>OY728128.1:314178754-324178754 GCA_963277665.1 Viscum album
AATAAGCATGGACGCTGCCTCGTGAAGGATTCAATATAATGTTACTCCTTCCATTTCTCTTTTGGATGTACTATATGATTGTGTTCTATGCTTAGAATTATCCTTAGGGTTATAACTAAGGCTTTCACATCCTTGTTTCAAAAGGTTGACTATACCTTTCTTATGATACCAACTATAATGACCCATACATTACATACATTGTTAATACTTAAAAATTGAAGCATACTAATTATAACATATAACAAAACCAGGAAAGGATCGTATAGTTATAGTGTCTTTAGAAACTGGGAAACATAAACAATTGGTTCATATATCATCTACGTTGTCTCCCATTTATTTCATTATATCTAGAGTCCCTTTTTGGAATATCCTACTTAATAACCTTCTTCCTGACCTGGGGAAAGAAAACATACAAAATGTTGAGATCAAATGCTCAGTATGGGTAAACAAAAGAAATATCAATCACATCATATTCATAAGAACATAACATTTTGAAAATCTTAACCTACAAAAGAGATAATAATTTCATAACATGGGATAAATCATAGTAGTGAAATGTAATACCAATAATCATAACGTAAAACATGAAACTATGTGGCATACACACATAATCATAGAGAATCATTTCTTAGTAGTCAAGACTCATATCCAAGACTATCTTAGCGGACAAAGTCCATTTCTGAACCAAGTTCACTCCTCGTTTCAGTCTTGTTTCACAGAACTGGATTAACCTGTTGTTCCATCCATATCTATCTCATGAGATATAAATCGTTACCCAATGAATTTGATGGATATATAGGTCCCACTCATTTCATAATGATACCATTCTTATGTGTGCCACAAAATCATAAACCACACATCATAGCATAACCCATGTAATAAAAATGGGAATCCTAAACATCATTCCATCATAACATAATCTATATAAGATAAAAGTACATCATAAAAGTAATTCCATCATAACATAATCAAATAAATGTAGAAAAATATAGGGATAGAAACATAACCCTATATTATCTTAAATGGAAAATAATTTTGATAAAACACTTGAACTACATTCTTGAGGAAAATATCCTTTCTACTTCAAAAACATTTTTCCTTTCTTAACATGTCATACAATTTTAAACTAAAAGAAGCTGATTAAAAATAAAATAGAAAACGTGTAATGGAAGCTTCTTGTAAGTAATTTCTTAAAAACCCATTCATGATTTATAAGTTAAAAAACATTCTTCTCGTACTTATGTAGGAAAGGTCAAAAAGTACCTCGTACAAAAACTGACAAAATATTCCATTCATATCTTTTACTAAAATCTCACCGAAGGGTAAAATTTCATTTAAAAAAGTGTAGAAGGATATAAATATTACATATTGAGTAAACATGGATGTGGATGATAGATATTCCCTAGTAAATTCTGATGTATAAACAATCTCGCATAAAAATGAGATTGCGAGATTTTCCCTTACCTTATGTCTGATTTGCTTTGAAAGTGTCTGAACCTCCTATATACTGATTTAAATAATTTCATTTACTTATTCCATAATCATAATAATTGTTATGATATCATATATGGTCATATTCTTAACTTCTTATTAGTAATATTTCATTGCTACTTGTTATTCGGGTGTTTATTACTTTTTGTTCTTATGCGTGTATTGTCGAATAAATTTTTTTCTTATTTTTAGGTTATAGATACCTCAATTACAGAATGGTATTAGTGTAATAAATATCATATTTATTCATCAAATTCATTTATGTAATAATTATTCAATGATAATCATGTAGAACGAGTCACATCACATCGTGGAGACGGTATTCCGTACGTACGCACGAGCGATGATATCGTTCCAATGATCGTGGAATTGTATTAGAGTGTATGTATAATATTTCAGAATCAATATCACATTACAATTATCAAATATAGTTATTATTTACACCATTATACTCATCCAAGTAAGGTGGTGGTGGGAAATAGATTACACCACGGCGTGGAGACGGTATTTCGTACGTACGCACGCGCGGTGATTTCATTTTCCGTAGGATGGATAGACGGTGAAATAGGGTTGTTTCATAATTATAATAACATATCAGTATATGAGTGATACTGAAGTTATTACTTCATAATGAAACAACTAATTAAGAAGAAGTGGAAGAAGAAATAAAGTTGAAAGAATCGGTAACAGACATTATCTCTTCTTTGAAGCACCTCTTTGAGACCTCCTCTTAGGGCACTAAAATTGGTCATTGAAGATGAACATGACCTCTAGGATGTTTCTAGGGAAGTGTAGAAGATAATTTTTCTAGGTTTGGCCTTTCTTGAAGGCTCAATGTGGTGTGAGCAAGAGAGGGTGGAGGTGCCCTTTTATAAGGGAGGAGAGGGGAACCTTTGGAAAAAATAAAAATATTATTTTTATTATAAAGTCATATTCGGTTTTTCATATCTCCAAATTGATTTATTTAGAAGATAAAATGATTATGGGTAGAAACCCTCTAATCCAATTGAATTTAGCAAGTTTAGCTATCTATTTTAACCATATCATTAGATTTATCTTTAAGTTAAATAAATTTACTTTTACCGTGTGTTCTTGTTTTATTACACTATAAGGTTAATAAACATAATATAACATGACGAAAGATCCCCAAGTGGTTTATTATTAATATATAAAACCTTATATAAGTAATTTGGCCGATCAATAGATTTTTAGGAATAAAATAACAATTAATAATATAATATTTAAAAAAAACTATTTTATGTTAATTTTGATACTATTTGGTAATTGATTTTTGTGAAAATCATAACAGGGTTATTATTTCGAAAAAAGTTAATTATATCTATAATAACATGTCATATTAACCTATTAAATTTTTTTAATTCATAAAAAGCCTTAGATTACATTTATTTGGGTATTTATAACATCAATTATGTTAATATTTCATTAATAAGATAATTACTGCATTATCATTGTGTCATAAATAAATTTAATTATATAATTTCTAAAAAATAAAAATAAAATATCATTTTGTAGGAAAACTTATTATATTTCTAATGAATATTTATAGTCGAATTTATCTTCTGTATAACACTATATTAAAAATTATTTAGTTATTAAACATTGATTTTAACTATTTTAACCCTTCTTAAAATAAATTAATAATAAATGTCCTAATCTAATCCAAGTGGTCCTCAATGGTCATATTTTATTCCTAAGTTTTTTTTTGGTCGAATTACACTTATCAAATTGAATTAGTACTTGTTTTGGGGTAATAATAATATCATTTTTACCCTTAATTACCATATTTACTTTTAACCGTGGTAAAAAAAGTAAAAAGTTTCTATTCACCAAAAATTAATTTCATCCCATTAAAACACAATTTAGTCATTTATATTAACCATGTTTCTCGTATTTTAGAAAGTCCACTCACAGAAGCGGTAAAATTATGTTTTATGTGATTTTCCAAATTCTCCTAGGAGGTGGGTAAAAAACATTGAAAAGTTCAATAAAATTTTTATATATCTAAAATTATTATAAAATGACTCCAAATAATTTCATTGATCTTATATAGGTATTACATATCAATTTTAACCTAAATAAATTAAAAATAAATAAATAATTATTTAAATTAAAATTCGGGTTTTAAATAGTAACCTAGTGTTTTCACTATTCATAAAAAATTGAATGTTTTTAGAAAAATACCAAAATTTCACCGGAGGATAATTTTGATATTCCGAATCCAAAAATGAAGTCCATTTTTAAAGATAAAATTTATAATATTTTTAAAAGTGCATATTACTATTCATAACGGCTAGTTTTAATAATATTTTAATAGCATATCAGTGTTTAGTGAAACTCAGTATTGCCTACAACGCAAGCTATCGAGGAAGGTCGCGGTTGCGTGTAAAGCAAGACAAGCTAGTGTTGTGTGTATTGAAATATTCCTTTGATGATTTAGATAACATAAAAACAAAATATTTCTCATAAAAGTCACGGGTGTTACAATCATACTCATGTATAAAGGAAATGATACCAGAACCGTCAGGGAAAATACCAAGGGCAAGAACCCTAAGAAAGCTAGTTCAAGTCATAAAAGACATGTGGCTCAAGTAATGAAGAATTGGTTACATGGTATGTATTATGGTTACACGTTTTGTACCATGACCCTGGGTACTGCCCGTGTAAACGGCCCTTGTCATCCGTCCAAGCTGTGTAAAACTAAACTACACGACATATAGAGGAATCACACACCGTGTTCCGTGACTCCGGGTACTGCCCGTCTAAATGGCTCATGTCATTAGGATTTTCAGATAGAAATAAAATACAGGGTGTGTAGATGAGTCACACGCCGTGTCCGAGCACCTGGGCTCGCTCAGTGTACGTTGGCCATGTGCCCGTACACAGCCTTTGTTTGTGTCTGTGTCGCCAGCCCGTGTACCAGTACAAGGGGTATCCTGTGTATCTGGCCGGGTCTGGTCGGGGAAGGGTATACACATTATTTCCTTGGTCATGTGGCCATCCCGTGTCCATGCAATCCTTTAGTACATTCCATGTGGTCCGCCAACGAACACACGCCGTGTCTCCCATACTACATGGCGTATAGTCAGGATTTTTCCAGAAATGTCATCTTCTTCCTCGCATTGTGGATGAATTTCTGGATCCTCGGTTTCTCTTCCATTCGTCCCCATACTCCAGGGATGGGTTTGTTTTGTTATAAAAACATCGTAAAGGGTGTTTTTGGCTCATAAATCGGATCATAAACCTCAAATGATCCATCCGAAGAAAATTGCCAGAAAACTCGTATCTCCTGATCCGCTCTGAATCGCCTGCCGAAACAGTCGTCGCACCTCCGTGACATCGCTCTGGGGTTGGATCTACAATCTCGGATCATTGCACCATCAAACGAATGCGCAATGATCGATTTACTCCAAGAACGCGTATAACGCAACGAAGAACGCGAGGGAGAAAAATACAATAATCAAACAAGAGGGACGAACCTCGATTGTTGTTCGTGATGATTCGGGTTTGTCGCCATTAGTTCAAAAACAAACAACCTCAAAATCCCAGCAAAACCCGTCCTGCAAGAACGATCGATCCACGAGAAAATTTGTTCATGGATTATTCCAAGTTCGTCGCGGAAATAAAAAACGGGGATGTAAATCAAAAACAAACATCCTACCTAGATTCGCGGTGTTTGTTGGGGAAGATCTGGTCGCTATGTTGTCATCTCCAGCGAAAAACAATAAGAACGTTGTTGCCGTGTAGGGATGTCTTCTCCAGAGCCTCCAGAGCCTCCAAGGGTTTCAGGGTTATGAGGTTTGTAACCCTGCACCCCTGCGGAGGTCATTATTTAATAAAAATGTAAGAGATTTCTGTTGCAGCAGATTTAAAAGATTTCACTGTGGAATAAAATATTTTTATTTAAATATTTCATTAATCTTATGTCCCAAAAACTGGATTTCACCACCGACCTACGCCAATGGATGTTAGGCCTCGCCTAAAGTAAAATCGATGCATTGAACGCAATGGTGCCTTTGGATATCTGATCTGACCACTGGGTTATGAAGTTATTCCACTTTTTCCGGAAGACCACATGCGCGCGTAATTTAATTATTTAATTATATTCAAACATTTGTCTCGGGCTCACTAGGCCTCAGAACTGCACGCCATCTCAGAGCTTGGTCTCGAAATAATTCACATATAATATTAAAATAATACATGGAAAAATCCGGGGCATTAAATCACTCCCACCTTAGGGCTTTTACATCCCCAAAAAGCCAAAACAAAGGCTACTTAAAAAGATGTGGGTACTGCACACGAATCTGAGTCTCCCACTCCCACTTGCTCTCCTGGACATTCTCGTGCTACCACCGGACACACACTAATGGATTATATCGCCCACAAAGGATTTTCTCATTCCGATCCTTGATCTCCACTGGGTACTCAGCAATGGTCGCTCCATCATTTATGTCCAGCTCGCCCCAGTCGATAACGTGCAATGGATCATGCACGTTCCTCCACAGCAGCAACACACTGAAGACGTTGTGTACCCAGTCTATCTGAGGAGGTAGAGCCAAGTACTACATCACCTCGCCAACTCTACTCAGAATCTGGAAAGGGTTGATGAACCTCTGATGTAACACCCGAGACTTTTATGAGAAATATTTATCTTATATAAATCATCAAAGGAATCTATCGCTGCACGCAATCGCGACCTTCCTCAATAGCATGTGTATTACGCAATACCGAGTTCCACTAAACAATGATATATTATTATAATATTATAAACTAGCCATTATGAATAGTATTAACTGAATTTTAAATTTTACAACATTATTATTCATCTTACACATTTTCTAGAGCATGGTAAGAGAACAAAATAATTGTTTTGGGTAAAATAAGTATTTATCAAAAAATGCTGTTTTTCCGCCTTTTGATGGCGCACAGACATTAAATGTAGTTTTTGACACATTTATAAATTAAATTTGTAAAAATAAAATTCTTCTTTTGATTCAGGATATAAAAATTTACTTTGGATAAATTTTTGATATTTTTCTGAAAACTTTCATATTTTGATGTATAGTAAAAATACGCTAATTTTTAATTAAAAACAACTTTTTCATTGAGATAATTTATATGATTAAATTATAATATTGAATGGTTTTAATGTATATATAGAATATATTTTTACCATTTAATATAATTAGCATTAATTTCACATTGAATTCATAGTTAAAAACATTTCAATCTTTGGCAATGTTTTAACTTCTAAAACCTGTTTTCTTAACAACGAGATTTATATTAAATTAATTACTGAAACTTATATGTTTTGAATTTTGAAAAATGGATTCCATATTCAAAATCAGTGGGTCTAAATTATGTTAATAGGCTATTTTTTATTTTTGGGCATTATGAATAGTAACTACGGTAAATTTTATTTACCATAGTTAAAGGTAAATTTGGTAATTAAGGGTAAATATAAGATTATAAAATTACCCTAACACCTGCCAAAATATTATTGGATGACTAAAATTCGACTCATATCACCTATGGGCCGGATTAGATTCATTTTATATACTTTTTTCCATGAAAATAATTTAATTATTATTAAAACCAAAGAATGTGACAACATGTCACTTTCTTAAATCTTATAAGTATAATAATTTTAATTTTGTGATAAACATAATGAAACTTCAAAAATTAATATTCTACAGAAAGCTAATACAATTATATATATCATAGGAATTTATTTAGAATTTTTAGGGATTAAATAATTATCATTAATTATGACACAATAGTGATGTTGAAATTTTTTTATTAATTAAAATATCAAATAAATGGTTTTAAAAATATTAAAATAATTATTATATGCACTATTTAATGTGGTCCACTAATTTTCTAGATACATATGCCATTTTATTAATCTATTAATGCTTTTAGTTCGAACATATCCTCTGTATATATTTTATTTAAATTCAAATAAATGAATAGTGTCAAAATTGACAGTATTGTTATTTTATAAAAATAACATATTAAAATTGATTAAAAATCACAAAAATATGTAAAAATTATAATTAAAAATTTATATGGTCGACAATGTGATAAAGTGTAAAATTATTGAAAATTCACAACACATATGTAATTATTAATAATAATTTAATATTTAGAATATTATTACCACAAATAAAATTAAAATTGATAAATAAGGATAAATCAAGTTGATAATGTTTATAATAAATTCCTAAAATGTATAAATTTTATTGGTTGATGATATTACAACCCTATATCATCTAAGATTCGGATATGAATCATTTTGGATGTTTTTAAGTGGGGTTGGGATTTAATATAAACTAATATTTCTTATATTTCCAAAGGTGCCCCTCTCCTCCCTTATAAAAGGGCACCTCCTCCCTCTCCTCCTCAAACCAATTTGTTCCTGAATGCTCGGCCAAACCCTTCCCATTTCACTTCAACTCTTACCTATAATCATCCTACAGGTTCTGGTCTTCTTCAAAGACCAACCCTAGTTCCCTAAGAGGAGGTTAAAAAGAGGCACGTCAAAAAGAGGTAATATCCATTACCGTTCCTTTCCAAATTCATTCTTCTTCAAAATATTCTTCATTAGTTGTTTCATTATGAATTAATAACATAAGTATCACTAATATACTGATATGTTTTTATATGTAAGAAACAACCCTATTTCATCATCTATCCATCCTATGGAAAATGAAATCATCACGCATGCGTACGTACGGAATACCGTCTCCACGCCGTGGTGTAATCTATTTTCCCCCACCACCTTACTTGGATGGGTATAATTGTGTAAATAATTACTATATATGATTATTGTAATGTGATATTGATTCTTAAATAGTATACATACACTCCAATAAAATTCCACAGTCATGGGAACGATATCATCGCTTGTGCGTACGTACGGAATACCGTCTCCACGATGTGATGTGATTTGTTCTACATGATCTTCATTGAATAATGATTATATAAATGAATTTCATGAATAAATATGACATATAGTACATTAATACCATTCTGGAAATGATGTATCTATAACCTAAAGAGAAGAATAAGAATTTATTCGACAAAACACGCATAAGAACAAAAAGTTATAAACACCCGAATAACAAGTAGCAATGAAATATTACTAATAAGAAGCTATGAATATGACCATATATGATATCATAACAATATTTATGATTCTGAAATAAGTCAATAACATTATTTAAATCATTATACAGGAAGTTCGGACACTTACGAGGCAAATTGGACCTAAGGTAAGGGAAATATCACAATCTAATTTTTATCCGAGTTTGTTTATACTTTGGTATTTAATGGGGTGTATTTTATCATCCACATCCATATTTCCTCAATATGTAATATTATTTCCATCCACCTAAAATTTTTTAAATCCAATTTTACCCTTCGGTGAGTTTTTAGTATAGGATATGAAAGGAATCTTTTGTCGTTTTTCATACGAGGTACTTTTTGACTTTTCCGACAAAAGTATGAAGAATGATTTTTTAACTTATACTGCATGAATGGATTTTTTAAAAATTATTTCCAATTAGCTTCATTTATAAGTTTTCAAGTTTATTTTTAATCAACTTCTTGTAGTTTAGAATTTTATGACATGTTATGAAAGGAATTTTTTTGAAGAAGAAAGGATATTTTCCACCAGAATGGAGTTCAAGCGTTTTATCAAAATTATTTTCCATCTAAGATAATTAAGGGTTCTGTTTATATCCATATTATTGCATTGATTTGATTATGTTGTGATGGAATTATTTTTATGAATTCCTTTATCTTATATGAATTGTTTTATGATGTCACGATGTTTAAGAATCCCATTTTTATATCTCATGAGATAGATATGGCTGGAACGGCAGGTTAAACCGATTCAGTGAAACAGGACTGAAACGAGGAGTGAAATCGGTTCAGAAATGGACTTTTTCCTCTAAGATAGTCTTGTAATTGAGTCTTGACTAATAAGAAAAGATTCTCTATGATTATGTGTGTATGACACAAAGTTTCATGTTTTAAGTTATGATTATTGGGATTACATTTCACTACTATGATTTATCCCATGTTATGAAATTTTGATCTCTTTTGCAGTTTAAGATTTCCAAATGTTATGTGCTTCTGTATATGATGTGATTGATATTTCTTTTGTTTACCCTTAATGAGCATTTGAGCTCACCATTTTATATGTTTTATTTCCCTAGGTCATGAAGAAGGTTATTAAGTAGGATATGCAAAAAAGGGACTCTAGATATGATGAAATGAATGGGATGGAAAGTAGATGCTTTATGAACCAGTTGTTTATGTTTCCCATTTTCTAAAGACTTTATACCTATACGAACCTTTCATGGTTTTGATATATGTTGTAATAAGTGTGCTTAAATTCTGATGTAATGACAATGTATGTAAAGTATGGGTCGTTATAGTTGGTATCAGAGGAAAGGTATAGTCAACCTTTGAAAACTAGGATGTGAAAGCCTTAGTAAGAATCCTAAGGATAAGTATAAGCATAGAACACAATCTTTGTGTTTTAGAAATGTCCATTAACAAACAATTATAAGACCTTAAGTGTGAAATTTTATTCTTGATTATGTGGTTTTCCTATTATAATTAGTGTTTCTCACACTATTCTTCTTGGTTTTAGTCAATGGCTAGAACTCGAAGGAATCGTGTTAATGCGGAATGTGACGGGCAATGAAATGATTTTCCCCCTGACCAACCAAACGTTATGGGAGATGGAATGAAAAATCTTTTAGCCATGCTCACACAACTTTCTCAAGCTATGAATCATGCAGGACTTCCAAACGAGGAAAGGAAGGAGCAACATTCTGTTGAATCCTTCATGAGGCAGCATCCACCTTCTTTCAGCGGTTCTACTGATCCATTAGTTGCTGAACAATGGATTAGTACTACTGAAATGATATTTTCTGTTCATCAATGTTCTGAACATGATAAAGTCATCTTAGCAGTGTATCGTTTAGAAGGTGATGTTGATCAATGGTGGAATATTATTAAGAATACGAGGCAAAGGGATGAAATTGAGACCATGGAATGGGACGAGTTCAAGAACTTATTTTTCAATAAGTACTTCCCTCATATTCTCCAAACAGAGATGGAGAAAGAATTTCTTGAACTGAAGAAAAAGGATGATGAATTTGTTGGTACATATAAAGAAAATTTTACAAGACTTGCAAGGTATGCTTCTGGTATTATTATCCAACCTGAGAGTAAGATCGATCGATTCTTTAGTGGCTTAAAACCAAGTCTTCGAAGAGCATTAGCCATAAGGGACTTCAATAGCTACGAGGAAATCGTTCGATTTGCTCACAAAGTCGAGATGGAGATTGGAGTAACCCATCAGTCATATGGGTTTGATAAGAAGAGGAAAATGGAATTCAAAGGAAAATCTAAAGAGCACACTGAAAAGAAGATGATCTTTCCATTACGCTCAAAGTGTGGAAAGAACCATTGGGGAGTTTTCTTGAAAGAACAAGTAAATGTTTCAAATGTGGAAAGGAAGGTCATCAGGCATTTGAATGCCACAATAATGGGAATAAGATGTCTAACGATTAAAACAAAGGAAGGGACACACCGAATGAACCTACTACACTTCAATGATTCAAGTGCAAGGAGATGGGGCATTGTGCCAATCAATGCCCAAATCCAAGGGTTGATGATGATGGTCGACGTCAACAAACTCTTAAGGCTAAAGACAAAAGAAAGTCACAAGAAATTTCTATCAGCGATGTGGAGTACGATAACGATGTGGTGAAAGGTACACTTACCATCCACTCTAAAGTAGAAAATGTTTTATTTGATTTTGGATCCACCCACTCCTTTATTTCTGATGAATTTTCTAAGGATATCACCGTATTACATTAATAGTTAGATGTTGAGTTAGCTGTGACAACCCCTAATGGCACAACAGTCGCATCAAATGTTTATAATTCTTCTCCGATTGAGGTTTTTGGGAAAGTGCTTCCTGAAAATCTTGTGATCCTTCCTATATTGGAATTTGATGTGATTCTTGACATGGATTGGCTTTCTCTACATGGAGCTCATATCAATTGCCAAAGAAGCGAAGTCACATTTCATATTCCACATCAATCAATGATCATCTATCGATGCAAGGATGAACATAATCTTCCAGTGGAAATTTCTTCCATTTTGTGGGTATTGATTCCACTAAATGAAGGTTTTTATCTCAAATGGTTGGTGAGAAACTCACGATTAAGAATATACCCATTGTACGTGAGTTTGATGTTGTCTTTCCAGAGGAATTACCGGGTCTCCCACCAAATCGTGTAGTTGAGTTTTCAATATAACTCGTACCAGGTGCTTTTCCTATTTCAAAGACACCTTAGAGAATGGACACAATTGAGTTGCAGGAATTGAAGAAGCAACTCCAAGAGAATCTTGATAAGTTGTTCATATTCCCAAGTGCATCTCCTTAGGGAGCACCTGTTCTGTTTGTTAAGAAGAAAGATGGATCAATGAGACTCTACAATGATTATCGAGAACATAACAAGATCACTATCAAGAACAAATATCTGCTCCCACGCATTGATGAATTATTTGACCAACTACACGGAGCTCAATACTTTTCCAAGATTGATCTTCGTTCAGGGTATCATCAATTAAGGGTCAAAAGGGAGGATATACCAAAGATGGCTTTCTGTACAAGGTATGGACACTATGAATTTATAGTGATGCCATTTGGTCTTACTAATGCCCCTACTATCTTCATGGATCTGATGAATAGAGTCTTTAGAGACTATCTTGATCATTTTGTGGTAGTCTTTATAGACGATATTTTTTTATATTCAAAGAGTAATAAAGAACATGAAGATCACATGAGAATTATATTGAAGACCCTGATAAAGGAGAAGCTTTATGCTAAATTAACCAAGTGTGAATTTTGGCTTCATAGCGATTCATTTTTTGGTCACATAATCTCAAAAGAGGGGATATCTTTGGATCCAGAAAAAACAGAGGTTATCGAAAGATGTTCGAGACCAACAACAGTGACTGAGATCCGAAGTTTTCTTGGTTTGTCTGGATATTATCGACGTTTTGTGAAAGATTTTTCACAATTATCTAATCCACTCACCAAGTTGACTCGGAAAGGAGTTAAGTTTGTTTGGACGGAGGAATGTGAAGAGAATTTCAAGGAGTTGAAAAGAAGGATATCCGGTGCACCTGTGCTCACACTACCTTGTAATGGAGAAAGGTTTGTGATCTACAGTGATGCATCAAAGAAGGGTTTGTTGTGTCTTCTTATGAAAAATGATATGGTGATAGCTTATGCCTCACGATAGTTGAAAATACATGAGCAAAATTACACAAGTCATGGTTTGGAGTTAGCTACGGTAATCTTTGCATTAAAGATTTGGAGGCATTACCTTTATGGTGAAAGGTGTGATTTTTATACTGATCATAAAAGTTTATAGTATATTTTCACACAAAAGGAGCTGAATATGCGCCAAAGAAGATGGTTGGAGTTGATTAAGGATTACGAACGCTCAATTCATTACCACCCTGGGAAATCAAACAAGGTGGCAGATGCATTAAGTCGACAAGACCATGCCAGTTTATCCATGATGAGGATCACAAAAGATCCAATATTTATGGATTTACAAAGGATGGATTTGGAATTATAATGAAAGGGAAAAAATTGTATCTTTCTCAAATTAATGTTCAACCATCTATACATGTTAATATTAAAGAGGCACAAAAAGAAGATGTTGAGTTACAAAAGAAGGTGAGAAATGTTCCTGATTTTAACCTTGATTGGGATGGGATAATAAAGTTCCGGAATCGGGTTTATGTTCCTCCCATCCCCGAATTAATGAAGGAGCTGCTGGATGAGGCTCATAGTTTTTCATTCTCTATTCATCCTGGAAGCACGAAGATGTATAATGACCTGAAAGAGAACTTCTGGTGGGATGGCATGAAAAGAGATGTTGCTGAATATGTCTCTCGATGCTTGGTTTGTCAGCAAGTTAAAGTAGAGAGACATAATTCTAAAAGGATGTTACAACCATTACCCATACCCGAATGGAAATGGGAAAACATCACTATGGACTTTGTCACAGGACTTCCTAAAACATACAAAGGCAATAATTCTATCTGGGTCATAGTTGATCGCCTTACAAAGTCTGCACACTTCATCGCTATTAGAGAAGATTTCTCTCTAGATTAGCTTTCCAGGATTATGTGAAGGAAGTGGTAATATTTCACGAAGTACCACTTTCTATTATATCTAATCGGGATCCGAGGTTTACCTCAATGTTTTGGTGAAGTCTTCAGCATACTCTGGATACAGAATTGAGTTTCAGCACTACTTATCATCCTCAGATAGACGGTCAGTAAGATAGAACAATTCAAAATCTAGAAGATATGTTGAGAGCTTTCTCTATGGATTTCAAAGGTGGTTGGGATCAACACCTACCTTTGGTGGAAGTTTCTTATAATAATAGCTTTCACTCCAGTATTCAGATGGATCCTTATGAAGCTCTCTATGGAATGAAATGAAGTTCTCCAACTTGCTGGGATGAAGTTGGGGAAAGAAAGCTATTAGGACCTGATATTGTTGATGAGATGGTAGAAAATTTCCGATCTATTCAACATCACATAAGAGCAGCTCAGAGTCGATAGAAAAGTTATGCCGACAACTGAAGAAAAGACCTAGAGTTTGAAGTGGTGATAAAGTGTTCTTACGAATATCTCCCTGGAAGAGGGTCATGGGATTTGGAAAGAAGGGGAAGTTGAGCCCAAGATATATCAGTCCTATAAAAATACTGGATCATGTTGGGAAGGTAGCTTACTGATTTGGGCTTCCACCGAATATCTCTCAAGTTACAATGTGTTCCATGTATCTCTCCTGAGAAAGTACATACGTGATCCTTCACATGTACTCATCTTAGAAGTTGCACTGCTGGAGCAAGATCTTTCTTATAAAGAACAACTGATAGAGATTCTAGATCGTAGTGAAAAATTCCTACGAAACAAGACCACTCACTTGGTGAAAATTTTATGGAGGAACCACCAATTAGAAGAAGCTAAATGGGAGCTTGAGGATATGATGAGGGAGAGGTATCCTCATCAGTTTGTTACAAAGTGACGAATTTCAAGAGCGGAATTAATTTTAAGGGGGGTAGAATGTAACACCCAATACTTTGATGAGAAATATTTTTTTTATATAAATCATCAATGGAATCTTTCGCTGCACGCAATCGCGGCCTTCCTCGATATCGTGTGTAGTACGCATTACCGAGTTCCATTAAACAACGATATATTATTATAATATTATAAACTAGCTGTTATGAATATTATTAACTTAATTTTAAATTTTACAACATTATTATTCATCTTTCACATTTTCTATAACATGGTAAGAGAACAAAATAATTTTTTTGGGTAAAATAAGTATTTATAAAAAAATGCAGTTTTTCCGCCTTTTGATGGTGCACCCACATTAAATCTAGTTTTGGACACATTTATAAGTTCAATTTGTCAAAATAAAATTCTTCTTTTGAATCCGGATATAAAAATTTACTTCGGATAAATTGTTGATATTTTTCTGATAACTTTCATATTTTGATGAATAGTAAAAATACGCTAATTTTTAATTAAAAACAACTTTTTTCATTGAGATAATTTATATGGTTAAATTATAATATTTAATGGTTTTAAAGTATAGATTGAATATATTTTTACCATTTAATATAATTATCATTAATTTCACATTGAATTCATAGGTAAAAACATTTCAATCATTGGCAATGTTTTAACTTCTAAAACCCGTTTTCATAACAACAGGATTTATTTTAAATTAATTACTGCAACTTATATGTTTTGAATTTTGAAAAATAGATTCCATATTCAGAATCAGTGGGTCCAAATTATGTTAATAGGCTAATTTTATTTTTGGGCATTATGAATAGTAACAACGGTAAATTTTATTTACCATAGTTAAAGGTAAATCGGGTAATTAAGGGTAAACATAAGATTATATAATTACCCTAACACTTGCCAAAATCCTATTGGATGACTAAAAGTCGACCCATATCACCTAATGGTCGGATTGGATTCATTTAATAAATTTTTTCCATGAAAATAATTTAATTATTATTAATACCAAAGAATGTGACAACATGACACTTTCTTAAATCTTATAAGTATAATAATTTTAATTTGGTGTTAAACTTAATGAAACTTCTAACATGAATAGTATCCAGAAATATAATACAATTATCTACATCATAGGAATTTATTTATAATATTTAGGGATTATATAATTATCATTAATTATGACACAATAGTGATGTTGAAATTATTTTATTAATTAAAATATCAAATAAATGATTTTAAAAATATTAAAATAATTATTATATGCACTATTTGATGTGCTCCACTAATTTTATAGAAACATATGATATTTTATTAATCTATTAAAGCTTTTAGTTCGAACATATCCTCTGTATATATTTTATTTAAATTCAAATAAATGAATAGTTTCAAAATTGACAATATTGTTATTTTATAAAAATAACATATTATAAGATTGTTTAAAAATCACAAAAATATTTAAAAATTATAAATTAAAATTTATATGGTCTAAAATGTCATAAATTGTAAAATTATGGAAAATTCACTACACATATGTAATTATTAATAATAATATAAAATTTAGAATATTATTACCACAAATAAAATTAAAATTGATAAATAAGGATAAATCAAGTTGATAATGTTTAAAATAAATTCCTAACTTGTCTAAATTTTATTGGTTGATGATATTACAACCCTATCTCATCTTATCTTTGGATATGAGTCATTTTGGATGTTTTTAAGTGGGGTTGGGATTTAATATAAACTAATATTTCTTATATTTCCAAAGGTGCCCCTCTCCTCCCTTATAAAAGGGCACCTCCTCCCTCTCCTCCTCACACAAATTTGAGCCTGAAATCTCGGAAAACCCCTGCCCATTTCACTTCCCCACTTCCCTAGAATCATCCTAGAGGTTCTGGTCTTCTTCAAAGACCAACCCTAGTGCCCTAAGAGGAGGTTAAGAAGAGGCGCGTCAAAAAGAGGTAATATCCATTACCGATCCTTTCCAAATTAATTTTTCTTCAACATATTCTTCTTTAGTTATTTCATTATGAAGTAATATAATCAGTATCACTCATGTACTGATATGTTATTATAAGTATGAAACAACCCTATTTCAACATCTATCCATCTTATGGAAAACAAAATCACTGCGCGTGCGTACGTACGGAATACCGTCTCCACGACGTGGTGTAATCTATTTCCCCCCACCACCTTACTTGGATGGGTATAATGGTGTAAAAAATTAATATATATGATTATTTTAATTTGATATTGATTCTGAAATAGTATACATACACTCCAATACAATTCCACGATCATGGGAACGATATCATCGCTCGTGCGTATGTACGGAATACCGTCTCCACTATGTGATGCGATTCGTTCTACATGATCTTCATTGAATAATGATTATATAAATGCATTGATTGAATAAATATGATATATAGTACATTAATACCATTATGGAAATGATGTATCTATAACTTAAATAGAAGAATAAGAATTTATTCGACAAAACACGCATAAGAACAAAAAGTTATAAACACCCGAACAACAAGTAGCAATGAAATATTACTACTAAAAAGCTACTAATATGACCATATATGATTTCATAACAATAATTATGATTCTGAAATAAGTAAATAACATTATTTAAATCATTATACTAGAGGTTCAGACACTTACGAGGCAAATCAGACCTAAGGTAAGGGAAATATTACAATCTCATTTTTATCCGAGATTGTTTATACTTTGGTATTTACTAGGGTGTATTTTATCATCCACATCCATGTTTTATCAATATTTAATATTATTTCCATCCACCTACAATAGGTTAAATCCAATTTTACCCTTCGGTGAGTTTTTAGTAAATGATATGAAAGGAATCTTTTGTCGTATTTCGTACGAGGTACTTTTTGACTTTTCCGACAAAAGTACGAAGAATGTTTTTTTAACTTATACGGAATGAATGGATTTTTTAAACATTATTTCCAAGAAGATTCCTTTACAAGTTTTCAAGTTTATTTTTAATCAACTTCCATTAGTTTAGAATTGTATGACATGTTATGAAAGGAAAAGAGTTTTTGAAGAAGAAAGGATATTTTCCTCAAGAATGGTGTTTAAGCGTTTTATCAAAATTATTTTCCATATAAGATAATTAAGGGTTCTGTTTCTATCCCTATTATTACATTGATTTGATTATGTTGTGATGGAATTGTTTTTATGAATTCCTTTATCTTATATGAATTGTTTTATGATGTCATGATGTTTAAGAATCCAATTATTAGTACATGTGTTATGCTATGATGTATGGTTTATAATTTTGTGGAAAACATATGAATGGTATCATTATGAGATGGGTGGGACCTATATCTCCCTCCAATGCATTGGGTAATGATTTTATATCTCATGAGATATACATGGCTGGAACGACATGTTAATCTGGTTCAGTGAAACAGGACTGAAACGAGGAGTGAACTCAGTTCAGAAATGGACTTTGTCCACTAAGATAGTATTGGCATTGATTCTTGACTAATAAGAAAAGATTCTATATGATTATGTGTGTATGACAAAAAGATTCATGTTTTATGTTATGATTATTGGGATTACATTTCACTACTATGATTTATCCCATGTTATGAAATTTTGATCTCTTTTGCACGTTATGATTTCCAAAAGATATTTTCTTATGCATATGATGTGATTGATATTTCTTTTGTTTACCCTTACTGAGCATTTGAGCTCACCCTTTTTTATATTTTATTTCCCCAGGTCAGGAAGATGGTTATTAAGTAGGATATGCCAAAAAGGGACTCTAGATATGATGAAATGAATGGGAGGCAAAGTAGATGCTTTATGAACTAGTTGTTTATGTTTCCCAGTTTCTAAAGAATCTATGCCTATAAGGTCCTTTAATGGTTTTTTTATATGTTGTAATAAGTGTGCTTTAATTCTAAAGTAATGAAAATGTATGTAAACTATGGGTCATTATATCAGAGATAACTTGTTTCCTCATCCAAATCTCTACAATCCTTGTCGAGGTGAGACCCGAAGGAACACATGGTCTCCCTCCTCGAACTCCAAGGGCCTCCGTCTCCTATCGGCATATAACATCTACCGTCTCTGGTTAGTATTCATCTGCTCCTGGATGACATGCACCTTCTCTATAGTAGCTCTCACCATCTCTGGGCCCATATGTGCTGACTCTCCTGGGCTAGTCCAGCAATGCAGGGACTTGCAAGGTCTCCCGTACAGAGCCTTTAATGGTGTCATACAAGTAGCGGAATTATAAATATTGTTATAAGAAAATTCCAACAGTGGTAGGTGATCCTCACAGCTATGACCGAAGTCAAGTATGCAAGATCGAAGCGTATCCTCCAGGACCAGGATGGTCTGCTCTGTCTGACCATCAGTCGGGGGATGAAGCGCTGTGCTCAAGCGTAACTAAGTCCCAAAAGCTTCCTTCAATACCTTCCACAACCAGGATGTGAAACAAGCATCATGATCTGAGACGATCATCAATGGAACTCCAGGAAGTTGAAATATATCCTGCACATAGTGGCATTCGAAGCTCTCTATTGAAATATGCTCCCGTATTGCTAGTAAGTGGGCCGTCTTGGTGAGTCAATCAAATATCACCATGATGGCATCGTGTCCCATAGATATACGTGGTAAACTTGTCATGAAGTGCATAGATATCCTATCACACTTCCACTCTGGCACCTCAAGGGTCTGAGTGAAGACCGTTGTCCCCTGTTACTCAGCCTTTAATTACTGACCAGTAAGGCACTGAGAAACAAACTCTGCCACACACTTCGTCATTTTTGGCCACTAGAACAGAAGTCGTAGGTTTTTATACATATTTTCCACGCCTGGATGCACTACCAAAGGGGATGTATGGAACTCCCTTAGAACCTCCTCCCTCAACGTAACTAGTACTACTGTACACCCTCTGAAAAGAACAACATGTTCCCAACCTTCAGAGTATCCATCAGTCACAATAGATGCCGATATCTTAGCACGTAGATTCTCACAGCTAGTATCCTCGCATTGTGCTTCCCTGACTCGCTGTAATTGTGGTGGGGTAACAACCATAGATTGCAGGTAGGCTCCCTCATCTCCATCCACGAAGGATAACTGTAAGGAGCTGAACTACCTCATCCCCTCATCCAGAAACTGTGAACTGGATTTCCTGCTAAGAGCATCTGCCTCTACGTTCCCTTTCCCATGAGTATAAATGATCTCAATGTCGTAATTCTGGAGTAACTCAAGCCACCACCTATGTCTCAAATTCAGATCTTTCTGAGAAATGATATATCTGAGACTCTTGTGATAAGAGTATACAATAAACCACTCGCCCATTAGGTCGTACCACCACGTCATCAATGGAAAGACTACCACTACCAACTCAAGATCATAGGATGCATAGTTCTCCTCGTGTGGCTTCAACTGACATGAGCCGTAGGCAATAAATACTTTCCTCTGCATCAGGACACTACCAATCCTAGTTCTTGATGTGTTGTAGAACACTACGAACTCGACACCCTCCTCAGGTAATCTCAAGATCAGCGCGCTCATCAGACTCTGTCACAACAGGCTAAAAGCCTGCTGGCATCTCTTGGTCCTCATGAAAGGTTTCCCCTTTCGAGTCAAGTCTTTCATGGGTTCCGAATTCTTGGAGAAATCAAGAATAAATATCCGATAGTAGCCTTCCATCAAAAAGAAACTACAGACCTCCATAACACTCCGGGGTGGCTCCCATGCTAGAACTGCCACCACCTTGGCTAGGTCCACTACTACAACATCTACTGAGATAACGTTTCCCAAAAAGTGGACCTCCTGTATCCAGAACTAACACTTCGAGAGTTTCTTATACAACCACTGCTCCTAGAGTGTGTCCAGAACCATCCTTAGGTGTCTCACGTTATCCTCCTCGGTTGTAGAGTACTAAAGGATATCATCGGTGAAGTCTACTACGAACTGATTTAGATATGGATGAAATATCGGGTTTATGAGTCAAATAAACAATGCCGGTGCTTTCATCATGCCGAAGGGAATCACCAAGTACTCATACTGACTGTAGCGGCATATAAAAGTCTTCCTCGGTATATCCTCATCCCGTACTCGTAACTGGTGATAGCCTGCTCGTAGATCAACCTTCAAGAACCATCGTGCCCCTCTCAACATGTCAAAGAGGTCATCTATCCTCGGTAGTGGATAACGGTTCTTCACGGTCCCATGATTTGAGTGCCGGTAATCCACACATATCCTCAAGCTCATGTATTCCTTCTTGGAAAATAGCACTGGGGCAGCCCAGGGTGAAATACTGTGTCTCACCAAGCCCTTCTCTTGCAAGTCATCTGACTCCACTCTCAGCTCACGAAGCTCTGCAGGAGCCATCTGATATGCTGATGATGATATACGTGACATCTCGGGTTTCAAATCAATGCAGAAATATATCTCCCGATGGGGATGTAGTCTGGGGACATCCACTGAAAAGACTTCCTCATACTCAACCACTATTGCTAGAAACTAGAAACTCATTACATCTGCTGCGCCAAGGGCTAGGCCAGCCAACTGATAGGATATCTGTTGCATCTTCCTATGTACGAGTCCATCCAGCGTGGCCAGGGTCTCTCTTTCACCGAGAAAAGAGAACCTCATTCCATCACTGCGGACACACCGCACCCTTCTCCTAAAATAGTCAATCTGGACATGAACCGTGGATATCCAATCCATTCTAAGAATGAAATCTTAAGGCCTTGACACTAACACCAAGAGGTTCCAACTGATACTCTAACCTCCAAGGGTCAGGCAAAACTGTTTACAGAGGTGTGTGATCTCTAATTATACTCCATTATGTGTTTTTAAGCCTAAGGGTCGAGTCAACGGCTCAACTAGAATCTCACGGTCTTGAACAAGATAAGCAGACATAAAGGAATTACTAGAACACGTGTCTATCAGTATGGCAGACAAAGTAGAAAAGTCATAGATTGTACCTCTAATAATTCCGGGAGTACCTGGTTCATAAGACACTTTTGCCTGCAGCTGTACTTGCCTCTGTCCACCAGCTCCCTGAGCCTGGGGTGGACCTTCTGGGTGTGGTGGTGGTAAAGGGTCAAAATTTCGACCACCTCCAGCTACTCTCCCAGCTCCTCTACTGCATCTGTCGCGTCGTGGATCTGTTTTCTCCTCCCATTGCCTCTGCCTGGGTGGTCCATTCACTGCTCCCGTCTAAGTAGTACATCGTGTCATACAATCTCGAGCGATATGTCCCTTGCCATCACATGAGTAGCATCGCCTCTCTCGATGCAGGCTGGAAGCGCCCTGTGAACCCTGTACGGAAGATCCACTATCATGGGATCTCCTCTGAAAATGTCTCCCACGCCTGGGTCCCTAATGTCGGCTCCGTGCTGCCGGGGTCTCTGCTCCAGCTCGCTCGCTACTGATAACCGCTGGTTGTCTCTGCTCTTCCAAGAATCACTCGACCACCAAACTCGCTTGAGTACCCCAGCATAAGTGGGAATGCTCATAGGGATGATTCTAGATCAGATATCTCTGCAGAATCCCCGCTCAAGAGTCCAAGCTCTGAAGTACGGATCTCTGACTATATCCATCAAGTACCGCGAGAGGTCAGTAAACCTCGATGAATAGTTATCCACCGACATGGTTCCCTACTGGAGTTGAAGAAGCTACTGTATACGTACATCTCTTAGGGTAATTGGTGAAAACTCATTTGTGAAGAGATGCTCAAACTCTGACCATGCAAGAGTCGCCCCATTGTGGGTCTAGATAACCAAAATCCACAACCGTCAAGTTGAGCCCTATAGAAGTCTCGCTGCAAGGATCACCATCTGATCTGCTGGTGTCCGGACCAAACAAAAGTCTCTGGTAACTGCCTCAAGCCAGTCCTCTACTGCCTGAGGGTCAGGCTTGCCTCGAAACCTGAGGGGTCTCTGTCTCTGAAACTCGTGGAGTGCACTCAGCCTCCGCTCCTCCTCCTCTGGTACAAAAGGAACTAAACACTACTCCACATGTGGTGGGATAACCGGCACACCAGCAGATGGTAAAACATGGGGATCCAGTCCATGAGTTGAAGCATCATCACTGAGGGGGTCATCCTCATGATCGAGCTGCTGGATCCTAGTGGGTGCGCGTCGCGGAGGCATCCTGTAAGGAAAGAAGATGTATCTCAGTTAGGGAGTATATCTGGAGAGCTGAACCAAGAAGTACATGGAAACCACAACCCATTCCAATATGATTCATGTAACATTATTTTCCCCTGAAACTAGTGTTCGCATGTTCCGAGTCAAAAAGCAAGTTATAAGAGAACTGGTGTATGGATTTGTCGGCCGACCACACCAACACTGGGGTCCCAAGCATGAAATTTGAACTCGAAACACTTAACACAGTTGCCGCAAACCAACTCACAGACTCTCGATCCTAAGGTAGATCCGACCACATTTGATAAAACTCTGCCATGACCCATCTCGGTGGGGCCCGAGACGTAACTCCCCAAGCCCGCCTCCAATAGGCCTGGGGTTTGTGACTAGCACTGAGTAGGCATGCTACTAACATGGGAGGCATTGCCTAGAAACCTGTATACACGCACACACATTTCCAAGGCGACAAAGCTGAAAAGTAAAAACTACTAAAAATGGAAAATATGCATGCATACACTAAATCCCAACCAACAGAGTACGACAGGAAATTAAGGTACAAGAAAGTAAAAGCCTGGGTCAAAAGGAGAATCCCACCAAAAGAGAGTTCGAAACAAAGTCCAACCTATAATCAAAGGTGCTGGGATTGCAGTCTATAGCCATAGGAACACACCACGACCTGTCTGATCACACTGACTACCATTCGGTCCTGGTCTGCCTAGAATCCTGTCAAAGGCTCACTCGTCTACACAAGACATGACTCGTGCAGGCAAAGCCCGTGCAGGGGTGAGTATAATAATACCCAGTAGGACACCCTGAAACCACAACGGAAATACAATAAGGGTAAAGCCACAATGGAAAGATACAATCAGCACCACATAGTATATGTCCACAGAACATATTACAAGAATATCTAGATATACTCAAACACGATCGATTATCGTGAAACCACCACTAATATCCAGCTCGAAGATTCCACTAAGCACGTAACAATGAGAACACACTCCTATGTTTGAAGAGAGAGATATGAAGTACTCTTTCTGGGAGAACACACTCCACAAGTACTTTGAGAACATGATTCTCATATGAGGATCACAACCAATAGCCATGGGGTGATTCCAACAACTCATTCTGATCTAATTCGCAAAGCCGAGGATCCGTGCCCGAGTAAATTTGGTCACGTCGATACCAAGAAATCTACCTAGGGTTATAGGATTGAATAGAGGATCCAGCTCTTAGCCTCTCAGAGGGGATTCCAACAACTATTTTCAAGAAGTCCTGCTGAAGGGATCATACTCTTGTATAAAGGAAATGATACCAGAACCATCAGGGAAATGACCAAGGGTACGAACCCTATGAAAGCTAGTCCAAGTAAAAGAAGACAAGTGGATCAAGCCAGGAAGAATTGGTTACATGGTGTGTAGTATGGTTACACGCCGTGTTACTTGACGCCGGGTACTACTCCTATAAACGGCCCATGTCATCTGTCCATGTTGTGTAAAACAAACCTACACAGTATATAGAGGAATCACAAACTGTGTTCCTTGTCTCCGGGTACTGCCTGTGTAAACAGACAGTGTCATTAGGCTTTTCGGATAGAGATAAAATACACAGTGTGGAGACGAGTCACACGCTATGTCTGAGCACATGGGCTTGCTCCGTGTACGCTGGCCATGTGCCCGTACACGGCCTATGTCCGTGTCCGTGCCACCTGCCCGTGTACTAGTACATGGGGTATCCCGTGTATCAAGTCGGGTCTGGCCGGGGAAAGGTATACATGCCATGTCCTTAGCCGCATACCCATCTCGTGTCTGTATACTCCCAGAGTACACACCAGGTTGTCTGCCGACAAACACATGTCGTGTAGCCCATACTACACAGTGTGTAGTCGGGATTTTTCCAGAAATGTCGCCTTCTTCATCGCACCGCAGCTGAACCTCCGGATCCTCGGTTTCTCGTCCGTTCATCCAGTTACTGTATGGATTGGTTCGTTTCGTCATACGAAAATCGTAATGGGAGTTTTTGGCTCTTAAATCAGATCATAAACCTAGAATTATCCATCCGAAGAAAAATTCCCGAAAACGCGTATCTCCCGATCCGCTCCGAATCGCCTGCCGAAACCGTCATCGCACCTCTGTGACATCGCTCCGGGGTTGGATCATCAATCTCGGATCGTTGCACCATCAAACGAATGCACAATGATCGATTTCCTCCAAGAAAATGTAGAACGCAACGAAGAACGTGAGGGAGAAAAATACAAGAATCAAACAAGAGAGACGAACCTCAATTGTTGTTCGTGACGATTCGGGTTCGTCGTCAATATTTGAAAACCAAACAACCTCAAAATCCCCGCAAAACCCATCCCGCAAGAATGACCGATCCATGAGATAATCTGTTCGTGGATTAGACTGCGTTCATCATGGAAATCAAAAACGGGGATGGAAATCAAAAACAAACATCCTACCTAGATCTGCGGCGTTAGTTGGTGAAGATCCGGTCGCTGCGTCTTCGTCACCGGTTCAAATCATCCCGAACATTGTTACCACGTTGGGAGGTATTCTGCAGAGCCTCCAGAGCCGCCAGGGGTTTCATCGTTATGAGGTTTTTAACCTTGGATCCCTACGCAGGACTTTATTTAAAAAAAATGATAAGAGATATATTTTGTCGCAGATTTAAAAGATTTCACTGCGGAATAAAATTTTTTTATTTAAATATTTTATTACTCTTACGTTCCAAAAATTGGATTTCACCACCGACCTACGCTGACGAATGTTAGGCCTCACCTAAGGTAAAATCGCTGCTCTAAACGCAACAGTGCCTTTGGATTTCTGATCCAAGCACCTGTTTAGGAGTTATTCCACTTTTTCAAGAAAGCCACATGTGCGCGTAATTTAATTATTTAATTAAATTCAAACATTTTTCTCGGGCTCACTGGGCCTCGAAACTGCATGCCATCTTAGAGCCTGGTCTTGAAATAATTCCCATATAATATTAAATTAATACATGGAAAAATATGGGACATTATAATGTCCCTTTTCCATGGGGTTATATAGACAAATACATTGTATCAAAAAAACATTGATTTATGTGAATGATTATTGTCACATCTCTTCATTCATGGTTGGGCAGTCCAAATATGTGTCTTGATAGTCTTCAACTTTTCTACCATTTCGTTGATCATTCCAGGTACCAGCAGGATACATTTACCAATGTCATACAAGAATGAATGTGTTTAACATTTTTACCTATAATGGGCTTAATATGGGGCTAGTTAGATGTTGTATTGTAAGTAATTTTTGTAAAAGAACTCGACCAATGGAAAATTATGACCCCATACTCTAGTTAATTCTATATAGGATGTTCTCAACATCTAATCATGTGTCTAAAATTTCCATTCATATTGACAATCATTTGGGGGTGATATGCAGTATTGATGTTCAAATAAGTATTTAGTTCATATTGGATTTTTTTATATAAAATAGAGGTAAACCGTGAGTCAGGATCAGATATAATTGATAATGGCACTTCATATAGCCTCAAAACTTCTCTTATGTATAACCGCACATGTTGGTCAAGTGATAAGTCATCTTGAATCGCTATAAAGTGATCCGTATTAATTAGATGATCTATAATGACCCATATGGAATTATTTCCCCTACATTTACTCAAAATAAAAATAAAAATTCATTTATTTAGATTTATTTTTTCATTATAGGTATGGGTAATGGTTTCATCATCCAATTAGACTTTTTAATTTCATCTTTCACTAGCTGACATAAAGAACAATTCAATGTATATTTCAAAACCAATAGTGCTCGTCAATATCATTGTACATATTTTTGATCCCTAGTTGAATAGGTAAATTTTAGCTATGTGAATCCTTTAGATGTTGATTCATCACCAATGGATTTGATGGTTTATATATTTGTGACCCAAAACTTCCATGTTCTTCCTGAAAATTTTGGAATATGAGAATTTATCCATTCTTATAGTTTCTCCATTTTTCTGAATTATATCGCGATCCATTTGAGAATAATTTATCTTTAAAAAATGGGATGCTTGAGCCATAATTTTTGAAATTATTGACTTTGTAACATTTTAATGACTCACATGTCCATCCTCATAATGTCTACGTTGATTGTATCCTTCTAAATTATCATAGTTTATAATTTTAAGGATTAATTCTACTAAGATCAAATTCCATTTTATTTTCATCATAAGAATGTTAGATGAATTTTATAACACAATAATTGATGAGATCTTAACATATTCACTACAAACTATTATGTCCCCTCTATGTGAATATAAATCATACATTCTTTGTATATGTATATATCTCACACATACCACTATTGAGATAATACATCCAAAATTTAAAAGAAAATACTGATAACACTAACTCTATATAATGTGTGGGATTTTTTTCATATTTAAATTAATCGGGATAGGGGAAGAGACTATTAAAATACCATTTTTCATAATTACAGACCCTATAACCTTATTTAGTAAATCATTGTATACAACAATGTGTTCTCTAATTTTTGGAAGTGTATATATGGTTGTGATGACAATAATCATTTTAAACTCTTTGATGTAGTCTTTTTATTCATTGGTCTAGATAAAAAATACTCCCAAATGAGTCATGATGGTTTTTAGGTTTTAGTATCATGATATGTTCTAAAAAACAATCATTAATACCCATCTAGATTGACGAAACAAAAGTTCTATATTTTAGATATTTGTCTAGGAAAATCCTTAATTACCATTATCATAAAATGGTCCACATTAACCCCATTATTGGTGATAATATACATGAATAATGATACCTCCTATATCTAGAAATAAAAATTAGTATTTATTTTATACAATTTATCACTTATCATTTTCATTATAATTGTATTCATATTCACATCATTTTTCTACATACTCAGGTAGTATATTAAAATATCATCCATAAAAATTACACTAAAATTGTTGAGGTAATCACTAAAAATAGTATTTTTTATGAATATGAAATATAATGGAGAATTAGTGAGTCTCAATGCAATCACTGTGAACTCATACGATCAATTCATCATCTGAAGGGTGGTCTTGGGAATTTAAACATTCCACACATTTAACTATAAGTATTTTGAATGATGGTATATCTTAGAGAAATTTTTTATCCAATTAGTTTATTGAAATATTCATTAATCCTTTATTAGGGATGATTTTTCATTATCATGATTATATTGAGATCCTAACAATCATTGCATAAGCTCATTAATCAATCATTCTTATAATGAAAGTGGAATGATACACCCCATGATCTAGCACTCAGCCTTATGAATCACTGGTCTATATTATATTGAATATAATTATTTATTTCATCTATATAAATGGTTTCTATGAAGTAATAAATCATTAAAATGAGTAGAGATCTAGGTATAATATCATTTGAGAACTCATCCTCTTATTTATGAGGATTGCCATAAAATTATTCAAGGAACACATCATTCTATTCTTTCACAATGGGAATGTATTAGATGATTATCTAGTAATTTTTCTCAATATTTTATGCTAGAAAATATGGAAAATAATATAATAATATCAAATTTTGATATGATGATTCTTATGTATATTAATTCTCCTCCATACACTTGTATATAATAGGGGGATTCTTATGTTAGTGATGATCTATCATCCTTCACTAAATTTTTATGTTTAATTTGTATATTGATAGATAATCAGTGCCCAATATTGCATCAATCTCTACCAGAGAAAGTGAGATGGGATTTTCTTGGAAGTTAATTTCATACACATTTACATGGGGGAGTTATATTCATTATATTCAATAATTTCACCATTCAATGTTCCCAAGGAATAATAAACCACCATATATTGAGGGGTTTTGGGAATATTTATACTAAAAATTCAATATATGTAAGAATTCGAAGAACTAGGATCAATGATTATGTTCTCTATTATTGAATGAATAAAAACAGTACATATAGTAACATTATTTTCTGGCTCCACCTTTGATGTAGTGATAAAATATTCCATTCATTTCTACTAGTTATATTGTTTTTGTTGATTTTATTAAAAAACACTAATATTAGAGCTTTAGATCACATAAATATCGTGTTGTTTCTATTAGATACACCACACTATAGGTTGATACTTCATATAAACCTTACATTATTATTCCTCTTTAGTGGGGTTATTCATATACCATCAGAAATAATTATATTGAATCTCATCTATTGTACTTTTGAATCATCTACTTAATCCCATTATATAGTTATAATAATTCTTATTCCCTCAGTTTTTACTTATGCGATGTTGGGTTTTCATTCCTTGATGGGATTTATCTATTGACCCTCTGATATTGCATTTCATTTCCTGTTATAATCATTGATCCCACAAGTCAAAAAAGAGTCAACAATCATCCTCTAAACAATTAGGGAACAAAATATAGTTTCTATATAGTAATCAATGTCTGACATCATAATGAATATTTACATAGTAGACATTAATCCACTAAATATGTGATCAACCAAATAATCAGTGTTCATAAAAAACATGGAAATGTATTGTCCAATACATTAAATGTTTTCTTGGTAAGACCATATAGATTCCACTTCATTTTTTATAGGGTTGAGGAACTCACTCTGTATATAAACTTAGTGATTGTTTGGACTAAATTTATTGATAAATATTTTCATTAATCCGTCATGATCCCTAAAATAAATATCATCCTTTGACTTTTTGTTTTTGATTGGTGTACACTACTGATTAGCTTCACCATAATACCGTAGAATACTTGTATAACATTCACATCTCCAGATCTTTTTATTATAGAGAATATCTTATCTGTGATGTTAATATATATTTCCATGATGTGGGGATCAATAGATCCGTAAATTGTAAGAAGTTGTTCTCACAGAAATAATTTATCTTTATTTTATTATTAATTTGGAGATAAATGGAAATTGAAAACAATCATTGTAATTATTCATAAATTGATCCATTTCATCTATTATAATCACAAAATTTTGGCCTCCTTTTCCGATAATAAATAGTATTTAATTAGGGAAAATATCAAATTTCTAATTAACTTGGGTTCACATATTTCACGTCATTAACATAAAAATGATATAAAAAAGCAAATACGGTTATTTATTATTAATATAATGAGAATATAAAATGGCAACTATAAACCCGGAGGTAGTAACTAATATGTATTTATTATATGATAACATATCATTACCTAAGATTTAATATGTGATATAAATTATTATAGAGTTATTTCTAAGGAATATGAAATATTTTTCTTTTGCTAATCCCATAAAAAACACTGTGCTGATACCAACTATGTTACACCATTCCATTTACAGATATTATTACATGATTTTACAAATATTTATACATAAAATGAAAACCAAGGATCAAAAAGTCAAGTAACATGGTCAGACTGGGTAAATAAATATGAAACATGAAACTAGAATAAAACAACATTTTACAAATCTCCATATTGATCTTATAAATCCCTTTGATATCCAATAACTATACAATATAATATAATGAAGGAACATAATGAAAGATTATCAATAACGTCAAGTAAATAAATAAATATTGGAATAAATTATAACACATGAGTTCGAATGTATATAATGATAAAACATTGAAATGGATCATGAATTAAAATATGGAAGAATAACATATAGAACATGGAATCAATTGAACAATGAAAAAATAGAATGTTGTTGAAAATTAAAACATGGCCATAAACTGAGTCATGGCTATCTGACAGAACATATAATGTACCGTAATGGATAATATTCAATCTATAATCCCTTTTATGATGTCTCAGGAGACTAAAAATTACCCAATTAATTAGATCATTATCTATAAAAATCCATCATATTATTTTCATGAGTATGTGTTCAATAATTTTAAATCAAACATAAAGAATAAATATATTATTTAACCATAGAATTTTTTAGGCATTAGAATAATGTAAATTGGAATAACCAAATGTATAATTGTTACATTATCTTTAAAATATTATATTTCAATAACATATTGAAATTAATATATGAAAAATAATAATATTTCAGGATTAATTATGTCCCCGTAAAATTAAAACTTGTAAAAACATTGGTTAAGTAACATGGGAAATGTGATACTTAATTGGGGTTTTATGTGAAGAGGTAAAGAGTCTATAAAAGGGTCAAGAGGATAATAATTTACAAAAATATATATGTCAAAGAAAATTAATTACAAATATTTTTTTTATAAATTATATATATTTTAAAATGCTTTCGTATTTTGACACCTAAAAACTTGTAAAAATGATGGATAAGTTCACATTAATTTTATTTTTGAAAGTAATTAAGATTGGAACCGTTAATAAATTCATATACATATAAAATAAAGATAAATTTTATATCATATATATATGTGTGAGAAATAAATAATGAATATATAATAACTATATAATAATAACAGAATTAAAATTTGTGGTAGACATTGAGAGAATGTATCATAAATAAAATATGTAGGTTCACAATGTTCCCTTATCTAATGTACTAATGAGTTCAGAAATTTCACATAATATCCAAGAAAAAAAAATAGTATTTAGCTGAATAATTTATAATCACTTTTATTTGAATTATATATTTTATAATGTTATTATTTTTTTGACTTTTTCAATGAGTAATAATGTTCAATTTCATCACTCCGGGAGTGTTAGTTTCATGGTTTCATAGTCGGTTCTCTTGTGTAAATTTATTAATTTACTTGTTTAATGGGAATAATTATACAGTAGTGAAATTATATTCTATTATTTCATTTTCAAAATTTAAAATGGTTATATAAATGATTTCAATAATATTATTAGGATGATTCATTAAATAGAACATTAATTATATTTTTTCTATTTATATATGATAGTTTCATCAACCTCATGATCTAGACATATTATTTTAAAATATGTTTAAAAATTATCAATATAACTATATTTATGTTATAATGTAAATTTATAAATTTGTTTATACATAATAATAGTTTTATCACAATACAGGAAGGCAATAATGAAAAATAAAAAATCGTTATCCCCAAAGATAGTTAACCGCTATAATTTGGATGAATTAATTTCCATGAATCAAAAAATAGTATAAGTGGGGGATATTAGATATTTCATTATAAATATAAAATTAATGATTATAAATTTTATTGGAATCATTTTTCTTTTACGTATGAATGAGTTTAGGACAACATAAAATAATTGATGAAATTAAAAGAGATGGTTTGAGAATGCTACCTCTTCAATATCACTGTCATGATGGACCCATTATAGAATATATAATTGATATTTTTTGACACCATCAACTCTTGGACACGGGTAAGAAGAACGTTATAGAAATGTTGATTAATTTTGAAAAGCTAAATGGATTAGAATTTGAGACGAGAAGGTGTGATGGCAGTGGTATTTATAACAGGAGGTGTGGTGTGTTTATTATTATTATTATATTAATTAGTTTGTTATTTTTTGCTTAAAAATATCAATAGTGTTCACTCTTATGACTAAATAAAGAAAATATTTATTTGGATTGATCTAGAAAAATGGTTTTTATATAATCCATGACTCAAATATTCATATATTTGTCAAATAATATTATATACTTAATATTATAGCATTTTAGTATTCAATAAAATATTAACTATTTTTGAAATTTTTTGAAAATTCAACTAAATCTTTTTTTATTATTAGGTTTAAAAAATATAATAAATATTTTGAAAATATTTTTTTAAATGTGATACATTTAATTCTTAAATTAAATAAAAACATTTATTCTAAAAATAAAATTATTAATTTTATTAAAAATTTGACCCATTTATAAAATGTATTTATGTCGGAAAATTTTATTTTATAACTACATCAAATTAGAATCTAATATTTCTGAATATATTTAATCAAAAACATCTTTTAAATAATTATATTATTTATAAAGTTTTATATACACTTTTATATTTTACGAAAACACTAACAACTAATTTATAATTTTTAAAACAATTATTTATGTATTCCATTCTATAAAAATATATTATTTTTTATATATAAGATACCAAAATTTAATATCATACTTTATTATGTGAGTTTAGTACTGTAATGGCAAGATTATTATTCCTACCTATCACATTACTATTCGAATGGCCATATTGAGAACTGTCATTTAAGTTCCTCAATTTATTCAAATTCGATAAATTTCATTCATTTGTAAATTCCATCATTGTTATATATTTTCATCATGAAAATGACTACTATATTTTTATCATTATTTTTTTTCTATATCATTTTTCATGGGTGAAATCATTCTAGTGGATCATGAATATCACGATTTCCCCATTCTTGTAATATTATATTGTATTTATTATGCAATTAAAATATTAATAATTCTTATATGATTATTTAATGAGTAATTTATAATTCTCCATTTATGTGAAATTTTTTTACGGGGTTCTCTATGGGATTTATATTTAAATAAATAACTATACAACGAGATATCCCATTACAAAATTAGGATCATTAAAATAATTGTATAATGACCAAATTCTGAGTCTGAGATTCTCTCCAATTGATGTTTATGAGAATGTGCCTCCTTAAAACTCTTTCATTTTTCCTCTAGTTCAATTTTATATTATCTTATGTATGTTATGGGTTTCAAAACATAAATACCACATCTATTTCTAAGTAAGGGATGTCACTTTTTATATTCTGAACAATCCTATGTTCTTGTATTAGTACAAAAATATATACGATTTTATGATAGAAATAATAATTTTTATCAAGGGTTTTTATACCAAATTAATATGTATTTTTATCTCATATGTTTGGGGAGAAATTAGACACATATGAAACACATAATATGTGATATTTTTTATGATTTTAAAGGTGTTTCAATGAAATCCACTAAAATATGTTTTTGAGTTCCCAATATAAATTATATCTACTGAAACACCAATTTCAAATAATCCATATAGAATTCCCTCGATGTGGTTGAAGTAACTGAAAATCAAACTCTAGGAAAACATTGAAAAGGGGATCATTCAGCCAATTATGTCATATTAGCATGTACCTGTTATTTTTCAAAAAAATAATTATTGATCGACATGAATCTACTAGGATTTTGATGAGATGAAGAATCTTGGGATCATGAATAGGTATCCCCTATCACATATTGATGCCCTATTTGAAAAACTATAAAGATCCCTATATCATTCCAAGAATGACCTTCATTCGGAATATTATCAATTAAGTGATAGAGATGGGGGTATAACAAATGAAAAATTCAATATATTGTATTAAAACTATCAATTTATAGTGATTCCAATTGGTGTTTATAATTCCATATATTCCATTATGGATTTAATGAATATTATATTTAAATAGTACATTGATTAGTTTTTTTGGTATTTATAAATGATATTATTATCTATTCAACGTGTATGTATCATTATATATATCACATTATAATTTTACTAAAGACCATCAGGAAGGATAAAATATATGAAAAATAAAAATAATATAATTTTGGATTTAAAAGGATTGCTTGTTGTGATATATTGTCCCAATAAGTGGTATTTTGGAAGATCTATCCACGATTGAGGCTATTAAATATTTTCTGAAACCAACCATGGTGGATAAGATAAATAGAATTAATTTATCAAATAGATATTATAAATTGGTTGTGGGAGATTTATCAGGAAAATATAATCCACTAAATATTTTAAATTAGAAGGGAGCCATGTTGTTATAAATAGATGATTGTGAGGAATATTTCATTGAATAGAAAGGAAGATCAGTCAGTGTAACTATTCTTATATAAACCTATTGTATAAAAGGGATCATGAGATTTTTTGACCTATATAAGAAGGTATCGGGATGTTTTCTTGTGTATACTGTCTTTTTTATAGCCTTACAATAGGAAAATTGATGATCCATGAAAAAATTTACCCAAATCATGATTTGGAGTTAGTTAAAAAAAAATTCGTTCAATGATACATATCCATCAAATTTTTAAAAAAATGTGGGATCTATATATAATGATTATATTTTATATTGACACAAATTGAGTTAAATATGCACCATATAAGATAGAAATATTTTATTTATGATTATGATTTCTTAATACACTACCATATTGGGTAAGGAAACAAGGAGGTTGATTCCTTATATCAAAATCCTCTTTCTAGCTTATCCATTATGAGGATCAAATAATATATATTATTTTTGGATGATTAATTGATGTAAATGGAAATAAAAAAGTAAGGGGTGAAATATTATCTTTCCCAATTGAATGTTCATCAATCAATCCAGGTAATGTTTAAATTGGCACATTAGTAATATGTAGAGATGTAAAATATTTCTGAAATGATATTATGTTTAACCATGATCACGATCGAATGATGTTCCTTGAAAACCATTTATGTGTTCTTCTATAGTATATTTGAATAATTATTTCTTTTATGAATATCAAATTTTAATATATTGTTTTCATTTAAGATTACAAAAAAAGTATACAAACATCGAAGTGTATTTCATGTGGGGTGGTATAATAAGATATATCACCGATTTTTTAAATTGAGTATTTGTATATAAAAATGTTAATGGAGAAAGATAAATTTATATTGTAATGTTAAAAAGAACACCCATACCAAAAGAGATAAAGGGAAACATCCCCATGTATTTTATCTACACACAACTCATAACATTTAATAGGGATAATGCTATAAGGATTATTGCTAATTGACCTTCAATTTTAGTACAAATCATCACTAATAGATTATTATTTTCTCATGAACATCCTTCAAAAATATACATTTAATATTTTTTAAGGTATCATGGAGTACAACATTTATTTTTTTCTAATCGGTAGCCAAGTTTACCTTAATGTTCAATAGAAGTATTCAATATGCTATGGATAATGACTTTTGTTTGAACACTAAATATAATCCATAAAATGATCTTCAGAATGAATGATCATTTCAAAAACTAAATTATTTTTTGAGATCATTAACTCTGGATTATTATATTTTTTGGGATCAACATCTTCCTCCATTTGAGTTTTTGAATATTAATTGTTTTCACTAAACATTTCAGATTGATCATTTTGATGAACTTTATGAAAATAATTGTAGAGATTGAAATTGGTAGAATATTTTAGATAAATAAACATATTGTGTCTTTTTTATGGTAGAATAAATGGAAAATAATTTTAGATAAACTTAATTAAAAATTATGTCCACCAATTGTCGGGTGAAATGTTATGATTACAATTTCCAATATCATCTAGAAATTGGTGTTGATGATAAGTTGTTTCCATGAATATATCCCAGGAAGGTGGTAATGATATTTTTAAATAAGGGAAAACTAAATCCTTGTTATATTTTTACCATTTAAATTATTTCATTTATCAATATGGTATCATATTTGTTGTAACTTTCATTAAATATCCCTTAAGTTCATTTCATGATCTGTGTCTCTATCCAGAGGAAGTACATACCTAATCATTCACTTTTAGTGAACTCTAAGGTCATACCTTAGAATAATTACCTTTATTATGTAGAAGAAATAGTTAATATTATTCAATTTATACCAAACATTACAAAAAATATGAATATCTACTTCTCAATTATTTTGGGTGAAACAACCGATTTGAGGAGGTTATTTGTGAAATTTCGGATACGATTATGTAAAAGTATCATAATTTTCTTATCAATGTGATAATATTTCAGAGTGAAATTAATTTTTAGGGATGTAAATTTTTTCAACCCATGTTTATATAAAAATATTTTTTCAAATAAATTAAATATCTTGGATAGTTTCCATTATATAGATCATAGATTTTATCCACTATTACAATCAATACTATGTTTTAAAATATTCCATCAAAGTGTTAATATTGTTATTTAAATGTGGAACGCATAACCTAGATGTCATAAATATTTATATTAATAGTAATACGTATTTTTAAAATATTAATTATAATTTTTATATATAGAAAAAAACATAATGAAAAAAATTACAAAATTCATTTTTAATTCATTTAATTTTCAAAAAATATTTGTTCTCATAAATGATTTTTTCTTTTTTGAACTATAATTAAATTTATTTTTTAATTATTTATAATATTAAGATTACTTAATAAGTATTATTTTTAAAATTATCAAATCATATTTAATATAGGGGGAATATTTGGGATTTTTCTCAAAATATTAATATTATTGTGAATTGAAAAAAGTAATCATTTTTTTAAAACTGATTTTCATTAAATTAGTTTATAAGAAAAAAAATATTAAATGTTGTTACAAAATTTAAATTCATTAAATATTATAAAAACTGACCAAATTTAGATTATTTTAATCTCTTTTTATTGAATTTTGTGAATTTTTTAACATTTTCTCATTGACAACCCTCTTTCTCCTCATTTTTAAAGGAATAATTTTAAATTAAATTAATCCAATTTTGATAATGGAATTTGAAAAAATGGTTGAAATTTTTGAATGAGAATCATTTTTATTATTTTATATATTAAAATTAATTTTTTATCATAAATATTAGTAAAAATCGTAAAATTTATTTAATATAGTTAAGTTAATATTTTGTTTATCAGGTTTTGAAAAAAAATATAAGGGGAAAACCTGACCCAAAACCATTCACACATCTATTTTATAAAATTATTTAAAACTTATTCCCGTTATTTTTAATAATGGACAATGTTGTATCACTCGGGAAAGTGAAAAATGTTTTTAAATATTTAATTATATATAATTATTGGTGTTCCTCTCACATCACTTCAAAAGGACACCCCATATCCTCTCCTATTCACAAATTTAAAATATTTTTGTTCATACTGTACCTAGACAAATAAATCCACTAATTTCATTATACAATACTAATGGCCTGGTATTATTCATAATGAAAAATAATGAATCCTTTTAATTTAAACTAAAAGAAATTTTATGAAGAATAGAAAAAATCCCTAACAAAGCATTTTATATTATTTATTCCCCCACTTTCATCAATTCATATTAAAAAAATAAGATATAATAACCACATAACATTCTATAAAATGTGTTCTTTTATTTTGAGGGGATCACCTTTATCAATCTATTTTTCAATCAATTGAGAAAAGGAATCATCATTCATGTTTAGAGAGGTCTACCACCATGGCTTCCAATGTTATTTATTTTTCATCACAAAATTACACCACTAGTTATAATGGAAAATTAAATTTCTATATAGGATATTTATGATATTATTATAATTATGTTATATTATCCTATAATCCATAGTCCCAGATCCAGTGCTAATATCAAAACAAAACATTTCTTGTTTTGATAATTATAATTAATACTCAATTTTCCCCGTCAAACCTTACTACAAAAAAATGAATAAATATCACTTTACCATTGAAGGACATTTTAGAGTTAATCATAATTAGTAAAAAATATTTTATAAAAAAACCAGTAATATTAAAGTAGTATCTCTCCATTAAACCCATATCTTCTTATTCAAAATTAGGTCATCATCATTACACATCTAAAATACCTTCAAGATACAATTCATTAAACCACATTCTATATAACCATGGGAAATTAAAACCTAAGAAGGGTGAGATAAAATGATCATTAAGGGTACTCCAAGACATCATTAAATGAATTTCATCAATGTGAATCACATGTTACAAAGGGTATTATGGCATAATCATATTGAAAGAAAAAATTATAAAAGAACTCACACCCATAAATACATAGATCATAAAATACAAAGTAATGGAAAACCAAGGGTTATTAGATTAAAATGTTTTGAGGAATGTTATAACAATTTTGATCATAAGAAATATTATAATCCAATAACTGGATTCAAATAAATGTGTTAGTATCGTGAAACATGTTTCCACACAACCTATTTTAAACTTGTTTTAGATGTAACTAGATCCCAATTAAGTCCATTGGTAAATCCCATAGGTAACTCCCAAATTAACTCCTAACAAGACATGGTATATTAGCCAACATATAAGATCAAAATATGGTCGCACACCTCATTGTATATATAATAATATCAAATAGAGCTATATGGGCCACTAGAACATGTATGTTGTAACGAGCTCACCAGATGTTATATGTACTACCCCATTGTATAAGTCGTGACTGGCTCATCCCATGCTATCTTAGCCACCCCATTGTATATACAATAATATACTCACCCTAATCAGTTTTCAAAACCCTATAATATATGTAATATACATGAACTACAATATAAGTAATGAAAAAACTAATTTCATTAAATAATAAAAAATAGAAAAATAACTATTCTTTTGCAATGTGGTTTTCTCATAAAAAAATGTTTCAATGAATATATAGTTGAAACATTTTTAATCAATGGAATATAACTGGTTTTCATTGATAGATATTTTAATGATGATTAACTTGAAAAAATGTAATATATAAAATGAAAATCTCTTTGAAACATGGTTAACTCATGGAAGAGGACCATGCTTCATAATGATCCCATTGAAACTTTATTTTCCCATCCAGATAAATAATAGGGATGTTATTGAAATAAAAAATAATATTTGTTATATAATTAACTATTAAATTTTATTTAATGTTTATCAATGGTAATGTTATTAAAATATCATTAAAAACACTTTGGAAGAAAATATACTTTTCATTTTAGAAGTTAATTTTTTAAAAAATCAATTAAAAAATTACTTTCATTGAAAATATTTTCCTGTGAAAAGTGATTATAAGAATGAATATTTTAAATATAATATTAAAAAATTCATTTTCAGAAAAACTAGTAGTATTAAAATGGATTTAACAAATAAATTTTGGTCTTGACAGTGTGAAATTCCATAAAAACCTTAATGAACAATCAATTTTCAATATAAAATTGTTATAAAACAATTTTTTATCTAGATATTTCAAATAATATTCCATTAATTTTTATTCTAATGATAATTTTTTTATAAAATTGTTAAATAAATCTTTTATAAAATTTGAAATTTTTTTTTGAAAGGGTTTTTAGAAATCATGGATTAAAATTAAAACATATTTTTGACTGAGGAGATATAATGATGGATTTTATTAAAAAAATTATTAATTATTTTATGTATAATATATTATTTTAAATATAAAATATATATATAAATTTATTTAATAACCATATTAGATGAAAAATCATTATTTTCATGACATTTGGATCATTTGATATCAAATTTTCGAGCATAATCAAAATGAATCCTGATAAACGATGACATTTAAACAAAAGACAACTACCACTTTGGTATCATTGAATCATAATCCACATGATAGAATAACATTTATTTAGTTTGATAATATCCATAAATTTCGAATATTGATTATTTTTAATCTCAAATATGAATTATAAAATCCTTATAAAATAAAATAGGTGAATAAAATTAAATTATTCGTCCATGATATAAAATTAAGATGAAATAACATAAAATTGGGAAACATGGATATCGTGAGCCACATGATTGTGAGATCCTAAAAATTAAATTTCAATCCACATTAATTTATTTATAATTTTAAAAAAATACATTATTTTTTTTATATACTCCTCATAATAAAAATAAAATTAGAATATCGAATATTTCTGAACGAAATAAAAGTGATATCATAAAACCCTTACCTTATGTTTGACGGGTCTCATGTGTCTTCATATTTCCCACTAATAATTTTATTATAATTATTTTTCATTATTGAAAATACTTCTCAAGTTTATTATTATCATTTTTAATTTATAATCATTTCACATATACTAACATAATCGATTTTGTTTACATCACATGTTTTGTCCATATTAATCTTCTCTATCAAAAATTTCATAATTTGGTTGAATAATCCCAAATAGGTCATTATTGAAAAATATCTATAATAATAATAATACATAATTATAATATTTAAAAATAAATTATTTTTTAAACCTATCATTATTTATAGTTATGAAAAATGATCTTACAATAGGATCATGGAGACAGTAAGTCATTTGTTCAAATGTGCAACATTTCAATTTTTCAATTATCATTATGGAAAGATGATGTGTACCATTTTTTCATCGATAATTATCATAACATTATAAATAACATATTAATTATTTATTTAATTTTATATACATAATTATAGTTCTGTGGTTGTGAAAAATAATCACATCACATTGAGGATGCAGTAGTCCACACATCCATAAACGATGATATAATTTTTTACCATTAGTGGAAATTTAATTAGAGAGAGATATATTATATATTAAAAATTATTAATATTTCATTAATAAAATTAATATATTATGTATTTCACATATATTTATTATTGTTACCCTAATTACATTCCATATAATGAAAATTTTAAAAGTGAAACACATCGCTTCATAAGGTGGTAGTCTGCCGTCCACATGTGGGACACTTTCGTATCCCTTAGAAAATGGATCATAAAAGGTTATATATCAAATAATATATCCAAAAGTATAATAATATTTAAAATAATAATATTTAAAATATATATCAATTATCATACCCCATCACAAGAGGTGGTAATGGAGAAACAAATGTCATCGTTTAAGGAGGGGATATTCCACTATACAATAGAATAAAGATTGGGTACCCCATTTTATGAAAGAGTTTCTAGTTTAATATTATAACCTTAAAATAACAGCATTTATTTATATTTTTGATACTAATGCTACTGTATAATCTCATTACTATAATAATTAATTGGGTCGAAAAATGAAACCAATAAAAATGCTCATTGATGTACGTTACCTCATTTTTACGTAACTCATTATTGGATTTAACCAACCGTATTAAAATATTATTAATTATGCATAAAATATACTCTTGAGTGTGGTGAGGAAATTTTAAATTTTATTTGGGTTGTTTTTTTAATGAAACAATTTTGTTTAAAGATTTGTGAGAGGAGGAGAGGGGTGACATTTTACATGTGAGGTGGGTGGCGCACATGAAATGCTCACAAAATATTTTGTTACAAAAAAATTTTTTCTAAAAAGAGTCACCAATAATTCAATAAACTAAATAAATAAATGTACATGGTCTTAATATAGGAATTAAATGGGCATTGGTAAATTTTTGGGATACTTTGACACCATTTATCTTTATTAACAATTACATAAACACATTTTTAACCCAATCATTATAATTAAAATTAGTTTGTTTTAGAAAATCAAATTGGAAAAAAATTATGTAGGAAATAATTGATATTTTAAAAAAATTTGATTTAAAATATTTAATCTAATTTTCATATTCAATTCATATAACTACAAAATATAAATTTAATATTAATCTTGTAGAATCTCTATTATAGCGTGTTTACATGAATAATATATTTATTTCATTTTCACCCAAATACAATTTTGTTATTTATATTTAAAAAATAATATATATATTTTTTAATAAATATTATAAAATTGTGAAAATATATTTTTAAAAAATGTATACCATAAAAAGGGTAGAAAATGTTTTTTTACTATATTTTTATGCCTAATCATGGATTTATTCTTATCTCTTATCTATAAAACACCTAAGATAATATTTAATCATAAGATTGAATATATGTATTTTTTAAATTTCCTTAATATATTAAATAAATAGTGTTTCTTTAATTTACTATTATATAAATAACAATTTTGATTGAAAATAGTCATTCCTAAAAAGTTTTCCATTTATTTTCAGACATCATATATTTTCTTTTATAATTTATTGGTCTTTAAATAATTAATTATATATACATGTTTAATCTATAAATTCAAAATTTAGTCAACACTATTTATACTCTTAACTCCAATGACATGTAGAGATCTATCATATTAAATAATCATATTCTAATACCAGTACATGTATTGATTAAAAACACGGATCTATGTAATGGAAACTTAACACAATATTACTTATAATTCATGTAAATCTATGTATTGCATGTAGTGAAATCTATATTCGATAATGTGTGTAATGAAATCAAAACTGAACATTTTTTTCATTTATGTTATCGAACTTAATTTTCATCTGTTGAAAAGCCACCATTTCACATCCACCCCTCCTTTTATAATTTTATTTCCACAATTTTATCTTTATCTCAAAAATTATGTCACATAAAAGAATAGTTCCCAAAATGTCTAACATGTAATAAAATATAGTAAAAAATTGAATGTTAATACCCAATGATATATATTATTTGTTCAAAAAATAAAAATGCATAATGTTCTAAAAAATAATCCTTAATAATTATAATCCCCATGTATTAAAATATTTTGGTAATATATTGTTCCAAGATAAATCAATCGATGATCATAAAATAAAACACCATATGATTAGGATTTAAATTTATTATTTACCCGTAAAAATTTCATACTATCTAAGAAATTTTGTATGCTATTCTAGGTGTCATACCGTAGCCACCCATGAAATTTTTGTAAATCCCCACATCATTTAATGTGGTAAATATTTATCACACAAACATTTTATTTTCATGTTTTACATTAAACATGATAAATAACTCCTTATACAAAAATTACTTGTATTGATAATAGGGGTTAAAAATACATCAACCCCATAAAACATCTCATAAAACTCATTAATATTATAAAAAATTTATGTTTTAAATCCTTCAAATAATGTGTCTAATACATAGGAATTATGATCAAGTAATATATAATATATCTATAAGGGTATAAATAAATCATAACAAAACATCATGTGAAATCATCCTAATATCCACTATTATCAAAATAATAAATTTTATACCAGCTACAACTAACTATAACTCGCAATGCTGGTTCTTGAGAAGAAATAATAAAAAATACATTTATTGCTATAATATTGATAATTGGGACCCGGTTTCTTCCCATAAATACCATACAAACTCAGAGGAGAAAATAGGATCACATAAATTATCGAGGACTATTTAGGTTGACTATTTTATAGAATTAAGAAAAACACTTACATAAAAAAATCCATGTAGGTAATTGATCATTTTAACCACTAAACCTATATTTTTATTCTTCATAATAATTCATCAACATTATACTTATGAATTCACTTTTAGATACAATTCATTCATACTCATTCATTATCATAATTGGAAAATAAAATGTAGGAATGTTGAGATCAAATGCTATTTAAGTTTATACATAGTTATTTTAAAATTAATGTGATTATTGAGCATATGAAGTGCATAAGGGCAAGAAAACATAATCTTTATTCATGAGAAAATCATAAAATAACTCATACACATAAATAACTAGATCATAAAATATGATAAAGTAATGATTTTTCAAATTCAATAATTTTGAGAAATTTGATATTAATATTTATCATAATAAATGTTATAACCCCATAAAAAGAATCAATAAAATTAATTGGTTTCATTGAAATATTTTATTCATAACTCATGTTATATACATGCTTGAAATAATCAACAGCCTAGATAAATCCATTAGAAATACCCTAAATTAACTCCCTTTTTCTTACATCCAAATACAATGTACATTACCTATGGAATTAGATTTTTATCTGGGTGCACACATATTTTATTTTATAATGGGATCAACAAGACTAATCTGGGAATTCTCACCATAAAAGTTATAACAGGTTCACTTGGTGATATTAAGGCCACTACATCATATCATATGTAATGGTCTCGCCTATCAATGTCTAGGTCAACCCTTCTTATATGTCGTAAATGGGTAACACAAATATATATGTACCTCCCCATCATATAATCTATAAGTATGTCAGGTAACACAATTGGTCTCCCCATAATACATATTTTATTGGGCCAAACCAATGCTACCTCAATCTCCCCATCACATAAGTTGTGACGGGCTCAGACAACTGTATATGGGATAAGACATCATATATGTAATATCTTATATCTACAACATGAATAATGTACAACGATATTTCATGTAATTATAAAAATTCTAAAAAACATTATTCCTTTTACATTTGGGTTAGACTATGGAAAAGAACCATGTTTAATGAAAATAACATTAAAACGTGATTAACCCATTGAAATAAAACATATTCCATGAAAATATATTTGAAACATGATTATCCTAGGGAAATGAAATCTATTTTGTGAGAGATTATTAGATACATGATTAACATGATTATGGGAAACAAGATTCATAATGATCCCTTTGAACCAATATTAGTCCCTATTTAAAAATAATAAGGATGTAATCAATACCAAATATCCCTAATAAAGGATAAGTAACCAAAATTATTTTTGATGTTTATTAATGCTAAAATCCTTAAAATATCATTAAAAATTCATCATGAAAATATCAAATTCATTTTTAAAATCACTTTTTCAATATAAATCATATGGAAAATATGTTTCATTGAAAATAGTTTTTTAAACAATATTTTTATGTATAATATGGAAAAAATTTCCTTAGATATAAATATTTATATTTGGAATGAAATCATAAAATAAGCAACAGTCATGTCAGTAGGTAACTTCATATATTATGTTATAAACATTAGTGCCATACAGTAAATAGTATTAAAAATATCATATTTTTCAAATACCCAATAATATTCCTTTGAAAAAAATATTAAATTGTAAAAATGTGATAAATTACATTTAATAAAACATTATTAAAAGAAGAAAATATTTTTTTATCATAATTATAGAAATCATGGTTTTTGTGGAAAACAACAATACATTTGAAAAGATAAATGATGTTTTATTTTCATAAAAATAATTTCCCAATTATTTTAATAACCACTAATTTTAAATATAACATCCCACACCAAACCCCTTGTCATGGGAACATGATAGTTGTGATACATAGCCTTTGCATATAACCCCACTAAACCAAAGGATAGAAATAAATTCCAGATATTTATAAATAGATTGGGGACAATATAACCATTGAATATAAAACTACTATATAAAGATAACCATAAACACAAAACCACTATGTTAAGATTGAAAAAATTGATATAAAACTGAATTTTTAACCAAAATATATAAATAATAATCTACATAAAAGAACCATATAATAGTAAAAATGATTATTCAAAAAAATTCCGTCATTCCAAAGACACGAACATGAGAGTCCCATCCTACTACAAGATGCAAATCAATTATCAAATAAATGGTATCAATAAACATCCATAATTAAATGATATTTCTTTACTTTAACCAATTATTGATATAATATAGCTTCTAATGTATAGTAGGGACAAAGATTGTGGTGAATATAAAACTCAATATGATTTCCCAAGTGACTTCCCAACACATGCCACAACGGTATAACATGCTTTCACATTTATTTAAAATGGTGTATATTCTACAAATGAATACATTTAATGATGATTAACGAAGTTATTATTGGTATTTAAATATAAATATTATTATCTCACTCTATCATGGATCATATGATTCAATGCAATAAATGTGGTGAAAGTTAAATGTTGCAGTCCCACTATTTATTAAGATTATTTATGATTATGCTTACAATGATGATATATTATTATGTAAACCATATTAAATAATAGAAATATATTATCCTCTTTATTATTTTGAATAATAAATATGTTGTCTTCATTTTTATAAATTTATATACTCATTTGTTCAGTTGAATGTTTTTATGAAAAATAATCTTTATTTCTATATTCAGTGAAATTACATTTCTCTTTTAAAAAAATGTTTTCAAAAAATACTTTTAGAAATTATACTATTATTATGTAATTTATATATTAAATATTAATCTCCAAATTTTATAATTTAAAATGAAAATTATTTAATTAAATATTCATCTATTTCTCATAACATTTTAGGATCAACTTTTATTTCAAATGGGAATGAGATATTAATTGTAACATGTATGACATGAACAGAACTCTCATTCATCTAGATAAATCATATAATTTCATATTTCATTGTAATCCTAAAATGTTTACTTTTATTGAAATTGTTAAATAGAAATGGTTTTTTCTTATAAAACATTGATATATATGAACTGAGACATTGTGCGATTCAGTGGCCCAGTGTTCCAAGATTAAATTTTATAAAAATATTTTATAATTTTTACATTTTTTGAATGATTTTTTTTAAATAAAAGAGTATATAGCTTAAACATAATCTCATATTAAAAATTGGTTCCCTATGTTGACTCTAAAACAAATTCTTTACCCTAGGGGTGACCTAAAATTGGTAGGTGTGGGGAGTTCATACTCCTAAGTCATTGAAAGTAGGTTCAATAGAAAAAATAATTATTTATTTACTTATAAAATATACAAATTTTATATAACACTATTTGAATGTAGATTCATGAATATTTTTTCACATAAACCCTATAAAGATTCTAGTGCTCCAATATACTCTATCATTGGAGAATCACAATTGATATCAACCAAATGACATATCAGATTAGATAAAAATTGATTGAAGACAATTTCTCTTATCAATCATTTAGGAAAAAAATTGATCATGAAAAATCAAATATTCTGGAATGTCGATTAAATTTGGTTATTAATTATATCTTTATTAATTGATTTGTGTACATAATTTACTACAATTTAACTACACCAAGTATTTCTTAACCATGAGCCTATATACATGTTTAAATATATTTATTCAATGTTATATAACCTTGGTATCCATGAAATTGATCAATGGAAATGAAAACATGGGATGTAACTGTTAAACCTATTTTTTGGGGTATTTTTACCAATTCATTTTCATGTTTTTCACCAGTTGGACCCCCAGGTCACGATTTGACATTGTTTTGGTTGCACAAAACCTGATTAGACCCCCATAATAATGAAATATTGATGATACAGGCATGTAATAATGAAATAATGATCATTTATCTATTTTATAGACTCAAAGATGTTTATTTCAATGTATTGGGATCTAATAATCTATTTCGGGATGAAATGAGGTGCACGGTACGTGATAGATGAAAAATGAAAAAACTGATGGTCCACCAGAATCCAATCTCTAGTGAATTGTGGCTGAAGGGGATAGATTTTGTCTAGATCAATATGTTTTGGGATGATTAAAAGACTAAAATTAAGGGATATATCAAATTAAATTCATGAGAATAAGATATGAGATTTTTGTAAAAACCATACAATGCATGGTGTATAGGGATGAGAACATGATGTCTAGCCCCTTGGGTGTGATATATTGGATATTTAAAATTAATGAATAAGACATTTTTTGGATCCATCCTATATTCTATTTTACCCTTCCTTAGTAGGGAAATCCATGTGGTGGATCACATGGGTAGGAACCCATTTGAAAATAGATGGTTGTGTATGTAAGTACATGGAAATGCGGTCAACTACATGGACCTAGATAGATGGACATGAATTGATCTCTAATGACGTTTGCTTGCAATGTAGTCCATCATCATGATGTGTACTGCTATAGGGATTGGTTTCCATGTACCCCTAGGGACACAACCAGGTGTTTGAGTGGGACCACATGCGACGTGGGTCCCCTCAAACACCCTATGTCCCTCAGTTTCTTTTAAGTAGTAGAATGCAATGTTTCCATCTATTGATTCCATTGTGGTATGATGTGAAATTTCCTTGTAATTTATATTCTTTAGGATGCCATTGATGTCCTTTCTGAGTGGTAACTTCAAGTAGTGGTCGACATTGGAGTTCCCAGAAATCCTTTCTAAGTCATACCCTCTAGTTGAGCTTTGATGTAGAGTTTATCGATGACCATTCCATGTAGTCACCTATAGTAGAGATGGTATTGGAGTTCCGTGATGACCATTCTGAATGGTACCCACTAGTATAAAATTGATGTGGTGTTCCTCAATGACCAATTCTAGTGGTGCCAATCAGTAGAGTTTTGTAGTGGATTTTCTTAATGGCCATTCCATTTGGTAACCTATATTAGAGTTGGGTAGTAAATATTGTTACACTACCTTTTTATACATTACTATTACTTCATTAAAATGATTAAAAAAATAATAGTATTACACAAACAATATCTAAAGGATTTTTGTACATGGAAAACTAGGACCAAACATAGCATTTAAAACATCAAGCATTTATATTTATTTAATTAATTATACATCAACTTATTATTTTCCCATGTAAAATCCTTAGTACACATATTAACCTGAGGATATACCTCGAAAAGGGGTGAGCTAAAATCCCATTACGAAGGTAGATAAGAACACTATAAAAATGGGTGAGCATAATAATACCATATGCAATGGATCATGAACTTGACATGAAACATTAATAAAAGACATGAGATGTGGTAAAGCACAATAAAGAAACATCATGTATTAGTGGTTTTCTACCACACATAGTTGTGAAAAATTAAATAATCATGTTCACAAATATTTTCACATTAAATCATCATATTAATCATATTACAAATGTATTGGATCACTATATCATTCAGGGCACACCCGTCACATCATAACAATCATTTTTCTCAATATAATTTCATGCACACCCATCACATCATAACATTATCATTATCATGTATTCCCCATAAAACCTATATAAAAAATGAAAATAAATTACCCATGTTAGGGAATGAGTTTCATCTTAGTTATCACATTAATAAACATTGGGTTTCCAAATCAATGTGTCAATAACATACATGATACAAGAACCATCCAATTAGAGTGATAAGTAAAAGGTGTATTTCTGAATGAAGAGTACTTTTGGAAAATATTTGATTGACATAAACTAGAGTAGACAAAAAGTATATCCCAGAAAATTTAATATAATAATGAAAAAATTATTTTTACGGAGAAACCATACTGAACATCGACTTAAAGAGAGATAACCCAAATAAATAAATTTGTGTTTGATTATTTCTACTAACATTGTATCTGAACCCTGTCACCCCTTTAAAATATTTTTGAATAATCCTCTTGAGATCCTGCTTAAGGAACATATGATTGGACTTTTAATCATACCATCAGCTCTTGAATGAGGGGGTGGGGCCGGGAATGTTTTTTCGGTAGAGTTTAGATAAGGGATGATGCTTGAGAGGTGTTAGGAAATGAGGGTGTGAAAGGTGGTATATATAGTTGTGGGGAGAGGGATTTTCTTTATAGTATATTCATGAATTAATTATTTCTACAAATGACAGTTAATATAGAGTCTTCTATAAATAATTATAGTGATATTTTCATGTTAAACTGAACCATATTTTCTTACATCGGTAGAATATCACCCATGACACTCAAATTCTGTAATTTATCATGTTTTGTAAATTATCATAATTCAGTATTAACAAAAAATTCCAGTATTTCAGAAAACTACCAAAAAATCCCCCTAAATATTTTTCAACATGTAGAATCCAAAAATTAAATTGATTTTCTAAAAATATTTTATTAAATTTTCTTTATTTAATTTTTAAATAAAATCTTAATGAACATGAAAAGTACAGATTTTTAAATTAATAATAATTTCATAATACATCCAAAAATTATATAAGGTCAAATAAAATTATTATAAAACTAAAAGACATTGAATTTATAATTTATTAAAATATTTTCGGAAAATACATTTTATTTTAAATATATTAATTAATTATAATTAATTATTTAGCACATGAAAACCTACCAATTAATTTTCTATATTCATACTATCACTTATGAGATTCTAATGTTTTATTTAATCATTAAGGGGTAAGGTTGCTATTTCTTATGAGGATTTACTATTCATAATGGTCATATAACAATTCATAATATTAGGTTACAATTCATAATGGGAGATTACTAATCACAAATAATTAATTTGGTCCAACCGGACACCAAAAATCATTCTAGTCATAACAGTATATGCCATATTTTCAAAATTCAAAGCAAAAAAGTTGAAAATGTATGTAAAAAGGTCGAATTATAGTTAATTTGAGAATTATGTGGCATTGTGTATCTAAATATTATTATAATTTATGTCTAGATTATAATATGGTAGTTCCATTGATAAATCATTGTGTCCTTACATTCTTCACCCATTATGAAATTTATGCCTCGAAATTTCCTTTTACTAAAACAAGTGAGGGTAATTATCTTTCATCGCCTCCTCTTGTTCCCATTTTTCTCATGAATACTTATGGTTCCCCCATAACACATTGACAAGGTTGGTTGTCTTTTCACATAGTCCCCTGTCTCTCTTGTCCAGAATATTCACTACCTTCCTCTCATAAGAGAGATCATATTCTAGTTTGACCATCCCTGAGTTCAGTATATGTGAGGGATTCAGTTTTTACTTCCTTTGGATTGATACATAAAACACATCACAAACATGACAAATATTCAGTGGACATTAAAGGATATGGGCCACAACATATATCTGGTCAAGGATCAAAAAATGTCCAATGTGCCATTGGCTTACCTTCCGTTTCCATCTAAACCATCTGACTCTCTTCTGTGTTGATGTTTGAAGAAAAACATTATCCCTAACGTCGATCTCCAAGTCCCTTGGATAGTTGTCAGCATAACACTTTTTGTGAATCTATGTTCTGTTGATGTGATTCCTGATTACATGAACCTTCTCTTCCATCTCTTCCACACGTTTAGGTCCATGATGTTTTCTTTCCCTAACTTCGTCCCAAAAGTTTGTAGACTTATATCACATTCCATATAAGGCTGCATATGGATCCCTATGAATACTCGATTTGAATTTGTTTTTGTATGATAACTCAACCAATGGGAGATTATGATCCCATCCACCAATTAATTTAAATGAGTAGGTTATTAGAATGTATTCAAGAATCTAAATAATCTTTTCAGATGTTTCATCGGTGTGGGGGTGATAGGATGTGTTGAAACATAATTCAGTACTCTAAACATGTTGAAGACTTCTTCTAAATTTTGATGATATGCTTGGATCATGATCATTGACGATAGAGAGTGGAACACCATTTTGTATCAGGAATTATATCATTTATATATTCTCAAGTTGTTCAAGCGAGAGGTATTCTTGAATAGAAATAAAATTGGTGATCTTTGTGTGAAGGTAAACCACAACCGATATCGCATTCTTTTCCGTTAACGCCATTAGGATACCTGTGACAATGTATATAGCAATGTTCTCCCATTACCAAATGAGTATAACAAATGGTTGAATCATCCCATTATAATTTTTTCACTCAACCTAAACTTGCTGACATACCAAGAAACTTGATATATATTCCACAATATCCTTCTTCATGTTATCCCACATGAAGTTGTATCGAAGATCAAGGTACCTCTTAGTTCTCCCAAGAAGATAGGGAATGTTGATCTATGTTCATTGTCCAATACCCTCTTCTTTATCCCGAGTGATGAAGGCAAACAAATCCTCATTCCAAACAGAATCACACTTTCATCTTCGATATGGAACATGTACAAAATCCATTCCATTACGGCATTAACCTTATTTTTTAACTCTATATCATACTTTTTTTCCTCTTTAATATTCTCTTGGGTATATGGTTGCACAATAATTTGGGCTAGATAGATTTTACCCTATACCATTATGGTTTTCAAATCCATCCTTTTCATATCCATGAAGATATGGTCACTCTCAATCAATAACATGGTTAGAGTATCAGGTTCTTTTCTTCATAGAGGATCAGATACAATCTTCAACGTTCCAGGATTATTGGGAATAGAGCAATCATAGACCTTGATTTTCTCTAACCATCTCCTATGACGAATGTTGAGATTCTTTTGGGTGCATATAAACTTTATGTTCTTGTGGTTAGTTTATATTTCAAACTCCTCCCTATAAAAGTATAGCCACAATATTTTCAAGGAAAAAAATACATCTAACTCTAGATCATTTGACAGGTAGTTTATCTCATATATATTCAACTTACATAAGGGGTAGGCTTTCACATTATCATTTATTATGTATCACAACCCATGAGATTATTTGAAGAATCTCTGTATATTACAAAACATTCATCACTTTTCGGTAATATTAATATAGGTGGGGTGATTAGATTTAAGTTTAAATATTCACTCACATTAATCTTCCATCTAGAAATTCATTACCCCTATAATTGTAAAAAATTTAGTAGTCTTTTCAATCATGAAAAATTTCTCACCAAACATAGTTACTACTCTACAAATCCATGAAAACTAAGGATTCCTATGACAATGTAGGGTATGGTTCATTCCACAGTCGCTTTCGTATTTGGAGGGTCTACAGAAATTTACCCACATGTGATCACATGACCCAATAATGTGACTCACATCTTCGAAAAGTCACACATTCTAAAAAATTTGTAAAACATCTCCTTTACTATTGTCTCCAACAGAAGTCCGATATGTTCTTTATTTTTCTCCTTACTCTTTGTGTAGATGATAGTAGCATTGATAAAAACTACATGAAGTATCTTGAGGTAATGTCTAAAGTCTCTATTGATCAAATCCACGAAGATTGTTGGGGAATCTATATGTCTAAAAGGCATCAATAAAACTCATTGTTCCCATACTTGTATAGAAGGGATTATTTGAAATATATTCTATATTCACCTTATGTTGATGATATACAGATCGAAGATCCACCTTTGAGATGTATTGAGTTCCCATTATCTGATAAAACAAGTCATCAATCCTTGGAAGAGGATTCTCGTTCTTTATGTGGATCTTGTTAGGTTCCCGATTGTCGAAAAAATTCCACATTGTTCCACCCTTCTTCTTCAAAAAGATCACTGGCACACCCCAAGGTGATGCACTAGGGCATATGAACTCTTTTTGAAAATTCTCTTTGAACAAAATCTTTTACTCCTCCAGTTTGATAGAAGCTATACTATAGGGATAATTGTTTATAGGAGAATCTCCAGACATGAGTTCTATTGAAAACTATAACACCTGATCCAGAGGAAGTCCTTGTAACTCATCAAGAAATACATCATTGTATTCCCCCATGATGGGAATTTATGAATGGTTGGATCATTACATTAACTCAACTATTTGGGAGTGGTATTATTCATTATAGTGTATCCACACCCACATTTGTTTTTGGATTTTTCAAAGGACATTCATGGTATTCCTTACATTTGTAGAGGAAAATGGGACGTTTTAGAACATGGAAAGATATTTCTTTTTCATGACATTGGATATGGGCCATATATAACAAGATCTATTCCATTCCTATTATAGCATCAAATTTAACCAAGGGATGTATTATGATATTTTCATGAAGAATCAACCCACAGACTCCAATAAGAAATTATTCAAAATAATAGGATGTAATGACTGATCTAAATGGTGTTTTTATAGATATCTCTACTTAATGGTTTCTAGGATTTGATTATACTGTACTAGATAATATTCAAGATATAATGGAATCTGTATTTAAAGAATCAAATAGGACATTTTTCATTCTTGAGTGAATATGAAGTCTACCATGTATGACTTCATTATTTTTCTCCACATCTGCAATAGTGATGCCATATTCCATCCCTTGTTCCTTTAGCTTTGGTGGATTCTGACTCTGATTACCGTCATGGACTTGATGTTTAGTGCCCTGGCTTGCATAGTTCCCTTGATCCCTACAATTGAGGCACTGAACTGTGGGTGGTTCTCTCTTTTATTCCACTAAATTATCCTTTATTTTCATTTCCTTTCAACACTCTTGATCATGGTGGTTTTATTTCCCACATATGATGCATTTCCTCATCCCATTGAGGCAGTTCACATGATGCAACTTCCTACATTTTTTCATTTGGGTCATTGAGTTTTCTTCCATTGTTTATCATTAGATCCTCTAGCGTGAAACTCCTTTATTCATTTCTTATCACCATATCCATTGGACCATTCTCCCAAATCTGTCACCACTTTGAGGGCACACTGAACAACCACTTCATAACAGCTAAACACTCGAATTTCAAGGTCATTTTGTAGGTGTGGTTTTAACAGTCAAAAAATCTATCAATTTGGTAATCATTGGTGATAAAATAACTGGAAGTGTACCTTGAATGCCTAGGGAAATTCACTTCATAGCTCTTGAAACATTCCACTTCATTTTTTTCTAGCTCTATGAATTATCCATCGATATTCATATGAAGATTTTAGGGGAAATGCCTATTATGTAACATGATCTTAATGCCTTCTCATTTCAAATCATCAATTTTTTCATTGGGCATGATGTTCCTAATCAATGAAAACCATTTAATGACCTCTCCAACTTGATGATAAATATTTAGTGTCACCTTTTCTGTATCAGAAAATTGAATCACACAAAAGAACATCTCTATGGAGTTAACCAGATGTTCCGCAAAAAGAGGATCAGAAAATCCAATAAACATTGGTGGTCGTTGTAGCATAATTTATTCGACAGCCAATTGATACATGTTTGGTGAATGAGGATGTTACCCATTATTTTGGTTATTTTAAGAACATTAGAGAGTTGTGTAAGCATCGCCATGATGTTTTGAACTCCATCTCCCAAATCATTGGGGATGTTGATCTGGAAATCAATGCATTGGACCTCTCATGGGTTGTTATCCTAGTCTCTCTGAGTTCCCAACATTTTCTATAATATAAACGATTACAAAAAAACATAAGTCAATGAGTCAATAATAAAAAAAATTATAATTTTTACAATTTCAACTAAAATCATAACTAATGGGATCCCTATGCATTGTTTCTTGTCATTATATTTTTTCACAGTATCATACTAGAGAATTTTCCAAGGGTTCACTAATCCTGATTCCGAAATTAACTAAACCATGACACTGTTACCAAATACAGGAACACTACCTTTTCTTAAATTACTATTACATAATTATAAATATATACAACATAATAGTATTACACCATGAAGATCCATTGATTTAGTGTATTGGTAAAACTATGACCAACCATAACATCTACAAAATCAATAATAACCATTTATTTAATTCATTCATCTCTAGCCTCTTAAAGTCATTTATAAAATCCATAGTACACGTATTCAACTGAGGATATACATCAAAACAGTGTAAGATAAAATCCCAGTAAAAAGGTAGATAAGAAAAATATAATAATTGGTGATCATAATCATAGCATATGTAAATGATCAAAAACATGAGAGGAATAATTAATAAAATACTTGAAATGTGGCAATTCATAAAATATGAAACATCATGTCATTGAGGTTATCAACCACAGATAGTTGTGAACAAATATATAATCTTTTTCACACATCATTTCAATTTATCTCATTAAATTCATCACTTTACCTAATGTATTTGAGTGTTGTATAATTGTAGGGGATTCTGTCACATTATTACATTTATTTAGCTCTATATAATTTGTGAGCACCCATCACATCATAACATTATCAATATCATGAATTCCACATAGAATATATATAATAGATGAACATAAATGACCCATGTTATGGAAATGGGTTTCAAATCATAAAACACATTCCTAAAAAATGGGTTCCCAATATAATGTTCGAATAATATACTTGATTCATGATAAATCCAACTTGAGTGAGAAGTCATTGGTGTTCTATTGAAAGAAGAGTTTTTAAAAAAAACATTTTTTAGACATAAAATCCAGTGAAGAAACATGTATATTTGTGAAAAGGTAATATAACGATGAAAAAATTATTTTTTATAAGAACCTATTTAAAAAAAATTTTGAATGAGGGAGAACCTGAAGAAAAAAAGTTGGGTTTGAGAAATTCACCTTACCATGTATCTGAATGATTTTGTCACATTAGAGTCATCTAGAATCTACCTCTTGTGATTCACTTTATGGAACCATATCTTGGTATTTTTATGAGACCCACATTTCTTAGATGTGTGGTAGGGTTTATGGATTTTTTTAGGGTTGATGTTAGACACTTATTCATGCTTGAGAGGTGTTAGAAAATGAGGGTGGGATGGCCTGTATTTATAGTAGAGGGTAGACGGGTTTTCCAAAAATTATATTCCTTAATTTATTATTTCTCCAACAGTGAATTAACAGATAGTCGTTCATGACTAATTACTGTAACTGTATTATGTGATTCCGAACCAAATGAGATTAAATTAGTAGAACATCTCACATGACTCTATAATTCATGAGTTTAACCTATACTATAAATTATCGTATTTCACTATTCATCATGAAATTCAAGTACTTCATAAAAATCACAAAAATTCAACCTAATCATTTCATAATGTGTAAAATCCAAAAATAATTACAATTATTCCAAAATAAATGTCTAATTATGATTATTTTAATTTTTATTTAAAATCATAAATTAATTTATGAATACAAATTTTAATATTAAAACTAATATCCTAATGCTTACAAAAATTGCATAAGGTCTTATAAAAGTTTCTAAAAACTAGAAGAATGGAATTTTTTAATTTATGAAAATATTTTAGGAAAATAGATTTTCTCTTAAATTTATTTATAAATTAATATTAATAATTTATGAAATACCAAAATACCATATCTTTTATATAGTCAAACTGCCACATATTTGATTCTTATAATTTATTGAATAATTCTTTGGTATGAATGATATTATTTTAGAGGATTTACAATTCATAATGGTCATATTACTATTCATACGTGTAGGTAAATATTAACAAGGGTAGGTTACTATTACACAAAAATTATTTTTGTCCTATCGAACTCCAAACATCTAACTAATAAAAACGGTGATTGTCCCATCACACTATTCTTTGTATATATTTATTGTTCCTAATAATTTTATTTTTGTTAACTAACCATAGATATCTGTGATCTAGTGACTTCTATTAATTAAATTGGCATGGTTATATGTAATCAAATACCAGTGGACTGAGAGTTCAGTATTCTTGGTAAACCATATACATACATGAGATAATAAAACACTGATTTTAACCTAATTTTTTTATTCTTTATAAATTTCATATTTCAGGGAAAAAATTACACATTCTAATAAATACAATGATTTATTTTATAGTATGTTTCATGGAATACTAGTAAATGAAACACTGTAATGGTGATTTCCAATTCTCAACAAGGAAAAAATATACGAGATGAAATAATAAATGAATGAGAGTTATGACATGATAAATAATACACCTCACTCAACATGTAATAAATTAACTATGATGGACTTGAATTAAAAATAATAAAAGGTAATAACTTGAAACAAATTCAATTAAAATAACGAGATATGGAATAATAAATATTTCAAGGTAAGAAACTGAAACTCAATCCATTTAATTAATGATATTAATAATATATATCTATATATATGTTGATCAAAAACCACATGGATAAATAATAAGTTAATCTAATTTTGAGGAAATGATTTCATAATGGACATCATGTATATAGATCAAGAAAAAAATCACATAGATACCTTTTACAACATAGTAAACAACTATAGATATAAACCAATTTAAATTCCTCAAATAGCCTTTCCCATGAGAACATATCGAGGCATCGAGGAAAAATATAATGTATGGTATCTACACGTCATTACCAATCCAACATATTCCTCATATCAGATAATCAACATAAATAATATGACATATCAAAAAAAAATATTTAATATTGAATATGGAATTAATAAACTTTCCTTAAATAATAATTTAACATTTAGTGTAGAAACCTTATGTTATACGGAATACCATAATGGAAATACTAAAATCAATGATAATTTAAATGATTAAATAAGGGGAAATTCAATGTTATATGATCATTGGAAATTGAATATTTGAAACAGAATAATAAAATGATTTAAGGAAGTGAATGTGAATATTATGAGTGGAAATATAAATAATAAACCATCTAACATAAGATTATGGATTGTATAAAAACATCATATCTCATATTGATTAGAAATAGGGAGATATTTTTGCTGATTAATATAAATAATATAAATAATTTTAATGTATTCTTGAAGAATGTATCCTTTAGTTTTTAAAAAATATTGAAAAGAAAATTTCATTGAATATAAAATTTAAAAAAAATTCATTAAAAATTATATTTTTAGATATGAAATAGAATATTAAATAAATGACATTGAAAAAATACATACTCATTATATGAAGTAAATGAAAATTTATTTTTCAACATAAAATGGTTTGAAAAATGCCTTGTTTGGAAACCAGAAATAATATTCATTTGAAAACATTATTAAAAGAAAAAAGTATAACTTTTTCCTTAGAAAATCGTTTTAAAATAATTATTTAATACTTTTTAATGTAACCTGGTTTTTAGAAGAAAATAGGTTCTCCAACTAAGGAGATAAAATATTTCAAGAATTTATTAAAACATTTTAAAAAAATTGATAACCAAAGGTTGGGAAATGGTTAATAATTGGAAATTGACATGAATAACCCATGAAGAGAAAATGAATGGATTTATTAATCAATGGTTATATAATTTCTTCAAATTAAAATAAAATTATAATATCAGTACTATTATCATTGAGGATAATAGTTTTTAAACATTCCACATTGTCCCATAACACATTAAAACATTTTAAATCATAATACCCATGAAGGAATAACAATAAATAAATGTTTGAAATACCAAGAAGATAAGCATGTTAATGATTTAATATAAAAAATTTATGTATATACACCACATAGAAGATGTAATATGTGACATGAATTTATCTCGTGAATGTAAATTGTGAGATGGGAATCCCTCACATTGAATTTTATTTTAGGTGAACGTCCATTAACATTAGTTATAATAATATTAGGTTAATTTTATAATTAATTCATTAACATATTAATTTTTTTCATTATTTTTTATTTCAATTATTACTAGAATGTGAAAAAAAAATTTAACAATTATGTTTATCTCATGTGTTTTTACCAAATTGTATTTGTCAGTCAGAAAATAACATTGGAATGAAAACTATTCTCAAAAGGTGTCATTCTGTAAAATTTATTGAATAATAATAATTAAATATATATATATACATAAATTATAATTCAAAAAAATCCATAAATATGGTTATGAAAAATTTAAAATAATATTACAATCATGGAGAAGAGAGGTCGTACAATTCCATGAGTGACATTCACATTTTTCAGTGATAATTATGACTAGTTGGTAAGTAGCATTATATCATTAAATAATTATAATTATATCATAAATTCCATATTAATAATCATATATAATTATATATAGAATTAATGTGATGAAAAAGTACTCACATCAGGTCGTGGAGGCAGTAGTCCACACATCTATGAAAGAGGTTAACACTTTTTCAGTTTGTGAATGTGTAATAATTAAAATAATATATATTTTTTTTAGATAAATTAAATTATTAGATAAATAAATAAATATTTTTTAGGTGTCAGATCATTAATTAAATCCATCCTTTATTCATTCCTTGAACAATTCAAATGAACAACATCAATTTAAGGAGGCGGTAGTCCACATTTCAACAAATGATGTTATCATTTATATAAAAAATTATAACTGTAAATATATACAATTTAAAATAACTAAACAAGTGTAATGTCATAATAAAAATGACATATAACTTATATAAATATTGTTTTCATCATAATGACCACCATGGGAGGAGGCAAAGGATGTACAAATAATCATCATTTCATGAGGTGATAGATCATTGTTCACATAAATGGTATGTTCATCCCCCTTTATATTGATCTTTATGTATGAGTAGGTTGAAAACATATCATAGAGAAAAATAATTATATTTAAGATATTGGTGTTATTATATGAACAATTAGTAAGTTTAATTCAGCTGATGGAGAATTAGTTGAGACAAAAGTCATCATTTGAAAGAATTACATTAGAAATCATGTAACTCTTTTTTGTTTTTTAAAAAGGCCATCCTTGGAAGGATTTATACTCAAATTAGGTACATATTTCATGGGAATGTATTTTTGGATTCTATATGTGAAGATTATTGATGAACATATAGCGTTTGAGTGGTTTGAGGAATGGGTAGAAGTGGTAGAATACTGACTAATGTAGGGGTGGCACCCTGATAATATTTTTATGATGGAATTCTTCCAACATTTATCATATTTCAATTGAATATAATAATGGTCCAATTTCGATCCTTGTGTGGATAAGGTCAAAATATGGCCATTAAAAGGCTCTAGGACATGTCCCTACATCTTTTTTTTCTCTAAAGATTGAGGTTTAGTCCCTTATGTATATTTATTTTTCATAAATATGTGTAATTAATTTTCATAACATTCTCTAATATTATTGTTCAAAATATAAATTTAAATTATTATAATTATTTTTTTTTTCAATTATGGAATCCATTTTTTCAAATTCCAATCAATGAATTAGAAAAAATCTATTTTAATTTAATCTTGTCGAAGAGATGACAATATGTCTATTTGATGTAAAAACATCCAAAATACTTTATAATTTTATAGTCCATATCATTGTGAAATTGATTATGATGACATAAATTTTGTTAATTGATAAAACTAGTATCTCCACAAACTCTGAAAAAAATTAAGATATTATTTATCATTATAATAATATTATATAAAAATCATTTATCAACTAAAATTCAACATTTTTATCTTCTCATTAAAAAAATATAGAATGTTACAGAAAAATATAAAATATTCATACTGAATAAATTATTATGTTTATCATTTTAATATCGATTTTATTTTGAAATTTTAAATTAATTGAATTGTCAAAAATTATATTTAAAATGGTTTCTCCATTAAATCGGTGTAAAATGGCCTTTATAAAAATATATGTCTCTATGCGTAAAGATGAATATGTTTTTATCATATTCCTCTAAAATATAATATATGAATGTATAAAATATTTTAGAGAATATATAATAAAAATATTTCATTTAAATTATTCACCTAATGTAAAAAATAATTTTTAGTAAGATTAATCCATTTTGATGTTATCAAAATAAAAATATTTTATAACAAATTGGTTATTATTTTTGTTTCTCATTAATTCAAAACACTTGAATTCATTTTATATTTATAGAAAAATAAATTTTCATTGGTAATTCAATACTATTCATGATGAATAGATTATATCAAATTGTATTAAATAAAAATATTTAATATTATATTATGGCTTAGTAAAACTCATTCTTACTCGTAATGCAAGCCACTGAAAAAGGAAACTCAAATATGTAAAACACCCTAATTAAATTATGCATTCATAGAAATATATAGAATATATTTTAGATAGTTCATATATTATAAATTATCTAGATATTATATTTCTATACATTCATAGTGTTACGTTTCGAACACGTTATCCAAAACAATGATATTAATTTAGAATTCCACAGTGTTGCATTGATCATGGATACATCGTATCATAATTCATAATAATTAATAAATTATCATATTTAAAAATAAATTATACCTTTTAGATTAGTCATTACATATTGTTTTAGGAAATAAATTACCTATTGATCATGGAGACAATATCACATATAAATGAATGGGTATCCTTTATATGTTCATTATCGAATTGAGTAAATTAAATTCATATATTTATATCCCAATAATAATTAAATAAATACCATTTTATTTAATTCAAAATAAATATAAATATCATACATGTGTTATGGTGATGAGAAATAGTCAAATCACATTGTAAAAGTGATTGTCCTCACATACATGACTTGCATTATTATCCTTCAGTGAGTAAAAGTGATAGAATCAAAATCATATATTATCCTTTTAAGGAGACAAATATTCCATTAATATAAAAATTATCTAATTATAATCACATATATTCATTAAATTTATCAATATTTTCTTCTATTAAATGTGTGACCAAAGACAATTCACGTTGATTCATAAGGCGGTAGACTATCGTACACATGAGAAATGTTATTATATCCCCTATTGAATTTAAATAAAAAATTTATATATGATATAATGATTAAATTGGTATAATTATATCATACATATCTGATATATAATTTATATTCATTATCATTATAAAGCATGAGTGGTGTTAATGGATAAATTAATGACATTTATTCATGAGGACGTAGTCCACCGTATATACAAACGATTATTTTAGAACACATTTGAAATAACTAAATATTGTTTTTAGGTATAATATTTTAATACCAACATTTATCAAATTGTATGAAAATGATCTTATTATATAATCGTTGTTTATTAATAATTTAATGAGGTGGAGGATGAAAAAAAATAAACACACTCATTGAATAACCTTACCTATTATTCATGTTACCTCCATAGATTTTCAACAAAATCCTACCAAGGATTGATTTCTGGATAAAATAATTATTTATGGATAATAGAAGAGTATTTTAGATGTTATTTGGGTTCTTATTTTTAGATCCAATTTTTTTTGTGTTAATAGGAGAGGATAGTGGTTTGTCATTTATATGTGAGGTGATTTCCACTCATGCATTAAAAAAAATAGAATTACAACCACGTTTTTTTAATCTCACAAGGATCCAATAATGGAATTATATAACTTATAATGTTTTAATTGTAAAAATATTTCCATACAATATTTTTTTGATAAGTTTTTATATAATTTTGTCTCATATCATTTTATTTTTACCCCTCATAAAACAATTTTTACATAAACGACGTTTATTAATTTTGGGTAAGTTTACTATTAACATTAAAAAAATAATTAGTTGACATAATAAAAAATATAAATTCCCATTATTCAAAATACATAAAAAATATTTCCATATTAAAATCATACAATTAAAACATTTAAATTTATAATTATTCTCACAGATGTGAAGAGAAATCCATATTTCATTGTGAAACAATTCAAATTATACAATGATTTTATATCTAATTTCAATATGAAATTTTATTTCCAAAAAATAAATTGGATTCATATATATAAAACTAAAATAAATATAATTTAAAAAAATTTAAAAAAATTTGATTATAAATAAATAATTTTAAAAAAATGTATTTTATTAATTATTATTTAGTATTTTCCATTATTATGCAAAAAGATAAAAAATTATTGAATAGTAGAAAAAAAATTAAATTTAATATATTTTTTATATTAGTATTTAAATAATGAATTTAATTTTTTGATTCAAATTTAATAATATTAAAGAAATATATATTTAAAATAAACCTGTAGAAGCGATGAAACACAGCTTTTATATATGTGTGTTTTTCAAGCACATAGTCATTTTATATTAACTAAATTAAAAATAATAATTATTGTGTTAATATATATAAAAATTTTCTTATATATAATTTATAAATTTGTTTAAAAATATTCCTCATGGGGGTTTTTTAAATAACTAGTATGTAGGAAGAATGTGCACTTTAAAATAATTGGGTGGAAAAATTGTTTTATACATAATAAAAAACATATACTAAAATAAAATTTAACCATAATTTAAAAGTATTATGTGGGTCAATAATAAATAAATAATTATTATTTTTCATTAAAAAATACTTACATAATTTATTGGAAGGAATTGATAATTTTACAATAGTCTTTTTTTTCAATATTCATTGAAAATCAATAACTTCCAATATATTCAAAAAAACCCTATTATAATTTTGATATGAAGATTTAAAAAATGAAATATTTATTATAAGGTAAATTTAATAACATATATAAAATAATTTTAATGTCTTCGAATCTGTAAAATAAAAACAATTTTGAAGGTTTAATTTGATCATTATTAATACATGACTAAAAATCGATTTATTATTAACTATGAATGAATAAAATTATTATTAAGATAAAAAGGTATATTTTATAATTCATTTAAAAATATTCATACCTTCCAAATACATTTCTATTTTATAGTGGTTATATTTCAAATAATATTATTTCCAGGTTCGTTGAATCTCTTTATTGTGTGTCTCGCAAGCTATAAAATAAAATCATTATTGAGCATGAAAAAAGATAAATTAAGTATTGTCTATAACTAAAGATACCTGAAAATTTTATATTATTAAATTATTTTTTCTTCAAACTATCTGTATATCCCATTAAACCCCCTTAACATTATTTTCTTCCTCAAAATTCATCTTCGTCATCTGAGGTTCTATATTTAAAAAAATTATTATAGAAACCCACATTGTACTAAAATATAATAAAATAACCCTCAAAAAGGAATTTTTGATACATAATAGTGACCAGGGGTAACTCATAACTTGGTCTCCACATAAGAGTACAAGTTGGGAAGTGATATATAGATATATAATAAAATATTAAATAATTATTGAGAGTTACAAAGATCAATGATCTTATGAAATTCCATTATCCAGAAAAGGTTAACAACCACAAAACAAGAACCGAATGTGGATGGAAAAAGGACATTGATATCAATAAAATGGATTATAATAAGATCTTTTTTCATTTTAATATCATTTTCATAATGGTGTGTACTTTTATGGAAAATATATTCATAATTTATCTGTGTGAGAACCTGGATCTTCGTTTCAGGTATGTTTTCCCTATTTCTAGAGTTTTAAAGAATAGTGAATTTTCTGGAAATTTTGTAAGTACCCACCATGTACTTTCTGAGTACACGCCGTGTACTCTTCTCCGGCTCGAAGTCGTGTGCTGGCCATACCCGGGCCACACACACGACGTGTAGGGGTGACGTGGAGGCCGATTTTGGTGGAGTACGGAAAAACCTAGTACACGCCGTGTAATCTAGAAGTACATGCCGTGTACACTCTTTTATTCATTAAACACACCAAGGTCACGCCTGACGCACAAAAACATCTTCTTCTCTAGTTTCTTACTTCTTCTTGAGCCTTGTTTCTTGATTCCTACTTGTCTACATGATATCATAGGTTGAGAATTTTTTTTGTTTTCTCAGAAGTACGTCGTTATAAGTGGAATATGTCATCGTGGTTCACATATATTGATCTCCTATGATCGAGGTAGGTGGTTTGTGCCTTTCTATAGAAAGTCTTTCAGTATTTTGTGTAAATTCCACCAATACACATGAACAGGGTATTAGGTGTTTCCTGTTTTTCCCCTATTATTTCCTGCTTTTATTGATTGCTTGGGTAGAGGTAAATGCTTGTAAATTTTGGATAATTTATACTGCGTTCATGTTCGTTCCCCTACATGTTTTTCTTATTAGGCGTTTTTCCCGTTGCCATGCCTAGTTGTATGATTGAGGACTATTTCCTTATATTGCTAATGAGCCTTAGTTGATAGCCAAGTAGTTCTTGAGGTTTACTTGGACAATGCACATGCGCTAAGCATGTTTAGTTTCACTCAAGACTGTGACAACCTAGAGTAGTAGACCAAAGGGAGAATTGACGGAGGGGCTTCTGCTGAGTTTCTTTTAATTACGATTTGAGACCACAGGTGGAATTGGCGTTGAGTGGTTCCTCAGAGATTTTATAGTTCCTTGATGCAGGCCACATGGGGAATAGACGACGAGTGCTTCGCCGGAGATACTTTAGCATGATACGAGACTATATGGGGAATTTAAGACGAGTGTTTCCCAAGAGAGTATATTAATTTCATAGCTAAACCAGAGGGGTGAGATCGGGTGTGCCTCCTAGAGGGTTGCTAATACTTAGAGTTTGAACCATATGGGTTAGGCTATGAGAGCTACCCAGAGGGTTACCTGTTTTCTTCTTGCTGTTGGCTGTTACTTGTGTACTCTGTTTGTTAGAACTGTGGATTGTAGCTGCTTTTGCTTTCCTGTTTGTCGCTTCATGTTTTATTACTTGACTTATATTCATTGACTATTAGGCACATTTCTTTGGGTGATTTCTTACTGGGATTGTATCTGACAACCTGTTTGGGCCATGCTTCTTGGCCCAAGAGGACTATGTTTCTGCAGGTATAGATAAGGGCAAGTGCCCTGCTACTTCAGGTTCTTGATTGGAGCCAGGGCTCTAGATGATGAGGAGTTTATCATGTTTTCCTATGAACTATGTTTTTCAGTTTTACTTTAGCACGTTGTTGTGTTTTCTATTTTCCATAGATAATTTTATTAGTTTCATCATTATTTTCATTTTATATATAGTTATTGTTTCAGCTATTGGGTTCTAGTTGTTTCATGTTGTTTAATGCTTCCGATATTTATTCTTATTTTTCTTACCTTGTATACCTTACCGAATGAGGCCATAGTTTCCCCAATAACTTAACAAGGCCCTTGCTGCTAGTCGGCAGCCACTGGCATTTGGGGAAATGCGCTTGAGTTCATGTGGTGTACCGGGTATGGTGCACCAGTGGAGGGGCTCCGGATTCGGGTCGTTACAAAGTGGTATCAGAGGAGGTTTTTTTCTCTTTCGTTACTGTTTGTAGACTTTAACCAAGGATAGGATAGATTTTTTACTTGGTATTAACCTGTTCTTAGGAGTAGATAACTCATATACAGGGAAAGGCCATACTACATCATTAATTGTAGTTTTCTAGTTTTGAGTTTTTATGGTTGATATGTTTTCACATAGATTGATTCACATGACTTGTGCAGTTATTGTTTTGATATTTCAGTTCTATTTCTGTCTCAACCGGATGAGATTAGGGTATTCCATCTCATGCCTCATATAGGCACTTGTAGAATTACATGCCATGCATTCTTTCCATGCCATATAGGGTGAATTAGCGAGTGCATGCTCTTGTGATAGGCTTTGTGTAGATTATGCATGCTGTTGTGATAGATATTTGATAGATTCTATTATGTTATGTTAGAAAAATATTTGTTTGATCCTTACTTAAAATGAATGACAAATTTTGGTTATTGAGGTGTTATGGGCCCTCATTAATCGAAATTTGGTGGATCATGATCCTATTTTCTCTTGTATATGACTGTGGGAGATGCCAAGCTTTGATTTTTGGGGAGTATGGGCCCTCACAGATCGGGATTTGGCACCTATTTTCCTTGTTTTTATGGTTTCTGGGTGTCTAAGCAGTTTCGGATCTACTGCCTAGAAAAACCCAGAATACACGACGTGTACCTTTTGGATACAAACCATGTAGTTTTTAGGCCGTGTCACTGACCATGTGATCTGAACACGGTGTCGTGAAAGTAACTTAGGGAACACGTCGTGTGCGGCAGGCATACACCGTGTATGTTCAGAGCCGTGTACCCGATCATGTCAATAACAACACGGGTCGGGGAAGCTCAGGAAGAACACGTCGTGTCCATAGGGAACACACCATGTAGTCCTGTCCAGGTACCCGGCCGTGTCACGAACAACACAGGCCGACTTTAGCTTCTTTTCCACACACCGTGTTTGTTCGGAACACGCCATGTAAGGTTCATCCATGTAGAAGGTCGTGTTTCTTACAGCACGGGATGCCGAAGCCCTGTTGATTACACGCCATGTTTGTTTAGATCACACTGTGTAGTCTCGGGTTATGTCTGACCGTGTGGGTTAGCTTTCTAAAGGGACTTGGGCTGGGGAATAGTTTTCAAGTACACGTCGTGTGTTGGGTCAACACGCCGTGTAGTTTGAGGTGTTACATGACTTGTTGGTCAAGAGTACACGCCCAGGTCAGTGGCTTAAGAAGACATGCTGTGTAGTTCTTATACATGCCAGAAAGTCGTGTTTTGTAAGATTTTGTGTTTTCCTTCCCCTGTTCCCATTTTGTACGCTTGTGTTCTCTGCCCTTGATTTTCTAATCTAAGGTGTGCTTTTGATATTTCAGAGCTAGGAATCTGAGACGTCCTCCAGTTGTACATCTGTCATCAGGCAGTGATCAGACGCCAGATATGGCTGATCAGAGACTTCCTACCGATCCTCCAGTCAGGCCAGCCTTGGCACCTACTATAATACCAGTTGCAGGAGCTGATGCACAGTTCAGGGAAGGGTTCATGATGATGATGGAGACCTTCCAGGGAGCGTCACCTCCTTCCATGACTATGGCATACTTGACGCGAGTTTTTCAGCAATAGCATCCTCCCTCATTCTCTAGGGAAGGAGGACCTCAGGCTGCAGCGTCATGGATGGAAGCCATGCTGACCATCTTTGACCATCTGGAGATGCCTTTAGAGAGGCGAGTCAAGCTCTCCACCTACATGCTCTGAGACTCCACCAAGAGGTGGTGGGATGTGATCTCACAGGCGGGTCAACAACAGGCTATGGCTTGGGAGGAGTTACAGTGTATGTTCTATAACTACTTCTACCCAGAGACCCTGAGGGCCGATCGAGCCAGGGAGTTCATGAGCTTAGAGTTGGGTACTCTTTCTGTCATGGAGTATTCCGCTCGATTCACCGAGCTTCAGTGCTTCACAATCCTCCGGGATGGGTGTGGGGTGTTCTTAGCAAGGAATTTTGCGGATGGTCTCTGGCGAGAGATCCGCTCATAGCTGAACAACTTCCAGATAACTTCGATCACTTATATCATCTACCAGGCACTGATTGTGGAGTGCTATCTAAGAGACTCTGGAGCTACGAGCCAGGGCGGTTCTGATTCCAGATTTAGTCTTCCTCCAGATGACAGTAAGAAGCACCGTAGAGAGCCTACACGCAGTGACCCGAGGAAGCGTGATGCATCATCGGGCATCCAGGTGACATGCTACCAGTGTGGCCGGTCAGGGAACATGAGGCCGCAGTGCCAGAGGGACCCCATGGAGTGCCGATCATGCGGCAAGATGGGTCACCTTCAGCATTTCTTCCAGGTTTTCTCACTAGAAGCTGGTGACCGGGGTTCTTCCATGACTCCTCGTTCAGGAGTAGCCCCGCCATTCTCTCACCTGTCGGGGAATTGGATTTATTCCGGCCATTCCGGACGAGGTGGAGGTCGAGGCTGTGGAAGACAGCCACCAATCCCTCAGCACTAGCAGGGAGGTTCAACTCAGAGTGGTCTGCCAGGGTTGTAGGGCCGCGGTGTAGGCCAGTCTTCCGCCGTGGAGCAGACCTATCAGGAGCAGGATCCCGACCCTTCTACAGTTTGAGGTACGATTTTAGTAGCCTCAGTTTTTTCTTCAGCCCTTTTCAATACTGGTGCTATGCATAGCTTTATATCTGTTGTTGTTGTGGGGAGCCGTGGACTCTTCATCAGTTCTTCTTCCGACTCGTTGACACTAGACATGCCTTTGGGAATGAGGACATCTAGTTTACGCCAGTGTAGAGAGTTCCCCCTCGAGGTTGCAGGGTATCGCTTCTCATGGGATCTCTATGTCCTAGAGATGACATGCTATTATGTCATCCTCGGAATGGACTGGTTGATTCCCTTCCAGGTAGTCATCGACTATTATCAACGTAGAGTGAGTTTTGTTTCACCAGAGGGTGAGTTCTTTATTCATTAATGTGAATGGGATGTTCAGGAGAGTCGGGAAGGACTTGATCATCATGGGCTTGGAGGGGTGACCGCCCAGATTTATAGTCTTTATCTAGATGATCAGGGGGCTCCACAGTTAGTCATTGCTCCAGTGGTGGATCGTTTCAAGGACGTCTTTCCATATGACTTTTCAGGTTTTCCTCCGGAGCGTGAGGTAGACTTCTCTATTGAGCTCGTGCCGGGAGTGGCACTGGTGTCCATTCCTCCCTATATGATGGCTACAACTGAGTTTCAGGAGCTCAAGAAGAATTTGGAGGAGCTACAGGCTAAGGGTTTCATCTGACCCAGTACTTCTCCCTGGTGTTTGAATGTCTTGGTATCAAAGAAGGAAGACGTTACCCTTCGGCTTTGTGTGGATTATCGAAAGCTGAACCAGTTGACGATCAAGAACCGATAACACTTGCCCAGGATTGATGACCACTTTGATCATCTTTGAGGAGCCCGGGTGTTCTTGAAGATCGATTTGTGGTCCGGTTATCAACAGTTGCGCGTTAGACCATCGGATATACCTCTGACAGCCATCAGGAGAAGGTATGGTCTATACGAGTATACAGTTATGCCGTTCGGTCTCATGAACACACCAGCAGTTTTCATGGCACTAATGAACTGAGTGTTCCATCCTTACTTGGACTCCTTCGTCCATGTCGTCATGGACGATATCTTGGTGTACTATCACACTCGACACGACCATGCAACACATCTTGTGATTGTTTTGAGTACACTGAGAGAGTTTCGGCATTATGCTAAACTCTCGAAGTTCCACTTCTGGATGGATCAGATTCACTTTTTGGGTCACTTCCTCTCAGATGCATGAGTATATTTGGACCCAGCGAAAGTGAGAGCTGTAGTTTCCTTGGAGAAGCCGAAGAAAGTATTTCATGTATGGAGCTTCCTAGGGTTGTCTGGATACTATAGATGCTTCATTCATGACTTTTTTCATCTACCGACACATTTGATATGTCTGAAAAAGAAGGGGGCGGAGTTTTTGTGGTCAGATTCTTGTGAGTACGCATTTTAGGAGCTGAAGTGAAGATTGATGTTAGTGTCGATACTAGTCTTTCCAGATCCAGGAAATAGCTACACTATTTATTATGATGCATCAGGTATTGGGCTAGGAGTTGTGCTTATGCAGGGAGATGGAGTCGTTGTGTATGGGTCTCAGCAGTTGAGGCCAATTAGAGGAACTAACCAACGCACGATCTGGAGTTGGCAGCTGTTGTTCATGCCATACGCTATTGGAGACACTATCTTTGGGGAGAGAAAATTATGGTCTTCACTAACCACAAGAGTCTCAAGTATATCTTCACTTAGCGTGATCTGAATCTGAGTCAGCACAAGTGGGTCGAGTATCTTCAGTATTTTGATTTCGAGATTGCCTATATGTCAGGAAAGGGCAACGCAGTGGAAAATGCGTTGAGCATTAGAACTCAGATTCAGGCACTTCAGGAGGCCAGCAGTTAGTGGCAGCTTATGGCTCTGTTCTCTGAGATGCATCTAGAGGTAGACGACAGAAAGGGACAGACCTTCATATCTTCTGCAGCAGTTACCTCTACACTTCTTGATCGAGTATGAATGAGGTAGCTATCGGAATCAGAAGTCTTAGTCCTACGAGAGAATGTGTCAGGAGAGGACCGTCTTTCTGGATGGACAGTGGGCGAGGATGAGATCTTGCGTTTCTAGGGACGCGTATGGGTGCCATCAGACATATGTGAGGAGATGATGCAGGATTTTCATTCCTCTATTTGGGCAGTTCATCCTAGCATCACCAAGATGTATCGGGATCTTCATCACCAATACTGGTGGCCAGGTATGAAGAAGGATGTTGCTGGTTTTTTCATGAGGTGTTCTACTTGTCAGCAGGTGAAAGCAGAGCATCAAAGACTAGCAGGCCTTTTACAGCAGCTACTCATTCTAGAGTGGAAGTGGAATGACGTCACGATGGACTTCATGACTAGGTTGTCGAGGTCGCCTCGCGGGAACGATGATGGTTGGGTTGTCATCGACAGACTCACGAAGGTTGCTCACTTCTTGCTGATTAAGGAAACCTTCATTGTTGATGATTTGGGATTACTTTACATCCGAAAGATCATTCGTCTGCATGGAGTTCCACACTCCATTGTTTCAAACAGGGATGCACGCTTTACCTCTCTGTTCTGGAAAGGTCTTCAGAAGGCTTTGGTTACCCAGGTACTTTTGAGTACAACATACCATCCCGAGACTGATGGCCAGTCCGAGTGTACGATCCAGGTACTAGAGGATATACTCAGAGCATTCATTCTAGACTTTGGTGGTTCTTTGGAGAAGTATATCCCTCTGGTGGATTTCTCGTATGAAAACATTTTCCAAGTGACCATTCAGATGGATCCATACGAGGCTTTGTACGGTAGGCCATGCCGATCACCCTTATGGTGGTTGGAGGCAGGAGAGGTAGCTTTGTTGGGACCTCATCTTCTTCAAGAGACTTCAAAACAGATAGAGCTGATTTAGAAGAGGGTGGCTACGACACAGTCTCGGCAGAAGTCTTATGCTGATCAGCGGAGACGACCTCGGGGGTTCGAGGTCGGGGATCAGTTTTTCCTGCGTTTCGCACCAATATCGGGACACCAGAGGATTCAGAGAAAGGGTAAGCTTTCACTGCGGTACATCGGGAGGTTTCAGGTTTTGGGAAGAATTGGGCCAGTTTCCTATCGGTTCCAGCTACCCTAGAGGTACTGGGCTATGCATGACATCTTCCACGTCTCTCAGCTCCGACGTTACTTTCCGGACATGTCTCATGTCTTTCAGCCAGAGGAGGTTGAGCTCTAAGCGAATGCATAGTTTGAGGAGCATCCCATCTGGATTGTCGATCACAGTACGAATGTCCTCCATGGGTGGTCTATCCCTCTTGTACGGGTGCTATAGTAGCATGGTCGAGTACAGGATGAGACCTGGGAGAGGGAGGCCGATGTACGATCGTAGTGGCCGAAGCTGTTTGGGGATTCTTCTTCTATGCCATGTTAATGAAATTCGAGGATGAATTTCTTTAAGGGGGGATGTTTGAAAGAACCTGGATCTTCGTTTCAGGTATGTTTTCCATTTTTTTAGTGTTTTTTAGAAAATTTAATTTTATTGAAATTTTCTAAGTACACGTCGTGTACTCTTCTCTGCTCGAAGTCGTGAGCTGGTCGTACCCGGGCCACACACACAGTGTGTAACAGTGAAATGGAGGCCTATTTTGGCGGAGTACGGAAAAACCTAGTACAAGCCCTGTACTTGAGAAGTACACACTGTTTACATTCATTTTTTTCGTTAATCGCATCGGGGTCGCGCCTGACGCACAGAAACTTCTTCTTCTCAAGTTTCCGTCTATCCGAAGCAACCCATACATCCAAATCTTCCCCGAGCTCCCGCCTCGCCATCCGTTCTCTAATTCGAGTACTGTCGATTGCGTTGGAAGTGAAGTGGTATGTTCTTCTTTATTCTTGATTCTTGTTTCTTGATTCCTCCGTGTTTTCAAGATATCGTAGGTTGAGTGGTTTGTGAATTTTCTCATATCTAAGTCGTTCTAAGTGGAATCAGTCATCATGGTTCATGTATATCGATCTCCTAGGATCGAGTTAGGTGGTTTGTACCTTTCTGTAGAATGTATTTGAGTATTTTGTGCAAATTCCACCAATACCCTTGAATGGGGTATTGCATGTTTCATGTTTTTCCCCTGTTATTTCTTGCTTTTCTTGATTTCTTGATTAGTTGAAAATGCTTATAAATTTTGGAGAATTTATACTATGTTCTTGTGCTTTGCCTAGAATGTTTTTCTTATTAGACGTTTCGCCAGTTGACATGCCTAGTTGTGGGATTGTGGACTGTTGCCTTGTATTTATACTGAGCCTTAGTTGATAGTCAAGTAGTTCTTGAGGATTACTTGGACGATGCACGCGCGCTGAGTATGTTTAGTTTCACTCAGGACTGTGAGAACCTAGAGTAGTAGAATAAAGGGATAATTGACAGAAGGGCTTCTCCAGAGTATATTTTAATTATGATGCGAGACCACAGGGGTAATTGACGTTGAGTGCTTCCTAAGAGAGTCTGTAGTTCCTCAACGCGGGCCATAGGGGGAATAGACGATGAGTGCTTCCCTAGAGAGCCTTTATCATGATACGAGACTATAGGGGGAATTGACAGTGAGTGATTCCCCGGAGAGTCTATTAATTTCATAACTGAACCAGAGGGGTGAGACTGTGTGTGCCTTATAGAGGGTTGCTAGTACATATTGGTTGAACAACAGGGGTTAGGCTGTGAGAGCTACCCAGAGGGTAATTATTTTCATCTTGCTACTGGCTGTTACTTGTGTACTATGTTTGTTAGAAATGTTGATTGTAGCTTCTTGTGCATTCTTGTTTACTACTTCTTGTTTTATTACTTTCCTTGTATTAATTGACTACTAAGAACAAATATTTTTGGTGATTGCTTACTGGGATCGTATCTCACACCCTGTTTGGGCCATGCTTTTGGTCCCAAGAAGACTATGTTGCTGCAAGTATATATAAGGGAAAGCGCCCTACTACTTTAGGTTCTTGATTGTGTTGGAGCTGAAGAGCATGGGACTGAGCCGGGGCTCGCGATGCAGAGGAGTTTATATTGTCTTCCTTTGCAATTTTTTTCAATTATACTTCATCACATTGTTGAGTTTTCTATTTTACATAGATACTTGTACTTGATGTATCATTATTGTCATTTTCTATATAGTTATTGTTTCTATTGTTGGGTTCCAGTTGTTGCATGTTTTTTACTCCTTCTGCTATTTATTGTTGTTTTTCTTACCTTGTATACTATACCGAATGAGGGCATAGATTGCCTAATAACATACCAAGGCCCTCATTGCTAGTCAGCAGCCTCTAGCATTTGGGGAAACATGCTTGAGGTCATGTGGCGAACCGAGTATGGGGCACCAGTGGAGGGGCTCCCGATTCGGGTCATTACAATATGATTCCGTTTCATATGTGAAAGCTCAATGTTTTGTTGTAACATTATCAATTTTCTCTTAATCAAATACTCTAAGAGGGGGATTTATTCCCATATCCGATTTACTAAATAAAATTCTTGAAAAATTGAAAATATATTTATTATATCACTAGTTATTAAGAAAATAGTAATAAAATGTCATGCATAACTATTCATATGGGGAAATAAAATGTTGATCTCTAAAACCACATCCACAGTTCAACAAAAACCATTCCATAGATGGTTAAAATTATTTTTACAATGCTTATAAAATTCAAAAATTTTAATTCTGGATAAAAAATTTCCCAAAATAAAATTTTCATTAATTCCACAATATAAATAAGTATCTCTTGATTAAAAGATATCAAATATGTGAATAACATCCTAATGTATTCTATAAAATCTTGTTACATTCATTAATTACTTTAAAAAAATTTAAAAAATAAATTATTAAATAATAATTGAGTAAAAATATTTATTATGAAATATATTCTATAAATCAAATAATGTAACAAAACTCCATTAATGATAACATTATCAACATCGTCCACAAATCATTGACTATTCAATGATTATTGATACTATAAAATTTTAATTATTTCATATCAGTCATATTTCAATTCCAACGTCATTATATGGAATATATTTTGGGTTATATTTCCTGTAATAAAATATAATCATTCAATTTTAGTACTTTTATAGGTCCTCATAAACATCTATCATATTTTTAAAAATCCATAACTAAAAGATTATACTGAAAAATTGTTATATATTTGATATTTCCTGAATAATATTATCTAAATACATAAATAATCTAAACACTATCTCAAATAATTAAATAGACTTCGGGAAATTATTCAATAATACCTCATTTATTTCATTTGTCATTCAACGTCACATCATTGTCAATAATAGAACCATTACTCATTCATCCTTTTTTATTCTCATTATGCGATTACCCATTTGGACTATAAATTGTATAATGCCCATACAATATCATTTTCAAATATTATAATATTGGTGATATCATATGGAGACCATTATTATCATTCAATCTGTTCAGCAAATGATTCAAATTTCACCTATAAATATTTTCATTGTGTCCTTTTATACACTAAAATATCAATGTTGTCACACTAATAGATTCCCTTTAGTTATTAACCCACGATTCTATACAAAGAAGAAACAAGTTCATATCCCCTCCATGGTTTACATTACTAAAACTGTAAATGGTCCCTATAATTCTCCTCTTTATTGAGTCGAAGAGTTAGGAAAGCTACTCAATGTTAATCATTTATCATGAAAACTGATTTCTCATTATAACAACATCTTGTAGTCCCATAATAATCTTATATTTATTCCCTTTAGTAAATATTCATTCACTATTAATGATATCCCTGTTATTTTTATTTACGACCATTGTCAATAACAAAAAATGAATAGTGTGAGTTAAGTATTCATAGCAGGAAACCACATAATCATTTAATCTAACTTATAAGATATCTAAATAATAAAAAATATTTTTAATACATGAAACCATATTTTTCCACTTGTTCATTGATAGTCATTATATATTTAAATATTTAATGATGTATTTTATGGTGTTTATGAATTTTCAATGCGTATCCCCAAGGAGTGTCATGCCAGGTGTGCAACAAGGCTAATTACTATGCACTAGGTGAAAATCAGGTTTATCTCAATTCACCCATTTCAGAGTCTTTATGCCTAGTTACCTTTGGGCTATAACCACCTCAACTTTTAATATATAAAAAGGGATTTTATTTTAGTAAAATATAATACCATATCATTTACCAAAATTATATGGTGTTTTAGTTTAAATTGACACGTCAATTTTTTAATCAATAATAACATCCATGGACTCATACTTAATAATATAATTCAGGATTTCACATATTTTTTCCTTCATCTTTTCCAAATTTTAACGAGACCTTACAACATATATATAAAATAGAGATTTGTGACCTCTATACATCAATATTACTACATTTTAGATATATTTATTTTACATTACACCAAATCACACATAAAAAATAATAATTTAGTTTCATTAGAATAATGGAACACAATCTTCTCAAATCATGAAATATATTCAATTTCTCCAATAATGATATTCTCCTTTGAAACTTATTAATAAATACACCCTACATAAAACCATTCTTCGTAAACTGCAGAATTTAATCATAAGTAATGGTGTTCTTAGATTCACTGTATGGGAAATAAAGGATTACATGTAAGCATAACATGAGCATATGTGTATTAGAAGATGATAATATAATTTTGAAACCATACACAACAGTAAAGAAACCTTATTCTAGAGTCCTGGCATTAAGATAGTATGTTCATATGTATGAATCCTAAGGCAAAAAAATAATAGAACCATGTGAGTATAAAATATGTATAATAGATTTAATTATGTCATATATATAAGAATTGAAATTTATTTCCAAAGTAGTCAAGGCTCACTTCCACGCCTGTCATGACCCGTCCCATGGGGCCCATGCAGTGACTACCCCAAGCACGCCTTCCATAGGCATGTCGCTTGTGACTTGCACCAAAGGCGTAATTCCCAAAAACCAGGAAGACATTTCCTTTATAACCTGTAATCACACAAAACAGAGCAGAAGCTGGAAACTAAACATTATATAAAACTATATAACAAATGTGTGTTGAAAGTAAAAGGGGCTAGAAATACAAGCCCAATAGTAAAGTACAAAAAACTGAAAGTACAATTGATGAAATGAAAAACTCCCACTGGGTCATTGTCCACGGTTCCTAACTGAAGTATAGGTATATATAATCTCCACAACAATCCACATTCATCCATCTCCCCTGTGTACCAACTCACCATATGTTCCACCTTCGGGTACCATCAAGTCCTGGTACTCTAAACCTTGGTCGGCGCTGTCCATCGTCTACTTCCAACAGAACGAGGTGTGGGAATAGCATGTGTAGGTGTGAGTATAACAATACTCAGTAGGGACCTAAAGGCCCTCAATGTCTCACAAAATCCAACAATGATAACCAAAAATGTATGAAATCAACATTTAATCCAACATAGGTATATACCGATATATATACCGAAGTAATCATGTAATCAATCTCAATCATGAGGTAAACACAAATGTTACTGACTCACCTCAACTCGGATTTTTATTCACATTATAGAAACCATGGCTATTGTAGAACTCCTCCTATATCGAGTACAATGGGCATACTATGACACCAAGGATCTACCCACTAACCATGTACTATTCATGAACACCTTTTATCGAGTGCCATGGGTCTACTGCATCCCCAAGGCACTCCCCACCTTGGGTAAGCCGCAACAACCAGGCGCTCCCCTAATATACTACAGAGGTACTCCTCCTATCGAGTATACCGGGTTTTCCACCACAACGAAGTGCTCCTCTGTCGTGAGTCTGCTGCCACCCCAAGGCGCTCCCCACTAGGCTAGTCGAGTCACTCTGGGTCAATCTGTATGTAGATGTGAAGTCTCAGTGAGCTACAAGGTTTATGCACTCTGTCTGCCCCTCTCAGGAAGGATCCGCAACACGAGCTACTTTTCATTATGACAACTATCACGAAGTCCCATTAAATAGTATCTCAAATTTCAGCCACATCATAGAGGTCAAAATGCAGCAGACGACATGTCAATTAAATGCCCGGTCTGTGAGTTACTAGCCTTTTAGTCTCAGGGGCCCTGTTGTATTTGTGCGTGATCCAACCTGACCATATATCTACTATACTCCAAGAACTAGTGGGATATAATCAAAGGTATCTTGATCCTCAATGATTACCAGGGTCGCTGACTGTTCATCAAATGGACGCCTTGTGCCAAAGATATGGCCTAAAGAAAGTGAACGAGTCCCGAGGGCACGAACCGGTCGTGGGTCGGCATGAGGGCGGTTCAGCCTGGAGGGCGCCGCGTAGGCGTCTTGTCCTGGAGGGAACCATGAGTGTATATCTCAGCCTGGAGGGTTCCACGATGGGCACGTGAGGATGGATCAGCTGAGGTTCCATTAGGGCACGGTTCTGCTGGGGGCTCACGAGGCTGGAATGACCGAGAGCCTATTCGGCCCAAAGGCCCAGGCGGCCAGGAGGTGCAGATGGCAGTGGGACACCTTGGTTTGGGAGTCTCGGGTGGCCAGGAGGCACTGTGTTTTGGGATGCTTGGGAGGCCGGTAGGGGGCCGTGTTTCGGGAGGCACGAATGGCCAGGAGGATGCTGCAGTTCAGCACTGTGCAGAAGAGAAGGTTCAAGCATCAGAAGGGCGGCCAGGGCTAGTTCAGTCAGGCGGAGGGCATGGCTAGGGCAGCACATCTCGGGTGGAGCGCAGACGAGGCCAGCGGGCTGCACAGCCAAGGGATGGCGCGGGACGTAGAGGTTGTGGGGACTGTGATATTTTCCTTCATCGCATTCGTCTTCTCATCGCATCATCTCCATTCTGAAGAACATCACAAACAACAACGGTGTAGGGGTCGGGCCAGGTTGGTTTAGCCCACACCCTCCACATTTAGGGTGGTAGCAAGTGGATCAATTAATTCATGAATTTTAATGAATTATCATGAAAAGAAGATAGACGAAAAGTCAATCCAACACTCTGCATCTTCCTACAAAAAAATAACAAATCCCAACCCATAAGGAAAAACATCCACAAAAATTCCTTGCATTTGAAGGGAAGAATTTACGTAATAATACCATGTTCAAAAAAAATTCTCTACCTTATTCTTTTCTGTCGATGTTGGCATTAGAAGGTGGATGTTGATTCATTATAGATGAGCACATCCTACGTCGAAGGAGGTTCCGTGGAAGAATGTAGAAGTCGTTCTACGTCAGTGGAGTGTTCTTCATCAGGAGAAAAAGTTCTTCATTGGAAGTTTTCTCCCAAGATCTCTTCCATGTTAAACCAAAATGAAATTGTTCCTAGAAAAAATTATATATTAAAGTTATCTATTATTTATTTTTTGGTACAAAATTCAAAAAGAATTAAATTAATTAATTGATGTGCTCAATTTGTTAATAGGGAGGGTTTGGGAAACTAATGGCAAGTGTGTTGGATGAATTAATTGGGTAGATGAGTTCAAGAGGTTACCCTCATTAAAGATGAGAGTTGAGAGGATTTCCACAATAAAAAATGGTCGTTAATCCCGGGTAGTCCCCACCACCGTAACCTCTTGCTTGAGGTTGGGTTCTCGTGGGCCCCACCAACATAACCTCTCATCAGAGGTTATGTTCGGGTGGACCCCACATTTCAACTCCCACAATGAGGTTTAGTTCTCTAGACCCCACCTCCAACTTCAACATGGTGGCTCAAAAATAAAATAATGTGTAGTCTATTTTATTTTATTAACATCCACAAAAAACCCCAAAAACTATATTTTATTCTTGACCCACTTTTGTCAAGGTGAAAGTCTTTTTAATCGAATAAAGGTGATGCGGGTTCAACGGTGACCACATATTTTAATTCCGAGCATTAGTACAAAAGTTATAAAAAACCCCCTCATACGTTTACTGAACGTACCCGAACAAAATTTTAGAAATTGATTTAAGGCACACAGGGCCTCGGAATCACACGTCGTCAATTTTTGCGGATACATAAAATTCCCATTTAATTAAAAAAATTACATGGAAATTCTGCATCATTACAATGTCTATCATACTAAAATAGGTTTACTCCGCAACACATAATATTAGTCATGGTTCACTGTCAAGCCCATTATTTTGAAATAAGTTAGTCACTGAACCAGGATCACTATCTAGTCCATATGTATATTTCCAAGGACATATTATTCATTACCCACTAAATAAGAGATATATATATATATATATGTGTGTGTGTGTGTGTGTGTAAAATATCAAAATTATAATATATGAACATTTTATTCAGCATCATTTATAGCACACCACAATAAGTGTAGAAGGGAATATGAATTCCTGAGATTTTTTTATATTTTTATTTAATTTTTTAAATTATGTTCCTTTTCACAAAGTAATATGTTTATCATTATATACTTACAACAATGAGTTTGTTCAATTGCTTATTTTACATGCAATACTATGTTTTATTAGAAAACAATATATTATTAATATTATTATGATAGTTATATCCTAATAATAAAAATGGAATATATGAGCATTATTAAAATTAATATTGATATATATATAACATGTTTATTTTTATATATTTATTAGAAATAAATTATGATTATTTAAAATAAAAGGAAATTCCCTTGGGGAAATAAAATTTTCTAAAAGTAAAATTAATAATTCATTGCGCAAATAATAAAAAAAATATATTTAACAATTTCTATAAAATTTAGTTGAGAAAATAATTTTTTTTCAAATCATAGTATAATAAATATATTATAGGTAGTTTTGTGTATTTTTCAGAGAATAATAATTAATTAATGAATAGTGAAAATACTAATTATTAATTGAAAACTTACATTTCTTTTAAAAAGATTTCAATTTTAATGTTTTCTTATAATAAATGACATTTGATTTGTGGAATTAAAAATAATAAATTTAATTTACTTTTATAAGTGAGTTTTAAATGTCAAAAAAATATCATATATTATTCCTTAATGGAAAATAAGATCCTTTAAAATTAAAATATTTTCCCACCAAATGTCAAAATATGGTTTCCATGTTTAAGGTAAAAGCAGAGTATTTATGCATTGCATAAACTTTTGTTAAAATTAATTTCCCACTCAAATGGGATTTTTATTTTTTATATCACATTTATAAAATGTTATTAAATATTTTATAATATTTCTCACAAAATTATTTACTAATGGATATGTTACCATGGTTGGATAACATTATTTCATGGTAAAACCAAAAATGTTAAAAATGAAAACACTTACAGACTAAGGAACCAAATGATATATAGGCATTTTTATTTTCTGGTATTGGTATTCCTCGACCATATAATCCATAAATTAAATTATTATTAAAATATTTAGAAACAGTAGAAATGGGAAACCACAAAATAGTGATAACTTTTTAGTATTTAGAAGATGTCCACTCTTGTTCAACTTTAAAAGAGAACATACTACCCTCAATTATTCACACATGTAAATCCATTTATCTCATAAAAATCTTCCAAAAATAAATTTCTTTGTTGCATAAAATTGAATTTAAATTCTATTTATTTTAATAAATCACCCCTAGGATGGGTTTAGTGGAATATATTTGAAGATACCTAAAGAAAATGAAATGTTATTTCTGTAGAGACTTCATTTTATGTCATTATCCGCCATTGTTAATTTATATTGTATGATGATTAAATGATAAAATTCATACATTCAATATATCAATATGTATTTATATTAAAATTATAACCTAAAACCTCATAGATATTCCCAAAATGTGTTATGAAATCATATTTCATGTGTATGGTGGACTACCCCCATCGATGTCATTTGTTTTTCGATTAAAATATTTCAAGATTGGGAATAATGATGTATTTATTAATATATATGATATATATAATATGTATGACATATCAGTACCTTGAGAGTCATTATATCATATATATCTTATAAACATCCATTCTATAGAAGATATGATAATGTCTTTCATGTGTACGTCAGACTACCATCACATGAAGCAATGTTATCCGTCATTTTTGAATGCTTCATATGAAAGGTGATAAATATATTTTTAATTATTATATTATACATAGATGAAATATTTTTGATATTGAATAAATATTTATTGTTTTTAAGATAATATATATATATATATATATCATTTTAATAATTTCTTGTTCACTCACATAATGGTGATGACATCGTTTTTGTACTTATTAAAAACCACCTTCATTAGGTGATGTGAATATCATTTCATCACCACACACAATAGCTGACATATATGTTTAATTAAACATATAATTTTATGATTTTATAATAATTATTATTCTCGAGATGATATTACTATATTATATATTGATGAACTTGATAATTCATAATAATAAACACGTTAGAAAACAAGGCAGTTATCAATCGAGACCACAAAAAATGATGGAATATTAAAATACATGTGACACAATTTTATAAATGGATAATATAATATATCATAAATATTAATTTGGTTATGGAATATGTTAATAAATTGTTTTGAATAACTACAAAAGTGATCCAGTAATGTTATTTCAAAAGGAAGAGTGAGGTAATGGATTTCATAACAGAATTTCATCTCATAGGGTTAAAAATCAATATCATGGATTATTTTAATATATATTTATGGGTGTATTGAAATTTTAGAATCAAACATTTTATTTCAACTTGTTTAATTTATTTTTATAGATTTTATATAGTATTGATTAATTTAATAATTCATATATCAACTTTTTGATCATTTTAAATGGACATACCCCAATCTCATTCTAATCGAAAAAGTTTATTCATTAATATCAGTTGATTAAAATTTATTTACCATTTACATTTAAAACAATTCAATTTATAATTTTCATGTTTATTAATTAATTCTTTCATGTAATAATACATGTCTACCACACTTTGGTCATTAAATTGTTTTCAAAATTGATTTTACAAAAATATAACTTTGTTTATCTCTTCAGTGAGAATGATATTATCATCTAATTCCATGATTTTTAAAAGAATTAAAAAAAATTATATCTTAAAAATGATTTATTAACGTATTTTCACCCATTTTTATACTATTAAAAATATTTTCCATGTAATATTTATATACATTTCAAAAAACATGAATTTTGTTTTTAATGAAAAAGTGATAGGGATCAATAATTTAATATGTGTGCAATGAATTGAATTTTAAACATCAATGAGTACACAAATTATATAAAGGATATTCAATATGTTTAAAAATATATTTATTAAAATTATTTTATAAATGTTTTCTATAATAAGATTTTTTAAATTTTATTTTCATTGAAAATGAATTCTGAAATGATTTTTTCAAAATGGAAAGTATATTTTCTAATAGAATGACATTATACTTATTTTTATGGTATATCTATTAATCATCAACAACAACCATTTATTCATAATCTAATGGGTATATATTGTACGTATACAATCCTTAATAGTCTTATGGATGGTTTCTAATTATATTCACTAATAAAAGCATTTTCACTCACTTCATGATTTATTATTACAGTAAAATACATTACATAAGGAATTTTACATTTCTAGATCATTAGAAAATAAATTTCTCTTAAATATCCATTTTTTATTAATATTATTATTTTATAATCCGACTAAAATTTTTACATACTCTTTTTAATTTGAGTATTATTTGATTAACTATTTAATTATTGATAAATTAGTATCCTTTACTCAATAAATTTATGTTTTTAAGGAAAAATATTTAAGAATTAAATCAAATATTGGATATATTATGAATGGGTTGGACTCATATAAAATAGCTTGTTTAATGTTAATGTAGTCCCATCGATTCATTGGTAGTCTCAAGAGAATAAATAAGTTGGATGAAATCCCTTCAAGATTGAATCCAAGCATCTTCTAAATTATTATATGAAATGTATTGAAAGTAGTATGTTTTGAAAAATTATCTGGAAGGTGATGATGGAAATGTTACCATATACCCATGAAACATGGAATCCAATAATTTAGAATATCCATTAATCAAATATAATTATTATTATGCATGATATATTCAGTATGGAAAAATATTTGGATTCTATTCATTCAAAATTTATTGATTAAATTGATGGTATTTTTTGTAATTTACAATAAAATGTTGATTTTTACATTTCTATTTTTTCAAATACAATTTTATTTTAGATTATTATTATGTCATATTTATTATTCATTTCTGAATAATGAATTTTTCCACTTAACTTAATCATTACTCATAAATTCATCTAACCATTATATGATTATATTTTTCTAGGATTCCATGTTGTTTACCATGAATAATATTGAGGGATATGATAGGTAGAATAATGTTATAATAACAAATTATGATTTAATATATGTATTCAAATATAATGTATGAATCATTTTTTATACATTTTATCATGCCTACTAAACTATTTGGTTATTCAGGGTGAAATTATATTTATCTTATGATAATGTAATTTTAGTAGACACATGATTCGATCATGCTAGGTCCAGATTAATATAGTTTGTATTACAGGATGTTTAATAGACTCCTTGGGAACTAGATTTAGTATAAAATATATTATGAAAGGTAAACAAAAGATATTTTTTGAGGATCAGTATAGAAGAACATCCTAATATTTTTGTAGGGTTGTAAATTTTTAGGATGAATATAACATGATTAAGGACACTATTGGAATATATTAATGGAATATTAAAAAATATATATATATAATTTATCATAAATGTTATTTTAAAAATAATAAATTTTGAAATAATGGAAATTTTCATAAAGATATTGATTACCATTAGGGATGATATGTTTATTAATCATATTTTAATTATAGTCAAAATTGATTATAATGCATTATGAAAAAGATGGTTTGTATTGACATAAATAGTAAAATGGTTATTTAAAGATTAATTTTATTACAATGATGTCCATCATATTTTATAAATTTTATAATAATTTTGTTTATAAGGTTTTTGAAAATGCTAAACAACATGTTAGGTGAATAACTATCACAGTCATTATGGTTGTAGATAATCAAACCATGAGCAATAGATTATAAGGGAATCACGCCTACCACTAGACTATGTGATGTCACTGTTAATATTTCATTGTTTTTAGGTAAACCATATTAAAAATAAATATTAATGGTCAATCAATCAGAGTTGTTTTTTTGGTCTAGTGATTAATTTATTATATTGGGCATCTTTTGAAAAGTTTGTTGATTTTGAAAAATTGTTAGGGAAATAAAGAATGTCTTGTAACTATTTATGGATATTATGATTCATTAATTGTTATTTATATTTCTTTAGGAACATAATATTTATTTATTTTATATTTTTAATTGGATTAATGAGATAAAATTTGAAATTGATCGATGGATAACCAAATGATGATTTTTTTATGATATAGTAATATATAATGTGTATATGTTTTGACAAAGTATAAGATTGTAAAACACTTACTAAACATTCATAAATTTATCTGTATGAAAAAAATGTTTTCTTATTACATTCATATCGGAACAAATTGATGGTCATTTAGATCAATAAATATATATGGTTTTTAGACCCCAAACGTTCTTGGGATCACCCACTTTCATATGATCAGTTACTTTGCCACTCGATATAATTATTTATCATTTACCTCAATTTCTATTTGTTCAAATTCCAAAAAATATCCCCTAACTATAATAATAATTATAATTTATTCCATATGACCTATATAGAACACTTTCACTCGAATTGAGTAGATATTTTAATATCAACTAAATAGTCAGGGATTTTAACAAAATAATTTCAAAACGTCAAGCCATTTATTTCCATTATTATGTTAAAATTTTGATGAATTATTTTATTTAATATGGGGAAAATATAACATCTAAAATTTGAAAATATCAACATTTTATTCAATATAATGCATGACACACCACACTAAGCGTAGAAGGGAGTATAAAATCCAGATACATTAATGTATATTTATTTATAACATATTCTATATATTACATTACATGAATTAATAATAATATCTTGTGATATAATAAATAATGAGTTTCATTAATAGATTACATAATATTTATGACTTTATTTTCCCAAATTTTAATTTATTATTAATAATATTGATATTGTTATCATCTAGAAATTATAATGGACGGAATAAAAATGACTAAATAAACAATTAATATATATTTTTATTACACATTTTTATTTTATATATATTTATTTTTAATAATTTAAGATAATTTAAAAGATAAATAAATGATTTCTAATATAAAATATACTTTCAAAAAGGGGGTTTCCTCCTGTTTCTATTATATAATTTTAAAATACTTTTTACCTCATTTAGAAAAATTATTTGAAAACAGAAAATTAATAATTTAAAAATTATTATGAAAAGTAAATTAGGAATACTATTTTTGATTTTTTAGATGCTTCATAATTAGGTGAATAGTTAAAAATGATGAAATTTAATTGAAAACAACCTTTACATTTTAATATTTATAATTTTAATTTTAATTTTAATTTTTTTTTTAATGTAAATTTTGAAAAAAAAAATTATCAATAAATATAATTCATGGAATTATAAAAAAATTAGTTTTGAATTTTTAAATATAATAATTATAAAACATCAAAAAATTTAACATTAAAACCCTACAATATCATCACATTTTAAAGATTAATTGAAAAATAAGTTTTGGAAATTCAGTGAATTTAATTTGATGAAAGGATTAAATATTTTTAATATTAGGAATATATATTTTTAATAAGTATAACACAATATTTCAAGACTGTTATTAGTGAAAATGGTTAAAATTATGCGTTCTGAATATTTTAAAAATTTGTAAATAGAGAGATAAAGAATTTAACATAATGGAGTAGATGACATAAAAACTTTTCCAAAACACATTTTCAATACATATTTATACCATTATCAAATTAAGATTGGTTTTTATAATTAATTCAGAAACAATTACAAGATTGCAACCCATATAATATGTTATGTAATTAAAATGACCAATAATGATACTTCCAAAATATTAAAACCTATAATGATTTGGGTTAGGGAAATAACTATCAGGTTAATAGTATTATTTTGAAATATAAATTATATTTATTTCGATTATATGAATTTTTTACATGAAATTCTTTATAAACCCAAATGTAGTAAAAATTTATTTAATAAGTAACTGAAATAAATGATTATAAAAATATTTAATTTGTGGTAAATTGAATTACTAATGGATTTAATTTTTTTTATATTAACATATCTTGTTTCATTGTTTTAAACGTAATATAGTCATTTTTCATCGTTTTCAAGTTATTTTTTAAATATAAATTAAATAATTAATTTCAAAATTAATATTAATTTTATCATATACTGAATTATAATTTTATAAATGATTTAAAATTACTAAAAAACCATTATATTCATGATTATTTTTAAATGATATATGATATAAAATATTTCCCACTAATAGATCGATTTATATTTATAATTAACATATTAACCCATATATAGTAAAAACATTGGTAGGGATGTTAGGGTTAAATTTGTGTTTGTGCGCGTTACATGTGCTCCTAATAAATTACTTTCCAAAACTTGTGGTATTATTATTCTATAAATTATATATAATTATTATAAAAATAAAATATAAATTTTATTATATTCCAAATTTTAAATAACTCATAAAAGAAAAATTACCATTGATAGAAAATTAATTTCCCTAAAATAAACAAAAAATAGTAATATTTTTTTTACATAAAGACATAAGAAAAAAATCATAATAATGATTTCATTTTTCCTAGTTGTGGTTTTTATAGAAAAAATAGAACCCCACTTCCATTATAATTAAATTTTTTGTCCACATGAGCTATGGGAGACCTCCTAATAGTGATTAATTTATAGTATTTATAAGAATATAACTCCTCCTCAACAATAAAAGGTAACTCACTCCCCATACAACTCCACACCTCTCATTGCATTTGGATTAACCAAAACCAATCCAAATAAATTCAAAAATTCCATTCCCTCTACCTTGAATATTTATTTTTGGTATAAATATATCCAAGTTGAGGTTTATTTCCAACTATAAAAGAAATCTGAAGAAGTGGTAATGTTCTTCAATAAGGGTTTTCATTTTTTCCTTCTCAAAGTCCATAAATTTTTAATATTACCTTTTATATAATAAAATCATTATATTTCATATAGTAATATTTTTATTATTTAATAACCTAAAATAATACCCACATCCAACAAAGGGGTTATGAAATCATCATTCGTGTGTACGTTGAACTACTGCCTCACAGACCGATGTCATTCATTTGTTTAATTACTATAATTCAAGGTTCATAAAAATAATGAATTTATTATTTATATATTATAAATAATATATTTATAACATTTAATACTGATAGAGTCATTATATCTTATATATCATATTACATTCTATTATATAAGAGATATGATAACCGACTTGTGTGTTCATTAGACTACCACCTCGTGATGTGATATGATCAATCATTCAATAATGATTTACATGGATGCATATAAAGTGAATGCTAACAATTATATGTGACCGAGATATATAATTATGATATTAAGAAAATTTTATTCATTCTATAAATACAATAAATATATCATTTTCACTCATTTAAAGTTGATAATATCGTTAGTATATGTTTGAAATATTGACTTTACTATGTGATGTGATTATATTTTCACCAACACAAAACATGGAAGATAAAAAAATTAATAAAAAATTAATAATAATAATATTAATTCGTTATTTTAATTATCAATATGGTAGAACTAAAAATTTTATAAAATAACCATAACGTTAGAAATAAAAAATTCACAAGAAACAAGGTATTTCACACCTAAAACGATATCAATATTGAATGATTATTAATATATAGTTGATAATATTTTATAAAAGGTGATATATTCTATCATAAATATTAATATTTCACTATTATATATTTTAATCAAATGATTAAAACTATTATTGAGTATTTTTTGTTATGATTATTCAATATAAAACATGAGGTAATTGATTTCTTATCAAAATTTCCATTTATTTGGTTAAAAATCAACTTCATTGATTACAGTAGGCTATGATTATGTTAATAATCAATTTTTATTATTTTATTTTGTGTATAATCTTTTTAATGGGGATTTGTAGTTGTTACACATAAATAAATTCATTATTAATCCCCACATCAACATTTTGATAATTTTAAGGTTTTATGTAACACCCCAAGCTTCCACGATATGTTTACCTTTGAATAATGCAATAGCTTGCGTTGTATTCAACTTGGTGTTTTAACACACCACAACCAATAAAAATATAAATTATGAATACTAATACCCACTTTGGGAAATTTAATAAATTTTTTCCTTCAAAATCAACTTCTTTTTTGGATTCAGAATGTTGAAATTATCTTACGGTGAATTTTTTTATTTTTCTAAAAACATTCAATTTTTGGTGAATTGGGAAGAAAACATTGTGTTAATGGCTAAAACCAACATTTTATTTAAATAATTAGTTATTTTAATTTATTTTATTTTATTTCAAAATAGATACATAATTCCTATATATGTTCAATGTAATTTGTAGGAGTGGTTTTATAATAATTTTTTATATATATTATTTTATCAAACTATTTCTCGTCTTTTAACCACCTCCAATGAGCATTTGAAAATTTTTATATAAAATAATTTTACTTCATCTATGAGTTGAATTTCATAAACATAAGAGACATTGTTAATATCAGTAATTAAAATGTTATTCAATAGGATTAAAATAATTTTGGCTGAATAGTAACTTTTCACTTAGATTTATAACGGTTAAAAATAAATAGGGTTATTAAGTGTAAAAATGATATCATAATAACCCTAAAACAAGTCTTAATTCTATTGGATAAGAATAATTTGTACAAAACAACATTGGAATAAAATATTACCCTTTTTGGTCCACTTGGATTTGATTAGGGCATTTGTTATTATTTTATTTAAAGAAGAGTTAAAAGAGTTAAAATCAACGATTAATAACAAAACCATTTTTAATGATGGTTTATAAAGGAGATAAATTAGACGATAAATAAACATTATAAAGAATAAAATATTTAATACATAATGATATTTTATTTATAATTTTTAGTATTTAAATAATTTAATTTATTTATGACGAAATTATGATGTAATAATTACCTTAATAATGAACGATGAAAATAATTGATATTATAAATATACAAATATAAGTAATTTGAAACATTTGATGAATTCCACTAATTTTATAAATTAATATGACATGTTTTGGTTGATAAAATAATTTATTTTTGAAGTAATCATGTTGTTATTATTTTCACAGAACCCAAATACTAAATAGTGTCATAAATGACATAATTGAGTTTTAAAAAAAATTACTATATTATTAATTGATATAATATATCTAAAAATATAATGTTTGGCCAAAAGACTTATATAATTATAGTTTTACATTAAATGGAATACTTGGGGTTCTCTTGGAAGTTTATAGTTTGTTTATTAACAAAATAATATAAAAATAAAAAGAGACATGGTAAATATCAAACTATTTAACTAAGAGTTAAATCTATAAGATAAACATAACATGATGACATAAACCCGAATAAAACATATTGTATGATAGTTTTTTGTACCCATTCCTTGTATTAGCCTTTAAATAATTCATTTTGGATCCACTAGAAACCAAAAATGATTTTATTATAAAATAATATTTCAATCTATTACTAAAGTGACCCCCACCACTATTATAAAATGGAACTTCTCCCTCTCTATCAAATTCAAACATTCAATGAAATTTGGATCATCCAAAAACTACCCAAATATTCTATAAACTTTCATCCCTTCATCCTTGTGGGCTTCTATTTGTCATAAAGACATCCTAAGGAGTCCTATTGATCAAATCAAAAGGAAGAACACAAATAAGAGGTAAATATTTATTCACCTCTTTCAAGTTCTTTTCTTCTTACACATCCGCTTTATTTGATATTTCCAATCAAAAATTATATCTCCAGTATATTCCATATATTTTTATGTAATTATAATAATGGTACCACATTATTCATTTTTCTATCCATCCTATAAATGACAAAGTCATTATACGTGTGTATGTATGGATTACCGTCTCCACGTCGTGTTGTAGTTTGTTATTCAAATAATTCATCATTTGTATGGGCATTATAATGAGTATAAAAGATTTAAATAATAAATATCTCAAGATAATTGTGCTTTATATATGATATACAATCCAATTATATATGATTTTATTATCAAAATATTGATATTCCCGCTCGTGCGTACGTACAGAGTACAGTCTCTACAAACATGAAGAGATCCATTCCCCATAGTATAAATTCAATAATAATTTCTTTAATGATTAAAAATAATTTTTATGAAAATAATATCATCCTTTATATTAATCAAATACATCCTATCTAAATAAACATGTGTTACGTAACCAATCATATAAAGGAAAATTTTTTGTTATCACTAGAAACGATGATACTACTAAAATATTATTAACAAATAAATATTATAAGATCATAAATGATATCATATTTATTTATATTGTTCTTTTATAATTTAATAACATTGTTTTAACTATTATAAAGGAGGTTAAAAACCATCTACTAAAGAAAAAGTTCAAGGTAAGGGTTAATTTTACAATATATTTATTATCTGAGGTTGGTTTATACGTATGTATCAACTGGGACACCTTTATCATCCAAATCCTTTTTTTCTTAAAAATGTATATAATTTTTTTTAAATATTAAAATGACATTGGGTTTATGTCATTTATACACATGTTTGACCCTATAGGATTTGAAAGGAATAATTCAATAATTTTCCAAACAATGTAATTTATGACCTTTTCGACAAAATTAAGGTTAGAATGTTTATTATCATGTATGGAAAGTACAACTATTTTCCATCATTATAACAATATTGATGCTTCCCTTACAATCTTATAAAAATATTTACAAAATAAATGTTTTCTTTTATAAATATATTACTTTTAAATGATTTCAAAATTTAAAGATATACTTCCCTAAAAAAAGTTTTGATTTCATCTATATCAACATCCTTTGATGGATTTTAGTCTTATTTGTAGTTAATTTATTATGATACAAATCATCCTAAATATATTTAAGGTTTTTTGATATGTTTTACTATGGATGTGTCATTTTTTACAACATTCCTGGTTTATGGATACAGTATTGACATTTTTTATGCTAGTTTTAATATGAATGTTTATGATCTGTTTAAATATTTTCATATGAGGAATGAATTGGACTTATTAACTGATGGGTGGAGGCCTCTATTATAGCATCCCACCTTTTTATCACATAAACGTTCATTACATTTTACAAAACCATTGATCTTTAAGGTTTAGTGTCTTGGAAACTAGGAACTTAAAACATGAAAACATAAATCATTCTTCTTAAACACTTGAAAGGCTTCTCCGCATGTTCATCCTAGGTTCATTACTACATCTCATAAAATGGGGACATACATCATAGAAAGGGTGAGCAGAAGGCCTAGTAAGGGAATCGAGGGAAACATTTAACATTTGAACTCTAGATACATCAATAAAGTCATGACAAGAAATTTAAGGCATGAGAATGAAATCATGAGGCATATCATAATAAAAATAACATATTTCATAACTTGAAGATGTGGCCAAAACATATAACAAAGACAATCATTTCCGTATCACCAAGATCCACCCCAAAGGTGTCAATAAAAATTACCAAGGTTACTCACCAAGGTATCTGTCAAAATGGTCATCTATAGAGATTAAGTCTTTACCCAATACATTGGAGCGCTATCAGGTCGATCCATTAATATGCCTTTATTATCATGTGATCCACATATATCATCATCAATCATTTCATAAACAACCCATATAGAATAAAATAAATGGGTTTCATTTCATAATCGTAATGTTTTAAAAACTGCTTTAATGACACGATCTTTATGTCACTTTAAAACCCACAGAAATGGAAGGTGGTTCACATGTATGTAAATACTAGAATTTAAAATATAAAAACTTGGTATATATGTGAATATCCATATAGAATATAGGGCTTTGAGTATTCACTTAATAAAATAAAAGAGCTTTAGAAAAAAAGAGACACATTTTGAGACGGAAATTCTGCAGCATAACTGCTGTGTTTCGGGGTTTTAGAAAACATTGAAAAGAGAGGGAAATGGGTCAAACATTCATAAATGATCTATAAAATAGTATGGGGACAGAATATAAAGGATTTTAGAACATGGTAATGAAATTTTAATGATATACCATATGAAATGAAGAACTTGAAAGGAAGACAAAAATAAGATTTCTCTTATGAAAATTCGGCAGCCCAACGACGTCACTTAAACATCAACAAAAATGAATTGAAGATATCAAATAGGGTCTCACATAATATGAACATAAAATTTCAATATGATATATATAGATATCATAACCCAAAATAATAAAAACTAACTTTAAAGACATGACGTGAAAGTAGAACTTTGAAAAATGAGAAATGTGAAAGAATGCCTTAAAAATTCGACAGCCTAACGGCGCCACTTAAACTTCAACAAAAACGAATTGGCGAGATCAAATAGGGTCTCTCATCATATGAACATAAAATTTCCGTATGATATATATAGATATCATACAACAACATAATAAAAATGAACTTGAAAGACTCGACATGAAAGTAGAACTTTGAAAAATGGGAAAGGTGAAAGAATCTCTTAAAACTTCGGCCGCCTAACGACGCCACGTAAACTTCAACAAAAATGAATTGACGAGATCAAATTGGGTCTCTCATCAGATGAAAATAAAATATCAGTATGATAGATTTATAGATCATAACCCAACTTAATAAAAAGTAATTTTAAAGACTTAACATGAAAGTAGAACTTTGAAAAATGATAAAGGTGAAAGAATCCCTTAAAAATTCGGCAGCCTAACGGCACCACTGTAACCATATTAAAATAAAATGATGAGAGCAAGAGGGGGTCTCTAAACATATGAACATAAAAAGGACATTAAAAAGAATGTAAAACGACATCTTACAACATAAGAACATGTTGAACAAAAGAAATGACATAAAAGAGATCACTTGAAAAGAAAGAGAGGGGTCAGATCCCTTACCTTAAAATGAAACTCTTATAACTCAATGGTTGGGACCATGAGGGCTTGGGGGAACCTTGGGACGACTCCTATGGAGTTAATGAGACCTGAGATTCGTTGGGGGAGAGTTGGGAGTCGAATGGATGAGAGTATTTCATGGTATTTATAGGGAAAGTGAGGGGATAAGGCCTTAATGGCTTAGGGACACCTCATTGGTTGTTTTGGCAAAACCATGGGCCTGCCCTTGGTATTTTCCCATGATATTGGCCACATGGGTCCCCCATACAATAATTCGTCACCTTTGGTCAGCCAAACCTTAAAATATCTCATGAAATCATCATGAAATAGTTATGATGTCATTAAACATACCGAAACCCTAAAACTGTATTTTCACTTTTTCATTGAAAATTCAACTTTCTAAGAAAAATCCCAAAAAATCACCTTAACCAAACATCAATGCTCTTATTTCAAAAATGGACTGAATTTTATAAAAATATTTTTCTAAATATTTTCAATTTATTTTTTAAATAAAAACACTATTCAACGAAAATTCATTTTTTTCAGAAAAATCCCCTAAAATTACCATAACATAATATTGATGCTCTGAGTTGAAAAATAAAATCCATTTTTAAAAAAAAATTCAAAATATGTTTAATTTAATTTTTTATTAAAAACACTATTCACCCGAAAAAACTAATAATTGAATAATAAGTTATGAAACTGTTATTTAACCATTTTATTGAATCACATTACTTAATCAAGGTGCCTATATTATATTAATACATTCGTTAAGTGAGATTACTAATCCATTTGGTCACATTACTAATCCTAAGCAAAAAGTCACTATTCATAATTTAATATTCATCAAAAATTAAGTTGATCTTATTAGACTATAAATTCCGTAATGAACATAATTGTAGAAGACAATTTTATGAAAATCATTACACATTTTTAATTATTTAAGGTTTACAAAAACATTTTTAAAATGTCCTTTCTCTAAAATTCATCAAAAATATGCATACTATATTTATCCGGACATTTGAAAATTCATAATCTTCATCATAAGAAGAGATGAAAATTTTAATTTAAAACAAAGGATTACACAAGGCAGTTACGGTCTCCTTACATATCCCCTTATCACACCAGCATAGGACCTAAGTGTACGGTGTGCTAAGGTGAGAGAATCCGAGGGAGGCTCGGCCAACATCACACGAGTAGTAATTTCTATCAGTTTGAACTTCTCGCGAAGGTGATTCCGTTCTAGATTCACATGATGAAGTTCGGATTGGGTTTGGTCCAGAGAAAAGCTCAATGGTGCTACCTCTTTCCCAAGTTCTGTTGGATGGGATTTGATCGGTCCAAGACTACTGGGTGAGGCCATCAAATCTTCTTTTAAATCTTCAAAGTTCCATTGTACTACCCAAAGTTCATCATAGACCATTCCATGAACAACAGTTCTTAAATTTCCTCAAAATAAACCAAACTAATATTGAAACCCAAATACAAGAAGGATTTGATAACATAGTCTTCCAAAATAAACATCATTGTTCATCTCCAAACAACATCAACCACTCCTAACATCTTATAAAAAAAGTATCTAACCTAAACATATTTTACCCAAGATAGGTTAATAATTTCCATAAGTAACCTAAATTACTATAAGTCCACCTTAAATTCATCGATTCTTCAAAATATAAGTCAACCATACTCCTCAATGAAAATACCGTAGTAATCTATTCACCTCGATCATATAGGGTTCCTAAAATAGTGAACGTCTTCCAAAATAATAATCATCTTTTAATCCCATAGTCATCCACTACTACAAAAACAGCCTTTATTAGCGCTAAAAATGGCCTTTATTAGTGCTAGAAAAGCGCTGATAAAGCCAGCGTAGATAGGGGGGGTCCCCTTTATCAGCGCTCTGAAAAGCGCTGATATAGGACCCCTTTATCAGGGCTAAAAAATCCAATGATAAAAGGGGTCTTTTATCAGCGCTAAAAAAAGCGCTGATAAAAGTACCCCTTTATCAGCGCTTTTTTTAGAGCTGATAAAGGGGTCCTATATCAGCCCTTCCTTTATCAGCGCTTTTGTTTTAGTGCTGATAAAAGTTAAAAAAATTAAAAAAATTAAAAAAAATGTAAAAAAATTTAAAAAAAATTAAAAATTACTGCGAATCGAGTGGGATTTTATAGCGCTTGATCCCCCCATATTACAATGTATTTCTGCCCCTGTACAGCACCCCACGCACCCCCTTCACCCTTTAACAGCGCTTGCTGCTATATTCCCCCATGCGCGCGCTCCCCTGCCTCCCACAGGATTTGAACTCGAGACCTCCCCCCTGCGTGCCTAAGCCTTTACCACTACTCTATTTTGATTTGTCTTCCAATTCATGATATATATATATAGTTATATTTATTCGTATAGTAATATATATTTATATTAATATATATATAGTCATTAGATTATAATATATATATAGTTATATTATAACATATATATATAGTTATATTAAAATATATATATATAGTTATATTAATATATATATATATAGTAATATTAATATATATATAGTGATATTAATATATATCTATATCTATATATATATATATATATATATTTAGTTATATTTATTCGTATAGTAATATATATTAATATTAATATATATACATATAGTTATATTAACATATATATAGTTATATGAATATATATATATAGTTATATTAATATATATATTTATAGTAATACTAGTATATATATATATGTAGTTATATTAATATATATATAGTTATTAGATTAATATATATATATAGTTAGATTAATATATATATATATAGTTAGATTAATATATATATATAGTTAGATTAATATATTGGTATATAAATATTTGTATATTGGTATTTTAAATAAAATGGATAATATTTATTATTTAGATAAAGATAATATATTTTTTATTTAAATAAGGTTAATTATTTATTTAAAAAATTTAATTTTTAGGTGTGAATATATAAAAAATATGTACATATAGTTATTTATTTGATTATAAATAGCAGTTCATTATAAAAAAGAATTAAATTTTAAATACATAATATCAATATGAATGTAATAAATTGGAATAAATTTAGTCCCCGCCAAGAAAACCCAATAATACCACCTTAAAAGAGTATTAAAATCCACAAAATGGTAAAAATTCTGGGTACCCTGACAAAAAACTCAGTTTTGGAGGTCTTGTGGGCCTCTTTTGGCCTCGATAAATGCTTGACCGGGGCTTCCCCAAGTTATAGAGACGTAGAGCTTGTTGCAGGATTCGATTTGATATGTGGTAGAGCTCAAACGGACACCCGGATCAAAAGTTATGGCCGTTAAATTATGAGTTGCGTTTTCAACATATTTTGGATCTTTTTTTAATTTTTTTAAAAAATTTAGTCCTCAAATTGTTATTAAATGACTATTACTCCATAATGATTATAAAATTATTAATTAAAAATATTTTTTATTTATTTATGAAGTCATTTTCACTAAATATCTTATATATTAAGTATAATGTGTGTAAATGTACATTTATACTTATCTAAAATATATTTAAAAATTATATATTATATTTATATAACTATATAACTATATTTATATATTAATATATTAATATATTAATATATTTTTTATTTTTTTTTGAAGCCGACCATTTATCTGCGCTTTTAAAAAAAGCGCTGATAAAGGCCCCCCTTTATCAGCACTACTAAACAAGTGCTGATAAAGGTGGTGCCTTTTATCAGCACTACTAAACAAGTGCTGATAAAGGGGGTGCCTTTTATCATCGCTACTAAACAAGCGCTGATAAAGGGGGGCGCTGCGAAAAACTGTATTTGGGGTAGTGATCTCTATCATATTAATATGGAAATCTTCACATTTCCTATCACATTTGTTGTTGGGACATGTTATTCCATTTGCCACCATTAACTATGAAGAGAAAGTATAAATAAGGGCTTAAATACTTATCCAATAATCATGAAAAGGAAGTTAAAGCATATAAGGATATCTTTTAGAATAAAAGTATACCCTAACTTGTGATCCCCTAGGTTTCAAACTAAATTATCCATGATCATATATTCTTATGTGAATGTTTATTTTATTTTATCTTTGTTCCTTTAATAATGGTTCATACAAAGCTTATCAATTTACCAAAGAATATCCCCCAGGAGTGTCATATCCAAGAGTGCAGCAAGGCTCGTTGTCGTGTACCAGTTGACGTTTGAGTCTAGTTCAATACGGTGTTTTCGGGTTTTACCCCTATGTACATTTGTGCCAGAGCCACCTCTACCTATTCGTCTCCAAACAGAGATGTATTTTCCTGGCAACCCCTTACTCAATACTCACCAAAATACCAGGAAGATTTCCTATATTTAATCTTTTCGATAGGGTTCTTCCTAGAGTTTTCATATCCTAATTTCTATAAGTAACTAAACCATCCTTTGATACCAACTATAGCATCCCACCTTTTTATCACATAAACTTTCATTACATTTTACAAAACCGAGGATCATTAAGGTTTAGTGTCTTGGAAACCAGAACATAAAACATGAAAACATAAATCATTCTTCTTAAACAATTGAAAGGATTCTCCTCATGTTCATCCATGGTTAATTATTGCATCTCATATCCTGGGGACATACATCAATGAATGGGTGAGCAGAAGGCCCAGTAAGGGAAACAAGGGAAACATTTAACATGGGAACTTGAGATACATCAATAAAGTCACGAAAAGAACATTAAGGGATGATAATGAAATCATGAGGCATATCATAATAAAAATAACATATTTTATAACTTGAAGATGTGTCCAAAACATATAACAAATACAATCATTTCCGTTTCACCAAGATCCACCCCAAAGGTGTCAATAAAAATTACCAAGGTCATTCACCAAGGTATCTGTCAAAATGGTCATCTCTAGAGATTAAGTCTTTACCCAATTCATTGGAGCTCTATCAGGTCGGTCCATTAATATGCCTTTATTATCATGTGATCCACATATATCATCATCAATCATTTCATAAACAACCCATATAGAATAAAATAAATGGGTTTCATTTCATAATCATAATGTTTTAAAAACTACTTTAATGACACGATATTTATGTCACTTTAAAACCCACAGAAATGGAAGGTGTTTCACATGTATGTAAATACTAGAATTTCAAATAGAACAACTTGGTATATTTGTGAATATCCATATATAATAGAGGGCTTTGAGTATTCACTTAATAAAATAAAATAACTTTAGAAAAAAAGAGAGACATTTTGAGACGGAAATTCTGCAGCGTAACGGCTATGTTTCGGGGTTTTAGAAAACATTGAAAAGAGAGGGAAATGGGTCAAACATTCATAAATGATCTACAAAATAGTAGGGGGACAGAATATAAAGTATTTTAGAACATGGTAATGAAATTTGAATGATATACCATATGAAATGATGAACTTGAAAGGAAGACAAAAATAAGATTTCTCTTATGAAAATTCGGCAGCCCAACGACGTCACTTAAACATCAACAAAAATGAATTGAAGATATCAAATAGGGTCTATCATCATATGAACATAAAATTTAAGTATGATATATATAGATATAATACCCCAAAATAATAAAAACTAACTTTAAAGACTTGACGTGAAAGTAGAACTTTGAAAAATGAGAAAGGTGAAAGAATCCCTTAAAAATTCGACAGCCTAACGACACCACTTAAACTTCAACAAAAATGAATTGGCGAGATCAAATAGGGTCTCTCATCATATGAACATAAAATTTCAGTATGATATATATAGATATCATACAACAACATAATAAAAATGAACTTGAATGACTCGACATGAAAGTATAACTTTGAAAAATGGGAAAGGTGAAAGAATCTCTTAAAAATTCGGCAGCCTAACGACGCCACGTAAACTTCAACAAAAATGAATTGACGAGATCAAATAGGGTCTCTCATCAGATGAAAATAAAATATCAGTATGATAGATTTAGAGATCATACCACAACATAATAAAAAGTAATTTGAAAGACTTAACATGAAGGTAGAACTTTGAAAAATGATAAAGGTGAAAAAATCGCTTAAAAATTCGGCAGCCTAACGGCACCACTGTAACCTTATTAAAATGAAATGATGAGAGAAAGAGGGGGTCTCTAAACATATGAACATAAAAAGAACATTAAAAAGAATTTAAAACGACATCTTCCAACATAAGAACATGTTGAACAAAAGAAATGACATAAAAGAGATCACTTGAAAAGAAAGAGAGGGGTCAGATCCCTTACCTTAAAACGTAACTCTTATAACTCAATGGTTGGGACCATGAGGGCTTGGGGGAACCTTGGGACGACTACTTGGGAGTAAATGAGACTTGAGATTCGTTGGGGGAGTGTTGGGAGTCGAATGGATGAGAGGAATTCTTGGTATTTATAGGGAAAGTGAGGGGATAGGGCCTTAATGGCCAAGGGACACCTCATTGGTTGTTTTGGCAAAACCATGGGCCTGCCCTTGGTATTTTCCCATGGTATTGGCCACATGGGTCCCCCATACAATAATTCATCACCTTTGGTCGGCCAAACCATAAAATATCTCATGAAATCATCATGAAATAGTTATATTGTCATTAAACATACCGAAACCCTAAAACTATATTTTCACTTTTCATCGAAAATTCAACTTTCTCAGAAAAATCCCAAAAAATCACCTTAACCAAACATCAAAACTCTTATTTCAAAAATGGACTGAATTTTATAAAAATATTTTTCTAAATATTTTTAATTTATTTTTTAAATAAATACTCTATTCACCGAAAATTCATTTTTTTCAGAAAAATCCCCTAAAATAACCATAACATAATATCGATGCTCTGAGTTCAAAAATAAAATCCATTTTATAAAAATATTTTTCAAAATATTTTTAATTTACTTTTTAATTAAAAAAACACTATTCCCCCGAAAAAACTAATAATTGAATAATAAGTTATGAATATGTTATGTAACCATTTTATTGAATCACATTACTTAATCAAGGTGCCTATATTATATTAATACATTCTTTAAGTGACATTACTAATCCATTTGGTCACATTACTAATCCTAAGAAAAAAATCACTATTCATAATTTACTATTCATCAAAAATTAAGTTGATCTTATTAGACTATAAATTATGTAATGAACATATTTGTAGAAGACAATTTTATGAAAATCATTACACATTTTTAATTATTTAAGGTTTACAAAAACATTTTTAAAATCTCCTTTCTCTAAAATTCATCAACAATATGCATACTATATTTATCCGGACATTTGAAAATTCATAATCGTCATCATAAGAAGAGATCAAAATTTTAATTTAAAACAAAGGATTACACTAGGCAGTTACGGTCTCCTTACATAGCCCCTTATCACACCAGCATAGGACCTAAGTGTACGGTGTGCTAAAGTGAGAGAATCTGAGGGAGGCTCGGCCAACATCGCACGAGTAGTAATTTCTATCAGTTTGAACTTCTCGCGAAGGTGATTCCGTTCTAGATTCACATGATGAAGTTCGGCTTGGGTTTGGTCCAGAGAAAAGCCCAGTGGTGCTACCTCCTTCCCAAGTTCTGTTAGATGGGCTTTGATTGGTCCAAGACTACTAGGTGAGGCCATCAAATCTTCTTTTAAATCTTTAAAGTTCCATGGTACTACCCAATGTTCATCATAGACCATTCCATAAACAACAGTTCTTAAATTTCCTCAAAATAAACCAAACTAATACTGAAACCCAAATACAAGAAGGATTTGATAACATAGTCTTTCAAAATAAACTTCATTGTTCATCTCCAAACAACATCAACCACTCCTAACATCTTATAACAAAAGTATCTAACCTAAACATATTTTACCCAAGATAGGTTAATAATTTCCATAATTAACCTAAATTACTATAAGTCCACCTTATATTCATCGATTCTTCAAAATATAAGTCAACGATACTCCTCAAAGAAAATACCGTAGTAATCTATTCACCTTGATCATATAGGGTTCCTAAAATAGTGAACATCTTCCAAAATAATAATCATCTTTTAATCCCATAGTCATCCACTACTACAAACACAGCCTTTATCAGCGCTAAAAATGGCCTTTATTAGCGCTAGAAAAGTGCTAATAAAGAAAACGTAGATAAAGGGGGGGGGGGTCCCCTTTATCAGCGCTCTGAAAAGCGCTGATATAGGACCCCTTTATCAGGGCTAAAAAACCACTGATAAAAGGGGTCTTTTATCAGGGCTAAAAAAGTACTGATAAAAGTACCCCTTTATCAGCGCTTTTTTTAGCACTGATAAAGGCGTCCTATATCAGCCCTTCCTTTATCAGCGCTTTCGTTTTAGTGCTGATAAAAGTTAAAAAAATAAAAATAATTAAAAAAATGTAAAAAATAATTAAAATTTAATGTGAATCGAGTGGGCTTTTCTAGCACTTGAGCCCCCCATTTTACAATGTATTTCTTCCCCTGTACAGCACCCCACGCACCCCACGCACCCCCTTCACCCTTTAACAGCGCTTGCTGCTATATTCCCCCATGCACGTGCTCCCCTACATCCCACAGGATTTGAACTCGAGACCTCCCCCCTACGTGCCTAAGTCTTTACCACTACTCTATTTTGATTTGTCTTCCAATTCATGATATATATATATATAGTTATATTTATTCATATAGTAATATATATTTATATTAATATATATATAGTCATTAGATTATAATATATATATATATAAAGTTATATTATAATATATATATAGTTATATTAAAATATATATATATAGTTATATTAATATATATATATATAGTAATATTAATATATATATATAGTGATATTAATAAATATATATATATATATATATATATTTAGTTATATTTATTCATATAGTAATATATATTAATATTAATATATATATATAGTTATATTAACATATATATAGTTATATGAATATATATATATAGTTATATTAATATATATATTTATAGTAATACTAATATATATATATATGTAGTTATATTAATATATATATAGTTATTAGATTAATATATATATATAGTTAGATTAATATATATATATATATATATATAGTTAGATATATATATATATATAGTTAGATTAATATATTGGTATATAAATATTCGTATATTGGTATTTTAAATAAAATGGATAATATTTATTATTTAGATAAAGATAATATTTTTTTTATTTAAATAAGGTTAATTATTTATTTAAAAAATTTAATTTTTAGGTGTGAATATATAAAAAATATGTACATATAGTTATATATTTGATTATAAATAGAATTTCATTATAAAAAAGGATGAAATTTTAAATACATAATATCAATATGAATGTAATAAATTGGAATAAATTCAGTCCCCGCCAGGAAAACCCAATAATACCACCTTAAACGAGTTTTAAAATCCACAAAATGGTAAAAAATCTGGGTACCCCGACAAAAAACTCAGTTTTGGAGGTCTTGTGGGCCTCTTTTGGCCTCGATAAACGCTTGACCAGGGCTTCCCTAAGTTATAGAGACGTAGAGCTCGTTGGATGCTTCGATTTGATATGTGGTAGAGCTCAAACGGACACCCGGATCAAAAGTTATGGCCGTTTGAATTATGAGTTGCGTTTTCAACATATTTTGGATCTTTTTTTAATTTTTTAAAAAAATTTAGTCCTCAAATTGTTATTAAATGACTATTACTCCATAATGATTATAAAATTATTAATTAAAAATATTTTTTAATTATTTAAGAAGTCATTTTCACTAAATATCTTATATATTAAGTATAATGTGTGTAAATGTACATTTATACTTATCTAAAATATATTTAAAAATTATATATTATATTTATATAACAATATAACTATATTTATATATTAATATATTAATATATTAATATATTTTTTAATTTTTTTGAAGCCGACCATTTATCTGCGCTTTTAAAAAAAGCGCTGATAAAGGCCCCCCTTTATCAGCACTACTAAACAAGTGCTGATAAAGGGGGGGGGGGCTTTATCATCGCTAATAAACAAGCGCTGATAAAGGGGGGCCTTTTATCAGCGCTAAAAAAAGCGCTGATAAAGGGGTGCCTTTATCTGCGCTTTTTTAGCGCTGATAAAGGGACCCCCCTTTATCAGGACATTTTTGTTAGCACTGATAAAGGGGGGCGCTGCGAAAAACTATTTTTTGGGTAGTGATCTCTATCATATTAATATGGAAATCATCACATTTCCTATCACATTTTTTGTTGGGACATGTTATTCCATTTTCCACCATTAACTAAGAAGAGAAAGTATAATTAAGGGCTTAAATACTTATCCAATAATCATGAAAAGAAAGTTAAAGCATATAAGGATATCTTTTAGAAGAAAAGTATACCCTAACTTGTGATCCCCTAGGTTTCAAAATAGATTATCCATGATCATATATTCTTATGTGAATGTTTATTTTATTTTATCTTTGTTCCTTTAATAATGGTTCATACAAAGCTTATCAATTTAAAAAAGAATATCTCCCGGGAGTGTCATATCCAAGAGTGCAGCAAGGCCCGTTGTCGTGTACCAGTTAACGTTTGAGTCTAGCTCAATACGGTGTTTTCGGGTTTTACCCCTATGTACATTTGTGCCAGAGCCACCTCTACCTATTCTTTTCCAAACAGAGATGTATTTTCTTGGAAACCCCTTACTCAATACTCACCAAAATACCAGGAAGATTTTTTATATTTAAACTTTTCTATAGGGTTCTTCCTAGAGTTTTCATATCCTAATTTTCATAAATAACTAAACCATCCTTTGATACCAACTATAGCATCCCGCCTTTTTATCACATAAACTTTCATTACATTTTACAAAACCGAGGATCATTAAGGTTTAGTGTCTTGGAAACCAGAACTTAAAACATGAAAACATAAATCATTCTTCTCAAACAATTGAAAGGCTTCTCCTCATGTTCATCCATGGTAAATTACTGCATCTCATATCCTGGGGACATACATCAATGAAAGGGTGAGCAGAAGGCCCAGTAAGGGAAACAATGGAAACATTTAACATGTGAAATTGAGATACATCAATAAAGTCATGAAAAGAACATTAAGGGATGATAATGAAATCATGAGGCATATCATAATAAAAACAAGATATTTCATAACTTGAAGATGTGACCAAAAAATATAACAAAGACAATCATTTCCGTTTCACCAAGATCCACCCAAAGGTGTCAATAAAAATTACCAAGGTTATTCACCAAGGTATCTGTCAAAATGGTCATCTCTAGAGATTAAGTATTTACCCAATTCATTTGACCGCTATAAGGTCGATCCATTAATATGCCTTTATTATCATGTGAGCCACATATATCATCATCAATCATTTCATAAACAACCAATATAGAATAAAATAAATGGGTTTCATTTCATAATTATAATGTTTTAAAAACTGCTTTAATGACACGATCTTTATGTCACTTTAAAACCCACAGAAATGGAAGGTGGTTCACATGTATGTAAATACTAGATTTTAAAATAGAACAACATGTTATATATGTGAATATCCATATAGAATAGAGGGCTTTGAGTTTTCACTTAATAAAATAAAAGAACTTTAGAAAAAAAGAGAGACATTTTGAGACGGAAATTCTGCAGCGTAACCGCTATGTTTCGGGGTTTTAGAAAACATTTAAAAGAGAGGGAAATGGGTCAAACATTCATAAATGATCTATAAAATAGTAGGGGGGCAGAATATAAATGATTTTAGAACATGGTAATGAAATTTGAATAATATACCATATGAAATGAAGAACTTGAAAGGAAGACAAAAATAAGATTTCTCTTATGAAAATTCGGCAGCCCAACGACGTCACATAAACATCAACAAAAATGAATTGAAGATATCAAATAGGGTCTCTCATCATATGAACATTATATTTCAGTATGATAGATATAGATATCATACCCAAAAATAATAAAAACTAACTTTAATGACTTGACGTGAAAGTAGAACTTTGAAGAATGAGAAAGGTGAAAGAATCCCTTAAAAATTCGACAGCCTAACGGCACCACTTAAACTTCAACAAAAATGAATTGGCGAGATCAAATAGGGTCTCTCATCATATGAAAATAAATTTTCAGTATGATAGATATAGATATCATACAACAACATAATAAAAATGAACTTGAAAGACTCGACATGAAAGTAGAACTTTGAAAAATGGGAAAGGTGAAAGAATCTCTTAAAAATTCGGCAGTCTAACGATGCCACGTAAACTTCAACAAAAATGAATTGACGAGATCAAATAGGGTCTCTCATCAGATGAAAATAAAATATCAGTATGATAGATTTAGAGATCATACCCCAATATAATAAAAAGTAATTTGAAATACTTAACATGAAGGTAGAACTTTGAAAAATGATAAAGGTGAAAGAATCCCTTAAAAATTCGGCAGCCTAACGGCACCACTATAACCTTATTAAAATGAAATTATGAGAGCAAGAGGGGGTCTCTAAACATATGAACATAAAAAGGACATTAAAAATAATGTAAAACGACATCTTCCAACATAAGAACATGTTGAACAAAAGAAATGACATAAAAGAGATCACTTGAAAAGAAAGAGAGGGGTCAGATCCCTTACCTTAAAACGTAACTCTTATAACTCAATGGTTCGGACCATGAGGGCTTAGGGGAACCTTGGGACGACTCCTTGGGAGTTAATGAGACCTGAGATTCGCTGGGGGAGAGTTGGGAGTCGAATGGATGAGAGGAATGCTTGGTATTTATAGGGAAAGTGAGGGGATAAGGCCTTAATTGCCCAGGGACACCTCATTTGTTGTTTTGGAAAAACCATGGGCCTGCCCTTGGTATTTGCCCATGGTATTGGACACATGGGTCCCCCATACAATAATTCATCACCTTTGGTCGGCCAAACCTTAAAATATCTCATGAAATCATCATGAAATAGTTATGATGTCATTAAACATACCGAAACCCTAAAACTGTATTTTCACTTTTCATCGAAAATTCAACTTTCTCAGAAAAATCCTAAAAAATCACCTTAACCAAACATCAATGCTCTTATTTAAAAAATGCACTGAATTTCATAAAAATATTTTTCTAAATATTTTTAGTTTATTTTTTAACTAAATACACTATTCTCCGAAAATTCATTTTTTTCAGAAAAATCACCTAAAATTACCATAACATAATATCGATGCTCTGAGTTCAAAAATGAAATCCATTTTATAAAAATAATTTTCAAAATATTTTTAATTTAATTTTTAATTAAAAAACACTATTCACCCGAAAAAAATAATAATTGAATAATAAGTTATGAAACCGTTATTTAACCATTTTATTGAATCACATTACTTAATCAAGGTGCCTATATTATATTAATACATTCTTTAAGTGAGATTACTAACCCATTTGGTCACATTACTAATCCTAAGCAAAAAATCACTATTCATAATTTACTATTCATCAAAAATTATGTTGATCTTATTAGACTATAAATTCTGTAATGAACATAATTGTAGAAGACAATTTTATGAAAATCATTACACATTTTTAATTATTTAAGGTTTACAAAAACATTTTTAAAATGTCCTTTCTCTAAAATTCATCAACAATATGCATACTATATTTATCCGGACATTTGAAAATTCATAATCATCATTATAAGAAGAGGTCAAAATATTAATTTAAAACAAAGGATTACACAAGGCAGTTATGGTCTCCTTATATAGCCCCTTATCACACCAGCATAGGACCTAAGTGTATGGTGTGCTAAGGTGAGAGAATCCGAGGGAGGCTCGGCCAACATCGCACGAGTAGTAATTTCTATTAGTTTGAACTTCTCGCGAAGGTGATTCCGTTCTAGATTCACATGATGAAGTTCGTCTTGGGTTTGGTCTAGAGCAAAGCCCAGTGGTGCTACCTCCTTCCCAAGTTTTGTTAGATGGGCTTTGATCGGTCCAAGACTACTGGGTGAGGCCATCAAATCTTATTTTAAATCTTCAAAGTTCCATGGTACTACCCAAAGTTCATCATAGACCATTCCATAAACAACAGTTCTTAAATTTCCTCAAAATAAACCAAACTAATATTGAAACCCAAATACAATAAAGATTTGATAACATAGTCTTCCAAAATAAACTTCATTGTTCATCTCCAAACAACATCAACCACTCCTAACATCTTATAACAAAAGTATGTAACCTAAACATATTTTACCCAAGATAGGTTAATAATTTCCATAAGTAACCTAAATTACTATAAGTCCACCTTAAATTCATCGATTCTTCAAAATATAAGTCAACCATACTCCTCAAAGAAAATACCGTAGAAATCTATTCACCTTGATCATATAGGGTTCCTAAAATAGTGAACGTCTTCCAAAATAATAATCATCTTTTAATCCCATAGTCATCCACTACTACAAACACAGCCTTTATCAGCGCTAAAAATGGTCTTTATAAGCGCTAGAAAAGCGCTGATAAAGCCAGCGTAGATAAAGGGGGGGGGGGGTCCCCTTTATCAGCGCTCTGAAAAGCACTGATATAGGACCCCTTTATTAGGGCTAAAAAACCATTGATAAAAGTACCCCTTTATCAGTGCTTCTTTTAGCGCTGATAAGGGGTCCTATATCAGCCCTTCCTTTATCAGCGCTTTCGTTTTAGTGCTGATAAAAGTTAAAAAAATTAAAAAAATTAAAAAAAATGTAAAAAAAATTTAAAAAAAATTAAAAATTATTTCGAATCGAGTGGGCTTTTATAGCGCTTGAGCCCCCCATTTTACAATGTATTTCTTCCCCTTTACAGCACCCCACGCACCCCCTTCACCCTTTAACAGCGGTTGCTGCTATATTCCCCCATGCGCGCGCTCCCCTGCCTCCCAGAGGATTTGAACTCGAGACCTCCCCCCTGCGTGCCTAAGCCTTTACCACTACTCTATTTTGATTTGTCTTCCAATTCATGATATATATATAGTTATATTTATTCGTATAGTAATATATATTTATATTAATATATATATAGTCATTAGATTATAATATATATATAGTTATATTAATATATATATAGTTATATTAAAATATATATATATAGTTATATTAATATATATATATAGTAATATTAATATATATATATAGTGATATTAATATATATATATATATATTTAGTTATATTTATTCGTATAGTAATATATATATATATAGTTATATTAACATATATATAGTTATATGAATATATATATATAGTTATATTAATATATATATTTATAGTAATACTAATATATATATATATGTAGTTATATTAATATATATATAGTTATTAGATTAATATATATATATAGTTAGATTAATATATATATATATAGTTAGATTAATATATTGGTATATAAATATTCGTATATTGGTATTTTAAATAAAATGGATAATATTTATTATTTAGATAAAGATGATATATTTTTTATTTAAATAAGATTAATTATTTATTTAAAAAATTTAATTTTTAGGTGTGAATATATAAAAAATATGTACATATAGTTATATATATGATTATAAATAGCAGTTCATTATAAAAAAGGATGAAATTTCAAATACATAATATCAATATGAATGTAATAAATTCAGTCCCCGCCAAGAAAACCCAATAATACCCCCTTAAACGAGTTTAAAAATCCACAAAATGGTAAAATATCTGGGTACCCCGACAAAAAACTCAGTTTTGGAGGTCTTGTGGGCCTCTTTTGGCCTCGATAAACGCTTGACTGGGGCTTCCCCTTTTAATAGAGACGTAGAGCTCGTTGCATGCTTCGATTTGATATGTGGTAGAGCTCAAACGGACACTCGGATCAAAAGTTATAGCTGTTTGAATTATGGCTTGCGTTTTCAACATATTTTGGATCTTTTTTTTAATTTTTTAAAAAATTTTAGTTCTCAAATTGTTATTAAATGACTATTACTCCATAATGATTATAAAATTATTAATTAAAAATATTTTTTAATTATTTAAGAAGTCATTTTCACTAAATATCTTATATATTAAGTATAATAAGTGTAAATGTACATTTATACATATCTAAAATATATTTAAAAATTATATATTATATTTATATAATAATATAACTATATATATATACTAATATATTAATATATTAATATATTTTTTAATTTTTTTTGAAGCCGACCATTTATCTGCGCTTTTAAAAAAAGCGCTGATAAAGGCCCCCCTTTATCAGCACTACTAAACAAGTGCTGATAAAGGGGGGCCCTTTATCATCGCTACTAAACAAGCGCTGATAAAGGGACCCCCCTTTATCAGGGCTTTTTCGTTAGCGCTAATAAAGGGGGGTGCTATGAAAAACTGTTTTTGTGGTAGTGATCTCTATCATATTAATATGGAAATCATCACATTTCCTATCACATTTGTTGTTGGGACATGTAATTCCATTTTCCACCATTAACTAAGAAGAGAAAGTATAATTTAGGGCTTAAATACTTATCCAATAATCATGAAAAGGAAGTTAAAGCATATAAGGATAACTTTTAGAATAAAAGTATACCCTAACATATGATCCCCTAGGTTTCAAACTAGATTATCCATGATCATATATTCTTATGTGAATGTTTATTTTATTTTATCTTTGTTCCTTTAATAATGGTTCATACAAAGCTTATCAATTTACCAAAGCATATCCCACGGGAGTGTCATATCCAAGAGTGCAGTAAGGCCGGTTGTCGTGTACCAGTTGAAGTTTGAGTATAGCTCAATACGGTGTTTTCGGGTTTTACCCCTATGTACATTTGTACCAGAGCCACTTCTACCTATTCGTCTCCAAACAGAGATGTATTTTCTTGGCAACCCCTTACTCAATACTCACCAAAATACCAGGAAGATTTCCTATATTTAAACATTTCTATAGGGTTCTTCCTAGAGTTTTCATATCCTAATTTCCATAAATAACTAAACCATCCTTTGATACTAACTATAGCATCCCGCCTTTTTATCACATAAACTTTCATTACATTTTACAAAACCGAGGATCATTAAGGTTTAGTGTCTTGGAAACCCGAACATAAAACATGAAAACATAAATCATACTTCTTAAACAATTGAAAGGCTTCTCCTCATGTTCATCCATGGTTAATTACTGCATCTCATATCCTGGGGACATACATCAATGAAAGGGTGAGCAGAAGGCCCAGTAAGGGAAAGAGGGGAAACATTTAACATGTGAACTTGAGATACATCAATTAAGTTATGAAATGAACATTAAGGGATGATAATGAAATCATGAGGCATATCATAATAAAAATAACATATTTCATAACATGAAGATGTGGCCAAAACATATAACAAAGACAATCATTTCTGTTTCACCAAGATCCACCCCAAAGGTGTCAATAAAAATTACCAAGGTTATTCACCAAGGTATCTGTCAAAATGGTCATCTCTATAGATTAAGTCTTTACGCAATTCATTGAAGCGCTATCAGGTCGATCCATTAATATGCCTTTATTATCATGTGCGCCACATATATCATCATCAATCATTTCATAAACAACCCATATAGAATAAAATAAATGGGTTTCATTTCATAATCATAATGTTTTAAAAAATGCTTTAATGACACGATCTTTATGTCACTTTAAAACCCAATGAAATGGAAGGTGGTTCACATGTATGTAAATACTAGAATTTGAAATATAACAACTTGGTATATATGTGAATATCCATATAGAATAGTGGGCATTTAGTATTCACTTAATAAAATAAAATATCTTTAGAAAAAAAGAGAGACATTTTGAGACGGAAATTCTGCAGCGTAACAGCTATGTTTCTGGGTTTTAGAAAACATTGAAAAGAGAGGGAAATGGTTTAAACATTCGTAAATGATCTATAAAACAGTAGGGGGACAGAATATAAAGGATTTTAGAACATGGTAATGAAATTTGAATGATATACCATATGAAATGAAGAACTTGAAAGGAAGACAAAAATAAGATTTCTCTTATGAAAATTCGGCAGCCCAACGACGTCCTTTAAACGTCAACAAAAATGAGTTGATGAGATAAAATATGGTCTCTAATCTTATGAACATAAAAGTTCAGTATTATAGATATAGTGATCATACCCCAACATAATAAAATGGAACTTGAAAGGCTTGACATGAAAGTGGAACTTTGAAAAATGAGAAAGGTGAAAGAATCCCTTAAAAATTCGGCAGCCTAACTGCGCCACATAAACTTCAACAAAAATGAATTGATGAGATCAAATAGGGTCTCTCATCATATGAACATAAAATTTCTGTATTATAGATATAGATATCATTCCCAAACATAATAAAATGGAACTTGAAATACTCGACATGAAAGTAGAACTTTGAAAAATGAGAAAGGTGAAAGAATCCCTTAAAAATTCGGCAGCCTAACGATGCCACTTACAACATCAAAAAAAATGAATTGATAAGATAAAATAGGGTCTCTAATAATATGAAAAAAAATATCAGTATTATAGATTTAGATTTAATAACCAAACATAATAAAAAGGAACTTTAAAGACTTTACATAAAAGTAGAACTTTTAAAAATGAGAAAGGTGAAAGAATCCCTTAAAAATTCGGCAGCCTAACGGCAACACTTTAACTTTATTAAAATGAAATGATGAGAGAAAGAGGGGTTATCTCATCATATTACTATAAAAAAAATACATTAAAATGAATATAAGAGAACATACTACAATATAAGAACATGGAGCATAAATGAAATGACATAAAAGAGATCACTTGAAAAGAAAGAGAGGGGCCGGATCCCTTACCTTAAAACGTAACTCTTAAAACTCAAAGGTTGGGACCTTGAGGGCCTGAGGGCACCTTGGGAGGACTCCTTGGGAGGCAATGAGACCTATTCTTCGTTTGGGGAGAGTTGGGAGTCGAATTTATGAGTGGACGGCTTGGTATTTATAGGGAAAGTGAGGGGACAAGGCATTAATGGCCCAGGGACACCTCATTGGTGGTTTTGAAAAAACCATGGGCTTGCCCATGGTATTTTCCCATGGTATTGGCCACATGGGTCCCCCCATACAATAATTAATCACCTTTGGTCGGCCAACCCTTAAAATATCTCATGACATCATCATGAAATAGTTATGATGTCATTAAACATACCGAAAACCTAAAACTGTATTTTCACTTTTCATCGAAAATTCAACTTTCTCAGAAAAATCCCAAAATTTCACCTTAACCAAATATCAATTCTCTAATTTAAAAATGAACTCCATTTTATAAAAATAATTTTATAAATAATTTTAATTTATTTTTTAAATAAATACACTATTCACTGAAAATTCATTTTCTTCAGAAAAATCCCCAAAAAATAAAATAACATAATATCGATTCTATGAGTTCAAAAATTAAATCCATTTTATAAAAATATTTTTCAAAATATTTTAAATTTAATTTTTAATTAAAAAACACCATTCACCCGAAAAAACTAATACTTGAATAATATGTTATGAAACCGTTATTTAACCATTTTATTGAATCACATTACTTAATAAAGGTGCCTAGATTATATTAATACTTTTTTTAAGTGAGATTACTAATCCATTTGGTCACATTACTAATTCTAAGCATAAAATCACTATTCATAATTTACTATTCATCAATAATTATGTTAATCTTATTAGACTCAAAATTTCGTACTGAACATAATTATAGAAGACCGTTTTATGAAAATCATTACACATTTTTAATTATTTAAGGTTTACTTAAACATTTTTAAAATATCCTTTCTCTAAAATTCATCAAAAATATGCATACTATATTTATCCGGACATTTGAAAATTCATAAACTTCATCATAAGAAGAGATCAAAATATTTATTTAAAACAAAGGATTATACAAGGCAGTTACGGTCTCCTTACATAGCCCCTTATCACACCAGCACAGGACCTAAGTGTAAGGTGTCATAAGGTGAGAGAATCGGAGGGAGGCTCGACCAACATCGCACGAGTAGTAATTTCTATCTGTTTGAACTTCTCGCAAAGGTGATTCCATTCTAGCTTCACACGATGAAGTTCAACATGGGTTTGGTTTAGAGAAAAGCCCAGTGGTGCTACGTTTTTCCCAAGATCTGTTATATGGGCTTCGATCGGTCCAAGACTACTGGGTGAGGCCATTGAATCTTCTTTCTATATTAATTAACCAAGATTACTTGTATTTAGAGACAATAAACGAAATGTTTAGTTTCCAGCGGTCATATTGACCAATGGTCATATAACAGTAAAACCCAATGGTCTTATTTTAATTATACTCATGTTATCATAAGAAATAGTTTTGTTGAGTTGAAAAAATAAAATCACAGAAAATTAGGAAATAAGATTTATTCCAAATTTTGGGTCATTTCTACTATAGCTCCTCGATGCCTCGGTAGGTCTCATGAGAAAAACTAGTGTCTCGAAATAGGTACATGAAAATATTATTTTTATAGTCTTGGCACAAGGCCTTTACTATGTGGTAAGGAAGTATGGCATTATGCATTCCATAATTATGTAAGTGTCTATTGATATTGCATGTGGTTATTCGACTAGTATAATACCCTTGTGAATAAGTAAATGGAATTAATTGATTTTATATTTTCCTTATTATGCTGATGTTAACGATTAAAATTATTTTGTTTTTTTCTAATACTTTTCATTAAATGTTTGTGCATATTTATGAATGTTTCTTCTATATTATAATCCTCACTCAGCAACTGAGCTCACCCCTTACTATGTTATATTATTCCCAGGATGGAAAGATGTATATTATGAATATCCTACAGGGACAATATAAGGGACAAGAGTGTGGAATATATAGACTATTTTGTTGTAATTTTTCATTATATAATGTAATGTAAAACATATGAATGCATCTAGTAATTCCAAGGCTATTAAACCAATAGGAAATTCAAAACATGATTCATTGAATCATGCCAATGTTATGTAATAATGTACAGACTCTGGGAAACTAGGTTCGGGGCATTATAATTGGTATTAGAGGATTTTTTTTGTACAAACCTTGGAAGCTAGATTTATAAAATCTCTGAATAGAGAACATTACCCTATGACAAACGTTGAGGATTTGTATAGAATAACATTCTAGAATTTTAAAACTGTAGAGATTTTGTGTGTTTTACATGAAATAAATCTTTGTCTGTATACGAGCAGGTAGAGGTAGCTCTGGCCCAGATGTACCTAGGGGTAATACCTAAAAACACCTCTTTGAGCTAGAATCGAATGAAAACTAATGCACTACAACGATCCTTGTTGCACTCTTGGTTATGACACACCCAAGGGATATTCTTAGGATAATTATCATTTTCATTACAAACCATTATGAAGGGTTTATGAGTATAAACATCCTTAAAGAAAACATTTTTATGATTATGGTAATATCGATAAACTATTCAATTTTTGTTAAATGTTTTACATGTTTTGAAATATGTTTTACAATTCATACCCTAATATAGTATATTCCATTGTTTAAAAATGGCATCAAGTGGAAGGAAGGAAAATTGTATCAATGCACATAATACATGTCGGGATTTCCCTCATACTCATTATAATTATAGTGGTTCTGGTGAAGAAACTAGGTCTGATCAGCTTATCACAATACTGGGACAACTCACATACATTATGAATAATATCCTTACCTGTTTGGAGCACCCAGATCGGAGGATCAATGTTAGAAAAAATCATGAGGAAATAACCACCGACATTAAGTGAGAGTAGTAATCCATTTGTAGATAAGAAATGGATAAATTCCTAAGAGAAAATATTTCATCCTTTGGGAGTACGGATAGGGAATATGTTTTCATGGTAGTTTGTTGCCTCACGAGCGATGGAGATCAAGGGTGGTCAGTGATTTGAAAAAAGAGGCTTAAGTATCATATATGAAATTGAGGGAGATTAATGAAATTTTCATAGAAAAATACATTCTTCGTGACCATCGTGCGAATATGGGAAAAAATTTTGAGTCTTAGGAAAATAGAAGATAAGAATTTTGCAAAGTATGAGGCTAACTTTACAAGGATAGAAAGGCATGTTGTATATTGTATACATATCCCAAGAATTAATATTGATCGATTTGTTGATGGGTTAAAAAAATTTCTCCATCGAGAATTAATATCACAATACTTCACATCATATGAAGATATTTCCTCATGTGAAATTAAGACCGAAAATGAATTCTCTATTTCATACAACATTAATGCAATGAATATGAAGAATATATCTTCTGAACACTCATGAAATGGAAATGAGTGGAATATGGGAAAAGTTGAATATTTATCGTCCAATAAGTATTAGAAGAAAAACCCCATTAATTGCCGTAAGGGAATGTGATTCTGTTTCCAGTGTAGTGAAAAAAGCCTCCAAGATCGTGATTGCATGTGGAAGAAAGGGTTTATTGATTTTGAATGATATAATTTTAGAGAAAGGGGTAATTGTGAAAATTAATGTCCTAAGCGCCAAAGAAACATACCTCAGAAAAGGAAAATGGATCATGACCAAACATATTTTATCACTACTATTGACATTGATGCTCCGAAGGATGTGGTGATAGGCAATTTAATGGTTTCCTCTAGATTAGAAAATGCATTATTTGATTCTGGGTAATCTCATTGTTCCATATCTTCCTAGTTTTCTATGAAAATTCGATATTTACAATTTGACTTGACAAGGGATTTTTCAGTCAAAAATCTTAAGGGAAGTATCATTGTAATAATGTTCTATGAATCAGTTCCCATTATGTCATATAAACATTATTTATCTGCTGATGTCATCTTCATACCCATGATTGAATTTGATATAATTCTCCGTATGGATTGGCTTTTAGACCATGATGAAAAAAATCATTTTAATTAGAAAGAGGTTACAATTTTTTATGATGATAAGGAGTACCTTATCATTAAAGCAGAAATGTCACCATATGATTCTTATCTAGATCCACCTACAGTACCGCAACAAAATTCAATTATTGTGGAGGGAGAGAATTAAATAACTTTGAGTGAGGAATGGAATGTTCAAATAGAGGACAAACCTATTGTGTAAGAATATATTGATGTGTTTCCAGAATATTTACGTGGACATCCTCCAAAATGAGAAATTGAGTTTTCTATTGATTTAATTCCTGGTTCAAGGCCCATATCGAAGTACCCTTATAGAATGTCCACTGTGGAATTAGTGGAACTAAATAAACAACGAGTGGATTTGAGTAATATGGGATTTAATATCCATAGTGTTTCTCCATGGGGATTCCCTATACTTTTTGTTAAGAAACAATAAAGATCTATGGGGTTGTAAATTGACTACAGGGAGATCTGTGCTATAACAATAAACAAGTATCCCTTATATCGCATTGATGATTTATTCAATCAACTTCATGAAGCTCAATATTTTAAAATTATTGACTTTCTATCCGGATATCATCAGTTGTGTTTGAAGAAGGAAGACATTCTGAAAACAGCTTTTCGAACTAGGTACATGAATTATGAGATTACAAAAATGCCTTTTGGGATGTCTAATGAACCTCTACTTTCATGCATCTAAGGAAAATAGTTTTCAAGGAATATCATGATTAATTTTTAGTGGTATTTATGGATTATATATTGGTATTATAAAAAAGAAACTAAGATCAAATAAATCAATTCAGCATTATCTTAATGTCTCTTAGAAGAAATGAATTATATGGGATGTTAAACAAGTATGAATTCTGGTATCAGGAGATTTTTTTTCTTGTCAATATTTTCACTATGTATGGAATCTCTGTTGATCCTTATAAGAAAAAGGTAATAAAAGAATGGCTAGAACCATCAATTATAACTGAGGTATGCAATTTTATGGATTTAGTAGGTTATTAACGGCATTTTTTACAGAATTTTTCCTGATTGGAAAACACAGTAACCTTGCTCACACGTAAAGGGGTTTATTTTTTGGGAAAAATCTATGAAGAATGTTCTTGAGATCTGAAGATAATATTATTTATTGTTACCATATTGACTCTACCATCAGGGAATGATGGGTTTGTAATTTAATGCTTCAATGAAAGGACTATGTTGTGTCCTTATGTAGAATTATAGAGCTATTGTTGATTCGTCCCAATAGCTAAACATTCATGAGCAATACTATCTCACCCAGGATCAGTAATTAGCAGCTGTAATATTTGCTTTAATTATATGAAGACACTCTATATATGATGAAAATATGATATTAATACATATTACATGTGTTTGAATTATATTCTCTCAGAAAAAGAACACAACAAGAAGAAAATGAGAGGGCTTGAACTACTCAAAGATTATTATTGAACTATACAGTACCACTCGGGGAAGGAAAATAATGCACAAGATTCATTGAGAAGAAAGGTTCATGGCGTTTTGAAAAAGATGTGAGTTGAAAAGAATCCTATTTTCATAGATCTAGTAATGATTGATATGGGAATAACCATGGAATGTGAGACCTCAATTAATTTTTAAAATGGTAGCTAAACAAACTTTACAATAAATGATAAATTGTTCTTAGACTAATTATGAGGAATTTCAAATGATAATTAAAGCTGTGAATGATTTCAGATTGATCGACTTTGCATATAAAGATGGAATTTCGAAATTTGGGAAGATATTTTCTGTTCCTGGTATACCGGATCATAAAAGGGAATTTCTTTATGATTATCATTGATCAAATTTCCCTATACACCCTGGTAGAAATAAGATGTATATAGATATGAAGGAACATTTTTTTGGGACAAAATGAAATGGGAGATTGTCGACTTTGTGTCCAAATGTGTGGTTTGTCAACAAGTGAAAGCTCAAAGGCAACGTCCTAGAGGAATAATGTAACATCTTACCATACCTGGGTAAAAATAGGATAATATTACGATAGAATTTTTCTCAGGGCTACCAATGACTCCTTGAAGGAATGATGCAATATAGGTTATTGTTGATTGTCTTACCATGAGAGCACATTTTCTTCCATGAATAGAATATTTACCACTTGAACGTATGGTCGTACTATATATTGATGACGTTGTACCACTTTATTTAGTAACCCTATTGATAGTTTATGATTATGATCCATTTTTTAAATCCATATTCTGAAAAATTCGTCTGAAGGTCCTAGATACTGTTCTTCATTTGAGTGCTGCCTACCACCCTCAAATTGATGGATAATCAGAGCATACTATATAAACCATAAAAGACATGTTGTGATCTTTCTCACATGAATATCATGTATTTTGGGTTCAATATTTACCTCTGGTAGATTTTTCCTATAACAATAGCTTCCATTAAAGTTTTCATATGGCACCATATGAATCATTATATAGAACTATATATCGCACACCAATTTGGCGGAATGATGTTGGTGAAAGAAAATTCATTGGCCCATTACATTTTGAAGAAATAATGGAAAAATTTAAGTTTATCCAAACCCATAACAAAACATCTCAAAGGAGACATAAGATCAATGCTAATAACCAAAGGAAGGATTTGGAATTTTAGGTAGGAGATCATGTTTTCTTGAAGGTATCTCCATGGAAGGGAGTTATACGATTCAGTAAGAAGGGTATGTTAATTCCTAGGTATATCGGACCTTTTGGAATTCTAGTAAGAATTGGGGTTGTGGCATACTATTTGGAAATGCCTCCAAGTCTCTCCAAAGTTCATGATGTGTTACATGTACCACAATTGAGAAAATACATTCCTAAACCAATGCATGTACTCACATATGGGGAAATTGAAATGGAACCTTATTTGTCTTATAATGAAGAGCCTATCAAGATTCATGATACAAAATAACTAGTGTTGAGAATTCAGAAGACTCGTCTAGTAAAAGATCTATGGAAAAACCCTAAAATTGAAGAGGCAACGTGGGAAACTGAAGTAATTATGATGAAGAACCACCCGAATCGTTTTATGAAGTGTAATTATAGAAAATTTGAGGATGAATGTTTTTGAAAGAGGGGAGAATGTAACACCCCATGTTCCACAGTACGTTTTCCATTTAATAATGATATAGATTTCATTTTACACAACATGGAGTTTTAACACACCACAACCAATCAAACTCGAAATTTTGAATAGTAATACCCAATTTTTTGAAATTTGATAAATTTTATCATTTAAAATGGAATTCATTTTTTGATTCAGAATTTTTAATTTAGCTTAGGGTGAATTTTGGTTATTTTTATGAATACATTCATATTTTTGAAGAATAGTTAAAACAATCCTCCTTGGAGCATTTACAAATTTGTATAGAACTAAATTTAACCACTTTTGTGTATTGAATTTCAAAAATCCAAAATACATAGTTAATATCAGAAAATAAAATGTGGTTCTATAAGATGAAATTAATTTTTGGTGAATAGTATCTTTTGACATTTATTTACCAGGACTGAAAGTAAATTGGGTAATTAAGGGTTAAAATGATATCACAAATACCCTAACACAAGTCCTAATTCTATTGGATAAGTATAATTTTTCAAAAATAAAAATTAGGAATAAAATACGATCCTCTTTGTTCCACTTGTATTAGATTATGACATTTATTGTTATATTATTTAAAGAAATTTTTGAGTTAAAATCAAATTTCATTAACAAAACTATTTTTAATATACAGTTATACATAAGATCAAGTCAACTATAAATATTAATTAGAAACATATACCGATTTCCAATATAATGTAATTTTATTTATAATTTTTAGACATTAAATAATTTAATTTATTTATGACACAATTATGATGCAGTAATAAAATTATTAATGAATGATTAAAATAATTGATATTATAAAATCTATGTAAAGGTAATTTGAGCCTTTTGATGAATTAAAAAAAATTATATGTTAATATGACATGTTAAGGTTTATTAAATAATTTTTTTGAATTAATAATGTGGTTTGTATTTTCAAAAAAACCAAATACTATATATTTTCCAAAAAGACATAATTGAGTTTTTAAAACAAATACTATATCATTAATTGATATAATATTTTTAAAAATATATTCTTTGGGAAAAAAATATATATAATGATATGTGTATCATTAATGAACCACATGAAGTTATTTTGGTAGTTTATAGTTGTTTATTAACCATATAATATAAAAATACAAAGAGACATGGAAAATGTCAAACAATTTAACTAAGAGTTAAATCTGAAATATAAGGTTAATATGACGACCTAATTATTTATAAAACATTTTGGTTGACATTTTTTTGATCCATCCCCAAATTATCCATTAAATAATTATTTTTTGAAAAATTATAAACCAAAAACTATTTTATTATAAAAAAATATTTCAATCTTTTTATAAAGTGACCATCACCTCTCTTATAAAAGGGCACATACCCTTCACTCAAATTCACAACTTCAAAACCATTTGTCTCAACCATACCCTTCCCAAATAACCTCTAAACTTCCCTCCATTCATCCTATATGCCTTATATTTTTCAGAAAACCATCCTAATGATCCCTTTTGATCAAATCAAATGGAAGAACCCGAAGAAGAGGTTAATATTTCATCACCTCTTTCGAGTTCTTTTCTTTTTCCACTTACTCATTCTTTGCAGTTTATTTTATAAAATAATAAATTTTTTTATCTTCTATATGCTATTATGTTATTATAAAAATGGTACAACCATATTCAAATTTCTACCCATCCTATAACTGAAAAAAGTCACCATATGTTCGTACAATCGGATTACCGTCTCCACGTCAGGGTGTAATTTGTTATTCAATCAGTTCATCATTAGGATGTGTATAATAATGAGTATAAATGATTTAAATAATAAATATAACATGATAATCATTTATTATATATGATATACCATCCAATTAAATATTATTTTAATATCAAAAGATTGATAGTGAAGCTCGTGCGTACGTTTGGATTACCGTCTCCAAAATTGGGATGAGAATCATTCCCTATTGTATCCATTAATTAATAATTTTCATTATAGGATTTAATATAATTTTTATGACCATAATATCATTCTATTTATGAATCATTTAATCTTATCCATAATAAACATGGCTTACGTAACCATGTATATAAAGGAATATGAATCAGTTAACACTTGAAATTATGATAGTACTAAAATATTATTAACAAAGAAATATTATAAGATCGTTTATGACATTAAATTTATGTATTTATTTCATGTATAATATAATAAAATTTATTTTAACCATATAAATGAGGTTATATTAAAATATACTTACCAAAAGTACATGTTAAGCCTTAATTTCACATTCTCTTTATTATCATAGGTTGTTTTATATGTAAGTATCTACTGAAACCTCTTTATCAACCTCATCCTTGTTTTCATAAAAATGTATTTCAAATAATATATTGACTATTTACTATAAATTGGGTTAAATTCATTTATTACCTTATTTGACATTATATATTTTTAGAGGAATCATTCTGTCGTTTTCCTAACAAGGTACTTTTTGGCCTTTTCGAAAAAATTAAGGTAAGAATATTGTTTTAACATATATGGAGGGTGCATCTATTTTCTGCCATTATAACATCACTGAGATTCCCTTAAAAGATTATAATAATATTTTCAAATTTAATGGTTTTTTAATATTATATTACATTTAAATGTTTTTAAAATCAAAAGTGGTATTTCCCAACAAAAATGTTTAGATTTCATATATTTCAACTTCCTTTGATGGATTTTAATCTTAATTGAAGTTGATTTATGATGATACAAAACATCTATAATGTATTATAGGATTTTTGATATCATTGACTGTAGATGTGTTATTTTTACACCATTCATGGTTTATAGAAAATGCATTGAAATTTCTTATGCTAATAATAATATCAATGCTTATGTTATGTTTAAACCTTTTCATATGAGGAAAGAAGTGGAACTAGTAAGTGAAGAGTGGAGACAACTATAGCTCCTTGATGCATCGGTTGGTAAAATCAGACAATCTACTGTCTTTGCACAAGTCCTTGACATAATCCTATTTGTATTCTAGGAATAATTCATTTACTATAGGGTTATGAAGTCTTTTATTATGCATTCAATCATTATGAATGTGGATATTGATATTTCTTTTGATTATTCAACTAAGAGAATATATATCTGAATAAGTAAATGACATTATTTTATTTTATCATAGTTGCGTTAAACTGATGTTCAAGATTAAAAGTATTTTGTTTTAGTCTTATACACTTCCTTAAATGTTTATGCTTATTTATGAATGTTTCCTCTACATTGTTATTTTTATTGAGCATCTTTGCTCACCCCTTTCTATGTTTAATTTTTCCCATGATTCGAAGAAGTATATTACAACTAACCAATTGGTATAGTCTAAGGGATATGAGTGTGGAATATGGAGACAATGTAGATTTAGTATTTCATTTTATAATGTAATGTAAATCATATGAATAAATCTAGTACTTCCATGGATACTAAACTGATAGGTCTTTCGGGAAATGATTCCTTGTATCATGCCAATGGTATTTAATAATGCACCGACTCTGGGTAATTGGGGTTGGGGCGTTACAGTTTAATTCTCAATCACATTACAATCAATATTGTTTAATCAGGAATATATGTTGATGAAAAATAAGTCAATATTTACAAATAATCCCATTCATTTTATTTACCCTTTGTTATTAATGAACCCTTTCAGGTAAATATATCATTTTAGAACTCATTTTAAAAAATATTGTTTTTAGAATGGGGTTTTTTGAAAATTCAACTTCATTTAACTATTCGATCAAAAATAATATTTCCATCAACTCCTTTTTATCTAAAAATGATTCCAATTTTTTTAACATTTCATTATAATTTATTAATGTCTTTCCCCAAATTTTTAAACATTACCAATTATTTTAAAATGATTCATTATATCATTATTCCTATAAATACTTGTTGGATGTTACCTTAAAGAGGAAGATAATATATATATAACTTCTATGAAATGAATGAAATATCTAACCATCATTACCATTAGAATTTTTTGAAACTTAATTTATTTATTTCAATGGTTTTTTCAAAGTAAATATTATTTATTTTTAAAAAAAATTAGTTTGTAATAGCGAGTTAAAAAAGGATTCCAATTTTTCTTCAAATGAAAAAGATGTTATCTTCAAGAATGTTTTTAAAGATCATATTATAGTATTTTTTAAAATAAATTAAAAAAAATATTCTCTCTTAAATGTTTATATATTTTATTTTTTCGATCATTTACCACCCTCTTGATTTCTTTAGATCATTTTTAAAAAGAAATGGGATGATATTCATATACTAGGATCATTTTTATAGTTAATATCATCCCTTCCATTTATTTACTATCATATGAATATTTTATAAAATATATTCCATTTTCATATATGGTTCTTTACTTTGAATGTCATTTGTTTAAATTTAAAAATGTTGAAATATCGATATCCTTTACTCAAGACAAATATTTGATGATGTCGTTTTTTTATGAATTAAATATATTACTAAATATATGAGGAAATGATACAAATTGTATAACAGGGTTTGGGAACTGGTTAATATAATCCCCTAGATCCATTGGTAGTCTCATGAGTTATAATAAACTGGATATATACCCTTATATTTTGTATCCAAGTAAGTTCAAAATTGTCTCATAAAAGGTCTTAACAACTGTACATTTTTAACTATCATTAGAATGGTCCTGATGGAATAGGTGGCATGTGCCTACGAAACATGTAATTCAAAAAATAAAAATTATATCCATTTATATTAAATTATTATTATCCTGTATATTTTCAGAAACAAAAAAATATTGATGCATTTCATTCCCAGCATATAATATTATTTTCAATTATTTACCATTCTATATTGATTATTCATTACAAATATAAATAAATGATATTTTTTATTTTGTTATTTACCATTATATATAGATTATTTATTATTAATTCATGATATATTCTGTTGTACTTAAATATTAATGATCATTCGAGATCATCCTTAATTTTTAAGATTCCATGATATTTACTATGATTGAAATGAAGTGATATGCTAGAAGGAATAATGTTGTTGTGGAGAAAAATTATTTTATATTCCCTTTATTAATATTTTATGAGGAATAATTTATGTGTCTTATTTAGCAGGAAATCTAAACAATTCATAAATTTATGATGAGATTCATAGTATCTTATACCAATATTATCATAGTAGGATCCAGATATGCGTATAATGGATTTGGGGTTTCTACAATGTAGGCCCCAACTATCTAATATTGAAATCCATGTTTAGGTGTTATACAATATCAAGGATCAATAACCATATAAATATATATATATAATGAAATGGTTTTTAAAAACATTTCATCATACCAAAACATGTGTTACAGATATCAATTTATTAAATCAATACAACATGTCATCATAGCATAACACATTGAAAACAAATATTGTTTCATAAGAATATTATAATTATATAACACAAGTGAAATAAATTAGGTTTCATAAGAATTTATTCATGGTATATGAAGTGAAAGATATATATTATTCATAAAAAACATGTGATTGTAATGAAAATAATTATAATAATTAATAATAATGTTATACGTGTACAATATACCCATAAATTAATATGTAACATCAATGTATGTCTTCTTAGATAGAAATCCATTTTAAAATATCACCTAGAATAATTTTAAGGAAGATAAAATTTCATTTACATTCTAATTTTGAAACAAAAATGTAAAAATAACATTTTTAAGGTTGTTTTCATTCAAAATATTCTTAAGAACATATAATCAAATATTTAAAAAAATTAAAAAATCCATGATGAAAAATCATTTCATCATTGAATTTTTTTAAACATAAAACATTTTTCAAAATTTATTTCTCTGAAAAAAAACCATAAAAAATATAATCGAAGAACAAATTCAAATAACATTTATAATGGTTAGAATCTTTTCTCATGTCGTACTCGTGAAAAAAATATTCCTTTCAAATTTTTGGTAAGATTCAAATGAGAACTATTTGAAAAACAAATGTTGAAAACATTCAATTTTCAATAGAAAAATTTCAATAATAGTTAGAAATTTATTTAATAAAAAATATTTATAATAAGAAAACAATTCTAAAATCTCTTTAATGAAACCTTGATCTAAAGAAAAATGGGTCTATAAAAAATTAGAAAGCAATTTAATTTAAAAAAACATTATTTTGATCTCATGTGTACATAATGAGAGAAAAATGATTATAATAAATATATTATAAATAAATAATTTTTTTAGAATAATTTCTGTGATTTAATTCGGTGATATATCATACGATTTCATCATTGGAAGCATACTTATATGTAATCATGATAAATGATGAGATTGTGTCCAATAATATTTATAACATTGGGAACTTTGAAACATAAGAACCATGAAGTAATATCATTATATTTAAATAAAAATATAATGAGAATAAATTAATTCATAATATTCATGTCAAATTGTTTTTATATACACCTCAAAAATGATAATAGGTTCTATAGATAACATTGGTCTAAAATAAGGGAAAGTTAGACAAAACCACCTTATCGATTAGTTGGATTTTATATTATAATGACCCTGAATTAATGATTCAAAACAAAAAATATATTTGTTAAATTTTCCAGATAAAAATAAAAAATCAAGGGTGGAATATAAACCACCTCAAGCAAATACCTGGTGAATATATCTTGTGGGCCAAAGAAAATAAATGTGAGATAGATATCTCTAACCTTACATCTTGATTATCTTTATACTTACTTGATTATTCTATATAATAATTATAATATTATTATTAATATATTAAAGAGCCATACATATATATATATATAATAAACTATATTATTTACTTATGTCCTTTTATTACCTGTTTATTATCAATTCCATTCTAAAATCACATTTTGGGTTACAACCCCCTTTTTTACTTTATGTATTAATTTTTTATTTTTGGTATGATTAAATTGATCATGCTTTCATCATAAAATGAATAAAAAAGGATTAATTATCATATTCAGTCAGAAATTATTCATTTATTACTGGTAAATAAATATTTTTTTGAGAAATAATCAATGTTACGATTATAGAGACCATAGGTCGTATGAATTCTTTTGTAACATTCCTATTTTTCAACAATAATTATAGAAAGGAGGTATGTAATAATCATTAGATTATAATTGATTAAAATAACATAAATCCTAAAAAAATTATTAAATATAATATATATATCATATATATGGTGTGGTGACAAAAATAGATTCATATCACCTCATAAAAGCTTTAATCCACACATACACAAATAATGTTATTATATTTCAGTGAGTGAAAAGATAATATTTTTTATATTATACATTAATAATTTGTAATATGTCATAAATATCATAATTATTTCATTTTTATCACATATATTCACTTTATTTTTCTTTATTTTCCTCCATGTAAAGCGTTAGTGAAAACGAGTCAAATCGCTTCGGGATTCGGTAGTCCACCATACAAAGGAGGGACATGATCATATCAAATATAGAATTGAATGTATAAATGTACATATTTGATACACTTATTAGATTGGTATTATAATATTATATATATATATATATATATATATATATTATGTACTTCATATAAATCATCATACCTAGTCGTGAGAAGTGTTAATGAACAATTGTATGTCATTGGTTTGTGAAGATTTAGTACTCTGTTCACATGAATGATTATATTACAACTCATTTGATAAGTGTCTAGATTTTTATAGGACATGAAATTAACATAAAAATAATATCAGTATCTTTTAATATACTAAATTTAATTGTAATCAGATATTAAAATTTATTTATAGGGATGTATTAAGAAACAAAATTTAATACTTTTTTAATAACATTACCTCGACATATGATAACCTCCTTAGGTTGTTTTACAAAAATCCATTATGGGTTTGCTAATTGATTAAAATAACGATTATAAGGTTATATGAAGGATTTTTAGAACATGTTTGGGATGTATTTTGAATAATTAATAGGGTTAAAGTGTGTAATAAAGAGAAGATATAGGGTGGCCTTTTATAAGTTCGGAGAGTTGTACACTTGTTATGTTTTGAAGTAAAACTATTATACTCATGTATTTTTTATGTAATAAGTCTCAAATAATGGAATATGATAAAAAATAAATGGGTTAATGTTGAAATATGTCTAGAAAATAAATTTTAGACAATTTTAAGACTATTTCAACTGAAATATCTTTACATTAATCCCCGATAAACACATTTTTTCCATAAATACAGTAATTGATTTTTAAATTTTCACAATTATTATTTTTTCAATATGAAATTTATAGTTTGAGATAATATTAAATTTTCTAATTCCAATTATGGAATCAATTTTTCAAAATTAATTTCACATATGGGGATAATTTTAATTTAATATTACTATCCCATACACAATGAGAAAGCAGTGTTTTAATGAGATGAAAATCTAGAGTTTACAATGTTTTTATATATAATTTAAATTTTTTATAAATTTAAACTGATGAAATTTGATTATTATTCCATATAATTTAAATAATTATTTATATAAAAAATTTGAAATAAAATATATTTTTATAAATAATATAAATGACATGGATTTTTAATATTAAAATTCAGTGTTATTTACAATTCATAAAAAACATATATTTTCAAAAAATGATAAAATGTTAAAAATAGATAATATTGATATTTTGATTTTAAAAAATGATTTTTATTATTATAAATAATTATATAATTAGTAAATTTTAATTTATTATAAAACAGATAGAATGGATGAAGAAGATGGTTTTTGAGAAGTGTCTTTTTAATAGAAGATGAGCAAGAGAATTCTACATAAAAGAAGATAAATTTATTAAATGAACGAGCGAGTATGAATCCTACCATCGGGGCAAGAGTTCTCATGCACTGTAAATCCTAGCTGAACAACCATGCAACAGTGGAGAGCTTATTTCACGATAAAGGTGCCGGGGAGGAGCAGTTCCAAGTAGTTAGTCTGGGTTGTATGGAATTTTTGAACCCTACGGGCAATTAATTCTTTTATACCATACGGTACATGTATCGATTATGCCTACGGGCCTTGTAAGGGTTCCACCTGAACCCATAATATGTGGATTATCAAAAATCCATAAAAATGAATGCTTTCGTTCCATTGGAGAAGTGTCTTTTTCAAGTTAAAGATGATGTTATATTAACTATATATATAATAATAATAATAATATAATAACAATTAAAATGTAAGTAAATATATATCTGTAATTTCATTATAAAAATTCCTCATAGGGGATTAGTATTATTAAGTAAAACAGTAAATCATTTTTCAATATAGTAATCTTTTTTTTGGAAAATCCCTTTTCAAGAAAAACTAAAGATATTCAAATATCCAATATAAATTTTTGTAAATCATATTTCATTTGTTTAAATATTACTAAATATAAGTTATTTTAATTTAAAACATCAATACTTTTTTTCTTTAAAATAAATGATAGTCTTTCAATGTTTGGTATTTTTCATTATTTCATAAAAATTTAATATATTATGAGAAATAAAAAAATATCACCATAAGTTTATTTTGATATGGTATTTTAAAAAATAAATTCACTTAATAAAATATTATTTCTATAATCTATAAAAATTTATTATCATTATTTATTATTAAATTTAATAACATAATTTTCGATTAAAATATATATTAGATGAATATCACAATATTACATGAAAATGGATTTTTATTTAAAAATAATGTATAAATAAATATATATTTTAACATACATGTACATTTCATAAATTATTAAATAATATTAATACCATCATTTATAATTTCTTGGTAATTGATTTCATATTTAAAATAATAATATTTCAATGTTCACAGAAGACCGATGTCGTGTGCTATGAACACATTTGATGAAACTCATTGTTATGGGTAACCCAATATAAATAATGTGTTTTGTACAGTGACATATTTCGTAAAATATAAATTATGGAAAATAATTCATAATGATATCATGATTTTACATCCCTTCTTACCTTCATGAAAGTTGGAAAATGATAACATCGGTCGTGCATACATGTGTACTACCACCCCCAGAACCAATTTGATTCATTTTTCATTTATGGTTTATAATTATGATCATAAAAAAGTATTAAATGTCTATATTTGATATATATTATATAAGAAATATTATTTAAATATGTGTTATTATTTACCATCATTTTGTTCCATTTTGTAAGAAATGGAATAATTATTCCTACCAATATAAACCATAATGTCTTCTTGAACATTATAATTCATTTATATTTATATATATAATAAATTAATATAAAAATATATATAATTAATATATATAATATTTATATAATGATAAAAATTGATTATAGGATGGGACCATGATCAATATATAATTACCAAAACAATCAAACTAGACCATACCTGAAAAATGAAACATATATCTCCCAGAATATTTATTTTAATAATGAAATATTATAAAATAAGTGACAAAAGGAAATTACAAAATAATATATTGTATGATTTATATTATAATTTTTTACATAATTTATTTATAATACAAACATATTATTTAACTCTTTAATTTTTATTTAATATTAAAATTTTCTCACATTATATTATTGATTTTTTTATATTTTAAATAAGTGATGTCAAAATGGAAGGGATTTCTCTTATTAAATATTTTAAAAATATTTTATTGTTATTTCAATTCATTAATGAGAAAAATCATTGATTTCATATATTATTTATTATTTATTTTAACTATGGATACTATCCTTATTCTTTATATGGATGGTTTGTGTTTATGATACGACAGTTATAAAACCCTTTACATTTCCACAAACATTGCAATAATGAAATAATTAAATTTTTATGATACCCGTTTATTTTCCAAAGGTAATGATGTGATGAAATATTTATTAAAACCATTTCATTTATTTTGTTCTGAAATGATGAATTGTTAAAATCATGTGTAACATACATATATTTTTTTATTATGTGATAGTTGTTACTTTATAAATAAGTACATTGTTCAAAATATAACAAAGGATGGGGATTTTTTATAATTAATGATGGTGGTTAGGTGATAACCAACCATTGATGGGGGAAAATATATATCTATAATAAAATGGGTAAATATTGAAAACTCATGTGATATGAAGGACTATAATAGTGAGTGAACCCAGTTCAGTAAGATAGTTTTTCCACTATGATAGTATTAGGATGGAATTGATATAGATAATATATCAATTTTTATTCATTTGTATTTTAATGATTTAAACCCCTCCAATGTGTCATTTTTATGTAAAATTGAATTAATTTTTAATTTATAGATATTTTTAGTTTTTAATATAAAATAAAAAATCAATGGAATGTTATCTATTTTCAATAGGTTTTATATTTTTGGACATAGATTAAATCGACACAAGATTTTAGAGAAATGAATTGTACCTGGAAAACTAGTGTAGCATAGTTACACGTCTTGTAATTCCATTATATGTTATAATGTTTTTGAAAAGGATCTTATTTGAATGATATTTCATAACATCATAACATGTTTTAAAATACCATTACAAGTCGTATAACTACATTACATGAAATGAGTTTTTTAGGGGAAAATTTCAGAGAATCTTAGGCTGATATGCATGGTGACTGAAGACAATAAGGATTATATGTCATGTAAGTATATTAAATTTTCTGTTATTATTGATGCACTTAAAAATGAAATAGGGCAGAGGTTTATGATATATTTATATTCAAATGAACCCCTTGATCTCTCTTCCATGATTGACGAGGACCATAGGGAGAATCACCACACCAAAGGACATCCTCCCAATGATGTGATAATGAGTTGGATAGTTTCTTTAAAATGATATAGATTGTGTTTTTGAGGAATATTTAATACAATAATACTATAATAGTAAATATGGATACATCACATGTGATGCACAACTATGCACCAAGTGGTTGTGGATGTAGAAAACTGAAAAACACTCCCATCCAAGTTGATTTATTAATTTGTAATCTCTTTTTGAATTTATCATTAACATATATATTAAAATGAGTTCATTTTTTTTCTTCTTCAATATACATTAATCAATTTTTTTTTGTTTCTATTTGTTTGTTGTTAATTTATTTATTTCACTCATAAAATTTCATCGGTGAGGTCTTATTGTTTAGTATAGTGTTTTCAACATGGTATGATTACATAGAGGTCATCATGTAATTAAATCAATTCTATAGGTTGGGCACCAATATTATTGATATATTGATATGTTACATTTTAAAATTTTAGTGTTCTCATGGTATTCTATGTGGGGAATTTTAAAATTCAATTGATAAAAACATTTAAACAAGGATGAGGTGATTTATAGTTAGGTTTAATGTTGTCGGAAACTACTATTTTATTTTGTATTTCAAACTCAATTATTTACTAAAAAATTTATGGAATGTCTTTCAAATATTCATGTAGTTTTTTCTATATTTATTTTCTATCATATGATTTTTTATCAAATTATCAAATTCTTTTCATATTATAAACACAAACAAAATAAAATTCACAGTTTTTCAACTCAAACTACATCATCCTCATTAGAAAATATAGGGACTACTATATTTTATTTTCAAATGTGATAAATTAATGATTGTCGTTTTTATGAAAAAAATCACATCAATTGTAGTCATTGGCTGGTTAAATTTTGGAATTTATTATTTGAGAAATTTTTTTTTGTTGAATTGGAATTCTAAAACAAAAATTTTACCTTTGGATTTGGATATTGATAGAACATTTCACTATGGGGTTTGAGACAGAATAAATCCCTATGTACAAGGATGATAATATTACACTAACATAATTAGAAGGTACATGGTTGACACATCAAATCCAATGTACAAAAATAAAACTGTGAAATAATTGCCTTTAACCTAAGGTCAAAATTATGTAAATCGTATAGTATATACTGATTCACCTATTTGGACTGAAATCAAATATTGATTTATCAATAATTATACAATATTAAATGGGTTTCTAGGTAAATATCTATATAAAAAACATTCAATAATATAGTTACCAGTGATTCAACATGAAAACTCAAGGTGTTGATGAAATTCAAATGAAATTGTGGGCATGTAATTTTTATTTAGAAGGATTTTCCAAATAATGGGATTTCTATTCACATTCAACATTCATTTGAGATTGTAATGAATTGATGAAAATTTTGAACAAAAATTTTTAATAGCATCTAGAATTTATTCCATTTGAATGGTGATTTTTTTATTAAGAAATATCAAGGTGAAACGTTGCATGATTATTGGTAATGATTCATAAGACGCTGTTTTATAGTTCCACACAATCCAATTAGTAACAATATCTTGATTCAATATTTTTATGAGGGATTGTGTCATACTGAGAGAAGACTGATTAATGATACAATAAGAGAGGATTTAGTTGGAAAAAGAACCAGCTACATCTGGGATATTTATTCCCAATAAGGCCCAAAATGTATAAAAATTGGGGACAATAGACCATCTTCAAGTCAAATAAACCCATGAAATCCCTATTGACAGTTCTGAAAATATCAAGATTTTATGTCAAATTAATTATATCACCATCATGGTGATGTTACTGAGATTTTATAACAACCCATCAATATGGCCTCAACCTAAAAAAACAGTTCAAATGCATGTTCAATGTGGATTTTTATTATAGAAATGTACATTTCTGTGAACAATGATCATGAATGCATGAAACATATGGGAATTAAAGTACATTTTTTCCTAGAAAACTGTTTCAATGAAACCTAAAAAAGGACATTTTAAACAAAAAATATATTTAATCTAGATAGGAACAACCAATCTAATGAAATGTTTCAACCATACAAACATCCTAGAATATTCACCCATGGTTAGTCAAGTAATTCTTATCCAATATATTTTAATTGGAAAGACTATGTTCATTCGGGATGATTCATTAAACCTACCCCTCCCACTCGAAATTCATAGAGAATCTATAAATAAATAACAAAAAAATAACAAAACAAGTGGAATATATTTATGACACAAATGGTTCAACTTCCATTTAATGTTATTTACATGAAAAATAAAATGAATGGTGGTTTACAGTCATATACACAAGTGAATATGTGATATAATGTGAAGGTAAATTTGAGTGAAATAGATCATAGGATGGGAATATTATTATATAACCATCAAGATGTGAAACATATTGATGAAAATTTTAATTAGATTCCCACTAGAGATTGAAAAAATCGAAATTCGAGTGTCGATTTGAATGAAAAAAAAATTAAATAGATGATTTATTAATAAAAAAATATTTAGAATGATTTTAGGTGGATGTTTGGTACATATGTTTCCCCAAACATTACTTAGGTGAGTTGAAAGTCATTAAAACCACTACTCCCATACACTAGTATTGAATGACCAGTGAAATCATGTTCTAATAAAGAGTTGGAAAATGAGGTTATGGAATATTTTTAGAAATTACTGGCCAACAATCCTTAACATGATTCTAGGAAACCAATTCCATTGTATAATTTTTTTTTTAAAAGAGATGTGTACCCACCAGAGGATATTTAATATACAAGAAAATTTAACCATAAGGATTAATGTTTCATCCCAGATTAAACTTTTATTTTATGTCACGTGTAAATACCGAGGATCCATTTCTATTCCCTACTCTATTGGGAAATTAATAATCAATGATTTTATGGATAACTTATTGGAATCCATCAATGTTTTGCCTCATTGTATTTACTAATCAATTCATGTATATATAATTGAAACCATCCATAAATATTATTCAACTTTTCAACCAAAGTACAACAATGACTGAATGAGATATAGAAGATGTCCTTTTTTATGTGAATAAATGATTTTTTCATATATATTTGTATTTCATGTATATGAGAGATGATTAGTTTATTACCTATTGACCTATCATTATGGGGAGATCAATCACGAAAAAAAATCAATTATAAATTTTCACAAAGAAAATCATTCATTGTAGTTTGGTGGAGATGTTGGTCCTTTCAATGTTTTTAATTCCATGAAACTCCCAGTTGACGATCAATCATCCCCCAAAGTATATATGATTGGTTGGTTTTCCAATTCTATGTTTCCTATTTTTTGTGACAAAATTCCAACAACTAATTTAAAATATGGGAATTGTATTGTTACTCAATAAGAACAATAATATGATGAAATGGAATATTGTGGTGAGTCTTAGGTTGTTGAGACTACTAATATAAAAATTGATGCTGATGAATTTCTATAATCCCCTGAAGTATCTTATGGTATCCCGGGAGATGTTTCAATATTTTCACATGAAACAATTATTGTGAATGTGGATTGAAATTGTCAAGTTGAATTTATTTTAAAATATGGAGCTTCACTAAACTGTCAGGTAGATGATTAATGTTTGTTGATCAATGAAAATACCCCACATGAGTTAGATTTGAAGCCTCTTAATGAGAACCTAAAATATGATTTCATAGGTGAGATTAAAAAATATCTAATCATTATTTTCAATGATTTTTCAAGGTACCAAGAGAACCAACTATTATGATTCCTCAAGTCCCATGGGAATTAAATAGGATGGACACTCTTTTATTTAACTAGAATTAGTCCCTCAATGTTTCTGCATACAATTTTGTGGGATAAAAATGCTGAAGCAGTGAGAATACTTTATAGGAGATTGAACTCAACCATTTTGGATTTTCTCTGTAATGATGTTACTACATTATTGGATATTGGAATTATTATTCATATTTTTAATGGGAGAGTATAGTTAATGTTTGTTCCAAAAATAAAATTTTTTACAATGTAAATGAATGAATTTTGAAAGATTTTAATTATGAAGATTCCAATGAAATGTAGAATGTTAATTAATTAAATGAAAATAAATCTAGTTAAAAGGAAACAACACTTACCACTACTATAACATGAGAAATTACATGAATGAATAGGTGGGGAAACCCATAATTATTTTCCTATTGGATAATATGTATATTTCTAAATTGACATATCAATGGAGGATCCAGAGAAAACCCCACTCACAAACACCATCAGATCATTTACATATAGTTGAATTCACTTCAAATTGTAAAATGATCCAGAAACATGTCAAATTTTTATGATATGAATCTTATATGAATATATTTAATCTTACATGGAAGATTTTATGGATGAAATACCGATTTATGGCTCATTATTTGAAAACCGTCTAAAATGTATCACCCATGTCCTAGAAACATTCATTATTATGAATATTATTACAATTCATGAAAAATTACATTTTACATTTGTTAATGGGATTTGACATGGGGCATTTTTTGTCCCTCATTATAATTCCTTTTGATCATTCAAAATTTTGGGTCATATCTTCATTTCCATACCTAATAACAATGGGATATTCGAGACCCTTCTTCATCCTTGATTGATTTTATAAGATATTCATACCGGATTTTAGTAAGGTTACACATCCATTATCCATATTTCTCCAAAAGGATTCCTCAATATTCATTGATGGGAATTGTAAATATGCCTTTGGTAGATGCAAAAAACTGATAACCCCTCCCATTATTCAACCACCCAAATAGGACATTCCAATTATAGTCATGACTGTTGCATATAACTATTTTCTTGGGGAATTGTTAATTTATATTTTTAGAAAAAAGTACCATGGCATTTTATATTCCTCTAGAAATTTAGAAACTACCCAATAAAAATACACAATAATTAAGAAGGATCTATTGGTTTTTTTCTTTCCATTCGACTAATTTAGATATCTTCTTCTTGGAACTATTCTGATTGTTTTAACATATCATTCTGCAATCAAAATTTTTTATAGATACAGATGATGAAAACCTGGATATTTGAGGTGAATCTTGATGTTAAAAGAGTTTTGATTCTGAAATAAAGTATAACATAGTATTTGAGAGCCTTTTTTCTTATTATTTGAAAAGGTTTCCATTTGTTTTGATTTATAAACATTGTATCTGTCCAGCAATGAAAAAATACATTCATGAAGAGGTGTTTTTTTCTTATCAATGTGAAAGAAAATGGTTTTATAATATTTTTAATTATTTGGTTTCTAATGAAGTTCCAGTATTTTTTTCTAGGATACAAATTTATAATCATCTATGGGATTCAATGAATTACATTTGGGATGAACTTTACTTGTGGCATGTTTTTTCAGTGATAAAATGATTAGTAGATGCATTCCAAATTACAAAACACAATACATCATACATTTTGACACACATTGTGTTGTGGAGAACACTTTTGACTATAAATTACTGCATGAAACATGATTTATTCTAGTTTGTATTGGGCCACAATTTTTATAAATTCTTTTGGATTTTATAGAACCTGTAAAAATATTCTATTATTAGGGAATAATTCCAAAATGAATGAGATTACATGAAAATCTATTTTTTTGTGATGTCTTTGTTATGTGGGGAAGAGATTTAATGGGTCCATTCCAAATTCTACAAAATGTATTTACATATTGCTTATTATAGATTAAGTATCCAAGTGGATAGAGGATAATACCACGAGAGACGATGATACAAAAAATGTGTCCAAATTTGTAAAAAGAATTTATTCTTCAGTATTTATATTTCCAATGCATCTTAATATAGATCAATCAAACCATTCTCATAATAGGTCATAAAAATAACATTTAAATAGATATGTTGTTCATCATATGGACTCTTTAGACTATCCTACCCAATCAAATTTAACGATTCATTTTCCAATAGAGAAATCTAACATTATTTCTAAAAAATAGTGAGCCCAAATATATAGCATCACAAACCAACCTCGGTCGACCATGAACATACCACCTGATCTGGTATGCAACATTTCTAGAGGGGCATTCTAGATCCCCACGAGCTGGAAATTAGTACCATGACACATAAATTAACCATTAGGGATTATTTCCCCATGAACATAGTATAAAAAGATAAAAAATAAAAAAACAATAAAATTGAACTCTTGCTATAGAATGGAAATAACAGAACAGCTCAATGGGTGATCCTAAAAATCCCAAGAAGACCCCTAGAAATACTTAGTTTCTGAATCACTTGTCGGAGTTTGGTGAAGCTCCTATGTCTCTAATCAATTGGCCATAATATACTAACAAATCCATTGATAATGTCTGCATGTCCTAACAACCAATCTAGGGGGTACCAACCCATCTAATCACGGATGATCAGAAACCATCACTCTGTCATCTAGTAGATGATCAGAAACCCATGGTGGTTATAATGATATTCTATATATATGAGGCCCTTTGACGTGTCACTTATCTCACCCCACATGCCTTCCCCAAACACAGACACTGATATACATTATGCATTTTGTTGTATCCCTCCTATAATGTTTCTCCATATTTATATACATTCATTTCATATCACATGAATGTTCCCACTATGATCATACCATCAATCATTTAATACATTTCATAAAACTCTCAAGGTTTCAGACTGGGTATAAACATTTTCAAAAACATAGAATCTTATAAAAGTTAGTTCAAAAATTACCCTTGGGTTAGAAGTGCCAAATAGGCCATCATGTCACATCATGTCGAAAACAATTTTATCATAAAACATTTCAATGCCTTCACTAGAATCACACAATCTTCCAAACCACATCCCTTAATAAAATCTATGTCAATAATCACTTTCAAATTTCAATGTTCCATACAGTCCCATGGATAACCACCACACCCAAACGTTTCGTATTTTCTAAATAGGACATTATCCTTTCCAGACACACATAGAAGGATTTTCCATGCCCCGATGGACCAAAACCCTATTAAGAACTCTTATAGTCATTAAATAGAACCACACAAAAGACCAAACATAATTTAGGAAAACATGAATTATTTAGAAAAACAGGGATCTAAAGAAACACCATTTAAAAGGTAACATTATACTTTTTGAGCTCATCTATGTGTGTAACTTGTGCACCCATGTATGTACCAAAATCAAATGGTACAAAAAAATTAAAAATAATTCATTTTAAAACCAAACCTAAATGAACATTAGAACACTAAGAACCCATTATTCTTATTTGAAAAATCATTTACTAAATCATTTACTTATTTAAGAATACCTTTTCGAAAGAACAGAACAAAGGCTCACATAATGATTCTAACATCTTCCAAAATAATTCCATGTAAACATCCAAGGCATATCAAATCATTTTCAAAACTACATTCACACCTTTCGAAACATAACTCACACCAGTTGCACAACCAAATTAACTACATGCACAACTTATAAAGAACTATCATATAGTGCCAGATTAGATTTCTACAAAAGAAACTTCATTCAATATAAATATACTATCATTAATAAAACAAATACACATTAAATTTTATTAAAAACTATATTCCCACAAAACAATATATTTATAGAACATTATATGTTAATTAGAAATGAAAATTAATTTATCCAGTCATGATCTACTGAAAACATTCTAAAAAAAATTAGAAAATTCATCAATGAATTATTTTTCAAAAAAATTAACTAACCAAAAACCCATATAATTAATTATTTATAATATTAATTAATGTGAAAATGACATATAAATATAAATTCAAACCACACAAGTGTGTGTGGGTTATGTGGGATTGAAAACAGTCAGAACACCAACATACAAGTATGATCGGACGTAATAAAACACCGATGGAAGGTAGAAAAATCAACCATGGACCAATATGCATACTCTTAAAACCATGAGAAAAAAAAAAGAAAATACCAAATAGAGGAAAATGGTGTTTGTTCGATTAGTGAAAATGACAAAAATAACGATAAATATGGGGTATAGAATTTTTTGCTGACAATAAGAGATGTTGCCACTCCGATGCATGGATGAGGTTTCTTGCAGAGAATTAAGATACGCTGAAGGCTGAAACAAGGAGAGATTTTGGGTCGAATGCACCGATGGAAATAGCAAGGGGGAGGTGGCCGGGGGTGGCCCTGCAGGAGTTTACCTAGATGGAGCGAGTTGAGAAGGGTAGGGATGCGAGGGTGTTGGGTGCTTCACCATAGAAGGAGGGCGAGTGTGCGGTGTGGTCCATGCCAAGGATCACGAGATAAGGTCGGTGGAGGCCTATAGGGGAGAGGTGAGTGTGGGGTTCCGAGGTGAGATCATGGCCAGTGGTGCATAGGGCGGACAAAGGTGGGGTCTTGGAAGGAGGAAAAATGAGGGTTGGATCTCATCTATCGGCTGAAGGCATGGACGACCAGAGTCGGATGTTGGATGACATTGAGAGTGGGTAAAGGTGGATAGCCACTATTGAGGTTAGGCAGCTTGGGAATGCGAGGAGGGATTCTAGGGGTCGGGGCAGAGGTGGCACTGTAGGGGGAATGATGTGAGTTTGAACTGGAAAGGGAGACGACATGGGCATGTGGCTGCTGGGTAGTAAGTGTTATTATTATTTTTTTCAAATAATAATAACAATAACAATAATAATAAATATAATAATAAAAATAAAAAACAACAAAAACAATAAAAGTAATTATTATTTTTATTATTAATAGTTATTTTTCTTAAAAATAATAACCATTATAATAATAATAAAATCATTAATATTATAAATATTCATAATAATAATCATAATAGTAATAAATGTAACAAAATAATAATAATATTATTAAATAACATTATTTTTAAATTTTAATAGATTAATTTATCGTATTCTGAATACTGGGTAACCGCGTGCTGGTCGCATGACTTAATTGATTGTGCTCAAGTTGTGTGCCTCAAACCAGACCACATGGGCCCCTGCACAAGAATCTAATGATGCCACATAGTTTTTTCTCGCCATGCGGTGCCTGTTCCACAGTTTGAAACCCCAAAAAATATTAAACAACACAAATATTAAACTGGGACCTATCTAGGACCTTTGAGTGAGGACCTGGTGCCGAGAAGTAATAAAATAAAAATAAACATAAAAATATTATTCTGACAATTCTCCCCACCGTTGACACTTTCTAACCCCCAAAATTCAACCAACTAAACAAATACAAAACAACAAACTATGCAAGTTCAAAACTGAATGAAACCCCAATACAAGAGAATGTGAGTAAATAAGAGAGTTTTCCCCAGCACAAGAACTCAACTAATGTGAAAATATTAACACCGAATCCTATAACCCCTATAGGGGGATAGGAGAACTCACAACCGATAAAAACTAAATTCTATAGAGCAAGTGAAGGAACACCTCTAATGAGACATCGACTTTTCAATCTAGACCAAAAACCATGAACACTAGAGAAAAACCCTCCAAGAAGAACATAATCCAAAACATTGAATCTGAGAACAACCATAAGCCTTAACTTATCCACAGGCACATATACCTCCAAAAGTACAGTACTTATTGATGATCAACCTGTACAAGGTCCATACACTCTTTAATGAAAAACAAAGAATTAGGAAAACCACATCTATACAAACAGGACGGCTTGGGTTATAATAGACCAAGTCCATCAAAACATCATGATGAAACAGAGATCTTACAACAACTTCAAAACCTTGACAGTGTAAAAAAAGGATGAAAAGTCAGAAAATGTTCCACTAAAAACATGAAATACAAAACCCAAAATGAGGATTCACAACCCCATAAACTCCAGACTATGTGCAATCTTGACCCCAAGGCATGTGGTTGGGACTCTGATGTCTGAAGCTTATCCAGCCTCATAGTCTGGCACTGCAATCCTCTAGTCATAGAATCATCATCTGGTAATGATTCCTAAAGATATTTTCTAGATGATCGAGACACCCACAACGATTGCATGTTTTCGATGGGATGCTTCTTGATTGTTTTGTATTCCCAAAACGTTCACACTAATGTAACACCAATGAATTGTATGATGAACTAGAAGTCAGAACCACAATAGAGGAATCTATAGAGGCAGGTCGATTTGGCACACCCTGCTCACTAGATGGGGATCCTTTATATGCTACTCGATACGCTAGACATTCAACCATATGTGCTCTGTGGACCAATTCAGCTAATAACACCTCATCCACTAGCTTCTCAAAACGATGGTCCCCAGAAGGGAGGACTGGATCCATGATTTTTGGACAAAGTCCCTTGATGAAGGGAGAATTTTTCATCCAATCCTGCGATGCTTCCTCTGGAAAAAAGAACACTAGTTCCATATAATGTTCAATGTATGCTTTCACCATCTATTGGCATGGTTGAATACTCTTGATCTCTTTCCATTTATATCAATTAAACTATTTAGTTATAAACCATGTTATGGTGATTGATCTAATGAAAACCCACATCATTACAAGATGCATTGCTGGTGAGGAAGACAACCTTCATTCGTTTAATGCCTGATCCTAAAATAATAATAGGACTGCTCAAACAATAACAGACTCAGGAGTTACAAACATCCTAAAAACACACTCGACCTTTTCAAACCACATATCTAGAGTTATCTGACCCTGAACAAAATTAAAGATAGAAAATATATAAGAAGGACCAAAAATAAGGCTTGACTTATAATAATTTTTGGCGACCTTTTTGGGTGGAATTTTATGAACATCATATAAAACACCATGCCAATATCGATAACGAATCCATGTATAATTAAAAGTAACATTCCTGAGCCAAAATGATGAGCTAAAAAAAAGAAAAATACAAAAACAACCAAAACAATTCCTATTTAATTTTAAATTTCAAAATTGCCTTCTTTTAAGGAAAATTTCTAAATAACAAATCCACTTTCCCAAACTAATTCATTTTCTAAATATAATATTCCATTTTTTAAAATCACTCTAGGAAAACCAGGAAAATCCTTCAATTCTATATACACACCTCAGAAATCCCTTGAACTATTGAACATGTCTTCCTTTTCCTATCATCCATACGCACAAAAACGCATGTCCCATGCATTCCCCCATATGTATAAAAAATTCATAATGAGTACCGAGGTTTCACTCAAACCATTTCTCTATCGAGTCCAATCATATTAGAGATTTTTAGGAAAATAGATTTCTGTTTTAAAAACACATTTCAATAATTTGACACCACTAAAAAGTAATATTTTTCATTTACATTTTAATTTTTTCATTTTTTTCAAAGTACAGTCACACCAACCATAACCAAGACGAAACTCAACTTGAATTAAACTACTGATGTGAGGGACTAGTAGTCACACTTATCCTCACGACAAGGTAGTGGTACATTCCCCATGTAAGGGTCAAAAACATGTAGGAACATAAACTGTGTACTCGGGTTCAACATATGTCAATACACTATGCAAAATAATGTTTTATCATCGATTTGCCTCTATTTTCATCCCTAAATCTAAAACAGAGAAGAAGAAAACAAGGGCTCAGTTCCCAAACTACCGTTGGAACGTAGAGGTTCTAAATAGATAAGAGTTCATGAATTCCTCCACTAAACCACCTCAAGAGTATCAAATATAATAATTTCTATCAAATTGTCACACCAATTAACAAGAACCTACATCTTGTATCATTTTTCCACGAACCAACATTGGTCGACCCTGAACTGGTTACCCGAGCTGGTCGGCGTCATGACCCGAGGGGAATTCCCAATCCCTAGGGGCACAAAACTAGTTTCATGAATCCAAATTAACCAACGTGAATGATTATACTCATGAAAAATATATAAACAGAGAAATAAGAATAAACAAAATAGAAATACTAAACTCTAACAGTGGAAAAAAATATAAATGGACAACTTAATATACCACCATGTGACCAACTAGGTCACCTAATAACCAAAGACCAACCTTTCTCCAATGATGAGAAACTTGGATAGGAGAAAATGATCAAAGGAAACCATATTATAAAATGATGATGTAGGAATGAGCATTTAAATGCTCTGTATGGTTTCCAAGATAAACCACAGAATTCAACATATCCTTTCACAAAAAAATCAATAAACACATGTTTGATTTTTTTTATAAAATTAGATTTTCTATAATTTAATAAAAACATATAATTAACCCATTTTAAAATCCCAACACACCCAACATGTCATTTCTGAAATAAATTACAATTTTGCAAACAAAATCCAAACAAGGAAAACAAAGAAGTGATAAAAGAAAAATGTGAAAATATACACTAGAAAAATTGTATAAATGAATGTAAACAATAAAAACTAAGACAAACCATGGGTGATCATAAACATCCCAAGAAGACCACTTGACGTACTCGGTGTCAGACCACCTGCCGACGTATGATGAAGCTCAAATTTCAATAAACAACAAGCCACCCTAAAATAACCAATCTGATGGAAAATCATGTCTGGCCTAACAACCATTCTTTGGGGTCCCATCCCATATAATCGGGGTTGATCAGTAACTGTCACTCTATCATCAAAAACAAACCAATAAATCAATGGAGGTTATAATGATACATTTCATGTAGCAGGCCCTCGAACGGGTGACCCCTCTAATAAATTTTTTATACCCCAAACACAGACCTCAATATAAAATAACCCTTATGGGATATCCCTCCTATAATGTTGTCCCATATTTATATACATACATTTCATAACACATGATGGTGCCAATGGGGACATCATTCCATCTATCATTTAAAAAAAATCTATAAATCCCTCAATGATTCCTACCTGGCATACACTTTCACCCACAGACAATCTCATTTAACAGTATGTACAAATATTACCCTTTGGTTAAATGTTTTAAACGAGCCTTCATGTCACATCATATCGAAACTAATTTTTTCCAAAAATATTTTAAAGACCCGATCAGATAGACAAAATTTTCCAAACCACATCCCCTAACAAAATCATAGTTCACCACGACCTTTTATATTCAATTTACCAAAATAGAACAGTGGATACCAACCACACCCAAATGTTTTATATTTTCCAAATGGGTCATTATCCTTTCTAGACACACACCAATGAATTTTACATGTCCCAAGGGGACCAAATATTTGAGAAAAATATTTAAAATCATTTAATGCAACCACACCAATAACCAAACCTCATTTATGAAAACATGAAATATTTTGAAAACCAAGGATCTAATTTAATACCATTTAACAGGTGCCATTATCCTTTGTGAGGACATATATGTGTGCAACTCATCCACCCATGGATGTTCCGAAATATAATTCCACAATAAAAATCCAAAGAGAACATTTTAAAATCAATCCAAAATGTACACTGGAACACCTTGAACCCTTGATTCCTATTTCAAACAACATTTACTAAATCATTTATTAATTTATGAAAACTGTTCAAAAGAACACAATAAAGGATCACATAATGATTCTATCAAATTCACACACATATTACATTTAATCTTTCAATTCATATAAAAACATTTAAAAAATACTTTTTCTCCATTCAAAACATAACTCGCACCACTTTCACAACAAGAAGAACTACTTGCACATTTTTATGAAAACCAACATATTTCTCAAAACAAGTTTTCTATAAACCACACATCATATGATACAAAACATACAATAAAAAATAAAAATAAAACAAGTTCAATTTTCATTAAAACAATATTCACACAAACCAATTTAATTATTGAATATTCTATGTTAATAAGACATGAAAACTAATTTATCGAGTCCAGCTCTCCCCAAAATTACCTGTAAAAAATAAAATAATTCATCCAAAAATTATTTTATAAAAAATTTAATATACCCAAAAACATTGTAATAAATTATTTATAATATTAATGATGTTTCGAATGACTTAAATGATTAATTCAAGAAACCAAAGTGTCTCTGGATTATTAGAGAAAGGAAATTTTCGGAAACGCCTACCTCAAAGCAAGAGTGTACAAGAAGAAACTATGAAAGATGGTATAACAATCCCCAACAAACCAATATGCATACTCATGGAACCATGAAAAAACATGAAAATCACAAATAGATGAAAATGCTGTTTGTTTGATTTGAGAAGACATTAATAAATAATTATAAATACCGGATGAGGAAACAGTTTCTGGAAAGGGGAGATGTGGACACACCGGGGTAAGGCCGAGGAGCTACGTAGATTGTTCAGATGCCCCACTGGCCGGATCAAGGAGAGAAGGCGGCCATATGTTCTGATGGATGCGATATGGAGGCTGGAGACCTGGGGGGTTCCAGAGGTGACCTAGTTAGAGTGAGTTGAGAATGGGAGGAAAGTGAGGGGCACTAGGTGCAGCACCACAGAAGGTGGGAAAGTGTGTAGTGAGGTTGAGGAAAGAGAGAACATGACATGGTCAGTGCAGGCCTGTAGGGGAGAGTTTAGGGAGAGATAATTAGTAGAGCTCATGGCTAGTGGTTCGATGTGTTGACACAGGTGGTGGCCTGAAGGGCAGACAGACGAGGTCTGGAGTGCGGCTATTGGCCAAAGGCACAAAGGGCTATATTAGGAATATGGCTGGTGATGGGAGAGGGTGATGGAAGAGTTCCGTTGTCTGGGCGAGGTGGATGGGGAAAGTGAGGAGGGCCACGAGATTTTAGGGAATAGGTGGTGCTGGAGGGGTCCTGAGGTGAGGGCAACTTTACAAAGAGGACAACATGCGCACGTGGCTGCTGGATTATCCAGGTTCTTATTTTTATTATTTTCATTTTATAATAATGATAATAACAATAAAAATACTAAAAAAAATAAAACCATAATAAAAATAATAATAAAAAAAATTAATATTAATAATACAATAATAATAATAATAATAATTTAAAAAAATAAAAAAAAATTATTTTTTATAAAATCTATAACAAAAATAATAATATCATTGGTAATATTAATATTCTTAATAATAATAATAATAATAAAAGTAATTAAATGTTATTATTATTATTATTATCTAACATTCTTTTTAAATGTTAATCCATATATTTATGTTATTCTGAGAACATGGTAACTATGCACTCGTTGCACGACATAAAAAACTGACAGCAAGTTGCACGCCTCAACCTAGACAACTTGGGCACCCTGCAAGCACCTTGGGGGACCACACAGTTTCCTCTCACCTTACAGTGCCTGTGAACCGGTCTGAAACACAAAAAAATTAAAAAAATAAAAAATTTAAACCGGGACCCAACCCAAACATTGGCACGAGGACCCAGAGCAAAAAATAGTAAAATAAAAATATACGTAAATGTTGGGGTTTGACAGAAAGGATTGGATTTATAGGATTTTTAATGCAATTTGAGTCTATAAGACTATATTTAAAACACTTATTGTCATTTAACCATTTACATTGGTATATAGTAATTATTTTCACCTTCTAGTTCAGTTAGAATACAAATAATTTTGGGATGCCTAGACATGCAACATGAATCTATTTTTTACTTCAAAAGAAAGAATGTTTTAATTACAATAGCAAGCTGCAAATAGTAATAATGAATAGGAAAGATCTATGATGTTAAAAAATAACAAAATACATTCATGATGGTATGTCTCCCTACAAAAACATCAAATAAGGATATAATTTGATGGTTTTTATTCCAGATTGATGTTTTTCAAATGAATATTTCATTCCAAATCATCTATCACATTTTTTTTTCTTTCCTTATAGGGAAATATATATAAATGAAAAAGAAAAAGGGAAACCATTTATAATTAATGGGATCTAAATGAAAATTTTTATAGGAAATTTTTGAGAACCTATTGGGATTGAAATCCATCTTGTAGAAGTAGAACACAATTTAATCCATGTTGTGTCATTACTACTATATTTTTTTTTTGTTTTTTCTTTACATTCATGATTATCATCTTTAAATATGATTGTTTCACAATAATAAAATTTGATAGAGTAATTGTTTGGGAGAAACATTATGGGTATATTTGGATTTTGTGAAATTTCCATTGAAATTTTGTTATTATCTATTTTTTATTTCCATTTTTTATGGGTTTATATTATTATTTTGAAACTTGGTTCATTTTCATTTAAAATATTTTTCATTTTAATTAAAATCAAAAAATCTAAAAAAAATAATTGTGATCATTGCTGACTATCATTTTCTCTTTTTAAATTATGGAATATGTGTGAAAAAATTGATCCTTTAAAATGAAACATTATTGAATGTTGAAGTTAAATTGTTTCAACTTCAAAAAATTAGGAAAATTGAAGAAAAGTCCTCTAATTTTTTAGTCTCATGCCACATATCACTATATTTATCAACGAAATAATAATTTATGTTTTGCATCAGAACACTTTTTCTACTATCTTCGAATTCACCATTTTCATGAGAGAACCAATCCATACAAATTTGAATAGGAAAATTATTAAATTCTATCAAAACATGAGGGCTTGGGTTGTTGTGGTAAAATTTATTGAGGCATTTCATTAGATTTTGAATGTATATTTCAAGATTATATTTTTTATTTTCACATTGTGTGCACATCAGATATATCATGAGACCTTATTATCATTGTACTACCTATTTGGTTAGACACATTACAATCCAATTTTCACCTTCCAATCAAATCAGTATTATTAAATTCAAGATCTTAATGAACATAAAAGTTGTGGGGAGACGACATGTGCTTTGATATGTCATTTAGTGTTTCTTTGGGAGGTGACTGTGACATTAAAGAGAGATTTTTGTTACTGGAAAATATTTTTCATATATTTAAACCTATTTGGAGCACTCAAATGAATGTATGTTGTTCCCTATTATGAGAATTACAAAAAAAGACGATAACTGTCATTTTTTAGAGGAATACTGATAGAATGGGAAAAAAGTGATGCTCATATATATGTTTCTTTAGAGGAGAGTAGGGAGGAGACCATACATGAATGGAAATTAGAATCATGGATTTTTTTAAAAAGAAAAAACCTCCTTAATAATCCTCATAGTCATTGAGATTTGAAACCCACCAACTAAAGCCATAGAATAACCATGGTATTTTACTAATGATAATGACATATTTTTGGTTGACATTTTATTAATATGTTGATACTTTTCAATCCTAGGTTGATCGTTGGTACAATTTGGATAAGAAAAGCCTGGTTGAAAGTCCATATTTGACTATTGGGTGGAAATTAATATGATGTATGGTTGTTGTGTTCATGGGAGGAAAAAATAATTGGAAAGGGATTAAATGATCAAAATTTTGAATTAAAAAAATTAGTGAGGCATGATATCATCTAATTCTTGGTGAAAAAATAGATAACCAAATTGGGATGTTTTTTGAAGATTCAATTGGTTTAGGATTTTAAATGAAATGTGTGGGGGTAATGATAGAGATAATACGTACACTATTTTTCATAATTATTTTAATAATTTAACAACCACTGATGTGAAATTGAATTGTGTTTATAATTTAGGTATTTTTTGAGATGGAAATGAAAATTTTTAGAATTCAGGATTGTTAGATTTTTTTCAATAAGTCTTGTATTTCAACGTGCATATAAAAGGCACTTCACTGGGTGATCTTCACTTGCTGTGAGACTCTCAATTTTAGAGAAATTATTCAGTGATGGAAAATAGAGTAACAAAGTTACGTGCTATTTACTAAAATCACATTTCATAAATCATTCAAAAATTATTTTTCATGCAAGACAAGTCGTGACATCATTACAATCCATGAAAGACTATAACATGTCATGTATCTAAGTTAGACAAGATAAAAAATTTTGTGAAAAAATTAAGTGTAATATTACGCCATGATTCATGTTGATTGAAAACCAAAGGATTACATGTCGTGTATCTCTATTACACAATATTTATGTATCGATGCATATAAAAAAATGTGATGAAGGTGACATTTTTTATGGAATTTCATTATAAATACACCCTTCGATTTACCGTACAACCCAATTGGGGACCATAGGGAGTAACACCACAACAAAGGATATCCTCCAAATGACGGAGTTAATATTTTAATATGTTCTTATACCAGGTGGATTTTGAAAGTGTGTGGAATATGTCATCAATCGATGTTGTAATAAATTATATGGATGCTTCCCATGTGATGTGTGAATAAGCACCTATTTGATGTAGATTTTGAAAATTGAGGAAAAATCTCTTACAAGTTGCATTCTTACTATGTAATCACATTTAAAATTTATAATGAACATATATTTTTTAATGGATATTATATTTATTATTCATAATTATATATTTAAATTTTTTTTGAATTTTTTCTATCTATGATATAAATTAAATGATTTCACTATTAATACTACTGAGGAGACGTATTTTTATTGAGCATAACATTTTCAATGAGGCTTTATTTCTTAGAGGACTTTATGAAATTGTGTCACTTATATAGGAGGGACAATAATCATATGGATGATCTAAAATGATTTCTATTGAAATTTCTATGTTTACATGATGGTCCTTGGTGGTGCATCTATAAATCCAATTGTGAATATTTTTAGACAATGAATATGGGAGTTTTTGAGAGGTTTCATATTATCCATGACCACTATTTCAATTTTTAATTAAAACTATATTTATTTCCTAAAAATATCATTTATTTATCTTAAAATTTTCTTGAAATTACGTTTAAATATATTATTTGTTGTTGAATGTTTAATCAAATTTCCATATTCATTTCTTTTTGAAATAACAATGAAAATATAAGTGAAGGTTTTGCAACAAAAACTAAAACCTACTAAAGAGGAAATATATAGAGTGATATATTGAATTTCTCCAGGGGATAAATTATTTATTATGTTTATTTTGATAAAAACATTCACATTACGAATTGTGAATAATATGATAGTTAAGGCAGTGAACCGATTCTACAATGAAAGAATTTAAAATGACATTTTAAAACTATGTATGTTATTTAAAATGAGCATGTTTATGAAACAAAATTAAATCCCATTCCATTGTTATGATATTATGGATCACGTTCTTTAATTCCATTATGATTTAGGTATTATGATTTTCAAATATTAATTGAATAACTTATGATTATGATCTATGATATATGAACTACGAATTTTTTAATTTTTCTTTCATGTTCTCCAACCCATATATTAATGTGATATTGATGTGGTCATCTATATGTATTTTTAAATCCCTCGATAAAAATATGAAATCAACCATTCTGATTTTTAAATTCCACAGTTTACGAAGAATTTTTCTAATTATGACATTTCTAAATTATGTTGAAATTTATGAAGAACCAAGTCGGACAAATTGTTGATATATTATAAAACAATTTTTTTTCCAATGTTTCCAAATGCACTAAAATTATAAAATTATTAACTGTATTTTTAGGATATTTAATTTATATTAAATTATAAATGTGTGATATCTATGTTTGAAAATTTTCTTTTAATATAGTTGTATCAAATGAATATTATTGTATCCTTTGGAATCTTGTATGTGAGAAGAATAGTGATAACCCCGTGTATATGTCTAAAAACAAAAAAATAGTATTTTTTGTTAGTATCACATATAACTTATGTAAAATATATGGAATCATAGATTAAAAATGATATTTAGTGATTTAGATATCGTATAAATTATTTCACATAATTATTAAATATGAATATTATAGTTGACACTATATTATAATGGTTCTTTTAATTAATAGAAATAGAAGAATTTATATTAATACTGGAGGAAAATGGAATGACTATCCTCATGAGAGACCAAATGGAACATGATATGGTATGTGAATCATTGAAATATTTCATTATAAATTATCATTATATATGATATAAGAATTTAACATTAACAATCTCATGTAAACATAAAAGAAGATATGGGTAGAGTTTAATGATAATTTGGTTAGTATATAAAATAATAGAAAGATGATTCAAATTCATCTTTGTAGTGAATTTATAAAGACTCTATAAAGTTAATGTCACTGAGGAACAACAATATTTTTTCTATGTTGAAAAAAAATATAAGAATTAATTGGTCAGTAATGTTTTTTTTCAATGTATGTAAATAAATAAATTCCAAAGGTATCATTTACAATTAAATGTATTTTATCTTGGAAATATTGTAAATTTCAATCCACATGCTTAATACATATTGGAACTCCACGACTATGAAATGACCTATCATAAGCATGTAGTTATGTTTTAGTGCTTTAAAATTTGAGATATGTGTTTTGGAAGATTAAAATCAACTATGTTATTCATATAAGGATCATGAAATATCTAAGTATAATTCCTCTATAGAATTTGAGAACACATATTTAGTTTGAATAATGATTTGTTTATTATTAGTAGTATATTAATAACAACCATTAAATTGATAAATAGATGATAAAGTGATTTATGTCATCCTTGATGTTATTGATTGAATGTTTTGATAAAATGAGTATGTTTAATAGATTTTATTTTTTATAGGAATATGGATTCACATAATTTTTGATGCATATATCCTTAATTCTTCATGTAAGGATAAATTAATAGTTATAGATACCATTATAGGATTTTATTTTTATGATTTATTATAATATATAATTCATATATTACTATTTATAGTGATTTATGTGATGGTATTTTATGGTCATTTGAATGTTTTTTGTAGACTAATCGATTGAGGTTCAAATAAACATTTTAGTGTGTATCTGATTTGATGTTAGGTTAGTTATATATGATTGGGAAATTTAATATATATTATTTTTGTTATTCAATTGAGATTCTGTGTAAATGAAATATGATCAGATAAATTTATAGTCATGACATGTATTACCATTTAAGATAGTATCCAAATTAAATTCATGATATTTTTTGAGCTTTTATGTTTATTATGTGAATATATAGTGGTTTATCATGATGATTAATAACATATTCTTTGATGTTTAATTTTGTTGAGGTTTAACATATTATTTTATAGGAATGATTATTTATGATGAATTTAATTATATATTACATGATTTATATTTAATGTTATTATATCTACTTTTTGGATAAAACATTCATTATGGTTGTGTTTATCATGGAAATATTTGATGTAGTGTTATTTATTTAGTTGATCCTTGGATGTTATAATTATGTTTTTTTAGATTAATGTAGTATTTCATTCAAATATTATTTATATATTATGGAAATTAATTGACCATGTTCTAAACATTTTTGTTTATATTTAATCATTATATTAATGGGGATGGCTTTATAATATTTTTATATTTGTTTAATGTTGATTTTATTGCTTTTGGAAAAAAATATTCACCTCTTATACACATCGTTTTGGAAAAATATATTTTATTTCTGTGAACTTTGGTAAATGGATTAAATTATACTATAATTTAAGTATATTAATTATATTAATAGTCAATATGGTAAAGGTATTCCTCAAAAATTGTAAAAGGATCATGAAATAATGATGTTGTCATATTACCTTCAATTCTGATGAAAATTTATTTTTTCCACCATAAAATATTTATAGTTTATTGGTTGTAAACAAAATACGATCCTTGTTCTCTATAACTTAATATTAATAAATTAACATTACTTTTCCATTTCATTACAATGTTTTCAGTTCCCACTACTCATCTCTAATTTAGAAATTGAGTTTAGTGTAATTCTATATGAGCATAATATTTCTAAATATCTCCAATCAATGGGAAGAGTTATTAAAAAATTTCACCATATTGTTTTCAAAAAAGAAATATTATTGTATAAAACACATTCTTCCTAAGAAAAAAATCTTATTTTGAGAAAAAAATTATTAAATAAGAGGATAATGAAACATAGATAAATTTTATAAAATTATTTTTCAATTAAATTTAATTTCATTAATAGCTTTTGTAACACACAATGGTGTGTTTAAGAAAACCAATATTCTCTATTAATATATTATTTAATTTGATAGTTAAGACCTTGACATCAAATATGATTGTTGAATTTTTTTTTCTATAATGTGAAATGTTTATATTAATTGAAAATTGTTTTTTTAATAATTAATAAAAATTTATTAGTCATTACATTCAATAAAAATAAGTCTAATTAAAAAGTTATCTGAATGTATTTGTGAGAAAATTGTATTTTTAATTTCAATAAATTTCAATAATTATTAAAAATGATAGAAAATTTAGAAATCATTATATGAAAATTATCCTATGATGAATTTTACATAATTTTTTCAAAGTATAATTTTTTCTGGAATTCTGAAAAATAATTATTTTCATTGAACATTGTATTTTCTATTCAAGAATATAAAGCAGTCCATTTTATTAAAATAGATTCAATAAATAATTATATCTATTAAATTTTATAATAAAATAAATTTTACTCATTAAAATAAATTTTCTGTTTTATATTTGTATAAAAATATATTTATATGTAATATTAAATTTTCCAGAAAATTGATTTCATTAGAGAAATAGGTTTAGTATAAATAAATTTAATAGATCATTATTGGTAAACTATATAAATTAATATTTTCATTGATTTACATATAAATGTTTTTTACCATTCTTTTAATAAAATTTAATGATTTGAAGTAAAATAAATATACTTTTATATTTAAAACTATATTTTTTTTAATAATGTTTTTTGCCATGTTTCATGAAATTATTCTAAAATTAATTTTATCCAAATATATGAACGAATATTATAAATTAAATTCTATATTTGGAATTAGTATTTTAATTTTTTAAAAATAGTGCTATTATATTTCTCTTATGTGAATAGTATATTTTGTCCTTGTAATCACCTCTAAAAATGTTAAATAAAGTAAATTTCTATTTAAACATTGTTTTGAGACTATAATTTATCATCCCAATTCTTTTTTGAAGAATTTATTTCAACCATTATTATTATAGGCTATAAATGGAGTAAAATGGTAAATTGTATTCCCTAAAAATGTCATATATAATATTTAAATAAATGTAACTCCCTTAGTTTCTAAAATATATTATATTTCCACGTATTGATAATATCATTTTATCAATGTATATAAATGTATATATTGATTTTCTAAACATTATTTTCATGAGATAATTTTTTTTATAATTCTTAGAAATTATTGAATTATCATAAATTATTTCCCAATACCAATAACATATTTATTCGATTAACAAAAAATATCATTTATAATTTAGAAAATAAAAAATTTATATATATTTATTGAGATACAATCTGAAAAAAAACCATATCTATATGACATATTATAGAGTTTTTTGAATAATTATATTCTAAATCATTTATTATATTGATGTATATAAATTAATTTTAATGAAATTGTTTTAAAATTATATTAATGATATATTATTACAGATTATAATGTAATGAATTATTTAAAAGTCATAAAAAAAATATTCAGAAAAATTAATTGTATATAGTTTTAACAATCATCCATTTCCAAGTTATCGGTTGTTTTTAATTTTATATTTTCATCATTTACATATAAGGTTTAAATAAACATTAAAATAAATGTAATTTTTAAAAGGATTAATGAAGGGTTAAAAGAAGATTATAGTGGTAAAAATTTGAAGTAAAATTGTTGAAATTTTATTAGATGGTATTATTCCATCTCATGAAAATACTATTTTATAATATTTTAAATTTGTATCCATTTTAATGAAATAAATTAATTTCGTAAAAACAAACCATAAATCCATTAACAAGAAATATAATGGAGTTATTTCATAGAATAAGTAATATCGTTAACTGATCACACTATTTTCACTTATTTATCAACCTCATATAAATATGTTATAGTACTAATAAAATATAAAAATTATAATATTTAAAATAGTATTATTTTTTTATGAGTATAAAACCTTCTTTCTTTATCCTCTTTTCATTTTATTGTAATAAAAAAAATTTCTTGTCCGTTGTACGACATGCCTTCTCCACATACTGTCAAAATTCATTTATTATTAACCAATTTTATGTATAGGTATTTTGATTAGTATATTATTGATATTTGATAATTATAGTATATTTATATTTATTTAATGGTAATATAATATATCTTATTACCTTCCAAACCAGTGCGAAATCTCAACGTCGATCGTGTGTACATGTAGATGACAATATCCACAAAGCTATGATAAAAATTTTCTTTTTTGATTTACATGGAAGGTAATAAAAAAGAGTATATTGAATATATATGATAAATATTATATAATATTGACTCTACAATATATGATTTATTATTTAAATATTTTTTTCTATACTTAAAATAATAGAAACAACGTTCGTGTTTACATATGACAAACCATATCCCAGAAGAGTGTAATTACATATCTGTCACTATATTTTATAAAAAAAAATTCCATATATATTATTAGTGTATTTAATATTTATAAAATGATTTATTTCATTTAGATAATCTACCCATGATCTAAATTCAGGAAAAAAGGCTACATATCCGGAATATGCATAAATAATTTACTAGATATCCCCTATAATAGTGATTTGAATAATAATGTATAAATAATGGGTGATAAAAGGATTTAGGTAAATAATATATGTTATGATATATATATATATTATTGTTATAATATATATATATATATATAATTAGTTTATATTTATTTTATATGAGGTTTTAATGGGTTTGAAGGAAGTCAAACAAAATGTAATTGATTTTCATTTCATGTGTTTTTATTTGGGGCACATGCCTTATAAACCACTTGTTTTTGTGTGTGGTGTTTATAATTTACCACGAATTTCAGTGATTATTCATATCATTAAATCTATTGGATTCAAATATACATATTATGTTCATTAATTCATTATAGTTTTTATAAAATAGTTTGAAATGTTGTTTGGGTTTCATGTTACAATATCATTATTTATCATGATTTATTATAATTAAAATTATAAGGATTAAATATTATGATATAAATCATAATAAAAGGGTTAATTTTCATATAATCTAGTAATTTCTTGAAAATAATTTTTCATTTATTTCATTTTCTTCATTTTATGTGACCAAGGGAACCAAAATATGATTTTAATGAAAATCGAAAGTATTTATTTCTTCGGCTAAAAAAACATTTTCACCCACATCCCTATTTTATAAAAATGATTCAGTGAAAATTTTTAATATTTACATATGAATGATTAATGTAATTAAATCTCATTTTTTTTTTTATGTAATGGTTCCAATGAAATATTTGTTTCATTTATAAAATGAGGTACTTTTTAATAGTTTTACAAAAGTATCAAAGGAATGTTTTTAACTCTTATGGAAATAATTGATTATCATACCATCATGAATGCACATATATTTGATGAATACATTAAAACTTTCCATGGTTATTTTGAAATAAATACCATTCCTTAATATTTTGTTTTTTTTATTTTAACATAGTTTTTTGAAAATGGAAATTTTGTATTCATAATGGTTTTAATTACCCATTAATACTATTTATATTAACCGATGAAAAATTAATTTTTTTGTATTTTTATTTACTAGTAATATGATATAAGGATGATATCATTATTCTTTATCTTCATTGTTTATGAATATTATAATATTTCTATGTCACCCATACATTTTTCATGAGTTATGTTAGGATAAAATAATTATAATTTTACGATGACCATTCATTTTCTATGGGTTATGCTAGAAATAAATGTCTATGAAGCACATTTCACTTCATAGGTTCTAAGATGTTGAATTTTTGTGATCATATGACAGAAATATATAAGGTATTAATTAGGATGAAGCGGTTATTTTATAATTATGGTAGGTGTAGAGGTTAAAACCATATATTTTTGGTATGTTATTACTAATGAATGTGCACACTTTATAATACAATAATGCGGGGGGACAATATATCCCATGAATGAATAGTATAATTATTGATAACTCATGAGTTAAAATGGAATAGAATTGGGTGTGATCCTAGTTCATTTCAGGAATTTCTCCCCCATAATAGTCATGTGTGTGAACCTTGACTACTATTATAGTTCTGGGAGTGAACCCATCCAACTATGATAGACATATAAATTATTGTAGAATACTATGAAATTAATATTAATTATTTTTTTAATATTATCAATTTTCTTATACAAAAGATATAATATCAAAGATCTATTCCTTTGATTCATTTTTGAATCATGTCATATAAATAATTGTGATATGGATCGCGACTCATTAAAACAATATGTGTTATGTACGGTATGATTTTCCAACATCGTGAAAATGTTTTCTAACCCTTTTATTCATGTTATTCTTCAATTATCATTGTTATCTCCCTTTTTTATATTTACATATAATCTTTTCTCAAAATTTCATTTGTTTCTATTCCCTCAGTTATGATTTTTATTACTAACCATTATAAATTTTATTCTGTTACCTTTGTGTCTTCTTGAAACCTCAAGGTGTTGATGACAATCAAATGAAATTCTTATCATATACTTTTTATTTAGATGCATTTTACTTATAATTGGATTTATATTCACATTCAACTTGGATTGGAGATTGTAATGAATTTATGAAAATTTTCTTCAATATTTTATAATAGCATCAAGAATTAATTACATTTGAATGGAGATTGATGGTATTAGGGAATCACCCGGTGAAACGTTGGATGAGAAATGGGAATTATTAAAATGACTCTGTTTTAGATTTCCCCACAATCAAATTAGTAACAATGTTTAGATTAAATATTTTTATGATGGATTGTGACATAGTGAGAGAAGATTGATTAATGATACAGCAAGAGGGGTTTAGATGACAAATCCCATTCCACTACTGAGATATTTTTTTCAAACATGGAAACAATGTATAGAAATTGGGGAAAATAGGCCATCATCATGTCAAATCAACCCAAGAAATCCATATTGACAGTTCTGAAAATAATATGATTTTATGTCAAATTTTTTTTATCACCACCATGGTGAAGTTGATGATGTTTTCTAATAACCCATAAACACAACCTAAGCCAAAAAGAACGTTTAAAATGCTTGTTCAATGTGGAATTTTATTATATCAATGAAACTTTTTGTGAACAATGATCATGAATACATGAAACAAATGGAAACTAATGTACATTTCTTCCAAGAAAACCCTTTCAATGAAACCATAAAGGGTTATTTTTAACCAACCATAATTTTAATCCAGATAGGAACTACCACTACAATAAAATATTTCAACCATGCAATCAAGCAATATTATTCTTCAAACAATATTCAAGTAATTCATAAAAAATATATTTTAATTGGAAAGACAATGTTCATTTTGGATGAAACATCTAACATACCTATCACACATAAATATCAAATAGAATTCAAAAAGGAGTAACATAACAACAAAAAACAAGTTGAATATATTGATGACACAAATGGATCAACTTTCGTTTAATGTTAATTACATTAAAAATAGAACGAATGGTGGTTTATAGTCATATACTCAAGTGAATCTGATAGATAATGTGATGTAAAATGTGAGTGAAATTGATCATGGAACGGGAAAAGAATTATGTAACCATCATGATGGTAAACCTATTGAACATATTGTAAATTAAAGTACCCCTACAGGTGTAAATCTTTGAAATTTTAATGTCGATATGTATGTAAACACCAAGTCAATAGATGATTTTTTTAAAATGATCTAGAATGATTTTAAATGGATGTTTGGTACTTATATTTCCCCAATCTATACTCAGGTTAACTGAAATACATTAAGACCACTACTATGATGCCCTAGGAGTGAACGACCAGTGAAATCATTTTCTGAAAATTAGTTGGACAATGTGGATTAGGAATATTTTTACAAATTATAGGTCAACATTCCACTACATGATGCTGTGAAAAAAATTCCATTGTATGATAATTTTTCTATAAATATGTCCACCCACCAGAATAAATTCAATGAATATGAAAATGTAAACATAAGGATGAATGTTTCAGTCAGGATTAAACTTGTATTTCTTGTCAAGTGTAAATACCCAGGAACCATTTACATTCCTTACAACAATAGGAAATTAGAAATCAATGGTGATATGGATGAATTGGTGTAATCCATCAATGTTATGCCACGTTGTATTTACTAATCATTACCTATTAAGAGAATTGGAACTCTCTATAATTATCATTCATCTTTTCAACCATAGTACTTCCAGGACATCATGAGTTATTGAGGATGTCATCATTTAGGTGAAATAAATTATTATTTCTTAGAGATTATTATGTCATCGATATGGAAAATTATTATTTTAGTACCCATAAAACAATCATTATGGGGAGATCAATCATGAAAAAAATCAATCATCAATGTTCATAAAGGAACAAAATCAATGTAGTTTGTATGAGATATTATTCTGTTTAACATTTTTAATTCCATGGAACTCTTAGATGTCGATCATTCATCCCCCAAAGTATACATGATTGGTTGGTTTTCTAATTCTATGTTTCGGGTTTTTTCTTGTGATGAAATATAAAAAGGTAATTTAAAATATTGTAATTTTATTTTTACTCAATATAAATAATTATATGTTGAATAGGTATACTGTGGTGAGTCTTATGATGATGAGACTATTAATCTCAGAATTGATGGTTATAAAATTTTGGAATCCCTTGAACCATATTAGGGTATCCATGGAGATGCTTCAATCATTACACATGAAACAAGTATTGTGAATGTGGATGGTCATTGTCAAGATGAATTTCTATAAAAATATAGAGCTTCCATAAATCGTCACACATATGAGTAGTGTATGTTGATCAATGAAAATAACCAAATTGAGTTAGATTTGAAGCCTCTTCATGAGAACCTCAAATATGATTTCTTAGGTTAGATTAAAAAATTTCCAATCATTATTTCTAAATATTTGTCATTGTACCAAAAGAAAAAACTATTATTATTCCGTATGTCCCATGGAAATTTAATTGGATGGAATCTATCTGATTTAACTAGAATTAGTCCCTCAGTGTTTATGCATATAATTTGGTGGGATTAAAATGCTAAATCAGTGAGAATATTTCATCGGATTTTGAACTCAAATATTTTGGAATTTCTCAAGAATGATGTTACAACCATGTTGGATATTTGAATTATTTTTCCCATATTCAAATGGGTGAGTCTAGTTCATGTTTTTGCAAAAAATACATTTTTTACAATATAAACGAATGAATTTTGAATGCTTTTACATATGATGATTCTATATCAATATAGAATGTTATTTTATTACATGAAAATAAATTTAGTTACAAGGAAACAACACTTCCCACTACTATTACATGATAAATTAATTGATTGAATTTCTTGGAATTCGAAAAATTATTTTCATAATGGATACTATACTTATTTCTAAATTTACATATGAATGGAGGATCCAAATAAAACCACTATTACATACACCATCCGATCATTATCATATATTATGATTCCCTTCAGATAGTACAATGATCCCAACCCATGTCAAATGTGTATGATAAGAATCCTATATGATTATATAGAAAAATTCATAGAATATTAAATGGAAGAAATACTTATTTATGGCTCATTATTAGAATATAGTCCAAAAAGTTTCACACATGATCTGTGAATAGTCACTATTATGAATATTATTATTGTTCATGAATAATTAAATTTTACTTTTTTTAAAAGGATTTTTCTTTGGAATTTTGGGCCCCTCATTAGAATTCATGTTGATAATTCCAAAGGTGTGGTCATTTCTTCATTTAATACCCTAAAGATATGGGATATTCGAGACCCTTCTTTGTCCATGGTTGATTCTATAGGATATTCATAATGAATTTTAGTAAGGTTTACCATCCATTGTCCACATTGCTACAAAAATATTCCCCAATTTTCATTGATGAGAGTTGAAAACATGCATTTGGTAGATGCAGAAAACTGATAACCCGTCCAATTGTCCAACCACACAAATATTACTTTCCCTTTATAATCATGATGGATGCATATAACTATTTTCAAGGGGAATTGTTCATTTGTAATTATGGAGAGAAATATCATGGGATTTTCAATTCCTCTAGATAATAAGGTCATGCCCAATCAAAATACAAACCAATTGAGAATGATATGTTGGATGTTGTATTTCTTTTCTACAAATTTAGAAATCATCTTCTAGGAACCATGCTGATTCTTTTAAGATAACAATGTGGGATAAATTTATTGATAAATAAAAATGATGAATACCAAGACATTTGAGATGGATCCTGATGTTAGAAGACATTAATACTAAAATAAAGTATAAGAAAGGATTTGAGAAACTTTTTTCTAATTATTTGATATGGATTCCATTTGATTTGAATGAGAAACATTGTATATGTCCATGAATGACAGAATACATTCATGAAGAGGTGTTGTTTTCTTATCAATGTGAATGAAAATGGTTTTATAATCTCTTTAATTATTTCGTTTTTGATAATTTTCCCCACTTTTTTTCAAAGAAAACATTTTTTAATTTTCTATGGGATTCAATGAATTACATTTTCGAATAACCTTATTTGTGGCATGTTGGTTGTGATAAAATGATTAGTAGATGCATTCCAAATTTTGAAATACAATACATAAAACATTTTGACACACATTGAGTTATGGAGAACACTTTCCACCTTAAATAACTACATGAAACGTGGCTGATTGTAGTATTTATTGACCCACCATTTTTATTAATGGTTTTGGGTTTTATAAAACCACTAAAAATATTCAATTAAAAGGAATCAATTCGAAAATGAATGAGATTACACGATAACCTATTTTTTAGTGATGTCTTTGGTGTGTTGGGAATAGATTTAATATGTCTTTTCCAAATTCTCACAGATGTATTTACATCATACTTATTATTGATTATTTATCCTAGTCGATAGAGGCTATTACCACGAGAGATGATGATAACAAAAATGTGTCCAAATTTGTGAAAGGAATTTCTTCTTCTATATTAGTATTTCCAATGTTTCTGAATATAGATCAATAAACCATTTTCATAATATGTTGTAAAATGTAATTTTTAAGAGATATGTAGTTCATAATAGTTGCTCTATAAACTATCATATCCAATAAAATTCAACGATTCATTTTCTAATAGAGATATCAAAAATAATTTCTAAAAATCCGTGTGCCCAATTAGAAAATGTCATGATCCACCCCAGGTCAACCCTGAACATTTCACCTGAGTCGTTCCACGGCATGGCCTAAGGGGTGTTCCAGATTCCCATGAGCCAAAAACTAGAGCTTGGACACATAAATTAACTATTGGGAATGATTTCCCCATAAACATAAGATATACAGTAAAACAAGAATAAATAAAACAATAAAATTGAACTCTAGAAATAGAAAATAAATAAATGGAATAGATCAACATAACATTATGTGACCTATTAGGTCCCCATCGAACCAAGGACCTTCCTTGTTCCAATGATGAAAACATGTCCATGGGAACCTATAAAAAGGAAACATTCAACCGAAATGATAAATTAGGAAGGAGCATCTAAATGCTTAGTAGTATTTCCAACCTAATCCATCGAATCCAACGTCTTTATTCTTTAAAAAATGACTTAATAGATGTATTAAATACAATAATACAATTAGGTTCTCCATATATTAATAAAACAATATCATTTACCCATTCCAAATACCCAATGAAAACCATATTCCATTTCTGAATAAATTTCAATTTTGGAAACAAAATCCATACAAGGAAAACCCGGTAGTGCTAAAAGAAAATGGTGACAGTTCAAGCTAGAAAACATGTATATCATAATGTATACAAGCAAAGCCATGGAAAATCATGGGTGATACTAAAAATACCTAGAAGACCCCAAGAAGTACTCATTTCAGAATCACTTTTCGGAATATGGTGAACCTCCTAAGTCTCAAACCAACTGGCCGCCCTAAACTGACAAATCCATTATCATTGCCACCCTACCCTAACAACCAATACAAGGGGTACTAACTCGTCTAATCATGGATTATCAAAAACCATCACTCGATCATCTAAAAAATGAACAAAAACCCATGGTGGTTATAATGAAACTTTGTTTTCAGGAGGCCCTCCCTCATGTGACTCATCTCACCACACCTTCCTACCCAAACACAGACACTGATATATGATATACATTATGGGGTATCCCTCCTATAATGTTTCTATATATTTATATACATACATTTCATATCACATGAAGGTACCAACCGAGCTATCATACCATCCAACATTTAAACCATTTCATAAAATGCTTTATGTTTCTTACATGGTATAAATATTTTTCAAAACATAATATCTTTTAAAAGTTAGTATAAACATTACCCTTGGGTTTGAAATGCCAAATGTTCCTTCAATCCAAATCTTGTCGATAGAATTTTTTTCATAAAATATTTTAATTCCATGACGAGACACACTCAATCTTCCAAACCACATCCCATAATAAAATCATAGTAAATAATCACATTTTAATTTCAATGTTCTCAAAAGTCCCTTTGATACCATCCACACCCAAATTATTCATATTTGAAAAATAGGCCACTATATTATAAAAACACAAACAATAGAATTTTCCAAGGCATGATGGGAAATATACTTTTGAAGAACACTTAAAGAAATTTAATTGTACCACACGAAAGACCAAACATCATTTAGGAAATCATGAATAATTTAGAAAACAAAGGATATAATTAAACACAATTTTAAGGGTACCGTTTTTCTTTGTTACAACATCAATGTGTGCACCTTGTACTCCCTTGGATGTTCCATCATCAAATGCACAAAAAAATAAAAAGTTAACATTTTAAAAAAAAATCCAACTGAACAGTAGAACATTGTGAACCCATGACTCTTATTTAAAACATCATTTAATGAATCATTTACTCATTTAAGAAAACATTTTTTAAAGAAAAGAAAAAAGTCTCACATCATGATTCTACCAACATCACCCACTAATTCTATGTTAAAATCCAATTCATATACAATCATTTAAAAAAATACTTTTACACATTTCAAAACATTACTTGTACAACATGCACAACCAATTGAACTACATTTACACCTTATAAAAACTAACATACAGTGAAAAATAGGAATTCTACAAATCACACTTCATTCCATATAATCATACTATCATAAATAAAACAAACATATGTAAAATTTTATTAAAAAAGATATTTGCACAAACCAATTTAATAATAGAACATTCTATGTTTATAAGACATGTAAATTAATTTTTCAAGTCATGCTCTTCTCAAAAAATCTTAAAACAAATCAGATAATTCGTCCGAGAACTACTTTTCAACTATTTTAACTAACCCAAAACCCCTATAATCAATTATATAAAATATTAATTATGTTGAAAAGGCATATAAATATAAATTCAAACCATGAATGGGACTGTGGGTTATGTTTGAATGAAAACAGTTGGAACACCTACATCTAAGTAAGAGCGGACGAAACGAAACTCTGATGGAAGGTAGATAAATCCCCCACTGACCAATCTGGATACACATGACACTATTAATAACATGAAAATACCAAATATAAAAAATGTGGTTTGTTCGATTACTGAAAATTCCAAAAATGACGATAAATAGAGGGTGGGGGAATTTATTCTGACCACAAGATACGCGGCCATGCTGGAGCAAGGCCGAGGAACTACATAGAATGTTTAGATATGATAAAGGTCGAAACAAGGGGAACATCGGGGTTAGGATGCGCGGATTACTGGAGAAAGGGGTCGGAGTCCGGGGGCGGCCATACCGGAGGTGACATTGCTGAAGCGCGTTGAGAAGGGGAGGGATGCGAGGGGGTTGGGTAAAGATCCATTGAAGGTGGGAGATTGTGCGGTGTGGTAATGGACATGGAACATGATACGAGGCTATCGGAGGCCTGTAGGGGCGAGGTTAGGGGGATTTCATGACGCGAGGGAATGTCCAATGGTGTAGTGGGCAGACAAAGGTAGGGTCGCGGAGGGAGGACAAATGAGGGCTGGAGATCGGTTGTCTGTTGAATGCATGGAGGGCCAGAGAAGGATGAAGGATGGCATTGGGACTGGGTATAGGTGGAGTGCCAATGTCGGGGTGAGGCAACTAGGGAAAGTGAGGAGGGCAGCTTTGGGTTAGGGTGGAGACAACGCTGTAGGGGGTAAGATACGAGTGTGACCTGGCATGGGAGACGGCCTAGGCACATGGCTGATGGGTAGTTAGGGTTCATATATATATATTTTAATAAAAATAATAATTATAAATAATAATAAAACAATAATAATAATATTATTAATATTAATTATTAATTATTTTTCATAAAAATAATAATAATAATAATAATAATAATATCAATAATAATAATAATAATCTTAATAAAAATCATAACAAAAATGAATGTAACAAAATAACATTATTATTATTATTGAACAATATTTTTATATTTTAATACATTAATTTTTCTTATTCTGAAAATCGGGTAACCACACGCTCGTTGCATGAAATTATTTTTTGTGCTCAAGTTACGAGCCTCAAACTAGACCACATGGCCCCCCATGCAAGAACCTAGGGAATCCACATAGTTTCCACTCACCATACGGTTCCCTTTCACCAGTCTGAAACCCACCGAAAATGATAAATGACCATAATATTAAACTGGGACCCATCTCAGACATTGGAGCGAGGACCCGGTGCCGAAAAATAATAAAATAAAAATAAATGTAAAATTCTTGTTGTGACAATTCTCCACACCATAGACACTTCTTAACCCCATAAATTCAACCAACCAAACAATGACCAAAAAACAATCTATGCCCATTTATAACCGAATGAAACCATGATACAAGAGAATGTGAGGAAATGGCAGAGTTCTCCCCACCAGAAGAACTCAAATAATGCGGGAATATTAACACATAATCATATAACCCCATGAGGGGGGGGGGGGGTGACACGGGAACTCCCAACCAATCCAATGTACACTATATTGAGTGATCTAAGAAACACCTCTACTTAGACATTCACCTTTTGACGTAGACCAAAAATAGTGAACACTAGTGAAAATAACTCTAAAATAAAGATAATCCAAAATAGTGAATATAAGGACAACCACAAGCCTTGACATCTCCATATGAACATATGCCTCCAAACGAACAGAACTAAATGATGATAATACCATACAAGGTCCATACACATATTGAAGAAAAACACAAGATTCAGAAAACCACATCCACACAAACATGACTTCTTTGGTTAAAATAGACCGAGTTTATCATAACATCATGATGAAACAATGATATTACAACAACATCCAAACATTAATAGTTGAAAAAAATAATGAAAATACATTAAATGTTCCACTTCTAACATGAAACACAAAATCCAAATTGAGGATTCACACCCCCATAAACACCGCACTATATGGAAGATTTTCCATAAGGCCTGTGGCTGGGACTATGATGCCTGAAACAAATCCTGCCACACAGTCATGCACTAGAATCCTCCGGTCATGGAAACATCATCATGTTATGCTTAAAAAAGATATTTTCTAGATGATCAAGATTCCCACAAGGATGGCTTGTCTTTGGGGGGATGTAACCTGATGGTTTCGTGTTCCCTAAATTTCCACACTGATGGAACACCACTAAATTATGCGACGAACTAGAAGTCAGAACCACTGTAGAGGACTCTTCAGAGACAGTTCTCTCTCACACACCCTGCTCACCAGATGGGGAACCTTTATGAGCTACTGGATACGTTGGACTTCCAACCATCTGCGCTCAGTAGACTAATTCAGCTAAGAACACCTCATTCACCAGCTTTTCAAAACAATGGTCCCTAAAAGGGAGGACTTTATCCATGATCTCTAGACCAAGATCCCTGATGAAGGGAGATGAATTCATTAAATCATGTGATGCTTCCTCCAAAAAATTGTACTCATGTTCCTAGTAATTTTCAACATATGCTTCAACCATTTGTTGGAATTGTAGAATACACCTGATCTATTTCAATTTATTTTAATTAAACTATTCAGGTATAAACCAATATAGGAATAAAGAACTAAATAAATCCCACTTCATCCCAAATTGAATTGATGGAAAGGCAAACAAATCTCATTTTTCTGATTCATGAACCTATGATAATCACAAGACAACCAAATCTATAAAATACTATGTAGTTCCAAACATCCTAAAAACAAACTCAACCTCTTCCAACCACATAACCAGCTTTATCAGACCCCGAACAATGTTAAGGATAGACAATGTTTGAGAAGGACCAAAAATAAGCCATGACTTATAAAAAACCATGGGGACCGTTTTGGGTGGTATTTTCTAAACAACATATAAAAAACCATGCCGATACTGATGATGAATCCATGTATAATTAAAACTAACATTCCAGAGCCAAAATGACCAGTTCAAAAACCATAAAAATAAAAATACATCAAAAACATTTCTATTTCATTTTAAATTTTAAAATGGTATTTTTTAAGGCCAATATCTAAAAAAAATCCACTTTCCCAACCAAATTCAATTTGAAAAAATAATTTTTCCTTTTTAAAAATCAATTTATAAAAACTAGGTAAATCCTATACTTCTATATACACACCTCAGTAATCCCATGAACTGTTGCACACGTCTTCATTCACTAACATCCATATGCACAAACGTGATCTTCCCATGCATTCCCAGACATGTTCAAACATTCCTAAAGATTACCCGGTGTTTCTCCAATACCATTTCTCTACAGACTCGAAGCAATCTCCATATTTTTAGGCAAATAGATTTTTGTTTTAAAAAACATGTCACGACCCGTCCTCGGGGCCCGTGCCGTGACTACCCCAAGCCCGCCTTCCATAGGCCAGGGGTTGGCGACTAGCACCAAAGGCGTAAAATCCCGATAACTGGGAAGGCATTGCCTTTATAAAGAAATCAAGCACCACAGAGTACAAGCGGAAGTAAAACACTAAGTACAAAAAGAAGAGCTGAAAAGTAAAAAGGGGCCGGAAATACAAGCCCAACTGTAAAGTACAACTCGAAAGGGAAAACAGCGACTGAAAAGTAAAGCTGCTACGCTGAGATGTCCACTGGAAATCCCACCTGAAGGGTGGGTACAGATAGCTCCTCTGCTCCTCGGGTCCCGCCATCCGCTCCGAGTATGTTCCGCCCATTGGTCCACCTCCGGGTACCGCCTCGTCATATAGTCCACCTCCAGGTACCGTCCAGTCCTCGAACACTCGGCCTCTGCCAGCACTGTCCGTCGTCTGCAACCAACACAACGAGGTGCGGGCATAGCCCGTGCAGGGGTGAGTATAACGATACTCAGTAGGGACCCCGAGACCCTCAAGGTCTCACTAAAACCAACAAGGATAAACACAAGAAGATCTCAACAGATAAACCCTACTTAGGTATATGCCCATACATATACCTAAGTTATCAAGTAACCCATCTCAATCATGAGGAAACACAAGGATTGTGAAATCGACGGATAAACCACTACCCGGGTATATGCCCATACATATACCAAAGTTAGCAAGTGACCCATCTCAATCATGAAGTAAACACAAGGTCAAAAGTCTCAGCTCAAACCAGGATTTTCATTATCGAAACCGTAACTGCTGAAGAGCTCCGTCTCTAGAGTGTACAGTGGTCCTGTCACGACTCCGAGGCTGCCGCTCACTAACCTAAGACTGCTGAAGTACTCCTCCTGTCGAGTACTGCGGGTCTGCTGCCAACTACCAGGCGCTCCGTCCGCTGAGGGTCTGCTGCCAAATACCGGGCGCTACCCAGATAGCCTACTGAGGTACTCCTCCTGTCGAGTACCGCGGGTCTGCTGCCAACTACCAGGCGCTCCGTCCGCCGTGGGTCTGCCGCCAAATACCGGGCGCTCCGTCCACTGGGCTAGTCGACTCACTCCAAGTCGAGTCGGTCAAGCAGTCGTCAGGTCTCAGCCGGCTACACGGTCTCCGTACTCTGCACGCTCGTCTCCGGGAGGGTCCGCTCCACGAGCTACTGGTCGATACTCCAAGTATCACAAAGTCCCGCAAAGAAGTATCTCAAAAGTCCGTCTCGTCACAGGAGTCTCAACGCAACAGACGGCGCGTCGATCGGACGCTCGGTCTGTGAGTTATTAGCCTTTTCGTCCCAGGGGCCCGGTTGGTTTCGAGTGCGAACCAATCCCGGTCGTATCTCAACTGTACCCCGAACTCCCATAGGGTAAACTCAAAGGGACCGTTACTCAACGTAACCACCAACGCCGCGGACGGCTCGTCAAGCGGACGTCCTGTCTGAAAGATATCAGCTTTCCCGTTCCAGGGGCCCGGTTGGATTTCGGGAACAATCCAACCCGGCCATACTCCGACTGCATCCAAAACTCGGGCGGAGTATGTCAAAAGTTCCGTCTCATCAAGAGGAAGTCAACGAAACAGACGGCGCGTCAATCGGACGCCCGGTCTGTGAGTTATTGGCATTTTCGTCTCCGGGGCCCGGTTGGTTTTTAAGGAAAAACCAACCCGACCGTACTCCACCTGCGTCCAAACCTCGGGCGGAGTATGCCAAAAGATCCGATTCACTAAGAGGAACACAACGCGACTGACGGCGCGTCAATCGGACGTTCGTGGCTCAAGATATGAGCGTTTCCGCTCCGAAGGCCCGGTTGGTTTCGTGAACGAACCAACCCGGCCGAACTCAAAGTTAACCGAAACCTTAAGTGCGATATATCGAAACGACCGTCTCGATCCAAGGATCGCGTTGCCGCAGACGGTTCGTCATTCGGAGGTCCGAGGCTCAAGATATGAGTCAAAAACCGAATCAGGTTCGAAACGGGGGGGTCCGGGTCCGGGCCGACCCGGCCCGACCCCCCCCTGGGCGGCGCGGGGGCCGGCGGCGGCCGCCGGCGGCGGCGGACGGCGGCGGCGCGGCGGCCGGCGGCGGCGCGCGGCGGCGGCGGGCGGCGGCGCGGCGGGCCGCGGCGGCGGCGGCGGCGGGCCGCGCTGGCGGCGGCGGCGGGCCGCGCCGGCGGCGGCAGCGGGCCGCGCTGGCGGCGGGGTGCGCCGCACGGGCTGGCAGCACGCGGGTCACGCGGGGGCTAAGCCCCGCGGTTTAGCTGGAGGGCGGCGCGGCTCAAGGGCCGCGCCCCATATTTTTAAAGAGCCCCCCCCACGTGGGGGGGCCTGCTGGTGGAACCGAGGGGGCAGTCGGCCCCCTCCCTTTAAAGAAACGCCCCCTCTTTAAAAGAGGGGGGTTTTATTATACCGGCCGGGGAATTAAATTCCCCGGTTTTTATGGCATCCGGCCGGCCAGCTGGCCGGCCGGTCTTCTCCAACGGGACCGGAAAATCCGGTCCCCTCTTCGGCTTCCGACGCCGGCGGCCCGGCCGCCGGTCTGCTCTTCCGCCGCGGCCCGGAACCGGCCGCGGTCTTCTCATCCTGCCGCGGCCCGGAACCGGCCGCGGTCTTCTCGTCCCGCCGCGGCCCGGAACCGGCCGCGGTGTTCGTCGTCCGGCGCGGTGCGACGGCACCGCGCCCCTTTCGCCGTGCCATGAATCCTTCCAACGCGGCGCGACGGCGTCGCGTTCTTGAAGACTCTCCTCGGCGAAGCGCGACGGCGATGCGTAAAATTAAACGCACTATCATCCGCGTGGTGCGACGGCACCACGCCACTTGCTTCCACCCGCAAGAACAACAAGAACGTTGGAGGGGGGGGTTCGGCCGTGTTCGTGCGGTCCGGCCCCCCTCGCGTTAATAATAATAACGCAACTAAAGAAAAATCACGTCACACGTTAATCTTGCTAAAAGCACGATCAAGAATGAAATGAGGAATCCAAAAGAAAAAACGACAACCCCTACCTCGGTTTTAAGATTCGAAGAATCGTCTACGATCCGCGGAAGACGGCGTCGCGGAAGTCGGGCGTCGCGGTCGTCGTTCGTCAAATCCGTTGACGAAGTGCTATGCCCGAAGAGACACGACGATGGCGGATCTTCGTTTGCCGACGAAGGTTGTCCGAAGAAGAGATGGCGTCCCCTTCGTTGTCACGGTAAACGAAGAAGAGCGGAGCGGCGTTCTTCGTCGGAAATTGAGCGTTCCTCGTCAAGACTTGAGGAAAGTCAAATAATAAAGAAAATAACGAACTCAATAATCTCTACCTCGATAGTCGCACTCGATTCCTTTGACGTCGGAGGAAGAGTCGTTGTTGAAGGCGTTCGTCGCGGAAAACCGTCGCGGAAGAGATGACGCGGAAGAAGTTCTTCGTTGAAGAACGGCGTTCTTCGCGTTCTTCGTTGAGGTTTGAAGAAGAAGAGAAAGCTCTCAAATCCTCTCAAGAAATAAAGGGACTAACCAAAAACAATAAATTAAGCTCACTTAATTTATTAACACAACACAAACCTTTGAAATTCAAAAGTTTGAATTTCAAAACATTAATTAAACTCACTTATTAATGACATAAGTTATAACTTAAGTTTACAACATTAATTGTGAGTTGGGGAGGGTTAGAGAATATGAAGGGGTGGGGTTCGTGTGGGCCCCACCACCCTCTTAACCTCCCAAGGGAAGTTGGGTTGTCACCCAACTTCCACCCAAAGGATAAAAACACTTAAGGAAGATAAAAATAAAAATTGAAGTTAAATTTTTATTTTAACATTCACAATTTTATTTTTTTACAACTCCCCACGTGTAAACGCAACTTCGGGAAAGGTCTCCTTAAGCGAATATCGGCGCTGCGAGTTCATCGGTGCCCTCGGATTTCAATTCCGAGCACCGGATCAAAAGTTAGGAATTCCCGCTCCTTCGTTCACTGAACGTACCCGAGCCAACTTCGGAAATTAATTCCGGGCACTCCGGGCCTCGGAATCAGGTGCCGTCTGAAACCGCGCTCTTGTAAAATTCTAAAGAAAATTAAGAAAAAATTTCCCTTGAATTTTACGGGTCTTTACATTACTCCCACCTCAGGGCTTTACGTCCCCGTAAAGCTTCAACTCACACTTAAGGGAAACAAAGTAGTACTGAGCACGCAACTGAGCTTTACGCTCCCATATGCTCACCTGAAGATCTTGTGCTACCCGAGAAGCACCCCAGAGGAAGCAACCGTTCACGTAGAACCTACTCTTGTCGATCCTCAATCTCTACTAGAATCTCTGTGCTTATCGCCCTGTCATCGACGTCCAACTCCCCGGGGTCGATGACGTGTGAAGAAACATACACGTATCTCCACAGCTGAGACACGTGGTGGTCACTATGCACCCGGTGCGACTGAGGTGGTAGGGTTAAGCGGTAAACCTCCTCGCCTACCCTGCTGAAAGTCAAAAGGGTCCATCGAACTTCGGAGATAACATGCCGCCTCGGCCACATCTCCGAAACCTCATCGGGTTGAGACCGTATAAGAACGTGTTCGTCACCCTCGAACTCAAGAGGTTTCCCTTTTTAGGTTAGAACTGAACTCAAACTCCTGCTGCCACAGGGGTAGGGTTGACCAACTCAAGAGTGATCGGTCACACCCTCTTATGTCTGAGTTTAACATGAGATGCCCAGGGTTTCCTTTTCGCCGACCAAGGAAAACCCATTCCGACGTTTGCCTAAAACAGTCAACCAGGGTATGATTTGTGAATCAAAACCATACCCAGATCAACGTCGTAAGGCCTCTACGCTGCCACCAAGAGATTCCAACCGAAACTCTCGCCTCGAGGTCAAATCACACCGTCGGCGTAAGCGTGATTATCGAGTCTCCTCCCAAAGGTATCTCCAGACGTGAGGGTCAAGTCTACGGCTTACCCGGAACCTCTAGGTCTGGGACATGATTCGTGGAAGGGTAGAATGATTGGTTCCTATGTCTATAGATATGGCAGCTCGTAGTAGACATAATTCGTACCCCGAATCATTCTTAGAGCTCCTGGGTCACACTCCTTGACCGCAATGCAGCTATTCCCCTCCCCAGCCCTCCTGCTCCCTGAGCCTGGCGGGGACTACTAAGTCGGGTGGTCGTAACATGTCGAAATGTACACCACCACATGCTGCTCTCCAAGCTCTGCTTCCACGTCTGCTACCCTGCAGATTCATCTGTCCTTAGCACTTCCTCCTCCTGAAACATTTTACACGCCCGAGTCTCTGCTACCGGTACCGCCGGTAGTGTCTGCTGACCAACAGGTAGTGACATAGCTGGCGCTCTACCCGTAGGTACTAATCCAGGTATCGGTTCGCGTACCGAAGCCTCGTTACTATAAGGACCAACCTCATGGTCACTCTCTGGAAACACCTGGAGCTAAGATCATCATCCGCTCTACTAGTATCCAAGCTAGGCGTAGAACTCTAGCATTCGTCTCCATCCAGTCCACTGCTGCCTGGGAAATCTGTCTCGCCTCGTATCCTCAGAGGCCTCTACTGCTGGAACTCGTGCATCGCGCTCTGCTAGCGTGCACCGTCAGCTAGTGGCATCTGCTGCCTAACGGGTGGTGGTGCTGCTGGTACACCACCCGAAGGTGCCAACACTGAAAAAGGGCCCTGCACTGGAGTCTCGCTGCTCGGTGGGCCATCATGAAAGAAACAACGTAACACGATCAAACGATTATACCTGGTGAGCTGACCTGGTTTGAGCTGTTTTAAGGGGAAAAACCCTTTGAAAACACACACGCAATCAGTGTTTTCGTGCACAAAGTCGGAAATCAGTTGTCAGGGTCCTGGTGTATGGATACGTCGGCCGCCCGCACCAACACTGGACTCCCTGAACTGAAAACCACACTCGGTACTCTCAACACTATTGCTTCACAGAAAGAGACATCAGAGTTATAAGTTCTGCGGTAGAACCGAAATCCTCTGATACCAATTTGTCACGACCCGTCCTCGGGGCCCGTGCCGTGACTACCCCAAGCCCGCCTTCCATAGGCCAGGGGTTGGCGACTAGCACCAAAGGCGTAAAATCCCGATAACTGGGAAGGCATTGCCTTTATAAAGAAATCAAGCACCACAGAGTACAAGCGGAAGTAAAACACTAAGTACAAAAAGAAGAGCTGAAAAGTAAAAAGGGGCCGGAAATACAAGCCCAACTGTAAAGTACAACTCGAAAGGGAAAACAACGACTGAAAAGTAAAGCTGCTACGCTGAGATGTCCACTGGAAATCCCACCTGAAGGGTGGGTACAGATAGCTCCTCTGCTCCTCGGGTCCCGCCATCCGCTCCGAGTATGTTCCGCCCATTGGTCCACCTCCGGGTACCGCCTCGTCGTATAGTCCACCTCCAGGTACCGTCCAGTCCTCGAACACTCGGCCTCTGCCAGCACTGTCCGTCGTCTGCAACCAACACAACGAGGTGCGGGCATAGCCCGTGCAGGGGTGAGTATAACGATACTCAGTAGGGACCCCGAGACCCTCAAGGTCTCACTAAAACCAACAAGGATAAACACAAGAAGATCTCAACAGATAAACCCTACTTAGGTATATGCCCATACATATACCTAAGTTATCAAGTAACCCATCTCAATCATGAGGAAACACAAGGATTGTGAAATCGACGGATAAACCACTACCCGGGTATATGCCCATACATATACCAAAGTTAGCAAGTGACCCATCTCAATCATGAAGTAAACACAAGGTCAAAAGTCTCAGCTCAAACCAGGATTTTCATTATCGAAACCGTAACTGCTGAAGAGCTCCGTCTCTAGAGTGTACAGTGGTCCTGTCACGACTCCGAGGCTGCCGCTCACTAACCTAAGACTGCTGAAGTACTCCTCCTGTCGAGTACTGCGGGTCTGCTGCCAACTACCAGGCGCTCCGTCCGCTGAGGGTCTGCTGCCAAATACCGGGCGCTACCCAGATAGCCTACTGAGGTACTCCTCCTGTCGAGTACCGCGGGTCTGCTGCCAACTACCAGGCGCTCCGTCCGCCGTGGGTCTGCCGCCAAATACCGGGCTCTCCGTCCACTGGGCTAGTCGACTCACTCCAAGTCGAGTCGGTCAAGCAGTCGTCAGGTCTCAGCCGGCTACACGGTCTCCGTACTCTGCACGCTCGTCTCCGGGAGGGTCCGCTCCACGAGCTACTGGTCGATACTCCAAGTATCACAAAGTCCCGCAAAGAAGTATCTCAAAAGTCCGTCTCGTCACAGGAGTCTCAACGCAACAGACGGCGCGTCGATCGGACGCTCGGTCTGTGAGTTATTAGCCTTTTCGTCCCAGGGGCCCGGTTGGTTTCGAGTGCGAACCAATCCCGGTCGTATCTCAACTGTACCCCGAACTCCCATAGGGTAAACTCAAAGGGACCGTTACTCAACGTAACCACCAACGCCGCTGACGGCTCGTCAAGCGGACGTCCTGTCTGAAAGATATCAGCTTTCCCGTTCCAGGGGCCCGGTTGGATTTCGGGAACAATCCAACCCGTCCATACTCCGACTGCATCCAAAACTCGGGCGGAGTATGTCAAAAGTTCCGTCTCATCAAGAGGAAGTCAACGAAACAGACGGCGCGCCAATCGGACGCCCGGTCTGTGAGTTATTGGCATTTTCGTCTCCGGGGCCCGGTTGGTTTTTAAGGAAAAACCAACCCGACCGTACTCCACCTGCCTCCAAACCTCGGGCGGAGTATGCCAAAAGATCCGATTCACTAAGAGGAACACAACGCGACTGACGGCGCGTCAATCGGACGTTCGTGGCTCAAGATATGAGCGTTTCCGCTCCGAAGGCCCGGTTGGTTTCGTGAACGAACCAACCCGGCCGAACTCAAAGTTAACCGAAACCTTAAGTGCGATATATCGAAACGACCGTCTCGATCCAAGGATCGCGTTGCCGCAGACGGTTCGTCATTCGGAGGTCCGAGGCTCAAGATATGAGTCAAAAACCGAATCAGGTTCGAAACGGGGGGGTCCGGGTCCGGGCCGACCCGGCCCGACCCCCCCCTGGGCGGCGCGGTGGCCGGCGGCGGGCCGCGCCGGCGGCGGCAGCGGGCCGCGCTGGCGGCGGGGTGCGCCGCACGGGCTGGCAGCACGCGGGTCACGCGGGGGCTAAGCCCCGCGGTTTAGCTGGAGGGCGGCGCGGCTCAAGGGCCGCGCCCCATATTTTTAAAGAGCCCCCCCACGTGGGGGGCCTGCTGGTGGAACCGAGGGGGCAGCCGGCCCCCTCCCTTTAAAGAAACGCCCCCTCTTTAAAAGAGGGGGGTTTTATTATACCGGCCGGGGAATTAAATTCCCCGGTTTTTATGGCATCCGGCCGGCCAGCTGGCCGGCCGGTCTTCTCCAACGGGACCGGAAAATCCGGTCCCCTCTTCGGCTTCCGACGCCGGCGGCCCGGCCGCCGGTCTGCTCTTCCGCGGCGGCCCGGAACCGGCCGCGGTCTTCTCATCCTGCCGCGGCCCGGAACCGGCCGCGGTCTTCTCGTCCCGCCGCGGCCCGGAACCGGCCGCGGTGTTCGTCGTCCGGCGCGGTGCGACGGCACCGCGCCCCTTTCGCCGTGCCATGAATCCTTCCAACGCGGCGCGACGGCGTCGCGTTCTTGAAGACTCTCCTCGGCGAAGCGCGACGGCGATGCGTAAAATTAAACGCACTATCATCCGCGTGGTGCGACGGCACCACGCCACTTGCTTCCACCCGCAAGAACAACAAGAACGTTGGAGGGGGGGTTCGGCCGTGTTCGTGCGGTCCGGCCCCCCTCGCGTTAATAATAATAACGCAACTAAAGAAAAATCACGTCACACGTTAATCTTGCTAAAAGCACGATCAAGAATGAAATGAGGAATCCAAAAGAAAAATCGACAACCCCTACCTCGGTTTTAAGATTCGAAGAATCGTCTACGATCCGCGGAAGACGGCGTCGCGGAAGTCGGGCGTCGCGGTCGTCGTTCGTCAAATCCGTTGACGAAGTGCTATGCCCGAAGAGACACGACGATGGCGGATCTTCGTTTGCCGACGAAGGTTGTCCGAAGAAGAGATGGCGTCCCCTTCGTTGTCACGGTAAACGAAGAAGAGCGGAGCGGCGTTCTTCGTCGGAAATTGAGCGTTCCTCGTCAAGACTTGAGGAAAGTCAAATAATAAAGAAAATAACGAACTCAAGAATCTCTACCTCGATAGTCGCACTCGATTCCTTTGACGTCGGAGGAAGAGTCGTTGTTGAAGGCGTTCGTCGCGGAAAACCGTCGCGGAAGAGATGACGCGGAAGAAGTTCTTCGTTGAAGAACGGCGTTCTTCGCGTTCTTCGTTGAGGTTTGAAGAAGAAGAGAAAGCTCTCAAATCCTCTCAAGAAATAAAGGGACTAACCAAAAACAATAAATTAAGCTCACTTAATTTATTAACACAACACAAACCTTTGAAATTCAAAAGTTTGAATTTCAAAACATTAATTAAACTCACTTATTAATGACATAAGTTATAACTTAAGTTTACAACATTAATTGTGAGTTGGGGAGGGTTAGAGAATATGAAGGGGTGGGGTTCGTGTGGGCCCCACCACCCTCTTAACCTCCCAAGGGAAGTTGGGTTGTCACGCAACTTCCACCCAAAGGATAAAAACACTTAAGGAAGATAAAAATAAAAATTGAAGTTAAATTTTTATTTTAACATTCACAATTTTATTTTTTTACAACTCCCCACGTGTAAACGCAACTTCGGGAAAGGTCTCCTTAAGCGAATATCGGCGCTGCGAGTTCATCGGTGCCCTCGGATTTCAATTCCGAGCACCGGATCAAAAGTTAGGAATTCCCGCTCGTTCGTTCACTGAACGTACCCGAGCCAACTTCGGATATTAATTCTGGGCACTCCGGGCCTCGGAATCAGGTGCCGTCTGAAACCGCGCTCTTGTAAAATTCTAAAGAAAATTAAGAAAAAATTTCCCTTGAATTTTACGGGTCTTTACAAAACATTTCAATAATTTAACTCCACTAAAAATAATTATTTCTCATTTCAAAATTCATTTTATTCATTTTTCAAAATTTCACTCACACCAACCAGAACCAAGATTCCACTCAACTTGCATCATATTACTGAAGTGAGGGACTTGTAGTCACACTTATACTCGTGACAAGGTAGTGGTACATTCCCCAAGTAAGGGTCAACTACTCGGAGGTACATAAACTATGTACTTGGGTTCCACACACATTCGTAATCTATGAAATCATGGTGTAACATTGGGATGCCTCTATTTTCATCCTTAAATTTAAAACAAAGAATAATGAAACAATGAACCAATTCACGAACAACTCCTAGAATCCTGAGGGTTGAAATAGAAGTGATTCCATGAATTCCTCTGAATACCCACCTACCGAGTCCCAAAATCCTAATATATATCTACCAGACACCCTAAATAACATGATACTACCACTGATACAATTTTTTTCATCATCCAAATTAGGCTGACCCTGAACCGGCCACCCGAGCTAGTCTGTGGCATGGCCCGAGGAGCATTCCCAATCCTCACGAGCTGAAAACTAGTTTAAGGAATCAAAATTATTCATTGGGAATTATTTTTCCAATAAAAAATATATAAATAGATATATAAGAATATATAAAATAATAAAACTGAAATTTGGCATTGAAAACATAGAAGAACTTAATATGCCTTCATGTGGACAACTAGCAAACCACACAACCATAGACCAAACTTTCTCCAATGATGAGAAACATTGACAAGAGAACCTTGTTGTAAAAAACCATAAACTGAAATGATGAATTAGGCGTGAGAATTTAAATTCTCTATAGGGATTCCATGTTATACCATAAAATCCCACATATCCTTTCCAGAAACAATCAATTAACACAAGTTTGGAAAATAATTAAAAAATTATTTTTTCAATAATTTAATAAAATAATATCATTAACCCATTTTAAATTCCCAAAACACACCACGTTCCATTTCAAAAATAAATTAAAATTTTGCAAAAAAAAATAAAAACAAGGAAAACAAGGATGTTCTAAAAGAAATAGTTGAAAATATAACATGGAAAACATGTATAGATGACAGTAAACGGGAAAACCCAAGAAAACCCATGTGTGATCCTAAAAATCCCTATTATACACCTAGACGTACTCAGTGTTAGACCATATACCGACACAAGTAGATACACAAATGTCTATAACCAACCGGCCACCATAAACTAATCATTCTGGTGGCAGTGCCCACCTAGCCCAACAACCATTCTAGGGTGTCCCAACCCATCTAATCATGGTTGATCAGCAACAATCACTCAATCATCTAAAAGACACCAAGAAACCAATGGTTGTTATAATGTTACATTTCATGTCTGAGGACCCTAAACATGTGACTTATTTAATAGAAATTGCATTCCCCAAACATGTACTCTAATATAAAATAACCTATATGGGATACCCTCCAATAATGTTGGCCTATATTTATATACATACTTTTCATAACACATGATTGTGCCAATGAAGATTCCATTCCAACAATCATTTAAAACATTTCATAAAATCTTCAATGATTCCAATTGGGCATACACCTTAACCAATACACAACCTCCTTTAATAGTTAGTACAAACATTACCCTTTGGTTAAAATTTCTAAATGAGCCTCATGTCACATCATGTCGAAACCAATTTTTTAAATTTCTTTAAGGACCCAACCAGACACACAATATTTTCCAAACCACATCCCATAATAAAAACAAAGTCAACAACAACCTTTTATATTCGAATTACCCAAACAGGACATTCAATACCAACCAAACCCAAACGTTTCATATTTTACAAATAGGTAATTATCTTTTATAGACACAAACCAATGAATTTTCCATGTCCTGGTAGGACAAATCATGTATAAGAACATTTGCAGTCATTTATGGCTACCACACCAATGAAAAAACCTCATTTATGAAAACATGAATTATTTTGAAATCCATGAAACTAATGAAATGCCATTTAAAAGGTGTCATTATCCTTTTTGAGGACATACATGTGTGAAACTAATCCACCCATGGATGTGATGACATATAATGGCACAATACAAATCCAACGAGGACATTTGAAAACAATATAGAAATGCACACTGGAATACCTTGAAACCATGATTCCTATTTCCAAAAACATTTACTAAATAATTTAATAATTTAAGAAAAAATTTAAAAAGAACACTACAAAGGCTCACATCCTGAATCTATAATCATCCCACATATATTCCATTTAAACATTCAATACATATACAAACATTTCATAAAATGCTTTCGCACCGTTCAAAACATAACTCGCACCACTTGCATGACAAGAAGAACTACATTCACTTTTTATGAAAACTAACATATAGTTCAAAACATGTTTTCTCAAAAATACACATCACACGATAAAAACATACTATAAAAAATAGAATGAACTGGAGTTTAATTTTCATAAAAACTAAATTCACACAAACAAATTTAATTAAAAAACATGCTATGTTAACATGACATGAAAAATAATTTATCAAGTCTTGCTCACCCCAAAATTACATAATACAAATCATATAATTTATAAAAGAAATATTTTTTTAAAACTCTCACATAACCAGATACATTGTAATAAATTATTTATAATATTAATGATGTTACTAATGACTTATAATGATAAATTAAAGAAAAACTAGTGTCTAGGGATTATAGGGGAAAGGAAATAGCCAGAAACACCTACCTCAAATCAAGTGTGCACATGAAGAAACTATAAAATATGGTAGAACAATCCCAAATGTACCAATTTTCATACTCTTGGAAATGATAAAAATGAGAAATCACAAACATAGGAATATGGGGTTTGTTTTATTTGAGTAGACACAAAATATAATGTCAAATACTTGATGAGGGAACAGTTTCTAGAAAGCGGAGAAGCGGACACACCAGATTAAGGTATAGGTGCTACGTAGAGGGTTTAGATGTGTCGATGTCCGGAACAAGGATAGAAGGAGGCCCTATGTGCCAATTGCCAAAGAAAGGAGGATGAAGGGTTGGGGGTGTTTCAGGGGTGACCTGGTTTGAGCATGTTGAGAATGGGAGGGATGTGAGGGGTGATAGTTGTAGCACTACAAATGGTGGGAAAGTGTGTGGTTAGGTCTAGGACAAGTAGCATGAGATGAGGTAAGTGGAGGCCTTCATGGGCGAGGTGAGGGAGACATAATGAGTGGATTTCATTGCCAGTGGTGCAGAGTGCAGACAGGGGAGGTGTCCCAGAGGGAAAATGGACTGGGGCTGGAGTGCGGCTATAGGGCGAAGGCCCGAACGACTAGAGCTAGAAGATGGCTGGTGATGGGAGAGGGTGAAGGGAGAGTGACACTATCAGGGTGAGGTGGCTAGGGAATGTGAGGAGGGCCACTAGAGTTTAAGTAACATGTGGTGCTGGAGGGGGCCAATGGTGAGGATGAACTTGTGAGGTGGACAACCTAGGCATGTGGATGCTGGGTTGTTTGGGATCTTATTATTATTCTTTTCATTTTATAATAATAATAATAATAATAACAATTATAAAAATAATACAATAACAATAATTACATAAATAATGATAATAATAATATTAAGAATACAATAATAATAATAATAATTTCAATAAAAATTTCTAATTATTTTTTATAAAATATATAACAATAATAATAATATCATTAATAATATTAATATTATGAATAACAATAAAAATAATAATAAAAGTAACAAAATAATAATATTATTATTATTATCAAACATTCCCTTAAATTATTAACCCATATATTTATGTTATTCTGAAAACCTACTAACTGTACACTCGTCACACGACTTAAAATACCACCAGCAAGTTGCGCGCGTCAACCCAGACCACATCGGCACCCCACAAGCACTTGGGTTGACCACACAGTTTCCGCTTACCTTATGGTACTAGTGAACATGTCTGAAACACAAAAAAATGTTAAATAATAAATATTTTAAATCGGGGCCTAGCCCAATCCATGGCACGAGGACCCAGAGCCAAAAAATAGTAAAATTAACATAAACATAAATTATGGTGTGTGACAGAAAGGATTGGAGTTGGTGGATTGATGATGCACATTGGGTCTAAAAGACTATATTAAAACCCAGGATTTTCATTTCACCAATTATATTAGTATATATTATTTCTTTTCACCTACCAGTTGAGTTAGAACACAAATCTTTTTGGACTACCTACACATGTAACATGAATATTTTTTCATATAAAAAGAAATAATGTTTTATTTAAAATAGTAATATGAGAATAGTAATAATGATTATGAATGATCTATGATGTAAAAAAAATAACCAAAAACATTCATGATGGGATGATTCAAAAAAAAACATCAATTAAGGATACAATGTGGTTGTTTTTTATTCTACATTGATGTTTTGAATGGAAAATTTCATTCCAAATCTTCTAACCCTTTCATTGTAACTCATTGATTCCTTTTGAGGAAATATATATAAAGGAACTATAAAAAGGGACACCAATCATAATAAATGGGAACCAGATGAATTTTTTAGAGGAAATTTTCTTAAACCTCTAGGGGTGGAAATCCATCGTCCGGAAGTTGAGCGCAATTGAATTATTTTTGTGTCATTACTTCTAAATTGTTATTTTTTTATTTCATTAATTTCATTATATTAATCCTTAAATAATTTTGTTTCACAATGAAAATTGTTTATAAATAATTGTTTGGGAGGCACGTGATGGGTATATTAGTATTTTTTGAGATTTATTTTAAATTTTGTATATTATATATTTTTTATTTCCTTTTATTAGGGTTCATTTTATTCATTTTAAATTAATTTCATTTTCTTATAAAATATTTTGAAATTTATTTAAAATCCCAAAATCCTTAAAAATATTACTTCTGGTCATTGTTGACTATCTTTTTCACTTTTTAAATTCAGTCATATGAGTGAAAAAATTCATCCATTAAAACGAAAATTTATTTAATGCTTATGTGACATTGTTTCAACTTCCAAAAATTAAGAAATTTTTAGAAAAGACCTTAGATTTTGGAATCTCTTCCTACATATCATTGAATTTGTCATCAAAATCCACATTCATGTTTGGCTTCTGAACCCTTTTTTCCACTTTCTTCAAATTCACCTCTTTTCATAATAGATCCAAAACATACAAATTTGAGATAGAAAATGATTTACATCCGTCAAAACATGAGGTCTTAGGTAGTTGTGATAAAAATAATTGTGGTATTTCAATAGATTTTGAATACATTTTTTTATTATTATATTTTTTTATTTTCACATTCTTTGAAAATTTGATCTTTCTTGAGACCTTATTATCCATGTAAAACCAATTATGTTAGATGTATTACAATATAATTTTCCCCTTACTATCTACTCGGGATTATTAAATTCAACATCTTGACGAACATAAATGTTGGGGGAGATGACATGTGCTATGATTCCTGATTTTGTGTTTCTTATGGTGGTGACTCTGACATTATAAAGAGATATGTGTTACTGGAAATCATTTTTGTTAGAGTTCTACATATTTGATGCTCTCAAATGAATGTATGGTGTTCCTTATCAGGAGCTTTCCAAAAAAAAATAAGATAAATTGCAATTTTATAATAAGAATATTTATAGAATGGGAAAATGATGTTTAGAGATATGTTTCTTTATAGATGATTAGGGAGGATTCCATACATGAATGGAAATTAGAATCATGGTTTTTTTTAAAAAAAATCAGTGGCAAAACCTCCTTATTCATCATCAGAATAATTGACATTTGAAACCCAACAACCTTAAGCCATTGAAGAACCATTGTATATTCCTAATGATAATGACATATTCATGGTTCAAATTTCACAGAGATGTATATATTTTTCATGCCTATGTTGATTGTTCCTAGATTTTGGATAAGAAAATCCTGGTTGAAAGTCCATATTTCTTTATTGAGAGGAAATTAATATGAGGTATGTGGGTTGTGTTATTGGGAAGATAAAATAAGTAGAAATGGATTGAATGATCTGAATAGTGAAATAAAAAAACTAGTGAGGTGTGATATCTTATAATTATTGGTGATAAATTGGAGAACCACTTTGGTTTGTGTTTTAAAGTTTCCATTTTTCCAGGATTCTAACTAATAAGTGTGGGGGTATTGAGAGAGATAATAAATAAACAATTTTTCATATATATTTTAATAATTTTACCCCGAAAAATTTGAAATCGGATTGATTTTAGAATTTAGAGATGTCTTGAGATAGAAATGAAAATTTCCAAAATTCTGGATTGTTATTTTTTTTCAATAGCTCTTTTATTTCAACATGAATCTAAAAGAAACTTCTCTGGGTGATATTCCCTTGCTTTGAGACTCCCAATTTTTGAAAAATATTTCAAAGATGGAAAAATAGAGTAACACAGTTACACGTATTTTACTAAAAATAATTGTCATTAATTTTTCCAAAATTATTATTCTTTCAAGACAAGTCATTACATCATTACAAGCCATGAAATACCGTTACATGTCATGAAACTACATTAGAATAGATGAAATGTTTTAGTTAAAAATTAAGCAGAATACTTCACCAAGATTTGTGACACTTGAAAACCAATGGATTACATGTCATGTGTGTCTATTTCACAACATGTATGTATCTATGCATATAAAAATAATGTGATTTAGCATGGGTTTTTGAAGGATTTTCGTTATAAATACACCTTTCGGTCTGTCGTCCAACCCAATTGGGGACCATAGGGAGTAACCACAAAATAAGGTATATCCTCCAAATGACAGAGTGAATATTTCAGTATGTTCTTCTATATTGTTGGTATGGATATTTTGTGTAATATGTCATCCATCGATGATGTATTAAATAATATAAAGGCTTCCCATATGATGCGTGACAGAGCACCTTGTTGATGTGGATAGTGAAAACTGATGAAAAATCTCTTACGAGTAGCATTCTTAATATGAAATATCATTTTAGATTTATCTTGAACATATATTTTGGAATGGATTTTATTTTCTTTCTTCTTAAACATATATTTCATATTTTTTTGGATTTTTGTTCTTTCAATGATATAAATTATATGATTTCACTATTAATAATTCTCTGGTATTGTCTTGTTGTTGACCATATCATTTTTTATCCGTCTTGATTTCATGGTGGTATTTACGAAATTGATACACTTCTATAGGCAGTACAATAATCATATTGATGTATTGATATTATGTCTATTGAAATTTCTATGTTCACATGGTGGCCCATGGGGGTGCATTTATAAATACAATTGAGACTATTTTTAGACAATGAAAAGGGGAGTTTCTGAGATGTTTCTGCTTATCCATGACAACTAATTCAATTTTGAATTAAAAATTTATTTTTTTATTAAAAATATTATTTCATGTTCGTTAAATATTTTTGAAATTAGGTTTAAATTTAATTTTTATAGTGGAATGTTTAATCAAATCCCTATATTAATTTCTTTTTTAAATAACAAAGAAAACAATGGTGGCTGTTTTGCAACAAAATCTACAACCTCATAAATAGAAAATATATGGATTGATATATTAAATTTCTGTAGGGGATAAATTATTTATGTGGCTTTCATGATAAATACTATCACATCACGAATCATGAATACTATGATAGATAGAGCAGTGAAACCATTATTCTATGACATCATATTGATTGATATTTTACTACTTAGAATTTTATTTAAAATGAACATTTTTATGACCCAAAATTAAGTCCAATTCCAATATAATGATGTCATGGATCATTTTCATCAATTCCATTATGACTGATGTGTTATGATTTTCCATTTTTAATACAATCACTCAAGATTATGATATATGATATAAGTAGTCTGATTTTTAAATTTTATTATTAGGATCTCCCACACTTATATTCATGTGATATTGATGTGTCCATCGATATATTTTTTTAAAAGCCTCATTATGAATATGAAATTAACAATTCTTATGTTAAAATTCAGCAGTTTATGAATAATGTTTCTAATTATGACATTTATAGTAATGTTGAAATTTATAAAGAACCTAGTGGGAATAATTATAGATAGATTATAAAAAAGATTTTTGTTTTTCAATGTTTCTAAATGTGCTTAAACTATAAAATTAATTTAGGCATATTTATGTTATTTAATGTATATTCATTTATAAATGTGTGATATCTATGCATGAAAAATTTCTATTGATATAGTTGGTATCAGAAGAATATTATGGTAACCTTTGGATACTATGATCTGAGAAGAATAGTGATAACCACTTTTATATGTCTATGTACAAAAAAACATTAAATGTTTTGGTAAATATCACAGATAACCAATTTAAAATATAAGGTTTCATAGATTAAAAACGATATTTAATGATTATGAATTCATATATATTATTTCTCATAATTATTAAATATAACTATTATAACTGACACTATACAATTTGGTTTCATTAAATTAATAGAACTAGAAGAATTTATATTAATACTAGTCAACAATAGAATGATTATTCCTATAAGATAAAAAAATATAACATGATATTGAATATGAAACATTGAAATATTTTCTAATAAATTATCATTATATATGATTAAATAATTAAACATTAACCATATCATGTACTAATAAATGAATATATAGATATAGTTTAATGATAATTTAGGTGGTAGATATAATAAAGGAAAGATGATTAAAATTCATCATTATAGTAAATTTATGATGATGAAGAAAAGTTAATGTCACTGAGGAATAATAATAATTTTTCTATGTTGAAATACAGGGAATATACGAATTAATTGTTCAGTAAAATTTTTATGTTCTATGTATGGAAATTAATAAAATCCAAAGGTATCATTTAAATTTGAATGTCCTCTATCTTGGAAATATTGGCAATTTCAGGTCAATTCTTTAATATATGTTGGAACTCCTAGACCATGTAATGTCTTATGATATGAAAGTAGTTATGTTTTTTTGCATTACGTTTTGAGAAATGTGTTTTGGAAGATTTATATCTATTATGTTATTCATATAAGGATCATGAACAATCAAAGGATTATTCCACTACAGAAATTATGAACACATATTTAGTGTGAATAAAGATATCTTTAATATTGGTTGTATATTATTTATGTCAATTAAATAGATAAATAGAAGAAAAAGTGATTTATTCCATATTTCATGTTGTTGATTGAATGGTTTGATAAATGTAGTATGTTTACTAGATTTTAAAATTATTTTATGAATATCTATTCACTAAATTATTAAAGTATATAACTGTAGTTTTTCATGTAAGGATAAATTAATATTTATATATACAATTTTGGGAATTTATTTTTATGTTTAATTATAATATAAAATGCGTTGAAAACTATATATAGTGTTTTATATGATGGAATTTTGAGGTCATTTGATTATTTTTTAGTAGAATAGTATATTGACGTTCAAAAAAAAATTCACTGTGTAACTGATTTGATGTTAGGTTAGTTATATTAAATTTGGGAAATTTAATACTGATCATATTTTTGATTAAATTGTAATTCAATGTAAATTAAATATGTTCTGATAAATTAATAGTCATGATAAGTTTTACATTTTATGTTAGTATCCAAATTTAATTCTAGATATTTCGGGAGTTTTTAAGTTTATTATCTGAATATATTGTGGTTTATCATGATGATTAATAACATATTCTTCGATGTTTAATTTGGATGAGGTCTATCAAGTTGATTTATAAGAATGGTTATTTGGGAAGAATGTAATTGTACTCTTTATGATTTATATTTAAAGATATTACATAGGCTTTTAGTTTAGCACATTCTTTATGGTTATGTTTATCAATGAAACTTTTGAGGGAGTATTATTTATTGAGGTGATTCGTGGATGTTAAAATTAGGTTTTTTAGATTAATGTAGTATTTCATTCAAATATTATTAGTATGTAATTGAAATTTGTTGACTTTATACTAAAATTTATAGGTTGTAAATAACCATTATATTTATTATGATGTCTTTATATTATTTTTCTATTTGTTTAATGTTGATTTTATTTCTTTTGGCAGTAAAAATTATTCTCTTATACACATCGTTTGGGAGAAATAAATTTTATTTTTGTGAAATTTGTTGAATGCATGCAATTATATCTATCATTTTAGTATATTAATTATATTATTAGTCAATATGGTCAAGTTATTCCTCTAAAATTGTAAAAGGATCATGAAATAATGAATTTTTCATATTACCCTCAATTCCGATGAATCATTATTCTTTCATCCATAGAAGATTTATAGTTTATTAGTTTTCAACCAAATACATTCCTCGTTCTCTATCAATTATTATTATTAATTTAACATTAATTTTCTCTTTCATAAAAATGTATTCAGTTTGATCTACATGTCTCGTGTTTAGATATCTAGTTTGGTTTAATTTTATATTAACATAATATTTCCCAATATCTCTAATAAAGGGGAAGTGTAATTAAAACTTTTCACCCTATTGGATTAATAAAATAAATTTTCTAATATAAAACACTTGTGTTCTATAGAAAAAAAAATTTATTTTGAGAAAAAAATTATTAAATAGGTGGATAATGTTACACTTATAAATTTGATTAAATAAATTTTCAATAAAATTTAATTTCATTAATATCCTGTGAGACAGAAAATAGTGTGTTTCGGAAAAAAAAATATACTCTATTAATATATCATTCAATTTGATAGATAAGAACTAGACATTAAATAGGTCAGTTGAATAATTTTTTCTATTATGTGAAATATTTGTATATATTGAAAAATGTTTATTAAATAATTTATAAATATTTATTAGGGTGATTTCATTCAATAAAAATAATTTTATTTAAAAATTTATTCGAATTTATTTTGTGAGAAAATTCTATTTTTAATTACCATAAATTTTATAAATTATTAAATAAAATGTAAATTACGAGATCATTATAATAAAATTATTCAAGGTTGAATTTTATATAATTTTGTTAAAGTATATATTTTCTTATTAATTCTGAAAAATAAAATTTTTTATTGAACTTCTATATTTTTTATTCTAGAATATAAAAATGACAATTTAATTAAAATATATTCAATGAAAATTTATTTCTCATATATTTTTTATTAAAATAAAATATTACTCAGGAAAATAAATTTTAGGTTTAAATTTTTTTATAGAAACATATTTATATATAATATTATATTTTCAATTAAATTGATAACATGAAGGAAATAGGTTTCATATAAATAAATTGCATAGAACACTATTAGTGAACTATATAAATAAAAATTATCTATTATTTAAATATAAATGTGTTTTAACATTATATTAATATATTTTTATGATTGGGAGGAAAATAAATATAATTTTTTTTAAGACTGTATTTGTTTAATATTTGTTTTAATCATGTTTCATAAATGTATTCTAAAATAAATTTTATCCAAATATATGAATGAATAAGATAAATTAGATTATATATATATAATTAGTATTTTAATTCTGTTAAAATAGTTTTATTATATTTGGTCTATTTGAATAGAAACATCAGACATTGTTATCACCTCCAAAAATGGTAAAAAAATTAAATTTTTATTTCCATCCAATGGAACAGAGGCCTTCATTTTTTATTGATTTTTGAAAATACACCTTTCAAGGGGTGTGGAGGAACCATTATAAGGATCATAGGCACAAGTATCACATGGCCCATATGCCATAGAGGAATTCATTGCATGTATGCTTCAAACATTACAAACAACCAAGACTAACTACTTGGAACTACTCCTCCCCAATGTCTTCATCGTGAAATCATATCTCCACCTCGGCATGGCTGTTCGGCTTGGCTATCCTGTGCATGCACATGCTTTTCCCGATGGTAGGTGCCATAATATCTCATTCTTGCAATCTATGTAGCTTCTGATGTGGTGAAATCTCCTTGCTTATCCTCCTTAGAGCTTGTTCCATATATGTTTTCTAGTTTGCAATTTCACTTAAAGTGGAATGAAGGCTTTGAGTTAGCCCGAAGGCCTTACTGGCCCGAAAGCCTAGGTGGCCTAAAGTCCTAAATGAACTCGAGGACCAAATCGGTTGCATGAGGGCCCAAATAGGGGCATATTCCCAGATGCTACTATTCCTAACAGTGCCAACTACAATTCCCACTATAGTACTTGCTACAGTACTACCCAGTTCCCAATACCGTAGTCACTATAGTACTGCTACAGCATATACTACAGTAACTTCTATAGTACCTGGTACATTATAGCTAGAAATACTACTACAGTAAACCAGAAATTGTAATGAAACATTGTATTGAGACTATAATTTATAATCCTTATTCTTATTTGATGAAATAAATTCAACCCTTTCTACCTTAGGCTATAAATGGAGTTAAATGCTGAAATATATTCTATGAAAAAGACATATATAATATTTAAATAAATGAATGTTACAAAATGTCACACCATTAGTTTCTAACATGTAATATATCGCCACATAGTTATAAGATCTTGTTATCAGCAAATATAAATGTATATATTGATTTTACAAACATTATTTTCATTGGATATATTTTTTTTCTAATTAAATGAAATTATAGAATTAACATAAATTACTTTTCAACACCAATAACCTATTTATTCAATTAACACAAAAATTTCATTAATGATTTTAAATATAAAAATGATATAATTTAATTGAGATAAAATCTCAAAAAGCATTCCAGATCTATATGGAATATTGTTGAGTTTATTGAATAATTATATTCTATATACCACTTTGTATTGAGGTATATTAATTCATATTAAATAAATTTTGTTAAAATGACATTAATGATCTATTACTACTGAATATAATATAATGAATTATATAAAACTCATAAAAATAAAATATTATGAAAAATTAATTTGATATGGATTTAATAATCATAAATTTACTAGTTATGGGTTGATTGGAACTTTATATTCTATTCATTTACCTATAAGGTGTAAAAAACATTCAAATAATTGTAATTTTTAAAAGGATTAAAGAAAGCTTAAAAGAAGCTGACAACTGTAAAAATTTGAAGTAAAATTATTGAAATTTTATTATATGAGATTACACCGTCTCATCAAAATAATATTTTATAATATTTTAAATTTTTATCCATTTTAAAAAGAAGATTAATTTAATTTAATATTTGACAAAAATTCAAAGAGTGTCCATCCAGTGAGTTATAAAATAGATTCCCTCATTTTTTTTCATTGTACTATAATGTGCCTTCTTTCATGACCACATGATATAATTTTATCTTCTTGAACTCACCAAGACACATTCTAATGGTGATTATATTGCATAAAAATCTACCCTAAATCCATTAACATGAAATATAATGGAGTTATTTTATAGAATAAGTAACATACATTAATGATCACACACTTTTCAATTATTTATATACCTCTTATAAATATCTTATATTAATAATAAAATTACTACATTATAACATTTAAAATACCCTTATTTTATTATGATTATGAAACCTCCTTTCAATATCCTATTCCATTAGACGATAAGAGAAAATTTTTCTCATCCGATGTATGACATGCCATCTCTACATAGAGAAAAAATTCAATTATTGTTAAAAACGTTTATGGATAGGTATTGTGGTGAGTATATTATTGATATTTCATTCTTATAAAATATTTATATTTATAAAACTGTAATAAAATATATCGTATTACCTTCCAAACCGTTTTAAAATGTCAACATCGACCGTGTGTATGGGGAGATAACCACATCCATGAAGCTATGTTAACAAATTTAATTTTTTATTTACATTGATGGTAATAAAAAAATACATTGAATATATATGATATATATTATATACTATAGAAATTGCGATTTATTATTTATGTATGTTATTTTATCCTTAAAATAATAGAAACAACATTCATGTGTAAATAAGACATACCATATCATTAAAAAGTGTAATTACATATCTATATCTATATATTATTAATTAATATTTCCATATATATTATGAGTATATATGATATATATAAAATGATTTATTTTATTAAGATAATCTACCCATGATATAAATTCCAGTAAAAATAATACATAACCAGAATATGGTTTAAAAATATAGTAGATATCCCCCATAATAGTGATTTGAATAATAATGTATTAATAATGGGTTATAAAAGGATTTATGTAAATAATATATGTTATGATATATATATATATATTATTGTCATAATATATATATAAATATATATAATTAGTCTATATTTATTTCATATGATGTTTAAAGGGTATAAAAGAATTCCGACAAATGGTAATTTATTTTCAGGTCATGTTTCTTTATGTGAGGCACATGCGTTATAAACCACTTGTTTTGTGTGTGGTGTTTATAATTTACCATAAATTTCTATGATTATTAATATCATTAAAAATATTTTCTTAAAATATACATATATGGTTCATTATTTCATTGTATTTTTTCTGAAATAGTTTTAAATGTTGTTTGGGTTTCATGATACAAAATCATTATATATCGAGATTTATTATATTTGAAATTCAATAGATGAAATATTTTGATATAAATCATAATAAAAGGGTTAATTTTCATATCCTCTATTATTTTCATGAAAATAAATTTTTATTCATTCATTTTCATTATTTTATGTGACCATGGAACCAAATATATGTTTCTTAAAGAAAACAGAAATTATTTATTTCATCGGATGAAAAAACATTTTCACCCACATGCATGTTTTCTAAAAATGATTCAATAAATATTTCTAATATTCACTGATGAATGATTAATGTAATTATATCTCATTTCTGTATTTCTATATAATGGTTCAATTGGAATATTGGTTTCATTTATCCAATGAAGTACTTTTTAATAGTTTTACAAAAGTGTAAAAGGATTGTTTATAACTCATATGGAAATAATATAATATCTTACCATCATGAATGCTCAAATAATTGAAGAATCCACTAAAATTTTCAATTGTTATTTTGAAATAAATACTATTCATTAATATATTGATTTTTTTATTTTAACTATGTTTTTTGAATATGGAGAATTTCTATTCTTATTTATTTTTAATTACCCATTAATGGTATTTGTTTTAAATTATGAAAAATAACATTATTTGTATTTTTATTTACTAGGAATATGATATAAGGATGAAATCATATTCTGTATCATTATAGTTTATGATTATAATAAAATTTCGATGTAACCCAAATATTTTTCATGAGATATGTTATGATGAAATTTATATATTATTTTATGATTACCATTCATTTTTTATGGGTTATGCTATAATTAAATGTCTTTGATGCCCATTTCCCTTCACGTGTTCTAATTTGATGAATTTTTTGTGATCATATTACACACATATACATGGTATTGATTATGTTAATGTAGTTATTTTATAACTAGGGTTGGTGGACTTGTTAAAAAAAATTATTTTCGGTTAGTTATAACCAATGAAGGTGGACACTTTATAATAAAAAAAATGTGTCGGACCAATATATCCAATCAATGAATAGTATAAGTATTGATATTTCATGAGTTTAACTGGAATAGAATGGGGAGCGAGCCTAGTTCATTTTCGCAATTTCTCCCCCATAATAGTCATGTGGGTGAATCTTGACCACTATAATAGTTTTGTGAGTGAACCCATCCAACTATGATAGACATATAAATAATCATAGAATAATAAGAAATTAATATTAATTAATATTTTTTAATATGAACATATTCTTAATACAAAAGATATATTATCAAGGATGTTGTCCTTAGATTTTTTTTGATTCATGTCATATTAAAAATTATGATTTGGATCATGACTCATTATTATGTTATGGGATATGTAGGGTATTATTTTCCAACATCATCAACATGTTTTCATATGCTTTTATTCTTGTTATTATCCAGCTATCATTTTCATATCCCATGTTTATTTTTTTCTTATCATCTTTGATCAAAATTTCATTTGACTCATTTCCCTCTTTTATGAATTATGTTAATAACTATTAGATGACTATGTAGTTTTATTTTTATGAACATATTAGTAGGAGATTATGTATAACAGTTTTTAAATAGTTACTTATTGACCACGTTTCCAAAGGAACTAGACTATTAGGATTCTAGTGTAGTTAATTAATATATAAAAATAATATTAATTTATTAATATGTGATTTATATGTATGAAATTTAGTGGCTTCTATAAAATATTTTAATATATTATCTAAATCTAATAGATATGTTTTTGGTTAATTTGATTTGTCTTCTATTGGTGCATTTTTTATGACACCATAATAAGAAATGTCTTGTTATTCTGATCAAAATTATCTTATGATAATCCTAAGAAGTATAAAGATTCACCAAATGTGAAATTTTACTTCGTATATATTCATATTCAATTGAACCATCATTTATCAATTATATTTTTTTTAATAATTGTGATTGCCTATGAAGATAAATCTATAAGGGTTTGTTTAATGGAGTTTGATGCATCTACCATGTAATGGGTTCTTGAAAAAATTAAACCTACATATAATTACATCGTATAATAGAATCATTGGGTAGAGGATGGATTTATAACATCAATTAATATATATTTTTTAAAATAAATATAGGATTATACGAACCTCCTCCTCTAGATTTATTAGGTTCAAAAACTATGGGCTAAACCATGAAAAAGATATTTCCTAGACTCTAAAATCCCTCTAATAACTATTTTCATCACTATTAGAGAATCAATGAAAATATAACATTTCATATTTTCATGATGAGTTCTATATTTTAATAGGATATTACCTATTCATCTTCATCATCATTACTGTTTATAATACCTCTCTACGAATTATGGATATTATTATGAGAGGATTCTACATCATACGAACTACACTTTTGAGTGGAATAATTTGTGGGTTGGAATTTTAATGATTCTTTTTGAAGAATATATGTACTCTCTTACATATTAATATGAAACTATTTCTTGAAAATATTCTTTTTAAAAATGGTATATCTCAAGTTTTAATCCCTCGACAATTGTATTAAGCTTCTCTTGGAAGACGTGGTTAGATTTCACTTGATTGAACATCATCAGGGGTAACTGAATAGAGTATTTTTCATGTACTAGTAACATTAACAATCTTCATGGTTTAAATGGTAGTACTATGAATGAGAATAACAATATTAATGATATCCCACATGGTATGTTATTCTCTAGATAGATTATCATGGGTGACATTTCGGCCAAAATCCTTTAGATAAGGGAGACATAAGTTTTTATTCATGAGGGAGAGACCTGAAAAATTATTATGTGTTGAAATGGGGTCCCCAAGAACCCTACTTTCCATGTGAAATTTAATATACCGTACACATCACAAATAGTATTTTTACTTTAATACATACTTGTAAAACTCTTGTAAGATTTATATTTTCTTTGGAGGGAGTTAATAATTGGAAGGTTTTATATTAGATCATAATGTAAGATAAATGGATGAAAACCCATAGGAAATTTACCACCGAGTACCATGTGGGACAAATTTGATGAAAAGGTAAATCATTTATGGGTCTAGGAATATTTATCCTCTTAACTATTTCCCAGTTGTGTCCCTACCAGTACATAGTATACATGTTGTCCAAAACCCAAATAGAATTATTATTTTCTTCAATTAACCTCTAAAATTAATTTCCAATAATTTTGGTACTCATGATATCAACACTAAAAGTATAATTTAATATTTCTTATGTGAACATTGATGGAAAATTTGTTCTATAGAATACCCCGAAATTTATCCATAATTCATTGTATTATATATGGTATAAGCATAATACTTTCAATATATTGTTTCCCAGAATCAAAATATTTCTCTGATTATGTGGGTTTTAATGATGATATCAATTGCATCATACTCTCTCCCAACTCCAAGTATTCGTGGTTCTTCCTAAATAACCATTACATATCAATGATGAAAACTATAGAGGGTAAACATTAGTGATAGTGAGGAATGTCCTTTGTTATCATCCCCAATTTGGGTGTTCGTTCTAGATTCACCAAATAACTAAATCCTACACGGTTTTAGGTTGATATTAAAATACTACAACCATATAAAGAACATATGTAGGACTAAAATTAATTTTTTCCTTTTACTAGTCTATATAACCCCTATATTTTTTTTGTGTAAACATTCCTTGTTTCCTCTATCTTGTTATGAAAGATATGTTTCATAAATTTTGTGATAACTTCATTAAATTTTGATTGAATGTAAAATGATTGGGATATATGAAAATAAAGTATTCCGCTTAATGTAATTGTTCCCTTAAATTTTTATATAATGTTTAATTAATTTATAAATATCATTTTATTCTACAACTCAACCATACAGTAATATATTTAGTGATTTAAAAATCATTTACATGATTTTTTTTCAACTATCAAATGTATTGTATCTGTTTTCCATAATAATTTTTCTTAATTACATAAATAATAAATATTATAGAAATTTTTTATGGGTTTTTTCCCATCTTATAAATAACCATTTTTAACCGAACATAACATAAATATTTTATTATGATTACAATTTAGAGATATTGAAACCAAGACAGTGAGTATTTATATTTATTGATTATTTAAAATTATATTAATGATGTCATTAAAGAAATATACCATGAAAAATCCACATGTTATAATCATTTATTTTCACAGAAAAAACACACATAACTAATATTATTGGGTTATATTTTATGGTTATTTATATCCCTAATCATTTTATTTATATATTTAATCACTTGATTTTATATTAATGAGATATCAAATATTTTCCATATTTATTAGTAATATTGAATGAAAAGTGAATAATTAAGATATTTTTACCACCTAATTTTAAATATGGAATAAATTTTTCGACAATAAAATCATAAAATTGTATGAAATTAATTTAAACATAAAATAAAAACATAATGAAAATTATAATGTTAGGATAACATTTTTTCACTAGAAGGTACTTATACAAAAATCAGTTACAATGATAAATAAAAGGTAATTGATCGTATTAATTTGAATTAAAAATGGAAGATGTAAGGTTCATAAAAAATTAAATTTAAAAAAGAAGATTTAAATAAAAAATTTACAATTTTTAAAAAATCGATAATCCCACTATCCACATCAAAGTCATAATTTTCAAAAAATTCCCAAAAATAACACTAATATATTAATTATAATTTAAAATTGAATCATATTTTTTGTTATGTAAATTCTATAAAAGTGTTATAAATTAAATATAATATATTTTCTCTAAAAAACAAAAATTGGGGAAAATTTAATTTTCAGTATAAAATGATAGTTAAAAATTGATTACGTAATTCTTATGCACTTAATGTTAAATTAATATTATCTATCAACAATATAATTATATTTCATATGGATATTAGTTCTATTTATACCATACAAATTAATTTAAATGATAGATTTTTTAGAATGTTTTAATAAAATTAAATTGTTCATTGTGATCTATATGGTATGTAATTTATGCAATCCATCATAGGTTTATTTTAAAATATCAAGGACTTGAATTTTATCCTCTATATTATATAGTTTCATTGAAATTTAATCATTAACTCAATAATAATGGTACTGCATTTAAATTTTTTTTATAAAAACCCACATCCTAAATAAGGTTAAGAAAATATCTTAATAAAAATAGGAAAAAGGAAATATGATTGTAATTTTTAATAACACAAAACTAGGTTCCCAATCAAGAGAAAATTATTTTGAAGTGAAAAAAGGTTACACGAAGTAAAATGTGATATTTTTTAAAAGATTGGGTCCAATGCCTCAATTCTTTATTTGAAGAAAAAACCCCATTATATTTGTGTATATGGAGACCCATTACATAGTAAAAAGGACCAAGGAATAGTGTCCTGAATAAAAGACATGAAAGGACATTTATTTCCTAAAGGACCCCTCAGTGAACAATGCTGTTATAGTAACGCACAGCTTCAATACCCACTGTCGTACCGCCGCCGCTATAGTACCCTATAACAGTGCCTCTGCCGCTACTAGAGTTTCATGGATGCTACAGTACTGCTATAGTTGACTTCTGTGTTAATGCTATAGTAACCGACCATTCATCCCTACTACAGTAACTTGGCAATAGATGACCAATTTCCTTTTCCATACATACATTGAATATAAAGAAATATACACACATGAAAACAATAATTTCCTCATTTAATCAATTTACTCTACAATATAGACATTTTCTTCAAAATATGTGTATTATAGATATATTTTTTATTCCTTACGAATTCAAACTATGATAATGGATCAAATGATTTCATAAATGTATATTAATAAATACTTCATACATTTAGAAATCAACCCTAACCAATCTGGTTATTAATATGCATAAAAATTCTAACATAAATAAATCATCATATAATTTAAATCATTCTTAGTCTCCAATGGCACAAAAATAACTTCCAAATATTACCATATATCTTTTAATGAAAAAATTAATATAAAATTCCACAATATATTCCTTAACATGTTCAAAACCTAAAAATTATGAAGCATTTGATCAAATATTCTCTCTCGATTAATTTAACATTCATCTGTAATCAAAAAATGTCACATATAAAATCATATGTATAGAAATATATACACACTAATCATATAGAATAACAAATATGATTGTAATTTATATAGATATCCTCAACCAATATATAAAAACATTAAATTCAGTTATTCATCAAAAACATAATCGTAATATTATTCTTTAAAGATAATTCCAATATATCAAATATTATTAAATATAGAATAATCTTAGAGTTTTCAAAAATAATATAGTGATCTTATTCCAATATAACATTAATCATTGAATAAAAAAATACATTTTAAATATCACAGTTATTTATATGTGAAAATAAATATTCTGAAATTGTAATAAACCACAATTACATCAATACAAATATTCATATAAACCCTAATGGGTATGAACAATTTTATACATATGTCCCAAAAATGTAAAGGCATTCATCCTCAATACAAATTCTCACATGGAAACCATAAGGGCTATATAACAAAAATATTTATAAAAACACAATATTTGTCTCAATGAATATTAACATCACATAAAACCTTAAAAGGGTATCTATACAATTAAACATAACAAGTACATTAATATTATAAACCCATGAATGATTCGGGTTATCCCATATCACTATTTATTATTCTAGGTTTTCATTTTTCATATCCCGTCATTATTTATAATGATTCATAAATAGAATATAAATTAATAAAATAAAATTATGTAGGAAATCTTTTTATCATTCTAATTAATATTTATAGCCGAAAATAGAACATATATAACCCTATTAAAAAATTGTTTTTCTAAAATATATATGCTTATGTCATTTTTGTATTTATTTTAACTTAATTAAAATAAAGTATCCCTATCACCTACAAGTGGCTCCATGGGGTCCCAAAATCGTCCCAAAGATGGACATGGTCGGAAATATATCCACCAATATGGTTAGGACACATTTTAGTGTAATTTATTATTATTATTATTATGTTATTTTTAACCCTTATTTACCGGATTTACCCTTTAACCATGGTAAATAAAATATTTACCGAAGTAATTATTCAAAATTTCTAAAAATATAAGTTACCTATTTACACAATTTGGACATCCTGATTTCAAATATGGAATCCATTTTTCCAAATTCAAAACACAGAAGTGGCAGAAATTAATTTCAAATTAATTTCCTTTTTCAAAACAAAAAGCTTGTTTTTAAGATATAATAACTATCAAAAGATTGATACTTGTTTATGTCTGGTTTAATTGTGAAATTATGTCCAATGACCAACATTGATTTAAATGGTAAAAATATATTCTAAATATATTTTAAAACCACTAAAATTCATAATTCATCACTATTAAATATTTCAATTAAAAAAGTTGTTTTTCATTTAAATTTAGTAATTTACACTATTCATATAAATTTGAGAGATATCCGAAAAGTACCAAAATTTCACCCTAGGATAATTTATATATTAAAAATCCAAAAATTATGTCCATTTGGAGAGATAAAATTGATAAAATTTCAAAAAGTTGGTATTACTATTCATAACGGCTATTTTGATTGGTCGCGGTGTGTGTTAGAACTCGAAGTTGCGTACAACACATGATACTATATTATTCAAAGAGAAGTGTAATATAGAAGCTTGGGGTGTTACATTGGGGATCCCATCATAAATTATTTATGAATATTCAACAAAAAAAATTTATCATTCACAATCAATCACACAAAATCATATGGGTTAACCAATGTAAGAGTATGATATCATAATCAAGTCATAATGTAAAAAATAAAATGAATGTATCCTAGAAATGCTAATTGTGGAAAGGAATTAGATTATTAAAGTACAATAATTGGTTAGTATAGGCTTATATCATGGTAAGCAATGTAAAATTTAATGATTGGAATGTAAAAATAGCACTTATGAAACATTAGAGTTAAAAAAATTTATTATTGATAAATGAAAATATCAAATGTCATTTAAAACACAAAAAGGACATAATAATTAATATAAAACAAGAAGATAACCATGAATGTTTTAATAACTAAATTAGTGGTATTATAAAAATAATAATGACTTAAAAACATATTATATAGTGCAGTTGAAAATGGTTATGAATTTCCAATGTTTTCTTAATTGATTTTTCTTATTGAAATGAGTTGGGAAGGGAAGAACATAAAAACGTGAATATCCCCAAAAGAGAATGATTTTTGGGCCTTTATTATAGATTTTGGAGCTTGTAAAATTATTTTTTAATATCTAGAAAAAAATGAACAAAAACGTCCTTTGGATAAAAATATTGATAGAGAATCTAAATGGAATAATGGAGGTTTGATTAGAATCCCTAATATTATGTCTGATAGTGTACTTAAATTTCTCTTAATGAACTGAAACCCCAATTTACATTAATTAGATAATACTTACATAACATATTTCTCATGTAATTTATTTCTTATAACCTTTGGTTGTTCATTCATGATCCTTTTTGTCGGTAAATAGGGCTAATTTTATTGTTGGGTAGCATTCGTTTCCTTGCTTTTCATGTTTTGTTTACTTATATACATATAATGATAAACAATCATGATGGTAATGGTAGTCTATAATTGGAGTTATCTGTTATTAGTGAACATATATATGATTACATGGTTATAAATTAATTTTTTTATTTGTATTGAAGATGAATTATTATATAAAACATTAATAATAATAATTTTGGTTAATTGGTGTTTTTTAATCACAACGTACATAATTTTCATTATAAATAAAAATTATTTGTAAAAATAATACATAACATTTCATAAGATATAATACATATATTATACTCTAGTTTAACTATTAACATGGTTTCAAGTACATAATTATAGATGGTAATAGAAATTTAAAACCCAACATCCGTGGATTTGATAAATTAACAAATCTTGGTTGGTGTTTTCATTTATATTAAAAAAGGAGTAGAGAGTAGAAATGATGATGAAATATAACGTTATCCTAAAAAAATTTAGTACATGTATAATAGTGGTGTTATATTAACATTTTTATTAAAGGATGTGAGGAATGAAAAATAATGAATGCAACTAGAAAGAAAATAAATGAAATGGAAAGAGGAATTTACCTCTAGAATATATCATCATTGAGAGCCTCGTTAAGGGAGGAGATTTTGTCTTTTTATGAGACCAGGATATTTTGGACGTTTTATAAGGGCTTATGGAAAGATTTTATTAGAATTTTGATGACTCAGAAGGCTTGATTGATGTGAGGAGACAAGGTAACGTGGGATGGTATTCATATTGGAGGATAGAAGGGGTTTCTAATTATTTTAATGATTAGTTTAATATTATTTCTCAACTATATGAATATTTTTGATTATTTTGACCAAAAATAGCAAAGAGATCATATGAGTTCAAACCAATGTCCATTTAAATCATCTATAACCCAAGAATGATACAAATATTCCGTTATTTTGTATTTATATTTATTTATCATATTTTTTGATTTAGAAAAATTTAATTTTTTTAGAAAAATCCGAAAAATCACTCGCAAATTTTTTTCAATGTTTACAATTAAAAATTTATCTATATTTCATGAAAATAATTTCCTAATTCTGATAAATTTATTTATTAAAAACATCAAAATTTAATTGAAAGATAACAATTTTAAAATTGAAACTGCTTTTATAACAATTTCGAAAATTAACTAAGGTCTCTTAAAGTTATTATATAAACATGAGTGATATAAACATATTAATTAATGAAATTTTGAGAGTAATTTTTTTAAATTATTAAATTAATCAAAACATTGTAATTACATATCCATGACTTACAAAAATAAATACACATAATTATTAATTTTTAAAATATTTACTTACATATAGTATGATATATTAATATTAAAATCTCCCTAATAAGAAGTTTAAATTATTTCTATACATTAATTTGTGAGGGTACTATTCAACTGTCCATTATACTAGTGATAAGGGTAACATTGCTATTCCAAAGGTCAAGTTACAATTTCATCGTTATATATTCCTTAACATCTAGGCACACCTTTTATTATAAACATTCTTCATTGTATGGTTTATATTATGTTTTATATGTAATATTAATTTATTACACTATAAGGCCTAATTATAAGAATATAATTCAATTGATAAAGCATTGGTTCATTACATTCCTAAACCCTTATGATATTTCTCCCTCCAAATATCATTTTACAAACTCTGCAAGAATCATGATTGGGTACTTTTCTGCCATTACTTCCTCCAGTTCCCATGTTCCCTCATTATATGTATGGTTCTGCCATAGTATAATAAATAGTGGAGTAATCTTGTTATGTAGAATTTTATCTCTAGGATAAATGATCTTCGCTGGAAGCACTTCATATGAAAAATCATTCTCAAGTTGTACCACCTATGATGATAGTACATATGAAGTATCTAGTACGTACTTTATTAAGATGGATGCATGGAAGACATTATGTACTTTAGACATGGTCGGTAGATGTGCTAATAGATGTGCAGCTACTCCAAGATAATCAAGAATCTCAAAGGGGTCGATGTACCTGGGACATTTATTTTCCTTCTAACCAAATATCATGCCTTCTTCCATAGTGATATATGGAGGAATACCATTTCACTAACGTTGCAATAAGGGTCTCATCGATGATTGTTATCATAGATAGTTTATTGACTTCCAGCTTCCATGATATTCTACATAGGGGTTTTAACTATATCCACCATTTTATATATTATTTTAGGTCCTTAAAATTGAAGCTCACCGATTTCATCCCAATGTTGTGGTCCTATATTCTCCTTTACCCATAATGGGCTTCATATGGTTTCATTTGGATAGTGGATTAGAAGATATTGTCGTAGGAGAATTAGAGTTGTGGAAGATGTTGGTCCTATACAACATTGAAGTTTATAGAACATTCTCTCAACCTCTCATCGAGTGATGTAAATGTTTATTCAGGTTGGCCATCAATTTGGTGATGATAGGCCGTACTGATGTTCAACTTAGTGCATAGAGAATGTTGGGATCATTTCTAGTACTTCAGAATAAAATATTGGATCTCGATTGGATAAAATAGACAAGGTTACTCTGTGAATCCTTAAAATATCATTAATATATATTCAGGCATGTTGATCTGATGATAAGTCGTCTATAATTTTGATATACTGAGCTATCTTTGTAATACTATCTACAATTACCCATATAACATTATTTCATATCAATATACTTCGATGTATAGTGGCAAAGTCCATGGTAATGTTATCCCACTTACATTTTGGTATAGATAGTGGTTAAATGTTCATCTTTGACTATGTCCTTTCAGTCTTCACTGGTGGACATAATAGGAACATTGATGTATAACTAGTGATCCCCTTCTTCATATTGTCCCACCAAATGTTTTCTTGAATATCTCAATACATTTTTATGCTCCCTAGATGAATGGGGAAGATTGATATATGTGTTTTTCTAGAAATACCCTTATTTATCTCTAGATGATATGGTACTCATAATTTATACCCAAATCATACAACATCTCCCTCATATATGTAGAACTTAGAGGATTTTTTATTTCTGATAGCTACAACCCATTTTTAAATTTCCAATAGATTTATTTTATCATCCTTTATTTTCATTATATGGCATGGTTGAGAAATAATTTGATAGTGGCTTGTTGATGTTCCACCAATAATGGTTCTCATGTACATCCTTATAAAATATATTAATATTGGATCCTTTTCAATTCTCAACATTGAAAAAGATACATGATCCATTATTTTTATATCATTTCCACCATATTTTCCTTTTCATGATGGTAGTGGATTGAGATGTAATAGTTTTTGATGTGATTTTATGATATTTTCTAGTTCATATTAATCACCTTATGTGTGAAAATAAATTTTAGACTCTTGTGGTCAGTATATATTACACCATACACCCCATAGAGTTAATCACGCCAGATTTTCAAAGTAAAGATCCCATCTACAAACTCCAGATCGTTCATAAGATAGTTTAACTAACATATTTTACAATTAATTGAAGAATTGGCTATCACTTTATAATGTTAAATTAGTAAAAAACATATTCCTCTCAATATAGAATAATTTTACTCCATATAGAGTTCTACACTTCTTGGGATAGTGAGTACTTGTGTAATTATAAGACACTTTTTTAGATCCACAAAAAATTTCACACATTCTTGGGTCTAGAAAAACCACACTCACTTTAGTGTTATCTTGTTCATTGGGTTTGAAGATCCTGAAATTTTCATAAAAAATCATCAGTAATACCCATATGGACCATGAAATCTATGGATCATCGATACAGATGTTTTCCTGGGTCACTCTTCAATTTCCATTATTTTTGTAGGGTATATAGATATCACTTTTCTAGTTATAACATTCCCCAAGAATGATACTTCATCCATAAAGAACACACATTTACAAATATTTTCATAATGCTTCTTCATTAAAATATTCACCATCAATGTAATATAGTTTTCTTCATGTTCCTCATTGATTTTGATGTATATTAGAATATCATCGATAAAGACTACCAAAAAAATTTCAAGGTATTAACTAAATATTCTATTCATTAAATATATGAATATTGATAGGCCATCAGTGAGGTCGATGGGCATCATTATGAACTCATATTGTCCATTACTCTTTCGAAAGGTAATTTTTGGAATATCTTCCTTCATCTCCATTATTGGTGATATCTCAACCGATGGTCCAACTAAGTGAAATAACTTTCCCCATATATATTATCAATCATGTAATCAATTTTAGGTTGGGGATACTTGTTCATTATCATGATATAATAGAGTGCATGATAATCATTGTATAGTTTCATTAATCTACAATTATTCTAAACAAGGACAACCGGTGTACCTAGTTGTATAGAACTCGAGAATATAAAACCTTTCTCTATATTCTCCTATAACTACCTCTTCATATATTCTAGGTCAATGGTTTCCATTATATAAGGTTTCTAGTATATAGGTAGGGATCCAAGAATATGTTCAATTGATAATTAAACCTCTCGATCTAGAGGAAGGCTACAAAATTATTCAAGGAATACATCTTGTATAAAACCACACAATGATAATATCATCAAGAGATATCATCTACATTATCAAAATCATTTCAGCATGATTTTCATTCTAAAACAGAAACATTATCCGCACATGAGATGGTGATTCTGAAGGAAATTAATCTTTCTACTTACAAATGAAAAGAATTGGGAGATGCTTCAGGATGTGAATATTGATACCCCTTTCCGGACTGTTGATGTTTTATTTGTATAAATACATCTAATTCATTGCCAAGATAACATAAAACTCCACTAAAGGATGTATACTGATATTTGAAGGGAGGATCTGTTTCACAAACATTAATAGGGGAGGAGTTATATACTTTGGATGTAACAATTTTTTTATTCTCTAATATCATTGGTAACTCAATATCCCAAATTTATAGGTGGTGTTTGGATAGTTTTACTAATCATATATGATATGAATGAATTCGTAGTACCAAAATGAAATAGAACATTCACAATATCTGAATGAATAACTATAGTACCTATCACTGAATCATTCAATGGCTCCACCACAGCAGTAGTGATTACATAATCAATTAATTAATTACATTTAAGTTCTTAATTATTACCTATAACAAAACTTTTGTTTGGGAAATTGTTTTCATAATTCCAATGTTTCTTATAGTCGAAAAATTGCACTACTAATTGAGCGTGGATATGAACCCTTCTTTATTCTTCTACATTAGTGGAATTTTTATATTCCATCATCATTTTTATCCTGGCGTCCCATTATTCCTTATTTGATGCATTTAAATCTTGTATATATATAATTTCTAGTATGCTTCCCCCCTAAATTTTTACATTATGTGTAATGACCAACAAATTCCCATTGGCGTGAGAGATCAATGAGTCAGTACTAGACCTTAAGCGACATCCCCAAGGCTCCAAAGGTCGGAAATAAATGCCGAAGGGTTTCAAACAAGTGGGAGACTATTCACCCTTTTAGAACATACCATAGAACAAACAACCATTACCAAACTAAACCACTAAATGATGCATGATAAAATCTAAGACAAGTCAACCATTTATTTTATCATTAACCAACCAAGAGTACCATAGTAGAAACCAACACAAAAACATCAGATTAAATAGCGAAAAGACAATATCGAAGACCACAAGACAATAAAACCAACTACATGCTCCTCATCCCCAAGATACAACATCATGAACCATCACAAGCATCACAAATCAGTATGCGACACTTTACCTTCACCAACATCCAGATACATGACATCTGCAAAAGAACCAATGTGCCAAAGCAGGGGGGTGAGTAATGAATCTCATTAGGTTTTCCATGATGACTTCCCAACCCATGTGTCTATGATAAAACATATTTGAAAAAACGTACGAAAACTGTGTGCATGCTTCTATCCAGAGGAGGAAGGGTCACACAGCTTAGCCTAGGCAGGCCTCACAGTTTTCCTGGTCGTGCGCCTTGGCCTGTCCTACCCAGATTTCCTTTCATCCATGCCTCGAGCCCCCAGAACACCAGTAAGGCCTCTCACACATTCGGAAAACATCCCTTGAAGCCCGAAACAAGGGATTCAACCAAAACATAAAAAAAATACATTTCCAAAAACCGAGATCTTACAATAATTTATGAAATATGTGTATATGGGAATGGAATATAATAATAATTACTATTGGACACAAAATAATTTTTTTTATTATACTGATTGATATTTAATGTTTTTAGGAATTTTCCCCATGAAATTATTTAGAGTAATGATTGATCATGATATTGATTTGTAATTTTTTGGGTGATGATTATGTTCTATAAATAATTATTTATCAATTCATTATGTATGTTATTCCATTTTAAATGATTATTATAATGGTTTCTTTATGTATTCTAGGAAGATGAAGTCCCATGGAATGTACATTAAATTTCTTTGATGTAAAATTATTTTTCATAGATATTTTTTAGTTCTGAAATTAATATAATTATATTTTATTTAATGAAATTGTTATTCTATTTTATGGTAAAATAATTTATTATGAAACTAAATTTCATGTATTATGATATTTTATAAGAAAACGTCAAGATTTTGAATTATAATTCATAATAAGTGTTATATAAATATTCTTGGTTTGATAATATTATTTCATGATAAAGTAACTGATATTTTTATTTCAATGTTTAAAATGATAAAATAAAACTATATTAAAATATCTCATGTTTTGAAAATAACTAATAGTGTTTTCTTTATTTTTTTGTCCCATACTAAGATTTTTTCACATCCCTTGTTTTTAAATTAGTTTTCATTAGGCTTAGGGATGGGTGAAATGTTATTAAATTCATATATATATATATATATATGGTACATTTACTAAATGATTCAACATTGTCTTTATATTTAATGAGGATTATAGAAATAATTTACACAATATAGAAATATATTCATTATTATGAAATTGTTCTACATAATCTCGTTAATGTATAATAAACGATGGTCCATTGTTACTTAAGTCATCTAATATTTATATTTGATTTTTTATAATTTGGATTTATAAAATTGGTAGCATAACATCCTAGGTTAATAATGAATACGAAATTTTCATATTTAATAATTTTTTAGAATTAAATATTAATTTTAATTTAAAGGTGAAGCAATGATTGATAGCGTACCAGATACACATCAACATGTTTCATTGAAATATTATATTGCACACTAATAATATAATAATATCAATTTAAATTATAGTAAATTCATAGCCATTGTAATGGAGGTAATGAGTAGAACTAACTACAAAGAGATTATATATGTTGGTTAAATATTTTTACATTTATCCAGTAAATGATAGAGGACTAAAATGGGAATGAATCCGAATTTAATCATAAATATTCTCATATTCTTTAATAGGTCGATTAACCACATTTTGATGGAGAAGCCCTTTTAAATCCACTTTTGGTAAATTTTAAATGTTATATTTGACAAAATAAAATCCATCATTAGAATCGGGACATCAAAATTTACTTTGTGTAAATTTTTGTTATTTTTCCAATAATGTTAATTTTTTTAATGAATAGTGAAAATGATGTATTTTAATTCAAAACTTACTTTTAATCTAATTTTTATATAATGTAATATTATCTTTTTAATTGGGATTAATTTGTATTTAAAGTATTTTTTTTACCATTTAATCCAATGTTGGTCATTGGAATTAATTTTACTTTGAAATTTGTCATAAAAAGATGTCAATCTTTTAATAGATATTATTTATTAAAAAATTGTTATTTGTCTTGATAGTGGAAATTAATTTTTAAATTAATTAATGCTACTTATATGTTTTGAATTTGGTAAAATGGAAATCATTTTTTAATTTGGAATAACAAATTTACTTTGGATAATTTTTTGGTATTTTTCTGAAAAAAATTATCATTTTTAATGAATAGTGAAAAATACTGCATTTTACTTCAAAAGTGGTTTTAAACTAATTTAATTATATTTTTAGATTGTCCTTTTAATTGGTTATAAATTTTAATTTAATTATTTTTTATCACTTAATACAATTCTGTTCATTGGAAGTAATTTCACATTACAATTGGATTGAAAAACCAGTCAATATTTTGATAAATTTTACTTCTTGAAAACTTGTCTTTGGTTGTGACAACGGGAAATATTTTTAAATTAATTACTGAAACTTCTGTGTTTGAAATTAGGTAAAATTGACTCCATATTTGGAATCATAAGGTCCAAATTATGTAATTAAGACTCTTATGTTTTTGGACATTATGAATAGTAATGACGGTAATAATCTTTAATTATCATGATTAATTTGTAATCGGGTAGTTAAGGGCAATAAAATAATATGATAATAATATAAAATGACCCCAACATTTGTAAAAATCCTCTATTTCAAGTCATGGCCGACCATGGGATGGTTTTTACCAAACATGAAGGCCCATGGAATCACATGGGTGTGATAGTGACATTTATGACATTGTTTTATTTAAAGTGAAATATAACAAAGGTTTGTTTATCATAAGTAAAAAAAATTAATATTTTTTACATAAATGATATATTAGAATATAAATATTCATTGGAAATCTAAAAATATTTCTTACATTATGGTATTTGTTTATATTTTTTATACATTAAATAAATAAATTTATTCATGACACAAGGATGATGTTGTGATTAGCTCATTAATAAACGATTTAAATAAAAAGAAATGGTAAGGTAAAATATAATACATAAACTTTTTAAAAACCTATTTTATTGGTGGATTTAGAACCCTTATCTCCTTATCCTGAAAATATTTCACTGTGGGACCTCTAAAATCCAAAAATCATTTTATAATAATGTATCTTTTCAAGACATTCCAAAAGTGACCCTCATCCCTTATATAAAAGTCCCCCACCTCTTCCCACTTACCTACACCTATCCAGCCCTTGGATCATCCAAAATCTACTCATATTACCTCTCCAAATACCTCTCTTACTCCTAAAATTCTCATCTTGATATGAAGTCAATCCAAGGAAGCCTTTGAATCAAATAAAAATGAGTTACCCAATTTAGAGGTAATGACTTCTCTCATGTTTCTTTTTTTATTTTCCTTCGTTACCCACAAATATCTTATAATTATTTGACCCCATAATAACACTTGTATAATAAATATACTATTATGTTTTTATGAAAATAATTCTACCTACACTTATACACACTTCCTTCTAATGGTTAATAAACATGTTGTTTCTGTGGGTGGCGAATTACTACCTCACGAAACAGTGATTGTTCAATTTTCTTTTAACACCTATAATGGTGGCCATTATGATGGAAATATATTTATATATGATATATATTATATTTATTTTAGCTCTATTATTCTTTATTTTATAATTAAAACATACATTTATGCTTTGCATGTTGTAAAAATACGATTATTTCATATAAGGAAGTGTGGACAACCGCCCCCGCAAGTGATGTGAAGAGTTCTTTCCAAACAAGGAATTTATAAAGAATGTAATTAATGAACATATGTTACCTATATAACATATATATTATACTGTAATTATAATATATCTATTTCTAATTTATTTTTAGTGTCCATTAATATGACAAAAAAATGAAAGTAGCCATCATCCTTACGTACGGCCTACCGTCTCCATGAACAATACATTTCATTTTTTACCTCCAAATGATATTGAATAGTATAAAATTAAAATATACTTGATTTTAATGATATTTAAATCATTAATACAATTCTATAGTTTATTTAATTATAACTACATGGGCATTTCTTTTCAAACATGCTTATTTTTGACTCATGTAGTGAACATCGACAAAATATATGATATGAACTCACATAATAAACTAAGTATTATTACATGAAAATATGTGATGCTAATTGAATAATAATCTTTAATGTATTTACTTATGAAATTATAAATTGACCAATGTTTAATATTCTGGAATATAATGAAATGAAGAAGACAAGTCGGACATGAGGTAAGGGATTTCTTATCCCACTTTTAATTCCAGGAGATTTCTATTGTTCGCCACTTATTTGTTTAATGTGGTGATTGGGTACTGAAATTTCATATATATTATCATGGTTAAATTTATATTCATGGAATTATGTTATTCATTCGGTGTTTATTTTCTTTTAGTCATACGACTTGATTGATTGTAACGAGGTAAAGGGTTTTTATCTCACATTATATTCCCGTGAGATTCAGGCTACATTTCCCACTATTTCCTTTTGTGTGGTGTATGTACTTACAATGATTTTATTATTTTTGTAATATAATTTAATTTATGGGTATTTACCTCTTCATTGTATGATCCATCTTTCATGGGGTGTACATTTTGAAAGTTACCCAAAATGGTAAGGGAACCTTTAACCCTCCTCTTTTTAAAAGACTTATTTTTAATAGGTCTTTTAATTTACATCTTATTATGTTGGGATATGTTCATAGATATCATTATTGATTTAAATTTTATTTCCAAGTGATAATATACGATTTTTATCTCCCATCAACTCATTTTTCGAATTTTAATGTGGCGTCGTTAGGTAGTCAAATTTCTGTAAGGGAACTCCTTGACCCAATTTTAATTCTTTGGGTTAAACCTCTACTTATTAATTATGCCACACTATGAATATGTGGGGATGACCTATGATTGTTTTACACTTAATATACAATTATATTGGGTGTATTTTTATTTTTCACACATAATTATGTAATTGATTTATCCTTAATATAATGATACCATCATTGTAAGGGACTTCGTCACAATCTAGTTTCATTGAGGCATACATCAATTTATATACAACCTCTTTTTATTCGTTTTATAATAACCCCTTTTGAATTCTAATTAAATTAAATAGTAATATTTTTACATGAAGTGTTTTACTAAACGTCAAAAGTAATGTTTTTTTCTTTCGTATGTGGCGACAACGACTTCTCCACCACCATGACCATTATTTCAGTTTTGGCATCCTCTACAAGTAATAATGTTTTAAATGAAAAATAAATAGAATTTTTTACTTTTTTTATTTTGGTATTGAAAATGTGTTAGATAATTTTTTGATTATATCAATGTTTTTTATTGATATCTTTTTATTGAAATATAGAAATGTTATGTTTACTTTATGCATGTTTTATGTGATATGATTATGTTATGGTTATTGGGAAATGTTTATGAACTCTGGTGGTTCCATGATAAACTAAGGTTAGGTGAGCCCGAGACAGCTCTACAATGCATTGGGTAACTCGAAGGAGTTAACCACTATGGTTTCTCCGAAGATATTTAGGGAATATACTATGATGGGTATTCCCAACGTAACCATGAGGATTACTCCCTATGTAAGAATGTTTTGAATGCCTCAAGTTACCACTATGTCTTATGATTTCTATAAGTTATTGATAAATCTTATGATTTCATAATGTATTGTAAAGTTCTTATTTTTTATGAGTAAAGTATGATTTCGTTGATTCTTATGTATACATGGACTAATGTTTTCTTACTGTATTTATATATCCCTTACTGACATTTTTATGCTCATCCCATGTTTTTTAAATGTTTTACATAGAACATAAAGTGGAATAGTGTCAAGGATGGTATCAATGAAATGTCATTATGTATAAAATATTGAAATATACATGACTCTTTTGTTCAAGAGTTTTTATTTTGTGAAAAATGGAAACTGAGTAGATGTGTCTACTTTGTAATCATTGAGATGTAATAGTTATTTCCTAATTCTCTAAAACTCTAAACCTAAAAAGATCCTAAATTTGAATTATCTGTTTAATTCAAGATTTTGTAACGTTTTATGGTCGGGTCCATATTGTTGGTTTCATAGGTTGGTTTAGATAACTTTAGGGGATGGGGTATTCTTTAAGCATAAGTGACATTACAATAATGGTTTGGATTTCAGAAAGGGTAATAGTTTTATTTTAGATAAAGTGAAAGAGTTTAAGATAACATGAATAATAATATCGTAGTATTATACCATGATTTTAATGATATAAACACACTGACCTTTTTGGTTTTAGTAAATGGTTGGATCTAGCAGACACAAATGTAATATCGGATGTGAGGAAAACATTGATGGTTTTCTGAATGAGCAACTAAATGATACAAGAGCTGCAATGATAACTCTTGTGGTTATTCACAACCAACTATTTATATTCATTATGGACCACCTAAATATTAGTTATTTTTATAAGACATCATATATGTGAGATACAAATCCCTACGGATGTTCAAGTAATAATCATAAATGAAAGTATGTTTAAAAACTTTTGTGTCAAGTATGTGGAATGAAAAACCTAGGAAAATGCTTCAAAGGGATAGAAAGAAGCTATAGATGTGGAAATTATGTTCATAAAGCAACAACCTACTGTGGAAAATGGAAGAATCTAGTTTCCTTTAGGAAATCAAAAGAAGTTCTCTCTGAAGGATCAATTGAATGTTTCAAATGTGGTGTGCATGGTCCTTATGCAAACACATGTCCTACAATGATTTATCAGCAATGGGATCACCCAGATAATACAAATATTCATTTACAAATACCAAATGCCATTCCAATTGAGGATAAAGAAACTGGCAATGACCAATGAAATGTATAGATTGTTTCTTAAAATATGTTTTCCTATTATTGAAATGATAGGTTATGATTCATGATTCTGATTGTAGGAAATAAGTATTATAGAATAAGTTTTAAAGGAATGGTTAATGGATCATGAATAATGTTGAATGAGTAAGAAGTCAACATATAAGGGGTTCAAGAGTTATGGTAGAATTTACGATGGTGAAATTCATAAAAGTAGTAAGGATCTTTTGATGAAGGGATTACATTATAAGACTTTTTATAGTATGTGTAACCCTGAAATTAGATATATGAAAATTTTATTCTAGGAATATTTATCTTTTATTTTGTGGATATAGTTATAAAGAACTTTTTGGGTTATATGATCCTTGAATTTGATGTAATTATCTGGTAATACATTTTGGGATGCAAACCAAATGTTATTAGATATGCTTTTGTGTTAAAATTTGTTGTGGTTCTTTTTGATGAATTTATCTATTTTTAAGAATGCTGTGAAATAATATAATTTTTTAAAAGGGAAAACACACAGACCGTGTGGAAACCTGTCACTTCGGACAAAGCTATAGGAATGGAACCCACAACCAAAGTGCGACAGGTATTTATTGCCTACCACTGGACTATGTGAAGTCCCTGGTTAGTATGACTAATTATTTTTAGATAGAAGATCATATGAATCAGGAATAAGTTGATTTTGGGTTAGCTATGCAATTGATTAACCTATCAGGGAGGAAATGTGATTAGGTTAATAACTTTTCAATATGAGAATTTAAGAGTAACTGATGATATTTGGAGATAAATGTTAATTTTTATCTTGTAAGACTATGTGATTAAATACTTAGGAGATTTTGGTTTCATTCTTAGTTTTTATTACATTGATAAATTTTATGGATAGTTGTTTATTGAATAGTGTTTGATGAACATTGGGTTTTGATGGACAAATTTTGGGAGATTAAGACAAGTTTTTTTTGTAAATAATTATCCTTTTTGGGGATAATATGATCATGTAATAACCATTTTGGTTTTGGATAAGGTTTAATGACATGTGAAATATAATGTTCATATTTTGTGGATTATGTGATTCTCATGAAGATGATTATAGCGCTATTAAAGGGATCATGTCAACATAGATACTCATCTTTTGTATAAAATAAGAGTTTTTTAAGAAATCTAGTAAGATATTAAAGTCTACATGACAAGTAAAGAAGTTTTCTTATTATATAATGAAGCACAAAAATAAATTCTTCAATTTAAAGTAACATAAAATAAAAATTTTGTCTGTTAAAGTTTCTTACTAGGGAATCAACTAAAATTTTACCCATCTCAAGTATGTGATTTTTTTTGTGGTTAAATTTCCCTTAAACATGTTTTATATTGCTCTCCATTGGAACATGAACCTTTGTATTATCTTTCATATCTATGATTCCATGGAATCCTAGTATTTGTTGTCTCATGTGACCTTTTTAATTCTCTTTTTTCTTTTAAATTGATAGTTTTATTGAATTACTTTCCGATGTGGGACTTTCAAGGATGATTCAAAGCCCAATTTTAAAATTGTGAGGACGCAATTCCCAAAATGGGGAAGGATGTAACATCCAAGGTATATAAAGAATTTGAAATTTTAATATTTTCTAATAATTGATAATTAAATATGAGTTTTACTTTAAAGGGGATTCTATGTTTGATAGCATACATGATACGCAGCCACAAGTTTCATTGAAATCATACGTTTCACTCTAATATTTTAATAATTTTTTTTAAATAGTAGTAAATGTTTAGACATTGTAATGGTGGGAATGAATAGAATTTACTACAAAGTGAATTTATTTGTCTGTTAAATATTTTTCCATTTATACAATACATGTTAGAGGCTTAAAATTCAAATGAATCCAATTTTAAGCATAAATTTTCTAATATTTATTAAAAGGTCGATTAACCGCCTTATTATGGAAAAACCCTTTTAAATCTACTTTTTTCAATTTTATAATTTACATTTGAAAAAAATAGCATCCTTCTATAGAATCGAGACATCAAAACTTACATTTTTTATTTTTTTTAATGTTTCAAATAAAGTTCATTTTTTAAATTAATAGTGAAAATGCCTTATTTTAATTCAAAACCTCCATTAAATATAATTTATTTATATGGTTAGATTATATTTTTAATTGTGATTAAAGTGTAGTTAAAATATATTTTTACCATTTAATCCAATGTTGTCCATTGAAATTAATTTCACGTTGAAATTGGACATAAACACATGTCAATCTTTTGATAGATATTGTTTCATAAAAACATGATATTTGTCTTGACCATGAGAATTAATTATAAAATTAATTAATGCAACATCGATGTTTTGAATTTGGTTAAATGTAAATAATTTTTTAATTTGGAATATCAAATTTACTTTGGATAAATATTTGGTATTTTTCTGAAAAATGTTCATTTTTAATGAAGAGTGAAAAATAATGCATTTTACTTCAAAACTACTTTTTCATCTTATATAATTATATATTTAGATTATCCATTTAATTGGTTTTATAGTGTAATGGAATTATTTTTTATCACTTAATACAATGTTTTTCATTGGAAGTAATTTCACTTTACAATAGTATTTAAGAACAAGTCAATCTTTTTATAAATTATACTTCTTTAAAACCCATATTTGGTTGTGACAATGAGAATTATTTTTAAATTAGTTACTACAATTTCTGTGTTGGGAATTTGGTAAAATGGATTCTATATTTGGAATCAGAAAGTCCAAATTATGTAATTAAGATTCTTTTATGTATGGACATTATGAATAGTAAATATTGTAATTATATTTAATTATCGTGATTAATTAGTAATCATGTAGTTTAGGGTAATAAAATAATATCATAATAATTTCAAATGACCCCAACATGTGTCAAAATCCCATTATTTGATTCATGGATGACCTTGGGAAGCTTTTTACCAAACTTGAGGGCCCATGGAGTCACATGAGTGTGATACTGACATTTATGACATTATTTAAAAAAAAGTGGAATATAACAATGGTTTGTATATCCTAAGTAAAAAAAAATTATTTTTTTCACAAAAATGATTTCATAGACTATAAATAGTCATAGGAACACTAAAAAGATTTCCTACATCATAATATTTTTTATAATTTTTAGACATTAATTAAATAAATTTATTTATGACATAATGGAAGTGCTCAGATTACCTCTCCACTTCCCTCTCTTACTCCTAGTTGCATCACATTAGGCAAATTTCATTTGAAGGAAGCCTTTGGCTCAAATGAAAAAGAGTTACCAAATTCAGAGATAATGACTTCTCTCTAGTTTCTTTCTATTATTTTCCTTCTTCACACACCAGTATCTTCTAATAATTTTATCCCATAATAACACCAGTATCCTCAATATACTAAGATTTTTTTATGAAAATCACTCTACCTACACATACACACACCTCTGTCTAATGGTTAATCAACATACTGTTTCTAAGGGTGGAGAATTACTACCTCAAAAAATGATGATTGTTTAATAATTTTTTAACACCTCTCATGGTGGCCATGGTGATGGAAATATAATTATATATGATATATATTTTATTTATGTCTCCTCTATGCTTCTATATATTATATTTAAAATGTACATTTTTTCTTTGCATGTTGTAAAAATACGATAATTTCATATGAAGAAGTGCGGACAACCACCCCCTCAAGTGATGTGACTCGTTCATGCCAAAGATGGAATTTATAATGAATGTAATTAATGAACTTATGTTACCTATATAACATATATATTATACTGGAATAATAATTTATCTATCTCTAATTTATTTTTAAAGTCCATTAATATGACAAAAAACGATTGTAGCGTTCATGCGTACGTACGACCTACCATCTCCACGAAGGGTACATTTCATTTTTTTTATCCAAATGTTATATAATATAATAAAATTAATATATCCTGGATATATATGATATTTAAATCATTAATACCATTCTGCAGATGATGTACTTATAACTACATTGGTAATTCTTTTCAAACAAGTTCATTTTTGACTCATTTATCGAACATCGACAAAACTTGTGATATGAACTCAAATTATTAACCAATTATTAAATCATGATAATATTTTATATGAATTGAATAATAAACATTAATGGAAGTCCTTTAGAAATTATAAATTGAACAACGTATATTATTCAGGAATATAAAGAAACAAACAAGACAAGTAAGACTCGAGGTATGGGATTTCTTATCTCACTTTTAATTTCGTGATATTTCCATTATTAGCCACTTATTTGTTTCATGTGGTGTGTTGTGTACTGCCATTTCATATATATTATCATTATTCTATTTATATTCATGGTATTATGTAATTTATTTGGTTTTTATTATTGTTTAGTCATACGACTCGATTGATTACAACGAGGTAAGGGGCTTCTATCTCAATTTTTATTCCTGTGAGATTCATACTACATTTGACCCAATTCTCTTTTGTGTGGTTTATGTACTGCCCATGGTTGCATTCTTTTTGTAATATAATTTTATTTATGGGTATTTACATCTTCATTGTATGATCATTCTTTCATGGGGTGTACATTGAGAAAGATACCCAAATCGATAAAGGAACCTTTCACCCTATTCTTTTTGTTAGGTCTTTTAATTAACATTTTCTTATGTTGGGATATGTTCTTAGATATCCTTATTTTTGCAAATTTTATGTCCATGTTATGAGATACTATTATTATCTCACATCAACTCATTTAATGAATTTTATAGAGACACCGTTGGGCTATCAAATTTCTGTAAGGGAACTCCGTAACCCAATTTCAATTCTTTGGGATAAACCTCTACTTATAGATCATGTCATGATATGAATATGTGTGGATGAACTCGGATTGTATTACACATAATATCCACTTATGTTGGTTGTATTTATATTTTTCACACATAATTATGTAATTGATTTATCCTTAATATATGGATACTGTGTTTGTAAGGGACTTCGTCTCAATCTCCATTCATTGAGGAATAATTCAATTTATATATGACCTTATATTATTAGTTGTATAATAAACCCTTTTTAATTTTAATTTCATTCAAAAGTAATCTTTTTACATGAAGCATTTTACTAAACAATAAAAGGAATGTTTTGGTCTTATGTATGTGGAGACAACAATATATCTGCCTTTGTGACCATTATTTGAGATTCAGCTTCCTCTACAAGACATAATGTTTTTATATGAAATATAATTAACATGTTTTACTTTTCAGTTATTTTTGTATTGAAACTTGTTTTTATAATTTTTTTATTATATAAATGTGTTGTATGGATATCTAGTGATTGAAATATGGAAACGTTATGTTTCCTTTATGCATGATTTATATGATACGTCTATGTTATGGTTCTTGGGAATTGTTTATGATGTCATGTGGTTCCATGATAAACTAAGGGCGGGTGATCCTGAGGGAGATATCCAATTCATTGTGTAACAAAAAGGAGTTAAACGCTAAGGTTTCTCCTATGAGATTTAGGAAATATACTATGATGGATATTCCAAATATAACCATGAGAGTTACTCCCTGCGTAAGAAATTTATGAATTCCTCAAGATACCTTTATGACTTATGATTTCTATGTGTTATTCATAAATCTTATGATCTCGTGAGGAATGTTTAGGTGCTTATGTTTTATGCGTAAAGTATGATTTCATTGTTTCTTATGTATACATGGAAAAATGTTTTCTTTCTGTATTTTTATATCCCTTACGGATCTTGTTATGCTCATCCAATATTTCTGAAATGTTTTTCACACGACATAAAGTTGAATATGGTAAATTATGGGATCAAGGAAATGTCATGCTATCTAAAACATAGAATTAGTCATGATGCTTTTGTTCAAGAGTTTTTATTTTGTGAAAAAAATTGAAAATCAGTAGATGTGTCTACGTTATAATCGTTGAGATGTAATAGTTATGTCTTAATTATCTAAAACTCTAAACCTGAAAAGATCCTCAATGTGAATTATTCATTTAATTCATGATTATGTAATGTTTTAAGTTCGGGTCCTTATAATTATATATTTCTTACTATCTATGAAACAAAATGTAATGGATATGATTTAGTCAACTAATCTAATAGGGTTGGTTCAATGATATTAAAGATAATGTGGAAAATAATTATTCAAATGAATGAGACCTTAAATCTGTCCAGTGATTCATTTCACATTTTGATTTATGGAGATGGGTAATCGATTTTTGAGCATCCAATATTGTCCCTATAATCGTACCATTAGGGTTATTTTCTCTATGAACATTGCACCATAGTACATAAACGTTTATACATTCTCTAAGCCTTCATTCTTGGAAAATAATTTCATAGTTCCTCTTTGTTAATACATTCAGTATAAGGCCCCAGCCTTAAACCTTACTTAATCTTGAGTCATTACAAGATTACACATTGAGGATCTTTTCGGGTTTAGAGTTTTAGAGAATAAGATCATAAAACATGCATTACATTCCACATATAAACAAAGTGGTTACATAAAGATAGTATTCTTCATTCCCATCAATGGAAACACATTTAAAATAAAACATGGATTATTTCTTGAAACATCCTTGACTCTATCACCTTATCATGTACCTTTCCCTTGACCTGTGAAAAACATTTCAAAAACTTGGGATGAGCATAAAAACTCAGTATGGGTTATAAAAAAAACATGGAAAGGAAACATGAGTTCATATATACATAAGAATGAAATCATACTTTACCCATAAAACATAGTCACTTTAACATACCTCATAAAATCATGAATAAATCATAGAAATCATAAGACATAAAGGTAACTTGAGGCATTCATAACATTCTTACGTAGAGAGTAACCCTCTTGGTTACGTTTGGAATACCCATCACAGTATATTCCATAAAATCTCTTCGGAGAAACCTTAACGTTTCACTCCTTCGCATTACCCAATGCATTGGAGAGCTATAACGGGCTCACCCGCCCTTAGTTTATCACGGAACCACCCGTCTTCATAATAATGCCCAAGAACCATAACATAATCATATCACATAAAACGTGCATAAAGGAAACATAAAATTTCCACATTCCAATCACGAGATATCAATACAACAAATTGATATAAAAACATTATGAAAACCATTTTCAATACCAAAATAACAGAAAAGTAAAACATGGTATTTATTTTTCTTTTAAAAAGAAGGTATGGCTTGTTGAGGAAGCCGGAACTCAAATAACGGTCACGACAGCGGAGAAGTCGTTGTCGCCGCATACGTACGACAAAAACATTCCCTTTTGTCGTTTAGTAAACGCTTTGTATAAAAAAATATTCCTTTTGAATAAACGTAAAAGTCAAAGGGGTTTATACACCGTATAAAAGAAAGTTGTGTATAAAATAAAATATGCCTCAATGAAAGAAGATTGAGACGAAGTCCCATACCTCGTATCCGACTTGACCCAACCGTTCTTTAACCTCCTGAATAATAAACTTGAGTTAATCTCTACTTGCATAAGAACCTTTTTCAAGTTCATTATTCCTTTTATACCATGTTATGGACATCATGTAATCATTTAAGTTAATAATGTTCATTTTGTCGGTATTTGGTTCTTAAGTCAAAAATAGACTTCTTACACTTACATGTTGTTAATTTGGTCAAAGGTTCATTATATACAGAATGGTATTCATGATGTAGATATCATATATGTCATATATATCCAGTACATACATGCATTTATAATATTACATCACATTTAGAGGTAAGAAATGAAATGCACCGTTCATGGAGATGGTAAGCCGTACGTACGCATGAACGCTACTTTCATTTCTATTTCATATTTTATAGAATGGAATCATAATGATATAAAGATATATTATAATTCCAGTATAATATCATATATAATATCATAGTTCCATCCTTTATATGTCCCACATATGGTATTTAACGAATCAAATCACTTTGAGGGGGCGGTAGTCCGCACTTCCTAAAATGAAGATATCGTGTTTACCCATAATGGAAACCATAAAGGTATGCCCAAAATTAAAAAACAGAATCTTAAGGAAAACATAAACATATTATATATCATATATAAAAATAGTTACATCATAATGGCCACCTTTGAAGGTGTTAAATGAGTATTGAACAATCATCGTTTCGGGAGGCAGAATTTCGCCATCCACAGAAACCGTATGTTCTTTAACCATTTGATGTAGTTGTGTGAGAGTGTAGCTCAAATAAATCTTATAACAACATCCTAGTATATTGAAGATACTGGTGGTGTTACAAAGGAAGTAAATAAAAAGAGTTTAGGGGGTTGGAGAAACAAAATAAAACAAATGAACATGAGAGAATGAATTGCCTTTAAAAGTGTAACTCCTTTTGATTTGAGTCTAAAGGCTTCCTTTGAAAGGATTGTGCCCAAAGGGAATCCTATAGGATGAGGAGAGGGATGTGGAGAGAGTAAATGGGCAGGGGTTGGCCGAGCCAAAGGCTTGAGGAGTGTGTGAAATGAGGTAGAGGTGGGGGCCTTTTATAAGAGGAGAGGAGGGGCCCTTTTGGAAAGTAAAGAAACATTACTTTATTTCAAAATGTGTTTCGGTTTCAAAAGGTCCCACATTGATATAATTCGTGGATAAGGTGATAAGGGTTCGACATCCACTCATCCAATTGGTTTTGGACATGTTTAGTTCATAGATTTTACATTATCTTTCCATTTTATTTAAATCGTCAAATAATGATGTCATCGCTGCATCATTATTATGTCATAAATAATTTAATTTATTTAATGTCTAAAAATTATAAAAAAAATACTATGATGTAGGAAAGCTTTTTAGATTTCCAATGACTATTTATAATCAAACAACTGATCTTTATAACCCCATGTAAAAATTGTTTTCGTAAAACATCTCTTGTTTGTGTCATTTTTACTTTAACATTTAATAAAAAGTTATTTATGTCATTTCCCAACAAAAGTGGATCCATGGGGTCCCCAAGTTGACCCATGGCTTTTCTTGGTCGGCCATGACACAACAAATAAGGTTGGGACATGTGTCTAGGTCATTTAATATTATTAAAGCATTATTTATACCTTAAACTACACTAATTACCACTAATCGCGATTAAAAACTTAATAAGTTACTATTCACCAAAAAATTATTTTAATCTCATTGAACCACATTTTACTTCTTAATGACAACCATGTATGTCGGATTTGAAAAATTCAATACACATTAGTGGTAAACATTCATTTAACTGAAAAATCAGTTTGCTTGATTACCACTTAGAGGTTTCACTATTCATCAAAAATTGAGGTTTCTCAGAAAATTACCAAAAATTCACCCTAAGCTATATTTGATATTCCGAATTCAAAAATGAAGACTATTTTACAAAATTCTAATCATATAAGTCACATTAATTAATTTAATAATTAATTCCCGCTGCCAGAATAAAAAGAGTGTTTTTACAAAACAATAAGTATCAAAAGATTGACACCAGTTTAAGTCTAATTTCAAAGTGAAATTGATTCCAATGACCACCATTGGATAAAATGGTAAAAATATATTCTAATTTCACTTCAAAACCAATTCAAAACATAATCTAATCATATAAATAAATTAGATTAAAAAGCAGTTTTGATGTAAAATGCAGTATTTTTCACTATTCATTAAAAAAATGAACATTGTCAGAAAAATACCAAAAATTTACACAAGGTAAATTTTGATGTCCCAATCATAAAGAATAAGTTAATTTTGACAAACATCGTTTATAAAATTTTCAAAATATAGATTCAAAAATGGTTTTCCGTCAAAAGGTAGTAAAACAATCTGTTAAGAATATTAGTGTATTCCGTGCACAAGATTGTATTAATTTTCATTTTAAGCCTCTATAACACTATCTTAATCATTAATAGACATGGATAAAAATATATATTATTCATTACTTACTTGGGATGTTACATCCTTCCCCCCTTTAGAAAATTGTGTCCCCGCAATTTATTTACTTATCGAATAAATGGGGGTACTTATCCCTCATTGCATTTTCAGATTCCCATGTTGCCTCTTCAATCATGTGGTTTTTTCACAAAACCTTTACATGATTAATCACCTTATTCCGTAACACTTGCTCCCTATGGTCAAGAATCTGGACTGGTTGTTCCTCATAAGATAGGTTCTCTTCCAGCTGAACTACCTCTGGACTCAAAACATGAGATGGATCTGGAATATACTTTCTCAACATCGAAACGTGAAAAACATTGAGTACCTGAGATAAACTAGGAGGTATAGCCACTCGGTATGCAACTGATCCAACTCTCTCTAGAATTTCATATGGTCCAACGAACCTTGGACTCATCTTTCCTTTCTTAACAAATCTCATGACACTTTTCCAAGGAGAAACCATGAGAAAAACATGATCACCTACCTCGAAAGATAGATCCTTCCTCTGGTTATCCGCATAACTCTTCTGCCTGCTCTGAGCTGTTCTCATGTGTTTCTGAATCAGCTGAACTTTTTCTGCCATCTCTTCTACCAATTCTGGTCCCATCAACTTCCTTTCACCCACTTCATACCAGAAAGCTGGAGTTCGACACCGCTTCCCATATAATGCCTGAAATGGTGCCATCTGTATACTGGAATGGAAACTGTTATTATATGAAAATTCAACCAAAGAAAGATGTTGGTCCCAACTTCCCTGATAATCCATATAACAAGCTCGTAGCATATCCTCCAAGGTCTGAATTGTTCGTTCTGACTGCCCATCTGATTGAGGATGAAAAGCTGTACTAAAATTTAATTCAGTACCCAACGACTTCTGAAGGCCTTTCCAAAAGTTAGAAGTAAACCTGGGATCATGATCCGATACAATGGAGAGAGGAACTCCATGTAACCTGACTATCTCTTTAAGATACAAACAAGAAAGTTGATCAAGAGAGAAAGTATCTCGTATAGCAAGGAAATGAGCAGATTTGGTCAAGCGATCAACAATAACCCAGATTGCATTATTACCTCGAGATGTATTCGGTAATCCAACAACAAAGTCCATGGATATATTCTCCCATTTCCACTCTGGCACTGGTAAAGGATGAAGCATCCCTTTCAGTAATTGCCGCTCTGCTTTAACCTGCTGACAAGTCAAACACTTCACAGTAAAATCAGCAATATCTCTTTTCATTCCATCCCACCAGTAATACTCCCGCAGATCTCTATACATCTTAGTACTGCCTGGATGAACTGAAAACAGAGAACTATGAGCTTCACATAATAACTCTCTCTTCAACTGTGAATCACAAGGCACACACAATCTCTTCCCAAATCTCAAAACACAATCATTACCAATGTTGAATTCGGGCAACTTACCTTTCTGAACCATCTCTACCTTTTCCTGCAACTCACTGTCTTACTTCTGTGCTTGCTTGATTCTATCTGATAAAGAAGATCTCACTGATACCTAAAACAAAACAGAAGGACTTCCTGCACCAACAACTTCTATGCCAAAGTTCATCAAATCGTTAACCAAAGGATCACGTTCCAACCGCAACATTGTTAATGAAGCATTACTTTTTCGACTCAAAGCATCAGCCACTTTATTTGCTTTTCCCGGATGGTAATGAATTGTACAATCATAATCCTTGATTAATTCTAGCCATCTCCTTTGTCTCATGTTTAACTCTTTCTGAGTGAATATATACTTTAAGCTTTTGTGATCGGTATATATTTCACACTTTACTCCATACAAATGATGCCTCCAAATTTTTAAAGCAAAAACAACAGCAGCTAATTCCAAATCATGTGTAGGGTAATTTACCTCATGAGTTTTAAACTGTCGTGAAGCATAAGCAATTACCTGATCATTCTACATTAGGACGCAACCAAGTCCTTTCAATGAAGCATCACTGTATATAACAAACTCACCATTCCTGGAAGGTAGTTCCAAAACTGGAGCATTCACCAATCTTCTTTTCAATTCCTGAAAATAATCATCACATTCTTTTGTCCAGATAAACTTAACACCCTTCCGAGTTAGCTTAGTCATTGGACTAGATAACCATGAAAAATTTCTAACAAACCTTCGGTAATAGCCCGCCAAACCAAGGAAGCTACGAATCTCGGTTACATTTGTGGGTCTTGGCCATTCTTCCACAACTTTTGTTTTTGCAGGATCAACAGTTATTCCATCTTTAGAAACAATGTGACCAAGGAAAGAAATTTGTTGCAACCAAAACTCACACTTGCTGAATTTCCCATACAGTTTCTTTTCTTTTATGGTTTTCAAGATAACCCTTAAATGTCATTCTTGCTCCTCTTTACTTTTAGAAAACACCAAAATATCATCAATGAAAACCACCACAAACTTATCCAAGAAATCATGGAAAATTCTATTCATTAAGTCCATGAATACAGCAGGTGCATTGGTTAGCCCAAAAGGCATTACTACAAATTCAAAATGGCCATATCTCGTACGGAACGCAGTTTTCGGAATATCTGCCTCCTTAACCTTCAGCTGATGGTACCCCGATCTCAAGTCAATCTTTGAAAAAAACTGAGCTCCCTGGAGCTGATCAAACAAATCATCGATATGAGGCAAAGGATATTTGTTCTTAACAGTGATATTATTCAAGGCTCTATAATCAATGCAAAGTCTCATAGAACCATCTTTCTTTTTAACAAATAAAACAGGAGCACCCCATGGTGATGTGCTAGGTCTAATGAAACCTTTCTCTAATAAATCTTGCAATTGCTCCTTCAACTCTAAAAGTTCAATTTGTGCCATTCGATAAGGGGGTTTTGAAATTGGCTTAGCATCAGGAACAAAGTCAACAGTAAACTCAACTTCCCGTTCTGGTATTATTCCAGGCAACTCATCAAGAAAAACATCAGGATACTCACTTACCACTGGCACATCATTAATCTGAACAGTTCCTTTATTTTCAACGACGTGTGCAAGGTAACATTCATTTCCATCTTTTACAAGTTTCTCGGCCTCTTGATATGTTATCAAAAGTAAGGGTTCATTCTTGTAAACAAACTGATAGTCTTTCTGAAAAGAAACTTCTTTAGCTCTACAGTCAATCTTAGCATGGTAAATAGAGAGCCAATCCATACCCAGGATAACATCAAACTCTACTAGAGGTAGAACAATAAGGATTTCAAGTAGGTTCTTTCCACGGATAAGGATAAGAAGATTCTTATAAATTCTTTTTGCCTCGACACTTCCCCCAGGTGTTTTTACCAAAAGTTCAGGAGTCATTTCTTGAGATGGTATTCCCATTTTACTAGAAAAGGTTTCAGAGATGAAAGAATGTGTAGACCCCGAATCAAACAATACACTGGCATAATCTGAAAAAACAAACAAAGTACCTGATACAACTTCATTTGATGGCCCGACATCTGCTGAAGTAGATGCAAAGGATTTCACCACCCCTTTCTGCTTGTAGTCTAACTGCTTCCCATCACTCAAGCTCCTTGTCGGACACTTGTTTGCATAGTGACCCATCTCATTGCACTTATAACATTTCACTAACTGTAAATCAAATTTTTTCTTACCTTCACCTTGATCCTTTTCAGTGCAATCACGAGCCTTATGTCCCATCTTACCACATCGGTAGCACTTCCCAGAATTCAGAAGACATTCCCCAGCATGACTTTTGCCACATTTATCACAAACTAGAAACTTAGTTCTCTTACCATCATACTTTTTTGAAGAATTCTTACCTTTCTCCTACCACCTCGGTCTCTTCTTCTGCTGGTTGTTATAGAAAACTTGGTCATCGACAAACTCCATTTCCACCTTCTCAGCACATCGAACAAGCTTTTCATAACTTTTAAACTCACGAGAAGCTAATGCCCTTCGATACTTTGGCTTTAATCCTGAGTAAAAATGATTGATTTTACTATCAAGGTCCCAGATAAAATTTGGAGAATACCCTGCCAATCGAGTGAACCTTTCCTCATAGGCAGCCACTGAGTCTTCCTCTTGCCTCAATTCCAAGAATTGCTTTTCCATCCTAAGTCGAACAACCTTAGGAAAATACTTCTCAAGAAACATACCTTTGAATTCATCCCAGTCAAGAGCATCAATCTCATCGGCGTCCCTGATATTCTTAACCATAGACCACCACTGATCTGCTTCACCCTCCAAACGGTAAATAGCAAGACTAACCTTTTGATTGTCTGAACACCCCATGACATCAAAAATCTTCTCCAGTGCTTTAATCCACCCTTCAGCTAGCACAGGGTCAGATGATCCTCTGAATTATGGTGGATGTTGCCTCATGAAATGATCCACCACTGACATGTTCCATTGCGGTTGTTCTGGCTGATCTCGTGCATGGATACCACCACCATTTATCGCTTGAGTCAACTGTTCCATTACTGCAACAAACTGTTCAGTTCCACATCCGACCATTTCTGGATGCTGATTCGTAAGGTTATTTCCTTCTGTATGCCTTCCTAGCACAGCTTCCCTATTTTCTCTGCGGAAAACCATTCTGAACAAACATGTCTTAGATGAAGCAACATGGTAATCTTAAAATGCTATATCATTTCGAAAAAAAATATTTTTGGATAATCATTTAATAGAATTCTAACTCCTAAAGTTATCTAAACCGACCTCTGATACCAACTATAAGGCCCCAGCCTTAAACCTTACTTAATCTTGAGTCATTACAAGATTACACATTGAGGATCTTTTCGGGTTAAGAGTTTTAGAGAATTAGATCATAAAACTTGCATTACATTCCACATATAAACAAAGTGGTTACATAAAGATAGTATTCTTCATTCCCATCAATGGAAACACATTTAAAATAAAACATGGATTATTTCTTGACACATCCTTGACTCTATCAACTTATCATGTACCTTTCCCTTGACCTGTGAAAAACATTTCAAAAACTTGGGATGAGCATAAAAACTCAGTATGGGTTATAAAAAAAACATGGAAAGGAAACATGAGTTCATATATACATAAGAATGAAATCATACTTTACCCATAAAACATAGGCACTTTAACATACCTCATAAAATCATGAATAAATCATAGAAATCATAAGACATAAAGGTAACTTGAGGCATTCAAAACATTCTTACGTAGGGAGTAACCCTCTTGGTTACGTTTGGAATACCCATCACAGTATATTCCATAAAATCTCTTCGGAGAAACCTTAACGTTTCACTCCTTCGTGTTACCCAATGCATTGGAGAGCTATAACGGGCTCACCCGCCCTTAGTTTATCACGGAACCACCCGTCTTCATAATAATGCCAAAGAACCATAACATAATCATATCACATAAAACGTGCATAAATGAAACATAAAATTTCCACATTCCAATCACAAGATATCAATACAACACATTGATATAAAAACATTATGAAAACCATTTTCAATACCAAAATAACAGAAAAGTAAAACATGGTATTTATTTTTCTTTTAAAAAGAAGGTATGGCTTGTAGAGGAAGTCGGAACTCAAATAACGGTCACGACGGCGGATAAGTCGTTGTCGCCGCATACGTACGACAAAACATTCCCTTTTGTCGTTTAGTAAACGCTTTGTATAAAAAAGATTCCTTTTGAATAAACGTAAAAGTCAAAGGGGTTTATACACCGTATAAACGAAAGTTGTGTATAAAATAAAATATGCCTCAATGAAAGAAGATTGAGACGAAGTCCCATACCTCGTATCCGACTTGACCCGACCGTTCTTTAACCTTCTGAATAATAAACTTCAGTTAATCTATACTTGCTTAAGAACATTTTTCAAGTTCATTATTCCTTTTATACCATGTTATGGACATCATGTAATCATATAAGTTAATAATGTTCATTTTGTCGGTATTTGGTTCTTAAGTCAAAAATAGACTTCTTACACTTACATGTTGTTAATTTGGTCAAAGGTTCATTATATCCAGAATGGTATTCATGATGTAGATATCAGATATGTCATATATATCCAGTACATACATGCATTTATAATATTACATCACATTTAGAGGTAAGAAATGAAATGCACCGTTCATGGAGACGGTAAGCCGTACGTACGCATGAACGCTACTTTCATTTCTATTTCGTATTTTATAGAATGGAATCATAATGATATAAAGGTATATTATAATTCCAGTATAATATCATATATAATATTGTAGTTCCATCCTTTATATGTCCCACATATGGTATTTAACGAATCAAATCACTTTGAGGAGGTGGTAGTCCGCACTTCCTAAAATGAAGATATCGTGTTACCCATAATGGAAACCATAAAGGTATGCCCAAAATGAAAAAACAGAAGCTTAAGGAAAACATAAAAATATTATATATCATATATAAAAATAGTGACATCATAATGGCCACCTTTGAAGGTGTTAAATGAGTATTGAACAATCATCGTTTCGGGAGGCAGAATTTCGCCATCCACGGAAACCGTATGTTCTTTAACCATTTGATTTAGTTGTGTGAGATTGTAGCTCAAATAAATCTTATAACAACATCCTAGTATATTGACGATACATGTGTTGTTACAACAGAAGTAAATAAAAAGAGTTTAGGGTGTTGGAGAAACTAAATAATACAAATGAACATGAGAGAATGAATTACCTTTAAAAGTGTAACTCCTTTTGATTTGAGTCTAAAGGCTTCCTTTGAAAGGATTATGCCCAAAGGGAATCCTCTAGGATGAGGAGAGGGATGCGGAGAGAGTAAATGGGCAGGGGTTGGCCGAGCCAAAGGCTTGAGGAGTGTGTGAAATCAGGTAGAGGTGGGGGCCTTTTATAAGAGGAGAGGAGGGGCACATTTGGAAAGTAAAGAAACATTACTTTATTTGAAAATGTGTTTCGGTTTCAAAAGGTCCCACATTGATATAATTTGTGGATAAGGTGATAAGGGTTCTACATACACACATCCAATTGGTTTTGGACATGTTTAGTTCATAGATTTTACATTATCTTTCGATTTTATTTAAATCGTCTAATAATGATGTCTTCGCTGCATCATTATTATGTCATAAATAATTTAATTTATATAATGTCAAAAAATTATAAAACAAATACTATGATGTAGGAAATATTTTTAGCTTTCCAATGACTATTTATAATCAAAAATATGATCTTTATAACCCCATGTAAAAATTGTTTTTGTAAAACATCTCTTGTTTGTGTCATTTTTACTTTAACATTTAATAAAAATTTATTTATGTCATTTCCCAACAAAAGTGGATCCATGGGGTCCCCAAGTTGACCCATGGCTTGTATTGGTCGGCCATGACACAACCAATAAGGTTGGGACATGTGTCTAGGTAATTTCATATTATTAAAGCATTATTTATACCTTAAACTACACTAATTAACACTAATCGCGATTAAAAACTTAATAAGTTATTATTCACCAAAAAATTATTTTAATCTCATTGAACCACATTTTACTTCTTAATGACAACCATGTATGTCGGATTTTCAAAATTCAATACACATTAGTAGTAAACTTTCATTTAACTGAAAAATCAGTTTGCTTGATTACCACTTAGAGGTTTCACTATTCATCAAAAATTGAAGTTTTTCAGAAAATTACCAAAAATTCACCCTAAGCTATATTTGATATTCCGAATTAAAAAATGAAGTCTATTTTACAAAATTCAAATCATATAAGTCACATTAATTAATTTAATAATTAATTCTTGCTGCCAGAGTAAAAAGCGTGTTTTTACAAAACAATAAGTATCAAAAGATTGACACCAGTTTAAGTCTAATTTCAAAGTGAAATTGATTCCAATGACAACCATTGGATAAAATGGTAAAAATATATTCTAATTTCACTTCAAAACCAATTCAAAATATAATCTAATCATATAAATAAATTAGATTAAAAAGCAGTTTTGATGTAAAATGCAGTATTTTTCACTATTCATTAAAAAATGAACATTGTCAGAAAAATACCGAAAATTTACACAAGGTAAATTTTGATGTCCCAATCATAAAGAATAAGTTTATTTTGTCAAACATAGTTTATAAAATTTACAAAATATAGATTCAAAAATGGTTTTCCATCAAAAGGCAGTAAAACAATCTTTGAAGAATATTAGTGTATTCCATGCACAAGATTGTATTTATTTTCATTTTAAGCCTCTATAACACTATCTTAATCATTAATGGACATGGATAAAAATATCTATTATTCATTACTTACTTGGGATGTTACATTCAGTAATCCCTTATAGGTAGGCATGTGGGAAATCTATGATTCATTATAATTTATGAGTGAGCCTCTGGAGAGGAATAAAATTTGCATCATGAATGGTGGTGGTTAGCATTTTAGACAATATATCACATAATAAGGGTGTGGGATCCATGATGTGGTTTATATTATATATTGTAATTTTATTTGGTTATTCTACAGAGATAGAACAATGTCTGGGACATTACCCCTTCAGGACGAATGATAGTATCAATGAGGTAAGTGAATCCCATGATAATTTCGTACTGAAAAATCTGTTGTTTCCAATATTATTCGTTATCACTTTTTTCAGAAATGTATACTCTTTTGAATCATAGGTTTCTTTAATTCCTTCCTTTTGAATTCATGTTCTTGAGTGGATCAGGTTCCACCCATGCTTACCCTCATGGCGATAGATTCATTTTACCCTTGGTTACAACAAGGATGATGGGTAACCATCTTTTAGATCATTCATTGGATACATTAATATCCCTTAGGATTTATAAATAATTAATTTCACATCATGTCACAATGTATGATATACTATTCATTACATAACTGGTGTCGGGAATTGTCAGTTTGGTGCATTAGAGATATAGGTTAGACTCGAAACACCATTCATGAATTATTGAATATTAGTGGTTTCAGTCACTCAGTATATGTGATGACAGATGATCTGGTGAATTCTTAGTAGTTAATAGATTTTTTTAAAACTATTTGTTTTTGGACCAAATGAATTCCACTGTGTATGATATTGGTCAATGGTGGGGCATTTTCCATTTTCCCGACTATCTGAGTTAGCCTCCTTTGGCAGATGGTGGGCAGGGATATGTATACCATTCTATCATGGGACATATTTATATGTATCTATGGTATAGATAAGTGAACAATTATATTATACATATTTTCCCCATATTTATTTGGTGAGATCATGCGTGGGAGATGAATGATCAAATCACATCATGTTGATTTTTCCCTAGATTTTGTTCTGTGGTTATATAGTTCATCTAAATTGGTTCAATGACTAGGGACACTAATGTGCTTTCCATACTAATTTTTTTGATCATTATATTTTTATACTCACTCATACATGGGTCATATTCCCCAAAATTATATATATATATATATATGAGGTATATTATAACAATTTATTTTGAGTTCATAGAGATAGTATAGTGGGTGGTGATGGTGGATCCCTATTATAATAGTGTTTGATGGGGTTAATTATAGTAGATTCTCTATATAGAGTATGTCCTGACATAATGATCTCCCCTTCACCTAGTGGTCATGAAATATTTTACATAACATTGTTTGGCTTCATTATCTAGAGGATATACTATCATTTTGTTAGTTATCACTATGTGGTTATAAGGTAGTTTCACAGATGTTTGTCCTTTCAACTAGTTATGTATTTATGGAGGGGATGTTTTATTTATTGTTGAATTAGTAATTACCTCCCATGTGATGACTATGATATGAACAATCATAAAATTGAATTCATTTTTAATGAATTTCTCAACCCCCTTTCTTGTTGAAGGTTTTATAATTGTGTAGCAATCAATTTTCAATTGGTCTAGTTAGGGACCTAATGTGTCAGGTCAAGACATAAAATAATCACATAACCTCTTGATTTTAACTCATGAAATCTAAAAATAAACTTAAAAACATTTTTAACACATAAATATCAGTCTCAACAACATCCCTTGATTATCATTCAATGTTAATAATATTATTAATTCATTAATAATTCTATTGATTTTTTAATCAATCCATATGTATTTTTCGTAAAATCTATTCAATATATTCAAATCTAATAAAAAAAATTGTTAAATTGAATTCCAACACATAATTTCATAAAATAATATTGAATGAAAAATATGAAGATTCTTGAAACCAAATTTCCAGATAAGGTATTTTTTTATTTAATTTATTCTCTTAATAATAAGAAATATATATGGATAGGAAGCCAATATATTCAGAGTTACAATTTATTAAATCATTTATATTCACACACATAACATTAGGATATAATAATAGCTTCATATTACCATAGAGTCAAAATTACTATCCCTAAATGAATTGATTATCCAATTATTTTTTTAGGTTCATCCAATAAAAAATCAAGTGAAAGGGACTGGTTGATCATATTATTTCATTAATAATTATTTACAGAAATCCCTAGGAATTAATTATTTATGAATAAAATAAATGTGAAAAAATATAACATTTTCACATCATTACATCCTTACATAATATTTATTAAATTAAAATAAATATCATTATATTTAGATATTTAGTTTTGACAATGATTAAATGATTGATCAATAAAATTAAATATTCAAAAGTTCTCCTCTATTTCTTCTCAACATACACTTTAGAAAACTATAAATTGATACTCCTCTATAACATCTATGTATAACGATGATTTTGAATAATATACTCTTCTATATCATTTTTAAACAATAATAGTTTTCTCACTATTTTGAATCAGCCAACATACATATAAAAAAAAATTCTTCATTATGTAGAATTCAATTATGTGAAAGTATTTTCATATTATGTTTTTGTGAAACACATCATTTTTAATTTTCAATTCTCTAATATTGGAGATGATAATGAAATTTTAATTTAAACATATATCAAAATTCTTTTTTATTCTAGTATGAAAGTCTCTCTATTATCGTTATGATATATATATTAATGATCCACCATATAAATTATATCTATTTATGATTTAATTAAGAAATTCAGACATCCAATAACTCTTATAAATATAATTATATTCACATTAGCATCATCTTTATCAATGAAAATCGTATTTCCAACTCCCAGAGTGATAAAAAATCTTCATAATATTTCATAACAAATTTAAACAGTAATTGATTTGAATATATATATATATATATATATATTGAGATAGTAATATGTGATAATCAATTTTTCAATCAATATTCTAGGAAATTAATTTATTCCATATAACATGGGAATCAAAAATAATTAATTCTTCTTAATGAAATCATTCAAATATATATTTAATTCCAACAGACAAATATTATATCATATACACAGTTTCTGTGAATTATAATACATATTAGAACTTCATTTATGTTAAAGTTTCTTCAAATGATTCATTTAGTAGATTCCATTTTTGTTAGTTTTCCCTCTAATTTTAATCACGTTACCATAGTGGATATATTGGAATAAAAAATCTTTAATTAATATACACACCATTCTTTAATATCTAACTAGAAAAAAACATTTAGTTTCCCCAAAAAACATTTCTTCTTCTTGGTCACCATTTAAAAAATCAGTCTTAATATCCACTAATTAATTCATCTCCATTTGATTAATTTATTCATCCAATAAAATTCATCACTAATTACTCATATCTACTGGTAGAATTTATTTTGGAACAAAATATGAAATGAGTTCAGATTTATTTTCAATCCATAAACTATTTGTTACAAATACATTAATCATTTAATTTCCAATAATATTTTCTAAATATATATATTTTTCATTTTTTAAATTATATTTAAATAATTTTTAGTAGAATCATATTCATCATGAAATTGATGGTAAATTAGATCCACAAAATTAAACTCTTTTCTAACTGATAATTTATTTTCATTATTGAGATATGGCATTTATTTTAATAATAATTTTATTATATTTTCTCAAATTAAAAAATATAATTTGGAGTACTGTTAAATAATAACTAAATTAATATATAGAAGAATACATTATATCATTTTTGTAATTATATATAGAAACATATATTAGATAAACATCCCTTGAATATCCTTTATTCATATTTCCATTTAAAACATTCATAGTGTAACATTTTCCATCAATCCATATGAAAAAATAAATATATCATTGTTTATAACCACTTTATTTGTGTTTTACTATATTTATAATCTATTCATGTTTTTAGGGTGACGAGATACAACTATTTGGATTTTATATCTAATTCAAAACACCTACTCATTAGGAATAAATACATTTATTATGTTCAAATAACTTATTTCATCTCATTTAAACCATGATTTTATTATTTATCTCCATAACACTATTTAATTACCTGATGTTTATTCAATAAATCATAATCATGAAATCATTATTCTCAGGGTAAACACCTCAATCCGTATTTGTTTATTCACTATAATTATTCATTCATATCATTATGTTGTAGAGATCTATCTGTTTTTTTAACATGTCTTGCAATAGTTTTGAATATATCAGTATCGTCTGAATTTTGTTTATAGAACACGAAATTTTCCATCTGAGTGTAATCTTTAAGGTAATTATTGAATTTTTGTTCACCTCATGATGACTTATGTGTCATAAGTCAACAATAATTGGTGTGAATTCACTTCTATTCACTGGTATAATTAATCTCCATTATTTATATTCAATGTACAATTATTTTTGTTTAGCATGATTCATAATCAACGTCTCACTTAATATATTTGAATTAGATATATACCACCATCAATAATTTAAAACATACAAAATTTTCATTTTCAACTATATCCATCAACATTATGATGATTATTATTATCATAATTGGATCTCAAATAGTATGTATATTATATATATCTGATTTTGAATAAGTTACCCATTATTATTACACCTAACTTGTAGTTGATTGTAATTATTGAACTAATGAAAATAAATTAATGTGAATTCAATAAATATTCATTGACATAATTATATAAATGCATCACATTAAATCCATTCAAAATAGATTAAAAAACATTAAAATCATATAACTGCAATCTCAGTAGTTCCATCAATATATAATTTTTAGGTGGTGATCATTATTTAATTTCATGTCCCCTTAATCATGGTACTCTATGATTTTTAATTTTCTTCCACAATATTTTTAAAAAATTAAATAGTCTATAATCCATGGTTCCACATTTTTTTACTTTTAGGAAAATATTTATACTAAGTTACCATTATTCATTCTTCAGCTTCTGCATTATCTAAGTTTTCTTTTGTTTGGAGACTAAAATAGTAGAGTGATATCACACTATTCATCACAATGATCATTTTTGGAAGATCCTTACCAATACTACATAGTTAAACTCAATCCACTATTGAGTTTACAAAGATATATTTTTTCTTCTGAAAATATCATTTCTCTTCATCTTCGTATATTTTATTTTGTTTGTTGTTATAAAAAACCCCCTGAATTCATTCCAACTCTATTTTAATAACCTGTTGTATTAGAATGACAAGGATTTGTATTTATAAACCTATTATAACATGTAATATTTCAAAATTATTTATAATAAATATATATATATTAACCATATTGTTCATAAAATTTATGTTTTCATCGTATTATGGTTTTCGGTAATCTTATATTATTTTAAAAATAAAATATTTATATTCATTTATAATCTCCCATTAATTTTTTGTTTTGTTATTTTAATATGTATTGGTTATAAATGAATGTTTAATAACAATTTTAGTTTTAGGATGTATGAATTATCCTTTAGGTAATTCATTTTCAAAAACATGAGAGATGATTCTTCTTTGGCTAAAAAAGCCTTAATACAATAAATATTTATTATTTGCAGATACTTAAAAAAATAATGTATCGTATATTATTTCATGATAGGTATAATATGCTGATAATTTAATATACCAGAAAAACCATTAAATATTACTCTTTATTTAACATAATTTACCATAATTATTTTTATTTCATCAATGTAACATTCTTCATATTTGACAGAATACGTCTTTAAATCAGTATACTTATCATTTTCCTTTTTACAAGAAATATTTTGATTTATATGTGTGTTACTTTAAATGCATATTATTTTCATATTTTTTAATATGAGTTTCATGTATTATTTGAAAAATTCTTCGTCACTTCTAAAATATATCAACATAATCTTTTTTCTCCTTTTACTTATCAATAATATCATTATAGGACTTAATGGTTAATAATTTGATAAAATCATAGTATTTACTCTACAATAATCTTATTATTCTTCATAAAATATTTTTTTCTCTCTCAAAATTTTTTTTAACTATAGTCTAGTATTAAAGAAGTATGTTTTTCGAGGATTGTCATAATGATCATTACTGAAATAAAATAATATTTTGTTTTTTTGGAAAGTTATTTTTTTCAATGTTTTCAATTCCTCAACTCGTGAAAAACATAATGTGATGTTTTTTAATAATTTTAATTTCATTTTATGATGTTATTTAATAATATATTCTTTATTATTTTATAGCACTCATAATTTAAATCTTCATTATCACTATAAATTCATTTTTCAACTACTTCATCTTTCTTTTTAAGATTTCACCTACATTAAAATGGAATTCCATCTTTATTAATATTAATAAATACTAGATCATTTCTCCTATAACAAATAATAAATATGCATTGTTTTCAAACATGGTTAATATTTTCTCAATATACTTATGGTGAATATTTTGGATGAAACATATCGTGAATTACTCTAAAAAAATCTTGGTCTGGGTGGAATATTTTATCTTTTGTACATCAATTTTAATGTCGATCGATACATAATAAATTTTTATAATTTAATAAATAGTGTTTTTATAGGAAACTATTTTTATATTCCCAAATCATTGTCATTAATTCGGACATATATATTCTTCAAATATCGTATTTCATTAAAAAATATATACATTATTGTATCACAATTGACATTCTGTTTGATATCCCAAAACATTGGTATAATGTTTTTTATAAGAACATGATAATAAAATTCATTTATTTCCCAAAATATCATATTTCACATAAATTTATTTATAGAAATAATTTTCAAGAAGTAGAATTTATATTGTTTATATATCAACAGAATCTAGTCTGATTGTTAAAACATATGGGATAATCTTATCTTTCTACACAATATAATTATTTGTGTCCCGGATGGGGACTACCATATGGATATAAAATCACATTATTTAATATAAAAACTGATTATATTTTGCAGGGAACCTATTTTTCAGTATATACTTATTTATAATCCATAATAATTAGTTTATTATTCATGTTGGTAGGGTGGTGGGTGAATGGATTTTAATTGATATAAAATATCATTTTCATAAAATGGAATCCTGTATCTATTCAGATTTGATCCTATTAACAATAAACCCATATAATCCTAAATTAAATTAGGATTTAATGATGTGTATATTTCCAAATTTTTCCGGAAATTTATATTCATAGATTGAATACATAATATATTCTATGGGTGGGGTGTCTACGATACTTAATTTATAGTCATAGTCAATTATAAATTATAAGATATTAATCATGTTAACATCCTGAAACAATGATATATCTCTAAAAATTTAAACATTTACTACGGGATAAAATACGTTCCAATGATAATTAATATACATTAAAAAGTATATGAATATGATCCTAAATTAATTTGTGATGCATTATTAACATATCACGATCATTCTCTTGATCATTTTAAATAATAATATTATACTTTAATCCCTTCTTTATGAATATTTACCATTGTAAAATTATTAGAAATCAATGTTCATTTGGAAATTCCCACATCTTATAGAATTAGATTACGATATAAATCATGATCTTGAATCATTGAATACTTGAACAACTAACATTTTCAAATTTTATATTTGGATTACTAGTTTTATAATCATCCATTAACCATAGTTCTTAGGATATTACATAGTTGGATTTTTTTTAGAACAATACAAGACATCTCCCATCAATCATGAATATACTATGCTATAGATTTAATTTAATTCTAGATGGAAATTTTAGCTATATACCTAGAAAATTATGATATATTTATGGTTTAATGAGAACCCAATGTATTTTACTCAAGTAACTATTTTTTTGAAATGATTCCATGAACACTAAATACTCCACTCATATTTAATAACTGTCTATAATAAAAATGATGAAATAATCATTTCTCAATTCATAATATTAATATTTATAAAGTGAAAGGTTAGTCATGTCATTCATTAGTAATGATCAATAAAACATAAATGAAAAAATATTGAAAATTATAGAAGGTTCATGTCGTAATCTCCTCACTTCATTTCATTTAATAATCCTTGTTTAATATCTTCCTTAACATTTATTTTTATTATGATACAACTTATCCTAGATCAATGTTTTATAATCATATCATGAGTCACAACATTATAAATTGAATGACCTTTATGAAATTCATAAAAAATATGATTTATTCCTGGATAATTGTATAATCAGTTATTATCATTGACATTCATCAAATCAATGATTTTGAATCCTTCTATTTATTTTTAAATTGATCATTGTTTAATTTTTCATAATAACCATTCAAAATATCTATTTTATTTTTTATGTTGAATACATTGAAGGATAGATCGAGCATCAAAATATATATTATTCAAAAATAAATTATTATTAATGAAATGAAATTCCAAAAAAGGAACATCAAAATTTCTAGAATTATTGACTTCATATATATTTATGTAATATAGTCTGTGTTTTCCCTCCATTGCTAAATTTTATCATTAATGGTATTTTAAAATTTTAAATGTATCTTTAAAATATATAAATAAATCTAAATATGTATAATATTACTCATAAAATTTAAATGGATACATTTCTAAAACACTAGTTTACTCTTCAAAAGTAAGGAATAGACTCGTACAAATTTATGAAATGATTATTATAATAGTTTTGGTAACCCAAAAATAAACCATGGGAATTGGGAATGTCTATTTTAAGACCATTAATAACACATAAAATTTTTCAAATTATTCAATTTATGTCTTGAAGTATTCATTTATTAAAAATTTTATGCAATAAATAAAACATCGGTAAATATAAATGACATATATGTAACATTACAAATAAAACATGTAGATTAAAAAATGATAGATTAATTTAAAAAATATCATAAACAATTTTATTCTTATCTAATGTATTCCCATATAATTATAAAAATGTCTTTACCTATTTTATATAATTCTCAAATTCTTATAATTGTTTAAATTAAAATTTTAGAACAATTAAAACCATTTAACATTTATATTTTATGTTTACTCTCACTGGGTAATGGAAAATGGGAAAAATATTTTAATTCATTAGATAAGGATTGGATATCATATATTTTGTGTCTAAAAGTTATAGAATATCATTTCAGGAAATTTATATTGGATATTGAATCATAATTTATATATATTGATATATGTTCAAAATACATCCTTGAAGTATCTACATTTTATTACGAAAACAAAATAACATATTCCTCCATTTATATCATCAGTGGTCTATAGTTATTGTAAGACCATGATTTTATAATAAGGTTCTAATTGATATAATAATATTATTTAAATTTTTGAAACCCCTTACCATATGTTTTTTCCTAATATCTAGTCTCTTATTCCATTATCTACTAAATGTGATGAGTTAATAATGTTTTTTAGTAACCCAACATGATCCTATTGAGTTATTATGACAAAATTATTAATATATTCCATGAAATTAGATATAGATGTTTCTCAGTTATATTATATGATAGTATGTAAGAGATATAAACATAGACACATGCAGTATAATTTATGAATATAATTTTTTCAGAATTTTGGTGAATACTAGAGTTACCATTGGATGTGGTTTACTATATTCTTCACATTCTCCTCATTTTTTTCATTTTTTATTGGTCACCAATATGATATTGAAAATAATTAGGTCAACATTTGAATGATATTTTACCTCAAATTGATATTTTTCAAATTTTTATATATTAGTTTTTTTTCAGGTTAAGATAAATAATTAAGGAAACATAAAAAATGAAGAAATGAAAATTAAGTGATATTAATTATTATAAAGTTGTTTAATATATTATAATGGCCAATTAACATGATTTATATTTTACATGATATGATAATTTTATATGAATTCTATTTTTTGTTATTTAAATTTTGTTTATATTGTTTCTATATTATTTTCAATGCACATTTTGTTATTTTAATATTATTTCAAAATGGAATATTAATGAAATTTTTTGTTGGATGAAATGGATGTGATTTATATAGGTATGGGTTTCATGAAACATTTTTTATATATTTGAATACCTATAATTAATTATACAATGTACTACCATATTCAAATTATTATCTATTTATTATGATTTTATACTACATATAATTCAACGTATTATAAATCAATAAGGGGAACATGTTTATGCCCCTTTGGTTTGTAATAATTCACCACCATATGGTAACTAAATCCACTATGAGGGTTTTAATATGAAAAACCATATATTTCTAGTAACTATAATCTGGGTTCCAGTATATGGTACAATAACCTCTAGCATGTTTTTGGACTTTGAGTTTCACCAGACTAGAATTTTTTATAGTGATATATCACTATATCAGATGATGGGATATATCAGTGACATATAATGTACATTAAAAGCTTTGAAAAAAATTTATTCCGGATTTAAAAAAATATGTCTCCTTACAATATGGAATGTTATGTAAATTATATTTTGGTATTTTTAATAGGAATAAATATGACGTCACACCAATAAGGAGTTTCAAAACATTATCAAATAATAATTTTATCAGGATAACATATAATGGGTGATGAAGAAGGATTTTATGGACCCTTAAAAGGTTATAATGATTATTATCTAATATAAAACATCCAAATATGTACATAAATACATTTTTTAATATATTAGAGAAGTCAAGAAGTTAAATTCATACCATAATATACTATTATAAAAATTGAAACTACTGAGAGTGATGACTACCATTAACATCACATCCATTTTTCATATTTAAAATAGTTCTATTCTAGATGATGTAGTATCTATTGGTTTATTTTATTCTTCCACAAATATCATGTGTCAATTACTCTAGATAACATATCTTTTGGCTGAAAATGATGATGTGTGGAGGTATGTTAGTGGATTTCATTTTAGACTAGTTTGGGAATTTTTTTGTCACCTCTCAGATAATATGGGGGTTTATTTAATTTTTAAAAATGTTTCTGGTGGGATTATTTCAATTGTAAATATCCCATTTGGTAATGTAGTGTTATTTATGTATCCATTTTGATCACATACATAGGTTATTTAGGTTAAATACATCCGGGAAAATTGGATAACAACTCTTATAACACATGAATTATAGGAACAAGTATCAATTAATTCTACAATGGTTAGTATACCACCAAATGTAAATATTATTATAATATGTTTTAATTGTATAAAATATTGGTTAGATTCAACATATTATTCAATTTTGGATTTATTTCTTAGGGATAGTTCAATTATCCACAAGGTCTCCATCAAACGATCCTTCAGCCTCCAATTAGAGTATCCATCATTCATCTATGATGGTTACCATATTAATATCAATTAATTTTTATTGAATTTCATTTGATATCAAGGAATCATATTTTATATTATGAATAAAATAATATCATTAATTATGATTAATGTGTAATTACCTTACTCATATCTGAGTCTTGAATCCCATTTTTTATATAAGACAAAAAAATGATAGAAGTATCCTTATTTTGAATTAGTGGGATCCACTTGAGGCAGTTTTTTGTATCTCATGGTGAAAATATTGTTTTATAATTACATCATTCTATGAAAGGACAATTTAACCTTATTTTGAGTATTTGTTAATACTTAGAATCATTTTTTGTTACTCCATGCCGCCATCTAGTTTTCAATATATGCTCTATAGTGATTTTACATTATCTGTTCATCAAAATGGTCATGATATGAAATATATCTATTCTATCACATAATATTTTATGAGACTTGTTCACAGTGTTTTGAAATCTAAGGACTATAATATATTAAATGGTGTTTTGGATATCTTTCCAATTGTATTTGTAATTTTTTTTCATTTTTTCCTATGAAATGAGATGTGGAATTCACCATTTAATAACTACTTAAAATGGAATAAATACCAGTTTACCATAATATATGTTTCCAATAGAGATATTATAGATTAAAATATTCCATTATGATCATAAAAAATGGATTTGACATAACACAATATTCCCCATAGGTTTCCATGAATATTTTTACAAACAGCGATAATGTATGTCTATGCCTCTATACAGACCATCAAAATTTGAATTTGCTTATAATTATTAATAGTTAACATTTTCCAAGAACTAATAATATCATCATAAAATTAATAGATTAATGTTCATATCTTGGATTGATAATCATTCGCACTAAAATCATCTTATACTGGATCATATGTATATTATGAAATTATTTTTTAATGACAGTTTGATTTTATCAAGTATCATTTAATTCCTTTTTGGGTTAACCAATAAACATAAATTATTTTTTCTATTATGTAATAGAATATTAAATATATTTCTAGACACATTTGACATCATCTTTTTTAATGAAATCCATATGTACTCATGGTTTTAGGAATAAAATTGGTGTATCTATATATTTTATTCAATATGTTTTGTAAAAAAATTTGTAACTATAAAATTGCTAACAGTCCCATCTATTTGTATCATCATGTAGAGAATTGATAGGTAATGGTATTACTTATGTTAATTTTTATACCTCCCTCTATTACATTCCACTAATAAATATTTCACATTGAAATGTTCATTTTTTTAAGGCATGAATAGTATGTTGAATCATTCAAATTGATTAACAATATGATAACCATTTCCCAAGATTTTATACTTTCTCAACCAAGAATGGGATTCTAGTTAGACTATGATGATTCATTTACTTGGCTACAAATTATTCTTAGGAATAATAAGTGGATTATATTATATTGATTGTGGTAGTGGTACCCTCATAACTACAAAAAACATTCCCATTTTATAGATATTGATGTTTTTGATCATCTACTAATGCTGTAGAGGAAGATACACTTTTGTGAGATCTTTTGGGTATCCTACAACAGATAAGATATTTAAATACATTTTGTGGAAATAAAACAATAATTTTTATAACATAAATTATCTTCAATAACTGAAATACTATGATTTTTTAATTTAGAATATACATAGAATGAGAATTAATGTTGTAAATTCTATTTCCTGGATTATCAAACCCCATAAGGTGTTAGATGGAAAACCAGAGTAGTGGTTGATGTTATTTATGTATAAAATTTACTAAGATGCAGTTTATAATATGGGTAGAGAAAACTAATATCAGATCAATATCATCGCATCCAACATGGTGAATATTAAAGAGTCTAAGGTATCCCACTTTTATTAAATCATTATTTGGGAAATAATCAATGTAGGGATGATCCTGATTAGATGGTATGTGGATTTTTAATTAGTATTAATAATGAATTGGAAGATTTATGTGCCTAATTTTTTATGATATTTATTTATAAATTTATTTCATACATCACGTTTTGAAATCATAGTAAATATATCAATATATTTGATTCTATTTTGGGTTTCTTAGGATAAGGAGATAAATAACTTGGTATATTATTATATTTAAGATAAATAAGTAAGTAAATTTTGAAATTAATAAATTACGCTATACAATAAATATATAAAAATCAGTAGTAATAAAATTGAAGCACATAATAATTGAAATTGTGACCATTAATTCTTGATCTCTTAGAGTTAAATATGTAGTATTCATACCTGTTCACGTGGAATGTACTGGATATTTTATAAATAAAATTCAGTTGTGATTGATTTAAATACCTGATTTTGTATTATGGCTACATAAAACATATATTATTATTCAATTTTGTAAACCAATAACATTTTTATAATCATGATGATTCAAAACCATTGATTATATTTCCATTTCATAGTGATCAAATGATTTGTATAAATATATGGATTTGATAAACCCATTTGACACATACATAAGAAGTGATGGCCACAACTCATACTATTATAACCTATGAATACCATCCAGAAATGCTTCAGGGGAGATATAATCACTAGGGTTTTACAATGACTATTCCCATGCAGATATACAACAACCAATGCCTGAGTTAAATCATTTAAGGGACAAGTTTATGATCATCAGAATCACATTCCAAATGATGTATACTGAACCACAACATGGAAATAAAACCATAATTAATATAACCCTAAGATAATTTAATGATTTAATAAAGGGATATATATCATAAATAGTAAAATATGAATATAAGTATTTTACTACCAATATGATAATAGTTATAATTTATTCCAATCGTTGTTATGTTGTAAATGATTTTGTTTTTGTTACGATAAATGTCAAATTGTATTTTTTGGAAATATAAAATTTCAATTATTAAATTAAATTTAATTATTTGATGTATTTTTTTAATAAATTACATTATAAAAAATATTAGTATTATATAATTTATTAATATTAATTTTTATATAATTTTTATGAAGTTAATTTTAATTTTCATCAGGGCTAGAAAACTTTTATTGTTAGGAAACCAAGAATTTCTCAAAAATATGGATTATTCAATTAAATATGAAAAGTGAGATATTTAGATAAATAATTTTGATAAAATAAATATTATTTTTGGAATGAAAATGTGTGGAATATGATATAGTGAAGTCTTAATAATTTTCTAAGATAGTCAAATTATCAATCAAAAATTAAAAGCTATATATATATATATACAATGTTTACTAAGGCTTCATAATGTGAGATAAATTATGTAATTAATGATATAATTGTTAAGTTATAAAATATATATTTCGTCCCATTAAAATGAAATTATATTTTATTTATTAGAATATTTTTAAAAAGAATTTATGGAAATATATAGGACCAATAATATTTTAAGGATTTAAAATATTTTTTTATGAATGTTACTCACATATAAAATACGACGCTTAATATATTTATGATTTCAGACCAAATAATTATAAAATAACAAAGAAATATATATTTGGTTGAAAGCATGTGTACAAACATGGGATGTTATTTGGTTTTTATGGATTTATTATATAGAATCCAAAACCCTACGTTTGGGAAATAATAATGAACTCCCCTGTAATTTTCTAAACAATATATCTGTATTTCTCAATAAATTTAATTCAAAATACTTGGATTAAATCCTAAAAATTTCCTTCCTTTTCTATACTCCTACAATTATTCCCCCAAGATCCCAAGATGCTCCTCCATGCCTTTTGGAATCACCTTAGTAAAGGAATTTATCTATTCATCCGACTCTTTATTCAAGAATCTTCTTCATTTTTTGTATTTTATTTACAGTTTTTTAGTTAGTATATGTTTACACACATCACTATTACTTATAATTTGTTTGTAAAATTTTTTATAATCCACTTAATATCTCATTAATTCATTTTATGATTCATTACATACATTGTTATGTGTCCAATATTTTATTTTGTTACTTTCATGAAAATACTTTTTAATTTAAATACAATTATTATTTCTACCAACAGTATTCATCTAGACATACCTATAATCTATTTATTAGGAACAGTAATTAATTTATTCCACACACCATGATATTTTAATTTTTTGTGATGAAATATGATACATGGATAAATGATCTATGTGGGACACTTATTCTTATTCATGATATAAAATTGATAGGTGCTCCTAAAGTTATTTAGACATTGAATTAATTGGGAAATTATTTAGTCTCATGAAATGTCACACATAAGATTATGAATTAAAATTAATCTATAATGGGTGTATATGATTATCAACCCTTTAATATCTCATGGAAATTCATATTTTCTAAAATATAATAGATTCTTCTTGATATTATTTTTTTATTCCATATCTCATTTTTATAGATAAATACTTTCTTATGTTGGTCCCCAGGATATCCCTTGAATTTTTTAGAGTGATTGAAAATAACGTGATTCTAACAATTGTTTTCAATAATTTTGTTGAACAATTATTTGAATTTAGTGTGTAATTTAACTAATTTCCCCAGGGCACTATACTTATTGATCATATAGGTTATATTATGTGTATAATTATGTAATAAATCATGAATAATATTTAATAAATGCTAAGGTTATAATACATGATATCAAATGAATGTTTATTTAATTTTGGGATCAAGAATATTAAACTATAGCTAAATCATTAATTGTAACGCATAGAAAAAGAATAAATCCCTAAATTTTGAAACATTATAGTGTATGTACTTTTAATTAAAATACATCCTTGTCAAGATAATATATTTTTTTGCGACTCTGGATAATATGTACGTATGGGTAACATCGGGAAACATCGTATGATATATACTTGATTAGGAATCAGTGGATGAAAAACTAGACTTGATGCATACATGATTTGAAAATCCCAATAGACATTATTTGATATATTCAAAAGATCATTACAAACCATTGTTTAATGAAAAAACATTTAATAAACGTTGATATTAAAATGCAATTTGTTACATAGATTGAATCCTACACATTAATAAGTTATGGAATACATGTTATATAAAATTTATCCATTTAATATTATAAGATTATTATTTTTGTGTTTAATATTTTTAAAGTAATAATACTTATTTTTCTGTATATTGTATCTAATAGTTGAACATATTAATATTCAAGTAAACAACCAATGTGAAAATAAATGTGATGAATTTACAAATAAGATACCCAAACTAATTGGAGAAAGAATAAGGGATATAGTGAAAATAATATCTTTAAATATTGAGGATCAAAATAGAATCCATAATTTTGTGGAATAACCATATTACCATAAAAACAATCAAGATTAAATTGAGACCATTATGCGATAATGGATTTCTTCATTAAATTGTTCATCAGATACCTTAATCATGGTACACATAATCACCTCCCTTCAAAACATATTCATCATCCTCTAATGTTCCAAGAATTATAGGGAGATAATAAATTATTATCATATATATTGATAAAAAAATCATTAATATTCATTAATCTAGAATAATAATCTTGAGGAATAATATGATGTGGTGGGGTGGAAATAATTCATGAGAATATATTGGGAAAAATATTTTCCATCCACACTTGTAATTAAAATTCAAATTTATTTAAATATCCTTGATAAAAAATTCTGATAATTCAATCAGGTTGAACATGATAATTATCATAGAACATGCACAATTTGACGCATTCATTATTGTTACTCGATATTTCAGTGTTTTCCATCTCCTTGGACAGATAATAATGAGTAGACATAATTCCTCAGGGATCTGGAACATTGATAGCTTGGTGGAAATTTGATGATGTTCCCAACATGTTAAAATAATGAACGCCAAATCTCAAGGGTCTCATTTGGATATGAATTATAATTTAGGGATTAATTGGTGATGTTCATTGGTGAAAAATAATGGAGGTAAAAATATTAATCATCCCCAATGTCAGAATTGTGGAAAGAATACACCTAGAAATTAGCAAAAGGGGATGATGAAATTCTTTCGGTGTCGGAATGAATCCCACATAGATAGTTACTGTAGATATGAGAAGACAAAAAATGTAATAGAGGGGATGAATTATATATTAATCCCCCATAATATTGTCCAATGTTTCGACTAAAATTAATATGGGTAGTTTTCAAAACAAGTAACTATGATAAGGGTGGTCGAAGAGTATCACCACCAAATAAACACCATTGAAAAAATGGTGCCCTTATTCCATTAAAATAGATGTGATGAATCCTAAAAAATATGTGGATACATGTATTCAATTTATTCATTCTAGAATATGGAATGAAAATTTAAATTATTATTCTAAACATTTAACAATATAAAACAAGATAAGTAGAAAAAATAAAACACAACCACAAACCATTAATGTAAAACATTTGGTGAAATTAACAAATGGGGATTTTATTACACCCTATGTATTAAACTCACCCATATAAAATTTAATATTCTGAAGATCATAAAGATCCCTAGAATAGTTTAATTCGTATTATTATATAAATTTCTTGTTATGGATTAGTTTTCATTACATAGAGCCAATATAAATTTCTATGAGAAGAAAATCTCTCTCTATAATATGAATCATCCTCTAAACAATAAAAATTCAATTAATAGGATGAATCATCCTTAAAATAAATATAAATTTCATCGATATTATATTTCAATATGAAATAATATCTTATTCAAATTATTTATACATGTAAAAAAAATATCCTTGAAAACCTGCCCATTATGGTGGAATAATATGATGTGTTCCCACCAAATTTCTGGTTCTTCAATCTAATTAAATGGATGAATTTAAAATTGAAATAAACATGTTTTGTTTCATTTTTCCAATAACCTATATAAAATAATTGTTTTTTAAATTTATGAGATTAATATACAACTAGAAAATAATATAGATAAACGGTTCATACACCCGAGTGTGACACCATAGGGCTCACCAGTCCTCATTATCCAGAAGAAAAATTTGATAATGATTCATTGCATTGAATATCATGGTTTAAAAAATATCATGATAAATAATATGTTTCATGTTCCATAGATTGATGAATTTTTTTATTTTATATTTGTATCCTAGTAATTATCCATATTGGATCTTTGTTTGAGTTATTATCTTGTAATGGTGAATAATGAGGATTTCCCCCGGACTGCATTCTGTAAAACATATGAGAACATTGATTTTAGAGTAATTCCATTAAGATAGTATAAATATAACTAAATAATTATATAAATGAGGAGGATATTCATTATATATTACCTTGAAAAATATATAGTAGTCCATATGGATTGTATTACAATATACTATAAATGAATATATGAGAAAGAGGACAATATATGCTCTATGAGAATGACCATATGGATGGATAATAATTATGAAATAAAAAAATACCAGTTTTAGTTGAATGATTTCTAATTAATGTTGTATATGATCACATGTAATGAAATTTCAATAAAAATATCGAAGACATTAGAAATTAAATGATATCAGTGGAAATCATATATGGTAGATATCTATATTTTCCCTTGAATATATGGTTATTATGTTTGATTTGTGAGAAATTTTCCATAATTTTAATCCCTATTATCAGTATATCATAGATTAGAATCACATTTGTTTATATTAATTAATGTAAAAATGCTTTATATTTTTGTAAAATATACTTTTTACAGAAACTATACTTTTTTATCCTACACGTAGTGAAATTTTTGTAGTATTAAATGATAATTCAAATAATGTGTTTTTAATTTTACCAATATAGAATAAAAAATGAGAGAATATGCCTAATGGAAATTTTATTTCCATTAATAGAACAAACGATGTAATAATATAGAGGTATATATATTGATATTTTTATTGAATATCTTGTGGGATTATCTTTTTTGGGAGAAGTTTGAAAAATATATATATTATAATATCATATAGTTTGTATTCACAAAAAAATGAATAATTTCCAATTAATATAATTAGATATGATTAATGAATATTATAACATGATCCAATTTAACCATGGGAAAGAAATAATGTTTAAGGTTTTCTATGTAGAAAGTATTCATAATTTTAATCATTGAATAAAATTGAGAAGGATAAGATCTTCTGAGTCCTGAAAAGGATGGAAATGGGAATACTAATGAATGATCAAAGCACCTAAATCCACAAATTATTTATCAATTCAACTTATTGGATGGGATAAAAATTTATTGAAAAGAAAATTTGAAAATTTTGATGAATTTAGAAGTTATAATGAAAGGAAAAACCTCAGAGTTTCAAATTAATGAAGCATTTGTAAGGTATGTGTCATGAATTTTGTTTACCATAATATAATATATTAAATAATTAGATATTGGATGATGAACATAGATCATATTTATCAAACCATGAACATAGAATGAATATGTATTGAGATATTCATGATCAATATTTGTTGGTGTAAATGAATAAAACATTTGAAGAACATAAATTTTCGTTTCCTGTATTTCAATTATTGAATGTTTAAAGGAAAAAATATAGGGGGATGATGAAACCATTACCCATTCCAATATGGTAATTTGAAAACATAACCATGTACATTGTCGATGGTTAGCAGAATACATCATGTGTAAAATATTCTATTTGGGTTTTGGTGGAATATCCGTCAAAAACATATCACATAGTTACAAATTAATCTTTCATCACACATTATAAGATTTTAAGGATATACATTAGAGAATTTTTCAGATTTCACTGAACACCACTATAACTTAAATCTTATAGAAATCCATGAATTAACTCATATTTTAGAATGAGTATCCAACATATTGCAAATGAATATTTCATCATCATCATGATATATCACCCACAAACTACTAGAAAATAATAATGGACTATCCATAAACAAGGGGAAATATTTTGAGCATATTAATTAGGCGTTAATGATATATCAGATCAATATCTTCATTTAGTCGAGTTTTAATATAATAATTTTATACACTCATGTATCCATATGGATCCGTATGAATACCTTTCTAGGAAAAGGTGAATTACTCCTGCATGATCGAATGAAGATGAAGAACACAAACTATTGGGTCCAAAAAATGGTAGTGGAAATTGTGGGGAGTTCCAAATATATCATTAGAATATTATAAATACAAAGATTCAACAGAAAATATAGGATCAAATTTATTCCATTTCTAATTGGATTTAATTGCATACTAGAAGAAGCTCGGTCATGGGCTCAAAGACCCATGACCCCAAAATTTATTGAAAAAGTTTAAAGATTCAAGATACAGGGGGAAATGTTACCATGCAGTAGACCACATGAATAAAGAAAACTAAAAAACAGTCAAACATCACCTTTTGCTAGGATGGCTTCGGCCCCACGACCCTCCCCAATTAGCCGGGAGACGACCGCGCCCCCTTTGCATTCCAGCTTTTGTCTCCGCTGGCAGAACCTCATAATTTTCCACAGGGGAAGCTTTCCCATGCAGACCGACATCGATGAAGGCGCCATCCTGGTGGTCCAGAACAGCAGGAACCTCCTCATGAATCTCTTGACAAGCCTCTCGACAGCCTGAGAATCCTGCACATCAGTAGAAGATATCACAACATTATGTACTGGGCATTCCTGCACCATTGAGGTCTCTATCCAATCAGCAACAATAGGTATCAAAGAAGCATCTCTTAGATTGCTGCATCCTGCATTCATGAGCCCTTCAAGGTTAATAAAGTAAAACTCCAGAGTATTAATAGACTCCAACATGGAAAAGAAACTAATTATTGGATTTGGTGATTTTTCCAATGCCTCTTCACCCAAATCATCTATTGGAGTAGCCTCCAATTTTGAATTAGAGCTTTCCTCCAAAACAACAACCTGCACATGTCAACTCTCCAATACATCCTCCTTCCCAATAAAAGCATCTCCCTTCCTTAGTATAGCCTCATGAATGACCTACCGGGACGTGACCTCTCCTACATTAGCACTATCCACCAGCATAACATCTTCCATCCGACCTCCCACAGTTGGCACCTGAACTGGACATGCCCGATACTTATTCGGCGTCACCAATTGGAAACCATCTTCATCAAGGAACATCATTTTACCCTTCCAACAAGCCGAGGCCAGTGCAACATGATCAAATTCAACATTCACATCATTCTGGACAGCAGCATCATGATCTGATTGGTACCCTTCCTCCTCCTCAACAATCATATTTTCACCCTACTGGACATCAATAGCAACATCCTGCTAGATATCAGAAGCCTTTGTAACAGCATCCACATGCCCTAGATGGAACCCTTCCTCATCTTCAGCTATATTAGCCCATGACCAGTTAGCAACATCCCTGGTGATTCCAACAACAACCTGCTCCAATTACCATTAATAATATATTAATGGAACAATGATCATAATGATTAATATAAATATAGGTTTTTGAAAAATCCAATTGACTAGAAAAATGAAGTGATGTCCTGACCCATAGGATCATACCATATTAAGAATATTATATTATATAATTTTTAGTTGATTTCATCACATAGATTTTCCCTTGAACAATACTAAGAAAAAAACATAAAAATAAACCACAAGTGTAATTGTTTATCAAACAGGTTCAAGCACATTAAAATAATTAACAAAACCATATATGATAAAACACCCCATGAGAATATCAAAAATGATCACCTTACCCATAGTGTGTTTTCTATTGTAATAATGGGTTTTGAATAAGGACACTAATAATATGAATATAAAATAATATTTTTTAATAAAATAATATATATAAATACGTGTTTCTATTGTTAAATTGTAAATAATTTTGATTCTTACATAACAAAACTAATGTTTTATTTTTAGGTAATAAAATTTTTCCATTTAGTCATTCCTTTATATGAATGAATGGTTTTTTGAAAAAATATAAAATTAATAAAATATTTTTATCAAATGATATTTATAAAATATAAATGATAATAATATTTTAATTGGTTTATATGTAATTATTATTAGGTTTTGAAAATTGTTAATATAGAAAAATCCATCATTTATAAAAAATATATTATTATTTTAAATGTAAAAAATCAAATATTTAGAAAATTATTAGGATTAAATAAAAAATCTTTTTGAATAGTCAGGTGAAAATTGTCTAGAAGTGAAATTTTTATAATTTTATGAGTCATACTAATTGTTAATTAAAAATTAACTACAGACTAAATATAATTTCTATATTATGACATCAAAATGACCTACAGGGAATTTAATAAATTCTATAATGATTTTTGGGAAAAAATATATAAGTTCAATTTAAAATAATTTTATAATGAAAGTATGAATCCGCCTAAAATTATAATATAATATAAAGTATTAAAACAATTTCATAATGAAAGTGTCTGACTTCCACTTCCCCATTGGTAATATTATAACGAGTAAGTCTATTAGAATTAGAAAATAAAAAAACAAACCTATATTTAGTATAAAATATATTAAAAAACCTTGTACTGATTACTATATTATATTATTTTATTATATAGAGGCCAAAAACATGTGTTTGGGAATTTATAAAGAAATTCCATCTCTTTTTAGAGTATATACCAAACGAAGATCACCTATGCCATGTCTAAAAAACATTGATGCATGTCCTTAATATACCAACCCAATCCTAGAGTCCTCCAATGTTCCCAAGATCTTGAAATTACCCTATCATAATTTTAGAATCACCCTCTTAAGGTAATGGATCATTTCCCCCTATGTATTCAAGAATATTATTCATTTTAGTCCTTTTATTTAAAATTACTAATATTGGAATATGTATTTTCTCCTACCTTTAAGGTACATTCAATTTAAAAAATGAAATGTGATACTTTTCTCAACCATTATATCATATTATGAATCATCACATACCATTGTTAGGCTATCAATATTTCACAATGACTTTTCATTTCCAAACCCTTTTATTGTGAATACCATTGTTACTTCCACTCATGGTTATTCAAAAAATCATAAATTTATTAATCTTATTGATTAATTATATATATTTATTTCAAACACATTTATCCTAGAATTAAATGTGCGAAATATGATCCTATGATGAATTAACTATATATAACACTTATTTAGGTGCTTTATAAAAAATAGATGGGTGATCCCATAAATATAACGAAAATTATTGAATTTCGTAATTTTTTATTCTAATGAGTCATACAGTATGGTATTAGGGGGTGAACCTAATCCATTATGGGACAATATAAACAATTTTATGATATCTTGGTAGTTATCCTTAATATATTTCTATGAATTCAGGTTTTATGTTGCTAAAAATTATCTTTTTTCGTTTATGTTATGATAATACAGGATGCTCCATTGTTCATGTTTAGGATTCTATCCTATTTTACTTCCTACTAAAAAAAATATTTTTTGACATTTAATACTTTATTCTTTGAATTAATTTTTCATCCTTTATTTAAATTTATAAAACACCCATTTATTATATATTTTGCTTAGTCATCCCTTGGAATTTTTAGAACGATTGTAATGTAGGTAAAGGTTAAAGAAGTTTTACTTTATGTTGAAGTACCACATGTTTTATGCTATTACTTAATTTACATTATTAATCAATAAATGTATAAATATTCATCTTCTAGGTTATATTATGTATAATGTTTTAATAAATCAATAATTAAAATTTAAAAATTAAATTTTATAGCATACATTGACTGACTAAGATTTATTATCAACTACCTTATTGGGTGGTTTATTCCATTAAAAATATAATGATATTTTTTTAGAATACTTATAATTATTTAATGTATCCATATCAATTTCATCTTAAATAATTAAAAAATATTTAAATTATATTATAGAAGATTATTTTACATGAATTGGAATATATGAAGAAACTAACAACAACATCATACTTATAGATTGATTTCATGAATGAATGTTTTATTCATATTTATGATGAAATGTGTTGGGACTAAATAATTAGATTTTGTCTGTATTGGGAAGATAAACCCTACTAATGTAATTCTTATAAAATAATATTTACTATCAAATTATCTAAATTATTATTATGAAACCTTATATTGAATTCTATTTAATTAATATCTACGAGTCATAGGAATAGTTTTGTAATCCATGATTGGGAATAATATTTTTAATAGTGAATTTAAAATGATTTTTTTAATAAATTTCTTTAAAACATTAATATATAGAAAATGTCCTAGGTAGATTATCATATATGACCATTAAAATTAAAGGTATTTTACAATGTTTTTCGTCGTTTATCTCTAAGAATATATTAAAAAATTTGGAAATTATAGAAATATTACACCCAAGAGTAGTTTACATTCAAAATAAATGATGACATAGAGAATGTGTTTATCAAAACACTGAACACCGGATACTTAGTTCCATGTGTAACACAATTCATATATCCCAGCTAAGGAAGATTGCTTCATGAGGACTCGAAAAGTGCATCCAAGTGACCTGGTACCAAATATGGGTGGATATATTTTTCTAGGTTATTATAGTAGTAATATATAATGCATTGTTATGTGCTTTAGTTGGTAGAATAATTCATCCATCTGGGCCGTTGGGACACTAGTTCGGTCCTCGGGTCATGCAAGGCTTTCGGGCCACCCAAGGCCTTCAAGCCAGTTGTTTCTAAAGATCATCAGTCCACCTTAAGGCATTAGGGAAACCCTAAGGCCTTCAGGACACATGTGGAAAATGTACCAGTCGGACTACATGGGGTAGAGCATCAAATGAGGATCACGTTGTGTGCATTCACTAGGGTAGAGAAAACCAGAATTTGATGTTTGAGAGAGTATGGTGTTTCCATCGGTACAAGGCATATGTAACCTTGCATAGGATAACTAGCTGACCATCACTTCGAATGGTGAGTGCTGATATTATGTATGACATAGGTTGGGGAGGATAAGTTGCAAGTTCTCTGGTCTGGGTGATTCTCTCTAAGACCTACGGGTCATGTAATTGTCTCTATGCCTCCGGTCCTTATAAGGGTTCCACCTCACCCCTTAAAAGGTGGATTATCAAAAATAATAAAAAATGAAGGCCTTCGGGCCAGTCCAACATATATTGAATTCACATTTTTCTTATATTCTACTGAACCACTCTATTCAAAAATTAACCTTACATGAAATTTTCATAACACATAAAAATTATAAAAAAAATGATTCAAAAATAATTTTTGATTTTGGTGCATTTTCATACATAAAAATAGATAAAAAGTTACATTATCTCCCACTAGATTCTTCTTTGATATATGACTTATTTGAAACATGAAACATCATATATATCATCATAAAACTAAGGAAGGAAACATAAAAGAGGGGTTAGATCATATTCTATGTAAGGGTAAACACTGTAGGTACATAAGAATAAACAAGAGCATAAGGTTACGAGAAAATGACCATGAAAATAGAAGATCATACCCTTCATGTCAAAAATAATTAACATGAACCAGGTAAAAAAGCATGAAATTTAATATGATAAGATTAAAAGGAAATAAATAATATAAGATAAAAAATCATAACATATGCATAAAACATGGATTTCTTGAAAATAAATAATCCTATGTAATTATTTTCGATGTTATCAAGGAATTTCTACTAAGACAGTCATAGTGGAAACAATCCATCACTAATCAATGTTCAAATCCATTATAGTAAAATATTATTGAACCATGTTCATCATCATTTTAGCCTTGTAAAAAATAATCGAGTTCATTTTTCATTTCATACATACAATACTGAACTAATTTTATCTCTCTTTCTATCCTTTTATATCACATGAGATATAAATCATTACACAATGAATTATAGGGAGATATAAGTCCAAACCATATCTTAATTCAATCATATAAAAATGTACCCGAAATTTTTAAATAATCATTTCATAACCCATGAAATAATATTGGTTTCATAAACTTGGAATCATATCCTACCCTATAGAAAAAAGCTAGTTTTAATAATTATTTCATTAAATAATTACCCATGAATGGTAGTGTTATAAATAAAAATATATCCCCTAAAAAGGGAAAAGGATTAAAAAAATATATTCCATCAAAACATAAACCATTAAAAAATTAATATTAATAGATACATTGAATATTTTCTAAAGAAACACATGAGTAATGAAAACAGATGTTATCTAAGACGGTAAAAAAAAATTAAAAATATTTTAGAATCATTTCCTGTAGAAAATGTAATTTACACATTGAAAATGAATCTTTTAAATATAAAAAAATTAAATTCATTTTCATTGATAATAGATTTTTAATATATAAATATTACTGGAATTAATTTTGACAAACATTTACCTTGAAAACATATAAAATAACATTTATTTGATATTTGTTTTTCAAGAAAACATTGAAATGACACTTGAAAAATTTTGAGAACTATTTTATGAAATAAAATTTAATAAAATATAAATAATTCTTCAAAACCATTTCAAAACCATTTCATCTAAAATTACATTGATAACTTATAATGAAACGTTGGAAATGATTAAAACACATTTTATAGAATAAAAAATTTTGAAATCATTTTTCATTGAAAACAACATTAAAAATAATAATACCATGAATATTGGGAAATTTTTTTCAATTAGAATAGATTTTATTATCTTAAAGGAAGCATCACGAGAATAAAATATAGTAAATCCATATGTGTTCTACTGGGTAAAAAGATCATTACTTTTTTTGGTAAATAGTTTAGATAAATACATTGTTTAGAAAATGTCAAGAGGATTCCTTCTACGAAATTGGTAAAAGACATTAAGGAATAAAATTTATTATATTTATTTTAGGATAATAGTATAATATTCATGGAATGACTTTTTATAAAACCATGTTTTGATGGAACACATATTTTCGACTAAAAAGAGGGTAAAGTCGAGCTTTCTTAAAAAACACATTTTAACTATATTATAATCAAATTAGTTAAAAATGGTACCAATACATGAATTATTCGCCAATATCCATAATAAATTATAATTAATTAAAATTCATCATATATGTATTAAAATATATCACCAATAGAATCATAAACATAAATAATCATGAAAAGTGATGAGATTTTTTAAAAAACTCATAAAAAATTGTAACATTGAACCATACAATATTTGTAATAAAATGAAATTAAATGAAGAATAAAATATAATGAACTAATAATATTCTTAAAATAAAAATTCGGAGGTTCTATATTCACCACATGGCGAAATATATGTGCATTTCATGATAAGAGTCTTAAGGAAGAAAAATTTGGAAAAATTACATTACAAATTTAATAAATTTGTAAACTGAAATCCCATTACATTATTATCATAGAATAGATAATGAAATACCAATAACTGCATGTATAATAACCATAGGATACATCCATGGGCATTATACACATCACATAGAAGAAATAGGTGGGGAATAAAGTATGAATATCATTAAAATACAACGTGAGATAAAATTCCCTTACCTTGTGTCTTCACTCTCATTATACTCATTCAAACCACTTGAATATTAAATTTTAATATATTTTAATTTATTTATGAAAAAATATCATTATATTTATTACTTTATATGTTTTTATTTCTAAATTATATTACCCAATTGTTAACAATATTATATTGAGGTCTCAATGGGGTAATATTCATTTGATTCTTCTCATGTGATGTAATTTGTGATATCTTATGTCATTATAACAATATCATGATTCATAGAATGTTATTCATGATATATTTATCATCAATATTCTTTATAAGTGTATTATAATATTATATATAATATATATGTATAAAATGGAATACAACATCCATCGAGATGGTCAGCCAAACGTACACATGAATAATGTTTTTGTTTTTATAATTATATTTAATAAAAAAAGTTAAATGCAATATGTGTATATATATTAATTTATATATATATATATATCATTATTTATGTTTCCTGTATATTTCATATATATCTAATAATTACCCAATCCTTAATACATTCTATGTAGTGTGTGAATGAATCGTATCACATAAAGGGGATGGTAGTCCAAAATTCCTAAAACAAAAGTATCTTATTTCATCAAAATGGAATGTATAAAGAAATATTCTGTAATATAATTACATATTATTAAATAAATAATAAATTTAACATATAGAATATATAAATTTACTTTTTATCATAATTAACCCCATTAAAAGATGTAAGGAAAACTGAACAATCATCATTTAGTGTGGCGGTAGGACACCGTGCACCAAAATAATATGATTGTTACCCATTAGATAGTGGTGTGTCTAAGTGTAGAATAAACCCATAGAAGAAAAAAATTCATTGCATATTGATAATACTATTAGTGTTATAAAATCATTGACAAAGAGGGTCGATGAGTGGATAAAGAAAATAAAATAATGGATCATGAGAAACGATGTTACCTATCAACAAGACAACTTCTATTAGATTGTACCAAAAATATTCCTTGGATTTATTTCTATAAAATATATGGAATATACGATACTATTAAGGATATTTTTAGCTTCTAGGAGAGTATTTTGCGACATTAATGGTACTTGATATGTTTGAGGATGTGGCCGGAGAGGAGCCTTTCTATTGTGGAGGAGTGGCACACTTGTAAATTTAGGGAATTGGAATACAACTCAGGTTTTTATTATTGACCACGGATCAAATAATGTTCCAAATTTTATACATGATATTATAGTGTTTATATATGGACATACAATTTAATTTCTACATGTTTCTAGGTAATTTAGTCTATTAAGACTTTGATTTTCTCATTGGTTACGCTTAATTATGCCTTAAACGGTTTAGATAATATAAAATAGAATCACTAATGTTTTTGGTCAATAACTAATTTGAAATTAAAATAAATTCTAAATTATTATAATTAAAAATCATTAATCCATATTTAGAAATTTAAATAATTTAATTTGAAATTATTAAATTTAATTTAATCTTACTGATGGCATGACACTGTGGGTTTTATAATACAAAACATCCAACTGATAGATATGTTTTTATAGTCAATATTTTAGTGAAATTTATTCTAATGACATGAATTATTTTGATGGATAAAAATATTATCTAATTAAAATTTCAAAATAATTAAATATTAAATTTATCCATGCAAATAAATTATTTGAAAATGATTTTTTATATTAAAATTCGGTATTTTTTAGTATTAATTTTAAAATAAAACTCAATATAAAAATACCACAAAATAACCCTATCATAATTATTATTGTCCACATTCAATGATTGTGATTTTATTGAAATATTAAATATATTAATTTTCAAAAAATTGGACTTAATTATTTTTCTAAATTAAGTGGTGGTAAAAAGAAATTAAAAAAATGTAGGTCATCATGCCAAAAATCACATTCTTTCACATCTTATGTCGATTTAATATTTTAATGAATTAAAAAATATTTTTTGGAATATATAAGATATATATTAAATTAATATCACTCATTAATTTAATTTACTAGCTTAAAACAACATTATGAACACAATAAAAATAATATTTTTTCTTTACATTCAATCACTTTTCATATTCATTTTATTTTACTGGTAACCAATGAATAAATCATATATTTGTGTAAACATAAAAAATATTCATAAGTTAGTCAATATTATTTATTATAGTCAAATTTACTACTAGGATGTATCCCATTATATTTAATAATAATATTTTCAATAATATATAATAGTTAGGAATCTGTCAATCTTGCGTGTTATGAAAGCAATCATGGAATATAAAAATATCGTGTAATGTGTGTTATCTAAATGGTTCAATGTAGAGAAGATTGAAATTTATAATTCGTGTAGTGCACAACATCATTGTGTTGTGAATAATGCAAGAAAAAAATGGTCTTTAATATAAGACAAACTATTTTTAGGGTTGTGAGAACTGTAAAATATAAAAATGATTAAATTAAATCACAAAATATATTTCACGAAATCTTGGGGTGTAACATTCTATCCCCTTCAAATATATTTTAGAACATAAATTAAATTATTTTACCAAGGATTAATAATTTATGGATTCATTCATATAAAACAAAATCATAAAAATGAATGCATGAACTTCCCTTAACTAATTGTGGATCCATAATGGTTACCTAGATTTACACATAGTTGGGTTTATATGTAGGAGAACATAAGTGGATATTGAAAAAATTGAAATGGAATAGAAATAAAACTATCTTGTTATGAAGGATTGTGACAATTAACATGGTTAAGAGAAATGTGAATAATATTAAATTCATAAATCTGGAATTATATAAGGGTCCATTTGATTCATCGAAAAATAATATTCATGGATAACCTTTTTGGTTTATGGATCTTTTCCATTATGTTATTTAATTCTCAAGAAAAATTAAACATAATTTAGTTTATTAACATTCAAATATTATATATCACCCTTGGTTCATTTGTTTCCCAATAAGAACATGAACAATTTCTCTAAAAAAGAAGGTGAATTTTTATTAATATAGAAGAAACAGTTCTTGAGATCCATGATAAGTTATCCCATAATACATCAGTTAACATCAACAAAAAAAATTTATAGCAGGTTATATATTATGTATAAATACTCATACAGTGACAAAATAATATAAACTCAATATATTAATCTAGAGTTTAACTTATACATTCCATAAATGGTTATCTTCAATACCCATATAACTGATGAAAATTGAAAATACTATAAGGAATGACTTTATATTGGCTAAAAATTGGTCTCCCATATATATCAATGTAGCTCTAGGTAGTCATTTTCCTAACATGAGAACCCTAATCATATATTCCCTTGAAGGAACGTAATAACATGAATTACCATAAATACTCTTGGAAAACACACACACATCTTTATTACATGGGATACCTAATATATAACTTAAATAAAAGAAGTTGTAAACATCATACATGATCACAAAGTCATCATTTTCAAAAATTTAGTATTTAGATCTTGGATTATCTGTGATATCCACATTACTTTATCGAAATAAAAATTCACCTATCTAAGTTAAACAAAAATTTTCCTATATATTAATCACATTATGAGTTACTATACCATATCCAAAATATCACATTTCAATTTATCTATCATCATTTTACATATAACTTTCCCTATAAAATGAAATTTTATATTTAAAATACATATATATGTCATGATTTTTATAACATAATATTTGAATTCCAACACTACAAAACATCCTTCAAAAACCATTATTCTTAAACCATTATGCATGTTTTAGTAAAAAATTCAATGATACCAGTTTCCTAGAATATGTAATGTGAATCATGTATTATGATTCTCCAAAATCAATATAATAATTCATAATGTAAATAATTCTATAAGAACATCACATACCTTCCACATGTAATTTGTAGTATCTTTACCTCCAGAAGCATAATCAATACTCATATCGCCTTCCTAATTCTATTTCAGTGTTTTCCACAAGTGCAATAAATTTTAATAATTCCAATGTATTACACTTCTGAAATATTCAATGGAATCCATTTTTTATCTAGTGGCCTCCATTTAATAAAACGAAATGGCATAGAGTTAGAAACACATATCAATGAACAAAACCAAATAATAATGAAAAATTACCTATAGGAAAAATAAATCATAACACCCACATTTTAATCAATGAAACCATAGGTTTTTCCTAGGTTATAATTATTAATATTCAATTTACATCCTTCAGGATAGTTCATTAAGTGTTTTTTAATTTCAAAACCATATTCCTAGGGAATGTTAAACAAGTTGAGTATCATGGCATGTTGTCATGCACAAGATTACCCTCACATAGGACCAAAACATCACATTGGAGTTGTTACCCCAAGGTACGTCTAGGCTAGAGACACATCCTCTTGTATTATCTGGACATAGATCTATTTTTGGGTAAACACATACTACATCCATTTACAATATTATTGTACATTTTCATTGTTGTTAACACATCATTATACATGTCCTTAACATGATCCCTAGAAATACCCTTAAAAATATACCAATGGATTTCAATAAAATTTCAGGATCCTGTTTTCCAAAGTTTAACTAAATCGTCTCTCAAATTTAAACTATATTGACCGTATCTTTTCATATATTAACATTAAATTATATTTTTTAATACATAAGAGATTATATATATATATTCCCAAATATAATGTTCCTATACATCCTATGGAAACATGGAAATAGAAATAACAGTACACATGTGAGCTACATTTTCTCTCACTATGGTATTTTGGACTAGAACCCTTTGATGACACATAAATCATAAAACATGACTTCAGTAATAGGGGAATGAACTCTAAAAAAATTGTTATATTAGATTCTCATTAAGTGTAAAAAAGATAGATACATAGACATAATCATGTTCATAAGGATATGACACCATGATACTAAAAAATAGAAGATCACACCCAGTATATCAAAGATCATAAACATGAATCATTGAAAAAATATTGGATGTTAAGATGACATGAATCAATATGATATAAATGATGGAAACCGTGAAATCAAAATATAGGAATAAAACATGTAATTGTGGTTTACACATAATCATATATAATTATTTCCATATTAGTCAAGGTATAGTTTTCAATTATATATTAGTGAAAAAAGACCTTTAATGAGATGGGTTAACAACCATTTATATCCCTTTATTAAAAATCAATGATAACACCACATTAAAAACCTATAATACTGAGTTAAAAGCATTTAATATTCCAACACAATAATACTAATTAATGTTCGTCTCCTTTTTTATCCATGTCCATCTCATTAAATATAAATCATTACATATTAAATTGTAGGGAGATATTGGTCTTATCAATCACATAATGAAATCATACATACTTGTGCCCCAGATTTATAAAAAATCATAACATATCTGATTAAATGAAATGGATTTCATAAATACATAATCATATCTAACATATTGAAAAAATGATAGGTTTCATAATCATTTTATCAATCATAACTAACGAAAAGAAGAAGGTTTCATAATCATATGACATTTGAAATATAAATTGTATTCAAAAAAAATATTCAATTATGAAAAACCATTCATTGAAATAATATGAATGGATACACTGAATAATTTCCCTAAAAAGGAATTATTAACATATATGGATGTCATATTATATGAGTAATAAATTTGAATGATATTTTAGAAACAATTATTGAGGAAAATTACAATTCTTCTACAAAAAAATAGATCTTTAAAATATGAAACATTTTAAAAACTATATTCTTCAAAAAATACAGTGATAACTTATAAATAGAGCAAGGAATCATTTTGAAATATTTTTACAATGAAAAATTATAAAGGAAACTTGAAAACAATTTGAAAACGTATATCTTGGTAAACATATATATAAATCGTTAAAACATTTGGTAAACATTCTATTAGTATATAATTTTAAAAAATATAAATAAATCATGAAAACATTTTCAAAACCATTACATTGAAAACACATTGAAATTATATTATGAATGCTTTAAAACATTTAATACACTTATTATAATTGAAATAAAAAAATTTAAAACAATTAAATATAAAAATAATAAAATAATTAATATCCATATTAATTTCAATAAATTTATTTAATAAATAATTAATTTTTAATCGTATAATGGAATCTTTATGGGAATGAGAATGTGAAAATCTGTAAATTCCAATCGAGGTCAGATGAACATTCATTTTTCATTTTAAAATGGTTAGAAAAATTGCATGGTTAGAAAACAAAAAGAAGATTTATTCAACGAATATTTTAAAAGAATGTAAGGGTAATATTTTGTTTTAACTATTTCCGGATAATAATAAAATATTTATGGAAAAACTTTTTTGAATTCATGGTTTTGAATAGCCACATAATTCCAATCATTGAGAGGGTAAAGTTGGGCTTCCTTAAATGTAGTTTCTCATATGTCCTACATATCAACTAGTAGATAAACAGTTCCAATACATGAAAATATCTTGAATAACAACAGTAGATAAATCATTATTAATTTTCATGAGAGATGGATCATAATATTTCAAAAATGGAATCATATATATAAAAAATCTCAAAAATTGATTACATAGTTTTAATAAATTCTTACCACTTGGTAATAATTAATCATAACACCCATGTAAGAAAACAAAATTACATGATGCTTAAAATATCATGAAAATAAATATATTCATTATATATCATTCCAAAGGATGTATATAGACCTCATGGAATGTTTTACCTTCATAACATGGAATATGTCTCAATAGGAAAAATTGAGACAAAATTACATTACTGATATCGCAAATTTTGAAAAATAAAACTCATGATTGAAATATCATAAATGGATATGTTTATATACATAATTTCATGTATAATAATCATGTAATACATCCATGGGTAGTATATTCAAAAAAATTAAATGGGTGGTGAATAAATCATCTATCTCATGGAAATACAAATTGAGATGAACATCCTTTAGGTTTTGTATTGAATCTCATCACTCTCGTTCAGACCACATTTAAAAAAAGTATTAATTTTTTATTAGTATTTTAGAGATCCATATTCATATGTCTTTTAAAATATATTGTTTTATTTCATACTTATATTAACAACTAGTTATCCATACTATATTAAGTATTCACTTTTGGTAATATTCATTTTGTTCTTCTCATGTGTCTTAATATTTTACATCTTTTGTCCTTATAAATATTTCCAAACATCCATAATTTAAATCAAGATATAAATATCATGAATATATAGTATATTTTTATTAATATAATATATATAATATATATATAATAATAAATGGAATTCAACACCCATTGAGAATTTAAGCCATATGTATGCATTAACATCATTTCCATTTTTATTATCATATTGAAAGAAATAATGTAAATGAAATATTTGTATATATAAGATTATATATATAATTATAAAATAATATTTATTATGTAATATTTATCATTTAATTTTACTAATCCCATTTATAAAACATTCCATGTAGTGTGTGAACGAATCACATCTCATTGAGAGGGATGTAGTCTACACATCCTCAAATGTAATTATTATATTTAAACCAAATGGAAAAGTATAAACATATGTTTAGTAAAATGATAAAATTAGATTTAATACCTAATAAATAAGACATAGAACAATTATAAAATTTGTTTCCATAATAATTTACTTCCTGAGTTGCAGTGATGAAAAATGAACAATTATCTTTTAGTGAGTTGGTCATTCGACGTACACATAAAGAGTATTTTTGTTACCCATTAGGTAGTGGAATGTTTTATTTTCTGTAAAAAACAAAGAATAAAAACATCCTAGTATATTTTTGTTTCATCTGTTATTATATAATAATGAAAAAAATATAGTGGAGGGGTAGTGAAATAAAATAAAATATTGGATCTTGAGATAAGAAGTTACCTCTTAATCATACAAATCCATTTGGTTTTGGAAAAAAGGATTAGATAGATTTATTGATGGAGAAGAGAAGAATTATTGGAGAGAGTAGATGATGTTGGGAGTTTATATGAGAATATTTTGGGGGATCCATGGTTCTTGAGAGGTTTGATGAAGTGGGATTCAAGGAAGACATTTTATAGGGAAGGAGGAATGAGACTCTTGTAAATTTTGCGATATGGAATTATTACAACATTTTTTCCATGGAATGGGTATGCAATATTTTTTACAATTGTTAATTTGATAGTAAAATGTATATATATGTCCATACAATGGATTTTGGATATGATTTTATATTATTAAGGACTTATGTTTAAGGATTAGTACATAGTTAAACTTAATTTTACATTAATTGATGTAATTAATTTTAATTTCATCCACTAATATTTTGGTCAGAAATAAAATTCAACCATATTAGTAATTATAAATTTTTATTGTTCCATATATGGAATAAATTTCTCTAAATTCAAATAGCATAAGTGATAGAAATTAACTTAAATTTAATCATGCTGATGAGATGACTTTGAGGGATATTAAAGTAAAAACTTCCAAATGATTGTTATGTTTGTTATTCCATAATTAAAGTGACATTAATTCTAATAACAAAAATTATGTTTATAGATAATAATTTTATCTATTAAATATTTCAATACAATTAAAAATATAATTTATCCCCATAAATAAATTTTAAGATAATGTTGTTTTGATGTAAAATTTAGTATTTTTCAGTATTCATCAAAAATTAAACATCACAGAAAATTCACAAACATTTACCCTAACTTAATTCCCACTGTCCACATTAATATATGAAACATATTTTGAAATATTAAATATATGATATTTCCAAAAAAAATAGTTAAATTTTTTAGAATTAAAAGATAGTAAAAATGCCTTAATAAAAATATATAGTTTTAAGCATAAAACATTATTTATTCATATCATTTATATATAAAATATTTTATATGACTGAAATTTTTTTTATTGAAAAAAAATATATATATTACATTAAAATCAATAATTTATTTAATTTATTTTGGTAAGATATTGTTTTTTCCATAATAATAATCATATTTTCTTATATATTCAATCAGATTTCATTTTCATTTCGTATAAATCGGCAACTTATGAATTCATATTATATTAGGCCAAACCATCTATATTTAATTATTTAACCAATAATTTTAATAAAATTCAACTTAATGTATAGGTTTTATCTCATTATATTGAATAATAACATTTTTATAATATAGTAATGTTTGGTAATACTCAATCATGCGTGTTACACATGCAATTAATGAATGTAAATAAATTGTTTTAATGTATGATAAAATCATCATTCGATATAAAGTACATTAAACATTATATTTCATCTTGGGAATGATATTTTGGTATTTCGAACAACTTAATCTATCATAGTTCTTTAATATATAATTATTTATTTTAATATTGTGTGAAAAAAGAAAATATCTAAAATATTAAAATAAATAGAAAAATTATTGCATAAAATCACGGTGTGTTATAGATATGGCCAACATAATATGTATTATAGGATAAATATTTATGATATATATTCAATAATATATAACGCTAGTTTTTATTCACTTCTATTATGTGAAACTCAAAGATAGAACATGGACATGGAAATCGAGGATAAAAATATAATTTCTAGAGTACCTCAATAATGAAATTTGTTTTTCGACACACAGATAAGTTTCAGGATATTTTTTTAGTTATAAAGACCCAAACCATTCTGACCCATATTTTAACACTAATCCCACATTTTATGTTTTATTGATATATTTTATATCGGGTGTTGTTTTGGAGACAAAGGAAGGAGATTATGTTATAAAGTAGCAGAAAGAAGGGAGTCCAATTTGGGTTTATTTACTTTGAGTATATAGTAACCTTAAAAATTGTACATTGTATATATACCAATTTCCAAAGGATCATATTTGGATGAATAGTAACATGATTGTGTCCCCATGTTTACCATGTTTACCACGTTGGCCCATGTTAAAAAAATATTGAAAGGGTATTTTAATCCTTTCACCGTATAATATAAATACATATAATGATGGGACACCAGATTTCATTCAAAAATTTCTAATTTATATTCCATTACATGTATCATTTCCTTTATTAAAATATTTGAGAGTTCATCGACTCAATCCTTCATTAATGGGTATCTATATTGTATTGTAAGAATTTTATCAACATGTTAAGTCTATGGATCTATCTATGCCACTTTTTTCTATAGTTTTTATAATTATATAAATTGTGATACTCTCTATTAAAACAGGGTTGTTTCATTAACCTTCTTAATTATTAAATATACTTCTAGTTTTGGTAATATATACGCTTATCATGAGAGTCCATAATATACCACCTTATTTTTGTTCTTACATTATTTTTTTCATGATTCTTTAAAGCAATAATTAATCTATCATTTATGGTTCACCATGAAATCAAAGTATCATAATTACTTCATTCTAAAGACAAAATTGACCCCACACACATTAATATTACATGGTGGACACCTTCTCGGTCATATTCTCAAAATGAGTTAGATGGTAAATTATTTAATAATAAGTGAAAACATAAGATATGATGTGTTTGAAATTAATATATTTATTTATAATATTATTTTTTAAAATAAATAAACTTCCAAATGAAATATTTTCTATATTTTTCTTGTTAACAGGTTCATGTGATATACTTCTATTTTGTGATATTTTATAATAATTTCTTTTCAATTTATTTTAATGGAGAATTTTTATCAATCTTGATATTAGATTATGTATCTACTATCTTTTTCTTAAAAGTGATATATAAAGTATTATTTATGTCCTTATTTAGAATTTTATATCATTTTTTATGTACTTTTATTAATTTTTTTCTATTACCTACGATGTTCATTGTTATTTGATTATTTTCATGATTTATCTGTCATTTATTACCATTTTTAAAAATTCGTTTTCAATATGAGATATAAAATTATATATTAATAATTTTTTAATTTTTGTTGATTTAATGAATTAAATCGGTAAAATGGGATGGAATAAATAATTCTTATGTACAAATTTTCTCGATTGTTAGGTTGAAAATACATGATGTTACTATAGATAACTACATCCTTTAGACCCATTTCTCCATTCATCAACGCGTATGAAAAAATATCACCCTGAATATTCAACACCAAAACTAAAAAAACCCATATGAAATTATTATTTCACATTGACAACATAATTATACATTATTTGGGACTACAAAAATATTTCACAGTCCTCCCCACATTAGACATCATGTTGTGGTTCATAGATAGAATGGTATGTCCTCCAAATAAATGATGTAATTTATTGATGATATATACTTATTATCTAAGAAATTTATGTCTCTTACAATGACTATGTTTTAAATATTTATTTATAAAAAATATCATCTAAGATAGTCTTAGTGGTAGAGTGATTAACAAATATTTTTAATATTTTTCTCACAGATAGTAAATGTCTATATTGGATGCATATAAATATATTTGATCGTGATCCACATATGCCAAAAAAAATTAATTTTTAATTTTATTTTAGAGTGTATTATTTCATTAATGATACCATTTTATCCCGTTAAAGGTTGATTATGATTTTTATGATAAACACTATTCATGCTTATCTTATAGTGAAAATTAACATAGAATAATGTTTTTAGATCATTGTCAAAATTTGTTTTACAGTCATTTTATGTGTATAATTTCTATTTAGAAAAACAGGTAATGAAGTTCCTTTAAAATTTTATGTAATTTGGAAAATTATTGATATATGTATATTACTGTTAAAATAATTGAGTTAATTTATTCTTCCATCATGACACTAGAATTATCCTCAAAAATCAATAGAGGTATGTAGGTCTGGTGTGAACATTCCAATGTGGGAATGGAAAAAGTCTTCATGGAACATAATTTCAATTGGGGAACCCAACTCCAACTTATGTGTTCAAAATCCCAAAGTTATTACACCATCCTCTAGCTACTAGACGGTATTCTTGAGATATTTATAAGACCTTCCTAGATAAAATATGAATTTTAGGAATGAACATTAAATGTATTGGGTGGGTGTTCAATTACTTATACCATTAGATATTTTCTATTCCATTAAATATGTTAATATACAACCTATGATAATGTACTCCATTATTAGAATATCTACCATCAGATGTTGGAGGGACTCAGTTTTTGGAAATGGAAAAATGTTCTTCAAAATTCAGGTGGAGACTATAAGAGATATGGTGTAATTATATGGAATTGATATTCAATGATTATAGGTCACTATAGAATATATTTATGTTATAAAAACTCATTATATTAGATGTAATATCCATTAATCATTGATCTACATTATAAATTTTATATTCTATACACATAAAAATAGTTACCCATTTCTGAAAAATAATATGGAAACACAAAAACAAATATATAATTTTTACAATTAATGAACCTATAATGTATTTAAAAATGTTCAATTATCAAAGCTACATACAATACATATTTCTTTGGGTATTAATTTTTATTACACTTAGAAACTATGAGAATATAATGATGACTAATCAAGCCTATATTTTTATTTTACATCACATAACACCATTATATAGAGAATTGAGATTATGAACCTGAATTATGAACACTAACATATTTGAAAAATATATTATATAATAATAAATTTCCCAATAACTCATGGAATATGGAATCTATTTTATGTTACATAGGGATTTAAATGTGTGTGTGGTTTTGATATTTTTTTAATAATAATATACTTGAATCGCGAATTTTTTTTCATCAATTCATGAGTGATGATTATTATTATATATTATTAATGTAAAATAATTTAGAGTAACTGGATCTTCAATAGTGATCACATTGGATATATTAGAGTATAATTGTTTATAAGAAGGCCGATTATGTTTTTGTAGGATCTTGTTCCATCTATTGATGCTTGATGGAATTTGTTTTTTAAATTTTACATGATTTATTTAAAAGGGAAAAATGTTAGTTTTGTTCCATCATGGATAGCATAAGGGTTTGCAGGGATTTTGGGTCACCTAGTCTGAAATAAATATTAGGAATGATTGTTCAATAATTTAGAAATTTTATGTGAAATAGATATTTATGGTGAACCGGAAATGAATTCAGGTGTTATGTAGGAGTTTCATAACAACCTATAAAGATCAAGGGTTTACTAAGATTTATGGTCACAAATGAGCACATAAAGGTGATGATATATATTTCTTTTCTAACTAAAATTTAATATAATTCTTAGAGTTATAGTCTTCTATTATGATATGAATAAAATATGCAAGTGTTTTACGTAATCCATGCTATGGAACACTTAATCAATGATGTAAGGGTTATAAAGAAAATTGAATAGTTTTGCCAGGGAATCATGTAATCGAGGATGTATTATGGTTATAAATGTATTTGATTCCTTTGATAATGATTTAAAATGATTTAAAAAGTATAATACCACAATGAAAGGCATCCATTTATTTTGGGTGTTATTAGCCCCCGATAAATCCAATGTTTTTTAGTTGAATCTATAGCCTTCAAAGAATTTTTATTTGATATTTTTGGTGGAATGTGCCACAATGTTGGTGTTTGAACCATATAGTGATTCTGAAATTGCATCCATGGGGGAATAAAAATGAATATATTTCTACTCCAAGGTTAAAATCTATATGAGAATGGAATAATGTGGAACCTTATAGATTTGTATTATATGATATATCTTATAAATCTGTCATAAAAATTGATTAACACCACAATATAAATGTGTATTTTATTAATTTTAATTTCATTTGAATATGATAAATATTTTTCATTCTATTTTTATTCAATTACGAAAATATTTTGTGACTCCAAAGGGAATAAAACAATGAAAATATTTTATACTTTTTTATTATGATACCATTTCCGTTGTTCCATGTGCCATATGGTTATATGAATTTAAAAATTAGGTTTCACATACCTATAAATATTAAAATCATTATAATTAAACATGATTATCACTAAATGATCGCGTAAATATATAAAACTCAAAACATTGTGGGGCTCACATGATAATGGATACCTATTTGAAATCACCAACATACTATCATGGGAAAATTGGGAAATGGTGAATTAGTCGTTGGATACTTGGAATGAGTTATAGACTATTTATGATTATGATATGATGTGTATCTATCTTAATTTTCATGTATCATATATTGGTATTCCCATAGAAATTTTATTTACATGAGACCCACATAATATTATTTTCCTATATTTAGAATAATGAAAAAATGAGTCCGAGCATCATTGGAAATGGTTGAGTTTTAAATAGACATATGATATGGAAACATAACATAGTTGGTCTTATTTTAAGTAATCCTAGGATTTCAAGGACTATAAAATAAAATTCAAGTGTTATGTAACCAGTATTAGGAAAAATGGAATATTCAATTTTTTATTGGTTATATAAAAGAGTTATTAAGACCATATTAGTGTATCATCCTTTTTTATAATTTGGAAATGTGTTTATTGATTAAATTGTTTTATTATTCCATAGATTTCAGTATTCAGTGAAAGTATTAATTTACCTTCAATGTTTACTAAATAATTATTATATATGAAACACGTATTTTAAATAAATTTGTGTCTTTCCAAATTCGTAAAGGTTACTAGTGATGTGTGAGAATTATTTAGTGGTTTTCATATATCATGGGATAGAAGTATATGAATTTGAAACATAATCCCCATTTTCTATCAATTTTCAATATACCCACCCTTTAATATAAAATTACAAATTTTCTTTGTGGGTTGTTGGTACGAAACATATTTTTTATGTATGTGTCACACATTATTGGACATATACTTCAATGTTGGAATATATATATATATATATATATATATATATATTTTTAAAAGGGATGGTTTAATGTTTGTGGTTTCTCTCATCAAGAGTTCATGTATATCTCAATGTTAATATACATTGGTTCATTATTTCAAATCAATTTTATATTTTCTATGGGGTTCAACCAAAAAATTTTTTATTAATCTAGAAGTATTTATATACGTTTTGGAATTAAATTTAATTTCAATAACCTAATAGTGTAAATATTTTTTAATGCGTGAGATTTAATGGCCAAGAAGAATGAGTGGATATTTTGAATAATTGTTTTGTTGTGGTAAAAATTGATGGATTTTCCCAGTCAAAGGGACATGGGATGTTTTATTTTGATGTATTTTATATAGGGACAAATTCAAGAAATAATTATAGAAATTTGGTTGTGTTGGACCCCTTTTCATATTAATATTTGAGTTATATTATTTTCATACTATATGAAAGTCTTAACATGTGAATATTATGATTTATTTACATGTAAACATAATTTCATACTATAGTGCATCAAAATTTCAACACTGACACGTGTTCAATGTTTTCCAAAAAAAACCATTTTTCAATGAATTTTTAATTTAATGACATCTTTTACATAAAAAAGCAAGATATTTCCTCTATTTAATGATCTTATTAATTCAGGGTTTATATAAAGAATTTTTTTTCACATTTCATTCCATGGATTATTATTTTATTAATGAATGATTAATGATACAATATCAACATTCACACTATTATCCTAATATAAATTCTACAAATTATTATTAATTTATCTATTCATTTTTTGATCATATTTATATTATTTTTTTTCAAAATGTTATTATTAAAGCACCTCACATTGTTGTGACCCACTACTATACAGTGAAGTCCACATGATGAATTTTTTCCTCCTGTTTATGTTCATGGGGTGGGATATGATATAATGATATAAATTGTTAATTTCATATAGTTTTCTTAGATATACTATTTAGGAAAACATAATTTGATCTATCAGGGGTCTTAAAATATTATTGAAGATGAATTAATTTAAAGAAATAAATATTATGTGCACAAATTCAAATAATTAAAGTGTGAGTATTATGGTTATTTATTTTTATTATTATTAGATCAATTTATTTTAAAATATCTGGTTTGTGGATATATTTTTTTTATTCAAAAAATACTATAATTTAAGTGTTGTGTATACTTACATCATAAATAGAACTCCATTTCACAAAAACATATACATTTGATTGAATCACTAAAAATATGTTTCCAATTTATATTTTAATCGGTTATTTTAATGTTTAATATTGAAATAATTGGGTATTCTAGAAGGATTTTTTACACATTCGTAATCAACAAAAAAATCATGCATGAATTTATAGTGATGAATAAATTGAATGTGATATCAATGAGATGATTATTGATGTTAAGATGATGACCAATTTCTACAAGGGTAAAACTATTGGTATATATGTGTTTCTAGATTAATTATAGATCTAAGGAAAAATATAATATTCTATTATATATCAAACTCTAGGTTCCCAATTAATTCATGTTACTACATTTTATTGGTATAATAATTTTTTAAAACGACAAACTTCAATACATGAAATGACTATAGTACATTGATTTTAGTTCCAAATATAAAGAATTTTTTTATATAAATTTAAGGAATCACATCAATAATTAAATTTTGAATTCTATGTAATATAATTATCTTAAATACTATGATTATTAAATTAGGTGTTAAACATATCAGTTTATGATTCATATGTAACAACATTTTCTCCCTTTTATTTAAATATAAATTATTTTATTATCAATTTTTTGTTTATGTAATTCCATATTCTATATATAGATATTTATTATGTTTATATTTATGATATATTTCTATTTTCCACTATATTATTTATGTTTAATTATTTTTAATTTTTTTCCATTTCAGAGACATATGATAAAAAATCCATAGGGAATGATAAATATATTAGATATATACTCTATAGACCGTGAATGGGTTCTAAGTGATTATGTGATATCACTAAATATAGATTATATCTATAAAAAAAATTTATAGTGAATGAATTTAATATTTCTACATAAGAAATAATTTCAGTGGTGAGTTTATATCAAGATATTTGGGTTATCATAGTCATCTAAATGACATTAGATAATATAGATTTTTTTAGAAGCATCATGTGGTGTTTAATGTTAAATGATTGATTTTTGGTTATGTGACTTCCCAATAGAATATTTTATTATCTGGGTATATACATGATATTAAATTTTATAAAGTGATTTGAGTGAGATTTTAATGGCATGCATGTGTTGTATAACCAATAAATTAATTATGTTTGGTATCTGATGATAATTATTGTTAGATAGAAGATTGTAATATTGGATTTGTGTAATAGGGTAGAATAGTTTTATATCTCTACATGAGAAAGGGATTTTATTAAATCTTGGGGTCTCCATGAAGTATTAATTGAATAATATTCATGGGAACTTATTTGAAATGGGGGAAAGAGATTGGGATTTTCTACTATACTTGTGTACGTTATATGGTATAGTATGAACTAATCTAATCCATGGAGTGAGGACCATAATAACCTATGAGGAATGATCATTTTTATACAGAATGTGTACAATATAAATTAAAATAATTTTAATAATATATAATGTTTTAATTTTTATTAATGGGGGTCAAATGACATTAGAGGGGGCGATGTGTTTTATTAGTGATGCATCATGCCTACATCTCAAAAAACCCATTGTATTTGGGTAAGACGATATATATGAACAATTTGGATTCCTTGTAATTGTTTGAGGGTGATGACTTGACAGGTTCTAGTGATATATCGTTCATGTTGATGACTCATTTCTGATAGTAAATCATGGGTTTTAGTGATGAATAATGAATTATCAAAATTGTGGTGTCATTAATTAAAATACAACCAAGAAATGATGTCGTACACATTGTCTTGATCGAAAAAATGGATAAGGGAGGGAACCCTTTGAAACTATGAAATTCCAATGTATTATTATATTAATCAATAGGGACATATGATTTTGGATCATATAATGGGAAATAGTACATTGATTTATAAATAATTAATGATAGTAAATCATTGTTTTGATGGTATGTTTTGAACAAGGGGAATGAATTTTTACAATGATATGAGACAATTATCTATAATTGTAGATAATTTTTTATCAAATTATAAAAAGAAAGAAGATAAAATATTTAATTATTGAAAAATAAAGGGGTTAATTTGGGAATTATTTAGAATGATGTATTTAGAGATATACATATTTAAGACATTTATGTTTCTATGAAGGATAATTTATTAATAATATTATTTTAAAAAAGTGGATCCCATTAAAATTGATTAAAACAGAGGTGATTTTCATGTGAATGGTTTAATAAGATGAAATATTTGTGAAACATCTGTGATGGTTCTTATGTAAAAAAATAATTTTGGAATGTTTGAGATCATGAAATAAGTGTAATTTATATCCAATCATGGGGAGAATAATTTAATTTTAATTGCCTAAATTGTCTGTACAATGATCCAAGCTAATTGTGGTAGACGATTTATTTAATATTACTGATATTGGTGCCCCATATATGTTTTTTTAGTGGGAAATTACAAATATTTGAATAATGGTCTAGGATAAATTATTTGAGGTAGTTCATTCCATCACTAATTAATATAAGACTGTTAAAATGAAATGATATGGTCATTAGGCTTTGGATTTATCAATTCGTGACTCAGGGGGCAACATATTGGTTCCCCGATCTGGCCAGTCACATGACCTCAAGCGCACCTCTCCATATTACAGAGGCTACTGATTAGATGTTATGAACTAATAATACATTATTGTTGAGAATAAATATTTTTGATCAAATTAATACACCTGAAGAAATAAGTAATCAAATGGAGATCCATATATAAGAACTAACAAATCAAATATCTCATGAATATTCAAGTAGATACAATATCCAACTAAAGATTAAAACATTTTGAGTAAAAGTAAGAGTAAAGCATCTGTAATTAAAACTGAATGAAAAAATATCAACAAATCTCATACTGGTTATAAAACAATTTAGCTTCCATCATCCATGCTCTATCTCTAAATTCATTATCAAACACATGGACATTTCATTAAACCCATGCTTCCAAAATATTGTATTTTTAGGTACTAATCTGGTAGCCCAAGTAGGGTTTGAGTACAACCAAGTAGGGCACCAAAAATGGTGTCTAAATAAATATCATGTTAGTAAATAGTGTTTTCAATTGTATAAATAAATAACTATAATGAATAATTCATTATATATAACATTATCAATTATTAGTTATTTAACCACACTAAATCTAGGATTCCTGATTATCCCATGGCATCAATTAATGCTTCAGCTCATCCCATATTTCAAAGTGTTCCTATGTAATATATTATCCTAATAAACTCTTTAGATCATTCAAGATACTAATTTATTCATAGGTAATATCAAATCAGAATACCTTCTTTGGCACATACTAGATCATGAAGCATTTAAATGTTAGTATATATGTCACAATACATTTGTTATCATTCATTAATTCTTACATGAATCCTTATGTTACTATCCATGAATAAAAAAATATATCTTCTATTTTCCCATTAAATAATTTATAATTGAATGACTTTGTTAACATTCATAATCAAACATTAGAATTTTCTTATTCTTATTTTTTAATTCATACTTAAATGACCATGTTACCATTCATAAACACGTTCTATAATTACCATGTTCCCATTCTATAATTCATTATTGAATAAACCTGTTCACATTCATATACACACATTTTAATGACCTTTTTACCATTTATAAACCCATAATTAATTAAGAAATTATTTATTCACACATATTCCAGTATTATTTCAAAAATTAATTTATCACTTCATTAACCATTATTAAATCACTAATTATGTAGGTCATCAAGAAATTAATTAATTTAAAAAATAATTAATCTAGATTTACAAACTCAAATATCATAAATAATCCAATTAATTATCTCATTATTAATACAAATCCTTCATAATTATTTTCCCAGTTAATTTTCATAATCAATAATATCAATGTCACATAATTAATCCCACAATTAATTTTCTCAATTCAAAAATTTAAATAACTCAAAATTATTTCCCAAATTAATTATCATAACTAGGATCCCTAAATCTCATAATGAATCCCCTAATTAATTATATAATTAGATAACCCCTCAATTTATTAATTAATTATCCAATTAATTGTCTATTTTTATAATACACCTATTAATCAATCAGCCAAATTAATTACCCAATTTTGGAAGTAAAATTACTAAACAGGTCTATAAATTAAATAATTTACATACACATATAAAATTTATTTCTTTAGGAGTTGAATATTTTACCACCTACATCAAATAGATGAAGGATAATTACACAATGGAAATACAAAATATTTTAGTGGCACAAAAATGTAGATATATATCTAAATCTAAAACCCTTAATCAATATTATGGGATTAAAAATATTCTAAATCTAAATCTACATCAATAATCATAGATCTAGATCTCATAATATAGGTATTGACTTTTCTATAATACTGGATTACGTCCCTGAAATAATGATTAATTTATTGTGGAATCATGGGTGGGAACCGATTGAGGATTTACTAGATGGGTATAGAGTGGACCTTCAATTTATGAATTAATTCATGATTAATAGTAGTTGGTAGGGCTTATAATTTAAATGGAGAGCCCCAAAAATATGAAATGCATCCTATGGTCGAATGGGGGTTGAAATATGTGAGTTTTAGGGGTTGAAGGATTTTTTTAAATAACTTTAATGGTTAATGAATTCACTTGCATGGTTATGTAGGTAGGGGTGAGCCGTTTTCCATAACTGTGTACAAATGTGTTCCAGTTCTATAGGGATTAACTGTAAATCCTTTTGGGCATAGTGTTTTCAAAACCATTCGCCAGCCACCAAATAACCTCTGCCAATATTCACACTCTTACTGAAGCAAGGGTATCAATTTTTTCCTAACCATTATGAAACCATGCACAAATTTTTTGATTCATTTTATTCATAATTACATAAAATGAAAACCCAGGTCATAACTCAACAAAATTACTCTACCCAGAATATAAGGGTACTTGAAAATGAGCCCACGACAAAGTACTATAGTTTAGGATATTAAAAACTCTCAACCATATAACAGATCATCCTTTAGCAGCACTCCAATGTTTCCATTAGATTATAGGCTAAAAATATTGGTCTATTGATAAATCACAACACCATCTCCTTCCATGGTTTTCCCCTCCACATTCCCTTGCTTCCAAAATACAAGGACTATCAGAAGGGACTTTTTCCACACAAAACATTCTCAATGTGATCCATAATTTTTATTTGATTCTCCTTAAAGGACACATTTATCTCAAGGTCAACATGAGCCAAATTAATCTCATGAGAACGATTGATGATTTACTTATATAGTTTTGACCCCTGGATATTGTATTGCATGTTACTATATTTTTTTGCATGATCCTATCAGTTTTCCTGTGACACAATTCTCTTCACGACCACAAAATTTCCATCGATCTTGGGTGACAACTAGCCATGCTTCTGAATCCAATGGTGACCTGACCAAGGAAACCATTGAAGGAATACTCAATCAAAATATATAAATTGAATGGTTATTATCCATATTTCATCAAACAACTTATACCTACTCTAAGTTCTATCCATACATTTCTAAATCACCTGAACCTACTCATACATCTCTTCCATGAGACAAGGTCCCTACAAATAAAACTCACCTACCTTCATCTTGCATAGCGGTGATCTAAATATGAACTATAAAGATCCTTGTAGTGTTCAATATGAATTATTTAATGATATGTAATGTTAAAGGGAAACTCCCCTATAAAAATTCTCTCCTCCAAAGATCCATTGATTTCATGCACACACAACCATATTTTAATACCCTAACCCTAGTAACCTAGAGTCTGTGGATTATTAAAAATCATTTCCATGATCACAAGTGATCAAGTCTCAAAAGACCAAATATTTTAGTAGCCTTGGATGATCTAGATACATAAATCAGTTTTACATTACATTATCAAATGGTCAAAAGACAACGTTGTGTTCCCTTTAAACACACTCATATCACCTAGCCTATTCCTTTATGTTAATCATAATATACTTCTTCACAGCCTGTGAAAAGGAAAAAATATGAAAGGGGTGAGCATAGATGCTCAGTAGGGATTACAATATAGATAAAATAATCATAATTAAGAATGAACATTAAAGGAAATGTATAAGTCTAAAAAATCCTTTGAACATAATCTTCAACATAATTTTGAAAATATAAGTCAAATAATTCCATTTATTTATTCACATTAATATTATACTAGTCGAATAATCACATGTAATATCAATAGATAATTTCAAAATAATGCTAATCATAATGCCGAAATTCATAACCACTTTATCAATGCCTCGTTCCAAAATAAAAAATAATATTTTATCAAGCCCTTGTACAAAGAAACTATTTTGTCTCATGAGACATACTGATGTATCGAGGAGCTATAGCTGGTTCCACCTGATACTTATGAAGTCCAATACATTCGTAATATAAAAATGTTGAATCATTACCAAAACCTTCATATAAAAACTAGCTTACAAAATGTTAATAATTAAACAACAAACCATGGATGGCATAAAAATAAAAGATTGATAGTGAAACATATAACAAAACCACGGATACTATAAGGATGATTGTATCCTAATAATTCAACATCAAACAAGTGTAAAATCTATCAATGGATGATGACATTGATAAAATCAAAACTATTTGATAGAAATGTCTCTTTCTACATTAAAATCATTTAAAATTCACATAATTATAAATGAACAAAATTTATTTTGAAAATATTCTTATTGTTTTTTAAAGGATGTTTCGAAGATGTTATATTGGCAAAATCTATCCTCACCCACTCTAAACCATAAAAAACATTATAACCATTATTTTTCTAAAAAGAGATATGATAACAATTTTGGAAGTGAAAAAATAATTTTTGTCAATACATGTTATATAAATTCAAGAAAGGGTACAAATGACATTAAAAAATATTCTAGGAATTAATAAAAATGTTTTGAAATATATTTTCAAAAACACAGATGTGGATGATAATGATGTCCCGTTAGATACTCACGTAAAAACAACCTCAGATAATAAAGGGATTTTAAAATTAACCCATAACATTTAATTTTCCTTAGTAGAGGATATGTTATCCTCATTTATAATAGTTAAACAATAGTTATTAAACTACACAAGAACTATATACATAAATATGATATTATATACTATCTTAAAATATTGTTTTATTAATAATATCTCAATAGTATCATTGTTTCTTGTGTTTCCGATTCGTATTCTATTATTTTTTTTGTTACATAAGTAATGTTTTTATGGATAGAATGTATATGATTAATATGAATAATGATATTAACTTCTTATAAATTATTTTCAATCATAAAATGAAAATTATTCTTGAATGGTTTAGATGGGGAATAATTCTCATTGCGTCAGGTAGACGGTAATCTGTACGTACACACAAGCCACAATATCATTATATTGATGGTAAAATCATATGTAATTGGATGGTATATCATATAAATATATAATCATTAGCAGGTTATTTTATTATTTAAATAAATTATATTCATTATTATACCCATACAAATAATAAACAGTTGGCTAACAAACTTCACCATCATGTAGAGAAGGTAAGTTGTATGTACACTTGTATGGTGATTTTTCATTCGTATGACAGAGATAATAATGAATATCATATTAATATATTTATAATAAAATCGTAACATTTATAATTATGGAATGGAAACAAAAAATAGTGTGAAGGTGAAAGAAGAACAGAACATTGAATGTAGTGATGAAATTATGGCCTCTTCTTCAGGTGATTCATTTTGATATGACCAAAAGTGCTCGTTAGTTTGTCTTTTGATTGATGTAATGCATCAATGTTTAATTGAGGGTATATGGGAGGATAATTGGTTAGGGTTTGGATGATATAAATGGATTTGGTGGTGTGAAATTAAGGTAATGGGAAGTACCCATTTATAAGAGAGGTGAGGGTCACTTTAGGAAAAGCATGAAATATTATTTTATAGAAAAATATATTTCGGTTTATAATGGCTCAAAATGGATTTAGTTAGAGGATAAGGTGGGTATGGGTAGAAATACTTTCATCCAATAGGTTTAAAACATGTTTATATCACCATATTAATCATAGATTTTATATTTAACTCTTAGTTAAATAGTTTTCATTTTACAATTTCTTCTTGTATTTTTATATGAAATTGTTAATAAACATACAATATAATGTGAAGAGAACCCTAAGTGGTTAAATAATGACATACATATATTAATAAATGATCTTTGGCCGATCCTTATATTTTTTTGAATATTATAAAATTTAATAATATATCATTTTTAAAAAATACTCAATTATTTGATTTTGACAATATTTAGTATTTGGTTTTGGTGAAAGTCATCGAAACAGTATTACATTGAAAAAATACATTAAATAAATACTAAAATGTCATATTAATCATGAAAATTCATATAAATAATCATAATTTTCAATTTATATTTATTGTTATATTTATAATATAAATAAGTTTTATCATTCATTAATAATGTAATTACTGCATTATCATTTTATCCTAAAAATTTTAATTATTTTTTGTCGTAAAATTATAAATAAACTACCATTATATATAAAATGTTTTTAGATTTATAGTTAAAATTTATTTACGAATTAATTTTATGTGTAAACCTATATTAACAATATTTTATTTATTAAAATATGTATTTAACACCTTTAACTGTTCTATAAATAATTTTATAATAAATGATCTAATGTAATCCATATACATCAAAGAAGATCATATATTATTCCAAATGATTATTTTGGTCGAAATACAATTATCTAATAGAATTAGGACAACTTTTAGGGTAATTGTTGAATTATTTTTACATTTAATTGCCCTATTTACTTTTAACCTTGGTAAAAAAAATCCAAAATACATTATTCCAGAAACATTATTTTCCCCCTATTCAACCAAATTTTATATATCGATGTAAACTGTGTCTCACGAATGTTTGTAATTCATATCACAATAAAGTAAAATTACATTTTCTAAATTTTTGTAAATGTGTCTATAAGGTGGGTAAAAGATGTTTAAATGATTAATAAAACGTCATACATCTAATTTTTTTATAAAATGACTCAAATGAAATAAAATTACCTTCTATAGGTATTATGTATCTATTTTCACATTAAATGAGTATAAATGAAATAAAAAATAATTTAATTAAAAATTGGTTTTAAACAATAACGCATTGTTTTCATTATTTATCAAAAATTGAACAATTTCAGAAAAATAACATAAATTCACCCTAAGATAATTTTGATATTCCAAATCAAAAAATAAATTATATTTCAAAAAATAAAATTTTAAAATTTTCAAAAAGTGGGTATTACTATTCATAATGGGTTTTTTGATATGTTGTTCTTTGCTACAACTCAATGTTTAGTACAGCACAAGATATTGCATTATTCAAAGAGAAACGTACCGTGTAAACATGGGTTGTTACATTCTTCCCCGCTTCAAATAATTTCTTCCTTGAAATTTATAGAATACTACTACATAAAAAGAATCGGGTGTTTATTCATCATAAGTTCCTTAGGTTCCCACATTGCCTCTTTTATATTATAGTTTCTCAATAGAACCTTTACCAAACGAGTTGTCTGGATTCTCATCACTGGTTCTCTGGTAATAAGAATACTGATTGGCTCTTCACAATAAGATAGATTGGGTTCCAGTTCTATTTCTTCATAGGTCAGTACAAGCGTTGGATAAATCAATAATTCTCTCAACAGTTATATGTGGCACAAATCATTATCATTTGAGAGACATTAAGGAATTTCAAAACTATATGCTACAACTCCAATTCATTATAAAATTTTCAAAGGTCTGATAAACCTGGGACATAATTTACCTTTTTTACCGAATCATATAACAACCTTCAATAGAGATACCTTCATGAAAACATGATCCCATACATGAAATTCCAAATACATAATTCCGTTAACATTGTAGCTCTTTTCAATACTGTGTGCTACTTTGATGTGGGTTTGGATAATAATCACTTTTTGCATTGTTTCCTCAACAAGTTCTAGAACTATGAGTTTTCATTCACCAACATCATCCAAACAAGTTAGTGTGGGACATCTCTTTCCATATAATGCTTCATATGGTGCCAAATGAATAAATGAATAGAAGATTTTGTTATAAGAAAATTCTACTAGAGGTAAATATTGATCCCACATACCATGAATGTCATATTTCCATGATCATAACATGTCTTCTAAGGTTTGAATAGTTTTTTCTGACTGCCCATCAGTTTGAGGGTGGTAGGAAGATCTCAATCAAATATCAGTATACATGTACATGTGATGAATTTTCCAAAAAATTGAAGTAAAATGGGGATCATGATCAGAAACAATCTATAGGGGCACTCCATGAAGTCTTATGACATCTTTAATATATAGTCCGACTAAATGGTCAAGTGGAAAATATGCTACTAGAGAAAGAAAATGTGCTAACACGATAAGACGATCAATAATGACCTATATTGCATCATTCATTTTAGGATTCATCGGTATCCCCATGAAAATATCAATCGTAATATCATATCATTTCCACTCACGTATGGGAACTAGTTTCATGACTCATCTAGGATGTTGTCTTTCAGCCTTCACCTATAGACAAATTATTCATCATGACACATTATCTGTAATCTACCACTTCATGTTGTCCCACCTAAAATGATCCATCAAATCATTATACACCTTATTACTACAATGGTGTATAGAGAAATTTGATCTATAAGCATCATACAAAAATTCACTTTTTAGATTAGGTATATCAGGAACACAAATTTTCTACAAAATTCCAAAATTGCATCTTCATATATGAAGTCAATCAATCTCCCTTCATTGACATCATTAATTTTCATTTGAAACTCCCCATCATCTGCCTGAGAACTTTTTATCCTTTTTAGTATTGATTTTTTGGGAAACAGTGGAAAAATTATTGATGTTTCACCCTCCATGATTATTCCTGTATCCATATTTTCTAGATCCACGAACATAGAATCCCTTTCTACTCTCATATTGTTAAAAACTCAATGATCATTTCTGCTCAAAGAATCTTCTACCTTATATTAATTCCCCAAGAGGTAATGTATAGTGCAATCATATTCCTTGAGTTGTTCAAGATATCTTTGTTGCCTCATGTTGTGTTCTTTCTTAGAGAAAATATACTTTATACTCTTGTGATCAGTACATATCTCTCATTTTCCACAATAGAGTCAGTGTATCCATATCAAAAAAGAAATTATTATAGATTCTAAATCATGATCTTGAGTCGGATAGTTTTGTTCATGATGATTTTACATTAGTGATGCATGGGCAACAACTCTACCATTCTTTATAACGAGACAATCATGTCCTTTATTTGAAGCATCCCTATAAATATGAAACCCATCATTCCCGGACAGTAGAGTAAATTTAAGATCATTGAATAATATTATCATCAGTTCATAAAAACATTAGTCACACACATATGTCCAAAAAAAATTTACAACTTTACCTTTGAGCTTGTTAAATTGGTTAGTCAATCAAACAAAAAATTGGACGAAACACCGATAATTACATGCTAAACTAAAAAAAACTTTGTACATCAATTATACATGGGGGTTCTCGCCATTCTTGGATTTCCTTATCTTAGAAGGATCAACAAAGATTCCTTACATAGGGACAATATGGATAGGAAATGAAATCTCCGGAATCCAGAATTCACACATATGAAACTACCCATATAACTCATTTCATCTTATATTCTTTAGAATAGTGTTCAAGTGATTTTCATGGTCATTGTAGATTTTGGAGTATTCCATGATATCATAAATAAATATCATTATAAATTCATCAAGATATTCCTTGAAATCCCTATTAATTAGATCAATAAAATTAAAGGGTTCATTTTTCATTCCAAAAGGCATTACGGTAAACTCATAATGCTCGTACCTCATTTGAAAATCTATTTTTGGTATGTATTCCTTCTTCACACACAAAATATTATTTCCATATCAAAGGTAAATCTTTGAAAAATATAGTGATCCATGCAGTTGATCTAATAAATCATCAATAATAGGTTTGGGATACTTGGTCTTGATTGTTATAACAATTATCTCCCTCTTGTGAATGTACAACCACATAGACCCATCATTCTTCAGAACAAAATGAAAAGGGGCTCCCCATAGTGTATCACTAGGGAGAATAAATCCATTATTACTCAATTACACTTGTTGTTTCTTTAGTTCCAAAAATTCCACAGTGTCCATTCTATATGGGGTCTACGATATGGGCCTTGAACATGGAATTGAGTCAATGGAAAACACAATTTCACATTCTATATGACGTCTAAGTTAATCGTCTAAAAAGACATCAACAAATTCATAAACAATAGCTACATCATCTATTTGAAAATTCTTTTCATCACCCATTGTTATTTCACAATATTTAACCCCTATAATTGAGTTTAGCATATCTACTGGGGGTTGATCTTGATAAGAATCATATGGTGACGTATCAACTCTAAAGATAAGTTATTCCATATCATCATAAAATATTGTAACATCCTTCATATTACAATAAATTTTCACATAATGGTCTAAAATCCAATCCATTTTGAGGACTATATCCAAATCAATCATGGGTATAATGATTAGATCAGCAATTAAAGCATGTTTATATACCCTAATGGGAAATAATATGAAAAACATTGCTATAATGATACATCCCTTAGGAGTTTGGACTGAAAACTCCCTTGATTAAAAAAATTGGAAATATCTAATTTTATTAGAAAACTGGGATGATATGGAACAATGTGAAGATCCCGAATCAAATTATGCATTGGCCAAATTTGAGGAAACCATTATATTACCTACCACCACATCATTCAATGATTCATCCCCAGCTGAAGTGATAACATAAGTTTGGTCTTTCTCCCTTGGCCTTTTTTGAGGTATGTTTCCTTGACTCTTAGGAAATTAATAGGTATAATTCCTCATTTCTCTAAAATTATAGCATTAAACATTGATATCCTCTTTGTTTTCCTAGAAATAACAATATTTTTTTGGATTTTTTCACAACACTTGTAACAACCTCTCATTACCATTAGGAAAGTACTAGGGTGTTTATTCCTACATGTACTACATGAAGGAAATTCAGCTTTTTCCTTTTTTCCATTATTTTAATTTCCATTATGATCAGCAAATATCTTCTTACCCTACTATTCTTTACTTTGATAAGTCCACTAGTTTTCCTTTTCTATCTTGATAGCTCATGAGAGAATATCTTTATACGATAAGACTAATTGTGACACTAATGCTCAACAGAGGAATGGTTTTAAGCAATAAAACAATCACTCAATATTAATCCTTGGGTTATGTGTATAATATGTTTCATGCCTCAATAACCTTTTGTTCTTAGCCTCATACATTGCGACATACACATCCCCCTTTTTCCTCAGACACCAAAATTTTCATTCCATATCCACTTGACAGTCATGAGGAACGTGTTTTTCTATGAAAATTTCTTTAAAAACCCTCCATTCCATATTTGATACTTCTTAATCCCCATTTGTGTTTTGAATTAATGACCTCTACTGATCTACCTCTCTTATGAGCTGATAAAAATCCATGAGAACTTATTCCCTTTCGTTACTCCCCAAAGCATGAAATACTTTTCCTAAAGAACATATCTTTTACTCAGCTACATATGTATTTTTAGCCCCATTCAATGTTGGTGGTTTTTTTTCGCATGAAGAGGTCTATCATCGATCCTTCACGCTGTGGATTTGGGTGCTCTATAGAGGTGAACTAATTATTCATAACCTGATTTAATGGTTCAAGTATGGTTATATGTTGTTCTTCACCAATTACATCACTAGATCCACTATAATAATCTTGAGTATGAGGGAAATTCATACATGTATTACATGCATTTATACAGTTTCCATTCCTTAGACAAGGTTCAATTTTTAAACAATGGCATAAATTAAATTAGTTTATGAATCGCAATACGTAATTCCAAAATAGTAAAATACCTATCATAAATTGAACAGTTTATGCATATAACCCGTAATCATAAAAAATTGTTTTCTATGAGGATGTATTTACTCATAATTCATTCATAATGGTTTTTAATGAATATGAGAATTATCCTAAGAATATTTCTCAGGAGTGTCGTAACCCAAAGTGCAGAATGGCCCATTGTCGTGTAATAGGATACCCCATGTCAAGCCAGAAACTTCTTGTCGGAGATTTCACTCCTTGGAAAATATAATCTAGACACCCCTCTACCTATTCATATCTAGAAAGGGATTCGTTTCTAGGAACATTCACACAATATATACATTACCAAAATTCAAGGAAGTTATTCTATAATAATCCTCAATATATATATTCGGTTAATGTTATATAATTAGTGTTATTCTAAAAGTAGCTTCCAAGGATTGTAATAGATATCCTATGATACCATCTATAAAGCCCCAACCCCAGTTACCTTGAGTTGGACCATTATTACATAACAGTAGCATGATCCCAAGAAATCATTTCTCGAAAGACTAATTAGAGTAAAAGCTTTGGTTGTACTAGATACATACATAAGATTTACATTAAATTATGAAATGAAAAAACAACATCATTGAGTCCCATTTGAACAAATGAATATCCCTTATCCAATTCATGTAGGTAAATCTTAATACACTTCTACATATAATTATGAATAGTGTGAGCTCATATTCTATGTAAGAATAACAATATAGATGAAACTATCATAAATAATAATTAACATTTAAGGTAGGGTATAAGACTAAAAAATACTTTTATACATAAACATCATCATAATTTGGAAATGATAAGGCAAATAAATCCCTTTACTTATTCTCATGGATATTCTACTAGTCGAATAATCACATGTAATATAAATAACTAATTGTATAATGATAAAATGCATAATGCCAGACATCACAACCTCATAGTAAAGAACCTATTCCAAAACAAAAAATTAGATATTTTCAAGGCCTTGTTCCAAGACCCTAGTTTGTCTCATGAGACCTACTGATTCATCAAGGAGCTATTGCGAGACCCACCAATCACTTACTAAGTCCAATGCATTTCTCATAAGAAAGGGTTGAAACAAAACATACACATTGGTATTAAAACTAACATTTGAAATGTTAATAATTTAATCATAAACAATGAATGGTATAAAAATAACACATCCACTTTCAAACATATCAGAAAACCTTCAATAAAATATGAACGATTGAATCATAAAAAATAATCTTCAAAGTACTGTAAAATCAATCAAAGGATGTTGATATAGATGGAATCAAAAATATTTTAGAGAAATTTCTATTTATATTTAGAAATCATTTAAAATTAACATAATTAAAAAGAAAAAAAATTATTTTTAAAATTGTAATATAATATTCTATGGGAAGCTTCTAAGATTTTATAATGACAGAAAATACCCACATTCAATGTATACATTATAAAAACATTATTACCTTAATTTATCAAAAATGTTATAAAGTAACTTTTTTAGAAAATAACAAATCGATTCCTATAAATAAAATTTATAAAAAGTCAAAAAAGGTACAAATAACATTAACCCAAAATCTAGAAAATTGTAAAAAAACTATTGAAAATCATTTTTAATAATCAAGGATGTGAATGATAATGAGGTCCCACTAGATACTCACATATAAAAAATTTCAGAATATAAAGATATTATAAAATTTACAATTACCTTACACCATTCCTTAGAAAACAGTAAATTAACCTCCATTATGATAGTAATATAATTTTTATTAAATTATTATATAACCATATAACGAAATATTATATTATATATGATCTTCTAATATTTTTTCGTTAATAATATTTCAACTGTATCATCGTTTCGTGTGTTAACTAATTAGTTTTTCTTTATATGTTTTTTTATGTAAGTAATATCTGTTATGGATAGGTTGTATTTCATTTATATCCAAAATGATATTATATTATTAAACATTATTTTAATTCATAAAATGAAATTTCTTCTTAAATGGTTTGGATAGGGAATGAATCTCATCGCGTTTGTGGAGATGATAATCCGTACGTATGCACGAGCGGCGATATCATTCTATTGATGGTAAAATCATATGTAATTGGATGGTATATCATATATACAGAATAATTTAAATGTTATATTTATCATTTACATCAATTATACTAATTATTATAGACATCCAATTATTGATTTGTTGAATAACAAATTACACCATGCAGTGGAGACAGTAAGTCATACATACGAACATATGGTGATTTTTCTATTCATGTGATAGATAAAATAATGAATATGGTTATAACATATATATAATAACATCAAATTATGTATATGGTAATGGATTTTTTATTTTTTAAAGGAAACAAAAACGAAAGAGGAAGTGAATGAAGAAAAAAACATTGAATGAGGTGATGAAATTATTACCTCTTCTTCAGGTTCTTCCTTTTGATTTGATCAAATGGTATCCTTCGGTTGTATTCTGATAAAATTAAGGAATCTAGGATGATGTGAGGGTAGTTTGGAGGATATATTAGTAGGTTTTTATAGTGAAAAATGTATTTGGAAGTGTGAAATTAATATTAGGGGATGTACCCCTTTATTAGAAATATGAGTGTCACTTTAGGAAAATATTGATATATTATTTTATTATAAAATCATTTTCAGTTTATAATTGATCAAATGGATTTATATAGAGACTATGGTGATGATGAGTTAGATTAATGTCAACCAATTGGTTTTATAAATGTTTTGGTCTTCATATTAACCTTATCATTTACATTTAACTCTTAGTTAAATAGATTAAGTTTTACAATATCTTCTTGTGTTTCTATATTATATGTTCAATAAGCTAACTATTAAGTGTAATGAGAACCACATGTGGCTCATTAATAATATACCTATCATTATATAAGTCCTTTGGGTGATCCATATATTTTTCATGATAATATATCATTTAGTAATATATTATTTATTTTAATAACACATTTATGAAAATTTTGAAACCATTTAGTATTAGGATTTTTTGAAATTGAAAAAAAACATGATTAGTAAAAAAAATACATTAAACCAATACTAACATGTCATATTAACATTTAATATTCATTTAATGCATCAGAAGTTTCAATTTATAATTGTTGTTATATTTATAATATCAATTATTTTAATCTTTCATTAATAACATAATTACTACATCATCATTTTGTCATAAATTATTTTAATTATATAATGTATAAAAGTAATAAATATACTAATATTATGTTGGGAATATTTTTTCTTTCAACTGAATATTTAATTTTTATTTTAACTTATGTATATCCCTATATTAAAAATGTTTTAGTTATTAAAATTTGAATTTTACACTATTAACTATTGTTAATTAAAATAATAATAAATCTACTAATTTAATTCAAGTGGATTATAGAGGAAAATATTTTATTCCAATAGATGATTTTTGTCAAAATACAATTATTCAATAGAATTAGAAAATGTTCTATGGTAATTATAATATCATTTTTACCTTTATTTACCGTATTTACATTTAAACGTGGTAAATAAAATCCAAAAGATACTATCAATCAAAAATTATTTTCACCCCATTGAATAAAAGTTTACTTAGTTATGTAAATAGGGTCTCTTAGAATTTAGAAATTCTATTCACAGATTTGTTAAAATAATGTATTTGGCAAATTTTGCAATGTGCCTTGAAGGTGGGTAAAGACATATAAATGTTCAATAATATTTATACATCTAATTTTATTATAAAATGACTCATTTGAATTAAATTGAAAATATATAAATATTATTTATCTATTTTAACCTAAAATAAATTTAAATAAAATAAATAATTTTTCAAATAAATGTTATGTTTTGAACAATAACGTTGTGTTTTTCACTACTCATAAAAAATTGACTATTTTCAGGAAAATTCCAAAAAATCACCCTAAGATAATATTAATATTTTTATTTCAAAAATGAAGTCCTTTTTAAAAAATAAAATTTAAAAAATTTTAAATATGGGAATTACTATTCATTATGGCGAGATTTATTGGTCGTGGTTTGCTTGAACTCGATGTTGCGTACAATGCAAGCTATTTCATTATTCAAAGAGAAACATGTCGTGGAAGCTTGGGGTGTTACACATATCATATCCTCAATAAAAATGATATAATTATCAACTTCTCATAATTATATAGGTGTAAATATGTACTCAATAATAACAATGCACCAACCACCTTTTGCAATAACTACAAGAAGCATGAAGTGAAACTTGAACCTTGATATTAAACTATAATATTTAGAACCCAATTATAATGTATGGATTCGGGTACCACACAACAGGTGCCCTAATCCCAGTTGGTCACATGACCTCAAGCGCATTTACCCAAATGCAAAAGGTTTCCATCTAACAGCGAGGGCATAAGACTGATAGTGGGAAAAACTATGCCCTCATTTGTCAAAGTGTAGCGTAGTGAAATAAATATAAAAACACAAAAGAGGAAGCAGTAATCAATATAAACCTGAAATGGAAAATGGAGCTGAAGTAAAATATATCCAATAGACATATATATGATGATGAAACATGTCACTAATTCTATGAAAGCAGCCAAAACTTGATACATTGCAATCAGATACAATACATCCTGAAATACATATTACAATAAAACAAAACCAAAGTAGTGGAATAAAAACATAGCACCATCACAAGCGTCTGCTCAGTTCCATGCTCTCTTACTCTTCTACAACAATCAAGTACCTATGTGGGGACCCTTTACTTTATGGAAACCTACATCAATATAATTTGTTTGGGCCCAGGACAGGACCCAGGAAGGGTTTGAGAAATAAATACCAGTAGGCAACCACCAACAACCCATGCCTAACTGTTAGTGAAAAGTGAAACGATGGTACACACTAATGAATCACAATATACATGGTAGTACTAAAAATTACTATTCCCACTAGTTACATTTCCATTTTAAAAATTATTTCAGAATTCCAAGCCTGTGCTTTAGCATGGTAGGTACAACCTAATAAATAACCATACTGAATATTCAACATAAACTTTACCCTCAGATGTAAGAGTCATTGCCCACAGGCTAAACAAAACCTTGCCCTCAGGCTAAACAGATCCATGCCCTCAGGACAAACAGAACCATTCCCACAGGAATGAAAATAACCTTGCCCTCAGGCTAAACAAAACCATTCCCTTAGGATAAAAATAACATTTCTCTTAGGCTAAAGAGAACCTTGCCTTCAGGATAAATAGAACCTTTCCTTCATGCTAAACAGAACCAATCCCTCATGATAAATAGAAGTAAACCATCTAACCGGGATGATCCCAAATCATAAGAAAGAAATTTTAATATTTTTCCTCTTAATAAAACTCAAAACATGTTATAATCACGACATACACATGGGAATCCTGGCCATACAACTAAACAATGGAAATGCACCCTCGAGGTGGCTCTAGATCAATGTAATGATCCCAAATAGAAGTTTATACCTATTCATTAAATTACCAATGTAGTTCTAGGTGTATGAATAGTCAATGCCTCAGCCACATGACACCCCATACATGGGTGTGTGGCACAATGGGGCAGAAAATCAACTCGACAGATGGAAATAAGCACAATACCACCTTCATCGATCTCCTATGATTGGTATATATGAAAGGAACCTCTCGAAACATCCAATAATGACATAGATCTGATATAAATTATTACTAGTTCAAACCCATGTATCTTCCAATATGTAATAAATTGTACGAAATGATTCAAGAAAAAGGAAGACCTTACCAGTGCGGTTTAAACGAGATCAACGATGGAAGAATCAGAGTCTTAGTGTCCCGTCAAGATATACTCCATGTCTCGGACTCCTCTCTTGTGGATTTGGTGAGTTTTCTTCCTCCTCCGTCGAATGAGGAGGCTACTGCCTGATTTTGATGAAAAATAATAACTACAAGGTGTGTACTCTCAATTACACGGTGTGTAATTTCAATTTTATTAACCATTCCACTGATGACTACTTCCCACTACCTCACTGTTCATTTGCCAAACTGATTACATGAAGTGTATTACTAAATACATGGCGTGTTCTATCATCCTCTGGTGACTACATTCACGGCGTTATAGTTTACCTTCCAACTGATTTCACGGAGTTTATAACTAAGTACATGTCATATAGCTAGCTTTTACACCTTTAATCACCGACAATCCTACAAAGACAGTTATATCATCCCACTTGGCAGAAGTACAATGCATTTGTAAAGAAGTACATGGTGTGTACCCATAAATATGGTATTTTTTCACATTTCCCTTGTTTTATAAAGAACACTTAAGGAAAAAGGAAAAGAAAAACCTCATACCTCAAGAATAAGAACCGTGTTCTTATAATATCACCCCATTAAATCAATTCATCCCCGAATTTCCCTTCCAAGGGCGGTGAAGTTAAATTGAGAACAAATTTGTTCGCATGGCATGTACTATGGTTCCCCACTCCCAGGTTTCATCCTGCACTCAGTATTGCTGTCATAGCACATGAATGAGAGAAAATGACCGACCTCAGAGATCCTTTAGCACATATCAACAATATTAATTAGATTCTCTTCAAAGGATGCATCGACCTATAGTTCAAACTCCTTAGGCTAAAAGACATGAAATGTGTCAGAGTGATAATGATGCAGCTGAGATACATGGAAGACGTCGTGTGTTGCCCGATTCCTCTGTGGTAACTACAACAGATAGAAAACCGATCCAACTCTCTCTATAATCTCAAAAGGCCCTACATACCTCGGTGAATATTTATGTCGCCTCCTGATCTGCCTGTGTCTCGACATCGGTGAAACATGACAGAAAACCGGATACCCTACCACGAACTCCAATGGTCTTCTGAGACAATAAACATAATATTTATAATTTGACTGTCCAGTAGCCATCCACATCTGAATCAACTTGACCTGCTCTGAATTCTTCTTCATGAGACGTGGTCCCAATAATGCTTCCTCACCTGCCTCAAACTAGGACTAGGGTGATCGAAATTCCCTATAATATAAATCCTTCTATGGTGCCATCTCAGTAATTTTCTGGAAACTATTATTGTAAGGAAACTCGACCAGGGGTATGTGATTCTCCCAAGAGCCCCCAATGTCTAGGATGCATCCACGCAGCATGTCCTCCTGCACCTATATCATATGCTCTGACTGGACTTTAGGCTGAGGGTGGTTAACTATTCTCAAAATTACCTATTTACCAAGGGCCCTCTAAAAACTCTTCTGGAAACAAGTTGTAAAACAGGCATCCCCATCAGAAATGATAGAATGAGGGGCCCCATGAAGACTTACTACCTATCAGATATAAAACAACCCAAGATCTTCAACATAAAATTTATCCATGACCAGAAAAAAATGAGCTGCATTCATAATTCAATCCACAATAACCCATAAGGCATCATTTCCTCGAGGTGACCTCGAAAACCCTGTCACAATGTCCATCATGACATCATCCCATTTGCACTATAGAATGGGTAACTATTGAAACAATATAGTTGGCCTCTAATTCTTTACCTTCACCTGGTGCAAGGGGGAACATCTTATAACAAAACCAGCTACCTCGTGTTTCATACCCAACCACCAATACTAACTTCTCAAGTCACGACACATTTTGGTAACTCCAGGATTCACTACCCAATATGATGCATGAAATTCCTTCATTAACTCCACACATATATCCTCTAGAACCCACACCCATACATGGAGACACATTTCCTCATTAGCGCCTATCATCGAACCAGGAGGAGGGTAATCACTTACCATTGACTCCCCTAGAACTAGGCCTTTTTAATTTGATAGTTGTCTCATCCTCACTCTATCTAGGAGGGTAGAAGTCATACAAATGGATGAAAGATAGGTTCTCCCTTAACTATCGTGCACCTAAAAATGCATCTCAGAGATAAAATCCATAAGCTACCACATACCAATGGCCTCCTGCAGTGCTTGTATTTGAGTCCTCCTACGTAGTGCATTGGCTATTACATTACCTTTAACAGGTTTATAGGAAATCTTGAACTCGAAAGACTGAAGGTAGTCAACCCACCTTCGCAGTCTCAAATTCAATTCATGCTGGGAAAATATGTATTAAATAATTTTATGTTCCGTAAACACAACAAAATGTTCTCCAAAGAGATAATGTCCCAAACAACGTAACACATGAACAACTGTATCCAACTCGAGATCTATGTTGGGTAATTCCTCTCATGTGGACTCAACTTCCGAGACATGTATGGAACTACTCGATCACCTAGCATCAACACTGATCCCAACCAAATAATCGATGCATCACCATAAACTGTATAACTCTTCCCTTGCTATGGAAGTATCATGATTGGTGCTGATATATACCTTCTCATCAGCTCTTAAAAGGTTTTCTCGCAAGCCTCTAACCAAAGGAACATCATACCCATCATAGTCAAACACGTCAACGACACTACTAAGCAAGAGGGGTTTATTTTATCTAGGAAAAGTGAGTAATTTTTCAATTAGTTCTTTAATAATATAATATTAATATCATTTTCAAGGATAGAGGTTTAAAAGGGGATAAATATTCGAGATATGATATTGAATTGTTAATAATGTTGACATATTAATATTTATTGATAATTTATTTGGAAATATTTTGAATTTATCCATTAATTATACACCATTTCATCACATTTGAAATTTTCGAGGTGGCTAATTTTTATATTCGTGACATATTTTTATGATATGTAATGGAATAAAAAATATTACCCATTTGATACATAAAAATGAGAACTGTGAAATAATTATTTTATTTTATTTAGAATATTTTTATATTTAATTTCAATTGAATTATGGTTCATGAAAATAATATTAAAGAAATATTTGTTCAATAATTATAATGAATTTAAACTTATCCCTTGTCATGTAAAGTCTAATAAATGATTATTAAATTATTTGAATATAAATATCTATAATTACTTTCCTAAAAATTATTTTATATCAAAAAAAAATTATTAAATTTAATAATTCATATATGATAAATATTTCATTTTAAAAAATAAAATAATATATATATAAAATTAAACAAAAAAATATTTTTTTCTACAATGAATAATTAAACCATCATTCATTATAGGCACATAATATTTTCATGAAAAAAACAATTTTAATTAAGAAATGTTGAATTAAAATTTAACTTAATAAGTTGAAATTAGTGATTTTCATATTATTATATAATGGTAAGCTAATATGGTATCATATTTTTTATCAGCTGGCCGAGCGGTGGGAAAGAAGATCTTAATTTTTATAAAATCATTAATATGGGTAATTATGGACATGTTCCACATAGTTAGAAGAGTTATATCTCATGTCACCCACTTCCTCGTATTGATATACTATTTTACCATGATAATATTGGGGATATTATTTTAATTACAACATTGAAAGGGGGGAGATTTTTGAAATCAATTTTCTTTAATTAGTTATTAATAGACAATGATGAATGGTGATAAATTAATATTGTTACACAACACGCTAATGGTGATAGGTGAAAATTTGATTTTTAATATGAGAATAAATTTTTTATGAAAATTTTAAACAAATAAGTTATAATAAATAGTTATTGTACCATAAATATGGAAAGATAATACTATAATTCATCTATAATTATTTTTATGATGTTTAAAAATAAGTAGGTGATTTTATAATAGTTTTTTGTGTCATTAAAATTATAAAACAATTATAGAAATTAATAAAAAAAATATTAGATATTCCATTTTAGACCATTGAGGGATATATGGATTTTTGAATGATGAAGATGATTTGGTGATATTAGATAATGTAAATTGGAACATGTTAAGATATTACAACATCTTGTTCATGTATGTAATCATATATATTATCACCATATAATAAATTTCATGTGTTTGGTGAAATTCAATATGATTTAATAATTAGTTATAAACCAAAAATGATGTATGATTTTGAATTGAGGGATAAAAATATAAAATAACAAGTAACATTGTCTGTGATTATTAAAATTATTCACACATTAAATTTAAAATTTAGTAACTATGTGACTCTGAAAAGAATATGAACATTTTTATAATTATTTGTAATCCATAGAGGGGATCCTATTTTGTGTAATTGCTCTTACAACATAAAGATATTTATTTTGAGTTGCTTTTCATCTCTGATAGGATTCTAATTATATGACTAGTCATTGTAGTTGGGGTCCTAGACATGTAGTTATGGATACCTGGTAATCTTGCATTAGGCATGGTTCTAAAAATGGAAGCCCCAGTATTTTGGAATTAATGTTATATGATCAGAAGGAAATGCCTTAGGATGTGATGCCTTGGGTTGTGGTCTTACTCGACCCATGTGATGGAAATGGTTATTTGAGTTGACAGTTTGATGGTGGACTAAGATGGATCAACGAGCAGGAGGCTGCCCGGTGTGGATGATGATTTCGAGCGTAAGATTGGAAAAGGGAAATCTAGATGTCGGCTACCATGGATGATGATGTAAAGGTGGAAGGCAGAGTGATTTTTAAATGGGTGGATGGAGAATACTTGGACATATGGGGACAACTCAGTGTCAATGGGGATGATGAAATCATGTGGGGTGATTCGTGATCATTGAGGGTGTTTATCGGGGATGATGATGAACGAGGCGGTCAATGGAAGGATAGAGGATGTGTTTCTGGTAAATAATGATAATGATGGGGGGAAGTTGGGGATGAGGGTGGCCAAGGATTAATGATGTTGACTTAGGTGGTAACAGATGTGGCTAGTGGGAATGTTCTATAGTATAGGAGTCAAAAATAGATGAAACAGATATTATATGAATTTTCTAGGTCAGAAACTTATGGTGTAGTCGAAGATGCTGCTAGAGGGAAAATAGAAACCACGAAAATTATCTCAGATTTGAATGAATATGAGGCTATGTATTTTCCATTGTAACCAGGTTCAAGTAGTCATGCATTTGAATATCTAGCTGAGTGGCCATGGGTGTAGGATAGAACTATTGATGTATATATTTGAGATGGCACAATAAAAGAGGGGGTGAATTACAATTTTAAGAAAATTGTATTTCCATTCGTTAAAAGAAACATTGTTTGGGAGGCCATAAAATAATAAAATTCACAACCAATACTAAGGGCCATATGGTACTGGCTCCAATGGATATGATATGATATGAGACGATCGGTTATTAAAACAGTTGTATTTGAATTGAATGAAATGATAAGAGTAATAAAAATTAAATTGATTCTACAAATCAAAGTATATAATATCTTAAATAAATATGTAAAGAAATTATTTTAATTAAAAATATTATATTGTAAAATAATATTAAAAGATATTAAAAATAATAAAATACACTTTTTATTATAGAAATCATCAGAAAAAAATTTATTACAATGCTTTTATCCCAAAGTGTAGGGTATCCTCTCACCATGGACAAATGGTCTACCTAACCACCACACCAATAAGCCCTCAATATGTTGATCAGCACATCTGTCTCTCTATCCTCGAAATCCCTGGATTAAGAAGGTAATCAGAACCTCTTTCTTTAAAACACATTAATTCCCTTAATAAAATTATTGTTAGCACCATTTTTATATCCCCAAAATCGCTTGATTGTAATCACAATTATATGATGAAAAAATCAAAACAAATCACTTATTGAAATATAAAAACTAGAAAAAATGCATTTTCCACTATTATCTTCACGTCACTCACAAAATTAAAGAGAGATGACACACAATCACTCTATAGAACATGGATTACTAAATTTTTTTTCTTTTTTGATCGAATGACCTCTTATTTATAGTCCTCAGGTCCCAATAGTCAGATTTTCTACAACTGTCATATTTATCCAGAAAATTGAAAGAGACTTAGATACCTGGTATTTTAATGGTAAAAACAAAAAGAATACATCAATCATTTTTAAAGTTATATAACTAACTAAACGACATTGTTTTTGTTAGTAAATAATATTTATAGAAGTATGAATAAATGTGTAAAATGATTTATAATGGAAAACATGGATGGGGTTTTGGAGTATGATATGAGTTCAATTCATTTCCTGCGCATGATATAGAAATTTTTTATGATTGATAAAAAAATTTAGATGAATATCTTAGTTTTTATTAATTTCATTGTTACTATTGATATAATGTTTAGAATTATTATCATGGTTACAATGCATAACCTGAATACAATAGATAACCTGGTTACTAAAATTCATAAAATTAATATGATTCATAATCGGGTTAGGATTCCTGATTATGATTCATAAAAAGAATACAATACATAACCTAGTAATGATCAATATGGGTACTAGAATAATGTATATGGTTATGGTTTTAACACAATTTATGTGATTTTGATTGATCAAAACTAGAATAATATTATAATGTAGAACAAAAACATGTGTGGTTATGATGGAAGATAAAATCTGTGATTAACATTATAAAGATTCACCATATGATTATATTATATGTGATTACGATGAGAATACAAAATATATATGAAAACTATGTAAACAACATTCATGATTATGATATATGTGATTATGATTGTAAAACATTACGATATGATTACATCGTAAAAAACATATATAATTAAAATATATTTGATTACGATTGTAAAACTACATACATGATTACAATATATGTGATTACCGTTGTAAAACATCATACATGATAATCAAGAACTAATTAGTTATTTCCAAAACAGAAAGATGAACGATAATGTCAAAGCATAATTTGACTCAACAATCTCCCCATTTTTAGAAATCACAAAATGAAAGAAAGAATTATCTAACACTATGTTTAGTAACTCTTATGAATGATACTTTGAATAATACTATTTCTACCCTAGGATAAAAATATCACTAAGGAATGTATTCTCATTTCATTTACTTGAGTGGTATCTCCCCTAATAAGTTATTCACACATTTTACATTCTCTTTAAAACTATTTCTTCTTTTCCAAATTATTATCAACCATTATGATTTTCAAAATTAGTAAATGAAAACATTCATTTCCTTCATATATTTATAAAAAAAATGTACAAAACATTATATATTACTTCGAATGAAATAATATTTCATTACAACATGAGTTTGAAAATTCATTCATTTCTCATTTGTTTTTTCAAAGATGTTAAACAGTGAAGATTCACCTTCTTGAATTATTTTATATCCTAATATCAAATTTTCAAGGACATATTTTATATCTTTTAGCTGCAAATCATGTTTATAAATAACCCTTTCTTACTTCTAATGCTTATCTTCATGATGTTGATTGATTAAATCCTGAGCTTTTATCCTTACTTCCTGGTTATTGGAATCATCCAGCATGAGTATGTAATACTTCATTAGGATTACAAGTCTATTTGAAAGAAGAAAATCCTCATTAAATTAATTCTATAATTTTTTCATTTGATCATCATGCTCTTCAGAGGATATTCCATTTATGGTATCCGGTCATTGAAGGACTTCCTGTTTTTTAATTAAAATCAGCGACCAAAATTTTGAAGAATGAATTGAGATTATTTACATTTTTCACTAATTCATCAAACATATCAACATGATACATGATATTTTCATCAATTTTGTACCTCCACTATTAAAACATATTACACAATTTTCTTGTGTTCAGTAGCACGTTCCTTAAATATATTGAAAGATACTTAAAGATTCACATACATGTCCATAAGAATATTGATAGAGTTCATTCATTCATTATGACTATACTAAAGGATTTCTTGTCTAAAATCCATTTTTAGAATAAAAGGTATCATTTTTTACAAAATGTACTAATCTTGTTCAATGTAATGAATTCCCTTCATCGTGATTATATTTTCTGAATCCATATCTTCTATGTTTTTAGGAAAATCTCTGAAATGATCCTCTTTGCTGATAAATTGTGCTGGATGATTCTAATTCTTATCAGATTAATATTCTTATTATTTATTAGTAATATGAAAAACATTCTTAAAAGACCTTTTGATAAACTTCCTTCGATGGAAGAGTATCCATAGATGGGAACCTAACAGTTGGAACATTTGATGATTGTATAGAAATATTTACACTCTTTTCATCTTCATGCTCTTCCATTTCTGGTTCTTTTGGACATTATTCTTCTTCTCATTATTCTTATTATTCTTCTTTATCATATTAATAAATGAGTCTTTGTGTATATTATTGTTCAAGTTCCTGTATTTCATTTACTTTCTCTGTTGGATCTAATTGAGCCTAAATATGTGGCTGCCTTATTATAATACATATTTTTTCTTTCTCAGCTATTTTGAGAATACTATCAAGGTAAATATTTTGATCATATCTCTTCTACATTCTCTTCCTCTTTTATTGTAAATTTAATGTTCTTCGGATCTTATTTTTATTTCCAGGGATTCTCCTTGGATGCAATCCCAATTTAAGATCCCCTTACTTCCATATTTCCAAGTTCATCCTCCATTTTGCAGAAAACCAAAAAATAAATATCATTTTGTTTCATTGATTTCATGGGATTTGTGGTCTTACATACTTTTCTTTTTCTTTAATTTGATTTGGAGAGATTAAAATATTTTTCACTACCTTCTGCATCTTTTTTTCCGTTCTCAGCTTCTATTTCCTTCTAAATCGATTTGGATACAGGATTGAATCATAACATAACTCTTATTATTGTATATTTGTAGATGAGAGTCTATGCGGATGATGATAGATCTGACATGGTTGAATAATTACATAAACACATACATTATTTTAAAAAATTACTGAGAATGAAGTGAAACAAGATCATATGGGACATTATGGCACTGGATTTATGGTTCTTAATTATCATGAAAATTAATCCAATTAGATTGATCTTCCTAAAATTCACTAAATTTTCAAGCACGTAAGCATCTGAAACATTATAGGTTTCCTTGTAATCCTTTATCAGTACTAAAAAGCATTATATATAAGGAAAATAAGATTATTATCTCATTATAAATGAATTAAAATTCTCTATTAATCATGAATCTCAAAAAGTGATTCTTCAGAATTTATCTTATCATAATTTCCATAAGGTTCTGGTAGTTTATAGGAAAGCCATAGGGAAACACCCTTAGGTGGAACACCTAGGAATATAACCACATTATTTATATAGGTTGTACACTTCTTATCATACATCATGAAGGAAATCATGACACCATTGTTTATCTCCATTGATTTATGAAATTGAAATCATTCTCATATAACAAAAAAACCTTATTTGAATCTGATTATTAAACACAATTAGATTCCCATACTTGAAAACTTATTATCCTTTTCAACGATGAAAAAAAGTCTCATAACTGTCTCATGAAACTAAAACATCATCTCGAATAGTCATAGAATAGAAATATTTTGGTTACATTTCAATTGGAGATGAAGCGGTTGACTCAGACATGAAAGACTATCTCAAACCCAAAAGATTTCTTAATTAAAAAAGTTTAGGTATTATCTGATTATGGAAATTGAGGTAAATAATGATTATGAACTGTGAAGAATTTTATAAAGCCTCTGTACTTGATATAAAATTAGAGTAGTTTGATGGGGGAAAGGTAGGGAGGTGTTCATTAAAATAGAAATTTATGGTTAGGATTAGATCTAAAATATCCAATGGTTGAAATTGACATAAAACATTGATGGTTTCCAAAAAAAATGCATTGAAAATGAATCCAATAAGGAGTAAATATAATTAATTGATGAAAACTATTTGAACAATCAAAATAAGGTTTCATAAATTGTACCATTCATATGATCAGAATAGATGTATTGGTTTCCGTAAACTTTTCTTATAATAGTAATATAAACAATACATAAAAACATATGAGACTGATTTGAAATCTAAAACAGATAAAATAAAATTAATTTCGTACTCATATTGTAGAACTGATAAAATAATCTAATATCAATAATCAAGTACCGATAAAATAATACAATACTGATTATCTATTGCAAATGGAGTAATCTAATACTGATAAAATAATATAATTTTGTTGACATGAATCTGATAAAAAGTGAAACTAATAAAACTTATAACTGATAAAACTAAAATTGATTTAAGTGAAACCAATTAAAAATTATAACATATAAAATTAAAACTTATTAAAATGTAAAAATGATAGAAATGAATCCAATTAAAATTTAACACTGATAAAAATTAAACAAATTAATATGTAAAAATAATAATTTTGAAACCGATAAAAATTTATAAATGATAAAAATGAAACTATTTAAAAAGTAATATCGATAAAAATGAAACTGGTAAAAATATAATATTTGATAAAAGTGAAATTAATTAAAATGTAAAACTGATAACAAAGGTAATGATTAAAATTTAAAACTGAAAAAAAATGCAACTGATTGAAATGTAAAACTTATAAAAGTTAATCCAATTAAAATGTAAAACCGAATAAAAGTGAAACAGATAAAAGCGAAAAATAATAAAAGTTTTGTATACAACCTCATTGATAAAAACTATCATAATGTAATGAGATGGTTTAAATAAGAAATAGAGGTGAATGATTTCATTACATTGATCATTCATTGTATCTGTTTAATGTATTAAATTCAATATGAAGATAATGATTTTGAGAAATTATCAACAATTTTTTCTTGTGTTGCATTGAATTATAAAAAATAACTTTTTTTAGTGTGTGACCTCTAAGAATGGGATTCCTAATATCTAAGTGTTTTCACATTAGTGATGTGCATGGTTTTTACGATGATAAATGGAACTAGTATTGTCATATAGTATTTGATTTTTCAAAATACAAAAGCCATGGTCTGTAAGTGTGTGTTCCATCCATATCACTTGAGCACAACAACATCCAGCTTCTACATTATCATCTTCTTGAGGGGAAAGTGCTACTGAATCTGGTTTTATGAAAGTCCAAGAAACTAATGAATCTCATAAGAAATTACATGTTTCAGATGTACTTTAACTATCAATTCTACAAGCACCAAAATCAGAATCGAAAATACTATATAAAACAAAATCATTTCCTAATGAATAAAATATTCTTAAATCCTTAGTTCCCATTAATTAGAGAAAAATTATTTTCACTTCTTTTAAATTAAATTCCTTATATTTGATTGATATCATGCTCATAAGAATATTGAAAAAATTGTGTCTAGATGAACATATGTTTTGTACAAAAAACATCCTCTCATACCACCAAAAGATGTTTGATCAACTATTTTTCCATCTTCATCGAGATCAAGTGTATTTGAGGTACCAATTATAGTGCTCAAACATTTATTGTTTTCATATCCATAATATTTATGTAAATTATTAATATACATTTTTTTGGGAAATATAGAATCCTTCTAGTTTTTGAGAGATTTGAAAACCAAAAAAGAATGGTAACTAAATCATAATACTCATTTCAAACATAGATTTCATAATATTCACAAAATAATTAGTTATAGATTCATGAGTTGACATGAATATAATATAATAATCATACATCTGAACAATAAAAATGTTTTTTTCTTCCATTTTTATTAATAGAGTTGGATCTTTAGTACATTTTACATAATTTTTTTATAACTGAAATATTATAATTCAATCATACCAAGCTCTTGGATATTGTTAATGGCCATTTTATGTTTTAGTAAGATTAAAAACATGATCATGATGTTTTGAATCTACAAACCCTAGAGGTTGCTCAGAAAAAACTTATTCTTGTAATAAACCACTATGAAAATCACATTTTACATCCATTTAAAAAGGTTTGATGTTATAGAATGATAAAAATATAAAATAATTCTAATGGATTCAATTCTAGATACCGAAGAATATATATCGTTATAGTCAATTCCCCCTTGTTGATTATAGACTTTAAAAATAGTCATTCTTTATTTTTTATAACGACTCCATTTTAATCATATTTGAATATGAAAACCCATTTTACACAAATTAAACTTGTTTGTTTAGGGTATTCAATCATGGTCCATATATTATTATATTCAAATAAATTTAGTTTTCTATAAATGATTTAATCCAATATTCATCACCTAAGGCTTCATTCAAAGATTTATGTTAAAATTAAACAGAAATCCCCGATGTTCAATATCACTTCAAAATTTATAGTCTTTAAGGTTTCAATTAAATCAACAATGATATTATCACTGGGATGATTCGTAAGAAATAATTTATTTGGGTTTTGTAAAACCTGTTCAACATCATATGATAGAACGTCATCTGGCGTAAATATTTTAGAATCATTTGCCTGCGTATTTAACCTTTTGGAAGAGTTTTCAATCAATGGTTGATAATTGCATTGTCAACACACATTTTTTGATGTTGGAAGGGTTTTTATAAAAACAAAGGTATCTGTTTCGTCAAATTTAACATGCACTATTTCATCAATAGTACAAGAGTTTTTTTAACTATATATTCTTTATATTTTGTGGAATAACATAGAAATATTACATCATCATATTTGGGGGAAACATTATATAGATTATCTTTTCTATTCATTATGAATAATTTTCATCCAAATGCTCTGATGTTAATAACATAAGGTTTTATCCAATCCACAATTCTTAAGGTGTTTTAATTAAAAAAGGCATAGCTGAAACATGGTTAATAGTATTATATTCAGTACATACAACATCATCCCATAAATTAATATCCATTGAGTACTAAATCAACATGGTTCTTTACATTTCATAAATAACATGATTTTTTCTTTCAACATCATCATTTTTCTAATGGGTTCTTGGATCTGAAAATTTGTGAGCAATACCTTTCTTAGGACAAATTCTTTCATAATCCTAATTTAGAAATTATCTACCATGCTACCTAAAATTAGTTAACTATTTTAGGTGTTTCTCATTTTTAACATGGATTTTAAAGGTATTGAAATATAAAAAGGCATTAGATTTCATGGCTAGAAAATAGACCCATGTGAATCTACTATAGTCCCCAACAAAAAAAATATATAGTATTTGCCTCCAATATATATAGTTTGTGTTGGACAGAAAAGAACTATGTGCACATACTCTAATGAATTAAAATTTGAAGCATCATTAATTGAATTAAAGATAGTTTTATGTTTTGTTGCATATTGAAAAGCATCATAGACTTTTTGAGAATCAATTATAATATCTTTTTGATCCATAACAAGTCATTTCTTTGAATGTTTGCAATGGTTGCTATGGTTACAGTGTCATAAACTTATATTATATAACCCAAATTGGTCTTCCATTTCAATTAGGCAAGGTATGTATTAGATCCCATGGTATTATAAGTAATGTTTGTAAACATTATTATGCGTATATGTATAGAGAATAAATTAATCCATGGAATTGTGAACTAAAAATTTATCATTAACAAAATTCACAAGGGAACTTTCATCACATAATTAACATATGAATATAAGGTTTCCCATATTTCCAATAACAAACAAAACAATAGAAAAAAAATCTTAATAAAAGAATAACATTACCTATACCAATGATCATCCCATGAGCATTATCTTCGATTGTACACATTTCATTTCAATAATAATTTAAAATAAATATTTATTTAAAGTCATATGTAGATGACAACAACTATCCAAGTACCAAATACTCTTGTTCTAGGTATACATCTTGTTTTCATAAAAAATACAATTTGTTTTTTGGAAGCCAAACATGTTTGGATTTGGAATTTTCAGATAAAAGAACATTAGAAATCCAAATATTTCGGTCAATGTGAGCTCTTTGAAATCCTAAATATTGGGTGTTATTAATAGAACAATTTCTTTCCCAATTTACACCACATTGGAATTTAGTGAAGAATGATGCACCTTGGTGAATGAAATAGTTATAACAAAAAACCGGTTTTTAATGATTATAACCAATCATAGAACTATTCCTTATCGGATTAATTAGTGAATACATTTTGACAAATTCATTCCTTCCAAAAGTGAAATTTGAAAAATGTTTCATAAGTGAAAAGATTTTATATTCTAATCTAATGACTAACATCTTATTCTCATATCAAATTTTTTTGAATTGATTTTGGTTTCAATAACAATTTTCTCCAAAAAATTGTCCATAGTCATTATAAAGTTTATACTTCAAATAATTTACATACGTATGATTTTTTTAAATATTTCAAAAATAAATATTTTTATGATCAATATATTTTGAAGGATTTTATATGTATTGTCTAAGGATATATATTCTAGAATTTTTTTAACATAATTATTCATGAGTTTGTAATTCTCATTTTATTGTAATTTGAACTTCTTGATACTTCTCTTAAATATGGTAAATTATCATTTTCTGAGGAAGATTCTTCTTCCGAAGAGTATGAATAATTCTCATCAGTGTAACAGGTATGAGATGATAAATATATAAGAGATTCTGCATTGTGTACCTTAGCTAAGAGATAATGATTTTCAATAGGTCATCAGGCTAACAATCATATATTCTTCTAACTAGAAGAATCATATTCTGAATAATTTTCTGATGAGTAACCCCCACATTCACTCCATGTATCATTTTCATTCAATACTTTCATAGTGATAGACTTGTAATATATTTTCTTATTTCTTTCAGAATGTTTATTAATTCGGCCTTTTCTTTTAAACAAAGGGAAATATGGTCTAATATGACCTTCTCTTTTACATTCATAACAAGTTACATCTGAGTATTTTTTCATTTTTATCCTTATTCTGTAATTTTTACAAAAAATAATTCTTTCCCAAAATCATGTTCATTTTTTATGAAATACTAGATTACTTATTCTCTGAATGATCACACTCACTACATTCTGAAAAAACAACAGTTTTCTTAGATTTTGATCTTGTTACACTTTTATGTGTCTTAGATTTACATGTAGTAGTAAAATCTACCCTTCCATTACCATTATTATTCTAATTATAATTTTCATCTCTTTTCATTCCTATCTCATGCTGTAAGAGAGTACCAAATAATTCATCCATAGTAATTTGATTAACTTTCTTGTTGTCATCAATAGATATTCTATTTGATGCACAATAACATGGAATTATTTCAATTTTCATATTAATAATAACTTCATAATCAATGTCCTCTTCTCCCAAATATTGATAACTCTTAACAATTGGCATAAATCATTGTTGAATCTTGCATACTATTTCTTAATAGGCAAAAACACAACAATGATATTCAACTCGAAGCATGGATCTTCTAATTTCTATAAAATAAGATGTAACAAAAACTGGGACTTCCAATTTATTATAGATATAGTTGGATTATTCACATAAAGATGTCTAACTACATATATTTCTCATCATAGAATATAACAATGTACTGAATACCTTGTAATTTATTTGATATTCTATTTTCTCTTGGTTGGTGATGGTTTTAAATTCCTTATTTGGAATTTTGTAATCACCTATGAGTAGCATAAAATTATATACTCTATTATTAATGATAAAAGTCATCATTCCGTCTCTCTAGTAATCATAATAATTCCCATAAAAAATAGGTGGTCTAGTTGGGATCAATTGTCAATTGATCGAATATTCATTCATGTCATCTTAAAAAACATTACTCTTCCACTACACAATTTTTTGAAATAATTAATTATAAAAAAAGGATTGTAATAGAAACAATTATAATACACAATGAAATAAAGAAATAAAACAAATCAGTGGAAACAAACTTTGATTCCAATTATTGGATCAAAATATATATGTAATTCAATATGAGATGGAACAATAAAAGTGGGGGATGAATTTTAGGTTAAATAACATTGTATTTAAACTCTTAATAAGAAACATAGTTTATGAGGTATTAACCTAATACAATTCACAAGAAATAAAAATGTCCATATGGGTCCTATATCCGATGTATTTGATGTGATAAGAAACGATGGTTATTAAAACAACTGTATTGGAATTGAATACAATGATCAAGGAAATAATAATATAATTGATTCTGCCATACAACATATAGAATCTCTTAAAAGAATAAGTAATGAAATTATCATAATTAAAATAATTACAATAGAAATGAATATGAATAGAAAGAGTATATAATATAATTCTTATTCTATTATAGATAGGAGTGGAAAAAAATTGTATTAAAATTATCGTATCCCGAATAGTGGAGTATCATTTGACCTATCATAAAAGTTATGTCTTACCACCACATAGGTTTAGCCCTCAATTCAATGATCGATACCTCAATATTTATATCTCGGGAAACCATATATTATGAAGGTAATTGATACCTATGTCTTTAAAAACTAGGATGATCTCGATATAGTGATCAGTAGCACTATATTTCAATACCTAGAAGCCCTCTATCATTATCATAATGTTCGGACGCACAATGAAAAGAGAATACATTATGCAATACAAGATATATGAACAATCCATTCATATCTTGTATCTTCAAGGATTTGAAATAGCAAAAGGAATATGTCCCACGGTCCCTATCTAGAACATTGAATACTCAAATGTGGTTATGTTTGGAATGAATGACCTCCTATTTATAGGCCTTAGGTTCCAACGGTCTTATATTCACCAATTTTCATATTTCCCATTAAAATTTGTATGGACTTTGATATATTTAATTATAACGGTAAATACAGACAGAATACAAGACATCGTTTGGATTGGAATATAACTAACTCAATGACATTGTTTATTTTACAAAATAATAAGTGCAAGAGTATTAAACAATATGTTAGATGAAATATATTTAAAACATGTGTGTTGTATTGGAGTAATATATGAGTTCAAAACATTACTTGAGTATGATACATAAATTGGTTATGATGATTAACCGGAGTAACATGCATGTCATGGTTACGATTCATATCATGGCTCTGGTAAAACATGGTTACAATTCATATAATGTTAACGTTGAATAACATGAATACAATACATAACCTGCTTATGATGCATTATTATGATACATAATATGAATATGAAACATATCCTAGTTATGATGAACAATTTTTCTTAATAATATCAATATGAAACATAACGCAGTTATGATTGATATGGATTCAAAAAAAATTGTGGTTATGATTATAAAATATTTTATTTGATTGCAATTGAAAAAAATAGCATATGATTACGATGTAGAATAACAACATGTGTGGTAATGATGAAATATAAAATTTGTGATTTTGATTGTAATGAAAAATCATATGATTATGATATTTTTTATTATGAAGTGAAGACAACAAATATGAAAATTATGTAAACAACATTTATTGTTATGATATATGTGATTACGATTGTAAAAATTATTGCATGATTACGATGTAAAAATCATACATGATTACGATATATGTGATTACGATTGAATGAAAACATACATGATAAAAAAGAAGTAATTAGGGATTTACAACACACAAAAATCAATTATAAAGTCGAATAATAATTTAACTCAACATTATGGGTAGTCGTTCTTGAGAAAAATTATCATCACCTGAGTAGGCATTGTAGAGGGGTGTTTTGACCATATTCTGGAAAAATGCATATGTATTTGTACCAAAGTTACATTAGGTCTATATAAATTTTAAGGGATACCAATAGTCATTAAAATTTATGTTATCAAAAAATAAATAAAAATGAGTCCTTCATGTGTTAAGTCCAATGATTAGTGCATTTAATGGGTTTTTGGGAAAATATGTAATATTTTAGAAATTTAGTTGAAAATATTGAATTGGATTTATCTAGATTTTTAGATATTAATATTTTAGGCATATACCAATTATTAAATGATTTTTATCAAAAGATATAACAGATTTATATATTCACTATGATTAGATCATCTTTAGGAGTAACTAAATATGATGGATCTTTTATTATCATTGATACAATGCCACAATGTGTGAGGTGACATCTGAAGTTAGAATGGGATTAAAGCTATATACCAATAATAATTGTCTATGATTTTCATCAAAGAAATAATTATGTTAGAATATATCTGGATGAATAATACTATGATTTTAATCAATGAAATAAATAGAATAGAATATTTTATTTTTAGCTAATCATTATTTCATGTATGACCTTGGAAATATAAAATAATTTTTAATTTAGATTACATTTAGATAATAAGAGAGGTTTATACATGTGTATTGGGTTATTTTTTATGGTCATACTAAATTGATATTATCAAATTAGATAAAACAATTAACATGAAAACTAATCATAATATTGGTTCAAGATATATAATTAATATGATGGATTATGCCAAATGTGGGGTGGTTTATTATCATCATGATAGTATGGGAAAAAGATTCTAATTGATATGATTTTTTCCTGCTATTTTATTTACTAGGTGATAACCTATTCAATACCAATGTATAGAGTTGGTAATTCCCCTTTGATTATAAACACATATTTTGAAAGTAGGAGATTAACCCAAAGAATGAAAATTAGTTTAAGAACTTCCCTTACCTCGTATCCGACTTGACACGAACATTCTTTAACCTCCTGAATAATAAACTTGAGTTAATTTCTATTTTCAGAAGAACCTTTTCCAAGTTCATTATTCCTTTTATATCACCTATTACCATGTTATGAACATTATGTAATTATTTAAGTTAATAACGGTCATTTTGTCGATCTTTGGTACTTGAGTCAAAAATAAACATCTTATAATTACAAGTTGTTCATGTGGTGAATTATATATTATATCCAGAATTATATTCATGATTTAGATATCATATATATCATATATATCCTGTATATACATGCATTTGTAATATTACATAACATTTAGAGGTAAGAAATAAAATGCACCGTTCATGGAGACGGTAAGCCGTATGTACGCATGAACGCTACTTTCATTTCTATTTCATATTTAATGGAATGAAATTATAATTATATAAAGGTACACTCTTATTATAGTATAATATAATGTATAATACCATTTACTCCATCCTGTATACATCTCACATATGTAATTAACGATTCAAATCACTTTGAGGGGGCGGTAGTCCGCACTTCCTAAAATGAAAATATCGCATTTACCCATAATGGAAACCATAAAGGTATGCGATAAATGAAAAATACAGAATCTTAAGTAAAACCTAAACATATTATATATCATATATAAATTTAGTGACATCTTAATGGCCAGCTTTGAAAGTGTTATGTGACTGTTGAACAATCATCGTTTCGTGAGGTTGAAATTCTCCATCCACAGAAACAATATGTTCTTTAACCATTAGATGTAGGTGTGTGTAAGTGTAGCTCTAATACTTCTTATAACAACATCCTAGTATATTTAGTATAATGGTGTTGTTACAAATTAAATCAATTAAAAGAGTTTAGGGGGTTGGAGAAGCAAAATAAAACATAAGAACACAAGAGAAAACACTACCTTTAAAAGGGGTAACTCTTTTTGATTTGTGCTCAAAGGCTACCTTGGGAAGAATTCTGCCAAAAGCGAGGCTTCTAGGAGTAAGACAGGAATGTTCAGAGAGTATTTGGGTAAAGGTTGGCCAAGCAAAAATATTTCATTGGAAATCTAAAAAGATTTCATATATAATGAAATTTTTTTTATAATTTTTCGACATTAAATAAATTAAATTTTTTATGACACCATGATGATCCAACGATTACCTCATTAATTAACGATTTAAATAAAATGAAAAGATAATGTAAAATCTAAGACTTAAAATTATCAAAAACCTATTGGATGGGTAGATTGTGAACACTTATCACCTTATCCTCGAAATATATAATTTTGGGCCCTCTAAAATTCGAAAAGTATCTCATAATAATGTTACATTTAATTAATTTCCAAGAGTGACCCTCCTCTCCTCTTATAAAAGGCCCCGACCACTACCACCTTACTCACACCTTCAAAGCCTTTTGGCTCGGCCAAAATCTCCCCAAATACTCTCTCAACGTTCCTATATTACTCATAGAAGCCTCAATTTGGGAATAATTCTTCCCAAGGGAGCCTTTGAGCTCAAATCAGAAAGCGATACCCATTTTAAAGGTAGTGTTTTCTCTTATGTTCTTTTGTTTTATTTTGCTTCTCCAACCCCCTAACCTCTTTTTATTCATTTATTTTGTAACAAAACCAGTATACTAAATATACTAGGATGTTGTTATAAGAAGGATTCGAGCTACACTTACACACACCTACATCTAATGGTTAAAGGAAATATTGTTTCTGTGGATGGCGAATTTCTACCTCACGAAACGATGATTGTTAAACACTCATATAACACCTTCAAAGGTGGCCATTAGGATGACACTATATTTACATATGATATATAATATGTTTTTTATTAACTTAAGCTTCTTCATTTTTCATTTATCACATACCTTTATGGTTTTCATTATGGGTAAACGCGATATTTTAATTTTAGGAAGTGCGGACTACCGCCCCCTCAAAGTGATTTGAATCGTTAATGCCATATGTGGGATGTATAAAGGATGGAGTAAATGGTATTATACATTATATTATACATGAATTATATTATAACTTTATATAATTATAATTTCATTCCATTAAATACGAAATAGAAATGAAAGTAGCGTTCATGTGTACATACGGCTTACCGTCTCCATGAACGGTGCATTTCATTTCATACCTCTATATGTTATGTAATATTAAAATTGCATGTATATACTAGATATATATGATATATATGATATCTAAATCAATAATATAATTCAGGATATAATTTATAATTCACCACATGAACAACTTGTAATTATAAGATGTTTATTTTTGACTCAAGTACCAAAGATCGACAAAATGACCGTTATTAACTTAAATAATTACATAATGTCCATAACATGGTAATAAGTTATATAAAAGGAATAATGAAAATGAAAAAGGTTCTTATGAAAATATAAATTAACTCTAGTTTATTATTCAGGAGGTTAAAGAACGTTCGAGTCAAGTCGGATACGAGGTAAGGGAACTTCTTAACAGAATTTTATTTCATTGGGTAAATCACCTACTTTCAAATTATGACATGATATTATTATGTCCTATCTTGTATTTATACTTTATTTATGTGTACATATAGTGAATACACATAATAGATCTATTTTATTTAAAAATGATCTTTGTAAGGGACTTCGTCTCAATCACCTTTCATTGAGGCATATTTTATTTTATACACAACTTTCTTTTATACGGTGTATAAAACACATTGACTTTTATGTTTTTTTTCAAAAGGAATCTTTTTATATAAAGCATTTTACAAAACGAAAAAATGGAATGTTTTTTTTGTCTTACATATGTGGGGACAACGACTTCTCTGCCGCCGTGACCATTATTTGAGTTTCGGCTTCCTCTACAATATATAACTTCTTTTTAAATGAAAAATAAATACCAAGTTTTAATTTACTTTTATTTTGGTATTGAAAATGGGTTTGATAATATTTTTATTATATCAATGTGTTGTATTGATATCTTGTGATTAAAATGTGGAAATGTTATGTTTCTTTTATGTATGTTTTATGTGATACAATTATGTTATGGTTTATGATATGTTTAAACCTATCCATATGAGGAATGCATTGGACTTAATTAGTGACAGATGGAGCCCGCTATAGCTCCTCGGTGCATCTGCAGGTCTCATGATACAAACTTGTGTCTTGTCATGAGTCCTTGACAAAATATTATTTTTAGTCTTGGAACGAGGCCTTGGCTACATGGTTATGATAGTCTGCATTATCCATTCCATCATTATGAAAGCGGTTATTGATATTTCATGTGATTATTAGACCAGTAAAATATCCATGTGAATAAGTAAATGGAATTATTTCATTTTACTTTTTCCATATTATGTTGAAGTTCATGTTTATAATGCTTTTGTTTAGTTATACATTGCATTAAATGATTATGTTTATTTATGAAAGCTTCCTCTATATTGTTATCTTTACTGAGCATCTGGGCTCACCCCTTTAAATGTTTTAATTTTTCCAGGATGTGAAGAAGTATTTTATGAATAACCTATAGGTATAGTCTGAAGGGGATATGATTGTGGAAAATTGAGACTATGTTATTGAAGTTTTTCAATTTATGAAGTAATGTAACATTTATGAATGTATCTATTGTTTCCAAGGCTACTAAACTAATCGGTCTTTCGAAACATGATCTTTTGTTATCATGCCAATGTTACGCAATAACGCACCGACTCTGGGTAGCTGGGGTCAGGGCGTTACAATTGGTATCAGAGGCAGTTTAGTTCTAACCTTGGAAGCTAGATTTAGATAAACTCTGATTAGATCACATACCCCGAAGATAGACTTTGAGGATTAGTATAGAAGAACTTCCTATAATTTTGGTATTATAGAGATTTTGTGAGTTTTCCGAGAAATACATCCATGTCTGGATACGAGCAGGTAGAGGCTGCTCTAGCACAGATGTACCAAGGGGTAGAACCCAAACACACCACTTTGATCTAGACTCGAACGAGAACTGGTGCATGATAGCGGGCCTTGCTGCACTCTTGGTTACAACACTCCCGAGGGATATGCTTAGGATAATTCTCATTTTCTTTACAAACCATTATGATGGGTTAATGAGTATAGACTAACTCAATGACTTTTTTTTATGATTATGGATTATATCCATAAATAGTTCAATTTATGTTAAGTGTTTTGCAAGTTCGTAATTATGTATTTTGATTCATAAACTAATCTAGTTTACACCATTGTTTAGAAATGGCTCCAAGTGGGAGGAATGGAAACTGTAGCAATGCACACACTCCCTGTAGGGTTTCCCCTTCTACTCAAGATAATTATTGTGGATCTAGAGATACAACTGGTGTTGATCACCTTATCACCATACTAGGACAACTCACTCAGGTTATGAATAATAACCTTACTTGTATGGAGAACCCTGATCCACAACGTGGAAGATCAATGTTAGATCATTCCATGAGGCAACAACCGCCAACATTTAATGGGGGTACTAATCCATTAGTAGTTGAGCAATGGATAATCTCCTTAAAGAAAATATTCCATGCCTTGGGGAGCAGTGAAAGGGAAAAGGTTATCATGACAGTTTACCGCCTCACTGGAGATGTCGATCAATAGTGGTCGCTGATTCAAAACATGAATGAAGATGAAGAAGTATCTAATATGGAATGGAGGGAATTCAAAGAGCTTATCATAGAAAAATACTTTCCTCGTGACCATTGAGTAGATATGGAATGGCAATTTCTGAGTCTGAGACAAAAGGAGGATGAGAATGTCACAATGTATGAGGCCAACATTACATGGTTAGTAAGGCATGTTGCAGATTATATACGTATCCCAAGAAGTAAGATTGATCATTTTTTATGGGATAAAACCATTTATTCGTCGAGCATTATTCTCAAAAACCTTCTCGTCGTACGAAGACATTGTCTCATGTGCTATCATGATAGAAAAGGAATTCTATAAATCTTATGGCAATAATGTAAAGCAAGAGAAGAAGAGAACGGTGGAACAAGAGACATATAAAGGTAAAAAGGGAAAGAAGGATTCTACATTATGTGATAATTATGGGAAAAATCACCCTGGTACTTTCTTAAAAGGAATGGGAGTTTGTTATAAATGTGGATAAAAAGGTCACCAGGTGCGTGATTGCAAGGGAAACAAAGAGGCTATCAATATTGAATGGTACAATTGTAGGTAAATGGGGCATTATGAAACTGAATGTCCTAAGAGTCAGAGAAACTTACCTCAGAAAAGGCCAAGGGATCAAGGACAATCATATGCTGTTACTACAGTTGAAGTGGAATAATTAATTTATTGGTGCTTTTGGACTCAAGGATTATATTCTGGTTATAAGAATAATGTGATATATATAAGGATTGTAATGCCGTACTTTTTGATTTCATTAAGGTTTTATTATGATTAAGGTAATCATATTTTTAGTATGTGCCAATAAGTGAAACTATAATTTGTTTGGGGAATCTGATGTTTCAATTAATTTTGGAATTTAGAGACCTTTTAGAGAAAGTCTGGGTAGAGGTATTTTGGACAACTATAAAGGTTGGAATGGATAAAGTTGAACTTTGGATAGTATTGTTTAAGGTTAAAACATTTCTGAAGATTACTTTTGGAATAATATAATAATATATTTTTTAGGAAAAGGGCAACCTGCAGGTCGGGGGATAACCCGTCGCGTCGGACAAAGCTACATGAATCGAACCCACAACCATAGTACAACAGGCCTTTATTACCTACCACTAGCCTACATGAATTCCCTGGTTATTACAAGAGTTTTCCAAATCTAAATGGTATGTGTCAATACTTGGAACCTTATACAATTATGATAAATAGAATATTTTTTAGTTCTATTACCTTTTAGAGTGAAAGATGGGTTTGTGGTAAAAATTTATTAACAAATGAAATTCTACATGACAAGTATATATATACCCTTATGTTCTTAGTAAATCTCCTAAATAAATTCCTCAACTTTATAAAAGGTATCTTAAAACAAAAACATTTCCGGTTAACTTTCCCAACTGGGGATTCAATGACCTTTAACCAATCACAAGTTTGCGATTTTCTTATGGTTAACTTTCTCCTAATCCCGTTTTCTACAACTCTCCATCAGACCTTGATGGTTTTTTTCTTCCATATCCATATTTCAATAGAATCCTAGTATGGGCTATCTCGGGTGACCTTTGTACTTATCTTTCTTTCTTTTAATGTTATAGTTTTATTAACCTTATATCCGATGTGGGTTTTCCACAAAGGTAATTTCTATTTTCAACCTTTTATTTTAAATGAAAAATTTCCAATTGTGAGGACGCAATTTATTGAAGTATGGGAGAATGTAACACCCTGGGCTTCCACGATACGCTTCTCTTTCAATAATGCAATAGCATGCATTGTACGCAAGATCGAGATTCTAACACACCGCGACCAATAAAAATAGCCCTTATGAATAGTAATACCCACTTTTGAAATTATATATATTGTTTATTTCAAAATGGACTTCATTTTTGGATTTGGAATATCGAAATTAGCCAATGTTGAATTTTTTGTATTTTTCTGAGAACTTCCAATTTTTTATGAATAGTGAAAAATACTTAAAACCAACTTTTGTAATCAAAATAATTTATAGTGATAAATTATACTATTTATTGGTTTTAAAGTATAATTAGAATATATTTTTAACATTTTATCAAATGGTGGTCATTAGAATTAATTTAACATTGAAATTGGACATAAACAATAGTCAATCTTTTGATATATATTGTTTCTTAAAAAATTCTATTTGTTGGGACAACGGGAATTAATTATAAAATTAATTAATCCAACTTATATGTTTGGAATTTTTTAAAATAGACATCATTTTTGAATTCCGAATATCAATTATAGCTTATGGTGAAATCTTGGCATTGTTCTGAAAAACTTCAATTTTTGATGAATAGTGAAACCACTAAGTTGTAGTTAAAAAACTGATTTTTCGTTTAAATGAAACATTACCACTTCTGTGACTTGATTTTCAAAAATCCGACATACATGGTTGTCATTAGGAAGTAAAATGTGGTTCAATGGGATTAAAATAATTTATGGTGAATAGTAACCTTTAAGTTTAATTAATCGTTATTGAAGGTAGTTAGTGTAATTTAAGGTAAAGATAATGTTATAATAATATTAAATGACCTTTACACATTACCTACCCCTATAGGATGAGTCATTGCCGACCAAGACAATCCATGGGTCAACTTGGAGATCCCATGGAGCCACATTGGTAGGAAAATGACATTAAAATTTTTTATTTAATGTTAAAATAAAAATGTCACAAACATGAGTTGTTTTACTAACAAAAAAATTTAAATGTGATTCTACAAGTCATATTTTTGACTATAAATATTAACTAGAAAGATAAAAAGATTTAATATATCATGATATTTTTTTTATAATTTTTAGACATTAAATAAATTGAATTATTTATGATACCATGATGATGCAGTGATTACCTCGTTAATTAACGATTTAAATAAAATGAAAAGATAATGTAAAATATAAGACTTACACTTGTCAAAAACCTATTGGATGGGTATATTTATAACCCTTATCACCTTATCCTAGAAATATATAATTTTGGGACCTCTAAAATCTGAAAAGTATCTCATAATAATGTAACATTTCATTACATTCTAAGAGTGCCCCTCCTCCCCTCTTATAAAAGGCCACCACCACTACCACATTACTCACACCTTAAAAGCCTTTTGGCTCGGCCAACCTCTACCCAAATACTCTCTGAACATTCCTCTCTTACTCCTAGAAGCCTCACATTGGGAAGAATTCTTCCCAAGGTATCCTTTGAGCACAAATCAAAAAGAGTTACCCCTTTTAAAGGTAGTGTTTTCTCTTGTGTTCTTATGTTTTATTTTGCTTCTCCAACCCCCTAAACTCTTTTAATTGATTTAATTTGTAACAAATCCATTATAATAAATATACTAGGATGTTTTTATAAGAAGTATTAGAGCTACACTTACACACACCTACATCTAATGGTTAAAGAACATATTGATTCTATGGATGGAGAATTTCAACCTCACGAAACGATGATTGTTCAACACTCATATAACACATTCAAAGGTGGACATTAGGATGTCACTAAATTTATATATGATATATAATATGTTTAGGTTTTACTTAAGATTCTGTATTTTTCATTTATTGCATACCTTTATGGTTTCCATTGTGGGTAAATGCGATATTTTCATTTTAGGAAGTGCGGACTACCGCCCCATCAAAGTGATTTGAATCGTTAATGCCATATGTGAGATGTACAAAGGATGGAGTAAATGGTATTATACATTATATTATACTGTAATAAGAGTGTACCTTTATATAATTATAATTTCATTCCATTAAATATGAAATAGAAATGAAATTAGCGTTCATGCGTACGTACGGCTTACCGTCTCCATGAACGGTGCATTTTATTTCTTACCTCTAAATGTTATGTAATATTACAAATGCATGTATATACAGGATATATATGATATATATGATATCTACATCATGAATATAATTCTGTATATAATATATAATTCACCACATGAACAACTTGTAATTATAAGATGTTTATTTTTGACTCAAGTACCAAAGATCGACAAAATGACCGTTATTAACTTAAATAATTACATAATGTTCATAACTTGGTAATAGGTGATATAAAAGGAATAATGAACTTGGAAAAGGTTCTTAACAAAATATAAATTAACTCTAGTTTATTATTTAGGAGGTTAAAGAATGTTCGTGTCAAGTCGGATACGAGGTAAGGGAAGTTCTTAAACTAATTTTCGTTATTTGGGTTAATCTCCTACTTTCAAATTATGTCATGATATTATTATGTCCTATATTGTATTTATACATCCCTATGTCATGTGGATCTCCATTTAATTCTATGTGGTAAAGATATAGGTTTGGGAAATTGCATAATACTAATTTGGAGACTAATGGGTAGTTTAAATATATGTTCAATAATATTTATAATTAAGAAATATTTAAAAATGTTAATTATTATAAAGACTCATTTTAATTAGTTTTTGAGATGTAAATTTGGATTCTATTAGTAATAGAAAAATAGTATATAGGACTATAGTACTTTTAGATGAATTATTTTCCATGTTATAGAAGGAAAATTAATTTTAAAATAATAAAGTTTTAGTTATATTCTAAATTTAATTTAGAGATTATTTTGTAGAGTATTATGAAGAGAATTTATATTTATAGAGTACATTAGTACTATTTACACAATACTATTTACATGGAAAGAAAATTAATGTTTTGTGACAAATTTTATAATGAATAATCCCTCTATGATTCTCAAAATAAATTCACATTTCACTTATAATAGAAGATGATTATTTGAAAAAATTAGTTGCAATTAAATTATCATACTGGGATTATGGTTTATTGATATATATATTTATATTATGCATAAATAAATCGAATATTTTAAATTCGGATCCCATAAAACTAACGAATATATATAATTTTTTTCTCAATATGCAGTCATCACATTAATGGATGGTATATTCTCTGGTAGTGTACATAATGAAATTAACATAGTGAATATAGATCTCAGATAAATGATTTAAAAAAATGATGGATATACTAGGTATAGGATAAAATAAATTACTCTACCATCTCCTTTTTATTTAGTATCTTATTGCGGAGAAGCAATTATACTATAGAAAAAATTTAATATTAGTATATATTTTAGAATGATTAAGCCATAAGGAAGATCAACAATATTGTAAAAGATAAATTATATCTAATTTCTTCCATTTACATATATATAAATTGTTTTATATGTGTTAAAATTAATAAACATATTTTTTTGGGTAAATTTGACAAATTAAGAAAAAATTTAATAATTGAATATGAATTTTCCACGAAAGAAGTCATTTTATAAAGCCTATTAATAACTGGTTAATTGTTTATTTTACTTTTATGGAAGCATTATCCCTATATCTAACAAAAAAATAAATAATAAATAGTATTTTTAATTTAATTTAATTTCATTTTAATATATGTGTGAGAAAATATTACACCAAATGTTTGGTATTGAAATGTGATATTATAAATTATTAGTGTCCTGAATGAAAACCAAATATTTGATCATTATAAATAATTGTTTTTTTTGTTTTTTTAATATGATAAATTCTAATATGATTTGTTGCTTTCACATGGACATGATGGTTGTTTTCCAGGATTCATTCTTTCCAAAGGCGAGCGGTATTCACCGCATATTCATTGATGTTTTCTCCATGGTCAAAATAAGATTAAGGGACGTTTGTCTCTCCTTATGTGGATTCCTACTAGTAATTTGTCTCCTAGTCTAGGTCTCCCATAAATATTAAGAAATTTTTCGTGAATATTTTTTCTGATTGCTTATCTCCATGGTTTCCATTAGATTACACAACTACTTTAAGGAAATTTTATGGGTTCGTTTAAGGGTAGAAACCACAGATTGGTGGAATAGTCACATTGGACATCACTGGTGTGTTCTAACACTAAAACACTAATGTTCATGGGTTTCATCCCCTATTGAGAGTGCTTCTAGAGGACTTGGAAGCCCGATGCATCCCAGGTCCAGTGTAGTATATTATATTCTAGAGGCATGTCTCTGTGGTTTTCCTCAGTTCCCATGATTACCCTAGGTTATGCCATGATTTTAGCATTTATAAGAGAAAGGTCATACTAATTAGAACACTCATAAGAGTGGATCAAATTATTTCATCCTTTTGAGGTTTCACTTGAGAGGTTTAATGGATGAGTGGTTCAAAATGTCCAATGATGATGGATATGAGGATGCATGGTTCCCTATAAATGTGATTACAAGGTTTACCAATTGTAGGGATATATCCACATGATGGTTTCCTATGTATCCTTTCTGGATGACAGTTTTTATAACCCACACAGTTGTAGGTGTGATGAATCAGGGTGGACCCAAAGGACAACGACCCAAAGACGTGTTTGGGTTTAAGCATGGATGAATGCCCATTTCATGAGGACAGTCCTGGATGGATGATTATAGATTGGGTGGGACTTATGCATGGTTAGCTACCAAAAGGTAATTGCATGATCATAAGAGGATATGTCATTCTAGGTAGGAATCAGGATGGTTGGTGGATGGTTGAACGATGTGGATGAGGGGATTGGGATGGAAGAGACTTGATGAAAATGATGATGGGATGGATCCTTAGACATGATTTCTATAAATAATTGTGAAATGAAATCAATGTCCATGTAGTTCGGTGGGGGTGATGGGACACATGAGGAGGTGGCCCATGAGGAAGGACGCAAGGATGGGAGTAGGAAGAAGATAAACCTCTGGGTTTGGGCATGACCATATTGAAACAAAAAGGTTTATGTGAGATATGATGATGGGAACAAGGTATGGGCTTGAACCTCAGAGAGGCTTCCAATGTATCCCCATGGTAGGTAATAAAATTCCACACTGTTCAGGATTTGATATGGAACTGAGGTATAGGCATAGGACAAAGAACCTGATGACATTCTGGGGTTACGGGTTGTTAGTAGCCTGAGAGATTGTATGATGCCACTAAGGGACGGACCAGGGTTCTGGGTTGAAAAAAAGGTCCACTGAGACTTACAAGTGTATGGGGTAGACTCTTCAGGGAGGCTTCATAATTACCCATCCTATGAGACAGGGATCAAAACCCATGTAGTTCGAATAGGTTTACCAATGTTTTGGGATGAAACTCAAAGAGGCTTCCTACATACGCAGCCTAGGAGACAAGAGTCAAAACCTACTTAGTTCGAATAGTTTTACTAGTGATTGGGGTTGAACCTCATGGAGGATTCTTATCTTCCCTTCATACGAGATAGGGATAATAAGCCACGTATATCGAATATGTTTACTAGTTATTGGGGTTTAACTTCAGGGTGGAATCCTACGTTTTGTTCCAAGGAGACAAAGATCAAAACCAATGTCGATCAAATATATTTACCTATGTTTTGGGTTTATCTTTTGGGAGTCTTCCTATGTACCCTTCCAGGATACAATGATCAGAAACCATGTAGTTCTAATGTCAAACAGTTTAGCATCATGTGATATGAGAGTGAATCGATGTGAAGTGGTCGAGACTGATGAATGATGGTATTGAATCATAGGGAGGTTTCCTATGTAAAATGCTTCAAAATATAAATGATCAAAGCCCATGAAGTTAGAGAGAATACAGTTTAACATCATCTGGGATGAGGGTGAAATGACATGAAGTGCATGAAAATCATGGATCAGGATCTTGAACCTCGAGGAGGTTTCCTTCATACGTTGCATGAGAAGGGATAGGACAATAGTCCACCTTATTTAGTATTATAGAGTTTAACATCATACGGGAGGAGGGTGGACAATTGTGATGTTTTTGGGACCAATGGGTGACGATATAGCACCTCATTGAGGTTTCCAACATACCATTATTCAAAATTCCAAGGATCAATGTCAACATAGTTCAGGATGGGGGGATGGGGATTACATACTATGGTGGCCGAGATAGGATGCCATGGTCGATGCTTATTCTAAGAAAACATTATTTGATCTCGGTGGGAGATACAATATGTAACAAATACATGATGATCACTTCATGATAGGTGAATCAATGAGTGATGAATGGAATATGGATTACATGGGGTTAGTTGATAAGGGTGAAAAATATTGGGACTTACTCTAAGATGAGGGCCTCCTGATTATAATGCCCAAAGGGATAGGGATGGGGTATCGAAGGTCCCTGTTCCCACCTCTCCTATAGAATTTTCTCATTAAATAAGATATGATGATCAATGATGCTACCTCCTGCATGAAACACTAGGGCCATACACCAGGATGGTTTCCCTTCCATTTGGACATATGTCTTTTTATACTAGTAGGATCTGATTCCATGTGGGGAAGATATCAATCTTTTTTATACCAGTGGTAATGGATAATGTTTGAGGCTGGGCACCCGTTGTATATTTCAATGGGAAATAAAGCAGTTTAACATCATGTGTTGGGATAATGATCCTTGGATTATTAATGCCATGCTCCTCCAATGACGAGGATTCACTCCCCAAATGTGAGTCATACATAACTAAACCACTTTAATCCTTTTTGATGTTAAGGAAAAAGAAATTCCATGTAGATATGGGGTTACAGAGTGATCAATTGAGGGGATCACATTATCATGTCTCTGAAAATTATCAATAGGGTTTAGCATGACTATGAGAAGAATAATGAGGATAATAAATTTAATATGATGCTCCACCCAAGAGACCATGAAATCACATCATACTAACTAGGATAGTAAAAAGGGAGAAGGTTTTGTGAAGAAAAGGGTTTCACAGGTAGGGGCCTTGTGAAGGTATGCTGCTCCAAAATGTGGTGAGAGCCCGTGAGGTGGTCTTCATCACAAAGTATAGTGGTCTATCCTAAGCATGAAGTATAAATGTGAATAATGATTTTCTCTGACTGTGAAATTGATTTAGTGAAGATGTAATTCACGGGTAAAGAGTTACGTGCAATGTGCAACATGGAGATGCGATGTAATTTATGAAGAATAATGATCCTACCATAGAATTGGTATCACAAGTCCTTTGAATGTACTTCACGAATGAGTGCTTTGTAAAGATATGAGTTCCCATAGTGACCTCCTTCCTTTTTGGTGGCCCATGGGATTCATGAAGGGAATCACTGCTTGAATTTGGGTTCAATATAAGCAAAAGGAAAGGTATTTCACAATGAAAAAATACCTCGAGGATCTCATTTTTCTCAATGCTTCATAGAGAAGAGTGATCTTCATGATTTGAGGGCATGGAATATGAATGTTTTTGGTATTCGACCTATGGGTTTAGGGGAAGCCTGGTATTTGTAGACAAGAGGTGGTGTGATGATCTGATAGTGTGTTGTGAAGGAACATGTTCTTTTCCATCAGAGTCAGAATTCATCATGTTAATCGAAACAGTAGAGTCAATTTTCATTATCTATTTTGAGTTTAGGCTTCCATCATTCCATACATTCCACTCGCAGAGGCTTCCTTCAATTTACAAGAAATCATAGAGGTGATCATCTTAACTCTACGGAGAAAACCCATTTGTCAAATTTGTTTTAATCCTAGAGAAAACTATTTTTCCTCTACGGTGATCATATAGGGGGCATCAGCTTTATTTCGACCAAAGAGATAAGGGGATTCTCGAAGGTTCTTTGCGATGAAAACCATTTTTGAATTAGGGTTCTCATTTCTTATTTTATCCATGAAAACATTTTGGAACAAAGAAATGCACCCCTAGACATAGAGAAGAGGAGAAAAAAGGGTGAAATTCTATGGGAGGATCCCCCAAATTTAAGGTAAATGGAGGATCCCCCAAATTTTAGGCAAATCACAAACTGAGATCATGAAGCATGCTCATAAAGCTGGTAGGCAATGTGTTGGTTGAGAATGCCGTAATGGTCACTTAAGTGAGGCATAACATGAAGCTCAAAGGTATTCACCTATTATTAGGGGAGGATGACCCATATTTTTTACTTACATATCTCCTCTACATTATGATTGAGCTCTCAAATTAAAAAGGTCAGTGCACTCTATGTCACCCACTGCAAATCAGGTCCTCTTTTACTCAGCGATGAAAAATGAGTCTGCAGACTCTACGATTGTGCAGTCCAAAGATTATTCCCAGGAGGTCTATTATAGAGATCTAAAATATGTTGTGGCAATCTTGCTCTATGATCATGCTATGAAATATATGGAAAATATTATGATGTTTTGGGATAGAATGGCTCACCTATAATCCTCAAGGGGGTCCTTGTAGATGCTACCTTGAGGGAGGATTTGGCTAATAACATATGCATTGGGGAATGTGTTTGGATCCATTCTGACCACGAATCCCAAGAGGAGGTCATTTTAGAAATCCTAAAAAACTTCACTCAATGCACAAGACTACCTCAATTTTTCATTGGTCAATGGGATGATGTTCTAAATTTTAATGTAAGAGGGATGATCTACACAAATTGTTTAGGAGTACGGCATGTCATCTCAAGTTGATTAGGGTTGTCGATAGTTGTATATGTGCGGATCATAAATCTGTCAATTCTTACCTCCTTCTATAATAACATTAACAACATTTATGGTTATGTGTTTCAACCAGAGGTATCCCCCCACTCCGATAGTACCAGACCCTTATTAGGTTGGCTTTCAAGAACCTGGAAAATGGGTGGATTGATTTTTAGATCATGTTATAGGGATATAAATTTATGGAATATTAGTAATGGGTTTTTTTAGTTTTGTGCTTCCATAAAGGATTTTTTGGTGGATATGAGGCATGTGGGCCTTTATTAGAGGGAATGGGCCTCAAAATTCCTTATTTACCAACCGTAGCACCTGATGCCACAGTTGTAGAGTAGGTGGTCGTCGAGGACCAACACTTTTCATCACCACTATGGGGTGTTTGGAATCTAACATTGGGACATTCAGAAGATCACAGGCCTTCTGATATTGGGGGAGATACAAAATGTGTTCTTCTCCATAAAGAATACATCGGAGAACCCAGATAAGATGCCTCTACTGGAAAGTTCATTGATGAATCTGGTGTTGTGAGAGGACTTGTAGTCGGTGGGGGACATGAATTCATTATGTAGTTCAGGTGGTTCATGAATTTCCATTTATAATATATGTTTCCTATGTGGCCTCCCACATTCTGAATGGTTTCCCAAGACAACTAAGAGAATTTTCAAAAGAAATTCTTGTAGTATAGCTAGTGGAAGTCATGGGGGTTCAGTGTTAGTAACAAGAACCAACAAATTAATAGGTTGGATGGGTTCTTCTTAGTGCTCATTTGTTGCTGAATTCTCCTTGTGAGAGATAATAACATGGACGTATGGCCATGTATATTCATCATCTAATCCATGATGTATATGGGGGACCTGATCAATATTGGGATCATGCTGTTGGATATTTTTTACAATGTATTGTGGCATATTAGTTAGGGTAACAATCCACATGTGGTGAGAGGATCACTCCTTCATTTTAATGAATGGATTGTGGAGCATATAGGTTCCTATGAATACTTGAACCCATTTTTCACACTAGGTTCAGACTTATAACCAATAATAATGAATGGAATAGGGAGTTTCTTGGCCAATCTAAACCTACCACAATAGATAAACCATTTCTGGAGGGCGGATAAATTCATCTTCCATCTGTTCAAGTTTCCAATAGGTGTGTTCTCTGATGAGAGCCATGGAACTCAAGAGAATCAATCTTATCTCCAGGCCATTTGATATGGATTTATAGCAGATAAGGTTGATCTTAGGAATATCTATGTATCATACAAATCACACCACATTGTGAGGCAGTTCTAGTGCTTTAATAGGATGACCGCATGGGTCAATATGGGTGTATTACCCGAGGAGATTCCATGTGTGATGAGGAAGATGAGGCTAATGTTCACATGGTAGGATGGGATGTTACAGAATGAACATCCTCCTCAAACATCTATCTAAGGGATAGTATAATAGTATGCTATGTGATGGGAGGGAGCCTTTTGAGGGGAGATGTTGAAGTAGTAGACCTTCTGTGATACTGATAAGGTGCCTCCACAACCTTGAGGACTAGGCCGGAAGCTGGAAAAAAACATGTTATTGTGGTAGGGGTAGCTATAGTAGTGATACCTACACTAATTGAGAGGTTGGTGGCAGTGGAAAAGGTGGAAGTCCCATAGAAGAAATTTTAGTAAGAAGGGTGTCCACAGTTAGTTCTATAGGAAACCCACTTTGGCAACGATGAAGTGGCTACACCATATTGATATTCCTAAGGATTCTATTTTCCCAAAGGCTTGGGAGACCTAGGATGTCATCAGAAAATTCTTCAATCCATACCATATAATCCACAGTTTTTACAATATTTGGATAGATATATCAGATATTGGCCATTCCGGGGTTGCCTATCGGTTTCTCAAGTGGATGGGGTGCAATAAATTACCATGATAGAGGACATCGTGCACTCTCTTGGAACACCTTGTCCACCGACGGATCTGGGGAAAGTGCATCTCATTCAAATTGTCCCTCTATAGCTATCTACCACTAAAATGTGGTTGTTCATCAACCTACATGAAGAATTATAAGAGTCATCCTGGGGGTACAAGAATGTAGATAAAGACATTTGGAGGAATGTGAGGTTCCAAAATCAAATCTAGAAGAGTGTATGGAGGTTCTGGAGCTAAACCTGAAATAATTTTTTGTTGGTCCCCATTCAGGTTACAAAGGCCTTATCATGTGAGATTTTACATTTGTAGATATATGAAAAAACTCTCTTGTACAATAGTAGATGAAGCTTCGGGGTATTCACCCTTGAAAACGGGGATTACCACATCTTGCAGGGCAACAAAACCTATATTTGTTCTCTCGGAGTCATCAGATTTCCCAAAAATATATGGAGGTTGATGCCTAGGGATTCTGATGGAAAAAACCCAATGGTAAGACAAACTATTGGATCACTATAGGTCTTCTTCACCTAACCTGTAATTGTTGTCCATTAAACCTGGTGAACTTTCATCTGGTTATTTTTTTATTCATTGTTCTTCAAATGAAATGGCTCATATTTGAAAGGATGGTTGGGTAACAAGGGACTTCTAGTTTTAGGGGATCACCAATGGTAATGGAAGAAGATGATCATACTGACCAAACCACAACACTCCAACTTATAGGTGGGACCATAAGTAGGTTGGAACCTGAGATCATTGATGTGGAATTTACGATGGGTTTCAATCGGATGGAATATATCTTGGCCAACCCAAACGAACACCAGAGGAAGATCCATAAAATGAATTTTTGGAGGCACTCCATTCATAAAAACCCAAAAACCTCAAGGAAATAGAGAAGAAAGATTTTAATATGGTGGATTAAAATGTCTTTTATCGCCAGTTAGAGAATATGATCAATCACTTCATTGGGGAGAACCCATAAGAAAAATTGATAAACTTGGTGGGGAAGGATTTGTTCCCAACTACACAAATTATGCACTGGAGGTATGGATTCCTAGTTCCCAGATATGCTCAATTTGAGATGATATGGAGAATAAAATATGATAATTACTGCATAGCCTCGATATGTGCTAAGGTGGAAGAATTCCATCTATATCAATACACTCTTAGAGGCTGAGTAAGAGATCCAACACTAGAGGGCGCAGGTGACCAAGAATTCCTCTCTCCTGGATGAACATTCCTGAATCAGATCATGAATGAAGGAAAAACTGAATAAGGGTGAAGAATAGATGAGGTAGGATTCTCAAGATATGTCCATCATCTGACCCGATTAGTATCTTTCCAAGATAATGGAAAATGAACTACTTCCCATTTCTATCAAGGAAGCGATGATGCTTCAAAGGCAAAAACAGTTCGTGGTCATTACGAGCTGAAGATTATTAGAATTGGGACACTTCATTGAGTAAGTCAACTCAATTATGGGATGGGATAATCCTTGGGCATTTTAATTTGTGTGAACTCATAAATAAACATTCATGATTTTCTTTGTTATGTTTTTTGTGTTGATTTGTTTTTTAATCTATCTTGATAAACTGCATTTTCATCACACATATGAAATATCTAGTGATCAATCCCTATGTTCGTGTGGTGAATGACCAATGAGAGAAAGAAGTGATTAACAAATCCTTATTCTAATTGAATTTTTGAGTGCTAACTCATCAACACTCATCCAAGGTTTGAAAGACCTCTCCTAGTTTTTTTGAAAGAAAGACGTAGGACATACAAGAGAATGATGTTCTCAGAATAGTTGAATTGCAGATATCCCAACGTTCTCCATTGTATGAGAAGGGTAATGTTAGGGGAGTTGGAATCAATCCAAATAAAGGGGAATGGAATGTGTGAATCACAAAATCCAGAATTCGGAACACTATAAGGATGGAATGATAATTAAGGATAAATATTGGTCATGTTCAAAACACATTATCCCTATTGTGTTAGCCTAAAATAGAAACAATAAATGGGGGCCCAACGATGACCACTTTTGTAACGTAGGGCCTAATTCAATACAACATTAATATACATTTGTATCATGGAATTAGGACAATAGTTGATCCATTGATCAATCAATCATACAATTAAGGGGTTCCATTTGATGTGAAAGAGGACAAGGATCCAAATTAAGGGAATAAAAATTGTGGAGGGAGGAGTTATGTGTTGTTCAGATAGATTCCAATACTATTGAATATATGAAACTAAAATGAATACATGTTTGGTGATCACATTACTTTGATTAGGTATCATACTAATTTCTTGGATGAATCTATTTGAATGAACCTATAGTGGCACAGAGTTTAATTTCATGCAACCATGGGAGACGAACACGTATTTTAACATCATATGGAGAGGAAGAGATTACCCAGAAAAAAAAATTTGTGGTGAGATACGTATCCCAACGTGAATGAGGACAAAAAAATCAACACTACATTACATGTTTTCCTAGTAAATCATAGGTTCGAGGACAAATGTTGTAATTTTTTGGTTGGTCTTTAGGCGAATTATTTGAGAATTCTTACATATCCCATGAGGATTGGAGTAATTACATACATATTTTTGGAATATAGCTTGGTAGGGTACCGATTAAAAGTGAAATACTATCCTGAACGTCAGGACCATTCACCAAAAGAATCATAATTTAATGGATCTTTTTTCATCATTATGATGGATGGATTATTTTTGGGGAAGCAACAAACCTTGGATAGAGAATATGGGAATCTATGTAGGAATATATCGATATGTACGCCATGTAAAATTGAATGGTGGGTGAGTGATACTAATCATTATTCCCCCTCAAGTGAAGATATCACAATTCATTGCTATTTTGTTTCTTGTAGCTAGGATGATAGTGTAACAGTTTAGGGTTGTATGATAGCACCAAACAATTCCTTTTTACATCATGTAGACCAAAAAAAATAGCTTAAAGTTATGTGATACTTGGAGGTACAATGTAACGTCTTATGAATAGGAATCCCACCAAAGAATGAGGTTACAAAGGGATTGTTCCAGGTGTGATAAAACCTACCAGTCATGAATGAAGACATCAGACCACACCATATCATGCTTAAACCTAGAGGGAGGGAACCTCGGGCCATGATGTCAAAAAAGATCCCACGATATGGGGCAATAACGGATGAAAAAATGTTTTCACATTCCTATATATTACATTATGTTGGGATTGAAGCCATACATAGTTCTGGAAGATGCCTAGTAGTTTAATTTCACTAGGTAAGGATGAGTTTAGGAGAGACTAGCTCCTAATGGGGGAGTACATGTTGTGGCTATTATAGACCTTATGTGAATGTGGACATAAGTCTACATACGCCACTACAAAATATCCTATAAGTGTCAGGGCCAAAATGCCGAATAAATGAAAAAATTAGTGGAAACTGAGCTGGACCAATGGAATAAATGTTAAGGAATTCCTACATATCCCTAAGAAGATGTGAGCTACACATGATGTGGGATACAAGGTCATAGATGATCATCTCAACACAAGTAATACAAAGAGAGGGGAAATATCCCATAACCTCAAATGACACAATGCAGTGGACTTGTCCTCTTAACATGCACACACGCATTGAGGGAAGAAACAAGTGTGTCCAAATTACACATAGACATGATGGAGTTGAAAGAGATGTTAATCACACGGCCAATATTTAAATCTTAATTGTGGTGGCTTAAAAATTAAGGATAATAATTGAAATTTTTTAAAACAAAACATAGGTATCATGTGACCTAAAATGGGAAAAACAAATGAGTGTCGACCGAGACATATTCAAAAATTACGAATTGTGTCAAATATTCATTTTAAATCCTTAGGGAATTGTCCTTAGATGGTAGGAGAGCACTTGGACCTAGAATTGATGCCGTTTAGTTGTCCTTTAGGATGTGAATGATAATGAAAACCCAAATAAAGTGAAATGTAAAGAATGGAAATAGAAGAAAGAATATCCACGTAGATCCCAATACTCAAGGTCCCAGTCGATATTATATCTAGGAATACTGATGTATTTCCAATGAGGGTTGCAGGGCCCAATTTAAAGAAGTTGAATCAATTAGATCATTGGAGTAATGGGGAAAGGTGTAATCTCAAAGGAGAGATACATGGCGTGTCTATTACAAACCTGGCGCGAATGAGGACATAAGCTTATACTTTAATTCTTCATAAATGAATTTTTACATAGATAACCTTATCATTTTATTGATGGAAGAAATATATTGTCATGATCATACACCCTATTATTATATATGGTGCCAATACCATATGCCTAATTATTGTAATTGGAGAATATTTTCATTTATATCCTCTATTAGTAATTTAATATTTTTATACCTCATGCATGTTTTCATGTTAAGTATTTTATTTCCATGTGGTTACCATTATATGAGTTATTATTGATCTATGTGGAACTAGTATGTATTTTTTATCATTATGTGACATTTTGTGAAAACAAAATATTACCATAACTTGAATTGGTTAATGATTTATATCCCTTGAGATGATAAAATTATGAAACATAGTGGATTATCTCATTATACTATAGAAAATGGGTTGACATCCCAATCCATTATAATATTGGACAATAGATGGTAGTGTAGTCCATTTTTATATGAATGTTTTAATGGATAACCATGAAATATGTTATAATTGTCTTGGATTATTAATGTGAAAATTTCGATAGTATGACTCACAATCTCTTGATACTTTTGTAATGAACACATATTATTTTTGTGTGTCATATTATACAGATTCAAGATGATTTTAAAATGTATATATTATCATTTTCATTAATATATCATAATTTTTTCATTCATTATGTCCACCTTATAAAATTCACAATCATATTAGATTATTGTAATATCACTCCCCTATTATTGTTTTCCTATAGAATTATTATATAAAAATTATTCCTACATGACTTGTGGAAATTATTATATCTAATACAATTTATTTGAACATAATAACTTTTATTGGTTCCAAATATCATTAAGAACTAATATATAAAAATATGAATAAGAGGTCATCATAAATGTGAGTATTGTGTGATATGATGATTTATAAATGTTTAAAAAGACAATAAGGTCATTATTCAATAATAATAACAAATCATTATATAACTGGAAACAATATAAATATTTGTACGATATATTTATTTAAAATATTTTATATTTGTTATAGTCATCATAGTGGGTATAAAAGTTTTTGGTATATTTTTTTATAGCATTATACTAAAGAGTGTGAGCCAAGTTTGATTGAAAATGGTTTTCATAGGAGGATTTATGGGGTGTCACATTGAATGAAAATGACTATATTTATCTTGTAATATTAATGAGTAATCTTCATTACCTATAAAACCATATATATATATATATGGTTATATATATGAGTAATAAATTGTTATTCCATCATATCTACCATGAATAGTAATACGAGATATTAAAGGAATAAAATGTAAATTAATCAAAGGTATAGTGATTCTATATATAGAGACACATTATATAATATTTCTATATTATAGTATAATAAATATTATTAAAAACTGAAAAATTTGATATCAAATATTTATTAAAAATTAAAATGGGCAAAACACAGTTAAAATATTAATTTGAAAATGTATTTTGTTAATCATAATTTAATTACAAAAGGAAATGGGTACTCATAAAATTTTATTAATCTAATCTACACTCTTACGAGGTTCACGAACAATTAAATTCAAAATTAATATTTCATTAAACACATGAATTGGTATCTCATTTTAATAAATCTTGTGGTTCCTATAATATATTTCTATTGGTATTTATATTTGTTTCCAATTCCATGATGTTTGGATAGAATCAATTTAAATATAAAATTTATTAAATTTCATCGAATAAAAAAAAGAAAAACAATATCTCGACAAAAAGAGAATCATTATTGAATGATATGTTCATGGGAATTCATCACAACATGTTTTCCCATATAAGGAAATATTATATTCATAATGAATATATGTGGTACACATTCATGTTTGTGTTAAATAAATAGATTAACAATGACTACCATAATAAATATATAGAAACAATTGATAATATTAAATTTCAAGAAACTTATATTTTATATTGTTGAGAGAGATCCCTAAGAAGAATGATAGAGTTTCCAAAATAAGGATAATTTTTTTGAGGACCCAAATTTTTGACACATGATTTTTAATGTAATTCATTAAAAAAATAATGCATCCTTAGAATCCCAAGGATATTTGGAGTTTTATTTTTATAAAACCATACTAAACAATACATGATGTATATAGATATCCTAATAAACATATCTAATTTTTACTGTTGAAACACTCCATTATCATTATTCTTAGGTCACCTCACATAAAATGAATTCCATGATATACACACCAAATTAAATGTATAAACATAAAGCACATTATAGAAATGAATGAAATGAATGAAATTTTTTCATCATTCTGGATCAATCATGAGGCATTATATAAGTGAATAATTAAAATAAAATGATTCATCGTAGTAAATAATTATCATATGTAAATAATGTATAACCAAAAAATTTGTCGACAATATAAAAATTATACATTCATAAAAATATCACCAATTACCATGAAGTATGTTTTGTTAAATATTCATCTATGTTTTTTCATATAGGTGACATAAAAAATAATTGAACTATTTTAAGTTCTCATTGACATGTTTCCCCAAATTTTTATCATTAACACATGTATTAGAGTGATATCATGGTGTATAATTCATATGACTATATTTTTGTGAAAATCAATGATCATATGTCATATGAAAATATATAATAATATTAACTCATTAGTGGGGCATAGGTATTTCACACAATGGATTCCTAGATTTCTAATTTTTTATTATGAATAACTATATCTAATAACAGGCTTTAATTTCTTCAACATAAATGTACACAATGGAATATAATGAATGATATCAATAGTGTAAATGGAATATATGAAAAAATATGGATTGGGATTAATTTTATATTATGGTAGAGTCTCATTAATACATAATTTGTTGGATAGTAATGCAATAGTGATATGATTATGAAAACAAAATTAATTGAAAATTATATGACTTTTTACTACGGTAGTACTCGCATTTATAGATGGAAAAAGGAAGGGAATATTCACTTTAAATATAGCTCATATATCATAGAGGAGTGATTCACATAGATCATAAATGATTCACAAAAGGGAATAATGATTGAAATAGAGAGAAATGTATGTGATATTTATATTAGTAGTGACTGAAATTGGGTGGAGGGATTTTTATTTATATAAAATAACAGATAATAATTTATTATATATTAAATATAGACATTAATATTCTATTTTTTTAAAATAAATTTTCTATGAGGAAACAATTGATTTTTATTATTATTTATGAATTAAATAACATGGTTCTTGACATATTATAATTTAAAATCAGATGTTCTATTTTTCATATTAATTAAACTATAAAAGGTTTTTTATTCATTAATATATGTTTCAATAATCATATGTTCATATTAATATTTGGTGATTCATTATGGAATTTAAAAAATGATTTCAACAATTTGAAAAAAAAGTAAACTCATTATAGTAATATATTTAGTTCATAGAGAAACTAATATATATTACTTCATCATTATTACATAATTAATTTCTTCCAAAATCTATCGATAATATAAATATGTATTTTTTTCTATTTAACTAAATACAAATTATGTGAAAATAATTTTAGGTTTTCACATTATAAAACATTAATGTGTGCATTTAAAATAAATTGGTTTTTAATAAATTAATTTATATTTATGAGAAAAATTTACTTCAATTAAACAAATATTTATGATATAAATTATTATTTTTAATGTGAAACACATTTTTTATTTAATTTTAATAATTATAAATTTCATAATATCATACATATTGATTCATAATTTATATTTGAATATTTAAAAACATAATTTTTAATATAATATATATATATATATATATATATATAATACAATTGAATTTATAGTTAATGTTGAATTTTATATAATTAATTATTATTATTAATATTCCAATGGTCATATAATAATCAAATTGCAATAGTTAGGTATCACTCATGTAACAATCAGAAACAAAAGGTCACATTTAACTTAACAAAATACTTATATATGATATTATTTATAATTTCTGATTCGGTACGTCATACAAATTTTTTTTCACTTCCCTTGATAATTTTTATTATATACTAAACAATTCTCTTGTTTATATACCCTAAAGCAGAGTGACCATTATTAGTGATGTCTATCCTTTAGAGTTCTCAATTGATTTTCACTCATTTTTACTCCATATACTATTCAAAGAATGTATAAGTATTACAAGATGAGGGTTTTTACAGTTTCAATGAAATAAAATTGACTCTACATGTTCTTTTATTGAAAAAAAATGTTTTTTGTAAATGAAAATTTTATTAAAAATAATAGAAAGAAATAAAATTCGATAAAAAAACAATATCATATTAACATTTAGAATATTATTTCTTTTTATATAGGGATAATTATTATATAATAGGGTTTTTTAGTTAGCTTTCATATTTACTCAACCCTCAACCCACTAAGAGAGGACCACATTTTTAACATAGTATAAACACTTACAATAACATTGCAATGTACTATAATATTTTAATCATAAATATATTTAATTTTAATTTCTTATTGAAAATAAATATGTTGAAATTTTGGTAAATATTACATTTTTTCAAACTGGTATTTATTGGGAAAATATATTTTTTAAAATGTTCAATGGTATTATTTATCTATATTGGATGAGTAAGACAATATGATTGGAAAAAATATATTGAATACATGGTTATGTAAGATTCATGGTTTGGTGGAATCAGATGGAATAGTTTTGTGTAAAATATATGTTCTATAATAGAATGGTACTACTATTGTATGGTTATGAAAAAATGATCACTCTGAATCTAAAATGGGATATCCTTTTCCTCAAATTATTTTTTATGATTATACTAAACTAACTGAGTTAAAGTTATCATTTTTATTGATTTTGAATAATGCATCATACAAATGATACCAAAAAAACACATCATGTTGGTCTAAAGTATTGCAGGCCCATCTCATTACTAGCAAAAAACATCATCCCATCATTAGGAAAAGAACCCAGGTGTAAGAAGGTTTAACTAATTGGATTTAAAGATTCCATAGATACCAAAATATCTTCCACCACGTTACCCTCCGTCCATGTGTGACAGACCTCAATACGATTTCAACCTTGGGTGTTACATTTTCGGATGATGTATTCAATATTCCAAGGATTGTTTCATTTCATATTAATGCATTATAAAGAATCAAAGTGAATATCTCAAACCTCTTCTAAATGATGTGACTTTGGTTTTATATCTACAGACCCTCAACCAGTGCTTGAGCTTCTACCTGGAATATGCCTCCACTTCGATATGCACCCAAAAAAGACACATTTACTGATCTATCTCGGTTTTTAACAACACCACCCCACGTATCTGTACACATAGTAAAGACCCATCAGTATTTAGCTTGATCCACTATCTTTGAATCCACCATCTTAACCAACATCCCTAATCTATAATACCTTCTTGGATGTCACCTGAGAGGTTCGGAAATATAGAATTCACTAAAGGCACAGAATGATAGTCAGGACATTATCAAACCTATTCCAGAAACTTTTTTTTCATTTGAAAAATCATATAGGCATGAGATCTATGAACATTCTTGTCGAGAACCTCAATTCAGGCCTTCTATAAAATTGAGAATACCGGGATGAGGATTAACAACCTAGATTTCCTCTCTGCCCCATATGAGCTAGTACCTCTAAACCATGAAAAGATGAAATTTTCATGCACCATAACAGACTAGTCCTAGCTATGGAAGGCACTAATGTCCTGCCAAATCCCTCTCGTCCATTCACTATCATAGAATTGATTCCCCACTATTTCACGGTTAAAAGACCTATAACACCAACAATTAGAATACATGTACAATCCCATGCATTTAAATTTCTCATCAGTGGGTAATGATTTATTCCCCAAATGCCACAACAAAAAATTGAATTTTTAGGGGATCTCTTTTCACCACAGAGTCTCCCCACATAGATCATCATTTGATAAGTCCCGTATTACACCACAAATGTCGTTTATGGGGAATAAACCCAACATAGATCCATGAAAATGAATCTATCAGGATTATCACTAGTAACAAGGTTGATGAAAATGGAATGTTGGCTCCCATCCAGAATCGCCTGAATGAATCTGGGGTGGGAACTTAAACATGAAAATATTGTTCTGTTGTGAGGATACATAGGAAAAACATCTTACCAACCCCCAATTATTTTTCTAAATATTGATACTCCCTCTTCCTACAACCCATAGAGAGTGGTGCTATAGAGTCCCCATGTATGGATGAACCAAGCTCTATATCCGAGAAGATTGTGTTCTCTTCCTACTCTTGTTTATGCCTTAAATTTTTTGTATTTTCCTACCACAAAGTGTGAGACACTCCACATCCTCCCATTCTTACTTAGAATGAAGCCCTTTCATGGTGTAAGAGGCTTTGTTCAAATTAATTCTTACTTTGGAGAAAGGTCATTCAAGATATTTCCATGATGCCCAATGATGTATACTTTCCATCTGTCCATCCCAACATAAAGTGACCATAATCCTCTCCATGTTAATAATCACTCTCTTGGGAACCTTTGGGTTGAATGAATTTTCATAGTAATTGAACCCAGAACACTGTTCACTAGATAAATGTGACCTCCAAAAGATCATAATTTCTTTTTCCAATTGTAGATATGCCACGAGATTTTCCTTATGAGCTTATCAAAATGATGAATCCAAACAGAAGAAGGACTAATCAGTTCTCTGAGACACTCCATGGGAAAATATCATCTATTCATACACATGCTAACCCCCAACTCTATCACCCAACATACTAAGATCTTCTTGGTTGTATTAAAAGGACATTTCTCATTGTTCATCACCTGCCCACTCCACTTGTAGTATTACCCCAGAATCCCATTTAACCTTGAACATACTTTCTACTGCCATTGATAAAAAAACATTTGTCATCCCTAAACATCATGTGTGAGATATCCCTTTCACCATGCCTATTATAATAGGGGAGGATTTTAATTGTGTTGATGCTTGGGTTAACATAGTAGCTGAGAGCATTTTGAGAGTGTATTAAAAGAGTTGGGGACAAAGGGTCCCTTTCCTATGACCTAGAAAATACATGAAAACCCAAACTCCTTAACTAGAAACAACGTTTAAATTCAGGCTGAGCTAAAGCATTGAATAATAAGGTCACTAGTCAAATTGGAGAACCCCATGCAAACATGGAGTCTTAGGACAAAATATTTTACAACATTCTTCCATAATTTATTATCATGAATTCTCGACTGAAACCTTAATTATTATCACTCACTCAATCATTTATCTATTATAAAAATTATATTTATAATGTTTATTATTCATCAATTTTTGTGGATTGTTCTTTATTTCTTGCACCTATTGACATCATTAATTAAGATTCATATATTATATTTTATTAATATATTTATTTATTAAATTTTATATAATGATATTTAAAGGGCATGGTGCACCCCTAAATTCATATATATTTATTTCATTTGTGTTATTCTTTCGGATTTTATGCCTTTAATATGGTAACAATATGAAACAAATCACCATATTTGAGGAGGATTGTTACTTAACATAACGAATGCTTCCTTGTTTGGAATATTATAACAATATGTGGTGTGGGACTGGTCCACACATTGAGGTAATTATTTAGTTGATATAATTAATTACTAATCATATCAATTTAAATGGCAAAATAATAATTAATAACAATAATACATGATCAAAATTATATACCAACCATTTAAATAACAACTCATCTTATAATGAGTAAATACGTGTTAGTGATATATCCATTAAAATTTGATCCCCATAGTAAGTCGATTAATAAATGCAACATAAAAAATTAAAATAATATTTAGACACAAATATAAAATTATCCAATTATACAACGTGGTGTGACTAATTCCATAAACATCTCAACATACTCTAGTGAGTATTATAAGATATCTCATATTAATGGACCCCATCAATAAATTATGCACTTGAAAAAGGGTCCTCCTCAGGGTTTGGAGTATAAAACCAAGTAGGATAGAAAAAAAATCTTTATACTAGGTTTAGTAAATATTTGTAGATATTCAAATGTAGAATAAATTAGTAACAAGAATGTATAAAATATGATGAGTCACAATTAACAATCCTTGATTTCATAAACATTTAATATAAGTATTTTGACTTCATTTCAATATAATGACGTCGTAGTATATGAATACTAAATCTTATATCAACTATAACACACTAACAATGTGTAAATAACACAACCAGGTTTCATTCCAACACTAAATAATTTTTTGTGGGACACAATATTATATTTTTCTCTATTACCCTCTTACTCAAGATGAAATATCTTCAATACCTAGAACCACATTCCTCTATCTAAATTCATAGCCTCATACCCAATAATATTTCACCTACATTCAATTAAGAAAATACATCATAAAAATTTCCATAATAAAAATCTTATTCATTAAACACACTACAATCCCTAATCGTGTATCGATTCAGACATAAAACAGTTTACTATATTAAAAGTCCAAAATATAAAACCATCTCTAGAGACTATTTATATACCCACATACTAATATTTAAACTTAGGACATTATATATTTTAAAAACCAATGCCAAAATCCCATATTCACTACTATAATCACCCATGGAACATAATTATCCAAACTCATCATCATGAAATACCATAAATAATTAGAAAAAACACCATAACATGGACACCTAAGCAAGAAAAATACTCTAATAAACCACTACATGGTATATTCAACCAACCCTATCGAACATTATTTATTTAATAATATTTTTGACAAATTTTAGAAATAGAAAAACATTTACATGCATGATAATCCAAAAAATAACATATGAAAACTAATAAAAGGTATATATTTAATACCACCACTATTGGATAGGTAACCATTCATGTGAAACCACCAAGATCATTCCAAATTAATACACTCTAATTTCCAAACAAAAAATATTAAATTAGAAATTTCACATGCACAAAATATTATTAAAATTAGTCCTTGGGATAAAGATGTCAACATATCTGACATATTAAAAGGTGATAATTAGAAAAATATAGTACATTAATTGATAGAGAAAAGTGTTTTATATGGATTGAAAAATCATAGAGATAAGGTTCAAGGGAAAATAATTTTATGTTGGGTTTGGGGATAAAGATATTGATTATTTTTATAAATTGTTTGTCAATTAAATAAATTTTACCAATATTTAAAAAAAATGGGTGGGTGTTGTATCATGACACTATTGTATGCAATAAAATACCGTATTTCAAGTGTCTCACTATGAAAAGAAACAATATGTAAGAATGTAGATCCCTTGACTAATGAAGCTCTCTGATATCCAATGAATCTATTTTTGAATGATTTTAAAATAAAAAAATAAATGACCATCAAATTTTATCATTCCCCTATTCCGAACTGAAATAAATATATGTATTGCCTAAATTCTCATTTAATAATGATCAACATCAATGTATTTCCAAGAACACTGTGTTTGGACAACCTCCATAATAGAATAAAAAACCATGTTAGATTCATTTCATTCGACGACCCCCATGACCATGTCATTTTATTCACAGCCCGATCCCTATAAATTTAGTTAAAAACAATAAAACTTTCAATATATTTCATAACATGAAACACTTAACATTATATGAATTGGGTTATAATTTAAAAATAATTCAATTTTAAAATTATCAGTATGACCTAGATATTGAATTTTATAGTATTATTTTTAATAAAATAATCAGGAAACTAATCATTAATTTTTCTATAAAAAAAATAAGGGTTAAATTATAATTAAATAAGAACTCATTTGTTGTGAAGTTATATTATGATTCAAAAATGATATATATCTACAACTTATTTTATTTTCATTTTATATGTGAAACGTATTAATAATTTCTTGTAGTTTTAATATTTTTAATAAAATTATAATCAATTTTAAAATTATAATTTAATTTTAATCTTATGGTGAAATTTTGTGGTTTTATTAAATAAATGATTTTTTAGTGAATGTTGGATATTGATAATTTTTCTTATACATTCATTTTGTTTAATTAAAATAAATATAACTACAATGTCCAATGATATTTTTTTATTTTGTACGAATAACTTTTTAATTTTATAGTAATAATGATTTTGGACATTTATTAATATTTAATTTTTGGAAATTGATTCCATAATTACATTTATATGTATAAAATTTCGAAATTTGGTACCTTTTATTTTATAAACTTATTGAATGTTATTCATGATGAATATTTAACTATTTTGAAGGAAAAAATGGTAAAAATGGTAAATCAATGAAATAAGATCTAAAAATTTAACAAAAATTTCATCTATTTGCTTGTATATGGTAAATTTGACTATATCTACCTGAAATTAGAATATATGGAATTTGGTTACATTTTCCAATGATTATGACATTTATATTATTTTTTGTATTGGAAATTCCAAAAAATTAATCTCCTGACATAACTATCCCTATGTGTTTTACATGAATATAAAATGTGGTTATGTTCAATTTAAAAAAAATTTATGAAAAATTAATAATTTTTTATGGTAGTAACTATTTGTGATGGTATAATTACATTTAATACTTAAAGAACACTGATAGAGATTATGTTCATGTTCTAAAATATTCATCAAAATGAAATTAAAAATAAAATGTAGTATTACAGTATTAGTTTGTTATTTTTGCAAATACTTTTTTAGATTTATACCAAAATTTATGTATTCTTGAAGGTTTATATTTTATTTCCTAAAATATAAAAATAATTTTAATGTGAAATTAAAAGGATAACTTCAATCCTGTAATTGATGATATTTTATAAAAATAACACTTGGTTAAAATATTTTAAAAAAGAAAAAAATAGAAACTAAGATGAGTAGTATGATATATGGTATAATATTTTAGTCTTTTTCCATTTCTGATCATCTTTTTAAATTATAAGTAAAATTATAACCATTTATGTTTTTATAATTCATTACAAAAATTAAGGTAAATAATGGTTTAACAAAGGGGATAAAACCTAAGAAGATGTTTAAAATTATATAAAACCCACATAAAACTAAATAGATTATTATATTATGAACATATCCTTATTAAAATATAATATATTTAATTTTGGATCCATTTTTATTTTGATAGACACATATTATTGTGTAATATTTAAATAATTTACAAAATTACCCATTCCGTCATTTATAAAATGACACCCCTTATCTTTTTTCAATTATAACATCTACACTCATATAGCTGGACCATATCCATATAATTTCTCAACTAAACCCCATTATAAAAAAATTATATGTTCTTAATTATTAATAAATCATTTCAACAGTCTTAATAATGACCATAAAGGAATATTATCAGAGAAGACGATGTCCAATTTACATGCTCTTCCAATTTTCATTCTATTTATACATAAACTAAATAAATTATTCCAATCAGAAACTAAAATTTTAGAATCACGATTACTCTGATATTTTATTCTGATTATTATAGAATTATTTTAATCTCATTTCCATCATATTTAATTTCAAATAGTCACTCGTGTATGCATATGAATTACCTTATCCACGTAGCGGTGAAATTTGTTTTCACCATTTTACATCGATCTTTATAAAAATAAATATAATTAATATATATATATATATATATATATATATATATAATTTTTATCTGAGATAATAATTATTACATAACTATGAAACCATATATACCATCTAATATTCTTAATTGTTGAATATCGATAACACTGCTCTATATACATGTGGATTACCGTCTCTATAGAGTGATATGATAAATTTTTCATTATAACGTTAATATGAATTTAATAATGATAGATTTATTTAAATATATGATAAAAATGACATAATTATTATTATCTAATTGTTAATTATAATTTATATTTCTTTCACTCCATCCAACAGAAATAAAACACTCTAATTATGATTACATATGACTAAACATCTCTACGAATAGTGAAAATCATTTTTCTATCTCTATAGTTTATGTATTAAAACTGAAATATATAAATTAAATATGTGATATATATACATACATACATATATATATATCATTATTAAAATTATATAGATATGAATATATTATAAATGTACTATTACATGAACAATTTAAAAACATCAAAGGAAGTTAAATATTAATTAGCAGTTAACGATGATTTTTATAAGGAATTATTTATAAATGGGTGTTGAAATAATATAGATTAATAATATATAATAATATAAGTATTTAAATTATTATGTTATATAATTATATTTAATATATATTTACCATACATATTTTTTATATGAAGATCATACCTTATAGAACTTTATTTAAGGGATTTCATCACAATATCAACTTCATTGAGACAAAGTTGGTATAATGAACTTATTAAAAATAATTTTGTGTTCATAGTACCATATTAAAGTATTCAACAAGAATAGATATGTATTCATCCTGATTAATATTAAAAATATTCATACAATTTCTACAAATTATAATTTTAATTTTACATAAGAGGTAAGTATTTACTATACTTTATTTTTTAAGGATTGATTATTTATTTTTTTGATGGAATATATTTTATGTCTTTCATAAAATACATCCATCATTATATCCACTATATATTTGAGGATATTAAATTTTCTATAAATACAATTGAGCCATTTGAAAATTTAATTAATCAAACATGTTTTTTAAATTAAAATCTACTCGTATTTCCATATTTTATCGAGTTTATTATGCTTCTATGGCCATGTTATTTTTAAAATTGTTTTAATAAAGGCCCTTTTAATTTATAAAAGGGATTATAAATATAATATTATTATATATTAGTAATTTTAAAAGATATTTACGTAATATTTATAATTATTTCCGAAAGGTTCACTTTCAACATTCCACAAATGATGTCAAGATGAATCATTTCATTTAATGTATACGGAATTAACCTACCTTTGTGTATGCAAGACAATTTTATACATTTTAGATTATTTTAAATGTTATTAGTACTTATAAAAATTAAAACAAAAACTGAATTATCATTTTAATATTTCATCTACATTTAATAAAATAATTGATTTCAATACAAAATATACTTTTGTGATTAAATGTTTTTATCATTAATTAATTATTATTTTTTTGCCATTATATTTTTCATGAAACATTCACTTTCATATAACCATTTATTGGTGACCATTAAATTTATCTTAAATATAAATATTATATGTATCATCTATATGATTATTTCGTAATCTCTATACCATTTCATAGTATGGAGTTATATTAAGAATATAATTTCATTGATTACAGAAGTATTAATATTGAACATTGTTTACAAACCAAGGGAAGATATTGATGTACCTTTTTGTTAATGAATTAAATTATACAACTAATATATTAATAATTCATTGGACATACAATGATGGAAGGGTCCTAGTTATAGATTGACATTAATTGCTTCAACAGATCTCAAGAGACAATCAATTTGGACAGTCAGTTTAAATTTGTTTTTAGTGTATACCAACATAATGTTTAAACTCTCTTTGTAAAAGTACATGATAGTAAATATATTATGATTTCTAATTCCATTATTTCAAACATTATGCATTATGTTAATCTAGAATATAGTTATTATTATCGATGAGATCATAGTCATGTAATTATCCTTAGATGCATTTCATGATAAATTTATTGATTAAATGGATTATTTTTATTATTATTTATCATTCAATATTTATTATTACATATTCATTTGTGAGGTATTTCATTATTTGGTACACTTTCTATGTATCTGATATATAATTTTATTATTTTTTCTTTCTATAAATTTAATAGAAATATTATATGTATAAGATCGTTTTTGTCAAATATTCACCTTTTCAATGTAGTGTTTATTTCTAATTTAATTTCTGAATCATGTGCATATATGGTTCATCAAGACTAAAATATTGGAAAAACCGTTAGGATGAGATCCATTGTATCTTATTACAATGAAATAATGATCACATAGACTCTGGGTTTATATAGTTGGGGTTGTTTTAGTTGGTATCATAGTGATATTACCAAAATACAAGGGAATTAGTTTTTGGAAATAAAAAATTTGGTACAATGATAATATAACTGACTTTGAAGATATTTTTTATTAAAAAATAATTTCATAACATCTTTTTGAAGGTGATTATTGTTTTTCTTTTCAAGAAATACATGTGAACCTAGATATTTTATGTGTATGTGATCTTGGAACTTACACACCATGAGGTAATAACAAAGAAAATATTTTTTCTAGTAGATATAATCCATCCATCATGTTCATGGTGTGTGTTTATATATAGTTCATGTACTCTAAAATTTCAAACATATGTGATTGCATTTATTTAAATTTTCATTAATAACTATTATGATCGATTTTGATAGATGATGATCATCAGTGACGTAGGCAAAACATTATTTTTTATTTATCGTAACCAATATTTCTTGATTAATATATCTAATAGACTGATCTAGGAGGAATCACAATAATTATAAAGTTACTAGGTAATAGAATGAATTTCAACATTAGTAGCCAAGTGAAATGGGAGATAAAAAGTGGAACCTTAGTATTTCTACTAATCAACATTCTCAATATAATTAAAAATCACAACATGGGTGAGTTTACTAAGAAACACAATAATAGAAAAATGGAGTTTCATGATTAATATTTATGGTTAAATATTTATAATTCAATATATGTACTATATGGGAACCACACTTAGTGAAATGTCTTAGATGAATGACATGATATTTTATATTCTATTATATGTTTATTGAGATAGTAAATGTTGACTAAAAATTATGAGTAAGATATAAGAAATTGAATATTATCAAAAGGTACGATTAAAAGTTAATTTTCTTATGAGTGTGGAATATGTAAAATATCTGATTAAATTCCATTATTAATGATTTTACTCCTTGTGGACGATTGTATTAAACACAATGATATGTTATTATCTATGTGTTGGTTTGTTGGGATTCTATAATTTTGTTTATTTTTTATAAAAATGATATTTTAGTAATAAGAATGATGATCTTTTTAATGGCTATTTTTAATTAGTTTTTCTTTTTGGAATTCGAAATCATATGTAGAGTGGTATCGATAAACTAAAAAAATTAAATTATAGGAAAAATGTTGTTTTTTTAGATTATATGGGATCAAGTGATCAATAAAATTTAATATGTTCTTGAAATTAGTGTAATTATATATTAATTATTTAATGAATTGATAAAAATTAATAAAAAAAGCTGGATGATATTTGTGATCATAGAACCAAATTGATGAAAGTTTGGTGTATGTCATCATTGATGGAGATTAATTCATAATCATATTTATTAAAAAAATTAACTTTATATAATATATATAAATAATATATGTTTCAAATCTTGTTATATACTGATGTAGGTTATCATTTGTTTTAGGAGAATATATTATTATCAAATTAAATATTATGTTTTGTGACTATATAAGAAACTATATGTTGTATGTTGATAAATGTTAACGTTGATCTGGAAAAAATATATGGTAAAATATTTTACTTATTGGCATAACATTATGAAATTACGTGACTTTTATTTAATAATGATATTGAATGTTACACATGAAAACTATTTATATATTTGATCAGGGAATTGGTAAATAAATGTTCAACCATGAAATGAGTTCATAAAATCAACAAATAAATTACAATAATTTCCTTATATTTGATATATTAGAATATATTAACCTCAAATTAGAATATATGAACTTTTGATAGTTTTTTCCATCATTAGGTCAATTATATTTTATTATGTAAGGAAAATTCAGTAAATTTTTAATATTAGGTCTTTAATATCTCTATGGGTTTTACAAAAATATTCAATGATTATAAGTTCATTTAAAAAAATATATGAATTATTTATTAATTCTTTTATAATATTAATTTTTACTTTTATTATATATTTATATTAAATTCTTACCAAATATTAACAATGAGTGTGTTAAATTAGTAAAAAAATATTGAATAAAATTAAAATTTAAAATAATGTAATAAATTATTTTTTTGATATATTTATTCATGATTTTTAAAAGTGTATGAAAAATGATTTATTTTTTAAGATTTATTTTTTATTTCCAATTCAAAATTCATGTTGAGCAGTGTGGTTTTCAATAATACTCTGTACTATTATGATTAGGGGAGATTTTGGAGCAAGTATTGTTTCACAATACTCTAACTTTTTATGATGATTTTGATGCTCACAAATTACCTAGTTTATAACTCTAATGATTTTATATTTAGTATAATTATTAAAACTAATATTCATTATTTTTATAACATGATATATAATTAATGCATTTAATTTTCATCGAATATTTGAAATTGTTTTTAGAAATCATTTTAGTGTGTTGGGAAAAGAGTGTTAACAACCTACATTGAAGAGTGTAACATATGGATAAAATTATATGTTTATTGTATGAGTGTTCTAAAAAATATTTAAAAGAACCTTATGTTTGGATGTAACCTTACTTTTGTAATATAAAGAAAATTATGGAAGATTAATCGTACGTTAATATTGATCCTTACGTTTTATTAACAAATGTTTTGATCATCAAAAATACATTTCTAATGATTCTTATATTCTATTGAAAATTATGGAACATGTATCTTATGTTTTTTTAAAGAGGGCAGTATAGATAATATAACACACATTTGAATGTTGAACAGAAATTTATGGATGATCAAACCTATATTTGAGATAAACATTATGTTTGAAGAATAGATCATCAACCGTATGTTTAGAATTGGATATTTAAAATACGACCTCATTGAGCATCAATCATTGCGAGGAATATTATCTTGATTTCAAACCAAATTCCATGACTGACATAAAATCACATCATTGAATAATTTTAATCCATTTATTGGTGATTTATTGGATTTATTTAAGTGGAATATTTCATGCTGTTTATTCATGGATGTTATGACTATCTGTTATTCAAACATTTTAATATCATGGTTATTAAGGTGGAATGTTGGGATCCAAATTTGAATGAAAAAAAAATTATTTTCATTATTCTTTTAATATCTGTGTTATGTTGACATACATAAAGAGTTGAATTATCGTGATAATGTTTATTAGAGAACAAGCTCTTGAGTTCTTTTTCTACTACAATTTTTATAGAGTAATTCATGTCAAACAGATCTGTCGCTACAATGATCTACCAGACTCTATTTTTTTTGAAGAAAATGAAAAGTGTTAAATATTCTTATTCTACATTAAAGATCAATTGTTAATATATTGTTCGTAAAGTTGCCGATTTTATTTCATGATTCATTTGCAACTATATTGACTCGAAACTGTCATTACATGATGAACTTTTTTTTGCTGATGACAATCCATCTACAATCAATTGGAAGATATTGAAACTATGAATAACAACTGTAATGTATTTTTAGTCAAATACTCTATTCATTTGGAGTAAATTTCTTCTTGTACTAAGTTGTGTATACGGTTCTATGAAGGAATTAGAAGCCTCTATTTTAGAATTATCTTGTAAATGTGTCAATTTCCTACACTCAGTTGAGGATAGTTTGTTGATAAGAGGATCAGATAGTGAATATCACAAATCTCGTGGAGTAGAGTATTGGTGGAGGGTACTAGAGGCATTCAGTCCCCCGATCCACTATACATCTGTGTGACCTTCAATCTATTTATTTTCCACTATTTATACATTCTGATAATGTTGATGGACAGATTTGGCAATGATCAAAATTCTCTAAGAAATTTTAAAAGTCACAATTCACCCCCCCCCCCCTCTTGTGCATATTTGGTATAACATGATTCAACACATGGTATCAAAGCTGGTTCTTTTGACAAATATATAACAAGATGAATGTTTCAATGTAATATACATATATATCTCCATGCCTGATACATGAGAGGAAAGGTCAATGGTTCGAGCACCATACATCAATGGTGAAAAATATAGTTGTTGGAAGTCTATGTTGATAATCTATATGAAAAATCATTTATAGATAGTCTGCTAAAAGATTCATACACCTTATGAAATTTCTGAGAAATTTGAAATATGTAGTGCAGTTACGGAAAGAGAGTATAAAAAAAAATTAAAAGCTATAATTGTGATCATCTATGGTCTATGACCATAAAAATTCAATTGAGTTTCTCAATTTCATACTACATGTGAGATGGGACAGACAATTGCAGTTTGCATATGAAGGAATATACAAATTCAAATAAATGAGGTATGCTACAACAAAACTAAAACATGACATTTAGAATTTTTTATGTTGAATATATCAAACAGATGAATGGAAAGCTTAAAAAATATTCAAAAACATCACTAACATTGCAAATCCAATCAAACTAGTAGGTCATGCCATAAATGTAAATAGAGTAAATCCAGTCCAATAGAATGGGATATCGATAGCCATTAGGCATTCATCAACCATCAAAGATCTAACTTTGAGAAAATCAATTCGAAACCTAAAGATGTATGAAGTTGAGATTCAAGATGAATATTACGAGTATAAAGTCTTAAAAAAAGTGAAAACACTACTATCAATGTAATGTCTCATAAGAAGAATAGAAATATGAAACATGAAATTAAAATGTAGAATATTCTTACACATCCGATTCTGAAATGGAACTCGCATAGATGGCCATAAAAATCAGAATATTCTACATAATTAATAAGGGAATCAAAAAAATCCTTCAAGAGAGATGTGAAAGAACAAAAAGAAGTCAGATGCTAGGAGTTCAAAAATATGGGTCAAATAAAACCTAACCAATGTCATTTAAATGGTGAAAAGATAATGAAAAATATCAATTATAATGATTATGACCAGAATTAAAAAAGATCAATGAACGCTACTTGGAGTGTTACTAAAGACTGTAGTAGCACATCAATGTTAGACTTAGAAAAGGATGATTAGAATCTAAAATAAAATATGTTATTTATAAAAGAAGATGATGAGGTACAATCGATTTACTCATATGATTCGTATTCTAGATCTAGTTGATCAAATGATAAATATGCAGCCTACTATAGTATGTTGGAAGTGAAATATGATTCCTTATTTATGAAATTATAATCACAGAATAACATTTACACTACTGTTTTAAATGAAAGATACACTCGGCTAAAACAACATCAAGAGTTAATTGAAAAATATAAATCACCAAATAAAAACAATATAGATAAAGAAACTAAAATGAAAACACTACAAATACAATAAGAAACATATAAAAAAAGAAATTAATATTTTTATAAGAGGAGAAAATACACTAAATGAATTTTCTGGAATGGATGTGATTAAAAATAAAATATATAGAATATGTAGTAAAGTTGAGAACCCCAAGCTGTATATGAACTATTTTGTACCAAATAAAGAATAATTATAAAATAATGTGGATCAAATGTTACCTATCGAAAAACTATTATTTAAAGAAAAAAAATATGTGGGATTAAGAAATCCATTATTTCATGCTATTTATATGATTCTCTTTATTACAGAAAAACCAATCATGTTATGATTCCTAGATCATTAATAGATAAAATTTATGGATCCAATAGAATATACATACCAAAAAAATTTTGTTTGAATATCTTTATAAGAAGAAGTTCATTGATACCGAAATGAAATATGGTATTCAGATAGTGGATTCTCCAGCCATATGAATGGGAATTCATGAGACAGTAAAACCTTAATTCAAAATGATGGTGGATTGGTCACATTTGGTTACAATTCCAATGGTAACCTAACTGGTGTTGAACTGTTGAACATCCTATAGCAGTCATAATAAATAAAGTAATCAATGTACTATGATTGAAACACAACATGATTGGTATCTCTCAACTATTTGATGATGGTAATTTTTTTGAATTTTTTCAACAATTTATATTATGTTTATAATGATAAAATGATTAAATTTAGAGAATCCAGAACTGATAAAGTTTATAATTTGGACTTAAATTCCCTGTGTAAACAAGGATTAAATTGTTTAACATCTATGACAATTGAATCATGGATCTATCCTAGAAGCCATGGACACTTCAATACTCATGCTTTAAAAATGTAATCTATGAAAAAAAAATTTCATATTTACCAAGTTTTAAATTTTTCAGTGATAGATTCTATGATCCATGTCAACATGGCATGGAACATAAATCATCCTTCAAATCTGTTAAAAAAATTGCTCCATCAAAACCACTAGAACTTATCCAAATGGATTTATTTGGACCATCAAGGATATTATTTTTTTCTGGTAAATTAAATGTATATGTTATAGTTGATGAATATTCTTTATTTACTTGGATTTATTCTCAAAAATATAAAAAATAAACATTCACTATATTTGAATGTATTTTCAAATCTGTTCAAAATGTCAAATATTTTTTAAAAAAGTTCATTTAGATGTGATCATTGGGGAGAGTTTTAAAATTTGGAATTCTATTCCTTTTTCTCAACTTTAGGTATTAAAAAAAGATTCTCTGCCCCAAGAACACCTCAACAGAATTAGATTATTGAAAGAATAAATAGAACTATTCATGAAATGTTTAAGACTATGCTAAATGAATACAGGCATCCAACATATTTCTGGGTTGAAGCTATATACACAACCTGTTATATAATTAATAGTGTTTTAATTAGTTCTATTTTCTATAATACAACCTATGAAATTTTTAATAATAGAAAACCTAATGTAAAATACATTAATGTTTTTGAATGCAAGGTTTATATCATAAAAACAAAGTACAACCTTTTTATGTTTCATCCAAAATAGGATAAAAGAATATTCAAAGGATATTCTGCTTCCTCTAATGAGTATAGAGTTTTTAATAAAATGTCATGATTTTTTTATGAATTGGTTCATTAAAATTTGACGAATCAGATCCGATTGAGAGAAGGAAAGATCAAATTGTTGAATCTGACTCTAATTAAACAATGAGACACAAGAACTGGAATGTTGATTTTAAAAAATTAATAAATAAAATTCAGTCATATTCAGAAGAACATAATATTGATAAACCTAATAGTGTATTACCTAAAAAAATAACTACAAATAATCACCCATAAGAAACTATTATAGAACATCTAGACATATGAATAATGAATATAAGAAGTGTTGGAAGTATTTTTGAGTTTTCTACCATTCAATACCAATTAGGACATAAGACATTAGATGAAGCCTTAGCTGGAGAATGTTGGATGATATCAATGAAAAAATAACTAAATTTGTTCAATAGAAGAGATGTTTTGAATTTAGTTAAAAGACCACCGAACAATCCGGTTATGGGAACTAAATGGTTCATTGTAAATAAACAAGATGATCGAGGAATAATAACTAAAAAAATCACAACTAGTTACTAAATGATATAATCTGGAAGAATGAATAAATTATGATGGGACCATTTCAGTTGCAGCTTGATTAGAATCCAATAGTTTTTTTTAGCAAATGCATCTCATATAAACATTAAATTATTACATATGGATGTTATGTCGGCCTGTTTAAATGGTTATTTAATGGAGGATGTTTATATAGAGAAAAATCTTGGTTTTGATAATTCTAAAAAACCATATATTGTTTTTAACCTTAGTAATGCTCTTTATGGACTTAAACAATCACCTATAGCTTGGTATAGAAGATTATGTTCTTTTATTTTGAAAAATTATTTTACTATTGGAATGACAGATCCAACATTATTTAAGAAAAATGGTAAATCTAATATTTTATTTATTCAAATTTATATTGATGATCTTATTTTTAGTTCAACAAACAAAAAACATTGTCAAGAGTTTTCAACGATAATGAAAAAATAATTAGAAATGGCTATAATGGGAGAATTATTTTTTTTTGTACTTATAAATTAATAAAAATATTTTAGAAATGTTTTGAATCAGTGAAAATAAATTACAGATTTACTGGTGAAATTTGGACTTGAAAACAACATGACATATACAACTCCTATATCTACTAATATAATAATTCATTTGGATAAAACTGGAAAATCAGTTGACAACATGTTATATATATATATGGTTGGTAGATTATTAAATCTTACTGCAATCTAGACCGATATAATATTCCTTGTAGGTCTATTCAAAATTTCAATCAAATCATAATGAACCTCACTTTTGTGCTATCAAATTTTTTTTTTAAATATTTTAAAGGAACTATTTCAATCCCAAAACATCTAATTTTAATTTAATTTCATATTCAAATTTTGACAATGGAAACTGTTTAATGGATAGAAAAAGCACATCAAGAACATGTCAAATTTTAGGAAAAATAGTACTTTCAGGGTTTAATAAAAAACACACGCAGTTGCCTTATCAACTGCCATGGCAGAATATGTGTCTGCAGGTAGTTGTTGTTCACAAGTGTTGTGGATGAAAAAAAAACTATGGTCTTTATACTAAATTTTAATAATAAACATATTTAATGTGATAATACAAAAATAATAGATATTTCAAAAAAAATATTATTCATCATTTCAGGACTACAAATATTGATAACAAACAACATTTTCTAGTATATCATGTTCTTAGAAAGGATATATTCTAAGAATTTGTATGTACTGTCATTCAATTATATGAGATTTTTACTAAAAAACATCCCACTGCGTGGTTTGATTTTATTAAGGTGGAGGCTTGTTTATTTAATTTTAAATTATTTCTTAATTAATTCCAACTTTATTTTAATCTTCTGTATTTTAAATAATTTAATTATTTGTCATATATTTATTTAAAAAATCATATGTACTGATAATTTTTCCTACTGCATACATTGTTACAATTTTTTTAAAAATCATGTAAATAATGTAATGATTATTTAATACGTAATGATATGAGAATCAAGGTTGCCAGAAACCATTCCAAATTCCAAACTCATTAACTTTCTTAAAACCATTCCAAACACTAAATTTCTTACTGCATTTACTGATCCATGATTGAATCAATGAAACCCTAAAATTTTGATCCTTCAGAACATTAAGACATAAATGACCAAGACAATGATATTTGATGAAGGAGAAACTATTAATGTAAAGTGTCAATGTTTTTCAAGAAAGAAGATCTTATAGGGAAAAGTAATTTATTTGAAATGGATTTTTGAGACAAATTTAACACTAAATAATATTTTGGCTTTTAATAATCACAAACAAAAATTCTTTGATGGAAGAAAAATATTTTCTTTTAACTGGTTGTGTTGGGAAATTTCATTAAAAATGATCAGTTCAGTCTTGGAGATTCAGATGACTCTGTATTCATTAAAATTGATGACCGTGATTTTTCTATATCACTGCTGAAATAGGTAGAATAATTAATGGCACCTATAAGGGAGTTTAACACTTTGATTTAGAATCCATTGGACCTAATGAATATATTTGTGTGGACATTATGCAAATTTTATTTTGTTCTAATTATATATGAAAGACGATAGTCGTAGATCTGGAGCTAGAATAGAAATTTATTCTGAAATTTTTCTAACTGGAATTGCCCCAAGGATTTCTCAAATGGAGAAGATATTATTTCCTTATTTATATTTGACGATTCTATTTTTAGTGACATCATGATGAATTTTCCTCATCATATGTTATGATATTTTAACTAAAACTGTCAACCAATGGATAGAGTGAGCATTTCTCCCTATCTGAGGTTCATTTAGAAATTATTGATTAAATATAATATGGTGAGATTAGAATAAGACATGGTTTGATGCCATCACACTAACATGTTTCATGTGGAACAATATGAAAAATAAAATATTTCTAGAGCACTGTGAAAGGAAAAATTATTCATGTTGGTGCTAATGATGACAAGGAGATGCCTCGGGTAGAGAAAACAAGGACAACCAAAGATGTAATATAATTATCAATGAACGATAATGTCTAAAAAATATCAGGAATAATTAGATTTGATGTAATCATTGAACCTACTGATGAGAAATGTCAATAGGAACTTCATAGGAAATGACACAGAGTAGCTCAAGCTGGCGAGGAGCCTGTTCAAAAAGATTATATTACAGCTAGATTTAATTTTAGCTATATATTTCTAAAAGATGTTATTTCTAACATTGAGGTGTTACATCAAATTGAATTGGAGGTTCTCCCTTAGACAGAGGATGATCCTAGAGTAGTTAAGTAGCTAGACCTGAATCTTTTAATGAACAATCTGCATATCCTTTTGATGTTATTCGAGAAGAACTAATTCAAGGAGAACCTTTATTACAAGAAGTAAATGAAGTTGCTCATGAGAAGCACCAACCTGATGAAAATTTTAACAGAGAGGAGAATCAATCTGAAATTTATTTTGAAGTCTTAAATGATAATTTTTTCATGGATGAGTCAGATCATGACTCTAAGAAAAATTTTTGTATATTAACAAGTCTAGAAGGATTTAAATTAAAGATCTGATGATCAATAATTTCCTTTAGTATTGTTAAATAAAGTTGAAACTCAAGCACAAGGTTCCCCTGATTCTAAGAGTAATCAAGTGGAGAAGTTAATCATAAAATTTAATGGAATTGAAGCTAAAAATGGTTCTTTGTGAATAGAATTATAGATTGAGATATAGAAGTTTCAGAACTAGAAATAAAGATCTGTTTCAAAACGATAAATTGATGATTTTTAGCTGGAGATTTTAGTCGAATATGGGAAATTAAAATCAAAAATTGTATTGAAATTAGATTTGTAAGGCTTCCAAAAATTAATATAGAAACATTTTGCAACAATCAGGGTTAGTAAAGTATGTAAAATAGGTACTTCTCTTGATCTGATTAAGAGATTCTAGGCCATTACAACTGTATTGAGAAATATGAATGACCATATGGAGGACATATAATGTAATAGTTCTCCACTATATGTTCTATTGGATTATCAAAATCATATTATTGAACAAATTATATCAAATGAACCAATAGTAATAGTGTTATTGAATAGGTTCTCTAAAATGCTAAATCAATTCATGTAAAAGGATGAAACATTGCATGTTTTTTTCAGAGTCAATATGATCTAAGATATTTATTTGACCGGGAGGGATGTGATCTGATAATTCAGTTAGGATATAGACTGATGAAGATATGGAGAATTCAGTTAATAGAGCTAAAGGAAGTTGTTTAGAGTCATTGAAATAACATTTTTCAAACTCTTTTTCCCCAAACTAGATTTCAATATCAATTATGGACTAATATTTTCAATAAACTATTTTTAATCACATTTTTATGTATTTTTTATTTAATTACAATTAAATCTATGTTAGAATGCTAGAATCTTGATTCAATTATTTATAAACAATTTTGGATAATATTTAATTATGTTAAGCGGTATAATAAATGTGTTATATTTCATATTCTATCATTCTTTTTGATATCACAAAACGGAGATAAATTGGATAAACAGAACTTTTTATTATAAGAAAATGGATAAATCATTTTCTCCGGCGAAGAAATTTTAATACAATATAGAATTTAATATTGTTTTTATGTTTTATCATTATGGGATATAATTGGATAAATGAATCATATTATTTTCTTTGTTTTAATTTTTAAAAGGGGATAAATTTAGAAATATTTTTTTAAGAAAATATTTTCTTTATAAGGATAAATTATGGATTATAGTTTATTTATTTGTTATTGAAATAATTCTGTTAAAACAAAATATTTTTTATCCTCATTAAAATCTAAATTATATGAAATTAATTTCATGGGTTATTTCATGAGTTCTGTGATCATAAAAAGGGGGATATTGTTGAGAAATATTTGTTTTTAACAATACTCTATAGTATTATGATTATGGGAGATTATTGAGCATGTATTATTTCAAAAATACTATATATTTTTATGATTATTTTGATTCTCCCATATGACCATGTTTATTATTCTAATTATTTTACTTTGAGTTTATTTTAGTATATTAATAATATTTCTATTTCTATTTTGGAATAATATTAAAGCTTTTGATTCATGTGGAATATTTGACAAAGTGTTTGGAAATAATTTTAGCATGTTCTAGAAACATCGTTCGTACCCTATGTCAAAGAGCTTATTGTGAGGATAAAATTCAATTTCTTCATTATTATTGTTTAGAAAATTATGGTAAATGAACCTTAAATTTAGAATGAACCTTACATTTTTTATATCAAAAATGTATGGCAGATTAACCTTACAAAAATATGGATCTGTAAATTTTGTTCCCAAAATTATGGATCATCAACCTTACTTTTCTAATGAAAATTACATTCTATTGAAAAGTATGGATCATGTATTTACATTTTTCTAATGAGAAATGTATGTATAATCTATCATAGGTTTGAATGTTAGAGAGGAATTTATTTATGATCAACCATCTATTTGAGATCAACTATATGTTTGAGATCAATCTTTCGTATCAAGAATAGATCAGAAACCCTACGTTTATAATTAGAGATTTAAAATACAAATTTACTGAGAAATGGTCTTATGAAAAATATCATGATGATTTCAAGAGAGATTCAGAGCCTGATATTAAATCACAACACTGAATGATTTTATTCCTTTTATTTTGGAACCAATGGATTTATTTATGAGTAGGATTTCATTCTGATTAATAAGGTATGTAACGACTACCCTGTAATTCAAACAATTGAATATCAAGATTCTTATGGAGGAATTTAATGATATAAATTTGAAGGAAAAAAATTCCCATATTTATTCTTTTTATATATGTTCATTGTTTAATTAAATATAGAGTATAATTATCTTTAAAATGGGTTTTGAAGAACAACCTCTCGAGTTTTTTTACTACAATTTTTAATGAGTTATACGAGTCACACTGATCTGTTGCTTCCATGATCTATCAGACATTTTTTTTATAAAATGAAATTTTTTAATGATTCTTATTCAACATTGATGATCTATCGTTAATATATTTTCCTTAGTTTTTGTAATTTTAATCCAAGATCCATTTTCAAATTGGTCGACTCAAACTGATCTTACCAGAAGTAAATCATTTCTGAAGATGACGATCCATCTATTATCAATTGTGTGATATTGTAACTGTTAAGAACAATAGGAATTTAATTTTTGATAGATACTTTTTTCATTTTGAGTAACTGGATTCTTGTACAAAGCTATGCATTTGATTCTATGCATGAACCAGAAGGCTCGGTTTTAGCCATATCTTTTAAAGGTGTCAACTGTATGCTCTATGTTTTCAATGATATGTTTATAAGAGGACCAACTAGTTAAAATAACTAATCTCATGGAGTAGATCATTGGTAGAGTGGACAAGTGTCCTTTTATTGTATGAACCACAATACATATGTGCTTCCTTCAATCTCTTTATTTTCCACTGCATAAATATTATGATAATGTTAAGGGATATATTTGGAAATTATAATAATTATCAATGAAACTGTAATTGTTACAATTCACCCCCCCCCCCCCCCCCCCACTTGTTCATATTTGGTATAACTCGATCCAACAATTCATACAATTAATTTCAAATAAAATCGATTTAGTCAAAATGAAATTAATTATATTTTATAAAAATAATATTTTTGTAAAATATTTAAAATTTGTGATAATTAATAATTAAGGATAGTAGTTTGAAAAATGAAGTCATTTTTCACAATTTTTCAATTTTTGATCCAATTTTGTTATTATATTTAAAACTATAATGCATTATGTTGGAATTTTTTTACCACAATTAAGATAAAAATAGTTTATCCAAGGGGATAAAAATAATGATGAGCCTTAAAATTATATATAAACCATATAAAACTATAAAGATAATTATATAAAAAACTAATCCATGTTGAAACATAATAAATGTAATTTTGGATCCATTTTTCACAAGTTAGACACAAATTATGCTTGAATATTTAATGATTTTACAAAAGTGCACCCACTAATTTTTAATGTAATAACCCTTCTATTTTTCCAGTATAATCCATTCATGTATATAGTCAAACGAAATATAATCAATTTATTTAATAATAAACACTATAAAATAATTTTAGGGTCATGTATTTGCATCTTACTGGTCCTTAATAATGAATATAAAGAAATACTGTTAGAGATGAGGAAATATTCTTTGCTAGCTCTTCCAAATTTCTTTCTATTGATACGTGAACTAATTCTTTTATAACCATGGTAAAATATTAATATTAATATCATTATTAAACTAATATGTTATTATGATTATTTGATGACCATTTACATCTCATTTCCGACTTATTTAAATTTAAACTGTCAATCATGTATACATATGACATACCTTATCATGGTATAGGTGAAATTTATTTTTTGTCACTATTTTACAAAAATGGTTATAATCCTTTAAATAATGAATATATATATATCTGTGTGTGTGTTTTTTTTTTGAGATAATAATTCTTATTTAACTATAATAAACTTATATACCTTCTCACATTCTGAAAAATTGAAAATCGATAAATATGTTCATGGATACATGTAGACTACCCACTCCATAGAGTGACGTGATTCATTTTTCATTTAAATTTTAATTTTATTTTAATATTGGTATATTCATTTGTTATATATTATTCAAATGAAATAATTACTATTCTATAATGGTGAATTATATTTATTTTTTCTTTCACTCTATCAAAAGAAATGTGAACATCATGATTATGTTTATGTATGACCTGTCATCAATATGAATGGTGAAAATAATTTTATATATCTTCAATTTATATATTAAAATATAATTTATAAATAATACATTAGATTTTTATATTTATGTATTTATTATCATTTTTTACAGATATATCTATAGTCAATGTAATATGACTAGAACGATCAAACCAAAATTCTCCAAGAAAAGGAAATAGATATCACCTGAAATATAAGATTTTAGTAAGAAATTATTGATAAATGGTTATTGAATTAATATAGATAAATAATTTATAATATTATAACTATTCAAATGATTATGTTGTATACCACAAAAAAATACATTTGTAATATGTATGGTTATATCAATATCATTACAAGTCGAACATGTGGTCAGGGATTTCATATTAATTTCATATACATTGAGATTTACTTGGAATATTTCACTTAATAAATATGATGTTGTGTACATACTATCCTATTTACTTATTAAATAGGAATATATAATTATTCATCATTATAATTGAATCAAATAATATATCATTTTCATGGAATTATAATTCGAATTTTACATAATCGGTTTGTGTTTAAATTAAAAAAATTGTTTTTTGGTGACTATTTATACATTTATTTTGAAGAAAATATTTTATATCCTTCATAAAATTATCCAAATTTCATATCCTATTAATATTAATGTTTTTTTCATTTTATATTAATACATTTCAGCTCATTGGATCAATAATTTATCAAAAAAATTTAAAATTCAATATGACCTTACATCCCATTTTTATTGGGTATATTATTCATCATTGGACATTATTTTTTAATATATATTTAAAAAAGTCATTTTTAAAAAAATGATTTATTTATTTAATATTATTATCTATTTTTCTTTTTAATTTATATTAATGTAATATTTCTAATTCATTACAAAAAGTTCACATTCATCATTCAATAAAAGATGTCAGAATGAATGTTTCCTCTTAATATATGATGAATTAACATATCATCATGCCTCTAAGACCATTTTAAACTATTTAGATTCTTAAAAAGTTTTTAATAGTTATAAAATTGATAATAATTATTAATTTATTATTTTAATGTTTCATTTACATTTTCTCAAACAATATGTTTTATAAATTTTTTTTAATGATTATGTGATTGCCATCATTTTTTTTTATTAATTTTTTTCCATTGTATTTATCCGGAAAGAATAAATTTATTATGATAGTCAATCAATGATCATTAAATTTATACTACTTATAATATGTTTTGTATTCTGTATAGGATAATCATGTAGTGTTAATTCCATTTTAGGGATTTGTTCTATACTATGAATATTATTTCACTTATTTTGGAATTATTAATATCCACTATTCTTTACATAATGATGACATTTATTGATAATAATTATTTTTTTCTGAATTAGTATAATCAACAAATATATGATTAATTATTTTCACATACTGTGATCGATTAGTAATAGTTATTTATTGACCATATAAGAATCAACAGATCTCATAGGGTAATAAATTTTGAAAAACATTTTAAATTGGTTTTTTGGTGTATAATAATAGAATGATTAAACACTCTTGGTTTATCGAGTTTATAGTAAATATATTATTATTGCTGAGAAAATTATGTACAAAATTAATCATTAATTAAAAATATAATTTTGTTATTATTATCTTTGATTTCACTGCCATGAAATTTTCCATGGATGCATTCCATGATAAATTTATTGATTAAATTGAATCATTTTTTGTTATTTATCATTCCATATTGGTTATTCCTTATTTTTCTACTGGTAATACATTGTATGTTATAGTGTCTATGTATCTATAATAATATTTTATTTTTGTTCTTTTGCCCCAAATAAATATATATAAACATTGAATAAGATCATGATTCCGATAATGTCTCACATGATTTGTATTTTATATTTACAATGTAGTTTGGAAATCATGTTCATATCAAGTTCATCAAGACTAAAAAAACCTGTAAAACCATTAGTATGATATTCATTGTTTCATACTCCAATGAAATAATGAATACCATAGCTTAGTGTTTATAGATATTCGGTTTTTTTTGTTTGTATCAGAATAAAATTATTAAAATACTTGGGAACTAGATTTATGAAATTATAGATTTGCTAAAATTATAATATGAATAAACATGGAGATATTTTTCATTATCAGATAATATCGTAATGATTTTATTAATAGAATACTTATCTCTATTTTATAAAAAATACATTCTAACCTGGATATTTTAACTGGATGTGATCATGGATCAAACTCATTTGGATATTAGGTACCATTTATTTTATAATCATATTGAATTTTATTCACCATAAATATTTTATTATTTTGTAATGGAAAAAAGTAATAATGGAAGAACCACAAAATAAGATCTTAATACCAACCAAAAAATTCCTTAAATTTTCTTATATTTTATAATATAGACTATATCCACCTTAAATTATAATATTTTTAATTTAGAAATATTTGTTATGATTATGACTATTATTATACATTATGTGATGAAAATTACAAAAAATATATTCATCTATCATTAATAACAATAATTGTTTTAGATAATTAAAAAATGAAGAAAATTTCATTCAGTAATATTTATATAAAATAGAAAATAATTTTTTTATCAAGGTAAGATTATCTATGATGATATTATTACATTAAATTCTTATCGAAAACTGACAATTTCCATGTGAAAGTAGTCAAAACATTATCAAATTATATTAAAAAAATAACACTTTATTGGTTTGTTACATTTCCCCATGATTTTGTAGATGTATTAGAAAATATATGTTTTATGATGATTGTTATTATATTACCTATACACGTCTGATAAATTTTATTTCAAATCAAATATATGTTGTAAAAAATAAAATTAAGAAAATATTATAAAAATAAAATTTTGTTAATATATTTAAAACTGAAAAAAATTATTATTTAAGGAATATTGTTTGATAAATGGTATAACATTGCTTTCATTTCCCATTAATTTTTCTATTTTTTCATTATATATAAAATAATAAGCTTTTTGTTTTTGAAATTCATTACCATAATTAGTCAAATAATGTTTTAACCAAGGGGCTAAAACAGAAGATGAGGATTAAAATAATATTTAATCGATATGAAACTATTCTAATTATCATATCAAGAACATATCCTTATTAAAATATAATAAATGACCTTTTGGATCCATTTTAAATGTTTTACTGAAATATTATGTTACAAGTATTTCATGATTTTTTAAAAGCGACCCACCACTCATTTATAAGACGATACACCATAAGTTTTTTTTTATTTTAACTCCTTCAAAAATATAGTTGGACCAAATCCAATGTATTTCTCTGGTATAACCGACAATAAATTATTATGGATACATATATTATTAATAGATCATTTCAATAGTCCTCAATAATTAATTTCAAGGAATCTATCTGAAATGGGGAAATATTCTTTACCATATCATCCAAATTTCATTCAATCTATACACACACTAAATCTATTATAAAAATATTAAAAAATAATTTTAGAATCATGATTACATTATGTTTTTAATTTGAATATGGGAATAACATTTTCTTCACTTTAACAAATTATGTAAATTAAAACATTCACCCAGCTATACATAAGACTTACCTTATCCACAGAGTGGTGAAATCCATATTTTTTCACCATTTTACATTGAAGTTTTTAAACATATAAATATTGAATATATATGTATTTTTTCTTTGATATATTAATTATTATTTAAATATAAAATCTTTTATACCATCATAATTTCCAAATCATGGTAAATCGATAACATCACTCATGCATCCTTGTAGGATACCACCTCTATAGGGCGATGTGATTCATTTTTCATTTCCAATTAAAATTTATTATATTAATGATATATTTATTTAATATATATGATATTTATGGCATAATAACAAATCTATAAATTTTAATTATAATTTATTTTTATTTTAGTCAATCAAAAACCTATTAAATAGCACGATCATTTGTACATATAACATATGATCTCTATAAATCATGGAAATCATATTTATTTTTCATAATTTATATATTACACAATAAATATATAAATAATATAAGTGATATATATATATATATTTATATCACTATTAATATTCTTTAGAGGTGTATACATAATAAATTTACCTGGAAAAGAACTATCAAAAAATTCTAAAGGAAAATGAATCACTTATCACCTAGAAATGATGATTTCAGTATGAAATTATTTGATAAATGTGTGTTGAGATAGTATATATTAATAAAATATAATATTATAATTATATAAATTGATATTATATATAATTATAAAATTTTTATATTTATTATACAAAAGGATATATCAATATCATTCCTTGTCGAACATTAGGTGACTTATTTATTCTCAATTTCAACTACATTGAGATATATTTGGTATGTTGCAATCATTAAAATTTATGTTTTGTATATAGTAACCTATTTAGGTGTTAAATAAGAATATATATTTAATCATAATTATTAATTTCCCAATTTTTTTTAAATTTTTAAGGGTATAAAAATTTAATATTACATACGAGGTGTGTATTTACATTACAAAATAACTATTTGAGGAATATTTATATATTTATTTAATGGAATCTATTTTATATCCATAATAAATTAGTAAATTTTCATATCCTATTTAATTTTTTGATTTTTTTATTTTTTATTGTATCTTTTCAACACATTTGAATTGAATTAATCAAAAAAAATTAAATTAAAGTCTAACAACATTTCCTGTTTTTTTCCAGTATATTATTTCTAAAAATCAATAATTTTTTTCAACATTTTTTATGATAATTGTTTTTTATATAATAAAATTATCAAAATATTTAATTATTATAGCTTGGAATTTCATAATTATATTGATGTAATATTTCTAATATATTCTAAAAAGTTCACATTAAATATTCCATAAAAGATATCATAGTGAATGTATCTTTATATCGTATATGGAATAAACATATTTTCCGACCTCCAAAACCTTTTATTCCATTTGGATTCTTCTATAAATAATAAATGGTTAAAAAATCAAAATAATTAATGCCCTATTATTTTAATATTTCATTTTCATTTTCTAATAGATGATATTTCAATAACAATTCTATGTTTTTGAATAAAGGTTTTTCATCTTTTTATTATTATTATATTTTTGGTTGTTATGTATATAATGAAAATTTAGACATTTTATAATAGTAATCAGTGAAAATATAATTTATATTTAATATAAATATAATTTTAATCATTTCAATGATTTATTCCTAGAAATTATACTATTTCTTCATACGGTGTTTTACTATGAATATTATTTCAATGACTGTGGAAATCATAATATTTAGTATTATTAACTCACTAAGGATAGTTATTTATTAGAAATTTTGATTATGAATTGAATTCATCATATAATATATGATTAATGTGTTGTAAATAAAATTATGGATGTTTCTTTGTTGTTGATAAACCCTAGATGCATCAACATATCACATGGGAAAATAAATTAGGAAAAAAATTTAAATGCATTGTTTTGTATACCCATGTCATGATTAAAATAAAATGGAATAATGAGTTTATAGTAAATATATTATGATTTGTAAGGTCATTATATCCAACAATATGATTTAAATTCCTCTATATTTCTGTTATTGTTATCTGTGATATCACTTTTATGATATTATCTAATGATGCATTTCATGGTAAAATTATCGACAAAATGCCCTAAGATTTTTTTTGTAATTCACCTACCCATATTAGTTATTCCTTATTTATTTCAGTGGTATTCCATTGTAAGTCACACTTTATATGTATCTGAGATGTGATTTTATTTTTTCCCCTTTCCCAAAAAAATATGTCATAAAAATGATCATGGTTTTGATAATACATAACTTGCAATGATGTTTATATTACTTAAGTAATTTTGGAATCATGTGAATTTCTTGTTCATCATGAGAACAAAATTTATAAAACATTTAGGATAAGATCAATTTTATCATATTATAATGAAATAAAAAATAATTTAGCTTTATTTTTCTAGAGTAGTGTTTGTTTTATTTTCAATTAGACGAAGATTTATATAATCATCGGGAACTAGATTTATAAAATAATAGAGTATCTTACATAAATATAGAACTAAACATGGGGATATTTTTATTATATTATAATATCATAATATAATTACTATGGTAATTAATATGTGTATTTTCTTGAAATACATGACAACCATGATACCGAAGTTGATGTGGTCTTGGAAAAAATATTATAAAGGTAATAAACTATAAAAGATTTATTCTAGAATTTTTTTTATCCTTTGTTTTCATGATCAGTGTTTTTTGACTATTAATCTACTCTAAAAATTTTATGTGATATGATTATATTTATTTTCATCTTCATTAATAAAAATATTATGATAGATTCAGATAGATTTTTATCATGGATGAAAAATGTAATACTAAATATTTAGTAGATTGTAACCAATGTGTCATGATTTAGACATACAATAACGGATTTTTATGGATATCTCTATATCTTTATTATTTCTCATGCTATGATTTTGGGTCATAGTTAATTTATTAAACTAGGTGGAATAATTGAAACACCAAATTTATAAAAAAAGATTTTTTTTTTCATTGGTAGAGAAGTTAAACGGAAGATAAAAGGAAATGAATTATTATTATGAATAATAGAATAACTCATTATATTATTAAAAAATTCAACATGGTTGTGTTTACTTGGACACCAAATAATATAAAATTGGAGATTTATGAAAATTATATAGGAATTACTTTTTGTTATCCACTCCGTATACTATGTCAGAAAAAGAACATAGAGATATAACTCATAAGAAAAAGAATATATTTTATATGTGTGAAATATGGTTATTTAGATAGTAAATGTTGACATAAAATGATGACTTCTATGGAGAGAAATGAAGTTCCTTCTAAAGAACCATTTTTTGTTCACAATTTTATGCATGGGGAAATTGAGAAATATCAGGGTCAATTCCCTAATATAAGGGATAACTTCTAGGGGACTATGTTATTCTACACAATGAAATATAATGAATTACGCGTTTGTGAGTTGGGATTCTAGATTTATGTTTATGTTTTATAATAATTATATTTTGGTAATAAGAATATTGAATCTTATAAGAACTATTGTTTTATATTATTTATTATGGATCCTCAATCTTATGTATAATTTTATCAATTAAATAAAAAAATTTAATTAGTACTAATAGTATAATTGTTTTGAAAGCATGTTATTTGGTGGTAATTAAAACATAATATATACTTGATATTAACATGATAAAATTAATATTACGAATGGAATTAATTGAAAATGATAATGTAATTGGGATAATATAATTGATCATGGAACCGCTTTGATAAAAATTTTGTTTATGCTATAATTGATAGAGGTTAATTAATTATCAAATTTTATAAATATATTAAATAGGGGTAATTTCAAGATTAATATATGTTTCCATTTATGTCATATAGTGATTTAGGTATCATCTATTTTAGGTGAATATATTATTAATAAATTAAAATGTTTGGTTTGTGAAATTATCATCTACTCATTGTGGTTTGGTGATAAATGTAAATTGTGATCATGGAAAAAAATATGTTATCAAATATTTTAAATTTTTTTTAATTTTGTGATGAATATTTAAGAGGAATGTTGTAGATAACTATTTACAAAATGGATTTTTTTGAAGATAGTATTTTTTTTATGATTTAGAAATTAATATTGTATATTTATACATTATGGATAACTTATTATTACTACTTTGGTGTATGTAAATATTTAGTGATATTAAGAATTATTTTTCAATATTTTATAGATTTTTTGATATATTAAAATTTAATTATAGTTCTTCAAAAATGAAAAAAATCAACTTTAATGCCCATTTCATCATGTACTCGATGAAGTGGAAATTTATTAATGCACAACTAAAGGATTGAATCAGAAGTATAAAATTTAAATAAATATAGTTTGTGAATTTTAATAGCATATTATATTTATTAAAATAACCAATAAAATTTATAGAAAGAAACATAATATATAAATCATATACTATTACATTATTTTCTATGAATTAATTGTCTTTTCACAACAGACTAAATTATAGTTTTGGGCCATTATCATTCATGGGACCTTGTTTGAAATCAGTGTATATATTTACCTCAATAATAGTTTCTCATCCAAGCCTATAAATTATGTTCCACTAGATGTTATCATTATTTGGGATCCAAGCCATGTGTAATTTCAGGTAACCTTTTTGTCTCCAACATCCTATTTTTGTTGATATTTTATTATTCCACTATATCATTGGGTTTTCAATAATCTGGTTTCCAAATATTGAACCGTTGATAATCAATAAAAATTAATATGGAATAATGTATTTTAAGGGAGTGGGAGAATATAACTACATATGAATTTACTTTAAAATATTAATCTTTTAAATATCATTCTAAACCTGAAACAAAGATTTTTATGTAAATTGTTATATATTATAAAAATATCTTTATTAAAATATAGATATTATAACATATTCGTTGAATTTTTGTGTAATAAAATGAGTAAATAATTTTTGAAATACATTTTTAATAAAAAAAAATTAGAATAAAAATATTATAAAATTCTTATAAACTACTCAAAAATATTTTTATTTACGGAATTTTATGCATCACAATTCATTTTCGTTAAAATTGAAATTTATATCAATATGTGAGGGGAAATTTTAATTAATTACTTCCACATATAGAAATTTTATTTCATAAAATGAGTTATTTTTTGAAAACAAAAATATCAAAAATAACATTTAATGAAATTTATTTATTTTTCTAAAAGGATTGAATTTTTATTAAATCTTTTAAAATAATGAATTTTTAAAATTTTGCCTATTGTTTCCATTGAATACTGTAATTTATACGATGTAGTAAAATGGTAATTGTTTAGAAATGTAAAAATTATTTAATTTATTAATAAAAATAAATATAATTTCATATGATCCATTAATTTTCCTTATTTTGATAAAATTTAATATTAACTTATGGCCACATAATTTTTTTAAATAATATTTTTCATTCTGTTTTACAAATTTTTATGAAAATTGAGATATTGAAATTAGAGTTATTTGAATTGTAAATTATTATTTCTATATTTTGAATTTATAGTTTCATCTTCTTGATAAATATTTTTCACCTTGGTATTCGTAAAATTATAAATAGAAGGTTAAAATCAAGTAATAAAGTTAAAAAATATACCCAAAACATTCCTTATTTTGATTTCATTAGTGAAAAAAGGAAATATATATCTCCATTCAATGATATTTAATTATAATATCGTTTCACCTTCATAAATACATTTTAAATTATTTATGTAATAAGAATCCAAAAATAATACTCTCTTGACAATAACACCTATAAATTATTTATTTATTGATAAAAATGATTGGTTAATTAATAAATATTATTTTTTTACTTTTCATGAATCTTTTTATCATATTAATTTATTTTTTAAATATATTTATTAAATAATTATGTCAAAAACCTACATAATGCTGATGCAATACTTGTGCAAGCTGTAGAAAAATCATTTAATTATATTTAATTACTGTAAATGTACTATTTTTGGGTGAGTTATATTTTCCGTTGTATTATATTTATTTAGAATATATATTTGTTAAGGATTAATGTTTTATATCACAAATATAACTAGTAACATGATATCATTAATGTCAAAGTAAATTAATACTGTCAACAATGACATTACATTTATTTTGTGGAAAATAATATTTATTTCAATAATACTAATTTCAGAAAAAATATATAACGAAGTCATATAGGATGAAATAATATATATAATTCCATCAAATTTTTATTTTTATTATATAATTAAATAATATTTATAATTATATCATTATCATACAATGCAATTTTTTACAGCACTTTAATTTAGAATTTGATACCAGACGGGATAAAAAATATATGTTATAAATTGATATATAAACAGGATTAATTATGATTATTTTATAATATTAAGGCAATATACTATTTAATACTGAGTCTATATAATTGTTAAACCCCTTCGTATCGGACGTACACAAGTTTTATTTAAATATTTCATGCTTTTTAAAAATTACCCAACCCTAACTAATTAATGAAGGCCCCTTCATAATTTTTTATTCTTCCTTGTGTCATTTATCAAGTCTAAACCCTACTAATTTATATTTCAAACTCCACTATAATTGAATTAGATGGGTCTTCCATAATAAAAGTCTATTTTAAGGGTCATTTATATGGGTGATAATGAATGTTTACCTAATAACTAGTTATTACTTTTACCAACTCTTTCAAATTAATTTATTCTTAAACCTTCTATAAATATGTTTTACCATAACTAAAATATAATTATTTTATAAAAAATATATAATTATTGGTTACAATAATTAAAAAATCAGAACATATTTTTTAATCATTTGAATATGAAAAACATCATTGGTGTGTACGTGCTGCATAACTTCTCCAAAGTGGGGGAAAATTTCTTTTTCATCACCATTTGACATGAATGCTTTTTAAGATGGAATGAATATAAATTATATTAATGATATTTTTATACTTATGGAATTAAAATATCATATCTACCTACATACCATACAATCCATTTTTAAATGATAACATTATTACTATGTTCATGTAGACTACCACATCTATGATGCATCAAGATTTATTTTTCGTTTCCTATATAGAAAGATAACAATAATTATATATTTAGTAATTATATATGGTATATATGGTATAATAACGAATATATTAATTTTAATTATTATTTACCATTAATTTGTATATCCATTAATTATTAAAAAAATGTTTGGGCACATGTACAACTTACCAAATCAACTAAATGTGAAATTATTTTTTCAATATTTAACATTAATGGATGTATAAATAAATATATATAATTAATATATATGATACTAATATTATTTTTATTATTTTATTTATTATATAATAATAATAATATGTGGAATTTAACTGGGGTACTAAAATCCCCCTAAAAACAAAATAGTTAACAACCAGAAATAACAATTTTGACAAGTAATTATTATTAAATAGGTTTTATGATTTCCAAAAGATAAAATTTATTTTATTTTAATTATATAAATTAATCTAAAATTTAATTGTATTAAAAAAATATTTTTTATTTTAATTAAATGTTAACTTTCTATATGGTATGTTATTGACAATTTTTTTTTGTATGTAGTTTTTGTTGACCCTTCTGTTTTTCCATGATTCGATAGAATTCCTATAATGTTGAATCCAAGTATCTTTTTATTTTTATATTTCAAATTTATGTTCATTCTATTCTAGGTTCTGTTACAGGCCATGTAATTTTGTTTCATAATCTGTATTGTTGCTCAGACACATCTTGTGAGTTGAATTAACTTCATACTAATTTAAAAATACTGTAAGGGCATCCCATCGTGTAATTTGAAAATAATGTTTTTATATAAATTAATGTTTCATTTTTTATAATATCATAAAATAAAATGGGATTCCAGACATGTAATATATTAAACTCTATGTAATTATCTGCATTCCAATTTTTCAGGGTGTCGTGCATGTGTTTGAGTGTACATTTTATTTTAGAGACTTTATCTCTTAGACCAAGATATTTTCCAATGAGATTTTTAGTGACATACATCCATGATTTTTGATTTTTTTCAGAGATTCAACATAATGGAGAGGAACATAATCTCTCTAGTGTTGACTTACCCATATTTTTTATTCATTTATGGTTGTGACAATTTTTTTTGACAATTGGAATCTAGGTTGTGTTTTATGTCAATCATTTGATTTCTATATTCATTACATATTTCCTGAAGGAAGATCTTCTAATTTATATCTCCATTTTCTAAGGTTTCCATGTTATGGATTCTGTTTTGGTTTGTGGATATGTTCAATAGTTTAAATTTAATTCAATTAATATTTTTCATATTTTATTCGTGAGGTTTAAAATGGAATTTCATGTATTGAATTTTAAAAGGGGAAGTGGTCCATGTCTTAAAAATGGGTTTTACATTAAAAATGTATTTTCATTGATTTGAAATGGATAAATTGATTTCAAAACCCAAAATACTATTATATTGGTACTGATATTTTTTTATAGTAATGTGGGAATGGTATTTGAAAATATAAATTACCAATGATTTAATATCATGAACCTTGGGTCATTCAATATTGATACACCAATTGTATTTGTGTCTGTTTTACCACTAGGATGTATCCATTTTTTTCTCAATATATAGTACATGCCTCGATGTTAGTTGGATTCAAACATGTGTATTTTTTTGTCTTATGAGTGTTTATTATTTATTTTCTCATATTCTAGGGAATTACTAGTAGGAACCCTGTTTTTTATGGTTTTTTGTTACATGATAGTTTATTTCAGGGATGTTGGATAAGATTTATATTTTTATTTTATTACCTTAACTCCATTTTCCATGATTTGGATAAAATGGAATGAATTTTTTCCAAACTAAAGGACTTTTTGAAAATTTATTTCAATTATTATTTATAAAAGAACTTTTAGAATGAATGTGTTTTAATGTTTGTTCATATGAAATAATTTTATAAGAAAATGTTTAGGTTTAGTTGTTTTGTCATACAAGTATCTATTTCTTGATCCAAATATATTCTTTTCTGGGGTTGTAGATCTTATTTAAAAAGATTCAAGTAAATAGATGAGCATCCTATAGCATGAAAGATTCCCTTTACATTGATAATTCCTTTTTGGGATGTTTGTAGGTGATATCTAGACACATGGGAATGTGTTATCTAAAAATGACATTTTATTGTAATTACATTCTTTGGATATGGATTTTGTCAAATTATTTCAAATATTTACTCTGGTTGTGTGAAATTTTTTCCTATATATGAGATAAAAAAAATTATCATTGTTTCACCCCACACTATGATGGGATGGCTTCAGTCACAGGTCTAAATGACCCAGTATGATCTGTTATAATTTAAAATTAAATGGGTTAATTTTCCTAATGTGGGTCATAACCACCTTTGTTTATTATATGACATGGGTAGAGAGCAGTATGATCATAAATAAACTTGTAGTAGGTGTAGTAAAGTGGGTTGTCCAGCCCACTCAACTAACTGAACTCATATTTTTATGGGTGAATATAAAATATTTATAATTTCCAAGACCTAGTATTTAGATTTATTTGGATAACATTATTTGAAATTTGATTATCTGAACCGACCTATTACATTTGGGTAATTTGTGTGAGTGTGGTTGTCAGGTCCTGATGCATACTGGGGGTTGAGCCACAACTACCCCAAACCCATTTCCATAGGATAGGGGATAGCAACTAGAGATGAAGGAAAAAAAGACTCACGGAGGCCTTTGCCTAAGAACCTTTACACACACATGCAACCAAACTCAATTCAAAAGTGAAGAGGGAAAAAAACAAAATACAACACTGATATATGTAAACCAAAAACATGCATCAACCACTAAAAATACATGTACAGAAAAGAAATGATGAAAGGGAAAGGGGAAAATACACACCCAACTAGAAAAGATCAACAACCAGACAATAGGTGAAAATTTAAAGCACATAGGACAGCGTGGCTCCGGAATCCCAGCTCATTACCACCATGCGCTGCACATGTACCTTGTATCCCTAGATTATATGAAGTCACAATCAACCTGTATATCTTCTGAAATGGAACAAAATTTTTGTGAAAACCTATTCATGGGTGAGTATAATAAAACTTTGTAGGAAGCCCCGATTGCACAAGGGACCATCAATAGAGGTGATGAGGAGGAGATCAGTAGATAGAAGGAGGATCAATAAAAGAGTACAGAAATGGAGTGCAACTAAACCCAACAAAAGATTGAATGAATCTTATCCAAACACAAGTGGATTTTTAAAAAAATCAATTTCACATAGTGTCTTTTATACCTATTGTAGGAGAGTATAGTTTTACAACATTGACAATCTAGACAAGAAAAGCATGTGTTATACCACATACATCATCTCCATTCTAAGATGGAAACTAACCAAAACCCCGAGGAGTGGGTTCTAGAAATATATTATATATATTCTCAGCCAATAAAACCCAAATGGAGGAGTAAGGGGAGGACCCAGCCCCACAACCCTCCCCTGTAGGATTATTCTTTATATCATCAAGGAGTTTTCCCCATCCCAACTGCATGGTACCACTCTAGTATCATCATGGAACCATACCCATCCTAGCTTGAGGGTTATTTCAAGAATTTACACTAAGAATCACTTCCTAGCCTAATGAGAGGTTACCTTGAAACTACAATCATAATCCCTTCTAGATGGAACATCTTTGTAAAGCATCGAGTAACATTAGTCATCCTGACATGATAGTACCTCTCAGAAAGTACCGAGGAACACTAAATATCATTGCACGATGGTATCTTTTATAAAGCTGTGAGGAAGAACTATTATCCCTAATAGATGGTACCTCTTTAAGAATACTGCATCAGTCATTAGGGTCATCCTAGATAGGTGTCACACCTAAAACATCTCTCATTACTACCCATTAGTCATTATGTTGGGAACCATCATGTTCTATGTTGAAGAACATTGATGATAGGCTACACAAATGACAATATATAAGATCAAAATATTGATATATGAGTGATATTGGATTCGTTAGGTTGTTCACGATGCCTTGGGGGGACACACATCTTATGTACCTACCTCATTTCTTGGTCTTATACCTAAAAACTCATGGGTACTAAAATGCGAAAAATTACCCAGTGCATTTTGGCAGACTCCCCTGGTACATGAAACACCATTTGAAAAGGATTATGATAACACAATGCTCGTCGTTGATCGGGAGAGAAAAATGTTTATTTATTGTAGAACACCTCCTGAAATAGCTCAAGAACATTTGACCACATCTCTTCATACATATTTTCCACTCTCACAAAAGTCTTGCATAAACTGTAACATTAGTTCTCTTAAAATAAACAAATAGGATCTTCCACTGATATTCATTTCAATTTTTCACATTTATTGATATCACAAAAATGTCATTGCATGTCCTAATAGATAACAGAGTTGTGATCGTTGTGAAAAAAATCACACAAATATCTATTCATTTTCTCCATATGGAAATCTGATTGAAAATTAGATTGATGGAACATTGGGCTAGAATGGTTTCTCGTGATCCCCATCCCTTGATCAGGAAGTATGTTATACAGATCAAGCCATTGCAATCCTCTCAGAAAAACAGACGTGGTTGACTTTCTGAACGTCCAAAATGGTTACACGTTGAAAAATTTTCATTTCCCAACAAAATCAGAAGACCCAATCCCATAGGTCCATCGCATTAAATATATTTTCAATGAAATAAATTAGTCTCAAAATTTCCACATAAAGATAATGGTCTGGTCACAACTGAAGATGTGTGTAACATACATCGCATTTGAAAGATAGGTCCAATGAAAATTTTGAAAATAAAAATAATTAAATTATTATTATTAATTAAAAATTGTTTCCTGCTACTGAATCCAAAGAAAAATTCAAAAAATTACCAAAAATATCATAAATGATTCAAATATAATAGAGTGATGTGTGGCCACAGACGGCGTGTCCATCCAACATGCGGTATAGAATTTATGGTTTTAAATGCCATTTGGGCTAGATTTAGACTGGTTCAGCAAATTCAATCAAGACCTTTAGGCATGGGTCGACCTGCTCAATCCAATTTTTAACATAAACTTTCCACTTGGGAAGGCCTACTCTGTCCAGGAATGAACCATTTTTTTCAACCATTCCCAGTATTTCTAGCTTGCATCCCAATACACGGCTCGTCCAACATTCTCCCGACCCGGTGGCCCAAACCTACAACTTGGTCCATGTCGCCCTCTACCTCACCATATCACCTACCACCTACTAACACTAACCATACCTCTTTATTAGTTGTCCTCCCACCCTTAGGTCAATGTCGTGGACCTATTATGTGATGATATTCATCCATAGGTTGTCGCCTGACTGCGACAGCTGCGATACCTGCCACTATTCCATTCACCTCTACCTAGTTGTCTTCCCATTCCCCTAATTGCTATTGTATCACATCCTCTCTAGTTCTTCACTGAACATTACCTAACCTACTCAAGAGGCCACACTAGATCCCCATAGCCTCCCCACACCCACAACAAGATTTCCCAGTAGTTTGGGTTTGGAGAACCTCCATCGCCATGGTACTCCACCGACCACTGCCATCAGTTATACTCCAATTTTCCCTTCGGAGGGCCACCACAATCACACCAGGGGTCTAAGAATTATTTTTGACTAGGATTTGGAATCATTGAGAAACCATCTCCATGTTAAATCCTCCAATTGACGATTTCTTGATGTTTTAACACGAAAAATAAAATTAATGATGACCACCACATAGAACGATAAAGAACACAGATTAAAAGAAAGTATTTCCAGTAATGATTTATGATCATGTTCATGTGGCCATCAATTATGATAATTAAAATGAAAAAAATAACAAAAATATATATTTTCAATTAAACTCCAATAATATGTTCAATGATAAAATTCTTACCTCAAAAGGCATGTTTAGCATTGATGATTCATTCATTGCGCTCCAGCATCGAGCTACCGATGTTCCAGTTGAGATCTCTCCTTAATTAAATTAAATTTTTTAAGAATATAGTATAGTTGATAGATAGATAGAGATAACGAGAGATTAGGTAAAACCGTATTCATAAAATCTAATTTGTCTTTTTATAGAATAATCCCTGAAACATGCAAACGATGGTAAAATCTGAACATCTTCCCCCTCTCAATTTATGTCGAGCCTATGAAAATAAAAACATTCCAAACTCATTGTTGGTATTGTATTTACCACTCGTGTACCCATTAAAAAGTTGTTGGTTTTGGCATTCGAGGTAAAATAATTACATTTAAGTAGTTTAATTACCATTTCCCCCAACGTGGTGTTTTTCAAATATGTCTACTGCTGACATAATTTATACACAGCCTATGGTAAAAATAGTGTTCCATAAATAACTAGGGCCTCTAATTTCAGGTCTGATCAATCATTTGAGAGATATCCTATTTCTGATTCATTAATTTAATAAAAACACATAATATTTAATTATAATTTATTTCAAGCACATTGAGTCTTAGAATTGAACATCATCATAGTTCCTATCATTAAAAATACATGTAAACATATTAGAATGCATAGAATTGGTGAAATAGGCTGTCTACATCAATAACTTCATCTATATTTTCATCCCCGAAAAGAAAAACTAGGAAAACAACTCTGCATACTAAGCCCATAGTTGGATATCCCACTCTGAGGAAAACATGAATGTTTCCATACTGGCATAACATGTGATCCAAAGGGATGCTTAGTCCTAAAAAAACAACTCCTATCAATATACTTCATAGAAGCACACTCGTATCTCATCATCGATTAATGTGGTAGGTGTCCTGCAGATCATACATCTATTATGGGTATGTAATTGTGGTAAACATCATCACCATATCTTTTAATTGTATTGTTTTGCAAGATTAAACATGGGGACTGTTTTCCTTCCATGTCCATCCTTTATATCAAACATTGTGATTGGATTCACAGCTTTTCCCTAGAATAGCGTCTCCTTATTCGCTCCTTCTGAATATCCATCTGGTGAAGCAACCAATGTTATATGGACTCGAATGATTTCACAGTCGATGTATGACAATTAGGACTCTCTCACACACTCGAGAAGTAAATCCATCTACACCACAGATATAAGAATATTTGTACCCTATTACTCCTCTAGGGTTAGCTACCGTGATATTAGTAGAACTCAACCATCCACCACGAGATAGTGAGTCACATCATTCTATACTTGGGTTCCCAATCACCTTGACCTCTACTCGATTACTACTATATCATGGTGGATGTTGAGAATTCTAGGTACAAACAAATAGGGTCGGATAGTAAACTCATCCAACAATAGAATGCAAGTCATGAAAAATATAGGGCATACATCGCATGTATTCATTTCCCTTGGAAGGGGAGTAATCCAATAACTAGACACTCCGCTAGACTCACCAGTGAAATTCCAGGAAAATTTGTCAAGTAGGATAAACTCCAATGGAAATTTCATGACATATTTTGATACTCGATTTCTCAAAATTGCACTGAATGAACATGTCAGAGGGATTCATAAACCACACCTCAATATTATCTTCATTGGATGGAACTAAATCACCTTCACAAATTTTATCGTGTTACAAAAATTCGTCTCAATTGATGGATGTATCCCTCTTCCTCATGCATTCATAGCTACATCGAACAACAGTAATATAGAGTAACAACAATATCCCATGTGGCCATGGTAAAACCTCAAATAAGAAGCAGTGAGTAAAATAGTTCTTAAAGTAGTGTCTAACTATTTCAACTACCAAATTTCTGAAAACAAAATGATTTACTCTTATCATCTCATTCTCTATAGGATCATAGGCATCCGAAACATGTGACAATATGTCGACCTAGCTTCCAGCTTCTTGAGCCTCACGTGAGAATCTTATTATTAGGGGAAAGTCCTCATCACATCATCCCCCATATCCATCACCTATATATCCTCTACGTGAACCACCTCCCTAGGGACAACCCTGACTATGGTGTTATTTATACTGTGGTTGTCCACCTACTAACTGCCATGTGATTTCATCATGCATTGTCGGGTATCTCGTGCCATGTGAACTCGAACATCACAAGAATATCATAAGACCTTTCAAGGATGATCCGATGCCTATGTAATGTATTGAGACGATCTCATACATCAAGATATTTTCTATTGACACCATCTAACTTTGGAATATTCCTTAGCTCGGGTTCACCCACTGCAACAACTAGTTTTATGGAGCCCCTCTAATAGAATGTTCTCTATCAGAAGAACCTACTCTACAACCCTCACATAAGTTGGAATGAAATGTTTACCATGACATCAAGGATCCCACTACTTATTACCTTCTCATAATTCTATACGTGGATGTATTCATTATTATATCACATGAAAATGATGAATGGTTAAACTAATAAATGATATGACTAATGTTAAAAAGGAGCACATTCTTTTTCAGGGTCCCACCAGATTAGTACTACATCATTATGAGTGATTGTCATGTAGTTGTGATTAGGATGGGTGACCTTCTAGGATGCTTCACTGGGGTTATGTAATTTAGGAAAAAGCACACAAGAAAAGATAGGTGTTGTCTTGTGGGGAAATTCATTGGTTAGATGACTTATTCAGGCAAGTGGGTGGGTCTTAGGGTGGGGATAATGTGTCTATTGGGAAAAGAGTGGTACCTGTATGGCTAGGACCCAATGATCAGGTTAAGGTGGGTTATGTTCACATTCCGTGAGGCCCAATTATTTTAGTTATAGATCATGTCTCGTGAGTTGCGTGAAAAGTCTATCAACCTAATCACATACTCAATCCATGACATCCCTTCATGACATAACTAAAGTATATCTTGATGTCTAATGGAGAAAAAGATGGATGGGTACAAATCCTTACGAAATAGATGTTATAAGTTGTCCCAGGATAGTGTTAAATCATTGTCTATGTGAGTAACCAAGCTACACCAATGCCCAACTACTCCATGGAAAAATCTAGAATACAAAACCACCATATGATCTATAAGTGTTGGCCCAAGCTGGAATTAGTAGACCATGAACTCTAACCAAAACTCTGTTTCCCGAGGGTCAAGCTCACCGAGGATCATCAAGAGTATTTCTAACTAGAAATCGTGATGTGTGCTCTGCCAGTATTTGTCCACCAACCACTCTATTGGGGATTTCTATAGCTCAATAGTTGGCGGTTTTACTATGTTCCAACCTAGAAAATGACCATCATTATGGTTCTGGAACTAAGGCATCATCATTCACATGGTCATCCTCACAAACTAGAGCTAGTATCTCTACATGCTATCATCATGGAGATGTCATGAATGTTTTCCCAGAGTACCCCAGTCAGAAGAGAATATATATACATAAAAACAACTGTGAGATGAATCACACAGGAAAATAAATGAATCAATCCTAGATGGTGCATGAACCATTGGTTCCTGCAACTAGTTTCTCAATATGCATAGTTGGCTTGCGGTTAATTCATGCCATGGAGAATGGATACATCGGCTGCATGTACCATAACTAGACTACCAGAATTTCGATTCTCTCCCGAGACTCATAGAAACTATTTCCTTAACACGACCAAGACATTTTTAGGAATACACATGAACAATGGCCCAAGGGTGGATCCACCCTCTGATACAACATTGTCATGACCAAACCCATGTTGAGGCTCCACTAAAAACTACTCCATGACAACCTCTATTTTCCATGGAATGGAAACTATGTCTAATGTCACAAAAAACTCATTGAGGTTTTCTCCTAAACACATGTACACACATAGCCAACTCTCCACAAATGTACAGAGGGAAAACCAAACAAGATACAACATTATGTGGTCATAGAAACATGTATCACTGGAACCCCTAAAGACATGATAGAACTATATTTCATCTACGAAGGATCACTATGTTTGGGAAAATCCCAAGAAGGGGTGACTATAACTGTCCTCGGAAGGAATCCTCAAAGGATCATGGAAGAATCCAGAGAGGTACTGAAAAGGGGAGTAGAAGAATGAAAATGGTAGAGTAAAAGACTACAATAAAGGAGTAAAACTCAACCCATAAAAGGAGTTAGATATGATCTTACAAACACAAAGAGATAGAAACAGTGAGATTATGAGCATCTCGTCGAGTCATCGCAACCTATAGTAAGATATTTGACTCATCCAACAACGAGAAGCTAGAAGCAGAAAGCATGTGGCATACCTCACATGTCACCCCCTATCCTAGAAGGAGAGAAACCAAAACACATGAAGTGGGTAATGGAAATAGAATATATATATATATATATGACATCAGTCAAAGAAAACTAAATGAGCTAGTAAAGGGATCTCCATTTGTGAAGCTCAGCACATGAAAATTGAGTACCCAACTGCTCCAGAATTAACCTCTGATTGCTAGAATCCCATGTGAATGATCTGAATTCCATTTCATAGGTGCTCAATCACCGTAACATGGTTCTATCCACAATGGTCATGTTTGTGTCACCCAAATAGTTTTAGGCCACATTACAAGTACATGCCTAGGTGGGAATGTTCCCATCATTCTAGAAATCCCAAAGGTATGTCAATGCATGTCTTTCATTGTGTTTTATAGTCGAGAGATCATGTCACAAACATCGAGGACCCATCACAATCTTAGATGGAGGGTTCGACACTAGTATCACTGAGGGCTTATCCCTAACCCAGATTGAGGTTTCAACTAGAGTATCATCATGTACCAACCACCAGCTCTACGGGAGGGTTTTAATCAGAACTACTACCGAGGACCACTACCCTTCCCTGGAAGGGGTAACCCCGGAACTGCTCTGGCCATCCGCTAAAGTTGGTACCACTCAGAAATTTACTAAGGAATATTGTACATCCATGTTGGTTGGTACCTCTCAGAAAGCACTGTGGAATATTGGACATCCCTACTGGATGTTATATCTCAGAATTCACCGAGTAACATTGTTGATCGCTGATTGATGGTACCTCTCAAATGAACACTTCCGACATCATTAGTTTTCACCCCAGGTAAGTGTCACACCCAGAACATCTCATATCAAAACTCATATTCCACTCTATAGGGAACCATCGTGTTTTGTTTGAAAAAAAATCAGCATATGTTATATGAATTCCAATATCAAAGTCAAAAAAAAGATATGTGAGGGATTGTAGATTTTTATAGTTGTACATGCATCTTGTAGGGCCCACACGTCGTATGGCCCATCCTCGTCATCTGGCCGCATACATAACAATTCATGTGTTCTAAACTATGAAAAACATCCCCTAATCATTTTTTTAACTCCCAGAGTACCTGACACACCTAGTAAAAAGGATGATGGGTGCATGATGCTCGTCGTTAATAAAGAGGGCCAATAGTGTAATTACACTAGCAAATCACCTAAAACTACTCAAGAATATTTTATTACATATCTTCATACCTATTATCAAATCTCACAAGAGTCGAGGATGACCAAAACAATGGGTTCACCTCAAAAACATCAAAATGTTATTCCATCGATAATTCGTTCGTGTTTCCACATATATTGATATCACAGACCAGGTTATTCATGTCAAAATGGATCACATTGTTGTGATCCTTCCAACAATACATGCAAGATCGACTACCATGTCACCATAAATGGTCATATGATGGAAAATTTATATTTTGGTTCATTGTTCTCAAAAGGAATCTCATTGGACACACAGATATGTCTTGAAACATGTTATAAGGATATTTCCATTGAGTTCCTCTTAGAGAAACTCATGATTTTGAGTACATGACCATCCAAGACTGATACATAGTGAAAAAGAATCATTTCACCACAGAACCAATGATCCAACCCCCATGGTGCCTAATCATTGACTATAGTTTGAACACCCAAATGTAGATTAAAATAGTGGTCATGGAGACATGGGTCATTCTTCCACTAACAATGCTTCAAATAGATATTTTGTTTTCAAGATAAGTCTGATGCCAGATTATTAAATAGTAAAAATTAAAATATTTTTATTAAATCATTGTGTTCCACATAACTGAACTCCTAGACCATGTTATAAAAGTCCCAAAATGATCTTTAATTATTTTCATCGATTAGAAAATTCTCCATCAGAAGTGAAATTTAGAATACATGCCTTTAGAATCCATATGAAATCGATTCGAACTGATCGGGCCCATCCATGCCAGAACTGTTCGTGTTGGCTAGAAAGCATCCTAGCGGACAGCCTGACACACCTTATCCCAACATGTCGGCATGCACCCATGGCCCGGTCAACATCTCCATACACCTTGCTGGCTGACATACCACCTACTGATACTGACTGACCATCGTGGATCTTACTCCTCCTACCCCACATCAATGTGGAAGACCCGCAATGCACGTGACTCACTCCCCTAGTCACCACCAACTATGAAAGCCACGTCCACTACAGATTCACCTCATACCTCTACCCATGTCATTGGGCTTCTCTCCCTGAGTCCACTATACCACACTACCCCATGTGACCTTCCAGATACAACCTACACCACTCAGGCTACCACAACGGGGCCCACAGCCTCCCCATACCCAACACTTACTCGCCCTACTGGCTGGGTACTGAACGTCACCTCTTCCATGGGCCAAATGTGTGGTTCTACTTCGGTGGCCTCTATTCGAGGGCCTCTATGACCACAAAAAGTGTCTGAAAATAATTTTGGACCTTGTTTAGGAATCCTCAGGATGTGATATCCATAGTTTCAGCCTCTGATATAGGATCTGTAGACGTTTTGATGCATCAAATAAAATTTATGACAAACTCTATGATTAATGTTGAAGAACAGAAATGAAACAAAAGGATTACAAGAATGGATTGATGGCCATAGTCATGTATCCATCAAAGACGATATCAATAATGATGAATAAATTATCTATGAATGAATTTTCAATTAAAACATAAAAAATATGTTCAATGGAAATTAGTCCTAACTTGAAATATTTATTTAACAATGACGATTCGATCATTGAACTACAACATCGATCAACTGATGGTTTAGTGGGGATTTCCCTCAATTTGATTAAGAACAATGAATAATGGATGATAATGGATAAAGTGATTAGGGTCAACCCAAATACAAATGTTTGATTTCACTATTTGTAGAAAATTCCCTGAAACCCACCAACGGTAAAAAAATATGGACTTTTGTCCCCACTAATTTTATGTCACACCTTGAAAAAATAGTACATTCCAAAATAAATGGTCAGAAGATAATTACAATCCGAGTCTTTGTTTTAATGTTATTGGTTTTGGAATTTGTGAAAAAATAATTATGTTTTTTTATTTTAATTTCCATTTTCCCCATATTTTGTGTTTTTCAAAAACTTCTCATGCCGACAAATGTAATTGCCCACCTAGAGAAACCACCACATTTTGGACTAATCTATGGCCTCTGATTTCTGATCGATGCTACTTTTTGAGATATAATCCATTTTTTACATCTCTATTGTATAAAAAACATAATATGTTTGTAGAATTTATTTTAGGTACATTAGGCAGCAAAATTGCATGACCTCTCAGGGCCTAGCATTGAAAAAACTTATAGAAATATTCAAAACTATTGAAAGGTAAAAAAATTGTCTCTATAGTGATCATTTGAATAAAATATTTGGGGATTTTATTTAAACGGACCCGGTCATATGTAATGTTGTTACTCATTGGCATGTTAATTCTTATGTAATATATATTATTATTGCATTAATGCAATTTTTGGATTATAATATTTGGTCCAATGGTTTTTTAGTTTCAATCTAAATATTTTTTATGGGATTGTTTTAAATAGAAAAATCTTCTAGGAATAGATCTTATAAATTACATAGGGGAATATAAAAGATAATATTAATATATGGATCATCTAATAGACTATCAAATAATATTGGAGTCAACTATATCATCCAGACACTGGGGTTAGTGGTTTTAGTCAAACCAAGAGGTGTAGTGGATCATAGCACATAATTTACCATGAATTATCCGACTATCATGAATGGTGAAAAATAAAAACATGATTTACATGTTTTACTTATATTGATTTAGGGGGACTTCAACTTGTTGATGACATTTTAATATTCTAAGTTATGTTTTAACATATATGCTGGAGGGACCCAAATGTAGATAGTGACATTCTAATGTGAAAGATATGTTTCAAAAAGGGAATATATGGGTTTCATTCATTAAGATATTTAATGAATTATTCTATCCTCAATCCTTACATCCCTCATAGAGAACATAGTTTCTAGCATTTGATAATGGGGGGCATACCATTCTATTGTAATCCACCATCATTGTTTCATTGGTATGTCTGACACCAAATACCGTCTCCAATTACTACTAGAAGGATCAGTGGTTCGAGATGGGGATAGATGATTTTTTTTCTCTATGCATATTATTTGTTTCTTCATTACATTTTGGAGATAGTGGATAACGAATCATTATATATACAATACATAGAGAAAAGGATATTTTTGGGTGGAGATTATATGTGTGGAGTAGTTCTCTGAGCAGTTTCGTACCATCAGAAACGAAGTTCTATGTTTTCAGTTTTCCATAGGACTAGATTAAGGAGAATCAGTAGGCCATCTTTAGGTCATTGAGTATTATTGTGGGAGGCATGTTGATTCTAGGATATATTGTATTAAGTCCATTAAAACTTTGCATATTTGTGTTACATGTGGCCATCAAATGTTTTTTTGATAAGATGTACCGAGGTACTATGGTGGTATCAAATTTCACCATGGGGTTCTATGTTCCGGTTAACATTTCTAGTATGATGTTTCTCAATACCAGAAAAAAAGGGATTCATAGGTGTCTAATTAATTATTTATTTATACAGAAATTTATTTCCTAGAAGAATTTGAAGTACTGCCAACAACTATTGTTTGTATGGTTTTTATTTCACCATCTATGGTTCTATATTTTTTGATACAGATGATACATATTATTTTACCTATTATCACTATTAAGAATATGTCATATCTATAAGTGGGGTCAAAATTGTATTCGAGGGTGAGTGGGACTCAAGATCAAGAAGAGATGGGCCGATTTTTTCTTATACCAATTTAATCTTATGCATGTTATAAGGAATGTTTCTGCATGCAGCTGAGTTGTGAATTTTTGGTTAGATACCTCTTTGTGTGTGCGTGTATACCCTTTGGTATTTCCAAAAATATTATTTGGATTTATAATATAGAGATTTGTTTATTTTACTATTTACATGTTTGATGTAAGGATTCTCATTTCAATGTCATCATATTGAATTGAAAAATGTTGTGTTGGTGGAACATAAAGTCTTACTTGGGGACCTGAAGGTGAAATTATTTATTCTTCCTAGTATTAGATAATTTTATTTTCTTCTAATATTTTTTTATATGTTAGATGGGATCCATAGACATTAGTTGTAAATTGAATATTTATTTGGGAGACCATTTAGAAAAAGTATCATTTGCCCGAAATTATAGAAATCTTTTATAATCATAGAGGGTCTCATTGGTTTTTTATGATTGAATTGTGGTCAGGGTACCACTAGTTGACTATATTAGAAGAGTATATACTCAATACATTATTTCTGGGTCAATATAATAATTTAATGTTTTGGAGTATTACATTCTAAAAAACATTCTCTCTGTGGTATTCCAACCTTTCATCTCTTAAGAAACTCTTTTATTGTTTTGATTGTTGACGACATCTTGGGGTAATACATGTTAGAGGCGGAGCACATATACTATTTTTATATCATTTTTTGTCCCTTAAGGGAATATCACATGTATTCTAATATATTAACATCTGATTTTTGGATATGGGATGTTATGTTTTTGTCCCATGTGATATTTTTTGGGGGTCATAGATAACTGTGAATAGGTATAGGTGTTATGTCTTGATATCATCATAGAAATTTGTTTCGTATCCAAATATCCTTCTATATGTAAGGATTTCAGAGATAGTTTTTTTTGGAGATCTCCATGATCAAATATTCTCATATAACATAAACCCATAAGGATAAAAAATGAATTGAATCACAAGTTTTAGATATCTCAAGAGTCGATAAGGATGATGTTGGATTTAGATAAAATTTTAACTCATCTAAAACTAGTTTTGGGTTATGATGTTTTCTATTATTTTTCAGGTATCGGTTTATGATGCCTCGTGTTGTAGAGGAAAAATGTTTTGGCTTATGGATCATTCTAGTTACACTCTCCTTTGATGAATATCCCTGACAAAGATCTTGAGTTGGAAGTTATTATGAATTTACTCAAAAGGGGGAATCACTAATTATTTAGATTAAAATTTACAGCATATTCATATCAAAGAATAATGAATTATATTTTGACTCAAAGTGATCTAAACATAATATAGTGATTCTAGATTATGTATACCCCATCCTATGATTTTGATACCATGTATTCAACTAAGAGAGGTAATGTGGTGTCAGATAAGTTGAGCATAAAATTAATGACACAATCCAAGAAATAATTATGTAATATTGTTTATAAATGAGTTTTTTATGAGATAAATTTGGGAGTTGAATTTGTTTGATGACATTTTTTGGCTTCATTAAATGTTGAATCCTCTTTTGATGAGTAATTTTGACTTCAGCCGAAGATACAAACCATGAAGTGATGCTTAGGTGAAATCCTAAATCGTGGGTAGACCTCATCAATCTTTTCATGGTCTCTTAGTGGGGAATCCTACTTCAATATTATGAAGATTGATCTATTTTTATAGAGACACAATTTTCTATGTAGTGGAAAATATTCATATTGGTCCCTAAAACCAGGTGTTACACAAATGTACAATGATTTGAGATGCTAGTATTGGTGATTGGGAATGAGATGGAAGGTTCTATATTTTGTGTCATGTGGATTCAGGTTTAAAATTGATAATATGGAATAACATAAAGTTGTATGTATTTTTTAGCCTTAACCCCTTTCTTTATAGATGTTGGGTAATATTTCCATGGTATTCAACTTTCCATTAACTTGAACCCCATGTTAGAAGGATGTTATTTTTGTTATTTTGATTTACTCACTAAGTCAGTGTATTCATGACAATAAACGAAATGATGAATGTCAAAAATAATAGGTTCTTCTGTGTCTGTGAGATTATGAAGAATCATGGGGTTCCCTATGACGTTGTTTTTTAAAGGGACATGAGGTTGGAATCTGTATTCTAGAATTGTTTACAGGTGGAAATGGGTTCAAATTTTAAATTGAGTATGAAATATCATCAACATAAGGATGGATATATAAATAGGGACATCCTTGTTCTTGTGGATTTTTTCAAATATTGTGTCATTGATTCTGGTGGATCATGGGAGAATCATTCTACTATGGTACAAATTTCTTATAATAATAGATACTCGGAATCAATAATGATGGTTTTATTTGGGAATTTGTACTAGAATTCATTACAATATCCATTTTTTTGGGAAGAGTTGGGATAGAGGTCCTGAGATGGTCCAATATTTTTTCTATTGATGACATAGGTTGCCTAGTTGATTCATATATGATTGATCATGTAACAGAGTCATCAAAAATCTAGTGTAAACCATCTATGACAACCATTGGTGTTTTATGATGATGATCTAGTCTTTATCATGATTTCACCTCTCTTCAGTAATAATCATTTGGTTATGATTAGTAGGATGGGACCAATATTTTATGTCTTCCTTTAGATTGCATAGTTACTAGGAAGGGTGGAATATAGGTTGTTGTTACTATATGAATTTACTTCGATAAACAATGTATTTCATGTTTCCTCATTGGGGAGGTATATACCATATCGTTCCCATGTTATTATATGGAATAATTTTGTTCCATTTCCTGATACATAATTAGTTCAGAAATATAATTATATTATAGATCTCCAACATAAAAATCAATGTGGAAAAACAGTAACCTTGGTCTAGGTTATCTGTTAGATCAGAATGTATTTCAATGAGATGTTGGAGTGGTAGTCGTTAATGAGGGATAAATGGAATTCTCTTTTTTTTAATCCAAGATCATGATATTTTTTGGGGAAAATTGTATTTTATTGAGGGAGATTGTTACAACATGATATATATATTTAACATATCTTAATATTTATTTTTTTTGTTTCCATTTTACATTGGGTGAGTTTTTTTGACAGTGAATTAGGAGGATAACTATAAATGTGATGTCATGGTTTTTTATTGGATTTTCATATTTTCCCTTTATGTTTATTATATTTTTAGGGTATTTACAAGATGTGTAATAGGTTTTCATTTCATTCAATTTTTTCATGACTCGTCCCATGAATTGAATTCATTGAGTGATATATTATACGTCATTTAAGGTTTATATCTAGACGTGACTCATACAGGGGCTTGAGCTGAAACAACCCCATGACCAGACACATAGTCTATCGGGTGGGGAGAAATGTTGATTGAAAAAAATATAAAGGGAGGTTGTTTTCTAATATCCTGAATAAACACACATATAACCTACTCTATAAAAAATTGAAGAGGGAATGGGGAAAAACTTGTATATAAAATAAACCTTATATGTGTAGGCCACTAAAATTGTGCAGATACAGAAAGGTATGGTTAAAAAAGGGAAGAGATACATGACTGAATAAAAAAGTTTCCAAAAATGACATAAAAATTTAATGCGAAGATACCAGAGAAGTCCCACTCCTAAAACCTCATTGTGACCACTACACGTGGTCTATGAACTGATATCCCTAAACACCGATAGAATTGCGATCATACCCTTCTGTTGTCTGCATAAAGAAAGATACCTCTAGGAAAAGACCATTCAGGGGTGAGTATCAACATACCCAGTAGGAAAGCCCCAAAATAAGTGGGTGCAGTATGAAATACAACTGATGAATTAAGATGTAGAGAAAACACGTTATTGTTTGAATGTGAAGCTCAACCCAACAAGGAGTTACGTAAGCTTTTCAAAGAAAAAGAAGATATAAATGGTGAGAACGTGAGCATCTCATCAAGTATTCTCTACATAATGTAGGAGAGTATACTCATCCATCCATGAGAAGCTAAACACCGAAATCACATGGACTGCACCTTTGTCATCATCTCTCCAGAATGGAGAGTAATTAAATGGTATAAGAATTTGGTAATATATATATACACATATTCTATGTCAAAGAATCTAAAAATTTTAATATAGGGATCGTCATCAAATATATCAGACTAGTGAGATATTTTGTAGCAGTTCTAGAAGAAACCACCATCAATGCCCTATATCCTCTAATCAGCTCTGATCATCGGGACAAAGGGGATGAAACACCATACATTAATACAATCCTCTTTGGGTGGGATTTTCTCAACCACATGGTTTATATTCTTGTATCCATGATGTGTATTAGTGGGGAAATCACCCATATTTCTTATGAGTACAGGGTTATGTCAAATTATGTATTTTCACTACATAATCAGTGATCACCACTGCCCAACCCCATTAAATGGTGACTCGCTATAGGGTAATCATAGAAGAGTAAATAGTAACACCACTACCCAACCATGCTAGAGGGTTAGCACAGAAGTGTAAACAGAGAACACCAATACGCATCCCCACATTAGGGTGTGCCGAGAAGAATAAATGGTGAATTCCATTACCTAACATATGAGAGGGTTATCCTAGAAGTGTATAACGTAAATTCCACTACCTAGACCTACTAGAGGGTATTCCAAAAAGTGTAAATGAGGAACACCACTACCCTACCCCGCTATATGGTATGCTCAGAATAGGAATTGGAACCTTCTTGTACCCATCCCCACTAGTGGGTAATTCGATATTTTACTATTGATTCTGAAGATAATATTTCCCTCACTATCGTTATCGAACACAGCATGATGAGGGTCATGTTTGAAAGACCTCGCATCATACCCTGAAATCTATAACTGTGTTTACCATAATATTCTAAATAAAAAAATGAAACATAGGTTATTTATTTCACCAAAAGGAAAACCAGTTAAAATGGTTCATTCAACCAAAAGATGCTCGAATAGGTCAATGTGGGGCCCACATGCCTCCCCAATCATCAAATTTGAAAATTTTCCTCAAAAGGACGATCATGAAGTGTGGTCCAAGATGTCCTTAAAGGAATGATATATGGTTGCCTAGTTCAGATGTTATGGGCATTTGAGACCCAAAAATGGGGTTGTAGGGCTAGTGGATCGACTCTGGGTCGGTCCACATACCAATGCAGCCAACCTCCCTATTCAGTGTACCTTACTTATGAATGCCCAAATGTTGACTGAACAAAATCTCCCCACACTATAGCAGTTGCCTCAGTGGTCAAAATTTTTTCCAACACGGTTAACAGGGTCTGACCTGCCAGTTTGGACATTGACCAAATGCCCAACCCATCTACCAATGGGTAGAATTCCTGATTGTTATGGAGAACTAATCTATGATATTGTACATGTCTATGTGAATATGGATGATTGGCCACAGTCAACATGGTGGTTTCACTACATGAGGTTGTGATGCATAACCCCACTTGGCCGACTAGCTGGGCCCCATGGCCCACCACGTCCTGAAACTACAAAACTGCAGTTCCCATACTGATATGTGGCTTGTCTGCGTAGCATATCACCACAAGATGCTAATAGATGTGCTCTAGTGGTCCATTATATGGACCATTGAGATTTATATGGTTTCCGAATCATGATTCTAGTTGCCGATTGGGGACCCCAATGATGATGGCATCACAACCTCATCCTTTGATCAACAATCCGTTGGTGATTTGCAGCATCAAAATGTAGAGGGAATATATCCATGAAGAACCGAGGAATAAAAAAGGTATAGAAGATAACAAAATAGAAATTTTCATGCATTCATCGAGGATTTAATGAAAAAAGAATGAACTTATTTATAATGAATGAATATTCAAAACAAAAACTGAAAAGAAACTCAAAAAACAAGTTAATTATTACTTAGAAACATGTGTTCTTTATTGGTGATTCATTCACGACCCTCCCGCATCGATCTTCCAGGGTTCAGGTGGAGTTATCTCCTAAATTTAAAAATGAAAAAAAAAATTATAGTTGAGAGAGTAGAGAGTGAAATACTTTTAGTGAGAGAGAGAGATTAGGATCTAAGCCTAATTTGAAAACATAACATTCTATTAATAGGTGTCCCTCTTGGCATAGAAATCTGAATCCATCGCCCACTCTAATTTTATGTCACTATAAGGAAATAAAAACCATTTAAAACTCAAATACGGCCTTATATTTTCAATATGATTCCTCATTAAATAATTGTGGATTCAACATTAGAGGTAAAATAATTTTGTTTAATTATTTAAATTTTGATTTTCCCGTGGGTTTCTTTTTCCAAAGAAGTCCCATGATGAAAAAAGTTATGCCCATACTTGGTTAAATGCCACATTTTAGAACTCAATATTCGCATAATATTTCATATATGATCCATCATTTAAATGATTTATTATTTTGGTCTTATTTTTTATATAAAGAAGTTATAATATTTTAATAAAATTAATACTGGGAACACCAGCCCTTGGATTTTCATATCATCTCTATGCTAAATCTATAAATATAAATAGAAAATTTTAAATGTATTATATGGATATCCCATGGTCTCTATATCATTTAATCCATCAATATTTTCATCAATGAAGAAAAAACTAGGATGTCAACTCAGGATTGTGATCTTGCAACTGGCTCTCCCATTCCCAAGAACTCTCTGGCAAATTTCTTTTCTTGCACAACACATGAACCTTCGAGATGGCCCTTATTCATATGGTTCACTCCAGTCGATCCTCTATCACCAAATCATTCTCCTCAATGGTCTCCCCATCCTTGTAGTGTTTCACACCCTCGTCGATAACGTGTGAAGAATCATTCACATATCATCTTAGTTGGGACACATTTAAGATGTCGTGCAATATCACTGGCTTTGGGGGAAGGGAATGGTGGTAGGAAACTAATTTATACCTCCTCCCGACATCAAATAACCAGATGATCCTCAGGGGTTACTTTCCTACCCGTCCGAACTTCCTCATTCTACATCATGGGGAGACACTCAAGGAATTGTCTACATTCTCAAACTCCAAGGGTCTATGATGTTGATTTGTGTATGATTTCATCCTACTCTATACCATCTTCATTTGTTAAAAAATGACCTGAAACTTCTCTATAAGGTCTCACACAGACTGTTTCACATGGTGGATGACTCTCCCAACAATATCCTAGAAAATGGAGACCTATAGGGTCTCTTATATATGGAATCAAAAGGTGTGATTCTGATGGCTGAGTTGTAGATATTATTATGCGCAAACTCAATCAAAGGTAGGTGGTCCTCCTTACTATGAATAAAATCTAACATGTAGGCTCTCAACATCTCCTCCATTGCAAGGATGGTGTGATAAGTCTTTCGATCTGTTATGGAATGAATGGATCTAGTCATCCATTTTCGAGTCGCAAATTCCTTTTACATTTCAATCCATAATCAAGATGTAAACAACACGTCATAATAAGAGCCAATTATCGATGGTTCCCAACGATGGTGGGTGGTCTCCCATAAGTAAAACTACCCCAAACTATCCCTCAAACTCTCCAACTTAATATCAAGGTAATGTATTGACATGGTGAGTTGATCCACTATCACCCAAATAGAGTCATGGACCTTTTCTATGAGTGGAATCCCTGTGATGATGTACATGGATATGTCATCCCAAATCAACTCCAGGATGTCGAGAGGTTGAAATAAGCCCGCAAGAACATGATTCCCATCTATCACCCACAGAACAGTATGTTATGGTGAGACAAACTCATCTATGATTTGTCTCATGCCGGACCACCAAATTATCCACTAATGATAATTGTACATCATACACACATTAGGATGTACATCTAATGAATAAGTAATGAACTCATGCATCATGTCCTCTAAAATCATGACAGAAATCACTATTCTCCCCCTAAATTAGGTCTCGTGATTCCCTCATTCAAAATACCCATTAGGGGAATCAAATGAGAGTATCTAGTTGTGTTGAACCCCATAGTTGATTTCTCTCATCTGGGACACTCAGACACACATGAAGTGATGGATTTCTCACTATTGACTAAAAAAACATTGCACCCTCCTGCTCCAGTAGGTTCAGCAATAAGGAATGTAACTACTTAGAAGTTTCTTGCACTATGCATGCTTGGGACTTCCTACTGAGGGAATATGTTACCACATATTCCTTTATAGGGTATAGATAATCTCGATGTTGTTGTAATTCATGGTCTCCAACTTGCATCACTACCCCAGTCTCTAAACTCTCTAGGTAAACATATACCTAAGGCTCTGATAGTTTGAGTAAACCATAATGTGCTCCCCTAGGAGGTAGTGTCTCCACATCCATAGAGTGATGACTAATGATGAAATATCTACATCATGATTCATATAGTTTTTCTCTTCGGGTCCCAACTGCCTTGACCCATACATGATTACTACCATTCGTTGAATCATGACACAACCAATCCCAACTCCTGAGGCGTCATAATACACTATGAACTCAATTCCCTCCTACTGTAGATATACAATTGGACTCCTCATCAACCTATACCAAAACTACTCAATGTCCCTCTAGAATTTCTCATACCATGTAAGTGTTTTTCCCTTTTATTCAGAGTGGTCAAAGGTACTACAATCCTAGAGATGTCTGTCACAAGTCTTTGGCAGTACCTAGCCAAACCACAGAAGCCCTATAGTTCTCACGCATTCTTAGGTGTCTCCCAAGAAATAAATGCCTCTATCTTCATGGGATCTAAGTCTAAAACCCCTTAATAGATGAAATTCAACAAAAAGTGAACTGTGTGTATCATGAACTGAACTTTTGAGAGATTTCCATTAAGTTGGTGCTCTAGATTTAAATCAAGGACCATCCTCAAGTGATCTACGTTATACTTCTCTAAAGACGAATAAAAAAGTATGTATTGTATAAAGAAAATGAAAAAATGTATTTTATATGGTTAGAATGCCTAATTCACCATATCAATGAATAAACAGTGTTGTTTGTCACACCGAAGGGAATGTCAAGGAACTCGTATTGCCTATAGCAAAAATGAAATGCCAAATTTAGAATATGAACCTCAGTAACCCATAGATAGTGGTTAGTGGATCAATGATCAAACTTGATGAACAAAATCTGACCACAATACTAGTCAGATAGTTCATCAACCTTTGGTATGGTGTACTTATTCTATATCATGGCCAGATTCATCTGCTAATAAAATACACAAATCCAAAAACTCCCATTTACATTCTTCATAAATAGAACTGCAGCATCTTAGAGGGAAAAATTGGGTCTAATGAAACCATTATTATGAATGTACTACATCTTTAAATGTATCTCTTGGAGCATAGTGGGTGCCATACTATAGCCAAAAAAGATATTATGGCAGTACCTAGTTTCATATGGATAAATAACTCCAACTGTCGCATCATAGGTAGTACCAGAGAATTGTTATGGAAGACATCCATATAATCCTACACAATTAAAGGAAACCTAGTGCATGAGAAGACTACTACACCAAGGATCATGGTCACTAACAGATGGGTATAATGATGTATTATATTTCTCATAACACTATCATTCCCTACTATAAGGCCTCATTCTAAAAGAAAGGTGAACCCCATTCCATCATTGTGCTTAAATCTGACAAGCCGGAAGAGACAATTATTCTGTGACCGAACCATGTAGATCCAATCCATCCCCTTGATGAAATCCTAATGTTAAATCATGTTGACCAGTATATCCAATCTAATCATCTCTCCTACAAATTAATACTCGTAGTACCGACTTTTAAAATATACACAAGAAGAGCATTTTGTAGGAACCTCGAGACAAATCCAATGTGACAGTGCCTCTACAAGGAGCTCCAACTCCCATACCTGGAGTGAAGAGATAAAATATTAGATGAATTTTTTGGAAAATAATTCTTATTAATGAGTAGAATAAACACATAACGTACATCGGATCATCTTGTCTTTTAATGTATCAGAGACATCTATAGCATGTTGTTATTAGTGGATGAGGCCTCCAGCTCCTTACGTATGATATGGGATGCCTGTGGTGGTGGTTGTGGGGGACATTATGTCGTAATTACCCCCAACATGGTCCTCCTACTACTCTACTAGAAATGCCTCCTAGGTACCACTCGACATATGTATTTACCTATTTCACGATAGTCCACTTGATTACTACCTGAGATGATCATATTATCTGTTGGGGGCAGTCTCATTCTATGTGACCTCACTCATCATAGGCATAACGTAAACCATCTTCAGGATATCCTGGATCTGTTCTCATTCATACTTCCATATAACTATGTGGGAGAGACTGATATTGGAAAATACTCCGACATCATGGCCCTACAAACTGACATCTACCAACTGCTGGGGATGTATTCACTCTGAAGTGACCACTGCCAGTCCCAACCAGTGGGTGTACATCTAATTGGAATATCTCTATCATAGGTTCAAATTATAGTTCCTAGACATAGGTAGGGATGCACATGGAAACTATACTATCATTGATCTCTCAATCCATACCCTACTCAAAATTCCATTCATGGAAGTAATTATCACAGATCATATCTAGGTAGTAGCGTGTAAAGCTAGTAAACCAAGTATCTTACGCAAAAAATATCATGGTTTTCTACTGCATCTCCAAATGTATCGGAATCCAGAGAGAGATGAAAGATGTGGGGAATTACACCGAATGAAACATCTATAGGAACACATCCCTAAAGAGTGTTGACTTGACATGCAATTTGATCACCAAACCCCCACTAAAACCTAGTTACCCCATGAAAATGGGAAGCTTATAAATCCACCATGTTGTCTTCTTGTGTCTGTACAATCCTGGAGAGGATGAACCCAGACTCCAACCAATCCTCCTCTGTCGGGGGTTATTTCACACCACAAAACCTCAACCGCCTATGGTGATGGAACACATGAAGCATGTTCATACTGTGCTCTTCCTTGGATAGTGATTCCAGTACTAACTACTTCTGCAAGTTTATAGGGGATGATACTGGCCCACCAGGAGGAAGGGGATCACGTGATGGGACTTGTATTGAGGCCTCATTTCTTACAATGTCGTCATCATGAACTAGAGAAAGTATACTGGCCGACACCAATTGTAGAGGCATCCAAAAATTAGCAAAGGGTACCACAGTTATATGATAATATATATATATTGCATCAAAAACAAAAAAATGGTGAGATAAAAAAAAGAAATGCACAATACACAATCCTATATGATTCATGTACTAAAGTTCCATGAAAAAATGTCTCACCATACTGAGTTGACAAGTGGTTAATCAGGGGCCTGGTGAATGGTAGGTCATCGTCCACACCATCATTTGATTCCCTGGCCTGAGAGGCACTCTAATGGCACGATGAAACTATTTCCCTATATCCAACCAATCCCCTAAAGGGAAAATGTATATAGATGGTCCTCATGAATAAAAATTCACTGATTCCACCTTTTCACAACCCGAACCTTATCGGCGTGTGAACTACAACTACCCAAAACCCTGCTCTATAGGATAGGGGTGGCATCTAGCGTGGAAGGCAGAACAAACTCATTGAGTCCATTTTTATATACCTGTACACACATGTACACATCAATCTCACTAAAAAAATTCAAATGGAATGTTAAAAAATTTGCAACAATGGTATAATTAACCTAGATTTCATCGATCAATAAAAGACAAAAGATATAATGATGTATGATAAAAGAAAAATGATGAAAATTAATTCCCATCTGAAAATTTTCTAAACCTGACAGAAAATCTAAAATTGATGATACTGAAGAATCTCCTATCCAAAAACCCTACACTGACTACTTCATGCGGTCTATGCTCTCATATCCCTATACTCTTCTAGAATGAAGACAAAACATTTCCTTGCTCTTCATGAATCATGATACGTGTGTGAAAAGTCATTGCACGTTTTAGTATTAACATACCCTGTTGAATTCCCTAAAATATAGGGGGATGGGTAAGAGATACAACTCATGAAGAAAGCTGTAGAGAGAACAGGGTACAATAAGAGAATGCAACTCAATACAAAAAGGATTGATGTAATATCATCCAAACATAAGGATCTAGAATCACTGAGAATTTTAACATCCCATTGATACTTCACTACCTATAATAGGAGAGTAGACTCGTCCATCATCTAGAAACTAGACATGAAAAAAATGTGGCCTATCTTGTATGTATTCACCTATATATGAAAATTGGTAACTAGAACCCAATGAGTGGGTAATTAAATATGGTGTGTGTGTGTGTGTGCTTGTGTGTATTCTCATGGCTCAGCCTAGGGGGAGATTTTCCAATAGTTCCAAAAGTAACCACCATCGATGCCCAGTATCCTGTTGTATGCCCTGAATTGTTTGTATATGGGGCTGAAAAAACACACCATGATACTATCCTATTTTTTAGGGTTTGAATCACCTTCATGGATTTAGTTTTCATCATAAGGAATCATTTTTTGTAGATATTTCCCCTCTTATTTATTAGTACAAGGTTACACCAAACCATGTGTCGTCACTGATTTGGTTGTGAACACCCCAACCTAGCCCCACTGAGAGGTGATACACTAGATGGAATGCTAGGAAGAGTCAAAAGTGAATGCCACCACCCATCCCCATAAGAGAGTAAGTCCAAAAGAGTAAACAATTAACAATTCCAATCCCGAATGGAGTGTATGCCCATAAGAGTAAACGGAGAATGCCACTTCCCAACACTGTTGGGGGACTCCCGAGATGAGTAAATGTGAATCAACATTAATTGGAACCATTATAGGGTTATCCCAAAGGTTTAAATTCAGTATGCCACTTCCTAGACCTAGTGGAAGGTATTCCAAAAAGTGTCATCAGCGAACTCCACTTCACAACCCCAAAAGAGGGTTAGAAGGTGTTGATCTATTGATTCTGAAGATATTACAAACATCACATCCATCATAGAACACCTTTAGGGGAGTTTCACATTCTGAACATGTCACATCAATACCCATAATCCACAACATAGGTCAACATCAATTTCTAGAAGGAAAACATGCATGATTGTCTATTTGTTTTCCCAAAATAGAAAACAAATTTAAAATGTGATTTAAACCACAAGATAATCAAATTACCTAATTATGGTCATGTATCCTTACCCGAAACATAATTTTTTTTAAATTTACCTCAAAATAGCCAGCTTGAAGATTTGGTTATGCTGTCATAAATGAAACATCAATTGGAGGCCCTATTTAGAAGTAATGAACATTTGGATAAACCATAATTGGGGTTTTAGGGCCGGTGGATTGACACACGGCTGACCAACAAGAAGGGTTGGTCAACAACCATTTTCATTATGTGTCATTTTCTAATCCCAAACAATATGATAGATTATGTGGTAGTTAATTTCCACGATCAACTATGGATGGTTGACCAGAAATCAGACCAAGTTCATTGGGTCTGACCTACTAGATTTGGACCCGAGCCAAATGCTTAGACCACCCACCGAAAGGGGCTCATCTCACTGGAGATGGTGGCTCGAACCATTATCTAGTTTTTTGGCCATGGGCTTATCAGAAGTGTTTCCTTATATGATCCCAACTCTCGATCCAGTTTATATGTCTTTCCAGGCCACGTGGCTCACAAAATCATGGAACTACCAGACCATGGTGTTGTTCCCACTCCACAGCTCTCTAGATGAGCGCCACCCCCTAACCCCGCTAGTATCCACTACCGATTGCTACAATTTCGGTGCATTAGAGCTCTACTGAGCACCTGCATCAATCAGGTCACCTGATGGTGATTCTGTGAACAGATTAAGTACCCATACGATGATGGCTTTACAATAGCAGTATTTTATTTATCATCCATTGATTAATTTTTTTCCCAATAGTTTATGGAAGATATCCATGAAGAACAGAGGAAGAATACAGGTTTAAACAAAAAATGATGGTCATTTTCATGTGGACATATATGATTTAATTTCCAAACAACATACATATATACATGGAATGAATATTCAAAACAAAACTAAATTATTACTCAAAATGTGATTAATTCAACCTTGGAATTCTCATACATCATTAGTGACGGGTCCACGGTGTACCCACTTATGTCTTCTTTGGTTTTGGTGGAGTTTTCTCCTCGATCTGATGATGAAAAAATAATAACTAATTAATGGGATAAGAGATAAGAATACACTTGTTTATTGAGAGAGTGATTAGGGTGAACCCTAATTTTAAATCATAACTCTCTATTTATAGGCATCCCCAACAGTGATGAAATATGAATCCATTATGCTATCTCATTTTATGTGAGGACAAGAAAATAGACAACATTTTGTACTCAATTATGGGCCCATATATCAAATCTTATTAACCATTCGAATGTTATTTGATGCAAATTATATCCTAAAAATAGATTAATTAAATCAATTAATATTTTTCTTTTTGGATTATTTTCAACAGAATTCCGATGATGATGAAATGTTTTCCCCACCCATGGTAAACACCACATTACAAATCAACCATGGCCTCATATTTCTGATCTAAGCCTTCATTCAAGATATATCCCATTTCTGTCATGTTCATATTATAAAACATACGTAATTTTTTTATAAAATTAATTCTGGGCACATTGAGAATAAATATTATATGTTTTCCAAGCCCCTACATCTTGAAATATCTGCATATATATATAAATATCTCAAATTATTACAAAGGAAAAAAAACTCTTTAATGTTTATATGTCATATAATTCAAAAATATTGATTTTAATTAAAAATTTTACACATATTTAGTGTATCATAAAATAAAATTTGAATCATTATGTGGAAAATATTACACCCCATGTAATTCCACCTCTTGTTGTTTTTCAGGAGGCGTGTTGGTGTTTGAGGCTTCTTTATCTAATCCTTCAACTCTTTGATTAATCTCATATAGTGGAAATAATTTTTAAAACCATATTATTTGTTTTTCAACCATCTAGATCATTTTATAACATGAGGGATGGGTTTAACTCAACAAATCCTCCCATCTGGATGCGGGGAAAACCACTATTTCATAGATGTGAAATACCACATAACGATCTTGAGCCAAACTAAGGACTCTTTTATATCCAAATACTATATCCCAAACACATGGAAATCTAAATCAATGTTAATTATAAGTCATATTGATCCCACTGTAGAAGTGTTAATGAAAAAAAAGTCCATATAATCATTTCAATGAAAAATATCTAATCACTAGTAAATGAAAAGAATCATAAACATTAAATACTCACCAAAAACCAAAATACCCTACTCTTACAACATATTTCTATGGGATATATGCAAAAAATTATATATATCTTATGTATAAATCATGTTAAAAAATCCTAGAGATACTGAACCCCATATCTCAAAAGGAGGTTCAATAGTTGTTCTTAAAACATGTAGTACATGTTATTATGGTCATTGTTGCTGGTAAACATATCACCAAAAAGGTAATGAAAATGACCCATAAATATATGAACTATTTTATCTATCTCTAGGTCATAGGTATGGTAGTTTTGCTCATCTGGAAAAATCTAACATGAATAATAACAAATACCTAATCACACAACATCAAAATAGCTTATAGTCCTACCCCATAGGATTCTAATGATAAGGCATAAACCTTTCCTGATTCAATAAAATTTGAATTATAGATTAGTGAAATAATGAATGTAACTAATATAAGGACACATGAACTCTTCAATACACTGAAATATCAACCACATTATAGCTATCCTTTTCATTGAAATGACCACAATATAGAATTCATGGAATAACTTCCCATTATAAAATAAATATAAAAGAAGGGTATAGATTTGAAATACTATTGGGTTCATACCAATGACATCACAAGATCAATAATATTTTTATCTAATATAATTATAACATATTACAGGAACTACTCATGTAAGAACAACCCCTTAATCCATAAGTTATTCATATGATAACATGAATAATGAGGAATTTCCCAAAGTGTACATAATATTATCTCCACGTTTACAAAAATAAAATCTAACTTTTTGAGTATAAAAAATTTTCCTAAAAAAACATCATAAATAAATGTTGATTTTGATAGAAAATCTATCTCATGAGATTGATGAACACTGTCATTTTATTCTTATGTCCAAATAAATCATAATGTATTAATACAACATATACCAAATCTTGGATTTTATTGGGCATATCATCGTCATATTAAATCTTATTTGTATAGAAAACCATTAAATATATCATAAATACCATCATGATCACATTATTTATTAAAGAAAATTATAATTTTCTATGAATCATATACATACTCATTATTGTGATCAAAATATGCATACTATAATCCACACACTATCATAGGTTACCATAGTAATTATTATATAATAGGATATGGGAACCCCATAGATATATATTTATATTGAAAAAATAAAATGTTTTTTATACTATTGTTTAACAATTAAATCCTACAAATCACCTTGTTCTATGTTATTTGAAGTTGTTGATAGAGATTTCATGCATCGAAAATTATCATTTATGAACTAAATGTTTCTTTATTAATATATAAATATATGACATTATTTTAAATAATTACCAAGAAATATTCTACTACAAGTGGAACATTTGATTGCTCCACCACTCATTGTACTACGATAAAAACACCATTTTGAGTTATAATGGATCAAAATTGATATAGGATACATACTACTCTAAATACCATAATATCTTATCTATACATAATATCATACATATTTTGAATTTAGGTAGTTAATATATCCATCATATGAATGAAATTGTGTATTTTAAAAAACAATTACATTAAGTCCACCAAAAATATACCATCAAAACAAAACATATTTAAAATAATGAAATTCCATTATTTTCCATAATACCCAACCACTATTTCACACACTAATAATCTCTGAATACATTCTAACCACATTACCAATACATATCATGAGTTATCATAATAGAAAAACCCTTTATCAAACCTTATTAATGAAACTACATCAATGTATACAATGGAATATTATTCTGTTATGTTAAACTCTGAATCATTATATATTTATCTAATAAAAATAAAAAAATAATGGTTGATGTACCCTTTTATCTGTCACTTGTAAGAAAATATAGGAAAAAAATCTCGCAATCATTACATATTCAGTCATAACCATGTGATCCCCAACTATCATGATGTTTCTTAGGTCTCTTTTTCTCCTATAACACATTACTTGCTCCTCAGTACTAAATTCTATAGAATTTTCTATTATTCTTCTATTAAGGCCCTCATAACCTTTCCCTTGAATCCTATTTCTACCATATTCACGAATATAAATCCTTCTAGTACAAATAGTATAAAATCATTTATGGTCCCCCATTTGACAATAATAATTCCACTCCTTTGATGAGATTATAGTTTTTTTGTATATTTCTTATACAACTATAGTTATAACAAACAATAGAATGTTTCTAAAGAGGTAATTTTATTCCACTACCCCATAATTACTTCCTCCCCCATTCTGAAAACATATCATCATGCCACCTAATTCTACAATAGGATAAGGAACCACCAATGACTGGATGATATCTTGTCACAATATATTTTATAAAACATCTATCAATGTTATACTCCTTGTAAAAAATATCTAAAAAGGATATCTGATTTAGGATCATAAACCATAATTTTATATCTAATATAATTAATATTTGAATTATATTGGACTTTTTTAAAACATTCCCTTATATTAATGGAGGGAAAATATTCTCAAAAAATGAGAAATGTACTCTGTGATAAATATCATCCAATAATGTTACACTAAAAATTCCTAGGAAAAATATTACATCAGAGACTCAGAGAAAATTTACATGATGAAGTCCCCCTTATTGTACTCATATTCCTTGAAGTCATGAAATCATTCCTAAAACATAAATACCCACCATCTCAAGGTAATTTTTTAAATAATATAACACCCTAATGTTAACTTTCGTTCATTTGGGTCTCTATCTACTCAAAAACATCCTCGATAAATAATATGGTCATCTATTTAATATGGAACATTAATTACATTGAAATAATTATTTAATGGGATCTATATATATTTGGTAAATTTTACTAATGGTATGTCTATCCAAATGGAAACACCTTCTTCTTAGTATTGGTTTAAAATCCAATAGTATTAAAAGATTACAAACCTAATCTTCCAATGTTCTAATGAGGATATCCAGTTAATTAAGAATAATTCCAATTGTAAATCAATCATGGTAATATAACGATGAAAAATGGGACACCTAAATCCCACCTCAAATAAACCATAGTTTGGTGACGAGCATGAAGTTCCTAAACATGCATAAATATGGGGCATTAGCAACATTATTAAATGAAAATATGACGAAACCATAAAAAATCTGATATAATGTACAAATCATTTTATTGATGCCTCATGTAATGTTGTACAATAATTATATCTGATTTTGTTCTCTGATAGATGATCAAATGCTACCAGATTCATTAGAAAATCCATTCTATGAGCCACTAACTACCAAATCAGTCACAAACTCCATCTTGGATAGAAGAAATATTATATATATATATATGTTAATATAGAAAACATATTATGATACTCTACAAAATATATCCTATTAATATTGATTAATCATAATAATTCCAAAGGGAATAAACAATATATTTAAAAAAATTATTGTTGACTATCACCCTACTTCACCCCAAAACACTTTTCCAATGTCACATTTAAATATATTGTCTTCATATTAAATGAATACTATGATGGTATACCATAATCAAATAATCACTAATATAGTCAATCTCATGAAGTATAAACACTTACAATGTTGTAAAATTACGTATATATTAGAATATACACAATACAAAATAATATATGAAAATCAGTACCACATTTCAATTTCTATATAACACATTACTACATCCAAATATCATAACATATCCTCAAAACTATACAGTATCAAAACATTGAGGGAAATAAACTTGAATACCTACATATTGAATGCACAACACCCACCATGTATCACATCCCCAAAATAAAACTCAATCCTAGGAACTCTTATACCATTTCATTATAGTCCATGAACCATAACAGGAGTATACTAAAACTACTATTATTTCTAAAGGGATAGTGGTGAAGAGAGAGTGGTGAACCTTCTATACTCTCTATAGCTATATGTCTATGTTAAATATAATAAGAACTAGAATGTTTAATATTTTTTTCATATGACATGACTTGGATAGTGAGGAATGTTATATTATAAGAAAATATTATAAATAAATAAAATCGATTGAAAAAACTAAATGAATCATTCCATAACTACCACAAAAAATCACCCACAAAAACCTTAATATAATTAGAACCAAATAGTGGTGAAAAAGTTCATAATATTACAAAAAATATAATCATATATTCAGAAAATTAATATATAGAAATTTTATAACTCTTAATTCCATTCAACCATAAAAATTTAAATTTTTTTCCCTATGTTAGATATATTAATTAAATAAGTAATTTTTATCCATTCTATACTATCCATTACAAAACCCAATTATTTAGTTAGAGATTTAAATAGAGATATTTAATCTTAAATCATTAATAGATCATTGAAAAAATTTACTCAATTGATACTACTTTATTTAAACTCTTCAATTTCCACATTACCTTCACACTTACATCTTTTCATCTACACATTACATAAACTATTAAATTCATCAATCAAAACCAATAATCATGACTAACAATATAATTTTTATTATTAAATGATGATACATGGGAACTAATATAAAATCACATATAATCCTGAAAATAATGAAACATTGTTGACACATTCTATGGATAAAAAATTATAATAAAGAAAAACAAGTACCATATGCATCAATCCACCTCTTTCCACATTTCTTAGCCCAATGAATCCATATGAAACCCAAAACCCCAATTACGAAAACAATACACTATTTAGGAAAACCAAATTAAGGATAATTAAACCGCAATTATAGAAAAAACAAATTACCTTACAAAGGAACACAAAAAACCCCCCATTAACAACATACATCTATATTAATTAATGAAATAATGTGTAAGAAATTCTATCAATGTTCATAATTTCATTCATTCAATTTCCTCACCAATGTTATAGAGAAAAAATATAAATGGTTTTATGTATTATGAATTTCTATAACATAAATATCTTCACATCAATAAATTATAATAAAATCAGAAACTAAAATGTAACAAAACATAAAATTAAAACCCTATATGGAACACTACATCCAACATAATTTGATAGTTTGATTCATTGTCACCTATAAATAAAATCATCCTTCAACCCAATGAAAAAAATAACATTTTAATCTCACAATTATGTATAAATATGTTTAAATAGTATTGAATTGAAATTTTTTTATGAATTAATGATGCGGTTATTGAATGATGAAAAAATATGGGATCAAACACTAAAAAAAATGGATCTACCAAATTATATTATTATAAAAAACATCCAAAATGATATTATCTAAATATAAACTAAGAACCAATAAACAAAAACATATAAACATCCCGAAGTAGATAAACAAAAATAACATGTCACATGGAAGAAAGGGGAACATTAGATTAAATATTAAATTACCACACAATTTAAGGTATTTCTGTCCACTTATGATGAAATTATATAACAATATAATGTTCTCAATTATAATAGGATTTTATAGAATATGACTACAATTGAATTAGGGGGGATTGTCCCTGATTTATAAATGAAATGGGTCAACCTCCACCATGGGGTTTTGTGTTAAAATAAGGATGTGACAGAGTCTATTACTGATATATCCTAAAAAATGGTTTCAAAAAATGATTATATCCCCCAAAATATCATGATTATTTCAAATGTTATGAAAATTGATTTGACTACTACTATGGAATGAAAATACCTATGGGGGAATGTCGACATTGACACCTAACATATATTGATGAATTATATTGATGAAATCTATAAAAACAACCTATTTCTATAATATGTTTAGGAAAAAACATGCTAAATGATTCATTGTTATATGAAATAACAACCCCAAAATCCCCATTATTAGAATTACATCTATTTTTTCACAATAATATCCATAGAATCCTCAAGGATTCATGCTCATCTAAATGAATAGATCAACACTGTGGATTTACTAGACATCGAAAGAAACCTCAAATAGATATAGCCACTCGGATCCACCATTAATTATTTGAAATGGTGAAAAAATATACTCCATTCCCTAATAAATTGGAATATCATTCCCAAAATATGATTTCAAATTGGTGAAATTCTGAAACTCCACCCCTCCACACTAAAAAACTACCATACTATATATTAACACCTCATACACGTTAGATATAAAACATCTCAATTCCTTATAGTCTATAATGATAAATTAGTAATCTCTCATATAAATTTCTAGCATGGGAATAAAAACCTATCCTACAAGAATAAAAAATATATTGAGCTAAAACATCCAAAGATGATACAACCCAAATTATACATACACCAAATTTTAATCCCATTCAAAACATAAAAGTAATTAAATATATTTAAACATAAGGTATCTAATTAGAAAATAACAACACAAAAAAAATTCAATATAAATTGATTTAATTTTAAACTCACACACATATGCACTATCCTCCAGGACACCAGACCTACATAGGACATGCACTGAGTGTATAACATGCATGTATTTCCCATTCTTTTGTAGATATCAAATCATTACATGCCACTATACTAAAAATGAATTATCCTCAGTATCCAATTATCTATAATAAATTATATTGTATTTAATATAGTTGTACATAAAATATATAAATAATAGAAAATGATATATATGAACTCTAACAATCATGGAACCTATAAATGATATGCCACCCCATTAACATTCCCCATCACAATGAAATTAAATATAACAAAAGAGTAATTCTAACAATCTATGGTAATGTTATACATCTAATGAAGAGGTGAAACTATAAAAAAGACAAGGATTAATTACAATATTTATAGAATAATTATGTAATTATTAGTACATGGATTCTATGAGTCCTATAAAATCATCATTAACATCTTAAATATCATAACATTCTAGGTCTATCTCTACACCACATGTGGTCCACTGCCCTCTATATCAATAACTACACTATTCTAAAAAATTTATTTTCATGGACTCTAACACATTTAAATTAATGTAGAAATATTAATTGATGATTTATATCAATTATTAGAGTAAATCTCACCCAATATCATTTACCTCACCTAAAAACTGAAAAAAATAGGATTGAACCTGAAATAAAATTCTCAAACTCGTAATTATCACACTACATATAATATATAATTATTAGATGAAGATTAATTTTATGGAATCTATCATAGATAAATGAATGACTTAATCAACTCTAAATTGTGTTATAAAATAGATGATTTCAATTTTAAATTATCATTCATAGTTTTCTATGAAGCATCACTACCTTTCCCACTTATTTGAAAAGAAAATAATATACATAAAATTAATCCTCAATCACCTTGAGATGAACAATCATTATCAATGGATTGACCATAAAAAATACCATCAAAACGCACATGGTTATTGGAAATTCTGTGATGAAATCATTTAGTTATATAGAACCTCATAGAAATTTTTTCTATAATTTTACTTACTATTAGAAAATGTTTTTATAGAAACACTTTTACTATCATATATATCCCGAAACCAAAAAATGGACATCATAATTCATAATAAATATTTAATATATGAGGATTTAAACCCAATGTGGAATAATGATACTCACAATGAGCTTCAAAAGAGAACACTAATAGGAAAAAAATTCCCATAATTAAACACCTGATGTTGATCTAGAATTTCTACACCATGTAGATATATTATAATGAAAAAATCAATAAAAAATACCTCATGATTTCAAGACAAAAACTCATTAACCTACATAGAAATGGGGTAATAAAAATTCATATTATTATAGAAACCACCTGGGATTATCCCTTAGACATCTATGTGCATAAAAAATAATATACTCTACCACATTCAATGCATATAATGGTTCACATAAAACATATACACATGACTTCATACTCCATGAAAATAAAATTACGTTTTCTTTATCTAGGTTGATTGAGATCTTAATGTCTTCAAAAATCAATAACCTCATTCACCTCTAATGTTGAAATTTTAAATCTGATAGTGATAATATATAGTTTAATATTTTTTATTTCATTGGAAAAAAATATTACTCTGATATGGTAATTTCAATATAGAATATTTTTTAAAACAACTATTTATAAATTGAGATCAATTGTGGAAGAGTTATACCCTTGAAGACATAATGTCCATGACCCATATGATATAACATCATATTGTCAAAATAAAACTAACTATGACTAAATTTGGGGAGTGTAGTATAAACCTAAAACATAAACCCTATCACCTAAAAAATAACAAAAAACTTAATAAATAGTCTACTATATAATCCAATGTCTCTGGTCATAGTTATATCTATATGAGGGCATAATACTTTCTATTAATGGGTGTAGAATAGAAATATGTATAATAAGAAATCAAATTGAATTGATAATATCCAGTCAAGACAAGAAAATTATGAACCCTAGTTATATATTTATATGCCCACCATGAAAAAATATTATCGATATTTAATGAATCTACTTCCCCAACAAATTGGGACATTATGTACATATAATAGTAAAACCCACTGAAAATATATATATTTACAATATTATCTATTGAGATGATTTAAATGAATAAATTATAAAATAGTTCACGTATACATAGAAAGGACGTCATATAGCATTTTATAGCCAATAATTTCATTTATTGGCACAACCATAATCTAATAAATGAACTCTAAAAACAATGAATTATTGATTCTATAATGAAGCCTAATGATATAATAATGAACTCAATTTGTTTATAATGACACCAGAATGTACTGTTTGGTATATTATCCATATTCATACAAATATGATGATACGTAGACCATAAGTCATTATTTTGATTTAAACTAGATCTATTTAACAGAAAAAATCATATATCCTCAAATGATATAATATTTCATGTATATTACATGTATAAGTAGTAATTATCTATAAAGATCCCCATAATGACTCATGAATGCATATAAAATAACACCAAATATCCCTAGGGTGACAGAGATGTTTAGAGAAATCAACATTTTAATCAAATCCTTAATTTGAATTCTCATATAACATTACATAGATCCATTTAATTAATAAAATACAATAAATATATAATTATAACTTGGTTGAAAGTCAATACCACTATAGGTATCATATCATTGGGGTTGGTTAAAAAATTATTCTTTAGAAATATACATTATGTCATTGACACCCCTCAAGAACACTATACCATGATCCTCTATATAGTACACGGTCTGGTTTACAATCTAAAACAAGAAGATATTTATTATTATTATGAATATGATGATCAATATCCATAATTAATAAAATATAGTAGAATTTAACATATATAGGACACTACTACTACCCAATCTAAAATGATGAACAGATGAAAACATTATAAATAAATAAATTTAATAATTAAATAATTGGGATGTATCTGAATAATATAGAAATCATCCACTGGCTGATATTTCCAAATAAACTTATTATAAACCCAAAAACCTCAAAAAATTATAATGACCATTAATAACAACTGTCAACACTGATGAAGTTATATTAATTAATAACATTATTCCTAATGAATATCTGAGTAATTTTTATTAAATTATTCCAACTAACTAGAATATGAAAAATTGAAATCCATGTTAGAAGATTTTCAGATTGACCCTAAGATGTTATTTGGACTATCGTTGGCCCTCGTATCTATATAATTAAATTAACAACATACCACTCAATTAACTCATATCCCCTAAAAAATAAATCAATTACTATGCTAGGCCCTATATCCATGATGATAAGGGAAATGTCATCATTTACCTCTATCCATTTAAACACCCCAAATGGGAAGGAACCCTAATAATAGTACTAATGATAGGACCTCCAAGAAAACATATACTATATCTTCATAATAATATGTCAACCATCTCCATTCTAATCATTATGATTAAGAAGATCCTAAAACTATCACTAGCCATGATTTATTCCTAAAATACAAAATTGAATGTGACTATGTATATATATATATATATGAAACTAAAAGGATCAAAAGAAGTGTGATGAAGACATATAATACTAAAACCAGAACATTGTTAACCTCCAATACTTTCATATTCAACATAATCTATCAAAATAGTTCCACCATAATGAGATTAGATGATTCCACTCATGATATGATTCTAAAATTTAATTTAAACCATAAATACCCACTACATTAGAAAGAAACCCTAGATACCATTATTTTGTAAATAGGATAACCCTTTTAAATATTTAAGGACTCAACACCGCCTCAATACACCATGATATATAAAACTATATTATGAAATGGTCGACATGAAATATTAATGCTCTTTAAAAAAACCCCAATATCCCACACAACTAGAATTCCTTGTAAAATACAATGAAACACTAACAACATAATTGGATTTAATTTTAATGATATAATCTATTTATGGAACTACATATGGATTCCCTTACATGAAATGTTCAACTGATCAATATACCAGAGGAAAAAAATACCAATAGTAATAGATAAATCCGCATAATTGAATAAAAAATAATGGGATCCAATGAGTATACATATCATGGATCCGGATAAAATAAATCTATAATGCCTTTTGTAAATTATATCACTCTTTATTAGAGAGAGTCTAATCATTCATTTGAAAACCTTAATTCTCAAACCCATATGGAATCTTAATATATGATTATATCATTCAGTTTTGATTGACATAACTATAGTTATCAATATCATCATATTACACCTCTCTAATCCAAACCACATGTGGATGATGAACAAAAAAATTATATAAGTGAAATTGAAATAAAAATCATATTCCTAGAAAATAGTATTTTGTTGTAGTAATTTAATTAGATGAAATCGATTTTTCCTAGAAAACAGAAAAATAGTTGTAGTCAGGCATTGTTATTGTATTTATCAATTATAATTATATTGGAAAAACATAATATCCACTAGTATTTTTGGAAATATTAATTTTCATATATTGGATATCATTAAGTCCCAAATTACTATATCATTTTCAGTCACCCTTGTTACATCACAAACTATTATAAGTCAACATATTTATCCTGACATACTCATATAACCATAAATATGACCCAAATCCAATATCCATCACCACCCAAACCAATACTATGTTACAATTTATTTCATGAAATATCCCATCCAGTATCCCCTCATAGGAATATATAGTACATGAGATTGACTATTATACCTCACCATCAATGGGTTATAGTTTATATCATACCACCAATTGTATAAAATTAAATCAAATTGGATGTGTTACCCTAATTATCATACTATCATGTGAATGAATAACCAAAAAAAATATATCAGAAAATATAAAAATTTCATGCAATGTCATATAGGATAACACTCAAAAATAATTTCCAAAAATGAACTCATACGATAACATACAAAATAACATCTCCAAGCTATGAGATAATAATTTTTACTCATTAACTGAGTCCATATGAATAATATATATATATATAGTAGATATATTATGTATAGTCAATATATGTTCTATCAAAACAACTCATTTAAATGTGGATGAAGTATACTAAATCATTTATAAATAATTATTAGAGAATACTCACATCTATATCTGGCCAACTATCTCCCATCTTCACCAAGGATAACTTACTCAACCTAATTGGAAAATATAATATCATAATGTAAAATAATATCACGAAGGTACATTGAAACCTCTTCCCCATTTATTATGCCATTATCATTCCCCATTCATAATATTACAATAAATATAATCACTTCTATATCGATATTATCACACACCACAAAACTACAAAAAATCATATCCCTTTCGACAAAACACATCACCTTATTAAAACATCATATCACATCTTCATTTGAGTATAATATTTTAAAAATGAAGACAATTATTAATATTATCATCTCATTCCATGCATTAACCCAAAAATTTAGTTGTTTCTCTATCATGTCACCATTTCAAAACATAAAAATATGAAATTTGATCAGAATCTATTATAGCTCAAGAATTGTAACCAAAATCCAACTCAACCTATAATTCATCTAAGTGGAGTGAATGGATGAGCGAGTAGTTAACTAACAATAATTTTATATCATACATATTTTGGAAATAATCTAGAAACCATGTCCCATATATTATTTTATCTGGTTATTTGAGACATGTTGTTTTTAGTATCAAAAAAATGAAAATGTAATTCATATAAATCCAAAAATTCCAAAAAAACATGATTAAAACCCAAAACTAATTATCATCATATACAATAAAAATTCTATCACTACCAATAAATAATAAAAAACAGCTTTCATCACAATATATAAAACATACACCACCCCTTCACCAAAAATAGACATAATAATCAATGTTTACTCCCAAATCCATTTTTCAGACACAATTAAAATTTGTTCCACCATTCACAAAAATTATACATACATCCCATAATTAATTAATTAAATATTAAAAAATAGTATCTAATAAATTGTTATTATGTAATTGATTGCCCAAAATTAATGAGATACCATTCATTTAAAATTTTAAAAAATTACCCCATGAATTTCTAATTAATATTTTAATATTAATTTCAAGGTAACAATAACATTTAGAAATCTTCAACTAAATTTTCATATTAATTATATATTCCACATATAATATCCCCTTATTCTTAGGAACTCTACATTTTTACTTCATCAATACTCCCTATTACCTATAACATAAAATAACTCTAAATAAAGTTGACAAAACACCACATCAACCCCAAAATTTACCTAAGATAATAAGAAAATTTGAAAATATAAATCAATAAAAAAATATACAATCCACCTCTTTCCACATAATATATACCCAACAATCCATTCTAAATCCACACTCCCTAATCCATACAGAACTCCATTTTATAAATACCACAAAAATTATAACAAGGACGTAACACCCAATATTTAATTATATTATGTAAATAAATTATTTTCTTAAACCTATATAAAGTTAAAATTTTAATATTTCATTCAATATATTTTATAATTTTATAAATTTAATTTTCATTTTGAACAGACTATGATAAAATAACCAAGGAATGTATTTTTGTCACTTAACATTAAAAATATTTTTCTTGAATAACTAAATATGTAGTATTTTAATAGAACTCTATTTACATATTATAATGTGTAATAATATGTTCTATTATCCATGTATTTAAGATAAATTAAATATTAATAATGAAAATATAATTTGGATTTAAAATTGGATTTTTTATGATTATTTTAATAAATAATGTTTTTAAATTCCAATCAATTATAATAAGATCTAAAAAAGAATAAATTAAATGAAAAATAAATCTTATATATTAATATATATGATTTCAAATGCATATAATGATTAATAATAGTCATATATTTTGTGTAATGTCATCTTATGTTGAAAAAATATTGTTTTTTATAATTACATTTACATCTTGTCTTACTGTTTTATATTTAAACAATGCATTCAAATTATCGGAATCGAATTTGATAAAAAAATTTTAAAATTGGGAAACCTATTTTGGAAACAAGGTCAATAATATCTTTTTATTTGTACTCAATATAAATTTTAACATTGTGAAATTATTTTCACCATAGTAAGATTAAATTAGATATTTATGGTTCAAAATATTGTGACATGGTTTTAATAATTTATCCTAATCTATCCTTAATTCTATTTGATAATAAATTTCTAATAATATTCATAAAATCTTATAATATTTTGAAATATAATTCAAATTCATTCTTTAATTATTTCCATAAATTTATTTATGCCTCACTAAAATTAAGAAATATATCTACCATGATTTTAATTCCTAATATATTCTCACATTGGGATAAAAAGATGATACAAATATATATAAATTATTATTTTTATCACAAGAAAAATATTTTTATCATTATTTTATAATTACTATTATTTCTATTAATTTTTCCATAAATTATTAGGAGTTTTGGAAATAATGCTCGTATAGGAATGGAAAAATAAAGTAATTTTTTTTTCAAACATAAAATGTTGTATTTTTTTAATGAGATGAGATCTGAGATAAATTTCCCACATAAATATTTTTTAATTCGATAGTGACTTATTTTATATTAAATTATTTTTCCCTTAATGATTATTATAAAATCATATAATTTAAATAGTTATTAAAATGAAATTTATGGTATTTTTTTATATATAATATAATATTATCTGTATGTAAAAAAAATATGTAAGATGATATGGGGATGAGATAGATTTAAAAAAATCATCAATTAAATTTTTTAAAATGAAATATATTCCTTATATGATTGATTATAGCCCTTTATGTAAGAAAAATTCTTTAAATAGTTATAAAATAATTTTTTCAATAACGTTGTCAAATTAAAAGACATGATTTTAAAATAAAATTAATCTAGTTAATGATATATTAGATAAAGGGATTTCAATAGTATCTTATTTTCAAATTGAAGTATTTTTCAATTTTTTACACTTACACCTAAAATATAATTTATTATATTTAAATATGCTATGAATTTCCAAGTGTTTCATTTCCTTTAATATAAAATGGTACCGCCTTTCCACTATTGTTTGTAACACCATGATTAATAATGTCCAAATAAACTCAAAAAAAACAAGACCAAAAATTATAGTTCACATTCCTGAGGAGTTATCTACCCAAACTACAATCCTAATCATCCATATGTGAATATATATATTAGGTTAAACAAAATAGAGGTAATAAACTTTACAGAATAATTCAAAAACAATTCTTCTACATCAAAAAAATTCATTAAATCCATACCAAAATAGATTTTATAGTGTCATAAATATAAATAGATGTAATAATGATCATTGCAAAATTATTTTAACCTCCTTTTCTATCATATAGAATATAATAACATTAAATATATGTAGGAATGGATTATAGTACACATATAGTGATTTTATTTTATTCATCATCATTTTAAAATGAAGTAAAAGTATATAGACTTAATGAATATATATTAAATTATTAAGATGGTTAAAATTTAAAAAAATCAATGATTTAATATGAATTGTAACTGTTCGGTTTGAGTGTCAGAGAGGAGAATGATATCCACATAAAAATACCATTAAATTTTTATGTAATATTATCTAAAATGATTCAATTTATATCTATATAATGAATATGTTTGATTTTAATTTCATGATTAAAATTATGGAGATGATATAACTATAATAATGATAAAATCACTATAACTAATGAATAAAATTATACATGAACTAACGAAGTTGTTAACTCTATAAAAATTTATAATATTTTATGATTGTTACCAAAAATGTTATAAAATGATAAAATACTTTCATATTTTAGGTTATAGGTATTTATAAGGCTATATTTTGTTATTATAAACATTAATAATATTTTTAATAGAGGATAAATCATGTTTAACTAATTGTAATCGTGTGATAGAGGTTTTTTTCAAAATTACCTCTCCTTTGGGAAATTTTTTATTAGGAGAAAATTTTATATTATAGGGATAAAATAATGAAAATTTTATTTAACAAAAAATAATTTATATTAATTCATGTTGATTATTATTCAAATTACTTTTTACTATTACAGGGTGTCATGCATTAAATGATATCAAAGTTGTTGAAATACATTTTTCAATCTCAATTTCAATGAACATTGGTATATTTTTTTGGAGGAAATGTATAATATATCATTCATAAACTCATTAAAATACCTAATCCAAGAGATAATTTATTAATTCTAATGTTGTCATTTATCATATAATCACCTTGTTACCCGAATCAAGAAATTTAATGATTTGATGATTATAAGATGTTTTATCATCTACTAGATTGGTTATAATTATATTTCCTTCCCCTATTTTTGAATAATCATTTGTAAAATTCATCTTTATTTATCAAGAGCTATATTAAGGACATTTTATTCTGTTATTTAATTTTATTTGAGTTTAGATTTGAAATTTCATAATGTTTTATAAACGTTTCGTCTTTGAATTACAATAGTTATTTTTAAAAAGAATGATATCATTCAACAGACTACATGTCAAATTTTTATATATCCAAAATAAACATTGTAATCTATTTATCATATTATACATGTTTTAAATGATTTTACATATATAAGTCTAGTTTGAAAACTGATTTTTATGTTTTCCTTTAGTTTTGTTTTATTCTCCAAGGGAAATTATTTTTTTGAATGAAAAATATTTATCATCAATTGATAGTAATATTTTATAAATTAATAATATTTTGTTCAAATATATTTTATACAAACATTTACACTATTATAATATTGATTTCACTAGAAATTACAATTTTATTCCATTTAAATAATAATTTTTTATGAATATTCATATTTCATAAAATGTATAACATTTATACATTGTGAATTAAGAATGATTTTTATTTTTATTGACTTGCGAAATATTTATTTTCCATATTCATTACTCAATAATTATATTTATTGATAAAAAATATTTTTTAATAATTAAACTAAATATTAAATATTGGAGGCCTACACCAGTCTTTCTATTCTTGGTGGTGCACAAAATTATATATCCTCTTGATAAATCGATAGGCCTCATTAGACAAACCATGAATCTATCATTAGTAAATGGGTTTTCATTGAATACATACACATAGAAATAAAATATATTTCTATAAAGATTTTTTAAAATGATATCAAGATTATGGGATCATGAAATCCATCATTATGATTTTCGATCATGTAGATTTCATTTTTTAAATCTATTATATTGTTATATATATATTATATGTGGATGAATTTCTTTATGTTGTTATTGATTAAATGAAATGTGATTTAATTTATTTATATTACCATATTAATTATTCCATATTTTCTCAAGATAACATAAATTTTAATAACACCTTAATTATTATTTTAGGTCACCCCTATATTGTTTTCTATTCAACATTATATGATGTAAGAATCACAGAATGAGTTTAATAGATATTGATTATTTATTTCTACAGTGATTTATATTTAATTTATAATTTAAAATTGGAATGATGTGTGTATATATTTATTCATTAATAATAAATTGATTTATTCAGGTTGATGTGATCTATTACATATTATGAAAATATGATAAATTATAAATTGACATGGGGTTACAAGACATGAGGATATTGAAGTTCATATAAGAGAATGTTTTTTATAATTCATACACACTAGATTTAAAAAATATTATTTATTTGGGATCATAAATGGTTTAAATGTTTTGGATATTTATTCCCATAGTATAAGATCATAATTATTTAGAATGTTATTGATTATGAAAGATTACTTGTAAAAAATTCCCATCATGATTATATATGATGACATGAATTTGGAATAGATTGATCATGGATTAATAAAACCCAAAAAAGTTTCTAGAGTATATTCCAACCATAATTATGGAAAAATGTGAATGGTCCCTTTTGGTGCACTTAGTTTTGAACCCACAAAGAATTTACATTGAATTTTTTAAATTCTCATTTTGAAATGTATTGATGGATTTGAAAATATGTTTATGATTCAATAAGATACCTATTGAAACTCGGTTTATGGTTTTGAGACTATTTATCTATAAACTTTAGATTTCTATGATATGATAAAAAATCCTGGAACATAATTTAAATTTCATACATTTATGATATATTTCAGTTTATTTAACTATTTTAACTTTTTTATGGATGAAACCACAGTATCAATTCTCATAAATAATGTAGATATTTCCCATAGGAAAATGTAAATAAAAATATTTTGTAGCTGAATATTTCTTGAAAATAATAGGGAATAAAAACATTGTAATGAATACTAATATTTTAATTATAAGATAAAATGATTTTACATAAGAAGATACACTAATTGTATTGTTTCTTTTAATTCAAGACACCACTATTTTATAGAAGTAATAATCATCTGGTAGTAAAACCATGGATTATTTTCCATGAAAATAGTTTTTTAGACATTGGATGATATGAAATTTGATATATTGGTAGTTTATTTTCAATAAAGAGAGGATGAATAGTGTTTTTTATTTACCTAGAATAACATGGAAGAAAAATATAGATATCAAATTAAATTTAGTGAATTTAATGTAATAGTATATGAACAATATTTACCTCATTAGAAATAAACATAAGTGATATCATATTTACAGACATTAATGTAAAATTTTTAAGACACTATTATAGAATTTGAAGATAAATTTAAAAATATATTTGGGTATCATATAAAATAAATATTTAATTTTTCTATAATGTTCTCATATTTCATTAAAGTGTTAAATCCAAACGTGTGATGAATATTATTTTATGAAATATTTTTTTTACATGTTTTTGTAGTATTTTGATCAAATAAACTTAATAATAGATTTTCATGATACAATATCTTAATGGGTAAAGAATAGAATAAGTTTATTTATAAGAAAAAAAATTTATTGGATCAATGATTAAAAATTGAATAATTTTTTATCAAGGAAACATTATAGAATAAAATGTCATGGAAAAGGATGAATTGGTATGGATGATAGTTATAATTTTTTGGATAATGATAGTATATTTAATAAATATAATTTGAATGTTGGGAACAATAATATATATTGATTTATCTTTTGTGATAGGGGTATTATTACCCCTAGATTCCCATGCATTACATGAATCAATCAGATATGTGGGAATTACAGATATAAATGTATATTATATCAATAAAACTGGGGTTGATGTTCCTAAAAATGTTTTGGAATGTATATTAATCAAAAACTAAATTTTAGATAATTATTTCATTGATATTGGATCATCTCAACCTTTCATATATTAAACGTTTTCCATATATATGAAATATTTAATTTGAATATTTAAAAAGGAGTTATTACCCATTACTAAAAGTGAAAATCTTACCAAAATAAGGAATTCAAATTTTTACACTTTATGATACATTGAAATACCCTATATTTAGAATTGATTATTTTTGAAATTAATGAGAATGATATTTTCCTTTGTCTTTATTGGATTTAAATATATAATGAAAAAAATTAATTTCATATGGATTTAAATTATGATTTGATATGAAGATATAGAAGTAATTGACTATAACGAGGATACATCATTTGTTGGGTCATGTATTTAACTAAGATAAGTATATCATTTAAATGGATGTCTTGGTATGAATGAGTGTGTGGGATCTACATATTGGAAATTTAATATTCTATTTTAGGATGTAATTATATCACTGGAAGTCATCAATGTATTCCTAAAGATTTACCTAGACATCCACTAGAGTGTGATGTTTAGTAGTACATTATTTTAATTCCTAAGGTATTAGTTATAAAATAGACACACTATATAATAGATATAGAGGGATTAGTGTATCCAAAGAAATTGATATTTGATTGTTTGATAAGTTATTCATATTCCCATCATTTTAGGCAAGAACTGTCATTCCTCTTTTTTAGATCAAAGATGTTTCATTATTGGTGTGTGTTCTTTATAGGAAAATAAATTATATTAACACAATGAACTTGTTACTAATGACTCACATTCATGACCTATTCTATCAAATTCATGGGGATCCAAAATTTAAAATGATTTTTCTATATTTACAGTATGACCAATATCATGTAATTATGTATGTTATTTTAAATATAATATTTTTAATGATGATTCGAAATTATGAATTTAATGTATTTACATTTGGATTTATTAATGCACCCTCAATTATTTTGGATCATGTGAACATTTTATTCAAGGAGTATAATGGTATTTTTTTCAATGATATATAACTAAGATCTAAATTTTTGGAGGGCGATGTGAAACTATTATAAAAAATTAAAGAGACACTTATTGTAAAAGGGTTATATTTTAAATTTATAATGATGTAAATTTTGATTTAAATATATTTTTTTCATGTAAATATTTTATCTGTTAAAGAAATCACTATTTGTATTGTGACTATAATAGAAGTCAATGAATGTAACACAATTATTATCATATTAAATATATTTAATTCCATTTTTGGAAGGTCACTATCAGTGATTTTTTCATATTTTTTCTTGATTGGATGGCTAATTAACAAATATAAGAACTAAATGGGTTTATAATATATGGAAAAATAAATTTGAGGAATATTTTCAGGAATTGAAAATGAATTAGATCATTTATATGAATATATATATATAATATATAATGGAAGGATTTTAAAAATATATCGATACAAAAAAATTATAACTGTTGTATAGATTTGAAACAAGATATTGTTGATTCCTCTTGGAAGGGAGGATTCACTGGTTAAGGTTGAAATAGAAAAAAATATGAATTAATAAATCACTCCCATATGGTAGAATACTTGATATCATGTGAAATGAAATGGTTCTAATCCAATATTTATAAGAATACTCCTATAACAAATAGAACCTATATTCATTTTAAACTTATAATAAATATAAGATAATCAAAAGGTTTTTTATTTTATTTTTTATACAGTTGTTCCTAGTAGATGACAATCTTGTAAAATCATATATGTTGATATATGTATTTTTAATGAGGGATAATGGTGTAAAATCCCTCTAGTGGTGATATACACATTCTTATGAACATTGAACAATACTGATGGTTAAAAAATAACTCAAATAATGAATTTATCACCCTTCATTACGTATCGTGATATATTTATGTTTTATTAGACATTAGGAGATTATATGGATATTTTCATTCATGAAATAATGTGAGAAGTATGATTTTTATTCATTGATAGAAATTCGTGTGGCACATTTATTTTTGATTATGCACCATAATAGTATATAATTATTGAATTTATAATACTAGGGTTAGGGTTATGACGTTTATTTATTATAAAAGTTCAATTTATGAAATCATAAACACATTTCCGACCTTTTGACATAATGTAATTTTATTATTCTACCATATAACAAATATATATTTACCACTAGACACAATCAATATCCAATCATCCTCCTCATAATTTATCGAAAACCAGATAGAATGAATAATTACATGTTTATTAATAAATATTTAATATATTATCTATCTGGAGAATAATTTTTTGGAAAATATAAAATAAAATAATATTTAATATATATCCATATAATATAAAAATTGTCTTCGGTGTAAATAATTACTTACATTATGTGAACATAAATCCTGAATAAATTTATTCATCATTCATTATAATAGTATTTATTCCAATAATTAAAATAAAATTGAATTAAATTATAATCAACATAAACACGTAAAATGTATCTATCTTGGATTATTTATTGATGGAATTTTCTAGGCATCCACGACATCCCATGTTACATTATAGTAATAGTATATGTCACCCCCATTGAGTGATATTAATATCCAAATGTAGATTAAAACATATGGGTCTTTGCCCAGAAATATAATAACTTTTTCACAATATCTCTTGAACTAGGTTTCACACAGATTTCATTAATCTATATTCCCAATACATCATTCATTTACAATCTCATATTATCAAATAATTACACCATAGCTATAGTGATTAATGTCAATGTTTTTTTTCAACCAAATTGATGAGATATCTAATTCCATAAACATGACGAGAAAAAAATCCTTCCTTGAGTAATTAATTATTGATAGGCCATTTATAGGGATCCCAACACACCAAAAATATACATGAAAATCTATCATTTATTCTCTAAAAATATTTCTATATGAAAAATTCATGATATTCCTTAATAACAATTCTAAATTTTAATGACCAATACACACGCTCACATTTAGAAATAGCCAATGATAATAAAATATATTAAAATCATAGTTATAGTGATGATATCATTATATCACTTCATAGAGATTACTATTTGAGTGAATAATAATATAAATTCATATCAGGTAATAAGTAATAATTGTTATTGGGGATCATAATATATAACTGATCATAGATTGTTATCTGAATACATAATTATATTAAAAAATTATCATATAATTTAATCTTTTTCCATGAATGGTTGACCAACTATTATCTTAAAATATGACAAATAATAGTGGAAATTAGTATATTAATTTATTGAATAAAACATGACTTTACAACCTATTATCATTAATTAATATTCACTTCATGGAATATATATGTAATCCAAAGTTAAAAAAGTATTTTCTAGAAGAAAAACTATGAAAGACTCCCATTTGGAGAAGAGATAGCTGCAAATGAAATTTATTATGATATATCATACATTAATAACATGATTATACAATGTCAATAAATCTTTATGGTGTCTAAATTGTCATTTTTCGGTACTTTATTCATTAATACATCAACTATTAGTGAGAAATCCCTTATCTGATGATAATTGAAATTTATTTTCTTCCTCCAATGATGTTACCTTGAATATTACTCATATTCTAAAACTATATAATTCTCACTATAGAGTGTTATGGGTTACATGATGATACATAAAAAATCAATATAATGGATGATTTTTTGTATCCAAATAGCATCATTAACAACCTCATAATTTTCATTATAATCAGTCTCTGCTATATAATCCACAAACATGAATTTCATTAAGCTAGACTAGATCACATGAAATCCTTTGAGCATGATTATGTATCCTTCTATGGTTTTGTATCATCTCGATCTATTTAGATTATTTATTCAAAAAATGCTAGGAGGAATGCTGATCATTTCCTTTGTACCCCCGAATCATATCCTTATTTCATCTCGGATACTTATGGATAGTCTTCCCTGCCATCTAGTGGTGATAACCTATTCCAACTCGATATCATTATTCTAGAATTATGGTCTAGGTGATATCTATCCTTTATATAGTGTATCATATATAATCTATTAAATAGATTATTAATATTGGATATTAATCTTTTTTTCTGAAACCAAATTTGTTTTAGGACACATTTTCGTAGAAAAAAGAATTCCATTTGACACTAGAAACAATCCACACATAGAATATTCTTTGATGAATATTTTTATTATAATTCAATTGAATGTAAATTGAATTTTAATTATTTACATATTTTTTATATATTGATATTTTTATACAATGTATATATTTTTTACCTTTAATGTTCCAAATGTAAATCATGTGTTCTTCCATAAATTGACATATTGTTTGACAAGTATTTCTTTAGTAATTAGTAGTATGTTGTCAGCGTAAAATATTAATAAATGGACTACACACCCAATAAACCACTTATAGACATAATAGCAACTCCCATTTTGTTGGTATCCAAATTATGTTATGGAATTTTTAAATTTAATGTTTCCTAACCTGGATTATTTCATTATTTTGTAAATAGATATTTCTATTTGAATACAAATTTAATATCATTCAATTCAATTTTTTTAAAATAAGTACCACTTTAAGATGGTTTTATTTATCAAGTGATATTTTGAAATCCATTTTGGGGAATTCACATTCCTATTATGTTTCAATAACAAGTATTATATTATTATGTTATATCATAGAAATGAGTGGAATGATTTTATTGTATTCATTTTCATGATGTTTTTTGAATTCTCTTGTTGCCAGTTTCTACTTATACTTTTTAAATTTTCCACCAATGTATCATTTCATCCATTATAATAATTTTGAAAAAAGATGATTAACATGCACTAAATGCTCAAAAAAAATATATACATGGTATTGATACATGATGTACATTTAAAAATTCATAACTTCTCTCCACATGAAAATATATGATCCACATTGTGAATCCTTAAAGGGTATAAAATAACTTCATTAAAAATACTATTTAACTTCCTCATAAACTATTAAAACATATATTTTTATTTCTATCACCTATTTTATAAATATATAAACTACATGTTCCTCAAGAACTATTTCTTCCAAGGGTCATTGTAAAATCCATTCATATTTCAACCCTATTGTATCTTCACCATTGACATTATCTAATTATATACATCTCCCTAAGACCCATTTAATGATGTGATCCTTTATATGGAATGTGGGATGTATTTTAACCAATATATCTTGATATAAAGGTTTATATATGATTTATCACCTTTTTAACATTTCATATCATATAAAGATTCACATAGTTCCTCGGGGTGATAGTTTTATTCCAAAATTATCCTTGAAAAATAAATCACATCCTCAAAATAATACCTGAAGAGAAATGATTATTTCCCTTGTAATGTTCACATAGAATAATTGTTACCACATTATTTCTCACTTTAATTTGAATGTTTGTAATGAACAGACCTAAATTCCCCCACAAAACCTGTACCCAACCTTATTCTCATTCTTCTAAAAGGGTGTTCCTATTCCCCCTGTTCGGGAGACTAGCACTTGGTGATCAAAAAAACACATGATATAATGATTTTACGAACCCAGACTTAAAACATTACATAATATTAAATCAAGTTAATAATTCCAATTGAGGATATTTTTAGGTATAGAGTTATATAAAATTAGGACATAAATTTTACATTACATCTCATATATTACTAAGTGGTCACTTAAACTCAGTTTCCATTTTTTAATAATATAACAATTCTTAAAATAAAACAATAATTTTTTTCTATATATAAATCTTCTTGAGTTATTCATTTATTTTGACCAACCTTATACCATGTGAAAATCATTTCAAAAACTTGGGGTGAGCATAAAAATCTCGGTAAGGGTCATAAAATTATGAAAGAGACATTTCTTCATCAATACAGAAAACAGATAAGCTCTTTATCATAACTCATGATATCATAAGATGTATGAATAACACATAATAATCACAAATCATAAAGATAAATTGTGTCATCCATAACATACATATGTTTTAGATTTACCATCTTTCTAGGGAGTTACATTTTCAAAATCCATCACAATATATTCCCTAAATCTCTTAGGAGAAACATTAATGTTTACCTCTATCACATTACCAAATTTATTGGAGGGCTATCTTGGGCTCACCCGCCCTAGGTTTGTCATGAAACCACCCGTATTCTTAATCAATTCCAAAAAAACAATAAAATATTCTTAACATATATTACAAAAATAATGGAAATAAAACATTTCCACATTACAATCACAATATTTTATCTCAAGATATTGATATAATCAATTCTTAAACAATCCATTTTCAAAAACATTTAAAAAATTTAATAAAGATATTTTTGAATCAAAGGGTCTGATACAAGGTTGAATATTTTGAAAGAAATTTTAATTTAAAAACATTCAAATCCATGAAAATAAATCCATAAAACCATTTTTAAAACAATAATATTAATGAAAAATATTTATTATAATGAATCATTAAATCATTTAAAATGATATTTTAGTTAATGAGTTTCTAACCAATTGAGATATGCTTAAATAAAAATATATGAGGAATAACATGGATCAAAGATTATAATATCATGAAAATAATGAGATCCATGATATAATATGTAAAAGGGAATTATATACACCATAAAAATTGAATTGGTGTATAACAACAAATAAGTCTCAATGGAGTGAAAATTGAGATAAATTCCCTTGCATAGATCATATCATTAGATTAAGGAAAAATAAATTCCATAATTTTGTTTGAAACATTATAATACACCCCTTATATATGTAAATTAATTGTCAAAAAAATTTGTGTTCATTCTCAAATATTCATTTCATGACATAATCATGAAGTATAACTTTAACCCAAATAATTAAAATTGGTTTAAGATGTTCTTTTACTTAAATTCGATAGACTAATATCATCAAATTAAAATTCATAAATTGAGTTGATGAGAGAGGAATGTGTCTCTCATCACCTGGATATAAATTTTACAGAAATAAGGATATATAAGAACATATTTCATTATAGGAAAATGGAAATCTATAAGACATAAATGATGTCTTTAACTAAAATATTTCTATGAAAGGTTCCCATACTGATTTGGTAACATATGAAACATAAACCACATGAATGATAAGGCATAAAATGAGGATGTAAATGACCATAAATTAATTTATATTAAACAATTATTACATTCATGGGTAGCACATAAACCACACAAAAGGATATAGTGGCAAATATTGCATGAATCACACCATAATAAAAAGTAAAATGAAAACCCATTACCGCATATATGATTTGACTCATTTGTTCCTTATTCATCCTGAATAATAATCTTATGTTAATTTCTACTTCCTTAAGACTTTTTTTCATGTTTTTTATTAATTTTATATCAATAATTACATTTCTATAACAATTAGTTAATTATATGATGTTATATCAGAAATTTTTTCGATGTTCATAACATTAGTCAAAAACGAACTTGTTATAATTTCAATTATTCCATGTGGTAAAAATTCCAAATCAACAGAATGATATTCATGATTTAGATATCATATATATCATATATATCCATTTTATATGTATTTATAATACTCCATAACATATTTATTTATGAAATGAAACACACCATTCATGGAGGCAGTAAGTCGTATGAACACATGAACACTACATTAATATTCATTTTGTATTTAATGAAATAAAAATATCATAATAAATAGGTATATTATACTTCCAATATATTATTTTTGTTTTTTAATTTAATTAACTACATCCATTATACATTCCATGTATGGTATGAACGAGTCATATCACTTTGAGGGGATGGTAGTCCACACATCATCAAATGAAATTATCGTATTTACCCATTATGGAACCCATAATTGTATGTTATAAATTTAAAATGAAAAATTATAGGGAAAAAATATATATATCATATATAAATATACTTCCATCATAATGGCAACCATTATAGGCTGTCGGAGATATTTGAAAAATCATCTTTTTGTGAGGCAAAAGTTCGCCATCCACATAAACAGTATGATCGTAACAACTACATAGAGGTGTGCTTATGATTAGTCAAAATCCATCCGAAAACAAGAACCTATTATATTGAGTGTACTATATTTGTTATAAAATAAATGAATAAAAATATTTGAGATGGTTGGAGAAGTAAAATAAATGAAAATATCTTAAGAGAAGACATTTACCATAAATCATATATCTCTCACTGGTTTAATCCAAAAAGTTTACTTGATGTGGATTCCACCTAAGGTAAGGCTTCTATGTGTAAGAGAGGGATCATTGGAGCTTATTTGGTCAGTTTTTGGTTGCGATATGTGCCTATAGAGGTGTGAGTAAGGGGTTAGAGGTGACAAATTTACATGAGGTGTAGGAGGGGGACATTAGGAAAGTTTGAAAATATTGTTTTATTATATAATTAATTTTCCATTTCTAAATGTCCAAAAAATATTTAATTTGATGATACGATGACACTTGTTTAATAAAAAATCATCCAATTATAATTGGACAAGTTTTTTATATTATTATAACAATTATAATCTTATTTAATAAAATATTTCATTAATGCGGAAAACACTTCATCATTATTATGTCATAAAAAACTGTATTTATTTGATATATAAAAATTATAAATAAAATAACATGATGTTGAAAGTAGTTTTAGATTTATAATTACTATTTATAGTCAAATATATCAATTATATTAACCCACATTAAAATTGTTTTTGAAAAACAATAAATGTTTATGATATTTTTATTTTTAATTTAAATAAAATATTATTAATGTCATTATCATTCTTAAATGGATTTAAAAGGCCAAATATCTTACCCAAGGAATGTATTGGTCATCCATAACTCATCCAATAAGGTTAGGAAAAGTGTTATCATAATTTTATATAATTATAATATTATTTTTACCATTAATTACCCTATTAATCATTAACTACTATAAATAAAAGTAAAATAATACTATTCAACAAAAATTATTTTCATCTTATTAAAACAAAAATTTTATAATAGTAACAACGATGTTTGTCAGATTTTCGAAATTCAGTTCACAGAAGCTGTAAAATTTCATTTAAATGAATATGTATGTTTTCAACTACGACTTAGTGCTTTCATTATTCATTCAAAAATGATGTTTTTCAAAAAAATACAAAAAATTAAACTGTTGTAATATTTGATATTAAAATATAAATATTTCATTTCTATTTTATAAAATTTAAAACATTGAAGTTTCATTAAGTAATTTATTATTAATTCACGTTGTCAAAACAAAATTAGTGTTTCAAAGAAATAATAACTATCAAAACATTGATACTTGTTTATGTCTAATTTCAAAGTGAAATTACATCCAATGGAAAAAATATTATTAAATGGTAAAAATATAATATAATTACACTTTAAAACAAATTAGAAATATAATCTATCCATATAAATAAATATGATTAGAAAGCAGTTTTTAATTAAAAAACATTATTTTCACTATTCATTAAAAAATGAATTTTATTAAAAAAATACCAAATATTTACCCAAATAAAATTTTGATTCCCAATTTCTAAATAATATTTTTTTCGAATAAAATATATAAAAGTGACCAAAACTTGATTTAATGTCGGTTCTCCATCAAAAGGAGGTAAATTTACAGTTTTAATGAATATAGTAGTATTAAGTCTAAAAATCCTATTAATTAACATTTTAAGAATCTAGTTTTAATTGGATAAGTGTAAAAAAATTCATTTAACAAATATTTATAATCATATTGGAGTTAGTTCTATTCATTCTCTCCAAAATAGCGGGTAGACATTAACTACCCTTTAAAATTATAATATATTATTATTTTTCCTTATGACTCTACATTGTGTGAAAAGTAAGATTTCAATGAAACCCATATTTGTGTATCAGGTATGGAATCAAACATGGAATACCATATAAAGTAAAAATAATATTTAATTAAAAATTATTATTAAATTTTAATATTCAATATTCATTATTCACCTAGGATGTTAAATCTTTCCCCCCTTTGGGAATTACATCCTCGCAATTTTAAAATTGGGCTCAGTAATATCATTAAAACTCACACAACAGAAAAAGACTCAATAAAACGATCACTTTAAAAGAAATAAATGGAAGTAAAGAGGAATCCTGAGAAAACCTATACTCGGATTCCATGTTGGAAAACATACTTATGGAATAATATATAAGTGTCATGTTTTGGTGGAGAGTGATAGAAATTATGATTTGGTTATTGTTAACCTCTAGAAAATAAAAAAATTATGATAGGCTAAACGATGGTATGTTTTCCCAGTAGGAAAAGTAAACCGAGAATATTTTTTAAATGATTCCGTCAATAAATATGGATAATTTATTTTTTAGATTGACAATGTACACAAATAAATATAATTACATTTCAAGTAGAGTTTCATCCTTTAATTAGTTTCTATAAAAAAACATATCTTTTCCCTAAACGATGAGTATTCAAGATGATGTTGTCACACGTGAAGTGATGGAAACAACATCTAGATAAAAACATCATCCAAAGATGATGAACCATATATTTCCCCTATCATTAGACATTAACCAGACCCCAAATATTTATTATAAGATTTGATAATCCAAGATAGGATAATATTTTATAAAAAATAAATACTACTCTTAATCTTCATTATCGAATAAATAATACCCAAATCCAAATAAATATCTTTCAATAGAAAAATGTACATAAAAATTATTAAAATAATCCTGACAATGTCTGAAACCCAAAATTTAGAAAGATTTTATCAAATAGTCATCCACTGTAAATCTTAACATTTATCTCAAAATTAAATTTACTACTCTTAGAATCTTTTAATGAAGTGTAATTAACAAACTCAAATATTCTCTAACAGAGGCTAATCATTTCCATAAATAAACAAAATGGTCATGTGTCAATAATTAAAACATAGGTTCCTACAGAATAAAATTCTACTATTACACCACATTTGAAATCCAAAAGTATTCTATATTCCGTGGGAATATAGTTTCCAAAAAATAGGAAACTTCTTCTAAAATATCTATTACCACATAATCCCCCAATCACTTTCCTATATGAAGGATATATATTTGATAATATATAAGATCCAAAATAAAAATATTCTTGATCAACAAAAACATTTAACCAAAATGAATATGTCATTAGAGAATGGTGCGTCACGTAGTCCTGTGGTATGCAATAAATCCCAATCGTACTTTAGTAGTGGGTTCAATTCTCGCATATTTGTCCAACGTGATGGGTTGTCACATAGTATGTGTGTTGTCCTTTTTGAAAAACAATATAATTTAATAACATTCCCAAAAATGAGAAAAACTCTTAAAAAATAACCATAACATGATTTAATCTCAGTGGTTGTCTTATGCCTCCATTTTTCACCCCAAACAATAATGAACTCAATATATTTATTCATGAAGTCATATATATTTTGAAGAAAAAAAATTACGTCAATAAAGTAACATTATTCCCAATAAATGAACATCATACATTGATCATGGTGTCAACATGGTTTCATTATCGTCCTGTTCATGTAGATATATGGTCCAAGCATTGCAACAATGATTTAGTGATCCTTCAAAATCATCAGCTTCTTTTATCAAATTAAACCTCGTAAAACATGCGTCATATAGGTTATTACAGATTAACAGTATCACAAAATAATCATGCATGACATATACTTTCAAAACATCTAATAAAACATGGTTTCAATAAATTTGTCTAAACGAGTTTCAGTTGAAACATTCAATCAATGGTCCTTTTAAAATAAAATATGTATGTTCCAAAAGACTGTAATTTAAAAGAAAATATAAAATGGTTGTGGAAGGGTCTCCTTATTCAGCAGCTTTTCCAAAATCAAAAAATGTTCAAAATCATGTGATAAAATAAAATATTTGAGAATACCAGGAAAATATTTACCTTTCTTGAAAATATCAGAATATTGAGAAAATTGGATTTGACAAAATACAACCCATGATCCATGATGGTATCTATATATAGATGAGGTGTTTGACATCTCATACAATTTCTTGCAAATGAGGTTTATGTTAGAAAATGTTTTAGATTCTTATAGGCATGACATTGTAATAATTATTGCAAGAAACTCATAAAGAAGATATATGATTGTCGTGTGAGATCATCCTTCTTCAATTTATAATAGACATTACATGATCAAAAAAATTTACAATATAATAATTTAACTTAATGTGTATACATAAAGACTAACCATGTGTCTAATGGAAACTCCTAATCCCTAAATTTGTCTAAACCAACCACTCATACCAACTATAATGATGCATTCTTATAACATTACATAATCTGAAATTCAATTAATAATTCTCATTGTGGATATTTTTATGTTTAGAGTTTTAGAGAATTATTCCATATCTATAAAATTAAATGAAAAATATTACAATGTAGACGCTTCCACTTAGTATCCATTTTTTCCCTAAAATAAAAATTCATAAAATAAAACAACAATTTTTTTCTCATATAAATCTTATTAAGGTTTTCCATTATCATACCATGCCATATACCATATCAAAAACATTTCATAAACATGGAATGAGCATAAAAATCTCACTAAAGTGTATAAAATAAATAAATACTACATTAGTTTGTCAATACATACAAAACATAAGATATTAAAAATTCCTCATGAAATCAGAAGGTGTATGAATAACACATAGTAATCAAAAATCATAAAGTTAAATTGTGTCTTCTATAACAAACTTACATTGAATATTTCAGAGAATCATGGGGAGATACATTTAGAAAACTCATCATAGTATATTCCCAAAATATATTTGGAGAAACGTTAACATTTTCCTCTATCACATTACCCAATGACATGGAGAGCTATCTTGAGCTTACCCACCCTTGGTTTATCCCAGAACCACCCGTATATGTAAAAAATTACCAACAACAATAACATGTTCATAAAAATAATAATCCAAATGGAAATATAACATTTCCACATTGAAATCACTATATATCATCTAAATATATTTAAATAATCAATGCTTAATCAAACCATTTTTGAAATCATTTAATACTTTTAAAAAAGATATTATTGAATCAATGTGTCCCATAACACATTGATGCATTTGAATGAAATTTTAATTTCAAAACATTCACATATATATAAATAAATCCTTAAAACATTTTTTATAACATTAAAATTAATGATAAATATTTATAATAACAAACCTATAAAATATTTAAAATGATATTTTTGTAAAAGAGTTCCTAACCAAATGAGAGATGCTTGAATACAAATATTTGAGGAATAACATTTATTAATGCTTATAAGATCATGTGATTAAGGAGATTCATGATATAATATTTCAAAGGGATTTATATACACCATAAAAAACTAAATTGGTGTATATCAAAAAATAATACTCATTGAATGTAAATTAAGATAATGTCCCTTGGAAAGATCATATAATTTGATTATTGGAAAATCGATGACATAAATATGTGTAACAAATACAAATATAACTAATATAAGATTAAATTATTTGTAAAAAATGAGAGTTCATTCACACATATTCATTGCACGACATAATCAACAAGTAGATGTTTAACCCAATGAATTGAAATTGTGTTGAGAAGTTGTCTTACAGAAATTTGACACCCTAATAACATCACATTAAAAATCATAAAATGTGATTATGATAGAGGAAATGGTATCTAATCATAGGTACATAAAATGTACATAAATAAGGATATATAATAACATACCCCTACATAAAAATGGTTATTTAAAATAAATAAAATAAGTCTTCAACTAAATGAGTACAATGAATGGTTCCCTTACCGATTTGGTAACATATGAAAAATAAAACACATGAAAGAAGGAGCATAAAATGAATATTTCAATTCACATAATGTAAATTATATTAAACAATTAAAACAATCATGGGCATTACATACACCCTAAAAATTTAAATATTTTCAAATATTTCATGAATCTCACAGAAATAATAACTGAGATGAAAATCCCTTACCTCTTGTCCGACATTACTCATTTTTTCCATGTTCATCCTGAGTAATATACATAAGATAATTTATACTTCTTTATGAATTTTTTAATTATAATTTTTCCTTTTATATCACTTATTAACTTGTCAAAAGAACTGGTTATTTATTTGTGTTCATTTTAGAATTTTGGTCTATGTTTTGAACATTATTAAAAAATGAACTTGTTATAATTACAAATTATCCGTGCTGTCAAAATTCCATTATCTATATATATATTCATGATATAGATATCATATATATCATATATATCTAGATTATATGTATTTATAATATTCTATATCTTTTTCAGTTATGAAATGAATCACACCGTTTATAGAGACGGTAAGACATACGTAATCATGAACACTACATTCATGTCTATTTTATATTTAATGGAATGAAAACATAATAATACATAGGTATATAATAATTCTAGTATAATTTATATTTTATGTAATTTAATTTATTATATCCTTTTTCATTCCATTTATGGTATGGACGAATCATATCACACTGAGGGACCGGTAGTCTGCACATCCTCAAATGAAATTATTGTATTTACCCATTATGGAACCCATACAAGTATGATATAAATGAAAGATAAAGATAAATAGAGAAAATAAAAATATAATTTATGTCATATCTAAATAAATATCCATCATAATGGCCACCATGATAGGTGGTTGGAGATATTTGAACAATTGTCATTTCTTGAGGAATTATATTGTTGTCCACAAAAATAGTATGTTCGTATCAATTAGATAGAGGTGGTTTGATGTTTAGTCTGAATCCTTCTCATAACAAAATCCTAGTATATTTATTATACTAGTGTTGTTATATAATAAAGGAATAAAAATAGTTTAGGAGGTCGGAGATGTAAAAAAAGAACTTCAGAGAAGACATTACCTTTAAATAAAGTATCTCTCTTTGGTTTGAACAAAAACGATTTCATGATGTGCCTTATGAATAAGGTAAGACATACTGGTGGAAGATAGGGATCATTAGAGAATATTTGGACATATATTGGATGAGACAAGGGGATTTAGAGGTGTGTGTAAAGTGTTTTAGGTGAGATATTTTTATAAGGTGTAGAAAGGGATCTTTAAGAATGTGTGAAAATATTATTTTATTATATAATGATTTTAGGATTCTAAATGTAAAAAAACATAATACTGTCGAAGATAAGATGTATATTGTTCAAAATAAAATCATCCAACAATAATTGGATAGGTTTTGGTTATTATTTTATTGTTAATAATCTTATTTATTTAAATAATTCATTAATGAGGTAAACTAGTACATCATTATTGTATCCTAAATAATTAAATTTATTTGATTTCTATAAATGATAAATAAAATACAATGATTTAGTTAAAAATATATATCTTTATAATGAATATATATAGTTCAATATATCAATTATATAACCCAACATAATTTTTTTAGCATAATAATACTTGTTTTTTATATTTTTATTTTTACTTTAAATGAAAAGTTATTAATGTCATTATCTTACCCAAATGGATTTAAAAGGCCAAAAATCATAGAAATGGATTTCATTGGTCGTCCATGACTAACAAAATATGGTTAAGATAAGATTTATGGAAATTTTATATTATTGTAATATTATTTTTAACTTGAATAAACTAATTTACCTTTAACCTCTGTAAATAAAAGTCAAAAGTTACATTTCAACTATAATTATTTTCATCATATTGAACAACATATTACTAATTAATAACATTCATGTATGTATTATTTTCTAAATTCAATTCACAAATGCGAAAAATTTCATTTAAATGGAGAATTTAGTTTCTAACTACTAATCAATGATTTCACTAATCATCAAAAATTGACTATTTTGATAAAAATACCAAAAATTTTGCCTAAGATATATTTTATATTCTGAATTAAAAAATTATATATATTTTTCCAATTAAAAAAGATAGATGTTTCTTTAATTTATTTAAAATTAATTATTGTTGTCAAAACAAAAAGATTGTTTTTAAGACATAATAAATATGCAATGATTTACACTTGTTGATGTCCAATATGAATGTGAAATTACTTCTAATTACCCACAAAGGATTAAATTGTTAAAATATAATCATATTGCACTATAAAACCAATTAAAAAGATAATGTAAACATATCTATAAAATATATTAAATGGAAATTTTGAATTAAAATATACTATTTTTCATTATTCATTAAAAATATATTTCATCAGAAAAATAACAAAATTTAACCCAAATTAAATTTTGAGGTCTCGATTCTATAGAGGAAATTTATTTTTGTCAAATAGAACATATAAAAGTGACTAAAACTAGAATTTATCTGGGTTCTCCCTCAAAAGGTGGTACATCAATCTTTTTAATGAGTATTAGAGTATTTTTCCTTTAAATAAAGTTCATTGTCATTGTAGCTTATAACATATATTGTATAAATCTAAAAAACATTTAACAAACATGTATAATCTTATTTCAGTTACTTCTAATCATTCATACCAATACAATTTCTAGGATTTCAGAACTATTTAAAATAATCTTGTATCTTTATTATCCAGTATGACCCAAGGTTTTGTGTAATGATATATTTCAATGAAACCCATTGTTGAGTATCAGGTATGCCATCAAACATGGAATCCCATTCAAAGTAAAATTAATATTGAATTCACTAATATTAAAAAATATAAAAATTCGATATCCATTACTCACCTAGGATTCTACAATTATTTCTCCTAAATAGAAGAAACTAAAAATATGTACACATAGAGATGAGATAATATTGGATTATATAAAAAATACCATAATAAATAATGAACAATGGATGTGATACAACAAAAATATGAATAAAATCCACCTCATAGGGACATGTAAATCATTATAGTATAAAAAAATAAATTATCATCTACAATATATCCATGTGATACTTCTGGAAATATCACACAATATCACAACCATATACCTAAAGCCCAACTAATAGAAAACATTGTAGCTTTATAGTGGCGCCTTTTCTTTCCAAGAAATGAATGATGTAACATGGTCTATAAACCCCTAATGAGTTATGAAATGTGTAATATAATTGTATTAGTAAAATTCAATCCATGGGATCCATAATAATTATTTATACTGTAATCAATGAATACTCATCTTTAAATAAAATAAGGAATGATATAATGGATTGAAGTGATATATCAAATGAATTGAGAAAAAAATTTAATTTCCCGTGTTTTAGATTTTCAAATTAATCATGTCAAAAAGTTTTAATGCATTTCAGATACATATATCAAAGAATATATATCAAATAAATGAGTAGAAATTTTTGGATTACATATCATATCAAAACAATTGATGCTCAACTAACTCAGTATGATCCAAAACAACCAAAATCAACCAAAAGAACATATAACATCATGAAAAGGATCAATCTAGATTAGTATATCTTAGAAATTTGTTCCTAACATAGAAAATAACTAATGAATCATGCCACTCGACAAATTCTTTTAGACCCAAGAGTAGAGGAACACTATAAAACTCAAACCCCTAATAGTTCTAACAAGTTTCTACAACTATAACAAACAGAGTGAAGGGAATCCCTAGGTCCAACCCCCATACCAAGGATGAGGGATATTGCTGCACCTTCCACCTATACACTTAATGATTTCCATGTTCTCTATTTTCAAAACCAGCTCATAAAACCATAAATTGTATTCCATTTCAAGATACCATTATACAATTTTTTGACAAAAACATTTCAACTATCCAAACATGGGGAAACCATGTTTAAAAAAAAATCTACACAAATAAATACATAAGAAACCATACCAATTCATTATATAAAGAAATTTATTAAAAAATTACCTTATTATCATAAACCAAAGAAAAATATGAAATTAAATACATCAATTATGGGGTCAAATTTCGAACAATAGAACCACCCAAAAAGAAAGAATACTACAATAAAAACATAGGCCCTTGAAACAATACAAACATCTCAGAATTTATTAAATTCCGCAGATACTGTTATAAGCGATGTGTAAAAATAACATACCATAAGAACTCACACCAAACTCACTTAATTCAATAAATGAATGACACAAATATAAGATCACACAGTTGATATAAAAAGAACAATGAAGAAACAACACCACTAGTCAATGGATCTGATAACACAATTCAATGGGGCTCATGAGATCAATGTAAATGAATAATAAGAATAGATTACAAAACTAATGTTATTCAATGAATCAACACAGATGATCAATCATTGAAAAAAATATTTAGACATAGCATATGTCCCCCAAATCACAGTATAAGATATCTATGTTGAAATAAGGAATGAATACATATGAATGATAAAAAAATATTTGCCTTATGGTTCCCTAAATGTATTATCCATTACATTTACATATAATGGTATCAATTTGTACATCGTGTAATCCACATGGTAAAAATGTACCAATAATCCTTCCATCATTGTATTAGGAACATGAATTTTAACATTATAAATCATGTATATTTTACATGGAATGTATTCCCTTTACTTAGTCTACCTGGTACCTAAAATATTTAATATAGAAAATACATGTCATGTACTCCCATGAAATATTGTGTATTTCTACTAGTGATTGTTAAATGAACATACTTTTACATAGAAACCCAAACTACCTTATAATTTTATGAGCATGGGGAGAAACTTGTGACTGCATTCAATGATTATTCCCAGTCATCATTTGTACCACCCGAAAATTTAAAATATATATATAATATTAAATATCATGTGTGACACACAACAGTAGACATAGAAGGTAATATAAAATGCTGATATTTTATTATATATTTACTATTTAAAATAAATTGAATAATTGATATATCGTTCAATATACAGAACACTAATTTTAACTTGTGTATCATTAAATAACGTCATTCTTCGATAGCTTTCATTACACATGATATCATGTATTTCTAAATATGTTAAAAATAAATATTTATTATCATCATTATTCCCAAGAAATTAAATTTAATATTACAGGTAGGATTAACTGAAATATTTAAATATATATTTTACACATTATTATTATTTTTCTATTGAATAGTAATAAAATAATTATCATTTTAGTGACATAAATATTATTTTTTGAAAAACCATAATTTTTTTTCGAAATGACTGTATAATCATGATTGTCACATATAATTTAAATTAATTTTTACAAAATTTATAAAATATATTTGATAGAATAATAATAATTTTTTTTGTATGGAAGATTCAAATTATCTATTGGATATTTTTTGTGAATTTTTAAGAAGATTGACATGTTGATGAATAATGAAAAATATATAAATTTTATTGAAATCTAACTTTTCATATAAATTATTTATAATGTTAAATTACATTTTAAATTTTTTGCAAAGTCACACTGTTAAAATTACACATATATTAGTAAACCTTATGAAATTTTAATAATTTTATATTGAATTTTGATATACAAACCCTATAAAACATTGATAATTTTCACTTAAAATTCATTATTCTCTTTGTGTCATCATGAATACAATTAAATTTAAATTTTCCACTTTAATGATTTGATTTTAAAAAAAATATTTCCATAATTGGAATCATAATTATTTATAATATATAATATGTTAAACTTATTTTTTTACATAAGGATTAGTGAAATTTATTATAATTAATATTGATTTTATGGTTAAAACAAGTCTTTTCATATTAAGAACTGATTGTATTAAAATAAATATTACTCAAACATTAGATTTTTATTTTATAAACTATATATCATATATAGGAATATTTTTTCAAAAAGATATTAAATGATTCAATTTAATTCATTCCTATGGGTAAAATAACATAGATTTGATAAACTAGTAAACTTGGTTAAAATTCTAAAAGCGTAAAATTGACTATACATAAAGGCTACGAAATAAAAATAAAAAATTATATTATTATTCTATAGTAGAGTATTCTAACTAAAACATCAATAAAACATTCCATTATAATCATATATTTATATCCACATGAGGTAAATGATTCCACCCAATATTGAATAATTTTTAGTATTTATTAAAATTAAACTCCTCCTCAACTATAAAAAGGAAATCACATCCCTTCGTTATTCTATCCTATAAATCCATTGGAATAATCTAAAAAATTAAAAAATAATAACCAAAAATTCCATAAAAAATACCCAATAATCTTTTTTTGGCATAATGACATCCTTGGAAACATTAAAAAATCAAATGAAGATACCTGATGTCGAGGTAATGTTCTTTAATGAGAAACATTATATTAATTATTTCATCATGTAATTAATTTCTTATTTTATGGTTATTATATAATATCCTATGTATATTCCATATATTTGGATGTCTTATATTAATTGAATTAACTATATAACTACATTATTCATTTAAATGGGCCACCAGATCAATATTTATGTATACGGAGGACTAGAACCTCCCGAAGAGATGAAATTCATTTTACCATTGAAACCACACAAGGATTGTTATTATTATGTATTTTAACATCTCTTATTACAAGGAGGACTCCATATTATAAATTAATGATCCCTTTAGATACATCTTACTTGTAGCTAGTGGTAGTAAAGGTCGATCCAACGAGGAGAAATGAGATGTCATGAAACCAGAGAAATTCAAGAGAGACGTGATTGTATTTATAAATAAGAACGGTTAACAGAAAAATCAATAGTAAAAGGATTTGTGAAAAATAAAAAAAATAGGAATGATTGAAAAAAATAAAACAATCATGTTGGGGTTGTAAAACAAATCATTTTTTATCACAAATATCTTCATATAGAATGAGACTAAATAATGAATGATATTTTCCATGTGGATTTAATAATATTATTGTTTTTTGGACTGAGGAAAATAATATTCACATTTAATAATTATTTCATTGGTCCATTAATTAACTACTAAAAATGTTTTGGATCATCACCCCAAAAGAAGATATCAATATGCTCACCCAATTGTCATGTATTCTCTCTTTGAAACTCCTTCAGTATCGTCCATTATTATCATTCATTGTATGATATGAAATCATTGATAAATAAGGAATTATATTCATTAATTAAGTTTTAAAAAATAATAATGAAAAAAAAACATTGAAATTTCAATTAAAAAGTACACAAAATAATTATTACAACACCCGATATGGGGAAAACTAGAATCTTATGACCATGGTCATAGTGTGTGGATTGGGGGAAAACTTCATCCCTACAATGGATATGATAAGAGTAAGGGGAAGGGAAGAACCATTCTAAACCAAATATTTGGAAACGAAAAGAAAATATCTAAAGGGATCTAAGAGAGGATTAAACATTATACTGGAAACACCTCCCCTAGATGTCCAACTGCGACCATAGAGTGCTTCCTCCATTATTTATAGAATATGGAAATACATGGTTTTTACCAAAAATTGCATTGAGGGTATTCAGATAAACTTGGTTCAGCCTTTTTTTCTCCACTAGTTAGTGATCCACCCCACAACTAAAGGACATCCAATGCATCGGATGTCAGTTGATGGGGGTACAGAGAATGTTGTGCCACCCACATGGTATATAGTATCAAATTTAGCAATAAAAATAATCTAGATAGGTGGAAAATATGTACTACCTAGAAGTACGCAACAAGTTGATACTGGAAGGAAACGAGGGCATGTATATGGTCTGGCTGATCTATGTCTTAGAAATGGTACACAATATGTGTAAAAAGTACACATTATTTATATTTGAAAAATTATTCTTATTTTCTTGATTTGAAACTCTGGATAGAAGATTACATAAAATAAACATGAACACTGAATTAATGATTTTTTCTTTCAAAATAATGTTTTTTTGGTGAAAACATGTTTTTATACTCAATAGAATTTCTGAAAGTGTATACACAAATAGAGTACATCAAAATCCTATACACATAATCATTTTTATTCCCTAAGAAAATTGTCAAAATCTAATTAATAGAGTTCATATTCTAAAATGGGAAGCATTCAACAAATTATGTTGATAAATACTATATTGAAAGAAGATGTTATTAAAAGAAGAATTATCATTCTCTATTTTAGAAATCAGAACACAGAAATCATCAGGTCTTTCCATATTTTCCAAATTTTTCTATGGCATTAGATAGGTTGGTAATTATGTGAAGAAAAATCATTCATGATTGATAATGTTGGCGTATTTTTTAAATAAAAATTCATAATATTAAATAATAAATCTCATTAAAACGTTCATCCCTTGTATGATCCCTCAATGTGTAACAATAGCATGATAAAAATCCCCTTTCCAACATTGGTCCATAAACCATCAATGAATTGTAATAAATTAATCTGGTCACTTTGTTCAATTTTATGTATTTTTTGTCAATAAAGGGAACAAAAAGGTAAATAAGAATAGTACTTTTGGGTTATTTCTTCCAAAAAGATCAAGGGGAACTCTCCCCCTCACATAATATAAACTTTTCTCACCAAAATCATCAATGAATAGACAGATTGACTCTCTAAAGATTAAATTAATTATCAATAGAAATTATATATTAATTATGGAAGGATGGATAAATAGTTTTATAAGGTGTCTTTATATAATCATAATTAATGGTTTTTATGGATTTTAATATTGTCATATGTATGGTAGGTCTTATTGTCAAAAGGGAAAAAATAATCAAATGTCTCAATCATTTTAATGTGATTCAAAAATGTCATATTTTTTAGTGAAAAACATACAAGTTCTTGTAGTTATTCATATCCTAAGAATCATTCAAGATTTGGTGTATGAGAAAAAATATTTCAAAAGGATCTGAATACCTCATGGGAATGAGAAAAATAAATAGTCAATTAGGTTATAAAATGAATAAAAATGGGTATTCTAATAAAGATAAATGTATATGAATTTAATTCCTAAATCTAACTATATCAATAATAATCTTGAAATATATTGAAATTTAAAATAATCATGCAACTTCTAAAATTCACATTTATTCCATTATTATTCATAATTATAATTAATAAAAAATTCAGTGGTTAAAATAAATTATCAATTAATGATGTCTTCTCTATCTAATTATGGGAAAATATTAGTGTGGTTTGAGACTCTCCCCCACTCTAAAAATTGGACATGGTCCCCAAAGTGAAACACTAATGGGTAGAGAGGATTTAAAAAAACATGTGTGGGCCAAGATAAGGGAAATCAGTTAAAGAAGTAACTTTTTTAGGACTCCTCCTCTATGGCCGACACCGTTACTAACCAAAACCTTCCATCCATAGGCTAGGGGATGGGGACTAGTACAAGTAAGGAATATCCCAAAATTGAAGTTGTTTCCTTTTAACATGAACACAATGGGACATGGAATAGTAAACAAAGAAATCCAAAAGTAAAGAAAAACATTAGAACCACCATAATGTACCACTAGTGAGAGTAAAGTGTGTAAAATGATGTTAAATGTGCCAAAATATAACCCCAACTGAAAATAATGTACAAAAATTGATGTACAATCTCTGAAGGACATCCACCATGGATCCTAACTCAAGGGTAGGTACAAATCTCTGTCAGATGTCACAATAGCACACCACTTAAATCGATCGACCTTCTTGCACCGTCTATCCCTATCTCCTCAAAGCCCCTTTCAAAGATGTCCATAACCTGCACAAGACACAACAGGTATGGGGGGAACCCTTCCATGTATGAGTATAAAAATACTCAGTAGGGACCCCGAGACACCTAGAGGTCTCTTAGAAATCCACAACAGAAAATACAACAAAGAATAACACCATAAAGGAAATACCACCGAGATAATAACGCCATGAAAGAACTAAAATACATTCCACAATGTAAAGAAACATCTTACACAAGGTATATCATAATTAATGTAGTAAATATTATTAGTCGTAATTCCAGATCATCTCATTATGTTATGAGGATATACTACTAATCCATGAAGGCCCGCAACACTACATATCCATGATGGGTCGCTCTACTACTAATCCACAACATCTCTCTCTATAGTCGATACATGATGGGTCACGCAACTGATTTTCAAAAAACGGTCTCTCCTATGATGATACATTATACTTATTAGTACTATTGATTTATGAAGGTTCTACCTTATGTTGATGCATGAAGGGTCTCTCTTATACTGATCCATGATGGGCCTCTCTTCATTCTTCCAGTCACAGCTAGACACTAGATTCTGACACTTGGCTCTCATGATTTCCATATGATTTTCTCATCAACCCATCATTAATACCTCATCCCTCATGAATTATAACATATATTATACCAAAATAACACCTCATTGTTATGCTCCCAATGCAATATATTGTGCATCGAACAAACATCTGGAATGTATGACATGGGAATTTATGTAATAATTGGCAAGTTATTTTTGAGTATGATCTATCCCGGACATACGTCAACCCACTTAAAAAACTCAGTAGAGTATCATAAAAGTACCACCTAATCATAAGGGTCCCAACTACATTGATTTCACGTCAATCAGACACCCAATTTCACAAATACGAGCATTTTGGTGAAATGGGGAGTGTTGGGGACCGGTCCGGTGTGACCTAGTACGACTGGACAGACTCGACCTGACCCAACCTGACCCAGCCTCGATGTGGTCTGAGATGACATAACATGACCAAGTTTTCATTCTGACCCACCAAAATTTCCTAGCAAAACGTAGCAAGACATCTCCTCCTTCCAAACGGGGCATAACCACGTCTCATCTTCTGCAAAAATAGCCAGTGAAACCTGTTGTGCCCTCCATGTATCATATGGATCAATTCTATGTGTGGACTAGGTCAATGCAGTGCCACAAGTCTCTAGTGGCATGACCACAGTGGCCACAGTTCCCATCTGTCAACTGGGTGGCCCGGACGCGGGATGCCACCTCCACCTGTTGCCTGTCTATGCCACACCTCCATGCCACTATGACTATTGGCCATGGCCCTCTTCCTCTGCAGTACGCCAACAAGCACACTACCTCCCTCCCCTATCGGTTATCGGTATGTTGGAGGTTTCTTCGGCGGGCCACCAAAGTTGATCTGATGATATTTATCACGATCTGTCTATGCGTATGTGGTCATAATTCTACCACGTTCACTATGATATCCTTAAACACTCCTTTCATCCATTTCAATAATTCATCCATGATTAATGCATATGCAGATGGGATCAATACTTGTTCGAGTTATCCTTCACCCATCGAGATTGAAGTATAACAGCATTGTGAAGTCTGGGGATTGTAGTTAAATCAATACAAGTTATAATTTAATACCAAATAGAGAAATCCAAAGTGAATCCATCCTCCAGAAAGAGCGCACAATATACAGATCAACCTATTCATGGTTTTATCCACATTCATCATTTTTAGAAAAGAATGGAGAAACTATAAATTGTTCAAAACACTACCTTGAATTTATGTTCCTTTCCATAGTGTTCTATCCTATAGGGTTCAATAGGTTGAAATCATTTTTTGCTTCCCAGCATTGTTCATTGATGTGTGACGAAGTCAATGATGTTCCATTGACATTCGACATTCTTTGTTGTAGAGGAAAATCTCCAGATGTTCTTCAATTAATTTCCTACAATATAGTTTTCAAAAATCCAATGCATGAGCTAATTCAATAGAGAACAGATCTCAATGTTTCTGTTATGCTGCAACTTTTCATCGTTACACAATGACATAACAAACCGTTAAGAGGCTTCCATTAATGTGTTTCTTCTTCACCTTATCACTTCCCCACATTGTCGTTGTCTGCTCCACAGTAGTTGATAAATTAAATAATATAACTTTTTAATGTTATTTTATTATCATCTGAAAATTAAAAATTATAACATTTCTATTCGACCCATTTTCAGTCAATGTTTATTATATTCTAGGAGAATATCGGTGTTGTGAGTTCAAAGGATCCCTCGTATTTTTTATCTGATAAAAATTTCAGTAATTATTAATACATGATTGGATGGTTACTAAACATACCCTAAAATATGTGCAATATAACCCTTTGGGATCTTAGGGCCTCAGAATCACATTCCAACAAAGCATACTGTGTAGAAATAAGTCCATAGAATTTAAAAAAATATTTTCATAGAAATTAAGGGCCATTATATTCTCCCCACATTAGTGCATTACGTCCCCAAAATCCAAAACAGAGGCTAATCATACAAAAAGGGGTACTAAGCATGAAATTGAGCCTTTGTCTCCCATGTGCTCTATTGGAGGTTCCCTTGAAACCACCGAACGCGAACTAGAGGAATCGACCATCCAAGATGTACCCAATCCTGTTGATACTATATCTCCACTATGTACTCTAAAATGTTTCCCTATCATCAATTTCCCGCATTCCCTAGTCGATGACATGTGATGTGTCATGCACATACCACCTCATCTTAGACATGTGAAAAAACATTGTGCACCTGGTGAAGCTATGGGGGAAGAATTAGGTGTTATTCCACCTCACATACTCTTCTGAGGATATGGAACGATCTGATTATCCTCAAATATAGCATGTCACCCCATCAAAATATATACAATCCTCATCGGGTTAAGACACAATGGAAAACATGGTATCCCTTCCCAAACACCAGCGGTCCATATCTCCTATCAAAATAAGTATTTTTTCTACTCCTCTTAGTCCACATCTTCTCCTGGATGATCTTCACCTTCTTAGTGGTAGACTATACCAACTTTGTACCCATGAGTTTTGACTTTCCTAGGTATGTCCAACCCAATGTTTATATGCATGACCAGTCGTACAAGACCACAAATGATACCATTCCAATGGGGTAGTGATAATAATTGTTTTACACAATATCCACTAGTTGAATGTGGTCTTCCCAATGGTGACCAAAATCTAGGACACAAGCCTGAATCATGTCCACCATGGTCTGTATAGATTTCTCTTCCGGACTATCCATCTGAGGGTGAAATGCAGTGCTCAATTGTAGATGAGTTTGGAACGCCTCTCATAATCCCATTACACAATCTGAATGTAATGTATGAATCATTTCCTTATAATAACATTGATAAAACCCAATGAATACAGATTATCCCTTGTACATAGTGGCGCCCCATTCCCTCTAATGATACATGGTGCTGGATGGGTTTGATGTGGGTCGACTTGTTGTGTCAGTCAAAAATCAACAACATAGAATCATGGTCCTAGGACCTACGTGGTATCCACATCACAATTTCATTGAATATACAGTATCAATTCCATTCCAGTACCTCAATTGGTTGTTCCATTCCTATTGGGACCTGATGCTTGGCCTTCACATGCAGACAATTGAGGCATCATGAAATGAAATGTTCCATCACTTTCATCATCCCTAGCCACCCGTATTGTATTCAGAGGCCCTAGTACAACATTTCCACACAACAATATATCTCTAAGAGTGTCTATGGAAAAACCCTAACACCTCCTCTCATATCGTCATTGGTACAACCATACGTCCCTTGAAAATGATGATGTTCTCCACACCTATCCCAAATCCATCAGGAGCACACCCAGTGTATATCTGAGCATCTCAGGCCTTGCAGTAAAATTCTGCAGGATTTTCCTCCATAACTCACTGAAATAGTGGGGAGTGACTGTTATATAATGGAGGTAAGACGCTCCATCAAAATCCATGAAGTATATCTACATCATAGGTAGCTTCTCTTCTGCCTCACTCAGTTGATGCAAATCGATCATCTTGTTGAGCGTGTCTTCCACCACATTCCCCTTCCTAGGAGTATAGACAATCTCAATGTCATAATCTCGGAGGAAATCTATCCATTTCCACTATCTTGTGTTTAGGTTTTTAGTGAGATGATATATATGAGACACTTTTAGTCAGATTATATGATAAAACGTTCACACATAAAATAATTCCTCCTAAAAATCAAGGAATAGACCATATCTGTTATCCCCATGTCATGGGTTGCATAGTTCTTCTCATATTTCCTCAGCTCCCCTAAACCGTAAGGGATCTCTGCTCACTCCGACAACATGACACAACATGGTAGGATCTCGGATGCATCACAATATACAACATAGTTGACTTCTTTCTCTAGAATCCACAAGATGTGGGACACTTGTTATTCTATGCCCCATCTCCTAGAACCCAACTAGAACCTCTATGTCCCCGAAAAGTTTTTTACCTTCATTTTCAAGGCTGAGTAGGGTGATTTTACTCTATAAATGCCAGTTACAAACCATTGGTAGTACCCATCCAACCCAAGTAAACTCTGAACCTCAGTCATGCTTTGGGGTGGCTCCCAATAAATCAATACTTCTATCATGACTGGATCCACTACTACTCTAGTCAGTGAGATGACTTGTCTTAGGATGTGGATATCATGAATCAAGTGTTGCCACATAGATAGCTTACTGTAATGCTAGATCTCTTGGATTGTATCTAGGAACATTAAAAGGTGTGTTGCATGCTCTTCATCTAATTCCGAGTACAACAGGATTTCATCAATGAATACTAACACACCATGATAAATGTAAGGCTATATGATCCTATTCATGAGTCCGATGAACACTGATGGCACATTGGAGACACCAACCGACATTATCAAGAACGTGTAGTTGTCGTACCGTCATCAAAAGGGTATCTCTGCTACGTCCTCATCCCATACTCAATGCTGATGACAGTCTAATACGAGGTAGAACATTGATAACCGCCTAGCACCCTTATGTAGGTCGAAGTGGCCATCCACTCTCAGTAGTGGATACATGTTATTCATGGTCACTTGGTTAAGGTTTCATATGTCAACATAGAGCCTCATTCTCACATATTCTTTCTTCAAAAACAACGTCGGGGATACCCATGGAAAACTCTTGGTCTTACGAACCCCTTCCTCTCCTTTTCCTTGAACTATACTCTCGTCTCCAGTTGCTCCATTGGAGACATCCGATATACAGGTGTAGATATAGATTCCTTCCCTGGGTACTTGTCAATATAGAATTATACATCTCTTTGAGGAGTTAGTTGAGAAACATCCTCCAGAACGGAATCATAATACTCATCCACCACTACAGTAAATATCAAACTCTTCACTTCCACCACATAAAGGGCCAGACATTCCAACTGGTGATTGATCGATTTCATCATCTTCCACAAAATTCAATCATGGTCTGAAAAGGTTCCATTCTTTATATTAAATGAATACATGGTCCCTTTCTCTTTGATAGAACACACATTTCACATTGAAATATTGACTTGGTCATGGACTATAGATAACCAGTCCATAACCAAGATTATATCGTAAGGCCATGATGCTACTTTTACGAGATCCCATCAGAGGCTATCGTGTCCTAGAGTAAGATCACAGTACCATCACTCATGTGTAATTGTCGAATCCCCTCCCATAAAATATTCTAATAATAAGGATGGATTCATAGGATCCACCGGAATCATGGTCCCCAAATAAGGTCCAATGATAAGAATGAGGGAATAGAACATGTGTCTATAATAACCATAGGTAATGTGGAGTAGATATGAATCATACCACTAATAATCTCTTGATAATCGTGTTCATAGACCTATGTCACCTGAAGCTGGACTAGCCCCTATCCACATGCTCCCATAACTCATGGTGAACCACATGGGGGTTGTAGTGGAAGTAAATCGAACAATCACCCACTGATTACCGCTCAGCCTACACCCCTGCTATGTCTTCCGCCCTACATAACTACTCACTCGAAACACTATTACCATCTTGGTGGTCCCTAGACTACCTAAAGATCATCTGTGTGGGGATTTGGATAGTTGTGAGCTTTGTTCCCATGCCCACCAAAGGGGTAACATACTCTGGAACTCAGCTGAGCTCTTATGCCTCATGATCCCTGCTCCTCTGACCCTACATCCTTAGTTCATCCTCCATAACGTCTATCTGGCATGGTACTCCACGTCGTCTCCATACTTCTTACTCTAGATGACTCGACCACCTTTCTTCTGGTTGTGGCTCTCACTCTCATTTCCTTCTCTGCTAGGAAGCACTCCACCAGTAGTGCTCTCTCTAGAAGTCCAGAAAGCTTTCGGATGTTGTGCGAAATTATCAACTCCCATATTTCCCATCGAAGTCACTGCTAGACGGTTTTACCCCTATAGAAATTTTCTTGTACTATGTTGATGGAGTAGCGGGAGAGGTTGGTAATCCTCACCATGTACTGGGCCACAGTATGTCGGCTCTGTTATAGGTGTTGTTTCATCTAAATAAGAACTGATAATAGTTTCGTTGGTATAAAATCCACCCTATGGGGGCTCATAATGTACATCCAATAACGGGTCTCCTCCTTGTGTGTCTGGAGTGTGATGATCACCCATATCCCCTGCAAGGCCTAAAAAAGGCTGGTTTTTAGGTCTTCCATCTTGTCTATAAGTGTCTATACTAGGATAAAACCCTATTTCACTACCTCCAGCCAATCCTCAGAGTCTTGAGGATCAGTATCTCCTCGAATCCTTAGAGGTATTTGTCTTTGGAACTCATGCAGTGCGCTTAGTAGGTGAGCACGGTCTGTTGGTTAGAATAGTTGCAATTGCTGCTCTATGGGTGATTGTACATCTATTAGACCACATTATGTTGCTATCACTATATGTGGTCCCTACACCAATTCCTAATTGCTCGGTGGTCCATCATTGTGATATCTTACTAAAATCTTGGATAGAATTTTTCTTGGAGGTATCCATTAGGGAAATAGAGTCACCACAGTCAATAAGTTATACCTGGTGAACTGACTCGAAACAGATCAAGGGAAAAAAACTTCCATAACACATGAAACTAGTATATTCATTTACTGAGTCAGAAAACATAATTCAGTTTCTTGAGGTATGGATACATATTTTACCACACCAACACTGGACTCCCAGGATTGAAATCCAAACTCAAGACACTTAACACTATTTCCCCCATTAAATGTAGGGACTCATTGGTATTCTAGTAGAACTGACCTCCTTCTAATACCACTTTTTAACAACCTATCCCCTGAGTCTAGTGTGATGACTACCCTAGCCCTCCTTCCATCGGCCAGGGGATACTCACATGCATCTGGAAGGAATATCTCAAAAAAGGAAGGCATTTCCTTTAAACATATTCACACACAGATATGGAATGTTACAAAATGAAAACCATAGATGAATTAAAAAATGTACAACCATCATAATGTACCACCACTAAGATAAAATTGTGTAAAAATAATGTAAAGTGGCCAATATACAAGCCCAATTGAAAGGAATGAATTGTAATGGAATTACATGCAATGGAGGACGTCAAACTAAGAATCTACGAAATTGTAGGCATATATCTCTGTCAAATGTCACTATAGTACACCACCTCTGCTGATCCACCACTGAGCACCATCTATCCCAAGCACCCTAATGTCCCTATAAAAGATGTATGTCGTCCGCACAAGAAAAAATAGGAATATGATAGGCCCATGAACGAGTGAGTATAAAAATTATCATTAGTGACACAAAGACTCCAGATGGTATCGCAGAATACCATAAAGGAAAACACCAAAAATGGGAACACCAAAAAGGTAATACCATAGAGGTAATACCACCAAGAAAGTTCTCAAACACATAAAACAAATTATTCAACCATCTTACACCAAGTATAACTTCAGTATAGTAGTGAATGTTTTTCGTAATTCAGGTATATTATCTTATTCTGTTATAAGTCTCTACTGCGAATCCCTAAAGTGTATCTCTACTGCTGATCCAAGAAGGGTCCCTCTACTGCTGATCAATGAAGGGAGGTTTAGTTGCACATCCACGACGGGGAACTCTACGATTGATGCATGATGTGATGCACTGATGCTGATCCACGAAGGGTTGCTCTTATGTTGATCCACAAAGTGTCATGATACTAAAATTCTAGGAAGGTTCAATATTATTCTCATAAATGAAGGGTCTCTATTATGATGATCCACGAAGGATCACTTTTCATTATTTTCATCACAACCAGCCACAAGATTCATTCATATATAATGCTTGATTTTTGGAGGATATTCACCTCACTACAATGGTCATTCCTCAACCCCACAATGTCCAAAATTGTGTAACCCAATGTACTATCTAGTTGTATGGTTCCAAACACAGTAGAAAATTTGTCGAAGGGATAACTGATCTATATTATATGGAAACTTTTATAAAAAGGGGAATGTTGTATTCGAGACCGATCCATCCCGGCCATATGCCAACCTCCTATGAAACACATGGAGATTATCTCGAAGGATCCACCTCATTGTAAGGGTTCCAACTCCATTTATTGTGTTTTAATCAGATGAAGGTTTTGAGAGATACAGTTATTTATGTAAACCAATGTTTGGTGGGGACCAGGGCCTAGCTGAACAGGGTGGACCGACCGAACCTGAACTAGAACGGTTCAACCTGAGCCGACATCGATCAGGTTCTACATGGGCCCAGCGCATTGGGACATGGGTTTGGACTGCCATATTAGGCCATCTCCATAATCCTTATGTGGTACTGCCTTGTCCGGTCTTCAGCACACAAAACCAATTAAACTGGTTGTGCCCTCCACATCACCCACAGACCGAGTTCGCGGGTTCACTAGGTCAACAGGGTTCTAGCTGGGTTCCGTGTATGACAACCCTATTTTTAATACAATATTAACCATGATTTATTACATAAAATATTCACTTGATACCACATGGAAGATCTAGAGGTCTTGTGTATTTGGGGATTAGGATCATTACATAACATCTTAAAACATGAAATACAACATTTTTATTGAAAACATCTTTTACATGACCACTACATTCCCTCGTACTTATCATTGCATGGGATAACCTGAGGACATGCATAAGAAAAGGGGTTTGCTATAAAACCCAGTATGCGAATAAACATGGAATAAATGAGTAGTACAATACATGTTAGAAAATAGGTATATCAATATAGAAAAAGAGAAACATGAACATACAGTCATGATAAATCATGATAATCATAACTTGGAAATGTGGCCACAACACTTAACATGGAATTAGCATAAGCCCTGGCTCATTGCACATGGGTCATGAGTAAATTATAATTGCACATGAAGCAGGAGTGAACCCTCATTGAACATGAATTAGCATGAGTCAACACTCATTGAACATGATGTATCATGATACTACACATTACCTATTGCATTGGAGCGCTATAAGGACGCACCCTTCTTAAACATTACATTTCATGCATAAGTGTGCAACATGGATTCATTAAACATAATAATTTATACCAAGATAATGGAATGTGGAATTCATACATGAAACAATATAATCAATATTTAAATCTGTGTAATGGTGAATACCTGTGATGGATAAATGGGTATGGCATTCACTATACAAAGGCATTGGCTTAGAAAATCAGTGCGATTTCGGCAGCGTAACGGCGTGACATAAGAATTCATAAAAATGGTCGATGAGAGAGAAAAGGGGTGTCTCAAAATATTTAAATGAAATGGAACGTAATGGGTTCATATAGATACTGGTCCAAACAATTGTAATGGAATTTAGATTCATGATACAAAAGTATTGCTTGAATGTAAATGAAGAGAGAGAAGTTTCTTTCAGAATTCCGGTATAGTAATGGGTGTACATCAGAGGAATATAATGAGAGATAAAGGGGTCTCCCATCATTCAAAAAATTAGAGTGAAGTATGGGGGATGTGAGAAACCATACCCCATCATTTATAATTGAAATTAAAAGGGAATAACAATATTAATAAAATTGGGAAAAAAACCGAAAGGAAGAAAAACCCTGCCTTGAAAGTGTGCTTCCAAGGCTTGAGAGAGGCTTGAGAGAGGCTTCTTGGGAGCTTGGGTCACCTTATGAGGATTATAGAGTGATTAGGGAAGAGGTTGGATGAACTCCAAAGGCTTTGAGTGAGGAGGATGTGGGAGCTTGGTTGGGTTTATATAGGAAATGTGAGTGAATTCTTTATTAATTAGGTTTGGGACCCCTTATATTAAACTAATCCAAACCACAAATCAGATCATGGTTTTTGCCCATGGTTTTTGGAAAAGGTAATAGGAAAACAATATTTTATAAGTACAAAGACCTAAATTCTTAACATAATGGGGTTGCTTATGTGGAGGTGAGACACACTCCCATGAGAAATAATTTTAAAAGACATGATGTTTTATAAGTCTTGAGGGGTCCATTAATGCTTTGAAAAGTTAGTCAAAACCCAAAATCATATTATTTTAATTTTAAAACATATATTTTCACATCATAAAGCTTATAGTATTTTATTACATCACTATTGTGTCATTATGATGTCATAAAAGTCATAATATATTTTAACGGTATTTAATTTTTACCCAAAAATTTGACTGTCTCAGAAAATTATGATAAATTCACCGTTGGATAATTTCGACATCCTGATTCTAGAAATATAATTTTTTTTTATTTACATAATTTTCTAAATATGTTAATTTTCACTTTTAAAATAAAAAACCGACATTTATCGAAAATTCACGGGTTTTGAGAGAAATGGCTTTCAAACCTTAATAAAAATTATAATCGCATTCATAAAATTATATGATCATTTATATATAATAAAATTATTTTAATAATAATATTATTATTTTATTGAAATATTATTTAATTCCAAAATCCATTAATTTAATAAAATTGATTTCTTAATTAAATAATAATTGAAACACTACTTGTACTTTGAAAAATAATTACAATGTATCAATAATTACAAGAAAGTATATTTATTATTATATACAAAAATAATGTACATGAACATAATACTAAATATTTGTTACATAACCCCTTAAAACAGCCGTATAAGTCCTAAGGGAAAGGTGTGTGATGGTGACAGACTCTTGGGGTGGCTCAGAAGACATTGCTCGAGTGGTAATCTCAATGAACTTCCACTTTTCCCGTAGACGGTCTCGTTCGAGATTGACTTGATAAAGCTCAGCATGGGCTTGGTCAAGAAAGAATCCCAAAGACACCACCTATTTTCCGATCTCTGACAAATGGGATTCATATAGAGCAATTCTACTGGATGAGGCCATCACTTCCTTTGTCTAAGTAAATTAGATTTGTTAAATCCCTATATTTACACTAATCATGTGCTCACTGTTCAACGACTATAAAATCAATGGTCAAAATTCTTATCATAAAACAAAATAAGATGACATTTTATATAAATATTTTACATAAATTGATATTTAATTAGATCAAGAGGGAATTCCATTAAAGAAACTTTGGGTCATTACACAGTGGGACTCTAGTGTCACGACCATGGTGGCTGTGATATCCATCGCTCAGCCGAGCAGCCCACGTCCCTCTATTGCTATGGTGCACCAATAGGCACACCATCCCCTCTATACAAGGTTGCCACCACGGGCCACTGTCAGTGTGGAAGAATTCATCATTTCTTCTATGGGCCTCCCGAGTTACTCTGGTTGTCCATTACATGATTTATCGGTGCCTATGGGATCATAAGGCTTCATCCATCACTATGATTTCCTTGAACTCACCATTCCAAAAAATTTAGAATACATCAATGAAGACCACACATGTGGAGGGGCTTAGGCCCTATTCATTTTGTTCCATTTCCTCTATGTTATATTTTTAAAATCATGATGAGATCCTAGTATTGTATTTCAATAAATATAAGTGATAATTTAATCACGAAATTTGAATTCCCAGATGATGTAACACTCCAACAAGTACACATGATCTGTGGATCAACTTGTTCATGGGTTAACCCATGTTCTTCAGTTTTAAAAAAGAATGGGGAATCATTATACAATTCTAACCCCTACCACAATTTTATTTTCATTTTTATAGTGTTTCATCCTCGAGGGTTCAAGAGATCAACATTTTTCATCGCTTCCCAGTTTCGTTCAATGAGGTACGTTGATGTCAATGATCTTCCACCCACATTCATCATTCATAATTGGAGAGAAATATTCCATAAGCTTCATCAGGTAATTTCCAATGATTTAGTACCATCTCCCAAATGTGTTATCTAATTTATAAGGGAACACCTTGAGAATTTTCTGTTATGCTGCAACATTACATCAATTATCTATTTAATTATTAAAATAGCTCAACTGTTACAATGTGAATAAATTATCCATTAAGGGTATTCCTTTACAGAACTTATTCTTATCCTCGTCACAAAAAAAAACAACACCTTTGACTACCACTCAACTGTTGGTAAATGAAATAAAATAATCTTTTGATGTTAATTTATTATTTTTTGAAAGTTCAGAAAATTATCTTTTCTATCTGACCCATAACGGTCAAAGTTAATGCATGTCTAGCCAATTTCTATAATTCTCAGTTCAATGGTGCACTTGAATTTTTTATCCAAGCACTCGTTCAAATGTTATAAAAACTAAATGTAATGATTACTAAATGTACATTAAAATCGGTTTACAATTACATTCTAGGCACTCTGGGAATCAGAATCTCCTTCTATAGAAATGTTCTCTCTCAAAATAATTCAGTATTATTTTAAAAATTATTAAACCAAAATTATGGGACATTAAATACTTGGAAATAAATACTGAAATTAAATCTTAAATAATATTCCCTTTTAAAGATATGATGGATTCAAAAAAATATTATCATATTGATCTGAGTACATGTAGTGGTGGATGATGTTGGAGGGGAATGGTATATGACCATACACCATCACATCACAAGCATAGAAGAATATAAAGAGAGATATTAAATGAAACTAGAATTCATAAACCAATCATGGGATCACCATAGGGGATGAATCATTAGTAACATAGGGATCGAGAAGAGTCTCATATATGAAATTGGTAGCTGGAGGCCTAGGAATTTGTTCCTCAAGTGGTGGTTGTAGTGGGTAAATATTTACCGATAAAAAATTTAGAGATAAATTGTGTAATAATAGTGGTTCTCTATGGGGGATGCTTGAATGGGCCATCTGGCATGGCTGCTGTGGGGCAGCGGAAGGTTCAGTTGAAAATAAAAGAATAAAATATGAGGATAATGTTGTCAATGTCTTCTGTGTTGTAGAAGGCCAAGGGTTAGATGAATGGCTAGATGATGGGGGTAAGTAAAGTCCAGGTGGTGAAGAAGAAGCCCCATCATATTATCTAGTCGCTCGAGTGTCTGATCTATAGTATTCTGGTGGTGCTCTATTGTGGCCAAGTAGAGGGAAATAATGATATCATCTGATGGAGTGGGTGTAGGTGGTGATGTGGATGATCTATAAAAAGAATATATGATGGATCAAGATTAAAGGGAAGAAATTATTTGGGTGGGGAAGATAAGGAACAACCATTGGTGGTGGGGTGGGAACAGATCATCAACCCCAGTGGGGGATTTTGTGTCATCTCTCACAACTAAAGGATCTATGGTATCCTACACTAGAAAAAATATCTCACCATGATGCCTGACCAAAAACATGAGGATAAACATCATGATGTCCTTATATTGGGGAGTGTCTATGTTATTTTGACAGAGATAGGGATCAAAAAATCTCATGTAGTTTGACAACCATGTGGCCTGAAAATACCCATTTTGGTTATCCTAATGGTTGTGTATAATGGAATAAAAATAACAAGTATAGAGGAAAGGAGGTAATGGAAGTAATGCCAGTGAATTAAGGTGATGAGTTCCATGGTTCGTATGGTGGTGACACCCATGTACTTGTGGTGTGGGAAAATAATTGATATAATTAACTAATGGATGATGTAAAGTGGAGAGAAAATAATGACTATGATCTTCTGAGAATTGGGGGTATACATATAGTGAGGAAACTGATGTTTTTGCCACATGGTAATGAGGTCAGAGTGCTCAGGTTGGTGAGGGTCGATATTGGGGGACGGTGGAAGGATGTGTGTATAAGCCACACCACCAGCCAAATTCAACATTTGAAAATATGATATTTCATCTACCAAACGTAAATCGGATTGGAATATATGTATCAGTGTACTTCTAGCAACACATGGGCAAATCAAACATGAAGGACTCTATGAAATCAAAAAATAATTCATGAATGGCATGGGTGTTGAACAAGATTGTAACCATAGGCAGTGTGTGGCCATGGATATCCTTAATCTTCTTCCATAAACCCAAATGCATGAGCACTGTGATATCCATGAAATGACTAATCAGTTGGATCGTGCACCATGCAAGATGATGGAGTGTATCTTCCATTGGATTTTGATCGACAATGACTATGAATGGGTGTGGAATAGGCCAGGAAGTGTCCAATGAAGGCCAAGGTGGGGTTGCATCTGGTAATGTTGAGGGTCCAACTGTGGTCGCAATGGATAGAGAAGCTAATTCAGGAGCTACCTCAGAGGTTGTTAAATATGTGGATAGAGGTACATGAATAATAGGGTCCACAAAAATCATGGATGGCTCTAAATGTTCCTGCTAGTGGTGGGAGCTATGATACTGGATTGCACAAAAATTGAGGATTATGTGGTAGTATCACCGGTTGGGGTCGAAAATGATGGTTTTGGTCGAAGAGGAGGGAGCGTCATCAATGCTGGAAGTTGTGAGAATGGAAGAGTCTAAATCATGGAAGGTGTTGCAGAAGGTCGAAGACGGATTTTGTTGTGATCTGGTTGCTTCCCCTAAAAAGATGGTGCATTAAAATTCTACTCACGAGTCCCCATTCTTCCATTGTTTAAATATACATAAGAAAAAACAACAAACTAAAGGAAGATGAAAAGGAAAAAAGGAAAGTGAGAGATCAAAAAAATAACATGATGTGTAGATATATTGTACTCTACATGTTCTTGGTTGAGGAACCCATGTGCTTTAGATAAACAAATATAGTGGGAATGTGATTTTGAAATGACCATCACACATCATGTTTGATTGTATACATGATTTGTCTAAGAAAATGGGTTGGTGGACATCTGTTCGCAGTACAAGATATTGACTATGTGTGGTTTTACAATATAGTATTCACAGTGTGGAGGTACTATACATTGTGTGTCATAAAATGGATTCCAATTCATGTACACCCTTTCAAATGGACTATGCATAATTAATAGGGTAGAAGGAATGCACTGAACATAAATGCTTTGTGTGGCTACATGGGCTCAGGGTCGTGGTTTTGCAGTACATTGGCTGCACATAGATAATAGTATATTCGTTCAAATATGATAAGAAGATTATGTGGTCTGTGTACCAATAGTACCTAACATGCGTTCTTTATTTTACATTGTGTACAATGGGGAAGTTGAACTATTTAATGATCTCAAATTATCTTAATTCATCTGTAAAACATTATAATAAGGGGAATAGAATAAAATACATGGACTGATGATTCTAATGAAATTGAAATAAGGGCATGAAATCTTAAAAAATGGTGGATTTGAGGATTGGGAGCCCAACGAACTAAATGGAAAACCAAGGGGAGGAAGATAATGGGGAGGAGGGGACGTCACGACATGGGGATAGCCCCACAGGTCCTTTGTGTGTTCCAATATTTCAAAAATAATACATCCACTACCAGTCCAGTACATGGGGTGTAATTTGGACAATCGATCAACAATTCTTAATGAAATCCCAAAACCATTAGAGCAAATGTTGTAGTACTAAATAATATTACATCCATTATTTAGATAATCTTTAGGAGAGTTACTAAATGGGGAAAAGAACAATGTACAATGTGAGGTTTCAATTGATGAATGATTGGGATGGAGTAAAAAATAAGGAAAGTTCAATCACATGTCTAATGAACCATAGGCTATGTCTCTTCCAATCAACATACATCATCCCCAGGTGATTTATTATTTTTGAAAAAACATTATGTTATTTTTAAATCATGACACACACAACATATATATTAATGAAATACGTTTGGATTAGTTAAACTGAAAAAATGATGGAACATTGTCGGTAGTCAGTAATCGAATCTAAGCCTTTTGGATATAGGGGTTATTAGCCTTCCAACCTATTCAGTTACACCATGGGTTTTAATTTATTTTAAAAAATATATATTTTATTTGTAAAATACCCCACAAACCATTTAAACAAAACATGGCTTCCAAAATAAAGATTCATTAAATGAGGATAGGTGTGGAGTGCTTCGAACTGACAACATCTAGGATAAACTATAGTGAATTTTATATGGGAACATGCTTAATCCATGTTTATTAACATAATTATTATATTCATAAACAAAATGATCTATTAATATATAAACATAAAATAAAAGTAATTTCCAATATATGTCGCTGAAATGACGTGTTGCCTCATTTTTCTTTTTTTACAATTGTTGATTGAGCGAAGGTTGTATAGGAAGTGTTGAGTTGATGGACACATGATGTTAATATTAAAAAAGGAAGAAACAGTTGAGAAAGAAATGGATGGGTTTCCCTACAATAAGAGTCTTTGTTCTAGGTATTTGTCTTGAACTATGTTATCTGTACATACACATATTCTGATGGCAGGTGTGGCTTTCGAATTACAACGCAGCACATGTGGTTGTGACCCTCATATTGTTTACATTATATTTGACTTTTAGGTGTTCTAGGTAGAATTTTATATAATCCATTCTCTATAGAAAATATATGCTGATGGTGTACTTGGTTCATGGTTTGATAAGGTACATCTCCATCCTTCTATGGTTCCCAAATTAAAACGCTAAAAACCAGAAAAAAATTCCAAGCATCCTCCGAAGTAGGAATGTTATTAACTATGGGTTCCGAAATAAATGTGTGGTAATGTTTAGTATTAAAATGATGTCTTCTGTTCTTTTATTAAATTTTTGATTTCTAAAAATTAATTTATGAAATTTCTAATGAATGAATCATGGAGCCCACATCATAAGATGTGTCCTTAGATTAAATATAGATAGAATACATATCCTCAAACAAAACTGAAGGATCCATATTAGAAATTATATCTAAGATCTATTCTAGCATATTTCCATGTCATCCAACATTTCGGTATTTTCAAAATAACATGTATTAAATGCCTCCATCATTGAAAATACCCTTTTGGCATTACCCTAAAATGGTTTTTGAATATGAATATGAATAAGGCTAGGTGATGAATAAACATGGATATTCCTCATATTGAATCTTATAGTACATGCATGGATGATTATATTATGGGGGTGCGTGTGAAAATAATGGGACACATGGATAAAAATCCTTCCTGTGTGGATTGTACCACACCCATGTTGGAAAAAAATAAATGGGAAGTGTGATTGAGTTTCCCAAGAAAAATAATTAATAAAAGAATAATTAAATATAGAAAATTACAGGTACTCTAGCAATAAAACAAAACATGCACTACTACATTCTATTTGAGTTCCCTAGAAATTACACTACAATTTAACCATACTACCATCGCAATGATTTGTCCCAATTAGAAATTATTGTTCCCTTATAAACCAACTAACTGGTTGCTAGTTGTAGTTGTGGTCAATCACATGAGGAGGAAAGATAAAAAGTTGGTCCATTTCATATCAAGTTAGTCTTGATTGGTTTTCTAGTTAGAAATGGTGAATTGAACAATCAACAGTGAAATGAATTGTATGATGTCAAAAAATAAAACAAGTAATTATTGAACAAAAGAAAACAATCATGTTGGGGTTGTATCACTGGTCCTATTTTATTGTATTTTTTTTCTATAGCATTATCATTATTATTGAATGTTATTTACCACAAGGATTCAACCAAGTAGTTGTTTCATTCTCTAATGGCTAACAATTACACATTAAATGGTTAATTACTTATCCCAGTAATTATCTACATAAACATGTTTATGATCATTGCACAAAAACAAAGAGACAATGGGATCATCCAATGGTTGTAGATTTGATAATTACAACTCCATCAGTATTCACCCTTCATTTCATTCTTGGTCTGATACAAAAACAATGATAAATAAGGCATTTGATTCATTGAATATGTTTATAACAAAAATAATAATGAAAAAATACTAATGGATATCAAATTAACGTAACCGAAAATTATTATTACAACTGTTACCATTGAAAAAATAACCTCTTATGACCATAGTCTTGGTCTGTGGATTGATCTGAAACTAAATCACTGCCATGGAAATGAGAGGAAGATGAGGGAGAGAAGATTCATGCTAAATTGAATTGAAGAACATAAAATAATTGGTCAAAATACATCTGATGGAGGATCAAATAGTAGAGAAACAACAACTCCTATAGATGTCCAACCTTGATCATGGAGGGATTCCACCATTATTTATATAAATTGGAAATACACATCATGTACCATAATGTACATGGTGTTTATTAATGTTATCTTTTTTTGGAAATTTTTTCGCATCGATTAGGTGATCCTCAACATTGCACCTTGACTATGAATGCAAAGGTTATTGGTTGGTGTGTGTACACATAGTACAGTTATTTCCCACTTGCCTTGAAGTATCGAATTTAGAAACCAACCACATAGATATGGGTGGACATGACATGTGAACATGTAGAAAATGGCATGTAGTTACTAGTAGCCTATATGGGTGTGTACAAGGTCAGGTTGATCCGTGTCATGAAAATGGTACATGAATTGTGTGAAAAGTACATGCCTTATATATTTGAATTTTTTTTTGTTTTTTCCGATTTGTTACTATGGTTGGAAAATTTATAAATATCCTCATGATATCCAAATTTAAGCATTTAATTTTACAAACAACGTATTTCCTGTTAAAACATGTATTTATACACAATATACTGTTTTAAAATGAAAAAAATTCAAAAAAATCATGAATATAATATATACCTCTACATTAATTATTTCATATGCTTATTTTTATTCTCCAATTCGAAGGAGACATGACAATGTGTATTGTGTAATCAACAAACTGCCGCCTCGTGCTACATTGAGATTCATTTTTCAATAATGCTTCACAGGGAAGGTGATAAAGATAATGTAAATGATTTTATAGGATATAAATGATATAAATATTAAATTTATGACATATTTATCATTATGTGAATATTATGTATATATTTTTTTTCTTTTTCACTCGTGTAAAAAGGATAACATAGATTGTGTATGTGTGGACTGCTACATTCATGAAATTATTTTACTAACTTATCATCACCATAAAACCTAGATGACTATACATAAGTTTATAATATTGTATCTATGATATTTTTATAATTATAGAATGATAATATATTACTTAAATCCTTTTTCTAATGATAGTGTGTGAATTTAAACGTTATTCATGTGCATGTATGGCCTACCATCATTATATCATAAAATATGATGTTTATCAAACCATCATCCATGAAGAGTATTAAAATATATATTAATATTAGAATATTACAATTATATCAGGATTATTATTTTATAGATTTATAAAAATTTTAAAATATATATGAATGTCAACATTCATGGTGAAGTAGGCATAGAAAATAAAGGAAATTAACATGAAAAGAATTTTAATATTGAAAGATTATTAATGAACTGGTAATATGATAATATAAAGGGATCATATATAATAATATAAATAATTATATTAATGTTTCATAATATAATATCTTTTATAAAAAATATAGAAGACGTAAAATAACATTCAACCAAAAAAGGATCACAAGGTAAGGGACTTAAGCTCCAATCTATTTAATTGAGTTTTGTTGTAATGTTAGGCACCAAAATTATCATCTAGGTCATATGTATTGATCATTGAAATGGGATACCTTGAATAATTTAGGGTTAATTGTTTTTTATATTTCAATTTGAATTATTTAATATAACATTATTGGAATCAAAATCATGAAGTGGTAAAGAATTTAGTTACTCAGTTTTGTTTCATTAGGATCAATTAATTGTCCATTGTATTTGAAACTCTATGATTATGTGTATATTGAATTATACTACCTATTATTTACATCGACATTTTTTATTTCAATTTAGAGATAAAATAATAATCATTTAATTTATTAGTCTTCACATAATCATTATGACCTTTATAAAGTTTTTTTTACAATATAAATTTTATCAATATTTTTTATGCTTGAAATTAAAATAAAGGAAATTATTTCATCATTATTTAATAAAAACAATAAATTTTTATTATATGATTATTTATGATGTTTTTAATTGAATTTCCATTTTCAAACTCTCTAGAAGATTATATATTTTCAAAAATGTTTCGTAGAAAACCTGAAATCATTTCTCTCTTTATCTGAAAATCGGATTTCATTTGAAAACATGTTTTTTAAAAATGTTATAATAAGTTTTTTTAAAATTTTCATAATAAATTATGAAATAAATTATTTGCTTTTTTATTTTATAATATTTTGACAAATGAATCATTTTTCTGCTTTCTGAACAGGTTTGTTTTCTAATATTTTATTCCATGAAATAATGAATGCAATTTATGGCTTGTAGAAAATTATATACCAACCTATAAATCATTTAATTAAAGAAAAAATTGTGATTTAACATAAATATTTTGAAATTAAATGTTTTTAAATGTGTTTTATAAAGAAAATTATTTAAATAAATTCGAAATGAAAAGGATATTAATATCAAGAATGTAATTATGTTGTTGTTAAATTTCAATTCATTAATGAAAAAAAATATTAATACTCTAAAGTTTATATGTTGATTCCATCCTTATTCATCCCATTTATGGTTTTTGATAATTTTTACAGAGGATGGTACTGAAACTCAATAAAATATATCAGTCTATTGTAATTAAATTTCCCATGAAATATTCATCTTATAATGATAATTAGATTATAAATGTTCCTTAAATATCGATATTATTTATAAGGGTTATACATATTCCTTAATATATTTATCATTATTAAACACAAATTTTTAACTTTGAATGTAATTAAATTTATATTTGAAACATATATAAATCTATATCCTTAACTCAATAATGACATTGGATGTTATTTCCAATTGAGTCATCTATTAAATCAATTATTCTATATATGAGGAATTTTTTGGACATGATGTAAAGGGCATGGAATGATTGAATATTTACCATTGATGCATTGGTTGGTGTTAGGAAACAAATATGAAAATTTGGAATTAAAGGAGTTTTGACATCAATATTTAAGCACATTATAAATGGTCTTGGTAGTAGTTGTATAATGTTCTAGATATATCAAGCCCAATAATTTATCTTTTCCATTATTCAGAATTCCGTTATTTTTATCTATCAAAATTTCACTATGAAAAAATATATGTATTCATTTTATTCTAATGAAATTGTTAAATTTAATCGTTTTTTGAGTTATACAACTTTAAATGTTGATTACACATTTGTCGATAATTGAAATAGATTTTGTGATCATTTATATTCAATTTTATATTGATTATTACTTAATTAATTATTGAAATGGAATCCAATTTTTGTTATTTACCTTCCCAAAATGACTATTCATTATTGATTCGAGATACATTCCATTGTACGAAATCAGTAATATGAATTTGAGATCAATATTTTTTTCCTTTATGAAGGATTCCATGATGTTTAATATGTATGAAATGTAGGGATCCACTAGATAAAATAAAGATATAATAAAAAATAATGTAAAAATTTTCTTATTCAGATATAATTAATGAATTATATATGCATCTAGATTACCTTAACTACTAAAATGATCCATCATTGTTGATGTAAAACCTTCTATTTTTTAAAATGGATTAGCTAGTGCATGTTACTTTGGAATACTGGGATTCGGGTCCCTAAAGTATGAATAAAATTTCATTTATTATAATCCATGGGAACTAATTTTACGGAAACATTCAAAATGAAAACATAATCTCGTGATTGATTTTGAAGAAATTTACAGAATAATAACCTAAATGTTTTTCAAAATATTCTGATTATGAGGTTTTTTCCCTAGAAATTCATCCATTCTTTGATATTACAAGTGGATGTGGTTCTAGAACACATGCAATTATTGGTAATAACATAGAAGAAGGCACATCTAGGTTGACTCGGGCATTGCCTGGTGCATGAAAATTGGATTTTCTATGCCCTTGTTTCGCAAATGTTGGGAGATATTTTTAGGATACATTAAATTTTCATTATAACCTATTATGAAGGATACAAAATAATGGAGACAACAAATAAACTAGGTTAATACCTAGACTATGATATGAAATATATTGATATAAATCTGAGGAAATATTTATGTATTTGAATTCCTAAATTAAATGGTATAATAATTTGTACGAAAATGTATTCGGGTTATAATGATTATGAATCATCTTATGAATGTGTTATATTTTATAATCAAGTGTTTATTAAATAATAAAGGATTTATCTATACCATCATAATTAATGAGATTAATATTGATAATATGATTTATTTCATAAAGGCATATTTTTACGTTTATTTGGATGGATGTGTAGCAAGATTAAGGATATTTGGTGAGAAATTTCTGACAATACAACCCATTTTTTTGATATTTTTTTGTGGAAATGTTATTAATTAAATAATGAATTAAAATTTTATAGGCATAAGTCCAATGTTTTTGAATATCTTATAGGTTAATATGATCACTAATGAAATTTTGGAAATAGTTAAATTGAATTGTTAGGAATGGTATAAAAGAAATATGTTGTATTGAAACCCTTAGAAGATAGGATATATGATAAATAAATTTCAATGATATTCATGAAATTTCATTTTTGAATAGTATAAATATGATTTTAGATAGATGAAAACATATATTCTTGGAAACATCCCATCTTGTTCGGTAGGACTATAGGGCTTGAATAGAAGATCGAAAGAAAAAAATAGTTTAACAATAACCATAGGGCTGCATGATGTACTGGATAAGATGCTATTAGTTATATAATATCGAAAATAATTATTAATGATGATCTAAAATGTGTTATATTGTAGTTTAACAGATTAATTTACTATCTTATATGTCATTTTCAAACTATACCAATTATGGAATATAATTATAGAAATTTATAAATACTTACCACTCATTTATTGATTTCAAGATATGGTAAAAGTAAATGTTAGAGCTTCATTAATTAAAAATACATTTTTACATATTCATTCCATAGAGTAAAAGGATAAAATAGAGAATTTATAAATGCAAAACAAATGGATGAAATTGATATTATAAAATAGAAATGTATCAAATAATTATGGTGCCTCATATTCTATGACATAAAAATAATTAAAAAACATATGGAAATAGATCATGAAATAAAATTTTATCCAAATAACATCATTTTTTATTTGAATGACCCTTTTTAGTCATATTTTTTATGTAATTGTGGCTACTAACATCTATCAATATTATCTATCTTTATCCAGGATTATTTTTCAGTTAATTTTCACCTACATGTTCATGTTTTCATTCTCATGTAATTTCTCCTACTCGGAATCCTAGTTTGGTGATTATTCCAGATGAACCGTGTAACTCCATTTATCTCTTATTAAGAGGATTTTTAACAATTTTAATTTAGGATTTATTATAATAATATTGTAAACCCTTGTATAATAATATCTTGTTTAAATTTATAGGAAAGAATTTTTATATGGTGGGAAGAATATAACACCATAAGAATTATAAATATGACTATAATATTTGACAGAATGTATTAAACGAATCAAAAACCAGAGAAGGGAATATAACATCTCATGTATTAATGATATATTTATAATTTTAAATAAATTAAATATTTGATATAGCCTTAAATCCATGAAATTATTACTTTATTATTTGTAACATGCAACAAATAAATTCTTCAATATATTTCACTATACAGGAGGACATGTTATATCAAATACTAATGATTTTATTATTTTTATTCAAAGATATATCATATTTCTTAAATTTTATTTTTTTAATAACATTAAATAACATATGAAAATATATATATATAAAAGTTATATTTATTTATATATTGATTACTAATAAAATTTGTATCATTTGAATGAAAAATAATTTTTTTTCTGAAGGATGTTTTATTTTAAAAAATATGGCATATTCTTGTTTGGTTTAGATAATTTAAAATTTTTATTTACTAATTTTATAAAAATTAATCTATAATTAAAATTAATTTAACAAATAGGAATACAAAAACAATCTTAGAATTATTATTTGAGATTTTTCTGACAGGTTTCTAAATTTTGATGAATTGTTAAAAATAATGAAATTTAAATGAAAATAAAATTTTCATCAAGATAACTTATAATGTAATATTTCTCATTTTATTGAATTTTAATTCATATTACGAACATTATAATATTATTATTATAATTTATTAAATTTTAATTATTATCAATGTAATATCTCTGATTTTCCATTTATTATTTTTAGATATTATATTGATTGAATTTAGGACCAACTGCTATGACTACTTGTGATTCTGAGGATTCAAGTTCCCAAATTTTTTTGGAAAAATATTAAATTTTTATACAGTACACTCTTACACAATTATCCAAAAAATAGGAAATAACACTTATAAAGGTGTACGAATCATAAATCTGAGGACATTATTGCCTTATGAGCAGTGACATTACTATAGCATTGGCCTAACATCATGAAATGTGGGTTGGATTAGAAAATTAATTTATTGAAATTATAAAGAATGAAATAAATTATGTTTTATTTTATTTATCATTACACAACAATACAAAAACATTTATTATTTTAGAAATCCATTTTCAGAGAAATCATGGTAATTACCATAAGACTGTAATTTATCTGATGTGTGGGGAAAGAACCCTATCCAAGGAATTACAAACTATCAAATGCCATAGAATGGATCATCAAACCAACAAAGTTAAATGATCTCATTAATAATGAAAAAGAAACCACTCCACATAAACCAATAATCGAACATGATGTGCAGAGTTTATTTTCCTTCATGGTTTTCTCGTTCATAAATCCATCAAAGAACGTAGTCTTATCAACTAATAGGTTGATCTGTTGTTCAATCATTTTTGGGAATTATATTTAATGCATGGATTTAATGGGAGATAGATTTTTTTAATAATTATGGCCCTATGTTAATCTTTTTTAAGAGAATAAATTGAGGTTAATACGAACAAAGGTTAAGGTTCATTCATTGGGTCTACTTAGTGCTTTTCTCCTCCAACGTTTTTAATGTTCTTTGCTATTTTATCCTATTAGTCACATCAAAAATTATAGGGAGGCTTCAAATTATATCAGACCCTAAGATTAGAGGAAACACAATGTGAGGCAGAATTACTATAGCTGAAGACATAAGAATCATAGAAATTGTTGTGTTTCGGAAATCGGACCACTAGGGGAGGAATTGTGGCCTGCCGTATAAGCCACTAGATTACTAGAACCTGTAACAGTGGAGCTACGTGGATATAGTAGCCTGACCACATTGGAGCCCGTTGATGCTAGATACGTATAGTAGCAGTGGGATTCGGCAGTCACTGTGGTGGGGAATGCATCCTTGGGGTGAAGACGCGACACATGGGCCATCTCAGTCAATGAAGGATTGGCCTCATCGATATGGGTCGGGAAAAGGTGGGTCTTCTCTCCCGGAATGGGCCGAGACCATCCAGAGTTGGTCAGGCATAGTGGGCTAGGTCATTCCGGTGGACCGTGTCAGACTCTGTGGGATCTGTCGGACATTGTTGGCTGGACTGGGCAACAATCAACCGTGGTGTTTAATCATGAACCATGGTCGACGAAGCTACCACATGGGTGGGGTAGTTGTGTTAGGGGTCAAGCACTTAATTTGCTTGAGTTGTCATGCAACGGTTGTCTGTAGGGGCTATCAGACCAGTAGTTCTACCAACACATTTGGTACATGAGCCAGTTGAACCCTTCCAAATTTTCAAATGCCAGAAAAATTATATCACGTGTCTGTTTGATGAACTGTTGGTGGTGTTGGGTCCCATGTGAATAGTTAGTCCTTTTGATATATCTATTGTGGGTTTTAGTGTATGTGTGCATAATAATTAATGGATTGAGGTGTAGGTTCTCTCAAAATAATCATGCATTGAAAGAAATCAAATGGATTGATTTAACATTGAGACGAGTTGTCTAATGGATCCTTTATGATTCCCATAGAATGTGTGTATTATAGAGACTATTTCACTCATGGATATTGTGTAAATCACCATTAATATGTGTCTTATAGAGGAAACATGTCTCAGGGAGACTATGTGACTCCCTTAAACTGTTACTCTTACCGAGACTATGTGTCTCATTGGGACTGTGTGTCTAATGGACACTCTGTGTCTCATAGAGAATGTGTATCTCATGGAGATTTTGTGACTCATATATACTATGTGTCTTATTGGAGAGAATATAAATTGATATATTTAATATATGTTCCATGGGCGTATATTGTTAAGGATTGGACTGTTCTATTTCATTGGTGGTATTTCCTTCATGATGTTTCCTTTAGTGATTATTAAATTTTGGTATTTCCCTCATCGTATTTCCTATATTGTATGTACTGTGTGGTATTCCATTTTGGTTTATGGTTTCCTTACAAATTATTGTTTTACTCACACATACAAGGACTTTTCCCAAATGTGTCAATCCTTGTATAGATGAGCCTACATTTGACAGATTCAATGGTCGACTAAGAATAGATGCAGTTTTGTGAGTTTAGTCAGGTTGATGTTTTCCAATGGGTTTGAGCAGTAGTCTTAGTACCATTGACTAATGGTTGGAATTTCTGTTTTACATACATTATTTTCTGGGTTCGCTTGTATTCTTGCTCAGTTTACATAACATCAAATTAAATTCTTGGTGTACTCTATTAGTTAGGATATAGTACATTGATGAATTTCATTACAATGTGTTTTTACACATCCAAATTTGTGTCATAGAGACATGTGCATGTGTACAAGTAAATTCAAAAAAAAATTGATTTTTTGTATATTCCTTTTCATTACGGGTCACCATCCACTGTCCAATTGGAGGCAGGCTTGGGGTAGATAAGGTATGGGACAATCTTAAATGGGTTATGAATGAGTGATATCAATGGTTGTTAGTTGAACCTTAGGACAAAGATTCTGTTAGTTTGGTTTGGGGAAAAAGTATTACATGTTTTGTGTTTGACATTCAGGCCAGGAAATAATGTGTTGGTGTAGTGGTTGGCATATCCAAACACTCGGACTCTGAATTTTTCTTTTCAATTCGGTACATGAAAACTTGCTTTTAGGGAAAAATAATGGTATATTCATCATATAGGAATGGGTTGTGTTATCTATGTCATTCTTGGGTTTTCTCTCCATATATACTCTATTAACCATGGAGAATCATTTTTTATTACTGGATACCTCCACATAGATATCCATTAGGTATTCGAATATGTGATCACGAGGATGATCTGCATAGCAACGAGGCACTAGTATAGGGTCAAGTACTAGAGATTGAACATACATGTGGTATTATTGTGATACCACCACATATAGAGCCCTAGTTACAACGATCACTACAATCAGATGATTTAAATAGATTTAGTGGGTTTCATAAGTTCCAAAGGTTGCAATGTACCTTGTTTCATGGTGATCTAGACCCCAAGAAACCAAGTGTTTAATGGAGGCAGTTACATGGGAATTCTTCCTTTTGATGACGTGTTTTGACCAGCTGGTATTCCTTGAAGAGAGTCGTTCACTGGTCTTGACATGTTATTATTTGATCTTAGATACCCATACACATGATGAGACAAATCTCTCTTGTGAATACTTTTACTATCACATCATATTAGAGTTCATTCCTACAACATTGTGATCAGTTAACATACATGAGATTCTGCATCAACGGTAATTCATTCTAATTATGGTGGAGTACACAAAAAGGTTAAACTCCCTCTCACGTTACTCCACAAATATGGTACAAGGCCAATCCATCATGGCTCATACATTTTATATGGTTCTATACTTGGATTTCATGGAATCCATGATATACAATAGTATTTGAATTTATGATGGGGTACTGGAGAGAGACCTACTAGTGGAGAGATTTATAGTAGAGATAACACCGGTAGTAGGAGAAACCAGAAGACACCAGGTAGTTGATTCCATAGTTACATGAATCTGACGGCCGTCACAAGGACCCTAGAATTTCAAAAACATAGTGGGATGATCTTAGGGCATAGGATTCATGATGTTGGGATCACATGGCTGGTTGAATCACCCAAGGGACATATTGTGTTACATGTGATTCTATCGAAAAGATCTAAAAAGAGATTTGTTGATCCAATGTATTCTAGATTAGGATATTTTTTATTGAACACTGATGCAGAGGTATATATTGGAGTAGGTTGGTCTGTAGGGTGATGTAGGTAGAAGAGGAGTAGACATGGTTGTTGGATGTGGGAAGAAGTTCAACATGCTACTGCCACTACCCCTAGTTGGTCCACGATAGGCTCATCCAGTTGGAGGACATGGTTGAAGGAATCATTAGGTGATGGATTCTAGTGACCAAGTTGATCTATGGTTTATTAGAGGTAAAATATGTGTCGTTTCCACCAAAGAAATATATTTGATTGACACATGTTTCACTCATACATTTATCTCCCTGAATATTGATCGAGACTCCGAGATTCTGATTGAACCATTAACATAATCCTTATGATGGGAGACTACTATAAGAGAAAATTTAATGATCACATTATAGTGATAAAACTCTGACCATACTCTTGGCGGTAGTTGTTTTGGTTCATATATTATAGTTGTGGGGTCGAGTTCATATGATGTCATTCAATGTATGGACTTGCCATCCGTAGTCTATGATCAGAATGACAATTTTCGGTTAAATGTTATGTGTTTCCATACTGATGGGATCCAATCATCCTTTTATGAAGAAGATTAAACACAAGAATTTCAGGAATGAATCACACATTGGAGGGTGTATTTGGTCACTCATTAGTTGTCTAGCCTTACACTCAACAAAGTGGATGATATGAGTCATCTGTTTCCCATAGTGGTGGAGGAATACGAGGATGGTCCAAGATTAACTACCCATAGGGAGGTAGATTTATTAATTTATCAATGCCATGGGATGGCTCTGATATCAATAGATTAATATTGTATATCTCATATATATCATCCTTCGAAGAGGATACATTTTTAGGAAATATAGAGGACGAGCTTCTTGAGTCCAAGTGTTTCACCCAAGGCCACAACAATTTAGACTTCCAAAAATGATGATGGGAAACTATGTTATGTATGTAATTATCGGTTCCTGAAAAAGGAAACTGGGATGAATATTTATCTACTACAATGAATCGATTAACACATCAATTAGTTATATGTTGAATGGTGGTTCTTGAAGATTATCCTTTGATCTAGATGTCACCATATTGGAGTATGAGATGATGATATACAGAATACAGACCTCAAATGTCATTACATTCACTAGGAGTACTAGGTGATGATATTTTTCCTGATTAATTCTCCAATATTGTTCAAGGAATTCATGAAACATATATTTTATCCTTACATTTACTGGTTCAGGGATGTCTATGTTGATGACATCCCAGTGAAGTCGGCATTTCAAGGGGATCACAAAAGACACATAAGGATGGTCCTCGACCCACTCTGAGAGCAACTACTTTACAGGTATCTCTCAAAGTGTCTGTAATGGTTTCAAGAGGTTGATATTTTTAGACACATCATTTTAAAGGCTGGAGTTGTAGTGAATCCAGTGATGATTGAAGCTGTTCTTGCATAGGAGAAACCATAGAGTGTTATTGGGGATCTAACATTCCTTGGTTTTCCAGGGAAATATTAGAGGTTTGTACTTAACTTATCCATAGTAGATGTATCATTGATAGCATTGACCTAAAAGGGTAATCATTTTATGGGATGGAGTTGAGCCAAGGTAGCTTTCTGAAGTTGAGATTGAGATTAATGAGCACTCCAATATTGATATTTCTATTGTACGGTGTCGATTCCATGGTTCTCTTTGATGCATCAAGAAATTGGTCTTGATTGTTCCCTTTTTCAAGGGAAATATGTTATTGCCTATGGTTGATGATAGTTGAGACCACTTAAGATGCACTAAGTGACCCATGATATTGGGTCAGAAGCGGTATACATCACAATAAAGTTGTGGTGAATCATCCTGATGGTCCAGTAGTTTATCATCTACTATGACCACAAGTGTCTCAAATATATATTCTCCCATAAGTTTATAAACATGAGACTTATGAGATGGGAATATTATCTCATGGTCTATTAATTTTTTATGTCATATAATATTATAAAGGAAAATATGTTGGCAGATACTCTCAGTAGTATATCCAGTTCATAGTTAATAAATGAGGTATTAGAGAAGTTAGCCTCGTTATATATGTCCTTTATGGATGGAAATGATGAAGCTTACCTCTTATTGATGGTTGTCACCCCTACACTCATATAGTGATTCAAGGAGGAATATCTTGTCGATATAGTCTACGAGACTGTACAAGCTATGATTACCATTGGACATGCCCTTGTTTGAAATTAAAATGTTTAGGAGCACATCATTGTTTTCATAAAATACATAGTTGTACTGGTGGTATTAATGGAGGGGGTACTGATGGAGGTTCATACATCCTGGTTGGTAGAACATCCAGGTAAAGGGAATATTTACATGGACCTCTAGTGTCTGTTATGGTGGTTGGGAATGAAGATGGTAGTTGTTGAGTTTGATTCTCGAAGAATCACTTGTTGTTATTTGAAAATTGTGCACCTATATCCAACATTATTGAATCAACCCCTAGAGGATCCTGAATGGATGTTTGAGGGGAGATCAATGGAATTTGTGACATTCTTACCCTGTATTTCTATGGTACAAAATATTTTATGGGTGACCATTGACAGACTCACCATGTCATTCCAATTCATGAATATTTAGAAGAATAATTGATTAGAGAGCCGAAGACGCCCCTACATGCATAAGATAGTATGACTCGAGGGAGTTCATTCGGTGATATTGTTAGATAATGACGCTCTATTTAGGTCCTAGTTATGGAATGGATTATTGGAGGCATTTGAAATTCACTTATGCTTTATCACAGAGTTTAAAAAATAGATGGAAGGCTAAACAGAGGGGGACAATCAGGTTATAGAGGAACTACTACATGATATTATATAGGATTTTTTCCATAGTGGGGAGGACCACCTACCTCTAGTTGAGTTTTCATTAGAAAAACAGCTACCATTACACCAACCTTATGGAATCATTCGGGGAGTTATATGGGTCACACCATTGTTATAATGACTCAAGATAGTCGACACTCATGGGCCCTAATATAGTGCAGGGGACTATATATATGGTGCTGATCAACCGTGAGTAGATAAAGACTACATATAACTATAATATATCTAATTCTTATAAGTGATAGTGGTATTTTGAGTTTAATAAAGTATACCACATGTTCTTTTCGGTATCACCTATATGTAAAATAAAATTATTTTCCTAGGGTGGAATGATATTTTAATATTTAATAAGACCTTTATAGATTTTAAATAGAATAGGAGAGGTGTTGTACCACTTGTCTCTACCTCGCAGTTACAGTGAGTGCATGGTGATTTCCTTATGTCAAAGCATAGAAGGTGGTTTATTACCCATCACACATCATTGACTAGGGAAATTAGAACATCAGTGATGGGGTCACTTTTACTGAGTTCTTGGTTGAGATAAAGGATAGACATGAGATGATCCATAGTGGGTACTTTATTCCATTGTTTCACATTCAGTGGTAGCACAAGAATCTCCAGGAGAGAACCCGGGAGCTATAGTTTGATATTCTTGCCAAGTACCCTTTAATTCATGAGACTACCTATTTTTTTTACATTCAAGGACATAAATTCCAATGGTGAGTAGTATGTAACATCATTGCATTTCCATGTATTGTGGGTAGATATTATATTGATTGATTTCAGGAGCAATCTATAAGAGGAATGAGGTTCTAAGGCTCTATTTTCCCAGATCAGTTGATTGAATGATATTAAATTATTTTATAGAACCCAGGAGTAGGTTTCCAAAATATATGAATAAATTATAAAATGCCGTATGTATTAGAGATACAGGGAAACCATTGAATTCATAGCAACAACATTACCATAGGTATGGCCTAATGTCATCTGGTGTTAGTCGGATGTGAAAAGTAATTTTTGAACATTCCAATGAATAAAATAAAATATGTTTTATTTTATTTAACATTACCTGATGATGTAATGACATTTTCATTTTATTAATCATTTTTCATGGAATTTGTGGTCATCTCCATAACACTATAATACTTCTAAAGTGTGAAGAAGGAATCCTCCCTAACATATGATGAAGGATCATTGATCATATCATGGATCATCAAGCCAACATAGTTAGATGATCTCATCAATTATGTCAATGAAACTGATCCCCTTTAACTATCGATCAAAATTGAGGTTGGGTTATTATATTCCTTCATAGATTTCTTGTTCATAAATACTATGATGAACATTGAACAACTAACAAATAGGTTGGTCCATGGTTCAAGAATTTTCCAGAAGGATATTTGTTTAATGGTATTAACCGAGTAATTGTATTTGTGATAATTGTGGCCTTTCATTTATCCGACTAACATTAATATATCGAGGATGATTAGAAAAAAGTACTGGGTTGATTACAAGGGTGTTCATACTGCATTCATTTTTCCATGGTCTTGTAATTATATATTGTTGGACCATCTTGGATACATATCAAATTTTTGGGAGGATTTTAACATAATCTGACACCATGATTGGTGGAAAGATGAATATAAGGAATGATAATTTTAGCTGAAGAGCCAATGATCCTTGAAGTGGCCTTCTTTCAAAAATCAGACCACTGGAGGATGTGCGGTGGCCTATGGAAGGCTCCACTAGCAAGCAAGTGTCGACAAATGGTTATGTAAAATAGTGGAAGGTTGCATGTGAGAGGCACATGCTGCAGTCGTAGATCCATGTGGATGTGTTGTCCATGATGCATGGGATCCATGAAAACCATCAATGGGATGTGGCATATGACCACGTGTGGGAGTCACAAGATGTGTGGGTCACCACAGAAGGGAGTGTATTAGCATATTGTAGATGTAGTGGGTGGCCTAGCCTAACCTGATGGGCTGGTCCTCAATGAGATTGGCCAAGCACATGTGTGTCAGGCCCTGCTGAAATTGGTTGGGACCCACTAGAGTGTGTTGAGATGGACTTGAGTAGGAACCAGGTGTCTAGATAATGCCATGATCATCCAAGCGTGCCTAGTACGGTTGACCACCTTGGTCTGTGAACTGACCTTTTTGTAGATGCATGCGCCAATCTTCCCCACTTTGAAATTTCAATATTTGTCCTTTTGATAAACCATACCAAGCGTTGAGACCCTTGAGATGAGACAGACCTTTTGAGATATCCTTAGTGGGTTTATCTAGATGACTTCATATGACCTTAATGGTTGATGAGTAGGTTATCCAAGATTGAGTGTGCTTTGACTCGATGTATACGAATGACTATGACATAGAGAATAAGTGTCACATTGAGACTCTATAACTCCCAACGACTATGTGTCTTATACAGACTGAGTGTCTCAAAGAGACTATGTGACTCATAAATACATTATGTCTTATAGAGACTGTGTGTCTCATGGAGGCTATGTAACTACAAATGTGAATGTGACATAGCAAGATTGTGTGTCTCATAATGCCTTTGTGTCTCATAGAGGTTGTCTGACTCAATATATAGAATATATATGTATATTATAGATATATAGTTCATGTGAGTATATCCTTATGTGTATAATTGTAATATTTTAAATGTGGAATTTACACTGTGGTATTTCCTTGGTTGTATTTCCATCGTGGTATATCCTATGTGGTATTTCTTTTTTTTCCTATGTGGTATTTCCTTCGTGGTATTCCTTATGATGTATTTATTTTGTGGTATTCCTTTGTGGTTTTGGAGTTCAATATTGACTATTGTATTACCCAACACTAAATGGGATTTTCCTTCACATCATTTCTTTTCAATAGGAGTGACATATTGATGGAGTCTAGGGTAGACTAGGACCGGATAGTGATTTGTGAGTTCATGAAGATTAAGATGTTCCTATGGCTTTGAGCATTAGACCATGTTCCTTTGTCTATAGGTTCAACTTTGTGATTTATTCCCATTATTTTTTGGTGGGATTATATTCTAGAAAATTTTATGTTACTGTACTTTACATTCCTATAATACTATTTTGGTTGGGATATAGTTTACGCATTCATTTTTTAGTTAGTTTTCTTACATTTTAGTATTTGTTTCAGGGATACAAATGCATGTGTGCATGTTCTTAGGAAAATTCCTCTCTTTTTTGGATATAACTTCTTAGTGCTAGTCATTAGCCCTTGGAATATTAGAGGTGTGTTAGGGATAGTCACAAAATGGACCCCTCTATGATGGGTCATGAAAATCATTTTAAGGTTTATATGGAATCCTTGTGAACATTTGAACAATACAACATTAATAACTAGCTTTCTCATCGCATTTGTGAGGTTAATTTTAAACTAAATTCAATCAACATTATTATTTTAATTTATGAAAATTGATTCATTATTGGGAATCATAATATTTCATATTATGTTATAATGATAATATAAATTTATATATAATAATTAGTAAAAATAAATAAATTTTTTTACAGTGATATATTATAATATAGTGTTTTTCACATTACATTTTTTTGTAAAAAAATTAAATCTTCACATACCATTGATTATTGTTTAATAAAAATAGAATAATATTACAGTATTAAAGAATACATTATATAATATATCTCACTGTAATTTAATCTTAATGTTTAAATTAGATAGTTTAGGAAAAAAATTTACCTTTGTAAAAAATAGAAAAGTAAACATTTGGTAATGTCAAGGAATAAGTAATTACAGTAAAAAGTATTTATATTTTATTATAGGGGTTTATATAATAAATAACTCCCTACTAAATTATTATAATATTTGAGATCCACATGAGGTAAGACATAACTCCCAATAGTGAATAATTTAATGTTTTTTTAATTAATGTAACAACTCCTCAACTAAAAATGGGAAAACACTCACATCTCATCATCACACCTCTCAAGAAATATAGATCACTCAAAACCTTATAAAATCAGTTAAAAAGTTCCAACCCTAATCCTAGAAACATTATTTTGGAAATGTATCCAACTCTTGATGGTTTTGGTGAAAATCAAAAGTTGATACACGAAATAGAGGTACAGTTATCAAAAAGGAAATTTTATTTTACTTATTTCACCTCCTCGATAATTTTTTATTCATCCATGTATATATATTTACCTCTATATATTATATTAACTGGTTATAGTTTATAATAATTTCATGACCTAAATAATTCCTCTTTTACAAAAAATGAATTATTAATTCATCATTTGTGTTTATGACATAATAACACCATGTGAACCGATGGTGATCATTTTTCAATTACCACTAAAAACGGTTGGTTATGATGATTGATATGAATTATATATTATATATTTATAAAATTATTATAACTATAGATTAATTATAACTTTTTAATAATATTACCATATATTCTATAAGAGAGAAAAAAACATCGCTCATGTGTACAAAAGATTCTCACCTTATGACGTGATGTGATTCATCTTTCACTAACATGTCACATTGATGGTGATAATGATAATTTTAACAATTATACATGACATATTAGATATTATGTAAATAATTTTCAGATTAATGAATTATTTTAAATTATAAAAATATAATATCTATCATTTTATCCTTTTTATTTTTTACTCACATTAATATGATATTATTGTTCTTGTGTGTGTGTACTACGACCTTCACGATGTGATGTGACTATATTTTAATCACCAAACCACATTTATGATTATCTATAAATATATAATATGGTATATATGATATTATTAACATTATATAGTGAAAAAATATTACTCAAATAATTAATATAATGATAATGGGAAAATAGAAGCACTACCCATTCGCACATATGACATAATGTCTATAATGATCATGAAATATATCATTTTTCATAACCAAATTTCATCACTCTTTCAAATGAAACATTGGAATAAAACTATAATATTATTGATTTTATAATTATTCATTAAATTTTGAAACATTATAATATACAAAATAATAGGGCTTTCATGGTGAAACATAGATTTGAAACACTATAAATTATGACATGAAATAATGGATATTATGAAGGATTATTAACAAATATGAGATAAGATAATATAAATAGGTCATATATGGTATTATAAATATTAATATGGTTTTATAATATTATAATAACTAATTTAATCCCACTTTAATTTAGGTTAATTCACATTAATAAAAAATGTTAATGTCAGGTAAGGAATTACCTCTCAATTTCATTACATTGAGGCATATTGTTGTCTTTTGAACCTAATTTTCCATAAATGTTTATTATAATTTCCTTTAAAATGTAATTTCATTAATAATTAATTTTTAATGGTATTTTATGTTTCAATTTAAATTATTTCACCTCTATTGATTTGTATTTAACAATACCAATTTGTAATGATTTTGGTAACTAAATTTGTTTTTCACAGGCTTTTATTACACCTTCGTTGTCTTTGAAATTATATGATTATGTATGTAATAAAATATAATCTACTATTATATTTATAATTTTATTACATGGATTTATAAAATGTTAACATATGTAATTCATTTATTAATATCCACATCTACATTATTTCCATTGTAAGTGTTTATTTAAAAATATAAATCTAGTCAAGATTTTGTATTCTTGATATTCCATTTAAAGAAATAACTTGATCATTATTTAAAAAAACAATTAATTTTATTATACTATTGTATTTTAGAATCATTTTTAATATATATATCTATTTTTTAATCTTTGGTACATAAATTTTTTTATAAATTTTTTTATGAAAACCCAACTTAATTTCTCTATTCGGTTAGAAATATGTTTTCTTCCAAAACCATATTTAAATAAATGTTTTTAAAATTTAAAAAATAATTTATAAAAATAAAATCACACTTTTTTATGTTATAAATTTTATGAATAAAATAACTTTTCCTCGTTCTGATTATGGAAATTTTATATCATTTTGCTGAGAAAAATAAATATTCGTTATGGTAAGTACTGAATTACATACTGAAATGTTCATATTTCCATTAAAGAAACTTTTTAAATTTTACCTGGAAATTTTATAATTGATAGTTTTTTAATATTATTTTCATAGTCAATTATGTTTGAAATATTATTCTAATTGATAATGTTGTTTTCCTAAAAAAATTAATGACCTTTTTATTTAATTTATATTCATCAATGTAAACAAAATATTATTCTTACCCTAATTAGTATATATTGATAATAACATTATTTATCTTTTAGATGGTTTTCGATTATATTGAACTAGGATCTTGCTGACGATAACCTCTTTTTTTGTTATTATTCCATTGAAATTACCTTGAAATATTAACATTCTTGTGAACATTATACATTAAATTTCCCATTAATATTCATAATATTTATCATTGATATTACTATTGTTTAAATCATATCTCAATTTCTACATACAGTTTATTTATTTAAATGATATATGATTCGGTGAGTAAATATGGATAAATCTATATCTTTCCATCAATCTGATTAGTTTATAGTAACAAAAATTAATTCGTTAATTAAATTCATTATTTATTATATGAGGAATGTTTTCGACATGATGTTACTGTTGTGGCTCGATTTAAAATTGTCCCTAGATAAATTAGAAGATCTCCTGTATACAAATCATGTATGCTATCATTAAACCCGGTTCAAAATATATACTAATCCACTTTGTGAATGGTATTTATGGTAGAGGAATCATATACTAGATACATGACATCTGATAAGAGTGAATTTCCTTCAATCAGTATTCAGTTATTTTTATCTATGGGATATTCATTGTAAAACAATATATTAGTTGTATTTAAATATATTTTTATTCAACAAGTGGGATGTGTTTTCCATTATTTGTCCTTATATTTTTATTGTTCCTTATCCACTTATTTATATTTAATGTGTATTCATTTATTTAATTATCCATATTGATAATTCCACATACATTACTTTCATTTTCATGTGAATTCATTTATTTTCTTTTTTATATTGATAATTAATTGTTGATTAATACTAGAAGACATGATACATAACCATTTTTGACAATTTTATATAACCCATATTTTGATAGGTTTTCTTAATATTAAATGATTTTTATAATCAATGACATGTGGGGATACATTATATTGAATAAAGTTATTCTAAAAAAAATTATGCAATAATTTTTATATTCAAATCTAAGTTAAGACTCATAATCAAATATTGTTTTCCAATATTAAGAATATGATTAGTTCATCGGGATTATAATCCTTTTACGTTTTACCAATGGTTGTAGGTACCGCCATAGTGCTTTGGGGTTGGGGTCAAAAAAAATTAATACTAATTAAAATACAACCATGATCATTAGGTCATTTTTGGAAAAAACGTTCTCTATATACAAAGGATTCCATTGAGAATAATAATTAATGTGGTAAACAATAAATGGAAAAGAAAATACATGAAAGGGTGTAATTGTATTTCACAAAATTTTGACCATTTGACTTTAGATAAAAAATTAATTCATTTTGAAGAATGTAGTAATGTAAAGAGGCATGGCTTCTGATCCCTCATCAATGATACATACCATTATGTATTATGAGACTCTATCCCTTGAATCCATTACACATTAACCAGGTGAATTGAATTCCCACATAAAACATTCACTTGTGTGTAAATGGTATCTATTGTCTCTTCCACAATAGAATCATATTTGTTTAACTCAACCTCTTTTCAAATTAAAATGTGAGATGGATCAGGATGGTAGTTCAAAATATGTGATATGTTGGAAAGAACATGATTTGTTATCAACATAACAATCAATTATAACTAATATGAAACATTACCAGGCTGCTATGTAACCTCAAATAGTCCTTCATATCTCGGAGAAATATTTTCTTATATTATAAGCATATGGTGGCCCAACTAAGGACCAAAAATCATGAAAACATTATCAAATATTGAAAACACCAAATGGTGAATTCATTGTCCCTCATAAGACATCTATAAATTCTATGGTATAACTGGATTCCAAAAAATATCATGGCTCCCCACTACTATATCCAAAATCAAACATAGTCCAACTAAAGAAGATTATCAATAATTTTCCTAACAATGAAATGATATGCATGAGAGACCATACAAAGACTTGAAATGAGAAATTTTGATTAATGAATAATAATTTTTTTATAAAAAAATAGAACCAGTACTAAATGGGTGTCATATGATCCCTCAATATCCAACACATAAGAAAGGACAAATTCCTCCAGGATCTGAATAAAATACTATGAATAATCATCAATCTATGTATGATTAGATGCACTCGATATGACCAGGGTACCCATCACCTTCTAGAAATGAATCCAGAACTTGAGGTAATTCTAGGATTCCAATAAGATTCCAAAATAGAAGGGACCACATGTATCATCACAATATCTTGCACATACAACATACCATTTTCATTAGCAATAATGATGTATTTGTCTTGAATAATGTGATATTCTTTTTCCAACTATTCAATCCCCACCTAGAAATAACTAATTTATTGGGAATTCTATTGTAATCAAAAAAATTCCATGGATACCTCATCACATTTCCAAACTATCATTCTTTGTGGTTGAGAAAAAAATAATGTTTCAGATGATTTACAACTAACTTTTGTTTAATGAACAATGGGAAACAAAATCTTCGATTTCATGCTTTATACCTGACCACCAAAACTACAATCAAATATCATAATATGTCTATGAATTTTCAAGATGAATAAACAAGTAATAAATAAAAAACTAAAAAAATAATCTCCTCATAAATATTGGTTTGTAAAACTAATGTTCATAATTGAGAATATTATCTAAAGATAGAGACAAACAAAAAATATTATCCCCATAATAGAGGGTTTCTCTAATTCCTCCAAACATTACCTAATGTTGATGAAACAACAATATATACTTGAGGAAGGATGAAAATAACTAATAAAAGGAAATACCAAAACCAACACATCATCCAATGAATATATATACAACTGATCATAGAGACACACACGGTTATAATCATCCTTCGAATGTAAATTATATTGCATTGGTTAATTTTTCTTTAGAGAATAATCAAAATCATTCCCATTCCTTATATTATTGGTTATATCAATCCCAAATGTCTGATGGTATTCCACCCATTATCTCATTCTGTGATTAAATATTTGTGTAAAATGATATAACTCAAACTCTTATGGTAAAAAATAATTTGAATTTTTCCATAAATGTATATTGTCACCAAAATTTATATTGACACATAACTGATAAAGAATCTAAATCATGGATGGGAAAATTATTCTCATGTTATCAATGCTGGTGAGATCCATAATCCATCACATGATCATCCCATATAAGAAAAAAACCAAACATGCATCAGAATCATCATTGAAAACTATATACTCTTTATGGTGCTCTCGTAAAATGCTAATGGGATCCGATGTTAGAATTATTTTTAGTTCATTGAATGATGACTGTTAATTTTCATCCCATTTAAATTTCAAACCCTTTTTGGTAAAAGTGGTCAATGGTGAATCCAAAATTATGAAATAATTAATATATAATCATTATGATGTACTAAAAAAGAATTATTTGAATCTCAAGTACATTTTATGGTTCATCCTAAGAAAAAATATATTTTACCTTCTAGAGATAAAAAAGAAATACATATTAATAAATCATTTCCCCTTACAAGGTCACATCATGAATCCAAAAACATTATATTGAAGGTTATTTCCATAACCAAAAAAAATGGGGATTTTTTCACACTTATATCGCACATAAAACAAAATATAATACATGAAAAATACAGAAAATGTATTGAGATATTTATGGAATATCTGATTTTGGAAATACAGGAAAACATTACTGGTGTTAGTTAGTCCAAACATCATGAAATGATATTAAAAAATCACCTACATACACTTGAAATTATTATAATATATATTACAGTCCCAAAATCTGATATAATAATAACCCAACTAAATATTTTTCTTTTAAAGAAAAACATCCCCCTTGAACTAGTCAAACAAATAATCCACATGAGAAATGTATACTTTTATTAATAGTTTCATATTTTATATTCCAAAAATCTATAAAAAATTGAAGAGAATCATATTTCTTAATATGAATGATCAATGTAAATTCACAAGAATAAATACTAGAGTGAACATATCCCTTCAACACTAGATCATCCAAATAAATCATGAGATCATTCTGCTCCAATGGTACTATACGAAAAAATGGATTCAAAACTAGTTTCACACTTATAACCATGTAAATTGTAAAATCTATCTCCCTATCTAGAGGAATACGATATAAATCATCATGAAATACATCAGGAATGTCTTATACAATAGTGGGAAGAAAATGAACACAAGAAACATCATTATGATTTGCAACTAAAGTAGTAAAAAACTCTTGAACTCTTAGATGAACGTTCAGGCATGATCCAAATTATGATCACACTCTACCTGAAATAGACTAGTTCTCCCACCAGTCGTATGAAATGAGATAAACCAATTATAATAATAAAAATAATCATAATTTGTGATAAATAAAAGCCATCCTAATGATGAAATCACATTTATCTAGACGAAGAAGAAGAAAATTCTAGGCTAACTCCTCATTCACTATTGATTGTACACATAATGGACAACAAAACTAATGATCAATTTACTTTTTATGAATTTTTTCTAATTCAATTTAAATGTATGTGAGATCCATTTTACATTATTCTATATAAAAAAAATGTAATGTTATAAAAGACTAGGTAAGACCAATATAATATAATTCCATCATGATAGATGAAGAAATAAATATTGTATCTAAAACACTCATGGAACCAGAATATACCTACATTTGAAACTCATCCTCTATTTGGAAGTACATCACTCCAGAGGCATATGGCTGGAGCTCTATAGTATTTAAATTTTCTAGAATCACTACAATATACATTATAGCTAATTATCCCTGAATATATCAACATCGACACATCATCAGATAGAAGCAATATAGATTACCATAACATCAACAACTAGATTCTTCTTTTTATTATCCAATATTAATGTCTACACATTTATATTTATAATAGGATCCAATTCCTTTGAGTGATCACTAAAGTTATCCACTAACATAATTAGTTATTTTCCATCGTATTGTTTATAAATTAAATTTGATAATGATACTGGGGAAATATATCACTGATTGGATACATCAGGAATTGTCGAGAATAAAATTCATAGAAAAATATAAAATACATTTTATCCCAAACAATAACCATGGATCAACCCATATTATTTAATTATATCCGTTGAAATCATTAAGTGTGTGATGCATAAATTTAAAAACATTATCTTATGATATTTATTATTTTCATTTCACAATTCAAATAAAAATCAATGTCATCCTGTTTTTATCGAACCCTCCAACAGATTTTTATATATAATGGATACTTCATTAGTCCATGTGGATTTGACCCCTACACATACTACACTGACTGCTTCTTCTAGTATGGTGAATTTTTGCATCATCAAAATATGGAAATGTTTATATGGAATGAACTTGGGTGATTCTCATGAGATATGAATATAATCGTAACTATTCTAAAATGAAAACATATATTAGCATAGTAAATTTTTACATCATAACTCTAATTTATAGAAATAATATCATGAAATATAGTTCAAAAATTTTATATAAAAAGAATTTTTAATAATTAATCCCCTTACTCGACATTTTTTAATAAATATGTTAAAAGATTTTACCGAAATTTCATATATTCATATCAAAGAAGATATATCAAATAAACAAAAATAAATTCATATATCACATATCATTTCAAATCCTTGTCTGTACGCCTAAAATTTTAAAAGAAAGTACCTTCCAAATTATCCAAAAAATAGGTAAAAATAGGCCATGGACTATAGTAGGTCATGATAGCTAGGGCGTACATACATAAAGTAGAAAATATCACAGGCATTTATCCAATAGACATATTAATTTAAACTAGATAGAAGAGGAAGAGAATAGAAAGATAGCTTCATAGTTTGTCTAATAAGTCAAAAGAATTATATTCCCAGGAAATAAAGTAATTTCGAATGAAAAAAAGTCATAATACTGGAAGAGGCATAATAGTAAATATTCCACCTAGGATCCAAAACATTTCATTTTACTCTATTTTCCATACTATTTCATCAAACCATTTACAAGGAACCAATCATTGATAACCATCTGATTACACAATTTTTCAATGCTTTGAATAAGAATTCTAATTTACTAAAAATAATGGGAAACACATTTTATAAAAAAAAATTAAAAAAAAAATATATAAATCAATTAAGACACATAATTTTATGAAATACCTCATAAATTTAAAGAAACACATTTACTAATCAATGGATTAAGAATGAACATCCTATCTCAAAGGTCATTTCAAACAAACGTGCAGTGGAACCACCCAAAAACAAGGGCACATTAAACACAATGAATTCTCTCAAATGAATTCCCAAATATCAAAATTAATTCAATTTAACATAAAGAGTTATAATAAAATATGATAAAACATATAACAGAAGAACATACACCCACCAGTCCACAACCAACAATGGAATGACCACTATAAATTGATTACACAATGAATTGAGAAATAATCAATACCCAACATAAACACAAGTCAAGGTATCTGATACCATGAATAAAAAGTGTAAAAATAATTAATAATAATGAATAAGAATAATTTATTACACATCAGAGGATATGCAACAGAAATTCCCATTGATTAATCACTAAAAGAAGTTACTATGATGTTGTAGAGGTCCCCAAAATTGTCAGACAAGAGTTCTAGGTCGTGATAAATATGTATTGTTGATGAATGGAAATATATATTTTTTTTTCATCCCCCGAAATGTCTTGTCAAATATATTTACACTTTGAATTATCCTTTTTCAAATAATGAAATCCTCAAGATCTAAATATTTTGAAAAAAGAATTACCTTTTTATTAAAAACTCCATTTTTAAAATTACTAGTTGTGTAACCTTCAAACGAAACATAATCACCTCAAAAAATGTACCAGGTTCATGATATCTTCCTTTGCTTAATTAAACAACATGTATTAATATTTTATAGTGCGTATTTCTCATAATGTCAAAAATTCCATATTTTTTCATTAACATTATGCTATTTTCCACAACAAATAATATGCATCCTCTGTAGTACAAAGAAACAACCAATTAATGAGGAAAAATTAAGAAAATATTAATACATTAATTAATGTAATCATATGATTCAAATAACACACAATTAGAATTTCCATACCCATGATGTGATTTGGATGAATGTATTCCATTAAAGAGAAAAGGAAAATACTCCCTCTTGAACAACTCATGATCCCAGGTCTTATGAGAATCTGACCCATGATTCCAAAAAAAATTGACAAATACAATTGAATTACAATTCAATAAATGCACTTGAGGTTAAACAGTCCCCATTGTATATTCAAGAAATGAATGATCTAGTTCTATATATGCCTCTATGCAATTTATAATGTGGGAGGTATCAGGATGGTATTTACAAAGTTGTAGTATTTTGAGAACATCATGATTTCATTTGTACTAATCAATAAATTATAATGGATAATAATTCTACACAAGATACTCAGAGACCTCAAATGGTCAATATATCTCATATGAAACTTTCCATGTTTTGTAAAATAACTATGACAAAACTATGGATAAATTTTCAAGAAATCCATCTTACCAACCAAAAACCCCAAATTATAACACCATTGTTCCCCATATTATTTATGTAAAAAGTGAAATATAACTATATTTTGATATATATCTAGAATAATTGAGGATTTATATCAAACCCAACTCACTCCTACCATGTATTCTCCTCCCTAATATTCCAAGTATTGATGTGATCTTCCTAAGTGACCATTCAATTCCCTGAATGGATCCATTCCAATTTATGACTTATAATTATAATTATAAGAAATAAAATCCATTAAAAAATTGATATCCTAGGATCTATTGAATTCTAAGACACATGCAGAGAGAATATCCTCCAAGATCTGAATAACACACACCATTTGACTGATGTTCTATTGATGAATGGATGTACTCAATAGGACCAGAGTCCTTATCACCTCATAGAGACTCTTCTAAAACCCTGAGGTAATATTAGGATTCCTAAATGTCACGACCCCCTCCCACCAAAGATGCCCCTCCAGAGCTGGCAATGGTGAAACATAGATAATGACCCCCGAGTCCCGCCCCCAGTAGGCCCTGGGGTGGTGACTAGCACCAAAGGTATGAGTTTCCACATATATGGGAGGCATTACCCTTTTTATTATTTAAGATCGGGAAATAGGACAAGTAAACCACCAAAAAGAAAGAAATAACAAGTGTATAGAAATAGCCAAAACCAATCCCACATGCATGATTAAATAGTTCTGAAACAAGGTACAAGTACAAGAAAGCTCAAAAAGTACAATACCAAAAGAAACAAGAGTACAACAACTGCAACAAATCCAATTGTCCTGACTAGTAGGGTCTCGAACGACCCTGGTTGTCCTCCTGGAAGCCTTTAAGTAAACATAGGGTGAGCATACAAGTATACTCATTAGGGAATCCTAAAGCTCTTGTGCATAAGTGTGGAGACATCCAAATGTCCCATGAGAACAACTGAAGAACATATCAAGGAATTCTATCCACCTAACCTCACCAGCCACACTCACCAAAAACACAATCACAATAGGTATTAGTATATAAGAACAAGAGTATTGGGTACCCCACACCATTTTCCCCCACTAGCTAGCTTCTCTTCCTAACGGCGAACGTCCTGACGCTACCACACTCTTCCCACCCGCACACACCTGGGCCTCACAACAATATATCCCGCCCGCACACAGCTAGGCCTTACAACCACGTTTCCTGCTTACACACACCTGGGCCTCATCCCGAAGGTTATTGGGAAATAGTAAATCCTCCCCAAAGAGTCTAGGGCTAAACCACCCCAATCGAAACCTACCCGAAGAGTCTTGGGTGTAAGGTCGCCTCAAGCCATTACAGCCTAGGGAAGGAGCAGGAAGGAGCTAGTAACTATGGGGAAAAAACCCTCTCCCATGAAATGGGAGTGTTCGACACTAAGTGTTCAACATGGATGGTGTGCGATAAAACATGAGAATACAGATATATATATATATATACCAAACACTCAGCCCAACCTATGGCTTCTAATCCAAGAACTGATCACGTGCCTCATCACTTCTACTACGAAGCATGCATATAACAAATAACCCCAACCCCATTTAGGTTTTAATGTTTCAACAGAATCAGTTTATTAGTTCCTCAACTACTGGGAAACTATCCACAACTAACCACATCGATCATTCATAAAGCATATCCCTACAATCCACAAATCAAGTTAGGAAAACACAACCAGCACAATGAGTCCCTTCTTAATAACCAACCAACCCATGGATTAAAATTTATGTTCCATTACCATTCCCAACCATTTATTAACTCTTCCACTTTTGATTTATTATTTATAACCCATAGTTTGTTCACATTCAAACCCAACCATGCAGCCCAGATGCCAACCACCATAAACACAATTGCATCATACATCATTACCCCTTTAATACCATTCATTACAGCCCTGCTTCCCATCACCAACATATCATTCACACCAACCCACATCAAAGCCAATCACAGTCCCGCTGCTCACCCGATCCACAACAACCCACAAAAACACTCCCACCACATGCCATGTATCCAAGCCAACACCCAGATGTTCATTATTCCATTTTGTTCAACTGGTGTGGTCACACAAGGGTTTCAGATTTTAAATCAGCCAACTTTACGTGATTATCCAAATTCCACATTCAACAAGGTTCCACTCACAAAACGGTATTGAAAGATAGGGAAACATTTAATTGCGCAAGAAAAGGCCCCCCAACGACCGTGATTTTCAGTAGGCATAAGCCTATTCAATTCACAACATAACAATAGGATAAACAAAGATAAACATAAAAACTTCCACATCCCCATTATATAAGCCATTTATAATCTTCGTTTAAAGGTTCAACCGTTTCTTGTGAAAACAAGAGGATACCCACCCCTCATTATGCACAATTTAGAGAGATGAAGGTAAGATCCCTACCATAAGAGTTTCTTATCATAACGCTCCCTCGGATCAACTTTATAATACATTCGTCAACGTCCGTCACTTCTGCCAAATCCCAGAAAAACCTCCTCGGGTGGAAGCTGGGAAGGAAAGGCTGAAGGAAAGACAACAGATCCAAGATTAGAAGTTCCACCTCGTCGTTACGATCCTGTGGCCACTGACGTATATTAAATCGGAGCTCGGACGAAGAAGTTATGGAGAAAAAGGAGCCTTTGAGTCTTTTGGGAGAGCTCTGCTCAGATGAAAGGGGAGGAGAGGGGTGTGTTGAAAAGGAGGAGGGGACCCCTCCTTTTATAGGAATGAAAAACAAAAGTACACGACATGTACTTTATGGTACACTGCGTGTACATGGCCATTCCATGCGGCCACCACGCGGCTTCCAACACGGCCTTCAACATGGAACACTGTTATTGACTAGTCATCACATGGTTTGAGGGTAACGTGTACGCAGGGAAGGAATACACAACATTTAGTATTGGGTACACGACGTGTAACCTTTTATTTCACATGGTAAGGACATGGCCTCGATAGGGCAGACAGTCGTTGACTGGTCAACACACGGTTTGAAGGTAACACGTACGCTGGGAGGGACTACACGGCATGTAGCATTGGGTACATGGTGTGTACCAATTTATTTCATATAGAAAGGCCACAACCCTAAACACGGGGTATACCCAGCGAGAGGGTACACGGCGTGTACTCACACTACATGGCGTGTACTTACAGAATTCTGAAAAGTGTGGGAAAAGACCATTTTAACCTACAGAACACTTAATAACCCTCTTTTGACAAAGCAAAGGGCCGGAGAGGTCCGGGACATTACATCAAATACCTCTTAAAACATTCTGGTCCCCGAGAATTCAAAAGACAACCCAAAGGAACCCAACAACATACCTCTTAGGGCCCTCGTTATAACAGGAACCCAACCATAAACCCTAATTATAGTTGTTATGAATTCCTTCTACTGTGTCGAGATATTATCCACTTTAGGCGACATTGACTCAGCTGCATGGGTTTAATCGTATCCTCATTAATGCGTCTTGATTAAGAATCGGGTCTTCCTACTTCCATACATTAGGATTTTTCAACTCACACTGCACCCAACACCGCACAACCCACACACTGCCCAAACACGTGGTTTGGGGAAAATTCCATTTCCTATGTCGAGATATTATCTGCTTTAGGCGGCACTAACTTGCCTACACGGTTTCAATCGCATCCGCATTAATTCTTCTTGATTAATTATTAGGTTTTTCCCTTCCCCACACGCCCGGACATGTTACACACTTCCAGAGAACAAGCAAACAAAATTTCTCATAACCGAAAATCCATGCATTCCATATATCAAAGGTACAAAGTATAACATCCAAAAAAAGCTCAGAAGAACAAAGAAAACACAAGTCAAAACAACTCTGGGTACTGAGCGCACATCTGAGCCTCCTGGTCCCAAGTGCTCTCCTTGAGGTCGCCATGCCTCCACAACACACGAACCAAGGTAATGGTTCATCCACAGAGCACCTTCTCTTTATGATCCTCAATTCTGACTGGTCGTTCCACGAAGGTCGCGTCGTCTCCCATCTCTAACTCTCCCCAATAGATAACGTGAGAGTCGTCATTTAAGTACCGAAGAATCTGGGAGACGTGGAAGATGTCATGAACTTTCTCTAACGGAGGTGGCAGGGCCAGCTGGTATTCCACCTCGCCGACTTTCCTCAGCACCTCAAAAGGTCCGATGAACCTAGGTGAAAGATTTATCCCTTTCCCAAACATCCTCTGCCCCCTATGAGGGGAAACCTTCAAAAACACATGATCTCCCACCTCAAAATCCAAGGGCCTCCTATAACGATCAACATAAGAATTAAATCAGTCCTGAGCCACTTTCATCCTCTCACGTACAAGCTGGACTTTCTCTGTGGTGCTGTGCACATCTTCTGGCCCAAGAGTACCTATCTCGCCAACCTCTACCCAGCAAATGGTTGAAAGACATGGTCTTCCATACAAAGCCTCAAACGGTGACATGCCAATATTAGAGTGGAAGCTGTTGTGGAAGGAAAACTCTACTAAAGGAATGTTTCGTACCCATGATCCTCCGACATCTAGAACACATGCTCGCATCATGTCCTCCAATGTCTGGACAGTCCGCTCTGTCTTCCCATCGGTCTGGGGGTGGAAAGCAGTGCTAAGGCGTAGCTGGGTGCCAAAAGAATGTTGTAACCCCCTCCAGACTCGTGAGGTAAACCGAGTATCCCGGTCTGAGACGATAGTCTTCGGAACACAATGAAAATGCACCACCTTGTCTATATACCACTGTGCTAAGGTACTCACAAGACCTGACTCATTAATTGCTAAGATGTGAGCTGATTTCGTCAGACGATCCACCACTACCCAGATAGCATCATAACCTCCCTGAGCTCTGGGTAGTCCTGTGACGAAGTCCATCGAGATGTCATCCCACTACCACTTGGGGACATCTAATGGATACTATAAATCACTGCGAACATAGCGTTTAGCCTTCACTTGCTGACACAATAGGAATATAGCCACAAACTCCGCCGCTGCCCGTTTCAACCCGGGCCACCAAAACTGTTCCCTCACGCCTTGGTACATTTTTGAAACTCCCGGATGTACTACCAAGGCTGAGCTAAGGAACTCACAGAGAACTCCCTCATGCATCGCCTCCGGAACAAACAACCTTCCATGGAAATGCATCTGATGTCGGCTTTCCTCTGACCATCCCTCTAGAGCGTTTCCCTAATCGACACAATCCCGCATTACATCTGCCTCGGAGTCCCCCCACAGAGACTCTTCCACCTGCTACAACAAGGAGGACTACACCGTCATCTAAAACAAATAGCCTCTAACACCTTCTACCATTACATCAAAGTGCAAGGTGGCCAACTCTCCCATCACTTTCCAAGCATTAGTGGATTCTCGAACCACTTCCTTATGAAACTTTCGGCTCAGGGAATCATCCACAACATTTCTGTTACCTTCAGTGTATGAGATCTCAAAGTCATAGTATTTGAGAAACTAAACCCATCCCCACTGCTGCAAGTTCAGGTCACGCTGAGAGAAGATATAACGTAGGATCCTGTGATCTGAGAAGACCACATAATTCTCCCCAAAGAGGTAATGTCACCACAATTTCAGTGTGATCACTAATGCAACATGATCCAGGTCATGGGTGGCATATTTACGCTCGTGAGGGTGCAACTGCCTAGACCCATAACAGATCACTCCCTTCTTTTGCATCAGCACGCACCCCAGACCAAGGCCAAAAGAATCACAAAACACATCATACAACAACCCTTCCTCATGAAACCAGAGTACGGGAGCACTAACCAATTTATCCTTTAGGTAGTTGAAAGCCTTCTAGCACTGCTCGATCTATAGTAAGACCTGGTTCTTCCTAGTAAAAGATGTCAATGGATAAACAACTCGAGAGAAGTCAAAAACGAACCTCCAATAGTAACCTACTAACCCCAGTAAACAAGGAACTTCTTCCACGCTCTTGGGTGCTTCCCAAGAAACAACTACCTCCACCTTCAACGGGTCCACTGACACTCCATGTTGAGACACCACGTGCCCAAGGATGTGTACTTGTTGCATCAAGAACATACACTTCGACAATTTCCAATAAAGCTGGTGGTGTCGAAGGACTTCCAAGACTGCCCTGAGATGCTCAACATGCTCCTCCTCTGATCTTGAGTAGATCAGGATTTCATCTATAAACACAATGACGAACCGGTCCAGAAACTCTCAGAATACAATATTCATAAGTCCCATGAACACAGCTGGTGCATTCGTAACTCCAAACAGCATCACTACAAACTCGAAGTGCCCATACCTGCACCAGAAAGCCGTCTTCGAGATGTCAATGTCCTTCACCCTCAGTTGATGATATCCCGATCATAGATCAATCTTAGAAAACCATCATGCTCCCCTCATCTGTTCAAAGAGATCATCTATCCTTGGAAGGGGGTAACGGTTCTTGATCGTTACCTAGTTCAACCTTCGGTAGTCTATGTATAGCCTGAGACCACCATCTGCCTCCTTTATGAACAAAACTAGAGCACCCCATGGCGACACGCTGGGTTGAATAAAACCCTTCTCCATTAGATCGTCAATCTGAATCTGAAACTCCTGCAACTCTGAAGGTGCCATCCGATAAGGGGCAAAAGAAATCGGACAGGCACCAGGCTGTAAGTATATCCCGAACTCAAACTAACATTGTGGGGGGGTGGTAGAGTCACAACCTCCTTGGGAAAAACATCGAGGAACTCCCCAACAACCTCTGGGACATCCATCATTTCCATATCATCTGGAACCACTGATAACCCGCCTAACAGGGAAAGGAGAGGCTCCACACACCGGATTCCCACCTTATAGTTCCTCTCGCCAAAAAAAGATACACGCTGCCCATCTACGTTTGAGAACACGACCCTTCTTCGGAAGCAATTGATAATGGAACTAATGAAAAACAACCAATATATTCCTAGTATGGCATCATATGGCTGCATCTGCAACAAAAGAAGATCCCCACTATATCGATGTGGTCCCAACGTCAGACCACATCCCCTGAAAACACAAGATACGCTAGTCTGGCCTCTAACTGGTGTACTCAGCACCAGTGGTACAGTAAGTCTCTCTACATCTATTCCAAAAGCATGGGATAGAACAGTTGCAACAAAGGAGTGCAAAGCTCCTGAATCGAACATAGCAGAAATGAGAGTGCTGAACAAACAAATCGTACCTCACACCACCTCTGGTCCCGCTGGAGCTACCAACTCTGCTGCGTGCAACTGTCCACACCCAGATCCTCTGCCTCTCTGATGTCATCCACCTCCCGGACCATGACCTGGTCGAAGTCCCTGAGGATCACCCTGAGGTCGGCCTCCTCCTACAAAGTCTTCCCTCAGGGGGAGCATGGTCATGTTGCTGCTGGAAGGTCCTCGCCGGCAACGGGTGCTGTTGAGATGGGTGCTGAAACTGCCCACCTCCACTATACTGAGCTCGGGTTGCTCACCGACTCTGAACATGCCCGAAACCTCCACAAGAAAAAAACTTTTGTCTTTGGATCATGAAAAAGGGACAAGGACCCGTAGATCTGAACCCGAACTACTGGGGCATGCTGCCCACTGGCCTGATCCTAGAAGGTCCCGTCACAAGAGACATGCTGATGATTGCCTTCCCCTTCGATGAACCTGGCTGGATCCCCTCTCGTGGTGCACCTCCCAGTGAGTGTATCCTCTCTACAACCATTGCATTCTTCTATACCGCCAAGTACGTCGGAAGGGTGAAGGGGGTGACAGCAAACTGGGGTGAAGGACGTAGTGCCTCCTTCAATCGTCTCGCCCGAGACTTCTCATCCTGAAAGAGATCTGGAGCAAAGAGAAGGAGATCCTTGATCGTGATCCCCAACACTCGTACTAACATAATCCCCTACTGAAGGGAGAGTAACTCCTTCCACTTCTCTGCCTTTATCATGGATGAAAGGAATTCCTCTCAGAATTCCTTCTCAATGTCATCCCAGAGAACCTATGCCTATATCCTCTCTCTGAGGTAGAGCGTCCCCAACTGTCGCGCCACACCTCTTAGTTGACAGACTTCTAGGGGAACCCTTTACTCCCTCAGAGCATGGATTAAGGTAAAAGTGATCCCTAGCTCCTCAAGACACCCCTCCATCTCTGTATCCAAAGTATTACCCTCATACTTCTTGAGGGTTCACCGTTGGAATGAACGGAGAATCTTCTGCCACTGGCTATCTTCCTCCTCTCTGTCAATCCTCAACTGATCGACCGCCTGAATATACTGTGCCTTGGCCATATGAGCCACCTGGGGACGACGTCCAGGTGCCATAGCTATACGGTAAACAAATATCACCCAATCCCAAGAAGTAAGGAAATTTCTTAGGGATTCATTTTATCATTTTATTTCAATTTCTTTCCCAGAACACCCAAATCAAGTAAAACACAATCCTGATGATGCATGCAACTTCCCTAGGGTCTCCACACTGCAATCAATGTAGTCTAACTTGGTCGTTCGGTAGGCTCAGAGTCCTTGCATCGGATCATGGGGGGGCCTAAAATCTCGTGTCCTAGCCGATCTTCACTGGCCTATGTCAGGCACCACGATCAACCAACACTTTTTCCCTACCATCCCATGCAATACTCATTGTGCCTAACTCAAGACTCCATCCTATCTCTCAACCATCACCTCTGATACCATTCTGTCACGACCCCCTCCCACCAAAGATGCCCCTCCTGAGATGGAAATGGTGAAAGGGAGATAATGACCCCCGAGTCCTGCCTCCAGTAGGCCCCAGGGTGGCGACTAGCACCAAGGGTATGAGTTTTCACAAATATGGGACGCATTACCCTTTTTATTATTTATGATTTGGAAATAGGACAAGTAAGCCACCAAAAAGAATGAACGAACAAGTGTATTGAAATAGCCCAAACCAATCCCACATGCATGGTTATATAGTTTTGAAACAAGGTACAAGTACAAGAAAGCTCCAAAAGTACAATACCAAAAGAAACAAGAGTACAAAAACTGCAACAACTCCAATTGTCCCGACTATTAGGGTGCCGCACGACCCTAGTAGTCCTCCTGGAAGCCTGTAAGTAAACGTAGGGTGATCATACAAGTATAATCAGTAGGGATACCTAAATATCTCATGCACAAGTGGGGAGACATCCAAATCTCCCGTGAGAACAACAGAAGAACCTAGCAAGGAATTCTATCCTCAAAACCACACCAGCCACACTCAACAAAAACACAATCACAATAGGTAGTAGTATATAAGAACAAGAGTATTGGGTACCCCGCACCATTTTCCCCCACTAGCTAGCTGCTCTTCCTAAAGGCGAACGTCCTGATGCTACCACACTCTTCCCACCCGCACACACATGGGCCTCACAACCACGTATCCCGCCCGCACACACGAGGGCCTCACATCCACGTTTCCCGCCCGCACACACCTGGGCCTCACAACCACGTATCCTGCCCGCACACACCTAGGCCTCATCCTGAAGGTTCTTGGGAAATAGTAAAACATGCCCGAAGAGTCTTGGGGTAATCCACCCCAATCGAAACCTACCCGATGTGTCTTGGGTGTAAGGTCACCTGAAGCCATCACAGCCTAGGGAAGAAGGAGCCGAAAGGAGATAGTAACTAAGGGGAAAACACCCTCTCCCATGAAATGGGAGTGTTCAGAACTAAGTGTTCAACATGTGTGGGGTACAATAAAACATAAAGATACATATATATATATATACCAAACACTTATCCCAACCTATGGTTTCTAATCCATAAACTGATCATGTGACTCAGCACTGCTACTACGAAGCATGCATATAACAAACAACTCCAACCCCATTTAGGTTTTAATGTTTCAATAGAATCAGTTTATTAGTTCCTTAACTACTGGGAACCTATCCAAAACTAACCACATCGATCATTCGTAAAGCATATCCCTGCCATCCACAAATCATGTTACAAAAACACAAGCATCACAACAAGTCCCTTCTTAAAAACCGACCAACCCATTTACTAACATTCCCATTCCATTACCATTCCCCACCATTTATTAACTCTTCCACTTTTTATTTATTATTTACAACTCATAGTTTGTTCACATTCAAACCCAACCCTGCAGCCTCGCTGCCAGCCACCGTAACCACAACCACACCGTACATCATTACCCCTTTAATGCCATTCATTGAAGCCACCCTACCCATCACCAACATAGAATTCACACTAACCCACAACAAAGCCAACCGCAGCCCCACTGCTCACCAGATCCAAAACAACCCACAAAACACTCCAATCACATGCCACGTATCCAAGCCAACACCTACATTTCATTATTCCATTTTGTTCAACCGGGGTGATCACACAAGGGTTTCGGATTTTAAATCATCCAAATTTATGTGATTATCCAAATTCCACATTCAAGAAGGTTCCATTCACAAAAGGGTCCAGAAAGATAGGGAAACATTTAACTGTGCAAGAAAAATCCCCCCAACGACCATGATTTTTAGTAGGCATAAGCCTATTAAATTCACAACATAAGAATAGAATAAACAAAGATAAACATAACAACCTCCCCATCCCCGTTATATAAGCCAGTTATTATCTATGTTTAAATTTTCATCTGTTTCACATGAAAACATGAGGATACCCACCACGCATGATACAATATTTATAGAGACTAAGGTAATATCCCTACCTCAATAGGTTCTGATCACAACACTCCCTCGGATCAACTTTAGAAGACGTTCGTCGGCGTCCATCACTTCTGTCAAATCCCAGAAAAACCTCCTCGGGTGGAATCTGGTAAGAAAATGATGAAGGAAAGACAACAGATCCAAGCTCAGAAGTTCATCCTCGTCGTTAAGATCCCGTGGCCGCTGACGGATTGTAAATCGGAGCTCAGACAAAGATGTTATGGAGAAAAGGAGCCTTTGAGTCTCTTGGGAGAGCTCTGGTCAGGGGAATGGGGAGGAGAGGGGTGTGTTGAAAAGGAGGAAGGGACCCCTTCTTTTATAGGCATGATAAACAAAAGTACACGGCGTGTACTTTATGGTACACGGCGTGTACTTTATGGTACACGGCGTGTACATGGCCATTCCACGCGGCCACAAAGCGGCTTCCAACACAGACTTCAACGCGGCATGAGGTCGTTGACTGGTCAACACGTGGTTTGAGGGTAACACGTATGTGGGGAGGGACAACACGACATGTAGTATTGGGTACACGGCATGTACACATTTAATTCACATAGCAAGGACACGGCCTCAACACGGCACACGGCCGTTGACTGGTCAACACATGGTTTGAAGGTAACGCGTATGTGGGGAGGGACTACATGATGTGTAGTATTGGCTACACAGCGTGTAACCATTTATTTCATACGTCAAGCACATGGCCTTCAACACGGGGTATTACTGGGGAGGGGTACACGGCGTGTAGTCACACTACACGGCGTGTACTTACAAAATTCTGAAAAGTGTGGGAAAAGTCCAGTTTACCCTCCAGAACACTTCGTAACCCTCTTTTGAAAAAGGAAAGGGCTGGAGAGGTCCGGGCCATTACACTAAATGAGGAAAAATGTGATGGAACCCCAAGAATCCAGAGTATATTTCACACATACAACATCCCCAGATCATCATTATTAGTGGGGTATTTGTTTGGAATAATGGGATAAAACATTTTTATCCTACAATTCACCACCAATATAGAATTCCTATATAGGGGAAACCGTAGTATTCCTAAAACATTACATGTATATGACTTCTTATTTAGTAAGTGGAACTATAAAAGACGGAATAAATTCTAATGGATTCATAAGATATTTATTTATGTTTTTAAAGGTGTGACATTGGGATAGAAAATTTTATATATCATGCTTCATACCCATCCACCAAAATAGCCATCTCAAGTAATAATACATCTCCATAGTTCCCAAATGGATAACCAGTGATTATATATGAAAATAAATCAAAACATTTCTCCTTTCAGATAATGGGATGAAAAATTGATACCTAAAACTTGGAATACCATACAATGGGAGTGACCAACTAGATATGGTCTCATCACAATATAGGGTTCCATTAATTCGTTTAAAATTGACATCCTATTTTACACCATGAAAAATATTCTCAGTGAGAGAAGAATATTATTTATCACTAGACTAATCCAATAACAAATCATTGTGACATGCTTCCAAATTCGACTAATAAAAGAGATCCATATGTTTTCAATCTTCCTTTGATTCCAAAATAGATTGAAATTAAATATTTCTACTAAGAGAATCAGAAAAATAATTCCCCTTCCCCTTGCTGTAGGAGATACTGAAGTCAAATTTGTGAAGGTATTCCAGGAATTAAAATTTTCTAATATTTATGAATTTCAATGAAAATATTTAGATCAATATTTTTTGGTTATAAAATACTATAAACTATTCACCAACTAAATTTCTCTACCATCATTTAAGTGCATACATAACTGTGGAAAGATCTAAATCATGTGTGGGTCAATGATTCTAATGAGATCAAGGTTGGTGAGATCATTAAGCCAAATCATTATTTTCCAACATAAGAACACAACCCAAAACATTAATAGAATCATCATAGAAAAATAAACAACAGATACCATGCTTTTGTGAGATAAGAGTTGGAGATGATGTTTGATGTCTTTTTAGCTCATTAAAGAATGACCAACACTTTACATTCCACATGAATTTCACCCCGTTCCTAGTAGGAGTGGTCAAGGACAACATAATCATTAATAAATTCCAGAAAACCATTTATAATATTAAGTGATGGAATGAATGATACGAATCTGTAAGTCTTTTCCTCGTACATCCCAAAAAAACCCTTTACCATTTATGGATTTTATGATAAGCCACACTCTAATATCAACTGTCCCAAAAAACAATATCTGGAATATATAAAAACTATTTTGAATGATTTAAACAAAATGAGTAACTCCTCGTGAATTGAGTAACTAAACCCATGTGGATTTCATATTCTTGCTTTGATACCAGATCAGCCAAATTCTCATCAATGAACAACATCAAAAATGTGGTGAGGTACGGATTGATTATCTGATTAATCATATCTATGAATAATATAGGATCATTGCTTGACCAAAAAAACATCACAATATTGCAAAATTATATATACCTAATCCTAGTAACCTAATTTTTTTTATCATACTTCGGAACTCTGAGATGGTGATAACCCAACCAAATAATGGTCTTGGAAAATCATTTTTTACTATTTTATAAAAAATACAAATCATCCACATGAGGGAAGGGGTAATTGTTCTTAATAATTAATCATTTAATCATCTAGTGTTCTTCAAAAAATCGATGTGAACTAATTTTATTCCTATGAAAGTTCACTTGGGATACCCAAGGTGAAACACTGGTGTGAAAAAAAAATAAACACCAAATATTCCAGTTGATTCATGATATTTTTGTTCTCCACTAGTGTCATATGATTAGAAGGTATATTAATTAATTATGTACCTAGATCCTTGACAATCATATCTCTACCTCTATCCCTAGAGGATGAATAATGATATTGTCAAGGAAAATATTAGGAATTTCCCAAACAATATAATGATGACAAAAAATTTAAGAAACATCAACGGGATCAACTACTATAGCAGAACAAATCATTCATAGCTCTGGGTGGAAATGTCTGGTATGAAAAGACTATAGATCTCAGTCTCCTTGAAACAAACAACAGATCCCATTGATGATAATATACCATACACATGAATTATAAAAAAATTTCTTGTTCTATTGTGAATCAAGAAAATCTTTATAAATTATTACCTCAAACTACTCTAGATATATTAAATTAAATCATGGAGTAAATTTGCATCGGCTATCGATGGGGTAAAAAATGGAAAATGAAACCCTTTCAATTATATCATCCAATTAGGTCTGTAAAGACCCAATAATATTAAGGAAAATTTTATTCATAAATTCTTCGGGATCTTACAAGTATGCAGTTTCTAACGGCACTTGATTCTGAGGATCGGTGTGCCCATAATCTGTTTTTGAAGTTTAGCTCGGGTACGTTCAGTAAGCTGAGTACAAAAGTAAGTGCTGAAAAGTAAATGGGCCAGATCTTGAGCTACGGACCTCCGATAGACGCATCTTCAGTTTCCTAGGAATCCATGGAATTATACGGTCATTTTGGTAAGTTTCATTCGAGGTTTCGGTGAATTTTGGGTATGCCCAGGTTGGTTCGAAACCGAAACCGACCAGGCCCTTGGAGCGGAAACGCTTATAACGTAAGGACCGGACATCCGAATGACGTTTCATCAAATGTGTTATATTCCTATAGGTGAGACGGTTCTTTTTCCTTACTCCACTCAAGGGTTGGATGTAGCTGGAGTATGGTAGGGTTGGTTTTTTCTTAACAACCTACCGGGCCCCTAGGATAAAGAAGCCAATAACTCTCAGACCAGGCGTCCGATTGACGTGTCGTCTGTCGTGTTGTGTTCCTATTGACGAGACGAAACATTGGGAAACATAAACTCTGGACATTGTGATAGATTATGTATCGAACACTTTGGCTCATGGAGTGGACCCTCCCGGAATCGAGCGTGCTGTGTGCGGGAACCCAAGAGCAGGCTGCGACTACGACGGCGTTGGCGATCATACTTGGATACTATGTAGATTCTGTAGTGAGGAAACTGTACTTGGATCCTCTATGGGTTCGGTAGTGATGACGACTGTATTTGGATCCTACGTGGGTTCGACAGTGATGGTTACTGTACAAGGATCCTATGTGGGTTCGGCAGCGACGACTTCTGTACTTGGATCCTATGTGGGTTCGGTAGGGGAGAAGATTCAGAGGCTACATATATCATCTCCACCCCTCTTCTTGAGTAGTATGTACCTATGTTAGCTGAGTCTTGACTTTCAATCATTATCATCGATGTGATTGACATTATTTCCTGTGTGGACTGGGTTGTGCATTCCTGTGTGGACTGGGTTATACTTGGGCTCGTGAGTTGGAGCTGAACTGGAATTGATGACTTAGGTATATGTGTGGGAATATACCTAAAAAGAGTTGGTTGTTACCTTGTGTTTGTATCTTTCCTTTGTGGTTTATCCTTTTTGTATTCTGGGAGACCTTCGGGGGTCTCGGGGTCCCAACTGAGTATCGTATACTCACCCCTGAACGGGCGATGCCAGCACTACGTTGTGATGGATGTAGACGACAGATAGCACTGATCGAGGTGGAGTCTTGTGGAGCGGGACAGTACCTGGAGTTGGACCACTTGGCGGGACGTACATGGAGTGGACAGCCTGACCCGAGGAGATGAGGAGACCATCTGTACCCAACCTTTATGTCGGATAGCCAGAGGATGACTCGGTGGTTGATGATTTACTTTACTGCTGTTGTACTTTCTTTTCAGTTGTACTATACTTTCAGATGGGTTTATATTCTGGCCCATTTACATTTCAGCACTTACTTTTTACTCATCTTACTTAGTGTTTACTTCACCTTTTGTTGTTTGTTGTGTTTTTTTACTTCTATAAAGGCAATGCCTTCCCTTTAATCGGGATTTACGCCATTGGTGGTAGTCGTCAGCCCCTGGCCTATGGAAGGCGGTCTTGGGGTAGTCACGGCATGGGACACGAGGATGGGTCGTGACAAATTGGTATCAGAGGAGTCAGTTCTACCATAGAACAAAGGACATTGATAATTTCAGTATGTGAAGCAATAGTGTTAAGCGTATTGTGTGTGCTTATCAGTCCAGGGATTCCAGTGTTGGTGCGATGGATAACGTATCCATAACCAGGACCCTTACTTCTGATTTCCAACTTAGTGCACGAAAACATTTATTGCATGTGTGTTTCAATAGTTTTAATAGTTATTACTTTGTGTAAGCTCACCATGTATACTATATTAACCGTGGTGCACCTGTTTCTTTTCAGTATGGCCACACGATGGAAGCCAGGTATGGTTTCCAGTTACGTGCGAGATGGCATCCCACCGAGCGACAAGGCCTCGGTGCAGGTCTCCATTACTGCAAAGGTACCAGCAGTACCTCAACCCATTGAGCCACCGATACCACCAGCCCCAGTCGCGGAGAGTGAACGCCACCTGAGTGCACTGCATGAGTTTCAGCGAAAGAGGCCGTGAAGGATTTGTGGAGAGATGGACCCTCAGGCAGCCAAGGATTGGCTAGAGACCATCGTCCAAGTCTTCAGATTGGAAGGGACACCAGAAGATCTTGTGGTGATCCTTACGGCGAGTCTCCTGCACGTAGCAGCAGGAAGATGGTGGAGCATGAGGCTCCAAGTGCATGACGAGGAATCTCTACTTTGGATGGACTTCGAGAGCCTACTACTCTCGGAGTTCGATCCAAGAACCCTCCATATGGTGCATATATAGGAGTTACTACAAGTGATAAAGGGAAGCATGATAGTAGCCCAGTACTCGACGAGGTCTACCGACCTCTTGTGCCACTCCCCGGACATGGTACGTGACCCATTCTTCCGAGCCCAGACCTTCGAGCAGGGACTGAGGAATGAGATCATGGCATCGATGATCTTCCTCAGCATTCCGATGCAGGCAGGAGTACTAGAGTGAGCCCTTCTTATGGAGAGCTTCCTTGCTGAGCCTATGCTTGTAGTGAGGCATACCGAAGGGCGAAACATAGCGGAGTCTTCTGCAGCCGGTAGTAGACAGATGTCGTAGAGGTCCCAGCGGACCAGACCATTAGGTGGGTGACCACAAGGAGCTAGTGGACAGAGGTAGGCTAAGCTTCAGGCAGTGGAGGCTTATGACCACTGTGCACCTAAGATGATTCAAGGTGATATCTGTGTCTACTCCACCCTTGCTTCAATTCTTATAGGAACAGGAGCGAGTCATTATTTTATTGCCACTGCCCTTGTTTGGTGCTCAGAGATTCCGACGGAGCTGTTAGCTCGATCCTTATGGAAAGAGACTCCTACGGGAGCAGACTCGACGATTAAACACTAGTGCCTACATTGCGATCTTACTATTGGAGGTGAGAGCTTCAGCTGTGATATTCTTGTAGCGGCGTCGAGGCCTTACAACGTCATCTTGGGTATTGATTGGTTATCTACAGTTCATTCTCAAATCGACTGTATTAGGCACAAAGTGTGATGTGTTCGCACAGATGGGAGCAGGTTCACCTTCACCAGCAAGAAGGGAGCCTTTACAGTGAAATATGGACTTACGCAGAGGATAAGGTAGCCGATCACACGTCACTTGGCTAGTCTCATTCTTGGAGTAGTTGATGTGCGGAGTCCGAGTTTTCCTGTGGTGGTGGATCAGTTTGCCGACGTTTTTCCTGATGACATTCCAGGACTATCTTCTCATAGATAGGTAGACATATACATTAACATATACCCTAGGATAGCCCTGATATCAACTCCAACATATCGGATGGCTCCCGCTGAGCTTCATGAGCTACAGGTACAGCTGGAGGACTTTCAAGTAAAGGGATTCATCTGACCCAGTGTATCACCCTGGGCTTCTCCGAATTTATTCACCAGGAAGGTGAATGGGAGCTTACGACTATGTGTCGACTACCATCACCTAAATCAGTGACCATAAAGAAAAAGTATCCACTCCAGAGGATAGATGACCTCTTTGATCTTCTCAAGCGAGCACGATGGTTCTCGAAGATAGACCTCAGGTCAGAGTTCGAGAAGAGGATGTGCAGAACATAGACTTCAGATGTTGGTATGGCCACTATGAGTTCTTGGTTATTCCTTTCTGCGTAACCAACGCTCCAGAAGTGTTCTTGAGTCTCATGAATAGGATCATCCAGCCTTACCTCGATTGGTTTGTCATAGTCTTAATAAATGACATATTGATTTATTGACCACTGAGGAGGAGCACTCCTACCACTTGCGGGTTGTACTGGACACACTCCGAGAGCACCAGCCTTATGGTAATCTCTTGAATTGTTAGTTCTGGATTCGAGAGGTCCACTTCTTGGGACACGTCATCTTTGAGGCAGGAGTTGTGGTGGATCCTATGAATATCGAGGCAGTACTTACTTGGGAGCCACCCAGGAGTGTTACGGAGGTGCGGAGTTTCCTCGGTCTGGCTAGGTACTATCAGAGATTTGTGACAAGCTTCTCTAGAGTTGCAGAACCACATTCAACATTGAAAATGATGGGGAAACCCTTCTTATGGTCAAATAGATATCAGTAGAGCTTCCAGGAGATGAGGTAGAGATTGACCTGTGCACCCATCTTGAGGCTACTAGAGGAGGGTGTAGGGTAAGTAGATTACTATGATGCATCAGGGACTGGACTTGGGTGTGTCCTGATGCATGAGCGGGAAGTGATCACTTATGGTTCACGATAGTTGAGGTAGCACGAGCAAAACTACGCTACCCATGACCTAGATTTTGCAGAAGTGGTCTTTGCCTTGAAGATGTGGCGGCACTATCTGATGGGAGAGCACTTTACAGCCTACTCTGACCACTAGAGTCTCAGGTACATATTATCGCAGAAGGACCCGAACTTGAGTCAACGTCGATGGCTTGAGTTTCTCTAAGACTTTGACATTGAGATAGTCTATAATCCTAGGAAGTGGAACTTAGTAGCTGATTCTCTCAGTAGGAGATTGGGCATTCATCTACATGGAGATGTGACAGAGCAGCTAGTCGTGTTGCAGATATCCTTCGTGGATAGAGATGTAGCATCCTTTCTATAGTCAGTCACAGTCACTCCTCCACTACATCTTTGGTTCAGAGAGGCACAACCTGGGGATGTTGACTGTGAGACGCGACATACTCAGATTTCCACAGTACAGGCACCTAAATGATTTTCTGAAGGAGTAGAGCATGCCATCCTCTTCATGGGACGTACCATGGTACCAGTTTCACTACAGGAGGAAGTGATGAGTGAGTTTCACACATCCCCTTTGGCGATAAATTCAAGAGTAGCGAAGATGTACCAGGATCTTAGACGACAACACTGGTGGCCGGGTATGAAGAAGGCTGAGGGAGAGTTTGTTTTACAATACCTCACCTGCCAGCAGGTGATGACAGAGCACCAGGTTCTGGAAGTCCTAGTGTAGCCCATAGATGTCCCGGGGTGGATGTGGGATGGGATATCCATGTATTTTTTGATGGGGCTTCCATGTACTTCCCGAGGGCATGACCCCATCTGGGTGATTGTCGACCGACACACCATGTCAGCTCACTTCCTACCTATCAGAGAGCGGGGCTCAGTAGAGATATTGAGACGTCTTTACGTTTAAGAGATTGTATGACTTCATGGTGTTCCATCATTTATCATCTTTGATCGAGACACTCAGTTTACTTTCCGACTTTGGAAGGGGGTGTAGGAGGCTTTTGGGACACAGCTACGCTTGAGCACCACCTTTCATCCTTAGAAGGATGGCCAGACGGAGAGGACGATTCAGAATCTTGACGACATGCTCCGTGCATGTGTTCTCGACTTTGGTCTCTGCTGGGAGGATCACCTACCCTTGGTGGAGATTGCATAAAACAACAGCTACCACTCCACCATTGGGATGGCACCCTATGAGGCATTGTACTACCGACCATGCTGATCACCTTTATGTTGGAATGACCCTGGGGAGTCAGCACTCGTAGGACCAGAGATGGTTCAGGCTATGATAGAGAAAGTGCAGACCATCCAGGAGTAGATGAAGACTGCACAGAGCAGACCGAAGTCCTATGCTGATAGGAGGTAGAGACCACTGCAGTTCAAGGATGGCGGCCACGTTTCTTATGGGTCTCACCTCGATGTGGATTACAGAGATTTGGCCGGGGTGGCAAGTTATCTCCGCGCTTCATCGGACCATTCTAGGTTCTCAACAGGGTAGGCGAGGTGGCTTATCGCCTGGCCCTTCCACCTTAGTTGCACTAGGTGCACGGCGTCTTCCACGTATCTCAGCTGAGGAGATACGTGCACGACCCGATGCATATCGTTGATCATGGGGAGATGGAATAAATTAAGAGGTGACATTTACGGAGGTCCTGGTGGAGATCGAGGATAGAAAATAGAGGGTCCTAAATGGATGGTCGATTCCTCTAGTGGGCATTTGTTTGCAGCACGAGAACCTCCAGGAGAGCACATAGGAGCAGGAGGCTCAGATTCATGCATAATACCCTCATTTGTTTCCCTTGTTTTTTTTGTTACATTACGGGGACATAAAGCCCTAAGGTGGGAGTAATGTAAATACCTGGAATTTTCAAGGAAATTTGTTTCTTAAATTATTTGGGATTTTACAAGTACAACATTTTTGATAGCTCTTGATTCTGAGAACCGGTGTGCCCGGAATCAATTACTGAAGTTTATCTCAGGTACTTTCATAGAACAAACGAGTGGGTTTTGGTAACTTCTGAACCAGTGCTCGGAATTGGATTCTAAGGGCACAGATGAACTCGCAGCATCAGTGACTGCTTAAGGGGACCTTCACCTCGAATGCAGTCAGGGCAGTGTGGATGTTAGTTTTTCCGGACTTCGTGAAATAAAAATATAATTTATTTTATTTTTATTCTTACTTTGTGGAATTCAAATTTGTTTCAATTAATTTGGGGAACCACCACCCACATTAATTCAATGAAACTTCCACCTTAATTAATTAAGGGAGGAGTTTATTATATGAGGGGGCATCCACTGGAGAAACCCTCTCTTCTCCTCCTCCCTTCCTCTTCTTCCTCGTCTACCACTATTGCACCACCAAGGGACCTCCTCTTCCGACGATCGAACAAGCGACGTCACCTTCTGACGTCAACGAATGAAGCCACCACTACGCAGATCACATCACGAGGTAGGGGTTATATTTTTTCATGTTTTAATTATCGTTCTTCATTTCTTAAGGATCATACACTTGATATCATCGTAACGGGAGGAGATCGGACCGCACAAACACGGCCGATTCTCCTCCCCACTTCTTTGTTGATCTTCGATTATGTTGGAGGCAGAGGCGCACGGTGCCACTTCACTGTGTGGTTATCGTCAGAGGATCGCGGCTGGAGCGAGCCAAGGTGGTGGTGCGCAGTGCCATCTTTTTGTGCCAGAGATGCCGTGGAAGGCCGCGGCGGACCAGCTGCAGTGGCCGGCCTAGCCGGCCGCTGGCGTCTCCAGGAGGTGGGACCCCTTCTAGGTCACGCGGCGACTCACAACCGGCTAGACATAAAGGTCGTCCGTTACCCGGAAACCGGTGGGGTGTACACTCCTCTGACCAAATTTTATGGCGGACCCCACGGGGTCCGTTGTTTTCATTATAAAGGGGGCCACACCTTTTTTTTGCATCTCACTCAGCCAACAGCCGAACCTCGGCCGGCTTCAGAGCCGGGTCGCAGGCCGCACGGGCCGGGCCGGCCGCGCCCGGCCAGGCCAGGCCGCACCCAGCTAGGCCGGTCCGCAGCGAACTGGGCCTGACCTGGACCCTAGTCGTGTCGACCTGGTTCGGGCCGACCCATGGGGTGTTGGGCCATGTCGGACAGGGCCCAGACACCCTATTTTCGGACCTTTAGAAGTTAAACGACCATATCTTGAGATATGGACCTCCAATCAACACACCGTTAGTTGCATAGGATTCCTTGGAATGAGATAGTCATTTCGTTATATTACACATGAGGTTTCGGAGAAGTTTGGATATGGCCGGGATGGTTCGAAACCGAAACCAACTGGGCCCTTCGAGCGGAAACGCTTATAACATAAGGATCAGACTTCCAAATAGTGTGTCGTCAAATAAGATGAATTCCTATTGGTGAGACAATTATTTTGGATTATTACACTTGAGGATTATACGTAGCTGGAGTATGGTCTGTTTGGTTTTAGCTTAAAAATCAACCGGGGCCATAGGGCGGAAAATACAATAACTCTCAGACCAGGCGTCTAATTGACGCGTCGTCTGTCGCATTGAGTTCTTATTAATGAGACAGAACATTGGGATACATAAAATCAGGAATTTGTGAGAGTTGATGTATCAAACCTCTTGGCTCGTGGAGCAGACCCTCTCAGAATCAAGCAAACTGTGTGCGGGAAGCCTAGAGCTGGCTGTGACTGCGATGATGATGGCGATTGTACATGGATCCTACGTGGGTTCAGCAGTGAGGACGACTGTACTTGGATACTCCATGGGTTCGTCAGTGATGACGACTATACTTGGATTCTACGTGGGTTGGACATTGATTGTTACTGTACTTGGATCCTACGTGGTTCGGTAACGATGAATTATGTACTTGTATCCTACATGGGTTCAGCAGGGGATATGATTCAGAGGCTACATCTATCATCTCCACCCCTCTTCTTGAGTAGTATGACTATGTGAGCTGATTCATGACTTTCAATAATTATCATCGATGTGATAGACTTGATTTTCTGTGAGGATTGGTTTGTGCTTTCCTGTGCGGACTGGGTTATAATTGGGCTCGTGAGGTGGAGCCGAACTGGAATTGATGACTTAGGTATATGTATGGACATATACCTAAGTAGAGTTTGTTGTTACCTTATGTTTTTATCTTTACATTGTTGTTTATCCTTTGTGGATTTTGGGAGATCTTAGGGGGTCTCCAGGTCCCTACTGAGTATCATATACTCACCCCTGCACGGGCGATGCCCGCACTACATTATGTTGGATGTAGACGATAGACATCACTGATCGAGGTGGAGTCTTGGGGAGCGGGACGGTACCTGGAGGTGGACCACATGGCGGGACATACACGGAGCGGACGACCGGACCTGACAGGCTGAGAAGACCATAGGTACCCACCCTTCAGGTGGGATAACTAGAGGACGACTCAGTGGTTGCAGATTTACTTTACTATGCCTATACTTTATTTTCAGTTGTACTGTACTTTCAGTTGGATTTGTATTCTGGCCCATTTACTTTTCAGGACATACTTTTGTACTCAGCTTACATAGTGTTTACTTCAGCTTGTGTTCTCTGTTGTCTTTGTTTACTTCTATAATGGCAATGTCTTCCCTTTTATCGGGATTTACGCCTTTGGTGCTAGTCTCCAGCCCCTGGCCTATGGAATGCGGGATTGGGGTAGTCATGGCACGGGCCCTGAGGATGGGTCGTGACAATGTGTTTCTAACTACGTATAAAAGGATATTAATTATTTATGATGTTTTATTATATAAATAATTCCATATTTAAAGTATAGGAAGAACCAGTATTAATTAATGCAATCTCAATGAATGATGAAGTAATGTAACTACCTCTCACTATCGCAGGAACCACATCAACCTCAACTGGAAAAAAATATTATATGTTAATTCACATCACCCTTAAGGCTCTTTTTGGATCCCTCTAGTCATTTAATCATCGTACTACACCATAGTAGCCTTTGGAGATAAAGATCCTAGGCCATATTGAGGTGTCAATATATCAATATAGGAACACAACATCTCAAAATAACACCGAGAAAAATTAAATATCTTTTTTGTTGAACTAAAATAACACCATGTGATTCTGACCATAACACAAAGATGTCATTTCATATGAATATTACTAGCTACAACTAGTGTTGTTTAAGAGTCCGAAAATATAGAATATCCTACCTCACTAATATTATAATATATCCACTACCCCTTTTTCCCATGAACACCAATTGTTATAACAAGAGTTGATGAAGAGTATTTCTATTGAGAAAAACCTCAACCACTCAGCCTATGATATTGAATCATCCACTTCATCCCTAGAACACAAATTAATCATACATTAGGTGGAAGATAATTGTAGGAATATTAATACATGCCTAATATATTCATATTTTCCATCAGATCCCTATCCATTGTCTCATTTTTGGTCGAATTATTCAGTATAAATACGTATAATCTGATATGCATTCACAAAAACTATACATACTTATTAGCCTTGATCGGGTAATTCCATACCACCTGTAGAGTAAAATAAACCATATCAGAAAACATATTGGTGTATTCAATCAATAAAAAACATCCTTGCTTCGAATAAAGGGGATCTATAGGGATCACCATCATCAATGACTATGAGAAAATATTTTTGAAGAGGAATGCCTTGAAACCCATCTAGTCGAAGCACATGTGTGTGTCTCCCTATAACATAGAATCCCACCAAATAATTTTGGGACCCTTAATTCTTAACCATATACACTTCACATTGGTACTCTCTGGTGTATTTATCAAGGTGAAGATCTGATCAAATCTTGTCTAGCCAGTCCTCCACCTATTAAGATTTATTTATCCCTTTAACAGATGATGTATCCTCATGAAAGAAGTCATGTGGTCAATCACAGTCTCCTAAAACTCCTATTGTACCTCAAAAACTGTAATATGATCCTTAGGAACATTCTAATCAATTTCCTAATGATCCTACATGATATCCATGATAATATTTTGATCGAGTGGTGGATTCCCTTGAGAAGTTTCAAATTCACCTGCTTATGGAACTTGTAAAACACAATTATGATGCATAATAATTCACATATAAATAGAAGAAATGAATAAAAATAGAATATTCATAAATAAAATTAGAAATTCCCCTTATAAAAAAACTATTATTAGTATGAAAACTCAATACATGAGTCACACATCCCAACATCCCATGGTAATTTGAGTCTTTTCATAGAAAATTAAACCTATGAACTCACCACAAGCAACAAATCAAGTTTTGAAAATATTCTATATTCTATAAAATGACCCATGAATATGACTCTTAATTAATGGGAACCATTGATACCTAATTTTAATCACCATGCCCAAGTAAACAATCAAAACATTTACCCGATCTGATCTTCCACATACCTGACGAGATTTCCAGGTCCCTATTGGATGGTGAGTTGCTCCAAGGCAAGAAACAACTACCCGTGGAAATGATTTATCTCATACTAAAGTTACATGTATGCATATAAACACTTAAAAGAGAGTGAAATTGGAATATATATTTTATTCCATAATAAATAAATCACAAAAAAATTGATTCAACAATAAAAGGTTAAAATATCACCAAGAGACAAGTATAACTGTAAATGATGAAAAAACTCAACTACGTAGTCAAAAAGAGCCATGTGATTACTTGGGAAAGCGATATCATCTCACCACCAACTACCCAAAACCATGTTGATAGAAACATCACTTCCCACTATCGGTCGTAGTCATTAACTGCATTGAATAACATAACCATGTCCATAAACCACTGATGTGGTGCATATGGAGTGATTCAATAGGCGTATTTGGATTTCAACCTAGGGTTCGACATCATGTATCTGTAAAATAATCCAAAAATGATCAAAATTATGGAAAAAAAGACATTAGATATAGTATAAATATATTTTTCAACAACATTGAATGAAATTAATTTCTCCCTTTTAAACATATTCTGACAAAGTTAATAAATCAATTTAGAAAAATTTCAAATAAATATATCAAATCAATGAACATGGATTAATCTATCACATATCATATCAAAACCATGGATTTACAGGTTAAATATTTAATGAATAAATAGAACAATTCATCCAAATTCCTAGGTAACATAATGCATGAATCACACTATGTCAATATAGCTAGGACACGCATGCCAAAAATAATAAAATATGTGTACCTCATTCCAGTTGACATATGAATTGTGTTTGGAGAGTTCTGGAATGACTAATAAAGATAAAATCTAATTGGTATATGATGTACTCAGAATAGAAATCCTATAGAGTATAAGAAATACTCATGATAAAGCACTCTGACATTGGATGAGGAATATTTATACACCTTCCATCAAAGTACCCAAGGATTCCCAGGGCCCATATTTTCCATAGCAGTTCATTAAATAATGTTTTGAATAATATTTAAAATACTATTTTATAGTTATTTGAAATTCCATTTTCATTTAAATAATTAATGGGGGAAACCATAATTTAACTAAAAACTTTTTCAACAAATAAAATATATTAAAAAATCCAGAAAACTAATTTTATGATACAATTTATATAAATAATGTAATTTAGTTTAGCAACACCATCTAGAGAGAGAACCACAAGACACAAAGACTAGGTCTCACATACACACAATGTATCCACCCACAAGTAAGATTAAATAAATCCACAATGGATTCCTCAGAAAAAATTGACATATAAAAAAATTGATTAAATTTAATATAAGTGTTCTGAATAGAAGGTGAGACATCACATACATCCAAGACACAGAAATTCAACAGCTCACCTAGAAAAGGAATGACCCTCAGAAAAATATCACACAATAGTTCTATATAATATTAAGAAGATACATAACCATGGGTAAATGGATATGATAACTCAATGAAATAGATCTATCACGATCAATGGAAATGAGGATTTGAAAAAAATTACTCACTTGAAGATATGTAACACAAGGTCAATTGTGATAAATTTCAGAATGAAGATATTTAAATAGAGATAACATCACCAAAATCTATTGTAAGAGTTGTATGTCATGATAATGAAGACCAAATTTTGAATTATAATACATGTATGTCTTTTGGTTCCGTAACCTTTATTTCATTGAAATTTAAATAACATGTAATCCCTTTACAAATCATTTAATCCATGTGATCTTGTTATCCTAAAAACCCATTTATATTATTAAAATTGTTTTTAGCATTAAATTGTGTGAAACCATTACATCGCATGTATTCCCCACATGATATATAATATGTTAAAACAATTTTCTCTACAGAAATTACTCATTTTTTATTCCCATTACACTGGGTATATTTTTTATGTAGACTAAGAAAGTTATAGAATTTTACATGAAACCCCAAATAAAATTGGTGTTTTCTGAACATAGGGTGAACCCTATAAAGAAATTATATGTTTATACACATTCTAGATTAGTACAAATAAATAAAAATTCAATATCTTGTAGTCATTTTCCCCAACCAATTATCTCTATCCATGAGAGTCCCATGCCATAACAAATTATAGAAGGAAAAAATGTATACAAAAATTAAATACATGAATGATACTAATGTGATCTAAAAATTTGGGTTATTGACTTTATTTTTTATAAACAATGATAATGGAAGTCTAACACATGTGATCACTAATTGCATTTTGATTTAAAATGTGTGTTTCCTCTATAAACTTACTTTATTTCTTTATGGTGAATAAGGATGAATGTGTTGCAATATTACCTCATAATTCATTAAAAAAATAAATGATGACTTGATTATGATATTTACTTTCATGGAATATGAATTTTTTATTAATATACATTCCATAATTGTTATCAAAGTCATTTTTTTATTTATGGAATTTATTATTCTAATCTATCTTATTCCATGTCATTTTGAAAAATCAATATCTATTATATTCATCATTACATGTTATGATGTATGAGTACCCCCGCCCCCATTACTCTAACTATGACTTGTCTAAAAGAAGCAGTATGACCTTCATCATGAAGCCCAAGATCCGATACTCCTTTTCCACTAAATGATGATTTGGTCTTTTTCCATGTAATGAAACATGATATATTAAATGGTTTCTTCCTTCAAACGAATATAAATATATATATTATTTTATTTTGTTAAATAAATATGTTTATAATTCTTATTCATTGATTCTATATATAGGTATCATTAGAGTCATCTAAAGTTGTTTTGTTATCGATTTCAATTACTTGTTTCATTTAACCCTGCACACTAAAACTGTTACATAAATATACGATCAAAATTATGAATTTTTTTTATAATAGAAGCAACACATATTTAAAATAATGAAATTGAATACATATTTATCTTTTATGGAAATCAATATAATATATTTGGTAACTAATGGAATATAATAACATTCATTCAAAATAAATATTAGTTTATTTGTTACCATATGATTGAATTCCCCAATATCATGTTAGCAAGACTAGATCATTTTATAATGAAATTATTCCCACCCTTGGGGGATTTTATATTATCTATAGGGTACTTATATTTGAATAAATATTTGGGAACAATGTGTTTTATCTAATACCAAATTTTTAGTGGGTGATAAATGCTAGTTTTTAATTTATGAGAATAAATATTTTCCTTGTTGGATTTTATATATTTAGTTTTTCATCAAGTGGACCTTCTCCCATATTGGAAATAAATTTCATCTTATTTCCATTCATTTTATTTGATTGTTCTACTCTTATAAGGGAATTGTGATAGAGTTTTAGACCAAACGTTTTTTCCCTAGAATTTCCTTTTATTCGCCATAATGATGAATGTATTTTCACACTTCATGTTCTCGTCAACATTGAAAAGATTAGTAAGAATATATATGAGATACTAATCTATGATTTTGTTAATAAAATTAATATCAAGGTTAGAGATTATCTGTTCAAGTGATAAAATAATGATAATAGTCTATAATTCATCCAGAAACATAAAACCATGAATCTTTAGGATCCTAATGTAGCTAATGAGTTAGTCCATGTGAGGCTCACATGGTACAACATCTACATGTTTACTCTAAAAGTTATTAATTGATATCTTTATCCATTCAAGTCTATCTCTCTCTATATAGATCAACAAGATGTTAGATAATGATAAAAAATCCATTCCTTCATGTTACATCACGAATTCACTAGACATGGATGAAAAATTAAACATTGATTGTCAAATAAATCTCTCATGTTCTTATCATAGTCATAGAACCCCCCATCACACATTGAATTAGTAGGATGATAAGGCAGTGAGGAAAGTATTATATAAATTTTCTATTTATAGGGAAACAGTATCCATAGGTATTTGAACCATTATTGGATTTTATTTCCATTTAAGACATGGTCTTACTCAAAAACTGGTCACATAAATAATTTAGCAGAAGAAATTTACATTATTATACATTTACAAAATAGATAATTATTATAACATCACAATTTTATATATTATTTGGGACAAAAATAATAAATTTAAATTTATTATACCTCCAAGTATTTGGTCAAGTAAAAATGTGCCTATCCATTAAATGTAGTATGTATCATGACCATAGAAATTCTAGTTTAATAGATCTAAATTTCTTATCATATAATTTAATTGGAGGTTTATAAAATTAAAATTGAGTAGTTGAGTAGTTGTCCAAGACAACTGAATAATGGATACTCCATGAACCATTGAGGGTAGTCCCCAATAATTACCTAGTTTTTTTAAAACAATTGACTCTTTTAATTATGCAGGTAGTGTAAATTAAATGAAATAAGTATTAGGTATTGTCGAACAACTATAATATTATGATTCTATAATTATTAAAAACACCAATGATGAACGGAGATTAGAAATATTTCCGATTATCATAATTTAGCTAATGAAATGAATAAAAATTACATTGGGGTATTTTTGTTTTAAAATGAATAAATTCTCATTTTTTATCATAAACAATTAGTTTTTATTTCATAGTGGATTTTACAGTATGGATTATTAATGCTATAAAAATTATTTAATGACAACAATTTTGTTTACATTCCATATTAGAATATTATTCTATTTATTAATGTGATCATGGACATTGGACCCAAAAATATATTATGCATAAGAAAAAAATAAATAAATTACAACATCAGGTACATTATCTAATGGTTGATAAATGGATCATACAATAATTTAACTAAAGACCCAAGGGATAAACTCAGCGAGCTGATGTTAGCATGAGTATTGGTATCCTAAGATATCACCTATGAATTTCCATGTTTGTTTCAACAGATTTCCATCTTGACATGACTCTATCATTGATCCACCATAAGCCAAACTCATAAAAAAAATATAAAAACCATTAATTACTTATGTTTCAGAAATCCCAAACATGTGAGGGGAAACAAAGGATTTTTTATCTTGACCTAAATAAAACAACTTTTGTCAAGAAGGTACTATATAATAAAATAGCGTGAGAAAAAATTAATTCAATCATATTTAATTTTAAAATAACTAATAGAAAAAATTATATTTAATTAATTTAAATATAACCAACACATGAGAATGACACATATACACATGAAATAATACACATTTACAACACATATCTACCAATTATTTAAATTAATTTTTTAATATGAAAATATGAGGAATTATGATTTTGATACTTTATCTTATTAATAAATTTTTTTTGTTTTATCTTATTCGATTATATAATCGTTAAATTAGAATTTAGTTTGATTTTAAATTCAATTAAATATTTTTTTTATTTGAAAACAGATAAAATAAATAAAATATCTATATGTGGAAGAAAGAAGGTAATATGTTATTCTGATTATTCAGTATTTTTTTTGATTTTAAATAAATTTCATATGTGATATATTATTTAAATGGTCTGAATTAAAATTTAATTATATGTAGAACTTATTTAATACCTTACTAAACACCCTAAAATTTGTGTAGCCTATAAAGGTTAAAACATTGATTCTTTGTCCTTAAAATCTACATAAGTCACACATATAGGAATATTATGCATAATTAATTATGAGTTTGAAATTATATAAAATCATATGATCAGTGTGTACTTTCAACATAATGAACTATTGACATGTGGTTGATGTGGATTACTGGGGAAATTAATTTATATTAATATTTCTAGGTAATTAGTTATTGTACTCACTGTATGAATGCTAGCCACACAGTGTTTACTTCCTCTTCACTAGATATCCAATGTTCGATCCTAGTGTCTCGACTTGTATAACCCATATACCATTATGAATTTCATGGTGTTTAAAATTCATACATGACATGTAAATTGAGTTTCACAACTACTTGTCTCTACATGACGTGTTTTAAATAATTATAGTGTGTTAATTTCATAGCATAGTTTGTTTTTTATGTTTTTTATATTAAATAAACATGGAAAATATGATGTGTAGTAAATCTGAAAGAAATACACTATGAATCTTCCGTTTAACACCCTACAGTGTCCACATGTGGTGCAGTTTTTGCACCTGACATGAATTTATTATATGACTACTAATAATCCACATGAGAATCCTTGTGAACTGGGAAAGGAGGCATGTTGTGTAACAATTGAGTAAATGTTTTTTAGTCATTTATTATATATCAATAATTATAGGAAACTCTTAGTTGGTTCTTTAGATTTATTTTATATTCAGTTATTAACTGATCGTACTGAAATGTGTGTGAAAAAATTATGAGGGATAAGAGATTTTGATGATGGATCCAAAATGGATAATAAATAAAATGAATTTCAAAAAATAAATTCCCCATTATCCTCAATAAAATAAATAATAAAAAATTCATAAAATACCACTCTAATAACAGATAATCGTTTAGGGCATAGTAGAAGTGAATATAGAGGGAAATACAAACTCATCAATAGTTTAATTCAATGTATCTTTTTTCATATTGTCTAATATGTGAACATATTGGCTAATAAAATAGTTTAAATTGAATATTGAGTAGATTTTTTTAGAAAAATGTTGATATTATTGCGAGAATCTTTATGAATTAATTTAAATTAGTCAAAAGATGTATTACCTCATTCTTGATAACTTTATTCATAGTAGATTTTTTTCCTCTAAACCATTTTTATTACCCATTCATTGTTCTTGTAGGAACCATGTGTATAATCCTCTGAGTGAGGATCCACACATTTTCCATTTAACTATGAAAATCATCATAGAATCATCGCATCCTATCATGTATGCTAGACCAACAAGATTTGTTGGTCTTAATAGCTTCAAGTTTTATGATCTTCATTAAATTATATGGGTCAAATAATTATAGATAATATTGGAAACGAAGAAGAGTATTAAGAGAGGGAAATCTAACTGGCACTAAAAATATGGTTTAAATTCTCAATGAATGAATAAGTAGTATTTTTATAGGTATTAGGATTGGGTTATTAATTTAATTAATTTCACAAGTTACCATAATAAAATGTGAATCCTATGTTTGTCCCCAAGAAAAATGATATTTTATTTTATATTATTCCAAGGAATTTATTTATTTATAAAATGATAAATACAATTTTACTGGCTTGAAAATTAATATATATTAGTTTGTAAAATTTTTGTGATCTCATCATCCTCGAACGTTATCAAATACCCAAGTAAATATTTAAATACATATTTTTCCTAAATAATTATTCTATTGAGATTATGGAGAAAACTATTTAAATAATATTTAAAAAATATATAATAAATAAATACATATTATATAACAATTTAAGGGAATAATTATAATGAATAATAATATTTTTTTTCATTATATGATTATAAATCATGAATAAAATTATTAATTATTCATCATAGTAATATTATTATCACTTATTAAATTAAAATAGTATTTAATTGATATTAAATGATATATTTAGATATCTAACCTCTAGAATTCTCAATCATTATCATTATATTGGAATGCATTAAGTCTATTATTGTGATATAGAAATGGTTCAACACCCCCATGAGAAAGATGATAAAGTATCAATGTTGAACACCACATTTGAGTACATGTGCCTTATTATAATATTTTTTATCAATATCAAATTAATCATACTTCACACCCATCTCATAAAAATTTCTTCATGATACTATTTTCATGGTCTATAAGAATTAAACTAATTTTTTAAAAATTTACATTGAATTTAACTAAATCCTTCAATTTAGATAAAAGGGTAATTATATCCACTTCAATAATGTTGATGGTACAAATCCTTCCTTGATGTTTTTACTATTGTAATCTCATTCATGATTCACCCAATATACCAAACATCTCCATGAACTATGATCATAATTATTTACCATAATAAATATATTTTCTGGTGTCATGACATGAATTAACAAAAATTATATTGGATATGGACCATTAATAAAACTCAGAAAAGGGATTATCCAAAGAAACATAAACAAGTTGAATTTATTCAAATTTGTCTGTTATCATAATCACCAATATTTTGGATTGTCAAGTGACATCATTAGTAGATAAAGTATCATTTTATTGTGATTACTCACACCTATCATTCACCATACTATATTCTAGATCATAAAATTTTATTCTATTATAGTACTTGATTAAGGAATATTTTCATATCATTTAAAGGTTCCCCATATATCATTCAACTATTATACCCATTTATAGAGACACATACATATTCATGGAAATAATTACTTATATATCATGTATGATAAATAATCACTATGTAATAAAATGATTATCTAATATTTCCCACAATCAATTTACATGTAATTAAAGTTTTAAAAAGTTGATTCTTGAAGGAAAACACCAAAAAGTTATTTCATTTAAGTCACAATAGTTAATGGATCTTGGACATAACTTCCGAACATTTAGTTTGATTTGGCAGTCATAATTATTACATAAAAGATACAAAGAAATATCTTTATGGTAAAATATGTGTTATACACACATATCATAAGAGTTAAAAATACATATTTTCATAGAAATAGATATACATGAGGAAAATGTGAAATATTGGGCTACTCAACCATTGTGATTTTACAATATAAAAGTACATAGGGATGTAAATTATCGGTATAGTTTTACTGAGAAGAATAATCACAATGTCTTAGAAATTGAGAATTTAAATGCATCCAATTTAAGTGTATTTGGTAAAGATGATATAGGAAAAAGTTATGATTAGTGAAAAAATTTATTAATATTGGATTTTAAACCATATATATTAGAAATGTTTAAAAGTTTCATATTGATGATGAGAATTTTACCAAAAAATTAAAGATGTGTATTATGAGAAATTGGAATATGTTATTTGTGAAGATGATGATCTATAATTTTGAAACAATATATTTGTTCCATCCATACCAATGAAGAAATATTCATTATTAGGAGATGAAAATATCTTATATTTCATTAAAATCCTTGGTAGAATAACAATTAACAAATATATTGAATAAAATATCTTTGGATATTTTATAATGGAGAAATTATTGGTTTTGTATCAATATGATTTATTTTACAATAGGTGAATTCCTAGAGAAAAATCCTTGTGGAGCCCTGCAACCTATACATGTTCATATATTAAAATGAGAATATAAATTGTCAAAAATGTACTCCATATAAAGAATAATGTAATATGGGTTATTTATTAATGCTTGACAAAATATGCACATATCTTAAAATAATAGAATATATACTACTTGAGAGCCTCAATCGAATTCATATTAATTTTTTTTATTATATCATGTAATAAATCTATCATTTTTTTTTGGGATTCAAAATTATAATTTATGTTAATGAAATGTATTTAGATGCATACTGATATTGAGAATAATTTTTTTATATTCTATTGTCCATAAATTGAAGGATAATGGGAAGAGACTCATCCAAAATTAGAATTGATGTTGAGGTAATTCTCACATGACCATTATGGTTTGTGGGAATAGTTTTTAAAATTGGTGAAGTTATCTTATTATAAAAACATCTATTCATGTATTTAAACTTAACAATGTGATGATTTATATGTAAAAATACCCATTTGTGAAACATGATGGGAACATTTTAGTGAAATTAATACGTTAGCCCTAGAATATACTCAGGAGACAACAATGAAGGTAAAGACAATTAAGACACATATTAAATTATCTCAAAGTAGGTTAAATAAGTATAATTCTAAATAATGTAATTATTTGGGATTTCATGTTGGAGATCACATATTCCTGAGTGTTTCATGGTTTAAGGGAGTTATATTGTTTGAAAAGAAAAAAAATTGAGCCTCATTTATAATATAGATTTTTAAATTCTCAAAATAGATGGAGCTGAGTAAAAAAATTTCTTAATTCCGCTGCACCTTTATAATGAATAATATTACACACATGCACACAAATATATATATATATATTTCAATTTTATGGAATTATATGCTAGACCAAATGTATTCCCTCGCCTATGATTAAATAGAATTAGAACATGAATTGTGTTTCTGTTATGATCCTATAATGGGCCATGCAACAATAGAATGGTTATTGGAAAATTTGATGTCTCTACTTGAAAAGGTACATTTGGGGAATATTAATGTATAGGAAGAAACATTGGTTCTGATGATATTATAACGAAGAACCACCCTCATTTGTTAATAGAGTAATATCCCCAATTCTTTAGGATAATATTTACAAAGAATAGAAAATTGTAACACCCAATAATCAATTATAGAATTTGAATATTTTATTTTCATAAAACTATTGTTGATGTATCATTTTAAATATTCATTTGATAAAAATTATAATATCATATGATCAATATCAATTTTGTTCTTAATAAGTGAAAATAAGAAGCGGTGAATTTTTGAAACATTTACTATAGAAATAATCATTTATTTATTATGGAAATGTTATAATTTTATTAATAATAATTTTATATATACATTTTTTTATATCTATAAAAAATATTTTATTTGAAATAAATTTAATAAAAAAAAATTATGATCAGTTTGTGGTAGATATATATTTTAAGAAAAATATTTTCATGTTTATAATGATTTCACCATAGTTAATTGATATGCGATAAAATAATGAAAGAATTAATTAATTATTTTTTTTATTCATATATAAATATACAAATATAAATTCATAAAAAATGTTTACTAGTCATTGTGTTAGGGTAATATTAGGTTACAATTAAGAAATGATTTTCCGGAAAAACTTTTTGTCATCACGATTAGTGGGTTTATTTTAAATTACTTTTTTCTAAATTTTTTTAATTGAATTGGATAAAATAGGATAAATATTGGGAATAAAAATTACCATGTTTGGTAAATATTTCCCTTTTAATTTTATGAATTCTGAATATAAACTAGGAAACAAATTTATCAACAATGTAAATATAAACTGAGTAATTATGACTAAAATGATTTGATATCATATGGAAATATTTAAATTAAAAGACAAATTTTGACATTGAATAAAATTTTATTATTTTTGGAAGTATTTTGGGATATTTGTATTGAGATGACATGTGATTCTGAAGCTGGGAGTGCTTTAGATGCCAAAAAATGCTAAAGAGCTAAAGAAGGTTAGGGTGAGACAAAGGGAAGCAATATTTGGCACCGGAGAACCATTCCGGGGGTCTCAGAGGGGCCATGTGAAATAACACAACATCACATTAATAACACCAAGTTTCGCGAGTGTTTTTGCAAATGGGTGCGAAAAATTACACGCGGCCGCCCCACCCTGTTGAAATTGTGTGCTGCCGACGACGGGGTGCAGAAAATTTTGCGCAAGACTATTTTCTGTGCATAACTATGATCCCGAGCACATATATATAGAAGGCCACCCATTCGACATCAGACCAAAGAATCTAAACAACCTCCCATGCGTGAAATTCATCTCCCATGTGCGCAAAAGATGGCTCTCATGTACTAGTTGTTTCGCAACAGATCGCCTCAGGGTCCGCTTTTGTCTAAGACCCCTCAAGCTTGATCCTAGTCTATATCCCATCGAATCTCGTCCCCCGCCTGCAATTACTTTCAATTGCGCACAATCCTCTCATCCGCACACAAACCCTTCATAATTGGGCTCCCTCTATGGCGCGGCCGGACTGGCCCTTTTCACCCCCAAAGCCTAATTGTGCACTGAGCCCGAACCTTTTTGTGCCCTTAGCCCAATTTCACACCTGTACATGCATTTTTCTCACACGCCGCTTAATTCTGTGCATCCCTAGCCGATTTCACGCCGACACAGTCTTTTTCATGCAAGCATCTCTATTGCGCGCTGGTCCCACTGTTTCTCAGGCAACAGTCCATTTTGCGTGTGAACTTCCCACCTTGTGTTCCTATGATGTCTCCATTCTCAGCATCATTTTCGGGTTCATCCTATGCCTAATTCACCATTATCATATAATCATTTCCCATGAAACCTCTGAGGTTCGCATGAATTAACATCAAAGACCCTTGTACGATACCGCCCTTTGTGTTTCTACGCATCGTGCTTCTTCACATATTCATGCTAACGCCGATTTCTTCTTCATATGGTCACACTAACATGGACCACCAATGGTTCACTCCATAAAACCCTTTATCCATAGCATTTCATGTCCCATCTATTCACCAATGTGCAGAGGGTACCATTTACGTAAGTCCTATGGGTGTGGACCAAACCCACCTTGTCCAAGCTGCATGATGTTAAACTGCCATGCACAATTATCCTCAGCACATGATGGTAAACTGCAACTTTGCCTCATGCCTCGCACGTGGGGTGCCCCCACCTAGGATATTCTACATGCCCACTGGTCTTCCCAGGAGTTAGATCGTTCCTCACATGTAATGATATCCTCCTTATCATAGAGACGTCTGTCCGTGGGGAAAGGGAAACCATCCTGGTGTAAGCCCCAAGATTTTCATGTTGAGGGTAGCATATTTGCCCCACCTTTCTTCTTCGGTCCCAAGGATCATGGGGGAGGGTTAAATGGACATCGGACCCCACCTTTCATCGGTTCCAAATCCCTCTCCCGCTAGTCTTTGTCTCCAATGGGCCTCCATCATGGATTAAGTACCAATCTACATCGCCTTGGGCTTCTAAACACGCTTAATCCCATGTTTCCTCCTCATGCTACTAACCACGCATATGCCCCTCTTTCCTATTTTGGCTACTTGTAAGCCCCACTTCACCTCCCATAGGCACACCTTTCGTGACATGATCATCATATATCTGCTACCTCTTGTTTCTAACACCGAGCATGACTCACGTGGGTTTAGAGTGAGGACCGATGATGGCATATTCCCTGGGAATCCTAGAGTGTAAGAACCACACATTCCAAATGAAGTGGACTTTATTCCATTCCAAGGAATAGTACATAGGAATCCTTCTCTAAGGTTCAATCCTAATACATACTTGTACTGACCACCTTCAGGTCGGTGCACCAAACCCATATTCCAAACTATATGGACTTTGATCCTTTCCAAGGAAAGGTACGTAAGAAGAATCCCTAAGGTTCAAACCCAAAACCTACTTGTCCTGACCTTCTTCACGTTTGTGCACCAAGCCCCCATATCTGGAACTACATGGTCATTGATCCTTGAAAAGGCATGATACGTAGTAAGCTTCCATGAGGTTCAATCCCAGCACCCCTTTCATTCCGACCTCCTTCACATCGGTTCACCAACACCTTCGACCACCTCATAGTGTAAGCCGCAAATTCCTCTATGAACAACAAGGTCTTTGATCCATGCAAAGGCAAGGTATGTAGGAAGCCACCATGAGGGTCAAGCCAAACATTCGGTCACTCCAACTATCATCACATCGCTTCACCGTCATCCCTCATGATGTTAAACTGTAGACCCCAATCAACGGTAAGTCATTGATTCACTAGTTAGCGGTAAGACATTGCACGCGAAATCTATACCTGAACTACGTGGAATTTGATCCTTTCCTAGGCATGGTACGAATGAAGCCTCCCTGAGGATCCATACCAACAACCAATGGTCGTGTCCACTTAACGTCGGTCCACCCCCGCCCTGTATGATGTTAAACTATATTCCATATTTTGGTCCCCATTCAACGACATGCCTTTGTTAGCCTTTGTCAGCGGTAATCCGTGGTCACTCCATTCAGCAGTATGTAACTGGAACACCAATCAGTGGTAAAAAATTGTCAAATGAACTATGTATACTTTGATTCCCTTCCACGGTGATATGTAGGAAGCCTCTTCGAATCTGAATCCAAAATCTATCGCAATCCTCATGGCGGTTCCATCCCATTCACCATCCACCACATTCTACTACTCCATCATCCATCTTAATTCTTACACGGGACGCTACATCCCGGTGGGATCATGCCGCCTCATACCCAATTCCCATCAACATTAACCGGGGAGGTCAACCATGTGTTTCCCCGACATCAGTGTTCCCTCTTGGGGTGGCACCCATCTGATCCACTCTAGTCAGTGTTCTGATCAGTTTTATCTGTCTCCACCAGAATTAAACTTGCGCATACCCTCTGTTAAACATGGGAAGATGAAGAAAACCTCAGATATATTCCCATGGAATATGATTCCCCACGTTCTATGTGGTATGCCTCATGCTTTCGCACCCTCGTGAAGCCCTATAATCGGATACAGAAGATAGAAATGCCCATGTACCATCACACAGACATTCCAGCGATGCCCAACGTGACTACTCCCCTGACTGATGGTTGCTGCCCTGACCAGACCCCTTGGAATGACCTGACAGAAGAAGTGTAATTAACTGGTGTCCATTAAGATATGGTGCTAGGAAGAGTTTCACATACAACGTCTTATGTATATAAGGGAGTCTCGGACTGGGCGAAAATTTTCGAGGTGGAATCCATCGAAGGTGGAAACTACATCCAATCATCCCATTTCTATCAAGAACCAAACGTCCCTGAACTAGGAGTGGATGCCGCCTACATTAGGAATGTGGTAATGCGGTGTAACTGAAGCGCCCCTTTTGTCCTCAAATGTGACAGATGTGTGCGCCCTGACAAAAGCATCGGAAACAGAAATGGTTAACCCGATGTGAATTTCTTATCCTAAATATGGAGATTAGGAGCACTCGAGGCATCAATGTATTGGCATATCACCAGATCCAGTTATCTGGCACTAGGTCCCGTTAGGAAAATAACGGGCCTGGTTTGAACCTCAGTAGATGATGGGGTAGTAGAACATTGGACATTCTGTTATGTGACGTTGTCAGTATGGATCCCTTTTACCAACCATGGAAGACAGGATTGTGTTACGACATTGGTCATCAATTCCTTTTTCTTTTAGCACAGATGTGTTTATCTCCCTGCTGTCATAAATCATTTTTCTTATCCAGGGACGCAACCACCGCCTGCCCATCGATGCAGGAGCAGGGGCAGTGCCAAAACGGTAGTTCCACATGTCATCACATCTCCCACGACGACCTTAACATCTATGACCATGGGCCGCACTCACCCCCTCTCCCCATCCGATGTCATTCAACGGAGGGTAATCAATGACCTCGTATGCCGTTACGAGGAGGATTTCATAATTTCGACCTAGTAAATGGCATGCCTGGATCTAGATTCATCTTCGCCTCATCGCCAACACTACCCCCGGGGGTCGCGCAAGGAGCCACTGCTCCCCACAAAAACATACAACCATTTCGGAAGCCACTCCTTAGAAAGCTTTGATGAATCCCTCCCTTATGCTGATGAGGTATGTGAAATCTGGACCAATCCTGGTCAGATTCCCCTTCCAGGGGATCCCAGCGATAGCTCCCACCCAACTGGGTCAAATCCGCCACCCAGTCCTGCTGGATGAGGAGCAGGTAAGCTACATACACACATCACATGCCCCAGTTCGTCAGACCCAACACCAGCGTCTGGCGCAAGCTGAGGAGGACACCTGCCAAGGGGCATCAACGTCGACGACTAATATGGAACGATCCACTATTGACACATATCATCAGTTTCTCCCCTACACTGAGCTGGATAAGTCATACGCCCAACCGGGATCGAGGCCACAACTGCCCCACATGCTAGATGGGTCGACTCTCTTGGTCGCTGGTACAAGTTGTGGCCTCCGCGAACAAACCCACAAAAATGCCACCCAGTATAGAGGTCCACCTCATACCACTATTGCAGAAAACGTGGGCCTTCCCCTCTTCGAGGCTAAGCATGGAGGTCCACCCTATGCTACCCCCAATCCGAATGATGGTCTTCCACGTGGTGGTGATACTCGGTACTAAGCCTCTCTCGTGGACATTTCAGTAGGTATTGAAACATTTCTCCTAACCCTGACCACTGGTGTAGGGACATTTTCAATCCTGTATCTCTTGAATGTGAGAATCCTACCCATGTCCTCTCAGTAGCAGGTGAAGGTCCTCCTCACCTCGAAAACCAATGGGGTGAAGGAAAGCCTCGCACCACCTACACCAAGGATGGAGGTCCTACCTGTGTTCAGTTAGATCATTACACGGGCCCTCATCATAGTGAGGATTCTTGGGACAATAAATGTGGAGGCCCTCCACACGCATCTGTTTGTTCCAGGGGAGGTGGAATCCCACTCTTCCCCAACACCAGTGTGGCCGAAGGACCTCGTCTTAGAAATTTTCCCTATCCCGAGGAGCCAACCAGGGGATGGAGGGCTGGTCGTCACCACCAAAAGAGGAATTCTAGGAAGTTCTAGATTGAGATAAGACCAGTCCACTTCTCAAACTCTGAGGCGGAGTATGACTCAGTGCAAGAACCCTCCTCTCGCCCATTCAAGTCAAAGGCTAGGGCAGGGATGAGAGGCATCATCCTGGTGCACATAGAATGTGAGGTCCATCAGAGTACCTCCTCCCTCTTCATGTATATCCAGGAGGATGAAAATATGGAATCCCATTATGTTATGGTCATGCAATCACCACCATCATCACCAGAAGCACTCTCTACCTCCACAAGAGATCATAGTGATCTATTCTAGTGACCAATGGCTGGCGGCAAGTAGTATCGTGACCTATCACCAGTAGCCCTGGAAATGGAAATGGGAACGGTGGCCATCAACTCATCTTATCATAACGTAGAGGATGGGTCTCTACACACTTCTAAAGACAGCTCGAGATTCGGCGGCAAATCAGATCGTTCGCCATACTCTACCCCAGCCAGCCTATCTTTCCAACAGTCTACCTCAGTATCGATGTCAGTTCCTTAGCCAAAATCTGTTGAAGAGTAAGGAAATAAAGGGATAGACACTGAATCTGAGCCAAGAATTTTATCGATCAACCTCACAACAGACCACTTCCCTGAGACATTTTGGCATGTGGCATCAATGAATTTCTACATACCAGAATCCCTCACTCTGGAGAAAATTGAGTGTTTCTGCCATAGCCTCTGGCCGAAAATTTTATTCTTCTTCATTAGAATTTGGTTTATCCCAGGATCCAAACACATTTCTAAGTCATCAACAAGAAATTCCTTCTAATCCATTTGGCTGCACTCCTTGTGGCCTAGTTCCCCGAGTCACCGGGTCATCGTGAGGCCCTCTAGCTGCAATGTGTTCAAAGTATCATGTTACTCCACACAATTATCAAGGATGATCCCCCATGTGAAAATCTATGACTGGTGGTAATTTGAATCCCTCCTCTTCAGTCCTATCTGGCGGCAGCCCGACCTACTAGGCGACATCGAAGACATGCCCCGCGAAGTGTCACAATCAACATGGCCGACATATTGGAAAAGGAGGATGATCTAAAGATTCTTGATGGATACTTCCCCCCCCCCTCGAATGTGTGACACCCCTATTTGATCCATAGAGAAGGATTACTCATCAGCCGAGAAACCTACGTGGTCTCCCTGCGCCCACCAAGGAATTGCTACTCAGCAGGAACTCTATTATGGGAAAAGAGCTCTTCAAAGTTACCATACACTCTGACCCATCAGCCTCAGTGCAGAAGATGTCAAAGGACCCTGATAAGGACACATTGTTCCATCAACATGCTGAGCAGAATAATTTTTTCGACGAACTCCTGGCTGAACACACCATGGAGTGAAAACCTGACTTTGAAAATCATAGTCCAGTATAGCAGGGGCATGATCAAATTCCCCTTGGTGAGTTGCTCCTATGAAAACCCTAATCATGCTTCTCCTACAAACATGGCTGAAAATGGATCTAATAGCAAGAGAGCATGGTATTTCTTGCCAAACCCTCTGGAATGGCGTGGAAATATAAGGAACCTGGCTTGGGTTCCACCTCCTGCCCCACACATCTTCCCCCCAGCCGCTCCATGAGCCACTGAGCCTGTTTACCATGTTGAATAACTCACCAAAACACTCATGGTTCAGGAACCCCGTCATGACAGGGACCCCTCCCAGATGATCTTATGTCCACATTCATTTCTCACCTGGAGGCGTTAGAAACGTGATAGGTGGTGATCCCACCTGATGGAAATCCATATCTGGTATTGTTGGATGATATGCCGACACATCCAGGTTTCTGGAATCCTATCGACTCCCCCTTTAAATGTACAGGGGACCCACCATATCACCTGGCCAACTTGAACTCCAGGTGTGGGCCCAGGTTAGGGATTCCAGCGTAGCCAGAGGATGCCAAGATCTGCTGTTTTGTTCAGATATTGGAGGGTCCGACATTTGTCTCGTATCACTAGCTTCAAATCAGATCTATAACCGGTTGAGAGGTCCTTCACAGGCAATTCCTCCTCTAGTTCAGCTCCACCATGTGGAAAACCAGAATCATTGACCTCTTCATGTGCAAACAAAGGCATGCTGAGCAAGTTTTAGACTTTAATGGATAGTTGAAGGGGCTCACATACTATCTTGACATTCCACTATCTCAAGACAAATTACTGACAATGGGAAAAGGTAACTTCAAGATAGAACTGGTTCCATCCCCGATCAGCAAAAACTGCCCTGGGGGAATTCGAGACATCTCCGATAAGGCTCAACTTCTGGATGAAGCCCTATAACATGCCATCAAGCCACGTTTGTTGCCTCCTGCAATTCCCGCAAGAAGGAATGTCAGAACCAACCCCACCTTAGTGGACCAAATAGAGGCCCCCATAAATATGGAGTTACTACTAGTGGCACTAGCCTCGTATCCTTATTGAGCCCCTCCAACTCAGGCGTAGCCCCCAGATCGGTAGCTCCTACCTCAAAATCGGCTAGCACCGCCACAGAATTCGCCTCCATAGCCCGGGTGGGACAATTAGGTTCCACCTACTCGATAGGCTCTTCCATCCCCTCATCAGGGCTAGGCTCCAAGGACCCCCTTTCCGGACAAAAGAAACCAGACCTAATTGTTCAACAGGAATCAGCTTCTCGACTATTTCAAAAGTTTCTTGTAACAAGTAATTGAATGCTTTCCAGAGTATATTAGGCCTAAAGAGGCAAATCACACTGATCACCCCCACTACTGCCCATATCATCAAATCTCGGGGCACACCCTCATGAAGTGCTATGTTTTCAAATACTGGATTCAATACAAGGTCGATAAAAACATTTTCAGGCTGGGACTAGTCTTAGCACAAGTGGTGGGTGTCTTCATAAGGCCAGACGGCATCAGCGACGATGAAGGTGAGTGGCAGTAGGTTTATAACCATGATTCCTAGATGTATGATGATTGTATGGCCCTAAAAATAGTCACCCATTCCCATGGCATCATTTGGGAATGCTTGAATCAGTCGGAGCCTTCATAATCCACAACCATCACTTCTGCATCATTATCTAAGCCGGCCTTTTTCCAGAAGAACAAGCATCAATGCCGCAAGGGAAAGAAATGCACCCCGCCAATACCATCGTCATCTTGTACTATTGGTAACTTCATGCCTTCGGAGATGTGGATTACTCCCAGAATCCCCCCAGTAGTGGATAACTCATCAATTGATTGACAACGATATGCTTCGGTGAATACCGTGGAGTTGGTAAAACCCTACAAGATTCCTGACGACGAGGAGCGCCTGACGAACCTCCTAGTGTCCCTAGCTGATGCCAATGTCGGTAGAGTAACATCCATCTGGGTCGTTGGGGCACATAAATTGGAACCTTCTACCAGGAAGTGCATTCTACTGAGACCAGACATCGGGCCCAGTGCAGAACTCTACAAGCATAGACTTTTCATGTAGTGTTGTCAAGAACGCCTCCACCACAGTTTGTGTTACTAGATTAGGCAGAGCTACCTCAACCATGTCATGACCAGACTCACCCTTCTAAATGTCATTCTTATTCTTCTGGTACTCATATTACGAATACTCTCTGGGTTTCAACTAGTTAATGAAGACACATGCGCAGCACTAGCCAGTTGTCGGTCTAGCAGGCAGGGCCCACCATGCCTCATATCGTAGAGGGGCCTTCTATAAGTAGATGTTCACACCTGGAATGGAAATATTATGTCCTCAAACACATTTTCATCATACCAATGAGGCATTCTATACTTGAGGCCCTTCTCCTATTGACATATATGTGTGAGCCACTCCCTGAGGCTTTAAAAAGCCCCCTCTACTTTGAGATGGAGGGAGCAGCTGCAAGATGTTTTTCATGCAGGAAGAGGTCGAGAATACTAAATTCCAGGACATCATTTCATTCCCCAGAGAGGATGAAGGATCTCTCATATAGTGGAACATCCGCCCACTGTACATCACTGGTCAATTTAACAATGTGGATGTTCGACGCTATAACGTTGACACCAACTTCGGGATCAACCGTATTGCGACGCGGACGCTATGAATGCTGGGGTTATCTGAACATGACCTGACTGCCTTCGATTTAAGAATACAGGGATAGAATAGGACAGAGCAAACCCCAGTTGGTAATATCCATTTGGAGACCCAGTTCAGCAGCATATTTTCGAGTACCGATTTTATGTTTATCTCTCAAGACAATGCGTACAATGCATTGATGGGAAGTCCATGGCTCCACTTGCATGTCGTGGTCCCCTTATCGTTTCACTAGTGCCTCATGTACTCCCTTAAAAGTCGAGTAGGCATACTCCAAGGTGACAAATATCCTTTCACCTTAGGTGAATCCCGCTACCTGAATGTTGTCGATTACAAGTGCAAGGATATGCAGATCCAGGTCAGTGAGATCTAACTTGTTGTCGTTGCAACTAACCACTAGGTAGGTCTGGATGATGCCTGTATCTTTCTGACCCATCGATTGGAAGCCCAAACTCTCGATATGGGGAATTTTTTGTGTCTCTGGTACAAAAGGTAAGAATGTTCCCATGTACAAGAGATTATATAAAATCACATCGTACTCATACACAAATCAAGATCCGGTGATCCCATAGCCTCATAATCATGTAAGCTATTGGGATGTCCTCCCCATGGAACCTGCAGTACGTCATTTGTGTCCATTTTACTAGGATGGAATTAACTAGCTCAAGATGACATGCCACTATTTCTTTGATAACATCAAGAGTTTCACCTTGGGCCGAAGGCCAGATTGGATCAAATCAACTGACTTCATTGCTATTGTTTCTGCAGCATGTGAATCTCCTGATATGTTTTCCACTATTTTCCAAACAAGTACCAGCTTCCTGTTAGGATCTTCCGACCTAGAGAAAGCATATCTCACTGAGAATCCTTCCTCTGCAAGAGAAGAAGAGGATCTGTAGGATAATCCCCAAGCCATTGAGGAAGGAGACTTCACCACGGTCGATGAAATGGTACAGTTGAACCTTGGTAGCGAGGCATATCCAAGACCCATATTGACCAGTTCAACCATTTCCGTCAAGGAGCAGCAGTGGTACATAGATTTCTTGAAGCATCCTCATGATGTATTCACCTAGAGCTATAAATAGATTTCAGGACTAGATCCTCAGGTATCCGTCCACCACCATGGTCTCCCTACAAATCATCGCGGGTTCATGAAACCCCCCAGAAAGATGCAACCTTCTCATGGTACTATGGTTGAGGCAGAAGTTAACAAGCTCATAAGTGCCAAATTCATCAAGGAGGTCCAGTAACCCAAGTAGCTATCTAGTATTGTACCAGCCAGGAAGAAGAATGGAATGATCAATGTTTGCGTCGTCTTCCAGGATCTCGACCATAACTATCCAAAGGATGATTTTCCCATTCCGATGTTGGAATTGCTGATTGATGTTATGGATGTGTTTATGGCCTTTTCCTTCACGGATGGGTACTCTAGATATAATCAGATATGGATGGCCCACGAGGATGAAAAATACAATGATTTAAGTGCACCCAAAGGCACTTTCTGTTACCAGGTTATGCCCTTCAGCCTAAAGAATGAAGGTGCCACCAATCAGAGGGCCATGCACCACATATTTAATCAAATCAATTGGGCATTGTTGGAATGATATGTGGATGATCTGGTAGTCAATTCTCTCCAGTTCCAGGACCATCTCAAGGACCTTGATAATGTGTTCAGCTTCCTCCATTCCCATCACAAAAAGATGAACCAATTGAAGTGTGCCTTCACGGTCACCTCTGGGATGTTCCTTGCCCTTGTTGTCCGATACTGAGGCACCGAGTTCGACCCAGAGAAGATAAAGGCCATTAGCATGATGACTCCCTTGAGAAATATTTGGGAGTATTGAGGTTTCCAAGTTCACATAGCCTATATATGTTGATTCATTGCGAATCTGGCCATCAAGTGTAAGGTCTTTTCACAGCTCATGATGAATTGTGCGACCTAAGAATGGGATGAAGAGAGCCAGATTGTGTATGAGGAAATAAATAAGTATCTACTTCAGCCTCCGGTTATGATTCCACCCATCTCTGGAGAGCCTCTGGTCCCCTATGTGACCTCCCTAGAATGTTCTCTTGGTGACAATATCACCCTGTATATCAATTAGGGGATTGAGAAAATACTCTACTACATCAGTTGTATGCTCATCGATATGGAGAAAAGATACTCCCTCATTGAAAAGAGATGACTTGCACTCGTATTTTCCTTGCAGAAGTTGCGGAACTGCTTGCATCCCCATGAGGTACTGCTGGTATCCTGGGTAGACCCAAATATGTACATCCTGAGCACTGCCATGCTGATAGGCTGACTAGCGTGATGGGAGTTAATCCCCCACCAGTATGACAAAAGGTTCATCCCTCATAATGCTATCAAGGGACATGAATTGGAAAATTTATTTCTACCCATACAACCCCTATAGACCAGTCCTTGGACCTGGATATTCCCGATGAGGCAATCCTCTTGGAAGTTCTTGTCATCCCATGTTGGTAGATTCTCATTGATGGTGCTTCTCCGAGCCCCACTGGCAGGATAATTAATGATACCAGGCTCAAAAGGGTGGGCCTTGATATTGTCTTTATTAACCCAACACAAGCCATCCTACCGTACACATTCTTGTTGTCGGAAGGCTGCACCTAAAACGAGGCAGAGTATCATGCTATTATCACTGGCCTCTAGCTGGACCTCAAGATCGACGTGACCCATTTGAATGTGAATGGGGATTCTAAACTAGTCATCAAGAAAATCAACAATGACTATGTGGTCAGAAATAGATATCTTGTACCATTGATGGGGCACACCCTCCAGCTAATGGCCCAGTATACATCTCAGTCGGAAGTGAACCATGTCCATCGATCTCGGAACGGTCGAGTCGATGCACTGGCTAGCCTGGCTGCATCACTTACATAACCCATATAGGATGATATGATTATACACATGGAACATCATAGAGTCATTGCTCCCATCACCCCAAATGAAGACGATGGCCTACGAGTAATCCATCTTACCTCTAGAGCCTCCACAACTGGACCCCTAGGTTCTGCTGATGTAGTGGTTGATGTGGCCCCTAATTAGAGAGCCCCCTTTGTCGAGTATCTCAAAAATGGTTACCTTCTGGATGATTGGTCCAAGCGTTAGAATATCCGACGTCATGTGATGAAGTTTACCCTACAGAGTTGTCCCAGTCTTGAGTAGATCCACTACAAGCGTGCATTCAACGGTGTCCTCCTCCATTTCATATATGGATTCGAGATTCCTTAGGTCATGAAGGAGGTTCAAGCAGGTTCCTTCGGTGCCCGCCAGACTTGGCTGAAGCTATCACATCAAATCTGGAGACTGGGGTACTTCTAGCCCTCCATGATCCATGATTGATCGAGTATAGCAAGTGACATCACATGTGCCAAATTCATGCTAACTTCTTGCATCATCCACCAGAACCTCTCAACTCCACCATGTTCTCTTGGTCATTCCTGGTGTGGGGACTCGATGTCGTGGGACCATATCCAACAATGACAGCTCGCCAGTGCAGGTTCATCATGACCGCCACATATTTCATTTCCATGTGGCCAGAGGCAGTTCCGCTCAAGGAGGTCAAGGCCCATTCTGTCACTGACTTCGTGATCTACAACTTTGCCAACCAGTTTGGAGTTCCTCATGCCCTCCTCACAGATAACGACACCACCTTCCGAGCAGCCGAGCTGATGAAATTGTACGCCCTGTACAACATCATTTTAAACCATACCTCATGCTACCACGCGCAGGAAAATGGATAGATCGAGGCATTCAAAAAACCCCTCTCAATCATTTTGAAGAAAATAGTTGTTCAGAATAATAAGAGTTGGTCGGATAAGATCCCCAACGCCCTCTAGGTTTATTGGATGACAATTCCTAATTCCACCTAGGTGACCCCATATTCTCTGTTGTATGGAGCAGGGGTCATCCTGCCCAACGAGATCCAGCTACATTCATTACTCATAGTGGTCTAGGATATGCTAGATCTAGATAATGTAGCTGAAATTCGTCTAGCCGAATTGGAAGCACATTATAAGAATAGGCATTGTGTCACGCAAAATATGGAAAGGCATCAGAATTAGATGGAAAGATATTTCAACCTGAAAGTTCACCTATGATCTTTCTCTTAAGGTGACATGATATTGGCCCTCCGAGCAATGATGATACCTGGCAGGAAACCACAAAAGTTGGAGAAAAAATGCCAAGTACCTTACATAATTCACAGGGTTTACCCCAATGGTGCATACTCTCTGGTGACTATGGATGGTGAGCATATAAATCTTCCCACCAATCACAAGTTCCTCAAGAAATTATATGCTTGAGCCTACTGGTCCTGCCCAACCTTAAACTGGAAGGTCCCGCATGACCGTAAACTGCATGACGGTCCTTCATGACCATAAACTGCATGGTTGTCCCGCATGACCTTAACTATTTGTTCCATCATGACATAAAATTGTTTTGGTCCAACATGACTATAAACTGTAAAACGCCTCTAATGATGTTAAACTGTATGTCATCATACAAGAAGTTAAACTGCACCCTTAGAACAACGTATGGCTTGATTCTCATCCAAATGGGATATATAGGAACACTAAAGCATTCCGTCTTCAGCCAAGCCCCAAACACTTCTCTTTGACTATTCCCACTGGGTATAGTTATCTCAGAGGGTCCTTGCATGATATGTTATAGGATTTCTTATCCCCAAACATGTCAATATTACAATGATCACACCATGTTCCCACTCTTTGTTCTTCTATCATCCCATTCCCTCACCTTACGACACTAAACTTCTTGGCCTTTAAGAACTACGTACGGATTGACTCTCATCTTTATTGGATATGAAGGAACGCCTAGGCATTTCATCTGTTGGCCTAGCCAAAATGCCAGAATCTAATCATAGGTCAAGAAATATGGTGGGGTGGAGAATTTTTCCGCAATTCAAGGTGAGATCATATTAATCTTTACGTCCCACTCCCTCGTGGTGTTCGCCCCTTTCACAGATGGGTACAACTATACTTCACCAACTCCTTTAATAGGGACTCTGTCATCTTTCCCCTCCAGAAGGGCCCCAGAATGGCATGGATGCAAGGCCTATGGGCTCTCCTACAGCTTTGGGTCAACTCCCTCGAGGATGTTGACCAACAAGCCGATACATTTCCTGCATTGTAAATATAGTCAGCGGTCAACGCTCATTTGTTGTTCCTAGTCCTGGTCACTATTGGGACACTATGTTTAAAACACGGTTATCAGCTATCCTATGTCATTAGAACCACCCCAATATGTCCCAAAAATTTAGTTTAGTGGTTCATTTTCCTCGTTGTATCTCCAAGCGACAAACTCCCTTCGGGCGATGCCTGTTATGGGATTGTACATTTTGGTATGGGTTACTTCCTCATTTTCATCGCGTTACTCACTATGTCGTACAAATCCCCGGATGAGATAAATTATTCATACTCTCATCCTCATTTCAAGATGTGAAACTATGAACTGGACATGATATACCATCGAGGGCCTAGCCTCAGGACCCTTGGCCTTTTCGGGCCCCAACCCCATTTCACTCCTACAAGATTGTACGGTGTGGTATGGGGTCACTCCTTCATTCACGTCGGGTTACAAGCCACACCATACACCTCCTGTATGTGGGGTTTATTACCCATTTGTGTCATTACTTCTTGATGATAAGATGAACATTTCTCCCTTCAATAACTAAGTGTGTCTTGATTCCCATCCTCATGGGATACGTAGGATCACCCAAACATCTAGACTTCAGGCCCAACCCCATCTCTTAGTGGTCTCCCTGTTATCTGGACCCCTTGGATAGAATTCCACCAGGGAGGGGTATATGGTGTGGAATGGGATTATGTCCTCATTCACAATGTTTTTTGTAACAACCACGCCATTTACCTCCTCCTATTGAGTGTTTTCCATCCCATTATGTTGTACTCATCATTTCAAATTTGATGCTCTCAGGATGATCCCCTCAGTCCTCTTCGACGATTCACTAATCTTCCCAAGGGAACTCTAGTTTAGCACCTAGAATATCAGATTCTACCTGGACATGAATTCTCATATTTCTTCGGCTTCGTGTTCTCCTTCATTAGGGCTTCCATCACCTTTAACAACCAATGGGAACCCCAAATGGCATGGAAGATAGGCCTAAGGGCTATCCTACAATTTTGGGCCAATGTCCTCGAGGGTATTAGAAAACAAATTGATAAAAGTCACACGTTTCAAATATGATCAACAGTCGACAATCATTTGATTGTTGTAACACCCCAGCATTTCAAAGTACGTTATTTCTCCAAAGTAATTAAATAACATGCACTACATGAAACACAGAGTTCAAGTGCACCATAAGACTACCAAACCTAACGTTCAAAAATAGTTATGACTAATATTAACTGAATTTTGAACATTATATAATCGTTATAATTTAAGAATCCATATTATGAGTTTCTTAGACATAATTTAAGAACTAGTTCATTTTTTTCAGATAAAAGATATATTTTTCAAAAAATGCACTTTTACCGTCTTTTAATGGTGAACCCTTCTTAAATCAAATATTTGAAAAATTTATATATTTAATTTGAAAAAAATAAACATCTTCTTTTGAATCAGGACATATGAATTTAGTTTCAATAAATATTTGTTTTTTTTCTGATAACTTTAATATTTTGGTAAATTGGGAAAAATACTATATTTTATCTGAAAACATATTTTTTAATCAAAATAATTTATAGTGTTAAATTATACATTTTAAGGGTTTATAAGTATGAATAGATTATATATTTATCATTTAATCCAATACTCTTCATTGTAAGTAATTTCACATTGAAATTGGATATAAACAAGTGTCAATCATTTGATAGTTTTTATTTCTTAAAAATACGCCTTTTGGATTTGACAACAGGAATTAGTATTAAATTAATAAATGAAACTGATATGTTTTGAATTTGGTAAAACAAAAATCATTTTTGGATTTGGGATATCGAAATTATCCTAGGGTAAAATTTTAATATTTTTCTAAACACTTTTAATTTTTGATGAATAGTGAAAAAACACTGAGTTATAGTTTAATACCAAATTTTTATTTAAATAATTATTTATTTTATTTAAATTTCATTAAAGTCAAAATAGTCACATAATACCTATATATGTTCAATATAAATCATTGGATTCAATTTATAAAATTTTTATATATATATAAATTTCATAGCACTATTCACCCTCTTTTACCCATCTCCTAGGAGAATTTGCAAATTCACATAAAACATAACATTACCACTTCTGTGAATGGAATATCAAAAATTCGAGAGAAATGGTTAATATAAGTAAGTAAAATGTGGTTCAATGGGATGAAAATAATTTTTGGTGAATAACAACTGTTTACTTTTTTTTACCATGGTTAAAAGTTAATACGGTAATTAAGGGTAAAAATGATATTAATATTACCCTAACACCTATAATAATTCTATTGGAAAAAGGTATCTCGACCAAAAAAACCTTAGGAATAAAATATTATCATTTAGGTCCACTTGTATTAGATTAGGAAATTTATTATTATTTAATTCACAGAAGAGTTAAAAGAGTAAAAATCAATGTTTAGTTACAAAAACATTTTCAATATAGAGTTATACATAAGATAAATTCGATTAGAAATATAAATTAGAAAGATAAAATGATTTCCTACATAAAGGTATTTTATTTATAATTTTTTTACATTAAATAATTTAATTTATTTATGACACAATGATGATGCAGTAATTACCATATTAATGAAAGATTAAGTGAATTGATTTTATAAATACCCAAATAAATGTAATTTCAGAATTTTTATGAATTCCACTAATTTTATCGGGTAATATAACATATTTTTGTTGGTTAGATGTATTTATTAGAATTAATAATGCTGTTAAGATTTTATAAAAAACAAATTACCAAATAGTGTCAAAATTGACATAAAATAGTTTTTAAAACAAATATTATATTATTAATTCATATTCTATTCTTAAAAGTCTATTATTTGTCCAGACGACTTATATAATGATAGGTGTATCATTAATGGACTACTTGGGGGTCTCTTAGAAGTATATATTAGGTTTATTAACTATATAATATTAAAATACAATGAGACATGGTAAATGTCTAACTATTTAACTAAGAGATAAATATAAATGATAAGGTTAATATAGAGACCCAAACCAGTCTAAAATCTATTGGTTGAAAATATTTCGACCCATCCCCACCATAAACATTATATAATACACTTTGGAGCCATTATAAACCAAATATGAATTTATTATAAAATAATATTTATAACTTTTACAATGGTGTCCCTCACCCCTATTATAAAAGGGCATTCCACCTTCTCTCAAATTCACACCATCAAGGACTTTTTGCTCTGCCAAACATTGAACAAATGTGCTCCAAACATCCCTCACCTAAACCTAGATGCCTTAGTTATATCAGAATGACAACTTATAGAGCCCTTTTGATCAAATAAAAAGGAAGAACCCGAAGAAGAGGTAATGATTACACCACCCTCTTTCATGTTCCTTTCTACTTCAACTTCATCTATCTTTGTTATTTAAATTATCAATTAATAACTCTAGTGTCTTCTATATACTGTGATGTTATTATAAATATGGTACAACAAAATTCATTATTCTATCCATCCCTTGAATTACATGTCACCATACGTGCGTATGTACGACTTACCTTCTCCACGTCGTGGTGTAATTGTTATTCAATACATTATTTTTTGGATCGGTATAATAATGATGGGTAATTAATGTAAATAATAAATATAAAATATAATGATTTTGTATATACTACATAACATCCAATTATATATTATTTTAATATCAAAAGAATGATATTGCCGCTCGTGCGTACGTACGGACTACCGTCTCCACGAACACGATGAGATCCATTCCACATCGTATCCATGCATGTCTATTTATCATTTGAGGATTAAAAATAATTATTAAGAACTTGATATCATTATAGATATAAATAAGATGAAATATATACATAACAAACATGGATTATGTGACAAAACATATAAAAGAAAATGAGTAAGTTAACACCCGTAACGATGATAATACTAAGATATTATTATCAAAGCAATATTAAAAGATCATATATGATATCATATTAATGTATATAATTCTTGTATAATTTAATAACAATTATTTCACCATTATAGAAGAGCTTAACCTACCCTCAACCAAGTAAATGTACAAGGTAAGGTTTTATTTTCCCAATCTCTTCATTATCCGAGGTTGTTTATATGTAATTATCTACTGGGACATCTTTATCATACACATCCATATATCATAAAAATGTATTTAAAATCATTCTTAATATTGTACAGACTATGGGTTAAAGTCACTTATACCCTTGTCTACTTTTTATAAGATGTTTATAAAGGAATCTTTCCGTCATTTTCTAAACAAGGACCTTTTTAACCTTTTTGACAGAATTAAGGTAAGAATGTTTTTTTAACTTATACAGCGGGTGCGGTTATTCTCCACCATTATTAAACCTTTGAATTTTCCCTTAAAAGCTTATATAAATATTTTGAAAATAAATGTTTTCTTTAGAAATATGTGACTTTTAAATGATTTCAAAAAATAGATATTTCTCTCAAATAGTTTTGATTTTCATCTATGTCAAAATCATTTGATGGATTTTAAGTTTATTTGAAGTTGATTTATTATGATAAAAAACATACATACTGTATTGAAGGTTTTGTGATATAATTGATTGTGGATGAGTTATTTTTATACCATTCATGGTATATGGAGAAAGTATTGACATTTGGTATGCTAGTTTTAATAAGAATGTTTATGTTATGTTTAAACCTATTCATATGAGGAATTCATTGGACTTAATAAGTGATCGGTGGTGCCCACTATAGCTCCTCGATGCATAGGTGGGTCTCATTAGACAAAATAGTGTCTTGGCACGAGGCCTTGAAAAAATATTATTTGTAGTCTTGGAACGAGGCCTTGGCTATGTGGTTATGATATTCTGGCATTATGCATTCCGTCATTATGAAAGTGGTTATTGATATTGCATGTGATTATTCAATTATTAGAATATCCATGTGAATAACTAAATGGAATTATTTCATTTTATTTCTTCCATGTTATGCTGAAGTTAAAGTTTAAAAGGCTTTTGTTTTATTTATACATTGCCTTAAATGTTTATGCTTATTTATAAAATTTTCTACTATATTGTTATCATAACTGGGCATCTGAGCTCACCCCTTTCTATGTTTTATTTTTCCCAGGATGTGTAGAAGTAAATTATGAATGACCTGTTGGGATAGTATGAGGTGTTATGAGTGTGTACTATGGAGACTATGTCGTTGTAGTTTTCATTTTATGATGTAATGTAAATTTATGAGTGTATCTAGTGATTCCAAGGCTACTAAACTAATCGGTTTTTCGAGACATGATATTTTGTGATCATGCCAATGTTATGTAATAATGCACCGACTCTGGGTAACTGGGGTCAGGGCGTTACAATTTTCCCCATTTCCTTCTAATGCATTATGGATGCTGTGTTTCGAACACGGTCAACAGTCATCCTCCATCGTCAAGCCAATCCCATTAAGTCCAAAATATTGGTTACATGATTCACATCCTTCTCCACCTCATTAGGTCCATGTAAAACTTTTCAACTCTTGTAACTATTCCTTAGTGAACATCCGCACATTAAGATGAAAAATACAGGATGAGGCAATCATTTAGGACGCCAATGATTTCCCCTTTGCATGTATTTCACATATTGAAAATACCATATCCACCCTTGTTTCCTACACCGAGTTTGACTCAAATAGGGTTAGGGATTGGGTTAATGTCCTCCTTTAATTAGTATAGTCCTGCTTCTCCATGGTATGAGTTCTATGACCTTAAACTAAGATCATTTCATATTAACCCATTGGGAGAACTACATATAACTTGATTCCCATCCTCACTGGATAGGTAGGAACACACGGACCTCTCATCTTCGGGTCTAGTTTAGTTAAGAGCTATTCTCTCAATCTTCCTGCCCTCTAACCTTCTTTTGGACCCTTGGCCCAGGGATTATTTCTCAGAATATCGCACTTTGTGGTATGGAATTATGTCCCCCTTAATGTCGGGTATGATTTATTTCACCATAAACATTCCCTCTTTAACATCATCTCTATGTCTGGGACATATGTCATTAAACTATGCTGCCTACTACTATGTGACTTTAAACTACTATGCATGTGCCGCAAGACATTAAACTGCATGGTTGGTCCCATCACATGACCCTAAACTGCGACAGTATCATCCTAACTGCACGATGGAGAATGGAACTGCATTGTGATGTCCTCAGCCAAGGGGGTGTCTTGTTTGGTATCATTTATATACCATGCCATTTTTCAATTCTTGTACACGGCTTGATTCTTGTGGTGATACCAAGACCTTACATCCTTGGTCCATCTCTTAAAAAACATTCATTAATCCTAAAGTAAAAACACGATCTAACAAATACCGCTTCATTTTTGGAATGGGCCAGACCCGCACAACCTCATTATAGTCGGCATGCGTAACCCACTGTGAAACCTAGAGAAATATGTGCGACTTGATCCTCATCCTCATGGGGTATGTAGAAATGTCTGTGCACATTTCCTTGGACCCAGCTTAACTCTTTTTCTAGTCCCTCGACTTAAAACCTTCCCAGGGAATATGTGGTGGTCATAACCCCATGTTCCCATTCATGACATGTTTTACAATTACCCCCATGTGTCTCCCTTGTTTTCTACCATGCATGGTCCGAGATCTATGTCCTAATCTGAGATCTATTCTTGAAATAAGTATGGATTGATTCCCATACACATGGGATACCTAGGAATTCTCATGCATCCTGTCTCCAGGTCTTGCCCTAGGAATCATCCATCTGGTTCCGCCTCATTTCAGGATCACTGGCCTAACCCCTTATGTGGAACCATGTAAATATGGTTGTTCCTTGAACAAGTTTTGGATTCCCCATGATGACATTGGGATGCAAAAACTCCCTCTCTAAATAGGTCCTATCCAAAAGTCAGATTAATCCATGATAAGACAGATGTACACATTCAATGTGCATCCACCACGGTGGCATAATTTCAAGTGTGATGGATCTATTTGAACAACCCATCACTGCACTATCCATTCTTTTTGTGCCCTATATTCAAATCCATGCCCTCATCAATGTCTAGAGGAATCACCTAACAATATGGATGCACTACCAATGACCCATCTACTGTCCTGGGCTAACTTTCCAGAAGAATTATGTATGACACTTTTTGTCAGGTCCTGTGATTCAACTATGGTAAGCAGTAGACCCTCATTTGTTATCCCGATTTCAGGCTAACAGAATAAGGATGCTATGTTTCGAACACGGTCAACAATCATTCTTAATTGTCTTGCCATAATCATAGTGTTCCAAATCCTGGGAATTGTGATTCACACCTCTCATCCACCCTGTTAAGATTTATTCCAACGCCCCTTGCATTACTCCGTTCGTGCACATGAGCACATCAATAAAGTGGTAATTCGACTATTTTGAGTGATTCATTATCCCATCATGTCACTCTCTTATCATTCCGGGAATCTGAATCAGTCATTTGAAACTTGGATGCCCAATGCGTGGATGACACTTTAACATCCAAATGAAGTAATGGTGTGAATATGATTTGTGTTTTCTGTCGGGTGTGTCCCACGTGAGCATAGAAATGAATTTATATTTATTTCAGGATCATAGTTGAATGAATTATACTGAATTAACAAGTAAATGGCTGTAAACATACACCTATCCATACATGCATACTAGAACAAGAAGCAGTAAGGATAAATTAGATTGTGAGTTCAGCCAAAACAGGGCCCTTAAGGATCATCTTCTTGGATGGATCACTCCAGCACCTCTATCCTTTGTCTGGAGGCCTCTAGGATTGCTTCATGCAACCTGAGGGCTCTCTCTTCAACAATGGCAACAGAGCGCAATCCACTGACCCAAGCCCATGCTTGCACCTCTTCATTTTGATTTCCGGTTATTTGGTGACCCGCTTCCACTAGTTGCTCTAGGGCATCTGCTAGTTGGGACCTCAACTTCTCCACTAGCTCAGAACAATTTTCAATGAATATATTCTTTTCCTTCAACTTTTCTCCAAGGCGTCAGACCTATTGTTCTACCTTGATGAACGATTGGGTACTCCCTCACTCTTGCCGACACTGGGCAATGTTGGAGCGTCGGCTGCTCTATCGCAGATTCTTAGCCATGTAGTCACGGACCGTCGAATGAAGAATCTATGCATCCACCCTCTAGCATATAGGAAGCACAGCTAGGTTTGGAGTGATCCCATCTATTTCAGCTAGTATTTCTAGGGCTGACTAAGAAATCACATGATGCTCTTCCACCCATTGTGCCACATCATTCGGCTCTCCTCAGCCTCCTATATGTCCGAATAATTTATCTCCTCAGGGTCTGCATAATTACAGTCACAGAAGGTAGCAAATATACCAACAATAGGGTCTTCTTCGACTGCCCCTCCCATGTGGTTGGGCTCTCCAACGCCTAGGCAACCGTCCCCTCTCGCCTCATTCTCAGTACCTCCCTCACCGACTTCTGGACCTGCCCCCACATGAGTAGCACTAATGTACACCACTCTCTGCTCATCATGGGATTATGCTGCCTCAGTTTGAGAAGTGTGCCCTAAATGGGACGATACATTTTTATTTGAATCAATCGCGGACGACCCGGGTTCGGCAGCCATATGGACATCCATGGCAATGATTACTGAACAAATAGTGAACACCCTGGTCAATTGATATGTCCAATGGTAATTAGTCGGCGTTGAATTAATGAACATTCAAGAGCCCAATGCATTAGCCTCTGGTGTTCTAGATTCTATAGAAGATGCCATAATAAGGGATCCCTCAGCACTCGTCAGCACAATAATGGGTGTCGGCTCCCCGCCTAGTTCTATCGGTGCCTCATCCCTATCGAATGGAGACTCTTGGTCAGCACCCATATTCTCTAGAATAGGATAAGGAGATATGATTTTGGGATAAAAATGATATGGGGAAATGATTTATAAGGGTTGAGACGTACCTCAAGCAATTTAGTTATATCCACATCAGAGCTGACGATATTTCCACTGTCACGGAGACTCCATAGGTGGGACGCTCACTAAGACCCTCAACCTTCAGGCTCCTCTTCTCCTTCACCACCACCTTCACCTTTAGTTATGGTTCATGCTCCTGGCTGAACATTACTTTCACTAAGAAGGATGGATCCTCTTTCTGACCTCATTGGAATGCATACACATACATGGATGTCAGATACGCATGAAGATGATGAAATTTAACCATGTCGGCAATCCGAATGAGTCTGACCTCAGGTAGTTGGATTCCATCTCATACTATCTTTTCCAAAAGAGCATAAGTTCCCATCGACTGTTGTAGGGTCATCTAGGCTGACCATAGAGCCGAGAATATTGATTCATTGGAAGGTTGAAGAAGATATCTTATCTGCTTCCCTGAGAGTTCCCTAGCCTCTACATGATCCCATATTCCCCTAGGGGATGAGGGCCCGACCATGCCACGTGATGTCCCCACTTCTGATGTCCGAAGCTGTGTGGGACCAGCTGCATGACGTGTCACCAACCTCCTCCCCCCCCCCGCAACAACACCTTGTGTACTCTCTCACCAACCAGGTTCTTCCCTGGCTACCTTGAGTGGCTGAACTAGCTTCCGAAAAAGACCCGTAGGGTATGCTATGCCCCAATGATTGAAATATTTGGCTGAGAGGCTAGCATCATCTCCAATGGGAGAAAGTTGATAACGTCGCCAGATCCTTGGGTCATGATTATCAGCCACATTTGGAAAATAATTCAGGGATGAATTTTCTCCTGAACATCTATGTGCATCTGTTTTGGCATCCGCTAAAGGAATACGAACATCCTGGAGAACCTGGATGGCACGTAGAGCTCATAAAAGATCTTCCCAACACTGCGGGCCATGATCACCCCACCTCTGATGCTCTGGAAGTATTCCCTTTGCTCTAGTGATCCCTACACGTTATCTATCATCTTGGCATTCGGGGTGGGGAATGTACTAATAGTGAAGTAGGCATGATTACCGATCATGATCCTTACTCCCTCCTCATTGTGGGTCAACGGCATGACCCTGAAGATGTTTAGCAAGGAAGTTTTCATCCCAATTACCTGGAGGATGAATGGCGTTCAGAATGGTATACCCACAACATTGAGACACGAACTAGCCATAAAAGATCTGGTAGGGCCCCAGATCCTCCTCGGTGACCCTCCTCTCAAAATATGTCCCAAAATTGCGAACAGAAGAGCCAACACAGGGACTCCCATATTTAATATTTGAAAGGAGGCCAAGATGCCATCCATCACCAGGGTCACCAGATGAAATCCCATCCTTGCGTCCCTCACCGGTAAGATCCACCCTCTTAGGAATGCGGCAAACAATCCGGCCTATCGGATGTTCAGGTCTCGACATCTGGAACTCCCGATCTATATGTAGGTTCAAGATAAACCATTTCTTGTAATCAATGAACTCCAAAATTCCTTGAACTCCAGCCTCTCCATAGCCAGCTCCAACATGTGCCATGTCAGCATAGGAGTTCTTGATCCATCTCCCCAGGTGTTCCTCATCTAGAGGAATTAATGGTTCTGGTGACCATCCAAAGGGATACCCTCGATGCAATGAATGTCCCAATGGTTGATGCCAACTTCCCCATTATAAAGATAGAAGGTATTAGTAATGGGGGACCATCATGTAAACAAAACTGGCCTGAGCATAGTCTTGTGAGAGAAATGGAACTATGACGTCCACAACGCCTATAACAAACCGATGTGTCGTAGTTCGGCCCTAAACAGGTACCCTATCTGGAAAACCCAATACGCCCAGGACCATTCAATCTTGAAATTTCTTCTATACCATAGGTCCCAATCCTAAATCCAAAATTTAGCCTCATCAGTAACACTCTGACGGATGGTGATGACATAAAGTGTCGGAGAATTCTATACATTAGGGTCACTCACTGAAATGGTCTTGGTCATGGATTCAAGACGTAAATGTCCAGATGTCTGGTTTCTCTGGCAAGATGGCCATTGTAGGTGATATTTTACCAAGGTTGGTCATCCTAACGGGTCACCCAAGACCGTAGTGTGTCGACCCAAAATCATAGCACGAGTACCTCCTCCACGATACCGAAGACCTATATTGAGAGGTTTTAAGACAGAGAAATATTCTTCTATGCTGGGGTTAACATGTTGAATAGAGTGTGGTTGTTGTATATCATCCTTCAAGTGCCATAAAACTTATTTTTGGTGACCATCTCATCCCTTCGAGTAGTGGATGTGGCTTGCCTCTCAATGTCATCTTGATTGGTGGCCATCTCCTCCCAGTAGGGTTTTATGACGTCGGTGCAAAAAAGTATATGACGGCCTGAAAAATCAATGGCTGGAATGAAAAATTTGAAATTTTCATGAAAAATCCCCAAGCAGTGCGTAAAAGAATGGTTAACCTCTGCGAATTACGTACAACCGATGCGTTTTTCGCGTTGGCGGAGGAATTTTTTTGATGCGTGAGATCTCCTGGATTATCACGCGATAAAATATATATGGAATAAGGGACCCATGGGGTTTTTATAGGCATGGAGATTTGTTTATGCATGTGCACAAAATGTGGATTGCACACTTCGTATCGGGTTTTCGCGCCGCTATAGTTTTCTGCGCGCACCGGCCCCAGGGAGTCCTATATCGTGGCGTTTACTTTGGATCATGTACTTTATGGCCCCTCGCTAATCCGATTCTGAGTGAGGGAATTTGTAGATGCTGAAAAACTCTCAAGGGATGAACAAGTTTGGGTCATGACAAAGCGATGACATATTTTGAACTGGCAACCCATTCCGGAGGGCCCAAATGGGCCACGTGAAAAAAATACAGCAGCGTGAAAAACATATGTCCCACGTGAAAAACTCTATGTTTCACAATAGTTTTTGCATGTGGTAATGAAATATTAAGTGCGGCCGCCCGGCATGATTTAAATTGCCCAGTGCAGATGCCAGCAAGAGGAAAATTTCACGCTAGACTGTTTTCCGCGCGGACCCATCATGCTGAGTGCCAAAAAAATAAAATTCCACCCCTTTGACTTTTGGCCAAAGAATCTGAACTGACTCCCCTATGAGAAATTCATCTTCTGTGTGCACAAAATGATGACTCTCTTGCACAGATTTGTTTCATGTTGGATCACCCGGGAGTCTACTTTAGCGCGAGACCCCTCGAGCGTGATCCTCATCCAAATCTCATAGACTCATGTTCCCCACGTGAAATTCCTTCAAATTGCTCGCAATCATGTTGGCCACGCAAAAGCCCTTCCAAATTTCATTCCCTTTATTGTGCACCTGGACTGGCCCTTTACATGCCCGAAGCCAGATTGCACGCCAGGCCCAACCCTTTTCGTGCCCTTAGCTGGATTGAACACCTGACCTGGACTTTTACACTAATGTTGCTTAATTGTGCACCACCCTAGGCGATTTCACGCTTACACTGCCTTTTTAGTGGAAGCATCTCAATTGCCTACTGGTCCCACTGTTTATCACGTGAGAGTCCCTTTCATGTGAGAACGTCCTTCCTTTAGCGCTCGTGATGTGTCCCTTAGGGGCATCATTTTTAGGCGCCTCCTGAACCCAATGCACCTTCTCCATATACACATTTCTGGTGCAACCTCTGAGGTTCGCATGAAGTAACATCAAATTCCCCAGGATGATACTGCTTGTTGTCTTTCTTCACCTCATTCGTCTTTGCATATGCACACTAATGATTAATGTTTTTTTTGCATAGACATGCTAATGTGGACCCCCAATGGTTCTCTCCATAACACCCCTAGCCACGGCATTGCCTGTCCTATCATTTCACCAAGGTGCAGAGGGTACCAGTTATGTAAGTCCTTGGGGTGGAGAAAACCCATCTTGTCCAAGCTGCATGGAGTTAAACTCCCATGAACCATCATCCTCAGTACATGATGTTAAACTATGACCTCTCCCCATCCCTTGCACGTGGGGTGCCTCCATCATGGACATTGTGCACACCCACTCGTCTCCTCGGGAGTGAAATCGTTCCTCACATGGAATGATATCCTCTTTATCGGAGTGGCGTTTGTCCACGAGGAATGGGGAACTATCCTAGTGTAAGCCTCTTGCTTTTCTAGCTAGAGGTAGCATCCATGTTCCTCCTTTCTTTTTCGATCCAAATGACCAGGGGGAGGGGGAAGTGGATAGCAGACCCCTCCTTCAATTGGTGCCGAATACATCAAACACTGGGATTTGTCTCCATTGGGCCACCATCATGGAGTAAGTCCCAATATTTACCTCGTTGGGATGCTAACCATGTGTATGCCCCTGTTTCCTCTTCGGGCTAATAACCACTCATAAGACCTTGTTCCCTCTTTGGGATACATATAAGCCCCACTTCACCTCCAATGGATGCACCTTTCACGACGCGATAATTAGATCTATGCTATCTATTGTTTCTCGCACCGAGCATTAATCACGTGGGCTTAGAGTGAGAACCTACCATGACATATTTCATAGGCATCATAGAGTGTAGCCCCAAAATATCCGAACTAAGTGGACTTTAATCCTTTCCATGGAGATGTACATAGGAAGACTCTCTGAGGTTCAAGACCAACTCCTACTTCTCCTAACCATTTTCGCGTCAGTGCACGAAACCTATATTCTGATCTACGTGCACTTTGATTCTTTCCATGGAATGTTTAGTAGGAGACCACCACGAGGTTCAAGCCAAACAGCTACATGTCCCGACAACCTTCACATCGGTGCACCAAGACCCCATATCCTGAACTACATTGTATTCGATCCTTCCTAAGGAAAGGTATGTAGGATGCTTCCACAAGGTTCAAGCCACCAACCCTGGTCCTTCTAACCGCCTTCACGTCGGTTCACAAACACCTTGGGCTGCCTCAGACCGTAAGCACCAAATACACCCTGAACATCAATGTTTTTGATCCATGCAAAGGCAAGGTATGTAGGAAGCATCCATGAGGTTCAAACCCATCCTTTGGTCACTCGGAGCATCTACAAATCAGTTCGCCCCCATCCCACATGATGTTAAACAGTGGACCCCTCTCAGTAGTATGTCATTGTTTCCCCAATCAGCGGAATGCCATTGCATGCAACATCCATACCCGAACTACATGGACTTTGATCCATGCAAAGACTGGGTATGTTGAAAGCCTCCCTGCGGATCCATCCAAACAACCAATGGTCCTGGCCACTTCATGTTGGTCCATTCTCGTCCTGCATGACGTTAAACAGTATTCCACTTTTTGTTCCCCATTCAATGTAAAGCAGTTGTCGGCAACTTTAAGTGGGAATCCATTTTCACTCCATTCAACGGTAAGCCATTGGAACCCCTATTGGCGATAAGACATCATTAGATGAACTACATAGACTTTGATTCCCTACCATGGTGATACGTTGGAAGCCTTTTTGAGGCTCATGCCCAAAACTGTCATCATCCTCATGGTGGTTATATCCCATTCACCATCCACATGATTCAACCGCTCTATCAACCATCATGATTCTTCTCCCGGCCACCACATCTCGGTGGGATCATGCATCTGCATACCCCATTACACTCAACAGTCATTGGGTGGTCAACCATGTGTTGGCCCCAACATTAATGTTCCCTCTAGTGGTGGAACCATTCTGATTCACACAAGTCAGTGTACTAATAAGACTGAACCATCTCTGCAAGACGTTAATCTTGTGGCATACCCTATGTTAAAAATGGAATGTTGAGGAAAACCATAGATATATCCCCATGTAATATGATTACCCCCATTCGATGTGGGATTCCTCATTCTTCCGTGCCCTCAAGAAGCCCAATAATTAGGGATAGAAGATAGATGCTCCAATTTACCACCGCCCAGACACGCCTGTGATGCCCATCATGACTACTCACCTGACCGAAGGATTCGTCCCTAACTAGAACCCCTGGAATGTCACGACTGAAACAGATAATTAACTGGTGTCCATGAAGATATGGTTCTATGAAGTGTTTCACGAACAAAGTCTTCAGTATATAAGGGAGACCAGGACTACGAGATGAGTTACGAGGAGGAAACCACAGAAGGGGGAACTAACATCCAATCTTCATGTTTGATCAAGGAGAAAACATCCCTGAACCAGGACCAGATGCCACCCATCTTTGGAAAGTAGGAATGCGGGGCAACAGAAGCGCGCCATTCATCCTCAAAAGAGACAGATGTGTCTTCCCCCAATGAATGTGTCAGAAACAAGTGCCCATTATATATTTTATAACAATTCTTAATTTATTTTATATTACAAATTTTCTGTTTATCATTAATAAATGCATAACTATTTGATAGAGTCTCATATTAAAAATACTAGAACATGGTTCCATATAGAGTGTTGTGTTTACCATAGTAATTACCAAATGTTTGTTGGTGTAGGGAATTCAGAGAGACTTGCAATTGGAGGGTGAATTTATATGATTAATTAATTAATTGTTTATTTAATTAATTAATTCTCCCATATCCAAATTTCCAAATAAAATATATTATTTTATTATATCTATATGGTCATTTTCATAACCCTGAATCCTTTGAGAGAGGGATCCAATTTTAATTATTGGAAGAATTATATCATACAATGATAAACAATCACATAAAGGTGACTTGAATCGCATCATGGGAAACTAATCAGCCTCCTTGGTTGAATGCGACATTCTTCACAAATGATCGACCTGAATTTTTTTAGGAAATAACATTTCTGGATTTACACTCTTATAGATAAATACTTGAGTAGAATAAAATAGATTTATTTGATCAGAATTTTGTATCCTTGGCATTTTCACACATATATGATTTAATTATTTAATGGTTTTAACCCCAATAATCCATGTATTCTCATCTTTCATAAAGCTAATATAGTTGAATTTCTCTGAAATCCTGGTAAATTATTTTTGAACTTTATATTTTTGTAACATTAACCCATCATCATACGTGATCTATGTGGTTGTCCTATAGGGAACAAAATTTGTGATTATTAGATTAGACCAAGCATGAATGGATCCTCAGAGTCATGATTTATTTTGATGAAAATGAAATATCTATAATCATAGGATTTATTGGGATAATATTTGGGATATTGATGTTGACACTCAATGGTTATTGTTCTAGGAACATTTTGTTTTGTTGAATTGGAACAACAATAGTAGAACACGATCATCATTTGGAAGGGTTAGAGATCTAATTTGGGGGAATTGGAAGACAGAAAACAATGACTAGAGGATGTTTACAATGATCTCAGGTGGTAAAAATATAGGTTTTCTATCAGATAAGATGAATTTGGTTCCTTGGAAGAATATATAATGTTTATTTGAACAACCTGACTACACACCATATAAATTGATGAACACACCATGGGTAGAACCCTCGATGATATGGCTAGGGTTTCTAGTAGGTTAAATATCACCCTTCATGTGGGACCCCTTGGTGTTTTGTGATCATTGATGATTTACTATAATTTACTTTGGGAGTACATGGACAAGGGAATGACCAGAATACATGACCAACATACACAGACATTTCCAATGTCCTGGAGGCTAAGAGCACATCTTGGGTTGTTGGAGGATATGGAAAACTATGTATCAACCATACACTATATTTATGGATAAATAGAAAGTGAGTTATTTACCTGCTAAAGGCAACTTCTAGTAGTGGATTGTGGCCCCAAGATGTGTGGTACCCCTTATAAGTAGTGTAACCTCCATCACAATGAAACAATTACAACTCATATCTCTATAATTTTGACTCATATAGTTGTATTATGAGTTGTGATCTTGTGGGTTTTCTTAAAATAAAACGTTATTGAACTTCATGGTGTATTTTTAGGTATGATATTGGAATTTTCGAGAGTGTGGATTATTTAAGAGGGACTCAATGATGAATATGTTCCGGTGAAATCATAATGGATCTCTCATATTTGGAAATGTTATTTGTTCTCGAAACATAGAGTATAATCCTCTAACTGGGATGTGGAATAGGTACTCTATCTATCTATATTTATATTGGAAACCTCATGAGGAGTCATTGAATATGTCCACTGCCCATTCGGTGGAACCTTATTGCATTATTAGTAAATATTTCTTCTATCTTCAAATTAGAGTGCAAGCATACTATAATGTCATGGCATGGGACCATTATAAATTGATTTGAACCCTGCTTTTTAGTGAGAGAATGGGTCCTCAAACAATAGAGTGTAACTATATAGAAGAATCTTGAAATGGGTCCTATATCATTAGTGTAATGCCACATCCCCAGAAACCCAGAGCAGTTTCTTTATTTTATTTCATTAGTATGAATATAAGGAATCAAATTTCATGGACCGATCAGTTTAGTAGTCATGAATAAACTACATTCACACATGGAAACCATTTTATATAGGTAAAATAAAAAAATACTACAAATAAAAAATTCTAAAAAACATTATCCTTGAAAACTCAATAAATTACCTCATATATATAACCTAGGTATGGAATAACCAATGGAAGGGTGAGTAGAAATTCCCAATAAGGGTTACATAGAGAGGAAAAATGAATCAATAACAAGTGTATAATAATCAATAAAATCTAAACAAGTTGTCATGGTGAATAATTGAAATTATACGCCTTCAATAAAATAAGAATAATTGGGAATCCATAAATTTTCCATTGTAAAAACATCATGGAAAGTAATAATTGAATAATGAAAAAGGAGAATTATTATTATTTGGATGTCTTGTATATGGGACATGAACCATCATAAAAAAAATTAGTGTGTATAATCACATTAAATTATGTCTTTGAAACAAACTCAAAGGGTTTCTCACCAACTACAATGTCTCATTAGACCTTTCGATGCATTGAAGGTTGTAGCAAGACCCACACTCTCATTTTGATGAATTTTTTATTATAACGTATCAATGATGGTTCCAGAATTATTACATAAGATCTGATACATATTTTAGAATATTTTTCAACCAAATAAAGTGGTTTCATGTTCATATTTGATGAAGAAATTGATGAATGAAACATTTTAATCCACAAAGGTTGTAAATCATCATCTCCTGGATGGTGATTTCATTTACCAAATAAAAGAGAGATAGAATAAAAAAATTGATAGGGGATATAAAATTAAAATGATATAATTATAGTATATAGATGATACTAGAGTTATCAAAATCAATTGGAGAGAGGAGGTGAGTATTGGATTAAAAAATAGTGGTTCTTGAAATGAAAATTAAATAAAAAGGTTTTTGATTTACCACGTGAATTAACCTCCTTGAGTATCTCATTAATTGAATGTTTTATGGAGTTTTAGAAATTCCGAGGGCCCCTAGATTTTTCGGAGGGACTAGGGAAGTGTTTTTTGGTATAAATTTTATAACCTTGAAGGCTTATAAGACTGAAGATAAGAGGGTGTGAGGGGTGGGTTTTATTGTTGAGGATAAGTTTGATTTTTCAATATTTTATTCATCATCATACTGTTTTTTTAAGACAAGAAATAGTATTGAATCTTGTGACCTGAAAGATTAATAAGTGCATGTAAAATTGAGCTAATGCCTTCTTAATTCATACATGATTCTTGTAATAGTGTATTTAGCATATAATGTATTATACATCAATTTACCGTATTTTACAATTCACAAAAATTCAAGTATTTCCTCAAAATCCAAAAATTTAACCCCAATCATTTTTAGACATGTAGAATTTAAAAATAATTTTCATTTTAAGAAAATAATTATCTATATTAGTGAAATGTAAATTTTAGTTAAAATCATTATTTATAAAAAAATTAATTTTAAAAATATGAACAGTAAATTATTAAACGTTAAAATATTCACTTCAATTTATAAGATGTCAAAATATTATGTATACATTCATGCATGATGTTACTTTTTATAAGAGTCATCTTACTATTCATAAGGGTACATTATTATAAAATTAGGGTAACATTAATATTTGTATGGGTATTCTACTCTTCACCAAAAAATATGTTGATCATATCTGCTTCTAAATATCATACTGAATGCAATCGTGTTTGTCTGTTTTTCAAAATTCACATAACAAAAGTAGAGAAATTAAGATTAATTGAATAGTTATAACAATCTCCTATAACAAATATATTTTTTCACAGAGACTATGTGTTCCTTTCATAATATGATATCTAATGAATTGAAATTATATAATAATAAACACATATTAAAATCTTGGGGTGTTATATTCCTCCCTCCTTCAGAAATTTCATCCTCTATATTTTTCAAGTATATATCCCTTTAAAAATATTTGATTGGTTCCCCTTTATTACATCCTTAGGTTCCCACATTGGTTCATCTATTTTATGTTTTTCCAAATAACAATTACTAGTATATTTGTACAATTTAAAAAATACTTTCTCTCTTGTGTCGAAGAATATCGATATTCTCATTAAAGTTAGTCGAATCAGGTTCATCTTCCATTTCCTCATAGTGGAGTACTTGTGTAGGGTTTGGAATGTACATACATTAATAATGACACAGGGAACAAATTTGGAACTTTTGATGTACATTGGGGTATCACTAAATAGTAAGATAACACTCCAATTCATTCCATAATTTAAAATGGTTTGATGTACTTGGAGATTAGTTTCCCATTTTTACTAAAGATTAAGATAACCTTCCCTGGAGACACATTTATAAATACATGATGTCCCACATGAAATTCCAATTCCTTTCTATAGTTTTCAGCATAACCATTTTTCATACTTTGGGATCATTTAATATCGTTCAAAATTATCATTTCCATTATTGGGGTTAATTCAATATATTATGGGTCTATATGTTTCCCGTAACTATCTTCTTCCCAATTAGTTTTAGTTCTAAATCTCATTCCATATTATTCATTATGTGGAACCATTTTCATACTAGAATGGAAACTATTATTTAACACTAATTACAACATATGAAGTACTGCTCCCACATATGTGGAATTTCAAGTGAGAATGACCTCAATATGTCTTCAAATGTTTGAATATACTTTTTAGAATGGCTATCATTTTGGTGGTGATAAAAATTACCAATATGAAGCTCGGTATCCAAATCCATCTATATAATTTTCTATAATTTTGTATTAAATCAAGGATCCTAATAGGACATAATATATAGAGGTTCACAATTATTTCCTACAACTACATTAATATAGAGTATTTCAAATAGATTTATGGGTAAATCATATTCTATAGCAACGAAATGTGTGAATATTGTAAGATGATAAAAAATTACCCATATTGCATCATTCCTTCTTCGTGTCTTGGGTAGTGTTGTGGAAAATTATACTATTATTTCAACCCACTTATATATAGGAATAGGTAGAGGTTATGTGACTCCAATAGGTTTTTTTCTCTTGACCATCACTTCTTTGGAAAACTAGTAAAAAACATCATTACCAAAATAGTTTACACAAATAATCACATTCCATCGAATGAAAACTAATAAGGAATTAACATTTTCCCAATTCATATTTTCATTATATGCCCTATTTCACTAAACCCAGTGCATACAACTTGAAACCACACACAACTCAACACCATAATTATATTGTTAACATTGATGGTGGAACGTCACATCCATACCTTGTCCCATTTAATTTTTGGTACATCATTGATACCTTACAATCTACTGTGGTGGTTTTTCATGACCAATAAAAATTCCACTTTTACACATGATTGGCTATTTATCCATACAATTACAAATCGACCTTTGAAAATCCAATTCATTAAAATCATCCCTTTTATTGAATGAACCTAAAATCCAACTACCATTAGAAAAATAAATTTCAACAATCATTTCATTAAAATATCATTTTAATTGAAACAACATTATGAAAACAAACAAATTTTAAAATCTTCTATTTAAAATCCAACAAAAAAATCATTTTTAACAACACTGTCACAATTTCCCCAAAACCGAAAAATCATTACTATAGTATGTTCAATAAATAATTCCAGAGTAAGGTCCCAATCATTTCAAAAAAAGTTAATTTGAAATAAAATCCATCAAGTTCTATCAAGAGGATTCGAGGGAGATGCGACATACCTCTAGGGGATTGATGAACACGAAAAATAGCCCAAAAAAACTCACTATTTCCGAGTGATACACCAAAAAATCCCCTATACATCCCATACAATAACATCAACATGGACAAATCCAAACATTTTTTAAATAAACCCATAGATATATACCCAATGGAACTAGATCAATGAAATAGTGAGAGAGAGAGTGAAGATTTCATTTAACAAAAACCATGTAATTGACCAAAAAACATACATATCATGGAATATTTTCCATGAAGTCACCATGAACACCCCTCGAATCACTATCAAATTGATGGGGAGAGGTTACCTATATTTAGAAAGTGGTAAATCCCATGTGGGGGTAACAATCGATCTCAAATAAGGTGTTTTGGGTAAAAAATTAAGGACATAAATTATTAAAAACATAACATTTATACTGTGTATTGTGAGATACAAGGTTAGAAAACCCTTGTTGTAATCAGGTGCCTACAATGGCCTCAAGGGGGTACATAGAATTGTTAAAACATCTATGAATCAATAGTCTAGGATCCCAGTCTCCCAGGATTCACTATTTGACATTGGTGGTTTCATGGTTTGGGAAAATGTATGCCAAATGTCTTCCTTCTCCCTTGTCTTAACAACAAGGTTCATAGTTTCCTACATGTTTTTTATAGTTTTCACTAAATATGGTTAAACAATGCGCCCATCAGAAATCCCCAATTACTTTAAAAATATTTCCAAACTCCTCCAAGGTGTACCCAAACACTTAAAATATATTAATATTCAGTTTTATGTCTTACATACCTCAAAAAAGTGGTTCAAAAATCTCCCCACCATTGGCCTTTATGTCATTGGAATGTATAAATCCATTGTTTTCCTCAAAATGGTCAGGACATTGAATGACCATTTCATTCTCCAATTCCCATGTCGCCTTCTGAATCTTATCATGTTTCGTTAAAAAATGTACTGGACTAATTCTATTCCAATGAAAGACATTCAATTTCTAGCCTATTATGTGCATTGGAACATTCAAAAATGAAACATCTAGCTATATGTCAACAATATCACATCGAATCACATGGTCAGGATTAGGCTGATTCGTATTCAACTACAATGAATGAAATAAAATTTTTACTTTAGAAAACCATGGTGGAAAAAACAACTATTATTCCACCTTTCTATCCTATTCAATTGTAAAATCCCATTTTTTAACCAGGATTAAATAAGAATGTTTTATTATTTCCGCTTATCAATTAGTTAGTTTTTAAACATAGCTCTGGAACATTATTCTGTGTGTTGGAACACATAAAGGTGTTGATTTTGGATTTGTTTGAATACAGAATAATTTTCACGGGTGTCATGATATGTCTCAAGGGAAACCGATCTGAAAAATTCCATAATAATGTATCGTAATGGGCTTTGTGTGGTCGTGGTCCAACCTGTGCAGTTTACCTAGATTAATATTATATTTAATTTAATTAAATAATATTAAATGGTTTATTTTTTAAAATATATTAATGTGTTAGTAATAATAATGTGGTTATTATTATCATGGTGTCATAAATTCTTTTGATGTTAAATTAGATTAATTTTATGGTTAATGAGGTTTAGTTTTTATGTGAAACTAATGTGGACTTTGGGTATCTCAAGGAAACTTTTTTTTAAATGAGGAGTTTCAGAAAGTATGATGAAAATATTCTTAACTATAGATCTTTTCACTAATAAATGAATGTTTAAATAGAAATATTAATAAAAAATAATTCTTATGATCATTAAAATGATCGATATTATTGACATTTTTTTAATAATACAATTTAATTAGGGTTTTTATCAAAGGTTTGAATTAATTTAATGATGTGATTCTTATTATGGTTTTATGAGTATAAAGAATATTGTTTAATATGGTTGTACTTATTTTTAGGAACAATAATAATAATGGATTTTGTGGGTTTTTGGTTGGTAATGAATAAATGAAAAGAGAGGTAATTATAATAACCTAATGTCTATTATTATTATTATTATTACTATGTAAATTGACCAGTTTAAATTCAAGTTAAATATTTGGGGTATTTAGGTTTTAGGTGGAATACTATTAAATGGTGGAAATTCCCTCTCCTTCCACCATTTGAGGCTTGACCGACATTGGGAGTGCATCCTCTTATATGGTGCATCGAGGTCATCATTTCTCCTCTATATTTGTTGTTTTAACTCCTTGGTGAATCCTCCTCCCTTGGTTAGGCCACTATAGTATCACGACACACCTAGGTCAGCCTCCCCTATGATGTGTAACACCCCCTTTCCTAGTTCCTCCTTCCTCAAGAGATTTCATTAGATTCATACTTGGATCTAGTCTGATTTAGTAAAATATGATCTCCTATGACATTCTCAATCATCTCTATTATGGATTGATTCATTTTCGATACCCGTTTTAGTTTGCAAAATTTTAGGGTTTTCTGGAAACTCGATTTTCTGGTGTTTTTTGGTTCTATAGTTGTGAAATGGGGTTCTCAGATCTGAGTAGTCCTCTATCTGGTATCCACCACCGAAGGCTAGGCGGATCAGGCTGATTTAGTTCGTTGATGTCGTTTATAAGGTAATAATTTATACCATTGTTGGTTTTTCACCATCTATTTTGCAGCCGGATAATTTATCTATGTCCCTTATATAGAGTTGTAGGTTTGTAGGCCTTTATGCATTGGATTTTGTTTTCCATTTTTTATTTGTTGAATTATTAATCAATTTTTTAGAGTGCACACCCACACACACACACACACACATATATATATATATAATGGTGTTTATGTGCCACAACGTGCCAATTACGATCAGTCGCTGCCTATTATGTCATGTTGGGGAGTGCATAATCTAGTTCCACCTGATGGTAGGTTTCTCATCCTTGACTAATTTGTAAAATACATTTATTCATCCTTATACATTTATAATGTATACTGCAATGTAGGATTAAATTTTTTTATGAGGGATTTAGATAATTAGTTATGAATTTATTATATGTCTTGTAGTTGTAAAACAGAAAATTAATTTGTCCATTAATTATTATTAACTAATTTGATCATGTTGGGATAACTAATTATGAATAAACTATGTTCTTCAGATGATAATTAATTGAATTATTAATTAGGAGTAATTAATTTTATTGATTTTGAGATAATTAATTATGATGTAATTATGTTCTTATATGATATTTAATTGAGGGATTAATTATTGGTAATTATTTTTATTAATTTTTAGATAAATAATTATGAATTTATTATATTCTTGAGTCTGGAATATTAAATAATTTATCAAAGGATTGATTATGTGATATCATTTTAGCGTAATGAGATTATTGATTCGGCAATTAATTGTGATATGTTGTTTTTTCTAAATATAGATATATAAATATATATTGATGATGTTCTTTTACAGTGAAATTTTGGATAAATAATTTTTGGAAATAATTTTGGAATCTGATATTCATATGAGATAATTATTTTGGTTAATTAATTATGTGATGTGGTGATATTGTGTTTGAATTGAATATGCATTATTTTAAATAATAAACATAGTTTATCTTGATTGAGGGACAACCCAAAGGTTTGTTTCCCTGTTCTGACTGATTAGGGATGATTGGACCTAGAATATCTTTTGATGAATTTTTTTCCCTACCTTAGGTTGTATAGGATGGAGTTAATTAAATTTGTGAAATTCTAAGACAGATGGTGGCTAAATAGAAGAGCCTTGTTTAGTTTTTTTGACATGAGATATTTATGACATGCATGTTAATTATTAATTTTTTGGACGAATAACTACACGAATGGATGGGTTCCGTCATGTTTAAAAATTTGTTCAATCCATGTTTAGTGGATGAACCCATGGGAGAATCACTATGTTTAGTTTATAGTTTCTTACAATTTCTTGTTTATTAATTGGGTGAATCACTATTTTTACTGGATGGACCCATGAGCGAATCACAATATTTAGTGGATAGTCTCATATTTTGGTATTGGTTGTGGGAGTCATATTTTTATTGGATAGGATTAGACATTGTATATGAATGATTAAATTGAATATATTTTAACATGTTATTGAAGCAAAATCACAATCTTGGATTTGTAGATTACATTAATTTTCATAGATAATCGATAGAGACATCTATTGCAAGTGACCTATGTGGGGGATATTTGGTTGAGGAAAAACATCGAGACTTATATAATTTTTCCAGGAATAAATAATAGATAAATGAAAATGAATGTGTGATTAATGTTGGTTATGAATGACAAAATGTGTAATTTAGCTTCTAACACCAGTTAATGGCAGAAGCATCTACTTGGGTATATAGATAAAATATTCTACTTTGTTTATGTATGCTTTAACAATATTTAAATTACTTAATGAATGTCTGGATTTTGGTTAGACAACAGTGGTCCTGGCCAAATGAGATTTATATCTCATACCCTAATCAAGCCACCATTTCACTAGGGTACTTGAGTATATTCTATTTGGTTTCATGTTTTGATGTTTTCATGTACTTGGGTAATAAGAGTAGAGGACCAAGAACAAACTCAAGATGATTGAGGATGTCATTCATGAGGCTTGATTTGTAGTAAATTTTATTTCATTATTGATATGTAAAACAAGATGTATTTTTTAACACTTTCATTGTTGTACCATTATAACATGCATGCATTGTATTAGAATGGCGTTCATAATTTTTTTAAAATAGATTTGTGAAGTTATGTCTTCCACAAGTTTATCATTATTCACACTGCTTACTCCATTTTCTAAAATTGTCAAATATTTTTACAATGATAAGAGGGTATATTCTCCCCACTAACTATCCTTAGGACCTCACTACTAGTCAGAATCCTCTAGTATATGGGGATATGTTCTTGAAGTAACATGGTGATTGTTCTAGCCATCTGTTCAGGGGAGAGTTGGGTCGGTACATTACAATTTGGTATCAATGGTTATTTTCCTTTTCCATACTATTTTGGGGTTGGTAGATAGGAGACTATGAATTTTTTTTGCATGGGTTAATAGTCATCTATGGGACCGATCACACCAGATAAGGGAAATGACCAAGTGGCCAGGGATTGGAGTGTTGTTCATGTTGTTCTCTATAACAGTTTATATGATTTCACCATGACTAGAAAGTGTATATTCCATTGTTTATTTATTGTGAAAATATTGTAAATTGTATCTTTTCATGATATATCAACGAAGTTTAATTACATGCTTCTAATTAGGTACATAAATATTAACATTACATGAATATATAACTTTTCATGTTGTTGCATTAGTATGACGTTTGCTATTATGGATTGTCTACTCAGAATATAAGCCATGCCTTTTACATATTTATCATACCTTTTTAGATAACACGTTTTGGGGGTATAATTTACTTGCTTGAGTGTTAATATAGAATAATTAGGATCCATGTTTATGTATTATAGAATGTTTTAGAGATTACATCAATTTGATCTATTCCAGCTTCTTTTAGTGACATATAAGCTTACAGAAAATTGATTGGTTACCTTGGATAAATTTATTTGGTTGCAATTACGACAGAACCGGGTTTTAGTTGTAAAGTGCATGGGTTCCTTATAACATTTAAAAATGGTATCATTTTATTCATCTAATTAAAATTTTATGCTAAATATAAAATGATAAATGAAAAATTGATATCATAAATAGGATCCAAATTCCAACATTAAGGGTTATGGGTACCTAATCGACTGGTAAATGGACATCTATTTGATTAAACCATAAAACCACAATATTTTTGGAAATGGTAATGATTTTAAAACTAAAAAGTCTTGATTTAAATGATTTATTTTGGGTTTCATTTGGAAGAACCCTAATTGAATAAGATAGACCCTTATATGATTCCAATTTGGCTAAGAAAAATTTATATGCTAAATTTCCAGTTTATGATTGACTAAACACTAAATGTTACATGTCTAAAAAAAGTTATTATACCATGAATTTTTATCCCTTGAGTCATTGTTGGAAAAACCATGTGGCTTGTTTTTTAAAATGGTACTTGTGTGTTGTTAAAATTCATTCAATTGTTCGAATGTCGAAATGAACTAATGACATGTCTAAATTGAAAATTGTTTTTGAGCATAGTATTTTTTCGATTTTGTGTGAACAAAAGATAGGGTCAAAATGTATGCTTCATAAGGGGCTAGCCCGTGGTAAGTACAACCCTTGTAGATTTAAATTTCTTGTTCCCATTGTGATCTTTTAACATTGGTTCCATTAAGGTGTAGTTTTCCCTTGTTGTGCTATTTAGTTTTAAAGGGAATCCTTGTTCATATGGGTAGTCATTTTACATTGACAATTATTTTAGGAATGAGCCACATTGAATGCTTGGTTCGGTAGAATTGACATGCCAAAGGCATGATCAGCTTCGTGGCTAGTGACATGACTCTTTTTCTTATTAGAAATGGATGACTATTTATGGTTTCATCAAGGATAATCATCATGTGTGACATCATGACACTGATATAACTCTCCTTGTGATTTCGGGTATGGTTTCATGTCATTTATATAGTATTGTGACATGGGTGTTAATGAATCAGTTTCATTCTATAGCATTGGAGGAATTTTTCACTCGGGTTTTTTGGCATGAATGTTTGTTAAAATTTTGTATTTCATGCGAGATGTTCTGACATATTGGTCAACATTTCTGGAATGACACTGGTACATTTATGGTGTTCTCAAAATGTGTGATGGTTGGATGCTAATTTTTTTTGGTAACATGTACAATCCTAATGTGGGAAATGTCACATCTGTTTTATTAAACTTGTATATGCGTGATTAATAACATGAATTAGATAAGGATGGCATTGCACAAAATCTTTTAGAAACATCATTTACTATGGAAGTGTTTTAGTAGTATGATTTAGAAGAACACATATTCAGTGGGTGATATAGGAATCAAGGTTTGGATAATGACATGCCAATGTGTGACGCCGCGTTTTTTGAACAAAGTCGACTGGTATTAGTTTGAATAATATTTTTTAGTGACGATGGTTTTCACATAGTACACTATTTCAAATGTGATGAGCATGTCACCTATCTTGAACTTATCAAGGAGGCACTACGATATTATTAGTTATACGCCATTCTAAAATATTAATGTTGTGGGTTTGTTTTGGGATCTTGTTTTAGGTTGTATGTGATATGCATGGCTCTTTGGGATACCACTTTATTAATGTTGGGGAATGGTATTTTTTAATATCCATGTGAATGAAAAACATATAAATTTCTCCAAATAATCTGTAAATACTTCAGTGAACATTAAGTTGATAATGGCATAGTATAAAGGGACATCGCCAATTTAATGGTGATTTTGGGTTTTTGATTTCTGATATTTTGTGATGAGAGCATTTGAAACCTGTATAGATTGGTCAATGTATTGTAGACCATTTTTGTTGATGAGTTCCTATAATGACCTCATATGTAAGCTCTGTTTTAGTGTTTAAATTGAAAATAATCATTTGCTAACGTTTTAAAAAATTATGCTGTTGGACTTATGTATTAGTTAAAAGTAAGTTTGTCATTTGGAAACATAATTTTGATTTTCCAAAGATTTTTTAACAACCATTGTCGCTCAACATATGTTGTAATAGTTTCTGATGGATTCATGGGGACGAGTTGTTTTAAACGTTGGTAGATTATAATGTCCCGTGTTTTTGAACTATGTTTAAATATGATGGTTTTCAAATTTTATCTGTTTATCTATTGGAATTTTTTTAACAAATCCCCAAAACATTATTCCATGTTTTGGAACATTTAAAGGTATTTTTTTTAGACTTGGATGAATACACAATAATTTTCATGGGTGTCTCGATATGTCTCAGGAGACCAAAATCTGAAAATTACCACATTGATGGATCTGCACAACTTGCACATGATTGCGGTCCAACCTATGCAACATACCTAGTTTAATATTTTATTTATATAAATTAAATAACATAAAATGGGATATTTGTCTTTAAATTGTAGAATGAGTTGAGAATAATAATGTTATTATAATTAATATGGTGTCATAACTTATTTTGATGTTAAAATATATTAATTGGATGATTAATGAGGTGTAATAGTTATGTGAAATTAATGATTCCATTGGGTATCTCAAATAAATATATTTTATTGATGAGTTTTAGAAATTATGATGAAACTTTTTATTAACTAGATTTTTTGAATTTAATAAATTATTGTTAAAATATAAGTAATATTAATATGACTATTATAATTATGATTTAAATGATCGATATTATTAACCTTTTTTTGAAGATACAATTTAATTATGTATTCTATAAATTGTTTGAATAATAATAACAATTTTATTATTATTATTATAGTTTTATGTGTATAATAATAATTATTAATTGTGGTTGTTATTAGTGTATTGAAGAAGAATAACAATGGATTTTTTGGGTTTTGGTTGAAAATAAATAAATGTAAAAAGTGGTAATAATAATAACTGAATGACTATTATTATTATTGTTACTATGTTAACTGAATAGTTTTAATTATAATTAGTTATTTGTTTTATTTATATTTAAGGTGGGATTAATTTAAAAGGGAGAAAAAAATCATATATTCTTCCACCCTTTGAGGCGCAACGCACAAGAGGTGCACAATACTCCTTCGTGTCATGAAGAGCAACTCCCTTATCCTCCATGGCCACAGATCCTCCACCTTGGAGTGACCTCCACCCTCAGAAATAACCCCTACAGCACCGTAACACCCCCTGAGCATCCTCCCCTATGACCTGTGACACCCCCTTTCAAGGGTCCTCCCATGTGAAATTTCATCGGATTCTTCCATTGATATTGTCCAATTATTCAAGGTAGGATCTCCTATGATGTTCTCAAAGAAATAATTTGTGGTTTTATTCATTTTTGGTACCCTTATTATATTGGACAATTTTTTGGTTTTGTAGAAACCCTATTTTCTTGTGGTTTTGGTCGTAAGGTTGTGCAATGGGGTTCTCAGGACACGTTGGTTCATGTTCAGGAAATCGCCGCCGAAGGAAAGGTGGTTAATGAAGATTTGGATCATCAATGATGTTTCAAGGTATGATTTTATAACATTGTAATATTTTCGCCATATATTTTGGAGTTTAATAATTTATCTGGGTCCATGGTATAGAGGAGTATGTGCATTGGCCTTGCTGCACAAGTTTTGGTCCTCCTTGGTTGATTGGTTGAATTCTTAGTCAATGTTATAGTGAATATATATATATATATATGTTGATAAATATATATATATATATATAAATAAATATATAAACATATAAATATATATAATGGTGTGTATGTTTTACTATGTTCCAATTGCTACCAGCTACCGCCGATTATGTCAAGCTATTGAGTATTTAATCTGGTTCCACCATGAGGTTGGGTTCTTGGGATTTTCTAATTAATCCAATATAGTTTTGTTGTTTTACTGCATTGATAATGTTGAAAACAATCTGGGACTAAACTTTTTAATGGTGGGAATAAGATAAGTGGTTTTTAATTAATAATATGCCCTATAGTTGAAAAATTGAAAAAATATCGAGCCATTAATTATTAGTATATAATTTGGTCAGGTTGAAATAATTAATTATGAATTAATTATTTTCGTTATATGATGATTAATCGTGGGATTAATTAGGGGTAATGATTTTTTTTAATTTTGAGATAATCAATTATTAAATAATTATATGATTTATATGGTAATTAATTGAGGGATTAATTATTAGTAATTAATTTCATTAATTTTGCATTAATTATGAATTAATTATGTTCTTGAGACTAGAATATTAAATAATTAATAAAAGGATTACTTATGAGATATTTATTTATCTGAATGGGGTAATAGTTCTGAATATTTATTTCAATATATTGTTATTGAATATTTGAGATATTTAATTATGGATTAATGACATGCTTTTTCAATGATAATTTGGATAATTATTTTTTGGAATAAATTATGTGATGTGAAATTAAAATGAGATAATTTATTTTTTAAATTATGTATGAGATGTATTTAATATTTTCTATGAATCAAATATGCATTCTTTTGTAATAATGAAGTACGTTTACATTTATTAAGGGACACCCCATTGGTATGTTTCCCAAGTATGACTATTTATGGCCAATTGGGCCTTGAATTTATTTTGTTGTGTGTTTGTTTTCCATTCCATAAGATGTTTATGATGGAGTTGTTTAAATATATTTTATAGCAAGTGAGATACATTCTAAATATCGAATCCTTGTTCAACATGTATGACATGACATGTTTTTGATGTTCATGTTAATTATTATAGACTTGGAAGAATAACTCCTTGAGTGGATGGGTTCGTACATGATAATGAATCAGGTGAATCATTGTTTAGTGGACGGACCCAGAGAAAAACCACAATGATTATTGTATGGGCTCTTACTCAGACATGTTTATGAATTAGGTGAATCACTATTTTTAGTGGATGGTCTAAGGGAAAAATCACTATATTTAGTGGACACACTCGAATTTTCATATTGGATTGGATAATAACTATTTTTAGTGGATAGGCTTGGACATTGTATATGAAAGATTAAACTGAATATCTTATTACTCGTTATCCAAGAGAAATCACAAGATGGGATGTGGCCTTTACCTTTATTTTAGTAGTTGACCTTTAGTGACATCTAGAGTGAGTGATTTATATGGGGGATGTCATTCTAAGGCCAAATCATGATAAAAATATAATTTAATGAGGATTGAATAATTGATAAACGGAAATAATTTTTTGATGGTTATTTTATATGCATGAGAAATATATAATGAAGGTTTAGACACTAGCTGAGGGCTGAGGAAGGTACTTGGGTATATAGTAAAATTATACTACTAATATTATTTATGCATGCTTTCACCATGTATAAATTAATTATTGAATGTATCGATTTGGGGTATACACAGGTGGTTCCAGCCTACTTATATTTATATCTCACACTCTGCACAACCCACCATTTCCCCAGGTTACATGAACAGATTCTATATATTTATAGCATTGTGTTGTTTGCATATACTTGGAGGCTAAGAGCAGAGGACCGAGTGGAAGACCAGAATGCTTGATGAAATTTTCCTCATGTATTGAGTCCTAGTTTAATTATTTCTTTAATGATATATAATGCATAATGTATTTTTTATCACTTTCATTGTTGTACCATTATTACAAGCATGCCTTCTATAACATTGGTGTTTTCCATTTGGTTTTAAACTAGATTTATAAATTTATGCCTTTCACTTCATTAACATTATTCGCCCTAATTCTTCTATTTTCTGATATTTTCCCCTATTTTTACTCTAATAAGTGGTTATAGACTCCCCACGGTCTATCCATAGACCCTCGCTTCTAGTCGGCATCCTCTGGTATACATGGAGTCACACTTGAGGTCATGTGGTGACCCGTTCGGCCACATGTACTTGGGTGATCTGGGTCAGTACGTTACATGTTTAATTATTTTATAAGGGACTATATATAGTTGAAACAACATTGACTTTTTTCCAAATTGACGATGTCCAAGTCTATGAGTGGTACTCAAGAAACAAGAAAACCAACCTAGTATGGAAATTGACATAAATGATGTTCTGAATATAATTTTTGATAACATTGAGATTCCTACATTATCATAATGATTAACATAATATTCTTTGTACTCTATTGGAGAAGGTTCATCCCAACTATTGAAGTGTCAACTTTTTTCACCCAAAATAATTGAGACTATCAAGCTATCCCATAGAATGTTTCAAATCAATTCATATGTATTGAGTCTTGATAAATATTATTATATGAGGACACCACCAAGGGTATGTGAGCCTCCCATTATCCTCCAAAATCCATTAGATACGAACACAACTAGTATTACATCCATTGTATCATCATCTCAGATTTCCAATCCTTCTACGGATTATGCTCTATATGAATTGTCAACTGATTCCCAAGAGTTTATTGAAAGGATTAGTAGAAATGATACATGATCTATGTGTCTCTATCTGATTCAATTGAATCTGGTACATTATTCCTCTTTTCCACATAACAAATACATATTATTTATAGGACATCCACTATAATAGATTCCAGATGTGGGATGAAATGGACCCACTATTTGTGCTGATTTACTATCACCAATATGAAATTGTACTTCCAAATCATTATTAAGAGATATATAATAAAAAATAGCTACCTTATCCCAATTCCATTAATGGTTTTGTAATGAGTGCAACATTACTTATGGTTTATGGTTCTCTACACTAACTTGTTGGCTAGTCATGAAGTTTAAAACCAACTCATCTACATTATTTTTCTTGTCGTCCCATGAAAACTGCATATTCAACACATTATACATCAATTGAATTCCTAGAAGAACAAACCACATATATAAATGGTATGCACAAATTCTAACCCAGCTTGAATACATCCATGGTCTCCCCACTTTTGAGTATTGAACTCTTATCTGCACACTATTAATCAATGGACTATGCATGTTATACAATTTTAATCACATTATAAATGAATGAAATATGAATGAAAACCATTTCATCCCCTTTTTATTTACATTCCAAACATATGCCTATGGAATGAAATCATAATCCATTGATCCAAAGATTCACTTTCATATAGTGATATTGAATTTATACTCAATGAATCCATCACGAAATTTCATTACATGACATATAGATCATGTCAAATTCAATCCTCGAGAGATACTCTTTCCATATCCATTTTATCGTGTTCAAATCTATGTGAGAGAAAATTTTATATAAAATCTTTTGATCTATAAACACTAAGTATTTATCACTATAAATATAGTGACATATTATTTTCAAATAATGTACTACAACAATGAATTCTGAATCATTATTTGGGTAGCTCATCTCATAAAACCTAAACATTCAGGATCTATATGAAACCACATTATCCCCTAACATTAGAACACACCACATAGCTAATCATGATGCATCCCAACACACAATGTACCATTCCCCATGTCCTCGAAGAACCATGATTAGTGGTGATTTATGAATTCCGTTAATCTCATTAAATTTATTATGAAATTTACTATTCCATTGAAATGGAACATTATTCCTTGGAAAAGCTATAATCGGTGATGCCAGTTGTGATAAGTCCCAAACAAATCATTACAAATACCCAGATAGACCATGGAATATCCATATCCAAATGAAATTCATTTCAAATTTCTAGGAGATAAAAACCTCTATCTTATTGGGATCTAAAAAAACACCATTAACATAAATAATATGGCTATATAAATTTACCTGTTTTATTCAAAAATCAAACTTTGAAAATTTATCATTCATCCAATGCTATCTATAATTACAAACATTTATTCCATGTATTTCTCAGGATCATCCATTTCCATGGAATACACTAAAATATCCACATGAAGCACCACTATAAAATAAAATAGATACCTCAAAAATATCAGATTCTTCAATTACCAAAAGGTTTCAGATTCATTTTTAATGCCAAATGTAATCAAAACCTACACATAACAGACATATCTACTCCAATTTGTTTGGAATATCTTTTTCATGTACCCATAAATGAGCATATCCTAATTAAAATTAAATTTTGGAGAACCAATGAGCTCCTATCAAATAATAAAATAGATCATTAATTATTGAGAGTGGATACCGGTTCTTTATCTTCACTTGGATAAGCTTACGATAATCCACACATAACTGAAGAGTTTTATACTACATTATAACAACTGGGAATGTGTTTCCTATGAATACATGCTAGGCCGAATGATCTGGTTCTTTTCATGCTCATCCAATTTCACATTCAATTCCCTCAATTCTATTGGTTCCATTTGAGAATAGGGAAGTGATATAATACTTGTCATCACAATGAGATAAATACTAAAATCCACATCTCTTATATGTGTAAACAAATAGAAATATCCAAAAATGAAATCTATAAATTTATCAATAACTATCAGAAAACATGTTATCCCAATATCTTCAATAATTTACAATGAAAAATATAATAATTGACTTGATATTATTCCAACTACTGGTGAAAACAATCATTTTTCACCAACCATTATCATATTCTCTCCTCCGAATGTTTCTTGACACCATCATCAGTCATGAAACTCATCATTCAGTCATAATAGTTTATTTTGGCCTTAAAAATTATCATCGAATCCATCCCTAGTAATATATCACAAGCCTACATGTCAAGAAAAGAAAATTCAAATATCATGTCCACCGGATCGATGAAAATATGAAATGATATATTTTGAATGGATCAAAATTCTCATTGACAAAAAAATTGTTTGATGTTCCAAAACAGAAGGAATCATTTTCACATATAATCTGAACAATTAAACAACAAGATATGTATTGGAATAATGAATCACACCTATTTGAAACAATGGTGGAATAAAGGAATATTTCAAAATAATCATTCATTGCACTATCTATGGACCATGTAATCCATCAAGGATAACTTCAATCCTTCAAATACTTACTAACATATCAAACTTCTATCTTTATTACCCTTATAAACTCTGGGTCATATGATTTAATTTCTTATAAGTGTCTCCAAACCACAATTATAACCAACTCTCTAGTAAGTTAAATTCCATCATAATAAAAATTCTAGCTAGGTATCTAAATACCATACATTCCATATTATGACAAACATACCCTTTTCTATCCACCTAATTCATTGAAGAAAACAAGAATTAATTCAAACTCCAAGATTCGCAAAGAATTCCAAAGGACCAAACATTATAAAAGATCATGTAGTGTTCTGCCTCTCCACATTAGAATCCTTGTAGGAAGAATTACTACATGGAATTAATATATATCCTGATGGTTCAAAATGCTAGAAATTAATGTTGAGAGATTCATAATATTTAGAGGGAGGTTTTATTTTCTAGTAAAAAAACTTCTATGAATAACATATCTGTTTCCGACGCTTTCGTCGGGGCTCCCATGCACGTTCGTTCCATCCGCGGAGGAGGACGCACGGCGCTTTGTTGCCCCGCATTCCCGCTTTCCAAAGGCGGGCGGCATTCGCTCCTTATTCAGGGACGTCTGCTCCTTGATCGAAACGGGATGATGGGATGTCGGTTCTTCCTCCTGTGGATTCCTCCTCAGAACTCGTCACCTAGTCCGGGTCTCCCTCATAGATTTAATACGTAGTTCGTCAAACTCTTCCCAGTGCCATGTTTCCATGGACGCCGGTTAAGTACACTGCTTCTGTCAGGACATTCCAAAGGGTCTGGTCAGGGTAGCAACCTTCAGTCAGGGGAGTAGTCATGTTGAGGCATCAGTAGCGTGTCTGGATGCTGGGGAACCTGGCATGTCTGTCTGTTATCCCTGGTCACAAGGCCTCTCGAGGGCGTGGAAGCCCGAGGCATCCCACATCGGGCGCGGGAAATTATATGTCATAGACACATATCTGAGGTTTTCTTCAGCTTCCCATGTTTAACACAGTGTATGCTGCGAGTTTAACTTCTAGCGGAGAAGGATCAACCCAACCAGAGCATTAGCTAGGATAGATCGGATCGAGGGATTCTCCTTGAAGGGATGTCAATACCGGGGTCCAGACCATGGGAGGCTGTGAATAAGAGCGTACCGACATGGTCCCACCGGGATATGACGGTCCAGGAATGAATCAGGATGGGTTGTAGGTGGATGAATGAAGTAGAGGGGGAATGAAATGGGACCATCGCAGGGGCGACAGTGAAGTTGGGCTTGAACCTTGAAGAGGCTTCCTACGTATCCCTGTGGAAGGGAATCAATGTCCGCATAGTTCGGGATGGTGCCGGTAAACCGACGTGAAGGTGGACCTTGGCCCGATGAATGCCGTCGGTGAACCAACGTGAAGGTGGACCGTGGTCCGATTGGCATCATCAGCGTACCGACGTGAGGGTGTACTTCGGTCCGATGGGCATCGTCAGCGTACCGACGTGAGGGTGGACCATGGTCCGATGAGTGGTGGGCTTGAGCCTCTGGATGGCTTCCTACGTACCATGCCTTGACATGGATCAAAGACCCCGTAGTTCAAAGGGTTTCATCGGTGAACCGACATGAAAGTTGACCTGTGGGTCCACTAGTGGTGGGCTTGAACCTTGGGATGTTTTCCTATGTACCATGCCTTGACATGGATCAAAGTCCTCATAGTTCAAAGGGTTGATGGAATACAGTTTAACGTCATGAGGGACGATAGTGAACCATGACGTGAATAAACGATGGGCGGTGGGTGTCGGTGGACCGACGTAAATGAGGGACCTTGGTCCGATGAGAGATGGGCTTGAACCTCTGGGAGGATTCCTACGTACCATTCCTTGACACAGATCAAAGTCCTTGTAGTTCGCTGAAAATTGGGGGGCTTGGCACACTGACAAGGAGACGGTCTGGGCCAATGTTTGTTGGGCTTGAACCTCAGGGAGGCTCCCTACATACCATGCCTTGACACGGATGAAATTCTTCATAGTTCGGATTAGGGAATACATTTTAACGTCATGTGGGATGGGGGTGAACCGATGTGAATGAGGTCGGGACGACCAGATGGTGGATTTGAACCTCGTAGAGGCTTCCTACGTACCATGCCTTGACATGGATCAAAGACCTCATAGTTCGGGTTAGTCACAACGGCATGCCGTCGGACTGGAATTGCAGTTTAAAGTCAAGCTGGACGTAGGTGGAACACGACGTGAATGATAATGGGTGGGCTAGAACCTCGTGGAAGCTTCCTACGTACCACGCCTTGACATGGATCAAAGACCTCGTAGTTCAAATGGGGCTTTGTCGGCGAACCGACGTGAAAGTGGACCTTGGTCCAATGAGTGGTGGGCTTGAACCTTTGGAAGGATTCCTACGTACCATGCCTTGACATGGATCAAAGACCTCGTAGTTCAGGTGGGGTATTGTCGGCGAACCGACGTGAAAGTGGACCTTGGTCCAATGTGTGGTGGGATTGAACCTTTGTAAGGCTTCCTACATACCATGCCTTGACATGGATCAAAGACCTCTTAGTTCAGGTGGGAATGAGTGTGCAGTTTAATGTCATGCAGGACAAAGGGAGGGGCATACAGTTTAATGTCATGCTGGACGCGGGCGAAACTCGACGTGAATGAACGACCGAGAAATGTGGCTTGAACCTCATGGAGGCTTCCTACGTACCATGCCTTGACATAGATCAAAGTACTCATAGTTCACTATGGGTGGGGGTCAGGGTCAGTGCTCACTCTAAGCCCACATGATTCATGCTCGGTGTGAGACACAAGAGGTTGCAAGGACCTGACGATCACGTCGCGAAGGATGCGTCCGTGAGAAGTGAAGAGGGGCTTATGCGTTAGGCGGCCCATGGTGCTGGGACTTACTCCGGGATGGAGGCCCATGGTGCGACAAAGCCCAGGAAAGATGGACCTTGGTCCAAAGATGGGAGGTGCCTCATTCCCTATGACGCCCTCCACTGACCTTGGTAGTGGGGAAGTACGGAGATGCAGAGGTGCATCCATCCATTGGGGAACTAGGGTCGCCCTTCTTCCATGAACATACGCCACTCCAATAAGGAGGATATCATCCCTTGTGGATGGGTGATTCCATTCCCGGGAAGACGAGTGGTGTAAAAAATGTTCGAGCTGGGGGGACCCTTCGTGAGGGGCACGAGGTTGGGTCATAATTTAATATCATGTGTTGAGGACGTGGTGCTTGGCAGTTTAACGTCCTGCAGCTCGGACGAGGTGGGTTCACTCCACACCCCTAGGACTTACATAACCGGTACCCTCTGGTCCTTGGGGGAGGGAAGGTACCAGTAAGGCCATGGTTAAGGGGGTTGTGGAATGAACCATCAAGGGGTCCACGTTAGCGTGGCTATGCGAAGAAGCAATAGCCGTTAGCGTGCCTATGCGAAGAAGCATTAGGCGAAGCAACGCTGCGGGTGGTATTGTCCATGGGTCTTTGAAATCACATCGTGCAAACCTGGATGGTCACACGAGAAGAGGAATCTCTAAGCAAAGGAGTGTGCTTCGCGAAGTGGAGTGCCTTGGCCTTAGCATGGGGCATAGGTGTGAGTGGATGGTGCTTCGGGAAGTGGAACAGTGTTTGCGGAGCACTGCCTCACGAAGAAGGGGTGCCTCGCGAAGCAGGGTCCTGCGAAGCAGTGTGCTTCGTGATGTGTAGTGATCCTACCTTAGCATAGGGATCACTAGCATGGGTTGGGTGTTTCACAAATCATAAACGCTTCGCGGCTGCCCGAGTTCCCTTGAGAATCCCCTTCCTTCGCGAATGCCCTTGAGCTTCGCGAAGGGCATCCCTCTCGGAAGAGGGGATCAAAACGATACAATGCAGTGGCGTCTCGCGAAGTAGAAGTACCTCACGGAGCTAATGATTCCCGGGGCAAAGAGTGCTTCGCAATTCGGGAGAGGAGAAGACGAAAGGTCGGATTGTCCATCCTCGGGACTCAAGGGGAGTCCAGTATTTATAGGCAAGGGGCGCCGCGAGGCAGAACTCGTGCGCCACCTCCGGTACTTCAAGGCGCGCTCGCGAACGTCAACATTGTCCGCGGAGGGTACCGCCTCTGGAGCTTAGCGGCGGCTCGCGAACGTCAAACCTGTTCGTGGAGGGTTACCGCCTCTAGAGCTTTGCGGCGGCTTCCGAACGTCAAATGCGTTCGCGGAGGGTTACCGCCTCTGGAGCTTCGCAGTGGGCTCCCGAACGTCAATTGCGTTCGCGGATTATTACCAACTCTGGAGCTTCGCGGCGGGCTCGCGAACGCCAAATGCGTTCGCGGAGGTTTACCGCCTCTGGAGCTTCGCGATGCCGCGATGTTCGGGCTGCTTCGCGGAGGGGCATCGCGTGGGTGCTTCGCATCGGTGCTTCGCGAGGCAGCGCACCAGCCGTCTTTTTCGTTCCATTCATTCGGGCCATATTTTGGCGCAAACAAATTCCCCCCCTCAGACTTGGATCCGCGGAGGGCGAAGGGTTGATGTATGAGGAAAAATCGCCAAAATTGTCGGTGTTTCGCGATGCGGCTACGTGAAGGGTGCCCGCGGTGCTGACGGGGCCCACCGATCCGGGCGCGCCGCGATGCTCCGCGCGGGTGAGTCGCGCCGCGATGCTCCGGGGTCACCGCCTATAAATAGGGGGGTCGACCTCTTTTGTCTTCACGTTCCTTCCTTATCTTTTTGTGCTCTCTACTTCGCGAAGCTCCGCGTACTCCGCGACGGCCCTCCGCGAATCGAGCTTCGCGACGACCTGCTGGTCTTCGACTCCGCGTCCGCGCCAATCGAACCTCTGCCGGTCATCCTTGGCTAGAATTCGCGGCTTGGTCTCGCGACCGATCTTCGCGATCCGGCTTCGCGATTCAGCTTCGCGGTCGAGCTTCGCGATCCAGCTGAAAAAATTCTTCTCTGAGGGCCAGAGTTAAAATGGCCCATCAAGAGGCTGTATTCGGGGTGCTTGCAGATGCTGCTCGTCGAGATGAGATGGCCAACTGTCCAAGCCTGGGGGAGATGGTCCGAAGAAACTCGGACCACACTTCTTTGACAGATCTGCTATCAGAGGGTCAGAAGGATTATCCGCAGTGCAAGAAACTGCCATTGTACGGCTTCGGGCTGAGGGATGACGTCTTTATCCCTGAGGCGAGTAGGGACGAAACAGCTTGCTTGTTCAGGAGCAAACCATGCCAGCACCAATGGTTCAGGGCTGCCGATGGTCACACACAAGATAACTTCACACCCATTACCGCTGACTGTCTCTACATCCATGTGAACGTCATTGACGGGAAGCCACTGCAGCCAGAGACTTCCCCTCCCCTCTACCGTACCATGCTGAAGGCGGCTTTGCAGGATTCGAAGAAGGGATGGTCTGATGAGTGGGACCTGCGCCAGGGCGGCAACTTTATTGAGGACTGTGCCTGGGCCTACTGGGTAGGCGCCTCGTGCGAGGAGTTTGGGGCCGAGCTGAGGAGATTGGGGTTGTATGAGGCGGCGTGGGCCTCCCAATTCCACATTTACCAACCGAAGCAGCTAATGCCGGAATTGCTGAGTAGATGGTCTTCTAAGACAAACACTTTTCACCTACATCACGGGGAGGTGGGCATCAGCCTGTGGGATGTCCACCAGATTTCTGGGGTCCCGATCTTGGGGGCCATGTATGACGAATTCCTCCCCGTCGTCAGCGCATGGGGGAATACAGAGCAAATTCCGCGACTGGCGTCGGCGCTGATGGCACTTGTCCGTGGAGAGGACAAGGAGGCAGTGAGGGATGTCCACTTTAGGAGATGGTTAAAATGATTCCTGAATTTCCCAGAGAATCGAGAGTTCCCTCTGAGGCCTCGAACTTGTCCAAGGGCGGCCCAACGGGGCAAGGGGCACTCGTATTGGCGGGTCTTGGAGGATAGCCAATGGAAGAATTGGAATTTCAATGTCAGCACTGAACAACAGCCAATAGTCAGGCTGGCGGCGTTCATCGTGGCTCTCATCTGTGGTTGGATCCTACCGATGAGAGATACAAGCATGGGGGTACGGTCTAGCTCGTTTATCATGGCATCGATGTTGGCCATGGGGCAGCAGATCAATCTGGGGATTCCGATGCTCACCAAACTGTACAGAATGTTGTGGCATATTAGATAGGGCAAGAAGCCGCCAAGGATATGTGGGCCCTTCCACCTCCTGTATGGGTGGATCACAGCGCATATCAGGGGGATTTACGAGTATCCAAACCCCATTTCGCCGCCGGGATCGAACTTCCACCCTCCATCCTGAACGCGGTCGGGAGCTTCCCGTTCAAATTGGCCGTTCCGATGGTGCTGAATTGGGTGTGGAGGGCGGATGAGTTCAACTTCCACCCCTTCCCATTGTCAACGAGGATGCTTACTGATGACGGACGGGGAACGGAAGAACATCGGGCTACCTACTGGCCTTCCGAGGTGGAGTTTTGGTGGCACGAATAGATCGTGAGCCGCTCTGTGAACCGTACACCCCGCATCGGCTTGCGAGGCAGTTCCGGTGCCTCCAGCGGCTGACCCCACAGGTCTACTGGGATGTGCATCACGAGGAGCACCCCTGTGTGATGAGGCAGCTATGGCTCATGTTCACACGGGAAGATGGAAAGATGTGGATTGCATTGCCTCCATCCACCGGTGCTTTCGGATTGGTGAAGGAGTACGCCATCAGTTGGGAGGAAGCTTACCTAGGGGAGATGCTGAAGTAACCAACTATCCGGGTCGGTGACGGTGGGCCTCCTCTATCTCGAGGTCGGGGTCAGAGGGCAGCTAGGGCCGCTCGCGGTAGCGGGGCTGCCATGTTGGCGAGACCTGCACCAGCCGAGGGTATGGCAGCAGCGGTGGATCCGGTGATTCCGGAAGAGCAGGGTCATCCGAAGGGGCGGCCACCGAGGGGATTTCGTAGGATATCCACTCAGGCTCCGGGGAAGTGCCTGCGTCATATTGACATGGCAGAGGATGCCGCCTTCCCAGAATCTTGGGACATTTGGGATGTCAATCGGCAATTCCTCAGCCCACCCGAGATATGGGCCCACCTGAATCGCCTCGGGATGGAATTACCGGGCATAGGCCCAGTTCTTGCTGGATTCATGGCGTCTCCAGCAGAGGAAGAATAGTACTGGGATGAGCTGGAGGATTACGTCCACTCCAGTGGTGTCCCACGCCCAATGAAAGACCAGGTGAGGGTACTATTGAATAAGACGGTCCCCCCATAGTAATCGGCTGCCGATCTGAGGGAGCGCTTCCACTTGCTGGAGGAATCAGAGGACTCTCTTGGGAGGATGAGGCTGGAGGAGGGAGCCCGTTGGAGGAGGGTGAGGTTGGAGACCGAGGCTCAGAATCCGACGATTCTGCGGAGGCTCTCGAGGTAGCATTCCGAACTTCTTTCCTTACGATCTGTTCCTGGGACACTATGGACTTCTCACCAATGTTTGAGCCATGAAGGAGGAACTTGTTCGCAAGCCTTGTTCTCGCTCCTTGGCAGGTGATGATCCGGGACCGTCAGAACATGCGCCTATGGCTGCGTCCAGTTCCGCATCTAGTGGGACCAGAGCACCCGAGGTGGCTCCTCCGGAATCTCCAGACCTTCTAACAGTATACGGAGGGCCTCGCCTCTGGGTCCCGTCAGTACCAGCTCAAGAGCAGTTCCAGGAGGTCGATCTCCGTAAGTCTCCTCTACCGGTCTCCTCTTTGTCACATGTAGACCACGCCAACTAACGTTTGTCCCTCTTCTTCGTACAGTTCTTTGACTGGCGTGGGCCGCTGCGGCAAGACTGGTCGGGATGTCTGGTGGCGTCCCTCCTAGGGGCATGCCGGTGATGGTGGCGATAGTCCCCCCATCTCCTCAAGCTGCGACGCACATCATCACTGGCGGGACCACCGGCAGGGCCGTACCCGAAGTCATTGAGGTGGATTACGAGGAAGAGGATCAACCGGTCGGTCCCAGTCCTGTCGCGCCTGCTTTAGCGCCAGGTGTCATACTAGATTCAACACCGGATGTTGATCCTGCCGAGGATTTCTTGCGGGCGTACCCCGCGTATGAGCCTGCCAATCGCGCAGACTGGGACGAAACGGCCTCCGACGATGAAGACAGCAACATAGTCTGCCACCGGTCGTGGAAGCTGATCGCGCTCTTTATCAAGGACACTCCCCAAGCACAATGGCTGGCCGAAATGGATAGACTCTGCTCGCGGTAGCGTGAACTGTGTGCTAGGGGAGTGGATGCCCAATGTCCTCACGCACTCATCCGAGATCTTATGGCTGAGAAGATCCGGGAGCATGATCATAGGCTCAGCGTGGGATGGCAGCGGAGGAAGGTGACCAGTATCAAGACGCTCCAGGAGGCTGAAGGCGAGGTTCAACTTATGTAGACCCGAGCAGACGAGCTTTCAGCCTCTCTTGATGCACAATCTGAGCTGGTCTCACGGTTTAAGGCCCAGCTGGCAGAGGCAGGAGAGAATATGAGGCAGACCTCTGGAAGGATGGTTGTCGTTCATGCTGGCATAGAGAGGGCCAAAGCTAGGACTGACGAACTGTGCCCCTCCGCTGTTGAGGAGGAGCGGCAGCTGATTTAGCGGCAGCAAGCCTTGGATGCCACAAGCCAACGGGTGGCGGAGCTGCAACGCTCTTTTGATGGAGTCAAACCATCCATGGGGGGAGTCGACCCCCGAGTATTTTAACAAACCCAAAAACATTTAATTGGTACTTTCGTGCTTCATAATTTTTTCTTTATTTTGAATGTCGTAGCGCGCACGATTTCCACTGTTGAATTGCATTGTTACATCCCTAAAATGTTTGCGGGACGTTCATCGACAATTCCCCAAGCCCACGTGGGTCGAGCCCGATGTCTGGGATTCGGATTACCAGTCTAGATTTCTGAATGACGGGAGAGGCTTGATGGGAGAATGAACTTTCAGGATAGCCGAATTACCGTTTCTTCAACGTGCTCTCATGCACGAACGGGGCAACGCTAGGGGCGTTGAAATCGGTCCAAATAGATGAAAATGGGAAGCGTGAATCACGATACCCAAGATTCGGAACACTGTGGGGATGGTGTGACAATAAGGTACAACCGTTATCCTTGGAGGAGAAGCGGTACCCTTACTGCGTTATCCTGTAATGGGGACAACAAATGAGGGTCGACCGTTGACCATGTTCGAAACACGGGACCATGTAACAAATGTTGTTGATCAATCCTTTGGGACGGTGGTCCGAGGACAGTTGGCGGACCATAGGTCAAAAATCCATACTGTTAGGGGGTCCTTCCAGACATGACCCATCTTCCGGAACGTTGGCCCAGGAAGGTAGGTGAGCCGATGCGGCATGATACCAGGCCGTTAAGGGGTTCCTTCAGACATGAAAGGGGGCGAGGGTCCAAATAAGGGGCACGCAAAGCGTGGAATATGGAGTGGTGGTCTGTCCGAATAGAATCCAGCACTTAGGTAGTTACACCACCGTGGTGGGAGTACGCCAGATGGGTGCATCAGTTTGATCATGGATCATTCCTTCTTTCAGAAAGGGCCTCTCTGGCGAGGGGATCTGTCACTTCCCAGTGGGATCATGGGGCATCCTGAACTTGTTTTGGGTAGAACCACAGTTTAATGTCATGCGTTGAGGAAACATAGAATCCTGTAGTTTAACGTCATACGATAGGACGTGGAATAAGAGGGAAGGAAGCGTGTGGCGCGGTAGGTATGAAACCGACGTGAATGAGGACTTGGAGTCCAAATCATACCACATACCCCTGGAGGAAACTCTTCAGGTCGAGGGACCATGAGTCAGGATTGGGCTGGGCCCGAAGAAGAGTGGCCGGGCATTCCTACGTACCCCATGAGGATGGGAATCATGCCATACGTAGTTCTGGAAGTGCATTTTAACGTCATGAAAGACGAGGAGCAGCCTGACCGTGTTGGTACACATCCATCCAAAACTACTAAGCCCACGTGAGTCATGCTCGGTATGGGAAACAAGCAGTAGTGATAGGAATTTCCCGGCATAGAAAGGGGCAGGTTAGGGAAAATGGACGCTCAGTGAATACCGGCCCAATGACACTAACACAATCATTTAGCGCACCTAGATGCGCGAAGAGAAAGAGCCGAGTATGATGGAATTCCACTTGAACATGAGGAAGTGGAAATGTGTGAATCATGGCACTCGAGATTCAGATCACGATGACGGTGGCGTGACAACGGAGGATAACTGTTGACCGTATTCGCAACACAGCATCATGTCTCATTAGCCTAGAATGGGGACAGACAAATGAGGGTCGACCGTTTACCATGTTCGAAACACGGGACCATGACAGAAATGTTGTCAAATATCCATAGGGACGTTGGCCCGAAACGATTGGAGGGCCCTTAGGTCCAGCATTCATGGAGAGCCCTTAAGCCTAGTATCCATGTCGTCCGAGGGTCCTTTTGGATGTGGAAGAGGATGAGGATCCAAATAGCAAGCTCATGAATCTTGGTCGTGGGACGAAGTGAATGTCCGTATGAAAGTCCCACACTTTGGGTTCTTTGTCGAAACACATCTGAATATGACAAAGAAACGTATTAGTGAGAGGGAGCAAATTCCTTTCCCTTGGGGATATCTTAGTTTAGGGTCATAGAATTTGGACCATGGATGGGAAGAGACATAAGAGGCACATGGTGGAGTAACTCAAACACCTGGCGTGAATGGGAATAGGGGGTGTGTGCGGTGCACTGAACAACCTGACGCGAATGAGGGCATATTCCCATATCACGCCGCCCGACCCCATTGGGAGAGGTTTTTGGTCAAGGGACCGAAAGCGAATGTTAGGATGGGCCCGCAGGGAAGTGCCCGAGCACTCCTACGTATCTCATAGGGATGAGAATCAAGCCTTACGTAGTTCTTGATGGGCCTTAGACCATAAATGGGTAAAGGGAACATGGGACGCATGGCATCAAAACCCGACGTGTAGGAGGACCTAACCCCTACTTACCATGCATTCTCTGGGGAAATGCTCGAGTCGAGGGACCAAACACAAAGGTTAGGCTGGGCCCGTGGGGAAGTGCCCGGGCGCTCCTACGTATCTCATAAGGATGAGAATCAAGCCATACGTAGTTCTGAAGGTGACACGGTAATATACCAGTGCCGGGGAAAAGGGGAGTGCGGGTGTGGCCCTTGCACTAAAAGAAGTGGAATTTGATAAATCTTGTTTGTTCATTAAGGTGAATGGTTTTTTTTGTGAAGCAACATGCCTAGAATAGTAGGCCGTGATGTCACCACATGGATCAAGCCGTGATGGGCGTTGAAAAATGGCATGGCACATGGCCAATACCCAACGTGATGTCCTCCAAAACGAGGTCACCACAATGCAGTTCCATTTTTCGTCGGGCGGATAGGACGATAATGTCACAGTTTAGGGTCGTATGATAGTACCAAGCATGCATTTTATCATCATGTTGTGTAGATGTAGCAGAGACGATGCTAGTCAGGAAATGTGCGCAGTGTTATAAAACACAATTGGCGGAGACATAATCCCATGTCAAATTGTATGCCATTCGGAGAGGGAAACCTTAGGCCGAGGGGCCTATATAGAGGTAAGAGGTGAAACCGGGGGAGAGACTGAGTACCTAAATGGGATTTACCCGAAGACAGGGCGTCCATGCAGTCCTATGTATCCCATGAAGATGGGAATCAAGCCACACGTAGTTCTGAATAGATCTTAGTTTATGGTCTTAGAGCTCGGACCATGGGAGCCTCGAAGGAAGCGATATTGCAGCTTTGTCCCCCTGACATGCAAAGGTGCACTGAGGGATAGCGCCAAAAGTGTCGAGATTCCACCTGGACATGATGGGGTGGAAAATGATGTGAATCATGCAACCTACATTTGAGGACTGAAGGGGCTGGCGTGACGACAGAGGATTACTGCTGACCATGTTCGCAACATAGCATCCTGTCGTGTTAGCCTGGAATGGGGACAAACAAATGAGCATCGACCTCTAACCGTATTCGCAACGCGTGATTTTATCGATTTGTTGTCCAAAACCCTCGGGGGCATTGGCCCGTAACGGTAGGAGAGCCCTTGGGCGTTGTATCCAGGCCGTTCTTGGGGGTCCCTCCGGGTGTGAAAGGTGATGGAAGCCCGAATGGAGGGGAACATGAAGCTTGAAAAGTGGAAGGGACTTGATCAAGTTGAATCTGACACTCTTTGTCCTAGACTAGAGTACAATTAACACATGGGTGAACCACTGCAAGGGGTCAAGAGACTCAACTTGAGGGTAACCAAGAGATGGCGGGTTCCCGGGGAAAGGGGGCATGGTTCCCAAAACCTTGTATCATACCTACATATCCCCCTCCTGGAGAGGGATAGACCAAGTGGCCTAGGTGACCGGGAGATCAGGAGATCACTAAGAGGTGGGGCTGGACCCGAATCCTAGACATTCAGGTGGTCCTACGTATCCCATGAGGATGGGAATCAAGCCACTCGTGGTTCTGAAGGGTGCCTTTTAATGTCATGTGGGACAAGGAATAAGAGGGCTAACTCTCAGAACGGGGTGCGCGTGGTGCATCTATTGCAAACCCGGCGTGAATGAGGATGTAGTCTTACACGACGCCACGCGGTCCCGTGTTCGGGGTCCTGAAGGCAGGACCAGAGAGGTGAACTTGCTGAACTCAAGATGGACCCAAAGACAAGGGGTCTGGGCATTCCTATGTATCCTATAAAGATAAGAATCAAGCTGAACGTAGTTCCAGATGAGAATCTTAGTTTATGGTCATAGAGTTCAGACCGTGGATGGTGAAAACTCCCCGAGTAAGCACAGATGTCAACCCAATCCCTAAGCCCACGTGAGATAAACTCGGTGTGGGAAACAAGGGGGGAAGATCCTTATCGCAATACTTGGGCGTCCATCAAAGGGGAGTCGGTAGAGAGCCCCAAGGACACCTTTGACTTATCTTGTTCCCCCAATGCGCGGACGTGCACAGAGGAAAAGTACCAAGAGTCCCGAGACTCTACTTGGTCACGATGAATTGATGAAGGGTGTGAATCGTGTACCCGACATTTTGGGATTAATGGGTTGGAATGGCGATAAAGGAAAACTGTTAACCATGGTGGAAACACAGCATCCATATCACGTTAGCCTGAGGTGGGAACAAAAAAGGAGCATCGACCGCTGACCATATTCGCAATGCGGGATTTTATCGATTCGTTGTCCGAAACTCTCGGGGGCGTTGGCCCGTAACGGTAGGAGAGCCCTTGGGCGTAGTATCCAGGACATTCTTGGGTGTCCCTCTAGGCGTGAAAGATGCTGAAAGTCCTGATGTATGGATACACAAAGCCTGGAAAGCGGGTGCGGACATGGCCGAGTAAAGCTTGGCGTTCCAGGTAATAAACCATAGTACTCATAAGCACATTGGTGAACCTCCGAAAAGGGATCGACGAAATAGCTCAGTAGGTGGAGGTACATGGCATGGTCATTACGAGACCGATGTGAATGAGGACATAATCCCACACCACACCATATAATCCTCTCATGGAGGAAGGATAGGCCAAGGGGCCAAGATGGGATGAAGATTCCCGAGAGATGGGGCTGGACCCGAATCCTTGACATTCAGGTGGTCCTATGTATCCCATGTGGATGGGAATCAAGCCATCCGTAGTTTTCCAATTGTAGTTTAACGTCATACGGGATGAGAAGGGGAGTAATATACCCCTAAACAAGGGAGTTATACGGTATGGCGAAGAAGCCGATGTGAATGAGGACGTAGTCCCACACCACACCGTACACTCCTATAAGAGAGGACCTGGGTCGTGGCCCGGAAAGACCAAGGGGCCTGATGGTTAGGCATTGGTTAGTAAGGCCTGACCTGCTTGTAGTTTAACGTCTTGCAATGAGGACGAGGGTCGGGGACCCGAGGAGGCCAAGGGGCCTGAGGCTGGGCCTCGTAAGGGGAGGCGTATGGCATGGTACATGATCCCGACGTGAATGAGGACGGAGTCCCACACCACACCGTACACTCCGGGTAAGAAGTTGGGAGAAGGGGCCCGAGAAGGCCAGGGGACCTAAGGTCAGGCATCGGTCAGGAAGGCCTGACAGGTCTGCAGTTTAATGTCTTACATGAGGACGGGGGTCAGGGACCCGAGAAGGCCCAGGGGCCTGAGGCTGGGCCTCGTAAGGGGAGGCGTACGGCATGGTACATGATCCCGACGTGAATGAGGACATAGTCTCACAACACACCGTACACCCCTATGAGAGATCGGGGTCGTGGGCCCGATCGCTAGCACCACCTGGGGGGAAGTTTTTCACCTTGGGATGGGGCAGAGCGAATCACTGCACTCGATGTCTGGGACATCTCGGGGTGGACTCGAAGATCCAGGACACTATTGACCATGTTCGAAACACAGTGTTCCTATGGTAACCTGATATGGGATCAACAAATGAGCGTCTACCGCTGACCAAATTCGCAACGCAGGACTTGTATCGGCTTGTTGCTTGAAAACCCTCGGGGGCGTTGGCCCGTATCGGTAGGAGATCACTTGGGCGTAGTATCCAGGCCGTTCTTGGGGATCCCTCAGGGTGTGCAAAAATGATGGAATTATAGTCAAAGAGTGGGTGAAGCATAGCTGTATCCATCCATGAAAGAGGCAAACATCTCCAGGGGGATGTGCAGCCGGGTTGAGGCTTGCTTGATGTGAGTCGGGGCAAAAGTGAGCACTCTTCCATGTCTTGACCCGAGGGGCAGATTTTGGCTTTTGGGCTGGGCCAATGGACGAAATGTCCGGGAGTTCCTACATATCTCATGAGGATGAGAATCAAGCCATACATAGTTCTTGAAGGCCATGCAGTTTAGCGTCATGCGGTGATGACGTGGGAGGATAGAAGAATATGAGCGGGCACATGGTGCGGCCCTTACAATCCTTGTGCGAGCGGGGTTGCATGAACGAGGCCAAGAAAGCCTACTCCCTGCTACATAGAGATCCTCCAAGGAAACTATTCCCAGGTGGAATAGTGGAAGTGAAAAGCTTGGGGATGGGCTCAAGACGAGGCGTCCGAGCGTTCCTACGTATCCCATGAAGATGGGAATCAAGCCACACATAGTTCTAGAAATGCAGTTTAACATCATGCGGGACGACGAGAAGCATCTCATTTGGGGATATGTACGGTATGATGAGTAATCCGATGTGAATGAGGACGTAGTCCTACACTATACCGTACAATCCCGCAAGAGGGTAGATCGGGGAAAACCAGGGGGCCTGGGGCCGGACCGCGGTCAGGAAGACCTGACCAGCTTGTAGTTTAACGTCTCGCGGTGAAGACGGGGGCCGGGGGACGGAGGAGGCCAAGGGGCCTGAGGCTGAGCCTCGGTTAGGAAGGCCTGACTGGTTTTCAGTTTAACGTCTTGCAGTAAGGACGGGGGTAGGGGTCGGAGGAGGCCAAGGGGCCTAAGGCTGAGCCTCGGTCAGGAAGACCTGACTGACTTGCAGTTTAACGTCTTGCAGTAAGGACAGAGATGCAGTTTACGGTCATGCGGGACCATCTTGCAGTTTAGGGTCGTGCATGACATTACAATTTAGAGTCATGTTGGACCATAATGTGCAGTTTAAGGTCATGCGGGACCGTTTCACAGTTTATCGTCTTGCAGGACGAAGATGTAGTTTAAGGTTGTGCGGGACCATCTTGCAGTTTAGGGTCGTGCATGACCCTTTTTTCCCTAGGCAAAGTGTCTTTTGAGGATTTTGGAATTGGTGGGAGGGGTTATACGCTCTCTATTAGTGGTCACCAAGTAATATGCTCCATTGGGGTAAACCTTATGGATGATATAAGTCCCTTCCCATTTGTGTTGTAATTTGGGCGGTTTCCTACCGGGAATCAATGGCGCTCGGAGGGACAGTAACAGGTCTCCCTGTAGAAAAGTGCGGAGACGAACCTTCTTGTCGAAGGCCCTCGCTATCTTATCCTGATGCCTTTCCAGATTGTGCAGGGCACGAAGGCGGTTCTCGTCCAGTGCTTCTAATTCGGCTAGATGGATCTCGGCTACCTCATCTGATCTCTGGTTGTCATAAACTACAGTGCGTAATGACGGAAGCTGGATTTCTATGGGTAGGACGACATCAGCTCCATACACCAGGGAATATGGGGTCACCTGGTTGGAGTTGCGAGTCGTCGTCCGGTAAGACCAGAGGGCATTGGGGAGCTTGTTCGGCCAACTTTTCTTGTTCTGACCAACCATCTTCTGCAGAATGTTAGAGAGGGTCTTGTTGAACGCCTCGATCTGTCCATTCGCCTGCGCGTGGTAGCGGGAGGTATGGTTCAACCGGATGTCGTACTTGGCGTACAATTTCTTCAATTCAGCTTCTCGGATGTTGGTGCCGTTATCGGTGAGGATGGCGTGAGGTACCCCAAACCGGTGGATAATGTTGAAGCTCACAAAGTCAACGATGGAATGGGCCTTGACCTCTTTGAGCGGAACTACCTCTACCCACATGGAGAAGAAATCTGTAGCAGTCAGGATGAACCTACACTGGCGGGCTATTGCCTGTGGATACGGTCCCACTACAGCAAGTCCCCATACCGAAAATGTCCAAGAGTACTTGGTGGGGTGGAGGGGCTCCGGCGGCCGATGCAAGAAGTTGGCGTGTACTTGGCATGCGTGTCATCTCTTGGAATATCCAATACAATCATGGATCATATAGGGCCAAAAGTACCCCAATCTTCAGATTTGATGGGACACCATCGGCCCAGCTTGATGGGCGCCATAGGAACCGGCGTGAACCTCTTGCATAACTTGAGGTATCTCCCCTCCTTGGATGCAACGGAGGAGGACACCATCGAAACTCCGCTTATAAAGGATTTGTTCAAGATTGGGGCCGCTCTGGAGGGTAAATTGCAGCGCGCGGCGTCGGATTCGCTCGCGCTCGGCCCGGTCGTCTGGGAGCTGACCATTTTGGAGATACTCGACAAAAGGTGCTCCCCATCAGGAGTGGCTTCAACCACTATGTCTGACGAACCCGGGACCCCTGACGTGGAGGGTCTGGCGGTGAGATGACTTACCCGCAGGCTATCATGGTCCTCTTGGGTGACACGGGCAATGACTCTCCGGTGGGCCACATGTATGATCAAATCATCTTTCTCGGGTTCTGTGAGCGATGCGGCTAAACTAGCCAGGGCATCCACTTGGCCGTTCTGCGACCATGGGACATGGGTAACCTCCGGTCGAGAAGATAACTGGGCCATTAGGCGGAGGGTGTACTCCAGCAACGGTGCGAGCTCCGACTTCCTGACGACGTAGTCACCATTAACCTGTTTGATTACCAGCTCAGAATCTCCCTTCACATGTAGATGGGGCACATGGATCTCAAGGGCATACTCGAGGCCGGTGATGAGAGCTTGGTACTCTGGCTCGTTGTTCGTACAGCCTTCTGACAACAGGAACGAGTATGGTAGGACGGCTTGCGCTGGAGTAATGAAGACAATACTCATGCCCACTCTGTTGAGCTTGGGATCGTTGAGCTTCCTACCGGTGGGGCTCTGGGAGGAGCCGTCGAAATGCATTTTCCAACACGGGACAGCATGATCGACTTAGAGGATCGTCTCATCAGGGAAATCCAGGTCCAGGGATTGATCCACAGAGGTTGGATGTGCAGCTAAAAAGTCTTCCAACACCTGTCCCTTAATGGCCTTCTGAGGTACAAACCTGATATCAAACTACTGGAGGATCACTGTACACCGTGCTAGTCGGCCAGTCAGCATGGGGCGGTTCAGGATGTACTTCAGTGGGTCTACCCGGGAGACCAATTGCACCTCATGGTGTTGCAGGTAATGTCGCAACTTTTTCACGGCGAAGACGAGCGCAAGGCAGCTCTTTTCGATAGGGGAGTATCTGACCTCCGTATCGAGAAGCATGTAGCTGAGATAGTAGAGACTGTTCTCAGTACCCTCGCTATTCTTTTGGGCGAGCAGCGCACCGAGGGATCTCTCCAGGGCGGTCACATAAAGGACTAGCGGCTTTCCGGAGACGGGTGGCATCAGGACCGGAGGTTGGAGCAGATACTACTTGATTTCCTCGAAGACGGTCCGACACTCCTCATCCCATTCGTAGGACGCACCCTTCTTCATGAGCCGGGAAAAGGTCTTACACTTGCCGGCCAGATTCGCGATGAATCAGCGTATATATGCTAAGTGGCCTTGAAGGCCTCGAAGCTCCCGAATGTTGCTCGGGGGAGGCATTTGGCTGATGGCCTTGATCTTCTCCGGGTTGATCTCGATACCTCAGTATCTGACAACAAAGCCTTGGAACTTCCCAGAGGTGACCCCGAAGGCACACTTCAGCGGGTTCATCTTCAGTTGATGGTAACGGAAGAAACCGAACACTTTCTCAAGGTCTTTGAGATGGTCCTGGCACTGACATGGTTTGACTACGAGGTCATCCACGTAGCATTCCACCAATGTCCCGAGAATCGGCTTGAATATGCGATGCATGGCACTCTGATAAGTGGCACCTACATTTTTCAAACCGAATGGCATAATCCGGTAGTAAAAGGTACCTTGGGGAGCAATGAAGGCAGTGGACTCCTCGTCTTCGGGGGCCATCCGGATCTGGTTATACCAGGAATACCCATCGATGAAAGAGAGGGCTTGGAACCCGGTCGTGGCATCAATCAACAACTCCGTCACCGGGAGTGGGAAGTCATCCTTTGGGAAGTGGCAATTAAGATCGCCGAAGTCGATGCAGACTCTGATCTGCCCATTCTTCTTCCTGACTGGCACAATGTTGGCAAGACACTTGGGGTACTGGACCTCCTTGACGAAGTTGGCTATGATTAGCTTGTCAACTTCGGCCTCAACCATAGCACCATGAGAAGGGTGCATCTTCTTGGGAGGCTGCTTAAACCCACGATGTTTTGCCGGGAGGCCCAAACAGTGAACGGATACCTGGGGATCTAGCCCTGGCATCTTTTTGTAACTCCAAGCAAACACATCACAGTGCTGCTTGAGGAAGTCTATGTACTGCTGCCACTCCTCCGGGGACATGGCTGCACTGATCAATGTGGGTTTTGGATCTGCCTCGCTACCAAGGTTCACCTGTACCAGTTCATCAACCGTGGTAGAGACGCCTTCTTCAAAGGCAGGGGCACTCGTATTGGCGGGTCTTGGAGGATAGCCAATGGAAGACTTGGGGTTTCAATGTCAGCACTGAACAACAGCCAATAGTCAGGCTGGCGGCGTTCATCGTGGCTCTCATCTGTGGTTGGATCCTACCGATGAGATATACAAGCATGGGGGTACGGTCTAGCTCGTTTATCATGGCATCGATGTTGGCCATGGGGCAGCAGATCAATCTAGGGATTCCGATGCTCACCAAACTGTACAGAATGTTGTCGCATATTAGCGAGGGCAAGAAGCCGCCAAGGATATGTGGGCCCTTCCACCTCCTGTATGGGTGGATCACAGCGCATATCAGGGGGATTTACGAGTATCCAAACCCCATTTCGCCGCCGGGATCGAACTTCCGCCCCTCCATCCTGAACGCGGTCGGGAGCATCCCGTTCAAACTGGCCGTTCCGATGGTGATGAATTGGGTGTGGAGGGCGGATGAGTTCAACTTCCACCCCTTCCCATTGTCAACGAGGATGCTTACTGATGATGGACGGGGAACGGAAGAACATCGGGCTTACCTACTGGCCTTCCGAGGTGGAGTTTTGGTGGCACGAATAGATCATGAGCCGCTCTGTGAACCGTACACCCCGCATCGGCTTGTGAGGTAGTTCCGGTGCCTCCAGCGGCTGACCCCGCAGGTCTACTGGGATGTGCATCCCGAGGAGCACCCGTGTGTGATGAGGCAGCTATGGCTCATGTTCACACGGGAATATGGAAAGATGTGGATTGCATTGCCTCCATCCACCGCTGCTTTCGGATTGGTGAAGGAGTACGCCATCAGTTGGGAGACAGCTTACCTAGGGGAGATGCTGAAGCAACCAACTATCCGGGTCGGTGACGGTGGGCCTCCTCTATCTCGAGGTCGGGGTCAGAGGGAAGCTAGGGCCGCTCGCGGTAGCGGGGCTGCCATGGTGGCGAGACCTGCACCAGCCGAGGGTATGGCAGCAGCGGTGGATCCGGTGATTCCGGAAGATCAGGGTCATCCGAAGGGGCGGCCACCGAGGGGATTTCGTAGGATATCCACTCAGGCTCCGGGGAAGTGCCTGCGTCATATTGACATGGTAGAGGATGCCGCCTTCCCAGAAGCTTGGGACATTTGGGATGTCAATCGGCAATTCCTCAGCCCACCCGAGATATGGGCCCACCTGAATCGCCTCGGGATGGAATTACCGGGCATAGGCCCAGTTCGTGCTGGATTCACGGCGTCTCCAGCAGAGGCAGAATAGTACTGGGATGAGATGGAGGATTACGTCCACTCCAGTGGTGTCCCACGCCCAATGACAGACCGGGTGAGGGTACTATTGAATAAGACGGCCCCCCACAGTAATTAGCTGCCGATCTGAGGGAGCGCTTCCACTTGCTGGAGGAATCAGATGACTCTCTTGGGAGGATGAGGCTGGAGGAGGGAGCCCGTTGGAGGAGGGTGAGGTTGGAGACCGAGGCTCAGAATCCGACGATTCCGCGGAGGCTCTCGAGGTAGCATTCCGAACTTCTTTCCTTACGATCTGTTCCTGGGACACTATGGACTTCTCACCAATGTTTGAGCCATAAAGGAGGAACTTGTTCGCAAGCCTCGTTCTCGCTCCTTGGCAGGTGATGATCCGGGACCGTCAGAACCTGCGCCTATGGGTGCGTCCAGTTCCGCATCTGGTGGGACCAGAGCGCCCGAGGTGGCTCCTCCGGAATCTCCAGACCTTCTAACAGTATACGGAGGGCCTCGCCTCGGGGTCCCGTCAGTACCAGCTCAAGAGCAGTGCCAGGAGGTCGATCTCCGTAAGTCTCCTCTACCGGTCTCCTCTTTGTCACATGTAGACCACGCCAACTAACGTTTGTCCCTCTCTGTCGTACAGTTCTTTGACTGGCGTGGGCCGCTGCGGCAAGACTGGTCGGGATGTCTGGTGGCGTCCCTCCTAGGGGCATGCCGGTGATGGTGGCGATAGTCCTCCCATCTCCTCGAGCTGCGACGCACATCATCACTGGCGGGACCACCGGCAGGGCCGTACCCGAAGTCATTGATGTGGATTACGAGGAAGTGGATCAATCGGTCGGTCCCAGTCCTGTCGCGCCTGCTTTAGCGCCAGGTGTCATACTAGATTCAGCACTGGATTCTGATCCTGCCGAGGATTTCTTGCGGGCGTACCCCGCGTATGAGCCTTCCAATCGCGCAGACTGGGATGAAACGACCTCCGACGAGGAAGACAGCAGCATAGTCTGCCACCGGTCGTGGAAGCTGATCGCGCGCTTTATCAAGGACACTCCCCAAGCACAATGGCTGGCCGAAATGGATAGACTCTGCTCGCGGTAGCGTGAACTGTGTGCTAGGGGAGTGGATGCCCAATGTCCTCACGCACTCATCCGAGATCTTATGGCTGAGAAGATCCGGGAGCATGATCATGGGCTCAGCGTGGGATGGAAGCGGAGGAAGGTGACTAGTATCAAGACGCTCCAGGAGGCTGAAGGCGAGGTTCAACATATGTAGACCCGAGCAGACGAGCTTTCAGCCTCTCTTGATGCACAATTTGAGCTGGTCTCATGGTTTAAGGCCCAGCTGGCAGAGGCAGGAGAGCATATGAGGCAGACCTCTGGAAGGATGGTTGCCGTTCATGCTGGCATAGAGAGGGCCAAAGCTAGGACTGACGAACTGTGCCCCTCCGCTGTTGAGGAGGAGCGGCAGCTGATTCAGCGGCAGCAAGCCTTGGATGCCACAAGCCAACGGGTGGCGGAGCTGCAACGCTCTTTTGATGGGGTCAAACCATCCATGGGGGGAGTCGACCCCCGAGTATTTTAACAAACCCAAAAACATTTAATTAGTACTTTCATGCTTCATAATTTTTTCTTTATTTTGAATTGCGTAGCGCGCACGATTTCCACTGTTGAATTTCATTGTTACATCCCTAAAATGTTTGCGGTACGTTCATCGACAATTCCCCAAGCCCACGTGGGTCGAGCCCGATGTCTAGGATTCGGATTACCAGTCTAGATTTCTGAATGACGGGAGAGTCTTGATGGGAGAATGAACTTTCAGGATAGCCGAATTACCGTTTCTTCAACGTGCTCTCATGCACGAACGGGGCAACGCTAGGGGCGCTGAAATCGGTCCAAATAGATGAAAATGGGAAGCGTGAATCACGATACCCAAGATTCGGAACACTGTGGGGATGGTGTGACAATAAGGTACAACAGTTATCCTTGGAGGAGAAGCGGTACCCTTACTGCGTTAGCCTGTAATGGTGACAACAAATGAGGGTCGACCGTTGACCATGTTCGAAACACGGGACCATGTAACAAATGTTGTTGATCAATCCTTTGGGACGGTGGTCCGAGGACAGTTGGCGGACCATAGGTCAAAAATCCATACTGTTAGGGGGTCCTTCCAGACATGACCCATCTTCCGGAACGTTGGCCCAGGAAGGTAGGTGAGCCGATGCGGCATGAGACCAGGCCGTTAAGGGGTTCCTTCAGACATGAAAGGGGGCGAGGGTCCAAATAAGGGGCACGCAAAGCGTGGAATATGGAGTGGTGGTCTGTCCGAACAGAATCCAGCACTTAGGTAGTTACACCACCGTGGTGGGAGTACGCCAGATGGGTGCATCAGTTTGATCATGGATCATTCCTTCTTTCAGAAAGGGCCTCTCTGGCGAGGGGATCTGTCACTTCCCAGTGGGATCTTGGGGCATCCTGAACTTGTTTTGGGTAGAACCGCAGTTTAATGTCATGCGTTGAGGACACATAGAATCCTGTAGTTTAACGTCATACGATAGCACGTGGAATAATAGGGAAGGAAGCATGTGGCGCGGTAGATATGAAACCGACGTGAATGAGGACTTGGAGTCCAAATCATACCACATACCCCTGGAGGAAACTCTTCAGGTCGAGGGACCATGAGTCAGGATTGGGCTGGGCCCAAAGAAGAGTGGTCGGGCATTCCTACGTACCCCATGAGGATGGGAATCATGCCATACGTAGTTCTGGAAGCGCATTTTAACGTCATGAGAGATGAGGAGCAGCCTGACCGTGTTGGTACACATCCATCCAAAACTACTAAGCCCACGTGAGTCGTGCTCGGTATGGGAAACAAGCAGTAGTGATAGGAATTTCCCGGCATAGAAAGGGGCAGGTTAGGGAAAATGGACGCTCAGTGAATACCGGCCCAATGACACTAACACAATCATTTAGCGCACCTAGATGCGTGAAGAGAAAGAGCCGAGTATGATGGAATTCCACTTGAACATGAGGAAGTGGAAATGTGTGAATCATGGCATTCGAGATTCAGATCACGATGACGGTGGCGTGACAACGGAGGATAACTGTTGACCGTATTCGCAACACAGCATCATGTCGCGTTAGCCTAGAATGGGGACATACAAATGAGGGTCGACCGTTGACCATGTTCGAAACACGGGACCATGACAGAAATGTTGTCAAATATCCACAGGGACGTTAGCCCGAAACGATTGGAGGGCCCTTAGGTCCAGCATTCATGGAGAGCCCTTAAGCCTAGTATCCATGTCGTCCGAGGGTCCTTTTGGATGTGGAAGAGGATGAGGATCCAAATAGCAAGCTCATGAATCTTGGTCGTGGGACGAAGTGAATGTCCGTATGAAAGTCCCACACTTCGGGTTCTTTGTCGAAACACATCTGAATATGACAAAGAAACGTATTAGAGAGAGGGAGCAAATTCCTTTCCCTTGGGGATATCTTAGTTTAGGGTCATAGAATTTGGACCATGGATGGAAAGAGACATAAGAGGCACATGGTGGAGTAACTCAAACACCTGGCGTGAATGGGAATAGGGGGTGTGTGCGGTGCACTGAACAACCTGACGCGAATGAGGGCATATTCCCATATCACGCCGCCCGACCCCCTTGGGAGAGGTTTTTGGTCAAGGGACCGAAAGCGAATGTTAGGATGGGCCCACAGGGAAGTGCCCGAGCACTCCTACGTGTCTCATAGGGATGAGAATCAAGCCTTACGTAGTTCTTGATGGGCCTTAGACCATAAATGGGTAAAGGGAATAGGGGACGCATGGCATCAAAACCCGACGTGTAGGAGGACCTAAGCCCTACTTACCATGCATTCTCTGGGGAAATGCTCGAGTCGAGGGACCAAACACAAAGGTTAGGCTGGGCCCGTGGGGAAGTGCCCGGGCGCTCCTACGTATCTCATAAGGATGAGAATCAAGCCATACGTAGTTCTGAAGGTGACACTGTAAGATACCAGTGCCGGGGAAAAGGGGAGTGCGGGTGTGGCCCTTGCACTAAAAGAAGTGGAATTTGATAAATCTTGTTTGTTCTTTAAGGTGAATGGTTTTTTTTTTGAAGCGACATGCCTAGAATAGTAGGTCGTGATGTCACCACATGGATCAAGCCGTGATGGGCGTTGAAAAATGTCATGGCACATGGCCAATACCCAACGTGATGTCCTCTACAACGAGGTCACCACAATGCAGTTCTGTTTTTCGTCGGGCGGACAGGACGATAATGTCACAGTTTAGGGTCGTATGATAGTACCAAGCATGCATTTTATCGTCATGTTGTGCAGATGTAGCAGAGACGATGCAAGGAAGGAAATGTGCGCAGTGTTATAAAACACAATTGGCGGAGACATAATCCCATGTCAAATTGTACGCCATTCGGAGAGGGAAACCTTAGGCCGAGGGGCCTATATAGAGGTAAGAGGTGAAACCGGGGGAGAGACTGAGTCCCTAAATGGGATTTACACAAAGACAGGGCGTCCAGGCAGTCCTATGTATCCCATGAAGATGGGAATCAAGCCACACGTAGTTCTGAATAGATCTTAGTTTATGGTCTTAGAGCTCGGACCATGGGAGCCCCGAAGGAAGCGATATTGCAGCTTTGTCCCCCTGACATGCAAAGGTGCACTGAGGGATAGTGCCAAAAGTGTCGAGATTCCACCTGGACATGATGGGGTGGAAAATGATGTGAATCATGCAACCTACATTTGAGGACTGAAGGGGTTGGCGTGACGACATAGGATTACTGCTGACCATGTTCGCAACATAGCATCCTGTCACGTTAGCCTGGAATGGGGATAAACAAATGACCATCGACCTCTAACCGTATTCGCAACGCGTGATTTTATCGATTTGTTATCCAAAACCCTCGGGGGCATTGGCCCGTAACGGTAGGAGAGCCCTTGGGCGTTGTATCCAGGTCGTTCTTGGGGGTCCCTCCGGGTGTGAAAGGTGATGGAAGCCCGAATGGAGGGGAACATGAAGCTTGACAAGTGGAAGGGACTTGATCAAGTTGAATCTGACACTCTTTGTCCTAGACTAGAGTACAATTAACACATGGGTGAACCACTGCAAGGGGTCAAGAGACTCATCTTGAGGGTAACCAAGAGATGGCGGGTTCCCGGGGAAAGGGGGCATGGTTCCCAAAACCTTGTATCATACCTACATATCCCCCTCCTGGAGAGGGATAGACCGAGTGGCCTAGGTGACCGGGAGATCAGGAGATCACTAAGAGGTGGGGCTGGACCCGAATCCTAGACATTCAGGTGGTCCTACGTATCCCATGAGGATGGGAATCAAGCCACTCGTGGTTCTGAAGGGTGCCTTTTAATGTCATGCGGGACAAGGAATAAGAGGGCTAACTCTCAGAACGGGGTGCGCGTGGTGCATCTATTGCAAACCCGGCATGAATGAGGATGTAGTCTTACACGACGCCACGCGGTCCCGTGTTCGGGGTCCTGAAGGCAGGACCAGAGAGGTGAACTTGCTGAACTCAAGATGGACCCAAAGACAAGGGGTCTGGGCATTCCTATGTATCCTATAAAGATAGGAATCAAGCTGAACGTAGTTCCAGATGATAATCTTAGTTTATGGTCATAGAGTTCAGACCGTGGATGGTGACAACTCCCCGAGTAAGCACAGATGTCAACCCAATCCCTAAGCCCACGTGAGATAAACTCGGTGTGGGAAACAAGGGGGGAAGATCCTTATCGCAATACTTGGGCGTCCATCAAAGGGGAGTCAGTAGAGAGCCCCAAGGACACCTTTGACTTATCTTGTTCCCCCAATGCGCGGACGTGCACAGAGGAAAATTACCAAGAGTCCCGAGACTCTACTTGGTCACGATGAATTGATGAAGGGTGTGAATCGTGTACCCGACATTTTGGGATTAATGGGTTGGAATGGCGATAGAGGAAAACTGTTAACCATGGTGGAAACACAGCATCCATATCACGTTAGCCTGAGGTGGGAACAAAAAACGAGCATCGACCGCTGACCATATTCGCAATGCGGGATTTTATCGATTCGTTGTCCGAAACACTCGGGGGCGTTGGCCCGTAACGGTAGGAGAGCCCTTGGGCGTAGTATCCAGGCCACTCTTGGGGGTCCCTCTAGGCGTGAAAGATGCTGAAAGTCCTGATGTATAGATACACAAAGCCTGGAAAGCGGGTGCGGACATGTCCGAGTAAAGCTTGGCGTTCCAGGTAATAAACCATAGTACTCATAAGCACATTGGTGATCCTCCGAAAAGGGATCGACGAAATAGCTCAGTAGGTGGAGGTACATGGCGTGGTCATTACGAGACCGATGTGAATGAGGACATAATCCCACACCACACCATATAATCCTCTCATGGAGGAAGGATAGGCCAAGGGGCCAAGATGGGATGAAGATTCCCGAGAGATGGGGCTGGACCCGAATCCTTGACATTCAGGTGGTCCTATGTATCCCATGTGGATGGGAATCAAGCCATCCGTAGTTTTCCAATTGTAGTTTAACGTCATAAGGGATGAGAAGGGGAGTAATATACCCCTAAACAAGGGAGGTATACGGTATGGCGAAGAAGCCGATGTGAATTAGGACGTAGTCCCACACCACACCGTACACTCCTATAAGAGAGGACCTGGGTCGTGGCCCGGAAAGACCAAGGGGCCTGATGGTTAGGCATTGGTTAGGAAGGCCTGACCTGCTTGTAGTTTAACGTCTTGCAATGAGGACGAGGGTCGGGGACCCGAGGAGGCCAAGGGGCCTGAGGCTGGGCCTCGTAAGGGGAGGCGTATGGCATGGTACATGATCCCGACGTGAATGAGGACAGAGTCCCACACCACACCGTACACTCCGGGTAAGAAGTTGGGCGAAGGGGCCCGAGAAGGCCAGGGGACCTAAGGTCAGGCATCGGTCAGGAAGGCCTGACGGGTCTGCAGTTTAATGTCTTACATGAGGACGGGGGTCGGGGACCCGAGAAGGCCAAGGGGCCTGAGGCTGGGCCTCGTAAGGGGAGGCGTACGGCATGGTACATGATCCCGACGTGAATGAGTACATAGTCTCACAACACTCCGTACACCCCTATGAGAGATCGGGGTCGTGGGCCCGATCGCTAGCACCGCTTGGGGGGAAGTTTTTCACCTTGGGATGGGGTAGAGCGAATCACTGCACTCGATGTCTGGGACATCTCGGGGTGGACCCGAAGATCCAGGACACTATTAACCATGTTCGAAACACAGCGTTCCTATGGTAACCTGATATGGGAGCAACAAATGAGCGTCTACCGCTGACCAAATTCGCAACGCAGGACTTGTATCGGCTTGTTGCTTGAAAACCCTCGGGGGCGTTGGCCCGTATCGGTAGGAGATCACTTGGGCGTAGTATCCAGGCCGTTCTTGGGGATCCCTCAGGGTGTGCAAAAATGATGGAATTATAGTCAAAGAGTGGGTGAAGCATAGCTGTATCCATCCATGAAAGAGGCAAACATCTCCAGGGGGATGTGCAGCCGGGTCGAGGCTTGCTTGATGTGAGTCGGGGCAAAAGTGAGCACTCTGCCATGTCTTGACCCGAAGGGCAGATTTTGGCTTTTGGGCTGGGCCAATGGACGAAATTTCCGGGCGTTCCTACGTATCTCATGAGGACGAGAATCAATCCATACATAGTTCTTGAAGGCCATGCAGTTTAGCGTCATGCGGTGATGACGTGGGAGGATAGAAGAACATGAGCGGGCACATGGTGCGGCCCTTACAATCCTTGTGCGAGCGGGGTTGCATGAACGGGGCCAAGAAAGCCTACTCCCTGCTACATAGAGATCCTCCAAGGAAACTATTCCCAGGGGGAATAGTGGAAGAGAAAAGCTTGGGGCTGGGCTCAAGACGAGGCGTCCGAGCGTTCCTACGTATCCCATGAAGATGGGAATCAGGCCACACATTGTTCTAGAAATGCAGTTTAACATCTTGCGGGACGACGAGAAGCATCTCATTTGGGGATATGTATGGTATGATGAGTAATCCGATGTGAATGAGGACGTAGTCCTACACTATACCGTACAATCCCGCAAGAGGGTAGATCGGGGAAAACCAGGGGGCCTGGGGCCGGACCGCGGTCAGGAAGACCTGACCAGCTTGTAGTTTAACGTCTCGCGGTGAAGACGGGGGCCGGGGGACGGAGGAGGCCAAGGGGCCTGAGGCTGAGCCTCGGTTAGGAAGGCCTGACTGGTTTGCAGTTTAACGTCTTGCAGTAAGGACGAGGGTAGGGGTCGGAGGAGGCCAAGGGGCCTAAGGCTGAGCCTCGGTCAGGAAGACCTGACTGGCTTGCAGTTTAACGTCTTGCAGTAAGGACAGAGATGCAGTTTAAGGTCGTGCGGGACCATCTTGCAGTTTAGGGTCGTGCATGACATTACAATTTAGAGTCATGTTGGACCATAATGTGCAGTTTAAGGTCATGCGGGACCGTTTCACAGTTTATCGTCTTGCAGGACGAAGATGCAGTTTAAGGTTGTGCGGGACCATCTTGCAGTTTAGGGTCGTGCATGACCCTTTTTTCCCTAGGCAAAGTATCTTTTGAGGATTTTGGAATTGGTGGGAGGGGTTATACGCTCTCTATTAGTGGTCACCAAGGAATATGCTCCATTGGGGTAAACCTTATGGATGATATAAGTCCCTTCCCATTTGTGTTGTAATTTGGGCGGTTTCCTACCGGGAATCAATGGCGCTCGGAGGGACAGTACCAGGTCGCCCTGTAGAAAAGTGCGGAGACGAACCTTCTTGTCGAAGGCCCTCGCTATCTTATCCTGATGCCTTTCCAGATTGTGCAGGGCACGAAGGCGGTTCTCGTCCAGTGCTTCTAATTCTGCTAGATGGATCTCGGCTACCTCATCTGATCTCTGGTTGTCATAAACTACAGTGCGTAATGACGGCAGCTGGAATTCAATGGGTAGGACGACATCAGCTCCATACACCAGGGAATATGGGGTCACCTGGTTGGAGTTGCGAGTCGTCGTCCGGTAAGACCAGAGGGCATTGGGGAGCTTGTTCGGCCAACTTTTCTTGTTCTGACCAACCATCTTCTGCAGAATGTTAGAGATGGTCTTGTTGAACGCCTCGATCTGTCCATTCGCCTGCGCGTGGTAGCGGGAGGTATGGTTCGACCGGATGTCGTACTTGGCGTACAATTTATTCAATTCAGCTTCTCGGATGTTGGTGCCGTTATCGGTGAGGATGTCGTGAGGTACCCCAAACCGGTGGATAATGTTGAAGCTCACAAAGTCAACGATGGAATGGGCCTTGACCTCTTTGAGCGGAACTACCTCTACCCACATGGAGAAGAAATCTGTAGCAGTCAGGATGAACCTACACTGGTGGGCTATTGTCGGTGGATACGGTCCCACTACAGCAAGTCCCCATACCGAAAATGGCCAAGAGTACTTGGTTGGGTGGAGGGGCTCCGGCGGCCGATGCAAGAAGTTGGCGTGTACTTCGCATGCGTGTCATCTCTTGGAATATCCAATACAATCATGGATTATATAGGGCCAAAATTACCCCAATCTTCAGATTTGATGGGACAGCATCAGCCCAGCTTGATGGGCGCCATAGGAACCGGCGTGAACCTCTTGCATAACTTGAGGTATCTCCCCTCCTTGGATGAAACGGAGGAGGACACCATCGAAACTCCGCTTATAAAGGATTTGTTCAAGATTGGGGCCTCTCTGGAGGGTAAATTGCAGCGCGCGGCGTCGGATTCGCTCGCGCTCGGCCCGGTCGTCTGGGAGCTGACCATTTTGGAGATACTCGACAAAAGGTGCTCTCCATCGGGAGTGGCTTCAACCACTATGTCTTACGAACCCGGGACCCCTGACGTGGAGGGTCTGGCGGTGAGATGACTTACCCGCAGGCTATCATGGTCCTCTTGGGTGACAGGGGCAATGACTCTCCGGTGGGCCACATGTATGATCAAATCATCTTTCTCGGGTTCTGTGAGCGATGCGGCTAAACTAGCCAGGGTGTCCACTTGGCCGTTCTGCGACCATGGGACATGGGTAACCTCCGGTCGAGAAGAGAACTGGGCCATTAGGCGGAGGGTGTACTCCAGCAACGGTGCGAGCTCCGACTTCCTGATGACGTAGTCACCATTAACCTGTTTGATTACCAGCTCAGAATCTCCCTTCACATGTAGATGGGGCACATGGATCTCAAGGGAAAACTCGAGGTCGGTGATGAGAGCTTGGTACTCTGGCTTGTTGTTCGTACAGCCTTCTGACAATAGGAACGAGTATGGTAGGACGGCTTGCGCCGGAGTAATGAAGACAATACTCATGCCCACTCTGTTGAGCTTGGGATCGTTGAGCTTCCTACCGGTGGGGCTCTGGGAGGAGCCGTCGAAATGCATTTTCCAACACGGGACAACATGATCGACTTAGAGGATTGTCTCATCAGGGAAATCCAGGTCCAGGGATTGATCCGCAGAGGTTGGATGTGCAGCTAAAAAGTCTTCCAACACCTATCCCTTAATGGCCTTCTGAGGTACAAACCTGATATCAAACTACTGGAGGATCACTGTACACCGTGCTAGTCGGCCAGTCAGCATGGGGCGGTTCAGGATGTACTTCAGTGGGTCTACCCGGGAGACCAATTGCACCTCATGGTGTTGCAGGTAATGTCGCAACTTTTGCACGGCGAAGACGAGCGCAAGGCAGCTCTTTTCGATAGGGGAGTATCTGACCTCCGTATCGGGAAGGATGTAGCTGAGATAGTAGAGACTGTTCTCAGTACCCTCGCTATTCTTTTGGGCGAGCAGCGCACCGAGGGATCTCTCCAGGGCGGTCACATAAAGGACTAGCGGCTTTCCGGAGACGGGTGGCATCAGGACCGGAGGTTGGAGCAGATACTGCTTGATTTCCTCGAAGACGGTCCGACACTCCTCATCCCATTCGTAGGCCGCACCCTTCTTCATGAGCCGGGAAAAGGGCTTACACTTGCCGGCCAGATTCGCGATGAATCAGTGTATATATGCTAAGTGGCCTTGAAGGCCTTCAAGCTCCCGAATGTTGCTCGGGGGAGGCATTTGGCTGATGGCCTTGATCTTCTCCGGGTTGATCTCGATACCTCGGTATCTGACAACAAAGCCTAGGAACTTCCCAGAGGTGACCCCGAAGGCACACTTCAGCGGGTTCATCTTCAGGTGACGGTAACGGAAGAAACCGAACACTTTCTCAAGGTCTTTAAGATGGTCCTGGAACTGACATGATTTGACTACGAGGTCATCCACATAGCATTCCACCAATGTCCCTAGAATCGGCTTGAATATGCGATGCATGGCACTCTGATAAGTGGCACCTGCATTTTTCAAACCGAATGGCATAAGCCGGTAGTAAAAGGTACCTTGGGGAGCAATGAAGGCAGTGGACTCCTCGTCTTCGGGGGCCATCCGGATCTGGTTATACCCGGAATACCCATCGATGAAAGAGAGGGCTTGGAACCCGGTCGTGGCATCAATCAACAACTCAGTCACCGGGAGTTGGAAGTCATCCTTTGGGAAGTGGCAATTAAGATCGCGGAAGTCTATGCAGACTCTGATCTACCCATTATTCTTCTTGACTGGCACAATGTTGGCAAGACACTTGGGGTACTGGACCTCCTTGACGAAGTTGGCTATGATTAGCTTGTCAACTTCGGCCTCAACCATAGCACCATGAGAAGGGTGCATCTTCCTGGGAGGCTGCTTAAACCCACGATGTTTTGCCGGGAGGCCCAAACAGTGAACGACTACCTGGGGATCTAGCCCTGGCATCTTTTTGTAACTCCATGCAAACACATCACGGTGCTGCTTGAGGAAGTCTATGTACTGCTGCCACTCCTCAGGGGACATGGCTGCACTGATCAATGTGGGTTTTGGATCTGCCTCGCTACCAAGGTTCACCTGTACCAGTTCATCAACCGTGGTAGAGACGCCTTCTTCAAAGGCAGGGGGAGCATCCTCCAGGTCTTCCTCCCCACCCGTAGGGGGACTTCCCGCAACGGAAGATACTTCTGGGCTATCAAAACCCGAGTGGCAGCTGGTGCCGGCCTGGGCAGCATCGATCATCATATCGGGAGACTCACTCGCCATTGAGACCATAGCAATGAAGGTAGTCGACCCTATCCCATCTGGCCTTTGGCCTAAAGGTCCACATTTGATGATATCAAAGCAGTGGTGACATTCCGGCCTGAGTCAGTTAATTCCATCTCGGTGGAAGAGACACGTATGGCACACCGCCATTGTAATAAGCTTGACATCCCGATACCGTACATGGGTAGGAGGTTCCGGGATGACTTAATCCTGTTTGATGTAGGAGTACGAGGTGATTTTCCGTTGTCGCTTGGACACGGGAACATGCCTTCCTTGCGTACCCGAAACAACAAAACATTGCCCCATGTCGGGGGTCGTGGCCTCCAACCGGTGGATCAGGAGGATGTAGGCGTCATCCATGCTTGCCCAGGGATCACTTGTGACCGGGGCGGGTTCATCCTCACTTACTACGATTTGCTTATCCTTACTTTTGTAATAACCTGCATCCAGATAGCGGGCCTCACAAGAAGCGAAAGGGGATGTGTCTCCTTGGAGCACGCCTACTCGACCGTTGAGCGAGTACATGAGGCATTTGTGATACGATGAAGGGACCGATACATGAAGATGGAGCCATGGCCTACCCATAAATGCGTTGTAGGCGGTGTCCTGAGAGACAACCATGAACTCGGTGCTGGCAATTAAGCCACTGAACTGAGTCTCCAGGAGGATCTTGCCGACTGGGGTTTGCTCTGTCTTGTCGTACCCCTGGATCCTGAGGTCATAGGGAGTTAAATCACCTTCAGACAGACCCAGCATTCGCAACGTCTGGGTCGGAATTAGATTGATTCCGGAACCCGTGTCAACGAGGCAGCGGCGGACTTCCACACCGTTGAAGTGGCTAGTGACGTACAGCGGGCGAATGTGCCCCTGTATAGGAGGGTCCTCCTCTTCACCAGAAAATGAGATAACCGCCTGACATTCGGCATTTTCAATCATCTCGGTATGGGAGGCTTCTGCAGCTGCTACCTCCGTCTCAAACTGGAGGGGGCTCCTTAGGGCCTCGGCAAGTGCCTCACGCATTTGGGAAGACAGGAGAAGGGCCTCTAGGATAGAAAGCCTCGCTAGAATACCGGCCAGGTGCTTCAGGACATCATACTTTCGTTCCAAACGCGAACCTCTACTTACAGGTGGTCGTTCGACATTTGGAGGCATAGCGAGCCCTGCTGGTTGAACCGACGATCAGCGAGTACTGGGCACATCTTGTTGCCTACTAGTAGAAGCCCATAGAGTAGTCTCCGGACTAGGATCAGACAGCAGAGGCCGGCCTGTAGCCAGGTAAGACTGACTATGTTACGAACAAGGAAGCTCCCCCCGATCCAGTAGCACGAACGGTGGTGGAGGTAAAGCCGAGGGCGTTAGATGGGGTTGCCCGTGCTGAGATCGGCGCTGAGCCTGCTGCCTAGTCTCAGTAGCATGCACAACTTGGCCAAAAGTGCCTGCTGACGTACCTCGATGACCGGCGTGGTTGCGATTCCGCTGACGTTGACGTCGGCTGGACATGTTTGGGAGGTCTTCTTGGCGTTCCCCCTCGTCGTGGGTCATATAGGGCTTTACCAGCTCCACGGTGTTAACCAAAGTGTAGCCCTGGCTGTCGCTCGAGGAGTCATCCACCGCTGGGCAGATTCTGGGAGGAATCCCCATTTCAGGGGGCATAAAGTCGCCGAGAGTGCGGGATGACGACGGCACCGGCGGTGCGCATTGCTTCTTCTTATGTCGCCGCTGCTTGCCCTTTTCTAAAGAGGCCGATTGTGAAGACGATGCGGAGGCACCAGCTACATCTTTTGAAGGTTCCGACTGCTCCAGGCGCGCCCGGATGATACCATGGGCACGAACAACGGTTTTTCGAGCCATCTAGTCGTCGTATTTCTGGGATCCGTGGCTGGGGACCTGCTGCCATTCGCCTTCACTGTCGCTGCGGATCTCTGATCCTGCAAAGACACCTTCCACTTATGCTGGTGCTGGGCCCAACTTGACTATATTGTTGTTGACCTGGTCTTGAAGCCAGTCTTTAAACACATAGCATTGCTTGAGGGTGTGCCCCAGGATCCGATGATAAGGGCAGTAGTTGGGGTGATCAGTGAGATTCGCCCCTGCCAGCCTTCTGCACTCAGGCAGACGCACAATCCCTTGTTCTACAGCACTTCGAAAGTAGCCAGGGACCTGATTTTCGTTGAACGAATAAGTCTGGTACCTTCTTTCCGGATAGGGGGCCCTGGGGGCCTGGCCATGACGAGGGGCCGGAGGGGCCTGCCGAGGAGGCGGTGCCTGATTGTCTCGCCTAGGTGGCGGTGGCACATTGCGCGGGGGAACCTGTCTGTTCTGAGGCGGTCGCTGCTTGGCAGGAGCTTGTGCTTGAGGTGGAGGACCTCTGCGGGGTTGCAGGGGTGATGCAGCCGGCAGTAACTCCAGCTGCCTCGGGGCTTCTATTTGGGCCACCGCGGAGGGTTCAGCCCTGGCGGTCCTCTTGGCCGGGATCATAGGGGGAAACAAATGTGCCTGACTGGCCTGTTGCAGGGCTTCCTCAAAGCGTTGAGCCTTATCTGAGAAATCTATGAACCCTCCAGGGTAGTTCTGGGTAATTTGGGAGGGTACCAGCTCTGTCTTGAAATTCCCCACACACATCGTCAGTAGTTTCTCCTGTGTTAGTGGCATATCGTGGGAATACGTAAGTCCCTTCCACCGAGCGATTAAATCTGCAACCCGCTCATCAGGCCTTTGCTTGCACTTGAAGCGGTCTGCAATGCTAGTCTTCCGCGTGGTGGAGCTGAACTGGTATAAGAACTGCCGGCGAAGATCCTCCCAACTGGTCACAGATCCGATAGGGAGCTGGTTGTACCAGACGAATGCCGGTCCTTCCAATGTCTGTACGAAACATCAGAGCATGGCAGCTTCTTGCTGAGCTGGAGTCCCCAGCATGGGGCCACACCTGGAAGAAAAATGAGCCAAGTGCTGCGGTGGGTCCCCTGTCCCGTTAAAAGGTGAGAAAGTGGGGTTCCCAAAACCCGGAGGTGCGGGCATATCATCCACCCACGTGGGATAAGGCTTGCCATCTGGTGGGACCGCCACCTATCGTGTTTCCAACGCTTCGAGGCGGGCTGTGAGCGCCGCGATAAGATCATCCGGGTGGGGGTCCCTATCTTGAAGGGGATCCCTAACCATAAGTGCATTGCCAGGTTCTTCAACACGGTAGATGTCTTCGGCCGCTCATGGATCAACTGGCTGGATGACTCGCGGGGTGACTGGGGGAACCTGGACTGGATTCTTCATATTTCCCCATCACTCGGGGGGATTTGGCGATATGTATCGCGCCCTCTTGCCATACGTTCCGGCTTCTTCCCTGTCTGCTGTAGTAGCATGATCAGGGTTGCACGGAGGCATCTCACCGGGGGGAAATTGTTCCTGCCCCTGCTGCCCCGGCCTAGGATTACCATAGTCGGTTCGCCGCTCTGCGGCGCGCTCAGCTAAGATTTCGTCGACCAGGCTCTTCTGCTCAGCAAGTAGCTGGCGTAACGTGGCCTTCTCGGGATCTTCGTCCGTTTTCTGCACAGAGGCGAATAGGTCAGAGTGCTTGACTGTTCCGACGTGTTCCTTACCCTTTCCGGTGTTTCGACCGAGTACCAGCGACTCGGTGGGTACGGGGAGGCCTAGCAATTTCCTCTACTGACGGGTAACTCTCCCAGATGGGTCCAGTAGTGGCGGTACACCCTCAGGGGGTAAGTCTCCATCAAGGAATTCAAGCTCGTCTTCCTTGTCCACAACGTTGGCCATGTGGACCGTGACCCCTCTTGAGGGCATGTCCTCAATGTCGCATAGTAAATTGGGCTGTCGTCGGATAGGGTCGAAGAGGAGAGCGGCATAGTGTCCCCCACCACGGACTTGCACATGGGGGGTAGCTTCACTGACGATTCTGCGGAGTGCATTAAATCTCTGAATGCATTTTCGTTGAAGGGCGCTATGGCGGCCTAGCGACTCAGGGTGCTGGGCCACAAGGAGTGCGGCCGCATCGACCAGGCGGCACTGCTTGCCGATTTCTTCGAAGTGCTCTCGACTTCTGGGGTATACCACCCATTCGTAACGAAGGCAGAAGTGTGTCGCCCATAGGGTTCAACAAAAGCACCCCACTTCTTCAGGGGTAAGAGACTCCTGTACGCGAAAATTCAGTGCCGCCGTCGGCCAGAACTTTTCCAGGAAGTAATCCGCTGCGAGAATACTCCAGAAGCTCATGGGCTCGGACTCAGGGTCTGGCCCTGTGTTGCCCCACTCGTCAACCGGGGGCGGCTGAGGGACCGGTAGTGGTACCGAGGCGGACCTCTGGGATAGTAAGCTCGGCGGTGGAGAATACGACGAACAAGCTGACAGGACGCCGAATTCCAGGACATCCTCCGAAGAGTGAGGTGACCTGGCCACGATGTCACGATACGACGGGCTGATAACCACAACATCCGGAACAGGAGCCGCAGCTACCGGCGATAGGTCGTGTCATCGATGTACCGCCGTTGGCCCCCAAAATAACTCTCTGTGATCTCTGGTAGAGGTAGAGGGTGCTTCTGGTGACAAACGCGGTGATTGCGCGGTCGAGACCTGCGGGATTCCCAAGATTTCTTCCTCATGGATGTACCTGCGGAGGTTGATGGGAATCTGGTGGACCTCAAATTCTGGGAGAATGAGGTTAACGTGTTTGGTTCCTGCCCCAGTCCTTGATTTGGAGGAGCGGGGAGAATGTTCCATCGCGGATTCGCATTCCGCTTCATAGTCGGAGAAGCGGTCAGGTTTCATCTCCACCCGGGCCTTCCCAGGATTCTTCTTGTGGTGGCGACGACCCGCTCTCCTACCCCGGTGTGGCTCTTCGGGACAGGGTTGATCCCTACCAAGCGGTCTCAGGGTGGCGGTGGCACCATGGCGGAGAGGACCCCCACTCGAGACAGCCGGGGTGCGAGGGGCACCAGGGAAAATGTCGAAGGGTACATGGGGAGGACCTCTATGAACAACAACCATGTGGGCGGAGCCTCTGTTGGAATCGACAGGAGCATGGGGAGGACCTCCATGGCCGATGCAGGCAGAACGAGGCTGACCTTCACTCCTCGAGTTTTTGGAGCGAGGAGGACCTTCACCGGTCGTAGAGAGGAGGTAGGGAGGGCCCCCACGTTGAAGAAGGACCGGATGGATGGTCCCTTCAGATCGGTGGTCGGGGAAGGAGGATGGACTCCAGACCCTGTATAGTGGGCGCGGGAAAGGTTTCTGCGCTGAACATCACTGCCGTAGGGCAGGTCTTCCTTCGGGAAGGGGGTGGCGCGAGGCATACCTCCATGACGAACTTCGGAGTGGGGAAGGCCCACGCCCTGTGAAGTAGTGGCACGGGGAGGACCTCCGTACGGGGTGACATCACCGCGGGTTAGTTCGCGGCGATCACCACTCAGGCCTGCAACCCGGAGAGTCAACCCAGCCTACTCGTGGGGCGGTTGGGGTCTCAATCTTGGTTGGGTGAAGGAGTACCCCTGATCAGTGTATGCAGGGGCTTCACGATGCATGTCGGCGGTGGCTCGGGCCACTGTAGCTGTCGACATCGACGCGCCTGGGCGAGCGTCCTCAGCCCGGGCCCAGCGCTGACGTCGGGTCAGGCGAGCTGGTGCAGGTGGTGAAGGGACGTAGCCTGCCAGCTCTTCCTGCGGGGCCAGACAGTGGCGCTGACGCGGCCGGGCGGGAGCTCTCTCCTGGAGCCCTTGGGTCGGGACCCTGAGCGGGCTAAGCCGGACGGTGCCCGCCTCTTCAGCGTAAGGCGATGAGTCGTCAAGGCGTTCTCGAGACAGGATCCCGAAACGGTTGAACGTTGGGGTGGGGAGCAGGGGCTCCCTGCACGGCCTGTTAGGGCGGCGTTGACGGCGGGGCCTAGAGGCCTCCCGGTCCAGGCGGGCCATATCCCGTGTTGGGATGACCCCTTCTTCCTCGTACCTGCGCGCGAGGTTGTTGATCACCCTTCGCTGGATGACCTCTGATGGGGAAAGGGGACGTGGGTGCCCCGTATTCCGCGATGTGGCGGCCGATGTGGTGGTAGCAGCGCCACGTGGGGTGGTCATGGCGGTGTTGCCCCTGCCCATGCGTGGGCAAAGAGCAGATGGTGATCGCGTCTCTGTAACAGTAACCTGGTTCCTGAGAAACGAAGGGATAAACTCATCAGTACTGAGAGGAAAAGGATTGACAGCTAGTGCCCCAGCGTCCTTCCATTCTCCACGTCTTTAAGAAGGATACACACTAACATGCTGTAGAACGGAGTGCCCCACGTTCCACTGCCCCGACTTCCGGTGAGTTTCACGACATGCCCGCTATTTTCTTGGCGGGACCAGGCGCCAGATATCTGGATCTGGTGACACGTCAATCTACTGGTTTCTCAAACGCTACTAATCTCCATATTGAGGAGAAGAATTTCATGTTGGGTTCTCCATTTTTGTTTCTGACGATTTCGCCGGGGCGCGCGCGCACGTCCGTTCCGTCCGCGGAGGAGGACGTGCGGTGCTTTGTTGCCCCGCATTCCCGCTTTCCAAAGGCAGGATGCATTCACTCCTTATTCAGGGACGTCTGCTCCTTGATCGAAACAGGATGATGGGATGTCAGTTCTTCCTCATGTGGATTCCTCCTCAGAACTCGTCACCTAGTCCGGGTCTCCCTCATAGATTTAATACGTAGTTCGTGAAACTCTTCCCAGTGCCATGTTTCCATGGACGCCAGTTAATTACACTGCTTCTGTCGGGACATTCCAAAGGGTCCGGTCAGGGCAGCAACCTTCAGTCGGGGGAGTAGTCACGTTGAGGCATCAGTAGCATGTCTAGATGCTGGGGAACCTGGCATGTCTGTCTGTTATCCATGGTCACAAGGCTTCTCGAGGGCGTGGAAGCCCAAGGCATCCCACATCAGGCGCGGGGAATTATATGTCATAGAAACATATCTGATATTTTCCTCAGCTTCCCGTGTTTAACACAGGGTATGCCGCGAGTTTAACGTCTAGCAGAGACGGATCAACCCAACAAGAGCATTAGCTAGGATAGATCGGATCGAGGGATTCTCCTTGAAGGGATGTCGATACCGGGGGCCAGCCCATGGGCGGCTGTGAAGAAGAGCGTACCTACATGGTCCCACCGGGATATGATGGTCCGGGCATGAATCAGGATGGGCTGTAGGTGGATGAAAGAAGTAGAGGGGGAATGAAATGGGACCATCGCAGGGGCGCCAGTGAAGTTGGGATTGAACCTTGAAGAGCCTTCCTACGTATCCCCGTGGCATAGAATCAAAGTCCGTGTAGTTCGGGATGGTGCCGGTAAACCGACGTGAAGGTGGACCTTGGCCCGATGAATGTCGTCGGCGAACCAACATGAAGGTGGACCTTGGTCCGATTGGCATCGTCAGCGTACCGACGTGAGGGTGGACCTCGGTTCGATGGGCATCGTCAGCGTACCGACGTGAGGGTGGACCTTGGTCCGATGAGTGGTGGGCTTGAGCCTATGAAAGGATTCCTACGTACCATGCCTTGACATGGATTAAAGACCCCGTAGTTCAAAGGGTTTCATCGGTGAACCGACATGAAAGTAGACCCGTGGGTCCATTAGTGGTGGGCTTGAACCTTGGGAAGGTTTCCTACATACCATGCCTTGACATGGATCAAAGTCCTCGTTGTTCAAAGGGTTGATGGAATACAGTTTAACGTCATGCGGGACCATAGTGAACCCTGGCGTGAATAAACGACGAGCGGTGGGTGTAGGTGGACCGACGTAAATGAGGGACCTTGGTCCGATGGGAGATGGGATTGAACCTCTGGGAGGATTCCTACATACCATGCCTTGACACAGATCAAAGTCCTCGTAGTTCGCTGAAAATTGGGGGGCTTGGCACACCGACAAGGAGACAGTCTGGGCCAATGTTTGTTGGTCTTGAACCTCAGGGAGGCTTTCTACGTACCATGCCTTGACACAGATCAAATTCCTCGTAGTTCAGATTGGGGAATACAATTTAACGTCAAGCGGGGCGGGGGTGAACCGACGTGAATGAGGTCGGGATGACCAGATGGTGGATTTGAACCTCGTAGAGGCTTCCTACGTACCATGCCTTGACATGGATCAAAGACCTCGTAGTTCGGGTTAGTCACAACGGCTTGCCGTCGGACTGGAATTGCAGTTTAACGTCATGCTGGACGTAGGTGGAACACAACGTGAATGATGATGGGTGGGCATGAACCTCGTGGAGGCTTCCTACGTACCACGCCTTGACATGGATCAAAGACCTCGTAGTTCAAATGGGGCTTTGTCGGCGAACCGACGTGAAAGTGGAACGTGGTCCAATGAGTGGTGGGCTTGAACCTCTGGAAGGCTTCCTACGTACCATGCCTTGACATGGATCAAAGACCTCGTAGTTCAGGTGGGGTTTTGTCGGAGAACCGACGTGAAAGTGGACCTTGGTCCACTGGGTGGTGGGCTTGAACCTTTGGAAGGCTTCCTACGTACCATGCCTTGACATGGATCAAAGAACTCGTAGTTCAGGTGGGAATGGGTGTGAAGTTTAATGTCATGCATGAAAACGGGAGGGGCATACAGTTTAACGTCATGCTGGACGCGGGCGAAACTCGATGTGAATGAATGATCGAGTAATGTGGCTTGATCCTCATGGAGGCTTCCTATGTACCATGCCTTGACATGGATCAAAGTCCTCGTAGTTCGCTATGGGTGGGGGTCAGGGTCGGTGCTCACTCTAAGCCCACGTGAGTCATGCTCAGTGTGAGAAACAAGAGGTTGCAAGGACCTGACGATCACGTCCCGAAGGATGCGTCCGTGAGAAGCGAAGAGAGGTTTACGCGTTAGCCGGCCCATGGTGCTGGGACTTACTCCAAGATGGAGGCCCATGGTGCGACAAAGTGCGGGAAAGATGGACCTTGGTCCAAAGATGGGAGGTGCCTCATTCCCTATCACACCCTCCACTAACCTTTGTAGTGGGGAAGTACGGAGATGCAGAGGTGCAGCCATCCATTGGGGAACTAGGGTCTCCCTTCTACCATGAACATACGCCACTCCAATAAGGATTATATCATCCCTTGTGGATGGGTGATTCCATTACCGTGGAGATGAGTGGTTTAAAAAATGTTCGAGCTGGGGGGACCCTTCGTGACGGGCACGAGGTCGGGTCACAGTTTAACGTCATGTGTTGAGGACGTGGTGCTTGGAAGTTTAACATCCTGCAGCTTGGATGAGGTGGGTTCACTCCACACCCCTAGGACTTACATAACCATTACCCTCTGGTCCTTGGGGGAGGGAAGGTACCAGTAAGGCCATGGTTAAGGGGGGTTGTGGAACGAACCATCACGGGGTCCACGTTAGCGTGGATATGCGAAGAATAAATAGCCATTAGCGTGCCTATGTGAAGAAGCATTAGGCGAAGCAACGCTACGGCTGGTATTGTCCATGGGACTTTGAAATCACATCGTGCAAACCTGTAGGGTTGCACGGGAAGAGGAATCGCTAAGAAAAGGAGTGTGCTTCGCGAAGTGGAGTTCCTTGGCCTTAGCATGGGGCATAGGTGTGAGTAGAAGGTTCTTCGCGAAGTGGAACAGTGTTCGCGGAGCACTGCCTCACGAAGAAGGGGTGCCTCGCGAAGCAGGTTCCTGCGAAGAAGTGTGCTTCGCGATGTGTAGCGATCCTGCCTTAGCATAGGGATCACTAGCATGGGTTGGGTGTTTGGCGAAGCATAAACGCTCCGCGGCTACCCAGGTTCCCTTGGGAATCCCCTTCCTTCGCGAATTCCCTTTAGCTTCGCGAAGGGCATCCCTCTTGGAAGAGGGGCTCAAAACGAGACAATGCAGAGGCGTCTCGCGAATTATAAGTACCTCGCCGAGCTCATGATTCCCGGGGCAAAGAGTGCTTCGCGATTCGGAAGAGGAGAAGCCGAAAGGTCGGATTGTCCATCCTCGGGACTCAGGGGGAGTCCAGTATTTATAGGCAAGGGGTGCCGCGAAGCAGAACTCGCGCGCTGCCTCCGGTACTTCGCGGCGTGCTCGCGAACGTCAACGTCATCCGCGGAGGGTACCGCCTCTAGAGATTCGCGGCGGCTCACGAACGTCAAATGCGTTCGTGGAGGGTTACCGCCTCTGGAGCTTCGCGGCGGGCTCGCGAACGTCAAATGCGTTCGCGGAGGTTTACCGCCTCTGGAGCTTGACGGCGGGCTCGCGAACGTCAAATGCATTTGCGGAGGTTTACCACCTCTGGAGCTTCGCGAGGCCGTGATGGTCGGGGCGCTTCGCGGCGGGGCTTCGCGTGGGTGCTTCGCGTCGGTGCTTCGCGAGGCAGCGCGCCAGCCGTCTTTTTCGTTCCTTTCTTTCGGGCCATATTTTGGCGCCAACAATATCATACCCAAAACCACATAATAATGCATGAGAAAAATATAATACCATTTAAATTTATCAATAGACCACCATTACCAAACAACATTACAAAATCATATAAACAAATAAGAAGACTAAAATTACAAGGCTCAATGTCTACAATATATATCTCTATATCTCCATTACAATATCAATGCTTCAACATAACAAGACAACACAAGAATTAAAATGAACCACAAATGAAATGAAATACATTACCTCTACCTGTATCCTGGAATTAAACATCATAAAAAACCCATAGATCCAAAGAAGGGGTGGGTAAAGAAACTCAGAATAAATTCCCCCAAGTTACATCTCTTCTCATGAAAATAGTATATAAAATGATAGTAGATTCATATAAATAAATTCACATAAAACCATTTAAACAATAAAACAACATTCCAAAATCCAAACACATACTTAACAATGTAGATTACCCAAATAATCTCATTTACATAGAATGAAACAAAAACATTAATTAAAATATTCCCATTTAATAATTGGGCAATCCATTCCTTTTCAAATGACCTAGTTCACAAACTGAACCACAAACCCAACATAACCAGACAATCGTTGTCTTATCATTGACGTAGAAATTTCCCATCACTACAATTTTCCCATTTTATGTGGTACTTATTGGCCAGATCGATCCCTTGAAGATGATACTTTAGGACCATTAACCATCCCAATTTAACTCACACATATCTATTTTACTAAACAATACCAAATAAACCATTTCCAAACAAATTCACTAAAATCATCACTTATACTAAAAGTACATATAACCCAAAAACCATTTCACTATAACATAATTATTTTTAAAAACCACATTAATATAAGGGACCATTTAAAAAAAATTTAAAATCCAATAATAATGAATTTTGTAGAATAATGTGAAAATTACCCTAAAATCAAGAAATCATTATGAAATTGGTTTTAACATATCATCATTCATCATTTTCACAATAAATTTATAGAAACAAAATTAATTTGAAATCATAGCCTTCATGATCTCTTAATAGGAGTAAAAAGTTAGTCCACCTACCATGATGGTTTGATAGACTCGATGAACATCACAAATCACTCTCCAAATCCTAGTTAAATCTACACAATTCCCCCGTATATCCCTTCCTATTACATCAAAAAGGCTATATATAACAATTATAGGGAACAAAAAATATATGTTCTATCTGAAACCAATATATATATAAGTAACCTAAAGTTTGATAAGAGTTTTCAATGAAAAACAATGACCCCCTCCCTACAAAGAAGACTGACCGAAGAAGAATTTCTTTAATGTACTGAGAAAACACTTCAAAAATAACCATGAATGATGGGAAGAGGATCCCAAATTCTGAAGAGAAGGAAATCCAAAGTTAGTATGGAAATGGGTCAGAAATGGTGTGATTTGAGTTATAAAATTAGTGAGATCCATTTTTAAATACCCACTTTCACAATTTTGCATTGTTAGAAACATAGTTAGTAATTTGTTTTTCTAATTGTAAACTTGCTACTACACCAAGAGTGTTTTGGACTGGGTTTTCCTACATTATTTAAAAATCTATGTGCCTACATGAAGATTTCCATTATTCAATGTTTCATAGTCAGACTTGGGTGGTGACACAGTCTTTAAAACAATGCACTAATCATGAACCTTCTCATGTGCCCCTGCCACCAAGTACAAAATATCCTATATATGTTTCACGGTTTCCACTAATCATTCACAAATTTGGAATCCATATAAATCATTAAAACAATCCAATAACCTTATAATATCATTAAAAAATTACTAATGAATTTATATTAATAATATTTCTTAAGTAATTCATAAAAAGCTCAAATGTCTAGTGATACAATCTCACCGACATTTTATTATGACATTAGAAAGAAGAAATCTACATCTCTCTGTGAAAATGTTCATTCCATTGTTCATACATTTATATCTCAAACTCCTATATCTCATATTGAATTTGAACATGTTTCCATGAAATTCATAAGAGTATATTTCTTTCCCATGGAATAATTTCCCTTCCCTATCTACAATTCACACTATATTATTCACTAATGAAGCATCCATCTATAGCTTAACAATATGAAAATAAATCCCATGGTCAAGATCAGGACGACACTTCTTAAACTGAGATACATGAAATACATTATTAATACACTAAATTGTAGAATAAAATCAGATCAATATGTTACCTCTGAATCATATTCATGTATTTCAATATGGCCTATATATATTTGATATATCATTCCCTGCTTTCGAAAACGAAATTGTCCCAGACCAAGAGAGATTATTAATAACACATGATCACCCAAATAGAATGATACTGGACATAAAAAATAATTTTCATTTGATTTCTAATTTCTACAACCCTTATCCATTCTCTTCCTAATCAACATAATCTTATCAATAGTATTTTTGACATGGTTCTTTCAAACTAACAACATTTCATATATTTCCACACAACAAATTAGTGAATGAAATATATACCTATAAATTGTGCCAAGTGAATCCATATATATTGATGCCAGATAATTGTTATTATACGGGAAATACATGATGGTTATGTTGTGCTCATATGATCCATCAATATTTATCTGACAATACTATGACATTTCTTCCATCCTTTGAATCGTCCACTCATATTTTCCATGTGTATCTGGATGATATTCCATACTCATAGTCAATAGAGTACCAATTGATTACTAAAATGATTTTGGAAATTGAGATTTGAATCATTGATCTCTATCTAATAAAATGAAAACAGGTGCACCATGCCTCTATACCACCTCAAAAATTTAGATTTTGGATAGGTCCTCCACTGTATCAGATTCATAAATAGGGATGAAATTTTGTGAGCCGATCCACTATTACCCATATGCCATTGTCGTTTCAGACCATTTATGGGTGACCTATAAAAAATATATACTTATGTACTATAAATAAAATATAATTTTAGGCACACAATCCAAAATACATGTGGTTCCCTAATTCTCTGCCTTGACATATGGTCCTGTCAATAATTTTGAAACATACTTATCCACCATCATTTTCCTATGGGCCCACCAAACATGAACTATAAACACCTTATTAATATTCTAAATTCTCGGTAAACCAACCATCTAGAATGATTGTATGAACTAAGATTTTGGACTAAAAATCCATTGACATTACAGTTTTATTCTGAATCCAAGAAAATAGAATTACCATCTAGTTTTCATCCCATATTGGTCCCCACAATATGTTTTTTTTCACATGTCCACAAACATTGAATTAGATGTTTCCACCTCATTAATCATATTAATCCAATAAGGAAGAATGAAACAACAATGAAAACCACTATATCACCCAAATCATCACATTCAAAACACATGTCATCCCTGACCAATATCAACTACCATTGGTCAAAAGCTTCTCTTTCCACGTGATCATATGAGTTTTTACTTAATGCATCCACCACATAATTAACTATACTTGTGGATACATTATGTAAAAATAAAAAATATGGATATAATAAATCAATCTCATATCCCTCAAGATAAAATTTCATTATGAAAAAATAATATTTAGACTCTTATGAATGTTATAAACTATAAATTTCTCACTAATTTGATAGTAAATCCATGTTTTAAATGAATGTAGAACACCAACTAAGCCAAAAATAATTCTTTGTGTAGGTCATTAATGAAACCATAACTACCGTGATCCATACGAAAACACATTATCCCATTTCGTGAGAACAATCCCCAACCATGATATCAATGCATTGAAAAAAATCGCATACCATTACCCTGGTTAGGGAAATACTAATATTAGTGATGATATAAGGAAAATATTATTCTAATCAATAGACATCTAACAATTCCCATTCCATTATAATGGAATAGTATTCCTTTTCATAACTGATTTTGGTAAATCTATTTAGGATAATCCCTGAACCAATCATCGGTAGTACCTTGGTATACAAATGATTATCCTTATATAAATGAATTTTTTGGTGGTTTATAAGAAATAACCACCATTACTTTTTCCTAATGCACTAAAAATATTATCCCATAAATAATATTTTCAAGGAATCATACCTCTTGTTTCCAAATGAATAACATTGATAATTTGGAGTATAACCTATGGACTCTTAAGATTCCAAAATCTATTACTAAGTGTTTATCATGATCACCCTGTGTCCTGGAATACAACATGATATCATCCAAAAAATCATTATCATTAAATCAAGATACCTCTAAAATATCAGATTCACCAATTACATGATAACAGCTAGTAATTATTTAATACCAAAGGTCACCCGCACATATTTTAACAGGTGATATCTATTTATGACAGTTGTTTTTGTAATATCTGATTTTCTCACCCTTCAATAATGCTTTCTTAATTACAAATCGTTTTTGGAGAACTACTGAGCTGCCCTCAACTGGTTGAACAGATAATCAATGCATGGGAGTTGATATCGGTTCATTGTTGAAACATTGTTAATCTTTTGATAAGCCATACAGAGCCAAAGTGATCAGTCCGAATTATTAAAAAACATTATCAGTTATACCAATAGATATGGGCTAGTCCATTTGAACCCTTTGATTTTTAATCATCAAATTTCACCTTAAATTCAATAAATTTTGAAGGTTCCAACTAATAAGATAGAAATGAAGTGGTGTTGTATCTCTAGAGAAGATTTATTTGAAATATTGTTATATTATATGTGGAACCCCTAATACATATTTGGGAACGAAATCAAGAAACTGATCGTCATATTTTGGGAAGCTGGTTCTTTCATTCTCTTCAATTGATGAAAAATACAGAGCCATTAATTGATATCATATTTTTGTAACTATTGGGGGATACAAGCCTTAATCACCCACCATTAAATTCTTCTATAATTTAAGGAGATGATAGACACCATCATTAGTTGTAAATATTATTTTCACTCCTAATAGTTGAGGTTCTCCTTATAAATCGTTATGCAATTCCAACCTATGATTATACCATGACCATAATTCTAAAGAGATCAGATGTTTCATTTCAACTGATCCCCATCGACAACTATATGCCTTGTTTTAAACAGAATGGAAAGAAACCCTCTTTGAACAAGAGGACATTGATGCTTAATAAAATGGTGGTTTATCAACAGTAATACCAAACAACTAATTAGCATGAGGAATAATGAAATAATGAGACTTATATATAAAACTGAAAGACTTCATAAAGGAGGAATTAGAAAAAATCACACCTCACATCATCTATGGTGTCAGTTGGTCATTCATGATAACCATCTCAGTCCCAAATACATAATTAATCACCACACATTGATCATTATTAACCTACAAAAACTAATCCTACTATAGAGTCATGGTGTTCCTAGAATCACCATGGGTAACTCTATTATTACATGGAGGGGTATTTTTTTTCCTTGTCCTGTGGAAGAATATGACACATTCGAACCCTAATATGCGTCACAAACACCGTACCTATTATTAATGGAATTTCAATAAAGGGAAAATCCCATCTTGTTTTAATTATAAAATGATCTAGATTGTTTTTACCTTCTCAATTCTATTTTCTTAGAGAGCTATAGTAAAAACACCTTGATTTCTCTTAGTCTTCATAAAAAGATTCTACAAGCCTACTGAATGATTCTGATTCATTATCCCACCATGTAAATAATTTTCCCACTTCATATTTCTCCCCAAGGTTGAGTTCCTACCATATACTATTCGTATCCTCATTCCTCCTCCACTCATTTCAAAAGATATATATATTTTTCCCATTGTAGCTCTATTTACCATCTATGTCTAATCTATTACATCGGGTAGCACAATCTTCGAATGAGTATCCTACCTCATTTGTAATTCAATAAAATTTTCCTTCAATTATTTACTTGTTTTAAACTCCGGTGGAGTGTAGACAAATTTCATGAATTTTTCCACATATTCTATCATTGAATGTTTTCCCTATTTTATTATGAAGAAGTAAATTGTTTGCTTAATTCTAAATGTTTTGGGGTACAATGTTTTTAAAACAAATACTAAAAATCCTCCAATGTCATACCTTTCCATTCTATGTCCTTATAAACTAATTTAAACCATTGATGTGCATGTTCTTCTAACTAGTACATCACAATCATTACATTCATCTTATATAAAGTGGCTTGTTAATTGATGATTCAATTCCTCATATTATTCCACAACTTCTCCATTTATGGTTTCGAGTCACACCAAAATAGGGGTATATCCCTCATTTGAAATTGAACTGAATGGTCCACATGTCATAGCTCACCTATTCAATCATAACTACCCATATAATAAGATGATTTCATAATTCATATAATGGTCTGCACGTTACCATGGGGCTTAGGTGATACCACAAATTCCACAGCATCCTCGAGTTTGTTTCAACAATGCCTACCCAATGTTATATATATAGAAACTACATTAAACATTAGTATAAAACTTTATAAATTGAAATATTAAAATTTAAAATTCTATCTAATTGAAACTTTCAAAAGCATTTAATCCAAAATTCATCGTTTCCCTATTCAATTAGTTTTAGAAAATCCACTTTGTTTTCAAAATTAAACCATTTCAAAAATACCCTTAGCCATTCCATTTTTAAAATTTCATATTTGAAAACAATTTCGAAATTTTTGAAATACCAATACATTCATTGAAAAACATAAATCATTACTCTAAAATAGAAATGTAACCCTGGTGGTATATCATTTAAACATTTCTATTCAAGCACATATCATTGTATAAACCGACGAAAATGATATTTAAATGCATATAAGTGTTTCCAAAACAATTATGTACCCAAATCCTTGGTAAAACGAATATAATAATGAAGAGGTTATATAAATTATTTTGTGCTATACAATTCAATTTCTGACAATCCAACTCCATTGTACCCTCCTTATTCAATGAATAACCCATAAATGATTTCCATCTCCATGATAGAAAAAAGTCTCAAATGGACCAAACTAGCATATAAAACTTGTAAAATCCTGCTTTATTTTATTGGTTGGAGTATAGGTAATAGTTCTATATGTCCTTAATTTAAATACCCATGGTTCTAAAGGTGGACAATAAATTTTGAGGGATTAATAGAAATTGGGGGATGATTTTCCCATTCAGGAAATAAAACCTCTAATACATACATAACATAAACAAACAACTATATGATGCTTGAAAAAAAATTATTATAACTAAACATTAATAAGATTCCCCCAAAACCCAATAAAAAAATATATTTATAGTACCTAAGAGGAAGAAATAAATGACAAAACTAAAGGAATCCATGATAAATTTCTATATATCCATTATTTAGTATAAGAACCAAGACCACAAAAATACTAAAGCATCACAATGTTCCAGTAATGAAATTTGAAGCTTCACCCTTACCTATTTCCAGGAATACTACCTCTCTAAAAGAAAAATGGTTTAAATTTTGGGTGTGAGTACGGAACTAAATATAATTTCACCTAAATTAATTCCCTAAACATAACATAAGTAAAGAACTTGTAGTCACAAGTATATAAAATAGTTTAAATAAAAACATTTAAATACTTCAAAAACATCAATAAGCCTAAAACATCCTTACCAAAATAATTTACACTAATAAACACATTTACAAGGAAGGAAACCAAAAAAGGGATTATAATTTATCCCAATTTTTATCAGTATAATACCTTAAATTTCACATTTCAGAAGTGCCAGAGAACATGCCTCAAACACACACCCAACTTGACCACAAATGATTTTTGTTACAATTGATTTTGTAACTTCACATCTATACCACATCACCTTTATATTGGGGTACATCACCAACACATATGAACCCTGATGGTTTTACTTCCTGACCACTATATATCCCCATTTAACTCACTCTTATAAGTTTAACGAAATAGTTTCAAATAAAAAATGGAAAAACCATTTCTACTTAATCATTCACATTATTGAAAGAACCCATAATCCAAAAACCATTCCATAGAAAAATTTCCCCAACCAATTTTCAAAGAAATATTTACATTTTTAATTAATTTAAGAAAACAAAAAAATTTAGAATCATTATTTTAAAATCGATCAACAGTGATTTTTGAATGAAAATTTCACATTTCCCCCAAAATACATAAATCAATACCAAAGGGGTTTCACCCAAAAATCTCACATCAGTTTTAAAAAAAATTCATGAAAATAATTTACTTGAAATGAAAGCATTTAATTTATAGAAAGAGCAGTCGAGAGTGAATCCACCTACGTCCATTATTTTCACAGAACCATTTAATGGCACCGAATGTAACCATATCTAAGATGAAACACCACAATTTAGTGTTATATCCCATTCCTAAACAATAACATGGACACATCTGACCATTGTGGGAATAAAATAACACATGATCGTTCATAACAAACCTCTATCAATAAAACATGGAGAGAGAAGAGTGTATCTATGAATACCCATGAAAAATACCACAATATTTATTTACTGAGGAATATTGTCCTTAGAATCCCCAAGAGAACCCTTCATATCACTTCATAAATGATGGGGAGAGGTTACCAAACTTTAGTGGGAATGAAATCTGGAGTGAGGGTCCTAATGAGCCTCCAATGGTATGTTCAGCTTTAATAAATGTGTGAGACCCATTTTTAAAACCAAATATTTAAATCTAGGTAGGGGTAACAGCTCCATTAGTCAATATATGTGCTAACCTTGTGCAAATTATTTACTCAACTGGGTACCTTATATGGTTGGCCTACATAGTTAGAAAAGCTGTTTTCCAACCATACAGTTGCCTGTGACCCATTTTATAGGGTTATATTGGGGTATGTCATTTAGTATGACCAACTGTTTGTGAATCTTGTGCCTCCTTCTAGGTCCATTTCTTCTAGTGCAGTGATTCCAACATGTGTTGCACAATTTGTACTAACCATGCTCAAAACATGCTCCCTTTAAAATTCCCAAAAATCATTGAATAAAAAAAAATATATTCCAAGGGTTACCCAAACACTTTTTAGACATAAACAATTCTCATTTAAGGGTTACATATGTTAATACATGGGTGTAACCGACCATATGAATAATATCACAAAACACAATAAGTTGATTAATTTCAATCATGCCTTATTAGTCTTGGGATACCATCTTTAAGTGGATATATACTTATAATATTAATAATATTAATTTAATGATGATGTAAATATCAAAATGAATCCTTTTTTATAAGATGATATTTCATCCATATGTAAGCATATCCACCTACTTATGAAGTTTATATAAGGCCCATACAATTAATTATATTCGACACTACAATAATTTTATGCACATAAGGTCCCTGTGAACTGCATTAGTATAAAATAATCTAAAACTGAATAAACAAATCTTTATCATAAGATTATTTTATTTATTTGCGGTTATATAAAAAAAGTAAAAATTACTAATCAATACATCTATGGGAATTCATTATGTGTTGATGGAGATTCTAAAAACCCTGATTATACAAACTAGATTTCAAATAAAGTATTTTGAATATGTGATATATTCAAAACCTGTAATATATTGACAATAAAAAATCATTCATTCTAAAATCCATAAATGAGTCTCATTCTAACACACTCTAAATAAAGGATTTCCTCCCCATTTAATCATTCACATTCACCCTCCCACATGTGTTATGATATATTAAATTCCATTCACCACAATGATATCACTCTAACATTAGACCCATTGTAAATTCTATAAAATCACTAGCCCATTGAGGGTGTGTAATCCTTTTAAAATACATACAACCAATTTTTCAATCAATTAATTTCCTCATAACATATTACCATCAACCAAAAAATTCCAAAAAAACATACTCATGTTGAAAATATACAACAATGACATATTTCTTATGTTATAAAATAAAACCATCTTCACAGACAATTTTCGATGTCATCATGCATGTCAATTGATCGAATAAATTACCCATTTGTATGAAAAACAATTGAAGACCACATTATGCACTATAGAAACCAGTATCTGACATTAATCCTAACTAATTATGGAAGATAGGACTATATAATTTATCCTTACACACAACAACCAGTTAATGCTAAAACAAACAGACTCCAAACAAACATGTATAGAATAAATTCCTCATTTCAAGACCAACATGGAATAAATGATTCCATAACAATAGAAATATGATTTATTCAGATATTTATTCGATGGCTATAGTTTATTCAACTACAAAAAAACTAAAACATGGTAATTTTTTTTACTTTATTCCTTGTAATTCCAACCTGACAATCAATTCCATGTTGATCGTTATCTTCCAGGAAGAATCTATGTTCATAAATAACCCCCAATAAATTTTAGAGTATACAATTTTGGGAATTTTAAAAAAATCAAAACCATATTTCTACCTGATTCATGAAAATGGGTTATGAATCATGGATGATCATAATATATTCAACTTAAATGTGAAGAGAAATAAATTTTTGTGGGCTTAAATAATCACTAGATTGTAACCCATGTCACTTTTCACATACTAGGTTGGTGTAAGATGATTATATATTTACTTATATGATTCTAACAATATTTAATGAGTTTAATGAAAATTAAATAAAACTGTATATAGAGGTAGTTATGGTTAGGCCCCATTTGGAGTGGAGAAATTATAATGTTTATTGATCTGACTACAATGTGACTAGTTTTAAAATAGTTGTGTTCCCCTTAAAAAGTGTCTCCCATATAAATATGTCACCCATGATATCATTTACATAGGATTCCCAACACAATTACCCTTTATATTCTAGATGAAAAAAATACCCCAATGATATATTTTATGTTATGAAATAAATCCAAATAACTCAAAAATTAGATTCAAAATGTCACAATAATCAAGGAATGATGATCACCTCAACTCCTGAATATCAATCTTAAATAGGACCACACTAGGAAAAAAATTCTACCATTATATATTTTGTTGAGTAAAATTATGAGATTTTTTGGGGTGGTTATTACCCATTACAAATGAATAAATCCATGATATAAATGATATAATGATATAATTCACGAATGAGATTATATTTAATTAAATAATACTTGAATTTAAAAACAAGTCCATTATGTGAAATATATATGAAAAATTAAATTTGAAAGGAAATACATAGTATTCACTATTTTGTAATGGTTCTCAATAATAACTCAAAACTATGACTATATGTCACCTCCCCTCATGATGGGATGATATGATGTATAATCCTCAGTTTTATTTAGAATAATGGTCTAAAAAATCCATTTATTTTTAATGGATAATGAATTAATGAAAATATAATTGTTTTAACATGAAAAAATAACCATAATATAATTAAAAAAACTTAATGGAAAATCATGAAGAAAAATCATGGGATGTAAATAGAAAAGTGATATTGATCTTCTTAAAAAAGCCATCAATTTATCATATCTACTCTAACCAAAAATTTTACGTGGAAAAATGATATGATAGGGGGAGTGATTTTAAATCAATGAGATAGAGTTGAGGGTATAAATAAAAATGATAAAAGACTCATGAATTTGAAATTTAAATGGAATAATGATAGAACAGAACCAAATTATTTAAAGGAGTCAGATGAATGTTAATAAAGATCCTTCATTTGGTGGTGCCCATTAATTATCACAATTTCCATAAATGATGTTATCTATGTTCAAATTTTTGGTGTGGATGAGAGAGATATATCATTGTTGTTATTTAAGGATATAGTATTAATTAAATATTAAATATAATTTAATTTAATGAATATTATTATTGGAATTTTATTATATAATCTTTTTTACACATTTTATTGCCACCTATGAGACCCGTGTGGACCATGGTCATGCTACGACTTAATGAGATTTTCCATATCCTTTTCCAACACTATTATATCATCCTCAAACTATATTACTTAATAATTTTGGAGATGAAATAAACACCACTGAGTACTTGATGGGCTACATAGAGCTTTCTAGGTGCAATCTGCATCTATTCATGAACCCGTTGTATGGTACTGAATGAGAGGGTTATATTTATTCCACAATATTCATGGTGGAACAAAACAAAATAGTATGTGAGCCCTAACTATATCCTATTTAGAAGAGACCATTGAAGACAATATTGATTCCAATTTTATGATAAATTCCTTATCTATACTAGAACTCAATATAAACACAAGAAATGAAAGTTTAAAAAAATAATGTAATTTATAAAAATGATTTACTGAATGGGATAATTTTATTATTTGAAATAAAATGTATATTTTACCCCTATTTTATGTTACCAAAAACATCATATTAATATCTTTATAAGAAAAAGTTAAATGTTAAAAATGATCGAACTTCTAGATAGTCATGAAACATTTCCTACCTGTTTTGGTTCATTGAATAAATATTATCTCTAACTTGATAAAAAATTATTTTAAATAGACAATATTTAAACTTCTACCTCCATAAGAAATTTCTATAACATTGTTATTATGAAAAATTAATATAAAATGAAATAAGGTTAAGTGAATTGAATTTCACAATATAATTCAAATATAATTTAATATCAACCTTTATATAAAATTCAACTAAACTATTAGAAAATAAAATCAAATTAATTCATTGGTATTTTAAAAACCTATAAAAGCTTCAACATATTAATATATAAACTAATAATGACAAGAAAAGATAATTATATTAATTATTAATCTATTTAAAAGGTCAAGATACTTCCATAACATGAAATAACTACGTTGAAAAACAAATAAATTTTAATTAAAGGTTTTTAAACATGTATAGCGATAATCAATGAATTTATTAATAATTTTTTATGAATTATAATAATCATAAATATATATAAGGAAATAAATTTTTTTTTAAAATATATTCCCGTGATATGGAATGTTAAATCATTGCAAAAAATTCCTTTATAAAATGAGTGGAGAAAATTAAAATATCTTTTAAAAATTGATCTTTAAATAAAAATTGATTGGATTTAACATTTAATGTAATTCAAGAGTTTTATTTTTGAAATATATTACATGTATATTACAATTGATTAAAATATTCCTTGATTAGTAATTTCATACACTGTTTTTATCCATAAAATAATATATAAATATGTTCCGACATGAAATCCCTATATAGTATAAAAATGTGTTCTTTTTGGAATGATTGAGGTCCGACAATGTTAGAAAAATACTATTTATGAATGAAAACAATCATAGGTTCATATATATTGTATATATGGATTTTAGTACCAAAAATCTCTTATAGTTTTTTTTAAATTATAATAAATAATTATTAACATAATCATATTATATAATTCATTATTATAATAAGATTAAATAAGAAAATTCTTATATTTTAATCAATTTTTATTATATTTATTATAATAATTATATTTTAAAAAATTATTAGTTTCATAGAGATTATTTATTTTCAAAAACATAATAATTTACTATTTCATTTTTACTTATTAATTACCAAGGACAATGTAATGAATTATTTCACTTTCATGGAAATTTTGAATTAGCGATTTTCAGATCTTTGATTTTAGTTCTGAAAACATTGATATGCAGTTAATTTATTTAAAAATGAAAATAAAATAGTTTTTTATTTATAAAAATATATTTGTCCTAATTTTTTTATACTTTAATTTAATAAATATATATATTGAATCAATTTTTCGAAAAAAATATCAAATTTTCCAAATGAAAATTTTTGTTCATCGTATTTTAGGGGAATTGAAGAAGATAATGATGACCCAAATTGCGTTGGGGAGTGATACAATGTAGTAATAAAGTTATTAACAACACTGAGATGTTCCAAGAGTAATTTTGGTGATTTTATTCCAATAAATATTAGTTACAATCACATAATATTAAGACATTTAGTGTTTTGTTACTTAATTTTCATTAAGCAATTTTTACAAATTGGAAGAAATGATCTTATAAGGACTATTATTATTACATGAATAACATCTATATTTATCTACTTTAATGATATAATTCATTTGTAATGAAGGAATGATTTCTCTTTCGATAGTTGTCTACATACCATTTTAACAAGACATTCATGTACACATTCACCATCAATTAAACTATCGAATGAAGAATTATCTTGTATTTCCATGATATCAATGTTATTATTAGTTTCCTTGGATATTATTTCTTATTTTAGTACATTTTGTTTCATCATTATCTCATATTTCATTATGGATAAGATGGTCTATAGAAATTCTATATATTTAATTCATTTTTAAACTGAGATCACCACCATTTTGGGTTCTCATGAACTAGATAAATTCCAATGGAAATTCCTAAAGAGAATTAATATGGACGATTAATGAAATAAATATTGTATTCAATTTAAAAATATTATTGAAAGGAGTAAAAATATATGTATCTGACTAATTAGAATGAAAATAGAGACATTCAAAATAAAAAAGATTCTAATCTAATCTAGGTTACATTATGTTATTTGTTTATTCTTGTGTGACATAAAAACATTTCTAAATACAATTTTCCAAATTTCAGTTAGATATAAAATAATGTTATTTTAATCTAAGACACACTGCAAAGAATTCATTGGTTTTACAACTATATTAAATTATAAAACATATTAAGGAGTGTATTTCTCTCCATGTATAGTTTTGGGGGTATGAAAATGCCTCACATATTTCATCATCCATCGAAATATAATTTTTTATTTAAAAATCCACTTTAAGGGAATGTGGGGGACCATTGTTCCCAAAATAGAGACCACTATGTGCTGAAGGGGCCCATAATGTTATTGAACACAAGGGTAAGGTTATTCGAGTCAGAAACTCTATATAATTCCCAATGAAGAGTACTAACCTGAATGTTTGTATCCTCCCTGATAATGTCTTTGGGGTGAGAAATCATTCTTTCTATAATCTGAATAAATTCGTCTGTGGTGATTCTAAATTAGTTGAAACCTTGGGAAATGATTCAGTCTTTCTAGTCAAGCCACACTTGTTTCTCCTTGTTGGCCTCAACCTGCACACACCATTCATATATTATTAAGTTATCCTCATTTGAGGCATTGGGTTTAATGAATTATTCAATCATATCTTCCTTGGAGTGAATAAAGAGCTTCAATCACTCCCCTACCTATTCCATCACTCTTGGTTCCCTAATTGGATGACCACTTTCCCTGTGTTGTTGGCCTTTGTTACTCTTGCTGCTGCCTTTCATGGACAACATATTTTCCTTTGGTTTATGTAAGTGAGAATAGTCTTTGCATCCCCTGGGTTTTTACCCTGGACAACAATGAATTTTCCTGAGTCATGCTACCCTTTGTTCCCTTTCTTCCTTCTAGGGCTATGGGTACCTATACAGTCAACATTGTCTCATGATAGATGGTTGAGACCATCATCTCCTAAGTCATCATCCACGTGCTTCACTTCATGTAGTTCCAGACATTCAATGTGGTTTTTCAATGCCACCCACGGGACCTGCCTCATCAAGCTCGGAGAGTCCACCTTTGCAGTGTTAACGTCCATGATGCTCTTATTCTTCCACTCTCTCCCAGGCATTGAGGGTAAGGAAATTATTGGGTGAAAACGGACCGAAGACACTAACCCCAACCTGGCAGCATTGTCGTGGAGAGGATCCTGAGGCCATGGTCGAACAAAGATGCCCCTGAAATGACAATACAGGAGTTCCATCCTCTTTATGGAAGACCAACCTAGGCCCGTTACTAAACAGTGGCCAATCTGAACCTTGGGGATGCACGTAACCACAACCCATGAAATGAGGCAGCTAATTAGTATCATCCCAGCCCCGACCAAGGGTACCCCAAGGTCCTTATCCCTTACTAAGTGACGCCATATTCACCACCACTTCTTCATTCTCTTGATTCCATTCTACAGAGCTTGCTGGATCCGGACTCAGTGCATCCAAATCCACAGATGCCTTCAGATCCATGCCCCAACATGCACTTAATCCCCCGGATTCTCCTGCACCACTTGGCTGATACCCAGATCCAATCTCAGGTGGGCGAAGACAGCTGCAACACATGGCCCTGACTCTTGAGGAATGCCCTTGACTGATCCTGGAGACACCGTAGAGGGGAAGAGCACATGGTGAACCTCTGCTACAGAACCATATACCTCCTGGGGGTTTCCTTCCTGAACCACTGGATAAACAAAATATTCCCCTTTCGATGGATGGAAAACCTTGGCTAAGGCCTTGCCGCCCAGAGTCTCGACATCCATCACATTTAGAGACGACATCCCATCATGCAGATCATCATCCAAGCGACCCTGATGACATACATGGGATAAAATCCCCAACCTAAGACAAGAAGAGCAGAAGTTAGACCATGATTCAAAAATCACAGGTTTTCTGCACCAAAATTTCTCCCCAACCATTATCCAAAAACAGTCGATAGCTGAATTCAAAACATCAATCTCAACACAGATACGCGGGGATATAGCATGACAGATCGATGTGATTCTGCTACCAGAGTATAATTAGAGACCAACCATATTTCCTAGCATAGGGATAATAGCTAGGTTTTGAAAGGGGAGGGGGATTTCGGGGAAACTAACCCAAATGGTTGTCGAAGGAGCAACATAGTTCATGCCGAAATCATTAGACCAGTGAGAGAGGTAGAAATGATATCCATATCAGATTAAAGGGGCTTTGGACCACCCGAGTATCAAGTCTTTCTCTGCTGAAAAGTGAACCATTATATGCCGCTTATCAAGAAACCCCACCACCGCACCATTATATAAACCTTAGGAAGCGAACATGAACCTGTCAAAATATTCAACCGAAGGACGAAGATGTCTAAAGAGAGCCACCAGGGTCAGATGTCGGCATGCCGAAGCTCCAGTGAATTCTGAATATGATAATAGGATGTTAGGGAATATTCTATGGAGATCAGGAGCTTTGGTGATGAGATCAATAGAAGGAAAAGGAGGAAAAGAATCTGGTTTGGAGAAGGGGGAGAAGGAAGGCTGAGAGGCTGCGAAAGGAGGTCCATACCCCTTCGATGGGAAAGATAGTAGGGTTGTAGCCATCCTTGGCTGTATGTTTTCAAAAAAAGGTTGATTTTTTGGTTCAGAATTTTTTTAAGATGTTTTTAAAAGTCAGATTTTTCAATCATAATATCCATTATTTCTATGGAAAATTCACATCTTAATTTTAAAATTTGAATAATTTAATCTACTAAATGTATGAGAATTAATTTAACAAGTAAATTCTATTTTTAATGTAGTGATGATTTGAAAAAACATAAAAAATAGTAGTAATTTTGAAAAATAATTATTTTATAAGGATACACATTACACATTTGATGTGGATTTTTATTGTATAAAATGGTATAAGGGAAATTAAAATTTAAAATTCATGTAAATTTATAAATTTATTACATAAAATTTTATATGTGACAATAGAATAATAATATATTAAAAATTTTAAGTGTAGAGGAAAGAAATAACAGGAAATAAAGGAATGTGTTGTGGAAATTAAAATACCTTAAATTAAGGAACCACACACAAAAATTATATTTTCATGCATTGAAAGATGAAAACAAGGAAACCCCAAGATGAGGGATAAATAAAATATTGTTGATCAAGGGAATCCACTGTGATCAAATTAACACCCTCTAGTTTCGAACAATTAATAAAGAGGAGGAAAGTGTAGTTATTGTGTTGGTCTACTAATGATGCCTTGTAATCCGTGACCTTGTTTCCCTCACATCATGTGTGGGTGACTTTAATGTTGTTTACAATATGTACTCTAGATTTGCTTATCCATGGAGTAGAGCGTTTACTCTAAAATGAATCATGAAAGATCAAAGTGTCAGACTCCACTCGAGTAACAACCAGATTCTCCTGAATGAAATTAATGAGCCCACTTTGCATAGCATGGGCCTCAGACAAGAGGGGGTACCATTTCTATATGATGATGTAAATTCCATCACCACATTCCCCCTAGTGACTCGAACCACAAAACCTCTCATCATCACACCCAATGAGTAGGATCCACATGTGTTCTATATATAGCATGTGCATGGAGGATGCAAGAAAACCCATGTCCCATAGATTTTTTCAGGAAAGGTTGGTTTAAGGATGAACTAACCTGGAAGAATCTTAATGATGGACCTTCCCACTAATATTTTTTTGAGCGAAAGCATATTATTCAGCATGAAACTTGTCATCACAACGATGGACCTAACTGTGGGAACAGAGCCTTAGAACGTTGCCTAGTAGCTGGCTTTCCCCAAGCACTAGAACCCATAACTAATAATACCAAATTGAGCCATCTAATAATTATTATCTCCCATTTTCCCAAGGAACCATCTCTCTAAGAAGGATGCTTCATTCTTCTCACGAATTAAGAAATCCTTGAAGACTCCAAAATATGCCACACTACATGAGCCCATTCCGCCGGAAGGAATATGTGTTCAAAGCTCTCCTCCTTCATGTTTCTGTAGAAATGGAATCTAGAGGAAAGGATTATCCTCAACTTATTGAGGTTATCAACCATAGATATTTTAGGGTTCCTGATTTTATAAGTAAGTAGTTGAAATTTCATGGCATTATGAGGAAATAATCTATTTCATTCCAACTATCATAGGGATCATGTGAGGAGGTCATTCTACAAAAATCCATGGTGGTAAAAACAAATGAAGAAGAATGTGTGAACAAAAAACAACCTGGTTCTGAATAAAAATAAATGGAGTCGAACAGATCATTTTATTCCCCATCCAAAACTGAGATGGTGAATCTAGGGCGTTTTCTCTCTTTCTGAACCGCGATCAGAGGTGCAAGGACTCATATGAAGGTGAAAACATAGAAAACATTGTTTTATTCTAGAAGAGAATTTCCCATGTGCCTACTATCCACTAAGAGATTTGTTGAAGAGTATGTACTAGAGGGTGGATCTTCATCCATAAGGATGAATCATAGTCATGACCTAAAATGAAAGGAACACAAATAAAATAGAGCTAAATAATAGAACAAAAAGGTGACCCTGTGTATCCCCCACTCAAGATGGACTAAGAGAGTATATTACACATTGGTTTTAACATTCGTCAAGAACTAAATAAGTACACTTATTTTTACTACTGAAATCAGGAAACTATGAAACATTGATTTAAACAGGAACCATGAACTAAAAAGAACACATTTATTTTTAGGGGATATATAAGTAACCAATTATAAAAATGAGGGATGATTGTGATTTTTTTTAATTTGAAAAACCCCATTATAATAAAATATCAAATCCCACAATGATATAAGATGTTGATATATAGTAAGAGAGATATTTGGTGCACTAATGGGTTATAAAATAAATAAGAAAGATAAATAAAGAAGAAATGGAAGTGAAAAATAAAGGTATACATCAATGAAATTTGAGGGTGCATAATGAATATTGATGAGGAGTATGACTTCATATGGACCCAACATATGATTTTCTCTATGATCATATTTATTTAATGAATGAAAGTGATTCATGTTTTAAAACAACATATGATTGAGGAATCACTAAAAATAGGATAAAATCTATATTGAAGAATATTTTAATTGGATAATGATTCAAGATTATATTATTCTACTTTTATATCCTCCAAGGATACCAAATTGGTACATTGTAATGCCAAGAAATTAATTTTTCAGTTGTGTCACTTAAATACATAATTTATTTTTCTATGAATGATATTCTATGACATAATCAGATACTCTGTATCAAAAAATGGGTAGCCAGTGACCTACCTAGGGATACTTTTATAATATCTAAATTCACCAACCGACTTGGAGGACCCTCATCCAACTAGTATTTCCCTAAAATAAAATATTTAAAATTGGCCCATTATGATCATTATGATGAATGTTTTTGTATGAATAAATTCTATCTATTAAAATATGTATAAATACAAGAAACAAATTAAAAAATTTGATAAATGTTATAATCACATTAGATTATTTCTGGTAAATAAAAAAATTACACTACAATGATATATTTAAAGATACAATATCAGTTATAAATTTCTCTCCTTGTCCAATGATAAAAAATTCTATTATCAAACATTGTTCGTAATCTTATATTGGAATAGTGAAGAAGCATTAATGAAAATTGATTAAGAGAACATAAATAATATTGTCTTTTAGATTCAGGGATCATAACATGGGAATTATATTTGAAACATGTCTATTTTCTTTACAATATTATAAATGTTGATTTGAACAATTATTGTTATGTTACTTTTTCTGTATTATTTTTAAATTTTTTCTGTCATATACAATTTATAGGGGTGTGTTATTAGAAATACATTGTGTTCAAAAAGTGTAGTCATTGATTAATTAAATAAATTAGTTGAAGGTATAATTTATATAACCACATGGTTCCTTGATAAAATATGATGGATAATAATTCATATTGATTTTTTACAATGATTAGGATGTCTACGAATTATAATAGATGTTTGTCAGGGAACCATTATGATAATATTTTTGAAATATATAACAAGTTACTGAAGATATTTTACTATATTAATTAATACAACTTTTAAGTGGTGAATTTATTAGTTTGGGTTATGATTTTAATTAAGACTATTTATTTAGATTATTTTTATATGCATTATTTATAACATTAACAGTGCTAATATTTTTTCATTGTTTTTTTTCAAAAGTGGTTTTCAAGAATGGATTCAATATTTTTACATTATATAAATGAATCTTTTATTGATTTTAAATATATATATTGGGAATTTTATATAAAAAATATATTGTATTTATTAATTTTATTCATATTATATACAAAAATTTCTTATATGATTAGTTGTCTTAATTTCAGTTATAAATGAATTTGAGTTATTAGTTTTACAAATGTATTTTATGAATTTACATTTGGGTATGGACTGATTCTGTTGAATATATTAGATAGAAAATTAATCTATTGGATTGAATAATATATTTAATAATGTTTTTTTTCTTTTAGATAGTTGTGGTATATTGTGTGGGAGTAATTATGGTTCCTTATATGGAATTTTGGATGCAAAAAAGTGCATCTCACTTTTTAGTTTACTTTTGGTTTTTCATAACATTCATCATATTTTTTGAGTTACTATATATCCTCATGATTTTGGGGGTTTTATTCCAAATTAATAAAATATTTTTGATATTTTTTATTTCATGAAACACTAAATATAGTTCTTTTTATATTATGTCACTACATTTTTATTTTGTTATACACAAAAATTACATTAGTTGATGACATGTGTAACACACAGGACTGATGATTGACGAAGAATAATATATTAATAATATATCTTTTATATAATATAATAATATAAAATCATGATGTTAAATTTGATAACAATAACTGTATTAAATAGTCTATGAAAATATAAGTTTAAAAAAATATATTATTACTTCCTTGGTTACAAATTAATTATAAATGAATATGAAACCAATTTAATATAAAAAGAAATATTATCATGGTTACAAATTTGTAGTGACCTAAAAAATTAAATTTTAAATTTTTTCCAAAAATGAACTTATTTAGACATTCCATTCACATGGAACCGACTTGGAGTAATTTACATGCTACACAGACTTGGCATATTATGCACAAAACACTGAGTATTTACATAATATCTTTTTTCAATAAATTTTTAAATCAGATAATTACATCATTTCCATTAAAATTTATTTTATGAATAGTAATAACTAATTTTTATTTGTTTTTTATATTGTTTTTATATTAATAATATATATTTATTACGATAGTTGGCATTTTTTGTAATGACTTTTTTTATTAAAAATAAAATTTTCATAAATGAACAACTTTTAATAATAAAATTAATTTTAGAAACAATTAGAAATTGAATTTTATAAAATAAACATCATTTCCAATACGGGATATCTTAATTATCCTAGGTTGATTAACTTTTATTTTTATATGAAATGTCATTTTTTTGATGAATAGTGAAAATACTACTTTTTAGATAAAAAAAGGGTTGTTTAATTAATTATTAATGTATAAGTATATTATATTTTTTATGGATAAATTAAATAAATATTAGATCTATTAATACAATTTAATTATTTATAACCAATTTCACTTAGAAATTTAATACAAAACCTAAAAAACCATTAAACATTTTTATTATTTAAAAACATATTATTTCATCCCATCTCCGTGATTAAAATTAATCAATAATTTTCAACATCTAATATTTGAATTTTTAAAAACTGATATACACCATTTTATTCAATATTGAATTTAGAGTATAAAATGAACATGTTAATTTTTTTTACCAAAATTATTAGTAAAAGCGGCTAAAATTAATAATACTGATTAATTACAAATTAAGCCTAATAATTTTCTAAACATTAAAATTAAGGGCCCAAATGATCTATCTATATGTAAAAAACCAAATTTATGACCATATATTGTCTATTAAAATTTAAATATTTATTTTTTTTCATTTCATGAATTTTTTAGGTAGGAACATGTGTACAAATATCTATCTTCTTAAAAATTCCAAATATGTCATTTTCCTTCCCAATAAAAATCCACCACCTTTCCCACTTCTCTAAGCCTCTAAAACAACTTAATTGATTATAAAACCTACCCAATGAAATTACAAAAAAGTACTCCCTTCCTCCTCCAATCCATACCTTGGGCAGAAGGCAATCCAATTAATCCTTTTGGCTCAAATGAAGAGGAGTTACCCTACTAAGAGGCAACATTTATCTGAAGTCATTTCTGTTATTTCCCTTTTATAACCCCACCAACAATATTTATCATACTTTTATATTATTACAACAATATCCTCAACCTAATATTATATTTTTATGTAACTTTTCTTCCCAAAATATACACAATACTCCATCTAATGGTTAACAAAGATACTGTTTTTGTGTAAGGTGAACTATTGGATCACGAAACGTTGATTGCCCAATTTTCCATTGTAACCTATCATAGTTGAAATTTTGATAGAAAATATGTTTTTATTAATTTATTAAATTTATAATATCTTTAATATCTTATATTTAATTTTACAATAAATATGATTTTTATTTTCGATTTTTTTAATATGATAATATCGTTTGAGGAAGTATTGGTTGTATCCACATCAAAGCGATAATATTTTTTATTTCAAAATAATGATTGTAGTAAAGATTGTTTTAGTGAATATATATGATATAAATATTATAATAAATAGACTATAATAATGATATATATTCATTTATATACATATATATCTTCATCTTTGATTCTATCAACAAAAAAATCAATAAGTATAGTGGTCATTCGTATATACGACCTACCGTATCCATTAATGGTGTATTAAATTTTATACATTTATATTTTATATATTATCATAATACAAATATATTATATATAAATTATATTAATATCGTGGTTTATATTCTACTAATCATGATATAGTGCATAACTACAAAAGATATAACCTATTAAGACACATACAAATAATATACAAAATATTACTCAATGTGAAACCTTAACATTGGATTATCAACAAATAGGTAGAATAATCTCATAATAATATCGTATATGATATAAAATATAATAATATTTTTATGAATAAGATTTGTAATAAATTAAAATTTATTTTAATGGAGTTTATAATGTATACGATGAGTGTTAAGACATAAGGTAAGGGGATTTCATCTCACTTTTTATTCATGTGAGATATATTCTATGTTCGCCACTCATTCCATTTATGTGTTGTATGTAATGAACATGATATTATTATATGTATATTATACAGAAATTTATGGGCATTAACATAGCTTTTTGTAAATTCCTTCATGGGGGTTATGTTTCAAATGTTTCCTAATCGATAAATAGGTTTTGTCTCAATTAGATTTCTTTGTGACTCATGGTTAATTAGGAACCTAAAAACATTTTCAATATGTATATACTTCCATTTTACCAATTTTATCATAAATCATCTTATTTTCTTGATATTTTATTCTTATTTTAAATTCAATTACTTATTTGTATAATATGATCCCATGATACCATGTTATAATATTTTACTGAGACAATATTATAACTTTTTCTATATTATATAAATTTATACATCCTCTAATGAATTATTATTTTAAATCTCTCAATAAATTCAATAAATTTACTCTTCAATGATCATTCTTTCTATATTAATTTTTTTCATTTTGTTTTTACTTTTTGATGTGTAGGATTGTTAGGAACCTTTCTTTATGAAATCCCTACATTTCCCTCTATTCTGTTTGAAATTTATGTCCCTTGAAAATATTTTTTTTTCAAAATGGGTTTCAAAGAATATTATAAAAATAAAATATGATCATTAAATGAAATGTTTTACTCTTTTAGTAATTTTCAAATGTTTTAAAATAAATATTTTTCCCACTTTCCGAACGGGGAAAATTTCTATGTTTTTTACAATGAAAAATGAATTCCTTTTTTATCCCATATGTCATGTATAGATTTATCCAATGTTAATCATTCGTATATTTATATTCTTGTTTAATTGTTATTTTTTAAATTAATAATTTTAGAAATATTTTTTCAAGGAAAATAGTTTTCAAACCATTTTATTGTTTCTTTTATAAGTTCTTATAAATGACAGGGTTTCAAAACATGTTCATGAATCTTTTATAATACTTCAAGATAAATTGGTTTCAAATAATTATAATGTTTGATTTCAATGTTGTCAATGAAAAAAAAATCAAGATATTTCTAGGGTTTTTTTATATGTTTTCAAATTATTTTGAGAGAAATGGTTTTCAAAACAATTTCAGGGTTTCATTATAATCTTTAAATGTGTTTTAAAAGAATATTTTATTTAAAATGTTATGATTAATATTTTTTATGTTTTCAATTTATGAGGTTATAAATTATTTCATTTATTCTTTATATGTTTCATGTAACTTTCTATGAAAATAATTTTCAAATGGTTTTATGTATTAAAAATAATTTTAAAAAAATACATTATATTTTCCCCAAAAAAATATTTAGAATGATTTTTCATAATTATTTTTCATCTAAGATGATATCTGTGGATTTTACTCCCTAACCATTATTAAATAATCTCAATATTCCATTAATATTATTATTATTAATGGTTTGCATGAAATTTCATGGTCTGCGTGAAACCGATTTCTATGTCACATGTTATATGATTTTAAATCCTACTTTTTTAATAGGTTCTTTTCATGATGAAATGAGTATGAAACATCTATATTTCCTTATATTAGGACATGTTTACAAGGTTATAATACTCGTTTTAATTCATGGGTTATGATATGATAATTCATGATCGTAGGAAACATGTACAAACGATTTAATTATGAGAGAGGTGGGACCTATATCTCTCTCCAATATATTGCGTAAATATTTATATCTCTTGAGAATGATTTTAATGGTTTTGGGAATAATATTTGAATATTATGATCACCATGGGAGTAAACCATGACAACCAATATGGTATTTGGAGTGAAATCATGCTACTAATATGACCATGACTATAAAACGTTACTACTATGATGGCATTAGTAGTGAAATCATGCTACTATGATGGAAATGGGAGTGAACCCTGACTACCATGATTTTCTATAGGGTGAACCCATAATTCCAATATGGACTTAGAATTGATTCCTTGGATACTATGGAAATAATATTATATTTTTACGTGTCTTCCATATTTCCATGTTTTATTACTATGTTATGATTTCATTTATTATATTCATTATTTATTTATGACTAATCTCTTATGTACTATCATTTTTATGCAATGATTAAAGTATATGATAATTTTTAAGAAGGTTGTGATCATATATTTTTTTGATCATGTTATCATACCTTATGATCATGATTGTGATTACATATATTCCTTGTTTACAATTACTGAGCATTCTATCTCACCCATTTTTCATGTTTCATTTTGATTGGTTATAAAGAACGTTTTAAGGTAGATGTACTAATGGTTGATATGCTTACGGGAGAATTGGAAGATATTTGAGTAGGATAGAATATATTCATTCTATGATTCCACAAACACTAAACTATTACAATATATGTGAATGTATTTTTGTAATGTACTAAATATACCTCTAATATGATGTAATATAAATGTGTGTTATGCCTAGGTCAGTATAGTTGGTATCAGAGGAATGGAATAGTCAACCATTGGAAACTATGATGGGGAAACATTAGTTAGATCCCTAGGTATTTCAAAATGGATATGACTATAAATTTCGTCAACGATAAATATAAAGGTCGGTATACACATTGGAAAATGTCCTAAAACATTATTAAAGTGTAGAGTGAGTGGTTTTATAGTAATAAATATCTATCAAAATACTGTATATGGTTATGGCTATAAATAAAATGTTTATAGGGGTAAAAAAATGAAAAAATTTTTTGGGCCTGACTCAGGGCAATCTAGTAGACGATAATGGGCCTTACTCTACACCTAGTTTAACAGACATGTAGAATATGATTTAATAATTCACAAACTCTTTATGAAATAACATAAAAGATTTAGATATAAATTTTATATGAATTTACTATTATGACCATAGGGTGTCCTATATTATGGAATGTCTCATGATTTAGAAATCCCATATATAAATATTTTCATGACAATGAAGTTTTATTCTATGTTAGGTAACGATCACACTATACTTCTTGTTTTAGACAATGGTAGTAACTAGGAGGAACAAGATTAATATTGAATTTGATGGATGATTTGATGATGATAATTCGTGTCGGATTATTACAAGAGTGTGATATGTTTTGATAATGCCCAATCATTTTTCACGCAATATAATAACAATGGGTACCATGACCAACATTTAGACTCAATAAGAAAGAGAAATAAAGAGTTCACAATGTGTCTGGACAATGGATTCCATGGAGGAACGAATATTCATGTTCCATTGTGTATTTAATGTGGAATTAATCAACTATGTTAATAACTTATAAATTCATGAAGATGATTAGACTATTTATAATAATGAATCAAAGTAGGTGACTCCAAGGGAAAAAATGTAATGTTTGGTTAAAAAAATTGTGGAAAATACTGGCCAACCTAAGATATAATTTGATGGTTTTGTGTTTTAAATATTGAATAAATTGTCATTATGAATCTAAATGTACCAGAAAGAAATATCCTAAAGAGGATCAACTTGTATGTGAGAGAACAAGACAAATTATTTATGATGATGAGACTATAGATGAAATGTAAAAGGAATGTGGTATTGTGTAACAGGATGAGGTAGATTATCAATATAATAATGATGAAGTTGAATAATAAATGTTTTTATGTATATGGATTGAAAAATTACTTTATATGAAAGATTTAATATACAAGGGTTTTTATACTAATCTTTTCCACTTAGTATATGCAAGTTTATGATGACAGTTACTGATGGACTAGTGGAGTGATTTAATGAAAATTTGGTATTTCGACTAAGGGAAAGTGACCCTTAATATGTTATTTAGGATAATAATATTTTTTATAAAAACATAATGTTGAAAGTATTTATTACCCATGAACTATGCAATGATTTGTTAATTAGTGGTTTATTCTATGATTAATGATGCTTAAAATATTTTTATATTGAAGTAATATATTAAGAATTCGTTGGAATAAGGAATAATGAATGTTTTAGAAAAGTATTAAAAGTAATTAAGGTTATTACCATGCGTTAAGGGAATATATAATAATCCTATTCAAATGCGTGGAAATTGGTAAACGCGTGGAAATTAATGATATATTGTTGATCAATGATAAGATTACTTCTGGAGTTTCTTCAAAACAATTATAATTCTATCTTCTAGAATGGTTATAAGTGTAAACCTTCATGAAAAATGTAAGTTTAACATAGGTGTAGGAACTTATGTTTTGATATTGTATTAATAACCTATGATAAATTATTATTTACTCCTTAACCTTATTATGTGGGTTTTCATCATTTTATTTTGGATATTATATGATTTTTGGTTTCAAAAAGTACATCATGTAAGTCAACTGTCAAGCAATCATTTCAAGAAACACAATTAGTCCTGAACCACTGACCAATGGATGATAATTTTTTCCCACAAACCAATGTCCTAAATGATCTCCTAGTTTATGTATTATTTGTTTTTGATGAATAAATATATTTGATGAAATGGTTGTGTTAATTTTATCATTTAGAGATTAATTTATTAACAATATTGTTTTTAAAAAATTGTTATTTATAAATAATAGTATTTTTGTCCTTTTATATGCCTTAATATATACTAAATGTGTATTTTAGAGGATCGAGAATCAAATATATTTTATTGGAATCCATTTCATGAAGCAATGTATTAATAATGAATAAATAAAATGAAATTTAAATAATGAAAATTTTGTTTTATTCTTGTTCAATAATGGAATTATTCAACTATAAGATGATGATTAAAAATGAAAATTTGTTTTCCTAATATAATAACTTTTATTTGAGTGATTTCCTTTTAAATCGTCACATATTTATGAAATTGAGGCCTTCAACATATCTTCAATCATTTACATTGATTGATTGATGGCCTTATTCACTCCTTTTAAATATTTACGCTTTTCCTCCATGTCCAATCTCCACTCCCAACCTATGTTCACTTATTATCAATCTTATTCATATGAAACATTTTTTAAACATTATGGTTTAAAAAATTCCTTTTGAAATGAATTTTTAGTATTATTTTTTATTATTTGTGTTCCAATTAATGAAACATGAAGTTATTTAACAATTTATAATCCAGATGGCTTTAGGGGGTGAAATTTATTTTCAGGGTGGTAGAATGTACAACCCTAAGATTTGGTCAATTTTTGTTATAATAAATTAATATTTTTTTTCGTATTTTCCATTTCTTGAAACATTTAATATAGTTTATTATATTTAAAAATTCTATGTTCTAGTTTTATTATATGAAATAATGTATTTCCTCGAAGACTTGTGTAATACACCAGACCGAGGCTTACAGATGAATAAAATGTTATAAAAATATGATTCGTTAATATAATAAGATAAAATCATGAAATTAAATTAGTTTTTATGAATAAAATAAGCTAATGAATGAAAATATTGTTTTTGTAAAATATACTAGGAATTTATAGGTAACAAATTAATTTTAAAGGAAGATAAAACCTGATTGAATGTTAAAGGAAATATTATTATGGTCGCAAATATATTTTCCAGAAAAAAATAAATTAAAGTGTATTTATAAAAATGATCTATGTCAAAAATTGCACTCTCATGTAAAAAACATGACATATGTTACCCAAAACACTTACTTGGCTTATGACTTGGCTTATGTTACACACAACGCTGACTTGGAGTTCGATGCTTGCAACACAGAGTTTCTAGGAAACAAAATAAATTTATATAATTATTGTAATGATATAATGAAAACATGGAATTGAAAATTTGTTTTATAAATATTAGAAACTAATTTTTAAATAATTTTTATAATTTTTATTAAAAATGAAAACATATTGATAATGGATTATATGATTTTTTGTAATGTATTTTTTTGATAAAAATATAGTTTTATTGTATTATCCTCTCTCAATAATAAATTTAATTATTACCCATATTGAAATTTAATTTTATAAAATAATCTTCATTTCTAAAATCCAAATTTTGAAATTATCATAGGGTCGATTTTTTGGATTTTTTTGTGAAACACCATTTTTAGGTAAATCGATAAAATAATAATTTTTAGTTAAAAACTGCATGTTTTTTTAATTTTTATTAATGATAAAGTATAATAGTAATATTTTTCAAGGACAAATTAAAAAAATATTAAGTATTTTAACATAACATAATTCATTTCAATCAATTTCACTTGGAAATTGATTTCAAAATCATATCATTATTTTGAACAATTTTCATCTTTAAAAACCAGTTATGTCATCCCATTTGCGGGAATAACATTAATATTAAATTTTTTATAATATGATATGAATTTTGAAAAACCAAAATACTGTATTATATTCAATATAAAATTTAAAGACTAATATTAATGGGTTATTTTTTCCCAACTGATTAAAATTACCCACAACGATTATTGCCAAGTTAAGCATAATTGGGGACTTGGCCTAAAAAATAAGAGAATAAATGACATATCCTAGTTTCCAACTCCAAATATATATCTATATATTTTTTATAAACCCTAAATTCTTGATTTTTTTGGTTTTTTATGAATTTTAATAGTTAATAACATCTATTCTCTATTATTATTTCCAAAAAAATCTAAATTTGTCTATTCCCATCACTATAAGAATCCCCCAACTCTCCCACTTACCCTCACCTACGATAGCTATTTTGTTCTCCAAATACATTCCAAATAATCATATATTAAATCCTCCATTCCACTATTAAATCTCTCCTGGAGCATATGGAAATCCCAAGAATCCTATAGGTACAAACCTAATGGAGTTACCTGATTAAGAGGTAACATATTCTTTCAAGTCTCTTCTTTTATTTTAAATCATAAAACTTTCAAAAAATAATTATTTTATGATTATATAAAAAAACATTATCATAATTTTAATAGTTTTTTTATGTAAAGTTTTTTGTCTACACTTACACAAACCTCATTCTAATGGTTAACAAACATACTGCTGTTTTGTATGAAAAACAAATACCTCCGAAAGTTTTGATTGTTCATTTTTCTACTAACACGTATTATGATGGCAATTATAATGAAAAATATATTTATATTCATAATTTAATAAATTGTTTTATATATAAAATCTATTATTCCATTTTACAACAAATTTTGTTTTACCTTCCATTTTGTGTTAATATGATATTTTTGTATGAGGAAGCGTGAACTGTTTCCCCATCAAAGATATATGATTCATTAATAAACAACATGGATTGTATTAAGTATGGTTTTAGTGAGTATAACATATACATATATATAATATATAATAAAAAAACTATAATAATTATATATATATACATATGTATTTTACCTTCATTGTTGGAAATAGAATTCATGCGTACGTACGACATATCATCTCCAGGAATAGTGTATTCAATTTCATATTAATATATTCCACAGAATATTATGATTCAAATATAATGTATATAAATGATATTTATATCTTGTTTTAAAATATTGATACAATGATATAAATTAAAAACACCAAATATATAATAAATTATGACAGATGCGAATAATAAAGTGAATATTACACGAAGTGAAACCATGAAAAATGATAGATAACTAGATAGTAACATAAGGTTTTTATAAAAAATATATTATATAATATATAAATCTATGGCTATGTAAAATAATAATAATAAATTTATATTTATTATATATGTAGTATTAATGCATATAATGATAGTTAAGAGACAAGGTAACTGAATTTCATCTCAGTATTTATTCTCATAAGATAGATGCTATATTCACCACTATTTCATATTTTGTGTTTTATTTAATTACAATAATATTATTTTTTTTTATTTTTTAAATAAATTTATGGGTATTAAAATATCCTTTTTATGAAAATTAAATCATGGGGTTTATGTTTCAAAAGATACCAAATAGATAAAAATGTTTTATCTCAATTTTCATGAATTTAAGAATGATGTTTTTAATGAACTTAAATTATTTTTTGGTCTATATAATTATATATAAAATTTTATATCATTATTATAATTATTCAAATTATATTTCAAGAATCATGTAATTTAAATTTCTTATGCGGAGAGTATGATCCCATGTAACAAACTTATAAAATATTATCAAGATAATCATTTCACTTTTCGATATTGTTTACATTTATGCTTGCATTAATGAATTATTATGTTCCATGTCTCACTTAATTCATAAATTTTATTCACCTATGGTTACTTATGTTATATTCATGTGGTTATTCCATTTTCTTACTTTTTCGTACATAATATAGTTGGGGAAGTGTATTTAAGAATGACATGCATTACACTCCCTTCATTTAGAAAACTATGTCCCTTTAAAAACATGTTTTCAATAGAGGGTTTACTAGAACATTGTTATAATATTATATGATTATTTGAAATAAATTTTAACATTATTTTATTTTTAAATTGTTTTAATAGAAATCTTCTTATATATTTCTAAATAATATTTTTTTTATTTTTACTGTGCAAAATGAATTTTCTTTTTTCCTCATATTACATGTACAGATTTATCCTTCTTCAATCATTTGAAGAATTATTTTTATTCTTAATTGTTATATTTTTAAGAAAAATCATTTAACTGATTTTTTTAAGGAAAATGGCTTTCATAGCGTTTTCCAGTTTTATTTATATGATTTCAAGGAAAAAAATTTCTTCAATATTTTTTTCAGTTTCTTTTATCTGTTTTCAATAAAAATGCTTTTAAAAAAGTTTTCAACATTATTTTAAATGTTTACAAGGAAAATGGTTTTCAAAAATATTTCACTATTTATTAATAAACATTAAAAATATTTTCAATGAAATTGGTTTCACATTATTTTAAATCATTCATCAAAATTTATCAATTATTTTTCAAATAAAATGTCTTTCAAACTGTTTTTAAGCTTATTTTATATGTTTTCATTGAATAATGTTTTCAATTGAGTTGATTTATTAATTATATTTTTTAGATAAACTGCCTAATAAAATGATATTCAAATGGTATTTGGTATCAAATTTCCATTTTCATTAAATAAAGAATATTTTCTGCAAGAAATGTTTTAAAAAGAGAATTCAAAACTATTTTCCATATAAGATGACACCACTTGATGTTTCTCACACCATGTTAGGAAATCATCTAAAGGATCTATTAAAATTTATTTTAGGAATGGATAATTTGAATTGTCAAATTCATCTTAGAACCTATTTATCTTTAATAGATTATATTTTTTTAATACCCACATCATTTCATCAATTAAGTTTATGACTAAATTATTATAAAACCTATCATTTTTTATGTGTTGTGATAATATTACATTTTTATAATACCCATTTCTTTTAATATGATATGAAAAGATTATTTATGATCTTATGTAATATGTATGTATTAATTCGTTATGAGCATGGTCGGACCTATATCTCCCTAAAATTCATTAGGTTGTGATTTATATCTCATGATAAAAACTAAGATAGTTTTGGGAATGAACCTTGAAAATTAATATTTAAATTGGAGTGAATGATAACTATGAATATATTATAAGGATTGAAACCATTCTACTAATATGGCTATTGGAGTAAACAATGACTACCAATATTGTATGAGGTGTGAAAACATTCTAATAAGATGGCCATGGCAGTGAACCATGTCCACTAAGATATTATGGGGAGTGAAATAGTACTACAAAGATGGTCTTTGCAATGATGTCTTGGAAATTATGGATATCATATTATATGCTTATTTTTATACCATAATTCCTTATTTTAAAATTATGTAAATATTTGATGTATTATGTTCGTTATTTCATTATGACTGTTATATTACAAACAAAATGTATTTAATCCATTATTTATGTATATGATCTTTTATATGCTTTGTATGATATATAATTCCATTATCAAGTTCTCATACCATTATTATCATGATTAGGCTAACAAATCTCCATTTTTTACCCTTACATATAATTTCATGTCACCATATTCTTATTTTTCTTTTCCAGATGTTATAAATAAAGGTTTTAGGTATAGTTAATAATGGTTGAGATCATTATGGTATATGTAGAAGATATATCAAAATGATAGAATATTTTTTTAACATGTTTCCAAAGACATAAAACTATTACAGTACATGGGAATGTTTTTTTATAATGTTAAGACTATATATATAAAATGATGTAATATACATGTGTGTTAAACATGTGTCACTATAATTATATATTTTGAGAAATTTTTAGTAATATTAAATATAATATATGGGCTTGAATATTTTACCATCATAACCAAACATGTCAACCAAAAACCAGAGACATATTCTTAATCTATAATATCTTGTACATTTTCAATGGTTATCAACTTATAAAATGTAATACAATTTCCAATTATTACAAATATAAAAAAATAAATTGCTTCTTCCTCTAATATTACATGAAATAAGTGTACATATTACTTTAAATTATACATGAAAAATATATTTATAAGATAAATCTATTACAATATTGGAATAGGAAATATAAAACTATATCAATAAATATCATATGTTACAAAAAAATTTCCATGATATTATAAAAGAATAAAAAATATAATTTTGAGCTTAAATGGATAATGTAAAACCCCAAAATGAATAAAAAAGACTATTATCATTATAAATAAAAAAAACTATTTCCCTCAGTCTACACTAATTCATAAAAATTATATAATTATAATATAAATGAATATAAAATGGTTTTTCATTACTCTAATATATTTCACGAATGTTAATATATTGTCACATCAAATTTTTATTTGTTGGGAGTGAGAGGAAAGGCATGTATGATACAATATTAATTGTATAAATTTTCTTTTCAAATGTCTATCCAGTAATTATAGATGCGAAATAAAAAAATTAATTTAACTTCCTTATTTATTGTTTATTTCATATAATAAATAACATATTTCAGTTATCATTAAACATAATATGATACCATAAAATTTTAATTTAATAATTTAAATTTATATAAATCAATGATTGTTAAAATAACTAAAAAATATTTTCACATCATCAATCCGTATGGAAAAATTAATTAGAGGATAATTGAAAAATCTGTGATCCTTTTACCCAATCATAAAAAATATTCATGATTCCTTAAAGACTTTTATGATTCTAAATATAGTCAATAAATCCACTATAAAAACAATTGTATATAACTGTAATAAACCTATGTAGATTTGAATGTAATTGATGTCTATTCCTGCAATAGTGTGGTAGATAGATTGTGTTGAAAATAATCGATAGTGGAAAATGAGAAAAATTCAATATACATGACACATAAATTCCATCAATATACCAATGGTATGGTTTTTTGAATTTTTTTCATTAATCATAAGTATCATATCTCAATTTTAATAACATTTAATTGAAATATACCATTCATTACATGTATTTATACAATTCCATTCAATTATTATTGAAAATAATTTATAATGAAATAATTTTAAATAAAAAAATGGATCTAAATTCAATAAATAATTCATTTTCAAATATAAACAATAATATATAATTTATAATGTTAAATTAAATATTTATCCCACATATTAAATAAAATATAATCTCAACCAATTAAAATTATTGATATAATAATATAATTGAATCCTATATTCCAACATGAAATATTAATAATTATACTATTAAATTTTAAATATATAAAATATATCCCAAATTTATAATGCATAAAAACAATTTTATAAAAATAAATTGAATAATTTCTTAAAAAAGATTTAAGAATAATTATATCAAACACTATGTGGGAAAAATATTGTGATTTCAAAATTTAAAATTTAAATAGAAAATACCATTTAGGTAAAACGAAAATCATGTGGAATATTATTAACATTCTCTTAAAATAGATCATAGATGCATGAAGTAGGATACACTAAAATAAATATTCACTATAACAAAACTACCAACCATATATTTTGTTATTAATGGATTTCAATTTAAAATTAACTACCATTTAGTATTATATTGATATATATTGAGTATTATCTATAAAAAATATTACATCATGACTATAATATGTTATTGAATTGATTTAGTAATGTGTACATCTATATGGACTAATAATCAATGTCTAAGAATATATAATCACATTATAACAACTTAGACCATTCAGAGGGAATTTATAAAAGATTAGAAATAATTAATAGTGTAATCATTAAGAATAAAGTTATTGGACCCTGATGGATTTTTAGTTATTTACTCTATAATATTGAACCATCCCCATTTACTAAAACATAGGTGGGAAATATCATAATATTATTGAATATGGGAATGTGAATGGAAAAGATTAGATGGAAGAGAGGGGAGACCAACATTTCACTTCATTGGATTGAATACCAAAGAATATGCAAAGAAGAAGAAATGTACTTTCCATCATCTAACAATTAAATATATTAAAATATAAAAAAAGGACATCCACTATCAATTTATGTGAAAAATTATATTTTTTTAAACAATCATGTATAATATTTAAAATCCAATTATATTACATTTTTTAAAAATTCTATTTTGAATGATGTTATCACAAAAAAATATCATTTCATATTTTTAAAATTACAATAATAGTATCCATAATTAATTTTTAAGAAGAAAATTTTACTTAAATACATAGGTAATAATAATAATAATTATAATAATATAAAATAATCCCAACACATAATTACAAAATTATTTTATAAAAATATTTGACAATTATTAAAAACTATTTAATAATTAACATAATAATTTCAAATAGTTAAATGTAATTTCATTCAACTCTAAAACCAAACTAGAAAATATTATTCGATTTTTTGAGAAAAAAATATTTCATGTCGCATTAATGTAGCTCATGGTTATATTTCATGTAATATCGATCATAGATAAATGTATTTGTCTCAAACTATCACATATATTTAAAAATATTGTCCACTATTCATAGTCCTATGATAATGCATTAATCTAATCATTTTATGAATATATAAAATATTAAAAGGTGTTCCATTCTATCATGACCTCCATTGCTAAGATAAGGGAAGGGGAGAAAATGTTCCCCACCCTTCTTTACTCATGAATAAGATGAGATAATGACACCTTCAGTCCAAACTTCAGTAGGCCCAGAGTGTATAATATATCCTTGTGTATATATTTTAATAGTATGGGAGGTGTTAACCTTCTCGGTTAATGACAAGTGATGACACAGTGCTATCGAGGAGAGTAAATTAGAGTGGGAGTCCCAAATGCATGTCTTGTACCCTTTGCTGATTTATGTTGTTGGGTTGAGTTTTTCATTGATGGTTTAATTTTTCGTACCTTTGATGTGATGTTATGCATGACTAGATTGGATATGGAATGCTTGTTCTTGTGATCTCTAGATTTTTGTGATGTGTCTGATTATCTGGGGAATAAAGGACCTAACATATAATTTAGATGCATTAATGTGGATGTGATTAAATCTGTGTGGGTGAGTAAGTTCCAACCAAAGCTAATAATATCTTGATGAGTATGAAGGAACTCCATGACTGATGTTTCAGGACAATGCGATCCCTGGGATTGGTGTAGCTATTTAAATGTGAAAACTCATGGGGGGAGTTTTCTCAGATGTCGAGGTTTTGTTCCAACTTTCAATCATATCAGTGTTTTTACACCAAAGAGGTATCTTATTTGGTGGTTGTTCCGACCCCTCTTTTTTGTGATGGTTTTGAATTCTCCGACAGGAGAATGTTTTGAGTGGTTTCTAATGTAATTTCCCAAACCTATCTGGTCCATTATGTTGATAAAATATGGTGTTTGAGTTGTTCTTAGTGGTCAATGTGACTTATTCCCAACACTTTTCCTAAATTTGAGTTCATGAACATTGTTTCCAGAATATCATCCTTCCAAAAACAGCCTTCTAACAAAAGACATTTTCCATTTCAAATTTTATTGTTAATGAATTGTGTTTATTGAATACCAAGATTCCAACAGCAGCATTTCAATAGCATCTTTCCAATAGATTCCTTTTTTATTGCCAAATTTATAGTTCATGAACACTGTTTCTAGAACAACAACCTTCCTATAATAGCATTCAAACATTAGCCTTTTTCATTTTCCCAAAGTTCTAGTTCATGAACTGTGTTTCCAGAATAGCAACCATCCAATAGTAGCTGTCCAACAACAGCATTCCAAAATCACCATTTCTTCCTTTTCCAAATATGTAGTTCATGAACAATGTTTCAAGACCATTGAGGTTTTTGGACTTGTGAGGTTCTACAGTGCTTCAAGAACAGTGTGCTTTCTAGACCAGTAAGGTTGAACAATGTATCTAGACTAGTGAGGCTTCTAGACCTATGAGGTTCAATAGTGTTTCCCGAATTGTGAGGTTTCCAAACTCATGAGGATCTATAATGTTACCAAAATGGTGAGGTTTCTAGACTAGTAATGTTCTACACTATTTCCAGACTGGTGAAGTTCAATAGAGTTTCTAGACCAGTGGTGTTAAATAGTGTTTCAAGACCAATGGGTCTTTTAGAAGGGTGAGTCATCCAAAACATTGTCAAATTTCATGTATACTGTATTGTGTTTCCAGCTTCCTATAGTTTTTCACATTGAAGTTTCTTATGACCGAAAAGGCATTTAATGCCACCATTTATGTACTTTAAGCCCTATTCAAAGGCCATAAATCTTATAATAGTTTTTCCTAAGGCTCAATATTCATTTATTTGAAAAAACCACATGGTTTAATGTGATCCCCTTTCAATGGAAAATCCGGTGCATCATAATCCTAATATATATATATATATATTCTAATTGGACGATATATCATCCTCATTTGTTCTTATTTCAGGTTCCCTAGTGCAAAACACTTGATCCCATCATCTGTTCCTAAGAAGTCATGGGTTAATTATTTACTCCTTGTATAATCCCTTCCTTAGGGTATCACTACTCCTATTGCACCACACTATTATGGGGAATTTGGTATGTATCATTAATTTTCCAATATATGTTCTTATAGAGAGGAATACATTATGATCATTTATCATCAAGGTATGAAAATCTTCCTTCGCCTCTCTTTTACATGCATCATGCGGGGTGGGTATTCCAATTTTTCCACAAGTCTTAGTTGAAACCTGACCATTATTTAAGATAATAAACATATTTTAAATGGAAGGGTGATGGTGTAGTGATGATGATGTTATTATTATTTTCTGTGATTTGAATTTTATAGTATTATTCCTACAGAAAATTATAGTTGTTGGTGGTCCATGTTTTTGAAATTGTAATGCTTTGTTTTCTGGACAATGTAGTAATTAAAAAGGTGAAAAATTAAATAACTTTTTAAGACGTATACCTAGATATTTAAGTGGATACCTAATGAATGGAAACCATGTCTGATCATCCTAGTTAAACCAATTTGAAGGAGGAACATGGTGGCCATCGTTGGTTGAATATATAAAATACTTAATTAGTTATTAATGATACATATGAGTAATCTATTTGATGCCATGTATAGGTTCCGGGGTGGTGTTGTTGAGATCATAGGGTGGAACTAGTTGTGAACTGTTAAATCACTACTTTTCTATTACAGTATTGTTGTTGTTCATATATATGGATGTGCATGTTATTTGACTAGTTGTGATGGAATAGTTGAACTATTAATTTTTAATCACAATAACATGAACATGGAGTTTTTGGACTGTTTTTCAATGATTGTCGCATGGGTAGTATTGTTGCAGCATGTTCTTGGATCTTTGTTTTAGATTCCATAGGATCAGAAGTGTTCTGGTTCAGAAATAATCATGTATTTTATTCATGGTTAAAAGGAACCCCACCCATGATGAGCACATAATTCCGAACAACCCATGTCATGGGGGAGGGTGATTCCCTTAGTTTTTCGATCTTTTGTGCTCTATATCTCGGAGGTTGTGATGGTATGGGTTGGTTACTTTAACCCAATACTCTTTGGTCATGGTGTTTTGTTTTATCCAAGAACCTACTGGCAGATTTCTATTATGGATGTGAGGTTTACGTGTTTTTAGGAAGAAAGTTCCCATGTCTGTTTGGGATGAGGCCCGTGAGTCATCGGTTAAGAGGTGTTATCGTAGTTTCAATGTTTTCATCAGGACGAGGACCGGGTGTCTTAGGGGAGGATGTGTGACTGTTTTGGAGCATAAGTGTGTGTTGGTAGAACTATGTTGGATGCGGTTGTGATTGCACCCAGGGGTTTGTGGGAAGGATATGTGGATGGTTGTTGCTATGGTGTGTGATTGTGGGATAAGGTAGTGGAACTTTCATATGAGTTTTTATGCGTCATATGTTTAGATGACCACTGGGAGGGTCGTGTAGTGTACCATATAGTGACGTGCTATACTACTATATAATTGGATTTTGATATATGGGGAGTGTCCCTTGTGAAGTAGGGTGGCTAGTTCCTTGCTCGAGGGTCTACATACTTCTTTTTTTCACATGGCATTAGAATGCCTTTGTACTTGTGCGTCAGATCTTTAGGATCCCTAATGAGTATACTTGTATGGTAACCCTACGTTAACATTCAAGTTTACAGGATGTCTTTGATTTTTGTGTGGGGCCTTACTAGTCTGAATGTTGGGAGTTGTAGATGGCATGTTCTTAGTATTCATTTTGCTTCTTAGTTTTCGTTTTTCCTTTTTGGTATTTCTATTTGAGAGATTATTTGATTTTTGTTTTATTTTTGTTTAAACACATTCATGTGGGTTATTCATTAAGTATATTTTTATACATATTGAACCGTGGTGTTTAGGTGTTGGATTCTCTTATCTCATAATATTTTTAAAATAATAAAAGGGAAATTCCTCCAACATTGTGATAATATATACCCTTTTTCTTAGTCGCCACTCTGGGGCCTACAGGAGGTGGGACTCAGGGGTCATTATTTCATTTTTATCTTGAGGAAGGAAGGTTGGGGAATTTTTATGCCCTTCCCACATATTTCCAAATGTGGTTCATAAAATGATATTATTATAAAAAAATTATATTAATAAAACATTAATGAAAATTTGTTTAAAAAACTACATGAAATATATAATTGTAAATAGTGAGAATAGATAATGAATTGAAGAAATCCATTATGAATATGTGAAACATGGTATCATCAAAACTAATTTTCCGATATTAAAAATGAAGGATAACGAATATATTATATGATGTCTTTGAAAGGACATGAATATAAGTATATGAAATCTCTTGATTCTTGGATATAAAGTAAAGGTGAATCATATATTGACAATTCATTAGATGAACATGATTATATAATATGAATAAACATATTTTATTTTTATATATATGATGTGAAAGGATTAATAATTGTAATTCTAAATGCATAATTCCATATGAATATAAAACTATACTCAATTAGTTTTTAAAATAATTGAAGAATAATGGGATGATGAGTGTTTTTCAAATAAAGATGTGGAGGAGTAAAAAATTCCTCAATCCTGACATTAAAATAAGTCATAAATTACTTAATTGGAAAATTTTTTATAGAAAAAGTCTATACTGTATACTAACCAATTATGTGAAATGAATTAATGAATGTATATTTTTGTGATTATTGAAGAAATTCTAATTGAATTTTTAAATGAACATTGAATAACTATTTTCATGGATAGAAAATAAATGAAATTTTTTTATAATCACTAAACCAATTTAAAAGAAATAATTAATTTCAAAACACTAAAGTTAAACTAAATCCAAATAGTTAAAAAAATATGATAATAAAAAATTAAAATGATTTATTTAATTTCATGTTAAAAATGTGGTTATTAAATTTATTTCATATAATGTGATCTTGATTAATATGCCCACTATTTATACTATTTGATGAATGTAATCATAGAAATTTTAGGGGATTATTCTACTAAATACAAAAATAGTCATATTAAAATATTAAATAATTTGATATCAAACTTATTAATCATATGATTTAGTTCCTATAAAATCACCATTATTTACTATATTTCAATATATAGGTCACATGATGAAATATTGTGCCATTAATATGATTTAATATTCTCAGAGAAGATGAATTTATTTCAATGTAACATATTTCATATGAAAATTAGAGATACACTCATATTATTTTGAATATATCAATTTAAATTAGTATTACACCAAAAAAATTTTATCAACTAAATATATAATTCATATTATTTAATAGTGCTACACATCATCGATGAAAACATATTTCACTTATGTGGTACTCCTATTTAGATTTTTTGAAAAAATAATTATATTTGTATGTATTGTAAAATAAAATTTATTTCATATATAAATATATGATAAATTATCCATATTAATGTTGTGATTTTTTTGTAATATTTATAACTTTTTAAAAAATGCCTTAATTTCCGGAGAAAAAAATTTAGTGTAGGTATATCCATAGCTATCATCAATTGAATTCTATCATGTTTTCTCAATTTTTTTAATATAATTTTATTTTCCTTGTTATTATTTAATTTTACATTTTAAAAATTTAAAAATTTAATTTTTTTATTATATTATTGGAAAAATAATATTCGAATTCAGAATTGAAGAAATTTTATTTAGAAAATTAAAAAAATTTAAATAAAAAATTAAATCATATATATTTTTCAGGATGAAATAATCATCATTGGATTATACTGAATCAAACATAAATTACGGATGCCTTTAATGATCACTCAATAATATACAATGGTTTACACAAATATATCTTTTGATGTATTCATTTATATTTTTTAGTAATGACATTATAATTTTGATAAAAAAATGTACACATTATGTTACATCTATTGCATCAAATGGTGATATATCTACAATTACATTTTTGAGAAAATTTATTATTTAAATCGATATATTAATGACGTAATTTTTTAATGAAAAATATAATTTATTGTCAAGGATAGTGATGGTTGGGTTCATCATTTGAGTTACATGGGTGTATAAATTTTTTTTATTAAATAAGTTAAAATGTTCTCTGATGTTTTCTAAATTGAATTGATCATTCAGGTAACATATGTTATGTTCATTGAAAATATATCCTTAATAACTTATATTATTTTTTTCATGACATACAATTGATGGAGTTCAATCGTTAATATCATGAAATCTACTTCAGGCTTAAGTAAGTTTTATTAATGCTGATGTCGAGGAAACAATTATCATTAATTATAATGTTCATTAGACTGGTTATTTATCACTATAATTACACATTTTATTCTAATATATTATTTTATCCAAACATACTTCAAAATAATAATAGGACACTAATATGATCATAGAATTTTTAATTATTTATTTTATGGTGAAAATTCAATAGTTTAAACACAATTTTTTTTATGTTACTTAGTAATGTTATTTGTAGTTGTCTGGAAATATTAAATATTTATTACATTGTTTAAATATTAATAGATCGCTTGTAAAAAAACTAATGGTTTTAATTTTTTATTGGGAGTGATATTATGATAATAAAATAATGTAATCCTAATGAAACAATGTAAAATATCATATATGAAACTAATATATTAATTTAATGAGATATAAAACAATCAAAATCTATCCATAGTATATTTTACTGAATTGTAAAAAATTTAAAGGGTAAATAAAAAGGAAACGAAGTAAATACATACCATAGTAGAAAAGAATTTAGTTAGACTACTATAGAAAAAATACCTAAAGATAATAGGTTAAAAACCATTGAATTTTTTATTAGTATCATGAAATTAAATATAATGAAACCACTATAATACAAATTAAATATGATTATATTAGAGGTATTCAAAGAAAAAATACTATAACATCCAATGATTTTAAAAAAATAATGTATTATTAACCCTAAAATATTTACAACTAATAATGAATAAACCACAAAGACTATTATTTAAATCCGGATCCTATAAAAAAGATATTGAATGAGAAAATACTAATATGTGTAAAAAAATTAATAAATTTATAAAAATTTGGATATCTTAATGAAAATTTTATTATTCATACTTATTACTTAAGGTATCAATTTTCCATAATGTTAATTTATGATTTATTAAATATTTTTTCATGGAAAAATATTTTATTACTTTTTTTGATAGAATTTTATAATTTTTTTCACATTTAGAAAATTTATATTAATAAATGATAACATTTATTAGGTTTGAATTTCCAAATTGAATGTGAAATTGTTGTATTTTCATAAAATATTATTTTTTCAATGAATAGTTAAAATAATTATTTTATAAAACTACAATTCATTTCTTCCAATTAATCATTTATTCATTGAATTTTACATTATTTTAAAATAAGAATCCATTAGTCCGAAATTATATTATTATTTAAATTGTAATCAACAATATTAGAGAATATGAAAAAGGGTAATTTATTTCTTTCAAAATTCATTTTACTAATATTATTATTTTTATTTGTGTTTTTATTCAAAAAAAAAAGTCATCTACTTCTCTTAATTGAATATTCAAAAATTGATTCCATATATTTTATGAAGTGGATTATTTTTTAAGCATTATTTCATTATTTTTTATATTTATTAATAGAAAGATTATATATATTTTTTCCCTTAGTAATATTAAATTGGAAAAAAATATTCAAAACAATTGAATACGTCCAAAAAAATCCTTAAAACATCTATTTATATTTATGTAATTTTTTTCTTCAATACTATTTTCAGGATCTAAATTGTGAATAGTTATTACCAATTTCTTATGTAATTTACCTTAATATAATTTATAGAAAAAAATAAAAACAAAATGTTACTCTATATCATTTAATATCCAAAATCTTTGACACATGTGAATACATTGGCATTCATCAGGATCTAAATGTTCATTTGAGTGATATGTTTTCTTTCATTGTAATTTAGTTTTATTTTTTATGTTGAAATTATTTAAACCAATTCTAATGCAACATTGTAAAAGTTCTGTTTCCACTGATATAAAAATAAAGCATGTTATGTTATGAAAAATAATAATAAATATAAAAGCAATATCAATAGTGTTCAATGAAAATTTTGATAAATATATCACATTATCTATGTTTTAAGTAAAATATATTAAAATTACATTACTATCATAATGTAGTTAATGAATTTCTATTTTAGTTGTCCCAAAACCGACATAATGGATTATTATTTTAGAAAATATTTTCTTTATCATTTTGAAATTATTTAAAATTATATATTCTGTTATGTGAAGGAGATGTAGTCTATTTTTTCATTCCTTTTCAACATATATGTCACATTTCATTATATAATATATATATATATGGGGTACTATCGTGTAAAAACCAGTATATCAAGACATAATTTAAAATGGTTAATGGGGGTTAAATTTGTTATATAATTGTTGAAATATCACAAAATCATGAAAACCTTTTATTTTATTATGAAATCTATGCTCAAATTTAGACAAGAATAACAATATATAAAAATGTACCCAATTAAACATTAATATTAATTTATATAAATTTAAGACATTGATTATTTGTAATTATTTCATCCCACCACTTAAAAATGGAAATATAAAATCCCCTATTACTCAATTGTTTTGAAAAATATAGACATCATATTACCTATCAATGTATATATCCATCAACCCTACCCACATACAAGAGGCCCTAGTCTTATAAAAATTACAAACATTGAGGATGTGATGTGAAAACCTAAGAAGTTTTATTATAAGAATGTAGAAGTACTAGGTAACCTATTTCAAGTTTATTTGTTATTCACCTTCCTTAGAATTGTTATCGACAATGAAAATATAATTAAATCAATATATACATAAATTTATTTATTATTTTGGTGAAACCCCTTTCTATATAAATTTACATACCGTGGATATGAAAATAAATAGCTGATAAATACGTGTAGATTACCATATTCATGAATCATTGTAATTTTATTCATCCTATCATACCAAGGATGATTATAATTTTGTATTTCATAATAATGAAGATATTTACGAAATAATTATCAATCAACAGAGATAATATATCTTCTATTTTCATTAAATTCCATCTATTTTTAAATGATAACATCATTCATCAGGGAACGTTTAGTACAACATCCACACAATGATGTGAATAATTTATCATGTATATAATTATTTGAAGGTATTAAAGTTGCTTTTTTATGTGATAGAAAAACTACCCCTTTGACCATGGTCATCCTACCTAATCAATTTTCCAATTATAAATATACAATCCTCAAAGGACTCATCATTAACGTAACAGATTAAATAAATTAATATATATTAGAGATAAATGATATATATGGAAAAATAATACAGTAATAAATTATTCAATAGTGAAAAATATTCCACATCAATTTATTATAAATGATCTAAATGAAGTATATAGAAAGATGTGAACTAGGTATTGGCTATCCTAATGTTATTATCATCCAGCAGGTCAAAATTATACAACATTTACTATATTGACAAATGATTATGTCTGAAATGTCTTATTATGGTATTTTTTATACAAACAAGATTTGATGGCATAATTTTTTAACACATAATCAATTAATTGAATAAATTGAGGCATCAATGATATAGTATTTATGTGGATCATTCTTCGAAATATTCATTCATTGATACATTTATCTTATTAAGAATCTAAATCATATTATATAGTGCTTATGTTTGTTATATATATATTACTTCATGATTGAATCATTGCCTCAAATATATAATATTAATTTTATGTTATCACCTTAATGTGATATTGATACAAAGGTTATAAATGTTTTATTAATTTTTATTTTGTATATGTCAATTCATTGAGGCAGTGTTCATGGTAGAGACCATTCTTTATTTTCTATACTCTTCATATATTAACAAGAGTGAAAATTTAAATAATAATTATTTTTATTCATGATATTAATATAGAAATATCCAATATGCATTCAATGATGTTTTATGTAATGTCCCAAGTATGTACTGAATAATAGATATTTTTATCTATTTCTATTTATGAATTAGATAGTGTGTTTGAGGATTAAAATGAGAATAAATCCAACCTAAAGCATGAAATACTCTATTATTTTTTAAAGATTGTTTTACTACCTTTTGATGGTGAACCATTTTTAAATCTATCTTCTGACAATTTTATAAGAGATATTTCTCAAAATAAACTTAATATTTTTGATTAATACATTGAAATTTACTTTTGATAAATTTTTTGTATTTTTCTGATAATGTTAATTTTTTAGAAATAGTGAAAAGTGTTGTATTTTAATTCACAACCACTTTTTAATAGAATTTATTTATATAGATAGATTTTATTTTAAATTGGTTTTAAAGTGTAAATAGAATATATTTTTACCATGTAATCCAATGGTGGACATTGGAATTAATTTCAGTTTGAAATAGGGCTTGAACTACTGTCAATCTTTTGATACTTTTTGTTTCATAAACAACACGCTATTTTCTCTGGCAATGGGAATTAATTATTAAATTAATTAATGCAACATATATGTTTGGAATTTTTTAAAATGGACTTCATTTTTTAATTCGTAATATCAGATATAGCTTAGGGTAAGTTTTGGTATTTTTCTGAGCAACTACAATTTTTGATGAATAGTGAAACCACTAAGTGGTAGTTAAAGAAATTGATTTTTCGTTTAAATGAAACTTTGACACTTATGTGTTTTTAATTTCAAAAATCCAACATAAATGGTTGTCATTAATAAGTAAAATGTGGTTCAATGGGATTATAATAATTTTTTGGTGAATAGTAACTTATTAAGTTTTTAATCGCGATTAGAGGTAATTAGTGCAATTTAAGGAAAAAATGATATTATAATAAAATGAAAATACCTATACACATGTCATACCCTTATTGGATGGCTCATGGCCGACCAAGAAAATCCATGGTTCAACTTGGGGACCCCATGGAGGCACTTTGGTAGGAAAATGACATTAATATCTTTTAATTTAATGTTAAAGTAAAAATGACACAAACATGAGTTGTTTTACTAAAACAATTATTACATGGGGATATACAAGTCATATTTTTGACTATAAATATTAATTATAAAGATAAAAAGATTTACTAAATTATGATATTTTTTTAATAATTTTTAGACATTAAATAAATTAAATTATTTATGACATCATGATGATGCAGCGATTACCTCATTAATAAAAAATTTAAATAAAATGAAAAGATAATGTAACATCTATGACCTAAACATGTCCAAATCCTATTGTATGGGTGTATTTAGAACCATTATCACCTTAGCCTCAAATTATATCAATTTGGGACCTTTTAAATCCGAAACACATTTTAAAATAAAGTAACATTTCTTTACATTCCAAGAGTGCCCCTCCTCTCCTCTTATAAAAGGCCCCCACATTTACCTCCTTACCCACACTTCCAAAGCCTTTGGATCGGCCAACCCCTGCAAATTTTGTCTCTCCACATCCCTTTCTAAATATTAGAAGGCTCAATTTGGGCAGAAATCTTTCCAAGGAAGCCTTTGTTCTCAAATCAAAAAAGGGTTACCTGTTTTTAAGGTAATGTCTTCACTTGTGTTATTTTGTTTTATTTTGCTTCTCCAACCCCATAAAATCTTTTTATTAATTTCTTTTGTAACAACACCAGTATATTCCATATACTAGGATTTTGTTATAATAAGGATCCGAGCTACACTTACACACACCTTCATCTAATGGTTAAGGAACATACTGTTTCCATGGATGGAGAATTTCTGCCTCCCGAAACGATAATTGTTCAACATTCTTTTAAAACCTTCAATGGTGGCCATTAAGATGAACCTATATTTATATATGATATATAATATGATTATTTTTTCCTTAATCATCTGTATTTTTCATTTTTATCATACCGTTATGGCTTCCATTATGGGTAAACATGATAATTTCATTTTAGGAAGTGCGGACTACCTCCCCCTAAAAGTGATTTGATTCGTTAATGCCATATCTGGGACGTATAAAGGATGGATTTAAGGTTATTAAATATGTTATTATACTGGAATTATAATATACCTTTATATCAATATTATTTCATTCCATTAAAGTATGACATAGAAATGAAAGTAGTGTTCATGCGTACGTACGACTTACCGTCTCCATGAATGGTGCATTTCATTTCTTATCCCCAAATGTAAAGTACTATTATAAGTACATATATATAATAGATATATATGATGTATTATACATCTAAATTATTAATATAATTCAGGAATTAAAATATACATATCTCTCATTTAGTTTTAATTTCATTAATATGACATAGAAATGAAAGTAGCGTTCATGCGTACGTACGACTTACCGTCACCATGAACGGTGCATTTCATTTCATACCTCTAAATGATTATGTAATATTATAAATACATGTATATACTGGATATATATGATATATATGATATCCAAACCATGAATATCAATCTGGATATAATTATCATTTGACCACACGAACAACATGTAATTATAAGAAGTCCACTTTCGATTGAAGAACCATGTATCAACAAAACAAACATTACTAACTCAAATGATTACATAATGTTCATAACATTGTAATAAGTGATATAAAATGAATAATGAACTTGAAAAAGGTTCTTAATCAAGTATAAATTAACTCATGTTTATTATTCAGGACATTAAAGAACGATCGAGTCAAGTTGGACCCGAGGTATGGGACTTCGTCTCAATCTCCTTTCATTGAGGAATATTTTGTTTTATACAGAACATTCTTTTATATGGTGTATAAACCCCTTTTACCTATTCGTTTATCCAAAAAGAATCTTTTTTATACAAATCATTTATCAAAATGACAAAAGGGAATGTTTTTTTCGTACGTATGCGGCGACAACAACTTCTCCGCCGCAGTGACCATTATTTGAGTTTAGGCTTCCTCAATAAGCCATACCTTATATTTAAAAGAAAAATAAATACCATGTTTTACTTTTCTTTTATTTTGGTATTGAAAATGGTTTTCATATTGTTTTTATTATATCAATGTGTTGTATTGATATCCTATGATTGAACTGTAGAATTGTGATGTTTCCTTTATGCATGTTTTATGTGATACGATTATGTTATGGTTCTTGGGAATTGTTAAGAAGACGGGTGGTTCCATGATAAACTAAGGGCGGGTGAGCCTGATATAGCTATCCAATGCATTGGGTAATGCGAAGGAGTGAAACATTAGGGTTTCTTCAAAGAGATTTAGGGAATATACTGTGATGGGTATTCCAAACATAACCAAGAGGGTTACTCCCAACATAAGAATGTTATGAATGCCTCAAGTTACCTTTATGTCTTATGATTACTATGATTTATTCATGATTTTATGAGTTATGTTAAAGTGCTTATGTTTTATGGGTAAAGTATGATTTCATTCTTCTGTATACATGTACTCATGTTTTCTTTCCATATTTTTATATCCCTTACTGAGCTTTTTATTCTCATCCCAAGTTTTTGAAATATTTTTCACAGGTCAGGGGAAAGGTACATGATGTGATGATAGTGACAATGAAGTGTCAAGAAATAATCCATGTTTTATTTTAAATATGTTTCCGCTGATGGGAAAATGAGTACTATCTTTTATGTAACCACTTTGTTTAAATGTGGAATGTAATGAAAGTTTTATGATCTAATTATCTAAAACTCTAAACTTGAAAAGATCCTCAACGTGTAATCTTGTAACAACTCAAGATTAAGTAATGTTTAAGGCTGGGGCCTTATAGTTGGTATCAGAGGTCGATTTAGATTACTTTAGGAGTTAGAATTATATTAAATGATTATCCAAAAATATTTTTTATGGTCAAATTGAAATGATATAGCATTTGAAGATTACCATGTTGCTTCATCTAAGACATGTTTGTTCTGAATGGTTTTCCACAGAGGAAACATGGATGTAGTGCTAGGAAGACATAAAGAAGGAAATTACCTTCCGAATCAGCATCCTGAGATGTTCGGAATTGGAACTAAACAGTTTGTTGCAGTGATGTCATAGTTTACTCAAGCGATAAATGGTAGTGGTATCCATGCACGAGATCATCCAGATCAACTACAGAGGAACATGTTAGTTGTGGAACATTTCATGAGGCAACATCCCCCATCATTTAGAGGATCATCTTAACCTGTTGCTAGCTGATGGTTGGATTAAAGCAGTGGAGAAGATTTTCGATGTCATGGGGTGTACAGACAATCAAAAGGCTAGTCTTGCAATTTACCATTTGGAGGGTGAAGCATATCAGTGGTGGTAGATGGTTGAAAATATCAGGGACGCTGATGAGATTGATTCTCTTGACTGGGATGAATTCAAAGGTATGTTTTTTGAGAAGTATTTTCCTAAGGCTGATTGACATCGGATGGAAAAACAATTCCTAGAATTGATGCAAGACGAAGACTCAGTGGCTTCTTATGAAGAAAGGTTCACTCGATTGTCTGGGTATGCTCCAAATTTTCTCCGAGACCATGATAGTAAAATCAATCGTTTTTACTCATGATTAAAGCCAAAATATCGAAGGGCTCTAGCTTCTCGTGAGTTTAAAAGTTATGAAAATCTTGTTCGATGTGCTGAGAAGGTCAAAATGGAATTTTCCGATGATCAAGTGTTCTATAACAACCAGCAGAAGAAGAGACCGAGGTTGCAGGAGAAAGGAAAGAATTCTTCAAAATTGTATGATGGTAAGAAAACTAAGTTTCTAGTTTGTGATAAATGTGGAAAAAGGCATGTTGGGGAATGTCTTTTGAATTCTTGATTGTGCTACCGATGTGATAAGATGGGACATAAGGCTCGTGATTGCACTGAAAAAGATCAAGGTGATGGTAAGTCCAAATTCAATTTACCGTTAGTGAAATGTTTTAAGTGCAATGAGATGGGTCACTATTCAAACGAGTGTCTGACAAAGAGCTTGAGTGATGGGAAGCAGTTAGACTACAAGTAGAAAGGGGTGGTGAAATCCTTTGAAACTACTTCAGCAGATGTCTGGCCATCAAATGAATTTGTATCAGGTACTTTGTTTGTTTTTTCAGATTATGCGAGTGTGTTGTTTGATTCGAGGTATACACTTTCTTTCATTTCTGAAAACATATCTAGTAAAATCGGAATACCATCTATAGAAATAACTCCTGATCTTTTGGTAAAAAAATTGGGGGAAATGTTGAGGCAAAACGAATTTATAAGAATCTTCCTATCCTTATCTGTGGAATGAACCAACTTTAGAACCTTATTGTTTTACCTCTAGTAGAGTTTGATGTTATCCTGAGTATGGATTGGCTCTCTATTTACCATGCTATGATTGACTGTAGAGCCAAGGTAGTTTTTTTTTCAGAAATAATTTCAGTTTGTGTACAAGAATGAACCCTTACTATTGATAACATATCAAGTGGCCGAAAAACTTGTAAAAGATGGAAATGAATGTTACCTTGCACATATTTTTGAAAACAAGGGAACAATTCAGATTAATGATGTTCCAGTAGTAAATGAGTATCCTGATGTTTTTCTTGATGAGTTTCCTGGAATAATACCAGATCAAGAAGTTGAATTTACTGTTGACTTAGTTCCTATTGCTAAGCCAATTTCAAAACCCCCTTATCGAATGACTCAAACTGAACTTTTAGAGTTGAAGGAACAATTGCACGATTTATTAGAGAAAGGTTTCATTCGACGTAGCACATCACCATGGGGTGCTCCTGTTTTATTTGTTAAAAATAAACATGGTTCTACGTGACTTTTCATTAATTATAGAGCCTTGAATAACATCAGTGTTAAGAACAAATATCCTTTGCCTCATATCGATGATTTGTTTGATCAGCTCCAGGGAGCTCAGTTTTTTTAAAAGATTTACCTGAGATCAGGGTACCATCAGTTGAAGGTAAAAGAAGCAGATATTCTGAAGACCGTGTTCCGTAAAAGATATGGCCATAATGAATTTTTAGTAATGCCTTTTGGGATAACCAATGCACCTACTATATTCATGGACTTAATGAATAGAATTTTCCATGAGTTCTTGGATAATTTGTTTTTGTTTTCATTGATGATATTTTGGTGTTTTCTAAAAGTAATGAGGAGCATGAAAGACAGTTAAGGGTTATTTTGCAAACCTTAAAAGAAAATAAACTGTATGGAAAATTCAGCAAGTGTGAGTTTTGGTTACAACAAATTTCATTCCTTGGTCACATTGTTTCTAAAGATGGGATAACTGTTGATCCTGCTAAAACAAAAGTTGTGGAGGAATGGCCAAGACCCACCAATGTAACCGATATCTGTAGTTTCATTAGTTTGGCAGGTTACTACTGAAGGTTTGTTGAAAATTTTTCACGGTTATCTAGTCCAATTACTAAGCTAACTCAGAAGGGTGTTAAGTTTATCTGGACAAAATAATGTGATGATTGTTTTCAGGAGTTGAAAAGAAGATTGGTGAATGCTCCAGTTTTGGCACTACCTTCCAGGAATGGTGAGTTTGTTATCTACAGTGATGCTTCATTGAAAGGACTTGGTTGTGTCCTAATGCAGAATGATCAGGTAATTGCTTATGCTTCACAACAGTTGAAAACTCATGAGGTAAATTACCCTACACATGATTTCGAATTGGCTGATGTTGTTTTTGCTTTAAAAATTTGGACGCAACATTTGTATGGAGTAAAGTGTGAAATATATACCAATCACAAAAGTTTAAAGTATATATTCACTCAGAAAGAATTGATCATGAGACAGAGGAGATGGATAGAATTAATCAAGGATTATGATTGTACAATTCATTACCATCTGGTAAAAGCAAATAAAGTGGCTGATTCTTTGAGTCGAAAAAGTAATGCTTCATTAACAATGTTTTGTTTGGAACGTGATCCTTTGGTTAATGATTTGATGAAATTTGCCATAGAAGTTTTTGGTGTAGGATGTTCTTCTATTTTGTTTCAGGTATCAGTGAAATATTATCTATCAGACAGAATCAAGCAAGCACAGAAGCAAGATAGTGATTTGCAGAAAAAGGTAGAGCTAGTTCAGAAGGGTAAGTTGCCTGAATTCAACATTGAAAATGATTGTGTTTTGAGATTTGGGAAGAGATTGTGTGTGCCTTGTGACTCACAGATGAAGAGAGAGTTGTTGTGTGAAGATCATAGTTCTCTGTTTTCAGTTCATCCTGGATATACTAAGATGTATAGAGATCTATGAGAGTATTACTGGTGGGATGGATTTAAAAGAGATATTGCTGATTTTACTGTGAAGTGTTTGACATGTCAGCAGGCTAAAGCAGAGCGGCAGTTACCGAAAGGGATCCATCAGCCTTTACCAGTGCCAGAGTGGAAATGAGAGAATATATCCATGGACTTTGTTGTGGGATTGCTGAAGACACCTCTAGGTAATAATGCAATCTGGGTTATTGTTGATCGCTTGACTAAATCTGATCATTACCTTGCTATATGAGATTCTTTTTCCCTAGATCAACATTCCCATTTGTATCTTAAAGAGATAGTCAGATTACATGGATTTCTTCTCTCCATTGTATCTGATCATGATCCCTGGTTCACTTCTAACTTTTGGAAAGGCCTCAGAAGTCACTGAGTACTGAATTAAATTTTAGTATAGCTTTTCATCCTCAATCAGATGGGCAGTCAGAATGAACGATTCAGACTTTGGAGGATATGGTACATGCTTGTTCAATGGATTATCAGGGAAGTTGGTACCAACATCTTTCTTTGGTGGAGTTTTCATATAATAACAGTTTTAATTCCAATAAACAGATGGCACCATTTGAGGTGTTATATGGGAAGTGGTGTCGAACTCCAGGTTTCTGGGATGAAGTGGGTGAAAGGAAGCTAATTGGACCAGAATTGGTAGAAGAGTTGGCAGAAAAAGTTCAGCTGATACAGAAACAGATGAGAACAGCTTAGAGCAGGCAGAAGAGTTATGTGGACAATAGGAGGAAGGATCTCTCTTTTGAGGTAGGCGATCATGTTTTTCTCAAAGTCTCACCATGGAAAAGTGTGATGCGATTTGGTAAGAAAGGAAAGCTGATTCCAAGGTTCATTGGACCATATGAAATTTTGGAGAGAGTTTGATCATTTGCTTACATAGTGGCTTTACCTCCGAGCTTATCTCAGGTACACAATGTTTTTCGTGTTTCCATGTTAAGGAAGTGCATGCCAGATCCATCTCATGTTTTGAGTCCAGAGGTAGTTCAGCTGGAAGAGAACCTATCTTATGAGGAACAACAGGTCCAGATTCTAGACCACATAGAGTATGTGTTACGGAATAAGGTTATTCATTAGGTAAAGGTTTTGTGGAAAAACCACATGATTGAAGAGGCAACATGGGAATCTGAAAATGCTATGAGGGATAAATACCCCCACTTATTTGATAAGTAAAAAAATTTCAGGGACACAATTTTCTAATGGGGGGAAGGATGTAACATCCCAAGTAAGTAATGAATAATAGAAATTTTTACCTATGTCTATTTACAAATTAGATAGTGTGTTTGAGGCTTAAAATGTGAATAAATCTAACCTAAAGCATGAAATACTCTAGTATTTTTAAAAGATTGTTTTACATCCTTTTGATGGCGAACCATTTTTAAATCTATATTTTGACAATTTTATAAGCTATATTTCTCAAAATAAACTTATTCTTTATGATTGGTACATTGAAATTTTCTTTGGATAAATTTTTGGTATTTTTCTGATAATGATCATTTTTTATAGGAATAGTGAAAAGTGTTGTATTTTAATTCAAAACCACTTTTTTATCGAATATATTAATATAGTTAGATTATCATTTGAATTGGTTTTAAAGTGTAAATAGAATATATTTTTACCATGTAATCCAATAGTGGACATTGGAATTAATTTCACTTTGAAATCGAATTTGAACTAGTGTCAATCTTTTGATACTTTTTGTTTCATAAAAAACACGTTATTTGCTCTGACAGGGGGAACTAATTATTAAATTAATTAATGAAACTTATATGTTTTGAATTTTGTAAAATGGAATTCATTTTTGAATTTGGAATATCAAATATAGCTTAGGGTGATGTTTTGGTATTTTTCTGAAAAACTTCAATTTTTGATGAATAGTGAAACCACTATGTGGTAGTTAAAGAAACTGATTTTTCGTTTAAATGAAACTTTTCCACTTCTGTGTTTTGAATTCAAAAAATCCTACATACATGGTTGTAATTAATAAGTAAAATGTGGTTCAATGGGATTAAAATAATTTTTTGGTGAATAGTAACTTATTAAGTTTTTAATCGCTATTAGAGGTAATTAGTGCAATTTAAGGAAAAAATTATATTATAATAAAATGAAAATACCTAGATACATGTCCTAACATTATTGGATGTGTCATGGAAGACCAAGACAAGCCATGGGTCAACATGGGGACCCCATGGACCCATTTTGGTAGTAAAATGACATTAATATCTTTTAATTTAATGTTAAAGTAAAAATGACACAAACATGAGTTCTTTTACTAAAAAAAATTGCATGGGGTTATACAAGTCAAATTTTTGACTATAAATATTAAATAGAAATATAAAACGATTTACTACATCATGATATTTGTTTTATAATTTTTGGACATTAAATAAATTAAATTAATTATGACATCATGATGATGCAATGATTACCTCATTAATAAAAGATTTAAATAAAATGAAAAGATAATGTAAAATATATGACCTACACATGTCCAAAACCTATTGGATGGGTGGATTTCGAACCCTTATCACCTTATCCTCTAATTATATCAATGTGGGACATTTTAAATCCGAAAATAATTTTAAAATAATGTAACATTTCTTTACTATCCAAGAGTGCCTCTCCTCTCCTCTTATAAAAGGCCCCCACCTCTACCTCCATACCCACACTTCCGAACCCTTTGACTCGGCCAACACCAGAAAATTTTGTCTCTAAACATCCCTTTCTAACTCTTAGAAGCCTCACTTTGGGCAGAAATATTCCCATTGAAGCCTTTGTGCTCAAATCAAAAAGGGTTACCCGTTTTTAAGGTAATGACTTCACTTGTGTTCTTTTGTTTTATTTTGCTTCTCCAACCCATTAAAAACCTTTTATTAATTTATTTTGTAACAACTCAAGTATATTCCATATACTAGGATGTTTTTATAAGAATTATTAGAGCTACACTTACACACACCTTCATCTAATGGTTAAAGAACATACTGTTTCTGTGGATGGCGAATTTCTGCCTCCCGAAACGATGATTGTTCAACATTCTTTTAACACCTTTAAAGGTGGACATTAAGATGACAATATATTTATATATGATATATAATATGTTTATGTTTTCCTTAAGCTTCTGTATTTTTCATTTTGAGCATACCTTTATGGCTTCCATTAATGGTAAACACGATAATTTCATTTTAGGAAGTCCAGACTACCGCCCCCTCAAAGTGATTTGATTCGTTATTGCCATATGTGGGACGTATAAACGATAGATTTTTGTTTATTAAATATTATGTTATATAGGAATTATAATATACCGTTATATAATTATTATTTCTTTCCATTAATGTATGAGATAGGAATGAACGTTGCGTTCATTCGTACATACGGCTTACCGTCTCCATGAACGGTGTATTTCATTTCTTATCCCCAAATGTAATGTACTATTATAAGTACATATATATAATGGATATATATGATGTATGTTACATCTAAATGATTAATATCATTCTGGAAGTATAATATACTTATCCCTCGTTTAGTTTTCATTCCATTAATATGACAAAGAAATGAAAGTAGCGTTCATGCGTACGTACGGCTTACCGTCTCCATGAACGGTGCATTTCATTTCATACCTCTAAATGATTATGTAATATTATAAATACATGTATATGATGGATATATATGATATATATGATATCCAAACCATGAATATCATGCTGGATATAATGAACCATTGACCACACAAACAACATGTAATTGTAACAAGTCCACTTTTGACTGAAGAACCAAGTTTCGAAAAAACAAACATTACTAACTTAAATAATTACATAATGTTCATAACATGGTAACAAGTGATATAAATGGATAATTGAACTTGAAAAAGGTTCCTAAGCAAGTATAAATTAACTCAAGTTTATTATTCAGGACATTAAAGAACGATCGAGTCATGTCGGACCCGAGGTATGGGACTTCGTCTCAATCTCCTTTCATTGAGGAATATTTTGTTTTATACACAACATTATTTTATACGATGTATAAACCCCATTGACTTTTACTTTTATCCAAAAGGAATATTTTTTATATGAAGCGTTTAACAAAAAAATAAAAGGGAATGTTTTTGTCGTACGTATGAGACGATAACGACTTCTTCACCGCCGTGACCATTATTTGAGTTTCAACTTCCTCTACAAGCCATACCATATTTTTAAAAGATAAATAAATACCATGTTTTACTTTTACTTTATTTTGATATTGAAAATGGTTTTCATAATGTTTTTATTATATCAATGTGTTTTATTGATATCTTTTGATTGAAATGTGGAATTGGTATGTTTCCTTTATGTATGTTTTATGTGATACGATTATGTTATGGTTTTGGGCATTGTTAAGAAGATGGGTGGTTACGTGATAAACTAAGGGCGGGTGAGCCCGACATAGATCTCCAATGCATTGGGTAACATGAAGGAGTGAAACGTTAGGGTTTCTCCGAAGAGATTTAGGGAATATACTGTGATGGGTATTCCAAATGTAACCAAGAGGGTTACTCCCTACGTAAGAATGTTATGAATGCCTAATGTTACCTTTATGTCTTATGATTTATATGATTTATTCATGATTTTATGAGGTATGTTAAAGTGCTTATTTTTTATGTGTAATGTATGATTTCATTCTTATGTATACATGTACTCATGTTTTCTTTCCATATTTTTATATCCCTTACTGAGCTTTTTATGCTCATCCCATGTTTTTGAAATTTTTTTCACAGGTCAAGGGAAAGGTACATGATGTGATGATAGTGTCAATGAAGTGTCAAGAAAGAATCCATGTTTTATTTTAAATATGATTCGGCTGATGGGAAAATAAGTACAATATTTTATGTAACCACTTTGTTTAAATGTGGAATGTAATGCAAGTTTTATGATCTAATTCTCAAAAACTCTAAACCTGAAAAGATCCTCAACGTGTAATCTTGTAATAACTCAAGATTAAGTAAGGTTTAAGGCTGGGGCCTTATATTTTATATTAATGATTTTAATTTCATAATGGAATTTCTGTTACAATATTTTTTTTTCAAGAATATATATAGTTAATTTTAATTTAAGCAAATTTATAGATATTATCATTTAATAAAAATAAATTTCTTCTATTTGTGTTGTTCCAATCATATTCTTAAAATCATTCAATTTTCCAATCATTTTTAGTTATGATTATTTTACAAATACATATAAAGAAAAGTGTACATATTATTCTTCGGTCTATGAAAATTTTCATCCCTGTTATTGTCATTCAAAATATACTCATGAAAAGGTTTTAGATAAAAATAAAACATCATTAAATAAAAATTCTTATTACCTATCCAATTATTTATAATATTTTACAAATATTTTTTTCTTTAATGGAATATTATTCATATATTTCATTATTTAAATCTAATTAATGCATGAAAATAATTTTATCCCATAATATACATGACATAAATTGATTTTCCCTCATTTAAGAAAACTCAATGATTTGATGATTCCGTTACTGGATTCAATGGTCATATTAAACTGAAATAATTTACATAAAAATCATAGAAATTTGATTTAATATTTTATTTATTAAATATGGTATTTTCCCTATTTTGAGATAAATATCATAAATACAATTTAAATTTATTTTTAAATGGTGGAAGTACCATTTATTATTTTCTTAGATTCATATTTGATATGTTACAATATTACCAACATTATTATTTTTATAGATATAATAAGATTTTTCCAAGATTATTTTACTGGAACACATTTTTTTCATTGACTTGAGCATTTTATGAATGGAATAATGATAATTTTAATTTTTATAATGATAAAATGAATAATCATTGTAATTCACACCTATTATTGTATGTGTTGTTTTTCATAATTAGGGTTGTGACCAAAATATATATCCATTTCATTGGATAAGGATTATTGTTTTAGTATAATTTTATTGGAATTAAATAATAGATAATTCAATTTGTAAGGGATCTTATAATGGTTATATAATGATATAGTTCCAAGATTATACAAACGTCTTTTATATGACTTACATGATTTCTAATAGTTCTATTAATCAAATATATTTTTTAATATCTTTATGGTTTCAGAATTATACTATTTTTTCTATATAAAATATCATTATGAAATTTATTTTGAATTATGATCAATATATTTAGGTGTAAAAATATTCAAATGTTAATAATGTATACATGTATTATGTCATCATTACATTCTATCATATTATTCTCACTAATAAAATTCCATTGTTATTGTTTATATTGACATTTACTAAGAATTTGATCAAACCCCACTGACGTTTTGTTTTCCCCCTGTTATTAAGAATAATGTTATGTAAATTATCCATAGAATTGATTCATGTTTGGATAATTTTATAAGATTATTTTAGAACTACCCTTGAATAATATAATCTTGTAAAAATGGAAAAAAATTCAGATTGAATCATGGATAATATAATGTAAATTTTTTAAATTCACAAAACATTCAAACCCAAAAGGCCTCGAGAACATTAGTGAAATAATGATGAATATGTATATTATTGAAGACCCCAAGATAGTTTATAATATTTATTGACTACATTATAACATTATCCTAATATATAATAAATCACATTCCAAAGAGAAAAATAATTTAGTAGTCTTGGCCAACTCGATACATACATGATCACATTTGAATACGAAAATTACATTTTTTTTAAATATCATTATTCCCTTTATCAAATTACATTATATAATTCATAGTAAATATAATGGATTTTATATAATGGAAAAAAATATGGGTGAGATTAAATTCTTAGTAATTGTTATACAAGTTAGATTATATCAGATATTAATAAGTATGAAAATATATCAAGGTTAATAAGGGATCAGACATTCCTTGTAATCAATAAATTGAGAAGAATGTAAATATTGAGATAATATCAATATTGAAATTTAATTTATAATAACAAATATATCAAGGTTAATTAAAAACGTTATATTTAATCAATTACATGTATATAAAATCTAGATAAATCATGATCAATAGGTAATGGTGAATAATTGAAATCACAATAAATTTAATTAATAAACATAGAATGAAATGAATACATATATATTATCATTCTTAGAATATCATGGATTATTATACCTAAATTAAATATGATGTAAATTATTAATTATTGGATAAAATTATCTCAAGAATCCTCATACATCTACCATCAAGACATTTCAGTATACAATTTCAAACTACTATTTAAATACCCATTTGGGTTGGGTAATTAATTTTAGGATATATTACTGATCCACCTCATGAGACAAATACTAAATTAAGTGGATGCAATTCTCTTAGACCAACCCATTCCATTTAAGTCCAGTGTATTCATCATATTTTGAAAAATCAATTTAATTCATAAAAATTCTGGGGTATCCTCATGTATCCATATTGTGTAAAAAAATTGAATTTACCAATATTTATCCTGATAATGGAATAAAATTAAAAAAATTTATCATATGTTAAAATGTGATGCTACTTAGTTATTAATAATATCAACTACAAATGATATAGATAATAAGGTATATTTAACGAACACGGTTAACAAGAATGTGTGTATTTATTAGGGAATTTAATGAATATATAAATGAATCAAAGAAGTTAGTATTAATACTATCATTGGTCAAAATAATGATAAACCATTACGATGGAGAATAAGGATGGTAGCAATAAATCATATCCATAATTTATTATTTGTAAAATTATTATTTGTCACTTATGAATACATATACCATAAAAATATCTTCAAAAATATTCTTGTTGCAAATATACCATTCATTTTGATTTTTTTAAATATAAATTTAATAAATCATTATTTAAAAAAGTTTATTTGATAATAACAATTGAAACATAAAAAGTAATATTTATAATATTTTTAGTGATTTTGATGGATAGAAATTAAATTTTCATCATACATGTTAAAATATAGGTTCAATACATTTTTTCAGTAAAAGATAAACCATTTTTTTTTCCAAATTGACATTTATATTTCATTCAAAACATTTTTTAAAATGTAATATTGGGTAATATTTTATTTATTAATCATTTAATGAATGATCGATTTTATTTTGAAAACATGATTAGAAATATTTTATTTATATGAAAATTTATTTTTGAAAATTAGAGAAATGAATATGGATTTTGTGAAAAATGTTATCAAGTATTGTAAGTACATTATAGTAGAAAATGGTATTATTAGAAGAAAAATTCCTAAATAACCATTGAAGGATAAAATTAAACGTAAAAATTATATAATTATCATATATTTTCATTAAAAATAAATTCATGAATAAACAATATCAATTAGAATGAGACTATTAGAAAAATCTAAGAAATTATTATAATTTTTAGGATACAATTATTCAATGAATCAAAAATATCTATAATTTGTAAATAAACATTAAAAAGTGAAAAAAATAATAAATTTTAAAATTATTTACACACATAATCAAAAAATATCAATGACAATAAAGTAGTAATATTACCCAATGAAAATATACTTGTTTTGAAATTAAATAGAAAGTGGTAACATTTAAATCATATCACATTAACTGAGTTAATTGAAATGAAAACATAAAGTAAACAAAATAAAGTAGTATTCATGATGTTTCATGTCAATATAGAAATATATATTCCATCTAAAATTATATATGTGTATAAAATTATAATTTAACTCAATAAAATGACATTGGGATGAAATCCCTTACCTCATATATTCTTTTATTTGAACAAGATTTAAACTCCAACATAGTTGTTTAAAAGAATATATTAAAATATAAAAGAAACATGTTAAGATTAAAAATATCATATATGTTCTTTTAGTAACATATTACCCCCCTTAAATAAATAATCATTCATTTCTTTTATTATTTCATGTTCCCATTGCCATCTTTTCTCAAGTATGTTTCATTGTTATTGAGATGGTTCTCAAACATATTATATGGTACTAAGAATTAAATAAAAATAATAAAGAAATAATTTTAAAATTTATAAATAAATTATAAATTTACAAAAAGTAATGAAATATTCTTATGAAACATGGACTATGTTAGGATCATAGAGATTGTAGGTTATACGTATGCATGAGTAATATTTCAATTTTTCAATGATATTTACAGAATGAATGTTTGTAAAAAATTATTAATAAATAATGATCTTAATGACATATATAACATATAATTTTATTAAATATAAATATAAAAATCCTCCGTTTGTTGTTGTGATGAAAATAGAGACACATCATTTCTTTATATGTTGTAGTCCAGACATACATGAACGATGAAATAATTTTATGTTAGTTAAAAACATTTGAAAATAATTTATATATTGTATAATTTAAAATGATAATAACTTTATCAATTTCATATCTATTTCTTCTATATAAAATTTATTCTTTGACATTATCCTTATTAAATTCCATGTGATGTGTTAGTCAACGACATAACACATCAATTCGTGTTTTAGAAGACCATCATACACGTATGTCATATTATCCTATCCCATATGGAATGGAAATTAAAATGAAATATATTTTAAAATGTATTCAGAGAAAAATTAATGATATGAAAATAATAAATATATATATAATTAATATCAATCCATTTACCCATCCAGGAAGGTGTTATTGGAAAAATGAATGATATTAGTTTGTGATGTGATTGTCCACCATACACACGAATAATGATCTCAAGAACCATTTGGTGGAGGTGTAGATGGACTTTGGTCATTAAAAAAATGTAAAAATACTTATTTACATGTAAAATAATTATTAGTAATATACTAATGGTTTAATAAAAAATTGAGGAGATGGTGGAAATAATAAAATAAAAATTCTCATTGAAGATTGTTATGTATTATATTTGTATCCTCATTAGGATTGCAACAAGTCATTCTTGGAAAGTATTTATTTGAAATATTGGTATTATTGGATAAGAGGGGGAAATATAGAAAATTATATGGGCAGGTATTTTCGGAGAAAAATGGGTGTGATGGTGTCAATATGAAAGTGTGTGTCCTTTTATATGTGAGGTGAGTAGCACATTAGTAATGTTTTTTTTTGAAAATATAGAATTATACAGATGTTTTTATCATGAAGATAGGATTATAAATGGTTCATTGTAAATTTTAGTATAAATAAGTTATATATATGGATAGATAGTGGGTATTATAAATGCTTTTGCGGGGCATTTCTAACCATTAACTTTTTAGATTATCCCCTAATAATCTATTTTTTCAATCAAAGAAATAAATTTTTATTCCTTTGACTATTAAATTTATTAAAAAATTAAGATGAACATATTATTAATTATGTGTTATTATGATTACTAATATTAAATTTCTTTTAATAAATTTATTTCATATGATTTTAAATTTTATATTTTAAATTAATTCTATAGATATGATGAGAATGTGGGTTTTTATAGAGAAATTGTCCAAAAGTTTAGGAATATTTTTTTACAAAAAATATATATTGAAATTATTATAATGAAAAAAATTGGATAAATTAATATAAAAAAACTAAGATAACATCAAAAAATTAAAAATAAAATTTATCATTATATGGAAGAAAAGGACCTTATCAATTTAAATTCAATATTTTTCACAAAAAAGTAAAAAATGTAAATTTTCAAAAAAAACCACAAAATTCGAACTATGATAATTATAATATTTATCATAAAACAATTATTTTTTGTTTAATCAAATATTCTAGTGAATTTGTAAAAATAAATGTTCAATTACATCGATAATATGAAACTAAACTATATTTAAGGAAAAAAATAATATTTCTTAAAAAAATTATTTTTATTTAAAATGATTCAAATATTATTTATAATAAATAAACTAAAATATTATTTGAAAATTATTTAGTATTATTAAAAATATATATTCCAATGTCTAAAAGTTAACTGTAATAATAATATTATTATATTTTTTTCGGTAAATTATTGTCCCACATGTAACAAAAACGTTAGAAGAAACACTCTGTTGTGTGTAAAAAAAACTATCAAATATGATGTTATTATATAAATAATTTTATAGTGTTATAGATTTTTTAATTATTAATACATAAAATTAGCATTAATATATTGGTTTCAAATAAAAAATTTAATTTCTATGTATCCAGAAATAATTCATAGCGAACATGTATGGGGTTTCTATTTTTGACTTTATAGAATGGTTTTGATAACAATGGAGATTAATTTTAGTAATGTTAGGTAGACATAATATTTTTATAATACATATTAGGTTTAAAGATTTTTATGGTTTTCATATATTATAATTCATTGACACCCCTTTAAGGGTTTTATGAGATTAGATTTAAAAGTTGTTATGATATTTGGGGAGATGTTTTTTAGATTAAGGAACAAGATATACATATCAATAACATGGGATTAAATGTGAAGTTTTTTTTAATGAAGTTTATTTTAAATTTTATAGTCATTTATATAAAGGTATATATAAAAACTATGGTTAACATGATATTTAATTTGGAGGTAATTGTGGGTTATTACATTTTGGGGACATTATATGTTAATGGTAAAAATAGTATTTTTCAAAAATATGGAATATTATTTGTGTAATAATGGTTGGGATAATTTTTTCAATGAAAATGTTAAATTATCTAGGATTTATAGTGATAATAGTTATTTTGGGAAGATTGGTGTACATTATAGAATATATAATAGAACATTAAAATATATTATTATTATTATTGACATTAATATTTAGATGACCTCAGAATAATAAGTTATAAATTACTTCTTATTTCTCGGTATTGATCTTAGTTTGTAATATTTTGAAATTATTTAATATTAATTACTTATACAATATTTAAATTTTCAGAATGAGTTTTTTATAGGTGATTTTATTTTTGATGTTGTATTTCAATATATACAATATTATCATATATCGGTATAACTATTATTTTTGAAATTTTATAAAAATGGGTCCATAAGTTTATATACAGCTTAAGATCGTGTGATTAATATTAATGATTATTTTTACGAATCAGGCTTTAAATATTCATCTTTAATATTTTTTTTGATGGAATAAGTGAAAATATAGATCTGTAAATGGAACAAAGAAAAATTAAATAATGAATTTTTTCTTATTATAATAAAACAAATAATGAATTTCTTTTTTCACATGTTTTCTATCCAGATGGTAAAATAATCCCTAATGTCATTAAAAAATATAGTGAAATTAAATTGTTATTATATTACAATAATTTTTTATTAAATCATGGAATATTATCTGCCCAAAATGTACATATTTTTCCATAAATTGATATTGTTTCCAATTCCATGTCTTCTCATGCTATATTTTTTCTCCTTAGGTGGATACATATTTCAATGATATTCCAGATAATCATCAAATATTTATTTTTGTATATTCAAAATGATATTTCTATCCCATATTTTAACGTGGGTTAAAATAAATATATTTTACAACAATAAAATCCTAATTAACAAGATCATGTTAATCGTTATTAGTTAAAATGTATATAATGTTGGAAAATTCAATATACATATATTTTAAAATATCAAATGTAGTCGATAGCAAATAAGACACGAAACATTGATCTTATACAAACCAACAAATATTATTATTTAAATATGATTATAATAACATAGTCATTTAATAATAGAATATGAATCATATTAAGTAAATTATGATATATATATATGTATTGTATAATTATTAGTAAAATACAGATAAATTCTTAATAAAGATAATTTATGATTAAAAAGGTATTATCATTAAAAATGGGTTTTAATACTTTTTTAAAGGGAAAATTATAAATAAATATTATTAATTTTACATAATATTTATTTTTCAAAAATCATTTAATTGATTAAATCTAATTATCTAAATTTGATTTGGGTTAATTTATTTGCACCTTTTTGAAAAAATGGATTGTTTACTGAATAATTGAACATATATTTTTTAAATTTAAATTTATTTATATTAAATAGTATATTATTAATTTAAAAATATATAAATTTAATATAACACTCATTTATTATGAAATAATATAAATAAAGAATCTAGATTTAGAATTATAAATAATTTTCATAAAATATCATTTTTGAGTTTAAAATATATTTTCATAATTGGTTTTATTAGTTTTATTTATAATTAATATATTAAATTAATTTCTACTAGATATAAAAATTTAATATTAAAAAATGGATTCCATATTTTGAATCAGGAAAATCAAATTTTGTGTATAGTTCCCTTTTATGTTTGTTAATTATGATTCTAAATTATACAAACTTTTTGACACCTTGGTAATAATAAAAAGAGTAAAATATGATAATGGTATGAGTAATGGCGTAAAAATATCATTCTAATTATAATTTTTTATTGGATTACTATTTTTAGAACATAACCATCTATAGTTTTCATTTCGGAATATCTTGCCTCTTTTAATTGATAATGATATTTATATAACTATATGTAATTACTAAATACAAGATTCATCTCACTTATTTTTAATTTGTCATATATTTTTTCATACGGTAAAAAATAGTTAATCGTCAATCATAATTTGTATTTGAAATATAAGTTATTATTTTTATAAATTTTAATTTATTTTAAATTTTTTGATCGTCTATACTTACGTTAATTTTTTAATAAAAACCAATGTATTTCTTGATAATATAATAGATTAATAAAATTAATTGTTCTTTTAGATTTAATATAATAAAATTTTGGTAAATTATTCTATTTCCATAATTTTTCAGATAAATATATAATATTTTTTTTGTTTAAAAATATTATATTCAAATTACATTACAATAAGGTTGTTGTTACATAAAACTGTGTGAATCATCCTAAAATGATTTCCATGTTAGTTTTTATTAATTAATTATTTATATGAATTAAAATTCAATATAATTATTCCATCAACTAATATAATTTAATATGAGTGAAAACCAATAACCATATTTCAATTAATAAGTTCATTCATTATTATATAAACTTGTATCCTATATAGTAATATATATTGGTAGCATCATAATATTCAGAATAGTAATGATATGATTAAAACAAATAGACAACAATTTTTTTACCTAAACAATTCTAAATTCTATTGAATGGTCGAATATAATATATTCCTCATAAAATATTATAAATTTTATTATTTGGTTACACTTGGAATTGAAAATTTTTTTATATTGAAATTCGAGTTTCTGTATTTTCTAGGGTTCCCTCCCATCACTTATAATCGGGATCCTCCCATATTCTCTTCCTCAAACCTTTTAAATGTTTTATTTCAGAAAATAACTACTCAAATATCTTATAAACATAAATTCCTACTTCTTTATGGTCTTTAAAAAAATACATATTTTATAAGGAATAATGTTTTTCACAACGACGATAAATGAGGCAAAAGAATGTTTTTAATGCCCTATTTATTGTTTATTTTTTCTCATATCGCCATAAAATATTTGATAAGACCAATGAAATAATACAATTTTTATATTATATATAGAATAATTTTTATTTCTATGGTACAACGCTTTTTTTCACAGATTGTACTTTTAATTGGAATTGGAAACATTATTTTTTGCACAAGTTGGTACTACCATCTCAGAGAAAGAATATGTTACTTTTTTAAACACCATCATAGAATAATTGTTAATATGATATATATGATTAATATATAAGATATTTACCACATAATATTCATTATAGAAAAAACATATATATAATTTATTTTATATTATTTATAAAAATTGAAAAATAATGACATTTCTAGGCGTACATGTGGAATACACACTCCAAAGGGAGATGTGATTAATTTTTAATGCAAATCATTTATTGATTGTTTTTAAATTATAATTTATTATTAAAATGAAAAAAATCATTTAAATGATTTTATATATGACGTTATAATCAAAAAATTTACTACATTCATCCAACTAAATACATTTTACAATTATGAAGTGAATATTGTTAACACACCAAACATGTACTTATTCAATTATGTGATTAATATTGTATTTGAAATAGTTCATATTGACAGTTCAATTATACATTAATAAACATGTAAATTATTATTTAATAAGTGAGAAATTAATATATTTTTATTAAATGGGATTCAATGTACAACCATCACATGTTTGGACTCAAGGAATGTGGTTTCTTAAACCATTTTTAAATTCATTAGATCATACAACTACATCATAGACATTTTTATTCCATGATTATGCGATAAATAAACCATTATTGTGTTATGTATTATTTCTAATTGTGTATTTATGTTTTGAAATTTTTACAAATAATTTCATCGTTGAATAATTTCTATGAATGATGATATAATATTTGAATCGACTAGTCGTCTTAATAATGTCTCTTTGACAGAAGTCATTTATTAAGAACCTAAATCCTCTAATTGGTGGAATATGATGATTATGGAGATATTATATCAATAAGGAATTTTTTATTCTTATATTTTAATATTCATTATGTTATCACAAACATGATACATTGATTCAAATATAATAAATATAGTAGTGGATTTTATGGTCTCATTTTTTATTCATGGATATATAAATAATTTAATGTATCATGATTTATTTATATGTTGTACATGTTAAAAAACAATTGAATATTTATAATTTACCTCGATTAATTCATGGGATTTATAAAGATATGTTAATTTTTTTTTCAATTAGTGGATTTTTTTCGATATTTATCAATGTGAAAAAATTATTTTTGTGATAATATGATTTCATTATGAGATTTTCCTTGCTAAAATTCTATTATGAAACTATTATAGTTCGTATAAATTAAATATAGTGTATTATCTTATCCTTTATTTATTCATATAAATTTCATGTACTGGTACAAATCTCCTCTCATTTGTATATAAATTAATATATAAATTGTTTGTAATGAAAATTCACCCATGTTTTTCCTTTAGAAAATAACAATTATCATTCGTTTCCATGTTCTGGAGTAGTATCTTACAAAGGATTGTAGTTATAAAATAAATTTAAAATAAATTTAATTTTAATTATGAATAAGATAATTTATAATAGTTTAAATGAAATAGTTTTTAGACATGTTTTCCAAACTATGTCAATTTTGAATATTTAAAATGTTGTCGAAAATATATTTTATAAATTATATGACATGAACAGATTTTTCCACAATATTGACCACTATATGCCTTGAAGATTCCATTAAAAATTTCTAAGTATATAATAATTGATCATAATTTATAAAATATAATATTAATGTTTATTAAATATATATATATAATGAAAATTATATTTTCATTATTTTCAATTTATTGTCTTGAATATTCAGATAAATATATTTTTTAACTACAGAAAAATCCATTATTTTATTATTATCCAATAGGGATATCCACTAATTATCTAATAATTATTAATATATAGATGTAATATGATTTCTCCAAATATATATTAGTGGAACAAAATTATATTCCATGGTGAATCTTGTTATAAATAGAAAATTGGTGGTTTTTTTAGTTGAATGATAAAATAAAAGATCCCTATTTTTAATTCATGATATGACTAATATATGTTTTTATGATGATGGTTAACCCTGATCTAACTCTCCAATTTATTGGGTAATGATTATTTAATGCAGTGATTATTTTTTCAATGATAGAAATGGATATTCCACTTGTAAGGGTTCTTAAATTGGTTTATATATGTATTATAAAAATTTTATGAACATAGATTCCTAAAATGTTTATATATGATTTAAAAGAGTGATAATGGATCCTCTAATCAATTATTTGTTTCAAATGGGTCATGTTTGTTAAATTAACTGAATTGTATCTTTTTTTAATTATTTATTATACATCTCATGATTGAAGGTCCACATTCTGTTGAGTATGAATTATAATATGTAACGATGATGCAAATTAATTTGGATATCATAACCTTGTTATAATTTTATCCTAACTAATAATATTCAATTAATAGTTATTCTTACCATCACTATGAATTTGGGATCACCACTCTTATGTTTCATTATACCCATGTTATAATGAAAGATTTTGAAAATGTTAATTAAAGAAGATAATCAAATCTTATGAATTATATAGAATATTTTGAAGATATAAAATTTAATAATAAATCATAGGTATAATAAAATAAATACACATTTTAAAACCAGGATTATGTATTTAAATTATTTTCTTAATTCCCTAAATATATAAACTAACAAGGCCTTGGGTATGTGAGTAACTCAATTATTTTAATGGATATTATATTTTTAAATGTTTAATATTGGTTAATATGTTTTTGTATCATATAATTAAATGTAATGATAATGATATTAGAATTTTTTATTGGAGTGAGGGTTTAGGGTTGTCATATATAGTGGGTTCCAAAGTGAAAATGGATAAGAATGAAATGAAATGAATACCAGGAATGAGGGTAAGGAAAATTGGATTAAATATTCATAAATAAGTGTTATAATAAAATAGAGAAGATAATCAAAGAAATTTATAGTATTAGAAAATAAATAAAAAAATTAATAAAAATTAATCCAATCTAAATCTCCTCGAAAAATACTCCCTTGATTTATTATACAAAAGAATGTTGTTATAAAATAATATCCATTGACAAGGAAAAGGACATTATATGTAACAGTATAGTTAATTCACTGGATAATATAGAGAATTCATAAACACATTAATCACCTTATCCAAGGGAATAATAATGAACAAAGAGTGTCATAGATGAAATTTCAAAATATTTTTCTACAATAGTTCATTATCCTGAAAAATCATCAGATTAAATTATTTAAAATAATAAGATTATAAAGATACACAATTGTGCTCAATTATTTTAATGAATGATAATATATTTTATTAAAATGATTAAAATAGTTTATATTTGATCACAACATATACTTATATGTATATATATGACAAATTAGTGTAATATAATTTGTCCAAATAATTAACCTATTCATTATTAGATTTTTCAAAACATGGTAAAAATACATTTTATGTTGTTGATATTGAAAAATAATATTCTCGTTAATTTCAAGTCATTTAATATTACAACAAATCAGAACTATTAATGAAATGTATATTCATTATAGTAATTGATTTGGAAAAGTTAAATCTAATATTTCGTGAGAATCATAGATATAAATTTATATTAATATAATTTGTATGAAATTAGATTATAAGATTTCTTTATTAATGAAATTAGACAATGTAAAAATATTATTATATAAACATTGAAAAATGTTTTATTAGATTCATGTTCAAAAATTTTTTAAGAGTAAATATGGAAGAATAATTTAGTTCACATAGTAGCTAAAGTCAGTGAAGAAATTATTATTCATAAAGAGGCTAGTTAATGAAATAATCATAAAAAGAAAATACATTCGTATCTTTTTTATATAAAAATAAAAAATCCATACTCTTCAAAAAATGTTATTCATATATTAGGAAGGAAATTTTTTTTGTAAAATAATTCATGATTTTGATGATGTTTAAAAATAGTTAAATGAATTAATATATGATAATTATGTTGATGTTGATGAATTATACAATTAATCAATATTTTAAAATAAGATTTTTTTAAAAATAAATTTAGAAACATGGTTTGAATATCAAAATCATTATAAATATTATTGTAAAAATAATTATGTAAATGTAATTTACTTATAATTTTATTTTCCAAAATAAAATTAATATAGAAATGACTATTTGATTTAGCAACTTGAATAGATGTTAGATGAGAAAAAAAAAGATTATCTAGAATATCAACTATATTACTAATACCTCTAATAAGAAATATTATATTTTATATTTTTTATTTTAAAATTCAAAGTAATGATAAATTATATTTTCAAAAATGATTCATCTAGAGAAAATTATTATCCCTATATTATTTTTTATCCACTCACATGAAAAGAATAAATTTTTATAATGGTGGTATTTTATAAAATGGAATTTTATTTCCCTTCATTAAATTTTTTGTTTTAAATTATTAAGAAAGGGGAATAATAGTTTCAACATATATTGTTGTAATATTTATCCCTCTTTTAATTTTTTAAAGGTGATTAATATTAAAAAAAAATATTTACAATCATTTTTATTTTACAAATGGAGAGAAAAATATTTAATGAGTATTTTTTAATGTTGGATTAATTATAATGTTCAACATATAAATTAAAAATAATAGGATATATTGATTTAAAAATTAATAAAGACATAATATTCAATGTCTACTAATATTTTTTGAAAATGGGATAATTTATTAAGTGAATGATTTAAATAACAAAAAAAATTAAATTGAAAAATAAATATTATTTATTTTTTATTAATTTATTTTTTATCCTTTTATTTTATATATACATATATAAAACACAAGTGTGTAAAAAATTAATTTTTCTTTTCTAAACAATTACAGTATGTATATTAGTTAAAATATGATATAAATAGTAGTTTGAATAATTTGACTTATATATGATTCATGAAAAAAGGTAACCAGAATTGTTGAATAAAAATGGTTTTCTAGATGAATACATATATTGGTAAATATATACACATATTTAGTCTATAGAATTATTAACAATAAACTACTTCAGATCCCATTTTAAATGACCACAAAATTTGTGAAATATAATAATTAAAATATATTCATTAATTAGAGACAACAATCATGTATAATAAGAAGGAACAACATACAATAACTTTGAAAAAGATATCAATCACATAATTTCATCATTGAATTACATAATAGACAAATTCTGATTGTCTTTCTTTTTGTGAGATCAATAGAGCATATGAGTGTGATGTATTTTTAAATTCTCAATGATTTATCATTTCTAATTTATTTATAATCACGAATTTAGTAATATATTTTGGTATAATATGTTTTTGATTTATTTAAGTGTTGTAATTACTAATTGGGGAGATGTAGGGTATAATATATATTGGATGAAATATATGAGGTTTAATTAAATATAAGATAAAACAAATTTATTTGTCTAATGTCAATAATACCTTGTAATATTTTTATACTTCCATTCAAAAATTATGTTATAAATTAATATTTATAAATTAATTAATGGATTATTTTATTTATGGATCACTACTCATTGTTTTAAATTTCATAGTGTTTATTGGTCAATCAAAATGGCATAATTTCATATTTGTTTTTTACATAAATAATAATTAATTATATTGGTAACAAAATAACACCAATTTCATAAATAATGTGTTCATTTTAATATTTCACGTATTTTTATTTTTGGAATGGGATCATTTATTTTTTGATATTTATAATAATTTTGGAGGATAATAATTTGAAGTTGTTATTCAAACTATAATTCAACCAAATATTGTAGTTTGTATTCAATCCGTTATGTTAAATTTTTTTATCTTTAAATAAAATATCTATTTTGTACCCATATTATATATATAACATATTACTTTTCTATATTTTATTTCTATGCTAATAGAGAATAGATATACACAATGATTTAATTTTTTTGTCATTTTATTTTAAATCAGTATTTTCAACCTCTATTAGTACACTTATCTATTTTAAATTCCATTACTAAAAAATTTAATAGTTCCTAATTTTAAATTATGACTACGGAAAATATGGACAAAAACATTTCACATTATATAGTCACTTTGGATCTGCAACAAACCAATAAATTAACCCGAAAACCCATCTAGAATTTATTTATAAACCCATGGTCACTATGCGCGACTGTATACATGGATAAGAATTCCACAGAAAATTGAATATTGCGGGTTACAAGGTTCCATGTATGTGGAAATAGTGTTATTAACTTTTTTCCAATAGACTATATATCATTAAAAAATTCATAGATGACTATTTTTTATAAGAGTAGTATTAATTTACATTAAACACAAAATTTCCATATTAGTGATGATATCTAGTTTTCTTATTCAAGAATAAATGAGTTATATAACTACAATCTCCTAATCCCTTAAAAAATTTCTCATTATCATTCATCAATTGAATATTGAATTTTAAAATTTCATATGAAATAAATAAAACACTAAAATAATTTGTGAATTGGTCCATATTATTTTTTAACACAATAATTATAAATATTTAATCTAATTGAAAGATTATTATATAATTTCCAATCATGTTTTAAAAAATAAATTCAATATAAATATATTATTATTACATGAATCCGAAAACCATGAAATACTATAAACACAAACATAACATACTAGTTAATATTACATTACGGAGAATAAAGAAAATTTTAATTTCCCAAATATAATATTTATCAATAATAATATATATAATAAAGGAAAATTTGGTAAACAAGAAACTATGCATTGTAAACCCAAAATGAAATATTTATATAATTGTTTATATGAATGAAGTAATAAAATATATATATATTTTTTAATCCACAATAAATACTTTATCAATCATATAACCTACAAAAAAACACAAAAAATCTCAAATTATACACAATTTAATTTCCACTCCGATCCAAAAATTAAAACCCTAACTCTTTTAAATAACATATTTCCATTCAACCATTTTCATGTAGTTTTTGAAAAAATATTCCATAATATATATATATATTATATTTAATATAAAACGCCTAGATAAATTTGTGTAAATATAAAATATTCACTATTGTTACCCAGTATAAACATCAATGGATGTTACATTATATTAGATGATTATTTAGATCAATATAAATGATAATGCCTGAGGACCATAATATCTTAGTGTATTTTAAGATGAGAAAAAAATATTCTATCATTGAGAAATATCATTATTTTTTTCCATAAATAACTTTCCATTTGGTATTACATATTAAGACCTTCATTAATAAAATTGGGAACGACAAAATACGAAATGTAGATATCATATACTCAATAAGGTAAAATGTAGGAGATACATAAGCATAACATAAGAATAACGATATGAGAACATAATGATGACATTGGAAATTAATACCTATCATATCACATAATAATAACCCAAATCATGACTTAAATATTTGTAGATCATAAGACATGAATCATAATCTAATGAAGAGAATATTTCATAAAAGAATAACATAGTAATAAGAAATATAATTTTTGGCATACACATAATCATATAAAATCATTCCATATAATTCTAATCCCATAAACAAAAAATATCAGGGAACATCATGGGGGAAACACCAATTGGTGGGGACACAAATCCAACCCCAGATATAGCCCTTTCTACATAGTGGACCTATTTCACTCCCCAAACAATCATATATTTCATGGTTTACTCCCAACCCAATTTTAGTTGTCAGGGTTCACTACCAATACCATCATAAAAGACAAGGTTCCCTCCCTAGAAAATATTTTTAGGAAAAATCATTTAATATATTGATTTTACTCCTCATTCTATCAATTTTGATCTCATTATATATAAATATTTATCCAATACATTTTAGGGAGATATATCTCTAACCCATCAATTAATGAAATCATATATTTGTGTTCCATATAATAATAACACATTTACTATATCATGACCCATAAAAATGGTTCTATTTCATAAAAATTAGAAAAAAACACTAGAAACGAAATGGGAACATAAAAATTTCAACATATCATAACCTATGGAAATGAAAAAAGTTTCGTAATCATTTCATTATCGAATAACTCATAAATGAAATGGGTTTCATAAGAGTTTTATCATCATATAACCCATGTATGGTAATAATATTTCATATGGAACATATAATCTTAATAAAAAACTAAATTAAGGATTACAAATGGTGTCATTGGATAATATTTATCTTGAATGATAATCTATATGAAGAAATTAAATCATAGATGTATGAGGATTTTGAAGGATCACATGGGTTATTTATTTTGGAATATAATCCACCATGGATTGCCACTTTTATAAAACAAGAAACATTTTCAAAATCATTTTCATTGAAAAAAATTAAAAACCAAACAATATATGTCTTTTAAATAAATTAAAAAGTTCTATACGAAAAAACTATTTCAAATTTGAAAAAGAATATATAAATCTGAAAACAATTGACCATTATATGGAAAAATAACTAAAAAAAGAAAAATTATGATTTGAAAATTATTTAAAACACATTTTAAACGTTATGATTTTTTTTAATTTATTCCCCAAAAATATTATTAAAGAAGTCTTGAATATGAATTTAAATTCTTTTTCTAAATAAATAAAATCTCAGAAACATTTTTCATGAAAACATATAAGTGAACTTTTTCAAATCATTTGAAAATCATTTTTGAATAAAATTCCCATGAAATATTATAGAGGATCTTATCCAACATTGTTAAAACACTTTTTCAACATTAAACAATCTGGAATGGATGTTTCTTTAAATATGTCATAAAAATGAATATATACAATATTCAAAAAACATATTTTTAAAATAATATAATATTGTATACTTTCAGTGGAGGACTCAAATAAATGATGGTCATGTTATATGATAAATCCATATATTTCAAACATTTTTTCTATGTGCAAAAATGAGTAGAATAGTTTCTGGATTGATAAACAAAAATATTATTCTGTAAAAAATTGATAAAAATTTAAAGTAGGTGAAAAAATTACTTTTAACTATTATAGTAGAGTAGGGGAACATTTTTTATAAAATTTAGACAAGAATAATTAATAATATTATAATATATTCATGATTGATGGATAAATTGTATAATTATATGAACATTTCATGATCAAATATATAAAAATATATTTAATTTAAATTCATGATAGATGGATTATATAATTCTTTCACAGAAATCATAATAATAAAAAATCTGGAAAAATAATGTGACTGAACAAATAAACTCTTACCGCATTGTTCACATTGAATCATAATATTATTAAATTATAACATTATTTAAAGATTAAAATACCATGAAATTATGGATATACATGAAATAACATGTCAAAGGTAATTATATACACTATGCAAAACAATATTGTTTTATAACATAACATGTTTCTTAATGTTGGAAAATTGAGAAAAAAAACCTGCTTATTTGGTTTCTTTTCAACCACAAAACCGAAAAATGATAAATAATTAAGTGTATATATAAATACAAATATATTAGTTGTTAATAAAAATATAATAAATTAATGGGGAATATAATCATCACATAAAATAAATGAGTGTTGAATATTTCATAAGAGTCACATAAATAAATTGCAGACTAGAAACCTCATACATTAAGTATTGACAGTCTTCATAAAAATTAAAACCACCTTTATAATAAGTATAATTAAATAATAAATATCCCCAATATCTTTATTATTATTTATGTTACCATATATTATTTATTTAAAACTTTATATTATACTTTTGTTAACTATATCATCTTAATGTTACGTTTTGTGTATCAACTGCTTTGTTTTTTATATGTTTTGACTTGTGATTCCTTATCATTTTACGTATAATAAAATTTAAACACTTCCATAATTTATAAAATGATTTAAATTATATATATATTCATTAAATAATTAAATATTATAATCTATAAATGATAGAAATATGAAATGGTATACTCTATTCACGCAGATTGTTGGTCAGACATACACATGAATGATGTATCCTTTTTCTTATCATAATAAAGTAATTATATTAAATTAAATACCATTATATATTAATATTATAAATCTATTATTATTATTATTAAAATATATATCATATAATTTTTTTAAACTCTTCCTTATTAATGTCCATATAAAGTGTGAATGAATCACATCACATAGAAGATGCAGTAGTCCACACTTCCTCAAACAAAGTTATTATATTACCCAAAAATTTGAAATCTATAATGACTCGTCCCCCAGGACCTATGTCGTGACTACCCTAATAACACCACTCAATAGATAGGGGCTAGGGAATAGAATTGAATTCATCAACCTACAAGTGACAAAAAAAATTCTATGTTCCAATATGCAGAAAAATGCCAAATCATGTCCCACACAATAAATGGAATCAATTATCACTAAAATGAAGCTATGAATGAGTAAAAAAATAATGAGTTGGCAAGAATTCCAACCCAAAAAAATATGTGAAGATAGAAATATTTGAAAAGGAAACTTTGGTGGCCACCCACAGAAAACCCCACTTGATCGTGAGATTGGTGTAGCTACTAGGAGATGAGCTATAACGTCATGTCCCCCCGATCATAATAGGCCCTACCTAATCCTTGGCTTCCAAGACCACCATAGTGGCATCAGTTGGTCCCATCTCTTATATCACCTCTAGGGCCTAGTCCCCCAAAGTCTCTCTCATAACGTTGATCATCTACACCGGACACAACATGTCCGGATGAATCCCGTGAAAGGGTGAGTAACAATGTTTTCAGTGGAGACCTCAAAACAAAATAGGAACACTAGTGCAGAAAAAGTTTTTTACGTCACCATTTTTTACGTCGGTTATATAAAACCGACGTCAAAATATGTAAAACGAGGGGGTGGGTGGGTGTGGGGGGCTGTCCAAGGGTGTGGGTGGGTGTTGGGGGATGTCCAGGGGGGTGTCCAAGGGGGTGGGGGGTGGGGGGTGGTGTTTAGGAGGGGTGGGGGGGCTGTCCAGAGGGTTGGGGGGTGTCCAGGGGGGTGTCCAAGCAGGTCGGAGGTGGGGGGTTGTGTCCAGGAGGGGTGGGGGTGCTTTCTAGAGGGGTCGGGGGCTGTCCAGAGGGGTCGGGGGGTGTCCAGGGTGGTGTCCAAGGGGATGGGTGGGTGTGGGGGGCTGTCCAAGGGGGTGGCGGCCTGTCCAGAGGGGTCGGTGGGGTGTCCAGGGGGGTGTCCAAGGGGGTGGATGGGTGTGGGGGGCTGTCCAAGTGGGTGGCGGCCTCTCCAGAGGGTAGTTGGGGTTGTCCGGGTGGGTGGGGGGGGGGGGGGGGCTGTCCAGAGGGTTGGGGGATGTCCAGGGGGGTGTCCAAGGGGGTAGGGGGTGGGGGGTGGTGTCCAGGAGGGACGGGGGGCTGTCCAGAGGGGTCGGGGGTGTCCAGGGGGGTTTACAAGGGGGTGGGTGGGTGTGGGGGGCTGTCCAAGGGTGTGGGTGGGTGTTGGGGGGTGTCCAGGGGGGTGTCCAAGGGGGTGGATGGGTGTGGGGGGCTGTCCAAGTGGGTGGCGGCCTCTCCAGAGGGTAGTTGGGGTTGTCCGGGTGGGTGGGGGGGGGGGGGGGGCTGTCCAGAGGGTTGGGGGATGTCCAGGGGGGTGTCCAAGGGGGTAGGGGGTGGGGGGTGGTGTCCAGGAGGGACGGGGGGCTGTCCAGAGGGGTCGGGGGTGTCCAGGGGGGTTTACAAGGGGGTGGGTGGGTGTGGGGGGCTGTCCAAGGGTGTGGGTGGGTGTTGGGGGGTGTCCAGGGGGGTGTCCAAGGGGGTAAAGGGTGGGTGGTGGTGTTTAGGAGGGGTGGGGGGGCTGTCCAGAGGGTTGGGGGGTGTCCAGGGGGGTGTCCAAGCAGGTCGGGGGTGGGGGGTTGTGTCCAGGAGGGGTGTGGGTGCTTTCTAGAGGGGTCGGGGGCTGTCCAGAGGGGTCGGGGGGTGTCCAGGGTGGTGTCCAAGGGGATGGGTGGGTGTGGGGGGCTGTCCAAGGGGGTGGCGGCCTGTCCAGAGGGGTCGGTGGGGTGTCCAGGGGGGTGTCCAAGGGGGTGGATGGGTGTGGGGGGCTGTCCAGGTGGGTGGCGGCCTCTCCAGAGGGTATTTGGGGTTGTCCGGGTGGGTGGGGGGCTGTCCAGAGGGTTGGGGGATGTCCAGGGGGGTGTCCAAGGGGGTAGGGGGTGGGGGGTGGTGTCCAGAAGGGTCGGGGGGTGTCCAGGGTGGTGTCCAAGGGGGTAGGGGGTGGGGGTGGTGTTTAGGAGGGGTGGGGGGGCTGTCCAGAGGGTTGGGGGGTGTCCAGGGGGGTGTCCAAGCAGGTCGGGGGTTGTGTCCAGGAGGGGTGGGGGTGCTTTCTAGAGGGGTCGGGGGCTGTCCAGAGGGGTCGGGGGGTGTCCAGGGTGGTGTCCAAGGGGATGGGTGGGTGTGGGGGGCTGTCCAAGGGGGTGGCGGCCTGTCCAGAGGGGTCGGTGGGGTGTCCAGGGGGGTGTCCAAGGGGGTGGATGGGTGTGGGGGGCTGTCCAGGTGGGTGGCGGCCTCTCCAGAGGGTATTTGGGGTTGTCCGGGTGGGTGGGGGGGCTGTCCAGAGGGTTGGGGGATGTCCAGGGGGTGTCCAAGGGGGTAGGGGGTGGGGGGTGGTGTCCAGGAGGGTCGGGGGGTGTCCAGGGGGGTGTCCAAGGGGGTAGGGGGTGGGGGTGGTGTTTAGGAGGGGTGGGGGGGCTGTCCAGAGGGTTGGGGGGCTGTCCAGGGGGGTGTCCAAGCAGGTCGGGGGTGGGGGATTGTGTCCAGGAGGGGTGGGGGGCTGTCTAGAGGGGTCGGGGGGTACAGGGGGGTTTACACATCGATTTGTTTTATATTTCAAAATTGTTATATTCAAATTATGATTTTTTTCATATAAACATATATTTGTCTTATCTAAAAAATATATATATTTTTGCTATTTGTTATAGGTAATAATGAGTCGAAGTTGGATTACGGCACATCGAATGAGCAATGAATATGAGGAAGGTGTTGATGCCTTTTTGGAATTTGCTAAACGAAATGTTCCAAGTAGTGACATTTTTTTCTGTCCATGCCTGAAATGTCTGAATATGAAGAAGTTGAAAAGTAGAGAGATAAAAGATCATCTGATTTGTCATGGTTTCAATCCGAGTTACAACCCTTGGATTTGGCATGGCGAAACTGGACAGAATGTCACTGATGATAATGAATCGCAAGATGGTAACTCCGATGGAATTGAAGAAATGATTCGCGATATTGTAGCAGAACAAATTGAGATAGAACCGAGAGTTGCACGTCTATATGGTGATGCCGAAAAACCATTATATCCTGGTTGTACAGATTTTACGGTTTTTTCGGCGGTGTTAAGATTGATTAACCTGAAGGTGAAACATGGATGGAGTGACAGAAGTTTTACAGAGCTACTACAATTGATGAAAGACATTCTTCCAAAAGATAACGATCTTCCAGATTCACATTATAAGGCCAAAAAAATATTATGCCCGATGGGATTGGGATACAGGAAAATACATGCCTGTCCGAATGACTGCATTATATATAGGAAGGAATATGAATTTCTGAAAGAGTGTCCTAAATGTGGGACATCACGGTATATGGTGAAAGAAAAATCACAAGCTGATGTAGAGATTACAAAGCTCCCTTCAAAGGTATTTTGGTATCTTTCTATAATTCCTCGTTTCAAACATTTATTTGCTAATTCACATGATGCAAAAAGGTTAAGATGGCATGCTGATGAGCGGGTATGTGATGGAAAAATACGTCATCCAGCTGATTGTCCGCAATGGAAGAAAATTGATGCCCAGTACCCTACATTTGGAAATGAAATTAGAAATCTGAGACTAGGCTTGTGCACAGATGGAATGAATCCATACCGAACCCTTAGTAGCACACATAGTTCATGGCCTGTTTTATTGGTAATTTACAACATCTCTCCTGAAGTTTGTATGAAGCGCAAATATGTCATGTTGAGTATCATGATCTCTGGTCCAAAGCAACCCGGCAATGATATTGATGTATACTTGTCACCGCTGATTGATGATTTGAAACTGTTATGGGCTGATGGTATTAGGGTGTATGATTCTTATAAAATGGAATATTTTCAACTGCATGCAGTGCTTCTATTCACTATAAATGACTTCCCAGCATATGGAAATTTGTCTGGATACAGTGTTAAAGGGCATAAAGCATGTCCAATTTGCGAACAACAGACGTCATATTGTCAATTGCATCATGGGAGGAAAACAGTGTACATGGGTCATCGAAAGTTTTTGCCTATGGATCACCCTTATAGAAGACTAAAAAAGGCATTCAATGGCTCACAAGAATTTGATACTGCTCCTCAACCTTTATCCCCAGAATTGTATTTTGAGAGGGTGAAAAACCTTGATGTGACATTGGGAAAGACACAGAAATCTGGTAATGATAGACATATTTGGAAGAAAAGGTCAATATTTTTTGAGCTACCATATTGGAGGTATCATGAAGTCAAACATAATATTGATGTCATGCACGTGGAGAAGAATATCTGTGATTCTTTGATCGGAACATTGCTAGATATTAAAGGAAAGACAAAAGATGGGTTGAATGCAAGGTTAGACCTACTGTCAATGGTAATACGTTTGGAGTTAGCTCCCACTCCTAAAGGAAGACGAACATTTCTTCCCCCGGCTTGTCATACATTATCGAAGAGGGAGAAAAGTAGTTTCTGTCAGTGTCTTCATGATATCAAAGTGCCTCAAGGTTATTCTTCAAATGTAAAAAATTTTGTCTCACTGAAAGACTTGAAGTTGATAGGTTTGAAATCACATGATTGTCATGTCATGATGCAACAAATTCTACCAGTTGCACTGCGTGGAATATTGCCCATCCGTGTCAGAAAGACTATAATGAGGTTGTGTTATTTTTTCAATTCAATTTTCAACAAGGCGATTGATGTGAATGCTTTGAACATTTTGGAAAAGGATGCAATTTTTATACTTTGTCATTTGGAAATGTATTTTCCTCCAACTTTTTTTGATATGATGGTGCATTTACTGATTCATCTGGTTCGAGAAATAAGGCTTTGTGGACCTGTATATCTTCGTTGGATGTATCCTTTTGAAAGGTATATGAAAATATTAAAGGGATATGTTAAAAATCCATATCGACCTGAAGCCTCCATTATTGAAAAGTATATTTCTGAGGAGGTAGCAGAGTTTTGTACGAGCTACTTGGCTACGGCGCAACACATAGGTTTGCCTCCATCTCGCCATGAACGGGTTAATAATGAGGGAAAGGGGATTCATGGCTTGAAAGTCAAATCACTGTCAGCTGAACATATGAAGAAGTTAGAATCATACATCTTGAATAACATAGCTGATGTTCAACCGTATATCACATTGCATATTAATGAGTTGAAACAATGTCATCCAAAGAAGAAAGAAATGTGGATTTTGAATGAGCACAACAAAACTTTTTTGCCATGGTTTAAAAAGACCTTGCTTGGTAGATCAGATGTATCAGAGACATTAAAATGGATAGTGGGTGGTCCATCTTTAAATGTGATAACATGGTCCGCTTATGACATTAATGGCTATACATTTCATACGAAAGCTCAGGACAACAGAAGTGCAGTTCAGAATAGTGGTGTAATGGTGTTTGCAGAAGCAATGCATTTTTCGAGTGCTAAGGACAGAAACCCAATTTCGGCATCAAGTGAATATTATGGAGTGATTGAAGACATATGGGAGGCTGATTACTTTAAAATTAAAGTTCCCGTTTTTAACTGTAAATGGTTTATCGGTAACAACAGTGTCAGACACGATGAATTTGGAATGACACTTGTTAATCTGAATAGATTGGAAGACACAGCTGATTCTTTTATAATGGCAACACATGCCAAACAAATTTTCTATGTAGTAGATCAATCAGATATGCAGTGGGCTGTTGTTTTACAAGGGAAAAACCAATATGTTGGTGAGGATGAATTTGATGAAGATGCTGATTTATGTGAGATCCCTACTTCCATGGAAAGATTAACAGAACATAATGATGAGTATGTTGAAGACATGGTTTGTGCCATAAGGAACGATCACGACGAAGGAATTTGGGAAAACAATCCAACTGTACATTCCTAAAATTACAGGTAACACAAGTTTTTTTCTTGTTTACATTTAGTTTTTTCATATAATGTTAGATACTGTAGATTTTTTACTTATTAAAATATGTATCAAACCAAAACGATAAAACAATAAAAACTGTAAAGAGGAGAAGTCCTGGGCGCACCGGCTGGCCGGTGGTGGATCACCGGTTGGCCGGGGGTCCAGAACAAAGCTGTCTGGTCCACCGGCCGGCCGGTGCTGAGCCAGCGGCCGGCCGGTGGTCCAGACAGCTTTCCTCTGTCTGAACCACCGGCTGGCCGCTGGCTCACCACCAGCCGGCCGGTGGACCAGACAGAGCCTTCCTCTCTGTTTGGAACACCAGCGACCGGCCGGTGTTGAGCCAGCGGCCGACCGGTGGTTCAGACAGAGAGGAAGGCTCTCTGTCTGGTCCACCGGCCGACCGCTGGATCACCACCGGCCGCCCGGTGGACCAGACAGAGAGCCTTCCTCTCTGTCTGGATCACCCGCGGCCGGCCGGTGAGGAGCCAGCGGCCGGCCGGTGGTTTAGACAGAGAGGAAGGCTCTCTGTCTGGTCCACCGGCCGGCCGATGGTGATCCAGCGGCCGGCCGGTGGTCCAGACAGAGGTAGGCTGTCTGGTCCACCGGCCGGCCGGTGGTGAGCCAGCGGCCGGCCGGTGGCATCAGTGAGTCCACTTTTCAGCTTTCTTGGGCCAACTCCTTGGCAACCTTTTGCCTGTGTTTACCATGTTTATCATTGTTTAACATGCTTACCATATTACCAATGTTTACTATTATGTAATTTAGTACACTTTTCTATTTGTGAACTAATGTTTGTTTTTTTGATTTGAAGAAAAATGACAGATCAATCAGTTGATCAGCCACATGATTCTGGAGATGAGCATATTGGTCATACATCTGGGGAGGAACATTCACATGCTCCTATTACGAAAAAGAGTTCAAAGGTTGGTAAGCGTGGGTGCACACGTTTACCAAAATTATCACTTGCCCGTACGAAGGAGGAGAGGATAGTCGTGGAGTTTGATGATGATGATCTTCCTAGAGGTCCAAATGCTAAAGATTTTAAGGGTTTTGTAGCAACTCAGGCTAAGAGCAAAGTAAGCATTCTCTATGATGATTGGAGAAGTGTGGATAAGGCGATAATTTCTCAGCTGTGGGAGACCATTTTGGTAAGATCTTTTTCTATTGTTTTACTGTTCTTTAAATGTTTCTAGTATATATAATATTTTTAACCTCTTTTTTATCAGATGACATTTGATATTCCTGACATTGGAGGAGTCAGGAAGAAATGCTTATCGTTGGCTGCTAGGAGATGGAGGGATTTCAAATCAACCCTCTCATCTGATTTCATTTATGGTCATAGGAGTCGTGAGAATCCATGTCGTATATATCCTTTTATAGATGAAGACACATGGAGAGAATTTTTTGAAAGTAGAAGAAAAGATTCATTTTTGGTAAGGGCAATGTAAACTTTTATAAGCTTTCTTATATAAATGATCTTATTATTGTTTTGTTAATGATTACTTATTCTTAATTTACAGCAAACAAGGAAAGCTCATCAAGAGATCCAATCTAAAAATGTATACCCTCATAGTTTATCTCGGGGAGGGTATGCATTATTGGAAGAACTATTGATGGCAGAAAAATTTCAACAACTAAGAGCTGAGTCTTCAAGCTCTGGAGAGGTGGCCCCTCCATCCCCTCCATCTAGACATGAGAAATGGAAAAGAGCTCGGAAGGGCAAAAAAGGACAATATCTTTCGGAAGAATCGAGACTCGTAGTTGAGAGGATTGTAAGATATCTATTTTATTTATTTAAGTTTACTATTTTCGTCATATATTTCCAATCATTATAGAAATGTTCAATTAATTATTACAGGACTCTCTTGAGGAGAAGAGTTCACAGGGGACATTTACACCATCTGGGAGGGAAGATATTTTATCTGTGGCATTGGGAAAGCCCGAACATCCTGGCCGTGTAAGAGGATATCCGGCAGGTGTATCGGTAAGAAAAGTGTTGCCACGTTCCTCAACTTCTAACGTTGAGGGAGTTTATAAAAAAAATAGAATCCTTGGAGGCTGAAGTCCATAATATTAATGCGACAATGGAGGACAAGATTAGAGCATCGGTGCAGTTAATGTTTGCAGACTTGCAAAGACAATTTCAGGGTGCAGCTCCCACTCCACCTCTCCCAGTAGCTCCCACTCCCCCACCTCAGCCTGCGGACCCCATTTTTGATCCTCCTCCTCCGCCGCAGCTACCTACTTATTGTGAGTTGTATGTTGATGATCCTCAACATCATATAGTTGCATATGGGATGGTATATTGTATAGGAGATACAGTTCATCATCAACAGTTAGAGGTAGAGAATCAGAGGGTCACTGTACAGGATATTATAGATAGATCAGCTCGGATACCATTACCTACAGATGAGGTGACGACAGTTGGACATAGTATCGGCCATTTTTTACTTTGGCCATCCAGACTTCTTCGACTCATTACCATAGAGGTATGGATGTTATATCTTTAATTTTATATTTTTATTAATGTTTTATCATTTGAAAACTAATATATTTTTCAATTTATTTTTACAGGAATACTTCAAAGGTAAAGAAATACTGTATAGACAACAACAAAGACAGATAGCTATGACATCAGATGCAGATACTAGCAGTCTCGACAAATTGTCAAGATATTCAAATTTGTTGGCGGATCATTATGACTTTACAATGGAAGCTCATGTCTGTGGACGTGAACTATGTGTGGGGATTATGAAAACTGATATCATGGAGTTTGTCACTGGAGATAAGTTGGGCATCAACGTGGTGCAAATTTTTATCATGTATGTCTTAACACCTTTTCCTTGCGTTATATTTATTAAAAATGTATACTTATGTCTGCTTTGTATTAGGTATATGTATAAAATTTGTGAGAGGAATGAGCTGACAGATGTATATGGATTCGTGGACCCACAATTGATTTCCCCTGAAGCATGTGCATTGGATGAGGAACAAAGAATGCTTTATATTGCTGATAGATTTGAAAAGAATGTAATCACACAGTGTTGGATGATGCCTTTTTGTGAGAGGTATGAAACACATCCCTCTCAAAGAGTTAATTATCTTTTAACATAAAAAACCACTAACGTTAAATTTCCTTTTCTTAAATTTCCTTTTCTCAGGGATCATTGGATGTTAGGGGTTTTTTGCCCTAGGGAGAAAACACTTTATTGGATATGCTCTCTCCATGATGATGTGCGAGAAAGTTTTAAGAATATATTGGAAACGTAAGTTTCAATTTCACAATAGTTTTATATATTATATTGAATTTTAAATTTACCCCATTCGTATTATTTTCTAACAGGGCATGGTTCCACTTTCGAAAAAGCGCAAAGAAAAGGAATTACAAGATCAAATATGTACATGCGAAGGTAAATATCCATTTATAATTTGTACATTTTGATTTATTACATAAAAATAATATATTGAATTTACACTCATTCATACAGAAATGTCATGAGCAACAAGGCATCATCGAACGCGGATATTACATGTTAAGATTTATGTATGAAATAATAACAACTGGGACAGTTCTGAGTTTTGACCTGGTAAGATTTCCTCTTTCTCATAATATTTCAATTTGATTTATTCATTATACACATTGACTACTATCCTTTTCCTTTGTAGCTTTTTGATGACCCTCAACCCTTTACTGCTGAAGATATCAAACACTTACAAGTGGAGTGGTCAAATTATTTTACAGGTTTGATTGACTTTTAGTTGTTTGTAATGTAAAATGTAATTTTGAATATTGTAAATGTAATTGTGTATTTCATAGTCGTTTAGGTTGGATTTAGTTTTTTTTGAAGTTGACAGTGTAAGTTTTGAATGTTATATAAGTGAATGTTTAATTTTTCTCTACTTCTTGTTTTGGTCTACTGTTGATGGTTTTTCTGGTCTGGATTTTGGTATGGGGGGAGAGGTTCCAAGGGGGTGGGTGGGTGTTTGGGGGGTGTCCAAGGGATATGGGAGGGGTGTCCAAGGTGTGTTTGGGGCTGTCCTAGGGGTCGGGGGGGGGGGGGGGTGTAAATGAGGGTGGGGGGGGGGGTGTCCAAGGGGTGGGGGGTGTCCAAGGGATATGGGAGGGGTGTCCAAGGTGTGTTTGGGGCTGTCCAAGGAGTCGGTTGGGTGTAAATGAGGGGGGGGGGGCTGTCCAAGGGGTGGGGGGGGGGGTGTCCAAGTGGTGGGGGGGTGTCCAAGGGATATAGGAGGGGTGTCCAAGGGGTGTTTGGGGCTGTCCAAGGGGATGGGGGGGGGGGGGGGGTTTCCAAGGGGTAGGGGGGGTTTCCAAGGGGTCGGGGGGGTGTCCAGGGGGTGGGGGGATGTCCAAGGGGTGGGGGGGTGTCCAAGGGGTGGGGGGTGTCCAAGGGATATGGGAGGGGTGTCCAAGGGGTGTTTGGGGCTGTCCTAGTGTTCGGGGGGTGTAAATGAGGGTGGGGGGGCTGTCGAAGGTGTGGGGGGTGTCCAAGGGGTGGGGGGTGTCCAAGGTGTCTGGGAGTTCTGTCCAAGGGGCCGGTTGGGTGTAAATGAGGGGGGGGGGGGGGGTGTCCAATGGGTGTTTGCGGCTGTACTAGGGGTCGTGGGGGTGTAAATGAGGGTGGGGGGGCTGTCCAAGGGGTGGGGGGGGGGGGTGTCCAAGGGTTGTGGTGGGGCTCCAATGTGGTGGGGGAGGGCTGGCCAGGTTGTTAGGTGGGTATAGATGAGGGTGGGGTTCAGTTGGGGCTTGGGGGAGGGCTGGCATGGTTATTTTTGTTTGGTTTCTGGTTGCTTTTTGGTGAGAGCAGTGCAATTATTTAAAAAAAAAAAATTCTTTCACGTCGGTTATAAAATAACCGACGTGGTAAATAAATCGGGAGGGGTTTATCACGTCGGGTTTTTCTAGAACCGACGTGATAAACCGTTCCCGGGGATTTTATCACATCGGTTCTTAATATAACCGACGTGCTAAAAGGCCTGGGAATCGATTTACCACGTCGGTTATTGGATAACCGACATGCTAAAACGTTTCCCAGGCCTTTTTAGCACGTCGGTTTCCTAAATAACCGACGTTATAAAAGGCCAGGGGAAGGGTTTATCACGTCGGTTATGACATAACCGACGTGATAAACAATATCCCAGGCATTTTATCACGTTGGTTTAGGGAATAACCGACGTGATAAAGCCCCACGCGCATATTTATCATGTCGGTTATTATATGAACCGACGTGATAACCACCGTGATGTTAGGGATATTACGTCGGTTTTAAATAACCGACGTAAAAAACGTTATTTATAACGTCGTCCGTATTAACATCGCCTAAAAACCGACGTAAATAATAAAAAATAACCGACGTAAAAAACGTTTTCTGCACTAGTGGAATGACCACACAAAAATCATAAAATACAAGCACACAGAACAAGACATCTCACAAAATTATAAATTAAGGTTCGTGATAGAAGATTCATCAGTCACATCATAAAAAACCTCAGTTTATGGAGAACTCCTCTTTTATTGAGTATATTGGGCATACCATGTCCCATAGATTTTTTTCCCACTAACATTGGAATTCATAGGTACACCACCTCATCATATACCATGGGTCTATAAAGTCACACATAATTTTATCCCACAAATCATGGCCAATTAAGGCCCTCTTATTCATTACGTACCTTAGGCCTAAAAAGTAACTATAATGTGCATCCCACAATGAGCCTACAAATCCAAAATGATGTGTTTCCCACTAGGCTATAGTCATGTCACACCGAGATGAAATTCAACATCCCTTAGGTCTTAGCTAACCATATTGTTCCATACATATCATGCCTAGGTGGACCACTCTTAAATCCAGTCACATCATCTCAACATACATGAATGGCTCCTTAGGGAATGTTAAATGATCCTCCATGTCGATAGGGTAACATCATTGAAAACGGATCATCCATCAAACACCCGAATTGCATGTTATTAATGGTTTATTAAAAAAGGGGTCAGTAGTGTTTGCATCCAGCTGGACCGACCCAACCTGCTCGGTGTGGGGGTCCCACATAAACCAGTTTAGTTCTGAATAACTCGCCCTAACTCGGTTTGGCTGAGGGTCTAGCATGCCCGGTCTCCCAGAAACTTGGTCTAGTCTGGCCTAGCCCAATGAATGATGATCAGGCCTACTGGTGGTGATCCGACCCTCTGGGGTTAGGATGGCACCATTGGGCTATGGGTCTGCCCCGACTCGCTAGCTTAGGGTGCGACCCTCTTATCAGAAGCCCATCCGCTCGGTACAACTAGTGGTGTAAAATCTAGCAAGGATGTGGTAGGTTTCCTCCTCCAGCACCAACTAGTCCCACAAGTTTGTGGTCTCACCACCTTCAATGATCGACAGACTGCTGCACACCAGCAACCTGGATGGCCCAGATATAGAAACTCCCTCCAAAAGGCACCCTCATAAGGCCTCACCATCTTCCGTTGTGGCTTGTTGGCTGCAACCTCCTATCATTATTGCGCACCACTCCTTATGGCTCGCTAGCATAGCTGGTGGGCTCTAGTCCCTCCATCCAACTCATGGGTAGTGTCGTCTCATGTCGCCACTACCACCGACATTAGGACATCTAGTGTACCGCGGGACGTGCTCTGGTGGTCCGTTCTTTGTGCATCATGCACCTACAGTGTTCGGAGAATATCCTCTTCAATTCAAGGTTCCCAAAATCATATCACCTCCATTTTGACGGTAGTATTACAAAAAACACACATGGAGGAGGTTCTCAGCCCTTTTCATGTCGGCCCACACCCACTATAGTTGTGTTCTAAAACATGGGGTGGCTTAGGGATTGTTTTTCTATCATATCATGTAATGTTTGAATCCCAAATAAAAAAATCCCAAAAATTTGTTTCCTAGTATCATAAACACCCAAATCGTGGATCAACCATTTAGTGTGTTGATCCACATTTTTCATTAATAGAAAATAATGGGGAACAAAATTCAAATAAAACAAACCATTCCACTTTGACTTTCAAATCAATAGTGTTTCTTCTTTGAGTTTTTAAGACATTAACGTTTCCCGTCACTTCCAGAACCATTCTTCACAGTGTGTAAAAGGCGGTGATGATCTTCTGGTGCATCATTCATCATTGGAGAATAATTCCGATGGATGTTTATCATATAATTGCAATGGTTTAATCCCCATTCCACAAACGAGTAAAACAATTCAAGGAATGAAGTCACATAAATTTAGTTATGCTGTGATGTTGCATTGTTAAACTGTTTCCTTTATAAAAAAATGTCGTTGTTATGCTTCCATTTTTTCATCATCATGCAGCGTGAAATGGGCCATTAATGATCCACTTTAATTCACCACGTCGTTGCCTCATTGTTGTATTGCAGCATCTCTGTTTCACTTTTAGTTGGTTGGAGAGAGAACTAAAATATATATTTGTGGGGTTATTTTATTATTTTCTGAAAACTCGGAAAATAATTTTTTCCATTTGGCCATTATTAGAAAATGTTATTCCAATTTTAGGAAAATCCCATCATTATAAGATCATCATTTTCCATGTATTTTTTATACGAGGACCGATTCAAATGTTGGAAAATATCGCATGCACTTTTACTGAAGGTACCTAAAAAAACATCAAAATTTCGTTCTAGGCTCTCTAAGACGTCAAATAACGTGTCGTTAGTAATTTAGATCTCATAGAAATTTTATATAATTAAAAAAAATACAATGAAATTTTAGATATTACATACACACCTCGTTGGTCTTTATATCCATGAAATCCAAATGAAAAAATAATCAAACATATAGGGGTACTGAGAACAAATTTTATCCTCCCACTCCCAAGTGAAATCATAGAGATTCCCTTTAATCCACCAAACCCACACCAGATGCATAAACTACCAATAAAGTACCCTCTCTTATCAATCCATTATCTCCAATGAAAACATTACAAACATCACCCCATCAATAATGTCTAGTTCTCCCCAGTCAATGACATGTGATGGATCATGCACGTACCTCCTCAGTTAAGACACGTTGAAAATATCATGAACCTAGTGATCTATGGGGGATATACTAGGTTGTACGCCACCTCACCAACTATGATAAATATTTCACAATGTCCAATGAACCTCAAAGATAGATTGTTTCCATGAACAATTAACTGCAATCTTCATTGAGCTGAGACCCAAAGAAACACATGATCTACCACCTCAAACTCCAAGTGTCTCTATATCAAGTAGACATAATACATCTACATGTTATATGTTTTACTCATCCAATCTATGATGGTATACACCTTCTAGGTGGTAGCCCATACAAACTCTAGACAAATGAGTGTCGACTCCCCTAGGAAAGTCCAGCATTCTGGTGATCTGCAAGACCGCATATACAAAGCATCATACTGTTCCATGCCAATGGTGGAGTGACAGCTTTGGTTGTATGTGAACTCCACCAAAGGCAGTATTTCTTCCCAATTGTTACAAAATTCAAGGACGTAAGCATGAATCCTACCCTCCATGGTTTTTATTTTCCTCTTTGTCTGACCATCCGTCTAGAAATGAAAAGTTGTTCTCAAGCGCAACTGAGTCCCGAACGCATACTATTATCCCATAAACATCTAGGATGTATAGCGTGAATCACATTATGATACTATCATCAATGTCACCCCACGTAGGCATATTATCCCATGGATGTAGATGTATCCCAAGCCCCCTATCGATCCCTTCTCCCAGATTGGTATCAAGTGAGCTAACATAGTTAATCGGTCAATGATCACCCAAATATAGCAGTGGTCTTAGATATGCATAGTAACCCCATAAAAAATTCCATCAATACACTACCCATTATTCAATCTAGTGCCTTGAGTGGTTGGGCCGAGCCTACTGAAGCTAATACTCTACCTTAACTTACTGACTTGTGAGGCATCCTGAAACAAACTCAGCCACTTCATTATATATCCACAGATACCAGTACAAATTTCAGAGGTCCCGATATATCTTCACCAAACAATGATGTAAAACAATGGGGGATATATAGAATTACCACAACATCTCCTACCACAACCTCACATATACTATGGTTCACCTTCTTTAATGGATGTTTTCCTCCCCACCTATTAAAAATCCATCTAGATCCCACCATGTGGATAACTAAGAATTTCGGGACTTATAGTCAACATCCCTCATTTGTGCCTCCCTGAATCATTATAAGAGGAGGGAGTAATAGTCTCCCTCTAAAAATAAGTGGAATCACTCTCATCCATGGAGGATATCATCATTGTGGCCAACTGCTCTATCGCCACACTCATCAGAAGCCAATTATCCCTCATATTGAGCGTGCCTACCACCACATTCCCCATTTTCGGAGTATATACTATTTCAATGCCATAGTACTGTAGAATCTCCATTCATCACCAATTTATCATGTTCAGGTCCTTATGGGAGAAGATATACTTGAAACTCTTGTGTTCAGTGTAAATTGTTAACCATTCACCCATAATGTATTGTTTCCCCATAAACAAGGAATAACCACTTTTTCTAACATGGGGTCTTGGGTTTCATAGTTTCCCTCATGTTACCTCAAATGGTGTGATACAAAGGTGATCACTACTCACTCCTACATCATGACACAACCTAGTTTGGCCCCTGATGCATCACAATAAACTATATACAAAACACCCACCTCTAGTTGTCTCATGATGGGGAAAATATTCAATCTCCCCCCTCAACTCCTAGAAACAGTAAAAACATTTCCCCATACACCAGAAGGGAAATACATTCCATGACAAAGATGATGAGGGTTATGCTACTCTAGAAATTTCAGGCATGGAACTCTGATAGTTACTAGCCAACCCTATGAAACTCTACACCTCTGTCTCAGTCCTAGGTAGCTCCAATGAAAGTACAACCTCTGTCTTCAACAGATCCACTCCATCCTCCAAGATTTTGTGTCCGTGACCGTATACAAAACTAAGACTTAAACATTTTACCATAATGCTCGACCTCTCGGAGTGTATATATGACTATCCTCAGGTGTGTAGCACTCTCCTCTTCCGATGCTGAGTACACCAAGATGTCATCAATGTAGACCACATAAATCCGGTCAAGGTAATGCTATATGATCCGGTTAATGAGTCCCAAGAACACTTATGGGGAAATGGTCATGAAGAATGGAATCACCCCAATCTCATAGTGGCCATATACTCTTTTGAAGATTGTATTTTTTACATCATCATCCCTTTCTTGAAGATGTTGATAGCCTAATCAGAGGTATATCATTGAGAACCACCTCACTCCATTTAGAAGGTTTAAGAGGTCATCAATCCCAGGCAATGGATACGTTTTACTTATAGTCTCCTTGTTCAGGCATCAAATGTCCATGAACCTCATCAAACTCATATTTTCATTTTTGGAAAAAATCCTCGGGACTACACATGGTTAAACACTTAGCTTTATGAACAGTTTCTCCAACCTGTCCTCTAGTTTACCCTCAGCTTTCAATGCTCTGTAGGAGCCATCTGATATGCCGGTGTGGATATTGGTGGCTTCGTAGAGTACATCTGGATAAAAATTTCAACATCTATATGAGGAGGTAGTCATGGAGCATCCTCAGGAAAAAAAATATTGTACCCATCCACCACTATATAAATTATTACACTCCTCTAATCTATTACAACATGGGTGAGTCTAGACAATTGGTGAGTGATTTGACACCCGCTCAACTGAGAAAATTTGTACTATGGTACAAGGGAATACTTCTCACGTATAAATGAAAAACACGGTCCCCGCTATGTGGACACACCAAATTGTGCCCCTAAAGCAGTTGAACTGAGATTGGATTATGGATAACCAGTGCGTACCCAATATGACATCATAATACCTTGACACTACTATTAGTAGATTTCATCCAATGATCTCACCTCCTAGAGTAAGATCATGAAACTTGAGCCTATATATAATCATAGATTCCCCTCTCAGGTGAGTCTCTAGATAGATGGATCTGGCCAACAAATCCAACAGAATCTCGGAGCTCAGAACGAGATCCGTTTAAAGGAAAGAGTGACTAGAACCTCTATTTATTAGTATTGAAGCTAAGGTGGAGAATAAATAGATCATATGTCAAATCATATCTAGATTGTCATGCTAATAGGCCTCGGAAACCTGGACCTATGATCACCCCTATCTGCCTGCTCCCTATTGTTGGGGTGGACCACTTGGGGGTGGTGGGGATAACACCACGAACATGCTCCCAACGCCAGATGCTCGAACAACTCTCCTACCCTGTATGACACCTAGTGAACTTCCCCGCCCGAACCACATCCATTGTCTCAAGGTCCCATCAACCATCTTCAGTTCATTTTTATGGTGGTTTGGGAATTCACGAGCCATTTTTCTTAGCCTGCTAGACATGAAGTATTACCTGGATCCTAGATTACACCCATTGGACTGGGAGCCCCCAACTGCCGACCCTGATTCCAATTGTCATCTTTTATAATACCATACTCACTTGGTCCATAAAATATACTTTAGGATGCTTGATGATGAATTAGCTGCCTGAGGTCTATAGGTAGTGCTAGTCGTCTATGGCTGCTCTTCCAAAAATCTCTCCACAAGAAGGGCTTGCCCCGACACCCTGAACTGGGTAGGGAAGATAAGAAACAAAACTGATGCCTTGATCTCCATCATATTTCACATATCTAAGGCTCGAGCCTAGAATAAAGGTTATGGAACCATGAATTTGGCATAGAATGAAAGATCCATTAACATCCTAGAGTATTATACAACCATCATACTTCTCTATTGAAAGGTGATGCAGCTAATGAATGTGCCCCAAATTCAAGGTCATGGGGAAAATCTAATCTAGGAAAAGCTACTCAATGTTTGACCAGGTATGGGTTGCCCCATCATGCGTCTGTATAATCAAGCTCCACCACCTCCCTAACGATCCTAGGAAAATGATTGCTGGAATGTTCTCAATCTTGAATGGTAGTGTTCTCACTAAGAGGATGATCCCCTTCACTCCCTCTATCTAGTCCTCAGATACCTGAGAATCTCTCTAAACCCTGAACTTGAGAGGTCATTGTCTCTGAAATTCATGTTGGGCACCGAGTTTGTGCATATCATCTACCAATACATCTGATAGTATATGTTTCTATCTTATGCCAGTAGAACTATTTCACCACCTGGTGGTGGTATATCTAGATCTGGGCCCTAGATGGACACCTCATCGCTATGTGGGCTTTCCTCAAGCCCTTGTATCAGGATCATAATTGGTTGTCAACCTGTAGGCATCATCAGATAGATAATGATGTACCACGTTCAGGAGGATATACCTGGTAAGTTGAATTTTATTAAAAAGAATATTAGTAGACACTTATGCAACCATTTGTTTCATGTATTCATCCAAAAATAAGAATTCAAGGATATGAAGAAAGGATACATCAGTTGTCGCATGAACACTAGACTCCACTAATCTGAATGTTGATCTCCCAACACATAACACTGATTCCCCAAAAGAAATCTATATAATCATTGTCTTCCTAGTTGGATTGAATACCCTCCTATACTATATTGTCACGACCTGTCCCCCAAGTACCTTGTCGTGACTAACCCACACCTGCCTCCCAAAGGCTTGGGGTTTGCGACTACGGCGGAAGGATACAACCTACATGTAGGAGGAATTTTCCTAAGTACATGTACTCACACACATGCCCAACCAAATACCACACAGTATAAAGGAAAAAACAATCACTAAAATAATGTTGGCTACATGTAAAACTAATATAAGTGGACCAGAATACAATCCCAACAAAATAACCAAATACAACAATGTATAATACTAAAACTATGTTGGCCATTAGTGGAAAACCATACCTTATCATGAGAGTAGTGTATCAATTTGAAGTCAATGTAGAACATCGTGTCCAACTGATCTGACTGGGCCTCACATTGTCCGATGCCACCAATTCCACCATGGTAGTGTTCATCGGTCCCATCTCTCTATGAACCAATACATCTTGGTTCACCAAATTCTCTGTCAAAATGTCAATCATATGCACAAGAAACAACTATTGTGGTCGACACCCATCCAGGGGTGAGTAACAATTACTCAGTAGGGAACATCATTCGAAAACTAATGAACACATAGCGGTCATCAATGTAAACCATGAAGCCCAAGATAACTCACACCTGATATACATTTAGGGTAGTGATATGAGAATCATTATTCACCTCATCAAACACCTCAGCTACTGGAGAACCATTCTTCTATTAAGTAAAGTGGGCCTTCCAGGTCCCACAGAAGTGAATCCCACTAACCTTGGATGCCTGGGTACAAATCCTTGTCATGTAGTGTGGGCCTGAAAAGTCACCGAGAAGTACTTCTCACTAATATTATTCCCGGTGATATACTCCTCCTTGTAGAGTACTGGGGGCCTGAATGTCACACAAAATTGATTCCCACTATGGTCATGCAAATTAAAATAGAAATTCATCCCAATGGTCTGTATTGTACTCTCATAGAGTCGTTTGTTAACTGTCCTCACGCCTTAGACAACTGTGTGGTTCCTTACGTTGCACTCCAGAGAGAACTACTCCACCATTCGTTCGTCACATTTCAAAATCATAGAAATCCTCCTAAAGTCATTCCAACAGATCTTCCTCTTAACGTGTGTCCCATTACAACAAATATCTTGTCAATAAGATACTTGGTTTCGCATGTTATTAGCGTTTTAGTAAACAGGGGCAGATTGCATCTAGGTCTGGTCCGACCTAACCAACAGAGCCCAGGGGGTCCCGATTACCCCTATATTGTTACAAATTACAAAACATGACCCAAGTAGGGTTTGGGGATTTCTTGTATGGCATGTACAATTTTCTAGGCCCAATGGGCCTTACTAGACCCATACCAGTTTGGATGATGGTCTAGCCTATCGGGTCGACTGGTGGCCCAGTCTATTCTAGTCTGACCTAAAGGGCACGTGCCGGCCTGCTAGCGTGGATCTGACATGATGTCGGTGGGATCGGCTTGATAGGCCATGGGTCCAGCCTACTGGGCCAGGTGTATGTTGTACCAGGGTCGATCCATCTTACTGGGGGTACCCCACAAATATGAAGCCCAACCGCATAGTGCGGCCGGTGGGGAAATGTCCAGTCGGGATGTGACATGCTGTCACGTATGGCCCAAACAAGCCCCCATAGACCCAAGGGTTTCCTTATGCCACGATTAAAGAACAACATCTCACTAAATGCCCAAAATTCCTATACACATTATTTCCCTCCATGTGGAACCCATTTGGTGATGTTCCTTCTACCGCGTCAGCCATTGGGTTGTGGCCTCTGGCCGCAATTGCATGCTGATGCGCCCGATGCTCCTCCTGGCACGCTGGAACGGTCATCAGCCTCTTTTCTGACCATCCAGCATGTGTCTTGTGTTGTTGCATGCCACTACCTCCCCTTTTACTCATGTTGGTGGTCATGCTGAAACATTGGTGGATAACCAAATGCACTCTGGTGGTCCGTTCATCACACCGCCTACGCCTATGGTCATAGGGGAGTGTCCTCTTCAACACGAAGCCCCAAACACATCTTGCATCCATTTTGATGGTATGATAACCACGAAGACACATGGAAGAGGTGTTATAGAATTGTTCAGGTTTGTCTCTACGCTCTGCATTAGTGGTTTAAAATAGGGGTAGGTATGTGGATTGTTGTTCAATCATATAATGTAATGTATGAATCCTGGATAGAGAAATCCGAAAATAATGTTACCCTCCCACATAAACATAGGAATCATTGATCAATATATTATTGGGTTGATCCGCATTCTTCATTTTATAAATAAAAGGGGAAGAACATCAAAATAGAAAAACCCCTATATATTTGACATTCGACGCCGAGGCATTTCATCCTCGAGGTTTCAAGACGTAGATGTCGCTCGTCCCTTGCTGCTCCATTTATCACGATGTTTTGACGTCGATGATGATCCATCGATGAATCGTTCTTAATTATATTGGATGACCACTAGAGGTTAGTCATAGAATCAACATGGATTAATCCGCATTCCATCAATGTGTCAAACAATTAAAAGGAAACACATTTTATTGTTTCAGTTACATTGTGACATCATGATGTTACATTTCTTCATTTATGAAATTGCATTGATATTACGCATTCATTATTTTATCATTACACTATGTGATATTGGATATTAATGATACTCATTAATTAGCCTTTTCAATTCGTTGTTGCTACACCACATCGTCGCCCTGCCACTTCTCATCAGTTTACAATAAAAATATAATAACTTTTTAATTTATACTACTATATTCTGAAAATTCCGAAAATAAATTTTTTCATTAGTCCCATTTTGGCTAATGTTAATTCAATTCTAGGAGAATCCTGACATTTTGAGTTCAACAGTGGTCTCATATAGTCTATCTTCACACCAGATCCAATGTTAGAAAAACTCACTCGCACGTTTACTGAACATACCTAAAAAAAAATGAAAATTCCATTTCAGGTTCTCTAGTCCCTGGAATCACGTGTTTTATGAGTCTGTTGTATCAAGAAAATTCCATAATTTTTTTTAAAAAATTACATTGAATTTCTAAAACATTACAAAATCAATAAGATTTGTGTAATATTAAAATTCCATAAGCATAAATATGTAATATTTACCGTAGAGATCATATAAAAATAGCATTTTATTATTCATTCCCATCCATGAATGGTTATAATGTAGGTACCCAATGCATCAGTTCACGAATCAGTTGTCATCCATTCAAACAAATGAAGATTGTGTAACCCATTTAATTGATGTGTGTGTGAGTGATTGTCCAACCATTAACATAAAAAATTTAGAATATTGATGATACTTATTATATTATATAATTGTGGAATAATATGAATTTATATACAGGGGAAATGAATAAAACAACAGTTCTTATTAAAGGATGGTACATATTCTTGGGGTAACTCCTTGGGTATTGCACCAAAGGGATTTCATGGGTTTATATCTGATCAAGGTGAGGCCTCTACAATATAAGGTGAATTCTATGATGATATTTTGATTGATATTTTCCAATGTTAAGGGCATAATTTTTGTTAATTACTTAGTGGGATTGTTACCTATTTATCATTGAGAAAGAGTCACATTATTTTAAATATAAAAATGTTAAAAAATTGATAGGTCTCAATTATATTATGTGTCTCAAATAATTATACTAATTAGTAAAATAAGTTTTATATTCTTGATATGTACATCCAATGATGTTATGATTATTTTAAATTTAATTTTATCCCTTATGATTATGGTTTAACGACTATGTAAACTCATTTTTACCTTTATTGATGTAATTAATTTTATTTCATTTCAGTTATATCATTTTAATAAAAAAATGATTTACATTGTAGAACTTATAAAATATTTTGATTCAAAATAGAGAATCTATTTTACAATTTTAAAATAACATTTTTTTCAAAAAAATTATTATTAATCCTATAAATGTGATGGGAAAGTGGGGTATTGTGGTAAAAAATTCAATAGATTGAATTGTTTTTATATCCAACATCAATGTAAGATTTATCCCAATTAACTATATTGGATTTTATGTTTTATAGATTAAATATTTATACATCAAAATATAATTTAACGTTAAAAATAATATATATGAGAAATAAGTATTCAATTTAAATTCAATGTTTTCATTATTCATGAAAAATATGAATCATTTTATTCATATAACCATAATTATCTCAAAGAAAATGTAGATATTAATAATTAAAAATTTATGATTATTTTTTCGAAAAATAGTTATAAATTTTTTATATTTTATAATTTAAATAAGTGGGCTATTAAAAGGTGATAAATTTAAGTTGTACAAAAATGCATATTTTTATTCATAAAATTGGATCTATTATTACCAATTATGTTAAAGGAATAGTTGTTGAACCTTTAATATTTTAATGAATAATATATTTATTTTTCATTAAAATATTCTTTATAATGTTTTTAAATTAATTAAAAAACATAAAACTCGTAAGGTTTATAGAATATTGTCTTATAAAAAATATTTCTTATATTTTCAAGAGGGTTTTATTTTCATTTATAGTTAAGTGGAAACTAAATAATTATTTTTTTCAACATGTTCAAATAATATTTTTATAATATAATTAATCATATTCATAGTCCACGTTTCGAATACTAAGTGACAATAAAAATAGTATTTTAGTAATAACATTAATAGTATGATTTAGATTGGTAATACTAGGTCATTTGTGTCACAAAATTAATTGTGGAACCTTGAAGTCTTTATAAAAAAGACAGTACATAGTTTTTCATGTCCCAAAAAATAGTAAAATTGTTTTTTGTAGCATAATATTGTCTTGGTGTTGCATATAAATCTTTAATAACACGGTTTATTCAAATAAAACAATATATATTAAGTGAGGCATCCAATAGAGAATTTTGAAAACATTTAATAAATGCAAAAAAAAATTCTTAGATTATTGGTTTGTTAAACTATACCCCCTTATAATGAATTTACATCTTGAAATTTATATGCTTTCTCAAAGGTATAATAATTGAAATTTCCATTCACATACACCAACATTATAAAAATGAGTACTAAAATATCCTATAAAATTGGAATGTGGGACCTATAACTATAAACCAAAGTTACTCATAACAACGATTCCTCTTATGGTAAATTATGGGGAATTTTAAAACATGAACATTAAATAGAAATATAACTATCAGGTTTTCATTGGGAGTGGTATAAAAAATTATGACAAGAAATATAATTATTTTAAACAATAAACCAATGAGGCATCAAAATGTTCCTTGATATCATAACAAATTATGATAATAGTAAAAAAAATTTAATTCAAGAGCCTTTTTAATAAGTTGAAATTTTTTCACAACAAGATATAAATACATGATTTAATTCCCTTTCATACAAACAATCTCATGCATCGACTTCTCATTGATAAATTCCAACATCATTTCATACATTTTTAAATGAAGGTGATTTTTTCATTCATGAAGAACAATTAGGGAATGTGACTAATAAATAAACAATATTATATTATGATAGAATACATTAACCTCACAGACATCATTGGTTATTTAATATTAATTCTATTAAATGGTTAACCATAGAACTATTACAAAATAAAAAAATATAAAACATTATAAATAATGTCACTAAATTTATTAATATCATATTAACATTGATACCCCATATATCATAATTTAGCTCTTGTTTTTGAAATACCAATCAAGTAAACATCATCATCATGTATTCTCTTGAAACAATTTTAATTACCCGAATTAACATAATTCCTTATTGAATATATGATTGATTATTTATTACAATATATATTGGATATATTCATCAAATCAAAAAATGATGTACAAATAATCAACGATAAAACAAACAATAATGTTGAAAAACAATTAATTGGTTCTCGGTAAATCATTACCATACAATATAAATATTAATATCTAACATATATTTATCCATACATCATTATCTGAATGTTAGAAACATATTAATGTTTATCATTCAAATTATCTTCTCATTCCCATGAATTTCACCTTTCAAATAAATAAGTTTTATATTTCATCAGAACCATTCCACATATTCTTGTAAAGCTTAACCGAAAAATCAAAATTAAACAAATCCTTGTAAATTTCACAACTCATAATTCTTAAATAAAAATACAAAAGAACTCATGTTACTATACTTCAATGTTAATCCATCAATAAGAATTCCTTATCCTATTCATTAATACCAGTTTCATTTCACATTTCACATGTAATATCATCATTTGTACAGATGCAACCATTAATCATACCCCATGACGATTTTATTTGTTATCATTCAACTATGGAAAATAATTTACACAATAACCATTCATTCCACATATAAAAAATTTAATTTCTGAAATTACCATAGGATGGATAATATTTTCCTTCACCAATATAACTTAAAATTTAATTTTACTTTATACTTACGTACTTTTATAATTATTTTTTAAAATTAAAATGCCATATTATTCTTGTAAGACGTTACTATGGGTGTTTCTTTCCACATTCCTAACATGTACAAATCTAAATCATCTACCTTATTTTGTATATATTACATAATTTCATAGTGAACTATATCCTTCTCTTATTAGGTCTGTTTGAGAGTTGATTAGGTTGCAAATTGTTAATCATGATCTATGACAACTGATTATGTATAATCATAATGTAACTAAAATTATAATCAGATATTACATCTCATAAAAATACTCCATAAAATTCAATGTTGACTTATTTTCTTCCGGTTCCTTCCATCGAATTAAAGTAGAATGAATGATTATAGAAACACTTATCATATCAAAAACCTCAAAATCATTAAAATTCACTTATATGATGTCTAAATATGGACACCAACTTCTTTAATAATTGAGACTTGAGGTTTATAAAATATTTTTCTTAATTATATTGTATTTAGATCCTTCATGATTGTTCATAAAGAGTTTTTTAGTTTCTAAAAAACAATCCCCTCGGAATGTGAAACCTTATTCATAGGAATTCATTTTTGATAATAATTTTCTAATACACTGTAGATAAATATGGTGGTATCTATTTTTATACTCCTATATAAATTCATTCTAGAGACACATAAACATATAGTATCAAGGGTGGGATATATTTCTAAGAAAACACGCAATTAATTTTTTACATAATTCTATTACATTTTTGGAAACATTAACTCGTCCTTATAATTATTCATTGAAATATACATTTAAATAAACACAGGAATATCCCCTAGGATCTCACTAATGTTTTCAAAATAAATTAACAATTGTTTTACAAAACTATTCCTTTGATACCATATATAGAAAACCAAAAATAAAATATTGGGATATTAGAGAATTTTAGATCATTATTCAGCACATTACCAAAATACAAGTCTGAGAACCATAATATATTGTCATCATTGGATACCTAGAATTTCATCTTCTAACTTTTTGAAGGATATTCATTTTGTCTCTAAAAATCAATTATTTTAGTACTCATAGTGAAAAAAATTTATTCATCACCAAGGGAAATGAATCATAATAAATTGTGAACTCATATTCATCGTAAGGATTAATAAAAGATATTCTAAGGAATTTGATAAGACTAAGGGTATGATAACATTATAAAAACATTGGAAAAACATACCCAATTTGACAAAGAACATAAAAATGAATTATTAAATAAGTTCTGGTAGTTCATAAGGAATTAACCATAAGGGAATCAAGTGTATTATCTATAAAAACATAATGAATGAATAAGATATATAATTTCTGTAATACATATAATGATATAAAATCCTTCCATATATGTCACGGATCATTGAAAATATATATAAAGGAACTCCATGGGAGATAAACCTATAGGGAGCGATACACTACAATCCTATTTGTATACCATTCCTTGTAGTATAATTGGTTCACAACCCGAAAATATATTTTTATTCATGGTCCCATCCCAAGACCATCTTAGTAGTAAATGTTCACTCTGAATACCATCATAGTAGAAAATTTTATTTAATAAACCATGTTCACTCCTTGTTCCATCCATTTAAATTTCATTAGATATAAATATTTTCCCAAATTATTATAAAGAGATATAGGATCCAAACATACCATTTTAAAATCATACATATGCATGAAACTATATAATTATATAGTCATCATATCCTCACCCGTAAAAATATATGGGTTTCATAAACACACAATCATATCCCAAGAAATGAATTGGGTTTCATAAAAATTTAACAATATCACAACAAATTTAAATGATAAAAGATTCATAATAATTTCAACATAGAATAACCCATTAAATGAATTTGGACTAATAAAAAATTTATAATAATATATATTTTTAAAGAGAAACAGGTTTCATAAACAACTTTTCATCTTAATCAATAAACATTCAAAGAAGTAAATAGAATGGTGTTATTGAATAAATTCCATTGTAAAAAAAAATCAATATCAATGGATGAAATTTTATTTGAAGAAGTATTTTGAAAGATAACATCAAACATTTCATAAGGAAAATAATATTTTATTGAAAATATCTTTAAAAAGAATATTGAAAAATTACCAATGTAATTTTTTTGAAATACACTTTGGAAAACATATATATGTTCATTTTTTAAATCCTTTAATTCATTTAATGATAAATATATACATTCCACATTCAAAAATTCTTTTTAAATGAAATAATTTTGTAACAAATAATTTTTTTATATATAACTGTCAAAACATATAAGTGATGATTTGAAATTCATTTGAAGCACTTTATATTCATATAAATTTTTTAACAAATAAATCCCTCGAAAACACATAAAAATAATAATTATAAATTATTAAATATAGTATTTAGAAATAAAATAAAATTAAAAACCTTTTTACATGATAATTTTTTATTTTTATTTTTATAATAAATTAAATATATTTGTTATATTTTTTAAATACCATATCAATAAAAAATATAATGGTTGTTTTTAAAATAATTTAAAATGATTTTTAAAAATGAAACATTTTTTATAATATTTTCCCTTGAAAACATATAATGTAGGTTTTTAAAATATCATAAAACACATTTTAGTCATAAATAATTTTGGAAAAATACATTACTAGTAACATATAAATTATATTTTTAATTTCATTTAAAGGATGCTTTAAACAGAATAACTTTTTTAATACAATATTATTTGATAGTAACAAAAAAAATGAAATTTTCAAGATATTTTTTTAAAAAAATTCATGTAAACATGAAATGTAGAATTCAATGAAATGATGTTCATGATAGTGGTTAAATATGTAATTTCCAAACATTTTTTATGCCCTGTAAAAATATTAGAAGAGTCCATCAACCAAACAATGGAAAGGATTTACATTTTTTAAACACTATTATAAATTTAATTCATGATTACAATTTTATTTTAAATTTAATTGGAAATGTTTTTTACATTATTATAACATTTTTATAGAACATGGTCTTGAATGAATACTGATTCCGGACCAAAGGGAGAAATTATGTCTGAATGTCATTAAATTTTTTATTAATAATCATAATTAAAAAAGTTGGGAAATTTGTAAAAATAAATATATATGAGATGAATAAACATAAGATAACATAATTAATGAGAATTATTTACATAATTATCATAATATTTCATCAGATGAAACATAAACCTAAACAATCATGATAAATTATGATATTGCCACAATAAAATCTTAAAACATTGTTGACTATTAAATCTAATACCAATGACTGAATATAAATATGAAGAGAATAAAATATTATTCATTGAATAATAACCATTAAATATCATGTAAAATTGAAATATATACACCTTCTAATAGAATTGAGGTGTACAACACACTATGTTTCTCAATGATTGAATATTGTGATAGAATTAATTTACCAACTTGGTATAATTTTAATCGTATACCACATTAATGATTTGTAATATAATATATATGAAAAAATATATTTTATGATAACAATAAGATAATAAATTAATTTTCATTACCAAACAATAATAAAATAAATAAATGGTTAATATGTAAGATATCTCAAAGAAAAAAATGGGAAAAGTGAATCCTTACATTATATCACGAATTTCATTCTACATATTCATACCTGCACAATAATAAGTATGTATTTATTATAAATCTAAAAAATAAACATATATTCATATATCATACAATATATTATTGGATTATTACATTACATTCTATGTATATTATAAATTTCATGTAAAAGATATATTTTTGGTAATAAGAACCTTATTTTTTTGTATATGTATTGAATTGTAATTCTAGATAAAATTAAATATATTAGGATTAAATTGAATACATAATAGAAATAATTATTTAAATATCATATATATTATGTAATTAAATTATTTTTAAAAAACTATTCAATATATAAATATGAAATTGATTACTCTATTCATAGAGATGGTATGTTGTACGAATACAAGATCAATTCATCAATTTTTTATTTTATTGAATGATATAATTTAAATGATATATATGTATATATATAAATTATAAATTATATAAAATTATTATTTCATATATATATTATATATTTTTATTATAAACATCTCTAATACATGTTATTAAATATGTGAAAGAATCACAACACTTTGATGGGTAGTAGTCCATACGTCCACAAATGATGTATTCGTATTACCACAAAATTGAATGAATGAAAGTCTGTTTTATATTATAGTTATATCAGAATAAATTAATCCTAAATTTAATTTGTATCATATAAATATTTTAATTACATCATTATTTACAACCATAGATTGTTTTAAAAGATGAAAAATGACATTTGGTCATGAGGTCGTAGTCTACCACACACACAAACGATGATAGAATATACCATTTGATAGATGTTTTGTCGATTAAAGGTCACACACATAATGAACCAATTATATTTATTATTATACGGTTATTATATAATACAAGAATAATAATAATTGAATATAGGGAGAAATAATTAAAAACAAAGTTCTTGTTGAAGGATATTACCTCTTTTTTTTATACTCCTTTTCATGCTCAGGAAAAAGAATCCTTGATTGGATTTTTTTTAAAGTGAGTCCAATTGGAAGAAATAATGGAATTTTGGATGAGATTTGATAGGGTTTGGATTTTAAAATTATCTTATGTATCATAACGAAGTGATTGGTTGAGTTCACATTTTGTTAGGAAAGGGGATTGACATTCTTATAAATATAAAAAGTTAAAAACTATTAGGAGGTGTAAATTACAATATATGTATCCAAAAAAGAAAAAATATAGTTATAGTTTGTGAAATAGCTAAAATATCATCAAAAAATTATTTTTTTGAAATTTTATATGAAATTTCCCCCACAAATTAAAATTTATCCACTCAGAAAACACATTTATACCTTAGTGATTTTACTTTATCTTTTTCATTAATATTTATTTATAAAGAATATGTTGATATTATTAGAAAATATAAAATATTCTTATTAAAAAAATAGAAGAAACTTTTTCATCAACCAATCTTAGAGGTGGAAAAAATTAATTTAAATATAATCTTGCATATCTGATGGGAATAAGGATGAATAATGTAAAAAAAATCAATATTCTTAAATATAATCTTGTCCAATTTAAAAATGAAATTAAATCTAATGAAAATAATTGGTTTTTTTTATTTTATATTTTAAATTATTTTTTAAAAAATAATTTAAATTAATATTTAACTATATTTATAAATTTCGTGAAAAATAGTTTTCAATTAAAAATCAATGTTTTTCACAAGCCATCAATTAAAATTAAACTACCCCTAAAAATAAAACAAATTCAACCGATGAAAATTTTTATATTCCTATTCAAAAATTATAAATCATTTTTTAAATTAAAAATATTAAATTTTTTAATAAATAGATTTGTAATTGGTGTTCATTTAAATGTCGATTAAAATATATTTAAAAAATATTGAACCAATAATTATTAAAATTGGATTTCATTTTATCTATTTTCATCAAAATTAATAATATGAAATTGAAGTATTAAATTGAATAATATATATAACAATTTCATTAATTTTAATTTTTATAAGGGATCTAATTATCTAATTATGCAAAACCAGGTTTGAATTCATCAAAATTTTTTTCTAGAAAAAAAATTCATATATTTTGAAATGGGTTTTTGTTTTAATTTATATTTAATTATTCCAAATATAATTTTTCTTATATACATGTATAAATAATATATTCAAATTTTTAGATATCTAATTCATATCTTACCTTCGATTGAATACACATAAATCTAAAAATACTTTAAAAATAACATTAATTTTACAATGTAGTTTTGTAGAGCTATGAATTCTCTCTCAATCAATTTATCGAATGAAGAATAAATTTTATAAAACACAAGGGAAAAATTGTGTTGAGATTACCAAAAGATAATATTAGTGTTTCATTTAGTTCAATATGATTATTGTTGTGCACAAAAATCCAAAATAACATGGTGATTTCATATAACACAGTCTATATTCAGTGTTGCATGAAATGAATTTTTTTTAATTATTATATTAATTTGGAAAAAATTATTTTTGAATATCTCTCTGTGTTAAAAGTACTCAATATAAAAATTAAATATTATTTTTCTAGATTTATTTAATGATACGTGAAAGAATCATATTTTCATAAAATATATACTATAAATTGTTATTATTTTCATAAATTCATCCATGATTTAATTAAATAAATGTGTCATTAAATACATATTAATTTAAAATTCCATCCTGAAAATTCTATGTATCATTTAAAATAACCATATTTAATAGAAAATACAATATATAACAATACATACAAAAAAGTAATCATTAAATTGAATAAAAAAATTTCATATTTATTTCCATCTAAAAGAAGTCATTCATCATTAAAAAATGATCACTATGGAGTTCTATCATTTTACAATGGGTTTTTATACAACAATTTATTCTATTTTCAAAGTATTGAGGTATGTTTTTTACATGCATCTATAATCTATTTTTTCATATTACAAATATTTTTTTTGTCTATAATCCAACTTGTCAATTAAAGTCATGTAGCGTGGAATAAAAAAAGAAATATAGATGCATTAGTATATCTTATTTGAGATCTTCAACATACCATCTCATGGTTACTGCATTATTCATGTCCGAATTTATTTTTAAATCCTATATGATTTTTTAGGTTAATTTCATTTTTCATTATTTAGGTTTTCTTTTAAATAGGGATCAAATATAATTTTTACCTTGCACATGATAAATTGTTTACAGTATAGAGGTGTAATTTGATTGACATATAGACTCAGTGGTAAAGGAGGGTACTTGGATCCAGGAATAACATGATATTATTACCCCCAATATCCCTGTGGTATATTGATTACCAAATATCAATATTTTAATATTATTAACAATTTTTAATTTTTGTTAGTGATTATTATTAATATGGTTTTATTTTAGAATTTATGATGTTTTGTTGTGGTGTTTGATTATGTTTTCATAGTTATATCAATAAGTGGAGATGACATAACCCAAAAATTAATTTTAATTTAACAATATATAAATATTGATATATTTAGAGAATTTTTTTATTTGTGCTAAATCTTATTTTGAGCTATCCCAATTTAATAAAAAATGAATAAAAATAATAATTATATCCCAAAATTTGCATCCATCAATCACTGTACATTAACTATGATACCCTCTTCGAAAATATAGTTTAAAATTAAAACTATAAATGATATTTCATTAAAAATATATATATAATCAATATTCCACACGAAATATTATATAAACATTTAACTATTGTATATTAATTAAATCATAGTTAAAACAGATTCATTATTCCCCAAAACAACAAATTCTATCTTTAAAAATATTGTTATTAATAAGATATTGACAATATTATTGATATAAAAATAAAATAAAAACAACATTTCATATTAATGATTAAATTTTATATATTGTAGAAAAATTATTTATGATATCTTTTATAAAAACCAAGATCGAAATCAAATAATTCTAGTATTCATGAGAGAACGAAATATATAAATAATAATTAGTATTGAATAAAAAATAATGAAAAAGATATTGTTATTATGTTTCTAAATTCCCCATAAAAAACATTAATGTGAATAATGAAAGATTATGTGATGAGTAATCATATACTTGACCTCTTAATTGATGGTAAATAACTATTTATATCAAACATATGTGTGAATACCATGTGAGAAAAACAAGAATATACATAAATTAGTTTTATATAATTTTTATATGTTAAACACTACACATCAAAACTATACAAACAATAACAAGAACCAAATTTATAATTTAAATGAGAACAACCAGTGAAAGAAATAATTTACAATAGTTTTGATGGTTTATCCATATATTTACACCATACTATCCCCTCAATAATTATTATAAATTATACTCACCTTCATAACCTTGATAATAGATGCATGGGATAGGGGTGACTCGAAAACATAATATGATAAATCACCTCAATTTTCATTAAAGAATTAGATAATAACAATATTATAATACCTGACCATGGTAAAAAAATATTATAAAAAAGAATATGTAAAAATAAAAATAAAATATATGTCATAATATAAGGATAGATAATCTCAACCGACAAAACAAATACCATGTAAATTTTTTTTTATTCCTACGATGTTAATCATCACGAATCGTGTATAATTATCTATTCATGTCACAGATATGTGACAATTCCATGGAACAAATAATATCATGAACATTGGCTCAATCATATTCTATATGATAATTATGTTTTGAGAATATCCAAGAAGGTTTCCCATTAGTTAATGATATTATCTAGGATTGTTCAACATTTAGTTATTGGGAATATCCATGAAGGCCCACCTATTTTTAAATTAATATCACTAAAAAATATTACAACAATATATCATGAGATATAAAATCATAACCATTACATTGTAGTGGGGGTACAAGAACCCACTCGTAAACATCAACGAAATATATACCTCTTGAAATTAATAAATAATCATATAATATTTAACAAATTAAATGAAAAATATTTTCATATACTATTCAAAATCTCTTTCTTAAATGAAAAATTGTATTAGTTATTTTCATAAAAGTATTAAATTACCTAATATCACTATCTCATATATTATTTTATAGGTCAATTCATAAAACTTTAGTTTTTGAGTTATACCCATAGGGGAAAAAATAAATGAAATCATGGAAATGAGATCTTGGAATTATTATTTTACATTTTCATAGTGTGATAAATAATTGTTCCATAAGGAAAATAAATTTAAAAATTTAACATAAATTGTGTTAAAATAAACAAATTAAATTAAATACAAATAATGGAAAATTGATAATGATTTAATTTAATTATACAGAAAATAAGGGGTGGACAATGAAAATGAAAACATAAAAGTAGAATCCAGTTAATATTTTCAAAATAAATTTATCAAAATAGATATTATATATAGTGTAACACATCCTTATTTTGAATTGAATTACTTTTTATTAATATTATTAAAATAAATTGAACACATTTGGAATCAAAATATGAAAGGAATAAATTGACGCTAAGAGTTAAAAATTTTAAAAATGATAAAAATTTAATTTGAATATAATGGTTTCAATTATCAGTATAACTAGTTTAATAAAAAATTATTAATTTAATTCCATAAAAAAATAATCATTAAAAGGATTATATTATAATCATACAAAATAATAAAATCATCTTGTAAATAAATAATTATAAAAAAATACGATTAAAGAAAATAAATTGAGTCAAGAAACCCGTATATAATGTAAAATCATTTGAATCATAAAAACCTTAAAGGATTAATATTTGGTGGATTTATAAATACCTTTTATTCAATGTATAACATGATAACAATAGATACATGAGTTGTATATACACCAAAAAAATTAAAATTAAGAAATATTGAGATGATCGTCCCTTATAGCACATGAAATGTTTTAATAAAAAACCCTATAACAGAGTGATATTTAAATTAATCTTAAAATAAAATAATTAGAATATATTTCATGATTATATATATATAATAGGTTTAAATAGAAACATTAAAATGATATCAAGTGAATGAATCCAAACACGACTCTTGAAATGAAATTTTGACAAAATTTGCATAAATTTTATCATACCATGTTGAACATTCTCTAACCTCATGAAAACAAAAAATATAAATAATAATAATTTATTTGAGAACATGTTTGAAAAATTTATCATTTTAAAAAGATAATTTTTAATAATATATTATTTCATTATATTGTTTTTCAATTGATGTTGGTAGTTTTGATTGTTACTTTATTTCATGTTTTTTAATGGAGGTGTCTATACTTCTTTATATTTTAATAATATATCATTATGATGTTATTATAGGTATATAAATCATTTCTGTACAATGATTTATAATATTTTAATTTCATTTATAATTAATTGTTTATATGACTTGAAACATAATATTTGGAGTCAATACTAATTCAATAAAATTTATTAAACAAAAGTGTGGTATAATGAAAAAATAAAAAAATTATTAAAAAAATAAATTTTATATATATTAATTTCTAATTATGAAATTATTTATGTTTTTTTATAATACCTAGATTTAAATTTATATTAATGTCCATGTGTGTGGTTTAACCGACCGAAACAAGAAAAATCCATAATTAATTTGTGAGTATGTAAAAGGGAATGATTACTTTGAAGAAAATATAAATAAATAACCAGAATAATGATGTTATTTAGTTTAATTATGAGTTCTGAATAAATATTTTTTGTGTATTTTATATTAGAAAAGAATATATGAAAAATTAGGTCACTTTTGTTGAAGTGGAGGTCTGCACATATACATTTGTGACAATTTCTATTACCAGAATAAAAAAAAGGTCAAAATTGTTTTATATTTTCATAATATTAATATCAATTATGATATAATATTTATTCATTAAATACCAAATTTGCAGAATCCTTTTATTATGGTTATAAGAAAATGATTACATGTCTTATCATGGAGGATTTGTAAACATAACCAACACATCATTTTAGCTTATTAGGTGGATGGGAGGACAGAATAAATTTTTTATCCCATAATGATAGTAAATTTTTTCTATATTTTTAATCAAATTTATGTATTTAAAATGGTAAAATTATATATTTAATTTATTTAAAAATATCAAAAGAAACAAAATAAATTGGCTATTTTATATCTATAATAATCATGTTAGAAGAGCTCCATTGAAAAATGAATTATGACAATGAGAAGTGAAATTTAGACAAGAACACACTCTATAGTGATTTCCTAGTAGTTTTTGGTAGTTATTTTATTAATAATATGATTGAATCAATTTTTTTTGAGAGTGTTGAGATTAGAGGTTTATCTTGACCATTTTATAAGGGAGTGTAGTTAAAATTTTATAATAATATAAAATTTACAGTCGCTATTAAATGGTCATATATATCAAATAGTTAAACATAATATAATGGGTAAGGGGTACAGTTGAGATATCATTATCCATACATGTTTTTTTTGTTTTCAACTTGCATTAATGTCCCTAGCTCTTAGATTTTTGAAATTTAGAAATTTTAGTTTTTACCATGGTATGTAATATTTAGTTATGTAATTTAGTTATAATTTTAAAAAAATAAAACCAACCATATTACAAAATTTAGAAATAAATAAATGACTTTTGAAATCTTTTTGTCAAATATAAATTTATCGTCTGATAAAAATTTCTTTTAATAATAGCACACATAACACATCAATACCATTTTTAAATAACACATTATTTTGATGTTTTAAATTTTAATTATGATAAAATTATAAATTTTCTGGATTTCTATAAAATATATTCTTTTATTATTATTATCCCAAACATTTCATGTGGATTTTAATATAAAATTCTACTAAATTCCACCCATTGGACAATTATATTAATGAAAACAAATCAAAATAGTTTTTATTACATTAAAATATTACATATGTTTCTAAAATGTTGATCATGGATTTAGTGAAACAATTTTTTTACAACCCAATATGATAATATATAATTAAATATCAGGGCACCATCTCAACTTAATATCTAGAAAATTGATTTGTATAGTTTTAGTTTTGGGAAGAAGTTTAGCATGCTTGGATTTTAGAAAAAATAACAAAAAATTTAACATCACCCCAAAAATGAAATACTCTGATGATAATAATTAGATTTTATATTAGATTTTCCCAAAATAGAACCATATCGATGTATTAAATTTTAAAATAATAGTCTATTGTTTATTAAAAATAAGACACTTACAACTTGACAAAAAAAATATACTTTAGATATTGCTACAATTAAATATAAAATAATTATATTTCTCTGAAAATTTTATTTCTGTTAGTAAAAGTTCATTATCGATTTATTCATAATTATGGAAAAAAACAAACTCCTAGATAAATTTTTATTATAAATCTATTCCTAAATATTATGTTTATAAAAAAATAGATTAGTTATAATTATAATAATAATATACATAATAGAAAAAATTATCATCATATTCAAATTTATTATTTACCAATTGGAAATATTATTACCAATAATTATCACTCAATTAGTTGGGGTGGTTTCTAAATGGTAACCCCTATAATCTTGCATCCAAAATAGTAGAGGTCGATTCCTAGAAATCCCATTGTTGTGTTTACCACAAAGGCAGTGACACACTCATGATAGAGATATGCGGTGAAAAAGGTACGATGATGAAGGAATGATACTACATTTGGCATTCGAGTCATGTTCATGGTTTATAAGTCCTTGGGCCTAAGTTCTATATAAAGTTATCACTCGTACGTTTTAAAAATAAGTATTTTTGTTACTAATAAAATGTTAATTCAGCCTAATATTTGAAAAAAAATGAATTCAAATAATTAATATATATTTAAATTTTTTTATATAAAGTAATGTTAGTCAGAATTCACATTTTGTTTTCTAATGTTTTAGATTATATAAATTTAAATATAATATATATATATATATTATAATGAATAACTGTTATCATAAATAAAACTCTATAAATTTTGGCTTTATTTGATAAATCATGCTCACATATAATTTATACAGATGTTAATATATAATCTAATTCTCTCTTACATCTTGTGTCATGTTCTTAGATTGCACTAGCATTGTGATATATTATTGTTTCAAGGACCCCATTCATTTGGATCATTTTTTATAAACTATTACTTATTAAAGAATACATGTGTGATATGGAATACACTATCTTAGTTCACACTAAAGGTTATTTTAATTATATTTTTCATAAGAACACTTTCCTATTAATGTATGTGTGTATAGAAGATGAATTCTATGAGGTGTTCTTCAATGCCATGGTTAACCACTGAAGGAAGAATGTAACATTTTATATTGTATTTTAGGGAATTATTACATCCCTTGTATCACACTAGATAAAATGAAGATGGTTTTAAGTCATAAAATAGAAATAATTTACCACATATCATTGAATTAATATAGAAATTTAATATATATTCAAAAACATTTCTACATGTTTAGTTATTAATCACTAAAATCAGAACATTGTAAAAAAATATTATTAGGGTAATCTATTTTATCAGGTTTGGTACATTTCAAAACTGTTTATTATATCATACTGTTGAATGATAAATCAGAGGAATAAATAATTACATCACTTTTGTATTTATATACACATGTGACCTTCCAATTTTTTTAGATGTGGCAAAATCATCACCAAATCCCATATATCAGATTTGGGTTCCATTTCATATATAGAAAATAACACAATAACAACATGTGGATCAATATATAATAATGAAATTTCAAGAGTTCTCGATAACCACAATTCACATTGGACATATCATTCTGTCCATATACAACATTAGTTCAACTAGGATACACCAAAAAAATAACACAATTCACTACACCTCTCCAAATGAGTTGTAAGAAAGCTATGTTTGTTTTTTGGAAAAAATTTAACAGATAAAAACATTGATGAATCAATGAAAAGGGAAATGGGAACACCTACTCTTTCCATTATCATGATCATTAATATGTTAATATATTTTTGAAACAATGAATAATTCACAAGGAATGTGATATTTTGTGAATGGTTCAGGTTTATCATCACTATGTTATCCAAAATATATATTTTTTGGGATTAGTGAAACATATAGTTTCAATTATCCTTTAATATCTAAAAACTAAACTAGTAACATAATGTAGACTACTTTCACAAATTATTGAGATATAAATAGTGTAAAAATTATTACCAGCCATTATAGGCATAAATATCGAAAATTTCAAAAATACCACATTGATTTAATTAAATTATTGAATGAATAAAAATAATTACCCAAACAAGATCAGTTATAAGTGATATAAAAATTGTCTACTATTTTTTGTGTCTATAATATTTCATATAGCTAGAGTCATCGGTTTAAATTTAAATGATATCTTATGGAATGTGATCCACTTGGACCACTTTATTATATCATATTATAACTCAAATGCAATAATTTTCAAGACTTTAGTCATTGATAGTTATTTATTTAACATATCTAGACACATTTTCATTACCCCACCATTATTCTTTCCCTTAGTTATGGTTATCAAAATCATCCATTTTTAAACCAGAAGTATCATTCATATTGTTCATTATTATATTTATTTCATATTTGTAGTTCATATTCATGGGGTTTATAAGATATGAATTTATTATAGGATTCCTTGAAATGTGTGTATTCCTATTCAAAAAAATTCATCTCATAACAGACTTCAATTTCCACATATTAGATATTTAGCAACTTAATATATTGAATTTCCAACAATATAGTTTAAAAAAGATGACCATGTAGCCACTATAAGGATGAATCACATCCGATTTTCATATATATATATTTCATTATAATTTATAGAGGTGATTAGTCATTATGAGTAGTAAACCAGGTAAATTTAATATAAAACAATTTGAAATATTTAACTGCAAAAGATAGAAAATGATTATATAAAACCCAATGTGTTATTTAAAACCCATCATTTCCTATTAAAAAAATAATCATTTAATAATGGAAACAATAAAAAATTGAAGACACACAAAATGAATGATAAAATAATTATTAGAAAAACAATATAACTACCAAACATATAAGAGATACTGTCCTAGATTGTAAATTAATTGTAATGAAATCAAGATTTTTATCATTAATTATAACATTTACAATTTAAAATATCTACAAATTTTTCTTCTTTGTGTTAATTTACATGTTTTTTTATACACGCGCCTTCGAGGGTCATATATAATTTAACATTTACAAGAATGTTTTCTTCATTCTTTTTATGTATGATATATTATTTTACAGAACACAAATTTAAATATGTTTACAATGCATACATTAACCAGATAGATTTGACAACTTACTAGAGTGTTATGGAGAAAAAACTGATATATAAACTTGAAAAAATAAAACCTATAGTTAAGGAAAAATGATAATAACATTATTTTAATGTTTATAATGACATTTATTCTTATATTTCCAACATTAATATTCAATGAACAAATTTTCATTGAGATATTAATTTTTACTATGTGAAATAGATAATTTAATTTTTTGTTGTATAAATAATTACACGAATTAAAATATAATACAATTCAGGTATTTTATATATAAATATAATAATTAATGACGTCTATCACAGACATAATATTTTCATAATCTACCAATCATGTTTCAAACATTATGGTGAATTTAAATTTTTTAAACATTTAATTGGTATAAGTTAGTATAAAATTTTTTTTCACAGAGATTCTCAATATAAACATCCTATGAATCCATGCATAGAATGAATAAATAATTTTAAAAACAATAAAAAAAATTTATTCTTAATTCATGATTAGAAGTCATAAAATAATATTATATATGTCCTGGGAAAAGTTAAATATAGTCATATAGACATGGGTATATTATAAACTACCATTATAATATGTATTAATTATATGAAAATTGAAATAGATATGATACATGAATAAATTATATGGTTGAGTGAATTTAAAATTTAATCATAGAAATCATTTTACATCGATTTCAAAAAAAATGATGTCCAAATAAAAAACTATACATACAAAATGATGCCATGTTGTGGAGGCTACTATCAGTTGAACACAACTATTACCCCATCTACGATCATAATTAAAATTAGTTCTTAATATTCCATTTAAATTATGTTTGTACCATAATTATAGGTATATTAATCAAATGAGACACATATAGGGGATATATTATATTTAATTTTAAAAATTAATCATCGCATACTATGTTCTCAATAAATGTATATTAAGGGAAATTATTTTCCATATGTAATTTTTAATAAAAAACATGATTTTTGATCAATTATTTTCATATAATTTAATAGGATGATACTCATTGGTAGATTATAAAAAAAAGATATATAAACATAAAATAATATTATAACTTTTATTTAACAAATATATAAACAAAATTCATTGATGCTTGACATGTGAGAACATACTATTGTTTTATAATTGATGTTAAATGGACACCCATATATAGGTCAAATAAATAATTAGACATAAAATGTGATACAAAAATATATATTAATGGGAACATTAGAAATAGAAATACCTCTTCAATTATAACTCCATAACAATTCTTGAAATATCACAATCTATCCACCATGTTAATAGTATTCATTGTAGTTATAACTCTATGAAAAGAGAATTAATAAATTAATATTATCTATAGTTTCATATTTATCATGTATCATATTCTAGATGTAGATCACAAAAATTTGAATCCAATAAAGGGATATAATAATATGCTTTATTACAAATATAACATTTATTATTTTTGTGATAGATTAATTATGTATAATTACTTAATACAACAACAAAATTTACTGATTAGGCAATTAATATTATTTTTACTACAATATATGTGTGATAAGTTATATACTATTTGATATATATATGATATAGATATGTGAGTGAACTAACATACACATGAATTTGAATCATAAAAACACAACATTAAAAAATCATATGAATATATTGATAATCATTGACGAAACCCTTATTTTTTCTAGAAAACACCAAATGAAATCAATAGCAATTAAATGTCACTATTTTTGTTGATTTATGAATTAGTAAATTTCCTATAATCATATTTTATTTGAACTATATTTCAATTATTTTATATTCTACAATTTTATGATAATTAAAATCAGTCTTAATATAATATTACCATTGTATTAGTGATAATTGAAAATATTTTCATTTTATATTTCATTAATGATTAGAATTCATTGGGATTATAATATATTTAGTTGTGACGGGAACTAAAATTTCTCACAGTCATTCAATAAATATAACAAATTTTTTATACTATTTAAGTAACATTGAAGAATATTATAGAATAAATTTAAATTCCTTCAGGAATTATAATATATATGAGATTTTATATATTTTTTTATATTAATTCCATTAATTATTTTCCAAATAAACAAAAATTTTTAACCCATCATATTAACTAAGTTATAATTTACCTCTATTTGTGCTGAAGAATTAAAAAATATCTATAATGTAAATTGTTTATGATATTTAAAAAAAATCATCTAATGTATATAAATAAATTATTAATAATTAAATAAATCAATATCTATAAATATTTGATGAATAGTGTAAATTAATATTTTTACACTAATTTATATCATTAAAACATTCAAAATTATAGATTTAAGAAATATATTTTTAATGGAATAAATTATAGTTTTATTTTTTCATTGTTTATATAGAAACTATTTCCAAATTTAAATTAAAGAAAATGTAAAATTTATACTTATAATTATGTGAATGTTTGGATCAATAGTTTTGAGCTTCTAAAGTGAAATCAATTTAATGATTTAAATTTACTTGGTATTAAAATAGAATTCATTAAAAAAATTCTTATTATCAAATTAAAGAATATGTATTTAATATAAAATATCATATATTATAGTGATTGGAATTATATGTAGGATTTTTTGTTGCGGGTTTCAACTTAATCCAATCAAAAAATATATTCTTATATGGATCATAAAACAATTGACCTAATATTTTATATGGTAATTTTTGAATAATGGATAATTTTCCATGAGTTAATAAAATTTCAAATGAACATAATAAGACCATATCAATTGATATAATGTGTGAATATTATTGAGACATTATTAGAGAACCCAATTAATTAGAATGAAATATATAGCCTTAGGTATTGATTATTATAATTAATCATGAATTATATAAAATAATATATCTAATATTATACATTCATAGATCATATAGAATATTATATGAAAAAAATCATCATAATTATTTTTAGCATGAAATTAATATTATAAATATATAAATAAACATTTAATTCTAATATAATTGAGATTAAAATTTTAATAACATGTAATTTGTATATAAAATATAATATATATTATTTATATAAAAATAGGGAAAAAGTCGTTGGAGAAATTGGGTAGTGAATACTGACAAAATGGGGAAGTATTGTGTGTGAATAGTGGATATAGATGTACTGGCTATAAAAATCCATGCAATGGTGAAATGAATTTTATTAATTTCTTATTAATATTATATAAATATTTTTTATTTAGTTGTTATAATATGTGGTTTTTCCTTTCAAAAAGGGAATAATTTATCTCTCTAACCAAATTGGATTTCTATGTATTATATACTATTGTTTAAAATATTTATTTCCAAACAATTTAAATTAAAATAAAAAATTGTATTTTTAAATTTATAATGATTGAATTTTCTTAGGTTGAATATTTATTAGTTTTTAATAATATTTTTAAAATAACAATGACAACTTTTCGTTTCTATTGAAATATATGTTTTGTAAAAAGATATTTAATGTTTATTTAAAAAAAACGGTTTCCAGAAATATTATTTCCAATTTATTTTTTATTAATCATATAATGATATTTTTAAGGAATTCAATACGTGAATTATTTTTTAAATTTTTTTGTTAAAACTAGAGTTTTCTAAAAACTCATTTTCCAACATGTTTTTCGACCTAATTATATCATCTATATGGCGCCTCCGTTAATTTAATTTCAAATAAAAGATTCAATATAAAATATAAAAAATTTTAATTATAGAACATGTTTAGCATCAATTTTTTTCTAAATTGATTGTAAAAAATAGAAAAAATATGTTTATATAATTAATGTTAAGACACTTTCTCAAGGTGTAAAACTGATGAGAAAATCATTAAAATCACCAAAAAAATTGTGAACATTGTCTTTTAGGGACATATTATGACCCTAAATCAGATAATACATGAAATTAATCCATTTTAGATCCATTTTCTCTCTATTAATACATTAATATAGTTTTTTCATTTTAAAAATATTATGTGCGTCTTATCAGAAAATTAATGGACACCTAATATCCTCTTATTGTACACATCAAGATCATTTTAGCAACAAAGGTCCTACACAAATCCATTATTTATATCAATTAATATTACAAAATTTTATAATATTTTTAAATAAACCATCCATCAATAGACTTATCAATAAACCAATATAGGATTTATAAAGAAGGTGTATAGTTGTTAACCAGGCAAATTTATTTTTTGATCCATCCAACTATATAAAATATTTTTCTATTATAAAGAATCTATAAAGGTAATATATTAAATTTACTATTATTCTATTATGTTAATTTAATAACCTATATCCTTTTTAGATTCGTCTTTTTAAATATATGCACTATTGCATTGAGGTGTTTTGGGGTGGGTGTGTGTACATGTGTTTTTTTGGAAATTTCTTTCCTGAGTTTAGTTACTGATTAAAAACATATATCAACCCCCTTCTTTGGAGGTGGGTTTATTTTATTTGTCGTTTGAGCCCTAGATTGGGTCCGGTCATGAAAAAGTTATTTAAGATGAGGTTATTTCATTAGGAAGTTGTTCAGACATTTCCCCTTATAAATATTTAGTTGGGATTAATGGTGATAGTGGTATGATGTTTCATGTTAGGTCTTTAGGCCATATGTTCTAGTATTGGTGTGTCACCATAAAATACCATTCATCTATACTATGATAACTAGATATTGACTCAGAACATTTTGGTGTCAGCACCCCTAGTATTCTCTTTTACAGTTGTTTTCCTTGATTTAATGTCTAGAATCGTCCATGACAATATCTATATTGAATTCTATAGAATTATTATGATGAGAATCCACTCCATGATGAGGCTTTAGTTCATGGAACTGATTCTGTGGCATTACATCATGATGTTCAACTTGTTGTTCCACCACCCATTGATTAGGTTGTTGTCCCAGAAGCTTAGGATGACAATTCCCATAGTATGTGTGCACTACGTGATTTCTAGAGGTAGTGACCTCTGAGGTACTAGGGTGATTCAGATCCCCCAGAAGTAGATGACCATATCGACATTGTAAAAAAAATTCAACCAGGTGAGGACCCTTCCAAATCTGATGGTATTCCATGTTGTGATCCTTTTCATATTTCGGTCCAGCAATGTTAGGGTTTAGTGATGCAATCCCATGAAAAAGCCATGATCACATGGGTATATTTCGACAATCCCTTTAATTAAGGATTCTACCCAGCCATACTATGATCAGAACATATCAAGGGGAATTTATAGCTTCGGTAGTGAAACATGGTTATATAAGAGTTTTCAAATAGGTTCACACACTTTTCATGATTCTATCTTGATATGGATTTGGACTAATTATTTAATGAAATGACCATTAAAATTGGACTGATATGGGGAATTAGGGTGTATGTTATTCTTTTTTCATTCACGCAATGTTGTAGTGATAGGGAATGATTATTAGTAGAGTGATTCCCTTCAAAAGAATATGTTTAAGTGTCTCAAGGTTTTAGTCATGTGGGTGAGGCATCTCAAACATCTGGATGACCACATGTGATATGGTCACTGTGCTAGAGGCATACTCATCGCTAGACTATTGAGCATGGTCCTGTAGCATAGGATCAACATTAAGGATCATGTCAACACCAAGAGAGTGGGTGTTATGTTTTCGATGGATGGTAAATATTTCGAGATATTGTATAACTAGTCATGTTGATGGGTGGGGGACAGATAATGGGCCACCCTGGGTGATACAACACTTATAGACGAGTCTTCTGTGATATGGAAGATGATGTAGAAGAGTTGGGATAATGGATAGAGGTTGTCCACACCGGGCTCAACATGCTGAATTATGCGGAACGAGGAAGATTCAATCTATAGAATCCATCAACTTAGAGGATTCATGGATGAATAATGGAACTCCATGGGTCATATATAATTTTTATAATCTCAATTATTAGACACAGTTTAGGTACTCTTTTATTTCAACTACATTCTCGATGTTTAAACAATGGTGACATGTTGTGTTTCTAGAAACCTGTGTTGTTATTTTTTGGAATATCTATGAATTTCCAAGAAATATAGGGCTTTCCCCCAAAAAGGTGCATTTAGTTAATGCTAGTAAATCCTTCATGGTGATTCGGTGATGCCCGAACATGGCTAGGGTGTACTAGTTGGTGTACTAGTGTTTATTATTTCGATTAATCTCCTTTAATTAGGGGCAAGTACACATAGGATATCTGATGTGCTTTCCATGACTATCATCTCATGGTTGAAACAATATAACCTTATCTCTTGTTACTTGGTACACTTAGGTTCCTGCCATCATCCTTGAACAAAATAATGTTGGGGAGGTAGTGAGATATTTCATCCATGGGTTGATGTACACAATGGGTATTTATCAACACCTTAATCTTCATAGCGAGGTGGTGTACTATTAGACCCCCCGACTATATATTGACTATTTTGTGTCATTATTTCTCCCCTATCACAACTGAGGTGACATGAGCCCATTTATTTCACAATGTTATCCAGATAGAAGATGGACAAAAGAGTTGTTTCTCCTTTATGTTTTCAATATGTGTTTCCTTCAATGATTTATGAGAACCCTTCGAGTGGTGGCCGAAATGGGATTCCATGTAGTAGAGTTCAATGTGTCATCTCTTGGTGTGGCCTTTAACTTTTTTTGGATGACAAGAATTAAAGGTGTTAGTGATGTAGATAAATGGTGTTTGAAAAGTATGTCTTTGGAATGTTTTCAGGAATATTTTTGAAGCTAGGTTCCATTTTGAAAAAGGAATCTGGGTCCCGTAGATCTTTGGTGTGATGATTTAAAAAATATTATTATTATTTTTTCTCACATTAGCAGTTTCGATTTAATAGAGTAATAACAACAACCCAAGTCTTATATTGGATTTTTTAAGACACGGTTGAGTCTGGAACATTTTCTTTACACTTGGCTCAATGTAATGTTGCCTACCAAAAGTGTTTTGGATGAGGTGTTTCATTTTTGACAAATATTGGATGAGGTGTTAAATGGTGGTTTAATTTATTAAATAATAAATAAATTAATTAATTAAAAACCAGACCTAATACTCACCCCCTCATGTTGGTGTGTCCAATCCCAAGGGTGCCTCATTTCTAATTCCCTCTTCTTCTCTCCTTTTCTGGTGAGTAGAAATAAATCTGAATCAACGCAAATAAGTGCCTTCAATCCATATTTCTAATGAAGATCAACAAGAGATCGAGAACTAGAGAGGTCATGGCATTGTCATTTGAAAAAATATTCAATGTTTCACAATCTAGGTAGGAAGTTTTGATTTTTATTCTTGTTCTCATTCATATTGCATTGTTCTACCATTTTATAGCTTTATTGGAAATGTTATTGATACCTACAAGGTAGATAACATGATTTTGTTTTGGAACAGGGGGAATTAGGAATTTTGGTTTGAAATTACTGATTAGGATTACCATCTACATGTAGAGTAGTCTAGTGGAACACACCATGTAGCCACTTAAGTTTGGGGATGATGGTCTTTGGGACTACACACCGTACATTGGAGTTACACTTCATATAATAAAAAAATTTCGTGATTGTCAGACATGGAATTTTAATCCATATAACAACACGTGATTTTGTATTAACACAAGACAATAGTACATAGGCTTGGCATCTGGTGTATTGAAATGTGATAAATTTAATGACCAGGGGATGAGTGAATTAGAACATACTACGTACCTCATATATACACCATCTACACATACGTGGTTAATAAACCATGTAGATCAGATTCACGACCATGTTCTCTACCTGGTTCACACGTTTAGTGTTCCTAGAGAATGATTTTGTACTCCTAGGTGATCTTCTTTATATCTTCCGCATGTAGAATCACTTTATCGAGGACTCGGATTCAAAATTTTCAGTACCTTATCATGGATTCTTTTCTACATCGAAGATGAATTTTTACTATGTCTCAAACATCAGGGTATGAGTTTTCATGTTTCAATTAGGATGTTGGGTATCATTGAAAATAATGGGATGTGATTACGGTTAATATCTAGTTGAATGTCAGGTTTAGTACCCTTCCAATTTTTTATGATGTGGGTCCCCATGACTCGTTCGTCATGTATCATGGTTCTACTCTAATGGAAAATTATGTGGGACCCCTATCCATGATGGTGAAACCACACTATGTATAATAAGTGTTTCAATCCTATTATAAGTGCTTGAGTGTTGCTGGAGATGAGTTTTGTTCATGAACAAAAATATTGGGATTCATTCTCCCCAATTGCACCAAAGCGTTGTTTACCTAACCTCTTTACAGTATTATAGATGAGAATCCCTACATTATTGGAATGGGTTCTTTTTCATCTTGGTTGTTATTTGTGAAGAGATGACATTTAGAGTACCCTTAGAATCCCATGGAAGAGGACCACATTCCCCACCAAGAGGTGTACTTAGGACATGACCTAAAACTGTGCAGGCTAGTCAGTGCTAGACAAAGGGAATAGTATCATGGTGTAACGATTGAGTTCCATAGACTTATGTGTTCATGGTAATTTCATGAGAATTTTTTATCAATGATGTAATTTTGGAATAGTTTGAACTCCCGTAATAGTTTAGTGGTTGGGTTCCCATATCATTCATAATAAGGGAAATTTCTCCTCTACCATGCAAGGGTGCATTCCCTTTATAATTGTTGGAAAGATATTGTAAGAACTGAATTGTGGGAATTCGGTATGACCCTTATATTCGGGGAGTTTGTAATACCCTAACATTCTAGGGAATTTCTCCTCTATATAAGTCAAATAGATTGATTGTGTACTCCCCTACCTTTTTAGGGAACGCATCCTATATTATTGGATTCAGAACTCCAGCAATCCAGGGCACGATCCACCAAACATGGTTTTCTAGAAGAATTAGTACTCCCCTTCTCTGTAAGAGAGTTGGTCCTTTAGATAGGGCTTCATACTCCCCTTTAGTGTCAAGGGCCGGGTCTTCTATAGAGAACGAGATTGCTGAGTTATTACTTTATTGACCTATCTGGGTGTGGGTCATCTAGTCACTATGTGGTACTCTCCTATCAGGGTATGGTCAGGTTCCTCAATCCAAATAGTATTAGTCTAATATAATATTATGGTGTTAGTGCTCCATTATCTGAGTAGTACATCCATATTGGATCATGGTGTGGGTCCTCACATACAGAGTAGTACTCAACTATCTACGAGTAATAGAAGGGAGTGGGTTCCCCATTAGTGTTGCTGCTCCCTCACCAAATAGATATTGTTATGGGGAGCGTGACCCTCCACATGATGTGAACAATACCGAGATAGGTGTTAGTCCCCCCTCACAATATGGAGGCATGTGCCACACTAACACGAGTGGCATTGGTTTCATGGGATAGTTCGAATATATTACTCCCTCGACTATGGGGAACTGACACGGTGAGAGTCCCTCTATTCCCTCAAAAATATAATTTGCACACATTGCATGGTTTAGAGTAGTGTTTCCTTAACTATAGGGAAATGTTGAAGAGTGGGTCTCTCCTCTTAAATTCCTCAACCTTTTTTAGCGCACATCTTAGTGAAGAAAAACCACATGTTTTGGGCACTTGATATAGACTATATAGGTTGTTTCTTATGGATCAAATTATACAAGACATAACATTAAAAATTATAGATCTATTCCCGATAGTGTGTAACTATCTAAAAGTTTCCAACACATATTTTAAAGTTCATGGAGTGTGTTATCATGGATTATTGTTTAATATTAGAGACATGAATATTATCAAGTTTCTAAATATGATGTTGGAAACTCAAGAGATATGGAGTATAATATGATTATATCTAGGTGATTTCTTGGATCCCTTATAGTATTGTCCTATTTTGGTTGACACCCATAGAAGACTGAGTATACATACATCTGGTATTCCTATTATATAAATCATGATACTCTCTTTCAATGGAAGTCCATGATGCGTAATGTATTCCATGTGATTTCCATGATTATATTCTCAAGGTTGGGTGAGTCCACTCTCTTCTAATTGGAAAAATACATGAAAAAATAGGATCACCATCCCACCTTGTGAAAATCCTTCTGTTAGGACATGATTTCTTTCACAATCTTGTTGGAGTGAGATGTGGGATAATGTCTTTTTCATTACACTCTTATTTGGGATTCATCTCTGATATAGATAACTAGTCACGTACAACTGAGATTGATATTATTTGGGGTTTGAATCTTAGTGGGGTACTCTATAGTTAGTTCGAGTAGGTGGTGGTATCTTAGTTCTTCCCTATCTATTTAGGGTTTTGGGGATAATACATAGTTATTTAATCTCAACGCTATATGGGATTTTTGAGAACATATTTTATGTCTTTTGTAAACCACACAATATTTTAAAAATTCCACATTGGACCCAAGGAAGGTAAAGCATAGATAGCAGACTGAGTGAGGGGTTTATCGATATAAGACCGATGAGTTTTCCCTCAAAAACTTTTGGCATCAATCATGTCATTCTTAGAAGGTAATATTATTTTTCAGTTCACTTTTTGTGGTTGATTTTTTAGCATTTTTTACTTCAATACATCTATTTTTCTCTGGTTTGGTAAATATTTATGCATGAATTTCAGTTTCATATTTACATATATTAGTGTTGTTTAATTAAATTTTTTTTGAGCATGTGTAAAAATTAAGTTTGAAATCCCCCCCCACTGAGGCTAGTTATTCCATAGGTGCTTATCACCAAAACCTAGTCTATGGAGTCCGTCGTAGGGTAGTTATGACTTCAGACATAGATAGGGTTGAATCGTGTAGGTATGAACATTAATGAAGTAGTATTTTTCAATATTCCTCATAATATATTTATTATTAAAAAGTTCCTGATTTGTTTTAAAAAAATTCTTTTGTGCGATTTGATATATATATTTTATCTCTTAATATTTTTATTTTCGTTAATATTATTTCGTTTCATTTTATTTCTAATGATTATTTTTCATTTTATATTAAATTTATGAAAAATTTACATATTTTAAAGATCATGGATATTATTTTTCCTTCAAAAATATATCATTTAGACCTATGGTGTAAAAATTTGAAAATTATCTACTTGACATAGAAAAACCTTGATAAACATGTATTCTTTAGACAATGAATATTCATATTGATATTGTATATTATATATATATTAAATTGATCTATTATTATATTTAGAATGAATTTTAAATGCAATGATCAGTGGGAACAATAATTATATAGCCCGTCATAGCTACTTGAGGTATTAAAAAATAAATTTCTTGGAAAGATTTATTAAATGGTTATTCAGTTTTGCCTACACAATTCCTGAAATATCTTTGAGAATTGCTTTTTTGTTATAGGAATCATGATGTATATGGTCATAAAACCTAATAATGTGAATTTTCATCATTTAGAATTATATTATTATTCTGCAGTTGAATATTTCATTTAATATTTTCAATGTATGATTTTACTATTCATGTTACTGAATAAAGGTCATATGTTTCCTATTAATAAACATTCCATATTGATTATATATAATTGTTTCAAGATAGATTCTACAACACATAAATCGAATAGAGTATATTGTTTCCAAATATATTTATTATAATATCATTTGGATATGAAAAAGGACATTATGAATAAAAAATGATGAAATCATGTTTTTATTCTATGTATTATTATATTTTCTATTTAATTTTAGGTTCATATATTTATATTGTTTTTAATGACTACTAATCTGATTGATCCTTTAGGATGAAAGACATTATATCCCATATAGATATAGTAATGTGGATACCAATATTGGGTTACTCATGTTGGAGTTGGTGTAGATGATATGATAGCACGATTAGTAGAAACATTAGAAACTATATTTTAAATGAACATATAAAAGATTTTAATTATGATAAACCATAATAGTATTTTAGTACATTTACCAATACATAGATTTGAAATTATGGCTCAAAATTCATGATGATAATGATCCATTAATCAATGCTGAAAACTAATGGAAATGGTAATAAACACCAATATAAAAGGTATATATATCTCTAGGTAACATGATAAAAAATTGGTTTTGAACTGAGTTGATCATGGCCATATTCAGGATGCTTTTTTTGGTTTTGATGCATAACCTATCCAAAATATATAAACCCGTTGTTCTATAGAATGATTCTTCTATGATTTATTACTTCATTTGATATAATAATCAATCATTATGTGAACTGCAAATCCTTTTCAATTTGTGTAAAATATTTTTTTAATATAAGAGATATTCCTTGAAACTGGATGTAATGAAAGTGTAAAATTAATTCATGTACTGTATATTTTTATAGATAATGAAAATTAATAGTGTTTAATAATTAAAAACATTAAAGACTATAAATAATTATATATAATGTAATGCATAGTTAAGAAAAAGTTGAGTCAAATTTATTTTTAAGGGTATTATTGTAATTAAATATAATATTAAATAAATCATAATCAGCATGGAAAGGGAAAAACTATAACACTTTCCATTTAATCATTGACATTATCATAATTTGGAAATAATTAATAAAAATCGAATAATTTTATAACTGTATACAAATTATCATGAACCATTTCAATAACTAGTCCAATAATCACATGGATATCAATTACTACTCTCATAGTGAAGAAAATATAAATATAGAACATAAAAAATATACCATAAATCATGATTCATGAAATATTTCATAAACGGTTAATACCTTATCCAAAAACCGTATAATGTTCTCTTCATGAGAGCTACTGATGCATTGAGGAGATATAGAGGGCAAGTACCATCATATTCAATGATCAATTCATTCTTCATATGAAATCGGTGAAGCATAATAAGAATAAAAAATAAAATTGATAAACTAGTAGATGAAATGTTTTCAAATAACTTAATGAAACATAATATTAATAAATTGACTGTAATTTTAATGTTATAAATTAATATAATTAATGTATTATATATTTTTAAAATTTCACATTATATCTATCCATTAAACTAACTGATGGAATATAAATTTCATCATATCACTTCGTGGTAGTTCACCAAACACACGATCAACAGTTTTCATTCCCATGCTTGAAATTAATGATAGTTCTGGGTTATTCTGAAAACATAATAAAAGATATTTATAATGGTGATATTATATATAATATATTATTATAATTTATAATTTTATTAAGGATATTGATGAATAAAAAACCAAAAAGAATGTTTATGAATTTTACATCTTCATGAATGTTACTTTTTAATATTTAATAGAATACATTATTTGGATGGATTGAAAATTGATATAAAAAATGTATTATCTAGGGATAGAGTTAAAAAATATAGTTGTCCAGATAATTGATAATAAATTGTTTTTGTTATAGATAATATAAGGATTGATGGAGTGGACTATTATAATATGTGAATATGAATCACATGGTATTTTTGAAATCATAATGTGATACCATTATTCTTATCACGCCAAATGGGTATGATCATTACTATTTTAGGTGGTGTCTTAATATCAATGTTCATAAACTTTTTCCTTCTTTTGATTAGATTTTTTTTGTGATTTATCCTCAATTTGTTTCAAGTGAATATGGATACTTTTTAAAGTAAGAGGTTCAGTGTATTGTAGAGACCCAATAATTTTTCATATATCTTTCCATGATGTAAATCATAATTATACATCAAATTACAAGCCAAGGATCATTAATTATATTATATTGTAAGACTAGGTACATAAAACATAAAACATGGGCCAAAATAATACACCTCTTTATTTAATCTCAATAATTAGATCCTAATATATTTTGAGCCCATACATATGCATAGGGTTCCTACGGTGACAGATGAACAATGGGGTGAGCTGAAAAGCTCAGTAATGGAAAGAACATAAGGTTACGTATAAAGCACATGAGATTGAAGGTATGCCTTAATCATATCCAAAACATGGAAAATATAAAATAATTTCATATAATCATGGCATCATATAAAATTGGAATTATATAAATGTGGAAGAATAATAAATCATTTCTATAGTACGGGTCATGTCTAACCGCCAATCCTATTTTCCATTTTAGTACGGGTCATGGCTAACCGCCAATCCCATTTCAAATCACATCTCATGAGAAATAAAATTAACCAATGCAATAGAGAAATATTTGGGCGCACACATCTCAACATTTTATTCAATATTCTATCCACATAAAAAATCATACATAATCCACCATACATAAACATAAGGGCACCCAATGAAAGAATTGCGTACCACAGTCATGACATAAGGAATAACCAATGGGTGTATCATAAAAGTATCCATTAGATAAATGATTTAGAATATACATGGATGTTAATAAGGTAAAATAGGCATATAACATGTTAATAGATTACAAACATAAGTGAAAACTTATAAGAAATGTTTTTGAGAATCATTATCATTAAATCATTTTTGTGCGATTTTAGGGAAAATACTATAGAGATTTTAAAACAGAAGAGATGAAACTATCTTATATAAAACCAGAGTTCAACCAAGAATATTTTCATAATAAATATAATGAATTTATGTTGTCAATGGAATCTTACCACTGAGGATAGATTTCACTTTTAATTGTGTAAAAATTCATGAAATTAACATAAAACTTGTTTTCTTATCATAATGTTCAATGGTGGGAATCTTTTAAAAACATGTATAATCGTGAAAGTGAGTGATGAAAGGGTTGTCAAAAAAGAATTATGTAAAAATAAACAGTAATTTTAATATGCAAAAAATTATTTATGACAAATCCATTTTTATATATATAATGATCAGGAAACTGGAAAGAACAAGGGTGGTTCGGGTAGATTTTGTTATGGATTATAGACTTGGTGTCGGGTGCTCATAAGAGGGATTGATGAGAGGGAGAAGGGTTTTTAATCAATTATAAAACATAAGGGAACTATGAGGGTGGTTCTAAAACTTACCACATGATTAGGGATTACACCTAAAATGTCATATTATATAGGACAATCTTGATTTAAGAGAGAAATGGAGAGGATCCCTTACACTAAATTTGTTGGTGTTCTCCACTTTTTATTAATGGCCTGAATAAACAAATTAGGATTATTAATTAATAAGTATTGATTATCTTTTATATTTAATTTTTTTATTATAAAAATTTTATGTTCATTTATAACCATTTTCATTGGTTATGAGGATCAATTTCATCGTTTAGGCTCGTTTGTTTACTTGGTTTTAATGACCGGTTGACTTATACTCATATCCTTATAAACATGTGAGATTAATGTGGACGTAAAAAATATATGTTATATGCTAATATTGAACATCCAAGATATGGAATTGTTTTAAATTTTATTTGGATACTTATAGTGAAGTCAATTTATTATATATATAACCACAGTGACAACCATTTTGGTTAATCGGTGGGTTTGATTTCAAAAAACATGTTTTGCATTATAACATAATACAATTAGTACTACAAGGATTATAGAACCAAAACAAGGATATATTACATATATAATAAAATGGATAAACAATAAAAAATGGTTTTTATGATGAGAATTAATGATAATAAAAGAAATTGATAATCCTTTGTCCTTGATGGTGAAAAATTAGCGCATGTCAAACAGTTCTTTAATTACATTCAAATAAAAATGTGGGGAAAGGTGAGAAGATAATGAAATATCCCATTAGAATAATAACATTCCAGTACATGTATTTTACCTATGTTATCAAACTATTTCAGTGACGGGAGGTGAGGAAAGAAATAAAAAGAAAAGAACAGAAAAGAAATGATGTAATTTGAAAGTGGAATTTACCTCTTGAGACATCCTCCTTTAAGAACATCTTAATTGGAGACGTTTTGGTATTTCTATGCGACTAGAAGCTTTTGGGCATGGGGGGGGGGGTCTTGGGGAGTTATCTGCATCAACTGTTGGCAATGAATGTTTTTTGAGAATAGTGATGTGAAGAGGGAGTGTTGGTGGGGTGTTATAGTGGAGAGGAGGTGGGATTTCATAATATTTAAATAATAATAATATTATTTCATCCCAATACATGGACTAGTATGAATTCCATGACCATTAATAGTAATAAATGCATGAGACTTTGAAACAATGGTCAATTACATTATCCATGACTCAAGCATGATGCAGAAATTAAGGATTTAGCATTTATTGATAATTATCTGATTTTACAATTCGTCTAAAATTTTAGAATTTTAGAAAAATACAAAAAATTAATCATAACCATTTTTCGACATGTAGAACCCAAAAACTAAATCCAATTTCAAAAATAATTTTATAAATATAATTATTATAATATTTAATTAATATCATAATTTAGTATCAAAACCCAATTTTAAAACATTCATTTACATATTCAAAAATATAGGTATATCATACATTCAATTAAATATTATTTATATAACATCATGGTTACAGTTACTATTAATTTGTGTATATCACTATTCATAATGTTATGATACTATTCATAATGGTAGGTTTTTATTCACCTGATTTTTTGTTTTTCTTACCCGACTCCAAATAATATTCTTATCGAAACAGTGTGTGTAAGATTTTACAAATTCCAAACGCCGCAGTGGAAAACATATGTCTAAAGGTCACTTAGTATTTAGTAGTACATTATTATATGTTTTCAAGTGATTTTATGACATATTTATGAGAATGGAATTTCATTTGAAACACATTTAGTCATTACATTCTTCCCCCTTATGAATTTTCACACTCAAAATTTCATTTTTCATTTAATCCAAAAAATAGGTGGGGTGCTTATCTTTCATTGATTCCTCCAATTCCCATGTTACCTCTATGTACATATGGTTTCTCCAATGTACCTTTACCATATGATTAAACTTGTGTCATAGAACATTGACTCTACGATCCAAAATATTCACTGGATTCTCTTCATATGAAAGATCATTCTCTAACTGTACCACCTCTGAAGAGAGTACATGTGATGGTTCTTGTATGAACTTCCATTATAGGGATACATGAAATACATCATGTAAATTAGACATAGCAGGTGGAAGTTCCAGTCGATTGGCCACAACTTTGACTCGATCAAGGATCTCAAAGTGTCCGATGTTCCAGATACATTACTTCCATTTCCTACCAGACCTCCTAATCTTCTCCAAAGGAGATATGCGTAGAAATACCATTTCTCCGACATTGAACTCAAGGGCTCATCAAAGGTCATCTGCATAACTCTTATGTTGACTTTTGGCTTACTTGATATGCTGGTAAATGGTTTTCACCTTCTCTACCATTTTATCAACCATTTATGGCCCTAGCATCTTACGCTCACCGACTTCATCCCAACATGTTGGTGTTCTGGACCTTTTCCCATGTAGGGATTCATATGAAGTCATTCGGATGATCGAGTGGAAACTATTGTTGTAGGATAATTAAACTAGTGGATGTTGTTGATCCCATACTCCAATGAATTCCATAGAACATTCTCATAACATGTATTCTAGTTTCCAAATAGTTTTGTAAGATTTGATATCATTTTGAGGATAATAGGCCGTACAGATTTTCAGTTCATTGCATAGAGCATATTGGAGAGTTTTCTATATCGTTAAGGTGATTCTTGGATCACAGTAGAATACAATATATATTGGCACTCCATTTACCCTTTAAATTCTTTGATGTAAATCCATGCATGTTGATCCATGGGAAGGTCCTCTCAAATCATGATAAAGTGAACTGCCTTCAAATGACGATCCACAACGACCCATATAGCATTGTTTCCTATGGATGTCCTTTGATGTCCAATGAAAATGTCATGGTAATTTTCCCACACAACCATGCTAGTATGGGTATTGGTTTCATCATCCCCTTAGACTTTTTCCTCACTGCCTTCACTTTTTGACATACTAGGCACTTTAATTTATATTTAGCAATCTCCCTTTTCATAATGCCCCACCAAATGTTTTCCTAGAGATCTCGATACATCATTGTGCTTCATGGTTGGATAGAGTAGGTCAATCTATGTGCATCATTCAATATCTCATTCTATATCAGTGGATAGGTTCGTACACCTAATCGTGTCCCAAATCATCCAAAACCTTCTTCATCAATTTTGAAATCATAGGGTCTCCCTTTTATGACATGTTCCAACCTTTAGATAATTTCAACATCATTTCTTTGAGCATTCATTGTTATCACTAAGAGGTTTGATTAATCAATATCTTCAGAAAGGATTGAAGATTTTCCTCCAGTAATGATTCTAATGTTCTTCCTTTAAAAATCTATGAATATTGGATCCTTTTCAATTCTCGTCATTGATATAGATGGAAGATCCTTTCTAATTTGAGCATCTGCCACCATGTATTCCTTACCGGGATGGTAGTGGATTGAGGATTCATAATCCTTGATGATATATATCCATCATCATGGGCGCATATTAAGCTCTTTCTGAGTGAATATATATTTTACACTCTTCTAGTCAGTATATATTGCACACTTCTCCCCATGGAGATAATGTCATATGATTTTCTATGAAATGATCACATCTTCCTACTCCAAATCAGGTGTGGGATTGTTTTTCTAATGGATTTTGAGCTTACATGAGGTTTGAGCTATCTATTTATCATTTATTACTAGCACACTTCCTAATCCATTCTTTGAAGAATAAATATACAACACAATTATTTCTCCACTCATTGGGAGTGTGAGTATTGGCATAGTGATAAGCCTTTTTTACAACTCCCTGAAACAGTCTTCACATTCCTGATTATAGAAATATGTTACTCCCTTCAATTTCATCATGGTCATTGGGTTTTAAAATCATGTAATGTTTTTCACAAATCGTCGATAATACCCATCTAGAACCAAAAAGCATCGAATCTCCATTATAGAAGTTGTCCTAGGCCATGCTTCAATTTCCTTTTTCTAGGAAGGGTCTACAACTATCCCTTTTTTGGTGATAACATTCCCCAAGAATGAAATTCCCCCCATTGAGAACTCACATATACTGTACTTTGAATACTAATTCTCCCATCACAATGACATTAACACTGTATTCAAATGTTCCTAATGTTCCTCATTTCCCATGGGGTATATCAGAATATTATCAATAAAGACTACTACAAATTTGTTGAGGTAATCTGAAAAGAATATATTCATTAAATCCATTAATATTTATGGAGCATTAGTGTTCCCAAAGGTAATCACTATGACCACATTGTGTCCATACCTCCTTTGAAAGGCAGTCTGGGGAATATTTTCCTCCCTCATAATAAGCTGGTGATATCCTGACCGAAGGTCCACCATAGGGAAACAACTTGCCCCATGAATCTCATCGAAAATGTCATTTACCTGTGGCATGGGATACTTGTACATTATCATGATTTTAATGAGCTCATGGTAATCAATGGAGAGGCGCATTGATCCATCCTTCTTCTCAACGAAGAAGACTAGATCACCCCACGTTGAAGCACTCAGGCATATAAAACCCTTTTCATATTCTCCTATAACTGCTTCTTCAGCTCTTCCTGCTATATGGTGGCCATTTTGTAATTTTTTTTTGAGATAGGCAGAGATCCATGGATAATTTCAATTGAGAACTCAATCTCTCGGTTTGGAGGAAGGCTATGAAACTCTGTGCGGAATACATCAGTGTAATCCCTCACAATGGGAATGTCTTTAAGCCTAATTCGTTCCTTTATCTTAATAATTTGAGCAAGATATGTTTTCTCACAATAAAAAAATATCCACACATGAGTCGATGATCCTAATGGAGACTCATTTTTATCCATACACTTGTATAAAATTAGAGGATGCTTTGTGATATGAAGAGTTATCTACCATTCCCGACAATTATTGTTGGTATTGTATAAATATATCCAATCCATGCTATAGATAATGTTGAACTCCACTAAAGGAAATATGATTAGATATTATTGGAGGTTCGGTCCAAAAAAGTTAACCGTGGAGGAGTTATAAACCATGGACACAATAATTACCCCATTTGTTGTCCTCACATATAACATATACTCTAAATTTTGAGGTGGTGTTTGAATAGTTCTACTAAACATAAAATATATGAATGAATGCATAGAACATGAGTCATATATTACGTTCGATATTCATGAAGGAATAAATAGTGTACCTATAACCACATCATTATTTTCCTCCACCTTAGTAATTGGGATTGCATAGTCCCTTACTTGTTGCCTTCTAGGTTTTTGTCGATTGAATCAGACAACCCTAGGCTTAGGAAAATGTTTCACATTATTCCCATGCTCCTTGATGTTATAACACTACATTTCAGGTTGAGTTTTGATCTAATCCATAATTGTTTCTTCTACATTAGTGGGATTTTTCTTATATCATCGGCAGTTCATGGCCAGATGAAAAAACATTCCACATATGAAGTAATTCTAGGTTCCCATCAGATAGTTACTAGGATGCTTCTTCTAGAAATTTTTACCAGCAGAAAATTCAGACTTGTTTCTGTCACGAGATTTTTTTTCATGAACCACCCATGATGTTCTCAATTTTTCTCTTCTTGTCACTGGGCCCATGAGAACTCTGAGAGTCTCCAATATCCATTAAAACATTGAGGGAACAACATAAAATCTCTTCATAACTGTTGAAGTCTTGAATTGACATCTCTTTTCGTAGACATAGCTTTAGGTCACATAAGAAGTGATCCACTGCACATTTCGTGTTCATGAAAAAGCCACCGGGGTACCTTGGAAGCGTTGTATAATTTGATTCATATGACCCAGTGGAATCATCTTCATTCTCCATGAGTATTAGGAAATACTTTTTCATCAAGATATGAAGGGTTTGAGGAAAATAATTATTGAAAAACATCATCATTAATTCCTTTAAATACATGGAATCAATTTCCACTTGGGACATTGTATTCTTGATAAGTTTCCACCACTGATCAGCTACCCCATAAAAATGATATACCTCCAGTAAAACCTTCTATTCATTCGAGAACTGGAGGACAAAGAATATCTTTTCAATGGAGTTATTCCACTGTTTTTCAAGGAGGGGATCATAAGATCCACAAAACATGGGTGGCCTTTTCTGCATGAAAATTCTACAGCTACCTGATCATTCCTTGGAGGAGGAGGGCGTTCTGCATTATTCAAGTTATTATTCAAAACTAGATCCATCTAATCAAGTACTTCCATTAATTTTTGAGCACCCTCTCTTATCATATCCGGCATATCAAATGGTTTATCATAATATTACCTATCACATTAGTCGTTGAAATATATTCCTATATTTCCCACTATTAAAATTGAAAATTATTGTATAATTAAGAGACTTGAATACATAGCTACGATGAATAAAAAAATAACATTTACATAAAAATATAAACTCAAAATGAAGAAGTATATACAAACTTGTTACTCCATATGATTATATCATGGTTATCCTCGATCAATTTCATAACATATATTCTTAGGGGATTTTTTCCATTATTAATTTTTTTACTAATCTAGTTAATAAACCAAATCATATATCCCTTATGTGTCATAAAAAATAGTTCAGAAAGGCTTGTTGATGTGTAATAGGATACCTTGGGGCATGACAAAAACTCCATGTCTGATTTTTCACTACTAGGTAAATCTTTTCAAGAGCCTCCTCTACATACATGTACCCAGACATGGATGTAATTTCTTAAAAAATCACTTATTCAATAACATCCAAAATTTAATAATGTTCTCTTTTAATTAGTCTAATACTTAATGTTCTCACTAAGGTGCTCTATTCCTAATCTTCAAAATAACAAGGCCATCATATGATACCAATTGTAGTTATCCTATACTTTTTCATATATCATTACTTGATTTTAAGGATAATTATACATCAGAGTACAAGCCAAGGATAGTTATGTCTAGTGTCTTGGAATACTAGGTTCCTAAAACATTAAAAATGGGGTTAAATCACTTCTTTATTTAATCATCATAATGACATCCTAAATTCCGTTAAGCCCATACATCTTCATAGGGTACCCTAGGGAACACATGATCAAAGGGATGAGGTGAAAAGCCCAGTAACGGAATGAACATAAGGATACGTCTTAAGAACATGAGTTAGTAGGCATGACATAATGATATCATAAGAATGTATATTTTAAAATAATTTCAAATATTCTTGGGATCATATAAATATGGAATCATATAAATGTGGAAGAATCACAAAACATTTTTTTAGTATGGTTCAAGGCTAACTACCAATCTCATTTCCATTTTTCTTATGGGTCAAGGATAACCGACATTCTAGTTTCAAATCGCATATCATGACTATTAACATTACCCACTTCATTAGAGAGATCAATAGGGTAACCCATCATGAAATTTTCATTAATATTCTTTCCATATAAATAATCATACATAATCAACAATACCTAAACATATGGTTACCCATGGAAATAATTGGGAACCACAATCATGACATAAAGCATTACCAGTGGGTGTATCATGAAAGTGTCCATATATGAGAGGCATTATACCATTAATGGAAGTTCATAATGTATTATAAGAATATAAAATAGAACGATATGACAAGAATAATTGAAAAAATATAAGAAAGGCTTTTGAGAAACATTTCATAAAAACATTTTTGTTGGGTTTTACGAAAAATACTACAGGGCATTTAAAATATAAAAGTGGAAAATATCTTATATAAAATCAGAGTTGAACCAAGAATGATTTTATAATAAAAAGACATATTTTATAATGGAATTGGTGGATTAAAATATATGATTGAGTCCCCATGAAATTTTGAAAAAAATTCAGGTTGTTCCCTTAAAACTGGTTTTCTTATCAGAATGTTCTAAAGAGAGAATCTTTTAAAATTATGTATATCCGTTAAAGTGAGTGATGAAAGGGTCCTATTAAAAATATTTTTACTAATATACTTATTTAATAAGATGCACAAAACAGATAAGATAAGTCCATTTTTATTTCAAAAATTATAAGGAAAACTGAACGAAGAAGGGAGGTTCTGGTAAATTTTGTTTTGGATTATCAACATGGAGTTGGGTGCAAGTATGAGGGCTTGATGAGAGAGAGAATAGGTTTCTAATAAATTATAAAACATGAGAGAAATATGCGGTTGGAGCGAAAATATACCACATAATTAAGGATTTCACATTAAATGACATAGCATAGTGGAAAATATTGAATTAAGAGTGAAATATAGAGGATTCCTTACCATAAATCTGATGGTGTTCTCCACTTGTTATTAAAGACCAGAATAAAAAAATTATGTTTATTAATTAATAAATACTGATCCTCTTATATATTTAATTGGTTTATTAAACTAATTTAATGTTAATTTATATCCATTTTTATTGGTTATGAAGTTCAATTTCATTGTTCAGACTTGTTTTTTACATGGTTATAATGACCGGTTAGTTATAATCATGTTTTGATAAACATGTAAAATGAATGTGGTTGTACATAATTGAATTTATATGCTATTAGTGAAAATCTTGGAGAATAAATGGTTTTAAATTTAAATTGGATACATAGTTTGAAGTCTAATTATTATATATATAACCTTAGTGACAACTATTTTTGTTTTTCAGATGGTTTGATTACAAAAAACATTTTTTTCTTTATAAAATTATACCACTAGTAAATAAGGATTACAGAACCAAAAAAGGATATATTACCTATATAATATATAGGTTCAACCATAAAAGAATTGGTTTCATTACATGAATAAATGATAATAAAATAAATTGTTAAAACATTGTCCTTGAATATGCTAAATTAGTGCATCTAAAAAGGTAATTTAATTTCATTCAAATAAAATGGTAAGGAAAAGAGAGTAGATAATGAAATATTCCATTTTCATAAAAACATTATATTATATGTATGTTATTGGTGTAATCATACTATTTGGGTTAAGGTAGGAGAGGAAAGAAACAAAATGACAAATCATAAATGAAATGAAGGAACTGTAAAGAAGAATTTAGCTCTGGATAGTTACTCCTTTTAGAACCACTTATGGGGAGAGGGATTGGTATTTTAAAGATTCTTTGATCTTTTGGAAATGGGGAGAATCTTGTGGAGATATTTGGGAATAATAATTTCATGGAACAAGGAATGAGAGTAGTGAACAGAAGAGGGAGTATGTGGGGTTATAGTGGATTTGAGGATGGATTTCATAATATTATAATCATTATTATATTATTTCTCCACAACTCCATGCATAGTAAGTGTTCCATGATCTATAATAGTAATAAATAATTTTAAATTCGTACAAAAGGTCATTTACATCATCCATGATTCACGTATGATGTAGAAATTAATTTTTTTTTTCATTTATTGTGAATTATCATATTTTACTATTCAAAAAATGTATGAATTTTAGAAAAATCCCAAAAATTCACCCTAAACATTTTTCGACGGGTTGAATCCAATAAAGAATTCTTTTTAAAAAAAATAACTTACTAAATATGATTTTTTTAATATTTAATTAATCTATTAATTTATTATCAAAAACCAATTATAAAACATTCATTTACATTTTCTACAAAATAGGTATATAGTCATTCAACATGAATATTATTTATAAAATATTATAGTTAAGGTTACATTCAATTATATTATATAAATATTCATAATGGTGTATTACTATTCATAAGGGTAGGTTAATTTTCACTAAAAATTATTTTTTTCTTATCAGACTCCAAAAAATACACTGATTACAACCGTATATATCAGATTTTCGAAATTCAGAACACAAATGTGAAAAACATTTTGTATAAAGGACACTTATCGCTTATTAGTTTATTATTTTGTATTTTCATTTAATTTTTTTAAATATTTATGTGAAGGTAATTACCATTGAAAAACATTGGGTAATTACCTATGTGATTGATCAATGGATTTCCCAAATTACTTTCTTGAGAAAAAAAATCATGAAATGTTGATATTGTGGGGATTTAAAGTTTGGATCATGAGTTTCATATCATTGATCCCTATTAGGTGTTACCATGTGATACACCTATTGGAGGAACAATATTAGGTAACACAGTTTGGTTTAACTGTTAATCCCATGTAGTAATCCCAGCATGCAAAAATTTAATTTCATGAAAATTTGTTTTTAAAATCCAAACTGCACTCTAATAACCCCTAATCTCCCCAAATTTATCAATATGATGGTTCTTGTTTTTTGAGGTTTTCAAATGTATTACTGTTCATTTTATCCTCTATTATTGATGATTTCACCCACATGTTTATTATTTTCACCACTCTCGATAGGATATTCTCATCCCAATTTTTTTACTCCCACTCTCCTATATTTCTCTCATATTAGAAAAGGATGTTTTCCATTATTTTCATTGGATATAATTATACGTTTTATGGTTCTTTAATCGTTTAAACCTATATATATAATTTTTATATAGATATTTTCCTTTTTCAGGATTTTGATAATTCCTCTTTAGTTGGGGATTTCTATAGGTGGGTGTATTTCATAAATCATCATATAGGGGTCTAAATAAAATTCCCATAGTCTTGATTCAAGTTCCTTGTATGCTTAGTTAGATTTCAATTTTATGAATTGGAAACTGAATCGTTATTTCAATAATTTTTTTAATTTATTTATCAAAACATAGAAATTATTTAAACTATTAAAGGATTAATTACAGAAATATTATGATTATGAAATTGGTGGAAAATGATTTATTAATTAGGGAATTAATTAATGGAATGTGTGATTATAAAATTAAATAAAATTTGCGATTTCATGAGTAGTCAATTAATATATTTATGAATTTATTGATAATGTAGTGTAATGTATGTTTGGATTTTCTATAATGGGTTCATGGGTTATATGATTTTAGAATTTTAAAATGTTTTAAATGTTGATTTTTTATTTTTTTCCATGTGGAGAATGTACTAAATTATGATTTTTTATAGTAGGTGTGGTATATCATCTTTTAAAATGTGATAAGAGGATTGATTTGGATTAACATTAATTAACTTTACATTCTGGATATTTGAGAGTTTGATTAATATTTGACTTTGGGATAGGGAATGAAGAATGAAGTAACAATATAAGGCATAGAGTGTGGTATTGGGATTGAGGGTCCAATTATACCTATGCTATTGATGTGAGTGATAGAGATAGAGGATATAAATACAAAAATCAGATACTAAGTGGGGGAACAGGAATGAGGCTCCAAAAAACCCAATGAAATTGATGAATGTGATATGGGAAGAGGCTCCAAATACTCAAATGAGAAATCTACTGTGGGACAGGGACTGAGAGTCCATATAGATATATGAAAATTTGGTTTTGGTAAGAGACAAAGGATGAAAATACAGATGTTGTGTTAGCCAGAACATTATAAACACAAGAGTTTGGAATTAAACTATGGTTAAATTTTTTATGATATATTATAAAAAGAAATGTAAAATTTAAAAAATGGTATTTTGATATGTTTCAGGCATTAGGTTGAGCTGAAGCCTGTTTTGATTGATCAAGGCTCTATGGAAACCCCATGAATTTTTTGTGGTAATTATAGAATAGTTTTTAATATGATAACTATTTACATATGTATTATACATTCATATTTATATAATATAATAAACGATTATTTATTTTTTATTTTTTTAAACACTGTTGGTGGTGGCCTACTGAGTTGTAATCTCGCCCTAATTTGGATGCTTAATCATTACATAAATACACATCTTGGTTTATGGAAATGTAAAATCAAATGGTCCCCTATTAGATTGGTTTACTGGGATGAATCATTATTGAGGGAACCAAACATGGTTTCAAGAAACTCTTGGAGTTGTTAGTTTTTTTGTTTTGGTTTTTTCATTTGGAACATGACATAATCATGGGATGACATAAATAAATTATTAGATTTTTATATTGTATTCTTGTTTTATCCATCATGGTTTATAGGTTGTGTTTTAGTTAATTTATTATAATTTGGTAACATCATAATTTTTTTATTTACTTCGATAGTTAGGGTATAGTATTCTAATGATCTATGTTGGACCCTTGATTTCTGGTGGAATATTATGCAATACATGGATGAAAAATGGTTGTCTTCTAACCATCCCGCATAGGGAACCAGTCTGTGGAACTTAGTTAGGGTTTTTACAATGTTGTATCAAATTGTGTTTTCATTTAATTCTCTTTTTTCTTACTATTTGATATAGTATATATTAAAATATGGTGATTCATACCTTTTTTAAATTCTTTTGAATACAAGTAAAATACCAATTTATGAGGGATAAATTAATGCACTCAATATGGGATTGATGTTATTGATGTGTGTCGTTAAATTTGGATGTCCTTTGATATCTAAGAATGAAATTTTTGTGTGATGTAACTATTTCATTCTACGATTTCCTTATATATTAATTTTTCCTTAGTATAGAGAGATATTTGACTACTCATATATCATTCTAGGAACTTTAAATTATAATTTGACATGCATCAGATATATGAAAAAATAACGGACGGTATTTGGAAAGTTAATGGAATCAAAATTTTTGAACATTCTTATGAAATTTAATTAAAAATTTTCCAAATATAGATTGAAAATTTTAAATCATGCATGTTATTTTAAATTTAGATTAAAAAAGGTATTCTATTGAAAAACTAGAATAATGATAATATTTTTGCACATGTTAAAAATAACATAGATTCAGGATGGTATATGGGATTAGGATCACATATGTTTGACTATATAGAGGGGTTAGGTGGAATGACTTTATATGGCTTATTTTGTGCCCCCCCTAGAGAAATTTTTTATTCATGTATTATGTTTCCTCTAACGTGTGTTTCAAATTGTATAATTATTAGTCCATGATGACGTTTTTTAAATGAAAGACTAGATGTTTTAGAAAGAAATGATCCACCAATAGTGTAACTTGATGACATACTTTTTCCAAATGAAGGATTCTAATAGAATTTCAATGAAAAAATTTCACACATTATTTAATTTATAAAGAGATACCCAAAGTGGAATGATTACATATATAATATACTTGATCATTTCGAGACTCCTACTGAGAATATATTCATGTATGTTACTTTTATGTTATGATAATTAGTGAAGCACTGGTGGGACGTCTGTGTATGATGGTGGTGTGGTTTGGAATGAGTTTTTTTGATGTTCTAGGAAAACATTTATCTCTAGAGACTCAGATCGTAGAGGGTATCATTTGGTGAATTTCTGGATTATGTATATTAAGGTCAATGTAGGACCCTTTAATAAGAGGTTGCGCTTTGATCTAACATTTTTAGTTGTGATATAACAATGGGATTTATTTTCCAAGAGCCACTAAAATATGAAACTAATTGTCATGTTATCATATTTTTCTTACAACTAAATATATTATTGTTTTTTCTTATTTAAATATATTCACTTTGAGGGGTTTTATTTTAGGAAACACCTACATGGGTTATATTACATGAAAAATTGAATTTATGTGAAACACCACTTTATTAATATAATTATTGAAAAAATATATTTATAACATCTAGATTGAAAATAATAATTTCCTTTTAAAAATATAATTTTTAAATGATATTTATAATGATTTAACATAAATTAATAATATTTATTATAGAATGTATATGTTTATATAAAATAGTTATAATTTAAGAAACATTATTTTCTTAAAGGAACAAAATTTTAATTATTTTGTAAATAATAATAATAATATTTTTATATAATGATAGAAATTAAATTTTTTGAAGTATAATTATTTTATAAAATTTGATTATTAAAATTTCGTAGACCTGCACTTTTAGTCGGCAACCTCTTATATATGGGGAGGCATGCCTGAGGTCATGTTACCAAGAATCTTAGGGATCTGGACTGTGGAAGCCTGGTCTAGACATTATAGAATGTCACTGTAATGTTAAATTATATATTCTTTACGGATAATAGTGTAAAAATATGTTCACCCAATGGGATTTAGATATGTTTTAAGATATTTTTATTCTATATCTAATTTTTTCCTCCTCGATAATCCATTTTTGACCGTAAATGAGGTAAATATGATTTTTATAATTTTAATATAAATTAAGGTCAAAATTAAGTGGAATATGTTAGATAATATAAATTTGTTTTATACCAAATATGGAATATATTTATCAATATTTAATTCATATAATTGGATTAATTCAACTTGAAAATAAAACTATAGGTGCATCGAAAAAATATTTTTTCAGAAGAAACAAATTCAGAAAAATATAATGTTTTTTATGTCAAAATTGAAAGTCAAATTTTAAAAAATGAACTAAATGAAAAATATTACAATATAAAATAACAAATTTTTATATTAAAATAAATTTATCATATAATTTATCTCTATATATATTATAAAATGAAATGAAATATTTAATAAATATTGGCATCTTTAACTATGGATAACAAATTAATCTATTTTTACAATGGTATAAATCACTAAAAAAATTAACATGTATATTTATAAATACATTATTTTATAGGAAATTATATTCTCTAAAAGTGATAATTAATAAATTTAAATTATTTTTACACTATATGACTATACTATATTTGAGAAAAATACATTCTATCAGAAAAAAATTAAAAAATTAAAAAAACTTATTTATTTTATTCTTAATAAATTTATAACCATTTAAAATACATTATAAAAGTGTAAACATTTAATTTCCATAATTTAGTTATTACTATTCATACCCAATCAACAAATAACTTTGTTATCATGTTATGTTTTTGTAATAACATTTTAACTGAGTATCACATTTCTATAAAAAATAACGTTGTATGTATCTTAATATATCAGTGAGATTTAATTTATTTTAAAAAAATATCATTGTTTCCTTGTAAGTTTCATTTTATTATAATTTTGTTGGTAGGTTTCATATATTCTATTAATGATGAAGACCCTCTTTTGAAATATTGGTGCCTTAAATTCTACATTAATAAATAAACATTTTCTTTATAATTTAAATTTGTTATAAAAAGTTAAGAGTTTGAGATTAGAAAATACATCTTTTTAAAAAACAACATCATAATAATTGTTTATAAAAAATAATCGTGATAATATATAATGGGAATAATGATAGTCAACTGAGATAACACTTTGATGGGTTTCCATGTTGGAGAACATTATTGTGATGTGATGATATAGACATGGGGGAAAATGATAAATAGTTATAGAGAGTGGTAGATATAATTTTTGAAAATAATGAAAATTATTAATTTAAGGATATATTCCACATAATAATAAATATATGATTATTTGATAGACTATTTAATTCATCATATTTTAAGGTAGTATGAAAATAATTTTATTTCGAGATAAAACTATTAATGTTGAAGAATTGTTTATTTATGTATGTACATGTTTAGATATTTTTAATTTATTTATTTATATTTCATATGTACAATATATTGGTTTTAGTGTGCTTTGAAAAATTTTCACATGAACACTTACTCAATTAAATTAATATAGAAAAGTAAATTTTTATTCATTAAGCACAAAAAATAACTTCTTACTACTTATAAAATCCATAAATGAATAACATGTCAAAATTATATTATTTTACATCAAAAAGAATTTTATAATGAATAATAAACCACCATAATTTCAGTATAAACCATTAAATAAATAAATAAAAATATTAAAATTCTAAATAATTTAAATAAAAATTTATAAAGAAGGACATTATGTATCCCAAATGAACATGACATTATATTCCACAAACATCCTTAGGTAGATCATAATATAACATTCCAAATATAGAATTTTTAAATCTCCTTAAAAACATAATTAAAAATGCATTATTAAAAAAATAATTACCCCCCACCTTATTCGATGTATTATATATCAATGTAACATATATATTTATATTATGAAAATTTTCATAAACAGAAATATTGATAAGGAACCATCATGTCACTAAAAAATTTCAAGGTCACTTATAATTTCACATAAATATTTATCATCATTATTATATTAACCTCGGAGTCGAATTAAGGGTTATATTACCTAAGTCCTATGTTTCCTAAAAGATCATCTTTTCATTGAATCACTTTTCTTATACAATTGAACTGTACAAATTATTATTTAAAATATTAAAAGAAAAACTACTACAGTACAGTCGTAAAAAAATAAATTATTTTTATAACTATAACATCATTCTAAATATGATTTTATAATATAAGTGTTACTTTAAAATGAAATAATTTTAATAATTCCACTTTCTCTATATCAATTGGAGAATCATAACATTGATCCCATGGATTCTTATAAGGAATATTCACATATTTCACAGGGAATTAATTTTTATACTATCATATCAAAATATGTTTTGAGGATTGACCATTTTTAGTTTCTATTATTCACTTATAATAGTGGTAATGGTGTATTTTATCTCTAAACTTAAAGGATCCAGTCAATCCCTTCCTAAATGTACCATAGAGTTTCATACAACATTTATCACACAGGTTAAATCCTTGTTTCCATTCTTCCCATTATCCCATTTTTTATATGAAATAATTATCACAAATTTATTCTTTTAAATTCCATAATAAATTAGAAACTTCATGTCTATATTTTAAAAACATTACATGATGTGCTTGTATAATGAAAAAGTCTTGGAGACTACTTCCATTTTAACCATGGTCTTAGTCCTGTTAATTAAATTTTTTATCCTACTATTTGGATTATGAACATTGTTTGAAACAAGACTTTATAGCATTTAAAATTTTCCTTAATAATTATATTCATTTTGATGATCTTCCAGTTTTAGTTTTAGGAATTGTATTTTATTACCTGATTGATTCATGCATGTTTCTTAATATTCCATGAATAGTACCATAAAATTATATATTTATATTTTTTAATTTCATTATCATCCAAAGTACACTGAATCAATTTTCAATATTGATTCAGATCTCATGAGTGATAGAACAATGCCATGAAAACATTGTCTTTTTTAAGGCATCTCAAGGGGATAAATATATTCACTAAGGAATTTATACAATGCTTAGTTTCAAATGGATAAATGGTCCAATTAAATGATGAAGGTTACATATGAATAAAGTTTTGTATTTTTGAAACACCACATTTTCTATCCACATTTTAGTAAATATGGTCATGAATATTACACATATCAAGATTGATTTCCACATTTGTGACATAATTTGACCATTTATATTGGTAAGACTAGCTATATCTCCATTATCATTCCAAGTATGGAAATCCATACATGGGTTACGTAAATAAAAAATAAATCAATTAATTCTACTAGGTCCCATTTATAAAAATTAAAATACACTTGAATAGATTATAATCATACAAAACATAATTAATAATATCAAAAATATAAAACACAAAATAGAAATAAATTAATTTATCCATTTATAATCTCATAATAAAAAATATGTGTTCATTTAGAATGTGTTAAAATCATAAAAATATTTTAAAATCCTTTATAATTTTTTATTGAAAATTATAATTACTAAATACATATCACCCAAGAGTTTCAAAATAGATGTGATGTAAGGAATTTCTCTATATAATTTCTAAAGCATGAGTTAATCATAAAATTAATTTTTCATAGTTATTACTCCAATTTACATCTATTTTAGAGGAATTTCCAAATGAAGTATCCAAAAAATATGTATTCTTATGAAAAAAGAAATAATTTATACCATACCAAAACATTAGGATGTTTTATTTTCATTATAAATATACTATATTTCTTTTATATGGTAATTTTTTATAATATATGTCTTTAGATTTCATGTAAGTATAATTTGAACAAAAAATAATCATATACTAGTATAATAACCGGACCCTGGTTTCCCAATGTAAGTGATTACATTATTTTATTGGAATATGATACATGGAATCATATTCCAAAAAAATTATAGTGTATTAGACTGTATAAACAAATATATATACTTTAATCTCAAATAAATAATGAAAATATAAAATAAAACATATTATATAATTTTCTTGTATCAACATTTCCCATATAAAACACCATTATATCATTCATAAAACACATTTTGTCAGCATAGAGAGATTAGCATGAGAAAAAAGTTATCTCAAATGATCATTAGGTTATTTTTTATTTAATAATATATTAATAAATAAAATAATGATTAATATGGGATGTTAAAAAGTAGAAACAAATTCAATTTGATAAATAATATGATCATAATATAGATGAAATAAATAATTATCATATATTTTCATATACAGAGTCACATGATCTTGAAAATGTTCTGTTGATATTCTAACAAATAGAACGATAACATTGAAATAAAATACTAATTTAATTATATATTAATTAAAAATAATATTAATCAAACCATTTATTCACAACCACATTTGAAGATATTTTACATAAATTTATATGGCCTTGGATAAACACGGTAATTAGTTTTTTTCATTAAACCTACTAATGAATCGAGGGGGTATAGTTGGCTACTCCCGTCACATACTATATAAAATTAATTTTACATATGAATGACGAGAAACTTATTCCAAATAATAATAACTATGAAAAAACTTTTATATGAAATGATTCTAATTACCCAATATTGTTTGAAATATCATTAACCATTCAGAGTATTATGAATTGTATAAAATTTGTATGTTCCATGATAAACATATCATAAAAAATATATTGATAAACTAATTATTTTACGATTATAATATATCCCCATTGGTTAAAAATATTAGTAAAGGGACTATTTTTTTAAAAAATAAAAATAAATTAATTTTTTTAAAATCATTTTATAGTGAATAATGTTTTTAATATGAAATTATTTATTAATATAATTATAAAAAATATATTGACAAAAGAATTATTTTGAAACAACCTTAGGAAAATATACATTAATCTATAAAATATTTACTTATAATGACGGTGGGAAATTCTATTCATTTCATACATGATAAAATAGTGATTCCTTTTTAAATTTTGTTAAAATAATAATGGGAATTATTTTGAAAATAACATAAATATTAATTTTATACCGCATTTTTAAAATTTATAAATGGGGGAAAGTTTTATGAAAAAATATTTTGATAAAGTAAAAAAACATTTAATTCATTTTATAATATAAATGATTTCTAGAAAAAAATGATTTTCGATAGAAGAGAGAAAAAATATTCAACTAAATAAACCAAAAATCAATAATTTAACATATAAAATGGTAAGTGAATTGTAATAATACATAAAATTTTCATGAATAAACATAGAAAAATTAAATTCATGTTTTTCAGGAGTGAGAGATCATAATATTTCATCATTAGAAATTTAATCATAATCAATCCATATAAATAGTGAGAGTGTTGATAAAACTGAAACACATTACTAACTATTGAATCATAATCACATTGAATGAAATATAATCAAATGGAAAATTCAATTACATTTTGATAATGGGAATCATTTTTTAAAAAATTAAATTTTATGTAAATAAAACTCAATAAATTAAAAAGTGTTGAATATGGCATATATCTCAAATATGAAAAAGTGAGACAAGTTACCCTTAACATTTTGTACAAATAAAAAATTTCTATCTCAGCCTAATGATTAATAAATGTTTTTTATTATAAATATTTTATATAATATTAACAATATATTTCATATAATATATTTTTATATAAAGTATTATATGACCCGCATATTAACAATTCAATTTTTAAATCATTGATTTTGGTGAGAATTGTATAATTTTTAACTATTTTTTGGTTCTGTAATTTTTTTCCTTTTAGATTTAACATGTTTTAAAATAATTATATTTACCATGATATAAAGAAAAAATATATTTTTTAAAACTTAATTTATAGTAATCTATATTTTTTGAGATAGAAAATGGATTTCACCATTCATGGAGACAGTATACCGCACATACACAAGAATGTTGATTCCATTATTATTGATAGATATAATGAATGGAATATATATACTAAATCACCATTAAAAATTAACAATTTTGTTATTTTCATCATTAATTTTATTTAAGTATATTCTTATAATAGTCCATGTAAAAATTATGAAATCCATTTAATATTTCAACGTAGAGGTGGGGGTCCACATGTACGTAGGATTAGTAGTATTATATTCCAATAAATTGAAACGATGGAAGAAGGATTTGATAATATTTTTATAAAATTATTGATGATTCATAAATATCTCATATATTCTTTATCAATATTGGTACTTCCTTTATTGTAAATATTTTTCAAAAAAATATTCACAACTCATCATGGAGTGATAATCCACCACGCAAACGAGAGTAATTATTTATCCCTAAAAAATGAATGTTAGAAGGTATATGTGATATCATAATTATATAAGTATAATTATTTTAGAAATATCATGATATAAAATTAAATACATCATTGATAGGTTGTGGAAGAAAATGAATTACATCAGTTTGGTAGGAGGTAGTCGTTCTTACGAATGTTCGACATTTTGTTATAAAATTTGATAGATATGGAAAGATATTTTGGTTACAAAATTAACAGAATAATTATTTCAACATATTTAGTTAACTATTTTTCATATATTATAATAATATAGGATTATTTTATAGAGGTAAAAGAATAAATAAAACAAATAAGTAGGTTTAACAATTTCACATATTAATCAGATATCTCGTTCGGTTTACACAAAAATCCTTAATTGGATGCATTAATATTGAAACTAAAAAATATTGTATTTTTTAGCATTGTAATGAAAATATATGGGTATGTATATATAAAAACAAAGGGTCGTGTGTGTGTAATTTGGATAAGAGACAAGCTAAATTATTATAATTTTTGAACAGTATGAACTAGGTTTTTTTTTAAAATGACATAAAGACACCCTCATTTTTCTCATGAAAAAACCATCCCCACTAGGTCATTGTATAACAATAGAGATTATAATGTAGATATTTTTAAATTTATTTTCTTGTACACATTTTGTGTTAGTTTTAATCCTTATCACATTATTTTAACTTCTTATTAAAAAAATATTAAATAATTTTGATTAAAAACATGGAATCTATTTATCAATATATAATTCATAAAAAATGGGAAAATGAAATTTAAAATAAAAAACACAACTGGTATGAAAATAGGTTTTTCTAATGAAAATTATTTAAAATTTAATATCTTTTCATATCAAAATTTCATGAAAAAAAATATTTTGATGATATAAATTAGTTATATATTTATATAATTAAATATTTTTAGTTTTAAAATGCAGTTAAAATATAATTTATATTTTTTAAAAAATTATACTAAACTAATTTTTTTTATAAAAGTAAGTATTTTTCACTATTAATAAAAAACATAATCCTTTAATAAATAATAATTAATTCCCCCAAATAAAAATTTTACATTTATATTTTAGAAAAAATATTTCTTAAAATAAATTATCTACAATTGGTAAAACAAAAGTTTTCATTTGGAGTGAAAAGAAAGACTATAATTCATTTTAATTATATAGTTTTTCCCAAAAAAATTAATTTTCATTGGAATGTTTTTTATTTAAATTTTAATCAATATAGGAAATTAGAATTTATTTTATACAACCATAAATCATAGAATTTAAAATTTTAATTTAGTTATATTCCTACCGTAAATCATAACAATGTGGTTATGACTGTGATGCTCATATAGTAATTTTATATTAGAGTATCACATTTAATTTAATCCTAACATTGTTTTTATCATATGATATCAAGGATAATGAATTTATATTAAAATAAAAGTATTGTAATTTATCAACGTGTTATATTATCTTTTATGCCTTATATTGGGTGTCATATTTGTAATTAATGACAACGTTATTATTTAAAATCATATGGTATTGCATATATTATTTATGAATACATTGATTTATTTTTTTTAAATGATTACATAGACATCCACTGGAGAGTGAAGTATATTTTTCCAATGATTTAATCCATAATGAATAACCTATATCAATGACTCCATCTATAATGACTAATTTGGAATTAATTAAGTCATAAAACTAGAGTTTTGTGGAATGATAATTTTAAACCCCAACGATTCATCTTTGGGATCCCATATTCATTTACTGAGGTATTAATATTAGTCAATTAGAATGTTCATTAAATATAGGGAAATAAAATACATTATGATAATGGAAAAATATCACATTCCTTTCATTGATGAATTATTTCATCAAATTCAGGAATCTAAATTTGTTAGTAATATTAAATTTTATTTTGGTGACATCAATTGTGATTAATGTAATATTTTATTTCAATGGAAGCTTTTGAAATGATTTTTTGGAAATATAAATTTATTTTAATTCTATATGTATTGGCTAATTCAATGTATGTTTTCATAGCATTAATTAACATCATATTCAATTAATGATTTTAAAATTTTGTAGTTGTATTTATTGATTTTATCGTTGTATATTGTAAAAAATATAGGTCCATCAGAATAAATTTTGGATTATTACTGATACTTATAAAAGAAAAACGTCATATATGAAATATAGGAGGGTGAATTCTTGCATTAAAATGTTATTTTCCTTTTCACATTGACTACCAGTATAAAATCTTAGTTGATCCTATAATGAAAAAAGTATTCCAATAATGCATTAGTATAATAAATATTGATGAGGAACAAAGTTTCATTAGTTTTATATGGTACTATTAGTGTATCTCAAAAAATTTCATTGGATTTTCTGTCATATTATACATATTTAGAGGTAATTGAGTTAATTTAATAGGAAAATGTAATTTAAATTTTTTAGGACAATTTACATGTATATTGGTTTATTATATGATTTTCAATATACCATTATGATATTTTTGATTTCTGAAATATATTGATTCATTAATGAAGTGAATTTATTAAGACCTTATCCATAATTATAGTGTTATTACCTATTAATCAACCACGATAATGAATAATTTTATTTTTTTGACTAATTACCTCTTGTTTGAGGAATAATAATTTCATTTAAAATATAGAGAAAGTATCACTATTTTAAAATATATAAAATATAAACATATCGAAATATTTGGAAAAAATTCCTAATACATGATCAACATGATTGAATGGATATTGATTTAGGTAACAATGATTTATAAAGGATCAATACACTATCACCATGTAAAATAAAAATATGGTATCTGATGCATTGATACAGAATGGTGAAGGAGTTTTGGAATAACATTTTGTTTTATAAGATCATTTTGATAACTAATTTAGTTAATATATATTTCAGAATTAATAAGGGGAATGATAACCCTTCCACAAACTGAAAATTATATCATATTTATTTGAAAATATAAAAAAATTTATGCTTATAATTAAAAATTTAAAAAATTAAAAAATCCTTAGAATGATTAGAATTTTGAAGAAATCCTATATGAAGATGTTGTTCTAATATTTTCAATGAGGTAATGTGTTACAAAAATACATGATAAAAGAGGAATTATTTGTTAATTATCATAGCTCAAATATCATTATAATCCCTAGTAAAATAGATATGAAGATTTATATGAATAAAAATTGATTCTGATATAAAATGATGTTAGAAAATACAGATTTTGTATCAAGATTATTTACTTTTGAAAATGGGAAGGCTAAATGAAATTATCATATTGGAGGCATGAATCCACTACCGATTCATATTTCAAATTGGGGTGAAATTTTTTTCTATATTATTAATTGGATTACCCATAAATCGTATAACGAAGTATACAATAAAAAATTTATTTTCTTACCAAAAAGACTGTTTCATCACTATAGGAGATGATTTACCTCTTGAGCATATTTTTTGGTTATATGTTAATTATTTTTTAACACATGATGGGAAACCTCAATAAATTACAATCAAAATCCAAACATTATATCCCAAAACATGAAATGACTATAGAGGGATATTGATTTCGATCATCAATTGAGAACTGGATATCATCTTCATAAAAATAAATATTTTCTGACTACTATTCAATATTTAGAGGAATTGTTTTGATAACTCTAACAATACATTCTAGGTATGTCTGAGCTATATTTACCTTTATTGGAGATTTTAAATAATAATATCATTCATTCAAGAATTAAAATGGATCTTTATGATGCAAAATATGGAATGATATGTCACACTATAACCTGTTGAGATGATTTATTGCGTGGAATCTTGTAATCCCAAAAAATTGTTTGAAAAAGATTAATGACTATTCAAGATAGTATTAATGTAATGAAAAGTAAAAAATTATTTATGCTGATAACTGAAAGATTAATTTATAATTTCAATTGGGAGACCACTTTTACTTAAATTATGTATATAAAATATTATTAAAATGGCCATTAAGAATTGTAGATAGGACCTTAGGTACATTAGACCTTTTAATATTTCAAAATTTATTATATTGATGGATTACTAATATACAATTCTACCAAGCCTCTATAAAGTACCTGATGTGTCCAGATCTATTTTTAAGGATGTTTATATCTAGCCCAACCCATTTATTCACAGTATATGAAATAAAACATTAACCTAATATATCCACATACAAATAGCTTATATAGATTGAAGATTATATATAGTATAAGTTCATTACTAATATGACATGTATATTAAATATAGATTTTATATAAACTAAAACGGTTGATGAAATGTGGAACCTGAGAATATAATGACAAGTAACCACCCTCATTTCTCTTGAATGTTATATCCATCACAATTACATGGATTATATTTTTATAGGTGGTAAAAATTTTAAAACATATGTAATTCTAGTATAATTCATCTTAATGTTTTCTGTGTTTTTAGAATATTTTTAATATTTTCAATCTAAAGTAAAATGATATATTACTAATGATATTTTATTTTTATGAGTTGTATTATTTTATATCAATACATTATTTAGAAATTAATGAATTTTAACTTGATAAAATGTTTTTAATTTCATAATTTAGAATTTAAAAAATATATTATGCTTATAATTTTTCAAATTTTCTAAATAGTATGATATTTTAATGAATACTGAAAAATAATAAATTTTATTGAAAACTATAATTTCATTTCATTCATTTAAAAAGATTCATTTTGAAAAAACTTCATTAATCTAATCAATTATTGAACTGTATTAATTATAATTCAAATATATTATTTGAAATTATTTTATACTTGAAATATCTAACTCCCGGAAACTTATGTTAACTTATTAACATAACTCTTATTTTATAATGAAATATATATTATTAGGTAATAAAAATAATTTTTAATTTATTTGAAAATTTAAACGTCATTGAATGAAATCAAATAATCAAATGAGGAATAGTTATTTTATATAAAACTTTCATAATAATAAATTAATTAATATCATGATATAGGCTTGAAATAACCCAATAATATCACCTCAGAAATAAATGTCATAAAAATGAAAATAAAATACATTTTAAATGGATTATTAATAACCCATGATGGTATGTTTGTGTGTAAATAATATAAAATAATGATATAGTTATATAGAAATATAAATATTCATAAAGAGGGATGATGACCATTAAAAGTTGTGTGAATCATGAAATTATTTAATAAGTTGGTTAGTTATTATTATTATTATTTTAACAATAAATTTATAGTTGGGATTGTTTTATAAATTTTATTTTTGAAATTATGTAAATATTTAATTAAAATATTTATTACAAAAATATATTTTTTAAATATATATATCAATTTATTCAATTATGAAACACTTTTAGAAGACAATATAATCTAGGGAGGTCCACCATAATTATTATATTTGTGAAAATATCGGTTATGTTCGAAAAATTATCAAAATTAAATAAATAATTATTTATATTTAAAATCATTAAATTAAAAAAAATCAATTATTAAGTTAAAATAAATTTACTTTTTTGGAATTAGAACATTTTAATTAGATTATTTTGAGGTTTTATGTGATTTTCTAAAAAATATTGATTTTGTTGGTTAAAATAAAAACAATTAATGAAATTCCTTAAATATTATGAAATAATAAATATAAGAACGTGATTTAATATTTATTAACTCATATTATGCATACAATTATATTAATAGAATTACATTATATAAATGTTGTTACACTTACAAACACATTCTTATCATCTGAAAAACAATGATTTTACCTTTCCTGTAAAAGAGTTTTTATGAGTTATTCACATATCACATTATAATTTATCTTTACCAATGTTATAAATTTATTAAATTAAAATGGATCTCAAATTTGGAATTATGTTTTCCAAATTAGGTAAATTGGAATTATTTTTTTCAAAACTATAATGATATTGTGGTAAGATATGATTTATCGTAGTATAGCTAACATAATAAATCAGGTTAATGATAAATTAAAAAATGCTAAAATACAAGAAATTAAATGAGTTTTAGATCTTTTTCAGGACAATAATGACTACATATAACCTTAATTTTGTACCAAAATTTTTGGATGTAATGCCAACCAATTCTAGATAATGTTAAATAAAAAATAATCAATATTTAATCACTCAAACTCACCCCTAATCATGTATAAATTACACACATTCACACATAAAACTACTGAATTTATCAATTAAAAATGATTTATATATCAATTTCCCACTAAATTGACTCTCTATTGTGGTCTAATAGTTCTCAAGAGTTCCTTTATATCATTAATAATCGTCTATCAATGGATAATGACCATTAGGTCCTAATTTATATTCAATAAACATCAGTATGTTATGACTTTGATTTAAAATACCTATGATTTGGGTAATTTTTCCCATATCCATATTACCATGATGCATATATTCAAATTTAGAGATTACAATTTCACTCTCAAAAAACCATTTTATGAAACATTATGTATCCTCGTTATGATATTGAAATTTCACTGCAATTTTTTTAATGCTAAAATATTTTTTCATTAATTTCCACCAACATTTACACAATTTGTTATTAATATAGATAAAAATATTCATAATTATTTTTGGTATTCTTTATTTGTAACCCCCACTCTATTACTATGGGGATGAAATTTATGATAGACATTCTTTTGTTATATGATCCCTATAGAAAAAATATGAATATATATAATATAATTATGAATTTATGTCCCCATATAGTTCTCCAATAGAATGTGAATTTTATTAGTATCATGAGAATCCAAAAATTGTTAATGGATGGTAAAAAAATAACATTATGACCTTATTTTATGGTTGATAACCTAGACTTATTCTTATGATTTCATTTTAAGTGTTTCTTCCACATTCCCATGTTACCAATATAATATCATGTTATACCATTCCCCATTCATCATGATTTTTATTATCACCTCATATTTTTGTTATTTATTCCACTTCACTCACATGTTATTATTTACCATATTCCATGAGTATTGGAATAATAAAATCATGATAAGGATGTTTTCAATAATGTTTCTTTATCCATTTGACATGTTTATGTGTAATTTATCTAATTTCATGTTCCACTATGATTATAGATGTTATTGGTTATAATAAGTTTAATTTTATGTAAATATTCATGATTCAATGTGTGTGAAATTTATTGGGTTTTCCAAAAATTTGATTAAAAACAATTTTATACATTAAAATACATTATTCTAAAAATGCTTTTATCATTAATTTTTTTGGTGTCAAAGGTTTTTATATTATAAAATAAATGGTAACATAATTTTTTAGATTAATTATATATCTTAAATTACTAAAACAATATTTTTGTAATAATACCAATCTTATTTTTCATTACAATGAAAGGTAAAAATATAAAACATATGTCACAATTTTTAATATGAGAAGCACTGTATTAAGGGATAAATTAATGAGATAAGGGTTTTAAAGATCTAAAATATTTAATAAATTTTATTTAATGGAATCATTTCTATCCAATATCATATAATATTATTATCATCCATTTTGGATTCATTTCTTAAGTAATACATTAATACATTTATATATTTTAATAGTTCCTTGTTTGTCTTTTCATGTACTTATATAAGCCTACACCCACTCTCTTTTGAATAATACTGAAATAATGTTTTTCTTCAATGTGTGACCTACTCGCTTCTTTATATACATAACCATGAACTAGAGTCCTTATTTCAATCCAAAACCCATCATTGGGATTCATTATGAATAATCCCAATCATGTTTTTGAAGAATATGTATATTTCTTACCTATGATTTTTTATATTATTTATTCTCCCACTTCCATTGGGTCATTTTCAACAATAATTGAATTATAAAATAATTAAATTGAATATACTGAAATTTTATTATTTTAATTTTATAACCAAAATATTTCTTATGTTTAATTAAATAGTATACGACACTATCATTCATGTGTAGAATGAACTTCTGATGCACGGACTTATGTAGTTCATTTGTCATCACCGCCTCTCATGGATGGTTTTAATGATGGATTAAATATATATATATATGTGATATTATTATTTTATTTATTTTATGTAATGTTAATATATTATATAATCTCTGATCTTTCCACAGAAAAAAATGGCAACGTTGTTTGTGTTTATGTGTGGATACAACCTCCATGAACTGATGTTATCCATTTTTTCCACCACATCACTTATATGATAAACATACGTTCAGATAAAAAATTTAATATCTATGATATAATGATGATTATATATATATATATATAATTATGTGCATTATTTTTATACAGATCATTGAAAAATAGAAATGTTCCTCATGCCTAAGTACGGGCCAACCAACACCATTATTTTAACATAATAGGATTTTAATAATAAAAAATTATCTTTAGTGGTTTTAAAATAAATTTTATTACAATGACACATATGGAATGATTTTTCTAGATATTATGGAAAAATTTCATCATTTCCCTAGTCATACTACCAAAGTCATTTTTTTCATTTGAACTAAATATCATGAAAATATTCAACTTGAACATAATTGATTATGTTATTAAACATCAAATAGTATTGAATAAAAAAATATTAAAAAGTAAAAAGGTTCATAATCAATTAATAAATTAATTTTTTTTATTATTACTATTACTATTAATTATAAATAACATGTATGATGATTTAGACAAATGCTAAGGGATTGATTCTCAATTTCCACTCAATTGAGACATATATGGTAATATGATCCCATTAAATTTAATATGTTCTATATAACACCTCTTTGATTTATTTAACATGATTACATATTTTTTAAATACTATTAATGTCATAATCCAGGTTACCCTTTTAATATAACTATTAAAAAAAAATTTATATTATTTCACTTACTTATTCAGAATATGTTACTTCCATGCTCTTATTTGACTAAATTAATTTAAAAAAAATACTTTTTACCCAAATTGTAAATAAATTCCAAAATAAGTTGTCCTCTATTTTTTAATATGTTAAATGGATAGATTATTATATTTTATTTAAAATGTTTCTTTTTCCATTACTGATAAAAATTCAAAATGATTTTTTAACATATTCAGAATTAATAGATTTTCACACATCCATAAGAATTTTTTGCACAATGATTATTTGTCATATTTTAAATGGAGGTATGGATAAAAATATGTAATTAAATAATATTTTAATATTTCACATCTTTCACATTTATTTATGAAAACCAAGTTAATTTATTATAAACCCAGTATTTATGATTAATTGAGGGCCATACTTAATATTTCATTAACTATTTGGTAATTAATTTTCTATTGAAACATTCATTTTATTGTGATAAATAATCAATGGAAATTAAATTTATCTTCAATATCATAATTATTTGTTTCCTGGAAATGATTATTTTATAGAATGTATATCACTTATTTATACATCTTCTAACAATGAATGTTATCTAATTAAAAGGGGAAATAATTTTTAATAATAATTATATACATAGAAAATATTTTTTGTAAAGTATTATTTTTTATTATAATTATTGATCATTTAAAATAGAGGAATACGTCTGACAATCAGTGAAATATGTGGACCATTATTAGACTTCCACACATTTCATAAATTAACCTAATGAAAAAACCCATTTTCCAAGACAATCTAAATGAGGACGTTGTTTAATACCACACTTAGTAATAATGGTCTTATTACAAAAAATTGGTTGAAGATATTTCATGATAATTGATATCATGATTTTTAATAGTATAGATTTCAGTTATTAAAAATTATGTTGTTGTTATGAAATATTTTTTTCATTAGATACTATCCATAGATTAATTACATGATTATTTATTTTATTAAATATTATGTGTCTCCATTTTTTACCATTGCATACTGGTAATGAATTATTGATTCATGATATCGTATTTTTTAAATAAATATTTTTGTTAATTTGATGTGTCCCATTATATTTTTCATTCACCTAAGAAATTAATATGATATTTTTAATAAAATCAAGGTTAAAAATGTATTTATTATATATATTATATATTTTAAATGTAATATGAGTGTCATATATGTATCTTGTTCATCAACACTAATTAATTGATCATTCCATTTTTATGGGTTCATGATTGTCCTATACAAATGACGTAAAGTATACATTGGTATTTATATATTAGAGCATAATGATTTAAAACGTATGTGGATTTACTTATAAAGGATGATGAGGGAGTGATGGTGGGGTTGTAGATGATGTGACATTAGATGAATATGTGGATATAAAATATCAACAAATATGATAGATGCTAGGAGATATAGAGAATGTGCAATGTGAGGTCAGATGATAAGAGTTGTGTGAAGAGAGATACATAAAAAGATACAGGTTGGGGTAACATGATATGATTCAATGTTATAGGATGCAAGTCCAAACCCACTAAATGTGTATATGGAGGTGATACCATTGACTAAGGGGAACAAAATTTGGTTTTAGTAGTCCTATTTTTTATATAAAAATTGATTTTTTTTAAAATGACATTATTTAAATTTAATAACCAGTCAATATTTTTAGAAATTTGAATATTAAAATCTATTAATGTTATAATTATAATATAACATAGGTTAATGAAAATATAGTTAATTCATAAAAATAATAAAAATTTATATCAAAATTGTATTTCTCTTAATAAATAGTTGATAAAAAAAATTTATTGTTAAATAGTTTAAATTATCAGTTTTTATTAATGATAACTGATTTATTTGAATTTTTTTATATTATTAATATATTCATGTGTTATTAAAAGTTTATGTTACTAGAATTATAAATAAATTTATTTAACTACTAGTAAATTAAATGTAACGTATGAATGGTCAATATATCTAGATGAATTTGTTGGAAAAAAGAATTTTGGAATTTAAAATTAATACATATAAAAGATAATTTCAAATTCAATTTGTAATTTAATACTAATAGATATAATATTTTTAAAAAAATTTCACTTTGTATAGATAACTTTTTTATAGTTATTTTGTGGATAGTTCCCAATATTTAAATTAATTTAACAATTAATAGAGTCAGTGTCGAATAATTGAATTCAATGTACATAGAACAGAAAACTATAAAATGATTAATTTTAAAAATTATCTTTTTGGTAAAAAGGTAATACATGTGTAAAATATTTTATAAAACGTCATAAGTTAATATAAAATCAATTTTTGAATACTTTTATTACAAAACATTGGTTTAAAATAACATATATTTCCAAAAAAAGGATAAATTAAATTTGACTTTGTGTAAAAAATCATTATTTTTATATTCAGTAACAATTTGTGATGAAATTTTACTATTACAAGAATAAATAATTAATAACCCGAGTAAAAGAAAATTCATGTGGGTTATTTGGGATGGATCAGAATATTTCATTAATGAAATTTTAATATTAATTAATATAGATAAACGATTTTATAATTTTAAAAAACTATTACCAAAAGTTAACATTGAATCGTACACACTCTGTATTAAAATTAAATAACATGTATCCTCATGTATAATGAAAATGATTTATATTATTGACATAAAATTTTAATTGAAGGAATATAAAACTCATAAAATAATATAGGATAAAAATTATTCATGTTTTTCGTTGAAAGAAAATATCTACAAAATTAAATTATAGAATTTGTAATTATTGAAACCTAAAACCAATTCAATAATGATAATCAAATGTATATGAAAATAATCCAAAATTTAATTATATGAGTAATTGAATAAATTTATTAGTAGCATATACACCACTCATATTAAATGAGAGGTTAATAAATCATCTAGGTCCCAGAAATAAAAAGTGAGATGAAATTACATTACATTTTTTCATAACATTCATCAAACACAAAGAAGAATATTGTATAATATTTTTATGATTTTTTAAATTTAATATAGAAAATTATTAATATATATTATACCAAAAAATAATTTCTTATAACCTATTATTATCAATTTATTAACACTCTCATGTTAATGTATTGTCTCAGTTAATAATCCCATTTTTTATCATACATTTTTTAATTTGTAACTCAACATCCTATAATTATATCATGAATTAGATATATAAAAATTTAAAAAGGTCTTTTATTTAATATTTTCTACTATTTAAATATTTATAGTAATAAAAAAATCATATATATATATATATATATTGGAACACACTTTTCAAGTAGATGGTAGGCTAAAGGCATTAATGGACGTTGTAACAATTTTCATTTAGTATTGGATGAAATAAAATAAAATAAAATATTTTAATAAATAGATATAATTATTCATATTATAATTATTAGTTCATATATATCATATATGTTTAATAATCCCATCCTTAAAGCTTTCATGTTATTGTGTGAATAATGCATGTCACTTTGAATATGGGGTAGTCCAAACATCCCTAAACAAATTTATCATATTTTAGAAAAACTGGAAATCATGTAGTTAAGATTTTTATAATAAATAAATAAGTACAAATAAATCATAAAAATCATATATATGATATAAAAATATATTTTACATAATAACTACCAAAACTAATAGTTGGTAAAGGTAAAACAGACAACATAATTTTTTGAGATAATATTTCACCATACATGAGATCCATAAGTACGTTACCTCTTTGATGGATGCATATGTATGTCTAGGTATAACACGTAACATAAAAAATATAATTATATTATTGATAGGGGGGATATTATTTTTCCATCAAATAAAAATAATTTTGGTGGTGGGGAATGAAAATAAAAGAAAGAAGATTGACGAATGATGTTACCTCTTCTTTCAGTAATACTTTTATGTATTATATAAATGGATTTATGAATAGATTTATACCCATTGAGTGGCCTCAAAAATTAACGGAATAATTTTGGGAATTTTATTAGGTTTATAATTTCATTACATAAGTGGTTTTAGGGAAGTGTAGATGGGGGATGTGTTTTTTCTATTCGTAAAGGAGGAAGTGGACACACATGAAATTTCCGAAGACAATTTATATTTACCCATGGTTATACCTAAAATGAAATAAAAAATTGAAACTAAATAGTGGATGGTTTAAGGAAAAAATATGTCCATAAAATGGGTTTTTTGAAAAGTGGATAGGTCATTTGGGCCCATGTGCTTAATGATTATTCCATCATTGAGATTAATTTATCCTAAATCATTGTAATTCATCATAACAATGATCAATAATATTTTGGAAATAAATTAAATTATTATTAATTAAAAATAATATAATTATTACAATCATGTTTTTTTGATTATCAAAATTCATCTTAAAGAAGTGAAAAGATTATTTTTAAAACTAATCACACTAAGGTGGTCAGAAAGAATGTTTTTTCATGTGAGAATGTTCTAAAATTAATTAAGACTTTATTTCTAAATTCAATATAAATTGGTTATAATTAAGTAAATTTGACAAATATAGTTATAATTTATCTAATATGACTTTAAACACCCCAAAAAATGAAATTTATCTTTAAATGTTAGTTAGAAGAAAAAGTAGATTTGAATTAATATTTAGTATTTTACACTATTTATCTCCAAATGATGATTCCTAATAAAATCCCAAAAATACCCCATAAGATAATTTAGAAATTATAAAATAAAAATATATGTTTATTTTATCAAATATTACTTCTACAAGTGTATAATATTAATGTTATTAAATTTGATAAAAAGACATAAAAATTAGTATAATTGAGAAAATTATATATTCAATCACATATTGATATTAACAAAAATTCTATTTTTCAAAATAAAATTTATTAATAGTATTTGAAATTTAGTTACTAATATTATTGTTAATAAATATATGGAATTTGTCAAAAATAAATTGCTGAAATAATTATAATAATAAAACATTTTTTCATAATAACATAGTTTTGGATATAACGCATTCCATGTCGGTGTTGCATGAATCCTAAGATAATATATGTACAACATGTAGTGTAAGAAAACCAAACATAGTACTTTAATATAATAATTAATATATTTTTCATTAAATGGAAAATATCAAACATATAAATTAATTTGAAAAAAATATTTCTAAAAAACTCAGCATGTTAAATTCTTCCATGTTAATATTAATTCCTCCCAGAAAAAAATTTCTGGTATACAAATGGTTTAATACTTATATTTTCCATTAATAGAAACATAAATGAAAATAATAAAACTAAATCATTCCCTTAAAATAGAAGGTTGGATACCAAAATGATACTCAGATTAAATCATAGATGGGTTTCCACATTGGAGAGAAGAAGTGGGAAGTGAATACTGGTACTTTGAGGAAATTTTTAAATATTCATATGGAGTGATTGTTCTCATAATCCACATATATATGATTGATAATTGATAATGTGATGACCTCAAATTCATAAATATATGATGATTTAAATTTGACCAACTTCAACAAGCATTAAGGTATTATGATAAAATGTTCTGTTCATTTTCATAATGTTGAGTAATTCATTTATTGAATAAAGAAATTAAAAGAATGAATTTTAATATTTTTTTAAATAAAATTCACATGTTTATATATAATTAGTATCTAATAAATCCATTACGTCAACAAACCAACATCTAAAATTTAACATTGATTCATGTGTCATTAAAATACACATTAATAGATGTAAATTCCCATAAAAATGATATGACATACAATTTGTCTCTAAAAATTATAAAAATTCAATTTGATTAATTATTTAATATCCAAACATGAAAAGTAACATTATTAGATCATCATTAAAATTTAATCATCAATTTATTTATATAAAAAAATTAATCATCAACCACAATATCTTATAGGATAGTGGTAGGCATGCACCAATTATGGTCCTTTGGTCCTGGGTTCAAGGCCAGCGAACATACTGGAATTGAGGAGTTGTCACCCAAAAATCATTATTTCCATTTATAAACCACATTTATATATTTTACACAATAAATTTGATTTTTATAATTTTAAAATTTTAATAACTAAATATATTTTTTATTATGGTTTTCAATAAATGTTTGACACATAAATATATTATTTGATGTTTATAATAAAACATTCATAAATTCTTAACGTTAATACACTTATAAAATATTTAAAAAAACAAAAATATAATGTCATGAATTCATATTAATATTGATATCATATTTATCACAATGTAGCACGTGGTTCTAAAATTTGTTACATGTGTGTACATTCTCTATCAATTCCATTGAAAAGTGTAATAATCTGAATTACTAATAATACATATTAAAAAAATAATGATTAATTATTTAGAGTTTATATTAGATGTATTACTATAATCCAAAAATGTTTTAAACTTCCATAGTGATATCATAAAATACATTTAAAGAATTCATTAATTTGTAATAATGACATCAGTACAGTTTTATTTACATTTTCATATCCATCATGTCATTTTTGAGAATATATTATCATAAAATAAGGAATATATCAAGGGTTATTTTTCCTTTAATGACGTGTTTCCATGAACATAACCATATCATTAAATCAAAATTTTATTACATTAAGACCATTCAACATTTTAATTTATATCATTTCTGAAAAAAATTAAAATAAACGTTCATAATATATATCACCATTAAAATGAAATTATTATTAATTCTAATTACCTAAAAATATTTATTATTATACATTATCCACAATCCATTACTAAGGAACAACATCATATTAAATAATAATTTTTTCGTTACAAATTTAATCTATAGCATAATAATAATGACCAATATAACCATTACTCATTTCACCTTGATAATTCTTTTCTTGATCATTAAAATTTGAAGATTAATTTTTATAATGAACAATAAATCCACCCCTAATGAATTTAAATTTTGATGATATCTTATTTAGGACAATATTCTCATCCATTTTGTTAATGAAACTCCTCATATTTCAATTATAGTAACTTTTATTATTTCTTTCATTTCTATAGTCAAAACATCTTATTTTTCATCTAACACATTCAATTGGGTGATTCATTACACACTTTCACCCCTTCTAAATCTATATATTCATTCCTTTAAGTTCTCCATTACATGAACACCAAGGTAAATTCTTTATACTTTTCTTGGGTGAGTCTGAGTGTTGGTTGTGGTACACCTTATTAATCATGTTCTGTAAAAAATGATTACTCATTATCAAAACATAATTTACCCATGTGATGATCCCATATGACTACTCATAATAATGTTGTATTTCACTTTAATCATATTCCATATTCCTTATGGTTCCAACCATTGAATATATCTAAACATCATAGTGTGATAAACACTTATCATTGGGGAAACCCACATAACCATAAAAAAGAATTACATATTGGATGTTTAAATCATGAAACCTTCATTAACTTATTACACCATATGTTTATAATAGGTTATTAATATACAATTTTTTTTTAAATCCTTCATGTTGTTTTGTAATGTGTTTTTCAATTCACAATGAATATCCTCAAATTGTGTCATACAAGGTTTGAAGCATGGATTTTTTTCATATACCAGGTTACATCGAGTTTAGCCTAACACAAGTTGTCAAATTTGTTACCGCAATGTAAATGGGTGCATGATCCACATCCACGTGTACTATCAACATAAGGATTTAGTTTTTTAGAAATTACTCGATCCATCCCGTATCAAAATTCCAGATCATTATCATATATTTCTCTATATCATTAAACTTATCCTAAGATGAATCCCTATACATGTACTTAAAAATATTCCTAAGGATCTGATTAATGATTAATCATTCACGATTCCAAAGGATGACTAAACCTCCACAATTAAAATAACTATGGATAGCCTCTATATATTTACATTGACATTACATAACTTTTTCAGAATACATAGTACATTATAGAAATAGATTCTGAATTTCATGACCCCTTCCCACAAGTTGCTCCCCTCCTGGGCTGGCAATGTGAGAAGAGAGATAACGACGCCAAGCCCCGCCTCCAGTAGGCCCTGAGTTGCAGATAAGCATCAAGGGTATAGTAAACACACAAATTAGGGGCATTACCCTCTAAGAGAACACATGAAATAAAAAGAGTTAAGATAGATACCAAGAAACTAAAACTTAGACTGAAATATAAACTAAATCCCAAGTACCCATATGTAATGTCATGAAAAATAATACAACTGAAAGGGGAAAACTACAATTACCAATGGAATGTAAAAAAAGAAACAACCACAGGCCCGAACAGCTCCTACAACCCCAAACATGTATAAACCATCTTGATCTCCAACCTTCTCCATGTGACCTAAAAATTAGTTAATATATAAATACAGGTAGTATGAAAATATTCTTAGTAGGATCCTCCCCAAATCCTCTAATACCAAATTAATGAAATCATGCTAAAACACAGTGAAACCATGTGAAACCTACTCATCAAATAAATAGGTGTACTATTTTCGCAACCTTACCATGGCTACTCTCTCCAAGTATTGCGTGCAAGAGTATATAATATAATAAACAATATCAAGGGTACCCCTCTACAACTTCCCCACTAGTTTTCAACATTACCCAATGTCACACGTCTTAAGATTCTCTCCCCCAAAAGGCTTTCCCACTGACACCTGGGCGAAGCATCACAACATGAACCTCATATAACAAAACAACAACGTTCACAAATGAAAAGTAACCAGGAAGATTATGGGAGACACCATATCTCACATACTGTGTATCATGCTTCACGCATTATAGATCAATCCATTAAGTCCCACACACTGAGTAAATATCCTCAAGCCATCATAGCCTATAAATGATAAACCAATAGTAGTCCGTAGGAATCTATATCTGGAATATATGTGTTTGAATAACCAGAATCCATTAAAGCCCTCAATACACATATATGGGGAATACAATCCAATGTGCCTACCAGAACATGTAACTACCAATAAAAGAGACCAAGGATAATGGGGGTAGTCAACCATCCATCCTACCACCAGAATTTTGGGGAAAACAACCCAGAGGGCTCACAATCCATAGTGTGTCAGATTCCCTAACTGATAGGGTGGATTATCATATAGACACACAAAATGTAAAGGATATACTACAACTCACATTCACAGTATGGGAATAACCTTGTATTTGACTGAACTGTGGCTAATGTCTCTCGGACTATAGATTACCACATCCAAGACAATGTTTCCTATAAGCACAAAACCATTTAAAGAGCATTAATGCATTAATTAATTCCCTTTTTATTAGTTTCACTTTATTTTAAATAATTATTTAAATATTAGATATCCATTTATAATTTCTACATTATATTTCATTAACATTGCACACAAAGTTCAATGTTCCATTAAATTGAAACCTCATCATTGCGAACTAATGATTTTCAACCCCATGGGTTGAAATCATTTATTCAATAATTTATTAACAACATTATAACATTCCCTTATTCCTATGAATTATAGAAAAAAAATTCTATGCCAATAAATAGAAGGTGGCTCAACACAGTGAGTAGATGAAGTACCCATCGAGTCATTTCCTATTATAAAAAGAGAATATACCCATTGTCCCTCTAGAAGATAAAGATAGAAATCATGTGGCATACCCCACCAAACATCATGCCATTCTGGAAGGAGGGAATGATAATCAGCTGCCTTGACCTATGGGAATGTGAGGAAAATATAAAACAAACAAGAAATAGTTAGCATCCAACCATTCACATCTAACTCGATCCATCATCTCTGATGTCCTCCACGACACCCACAAGCTTAAACTAATTAATATCACGACTCTAGGCATCAACTTCTTCCATAACCAATTGGCCTCTTGACCCCCACATATCAAAACAACCTTCCAAGAGTATATCACAAAAGAAGTAGTAAGAGAAAAACATCATATCAACTGGGATCTTATTCCTTATGCATAAAGAGGGTAACTCCCAACCCTGCAAGGAATTTTCATTATCAAATAATTAATTCTTTAATCCATAATGAATTAAACGATTTTTTATTCATAAGTTCCAACATTGGGAAACCAAAACAGTAAGCTATCATAAATTGATTAAACATTCTTAATGCGTCCATTTGATTAACATCAAATTACAACAACAAAAACCAAATTAATTTACCTGCCTCTTTATCTTTAGACATACAATTATCAATTATTTATAGCTTTGTGTAATTAAAAATTTACATCAATAACTAATAGCTTAACAAAGGAAGTATAGATATCAAACAATATATAAAAACTAGAGGCAATAACATTTGATCAATATCAATTTATATATCCTGTTGATATATTTAATATGTGTATTCCATTGTGATATAGTGGGATAAATATTTCCAACTATATAGTTACATGTAGAAGAATAGAAAATAAATTAATCTTATACCTCATACAAATATTGATGTTCTTTAAATGAGAATTGACCACACAATTTTTTACGATATACTCCCTCATGAAAACTATATCTACATGAGGATACAAAGACGCCACCACACTAGTCAACACCAAAGAAAATTTCATTAGGAACATGAAGATAGAATTCCAATAAAGGGAAAGGAAAAACAGAAGGAGATGAACCCAAAAGATTGACGATAGATCATACCAAAATTCAAAGATCGATTAATACTACATGGTTGCATCAAAAATAGAGGGGAACCAATCCAAAGAGAAAATATTAATATCAGCACTACTACCGGATTGATTGGAAGGTTGGATCATCTCACACCCAAGAACAAGGAAGATGATATTGGGTGGAAAATATCTCATCCCTTTAGAATATTTAACAGAGCAATGTTTTATGATACGTTGGATTTTCCATTTAATGCAAATAGCATTAATCCACTCATTGTTTCCATGTAAAAGAATCTCGATACTTAGGAAAAATTAATATTGGTGTGTTTTAATTGGCCTTAGGGTCCTTAAAACAATGCATTAAGTGCAATTTACTTCAAAGAAAACATCAATGGGGAGGAACTGTAAGAAGCTGGGAACACTGTTCATGAGGACAATATTTGGTAAAGGAATTTTTTGTTACCATTGGACCTCGCCATTCTAGAAACACTATTCATATAAAGATGTCATTGAACTGTTCACATACGGATACTGTTGACTGTTTAAATAAGGCATTTGTTGCACTGTTCATATAAGGCTACCATTTCATAGTTCACATAAGGCAACTGTTTCACTATTCACATAAGGCAATTGTTTCACTATTCAGAGAAGGCTAACGTTGTAATGTTCACATAATCTACTGTTGCACTGTCCACATAAGGCTACCATTGAACTCTTCACATATTGATAGTATTTCACTATTCATATAAGGCTACTATTTCACTATTCAACTAAAGTTATTGTTTCACTTTTCACATAAGTATACCGTTGCACTGTTCACATAAGGCTATCGTTGCGTTGTTCAAATAAGGTTACTATTGAACGGTTCAAAAAAGGCTACCCTTTTACTGATCACATAATGCTACCGTTCCACTGTTCAAATAAGGCTACCATTGCACTCTTCACATAAGGCTATATTTTCATTGTTCATATAAGGCTACCATTGCACTATTCATATAACTTGAATCACTTTTAATAGAACTACAAATCTGGAAAAGTGTTAGGGATATGTCACCTTTACCTCCCATAACACATCATACACAATATTTTAGTAAGGGAATGGACTATAGTGGTCCGGGCCATTACATTATATACCTCTCAAAATATTCTAGTCTTTGATAATTCAAAATACACCCAAACAGAAACCAAAATGGGGTCTGAACAACCCCCCATTGAGATTCCACTCAAAAGTGAGACATCCACAAGGACTAACCATAGTAAGTCCATATTATAAACATGAAATGTCTATAACCTCAAAAGTGACATCATTACGTGAAATTTTTTAAACATCAAACAACTCTGGGTACTGAGCATGTATCTATGACTCAAGTTCCCATTTAACCTCTACAATGCCACCATGTCGCCACAAGACTCGAACCAAGTGGTTAGAGAACCAACAAAACACCTTCTATTTATGGTATTGGATATCCACAAGTTGTTCATCAGAGGTTTCATCATCATCATAATCGATCACTCTCCAATTGATGATGTGAGATTCATCATGAAGATAACGATGGAGATGTGGCACATTAAAATTATCATGTATCTGGCTCATCTATGGGGAAGTGCCACTCGATACGCCACGAATCCAACATGATCCAACAACTCAAAATTCCAATCAAACTGGGGAGAAGGAATACACCCACGATCAATCCTTCATTTCCCACGATGGGGATTCACCTTCAGAAACAAGTGTTCCCTAACATAATACTATAAGGGTCTCCTATACTGAACTGCAAATGATTTCTGATGATCCTATGCTACTTTCATTTTCTCATGAATCACCTGAACCATCTCTATTGTATTATGCAATAGTTATATTTTGAGAATAGCTGATTCTCCAACCCCAGTCCAACACAATAGATAAAGCAACGATCATCCATATAAGTCTCAAAATAGAGCCATATCGATGGTTGAGTGAAAACAATTATTGAATGAAAACTCCACCAATGGTATGTGACCCATCCATGAATCTCTAAAATCCATAACATAATAGTGTAACATTTGTAACATTTTGAAAACACATTCTCCTATTCTTTGTAAAAAATGTCATTTAAAATTTAACCCTTTTTTAAGACCATTCTTTTAGAAGTCTTATAAAAGAATATTTGTATCATTTTGAAAACACTTTCCCTTAAATATACATTAAATAAAATAAAATTAAATATTAAATCATTGAAATCATTTCCATTGAAAATTCAAATTTGAATACATAAAAAGGAATAATTGAATGTCAGTTTAAAATTATTTATAATAAAAACAATTTTTCAAACACATTTTAATTCAAAAAAATAAAAAAATTATCAAATATTAGGGAAATAATTTTTTTACTAAATTATTATCTTTGTTAACATATTATAGAATCTTCATGGAAGTAACGAGGATGATAGAGAATATTCGCATACATGGTTGACATTTTTTTCACCTTAAATATTAAAAAATGTACATCACTCTGAAAATTAATGAATCATTCATTTTAAAACCATTTCAAAAAAATGAAATAAAATATAAAACTGACCTTAAATAATTATAGGATATTACACAAAAATTTTAATTTTTTTTAAGAAAATTGTATTTCTAAATAAAATTCATTTTTGACCGAAAAGAGAAATGAAATTATAATTTTCTTGAAACATATTATTATTAATCAAAAGTAGAAAATATTGGAAAAAATTTACTATCAAATGAAAAAACCCTGAGTAACCATAGAAGAAAAAAATAATGTTTATTATTGAGAGATGTACCATAATATTTTTTCAATGAAACAATAATCATAAACAGTCATGATAAATAATTTGATTATTGAAATAAAATCAATTAATTGTGTAACATTGAATCATACTACACATGTAGGAAAATGAAAATACATTAAGAATAAAATATCATAAAAAATATTAATATTCTAGATATAAAATGGAAACTGTGAGCATTTAAACAACATTAATTAACATGGGATCATAACAATAGGTGTGTCTCAAAGAAGGGAAATTGAAAAAAAATTGCTCAATATAATTTGTAACTATTGAACCATATTACACATGAAATAAATATTATTAAATTTATACGTAAATACAAGTAATTTATTTTATAATAATCACATAATACATTCCTCAAGAGTATATAAATCACAAAAAACATAAAATTGGTGAATAAGGCATGTATCTCCATGAAAAAATATATATATTAAATTCATTTATCTTTTGTCTTCAAATTATTCTTAAATGAACAATCCTCTTGTATAATAAATATAAATTTTTTATATATTTACCATAGAAAAATAATGTGAAACACTGATCCCTCTCTTTAGGATTCATTAGATAAAAATGTATTGTATTTTTTTTAAAATAAATAATAAAACCAAGTAGATCATTTTTTATCCCATGACCTTTTATAGTCATGATTATGGAATATTAAACAAATAAATTAAATTTTATCATAAATATATGACAATAAAATAATTTAAATATATTTTCATTACTAGATATAACATCATAACAGAAGATATAACCATTATAAATATCTATCAATGTTGTGAAAATTAAATTTAACACATAAGGTGAGCATTGAAATGCCATGTAACTATTTTTATAAACAATGATGTTATCTTTTATATATAATTTTTAAATAATTTAGGAAATAATATTATATCAAATACAATAAATTGGATAATATTTTTAATCATGGTTTTTAATAAAAATTAAATTTAATAACACTTTCAATAAAATGAAAATACACATCATTTTGAAAAACCATTCTAATTAAATCAATGAATAAAATTACGATTTCCCTTTAATATCACTTGAAAATAATAACTCTTTGTTGATTAAAATTATTCTTGAAATATAAATGAAAAAATTTAAAAAAATTCAATATAACATATTGGAAATATTCCCCTTGGGGACATCGGTTCACTCCCCACAAATTAACCTCATATATTAGTACATAAATATTATTTGATAGATGAAAATAAATTTATTACATATCATTATGATTGAATATCAATTATCATAAAACACAAGATATCTTTGATAAATCATACATTCATCAAAAAATTTAAAAAAATAAGAAGATATAAACATAATTTCACTGAATTTAAAACTGATGATTGCATAAATGAATCTGGATAAGCCACTAAAAATTATAATTATTGTCCTTATCTACCTTAATGATTAAAATTAAATATTTTTATTCAACATATAATATTACTTAATAAAAATATTTCCATCAATATAACCCCATTACCTTGAATCTGACTTATCACATACAATTTATTATCATCCTCTTCATATGAAAATTGGGTTTCTAAAAACATTCATACCACATAAGATAGTATTGCACCCATACTAAGTCCTCTATAAATTTATGAGTGAATTTTAGTGGTTATTTTTTCAGTATGTAGTCATGAAATATGGATTAAGGTGAGTAAATTTTTTACATGAATTATCCATCCTTTATAATAGTGTTGTTGGTTAAATATTGAATTACATACAATATTAAAATAAGAATATATTAATATAGTGTTAATGAATTTTAAAAGGTATAATAATAATATTATATCACATTTTAATCCTAATAATATCATTTTTTTAATAAATATATTTTTTATATGAATAGTAAAATTTAGTATTATATTCATGCAAAATTATCTTTCTCATAATAAACATTATTCATAAAAATGAGTTTTAAAATCTTATGAATGTTTTTAAAATTCGAATCCAATATTTTATTAAATCATAGGCACTTCATAATAATCTATAGAATTTATATATTATATTAAAAATAACAAATTATATTCATTTTATTAATTTTAATATTATATATTTAATTTAATCATTAACTAAATATTTATTGCATCATTGTTGTGAAGGACATTATTTTTAAAATTTGTGGCCAAAAAAAATAATTTGTATGAAGGAAAAAAATTATCCTTAAAATGATTTATTATTTTTTATTTTTTATTGATAATCATATATTAAAAAATTGTGCAAAATAAATACTATTCTGTGAAGAACATGACATCATTTTAAATATATATATTTTAATGGTATTAGAGTGATTAAAATGGGTCCACAAAAGACTCAAATTTGATAGAAGATATTATAATAATATAAATTTCCTCAAAGAAATTATTTGGTAACATTTTTGACATTTTAATCTTTCAAATTTTTTTAATCATTTTATTTATTTTTATTTGGCTGAAACAAGCACTACAACAACATTTCATAAGTATTAAAGTGAATTATTTCAAATATAAAAATTAAATATAATTAAATATTATGAAAATAAATTATTTATCGTTAAAAAAATTATATAATCCTTAATTATGTATATTAACTCCTATAGATTTCAAGATGACTTCATAAATTGGTTATTTTGTCTTTTCTTTACTCGCGCATGCAATGCTGATAAATTTGGATACAATTAGTTGTATATAACAATAAAATTATATATGAAAGTACACAAAATACATTATAAATATTGATTAATAAATAATTCATTGAAATAATTATTATCCATTAATTATTATATATATGGAATAAAATTTATCATTGTCAACATAGCACAAGCATTACATCAGCACTGATAAGGGTTTTTATACCTATCAAGAAAAAAATTATATTATTCATGTTCTAAAATACGTATCATATAATATTTATATTCTAATTTAATTATATTATCATTCCACAAGTTTATTATATTTTATACCATAATTATTTATTTTCGATGCAATACAATTGATATATTTTTTAATAAAATCATATTTATTAATATTCGAAATAAATATATCATTTTTAAAACATTCTCTAAATTTGAACATGTAATAATTTTGATGTGGTGATTTCAATAATTAGGAAAACATGCAAATTTTCATTTTAATATACTTTCATATATTAATTATATTATTTATTCACAAATAAAAATAATTTTTTTTCAAAGAAACAATATTTGTGATGAAAATAATGACATTAATTAAAATTATGTTATTATTATATAGAAATTAAAAATACATTATATTAAGTTTTGAATATATATTTATTTCATAAATCAGTAATTATTAATCATACCAACTAATTTGAATGACATGTTATAATTGCCATGTGTAAATATTAGAATTTAATTGTTCATTAATGATCAATGGGTAATCAGGTTTCCTTTTTCAATCTCAGGATGATACATTCAATTCGTCTCAAAACAGATTTTCCCCTGCAATTCATTCAACTTACATAAAATTAATAGTTTATATACATAGAATTAATTACATATTGTCCTTTTAATGGTTCATATTTTTTAATATTTTTAGAAAAAAAGTATATTAGTCATACATTTTTAATGAAAAGGACAACATATAATCTCCATATTTGGGGAGAAAGTTTCACTGATACTAATAGATAAACCCTGAACCCTCTCTTCCATAATGTGTACATAAAAATGATAAGTATTTTTTTATTAAAGATAAAAGAATAATAAATTGATCTTTCTAAATAAAATGATTTTTTATGGTCTAGGTTTTTGAGGGATATAAATTTATGTTATATTTTATTAGATGTGATTAAAAATGAAATGAAATAAATAAATTACTTCATGTGCACTAACTCCTTAAAAGAAGCTAAAAATAATGAATATTATACTAAACCTCTAGAAGTTAAATTTAACACATCGATGAGCATTAAAAATCCTAATATGTGTTTTCAAAAACAAAGAAACAATCCTTTATAAATACCTTTATAATACTTTAGAAAAATATTTCATATAAAATATAGTACATTTGATATAATTTATAAATACAAAATGGTTAAAATTAAAATTAAAGAATATTTAAATTACATTATTGTTTCTATTATTTTTAAAACCCATTTTTAAGCCATCAATGAAAATCATATAGATTTCGGCTTAAAAATCATTTCAAAATAACAACTCATAGTGAATTAAAATGATGTGTTAGATATATTATGAAAACCTTATGGAAGATAGGAGTTTTAGTTGTAAAAAATTGTTCCATTGGGGTAATGGGTTCACTCCCCAAACCATATCATCTCATAAGACACAATAGTGATGAAATTTAAGAAAACATTTTAAAATACCTTCCATTCACATGCAGAACCCTCTAAACAATTCATATTCTTACATAAAATATTTTCATAGAAGTAAATAAAATTAATTCATAAAATCTTAAATACATAACAATATTCATTAAAATTAATATATTATAGATTAATTAACCTATTAATAGGGAATAATAACATTTAATAAGACACAAACATAAATTCCTTGATATTAAATAAAATGATTTCATAAAATATTCATGATTCATCAATCACAATTATTAATGATGGAAATATCTACTATCAATATTGAAAATAAAATATTTTCCATGAAACTATAAAATTATATAATAAAAATCATTGATTCAAAACGATCCTCTTACCTGGAATCTAAAACATCCCATATGTTTCTTTATTATTGTCTTCTTTGGAAAATCTCTTTACTTAACACCTTAAAAACCCAAAATATGGAATTATGCCAATATTAGGACCACGAAAATTTGATGAGATATGTTTAAAAGATATTTTGGTAGTTTATGATCTTGAAATAATGCTTATGGTGATAATATTTTGTGAAGTAATGAGCCCCCATTTAAAATTAATGTGAGGTGCTGATTTGGAATTACATAAAATATTAAAATATTGTATGTTTATTCTATGGATTAAGACTTCCAATATGTATAAAAATAATTGGATATTACATTTTAGACATAATATAATAATATTAATCCTTATTAATGAATTTTTTTTATTTAAATATTATATTCATTAAAAAAATTTTCAAAATAAATACTATTCACAAATATGGATTTTAAATAAAAATTAATAGGATTAAAATTAAAAATTATGTATATTTTTTATTTTGTCTTATACGTATCAAATTCATAAATATAATTCTTAAATTACATTTAAAAAATAAATATGTTTTTTTATTATATTTATATCATTCATTTAATTTTTTCCTAAATTAAAATTTTACTTCATCATCCTTGTGAAACTCGTTAGGGTAAATGTATTTTCTAAAAAAATTTAAATAAATATCCATAAAGAAAATATCCCTATGTTTTTTCAAATTAATAATTATCTTATAAATAATATTTTGTATATCTATATATAAAAAAATTGTTAAAATTTAAAACTATTTTGTGAAAAACATTACATCCGTTTAAAAAATATATTATAAAGGTATTAATGTTATTCAAATGGGACTTAAAAGGCCCCAAACACTACCCATGATAACATTATAGTCTAAAATGACTCATTGAAAATGATTTAATAATTTTTTTTCATTTAATGTTTCATAAAATTTTAATTATAATTATTTTATTTATTTTTCTTCTTCATGTACCCACACGATATCATCAGTGTATAAGAATTAATGTCAATTATTACATATTAAATATTTATATAAATTTACTAACTAAAAATTAAATTATATATGTTCAAAATGAAATTTTTATAATCATTCATTAGGTATATTGACTCATATAAGTGGAATTAATGTTTATAAATTTGTTATTTTGTAATTTCATTCCCTGTGCAAAAATTTCACATGCATATAAATAAGAATATTTTTATATAAGCCTAAAATTAGAAAACATCATCCAAAAACATAAAATATACCTAAATAATATGTCATATTTCTTGAAAATAATTTTTATCCATCCAATATAGCCCATAGGTTAACTATTAGACTTTTCTGAAATTTCAAAGGCCCAACATCAGTGAAGACAATGATTATCTTATACCTATAGTGAATAAAATATAATATTATTAAACAAAATTTTATTTTTTTCAATATTTAAAATATAATTTCCATATCTTTTATTTACATAAGTTTATTAAATTATTTATCATAACCATTTCTTAGATATTTCACAAAAATAATGTTTTTTTAAAATTAAACTATATATTTTACTATTAAAAAAATTAACATTATTACAAAATTCTAAAAACTTCACCATTAGTTAATTTTAATAGTGTAATTAAAAAAAGGAAGAGAATATTTGGAAATTATTTTTTAAAAATATCTTAAAACTAATTATAATATTTAATCATATAATGAAATAAATAATATTTTTGAATAAAACGTATTTATATTGAAAAAAATGTATTTAATGGAATTTTATTATTAATATTATATAATAATTTAAAAATAAATTTATCTTGTGTTATGGAATTATATTTATTTCATAAATCTATAATTTTTATTCATAAATATTATTTTAACAACTAGGTTATAAGTATCTTATTTAAATAATAACACGTAGTTGTTTGTTCCAACCCGATGTGGCATCATGTATCCTTTTTCAATCACAGGATGATACAAAAATTCAAATATATAATTCCATAAAATATTTTGTTGTGACATTCTATTTCCCATTTATTAATAATCAAATTTTAATGTAACGTCTCATGTAATAATCACTTTATTTATCGTACGTGTTTTGATTATTAATTCTGGAACCTCTTATTAAATAATGATTTAAATTTTTTAAAAATGTTAAAAATTAATTATAAATCATATATATTTATAATATAAACGTTTATAATAATCTATAAAATATATATGTATATAATGGAACAGGCAATTCCTGGAGATGGTAGGTCATATGTATGCAGAAATGATGTTTCCATTTTTCAGGGCGTATTTAAGGAAAGAATTATAATGAAATATATATATAAAGGTATATATTGTTGATAAATTAGAATTATTATGACAATTGTAATATATAATTTTACTACAAATCCTATAACATATTGCATATAATGTGTGAACGAATCATATCCCTTTGAGGACGTGGTAGTCTACACTCACACAATTGATGTTATCATATTTTAAAAAATGGAAATAAAGATTCTAAGATTTATATTAAAAACTAAACTATTTAAATATATATTAAATGTCATTAATACCTTATAAAATTACAGTTTCCATCATAATTATCAATACTAAGTGGATGTAAATGCAAAACCAACACCATTGTTTCATGAGGGCGATGTTCATCAGAAAAAAGAATGGTAGTTTCATTAGCCATTTTATGGAACTTTGTGAATGTTCATCTACAAGGCATAGCATAACAACATATCAGTATATTTATTATTTTTATTATTTTATTTTTTCATGCAATATTTATAATTGAGGTGGTGGGGTATGAAAATTATATAAAGGAGGTCGAGGAACCATGTTACATCTTCTTTGGGTGAATCCATTTGGTTTTCACCAAATGGATTCCTTTTATGGATTTTTGAACAAACAAAATATTCACAAATTAATATATGAATTTTGGTAAGATTATTGGGAATATATTTTTCAAATATTATTTGATTTTATAGTTTTGATAAATGGGTATAGGTGGTGGCCATACATATGGGAGGGACGAGATACACATGGTATTTTTGAAAAAAAGGATAGATATACCAGTGTTTTTATCTAAAAAAGTTCATAAAAAAACAATATTAGAAGTTTGTTTTCCAAATTTGTATATAATATTGTTTTTCAAATGTGTCAATGAAATTTGGCCCATAATTTTTAATGATTATTCCTATGTTAAAAATAAATTTTCATTAATCGTTGAAAAAATCTTAATAACATTCAAAAATAATTTTTTCCAAAACTAAGTCAATATTAATATATAATAAATATAATAATTACATTAAACAATTATATATATTTTAAAAATTTATTTCATAGAATCAATAAAATTATGTATAATGGAAATTATATAGATGTGGTGATAATATGAATTTATAAATTGAGAATGTTCAAAAGTACATTAATATTTTATATCTAAATTCAATATAAATTTGAACCGATTACTTAAATTGTATATATAAATTTATACTGGATAAAATTTTAAAATAAAACAATTTTAATATAATATTTAACTATATAAGTATATGATGAAAAAAATATTTCTAAATTAAAATCCAATAATTTTCAATATTCATTAATTAATGTTGTTTTTAGGAAAATCCATAACATTCTCCCAAAGAAAAGTTTTACATTAAAATCCAAAAATTAAAATTATTTATCCAATTAAATTTCAAAAAGTATGTAATATTAATTTTATTATTTTTCATAGTTCGGGAAAATATGTTTATTTGAGAAAATAATATTTTTAAGCATATAACGTTTTTATAAAAAATAATATATTTCATTATCAACATTATAAATAATATTTGGAAATAAGTTATTTCTTTTCATATTAATAAATTTAATGGATAGATTATAATTATCTTATTTAAATAATTGCAACAATAAAATGAAGTATTATAGAAACTCGGTATTCCATGTAAAGTAATCTATGTTAGTTTTCCATTTTGTGCAATCTAATAAGGGTAATTTTTATGGTTTATGAAATCCAAAGCTAGTTTTTTAATATAAAAAACTATATTATGTTCTGTGTGAAAAGAACAACATCAAAAACATAAAATTAATTTGGAATAAATATTTCACAAAAAAATTGGGGGGATCATGGGAAGCACACCAAAAGATAGGACTCAACTCACCATGGGAAATTGGGATGTGGTTTTAATTCTCCTCCAACTAATACATATAAGCTACATAGAATTTATGAATATTTTGAGGGTGTGGAGTGGTTTGGATTTATAGTTATTTTGTTGGATTTTTTATATTTTTATTTATTTAAATGTTATAAATTTGTTGTTGTTTTTGAAAAAATATCATAAAATATGTTGGTGGGTTTTCCTTATGGTTGTTGCCTATTGTTGTAAAATTCCAATATAGAGAGTTCATATGAAACCACTAGAAGTGGTCAAGGAGAGTTATGCAGTACTAATTGACTAGAGGTTAGTGGAGGCTATGGTTTGAGATACCCAATATTTTGGGGTTGGGAGAATGCTCTATGCCAACTCGGGTTATAGATTTCAAACATCATCTAAGAAAATGAATATTCATATAAGTTCCCACAGAATAATCCTCATTCTTTAAAAGGTATCATGATACCTAATGATATAGAGGAGTCACTTATGATGATATAGAGTATGGTTTCAATTTTTTATAATACTAATGTGGTTAGAGAAAAATTCAGTTCATTTAATTTGGATGGTCCCATTCGAAAGTGGTGGGATTTGGTCACGCATGTTGGAAAGAATAAGTTAATTCGTAGGGAATATTTCATGGATATGTGAAATGAATATTATTTTCCTAATATATTATCCTTCTTAGGATCCTAAATGATTTTTGAACATAGAAATGTAGTTAGGGCTGTGATGGATTATGCAATCGACTTTGAAGAGTTAGTTTGGTACAAAACCAATATTATTTCCTATGAGGAGATTAAGGATAAGAAGTTTGAGATGGGTTGGGGATGAAAATATGATATGTGGAATTCTTGTTCATGTTGTAGATGAATTCAGATGTGGTTGATCATGCCATGACATTGTCAATTTACACAAAGGATATTTTTATTCCTTCAGGGTAGTGTTAGAATAGGGCAGTGGCAGCACATTTAACATGAGGTGGATTAGGGATGAGAATGGGGGAAAGGAGGTTGTAGATTAATCCATTCATCCAGTATTTTATTATCTGTAGCTTCTGATGCAAGTTTAGTGGGGTGACATAAGGATGGAATGTCATGGAACATCTTATATATGTGTTTTCATCTACCAAAAGAATACTAATTGTGAAGAACTTTGGGACACTTAAAATGATTCTATGGGATGGTGAACCTATTTCAATGTCATGCATGATAATTGGATTCTAGAGGAAGGTAAAATTAGACACAACCATCACAGAATGTAGGATCTCAGTTTGGAGGATGTGGAGGTAGAGATGGATCATAATTTGGATAGAGTCAGTTCATAGAAGTGATATAGTCTCATGTTCGTTTTAATACTCATGCTGATTTAAGGAAAAATATATTGTGGAGAAAGAAATAGTATAATTTTATTTAGGGGTAGTGACAGTTCATGGTATCATTCATATTTCACTATATATAATTTAATTTACATTATGATATTAGTTCCTTTGTTTCTTTTATTTTTTCCATCATGTTTGTGTGAAATGTTTCAAACATGGCCAATGATTTATGTGATAGTGTTATTGAAAAAAAATATTACTAAATTTGAGAAGTGATTTAGGTGTCCATCTTCTACACTCACCATGCCATGGGTTGGGTTGGTGTTGTATTTTCATGTTTTTGGAATGGACCACTTTGACGTGATCCTTAATATGGAATGGATGTTTCATTCATTAATGCACGCTGATATTTATAGGTGGAGAGAGAGTTTTGTATGACCAGATTAAGGGAGCCAAGGTTTCCAAGGTGAATGGTATCCTCATTTGGGACTTGTTAGACATACACAGTATTGATTAATTAATATAATTTTTTTAGAACTCATCACCCCTGTTGGATGACAATTATGGAGCTCCGGAGGGTGGATTGCCTCCTTTTGTAGATGAGTTACCAAAGGTTTTTCCTTATTACATAACATTATTACCTATAGAGTAGGATGTGAATTTATCCATCGATTTTTCACTTTTAAATAGATGATATCTCTTCCCTACTTCCATATGGTCCCCAATATATTTAGAGAACATAATGCACAACTACACTATTTAGAATAATAATGATTTATTTACTCTAGAGTATTAACATGGGATGCCTTAATTCTTTTTGCAAAAAAAAGGCTAATGGATCTCTCCAATGGTGAATTTATTACCAAAATCTGAAAAATCTTAAAATCATGAATAATTATCCTTTTCCCATATTGATGACCATTTTTATTTTCATAGGGATGAAATTTGGTTTTCCAATTATTACATTTTTGATGGGTGTCACTATGTTTAATTTGGAGAGGCGGATGATCCAAATACTGCCATAAAAATAATGTATAAATATTTTCCGTACTTGTTCATGGCCATGGAGTTGAATAATTATCTATTGGTATGTATGGTTCTCATGAAAAGGATGTTTCTCCAGCATCTCGATTCCTTTGTTGTGGTATTTATCGATAACTTCCAACGTTATTCTAGGACTAAGGAGGAGCATGACTTGTATCTGAAAATTACACTGGGAACTCTTCCAGATAATTGTTTCTATGTGAATAATTATATAATAACCACATGGTTTAATGAGGTGATGTTTCTTTGTCAAGTGATCATGGAACAAGGGATTTGGGTGGAACATAAGAAAACCAGTGTAGCAATGGAATGTTGAAAACTATAGAGTATTTTTGATATGAATAGATTTTTATGCCTAGTATGGTATTAAAAGAAGTTTTTCAATTATTATTTCACAACAGTCATCATTATTAATAGCACCTACCAATATATGTATAATGTTTCAATGGAGCCCAAAGTGTCATGCTTTATTTAAGGACAATAATTTGTTCCTGGCCATTGATCATGTTTTGATCATGTGGGAATATGGGAAAGGTTATGTTGTTTATTTCAATTCATATTGTAAGGGTGTTGGTTTTATTTTTAGGCAATATGATCATGGGGTGGCGGATGGTTCTCAAAATCTCTAACCACATTAATGGAATTACCCAACACATGATGAGGATTTAACATTAGTGATTCATTACATAAAAAACATGGAACCATAATATTATTTGTGGTAAATATTTGGATTATTTAGATCATAACATTTTAGCCTAATGTATCTCCTAGAAAGATCTACTTTGTGGTAATGGAGTCATTGGGCATATTGGGCATGGAAAATCATCACTAAATAGATGATCAAATGGAACAGGTGAATTAGACCACTGAAGGAATGCTCCAATAATTTTTGTTACATTTAATTGGGTTTGGGATATACATTTCTGGTCGAATTTGTATTCATATTAAAATATCCACCAATTATTGATTTTAATGGATTCTTTAGTTGAAATTTATAATCAGTTTCATCTATGTACTATGTTGTGAATAGAGGTGGGTGAGACCGGGATATTTGGAACAAGCATTGTATATGAGACATAAGATAAATTTAATTCGAACATGAATAATATGTTGATAGCATGTAGTATTATTATTCCCTATACATGTTAGATGCTTTGAGAAATGGGGTTTTCTTGTGGGTGACCATGTTGTTCTGATAGATTATCCTCATTGGTTCATTTCCATTTGGTAAACTGGGGAATCTGATACTGAGATATGTTGAAACATATTTAAAATGGCTGCTAGGATTAGTAAAGTGGAATAAATTTCATATATTCCATATCATTTTATGTTAAACAATGAAATAATCTATGTAACTCAACCAAAAATTTGTAATCTGGATTATTCCCATGTGTTGAAATGAGAGAGTTATAGTTAGATAATTACTTTCCAATTTTTTGAGCAACTCGTGATGATTGTGGATTCTCCAATGAAATTTTTCATGGGAAGTCTATTTCATTAGACAAGGTTCTATGGTATCATGTTTTTAACGAGCATGTGACTTTGGATAAGATATAATTTTTTGAGGATGAGTTTTCTTTTTTAGCCCATAATCAAGATTCGAGTTGAGTTTCCTAGGGCATAATGGTTTCATGGGGTGATAATTGTTTGATATTTTTTTTTGAGTTATTCATTTTTATATTTTAATCCTTATATTTATCCTTTTGTTCATTTGTGTGAAAAATTGTAATTTTGGGATGCACATTAGGTGGCACATGGTTGATATATATATATATAAGAAACTGTGTAACCTTTCACCAGTAACTATGTGGCTAGTTTCATCTTTTTATAGTTGGAACATCACATTTGTCTCATAGTATTGAAAACAATGATGGATCACTATTTTTTTTATCATCTTGGACAATGAGAGATACATGGTTGCTACTAAATTGGAAAAATATCAGGGAAGACTATAAAACAAGTCTCAGTTATTAACAAATGGAAATTTTTTCGTTCTACACTATTCAAATTAAAAACTAAATCACCTCCCATCTTCCCCATACCCAATTTTCAACCATGAGAGCCTCTTCCAATATTTCTTGGACCTCTTTATTGGCATTCATTGTGTGGTATTAGTGTTAAATAATCTATAAGTCATCAAAAAAATATATTCCATATATTTCTCACTCTTTTATGGGTTCTCATCCCAGTTTTGAAGGCTTTCATTTTTACTGTGGGTCTTCTGATTGAAACAGTGTTTGATATTGTTTTTTTGGGGGGGATATGAATTTTTTTGTTTCATATTTTCCTTTTATGGTCATGTTGTGGGGAATTGGTTTATTCTCACTAGTTTGAAGCCGATTCCAAGTGTGAGGTAGGTGCTTCAATGATTCTACTTTATTATATGATTTTCAGATGCATTCCTGATTTCATGAATGTGTTATATGGACTATTTTTGGGGTAACAAATATGGTCTAGAATGGATCTGAGAAGAACATGTGATGAAAATAAAATTTTAAGAGGAATGTGTTTAGGATTCACATGTGACTCATTGTGGATTTTCATCATTTTATTATAACATTTGATTGGAGTTTTTGAAATGTGTTTCAGTTAAAATTAAGAGTTATGATGCGATGAAAGTGGAATTTCTATTAGATATGTCGTTTTTCTGCCTATCCTACTTTTTTCACCTTAATTGTGTATTCAGATTGTGAATGTGATGTGTAACAAGTTATGAAATGGATTTTAGATTAGTATTATTTTGAATGTGTGATTTCCCATAGAAATGATTAGATTTCTTATGTTTTCTTCCTGATTTTTCCAAATGGTTTTTTAAAATATTTAAAGTAGTGTGAAAAATATTTATAGATGGTTTTGGTGAGTGTGTAATGTAGAAAGTGTTTTTGTTTGTGGAAATTTTTTGTTTCAATGAGGATTTTTTTGTAGGACTAATGGGAACATGTATAAGTGGTTATTTAGTTTTCTCATATTGATTCATGGAATGTATTTGTTAATGTGTGGATTTATGAGATATGTGAAATGAAATTTAAGAATAGAGGGAATCATGGGTATGTATATGGGAGAACAAAAACTACTACACTATTTATCTCTGTAATTTCATGTCCTGGATTCAACTTTAAGGTTTTACACAAAAACACAGACTTAACAAGTGATATATTTATATACCACCTGAAATTTGGAAGGGATCCTCTCAAATGGAGCATGCATGTGAAAAATATTGGTATTGGATTTTTATTTGTGGACCACTAGTTCTTTTGATGTTATTCTCTCTAGTTTCACATGTATGATGATGCTATTGGAAGTTGAGTTGGAGGATTTTGATCAATGAGATATGTTACTCCTAGGGTCCCACTTATGCATGTTATCTTTATATTTTTCCCATTATTCTTTATTGTGAAATGATTCTTATGTGAGGCCAAGATATCTATCGGAATATGATTATCCTATTTTATATTTTTATTTCTAGAAATATTTTTCTGTAAAACATGTTTTTGTTAAAAAAAATTTCTTGATAAAATATAAAAGAAAATATTTTCATTGAAAATTTTCAAATATTCTTATGGAAGTGTACTTGTTAATTTTTATTCTAATGTTATTGAATTTAATATATTATTTTACCTGGAATCCAACTTGTCTAGGGATAAATCCCTTTATAAAACATTATTATTTTGTAGACTTTGATATATATTAAATGGGTAATGGTTCTTTTATCATGGTGGTGATAGTGCATCTGGATTCTAGTTCCCCACATCATGGTGGTGTTGGTGGTGGTTTCTTGAGGAAGATTCACCTCTTGTATGATAGAGGTTTCTCGGATAGTTTTATATTTCTCTTCCCATTTTAGTATTTTTTGTTTTGTTTATTGTTTTAAAACCTTGAGTATGAAAATTGGTGTGCCTCATTGGTTATGGTTATAAAATATTATGATGATTCCATTTTTTGGTAGTTTAGGATTTAAAAGGTTGGTTAAATCAATCCCCATGTGTATTTTTGATACATAAGAACTAGTTTCCAAAAACATTTGGATCAAGAATTCCCTTCGTGCCATGCCAATAATTGGGCCGAGTGTCAGGATGTATGAAATATAACTTGGTTCATAAAATTTTCAGGGAGTTAATCATTATCTTAATTTGGGTGTTCTAAAGAATAATTAATTCTGTGATGTTATTCAGAATTCCTAATAACTGATAATTAATAAACATATGTTTTTTCCACAGTGTCCTATCCTGGATGGATTTTTATTTTTTCAGTATCTGCAATGTCTATGTAATATAATATTAACATAGTTCCATCAAGATTAATCAATTAAAAAAACCAAATGTGTTATTGTGAGTGATGGGAATTAACAACAATTGATATATATTATAAATGATAACTCTGAAAAATCAACAAGGAAATCTCTTAATAACTGAAACCATTATATATGATTTTAGTTCAATGTAAATTACACATGGTTTTATCTACACATATTTTTAATGGGTTCATTCATACCCATTGGCATTATTATAAAACATCGAAAATCATCATGGTTACTCATAAAGGGAGTTTGAATTAACAAATGATATATCCCAAGATCATCTATGTATGTGATTAGTAATAATCCCACTTATCATACACCATGTGATTATTGATTTCATAATCCAATTTACTTCTTAATGATTATTACCCCTAGGTGAATGTTTTCTAAAATAAAATTTAAATTTATGTTTCTAGATATTTAATTAATTGGTATCGAAACCAAAAAATCAATACTTTAATAATTTTATAAGAATATTTTTTGTACATAGTCATGTCCAATTGGGTTTTACTATTGTTCCATAATACTAATAAATAAATTTTACTAAAAATAATGGAAAATAACTAAAAATTGTACTGTTAATAATTGAGGCTCCCAACACCCACACTGCTAGGTCTGATACTAACATAACACTCATTAAAATTTAGGATTAAGACAATGTGTAATTACGCAACCACAATATATAATTATTTTTCATTATTATGTAAATTAGTAAATTAAATGTATTCAATATTCAAAAATACATTGAAGAAATGCTATGATATATAAAATTACTAGATACTTAAGAAAATTATAATATAAAACTTGAACAAATTCCACCATAAAAGTACCTCACTAGTTTCAAATATAGAATTATAATATGTTAACCCATATTCATAATCCATGTAATGAAAATATTTTATTTATTTCACTTCAAATTCCCATTAGTGAAATAATTATCAATATCTAATCATGTGTAAGAAAATATGCATATGAGAATGAAAATCAGGATGAATTATATTTTTACAATGAACATAGAATTACAATATTTCACCCTACATCATTCAAAACGACATATATTCTCAAATGAAAAATATATAGCATAGATAATGAGTATATATTAATAAGATGAAAGAATGATCTGTGGAGAGTAAGCATATCAATATGACATGGAAATGTTACATTCCGATGGAAAATAACATTAAAATAATCTATAATTAAAAATTAAAAAAATAAGTTATCATATTATGATTATATTTATGAACACCTACCCTTTAGATTTGGGTAATATACACAAATCCAAACCCTTTAGTTTTTGAGCATGTCCTATAATTCCAAAAATTTATTTTGGACACTGTCTAAGATGGGATATGATACATTATATCACGATATATAAAAACATAACCAATGCCTTGTATTATAAGGTAGGATCCCAACAATAAACAACCATGCTTTGGTTTCCCCAAATAAATCATTTATTCAATATATAAAAAACAACCAATTGATTGTAAATTCTTTCAATGATTTTATAAAATTATTTTAGAATATTAAATTGGGTTATAGATCATATTATATAACTAATCAATCATAAAAATCAAATAGTTCATATATTTATATATAGGGATATTTAGAAAATCACACACAAAAGGATTAATAAAATTTAATAATGAAAAAGTGAATTATTACATGAAACTGATCTTTAAGAATAAAGTATCATCATTTGGGTAAATATATAAAAAATGAAAAAAATTTTATATTTAATTATAATGAAATTAAATTTTAATAATTTTTAAAATAATTAATTAAAAATATAGATACAATTGATCCCTGAATATTTCTTAATTAATTTTAATTCAAAATATGGACAGGGAGATAATAATATTAAAATGAAATTGAAATACTTTGTAACATTTTGAAAATTATTTTTTATATCCCAAAAAATGAAGTTAGTTATCAATAATTATAATGAGATAAGGTCAAATTGAATTTTTCTAGAACATTAAATGAAACAAATTTGGATTTCAAAATTAAAGTGGATATCATTACATGAATGGGTGAATATAGATATTTGTAGAAAATAAATAATTTTGAGGGATTGGGAATTATTCTAAACATCATAAAATTTTATAATGAATGACATCAATAATTGATATTTTCTAGAACATAATGTGGTTTGGAATTATAAAAAATTTAAATAATATATTTGAATAACGTTTTATAACATACTAACTGGGACATCAATATAATTTTTGAAAGGATTCTTAGTAAAAAACCCATTATAACATTGAAATCACTGAATTGATAAAACCCTTAAAGGGATGTCCTAAAATAGAATAATAACGTAATTTACTTTCATGTAGAACATTTAAAAATACATACTTAGAAATCATATAAACCACAAAATATTAAACAAGTGGGGAATTGGGCAAGTTCCACCGATAAAATAAATGAGATGATTAATGTAATGAACCTCCAATTATCATTGGATTGGGAGTGCAACCAGTCGTCACTAGGCCTTATGCGAAATCCCCAAGATGCCAAAGGCTGTCAATAAATGGTGAACGGTCTCAAGTATGAGTGGGGGACAATTTACCCTTTAAGAAAATATACCCATCCATTAACCATTCACTATACGATGGACAAAACAATGAATGGCTAATCACAACATCATTTATATTAAACCACATATGAGTACCAAGAGAAAGACTCAAAAACCCAAAACAAACCAAGACACAGTCCATGGTTCCACACTGTGCTCCAAGCTCCAAGAACCACTACATCTCCCATGCTTCACCATGAACCACTAGCAATAAGCTGCTTTACGCTTACATGTGTCCCGAAATACAAAATCGGAAAAACCACCAAAGTTCCAAAGCAGGGGTGAGTATAAAACTCAATATATTTTCCCCAATGACATCCCTTCTCATGCCACTAGGATGGAAGAGTTAGCCACATTTATATAAAACATTTTATATAAAACATTTTCACCAAAGCAGTTTATAACTATATATAAATATGTTTTCCAAAACTACCCATTCTCAAAGCATCATGGTGAAATTTAATCCATCTTTTCCAACATGTTTTTTTTCAGAAAAATAACAAAACAAATTTACAAACCATTTCACAAACATACCGTTTTGGCATTACCAACCATTGGACAAACCCGTGAAATCAACCATGCATGTATCGTTATGACAGTTCCATATTCATGAGCGGTTTCTCATTGATCTACCAAGTCATCACAAGTTAATTACTTCCCATGTGCAATTACACCTTTGGCACTGAGAACAAGGTCATATTTCAACCAAGACTCGTACATATAGTGAATACGTTCCATTAAACGTTTTGCACCGAGAACAAGGTCCTATTTCAACAAAGCCTCATACATGAAATATCAACACACACCACAAATTTCCAATAACCATGTCAAATAATCCTTTCAATAAAACACATTTTCTTGAAAACCATTTACCATCCAGATAAGTGTTTTCAAAAAATTCATACCATTTCAATAAAGCAGCCTTTTTATTGAAAAACAATTCCATCAAAACCCTTTTAAGAAAATATCCTTTTTCTAACCCATTTCTCATAAAACCATTTACAATTTCATCAATTTCATAATTTAAAATCAACATTTTAAATTCAAATAGCCACCTCACATTGCACACAATTCACAGATATTCCATAATTTCATCAAAACCATAAATCACCACTAAAGATGATTTATTCCACAAAAATTTCCATTCCAATAACCAATATTAAACTAATCCAACAAATTCTAACAAGAGGAGTCGAGAGTGAAGAAACCTACCTCAATGTTTTTGACGAAAACCCTAACAAACGGAGAACACACAAGACAACCGAGCCGATTCACCTAGGGTCTTCCTTAGATCTCCTCTCGTAACACAAAGAATACCAAAACCCATAATTTTTGGCTTCCACACGCTTAGATCTAGACATAACGGGTGTAGATCTATGAATCTGAGAGAAGAAGAGAAGTAGATCTAAGTAGATCTGAGAAATCAAACAAAAACGACCACATGCCTTAAGAATCTGGCTTCGATTCTCCAAGAGAAGCCTTTGGATCGCCTCCGGAATTATGGGAGAACCTTCCTTGACCTTGGGAGAGCTAAAATCTCGAGTTAAGGCCGCTTAGGAGCTTAAACGAGCCATTTACGGGTGAAAACACATGATATCCTCAATTATAGGATCTCGTTTAAGTGGACGCACAGTTAGTTCAAACAGTTTGACAAACTGTGTGCTAATTGTGCTTTAGCTACTGACTCATCCACCCTTCTCGCATCGTTTGGCCACCCAGTTAGACAAACCATGGGCCAACCATGTGTAAGACATAGCCTCCAAGACCCACTGCGCACGGTTTGGCTACATGGTTTTGAAAATAGTGTGCCTCCCGTGTGACTTCACCTTTGCCTCAAAACATCATTCTCAGTTCTCCCAACCCACCCATTCAACACCCCTAACGTTAAACCCATGAAAATCATCAAGTAAGGGTTACATACCAGAAACTTGGGGTACTAAATTCGCCCCACCATTGTCCTTTCTGGCCCCGGAATGTAAAAAACCATCGCATTCCTGAAAGAGTTCTGGCCACTGCTCTTTCATTTCATTCCCTCATTCCCAAATCTCTTCCTAAATTTGACCATGCTGCCATAAAACCCGCACTAGACCTATGATTTTTCCATTAAAGACTTTCTCTTTCCTATCCACTATTCGCACTAGAATATATACCAATGAAGCATCCAGCTCTAGGTCAACGTGATCCCATCTGATCACATGGTTCGGATCGGGCTGATTCTTTTTTAGCAGAGATACTTAGAACACATTATGCACTGCACTGAATCAAGGTGGTAATGCCAGCCGATACGCTACCTCTCCAACCCATTCCATTATCTCAAAAGGGCCTAAATATCGAGGGGATAATTTTCCTTACATCCCAAAAGGACGATTTCCATGCCTTGGAGAGATTCTAAAAAACACATGATCACTCACCACAAATGACAACGGTCTTTTTATAAGGACCCAGCCTTAAAACATTACTTAATCTTGAATTAAATGAAGAATTCACATTGGGGATATTTTCAGGTTTAGAGTTATAGAAAATTAGGACATAACTATTACATCTTAAATTATTAAAAAGTAGACAATACTACTACAACTGATTTTTCACAACAATAAAAAAAATCCTTAAATAAAACAAGAGTTCTTTTCTTGATATAAATCTTCTTGAATGCTTCCTTTCTCATACCCTTCATTATAACATGTGAAAAATATTTCAAAAACTTGGGGTGATCATAAAAAGCTCAGTAAGGGTTATAACATAATGAAAGGAAACATTAACCTGATGATAAATACAAATCGATGAAACCATAACTTTCAATCATAACATACCTTCTGAAATAATAATATTTGTGTATAACTTGGATAAATCCTAAGACAAAAAGGTAAATTGAGGCATTCATAACATTCTTACGTTGGGAGTAACCCTCATGGTTATGTTTAGAATACCCATCTCATTATATTACCTAAATCTCTTCGGAGAAACCTTAGGGTTTAACTCCTTCACGTTACCCAATGAATTGGAGAGCTATCTCGGGCACACCCGCCCATAGTTTATCACGGAACCACCCAATTTCATAAAAATTTCCCATGAACCATAACATAATCATAACACATAAAACAGGCATAAAAGAAACATAAAATTCTAGCATTTCAATCACAAGAGATCACACAATGATATTATCATAAATAAAAACCTCTAATAAAATCATTAAAACTCTATCATAGAAATATCCCTTTATACTTTGAAAATATTAAAATAATACATTTAAAATAGATTTTAGACTAAAAGTGTCCCATACCACATTAAAACCTTTGAATGGGGTTTCAAAACATTCATGTCGATATAAATAAATCCTTAATACCATTTTTAAAACATGGACATGGATGATAAATGTTTAAAAGAATAAATCTTTAAAACTATTTAAAACAATGTTTTAATAAATGAGACCTTTTCCATTTTAAACATTTAAATTATAAGCCACATGAAATTAGACGATTTTCAAAACATTTAAATGACTTTATTATAGACATTATATGGATATGGAAAGTCAAAGGGGTTTTATATACACTTTATATAATAATAAAAGCGTATATCATTAAGAAATGTCTCAATGATAATAAATTGAGATGTAATCCCAATCAAGGCTCATGCCATTAGAGAAAGGATAAATAAATGACATAATTATGTGTAAAAAATATAAATACACAAAATATAAGTGTATACTCAGTGTAAAACAATCATATTTCATCCACACATATTCTTAGAATGACATAATCAAGAAGTAGAGGTTTAACCCAATGAATTGGAATTGGGTTAATATGTTCCCTTGGAAAATTTCGATAGTCTAACGACATCATATCCAATTTTAGAAAAAGAGTTGATGAGAGAGATAAAGGGTATCTCATCACATGGAAATAAAATTTACAACAATAAGGATATATAAGAATATATCTTAACATAATAAGATGTAATTTAAAAGACAAAACAAAAAGAAGTTTGTTAAAAATCGGAGGGGGAAAGGTTCCCTTACCGACATGGGCAACATTTGAAACGTACTCCCCTTGAAAGAAGGACTATAAAATGTTGATGTAAATAATCATAAAGGAATGTATATTACACAAAGAGTAGAATAATGGGCAGTACATACACCACTAAAAGGAAATGGTGGCAAATGTAGCATAAATCTCACGGGAATAAAAGTGAGATGAAAAATCCCTTACGAGAACTCAGTAGCTTAACAGCACCACTTAAAACATCCAAAAATAGATTTATGAGATCAATAAAGTATCTCATAATATGAACATAAAAAGTACATAATGAATAATATAAAAGAACATCTCCAAACATAAGAAAGATTAGTTTTAAATAAATTACAAAAAAGAGAGTACTTAAAAAGGAAGAGAGTGGCAGGATCCCTTACCTCGTGTCCGACATGACTCGATCGTTCTTTAATATCCTGAATAATTAAATAGGGATAATTTATTATTTCTTAAGAACCATTTTTATGTTAATTATTCCTTTTATATCACTTATTACTCTGTTATGAACATTACATATTTATTTATGTTTATAATGGTCATTTTGTCAATCATTGGTAGTTATGTCAAAAATAAACTTCATATAATTACAAGTTGTTCATGTGGTAAAATATCCATTATAGACAGAATTATATTCATGATGTATATATAATATATATCATATATATCCAGTATATACTTTAACTTATAATTTTACATAACATTTAAAGGTAAGAAATTAAATGCACCGTTCATGGAGACGGTAAGCCGTACGTACGCATGAACGCTACTTTAATTTATATTTCTTATCTAAAGGAATTAAAACTAAATGAGAGAGAGATATATATATATTATAATTCCAATATAATATATATGATATATATTTCACATAAGTTCATTAATTTAATTCTTTATACATACCATGTATTGCATGATCGAGTCACATCACTTGAGGGAGCGGTAGTCCAAATATCCTCAATTGAAATTATCGCATTTTCACAACATGAAAAGCAAAAAGGTATGTATTAAATGTAAAAATACAGAAGCATAGAGAGGAAATAAATATAATATATATCATAAATAAATATAGTGCCATCATAATTTCCACCATGATAGGTGGTATGAGAAGATAGAACAATCATCGTTTCGTGAGGTAGTAATTCACCATCCACAGAAACAGTATGTTCTTTAACCATTAGACAGAGGTGTTTGTAAGTTTAGATCAAATAAGATTAATAATAACATCCTACTTATTTATTATACTAGTGTTACTAAAAAATAAATGAATAAACTGAGTTTAGTGGGTTGGATAAGAAAAATAAAACAAAAGAACATAAGAGAGAACATTACATTTAAATCGGGTAACTCCTCTTGGATTGAACCAAAAGGGTTTCATGAAGAGATTTATGCCTATGATAAGGCTTATATGATGAATAGAGGGATGTTGAGAGATAAAATTAGTAGATTTAGGCCTATCCAATGGATTGAGTGGAGTGTGTAAGGAGGTAGAGGTGGGGGCCTTTTATAAGAGGGAGGAGGGGCACTCTAGGAATTTCTTGAAAAGTTACTTAATTATAAAATTATTTTCTGATATTAAAGTTCCCAAAATTATATATTTATGGGATAAGGTGATAAGGGTTCTAAATCAACCCATACAATAGGTTTTTTTCATGTTTATGTATTAGATTTTACATTATCTTTTCATTTTATTTAAATCGTTCAATAATGAGATAATCACCGCATCATCATGGTGTCATAAATAAGTTAATTTATTTAATTTCTAAAAATTATAAAAAAATACTATGATGTAGGAAATATTTTTATATTTCCAATGACTATTTATAGTCTAAAATATCATTTATGTAGGCAGAATTAAAATCGTTTTACTTAGGAGTTACATACATTGGTTACATTTTCCTTTCATTAAAAAAAATATGATAAAAGGGCACTATCACACTAAAGTGATTCCATGGGGTCCCAAAGATTGAAAAAATGAATCCCATGGTCGGTTATGACACCACCAGTAGCATTATGACATATTTTGGGGTCATTTTATATTTTTTATGATATTATTTTATTACCCTTAACTACCCGGTTACTAATTAAACACGATAATTAAAGATAATTACGATCGTTACTGTTAATAATGTCCAAAATCAAAAGAGTCTTAATTAAATAATGTGGACCTTATGATTCCAAATATGGAAACCATTTTATCAAATTTAAAATATATAAATTTTAGTAATTAATTTAAAATAATTCTAGTTGTCAAAATCAAAGACGAGTTTTTAAGAAGTAAAATCTATCAAAAGATTTATTTGTTTTTGCATCCAATTTAAAAATGAAATTACATCCAATGACAACCATTGTATTAAATGATAAAAACCTAATTAAATTACACCTTTAAAACAATTAAAATCATAATCTATCTATACAAATAATTTGGATGAAAAAGTAGTTTTGAATTAAAATGCAGTATATTTCACTATTAATTATAAATGAACATTTGTCAGAAAAATACCAAAAATTCACCCTAAGATATATTTGATATTACAAATTCACAAATGATATAGATTTTACAAAATTAAAATAATCGATTTTTCATTAATTAATTTTATAATCAATTCCTGCTGTCAAAACAAATAGTGTGGTTTTTAAGAAACAATATCTATTAAAAGATTGACACTTTTTTATGTACAATTTCAAAGTGAAATTAATTATAATGACAAAAAATGGATTAAATTGTAAAAATATATTCCAACTAGAATTTAAATCCAATTAAAAAGATAATACATACTTATAAATAAATTATATTAAAAATCACTTTTGAAATAAAATACAGTACTTTTCACTGTCCATTAAAAATTGAATTTTATCAGATAAATACCAAAAATATACCCAAAGTAAATTTTGATGATATTAATCTAATGAATAATTTTATTTTGTCAAAATGAACATATTAAAGTGACCAGAACTATATTTAAATAGGGTTCTCCATACAAAGGCAGTAAATCATCCTTTTAATGTAAATTATGCTTAAAATCAGATTCATTTACAATTTAAGCCTCTAAATTTTATTGGATAAAAGTAAATACATTTAACAAACATCTATAATAATATTGTAGTTAGTTGTATTCATTCCCACACATACAACGGATAAGTGTATACTACCATTTAAAATAATTATATTATTAGTGTGCAATGTATGATTTCCAAAAACTCGTTGTTGTGTATTGGGTACGACATTGATCATAGAGTATCTTTTAAAGTAATATTAATATTTTATTCACAAATAATAATAAATATGGAAATTTAATATTCTTTATTTACCTGGAATGTTACATCTTTCCCCCCTTGTGGGAATTGCGTCCTCACAATATTTTAAAAAAATTGGGGTCAGAAACATCATTGAAAGCCCCACATCGGAACAAGAGTCAGTAAAAATATCACATTTTAATAATGAAAGATAAGTACAAAGGTCACACGAATTAACCCATACTAGGATTCCATGAAAACATGGATATGGAGGAGAGAAAAAAGGGTCATGTTCTGATGGAGAGTGATAGAAAACATGATTACGACAAAGTTAACCCCAAGAAAATCACAAACTTATGATGGGTTAAATGGTATGTGATTCCCTAGTAGAAAATGTTAACATACAACATTTTTTGTTTTAATTTACATTTTAAAGAGGAATTTATTTATGAGCTTAAATAAATCATAAGGAAACATACTCACTTTTCATGTAGACATTCATCTTTTACTAGATTTCTAACACAAACTCATATTTTCTCCAAACGATGAGAATTTCAGGATGACTTGTTCATATTAAGAGCACTATAATAAACTTCTAGAGAATCAACTAACCCATAGAAGATGAACTATATATTTACCATGTCTTCAAACCTTATCCAAAACCAAAATTTGTTAGTACATGATCCGATAATACCCAAAAAGGATAATCCTTTATAAAAAGTAATACTACTCTTAATCTCCAAAATTTGTCCAACAAAACCCAAAGTTCTTCAAAGACCATTCAATAGACAGCTATCCATAAAATTCTTCTATGTAATCCAAACTAAAAATTAAACCCAACTCTCTGAAGGATTTAATCACATAGTCTTCCAAGATAAATATTTGCATTTATCTCCAAATAACATTAGTTACTCTTAAAGTCTCATACTGAAAATTGACTAACCTAATCACATATCCTCCATGATAGGCTAAAAATTTCCATAGATAACCCAAAATCAACTTATTCTTGATTCGTAAGATTTTCATACTAAAAATAATTTTTCATACAAACCAGGGACTTCATGTAGTCCAGTGGTAGGCGATAAATACTAGTCGCACTTTGGTTGTGGGTTCGATTCCCACAAATTTGTCTGACACAACGGGTTGTCACATGGTCTGCATGTTATCATTTTTGAAAAACAATATAATTCTTAAAACATTCTCCAAAAAGAGATAAAATCATCAAAAATAACCATAACATAATTTAACCTCAATTTTATCTCATGCCTTTAACTTTCCATCATAACATATAATAACCCATAATTACCTCAAAAGTAAGGATCATATATGTAATGTCCCAGATTTTTCCAGTATTATTTTAATATTATATGGGAATAGTTCGAGACCAGGCTCTGAGACGGCATGCAGTTCTGAGGCCCGGTGATCCCGGAACAAATTTTTGAATTTAATTTAATAATTAAATTACGCGTGCATGTGGTTTTCTTGAAAAAGTGGAATAACACCCGAAAAGGTGCTCGGATCCGAAATCTGAGGGCATCGTTTCGTTCGAAATAGTGTTTTTACCTCAGCTGAGGCCAAACTTCGGCCGGCGCAGGTGAGTAGTGAAATTTGGTTTTTTGGACGTAACCGTAATAAAATATTTAATTAAAATATTTATTTAAATCCTTGTTGAAATGAAATATTTTATTCCATTAAATAGGTATTTTCAGGGAGGGTAAGGGGTACAATCCCCCTAACTCTGATTTCCTTTGGAGAGCTCTAGAGAAGTCTTCCCGACGCGGCGATGACGTTCTTGACGATTTTTTCCGGCAACGACGACGCGACGACCAGATCATCGCCAACGAACACCGCGGAATCCAAGTAGGATGTTTAAATTGTGATTTCTTCCACATTTTTGATTTCCACGAGGAATGCAGACTAATCCACGAACAGATTAGCCACATATCGATCGTTCTTATGGGATGGGCTTTTTTGGGAATCGTGGGGATTTGATTCATGAAATTAATCTTGGTTTTCATTCATCCTTATAAAGGCGACGATCCAAGATTGACATGAACATCAATAGAGGTTTGTCCCTATCGATTGTTGTGTTTTTCTCCCCCGATTCCTAAACGGTATTAGTGTGCGTTGTATGCGTTCTTGGAGTAAATCTAATGTTGCATATTAGTTTGTTTGTGTAACTATCTAAAATTAAAGATCCAGTCTCGAGGTGACCTATCGGAGGTGCGACGACGATGGAAGCGGACGAATCCATGTGGTTTGGAATTCCCGTTCATCGATATTTTTGGTGCGGACGGATCAGGACATGGCATCAAGGCCGATTGGAAGCTTAAAACCGATGGAATCTGTTTCATAGGGGTGGGGTGACACCAAATATGATGTTTCGTGATGATCAGATGGCTGGATCAATATCCGGAGGATCAGCCGATGCGTGCGGAGGAAGACGATGCTTCTGGAAATTTACAAACTACACGCCCTGTAGTATGGGTTACATTGCGTGTGTTCATCGGCAGATTTACCTGGCATGTACATCGGGAGTACACGGACACTGGCAGGGTACACGGCCAAGGACACACCGTGTATACCCCTCCCTGGCCAGAAATGGCCAGATACACGGGATACCATGTGTACATGTACACGGGTAGGAGACACAGACACGGGTTGGGTACACAGCGAAGGACATGCCATGCCTACCCTTCCCCGGCCAGACCAGGCCAGATACCCAAGATACCTCGTGTACTGGTACATAGACAGGCGACACAGACACGGGCAAAGACCATGTACGGGCATGGCCAACATACAAGAGCGTGCCCCAGGTGCTCGGACATGGCATGTGATCCTTCTAAAGGTCGTGTAGTTTCTTTATAACCGAAAAACCGAGTGACATTGGCCGTTTACATGGGCCGTACTCGGAGTCAGGAACACGACATGTACTTTTCTACATGTCGTGTAGTTGATTTTTCCATAGACCGGACAGACAACACGGGCCGTTTACACGAGCAGTACCCAGGGACAAGGAAAACAGCGTGTAATCATATTACATGCAGTGTAATACATTCTTCAAAGGCTTGAGCTAATTGCCTTTTGTGACTTGGACTAGTTTTCTTAGGGTTTGTACCCTTGGTCCTTTCCCTGAATGTTCTGGTATCATTTCCTTTACACAAGTGTATGATCCCTTCAGCAAAAGTTCCGGAATAGAGTTGTTGGAATCCCCTCTGTGAGACATAGTGCCAGATCCTCTATTCATTACTGGAACCCTAGGTAGAGTTCTTGGTATCTATGTGACCAACATTACCAGTGCGTCGATCCTCGGCTTAGCGTATTATCTCAGACTGAGTTGTCAGAATCACCACATGACTTGGTCATGATCTTCATCTGAGCGTCATGTTCTCAAAGTATTGTGTAGTTTTTTCTCCTGGAACGAGTACTTCGTATCTCTCTCTTTAGACCTCGGAGTGTGTTCTCCTAGTTACAGGCTTAGTGGAATCTTCGAGCTGGATCTTAGTAGTGGTATTCACGATATTCGACTGTGCATGAGTATATCTGGATATTCTTGTTATATGATCTGTAGACATATACTGTGTAGAGCTAATTGTATATTTCTGTTCTGTTATTTTACCTTGTTGCATTTCCTTTGTGGTTTCGGGGTGTCCTATTGGGTATTTTTATACTCACCCCTACACGGTCTTTTCCCGCACATGTCATGTTTTGTGCAGACGAGTGAGCCTTTGACATGATTCTAGGAGGACCAGGACTGGACGGTGCTTAGTGAGATCAGGCGGGCCGAGGTGTGTTCCTACAGATATAGAATGCAGTCCCGGGACCTTTCCATACAGGTTGGACTTTGTTATAGACTCTCTTTGGGTGGGATTGTACTTTTGGACTAGGGTTTTACACATGATGTACTTTAATTTCCTGTCATACTCTGTTGGTTGTGATTTTAAGTGTATGCATGTATTTTCATTTTTAGTAGTTTTTACTATTCAACTTTGTGGGCTTGGGCATGTTTGTGTGTGTGTACAGGTTTATAGGCAATGCCTCCCATGTTAGTAGAATGCCTACTCAGTGCTAGTCACTAGCCCCTGGCCTATTGGAGGCGGGCATGGGAAGTTACGGCTCGGGCCCCACTGGGACGAGTCGTGACAGAGAGTTATCAGAGGTGGTCGGTTCTACCTAAGGACTGAGAATCTTTGAGTTGGTTTGGGGAAACCGTGTTAAGTGTTTCTAGTTCTACTTTCAGGCTAGGGATCCGATTTTCGGTGTGGGCGGCTGATGTATCCATACACCAGGACTTTGATAACCTGCTCTTTGACTCGGTGCATGAGAACACTAGTTGCAGGGGAAAATAATGGTGCATGCGTCATATAGGAATGGGTTGTGGTTTCAATGTCCTTCTTGAGTCAGCTCCCCAGATATACTCACTGACTAAGATACATCTTATTTATTTAAAGGATGAATCTGTGATGTGTACCTGCTAGGATCCAGCATCTCGATAATGAGGATGACCCCTCAATGATGAAGCTTCGAAACAGGGACTGAATCCCCCAGTTTTACCATCAGGTGGTGTGCCAGTTATTCCGGCACCTGTAGGGCAGTGTTTAGTGTCTGCTGTAGCAGTGGAGTAGGAGCGCAGGCTGAGCGCACTACACGAGTTTCAGATACAGAGACCCCTCAGGTTTCGAGGCAAGCCTGACTCTCAAGCAGTAGAGGACTGGATTGAAGCAGTTTCTAGAGTCTTCTGTTTGGTTAGGACACCAGCAGAGCAGATGGTGATCCTGGCAGCAATCCTTCTACAAGGTTCGGTAGGGAGATGGTGGAGTTTGGTTATCCAGACCCATGACGAGGAGACACTATCATGGTCGGAGTTTGATCGTCTCTTCAGAGAGGAGTTTTCACTGGTTACCCTCAGAGGAGTACGCATACAGGAGCTTCTTCAGCTTCAGCAGGGAGCCATGACTGTGGCTAACTATTCGTCGAGGTTTACCAACCTCTCGCGGTACTCGATGGATATGGTCAGAGATCAGTACTTTAGAGATCAGACATTTGAGTAGGGCTTGCACAAATATATCCGAGCTAGCATCATCCCTATGAGCATTCCCACTTATGTTGGAGTGCTCGAGTGTGATTTGGTGGTCGAGAGCTTCTTGGCAGAGGAGAGAAAGCTGAAAGTGGTCAGTAGTGGGAAAACTGGAGCAGAGACCTCGGCAGTAGGGAGCCGACGTTAGGGATCCAGGCTTGGGAGACATTTCTAGGGGAGATCCCAGGACCGGTGATCTACCGTATAGGGTTCTCAAGGCATATCCATCAAGCCTCGAGAGAGGTGAGGCTACTCATGTGATGGTCGGGGACATCTCACTCGAGATTGTCTGACCTGCCGTACTACTGACACGGGAGCAGTGGATGGACCACCGAGGTAGAGGCAACATGTGGAGCAGACAGATCCACGATGTGGAGGACGCAGTAGAGGAGCTGGGAGAGCAGCTGGAAGTGGTCGGCATTTTGACCATTTACCATCACCACCCCCAAGAGGTCCACCCCAGGCTCAGAGAGCCGGTGGACATAGGTAGGGACAGCTGTTGGCGGCAGAGGCTTATGACCTAGGTACACTTGGAATGATTAGAGGTACAATATGTGACCTTTCAACTCTGGCTGCTGTACTGATAGGCATAGGTGCTAGTCATTCCTTTCTGGCTACCTGTCTTGTTTGAGACATTGAGATTCCAGTTGAGCCGTGGACTCGACCCTTACGCTTAGAAACACCCACTAGAGTAGATTCAGAGATCACACACCTCAGTAGACAGTGTGACCTGACCCTTTGAGGCGAGAGTTTTCGTGGGAACCTTGTGTTGGTAGCGTCGATGCCTTATGATTTCATTATTAGTATGGATTGGATACCCACAGTTCATGCCCAGATCGACTATTTTAGGTGATGGGTGCGGTGTGTCTGCAGTGATGGAACAAGGTTCTCTTTTAATGGTGAAAGAGAGACCCAGACGGTGCAGGATGTACTCATGCATAGAAGGGAACAACCGATTTCACATCATTGGGCTATCCTAGCCCTTGGCGCAGCTGATGTCACGAGCTTCCTGTTTCTCGCAGTAGAGGCTAAGTACGAGGACGTCTTTTTGGAGGATGTCCCTGGGCAACCTCCCGGTCAGGCGATAGATTTCTGCATAGAGTTGCAACTCGGGACGACACCGATATCAGCATCAGCATATCGGGTGGCTTCTGTAGAGCTTCTTGAGCTGAGAGTGCAGCTGGACGACTTGCAGAAGAAGGGATTTGTGAGACCCAGCATTTCACCCTTGGTGGCCCAGTTCATTTTTCCAAGAAGGAAGACGGGAGAATGATGCTATGTGTGGATTACCGGCACTTGCATCAGGTGACCATGAAGAACCGATACCCAATACCGAGGATCGATGACCTCCTAGACCAGTTGAGAGGGGCACGATGGTTCTCAAAGGTTGATCTACGACCATGGTATCACCAGTTGCGAGTACTAGATGAGGAAATACCGAAGACAGCTTTCAAATGCCGCTATAGTCACTATGAGTACTTGGTGATTCCCTTCGGTGTGATGAACGCCCCGGCAGTGTTCATGGGACTCATGAACCGGATCTTTCAGCCATATCTAGACTAGTTTGTAGTGGTCTTTATCGACGATATCATTGTGTACTCTACGTTTGATGAGGAGCACACGAGACACCTAAGGATGGTTCTGGACACACTCTGATAGCACCATTTGTATGGGAAACTCTCAAAGTGTCAGTTCTGGTTATAGTATGTCCACATTCTGGGACACATTATCTCAGTAGATGGGGTAGCAGTGGACCTAGACAAGGTGGAGGTAGTGCTAGCATGGAAGCCACCCCAGAGTGTGATGGAGGTGCAGAGTTTCCATGGGTTGGCATGCTACTATCAGAGATTCATCCTTGATTTCTCAAGGATTGCAGCACGCATGACAGCTTTGACCCGAAAAGGGAAGCCTTTTGTGTGGACCGAGATATGAAAGCATTCTTTCCAGCAGTTGAGACAGAGTTTGACGAGCGCCCCAATATTGAGATCACCGGAGGAGGGTGTCAAGTACGCAGTGTTCTGCAACGCGTCAGGAACTGGGCTTGGTTGTTTCACAATAAAGAGGCAAGCAGTGATTACATATGGCTCATGTCAGTTGAGGCAACACGAGTAGAACTACGCGACCAATGATGTTGAGTTGGCAGCGGTAGTCTTCGCATTGAAGATGTGGTGGCACTACCTGATGGGAAAGTGGTTTACCGTTTACTCTGATCAGAAGAGTCTCAGAGATATCTTTTCTCAGAAGGATCGGAATTTGAGACAGAGGTGAGGGCTTGAGTTCCTCCCGGATTACAACTTGATATTTTTTACACACCTGGGAATGGGAACGTCATGGTAGATGCTCTTAGCCGAAAATCCAGTTCACCGTTGCTGGATAAGGTGACGAGGCAGTTGGCCTCTTTAATGTTATCCTTCATGGATATAGATGAGGGAGCCTACCTTCAGTAGATGGTTGTTACCCCTCCACTTCTACAACAAGTCAGGGATGCACATCTCGAGGATGCTAGTTGTGAGACTCTATGTGCTCTTGTATCCACAGGCGTTGCTGCTGATGGATATTCAGTAGGTGGGGAGAACGATATTCTTTTCAAAAGGTGTACAGTAGTTTCAATGACATTACAAGAGGAGTTTTTTACAGGAGTTCCATACATCTTCTTTGGTGGTGCATCCATGCGTGGAAGAGAAGTATCAGGACCTCCGACATCAGTTCTGGTGTCCAGGAATGAAGAAGAGTGTGGTAGAGTTTGTTTCTATGTGCCTTACTTGTCAGCAAGTAACGGTTGAGCACCAGGTGCCAGTAGGGTTGACTCAGCCCCTTGAGGTTCCAGAGATGAAGTGGGACGGAATATCCATAGACTTCATGATGGGTTTACAACGTATGTCCAGGGGACATGATGCCATATGGGTGATAATTGATCGACTCACCAAGTCGGACCACTTCCAAGCTATACGGGAGCAGAGGTCAGTAGAGAGCTTGGGATGCCTCTACGTGGAGGATATAGTTCGACTTCATGGAGTACCATCCACGATCATTTCAGATGGTGATGCTCATTTCACATCCCGGTTGTGGAAGGGATTTCAAAAAGATTTTGGGACTCAGTTATAATTGAGCACAACATTTCATCCTCAGACTGATGGGCAGATGGAGTAGATGAAGACTACACCGAGTCGGAAAAAGTCTTATGCCGATAGGAGGCGGAGGCCCTTGAAGTTTGAGGAAGGAGACCATGTGTTAATTTAGTTCTCACCTCGATGAGGATTGTGTAGATTTGGCCAAGGGCGCAAACTATCTCCAAGGTTCGTTGGCCCTCTTCAGATTCTATGTAGAGTTGGCGAGGTGGCATATCGCATGGATCTAATTCCATAGATGGACAGGGTACACAACATCTTCCATGTGTCGCAGCTATGGAGGTGCGTACATGATCCATCACACATCATCGACTTAGGTGAGCTAGACATTGATGATGGAGTGACCTTTGCTGAGTACCTAGTAGATATTGTGGATCGGAAGGAGAATATCCTTCGTGGATGAGCTATTCCCTTGGTGCATGTCTGGTGGCAGCACGTGAATCTCCAGGAGAGCATGTGGGAGTGGGAGGCTCAGATTCACATGTAGTACCCACATCTTTTTGAGTAGCCCTTGTTTTGGCATTTCGGGGACATAAAATCTCTAATGTGGGTGTGATCTAATGTACCGGTTTTTTCGATGTATTATTTTAATATTATATTGGAATTAATTTGATACCAGGCTCTGAGACGGCGTGCAGTTCCGAGTCCTGGTGATCCCAGAAAAAATGTTTGAATTTAATTTAATAATTAAATTATGTGCATGTGCGGTTTTCCTAAAAAAGTTGAATAACTCTAGAACATGTTCTCGGATCAGAAATATGAGGGCACCGTTATGTTCGGAACAAAGTTTTTTTACTTTAAGTGAAGCCTAACTTCAGTCTGCGTAGGTCAGTAGTGAAATCTGGTTTTTTGGACGTAATCATAATAAAATATTTAATGAAAATATTTATTTACATCCCTGTTGAAACAAAATATTTTATTCTTTTAAGTAGAGATTTCCCAGGGAGGGTTAGGGTTATAATCCCCCTAACTCTGATTTCATCTAGAGAGCTCTGGAGAAGACCTCCCGACACGGCGACGACGTTCTTGACAATTTTTGCCGGAAACGACGACGCGATAACCAGATCATCGCTAACGAATGATGTAGAATCCATGTAGGATGTTTAGATTGTGATTTCTTCCCCGTTTTTTATTTCCCCGGTGAACGTGGACTGATCCGCGAACATATGAGCCACAGATTGATCATTCTTGCGGGATGGGATTTTTCCGTAATCTTGGGGATTAGATTCTTAAAATTAATCATGGTTTTCATTCAACCTTCTAACGGTGACGAACCAAGATCGACACGAAAATCGATCGAGGATACTCCCTCTCAATTTTTGTGTTTTTCTCTCCCGATTCCTACACGTTTTTCAAGTGCATTCTATGCTCTATTGCAGGAAATTGATCGTTGCACATTAGTTTATTGGCGCAATGATCTGAAATCAAAGTTCCAACCTCGTGGAAAACTAACAGAGGTGCGACGGCGGACGAATCAGTGTGGTTCAGAATTCCCATTCATCAATCGTTTTCGTGCGAACGGATCGGGACGCGCCATCATGGCCGATCGGAATCCTGAAACCGACGGAATCGGTTTCGTAGGGGTGGGGCAACCCCATATCCGGAGATTTATGATGATCGGACGATTGGATCATGATCCGAAGGATAATCTAAGGCGCGCTGAGGAAGACGACGCTTCTGGAAATTTCCCGACAACACGTCGTGTTGTATGGGCTACACGGTGTCTGTTCATCGCTGGATTTACCTGGCGTGTACATCGGGAGTACATGGACACGGGCAGGGTACATGGCCAACGCCATGCCATGTATACGCCCCCCCTAGCCAGAACTGGCCAGAGACACGGGATACCCCCTGTACTTGTACACGGGAAGGCGACACGAACACGGGCTGGGTACACAGCCAAGGACACGCCGTGTATACCCTTCCCCAGCATGACCCAACCAGATACACAGGATACCCTGTGTAATGGTACATGGGCAGGAGACATAGATATGGGCAGAGACCGTGTACGAGAAAGGCCTTCATAGAAGGAGCGAGCCTAGGTACTCGGACACGGCGTGTGATCCTTCTATACACTGTGTAGTTTCTTTCTAACTAACAAGCCCAGTGACACATTCCGTTTACACGGGCAGTACCTGGAGTTAGGAACACAGCGTGTACTTTTCTACAAGTCGTGTAGTAGATTTTTCCACAGACCAAACATACGACACTAGCCATTTACCCGGGTAGTACCATGGGTCAACGAACACGACGTGTAATCATATTACATGCCATTTAATAAATTATTCAAGGCAAGAGCTACTTTCCTTATGAGATGTGGACTAGTTTTCTTAGGGTTCGTATCCTTGGTCCTTTCCCTGAAGGTTCTGGTATCATTTCATTTACACAAAAGTATGATCCCTTCAGCAGAACTTCCTAAATAGAGTTGTTGGAATCCCCTCTGTGAGACATAGATCTGAATCCTCTATACATTACTAGAACCCTAGGTAGAGTTCTTAGTATCGACGTGACCAACTTTACCCGAGCGCCGATCCTTTTCTTAGCAGATTAGCTCAAACTATGTTTTCAGAATCACCCCATGACAAGGCCATGATCCTCATCTAAGCTTCATGTTCTCAAAGTACATGTGGATTGTGTTCTCCCGGAATGAGTACTTCATATCTCTCTCTTCAGACCTAGGAGTGTGTTCTCCTTTTTAAGGTCTTAGTGGAATCTTCGAGTTGGATCTTAATGGTGGTATTTGTGATATTTGACCGTGCATGAGTATATCTGGATATTCCTGTTATATGCTCTGTAGACATATACTGTGTAGAGCTAACTATATCATTCCTTTGTGGTATTTTCCCTTGTTGTATTTCCTTTGTGGTTTCGGGGTGTCCTACTGGGTATTGTTATACTCACCCCTACACGGGATTTGCCCGCACGTGTCATGTCATGTGCAGATGAGCGAGCCTTTGATCGGATTCTAGGTGAACCAGGACCGGACGGTGCTCAGTGAGATCTAGTGGGCTGAGGTGTGTTCCTATGCTACAAATTGCAGTCCCAGTACCTTTCCATACAGGTTGGACTTTGTTACAGACTCTCTTTTGGTGGGCATGTACTTTTGGCCCAGGGTTTTAGACTTTCTGTACTTCACATTCCTATCATGCTCTGTTGGTTGGGATATTCATTGTATGCATGCATTTTCATTTTTAGTAGTTTTTACTTTTCATCTTTATGGGCATGGGGATGTGTGTGTGTGTGTAAAGGTTTATAGAAAATTCCTCCCATGTTATTATCATGTATACTCAGTGCAAGTCAGTAGCCCCTGACATATTGGAGGCGGGCTTGGGGAGTTACGGCTCCGGCCCCACTGGGATGCGTCGTGACAATATAAACCCAAAGGGTTACCTTTATAATTATTACCTGAAATTCCACATCGAGTTGGTTCTCTCGTACATCATGCATCAGAGAACTCACCAAGGTTCATGTGGATAATCGTGACTCCTTGATATTTGGTTTAGAATAACCACGAGATTCCTCATTGAATCCCCCATTTCATCAAATCTCTTAATCAGAGAACCACAATTGTTTCCTTCAAACCCATTGTCACTTTTGTGCCTACTAGATCCATCCATATACTAAAACCAAAAATGTCAGTGTGAGTATCTCAACATAATAATCATGTACTAATGATGAATATAAACATTAAGATATACTTACTCCTTCACATAATCTAAAAACTACAACTCTTTCTGATATCCTAGCCATTATGGTAAGGTCACTTATGCTTAAAGAATACCCAATCCTCTAAAGTTATCTAAACTGACCTTTCATACCAACATCAAGGACCCAGCCTTAAAACATTACTTAATCTTGAATTAACTGAATAATTCACATTGAGGATCTTTTCATCTTTAAATTTTTGGAGAATTAGGACATAAATATTACATATTAAAATATTATAAAGTAGACAGTACTACTATAACCATTTTTTCACAACATTAAAAAAATCCTTAAATAAAACAAGAGTTATTTTCTCGATATAAATCTTCATGAATACTTCATTTCTCTTACCCTTACTTATAACCTGTAAAAAACATTTCAAAAACATGGGGTGAGCATAAAAATCTTAGTAAGGGTTATAACATAATGAAAGGAAACATTAACCCGCTGATAAATACAAATCAATGAAACCATAACTTTCAATCATAACATACCTTCTGAAATCATAATATTTATGTATAACTAATATAAATCATAATACATAAAGGTAACATGAGGAATTCATGACATTATTACAAAGGGAGTAACCCTCATGGTTACGTTTGGAATACCCATCATAGTATATTCCCTAAATCTTTTCAGAGAAACCTTAGTGTTTAACTCCTTTGTGTTACCCAATGCATTAGAGAGCTATCTCGGGCTCACCCACCCTTAGTTTATCATGGAACCACCCGATTTCATAAACATTTCCTAAGAGCAGTAACATAATAATAACACTTAAAACATGCATAAGAATAACACCAATCATTCTGAATTTACCAAAAGACGGGTTAGAGAGATGGGAGACCATCTCTCTCTAAAATCGCGAGTCGACTAGGGTTTTCCCTTGATCCACACTCACATGGCGGATTTCCTATTGCCCAGACGATTTCAATCTCATCACTATGATTCTACTCAGATGAGCCAAGGATCCCACTTTCTCCTTCCTCCTGCAAAGAAAAGTAATGACGATGAGCCTCGAGATATCGCTCGCAGTCGTCTCTCTGGTCGATCCCAAGGGATCTCATTCCTTGATGCGCTGAAGTCTTCTAATCATAATGCTAATTCAACGAAGCCTCCGCTGGTCAAGAAGCTGGATGATGGAGGATTCCTGGTTGAAGCGGATCCAGAAGCGATTTAGCAACGTACACATTTGTGCAGGTTCTCCATTATGGCCCGTATCTCCTCTCTCAAAGGTAATCGACCTTGGCCACTCTCTGAATTACACGCTCGTATCTCACAATGTTGGAATTCTGTTAACTGGAAACTAATTCCAGTCGGCAAAGGATATTTTCATATACTTTTAAACTCTCAAGAAGATCTTGATCGTATTTGGAAATTAGGAAATATTATCCTCAAACCTGGTTTGCTTCACCTATCTAATTGGGACTCCAATTTCAACCCACACACTCACCGAAACACATTAGCACAGGTTTGGTTCAAACTTAATGGCCTTAATTGGTTTTTTTGGCACCCAAAAATATTGAATGACATTGATTCATGCATAGGAACACCCCTCAAAATCGATCAACGAACATTGAATGCTGATTTAGGAATCTTTGCAAGAATCATGGTAGAAATTAATCTGGAATCAAATCTTCCAAACACTATTAACATCACTGCCAAGGATTACAAAGTGGAAATCAATATTGAATATGAGAGGATACCTCCTTTTTGTGAGCATTTCAAGATCATTGGTCACAATATCTATAATTGAATATTGATTTGGAAACAACCAATCCAACTACCTGATAGTGATTGGAAAGAAATAAGGAGGAATAGGAAGGACAAATCTCCCTTGGTTAGTGCTCCTGAAACATATAAAACTGCAACCTGGGTGAAAAAACCAATAACTTCATCTCATTTAGGGGAGACCTCGGATACCAAATGGGCTGACCTTGTCGAAGATGAAGAAAACAACAAAGCACACACAAACAAATTGGAATTTACTGTTTTAGACAGCCTTAAGCAGGATACTGGAATTGTGAACTCTGGTTCCTGTACTGCTGATCAGAATAAGGAATCTTCCACTCCTCACACTTCTTCCAATATCACTTTAACCACGGATGTTTAGAATGCTCCTCAGGACAACTTGAATATTATTTCGCAGGAGCCTCTCTCTTTGGTAAAAAACTCCAATAACATGCAGGATTCTATCTCTGACCTGCCAGAGGTACAGTGTCCTTTGGAATTGCGCGTGGGAAAGAAGATCAGTGAGGAGCATATCTCGGTTGCTCCACAGCAGGTCCAGTAGCATGCTTCCCCGGTTGCAGAGGCCTCATCTTCTGCACTCTGCACTGGGCAAAGCTGTGCTTCTCACTCCCCAATCATAGAGCTAAGGTCGGTTTCTCTTGCTTCTCCCCATTCTGAACCGGACGTTTCTTCAGGTACTTGCAGCATTACTGTCCAGAATGATAGTTTACATTTGAATTGTGTTAATGCTGATAACAACAATGCTCTCATTTCTGTTTTGCCGACAGCCAACAATAACAACACCCACGTTATTGACACCCAAACTATTTCGTTAGATGATTCTACTACCATCATTGTCCCTACCAAAGGCAAGAAATTTCCTACCTCAAGCCCCAACATGTAAAAAAATATCCGAAGATCAAATAGACATAAAGGCTCGGATAGTATGAAAAAAGGGAGTTCTAACTCCAAACGTAGATTTAAATGAAGATTCTTTATTGGAACTGTCAAGGTATTGCAAACTTTGACACCTTTAATTTTTTACAAAGAATGGTAAATTTTCAGAAGCCTTTAATTTTTTCCATTGCTGAAGCTAAAACAATCTTTTTTTCTGATCTTGTTCACTTTTGTCTCTTTGGATACACCTTCATCGGTGCTTGTCAAAACAAAAAAAATTGATTCTCTTTGGACCTTTGCTCATCCCTCCCAGTCTAATGTTAATGTTTTCCATGTTTCTGATCAAAGTTTCACTTGTGACTTTATGATTGATAATGCCCATCTCTTTTGTTACTTTATCTATGCCAAGAACAAATATCAAGATAGGAGATCTCTCTGGCGAGACCTCTCCTCTCTGAACTCAAAAATTCATTCCCCCTGGATCGTTGCAGGTGATTTTAATACTATTATTTCAGCTGGTGAAGAAATTGGTCCTCTTCATTAAAGTCTGTCTATGAGGGAGTTTAAGGCTGCAATTGAAACCTCTAATCTTACTATTATTTCTTTAAAAGGCACAAAATACACTTGGTATAGGAATCACTACAATAGAGTGGTTGCGAGAAAACTCGATAGAGCCATTACAAATGACAATGCTTTAGATACTTGGGACTCCATTTCTAGTACCACCCTTCCTAAGCTTCATTCTGATCATCAACCTATTTTAGTCACCATCTCTCTCAATAATCGGAAACCCTCTTTCCCCTTTAGATTCAACAATGCTTGGTTCTCTGATCCTGACTGTTGTAATCTCATAAAACATTGTTGGTCCTCTTTGAACCAACCCGATGATGATTTCCCTTGTCCCCTTAAATTAAAATATCTCAAATGCACTCTCAAAAGATGGTGCAGCACTAAGGTGATTCAAATTGATAATGACATTCTCTCTCTTGAGAATGAGTTGCATCAAATTAAAAACAATATCACCCACTCCGACTTCGCTTCTGATCACCATCACGAATCTCATGTTACTATAAACCTGAATATGCTCCACGCTTTCAAAGACAACATCTGCAAACATAATTTTAAACTCAAATGGCTTACTGATGGTGATCGTAATACCAAGTTCTATAATGCTTTACAAAGAATTAGAAAAGATAGTATACCCCTTGCCTCCCTTAAAAATGGAGACAACCTTTTGGGTAATGAAGAAGATATTGTTAATCATGTTGTGTGTTACTTTGAATCGTTATTCAATGGGCCTTGTATGAATAAAGACCTCATTAATGAAATCATTCCTAAAATTGTTATGGATGTTGATAACAGTTTTCTCCTGAGTGTTCCCCTTGATCATGAAATTAGAGACACTGTTTTTGGTTTGAATCCTGACAGTGCCCCTAGGCCCGATGGATTCAATAATGGTTTCTATCAAAATAATTGGGATATCATTCATGCTGATGTTTGTAAGCTTGTCAAATCCTTCTTTGCTAACGGCTTCTTACATCATGGTTTAAATGCCCAATTCCTTTCTTTGATTCCCAAAGTAGATAACGCCTCTGAAATGCACCTCTTTCGCCCTATTACTCTGATCAACACACTTTATAAAATTATCACCAAGCTAATTGCTAACAGACATAAAACTATCACTGATAAAATTATCTCCTGTAATCAATTTGGCTTTATCAAGGGGAGATCTATCCAAGACTGTATCTGTCTTGCTTCGGAATGAACTAACATGTTAAATAATAAGAATAGAGGCGGAAACATTGCCATTCAACTTGAAATTTGGAAAGCTTTTGACACAATGTATTGGAAATTCATTTTCAAAGTTCTTCATGTTTTTGGATTCAATGATAATTTCATTTATAGAATTAAAACCCTCTTCCATTCAGCTCATGTTTCCATCCTGGTTAATGGATCTCCTAGAGGATTTTTCAAATGCTCTAAAGGAGTAAGACAAGGTGACCCCCTTTCTGTAATTATTTTTTCCATTGCAGAAGACTATTTAAGCTGTATGCTCACCCAGCTGGTTGAGCAAAACAAGCTCAAACCAATTCATGCTTACAGAAACATGAATGCCCCCACCCACCTCCTTTATGCTGATGACATCATTATCTTTTTAAAGGGTGACATAAAAAACATTAGAACTCTTAAAGCTGCTCTCAAGCATTACGAGGAGGTCTCGGGTCAAGTCATTGGATAGAATAAATCTTTCATTTTCTTTGGAAAAAACAACCCTCCTTCTAGGAAAAATAATATCATCAATGAGATTAACATCAAAGAAGGTTCTTTCCCCTTCAAATACCTTGGTGTTCCCATTTTCAAGGGTAGACCTAAAGCTTGCTACTTTTCTAACATTTTTGACCAGGTTCTTAATCAGCTTTCCTCCTGGAAAGGAAAATCTCTCTCCATGGCGGGGAGAGTCTGCCTTGTCAATTCTGTTATTATTTCCAAACATGTCTGTTCGATGATGGTATATAAATGGCCAATTAGTCTCATAAAAAAATAAATGTTCACATAAAAAACTTTGTCTGGACTGGAAGCACCTTGGACAGGAAACTTGTTACTATCCCTTGGGCTAAATGCTGCAAACCTCTAAACATTGGTGGTCTTGGCATTAAAAACATTAAATACATCAATGAAGCTCTTCAAGCCAGATTAACTTGGAACCTGATACAGAATGACACCCACGCCATTGCTTTCATCAAAAACAGGTTCATTGATAGATTGAAAAGATCTAATAAGAGTTTCATAACCTCCTCCATTTTGCCCTCTGTTAGAGACACGTTTGACATTATTATGCACAACGCTAGATGGATGGTCTTGAGAAACTCTTCCATGAGATTCTGGTTGGACAACTGGACTGGCGCTCCTCTTATCTCTTTTATCCCCCTTGATGATATCCCTGATGACATCAACTCATCCATTTGTAATGTGCTTAATTCTCACATTGATAATCTTCCTAAAAACATTGTTCAAATTATTGATTCTTACCACTTTTCTGCCTCGTGTGACTTCTTGATTTGGGAACCTTCTCATAATGGGATTCTTAACTCCAAAAAGTTTTATAATAACTCCTTACACAACGCTGATAATGATTTTAACTGGATAAAATTTTTTGACAAGCCCTGGATTAAACCTTCCAGACTCACTCTCATGTGGCGTCTTGCCTACAATAGGGTCCCCACTGATTCTTGTCTTCAAAGTTTTGGTATTCAACTTTGTTCAAAATGTCGTTTTTGTAATCAGCATAGAGAAGATACTAATCAACTATTTCTGTCTTGTGCTACTGCGACTTCTCTTTGGAAATATATTTTTGACACTTTTGATTGCAGATGGCTGGTTTATAACTCTATTGATGAGCAGATTAAACATTGTGTTGCTATGGAATCCTCTCACCAAATTAGAAATTTGTTCTTAGCTGGGGTTGCTGAGCTGATTCATGTGATTTGGTATGATTGAAACTCTATTCTACATAATAATTTCTCACACAACACTAATGCAGGTAAAATGAGAATTCTCATCTCTATTCGGGAAGCCGCATTGATCCAGAATGGTTCCTGTAACAATTCAGTGGTGGACTTTATGATCCTTCGCTGTCATCAAGTTGAGGCCATTTTCTTGAAACCGTTGCGAACCTTTGAGATTTTCTGGAGACCTCCATTTCCAGGTTGGATTAAAATCAATGTGGATGGAGCCTCTAAGGGAAATCCAGGTCCCGCGGGATGTGGAGCTGTCTTCAGAAATCATCATGGTCACATCGTGGGATGCTTTTTTGGAGGCTGTGGTATTGCATCCTCTCTGGAAGCTGAAATGCTAAGTGTTATTCATGCAAATGATTTTTCTCTTCGACATGGGTGGAACAACTTATGGATTGAGAGCGACTCTACTACTGTTGTTCAAGCCATTTGGAAGGGAGATTTTCATCTTTCTTGGCCGATTACAACGTGATGGATGAACTACCTTCAATCTCTCCATGGCGTCAATTACATTGAAACTCATACTTACCATGAATCTAATATGGTTGCGGATGCTCTCGCTAACAAAGGCATTAATCAGGCAATAACCTGGATGGAGAAGCTCCCAGAAAACCTGATTCCGTTGCATGTCAAAGATTGTAATTTGACCCCGTCTTTTAGAATCTTGTAATCTTTCTTTTCTTTTTGCTAATAAAATTTCTTTTGTCTTTTGACCAAAGCGCCACCTTCTCTAAAAAAATGCAACATAGAAACATAAAATTTCCACATTTCAATCATAAGAGGTCACATCATGATATTATCATAAATAAAAACATCTAATAAAATCATTAAAACTCTATGAGAGAAACATCCATTTATTCTTTGAAAATATTAAATGAAGAAATTTAAAAGGGATTTTAGAATCAATGTGTCCCATACCACTTCAAAAATATGGAAAGGGGTTTTAAAACATTCATGTACATATAATTAAATCATTAAAACCATTTTTAAAACATGGACATGGATGATAAATGTTTAAAAGAATAAATCTTTTAAACCATTTAAAATAATGTTTTAATAAAAGAGTCCTTTTCCATTTTGAACATTTAAAAATTAAGCCACATGAAATTAGTCCATTTTCAAAAAATTTAATTGACATTAGTACAGACATAATATGGCTATGGAACGTCAGAGGGGCTGTATATACACTTTATAAAAGAATAAATGTGCATATCATTAAGAAATGTATCAATGAGACGAAATTGATATGTAATCCCAATCAAGGATCATGCCATTAGAGAATGGATAAAGAAATGACATAATTATGTGTGAAAAATATAAATACACAAAATATAAGTGGATAATCAGTGTAAAGAAATCAAATTTCATTGACACATATTCATAGCACGATATAATCAAGAAGTAGAGGTTTAACCCAAATAATTGGAATTGGGTTAAGAATGTCCCTTGCAATAATTCGATAGCCAAACAGTGTCACATAAAATATTAGAAAAATAGTTCCTGAGAGAGATAAATGGTATCTCATAACTTGTAAATAAAACATACAGCAATAAGTATATATAAGAACATATCTGAACACAAGAACATGTAATTTAAAAGACAAAATAAAAATAAGACTTTTAAAAATAGGAGGGTGAAAGGTTCCCTTACCGACTTGGGTAACATTCTAAACGTACACCCCATGAAAGAAGAACTATACAACATTGATGTAAATACTCACAAACAAAATTATATTACACAAAGATCAGAATAATGGTCAGCTCATTCACCACTCAAATGAAATGGTGGAAAATGTTGCATAAATCTCACGGGAATAAAAGTGAGATGAGAAATCCCTTACAAAAACCTAGCAGCCTAATGACGCCACATAAAACATCCAAAAATGGATTTATGAGATCAAATAGGGTCTATCATAATATGAACACAAAAATTACAGAATTAGTAATATAAAATAACATCCCCAAACATAATAAATATGAGTTTAAAAGAAATGACATAAAAGAGAGTACTTAAAAAGAAAGAGAGAGGTAGGATCCCTTACCTCGTGTCTGACTTGACTCGATCATTCTTTAATCTCCTGAATAATAAACTAAAGTAAATTTATAATTTCAGAAGAAAATTTTTTATGTTCATTATTCCTTTTATATCACTTATTACCATGTTATGAACATTATGTAATTATTTAAGTTTATAATAGTCGTTTTGTCGATCATTGGTACTTGAGTCAAAAATAAACTTCTTATAATTACAAGTTGTTCATGTGGTAAAATATAAATTATATACAGAATTATATACATGATTTAGATATCATTTATATCATATATATCCAATATATACTTGAATTTATAATAATACATAACATTTAAAGGTAAGAAATGAAATGCATTGTTCATGGAACGGTAAGCCGTACGTACGCATGAACGCTAGTTTCATTTCTATTTAATATCTAAAGGAATTAAAACTAAATGAGATATATATATATTATATTATAATTCCAGTATAATATATATGTTATATAGGTCACATAATTTCATTAATTTCTGTCTTTATACAATCCATGTATTTCATGAACGAGTCACATCACTTGAGAGGGCGGTAGTCCACACTTCCTCAAATGAAATTATCGCATTTGCAGAACATGAAAAGCATAAAGGTATGTTTTAAATATAAAAACTAAAAATCATTGAGAGGAAATAAATATAATATATATCATAAATATATATAGTGACATCATAATGGCCACCATGAGAGGTTGTAGGAGAAGATAGAACAATCATCATTTTGTGAGTCAGTAATTCACCATCCACGGAAACATTATGTTCTTTAACCATTAGACGGAGATGTGTGTAAGTGTAGATCGAATAAATTTAATAAAAAACTCCTAGTATATTTAGTATACTGTTGTTATTACAAAAGAAAGGAATAAAAATAGTTTATGGAGTTGGAGAAGCAAAATAAAACAAAAGAACATAAGAAAGAACATTACCTTTAAATCGGGTAACTCCTCTTGGTTTGATGCAAAAGGGATTCTTAAATAGCTTTATGCTTAAGGTAAGGCTTCTATGATTAATAGAGGGATTTTTAGATATAATATGTGTCCATTTTGGCCGAGAAAATGGCTTGAGATGTGTGGGTAAAGAGGTAGAGGTGGGGTCCTTTTATAAGAGGGAGGAGGGGAACTTTTGGAAAGTCTTGAAAAGATACTTTTTTATAAAATTATTTTTGGATATAAAAGGTCCCAATATTATATATTTCTAGGATAAGGTGAAAAGGGTTAGAAATCAACCCTTTTAATAGGTTTTGGACAAGTGTAAGTCTTAGATTTTACATTATCTTTTCATTTTATTTAAATCTTTCATTAATGAGGTAATTGATGCATCATCATGGTGTCATAAATAAATTAATTTATATAATATCCAAAAATTAAAAAAATACTGTGATTTAGGAAATATTTTTATCTTTCCAATGAATATTTATAGTATAAGATATCGTTTATTTAGACAAAATTAAAATCATTTTACTAAGTTGTTACATAATTTGGTTACATTTTCATTTCTTTAAAATAAATATGATACGAGGTCACTATCACATTAAAGTGATTCCATGGGGACCCAAGGTTGGAACAAGGCATCCCATGGTCGGTCATGATACCCCCAATAGCATTATTAAACATTTAGGGGTAATTTTATATTTTTATGATATTATTTTATTACCCTTAACTACTCGGTTACTAATTAAACATGATAATTAAAGATAATTATCGTCGTTACTATTAATAATGTCAAAAAACAAAAGAGTCTTAATTACATAATTTGGATCTTATGATTCCAAATATGGAATCCATTTTATCAATTTCCAAACATACACATTTTATTAATTAATTTAAAATAATTCCCATTGTCAAAACCAAAGACGAGTTTTTAAGAAGTAAAATCTATCAAAAGATATGATTTGTTTTTAAATCAAATTTAAAAGAAAAATTACATCCAATGACCACCTTTGTATTAAATGATAAAAATATAATTAAATTAAACTTCATAACCAATTAAAATCCCTATCTAACTATATATATAATTTGGATGAAAAAGCAGTTTTGAATTAAAATGCAGTATTTTCACTATTCATTAAAAATTATCATTTGTCAGAAAAATACAAAATATTAACCCTAAGATATATTTGATATTACCAATTCAACAATGATATCCATTTTACAAAATTAAAAAAATAGATGTTTCGTTAATTAAATTTATAATCAATTCCTACTGTCAAAACAAATAATGTGTTTTTTAAGAAACAACATCTATTAAAAGATTGACACTTGTTTCTGTACAATTTCAAATTGAAATTAATTATAATGACCAAAATTGGAAGAAATGGAAAAAATATATTCCAATTAAACATTAAAAACAATTAAAAAGATATTCTATCCTTATAAATAAATTAGATTAAAAATTACTTTTGAAATGAAATACAATATTTTTCATTATTCATTAAAAAATGAATTTTATTAGAAAAATAAAAAAAATATACCCAAAGTAAATTTTGATGATATGAATCTAAAGAATAATTTTATTTTGTTAAAAATAACATATTAAAGTGACCAAAATTATATTTAAATAGGGTTCGCAGTCAAAAGGTGGTAAATCGTCCTTTTAATGTAAATTATGCTTAAAATCATATTCATTTACATTTTATGACTCTAAATTTTATTGGATAAAAGTAAATACATTTAACAAAAATATATAATCATATTGTATTTAGATGTATTCATTCCCTACAATACAACGGGTAGGTGTCAACTACCATTTAAAATTATTATATTATTAGTGTGGAACGTAAGATTTCAAAGAAACTCGTTGTCACTTATTGGGTATGCCATCAAACTTAGAATATCCTTTAACGTAATATTAATATTTTATTCAAAAATATTAATAAATAGAAAAATTTAATATTCATTATTTACTTGGGATGTTACATCCTTCCCCCCTTTTGGGAATTCCGACCTCGCAATTTTTTAAAAAAAATAAAAAATTGGGGTCAGAAACTTCATTGAAAGCCCCACATCGGAACAAGAGTCAGTAAAATTGTCCCTTTAAAATAATGAAAGAGAAGTAAAAAGGTCACACAAGTTAACCCATACTAGGATTCCATGAAAAAATGGATATGGAGGAGAGAACAAAGGGTCATTTTCTGATGGAGAGTGATAGAAAACATGATTAGGAGAAAGTTAACCACAAGAAAATCACAAACTTATGATAGGTTAAACGGTATGTGATTCCCCAGTAGGAAAAGTTAACAGACAACATTTTTGTTTTAATTTAAATTTAAAAGAGTAATTTATTTATGACATTAACTAAATCATAAGGAAACATATACACTTTTCATGTAGACTTTCATCTTTTACTAGATTTCTAACACAAACTCATATTTTCTCCAAACGATGAGTATTTGAGGATGACTTGTTCATATTAAGAGCACTGTAATAAACATCTATAGAATCACATAACCCAAAAATAATGAACTATACATTTACCATGTCTTTAAACCTTAACCAAAAAAAAATATTATTAGTACAAGATCAGATAATACCCAAAAAGGTTATTCCTTTATAAAAAGAAATACTACTCTTAATCTCCAAAATTTGTCCAACAAAACCAAAAGTTCATCAAAGACCATTCAATATACAGCTATCCATAAAATTATTCAAAGTAATCCAAACTATGAATTAGGCCCAAATATCTGATTTATTTAATCACATAGTCTTCCAATATAAATCATATCATTTATCTCCAAATAACATCCGTTACTGTTAAAGTCTCATAATGAAAAGTAACTAACCTAATCACATATCCTCCATGATAGGCTAAAAATTTCGATAGATAACCCAAAATAAACTTATTAATGATTCAAAAGATCTTCTAACTAAAAAGAATTTGTCATGCAAACCAGGGAATTTACGTAGTGCAGTGGTAGGTGATAAATACCAGTTGCACTTTGGTTGTGGGTTCGATTCCCACAGCTTTGTCCGACGCGACAGGTTGTCACATGGTCTGTGTGTTGACCTTTTTCCAAAACTATATAATTCTTAAAACATTCCCCAAAAAGAGATAAAATCATCAAAAATAACCATAACATTGTTTAACCTCATGTTTATCTCATGCCTTTCAATTTCCATCATAACATATAGTACCCAATAATTTCCTCAAAAGTAAGGATCATATAAACCGTAATGGTTACCATTATAATTTTTACCTAAAATTCCACATCGAGTTGGTTCTCTCATACATGATGCATAAGATAACTCACCAAGGTTCCAGTGGTTAATCATTAATCCTTGATAGTTGGTTTAGAATAACCACTAGAATCCTCATTTAATCCCCCATTTCATCCATTCTCTTAATCAGAGAATAACCACAGTTTCCTTCAAACCCATTGTCACTATAGTGCATGTTATATCCATCAATTTACTAAAACCAGAAATTTCAATGTCAGTATCTCAACATAATCATCGTGTACTAATGAGGAATATAAACACCAAGATATACTTACGCATTCACTTTATCTAAAAACTATGTCTCTTTTTGAAATCCTAGCCATTATAGTAATGTCACTTATGCTTAAAGAATACCATATCCTCTAAAGTCATCTAAACTGACCTTTGATACCAACTATAAGGACCCCGCCTTAAAACATTACATAATATTGAATTAAATGAATAATTAAAATTGAGGATTTTTATGGTTTATATTTTTGGAGAATTAGGACATAACAATTTCATCTTAAAAGATTACCAAGTGGACACTACTACTATAACCGATTTTTCACAACAATAAAAAAATACTTAAATAAAACTAGAGTTATTTTCTCGATATAAATCTTCATGAATACTTCCTTTCTCTTACCCCTCCTTATAACCTATGAAAAACATTTCAAAAACATGGGGTGAGAATAAAAATCTCAGTAAGGGTTATAACATAGTTAAAGGAAACATTAACCCACCGATAAATAAAAATCATTGAAACCATAACTTTCTATTATTACATACCTTTTGAAATCATAATATTTATGTATAACTCATATAAATCACAAGACATAAAGGTAACTTGAGTCATTAATAACATTCTTACATAGGGATTAACCCTCATGGTTACGTTTGGAATACCCATCACAGTATATTCCTTAAATATTTTCGGAGAAACCATAGGATTTAACTCTTTCTCATTACCCAATGCATTGGAAATCTATCTCGGGCTCACCCGCCCTTAGATTACCACAGAACCATATGATTTCATAGACATTTCCCAAGAACCATAACATAATCATAACACTTAAAACATGCATAAAATAAACATAAAATTTCCACATTTCAATCACAAGAGATCACATCATGATATTATCATAAATAAAAACATCTAATAAAATCATTAAAACTCTACGAGAGAAATATCCCTTTATACTTTGAAAATATTAAAAGAATACATTTAAAAGAGATTTTAGAATCAAAGTGTCCCATACCACTTCAAAACTACTGAAAGGGGTTTTAAAACATTCATGACCATATAAATAAATCCTTAAAACCATTTTTAAAACATGGACATGCATGATAAATGTTTAAAATAATAAATCTTTAAATCCATTTAAAACAATGATTTAATAAAAGAGTCCTTTTCCTTTTCGAACATTTAAATTATAATCCACATGAATGTAGAACATTTTCAAAACATTTTAATGACTTAACTATAGACATAATATGGATATGGAATGTGAAAGGGGCTGTATATAAACTTTATAAAAGAATAAAAGTGCATATCATTAAGAAATTTCTAAATGAGAACAAATTGAGATGTAATCCCAATCAAGGATCATGACATTAAAGAAATTATAAAGAAATGACATAATTATGTGTGAAAAATATAAATAAATAAAATATAAGTGGATACTCAGTGTAAATCAATAATATGTCATCCACACATATTCATGGCACGACATAATCAAGAAGTAGAGGTTTAACCCAAGGAATTGGAATTGGGTTAAGAAGTTCCCTTGCAAAAATTTGATAGCCTAACGGTGTCACGTAAAATTTTAGAAAAAGAGTTGATGAGAGAGAGAAGGGTATCTCATCACATGGAAATAAAATTTATAGCAATAACATTATATAAAAACATATCCCATCATAATAAGATCTAACATAAAATAAAAAACAAATATAAGTCTTTTAAAAATAGGAGGGTGAAAGGTTCCCTTACTTAATTGTGAAACTTTCGAAACATACACCCCATGAAAGAAGGACTATACAACATTGATGAAAATACTCATATACGAAAGTATATTACACAATGATTATAATTTTGGGCAGTACATACACCACTCAAAGGAAATGGTGGAAAATGTAGCATAAATCTCACGGGAATAAAAGTTAGATAAAAAATCCCTTACAGAAACTCGGCCGCCTAACGACGCCACATAAAACTTCCAAAAATGGATTTATGAGACAAAATAGGGTCTCTAATAATAGGAACATAAAAATTACATAATTTTGAATATAAAATAACGTCCCCAAACATATGAAATTTGAGTTTAAAAGAAATGACATAAAAGATAGTACATAAAAAGAAAGAGAGAGGTAGGATCCTTTACCACGTGTCCGACATGACTCGATCGTTCTTTAATATCCTGAATAATAAATCAGAGTTAATTTATACTTGATTAAGGAACTTTATTAAGTTCATTATTCCTTTTATATCACTTATTAACATGTTATGAACATTATTTAATTATTTATGTTTATAACGGTCGTTTTTTCGATCATTGGTACTTGAGTCAAAAATAAACTTCTTATAATTACAAGTTCTTCTTGTGGTAAAATATCCATTATATCCAGAATTATATTCATGATGTAGATATCATATATATCATATATATCCAGTATATACTTGAATTTATAATATTACATAATATTTAAAGGTAAGAAATGAAATGCATTGTTCATGGAGACGGTAAGCCGTACGTACGCATGAACGCTACTTTCATTTCTATTTCGTATATAAAGGAAATAAAGCTAAATGAGAGAAATATATATTATAATTACATTATAATATATATTTTATATTGGAAAAATAAGATCATTATTTTCATTATTTATACATTCCATGTATTTAATGAACGAGTCACATCACTTGAGGGGGTGGTAGTCCACACTTCCTCAAATGAAATTATCGCATTTGCACAACATGCAAAGCATAAAGGAATGTTTTAAATGTAAAAATATAGAAGAATCGAGTGGAAATAAATATAATATATATCATAAATAAATATATTGCCATCATAATGGCCACCATGAGAGGGGGTAGGATAAGATAGAACAATCATCGTTTTGTGAGGCAGTAATTCACCATCCACGGATAAAGTATGTTCTTAAAACATTAGAAGGTGGTTTGTGTAGGTTTATCTAGAATAAATTTAATAAAAACAACCTATTATATTTAAGATATTGTTTTTGTTACAAAATAAAGGAATAAAAAGTGTTTATGGGGTTGGAGAAGAAAAATAAAACAAAAGAACATAATAGAGAACATTACCTTTAAATCAGGTAACTTCTCTTGGTTTGAACCAAAAGGGTTTTCTGAAAATCTTTCTGCATAATTTAAGGCTTCTATAATCAAGAGAATTATTTGGAGAGATAATATTAGTAGATATTGGCCAGACCAATGGCTTTATAGGTGAGGGTATGGAGGTAGATGTGGGGGCCTTTTATAAGAGGGAGGAGGGGCACTATTGGAATGTCCTGAAAATTTACTTTATTATAAAATGATTTTCAGATATCAAAGGTCCCAAAATTATATAATTCTAGTATAAGGTGATAATGTTTCTAAATCCACCCATACAATAGGTTTTTGACAAGTTTATGTCTTAGATTTTACACTATCTGTTCATATTATTTAAATCATTCATTAATGAGGTAATCACTACATCATCATGGTGTGATAAATAAAGTAATTTATTTAATGTCTAAAAATTATTAAAAAAATACTATGATGTAAGAAATATTTTTAGATTTCTAATTAATATTTATAGCCTAATATATCTTTTATGTAGAAAATATTAATTTAGTTTTACATAGGTGTTACATAATTTGGTTACATTTTCATTTCTTTAAAACAAATATGATAAAAAGTCACTATCACACTAAAGTGATTCCATGGGGTCCCAAGGATGGAAAAATCCAGGCCATGGTAGGTCATGACACCACCAGTATAATTATGACACATGTTGGGATCATTTTATATTTTTATGATATTATTTTATTACCCTTAACTACTCAGTTGCTAATTAAACACGATAATTAATGATAATTATCGTTGTTACTATTAATAATGTCCAAAAACAAAAGAATCTTAATTAAATAATTTGGACCTTCTTATTAAAAATATGTAATCCATTTTATCAAATTAAAAACTATGAAATTGTAGTAATTAATTTAAAATAAACCACGTTGTCAAAACCAAAGACGTGTTTTTATGATGTAAAATCTATCAAAAGATTGATTTGTTTTTACATCCAATTTAAAAGTGAAATTACATAAAATGATCACAATTGTATTAAATGATAAAAACATAATTAAATTACACATTAAAACCAATTAAAATAAAAAAATAACTATATAAATAATTTGGATGAAAAAGGAGTTTTGAATTAAAATGCAGTATTTTTCACAATTCATTAAAAATTAACATTTGTCAGAAAAATACCAAAAATTCACACTAAGATGTATTTTATATTCCAAATTAAACAATGATATCAATTTTTCAGAATTAAAAAAATATATGTTTCATTAATTAATTTTATAATCAATTCCTGTCAAAAACAAATAGCGTGTTTTTTAAAAAACAATATATATTAGATGATTGACACTTGTTTATGTACAATTTCAATGTGAAGATAATTATAATTGAAACAATTGGATTAAATAGTAAATCATTATTCCAAATAAACTTTAAAACCAATTAAAATGATAATCTAACCTTATAAATAAATTAGATTGAAAATCACTTTTGAAATAAAATACAGTATTTTTCACCAAAGGTGACATGTCCTCCATCAACCATTATTAAACATTTGAAGAATCAATAATCTCCAAAAATATGTCTTGGACATCCATTGTCCAAGTAAGATACCTTCTTGTGACAACTCTTTAATAATGTTTCCTACAAAACTGATTTAGATAGAAAATAATTTTGGTACCCAGATCTTCTTGGGTCCAGAAAGGTTAGAAATCAAAACTTTGGGTACACATATTTGTTTTATGGGTCTCATATACTTTATAGAATCAATATATTTTAAAAGAAAAACTTTATTTGACCTATAAACATATGAATAACTGGTTAAAGCATATGAATTTCCAGAACTAGAATAAGCAGAATTTTGTCCAGACATAGGAATAAAACGAGTTTTAGTGAACTGTATCTGTCCTGGTTGATATCCCAAACCAGTAGTGTATTTATGTGTTACTTGTTTACCTAAAATTTGAGTAAGTGTGTCTTTTCCATTTGTAAACTTCTCTTAGTCTTTTCTAAGTTTCTCAATTGACATTTTCAGTTCTGTATTTTGCTTTAACAGTTGAGCATTATTCTCTTTTTCAATAGTATGTTCGGTTTTAACTGTAGTAGTGAGATCATGCAGTTTCTTTAATGATTTGTATTTACCCTTAAGTTAATTTCATGTCTGTTCCAGCATATTGAAGTATTCAAATAATTCCTTACTAGTCAAGTTTTCTAAATCAGAATCAAATTCTGCATCATCATCAGAATAATAAGAATTTAAAACAAATGTATCTAAGGTTACCTCAGATGTGTTGGTCATGAAACAAATGTTGGCATGATTATTCTAAGAATCATAAACATTAGATTCACTTGTGTTTTCTTCAGATGCTCTCCAGGTATCCTTCTTAGATTTATTGTACTTCTTGTCCTTATAATCATATTTATTTTTGACTTTTAACTTTGGACAATCATGCTTGATGTATCCTTTCCTTTTAAACTCATAGAAGAATATTTCATCATTCTTGTTAGATTTATTCCAATCCTTCTCCCAGTGTCCCTTGTGTTCATACTATCCTTTGTAGTTAGATTTCCTGAAGAATTTCTTCTTCCTATAAAACATCTTGAATCTCCTGGCTATTTGAGCCATCTCAGCATCACTATCTGAATCAGAGTCATTACTAGTTGAACTCTCAATAGGTATTTTCATTTTCTCCTTGTGTTTTATCTTAGAGGCAGTAGACTTGAATGCTACAAATTTTCTCTTAGGTTCATAATCTTCCTCCTAATTCACTTTTAGGTATTCCTCATACATCATTAATTTACCAATAAGCACCTTTTCTGGATGTGCTCCAATGTCACATAACTCTCTGATTGAGACAGAGGTGCCTCTCCATCGTTCTGGAAGACATCTTTGTATCATCATAATTTGTTCCATTGCTGGAATAGCTTTACCAATTGAAATAATTGTATTGACTATCTCATTAAACCTGAGATACATATCATAAATAGGTTCATTAGTTTTCATTTTAAAATTTTCATATTTAATAGTATAAGTATTCAATCTCATTTCTTTAACATTGGTTGTTCCATCATGAGAAACACCCAAAGTATCCCATATTTCGAAGGCAGTTTTACAAGAAGAAATTATATTAAACTCTTTATCTCCTAAAGCACAGTAAAGAGAATTCATAACATTACAATTATTATTGTAAGAAGTATTTGTAGGTTCATTCCAAGTTGTTCTTTCTGCCTATGGGATTTTATATTGAGACTATATAGCAGTCCAAATATCAAACCCCATACTTTCTTAATGAATTTTTATTTTTAGTTTACACTGGGCATAGTTTGTGCCATTGATGTAAGGTGGCCGGTTAGTAGTAGAACCCTCTAGCCTATTATCCATAACTAGATTTTAGAAAATAGTTTTAAAGAGATACAAATTTCAAACTACCAGAAATTTAAGATATTTAAATATCCAACTAAAATCATAGTTGAAAAATAGTGTATTTCAAAAATCCTTGAACAAAAATAATCCTCTGATAACAAATGTTGGTCAGAGTGGATACTCAAGAGGGGGGGCGAATTGAGTTCTAATTAAAATTTATGTTAAAAATATTTCTCTTAAAATCCCCCAATTTAAAATCTAAGTTAAAATGTGGTGAATCTATACAGAGTGCAGAGGTTCAATTAGTTTCGCAAAGATTGATTAGTTCTCAGTTAATTTAATTTGAAGATTAAAATAACTTTTCAAACTAACATACTAGTTTACAATAAGTATAAACACTTTCTAATTAAACTATCAAAGTAGCAATAAAATAGTTCTGTATTTCAAAGTAATAAGTAGAAGAATATATATATATGTAATACTTATAGACTTAAAATTAAAGCACAACAAAGTTAACCAAGAGGTTCAGTCTCAAGCTAAGACATAGTCCTCTCAGCAATTTATATAAATTGATCCACACCCTGGATTAGGGGTAAACAAGAGTACTATACTATCCAGGTACAAAGACCTCTACAACAGTTCTTCATGGAAAAAACAAACAACAACTCACATGATGTTCAGGTCTTACTCGACCTCTACCACCATTCACATTGGGAAACAAAAGAGTTATGGAGTTTTTGTGAGGATTTGAGAATCCTCCAGTTTAGCATAGAAGATAGTGTGTGTGTAAAGAAAATAGGATACACACACTGCTCAAAATGTAAATAAAGAATCACTAAGATAAGTATGATTGAGATTAGAAATTCTTTAGTGACTAGCTGTGCATCTCTGGACTCGTTTGGTTTATCAGAAAAGCTTCTGAGTCCTTCTCTGGTTTTTCTCAAAAAATAGAGTGTCGATTTCTTCTTTGATTCTTGGTCTAGCTTATCAGCCTGAGTGCATGAAACATATTTTTTAGTTCTTCACTCAAGATGAAACTTGTGTTCTCCTCTAGAATAAGCTTCTTCGTGTATGTCCAAGATTCTTAGAGTATGGATGTAGACTAGAGAAGACAAAATGCTCCAAATTTGAATGCTTGTTTAGCTCTTCTTCTTTTACCCTTTGTGTGTCTTATTTTTTCCTTTTTTTGGAGTATCATATGCATGTGTTTCTTCTCTTTTCTTAAGTGTTCTCTTTCCATCACTTTATAGGTTTCAGATTTGGTAGAAAAGAACAATCGCATTTTGCATCGGTACTAGGTACGGTTCCCTGACATGCAACAGAAATCATTAAATAACATTAACTGCATTAAAACAATCAAATGTAATCGTTAGCTAAATAAATAAATAGTATGAAGAGTATAGGGTTTGACTGGTCAGGAAGTCATTAGTAGCGTTTTATATGTAGATGTTCACGATGGACTTTTATCGCAGAACCTTCCATAGATAGCTCTTTTGAAATTGCATCGGTAGCTCATATACCAGTGACTTTAGTTCCAACGGTAGCTGTCTCTCCATAGGTATCTCTTTACATCAGTAGCTGTTTTCACGTATCGATAGACTTACACTATGAGGAGACTTCTATCAGTAGACTTCTTTCTATCAGTGACTATGGTCTGTTCTGTATCGGTAGCTCGGTAGACTGGTTCTATCAGAAGACGTCCTCATATCGGTAGCTCTAGTTGTCTGTCGGTAGCTCTGTACATATCGGTGACCATAGTGTATCAGTGACTCTGTCTATCAGTAGACTAAGTCTATCGGTAGACTAAGTACCGGTAGCTTAAATGCAGATCGGTGACTAAATACTTATCTGTTTCATACACAACATATCCAAATGGGTTAGAATTATTTCAGAACATATATTAACATGGATAAACAAAGATTAAACTATCTCAGGGATTATTTTAATATTATTATCATCTTGACCAAATATTGAAATAATTAATATATAGAGAAACATTAGATTGAGATTATCAAAGTATATGAAAGCATAATTTGGATTATCAAAACATGTGAGGTCAACAATCCCCCCCTTTTTGATAATCACAACTTATGATATTATCAGTTAAAAAAATATCAGAGGATATATAATTAAGCTCAATTTTCTCAGAGAAAACAGTATGGTATAAAACATACTCAATCAGAGATAGAATTAAATGTATCAGAGAATATCAGAGAACTAAATGAAATGATATTAGAGGATGAGATAAAAGACACTGATATGAGAGGATGAAATTCAGAGGTATCAATGAGGCAAATAATGATAGCTCTTAGATAAAATTTTTCCCCCTTTCATTAATATGTCTCCCCCTTTGTGATCATCAAAAAGTGGGAAATAATAAAAAGAACTGGAATAATCAGAATATAAGAAAATCACTTGTATTAAATGTGAAAAATATGTACAAAGAGAGAAAACAAAATACATAGGATTCCTATCAAATAGTCCAGCTACTGGATCAATCCACATCCTCAATGTGAGATGTCTCGTTGGGTTAGAAGAGGATTCTGGTGGATAAGATTCTGGTGAACGCTTACGAATTTTTGAAAAGACCATAGGAGGCTGAGCAACAAACAATGTGCCTAGCCTGTGTTGAGGAGTCCTTTGTGTGATCACAGGTGTGAGGATTCGAATGGCTCGAACAGGAGTCATCTGAATTGGAGAAGTAATGGAGGCAGAGGCAGGCAAAGCAGGAGGGACAATTACGGGTCGGGCATCAACATGTAGAAAGGGAAGAAAAAGATTCTTGAAATCCATAATGATTCCTCCACCTCTATCCATTGCGGATATGAAGTGATCCTTGTTCTCCATAAACTTGTCCAAAGATGGAGTCCATTCTCTTAGCTTGCTAACTTGTTCTCTAAAGGCTTGATTGACAGGAGGCAGTTTCATATTCTCAATCAGAAGCTTAAAGTGACTAGTCATTTGGGTCTTTGTTTAAAATTTGGAGAAATATGATTCCACCTATTCTTTCAATTCCTCTTGAGAGGAAGAGTATTCTCTCATGTAGTCATGGACTATCTTCATAATTTCTCTGGCTGAATCTCTGGTAGAGAGAACAACTCTGATCAGTTCAGATGGGTCCATAGAGCCACTAGTTGAGGCAGAACCATGCTCTTCTTTCATCATAGTTCGAATTTGATTCAAGTCCAAAGAAGTTTTAGATGCAATAGAACCAACAGATAAAGACATAGCCTCTTTGAAGCTTTTGGTCAAACCACTGATAATATTTTGAACATCGGATTCCTGAGTATTAATATGATCTTCCATAGAAGTTTTGAAACCTTCAAATACTGAAACCATATGACTTATAACACTCTTCACATAAGCTAATTCCTTATCTTCATGGGATTTTGAGCTCATGTAATATTCTAAAGAAACAACAGATTCATTTAAGGCTTCAAGATCTGCTTCAAGTCTAGAAACTTGAGCCCGACATTCTTTATCTTCTTCAACTATTTCGCACATAAATATTGATAAATTTCAGGCAAGATATAGTTCAAAAGATCTTTCCAGCATAACCATTTCTTCAGCAAAACTGTGCTTCATCTCAGTAACTGAGGCACTAAAAGATTCTTTCAGCTCATCCCTTAAGATATCCATATCAGCCTTGGTAACCAAATTAGCAGGTCCAACTGCTACAGATTCTCTTTCAGATGCTAAACTGACCACAACATCAGTCATAACTGATTGAATTGACGATACCAGAGAAACTTCCATCTTCATTACCTCTTCAACAAAGATATCCTTATGATTTTTCCTTAAAGTATCCAGGTCATGAATTCTGACCACATATTCAGGTAGCAATTCAATCTCAACATCATAAACAATTTTAGGTCTATTTTGAGATGCCTCATTATATGAATCTAAATATTCTAAACCACATACTAGAAAACCAGGGTCTTCTGCCCAATCATTAAAACCAACAACAACTGTGACACATCCAAACATAGATCGATGCTCCCCCTCAAAGGGTGCATCATCAATTAGAATAACAGAATTCTCAACATCATTCACAGAAGCATCCTCAACAGGTCTTTCATCTTAAGGATAATCTTCCACTATCAATTCCATTACTATAGAAGCAGGAGGGTCTTCCTGATTAGGTAAGGGTATGTCAACATCCTTTACTTCCCTAGTAGGTACTAATGTTTTTTCAATCACTGGACTCAGACTCAAATCAGTTGTCATATATTTTTCACTCTCATGAAAATCTTTTTTATTTTCTACAACAGCCACTTCAACAGCTTCTTCCTTATCTGATATATGTTGAACTATATTTTCATGAGCTGGGATACGAGGCGAGTCAGGGTATCCTCCTTCATCAATAAAGGACTCTTCCTCTTCTGAATCATCACTGTATTCTGGATCTTCTTCATCAGGTCCTAGACCTGGATCCCTCACATCCATTGGTCTTGAAGGATGAGTCACATGCTTAAACTTATCATACATCCTCTGGTCATCATTGACCCATTCTCCTCTCCAAGGGTTCCAATTTATTTTCATGTACATACAAATTGTGGTTGTGATACAGAAGTTATTCTTCACTACCACAATCTCATCTTGGGACTCAGCAACCCCTTTCACCTTGATCATCACAGAGATTAATTTATAAAAGCATAGGGCATTTGTATTTGATTTCGGTCTTGTCATATCTTCCATCTAGAGCATTAGAAATCTACATAGATTAACCTTTACACAATGTATTAATAGGTGAAGGAGATAGATATACTGATATATCAAATTAGAAAAGTATCCTCTCCTAGGTATCAAGTCATGTTGAAAAAATTTGAACATCAATCTGTTCTCTCCATCCATCTGTGCAACAACTACTTGTCTTTGACTTCCATCACTAGTCAGCTCTTCCAAATCAGTCTCATAATCGAAAATGTCACTGGTAGGTGGAATGGCTCTCACGACATATCCATATACTCCTTCATGTGGAACATTCAAGCACTCATCCCATTCAATAGATGAGAACGACATCTTCTTTCCATTTACAAAAGTAGTTACGCAATTTTCATTCTTCAATTCTTCAAAGTTTACAAAATTGTAAAACCGTTTCACTAATTTTGGAAAGTAAGGACCATTGTTATTCGAAAAAAACTCTACCCATTTTTGATTTTCAAGAACTTCGAGCAATAAGGACCTGCTATGCATCATCCAATCTACACACAGTTCCTTTTCAATTACATTAACTCGATTTTTCATATGAGGATTCACTGGTCGTCTCCCCGACCTAGTTCTAGCAACACTTACACTACCACTTGAATCTTTCTCGGTCCTTTGCTTATTTGTTTTCGGCTCAACAGAGTTAGCTCTGACTATAGGAAGTTTGGTTTTTTCTATCGTTGGTTCGAATGATTTAGAGTTCTCTAAGGATTCAGGAGCTGGGGATTGAGGGTTAATGTTTGAGACTCGGTGGATTTTGAAGTAGCTCAGATTGTAGTTTTATCATTTAGGAATTATAATATAAATAAACAAAATGATATAAAGTAAATGATTTAGATTCTGGCGGCAGACATAAGTTTTAAAACATCACGTACATCGGTGAGAATTTCTATCAGTGAGGTTTTACATCGGTGGGGTTTTTTATTAGTGAGGTTATATCGGTGAGGTTTTCTTTCAGTAAGGTTACATCGGTGTGGTTTTCTATCAGTGAGGATACATCATTGAGGTTTTCTATCAGTGAGGTAACATCGGTGAGGTTTTCTATCAGTGAGGTTACATCGGTGAGGTTACATAGGTGAGGATAGCTACCGATTGTGATTAAACATTCCTAGCCCATGTCTAATGTAACTTAACCTATCAGAACTCAAAGGTTTAGTGAAAATGTTGGATAATTGATGTTCAGTGCCTACAAACTCAATAGTAATATCACCCTTTTGGTGATGATCTCTCAAGAAATGGTTCCTTACTTAAATGTGTTTGGTCCTAGAGTGAGACACAGGGTTCTTCGAGATATGTATTCCACTAGTATTGTCACAGTTGATTGTTACGTGCCTAAAGTCATATCCATAGTCCAAAATAGTGTGTTTCATCCATAGAATTTGTGCACAGCAACTACCAGCAGCTATGTACTCTTCTTCAACAGTGGATAATGAGACATAATTATGCTTCTTACTATACCAAGATACTAAGGACATTCCTAATAAATGACATGTTCCTGAAGTGCTCTTTCTATCCAACTTGCAACCAGAAAATTCAGAATTAGAATAACTCATTCACTCAAAGGGTTGTCCTTTTGGGTGAAACAAACCAAAGTTTACAACATGTTTAAGATATTTAAAAATTATTTTAACAGCATGGAAATTTGATTATTTTGGATTAGCCTGAAATCTTGCACACATACACACACTAAACATAATATCTGGTCGACTAGTAGTAAGGTAAAGTAAGCTTCAATCATACCACTGTAATTGGTTTGATCCACTGATTTCCTAGTTTCATCTACATCCAATGTTCAAATAGTACTCATAGGAGTTTCACTTTCCTTAATACTATCCAATCCAAAACGTCTTAAATGATCCTTTGTATATTTACTTTGATTCAAAACGTTACCATTTTCATTTTGAAACACTTGAAATCTAAGAAAATATTTAATTTATCCCATTAAACTCATTTCAAATTCATTTTGCATACTCTTTCAAAAATCAGTACATAGGGAATGCTTAGAAGATCCAAAAATAATATCATCAACATAGATTTGATCTATTAAAATATCTTTAAAAATTCTTTTAATAAAATGATTTGGATCAGCAATCCCTTTAGTAAAACTTTTTGAAATAAGAAAATCACTAAGTCTATCATACCAAGCTCTTGGAGCCTATTTTAAACCATATTAATCTTTTGAATGTTTAAAAACTTGATTTGGAAAATAAGGATGAGTAAATCCATGTGGTTGTTCAACAAAAACATCTTCAATAATAAAACCTTTTAGAATGGCACTTTTGACATCCATTTGATATAAAAAGAAATTCAGAAGAGCAGCATATGCAAGTAAGATCCTAATGGGTTCTAATATGGCTACAGGTGAAAAAGTTTCCTCATAGTATATTCCTTCTTCTTGACTATATCCTTGTGCATCTATTATATCTTTGCTTCTAACTATGTTTCCAAACTCATCAACATTGTTTCTAAAAACCCATTTTGTGCCTATTGTTAAAGTGTCCATAGGTCTGTCAACTAAATCTCAGAATTTGTTTCCTTCAAATTGATTTAACTCTTGTTGGATATCCATTAACCAAAATTCCTCATTGATAGCATCATAGATATATTTGGGTTCTAGCTGTGAAAGAAAGGCTTGAGGTTCAACCTGATTTCTTAGAGAAGCTCTAGTCTATGTCCCTCTATCAACATTACCAACAAGAGAATCCAAAGGATGATTCTTTTAGAATCCTTGTTGATCTAGTAAAGGTAGGACTAGAAATTTCAGGTTCATCTATAGTTTTGGGTTCTATAGCATATTCTGGAATATGTTCAGAACTGGTTGTTTTTACAGCAGGTTCTTTAGATTTATTACTAAGGTCCAGAATACTTAAATCTTCCTCACGATTTTCAAGAGTGGTTTTAGAATCATGTGGATCAGATTAATCAAACATGATGTGAACATATTCTTCTACACATTTGGTTCTTTTATTAAAGACTCTATAGTCTTTTCTAGTAAAATAATAACAAAGAAAAATTCATTCATCACTCTTAGAAGAAAACTTGTCAAGATTATCCTTTGTATTATGAATGAAATCATTGCAGCCCAAAACTCTAAAGTAACTAACATTAGGTTTTCTATTATTCCTCAACTCATAAGGGGTCTTCTTAAGAACTGGTGTAATTAATACTCTATTAATAATATAACAAGCTGTACTCATGGATTCAAAATAAATAGGCAGGTCATATTCATTAAGCATGGTTCTAGATATTTCTTGAAGGGTTCTATTCCTTCTTTGTACTACACCATTCTGCTGAGGTGTTCTAGGAGCAGAGAAGTTGTGACTATAGCCATTGTGTGGGAAATAAGATTAAAAATCATGATTTTCAAACTCACGGTCATGATCACTTCTTAGGGTTTTAATCTTATGTCCAATATGTTTTTCTACAGATTTGGAGTATTTAATAAAGTAAGAACATGATTCACTTCTGTGAGCTAAGAAGTATAACCAAGTACATATAGAAAAGTCATCTACTAGAACATAGAAATAGTTCTTCCCATTTAAACTAGAAACTCTTTATGGTCCAAACATGTCCATGTGAACCAACTTGAGAGGTTGAGAAGATGAAACTTGTTTCTTTGATTTAAAAGAAAAATTTTGTTTCTTTCCCTTTTGACAGGGATTGCACACTTTGTCATTTGGGAATTCATGTTTTGGAAGGTATCTAACTATGTTATTTCTAGTTAGTTTTCTATGTGAATAGATGTTGCAGTGTCGTAATCTCCTGTGCCAAATCCATGACTATTTATGAAAAGCATATAAACAAGTAACATTTTGATTAGATAAATAATTTAAATCAACTGCATAAAAATTTTCATTTCATAAAGAAGAAAATACTAAAACATTTTTAGAATTAAAAACATTGCAAGAATCATTTTCCAACTTCACATTAAATCCATCATCACATAATTGAGAAATACATAACAGGTTATACTTAAGTCCATCAACAAATAAAACATTAGAAATTAAAACTGAATCAGTGTTACTAATTTTTTCTAGGATGATGATATTTCTTTTAGAATTATCACCAAATGTGACATGTCCTCCATCAACCTTTATTAAACATTTGAAGCATGAATAATCTCTAGACATATGTCTTGGACATCCATTGTCCAAGTACCATACCTTCTTGTGAGAACTCTTTAATCATGTTTCCTACAAAACTGATTTAGATAGAAAATTATTTTGGTACCCAGATCTTCTTGGGTCCAGAAAGGTTAGAAATCAAAACTTTGGGTACCCATATTTGTTTTATTGGTCTCATATAATTTATAGAATCAATAGATTTTAAAAGAAACACATTATTTGACATATAACCATATGAATAAATGGTTAAAGCATATGAATTTCCAGAACTAGAATAAGCAGAATTTTGTCGAGACATAGGAATAAAAAAAGTTTTAGTGAACTGTCTCTGTCCTGGTTGATATCCCAAACCAGCAGTGTATTTAGGTGTAACTTGTTGACCTAAAATTTTAGTAAGTGTGTCTTTTCCATTTGTAATCTTCTCTTAGCCTTTTCTAAGTTTCTCATTTGACATTTTTAGTTCTGTATTTTCCTTTAACAGTTGATCATTCTTCACTTTTTCAATAGTATGTTCGGTTTTAACTATAGTAGTGACATCATGAGGTTTCTTTAATGATTTGTATTTATCCTTATGTTCATTTCATGTCTCTTCTAGCATATTACATTATTCAAATAATTCATTACTAGTCATGTTTTCTGAATCAGAATCAGATTCTGCATCATCATCAGAAAAATAAGATTTTAAAACAAAAGTATATAAGGTTACCTCAAATGTGTTGGTCATGAAACACATGTTGGCATGATTATTCTATGAATCATAAACTTTATATTCACTTGTTCTGTCTTCAGATGCACTCCAGGTAGCCTTCATAGCATTCTTGTACTTCTTGTCCTTATAATCATATTTATTTTTGACTTTTAACTTTGGAAAATCAGCCTTGTTGTATCATTTCCTTTTACACTCTTAGAAGAATTATTCATCATTCTTGTCAGCTTTCTTCCAATCTTTCTTCCGGTGTCCCTTGTGTCCATACATTCCTTTTTATTTAGATTTCCTGAAGAATTTCTTCTTCCTATAAAACATCTTGAATATCCTGGCTATTTGAGCCATCTCAGCATCACTATCGGAATCAGAGTCTTCACTAGTTGAACACTCAGTATGTATTTTAATTTTCTCCTTGTCTTTACTCTTAGTGGCAGTAGACTTGAATGCTATAGATTTTCTCTTAGGTTCATTATCTTCCTCCTCATTCACTTTGATTTATTCCTCATACATCATTAATTTACCAATAATCTCCTTTACTGGAAGTGCCCCAATGTCACATGACTCTCTGATTGAAATAGAGGTGCCTCTCTATCATTCTGGTAGACATAACAGTATCCTCATAATTTGTTCCTTATCTGGAATAGCTTTACCAAGTGAACTCATTGTATTGACTATCTCATTAAACCTGAGATACATATCAGAAATAGGTTCCTTAGTTTTAATTTTAAAATTTTCATATTTAATAGTATACGTATTCAATATCATTTCTTTAACATTGGTTGTTCCATCATGAGAAACACCCAAAGTCTCCCATATTTCAAAGGCAGTTTTACAAGAAGAAATTATATAAAACTCTTTATCTCTTAAAGCACAGTAAAGAGCATTCATAGCTTCACAATTATTATTGTAAGAAGTCTTTGTAGGTTCATTCCAAGTTGTTCTTTCTGTCTCTGGGATTTTATATTGAGACTCTATAGCAGTCCAAATATCAAACCCCATACATTCTAAATGAATTTTCATTTTTAGTTTCCATTGGGCATAGATTGTGCCATTGAAGTAAGGTGGATGGTTAGTAGCAGCACCCTCTAGCCTATTATCCATAACTACATTTTAGAAAATAGTTTTAAAGAGATACAAATTTAGAACTAACAGAAATTTAAGATCATTAAATATGAAACTAAAATCATAGTTTAAAAATAGTATATTTCAAAAATCCTTGAACAAAAATAATCCTCTGATACCAAATGTTGGTCGGAGTGGATACTCAAGAGGGGGGGGGGGGGGGTGAATTGAGTTCTAATTAAAATTTAGGTTAAAAATATTTCTCTTAAAATACCATAATTTAAAATCTATGTTAAAATGTAGTGAATCTATACAGAGTGCATAGGTTCAATTAGTTTCTCAAAGATTGATTAGGTCTCAGTTAACTTAATTTGAACATTAAATTAACTTTTGAAATGAACTTACTGGTTTACAATAAGTATAAACACTTTCTAATTTAACTATCAATGAAGCTTTAAAATAGTTTTGTATTTCAAAGTAATAAGCAGCAGAATATATATATATGTAATACTTATAGACTAAAAATAAAAGCACATAAAAGTTAACCAAGAGGTTTAGTCTCATGTTGAGACATAGTCCTCTCAACAATTTATATAAATTGATCCACACCCTGGATCAAGGGTAAATAACAGTACTCTATTGTCCAGGTACAAAGACCTCTACAACAGTTCTTTATGGAAAAAACAGACAACAGATCATAGGATGTTCATGTCTTACTCGACCTCTACCACTATTCACAGTGGTAAACAAAAGAGTTATGGAGTTTATGTGAGGATTTATGAATCCTCCAGTTTAGCATAGGAGATAGTGTGTGTGTAAAGTAAACATGATACAAAAACTGCTGAAAATGTAAATAAAGAATCACTAAGATAAGTATGATTGAGTTTAGAAATGATTTAGTTATTAGCAGTGCAGCTCTGGACTCGTTTGGTTTATCAGAAAATCTTCTGAGTCCTCTGGTTTTTCTCAAAAAACAGAGTGTCGATTTCTTCTTTGATTATTGCTCCAGCTTAGCATCTTGAGTGCATGAAACATATTTTTTAGTTCATCCCTCAAGATGAAACTTGTGTTCTCCTCTAGAATAATGTTCTTCGTGTATTTCCATGATTCTTGGAATATGGATGTAGACTAGAGAAGAAAAAATGCTCCACATTTGAATGCTTGTTCAGCTCTTCTTCTTTTACCCTTTGTGTGTCTTCTTTTTCCCTTTTTTTGGAGTATCATATGCATGTGTTTCTTCTCTTTTCATAAGTGTTCTCTTTCGATCCATTTATCGGTTTCATCTTTGGTATAAAAGAACAATCGCATTGTGCATGGGTACTAGGTACGGATCCCTGACATGCAACATAAATCATTAAATAATATTAACTGCATTAAAACCATCAAATGTAACCGTTATCTAAATAAATAAATAGTATAAAGAGTATAGGGTTTGACTGGCCAGGAAAGCATTAGTAGAATTTTATAGGTAGATGTTCACGATGGACTTTGGTCGCAGAACCTTCCATCGATAGCACTTTTGAACTTGCATCAGTAGCACATATACCAATGACTTTAGTTCCATCGGTAATTGTCTCTCCATAGGTATCTCTTTGAATCAGTAGCTATTTGCACGTATCGGTATACTTAAACTATCTGCAGACTTTTATCGGTAGACTTCTGTCTATTGGTGACTATGTTCTGTTCTGTATCAGTAGCTCGGTAGACTGGTTCTATCAGAATACTTCCTCATATCGGTAGCTCTGGTTGTCTGTCGGTAGCTCTGTACAAATTGGTGACCTTAGTGTATCGGTGACACTGTCTATCAATAGACTAAGCCTATCGATAGACTGAGTACCGGTAGCTTAAACACATATCAGTGACTAAATACTTATCTATTTCATACACAACATATCAAAATGAGTTAGAATTACTTCAGAACTTATATAAACATGGATAAACAAAGATTAAACTATCTCAGGGATTATTTTAATATTATTATCATCTTGAGCACAGATTGAAAGAATTAATATATAGAAAAACATTAGATTGAGATTTTCAAATTATATGAAAGCATAATTGGGATTATCAAAACAAGTGAGGTAAACAGTTTCTCATGCTCAACTCTTGTTCATGAATATACCAATATGTCTTCCCCAAACACAATAACAAAAGAATCCAAATATCGCTGAAATATCTGATTCATCAATGCCATGAAGACCGCTTGTGCATTCGTTAGACCGAAAGTCATGACTACATATTCGTAGTGGCCATATCTACTTCTGAAATCTGTCTTCTGAATATCCTCATTCCAAACTCGCAATTGGTGATATCCTGATTTCTAGTCAATCATGGAGAGCCACTGAGCTCCCCATAATTGATCAAACAGATTATATAGGCGTGGAAGTGGATATCTATTCTTTATCTTATATTGGTTAAGTTTACGATAATCAAAACATAGCCAAAGAGTTCCATCTACTTTCTTTACAAACAAAACTGGTGCTGCCCATAGAGACAAGCATGGCCGAATGAAACCCTTTCTTTCTAGCTCCTATAATTGCACTTTCAATTAATTTAACTCCATTGGTGCTATCCTATAAGATGTAAGTGAGATAAGACTTGTCCCCAGGAGTAGATCAATCATAAACTCCACTTCTCATACAACTGGTAATCCTGAGAAGTTTTTAGGAAAAACATCAGGAAATTGATCCACCACTACTGGAAAACTATTTTCCTCACTCTCTTCCAATGATTCCAAAGTCAAAGCTTCCAATTGGTAAGAGATCGTTCCCACCATTGGTTCCAACAAGCTCTTTGCACCTTTCTTTACTTTCCTTTCTCCTCTAAAGAGACTCTCAAAGTCGTCCTTAGTCATGAAACTAACAGTTCTCCCATAACTGTTGATGTGAGCCTTAAACGTTGTAAACCAATGCATACCCAGGATTACTTCATAGAAATCCATATCCAATATAGATTGGTCCCATTTCAGCTCAGCTCCATTAACAGTAATAGCACATGCTCTAAACATGATGTATATACATTCTCTTTCACCATGAAGAGTTTGTAGTTTCAAGGAAGATGGCATCATTTCCAATTTTATGTTTAGAAAATAAGCAATACGAGAATCAAGAAAGGAATGTGATGCACCAGTATCGAACTACACTTGCATGAGGGTAGAATTAAAAATAATTGTACCTCTCACCATAGATGGTCAAGCCTGATCATCGACCATCATCTGTTCGGATCCATACAATTTCTTTTTTGCTGCACTTTTTTCCTTATTGCATTGTTGATATTTTCCTGCCTGTGAAGTCATGGTATTCCTAGAATCACCACAAATAGATCTGTTCTGCTAGCGAGACTGATTTTTCTGTCCTTTCCATGTCAAATCCTACGATGCTTGCGACACCTGAGAAGTTTCCCGAACACCCAATCATGGAGCACTATGACAATATAGATGAAGATTCCCCATCTTGTTACAATTGTGGCATTCTCTCAGTGGTGTTGTGCATTCTCGTTTCATGTGATCAGTCGAACCACATTGAAATCAACCTTCTTTTCTCTGGGGTCGTGGTGGGAGATTGACTGATCCTGCCATCTGGTTCTAATTCACACTCCCACCTTGGAAGTAGGTGTCCCTCTTCCGCTTGTTCCCAGCATTGGAGTTCCCACCCATTCCCATGGGTATCATCATGCATCTTCCTATCGATCCTGAAATTTCACGTTTGGAAATCGTTGCTCTGTTCACCATCCCTTTATAATCCGTAATACAGAGCACCGCAATCTTTGATCGAATCTCCTTCCTTAGCCCCGATTCGAAGATACGTTCCTTCAAAGAAGCACTTGCCACAACCTCTAGTGCAAAAAAGACGAAATTCCGGACCATAGCTGCATACTCTATGACAGAGAGTCTCTCTTTTATTAAGTTGAAGAAGTCCATCGTTTTCTAGATCTTGAACATGTGAGGATAAATTTTTTGTTAAACAGATATTCAAAATCCTTCCCTGTATGGCCTTCATCCAATTTAGCATGCAACACTAAATCCCACCACTGAAGTGCAAGATCCTTGATCATATTCTTCCCCATCATTACTATATGCTCCACTGGTGTTCTGATGAAATCGAATAAACGATTCATCCTACATAGCCACACCTCTGCCTTCTAGGGTTCAACATCACCCCTAATGTTCGGTGGATTATGCTTCATTAACTGGATGGTATGATCCACATGTCATGGCTCATTCATTTGGTTCCCCGTATCCATAAATTGAAAAGCTTGGAAAATACTCTGAACTAAGTCTTTGTTCACACGAGGTTCAAGTACAACCACATTCTCCGCAGCATCATCAGTTTTGTATTGACGACGCCAACCGGGTGCCATTTTCTAAACCCACAACAAACTCTTTCAATCTCACTCTCTAGAAATTATTGGCTTAGCATTTCAAATTCTATCACATCAAATATCAATTTTTTTCTCTCAAATATCATTTTCCATGTTCAAACATTTTTTAAAACATTCAGCATGCTTTTTGAAAATCAACCCATTTACAAAATACAACAATTACACTGTTTTCAAAATCTTTTAAATGATTTTTTGTGTATTTTTAACAAATTCACATCATGCACAAAATCCTTACTCATTCCTCACAATGAGATATGAAATCCTTGTGGGAAGTCATTCCTCTAAAATTCATGTGATGCTCATCTCATTGGCTAAACCCATGACAATGAGATTTCCAACATTCTATAAGTGTACTCAAAACACTTATATACCCAGCACCATGGTAACATGAAGTTCTGCATAAACGGGTTAGCTACATCCTTTTATTCTATACATTTCATGTTCTGACAATCGTACTCCTGTTTAACATTTCGACCCAAGGAATATACAATAATAAATTTCAACTCCAGGACCTAGAACATTGATGGACACTTGATAGGTGAGGACCGAACAAGCTGATACCATCTATATTGAACCGCCAATTCTCATTGGCTTGATAGTGTAACGAGTCATTAGTAGGCCTTAAGCGATATACCCAAGATGCCAAAGGCTAGAAATAAATGCTGAAGGGTCTCAAGTCTGAGTGGGGGACGATTAACCCTTAATGAAAATAAACTCATCCATTAACCATTCACTATATGATGCATGAAACAATAAATGACCAATCACAACTTCATTTATATTAAACCACATCAAAGTACCAAGAAGAATATGAAAAAATGACCCAAAAAAAACCAAGACACACTCCATGGTTCCACATCGAGCTCCATGCTCCAAGCACCACCATATACCCCATGAATCACCTCGAACCACTAGCAATAATCTGCTTTACCCTTACCTGTGTCCTGAAATACAAAATCTACAAAAGCACCAATGTACCAAAGCAGGGGTTAGTATAATACTCAGTAGGTTTTCCCCAATGAAATCCCTACACACGCCACTAGGATAGAATAGTTAGCCACATTTATATTAAAATAGTTTATATAAAACATTTTCACCAAAGTAGTTTATAACTAAATATAAACATGTTTTCCAAAACCATCCATTCTCAAAGCATCAAGGTTCAATTTAAACCATCTTTTCCAACATCTTATTTTTCCAGAAAAATAACCAAACGAATTTACAAACCATTTCACAAACATCCCATTTTGGCGTTCCCAACCATTAAAAAAACTAGTGAAATCAACCATGCATATATCGTTATGACAGTTCCATACTCATTAGCAGTTTCTTATTGATCTACAAAGTCGTCATTAGGTATTTACATACCACGTGACATTAAAACTTTTCCATCGAGCAAAAGATCATATTTCAACCTTGCATTGTACATATAGTAACCACATGCCATCAAACATTTGGCACCGAGCACAAGGTCTTATTTCAACCAAGCCCCGTACATGAAATATGAACACACGCCACACATTCCCAACAACTATGTCAGACCATCCTTCCAATAAAACACCTTTTATTAAAAACCATTTTCCATCCACACCAACTGTGTTCAAACAATTGAAAAAATTTCAATAAAGATGCCTTTTTATTGAAAACCAAATCCATCAAATCCATTTCATTAAAATAGCCTTTTTATTGAAAACCCATTTCTCATCAAACAATTTACAATTTAAGAAATTTAATAATTTAAAATTAACATTTAAAATTCAAATAGCCAGGCCACTTTGCATGCAATTCACCAAGATTCCACAATTTCATCAATACCATAAATCATCACTATAGAAGATTTATTCCATGCTTTTCACAATCAATTACATACAAATAACCAATTTGAAACTAATCCAACCAATTCTAACAAGATGAGTCGAGAGTGAAGCCACCTACCTCAATGGTTTTGAAGAAAACCCTAACAATCAGAGAACACACAAGAAAACTAGGCCTCATCACTAATGAACCAACTTAGATCTACACTCATAACAAAAACAAGACAAAAACACATCATGTATGGCATCCAAATGCTTAGATCTATCCATAACAGGTGTAGATCTAAGAAATCGATAGAAGAAGAGAAGTAGATCTATGTAGACTGAGAAATCAAACAAGAACGATCACATAACACAAGAATACAACATCAATTCACCATGATAAGACTTTGTATCACCTTTGGAATGATTAGAGAACCTTCCTTGAACTTGGGGGAACTAAAATCCTGAGTTAGGGCTGCTTAAGAGCTTAAATGAGGCATTTAGAGGTGAAAAAGCATGAAATCCACAATTATAGGATCTCGTTTATGTGGCCTGTATCATACCAAGTAAGTAAAGAATTATGGATTTTATATCTATGTCTATTTATTAATTAGATAGTTTTTTAGATACATAAAATTATAATAAAGCCAATCTTAAGCATAGAATTCTCTAATATTTTTAAAAGATTGGTTTACCTCCTTTTGATGGAGAACCATTTTAAATTAAACTTTGAACAATTTTATAATATATATTTGTCAAAATAATCTTATTATTTAGGATTTGGACATTGAAATTTAATTTGTAAATTTTTTTGGTATTTTTCTGACAGTGATCATTTTTAATGAATATTGAAAAATACTAAATTTTACTTGAAAATTGCTTTTTCATATAATTAAATTATATGGTTAGATTGTATTTTTAATGGGTTTTATAGTGTAATAAGAATATATTTTTACCATTTAATCCAATTTTGGTCAATGTAATTAATTTCACTTTGTAATTGGGTAGAAATAAGTGTCAATCTTTTGATAGATATTGTTAATAAAAAACCTGCTCTTTGTTTTGACAATGAGAATTATTTTTAAATTAATTACTACAATTTCTGTGTTTGGAATTTGTAAAATGGATTCCATATTTGTAATTATAAGGTCCAAATTATGTAATTAAGACACTTTTGTTTTTGGACATTATGAATTGTGATGATGGAAATTGTCTTTAATTATCGTGGTTAATTAGTAATCTTGTAGTTAAGGGTAATAAAATAAAATCATCATATTATAAAATGACCCCTTAATGTGTCCTAATGCTACTAGTGGTATAATGGCCGTCCATGGTATGCCTTGTGCCAACATTGGGACCCCATGGAATCACTTTAGTTTGATAGTGACCTTTTAATATATCATTTTTTAAAAGGAAAGTATAACCAATGTATGTAATACCCAAGTAAAAAAAATTAGTTTTGTCTGTGTAAATGATCTCTTATACTATAAATATTAATTCGAAAGATAAAAATATATATGATATCATGGTATTTTGTTTATAATTTTTAGACATTATATAAATAAATTTATATTTGACACCATGATGATGTATTGATTACCTCATTAATGAACGATTTAAATAAAATGAAAAGATAATGTAAAATCTAAGACATAAACTTGTCAAAAACCCATTGGATGGGTGGATTATGAACCCTTATCACATTATCCTCTAATTATATCCATGTGGGAACTTTAAAATCCGAAACACATTTTATAATAAATTAAAATTTCATGACTTTCCAAGAGTGCCCCTCCTCCCTCTTATAAAAGGCCCCCTCCTCTACCCCCTTACCCACACATCTCAAGACATTGGATCGGCCAAAATTGACACATTTTATCTCTCCACATCCCTATATTCATCATAGAATCCTTATCGTAGACAGAAATCTCTTCAAGAATCCCTTTTGGTTCAAACCAAGGGGAGTTACCCGTTTTAAAGGTAATGTCTTCTCTTATGTTCTTTTGTTTTACTTTGCTTCCCAAACCCCCTAAACTATTTTTATTGCTCAATTTTGTAAAAAAACCAGTATATTAAATGTACTAGGGTGTTTTTATGAGAATGATTTTATTTTAAATTACACACACCTATGTCTAATGGTTATAGAATATATTGTTTCTCTGAGTGGCGAATTATTGCCTCACAAAACGATGAATGTTCAATATTCTTTTAACACCTTTCAGGGTGGACATTAAGATGTCAATATATTTATATAAGATATATATTATGTTTATGTTTTCCTTTTGATTCTTTATTTTTCATTTATGGAATACCTTTATGGTTTCCATTATGGGTAAACACAATATCTTCATTTTAGGAAGTGTGGACTACCGCCCCCTCAAGGTGATTTGATTCGTTAATGCCATATGTGGGACATATAAAGGGTAGAGTTTATGATGATATATATGATATTATATTTTAATTATAATATACCTTTATGTAATTATAATTTCATTGGATTAAATACGATATATTAATGAAAGTAGCGTTCATGCGTACGCACGACTTACCATCTCCATGAACGGTGCATTTCATTTCATACCTCTAAATGTTATGTAATATTATAAATGAATGTATATAGTGGATATATATGATATCTATGATATCTAAATCATGAATATAATTTTGAATATAATGGATATTTTACCACTTGAAAAACTTGTAATTATAAGAAGTTTATTTTTGGCTCAAGTACCAAAGATCGACAAAACGACAGTTATTATCATAAATAATTACATATTGTTCATAACAAGGTAATAAGTGATATAAAAAAGTATTGAACTATAAAAAGTTTCTTATGAAAGTAGAAATTAACTATAGTTTATTATTCAGGAGATTAAAGAACGATCGAGTCAATTCAGACACGAGTTAAGGGACTTCGTCTCAATCTCCTTTCATTGAAGAATATTTGGTTTTATACTCTACTTGATTTTATACTATTTATAAAACCCTTTTACATATACTTTTATTCATAATGAATCTTTTTATACGAAGAGTTTTACTAAACAAAAAAGGGAATGTTTTTCTCTTAAGTATGCAGCGACAACAACTTATCCGCCATCGTGACCATTATTTGAGTTCTAGATTCCTTTACAAGCCATAACTTTTTTTAAATGAAAAATGAATACAATGTTTTAATTTTATTTTATTTTTTTACTAAAAATTCTTTTGATATTTTTTTTATTATATCAATGTGTTTTTTATATCTTATGATTGAATTGTAGAAATGTTATGTTTCCTTTAAGCATGTTTTATGCGATATGATTATGTAATGGTTCTAGGGAGTTGCTTATGAAGATGAGTGGTTCCATGATAATATAAGGGTGGGTGAGCCCATTATATCTCTCCAATGCATGGGGTAACACGATAGAGTTAAAATCAAAGGTTTCTCCGAAGAGATTTAGGGAATATACTATGGTGGGTATTCCAAACATAACAGTGAGGGTTACTTCCTAAGTAAGAATGTTATGAATGCCTCAAGTTATCTTTATGTCTTATTTTTTCTATGATTTATTCAAAAACCTTATGATTTCATGAGTTATGTTAAAGTGCTTATGTTTATGAGTAATGTATGTTTTCAATGATTCTTATGTATACATGGAATAATGTTTTATTTATGTATTTTTATATCCCTTACTGAGTTTTTTATGCTCAATGCGAGTTTTTAAATCTTTTTCACAGGTTAAGGGGAAGGTGCATGATGTGATGATTATGTCGAGGAAGTTTCAAGAAAGAATCCATGTTTTATTCTAAATATTTTTCCATTGATGGGAAAAGTGAATATGGTCTTTTATGTAACCACCTTGATTAAATTTGGAATGTAATGCATGATTTATGATCTAATTCTCTGAAAATGTAAACATGAAAGGATCCTCAATTTGTATTCATATAATAACTCAATATTAAGTAATGTTTAAGGCCGGGGACTTATAGTTGTTATAAAAGCATTGTTTAGATAAAATTAGGAGTTAGAAATATATTAAATGATTATCCAAAAATATTTTCTTATTGTAAAATTTTACTAATATAGCATTTGGGTATTACCATGTTGCATCATATAAGAAATCATTGTTCATAATGATTTTCATTAGAAGAAACAGGGAAGCAGTTCTAGGAAGGCATAACGAAGGAAATGACCTTTCAAATCTGCATCTTGAGATTGTTGGAATTGGAACTGAATTGTTTGTTGCAGTAATGGTGCAGTTGACTCAAGCGATAAATGGGGGTGGTATCCATGCATGAGATCAGCCAGATCAACCACAGAGAAACTTGTTGTTGGTGGAACATTTCATGAGGCAACATCCCCCATTATTCTGAGGATTATCTGACCCTATGCTAGATAAATGGTGGATTAAAGCACTGGAGAAGATTTTTGATGTCATGGGATGTTCAAACAATCAAAATATTAGTATTTCTATTTACCGTTTGGAGGGTGAAGCAGATCTGTGGTGGTCGATAATTAAAAATATCGGGGATGCTGATGATATTGATGCTCTTGACTGGGATGAATTCAACGGTATGTTTCTTGAGAAATATTTTCTTAAGGATTTTCGAAAAAGTATGGAAAAAAATTCTTGGAATTGTGGAAAGAGGAAGATTCAATGGCAGCTTAGGAAAAAAAGTTCATTCGATTGGAAAGGTATGCTCCAAATTATATCCAAGACCATTATAGTAAAATCAATCATTTTTACTCAGGATTAAAGCCAGAATATCGAAGGGATTTAGCTTCTTGCGAGTTCAAGAGTTATTAAAAGCTTGTTCAATGTGCTGAGAAGGTGGAAATTTCATTTTCCGATGATCAAGTGTTCTATAACAACCAACAGAATAAGAGACTGAGGTAGATGGAGAAAGAGAAGAATCCTTCAAAATGGTCTGATGGTATGAAAACTATGTTCTCAGTTTGTGACAAATGTGGTCAAAAGCATGAAAGGGAATGTCTTTTGAATTCTAGAAAGTGCTACCGATGTTGAAAGATGGGACATAAGGCTCGTGATTGCATTGAAAAATATCAGGGTGATGGTAAAACCAAATTTGATTTATAGTTAGTGAAATGTTTCAAGTGCAATGTGATCGGTCATTATGCAAAAAAGTGTCCGAAAAAGAGATCAAATGATTGGAAGCAGTCAGACTACAAGCAGAATGGTGTGGTGAAATCCGTTGAAACATCTTCAGCAGATGTTGGGCCATCAAATGAAGTGGTATCAGGTAATTTTTTTGTTTTTTCAGATTATGCCAATGTGTTGTTTGGTTCAGAGTTAACACATTCTTTCATCACTGAAAAATTTTCTAGTAAATTAGGAATTCCATCTCATGAAATAACTCCTGAAAATTATGAAAAAACACATGGGGGAAATGTTGTGGCAAAAAGAATTTATAAGAATATTTCTATCCTTATCTGTGGAAAGAACCTACATGAAATCCTGATTGTTTTACTTCTTGTAGAGTTTGATGTTTTCCTTGGTATGGCATGGATCTCTGTTTACCAAGCTAATATTGATTGTAAAGCTAAAGAAGTTTCTTTTCAGAAAGACATTCAGTTTGTGTACAAGAATTAACCCTTACTGTTGATAACAGATCAAAAGGCTGAGAAACTTGTAAAAGATTTAAATGAATGTTACCTTGCACATATTGTTGAAAACAAAGGAACCGTTCAGATTAATAATGTGCTAGTGGTACATAAGTATCCTAATGTTTTTCCTGATTAGTTTCCTGGAATAATACCAGATCATGATGTTGAATTTACTGTTTACTTAGTTCCCGATGCTAAGAAAATGTCAATTCCCACTTAATGAAAGGCTCCAATTGAACTTTTAGAGTTGAAGGAGAAATTTCAAGATTTATTTTAGAAAGGTTTCATTCGACCTAGAAAATCACCATGCGGTGATCCTGTCCTATTCTTTAAAAAGAAAGATGGTTCAATGAGACTTTGCATTGACTATAGAGCTTTGAATAACATCACTGTTAAGAATAAATATCCTTTGACTCATATCGATGATTTGTTTAATCAGATCCAGGGAGCTAAGTATTTTTCAAAGATTGACCTGAGATCGGGGTACCATCAGTTCAAGGTAAAGGAAGAAGATATTCTGAAGACAGTGTTTCGAATAAGATATGGCCATTATGAATTTTTAGTAATTCCATTTGGGCTATCCAATTCAACTTCTGTATTCATGGACAATATGAATATAATTTTCCATGTGTTCTTGGAAACATTTGTGGTTGTTTTAATTGATTATATTTTGGTGTTTTATAAAAGAAAAGAGGTGCATGAGAGTCATTTAAGGGTTATTTTGCAAACCATAAATGAAAAGAATTGAATGGGGAATTCAGCAAGTGTTACTTGTTGTTAAAAAAAATTTCTTTCATGGGTCTCATTTTTTTTAAAGATGGAATAACTGTTGATCCTGCAAAAACAATGTTTGTTGAATAATGTCCAAGTCCCAAAAATGTAACCGAGATTTGTAGTTTTCTTGGTTTTATAGGCTAGTACTAAAGGTTTGTTAAAAACAATTCATGGTTATCTAGTCTAATGAAAAAGATAACTCGGAAGGCTGTTAATTTCATCTGGACAAAAGAATGTGATGATTGTTTTCAGGAATTGAACAGAATATTGGTGAATGGTCCAGTTTTGGAACTGCCTTCCATGAATGGTGAGTTTGTGATCTACATTGATGCTTCATTAAAAGGCCTTGGTTGCGTCCTAATGTATAATGAGCTGGTAATTGCATATGCTTTACGTCAGTTGAAAACTCGTGAGATAAATTACCCTACACGTGATTTAGAATTAGCTGCTGTTGTTTTTGTTTTAAAAATTTGTAGGAGTCATTTGTAAGGTGTAAAGTGAGAAATATATACTGATCACAGTAGATTAAAGTACATATTAACTCATAAAGAATTGAACATGAGATAGATGAGATGGCTAGAATTAATTTAGGTTTATGATTGTACAATTCATTACCATCCGGGAAAATCAAATAATGTGGATGATGCTTTGAGTCCAAAATGTAATGCTTCATTAACCATGTTACGTTTGGAACGTGATACATTGGTTAAGGATTTAATGAAATTTTTCATAGAAGATGATGGTGCAGGTTGTTATTCTGTTTTGTTTCAGGTATCCGTGATATCTTCTCTATCATAAAGAATTAAGCAAGCTTAGAAGCAAGATAATGAGTTGCAAAAAAAGGTAGAGCTGGTTTAGATGGGTATGTTACCTGAATTCAACACTGATAATGATTATGTTTGGAGATTTGGGAAGAGATTTTGTGTTCCTTGTGATTCACAGTTGAAGAGAGAGTTGTTATGTGAATCTTATAGTTCTCCGTTTTCAGTTCATCCTGGAAGTACGAAGATGTATAGAGATATTCAGGAGTATTACTAGTGGGATGGAATGAAAAGAGATATTGCTAATTTAAATATGATGTGTTTGTATTGTAAACAGGTTAAAGCAGAGAAGATGTTACCAAAAGGGGTGCTTCATCCATTACCAGTACCAGAGTGGAAATGGGAGAATATATCCATGGACTTCATTATGGGATTGCCGAAGACACCTCGAGGTAATAATGATATCTGGGTCATTGTTGATTTCTTGACTAAATCTGCTCATTTCCTTATTGTATGAGATAATTTATCCCTAGATAAACTTTCTTGTATGTATCTTAACTAGATAGTTAGGTTACATGGGGTTCCCCTCTCCATTGTATCTGATCGTGATCCCAGGTTTACTTCTATCTTTTGGAAAGGCCTTTAGAAGTCGTTGGGTACTGAATTAAAATTTTGTACATTTTATTATCCTCAATCACATGGGTAGTCAGAATGAACAATTCAGACTTTAGAGGATATCCTACATGTTTTTTCGATGGATTATTAGGGATGATGGGTCCAACATCTATATTTGGGTGAGTTTTCTTATAATAACAGTTTTTATTCAAGTATACAGATGGAACTATTTGAGGCATTATATGGGAAGCGGTGTCGATCTCTAGCTTTTTGGGATGTAGTGGGTGAAAGGATATTGATGGGACTAGACTTTGTAGAAAAATTTCTGTTGATACAGAAACCCCTGATAATAGCTTAGACCAGGAAGAAAAGTTATGCGAACAACAGGAGGAAGGATCTCTCTTTTGAGGTAGGTGATCATGCCTTCCTCAAAGATTCACCATGGAAAAGTGTGATGTGATTTTGTAAAAAAGGAAAGCTGAGCCCAAGGTTCATTGGACCAAATGAAATTCTAGAGAGAGTTTTATCAGCTTCATACCAGGTGTCTATACCTCCGATCTTATCTTAGGTACACAATGTTTTTCAGGTTTCAATGTTAAAGAATTTCATGCTAGATCAATCTCATGTTTTGAGTCCAGAGGTAGTTCAGCAGGAAGAGAATCTATCTTATGAGGAACAAACAGCCTAGATTATTGACCACAAGTATCATGTATTGTGGAATAAGCTGATTCGTCAATAAAGGTTTTTTAAAAAAACCAGATGATTGAAGAGGCAACATGGGAATCTGAAAATGCAATGAGGGATAAATACCCCCACTTATTCGATAAGTAAATAAATTGTGGGGACACAATTTTCTAATGGGGGGAAGGATATTACATCCCATGTAGGTGAAGAATTATGTATTTTCATATCTATGTCTATTTATGAATTAGATAGTGTTTTATAGGATTAAAATGATAATAAATCTAATCTTAAGCATAGAGTTATATAATATATTTAAAAGATTGTTTTACCGCCTTTTGATGGAGAACAATTTTTAAATCATACATTTGACAATTTTTTAAGATCTTTTCATCAAAATAATCTTAATCTTTTGGATTGGTACTTTGATATATACTTTGGATAAATTTTTTGTATTTTTCTAACAATGTTCATTTTTAATGAATAGTGAAAAATGCTGCATTTTACATCAAAACTGCTTTTTCATCTAAGTTAATTATAGGTTAGATTATATTTCTAATTGGTTTTAAAGTTTAATTAGAATATATTTTTACCATTTAATCCAATTTTGGTAATTTTAATTAATTTCACATTGGAATTGGGTATAAACAAGTGTCAAACTTTTGATAGATATTGTTTCTAAAAAACTTGCTATTTGTGTTGACAACGAGAATTATTTTTAAATTAATTACAACCATTTAAGTGTTTGGAATTTTTTAAAATGGATTCCATATTTGGAATTAGAAGTTCCATATTTTGTAGTTAAGAATATTTTGTTTTTTGTCCTTATGAATAGTAACAACGGTAATTGTCTTTAATTATCGTGACTAATTAGTAATCTATTAGTTAAGGGTAATAAAATAATATCATATTAATATAAAATGACCCCAACATGTGCCCTAATTCTACTGGTTGTGTCATGGTTGACCATGGGATTCCTTTTTCCAACTTTGGGACGCCATGGAATCACTGTAGTGTGATAGTGACCTTTTATTATATCTTTGATTTTAAGGAATGTATAACCAAAGTATGTAACACCCAAGTAAAACAATTTTAGTTTTGTCTGTGTAAATGATATATTAGACTATAAATACTCATTGGAAAGATAAAAATAACTCCTACATCATGGTATTTGTTTTATAATTTTTAGACAGTAAATATATAAATTTATTTATGACACCATGATGATGTAGTGATTACCACATAAATGAATGATTTAAATAAAATGAAAAGATATTGTAAAATCTAAAACATAAACTTGTCAAAATCCTATTGTATGGGTTTATTTTGAACCCTTATCACCTTATCCTATAAATATATCATTTTGGGACCATTAAAATCCGAAACTCATTTTATAATAAAGTAACATTTCATGACATTCCAAGTGTGCCCCTCCTTGCTCTTATAAAAGGCCCCCACCTATACCCCCTTAACCACACCTCTAAAGCCATTGGATTGGAAAAAATATTCTCATTTTATCTCTCCACATCCCTCTCTTCATCATAGAACTCTTACCTTAGGCAGAAATCTCTTCAAAAAACCCTTTTGGTTCAAACCAAGGGGAGTTAGCTGATTTAAAGGTAATGTCTTCTTTTTTGATCTTTTGTTTCATTCTGCTTCCCAATCCCCCTAAACTCTTTTTATTCCCCTATTTTGAAACAAAAATAGTATATTATATATACTATTATGTTTTTATAAGATGTATTTTATGTACACTTACACAAACCTCGGTCTAATGGTTAAAGAACATACTATTTCTGTGAGTGGCAAATTACTGCCTCACGAAACAATGATTATTAAATCTTCTTTTAACACCGTTCATGGTGGCCATTAAGATGTCACTATATTTATATACGATATATATTATGTTTATGTTTTCCTTATGCTTCTGTATTTTTCATTTATGGAATATCATTATGGTTTCCATTATAGGTAAACGCGATATCTTTATTTTAGGAAGTGTGGACTACCGCCCCCTCAAAGTGATTTGATTCGTTAATTCCATATATGGGATGTATAAAAGATGGAGTTTATGATGTTATATATGATATTATATAGGAATTATAATATACCTTTATATCATTATGATTTCATTCCATTAAATACGAAATAGAATTGAAAGTAGCGTTCATGCGTACGTATGGCTTACCGTCTCCATGAACGGTGCATTTCATTTCATACAAAAAAATGTTATGTAATATTATAAATTCATGTATATACTGGATATATATGATATATATGATATCTAAATCATGAATATAATTCTAGATATAGTATATATTTTACCACATGAACAACTTGTATTTATAAGAAGATTATTTTTGGATCAAGAACCAAAGAATGACAAAACTACCGTTATTAACTTAAATATTTACATAATGTTCATAACATGGTAATAAGTTATATAAAAGGAATAATGAAACATAAATTTTTTTTATTCGAGTAGAAATTCACTCTATTTTATTATTCTGGTGATTAAGGAACGATTGAGTCATGTTGGACACGAGGTAAGTTACTTCCTCTCAATCTCCTTTCAATGAGGATATTTTGTATTATACACAAATTTATTTTATACGGTGTATAAACCCCATTGACATTGAATTTTATTTAAAAGGAATCTTTTTATACGAAGTTTTTTACTAAATAACAAAAGGGAATGTTTTTTTCTTACGTATACGGTGACAATGACTTCTCTGCCGCCGTGACCATTATTTGACTTTCAGCTTCCTCTAAAAGCCATAACATTTTTAAAATGAAAAATAAATAACATGTTTTACTTATATTTTATTTTGGTATTGAAAATGGTTATGATAATGTTTTTATTATATCAATGTGTTTTTGATATCTTGTGATTGAAATGGGGAAATGTTATGTTTCCTTTTTGCATATTTTATATTATATGATTATGTTACCGTTCTTGGGCATTGTTTATAAAGACGAGTGGTTTAGTTATAAACTAAGGGAGGGTGAGCCTATGATAGCTCTCCAATGCATTGGGTAATGCGAAGGAGTTAAACGCTAAGGGTTCTCTGATGATATTTAGGGAATATATTGTGGTGGGTATTCCAAACGTAACAATGAGGGTTACTCCCTACATAAGAATGTTATGAATGGCTCAAGTTACCTTTTTTTCTTATGTTTTCAATGAGTTATTCATAAAAATTACGATTTCATTAGGTATGTTAAAGTGCTTATATTTATGAGTAAAGTATGTTTTCAATGATTCTTATGTATACATGGACTGAGGTTTCCTTCCGTATTTTTATATCCCTTACTGAGCTTTTTATGCTGATCCCATGTTTTTGAAATGTTTTTCACAGGTCAAGGGAAAGGTACATGATGTGAAGATAATGTCGAGGAAGTGTTTGGAAAGTATCCATGTTTTATTATAAATATGTTTCCTTTGATGGGAAATGTGAATATTGTCTTTTATGTAACAACTTTGTTAAAATGTGGAATGTAATGCATGATTTATGAGATAATTCTCTAAAACTCTAATCCTGAAAATATTCTCAATGCATATTCTTGTAATAAATCATGCTTAAGTAATGTTTATGGATGGGGACATATATGGCCGCATGGTTAGTTCGCACTGTTTGACAAACCGTGAACTAACTGTGCGTTTGCTACTTCTTTGACCACCCTTCTCGTACGGTTTGGCTACACAGTTAGACAAAACATACACCAACTGTACAGAAGCCACTACCTCCAAGACCCTCTACGCATAGTTTGGCTGCACGGTTTAGACAAACCATGCACCTCTCATGTGACTTCCCCTTTTCCTCAAAACATCATTCCTAGTTCTTCCGACCCTCCAATTCAACACCCTTAACATTAAAACCCTGAAAAGCATCGTGTAAGGGTTGCATAACAAAAACTGGGGGTACTACAATAACGATTATTGTTTAAAAAATTGTATGATTTAATCCTCGTGTAAGAGAGTGTGTAACGATCCAACCAGGTTTATCATAAGAATTCACTCCGTATAACTCACCACATAGCTATATTGTCATTTTTAATCACTATGGGATGAAGAGAGGCACCCAAGATTTAATAATACAACAAAATATAATTTTTTAATCCCATACAATAAAAACACATGTATTATGTTCCAATAGAGGTATATATGAATTAAAATCCAAAATGGTGTAAAAAGATGATTTAAAAAAAGGAATAACCTAAAAAAACCAATTTTATAGATCACATAATATTCTTTGATCAAAGAATCTGTTATTCTATTACAATATGAAGATATCAGTCCAACTATCTAATGATAATGTTTAGATTGGAGAACCACCAAGATAAATGATTTCCTTATACTCAGCAAAGAATAGTGAAAAAAAGTCAACATATTCTCTATAGAATCTGTACATTATAATAAAACATGCATTAAGATACCAATATGAATATATAAAAAATAATTCATCATTTACCCTTTGTACTTACTCAAAAACAAAACTAGTTTAATAATATAGTTTCTATAAGAACAGATTAAAAAAATAACTTTTGATATTTAATATTAGAACATTCCATATCCTGATACATAAAAAATATGTAAAAGAATAGATTAAAAAATGTGAAATAACAATGATATCCATACATAACTAATTTTTGTTATTGAAACCACAATTATAATTGTAATGGTTACCAATAATGAAGAATTAGAAACGACATTGATACTATGACATCAGGATATCAAAGGAACTTTTCCAGGCATATTAAATACTAGGACTCAAGAAAGTCTTATATTAATTGTCCTACACCATCTTTTATATAGTACCATTATGGGGAAGGGAATATGTTCCCAAAATTTCAATTTATCATAATTTCATTTCATTAACCACTTAAAGTTCATGAGAAATGTTTTTACAGAATACACCTTTAAAATATTTCATGTATCCCCAAAATATTTATTAAAAATAATTTATTTAAATTTATCACATTATAAAATTATGAAAATCATATAAATATACCAAAAAAAGATAACACAAGAACTTTCATTTTTGAAATTATAAAGAATTACTTTAGATAAAAACACATACATCAAAAATGGAGAGAACATCTCAATCATTGAATACTGTGATGAGAAAGATGAGATACAATATTTATAAGTTCTTATCTACGAAAACATCATGTATTAATCGTAAAAAACTCTAGATGCCTTAATAATGGCACAATTGGACTGGAATTGATCACAATTAAAAGAGATCAAGGAAATATATATAGAAAAAATTAGATAAATTATGGAGTTATTCAAACATAACTCAATGAAATCCACACAAATAAATCATGTGTTACCAAGGAATCAAGTGGGATGTCATATATAGAATAGTGTAAGATGCTAATAGGGTTTTATGAAGTGGTTTTTGATAAAAATTCAAAGGGAAATTTGGTAATTTTCCTTTATAATATGATTGTATTGGGGAAAATGATCAAGAATCAACAGTATTAAAAATTTCACATACCATCTGACAACACATTCCCTATAAAATATCACATCATAAGGTTTCTTATGAATTGTTTCATGGTTTTAGAAATGTTACACATTGCATCCAATATTATATATACAGAAACAAAAACATATATATAGTTTTCGTTGAGGCTTTATGAGTTTCAATTTTTTTACTCAAAACACACAAATTATTACAATATCCAACTTATCTATATCATTTTATTACTATATGGATTGGCCAAATTTGTGCCTATACCATATTCTGGATAATATTTATCAAAATATAATTATATTATTCCCCAAATTCTACAAATCCAAGATATAAAACTAGTTATAAATAATAAATACATATGGCCAAGAGGACCACATAATTCCCCCCACCATGAATCATTCAATATATAGATAAACACCATGTTTTTTGAATCATGAGATTATAAGGCCATTTATAAATTATAAATGTTTCAATATCCCATATCTCTTGGATATTCTGATCTCTATCCTACCAAAAAATTATCAAATGGTTTATTTTATTACAAAGAACCTTGGATTGATGATTTATAAGGAGAACTAATAGTTCAACCATTGAGGTATGATGCATTATCACAATATCATCCCCTTAAATATTATGGTAATGGTCTGATAGACACTTAATCCTATATAAAACATGGAACACATCATGAATCAATGCTAAGTGACTTTAAAATTTTATATGATATTAGGTATATACATGTTCCTTAATAATATCTAAATGTATTATATAATATCTAGATAACTAACAAATCATTCCCAATGTGGTGATTCCCTAACCAAGGAGGAACACTATGAAGTACCCAGTAACCCACCTCAAACTCTAATGAAGGATGTTTTAGATAATCATATTACATTATAAGGTCTATTGGAAATATCTTATATTATAATGATCTCTAGAAACATCCCCATCATTTCCTAAAAAAACTCATTGCAATGATTCAAATCTCACCAATCTATGAAAATTATAAGAGAGATCTACATGTATTCCCCAATAAATTAAAAATGTTATTGTTATTCTAATAATGTTATGATAATATACATATCGTAATTTTAATTAGAGGGATGATTATTCTACCATGAATTGTCCAAGTAATGGTTTCATGATTGCGGAATAAATTATTGACATTGGATGGTAGGATCATTGTATCCATCCTTTCTTTACTAATATATTGTGCATAAATGTGGTTTTGGTCCTATCATGTCATTCATTTTCATTCAATCTTATAAATAATGTTCTGGTCTGTATTATAAATAATTATCTAAGGAACTCTAGTGAGCATCATGATCTATCATATTTTAAGGATCACATGTTCTTATACCTTTTTAAAACAAAAATTTGAAATGAATTATATAATTTAGTGTTTTCAATGATGACTAAAAACTATATTCCTTTTAAAAAAATTGCACGGTATTATAACCATGATTTATATTATAATCACATCCCAGAGAGAAAACATAATTTTATGGTGATTCAATAAATAAGTAGCCTCTCGTAGAACCCTGTAGTACTATACATTGTCATACATTGTTAGAAAATTTTGTTAATATATCACCACAACCATGATAAAAAATATCAACATATGAATATATAAAATAGTTTATTACATCCAAGATACATTGAAAATCTCAATAATTTTTCCCCAATCTATCAATATATTTCATTGATTTTTGGAATGATCAACCTCCCTCAAAATTAAAAGTTCAATTAGGAGATAGAGACCAATCAACTATGGTGTCCCTACGATATGGGATTTTACTAAAACACAAAATATTTGTGATTTTTTATTGATGAAAAAATTAAATTATAAAATTATTAATTAATTTTCATAAAATATTATAATAATTTCTCATCAGCCAATTTTGATTCAAAGGACATCTAAACTAACAAACTAAAGAAGGACAACTCACACATTGATTTTGTCTCGGCTTATATTGGATGCTTCATGCTCTGGATGTCCAATTCGAAAATCTATTTCATAGGTTATATACAAAATATAAAAATTAAATTTCCGATGATATTCAATAAACCACATATATCATATTTTCAGGTATCTCTTGATAAAAATATATTCAATATGTCATGGTAGAAATTCACATTAAGTTACTCACGGATGTGATAGTGTAACTAATTTGTTTGAGTATGAATTTAGGGTTTTATATTGATTACATTTGTAGTGTAGTTATTATTGTATGGTCATAATATGACATTTCTACATGAAACATACATATTTGTCCTTATCATAATACATCTCAATCATGCACCTTTAGATTCATAGTAAACATCGATTTTCAATCTTAGAATGGGATGAATTTCTTCATGATCACAAATCATTCTCACCATAAATTAATTATTTAACATTTAATAAATAACATTTTATCCCATAATATGAAAATTATGAATTAAATCATACTTAGGAAATGAAATATTAATGATTTATTAATCAAAACATCTATAAAATCATGTTAGACCAATGAATATCCCCATAAAAAATTGAAAACTAGGTTTTATACAAGAGATAACTTCAGAAAAATTATATGGATCCAAAAATATACCCATATCTGATATCATATTCCCTAGAAATATTCCTTCTTGAATCCATAACTCACATTTTGATAGATTCCCATACATAAGATGTTCTATTTTGATTCCATGGATGTCATCCAGCTGATCATTATCTTCCTCCTCTAACTTTGAGTGATATAATAATATCCACAATGATAAATGAAAATGTGTGAAATAAATGTTGTATTATATCTTTGCTTACAGCCATAAATATCCAAGGTCAGTTATTTTGAATTAATGGAAGGACTATGAACATTGAATGAATGTACAAGATCCTAAACACTATATTAGGAATATATTCCTCTCAAACATTAAACTAATGTTGCCTATATTGATGTTTGATCATTGATGACCTACGAGCTCTAGGAATTTTATCAACATGATCATCAGTTACATGAAAATATTATTTTTTATAATAATAATGTAATTATAATTTTTTTGATCAACATAATGCTATATGTTTCAACCTACTTATCCTTAAAGAAGACTAGTGAAGCCCATGTTAATGTTCTAGGATGAAAAAACCCCTTTAGATCAATAACTAGTAGATGATCATTATACATAATTAACATAGTACATTAAAAAATTTAATATGGTAATAAAATGTATCTCATTCCAAAATTATGGTCGATCGAGAACAGGACCACTATCTTGCGTGGTGTCCTAGTGAAATCAATATGAATATATTCTATGTACTCATTTAGGTCTTTATCAAAAATTATACAGAAAGACTAGTTAGATAAATAAAGAAACATAGATGAAAAATTGAATTTTTTGTTTCCTTTATAAGGTAGAATATTCAACACTTTCTGTGAGATGGGATCCCACTCATTGTTAAAGCAATGAGGGACTCCATAAAAACAGAGAAACAGAAGAGGATGATAATCACAGTTCATCTAGGGCTTAAAATAGATCATAAAATCTTTTTTAATATTAACATTCATGATATAAATATTAAGAACCAATAAATAAAACTCAAGCATTAAAATATCATTCATCATATGACATTCTAGTCATTCAAACCCACCCCAACCACTTTCGCATTGTATTATAATTATCCTTCATGAATGAAATACAACTTTAAAAAAATAACAGATTATTATTCAAAATATATGATATGAAAGATGGATTTTCACCAGTATCAAATAATTCCAACCCCATAAAAGCTGAAATAAAGCATTTATCTCTCATAGTAGTTAGCATGGGATCAGATTACTCATGTGCATACAACATAATGTAAGTTCAACCTTCCCAAGATTCCTATCTTATCATCCTCAATGCATGATAAACCTCATTATCATAATATTTTCATCCACCTAAACTCACTAACTCAGACTAGAACATAGATCCATTACCTACCAAGGATCCATACGTTGTCCGATTAGGTTCTATCAAATAGATGCTTAGGAGATGTGAATTTTCTCTACCGATACAGTATGCACTAGATATATTATAGTTACCCGGCCTAGGGTGTCCATGTCTAATAAACAAGATTGAAATCAATGTTATTTGACATGAATTATTATCGTCTCAACCTCAACAACCAAAATATTGCTCTTTTTAATTAAAAATCAATAATAAATTAAAATCACATCTTCCCTTGCGATTATCCAATCACCACAAAAATTACTCATCCCGACTATGTCTTTGTCCAACATAGAAGCTCTATCAACTACCTATTCAATGGTATATTGGAATAATATAATAAATATAGATTAAATATTGGACCTATAATCCTCTAAACCAAATATATTTATGGAATCCATAAGAAATGATATTTGGATATATGTCTAATTACTCAGAAAAATTAGTAGCATACTAAATATCTAAGTGTTCACCTTATTCTAATGTAAAAAATTCATAATTCAACTCCACTCACAAAATATTAGGACAAAACTACAAAATAGGGACCATCATGAATGTTTTCATTGTAATAACCTAATGAAAGATAGTTTTTATGATGTAATTACAAAATTCCTTCCATTGTCCTTTAAGATTAAATGTGATGCAAACCATCATTATTTCCTTAGGATTCTATATGAAGTGAAACATTTTTTCAATCCATTAAATACAATCAAATGGTTTGGGGTTCCTCCATCACCATGAAATATTGATCGACTCGTCTCTATAAACATTGAGGTAAGGTTCACCATAGTTTACTTGTTTCTGAAACATGGTTGACCTAATGTATACATTGTATGTATATCCACATCAACAAATTAATGACCTACTAGTGGGCTTTCCTATGGATCTTTTCATTTATCATTCGCTCAATGATCCCAAAGAGTTATTCTATTGGAAATAATCCATCAAACACAATTTATTACACCATATCATGAATGGAAAACAAATCATAATCAAAAGATGGCCCCCATTAACAGTATTTTAATACCTTAAATGATTAAAATAAAAGTATATAAATTTATCATTGAATGATAAATGGATAGATTTAAAATATTATAATACAATTCCATCATCGTAGAAAATAAAATCCATAACAACATTGATAAAAATTCACTTACCACCCATGGAGGCTCGTGATTAGATATATAGGTGATCTATCCATGGACACATACACACATATTACATATGATATGATGATTTTTAATCCTTCCTTCTATAATGTTACTCTCTAATATTTTAGATCATATTTATAGTTAATTAATTTTCAATATTGGAGATATTTTGTTAAACACATCAATATGTTTCAATGAACACAGATATACTATGAAAATATTATTATTTAATTTGATTTCTTTCACTAAGTCATTTCATTTAGAGGAAATAATATAAAAAAATAAAATATGATATATTTTTAAAAAAATTAATAAAATAAATTCATCACTTATAAATAATAGCAATAAAGTCATACGAATGATGATATAAATGATTTTGTTAGTAAAAATTCATAAATTTTTTAGAATATTGTGTATTACTAAACTCTATAGATGAATTATTTTAATAGAGTTTATAAACAATATATTTTCAAAAAAAATCTAAACATAGTAAAATTTTTATTACATTTCATTGAATAATGTTATGCTCAATTGTTTGCATAAAATATATTTTCATAAAAATGATTTTCATTGCATTTTATGAAAAAAAATTTAATGTTACATTCTTCATGTTACCAAAATAGAGTCTTTAACAAAAAAAAATTATTTTGATTCATAATAATTGATAAAATTTGAGAAATTATACACAACTTATGATCATAATGAATAGTAAAAATAGTAAAAAAAATTGGCATGGTTAATGTTAAAATATTTTACTAGGGGGTTAACATAAGAGACAGTGTTTAAAATATAACAAAACAAAATATTTAAATGAATTTCATGAGGTTAATTCTACCTTATAGATTATATCATTGATTATTTTTTATTTTAAAGAAACATGACTCGATTTATACGTCTGTACGTTTCAACATTTGGACAAATTACATTTGTATCACCTTCCTCCATTATAAAAGGATACCTCAGATCTCCTCCCACACAAACATCCTGAGCATTATATATCAAAAAAAACATATATAAACCCTTAATAAAATATCTTTCAATAATATAGAGTTCATTGTTTTATTATAATTCAGTACTTTAATAGATTGATGTTTAATCCAAATGAGTATTCTAAACAAATATTTATTACTTTAATCAAATTACTCTCAATTTTATTTCATCATACACCTTATATAAATATATGTATTAAATTATTAAATAATTATTTCGTTATCATTAATATATGTGATTATCATTTTTATTTTTTATAAATAAATTTCAACCTCCATTACATCAAATGGATGTTATATTATCACCCTTTTATATGTAAGGACTATTGCTTCTTCATTCGATTATTATTCATTTTCCATCACCGTCTACATTGTTGGGTCTAATTACAGATTCAATCATTATATAATAAATTTATGATATAATTTGGATTCTATAATTATAATCTTTAATCTTACTCTTTTACTTTTTCATATGTTGGAAAATGATAATTTCACTTGTGTGTATGTATTATGAACAACTTCTATAAAGTGATTTGACTTATTTTTCATCACTATATTATATAAATAATTGTAAAATTCTATATGATTAAAAAATATGAAATATATACCATCAATACAATTTTTATATTATATCTACCCTGAATCATATGCTAAACATGAAATATTAATGAAACAAATCTCATGATTAATATAATTATTCACATAAATTGCCTCACAACATAAAGACTTAATGGAGTACTATAGTGGATGCCCAAAATATAATAAAAGTTAAATCTATTGTTTTGGTAATTTCAATATAAATATAAATCAATGTTTATAATATCCTTGAGATATTAAAATCTATAAATTTTGTGGAATGGAAAACAAAAGAAGGGATGAGCTTAAGTTATTTGTATGTTATTAAATATGAGATACCATAATGGTTAGATAGTAAAAAAAGGGAAAAATTAATAATGAGAACATTTATGAAATAAAATTACATTAATAAACAAGGTTCAAATATAAAAATGAAGAATTTTCATATAATATAATAAGAAAACACTTTAACAATGACATGAAAAAATAGTACATTAATCATATAAAAATCAATGGAATAAATGCTTATAATCATAGACTTATGATTTCTTATAATTTATAAACTAGCTAATTAGAGACCCATTAACTCCAAAATTGTTAGTAGATATAAAATCTATCAATAAAAACCTTTATAAACCATTATTCATTATAAAAAACTAAAAAAAATAATTCAATTATATTTCATTTAATAAAATGAATATATTTTACATAACAAAACGATCTCGGCCATAACCATATTAGTATATTATCTTTTGAATCTCAGAAATGTATAGAATAGTAAATAAGAGATATATATCATCTCCCACAATAATTATCATAACTATAATCCTTTTTTGAAACATCATACATACTATCATTCATAATGGCATGGGGAAATAAAACATAATAATATAAGTGATCAGATGCTCTGTAAGGGTAAAAATGGAGATATCAACATTACATGAGAATAATGATATGGGAAAAAGATTATACGATTTTGAAATAATAAAAATCAGATCATTGATCATTTACCAAAGTCAGGTCATAAATATTGGTAGTGCATAAAAAATATATTATAATTAAATCAAATTACATCGGCCATGGAATCATAACATTGGCATAAAACATGGAATTAGTTCATTCACATAAACATAGAATGTAATTTACCTATTAGTAAGGGTTAAATTATAAGATAGTAATTGTGCAATGAGTTCCCACCAAAATCCATAATAAATGTCATGGTTCACTCCAAAAACAATCATAGTGGATGACAGACCATACTTAAAAGGGTTGAATCCACATTCCAACGCTGCTTATACCATCTGATAGTATTCATTAGTCAATGGATTGAAGGGATAAATAATTCAAAACCAAAAATCAAAAAAAAAATTAATAAATATGTGTGACACAATATCATAACACCTTAATTATAGAAGAATAATTGTAATGTAAATTAATTTTCTAAACATTACATCATAACATAACCCATGGAAATAAAATTAGTATTATAAACATAACTAATGGATAATAAATAAGATATGGAAATCCTCTCTCCATAAATATAGTCCATGATGAGAAATAGTTGGCATTGATAATTAGAAACATATCTCGAGTAGATCTTATGTTGAATCAGGGGTGGTTTTAATTTATGAATATATTTTCTATTAAAAGACTATGAAAAACACTCTTGAGAAAAATAAACATTCCACTATGAAAATTTTCTTTTAAAATCAATAAATTGACAAAATAAAAAATAATTTTATTTTTTATTAACATTTACATATTAGAAATTATGATTTAAATCATTGAGCAGATATGTAGGATTGAAATATATTTCATGTTGTACTTGTTAATGTAATTATTCCTTTATCAGTTGTTTCTAGAATGTAAAAACTAAATCTATTAGAAAACAAAAGTTGTTTTATTCTAAACAATTATATAAAAAATAATACAAGGGTAAAAATTAAACAAAAAATAATCGTATGAAATTCAAAAATAATTATTAAAACAACTTTATAAAACATGGATATAAAATAAAATGGATTTTTAACAAAGGAGAAATAAATTCTATATTCATAAATTAAAATAATGTCGCTCTCTTGAGAAAATAAAGAGTGAAAAATGTATGTAAAATATGTAATTTATAGGAATAACCATTTGTTAAATACAATTCCCAAAATTAATTATAGATAGGTAATAGTATTTCATCCTCATGAAAATAATGATAAAATAACCTGATATACAATGATATTTTAACTTGAACCCCTTACTACTTTAGCATTATTTAAGTCATAATCTTCATAATTTAAAGAACAAAATGTGGAAATTTTATTCATAGTAATTTAAAAAAAAATAAACCAAATTCATTGGAATAATATATTACACATAAAATAATAAATTTATTAATAAGTGACATGTCTCAAAAAATAAATATTTATCCAAAAGCCCATAACATAGATGAAACATTTTCATTGTATGTACCACTAATAAATAATGTAAAACATAGAATTAAATATCGTGAATGGAACTATATTCCTGATATATCATATCAAATTTTAATAAATACAATACATAATATAAATAAATGTTGAATATGGAATATGCTCCACACAAATAAAAGGGAGGCAAAAAATCCCTTACCTCTCGTCGGACTTCATTCATAAGTGTATGAAAAAAAATTATAATAATTATGGATTTATTAAGAATTTGATATGTAACCATAAAAAATATTTAACAAAATATAGGATGTTCTTATATCACTATATTAATTTCTTCTAACACCCCAAGATTCAATAGTAAGTTTCACTTTGAATAAAGAAATAGTAAGCATTATACGCAACTTCGCGATTCTAATACACCGCGACTAATCGAACAAGTCGTTTTGAATAGTAATACTCACTTTTGGAAATTTTATTAATTATATTTTTCAAAATTTAATTAATATTTTAATTTGTAATATCAAAATTAGAATATGGTAAATTTTTTAAATTTTTCTAAAAAATTAAAATTTTGATTAATAGTGAAAAACAATGTGTTTTTGGTTTAAACAGACATTTTATTTAAATAATTTTTATTTTTATTTAAATTTATTTTCTGTCAAAATAGAAACATAATACATATATATGATCTATTAAATTAATATGAGACTTCATATAATATTATTAGATATAAAAAAAGTTTATTGAACGTTTTACCGTCATTTACCCACCTCCTACGAGCATTTATAAATTTGCATAAAACATAATTTTTCCGTTTCGTTAAATTGAATTTCAAAAATCTAAGAGACACGGTTAATATCAGTAAGTAATATTTGGTTCAATAAGATGAAAATAAATTTTGGTGAATCGTAACTTTTTTACTTTTATTTACCATGGTTAAAATTAAATAGTGTAATTAAGGGTAAAAATGATATCATAATTTCTATAGCACATGTCGTAATTAAATAGGATATGTATAATTTTTCCAAAAAAAATATTAGAAATAAAATATGATGCTTTTTTTCATTAGGATTAGATTATGACATTTTTTATTATTTTATTTAAAGAATAGTTAAAAGTGATAAATTCAAAGGTTAATAATTAAACCATTTTTAATATAGGGAAATACACATGATAAATTCTAATTTAAATATTTATTAGAAAGTTAAAAAGAATTACTACATTATTTTATTTTATTAAAATAATTTAGACAATAAATAATGTAATTTATTTATGAAACAATGATGATGTAGTAATTACATTATTAATGAAATATTAAAATATTTAATATTATAAAAAACCAAATAAATATAACTAGAGACTTTTGATGAATTGACATAATTTTATAGGTTATTAAGGAATTTATTGGATGATTAAATAATTTTTGTTCTATTTAATCATACTGTTATGATTTTCACAAATATCAAATACTAAATTGTACCAATATTGACATAATTGAGTTTTTAAAACAAATACAACATTATTAATTGATATATTATTCGTAAAAATATATGGTTCAGCCAAAGGAAATAAATAAGCTTATATATATTAATAATCAACCACTTGGTTTTCGTTTGGCCTATTATTGTATGTTTATTAACCATATAATATAAAAATACAAAGAGAAACTGTAAATAACAAACTATTTAACTAAGAGTTAAATCTTAAAGATAAGGTTAGTATGATGACCTAAACCTGTATAAAACATAATTTTTGAGAGGGTTTAGACCCATACACACTATATAATTATAATAATTCATTTTGGTTCCATTAGAAACTGAAAATTATTTATGATAAAATAATATTTCATGCTTTTCATAAAATGACAATCAACACTCTTATAAAATGGAACATCCCCTTCTCATAATTTCACAACGACAAATCCATTTGGCTTGGAAACCCCCTACCCAAATTACCTAACAACTTATTCCATTCATCATAGAGGAATTCCATAGGATAGAAAGCTAACCTATGGATCAATCTTGATCAAATAAAAAGGAAGAACACGAAGAAGAGGTCAATATTTAATCACCCATTTCATGTTAATTTCTTCTTCCACTTCCTCTTTATTTTTTGTTTCAATTATAAAATGATAATTTTAGTATCTTCTATATAATTGGGTGTTTTTATAAAAAATATACAACCATATTCATTATTATATCCATTATATGAATGACAATTTCACCATACATGCGTATGTACAACTTATCGTCTCCTTGTCGTGGTGTAGTTTGTTATTCAGAGACATCATTATTTGGATGGGTAAAATAATTTGTTTAATAGATGTAAATAATAAATATATCATTATAATGATTTGGAATATATGACATACCAAACAATTAGATATGATTTCACCATCAATATAATGATATTGTCGCTCGTGTGTACCTATGGATTACCGTCTCCACGAACACATTGATATTAATTCCCCATCATATTCATTCTAGAATAATTTCAAATTTATGATAAAAATTAATGTTTAAGAAATTAATATAATTCTTTATATGAATAAAATACATCCTATCCATAACAAACATGGCTAACTTAACCAGTCTTATAAAGGAAACATATCAGTTAACACAATAAATGTTGATACTACAAAAATATTATTAACAAAGAAATATTAGAGTATATTATATGATATCATATTTATGTATATAGTTGTTTTATAATTTAATAAAAATGATTTAAATACTATAAAGGAGGTTAAAATACCCTCGAAAAAGGTAATTTACTAGGTAAAGGATAATTTAACAACTTCTTTATTACCGGTGGTAGTTTTTACGTAAGTATCTACTGGGACCTATTTATCATCCATATCCATGTTTTCATAAAAATGTATTTCAAAACATTTTTAATATTTAAAATAATATGGGTTATAGACATTAATAGCCTTATTAGACCTTATATGTTTTGAAAGGAATCATTTCGTCATTTTTCATACAAATTACATTATGACCTTTTTGGGATAATTTAGGTTAAAATGTTTTCTTACTTATATGGGAGGAGTGGGTATTTTCTGCCATTATATAATCATAGAAGCCTCCCATACAATCTTATAAGAATATTTTCAAAGTAAATGTTTTCTTTTATAATTATGTGACTTTTAAATGATTTAAAAATAGAATGATGTATTTATATTAAATAGTTTTCATTTCATCTATGTCAAAATCCATTGATGTATTTAATAATTGTTTTAAGTTTATTTATTATGATACAAGTAATCCTTATTGTATTGACGACTTTGTGATATGTTTGACTATGGTTTTGTTATTTTTACACCATTTAATTGTTTATGGATAAAGTATTGACATTTCCTATGCTATTTTTAATAAAAATGCTTATGATATGTTTAATCCTTTTCATATGAGGAATGCATTGAACATAGTAAGTTACTGTTGGATCCCTCTATAGCTCCTCGATGCATCAGTAGGTTTCATGAGACAAACTATTGTTTTGGAAGAAGGCCTTGTAAAAATATTATTTTTAGTCTCGCCACAATGTCATAACTATGTGGTAATGAAGCCTCACATTATGCATAACATCATTTGGAAATTGGCTATTGATATTGCATGTATTTATTCGTCTAGTAAAATATACATGTTAATAAGTAAATTGAATTATTTGATTTTATATTTTCCATACTATCCTAATGTACATATGTAAAAGGCTTTTGTTTTAAACTTATACAATAACTTATATTTTTATACATATTTATAAAATTTTCTGCTATATTTTTATCCTTAATGGGCATCTATGCTCACCCCATTCTATGAATTATTTTCCCAAGTATGTGATGAAGTATTTTATGGATGACCTATAGAGATCGGCTAAGGATATATGTGTCTTCCAAAGGAGAAAAAATGTTGTTGATGATTTTATTTCAGGATTGAATGTAAATCTTATGATTGTATCTAGCACTTCCAAGGCCACAAAACATATCAGTCTTTCAGGACATGATTCCTTGTATCATGCTAATTTTCTGTAATAATGCACCGACTCTGGGAAACTAGGATCAGGATGTTATAGTTGGTATCAGATGAAGTTTATTACAAACCTTGGAAACTATATTTAGAAAAACTCTTATTAAATAACATTACCCTAATATAGACATTGAGGATTAATATAGAATAACTTCCTTAATTTGTTTACAATAAACATTTTCTGAGTTTCCAAGAAATATATCCTTTTCTAGATATGTGCTGGTAGAGGCATATCTAGCACATATATACCTAGGAGTAAACACCGAAAACACTACTATAAGAGAGAATAGAATGGGAACTGGTTCACAACAACATGACTGGATGTATTCATAGTTACGACACTCCCGAGGGATATTCATAGGATAATTGTATTTTTCATTACTAACCATTATGAACGGTTTATGAGTATATATTTCCTCAATTAAAACATTTTTATGATCATGGATTATATCTATAAACTATTTATTTTATGTTAAGTGTTTTATAAGATCATAATTAGGTATTGCGGTTCATAAACCAGTATACGGTATGCCATTGTTTAGAAATGACTCCTAGTGGAAGGGATAGGAACCGTATCAATGCATGCAATCCATTTAGGGATTTACCTCATACACAAGATAATTATAGTGGAGCTGGTGAAATAATTACTGCTGATTAGCTTATCACCATACATGGAAAACTCAATCAGGTTATGAATAATAACATTACCTGTATAGGGCACCCTAATATACAATGTGGAGTATCAATGTTAGACAGCTTCATGAGGCAACAACCACCGACATTGATTGGGAGTACAAATCCATTATTATATGATCAATGGATAAATTCCTTAGAAAAAATATTTCATGCTTGTTGGAAGTAGAGAATAAATTAACTATGGGTGAGGAAAAGAATGTTCAAAGAGAGGACATACCTATTGTGCCAGAATATGTTGACGTGTTTCTAGAGGATCTACAAAGACATCCTCCATAATGTGTAATTGAGTGGTCCACTAGTTTAATTCCCTTTTCAAGGCCCATATTCAAGTACCCATATATAATGGCCACTGTGGAATAATTGGAACAAATGAAACAACTTGATAAATTGAGTTACAAGGATTTATTTCCTCTATGATTAACCCATGGAGAGCCTCAGCATTATTTGTCAAAAAAAGATGGTTCAATGTGGTTGTGCATTGAATACTAGGAGTTCTGTGCTATAATAATAATGAACAAGTATCCCCTACCTTTCATTGATTATTTATTCAACAAACTTCATGGAGATCAATATTTTTCCATGATTGACTTTCGATGTGGATATAATCAGTTGTGAGTGAAGAAGGAATACCTTTCCAAAACATCATTTCGAACAATTTACGCACATTACAAATTTATGGTAATACCTTTTGGATTGAATAATTCATCGTATGTCTTCAAGGATCTAATGAATAGAGTTTTCAAGGAATATCTTGATGAATTTGTAGTTATATTTATTGATGATATTTTGTTATACTCAAAAATCTATGATGATCTTGAAAATCACTTTGTAATTATGATAAAGAATCATAGATGAAATTAATTATATGGGTAATTTAGAAATTATGAATTCTGGAATATGGAGATTTCTTTTCAAGGCTATATTTTATATTTTTATTGAATATCTGTTGAACCATAAATGAACAAGGAAATCCATGAATGGCCATCACTGACGAGTATAACTGAGGTTTTCACTTTTATTTGGTTTGTTGATTATTATCGACATTTTGTCTAGAATTTTTCACAGTTGGATAACCCAATTACCAAGCTTACCCATATAGGGGTTAAACGTGATTGGACAAAAGAGTGTTATGAATGTTTTGAAGAATTGAAGAGATGATTTTTTAATGCTCCTATCTTGACTCTACCATCGGGGAATGATGGAATTGTTAATTACAGTGATGCTTCAAAGAAAAGACATGGTTGTGTCCATATGCAGAATGATAGAGATATTGCCTATGCATCAAGATAGCTAAAAATTCATGAACAAAACTATCCCACTGATGATCTTCAGTTAACATTTGTAATATTTTCTTTGAATATATGCAGTCACTATGTCTATGGTCAAAAATGTGTGACATATACTGATCACATGATTTGGAAGTATATTTTCTCACATAAATTACTCAACATGAGGAAAAGATGATGGCTTTAACTACTCAAGGATTATAATTTCAAAATAGACTACCACCCGAGGAAGGTGGATAAGGCAGAAAATTCATTGAGCATAATGGATCATGGGGTTCTTATCAAGTTGTGAGATGAAAGGGATCATATTTTCATTGATCGAGTAATGATATATATGGGAATAACCATGGATGGTGAAACATCAATACATTTTCAAATGGGTTTCAAAAAATATTTACAAAAAAGGTTAAAAAATTCTTAAACTGATGATAAAGAGTTTTAAAAGAAGATTAAAGCTGTAAATGATGGGAGATTGAGTGACTTCATATATGAAGATGGAATTTTGAAATTTTATAAGTGGCATTGTGTTCCAAATATACCTAATCTAAAAAGGGAATTTTTTGATGATTCTCATTGCTCCAATATATTTATACACCATAGGAGCACCAAGATGTACACAGATTTGAATGATGATTTTTTGTCAGACCACATGAAGAGAGAGATTTCTGATTTTGTGTCAAGATGTATGGTTTGTCAACAATTGAAAGTTTGAAGGCAACAATTTGGAGGAGTCATGCAATTTCTTCTCATACCTGAGTGGAAATGGGATAATATTATGATGGGCGTTATCATGAGGCAACCAAATACTCCAAGAAAAAATAATGCAATATGGGTCATTCTTGATCGCCTTGTCAAGTCAACACATTTTCTTTCTATACGGGAAGATTTACCACTTGAACATATGGAATGACTGTATATAAATTTATTTTTAAGACTCTATATTGTACCTCTATCGATTGTTTCTGGTCATTATCCCCATTTAACATCAATATCTATAGATTTCTTCATAAGGCCTTTGATACTGAAATTCGATTATCCACTGCGTACCACGGTCAAACTGATGGAAAATCAGAACTAACTATTTCAACCATAGAAGACATGTTGATATCCTATTGACATGACTTTCATGGCATATTGGATCAATATTTTCCTCTTGAAAAATATTCCTATAACAATATCATCCATTCAAGTATTCATATTGAACCATCTAATGAGTTATATGAAAAAGATGTTGCACACCAACATTTTGGGATGATGTTGGTGAATGAAAACTCCTAGGCCCAGAACATGTTGGGTAAATGTTGGAAAAGGCGATGGATATACAAACAAAATCACCATAGCCTAATCTATGAAAAAGAGTTATGCCGATAATCAGAGGATGGATTTGGAAATTTATGTATGAGATCATGTTTTCTTGAAGGTATTTCCATATAAATGTGTTATAGGTTTTGAAAAGAATGGTAAATTGTATCTAGATTACAATCGGACCATTTAAAATTCTAGAATGTATTGGGGTTATAACTTACTCTTTGGCAATGCCGCCAAGTCTCTCCAATGATAACGATGTGTTCCACATATCACTGTTGAGAAAATACATGCCTGACCCAACACATTTACCCACCTATGAGTAAGTTGAACTGGAATATGACTTAACTTATTGTGAAGAGCCTGTCACAATTGCTTATACCAGAGAACAAGTGCTGAGAAATCGTACGACTCGTCATGTAAAAAGTCTATGGAGAAATCATAAGATGTAGGAGGAAACTTCAGAACACGAGGAACTTATGATGAAGAACCACTAAATCATTTTATGAAGTAATATTCAAGAAATTCTGAGGATGAAATTATTTTATGGAGGAAAGAATGTAACATACCAAGCTTCCATAGTAAATTTCCCTTTCAATAATGAAATAGTTTGCACTGTACACAACATCGACCTTCTAACACACTAAGACCAATCAATCTATCCATTATGAATAGTAATACTAACTTTTTGGGATTTTATAAATTTTATTTTTCAAAATGGGCTTCATTTTTAAACTGGGAATATAGAAATTGGCTTACAGTGAATTTTTGGCATTTTTCTGAAAACATTTAATTTTTGATGAATAGTGAAAAACATTGGGTTGTTGGTTAAATCCAACTTTTTATTTATATAATAATTTATTTTATATAAATTTATTTTAGGAAAAAATAGAAACATAATACCAATATAAGCTCAATATAATTCTTTGGATTCACTTTATAATAAGTTTAGCTATATAAAAATTTTATTGAACTTTTTACCGTTTTTACCCACCTCCTAGAGGCATTTCAAAATTTACATCAAACATAATTTTTCTGCTTCTGTGAATTGAATTTCAAAAATTAGAGACCTGATGAATCCAGTAAGTAAAATGGGTTTCAATTATATGAAAATAAATTTTTGGTGAATAGTAACTTTTAAAATTTATTTACAACCGTTAAAAGTATATAGGGTAATTAAGGGTAAAAATTATATCATAATTATCCTGAAACATTTCATAATTATATTAGATAAGTTTAATGCGACAGAAAACAAAATTAGGAGTAAAATATTATCCTTTTGGTCCACTTGGATTAGATTAGGACATTTATTATTATTTAATTCAAGGAATAGTTAAAAGGGTTAAATTCAATGGTTTACAACTAAAACATTTTTAATATAAGGATATACATAAGATGAATTAGAATATAAATATTACCTAGAAAGATAAAAAGATTTCCAATATACTGATATTTTTTTAATAATTTCTTGACATTATATAATCTAATTAATTTATAACACAATGATGATGCATTAATTACCTTATTAATGAAATATTATAATATTTTATAATATATAAATCGAAATAAATGTTATTTAATAATTTTGACAAATTCCACTAATTTTCTAGGATAATAAGTCATATTATGGTTGATTAAATAATTTTTCTGAGGTGATCATGGTTTTATTATTTTCCCGAAAATCAAATACTAAATAATTTCAAAATTGACATAATTGTGTTTTTTAAACAGATACTATATTATTATTTGATATAATTTTCCAAAAAATATATGGCTCTTTAAAAGGATATATATTAGGTTATATATATTAATAATGAACCATTTGGGGTTTTTATTTCTTGTTATAGTATGTTTATCAACCATATTATCTAAAAATAAAAAGAGACATGGTAAATGACAAACTATTTAACTAAGAGTAAAATGTAAAAGCTAATGTCAATATGATGACCTAAACCAGTCTAAAATATACTGGTTGAGAGGTTTCCAACCCATCCAAACCATAGACTCAAAATAATTCATTTTTGTACCATTATAAACTGAAAATAATTTTAATTTTAAATAATATTTGAAGCTTTTCCTAAGGTGAACCTCACCTATCATATAAAAGGGAACTTCCCCTTCTCTTACTTTCACACCTCCAAAGCCTTTTTTCTCATCCATCTTCTTCCCAATTACAATCCCAACTTCCTCCATTCATCTTCATGGCCTTAAATTGATCATAAATCCATCCTAAAAATCCTTTTTGATCAAATCAAAAGAAAAAACCAGAAGAAAAGGTAAATATTTAATCACCCCTTTCATGTTCTTTTCTTCTTCCACATCCTCGTTCATTGTTGTTTCAATTATAAAATGATAACTACAGTATATTCTATATACTCTAATGTTTTTATAATTAAGGTACACACATATTCATTATTCCATCCATCATATTAATGACAATGTCACCATACTTTCATATGTATGGCTTACCGCCTACACATCGTGGTGTTGTCTGTTATTCAAACACTTCATTATCTAGATGGGTATAATAAAATTTAAAACTAATGTACATAATAAATATAATATTTTAATGATTCTGTATATATGATATATCATACAATTACATATAAATTCATGATCAATATAATAAAATTGTCGCTCGAGCATATCTACATATTATAGCCTCCATGAACGCGATAAGATTCATTCCACATCGTAATAATTCAAGAATAATTTTCATTTTATGATTAAAAATAATGTTTAAGAAAATAATATAATTCATTATATGCATAAAATATATCATATCCATAGAAAACATGTCTTATGTATCCAAGAAAATAAAATAAAACAGATCATTTAACACCCCAAACAATTATACTAAAAAAATGTTATCAGAAAATCAATATTATAGGGTCATATATGAAATCATATTTATGTATATAGTTATTGTATACTTTTTAACAATGAAAAAACTATTATACTGGAGGCTAATGTACCCTCTACCATATAAAAGTACAAGGTAAATGTTATTTTCACAATCTCTTTATTATACGAGGTTTTTTTACCAATGTATCTATAGGGACCTCTTTATAATCCACATATTTGTTTTCATAAAATTGTATTTCAAAAAAAATGTACTATTTAATAAACTATTGTTTAATTTAACTTATACACTTATTTGAACTTATATGTTTTGAGAGGAAACTTTTCTTTGTTTTTCGAAAAAAGTGTTATAGGACTTTTTTGACAAAATTTAGGTAAAAATATTTTTTTAACTTATAATGATAGTGTGGCTATTTTGTACTGTTATATCAACGTCACAGATTACCATACAATATTATAATATTATTTTCAAAATAAATGTTTTCTTTTATAATTATGTGACTTTTAAATGATTTAAAAATTGAAAGTGGTATTCATTTCAAATAGTTTTCATTTCAACTATGAAAACATTTTTGATGGATTTTAAACATGTTTGAAGTTGATTTTTTATGATAGAAATCATCAATATTGTATTTATTGTTTCGTGATATTTTTTACTGTGGTTGTATTATTTTTACACCATTCAAGGTTTATAGATAATGTATTGATATTTCATATGATATTTTTAATAAAAATATTTATATTATGTTTAAACATTTTCATATCAGGAAGGCATTAGACTTAGTAAGTGACTAGTGGAGACCTCTCTAGCTCTTTGATGCATTGGTAGGTCTCATGAGACAATCTAGTGACTTGTCACAAGGCCTTGATAAAATTTTCTTTGTAGCCTTGGCATAAGGCCTTGACTATGTGGTTATTAAGTATGGAATTATGCATTAAATAATTATGAAAGTGGCTATGGATTTTGCATGTTATTATTTGGCCAGTAAAATATCCATGTGAATAAGTAAATGACATTTTTTTTATATTTTCCATATTATGCTCATGTTTAAGATCAAATGCCTTTTGTTTTAGTCTAATGCATTTTCTTTAAATATTTATGAATATTAATTAATGTTTTCGTTGTATTATTATCCTTAATGAGTATCTGAGATCACCACATTTGATGATTTATTTTTTGAGTAATGTGGAGAAGCATTTTATGGGTGACCTTCAGGGATAGGCTATGGTTATATGTGTGTTCCAAAAGGGGAAAAATTTAGTTGATGATTTTATTTCATGATGTAATGTAAATCTTAAGAATGTATCTAGTAATTCCAAGGATACTAAACTAATAGGTTTGTTGGGACATGACTCATTGTATCATGACATTGTTATGTAATAATTCACCGACTCTAGGTAACTGTGGTTGGGGAATTACAGTTTGAATTAGATGATGTTTAGTAAAAACCATGGAAACTAGATTTTTAAAAACATTGATTAGAGAACATTGCACTAATATTGACTTTAAGGATTAGTTTAGATGAGAATCTACGAATTTAAGTACTATAGTGATTGTGTGAGTGTAAAAAGAAATACATCCATGTTTGGATACAAGTAGGTAGAGACAGATTTGGCACAGATGTACCTTGGGGTAAAACCTGAAAACATCACATTGAGGTACTCTCAAATGGGAAATGGTGCATGAAAATGGTCCTCACTACACTATTGGTTACAACAATCCTGGTGGATATACATTAGATAATTCCCTTTTTTATTACAAACCTTTATGAATAGTTTATGAGTATATAACTCTTCAAAGAAAACATTTTTATGATTATAGAATATATCGGTAAACTGATCAATATATGATATGTGTTTAACAAGTTATGAATAATTTATTGTGGTTTATAAACTAATCTATTATATGCCATTGTTTAGAAATAGTGCCTTGTTGAAGGAATAGAAACTATATCAATGCATGTAATACATGTAGGAATTCCACTCCAACTCAATATAATTATAATGGAGCTGGTGAAGCAACTGGTGCTGATCATATTATCACTGTACTGAGACAACTCACTCAGGTTATGAATAATAACCATACTTGTATGGAGCTCCCTGATCCACAATAGAGAATCAATGTTAGACCACTTCATGAGGAAAAAACCACCAACATTCAAAGGGAGTAAAAATCTATTAGTCACTAATCAAGGGATAAATTCCTTAGAGAAAAATATTTATTTCAATGTGGATGTAGAGAATAAAATAACTAGGGGTGAGAAAAAATGACTAAATAGAGGACGTACCTATTGTGAAAAAATATGTTGATTTGCTTCCAGAGGATTTTCCTAGATATCTCCAGAATGAGAAATTGAGTTTTCCATTAAATTAATTCCTGGTTAAAGGCCAATATTGAAGACAACATATATAATGGCCACTGTAGAATTAGGAGAACTAATGAAACAACTAGAGGAATTTAGTAACAAGGCATTTATTTTCCCTAGTGTTTCTCCATGGAGAGCCCATGTCGTTTGTGTTATAAAAGACGGATCTATGATGCTGTGCATTGAATACAGGGACATCGAGGCTATAAAAATAAAGAACACGTATCCCCAACTTCTCATTGATTATTTATTCAAAAAACATCATGGAGTTCAATATTATTCCAAGATTAAAATTCAATGTGGATATCATCAATTATGAGTGAAGAAGGAAGACATTCAAAAAACAACATTTAGAACCAGGTACATACATTATGAGTTTACCATAATGCCTTTTGCGTTGAATAATCCACCCTCTGTATTCATGAATCTAATGAATAGATTTTACAATGAATATCATGCTTAATTTGTAGTGGTATTTATTTATTATATTTTGGTATACACAAAAATCTACGAAGATCATAAAAACAACTTGCATATTATCCTAAGAACTCTTAGAAGAAATGAATTATATGGGAAATTTTAAATGTGTGAATTTTAGATTCTGGATATTTATTTGCTTGGCCATTTTGTCACTACGTATGGAATCTATATAGATCCATCCGAGACCAAGGAAATCCAACAATGGCTAGAACTGACGATTATTACAGAGGTTCGTAGATTTATTGGTTTAGCACATTATTATTGGCGTTTTGTCTAGAATTTTCCCAAATTGGATAACCCAATAACCAATGAACTTAATAGAAAATTATTTTATGCACTTATTTTGTCTCTACCATCGGGGAATAATGGGTTATTTATTTATACTGATGTTTCAATGAAAGGACTTGGTTGTTTCAATTCGAATAATGATAGGGTTATGGCCTATGCCTAATGAGAGCTAAAAATCCATTAACAATACAATCCCACTCATGATCTTGAGTTACTAGTTGTAATAATTTCTCTGAAAATATGGAGACACAATCTCTTTGGTGAAAAATGTGAGATATATAATGATCACTAGAGTTTGAAGTATATTTTCTCATAGAAAGAACTCAATATGAGGCAAAGAAGATGGCTTGAACTACTCATGGATTATTATTTCACAGTACACTACCACCCGGGAGAGGCAAATAATGTGGCATATGCTTTGATCAGAAAGGATCTTGGATTTTTGAACAAGATTTGAGTTGAAAGGAATCATATTTTCATGGATCTAGTAATGATGGATATGGTAATAACATTGGAAGGTAAAACATCAATACGTTTTTAAATGGATTCTAAACCATCCTTAATAGAAAGGATACGAAATTCACATACTCATGATGAGGAGTTCCAAAAGATGATTAAATATGTAAATTATGGGAGATTGACTAACATCGTATATGAATGTGGAGTTTTTAAATTTGGGAAGATACTTTGTGTACCCAATATACCTAATCAAAAAAGGGAATTGATGGTTGATTCAAATATCACCAATTTCTCTATAAACCCTGCAAGAACCAAGATGTATAAGGATTCGAAGGAACGTTTTTGGTATCACAACATGAAGATAGATATTTTAGATTTTTTTTCAAGATGTATGGTTTGACAACAAGTGAATACTGAAAAGAAACAGCCTGGAGGAGTCATGCAATCTCTTACCATACGTGAGTGGAAATGGGAAAATATTATGATGGACATTGTCATGGGGCTACCAAAGACTCCTTGAATAAATTATGCAATATGGGACATTGTTGATAATCATATCAATATAGCACATTTTCATTAAATAAGAGATGATTTATCACTTTAAGGTCTTTCAAAACTATATATTAATTAAGTTGTAAGACTTCATGGGCACCCATATCGATTGTTTCTGATCATGATCCCCATTTTACATCAAGATTCAAGAAAAGTCTTCAGAAGTCCCTGGATAGTGAACTTTGGATGAGCACTGCCCACCAACCTCAAACTGATGGATAGTCAGAACATACTAATTAATCATTATAAGACAAGTTGAGAACTTTCTCATTTGACATTCAAGGTGTATGGGATCAATATATACCTCTGGTAGAAGTTTCTAATAACAATAGCTTCCATTCAAGTATTCATATGGCACCATATGAAGTGATATATGTTAAGATATTTCCCACACCATCATTTTGGGATGATGTTGGTGAAAGAAAACATGTAGGCCCAGAACATGATAAGAAAATGATGGAAATGGTGAAGGTTATCAAAAACCCATATCAAAGCAGCCCAATGGAAGCAAAAGATATATGATCATAATCAGAGGAAAGGTTTGTAATTTCTTGTAGGATATCATGTTTTCTTGAAGGTATCTCTATAGAAGGGTGTCATACGTTTTGGTAAGAAGGGTAAATTGAGTATCAGGTAAATCAGACCGTTCAAAATTCTAGAACTAATTGGGGCGGTATCTTACCGTTTGGAAATGTCTCCATGTCTTTCCAAAGTTCGTGATGTGTTCCACGTATCACATTTGAGAAAATACATGCGTGACCCAACACATGTACTCACCTATGAAAAAATTGACCTGGAATATGATATGTCTAATTGTGAATAGCCTATCAAAATTCATGAGACCAGAGAACAAGTGCTGAGAAATCGGATGACTCATCTGGTAAAAGTTCTATGGAGAAATCAAACGAAGGAAGAGTAAACTAGAGAACCTGAGGAACTTAAGAAAAAGAACCACCTAAATATTTTTATGTAGTAATATTCAATTAATTTCAAGGACGAAATTATTTTAAGCAGGGGATAATGTAACACCCCAAGAATCCATGATATGTTTCCTTTTTAATAATGAAATAGATTTCACTGTACGCATCATCAAGATTCTAACACACCGGGACCAATCAAACTATCTATTATGATTAGTAATAACCCATTTTTAAAATATTATAAAGTTTATTTTTCAAAATGGACTACATTTTTTAAATCGGATTATCAATGTTATCTTATGGTGAATATGTGGAATGTAACGCCCCGAGCCCTCTCTTCCGGACTCGGTGCTTGAAAAATGCTGTGAATTGTTTTTTTGTTTTTTGTTTTTTAAAAAAATTACACAACAATTTAATGAAATGAGGATCTTTTACCGGTCTAGGTTCTGGAAGATTAGACATAAATTGCATTTATCGGGGCTGAAATAATAATAATAAAATTTTCCACTATGCTTCGGCGTGCTCTAACTCCATAAGCGACGACATCTAAGATAATCTCCTAAGATACCTGAAAATCATTTAAAAAAAGGTGAGCATTAAATTGCCCAGTAAGGGTTTTTAAAGCCTTTGATAAATCTATTTTCAAAATATTACATGATAATACATTTGAAATATTGAATTAGAAATACCTTTGTAAAATAATTCTTTGGAAAATAATTTAAAATTAATACAGTGATTCGATAGAAAATATTAAGCAAGCTCTTAAAACAAAACAAAAAAGGCCACTTGAAACATTGAAGGCTATCATGGGCCTACCCACTTGAGGGATGGATTCATTATCCAACTCCCTATCATATTTACAAAGTTCAAGAACCATTTTCTTTATAAAACATTTTTCAGCTTGCCTTACTTACATATAATTTTTGCTGGAGTTTTAAATTTTGGAGACATGTTACGGCACTGAAATACACATTACACTTATATATATATATATATGATTATGTATGTATGCATATATATATATATATATATATATATATATATATATATATGTACGAGCTTCTATCGCATTTCACATTCATGTTTGGTTCAGACCAAACTTCTGTCCCCCATACCTTTCATATACATTTATGTACCTAAACATTTTATGGAAGACATGATTTTCATATTGTTATAATTTTAACCATTAAAATGAAATCATGAATAAAATTTCCAATGACATACTTGTTTAATTAATTTTAAGTATGAAATAATGAAATGAAAATATAAACTATTAATAATCACATGCAATCTTTATGTCACACATGAAATTTTCAATAGCATTTCATATGCATTCACTCTTTCTTGAATATATATATATATATATATATAGTTCATACAATATGCATATTTATTATCCACACACGATTAGTGAAACCTATATGCACATTATAACATTAATAAAAATAATAGTCATTACTAATATGAGATCCATGAGTTAATTAAAATACAATGAATGCCGATGATGAGCATAATACCATGGCTATGTATCTATGCAAATGTGATGCCCATGATATTGATAAAACTTGATGGTATGCAATATTTTTTTTTGAAACATGGAGATAATTGAAAAAAATTATAAACACAATACCATCCATATATACATATATGGACATGTACTGCCATGAAAAAAAAAACATAATTAAAACACTAAAATCATACTTTAAAATAATGTTTTCACTCTTAATAAATTTTGTAGAAAAGTGTCCAAAAATAAAAATTATTATTTAGCTTGATATTGAAATTCACCTATAAATATATATATATATATATATGTATATACCAATATACATGTATATATAAAAGTAGGTTTTGTTCTTAACAAAATATAACATAAAACACTCTTTTGAAAGTTTTAAAAGGGGGATTGAGAACAACTTGAATATATAAAGCTGCAAATGAAATAAAGGTTTTGAAAATTGAAGATAATTGAAAATAGTCCCTTACTATATTCTACCAAAATTGCAGAAGTGAAAAACATGCTGATTTTGAAAAAGAATCCATAGATGAAATAAATTTCAATTGCACAATTATAATTTTTGAAGAAAATAAATTGACCGAATAAATGTAAAGATCCCTTACCGTTTTTTTTACTGAGGAACCATTCCCTCTATGTGCGACAAGCACACAGTGTCTTAAAATGGGCATGCATTCCCCTCCCAAATGAAAACCAAGGTACTTCTTATATAGTCATTTCTTAGTGTGCTTCATACGCAAGTATGAAAAATAAATAAATAAAATTATTTGCCTCACAAATTTAATATGAAATTTGAATTGATGGGAAATTGACACCGTTTGTCTTTTATTAGAAAATTGGTATGTCAATAATGAATTTTGGACAGAACTAGGCATTGACAAAACTATTTTATGAATAAATAATATGATCCATATTTTTACAGCGTTAAGTGGAAACATATCATTTTCAGATCATAATACCGTTATATTAAAAAAATAAATTAATCGAAACAGAACAATATACAAATTTGAAAAAATTATCACAACAATCATATAGTTTTCAGAAAACGACTTGAAACTGAATTGGTCAACAAATGAACAGATTATAATAATCATAATCGAACGGAGAAGAAGAAAACAGACACACAAATAAATCAATAATAATTTTTTTTCAAACAATGAATATATTTCCAGATCAAATACGGACATACTGTTGAAGAAATTTCATACAAACAGATATGGAAGAATCAAGTGGATGAATAAAATACAGAAATCAAATCTGGAAATCGGATAAAATAGAACAAAACAATACATTATCATTGATGCACAACCATACAATAAGATTATAAAATCATTGAAACCGATAAACAAAGATAGAAAACATGTAATTAATATACTGAAAACAATGGGAACATGTATGTGATTATCCTAAAACAGTGAATAACGATTTAAATCAACGTCATAAAGGGATAAATTGAAGAATGCGACAACAGCGGAAAGCAACACATCATATCCGATCAAATAGATATATTTTTTTTTTGGAATGATTCGTATAAAAAAGAATTTATTATTTAAAAATTAGTTCAATAGATAAGGATTCAGATGATTAAATAAAATAGAAACCTACCTCCATGAATGTTAAAACCCTAACCGCAACTCAAAAATGACCGGAGACATCGGATTCTAACTCGATTTGAAAACACTGACTTCGATCGGTCCGCAACGGATCTCCCTCGAACTCAAATCCAAGATGAATCGTCGACCTGCATCTAGTACAGCTACTCCACCTCGCCTCTCGTCTGGGCACCCAATCTTGACGACGACTCTCAGGTGAACACCAGACGAACCCGGCGGCACCCCAAGCCTCGACATCGACTCCCTCTTCTCGCGAAACTGAAACCCTCGCAAAGCCTTGCGAAACAGAAACTCACGAAACCCCCTAACCTCATCAATCCCGATTTTTTTCTTTTATACTTCTATTTTATTATTATTTCATTCGTCGTTTTAATTAAATCATTTCGTTTTCATTTGTTTTTAACTTCATTTCATTATTTTTCTTTAAAAATCCGTTATATATATAACATTATTATATTTTAAATAAAAAAATTATGATTATTATTTTGACAAATATTATTAATAATAACACATCAAAATTCAATATCGTTTTATTCTAATTAATAATATTGAATTATCATTTAACTAAAACAAAAACCAATAATTAATTAAATAATTTTTTTTTACTAAAAATGGGGTGTTACATGGAATGTTTCTGAATAATTTCAATTTTTGAAGAATAGTGAAAAACACTTTGCTATTGGTTAAAACTGAATATTTATTTAAATAATTAATTATTTTACATAAATTTATTTTAGTTTAAAATAGATACATAAAACCAATATATGTTCAATGTAATTCATTGGAGTCATTTTATTATATGTTTAGATATATATAAATTTTATTAAACTTTTTACAGTATTTAACCCGCCTCATAGGAGCATTTACAAATTTGCATAAAATATAATTTTACCTTTTCAATGAATTAAATTTCAAAAATCTGTGAAACATGGTTGATATCAGCAATTATAATTTGGTTGATTAATATGAAAATACATTTTGTTGAATAGTAACCTTTTACTTTTATATACCATGATAAAAAGTAAATAGGGTAATTAAGTGTAAAAATGATAACATAATTTCCAAAAAACAAAACCTAATTCAATTGGATATGTGTAATTAGACCTAAAAAATCCTTAAGAATAAAATATGATCCTTTTGGTCCACTTTGATTAGAAGTGTTAAATTAAAAGTTTAATAATGAAACCATTTTTAATATATGGTTACACACATGATAGATTCAAATATAAATATTTCATAGAATTATAAAATGATATCATACATATTGGTATTTTATTTCTAATATGTAGACATTATATAATGTCATTTATTTATTAAACACTGATAATGATGTAATTACCTTATTGATGAAATATTAAAATATTTGATATTATAAAAATACAAATAAATGTAATTTGATAATTTTGGGGAATTCTACTAATTCTGAAGGTTAAAAAGTCATTTTAGGGTTGATTAAATAATGTTTGTATGAAGTAATCATGCTGTTATGATTTTCACAAAAACCAAATTCTAAATTGGGTCAAAATGGACATAATTGTGTTTTTAAAAAAAATACTAGATTATTAATTGATATAATATTACTAAAAATCTTATGTTCGGCCAAAGGACTTATATATGGTTTTATATATAAATAATGAACCACTAGATGTTATTTTGGATTGTTATAGTAAGTTTATTAACTATATATTATAAAAATACAATGTGACATGGAAAATGACAAATTATTTAACTAAGGGTTAAATCAAAATGATAAGGTTAATATGATGAAATAAACTGTTTAAAACATATTGGTTGAGTGTTTTTTGACCCATTCACACCATAGCCTCAAAATAATTCATTATGGTGCCATTAAAAACCTAAAATGAATATATTAAAAAATAATATATCAAGAATTTCTTAAGGTGACCCTCATCTCTCTTATAAAAGGTATCTTCCCCTTCTCTTAATTTCACACCACCAAAGCCTTTTGTCTTGGCCAACCCCTTTCCAAATACCCCCCCAACTTCCTCCCATCATCCTAGAGTCCTTACTTTGGTCATATAACCAACCTATGGTTCCCTTTTAGTCAAATCAATAGGGGGTACCAGAAGAAAATGTAAATATTTCATCACGCCTTTCAATTTATTTTGTTCTTCCACTTCATCATTCTTTGATGTTTCCATTATAAATTGATAACTCTAGTATCTTCTATATACTGTGATTTTTTTATAAAAATTGTACAACCATATTCATTATTATGTCTATCAAATTAATGAAAAAAGACACCGTACGTGTTTACCTACGACTTACTGTCTCTATGTCGGGGTGTAGTCTGTTATTCAAACACATCATTATTTGGATGTGTATAATAATGATTATAACTAGTGTAAATAATATATATACAATTTAAATTATTATATATATATATATATATGATATACCATCCAATTACATATGATTTCACCATTAATATAATGATTTTGTCGCTCATGCGTACATTCTGATTACCGTTTCCACGAAAGTGATGAAATTCATTCCCCATCGTAATCATTCAAGAATAATTTTCATATTATGATTAAAAATAATGTTTAAGAACATAATAAAATTTTGGATATTGAATAAAATAAATCATTTCCATAAAAAACATGGCATAAATAACCATGCATATAAAGGAAAACAAATCAGTTAACACGCGAAATGATTATACTACTAAAATATTATTAACAAAGAAATATTAGCAGATCATATAGGATTTAATATTTATGCATATAGATCTTATATATTTTATTAAAAATGATTTTACTATTATACAATAGGTTTACGTACCCTCGATAGAGGGATAGTACAAGGTAAGGGTTAATTTCATAATCACTTTATTATCATAGGTTGTTTTTATGTGAGTATCAACTTTGACCTCTTTATCATCCACATCCATGTTTTATTAAATATTTATTTCAAAACTTTTTTAGTATTTACTAGACTATGGGTTAAATTCATTTATACACTTATTTGAATTTATATTTTTTAAATGAATCATTCTATCATTTTTCCAAACAAGTTACTTTATGAAATTTTCATCAAAATTAAGGTAAGAATGTAATTTTATCTTATACGGCATGTGTGGTTATTTTCCACCATGATATCATCATCAAAGATTCTCTTACCAGATTATAAAAATATTTTAAAAATAATTACTTCATTTTATAATTATGTAACTTTTAAATGATTTCAAAATAGAAAGAGGTATATATTTAAAATAGTATTCATTTCATCTATGTCAACATCCATTGATGAATTTTAATCTTATTTGAAGTTGATTTATTATGATACAAATCTCCCATATTGTATTGAAGGAATGGTGATATGTTTTATTGTGGATGTGTTATTTTCACAACATTCATGGTTTATGGATAAATTATTTACATTTTATTTTCTAGTTTTAATACCAATGTTTATGTTATGTTTAAACCTTTTCATTTGAGGAATTAATTTAAAATAGTACATGATGGGTGGAGCCCGCTATTAGACCTTGATGCATCGATATGTGACATTAGACAAACTAGTGTCTTAGCACATATCCATGATGAAATACTATTTGTAGTCTTCACCCAAGGCCTTGACTATGTGGTTATAGATTCTAGCATTATGTATTCCATCATTTTGAATATGGCTATTGATATTTCATGTGATTATTTGACTAGTAGAATATCCATCTGAAAAATTAAATGAAATTATTTGATTTTATATTATCTATACTATTCTAATGTTTATGTTTAAAAGGATTTTGTTTTAGGTTTATACATTTATGTAAATTTTTATGCTTATTTATGAATGTTTACCCTATATTGGAATCATTACTGAGTACTTGAGCTGACCCATTTCTATGATTTTTTTCCCTGGTTGTGAAAAAGACTTTTATGGTTGACCTATTGTGATAGGATAAGGATATAAGTGTGTTCCAAAGGGGAAAATGTTGGTGATGTTTTTATTTCATGATGTAATATAGAACATAAGAATGTATCTAGTACTTCTAAGGCTATTAAAATGATCGGTTGTTCGGGACACGATTCCTTGAATCATGCCAATGTTTTGTAATAGTTCACTGAATCTATGTAACTGGGGTTAGGGAATTACATTTCTTATTTCTAATTCATTTTTAAAAGCAATGTTATGGGTCATAAATGCATAATTATTTAAAAAATGTTTTTGTTCTGTAGTTTTGGTCCATATTGGATTATTATGAGTATAAAAAATAAATTTTATAAATAATTATTTAAATATAGTCTATATTAATTTTGTACATGATTACAGTCATCTATAAAATAATGATATCTTAAAATTAATTACACTTTTGATGGATATTGTATGACATATAAAAACATGATCGTTGTTGCGATGTTCCCGATAGAAGGAAATAAATAAAGGTAAATTATATTTTACCTTTTGAAAAGTATTATAATATAAAATATGTAATATATAACAATTAAATATATCATTATTACAATACATGTTAAATATAATAAAAACAATAATGGTTTCTTTGTGGAGTCAATAGGGTATGCATATGAAAGATTGAATTCCGTAATTTTCAATGTATTAGAAGTTAATATTGTAGAATTGATTAAATATTTATAGAATTCAAGATATATATTAAATATGATTAAAAAATATTAATAAAATAGTATATCATATTGTGATATTAAGTGATCGAAAACACATTATATTTGTTTGTTAGGTCGTAGATCGTAGAAAACACAATAGATGGTTCGACTTCCAATATGACATAATATGAAATGCATATATGTTATTCCACAAAAAAATAGAATCTACGTATAATTTTGATATTAATTTTATTATATCAATATATAAAAATTGTATTTTAATTATTTGTATGATGAAATAAAATAAAAAATGTTGTTTAAGAACTATAGATATTCTTCAGAGTATAATTATATGATTATTTCTAATCCATAAAAGGAGAGTTCACCAATACAAATTAGGCACCCCTAACCTAGAAATTGAATAATATAATGTATTTGTGTTTTTATTTTTCTTAGATAAAGTATCTGTATTTGTCAGTTGGGTTTAAATATGATATTACCTTATATTAATGTGTGAGAGGACACACTTGAAAACAAATTATAAATATCATTAAAATATCCAGAATGATAATTTGATTGACAAGAATAGTTCTTCTATATAAAATATGATTATATGTTTTGATTTTATAATTATGATATTTTGATAGCCAATATGATATAGAAATAAATGATAGGAAAAATTCATTTACAATTCTGATTAACCCATGCAAAACCTAATTCAACCTAAATTTTGGAAATTATTTTATATTATTTTTTTATATTCATTATTAAAAAAATATGTTGTAGTTAATAAATATTATTAATAATTATTATTAAAAATACTTAATCCATTTTACCAAATTCTTTTCGTATAAGTGGAATTTTCTAATTCAATATATTTCTAATTGATGAAATAAAAATAATATTTTCCCAAAGAAATGTTTTCATATGTTAAAAAAATATCATATAAATTATAAACATAAAATTTATTATAATTAACAAAAATTTATTAATAATAACATTATGGTGAAAATGATAGTTTTAAAAACATATATGAAAATTGATCAATGTCAATCCCTTAAGGGAATATAAATTTTTTAATCAAGTCCTAAATCATCACTATAAATCGAAAAATCAATCCTTTTATATTCTTATCATGATTCCAAAGTATAATATTTTTGAAAATTTCATTTAATAAATTATGATCAATTTTAAAAAATAAATTTTCATAATAAAATTTTCAAATAAATGCAAATGAGATGAAAAAAGGATTTTTAAAGAAAATATTGAATTTAAATAGATAACTGATTTTATTCATTTCATATGTCCTAAATATTTTTGATGAATGAGAAAACAATTTTATATTATTTAATATAAAAAATTATTTGAAATAATTCACCAAAAGTGGTTTATTTAATTTATTATGATAAAAACAGATTGTGCACAGAAATAAATTTTTTGAAATTTTTTTCTTTTACATTTAAATAAATTTATCCTTTTCATTATTTATCATCAATTGAAAACCCATTAATTTATATTTAATCTATATACTAAAAATAAACTGGTTATAATTTTTCATTCCCTCCAATCCAACGTAATGGTGAATGTTTTCATGTTAAATAATAATATTAAAAATATATATAATGCTTCATTAAAATAATGACTTTTTTGGAATTCAAAAAATCAAATCCTTTATATTTTTTTGAAAACAATCATTAAATATAAATGTTTTAGATTTTACCCCCTTAAAACTAATTTATACCAGGAATTTTAATCAATTTGATACACACACATATTGAATCTTTTTCCTCTTGATATCTTCAAGTTACAATATAGCTTCCTAAAATTGGTGGTTTCACCAAAATACAGTTTTTTGGTGAGTGGCCGAGTTTTATTGAAAATTTTATGAATAATATATATATATATATATATGTTCCTCATAATATATATCTTTATATCGGGTGTCTGGCTTCTGAGTTTAGTGTATTTGAAGTATCATGTATGTAATTCCACATGAGAGATACATGGAACACATCATATACATGTTAGAGGAATGTTGGAATCTCAAAGCGATAAGATATCATTTCTATTCAATAGTTAATCTCAATGGGGAAAACAAAACATGGTTTCATTATTCCTTTATTTCAGAATCGGTTAACCATTCTCAATGATAAATTGTGAATAAATAAATTTTCACCAACTTCATATTTAAGAAAAATAAAATAATTTTTAAGAAAATAATTAAAATTACTATACTATTTTGCATATTTTATAAAATTGATCAAAATTAATATACCATTTCTTCAACTAGATTATGTCTCAACTAATTTCTCTCTAAATTCATCCTTTTACATTGTTATTCTACACAATATTCCATATAGATCTTCTTTAGAAAAAACATAAATTATCATGTGCGATTTATTGTAATAATAATAACAATATATATGATGGTTTTGTTCCCAAAAACCCTTACAGTAAATTGAACATAATATAAATATATATAAATATGAGATTCATATAGTTCTCTCAGAATGAAAATAAATCTTTCGATGATAAATAGTGTTGCGCATCAACCCTACGTCATTAGTTGGGTGATGACATCACTGAAACATTGAGGTAAACATCAGATACCAATCCAATATAATAGAACATAGTAAAATATCAAACAAGTTGATGTTATTAATTTTAATCCTTGAATTATGTTATAGATATAAATAATATAAATTGTTATGTATTATATAGACATTGTTGGGAGAACAAATGAAACTGATACAACATTGATCCCATTAAATAATCTAGGGTTTAAAATTTAAAATTCCATGGATATGTATCCCAATTTCAATTTTAGTATGGGTGATTGTTGTAAAATACAGTAAGAAATTTTAATCTTAATGTATAATTACATAAATAACTATCACCATGATTCATACAAAGAAAATTTTATCTTACCAATAAATCTGACCAAAAATAATATTTAAGATACCTTCATATATTTGAACATCCTAGATTAGTTGAATATGATGGATTATTATCCCCCACTAACAGATATATCATCAAATCTAATATGTATCTAAAATGTTAATATTTCTTTAACCACATGGTTATTTCATAATTATGTTGAACCTAGTGATCATTTTTCCCATCCCTCAGTAGCTCTATATATTTTATGTACACGTTAATATTAATAGAAATAGTAAGTTTGACACTCATTTGGGAACATAGGATATATTAGAATTATTCAATATTTATATATCCATCCATTGAACACCCCTATATATTCAATCTTTTGTGGTCCCCAATCTATATTTCCTAGCATTTTCCTTTCAACTCAAAGGACTTGCAAACTCAATTTTCATACATTTTTGGTAATGCATTCTCCCTCAAATACCATTAATATATTACAACCATATTTTATTTAATATATTCAACTATTATAATTGTAAATATTAACATTTTATTTTTACTATCAATATATTTTTAGGAAATTTTAATTTAAATATAATTTATCCAAATCATTAATGAATATATTTTAGTAGCTAACATCAAATCATGAATTTGGTTATTTTTTCTTATGTTCCAAAAATTTTCATGTGGGGTAAGTTATCAGTATATCATTCCACATGAAGAAATATTCATGTCCCTTATTTGATTCATCACTATAGATTATAAACCATTATCCTGATAATATTAATGTACGTACCCATTAAAAAACTACTAATTTCCATATTTCCATGAATGTATCTTCACATTAATCTACACAAACGAAAAGGGCTTCATTTTAAGTTATCATATTAGATGTACAAGATAGTTGTGATAAATTATACTTTATCCATTATTAATAACATTATAAACAAAAAACATCATATCTGTGTCACAGTTTATGTTCTAGGAAAACATTTAATAACATCGATCGTTTATTGATCCACATATATACCCTCTCATGAGAATATATGTCTCAAAAAATAAAACCTTTTATATCAAAAATTCACATATGGTAAATTTGACATATATCCTTTCTTTAATCATGATGTTTACCAAAAAAATCATGTAACTGTTAGGATTTTCCATGCATATAGAATGTATAAAATAATATTATCAGAATATTCTACCACAAATTGATCAAGGTAAACTATTAAAAATCAATTCGTGAAAGTAATAATAAAAATACGGTTATTATTAAGATAAAATAGAAACATTATATTTCCATTTTTTCAATAGCTTTTATGAAAATATATCTTGGCTATATATTCATTTTTGACACTTAATTAAGGATATATTTAATTATGTACAATAATATTAAATTTTTTTAGCTCTATAATGTTGTATAATAATTCATCAATATGGGGTATATGATCCTTTTTCATTATTGTGTCTTTTTCAACACCCATGTAATCAATGTAATGTGTTATACGACTTTATTATTTAATAACAAAAAGTGTAGGTGCACTCCTAGGTGTCACACATTTATATGGAAATCCCTTATTATGATTATTCTTGATTTTCATCATTAATTACAACATCAAAAAACTGTGAATTCTACATAGAGTCTTTTAGATATGAATAGAAAGAGGTATGAGTTTTATAGAAAAGGCATCTTCTTGATTCTATTGAATATTAGGAGATTCTTCTAAAATAACACCATTAAACTCCCTATAAAATGGTATACCATCGAGCATGAATTTCACCTCAAACATATGAGATAAACACAACATATTAATATTAATAAATAGATATCAATTAGACGTGATTTTAATTAGTGGACCATATTTATCTCCACCAAAAAAGAAAATCCTCAGATAGTTCAGAATATCAAACATGACATCCGTCCCCCAGAAAATTATGTTGGATTTATATAAATAAAATAGTCCATGATTAAGATAATATAAATGTCATCAAGAGAGATAATACCTTGAATGGAAGGAAACACATTCCCATAAACATCAAATAGAGAATGATCATATACTTCATATGAAATCATTTAAAATTAAAGGGTTTCAATACTAATTCATCATCTAATTATTGAGGATAGTCATTTTCATTTCATTTGAAACTTCATGATAAAATATAATTCATAAAACTTACCAAAATAGTGTAAATAAATATATGACCTTACCAATTACTACCTAAACATCGTTATTTTAGCATAAATTAATTAGTGAAACAAAACTATTTTTCTGGACAATCATGAACAAATTATCATTATGATCAGTCATGAAAAAACATTTACATGATTTCTAAATCTGTAATCCTTCATTTGGATTTATGAAACCTATTGTGTGATCTATATTATTAATGGTTACATTCAATACTAATAAGTCATGAATCATTTTAATGATATAGTGAATTTATGAAATATATCCCATATGAGTGTCATAACTAGTGTGTAACAAGACATATTATTGTGTACTAGATGAAGATTAGGAAAAATACCAATGTTCGCATTTTGATGTCATTATAACTAGGTACAACTATTGTAGAGTAACACAGATTATTAGTATCAATTAAAGGATTTAATTGAATGGAAAGCACATTCTCTATCCGTTCACAAAATTCCAATTCAATTACCCATACATTGAGTTATCCCTAGGGTTCTCACTATAGTATTTTCATTCATGTTTCCAAATGATAAATATAACATTCTTTTATACCAACAATAATTAACCACACTTTTCATACATATATATTATATTTTATTCGATGAATCATCATTGTGTAACCTAACAATCCATTCAATAATCATTAATATATTTTATCATTAGTAATTTATACTAGTAATGAATATTAAAAATTGTATATGTCATTCATAAATAGAACCCTAGTTTGATATTACATAGACAATAATTATCCAATTGACTTGGAGAATATAAACATAATATGGGTTATTTGAGATTAATAATAAGGGTTTAAAATATAAATAAAAAAACATGATCATAAGATAATACGAACATAATAATTACATTTTTAAACCATAAAATATATATCATAGAACATAAACATTATTAATTGAATAAATACGTATACTTTATAAAAAAGAATTCTTGATAAATCTTGGAAACTGAACTATGGAATCATAAAATTGGAATAATGGATAGAATTTTTACTTACACATAAGCGTAGAAAATCATTCCCTTAGTGGTCAAGGATCATTAACTTAAAATCATAGGGGAATAGGTCAACTCCCAAAAATATTTATGTACTCGTGGTTTACTCGAGAGAATAACACATGGTAAAATTTTCCTAAATGAACAAGGTTAACAACCCATTTGATCTATATTTATCTCATTAGATATAAATCACATCCCAATACATTAGATTTATGTTTAATTCTACGACCACAATACACATAATTAATATAATAGATATATTTTCGACAAATATCACAAATCATTCATCATATCATTTCCAATGTAAATGAACTAGGTTCCATAATCATTTCATCATATCATAACTTATTGAAAGGAAACAGTTCTCATAAAAATAACTCATGGAAATTGGGTTTTTTATTAATATATTCATCTTTGTAATAATAAATTCATATAAATATAGATTATTGTATTATTGGAACATTTTACAATTCGAGAATAAGAATAATATATGGTTTTTTAAATTAATAAATTTAAATTAAATTAAAATATCATCATATTTATTTTTTAGGAAAATATATTACCTATCATGACAATAAAATTATAAAATCTAAAAATGGGTTAAATATTTTTGAAAGAAATTTCATTTAAAATATCATTATAAACCTCTAAAAAACATCAAATCATGTAGTGGTAATTATATTACTAATTATGGAACATTCAATTGAAATTAAAATATATAGTAATTAATAAATTTTTTTAAAGGGTAATCGGTAGATTTTGTGCATGTTTCACAGTTGGTTCATTGTAAATGAAAATAGTTCAAGGGGAAGACCCACCATGAAAACTTAGGCAAAAGAATTTCATATGGTTGGTGCATGGTGTGTCAAACCATGTAGTATAACAAGGAAATTGTTTCACATGGACCCTTTATGAAAATGGTCAATGCATGGTTAGTGCATGGTTTGGAAAATAGTGTGGCCAAACTATGGTACCCATTTAGAAGTTTGAATATGAAAATTTTCCCAACATGTTTTTTAATTACTCATTAGATTTTATCCTTATTTAATCTTCCTCCAAAACATATAACATACCGAAACTCCCAATTCTTTTCAATGATTTATCTCCTTCATTCCTAGGAAATTTGGAGTTCCGGGGATCTGGATCGAAGCTCTCAGTAAGTCTAATGCTCATCTTGATTCTCATTAAAAAATTTGTTCGGGTGGCCTTGTTCATCACCTTCTGAATTCATAAAGAATCATTTTAACATGGATTATACTTTGGTGATTCACAGCTTTATTGAATTGGAATAATATTTTAAGGTTAATTGAGTGTTCATTGATAGATTCATGGTAGGTGTTCTATTATTTATATAACATGGTTTTATTTTATATTTGTGTAAGTGTGGTAATGATATTTCCTATCGATTTATTTACATTTTTTATTGAGTATAAATTGGTAAATTGATGGATAAATTATTAATTTAAACCACAAAATCCCATTGGGATGCTTTGGGGTTGATTAGACCAGATTAGGGCCACCCAAGGGGGAAACCAATATTCCAAAATAACAAAAATTGTAATGTTATGACTCAATTTCATTTTTTATTTAATATTTCACATTATAAATGTGTTGACATGTTACACAGAATTATTATGATTCAATAATGGTAGTTTTTTCTCTTCATTAAAAATAACATAAGTTGTAGTATGGAAAATGTGGAATAGTGTCAAATAGAATAAATTCAGTGTGTCTAATGACTTCATATTTTATAATTGAATTGTACCAATTGAATAACACAAGTTAATTTATTAAATTTTATAAGTCTATTAATTCATGGTATATTGATTAGGACAAATGGGATAATGTATAAAAAACAAAAATGAGTAATACGATTTTCGTAATGTTAATGATAGGTGTAATAATAGGTGAAATATTTTTAATTCATATGTTGAATGGAATATTAATTTTAAATGTAAAGTGTGTTGAATATATATGGTCTATGATATGGTATATGTTTTGAATGGATAAATAGATTTTTCATATGGTCTGGTTTAGTGGGATAAAGGATGGTGGCTCCACCTATGTTTTGGGATGGACTGGGGCTCTAATCAAATCCCTTGAATGCATGTGTTAGGTTGTCATATTGTTTCTCTAGGAGCCTACAAATTTAAATTTATGAGACATACTATAATGGGGCTCCAAGGTATGTTTATTATAATTATTTACCAAATGTTTATCCCCAATGAGATCAGTAACTTGACTCGATCGCATATTCATGATAATTGACTTAATTAGATAGAAGTCTAAATGATGGAAATTCTTATCCCATATAACATGTGATGAAAATGAATTTGGTAATGAATATAGAATATATCAATAAAAGGGGAAATGAAGTTAAAAATGGTTAATGTAAATAATTTTAACTAATAGAACATAGTTTTTTTATTTAGCTGGTAATATAACAAACAGAATAATGCACTATCTTCTTATACTAGATATTTTTTAGAAACTATAGGTGGGGTCATGCTAAGTTATACTCCCATACTACATGTTCTTCTGTTGGGTACCCTACCAGATTTCATGGTAGTAGTGTAGGAAATATGGAAGGGGACTATTCTTGTGAGTTGAGTAGGGCCAGAGATGTGCATTCATTAGGAATCATAAACAGAATAAAAACCAATTTTGGGGACTCAGTTGTTGTTGATGTTTTAGTGATTTCTAAAATCCTAGCCTTGATATCAACAAAAAGAATATATATTGTTTGGTTATGGTTTGTGCCATTTTTAGGATATGGTATGTAATTCAAGTTTTTGGGTTATTATTTATTATTTCCATTATTTCATAAATTTTATATTATGAATTACTCTTGAAATGTTGGTATATTCATCCCCACAAAATTTACTACACCCTAAATTCTAGATGCAAACATATGGTGTATGGGGAGGCGCAATAGAGGTCATTTGAAGAATATTCTCAGGGAACTGTTTTAGAGGATCATAGGTTGGGGATGTTAGAAAATGGTATAAGAGAGGTTATTCCCTATGGTCATAGTTTTTGGGATGTTATAATGGATTTAAGTAGTAGTTGGACCTTGGAAATGATCTCATGCATGGATAATGTAACCCATATCCAATGGAATACAAAAGTACCCTTGGTTGGATTATATATTCTTGATTCATGTTGTTTTAATTGAATGATATTTCACCATTTAGGGATGTATTTGTCATGTGATGTGACTATTTTATGATATTTTGACCATTTCATGAATGGAACATGATTGTAAATATTATAATAAATATAAAAAGCTAGGGATATTTGTGGCTCACATCATGAGAGGCGCACATCAGAAGGGTGTGTGAGGAATTAATGGTAAAATTCATTTCACTACATTTAAAATTTGATGAAAATGATATATAATAAAGTGAATGAAAATGTTTAAATGGAATGAATGATAAATAATTTTTAAATAAATTGTTCATTATGGATGGTTTTAAATTAGTTCAATGGCTGGTTAAAAAATATTGTGAAATGGAAAATGTGCCTTAGAAGAAATATTTTAATTCCATGTGTGAAATTGAGTTATTTTTTTTCCGAATGAATCATTTTATATTTAGTACATTCGATACATTATGTTATCCATGACCGGTATTAAGAAAGAATGATGGTAGTAATCTAGATGTTCTAATGTTCATTAAGATAGTGTATGTGTAATGGGATGTTTATAGCTAGTGGAGAGTCTTATTTTGTAAAAATGTTGATGCTTGATGTATGATTTCTGAGATATGGGCATGGAATGATAGGATGATTCCACCATGACATTGGGCACCAATATTTTTTGAAAAGGATTTCACTGATAATTCTCCCCCTTATGTGGAGTAAGGGACCCTAGGGAATCTTGGTAATAGGGGAAACAAGAATTTCCTAGTGATGTTCTATATTTTATTTACTGGCGATGGAATGGTACATGAGGTGAGTTTTCTCAAGCATGTATTTGATGGCTTGGGATTTCCATCATTAATTCCCTACTAATGTTTTAGGAGAAATTGGACTGAATACTACCTTGTTATTGACGGATTTTTCCAAAACATTCTCCGTAACATTGACATTACTCCAATTAAGAGGGTGAAGATGGAAGATTATATGGTGTAAGGATAGGTGAATCATTTGTGAAAAGTTCACATTCTTGCCAAGGAATATGAATGTATGATAAGTAATAATATATAGAAAAAATTTCTGGAAAATTTTTATCTGCAGTCCTTAAGACAGGGGGAGGTTTTAAATTTTTGGTGGTTGGCCGAGGGGTCCATATCCAAGATGGATTAGGATATCTATTTCACCTATATTCAATGTTTTTTAGAAATTTTGGGGATGAGTAATATATGATGAGTTTTTTCCATGATCTAATTAGACATGATATTAAACCCCATATGAATATCATTAAATTTTAATGTTTTGAGGAAGTGGTGGATCATAATAATAGTTTAATAGAAATTCTCATGGAATCGTCTAGTTGTGGATGCATAGAACCTATTTGGTGAAACAATGGGACAACGTTTGATAGAAGAAAGTAACGTTTCAAGAATTTACCAACTCCTAGTGGGGGAGAGAGTATCATATTAGAGAACCATCCACTTTGTATATTAATCAAGTCTTCTATTACTAGTGTAGTAGTCCAGGACACCTCATTAGTTAGTTCCCCGACCGTTAACTAAGTAACGAGAAAGTGGTAGAATGGGTATTTTGTAATGATTTTGTTGGAATCAAAAATTTATGGGCATGGATTTTGGATATATGATAGTGTAGATTGTAGCCAGGGGGTTGGTTAGCCAATATCCAGAATGGAGCTAGGGTTTTACTTGATATCTTAGTAGAGGTGGTGAATGAGGAACTCCAGGATGAGAGAATCCTTAATAGTAGGAAAGTACACAACATGGGACTCATAGAGGGGCCCATGGTAGAGTTGTAGGTTTAAATCAGATATTATAGTCTACACCTAGTGGTGGTGAGTCTGGACCATCATTTTTTTGTGGTACAAATCTTTAAAATTACACTTGTTCTAGTACATTTTTTGACATAATAACATCACATTATTTTATCTCTACAAATTTCATAATTATTTTTTGTCAATCATTGGAAAATACATGTGTTGTTATGCTTATTGATACCCCGTTTGAGTTCTGATCATAATATATAAGAAAATATATGGGGGTGTCACTAGATTTTGGTGGATTAAATTTTGTATGGGACTTTTTTTTGCTCTAACTATGAGTTTTTGATCTAATATGTGGGATACACTATTTAGTGTCATACTAGGAACATATTTATTGTTACTATATTTGTGTAACATTTTCATTTATTAAGGGATTCACATTTGTACATCATGGTGAAAGGGTTATTTGATCATTCCATATATGGGTAGACTGTCAGCATTTGGGTCAACTCACAATCTATGTGGATTTTACTATTCTTTACAATAAGTTAGTAGATGTGATTGTCTTTAATCATATCGTGTATCCCTTTCAGGATGCATTTCTTAAGGATATCTCTAGGCCTCCACCTAATATGGATGTTGACTAAACAATGGAGTTCATATTAGGAGAAAAACTAGTTAAAATTCCACAATATATGATCAATATGGATGATCTCCATGTTCTTATGTTCTAGTTGTAATATTTGTAGAATAAAGTGTTCCATATTCTTCCTACGTCACTTTGGGAATCTCATGTATTATTTTCCAAGATGGAAAATGGATCGTTGTGGTTGTGGGTTGATTGGAGGATGCCAAATCAGATATTTTTAAGAATATATTACCTCTACCTAGAATCAATTATATTTTGAGTAGCTAAAAGGTTGTTCAGTGTTCTAAAATACTGATATGAGTTCAAGGAATCATCAGTTATTGTTGATACCTTATGATGTATCTCGTACAACATTCAGAAGCAGGTATGTATTGTATGATTTTTCTATAATTCAATTTTGGTTGACCAATGCACCAATAGTGTTTATCGCCCTAATGAATCAAATATTTCACCCATTAAAAGATGAAAATTTATTTGAATTTGTTTAGGAAATCTTGGTGGACAATATGAATCATTAATAGCATTCTAATAAAATTGAAATCATCCATAGTATAAAATGTGATCATGGGATATACACCAAGCTATCCAATATTAATTTTTGGATTTAAAGGGAGAATTTTATTGGTCACATAATCTCTAAATAGTGAATTCAGATGATCTAATGGTGGTTCATTAAGTCATGTCTTGGGGACATCTGAAGAATGTTTATATTGTTTAATATTTTTGGATTTGGTTGGTTATTACTAAATTATTGTCAATGAATTATCTTATTTGGAAAAATGATGTTTCAGTTTTTACAAGAACGAGATCAATTATGAATGGTTCATATCATGTGAGAATTGTTTTCAGTTGTTAAAGAAGAGGTTCAAAAAAAGACCGATTGTAATCTTTGAAAAACTAGGTATGTAGTGTAGCATGTTTTCTGACATGTCATGTGTTGGTATTGGCATGGTGCTGATTAATGATGATCAGGTGGTTGCATAAGAATCCCAAATGATGATACCCCATGATTATAATAACCCTACTCATGATCTTGAGTTGGTATTAGTGGTTTATTCCCTAAATAATATGTGGAAGCACTTTTTACGAGAGACATATGCAATTTAAACATTTCAATAGAGCCATATTTATATCATGTCCCAACAATATTTGATTCTTTGACAGAAAAGGTGGTTTAATTATATGTAGTACTTGGATTTTCATTTCATTTATATAATGGTAATGGCGAACAGTGTTGCATATGCATTAATTAAAAAATCTCATAATCATGTGCTTCTAGAATTAAGTTCTAAGTGGTGAATGATGGATTTATTTTATTATAAGCATATAGAGGAACAATATGGGAAACAATGTATGACTCTTTCATCCTAGGTAGATGAGCCCACAATTATAATCTAGATAATTTAGAGATAGTGATAGGATCTGGAATGTTTATCATTGTGATGAAATATTAATGGAGGTGAGCCATCTTCTAGTTTGACTGCAGTAGATGATGTGATAATTCATGTTAGGGGCCTTGTTTTTTCTACCAGCATGTACATGAGAAAAGTTGATGAATTTGTTTCATGCCAAAATGTTAGAAGTGCATCTTAGTTTAACAAAAATATATCTAGATCATCGTATTAAGTATTTTTTATCCAGGGATGAATAAGTGGGTCCCATGTTTCTTTGTATGATTCCATACATGGTAGTAGGTGAAGGATGATCATTAGCTCTGTGTGGCTTGTTACAACCATTTCAAATTCATTAATAGAAATTGGAAGATGCGATGATAGATTTTTTATAGATCTCCTGATGAATATTTTGATGAGTTTGTGATCTGGTAATTGAGTATCGGTTGGACAAAGTGGATCATTTATTACAAATTTTAATGTATTTTACCATTGACTTGTTTGGTGAGTTTTATGTTCAAGAGGTATTGTAGTTCCAAGGGGTACTGTGAAATGAAGTTTTGGATTGTGATCCATTTTTTACATCAATGATTTCGTATGGATTATAAATGTATTATATTACTCATCTATTTTTTTATTATTTCATTCTACCCACTTATAGAAGGGAAGTCATAGCATACAATTTAGGTGTTGTAGGATATGATGAATTATTTTCCACTAGATTTTTGGGGATTGGAGGAAAATAACATGATTCTTATTGATTTCCACTACAATAGTAATTTCAAGGATACAATATATCTAGAACCAAATGATGGACTCTATTGTAAACAATAATTATCTATGACTTGTTAAATGGAGTTTGGGTAATCCAAGTAATTAGAACTTTATCTGTTTAAAAATATGTTGGAGTAGGACATGTTGATCCAAAACACTTGGTTCCAAATAAGTTTAGGAAGAAGTCATATGCATATTTTTGTTGTTGAACTCTTGATTTTATGTTGGGGATCCTATGTTTCATCATGTGTCTCCATTTTCTGGACACCATTGAATTCAGAAGCAGTGTATTTTGGCCCCAATGTATGTGGTCCATTTGTTAATGCCGAGAGGATTGGACAGATTACATACCGATTGGATCTTCTGAAATTGTATTGTGGTATGTTTGATATGCTTCATGTGTCATAACATTGACAATATCACCTTAAAACAACTTCTGAGATTTACTTTGAGGATATTGATCTAGAGTCTGATGCGCCCTTTACAGAACATCAGTTTCCTATTGTGGATTATAGTGAAAAGGTATTAGGGGTAAATAATATCACTTTAGATCAAATCCTATGGAATCATGGTAATGTTTAAAATAAAAATTGTGATAGATAGATAGATATGTGGGACCTGTGGCCTGATATTTGTACCTTGGATTCCATGTGAGGCATGGAAATAGCATTTTAAGGATGATTTGTTATATGGTGAGATTGTTGTAAGATCGTATACATCATATAGTTATGTTCTTCGTCAAATTTTATCTTTAATCAATTAATTTTGGATAAATAAATTGTTTAGGGTTTTTTAGGATACATGGGATGATTTAGGGGCATGGGAAATCATTGAAATTGAAATCTGACCATTCTGTGCATGTTTCACAGTTGGTGCATAGTTAGTGAAAATCGTTTGTGGGGGAGGCCAATCCATGCAACCTAGAATATATGTCTTTCACATGGTTGGAACTCAAATAATCAAACATTATTGGATTCACAGGTAACTAGGAAAATTGTAACCTCATTGATAGAGGAGGTAACATGGTTGGAAACTAGTTTGGTGAACCTTGCATAGAAACCATGCATCCAATTTAAATTGATAATTTATTAATTTTATCCCTCAAGATTTTAAGTTCCTCATCCTATTTTATCACAATTTCAACCTACTCTAACCCTAGTGAAAACCTAAAACACTCAAATCCTTAGAAGGGTATATTTCCATGGTTTTGTTGTCTGTTTTGAGTCGTTTGGGTTCGTGTTAATGCTTTTGGTATTCCTTACACACCACATGATTCACTTATCTAGATAATGGCTTATGTTCTCTATATTATTATTCTGAAGACTAAAATACATCATTTTAAGTGGATCAAATTATGGGGAATCGTATGGTATATTAATTATAATCTACGGATATGGAAAAGATACTTTTGATTTATTTTTTTTGTTTTCTATATGTTATACCACATAGTTTGGTCATAGATTTGTTCATGTGTTATTATGATATTGCTTCCCTCTTTATGTGAATTTGTTTCCTTGAGTAATATTATGAAACAATGTTATAAAAATTATAAATATAACACCTCATGATCCCTTTAGTATACATTGAGGTTGATTAGAATAGAATTTGTCCACAGAAGGCATTTTCTAATATTCCTGAAGATGAAAAAATGTAATATTTTGCCTAAAGAGAATTTCTGGAAAAAAAGAGCCCATGATAAATTTTTTACATTTTAATATTAATTATGAGGGTGTTCTTATTTTAGTTGATCCTTGTGATTATAAATATCTAGTGTAATTTTTTATAAAAATGTGGAATAGGTTTTAATGGAAGAAATTGTATTGGTTAAAAGACTTTTGAGTTTATAGTTGAATTTTATAAATGAGATAATTCATGTGAATGAGTGAATTTTCTAAAATTGTATAATTTATGGGAACTATTGATTATGATAAAGGAAATATAGTGTTGATAGAAAGGGAAATTGGTTAATTGGGCTATGTTTTGGGAATTTTAAATGTGTTAATGGGTTCGGTCTTGATGTTAATTCATATAAGAATTGAAATGTGACTTTTTAATGTTATGTGTTTCGAATAATTATGGTTTGTGATTTTGTATATGTGGTTAATGTATAAATAATAATACTCACATGGATTGGTGGTTTGTGATAAATGATTGAGGATCCTCTCATAGTATGGGTTTGACTAATTCCATATACCCCACCCATGAATGTATGGGTTTGGTAGTTAGATTGATTCTCTAGGCCCCTAAAATTTATATTGTACCAGCCTACCTAGAGTGAGGCTCTGTGGTCTGTGTTTAATGATTATATATGAAATGTGAATCCCAATAGAGATAGGTAATCAGAATAATTCTCTTCTTTATGAATATTTACCATAATTGGACATTGTTTAAATGATATATATTCCTAAGCCATAGAACATTTAATGATAAAAAATTTTATAATTAATACGGTATAAGTGATGTAAAAGGGAAATTATGAGGGAAATGGTAAAATTTTTATTCATAACTAATATAACCCATGTTGTATTTTTTTATATTTTCATATGTTTAATTATTTCATGCCAAAAAATTTATTATGGAAACATTTCAGACACAATCGGGGGTGGGAACAGTGTTTTGTTTCCACACAATTCTTCCACTACCATTGGGTGACAATGTATATTTTAGGGTTGTAGGTTCACATAAAGGAAAGGGACGAATACAAGGGTTTAGTTGGACCTATAGTTTTCATGGATTAGAACTTAGTCTTAGAGTAGGGACCCATTTTTTAGATTAATTTATTGTCGATATTTTTGGAATTTAACTCACTATTGTAATAGATAACATAGAATTCAATAATTATTGTTAGGTTGTTGTTTTTTACCTCATTGATAAATATTTTGTAATTCATATTTATGGGATATTATTTATTGTTTCCTTTTTATATTATATTAACTATTTTGGATTAATTTGGGAATGTTGGTATCATCTCCCCACACAATCTTTTAGGCCCTCATTTCTATTAGAAAACCATTTTCATTAAAAGAGGTATGCCTTAGGTCATGTGATGGAACATCTTGGGGTGAAAAATTAGTATTTACCTAGTTGGAAAATAGTCATCATTTTTTTGTTTCTTGATAGATTTATTGTAGGAATATATCATCATAAACTTAATTACAAACAATGTTGGAAAAATGGGATTGTATCAAAACACCCATTTAAATTTTGTTGCTTTTGATACAGAATAACCAAGAAAAAATATATTTAGATGGATATATAATTACCATGTTTTTTAATTTTGAGAATCATAAAATTACATCATGGTGATGATATAAAGTGCATTATAGAATTACGTGATTATTATATCTAGTGTCTCATATAAATAAATTTGAGTATATAATCTCTAATAACTCTTGAAACATTTGTATAATATGCCCTATAAGTGGGTTACGACATATGAAACACAAAATATTTTCAAAATATGTTTTTTCATGAAATAAAATATCTTATAGAAAATACATAAGCCATAATAAACAAATGAATTTTGAATATAAAATATGTATCAATGATATAAAAGAGATACTATAAATCCCAAACCTCTAATATGACTTCCATCATATTATTTGATACATATAATATAATAAATATATATTTATTCCAAATAATTTATAGAACCCTAATTATTTATATCATTTCATATATTATTTACATATAACCATTTATCCTCATTTAATTAAAAATTCGTTATTACAATTTGTTTCCCAGGTGATAACTTCTTTATGTTTCATAAATGATTTAGAAGATATTTTCTGTCATTGAACATTGAATATGGTTTCATTATATATATAATTTTAAAAAATAACATATATATATATATCATATATATTAATTATATAAATGTTTATATTTGTTAATAAAATATACATTTAGGAAAATTAACTAAAATTTTTATTGAGACAATAGGTCATACACCTGCATGAACACTGGCAACATTTTCTTGATGGATGGAAGGAAATAATGGTAAAAAATAATTCATGTATATGGAATTATTTATTATCATTTATATTATATATATTCATTAAAAATATCCTTTTTAACATTTAAGGAAAAATTTAATGAAAATTATATCACATTGTTTCATTGAGGCGGTAGTCCCCATCTACGTATAAGAGACACTATCATGTTTCAAAAGATTGGATGGAAAAATCATTGAGGTGATGGAAAATATAATTGATAATAATTATATCAAAAAAAAAATATATATACATCAAATGCATCCATGTTTATTTATAAGAGAGGAGGTGAGGGAAAAAATTTACATCAGTTCATGAGGTGGTAGTCCCCCTCTCATGACCGATATTTTCACATCATATTTGATGGAGAAGGAGTGAATGCAAGAGACTCCAACAACCTAATAATATATAATTAAATAAGATATAAATAATTTCATTTTTTTATTGTAGTTTTTGTATAATTTGACAATGATGAATAATAAAAAAGTTAAAATATATGGTTAATAACAATATATATTTTTTAGAGAAACTTATATGTTTTAAACAAAAACCCATCATAGGAGGGATTAAAAATCATAAACATTACTCTATGATGTGGTGAGGGAAGTAATGAGATTATTTATAAAGGTATTGGAAAAACAAAAAGTCAATGGTTGTGTGAATTGCAATGGTTATGTGATTTCATTTTATATAATGTGGAGTGGACCCACATGGTAAGTAAAAGTAAATTTCACAAATGAATCCAAATTTATAAAATCATCCATAATAAAAATGAATCAAAATAACAACATATTATTTTTTGGGATAGTATAATTTTGATATATGGAAATATAATAGGAGTTATAAGTTTAAAATATATAATTTACACTTATATTTTCATTCAATCCATGGTTAAACTCTTTGAAACACAACTAAGGAAATTAATTATTACTATTTTTACTGCTCATTATGAACAAATACTATATCAAAATTACTAGATAATATTAATTCTGGAAATTACAAGTATTTAATAATTTTTAAAAAATTCAATTCATATAAATGGTCAAATTTAATTTAATATTAAAATCATAGAAGGAAGAAAAAATAGTTTTTTTCAAGGATTTCTCTAAGAATAAAATGTTTTCAACTAAAATATGTACATTGAATTGATTAGTATAACATAAATTATATTATTCATATTTTAATATAATAATATTCCCTATTAAAACTATCATAAGAAAATAATTTTTTTGGAATTAATTAAAATATAGAAACATTAAACAATATCTTTTCGATTTAATATTTATGAAAAAGTAAATATTTTTTGAAATATTTTTAAAAAATCACTGTAATTTTTTTGACGATTTTATTTAAAATTTGGTGTTAATATTTTCAATTTTTTATAAAAGTTTAAAAACAATAAGAATATAAATGCTCAATATTTTATGACATAAATTTTTATAAAAATACATTATTTAATAATAAAGAACAATTACTTCTTATCTCTTTTCTTGAAAAATATTTGATGATTGATAAAAAATAATTATTGAATACATAAAATATAATCTTCATTAAAATTATTCACAAGTAGTGACTAATTAAATTAATTAATTAAAAAATATACTATATGCATAAAGATATTTCATAACATTATTTTCTTGACCATCAAATTATTTTTATTTTAAAAAAAATTATAATAAATAGATAACCAAAGATTTTATTTATAATCAATAAAGTATCCATTATTTAGCTATTCTTATTCAAGCACTCAAATATAATATCTCATACAAAAATGACATGTAAAATAATTATACATAATTTATATATTATGATTTATTTAATGTTAGGGTTTTTTTGTAATGTATGCTATTGATAAAATGTAAATTATGAAAAAAATATTATAAAATCTCAGGGTGTTCCATAATTAATAAATAGTTCAATAAAAAGTTATATTTCATAAGATAAAATAAATTTCTCAATATATTGGAGTGAGATATAGGTTCCAAAACTATGATAACAAAATTAATTATGTAATATTTGAAATAATGAATCATAGCATAAAATATCCAACATAAGGAATATGGGTTTCTTTAAATTTCAAAATAATCATATATTGAACCAAATTTAAAAAATATTGCACCTTATAAACCATTAGAAAATATCTCATTTCATAATATTATGAAATAATACGATATAAAAAAAATCCAATTTTTACCAAGTAATCATATAACAATAAAATATGTATAGGATGATTGAGATATCACTTCATGAATGATAAAAAATAATGGATTAATTGATGTTGAAATTAAAAAATCCAAACCAAACCTTGAAAATCATAATCTGAAAATTGTAGTCAAAACATTGATCTGAAGATAAAGATAATGCATTAGAAAATTGTAATATAAATATTTCCATACAAACCATCCATAAAATAAATAATTTTATCATAATATATAATTTACAATTCATTAAAAATGTGTAATTTTTAAAAAATATATAATAATACTAAATTAAAAAAGACAAAATGATTGAAAAAATGATCGAAAAATTATTATTTTAAAAATTAACTTGTAAAAGAATTAAGGTTAAAAATTTAACAATGAAGGGGACCTAAGTATTATCAAATGAAAATGATATGAGGTTTATTAATCAATTTATTTCTAAAGGATATAATTTTTTTTATATTTGTAATTAAAATTATTGAGAACCCACATTATTGAAAAATAAATACATTGATTTCATACTTAAAAAATAATAGAAAAATGATTGTGATTAGACATTGGAAATGGGATGATTTATGTGATGTAATACATGGACAACAAAAAATAATAAATTAAATGAAATGAGAATTATTATTAATAAAAATTCATTTTATTAAAATATTATTATCATCAAATAATAATGAGTTGCAGTGAAATTTATTGTTCCAAAAAAAATATGGAATAGATCATAAATTAATCATATGTTAGAATATATAAATTGTGTAATATAAAATACAATGAATAGTGAATGTGACTCAAAGAAGTGATTTTATTCACAAAATATCATACACAATTTGATTAATATGAATATATAACACAATATAGCTATAATATTTAAATAAAACAGTGAATAACAATATGTGTAAAATTTTCATTTTATAAATGATTATATTGATTTATTTATAATGTTTAAAAATAATCATCGTGTCCAAAATAAATATATCACAAGGGATTCAAATTTGGGGTAAAATATTACAATGACTATAGAAAATATTTAATTCCATGCCAATGAAAGAAATAAATTCATGCATTTAGGTAAAACGAAGGAATGGAATCCATAAATTACAATAAAATAAATTATTTACTATTAAATGAATTATATATATAACAAATAAGTGAATAATATTAAACCAAGTCTCAATAAAGTGGAATTGAGATGAAAAAATTATTACTACATTATAAACATTTTATCAAATATTCCATTCGAATTATAATAATTAATTTTACATTAAATAACATTAAATATAATATAGTCATCATATATAATTTAAAATGGGGTATTAAGTAAAACATTCAATTGTAAATATGGCGTGTTACATAAACATTTCACATTGAATGGAATTTGAGGGAAAAACCCTTAACATGTTTCCCCTCTTAGTTGTATTATAAGGCGTCATCCTTAAACATTACATAATCATGGGATATATAAATAATTAAATATGAGTAAATTTTTATTTAGTGGTTTAGAGAATTAAGCCATAACTCTTATATTACCTCTAAACTAATTAAAAGTAGAAAATTATACTCTATCTATTTTTTTCACAATAATAAAACTCCCTAAATAAATCCAGAAAAAAAATTCCTAAAAAAAGTTCAGTATTTATTCCCTCCTCTTACCATTCTTATACCCTAAGAAAAACATTTAAAAAACATGGGATGACCATAAAAGGATCATTAAAGGATATAAAATAAGGAACCAAAACATTAGTCCATCAATACATAAAAATAAATGAAACAATGTGTTTCTCCCATAAAAAATAATCTCTTTAATATAACACGTGAAATCATATGATATTATGAATTACACATAAAATTAGTAAATCATAATGTTAACTTGTTGTTATCATAACATACATTCTTTTTAGATTTCATATCTATATAGTTAATAGCCTTCATAGTTATGTTAGGAATACCCATCAAATAATATTCCCTAAATCTCGTAAGAGAAACTATATAATTTTCCTCGGTTATATTTCCAAATGCATTGGAGGGAAATCTTAGGCACACCTGCCCTTTGTTTTTCATAGAACAACTTGTATACTTAAACAATTCCAAATAGCCATAACATAATCATAACAATTAAAACATGACTAAAATAATGATAAAATTTCCACATTGTAAACAAAATATATCATTTCAAGATACTGATATAATCAATGTTTTTTCAAAATCATTATAAATTCAAAAATACACAAAAAGGGTATATTATATTTATTTTTGTTTTAAAAACATTAAAAATTATTATGGATGAAAATATCAAATAATGCTGACAGTAGTGGAAATGTCATTGTCACTGTGTACGTTAAAAAGAAACATTTCTTTTGTCATTTTGTAAAAAATAATAATAAGGAAATGATTCCTTTTGAAAACCACTAAATTAAATTCAATGGAAAAGGATATAATTATACATAGTATAAAAGATGGTTTTATATAAACCAAAATATTCCTAATTGAAATGATATTGACACGAAGTCCCTTACCTTGAGTCTGATCTATCTTTTTTGTTATTAATCTCCCTGAATTATAATAATAAGTTAGTTAATAATTGATTCAGATCATATTTTTTGTTTATTATTCCTTTTATATTACTTATTCCCTTCCTATGATAGTCAAATAATTATTTAACTTCTTATCGGTCATTTTTTTGATGTTTGGTACCTGAGATAAAAACGAACCTATTATAATTAAAAATTCTCCATGTAGTAAAAATTTCATAAAATTGGGAGATAACTAGTGAAATGCACCATTCATGGAGACGGTAGGCCATACATACACATGAACACTACTTTCATTTCGTTTTAATATTTAAAATAATTTAAAATAATAGATAAATATGTATATAATAATTATATTATAATAATTATTTTTTATATTTTACATATTTTCATTAATGTAAATCCTATATATGTTCCATGTCTGGAATGAATGATTCATATGCCTTGGAGGGGGTGGTAGTCTGCACCTCCCCAAATAAAATTATCATATACACATTATTGAAATCAAAAGTGTTTTATATAAAAAATAATTATTGAGTATTATATACAATATAATTATAATATATATCATATATAAATATAGTTGAATCATAATGGCCACCTTGATATGTGGTATGGAAAAATTGAACAACAATCGTTTCGTGATCCAGTAGTTCACTATCCACTCATATAGTATGTTCATATCCATTAAGTATAGGTGTGTGTAGGTTTGGTTATAATAATACTCATTACAACATAATAGTATATTTAGGATAATTTATTTTTTATGATATCAAAGAATTAGTAGAGCTTTGGTAGTGGAGAAGGAAGATAGAAGAAGACAAATTTAGGGAAGATGTTTCCACTACATGAGGCAACTTCTTTTGATTTGATCCTAAAGGATTTCTTGAATTTCCTTATGCTGAATGTAAGGCTACTAAGTAGAAGTGATCGATCATGGGAAACTATTTTATCATATTTTTGATATTTCCAAGGGATTTAGAGTTGTGAGTTATGTGGGAAGAGGTGTTATTCTTTTATAAGTGGGAAAAGGGGAACTTCTGGAAAGTCTAGAAATAATTATTTATTATAAATTGAATTTCAATTAATAATGGTAAAAAAACAATTTAATCATAATATAAGATGATTTTGGTTCTAATTAAAATAATTCAGTAATTTTTAGACATGTTTTTATTATATTTTTATCCTTATCGTTTTGGTTAAAAAATTATTTTACCCTTTATAATCTTATTGTGATATCATGTTTTTTACACATTGTGGGTTAATGTAATTATCGCATCATGTAAAAAGTCATTAAATAATGTAATTAATGATATATTTGAAATTATATGAAACATTTGGATAAAAAATATATTATTAGTAATTTAATATCTTTTAATAAATTATTTTATATTTTATGTTATGAAATATGTAAATTTTGGACAATATTCGTACAAGAATTTTTTTAAAATTCATAAAAACATTATTACTTAGACAAAAATGTAATAAATCAAAGATAATATAACAATATAATCCATAAAATTCGTGGATAGAATTAAAATGTTTAATTTTAATATATTTTAATATTTATTATATCATTTATTTGAATACTTTATTAATGAAGAAATCACTGTATCATCATTGTGTAATATTTAAATTATTTTTTATGATGTATAAAAAATATGAATAACATATAATGAATGTGTGAATTTTTCTTATATTTCTAATGAGTATTTATAGTCTAATATATCTTTTTTATAACCCTATAGTATTTTTATAGTAAAATATACATCTTTATTTTACATGGTACTTTACATTATATAAATTCTTACAAAATATCATTTTCCTATCTAAGGGGATTTAAAACATCCAAAAATCGACCCATGGATATCCATGGTCTGAAATATCTCATCCAATAGGATTAGGATATTTTTGAGCTTAGTTTAATATATTATAATATTATTTTTTACCCTTATTTACCACATTTATGCTTTTACAATGTTAAATAAAATAATTACTGAAAATACAATTCATAATGTCCAAAGATAAAATGGTAGATATTCATAAAATTTGGATCTTCTAATTACATAAATGTAATTTTTTTTCCAAATTCAAAACATAGATGTTTCAGAAAATAATTTAAAATTAATTTTTATTATCAAACACAAAAAGAGGGTTTTTAGGAAGTAATAACTAATAAGAGTTTGACATTTGTATTTATCCAATTTCAATGATAAATTATTTTCAATGACCATAATAAGATTAAATGAAAAAAATATTTAATTTACACTTTAAATATATTAAATAATATCATTTATTCATATATTCTTTCTCGATGAAAAAAATTGTTTTCAGTTAAAATTTAATGTATATTTTACTGTTCATCAAAACATGATAGTTATCATAAAAACATCCAAAATTCAGCCCAAAGTAAATTTTTATATACCGCATATAAATAATAAGTTTATTTTGTCATATAGAATATATAAATGTGTAAAAAACTAAAATTTAAATGGGTTTCCCATCAAAAGGTGGTAAACATGTATTTATAGAAAAATACATCTTTGATCCAAAAACATTAATTTTTTCATATATAATATCTAGAAAACAAATAATATGACTTTAAAACATTTCATTAAATATATAACATATATCTTTTTATATATAAAAATCTATAAAGATTTATATTATTTAAGAAACATAATTAATATCTTTCTAAATTGGTTTTCTTAATAAAAAATTTGTTATATCATTTGTTTTTTATTTCCATTTATAAAAAATAGTATCTAATGAATAATTGTTTAAACATATTTCAATCATATTTTCGTAACTCTATTGATACTATTCATTACTATTATCCTAGTGGCTAGACTTTAATGACTTTTTAATACAATAATATTATTACTGAATTGTTTTTCTATATAATTAAATGTAATGTGCATCATAAGATTTCTGGGAAAACTAATGTTGTGTGTTGAGTACGATATTGGAAAAAGGGTAACCATTAAATTAAAATCAATAACATATTCATAATATTAATATAACAATAATAGTATTATTCCAAAATTACCCGAGTCATTACATCATTCCACTTTTGAAAATTGTGTCCTCACAATTTAGAAATTGGGCTCGAAAACTTCATTGAAAATGTAATATCAGAAAATATAGTCAATAAAATTATCACTTTAAATGAAAATAAGAAAAGTTAAAAAGGTCATCTGAGATAACATATACTTGGATTCCACGTAGGAAAACAAAAATATGGAAGATAAAATAACCATCATGATCTAATATAGAGTGATATAAAATACAATCAAGAGAATGTTAATTTCCAGAAAACCATAAACTTATGATGGGTTAAACAATATATGATTCCCCAGTAGGAAATGTAAAAGGAAATTTTTTTTTTGTTTAAAAGCCTTTTAATAAATTTGAGAAATTTATTTATGATAATGACTAATAACATAAGGAAATAATCTTTTATGATATGTAGAATTTCATCAATGAATAATTTTCTTCCAAATATTCATCCTTTCTCCAAAGGATTAATATTCAATGTGAATTTTTCACACCAGATGAGCTAGAATTAGTAACTAGAGATTCTCATTATCCAAAAAAGATAAGCTATATATTTCCCCTATCTTTTTACATTATCATATATCAAAATGGTTAGTATAATATCAGATAATCACTAACATTTATAGTCCCCTATTCAAAGGAAAACAACCCTTAAACTCCAAAAATCAAATAACAATACCCAATGGCCCACAAATATCATTCAATACACAATTTCCCAAAAAATAATCATTAATAATAAAAACATTGATTCTAATAGAATAATAATATTTATTTGATCATATATTATTCCATGATAAATTATAACATTTATATGCAAATAATATTGACTTATCTTAGAGTCTTATATTAAAATGTAATTAACCAAATCCCGAATTATATATGATACGTTAAACAATTCCATAAATAAACCATATCGCCATATGTCCATAATAAAATCAATGATTTTTACAAAATAAAATTTAACTATTACACCTCAAATGAAATACCATTGTATTCTATTTTCATTAGGCATATTGATTTCCCAAAAGAGAGAACGTCTTCAATAATGAAATTTATCACTTAATCACCTAATCATTTTCTTATACAAAGGATATCCATTTGATTAAACATAAGTTCCCAAAATCAAAAAATTCTTGATCAAAAAATTAATTTAACTAAAATGAATAAGTCATACTAATTAGGGACTTCTCGTTGTCTGGTGGTAGGTGACAAATCCTTGTAGCACTTTGGTTATGTGTTTGATTCCCATAACGTTGTGCAATGGGACAAGTTGTCACACGGTCTACGTTTTATCCTTATATATTTTTATAACAATAAAAAATGGAAAAAAATCTTCAAAAATAACCCTATTATATTTTAACAAAAAAAATTTTCTAATACCTTTCATTTTGCATCCAAATATGTAATTACCATTAGTAATAGAAAAAAAATTTATGAACCCTAATGTTTATAAACTATGTTAAGAAAAGATAAGATAATTCTTCTTTGAATAACATTTTCATATAACAAACTACAAGGATTAACATAGAAGAAATTTTTTTCCAAATAAATTCCATCATCAATACATTAAAACATATCATTATCCATAGATCATACATAACAATTAAATTCATAAAATGTAGACATTTTAATCAATGAATAATTTTCATGATACTTTATCCATGATTATCCATCATATTATTTTATTATTCCTTCCTACCTACAAAAAGTTCCATAATGACCTATGATTTCACTAATTTAAAAACAAGAGTTATGAAATAATCTATACCTTTCATGGGTCATTTTGAGTTTCCTCAGATCCAGTTTGTATAGAATTTATGATTGGTAAACATATATCTGTATGGTCGTATTGATCCCATTGTCAAAAAATTTTGTTTTTCATCTAATTTCATATTGACCATGCCCACCACATTTAAAACATTAAATTGATCCCTTTGAAAAATATTATTCCCTTTAATAGAGTGAATGGAAAACTACATTTTTTCAATGGTAGGTTATTTCTTTATGAAATTCATTAACACATCTATAACATCCCCACATACATTTGAATGATTATCTTTGGTGTTTATTTACAGATCCATGACACATAGGTTTTTTAATATACTAAACATTATGATTATTACCTGAACATCTATATGGATTTTTTTCTCACATATATGATGCATTATAAAAATAACCAAGGTATGAGTGGTTAATAATGACTCTGAATAATTTTTTAAAATAACCAGAAGAGATATCAGTATGTCTGTCATTTCATTTGATTTTTTATTTTGAAACCCCCCATAGTTTCCTTCAAATCCATTTTTACACTGGTTCCTCTTAGATATAGCTATTTACTAAAACCAAAAAGGTCAGTGTGATTATGTTAGAAAAATAATCATATAATATATTTTGAGGAGGGTATCCAATAAGATATAGTTATTCAGGTTATCCTAATCTAATTCAATTTATCTAAAATTACTATTAATATTTCAAATATTATAACCATTGTTGTTATATAAAATATGTATCTTATAATTAAATAACACCCTTACCTCTAATGTTGTCTAAGCTGTCCTATGATACCAATTATAAGGCCTCGACCTTATGCCTTTCATAATATTGATTTATTTAAGGAATTTACAATGAGGATCATTTTGGGTTTATATTTTTTAATGATTATTCCATAAAAATTACATTATATCTCTAATATTACATGTTTGACAATTTTACTCTATCAATTTTTTTCACAATAATGAAACAACATAAATATAACCAAAATTATTATCTAGAAAAAAATGTTCTTCATTTAATAATTTCTCCTACAATTCCTTATACATTGTGAAAATAATTTCAAATACATGGTATGAGCTAAAAATCTTAGTAAGGGATATAAATTAAGATAATAAAACATTAGTCTATAAATACATACAAATCAATGAAATAAAAAAATTTTACTGATAAAACATAAGCTCTTTAACATACTTATTGAAATAAAATGTTTTTAGGAATAAATCAAAAAATAATAATAAACCATTAATGAGACTTTTTAAATCTATAACATAATTACTATGTAGACTTCATTAATACATAGTGAGTATCCTTCATAGTAATGTTTGTAACACCCATCACAATATATTCACAAAATATCAAAGGAGAAACATTATCATTTACTTCTTTCATGTTACCTAATTAATTGGAGAGCTATCTCGGTCTCACCTACCCTAGGTTTATCTCATAACCTCCAATATACATAAACAATTCTCAAGAACCATAAAAAAATCATAACATAGAATAATTCCAAAAGGAAGGATAACATTTCCACGTTGTAATCAAAATATGCCATTTAAAGATATTTACATAATCAATGTTTTCACAAAGCCATTTTCAATTACTTAATATTATTAAATGGTATATGGTATGTACTTTCCTTTTAAAAACATTATATGTTGTTAAGGAATCCAAATATCAAATAATTCTTATAGCGGTGGAAAGATAACTGACATCGCGTACGGTAAGAAGAATCATTCCTTTTATCATTTAGTAAAATGATTTTTAATGAAAAGATTGATTTTGAAAATAAATAAATTAAATTAAAATTAAAATTATATTTTTATACACCATATAAAATACTTTCATGTATAAATAAATATATGCCACATTGATAGAAGATTGAGTCAAAGACCTTTACCTTGAGTTCGACTTGTCTTATTTCATCTATATCACCCTGAATAATAAACATAATTTAATTTATATTTCCTCATATCAGGTTTCATGTATATTACTCCATTTATATATCTTCTTACTCTTTTATAAAAATCATATAATTATTCATGATCATATCGTTATTTTTGTCGGTGTTTGGTACTTAAGTAAAAAAGAACATGTTATAATTAAAAATTGTCCATGTGGTAATAAGTCCATTTTCACCAAAATAATATGTATGATTTAAATATAAAATATATACAGTATATAAATCCATTTATATTATAACATAACATTTGGATATAAGAAATGTAATGCTCTGTTCATTGAGATGGTAGGTTGTACGTAAGAATGAATGTTAATTTCATTTATTTTTCACATTTAATGGAATTAAATGTAAATGATTCAAAGGTATATTACATTTCCATTATAATATCTATGTTATATATGTTTCATAAGATAATAATTTCAATACATTATATGTTCCATGTTTGGCATGAATTAGTCATATAACTTTGAGGGGGTCATAGTCCGCATATCCTCAAATGAAATTATCGTATTTACTCATTATGGAAAGTATAAAGGTATTCTATAAATAATTATTATAGCATCTTAGATAAAATTTAACTGTAATATATGTTATATATAAATATATTTTGATCATAATGGCTACCATGAGAGGTGTTATAGGAAAATTGAAAAATCATCATTTCGTGAGATAGTATTTCGTCGTCCATAAAAAGAGTATAGTCATTTCCATTAGACAGAGGTGTGTTTAAGTGTATTTCGAATAATTATTATAAAAACATCCTAGTCTATTAAGGATAATGGTTTTTTTATGTAATAAAATATTAATATTATATTATGGGGTGGTGAAAAATAATAATAATAATGATCTTTATAGTAGATTTTACCACAAAATCTGGTAACTTAATTTCATTTCCGACAAAAAGATTTCTTGAGTTGCCTTCATCTCGTGGGAAGGATTATCAGAGAAAGGGATGGGCGTTAGGGGATTATTTGATCATTTGATGGATGATCAATGGTGTCACAATCACCTCACCACATGGGGTACCCCTCTTTGGAAGGCAATGTGATAAGAGAGATAATGACCCCCCAAGTCCCACCTCTAGTAGGCCTCGGGTTGAAAACTAATACCGTGGGTATAATAAACACACAAATGGGAGGAATTTTCCTCTAAGAGAACACATGCGAAAGGGAGAGATATGAAAAACACAAACCAAATCCAACTGAGATATCAATATAAATGAAAATAACTTTTAAACATATTTAATGTCATGCAAAACTAATACAACTGAAAGGGGAAAACTGCATGTACCCAAAAGAATGTAAAAATAGAATGGACCACGAATCCCCAAATGAAATTGCCACCCCAAGCAAGTAGCATCCAACCTGGTCTCTAAATAAATCCAAGTTAAATGAAAAATATTATATATATTCATATGGTTAGTATAACAATATACTCAATATGATCCTCTCTGAAGACTATCATTCAAAAGAAAAGAATGTTTGCTAAAGAATAGTGAACAATAAGTGGAAATAACTCATCACATAAATTGGTATGCTATGTTTCCAGACTCAACATGTCTACTATCAACAATTATTTCATCCCAGAGTATATAATATAATAAAAAATATCATGGTTTTCTTGCTACCACTTCCCCATTGGTTTTCCTCTTTTCCTTAATGTCACACGTCCAATGCATCTCTCTGTAAAAAATGCTTTCTCGCAATCACCTAGGCCAAGCACCCCAACATGAACATCATTCCACAAAACCACCTTGTCCACATATGAAAGGTAACTAGGATGTTCCCAAGATCCACCAAAACAAGAATAAGGTCTATCATACATCGGGCATTATAACTCAAGCAATTATAGCCCACACACTAAGTAATGATACTAAATCCATTAAAACATATACACGTTACACCTATAGTAGTCCATAGAAAAATATATTCATAATATATGTGTGCGAATAACCACAAGAAATTACAGACCTCTACACATTTATATGGGGAAAATAACGAATGTTCCCACAAGCACATGTAACTACTAATAGACGAGAGCAGGGCCAAAGGGGGTTGTCAGCTATCTATCCTCCCACCATAATGTTAGGGAAAACACCCCACTAAGGCATAGAATCCCTAGTGTGTCAGTTTTCCTAACTAAAATGGTATTGTAGAGTATAAGAACACAAAATTTATAGAATATATTTTTGATCAAAACCACACTATGGGCATAACCTAGTCTTAGAAACTACTTCAACTTCTGTCTCTCATTATACGGGCTTCCACTACAATGACTAGGTATCCTATAAGCACAAAACCATTTAAAGAACATGATTACATTTAATAATTCTCTTATTATTAGAGGTACATTATGTTCATTAATTAATTAATGATTATTTATCTATTTGCAATTTACACATTAAATTTCATTAGCATGACACCCAAAGTCCATAGTTCCATTAAATTGCAACCTCAGCATTGCATCCCAACAAGCTTCCAACCCATTGGTTAACATCATTTATTTAAAAATTTATTAACAAAATTATTACATTCACATATTCCCAGACATATAGAAATAAATTATAATCTACTAATCTCATAGGGGATCAACAGGGTAAGTAGATGAACTACCCATCAGGTCATTGACACCAATAGAAAGATCTTAGACTGATCCTCCCTCAAGAAGATAAACATGTAACTAACGTGTCATAACCCACACTTATTATCCTCATTTTGGAGGGAGAGTCAGAAAATTATTGACATTGAGTAGAGGGGAATGTATAGAAGATAAAAAACTAAAAAAATACAATGTATCCAAACATTTAGATCCATACCATTCAATCATCTATGGTGTCCTCCATAACACCCACATGCATAAACTGACGCATCATGACCCTCTAGGTGTCAAATGCTTCCTCAACCAATAGGCCTCCCAACACCCACATATCACAATAGCCTTCCATTCTTTCGTAACAACACAAGAACTATAAAAAAACATCATATTAATTGGGCTCTTGTCCATTAAACAAGGCATCCTACCTTCAACCACAATGAGCTCTCATAGCTCATGAAATAAGGTTCGTGACCATTACAAGCATATGGGTAACCCAGAACCCTATGCCGCATTATGTATTTATCAAATAGCCAATTATTTATTCCATCTATATTTAACTGATTTATTATTTATAGGCTCCAACTATGTGTAACCTAAAAATCAGGATATCATATCTATCACACTTGATTTATGATGCTTTCTACATCAATTTGGTTAACATAAAATGTCAACAACCACAACAAATACCAGATTAATTAACATGAATATTTACATTTATCCAAAAAATAATCAATTAATATTCGCCTTTATGTTTTTTACTATTTTCCATCCATAAAAAATGATAAAAAATGAAAGCATAGATATCACACAATCTTGGAAAACAAAAGGAAATAAAAAATGATCAATATCAATGTATTTATCTGACACAAATGTTTATTATGTCAAATCCATTTTAATTTAGTGGTCTAAAACAATATAAAACTACATTTTAATTAAAAACAATATAGAAGAATCAATTCCCCTGCTTCAATCTATTCTTGGAATTCATTATATGACAACGATCCACACTACCAGAATGTGACCCCCTTCTTTGGGACAACTGTACCCTCATGAGGATGTTTTGAGATGACCGTGCAATCGAAGAGCCCTAAAAAATCTGTTATATTCATAGATATCAGATGTCATTTATATGTAATAGATATATAGGAGGATAATTATTGAAGAAAGCACTATAATGGTGTTCTATCATAGAAACTATCGATGAAGGACTGACACTTGATACATGAACCGAAAGGGGGTGCTCATATAGATGGAAGAAACATCATGGGGGAAACGATATGAGGATTAAGGTTATATCACACCAATAATATGGGAATAAATAAATTTTGGGGCATCTCTTTTATGATTATGATGAGGAAGAACAAAGGAAGAAGATATCTCATCCCATTAGAAAATTTAATAGATAAAAAATTTAGGATATGCTGGATTTTTCATTAAAGAATATAGAATTAAACCACATAGTTTTACTAAGCAAATGAATCTTGGGCCTTTAGGAAAATTAATATAGGGGTTATGAACGTTGAATCTGCCTTATTGTCCATAAAACAATGCATTAAAAGAATATTATGTCAAAAAAAATTTAAATATAAGAAAATGAAGGAAACTGAAATCACTGTTCACAAACTAAAAATTTGGAAAATAAAAAATGATTCGGTTGGAATGCTATTGTTGGAATGGAAACTGTTGGAAATTTCTTAATGTTCTAGAAAAATTGTTTATGATCAAAAAATATAGCCAAGGAAAAAAGGCTGCTATTGGAAGGCTAGAGTTTGAATGCTGCTGTTGGGAAAAGCCTACTATTCTGGAAATACAATTACCGAACTGTAAATTTTTAAAAGGAAAACTGATGTTTTTTGGAAGGCTACTGTTGGATGGCTACTATTGGAAATAACCTTATTTTTTTGAAACACTGAACATGAACAAGAAATTTGGCATTGTTTTGGGAATAAGTCGCCTTGAACTCCTAGAACTACTATAACACCAGTATTTTAAAAAGTAATGGACTAGAGAAATCTGAGCTATTAAATTAGATACCTCTCAAAAAATGATCATCTCTGAGAATTCAAAACCAACCCTGAACAAAGGAGTGTTCCGAAAAACTACCCCACAAGTTACCTCTGAGAGGAATTCCACCCAGAGTTGTTCTAAAGCTATAACAAAAACTCGACATACAAGAACACTCCCCCAAATAGTTATCACATTTAAACAGATAAACCAACCCCAAATATCACACATTATAGGCACATGGATCAGTGGGTTCCTTCCAATATCTGTGTATATTATCAACATTTGGTGGAATATACTCCCCTGCATCGGTTTAATAGCTTCCATATTATTGTTTCCTGATTAAGAGCTAGGTACTCTGTTCCCCATAGATTCAAACACATCACACACATCCAGAGAACTAGGGAACAAAAATTCCATATGAAAACAATTCAAGAATAACATCACATAATATGTACATAAATGAAATCATCAATGAAGCACATAGCACAATAAAATAAATCTGCAACAAGTACTAGAAACGCATCTGGGAATCCCACTCCCAAGTACTCTCCTAGACGACACCATGTAGACAGAAGACATGTAGAATGACCATGAAACACCTTCTCCTTGAATTCATGTATCTCTACCAGCTTCTCCTCGATGAACACATCAATGTAAACATCGATACTGGTCCAATTGATGTCCTGTGAGTTGTCATGAAGATAACGACAGAGTTGTGATACATGGAAAACATCAGGTATCCGGATCATCCGCGGGGAAATTTCTATCTGATACGCCATGGATTCCAACTCAATATCATTGGTGGCATAATTACATTAACAGGTATGCAACAAAAGATACCCACAAGAAACAACTAATCTCTAATGGATCTGTACAAAGCCTAAACCAAGATGTGAAGCACCATGGAAAGAATCTAACTAAAATCCCTCTTCTTGAAGACAATGAACTTGAGCTATTTCTAAATTCTCATTCAGATACTTTAATGAATCCATACACAAATCTGCCAACATGAACACCAGATCCTTCTGGTTCAATGTCGTCAAAAGTGGTGCGACCCATGAGAAATTGGCTATGAACCTCCTGTTTTAGCCTACAAGACTAAGGAATATTCACACCTCTTCCACTGTCTTTTGAGGTTCTAAATATACTGTTGCATCTATCATCAATGGATCCATTGATACTTCATTTTAGAACATAACTTGCCTAAGGAAACAGCCTTCTTTATCCCAAAAAAACAACCTTGACAACTTCTTAATCAACAGAAGTCGATGAAGAACTTCCAAAATATCCTGTAGATACTCTACATGTTCCACTTTATAAATGGAGTACATAATTATTTCATTGATGAAAACCACCATAAATGTAGAGACCCGAAGCTTAACATACATATATATTACATTACGTTTGCAGAATACTTAGTACATAACAAAAATACACACACAAGGATGGTAATAGTTTAGTGTCTTTGGAAACTCTGAATATAATCTTCTAATCGTGGTGAATGATCTTCAAGATCTCCCATAATGATCATCCTTTTTTTAACCTAAAACCTTTCTTTATATCTTGGGGAAAAGAAAACATAAAAGGGTGAGATCAAATGCTCAGTAAGGGTAAACAAAAGAAATATCAATCACATCATATTCATAAGAACATAACATTTTGGAAATCTTAACCTGCAAAAGAGAGCATAATTTCATAACATGGGAAAAATCATAGTAGTGAAATGAAATCCCAAAAATCATAACATAAAACATGAAACTTTGTGGAATACACACATAATCATAGAGAATCATATCTTATTAGTCATAACTAATTGCCAAGACTATCTTAGTGGACAAAGTCTATTTCTGAACCGAGTCACCCTCGTTTCAGTCCTGTTTCACTGAATCGGTATAACCCACCATTCCAGCCATGTCTATCTCATGAGATATAAAATCTTTACCCAATGCATTGGAGGGAGATATAGGTCCCACCCATCTCATAATGATACCATTCTTATCTGTGCCACAAAATCATAAATCATACATCATTGCATAATCCATTTAATAAAAATGGGAATCTTAAACATCATGAAATCATAAAATAATTCATATACGATAAAGGAATTCATAAAAATAATTCCATCACAACATAATCAAATCAATGTAATAATATGGATAAAAACAGAACCCTTTATCATCTTAGATGGAAAATAATTTGGATAAAACACTTGAACTTCATTCTTTAGGAAAATATCTTTTCTACTTCAAAAACACTTTTCCTTTCTTAATATGTCATACAATTATAAACTAAAAGAAGTTGATTAAAAATAAACTTGAAATATTGTAAAGGAATATTATTGGAAATAATGTTTTAAAAATCCATTCATGCCGTATAAGTTAAAAGATAACATTCTTCTCGTACTTTTGTCGGAAAAGTCAAAAAGTACCTCGTACGAAAAATGACAAAAGATTCCTTTCATATCCTTTACTAAAAACTCATCGGAGGGTAAAATTGGATTTAAACAATTGTAGGTGGATGGAAATAATATTACATATTTAGAAAACATGGATGTGTATGATAAAACACACACCAGTAAATACCAAAGTATAAACAATCTCGGATAAAAATGAGATTGTGATATATCCCTTACCTTAGGTCTGATTTGCTTCGTATGTGTCTGAACCTCCTGTATAATGATTTAAATAATGTCATTGACTTATTACAGAATCATATTCATTGTTATGATATCATATATGGTTCACTTATTACATTATATTACCCGTTCTTTTGTAAATTAATGTTAAAGTAGCATTTTGGGTAAAATCGTCTCATTTGTCGTCCGTGTTTTAACTTGTAATTATTAATATGATTACTTATATCATTATTACTTAATTATAGAATATAAAACATGATTTTTATATTTTCAGAATATACATATATATAATGGATCGATAAATGGAAAGAAATACACCGTTCATGGAGACGGTAGGCCGTACGTACGCATGAACGCTGTTTTCTTTTCGTTTTTGAATTGAGTGGAATTAAGTAGATGACATACATATATATACACATAAATCCAGTATCATTATTATGTCATATATTTAATTATTACTTGTTATATATACTTTATAATCATTCATGAATGGTTAAGGTGGAGAATGAATCTCATCGCGTCGTGGAGACGGTAGTCCGTACGTACGCATGAGCGATGATATCATTCTCATGATCGTGGGACTGTATTGGAGTGTATGTGTACTATTTAAGAATCAATATCACTTTAAAATGATAATATATAGTTATTATTTATACCATTATACCCATCCAAGTAAGGTGGTGGTGGAAAATAGATTTCACCACGGCGCAGAGACGGTATTCCGTACGTACGCACGCACGGTGATTTCTTTTTCCATAGAATGGATAGATGGTCAAATAGGGTTGTTTCATACATATAATACCATATCAGTATATGAGTGATACTGATGTTATTACTTTATAAAGCAACAACCTAAGAAGAAGAAGTGGAAGAATAAAGGTGAAAGAATCGGTAACGGAAATTACCTCTTCTTTGAAGCGCCTCTTTGAGACCTCCTCTTAGGGCACTAAAATTGGTCGTTGAGGAAGACCAGAACCTCTAGGATGTTTCTAGGGAAGAGGAGAAGAGAATTTGGAAGGGGTTGGACGATCTTGAAGGCTCAATGTTGTGTGTGGAAGAGAGGGAGGAGGTACCCTTTTTATAAGGGAGGAGTGGGGCACCTTTGGAATAACTAAAAGTATTATTTTATTATAAAGTCATGTTCGGTTTTAAATAGCTCCAAATTGATATATTTCTAAGATAAGGTGGGGATGGGTCTAAATCATCTCATCCAATATAATTTTGACATGTTTTGGTTCCTATTTCAACCTTATCATTTAGATTTAACATTAAGTTAAATAAGTTTACTTTTACTGTGTCTTCTTATGTTCTCATACTATAAGGTTAATAAACTTAATATAAGCAGCCAAACGAACCCCAATTTGTTTAATATTAATATATATAACCTTATCTAAGTCATTTGTCCGAACCTTAGATTTTTAGGAATACAACAACAATTACTAATATAATATTTGTTTTAAAAACTATTTTATGTCAATTTTGACACTATTTAGTAATTGATTTTTGTGAAAATCATAACAGAATTATTAGTTCGAAACAAGTTAATTATAGCCATACTAACATGTCATATTAACCTAGAAAATTAGTAGAATTCATAAAAAGTATCAAATTATATTTATTTAGGTTTTTATAACATCAATTATGTCAATATTTCATTAATAAGATAATTACTGCATCATCGTTGTGTCATAAATAAATTAAATTATTTAATGTCTAAAAATTACAAATAAAATACCATTATGTATTAAATTGTTTTAGATTTCTAATGAATATTTATAGTCGAATATATCTTATGTATACCCCAATATTAATAATGTTTTATTAAATAAACATTGATTTTAACTCTTTTAACCCTTCTTTAAATAAATTAATAATAAATGTCCTAATCTAATCCAAGTGGGCCTAAATGGTCATATTTTATTCCTATGTTGTTTTTTGGTCGAATTAAATTTGTCCAATAGAATTAGGACATGTGTTAGGGTAATAATAATATCATTTCTACCCTTAATTACCCAATTTACTTTTAACCGTGGTAAAAAAAGTAAAAAGTTACTATTCACCAAAAATTTATTTTCATCTCATTGAACCGCATTTTACTTACTGACATCAACCGTGTCTCTTGGATTTTTGAAATTCCACTCACAGAAGCAGTAAAATTAAGTTTTATGAAAAAATCAGTTTATTTAACTACCAATTAGTAGTTTCACTATTCATCAAAAATTGAAAGTTTTCAGAAAAATACCAAAAATTATGCCTAAGCTATATTTGATATTATGAACTCAAAAATGATGTCTTTTTTACCAAATTAATAATATATCAGTTTCATTAACTAATTTAAAAATTAATTCCCGTCATCAAAACAAATAGCGTGTTTTTAAGAGATAATAACTATCAAAAAATTGAAACTTGTTTATAACTGGTTTAAATGTGAAATTACATCCAATGACCATCATTGTATTAAATTGTAAAAATATATTATAAATATACTTTAAAACCACTAAAATTAATAATTTATCACTATTAATTATTTCGATTGAAAAAGTTGTTTTTAATTAAAATTTAGTAATTTCCACTATTCATCAAAATATGAAAGTTATCCAAAAATTACCAAAATTTCACCCTAAGCTAATTTCGATATTCCGAATCCAAAAATGAAGTCCATTTTGAAAAGTAAAATTTAAAAAATTTGAAAAAGTGGTTATTACTATTCATAACGGTTAGTTTTAATAATATTTTAATAGCATATCGTTGTTTAGTGAAACTCGGTATTGCGTACTACACACGCTATCAAGGAAGGTCGTGATTGCGTGTAATGAAAGGCAAGTCACGGATTCGTGTTGTGCAAGAACCTTTTGGTGTAGCGTACAACACAAGACATTAATGAAATTAAAAAGAATATTTTTCATAAAATCTCGTGGTGTTACAATAAACATATACATGAACTCACAGAAAACCAAATTAATCAATTCCATGATCACAATTAGTGAATTATTTACATCGAACAAAATTACAATGAACACGTAATGCCCATGACGACAACAGAAAGCAGTCTTCGGGATATCCTCATACTTCACACGCATCTGAATATATCCTGACTGCAATTCGATCTTTGAGAACCATCATTCACCTTTAAATTTAATGAATAAAACATCAATATGTGGAATAGGATAGTGATTCTTCACCATCACTATTTTTAAGGGACTATAATAAATACAAAACTGCAAATTATCATCAACCTTCTTTAAGAACAAAATTGTGCACTCCACGGTGACACACTCGGCTGAACAAAACCAAACTGTAATAGACCATCATGAAATATATGTAGATCTCGTAACTCATATGGTACAATAATATATGGAGACATAGAGATAAGAGTGGCTCTTGTTTGTAGCTCGATCTAATACTCGATCTCCCTTCAAGGGGTAATTCTACAACATCTTCTAGAAAGATATCAGGGTGTTATTTTAAGACCCTGGTAAACAAAATCTGATGAACCTCTCATGAACACTGCATTATCTCATCTATAAAAATGATAAGGAAAGAACACTCCTCTGACCCATATGAGGGTCACACATTCCAACCCCCACCTCAGGCTCTCCATCTACCTCGAAGAACACTATCTACCTCTTGAAGAAATTTTTGATAGCCTGCACCGAATACAACCAATCCACACTGAGGATGACATTATATTTTTGTACATGAAAACACGAGAAATTTCCCTAAAGAGCGGTCCTTCCCTAGCACTAGATGCCGGTCTTTACATATATCAAACAAGATAGGTGAACCTCCAACTGGAAAATTCATTGCCAAGGGCACTGGAATACTCTCTACCTCAATTCCCCTTCCATGGAAAAGGGTACGTGATATGAAGAATTGTGTAACCCCTAAATCAAATAAGGAAAACACCCTAGTATAAACCTTTCACATGGTGCTTTGAATGATATATGGCTCTCCTGGCACTGTCAATGAAAAAGCATGAAGGTGTCCACGACCTGCTCTACATCCTCTCTTATCTAGATGATGACCACCACCATGGATGGACTCTACACTCAAAGGATGGGAAGAATAACATGGTTTCTCTTTGTGTGTCCCATCTACCCTCTACGGAACCAAAGATGGTGGAACCTGCTACCGGTTCCTTGGATGGAAGTACCTCAATGGAGGAACCTAGAGTGAATCACCTAGTGCACGATGACGGTTCTGATTGGTCAGGTACTATATCTACTAATTACATCATTATCCAGATGACAAACAGTCCCTTGATCCCTTATAAGAGGACTAAGATCTCTGGTCCCCATAGAAACAAGATTTTGAGCGCATGGACCTCCCCTCGACAGAATAAAAACTCTTTTACAGTTAAATCTAGGAACCTCAGACTACAAATATGATTTGTGAAGAATAATGATGAATCCCCTCTTATGGTGATTCATTTATTCCCAATGTCTTCTTGATGACCTATTCCATCGCCATCACCTCAAGATATGTCTTTATCCTAAATGGGGTGACTTGGCACTAGATCTCTGTATACAATGCCTCCTCGAATTTCCTCACCATAGCCTCCATGTCTAGAAATATGTCGGAAGAATATCACAAACGTTTCTTGAAAGATATTCCAAACACTCGCACACTGGAGACGTCATGTTGATGGTTAAGAAGCTCTTGGAGACTGGATGTCTTCATAGTTGAAGAACGAAACTCGACTCTAAACTTGTCTAAAAAATCCTCCCATGAGATCAGTGACTCCTTGCAATACACGAGGAACATAAACCACCACTAATTCCATATTCCATGCATCATCGTCACATCCAATTACACCCATCTGTCCATCCGAACATGGACTTAACTGAAGCCTGTTTCAACCTCCTCTAAAAAGTCTTTCGTGACCACATCTGAAATGGAGCCCTCAAAATAATGTAGAATCTGGTCCCAAAACTCCAGGAGTGTCCTCTTCCAAGCGTCTTCATCATCAACCTCTATAATGCAGTGATCTACTAGCACAGCCTACTGGTCATCTTATGTAGGAAACTAGTGAGGATGTCGACCTATATCCATTCCTAAAAAATATTCTGATATCCAAAACTTATAATATAGAAGACTCAACATTAAATAATTAATTGTTTTATTTAATTCATTTTAGTTAACCTATCCTATGGTACACCCATTAAAACATATGAAAAATGTATAATGAAGATTGATCCTTTCCTAGTCCTCTACCATGCAACAGAAATCACCACGTTTAGTAGCCATAGTTAAAATAATTGTTTTTGAATCTGATCATAGGGGGCCCAAAACCTCTAGGCCTCAGCTTGTCTCTAGTTTTCACAAAACATCTTAATCATGACTACCATTGTTTCCCTACCAACCAATGAAATATCACCTATGTGTTCCCCCAAACTCCACCCTATCCCACAACTAGACCTTTGATACCAATCTATCACCACCCTCTCCCCACAAGGTGTACCCCTCTTAGGCTGAAAATATGAGAAGATAGATAATGAACCATGTGTCATGTCCCTAGTAAGCCCTAGGTTGGAGACTAGAACCGAGGGTATAGTAAACACACAAATGGGAGGAAATACCCTCTAAGAGAACACACACGAACGAGAGAGGTAACAAAGACACCAACCAAATCTAACTCAAACAACAATATAAAAGAAAATACCAAGTAAAAATATGTATTTTCATGGAAAACTACATCAACTAAAAGGGGAGAACTGCAATTACCAAAAATAATGTCAAAAAATTAGTGACCACTAATCCCAAATAGCACATGAAACCCTAAGATACTAGTAACCAGTCTGATCTCCAACTTTCTCCATGTGACGAGAAAAATAATTCCGATATACATAGGGTGAGTATAATAATATACTATGTATAATCTTTCCCGAAGACTCTCGTGGAAAATTAATGAATGCATGCAAAAGAACAATGAACAACAAGTGAAATTAACTCATCATCTAAACTGGTATACTAAGTTACCAACCTCACTATGGATGCTCTCACCATGTAACATATACAAGACTAAATAATATAATAAATCTTATAAAATTTATCCTACCACCACTTCCCCACTGGTTTTACGCTTTTCCCCAATATCACACGTCCAAAGCATCTTTCTCCAAAAAATGGCTTTCCCTCAAAAACCAATGTGAAGGACAGAAACATGCACCCCATGAAATAAAACCCTAATGTACACATATGAATAGTACCATGGATGTTTTTGGGAGACACCAAATCTCACATAATTATTATCATACAATGGTTATTAGACCATAAGCCTTTACATCCCATTCACAAATTAAGGTTCCTAAAGCAATCACAACCTATACAGGTAGAAATTATAGTAGACCATAAGAAACTATATAAAAATATATGTGTGTAAATAACCTCAATCTATTAAACCCATATATATACATATTTTGGAATAACTAACCATTGTTTGTATTAGAAAATGTAACTACCATATTAAGAGTGTGGGGCCAATGGGGGTAGTCATATAGCTACTTTTCTTTTTACATAAAACAATTCATTATTTCAAGTATATTTAATCATAAATGTACAAGCCAAGGATCGTTAAGTCTAGTGTCTTGGAAGACTAGGTATATATAACATAAAATATTGGGATAAAAAAATTCATTATTTAATCTCCATAAGGAGATTATAACTTCCTTTGAGCTATTACATCTGCGTAGTGTACCCTGGGGAAGACATGAAGAAAGGGATGAGCTAAAAATCCAAGTAAAGTAATGAACATAAGGATACATCTCAAGAACATGAATTAGGATGCATGACATAATGATATCCAAAGCATGAAACTTATAATAAAATTTAATATAAGAATGGGATCTAATAAACATGGAATCATATAAATATGGCAGAATCATAAATCATATCTTTAGTACGGGTGAAGGCTAACAGCCAATCCCGTTTCACATCGCATCTCATGAGACTTAACCTTACCAAATGCATTGGAGTGCTATGTGGGAACTCACATCTCAACATTTTCATGAATATTCATTCCACATAAATATTCTTACCACATATACAATCATACATAATCAACCATACATAAACATAAGGGTAACCATTGAAATAATTGGGTACCACCGTCATGACATAAAACATATCCAATGGGTTTATCATGAGAGTGTACATGAAAGGAAGGGATTAGAATATACACGTAATTTCATTTGGGAAAATAGGAATATATCATGGTAATTGTTTCCAAATATAAGTGACACATATTAGAAATGTTTTTTAAAACATTATCATTAAAACATTTTTTTGTGGTTTAAAGGAAACCACTCTAGAGATTTTCAAATTGAAAATAGGACATTATTTTATATAATACCCGAATTGAACCAAGAAGGTTTTCATAATAAAAATTCAGATTTTATAACGACATTGGTATCTTAAAAAAAGTGGATAGAGTGAAAATGAAATTTGGGTTAAAATTTGGGATGTCCCCTTAAAACATGTTTACTTATTGGAATGTTCTATGGAGGGAGTCTTTAAAAATCATGTATATCCCCGAAATAAAGTGAGGAAAGGGTCTTCATATTAGAATATTTTACATATATATATATTTCATAAGATTCACATAAATATATATGATAACATCATTTTGAATGAAAGATAAGGCAACCTGATAGAATGAAGAAGGATTGCATAGAATTCGTCACGATTTTACCCGCATGGTGTCGGGCATACCTAAGAGGGATTGATGAGATATAGAAGGGGCATATCATCACATATAAAACAATGGGGCAGTATGGGGAAGGTGTATAAACATACCCCATCACTTGGTATTACAGAAAAAAGGCATATCGTAGAGAAAAATCTTGATTAAGAGTGAAAGGGGAGGATCCCTTGCCTTAAATCTGATGGGGTTCTCCACTTGTTATTAATGACCTGAATAAACATATTAGTATTATTAATTAATAATTATAGAACCTCTTCCATATGTAATTTATTTATTATAACCCTTTTTAGTTCATTAAAATCCTTCCTTATTAGTTATAAAGTTCAATTTCATTTTCGGGCTCGTTTGGATACTTGGCTTTAAAAGATCGGTTCACTTATATTCAAGTTTTGATTATATGAAAAATAAATGTGGATGTCCAGAATTGAAGTTATATTCATTAGTCCATCTCCAGGAGATTTCATAGTTTTAGTTTTATTTAGGTTACTTAGTGTGAAGTCGAATTATTATATAAATAACCATAGTGATAATATTTTTTTTGGATCGCTGGATTTGATTAAAAAGAATGTGTTTTGATTTATAACATAATTCTGTTTGTACCAAAGGATTATAGAACCAAAAATAGGATACATATTACATATATAATTATCTGGTTCAACCATAAAACAAATGTTTTCATGACTAGAATTATAGATAATAATATAAATTGATAAATAGTTGTCCTTGAATGTTCTAAATTAGCATATCTCAAATGGTGCTTTCATTTCATTCAAATAAATGGGTGGGGAAGGAAAGAAGATAATGAAATATACCACTAGAATGAAGACATTCCAGTACATTTATGTTTCTGGATTTATCATACAATTATTGTGAAGGGAGGTGAGGATATAAATCAAAAAGAAAAGTACTTAAAAGAAAATAAGAAATTTGGGAAGAGGAATTTACCCCTTGAGACTTCCTCCTTTGAGAACCTCTTAAGTGGAGAGGTTTAGGTATTTTGAGGAGGATGAGAGATTTTGGACGTGGGGGAGGACCTTGTGGAGCTATTTGGGAAGAATTTATAGAATGCATTGGACCTTGAGAGGAGTGGAAAGAAGAGGGAGTGAAGGGGGGTTTTTATAGTGGAGGAGAGGATGAATTTCATGATATTATAATCCATAATTTATTATATATTCAAAATACAAAGAATAGTAAGTATTCCAAGACCAGGAATAGTAAATGGGATATGTAAATTCGAACCATGGGTAGTGACATCAGCCATGATGCTAGGAATATTCTATTCAGCTTATAATGTATATATACGGTAAATTGCAGTATTTTACTATTCATCAAAAAATCTTGTTTTTCAGAAAAATCTAAAAAATTCACCCTAACCATTTTTCAATGTGTAGAATCAAAAAATAAAGTACATTTTTCAAAAATAATTTCCTATATATGATTATTTTAATATTTATTTAAAATCATAATTTATTATCCATAACTATTTTTAAAACACTCATTAACTTATTCTATAGAATAGGTATATTGTAAATCCAAATTGAATAATATTTGTATACAACCATAAGTGATTTTACTATTCATTTGGTTATATCAATATTCGTAAGGGTTGTTACTATTCATTAGGGTAGGATACAATTCACCAAGAATATTGATTTTCTAATCGGACTCCAAAAAACATCTTGAACACAACTGTGTATGTCAGATTTTCAAAATTCCAAAAAAAGAAGTGACAAAATTCTGTTCAAAGGTCACTTATCACTTAGTAGTTCATTATTATGTGATTTTATGGAATATTTATAAGAAGGTAATTTCCATTAAAAACATTGGGTCGTTACATTCTTCGCCCCTTACGAAATTTTTCTATCTAGATTCCTTTTAAAATTCTATGCCAAAAATAGATTTGGGTACTTTTCCTTCATTGATTCCTCTCGTTCCCATGTTGCATCCTCAAACTTATGGTTCCTCCACAAATCATGGAAAATATGGGTTGTCTTGTTGCTTACAACCTTATCTCTCTGATCTAGAATCATTTCAAGATGCTCCTCATAGAAGAGATCATCTTCCATCTTTACAACCTCTGAGTTTAGAACATGTGATGGATCAGGTATGTACTTCATCAATAGTTATACATGGAAAACCTCATGAACTCATGACATATTCGGTGGAAGTGCAAGCTGATAGGTCACGACTCCTACGCGGTCAAGGATCTCAAAGGGGACAATATACCTTGGGCTTAGATTCCTTTTCTTCCCGAATCACATGACTCTCTTCCATAGTGATATTCGAAGGAAGAATTTATCTCTAACGTCGAAATCCAAGTCCCTTCAAAGGTTGTCATCTTAGCACTTTTGTTGACTTTGAGTAGCTTTGATGTGTTTCTGGATGACTTGATCCTTCTCTGTCATCTCTTGAACAATATTGGGTCCAAGTAGCTTTCTTCCTCCAACTTCATCCCAACAGGTTGGAGTTCTACATCGCTTTCCATACTGAGCTTCATATGGAGCCATATGAATACTTGAGTTGAAGGTATTGTTGTATGAGAACTCATCCAATGGGATATGAACTTCCCAAACACCTTTTAATTCTAGAGAGTAGGCTCTAAGCATATCTTCAAGCAGCTGATGATTCCATTCATATTGGCCATCAGTTTGGGGGTGACAGGCCATGCTGAAATTTAATTCAGTACTCAAAGTATTTTGTAGACTCCACCAGAATTTAGATTTCAACCTTGGAACACAGTCATAGATAATTGAGAGTGGGAAACTATGCAGTCTCACCACTTCCATCACATATAACATTTCAAGTTGTTCATGCGAGAGATCTCCCCGAATAGCGATGAAATGGGATGTTTTGGTTAGTCGGTCAACCACAACCCATATTGCATTATTTACCTTCGACTTCTTCAGGATTCCCATGACAACATCCACAGTAACATTTCCCATTTCCACATGGATATAGGAAATGGCTTCATTATACCATTGGACTTTTTTTTCTCAGCATTAACTTTCTAACATACCAAACATCTTGATATATATTCTGGAATCTCCTTATTCATGTTATCCCACCAGAAGTGTTCTCGGAGATCACTTTCCATTTTGGTACTCCCAAGATGGATAGAGAAGGTCGAGCTATGTGAATCATTAAATAGCTCTGTATTTTTCTCTAGATCAGATGATACACATAATCATGTCCCTAATCTTACAACTCCTTCCTCCTCAATTTTGAAATCGTAGGACTTCCCATTATTAACTGCTTCCACCATTTTAGGAATTTCAACATCCTTTCTTTGAGAATCCTTTATTTTCACATAGAGGGATGGATGAGAAATCCTTTGAGAAAGTATTGATGATGTTCCTCCCTTAAGGATTCCCATGTCCATCATTTTCAAATCTAAGAAGATCAGATCCCTATCAATTCTCATCATTGATAAAGATGCATGATCATTTCTACTTAGAGCATCTGCCACCTTGTTTTCCTTTCTGGGATGGTAGTGGAATGAGTAGTCATTATAATTGATTATATCTATCAATCATAGTTGGTGTATATTAAGATCATTCTGTGTGAATATATATTTGAGACTGTTGTGGTCAGTATATATATCACATTTTTCTCCATAGAGATAATGCTGCCAGATTTTCAACCCAAAGATCACAACCGCCAGCTCCCGATCATGCGTGGGATAGTTTTTCTCATGGATTTTCAGCAACCATTACTCATAGTCTATCACTTTATCATTTTTAATTAGCACACAACCTATGCCTTTCTCAGAAGAATCACTATTTACCATAATGAGTTATCCACTTGAAGGGAGTGTGAGTATCGGTGCAGTGATAAGCCTCTTTTTGAACTCTTTGAAACTATCTTCATATTCTGGTGTCAAGAATAAATTTACTCGCATCCATGTTAGCTAGGTCATTGGTTTTGATAATCGTGAAAATTTCTTCACGAATAGTCGATAATACCTAGCTAGACCTAAAAAAGTTGCGGATCTTTGTTACAGAAGTTGGCCTCAGCCACTCTTTAATTGGATTCATCTTAGAAGGGTCCAAAGATATACCCTTCCTTGTGATAACATTCCCCATGAATGAATCTTCCTCCATCCATAACCCACATTTACTATACATTTCATACAAATTATCCCTTCACAAAGACTTTAACACACATTCCAAATTCTCCTCATGTTCCACCATGCTCATGGAGTATATCAGAATATCATCAATAAATACCACCAAATATTTGTGGAGGTAATCTCTAAAGACTATATTCATTAAATCCATGAATATTCCTGGAGCATTAGTGAGTCCAAAGGGCAACACCATGAACTCATATTGTCCATACCTCATTCAAAAGTCAGTATTGGGAATATCCTCTTTCCTCACCTTTAGTTGGTGATATCCCGAACGAAGGGCCACCTTAGAGAAATAACTGGCCGCACGATGTTGATCGAACAAGTAATATACTCATTAAAGGGGATAATTTTCTTTATAGTGATCTTATTTAGAACATTATAATCAATGAAGAGGCACTTTGATCCATCCTTATTATTGACGAAGAGGACTGGAGCACCCCAAGGAGAAGCACTCGGGCATATAGAACCCTTCTCCATATTCACCTGTAACTGCTTCTTACGCTCTTCCAGCTCTATAGTGGCCATTCAGTAAGGTGTCTTTGAGATTGTCAGAGATCGAGGGATATGTTAAATTTGGAACTCAACATATCCTTCAGGAGGAAGACCACAAAACTCTTCGGGGAATACATCAATGTAATCCCTCACGATGGGCATGTCTTCAAGCATGATTCTCTCCTTTTTCTCAATCATTTGATCTAGGTATGCATGCTCATAAAGAATTAATATCCAATCATGAGATGATTATTTTAAAGGAGACTCATCTTCCTCCTTGAACTTGAAAAGAATCAAAGGATTCTTTGGCATGGGAAGAGTAATATCCCTTTCTCGACAATTGATGGTGTCCTTGTACCAAGATAGCCAATCCATGCCCATGATAGCGTCGAACTCCACTAAAGTAAGTATGACATGATCTTCTGGGAGGTTCAGTACAAAAAAATTTACTAGGGAGGAGTTATAACCCATGGACGCAATAATTTCCCCATTCACTATTCTCATAGATAACTTTTCATCCAAATTTTGAGGTTGTGTTTGAATAATTATACTAAACTTGCATGATGTGAAAGATTGCGTAGAACTAGAATCAAATAGTAAATTTACTATTCATGAAAGAATAACAAGCGTACCTTTCACCACATCTTTTTTCGACTCTATCTCAGTAGTAGTGATAGCTTAATCCCTTCCTTGTTTCCTCGGAGGCTATTGCAAATTGCCTCTGAAAACCCTTATCTTAAGGAAATTGATCACATAATGCCCAAGCTCCTTGTAGTTAGAGAACAACACTTTAGGGTGTGTGTTGATCTGAACCTCCATTTTTTCTTCAACAGTTGTGGTATTTTTCATATACCTTCGACAGTTCTTAGCCAGATGACCAATCTTCCAACATTTGAAGCAATTTCGGATTCCCTTGACAAAGTCACCAAGATACTTCTTCCCACAATTCTTTCCTAGGGGAAAGTGAGGATTCATTCCCTAATGGGATTTGTTTTATGAACCACCGATGTCGTTCTCCATTTTCAACATCGTGTCACTAGGCCCATGAGACCACTGAGACTCTCCAATCTCCATTTCAACCTTGAGGTAACAACAAACAATATCTTCATAGTTGTCTTTGTCTCGAATCACCAACACTTTTCATAGACTTTCCATTAGACCACTAAAGAAGTGATCCAACTTGCTTTCGGTGTTCATGAAAAAGCCAGAGGCATACCTTGCAAGCCTTGTAATGTTCTCTTCATACACCACGATGGACTCATCTTCCATCTGCTTGAGTCCAAGGAACTCTCTTTCCATTATGAGACGGAGGGTTTAAGGAAAAAAATTGTTGAAAAACATCCTCTTGAATTCCTCTCACTATATGGAATCAATTTCCACTTGGGACTTTGTATTCTTGATTAGTTTAAACCACCGATCAGCTTCCCCAACACAAATATATACTGCCAGTACAAATTTCTCTTCATTAGAGCACTAGAGGACAATGAAATTCATTTCAATGGAGTTAATCCAATACTCTGCAAGGAGGGGATCAGAAGACCCACTAAACATGGGAGGCCTTTGCCGCAAAAAGGATTATATGGAAACATGCTCTTTCCTTGGAGGAGGGTTAAGTTCCACCTCATTCAAATTATTATTCATAACTCGAGCTAGCTGAGCAAGTACTACCATGAAGTTTTTAGCACCCACTTCTGTCACATCAGGCACATCATTAGGGAAATTATCACATTTCCTATTACATTGGTTGTTGGAACATGTTATTCTATTTATTTCCATTAACTAAGAAAAAGAACATATAATTATAGGTCTTGAATACTTAGCTATTGAGCATAAAAATGAATCATTAAACATTAATGGATAAACTTATAAAGAATAAGTACATCCTAACATGTGATTCATTAGGTTTATATCTAGGATATCCTCGATCTATTTCTTAACATAAATTCTTATGGGGTTTTTTTGTCCCTAAATAATGGTTTTAACTAAGCTCGTGAATCTACAAAATAATATCCCCCAGGAGTTTTGTAACCAAGAGCGCAGTAAGGCCCGTTATCGTGTACCTGTTCTCGTTCGATTCTAGCTCAATGTGGTGTTTTCGGGTTATACCCCTAGATACATCTGGGCCAGAGCCGCCTCAACCTGGTCGTATCCAGGCATGGATGTATTTTCTTGATAAACCACTTACACTATACTCACCAAAATTTAGGACTGTTTTTTATACTTAGTCTCATTCTTAGGGTTCCCACAAAGGTTCTCTATTTATAATCTCCAATAATAAATAGACCATCCTCTGATACCAACTATAGTGACCTGATCCTTTTACATAAAACATTTCATTATTTCAAGCATAGTTATTCATCAGAGTACAAGCAAAGGATCGTTAAGTCTAGTGTCTTGGAAGACCAGGTACATATAACATAAATCATGGGGCGAAAAAAACCTCTTTATTTAGTCTCCATAAATAACTTCTAACTTTATTTGTGCTCTTATATCTAAATAGGGTACCCTAGGGAACACATGAACAATGGGATGGGCTAAAAGCCCCGTAAATTAATGAACATAATGATACATCTCAAGAACATGAGTTAGGAGTTATGACATAATGATATCCAAAGCATGAAACTTATAAAATAATTTAATATAAGAATGGGATCTTATAAACACGGAATCATAGAAATTTGGTAGAATCATAAATCATATCTTTAGTACGGTTCAAGGATAACTGCCAATCCTGTTTCCCTTTTTAGTACAGGTCAAGGTTAACCGCCAATCCCGTTTCAGATCGCATCTCCTGAGACACAACCTTCCCCAAAAAATTGGAGCACTATCTAGGAGCACCCATCTCAAAATTTTCATGAATATTATTTCCACATATATATTCTGACCACTTATGAAATCATACATAATCAACCATAGATAATCATAAGGGTACCCATGGAAAGAATAGGGTACCACAGTCATGACATAAAACATATCCAATGTGTGTATCATGAAAGTGTCCATGAATGTAAAGGATTAGCACATAAATGGTCGTTCATAGGGTAAAATAGGAATATAACATGTTAAGTGGTGTCAAATAGAATTGGAAACATATTAGATATGTATTTTATAACATTATCATTAAAAACATTTGGGCTGTTTTAAGGAAAACACTCTAGAGTATTTCAAATAGAAAAGATGACATCATTCTATATAAAACCAAAATTTAACCGAGATGGTGTTCATAATAAAAATACTGATTTTATTAAGAAAATGGTATCTTAAAACATAGGATAGAGTAAAAATGAAATTTGGGTAAAAATTTAGGAAGTCCCCTTAAAATAGGTTTGCTAATGGGAATGTTCTAAGGAGGGAGTTTTCCAAAATTATGTATATCCTTGAAAAAAATTGATGAAAGGTTCTTGATATTACATTATTTTACTAATATCCAGAATTCATAATATTAACATAAATAGATATTATAACACCATTTTTAAAGAACAATAAGGCAACCCGAAAGAACAATGAAGGTTTGGGTAGAATTCGTTACGATTTTTCCCGCATGGTGTCGGGTGTACCTAATAGGGACTGATGAGAGAAAGAAGGGGATTATCATCACATATATATCATTAGGTAAGTATGGGAATGGTGTATAAACATACCACCTCACTTTCTGTTACACAAAAAAGGCATAGAATATAGAACCATCCTGATTAAGAGTGAATGGGTAGGATCCCATTCCTTAAGTCAGTTGTAGTTCTCCACTCGTTATTAACGACATTAATAAAAAAATTAGGCTTATTAATTAAAAATTACAGAACCTCTTATATATGTAATTTATTTATTTTAACAAATTTTAGTTCATTAAAATCCTTTTGGATTAGTTATAAGGTTCAATTTCATTGTTCGGGCTCTTTTGGATACTCTGCTTTAAAATATTGGTTCACTTTAATTCATATTTGGATTATAAGAAAAATGAAAGTGGTTTTCCAGAATTGAAGTTATATTATTATGTTCATATCCTAGAGATTACATGGTTTTAGTTTTAATTAGGTTAATTAGAGTGAAGTCAAATTATTATATAAACAACCATAGTGATAACAGTTTTTGTTGATCGGTGGATTTGATTACAAAGAATGTGTATTGATTTATATATTAATTCCATTTGTACCAAAGGATTACAGAAAACAAAATAGGATATATTAAATATATAATAATCTGGTTCAACCATAACACAAATGGTTTCATGAGCATAATTAAATATAATAATAGAAATTGATAAATCGTTGTCCTTGAATGTGCGAAATTATCACATCTCAAAATGTGCTTTCATTTCATTCAAATAAAAGGGTGGAGAAGGAGAGAATATATTGAAATATACCAATAGAATGAATAAATTTCAGTAAATTTATGTTACTGGATTTATCATACTATTATGGTGAAGGGAGGAGAGGATAGAAATAAAAAATAAAAGTACTTAAAAGAAAAGAAGAAATTTGGGAATTGAAATTTACCTCTTGAGACTTCCTCCTTTGATAACCTCTAAAGGGGGGAGGTTTTGGTATTTTGAGGAGGATGAGATATTTTGGACATAGGGGAGGAACTTCGGGAGTGACATTGGCAGAATTTAGGGAATCATGGAGCTTGATATGAGTGGAGAAAAGAGGGAGTTAAGGGGGCTTTTTTATAGTGGAGGAGAGGAGGGATTTCATGATCTTATAATATTTAATTTATTATTTCTTCACAACACAAAGAATTGTAAGTATTACATGAAAATGAATAGTAAATGGGTCTTTTTAATTCTAACCATGTGTGGTGACATCAGCAATGATGCTTGGAATAGTCTATTTAGCTTATAATGTATATATACGGTAAATTACCGTATTTTACTATTTATCAAAAATTCAAGTATTTCAGAAAAATCTCAAAAATTCACCCTAACCATATCTTGACATAACGAATCCAAAAATGAATTCCATTTTTAAAAAATAATTTTAATAATATGATTATTTTAGTATTTAACTAAAATCACAAATTATTATCAAAACCAGTTTTAAAACACTCATTAACTTATTATAAAATTTAGGGATATTGTACTTCCAACTTGAATATTATTTTTATACCACCATAGGTGATGTTAATATTAATTAGGGTTTATCACTATTAATAATGGTATGTTACTATTCATTATGTTAGGTTACAATTCACAAAATATTATGTTTTTCTTATCAGACACCCAAAAAACATCTTGAACACAACCGTGTATATCAGATTTTCAAAATTTCAAACACAAAAGTGAAAACATATGTTTAAAGGTAACTTATCACTTAGTAGTTCATTATTATGTGATTTTATGGAATATTTACAAGAAAGGGAATTTCCATTAAAAACATTGGGTCGTTACAATTCAGCCAATAATCCTCCAACCAGAGTGTGAGGGAAAACACCCCCTATGACTTAGAATCCCGAGGTTGTCAGTTAACATAACTGATAGGGTGGAGTAGCGTATAGAAACAAAAAAATACATAATATACTATATATGAAAGAAAAACTATGGGTATAACATTTTATTAGACACAACTACTGCTAACATCTATTAGACTCCCAGATACCACTTCTAAGACTAGGTATCCTATAAGTACAAAAAAATTTATGAGCTTAATTAAACTACATCATTCCATTTAAATCATTTTAAATTTATGTTCATTAATTAATTAAACATTATTTAATTATTATCATTTTCCACATTATATTTCTTTAGCATCACACCCAAAGTCAACTCTTCCTTTAAATTGCAACCTCAGCACAACGTCCCAATAAGATCGAACCCTACAAGTTAACATTATTTATTCAGTCCTTTATTACCAACATCATTACATTATAATTTATCCATGAACTGTAGAATAATATCATAATATACTAAACACAAGGGGGATCAACACGATAGGTAGAAAAACTACCTGTGTAGTCTTTGCTACCTATAGAAAGAGCATCGACCAATCCTACCTTAGCAATCTAAATGCAGAAATCATGTGGCATACCTCGTGCATCTTCTCCCATTTTAGAACAAATGTAATCAAACCAACTGCCTTGAGAAGTGGGGAATGTAAGGAAGATAAAAAAATAAAATGAAACAACAATCATCAAAACATTCACATCCATCATATTTTGGCATCTCTATTATCCCCTCTGACACCCACATGCATAAAACGATACATCTCCACACTCTAAGACTCAACTGATGCAACACACAATAGGCATATATGCCCCCATATATCACCATAGCCTTTCCATCTCACATCATAATAGAAGAAGCTGGAGAAAAACATCATATCAATGGGGATCCTGGCCCTTAAACAAGGCATCACACATTCAAACATGATGAGATCTCATAGCTCCAAGAATATGTGTCTTGGACTTTACAAGCAAGAGAATAACTCGGATGCCTAAGAGAAATAATCATTTTACCAAAAATATTTTTATTTAATATATCCAAAATTAACCAATTAGTTATTTTTAGGTTCCAACTATGGGTAACCCGAACAATAAGCTATCATAGCTATGAGATATTGATTAAAGATGATTATTGCCTCAAATTGATTAACATCAAAATAAAATAACAACAATGACCAGATTCATTTACATTCTGATTTATCTTTATTAAAACAATTATAAATTAATTTTTGGCTTCACGTTACCTACCAATTCCCATCAATAATGAAGTGATAAACAACCAATGCATAGATGTCACTATATTTATATAAATAAGAGGAAATAACCAAAGATCAATATCAATTTATTTATCCAATTCAAATGTTAATTATATCAAATAAATTGTGATATAGTGGTGTAAAACAAGATAACACTACAATTGAATTTCAATGAATAGAGAAGATATGAATCCCTTACCTTAAATGTTTTATGATGTTCTTTATACAAGAATGGGCTACACAACGTATTACGATTTCCTCCATCGTGAAAACTGTATCCACTTGTTGACACCGCGACGCTACCAAACAATATGAAAGCCAGGAAAACTCCATTAGAATCATGTAAATCCCATGCCAGATCATGAAAAAGAAAAACTGGAAGGTAATGATTGATGAAAACATTATAACATAGTTAGATCATAGATTCTTTCGATGAATTATCAACACATGGTACCTGCACCAAAAAGTGGGTGCACATGCGGCAAGAATAAATGTCAACAGGGAAATGATATGTTGAATAAGGTTCGATTACACCACACCAAGGAAAATAAATGAAGGTTTGGTCATATCACACTAGATAACAAGTAGGAATAACAAGGCAGGAATATATCTCATCCCTTTAGAGGATTTAACATAGTAGGTGTTTATGATACATTGGATTTTCCATTAAAAGTGGATCACTTTAAACCACACGGTTTAACCAATTAAAAGCATCCTGAGCCTTAGGGAAATTATTATTTGAGTTATGGCCATTGAATCGGCCTTAGAGTCCTTAAAATGAGGCATTAATTACAATTTACGTCAAAGTAAACATCAAGAAGGAGGAACTATACGGAGTTGGAAACACTATTCATGAACTAGACATTTAGAAAAGGGGAAAAACCTATGGTTGGAAGGATTCTATTGGAATGGATGAAATTTTAAATATCCCACTATTCTAGAAAGACGATTCTGAACAAGAATATTGGAAAAATAAAAAGGTATTTTTGGGAAGGCTGCTATTGGAAGGATGCTTTTAAAAATAACCTACTATTCTGGGAACAATGTTCAGTAACATGAAATTTGGAAGAGGAAAAAGGATTTTATTGGAAGGATGCAATTGGAATGATGGTGTTGGAAATAGCCGACTATCCTAAAACACTGTTCATGAACTAGAAATTATGGAATGTGTTGGGAATTAGTCATCTAGACCTCCCTTTTCCCCTCTAACACCAAATTTCAGCAATGTAATAGACCGAAGTGATCCAAGCCGTTACACAATGGTGTTTAGAGGTGTGAGTTATGTGGGTAGATGTTGAGGCCTTTTATAAGAGGTAGTAATAGAACATTAGGAATCTCTCAAAATAATTGTTTATTATAAATAAAATTGCAATTAAAAATTCTCCTAAACTCATTAAATTAATTTATAATATGATTTTAGATCGAATAAACATAATCGAATAATTTTTAAACCAGTTTTGAATATTTTTTGACCCTTAATTTTTTTTTCTAAACATTTATTTTAATGATTATAATCTTTTAGTGTTGCAATTTTATTTAAAAGTTTCGGTTAATGTAATTAATATATAATGTCAAATGACCCAAAATAAAGTAATTAATGATATATATGTACATATATTAACAATTTGGCTGATACTTATGTTTCTAGGAAATTAATATCATTTAAATAATTATTTTATAATTTATTTTTTGAATTATGTCAATTTAGGATACTATTCATTCTTGAATTTTTTATAAATTCATAAAATTTTGATTTCATTGAAAAAAAAGTATTATATAAATGATAATATGTTAATAACATTTATAAAATTAGTGGATGAAATCAAAATGTTTTAATTTTTTAATTTTAATAATTATAATATCCTTTATCTGAATAAACTATTAATGAAGCAACCATTGCATCATTATTGTGTAATAATTAAATTATATTTTATAATGTTAAAAACTTATAAATAAAATATCATGATGTCGAAAATCATTTTCTCTTTATAATTAATATTTATAGGTGAAAATATTAATTATAATACCCTATATAAAAATTGTTTTAATAAAATATACATTTTAGGTTATATCTCTCTTTACATTATGTTATTTCTCATAAAATATCATTTTCAAATCCATGTGGCTCCGTGGGGTCTCAAAATCGACCAGATGATGCCCACAATCGAAAATATCTCATCCAATGCGAATATGATATGTGTTATAGTAGTATAATATTATTATAATATTAATTAAATCCCTTATTTACAAGATTTCCCTCTAACCATGATAAATAAAATAATTACTAAAATTTCTATTAATATTTTTCTATTAAATTTAACAATTAATATAATTTGATCCTCTTGTTTCCAAATATGGAATCCATTTATCTGAATTCGAATAACAGAATTAGACGTAATTATATTAAAATTAATTCCCGTTTTTAAAATAAAAAATGAGTATTTATGATTTAATAATGATTAAAATATTGACATGTGTTTATGTACGAATTCAATGGGAAATTAAATCAAATGGAAATTATTATATAAATTGATAAAAATATATACCATTTATACATTAAAAAAATTAAATAATATCATTGACCCATATAAATTATCTTGATGAAAATAGATGTTTCCAATTAAAATTTATCTTATTTTTTACAATTCATCAAAATAGAATAGTAATATGAAAACATCAAAATTTCATCCAAAGAAATTTATGATGTTCTGATTCTAAAGAATAAGTTTATTTCTTCCAATGGAACTTATAAATGTATCAAAAACAATATATAAAAATGTTTTATTATCAAAAGGATGTAGAACCACATTTTTTAAAAAATACTTCTTCTACGTAAAAAAATGAATTTGTTCAACTATCATATCTAGGAAAAATATAAGATGAATTTAAAAAATTCCACTAAAAATATAACAACTATTTTTTATTGAATAAAAATACATAAAGTGTGATATTATTTTATAAGCATATTTATTCCATTTTTAAACATGTTTCCATTAAAACACATCCTTAAATTCAATTTTTTTTGTTTCTATTTATAACAAAATTGGTTACCAATTAATCATTATTAAATCTTTTATACAAAATATTTTCATATCTCAGTTGATATTATTCATTCCTGCAATCCCAAAGGAAATTGGTTAACAACTATTTACAAAATAATATTATTAATATATTATTTTTTGGTATAACTCAGTGTTTTATGAAACGTTTGATTTCGGCGAAACCCATTGTTTCCTGTCAAGTATGCTATCATAAAAAAACATTTCAACTAATGAAAAATATATATCTCATTTATAAATATTAATAGAAAATAAAAATAATTATTCAATAAACAGTTGTGTCATTACACAGATGAACTAAATGAGCCAATATAAAAAACATAATTATATTCAAGTCTTTTTTCATAAAAATATTCATACATTATCCTAATTAAAATTTATATTTATAATCATTATGTAAATTCATATTAGTTATTTTCCAACAATTTTCAGTCACCGGGTATTTATAGCTTTAACCATTTATTGTAGTTTCATATAGACATTGTTAGTATTTATTTACAATACATAGGTAAGAAATCCATTTTCATTAATTTTACTATAAATGATTAGTTATAATTTAATAATAAGTTTTATATTCCCTTCCCTCGTTTATTTAATCATCATATTTCTAAATAAAATTGGAAATGAGTGATCATCAATGATCTTTAACCAACGACGGGTTCTTTATTATTTAATCCTATAAATAATGTTTTAACATTCATTGAACCAATAAAATATCTCATATCATAAAATTTATTATTTTTAATAATAATCCATTGAATTAATTGATATTATTTTACAACTATGTAGAATACATTCCTCAACATTGATGATATTTCAATTGATTGATGAGTTTGGTTAAGTTGGCTTAAATTTTGAAATAATATCCTTATAATAGGAGAATAAATATACAATTTTTATTTTTTCATGATAGTGATCCATGTTTTTTAGATATTTGTGTATTGATTAAAAAATAGAATAAAATGAAATAAACTATTATTCCTGGAGAAGGTATCACACATAGACCATGTTGGAAATTTTTTTACTCAATGAATCAGAGTGAAGAAGATGGATAGTATCGAATGGTTTTTGAATCAAAAATATATTAGATGAATCTTATTTAATCACATATACCATTATATTAACAATCCACGAGGGGTGAGTAAAAATACAATGCATCAGTTTTTACTAGTGGATATATATGCACATACATTAATGATAAATATTATTTTTCATTGTCGATGGAAGAGAATAAATATTTCTAAAGACACCAACCATAGATTCTCAAAGATAGTACCTTAATTCATTAAATATTCATATAAACAAGGTAGATCCATCATAAATGAATGAATAGATTACTAGCTTCAGAAAACAAGATACATAAAAAAGTTAATAATTAAAATTTGAAATAAAGTATATCGTAGTAACTACATTGGAAACACCTATAAACATTTATATTTTCCTTGAAATTCATTCAATATATACATATTCACACACTAAAAAAATATAGTTAATAATGGGGTGATATTTAATTATTATAAATGCTATGTAATATAGAATAAGAATAATTATAATGAATGATGAATAACATAAAGTATACATGCCATTAAAACATAATCATGACCATAAAAATGTAGTAATTGAAATATTAATAAATATTTCTACAAAAAATGAAATTATAGGTATTATAATAGTTAAATAATAACATTTCAAATCAATAGTTAGTTTCATAATGAGGGAATTCATAGTTTTGGATATCATAATCCTCCAGTCAAGGCATCGACCAAGACATCATGAATAATGGGTGAAAACAACAGATATTTTATTTCAGGAGAACTATCAATGTATTGACCCGGTGTAGTAGGCCACACACATCACATACTATGTCCAATTCATTCTTAATATTAATGGGGATAAACCTAAATATCTTATACATTCATATTGAAACTAACATATGAAATTTAAATTACATTCCCCAATCAGTAGTAATAATTATAAACCATTTGGAGTAATATAAATAATAGTACAAAGATAGCACATCCACAATCAAAATAATCAAAAAATAATCAATAAAATATATTTTATTATATAATAAAATATTATTACTATTTAATTTTAATATTCAAAAATGGTGTCGAAGATATATGAAAATAATCTTATAAATTTATCGAGGGATTCTTGATAGAAATACACGTTTTTACTTTGAAAAAAATAGTTATTATGGAAAAAATTTAATAGATCAAGACATGACCTTATAGATTATTTAAATATAAAATTTGATGATTTAGAAAACAATATTTCTAAAAATAAAATATATATTACCTTTTAATATAGGTAACTCTTTGAGAAGTTCCCCTAAATTGACGTAGTTTATCTAGAACAACATTAGAGCGATCATTTCATAAAATTTAAATCCCCTAAAATAATGAAAGAATCCGATTGGTACATTTGTATAGAAAAATCACACATAATTTATGAGGTATTAATATGAAAAATTATAAATTTATTGGTGTAAAATGATAGAAAATGTTTATCTCACAATAAATTGGAGGATTGGGTAGAAACCCTGACCTTATGTCTGAATGTGTTCTTCAACTAACCATAACCTCAAGTATATTCAAATGAAATTCATTAAATAAAATATTTTGAACCGTATATACATTCTTTTAGTTTATTTTTTTTATTATGTTCATTTATGGGTTTTGTATTAGTAATATGATACAATTTTATCTCTCGGCTGCGTTAGTTTCCATGGTTATCTTGATAAGTTCACCTGTATATGAGTATGGAGGTTCATATGGAATGATTATAATTATCAATAATTGTATTTATATTATTCCAATTAACATAAAAAATAAAAAGGTAATATATATCATTTTTTATATTTTATGATAATGATTCCATAGATAACACATGTAATGATTTTCATTTTCATAATTACTGTGGTTACTGATCACAACGAACTCAGTATGTTTTTTCATTATGTATTATGTAAATATTTTTCTTCCAGAACATAAGAACGGTTTCAAAACATATATTATAGTCTATTTTAGCCTAAAAATAGTTTCATTACCATACATGAAGAATAAATTGAAAACAACAACTGTCATCCACAAAGGTTATAAATTAGAACATCTTGGACAATGATTTCATTTTTTAAAATAAAATTGAAGGAGATAGAGAATGGTTCTTGAGAAGGATATTCAGTTAACATGATATAATTATATTATATTTAAGATATAGGAGGTATCATTCTCATTTGGATTTGGATGTGAGGATAGTATATTAAAATATAAGATCTTGAAAATAAAATTAAATGGAAAACATAGATGATGTTTACTATTGAGTACTCCTCCCAGAGAACCACCTTAAGGGAATTGGTTTTGGTATTTTGATGAGACCATGTGCTCCTGAACGTGGGGAAGAGTATTGTAGAGAATATTCTCGAGAAATTTCACATGTATCAATGTCATAGAGGTGCTAGGAAAAGAGGGGTGATGATTTTATTTATAGTTGAGGGAATGTGTTATTTCTCATTATTTTATTCCTTATTTTTTTATTTTTCTACAGATTATAAATAATATTGTTTAATGTGACTAAATATATTAATGAATGAATTAGTTTTTGGAAAAATTGTTCATACATCATCTGAATATAATCTATGACTCTATAATTCATTTAAATAACATTAATTTTAAATTATCATATTTTACTATTCGCAAATGGTTCATGCATTTTAGAAAAATATAAAAAATTGACCAATTATAATTTTTTTGTGAAAAATTTTAAAATGAACTCCATTTTATGAAAATAATTTTATATATATGATAAAATTACATTTTAATCATCATTTAATTGAAAAATAAACTTTTTTAAAATTAATACTGGTTTAATAATATCCCAAAAAAATTAACTAAAGTCTAATTAAATTATCAAAAAATCATAGTACAAAAAATAATTATTTTTGAATACATTTAATGGAAATTATTTTAATTTTAAATAAATTTATTATTTATATATTTTGAATTAAATATTTATTTCTCACAATGAAACCAATACTTAATTATAAATTTTAAAAATATTCACATACTCATGTAATTATATCCTACTAAAATTTATAAGGTGTCTAAATTTTATTTACTATTTCTTGGGTGATGTTAGTATTAATAAAGGATATATTACATTTCATAAGCGTAACATTACTATTCAAAAGGTTTACGTTTCTATACTCCCAAAAATTTTGTTCATTCTCTCAAAAAATTAATTTTATACATATCACCACCATTTATGTCAGTTTCGTCTAATTCAAATCACTTAAGAAGAAAAAATATTCTTCATGGATACCTTAAAACTATCTTGATTAAAATAATCATAAAAATAAATTGTTATTCCTTAAAGACTCAGTATTATTTGAATTATATTCTACATAAAATTTCATTGTAAATAGTTAGAGTGTTACATTCTCAAATACTTGCAAAAATTCATCCTCAAAATTATAGAATATTACCATATAGAAATATTTTGGTAGTTCTTCATAATAACATCCTTTCGATCCCACGTTTCCTCTTCAATTTTATGATTGTTTCAAACTACATTTACCTAAGTCATAAAATTATTCAACACATGTTCTTTACTATCCAAAATTAAAAAAGACACTTCTGATTATGATAATTTGGGTTACATATCTATTCCATCGGATGTGAGGCCATGCCTTTGTTGTGGCATGTATATTCTTATCATTGAGACATTGAACACATTGTGTACATTAAAAAGGCTAGGAGTCTTCGTTGAACGATATACCATTGGTCAAACTCTCTCTAGTATATTAAAAGGACCGATGAACACGAAGATTGGTTTCCCATTCTTTCAAAATTTTATCACACCCTTCCATAGGGATACATTCACGAAAATGTGATCTCCCACTTGAAATTCAAAATACTTCCATAAATTATCAGCATAGATATTTTGATTGTTTGAGTTGCTTCGATATGGGTCGAATAGTCATTAAATTTGTTTTTGTCCCTCTAAATGATCTGAGACATAAAGCTTCCTTTCACCAATATCATCCCAATATTTTGCTATATAACCTCTATTTCCCTAAAATTATTCATAAAGTTCCATTAAAATTTTATAATTTAAACTATTGTTAAATGAAATATCTACCAAAGATTAATAATGATCCCATGTACCATGAAAATCATGTGATCATTATCATAATATTCCTTTTAAAATTTGGATCCTCCGTTTAAAATTCCCATCAGTTTGAGCGTGATAATAATTTCCTAAATTAGTCTCATTATCCAAATTGTTTAGAATAATTTTCTAGATTTTTGATATAAATTTTCAATCACAATCAAACAATGTTGTGTTAGTTTCTTCATAAAGTCATACAAAATCATTGATATATAGTAATTCTATGTTATCTAGTGAAAATTATATCATAATAGTGAGGAAATGTGTAGATTTGGTATGTCTATAAATAATTACCCATATAACATCATTCTTTATTGGATATTTGGTTAATATAGTGAAAACATATAGTGTGATGTCTTATAATTTCCATGTAGGAATAAGAATATACTGCAAGACTCCTCGTGTTTGTTGTAATTCAATAATCTCATGTTGAAAAATATAAATATTGATACATAATAAGTAATTTACCAATTTATATTATCCCACCAAACCATTAATTAAGATATATATAAATATTTCTTCTAATAGGGTTTATATATTGATTTTATCCATGACCATCATCCAATACAACCATTTTTAGCTTGGGGATAGAGGGAACATATATCCTCCTCCCAAATTTCATAATTCAATCATCAGACACTACATCATCGAAAATACACTTATTCAAAACATTATTTATTTTTTCAATACTCTCATCATCAGTAGGAGAATATTTAATTCGTTCTAATAAAGATTGTTAGAAACCAATTGAAAATGTAATTATGTTTCACCTTATTATATAATTTTGATACTTATCCATTATAGATTCACTGACATAAGATTATTATCAATTATCATTTTGTTCATAATTCCAATATCCTCCCTTCTCAAGGAAACAACTACCTTATTTTCCATCCTTGGGTGATAATGTATTGAAAAATAATAATCCTTAAGAAACTGGATCCATAAATGATTTCTTTTGATTATTTCATTCAATGATTAGATATATTTCAATAACTTATGATCTATATATATCTCTAATAGCTCCCCATAGAGATAACATCTTCATAAATTCAAAGAAAATATTATAGCTACAAACTCAATATCATGAGTTTGATATTTTTAATCATGAGTTTTTAACTACATTGATGCATATGAAATAATTCTGTCGTAATGCATAAGGAAACACATGAGTCATTTCAATGATGCATCACTATAAATAAGAAACTGACCATTTCCTGATTGTAGACTCCGGGTCATAGAATTCACCAATCACATATTTAAATCATCAAATCATTCTCCACAATTTTTTTCTCGCTAATCAATATAACTTTATGAGTGTTCTTGGTTTATGGGGAATCTAACTAAAAGGTGTTCCGAAAATAATATTGATTATCTCATGAAAAACCATTAGAACTACATTCCCCGATTATGTTCATTTGTTTAGGACATTCTTTAGATACAGTTTTCATTAATGGATCAATTTAGATTATATCATTTGAGACAATATGGAAAATAAAAGGAACTAATTAGAGCCAATATTCACAAATTCAAAACTTCCCATATATTTATTTTCTTCTAAGAGTCTTCAGAAAAATTCACAATTGATTCATATTGTCTTCCAATCGTTTAGAGTACACAAAGATATCATTAATAAATTCCACAAAAATACATAAATATATTCTTGGAAAACAAAATTTATTAGATCTGTGCAAATATAAAGTACATTAGTCAGTCAAAATTGCATTGCATTAATCTAATAAGGTTTATACATAGTTCCAAAGGATTTATTTAGAATATCATTAGTCATCACATTAAACTAATGATATATATTTTGAAGGACAATCTTTAAAAAATATTGATCTCCATGATGATTGTTGAATAAATCATCAATACGATGTATGTGATACTTTTTATTTATTATAATAGCATCGATTTCCATGTAGTCACTGCACAACCATAGGGATACCTCCTCTGCATGAAAATGTGAACATGGGCTCCAAATGGATAAATACTATGGTGGATAAAACCAATATCACTCAATTCCTATAGTTGTATATTCTAGTACACTAATAAAATTGTGGACATTATATAAGGAGTCATTGAAATAAGTCATGAACATAGAATTAAAATAAGAGAAAACCCGTGTTCATGAAATAGAGGTTGTCTAGGTAAATCTGTTGGAAATACAGCTATGTGTTCCTTCAAAATATTTATATCATCAATTTTAATATTTCACTAAATGAACAGAGATATTGTGTTCTCCTACCCATGAATTGAATAATATAGAGGTACTTTGGGATCATCATGATGAGAATTAGATGCTGCTTTTTCTTCTCTAATGGTGTGGAATTCTTTACCTTCCATAAATATAATATTTTATTTCTTATTGTTATTTATTTTCATATAATATATTGAAATATTGTCCATAAAAAGGATTATTTCAATTTCAACCATACATATGATGTTAAAATTTACATATAAAGAACATTTATATGCCATAATAGTATCTACCTGGCATATAATATTTTGTAAATAGATATCCCTTTGGTGTTTTAACTGATAACTCCATTATTAAGTAGAAATGAAAGTATCTAATTTTTAACATAATCCAAGAATATATAATGGAATTAAATAATCAAAATTCCAATAGTTATTATTCTAAATTTGAATAGTTGATTAATTTACTCATAACCACATAATTAGGCACTTAATCCTACCCAATTGTGACCATATAATCTTTTCCTTCCTCCCTTGTCCATAATTGGGTAATGTTTCCTTCACTCTTCAGAAAATAATTTTTTCAATGTACCATCACATTTAAATACTAACATTTTGGATTTGTCACTTCATTTTTCCCATACAATCATGGGATTGGTGGCCTTTCTCTTCAACACATGTAAGAAGCACCCATAACATTTAGGCAAGTACAGGCGTGTCTTCCCCCCACCAATATCCCTAGATGGATAATCAATTCTTCACTTATTCACCTTTATCGTGGTCCATTTATAGAGTTTTAAAAAGACCTATTATTATAATTCAATCTTTTAATGCCACATGACATATAGAATTGTTTTCTCAATTGACAAAACATGATACAATTTCCATATTTTATATGAAATTTTGGGAGACTAGATCTCTATAGAGAAATAGTTATAATCATCAATTAGTATATACATATTTCTCCATAGATTACATATGTAGTTGGCATCAAACATTTCTAATCATTTAATGATTACTCTATTCATGGAAAAAAATTTATCCACTTTTTATCTAGGACTCCATAATTTACTTTCCGTATTATCCCACTATTTGCGAGGAAAACACATTTATAGGAAATTTTAATTATCCCCCCTTGACTCTATATTTTTTGACATCATCCTCTCTTCTATGTTTTGAATTCTTGACCACAATTGATATGCATCACTAGTTAGATGATAAAATACCCTAAAAACCTTTTCCCTGTCATTACATCCCTAATAGATAAATATCTATTCTAAGAATAATATCCACTACATTATTACAAGTGGTATTGATGTCGAATAAAATTTCTGAGGCAATAGTCACATTACGTGTTCTAACATTTATACTAACCTTTGGTGTTTCGGATTCTACATATTGACATGGATATTGTTAATAACCAAAGATAGATTTCCCTCAATAATTATATGTTTCTAAGTGCCTGTATAACTCTAATATCAACATTATCGTCTTTCATATGAGGGAAATACCAAAAAGGAATGGGTGCATTGATATAGTTTTCATTCCTTCAACTATGAAAAATTTCTAAATAATGGAATAAACTTTATTTTATTATGCTTCATAATGTATAATATCAAACTAGAAAAACAGGTACCATATATTGACGTTTTATTCCTAGCCAATCTCATATTGATAAAAAAATGTTTTGGGGACATATTTACATTTAAATCAATTATAATGGTCTATAAAGAAAATGTAACTTATCTTAAATATATAACCAATGATTACCAAAGTAAGTGCATCATAAGGCCTATTTTTTGGTACCAGTTTACCTCGAGTCAGGTCCACAATACATTGATGGAGTTATTACCCCATAATACATTTGTTACCAAACCACATCAACTTGTAGTGTCAAGACAAGGATGTATTTCTAGGAAGATCTAGATAATGTCTAGTTGATTAATATTTTCAAATGTTCTTCTATAATTTTCCTCAATATCTATATTTGGGCTATAAACCCATATCAATATTTCCAAATTCTAGTTTCCATGGTTTCTACTAAACATCAATTGATTATAATTGTAATAACCCCGACCCTAGTTTCCGGTTGTTGGTTCCTTAATACATTACATTTGAATATAAAGAACAAAGTCACATATGAATAAAATAGAGTAGTTTAGTAGCATTGGAAATCAACATACATAAATATATTCAATATTACGATTTGTAATGAATTACTACATAGAATCGATTTTGGAAATAGCTATACACTTCTATATAATCACTGAATGTCATTCATAATATAGATCAGCACACGCTAGGTAAAAATTAATATAATAAAGGGTTTAGTTTAGAATATAAAAAAATTTCTATAAAATAGAGGAAGCATAATTATAAAGAGTAGTGAAAAACAAAAAGTACACATTCTATTAAAACATAATCATTAGAATAAAACGGTTTGAATTAAAATCTAATAAAATAATGCCATTATAAAACAAACCCATGGATATTATACTATTTGAATAACACTTGTACACTAAATTACAATTTTCATAATTAGGTAATTCTTAATTATAGTTATCATAATCATACAATCAAGGCCTCATCCAATACACTATACATAATGTGTAAAAATCCGGGCAAGTTTGTCTCTTGAGACGTAATGATGTAATGAGAGGACATAGAGGGCCTCACCAATCACATACTAAGTCCAATTAATTTTTATTATGAATGGGGATAAACATAAAAACATATACATTCAACATGAAACTATCTTATGATATGTAAATAAATATTTCCCCTAATCAGTAATCATAATTACTGACTATTAAGAGTAATATGGTGAATGGTACAAATATTGCACATCAACAGTCATGCTAATCATAAAACACTACGTATTTCATGGTAAATGATATCATAAAATATTAATCCCAATTAAACATAATAATCATGATTCGTGTTTAAAGTATATTAGAATACTCTTAAATTCGTTGAGGGATTCATGAGAGAAATTCTCTTATTACATTGATATGTAGAGTACTTTTTTATAAACAATTTCATAAAATGATAAATTTAATAAACTATTTTTTCACATAATAAAATGATATATTTTATAAAAATATTGTTGTATTAAAATATATTATAGGTTTCACATTAAAAGTGTATGAAAATGTAGATGGTCTTGTGAATTTTTCTTTTTTGTTGTGAAGAACATGAGAATGATTCTTTTAAAACATGAATCTCCAAATAAAATAAAGAATGTTTTAGATTTATACATATATATAAAACATTCAAACTGAATTTATGTGGAGTAAATAAGGCTAGTTAAAAAATTCATTGGTGTAAATAGAAAAAAGATTGCAATTTTAAAGAAAATCGAGGTTCTTCTAGACACCCTTACCTTAAGTCTAGATGTGTTCTTTACATGTATGTGACATCCTAGATTGAAAAATTAAATCTATTAATTAAATATTTTATAACCTCATATATATATATTTTATTTACTATAATTTTATTATGTTCATTTATGGAATTTTTTATTAGTTATATGATACAATTTTATTGATCAGTAGGATTTATTTTAATGTTTTTCATTATATGTATACTTGTATATGATTATGGAAGTTCATATGGAATACAATATTAATTCAGATGTAAATATATATAATATCAATGAACATAAATAGGTTTAAATTGTTATATATATTTATATTTATATATCATTTTTTATAATGTATGATCATGAATCACTAGATAAAATATTTACTGTTATTCATATGCTTCATTACATCAATTATTTATTATAATAAACTTGTTGTGTTTTATGAATAATTATTTTATAAATATTTTACATCCATAAAATAAAAATGTATTTAATAAATATATTATAGTATTAATTAACAATAAAATGGTCTCATTACCCGTATTGAAGAAGAAATTGATGATAAAAAATCCATCATCCCCAACAGTTGCAAATCGACGCCCCATGGACGATGATTTCATTTTATTATATAATGAGGGAGAGATTAAGATTTTTTATAATGATATTAAATTAAAATGAAATAATTAAAATATATATGATATAAGAGATATCATTTTCTTTTGGTAGAGGATTTGAGGATGTAATAATAAATGAAATGAACTTATAAAGATAATTAAATTGAAAATGACCTGGATTTCACCACTAGAATAATCCTCATTGGAAACCACCTTATTGGGATTGGTTTTGGGTTTTTGATGCGAGAAGTAAATCATTGATGTGTTATGGAGGCTTGGAATTATATTGGGGATAAATTTTACAAGGATTAATCTCTTAGAGGCGTGAGGTGAAGAGGGGTTGATGGTTGGTGTTATAGAGTAGAAGATGACTGATTTCTCGTTATTTAAATCATTATTTTATATTTTTGTGAAGAAAACTGTAATATTGATTCTTGTTATTAAATAATATAAATAGACAATATTATTTTGAATTAATGGTTCTTACAATATCCAGAAATAATCCATGAATATAATTAATTTATTTACTATTAATGGTAAATTATCATATTTTACATCCACAAAATATTATTTCATTTTAGAAAAATATAAACATTTACATTAACTTTATTTTTTGGACTTTATAATTCCCAAATGTACTACATTTTATAAAAATTATTCTATAAATATTATAAATTTATATTTTAAAATTCAATTACCTGAAAAATAGTTGTTTATAAAAGTTTAAAATATTTTTATAACACTCTAAAAAATGAAAAATAAGGAATAATTAAATTATCCTAAAATAATTTGATAGAAAAATATTGATTGATGAATAAATTTCATGAAAATTATAATTATTTTAAATCAAATTATTGATTATATAATTTTAATTAATTTTTTATCACTCGTTAATATACGAGCACTAAATTAATTATATTTATAATATTCACTGAATTGTACCATTATATCATAAATTCGTTTATACGTGGCCAAACATTTATTTATACTGTTATGGGAAATGTTACTATTCATAAGGGTTATATTACTATTCATAATTGTAACATTTCTATTCAAATGTGTTAATTTTACACTTCACTAAAAACATTAGGTTGATCCTATCAGGAAAAATATTTAATACTGATAAAAATGTTTATGTCAAAATTTTGAAAATAAAATCAAAAAGTGGAAAATTATTTTTCATGGCTAGGATATAAATATTTTATTTAAATAATTATGATAACACATTATTTTTTGGATAAGGCATAGCCTTGTGTGAATTTCATTATACAATAACATTCTTTGGATATCCATGGGGTGTTATAATATTTATTAATCATTTATTATAATAATAACCCAACAAAATGGTATTTATATATATTATATATTTTTGTAATTTTGGGAATATAATTAAAAATTATTATTAATAATGAGGTGATACATGAATTTAGTCCTTCAATTTATTTTTAACAGAGGCCTTATTATGAATGGATATATAAATAGTTTTTGAAAACAATGGAATTAGGTAATGAAACTGGTTACCAAGAGAGGACATTCCAATTGGGTTGTAAGTATAATTTGAAAAAATTTTGGTTTATTGAATGCATGGAAATTATTAAACTTTTACAATCTGGTAATTTATACATTTACATGTAATATAGTTATATGCAAGGAGTAAAAAAAAGGAAAGCATGAATGTTTGTAGATTGGGTTTGAGGAAGGACATTAAGACATGTGTGTATGAAATTACATGATACAATGAATTTGTAAAAGGTCAAAAGGCCGCATTAATTATTCAAAATTCAATCAAGTATAGAATATTCATTTGAACACATATTAATCTTAATTAAATATTTTGAACATCAATTATTTGAATACCAAAAATATAGGTATTCCATGATGAAAATATTACTAAATTATTATTCATAATTTGGGATCTATTTATCCAAATTCAATTAAAAAATTTATAAATGTTATTTTAAAAAATAACACAAAGAAAAAAATAAAAAATGCTGACAAATTGACTGTTTTAAAACTTTTAAACATGTGTATATGATTTTGTATTGAGGTTTAATAGTTTTGATTAAACTGATTGTTTTATTAAAAAAACTAAATTTCAATGTCTTTAAGTTCAACCCAAAACCAAATTTCATTGTAAAAAATATAAATAAATGATTTTTTTTTAAAAAAATTCAAAATTATAATAAACTATTTTCTATGTACCAATATTTATAAATAAAATTTATTGCCTTGAAATGTAATTTTGTAGTAAATTATTATTCTGTAAAAATATTTTTTTATCCAATTAAATATATTTAGACATTTAGGCCTATAAAATATATTGATATAATGATAACAACCATCATTGAGGTATAACCTATATTTTTCTAAATTTACCTAAAAATAATTTATTTTTAAATAAATTATAAATCTCATATTAAGATAAGTTGAGAGTGTTAATTCCAATATTTATATAATGTTTATCAAATTCGAATCATTTAATTGAAAATAATTTCTTCAAAATATGTTGAAAAGTTTTAAAAATGCACTTTATTATATGTATTCATTATATTATATTAAATTGTTTCCTTAAATAAATTCTATTAATTCATATATATAACATGAAATAATATATATTTTATAAAATAAATATTATTTTTAAAATGATATTTTCATTACTTTATATTTGTACTAATTTAGTTCTATGAATAAGAAGAATGTTATTTTTTTATCATTTTATATATAGTAAAATATTTATTTTATTTTTCTATTAAAACTATTTATACCTTATAGTTATATGACTATCTTATAATGATCTATACTTTTCTATATCTATTTTTTGTGCTATAAAAATGATAGAAAAAATATTTTAATTAAGGTAAAAATCGAATCATTAAATAATCCTTCCTAATAATAAATTAGGTCTTTAGAATTTTTTTACTCGTAGAGTATGAGTAATTTTCATTAGGAGATAATAGTTGAGCATGAACTAGTAGTTTATAATTTGTATATTTATGATATAAAGTGATATTACCAAAAAGTTAATTTTATATGAGCTCTTGTAATAAGAGATTATACATTCATAATAAAATCAAAATATGTTTACTTGATATACACCTATAACTGATAAATTTATTAAATCCATAATGATGATACATATAAAATTGATATAATAATTATACACCATAATAATTTCTATTTATTTATCAACAAATAATTCGTGAAATAAAAAGTGAAACAACACATAAATATGTATATAGTGACATATAACAATCTACTTCAGAAAAAGTTATTGTATAAGGTATTATTTTCCCATGATGTAGGAGGTGGTTGATGCTGTTGATCCTCTTTAATCCCTGTATACCTACAATGGGATTTAAATTGAACATACTTATCACTTATAGAACACCAAGTTCATATTGGATCCTTTAGAAAATCATCATCTTCCTTCATTGTTATATTATTTTCCCTCGATAGATTATCACTCAATTCCCTCCTTTACAATATTTATTGAATCGTTATGTACATTAAAGGCAATTCACTTGATTATTTATGATATTTTTTGGCCATATTGGGTGTTCAAAATCCATTTATTCAACAACTTCATTTCATTTGTTTTACTGAGTCTCCATCCACCTCTACTTTAGTGCACTAATAATTTTAATTATTATTACAAATTTATAATCATCCATGATTGTTGGATCGATGTAATCAATAGATTTATGAGTGTATAGCTTATTATATAGAGTTAATTTATGATTGGATAATCCCATTTTAGTTACCCTCAATGTAGAACTATATTCATTATAAATATATCAATTAATAATACTAAAAAGTTGTTAATGTGTGTAATGGAATGATATCATTGTTAGAGATTCATCCTAGGTAACAAAAGGGAAACATTACTTCAAGGTATCTAAAATTATAATTCCCTCATATTATATAAAATTTATTTTAGTTTTGGTTTTATCAGACTTTTTTTAACAATCATCACTCACACTTCAATATATATCATATTTAGATAAATTTGTTTTATCAATTTCCCATCCTATATAATTCAGGACTCATAATAGTTATCCTCGATTTTATTTCTCTTATAAATATAAACATAGTCCCTCCAAATGACTTTAAAATAAATTCATTATTGTTGCTTTGATAGGTCATACGATTTAATAATTAATAACCCTAGAATATATCAAATGGTTGTTCAGTAAGGCATATTTTTCATACACCAAAGGAGATTTAATTATTCTAGAGACAACCTTTTATTGTTATTATCACAATTTATATCTATTTTAGACCCTTTATTCACTAGTTTTATAATAATTGAAATTTTTTAGTAGGGGAATCTATCTACTCAATATATTACAAATAGTTGTGTTTATAAACCTATACATAGACACTTTTTTAGGTTTTCCACTATGTATATCTATAATAACACACTATAAAAAAATTATAAATGTAAATAAAATCATAATGGATACTAATTGAATAGACATAAGACAAACATGATACAATTTATTCCTTAATTTCATTAATAATATAATACATCTCAAAAAAGACACAAAATATAGATGAAAAAGTTTAATGTCATGGATGATATAAATATCAAAAACTTATTTCACATGTTAAAATATTTTCTCCATAAATCTAAAACCACTGATAGAAATATCATGATACATAAATATAACTAAATATGGGTATATGAATAACATAAAATGGGATCATAAAATATTCTATATAATGTACAAAATATCAATCATCATAATGGTTAGATCATAATTATAGATTAAATAATAATAATATATATTTTATTTGAATGATCAAAGATGAATATAAATTAACCAATATAAAAAAATATAGATATATATTCTCAAATGAGAAAACTTTTTCAATTGAAAAAATTTACATGAAGCCGAAAACATTATCCATGTAAAGATTGTGGAAAAATCATATTAATTGTATTTCCAATTAATGTGTACCTGAATAAATAAAAAATCATTTATTCGATAATTATTAGCATAGATAAACACCTTCACGATCACCTACTTTTAGCATAGATACATGCCAAAAAATACAGAAAAAATATATATCATATAATATATAAAATAGTACCCAATTAATTGAGGTATATATTGAACTCATCTATCTCATAATGTATAAAATTTTTCCCTTGATTATATAATCAAAATAAAAAGTAATTCATATAGGGAAAATTAGTTTTATGTATTTCAACAAAATTATATATAGGTTCCATGGAAAACAAGTTGGTTATTTAAATTGTAAAAAAAATTACAATAAATGACCCAATTATATGTCAATATATCAATAAATTCTATTATACAAAAAAATCATATTATAATGTCATATATAGGGTGTTATATTCATCCCATCAATAAATATAAAACACATGGTGTAAAAAGCTGTGCAAATATAGAATTTAAAAAAATGTTTTAAAATATTTCACCTAAAACTACATTCAAAATAAATTATTCATGAAAAGTATAAATTTATTGAATAATTTTTTATAATTTCTTACAAATAAAACATCCTTGAAGTGGATTAAAAATTATCAATTATGTTACAAACATTTGTACTCAAAACATATACTTTTAAAAGAAAAATTAATAATAATGAATTTAAAATGAAATAAAATTTTAATGATTCAGAGTGAAAATGTTTTGGAAAACTAATCATTTAAAAAAACAATAATAATGTGACCTTGAATAAGGATTAAATGTTTTAAAAATAAAATAATTTAATTAAATTTTAATGCAATTATGAATATTTTGAAATTACATCATTGAAAGCACATATGTAAAAGAAATATAATAAATCCATGTATATAATTTGAAATAATGTGAATAAATGAAAAATAAATGATAAAAAGATCATTTTATACACTAATTAATTGTTATAGTTTGGTTGAGAAAAAATATTTTAATAAAATATTATTCTATTAAATGTAATTTGAATAAATCATAATAAAAAAGAATTTAAAAAACATTGAAATCATTAGGGAATATTTTTTTATGTGAATCGGTATTTAAATTAAAAAGGTGGAATATTTAGTAAAATCATTAATAGTTACAATAATTTACCCATGAGTGATAATTTATATGGAATAATTATTATTACAGAAGGAATAAAATTAAAAATGGAAAACCCCTAACAAACAGTGTATCTTTAGAAAAAAAATTCTAAATACATTTACATTTTAAATAAAAGTTTAAATATAATAATTTCAATGAAGACTAAAATACTAAATATAATTTCACATTTATTTTAAACAATGAAATGTAAACATGTTATGAAACTTGATTATGACTCCTGGGATTCAAATTAGTGAAAATGAAACACTTATAAATTTAAAATTTTTTGAATCAAAACTTATTGGAATATTTAAATTCATATGTTTATATAAATTAAAATAATAAAACAATATATTATTATAAAAAATAAATCAGATTAAATAAATAATATATATAATAAATAGGTGTATAACATAAAAATTTCTTAAAGAGTTGGAATTGAGACGAAAATACCCTTATAATGTTTGAAAAATTAATGAAAAGCAACATGTGAATAATAAGTATTAATTGAAAAACTAATATCATCAAATATATGAAAATTATGAAATAAAAATTAAAATTTAATAACATGTAAACTCTAAAAAATAAAACATGGGGTATATCAAGAACATGTCTCATTGAATAGAAATTGATTTAGAAACTCTTACAGTGTTTTGCTGCATAGTCATATTCATTATATTTTCATGTATATCAAAAATAAATTGAATAAATAATAATTAATTAATCATATTTATATATTAAAAAATTATAATTTATAATTTATAATAATTAAAATCATGTATATTAGTTATTGATATTTCATTTTCCAAGATCGTGTGGTTATAGTTTTAATTGTTCTTTTTAGAACTGGAAGAATTATATCAGATTTATTCACATTAAACTTTTCATTAAAACAATTTAATAAGTTTAATATTATTTATAACTTATTGTGACATTTGATTTCAATATTTAATTCCTTGAGTAATTTAATCATTATCCTAGAAGATGATATCCAAAATGATCATTCATAGTTGATTTTCATCCTCTAAAGGGTTACTTCTTAATTAATTTGTTAGATATATGTGTTTTAATTTAAAAAGACCAAAGATAATTATTGACATATTAATATTTTATTACAAATTGTATTATTGTTTTTTATTTTCATCAATGACATATTTTGATTCCCTTTATCATGTCTGTGGGAAATCCAATAAAAAACTAAGTATGTTCTAATTCGATTTGTGAGTATGGTTTTGTTGGTGTTTCTTTTCCCAAAATGAAATTGTAATTTCATCAAAATAAATTTTTTATAATGGAAAGCATGATATGAACATAATTATATAATAAATAAAAAAATACAATAAAATTTACAAAAATAATTTTGAAGGTGGCAAGAGTCCATACAATGCACGATCAACATTTCACTTACAAAATGAATGAGATACTTAATGGAGGATATTAATTTATTAATTATCTAATAATTAATTTAAGATAACATGTTTATTCATCAATAAAATAATTAATACTATCCATTATGATTTGAAAAAACAAATAACATCTCTTTACATAGGTTATTATCCAATCCCAAAAACTAATGATTATTATTGTTTTCATTCTTGATTAGATAAAATATATCATTGTTTTCCAATATTATAATGATCTCTCATAAAAATAAATGATTTTATTCTATTCTTTTACTATGGTTTTGGTTAGTTTTTATCGGAGATAACATAAATTAATCATTGATGAAAATTTGATAGAAATGTTGCAATATATAACTAATCTTGATGCAGGCCTTAAATTTTTGGGAAATAGGATAATTTTTTTTTGTGAAAATGGAAATTTGGGATTGTAATTTACTTTAAGGATAAAAATTGTTTTGAAGTACTATATGATAATTTTTATATAGGAGTGGTGGGATTTATCAATCTTGTATAAGTAAGGACGAATGTCTTTTTAATGGATAATAATGTTATTTAAGTTTTAAAAATATTAATGAATGAATGATTGGTCATCTAGTTGATGGTGCGTTGGTAATAAAAGTAGCATATAATTTACAACAAAAAAATATATTTATAGATTGTTTAAAGTCCATGTTTACATAGAAAAATTAGTGCTATCTTACATTAGACAAATAAAAAAATTTAGAAATTCATTAAATATAAACCATTTCAATTTTATTTGTATTTACTGTATAAGGAAATAGATACTACAAAATTTTAAAATGAATAAGGTATATTTGGGATTAATATAACCCAATTAAACTAAAAAAAATAAAAGTTTCTATAAAGAACACTTTACACACAAAAAATTTAATAATGGATTTTTGTTAACAATAATCTTATTTATAAGATATATTTGTTTTGGTTTATAATTTTTGTTATATTTAATAATTTATTTATAATAACTAAAATTCGGGTATCCATAAATTAAATCCAAATATTTATTTACCTAAACATGTTAAATTAAATAAAAATATTATTTTGAATAATAATAAAATTTTTCTTATGCCCTAAAATTTTATAACACCATTTATAAGTAATGAATAATATTCAAAATTAATAATTAATGTAATATAATATGTTATTTATTATTTATTATTTTGTAAAAAAAATATTCCTTTAAATTTTATGGTTAAATAGATAAATGAATCATATTTTGAAAAAATATATTTGTCACCATCCACTAAAAAATTTTATTCTACAAAAATTAAAAATTCATATTAAGAAAAAATGACTATGATAAATTCCCAAATGATGATTATTTATCCAAAGTCAAATCATAAAAATTGTTAATTTACACTTATATTAAAATAAAATCACCTCATAAAAATTGATTTTTATACATAAATATATGTGGTATATTTACTATTATTCAAAAATTAATAACAATTATAAATTTTCCAAACATAAAAAATTTACATTTTCTAAAATACAATTTATGAATAAAAGTTACTTTATAAGTTACTTAGTAGTTGTAATTAGGTACGATTTGTATTGATTTTTTTGTTTTTTATTATATATATATATATTAATATTATAATTTGTTTACCAATATTAATTAATAATAATTATATGGATACAATATAATGTTCTATATTTGTGTGGATTTGGTTTTTGATTGTGGAATGATCAAAAAACATATTTTCATCAAAATGAGAAAAAACCATGTTGTTACTATTATTACCCATCTTTTTGAGTGACTATATTTTTGTAATTTAATAATTAAAAATTCAAGTAATAAATTTTATATTGTTTTAGAGGTCTCAGGTATTGGAAATTGTGTAAAAAATACATAAATTCAATAAAAATAACTTAATCATTGAAAAAATTAATCGTTTTTAAATGCATTATTATGATCACATCCATGGTCACCGAAATACAAGTTATTTCCTATGGACATAAGTCCATAGAATGTGTTAATATTTAAATCCCAGCATAGGATAACCAATGATAATTGAACATTAATGATCATCATTGAAAACAGATTAGGCATAACAAGAGAAAATAATAATAATTTAACGATTCATAACATGTAACTATTTCTACAAAAAATATGATTCATTAATCAGCATATCATGAAGGATTAATATCAATGTGTCATAAAACATATTAATAAGGTTATTTAATAAGTAATAGTAAAACATTTCTTCTTTAGAGATTAATTGTTTGAACATTTTATTTGAGTATAATTAGGGAACACAGTGCATATGGATTAATTCATGCGGCCTAAATTAATTAAAATAAATAATTTCGCTAATAACCTTTGGTTACTAAATATTTGGTATCATTTAAAAGACATTAAATTTAAAAATCCTGAATGATGTGAGATTTGTATAAATGATTATTCATGAGAAAGAAATTTATGTTGAAAATATGGACGTCCCAAATCAATGATTCATGGTTACATGATTGTTAATACTTTTGAATAAATAAATGGTTTTGGTATGCATAGCATAATAATATTTCATTGAAATTAATGAAAGAGAATGGAGTGATATTGAAAATATAATTTTTTTAAAAAGAATTATTTAATCCAACTAATGAGATTATATGGATATATCCCACTAAAATCACATAATTTAAATATTAATGTAATCATTTAAATTAATGACATGATAATGATATTAAATGTAATTACAACAAAGGTTGTATATTAAGGTGAAGGAGGAAAGGGGATGAGAATTTTCATTCCTTGGAATTTACCACCTAAATCATATAGGTGGAAATAAGGGAACATTAAGACACTATGGATGTAATTATATAGGGGAAATAATAACAAACACATGCTTAGTTGTTTTGAAAAGTATAGAAATGGGAGTATTGGAGGGTATTTATAGTTAAATATACTAAATTTCTTAGTAATTTAATAGTACACGTCTTCAAAATATAGGTATTGGAAGATGAAAATCCACATTACAAATCCTTTGTTATTTGTCATATTTCTTTATATATTTCATTTGTTATAATATTTTAGTTAATTAGAAACCAAAACCAATTTGTAATATTAATGGTTCAATAGAAATATAAAATTTATAGAAAGTATAATTTTAAAATTAAAATATTTATATTCAGCTTTAGAACATTATGGATAGGTTAGAAAAATTTTAAAATCTTTTTAAAATTATGAAATTAATATAAATATATTTAGAGTTATGTTATACATTAACATAATTATAGAATAAAACTTATGAGTTTATATGTTCATATTACATAACTTATATAATGATATATTTCATATATTACAAAAAAAATGTGTCATTAATTAAAAAATATAAGAAATTATCCATTGTATTATTTTAATATTTATGTTTCAAAAATTTCATCCTTTTAATTATTGAGGCTTTGTAATTACTAAAAATTTAATTTTAAAGTTAATTATAATTATTTACCAGAATAATAATTTTGTAATATAACTAAAATTCCAAACATTAGAAGAACAATATATAATTTCATAGAAATATTTTATAAAAAATTCTGATGTTTTGAAATTATTATAAACCAATTTGACTATATTATATATATATATATAATGTAAAAATAATATCATTGTCTCTTTGAATATAATATATATATTATATATGTTATCAAATACTATTAACATTATAAAATTTATTGAAATTATATATTAATGTGGAACCAATAACATAATTAATTCACTCTTAATATAATTGCAAAATCAAATCTATAAGTGGGTGAATACATATTACATTATTATAATTCTATATGATTCACTAGAATGGTTTGTGGTTGGGGAAATTTCATGATATTTTTCATCTATGATTTTTCAATTTGTGATTTCCAAAACCAATATCATCTCAAATACATGATTAAATTCAAGCATCCCTTATCAATATCACTAATTTGAAACGATTAGAGGAGAACCCCAGTTACAAACATGTCGTCGTTGATCTGAAAACTGAGATTCATATGGAATGATTCTATTGGTTGATGATATTTTATCATCATAGTAAATTAATTTCATTCTTAAAGTCCCTATAATATAAACTAACCACAATGGAAAATTAATATTAACAAATTACAAATGATCATAATTCATAATGGTCATATTGGAAAAAATTCAAGAAACAATAATGTATTCCTCATAACTAACGATCATGTTTTTAATTATATTCTCTATATATTCCACTGAATATTAATTATTCATTTAGATTTGGTTTTATAATTCACAAAATAAATTCATTCATAATCATATCATTTATTTTTTTATTTGGTTTAATGGAATATATAATCATCCTATTATAGATCAACATTATGAAATAAAAAATATTGTGCCTTAATTTGATGGGTTTTATTTCATCGACTATTTTATAGTTAAATTAATATTTAGTATTACATCACATGTAATAATCATTTTTATATTTCTTATTTTGACCTTCCAATATGAAATATAATAATCTAGTCATTATGAAAAACAATAGTTCATTCATTTACAAATAAGGTATTTTTTTATTAAATTATCCCCTACTGTGAAACTTTTTCATCAATATATGATTCCTAATTAAACACTAATTGTTTTAGCTTTTTTTGCTTCATCTGATCCCTATATAGCATCATTGAATATGTCATTTTCCCATTGGTAATTTAGAAGTCATTTTATCATATTCCTTAATATATGTTCCCTTTTATGAATAATCTTGATATTTTCCACTTCATATGATATATCTTGTCCCTATTTTAAAACATTTTTTCTAGTATATTATGATTTGGTGACATGTATAATATTAAAAGGGACATGTTCTTGATATTTTGGATATTGAAATGATGGTGAGGTAAGTATTACTGATTTGAAACACAACCAACACAATCTATAATCTATAATGATAAAATTCTCATTAAAATTAATTTGACATATTTTATAACTCCACTCCACATTTTCTAGGTAATATTTCATGGAATATGTGATCCCAAACAAGAAACACTTTATTTTAAATTTTTTTCAACATAAATCACTCATCGAATCTAAGTATCCATGAAATGATAATGTATATAATATTTTTTTCCTTAGTATCATTTAAAATGTATGGGCATTAAAATTTATATTTTCTATCTTCATCCAATATTATAATATTTATAAATATATTACAATAGATAAATTCAAAATTACTCATCTAAATTAATAAGGTAAAACATATGTTAAATAAGAATTCTAAATGTTGAAGATGTTTACCCAATCATATAAACGATTAATGTGAGACCGCCCGTAACATTTCATCTAATTATTGGATAGTGCTACAAAACATCAAATTAGTTTGAGGAGGAAGGGTAATACTAATGTTTATTTTAGAGTTCATATACTTTTGACATATCATCTTTAATAATGAAAAAAATGTTAGATCATGATATGAAAAGATTGACTAGGGTTCCCAATGAATTTACATAAATTCATGAATATATATACATGAATTTAACTCAAGGGATATATCTTCATATATATTGATAAAATTGTTTTCCTATATTAATCAATCAAGGATTACCGATATGTTATTGCCTCCAATGGATACTGACATATTTATGGTAATAAAGTGAATTATGATGTTTCCCCATATCATTATAGGTACGGGTAGTGTTTGTAGTACTCCATTTTTTAGTTATAATTTGTCCTTAGATTATTGAAATACCAAATATCTTTTAACATAATCCACACCCTACTATTTCGTGTTATCCCTTCACTAATGATCCTATAGATCTCAGTATATGATGTTGTGTCTTCAGTGTCTGGAGAATATTGAGTGGTGAGATTCATCAATCAGTTCATTCATGAACTCTATATCATATTGAATACATAGCCATCTACCAACCCTCAATAATCCCTCATAGTCACCATTGAAATCATAAGACTTCCTATTTTTTATAATATCTTCATAATTTTGTAATATAAGATTGTCTCATTGTTTATTCATTCTTTTTTATAATAATATAGGTTGGGATATAATTTGGTAGTGGATTGATAATGAATCATACATTATGAATTCCATGGTAATTAATAGAAATTCATTGACCAATATATCTATTTTAATCCACTTCATAATAATATTTGTGGGGTGTTTTACTTATAATTAATAGTGTGACATTTTTTGATTTTCAATGGTTATATTGGATATAAATATCATAGTCCTTAAGAGGTTCCAGCAATCATTTTTGTCTTAGTATTCACTCTTTTTTTATTATAATGATCGAGAACTAGTTATCAATGTATATATCTCACTTCTTCCCATAAATATAGTATCTCATATCATTAATAAAATGATAAATGATACAAACTCTAGTTCAGGGGTAGAATATTTCTATGAATGAGTCATTAATATTAATGACTCATTGTAAATGATTTTTTTATTATTCAATAGTATACATCAAAATCACTTTATGTATGTATCTATATAAATTATAAACACTTCCCCACTAGAGGGTACGGTAAACATAATTATACTAACCATAACCTTCATGAATTCATGGAATATTTTTTTTTCAAATTCAATTTTCAAAACAAAAATTCAATGCCTATTGACTTAAATTGTTTAGAGTATTATAAAGCTATGACAATTTATTCACCAGCACTCCATAAAATCCATGTAAACATTATAGGCAACATCCTTGAACCCAGACACCCAAATCTAGTGCCTTAAATTATTACATTCCTATAGATACATGGAATAAAATACCAAAGGATTGATTCTTTTATCGGTTTTCTAGAACTATATAAATACATGACACACATTTCTCAGTTTTAGTAAAAAATAAAACACAATACATAGAAATAAAAAATGAATTGCATCCTTGGAAACACATTTGAATATTCATTATTCATCTCATGGGGAAAATAAATAATAAAAGGGTGAGAAAAATGTTCATCAATGATTAACATTAGTGGAATCTATCATTAATCATAAATAATAATAATGATTATATAATTTTAAATAACATTAAATTAATTATATTTTTATAACATAAATTCATTGTTATATAATGTATAATGTATATGGAAATGTAAATAAGATAAAATATATGCCATATAATGAATAAATTGTGAAAAAGACACTTCTATAGGCGATCAAATTTTGAAAAATAATGTGAAAAATTATATAGTTATTTATAATGAAATAAATTATTAATTATTTGACATTTTTCCTTAGGGAAATAAAACATCTACAATCAATACCTTTCACAAGATTGTTTAATCTACAGGACAAAACCCAATTATGTTGAACAATTAATTTTTTACATGAGACCTACCAATGCATCGAGGTGCTATATAATTTTTGAACCAATCATCACATCATGTCCAGAGAATTTTTCATATATATAATTATCTATTTAATTCATTAATCAATATTAGTTCATTTCAGATATTTGTATTGAAAAAAATACATATTTTTCAATATTCTCATAGTTAATCAAATATAATTGAATGTTAACACGTACGTAAAAATAGTGTTTGGATTACAAAATAATCATATCAATTATACTATAATATTAATATTTAATAAAAATTTAATGTAAAATGATATTTGTTTCAAAAAATTAATTATTTAAAGAATATTTCAACAAAAGAATGTGTGATAGTATAAAAACATGTATCAATTTGTAATTTTTTAGTAAAATTCACATAGATGACATGATTAAAATTGAAACAATAAATACCATGAATCATAACTATAAAATTGTTATTAGTTGTTTAAAGGTTTGTATATAAAATTTATAAATGTTTATTATTTTATAATAAAAAATAAATCTCAATGGTTTGTAAGTTGAGATGAAATCCATTACCTCACTTGGTCTTTTAGGTGAACATTATTTATCATTTTGTTATGCTTATTTAACATTCTATTAATATATAATATAAAAATAATAATTTTAATAAAATCATATAATATCTTATTGGAATGGAAATGAAATGGGAGTCACATGTTTTTGTGACGTTTGTTTTCCATATGTTCATGAATGACGTTATTATCTTTCATTGAGTGAAATATTATGAAAACAATAATTTATATTATATATAAAGAATCTTAAATATTTCATTAATATAATAATAATTTCAGTTATATGTTATATATTCATTCAAATTATCAATATCACCATCCATGTAAAGAATTAGTGAAATATGAATCATAATGATTCATAATAGAGTAGTCCTCGACAGAGACGAGCGAAATTATCAACCGTCATATATAAGGGGTTGTAAAATTTTATAAATGATATAACGACTCAAAATGAATAATTAAATTGATAATATTATATATATTTTTATATCAATCAATATACTCAATCGTGACATGTGGTAATTATAAAATTAATGACATCAATATACATAGTTGAAGTCTGTTGTACAGATGAATCACGAATTTGTGACCCATTTGATGGAAGTTAGGGTGGTTGTATGTGATTAACATATCATAAAAATGTAATTAACTTTTAGATGCTGATTTTATTATATAATAAAGGATTTATATGAATTCAATGTAGAGGGGAGAAAAAATATTAAAACCCTCATTGAGGATTATGACCCAGTTTTTGGTATCCTCCTTTGGTTTTAAATAAATCCACAAAAACATATATTTGGACTAAAATTCAGTTTCTATGATGATAGAATTGGTTTTGGTGAGTGATTTGGAAAGGTAATATGTAACCAAACTGTTTTTAATGGGCGAAGAAGGGATAAATGGGGTGGCCTTTTGTATGTGAGTTGAGTGGAATAATTGTAATTTTTTTTTGAAAAGATTCAATTCCATTCAGGTTTTTTAAATCCTAGAGGGGAAAAATAATTCAAAAGTATCAATAATATTTGTGATTCCAGGAGTATTTGGCCATCCATTGTTTTTCAGATATATAATAAGGTCTTTTTTAACTGTCACCCTCTTGTTTACCCATAGTAAATAATTTTTTACCTTAAATGTATTATTTAATTTCAATAGTGTTCACATTTAATTTTGGTGATAAATTTGTATAATAATTTTATAAATTAATAAATTTTATTAATAAAAATAAGGAATTAATTTTTCCAAATTATATTCATATATGTTTAAAATTTTAATTTAAAATTAATCCCTTAAACATGATGATAATGCGTGATTTTATTGAAAAACTGTTCAAAACATAATAGTGTTTTGATATTTAAAATATATTTTAAAATTATTTCAATGATATTTATTATATTAAATGTTAGAAAATAGCTCATGTTTTTAAATAAAACAAAATGAAAATATAATTTATAATCTATAAAATTTAAAATGAAAAGGCAGTTTTGTTAAAATTAGCATTTTCCACTATTCATGAAAAAAATGAAACATTTAATTAATTCCAAATAACTTCTATCTATAATAAATATGATATGATGATTTAAAAATTTATTTTAATTTTCATATATATATTTTAAGAAATTTATAAAATTTTATTTAAAATTAATTTTTAAAATAAGGACTAAGAAGTGCATTGTTTAAATATTCTGATTCATGTATCATAATAAATAAATGGAATAAAATATATTGAATGTTAAATATATTTTAATGTATTATAGAGTCACAATATAACATCCTAAAAAACAGTTATCATTTTAATTATATATATATATTTACTTATATATAAAAGAGTTGTTATTCATTATTATATCCTTTAGTTCCCATGTTACATCCTCCATTTTTTGATTTCTCCAAAGTAACAATACAAGGAATGTTATATGATTCCGCAATACATGGTATATATTATCAATCATCAATAATGTTTATTCAATGTATGATAGAGTAGTTTCTGAATAAATTTCATAGGTGGGTATATCATGTTCTGTTTAATTAATGTACTTAAATAATAGTGTTATATGAGACACATCATGTATATTTCATATATTTGGACACTTTGAAATCTGGTAATTAAAATTCCAATATATTAATGTATTTTAATGGTTTAAATGGAAATTAAGAAAAGTTTCCATCTATTATCGAACCATATAGCACCCTTATATGGAGATTGATTTAAGAAAACATGGAACCTAACATAGAATATTAAATTTGTCATCTAATTATCAGAGGAAATTTTTTTCATACATTCGTATGATTTTTCTGAGCCTAAATATATATTACCTTTTTTGTCTTCAACTAGTCTAGAGCCTATAATATTCATTCGAGAAACTTTTTCCAAACAGGTTAGAGTATGAAATATCTTTTAATATAAGGCTTCAAATGGATTTATTTGAATAATTTAACAGAAATAAAAGTTAATGGAAAAAATTAGCAATGTTAAAAAAAGATCACTAATATAATGAAATTCCATATTGCGATGGCCTCGACATGTCATATTTTTTTAAAATTTACTTTTAGAAGTTCCATTAGTTTTATGATGATTGAAAGTAGAAAAATTTATCTTATTACCATAATTCATCAGTTGAGTCATTAAAATATTTCGAAGAAAAATGTAGATCAAGATCATAAATAATTGACAGATTTGTTCCATAGAGTCTTAAAATATTTTAATATATATCTTTTTAATGCGATCATGATGTAATCATCGCTTTTAGTGAGACAATCAGTAGATTTTCTTCATAAGTGATCGATAAATCATATTAGATCACTCTTTTCAAGAGTATTATATTGTCTAATGATAATATAAAGAGTAATTAGAAATCGTTTCCACAATATTATATGTATATATTAAATGGAAAGTACAAAAATTTATCTTATTATCATAATTCATCAGTTGAGTCATTAAAATATTTCTATGAAAAATGTAGATCATTATCATAAATAATTGAGAGATTTGTTCCATAGAGTCTTTAAAATATTTAAATATATATCTTTTCAATGCGATCATGATGTAATCATTGCTTTTAGTGAGACAATCAGTAGATTTTGTTCAGAAGTGATCGATAAGTCATATTGGATCACTCTTTTCAAGAGTATTGTATTGTATAATGATAATCTAAAGAGTAATTTGATATCGTTTCTACACTATTATACGTATATATTAAATGGAAAATCTGTGTTGTTTTCTAAAAAAATTAATTTACTTGAACCACAAATATATGGACTCATAATAATAAATTTCATACTTCCGGGTATCCCACCGAATGTAATCCCTCAAATCCCAAGACATCATTATAATACCAAATAGTATATAGAGAAATTTGATCTATGAGTATCATCCATGAAATCCCATTTTATACCAGTTATAGATGGAACTCATTCTGTTGTTCCAATGAGTATAATACCATATTCATAATTGTGGAATTCTAATTTCCCGTTATCCAGGTAAATTATTTTCTTTTGATATTTCTCATCATCAAAATCTGCATTTATTATGTTTTCTAATAAATATGGATTTCAATTATTTAAAAATTTTATTATTCTCCCCATCTATAATAAATAATTTATCAATATTTAATATATTCATGAATATAATATACATTTATATCCCTATTTGGGTTAAAAATCCTTGATCATCCACACATAATTCATCATCTACCACATTTAATTATAGTAGATACTACCATGGTCAGAAATAAAAATACCTTAGATTATTGAGCCATCACGATATCCTTTTATGGACATATTTCTATGAAAAATTGTATAATAGTATTTTTTTGATCTGCATACAACTAACATCATTCTATATAGAGATGATATCTCCATTTCATTAAATAAAATGTTACATCTTATAATTATTTATCATGGGATGAATTATTCTATTCATTATTTATTTACTGAATTAATGCAAATGAAATAATATTTATATTTTTCATTAGGACAAAACCATGTCCCTTCATTGATGAATAACTATATATAACCTACACATCATTTCATGGTGGTAGATAAAAAAAATTGATCATTGACCAGACTTTTATATATTTCATCAAAAAATTATTCAAATTACATTTTCAAAAATCATAACCTATTTAATGTAATCGTGGATAACATGATAGCCATCTAGGAAAAATTTTAATGAATTCCCCTATAGTAACATTCCAAACATATAATACCACCAACATCCTTTTGTTCATTTCTGTAAGAATTTATATGACTGTATTGTTTATTTTAATGATAAACTAACATTACATAATTTAAGATTATATAAAAAGAAGAAGAAACTCCCTAATGGTAGTAATTAAAATTAATATATTTCCAAAATAACATTTTCCTTCTATGTGTGTCAAGAATGATCCCGAACTTAATTTTCTGTTACACGTATCATCTTGAATATACCAAAATATCATTAATAAATCCAACAAAAAAATCATAAATATAAACCTTGAATTTTATTCCCATTAGATATCTAATAACTAAGGCTTATTTTGTCATTCAATTGGAATTAAATTAATTTCATAATGTCTATACCACATTTGAAAAAAATTTATTAATAATTTATTCTCTATTTACTTGGAATAGATGATACACAGAATAGTGGTCAATCGATGAAATTATTCTAATATATGAAGTTGATCCAAATTAGTCATAAATTTAAGGCAGATGAAAATTTTCCTTTATCATAATTGCATTTATATCCTTATAATCAATGCACGAGAACATGGATTAATATATATTAACGTCAAAGAGAATATGTGATCACTATAGTGAAACAATCAAGAGAATAATTCCCATATCAAATATTAATAGCTTTTTGATCTCTACTAATTCAATTATGTCCATTCTCTAGGGATTCATTGATATTGGTCTTTTATCATGGATTAAATTTGTGGGAAAACATGAATTCATTATCTAGGTGATGTGTTGGCAATTCTTTTGGAAATACATCAATGTATTCATATACAATTATTGAATCCTCAAATTGAAAATTACCTTATTCATCTCTAGATATTTATTTCCCATATTCCCCATGAATCTCATACTTTAGGAATGCTGGCTGTGGATTTATGTAGACTTTAGATGATGTTGTCTCTTTTAAAAAGATAGAAAATTCTATGTCTTCGTTGAAAAAAGTAATTTTTAACTTCATGTATAATTTTTTTAATCATATTATAAAATAGATTAAATTCTATATAATATATGAAATTAAACCATAGTTGTGATAATGTGGATTGAAAATTGAGACTTTTTTATGTCATAATGGGGACTAACAGACGCATACAGATTGCAATGAGACTTCCCTACGTTGTTTTATTAATGTTTAATCCCTTCCTAAAATAATTTCTATGGGTCTTAATTTCATTTAATACAGGATTTATATAAATGTGGTTGAAGATATTATATCATATATATAAATAAATAATTGTTGAGATAAGATTGTATAACCTAAAATGACATTATCTTGTTTCTCCACATCAAGTACGGTGATCTCAAAATCATGGCCTTCTCCAATTGGACACTTATATGGTGGATTCTTTGACACAAAAAACACTATTTTGAATAATTCCTTAATTATTTATAACTAATGCACGGTAGATAAATTATTTTTATCTTCCCCTTGAATATAGAAGATAGATTTCCCAAATATTCACACTTATATTAGACTTTCATTCCATTTATGAACTTCCTAATGTGAATCCATCCACATCTTTGAAATGATGGAAATTTATTTATAGTATTCTTATTCTTTATTTTATTCCCTTTTCCATGGTTTCTTAATTATTTCTAGTTCTCCTAGTTTAAATTTAACTAGTATGATATAAAAAATTAATTTTCCACTCTGATAGAGCATGAAACTATTTTATTGTATGATGAAATATGTTTTGATTCTAGTTTCATACAATGATTTTTCCAAAGTAATTAAATGTAATATTCAATCATGTACTCCTTGTTTTATATGTAACCATTATAATACCTATATGACATTATATTGTTTGATTCATAATATGTTGAACCATATTCTTCCTTTTTATTCAAACTATGAAAAATTAAATTCATTCTAGATTTTTAATCATGAGTGAAATAATTTTGGAAGATTATATTCATAAAATATTAAAATTCCATGAATTATATTTCATCTTCATCAAATACATTTTTTTCAGATACCTCCAATGATGAGCATCACCTTGGATACAATACATTGAATTTGAATCATTTTCTTTTCCACCACATCCCATGTTTGTAAATATCGTCAATATGGACATAAAAAATTTCTCAACTATCATGGGAGTAGTAGACCTTCCTAATTATCTGGGACTCTATCACATAAAATTATCCAACATAAAATAATAATAATATGGATTATGTTTTTCCATTTACAAATGGTTTTTTTTTATCGTGATTTTGAAATCCTTATATGTGATTTTCTTAGTTACAATAACACATATATTAGTTTTCTCATTTGAGAAATCATTACATTTGAAACAATCATTGACACCCTTATAACATCTAGTAACCACATATAAATAATGGAATATACTATATTAGATCAAAAATTTATAAACATTAAATAGGAATGGAAAATTATAAAAATTTTGTAACATAGAAAAAATTAATTAAATTTTAAACATTTTAAATATCATAATTTAAATCTTTAGTTTCATTGGGGATATTTTTTTTTCAATTACAATGTAAATTATAATATCAAAATGAGAATTATTCAAGAAATTCCCCCCAAGAGTGTCAAAACAGTTGACAAGAAAGCCCATAATCATAAACCAATTGTTTATTTGGGTTAGCCTAATACATACTATTTTGGAATATTATAACTTGAGACCACTGTTCCAAAGCATTATCTACATACTGTATCTAAAAAAGGATGTATTCCTATGAAAACCCACATATTCCCTGCTTTATAAATTAATTGGAATTGTATCTGTACATACAGAGAATTAATTAAATTATATTATGTTTTCTATTCTATGGTTAATAAATAATTATATTAAATATTCTTCTAATAATTCTTGGATTCCAACTGTACTGACCATGGACACAATGAAATCGTTATTGTGTATTACTTTATTACATCATAATATATTCAAGAAACCAAATCCTGAAAGACCAAAATGATTTTTAGTTTTTTAGAATAATAAACATACAATATAGACAAATTTTATTGTATGTAAAAAAATAAAACACAATACATAACATCGGTGAATTAATTGCATCCTTGAAACACATTTGAATATTTTTTCTTTTATATCATGGTGAAAATAAATAAAATAAGTTTGATCTCAAATTCATTATAATTGTTATGTATAATAGAATATATTTTTATTAAATAAATAATAAACATTATTAACTTCTAAAAACATAACAAGCATTTCATTTAAATAAATTTAATTTATGAATATAAAAAGTAAAAAATCTAGTATTGAAAATAAAGAAAAACCCATTCCATTTAATCCAATATTTGAAAAGGAAATGAATATAGGTAAAATATCATTTTGAAAATACAATAGATTATAATTAAAAAATTAATATTGAAGGAAATTATTAATTGTATTACTTCATTACTCAAGAACATGATACATCTTCCATTAAGAGATGTCATTTCATGAACTGATTTGGTTCCTTAGTATCCAAATACAAATTTAAATTCTATCATAGCCTTAAGGGTGTTACGAATCCTCAATGGATTATGTCAATCACCTTGAATCATAGAGGAAAAATGTTGTAATAGATTTTCCAAAAAAATAATGGATCCAATGGATACTTATTAGTATTCGCAAGGCTACAATTGGAGAAAATACTAGATGTGAGACAAGTATATCAAAAACACAAATCATATTCTCAATATTATAGTCATAATTAGGTAATAAAAATTCAAACATACCAATGAAAAACAATCATAGATTAATGGATCATGAACAACCATCATTTCCATGAGTTGGATTCCCTTTACTCAGACATGGTATAATAAAATCAACTAATTCTCTATGGAAAAGGTAGTGTGCAATAAAAAACTATAAGGGTCTCACTTACTACTTCATAATAATATTTTATATGAATAAATAAAAATTATAATTAATTTTTGAATACAATATGAAGAAAATTATATTTGAATAAGCAACGAAAAACATTGTATTCATATCTGATTATTAAAAACATTTCAAAAAATGTCTTCATATAGATTTCATATAACAAATATATAAAAATCCACTATAATTAATAAATATGAACTAAATCGATATCCTAAATATGAGTATAATAACATCAAAAAACATGTTCATCTATCTTATGCTCTAATATTATATTATTATGGATTTTTAAAACTTATAAAATTAGTGATCATAGATAAACATGTGTTCACATGTCCCTTAGGCATAGGCTGAATATGACTCATTAATATCCCAGAGAGGATAATAATGCTAATCCAGGTTTTCATTAGAGTATTCATCATCAATCCTTATATTAGAAATTACCATCCCAGTGTGAATATCCTAAAAAACCCACTAACAACCTAGTATTTCATATTCTCAATGAACCAATAAAATAAAGTACAATTCAATTCATTCAAAATCAATCATAATTCAACGTTCAACTTCAAAATTTTCATTTTCATAATTAAATATCACATCCCAATCCAAATCATTGGGTTTTAATAATTCAATTCATTATAATTTTAAAAATATATTAGGTTTTTAATAAATAAATTTATGAGATTTTTCAAAAATCAACTCTAAAAATAACTTATCAATTCCATAACATTCCAAATTCCCCCAATTTATAATTTCAATGGATTTTTTATTTTTTAAAAAATTATATAATATATCTGAATCGTAATTACAATTTCCATTAAATTGGGAGGTCAAATATCAATTTAATGTAATTTCAAATAATATGACAAATCAAGGTTTAATTAAAAGTAAAATCTAAAACCATACCAACTACATTTTACAATGAAATTCAACAACTGTAATTGGACTATCCTTTTTATAAAAAACAAACAATACTAAATCTTTCAAAATAAAAAAATATTGAAAACATAGATATTATATCCAAGAATCCTTAAACATCCAAGGAGTAAAGAAATAGATTTTGATTGTGACATAAATACCACATACAAAATAGACACACCTTAACAAAGGTATAGATAAATTACTGAATGAAAGATCTAGTGGGATTAGAGAACTCAAAAATAATATAGTTATCGATCTATATAAAGTGTTGTAGTTTTAAAAATTGATTAAAATGGAAATCAACTAATATATAGAATGAAAAATATAATTCCTGGTATATACAAGGTTCGTAACACATGTTCATGCCTGGTAGATTTTATGATGTATTGTACACAAAAAAGGATTGAAATTTGTTATAAATATTTCTTCGTACCATTACATGTCTTGTTAACTGTACAAGACATCCATTATCCTCATGAAGTGTACCAATTTTGTGTAATATTCAACGAGGACATTACATGTCATGTAATTCAATTACATAACATATAATCACTCAGTAGACAAATAATATTCATATTTCTTCACCATATACCATAACAAAAAATCATTGGTTATGTCCATCATATTAAAATTTTAAATGGAATTTACAACCAATCCCCTATAAAATATTTTTTCCCCAAGAAATTATACCAATAAAATTCCATATAAAAAATATGAGGCCACTACTCTATCATCAGTTCCACATGCTCCCACATCTCATCCGAATCTGATATAAACAACCAAAGAACATAGAAAAGTGTTTTCTTCATCCGAGGAATTAATATTTTCAAAAAATAAACTATCAAAACATGTCCATATGATCTAGATAAATTAATCATGACAATAAGATCACTCCATCATTGAACATGATATTGATCAGAAATATAATTCTGATGTTTGGATGCCTGGAACATGTTATGTGTCACTATTCAGTGTGGAGTAAGTGTTAGACATTTACCCAAATTCCCCACAATCCCCACATCATAATACAGTCCCACAAAAAATGAAAAATATTACATCAGATGACATCAATGACCCAACCACAGTGAAACTCTAGGGAACACATGGTCACCCACTAATAACTCACACACTCTATTCCAATGATAAGAATTAAATTTATACTAGCCCTATGATGTCAACATTCTCTAAGGAATCAACTTAATATTTTCATTCAACTCCCAACACATGCTCATTGAAATAATTAAATATTCCCTAATCTCCAAAAGAAACAATACAAAAATATGATTCCTTCTATTAAATCCCTAAAAATTAGTCATTATCATTTTGGAATCATAGCTATTATTTTATAAAAACAAAATAAATCCCAAATTATTATTCCAAACCAAAAAAAATATTAAATACTTATGAAGATTATCTACATTAATCTATATAATTCTCTTTTTAGATATTCATTTGTGGATTGTATGCTATACTCAATCAAATGAGATATCCCGAAATTTATTAAAGGAATATCTGAATGTAATTAGAAACACTGTGATCGATAGTAGGTAAAATAAATGAAGGGACATATTTAAAATGAACAATCTATTTCATCGATATATTTACTGACCACACATCATTGGTTGTATCATGAATGGGTATAATCTTATCATATTTGATTATAATACTAATCAAAAACCATGTCACATTATTATTTTTCTGTCTATGAAGAAACCATACAAAAATGCCCATATAAATTTCCTCCCACATCCAAGTCAAAACAGGAAATGGGTAATGAAAAGAGAAAGGTGTCTATGGATTGACCATGACCTGTTGGAAACAATAAAATTGATAAGTAATATGAAAAATGTACCATTTAATTCATAGATACTAGAATCATCACTACAAGTCATAGAACATCTATTTGGTTCATTAGTATATTTCCCACAAGGAATTTTGGAAATAACCCATCAAATATCTCATCATAGTTAACACTACTAGGAAAAAACTCCCAAAAAATCTAAAACACATTGTATAAAATAAAAATTCACCAATGGTCTCCCCTCTATAATGTGTGTATCTAATGTAATAGAAATAATAATCTAGATTTTATTACAGTGGAATCATCTCTAAAAGTGCATGGGACACCTAAGCACTATAAAATACAACCGTAGATCCGATTTCATTAACTTTTTTATTTTAAAATAAAAAATATACCTTATTATCTACCTAATTAAAGATTTTTTAATGGACTGTGTCAGATTTTTCCATTATAAATAATCTAAAAATATATTCCCTTTCCCAGGTGTATATGTGATGTCACTAAAATAATAATCTACGTACTCCAACCAAAACCTCAAGTGAAAATTGAAATATTTTTAGAGGATATATTATTCCTGATATTTTGTTCAGAATTCAAGGTGAACATTTTCCCTAAAAAAATCCCCAACTCAGAAGAAAATGCATCAGAACTGTGTGTTCAATTACTTGAATCAGGTTATTATTACCAGGTTTCAAAAAATTGATTAATACATAGTGAACCAAGTGATCATCTAAAAAATAAAATTACCCCAATCCAAATCAAATATATTAAATAAGACTACATGGCCTGACATGGCCTATTAAAGGGTGAAAAATGATGTAGAAGTAAAAGGATGTTTTATCTCAACAAAAGAACCTGGAAATTTATTATCTAAAGAAATCCTCACTATCACTAGGGTGATAGTGTTCTTGGGAGTCTCATACTTTGTGAATTGTTTAACGATCCAATGATATTGTCCATACAAATCCAAAAATAAATGAATCATAAAATCTTTTTAAGGATAAAAAAATGTCATAACAAATGTCACCATCTCAGGATAAATTATGATACCATGTTCTTATATAAATTTCCACATTAAATTTGGTTTGTGAATTCATAAACCCAATTATAAAACATTGAATTATTTCGGTGATATCTCAATATTTACAAAAATTCAATTAGATGATGAAAATTATTCTCCTGGTATATTGAGTTATTATAGAAGTCATCCCTAAATACAGCAAAGAATATGAGTACATTCTGATGGAAAATCTATTTAGAAAATTCTATAATGACTGGATCAACATTGGTTAGAAAAAATTTCATAAAAAGTTACTCATTCTGGTCTTACCATCCCTATAATGTAGTTTTCTTAATGTCATAATCATTTATTCTCAATTGGTGATAACTAGATTGAAGATCAATATTTTAGAACTAAATAAACTAGTCTATCAAATCATCAATCTTTGGAAATGGGAACTTTTTCATTACGTTAAATAAATTGGATTTTCATAAATAAGTACAAAGGAGAAGTTCTTCATCATGTTTCATCGAAATGATTACACCTTCTAATCAAGTTGAAACACTTGGTAAAATAAATAAATTCTCTAAAAGATCATCAAACTGAATCTTTAACTATATTCTTTCAGATGGTTCATTACAGTATGATGATATTGATATCAGTGTAGTTCCATTAACAAATACTACATAGAACTATACCACTGTTACAAGTGGAAAACTAGAGAATATGAAGGAATCACATCATGAAATTCAATAACATCAAATGGGATATTATCAGTCAAAATTATGACTCTAGGTCTGAAGAAAACATTGATATTACATTCACAAATTATAGAAAACATGGACAACCTCTACCTGACCATATGTCCCTTTCTCCCAAATAGACACATCATACCATGTCAGTTCCATTAAAGGAGACCCGTAAATGATACCAATCGACTGAGGAATTATCAAAAATAATTACATCCTTCCACGAAAAATAAAATCAAGAGGCTTCATGAATGAAACCAGAAAAAATCATGTTTGATCAAGCATTTAAATGGAGAAAAATAATAAGGACAACATAGACCATTCTCTCTATTTATTCTGAAGGGGTTTTAATGTAAATCAAAAAAGGAAACAACTCTATTATAAGATTCATAAGGATAAAAATATGTGTAGAAATAAAAAATTGAGATGAACAATTATCAAGTAAAGTGGTCAATAAGGATGAAATGATAGTGATTCTACCTCTCATAGTCACTAGATCTGTATTAGATTCCTCTCGATACTTTTCGATTATATGAAGAAGCTTTATTCATGATTCATGTGGATAGAACCACTTGAATAATGAACCATCTAATTGAACAATTGTAATTTTAGATGATGATGATCGCATGCAACAACATGGATAATACAATATATAAATGAACATCACCAAATGAATTGAGAATCCAGAATTACTAAATATATCTTGACTTTCACTGCAATCAAATTTTTAAATGCTAGGATTTATACACATAATGAAAATTAATTCACCTCTTCAATGAATGACATTAGCTATGGAAGAACTATGATGTTGAGATACACGACAAGACTCATAAATTTTTTTATTTCATTAAAAGGAACATATAGAACTGCCACTAGGAGGAAATTGTACTTCCATTGAACATGACATTCCATCCATATCAATATCAACCATGAATTAAAAAAACAACAATTATGTATAAGTGGAATGATTCAACAATAAATCCTTTGAATAAATATAAAATTCAAGCCCCAATATGATCATTCATGTCCTCATCATCTCATTAAATATAATATCATGTGCAAGATACACCTACTAAAATATGATGTTTTTATATTTAGTCACACATCTATAAAAATATTTAAGTTAGAGAAACTCCATTGCCTTATCTTACACCATAGACTCTCAGTAGAAATAGTCATTGTAAATAACATTAAATTCCTTGAACATAAATCCCTCATGACTCTCACCATCACCATAATATTGACCTAACTATTTCTAGGTTCCTCTAGCTTGAAGGTTCTATATTTCAATTTAATTAAATCATGATTTTTTGATAATTAAAATATAATATCTATCATTCTCATCCAATAATAATATTTATTATTCTCATTATATCCTTTGAATGTTAATGGTTTCATGTAAAGAAAATTCATAGTACAGTTCTAAGATCAATCCCTCTGACATTCCACATTTTGAGCATGAATAAGAATGGGTTAATTTTCCTATATCAGATCATGGAAATCATACACAAAAATCATAAAGATATTATGGAAAATGTGATTATTCACTTGTAGTGTTTCGTCAAATGGTTCCTCCAAGATCACATTCACTTATCCTCATAAAGTAATGATTTGACATAATATTAGAATACCACATTTAAGACATTAAAATATTACATCGATCAACACTTAAAAAAATAAACATGGTAATTAATATACTAAGATAAGGTACAATGATTTGGATTTCAACATATCTAAATCATGAGGAAGGAAGATACTAGAATTTTTCTTCATGATTCCTCCCCAAAACCACCCCTTATGTGTTCTGAAATGTTATCAAGAGAGATGCTTATGAACTCACACAAAAATTACTTATATTACACACAATGATCTCTCAAATTCATACTATCATCAAGGAAATATTCTCAATCCCCACATGTGATACCACTATGTGATGAATATTCCTCGATACCTTTGTAACCTGATAACCATAATGATCTAGACATATCCCAAACAATGTTTCAGACCCAATGGGATGGTGACAATCTCCTATAATCAATGTGCGTAGAAGTGGGAATTGTTTTCCAATAATATAGTGGATGAAATTTATATATTTCTAAATGATCAAACTCTAAAGGGAGATAGTACAATATATAAAATTGTTATATCAAGAAATAAAAAATTAACATCATATAATTACTCATAATATACCAATATAAATTCAAAAATTCTAATGGAGATAGCACTCCAAGACCAAAGGATTATGAAAACCCACCTCCTCTTAGAGTCGCATTCCCTTTTTCATATCTGGTATAATAAATATATAAATTCATGATGTAAAAGGAAGGGTGTGAGCTAAAATCCTACTATACTCATATCATGTATTTTATAATAAAATAAAATATTAATTATTTAAATTTTAAGTAAAAAATATATATATTCATATTAAAATATTAAAAACAAACATTCCTCTCATATTTGATGATGGAAAACATTTCAAACAACGAATTAATAAATTATTAATTCAAAATAGTTTTCATAAATAAAATATAATGAATAAATATTTTCTCCATAAATTCAATATATATCTAAGTATTAAAAGTATATATCATGGTATTCTTCCTCATTGTATGATATTTTCTTTTCCAAATATCCACACACTTCTCAAATTAGAGACTACAACTGAACTTTTTTTCACATGTCCCTCAGCCTCTAGATGAATAGGACTTGTCAATATCCCTATAAGATCAATGTTGATGAACTAGGTTTTTGTTAGAGTTTTCATCTCTTTGACACTACTAATAAATTGAAATCCAGCCATCATTATCCCTTAAAAATCCATTAAAAACCTAGGCTCTCATATGCTCAATCAATTAATTCAAAATGGGTTAAAACATTTCATTTCAAATCAGACATAATTTACTATTCAATTATCCTAATTTTCTATACCAAAGTTCCAACTCTCTCTTTATAAAATAAAACATTGGTTTTTAATAATTTCATCCATTTACACTACAAATTAATCAATGGTTTTCAACAAATCAACTTATTCCTTTTCGTAAAACACTACTCAGTTCAGTTTATCAACATACCCAATTGACAAATATGTTCCAAATTCCAATTACAATTGAAATGGGGTTTTATTATAAAATGTTAAGATTATAAAATTAAAAAATTCAATTTTTATAAAATTGGATTTTCATAAAAATTTTGTAATATATTTCATGTAATCGGGAATATAATGATTTAATCCAACAGAAAATTTCAAACATAGCCACATACCATTAATCATATAAATAAAAACCAATAACAACACTCACCATTGGATATAGAGGCACATAAGATCAAGGAACTAAAACTAGAATCACGGTTAATCAAGATAGTTTTTAGATACATCATCATCATGAAGATATATCGATATCAATTGTTGAATGCAAGATATATAAAAATATATTGGATGAAACTTACAATAAGAGTTGCATTGAAACCAACACAATGATCAATGTGTTGATATATATGGATTGGATAAATCCAAAACATATAGGGGATAGGTATATGATTAGTGTGGTATTGAAGGAAATGGAGTTAAAATAAAATCATCTGAGAATCAGAAATTAGAACACCAAACGTAATTATTACAAAGCATGCAACCTTGATTAACATTGTGTAAATTACAAGATGTGTCAAGTGACAAAAACGATATTTATTTTATTTAGATTCAATTTGGTACAATTTCATGTCATGTAAACTATAAACATCATATACTCAGCTCATTTTGTACACATGTCTCATGACAAATTCCCATCAAACATCACCTGTACTATAATTCCATTTCATTGTGTGAAATCTCTCAATTGATAGAAAACGTGAATGTTTTCTCACCGAATAACGAAACGAAAAAAAGATATTGTAAATCTTTTTAAAGTATAACACGGTGGTACATTTCAAAATATAGTTTAAATAATATGTAATAACCAGATAAATTATGCCAAATGGTTTATCTCAAGAGTCCAATAAATGAATAGATGATCTACATAATGATAGGCCTGACTCGTCCCTGTAGGTATAAAGAATTATTTATTTATTATATAATCAATTTAATTCAGGGATGAATATTTTTGGTCGTAAAACTTTGTTACTATGTAAAGGATACATATTTATCAATAATTACCTAGTTAATTATATTATTTTGAATGTAAAAAAAATAATGAAAATGGTATCATGTTCATTTAATAATCATATACATTATAGCATAATATTTACATTTATAGGAAATATAATTTATAATAAAATTTTAATATAATGATGTGACTTCATAGCGAGATTTTTGACAATCATGATACAATGTATGATTAATAAAAAATCTTTTAAATTTGGAAATTTTCTTGTAAAATCGCTTTTTATATCTTCTTGATTTAGGCTCCATAAACTGCTGCCCCATGATTGACTTTTCCATGACCACAAGATAGAATCCCCAACAGTCATAGGCTACCAATGTGCAACAAGAGTCTAATATAGATCAGGGGGAGACAATACCCAATTTATCAATGTAGAAAAATAATAGAAAAAATAAAAAATATCAACCGAATAAAAATAATAACTAAAAAAACCACTATCACATGATATCCAAAACATAATATATAATATAAAAAGATAAATAGTAGATATTTCAGGCCAATTTGGTTTCTTGTGTCATCATGAAAACCCAAAAATAAATAATTAATCTTATAAGTCCCCAAGAAGTTTTCAAAACTCATTCAGAACCTTCATCCATGATCCTATACATTTCATCCATCTTACATAGGAACATTTCCATTAAAATGTATTGAAATCATAAAATATAGTTGGGTATTATCCAATAACCCCACATAGGTTGCGAGTAAAACTAATTAGGCCACAACCAATAGAGTCTAAAATAATATCCATTCTAAGAGTATATGTTTTTTATAAATAATAATGTACATGAAATAAATAAAATAATTCCCATAAATTTTACTATTAATTATTTAGCCACATGTATCTCAAGTTCCTCAGGACTACTAAACACAAAATAGATACTTCAGTCCTTCCTATATCTTAATCCATATCAGAATTTCCATCCAAAATTCATTGTAAATCCTGTAATTTCATTATATGTTTAATCTCAATTAATTATCACAACCAATTGCAACCACTTCCCAATGCCATCATTTTTTGTGTAGGACTATATGTCTAAGAGCTCATGGGATTTTAATATGGTTGTCCATGACCCACTCTAAATATCATAGAAGACACAACCGTGGAATTTTGAAGTTTAAGCCCATGCCCCACACTCAATTTTCACAATTAGATATTAATGTGGTAGACCATGTCAAAAATAATAATATCAATAAATTTATCACTATAGCCTTTTAATATACCAGACCATGTCCCACACACAATTATCAATCAATAACAATATCACATATTTCCCATAAACATTGTATAATCAATATGAACAAAATTTTCACATTAATCCATCGCAACATTTATTAACTAATTCAATAATTAATTAATCCAATTTTTTAAATTCTGTAATCAAAAAAATTCCCATTATTTATGTCTCCGATTAATTAATACAATTTTACCAATTGAATAATCAAAGTAGATCCCATGAACTATTTCAATAGTAATTTAATATAATTTAACATACTCAATATCCCAATAACTATTTCAACAATTATTTTTTCCAAATTCCATAATCACAATATCTCATTAAAAATTCATAATTTATATAATAAAACTACATAATCCCAAAATACCATTAATTAAATCAACAATCAATTAATCCATATAAAATGAATCAATTTCAATAATTCTATCCAAATCCCTATTAATTAGAAACTATATCAAATGAATTTTAATGTTAATGAAATATCCCAATCATGGAAATTTTAAATCCATAATTAAAATTTTAGTTCAATTATGACTATTGGAATTAAATTTGTACCACCTAACTCAAATCATTGATGACCAATATCTCAATTGTAATATCACAATCATAAATGGAGAGGTCAACCTGGTAATGTAGAATGAGATGTTGAGTCCAATTAGTGAAAAATTATAAAAAAATATGACAATTATAACATCTCCAAATGATAAAGGGATAAATTACTAAATGATATGACTCATCTCAACAAGGTTCACCTCTCTTTTCAGGAGCCTGTCTGATTAGAACATTACAGTTAAGCGTGCTTGGCCTGGAGTAGTGATCAGGATGGAAACCTTCTGGGAAGTTTCTCTGGGTGTGTGTGAGTGAGGACAAAGCACACTAGAAAGGAAAAGTGTTGGCATGTGGGGACTTTCATTAGTCATATGACCCATTCAGGCATGTGGGTGGACCCTAGGGTGGGCCCCACATGTCTGCAGGGCAACTGGGGGTACCTGGTAGGCTAGGACCCGACGACCATGTTAAGGCGGGGTGTCTGTGCTATCATCGGGACCCAGTTGTCACAACAATCCCTCATTCATAGATCTAGATCTAATACCATTATGAAAAAAATCCATCCAGGGATGGAAGATGAATGGGAGAATGGAAGGAAACTATTAAATATGAGATGATCTTTCAGGTAGAGGTGTAGATCCTTAATTTAGTATCGAATGGACAAGAAAAAATGTCAAAAGGATTTGGATTGTATCCTTAATCCTCCATAAAAAAGGGAATATGATTATTGGACAGGTTTTGGGGCTTTAAGAAATAATATGGGTGTTTAGGAAAATTTAAAACCAATTATTTGGTTAATTAAAAATACCTGCATGGTTTATAATACAATGTGAATATTTTTCTCCATCCATGGACCCTAATAATTACCCTCACCTAGGGGTGATTCAAGGTTACCTCTATGAGTGAATATATTTTGAAAAACCATAAACCAATTTCGAAAAACCCCACTATTTCTAGGGATCGTAGTTTGCTGGGATAGGTGAATGGTTTAGAGAAAACATGCGCCAACCATGAACAACCCCATTACCCTAAAAAAATTAAACATTTCCCCATAACACACTAAAAGAAAATAAAATATAAATACTCAAAATGAAGAAAAATGATTACCTATATAGGAGCTCAAAACATCTCCCTACATTTTGGGAGGTTATTATCTCCATAACTAATAATAGGTAAACCTCAAGAGATACTCCAATGAAGTTATAGTATTCTATTTAAAAAAATTAAGCCATTATGACATCATATCACGTTATCACTCAAAATTTTCACGTGAAGAATGAAATTTTTCAACAACACTTGAACTATCTATATCTTATTTCCATAAAACACAATACCTCTATGATCCAATACACATATCATATTCTCCTCAAAGGATTCATTGAATTCAAGGTCAACATCATCTACATAGATTACAGGATAATGGTTTTTCTGAAATATATGATGTTATGACTCCTAGAAGACATCATCTATAACACAATATCTCTATAGAAGATCCAATAATTATCCTCCTGCAGGTTACTCTATAAAAATTCAAAAAATCTTATAAATCCTGTCCCCAACATTCCCTATATCCTTATGCTTTGGTGACCAAATAACGGTGAAACCCAAATGAATACACTATCACCCTCTACAAACTTGAGTGTTTTCAACATTAATCAATATATTCCTTCTGTATACTCATACCCATTGCCATATTCTTCTAAATCAATTGACCATACATAAATGTATCCACCATGAGACTAATTCCAAATAGCTTTGACTCCCCAACCTCTATTGAGAATAGACGTCATATACATGGTCTACCATAATGATCTAAATATGGTTTCATATGAATTTTATGATAAAAAGTATTTGTATATGTGATCTCCACCAAGGATAGGATATTCTCCGAAGACCCACCCAATTATAGGAAATAATCCAGAAGTAGTTCATCAGGAACATGTATAGTAAATTCTGACTTACAATCTTTCAATGGGTGTAATTTCATACTCAGAAAAAAAATGTGTACCAAGAACCATAAATAAGGCATTGTAGACATGTGAAGTATGGAATTAATCATGGTTTGAAACAATATTTTTTGGCACCCCATTCACATGAACTATCTCCAAAATTTACATGTCTCCCAACATATCAAATGATAATGTATCCTATATTGGCTTGTAATGTGACACTTTTGATATTTTTTCCATGATCACCTAAATAATTTAATTTTTATGAGGAATCCTTTAATGAACTACTAGGAAATCTGACTACCATTTCAGAATAGGCAACATATATACGAACCACCATGTTGTTGATGATCAGTATTAACCATTTGAAAAGTGTTGCAACAAGTCATGAACCCTGCAATCTCGTTTTTCATTCATAGAAACCAAATATATCTTTGTTGGCCATGGTAAAAAAATTTCACAACTGCATTCACATACCAATTTAGAGAATGTGTATCATGCATCAACTCCTGCAACATAGTCATAGGCATTACATCACAATTTAGGACATAGATAATCTCATCCTAAGCTATATTCTAGTCTTATGGTGACTCCTCACATTCTAGGCTACAAGTCAAGAATAAACATTTAAAATCCTCATGACCCTTACCCCAAATCTATTTTAAAAGTTTGGAATCCACTGCAACTAACATTAGATTCACCTTCTCTTAATACTCCGAAAGCACAACACACATATCATCCATTAAATTCATCAAATTAATGATAGTAGTAGACTACAAAACATTCATAGTCTCATTTTTCCTAACCAATACATTAGCTACATTATTTCCATTCCCATACATATATTCTTGATAAAATCAATTGAATTCATATACTCAATAAATCTACTTTTCTATAGATTCAAATATATATATAAAAGGTTATAATTGATTCTCTTATAATTAGTATACATAGTAATCTACTCACCCAAGAGATGATTTCTCCAAAACATCATATCATTAACCATTATTGCAAATACTTGGTCATGCGTAGGGATGATTTATAAAAACAATCAATTTATATACAATAAGATTACATAATTTTTTTTAATACATAAAATATCATCAAAATTGACTCCCAAATATTATACTTTAATAGTTTATTTGTAAACATGTAAAGATAAACACCTATAATTATGTGAGTTACATTATATCCCTCTGGGGTTTTCGTTACTATCACACTTATTAGAAACATAAAACCTAATACATATCATCATAATTAGAGGAAAAACATAAAAATGGGTGATCTGATAAGCTCATATAGTGTAAACAAGGTTTACAAGTACGAATTCACAAGGTAATATGTTTATGGAAATGTGATTGAGAAAATAAAATATCATACCAGATATATCAGTGTTTGTAAAATAGAATCATTCCAAAATTATTTGAGAATAAAAATAAATGATTCAAATTGAAATGAAGATTGTTTTCCCAGAAAACGTAACAATTAAATAAAACATGGAATTGTTCTAGAAAGATAATCACATAATAAGATTTATATAGTAGAAAATGATATATTCTAAGACCATCTTTCTAGTATGGTTTCACTCCCCAAACCATCTTGGTAGTCATGGTTCACTCCCAATTACATGATAGTAACACGAGTTCCCTACTCCAAAAATAAGTGTGGTCATGTTTCTCTTCTCTAGCCATCTTTGTATTCAAGGTTCATTACCAATTCCATCTTAGTCTATCTCATTAGATATAAATCATTATCCAATTCAATATAGGGAGATATGTGACACACCCATATCTTAATGAAATCATATACACATGAGCCCAAGACCATAAATTATCATATCATAACCCATGAAATGAAATGGGTATTATAAAAATGAAATTAAGTTAGAAAAATTAAAAAACATGTTTCATAATCATTTGATCATAATCATAACTAATGAAAAGAAGCGGGTTTCAAATGCATATATCCCATGAATGTGAAATGAGTTTCATAAACATCATTCACTAAATAAACAATCCATTCATCGAATGAGTATTAATGGAGCATTTAAAGACATCACCATAAAGGCTTGAGTTGCACCATTTGATGTTAACTTATATGGTAAATTATTTTGAATTACATTTTTAAATCATTTTTGGATGAAACTATCTTCTCTATATTGAAAATTGATTTTTAAAACAGAAATTTTTTTTGAAAACATTTTTTTAATGAACTGAAAAAACAAAAATATATCTTTGATTACCATAAAAAATAAATTTAACTTTACTTAAAAATTATATTTAACCCTCATTTGAAAATATTTTTTAATACATGATTTTTTAAAATAAAACAAATTTGAGTCCAAAGAGATAAATACATTCATATTTTTATAAAAAAAATTATTTCTTATATTAACCACAAAATTGAGGAAAATTATATAAATACCGTTATATATCTTTAATAAATAGATGCAAAGGAAAAAATCATCATTATTTTGAGATAGATCATAATACGTTATAACAAGAAGCATAATCCTTAAAATCTCAAAAGTGTGATGAGATTGTTCCAATAAACACTTACTACTTGGTATCATTGGATCATACCCACCATGAATTAAAATAAGATTACATGAAGAATAAATTATCATTAAAATAAATATATTAATTATATAACTTTTTTAATCGATGTATATGGAACATAAACATTTATTTCTGTGCATCATAAAACAAGAGTCTCGAAAAAAAAAAAAAAAAAAAACCCACCTAACAATTTGGTGGTTTTTGAAAAATCAAAATCCTTAAAGATTCATACTAAAATGTAAATTTTATTGCACATATAATTATTTATAAAATAAATATTAAATATTCATAATCAGTACATACACCACCAAAAAATAAGTGATTTTTTATTAAGGTATGTAACTCACAGAAATAAATGTGAGATGAAATAACATTACCTTCTTTTATGACCCTCATCGCAGTCATGAAAACCACATGTATGAAAAATATAAATTTATTATACACCATTTCAAGGACCATATACTTATATCAAATAAAAATGATTTTTTAAATTATGACCTTACATTACTATCTAATTAACAATATTATAATAATGTTTCATTTTGGGTAATTTCCGCATTGTTCTTCCCATGAGTCTTAATTTGAAATATATTCAACCCTAGTAGTTATATAAATTTTTTCTAATTTTAAACATGATATAAATTTCAAGTATATTTTGTGTATTATTATTATAATAATAAATAAAATATATAATTATGAAATGGATTAAATTATTAATGTTGATAGTAAGTAGAATATATGCATGAAAGTTGTTTCTGTATTTATTAATAAATTGGAAGAATGAATGAAAATGAAAAATATGTATATATGATTATTGAATCATTTTAGTTGAATTAATATTTTATATATATCATATAACTTCATTTAATGCATCGTTAAAACACTTATATGTAGCATGTATAGGAATCACATGGCTTTGAGGGGGTTGTATTCTACAATTCCTCAAAAGAAATTACCATATTCACACAAAATAGAATGTCAAAAATATATGTGTTAAAAAAGGAATTATGACTCCCATGGACATTATAAACATAATATATGAAATATATAAATATATTTTCCCTTAAAATGTTTTCGAAGAGAGGATGTAATGGAAAAATAAGTAATCATCATGTTGTGAGGTGGTAGTTCGCTGTACACACAACCAATATGTTCATTGCCCATTAGATGAATGGAAAAGTTATAAGAAGAACCCATTGAATAAGAAAATAATATTATATTTAAGATAAATTTTCTTATAAAATCATTCAATAAAGTTATTGGATGGGGATTAGAAACAAAAATAAAAGAAATGATGTTGAGAGAATAAGTTACCTCTTAATCAGGAAATTCCTTTTAGATTCTACCAAACGGATTACTTGAATTGATTCCTATAAAAAGTTGGGATCCATGAGTAAGGTATGGACTTTTTGAAGGGTATTTGGATGAATATTTTTTATCTAATTTGGTTTGAGATGAGTGATTACTATGGAGAGGTGGTGGCCTTTTATAAGGGAGGGAATGATCTCACTTGGTAGTTTTGAAAACAAGATAGGTGTACCAACCTGTTTACATAAAAAATATATAAAACAATAATAAAATAATTAATAATAGAATTTTAATGGGAGAATAATGTCTCTAAAATTTGTTCTTGGAAATATGATAGCTCATTTGGGAACTTAAGATTAATGTTTATTATCTTATTAACCTTAATATTTTCCATAATAGTTGTAATTAATTTTAATTTCATCTGGGAATAATTTTGGTAAAAAACTATATTGAACTTATTGTAAATTTAAAAATTTATTATTCCTAATATATAATCCATTTTCACATCTTATAATCAGAAAAGTGGAATAAATTTATTTAAATTTAATCCTGTTTTCGGGTCGACAATGTATGTTTTTTTGTAAAATTGATCTAATTATTTCTATGTTTTTATATCCATTATCAATGTGACATTGGATTTAATTAACTAAATTCAATTAATTCTTAATAATATAATTTAATTAATCATTTGTACCAAATTAATATGTAATTAAAACTCATAAATAAATTATATGAAATTGTGGTTTGGAAGAAAATATCCCTATTTTTTATGCATAAAAAAACGATGATTCTCATAAAAATTAAAAAATTATCCCTATGAAAATTTCAACACAAGAAATTAAAAAATTTATTTTATTTTATAAGATTCAATTTTCAAAATTTTCTATAATAAATTTTTTTATTATTCACAAAATTATTAAAAATATGTTTCTTTGAGAAAATAATTATAAAAACATTTATGGACATTATAAAAAACAATATAATTCATTAAAAATATTTTATTTTAATATAAATCCCATAAAAATATATTAAATATATTTATTAATATTAGATTTAATATGTGAAATTTCAATTTTATAATTTTCTTGATTAAATACTTATAACATTAGAATGAGGTTTCGTAGAAACTATTTGTTTCATGTTATATAAGATAAATCAGTGTAGAATTTAACTAATACCAATTACGATCCACATTAAAGTAATGTTTGAATTATTGTAATGAAATATAACAATAAAAAATATATATTTTTAATGAAATTTCCACAAAAACTCAAGGTGTTTCATTCTAGTCCACTTAAAATTAATTTCACCTTCATAATTCAATAATCGGGTAAAAAAATTAGGATACATATGATTCATCATATCCTCATACTACCTTGTATCTTTCCATAACTTGTTATTTATTCACAATACGTTGACACAGAGTGTGGACTTCTTTCAATGATGTTTTTCTTATCATTGTTGAATTTCATTTAGTTGTTCTTCGCAAGAAATATAAAGCACCATTAGTATAAACACTTAGTTTAGTAAATGTTAAGTGTCAGGTATATACATTATTCGGAGAGATGCAAGGGACACATCAGAGTATTGATATATATTTGGAAGATCATCCTAGATATTTTCAATGTACTAAAATGTTCATTAATCTCAATGGGACCGACATTCCTGGGTATTAGATTCCCTTTCTCTTTTAACCACATTACATTATTCTAGTGTGAGATTCATATAAAAATCCTTTCACCAACATAAAATTCTAGATCACAATTTTGGCTATCAGGATTACATTTATTCAAAATTTGAGATACCTTGATATGTTTTTAAAAGGTTCTAACATTATTTACCAATTCATTATTGACCTCCCATGTATTTTTATTTATACAACATCATAATAACTTGTGGGACCTCTACATTTATTCAAATATAGGGATTCATACGATTCCATTTAAATCCTTGACTGAAATATATTGATTTATGGAATATAAACATGACTAAGGTGTTGATCACCACCACACTTTAAATTTAGAGAAAAAGATATCAATATATCCTATATGGTTTGAATTGTTCTTTCAGACTAACCTCCTATCTGGGGATGATAAATATCGATGAAAATCCTTTCATTATCATGTCAATGATGAATACTTTTCCAGAACATTGAGGTGAACCTTATATCCTAATATGATGTAATATATTGTGGTACTCTAGTAAAATACAGTGTGATAATCTTTCGTATCAATTTTTCTAGGGGTAAGGGAATAAAAATCCACAATAACTCTTATCTTTAATAATTAACTTTTTGGAATACTTTGTAAAGACATAGAAACTCTGATATATCTCTCTTCATTCCATCCCATCATAAATATTCATTCAAATCCTGGTACATCATCATACTTGTAATATTAATATAAAATTAATACCTATATACATCCTATAAGAATTTTTCATTAAATTTAATATATAAGGAACACATACATTGTTCCATAACCTCATTATCCCATTATAAATATGGATAAACCCAATAGAATTTCTAATGTTATTTTCTACCTTAACACAATCCTTCTTTTCCACTTTAATCATCACCTTGATATAGGGTTGAAAATTCATTTGAGAATGATAACATTAATCCCCTTTAATTAAGATTTTTATATCCATCCTTTGAAAATCCTAAAATTTTTTATCTTTTTTGTCCTTATCATTGATAAAAAAGCCAATCCTTCTAACCCAAAACGTCAAACCACTAGTTCATTTTCCCAATGTGGTAACTTATTAAGCATTCATAATCCTTCCTCAACACTAGAAATCTTCTCTAGATATTGTCCAAATCATTCTATGATAATATGTATATATATATATATGAAACCTATATTATTATTATATATATCAAACATATATATATAATGATAATACATCCATATCATTAATGAAAAAATACCATTTCTAACATCAAATCCTGAGTTGGGAAATTTGACTCATGAATATTCAATTACATCGAGGCATAAGCGATAACCCTATTATTCAGTGGAATAATTAAATCCAATATCTTCATGGATGCATCAATATTGATTTAAAACCCTTCTATACTAGATGTTAATGTAATCTTAGGTGAACTAACTAAACATCTATTCAGTTCCATGATATTTTATGGACCTTCAACTCTCAAGAAGGGCATGACACCCTTCTTAGTTATCATTGTTATATGATTAGATTTTCTTGATTTATTCTCAAAAAACAAAAAATAATATCCAAATATCCATATAATTATATGGATATCAATCATCTTAATTTTTATAGGATATCATTTAATATCCTCTTTCTTTTATAGATATACTTGTATATAATCTTTTAATCTTATGTGACCTTAAAATTAAACTATTTCACCCAAAATTTTCACTTTTAAAAATTTTCACTGAGCTTATCTTCCCTTTTAGTCATTAGTAAAATTCTCATGTTTTCATCATTATATTCAATTATATTTTTATAGATTATTATATTTTTATAAATACTTACACCAAAAACTTGATATTATATCGAAATATTGTATTCATTATATGCATGAATAATGTAGGGGAATTATTAATACCAAAATGCACCACTAAATAGTTATATTTTATATATATTGTATATAATTAAATCATGGCTATATCACCCATTATGGAAAACAATTAATTATATGGAGAACAAAATTAAATCATGGAAATTTATTAAGATACTTAGAGTCGATCAAACAAGTCATCAATACGGGGCTGTCGATTCTTATTTTTTTTATTGTGATCTTGTACAAATCCTAATAATAAATTAACTCTTTAATTGATAAATCATTCTATTTCACGAAAATAATGTGTTCTCACAATGGTGACACACGTGGAATAATTAATCCCATATCATGGTTTTCATGGTGTTACATCTTTAATTCCTACGACTCAATCAATGCTGTTTTAGAGAGGGTCTTTGAAATTGGGTTGGAACAATGTATTAGTTATATTGATAATGGAACATAATTTTATTGTGGAGTACTATGAAATTAATCTATATAGATATAAAAAAAATCTCATATTATATGAAAATCATCAATGTTGATTTTGATCCCAATCCTTTTAGATAAATAAGCCTTTGGAATAGGAATTAACAGTCAAACAGTAAATGAAATCTCTATAGGATGTTCATACTTATTTTAATACATATGGATGATTTTAGGAGGGTTTTAAATATAAAAATTTAATTATATTCCTTGATAATTTATGTGATAATTATGTAGATAAATCTAATCAATATAAATAAGACAACAAATTCAACCAGAGATGAGTGAAATGATTTGTAGGAAGAAAAATCCCAAAAATTAAAACCAGAAGTGAATCATAGAATAGGGATGAAATTATAATAACATTACAGGTTTTTACACTTCACAACACATTTAGTTAATTTTTTTGAATCTTTACAAGATTATATAATTCTTTACATATTAATTATATGGTTGATCCATAATCTAATACAAAATTAGCAGTTCTAGAGTGGATGGTATGTGTACCTTTAGTCACGTCAAAATGACACCTGTAATGGCCCGGACCTCTCTGGTCCATTACTTTGTGAAATGTTGGTGTTGGAGGTGTTCCGGGAGGTCAAGGGGACTTATCCCCAACACTTTGCCAATTTTCTAGTTCTGTGAACAGTGTTTCCAGTTTTATGAACAGTCAAAGATCAGTGAGACAGATCAGTTTCACAGATCGGTGAGACAGATCAGTTTCACAGATCGGTGAGACAGATCAGTTTCACAGATCGGTGAGACAGATCAGTTTCACAGATCGGTGAGACAGATCAGTTTCACAGATCGGTGAGACAGATCAGTTTCACAGATCGGTGAGACAGATCAGTTTCACAGATCGGTGAGACAGATCAGTTTCACAGATCGGTGAGACAGATCAGTTTCACAGATCGGTGAGACAGATCAGTTTCACAGATCGGTGAGACAGATCAGTTTCACAGATCGGTGAGACAGATCAGTGTCACAGATCGGTGAGACAGATCAGTTTCACAGATCGGTGAGACAAATCGGTGAGACAAATCGGTGAGACAGATCGGTGAGACAGATCGGTGAGACAGATCGGTGAGACAGATCGGTGAGACAGATCGGTGAGACAGATCGGTGAGACAGATCGGTGAGACAGATCGGTGTGACAGATCAGTTTCACAGATCAGTTTCACAGATCGGTGTGACAGATCAGTTTCACAGATCAGTTTCACAGATCGGTGAGACAGATCGGTGAGACAGATCGGTGTGACAGATCAGTTTCACAGATCAGTTTCACAGATCGGTGTGACAGATCAGTTTCACAGATCAGTTTCATGTACAGTAACGGTGGGTGAACAGTGTTTCCAGACTCCTACAGTTTTGCCCCTTTTGACGTTTCCTTTGACGTAAAATACATTTAAAGCCTTATTTTAAGGGCTCTTAAGGCCGTTTCAAATGCCATAAGTCCTATATTAATTATTCCTAAGTCTTGGAATGTTTTACGTGGTCAAACCGCGTGGGTTAATGCGATCCGTTTTTAATGGAGAATTAACCGGATCTTAAACCATCACCTCGTTAAATCTTAAAAAAAGGGACGAGATATCATTCTTCCTGGTTCTTTCCCTTTGTTCTCGATTAAGAGGCACTAGAACCTTTCAATACTTCCCGTAGGAGTTGCACAAACAACCCTTACTCCTAGGATCAGTCCCGCTCTGTTGGATGCAACCAAGCCGTGTCGATCATTCTTCCACATAAGTTGTCGCGAGGGGAGGATCGTGACCTGCTGTGTGGATAAAGGATGTCAAGAACTCTTCGAGGTAGGGGATTCATGGCTTCTCTAATTGTATATGTGCAATCGTAGAATTAGCATGATTTATCTCTTTGGATCACAATGAAATTGACCTAATTAAATACTTGAACCGGATTAAAATAATTGGTTGATCGCATGCTGTTGCTTTATACCGTGATGACGGTTTGCCTCATGTTTTCCTAGATATAGTGATATCTATGTTTCGTTGACTTTGTTGTTCGTTCATGATGGAAATTGATAATGAACGTAAAGCCGGAATAAGTTGTTGATTAATTGGCTAAAGATAAAGAGGCATGTAAATTAATCTGGTTGTTTTCGTTGTTGTAGTTGTTCTAATTTGAGGATAATCAAATTAGGGAAGTAAGCATGGTTATTTAATTGTGATAGCTTACTGATTAGGTATCCATGATTGGAACCTACGAATAACAAATCTGCTAATTCAATATGGTTTAGAGAACAGATTATGTTGGAATTTCAAAAAGGGTTCTGAGTTACCCTCTTGTTTGTTAAAGGGCCGAGAGCCCATTTTGTGATGTTTGTTTTCCTGCTGCTTGTGCTGTGATGTGAGCCTGGATGGTTGTTGTGATATGTGGAGGCATGGAGGCCTTATAGTTGTGGCAGCGGATGATGCCTAGTGTGGCGAGATGCATCGGTTTATGCATATGGGTGTCGGGGAGGACACCAAGGGTGATGGTATGAGATGAATGTGATGGTTTGATGTTGGTGGTTGGTTTGATTGTTTATCTTCTTTACTTTTCCCCACTGCTCAAGGCAGCTGGTCTTGCTTACCCTCTTTCCGAAGGAGGCGAAGACACGCGGGGTATGCCACGTGCTTTCCGTGTTTAGCCTCTCGACGGAGGATGGGTCTATGCTCTTTCTATAGGCGGCAAAGACTCGACGGGTAGTATATCTACTCACCGTGTTGAGCCTCCTTTGTGTTTAGAAGCATAGGATGTTTTCTAGAATGCCTGGGAATGTGGAAAAGTATTTCTGTAATGAATGTTTTATTAAAGGGTGAAAATCCACGGGGATGGAGATGCTGGAATTTAAAGGTGATGTGAATCTTAAAAAGGAGCAGTTGTTTTTGAAAGTGACGCCATTTCAGTTAAATGAGGAATTGTTCAATCTTAATTAATGCTTAAAGAATTAACTAATGTACAGTGGAACTGATAAATGAGAATGGAGTAATCTAATAAAGCTCTTCAATTGGTTGTGTGCTTATAGGATACCTAGTCTTAGAAGTAGCAGCCTGGAGTCTGAGAGACGTTAGCTGCAGTTGTATCTAAGACTAGGTAATGCCCATAGTGTGGATGTGAGTTACTTATATACTCTGTACTTTTTGTGTTTCTATACGCTACTCCACCCTGTCGGTAAGGGCAACTGACACCCCGGGGATTCTGAGCCCTGGGGGGGTGTTTTCCCCAACATTCTGATGGGAGGTTGAATGGCTGACTACCCCCTTTGGCCCCGCTCTCTTCTCTTGGTAGATCTTAGTGCTGGTAGGCACAGTGGTTAGTTTTACCCATATATGTGTGTAGAGGGCTGTAATGGCTTGTGGTTATTTCACACACATATATTCTGGATATAGTATCCTATGGACTACTATAGGTGTAACGTGTATAGGCTGTGATGGCTTGAGGATCCTTACTCGGTGTATGGGCTGTAATGGCTTGAGGTATAATACCCGACGTATGATACACGTTATGCGAGCTGTGGTGGCTCCCGGAAACTACCTGGTTACTTTTGGTTTTGAGGATTGTGTGGATCTTAGCCCAGGTGTCTGCGGGCAAGCCGATGTGGTGCACGTGGTGCAGATTGTGGAGCTTGACCCATGTTGATACGGGCAAGCCTTTGGAGAGAGATGCACAGGACGTATGTCGTTGGGGAAAAGCGGCAAACCAGTGGGGAAGTAGTAGCGGGGTACCCTTGATATTCTTTACTACATGCTATATTCTTGTATGCGTTACTTGGTGAGAGTAGCCTTGGTGAGGTTGGGAACATAGTATACCTGTTTAGGTGACGAGTTAGTTTCACTTGTTGTTCACTGGGCTTTAGCATGCTTTCTTTACTTTTGCACGAGAGTCTTGGGGAGGATCCTACTGAGTATACTGTTATACTCACCCTATGTACATATAAACTGTTTTTCAGGCCACTTGGAGCAGGTTGGAGATCAAGCTGGTTACTACTAGCTTGCGGTTGGAGGAGGATCTGTTCGGGCTTGTGGTCACTGTCGTTTTACTTTCTTTTGGGTACTTTTAGTTTTCCCTTTCAGTTGTAGTACTTTTGCATGACATTTCATATATGTACTTGGGTTTCTTTTACATTTCAGTTATGAGTTGGAGTTGGTTGGATTCTATTCTATCTCTCTCTTCTACATGAGTTCTCTTAGAGGGTAATGCCTCCCATTTGTGTGTGTATTATACCCTCGGTGCTAGTCGCCAACCCGGGGCCTACTGGAGGCGGGACTCGGGGGTCATTATCTCCCTTTTCACATTGCCGGCCCAGGAGGGGTACACTTTGTGGGGAGGGGGTCGTGACAGAGTGGTATCAAAGTTCTGGTCGAGGGATAGGATGGAGTTTGGAGTTAGGCACAGGTGAGGATGCATGGGATGGTAGGGCAACAGTGTCATTCATGTTTAGCAAGTGGGGTAAACACTGGAGACCGGCAGAGACATAGGCGTTCAGGGCCCCCTATGATCTGTTGCACGGACCTTTAAGTTTACGATGGCTACTAAACAAAGTGATACTGGTTGCAGGGTAGAGACCTAGGAAAGGATCATGCATCATTATTCCTTGCGCCTGTGTTTGAATGGGTAGACCTTGGGATAGGTAACCTAAAATTAATAAAACAAAATAATTAATTAATTAATGTTGAGTCTTCCATATTCCAGGCTTAGGAGCTCTAACGATTGTTATTTTACAGGTATGGCTCCAGGTCGGCGTCCCCGTCAGGTTTGCGCAGAAGGTGCCCAGCAGGCTGTTCCAGCAGATCGCCGCCGGTTAGAGGTTGACGACGATGACACTTGGAGGAAGACACTCCGAGAGTTTCAGCGCCAGAGTCTACAGAAGTACGAGGGCTCCGTTTCAGATGCAGTCACAGAAGACTGGTTAGAGGAGGTCGAGATAGGCTTCAGTTCGATTCGTGCTCGGAAGGAACACTGGGTGTCCTTGGTTGTGACGATGTTGCGTGGAGCAGCGAGACAGTGGTGGTTCTTGTTCCTCGGGGATCGTGAGGAGTCGGCGATCTCATGGGAGGAGTTTCGAGACAGGTTTAGAGTCGAGTTTCTTTCTTCGACTGCGAAGGCATCCAGTCGCCAGGAGCTTCTTACCCTTCGACAGGGGAGCTCCAGTGTTCGGGAGTTTGGAATCCGTTTCAGGAACCTTCTACGATATGCTTCAGACCTGTTACCAGATGATGAGGCCAGGGCGAGGCATTTCGAGGAGGCTTTGCGTCCAGAGATCCAGCGTCAGGTCACCCCATTTATGCTGAAGACATATCTTGAGGTGCTGGCGAGGGCAGAGGTTGTTGAGAGGACTTTGGCTAGGACCGGATCGTCACGAGAGGGGAATCGTCATGATTCCTCAAGAAGCAGAGCTGTGGTCCGGGGTTCCCGGTTTTCAGGACAGAAGAGTTTCCGTTCACCTGGGGGTAGGTCCTGGCCCTTCCCATCTCATTTCTCCAGAGGTAGCAACTCTCAGACCTATGCCAAGGGATCAGGCGCTTGTTTTTCTTGTGGTGGGCGTGGTCATCAGCAGCGGGAGTGCCCAACTTTTCAGAGCAGTCATCGTGCACCAGGCGCTCCACTCCAGGTTCCTCCGTTGAGGCAGTTCCAGCCGAGGCAACAGCAGCAGGTTGCACCAGCTTTCGATCACCAGAGGGTAGATGGAGCAGGCAGAGGACAGCCCCATGACGCTCCTCGTCCTCAGAGAGCAGAGCGCGGCCGTGGTGGTGGTCTTATTCAGGGTCAGAGAGGCCGTGGAGGTGGTCGTGGTCAGCTTCATGCTCTAGCGTTGCCAGCTCCAGGCGAGCCAGACGTCGTCCGAGGTACCCTTTGCTTGTTTTCTACCTTGGTGTATGCCTTGTTTGATTCCGGAGCGACACACTCCTTTATATCCCCTACCCTTTTCCACGCTTTGGGACTTGAGGTAGAGAGGCTTCCAGTGCCCTTGGCGTTGACTACGCCAGTTGGAGGTCGAGCTAGCTTGTTTGAAGTATGTAGAGACTGTGAGCTAGTGTTGGGGCAGCACCGCTCTTGGGGAGATTTCCTATGTTTACGAATACAACCATATGATGTCATCCTCGGCATGGATTGGTTGTATTCGGTGCAGGCTATTGTGGATTGCTACAGGAAGAAGGTCGTTTTCTTTGATGAAGATGGAGAGGAAGTAGTGTTTGTTGGTGAGAGAGATCCTCGGATGAGTCATAGACGAGTTTCATCCTTATCATCCATGATGGCTGGGATGATGCTGAGTTCTTCAGAGGTTCAACAGCTGGCGTTTCCTAGGGTCGTAGAAGAGTACCCTGATGTCTTTCCAGAAGAGGTTGTATCCTTACCCCCTCGACGGAAGATCGAGTTTGGGATCGAGCTACAGCCAGGGGCGTCTCCCATCTCTATGTCTCCATATAGGATGGCCCCTTCTGAGTTACGAGAGCTACGTATTCAGCTCGATGGTCTATTGCAGTGTGGTTTTGTTCGGCCAAGTGTGTCACCGTGGGGTGCACCAGTCTTGTTCGTGAAAAAGGCTGATGGCAGTTTGCGGTTGTGCGTCGATTATCGTCGCTTAAACAAAGTGACAATAAAGAACCGTTATCCTCTCCCGCGGATTGATGACCTATTCGATCAACTGAAGGGTGCAAGTTGGTTTTCAAAGATCGACTTGCGGTCAGGATATCATCAGATGCGTGTAAAGGATGAGGATATCCCGAAGACTGCTTTCCGCTGTCGTCACGGGCATTATGAGTTTGTTGTAATGCCATTCGGCGTGACAAATGCTCCAGCTGTTTTCATGGGGTTGATGAATGCTGTGTTCCGTGAATTCTTGGACAAGTTTGTTGTGGTTTTCATTGACGACATCCTTGTGTACTCCACATCTGAAGAAGAGCATGCAGAACATCTACGTGCTGTTTTGGGAGTTCTTCGTCAACATCGGTTGTTTGGGAAGTTGTCCAAGTGTGAGTTCTGGGCTCGAGAAGTTCGTTTCTTGGGACATGTTGTGTCCCGACAGGGAGTAGCTGTGGATCCTTCGAAGATAGAAGCAGTGGTGTCTTGGCCAGCTCCCAAGACCGTGTCAGAGGTGCGAAGTTTCCTTGGTCTCGCAGGATATTATAGGAGGTTTGTGGCTAATTTCTCCCGAGTTGCGACTCCTCTGACAGCCTTGACCAGGAAGGATCAAGCGTTCATATGGACTGATCAGTGTCAGACAGCTTTCGAGTATCTAAAGGGGAAGTTGGTAAGTGCTCCAGTCCTTTGTCTTCCAACGGAGGGAGTCCAGTTTGATGTTTTCTGTGATGCTTCACATCTGGGGCTAGGCTGTGTTCTCATGCAGCAGAGGTCAGTTGTTTCTTATGGGTCTCGGCAGTTGCGTCCCCATGAACGCAACTATGCCACCCATGATCTTGAGTTGGCAGCCGTGGTGTTTGCGCTGAAGTTGTGGAGACATTACCTCATTGGAGAGCGCTTTGTGGTTTTCACCGATCATAAGAGTTTGAGGTATGTTTTCTCTCAGCGGGATTTGAACTTGCGGCAGCGTCGGTGGATGGAGTTCTTGCAGGAATACGACTTCGAAATATCGTATACACCTGGGAAGGGAAATGTTGTTGCTGATGCACTGAGCCGAAAGTCACGTAATGATGTTGTGCGTGAATCTGGTGATTCCTGGAGAGGGATGGAAGAGCTAGCAGCTTTGCATCTTGATATGGGAGAAGTTGGAGGAAGAGGTTGTCTTTTCCAGATGACGGTGCAGTCATCCCTGATGCAAAAGGTGGAAGAGTCTCAGTTGGGTGATCTAGAGGTGGAAGTTTTAAGAGATAGAGTTGTTTGTGGGGAGGCCCCTGATGGTTGGTCAGAGGATGAACAACACCGAGTGTTGTATCATGACAGGCTTTTTGTTCCCTTGGCAATGCGCGAGACGGTTCTCCGAGAGTTCCATAGCTCGCCCTTAGCTGTACATCCTGGTGTGACGAAGATGTATCGATCCTTGAGGAGTCGAGCTCAGTGGAGGTTTTGTCGAGGCAGTATCTGGAGGAGGTGGTGAGGCTTCACGGAGTTCCTAAGACGATCATTTCTGATCGAGACCCTCGTTTTACCTCGAGGGTGTGGAGAGGTCTCCAGCATGCTTTTGGCTCTCAACTATGCCTTAGCACTGCTTTTCATCCTCAAACGGATGGTCAGACAGAGCGAACCATCCAAACTCTTGAAGACATGTTGCGCTCTTGTGTTCTTGATTTTGGAGGTTCATGGGTGAAACACTTACCTTTGGTAGAGTTCGCTTACAATAATAGTTTTCACTCTACCATCGGCATGGCGCCGTTTGAAGCCTTGTATGGCCGGCCATGCCGTTCTCCGTTGTGCTGGACTGGGGTCGGAGAGTCAGCAATTCTCGGACCAGAACTAGTGCAGAATACGACGGAGATGGTTCAAGTGATTCGTGAGAGGATGAAGACAGCACAAGATCGTCAGAAATCTTATGCGGATCAAAGAAGGAGACCCTTAGAGTTTAATGTTGGGGATCATGTGTTTCTGAAGGTGACTCCCCGTCGTGGGCAGCGAAGGTTTGGTCGCGGAAGTAAGCTTTCTCCCCGTTTTGTTGGGCCTTTCGAGGTGTTAGCTCGTGTTGGAGCTGTGGCATATCGAGTAGCACTTCCCCCTCGGATGAGTCGGATACATGATGTTTTTCATGTATCGCAGCTCCGTCATTATCTTCATGATGAATCTCATGTTATCGATTGGGGAGAGATCGATATTGATGATGATGCAACCTTCGAGGAGCGACCTGTGGAGATCCAAGACCACAAGGAGAAGGTGTTGCGTGGGCGTTCTATTCCTTTAGTTCGTGTCTTGTGGCGACACGGTGGCATGGAGGAGAGTACCTGGGAGCGTGAGTCACAGATACGTGCTCAGTACCCAGAGTTGTTTAATGTTTAACTCCTTTCATGTAATGATGTTTTCTCTGTGGTTGGACCTTTCATGTTTTGTTTATGTACCTTTGATGTGGTGTTGTGAATGAATTGTTTGGGTATGGATTGTTTGTTCCCGGATGTCATAGTTTTGTTCCAGCTTTTGAACAACTCATGGTGGTTTTCCCCTGAGAGGTATCTTATGGGGTGGTTGTTCGGACCCCTCTTTTCTTCTGGGTTGGTTTTTAATTCTCGAGGACGAGAATGTTTTGAGAGGTATCTAATGTAATGGCCCGGACCTCTCTGGTCCATTACTTTGTGAAATGTTGGTGTTGGAGGTGTTCCGGGAGGTCAAGGGGACTTATCCCCAACACTTTGCCAATTTTCTAGTTCTGTGAACAGTGTTTCCAGTTTTATGAACAGTAACAGATCAGTGAGACAGATCAGTTTCACAGATCGGTGAGACAGATCAGTTTCACAGATCGGTGAGACAGATCAGTTTCACAGATCGGTGAGACAGATCAGTTTCACAGATTAGTGAGACAGATCAGTTTCACAGATCGGTGAGACAGATCAGTTTCACAGATCGGTGAGACAGATCAGTTTCACAGATCGGTGAGACAGATCAGTTTCACAGATCGGTGAGACAGATCAGTTTCACAGATCGGTGAGACAGATCAGTTTCACAGATCGGTGAGACAGATCAGTTTCACAGATCGGTGAGACAGATCAGTTTCACAGATCGGTGAGACAAATCGGTGAGACAGATCGGTGAGACAGATCGGTGAGACAGATCGGTGAGACAGATCGGTGAGACAGATCGGTGAGACAGATCGGTGAGACAGATCGGTGAGACAGATCGGTGAGACAGATCGGTGTGACAGATCAGTTTCACAGATCAGTTTCACAGATCGGTGTGACAGATCAGTTTCACAGATCAGTGTCACAGATCGGTGAGACAGATCGGTGAGACAGATCGGTGTGACAGATCAGTTTCACAGATCAGTTTCACAGATCGGTGTGACAGATCAGTTTCACAGATCAGTTTCATGTACAGTAACGGTGGGTGAACAGTGTTTCCAGACTCCTACAGTTTTGCCCCTTTTGACGTTTCCTTTGACGTAAAATACATTTAAAGCCTTATTTTAAGGGCTCTTAAGGCCGTTTCAAATGCCATAAGTCCTATATTAATTATTCCTAAGTCTTGGAATGTTTTACGTGGTCAAACCGCGTGGGTTAATGCGATCCGTTTTTAATGGAGAATTAACCGGATCTTAAACCATCACCTCGTTAAATCTTAAAAAAAGGGACGAGATATCATTCTTCCTGGTTCTTTCCCTTTGTTCTCGATTAAGAGGAACTAGAACCTTTCAATACTTCCCGTAGGAGTTGCACAAACAACCCTTACTCCTAGGATCAGTCCCGCTCTGTTGGATGCAACCAAGCCGTGTCGATCATTCTTCCACATAAGTTGTCGCGAGGGGAGGATCGTGACCTGCTGTGTGGATAAAGGACGTCAAGAACTCTTCGAGGTAGGGGATTCATGGCTTCTCTAATTGTATATGTGCAATCGTAGAATTAGCATGATTTATCTCTTTGGATCACAATGAAATTGACCTAATTAAATACTTGAACCAGATTAAAATAATTGGTTGATCGCATGCTGTTGCTTTATACCGTGATGACGGTTTGCCTCATGTTTTCCTAGATATAGTGATATCTATGTTTCTTTGACTTTGTTGTTCGTTCATGATGGAAATTGATAATGAACGTAAAGCCGGAATAAGTTGTTGATTAATTGGCTAAAGATAAAGAGGCATGTAAATTAATCTGGTTGTTGTCGTTGTTGTAGTTGTTCTAATTTGAGGATAATCAAATTAGGGAAGTAAGCATGGTTATTTAATTGTGATAGCTTACTGATTAGGTATCCATGATTGGAACCTACGAATAACAAATCTGCTAATTCAATATGGTTTAGAGAACAGATTATGTTGGAATTTCAAAAAGGGTTCTGAGTTACCCTCTTGTTTGTTAAAGGGCCGAGAGCCCATTTTGTGATGTTTTTTTTCCTGCTGCTTGTGCTGTGATGTGAGCCTGGATGGTTGTTGTGATATGTGGAGGCATGGAGGCCTTATAGTTGTGGCAGCGGATGATGCCTAGTGTGGCGAGATGCATCGGTTTATGCATATGGGTGTCGGGGAGGACACCAAGGGTGATGGTATGAGATGAATGTGATGGTTTGATGTTGGTGGTTGGTTTGATTGTTTATCTTCTTTACTTTTCCCCACTGCTCAAGGCAGCTGGTCTTGCTTACCCTCTTTCCGAAGGAGGCGAAGACACGCAGGGTATGCCACGTGCTTTCCGTGTTTAGCCTCTCGACGGAGGATGGGTCTATGCTCTTTCTATAGGCGGCAAAGACTCGACGGGTAGTATATCTACTCACCGTGTTGAGCCTCCTTTGTGTTTAGAAGCATAGGATGTTTTCTAGAATGCCTGGGAATGTGGAAAAGTATTTCTGTAATGAATGTTTTATTAAAGGGTGAAAATCCACGGGGATGGAGATGCTGGAATTTAAAGGTGATGTGAATCTTAAAAAGGAGCAGTTGTTTTTGAAAGTGACGCCATTTCAGTTAAATGAGGAATTGTTCAATCTTAATTAATGCTTAAAGAATTAACTAATGTACAGTGGAACTGATAAATGAGAATGGAGTAATCTAATAAAGCTCTTCAATTGGTTGTGTGCTTATAGGATACCTAGTCTTAGAAGTAGCAGCCTGGAGTCTGAGAGACGTTAGCTGCAGTTGTATCTAAGACTAGGTAATGCCCATAGTGTGGATGTGAGTTACTTATATACTCTGTACTTTTTGTGTTTCTATACGCTACTCCACCCTGTCGGTAAGGGCAACTGACACCCCGGGGATTCTGAGCCCTGGGGGGGTGTTTTCCCCAACATTCTGATGGGAGGTTGAATGGCTGACTACCCCCTTTGGCCCCGCTCTCTTCTCTTGGTAGATCTTAGTGCTGGTAGGCACAGTGGTTAGTTTTACCCATATATGTGTGTAGAGGGCTGTAATGGCTTGTGGTTATTTCACACACATATATTCTGGATATAGTATCCTATGGACTACTATAGGTGTAACGTGTATAGGCTGTGATGGCTTGAGGATCCTTACTCGGTGTATGGGCTGTAATGGCTTGAGGTATAATACCCGACGTATGATACACGTTATGCGAGCTGTGGTGGCTCCCGGAAACTACCTGGTTACTTTTGGTTGTGAGGATTGTGTGGATCTTAGCCCAGGTGTCTGCGGGCAAGCCGATGTGGTGCACGTGGTGCAGATTGTGGAGCTTGACCCATGTTGATACGGGCAAGCCTTTGGAGAGAGATGCACAGGACGTATGTCGTTGGGGCAAAGCGGCAAACCAGTGGGGAAGTAGTAGCGGGGTACCCTTGATATTCTTTACTACATGCTATATTCTTGTATGCGTTACTTGGTGAGAGTAGCCTTGGTGAGGTTGGGAACATAGTATACCTGTTTAGGTGACGAGTTAGTTTCACTTGTTGTTCACTGGGCTTTAGCATGCTTTCTTTACTTTTGCACGAGAGTCTTGGGGAGGATCCTACTGAGTATACTGTTATACTCACCCTATGTACATATAAACTGTTTTTCAGGCCACTTGGAGCAGGTTGGAGATCAAGCTGGTTACTACTAGCTTGCGGTTGGAGGAGGAGCTGTTCGGGCTTGTGGTCGCTGTCGTTTTACTTTCTTTTGGGTACTTTTAGTTTTCCCTTTCAGTTGTAGTACTTTTTCATGACATTTCATATATGTACTTGGGTTTCTTTTACATTTCAGTTATGAGTTGGAGTTGGTTGGATTCTATTCTATCTCTCTCTTCTGCATGAGTTCTCTTAGAGGGTAATGCCTCCCATTTGTGTGTGTATTATACCCTCGGTGCTAGTCGCCAACCCGGGGCCTACTGGAGGCGGGACTCGGGGGTCATTATCTCCCTTTTCACATTGCCGGCCCAGGAGGGGTACACTTTGTGGGGAGGGGGTCGTGACAACACCCCACAACAGAAAGAAAAATTTCAGGATATTTTCCTACTTCTCATGGTTTAAAAGGTTTTTAAAATCATTCATCATAACTAGACCTTGCTAATAGGAAATGGTTTTGATAATGACCATTATCTATACACTTGTAGCACTGAATTTTGTGATGTGAAATCTGTGACACCACTTCTCCATTCACAATATTATGTATCATTTTTCCATAAATTCAGAAATCAAATACCATGTTTCCTTTTTTTCCACTTGTAAAACATTTATTACAACCCTTAATGAAATTTCTACTATTCTTATTCCAACACTTATATAATAAAGAAAAACTCATTTTATATTCATTAATAGTTTTTAGATTCTCCTTTAAATTTCACCTTCTTATTATTTTCAAAAAATGACAAAGTTATGTGAATCCAACCTCAATTTAAACCTTAATTGAGAAACACCCATTATCATAATATTAAATAAAGTTTCCTACGGATAGAAACTTTCTCATACTTGATTTTAAGCCACTGGTGAACATATCAAATTTACATTTAGATTGGACGATAATCCCTAAAGCCTACCTCACATGTCTTGTCAAATTTTCCACATAGGTACCAATGCATTAATCAAAAAAAATTTATAATAAAGTAGCACTTTCTCCATTTTGGATAAAATAATTCATGGAAAGTAAATATTAATAATAATGATAATGATATCATCCAAATCCATGGATTCAATCTCAACATGTTGCCCAATATTAATTATTAGAGTCCACCACTTTTCTTCTTTTACATCTAATGTATAAATAGATATATGAAATTCTCATGATATATGTACTATAAAATAGAAATAATATTATTTGAAGTACTGAACCATTTCTTTGCAACATGTGGATTAGAATACCATCCCAAAAATGTAGATGTGCATAATGAAATACTCAATATTATGTTGTTCCATCATTTTATAATTTGGATGTTCATGTCATGAACCGTCCCAGTAGGGCCCACACCGTGACTCCCCAAGCCCACCTCTAATAGGCCAGAGGCCAGTGACTAGCACCGAGTAGTCATATTACTAACATGGGAGGCATTTCCTATGTACCTATACACATGCAAACATCTCTAAGCCCACAAATGATGAAATGTAAAAAACACACAGAAAAAGAATGCATGCATACAACTAAACACAACCAACAGAGTATGACAAATAGTAGAGTATTGTAAAAGTAAACTGGTCCAAAAATACAAGCCCACCAAAAAGCAAACCAAAAAGATTCTAAAAACACTAAAGTCCAACCTGTAAGCACAAAAGGCAATGGGACTACTGCTCATAGCTGTAGGAACGCCACGGCCTGTAGGGAACTCAGAAAGCTCGGTTCGGTCTTGGTCCGCCCTGGAATCTGTCAAAAGGATGCTCGTCTGCATAAGACACCAGACGTGCGGGCAAAGCCCAAGCAGGGGTGAGTATAACAGTACTCAGTAGAGGACCCCGAAAACCAAAAAGCATTACACAAAGTAAAGGTACAGTCAGCTATGCACAATATATGTCTACTGAACATATAAAACAAACCAGATATACTCAAACCCGACCCCATAGTGAAGGGAAAAGTCACACAACCGCATACCCCCATTATGGATTCTGTTCGAATATTCTGTGATTCACTATTTCCGGTAGAACACACTCCATGAATCTTATAGCTCTGATGACGTCTGTCTGAGAAGTGATGTTCGTCGAGAACCATCACTAAAGGTAGTTGTACTCATTACGGGAGACACATTCATGAGTGGGAAGGTTGTGATAGATATAAACACTCATTATGGTAGAGACACTCCTGAGTGGGATAGATCATGATACACACATGAGGATCACTCCCAGTGCCATGGAGGATACTGTGACTCATCCGCAATTCACCTGATAGGTAGAGGATCAGTGCCCTGTAGAGTGGGTCATGTCGATTCCTGACTCTACCTAGGGTCTGAAATGGATAGAGGATCTCAATCTGGGCCTCTCAGATGGATGCCAAACTCTATCCCAGAATGTTCTGCTAAAGGGATCATACTTATGAAAAGGAAGAGATACCTAACCATCCAGGAACGAGATGAAGGGGAACTAACCCAAATGAAAGATGTCCAAGGCACAGTGAACAATAGGACCATGGCATTTTGAAAAAAGTACACAGCGTGTAGAATGGACACACGTTGTGTTGTCTGACCCCAGGTACTGCCCCTATACAACGGCCCGCGTCGGGAGGTAGGTCGTGAAGGAATAAAAACTAAGTACACAGCATGTAGTATCGCGTACACGACGTGTCTGGGTAACTGGGGTGGGCTTCGTGCACTCTGGCCATGTGCCCATACACGGTCACCAACCCGTGTACTCCGACCCGTGTAATCCGCACATGTGCTGACCTGCGCTGTTGGCCTTGCCTGGCCGTGTGATGGAGTACACATTCATGTACTCCATCCCGTGTCCGCGTATCCACGGGATACATGCTGAGCTCCGTGTAGCTGCTTCTGCTGTGCTGTACATGCCGGGTTGCCTGAAGCCGTGTGGCTCATCCCGTGTCCATGTACTACCAAAAGTACACACCGAGTTTTAGGGGAAGTGCAACACGCCGTGTGACCGGGGTCACACGCTGTATTATTCCTCTCTAACCCCGAAACCGTATCCTACACCGCCAGTACTATACTGCGTGTTCTTCGAAAGCACACACCATGTATTATGGAAATTTCCAGAAATAGCGCCCTTCACCGGCGCGCCACCCGTGGTGCTTCGATCATCGATCTGGTCGTACGATTGCCACAAAACGTCCAGGTTCTGGTCGTCTCGACAACATGATGATGCTTCCATCTTTTTCGGGCCTATGATCGGCTCCAAAAACGTGTTCTGATCATCCCGCACGATGAACGCTCGAAGAACTCTCTTTCCGATCTGGTCCTATCCATCATCTGCCATCGTCGTCTCACCTCCACAAGGACACTGCGGTGTCGAACCTTCGATTTGGGATCGTTGCATCTCCTATCAAAAGCACAATGATCCGTTCTTCATCACCTCGTGAAGAACATGAAGAACGCGCGAGGAAATAAGTGGGAATAAATCAAAATAAAAAATCAAGGAACGAACCTCTGCCATCCTTCATCACGGTGTTGATCTTCTCCCGTTAATAAGTTTAAACGGAGCAGAGATCAACATAATGAAAATCATGTATTATTTCCCCAAAAATCATCCCAAAGAAAACCCTCCCGCAAGAACGTATGAATCCATTGATCAAGATGTTCATGGTTGATCCGCGTTCATCGTTTAAACTCTAATATGGGGAAAAGAAATTGAAACAACAAACACCTATTAAAGGAGTGGTCATTGACAAAGGCGCTGCACTGCCATTGTCATCGATATCCTTCAATGTGGTTGGTGTAGCAATTCTCAACATTGATCCGTCATCGTTCTTCACCAATAGTTTTCTCTAACGCTCCTCAGATTCGGCAGAGGTTCCTCTCAAACTTCGCCAACGATCAACAATTGATTAACCCAGTAAAAAGGGAAACATGTTGTCATTTAATTACGCATCTTCATTAATGACGTCGACTCTCCATTTTGAAGCTATTATAACGCGTGATAAATTTAGGAAAAAACAGCACTGTTTCCGCGCTATAGCGGATGTTTCCTTAAATGAAATAAAATAAACTTGTTTAATTAATTTATTTTATTTTACTTAAAACGTCAGAAAATTAACTTTTTCCATCGACTCGCACCAGTCGAGGTTAGCCTCATACTTAGGTAAAGTTGTTGTCCCAGACGCATCGGTGTGATCTGATTTTTAATTCGGGCATCCGTTTGGAAACTACCACAACCACGCCCAAGTACCGACTTACTAAAATTGAAAAAAGTTCAAACAACCATTCCGGGCTCACTGGACCTCGGAATGATGTGTCGTCTTCACGCCCAGTCTCGAAATAATTCCATATATTATTTAAAAATAATTAACGGAAAAATAAGAGACATTAAATTTTCCAAACCTTGGGACTCTATGTCCCCGAAAAACTAAAACAAAGGCTACTAAAAAAGATAATGGTAATGGACACAGATATGTGCATCCCCCTCTCATGTGCTCTCCTGAAGATTCTCGTGTTTCCATCGAACGCGCAACAAGGGAATCAATCTCCCATGAAGTATCCTCTACTACCGATCCTCAATCTCCACTGGGTACTCTGCAAGGGTCCCTCCATCCTCGATGTCCAGCTCGACCCAGTCGATGACATGTGATGGGTCATGAACGTACCTCCTCAGCTACGACATGTGGAAGAAATTATAACCTGATGGAAATGTGGAGGTAGAGATAGGTGGTACACCACATCGCCAACTCTACACAGAATCTGGAAAGGTTTGATGAACCTCGGAGAAACCTTTCCACCTCGCCCAAATCTCTACAACCCTCGTCGAGGTGAGACCCGACAAAAGACGTGATCTCCCTCTTCAAACTCTAGAGGTCTATGACGTATGTTAGCATAAGACTTCTGCCAGCTCTGGGCAGTCTTCATCCACACCCGGATGATCTTCACATTCTCTGTGGTAGCTCTCACAAACTTTGGACCCATGAGTGCTGACACTCTGGGGTCGGTCCAGCAAAGCGGTGACCGACATGGTCTCTCGTATAACACCTCGAACAGTGCCATACCAATGGTGGAGTGGTAGCTATTGTTGTACGAAAACACCACCAGTGTTAGGTGGTCCCCGCAACTACGACCAATGTCCATGATACAGGCTCATGACATATCCTCCAGAACCGGATTGGTCCTCTCCGTCTGACCATCCGTATGGGGATGAAACTCTGTACTCAAGCGTAGCTGAGTCCCAAAATCTTCCTACAATGCCTTCTACAACTGGGATGTGAAGCGGGCATCTCGATCCAAGTCTATAGTCGAGGGGATTTCATGAAGCCGAACTATCTCCTGCACAAAGAGGTTCCCCAAGCTCTGTACGGAACTCTGCTCCCTGAGGTCTAGGAAGTGGTCTGACTTGGTGAGTCAGTCAACGATCACCTAGATGGAATCATGCCCCTTGTAAATCTGTGCTAATTCGATCACGATGTCCATTGATATTCCATCCCACTTCCACACTGGAACTTCCAGGGGGCGAGCTAACCCTGCTGGTACCTGGTGCTCAGCCTTCACTTGCTGGCATGTGAGGCATTGAGAAACGAACCCTACTACTGCCCTCTTCATGCCTGACCACCAGAACTGTGGTTGGAGATCCCGGTACATCTTTTCCACTCTAGGATGTACTGCCAAATGGGATGTATGAAACTCCGTCAAGAGCTCCACCTAGAACGCCACTGGTACAACAATGCATCCTCTAACAAGAAGTATGTGCTCCCCAACTTATGAATATCCATCAGGAGCATGTCATGTGGATAACTGAGCACGTAAATCCACACAGTCGACATACCCATGTTTTTCCTCCCTAACTCGTTGTAAGAGTGGAGGGGTGAAAACCATAGACTGTAGGTTAGCTGTATCCTCTCCATCCACAAAGGATAACTGTAAGAAGGCTAACTGCTGTGTTGCCTCACTCAACAGTTGTGAGCTCGACTTCCTGCTAAGGGAATATGCAACCTTGTTCCCCTTTCTAGGAGTATAAATGATCTCAAAATCATAGTCCTGGAGGATATCTAGCCAACGCCTCTGCCTCAGATTCAGATCCTTTTGTGAGAAGATGTACTTGAGGCTCTTGTGGTCAGAGTAGACAATAAACCCATCACCCATGAGTTAGTGTTGCTACATCATCAATGCAAATACTACCGCTGCTAACTCAAGATCATGGTTCGCATAGTTCTGCTCAAGTGGCCTAAGCTGTTGCGAACGATAAGCAATCACTGCATGCCGCTGCATTAGGAAATAGGCGAGCTCGGTCCCTGACACGTCGCATAAAACTACGTACTCAAAACCCTCCTCTTGCAATCTCAAGAATGGGGCGCTTGTCAAACTCTACCTCAATTGCTCAAAATCATGCTGGCACTTCTCCATCCACATGAAGGGTTTCCCCTTCCTGGTCATGGCTGTGATCGATGATGATATCAGGGAGAAATAAGGAATGAATCTATAGTAATATCCTGCCAACACAAGGAAGCTTCGTACCTCCGTCACGCTTCGAGGAGGCTCCCATGCTAACACAGCCTCCACCTTGGCTAGATCCACAACCATTCCAACTACTGAGATGACATGTCCCATAATGTGGACCTCCTGAATCCAGAAATGAAACATAGGGAGCTTCCCATAATGTTGGTGCACCCAAAGTACGTCTAGAACCATGCACAAGTGTCTCGCGTGCTCCTCCCCTGATGCCGAGTACACAAGGATGTCGTCGATGAAGACCACTACGAACCGGTAAAATTACGGCTGGATGATCCGGTTCATCTGTCCCAAGAACATTGCGGGGGAATTCGTCATGCCGAATGGCATCACCAAGTAATCATAGTGACCGTAGCGGCATCTGAATGCCATCTTCGGTATATCCTCATCCCACACACGTAGCTGGTGATAACATGATCAAAGGTCATCCTTCGAGAACTACTGTGCCCCTCTTAGCTGATCGAAGAGATCATAGATCCTTGGAAGTGTATATATATTCATCATCATCACCTAGTCCAAGCGCCAATAATCCACACACAACCTCAGACTTCCATCTGCATTCTTGGAAAACAAGACTGGGGCCACCCAGGGTGAAACGCTGGGTCTCATGAAACCCTTGCTCTGCAAATCCTCCAACTGCACCCTCTGCTCGTGAAGCTCTGTGGGAGCCATCCGATATGTAGATGAGGAAATTGGTGTCGTCCCATGGTGTAAGTCGATGTAAAAGTCAATTTCCCAGTGGGGAGGTAATCTTGGAACATCTTCATGAAAGACGTCCTCATACTCTACCACCACTACTGGGAACTGAGAGCTCACAACATCTACTGGTCCGAGGGAAAGGCTAGCCAACTCATGAGTGATCGTCTTCACAATCCTATGCATGAGCACATTTTTTGCTGCATGGGTCTCCTTTTCTCTGACAAATGAAAACCTCGTTCCATCACGGTGGACACACCGACCTCTTCGCCTAAAACAGTCAATCTGGGCATAGACCAAAGATAACCAATCCATACCAAGAATGACTTCGTAAGGCCTCGAAGATTCCACCAAGAGGTTCCAACCGAAACTCTCACTTCCAAGGGTAAGATCACACTATCTACAAAGGTGTGTGATTTTCAAGTCTCCTCCTGTAGGTGTCTCCAAGCTTAAGGATCGAGTCAATGGTTCTACCGGAATCTCAAGGTTTTGTACAAGACATGAGGAAATTAGGGAATGACTGACACATGTGTCTATGAGTACGGAATCTAAGGTAGAAAAGACAAAGATCGTACCTCGAATCATCCCTGGAGCCCTTGGGTCATATGCCTTGACCACCTGCTGCTGTCCCCGTCCCTATCCCCCAGCTCCCTGCGCCTGGTGCGGACCTCCTGGGGTTGGTGGAGGAAGTAAGTCAAAGCGTCTACCACCACCCACAGCTCTCCCTGCTACTCTGTCACGTCCACTGCCTGGCGGGTCTTCCAGTTCCGTTCTCTTCCTCTACCTCGGTGGTCCATCCACCACTTCACTGTAAGTAGCTTGACGGGTTAGTCAATCTCAATAGAGATGTCCCATACCGTCGCACCTGTACCATCGCTTCTACCTAGGCTGACTATATCCAGCCTGAGAGCCATGGGCTGTCGATCCCCTGTCTTGGGTCCTCCTATGACATTTCCCACGTCCAGATCCCTACTCCTGATGCCGGATCCCTGCAGTCAGTGTCTCAGCACCTGTCTGCCTGCTGGTGACTATCGGCTGCTATCTCTGCTCTTCCAAGCAACTCTCAATCACCAAGGCTATCTCGAGCACTCCAGCATAATTGGAAATGCATTGAGGCACGCCACTAGCTCGGATTTCACGCCATATACCTCGTTCAATGTTCCGAGCTCTGATGTACTGATACCTGACCATATCCATCGAGTACCTGGCGAGGTTGGTGAACCTTGAGGAATAGTAATCCACTATCATAATGCCATACTGGAGCTGAACAAGCTCCTGGATGTGCACAACTCTCTGTGTAACTAGAGAGAACTCCTCCCTAAAGAGTCGCTCAAACTCTGTCTATGAATGAGACTCCTCGCCGTGATTCTTCATGGTCAGACTCCACCATCGTCCCGCCGAATTCTGAAGAAGGCTCACTCCTAGGATCACTATCTGTTCTGCTGGTGTCCTCACTAGATGGAAGACTCTGGTCACCACCTCAAGCCAATCTTCAGCCGCCTGAGGGTCGGGCTCACCTAGGAACCTGTGGGGCCTCTATCTCTGAAACTCATAGAGCACGCTGAACCTGCGCTTCTTGCCAGTCGGCACCATGGGTACCAGTAGATGCTCCATTGGTAGTGGTATAGTAGGTGCACCACCTGGTGGCAACGCCTGGGGAGCTGGTCCATGTATCGAAGACTCGTCACTGAGGGGGTCATCCTCGTGATCGTGCTGCTGAATCCTAGAGGGTATGCGTTGTGGAGGAATCCTGTAAAAAAAAAAGATGAACCATGTTAAATGTGTATATACGTATAGCAGACACAAAAGGGCATTCAAAACACAACCCATTCCTATACGATGCATGTACCTTTTATTTACCCGCACCCAGGATTTTCATGAACAGAGTCGAAAAGCAGGTTATCAGGGTCCTGGTGTATGGATATGTTGGCATCCGCACCAACACTGGGTTCCCTGGCCTAAAAGCTGAACCCGGAACACTTAACACTATTTCCGCAAACCAAACTCACAGACTCTTGGTCCTAAGGTAGAAACGACCACCTCTGATACCACTCTGTCACGAACCGTCCCAGTGGGGCCCGCACCGTGACTCCCCAATCCCGCCTCCAATAGGCCAGGGGCTGTTGAATAGCACCGATTATGCATATTACTAACCTGGGAGGCATTTCCTATGTACCTATAGACACACACACATCTCTATGCCCACAAATGCTGAAATGTAAAAAACACTATGGAAATAGAATGCATGCATACAACTAAACCCAAACAATGGAGTATGACGAAAGGTAGTGTACTGTAAAAGTAAACTGGGCCAAAAATACAAGCCCACCAAAAATCAAACAAACAAGAGTCTGAAAACTACAATGTCCAACCTGTAAGAATAAAAGGTACTGAGACTGCTCTTCATAGCCGTAGGAATGCCTCGGCTGGTAGGGAACTCAAAAAGCTCAGTCATGTCCTAATCCACCCTGGACTCTGTTAAAATGTTGCTCGGCTGCACAAGACTCCATACGTGTAGGCAAAGCCCGCGTAGGGGTGAGAATAACAATACTCTATAGAGGACCCCGAAAACCACAAAGTAGTACAAAAAGTAATGGTATAGTCAGCTATGAACATTATATGTATACGAAACATTTAGAACATACCAGATATACTCAAACCTACCTCCATAGTCAAGGGACAAGTCACACAACCGCATACCCCTATTAGGTATTATGTTCAAATAATCTATGATGCACTCATTCTGGGAGAACACACTCCACGAGGTTTATTGCTCTGATGACATCTGTCCAGGTAGTGTTGTTCATCGGGAACAATCACGAGAGGTAGCTGCACTATTTTTGGGAGACACATTGATGATTGGGAAGGTTACAGTAGATAATAACACTCATTACAAGAGACACACTCATGAATGGGAGAGATCACGATATACATATGAGGATCACTAACAGGGCCATGGCGGATAGTGCGACTTATCCAGAATTCACCTTCTAGGTAGAGGATCAACGCATAGTATAGTTGATCACATCGATGCCTGACTCTACCTAGGGTCTGGAATTGATTGAGGATCTTGATCCAGGCCTCTCGGATGGATTCCTGACTCTATCACCGAATGTTATCTTGAAGGGGTCAAACTCTTGAAAAGGAAGCGATACCTGACCTTCAGGGAACGAGAAGACGGGGCACGAAACCAAACAAAAGATTCCCAAGTAACGGTGAAAAAGGGGACCAAGCTGTTTTTCAAAAAGTACACGGTGTCAAGAAAGGATACACTCCATGTTGTCTGACCCCGGGTACTTCCTGTGGCAAACGGCCCATATCGGGAGGTTGGTTGTTTAGGAAAAAAAACAATGTACACAGAGTGTAGTATCACGTACACGCCGTGTCTGGGTAACTGGGGTTGGCTCCATGCCCTCTGGCCATGTGCCTGTACATGGTCACCAACCAGTGTAATCCGACCCGTGTAATCCACAAACCGGGTGACCCGCATTACTGGCCTCTCCTAGCTGTGTAATGGAGTACACGGTCGTGTACTCCATCCCATGTCTGAGTATCTATGAGATACATGTCAGGATCCACGTAGCTTCTTCTGTTGCGCTATACACATTGTTCCACCTGAAGCCGTGTATCTCCTCCCGTGTTCGTGTACTACCCAAAGTACATGCCGAGTTTCAGGGGATGTCCAACACAACGTGTGACAGGGGTCACATGCCGTTTTATTCCTCTCGGACCCTGAAACCCTAGCCGTTGCCACCAGTACTATATGGCATGTTCTTTGGAAATAGATGCCGTGTATTCTGGAAATTTACAGAAACGGCGCCCTTCCCCGGCGTGCATCCCGTGGTGCTTTAATCATCGATCCGGCCGTCCGAACGCCGCAAAACATCTAGGTTCTAGTCGCCCTGACAACACGAAGCTACTTCCGTCGATTTTTTGCCTCCGATCGGCTCAAAAAAACGTGTTCTGATCTTACCGCACGATGAACGCTTGAAGAATGCTCTTTCTGATCCGGTCCGATTCGTCATCCGCCATCATATTCGAACCTCCACAAGGTCGTTGCAGTGTCGAACCTTCGATTTGAGATCATTGCATCGTTGAACAGATGCACAATGATTCTTTGTTCGTCACCCCACAAATAATGTGAAGAACGCGTGAGGAAATAAGGGGGAAAATCGAAATAAACAAATCGAGGAACGAACCTCCACCGTCGTTCATCACTGCGTTGATTCTCTCCCGTTAATAGGTTTAAACTGAGTAGTGATCAACATAAAGAAAATCATGGATCATTTCCCCAAAAATCATCCCAAAGAAAACCCTCTGACAAGAACATATGAATTCACGGATCAAATTGTTCGTGGTTGATAAGCGTTCGTCATTTAATCTCAAATATGGGGAAAATAAATTGAAACAACAAACCCCTACCATTTGAAAGAATCGATCGTTGACGAAGGCATCGCGCTGACACTATCGTCGAGATCCTTCAACGTTATTGGCATAGAGATTCTTGGCATTGATTTGTCATCGTTCGTCACCAAGAGTTTTCTCCAAAGCACAGGGTATTCGGCAGAGGTTCCACTAAAATGTCGCCAACGATCAACAATTGATTAACCCATTAGAAATGGAAACATATTGTCATTTAATTACACGGCAGCATTAATGACATCAACTCTCCATTTTGAAGCTATTATGACGCGCCATTAATTTAGGAAACAGTTGTGCCATTGTCGCGCTGCATCGAATGTTTCCTTAAATGAAATGAAATAAACATGTTAATTTAATTTATTTTATTTTACTTATAATGTCTGAAAATTAACTTTTTCCCACGACCCACGCCGGTTGAGGTTAGCCTCACTCTTATGTAAAGTCGATGTCCCGGACGCAATGATGTACTTATATTTTTAATCTAGGCATCCGTTTGGAAACTTCCACAACCTCACAAAAGTGTTGACTTACATAACTTAAAAAAGATCCAACCACAATTCCCGGCTCACTAGACCTCGGAATGATGTGTCGTCTTCACGCCCGGTTTTGAAATAAGTCCATATAATATTTAAAAATAATAAACGGAAAATTATGAGAAATAATAGTTCACCATGATTAATAGGATGAGGAAGGTATGTGAGAATTGATATAAGGATTGACAATACATATCCCATATAATTGGGTTTTCTAGTAGGACATTCAGGGAATTTTCTATCACAATCACCATTAACATGGTTCCTTCAGGTTCCTTCTATTGACTAGAACTAAATATCATAGGGTGAGAAACATTTACAATTTAGAGGAACTACATACTCATGAAAAGTCACATCTAGTAAATCTAAATTATTAAATTTTCCTTAATCTATGAAATCATAGGTTTATCTCAGGTTATAGATAGACAAATTCTTTTAAAATCCTTTATTACAGTTCATGTGGAATTTTTGAATTCCCCAATAAATATCCCCCAAGAATGTCAAACAAAGTGATCAATACAGACCATTTTCATACACCAGATTACCCTGAGTCATGCTTGAAACATAATATTTTAGTAAATTAAACTAGGTAAATCAATTCCATATCCAAATCCACAATAATTATCTCAGAAGGGATCTATTGTGAGGAAACTGGTCAATCTATCTGTTTCTAATGTTAAATTTAAATTTACAATAATATTCCTCATCCGTAAATGTATCCCTAAACATGTATTTATTGTTTACAGTAATATTTTAACAGCATAGTTTCAAATAGTTAAATAAAAATCTTCTCTTATAATAACTATTGATACCCTCCGATTGAATACATTAATATTAAAAAATATTGAATATTATATAAAAAATCATACAAATAATTTATGAAATATTCTTCTAGTCTAGTTCCATTGTAATCAAAGATACATAATCACTAATACATAAGTGTGTTACATTATATCACACTAAGTTATTCATTACTAGAACCTTTATTTGAAAAATAAAACATAATACATCATAATATTACCTCTAGAAAGAAACATAAAAATGGGTGGGATCATATTCTAGATAAGGAAAAATAAATGGTACATATATGAATAAGCATAAGAATTGGGGTATGTGAATGTGATCATGAAAATAAAATATCCTACTCTGAATGTAAGATATCATAAATTAGAATCACAGTATAAGGATTGGTAGTACATAAGAAATGAATTATAAGGAAATAAATAACGTAATCCATGGAAGCATAAAATGAAAAGTAAAAATAGAATTATGGAGGACATATAATTATATAATATTATTTCCAAATTATCTAGGTAATCGCTTTTTAGACAATCTCACTAGTGTGGGTTCACTCTCCATACCATCTTTGTAGTCATTGATGACTCTGATAGCCATCTTAGTGGCATGAGTTTACTACACATGAAATCATGGTTGTCATGGTACTCTCCCATGGGAATCTTTGTAGTAAATGTTTATTACCAATACCATCTTAATATATATCATGAGATATAAATATTTACCCAATTCATTGGAGGAGGATATTTGTCAAACTCATATAGTAATGAAATCATACATACATTTTCAATAAGTTCATAAATAATCATATCATAACCAACCAAAGGAAATTCTAATTGTAATTATGTAATCATGTCATAAAATGGGGTAAAACATTTTTATTAACCATTAAATTATAAAACTAATAATTGAAATGAAGCGGGTTTTAAAATCACATAACACATGATTGAGAAATTGGATTTATAGACATTATTCCATCAAAACATTGTCTATTCAATGAAAGAATATGAATGCATCATTGAATAATTTTCATAAAAAGGAATCAGTAACACAATATAATGTAATAATAGAAAACAAACAAGATTGAAATATATTTGGAAAACATTTCCCAAGGAATAAATCCTATCTACAATGAAAACACTTTTTTATAAATAAAACATTTCCTAAAACATTTTAAATGAAAATAGCATTGATTATTTATAGTGGACGATTTGAAAAGAATAAAACATTTATAAATTCTTATTTCCAGAAAAATTATTTTCATTTTCCTTTTGAAAAAATTATTTTAATAATTTTATATAACATCATTTTTTTAAATAATACCTATTTCCGATCAAGGAGAGAAATATAGTCTGATTTTTCATAAAAACAATTCTTTTAATATAGTAAGTACCAATTATTAGAAATATACTAGTAATAAATGGAAATATCTTGAATAAAAAATGTTTATGTAATACTATAATAATTCTTTGAGATGGATCCTAATATTTCATTAATGGAGAAAAAATCATTAATAGTCTTAGAAAAGCAATGAGAATGTTTCAATAATCTATTTCAACTCGGTTACATAGTATAATAATTTCAATGTAAAAAAATTAAATTATATGGAGAATAAAATAAAATGAATAGATTGTGATTAATTTAATAACATTTAATAATAATTTATATAATCATCGACAATTAATTTAGGTGCACAAAAAAACACGAGCCTTAAATAATGAAAATTTCCGAAAAACTATATTACAGATTTGGTATTTTTTAAAAACTAAACACCATGAAAGAAAGTTCATAAAATTTATATGTGAATACAAAAATAATTAAGAATGAAATACCAATAATACATCATGTGATGTATATATACAACAAAATATATGTGAGTTGTGATGAAGTCATGTATCTCATTTAAATAAATGTGAGATGAAATTATCTAACCTCGTGTCTTGACTGTCATTGAACAGATTGAAGAAACATTTATAATAAATATATATTTAATATAAATATTTTACGTAAGAATATTATTAAATATACTATTATATATTTTTTAATTATGAACTTATATTTCACTTTTTTTAAGAATCACATGTTAATGTTTTATTTATGGGAATATCCCCTCTGTTCATCGCATGTGTCTTAATTTGTTTTATCATTGGACCTTATACATACATAATGATTATATAATATACACAATGATATAAATAACATATGTATTAATTGTATTTGTATTATTATAATCTATACAATCTATAGGTATGAAATTAAGGACACCATTCATTAAAATTCTATGTAGTAAGTACGCATGAACAATTTCTCTATTGTTACTATTGTATTATAAACAATAGAAGAAAATGCATTACATTTATAAATGTATTTAATATATATAAATTAGAATTATAATGTTATATATATTATATATTATCTCTAAACCCAAAAATTATATATTACATGTAGTGTTTTAATGAATCGCATCACATTGAGGCGGTAATAGGTCCACAAATACTGAAACGATAATACCCTATTTACACATAATCTAAAGTGGAAATATATGTATTATAAATGAAATAAATTTAATTTATGGAATAATAATTAAAATATATCAAATATATAAACCTATTTGCAATCATAATCCCGTCCATGATCAGTAGTAAAGGAAAAAATGGGAACTCAATGTTTAGTGAGGCTGTAGTTCCTCGGTCACATAAATATTATGCTTTTTAACAATTTGATGTATATGTGTGTAACTTTTTGTAAAAAATTATCACAAATAAATTTTATTATATTGAATATAATGTTATTAAAAATATAAATGAATAAATATTATGGAGGGGTTGATAATGAATAGAAAATAAATGGGTTTGAGAGAAGACATTGCCTCAAAATCGGGTAACTCATATCAGTTTGTGCCCAAAGGATTCTTTAGATTTCCTTGATCCCGAAGATAGGAATAAATGAGTAGTGGAAGAATTTTTTGATGTTTGTTGGGAATTTATTGTTAGAACATATGTTGGCTGAGATGTGTGAGGAATGTGGAGAGACGATTACCTTTTATCATGGGGGGAAATGACTCACATGATATTTTTGAAAACAAGTTAGATGTACCGATGATTTTAGTAAATAAAAATCATCCATAACCTACTAAAATCATTAATGTAATAATAATATATTGATTATATATATATATTTGGATTTTAAATAGCGTAATGGTCATTTTAGACCTTATGTTTAAGATATTTTCACTTATTATGATTAATTTTACATTATTCATTATAATAAATTTTAATTAATTTTAGTAATCATATTGGTCAAAAACTAAGTATAACATATTATAAATTATGAATAATTCTTACTAGAAATATGGAATCCATTTTTCCAAATTCAAATCACATAATTTGATTAAAATAATTAAAATTTAATCTGTTATTGAGGTTGGCAATTTTGATATCTAAATTAAAAATGATCAAATGTTTTTTGTGTTATTATATCCAATATCAATGTAATATTTTGGAAATATTATATAATTAGATAAATTAATAATTATAAATTATAATTAATTCATGAATACAAATTAAAATATATTTTTACAAAATAAATAAATTCAATGAAAATGGTCTGTTCAATTAGAAGTTTTTTCACTGTTCATAACAAATATAATTTTTATGAAAAATAACAAAATTTATCCCAAATCTAATTACGATAATCAAAATTAAAAAATGATTTTTATTTTATAAAATTAAATTCCTAAATGTGTGTGAAATTATTATTTTTATAGATGGACTTAAAAATGTAATTCGATTGAGATATTAATATTTTTAAACATATAAAGACTTTTCCAAAGAACTGTATCTTTCATTATCAATATGACATAGTTATATATATAAATATATATTGTAACCATAATATGAAATGAGTCTATTACTATTTATATTAATATATTTAATATCTATATTATAATTTTTTAATTTATGTAATTATAATATTAAATTGATGTTTCGTAGAAATTCTGTGCATCGTGTGATGTATGCCAAGTGGGTGTGGTGTGTATCGTATGCAATGTTTTTGTGATATGTACTATAAATCAAGTCAATGATAAGTGAAATTAATATTTTTCTTTTTTTGATTCTATATATAAATGATATTTTTAGTTTATTTGTAAAAAATGGTCCACAAAAATTTTGGGTGTTACGAGGTTTATTCATGTGTCCTAAACTACAAGATACCCATAAACAAAAAGTAATTCTCCAAAAATCAACAATTATGTAATATCGACCTGCTAGGAATCAAAATAAACCACTTATTCCTATTGTGGCTTGGGTAGTATTAGAATAGGTTCTAAGGTCAATATCTTATTTAAATCTTGGATAGAATTCTCACATTACCCAGATCATTCCTACATGATAACCTTATTGATCTTTTATGAAATCGGTGCTTTCAAATGAGAAAAGTCATGGACAGACATATAATAATTTCTTGATATTCCCATAAATTAATAGAAATAAAAACAATCTTTTGCCGCTACCATGTTATCTCTGCATTCACATATTATTTGTCCACTAACACACCTTTATCCGAGATGATGTGACCCAATAAGTGATCTGTTCAATCCATGAATGCCTAAAATATATCATGGAATATATCAGATTCTATCTGGATGTAAATATAATGTTATTTTATATTTTTTCAATGTTCTTCATGATTTATGGAGCCCGTCAATATTTCATAGACAAACATTACCACAAACATATCCTAAGACTGATGAAAGATTATTCTCATCTATTCTATAAACACTACGAGTGCTTTCGTCCAAAAAAATTGTATCATGATTGAATCATATAGGTCATAAAAGATTATGAAATAATCTATCATTGTATCGTAAGTTTCAACTCTCATGTAATGATACATTGATCCAAATTAGATCTTGGAGATTATGTAAGCACCATTCAACTGGTCCAACAGATCATTGATACATCGAAGAGGATATTACTTCTTCACATACATCTTATTTAATATCTCATTATCAGAAAATAAGTTTATTGTACCATAAAACTTATTTCAAAATATAACTATAGAACACCATGATTACGTACTCATAAGGACAGTCACTTAAGCCATCTTTTATTACATTTTATTTGAACACTCTTGATTCTCTGTCAATTATATTGTATATGATGGAATAAAAATGGATTAGTCCCAGTAAATGAGCTCTATAGAATATTCCACAACTACAATAGTTAAAAGCCCTAAAATATATTTTGGAAACCTAACATGAAACATTTCTAGTATGGTTCAAATGAATTCTTACTTACACAATGATATAAATAACATATGTATTAATTGTATTTGTATTATTATAATCTATACAATCTATAGGTATGAAATTAAGGACACCATTCATTAAAATTCTAAGTAGTAAGTACGCATGGACAATTTCTCTATTGTTACTATTGTATTATAAACAATAGAAGAAAATGCATTACATTTATAAATGTATTTAATATATATAAATTAGAATTATAATGTTATATATATTATATATTATCTCTAAACCCAAAAATTATATATTACATGTAGTGTTTTAATGAATCGCATCACATTGAGGCGGTAATAGGTCCACAAATACTGAAACGATAATACCCTATTTACACATAATGTAAAGTGGAAATATATGTATTATAAATGAAATAAATTTAATTTATGGAATAATAATTAAAATATATCAAATATATAAACCTATTTGCAATCATAATCCCGTCCATGATCAGTAGTAAAGGAAAAAATGGGAACTCAATGTTTAGTGAGGCTGTAGTTCCTCGGTCACATAAATATTATGCTTTTTAACAATTTGATGTATATGTGTGTAACTTTTTGTAAAAAATTATCACAAATAAATTTTATTATATTGAATATAATGTTTTTAAAAATATAAATGAATAAATATTATGGAGGGGTTGATAATGAATAGAAAATAAATGGGTTTGAGAGAAGACATTGCCTCAAAATCGGGTAACTCATATCAGTTTGTGCCCAAAGGATTCTTTAGATTTCCTTGATCCCGAAGATAGGAATAAATGAGTAGTGGAAGAATTTTTTGATGTTTGTTGGGAATTTATTGTTAGAACATATGTTGGCTGAGATGTGTGAGGAATGTGGAGAGACGATTACCTTTTATCATGGGGGGAAATGACTCACATGATATTTTTGAAAACAAGTTAGATGTACCGATGATTTTAGTAAATAAAAATCATCCATAACCTACTAAAATCATTAATGTAATAATAATATATTGATTATATATATATAATTGGATTTTAAATAGCGTAATGGTCATTTTAGACCTTATGTTTAAGATATTTTCACTTATTATGATTAATTTTACATTATTCATTATAATAAATTTTAATTAATTTTAGTAATCATATTGGTCAAAAACTAAGTATAACATATTATAAATTATGAATAATTCTTACTAGAAATATGGAATCCATTTTTCCAAATTCAAATCACATAATTTGATTAAAATAATTAAAATTTAATCTGTTATTGAGGTTGGCAATTTTGATATCTAAATTAAAAATGATCAAATGTTTTTTGTGTTATTATATCCAATATCAATGTAATATTTTGGAAATATTATATAATTAGATAAATTAATAATTATAAATTATAATTAATTCATGAATACAAATTAAAATATATTTTTACAAAATAAATAAATTCAATGAAAATGGTCTGTTCAATTAGAATTTTTTTCACTGTTCATAACAAATATAATTTTTATGAAAAATAACAAAATTTATCCCAAATCTAATTACGATAATCAAAATTCAAAAATGATTTTTATTTTATAAAATTAAATTCCTAAATGTGTGTGAAATTATTTTTTTTATAGATGGACTTAAAAATGTAATTCGATTGAGATATTAATATTTTTAAACATATAAAGACTTTTCCAAAGAACTGTATCTTTCATTATCAATATGACATAGTTATATATATAAATATATATTGTAACCATAATATGAAATGAGTCTATTACTATTTATATTAATATATTTAATATCTATATTATAATTTTTTAATTTATGTAATTATAATATTAAATTGATGTTTCGTAGAAATTCTGTGCATCGTGTGATGTATGCCAAGTGGGTGTGGTGTGTATCGTATGCAATGTTTTTGTGATATGTACTATAAATCAAGTCAATGATAAGTGAAATTAATATTTTTCTTTTTTCAATTCTATATATAAATGATATTTTTAGTTTATTTGTAAAAAATGGTCCACAAAAATTTTGGGTGTTACGAGGTTTATTCATGTGTCCTAAACTACAAGATACCCATAAACAAAAAGTAATTCTCCAAAAATCAACAATTATGTAATATCGACCTGCTAGGAATCAAAATAAACCACTTATTCCTATTGTGGCTTGGGTAGTATTAGAATAGGTTCTAAGGTCAATATCTTATTTAAATCTTGGATAGAATTCTCACATTACCCAGATCATTCCTACATGATAACCTTATTGATCTTTTATGAAATCGGTGCTTTCAAATGAGAAAAGTCATGGACAGACATATAATAATTTCTTGATATTCCCATAAATTAATAGAAATAAAAAAAATCTTTTGCCGCTACCATGTTATCTCTGCATTCACATATTATTTGTCCACTAACACACCTTTATCCGAGATGATGTGACCCAATAAGTGATCTGTTCAATCCATGAATGCCTAAAATATATCATGGAATATATCAGATTCTATCTGGATGTAAATATAATGTTATTTTATATTTTTTCAATGTTCTTCATGATTTATGGAGCCCGTCAATATTTCATAGACAAACATTACCACAAACATATCCTAAGACTGATGAAAGATTATTCTCATCTATTCTATAAACACTACGAGTGCTTTCGTCCAAAAAAATTGTATCATGATTGAATCATATAGGTCATAAAAGATTATGAAATAATCTATCATTGTATCGTAAGTTTCAACTCTCATGTAACGATACATTGATCCAAATTAGATCTTGGAGATTATGTAAGCACCATTCAACTGGTCCAACAGATCATTGATACATCGAAGAGGATATTACTTCTTCACATACATCTTATTTAATATCTCATTATCAGAAAATAAGTTTATTGTACCATCAAACTTATTTCAAAATATAACTATAGAACACCATGATTACGTACTCATAAGGACAGTCACTTAAGCCATCTTTTATTACATTTTATTTGAACACTCTTGATTCTCTGTCAATTATATTGTATATGATGGAATAAAAATGGATTAGTCCCAGTAAATGAGCTCTATAGAATATTCCACAACTACAATAGTTAAAAGCCCTAAAATATATTTTGGAAACCTAACATGAAACATTTCTAGTATGGTTCAAATGAATTCTTACTTACACAATGATATAAATAACATATGTATTAATTGTATTTGTATTATTATAATCTATACAATCTATAGGTATGAAATTAAGGACACCATTCATTAAAATTCTAAGTAGTAAGTACGCACGAACAATTTCTCTATTGTTACTATTGTATTATAAACAATAGAAGAAAATGCATTACATTTATAAATGTATTTAATATATATAAATTAGAATTATAATGTTATATATATTATATATTATCTCTAAACCCAAAAATTATATATTACATGTAGTGTTTTAATGAATCGCATCACATTGAGGCGGTAATAGGTCCACAAATACTGAAACGATAATACCCTATTTACACATAATGTAAAGTGGAAATATATGTATTATAAATGAAATAAATTTAATTTATGGAATAATAATTAAAATATATCAAATATATAAACCTATTTGCAATCATAATCCCGTCCATGATCAGTAGTAAAGGAAAAAATGGGAACTCAATGTTTAGTGAGGCTGTAGTTCCTCGGTCACATAAATATTATGCTTTTTAACAATTTGATGTATATGTGTGTAACTTTTTGTAAAAAATTATCACAAATAAATTTTATTATATTGAATATAATGTTATTAAAAATATAAATGAATAAATATTATGGAGGGGTTGATAATGAATAGAAAATAAATGCGTTTGAGAGAAGACATTGCCTCAAAATCGGGTAACTCATATCAGTTTGTGCCCAAAGGATTCTTTAGATTTCCTTGATCCCGAAGATAGGAATAAATGAGTAGTGGAAGAATTTTTTGATGTTTTTTGGGAATTTATTGTTAGAACATATGTTGGCTGAGATGTGTGAGGAATGTGGAGAGACGATTACCTTTTATCATGGGGGGAAATGACTCACATGATATTTTTGAAAACAAGTTAGATGTACCGATGATTTTAGTAAATAAAAATCATCCATAACCTACTAAAATCATTAATGTAATAATAATATATTGATTATATATATATAATTGGATTTTAAATAGCGTAATGGTCATTTTAGACCTTATGTTTAAGATATTTTCACTTATTATGATTAATTTTACATTATTCATTATAATAAATTTTAATTAATTTTAGTAATCATATTGGTCAAAAACTAAGTATAACATATTATAAATTATGAATAATTCTTACTAGAAATATGGAATCTATTTTTCCAAATTCAAATCACATAATTTGATTAAAATAATTAAAATTTAATCTGTTATTGAGGTTGGCAATTTTGATATCTAAATTAAAAATGATCAAATGTTTTTTGTGTTATTATATCCAATATCAATGTAATATTTTGGAAATATTATATAATTAGATAAATTAATAATTATAAATTATAATTAATTCATGAATACAAATTAAAATATATTTTTACAAAATAAATAAATTCAATGAAAATGGTCTGTTCAATTAGAAGTTTTTTCACTGTTCATAACAAATATAATTTTTATGAAAAATAACAAAATTTATCCCAAATCTAATTACGATAATCAAAATTCAAAAATGATTTTTATTTCATAAAATTAAATTCCTAAATGTGTGTGAAATTATTTTTTTTATAGATGGACTTAAAAATGTAATTCGATTGAGATATTAATATTTTTAAACATATAAAGACTTTTCCAAAGAACTGTATCTTTCATTATCAATATGACATAGTTATATATATAAATATATATTGTAACCATAATATGAAATGAGTCTATTACTATTTATATTAATATATTTAATATCTATATTATAATTTTTTAATTTATGTAATTATAATATTAAATTGATGTTTCGTAGAAATTCTGTGCATCGTGTGATGTATGCCAAGTGGGTGTGGTGTGTATCGTATGCAATGTTTTTGTGATATGTACTATAAATCAAGTCAATGATAAGTGAAATTAATATTTTTCTTTTTTTAATTCTATATATAAATGATATTTTTAGTTTATTTGTAAAAAATGGTCCACAAAAATTTTGGGTGTTACGAGGTTTATTCATGTGTCCTAAACTACAAGATACCCATAAACAAAAAGTAATTCTCCAAAAATCAACAATTATGTAATATCGACCTGCTAGGAATCAAAATAAACCACTTATTCCTATTGTGGCTTGGGTAGTATTAGAATAGGTTCTAAGGTCAATATCTTATTTAAATCTTGGATAGAATTCTCACATTACCCAGATCATTCCTACATGATAACCTTATTGATCTTTTATGAAATTGGTGCTTTCAAATGAGAAAAGTCATGGACAGACATATAATAATTTCTTGATATTCCCATAAATTAATAGAAATAAAAAAAATCTTTTGCCGCTACCATGTTATCTCTGCATTCACATATTATTTGTCCACTAACACACCTTTATCCGAGATGATGTGACCCAATAAGTGATCTGTTCAATCCATGAATGCCTAAAATATATCATGGAATATATCAGATTCTATCTGGATGTAAATATAATGTTATTTTATATTTTTTCAATGTTCTTCATGATTTATGGAGCCCGTCAATATTTCATAGACAAAAATTACCACAAACATATCCTAAGACTGATGAAAGATTATTCTCATCTATTCTATAAACACTACGAGTGCTTTCGTCCAAAAAAATTGTATCATGATTGAATCATATAGGTCATAAAAGATTATGAAATAATCTATCATTGTATCGTAAGTTTCAACTCTCATGTAATGATACATTGATCCAAATTAGATCTTGGAGATTATGTAAGCACCATTCAACTGGTCCAACAGATCATTGATACATCGAAGAGGATATTACTTCTTCACATACATCTTATTTAATATCTCATTATCAGAAAATAAGTTTATTGTACCATCAAACTTATTTCAAAATATAACTATAGAACACCATGATTACGTACTCATAAGGACAGTCACTTAAGCCATCTTTTATTACATTTTATTTGAACACTCTTGATTCTCTGTCAATTATATTGTATATGATGGAATAAAAATGGATTAGTCCCAGTAAATGAGCTCTATAGAATATTCCACAACTACAATAGTTAAAAGCCCTAAAATATATTTTGGAAACCTAACATGAAACATTTCTAGTATGGTTCAAATGAATTCTTACTTACAATTGTATAATCAATAAATAGTATATAAACCTAAGTTGTAAGCTCCCATAGTTCCTGATACACTGACACTGTATGGCCTACCATGATATCCCCATCACCACGGTGATTATAAATACTATCTATAAGAGTGGTAATGGTCAATATCCTATGGTGTAAATCAATATAGGAGCAGTATTATACTAACTAATCCATTCCCTAAAACATTTATAAGACTAACATTACTTGAATGTAGTGAACCCATAGAAAAAATATTACCTGACATTGAGAGGACACCCCTTGAACAAACAAATTAATCTTGAGCATACTACCAATGTAGTATATATCATCATAAAAACACTCAATAACATGACTGAAATTCTCTAAAAAGTCATATGTTTTCATATATAAAAATATGTGGGGCACTAGTGTCAAATAATGACCTAGCTAGCACTGAAGCTACATGATTATTTGCTCTTACATTCAATAGTATAACCTCACTATCCACAAGAATAAGATGAACTGAATGAAATAGTCATGCCCCTCTTACTTATGATGTATTCTCAGTCTCCTATGGTTCACTTCTATGATAATATTGGATCTATTTCCCATAATTACCACATAAACTACCTTTACTGACTTGTCCATTAGTACTATAAATTCAATAATGGTTTGGTATAGCGATTCTCATTCTCGTATTCTAGTTCAGCTTAAATGCATCATCAGAATTGATCTATCTTGGGTTTGTATGAAACTTATATTTATTACAAATCCAATAACATGATTGTCACTCAATTGGTGGTTCGGTAGACTGTCTATGGAAGTGACCAGACCTTCCTCACTGGTGAAATTTAACTCAGGAAAGGTAATACGAAACAAACCCATCTCTGTGTCCACTCTACATCCAACTTATCTATATTAAATTCCTATAGTGACGCTACCTACTCTAAAATTTTGTACCTATTGACCATCCAGCAGAAAAAAAAATCACTACACTACAATCCTTGGTTATGTTCCCCTGGTGTTTGATAACCCCATTAACAAGTTCATTAAACCTCTTCAGCCTGAAGATATTAACTTATGACATTTTTTCAATTTTAAGCCCTTAATGAAAATAATTTTCTACATTAGCTTATAATTTATCGAATACTATATAAAAGCCTTGACACATTGAAAATCATCCATCTTAGTACATCACATAACTGATCCCCTGAGACTACCACATAACCCAATAAACTATCATCTATATGGGGATCCCACACGAAATGTTTTCTATGAACATCATTGTAAATTCCTCCAACTACATAGTCTCCAGATATCTATCTTGATTCATAGATACCCCCCATCATATCACATGACCATTTATCAATGAGTAAAATAAATTTACACTCTTATTAGCATGATTCCTTAATTGGTCAGTCATGTTCTCCATGGACTACATCCAGAACTCTATAATGTCAGGTCCACCAACATCAATAAACATTAGATGCTGATATAACTGATATATCCCTCATCATATCACACATTATATTCATATCCCTCTATGGGACCGTATTTATAACCATAATAAATCACTAGAACATCTAATGAGACTGCTCTCCAAATTCCTCTATTAATGTAATATGTTCTTTAGCTTCCACAATGGTATGATAATTTTAATCCATGTCCTTCAATAAACCTCACAGTAAGTATAATAGTAAAGACATATCTCTAGAGTTCCAAACACACTTCCAAGGACACACATGAAAAACTTAATAAATTTTACATGAATGGATCACAAAAGCAATATTGAGTAATTAACCCATTTTCCCTAACCATAAAGTCAAAAATGAGGTTTTATAAATACTATTTACCATCCTATATTAAGGCAACGATTATGAAAGGGTAACCGCATTAACATAACCAGTGATTATCATTAAACAACAATTTATTAACATATTTCACCAATTTAAAACCTTCATGTTTAAATTTGGAAACTTTTTTTTCAATTATTATAGAAAAGAAAAAAAATTAAATTTCCACAACTAACTGAAAAAATTGATTTCTCGTGCATGTTTAAAATGATGCATGTAAAATAATAATATTGGGATATTATGATGATGAATACACTCAAAACTCTCATGCAATTCTACGTAGTGATTCATATAAAAGAACTCAAAAAAATTAACACATCACACTATCATTGAGTAATATAAGGTGAAATAACATCAAGTGAAACATACCATTTTTGTAACAACATTTCCATCTTGGGTATATGGATTTTACCCATGTCTATGGTTTATATAACATCTTGAAAGATCTCATAACCAAGACTTGAATCATCTTATTCTCCTATACACCAATTCAATATAGTAATATAAAAAAAGAAAATTACACATTACTCAAATACTACTTGGTTACATACTAACCTGGGTGCCTCACACATATTACACATGCTGGTTGGATACATGAACTCTTGTGAACATGAATATACATTAATGGAATAACAATAGAGCTAATTTCCTCTTATAATTCATGGTGATACTGTACCCTCATTAAAATAGATTCCCAAAAGTGGAATAAATGAACAATAACCAAATGTTATAACTAATGACAATATATCCCATTATTACATGATAAATAGAAATGAATGTACAATATCAAATACTATATAGTATATATGTCATGAAATATATGTTTCATGTGTCAATATGAAATTTCAAAAATAATTAATGACGCGACTAATAATCGAAGTCGATCATGAATCTCTTATTGTTCACTCATTCATCATCAAAACAATTTCTTCTATACAACAAATGAATCATTCCCTTAACCAATCCTGAAACCCTTAAATAATTTTTGGTAATGATTAGGCATCCTAGAATGTGTGGTCATACAAATTAGTTGGCCACCACTATTGAAATATAAACCAATTTCATGCAAAACAGTATATTCTCTTGTATAAATAATAAGGTACAAAAAATAAATTAATTAATTCACATTAATTCAAATATTCATTATTTTGCCACATAACTGGTTGGTTTATTAGGACACCTTAACTCACATTACATACTTTGGATTGTGATGAATTCTAAACTATATCAAAACTCCAATTCAGTATTCCTTATAACACATGGTTTTTTATTATAAAATTCATCTTAATTTATTATCACGGCCAATTGGAAATATGGTCAAATGCCAACATACTTGGCCAAGGTCTCCATGTCATGTACCCAAAGGGGATTTGTAGTCAAAGTTCATATCCCACACTCATTATAAAAATTTAACACTATAAGGATTTTTAACCCTAATGTTATCTTTATCCCTAATTTATCACTGTGTCATTTAGAACAAGTAGACAAAGATTCGTTCAAAAATATTAATAAATTTATCATTATGGTATTTCGGTGAAATAGAACATGTCCATCATAAAAATATAAATAAATTACAATATCAAATATGACACATTAATGAATATTAGTCATAATTAACCCTCTTATAACATTTCATAATTGACACATCAATTATTTATTTCAATAATTAATTAATATGGCACAATCAAATGAAAAATCACAATAATTACCAATAATTAATTTCCATATTAAATAATCTAATTAATCAAATCAAATAATCACAATAGTTACTATTAATTAATTCAATAATTAATTAATCTAAATAAAAAATATCTATATACTAATAATTAATTCAATAATTAATTATTTTGAATTCCATAATCCTAATAACCTAATAATTAAGTCAGTATTTATATAATCAAATTCCATAATCCCAATCCCATAATATATTTAAAAAATCAATAACTCCAAATACACATTATAAATTTCCCCAATCCAATCCACATAATTATCACATTGATTATATATCAAATCAATTTAAACACGAGCTAAATTTCCCAGTCATGGATATTGAGAATCCAAAATTACATACATGTAATTATATTGAGTGTATATAATTATAATTTATAACAAATACCTAAAATCGCTGATGAGAGATTGCCCGATATAAATTCCTCCATTTTAAATACACTGTTAAAACTCATGAAAATGAATGATACCATGAGTCAAATAACAAATACTAGACGTAACATATCGATATCCATAAAACATATACTAATATATAATACCAATTGGGAAAAATTCGATTCAAGGATAGAAGTTGAAAGGAAAATGATTGGAAACTATAAGAAATTAAATTTTCCATTCATGAGAGGTGTAGTTAGTAAATATATTATTTGAATCTCAATTAAAAAAGGATTGATGGGATGTGAATCACTCTTGGATCCCAAAAAAATGAGATAAATCTTTTTTGGGTTGTGATGGGGTTTTAGTGATATAAAATGGGGGATTGTTAATTTATAAAACCAAATTTACAGTTAATTAAAACATTTTCCATTGTTTCAGGTATGGGGATCATGGTTTCAGATAACCATGAACCAAAACCATGTGGATCACTTTTTGATGTCATGTGGTTAAATATACGATGATGATTAGTTTGATAAAAATGACAGAAAATAGTGGAAACCCCACTATTTAAATGGTGCAGAATTTTGTATTCTAGGAACGTGGGTTGGATAAACGTGCCCCAACCCTGAAATACCCCATTTCACAAAAAATCCTCAAAATTTCATAGAAATAACCCATGTTTATCCCCAAAAAATATCTCAATAAAGGGAAAAATAGTACCTATAAATGATCTCAATACATCTCTAGAAAACGAGTGATCATACACCATTGATGATATGATTCATAGTGGAATATAAAACATCATGATATATGAGTGAATCCTGATGTTTAATTCCATTTGGGTATTTTATACACAACATAAAACTGAGATTGTGTATTTAAAAACCCAACTAAAAGTTTATTTATACAAAATCCCTTAATTCACACTTCTTATCAGATGAACATTCATTAACGTCGTGTATATTTGTTTCAATATTTCTTATAATAATCCATATTAGTATTTATAATTACATATATTTTCCATTTATAACTTCATATCACCCTTTTGAGAAATTGTTTTAATTATTTCCATGGGTTATGTTGATAATTTTTTTATATACTCGCCTTTGTTTTGTCATGAAGTTTTAATTTCTTATGCATATAATATAATTACATAATTTGAAGAATAATAATCACTAAACAATTATCATTTTTATAAATCATTTTTACATTTAATACCATTCTTTAATGGTGGTTTTGATAAATGGAGTGATTTACGATCATGGAAATGGTAGGTTGTATGTAGAAATGAGTAACATATTAATATTCAAATGATCAATATGTAATGAAGGTAAATATTAAATTAACTATCATAATGAACAAAATATCATAATATATTATTAGAATTATTATATATATATCATACATTTTTTTATTGATGTAAATAGATTAAATAAATTGTGTCTTGGTCTTCGACAGAGGAGCCACCTTCAATAAAACAATTCTACACGAACGACGATTTCACCTTTCATCGAGTGAATACTTAAGAAATAAAATGAAAAATATTAACTTTTTTGAGTAATGATTATTTTATCAATATCATAATTAGTTTATTTTCAAAACTTATAATCTTTTACATTACCATTATCACATTCCATATTATGTGATAATGGAAAACTTTTATTATCACTTCATGAGGTGGTAATCCAACCTACACATGAGCGATATTATCGTGACTATAATGAAATTAAAAATAAAATGATATATATGAAATAATGTCCATATGGGTATTAATATTATATTAATATTCTATATATTCTATATATCCATCTTAATACACAACTTTTAGTGTTGGTAATTCAAAATAAAATGATATGAGCTCTTAAGGTAGTATTCCTCCATATAAAAGAACGATGATTTCGTAAATGATTTGATGGATGTGGAGGTGATTTTAGGACTTGAAAAACACATTATAATATCTATATATATATATTATAAATATAGTTTTTCACAATGATGGTTTTAATTCAATTTTACATTGTGGTGGAGGAAATAAAATAAAATAGGTCACTGAAGAACAACACATCCTTTTCAAGAATCCTCCTTAGGTTTGCAATAAAACCATCCAAATATGGATTTATGCCCCGAATACGGCTTATATTATGTGAATATTTGATTTAGTATGTAATGTGAGAAGTTATATTCATGTTTTTTATGATTTCAATATTATTGTGGAGGGGGTACATTTTAATATGTGAGGTTAGTGGAATAATTGTAATAATTTGAGAAGATTAAATTTGGCACATGTTTTTCTAGGATAGCAGGACCCAATAGTGTTATATTATCATCCCTATATGGGATAAGGTAATATAATGGAAAAATAATGATAGTTGGACATGTTTTGGGTCATTTTTATCTCTTATAGTCTTATATTAACCATGGATTTTTTTTTCTATTTTCACTTTTCATGTTGAAAAAAAGATGTTGATTTCATTAGACATTGAATATTAATATTATTGAATTTGTTTTTCTATTTTTCAAAATTGGACTAACATTGGAGGAAATTTTTAATTTAAAACTAATCATAGATTTGCAATGTGAAATAGTTGTTTAATGTGAAACTTTTTAAAAGCTAACAATGTTTTTTATGAAAATTTAATATGAAAATGATTCAAATGACCAAAATTAGATAGATTTATATAAAATTGAACTAATTTTACTTTAAAAAAATTAAAAATATAATTTATCATTATAAATTAGTTATCATAATAAAAATTATATTAAAATTATTTATTTTTGACAATTTATCAAAAAATTAATATTTTCAGAAAACCCACAAAAAAATTCCAAAAGAATCTTTTGATTTTATTATTTAAAATTTTAGTTTTTTATTCCAATAAATTTTATGTAGTTTTGTGATTTATTTTAATTTTAATGTGTGAATCATGACTAACTAGTACATTATTTAACCAGGTTGTTTCATTTATCTCAATTTGTTGGCAAAATTAAATAAATTATAAGGTATATATACTGAATTCATGAAAAGATACAATTGAAACTATAAATATTAGTTACAATTTTAGGATATCACCACTCCTCTATAAAATTTTTCTTTCATAGATCTAATGAGATTACTATAAAGGCCAGAATATTTCCTTAGAATGTTATATTTTGTTGAACAAACAAATAATATCAGAATTTACCAAAATTTTTACCTATCATAATTGATTTTAATTTTAACTTTAGATGATCCAATTTTACTTCATTGCATTTGGATTATATTTTAATATCATCAATAACTACCATGATCAATTTATCTAGTTATTTCCTAAAAATATAATAATCATATCTATAAATTTTAAAAGTGAATTAGTCAAGCCAATAATAAAAAAAAATTATTATTGACACCTTTTTTGGATGGATTTCATTCAAATATATTCTTTCTATGCTCTAAATAGATGAAACAATAATATGAGGATGATATTAGTTAATTATTTATCCTCGTGGAAATAGTTGAAAAAAATTACCATCCATAGATGATGAAATAAGTTTATTAGTGTGAACCCATTATTTATATTATAACACATGCATATCATCATAGATACATAGTTATTATTTAGAAATAGAATATGTAATCCCCAAGGATACAATCATGTTAAAAACCCCCTTCCAAAAATATGATCTCATTTTATCAGTAATTCTTATAACTACGCATATTCATTTTTATATGGGGTCTTGTATATTTTCATGTATCCATTTATATTTTCAATTACCAACTCTACTCTCTTTAGGGGGGAGTCCCAAAACATATACCATAAATAAATCAATATGTGGATAAGAATGGATATGTATAAAATATTTATACTTTCAATTTCATGTTCTTCTGCAATTATATTGTTTTTATATAATGAAAGAAGATGTGGTTTGTGGAATTAAATGTGAGGGGAAATCGATCCTTAGATGATAATTATAGTTTTATTTTTTTACATTATTACGATATCATGAAATTTGTTATTGTTATATAAATATTTTTTGATTACTACTCCGTTTCAAGTACAATGATAAATTACATCATTTTAATGTTCATCAATTTTGTATAATGATTTTACTATAGAAAATTAATATCAGTATCCAAATATATTAATAAATTACTAATGGTCGTTAATAAAATTGGAAAATATACTTGGCATTCTTTTATGAATTCATGGATTGGTTTCCACGTAATTAAATCCATATATGGGAAAAAATTATATATCAAAAATAAAAGCTCCACCTTGGGGTGGTAATCCTAAAAAAGGGAACATTTTCTATTAACACAATCATTTCATTTTTAATGATATAGAGGCCTTTCTACAAGCCATTTTTGATACACTAATATAATTATTTTGGTAAATCACATTATTATTAAAAACCATTCCATTTATACAATATATTTAAACCCATATTTTAAAATATATGTACTTAAAAATAATTCAATAAATAATATCACATTATTAAATTCAAATTATCTTCTTTGGACTACCATTTTAGAAAAAATATAATAATAAATGAATTGGAAACATAAAACATAAACATAAAGATAATGTAATATTTTTTAAAAAATATTTGTTTTCAATCCTTCATAGGAAACCTCATTAGATGAAACTTCATTATCACGAAAATTAATATAAATTTTTGATCCCGTAGCATAATAAGGTTAAAAAAACTTATATAAATGATCACCACTTATGAGAAAATGTAGCATAAAATATGTTTAAAATAATAAGTACATGAATCATAACATGTAAGTATCGATATAAAAAAACAAGACATTAATAAACATATCAAAAAATATTTATACAAATGATTTATAAATTTTTTTACCAGAGTTATTCATCAAGGTATCTACAAACCTATCATATCAAGAAATTAATTGTATTACCAATTAATTATATAGAGTCCAAAGAACTCCATTTATTTTTCATCATTCATTTTATATTGTTTGACTAAAAAATATTTCATAGAAAAGCTATGCAGAATAATGAAACAATTTCATATAAAAACAATTAAATTTAGCTGTTTTTAATGAAATGATAATTATATTAGTGTTAACACCAAATTAAAGGGACATTGAATTATTATTAGGGAGACCCTAATTTATATGTAATAGTTAATTATTGTGCATACCCAAAAATTGAGAAATAAGTTTGGTATTTTTAAATTAATGACACGGTCTAGAAATGAATAAAAAATTAATATAATGATTGCAATAGAATAATAAATAAAAAAATATAGTTGAGTAGTATTACTGATATTATTTGGAAATATTTGATTGATATAACATAATTTAGATAATAATGGTGTTATTTAAATGTTTGAAGGCATAATAAGATGAATGGGAATTATGATAATAATATTACATAATGGAATATGATGAATGTGGTAGAGACTTTCCTATCCTTGAAGCTATGTTCCTAAATCATGGATTGAGAAGTCAAAGGAAAATGGAGACACAATTGAGGTAATCTAGAGAGGTTAAAATCCAATAATTTAATTCACAAGGCATATGTGACTAAGAGGACTGTGATTATTGGATGGTAGAAGAAATTTTTTAGTAATTTATAAATATAGGTCTTCGAATTATTTTTTATGGAAAATGAATAATAATTGGAAGGAAAATGGTTTTTTCTAATGTTATTATACATATATGAAAAGTAATATTAAATTTTTCAAAATTAGGAAAATAATCATTGTGTTAATATTATATTCTCCATGGAAAATTATATTTTCAACATAATATATTTTTGAAATCTTAATTATAATTTTATACTTCAGAAACTCATATATAGGCATACTAATTAGTTTAATTTACATACATTAAATAATATTAATAATTTAATCTAGGTTTGTCCACAAATTTCTATAATAGAAATATTACATAAAATAAATTTATTTTAGAATTTGTAATGCATACCATATATTTAACCTCATTTTATATTTTAACAAAAATATATTTTTTCATAGAATATTGTGAAAAATTAAACATTGGCTATTTCTATATTATTTTTTCCTAAATTTCATCGATTTCATTAAGAATATAATATAAAATATGTTCCATCTTTTAAAAAAATATTTTCTTATTCAACCATAAAAAATTTATTATACAATATAATTGTTATCCCTCTGGAAAAATATATATAATTGGATAAAAATAATTTATATATTTTTTGTTCAAAAATTTACTAATTAAAATTTATTATAATGTAAAAAAATTACGTATGTTATAGGTGAATTAAATCAGTATTTCATTGGGTAAAAATTTATATAATCTTATTCTCTAATAATATGAGTTTTTTATAAGTGTATAAAACATTGTAGGAATGCAGAATAAATAAAACATTTAATTAATTCCTAAAGAATCCAGAATAATACTAATAGGGACCTAACACATAAACCCTTATTTTAGTGGCATTGGATCTCAGGGTAAAGAGTGTGATAGTTCTAGTTTTGTGAGGTAGTTCACAAATCATTAATTTAGTTTTGATGTCCAAAATCAGGAACTCCACTTATCGGTGAATGTTTTATCATCTCTTGTTAAATATATTGTTGGTATTAATCGAGATAAGAGACAAATATTGTTAAATCCCTTCATAGATCTTAAAATTTTACATTATAAGGCCTGATTCTACTTGAGGGGGCCATTGTCACTTTCTTTTTCATTCAATTAATTGTTATCATTATCCTTAACATTGACTAATTGTAACCTAAAATTTTTAATGACTACATTATAAATGTTTATAATGATCAGTTCCCATATTGAGTAATGGACTTGTGAATGTATATTAACATACATTCCATGGAATACATATTTCCCATTAAATTGTTTAAGTACACCCATTTTTACTACTAAATTATGAATATTTTTTATGAATCCTTTGATAATTTCAAATATATTTTAATGTTTCTTCATATCTTAACAGTTTTCAAATAATATGTAATATTTTGGTAATTGTTTTATCATATGTATTATAACATTGGGTTTTAAATATTAATTGTGTTTTAAATCAATTTATTTTTCTTAGTTCAAGTAATTTATATAGTTACATGAAATATAAAATATTATATTATGATAATGTATTTGTACATTCAATGTAGAATATATGAAAATATAATATATTAAAATTAAGATAACATTTTTGAATTAAAAATGGTAATTTAATGGAATTATAGTTTCAAAAAACATTACAAAGGTGCATGATCATGGATCACTGAATCGAAACAAGCATTCAACATATAATATTTCACACTAAGATTATAATTTCAAATAATACATTATTAATAAATGAATAATTGTAAATTATAATGAAATGATACAAATATTGTAACTAATATTGTTTTTAAATATATCTTTATTATATCTATATTTATAATAAAGAGTATTTGAATTAGTTTGAAGAATTAAAAAATAAGGAGAAGGTGTATTATAATACAATCCCATTTAATTTAAGGTTTTTCTATTTTCAAATTTCAATTGAGTTAAAAGAAATAGATCATTTCATATAAACCCCATATGTTTTTCAATTTTGAGGCTTTTTTGATTTTTTTCACCATTTTAACTATTTTGTAAATAAAATTTTCGTGAAAGGGTTATTAATTTAATTTTAACCAAATTTACCCTTTAGTAAATGATTTTTTAATTCTATTTCCCCATTCCTCGAAAAAAAAATATTTTCAATAAATATACAAGAAATGTTTAAAAAATTTCATTTCCTCATACTGTGGGAAAAACTATAAATTATTAAATAGGATACATTTTAATTATTTTTTTTCCAAACAAGACATTCTTGAACTTTTTTTAAGATTCCTATAAAATATATTTGTTAAATCTAAACAGTCTGGATAGAAATTCCTTCCCACATAGAGATTATTAAATTTTAATATTAAAATAAAAGATTCTTTTTTAGATTCAAAATAAAAGGATTCTCTTAATATACTATTATTTTTTATTTAAAATATTATGAAAATAACTCGATAATTTATGATGTTTTCATAAACAGTTTAATTAATTCATTTAATGTAATATTTCATATTTTTTAAAAATAATTTATGGTTTTTATGATTTACTAACGATATATATGTCAAAAAAGATATTATTTTTAAATCAATTTTTAGTTTATGTGTGAAAAAAATGTGTTCACTATAAAAAAATATAAAGTAAAATGTCCTATTATAATAATTGGTTATTCCATGAATAATTAAATGATTTGGTAGAATTTACACTATATATTTTGAATTTTATTGATATTACCATCATTTGTGGATTAAACAATATGTTTTCCTAAAAATTGAAGGCCATATTTTCCCATGTATATATGTGGTCCTATGATATATTATTTAAGGAAATGATTTCATGTATCTAAATAAATTTTTTTTTATCAATATAGAAAAAATGTTCTTCATTCAAATAAACCTATTACAGTTTTTAGAACATTCAATGGGAATGTTACTTATTAATATTCATCATAAAGGTATACTCCAACATCACATCATTAGAATGATGGAGGCTCTCCTGATATTATTCTCCATAAAAAAACATCATTTTGTAAACCCACAAGATTAATAAAAATTGAAAATATATTTCTATTTGGGTTGATTTCCCTATCATCTCGAGTTCCCAGAAAAAGTTCAGAGTCCAAGGCCATTCAACCTTATCCCTCTCAAATATGAATCTATAATTTTTGGCTTTATTACATGTTATATATGATGTTTTTGACAAACATTTCTAACATATGTTGAATCTACAAGACCTATCACATCCCCAGAATTTTTTATTTCTGTAAAACACATTGACCATGGTTTTTGTTAAATTAGAGTAGTCCTTAAGTGTCCTTGAAAGTTATCCCATATAGTATCTGTAATTTTTAGGAAAAAAGGTTGTATTTCATTAAATTTATAAATATAGACTGAAAAATCATAATTGTGTTGGGGTCCTACTCATATTATGTATCACATATTTAAGAATATAATGGTAATTTAATCAAACATCTATCTTATTCCATTTTTTAATATTGTTTCATGATGATTATGTTTCCATACTCCTTATCATGTACCCATTGATGGAAGATAAATTATTTTGAGATATATTGTCCATGTTGGGGACTCTATTCTAGAATTCCTCTACCTTATGGAGACTAAAATATTAATAAATTGAGATATCTAAAACAAAGAATGTGGACTGGTAATATTTATATTGAAATTCACCATGATATCCTATGATTCATAATGACTATCATATTCCTGTAACTATAGTTTCGTATTATGTCAAAAGTGTCTATGGAATAACATCACATATATATATAGTTGTTTATTTAATTATTTATATTTAAATTTATTATTATTTTTATTAGTGTTCAGATATTATCTTCTCTCTATTGTACTTTTTTCATCATTTGTTATGTTGGATATATAAATTTGTTCCTTGTTTGTATTTTAAGTAAATTTTCATAAATATTTTATTTACTATTGATGGGTGAACTACGTCATAATTCATTGAGGATGATTTAATTGTTCTTATTTCCAACATGTAATGAATTATAACACTATTTGATCCAACAGATGATCGATTTTGATTCCATTTCAGTTATATTATAGGTCATTTTATTATGTAAATTCATTCATAAAATCCATGCAAATTTATTGTTGAATGAATTTCCTATGCCTCCCCAAAATCATGAATATATGTTTTCAATAGAACACATACCTACTGATATACCTTTTTCAAATAATACATATAAATTTACCCCAATTTTTTCGTGGAACTATAGAAGAATCTCGGAAAAAAATTTTATTTGATACATAAACCATTTTGATCGATCATGTGGTGAACCGGTTCAATTTTATTAGAATAATGATTGGTCAAATGAGTCTTTTCATTGATTATTGAGAACATTAAAGTGTATCTATAAATAAATTTTAACATATATTCCATATTGGTGACTATTTTGATCAACTATCGGGACGTCAGTTGTTGTACAAGATTGAAATTCATTCAGGATATAATCAATTCAGTGTCCTGATAGATGATATTTCAATGAAAGAATTCCGTACAAGGTATAGAAATTATGAATTTGAAGTGATGCCATTAAGAGTAACCAAGGATCATACCATTATAATGGATTATATTTATGGAACATTTATATACTAACATGTATGTTAATTGTACTCATTATTAAAGATACTATTAAATATTCAAAGAGTAAGGATGAACATGAATTTTATTTCAATACTGTATTTAAATACCTGAGAAATGGGGTGATGTATGAAAAAAGTATGATATCATGAATTAAATATATAAAAACATACATTTATGGGTTATAATGTCTCAATATTGGAAACATCGTTGAATCTATCAATGATTGTCATTATCGAGAAATATCTTAGAAAACCTAGGAGAAAGCAGATATATAGTTTTATTAGGATGGTCGGATTCTATTAATACTTTTTGAGAGATATCATTAGATTATCATATTCAAATGACTGTGTTCACAAATATGGGATCCATGTTCCATTGGAAAAATTAATGTTGGGAAAATTTTAAAGACTTTGAATTATGTATTTTCAGTGAACATTTTTCTTATTGTACTTTTCAGTGGAGTAAGGTTTTTGATATTTAGTTATATATCAATTAAGTGACTTGAACTCATCCTCATATTTAATGATATGGAGATAGATTATGCCTCATTTTAATTTAATATTATTGATTTCATATTCTCATAGATGGAGTTTAATTTTTTCAAAAGGATATATTTGGGGTTTCTTAATGATTATGAATTATTAATACACTACCACCGCATGAAGTTGAACTAGATGGACGATACTATTAGTTTGAATCATCATTCCATTTTATATATATGTGGATTGAATATAATACAATATTTAATTATTTATAGATGATTAATTTTTAAATCATGGGGAAAAGGTAGTGGTAAAATCATTTATAGTTGAATATACAACCTTAAATCACTATAGATATTAAATTGGAGATGAATGAGTTTGTGATACAATATACTAATATTACATGACCTCAGATACTAGTTTCTAACCCATGACAACCCCAAAACCTTTTCATATAGTCCAGGTGTTGTAAACCAGTGATGAGTAGGTAAATACAACCAATATGGGGAATTATCAAAATTTATCTTTACATATGCACACATATCCATTCCAAAACAACAACAAAATTAAAGACATCTGATCTGAATGACTGAATTCACCTATAATTCCTAATCCACATTTCAACAATATTGTACATAATTTGAAAATTGGGGAAAATACACTTCAAAACAACATCTTTAAATAGTCTGACATAATCCAAGTTCATGGACTATATATAAATGAAAACTCCTAGAAAACACATCGGCTGGAAAATATCATGCAACACATCAACAACTCCATGTCCTCCCAGAACACTGTTAAAAGGGTCATTGTCTATATAAGTCATGATAGGTGTGGGAATATCTCAAAAAACAAGTTTCCATAATATTCTACCCAAATCAATCATTTTTATTGGAGAATATACTCCACGTTCCATGCTATCGTTGTAGGAAATTAATAAATTGGTCAAGATCATTTCACCCACACAAAGAAATATAACTTGTATAAAATATAACTAATACTCAAAAGGGTTCCACACTTAGATTCTCTTAGGGAAACCACCGACCTAACTAGAATCATCCTAATACATATGGGATCAAATTTTAATGATTACATAATACCTAAATATATTCAAATCAAAATTGAGGATCGAAGCCCTTCTTAATGGGTTTGTTTGGATTCCATATACCCCACCTAACGTATAAAAGTGCTAGACGACCATACTCAAGTATCAAAGGGGGAAACCATGAAATATATCTAATACACATCATCTAAAATGGATAACAATCACATGATGTTGATGAAATGCCACAATATACCATTGTTTGCTTGGTCAAAGGGAATACACTCTAAAAAAATTGTCTACACTATAGAAATGAAGGTCTACAAACACCCTTGAATGGGGTACAACACGTGTACCAAGGGTACCCAACATATCCCCCAATCATCAATTATTTCTATGTGTAAAATCCTTTCCTTACATGAAAATATCAGAAATACAGTGTGTGTTTGAATATTTCCTTGTTTTTTGAGATCACATTAAAAAATTCCCATGATGTATGGTTGTGTCCTTGTACGACTGGTCATGCTCATGTATTGTCCTTCCATCACATAATCATGGTTGTGTTCGAGTACATATTTTACCACATTACATTTAAATCTACACATGTCATTGAAACATGTGAAATACCTTTTGAGTCTTCATTGAGGGGTCACATCGATTTTGAGCATGTCATGCATTATGTGATACTTTTTTCCAGCTACTCCAATGAACAATATATAGGGGCCCCATGGAATTTAATTTCGTAGTACACATCGTGTTGATCAGTATGTTTCAAAACCCAAAAGATATTCTCTATTATTCCATTTGTTCCACTACTATCATGATTTCAAAAAAAAATTACACTTTCAATCTCATATATGGGACTACTAATCCATGTCGTCACATTCCAGCTAGAATCTGACCATTGAAATAGATCGAGAATTTATCTTTGTCACCTATATCATTTCTCACAGCTTAGGTAGATAAAAAAACCTTGATATAATATCATTATCTTTTTATATTATTCACTATAACAATCTATGATTAAATGAAGAATAACATCACAAGGAATACCCAAGGATTTTACGAATTGGGCAAATGATCACTCACACAATTATCATATTTCATTCTTTGATGGAACTGTTTTTTGAAATTATGTACAAATGATTAGAGAATGAAAAAAATGGTAGAAATAATTAATCCATAATATTCAAGGATTAAACCATATCCTTTGTTTTTTCATTTTTAATTAATTTTCGTAAACAAATACAAATGAAGAAGAATAATCACAACAACAAAAAATAACAATTTAGTGAATTTAAATATATAAATGATGCAGATATAAATTCTAGTTTTTAACTATGATGATTTAATCTAGGATTATGAGACATTATGTAAAACCTAGAATCAAACATCCTAGTAGGATTTCTGATAGATCATTGATGATGAATAGTTCTATGTCACCACTGCTGATAAGATACATGAACTCTGTTGGAAAAATGATCTTTAATATGTTATCAATACATTATAATTAAACAATAATCCTCTCCAATGGTCATTTCAATATTGAAACATACATATTGGAGAAGGTGGTTGAGGCATCAAATTAAATAAAAGACACAAATTAATAAATTATTTTTATCCATTTAATCATGAGAATATATTTTCACAAGTGTCCCCGACAAAAAAATAATTTTTCATTCATATGGTAGAAACCATATTTTTAACTCAATAATTTCTTTATATTTTATATCCATGTTCCCATTATAATTTTATTACAATATTTCTATAAAACTATATATGGATGGTAATTAATACATTTCAAAAATTTATTCGTGGAACATAGGTCCTTGAAATCACATTTATTCTCAACTTTTTTTTTCATTAGACAATCCATATAATATCTATAAACAACCAATGGAAGGTCTGAGTCATTAAATTATCTACACCTCAGGGATTTATTAACATCATTAAAAAAACTAAAAATGATGATAAAATAGGGTTTTATAAGGGTCCCCATATCTCATGTTCTCTCATAAATATTCTCATTATTCCAATGGACACACACCATGGGATCTATATCCCATTAAATATCCTCTCTTACTAATCATTGGTCTCCATCAGGTGCTCAAAAATGTATGTTTTTTCACATTGTCCAAATCTATCCTATTGGTAATATAAGAATTGTTTTTAACATATATCCTCATATGACAGTTGGGGAAGACCTCATGTACTTAGTTGAACAACAGTGAAACATCTATGACGTACACTCCCTTTTCAATTATACATATTAACAATAAGGGACCACTAAACCTGAAAGATAACATGCCAATTTTGTAAAATCACTATAATCCATGTCAATGTGACACCCCCCATGAAGACATGGTCTCCCAACATAAACTGTATATTCCTCTACCATCACTCCACATAATACTTTTTATGGCTATGTGAGTCCTCATCTTCTCCTAGATGATATACACATTCTCTAAAGTATATTGCACCAAAATCGGGACCATGAGTATTACATCACTTGTATCAGTTGAAGAAAGAGGTAACATTTATGGTAACCCATAAAAACATATAAGTATTCCAAACCATTGTTTAATGGTAAATATTTATTTCACAAAATTTCCCAAAGGATGATTATCCTCCAATCTATTTCCAAATTACAACATGAAATCCTCCATCGTGAATGAGAAGACTTGGATGATCTGCTCAGTCTGGCCATCAATCGAGGAGTGACATGTTGTACTCATGTGTAAACAAGTCCCAAAGGCCTCATATAATCCTCTCTAAAATTATGATGTGAAGTGAGCATCACTATCAAAGCCATTAATCAAGGGAACCCCATAGACCCATATCATCTTCTACATATAGCGGCATCCCAAAGCCACAATTAAAATACTCTCTCAAATAGCTAAAACAGTTATGACTTGGTTTTATGGTCTAATATCAACTAAATGGAGTAATATTTCCTTGATATAAATAGCCACTAAATCATAAAATCCAGTATTTAAGATCCAAATATCTATGTGTCACATATAGGGGTTGAGATGATGATAATGGAATATAGTTCCCATCCTTCACCAGCTAACAAGTATGGCATCAATGGATAACTCTAAAACTCCCTTCTTCATTATTCACCACAAAAAACATCAAAAGTCCTATTACTATATTATAATCATATATGTAAAAAAAATTTCATAAATGAAACTTATACATCAACTCATCCGACAACATAAAAGGTATCGTCATATTCCATCTGAAAATGAAAGCATGTTCCCCAAAACTGGAACGATGATCCAGATCATTTATTATGGATATATGAGTTATTATGGTCTCAATGTTGGTATCAAAATGATGGAAATACATAATACTCAATAAAATATATTTTTTACTAATAATAAAATAAATATATGAAGAACTATAATTGTCCAATAATGGAAACTACAGCTAGTGTAACTATTATGATGCCTCTTCGACATATGAGAACAAGATCTCAATTATAGAGTTTCAACCACCACATTCACCATACCAGGAGAAAAAAAATCTCAAATTATTTATCTTTGAGGAACTATACACATCATATATGTCTGAAATTAATATTTTTCTTAGATAAGAAATACTTCAAACACTTTCACACATTGTAAATGATCAACCCCTCACCCATATAGATGTGTGACCACATGTCTGGTTTAATTACTATAGGTTATAACTCAATTTCATTGGTCACATAATTCTTCTCAAGTCGTCTGAACTATTGAAAACCATAGGTAATCAAAACCTCCATATACATAAAATAAAAAACATCCATGGTCAATAATTCATTGAGAAACACTATGTAACTGACACCCTTCAATAGAAATCTCAAGATGGGATGACTCTTTAACCTCATCCTAAACACCATAAATATATACCGGTTCATCTCTATCAACACAAAAGGAAACCCCTTCTATGTAAATAAAATTAAGGATTCATTTTAACTAGTGAAATTAGGTTCAAACCTCTAAAATACCATTCGATTCCATAGAAACTAAACACATCAGTAAAGCTCTTCAGTGTCTTTCACAAAAACACTTCCTCAACAATCATTGCGTCTATCCAATACTACACCTACATTTGAGATAAATTTTCATTAGTATATTGCTTCTAAAATAAAAAAGTAACAGTTTTGGAGATTCCTATAAATCTGGTGTTTTTAGAGTGTTTGTCGGAAAATCCTCATGTTTTCTCACATTATCCACTTCGGATGCAGTTTTCATTATGATATCATCAATAAAAATTACCATGAAGCAGTCTACTAAAAGAAAAAAAATTGGTCTATGAGACCCCTAAAAACTTCTAGGAAAATATTCATTACAATCGACTTCATGTTATACTCATTGTGACCGTAAAAAAATCAAATTTCAATCTTCAAGGTATCCTCATCTCATACTTATAGCTAGTTATAGCCTAATCAGAGAACAATAATCAAGATCCATCACTCTCATATAAACTAATCAATGAGGTTTTTTATCCTCAATACTAGACAATTAATCATCATGGTATCCTGGTATAATAACCAATAATTCGCATATAACCAAAATATCTCATCCCCGTTCTTGGAAAATAAAATTTAGCATTCCCATAGGGAACCACAAGTTTTTATAAATACATTCTATTAAATGTCATCAAACCGCACCCTCAACTCATAATGCACTACGGGGGATTTATGCTCTTCTGGTGAAGATATCAATGTCATACGTGGGAGCATGTCAATGTATAAGCCTAGTTATTGGCATTGAGGAATTCATGTAACACCTCACGGAATATGATAGCATAATAAACCAAAACTACATGAAACATAAAGACCAACTAATCCAATTAATCATGATTCATTATAGAAAATTGGAATGTAATTAGATACAATATCATATATATGAGATCATACTACACTTCCAACATTTCCATCTCACAAAAAATGGAAATCATCTTCTCATCACTACTAGCATGCCTTTTCCTATACCAAAAACAATCACTATTGGAATGACATATAGATATAATTCCTATAACTATAAGGGTTTTTTAATCCTAAAATCTATGACAATGATATACCATATAATAATATCACCTCCATGATTTAGGTCAAACTATTAGAACAAGTGTGATATAATGAAGTCACCAACAATCGGAGTCTCTAACCATATGGGTCATGCTAACAACTCAACTGGGATATCTATATCTCGAACTATATAAATGGAAAGGAATGATTGAATCACACATGTTTCCATCAATAATGAGTCTTATGTATAATATACACATATCATACCATGTATCATTACTAGAATGTATGTACTCTCCCTCAACTGATTTGAGCCATAATAATTTTCGTACCATATTGGAACAATGTATTGGGATCATACCATGATGTGTTCAACATGATTGGATCCATGTGACTATCATCAATTACATTTGGTTGATTTGTCATATCATAATAGGTTATTATTATCACCAATTACTGGTTCCATATCTTATAGGAATCTCACCACCCCACATGTCTTGCCAAGAACCCTAGAAAATCTAGGCATGTGAAGGGATACCACATATGCACGAATGTCGTTTAATGAGCCCTGATCAATGGTATATTATCTAATGAACAATATATTAACCATATCGATGGAGTAATTTAAGAGATCAATAAAACTATCTGAATACACCACCATGTGGAATTTTTAATAATATTCATGTTGAAGAAATTGTATCTGTATGGATCACAATGTGTCCAGATTGAAACCCTATATGATGTTATTATTAATGTTTTATAATGATAGAGCTGTCTCAAAATGAGACCATGTCCTTAAACTCCACCATATCCCTTCAGATCCCTAGATATTATACACCATGAAAATATCTATCTGATATGAAGGAATCCTCCCAATGAAAATAATTTATGTGGCTACCTCTATCAAGTCATAATCCACTTGTGGGACTGGATCACCTAGATTCCATAGAGGTAATTGTATCTAAAACTTTTCCATTTCTCTCAACCTTCATGAATCATCTATTGAAACTACCAGCTCTATCTTCTTCTCAATGTTCTTCAATATATGTGGTAAACCACCAAGAGGTTATATCTCTAATATATTTCCCTATACTAAAACATCAACACAATGAATATCAACCTCAAGATCACGTATTTTAATCATTATTTTATTTCTATATAGAGGCATATTGTAATCAAACAAGATATACCCAACTAAAATAGAGTGCATTTGGGGAGATTACTCAAGAAGGACATGGAATACACAAACCACACCTATATGATCCATAAACTATGGTTTCTTCAAAAAATAAATGTTTACATTTACTGAGTTGAATGGATGGTGATTTGATTCTTGGTGCATGTATTTGTTGGACGACACAACAACACTGGAGTCCTTGGCCAGAGAGCTAATCTCGAAACTATAAAATATATTTCCCCAAACCATTCTCAATGAATCGTGTCTTAATGTACTTCAAAATCATCTAAAACCACTCTGTCATTACATGAAATGTTAGGGGTCCAACTCATGACTATCCCAAGCCGAAAATCATTAGGCTCGGCTCTAGAAAACAATTCCTTATTGGAGTAATCCACAAATAGAATACATGTTCCTAATTTACCTATAAAAATGCACGAATCTCAAATCCAAAAAAATATTGAAATGTTAAACCCCTAAAATCAAAACATGCAAATATTTATAATACCTCATCCATAGTACAATAATATAGTATTAATGGTGTAATGGTTTCTAAATTCTATTCCAACAAAACTTTTAATGATTACAAACTATTTTAAGTAATTGGATATGAATAAATGAATTCTCTGGTAAAATACATCATCAAACAGGATTAAGTTATGTTACATTCATTTTCTACCCTCCATGTACACCATAAAAATTGATTTTATCTATATACGACATGGCATGTTCAGGTATATCCCTTCAAGAGTTGAGTATAATAATTATCAACAGTACAAACCAAAACACAAAAACATAATTCAACAAGTACATATATGACAATACACGATGTAACAATAAATTTAAAAAAATATAATACCTAGTTATACTCAGAAATGAAAATATCCTACCATATGTCCACAAACAACTACCATCAATAGGAAAATGCTCAATGAATTTATCATTATAATAGAATCCACGAAATAATATATTCTATCCCATGATATGCTCAATCAATTGTTCTAGATATCTTGGACCCACCCCTGAAATAGATGAACTCTCAGAAGACATAGGATCCCTGAGAGGCATTGTACCCATAATCATTAGTGTTCACCAGGAATGAAATATGGATAAAACATCTATTTAGGTGATCATATTCCAATGAAAATACAAAAACTATAGATAAATCATTATATATGGATGATCAATGCACTTCTTCGGGCGTACATTTTTATTCAATAATCCCCACAATGGGTATGTAGGAGATAGGCAATCACACTCTAATTTCATAGAGGGACTCCTCAAACATTGTCTAAGACTCCTAAACAGTATGGGATAACAATGATGTGTTCTGGAATCAATTGTGCATTTTACCCTCAAGGCAATCGTTTATGGGAACACACCACACCCAGATTATCTAGGCTAATGAAAATAAGGGCTAAAACCTCATGAATTTTGTACACTAGTTCTATTTTGGGGTAAAAGTTGTGTCTAGATTTCCCCATGTATTCTCATTTGGTAAATACACATGCAAAATTTAAATATCCAAATAAATTATTTTTAATAATAGTACATGTAATGAATATATCACATGACACCTTACCTATGTAAATTGATCATGTGTATGTAATGATGGTCATTCCTTTTCACATACTACTGTAGCATTTAGGGTGTCAATGTTAGTATACATGACATGATGTTAGGCTTTTACTACAACAAGTTTCCTTAAATGTTCTAATGTACATAATGATAATTGATGATGGTGTTACATGGAATTTTATCATGTCAGATACCATGTGAAAACTAAATCTATTAAATCTTGGTGCCTCCACATGGGGTGTACTAAAAAGAATAGACTTCAAAACTAAATTCAGTGTTGTGTTGGATTTTATAGAGCCATTATTTTCTTCTCCATTTTTCCATTCCTTAATCTTCTATCAGGATATCCCCTAGATATCACTCTATAGACTGTGAGATGGGACTACAGAGCCCTGATGTCTCTCACCAGGTGATATCTGACCGCTGAAATTGATTGGGAAAATACCTCCAATATCGGCATCTCTATAAACTATTTGGGATAATGAATAATGTACAAAACGATCATGTTATCCCATTATTCGATCCTCTTTCATCATTTATTCCCAAAAAGAAAAAAACATAACAATCTGCTCCAAGGGTTTTGATCTATTTCTCTAATTAATTGTCACACAATGATTGGATACTAGCCATTGGTCGAAATGTTGTACAATGATCAAAAAACAAATAAAATTGAATGAAAAATAATTGGGTTGACATATAATCCATAATAAATGAGGAATTAAGATCATCAATTTTATTTTTTGATTTTGTTCCTTTCATACAAGAAAATAAAAAAGAGGAATATCCAATACACATGAATATAATATTTCAATAAAAATAAATATACTAAGGATTCATGTATCAAATATATATATTTAACTAATCTGTGATCACTAGGTCTTGTGTAGTAGGGCTGAATGCAGAGAATCAAACATCATAGCATGATTTTGGATCTAAATTTGAATAAAAATGGTGTTTTCATCATCATTGATGAGATCAACAAAAACTGTTTGCTCTATCATACATGATTTGATCCTGATCTGTTATCATTCAATATGGTAGTCCTCTAATGTTTTCCTATATCTCTAGGGGTTGTGTGGACAACCCTAATCAAATCCCATAAATTAATACTTATTTAAGATGATGGTATCTATTTCAATTTAAATAAATCAAAATATTAAATTATTTTATATAATTCATTTACACTAGTGATGAATTTTTCAAAAATATCATCCACTATCATTTATTATGTCTCACCTAATGTTAAAAAAATGCATGGAAATCACCAATTACCACATATTGGATATCTGAGACCCTAATAAAGTGTTATTCCACATTAAAAGAATAATTGTGTTCATGTGATATTTAATATATTTAATATATTATTAACATTTATACCTAGAACACCATGCCTCAAAATCAAAACCCATCAGAACAACTCGACTCTAAAATAATTAGAAAAATATCATAAAATAATAAATATAAAATACAAGTCATCTCAAATAGTATAAATTTTATTACATTAAACCATTACTGTCATTGATTATATTGTTATAGTTCTGAGTATGTATATGGTGAATACGTGACAACAAATAAAGTTGTTGGTTGTAGTTCATTGTTTCTCTCTCTATCTCTTCATTCATGTAACAAAATATTGTTTAGTCATACGAATGTGTATTTCATTTGATATATAATAAAAATTTATATAACATATTATGTATCTCGAATCCTTGTATACCATTAAGTTGATGCTAATTAACCAAAGTTTATAAGGATGTTAAAACAATTTCCAATTCCAGAATTAGAATAAGAAACAATAGTTATGTATATCATCATCAGAATACCTAAAACATCTAAATGTAATGATGTTATTTGGGTTGTATTCTATCTACATAAAATTTTATCAAAATTTATGATCAATAGGTTTGATTTCAATGTTTATTGTCTTCTATTTTATATATTAATTAGTTGCTGAGAATTCATAGTGAACCACAATTAAGTGTAACAAATTGAGATCTAGGAATTACTTCAATGGGGTGGAGAATTCATCGACATTCATTGGATATAGAGTTCTAGTTCACTACAACATATAATCTTCAAACTTATTGTTAGTTTCATAGTAACATTTAAACCCATGTTTTATGGATTTTATATGAGTTTTTTATCCACACCTTTATATGGATGAATTTTTATTCAACTATAGATTTCAATCAAGCATTTGGACAGATGGTTTTGATTATCTCTATGGAATGAATAGTATTATTCAAATTTAAAGGGTTGAATTTAGGGAATGAAATCATTTAGGACTCGAGATAAATGTGTAATTGATATATATGGTTGATGATTTTTAGAATCATATCAAGGGATCATAGAGTTGACATAACAGTAATGCTAAGAATCATTGATGATTTTTGAAGGTAAATGATAGTGATTATGTATTCTCATCAATTTATCCCAGGAAAAATAATATTATATTTTTAAATAATGGAAATCTGAGACCAATATATTCTACTACCCATGAAATTATTCCTCATAATTTGAACTTTTATTTTCACTTAGAACTTCCAATAATTCATATTCAGACACATGATGTGTTCTATATACATGTCTTGATGAAATATAGGAATTATTATATTCATGTACTAAACAATGTGATTTTACCACTAAAGAATGGTACCTCATATGAGTAATAACAAGTATATATTCGATATCAATAATATATCATTATATATAATAATAACACTAAATAACTCAATAATCGGTGATGAGCTAATAAAACTAAATAAGTTATTTGTGCAGAAGAATATGTGATGAGGTTAAATTATCATCTTTTTCATTTAATATAGTTATGTTTTTTGGGTTTAAAGTTATTATAATTGGGTAAATTTGGTCATGTATATATATTGTGATATATTTCTCCATAATATATTGTTTTATTAGATATCATACTTATCACATAACATCAATTTTAATGGAATGACGCTTTAAATTTTTAATATATTTATTCATTAAGATAGTTATTATTAATCCAACTATTGTGATATAATTTTTAGTAGTAACAAAAATAAGAAAATTTTCATTTTAAAAATTTATATTAGGAATTCATTGCTTCATAGTGTGTTAAAAATGTAATTAAAATAAATTTATGTTTAAAGAGTTGATATTATAAAAACATTTTTTTATGAAAACAATTATCACTAATCCATTTGAATGTTTAGAATCATTATTGAAGAATTATTTTAATGAAATATATATATATATATATATATATATTATTAAATAATTTTTCGTGAAAATTTATATAATCTATATAACATGATTTGTAATGATGTTAAACAATGTTTTATGCTTACAAATGAGTTTTTTCTTAAAACTGATCATGTAGTGTATTGAATGATTATTTTCCAATTAGTTAGTGATACATGTAAAAATAAAATCAGATAAAATGAAATCAAAATCAATAATCATATTAATTAAACATATATGATAATGATGCTAAATTATTGTTAATAATATAAATATGTGTAATTGGTTATTATGGATAAGGTTAGAATATGTTTTCTTGGGGTTAACCTAATAGATAATGATAAAAGTATTATGAGTAATATGATTAAATTTGTTTAGATTATTTTTATTTTACCTCATCCTTTCAATATTACATTGTTTTTTTGGCTCAACATTAATTTAGTAAAACAAAAATATATTTTAAAATTTTAACTTGTTACATGTGGGTTCTCTCCACCCCTTAAAAATGTATCTCACCTTTCTTATCTTCCATAATTTTTATGAGTGTAAAATATCAAAAAAAAACATACAGTATTCTATTCCTAATATTTAACCCAAGTCATATTTTCCCTCTTTTAATCATAATATCATCCTTTTAAGGATTATGGTCTAATCCAATGGTGATTTCTCAATGACAAGGTTTAAATATTAACTGAGTGCTTGTAATTTTTTTCTTATATGATTATCATTAAATAAATGTTTTCTATTAAAATTAATGAATAAAACATATTAATATTACGTAATTGTGTTTTTTAGGATTCAACTTTTTTTAACTCATATCCATCCAATGGTAAATTAATTTGTCACTCATGCCAATATCTGGTCTACTCACTCTAGAATGAGATATGATTTATCTTCTATCACTATAAGTAATGGATGGTTATTAATAATTGTATATTTTAAATAATTTTTTATGAAATAAGTATCATTATAAATTTATAATATTTAATTTTAATTCCATAATTTTCTTATGTTAATTAAATTACATTCCAAATTTGTATTTGAGTACTACCACCTCCATTAGAGGCCGTGACTCATTTTTATTATCGATTTATATGAATAACTATAAAATATTCAATGATGAAAATATATTATTAATATTTCAATATTAATATTTATTGAATGTTAAATCCATCAATAACGTTCATGTATTGTAACCTTCATACTAAAATGTGCAAGTAAAATGAACAACTTTTCACTCGGATGTTCATATTTATAAATTATTTATTAATAAAATGTTAAATTGAAATTATAAATGAATTATATATATTATGTCATATATGAATATAAATAATCAATATATGTATAATATATATATATTTATTATTCCTGGTATTTTAAAAAATAAAAATAATGAAAACACAATGTTAGGGTTTTATGTTGCATTCTCATTTTATTTTAGTATTGACTATTCATGAATTTAAAATTTGGAAATTGTATCAATTTTTCCTTTAAAAATAATATCATTTATTATTTAATGTTTATTTATATTTTTTTAATATATATAATGACCATTTTAGTATCTTGGGAACATAAAACTTTCATTAAAATGGTTTTATTGAAGAGATTCCCTTAATTTTACTTTGGTAGATGAACTATTTCTTCCATATACATGCATACCACAACTGTATTTCCCATGTTCATAGCTATAATTAAAAAGTTTTTAAATGTTCTTTTTCACTAACTACAACGTTATTTACAATTGAATCAAAGGAATATTTTTAATGAAATATTTTTTCTAAAAATGATAATGGTTCCCTCTTGATAATGAGAAAATGGTATGTTTTATTTAATGTATTTGAAATGAACTAATATTCACATTAATATGAATTTTCAATTATTTCAATATTACATAAAACATTTACAGAACCATTATCAATGTAATGTATTTTTTTTATAATTATATGGATTTATATTTTAATGTTTATCAAAAGAGAAGAATATTTTCTCATATATTCAATGAAAATCCCAATTGTTATTTTAATCATATTGTTTATATATATTTTAATACTTTATAGAGTGATATTTCCCCCTTAGGATATGATATTACTTTACTATTCACATTCATTTAATAAATGTCTTATGAGGATAATTATTTAATGACTAAATTATGAAACCTATCAAAATCCTTGTGGTTTATTTTGTTATGATAAATCATTTATTAAACTCATTTGATTAAAAATGGTTATGAAATAAAGAAATAGAAAAATACTCATGAGTTATATTACATTTCTAGTGGATATGATATAATAATATGATGAAAGGTCTATAATATTATATTGTATATTTAAATTTACTTCATTATGGGATGTGTGGTTGTATAATTATAAAACCCTCCATTGGAGTTGGTAAAGATGGATATATCATGACATAATAAGGGATTAAGTGGAGACTAGCCTAGTTTGTTAAAGGAGTTTATAAACTAAAATAGTATTGTGAGTGAAACATTATTAATGAAATGAGCTAATTGTGGGTGAACATAACACACTATGATTGTCTTGGTAATGAGCCTTGACTATGGATATTACATTCTATTCTTAGGTGTATGACTCAAAGATATATCCTAGTATAATTACATGTTCTCATATCCCATGGTTGATTGTTGATGATTCTATAATCATATGAGTTGTTTTTTTATGAAAAATATACATTGCATGATTTATAATTAACGATGTTTGACTCTTTAGGTATTATTATTATAAGATATGATAATTATGTAATACATTTGTGCCTATCTTATGCTCACTTATGATCATTAATGGATTTTTCTTATGTTTACCCATTTTGAGCATCTATTCTCACCCTTTTCTATGTTTCCATTCAACATGTTAAAATGAAATGTTTTATAAAGGGTGAGTCAAGTAAGTGTAATATTAGAGATGATATTTATTGGAGATGTTGATGATATTCATTAATGATATTACTAGGTATCTAGTCAGTGAATACTAAAAAACATTATGGGTATGGGGAATTTTTTATATGATGATATATTGAATACTCGTTTAAAACTATGTCGTGTATTTATATGTATGAAATGATTAATTTTCATAAAAATGTATCTAAAACATTATCTGGTGGTTGAATCACATTTTATATGAGGTATTTTCCCTAATTACAATAATTAAAGATCTGGACCGAGTCAACCAAACATATGTTGTGAGATGGCTCCCACAATGCTAGAAGAAAATTCATGATTTCTACAGACTCGATAAAAGAACATTTGTATAGATAATGGAATTAATGTGAATGATTTTACATTCTAACATAACAATACATGTACCACATTCTAAAAGAGACTTATAAATATAAATCCCAAATATAGTACAAAATGGAAGTCTAAATCAGGCTTATGACATAACATGAAAACAACTATATGGTCTATATCTCACTAAAATCTGTGATCCATGTCACAAACAGGATTGGGTACTTGAGAAACCTAATAAACAGAAATATCCCAACATAACCGAAAGGGAATTATTGATCAACATGTGTAGGAATCTAGAACCTAGCACCATAAAATCTTCAATGTGGGAAATATTTTTTCCACTATAATTAAATAATTAAAATAATAATGTATGATTACCAATGAAAATACACTAGGAGATGTGTACCTGAATTCCAATAGGCATAAATAAGCTAATTTAGTAAACAAAAGTACCAAAAAAATATAAAGAAAAAATTCCCATGTCCCAATGGACCGAACTATCCATGTCCACATATCAATATATAGAACCACCTACACGAGGTTCTTTAGACCTCCTAAAACATAAATGGAAATAATCTACAAACACTTAAAGGAATAAGAAGAGATTTTGCTAACATCTCACAATGGTATCGCCAAGGATTCCATAATAGGATCCATCAAAAAATTAACCAATGAGTAATTTCAATTTAATGTAAAATATGTTTGTTATTTAAATAGAATTACTAAACTAATTCATTCATTACATTTGAACTAATGTAAATAATTTTTAAAAAATACTCAAATTTTAATTGATATAATGTTTATAAGAAAAGTATTCCTTCCAAAAAGGGGGTAAGTAAAAACATTCTTATAAAAATGCTTGTAAAAATCCAAAGGAATATCAAATAGGTCACATAAATGACTTCTATTCTTTTCGACTACAAACATGATATCCACGTTGTAAAAAGTCAATTCATCTCATTTGGAATTTCTAATATTAAAATTCCATTTATAATCAATAACATGGGATATAAAAAAATACCTTTTCCATAATAAAAACTCATGGTTTTAAATGATATGAATTTAATATATCTTCAATAAATATGAATTTTGAATCATATCTCAATTAAATTTTACAATTTTATTAAATAATTTAATTTTCTAAAAAAATAACCAATTTTATAATATAAAAGAAATTTAATGGAATCTAGGGTATTCACAATTTTCAATAAAATATATTTCAATAATTAAATTCAATATATTAATTTATACAATTTCCATAAAATCAACAATATAAATTAAAAAAATTTAAATATCACTAATTTCCAAAAACACAACCCATTTTAATGGAATTTGGGGTTTTCACAATTTCAAGACAAAAGAAATTTCCTAAAAACCAAATTCAATTGAATTGTTTTTTCAATATAATAATTGAATTACACTTGTTTTATAATCGATATTGAATATAAATGAATGGTACAATTTAAAGAATTTTGTAAATGGGTAATAAAAATCAGGAAAAATAACAGAACCACCAACCTAGGGATCAACGAATATCATAATACCGAACCATATTCATGTCATTTCAAACAAGAATTATGAACATTGAATTTAGTGTTAGAGTAATAAACAAAGAATTAAATCCATAATAGTTGGAATTAGATCTTCCAAAAAAACATAAATATCTATAAAACCCAAGGGATAAGGGATTAGAGAGAGGTAAATAGAGAATGGGGGAGTCACATTATAGGGAAGGGATCAAGTAGCTTTGATGTCAAGAATCATCCCTCAGGGCACATGTCTTGACTATGACAATCCCTCCTTCCATAGGCCAGGGGATGGTGACTTTCACCTGAAAGGAAAAACACAAAAAGTGGATGCATTGCCTTTATACCTGTTCACTCGCAGACAGGGCACATTTCATACATGTAAAACCTGGATAAAAAGGTAACATATAACCTCTACAGAAAACAACAATTGAGGGTTAATGTAAATTTTAAAAGTAAATGTTACAGTATTCATTCCCAACTAAAAATAGGGTATATGAAAAAAGGGGAATACATGATCTAGATTTCATCCACCAAGGATCATACCTGAAGGTTAGGTATAACTTGTCGTTTTTCAGCACTGCTGCTCACCCCATCAATCAATCACCTCTCAACACCATCTAGCACCAGCTCCCTGACTATCTATCAAGTTGTCTTCTTTCTTCTAAAGACACAAGAAGGTTTGATGGAATACCATGAAGGGTTGAGTATAAAAATACTCTGTAGGGAACTAATTCCCCCATAGGTCTCTCAGAATTCCACAAATAAAACCCACAAATCTTGATCTCAATCACAAAGAACAAATTTAAAGACAACTCATACCAGGTATACAACATAAAAAACAAAAATAAACATGATTAGTTAAAAAGCATGATTATATTATATTGTCTAGAAGATTTTTCTGCTAGATAGAACAAGGTCTCTAGATGCTAACACAAATAGGATCACTAGGTGCTGACCCGTAGATGATTGATACGTGATGACCCACAAAGCATCGTTATGTGATGACACCCATATGATTTCTAAGTGATGACCCACAATGGGTTTCTAGGTGTTGTCCCATTGAGGATTGCTAACTGCTCAACCAAATTGGATCTCTAATTGTGGATACACATAGCATCGTTAACTCTGGACCCACAGAGGATCACTAGGTTCTTCATCACATCCCAACCATCCACTAGATTCCTACACCTATCATGCTTCATTCCGAGAGGATTCACTCTTAAATCCCTCATTCATACATCAACATCCACAATGTGCCAAAAATAATTACACCATTGAACAACCATGATATAAGGGTACCAACAAAAAAGATGTAGCATCAATCAGAGGCCCAGTCTGAATGTTATATGCATTTTAGTACAGAGGTCATAGTTGTAATTGTGTCTGATCCAATCCAACCATAATTAAACATTCTACCAATCCCAAGAGGGGTATCTCAAAATAATTTCCCCATCCTAAGGATTCTAGTGCCACATATAGTTTATCCAACGAGCATTGGGATTATGAGATATACCGCTTCAAGTGAAACTGAGCCTAAATTGGTCTGTGTCCGGTACATCCTAGTCTAACTGACTCGACCTGAATGATTGGGATATGGGCTACGCCTGGCCTATTTTACAGGGGCAAGGACGCTTGGCCATCCAGGTCTACGATCTTTGTGTGGCTGGAGAGATGGGTGTCGTGGTCTTCTCCCCTCCTGAATGGACTACGGTCTGTTCGGTTCATCAAATAAGAAGTTACTAGTTGAGGCCGCCCACCTCCAACTGACCAGTCCAGTGGAATGATATTGTGTAGGACCCACAGTCATGGTCTGCATCCACCGCAGTTGTAGTGGAATCTCCTCTTCCACTGCATGCTACCATTGCGACCTGCCGCTATTAATGCGACATGTGTCGACTAATCGCAACCTATTTTCTGAAGAACCTTTCGCGTGGGGGGGGGGGATACTCCTCACAACAAGCTTGACCTGGCCACCATCACATCTGGTCACCGGCCTCGCTGTGCTGGCGGTGCTTCTTTGGTCCAATAATGAAACTCTGGTTGCCCGATTCTCTTCATTTCTTCGCCAACAGCCCACTCTGAATTCCTCTACTTCTTCATGGCCTTCGTTTTCCATTTCCGTTAAGATGAAAATTTTCCTTGGAATAATGCATCAAGAACAATCTCAATATATGGTCCAAGACTTTTGGGTTCAGCCTGCGCTCTTTGCGTCATTGTTATAACATGTGGGTGAAATAATAATCATCATAGGATTTAATAAATCCCCAAAATGATTCACCGCAATAACCTCCTACAAAAATTAAGGAGTAATAGATCGACCCACTAATATGTTGATATGTGTTATTTGAGTTAATCTTATATATAAAACATGAAAAATTTAATGCATAAACAATTTAAACCCCAAAAATTGAACATGATGGGTTTTCTTGTAGATGAAGAATAAGGTCTGCGTGAGTTGTAGGTCGTCATCTGTTGACCTCCAGATTTATTCTTCAATGCGAGTCTCCAAAACTCCTTTTTTTGGAGGTTGACATCTCCATCAATTCATCAAGAGTCCTACTTTGCTTTCCCAAAACCCATGCCTATGATATGAGTAAATTAAAGAAATAACCACTCAATTTGGTTCATTATTATGAATCATTAACAAATCATAATTAAAGATACTAATAACCTACAATAATTGCAGCTACACAACGAGAGGTTCATGTTAAAAATTGACCCACATTTATTTCCTGATGTTACAATGTGGTCCCACCATTCACCTCTCAACTATTACAAAAATATAAAATAATATCCTTATTTTATTATTATTATTATAGAATATCCTAAAATTTAACATTTTCATTCGATGTTTTTCAGTCAGTGTTATGTTTTACCAAAGTGAATCCTCGCACTGAGAATTCAATGGTTCCCTTGGATTTTTAATCTGATCACTAGTAAAATAGATATAAATCCATTCTTGTACATTTACAAAATATACCATGAAAATGGTCAAAAATTATTAATAGGCACCATTAACCCACATCGGTTGAGGTTAAGCTTCACCTAAGTGAAACAAACAATCATGGGATCAACAATACTTTTAGATTTCTAATCTGAGTTATCATCTAGGAGTTATAATGTTTTTAAAACAAAAAAATCATTTTATTATTTTATTTACTGCAAGAAATTAACATCTATTGTTGGCATGTTTTGGCCAATGTTCTGATCTTCCTAACGAAAGCATACCCTCTCCTGTTTTGTTGTGGTATAAAATTTCCTATCCATTTATTTGTTCATGAGTTATAATAATTTGATAAAGAATATACTTTAATTTAATTAATTAATTTACCATTATGCTATTTTCGGGATTCCTGAATGGATGCATGCACTAACTAAACATAAGTCATGCCTAGGGTAAACCCTCCATTATAAATGAAATTGTTCCCTCAGATATCAGATCTGAAAACCCATTTAAGTGTTATTCCACTTTTTTAGGATAAACCCACAATCATGATATTTAAAGCTTAACATTTTTCAACAATTAATTTTAGGCTTTCCAGGTCTCATGAACCTATTCTATCAACTTTTGATGTCTCCAAATAATTCCATATAATGAAAAATATATATATAGAAATTATATGACAATACATTTTATCCAAATTGGAAGTGTATTGTTGGATCCAAAAATGGTTCTTGGGATCCCCAAATCCAAAATAAATTGTTTTTTCTAATTAATAAGCCTTAATTGATGAATGAAAGGTATGGTGAATTTTTTTTTTAATAATTTTTTGACTAACTATAATTTTCAAATTCATTTTTGATGTAGTTCTACATGGATTGACCAAACATTGTGGACTAATTTTTAACATTTTTTTAAATCTAACACACTCTTTCTCGTAATATAGTGAATGTATTGACTAACCATGCACCAACCATGGAAAATACCACTACATTGGGTTTGATGGCATGATTTGAGACTGAACACAGTGTGGGTAAACCAAGCACCTTTTCTGCAATAGCCCGATATTTTAAAAACTACAAAAATTATACCTAAAATAAATCAAAACTAAAATAATCCAAAGCATGGTAAAGCTTGGGGTTTTGGAATACCCAAATATAGTAACAATATTTTAAAATATCCCACCCATCGAAAAAAGTTTGTCCATATAAAAGAACCTCATAATGTCATATGCTAAAACCATAAGTCCACTTCCCTCTAATCAAAGAATCCCTCACCCATGTATCATTATAATCAAAATCATTCATCCATAGTACATGATAGATAATTAAGAAGCTGATATACATGGAACAAGTTATGTACTGACTTCAATTGTGGTGGTAGTACTAAAAGAAAAAAACATTTCGTACTATGTAAATACATCAAATTTTAGGAAAAAATGATGAAAATGTTTCTATTTATTCCCAATACATCGATTAAACAAAAGAGGTGAAACGATGAAGAAAACCTTGTCACCAACTAGAAATTCCAATGGTAAATAGTGATGATCAACATAAGATTCATACTCGCTCTAGGACATAAACATTCTATGAATATTCAACATGTAATTTTCTATCATCTATTGAACCATGCTTTGTACAACCAATGAACATTCACAAATCTCCGACCAATGGAATTGTGATTTATAATGACATCAAGACATGGCCTCAAAATCTGCTCCATTGATCGTAATTTGGACAATATTATTTTATGAAAAATAAAATAAAAAAATGTGATCATCCCAATGCCAACCAAAGTAAACAACAAAAAACAAATCATATCCTCAAGAGTCTCTATAACTCTTTCTGCCTAGCCATCACATTGTGGACGGTATTCCAAACTCAAAGGGATGTCAAATTATAGTTCCACCTAAAGGCCTCTATAAAAATGATAACCGAATCGGGGATTCCTGTCCAAGTCTATAATAGATTGTAATCCATTCAAATGAATAATCTATTTAAAATAGAGATTTCCCAACTCTTCAAATTTTTTATAATCATGAATGTGTATATGTGTGCTAATTTAGATTGCAGGTTGATAACAACCTATATAATGATACAAATTTACTGGGTATGAAGAAAACCAACCAAAAAATCCACATAAATTTAATCCCACATCCCTGTAGGTACTATATGTGGATGAAAAAAATGATGGTTTTGGTGTATGACCTTAACCTGTGGGAATGTATTACTACGAGATATAATGACATCAATTCTTAGAAAAATTCTTGGCTAAAAAATACCCCCACAAGTCAAAGAAGATCATCATGGTTCATGGTTTCATTTAACACATGGAAAAATGAAAATACCCCATCACCAATTTCCATATCGATGGTGACAAAACAATGTGATTAAAAAATAATTGAATTCCCTCTTTAGAGAAAGTCCACTAAAAAATTTCCCCCAGTACAAATATTGTATCTTGTTCTATAGAACACAATATACTTATATTATTCATAAATAATCAATTCATGAAGTGATAATTTCAACTATAATATATCCAATAAAACGACATACCATGTTTGTAGAGTCAAATATTCATATATGTAATGATATCCAACAAGATACAGTCTTTTGAAAGTTATTTCACTACAAGTGTTGGACGGTCCACACTTAATTAATCTACAATAATATTACCATTCTTGTCTCATAGGTGATGTCAAAGCCATATTATTTCATGTATTATAACCAATCCATCTTCTATAGATTAAAATCATTTAGATAGAAGATATAACACATTCTATTGTGGTATGAATACATTGAAAACCCATCTTCGTAATGGTTATGATTCAAAATATTATGTGCATTCATCCTAGTTGCATGTTAGACGTCATGGGTAGTTAATTATTCTTGTGTATCCTAAGATAACAATATCCAAATGAAAAGAAATATTCACCATACATATGAAAGTGGCCCAAGAATGAACCTAATTCCTTAAAGAAGAAAACATAGCCCCACCCAACCGCTTGATTAGTCAACACTGGAATGATATTCAATTGATGTTTCTAATCAATAATATAATTATGACAGTTTTTACCCAATGAAAACATTAATCCCTTCTATGTAAGGCCATTTTTCAAAGAATCCAACATTGATAAGTAATTAACAAACCAATAATAATACCTAGAAAAACCCATGAATCTCTAAATCCCATAACTATTACTTTGTTAATATCATGTCAAAATAAGCATAACCTTCTTAGGATCAACTGATATTCACTATTATGACTCCATATGAAACAAGAATTTCATATTCTAGACCCCTAAATAAAATTTCAATTTTTTAATAATGTTTCTCATTTCTAAAAAAGATTTGTTCTATTCTCAGATGATCGAGATGATAATCCTTGGAAATAGAGTAATCATGGAATCCATCCCTATATACTACCATGAAGGCAATAAGATACCCATTAAAAACACTATTAATTTATCTCATATTCATTGTAGGAGAATTTTTTATAGAAAATGGTATATCTAGGTTCTCATAATTCTTTTTGCTACTCTAAAAGGATGTTTAAATTAATTTCATATCCATTTATTGATAACTAATTATAACCAGATCAAATATTGATCATTGAAAACCACATCACGTGTATCAACTGAATAAATAGATCATAAATTGTTTGGAAGATAATAATATATCATTATCATATCTGGATAGAGAATTCAATATTCAACAGAATGGAAAAATATACCATAACAGTTTATAACAAAGAGAACTGGAACCACCCAATGTGGTAAATTCTGGTTTTTAAATCCTTTCTCTAGATGTCTAACAAACATGGACTTCATCTCTTTCATTTATTATAGTGATATGCAGTATGATATAATAGAAGTTGGTTGAGTATTATTCATTATGAAAATTGAAAAATCAACCTGCCGTACAATTAGAAAACTTGGGATGTTGAAAGGAAACACAATAGGAAACAAAACATGGGGGTGATCACCACTAAATAATTCCCACTCGAGACCAAAAGAAAAAAATAGGCATCACAATCTCCAATTATATATATTAATGTCCATCTCTTTTAGACTGTGGGTCCAATTATGTTTGGATGTCATGGTCCACACAATCAGGGGTATTGAAGGGGATATGTTGAAGATGTCAATCACATTTGGAATTATTGAATATGAACCAATCCATCCCAAAAATGATATTAAGAGATTTCATTCATAGAACCTGAAAACTCAATGAAAGATAAGAATATGATAGAGAGTACATACATGTGGGAATATGTAGACCTTACTCGTTCATCTTTCATGGTGTGTAATAATATCCAATGGAGATGATAAAATCTTTAAAGGATTATTAAATAAATCAATTATACATGTTGAAATAAAATAATGAGATTCACTAGTGTCAAATTGTGCAGTTACTAATGACGAAGTTATAATAATGGTACCACTTATTGTCTCTTGAACCATAACTAATTCCTATAGACATTATTACACTATGTGGATGAGAATTATTCTAGATGATTTTGGTAGGAACCCATTTCACCTGATGCATCTAAATGCACCACTTTTTAGAATGTCATTAAGATCCCATGATAATATGTGGTCTGGAATAATAATGAAATAATTTATAAAAGATTCCTCATCATATGAAGTATCCAATATTCGTAGGGGTCATATTGAAAACCCTCATTGAATTTCCTATCATACCACACCAGTAACAATCCCAAGGACCTCTAGTAGGCAGTATAGGTGGTCTAGAAATACCCTACATCTGATAAAAAACATGTTACACATCACACATCATCATTCCCATAGAGGAACGAACATTTATAATAAAATAAAAATAAACTCCATATAACCACGAAATAATTACTATTTCTATTTCCACCATCAGTTCTCTATTAGGAACATCTACGTAAGATAGAAGCATCCAAAATAAAAACATAATAATGAATATCTGGTCAAAGTCCAAACTAGAACCATAAACCCTTCATCTTCTCATTAAACACCAACTTAGGTGAAAACATAATGAGATCTGAAAAATAAATTACATAATCAATCACAATATTGTCATCATTCTCATGTATAATGAAATTATTGACCTTTTATAACTACATCCGTTCTGGATTGAAAATACCAGCAAAAAGAATATTTATGTCTTTTTAATATAACCAGTCAAGCATCATCACCATTCCCATAGTTTACCTTCATCTTATGCATGGTTTTTCTAATATATAGGTGGAACAAAATATCTTGATTTAGCCATAACTATCCATGAAACCAAACAAACACTTCATTCTACTATACCAGTCTTCATCCTCTTAAAATTCATTTGATCGTTTGAATGCTAATGTATTTTTTTTAAGGTAATATTGAGATAAAATCAAAAAAAAAATTCCTCTACGGTTCCACAATTGGATAGTGTTTATAAAGTAGAGGTGATTCCTATCCCGGATCTTTTCCATTGTGCATAATCACCACATCTTGATTCCGGTATAAAAGAGGATTTTCTCACTGAGGTTCAGTAGGACCATCATCTTTTATCTAAATCACAAAACATCATGGAGGCATGCTTTTAGAAAACATCAATAGAAAATAATCTATACATCAATGGAAAAATCAAAAATACAAACATGAAAAATTAATCCCAATAATTAGAGAGATGGAATTGGATTTCGATATATCAAAATAAATATCATGGAGACAGAATAAATAACATGCAACAAATAATTCCCAAACTACACAATGTAACTTATTATTGGTAATAGTGGGAGATGTCAAAGAACATAATCATATATACCTCCTATGTCCTGAAAATATTACACCAATGAATAATGGCATCCTTATTAGAACCGCAAAAAGTATCTATGATACCACATTATAATGAACCGACATGGGTACCCTATTAACCCGCTAACTAAGATGATCCTGAAATAGCTCATAAGTTGATCACAATCCCCAGAGGCCAAAAAGATGCATTTAGAATCATAAAAATTGACTATGGGAATGATTTTCAACCAAAATTATGGAAAAAAGATAATAAGAAAATATGAATCCAAAGAAACATCACTATAATATGTGTACTAGAAGTAAAAAATCACATACAAACCAAATTACATCAACAAAGTACAAAAAAATAGTCTTATAAATTTCCTATGTCTAATAAGATACTACTCTCCAGGTACATGGATCTGCAGATAGAACCACCGTTAAGAGGTTCTTTATAGAAACTCTACCCTAGAAGAGATTATCTACGAACACTTGAAGGAATTTTTTGGATGTGAGATAAAAGAAAAGAAGAGTCTCACTAAGGATTCTATAATAGATTCTTACATTTTATTAACTAATGTCCGCTTTAAAATTTTTATTATAAATTTAATCATATTTCAATAGCATAACTAATTAAATTAATTCATTACAATTCAAATGTTTTAAATAATTTTATTCACGTGTTTCACATTTTAATTAATATAATATCACATAAATCGGGAATCATTTCTCAAATTTCAATAATAAATACTTTCATATAATATAGTTTCTATAAATCATAATTCAAAAAAAAAAATTCAAAAAAGGCTTATATTCATTTTAGATACAAAAAATTGATCTAGTGGGTTATATTCATATATAGGTATTATAGTTCTAGGATAAGGAACTCGATACATTGAAATGAAATCATGGAAATATGTACATAGGTCCCATTATGATTATGTCAAATTGGACTCATCACCATCATGTATTGTATGCTACGTGTTGATCTTAAGTTTTGTAACATTTTAAAACCATATAGTGATATCCAATAACTCTCTATCTACCAAATTATTTCATGTTCTCTAATTAAAAACTAAATCATGGGCAACTCATTATAAATACATTATTTAACTCATCCAATTCACAATTTAATTATTCTAATTTTGAAATAAATACCATTAAAAATGGAATTAATAAAAAATAAGACTATTTACAGAATAATACCTCTAGGTTTTATATCAAAATAGTTTAATCCATCTCAAAAATAAAAAAAATTGTAAAAAAATCCCAATTTAATATCACAATTCATTATCAAAATTGAATTCATTAATTACAATTTAACACAATTCCATTAATTTCATAATAAAACACCAATTCAATTTGATTATTGGTTTTCCAAAATTATCATCAAATCCGATTCCAAAATTAGGATAAAGAGTTATATTGATAAAATTTCCCTTGAAAATGAAATTTAAATTAAACTATTTATATTTCAGTAATTTACATAAACAACCACCAAATAGATTGAATTGTTGGTATTACCAATTTCATTCCAAATATAATTTCCGTACAACCCAATTTGATGGAATCATGTTTTTAATAAAATAATTGAATTAAATTTATTTTATAATGGAATGATAATGAAAATAAATATTTTAATTTAAACGAAGCAGTTCAAGGTAAATAAAAATCATTCACTGTAAAAGAATGGCTGACCTCAGGAACAATGGATCTCATAACGCCAAACCCATATCAAGATTAGACAACCATGAAAATTGATCATGATATATGGGGGATAATAATAAAATCTAATATTAGAACAAAAAAATGGGTATTAGAATGTACAATGAAAAACAATGATATATAATAACCTAGGGGGGAAGAGGAGGGAGTAGGATATAGAGAACGAAGGAGAAACCAAATCAGGATGATAGCAAATAAAGGTCACATAGCTTAGATCCACCATGGAATCAGATTGGAGGAGGAATAAAATTTATCAGGACACCTAAAGCCTATATAAATTATATAAGTATTTAGTGATCTTGATAAGGGGTCTGAAAAGAGGGTTCAAGAATTTTTTAACAATTTTCAGATTAATTGATATTTTTACGGATAAGGATAAAAAAACATCACATACTAGATTTGTGACTATTTTAAACAGGCTATACATTTTAAACTAAAAAGTAATAAAACATGACTAATAATGTACCAACTTTTTAAAATCCCTCTACTATGGGTTTCATGGATTCCACTATTAGGGTGAACTATTTGGGATAACCATTTGCCAACTGTGCAGTGACACCGAATTTTAAAAACTCATAATAATTCAATCTATAAAAATCCCAAATGAAACCCAATAAATTCATTTTAAAAATAGGGGTTTAGAAATACCTAAACATTGATACATGATTTCACAATACAACATTCTAAATTCATGATACAATTTTTCACCAACATCCAAACAATATGAAGATGATGCCAACTTGGAGGAGTCTCTATGTTTCATGAATCCCCTCCAACTACTTGAGTCCTATAAAACACTATCTTCAAAATATCCATGGAATATCAGTAGTTTACGATGATTTCATGTATAATACTACCATGAATCTATAATAATTCAATAACATAATAACCATTATATCATATTTTAAATGAAATCGTGATAAATGAATATATTTTTATGAAATATAATTTCATATAAAAGGCTCCTTTGATTTTCTGTTTTAAATTAATCTACATCCCAAAAAATAAGTATATGTATGTAAAATAATTTTTATTTAATAAACAGAAAGAAAATAACAATCATTTCATAATTATATATATGGGATTGTAAATATTAATAATCAATGTAATCTTTACTAACAATGCACAAATGATATGCAATATATAGACTATAATGTGATAAAATATACAGAACTCTATAGGAAATATTGATAAAAAGTCCCCATAATGTAATATATGTCTATATTTCCACCATTTACTAATGTATACCACTATAATAAAAATAATAATTTTCCAACATTTCAAATTATCTTTTTCATATTTCATTTAACTCTTAATGTTTCTTTATAAGGTATTAAATAAAACCAACTTTTATGTATTTGTAATCACAAAAAAATTACTGATTAAAAATAAAATAATTTATTTTTAACTTTTACAACATGAAACCAAAAATATTAAAAATCCAAAATAAATTTATTTAAAATGAAAATAATTGTTTTACATCCTAATGAATCAATTAGATAGATACCACTACATGATAAATAGAGTAAACATAAACACCCTTGAATTCGATAATGTGTGGTAAGAGATATGGTGGCAGAAAATAATTGATTAGAATTAACATCATCAATTCACCATTGAACCATCATGATCGCAAAATCACATCATATTACGTTTTCAATTATTCAAGGTGAACATTGATATAGGATAAAATTGATAAAAGGGGGTGAATTGAGAGAAAATCTAAGAATAACGAAAATATATCAATAAAAATTAACTGAGTATCACTATGTAATAATTTTTAGAGTCCTCCAGGGAATTTTGGATGGGGTGTTTAAAGAAATTATCGGTTTATAGTGATAATTTAGTGAAACATATACAAGGTAATTTAGGTAATTTTCCATTTTATGATGTTCATATCGAGGCCCACAGTTCATACACAATGTTATAAAACTATTTATGTTGGCAATGTGGCAGTTAGTATCCATCATACGATAATTTCATATAGTTGACCTATAATATCGAAACAATGAAATTAACATGTGGAAATTTTTTGATTGCTTTTTTGAGAGAATCCAATGAAAAAAATAATTTTTTTTGGAAACTCAATCTTTTAGAAAATCCATTCTTAATCTCTTATAAGAGGAACTAGAACAAACACGAGATTATCACACGATTACTACATGGTTAGACTATCAGTGTTCTCAAACCATGTTTCTAATTTTTTTTCCCAAATACAATAAATTATTAACCAATGAATCTTGAAATCCTCTAGAACCACAAAATATGAAACCATTGATTAAAATTAAACTCTCACATGAAATTAATGATATCACAATGATGTTTAAATTAAATTTAAATGAATAAACATAATACATGATATTATATAGTCAATAGAAATTATTAAAATATTTCAATAAATTTGTTTGAAATTTATTTTACAAGAATTATGAAATGATATTGGGATGAAACACCCTTAACTACATTTCATCTTATATAAAAATATATTAACCTCCTGTATAAAAAATTACTATCTTAATTACCTATTATTTATCATTATAATTATAATAAAAATATATAAACATCATATAAAATGGTAAGTTAGTTAGTGATATTCTCATTTAATTATTGGATTCTATTAACTCCACGTGCTTTTTTCTACTTGTTTCGTAATGGCAGTGTTGATTCATGTTAATGGAATCAATGTTCAATATATATAGATTATTATTGTAACTTAAATATATGTATATTAATTATTTAAAAAGATGTCATTTTATTTAATTTGTATTCTCTATATGAAAAATGTGTAAAAAGCTAATGAAGATCTTGTTTTTTGAATTTTATACATAGAAAACTTTAGAAAAAAGTAATATCTAAATTAATATTAACCATTATAGAGCACTAAAAAATTTATCTTAATATTAATTTATTATAACCCCTGTATTTTTGATTCTATATTAATCCATAAAGGATATTTATATAATTATTTCATTAATTGGGTAAAACTACACAAATAAGAACATGCTATAATATATGAGTGAGTATAGTTAAAATAAATATTCTTTCGGAATAATTTGATTATTTTAGAATTATTAATATATTATTTATATGATATCATGGGGTTGAATCTTGTATTAATAGATATTAGTAAAATAAATTTGTATCAAAAAAAATTTAGGACATTTGTGAATGTAGTAGCCGATATTTTCAAATGCATGAAATGTTCAATTACATGTAACGTATAGAAGGATGAAAAATTTTAATTTCTTGGATTTTTAATAATGTAAAAAATATTATATTTCTTTATAAAATACTATCTATGACCCATAATATTATGGATGTTTTCAAAAATATATCATGTCAGCTGTTGAGTTTGTAGACATCATAAAACACACGTAGGATTTTCAATTTCCACAGGGTAGATTGGTGGGTAGAAAATAGTTATTAAATAATCAAAATAAATTTTTAGTATACATAGGATATTTGTGAACTTATTTATACATTTGTATTCTAGATTTGTTCTGAAACAATAATAAGTAAAGGGAACCTAGAGAAATGAATTAATTGGGAATTTTACACATCAACATAGAAGTTCACCTCTTAGTAATGGATTTGAGATTTGATAAATTATTACATGAGAGTACTAGAATCAATCGAAATACATGAGGAGTTATATAGATTTATTTGGTGATAGTATATATGAATAAAAGGTATTAACAATATTCAATGGTCGAGCAGACCAAATTATAAACAATAATTGAGTGGTAGATGGATAAGTTTGATCCACCATCAGCGATTTAATTTTAAACATGTTTTAAACATAATAATACTTCATTTTATGCAGTATTAGACACTTCTACTATTTTTCTAAAATTTGATATATTTTGAAGAATGAAAATATTCAAGGCCAAATTACATAATTGTATCAATTTATTTCTAATATAAATACCATTATGAGTATTAAAAGATACATGGGTGAAAATGTTACTTTTAATTTATTAACTTGACCCATAAAGACAATCTTTAGAAAAATAATATTTTTATGCATAAATAATATGGTATAAATTAAATTTCTCATTATATAGATTTATATTCAATTGGTTGGTTTATTATTTATCATATAACTGTTATGTTGTTTTCACAGATGTAAATAACTTAATACCATAGTGTTTTTGTTTTATTAATAAAAGAGGCAAATCACTTTTTTGAAGTAATTTTTTACCATTAATTCCAAAAATCATATAAAATTATTTAATTAATTCATAAATATTTTCAGAAAATATTTATTTTATATTGTAAATACTTTTAAATATATGTTTTTATATAATTAAACATAAATGTATTATATTAGAAAAATATAATATATCTGATGATATTTACCATTTGAGTATTTTAATCTGCTCACCTCAAAATTAATTATTTTCATTCAAATCTAAAAAATATATTTTTTGATAATAATTTTATTTGAAATCCAGAAATGATTTCCTATTTGTGAGATTCAATTTATAATATTTTACAACATCGCTATTAATAAAAATATTATGAAAACCATTTAAATAAAAAAATATAATTTGAAATACAATGTATTATTATTCTAATTTTCTACTAATTATGATATAAATTGGCCAAAATAAGGTATTCGTGTTATAAACATTTTATTCTTGAAATTATATTTTTCTTAAAACATAAACAAATTGAATATAAAAATTAAATTATTATGGAGATAAATGTTTACACATTATTGGATCTTAATAATTAATTATGTTCAATAGTTGAGATATACCAATAAATTATTATTTAATTTGGAATTTATTTTTGAATAAATGCTTAAATCTGATATGAATAAAACAAATTAGATATATAAATTAATTATTAGACTTATAATTTCATTTTTATATCATGAAAATTTAAAAATACATAAACCCTCACAATAATTTTTCATGATCAATAAAAAATATTTTATCTAGTCGTAGATATTGGTTGTGGTTTATCTAATATATATCATGGGGAAATTTACCCATCCTTGAACTATTATCACCAATTGTTTTTCTTATAAATATTCAATGGAATATATATGGGATTGTTTCACTATAATATCCTTGTGAAGCCAACAATTTTCTAAACAGAATTTTCAAGCCTAATATAGAATAATCATATTGATAGATTATATTACTTCTCCATTGTACATACTTTTCATAGTGTGGTTACTAATAATTATACCAATTAATTTATGTGTTGTATTATGACTCTCAAAGTTAATAACATTACTATAATATACTATTGTTTTTTCCTATTTTAGGCTCCGTGTTAAATAATCCTCTAATCATAGTAAAAATTTTGAGAGAAATTTATTCCAAAATTTATGGATGTCAAATAAATGATATTTAATAAATTAACAAAGATTATGTTATATAGAATGAATAATAACCTTTCACACGATGAATAAAATAACTATTAACTCTATATAGAATATTTTTTTTAGATTACATAAAACGTGTTTGACTTATTCCAATACATCACAAACATCCCATCATTATTGAGATTATAAAAAAAAAGTGGCCAATTTTTCCATTTAATTGGTTACATTTCGGGTCTCAATGATCTTACCTCCACTTCTGTAATGCCCTGACCCTAGTTACCCAGGTTCGGTGCATTATTACATAACATTGGCATGATCACAACGAAATCATGTCTCGAAAGACCGATCAGTTTAGTATTATTGGAAACTGTATTCATACATAAGTTCAACTTTACAGCTTGAAGAGAAATAAAGAAAAAGTATATTTCATTGTAAACATCCAAGCCTCGATGATTATGCATGAAGGTCACCCATAACTAACCTCTTCATATCCTGGGAAAATGAAACATAAGAATGGGGTTAGCTCAAACGCTTAGAACGAGTATGTAATAATGTGGAAAATGACATAAATATTAAGAAAAATGAATAATTGGAACCACATGCCTTCACCAATAATAAACATGAATACGTTTATGGAAGGAATATGAGCTGAGTAAATAATTTCATAATAAACCAAAATCATGGGTATTCTACTAGTCGAATGACCCCAAGAACCATCAATATTATTTCCATAATGAGGGAATGTATAATGCCAGACATTCTGAAACATTTTTTCAAGGCCTCATCCGAGACATCAAAAAATGATTAAGGCCTCGAACAAAACCATATATCAAATTTTCTCGAGGGCCTCGGCCAATTCCATGTATAGTTCTCTCATCAGACGTGCAGATGCTTCAGAGAGCTATAGTGGGCTCCACCCGTCACTTAATAAGTCCAATACATTTCTCATATGAAAGGTTTAAACATATCATAAAAATTCCTATTAAAACTAGCTTATGAAATTTCAATACATTAACCATAAACCATGAATGGAATAAAAATTGTACATCCACATTCAAACATATCATAAAAACTTCAATTCAATATGGAATTTTTGTATCATAATAAACCAACTTTAAATAAACTTAAAATCCATCAAAGGATGTTGACATATATGAAATCAAAACCCTTTTTAGAAAAAATATATCTTTCTATTTTGAAACAATTTAAGAGTCACAGATTTATAAAGAAAACATTTATTTTGAAAATGATCTTAAATAGCTTGTAAGGGTAGTTTTAATGATGTTATAATGATGTAAAATAGTCGAACCCACCATATAAGTAAAAAAACATTCTTACATTAAATTTTTCAAAAAGGTTAAAAAGGAAATTGTTACGAAAATGACGGAAAGATTCTATTATAAAAAGTAAAAAAATGGTATAAATTAATTTAACCCATAGTCTATAAAACAGTACGAATGATTTGAAATACATTTTTACGAAACATGGATGTGGATGATAAAGACGCCCAAGTAGATAATTATGTATAAACAACCTCGAATAATGAGGATATTGTGAAATAAACCCTTAACCTTTAATTTTCCATGGTTAAGGGTAGGTTAACCTATTGTATAATGGTGAAATTATTGTTATTACATTATAGAATAATCATATACATTAATATGAAATCATATTTGGTCTTCAAACATTTCTTTGTTATTAATATCGTAGTATTATCATCTTTTTGGGTGTTAACATACTCATTTTCTTTTATATGTTTTGTTACATAAGTCATTTTTTTATGGATAGATTGTATCTTGTTCATATCCAGAATGATATCAAGTCCTTAAACATTATTTTCAATCATCAAAAGAGAATTATTCTTGAACGGATACGATGGGGAATGAATCCCATCGCGTTCGTGGAGACGGTAGTCCATACATACACACGAGCGACAATATGATTATTTTGATATTAAAATAGTATATAATTGGATTTTATATCATATATACAGAATCATTATAAATTTATATTTATTATTTACTTCTATTACAAATCATTATCATACCCATCCAAATATTATTGTTTTAAATAACAATTACACCATGATGTGGAGACGGTAAGCCGTACGTACGCACGTATGGTGACATGTCATTTAAAGGATGGATAGAATACTGAATATGGTTTTACCATATTTATAATAACATACCAGTATATAGAATATAATGGAGTTATTATTTTAGAATAGATATATCAATGAAAGAAGAAGTGGAATAAGAAAGGAACTTGAAAGAGGGAGGTGAAATCATTACCTTTTCTTCGGGTTCTTCCTTTTGATTTAATCAATAGGGATCCATAGGTTGGCTTTATGATCAAACTAATTCCTCTAGGTTGTATTTGGGGAAGTTGGGAGGATATTTGGGAAGATTTTGGCCAATACAAAAGGATTTTAAGGTGTGAATTAGTGAGAAGGGTGAGTTCCCTTTTATAGGAGGTGTGGGGGCACCTTAGGAAAAACTAAAATATTATTTTATAATAGATTCATATTCAGTTTATAATGGCTCCAAAGTGACTTATTAAAAGGATAAGGTGGGTATTGGCAGAAATCCACTCAACCAATATGTTTTAGACAGGTTTGTGTAATATTATTAACCTTATCTTTTAGTTTCAACTATTCATTAATTAGTTTGACATTATCACGTTTTTTTGTATATTTATATTATATAGTTAATAAAAATAATATATACTTCCATGTGACCCCAAATAGGTCCATTCATGAAAAACATATCCTCATATATGTCCTTTGGCCCAACCGTAGATTTTTAGGAATATAATATAAATTGATAATATAATATTTGTTTAAAAAACTCTTTTATGTCATTTTTGACACTATTTAATAATTTATTTTTTTTAAAGTCATAAAAAAATTATTAATTCGAACCAAATTCTATTAAGAAATCTTAAAGTGTCATATTAACCAATAAAATTCGTGGATTTAATCCAATATTTCATATTATATTTATTTTAACATTTATAACACTAATTATTTTATTCTTTCATTAATAAGGAAAATACTGCATCATTATTGTGTCATAAATAAATTTAATAATTCATTGTCTAAAAATTATAAATAAAATACCATTATGTAGAAGATATTTTTATATTTATAATAAATATTTATTGTTGAAAATATAACATATATAACCTTATGTAAATTTTTTTTACTAAAAGTTATATGCTTATGTCATTTTTGTATTAACTTTAACTTAATTAATATAAAGTGTCATTACCAGATAAAAGTGGATCCATGGGGTCCCAGAATCGACCCAAAGATTCCCATGATCGGAAATGTATCAAACAATAGGGTTAGAACACATTTTAGGGTAATTTAATATTTTTATAATATTATTATTTTTACCCTTATTTACTGGATTTACCCTTTAACCATGATTAATAAAATATTTACCTAAGTAATTATTCAAAATGTTGAAAAATGAAAGTTACCTATTTAAAAAATATGGACCTCCTGATTCTAAATATGGAATCCATTTTTCTAAATTCAAAACACAGGAGTGGCAGAAATTAATTTAAAATTAATTCCCGTATTTAAAACAAAAAGCATGTTTTTAATAAATAATAACTATCTAAAGATTTACAGTTACTTATGTTCAGTTTAAATGTGAAATTATGTCCAATGACCAAAATTGGATTAAATGGAAAAAATATAATATAATTATACATTAAAATAACTCAAATTCATACTTTATCAATTTTAATTATTTCGATTAAAAAAAATTAATTAAATTTTAGTAATTTTCACTATTCATCAAAATATGAAAGTTATCAGAAAGGTACCAAAAATTTAACCTAAGATATTTTTGATATTCTGAATCCAAAAATGTAGTCAATTTTTAAGGATAAAATATATAAAATTTCAAAAAGTGGGTATTACTATTCCTAACGGCTAGTCTGATTGGTTGTGGTATGTTTGAACTCAAAGTTTCGTGAAACACAGGCTACTACATTATTCAAGGAGAAGCATACCATGGACATTTCGGGTTTTACATTCTACCCTCCTTCAAATAATTTCTTCCTTTAGATTTCTATAATACTACTGCATAAAAGGACTCGAGTGATTCTTCAACATAAGTTCCTCGGGTTCCCACGTTGCCTCTTCCATTTTATGGTTTCTCCATAGAACTTTTACTAGATGACACATCTGGTTTCTCAGCACTTGTTCTCTTGTATCAAGAACCTTGACAAGCTCTTTACAATAAGACATATTGGGTTCCAGTTCTAATTCCTCATAGGTGAGCACATGCGTTTGGTCAGGCATGTATTTTCTCAACAGTGATATGTGGAACACATCATGAACTTTGAAGAGACTTGGCGGCTATGCTAAACGGTATGCCACATCCACAATTCATTCTAGATTTTCAAAAGGTCCAATGAACCTGAGACTCAATTTTCCCCTCTTACCGAAACTTATAACACCCATCCATGGATATACCTTAAAGAAAACATGATCGCCTACCTGAAATTCCAAATCCTTCTTTCAGTTATCGGTATATCTATTCATCCTACTTTGAGCTGCTTTGATTTGGTTTTGCATTACCTTTACCTTTTCCATCATTTTCTCCAGTAGTTCTGGGCCTATAAGTTTTCTTTCACCATCATCATCCCAACAGGTTGGTGTGGGACATCTCTTTCCATATAACTCTTCATATGGTTCCATCTGAATACTTGAATGGGAACTATTGTTATAAGAAAATTCTACAAGAGGTAAATTTTGGTCCCACATACCTTGAAAGTCTAGTGAGCATGATCTCAACATGTCTTCTAAGGTTTGAATAGTCTGTTTTAATTGTCCATCAGTTTGGGGGTGGTAGTCCGTGCTCAAACGAAGCTCAGTATCCAGGACGTTCTGAATACTTTTCCATAATCTTGATGTAAAACGTGGATCACGATCCCAAACAATCGATAGGGGTACTCCATGAAGTCTCACAACATCATTAATATATAGTCCTTCTAGGTACTGAAGATGTATATCATCACTTATAGCTTGAAAATGTGATGACATGGTAAGACGATAAAAAATGACCCATATTGCATCGTTCTTTCTAGGAGTCTTTGGTCGTCCCATGAAAAATTCCATCGTAATATTATATCATTTCCTCTCTGGTATGGGAAGAAGATTCATTATCCTCTAGGTTGTTTCCTTCCAGCTTTCACTTGTTGAAAACCCATATATCTTGACACAAAATCAGCAATCTCCCTCTTCATGTTGTCCCACCAAAAATTTTCCATCAAATATATATACATCTTAGTGCTTCTAGGGTGTATAGAGAAATTGGAGCTATGAGCATCATCTAACAATTCCTTTTTCAGATCATGTATATCAGGAACACAATGTCTCTTACAAAATTTCAAAATTCTATCATCATACATAGAGTCACTCAGTCTCCCAAAATTCAATGCCATAATCTTCTTTTGAAACTCTTCACCACTGGTCTGAGAACTCTTTATAATTTCTAGTAAAGATTATGTGGCAACCATTTGAAAAATTATTGATGTTTCATCTTCTATGGTGATTCCTATATCCATCAATACTAGATCCATGAAAATAGGATCCATTTCAACTCATATCTTGTTAAAAAATACATGATCCTTTACACTCAAAGCATCTTCCACCTTTTTTCCTTCCCCGGGTTTTAGTGTATCGTGAAATTGTAATCCTTGAGTAATTCAAGGCATCTCATTTGCGTCATGTTGAGTTTATTCTGTGAGAATACATACTTCAAACTCTTGTGATCAGTATAAATCTAACATTTTTCACCATAGAGATAATGCCTCCATATATTCAAAGTGAAGATTACAGTAGATAACTAACGATCATGTGTAGGATAATTTTACTCATGAATTTTCAGCTGTCGTGATGCATAGGCAATAACCCTATCATTCTGCATAAGGACGCAACCAAGTCCTTTCATTGATGCATCACTATAAATAAAGAACACATCAATCCCTGATGGTAGAGTAAATATTGGATCATTGACTAATATTATCTTCAGTTCCTCAAAACATTCTTCACACTCTTTTTTCCAAACAAATTTAACCCCTTTATGTGTTAGCTTTGATAATGGGTTATCCAACAAGGAAACATTCATGAAAAACCATAGATAATAACCTACTAAACCAATAAAAATGTGTACATCAGTTATACTCAACGGTTCTGGCCATTCATGGATTTCCTTGGTCATAGAAGGATCGACATAAATTCCATCCTTAGAGACAATATGACCAATAAAATATATCTCCTGAAGCCAGAATTCACACTTTCTGAACTTCCAATATAATTCGTGTCTTCTAAGAGTATTCAGGATAATGCACAAGTGATTTTCATGATCTTCATAGATTTTGGAATATACCAATATATCATCAATAAATACCACTACAAAATCATTTAGATATTACTTTAGAACATTATTAATTAGATCCATTAAAATAGAGGGTGAATTAGTTATCCCAAAAGGCATTACTGTATACTCGTAATGTATGTACCTAGTTTGAACTACTATCTTTGTAATTTCTTCCTTCTTCACACAAAACTGATGGTATGCAGATCGAAGGTCAGTCATTGAAATATATTGAGCTCCATGTAGTTGGTCAAATAAATCATAAATGAGAGGTAGTGGATACTTGTTCTTTATTATTATAGTATTAATTTCCCTGTAGTCGAGTCATAAACTCATAGATCCATATTTCTTCTTAAATAAATGATAGGATCTCCCCAAAAAGAAACACTAGGGTGAATAAATCCCTTATTACTCAATTCCTCAAGTTGTTTCTTTAGTTTCAATAATTCCAAAGTGGAAATTCTATAAGGGGTCTTTGATGTGGGATTTGAACAAGGATTTAAATCAATGGAAAACTGAATTTCTCGATCTGGAGGATGTCCTAGTAAATCGTCCGGAAACCCATCTATGTATTCTTTCACAATACGTAGATCCTCTTTTAGAACATTATTTTCCTCACCCACAGTTATTTCATTATCTTCCACCCCAAAAATTGAATTTAGTTGAGCTACTTTGGGTGGATCTAGATAAGAATAAAGTTCTGACGATTCTGATCTAAAGATAAGATGTTATTTATCATCATCATCAAAAACTATAACCTCATTCTTCATACTATAAATCTTCTCATCATCGTCTGAGAGCTAGTCCATACCAAGGATTATATCAAATTCAATCCTGGGTATGATGATGAGTTCAGTAGATGATGGAAATTTATATACCCTATTGGGAAAAGATCTCAAAACATTGTTGTGATGATACATCCCTTAAGAGTTTTAACTGATAACTCCCTTGTTAAATCAAATAGTAAATAACTAATTTTATTAGCACACTGGGAAGATATGAAACAATTCTATGATCCAGAATCAAAAAAATCATTTTCTATACTTGATGAAACCATTAAATATCCTTCCACCACATCTTTCGGTGCTTATACCTCAGTTGTTCTGATAGAAAAACCCTGGCCTTGATCCCTTGGCCTTTTTTAGGTAAGTTCCCCTGATCAATAGAAAACTCATTTTCATAATTTCCAATCTCCCTGCAGTTGTATCATTAAACATTGGTAGCATCTTTTTTCCCTTACAATCACCAACAATATGGCATTTCTTTCCGCATTTGTAGCATACTCCTTTTCCTTTTAGATAGGCACCAGGCTGCTTCCTTCCACAATTATCACATGGTGGAAATTCAAATCTTCCCATCTTCCCTATTTCCTTATCTCCTTTCCCATGGTGTTCAGCAGATCTCTTCCTCTCTTGCTTTGATTTAAAGTCATAGGACTTAGATAATTCCTTTTTTATCTTGATAGCACATGGTACATTATCTTCGTACAATTAGAAGGATTGTGAGACTATTTCTCGACAGAGAAATTCTTTCAACCAATCAATTAAGTGAACAAATATTACTTAATGGGTTATGTATATAATCTTCAGTGTTCCACACTAACCATGTAAAGATAGCCTCATACTTTGTGACATTCTCATCCTCTTTTTGCCTCAGACTCAGAAATTGCCTTTCCATATATTCTCTATGGTCACATTGAAAATATTTCTCTAAGAAAATCTCATTAAATTCCTCAAAATCCATATTTGATACTTCATCATCTTCCTTTTTGTTTTGAATCAATGACCACCTTTGATCAGCATCTCCAGTGGGGCGGTAAACTGCCATGATAACTTTTTCCGTTTAACTACTCCCCAAGTAATTGAAAATTTTCTCTATGGAATTTATCCATTACTCAGATATTAATGGATTTGAAAACCCATTGAATGTTGGAGGTTTTTTCCTCATGAAGAAATATAACATTGATCCTTTACTTTTTGGATCAAGGTGCTCTATAAGGGTAAGGTTATTATTCATAACCAGAGTGAGTTGTCCCAGTATGGTGATTAGCTGAGCAGTACCAGTTTCATCACCAGCTCCACTATAATTATATTGAGCACGAGGGAAATCCCCACATAGAGTGTATGCATTGATATGGTTTCCATTCCTTCCACTAGGTTCCATGTCTAAACAATCACATAAACTAGATCAGTTTATGAATTTAAACACATAATTCCAAACATGGAAACCACTTAACATAAATTGAAAAGTTTATGGATTTAAACCATAGTCACAAAAATGTTTTCTTTGAGGATGTATATACTAATAAACCCTTCATAATGGTTTTTAATGAAAATGAGAATTACCCTAAGCATATCCCTTGGGAGTTTCTCAACCAATAGTGCTACAAGGCCCTTTGTCGTGCACCAGTTCTCATTTGAGTCTAGCTCAACAATTTGTTTTCGGGTTTTACCACGAGGTACATCTGTGCCAGAGCCACCTCTACCTGCTCGTATCTAGAAATGGATGTATTTCTTTTCAATATCACTAAATTTCTACTATACTAAATTTCTAGGATGTTAATCTATACTAATCCACAATGTTTATCTTAGGGCTATGTGCTCCAATCAAATTTTATCTAAATCTAGTTTCCAAGGTTTGTAATTAAATTCCTATGATACAAACAGTAAGGCCCCTAACCAAGTTACCCAGGTTTGGTGAATTATTACATAACATTGGCATGATCACAAGGAAATCACGTCTCGAAAGACCGATCACTTTAGTATTTTGGAAGAAAGATTCATACATAAGTTCAACATTACAGCTTAAAGAGAAATACAACACAAATATATTTCATTAAAAACATCCATCCCTCCTCGATTATGCATGTAGGTCACTCATAACTAACTTCTTCATATCCTGGGAAAATTAAACATAAGAAAGGGGTGAGCTCAAATGCTCATTAAGGGTATGTAATACAGTGGAAAATACATAAATGTTAAGCATAGTGAATAATTGAAACCACGTGCCTTTACCAACAATAAACAAGAATACTTCTTTGAAAAGAATATGAGTTGAGTAAATAATGCCATAATAAAACATAATCATGGGTATTCTACTAGTTGAATGACCACATGAACCATCGATATTATTTCCATAATGAGGGAATTTATAATGCCCGACATTCTGAAACATTTTTTCAAGGCCATGTCAAATAATTCTAAAAATGATTAAGGCCTTGGCCAAATCCATATATCAAATTGGTAAAGGGCTTAAGACAATTCCATGTCTAGTTGCCTCATGAGACCTACCGATGCATCGAGGAGCTATAGCATGCTCCCCCCGTCACTTACTGTGTCCAATACATTACACATATAAAGGGATTAAACATACCATAAACATTCTTATTAAAAGTGGCATATTAAATGTTAATACATGAACCATAAACCACAAATAGTATAAAAATATCACATCCATAGTCAAACATATCTCAAAAACTTTAATATAATATGGAAGTTTTGTATCATAATAAATCAACTTCAAATAAACTTAAAATACATCAATGGATGTTGACATAGTTGAAATCAAAACCCTTTTTAGAGATATATCCCTTTATATTTTGAAATCATTTAAGGAACACATAATTAAAAATAAAACATTTATTATGAAAATATTCTTATAAGCTTTTAAGGGACGATTTCATGATTCTATATCGACGGAAAATATTCGCACCCACTGTATAAGATAAAAAAACATTCATACCTTAAATTTTTTGGAAAGGATAAAAAGAACATTTTTTGGAAAAGGATGGAAAGATGATTTTATAAAAAGTCAAACAATGGTATAAATGACTTTAACCCATAGTCTATAAAATATTAATAATGATTTGGAATATATTATTACGAAACATGGATGTGGATGATAAAGAAGTCTCAGTAGATAATTACGTATAAACGACCTCGGATAATGATGTGATTGTGAAATAAACCCTTATCATTTAATTTTCCTTAGTCAAGGGTAGGATAACTTCTTTTATAATGATGATATAATTTTTTAAAATTATTCATGAATCGTATACATTAATATGATATCAAATATGGTCTTTTAACATTTTTTTGTTAATAATATCACAGTATTATCGTCGTTTCATGTGTTAACTTACTCATTTTCCTTTATATGTCTTGATATGTAAGCCATGTTTTTATGGATAGGTCGTAACATATTCATATCCAGAATGATATGAAGTCCATAAACATTATTTTTAATCATAAAATGGGAATTATTCTTCAATGTATATGATGTGGAATGAATCTCATCGCGTTCGTGGAGATGGTAGTCTGTACGTACACACGAGCGACAATATCATTATTTTGACAATAATATCATATATAATTGGATGGTATATCATATATACAGAATCATTATAATGTTATATTTATTATTTACTTAAATTACACATCATTTTATTAGCCATCCAAATAATAATGTTTTGAATAACAATTACACCACGACGTGGAGAGAGTAAGTATTACGTACGCACGAATGGTGACATGTCATTCAAAGGATGGATATAGTACTGAATATGGTTGTACCATATTTATAATTACATTATAGTACATTAATGATATTAGAGTTATTATTTTATAATGGAAATGAAAAAGTATGAAGAAGTGGAAGAAGAATGGAACTTGAAAGAGGGTGGTGAAATCATTACCTTTTCTTCGGGTTCATTCTTTTGATTTCATCAAAAGGGCTCCTTAGATTGGATTTCTGATCAAACTAAGGATTCTAGGTTATATTGAATGAATTAAGAAGGATATCTGGGCAGATTTTGGACAATATAAATGGCTTTTATGGTGTGAATTAGCGAGAAGGGGAGTGCCCTTTTATACGAGGGGTGAGAGGCACCTTAGGAAAATATAGAAATATTATTTTATAATAAATTCATATTCGGTTTCTAATGGAACCAAATTGACTTATTTAATGGATAAGGAGCTGATAGGTCTAAAACCACTCATCTAATAGGCTTTAAATAGGTTTGGGTCACTTTATTGACATTATCTTTTAGTTTTAACTCTTAGTTAATTACTTTGATATTTACCATGTCTCTTTGTATTTTTATATTATATTGTTAATGAACATAATATATACATCAAAGGGACACCATAGTGGTTCATTAATGGTACACCAATCATCATGTAAGTCTTTTGGCCAAACCATAGATTCTTAGGAAAAGAATATCAATTGATAATATAATATTTGTTTTAAAAACACTTTTATGTAAATTTTGATATTATTTAATAATTGATTATTGTTAAACTCATAAAAAATTTATTAATTCGAAAAAAATTCATTAAAAAAATCCTAACATGTCATATTAACTAATTAAATTCGTGTATTTTATTAAAACTTTCAAATTATATTTATTTTAACATTTATAATACAAATTATTTGATTCTTTCATTAATAAGGAAAACATTGCATCACTGTTGTGTCATAAATAAATTTAATTATTAATTGTCTAAAATTAATAAATAAAATACCATTATGTAGGAAATCCATTTAGATTTATAATGAATAATTATTGTCAAACATATAACCTATATAACCTTATGTAAATTTTTTTTTCTAAAAGATATATTCTTTTGTCATTTTTGTATTTACTTTAACTTAATTAATATAAAGTGTAATTATCACTTACAAGTGGCTCCAATAGGTCCCAAAATCGACCCAATGATTCCCATGGTCAGACAAGTATTAAAAAATAGGTTTATAACACGTTTTAGGGTAATTTAATATTATTATAATATTATTTTTTACCATTATTTACCGGATTTACCCTTTAACCATGGTAAATAAAATATTTACCGAAATAATTATTCAAAATGTCTAAAAATAAAATTTACCTATTTACCCGATTTTGATCTCCTAATTCCAAATATTGAATCCATTTTTCTAAATTCAAAATATAGAATTGTCATAAATTAATTTAAATTTAAACCCTATTTTCAAAACAAAAAACGTGTTTTTATGAAATATTAACTATCTAAAGATTGGCACTTGCTTATGTCTAGTTTAAATGTGAAATTATGACCAATGACCAACATTAGATTAAATGGTAAACATATAATCTAATTATAATTTAAAATAACATAAATTCATAATTTATCACTATTAATTATTTCGATTATAAAAGTTGTTTTTAATTAAAATTTAGTAATTTTCACTACTTATCAAAATATGAAAGTTTTTAGAAATGTACCAAAAATTCACACTAATCTAATTCTTATATTAAGAATCCAAAAATGATGTCCATTTTGAATGATAAAATGTATAAAATTTTAAAAATTAAGTATTACTATTCATAATGGCTAGTCTGATTGCTTGTGGTCTGTTAGAACTCGATGTTGCGTACAACACACGCTACTGTATTATTCAAAGAGAAGCATACCATGGAAGCTTGGGGTGTTACAAATTCCAACTGATCTAACTACTCTCTTATGATCTGATGAAATTTAGTAACACAATATATAATGTGTGAAACGAACAAACCATAATAAGCTTTCCAGAAACCAAATGAAAGATCTAGATTACCCTACGATGTAACAACTACCAGTGTTATCGATATATGAAATGGGAATGATTAGACCCTTATCAAAAACCATAATTATGTATTTTATTTAATATGAAAATAATATACTGACTGTACATATATTATACATAAAATGATATATGAAAATTAAATTTTTATAAACAACCAAATCAATAAATATTGAAAAAAAATATCCCAATTTATAACAATATCATAACACATAGAATATAAATCCTATATATAGGACACAAATAAAATTATAAATTAAAATCCTATATTGATAACAAGAAGGCATAATGATGACATACATGAATATTTATCTACAAATTGAAAAAAGAATGTATTTATTTAAAACAATCAGTGATGATTAATAACAAATCCCGATCTCTAATCATAATGAATATGATATGAAATATCCTAACTAAAAAATAAATCATTAATTGAATTATATATATAGAAAATAGGTTTTTATGTACGTATTGTCCATGAATCCATATAGAAATCATCCTTGTTTTTATATTTTATAATTTAAAAGTCATATTAATAATTTTGGGATGAATCATTAGTAAATAATGTTACTTCAATATGTAGTAGTGAGTGAGGAAAAAAATAAATTTATTTAATTTTCATTAAAACAAATAAAATTGAATAGAAAAGTTGAATTTAATGTGTATAAATTTTATAAAAAATAGTTTAAACATCAATTTAAAATATATTTTTATCAATCATAATGTTATGGAATTATATGTAATATAGAACATTATTGAATCAATATATACAACCATAAACTGATTTAAAAAATGTCATTAGTTAAATACAAATAATAAATGTGTGTACAATGACACTATCTAATGAAGAATCCAAAACATGTGGGGATTCCGATAATTATCATATAATGAGTTGAAACCACAACTATAAAACTATTTCTAAATATTAACACATGGAGAGTAAGGGATATAATTTTTTTCATATGAATCATAAATATCTAATATAATTATTAAATATATTACATTATTTTTTCAATGTTCCCCTATACCTTTACAATGTAAATTCCTTCAGTATTTAAATATAAAATTTCATAAAATCACAAATCATACATTTATAGTCCCTTAAATGTTATATCTCATTTTTTCATAATTTCAACATCATTCTTTAATTTTAATGTTAGTAATAATTAAAAAATAAATATTTAAAAATGGTGAATGAATTAATAAGTGCATATATGTTTTAAGAAAACTATACATTCAATTTTATAAAAAATAATTTGACGTTGATATCCCTTTTTGAAGCCATAAATATATCACAATATTTATTGCATATATTATATATTTATGTATATATATGTATATGTTAACCCCCCATTCCATTGATATAAATCCTTAGTTTTTATTAAAATAAATAATAAATATGGATAAATATTGTTTACAATAAAAAATAATTCATATATCAGTGATAATAAAACTATGATTGAATTTGTGGATAATAAATGAATAACATTATAGTGTATTGGTAAGGATTAAGGTATGTTGTTCTTACATTCAATACATCCCTACCTAATTACTAAGAGATTGTATGAAACATTCAAAAATATACCTAGTTGTATTAACATTTAAGAGGTGATATGAAGTATGATATAATATAAATTTGTTGAGTATTATTCATTATGAAAATTGAAAAATCAACCTCCTATAAAATTAGAAAACTTGGGATGTTGAAAGGAAAAACAATAAAAACAGAAAAAAACATGGGTGTGATCACCACTAAATTATTCCCACTCAAGATCAAATGAAAAAAAAGGCATCACATTCTTCCATCACAGGAAGATGAGTCAATGCCCGCTAGAGGGTCTTGTGGGTTGTGTGCTATCTGATCCGGGTCGCCTGGCGATGGTGGGTATCAAGATGGACGTTTGTATGGGATGGGATCCTAATAGCATTGTAGTGGATGATGAATATTCGGCTCTGGTGGGGATGCAGGAGCGGTGGCAGGGGGATCCCACAGTGGAGCCTGCGAGTGGTTGTGGAGTGAAGGATTTGCAGGTGTATGAAAACACAACCTTGAAGCATGTTTTTTCTATATTGTTGATTGACCTTGGGCTTGGGAAGATTTATGAGGTATATAATGTCATTGATTGATCTAATTAGAGCTCAAGGATTTGACAGAAGAAGTAGTTCAGCAGTGAGGATCGTGAAAACAGTGGAGTGAAAAATCATATTAGGGAAGGCAATCAGTTTTATAGCTTAGAACCTGAGGAGGTTCCTGTGGTGGCTGAGGGAAAACAAGCAGTTGATGTTATATAGATTGGTACCAGTATGCAAGTGGGAATTGGTACGAAAGAGCATGAGATAGAGATGGATGATGGTCATGGAGACGTGGTGATTAATCATGTTCTTGCACCGGTTGATCTTAATAAGTAATCTGATCTGAGGGATGGTGTCCATAAATCACCCTCTGTGGAAAGTACCAGAAAATGGGGATGTTATTCTGAAATTGACAAAGAAAATAACGACTTTGTCAGGCCTTCTTATAGTGACATTGTTCATGGTAGGAGATGGAAGACTTCCGATAGTGATGGAAGGATGACCCTGCCACAACGGCGGAAAACAAGGAAAGATTATTCTTACCTCACAAAGCTAAGGTACACCAAGTCTTCAGCAAAGAGTGAGAGAGGGGATATTCCTGTTTCTAATAAAGGTCGAGGAAAATCCAAGAAAGAGGGTTTATAATTGGAATAATTGATGCTAAGAGGGAAGTACCTCAAACTTTTGATGCAATATGAAACGAATTCATAGTGGGAATCAACTACTGCAGAGAAAACTCATGATTGTGGAGGTAGTGAAGGATTTGAATATTATGATATGTAATGGTCTCATTTTTGTTGGATCTGATGGTTGGGTGTGGGAATGATGTTCGCTCACATCCTTTTCTTTCTCTACTATAATTTTTCATTCCTTTAATAAATGGTCAGGGGTCCTTCACCTCTGGCTCACTTACCCGGTTAATATCCCTTGGAGATGATAAAATATCTAAAGGATTATTAAATAAATCAATAATACATGTTGAAATAAAATATTGAGATGCACTAGTGTCAAATTGTGTAGTCACTAATGACGATGTTACAATAATGGTACCACTTATTGTCTCTTTAACCATAACTAATTCATCTAGAGATTATTACACTATGTGGATGAGCATTATTCTATATGATTTTGGTAGGAACTATTCTCATCAAATGCATCAGAATGAACCACTATTTAGAATGTCTATAAGATCCCATGATAATATGTGGAATGCAATAGTAATGAAATAATTTATATAGTATTCCTCATCATATGATGTTTCCAATATTCGTAGGGGGCTTATTGAAAACCCTCATTGAATTTCCTATCATTCCACACCAGTTACAATCCAAAGGACCTCTGGCATGCACTATCAGTGGTCTAGAAAAAACCTACATCTGTTAAACAACATGTTACACATCACACACCATCATTCCCATAGAGGAATGAACATTGAAAATTGAAGAAAAAGAAGCTCCATATAACTATTACATAATAACTATTTCTATTTCCACCATCAGTGCTCTATTAGGAACATCAACGTAAGATAGAAGCTTCAAAAAGAAAAAAAATAAGAATTAATATCTGGTCAATGTTCCTACTAGTACCATCAACCCTTAATCTTCTCATTAATCACCAACTTAGGTGAAAACATAATGGGATCTTAAAAATAAATTACATAATCAATCACAATATTATCATCCTTTTCATGTATAAATAAATTAGTAACCTTTGCTAACTACATCAGATCTGGATTGAATATATCAGAAAAAATAATATTTATGTCTTTTTAATATAACCACTTAAGCATCATCATCGTCCCCATAGTTTCCTTTATTTTATGCATGGTCCTTCTATTATGTAGGGGGAACACTTTATCTTGATTTAGCCATAATTATCCATGACCCCAAACAAACACTCCAATCTATTATACCACTCCTCATCCTTTTAAGGTTTATTTTATCCTTTTAGTGTTGATGTTCTTTTTTGAAGGAAATATTGAGATAAAATCACAAAAACATCCCTCTACAGTTCCACAGTTAGATATTGTTTATAAAATAAAGGTGGTTCCTATCCCAGATCTTGTACAGTGCGCATAATCACCACAACTCGATTCGGGTCTAAAAAATTATTTTCTCACTAAGGTTAAATAGGACCATCCTCTTGGATATGAAGCACAAATCTTAATAGAGGAATGATTCTACACATCATCAATAAAAAATAATGTACACATCAATTGAAAAATAAAAAATAGAAACACGGAAAATTAATCCCAATAATTTGAGAAAAGGATTTGGATTTCTATATATCCAAATAAATTTCCTGGAGACAGAAGAAATAACATGCAATAAATAATTCCCAAACTACACAATGTAACTTATTGTTCATTATAATGGGATATGTACATGAACATAATCATATCTACCTCATAAGTCCTAAAAATATTACACAAATGAATAATGGAATCCGGATTAGAACCACAACAAAGAGCTATGATACCACATTATCATGAACTGGCTTCGGTACCCTATTAATCATCTAACTAAGATGATCCTGAAGTAGCTCATATGGTGTTCACAATCCCCAGAGGCCAACAAGTAGCATATATAATCATACAAAATTACTGTGGGACTGATTTTTCAACCAGAATTATGGAAAAAAGATAATAAAACAATATGAATCAAAAGACACTTCACTAGAATATGTGTAATAGAAGTAAAACAAGCACATAAAAACCAAATTAATTCAACAAAGTACAATAAAAATAGTCATATAAATTTCTTATGTCCTAATTGATACTACTCTTCAGGTACATGGATCTGCAGATAGAACAACCATTAAGTGGTTCTTTACAGCAACTCTACCATATAGTGATATACAATAACTCTATATCTACCAACGTATTTCATGTTCTCTACTAAAAAAATTAATTATGTGAAATTCATTTTAAATCCAGTATGTAACTCATCCAGTTCACCATTTAAATATTCTAATTTCCATATAAATACCATTATATAGGGAATTAATAAATAAACATAACTTTTCAATAATAATACCTCTGGGTTTTATATCAAAATAGTTTAATCCATGTCCACAATATAATAATTTTATATAAAATACCAAATTAATATCACAATTCTCTATCCAAATTAATTTCATTAAATTAAAATTTAACACAATTCCATTAATGTTATAATAAAACCCAAATTCAATTTGATTATTGGTTTTCCAAATATATCATCAAATCCAATTCCAAAATTAGGTTCAATAATTATGTTGATATAATTTCCATTGAACCTAAAATTTAAATAAAACTATTTATATTTCAGCAATTTACTTAAACAACCACCAATTAGATAGAATTGTTGGTATTTCCAATTTCATGCTAAATCTAATTTTCGTACAACCCAATTTGATGGAATAATGTTTTTAATAAAATAAATGAATGAAATTTATTTTTTAATGGAATGATAATGAAAATCAATAATTTAATTTAAACTAAGCAGTTCAGGGTAAATAAAAACCATTCATTGTAAAATAATGAATGACCTAAAGAACAATGGATCTTATAACGCCCAACCCAAAACCTAATTAATCAACGAAAAAACTTGATGATGATATATCGGGGAATAATAATAAAATCTACTTTTAGAACCAAAAAATGAGTATTATAATATCCATTGAAAAAAGTGATATATAATAACCTAGGGGGACAGAAAAGAGAGTAAGATATCGAGAACGAGGGGGAAACCATATCAGGATGATACCAAATAAAGGTCACATAGCTTCGATCCACCATAGAAAGGGATTAGAGTAGGAATAAAATTTATCATGATACCTAAATCCTATATAAATTATATGTGAATTTAATGATCCTGATAAGGGGTCTGAAAAGAGGGTTCAAGAATTTTTTTAACAATTTTTGGATTAATTGAAATTTTTACGGATAGGGCTAAACCAGACTGCACAGACTAGATTTGTCCCTATTTTAAATAGACCATACATTTTATACTAATAGGGAATATAACATGACTAAAAATGTAACAACATATTAGAATCCCTCTACCAGGGGTTCCATGGATTCCACTGTTAGGGTGAACCGTTTCGGATAACCATTCGCCAACTGTGCAGTGGCACCGAATTTTTAAAAACACTTAAAATTTCAATCTATAAAAATCCCAAATGAAACCCAATAAATTCATTAAAAAATAATGGTTTATGATTACTTAAAAATTGATACGTGATGTTACAATAAAATATTCTACATTCATGATACAATTTTTCACCAACATCCAAACAATATGAAGATGACGCCAACTAGGAGGAGTCTCCATGAATCTTGATTCTCGTCCAACTACCTGAGTCCTATAAAACACTGTCTAAAAATATCCATGGAATATCAATAGTTTATGATGATTTCTTGTATAATAATACCATGAATCTAAAATAATTAAATAAATTAATAACCATTATATCATATTTTAAATGAAATATTGATAAATGAAAAACATTTTATGAAATATAATTTCATAAAAAATCCCCTTTGATTTTCTGTTTTAATGTAATCTACATCCCAGTCAATATGTAGTTGGATGTACAAAAAATTTTATTTAATAAATGGAATGAAATTACCAATCTTTTCATAATAATACATATGGGACTGTAAATATTAATAATCAATGTATTCTCTACTAACAATGCACAAATGAGATGCTATATGTAGACTATAATGTGATAAAATATACTTAACTCTATAAGTAATATTGATACAAAGTCCATATAAAGAAATATATGTATATATTTCCACCATGTACTACTATATTCCTCTATAATAAAAAAGATAAATTGTCCACATTTCATATTATCTTTGTCATATTTCATTTAACTCTTAATGTTTCTTTATAAGGTATTAATGAAAACCCACATTAAAATATTTGTAATCCCAAAAAATGAATGATTAAAAATAAAATAATTTATCATTAACTTTTATAACATTAAACCAACAATATTAAAAATCCAAAATAAATTTATTTCAAATCAAAATTATTGTTTTAAATCATAATGAATCAATTAGATAGATACCACTACATGATAAATAGAGTAATCATAAACACCATTGAATTCATTAATGTGAAGTAAGAGAAATGGTGGCAGAAAATAATTGTTTAGAATTAACATAATCAATTCACCATTGAACCCACATGATCCAAAAATCACATCATAGTAGGTTTTCAATTATTCAAGGTGAAAATTGATATAAGATAATATTGATAAAAGAGGGTAAATTGAGAGAAAATAAAAGAATACCTAAAATAAATCAATTAAATTTAATTTAGGATCACTATGTAATAATTGGTAGAGTCCTCTAGGGAATCATGGATGGGGTGTTTAAAGAAATAATCGTTTTATGGTGATATTTAAGTGAAACATATACATAGTAATTTAGGTAATTTTCCATTTTATGTTGTTCAGATCGAGGTACATTGTTCATTCACAATGTTATAAAAATAGTTATGCTGACAAAGTGGTAGTTAGTATCCATCGTATGATAATTTCATATGGTTTACCTATAATATCCAAAAAATGAAAAAGAAACATGTGGAAAAATTGTGATTTCTTTTAGATAGAATCCAAAGAATCTAATCATTATTTTGGGAAACTCATCCTTTTAGACAAACCATTCTTTATCTCTTATAAGATGAACTATAACAAACACAAGATTATCACATGATTACTACAAGGTTAGACTATCAATGTTTTCAAACCATGTTTCTAATTTTTTCCCCAAAAACAATAAATTTTAATCCAATGACTTTGGAAATCCTCTTGAAGAATAAAATAAGAAACCAATGATTAAAATAAAACCCTCATATGACATGAAAGATATCACAATGATGATTAAATTAAATTTAAATGAATAAAACATAATTGATGATATTATGTACTCAATATAAATTATTAAAATATTTTAGTAAAATTTGTTGAAAATGAATTTAGATGAATTAGGAAATGATATTGAGATGAAACACCCTTAACTACATTGCATCGTACCTAAAAATATATTAATCTCCTGTATAAAAAGTTATTATCTTAATTACCTATTCTTTATCGTTATAAATATAATAAAATTCTATAAATTTCATATGAAATGATAAATTAGATAGTTATACTCTCATTTAATTATTGGATTTTATTAACTCAAATTGTTTGTTTTCTACTTGTTTCATAATGGCAGTGTTGATTCATGTTAATGGAATCAATGATCAATATATATAGATTATTATTTTAACATAAATAGATGGATGTTAATTATTTATAATTATGTTATTTTATTTAATGTGTATTCTATATATGACTAATGTTTAAAAAGCTAATGAAGATCTTGATTTTTGAATTTTATACGTAAAAAATTGTAGAAAAATTTAATATGTATATTAATATATAACCATTACATAACACTAAAAATTTATCTTAATATTAATTTATTATAACCCCAGTATTATTATTTCTATATTAATCTATGAATGATATTTATATAATTATTTAATTAATTGGGTAAAACAACACAAATAAGAACAAGCTATAATATATTGGTGAGAATAGTTTAATGAAATATTCTTTTAGAATTATTTGATTATTATATAATAATTAAGATATTATTTATATGATATCATGGGTTTGAATCTTGTATTAATGGAATTTACTAAAATAAATTTGTATAAAAATTATAGGACATTACTGAAGGTAGTAGTCGAAATTTTCACATGCACAAAAAGTTCTATTATATGTAATGTATAGAAGGATGTAATTTTTAAATTATTGGATAGTTAATAATGTAAAAAATATTATATTTCTTTATGAAATACAATCTATGATCCATAATATTATGGATTTTTTCAAAAATATATCATGTCACCTATTGATTTTGTAGACATCATAAAACACAAGTGAGATTTTCATTTTCCACAAGGTAGATTGGTGGGTAGAAAATAGTTATTAAACAATCAAAATAAAATTTCAGTATACATAGGATATTTGTGATCTTATTTATACATGTGAATACTGGATTTCTTCTGATAAAATAATAATTAAATGGAACCTAGAGAAAATGATTAATTGGGAATATTAAACATCAACATAGATGTTCTCCTCTTCGTAATGGATTTGAGATTTGATAAATGATTACATGAGAGTACTAGAATCAATCTAAATATATGAGAAGTTATGGAGATTTATTTGGTGAGATTATAAATGAATAAAGGGTATTTACAATATTCAATGGTCGAGTAGACCAATTTATAAACAATAATTGAGAGGTGGATGGGTAAGGTTGATATACCCTCAACCATTAAATTTCAAATATGTTTTAAACATAATAATACATCATTTTATTTAGTATTAGACACTTCTACTATTTTTATAAAATTTAATATTATTTGAAGAATGAAAATATAAAAGGGAGAGTTACTTAATTATATCAATTTATTTCTAATATAAATACTATTATGAGTATTAAAAGATACATTGGTTAAAATATTAATTTTATTTTAGTAACTCGACCCTTAAAGACAATCTTTAAAAAAATTATATTTTTTTGCAAAAATAATATGGTATAAATTATGTTCCTTATTATGTAGATTTATATTCAATTGGTTGGTTTATTATTTTTCATATAAGTGTTATGTGGTTTTAACAGATGTAAATAACATAATTCCACAGTGTGGATGTTTTATTAATAATAGAGGGAAATCATTTTTTCAAGTAAATTTGTACTTTTAATTATAAAAATCATAGAAAAGTATTTAATTAATTGATCAATATATTCTAAAAATATTTATTTTATATTGTAAATATTTTTTAAATATATATTTTTGAATAATTAATCATACATGTATTATATTTGGAAAATCTGATAAATCAGATGATATTTACCATTTAAGTATTCTAAACTACTCACCTCAAAATCAATTTCTTTTATTCAAATCTTAAAAATAAATTTTTTGATAATATTTTTATTTGAAATATAGAATTGAATTTATGTTTGCGAGATTCAATTTATAATATATTACAAACTAACTATTAATAAAAATATTATGAAAACCATTTAAAGAAAAAAATAAAATTTGAAATACAATGTATTATTTTTATAATTTTCTACAAATTTTGAATTAAATTGGCCAAAATATGTTATTCCCATTAGAAAAATTTTATTCATGAAATTATATTTTTCATAAAACATAAATAAAGAGAATATAAAAATTAAATTATTATGGAGATAATGTTTTACACATTATTAGATCTTAAAAATTAAATATGTTAAATAATTAAGATATAGAAATAAATTATTATTTATTTTGGAATTTTTTTTGTATAAAAGCTTAAATATGATATGAATAAAAAAATTGATATATAAAATAATTATTACATTAATAATTTCATTTTTATGTCATGAAAATTTATAAATACATAAACCCTCAAAATCATTTTGTATGATCAATCAAAAAGATATTCTCTAGTCATAAATATTGGTTGTGGTTCATGTAACAATCGAGAATTTTATGTTATATAAATCATCAAATGAATCTTTTTCTACACAAAACTTGCTTGGCTTGCTTTACACGCAATCGCGACCTTCCTCGATAGCTTTCGTCGTACGCAATACCGAGTTTCACTAAATAACAATATAATATTAAAACTAGCCGTTATGAATAGTAATAACCACTTTTTGAAATTTTATAAATTTTATTTTTCAAAATGGACTTCATTTTTGGACTCAGAATATCGAAATTATCCTAGGGTGAAATTTTGGTATTTTTCTGAAAACATTCTATTTTTGATGAATAGTGAAACTACTAAGTGGTAGGTTAAAAAACTGAATTTTGCATAAAACTTAATTTTACCGCTTCTGTGAATGGAATTTCGAAAATCCGACAGACACGGTTGATATCAGTAAGTAAAATGTGGTTCAATGAGATAAAAATAATTTTTTGGTGAATAGTAACTTTTTACTTTTTTTTACCGCGGTTAATAGTAAATAGGGTAACTAAGGGTAAATATGATATTAATATTACCCTAACACATGTCCTAATTCTATTGGACAAGTGTAATTCGACCAAAAACAAACTTAGGAATAAAATATGACCATTTAGGCCCACTTGGATTAGATTAGGACATTTATTATTAATTTATTTAAAGAAGGGTTAAAATAGTTAAAATCAAAGTTTAATAAGTAAATCATTTTTAATATGTGGTTATACATAAGATAAATTCTATTTTAAATATTCATTAGAAAGCTAAAAAGATTTACTACATGATGGTATTTTATTTGTAATTTTTAGACATCATATAATTTAATTTATTTATGACACAATGATGATGCAGTAATTATCTTATTAATGAAATATTGACACAATTGATGTTATAAACACTAAAATAAATATAATTTGAGACTTTTTATGAATTCCACTAATTTTCTAGGTTACTATGATATATTAGTGTTGATTTAATCAACTTGGTTCGAACACATAATTCTTTTATGACTTTCACAAAAATCATATATCAAATAGTGTCAAAATTGACACAAAATAGTTTTTAAATCAAATTTTATATTATTAATTGTTATTTTATTCCTAAAAATCTAAGGTTCGGCCAAATGACTTAGATAATGATATATATGTTAATAATAAACAATTTGGGGTTCGTTTGGCATGTTATAGTAAGTGTATTAACCATATAGTGAAAGAAAACAAAAAGACACGGTAAAAGTAAAATTATTTAACTTAGAGTTAAATCTAATTGATAAGGTTAAAATAATACCCTAAACTTGTCTAAATCATATTTGTTGATAGGATTTCGACCCATCCCCACTTTAGCTTCGAAATAAGACCATTTGGAACCATTATAAACCGATTTTGACTTTAATATAAAATAATATTTTGAGATATTCCTAAGGTGCCTCTCTCCTCCCTTATAAAAGGGCACCTCCTCCCCCTCATCCTCACACCAAATTGAGCACTCAAGCTCGGCCAACCCCTGCCATTTTCTCCTATACACTTCCCTAGAATAATCCTAGAGGTCCTGGTCTTCTTCAAAGACCAATCTTAGTTCCCTAAGTGGAGGATTCAAAGAGGCGTTCCAAAGAAGAGGTAATATCCATTACCGATCTTTTCAATTTCATTCTTCTTCTACTTCTTATTCTTTAGTTGTTTCATGATAAAGTAATAACATCAGTATTAATTACATACTGATATGTTATTATAAATATGAAACAACCCTAATTCACCTTCTATCCATCCTACGGAAAAATGAAATCACCGCGCGTGCGTACGTACGGAATACCGTCTCCACGCCGTGGTGTAATCTATTTTTCCACCATCACGTTACAAGGATGGGTATAATGGTGTAATGAGTAACTATTTATGATTATTATAAAGTAATATTGATACTAAAATAATATATATATACTCCAATATAGTTCCACGATCATAGGAACGATATCATCACTCGTGCGTACGTACGGAATACCGTCTCCACGATGTGATGTGACTCGTTCTACATGATAATCATTACATAGTAATTATATAAATGAATTGAATGAATAAATATGATATATGTTACACTAATACCATTCTGGATATAAGGTATCTATAACCTTAAAAGAAGAATAAGAATTTATTCGGCAAAACACGCATAAGAACAAAAGGCAATAAAGACCCGAGTAACAAGTAACAATGAAATATTTCTAACAAGAAGCTAAGAATATGACCATATATGATATCATATCAATATGTATGATTCTGGAATAAGTCAATAACACTATTTAAACCATTATAAAGGTGATTCGGACACATACAAAGAAAATCGGACCTAAGGTAAGGGAAAATATCACAATCTCACTTTTATCCGAGATTGTTTTTACTTTGGTAATTACCGATGTGTATTTTATCATCCACATCCTTGTTACCTCAATATGTAATATTATTTCCATACTTATACAATAGTTTATATCCAATTTTACCCTTCGGTGAGTTTTTAGTAAAAGATACGAAAGGAATCTTTTGTCGTTTTTCGTACGAGGTACTTTTTGACTTTTCCGACAAAAGTACGAAGAATGTTTTTTTTAACTTATACAGCATGAATGGATTTTTAAAAAATTATTTCCAAGAAGATTCCTTTACAAGTTTTCAAGTTTATTTTTAATCAACTTCTTTTATTTTAAAGTCGTATGACATGTTATGAAAGGAAAAATGTTTTTGAAGTAGAAAGGATATTTTCCTCAAGAATGGAGTTCATGTACTTTATCAAAATTATTTTCCATCTAAGATAATAAAAGGGTTCTGTTTTTATCCCTATTATTACATGGATTTGATTATGTTGTGATGGAAATATTTTTATGACTTCCTTTATCTTATATGAATTGTTTTATGATGTCATGTTGTTTAAGAATCCCATTTTTATTACATGGGTTACGTTATGATGTATGGTTTAGGATTATGTGGCACACATAAGAAAGGATTCATTATAAGATAGGTGGGACCTATATCTCCCTCCAATGCATTGGGTAAAGATTTTATATCTCATGAGATAGACATGGCCGGAACAGTAGGTTATACCGGTTCAGTGAAACAGGACTGGAACGAGGGTGACTCGGTTCAAAAAGGGACTTTGTCCACTAAGATAGTCTTGGCAATGAGTCATGACTAACAAGAAATGATTTTCCATGATTATGTGTGCATGCCACAAAGTTTCATGTTTTATGTTATGATTATGGGGATCTCATTTTCACTTCTATGATTTGTTCCATGTTAAGATATTATGATCTCTTTTGCAGGTTATAATTTTCAAAAAGATATGATATGATTTTTATTTCCTTTATTTGCCCTTGCTGAGCATTTGAGCTCACCCTTTTATGTTTTCTTTTCCCCAGGTCAGGAAGATGGATATTAAGTAGAATATGATAAAAGGGACCCTAGATATGATGAAATAAATGGGAGACACTGTAGAAGATTTATGAACCAGTTGTTTATGTTTCCCAGTTTCTAAAGACATTATACCTATACGGTCCTTTGTGGTTTTGTCATATGTTGTAATAAGTGTACTTCAATTTGGAAGTATTAACAATGTATGTAAAGTATGGGTCATTATAGTTGGTATCAGAGGAAAGGTATAGTCAACCTTTGGAAACTAGGATGTGAAAGCCTTAGTAAGAACCCTAAGGATAAGTCTAAGCATAGAACACAATCTTAGTGTTTTAGAAATGGCCTTGAATAACCTAGGATAAGACCTTAAGCATGAAAATTTTATTCTTGAATTATGTGGTTTTCCTATTATAATTAGTGTTTCTCACACTATTCTTCTTGGTTTTAGTCAATGGATGGAACCCGAAGGAACCGTGTTAATGCGGAATGCGATGGGAAATGCAATGATTGTCCCCCTGAGCAACCAAACGATATGGGAGCTGGAATGCAAAATCTTGTAGCCATGCTCACACAACTTTCTCAAGCTATAAATCATGCAGGACTTCCAAACGAGCAAAGGAAGGAGCAACATTCTGTTGAATCCTTCATGAGGCAGCGTCCACCTTCATTCAGCGGGTCTACTGATCCATTAGTTGCTGAACAATGGATTAGTACTACTGAAAAGATATTTTCAGTTCTTCAATGTTCTGAACATGATAAAGTCATCCTAGAAGTGTATCGTTTGGAAGGAGATGCTGATCAATGGTGGAATCTTATTAAGAATACGAGGCAAAGGGATGAAATTGAGTCTATGGAATGGGACGAGTTCAAGAACTTATTTTTCAATAAGTACTTCCCTAGTATTCTCCGAACAAAGATGGAGAAAGTGTTTCTTGAACTGAAGCAAAGGGATGATGAATCAGTTGGTACCTATGAAGCAAATTTTACAAGACTTTCAAGGTACGCTTCTGGTATTATTATCCAACCTGAGAGTAAGATCGATCAATTCTTTAGTGGCTTAAAACCAAGTCTTCGAAGGGCGTTAGCCATAAGGGACTTCAATAACTATGAGTAAATCGTTCGATGTGCTCTCAATGTCGAGATGGAGATTGGAGTAACCCATCAGTCACATGGGTTTGATAAGAAGAGGAAGATGGAATTCAAAGAAAAATCTAAAGAGCACAGGGAAAAGAATATGAGCTTTTCCTTATGCACAAAGTGTGGAAAGAAACATGGAGGGAGTTGTCTTAAAGGGACAAGTAAATGTTTTAAATGTGGAAAAGAAGGTCATCGGGCATTTGAATGCCGTGATAATGGGAAGAAGATGTCTAATGATGCAAATAAAGGAAGGGATACACAAAATGAACCTACTACACTTCAATGTTTCAAGTGCAAGGAGATGGGGAATTATGCCAATCAATGCCCAAATCCAAGGGTTGATGATGATGGTCGACGTCAACAAAATCTTAAGGCTAAAGACAAAGGAAAGTCACATGCAATTTCTATCAGCGATGTGGAGTACGATAACGAAGTGGTGAAAGGTACACTTACCATCCACTCTAAAGTAGCAAATGTTTTATTTGATTCTGGATCCACCCACTCTTTTATTTCTGAAGAATTTTCTAAGGGTATCATCGTATTACCTCAACAATTAGATGTTGACTTAGCTGTGACAACACCTAATGGCACATCAATCGCATCAAAAGTTTATAATTCTTCTCCGATCGAAGTTTGTGGGAAAGTGCTTCCTGCAAATCTTGTGATCCTTCCTATAGTGGAATTTGATGTGATTCTTGGCATGGATTGGCTTTCTTTATACGGAGCTCATATCAATTTCCAAAGAAGGGAAGTCACATTTCATATTTCAGATCAATCTATGATCGTCTATCAATGCAAGGATGAACATAACCTTCCAGTGGAAATTTCTTCCATTTTATGGGTATTGATTCCACTAAATGAAGGTTATTTATCTCAAATGGTTGTTGAGAAACTCACGATTAAGAATATGCCCATTGTACGGGAGTTTGATGATGTCTTTCCGGATGAATTACCGGGTCTTCCACCAAATCGTGAAGTTGAGTTTTCAATAGAACTCGTACCGGGTGCTTTGCCTATTTCAAAGACACCTTATAGAATGGCCCCAATTGAGTTGCAGGAATTGAAGAAGCAACTCCAAGAGAATCTTGATAAGGGATTCATACGCCCTAGTGCGTCACCTTGGGGAGCACCTGTTCTATTTGTTAAGAAAGATGGATCAATGAGACTCTGCATTGATTATCGAGAACTTAACAAGATCACTATCAAGAACAAATATCCTCTCCCACGCATTGATGACTTATTTGACCAACTACGCGGAGCTCAATACTTTTCCAAGATTGATCTTCATTCAGGGTATCATCTATTAAGGGTCAAAAGGGAGGATATACCAAAGATGGCTTTCCGTACAAGGTATGGACACTATGAATTTATAGTGATGCCATTTGGTCTTACTAATGCCCCTGCTATCTTCATGGATCTAATGAATAGAGTCTTTAGAGACTATCTTGATCAATTTGTGGTAGTCTTTATAGACGATATTCTTGTCTATTCAAAGAGCAAGGAAGAGCATGAAGATCACTTGAGAATTATATTGAAGACCCTGAGAAAGGAGAAGCTTTATGCCAAATTTACCAAGTGTGAATTTTGGCTTCAAAAAGTTGCATTTTTGGGTCACATAATCTCAAAAGAGGGGATATCTGTGGATCCAGCAAAAACAGAGGTTATCGAAATATGGTCGAGACCAACAACAGTAACTGATATCCGAAGTTTTCTTGGTTTGGCTGGATATTATCGACGTTTTGTAAAAGATTTTTCACGATTATCTAATCCACTCACCATGTTGACTCGGAAAGGAGTTAAGTTTGTTTGGACAGAGGAATGTGAAGAGAATTTCAAGGAGTTGAAAAGAAGGTTATCCAGTGCACCTGTGCTCACACTGCCTTGTAGTGGAGAAAGGTTTGTGATCTACAGTGATGCATCCAATAAGGGATTGGGGTGTGTTCTTATGCAAAATGATATGGTGATAGCTTATGCCTCACGACAGTTGAAAATCCATGAGCAAAATTACCCAACACATGATTAGGAGTTGGCTGCGGTAATCATTGCATTAAAGATTTGGAGGCATTACCTTTATGGTGAAAGGTGTGATATTTATACTGATCATAAAAGTTTAAAGTATATTTTCACACAAAAGGAGCTGAATATGCGTCAAAGAAGATGGTTGGAGCTGATTAAGGATTATGACTGCTCAATCCATTACCACCCTGGGAAAACAAACAAGGTGGCAGATGCATTAAGTCGACAAGACCATGCTAGTTTATCCATGATGAGGATCACAAAAGATCCAATATTTATGGATTTACAAAGGATGGATCTTGGAATTATAATGGAAGGGGAAAAATCTTATCTTTTTCAAATGAATGTTCAACCATCTATACATGTGAAGATTAAAGAGGCACAGAAAGAAGATGTTGAGTTACAAAAGAAGGTGAGAAATGTTCCTGAATTCAACCTTGATTGTGATGGGATAATAAAGTTCAGGAATCGGGTTTGTGTTCCTCCCATCCCCGAATTAAAGAAGGAGCTGATGGATGAGGCTCATAGTTCATCATTCTCTATTCATCCTGGAAGCACGAAGATGTATAGGGACCTGAAAGAGTACTTCTGGTGGGATGGCATGAAAAGAGATGTTGCTGAATATGTCTCTCGATGCTTGGTTTGTCAACATGTTAAAGCTGACAGACAGAAGTCTAAGGGGATGTTACAACCATTACCCATACCCGAATGGAAATGGGAAAACATCACTATGGACTTTGTCACAGGACTTCCTAAAACATCCAAAGGCAATAATGCTATTTGGGTCATAGTTGATCGTCTTACAAAGTCTGCACACTTCATTGCTATTAGAGAGGATTTCTCTCTAGATCAGCTTGCCATGATATATGTAAAGGAAGTGGTAATATTGCATGGAGTGCCACTTTCTATTGTATCTGATCGAGATCCAAGATTTACCTCGAAGTTCTGGCGAAGTCTTCAGCAGACTCTGGATACAGAGTTGAGTTTCAGCACTGCTTATCATCCCCAGACAGACGGTCAGTCTGAGAGAACACTTCAAACCCTAGAAGATATGTTGAGAGCTTTCTCTATGGATTTCAAAGGAGGTTGGGATCAACACCTACCTTTGGTGGAATTTTCTTATAATAATATCTTTCACTCTAGTATTCAGATGGCTCCTTATGAGGCTCTCTATGGAAAGAAATGCAGGACTCCAACTTGCTGGGATGAAGTTGGGGAAAGAAAGCTGTTAGGACCTGATCTCGTTGATGAAATGGCAGAAAAGGTTAGATCTATTCAACAACACATAAGAGCAGCTCAGAGTCGACAGAAAAGTTATGCCGACAACCGAAGAAAAGATCTAGAGTTTGAAGTGGGTGATAAAGTGTTCTTACGAATATCTCCCTGGAAGAGGGTTATGAGATTTGGAAAGAAGGGGAAGATGAGCCCTAGATATATCGGTCCTTTCGAAATACTGGATCGTGTTGGGAAGGTAGCTTACCGATTGGCGCTTCCACCGAATCTCTCTCAAGTTCACGAGGTGTTCCATGTATCTCTCCTGAGAAAATACATACCAGATCCTTCACATGTACTCAGCTCAGAAGTTGTACCGCTGGAGCAAGATCTTTCTTATGAAGAACAGCCGATAGAGATTCTGGATCGCAGCGAAAAAGTCCTACAAAGCAAGACCACTCGATTGGTGAAAGTTTTATGGAGGAACCACCAACTTGAAGAAGCTACATGGGAGCTTCAGGATATGATGAGGGAGAAGTATCCTCATCTGTTTATTACAAAGTGACGAATTTCAAGGGCGAAATTCTTTTTAAGGGGGGTAGAATGTAACACCTGAGAATTTTATGTTATATAAATCATCAAAGGAATCTTTTTCTACACAACACTTGCTTGGCTTGCTTTACACACAATCGCGACCTTCCTCGATAGCTTTCGTCGTACGCAATACCGAGTTTCACTAAATAACAATATGCTATTAATACTAGCCGTTATGAATATTAATAACCACTTTTTGAAATTTTATTTTTCAAAATGGACTTCATTTTTGGACTCAGAATATCGAAATTATCCTAGGGTGAAATTTTGGTATTTTTCTGAAAACTTTCAATTTTTGATGAATAGTGAAACCACTAAGTGGTAGGTTAAAAAACTGAATTTTGCATAAAACATAATTTTACCGCTTCTGTGAATGGAATTTCGAAACTCCGACAGACACGGTTGATATCAGTAAGTAAAATGTGGTTCAATTAGATAAAAGTAATTTTTTGGTGAATAGTAACTTTTTACTTTTTTTACCGCGGTTAATAGTAAATAGGGTAACTAAGGGTAAATATGATATTAATATTACCCTAACACATGTCCTAATTCTATTGGACAAGTGTAATTCGACCAAAAACAAAATTAGGAACAAAATATGACCATTTAGGCCCACTTGGATTAGATTAGGACATTTATTATTAATTTATTTAAAGAAGGGTTAAAATAGTTAAAATCAGTGTTTAATAAGTAAATCATTTTTAATATGGGGTTATACATAAGATAAATTCGATTGTAAATATTCATTAGAAATCTAAAAAGATTTACTACATGATGGTATTTTATTTTTAATTTTTAGACATCAAATAATTTAATTTATTTATGACACAATGATGATGCAGTAATTATCTTATTAATGAAATATTGACATAATTGATGTTATAAACACCAAAATAAATATAATTTGAGACTTTTTATGAATTCCACTAATTTTCTAGTTTACTATGATATATTAGTGTTGATTTAATCAACTTGGATCGAACACATTATTCTGTTATGACTTTCACAAAAATCATATATCAAATAGTGTTAAAATTGACACAAAATAGTTTTTAAATCAAATATTAAATTATTAATTGTTATTTTATTCCTAAAAATCTAAGGATCGGCCAAATTAATTAGATAAGGATATATATTTTAATAATAAACAATTTGGGGTTCGTTTGGCATGTTATAGTAAGTGTATTAACCATATAGTGAAAGAAAACAAAAAGACACGGTAAAAGTAAAATAATTTAACTTAGAGTTAAATCTAATTGATATGGTTAAAATAATACCCTAAACTTGTCTAAATCTTATTGGTTGATAGTATTTCGACCCATCCCCACTTTATCTTCGAAATAAGACCCTTTGGAACCATTATAAACCGATTTTGACTTTAATATAAAATAATATTTTGAGATATTCCTAAGGTGCCCCTCTCCTCCCTTATAAAAGGGCACCTCCTCCCCCTCCTCCTCACACCAAATTGAGCACTCAAGCTCGGCCAACCCCTGCCATTTTCTCCTCTCCACTTCCCTAGAAAAATCCTAGAGGTCCTGGTCTTCTTCAAAGACCAATCTTAGTTCCCTAAGTGGAGGATTCAAAGAGGCGTTCCAAAGAAGAGGTAATATCCATTACCGATCTTTTCAATTTCTTTCTTCTTCAACTTCTTCTTCTTTAGTTGTTTCATGATAAAGTAATAACATAAGTATTACTTACATATTGATATGTTATTATAAATATGAAACAACCCTAATTCACCTTCTATCCATCCTATAGAAAAATGAAATCACCGCGCGTGCGTACGTACGGAATACCGTCCCCACGCCGTGGTGTAATCTATTTTTCCACCATCACTTTACAAGGATGGGTATAATGGTGTAATGAGTAACTATTTATTATTATTATAAAGTAATATTGATACTGAAATAATATATATATACTCCAATATAGTTCCACGATCATAGGAACGATATCATCACTCGTGCGTACGTACGGAATACCGTCTCCACGATGCGATGTGACTCGTTCTACATGATAATCATTACGTAGTAATTATATAAATGAATTGAATGAATAAATATGATATATGTTACACTAATACCATTCTGGATATAAGTTATCTATAACCTTAAAAGAAGAATAAGAATTTATTCGGCAAAACACGCATAAGAACAAAAGGCAATAAAGACCCGAGTAACAAGTAAAAATGAAATATTTCTAACAAGAAGCTAAGAATATGACCATATATGATATCATATCAATATATATGATTCTGGAATAAGTCAATAACACTATTTAAACCATTATACAGGAGCTTTGGACACGTACAAATCAAATCGGACCTAAGGTAAGGGAAAATATCACAATCTCACTTTTATCCCAGATTGTTTTTACTTTGGTAATTACCGGTGTGTATTTTATAATCCACATCCATGTTCCCTCAATATGTAATATTATTTCCATCCTTCTACAATAGTTTATATCCAATTTTACCCTTCGGTGAGTTTTTAGTAAAAGATACGAAATGAATCTTTTGTTGTTTTCCGTACGAGGTACTTTTTGACTTTTCCGACAAAAGTACGAAGAATGTTTTTTTTAACTTATACGGCATGAATGGATTTTTAAAACATTATTTCCAAGAAGCTTACTTTACAAGTTTTCAAGTTTATTTTTAATCAACTTCTTTTATTTTAAAGTCATATGACATGTTATGAAAGGAAAAATGTTTTTGAAGTAGAAAGGATATTTTCCTCAAGAATGGAGTTCAAGTACTTTATCAAAATTATTTTCCATCTAATATAATAAAAGGGTTCTGTTTTTATCCCTATTATTACATGGATTTGATTATGTTGTGATGGAAATATTTTTATGAATTCCTTTATCTTATATGAATTGTTTTATGATGTCATGTTGTTTATGAATCCCATTTTTATTACATGGGTTACGTTATGATGTATGGTTTATGATTATGTGGCACACATAAGAAAGGATTCATTATAAGATGGGTGGGACCTATATCTCCCTCCAATGCATTGGGTAAAGATTTTATATCTCATGAGATAGACATGGCTGGAACGGTTGGTTATACCGGTTCAGTGAAACAGGACTGGAACGAGGGTGACTCGGTTCAGAAAGGGACTTTGTCCACTAAGATAGTCTTGGCAATGAGTCATGACTAACAAGAAATGATTTTCCATGATTATGTGTGCATGCCCCAAAGTTTCAAGTTTTATGTTATAATTATGGGGATCTCATTTTCACTTCTATGATTTGTTCCATGTTAAGATATTATGATCTCTTTTGCAGGTTATAATTTTCAAAAAGATATGATATGATTTTTATTTCCTTTATTTGCCCTTGCTGAGCATTTGAGCTCACCCTTTTATGTTTTCTTTTCCCCAGGTCGGGAAGATGGATATTAAGTAGAATATGCTAAAAGGGACCCTAGATATGATGAAATAAATGGGAGACACTGTAGAAGATTTATGAACGAGTTGTTTATGTTTCCCAGTTTCTAAAGACACTATACCTATACGGTCCTTTGTGGTTTTGTCATATGTTGTAATAAGTGTACTTCAATTTTGAAGTATTAACAATTATGTAAAGTATGGGTCATTATAGTTCAACTAATATAAATCATGGTGAAATTTACACAACCATGAACTATTATCACCAATGTGTTTTCTTATAAATAATCATTGGAATATGGATTGGAAATTTTCACTATAATATCATTTTGAAACCACCAATTTTCTAAATAGATTTTTCTAGCCTAATATAGAAGAATCTTACTGATAGATTCTATTACTTCTCCATTGTACAATATTGTATTAGTGTGGTTACTTACAATTATACCAATTAATTTATGTGTTATATTATGACTCTCAAAATTTATAACATGATTATAATGTACTATTTTTATCCCATTTTAGGCTCCGTGTTAAAGAATCCTCTAATCATAGTAAAAATATTGTGAGAAATTTATTCCAAAATATAGGGATGTCAAATAAATGATAATTAATAAATTAACAAAAATAATGTCATATAGAATGAATAATAACCATTCACAAGATAAATATAATAACTTTTAACTCTATATAGAATATTTTATATGATTACATAACATGTGTTTGACTTATTCCAATCCATCAAAGACATCCCATCTATATTGAGATTATAAAAAAAGTGGCCAATTATTCATGTTAATTGGTTATATTTTTGGTCTCAATTATCTTAAATACACTTTTGTAATACCCCAACCCTAATTACCAGGGTCTGTGCATTATTACATAACATTAGAATGATCACCATGAAATCATGTCTTGAAAGACCGATCAGCTTAGTAATATTGGAAACAAGATTCATACATAAGTTCAACTTTACAGAATGAAGATAAATACAACACAAATATATTTCATTAGAAACATCCAAGCCTCCATGATTATTCCTGAAGGTCACCCGTAACTAACTTCTTCATATCCTTGGAAAATGAAACATACGAAAGGGGTGAGCTCAAATGCTCCGTAAGGGTATGTAATACTTTGGAAAATGACATAAATATTAATCATAGTGAATAATTAGAAACACATGCCTTTACCAATAATAAACATGAATAATTTTATGGAAAGTGTATGTGCTGAGTAAATAATACCATAATAAATCAAAATTTTGGGTATTCAAATAGTCGAATGACCACATGAACCATCAATATTATTTCTATAATGAGGGAATGTATAAATCCAGACATTCTAAAACATTTTGTCAAGGCCTCGGCCAAGATGTCTAAAAACGGGGCTCACAATCCGAAACAATTGATAGGGGTTCTCCATAAAGTCTCACTACCTCATTAAAATATAGTATTTCTAGATGTTCAAGTGGTAGATCTTCACTAATAGCCAGAAAATGTGATGACTTCATAAGAAGATCAACAATGACCTAGATTGAATTGTTCTTTCTATGAGTCTTTGGTAGTCCCATGAAAATGTCCATCGTAATATTATCCCATTTCCACTCTAGTATGGGAAGAAGTTCCCTGACTCCTCCAGGTTATTTCCTTCAAGCTTTCAATTGTTGAAAAACAATAAATCATGACACAAAATCAACAATATCTCTCTTCATGTTGTCCCACCAAAATTTTTCCTTCAAATAACAATTCATTTTAGTGCTTCCAGGGTGTCTAGGGAAATTGGAGCAATGAGAATCGTCTAAAAATACCATTTTTAGATCAGGTATATCGAGAACACAAAGTCTCTTACCAAATTTCAAAATTCCATCTTTATAAACAGAGTCACTCAATCTACAATCATTCACAGCCTTAATCTTCATTTGAAACTCTTCACCACCAGTCTGAGAAATCTTTATAATTTCTAGTAATGAAGGTTTGGATACCATTTTAAAAAGTATTGATGTTTCACCTTCCATGGTGATTCTCATATCAATCATTACTAGATCCATGAAAATTGGATCCCTTTCAACTCTCATCTTTTTCAAAACTCCATGATCCTTTCAACTCAAAGCATCTGCCACCTTATTTTCCTTCCACGAGTTATAGTGTATTGTGAAATCATAATCCTTGAGTAGTTCAAGCCATATCCTTTTCCTCATGTTGAGTTCATTCTATGAGAAAACAAACATCAAACTCTTGTGATCAGTATAAATTTTACATTTTCACCATAGAGATAATGTCTCCATATCTTCAAAGCGAAGATTACACCAGCTAACTTAAGATCATGAGTAGGATAGTTTTCATGATGAATTTTCATCTGTCGTGATGCATAAGCAATAACTCTATCATTCTGCGTAAGGACACAACCATGTCCTTTCATTAATGCATCACTATAAATAAAAACCCCTTCAATCCCTAATGGTAGATTCAATATAGGAGCATTGACTAATTTATCTTCAGTTCCTCAAAAAAATCTTCACACTATTTTTTCCAATCAAATTTAACCCCTTTATGTGTGATATTTGTTAATGGGTTAGAAAACCGAGCAAAATTCTAGAAGAAATGTCGATAATAACCTTCTTAACTAGTAAAACTATGTACCTCAATTATACTTGTCGGTTCTAGCCATTCATGGATTGCCTTGGTCGTAGAAGGATGAACATATATTCCATCCTTAGAGACAATATAACAAAGAAAAGAGATCTCCTGAAGCTATAATTCACCATTGCTAAACTTCCCATAAAATTCATGTCATCTAAGAGACTTCAGGATAATGTGCATGTGATTTTCATGATATTTGTAGATTTTGTAATATACCAATATATCATTAATAAATACCTCTACAAAATCATCGAGATTTTCCATGAAAACACTATTCATTATATCCATGAAAACACATGGTATATTAGATAGCCCTAAAGGAATTACTGCATACTCGTAATTCCCATACATGGTTTGAAATTCATTCTTCGGAATGTCTTCCTTCTTCACACACGGCTGATGGTATCCTGATTGAATGTCAATCATTGAAAAGTATTGAGCTCTATGTAGTTAGTCAAATAAATCATCAAAGCGAGATAGTGGATACTTGTTCTTTATTGTTATAGTACTAATATCCCTATAGTCGATACATAACCCCATAGATCCATATTTATTCTTAACAAAAAGGATAGGGGATCCCCATAGTGAATCACTAGGGAAAATAAATCCCCTATTAATCAATTACTCAAGTTGTTTCTTTAGTTCAACTAATTTCATAGTGGCCATTCTATAATGGGTCTTTGATATGGTCCATGAAACAAGAATTAAATAAATGGAAATCTCAATTTCTTTTTCTGGAGGATGTCCTGGTAAATCATTCAAAAACAAATCTATATATTCTTTCACAATAGGTACATCCTCTATTCTAACATTTTATTCGTCACCCACATTTATTTCATTAACTTCCTCCCCAAAAATTGAATTTAGATGAGCTATTTGGGGTGGATCTAGATAATAATAAAGTTGTGATGATTCTTCTCCAATGATAAGGTGTTCTTCATAATCATCATAAAAAATTGTAACCTCCTTCTTCGTACAATAAATCTTCTCATCAAGGTCCAAAATCAAATCCATAACAAGGATTATATAAAATCCAATAATGGGTATGATGACGAGCTCAGTTGATAAAGGAAATTTATATTCCCTAATGGGAATAGATTCACAAAACATTGTTGCGATGATACTTCCCTTAAGAGTTTTAACTAAGAACTCCCTTGTTAAATCAAATTGCAAGTATATTATTTTCTTAGCAAACTACGAAGATATGAAACAATGAGATGATCTATAATCAAATAATGCATTTTCTATACTTGAGAAACCATTAAATTACCTCCCACTACGTCTTTTGGAGCTTCTAACTATGTAGTATTGATAGAATAACCTTTGACTTGATCACATGGCCTTTTCTAAGGTAATTTCCCCTGATGCTTAGGACATTTATTTGAATAATTTTTCATATCCCTGTCATTGTATCATTGAACATTGGTTGCATCATTCTTTCCCTTACAATCACCAGCAATATGGCCATTCTGCCCACATTTTTAGTATACTCCATTTCCTTTTAGACAGGAACCAGGGTGCTTCCTTCAAAAATTATCACAGGGTGGAAATTACATTCTTCCCTTCTTCCCTATTTAATTATTTCTTTTCCTAGAGTGTTCAGAAAACCACTTCTTCTCTTTCTTTGATTTAAAGTCATAGGACTTAGAGAATTACTTTTCTCTCTTGATAGCACATGAGACAATATCTTCATATAATGAGAATGATTGTGAGACTATTTCTCGATAGAGAAATGGTTTTAACCCATAAAATAAATGAACAATATCACTTATTGGGTTATGTATATAATATTCAGTGTGCCTCACTATCCTTGTAAAGTTGGCCTCATACATTGCTACATTCTCATCCACCTTTTACCTCAGACTTTGAAATTGTCTTTCTATATCTTCTTTATGGTCACAAGGAACGTATTTTTCTAAGAAAATCTCATTAAAGTCCCTACAATCCATATTTGATACTTCATCATCTTCCTTTTTGTTTTGAATCAATGAACACCATTGATTAGCATCTCTAGTGGTTCGTTAAACTACCATGATAACTTTTTCCCTTTCAAAACTCCCCATGGAATATAATATTTTCTCTATGGAATTTATCCATTTCTCAGCTACTGATTTATTTGTAAACCCATTGAATGTTGGTGGTTGTTTCCTCATGAAACAATATAACAATGATCCTCCACGATGTAGATCAGGGTGCTCCATATGGGTATGGTTATTATTCATAACCTGAGTGAGTTGTCCTAGTATAGTGATTAGCTGAACAGTACTAGTTGCATCCCTAGATCCACAATAATTATCTTGAGCAGGAGGGAAATCCCTACATAGTGTGTTTTTATTAATATGGTTTACATTCCTTCTACTAGGTTCCATTTGTAAACAATTTCAGAATCTAGATCAGTTTGTGAATCGAAATACATAATTTCAAACTTGTAAACCACTTAACATAAGTTGAAATGATTATAGAATAAATACATAATCATAAAAATGTTATCTTTGAAAATGTATATACTCATAAACCCTTCATAATGGTTTTTAAATAAAATGAGAAATATCATATGAATATCCTTTGGGAGTTTTGTAAACAAGAGTGAAACAAGGCCCATTTTCGTGTACCAGTTCACGTTCTAGTCTAGCTCAAAGAGTTTCTTTCTGGTTTTACCCCGAGGTACATCTGTTCCAGAGCTGCCTCTACCTACTCATATCTAGGAAGGGATGTATTTCTTTGAAAACTCACTAGATCTCTACAATAAAAAAATTATAGGATGTACTTCTATTATAATCCTCAATGTCTATCTTAGGGATATATTCTCTAATCAGATTATACCTAAATCTAGCTTCCAAGGTTTGTACTAAACATCCTATTATACCAACTATATCACCACTACCCTATTTACCTAGGTTCGATGCATTATTACATAACATTATAATGATCACAAGGAAATCATGTCTCAAAAGGCCGATCAGTTTAGTATTATTGGAAACAAGATTCATACATAAGTTCATCTTTACTACCTGAAGAGAAATAAAACACAAATATATTTCATTAGAAACATTCAAGCCTTCTATATTATGCATGTAGGTCACTCATAACTAACTTCTTTATATCCTGGGAAAATGAAACTTAAGAAAGGGCTAAGCTCGAACACTCAGTAAGGGGATTTAATACAGTGGAAAATGACATAAATGTAAAGCATGGTGAATAATTGAAACCACGTGCGTTTACCAATAATAAACAAGAATACTTTTATGAAAATAATATGAGATAAGTAAATAATTCCATAATAAAAATTAATCATGGGTATTCTACTTGTCGAATGACCACGTCAACCATCAATATTATTTCCAAAAGGAGGGAATGTATAATGCCAGATATTCTGAAACATTTTGTCAAGGCATTGTCCAATATGTCTAAAAATGATTAAGTCCTCCGACAAAACCATATATCAAATTGGGAAAAGTCCTCAGACAATTCCATGTATAGTTGTCTCATGAGACCTAATGATTCATCGAGGAGCTATAGCGGGCTCTACTCGTCACTTTCTAAGTCCAATACATTCCACATTTGAAAGGTTTAAACATATCAGAAACATTATTATTAAAAATAGCATATGAAATGTTAATACATTAACCATAAACCATGAGTGGTATAAAAATAGCACATACATAGTCAAACATATCACAAAACCTTCAATACAATATGGATGTTTTCTATCATAATAAATCAATTTCAAATAAACATAAAATCCATCAAAGGATGTTGACATAGATGAATTCAAAATCATTTTTAGAGACATATCCCTTTATATTTTGAAATCATTTAAGAGTCACATAATTAAAAATAAAACATTTATTATGAAAATATTCTTATAAGCTTGTATGGGAAGCTTTGATGAAGTTATAACGATGGAATATAGTCGCACCCACCGTATATGTTAAAAAAGCATTATTACCTTAAATTTTTCGAAAAGGTTAAAAAGAACCTTGTTTGGAAAATGATGGAAAGTTTCCTTTATAAACAGTCATACAAGGGTATAGATGACATTAACCCATAGTATATAAAATATTGAGAATTATTTGAAATACATTTTTACGAAAGATGGATGTGAATGATAAAGATGTCCCAATAGATAATTACGTATAATCAACCACAAATAATGAAGAGATTTTAAAATAAACCCTTATCATTTACTTTTCCTTGGTCGAGGGTAGGTCATCCTCATGTATAATGGAGAAATAATTTTATTAAATTATTCAATAATCATATACATGAATATGATATCATATATGCAATATTAACATTTCTTTGTTAATAATATCTTAGTATTACCATCATTTCAGGTATCAACTAACTCGTTTCCTTTTATATTTTTTGTTACATAAGCCGTGTTTTTATGGATAGGTTGTATCTTGTTAATATCCATAATGATATCATGCCCTTAAACATTATTATTGATCATAAAATGAGAATTAGTCTTGAATGGATACGATGGGGAATTATCTTAATCGCGTTCGTGGAGATGGTTGTCTGTACGTACACACGGGCCACAATATCATTCTTTTGACAATAAAATCCTATATTATAGGATGGAATATCATATATAAATAATATTTATAATGTTATATTTATTATTTTCTTCAATAACACATCATTATCATACTCATCCAAATAATAATGTTTTGAATAACAATTACACCACGACGTGGAGATGGTAAGCCGTACGTACACACTTATGCTGACATGTCATTAAAATGATGGATTGAAAACTGAATATGGTTGTAAAATATTTAAAATAACATTATACTATATAGAGGATACTGTAGTTATTATTTTATAAAGGAAATAACAATGTAAAAAGAAGTTTAATAAGAAAGGAACTTCAAAGAGGGTGGTGAAATCATTACCTTTTCATCGGGTTCTTCCTTTTGATTTAATCAAAAGAGCTATATAGGACGACTTTCCGATAAAAATAAGGCCTCTAGGTTGTATTAAAGGAGGTTGGAAGGATATATGGGCAGATTTTGGCCGATCCAAATGTCTTTGATGGTGAGAATTAGTGATAAGGGGGAGTTTCCTTTAAAAAGAGGGGTGAGGGGCACCATAGGAAAAGCTAGAAATAATATTTAATAATAAATTCATATTCAGATTATAATGGCTCCAATGTGACTTATTTAAATTTTGAAATGGGGATAGGTCGAAAAAAACTCAACCAGTAGGCTTTAGATAGGTTTGGGTCACATTATTGACATTTTATATGAGTTTAACTCTTAGTTAATTAGTTTGACATTTAACATGTCTATTTCTATTTTTATATTATATAGTTAATAAACATACTATATATTTCCATGATACCAAATAGTGGTCCATTAATGATACAACTATCATCTTATAATTCTTTTGGCCGAACATTAGATTATTAGGAAATTAATATCTATTAATAATATATTATTTGTTTTAAAAACTCTTTTATGTCAATTTTGACTCTATTTAATAATTGATTTTTGGTAAAGATGATACAACATTATTAATTCGAACCAAATTAATTTAAAAAATATTAACCTGTTATATTAACCAATAAAATTCTTTTATGTCATTAAATCATTCATATTATAGTTATTTTAACATTTATAATACCAATTATTTGATTCGTTCATTAATAAGGAAAATATTGCATCACTATTGTGTCATAAATAAATTTAATTATTAAATGTCTAAAAATTATAAATAAAATAGCATTATATAGGAATTAATTTCATATTTATAATTAATATTTATGGTAGAAAATATAACATATATAACCTTATGTAAAAAGTTTTTTTCTAAAAGATGTATTCTTAGGTCATTTTTGTATTTACTTGAACTTAATTAATATAAAGTGTCATTATCACTTAAAAGTGGCTCCATTAGGTCCCAAAATCGACCAAATGATGCTAATGGTTGGAAATTTATTAGCAAATAGGGTAATAACACGTTTTAGGGTTATTTAATATTATTATAATATTATTGTTTACCACTATTTATAGGATTTACACTTTAACTATGGTAAATTAAATTTTTACCGAAATAATTATTCAAAATGTCTAAAAATAAAACTTAAATATTTACCCAATTTAGACATCCTAATTAAAAATATTGAATCCATTTTTCTAAATTCAAAACATTTTTGTGGAAGAAATTAATTTAAAATTAATCCTCTTTGTCAAAACAAAAAGCGTGTTTTTAAGAAATAATAACTATCAAAAGATTAACATTTGCTTATATCCAGTTTAAATGTGAAATTATTACCAATGAACATCATTGTATTAAATGGTAAAGATATATTTTAATTATACTTTAAAATAACTGAAATTCATAATTTACCACTATTAATTATTTTGATTAAAAGAGTTGTTTTTAATTAAAATTTAGTAATTCTCACTATTCATCAAAATATAAATGTCATCAGAAAAGTACCAAAAATTCAAACTAATATAATTTCGATATTATGAATCCAAAAATTAAGTCCATTTTCAATGATAAAATGTATAAAATTTCAAAAATTTGGTATTACTATTTATAATGGCAAGTCTGATTGTTTGTGGTGTGTTAGAACTCGAAGTTGCGTACAACCCACACTACTGTATTATTCAAAGAGAAGTATACTGTGGAAGTTTGGGGTATTACAACTTCCAAGTGATCTAACTAATCTCTTATGATATGATGAAATTTAATAACATAATAGATAACGTATTAAAATACAAAGCACAACAATCATTCGAGAAACCAAATGAAAAATCTAGTTCACCCTATGATGGAATAAGTACCAGTGTTATAGATATATGAAATGGGAATGATTAAACCCTTATCAAAAAACATATTTATTTATTTGATTTAATATGGAAATAACATACTGACTATACATATATTATACATAAAATGACATATGAAAATTACGTTTTTATAAAAAACCAAATCAATAAACATCGTAATAAAATATCCCAATATATGACAATACCATAATACATAGAATATAAATTCTATATATAGGGCACCAATAAATTTATTAATTAATATCCTACATTGATACCAAGAAGGCATAATGATGACTGATAAGAATATTTATCTAGAAATTGAAATAAGAATGTATTTATATAAAACAATCAGTGATGATTCATAACAAATCCAGATCTCTAATCATAATGAAAATGATATGAAATATCCTACCTAAAAATTAAATCACTAAATGAATTATATATGCAGAAAATAGGTTTTTATGTACGTATTGTGCATGATTCCATGTAAAACTCATCCTTGTTTTGAAATTTTATAATTTAAAAGACATACTAATAATTTTGGAATGAATCATTAGTAAATAATGTTACATCAATATGTAGTGGTGAGTGTGGAAGAAAATAAATTAATTTAATTTTTTTTAAATAAATACAATTGAATAGAAAAGTTGAATTTAATGTGTATACATTTTATAAAAAATAGTTAAAACATCAATTTAACATAAATTATTATCAATCCTAATGGTATGAAATTTTATGTAATATAGAACATTATAAAATCAATAAACACAACCATAAACTAATTTACAACATGTCATTAGTTAAATACTAATTATATATGTGTGTACAACGACACTATCTAATGAATAATCCAAAACAAGTGGTGACTCCCAAAATTATCATATCATGAGTGGAAAACACAACCATAACACTATTTCTAAATATTAACACATGGAGAGTAAGGGATATAATTTTTTGAGTTGATTCATAAATATATAATATAATTATTAAATATATTACATTATTTTTTCAATTTTCCCCAATTCTTTTTCAATTTAAATTCCTTCAGTATTTCAATATAAAATTTCATAAAAAAACAAATCATACATCTATAGGCCCTTAAATGTTATAGATCATTTTTTCATAATTTTAATATCATTCCATAATTTTAAATTTAGTAATAATTGAAAAATAAAAATGGAAAAATGGTGAATGAATTAAAAAGTGTATCAATGTTATAGGGAAACAATACATTCAATTTAATAAAAAATAATTTAACGTTGATATCCATTTTTGAAGCCATCAATATATCCCAATATTTAATGTATATAATATATATATATATATCTGTATATGTTAACCCCCATTCCATTAATATAAATCCTTTTTTTTGTTAAAATCATTAATAAAATATAGATAAAAATTATTTACAATAAAAAATAATTCATACATTAGTGATAATAAAACTTTGATTGAATTTGAGGATATGAAATTAATAACATTATAGTGTTTTGGAAAAGGTATAATGTATGTTGTTTTTACATTAAATACATCCCTAACTAATTACTAAAATCTTGCATGAAACATTCACAAATATACCTAGTTGTAATAAAATTTAAGAGGTCATTTTTGGCATTACCCGATCATCTATCAGTGCCTGAAAACATGCCTTACAATGACACTAATGTGACACACATCAGGTATATTCTTAAGATAATTCAACTTTTTTTACAAAACATTATAATTGATTTGGAAATATAGATATCACCAATGAACAAAACATTATGATAATGATATTATCTATTTATTTTTTTTCAATTTAAGCTAAATATTTCTCCTGATTTTGGAATATAAATTATATTTCATAAACATATAATCTAATAAAATGTATTGAATCAATTATATATTTATCCCATTTGATGGAATGTAAAATAAATCAATTCTAATAATAAAAATTGTAATAATTATTGTTTATATGATGTTTTTATAGAAATAAATCATATAGAAGTAGTCATTCAAAAATTCTCATAATTTAAGGAAATATAATTTTGTTATAATAAAATAGAAAAACAATTCTATATGTATTATGGATTTTAGGTGATGATGTATAATAATAGGACATCACATAAATAGATATATTACCTAAATAATGTAATGAAGGGGTTTTCAATATATGCTCATCATGGGAAGAAACACACTAGTACATTCGTGAATGAAATATAATTTTTCTATATAAATGGAGAGAAATGGCAAGATTAAAATAAAACTAATTGAAAAAGTATGTAATGAAAAAATATTCAACTATTAGTAAATTGGGAAAAAATAAAATTAATGACCCATGAGTGAATAGAATTTATCTTAAAAAAGATAGTGGATCATGGTTAAGCATATGACACTACAACAGATAAAAATTATTTGTAAAAATTATTTTGTTTAAATTCATTAATTATACTATTTGAATATTTTATCAAGGATATCATTTTTTTTGTATTATGAATCATATAATGGTTCTATTTTAGAAATGTTTTTCTATGAATTTGAATATGTATGTTTAATGGTACAATTAAACGTCATTCATTAGAATGATGAAAATCTTGGGAAACACATTATTAAAGGAAATATTAAACTTAATATGTTTTTAATGATTTAATAATATTGTTTGGAAAAAGATATTATTTTATTAATATAAACTATATAATATGAAAAACATTTTAGTTGATTAATGATTTTATTACAATGTTGTTTATTCTATGATATATTGATTTAAAAAAATATATCTAAGGAATATGTAAAATATATATATATGATTTATAAACTAATGAAGAAATCAACTTTTCAATAAAAATATATTTAAATTCAGGATATTATGAGGCCTTATGGTATTCAAATGAATGATATGAGATCATAAAATCTAAATCATGTTGTTAGATTGATTAATGGAATGTAAATTTTGGGATGTTGGTGGTCTTCTTCAATTAATTCCAATATTGATCCTCTAGAAATTTTCATTAGGTTAAAAATTTATGAAATTGATTTAATAAAATTTGGTATGAGGTTTAGAGATTAATGTATTATATTTTATAACATTGGCTTACCATATTGGTTTTGGAAAATTGATAGAAACATATACAAAGTCATATGACACTTTTATGTGTCTAATGATCTCCTAAAAGTTATATATGGTGGTCCATAAATTAAAAAATAATAATTTTAGATATTCATTCCAATGGAGTAATGGATTAAATGGAAATTCACCAATGTACAAAAAAGGATGAAATTGTGCATATGAAATAGAAACTTATCAAGTGAGTATATTTTCTAATATTCATAGATATTGAAATAATTACAAAACATTATAGAAAGTATCTCAAAACAACAAATTTAACTTATTTCATTCATATATAATGTTCTAGATGGTCTTTTAAATATTCATAGGTTTTCAGTTTATAGGCGCTAAACATTCCTTGAATCATTTACATGATTATGATTATTGACCTCAATAACTCTCAATAATTATTTATTCTTATATTTATTGTTGATATCTACATATTTCACTAATCATATATGAAATAGAAACCTATTTTTTGTGTTATTCTATATTACCTATTTACATCCCACTATATGATATTATGTGGCTGTTTTATCAATACTTATCACAATTTGAGATTTCAATAAAGTTATTTCCAAATATCAAACCCTATATATGATAGATAAATATTAAATTGTTATGAAAAAATTAATTAATTTGGGGAAAATGTCAAATCCCAACATGTAACATTATTTAGTTTAGACTAAAAATAATTTCATCACAGCTTATGATACAAAAAATGTCAGGTTTAAATAAAACACTCCTTATTCATACTATGATAAAAAATATAAAGAAAATTTATACCACATATAGAAATTTAACTGGAAAAATAAGCATCGCCTTTTCAAATTAATGTATACAAAATGACATAAGATGATTTTTTGGGGTTTTTTATAATTATTTATTTATTATTTATCAATGAAAAATAAGGAATTTTTATTCAAAACATGTATTTACCCAAAAACTTATCAACCATATTTACATATAACTTGTATATAATGTATAATTAATTAATTTATATTTTTATATAAATCTAATTTTGGACATTTTATTCATTTCTATATTGAATTAATATATAAAACTTTTTATACTTTTTAAATTTTTCCCATTAAAAACCAACATTCTTGATATGCCAACTTGACTATTTTTAAATTATATTTTCCCACTAATGTGAAAATAATTTGTAAAGTTGAATTCTACATTTTAAATAATCATAATTTATAAATTATAAATTTTTGATATTAATTATTAAAAAATTGAATACCGAAAAAAGAAAAAATTATTTTATGCATTTAAAGTAAAAAAGGCATTACCTAGGGTTAAAATTAGATGAAAATGGTTAAAATGAAATAAGAACAAATCAAAACTCACTGGATTGTCATATTTTCCCATATGAAAATAGTTTCTACTGTAATGTGTTTTTGGAAAATATTTACATAATGTGATAGATATAATATGTTATGTAATGAAATAAAAAAATTAGTCATCCATATAATAACTATAAATTAACCTATTAAGGAAAAAACAATTACTGTTAGGTTTTAAATATTATTTTGAATTATATATATTTAATTTTTATATTGAAAAAATGTATTTAAATTTTAATATTTTAAATAATTTTATAAAATTTTAAAGATATTCCAATGCAGCATATATATATATATTTTTAAAAGATAACTAATACTAAAAATACGATAATGTTCTATAAAATGAATCAATTATTGTCATCAATTAATTTTATTGATGAATAATACATCTTAACTGGGTGTAAACAATATAGATTCAAGTATAATTATTTTGGTGATACTTTTAAATTAAAAATAATTTAATAAGGTAACAAAAGTCATTAATGTATATTAACCATAAATGATATTTTTAAAAAAGATTTTAAATTTATAAAAAATCAAGGATTTTTCAAAGTGATATATTGATTTTAGTAAACTTAACATTAATTCCATATATGTACAAATTTATCATTCATAATTAAAATATAGTCACCTAAAAAGTAAAAACTATGTTAGATCAATTAACATTTCATATGTGTTTTTACACAAAACATGCTAACGTGTTAGATTTCATGAAAAATAATACTTATATTTTTTAAAAAATAATTTCATATTAATAATATGTGTGTCCAAATTATAAAATATTTATCACCTTAATTAATTCATAATTGACAAATTGATTATTCTGTAAAATAAATTAACAAATTGAAAACCCAAATTGGTAAAATTAAATAATCATCGAAGATAAAAAATAAAATGATTAAAGCATGTGTTGAATTTTTTTTGTAGGAATATAACAAAAATATATAATACAAACCATATTAAATATCAATTTTTTATCAACATGAATTAATTTTTACCCCCATAGAGTGAATTATTTTTTGAAATTACGAAAACAATACTCCTCCTAGTGTATAACTTGGAATATAGAGCCCTCACTTCTTCATAACTCTCATCCCAATATTAATGACCCAAACCTTACTAAAAAACATAAATAAATCCATACATTCATTATATATTGATTTTTTCGAAAATATACTTCTATGGAAGGAATAAGAGGAATCCAAAGGAGGAAGGATAGAGATGAGTTAATGTTATTTAATTAGAATCTTTATTTTATTCCTTTCACCAAGTTCATAAATTATAATTAAACAACACTAATATTAAAATTCCAATATAATAAATATACTATGATGTTGTTATAATGTGTTAATAACTTAAAAACATCTTCACATCCATAAAATGTTATAATAAATTATCATTTGTGTATATGGTGGACTACCATCTTGCGAACTAATACAAATTAATTTTATATTACCACCTCTCACAGTTAATTTAAATAATATATATAATGATTATATATGATATTTATAATATTTTATATCTATTAATTCATTTTAAAATATATTAATATTTTAATTTTCTTTCTGTTGGATATACGATAACATCACATGGTTATATGACGTAATACTGCCTCACAATGCGATGTGATTAGTCTTACAGAAACGATTTATATAGAAGGTGAAAAAGGTAATGTTAAGGAATATATTTTTTATAAAAGAAATAATTATGATATAAATTTATTAATTATATTTATATAATTATAGTACTTATCATTTTATTTCATCCCATTTTATTTTTATTGAAGTTTATAATATTGTTGACATTTTTGTGCACAACCACCTTCACAAAATGATGTAACTATATTTTCATCACCACACAACATGGATTATATATACAAAAATATTTATATAATTAATCTTATATATATTATATTGATAATAATTTCAAAATATAAAATATTTTATACCTACATTTATATTGATCATTGAAAAATGGAAATATTACTAATGCAGACATTTGACCTTCTATCACCATGATCGCAAACTACATTATTTTTAACAACCACCTCTCATCATTGGTTTAATAAGTATTATTTATGTAATCATATGAATATTATTTTATTATTAGTATTATTTATATCATAGAACTATATAATAATAATAAGAACCACGAAAAAACAAACAAGAGAATCAAATTCAATTAACACCAGAAATATTGAAAATAATGACTGATTATTAATTAATGATTAATAATATTTTGTTTAAACACAATATATGATATTATAAATATATATAAAATTATTTTCTAAGTTAATAACATGTTTAAAATAACTATATAGGAGATAAATGGATGATCAATCAAAGGGTAGGTCATGTTAAGGGATTTGATAACTCAATTTCCATTCATTGGGTTAAACTTCTACAGTACTGATCATATCATTTTATAATTATGTTTATAATGAATTTTTTTAAATTGTCTTCTATTTCAAATATTTTATATTTACTAATTAATCACATAATCAATTCATTTATTAATTCTCAAAAGAAATTATGGTGGTGCAAAATGATTATTTCACAATTTAATTCTAATCAAGATTCATTGTTCTTGAATTTATGTTTAATGATATGTTTGATATTTAATAATAAACCCATTTAATTTTATTATACTCTATTTAGTCATGTTGTTTTCATCTAATAAATCCATTTTCCACTCATAGATAGTGAAATTAATTGTGAAAATATCCCAAGAAAAATTGATTGGATTTATCTATTCAAACGAAAATCTTTTTTCTTCTGAAATCTTGTTTTAAAAAATAGTAATAAATAAATCTTTTTTACTTTTAAAAATGATACACTAAAATAATTATAACCCATTTTTAATATTTTATAAAAAATTGAAATTAATATTATGTCATTGTAATAAAAATTTACATTAGTCTTTTACCTAAAATATGAAGAGAATATTCGTATCTATTTCCAAATAAGTCACTTCACAATATTTTTAATAGAGAAAAAGTAATTCAATTTTATACTTGTTTAAAATATATATAATTACCCTTTATCTTGACATTAATTTATTTTTCTCTTCTTTTAAATTTTTTTGAGAATATTATGAAAAAAATTAATGCCTTTCTTAAATGAATATGGTTATCAATAAAATTCTAAATGGGAAGGATATTTTCCTCAAGAATGATTATAACAAATATTTTATTGTATTTTTATTCATAAACAATAGTAAACCATCGTTGTACTTATGATCTACTGGATAAATATTGTTTTTATGTCATTATTATTCTTTGTTTGTATAGTTTCTGATTAATTTGATAGTGGATATGTTGTTTTTATAACATTCACTATATTATTATTGATGATTTGTTGTAGTGTTTGTTGATATGGTAAAGTAATAAAATATTTCAGTCTAGTTATTCAATAACATTGTTTATTTTCATATATTTCCCCCTTCAAATAAATAATGAAATATATATTGTATTTGATTGGTGAGTCCCATAAATTATATGCCCCCTTTATGAGTCGATATATTTAATTAGTCTAAGTAGTTTTCAAAATGAAATGTGTTTCTACAAACATAATTATTATTTATTGGGGGTAAATAATTAATGTGACTATCTTGAGGACTTATCTTGCATGATCAAATGTTATAAATTAATAATTCAGTAATTAGGAGTTTAGTTATTGATATTCTATTGGAATATTCATGTTGTTAAATTATCATAAATTATTTTTTCATGATCAAGTGTTTAATAATATAGACTTATTTTCTAATCCCTTATTCGTAACATGTTGTGATAATATTATTGATTAAATGTCACGACCTGTCCTCAGGGCCTGTGTCATGACTACCCCAAGCCCACCTTCCATAGGCCAGGGGCTGGTGACTAGCACCAAAGGTATAAATCCTGAAAAAGGGAAGGAATTGCCTTTTTATAAAGTAAAAAAAACACCACATGTAACATTAATTATTTTAGACTAAAAATAATTTCATCACAGCTTGGGATACAAAAAATTTCGGGTTTAAATAAAACACTCTTTATTCATACAATGATAAAAAATATAAAGTTAATATATAACACATTTAGAAATATAACTGGAAAAATAAGCATCACTTTTTCAAATTAATGTATACAAAATGACTTAAGATGATTTTTTGGCGGTTTTTTATAAATATTTATTTTTTATTTATCAATGAAAAATAAGTAATTGTTTTTAATAACATGTAATTACCACAAACTATTCAACCAAATTTTATTATTAATTGTATATAAAGGAAAATTAATTAATTTATATTTTTATATTAATTTAATTTTGGTGATTTTATTCATTTCTATGTTGAATTAATATATAAAACTTTTTATACTTTTAAATTTTGACCCATTAAAAACCAACAATCTTGATATCCTAACTTGATTATTTTTAAATTATATTTTCCCACTAATGTGAAAATAATTTCTAAAATTGAATTCTACATTTGAAATAATCATAATTTATAATTTATAAAATTTTTAACTAAATTCTTGAAAAATTGAATACCGAAAAAAGAAAAAATTATTTAATGCGATTAAATTAAAAAAGGAATTACCTAGGGTTAAAATTACAAGAAAAGGGCTAAAATGAAAAAAAAATAAAAACTAATTGGATTGTCATATTTTCCCATATGACCATAGTTTCTACTTTAATGAGTTTTTGGGAAATATTTACCTAAATGTGATAGATATAATATGTTATGTAATGAAATAAGAAATTAATTCATCCATATAATAACTATAAATATACTGGTTAAAAAAACAACTACTGTTAGATTTTAAATATTACTTTGAATTATAAATATTTAATTTCAGTATTTATAAAATTTATTTAAATTTTTAAATTTTTTATAATTATATAAAATTCTAAAGATATTACAATGTTGCAAATATATTGTTTTAAAAAAAGATAAATGATACTAAAAATACGATAATGTTCTATAAAATGAATAAATTATTGTCATCAATTAATTTTATTGATGAATAAAACATGTTAACTAGGTGTAAACAATATAGATTCAAGTATCATTATTTTTTTGATACTTTTAAATTAAAAATAATGGAAAAAGTTAACAAAAGTCATTAAATTATATTAACCATAAATGATATTTTTAAAAAATATTTAAAATTTCTAAAAAATCAAGGATTTTTCTAAGTGATATATTGATTTTAGTAAACTGAACATTTATTCCACATATGTAAAAATTTATCATTGATAATTAAAATATAGTCACCTAAAAAGAAAAAACTATGTTAGGTCAGTTAACATTACATATGTATTTTTACACATAACATGCTAATGTGTTAAATTAAGATTTTATGACTAATAATATTTATATTTTAAAAAACTAAATTTCATATTTATAATATGTGTGTCCAAATTATAAAATATTTCTCACCATAATTAATTCATTATTGAAAAATTGATTATTTTGTAAAATAAATTAACATATTGAAAACCCATAATGGTAAAATTAAATAATCATCGAAGATAAAAAATATAATGATTAAAGCATGTGTTGATGTTTTTTTGTTGGCATATAACAAATATATATTCTATAAACCATATTAAATATCAATTTTAGATCAACATGAATTAATTTTTACCCACAAATATTGAATTATTCTGTGAAATTATGAAAACAATACTTCTCCTAGTGTATAATTGGGAATATAGAGCCCTCACTTATTCATAACTCTCATCCCAATTATAATGACCCAAACCTGACTAAAAATCTTAAATAAATACATAGAATCATTATATATTGATTTTTTCAAAAATATACTTCTATGGAAGGATTTGGAAGAATCCAAAGGAGGAAAGATAAAGATGAATTAATGTTATTTAATGAGAATCGTTGTTTTATTCCTTCCTCCACGTTCATAAATTATTATTAAGAAACGGTTCTATAAAAATACGAATATCATAAATATACTATGATGTTGTTATAATGTGTTAATAACCTAAAAACATCTTCACATCCTTAAAATGGGATAATAAATCCTCATTTTTGTATATGGTGGACTACCATATCACGAACTGATATAAAACAATTTTCTATTACCACCTCTCACAGTTAATTACAATAATATATATAATCAATATATATGATAATTATAATTTGTTATACATATTAATTCATTGTAAAATATATTAATATTTTAATTTCCATTCAGTTGGATATACGATAACATCAGTTGTGTATATAATGCAATACTTCCACAAAAAGCGATGTGATTAATCTTTCAGAAATTCTTTAAATGGAAGGTGTAAATGGTAATGTTAATGATTAAATTTTATGTAAATGAAATAATCTTTCACATTAGTGTGCACTACCACCTTCAAAAAATGATGTGACTATATTTTCATCACCACACAACATGGATTATATATACAAAAATATTTAACTAATTAATCTCATATATATGATATTGAAAATAATTTCAAAATATAAAATATTTTATACCTACTTTTATATTGATCATCAAAAAAAGGAAATATTACTAATAGAGACATTTGACATTCCATCATCCTGATCGCAAACTACATTATTTTTAAGAACCACATATCATCATTGGTTTAAAAATTATTATTGATGTAATCATAGGAATATTATTTTATGATTAGAATTATTTATATCATATAACTATATAGTAATATTAAGAACCACGAAAAAACAAACTAGAGATAACAATACAATTAACACCAGAAATATTGAAAATAATGACTGATTATTAATTAATTTTTAATAATATTTAATTGAAACACAATACATGATTTTATAAATATCTATAAAATTGTTGTCTTATTTAACAACATGTTTAAAAAACTATATATGAGGTTAATGGTTGATCATTTAAAGGGTATGTCATGTTAAGGGATTTGAGAACTCAATTTCCATTCATTGGGTTAAACTTCTACATTATTGATCTTATCATTTTATAATTATGTTTATAATGAATTTTTATTAAATTAGGTTTTATTTCATATATTTTATATTTACTAATTAATCACATAATCAATTCATTTATTAATTCTCAAAAAAAAATTATGGTGGTGCAAAACGCTTATTTCACAATCTAATTCAAATCGAGATTAGTTGTTCATGAATTTATGTTTAATGATATGTTTGATATTTAATAATAAGCCCAGTTAACTTTATTATACTATATTTATTCATTTTGTTTTCATGTAATAAATACATTTTCCAATCTTAGATAATTAAATTAATTGTGAAAATATCCTATGACAAATTGATTGCATTTATCTCTTCAAACGAAAATCATTTTTCCTCCGATATATCATTTTACAAAATAGTAATAAATAAGACTTTTTAACTTTTAAAAATGATTAACTAAAATAATTATCACCCAGTTTTAATAATTTATAAAAAAAATTAAATTAATCTTATGTTATTTTAATAAAAATTTACATTAGGATTTTACCAAAAATATGAAGAGAATATTCGAATCTATTTCGAAATTAGTCACTTCACTATATTTTTTATAGAGAAAATGTAATTCAATTTTAATCATGTTTAAAATATATATAATTACCATTTAACATGACTTTGACTAATTTTTTTCTTCTTTTAAATTTTCATGATAATATTATGACAAAAATTAAAGTCATTTTTAAATGAATATGGTTATCAAAAAAAATTATAAATGGGAAGTATATTTTCCTCAATAATGACTATAATATATATTTTATTGTATTTATATTCATAAACATTAGTAACCCATCATTGTACTTATGATCTACTGGATAAATATTGTTTTTATGTCATTTTTATTTTTTCTTTGGTAATTTTATCATTAATTTCTTCGTGGATATGTTGTTTTGATAAAATTCACTATATTATTATTGATGATTTGTTGTAGTGTTTGTTGATATGGGAAAGTATTAAAAACATTTAGTCTATTTATTCAATAACAGTGTTTATTTTCATTGATTATCCCCTTCATATAAACAATGAAATATATAATGTATTTGATTGGTTAGCCCCATAAATTATATGCCCCCTTGTTGAGTAGATAGATTTAATTAGACTAAGTGGTTTTCCAAATCAACTGTTTTTCTACCAACATATTAATTATTTATTGGGGGTAAATCATAAATGTAACTATCTTGAGGACTTCTCTTGTGTGATCAAATGTTATAAATTAATAATTCAATAATTATGAGTTTAGTTATTGACATTATATTGGAATATTCAAGTTGTTAAATTATCAGAAATTATTTTTTTATGATCAAGTGTTTAATAATATAGAATTATTTGATAATCCTTTATTCATAACATGTTGTGATAATATTATTGACTAAATGTCACGACCCATCCTTGAGGCTCGTGTTGTGGCTACCACAAGCCCACCTTCCATAGAGCAGGGGATGACGACTAGCATCAAAGGTGTAAATCCCAAAAAAAGGGGAAGGAATTTCCTTTTTATAAAGTAAAGAAAACACAACATTTAACATTAATTATTTTAGAATTAAAATAATTTCATCACAGCTTGTGATATAGAAAATTTCGTGTTTAAATAAAACACTCTTTATTCATACTATGATAAAAAATATAACATTATTTTATACCACATATAGAAATTTAACTGGAAAAATAAGCATCACATATTCAAATTAATGTATAAAAAATGACTTAAGATGATTTTTTGTGGTTTTTTATAATTTTTTATTTTTTATTTATCAATGAAAAATAATGAATTTTTATTCAAATGAGGTATTTACACAAAAACCTTTCAACCATATTTAATTATTAATTGTATATAAAGTAAAATTAATTAATTTATATTTTCATATTAATCTAATTTTGGTCATTTTATTAATTTCTATATTGAATTAATATATAAATTTTTTTATACATTTTAATTTTGACCCATTAAAAAACAACATTCATGATATGCCAACTTAATTATTTTTAAATTATATATTTCCACTAATGTGAAAATAATTTGTAAAATTGAATTCTACATTTGAAATAATAATAATTCATAATTTATAAAATTTTGAATTTATTTCAAGAAAAATTGAATACTGAAAAATGAAAACATTCTTTTATATGATTAAAGTAAAAAAGGAATTACCTAGGGTTAAAATTAGAAGAAAAGGGAAAAAATGAAATAAAAACAAATCAAAACTCATTTGACTGTCATATTTTCCCATATGACCATAGTTTCTACTTTAATGAGTTTTTGGGAAATATTTACATAAATTTAATAGATATAATATGTTATGTAATGAAATAAAAAATTAATTCATCCATATAATAACTTTAAATTTACCGGTTATGGAAAAACAACTACTGTTAGGTTTTAAATATTATTTTGAATTATAAATATTTAATTTGTATATTGAACAAATGTATTTATATTTTTATATTTTAAAAAATAATATAAAATTCTAAAGATATTCCAAGGAAGTAAATATATTGTTTAAAAAAAAGATAACTGATACTAAAAATATGATAATGTTCAATAAAATGAATCAATTATTATCATCAATTAATTTTATTGATGAATAAAACACGTTAACTGGTTGTAAAAAATATAGATTCAAGTATCATTATTTTTTTGATACTTTTAAAATAAAAATATTTGAATAAGGTAACAAAAGTCATTAATGCATATTAACCATAAATGATACTTTTAAAAAAGTTTTAAAATTTCTAAAAAATCAAGGATTTTTCAAAGTGATATATTGATTTTAGTAAACTGAACATTAATTCCACATATGTACAAATTTATCATTCATAATTAAAATATAGTCACAAAAAAAGAAAAATATATGTTAGATCAGTTAACATTACATATGTGTTTTTACACATAATATGTTAAAGTTTAAAATCTAGATTTCATGACAAATAATATTTATATTTTATAAAATTTAATTTCATATTAATAATATGTGTGTCTAAATTATAAAATATTTCTCATCTTAATTAATTCATAATTGAAAGATTGATTATTTTTTAAAATAAATTAACAAATTGAAAACCTAAAATGGTAAAATTAAATAATCATCGAAGATAAAAAAATAAAATGATTAAATCATGTGTTGAAGTTTTGTTGTTGGTATATAACAAACATATATTCTAAAAACCATATTAACTACCAATTTTTGATCAACATGAATTAATTTTTACCCCCAACGATTTAATTATTTTGTGAAATTATGAAAACTATACTCATCCTAGTGTATAATTGGGAATATAGAGCCTTCACTTCTTCATAACTCTCATCCCAATTATAATGAACCAAACCTATCTAAAAACCATAAATAAATCCATAAATTAATTATATATAGATTTTTTCAAAAATATACTTCTATGGAAGGATTTAGAGGAATCCAACGGAGGAAAGATAGAGATGAATTAATTTTATTTAATGAGAATCATTGATTTATTCCTTTCTCCATGTTCGTAAATTATAATTAAACAACACTACTATAAAAATACCAATATCATAAATATACTATGATGTTTTTATAACATGTTAACAACAGAAAACCTTCTTCAAATCCATATAATTGGATAATAAATCATCATTTTTGTAGATATTGGACTACCATCTCGTGAACTGATATAAATCAATTTTCTATTAACACCTCTCGCAGTTAATAATAATAATATATATAATGAATTTATATAATAATTATAATTTTTTATACATATTAATTCTTGTAAAATATATTAATATTTTAATTTCCATTCTGTTGGATGTACGATAACATCACTTGTGTATATGATGTAATACTGCCTCACAAAGCGATGTGATTCATCATTCAGAAACGCTTTACATGGAAATTGAAAAAGGTAATGTTAATGATTATATTTTATATAAATTAAATAATTATGATATAAATTTATTAAATATATTTTTATAGTTATAATAATTATCATTTTATTTCTTACCTTTTTATTTTATTTGGAGTAGATATTATTGTTCACATTAGTGTGCACTACCACCTTCACAAAATGATGTAACGATATTTTCATCACCACACCACATGGATTATATATACAAAAAAATTTAAATAATTAATCTTATATATATGATATTGATAATAATTTCAAAACATAAAATATTTTATACCTTCTTTTATATTGATCACCGAAAAATGGAAATATTACTAAACCAGGCATTTGACCTTCCATCACCATGATCGCAAACTACATTATTTTTAAGAACCACCTATCTTCATTATTTTAATAAGTATTATTGTAGTATCATATGAATGGTATGTTATGATTAGTATTATTTATATCATAAAACTATATAATAATAATATGAACCAAGAAAAAACAATCAAGGGAAAAAAATGCAATTAACACCCAAAATATTGAAAATAATGATTGATTATTAATTAATGTTTAATAATATTTAATTAAAACACAATATATGATATTATAAATATCTATAAAATTGTAGTCTAATTTATTAACATGTTTAAAATAACTATATAGGAGGTTAATGGATGTTCAATCAAAGGGTAGGTCATGTTAAGGGATTTCATAACTCAATTTCCATTCATTGGGTTAAACTTCTACATTATTTTTTAAATGGTTTGGGCCGAAGACTCATTTTTATTATTAAATCCAAGAAAAGTCCTCTTTTAACTGGGTAGAGGGAAACCCATAACATAGCCTGAAGGCCCAGTGGGCATGTATCCCATTACATAGCCCGTAGGCCCAAATTCTAAGGCCAATTCACATTCATTGTTCATGAATTTATGATTAATGATATGTTTGATATTTAATAATAAACCCATTTAATTTTATTATACTCTATATATTCATGTTCTTTTCATGTAATAAATCCATTTTCCACTCTTTGATAGTTAAATTAATTGTGAAAATGTCCTAAGACAAATTGATTGCATTTATATCTTCAAACGAAAATCTTTTTTCATTCGAAATCTCGTTTTACAAAATTGTAATAAATAAGATTTTTTACTTATAAAAATGATTCAAGAAAATAATTATCACCCATTTTAAATATTTTATAAAAAATCAAAATTAATCTTATGTCATTTTAATAAAAATTTACATTAGTTTTTTACCAAAAATATGATGAGAATATTCATATCTATTTCCAAATAAGTCACTTCACTATATTTTTTATAGAGAAAAATTAATTCAATTTTAAACATTTTTAAAATATATATAATTACCCTTTATCTTGACTTTAATTCATTTTATTCTTCTTTTAAATTTATATGAGAATATTATGAAAAAAATTAATGTTTTTTTAAATGAATATGGTTATCAAAAAAATTCTAAATGGGAAGCATATTTTCCTCAAGAATGAGTATAAAATATTTTTTATTTTATTTATATCCATAAAAAATAGTAACCCATCATTTTACTTATGATCTACTAGCTACATATTGTTTATATGTCATTATTATTCTTTCTCTGGATACTTTATGATTAATTTGATTGTGTATAAGTTGTTTTGATAAAATTCACTATATTATTATTGATGATTTGTTTTATTGTTTATTGATAAGGGAAAGTATTAAAAAAATTTAGTCTAGTTATTCAATAACAGTGTTTATTTTCATAAATTATCCCCTTCATATAAATAATTTAATATATATTGTATTTGGTTGGTGAGTCCCATAAATTATATGCCCCCTTGATGAGTTGATAGATTTAATTAGTCTATGTAGTTTTCCAAATCAAATGTGTTTCTACAAACATATTTATTATTTATTGGGGGTATATAATTAATGTAACTAACTTATGGACTTATCATGCATGATCAAATATTATAAATTAATAATTCAATAATTATGAGTTTAGTTATTGATATTCTATTGGAATATTGATGTTGTTAAATTATCAAATCTTATTTTTTCATGATCAAGTGTTTAATAATATAGAATTATTTGATAATACTTTATTCATAACAAGTTATGATAATATTATTGATAAAATGTCACGACCCGTCCTCGGGGCCCATGTCGTGACTACCCCATGCTTGCATTCCATATGCCAGGGGCTGGAGACTATCACCAAAGGCGTAAATCCTGGAAAAAAAGGGGAAGGTATTTCCTTTTTATAAAGTAAACAAAACACATCAGCATATGCAAGTGAAGTAAGCACTAAGTAAAAAGGGTATTAGTAAGTGCTGAAAAGTAAATAGGCCAGTATACAAACCCAACTGAAATTACAGTACAACTGAAAGGAATGTACAACAACAGAATGTAAAACAACAACACTGAGTCGTCCTCCCGAAATCCCACCAGAAGGGTGGGTACAGATAGTCTCCTCGGCTCCTTGGGTTCGGTCGTCCGCTTCGTGTACGCTCCGCCATGTGGTCCACCACAGGGTACCGTCCAGCTCCACAAGCCACCACCTCGATCAGTGCTTTTTGTCATCCGCAACCAACATAATGTAGTGTAGGCATAGCCCGTGCAGGGGTGAGTACACGATACTCAGTAGGGACCCCGAGTCCTGCGAAGGTCTCTGTGAATCCACGAAGGATAAACCTCAAAGGAAAGATACTATCATGAAGTATCAACAACACTACTTAGGTATATGCCCATACATATACCTAAGTCATCAGTTATAGTTCGGCTCCAGCTCCTGACCCCAAGCACAACCCATTCCACATAGGAAAGCAGAACCCAGTCCACACAGGAAATCAAGTCAACCACATCAATGATAATGATTTAAAATCAATACTCATCTTACATAGGTATACACTTCTTAAGTCAATAGAGATGATTAGATGTAGACACTGATTCATCAAAGCTATCAGACGCGCATATGATACAAGACCATCTAAGCATTCGGACCCATACAGGATAAAAGACCAGCTACTCTGCCAGACCCATACAGGATACAACTACAGAGTCCAATACTACCGGACCCACATATGATACAAGAACATTAGTTGTCTCCGTTGAACCCATGGAGTATTCCAGTATGGTAGTCGTTTCTATCGAACCCACGGAGGATTCCAGTACAGAAGTCTATGCAGTCACAACCTGCTCTAGGGTTCCCACACAAAGCATGCTCGATTTAGGGAGGGTCCTCTCCTTGAGCATAAGATAGTTGATACATCAACTATAAGGAATTACAATTTTGATGTATCCCAAAGTTCCGTCTTTCCAAATGAAACCCAATGCCATAGACAGTGCGTCAATCGGACGCCCGGTATGAGAGTTATTGGCTTTTCCGTTCGAGGGGCCCGGTAGGTTTTTATGCTAAGACCAACCCGACCATACTCCAGTTGTGTCCAATCCTCAAGCAGAGTAAGCTAAAAGGATCTTCTCAAAAAAAGTATCCCAACGCAATTGACCGCACGTCATTCGACTGTCCGGCCCTTGAGATATAAGTGTTTCCATTCCAAGGTCCCGATAGGTTTCAATTTCGAACAAACCTGGCCGTACCCATACTTTTCCAAAACCTCAAGTGTAATATACCTAAATGACTACCTCAATCGAAGGGTTCATACTCAACTGACAGTGCATCGATCGGAGGTCCTTAGAATAAGTTATGGTCAAAAGACCGAAAGCGGTCCGAAGTGGGGGGTCTGGGCCCGACCCGACCCGGTCCAACCCCCTGGATCGGCGCGAATTGGTTCGACCCGACCAGGGTTGGGGGTTTTCCCAGAAGGGCGGGGCATGACCCCGCTGGGCGTGGCCAGGCCCGATGGGGTGTGGCCAGAGGGCTGAGCAGGGGGGGACGCGTTCCCCCCTCCATTTGCGCTCGATGGACGCAGTTCCCAGTGCCGCCTCTCCTCCGGATCCCGCACGACCACATGATCATGTCCCCTGAAGCCGCGACTTCAGCCGCGGTGGCTCCTAACGACGTCGTGTCTCCGGAAGTTCCAGCGGGCCTCCAGAGTCGTTCCGATGGTCTGTTATTTCTCCCGTCTGTACCTGTGGTCGTCTCGGGACACGTACATTACTGCGACGGCCATTAATTGCCAATTCGGTCATGTTTTGTCGTCGCTAATTATTCCACGCATCAGGAACAAAACAGCAGATGGCTTTGGGCTTGTTCGTTGGCCCGCATCCATCCTGTTAGTGGTTTTAAGAAAATACCATCAATAAAACACGCCATGCCAAGGGTACAATTCACGTAATGAAATATAAACCAAAATCCCTTCCTCAACAAGGAAGACGATCAACGATTTCACAGTAAATGGAATCGTAGAGATGAGGTTTGTAGGCATCATCTGGGTATGCCAAGGAGGATGTGACATCTCCTCTCTGCCCACAGGGAAGAGGTTTGGTGGTGTGTCGTCGAACTCTGAGGAAACGGCGTTCTTCATCATTCTTCTTCAGAGGCCGACGTCGTTGGAGTTTCTTCTAAGTTTACTCTTGCAGGTTCTCAATTCGTTTTCCAAAGGGTGGATTATTAAAAGAATTAATCCTCACGTTGGGTTCTTATTATGGTTCATTAATGATCCTAAATTAATAAACCTATTAAACACATGGGCATTTCTGTTACCCAATCAAAGGGAGGAGTCATTAAATGGAACTCATTTATTGATTTTCATTACACTACTATTCCGCAAACTGTCTCTCAACGGTGGAAGAAAATGTATAAAATAACATATAGATATTTTATTATATAAAATTAATTTTCTGAAGGTCTAAAATCTTATCTTTTTCGTCCGACCCTTGTCGGTCGATGTTACGCTTTGCCTAAGCGAATCCCAGTTCTGTGAATTCATCGCTGCCCACAAATTTTAATTCCGAGCACCGGTTCAAAAGTTAGAAAAACCCGCTCGTTCGTTCACTAAACGTACTTGATATAAACATCATAAATTGAATCCGGGAACACCGGGCCATGGAATCATTCTCCGTCAGATGCTGAAGACTCGTAAAATTCCAAAAAAAAATTAAAAAAAATTCCTTGGAATTTCAGCGTCTTTACATTACTCCCACCTCAGGGCTTTGCATCCCCTTAAAGCTACAACATAAACTAGCGGAACAAATGACGGTACTATAGACGCATCTGAGCCTCCCGCTCCCACGTGCTCTCTTGGAGGTTCCTGTGATGCCACCTGATTCGCTCTAGAAGAATCGAACATCCACGTAGGACCCACTCCTGTCGATCCTCGAGCCCCGCTAGGACCTCCGCAAAAGTTGCCCTGTCATCGATGTCCAGCACCCGATGGTCGATGATATGTTTCGGGTCATGCACGTTTCTCCTCAACTGAGATACGTGGAATATGTCATACACCCAGTGAAAATGAGGTGGAAGGGACAGGTGGTAAGCCTCCTCACCTACCCTGCTAAGGACCCGGAAAGGTCCGATGAAGTGCTGAGATATCTTGCTGTCACGACCAAATATCTGTAATCCACGTCGAGGTGACACCTATAAGAAAACATGGTCTCTATCCCCGAACTCCAGTGGTCTGCTCCTATTATCAGCATAGGACTTCTGTCCGCTTTGTGTAGTCCTCATCCGCTCCTAGATGACATGCACCTTCTTTGTCATGGCCTGGACAATCTCTAGTCCTACAAGTGCTGACTCCCCATGGTTTTTCCAGCACAGAGGTGATCTGCAAGGTCGGCCGTACAATTCCTCATTTGGTGTCATCCCGATGGTGGAGTGGTAGCTGTTGTTGTATGTAAACTCCACCAAGGGTAGGTGATCCTCCCAACTGTGACCAATGTCAAGAACAAATGCACGGAACATGTCCTCGAGTGTCTGAATGGTCATCTCCATCTGGCCATCCATCTGTGGGTGAAAGGCAGTGCTCAGGCGTAGTTGTGTCGCAAATGCCTCCTACAACCCCTTCCAAAGCCAGGAAGTAAGGAGAGTGTCTCAATCAGAGACGATAGATGATGACACCCCATGAAGTAGTATGATCTCTAGAACGTAGAGGCGTCCCATCCTCTCTACTATGCCCTGCTCTCTGATCCGTAGGAAGTGGGTCGACATGGTGAGTTGGTCTATGATCACCCAGATGGTGTTGTGTCCTCTGGAAGCATGTGGAAGCCCCGTCACAAAATCCATGGATATCCCGTCCCACTTCCACTCTGGGACCACTAAGGGTTGTACCATGCCTGCAGGTACCGGGTGCTCTGCCTTCACTTGCTGGAAAGTGAGGCATCAAGAAACGAACTCTTCCACAACCTTCTTCATACCCGGCCACCAGTATTATCATCTATGGTCCTGCTACATCTTTTCTACCCCAGGATGTACCGCTATAGGGGATGTGTGTAACTCCCTCAGCACCTCCTCCTGCAATGTAACCAGAACCATTGTACGTCCCCAAATGAGGATGACGTGCTCCCCGACTTCAGAATATCCATCAGGTGCTAGCCCTGAGGATATCTAAGCACGTCACGCCTCACAGCCAACATCTCCTCATTGTGCCTCTCTGTCCCGCTGATGATGTGGAGGAGTGAATGTGAGGGACTATAGATAGGCTGCCTCATCTCTATCCATGAAGGATATCTGCAAAGTGGCTAACTGCTCTGTCGCCTCACCATGTATCTTAATTCCTGATCTCCTACTGAGAGCATCAGCCACAACGTTCCCCTTTCTAGGATTATAGACAATCTCAAAGTCATAATCCTGGAGGAACTCGATCCATCGTTGTTGTCTCAGGTTCAGGTCCTTCTACGAGAAAATGTACCTGAGACTCTGTTGGTCAGAGTAGACTGTAAAGAGCTCTCCCATGAGGTAGTGCCGCCACATCTTCAGGGTGAAGACCACTGCTGCTAACTCTAGGTCATGGGTAGCGTAGTTCTACTCGTGCGGCCTCAACTGCCGTGAATCATAAGAGATCACTTCTCGCTCCTGCATCAGGACACACCCGAGTTCGGTCACTGATGCATCGATGTAAACTACGTACCCCACGCCCTCCTCTTGTAGCCTCAAGATGGGTGCACTGTTCAATCTCCTTGTCAGCTCCTGCAAGCTCTGCTGACACTTGTCTGACGACATGAAGGGTTTCCCCTTCTTCATCAAAGATGTGAGTGGCGCTACAACTCTGGAAAATTCTGGCACAAATCCCCAATAATAACCCACCAGACCTAGGAAACTCCGCACCTCTATCACACTCCTGGGCAGCTCCCAAGAAAGTACCGCCTCGAACATCGCGGTATCCAGTGCAACTCCCGCCTCAAATTTGATGTGTCCCATGAAGTGGAACTCTCTCAGCCAGAAATACCACTTCGAGAGCTTACCATAAAGCTGGTTCTCTCATAGTGTATCTATTACAACCCGTAAGTGGTAGGTGTGCTCCTCCTCAGTAGACGAGTAAATAAGTATGTCATCAATAAAGACTACAACAAACTGATCCAAGTAGGGCTGGAAGATCCTTTTAATGAGACTCATTAACACTTTTGGAGTATTGGTAACACCGAAGGGCACGCCCAAGAACTCATAGTGGCTATACCAACACCTGAAGGTCCTCTTCTGCACATCCTCGTCCCAAACTCGGAGATGATGATTGCCTGACCTAAGGTCTATCTTAGAGAACCATCATGCTCCCTTGAGCTGATTGAAGATGTCATCAATCCTCGGAAGTGGATACTTGTTCCTCACGGTCACCTAGTACAGGTGATGGTATTCAACACACAGTCACAAGCTCCCATCCCCCTTCTTGGAAAACAGAATCGGAGAAGTCCATGGTGAAACACTGGGTCAGATGAAACCTTTCCCCTGTAAGTCCTCCTGCTGTACCCACAACTCATAATGCTCGGCGGGAGCCACCTGATATATTGAAGTGGATATCGGTGATGTCCTGGGGAACATGTATATATAGAAATCTACCTCCTTACTAGGAGGTAGTCCGGGAACGTCGTCAGGAAAAACGTCTGTATACTGGTCCACCACTACAGGAAAACTGGGACTCCACACGCCAACTGCTCCGAGTATGAGACTGGCCAACTGATGTGTGATCGGCTTCCCTCCCCTTTGTGTGAGTCCATCCTATGTTGCGAAGGTTCCCTTCTCACCAGTGAAGGTGAACCTGGTCCCATCTGTGCGGACACACCGCACCTTGCGGCTAATATAGTCGATCTGAGCATGCACTGTAGATAACCAGTCCATACCCAAGATGATGTCGTAAGGCCTCGACACCGCTACAAGAAGAACCCAGCTGAAGCTCTCGCCTCCTAGAGTAAGCTCACACTGTCGGCACTAGTGCGTAATCGTTGAGTCTGCTCCTGTAGGTGTCTCTAGCCGCAAGGATAGAGCCAATGGCTCCGTCGGAATCTATGAGCTCCGAACAAGGGCAGCATCAATAAAAGAATGACTCGCAATTGTGTCTATAAGAACTGGAGAAAGGGTGGAGTATGCACATATAGTACCTCGAATCATCTCGGGTGCACCATGGTCGTAAGCCTCCACTGCCTGGATCTTGGACCGCCTCTGCCCGCCAGCTCCCTGTGGTTGGGGTGGACCTCCTAGGGGTGGTGGTGGTACAGCCTCGAAGCTTCGTCCACCACCCGAGGCTCGGCCAGCTCCAATGCCTCATCCGCCTTCTCCCTATGGACCGCCATGGTTGAACCACTGCCTCTACCTGGGAGGTCCCTCCATTGTCTGCTGCTCGTTTTCATGGCGGGTCGTGCAGTTAGGAGCCATGTGGCCTTGCCCTCTGCATGCATAAAACTGTCTGCTCCTCGGAAGGTTGGCTCTGCACCGTGTGCCCCACATAGCTGAACCAGTGTCCTGAGGTCGCCAACCTGACAGCCTAGTCCTCTTAGACCCCTGCATCGTCTATCGACTTCCAGCTGCAAAAAACATCCCTCCATGTCATCCTGTGGTGGTTCTCGTTGTTGACGGTTGCACGACAAGAACGATCTCCACTAGCGGGGCTCGCTCCAGCACCCCCGCCTGGGTCGGGATGCTGAGTGGAATCGTCTAATACCTGATCTCATGCCTCAGCCCCTACTCGAATGTTCGGGCCCAGAAGAATGGGTCCCGTACCTTGTCTGTGGAGTAGCGCGAGAGGTCGGTAAATCTCACCGAGTACTGGGCTACTGACATGCTTCCCTACCGCCGCTGTAGTAACTCCTGGATGCGCACCACATGGAGGGTGGCTGGAAAGAACTCCTAGCGGACGAGGCTCTCAAAGTCTGTCCAAAGTAGAGATGCCTCATCGTTCACCTGGATCATCAGGCTCCACCATCTACCTGCTGCTACATGCAGTAGACTCGCGGTGGGGATCACCATGAGGTCCTCTAGTGTCCCTACCAACCTGAAGACTCTGACGATAGCCTCCAGACAATCCTCAGCTTCCTGAGGATCTATCACTCTACGGAACCTGGGCGGCCTCTGTCTTTGAAACTCATGCAACACACATAGGTGGCGTGCACTCTCCACCACATGGATGGGTAGCATCAGTGGCTCCGCGGGTAGAGGTTCCGCCAGTGCCACCGATGTAATGGGGCCCTGCACTAAGGCCTCGTCGCTCAGTGGGCTTCCATCTCTCACAAAGCTCGGAACCCTAGATGGCTGCCATCATGGGGCCATCCTCAAAAGAAACAGGTGTGCCGCCGAAAATATAGTATACCTGGTGAGATGACACAATGTAATCACAGAGATAACTTTTTAAACACAAATGCAATCAATGTTTTCATTCACTGAGTTGGAAATCAGAAGTCAAGGTCCTGGTGTATGGATATGTTGGTCGCCGCACCAACACTGGACTCCCTGGACTGATAAACACACTTGTTACTCTAAACATTATTGCTCCACAGAGAATAAAATATCAGAGTCATGAGTTCTGTGGTAGAACCGACTCCTCTGATACCAATTTGTCACGACCTGTCCTCGGGGCCCATGCCATGCCTACCCCAAGCCCACCTTCCATAGGCCAAGGGCTGGCGACTAGCACCAAAGGCGTAAATCCTGAAAAAGGGGAAGGCATTACCTTTTTATAAAGTAACCAAAACACAACAGAGTACGCAAGTTAAGTAAGAACTATGTAAAATTGGGTACAAATAAGTGCTGAAAAGTAACTGGGCTAGTATACAAACCCATCTAAAAGTACAGTACAACTGAAAGGAAAGTACAACAGCAGTATGTAAAACAGCAACACCGAGTCGTCCTTCGGAAGTCCCACCTAATGGGTGGGTACAGATAGTCTCCTTGACTCATCGGGTCCGGTCGTCCGCTCCGTGTACGCCCCTCCAAGTGGTCCACCTCCGGGTACTGTCCAGCTCCACATTCCTCCACCTCGGTCAGTGTTGTCCGTCATCTGCATCCAACACAACTTAGTGGGGGCTTAGCCCATTCAAGGTTGAGTACACGATACATAGTAGGGACCCCGAGACCCACGAAGGTCTCTCAAAATCCATGAAGGATAAACCACAATGGAAAGACACAATCACGAATTATCAACAACACTACTTAGGTATATTCCCATACATATACCTAAGTCATCAGTTACAGTTCAGCTCCAGCTCCCGAGCCAAAGCACAACCCAGTCCACATATGAAAGCATAACCCAGTCCACACAGGAAAGCAAGTCAACCTAATCAATGATAATGATTGATAATTGAGACACAGATCACACAGGTATATACTTCGTAAGGCAATATAGATGATCAGATGTAGCCACTGATTCATCTAAGCTTTCAGACCCACATAGGATACAAGACCAGCTAAGCTGTCAGACCCACACACGACACAAGACCAACTACTCTGCGAAACCAACACAGGATACAAGTACAAAGTCCAATACTGTCGGACCCACATAGGATACAAGAACAGTAGTCATAGCCGTTGAACCCATGGAGGATTCCAGTACGGTAGTCATCACTATCGAACCCAAGGAGGATTCTAGTACAGAAGTCGATGCAGTCGCGGCTAGCTCTAGGGTTCCCACACAAGCATGCTCGATTCCAGGAGGGTCCGCACCTAGAGACTAAGAAATTTTATACATCAACAATCATGAAGTCCATAGTTGATGTATCCCAATGTTCCATCTCGCCAAAAGAAACCCAACGCCATAGACAGTGCGTCAATCGGACGCCCGGTCTGAGAGTTATTGGCTTTTCCGTTCTAGGGGCCCGGTTGGTTTTTAAGCTCAATCCAACTGGACTGTAATCAAGATGTGTCCGAACCTCAAGTTGATTAAGAAAACAGGACGGTCTCAACAAAAGTATCCCAACACAATTGACTACACGAAATTCGAATGTCTGGTCCTTGAGATATAAGCGTTTCTGCTCCAAGGGCCCGGTAGGTTTCAAGTTCGAACCAACCCGTCCATACACAAACATTGATGAAACTGCATGTGTAATATACTTAAATGACCGATTCGATCCAAGGGTTCATACGAAACTGACGGTGCATCGATTGGAGGTCCGTAGCACATGTTATGGGCCATAGACCGAAAGCGGTCCGAAGTGGGGGGTATGGGCCCGGCCCTACCTGACCCGGGTCCAGGTCCGGCCCACCCGGTCAACGCGATGCACCCCGGCACAGCCGGGGGGGCGGGGTACTCTGGTTCGACTAGTGGGCCTAGCAGGTGGGACTCGGTCCCCCCTCCCTTTTCTCTCCACGGACGTGACTCCCAGTGTCGCGTCTCCTCTGGATCCCGTGCGGCCGTGGGATTCGTTCCCCTGCCGTCGCGGCTTCAGTCGCTGCGGCTCCTGCCGACAGTGTGCAGCCGCTTCCAGGTGGTCGGCCAGTGCCGGCCGCTGATAATTCTCATGGGCCCCTGGATTCATTCTGGTGGTCTGTTCTTGCTCCCTTCTGCACATGTAGTCGTCTCGGGACCCGTACTTTACTATAAAGGCCTTTAATCGCAAATTTGGTCCAGTTTCATCGTCGCTAATTATTTCGCGCATCAGGAACAAAATAGTGGATGGATTCGGGCTTTCTCGTTAGCCCACACCCACCGTGTTAGTGGTTTTAAGAAAATACCATCAATAAAACATGCCATACCGAGGGTACAATTCACATAATGAATCATAATCCAAAACCCCTACCTCAACAAAGAAGATGATCGACGGCGTCGTGGTACACGGCGTCCCAGAGAAGAGGTTCGTAGGTGTCGTCGAGGCATACCAAGGAGGAACCAGTGTCTCTTATCTGGCCGTGGGGAAGAGGTTTGGGGGCGCGTCGTTGATCTTCGAGGAACCGACATTCTTCTTCGGAGGCCACCATCGTTGGCGTTTCGTCAGAGCTTCCTCCCGCGGGTTCTCAATTTGTTTGCCAAAGGGTTGATTAATAAAATATTTAATCCTCATGTTGTGTTCATTATTATGGTTCATTAATGGTCCTAAATTAATGAACCTTTTAAACACACAGGCGTTTCTGTTACACAACCAAAGGGATGAGTCCTCAAATTACCCTAATTTATTGATCGTCGTTACACTGCGATTCTGCCAACTGTCGCTCAACAGTGGAAGAAAATGAATAAAAAAACTTATAGTTATTTTATATTATAAAATTAATTTTCTGAAAGTCTAAAAATGTATATTTTTCATCCGGACCTTGTCAGTCGAAGTTAAGCTTCACCTAAGCGAATCCCGGTGCTGCGAATTCATCGGTGACCTTGGATTTTAATTCTGAGCACCAGTTGAAAAGTTAGAAAAACCCGCTCGTTCGTTCACTAAATGTACCAGAGCTAAACTTCAAAAATTTATTTTGGGCACACTGGGCCTCAGAATCATGTTCCACCAGAATCCTAAGACTCAAAAAATTCCAAAGTATTTAAAAAAATTCAGTGGAATTTTAGGGTCTTTACAGTAAATGTTTCTATGTTATTAAATATTACATAATTATATGAATTATTAATTTATATCTTTCATTGTATGCTTACCATTACTGAGCATCTATGTGCCCCCATTATAATGTATTTATTTATCCAGGATTCCAGGTTTTATGATAAATTTTATATAAAGTGATTTTTGAAAGGGAATATTGGAATTCACAAGAAAATACTTATCTATATTGATTTTTTATTTTATATTTTATTTAAGTATGTATCTATTTTTCAAAAAAAAACTATTCTATATATTGCGATATGTTTCCATATATATTATTCGATTGTAATAAATCAAACACCAGCTTAGGGATTCATGGGTTAGGGTTTTATATTAATCTATGATGAAACTAATATATCTTATTTTTGGGGTGTTTTTTCATTTCATAGGTTTCTCATGTTGTATCTCATAATAGAGGTCAATACTAGATGATGATTCAACTACCATTATAAGGAATGTGGTCCTATTCATTTATGTAATTATATGATGACTATATTAGGAAACATCATTACACACACCATAAATTCATTTAAATGAGTATAAATTTTAAATTTTTATTTAATAAAATGTTTGGGGCATGATGAGATACTCTGTTAAATTGCAGATATTATCAGATATTTTTTCATTGACATGTTTTACCCCATAGGTGTCATTATATTTATAACTTGACTCTTTCACTATTCAATTTCATTAAACAACCTAAAAATGTGAGGTTATCTTATGTTATATTATTTAAATAAATAAATTTAAATATTTTTAATGTTAAAGGAAATTTACAGAACATTAATAGAAATAATTTTCCACATTTACCTAGAAAACCTATGAAATGTTCCACTAAATCAATGTGATTAAATGAATTGTGAATGATAATATCATTTCACATAGAATATGTTTAAATATCAAGTATTTTCATGGGTATCATTGTTATAATGTACACATAAATAATTAATATATAATGGTTTCCTATGGTCTCATTGAATAATTACATTTTATGGTGTGAGATAAACTATGAGTTATTTGGACACCCATCGATATTTTCCTTGAAAAAACTCATGGGGTGAGAAATAAATCATTGAAATGTCTGATATGTGATATGGAATACATAGATTCAATATTTATCATAGAATTTTAATGTTTTATCTTGGAATGGAGGGTTCCCAATTTTTCTATAAATTATGTTGATTTACATGGAAGAATTTGATTGTATTTTTCATGATGAAACAAAAATATTGGATTATTCCATTGAAACCTTCCATGTATCACATTTAGAATACCTATGATATGATCCTATGGATCATCTAAGACACTCTATTTTGGTGAATTTCCCTAGCTACAACATGGTAGTTATCACACATCATATAAATAATAGTCCCATGAAAATTATAAAAAAAATTCTTGTAACTATATATGAATGTCTTGTCATGATTCCTCAATTATTGATTGTATTAGTATAAATCAAAATTTTAAAATATCATATAGATTTAATCATGATCTAAAGAAGGCAGTGTCATATGTGTACCTACTAAGGAGCCTTGGATGACATTATTTATTTATTTATTGATTTTATTTATTACACCTTCACAATACACAATATATATTCAGAGACACGATAATAATAGTAACCATTGGTGGAAACCTATTTTTTTACTCACACCTTATTCGATCCACTGATTGGAATCCAAAAAACATAAAGGATACCGGGAAGGAAAAAAGGAATCACATAGTAATAAATAATTTATTTTCTATACATGGATAGATTATGTCTACTAAGGAAAAGGAATGTTATTTTGATGCTATTGGAAATTGATATTGTTATTTATGTATATTTTTATAAGATGATTATATCATATTACATCTTCCATTCATCCCTTGTATCCTATATTTTTGAATATCATCAGGAAATCACCATTCTATATGTGAATCTAGAAATAGATTATGTTTGATTATATTTATATGGATTATTAACATAAATGTTTTCTTGAAATATTTCGTAATCTAATTTATATTTCATTAATTTTTTGTTTTATACTATAAAAAATTGAGTTTTTCCTCTAATAGTACCACTGTACAGTGTAAATACCTTTCATTAGACATTTTAACATGAGGGGGCACAGTTGATGACCTGTGTCCTATAACATAAGGTTATTTATGAGTTATCCCCACTGCAGTCTTCACATAATCTACGATATGAATAATATAAATGCCAGTTTCATAGTATCTATTTAATAATTATAAGGCTCCATCGACAAAATATTTTATAAACATATTTTACAGATATGAATTCAATTTCATTTATTCTCTAAGAATATTGAGTTTTATATTTTCTTTGAATTTTTTCAAAATTGGTACATTAAAACCCCATACATATCATAGTAGAGTCATCCATTTAAAATATATTTCCCTGAAAATATAAAACATTATAAATTGAAATATTTTTTGTTTTAATGATAAATATTCATTTCTTCAGACATCATTTAATCATCTTCCAAACTCATTAATAAAAATTTGAAGAACATTTGAATATGTGAGATATGTACAAAAGAAAATAATGGTATGTAAAAGAAACCAATTTCTTAGTCTAATGAAAAGATTGAAAAAATGTAATTTTATTCCATTTAAAAATTATAGTTTAAGGTAATAAAATTAAATAATATCCATTTTGGGAAATCACCTTTTACTCAAAGAAAAACAATTAATACTATACAAAGAATATAGTTACCAATATAGGATTCTTAGAGAATTATATTCATATTACATGTTCAGACATGTTATAAATTAAATGTTCCAAGATAAATCCATGACAGAACCCTCCTCATTTAACTTCTCACTTTTTTTCTTTTTATGTATGGGAATATTACCCAATGTATTGTAGTGTTATATCAGAAAAATTCATTGTATAACAAGTTTTATCCATTCCTATCATATATGAAATATTAGGATCTCATATCATCATCTATAATTCAAATATACCAAATAATGAACAAAATATGTTTATTAATTCACCTATCGAACAAAAATCCATTGTAAAGATGTTATACCCCTATAAACTATAAAATTTTGGCCCTCAAAATTATATTTTTTAAAAAATAAACAATCATATGTCAATGGGAAAAGGGTATTCATGGAGAACCCCTTGAATATTTTATGTCAAAATAAAACAGTCATTTTTTAATCAATTACAAAATATAACATTGAAAATGAAATAAAAATTCTTTTTGAAACCCAGTAAATGAAACACCTGAAAAATATAATTTAAATTTATAATGTTAATATCTATTTTATCAATGTACAATTTTTTTGAAAATAATAACATAGTGAAAAAATATATAGAAAATAAGTATTTAATTCATTTAAAATTACATGTTTTGGTAAATGTACCCATTACTATGAAACTTAATATCATATATGTTATTTATCATCACAAATTAAAAAAATATGTTTATTATATATATTTTTAATAAACATATTAATGTAAGTTAAATATTTGATTTTAAACATATAAATGTAATATTCTAATGAATAATCAATTAAATTCATGTCAGATATTTTGAGGATATTCAGATACTATGTCCAAAATTAAATTTTAGTTTAACTATGGTTAAAATTATCATGATTATATCATTTATATAATCAGACATATGACAACCCTGATTTTATTAATAACATAAACATGATTTATTAAATAAAACTTCACTTGATACAACAAATAAGATCTATAAGTTTAGTATCTTTGGGGATTAGGACCATTACATAAAAACTTAAAACATGAAATACAACATCTTTATTGAAAACATCCTTTACATGACAACTACATTCCCTCGTACTTAGCATTACATGGGATAACCTAAGGACATGCATAAGAAAAGGGTGAGCTATAAAGCCCAGTAACAGAGTACACATGAAATAACATGAGGAGTACAATACATGATAGAAAATAGGCATATCAATAGAGCACAATAGAAACACGAACATAATGGCATGATAAAGCATGATATTAATAACATGGGAATGTGGCAACAACACTTAACATGGAATTAGCATGAGACAAGGCTCATTGCACATGGAGCATGAGTAAATCCTCATTGAACATAAAGCATGAGAAAACACTCATTGAACTTGAATTAGCATGAGTCAACACTATGTTCACATGACGTATCCTGATACTATACTTTACCCAATGCATTGGAGCGCTATAAGGGTGCACCCTTCTTAAACATTTCATTTAATGCATAAGTGTGCCACATGGATCATAAAACATGGATTCATAAAACATACTAATTTATTAAATGATAATGGAATGTGGAATTCATACATTAAACTTTATAATAAATAAGTAAATGTGCATAAAGGTGAATACCCTTGATGGAGAAATGGGCATGGTATTCACTACACAATGGCATGGGCTTAGAAAATTGGTGCGATTTCGGCAGCGTAACGGCTTGACATAAGGATTCATAAAAAAATGGTTGATTAGAGAGAAAGGGGTTCCTCATAATATATAAATGTAATAGACAGTAATTAGGTCATATAGATACATGTACCAACAATTATAATGGATTTTATATTCATGATACAAAAGTATTGCTTGAATGTAAAAGAGAAGAGAGAAGTTCCTTTCAAAATTTTGGCATAGTAACAGGTGTACATGGGAGGAATTTAATGATAGAGAAAGGGGTCACCCATCATTCAAAAATAAATAGGGCAGTATGATGGAGGTGCAAATCCATACCCTAGTAATCATAATTGATATTAAAAGGGAAAAACAACTCAAAGAAAATTGGACAAAAATGAGAAAGGAAGAAAAAACCCTTACTTGGAAGTGTGCATCCAAAGGATAGAGAGAGGCTTGCGAGAGGATTATTAGGAGCTTGGAAAACCATGGGAGGATTCTAGAGAGAGAAGGTCAGATGATGGACGAACTCCAAAGGCTTTGAATGGGGAGGAAGTGAGAGCTTGGGTGGGTTTATATAGGAATGGTGGGGGAATTCATTATTATTTAGGTTTGGGACCCCTTATATTAAATTAATCCAAACCACAAACCATCCCATGGTTCATGCCCATGATTTTGGGAAAAGAGAAGAGGAAATCAATATTTTATATGGCCAATGTCTGAAATTCTTAAAATATTATGGTTGCTTATGTGGAGGTGAGTCACACTACCATGGAAATTAAATTAAAAAGGCATGGTGTTGAATAGGTCTTGAGGGGTCCATTAATTTTTTGAAAAGTAAGTCAAACAAAACAAAAATCACATTATTTTAATTTTAAAGAATATATTGTCTGGACATAAAGATTACAGTATTTTATTACATCACAATTGGGTCATTATGATATCATAAAACACATATATATTTAAGCGGTATTTAATTTTTACTCAAAAATTTGACTGTCTCATAAAATTATGAAAAATTCACCGTTGGATAATTTCGACATCCTGATTCCAAAAATAACATTTATTTTATCTAAATAATTTTGTAAATATGTTAATTTTCACTTTAAAAAACCGACATTTATCATAAATTCACCGGTTTTGACAAAAATGGCTTTCAGACCTTAATAAAAATTATAATTGCATTCATACAATTACATGCTCACTTATATATAATAAAATAGATAATAATAATAATAATATTTTATTAAAATATTATTTAATTCACAAATCCTTATATTTAATAAAATATATTTATTGATTAAATAATAACTAAAACACCATTTGTAATTTAAAAACTCTTTAAAATGTATCAATAATGACAAGAAATTATATTCATTATTATATACAAAAAAATAATGTACATGTATAGTGTACTACTTATTTGTTACATAACCCCTTAAAACAACCACATAAGACCTAAGGGTAAGGTGTGTGATGGTGACAGACTCTTGGGGTGGCTCATATAACATCGCTTGAGTGGTAATTTCAATCAACTTCCACATTTCCTATAGACAGCCACGTTCGATCTTGAAAAGATGAAGCTCAGCTTGGGCTTGGTCAAGGGCGAAGCCCAAAGAGGCCACCTCTTTTCCATGCTCTGAAAAATAGGCTTCGTATGGAGAAATTCAACTGGACGAGGTCATCGCTTCTTCTGTCTAAGTAAAATTATATGTGTTAAAGACCTATATTTATTCTAATCATGTGATCACTGTTCAACGACTATATTAGCAATGGTAAAAATTCATAACATAAAACAAATGAAGTTGACCTTTTATATAAACATAAAGAGACATTTAATTAGATCAAGGGATATTTCCATTAATGAAACTTTGGTTTGTTACAATTTTCCCCCCGTAAGAAATTTCACCCTCTAAATTTTCCTTTTCCCACACTAAAACAAATGTGGGTAACTCATCTTCATCATATCCTCTGATTCCCAAGTTGCTTCTTCAAACTTGTGGTTTCTCCACAACACCTTGACGAGGGGAATTGTCTTATTTCGTAGACCTTTTTCTCTACGATCTAAGATCTTCACTGGTTGCTCCTCATAAGAATGATCATCATCCAATGGTACCACCTCAGAAGTGAGTACATGTGAAGGGTCCGATATGTAGTTACATAAGAGGGATACATGAAAGACATCATGTACTATGGCCATAGTATGTGTAAGTGCTAGTCGATAGGCCACAGCCCCGACACGATCAAGAATCTCGAAGGGGACGATGTACCTTGGACTTAACTTCCCTTTCTCTCCAAGCCTCATTACCTTATTCCATGGAGATATCCGTAGAAAAACCATGTCTCCAACTTTATACTCATGTTCTCGTCGACGGTTATCTGCATAACTCTTTTGTCGACTCTGATCTACCTTAATATGTTGATGAATGGTTTACACCTTCTCTACCATTTCCTTGACCATTTCTGGTCCATGCAGCTTACATTCACCGACCTCATCCCAACATGTCGGTGTTCTTCACCTTTTCCCATACAGGACTTCATATGGTGCCATTTGGAGGCTCGAGTGCAAACTGTTATTATAAACGAACTCAACAAGAGGAAGATGTTGGTCTCATCCTCCTTTAAAGTCCACTGAGAAGGCTCTCAACATATCCTCAAGTGTTTGGATAGTCTGCTCGGATTGGCCATCAGTTTGAGGATGATAGGCTGTAATGATGTTCAGTTCAGTATTCAGAACATGTTGAAGACTCTTCCAAATCATATAGGTGAATCATGGATCTCGGTCAGACACAATAGATATGGGTACTCCATGAAACCTTACCACTTCGCTGATATATATCTATGCCGGTTGATCCAATGAGAAATCCTCCCGAATAGAAATGAATTGTGTAGTCTTTGTAAGATGATCCACAACAACCCAGATTGTATTGTTGCCTTTGGATGTCCTTGGAAGTCTAGTGACAAAGTCCATGGTGATGTTCTCCCATTTCCTTTCTGGTATGGGAAATGGTTGCATCATCCCCTTAGACTTCTGCCTCTCTGCCTTCACTTGATGAAACACCAGGCACATTGATGTATATTCAACGATCTCCTTCTTCATATTATCCCACCAAAAGTATTCTCTGTGATCTCGATACATCTTTGTGCTCCCTGGGTGAATAGAGAAATTTGAACTATGTGCATCATCCAAAAGTTACTTCTTCAGCTTTGGACTTGATGGAACACATAGTCATTTCCCAAACCACACAATTATATCTTTATTAACATTAAACTCTGAGGATTTCCCCTTTTTTATAGCTTCCACTTTTTCCTGAATTCCCATATCATCCTTTTGAGCATCCTATAACCATTCCAAAAGAGATGGTTGAGCAATCATTTGTGAATGGATTGATGATGTTCCCTTCTCTATGATTCCCATGTCCATCTTCATCAAGTCTATAAATATTGGATCCTTCTCAATTCTCATCATTGATAGAATCGCTGGATCCTTTCTACTTAGGGCATCTGCCACCTTGTTCGCTTTCCTAGGGTGGTAATGTATTGAACAGTCGTAATCCTTGATGAGCTCTATCCATATTCTATGGTGCATATTTAGCTCTTTCTGTGTGAATATATATTTAAGACTCTTGTGGTTAGTATATAGCTCTCATTTCTCTCCATAGAGATAATGCCATCAGATTTTCATGGCAAAGATCACAACTACAAACTCCAGATAATGTGTTGGATAGTTTCGCTCATGGATTTCCAACTTCCTGGAGGCATAGGATATCACATTATCATTCTACATCAGCACACAGCCTAAGCCCTTATTTTAAGCATCACTAAATACCACAAAAAGTTCCCCACATGTGGGTAAAGTGAGCACGAGCGCAGTGATAAGCCTCCTATTTATCTCCTTGAAGTATTCTTGACATTCATCACTCCATGTAAACTTTACTCCATTCCGAGTTAGCTTGGTAAGAGGGATGGACAATCGTGAGAAATTTCTCACAAATCGTCGATAATATCCAGCTAACCCCAAGAAGCTATAGATATCTATTACGGTTTTTGGCCTCGGCCATCCTTCAATTTCATCTGTTTTGGAGGGATCCACGAATATCCCATTGCTTGTGATGATATTTCCCAAAGAATGAGACTTCCTTCAACCAGAACTCACACTTGCGATAATTTTCATAGATCTTCTCCTTGGGCAAAGTCTCCAGTACAGTTCTTAAATGCTCCTCATGATCCTACTTGGTTTTGCAGTATATTAGAATATCATCTATAAAGACTACCACAAATTTGTCTAGGTAATCTCTAAAGACTCTATTCATCAAGTCCATGAATATTTTTGGAGCATTGGTGAGTCCGAAAGGTATTACTATGAATTCATAGTGCCTGTATCTTGTACGAAAAGCAGTCTTGGGGACAGCTTCCTTATTCACCCTTACTTGATAATATCCCGACCGCAAGTCCACATTGGAGAAGTATTGTACTCCACGCAGCAGATCAAACATGTCATCGATTCTTAGGAGAGAATACTTGTTCTTTATCGTGATTTTGTTAAGTTCACGATAATCGATGCAGGGTCGTATTGACCCATCCTTCTTCTTGACAAAGAGGACCGGTGCACCCCATGGTGAAGCACTTGGGCTGATAAACCCTTTATCCAGATTCTCCTGTAGTTGTTTCTTCCGCTCTTCAAGCACAAAAACAACCATTCTATATGGAGTCTTGGATATTAGTAGCGCCCTAGGTATATTTTCAATTGAGAACTCAACATCTCTTCTAGGAGGAAGACCAGATAGTTCCTCGGGAAACACTTCAGAAAATTCCCTCACAATAGGCATTTCTTCAAGGATGGTTTCTTCGTTGGACTCAATCATCTAAGCCAGATACACATGCTCATAAGGTTTTAATATCCATGCTTGAGATGATAGAGCTAAAAGAGACACATCTTCCTCCTGACACTTGTAATGAATCGGGGGTTGATTCTCCATATGGAGTGTGATTTCCCTCTCCCGACAATTTATATTGGCTCTATATAAGGAAAGCCAATCCATTCCAAGAATTGCATCAAATTCCACCAGAGGGAGTATGACGAGGTTCTCCGAGAAATTCAATCCACAGTTTATAACAGGGGAGGACTTATATTCATTGGATACACTGATTGCCCCATTTGTCATACTCACCGACATCTTTTCTTCCATGATTTGTGGTGGTTCTGGGATTGTTCTACTAAACATTCGATATATAAAAAAATGCGTAGAACCTGAATCAAAAAGTATGTCCGCTATTATTGAATGAATAACTAGCGTACCTATCACCACTTAGTTTTCGGGGATCACTTCAGCAGAAGTGATGGAAAAAGATATACCTTGCTGCCTTGGAGGTTGTTAGTCACCTCCGAAAACCCTTGTATTAGGGCACTGATTTGAAAAATGACCCGGTTCTTTTCATTAATAGCATTGAACAACGCATTGTGGTTCGAATGGAGAGTTCCTCTCCTCTATCGCAACCGTGGATATTTCTTGCTAACTGTTAACAGCTAGGCGCCCTTCTCTTCCACACCTAAATCATTTCCTCGTCCCCTTAAGCCAATTTCCAGGGTGCTTCTTTCTACACTTTTGGAAAGTGGGGTGCTAGATCTTCTTAGCACCATCAGATTTATCCATCAGACCACCATCATTGAAGTCCACCTTACGCTTCTTGTCCCCATGATACACCTTTGATTCCCTGATCTCCATTTCTACCTTTAGGCACATCGGATAATTTCCTCATAGCTGTCGAAGTCACGGATCACTAATGCTTTCCGCAAGTTATGCTTTATCCCACCAAAAAGCAGTCAACCTTGCATTCGGGGGTAATGACAAAGCCGGAAGCGTATCATGCAAGCCTTGTGAAGTTTTCCTTATACGCTCCAATATATTCTTCATCTTTTTTCTTGAGGGAAAGGAAGTCCCTTTCCGTCATTAGCCGGAGGGTGTGCGGAAAATATTTATCAAAAAAAATCTTCTGGAAATCCTTCCATTCTATCGACTCGATATCCTCCTCAGGCTTCGTATTTTTGATCAACGTCCACCATTGATCAGCATCACCCTCCATACAATAGGCATCGAGTAGTACCTTTACTTGTTCAGAACATTGAAGGATGAAGAAGATCTTTTCAATGGAGTTGATCCATTGTTCAGCGATCGTGGGATCGGATGATCCACTAAAAGTAGGAGGCCTTTGTCTCTTGAAGCTCTCGATAGTGACTTGTTCATTCTTAGGGGGGTTGAACATTCCTCTTGACCCGTGTTTCTATTAAATCCTTGAGTTAGCTTAGAGATAAGCATGACAAAGTTCACGATTCCCGCTCCCATTTGATTGGGCATCTCATTAGTACAGTCATCACACTGATCTTCACATCGATTGTTAGCCCGAGTCCTCCTATTACCGGGCATTGGCTGGAATAAAAGTAATGTTAGGGGTAACACATAAAGAGTAATCCAATGACAAAATATGATGACTTATAAATAAACATTCATTTCTTTAACTCATGAGTCTATAGGCTTCAATCTAGGCGTTTCAGGATCTACATTCTAACATATATTCCTAGGGACATTTTTTCCCATAATAAGGGTTCATACTAAGATTGTGAATTTATCAAAACATATCCCCTAGGAGTGTCATAACCAAGAGTGCAGCAAGGCCCGTTTTCTTGCACCATTTACCGTTCGAGTCTAGCTCAAAGCCGTGTTTTTGGGTTTTACCCCTAGGATACATCTGTGCCAGAGCTGCCTCTACCTGCTTGTATCCAGACATGGATGTATTTGTCTGATAAACCACTTACATAGTACTTACCAAAACATAGAGATGTTTTTATTATACATAGTCTTGTCTCTATGGATTTATAAGGGTTTCCTAATCCAAAAAATAACTAAACCTATCCTCTGATAACAACTATGATAACCCTGCTTTTATTACAAACTTAAACCTGATTTATTACATAAAACTTCACATGATATGAAAAAGAAGATAGAGAGGTTTAGTGTCTTTGGGGCTTAGGACCATTACATAAAAACTTAAAACATGGAATACAACATCTTTATTGATAACTTCAATTACATGACCACTACATTGCCACATACATAGCATTGCATGGGATAACCCGAGGACATGCATAAGAAAAGGGTGAGCTATAAAACCCAGTATGGGAGTACACATGAAATAACATGAGGAGTACAATACATGTTATACAATAGGAATATCAATAGTGTAAAAGAGAAACAGGAACATAATGGCTTGATAAAGCATGATAATCATAACATGGGAATGTGGCAACAACACTTAACATGGAATTATCCTAAGACAAGGCTCATTGGACATGGAGCATGAGTAAATCCTCATTACACAAAAAGCACAAGTAAATCCTCATTGCACTTGAATTAGAATGGGTCAAAACTCATTGCACATGAATTATCATGATACTATACATTACCCAATGCATTGGAGTGTTATAAGGGCGCACCCTTCTTAAACATTTCATTTCATGCATAACTGTGCCACATGGATCATAAAACAAGGATCCATAAAACATAATAATTTATTCCACGATAATGGAATGTGAAATTCATACATGAAACATTACAATAAATATGTAACTGTTCATAAAGGTGAGTACCCTTGATGGAGAAATGGGCATGGTATTCACTACACAATGGAATTGGATTAGAAAATCGGTGCGATTTCGGCAGCGTAACAGCGTGAAATAAGAATTCATAAAAAAAGGTTGATGAGAGAGAAAGGGGTTCCTCATCATATATACATGTAATGGAATGTAATAAGGTCATATAGATACATGTCCCAACAATTGTAATGGAATTTAGATTCATGATACAAAAGTATTTCTTGAATGTAAAAGAGAAGAGAGAAGTTCCATTCAGAATTTCGGCATAGTAAGGGGTGTACATGGGAGGAATTTAATGAGAGAAAAAGGGGCATCCCATCATTAAAACATAAATAGGGCAGTATGAGGGAGGTGCGAAACCATACCCAAACAATCATAGTTGAAATTAAACGGGCAAAACAACTTAAAGAAAATTTGACAAAAATGAGAAAGGAAGAAAAAACCCTTACTTGGATGTGTGCTTCCAAAGGATAGAGAGAGGCTTGTGAGAGGCTTCTTGGGAGCTTGGGGAACCTTGGGAGGATTCTAGAGAGAGTAGGGAAGATGTTGGACGAACTCTAAAGTCTTTTAGTGGGGAGGAAGTGGGAGCTTGGGTGGGTTTATATAGGAAAGGTGTGGGAATTCTTTACTATTTAGGTTTGGGACCCCTTATATTAAATTAATCCAAACTACAAACCATCCCATGGTTTTTGGCCATGGTTTTTGGAAAAGGGAAGAGGAAAACAATATTATATAAGGAAAAAGTCCTAAAGTATTAAAATAATAGGTTTTCTTATGTGGAGGTGAGTCACACTACCATGGAAATTAATTTAAAAGGGCAAGGTGTTGAATAAGTCTTGATGGGTCCATTAATGCTTTGAAAAGTAAGTCAAACAAACCCAAAATCACATTATTTTAATGTTAAAACATATATTAGTCAAACATAAAGATTAAAGTATTTTATTACATCACTATTGGGTCATTATGATGTCATAAAACAAATTATCTATTTAAACTGTATTTAATTTTTACTCAAAAATTTGACTGTCTCATAAAATTATGAAAAATTCAACGTTGGATAATTTTGACATCCTGATTCCAATAATAACATTTATTTTATCTAAATAATTTCTAAATATGTTAATTTTCACTTTTAAAATAAAAACTGACATTTATCATATATTCACGGGTTTTGACCAAAATGGCTTTCAAACCTTAATTAAAATTATAATTGCATTAATACAATTACTTTATCACTTATATATAATAAAATTGATAATAATAATAATAATATTTTATTAAAATATTATTTAATTCAAAAATCCATTAATTTAATAAAATAGATTTCTTAATTAAATAATAACTAAAAACACTATTTGTATTTTAAAAACTATTTACAATGTATCAATAATGACAAGAAATTATATTCATTATTATATACAAAAAAATAATGTACATGAATATAGTACTACTTATTTGTTACATAACCCCTTAAAATAGCCGCATAAGACCTAAGGGTAAGGTATGTGATGGTGATAGACTCTTGTGGTGGCTGAGATAATATCGCTCGAGTGGTAATTTCAATCAACTTCCACTTTTCCCGTAGACGGTCACGTTCGAGCTGGAAAAGATGAAGCTCATCTTGGGATTGGTCAAGGGTGAAGCTGAAAGATACAACCTCTTTTTCAAGCTCTGACAAATGGGCTTCGTACGGAGCAATTCTACTGGACGAGGCCATCGCTTCTTTTTTCTAAGTAGAATTGGATGTGTTAAAGCCCTATATTTATACTAATCATGTGATCACTGTTCAACGACTATATTAGCAATGGTCAAAATTCATAACATAAAACCAATGAAGTTGACATTTTATATAAACATATATAGACATTTAATTAGATCAAGAGGGATTTCCATTAATGAAACTTTGGGTCGTTACAAGACACTTGTGATAATTTTCATTTTTATTAATTAATTTTACTTTACACTGAACAATTTGATATGATTATGAAAAAAATAATTATAATACATTATAGATATGGAATATTTATCTATTAATGAGAAATGATTCTATTTTCCAACCAACAAAATTGAATGAATTTACCTATCATTTTATCAATCATGATTGGCGGTATTATCATAATGAAAATATTAATTCATCATATTATGTTATTATATAATTATAATCATGTCATTAATAACATATATCTTGATTATATGCCTCATTATTCCATCTATTTGTAAAGAAGATAAATAAAATAGGTTATAGCAGTTTAAGTGGTGTAATCTACACATTAACACAATTGATGGTATCATGTTTTTCATTTTATTGACAAGGAGAAAAATAAATATTAATAATATATAAATAATAAAATTTTAGTTTATTTTAGATACTAATGTTGTTATATAGAAAATATTTGGATAAGATTGAAGGAGATATTAGAAGAAAATACACATGGTTTAGAATTCTACCACTAAAACAAAATACATCATATGTATAGACATAAAAAATCATACGATTAAATTATAGTAATTATATGACCCCGATGACATGGGTATGGATGTTATAATGGTTTTTGTGTAGATATTTACTATGATATCTGGATCTATAATTGTAATTATTAGATGATATGGGTTTTCATTTTATAACTAAAGTAGGGGTCATACTTGGAAATTTTCAAAATACTAGGATATAATAATGTATCAATCATGAAAAATATATCCATCACGATTTATCATTGAATAATATATGATATATTTTGTATATATGAAAATAAAATTTATTTATTGATAACATTATGTCATATTATCCCTGATCATTTTAGTTTTAATGCTTTAGACATGTTTTAACTCTAATAAAGGTAACTTTCTTCTTTAACCAAATTTACTATTTATCATAAAAAAATTAAATGACCAATTTTGAATTTCCAACCACCAAGATTTAATTATTTAATAAATTTTATCTATTTAAATTTTATAATGTATAAAAATTATTTATAATATCATCCCAAAAAATGGTACAAAAATCAAATATGATCAAAATTGAAATTTTATCTATAAAAATTATAATATAACAATATATAGTAGATTTTTAATGGAAATAATATTTTAAGGAATATTTATATTCATAATGAACTAAATTTTTTCAAAATCTAATTCAATATAAAATATGATTTTTCAAATACATGTAGAGCATGGCCAAATTTCATTAAAATCAATAATTTCTACTATTAATCCAAAAATCAATTGATTCATAATATTACGAATAATAAGATCTTAAATAATTTCTAATTAAGGATTTAAATAAATATTTCCTTATTTAAAAATTCAACATACTAAATTTATAAATTATTCTTTCAATAAAAATCTTAATATAAATTTAATCAGATTAAGTAAGAACCAAAATATTTCAATTTTAATTGAAAATTTACAAATTTTTTTTAAATGGATATATAACTATAAAATCTAAAGTATAAATATAAATAGTGAATTATATTATATTGTAAATAAATTTACAAACCTTATTATGTTTTTCATCGATTTAAAAATTACATGATCGTAATTTTTTTCATAAAATATGTTTTGTGGAATATTATTCCTTAATAAAATTTTACGATTCCTCTGTAGATTTTTAAAAATATGGATTTTCCACCAAAAAATAACCCGATGAATAAAATTATTCCTTAACATAGTTTTTTGTATAATAATTTATCGAAACTGGTTTTCTCTCAAATAAATGATTCCCTTCCAACTATACTAATTTTGGTCTCCAATAAATTAGATGTAACCAAAATATATTTTCTTTTTTAAAATAATCAATCCAATCATATACCAAGGATTTAATCTGAGCAATTAACACATGTTATGAAACTGATCTAACAATTTCTAGAATTTCATATGTTGTAATAAACCATGTACTTATCTATCCCTTTCAAAAAAACCCATAAACATTTTTCATTGAAATCAATTATCGATAACATGGTCGTATACCTCAAACGATACATGATTCCCCTAATTAGGTACAAAAAAATCATTTCCCTTATTTATGACTCCCTTATGTTATTCTGAATCATCATTTCTATCTCAAATATAAGCTCTATAAACATTGTTCAATAAAAACCCGTCTTAGATACTTCACCCATTCAATATATTGTTTGATATAAATGTTTAAATAATTCAAAAAAGTGCCCATATATATTTTGGAATGAAAATTATTCTTTTTAGAGAAATCAACAAAATGAAATGTGGTGGTCGAAACATTAAATTTAATCTGTTGAAAAATATTTAATCCTTCATACAATGTTCAATCATTTTCTCTAATTGTCCATAGTAATGTAGATGAAGATATATCATATAGTTTAAATCATTACCTATATATCAATTAAGGTATTGGAAAAAATGTATATATGGGACAACAATCTAATACAATTGAGAGTGGAATTATATAAAACTAAATTAAATCTTTTAGTTATAGTATAGAAATATAATATCAAGGTATATTATCTCAAACAGGATTTCTACATTGAAATTCTGTAAATCATCAATAGTAACCCACATTATATTATAACTCGAGATGTCCTTGGAAATCCCACCATGAAATCATTAGATAAGTTTTCCTATTTTCTCATTGGAACTAGATAAAGATGATGTGACCCTTTTAATAATTTAATTTTTTTATACTAGTGAGAATTAATTTTTTAAAAATATTATATTTATATATCTTCATTTGATCCAACAAATAATAATTCTATAGACCTATATATATCATTATACATCCAAGATGGATTGAAATGGTTGATTTGTTATATTTATTAAAAATTCCTTTTCATGTGTATATTTGATTGAAAACAAATAAATCATATAATCACAACAGAAATTATTTTTTAATATAATATTTAGGAAAAATTAAATTCTTTTCTAGCCCCTATATTCTTGATTACCATAATTTTCATTCTAATTGTGATTGATTTTTTCTTAAATTGATGACATCAATAATAGTATAAAATAATTGATGAAGTTATTTACTGTATAATTTTATGGAACGAATTCATGAAATTATTTATAAAGGATAATATTTTAAATATATCATGATTAATTGTGATTAATAATTTCAACAAATTTATTATTTCACGTCGTTTTCTTTTCATGGATGGTAATGAATATTTGGATTATAATAATCTAATCATTCAAGACATCTTATCTAACTATTATACAAATAATTCATATTGAATATTTAATTTACTTTTTTTACCAGTATCTATTTATCCTTCATATAATTATAAATTATGTCTCTTGATTTTAATGATATAAGATTACCAATTTGTTCTAGATCATGTGTTTAATATTTTAGCTCATGTGGTTTCAATTGACTTGAACAGTAAGTGATTACTAGATAATTATGCATCATTATATCAACCAAGTAGATTTAATGAAATAACAATACAAATTAATAATTCATTATTTCTAGATGGAAATAGAAAACTACATCACTCATTACTTATTTTCCAGTTCCTAGAGACTTCCATCACCATCATTAATCTATATGAATTCGACTCTATTTCTAGATTTCATATTTGTTTTTCAATATATCATTGTAATTTTTCCCTAAATACATGTATTAAAACGGTAAGCTATGAAATATATGAATATATATGCTCTTTATTGGTATAGTCAATTAATTAACAACATTAGTTTTGTTATGGTAATTATTTATAAAATATTTAGAAACATTATTCATATTAAATGAAATCATTTTAAAAAAAAGTAATATTTTATAAATTTTACATATAATATATTTTCCTTAATGGTCTGAAAAAATATCATTATGTGTCATTCAAGATTTTATAAATATTTGGAATAAAAAAATATCATAAATAATATAAAAATAATATTATTATTTTCCCCAGAAAATAATATTAATAATACCTAAAATAGAATCATGCAACAGAAAAAACATAGGTTCTAAAAAATAATCATCGTGCCCCTACAGAGTCCATAATTTTTTCTTTAGAATTTCATACTACTATGCCTACAACTATGGGTAAAATGATATGTGATCTATATTTGAAAAAAATTATCCCAATATATGATCATGAAAATTAGTGGAATGAGTAAATTAGACTAGTTATTAATGGTTATATTATTCATGAAACTAAAATAAATGCATGGACTAAATAATCATTTTTCCATAAAATTATATAAATAACGCTAATCCCTGGTTATGATTATATATTCCAAAAAAAAAATTTCAAAAAAATTCTCCTAAATACATTTCCAATTATTCACACTGTATATAAGTAAATCAATAAGGGGGATTTGAAATTATCATAGTTTCAAGAACTAAATAAATACGAAACTATAATGCTTTATTATGAATCAACCATTGATTCTTATTAATATATATATATATATTCATTAAATATTGGACAATAACTAAACTAAATGAGTATATCATTTAAAATTGCAAGAGTTTCGTTTTGTTCAAAACCACATTTTAATAATTTAATGGCTTATTGATATAACCTGAATGGTATGAAATCATTGAATATAATGTTCATAGATATGAAATTGTCTTTATCATGATAATTTTAAAGGTAATGAAAACCCATAAAAACATAATACACTACAATATATTTTTGAAGAATATTTTTAGGAAACACCAACATAGTTGTAAAAATTTTAATAATCTTCTAAATAATGCAATAATTACTAGTCCACTAAGAGATTTTCCAAAATTTATTCCTATTTTTAGTAGGTGATATTTCAATTTTATTTAGAATTTCATCAAAATGAATAAATTTTATGATCCAATGTCCTTCTATTTATTCGTATGGCCTAAAAAAATAAAATTCATTTCAAAGTTCAACACAATCATAGTAGTATGAAATAATATTTTAATAGTGATTATATTATGATTAGAATGATTTCCACACTTAGTAAATGATTTTGAAAAAGAATTAGATTAATTACTCAACTCATTTAAATTAACATAACTCTATTTTTTTAATATATCTTACCACATTCATTGATTGTTCATGAAACATTTATTCATAGTCACATGCTATATTACCAAACATCACTAAAAAATACCAAATGGTAATATTTTTTATAAAATGAAATTTAGTACTCATAGAATCGATTTGGAGCATATATCCTATTTTCTCATTTCTATGATTCCTCATTTCACACTTGGCTACAAAATCCATAATTTTCTCCAATTAAACGAACAATCTACCTATTTTATAAAAAAATTATTCTTAAAATATTTCTTTATGAAAATTTTATTATTTTAATCACATTCCATAGATTTTTTTTCATCTCTATATTTTTAGTGTTTATATCCAATAACAAAAAATGATATGCATCACTTTAAAAATAGTATATATTAAGGATTTCCTTTTTTATGTTTTCAAATTTACATGATTCAAATATATATTTTTATTAAATTTACCACCAATAATCTACCAATAGATACAAGGTACCATTGATAGAAGAAGGAAACGATTTCATTGAATGAATTTCAATGGGATTGTTTTTATATGGTAAATATAGTTCTTCTAAAACATTGATGATTCAACCATTTATACTCTAGGTTTACTAATGTATTACTAAAATAAGCTAATATACTCCAATAACATATCTAGATTGAAAAATATATATTATTTCAAATTAATTGAAATTCATTGAAATTTTTCCATTCACCTAATGAAGTGGTTATCTTAGGTTATATGACACACCACTTTTATCTTCTGTTATACATAACATTTTATTTTCTTCATAAACTAATTTCACACACAATGCTGGTTGTTACCATATAGAAATAAAAAATTATTATAAAAAAGAAATTTTTTTCATACGTTACGATTATATAACATAATATCATAAAACAATGAAGATATAAAGGTTTAGTGTCTTGGTAAAATTATATCCATAGGGAGAATTTCTAAAAACAAAACAACCTGAATATTTATTCAATTATTTCTTCTCCAGCATCTTATTTACCGTCATGTTCTCATTATTTAAATTAATCACCTAAGGATATAAATAAAAAATGGATGAGATAAAATTACATTAAGAGGATATATAATAGTATGAATCAATATAACATGGGGTAATCATAATCAAAACATTATCATCTACAGAGGAATAATTAGATAATAAAATATAATGTTTCATTGAATAAAAAGGAAACAGAATATCCTAGTTGTAAAATAATATAATATTTTTGATAAAATATAGAATCATCTTCATTAATATTTAAATCCTTCATGAGATACATCACATTAACCAATGCACCAGAGAGCTATAAAATTATGGGTTCACCTGTCACATCATGACATTTACATTACCGTGTGTGACACATATATCATATATCAATTGTGAAAAATTAATAAACACTGTGAATGAATTTTTTTCATTTTATATCAATAAATTCATAATAATTTGTTTCCCAACTGAAATTGAGAATAACACACTTCAATCATCATGTTATAAGTATAAATCTATAGAAGTAAAATGTGTGTTTTTTGAAGAGGGAATATTTTTGAAAACACAGTGTTTACCATAAACAAAATTAGAAAACATTTATCTCCATGAAAAAGTAATATAAAGATTAATAAATTAAATTTAAAAAAAATTTCCATTCTGAAAATAGGGGGAAAGACGAAAAACCAAATGGAAGAGAGTTGTTTTTGAAAATTCCACATACATTGTGTCTCAAAGCATTATTCACATCACTGTCCTATATAATCACATTATATTCATTAATTAAAAATTTAATAAAACGTTATAAATTAATTTTCTACATTATAGTTTTTTTATTTGCATTTATTGGAAATTGTATTAATTATATATTTTAATTTCATCATTTGAGATCATTCCTTTTCAGGGTTTTCATTATTGGTTTGCTTGTATTCATGAATGGTGATTCTATTAAAATGGTGATAAATATCGAGGATTGTTATTATATATTATAAATTATATTCCAAATGATTATTATCTATTATAATATATTTAATTATATGCCATGATGAAGAATTATCATATAGAAGTTAGTAATCAATGTTTTTGCTTAAATTTTAAGGGTTTTCAGTCATAATGAACTCAATTAGTTTTATCATTTACTATTATGTAAGCATGTTTCTTTAAAAATATAAAGATGGTTCTATAATAAAAGTTAAAATATAATTTTAACCATTTATTTTTTAATAATATCCTTGATGGTTTTTACTTAAAATGAATGTGTGTCAGCCATGATTTCGGTAAATTGACACATCACGGGTGGCGATTACATTTTTATAATACAAGAGTGAAAGGGAGGAGTTTAATGTTGTATATTACATTAAGATGTTATAATTGTAGTATATTATTTTTAATGGAGTAATCATTCAATTTTATTAATGGATGGAGAGGAGAGAGTAAAAAATGGATATTGAAAGTAAATTATTTGAAAAATACATACGATTTACCTCTTGAATTCTCGTAGATCCTCCTCAATGCACAATGGATTGGTATTATTATGAGAAAAAGATACATTGGATGTGGGAATGTGATGGGTATATGTATAGGTAATAATTTATTCATGTATTGAAGATTGAGGGGTGTGATTAGAAATGGGTGTGAGGGTGGTATTTATAGTATAAAATAGGGATGTATTTAGAATTTTTTAATCATTATTTTATTATTTTGGATCAATAATAATAGTAGTTTTAATATAATGATAAAATATATTTAATAAATTGTGGTAGAATTTGTATTATGTTTCTTATATCATCCTAACATCAACATCGACAAAAAAAAGCTGGTATTTAGCATTTAAAAAAAATTATCGTATTTTACTATTCATTAAAAATAATGTATTTTAGGGAAATCCAAAAAAATTAAACCGTGCCATTTTTAAATGATTATAAATCCAAAACCAACTCCATTATATGACCATAATATTTTAAATATGAATAATTTAAATTTTTTAAAATAAACAATAACTATGAAAAACCTTCTTTTAAAATAATAATTGATTTTGAATAAATTTGAATAATTAAATACGATATCCTAAAATTATATTAAAATCATTCGAAATAAAATTAATAATTTATGAAAAATTTTATTAAAATTAATTTTATTTTAATTTATTAAATAAATCGTTAAATTTTAAATAAATGTATATGACTTATAAAAATACAGACACTTAATTAATAATTTATAAAAAAATTATTTGCATCGACTATGATATAATAATAAATTAATTTTTTTTATATGATTCATAAATTTTATATATACCTTCATGGGTGTGGAAATAATGCATTTTTCATATTTACAATTCATAAGGGTCCTAATACAATTATTATGGCCATGTTACTATTCATCTGTATTGGTTTCTTAACTTTTTGAAATACTACTAATTTCATTAATTAGTCATTTATAATGTTTATATTATTGCCTCTATATGATTCATGGTGGTTTGTATTCTATGAAATTACTATATTAATGGATTAATTCCTTTGATAAATGTTGAGTTTGTTACATTCATCCCCACTTTGGAAATTTCTCCTCCAAAATTTCATTTTACATAAATTGGTTAGAGTGCTTCTCCTTCATCACCTTCCCTAGTTCCAAATTTTCTTCTACATACTTATGGTTCCTCCGCAACCCTTTGAAATGGTGTGTTTTCATGTTTCGTAGAACCATAACTATAGTTACTTGAATCATTATTGAATTCTCCTCATAAAAAATATCAACATCCATATGTACCCCCTCTGAGTTTAGTAAATTCGGTGGGTCTAGTATCTTCATTCTCATGAGGGATATATGGAAGCCATAATGGATTCTAATCATATTCATCAGAAGTAGAAAAGTATTGGTCACGGTTCCAATGTGATCAAGTAACTAGGAAGGTGCAATGTACCTTGGTCTATGAATCATATTCATTCCAAACCACATGACCCTCTTCCTCAGTGATATTTGAAGGGAAACTTTATCTCCAACATCCAACACCTAGCCCCTTTGACGGTTTCCATCATAGCATTTTTTCTGAATATGAGAATCAATGATATATTGTTAGATGTCTTAAATCATCTCATACATCTCATGAATATGATTTTTTCTTGGTTACATTCTCTCACCAATCCATTCCAATAGATTTGAGGTCAACATCGCTTTCCATACAAGCCTTCATATGGAGGAATCTCAATACATGGGTGCAAGATATTGCTGTATGAGAACACAACAAATGGGATATGATGATCACATCCACATTATAATTCTAATGATTATAATTGTAGCCTATCATAGAGAATAAAAATAGTCCTTTTTTATTGGGCATCATTTTGGGGATGACAGGTCATGGTGAAATTTAATTCAATATTGAACGCATATTAATGACTCGTCCAGAATTTAAATGTGATCCACAGATCACCATCTAGGAAAATACAAAGTACAACCCCATGCAGTCTCACCAAATATTTCACAAATATCATTTCATGTTTTTAAGTGACATTTCATTCTAAATAGTCATAAAGTTTCATTTCATGGTGCGTCGGTCCACCACAACCCATATTGCATTATTTCATTTTGATGTCTTTGGGAGACGTGTGATAAAGTCCATAGTGACATTATCCCATTACCACAAGGGTATAAAAAATATTTGCATCATCCTGTTGGACCTCTGTCTATCTGCTTTAACATTCTCAATTTTCAAACACTGTGAGATATACTCACCAATCTTCTTCTTCATGTTTTCCCAACAGGTGTGTCCTCAAAGATCACATTACATCTTTGTACACCTGATATTGATATTAATATTTTACCTCTGTGCATTATAAAAAAACTCATTCGTTATCCCAGGTGATGAAGGCACACAAAACATTATTCAAACCCAAATTTCACAATCATCGTCGATACAAAACTCTTACAAAATCCATTCTATTACTATATTCAGCCTCTTTTATAGCTCCAGAACATTCCTTTATGCCTTGTTATTCTTCTATTATATTAATGTTTGGGAAACCATTTGGGAAGGATTAGATTTATTTTCAACCATTATGATTTCTAAATCTATCCATTTCATATCCATAAAGATAGGTTCATTATCAATATTCAACCTTGATAGAGTAGAATGTTCTTTTCTACTAGCATCATCATCTACATTACTTTCCATGCCAAGATGATAGTGAAAAGGAAAATCATAGTCATTTATTTACTCTTACCATCTCCATTGATGAATGTTGAACTTGTTTTTTAATATAATGGTTTGGATATTATGATCTATATATACGCCACACTTCTCACCACAGTGATAGTGCTGTTATATTTCCATAAAAAAGAATTGCAAGTAGCTCTAGATAATACGTAGGGTAGTTCTTCTCAAAGATATTCAACTTATATTTGGTGTAGGATATCAAATTATAAATTTTCATGAGTACACAAATGAATCCTTTCATTGAAGCGTTGATGTATATTAAAAAACACTCTCCACTTTTTAGAAATTTTTGTACAGTGGCATTGGTTATCTTTCTCTTAAGGTCATTGATGATTTCCTTAGATTCATTCATCATGAAATAATTTACCAATTTCCTTCTTAACTTTATAACTGATCTTGACAATCATGTGAAATATCACAGAAAACATTTGTAGTACCATTCTAATCCTAGAAAATTGTGTATTTATGTGACACTAGAGGATCTGGGTCATTGCAATGTTGTCATTGTTTTTGAGGGGTCTACCTAAATTCCTTCACTTGTGATCACATTTCCCAAGAATTTTACTTATTTCATCTGAAATACACACTTTTTGAGCATGTTGTACAACCTTTCCATCGTTAATTTCACAAACACAAGCCATAGAATATCATCATGAAACTCCTTTCACATTAATTATATTATAATTCATCGATAAACTCTTCCAAAAAAATTGAATGTAATATTTAAATACTATCTTCATAAAATCCATGATGATTTCAGGTGGAGTAGTAAGTCTATATGGCATAAAAAAATATGTAGTGACCAAGACTTGTATGAAAGGGAGTCTTATGAATATATTCTTTCTTCACCAATAGATGATGATATCCAAAATAGAGATCCCCCAATTATAATTAATGAGTTACACATAACTAATTTAATAGATAATCATTCCTTGGAAGAGAATACATTTTCATTATGGTGATCTTGTTGAGTTCTTGAGTATCATTTCACATATGCATTGATCCATCCCTCTTTATGATCAATATAACTAGTCCACACCAAGGTGATGATATGAGGATTATTTACCATTTCCCCAAATTATATTTTATATTATTCTCTAACTCGTCTAGTTCGATACGGTCCATCCTAGAGGGACATATTGGGAAAGGTGTAGCTTCATTAATGAATTCAATTGTGAACTCTGTCTCACAATCTAGGGGGTATTATGGTAAATTCCTCATGAAATACAACAATAAATTCAATCAGAATGGGAATTTCCCTTTTGTAGATTGCATTATTTGACTCAACCAATTGAGCGACATTTACATTATCATATTGAATCAATACACACACCATTGAAGGATTTTTCTGAGGAAAATCATTATCTTCTTCAAATTTTTATTAGAGCATGTGATGTTTTAGATTATGAATATATATTTTCTTTTCCCAAATTTTGATGATTTCCATTTTGAGATATAGATTTTATATTCCCTATATAGAGTCAAATTATACTATAAGAGGTATCCCAAAATATACAAGAAGAATCTCTCCACATACACCAATAGGAGAAGTTCACAAAAACTTGGTTGTAAGGATTGGGACACATGGTGTGTTTATTGGAATCTCTTCTTCAATTTTTTAGGCCATATATTTAATAATTATAGTAAATATTCATGATTAAAATTAATACATAGAACTAGAATCAAATATGACATTTATCATTCAAAAATGAGTAGGATGTTTACATTGTATGATATTGTTTTTGTTTCCCCACATCCACATTTGTGATTGAATTAGACATCAATTACTTATTTGAATTCTGTTGTTGATGCTTTTGATTACCCTCAAGGAATAATTGTATATTAAATTAGCATTCATAGTTCCCTTTCTTCCTACAATTGTATCATTGGAACTTTGGGGGTGTTATCTCCATTCATCCAATACTTTTTCCTGCTTCCTCATGCCTTTTCTACATCTATGAGGTCAGTGGCCTTCTATACCACACTTTAATCATTTCCATGTACCTTTGAATTTTTTTACTTGATGCTTCATCTCATATTATTGATATGAGGGTGGTTGATTTTTATTTCCACCTTTGTCATGATATCTTCCAGCTTGAAAATACATCTTGTATTTCTTATCAAAATAACTAGGGGACCAATCTACAAACTCCATATCAAATTTGATATAACATCATCAAACATATTCCTATCTCATAATGTCTTGAATTGAAAATTCTTTTAAAAGGTGTGGTTTTAATCCATTAATTATTATATAATTTATTCATTTTTTTTTGATGAAAAAACAATAGTTGATAATTGTATGCCTTGGTAAATATGATTTATAAGCTATGAAAAAATTCATCTTAATATTTCATCCACTATATATATTATCTCTCCAACATTAAATGATGTTTTCTTGGGAAATTATTTTTAAAAAAAATTACCCTAATGATTTCCCACTCCATCTCATAAATTTCTTCATTCGGATTGGTGTTATTAATTAAATCCCACCATCGATCGACCCCTCTATCATGTGGATAAAAAAAAGAGTCACCATATCTATCATAGAACAATAATGTACATAAATTATCTCATCCATTGAGTTAACCCACTATTCTTGAACAAGTTTATTAGAAGATCCCATAAATGTTGGTGGTTGCTGCCATAGAATGCATGTGATAGACAATTTCTTCCTCCTAGGTGAAGAAAGATTTACAAAATTAATAGGTATATTATTCATATCTAGGTATATATGGGTAATAATTACCATGAAATTTTTAACTTCACCTCCAAAGGAATTGGGTATTTCATTCAGTAAATTGTTTCATTTTCCCTCGCATAGTTTGTTGGCCAGGTTTCCCTTCGTTTCCACCATTTTCAAAAATATAAATTGTTTAATCAAAAAATAAGTCCATAAGTCATAAATAAAAAATATATTAAATTGTTTTTTTTATTATAAATTAATATATTGTGGGAACCCTATGTTTAAAATTTTATTAAAATATATTCTTAGGTTCTTACTTATTCTTAGTCTCAAACATAATGTTTTCAACATGGATCCCAAATCATAATTCCCATATTAAATATTAAATACTCTAATACCAACAGTATAGACAAGGATATTTCATAAATTAAAAACAGCAACATTAAATCCTAAATCAATGAGTAAAAAAATGTTTAGTGACTTTTAAAATTTATGACAATATATTTCATTTACAAAATACAACATTAACATTTATTTAATTTTATCTTCTCTAGATTCTTTTTTTCCATCGTGTTCTCCATAGTATAAATAAGCATAGGAGGATATAAATAAAAAATGATTGATCTAAAATCCCATTAAGAGTATGTATAATAAAATGAAGCATTATAACAATGGGTGAGATTAATCATAACATCATTATCATGAGAGGAACGTTAAATAAAATCATGGATTGTGGCAATGTATAAAAATAAAACATCATGTCTTTGTGGTAAACTATAACACATAGTTTTGAACAATGATAGAATCATGTTAACAAATATTTAACATTCCATATGAGATAAATAAATTTACCTAATGCATCAATGTTCTATATAATTCTTGGATCATCCGTCAGGTTAGATCATTAACATTGTGCTATATAATTAAGGGTGCACCTGTTACATCATAACATTAACATTATCATTCATAGAGAATGGAAAATAATTTAATAATGAACATAAAATAACCAATGGAATCCAATGGTTTTAATTTCATCATTATACATTCATTAAATTTGGGTTACTAAAATAAAGAGGGAATAACATACCTGAATTTCCCATTTTGAAGAAATAATCTAGATATATAAAAGGTATGTTTTTGAAAGGGGAGTTCTTATGGAAACATTATTTTTTAAAACAAAATATTGAAAACATGTATATCCCAGAAATGATAATATAATGAAGAATAAATGATGTTTATTTACTTTCTATAATAAAAATTGGGTGAATGGGGGAAACCCAATAAATAGAATTTGGTTAGAGAATTCTACTTACCTTGTGTTCGAATGAACCCTTCATGTTAATGTAATATATAATCACATTATATTCATTAATGAAATATATTGAACCATTTATATATTATTTTTTTAATAATTTTTTTATTTAGTGTATTTATTGGCCTTTGGATGTGTTACATAGTATAATTTCATCATTAGGGAGGAGTTAATTTCATGGTTTTCATGATCTCTTTGCTTGTGGGCATGAATTAATGTTCATGTAATATGAGAATAAATATCCAAAATTGTTATTATATTCTATTTATGATATTACATAATTTTAAATGTTGTTATAAATAATTGGGTTATATAACACAAGGTTGAATCATTATAGAAAAAGAAATGATTATTGTTTAACCTTAAATATTAGGGGATTTTCAATCACAATGAAATATTATTGTTTTATCCTTTAGTATTATGAATAAATTTATGTCCCAAAATATAAATTGGGTAGTATCATAAATATTAAAATCAATTTAAAACAATTTAATTGTTTTATTAATATTCTTGAAGGAATTTAAGGAAAATGAATTTCCATCACCCATGATGTTGGTAAATTGACACATGAGTGATGATGATTTCATTTTTTACGATTGAAGATATAGAGGGGGAGTTTATTGTTTTATATAACATTAATAATATATTAGTCTTGTATATGTAAGGTAATGGAATTATAATTGTATTTTGATGAATGTGGGTGATGGTATAATAAGAAATTAAATTGAAATTTAAAAGATATAAGAAGAAAAAATGGGAGTATTTACATCTTGAATTGTCCTCTTGAGATCCTCTTGAGAGCACATAGTCTGGGACTTTTGATGAGACCAAGAGCTAATGGATGTGGGGAAGGATATAGTTATTATTTTTTTGAATCATTTAGGAAATTTTCAAATCTGGAGAGGAATGAGTATATGAGAGGGTGAGTGATGGTATTTTTAGTACAAGAGATGGGTGTTTTCTTAGTATTTTAATCATTAGATTATTATTTTGGGTCATGGTTATGAATTGTTTGATAAATATAATAAATTAAATTAAAATAATAAAGTATTGTTCTAAATTAAGGTACATAACAAAGCATTACCTAAATAATGATAGTTAAATGTGTGTATTTAGCATTTAACAAAAATTATCATATTTTACTACTCATAAAAAATTCAAGTTTATTAAAAAAATTACTAAAAAAAACCCTGAATATTCTTCAATTGGTAGAATTATTATATAAACTCCATTATATAAAAACACTCAAAATGTGTAATATTTATTTTTTAAATTAAAATCATTATTTGCGTTGAAAATAATGATTTTAAAATTATTACTTATTTTAAAATGATTTAAAAAATTAGCTAAGGACTCATTAAATTATTTAAAAATAATAATACATGAAATATATTATCTTATGAATACATATTAGGAAAATAAATTTGTAATTAAATTATTAAATTAATCATAAAATTCTAAATAAATATTTATGACTTATAAAATACCAACATTGAATAAATAATTTTTAAAACATTTATTTACATAGACTATTATATAATTATACAATAATTTTATTTATAAGATGTAAAAAATTTATTTATGCAATCATGAGTGTGGCTACTATTCATCCCAATGGTATACAATTCATAAGGGTCCAATTATTATTCATTGTCTTAAGATTTTATTTGAACAGAATGAGAAACATATCTTCTATATAACTACTTATTTCATTAATTATTCTTTTATGATGTTTTTATTATAGTCTCTATGATATATTATGTGATTTATAATATTTCCAATTACTATAATGGTGGAGAAATTCATTGGATAAATGTTTGTGTTTATAAAATTATTTTTAAAAATTAATTTTATCATCTAGTTATTGGAATGACATGAATGAATGAGATTAAATAATTTATGAAAATATAGTTTACGAGGCTTATAAAATTATTTAAATTCATATAAATTAATTAGATTTGAATATAAAATCAAATTTAATATAAAGGATGTCTTTTAATGAAATTATATTTTTAGGACTAGATTGACAATTTATTTTAATAAAATAAATTAATTTTTATTAATTTAATATATTATTGAATTATATATTTTATATATTGAAGAAAATGTTTTTAAATTCATCTTATAAGTTTATAGGAATAAAATTTGAACAAATCCAATTTTAAGGATACAAATCTGTATTTCTCTGTAACGAAACCTTTCCATCTTTTAATAGAAGAATTCTTAAAAAACCAAATTTATAATATTTAATAATTATTTTTTGAAAAATTTAAATCATTTAATAAAAAATATTACCATGAATTACTTTGATTGAATTTAACACAATTTTTAGGGAAGTTACATATTTGGATTAATTGTAAATCATACTAAATTTTAATTGGTAACATAATTTTCACATATTTTATCTATATAGTTAAATTAAATTTTAAATTTTTATTAATGTATAGTTAAATAATATATAAATAAATAAATACAATTTAGGTATTTATAATCAATTTCACATTGAAATTTGAAACAACAATATTTCAAACTTCTAGATGATTCCCTTTAAAAACATGTGGCATTTTATAGTATGCGAGATTATTTTTAAATTATTTTCTTACACATCGTTGATTAATATTAGGGATCATGGATTCTATATTATGAATAATAATAATTTATAATTTAATGTAACTTATAAATAAATTATTTCAAAAAAAAAACATTTGAATGAAATTAAAATTAATTAAAGTGATTATGTTAAAAACAAGTTTACATGATGGTTATATATTTATCTTATTTGATGAAATAACCTAAAAACTTTTCCAAAACCCATTTTATAGACATAATTATTCTATATAACCACTATGATCGGATTTAAATCACTATTTATGGTGTTATTTTTACAAGATGCCAATCAATAATGTATATATTATTATATTTACAAGAATACCACTCCTCCTCTACAATTACCATACACTCACCCTCTCCACTACATCACAAATCTCAAGCACATTTATCATTAAAAACCTTAAAAACTAATCTCCCAAAATGAATCAACTCATACTAGAGGCCTCATATTTGGTATAATTTAATCCATGTAATTCTATTGGTGAAAAAATGTCTTTATAAAGTACCAGTTTTGGAAGCCACCTAGAGGTGCCCTGTACCTACTAGGTCACATGGCGTCAAACACATTTCCGAAAATTCCAGAGGGTCTTGACTACAAGAAAGGGCCTTGGGTGTGATAGTTGGGAAACTATTCTATCATTTCCAGAGTGACGCAGGAGAAGGAAAACAAATACACAATAGTGGAAGCAGTAAATATATCAACAAAAGCAATAGAAGAAGACTGGAATAACAAACAAATGTCACACATATATAAATGATGCATGGTATCATGTGTTTAGGAAAGTATCCAAAAAATCACTATGCTGGAATACAAATAGCACTAAACCATTGTACAAAAATAAATAGATTAACAGCTCCCCAGCATCACAAGACTAAGCATGGTCCCATGCTCTCCCGCTCCAAGGAATGTCAATTAACTAAATTATATGTGTGTTTTACCTTGTATATACCTACAGAAATATAATCTATTTGGGTCCAAAAGCATGGCCCAAATAGGGTGTGAGACTAAATCCTAGTAGGCAACCACCCTAAGATTTTTTTCTAATAGTTTGTAAATATATGGTAGGTAAATGTACAAAAGTAGTAAACAAGAAATTACTCAACATAAACAATTCCACATATAAAAATCAACTAATCAATGCCAGTATCCCTCTAAGAAGTGTACATAGCCTATACCCTCTGGTTCAGTTGTAAGAATATATAATGAACCTCTAAGGAAACACTCCCAATCAATTCCCATTATAGTAAAAGGTAAAACAAGACTCAATGAGGAGATCATATAATCAATTCCCCTTATAGTCTAAGGTAGTCAAGGACACTCTAAGGAAGCTCACACGGTCAATTCCCCATGTAGACCAATGGTAAAGGACACTCTAAGGATGCTTACTCGTTCAATTCCCCTCTGAACAAATGTCTTTCAAGTAATTCAAAGACAGTATGTGGAAGCTTCCGTGGTCAGTTCCCTTTATAGTCTAATGTATTCAAGGACTCTCTGAGGAAGCTCACTCGGTTAGTTCCCCTTATAGACCCAATTGGACCTAGTATCTTTGAGGAAGCTCAATCGTTCAATCCCCCTAATAGCCTAAAGTGCTCAAAGACTCTCTGAGGAAGTTCACTTTGTCAATTTCCCATATAGTCTACTACACCAGGTTCTCATGGCCCTTTGTCGGTCCACAGGCATAAAAGTGCAATATGGACCAAGTAAACCTATAGAAATATATGGATAACCAGTCTATAGCACATCAAGCATGTCAGAAATACAGACTCCCCACCCTAATACAATAGGCAAGGAAAACAGGCACGGAATCCAAAAAGTCTAAGCATGACTAAATGATCATGAACAGATCATGCGTGTTTAAACATCCAAAGCATATCGATAAACAACATTCATATCCAATTAACCTATACATAACCATAAAAGCATCGTAGGAAATCAACAGGGGTAAAATGTTAAACACGCAATACCCCTTTCAGGGGTATTGGAAAAATTTAACATAATACTCAAAGACATTCAATGGAAACACACAAACCACCTACATTGGCGTTATGAGATCGATATATACTGGCGTCATCCCTTGGATCGAATTAGAACGTGGTTGATCTACAGAAACGTCATAAACGTTCAATGATAGATAACATGCGTAATAATTGGAATCATGAAATGTAGTTCAAGAAAAAGTGAGAGATTACCAAGGTGATCCCAATGCAATTGACAGTGTTGGAATCAGAGATCAGATAGAGGCTTAGGAGATTGGAGAAGGATCCTAGTTGTAAGGGTTCTCTCAGACGAAGAAATCCTATGAGAAGACAGTTATTGGTATTCGATGTGACCCCAGTGAGTTTAATGAAAAAAAATAATGTACATGGAAAGTACTCTCCATTTCCATAATCTTCTTTAGGCGGTGTCCAAGTCACCCCCACATGACCGTGTTCATGGCCACTATACAGCCAACACCTAGCTAATGTGGTAACTGAGTACATGACCTTTACTTAAAAAATTTCCATAATTTCCACTTTTTCTCCAAAATGACACCAAAAGGAATAAAATTATTGTACAGAATGTATGGGTTCTTAAAAACATACCCCCTTTAATAAATTCATCCCTGAATTTTCCTAGAATAATGTAGAAGAAGTAACCTTGAACTGTTCCTGCCACTGTGCTTGTACATCAACATTTCTCTGACATGTCTTGTCATGTACCCGCATGTGCCGCCATATCCATCATACCGGAGGAATAGACCATGCACTAAGAACCTTTTTACTATGATCAATAACCTGGATAAGATGTCTCTCAAATGATGAATCCACTTGCAGATCATCCTCCCCAGGTTGAAATACATTATATTGGTTTGAAAAGTAATCTCAGAGTTGAGAAACGTGAAAAACGTCATTCAAAGCCTAGTAACACTGGGGTAACTGCAACTGATAGGAAAACAACACAACTCTCCTCACAACCTAAAATGGTCTAACATACCTTGGTGAAATCCTACCATATCTCATAATCCTCATCGGTGCCAACCTCAGTGTGACATGGAGGAAAACCTGAACCCCGACCGTGAACGCCAGAGGTTGTCTCCGCTGATCAGCATATGACTTATGTCATGACTATGAAATATCCATCCTCTTCTAAATCAACTCTATCTTCTCTATGGTCACATGAACAACATAAGGACCTAGCAAATCTTCCACTCCTTCCACCATCCAACATATTATTGATTGGGATTCCCGACCGTACAAATCCACATAATTTGCCATTTGAATAGATGATTGAAATATATTATTGAAGGAAAACTACACAATAAGAATGTTCTTCTCCCAAGAACCTTAAAAATCTAGGATTCATGATCGAAGAATCTCCTCAAGAACCATAATCATATGCTTCGAATGGACATCTATCTGGGGGTGGTATGTTGTACTCAAAAGTACCTGTATACCCAAATCCTTTTGATGCCACTGCCAGACTCGACAAGTAAAATGGGCATCCCTATCTACAAAAATGGTGTGTGGAACTCCTTGTATATGTACAATCTTCTGAATGTACAACCATCCCAACTCATCATCACTAAAGGTATCCTTGACCAGGAAAAAGTGAGCAACCTTCGTAAGCCTGTCAGTGACCACTCAAACATCATCATTCCCCCGGGGCAACCTCGGTAACCCTATTAAAAAATCCATCGTGATGTTATTCCACTTCCACTTGGGAATGGGTAACTGTTGTAAAAGCCCTACTTTCTGCTAATGCTCTGCATTCACCTGCTGGTAGGTAGAACACCCCATGACAATACCATCAACATCCCTCTTCAAACCTATCCACAAATACTAACAGTACAGATGATGATACATCTTGGTGACACCAGGATGTACTGCCCAATCTGAGGATTGAAAATGCAGCATCAGCTCCTCGCATATATATTTTGGCACCCATACTCGCCTCTGGAAATTCAAGATCTCATCCTCGCCAATAGTCCATCTAGTAATAGGTTCATATCCCGACACACTCTCCTGTAGGACTGGGCCTTCATAATATAATAGCTTCATCATTCACACTCAATAAATAAGAGTAGTGGTAAGTGTTATAGAAGATAGAAACGTCTACCCATGACTATTGTAAACTTTCAAATCCATCTCAAAGAACTGATCCATAAGCTGCCTCTCACTACTAGCCTTCTGAACTTCCTATATCTGAGTCCTTCTATAAAACGCATCAGCCACTGTGTTGCCTTTCCCAGGTGTATAGGCAAGTTCATTGTCAAAGGACTAAAGGCAATCAACCCACCTTCTCTATCTCAAATTCAGATCATGGTGAGTAAAAAATGTACATGAGACTTTTGTGTTCATAGAAAACCCCAAAATTATCTTCTAGAGGAGAATGTCTCCCACAACCTAAGGCATGAACAACTAAAATGAACTAAATATTGTGTGTCAGGTAATTCCACTCATGTGGCCACAACTACTGGGACTTGTACGCAACAACTCCATCTCGCTACATAAGCATATATCCAAGACCAATACTTGATGCATCATAGTTAATAGTATAGCTCTTTCCTAGCTCTGGTAAGACTAGTATCATTGCAGAACTCAACCTTCTATTCAACTCCTGAAAGGATGAATCATAAGAATTAACCACATGAACTTTACCCCCGTCTTAGTCAAACCCATCACCGGTGCTGCTAAGTGTGAAAAGTCATGTATGAAACATCTGTAGTATCTATCCTACCATAGAATACTCTGCACCTCAAAGATGTTCTACAGATTCTCCTAGAAAAATATTTCTCTCACATTCTCTATATCCACTAATACTCATGTCTCGGTGATAACATGACCTAATAAGTGAATCTTATCCATCCAAACATAGAATTTTGAGATCATAACATATAACATATTCTCTATCTATGTACCAAAATCGATCTAAAGATGGTTTGCATGGTCATGTAAAGTGTGAGAGTACACAATGATATCATCCATGAAGACCACCATGATGGAATCCAAGTGTGGATGGAGCACTCAGTTCATCAGTGCAATGAAAACTGTTTGTGCGTTTCTGAGACTGAACGGCATAACCTTATACTCGTATAGACCATTCCTAATCTGGAAGGTATTAAAAGGTATATCTGATGGTCTAACGTGCAAATGATGGTAACCAGATCTCAGGTAAATCATCGAGAACACCCGGGCTTCTCGAAGCTGATCAATGAGATAATCAATCCTAGGAAAGGGATATCAGTTCTTGACCATCAACTGGTTCAACATCTGATAGTCCACACAATGCCTAAGGGTAACATCAAAATTGTTCAAAAACTGGATAGGCAAACCCCAAAGGGAAGTACTGGGTCAGATGGAACCCTTTGCCTGCAACTCCCACAACTGCTTCTTGAGCTCCTACAACTCATATGTATCCATCCTATAAGGAGTAATAGACACTGGTGTTGCTCCTGGAACAATATCAATAGAAAATTATACCTCAAACTCTGGAGGAAAACCTGAAAAATCCTCTAGAAAGATATCTATGAAATGATCCACCACTAGAGGAATGTCTAACTATGAATTCCACTAGTCATCCAGATATAGACATGAAATCTGGGCTATAACTCCTCCCATCCCATGATTTTCGGATCTCGCTCTACATTCATGGACATAACAATCTCCCTTATAAAGAAATTATTCAGCATATAGTGATGTAAAACTCACCATGTGGCGATAACAGTCGACAACTACCTAGAATGGAACTAACCAATCCATCCTGAGAGTGACATCATATCACATCATCTCTAGGACATAGAGGTCCCATATGAAGTGACACCCACCAACCTGCATAGGTCACTTCTTGCACTGACACACACTAGTCGTTCTAGTCCCAAATAGGGTGTCTACAGTCAAGATAACATTAGAAGAAAATATATAGATACTAAGGATCTCCAAAACAAAAACAAATATAATGAAATGGGAAACCCCTGTATTGAAAGGAGAAGAAGAAAAAAATTAGGCTTCTAAGATTGTACCATGAATGGTAAAGGGTTCGAGATCTTACTACTACTGGGTCTGCTCCACTGCAAATATATGACATGTACCGTGGCCTAGTGACCCAATTTGACCACTCTGATATGATCAACCCTTATGTCGCTAAATAATGGGTGTCATTATTACAGGACCACGACCTCAACCTCAGACTGAACGGCCAGAAGAACTCCAGTTACCTAACTTATGAGAAATTGGTTGTGCTTCTCCTTAACACTGATTCATAGAAGAACCCATGTCACCAGCTACTAGTGAGAAGAACCGAATGAAGCACTGAAGTTGACCCTTCTTTCTACAAGATCAGCACTCCACTGGGTCTCTGGGGCAATGTGGCCTCGTATTCCTGCTCTTCCCGCACTGCTAGCAGACCACCTGGCTAACAGAAGATGCATCCCGCCTACACTGAACTCCTAATGCAGTCTCCATGTGACTCTTCCTGATAGCAGTAGGAGTAATACAAACTCTAAATGACAGACCTCCCTAGCTCATAGCTCTAGAATCCCTCAGATTATTCTCTTTGATCCGCACATAGTTGACGATAGAGGATATCAATGTCAACCTATAGATGTTCTCCTGAGATTGGATGTCATGCTTCAAACCATCCTCAAACATCCGTGTGAGGTACAACTCATCGCCTCCTTGAATTTGTGTGAATCATTGCAGCTCTATGATGCAATAGGAATACTCTATAATAGTAAGAGTACCCTACTCCGAGCTCATTAACTCGTAGGATAAATCGTCCCTCAATGTCTCCAAGTATATGTAATCACAGAAGATGTGTTAAAACTCATTCCACGACATATTCTACTAGCGACCCTCTTGTGAGATCACATTACACCACCTCATGGAAAAGTCTTGAAACATGTAGGTATAGAGCTTCTACCTCTCCTCTAGAGGTATCTCTAGATTCTCAAAAATTGTCAACATGGAATCTAGCCATGACTCTGTAGCCTGGGGTCCTCTATCCCCTGAGAACGTGGGAGGATGTTGGTGCTGAAAGACCAGCATCAAATATGTCATCAATGGGGTAGGATGTGATGCTCCCTGAATGGTCTACATAATTATCAAAAATCCTTCTATGAACTATGAATCAGCACCTATATTGAGTATAATAGTTGGTGCCAAGACTGGCGCAATAGGAGGATCTACAGGTAGTCCCTGATCATCCTGGTCTGGTGTCTGAACAACACCTGGCAACTTGCATACAACCAGATGACGTATCAGTGGCATGAATCTACAAGTCCAAACTCATACCTTAGAACAAGATTATCATGGACTGAAAACTAGAAGTGTAAGAGGGGAATAGTAGAAAAAATAACTCTAGTTTTACAAAACATGACTACATGCATGTACAATTCCCACACGGAGTATTCCCTTAAGACCTTTACATGGGCATGTACACCTGCCTAAACTGGTCGTGTAACACCCTTAACACATGCTATGTTGTTTAAACACACAGTGTCTAATTCAATCCACTTCCACTACATGAGTCCTTATATATGGTTAAGCCATACCTTACTCCTATGATTGGACTACTCAAAGTGATCACGATAGATATAACATGCACTAGAATAGCTTCACCTGGACCGTGTTGTTAGGGACACAACCTAACACACGACACACACTACATGGTGTGTTAAGGAGGAAACACCATGTACATGAAAGGATAACACATAAATATATTGTTAGTGACACGACCGAGTAACTGTGTTAGACTACACATCATGTTCGACCCTAACACGACATGTATAGATTATCGTTTATCCGTCTAGGTTGTTAGTTACAAAGGCGGACACAGTGTCAACACTACACGGTGTTTTCAACAGGTACACAACGTGTTCTAGCAAGAAATTACCTATCCCATGTGTCTTCCCACACAGCCTATGACACTGTTTGAGACTACACAGTGTGGATATAGAGTACATGGCATTTATAATAGAAAAAAGTTTCTTCCTGAACAGAAGAACACATGGCATGTACTTAACATTACACGGCCTGTTTTCAGGGGTTTTCAAGATATTAATCCTCTAAAAAACTCCAGAACCTAGATAAACAATGAAACAAACATTTATGGTGAGAAATTCTGATCCGTGAGGGAACATACTCCCCACAAATCAAAATTTGGCATCTTATACATGTTATAACAAGGAAAACAAGACAATGATCCACCAAATTTCGGTCAATGAGGGCTCGTAACACCTCAACAACCAAAGTTCGGCCTTCATTCAAACAAAACATAACACAAAAATACCCTATCAAACAACATATATTTTTATCAAGGCATCTATCACAATAGCCTTCATATTCTACAGAACATCTATCACAACAACATGAAATCACTAATGCATCCTACATGGCATGGGAAGAATGAATGACATGTGATTTATAGAATTTTCATATATGATGCAAGAGAGAGAATACCCTCATCTCATTAGGTTTGGACCGAAATAACACCTCATTAAAATTATCGATAACAACAAAAAACATGTGAATCATCCAACGGTGAATATCAAATCAACCGTAAAGTTTCAAAACCAGAAGAATTGCATTAAACGAGGTATATTGGTTTTTCCTATACATGAGTTAGCTACCCCCTTGTACAACTTATTTCCATGTACCTATTCCATCCTATCCATGGATAAAGGATCCAAAAAGTAATCCAAGATAAAATTATCCTCCAATTCCACATTGTAACTTCCCAGTTCTCGATGCCACCCCGAGGCTCCCCGTACCTGTTTCGTCACATGGAATCAAGGGAATTTCCCGAAATGCAAGATGTTTCCAACTAGAAGTGAGGGCCATGGTTGTGATAGTGGGGAAACTATGCCCTCATTGGAAAAGTGACATAGAAGAGGGTAAATAAATACACAACAGCGGAAGGGGAAAATATACAAACAACAACAATAATGGAAGACTGAAATAATAGAAAACTGAAGCACATATGTTAAGGATTCATGGTAACATGTGTCTTGGAAAGCATCCCAAAAAATCACAATGCTGGAATACAAGCATCACTAAACCAAAGTACAAAATAAACAGATGAATAACTCCTCATCATTGCAAGCCTAAGCATGGTCCCATTCTCCCCATCTCCATAGAAAGTCAAGTACCTAATGTAGAAGGGTGCTTTCCTTTGTCTATACCTACCACAATATAACCTATTAGGGCCCAAAAGCATGGCCCAAACAGGGTGTGATAATAAATCCTAGTTGGCATCCACCCAAAGATTTGTGCCTAACAGTCCGTGAATATATGGTAGGTAAAAGTACATAAGATGCAAATAAGAAAATACTCAGCCAAAACAATTCCACATATCAAAGAAAAACAATAAAGCACAACAACCCTATAGGAAGTGCACATAGCCTATCCCATATTCCTCAGTTGTAAAAATATATAAAGACTCTCTACGGAAGAACTCACTATAAATTCCCCTTATAATCAACTTTTAAATAAGACACTCAGTGGAATCATATACAGTCATTTCCCCTTAGAGTCTAAGGTATTCAAGGACTCTGTGAGGAAGCTCACATGGTCAATTCCCCTTTAAAGCCTAAGGTAAAGGACTCTCTGAGGATGCTCACTCAGTCAAATCCCCTCATAGCCTAATTCATTCAACTAATTCAAAGTCTCTCTGAGGAAGCCCACATGGTCAATTACCCGTATAGTCTAAAGCAGTCAAAGACTCTCTGAGGAAGCTCACTCGGTCACTTCTGATTATAGCCCTATGTGGTCCATGGTTCTCTGAGAAAGCTAACCTGGTCAATCCCCCTTATAGACAAAAGTCCTCAAAGACTTATTGACGAATCTAACATGGTGAATTACTTTTATAGTCTACAACACCATGTTTTCATAGCCCGGTGCAGGTCAACGAGCATAGCAGTGCATTATGGCCAAAGTAAATCTGCTGAACTACTTGGCTATCTAGTCTACAGAACATCAAGCATGTTATTAAAACAAACTCTCCACCCTATAGCACCCGACATGGAAAAAAGGAATGGTGGCCAAAAAGGCTATGCAGGACCAAATGGTCATGAATAGATCATGCGTGGGTAAACATCCAAAGAAGAGAAATCAACAATATTCATATCCAATTAACCTCTACACAAGCAAACAATTGTGGCTGAGAATCAACAGGGGTAAAATTCTAAACATGCAATATCCCATTCAAGGGTATTGGTCAAAAAAGTACATAATACTTTGAGACATTCTACAGAATGGAACAAACCACCTACCATGGTGTTGTGAGGTCAATATACTCTTACGTTGGACCTTGGATTGACCTAGAATGTTGTAGATCTAAAATAATGTCTAAAATGTTCAATGAAGGATAACATGAGGAAGAAGTTGAATCCTGATACGAAGCACAAGGAGAAGATAGAGCATACTGAGGTGATCCCAATGGAATCAATGATGGTCGAATCAAATATTAGATGGAGGCTTGGGGGCTCGGAGAAGGATCGCGGTCGTACAGGTTATCTCATACAAAGAAATCCTAGGAGAAGAAGGTTCTGGCGATTAGATGTGACCCTGTAGCATTTAATGAAAAAAATTAATGTACATGGTGTTTACATTTGAAGTACATGGCATGTAATCACCATTTCTGTACTCCACATTAGGCGGCCTCCAAGTCACCCCCACATAGTCGTGTCCATGGCCTCGAAACGGCTAGCACCCGACAACCTGTGGTAACTGGGTAATAGGCGTGTACTCATAATGTACAAGGCGTGTACTTCGAAAATTTATAGAATTTCGACTTTTACATCAAAAAACCAAAAAAGGAAAAACATACTTATAAAGATGGTCCGGGATATTACAAATTTACTCAAAAAGAGGCAAAAATCATCAAAGAGAACAATTATTTTATTTTATTCCAAAACCATTATATATTTTCATATTATATTATTATAAAATAAACTAAATATACTAAATATACTAATATTTTTTTTAATTTTTTGATTTAATCCTATAAAAACTTCCATTAAATGTGTAATGAAAACATCATTCTCGTGAATGAAGACTACCACCTTATAAAACGATGACATTTGTTTTTTCTTTACTCCGACTAATGGTTTGTAATTCTGATGGATATTCAATTTTTATAATATATTTAGGCTATTTATTTTTTATTATGAATTTTTTTTTTGTTAAAAAACAAATACATTCATGATCTCCATTTTTCAAGAATACAATAATATCATTTGTGGACTTGTGTACTAACAACACCCCAAAGGGTTGAGATACATTCACATTTTACCTAGAATGTATCAAGGATGATTTTATTTAAAATATGTTATAAATATTTAATAATTATGATATTTATGACATATTTATATCTCTTTGAATATAATATAATATTTTATTTATTATTTTTGTCATGTGGATAAAGTGAAATCATCGTTCATGGATGTGTGGAATATGGCATCATCAAAGAAGTGAAATTCGTTTTAAATATATAAATATATGTCTATATGTATATTTGCTTATATGATTAAACAATATGTGAGATTTTATATAATTATCAATAAATAATGACAAATTTTACCTAATTTCATTCCATACCGATCATTGAAAAAATATGAACATTGCACATGTGTATGTATGACCTTCAACCTCCATGATTGTACCATTGGTTCATTTTTTATAACCATCTGTCATAATTTTTTTTAGAATTGTAATCATTGTATTAATATAATAATTATTTAATTATTATTATAATAGATATGTTTAATTAATGAATTAATGACTTTATTTGACATATCAATGATACTTTTTACACATAATCTGAATATTGTCAAAATCACTGAAATAAAATTAATTAATTAGATAATTGTATAAATTTTTTTTATGTGTAATAATATTAATAACAATCATATAATATGGTTTCAAAGTGTAAATAATTTACATTATTTTATTTCTCTTAATGAAAAAGAACAAGCAAGTTTAATCAGACTCAATGTAAGTGATTCTGTCTCAAAATAACGTTCTTGGAGACACTATTTATTTAACGCATCATATTTATTTTAATGGTGTTTATATATAGAATATGAAATTTTTATAAATTTTATTTAATTTGTGTTAAATTAAAATTAAATATTTATCACTATTTTATCATTTTATCGATAAATTTCATGAATTGTAATGGATTTTCATCTCATTTTTTAGATTTACGAGATAAATGTCATATTCACTACTTAATAATTATTTATGGTGTATATACACTTCATTATGATTTATAATAGAATTAATTTATTTATTTTCATGGTATTTAAATGTTTAAATTGACTATTATTACATTTTTCATTTGATAATAAAATATAATCACAATTTTAATGGATTATCAACTTACTTTTCACATCATTAAGATAAATTTAATTTTTTCCACATATATATTTATGTGGTGAATGTAATTTACCTTTTGATATTTTATATTATATAATTTTTTTTATTAATTTTATTTAAATTTTTCATTTGATGATATTTACTTTTTTCTTTCTAATTAAGATGTTACCTTTGTAGTAAGGGGTTTAATCTAAATTGTCATTCTATTGAAACTTATTTTTAATTGTAATATTAATAACATGTATAGAGTGTATATAAATAAATATGAAACTGTATATAATAAATTTCTTTTTTTAATATATAAAATATTTATTTGATGTAATTCATTCACAGGGCTCATGATTAAAATGTTACTCATGTATTAAAGACTTTTTTCTTCTCAAATTTATTTCTACGAGATATATTCCCTAACAACCACTTATTTTTTGTATATACATACAATGGATATATTATTTTTTTATTATCATTAAATTATTGATTTTTTATATATCCATTTGAGTATGCCTCCTTCTCAAGTTTCAAAATTATTGATGGAACGAAAGTGGTATTGTATTTTTTTTGATAAATTTTCCTTCATTTAGATGTTTTTAGGTCATACATAAAATATTTAAGATAAGGTTTATATAATGATTCATTGTATTTTTTATTAATAATCCACTGATTTTCTGATATTCCATTTTTCAGTTAATGTTATACATTCTTGTGTTGTATGAAACAAATGGTTCATAGAGGTATGGGACACATAATAATGTTTAGATATTATTTTCCCCAGGAATGATTTAAATGATATTTTAAGGGAATTTATATTCATCATCATAAAAAACCATCATTGTTACTTATTATCAACTAAGGATTTTTTTACCATCGTCATTATATAATTAGATAGATAATTATTATTTAAAATATTTTTTATTTATCCCATTTTGTTTAAGTGGGTTCATTATTCCCCAAAGTTATTTTTTGGAACCTTTTAGTCTTCCATGGGTTATTTTTATCATACAGATTGTCTTGGAACCCATTTATTTTCCATTTGTTAGTCATGTTTTGTTGAGACTATAATATTACACATTTATTTTCCATGGGTTAATCATGTTTGGATGATAATATTATGGATCCCATTTTATTTCCATCGGTTAATTAGGATTCTAATATATTGTTATAGAACCTCTTCATTTTACATCGGTCAATATGTTTTAATGATATTTTCATAGAACCGATTTCTTTCCCATGGGTAAATAGAGTTATGATGGAGATATTGTTTTTCACTGTATTTTATAGAAATATATGAATTTATGTTTTATGATTATGTAATGGTACATGGACATTTGACACATTGTTACATAATAAACCCATGACATGTGTTTCCATAAAAAAATTAATGATGGGTTATTATATGATAAACCAATAATGTGTAGTCACATCACAAAACCCCAAAGGGTTGGTCTATGGTAGCACTCTTTAAAACTGCGCAATGAAGTAGATATTTTGGTTATTCAATTTTTAAGTGTGATTAAAATAATGAATTGAAAATTCAGTTACAAATACATACATGTTTTATTTCTTCTTTCTATGGGTTATATATTTTCAAAAAATCGAGATTGATATCACATGGATCATTATTATTAATTAAGATGACACTTTAAATTTCTATTTTTATATATTTTATGGTTCAAGTATTGATGGTTAATAGTCCATTTATTATTTTCCCATTCACAATGATATTATCATCATACCCTTATGAAAACTTGTTCTAATTGATGAATTTTAATTACTAATGCTTATGATTACCCTTATCGTGCAATTGATTAGACTCTTTTTATTTTTATTTTTCAGAAGGTTATAACTAAAGAGAATGAATACTATTTGTTCATAATAGATTTCACAAGGAATATGTTGAAGACATAATTTTGAATAGGAAATGATATTTATAATAAGTTATTATGTTAAACTATATGAATTTTTGGTTTTTTAGCCTAATTTGATATGATTTTTTCTGTAATAGTTTTCCCTAAATTTCAAATACTCAAAATTGAAATGCTTCTCTATTTAATATGTGATCCATTTTATCCTTTTTTAAACGAATTAATTTGAAATAAAAATTTGGGTATAAATTGATGGAATTTTATTCAAAAATAACCGTTATGGATTTCAAAATTTTATTAGGGATTTTTGGTCATAGGCTATAATAGTTGTTATCAATGGTTGGTTTAGATAACATTGAGGATTATCATGTTTTTATATGAGGTTATACTAAGTGTTATTGATACCATCATAGGTCTATTATCATATGGTTGATCATAATTTCAATGTCTTAGTGACCCCTTTTATGGTTTTATGTATTATTTTTTTGAAATTATCAATGATGTTTCTTGGAGATGTTATTTGTGATATGGTATTTTTGAACCAAATAAAAATAATTAATTTTTATTACAATGGAATTAATTTTTTATTAAAGAATATAATTGGGAAACAATTTTTTATGAAAACTCATCGTATCCATCTATGCAGTGGGGCATGAAACCAATATTGATGGATGATAGGGGTTGTATGCCCCACCACTAGAATACATGATATCATGGTATGTATGACTTTTTTTAGGTTTATAATATGATTATTTTAAAAAATTATGGAATATTATTTGATGAATACTTTTTTATTTTTCAATAAAGAATATATGATCAAATATATATGATATATTGTTTTTAAAAATAGTCAGGAAATGTATGATGAAAATTATGAATAGCTGTTAATTGAATGATTTGGTTTGAACATTTGGTATTACATATTATGTTTAATGAATCATATGAATGTTCACATGCAATGGTAATTATCTTACTATGCATTTTTTTTAAAAAAAATTGGTTAATGTATAAAGAAATATTGAGTTGCTTGAGTGATCATTCTAAGGTTACATGGTATTTAAAAGTGGGTTTTATTAATTCATGAATTCAAAATTAATTAGGTATATTCATTTTTTATTGGGGAAAATGACAATATTTTTTTAATAAAATATTAATGGATTAAATTATACTCATTTGGAATGTATAATTCTTTTTTTCATATTGTATATATTGTGAGAGAATTATTTTAATATGAAAATGATATTGAGAGAAAAGTATTAATATATTATCATAAATAATAATGATCCAATTTTCATTTCAATTATTATTTAATTATTTATTTAGTAATATATATTTCCATTGATCCTTCACATACTTTTGATCAATGAAATCGATCAGTCTCTATAATTATTAACAATTTCATCCAATTACCACATATGTATTACCTATATGGAATCCTAGTTATGTGTAACATCCATTTATGATTAGGTTTTCCTCTATATATTTTAGGATTATGTTTTGTTAATTCTTTTTACAAATTGGTTTCAATAAAAAACAATTTAAATGTCAATCCATGAAAAACAACAATAAGTTTTTAGGGGGAAATTCACATTTACAGGGGTAGTTATAGCATCCAATGATTTCAAGATATAAATTTTTTCAGAATAATTAAAATTATATGATAAATTATATAGAATGAAATATATAGTTTATCATGTTCAATACAAAATACCATGTTTATCTTATCTTGAACATGACATTTATTTTCATCGATAATAGTTGTCAAACAAAATGTCTAGTCTAACTTGAAAACAATATACTATTATTATTTAACATGATTATTATCACATATTCAATGGAATGCATGCAATAAATTATATTAAATAAATATTCAAAATATTGTTTACACATTTATGAAAAATGATATCATTGGTTTCCAACTAATTGGATATTCATTTAAAACTAAATTAAATATAAAGGGTGTACTTTTATGAAGAAAGTATTTTTATGACTATAATGATATATTATTGTAATAAATTAAATTTAAGAAAATTATTATAATATATTAATGTAATTAATTGTTCATATAGTAAATAATTTATACTTTTACACATCCAACATGATTTATAATAATATAATAATATTAACCTATTTTATGCATAAAAAGTAGTGTTTTTATAAATGTTAGTTTTCTACATTTTAATGAAAGGCTTGATATAATACTAAATTTTTTACACAATTTAATTTTTTAATTCAAATAATAAACAATATTTACTAAATATTAATATAAATATTCAAATTGTGTTACTTTTTTGTATTTTCCTATGATTGTTTCATATTTCAAGAAATAGTTAATAATAATAAATTTTTAATTGAAAACAGAATCTTCAAATAATTTATTTACATAGTTAAATTATATTTAAAATTACTGTAACTGTATAATTTTTTCTATTATAGATAAATATATCCAATTTATGTAACATTAAATAATATCACATTGAATATAGATATAAACAATTTTCATACTTTTGAACTTTTCTCTTTAAAAACTCATCGTCTCTTCCTGTCTACAGGATTAATATTACTTCATTAGTGCCACTTATGTGAATATAATTTCGGAAAATGGAATAAATATTTTCAATTTAAATTTCTTATAATGTTTATTATGTTCCATATATCTTTTTAAAAACAATATTTTTGATTGAAATAATAAATAATTACATTGAACAAGATAAAAATGTGTTTATATAGTGGATAAACATTATTCATAAATGAAAAATTAACCAATAATTTTTTTAAAAAACATTATATTCACATATTTAGGATATAAAATCAATTTTATCGAAATTGGTTAAATAATTGATGTACAAGATGTTAAAGAGACCTCCCAATAGTGTTAACCTTTTTATATTTATAAGAATTCCATTTCACTTCCATTACAGAAAAGAGATCACACTCTCTAAATAATAACACCATTCAAGACCATTATATAATATATAATAAACCATATTAGTCTCTAAAAATCCCTCATATACTCCTATAATAATAAATTTAATCATAATTAAATCAAAGGATGTCCTTTTTCTTGTAAACCAACAAGTGTTACTCAAAGAAGAGGCAATAATCTTCAACATGCACTTTTATTTTATTTCATTATCCACCAATTAAATTTTCTTTTTTACATGGTTATATAATAAAAAATATATATTAAGATTATTTATATTTTTTATGTTAATTTTAATACCTAAAAAAACACACACATCTATCTAATGGGTAATTAAATCATTGTTCGTGTGTACGACAGCCTACCGCCTCACAAGATGATGTTGTTCATTTTTATATTTATACCTCTCGTGGTTGATAAATACGATGTAAATAATATTTTTATATGATATATATCATATTTTATTACTTATTCAGTTTTTATATAACATGTGACTTCATTCATTCAATTTTGTGGGAATATGATAACATTGTTTCTCGGTATGTGGAGTATCTCATCCTCAAAGTTATGTGATACTTTCATGCTTTACAAGTAATGTGTTATGGGTTATTTTAATAAAAATAGTTGATAATAATTATGTAATTAATATATTTAATAAATAATTATATTTTTTTAAATATAATATATTATTTTAATTGTTACCTCATCTCACACACAAAAATGTGGTAACTTTATTTGTGAATATACGGACTATCGCGTCCTCGATGTGATGATAATCCTTTTAAGTAAAAATAATTCTATGTATATATATATTAATAAGTAATTTTTTTAAATTATATAATTATGATTATGTAATGATAAATGTTTCTTACCTTATTTCCATAACAATCATTGAAAAATTTGAACATTACTCATGTGGTCGTACGACCTAACATCTCCATGATTGTAACATTAGTTAATTCATTAAAAACATTATTCGTGGTTTATTTTAAAAGTATAATTTATTTCTAAATATTATATATATTAAATTAATATTATTATGGATATGTTTAATTTATAAAATCCCTGACCATATGTGACTACTGATGTCAGTTTTGACAGAGAAACTGAATATGTTTAAACCACATAACATAAGTTAATTTTTTATAAAATTTAAATATGTAAAATAAAAGTATTAATAAATTTTTTTTCTTATATTGATGGTGAATAATTTACCATACATTATTATTCATTATTATAATAAAAAATCATTATAAAACTGGACACAAGGATTGGGTTTCCATATCGAATCATTCTTCTTTAAGACACAAGCCATTTAATTATTATAATTTATTTTAATAGTTTATAAATAAATAAAATTTAATATCTGTCATTATGAATTTTTCATATGAATATTATTTTGACCTAAACAACAATCTCCATATTTCAATCAAGTGGTTATTATCGTGACATTTTGTGAATTGTAATGTATTTTAATCTCATCTTTTATATCTATGAGATAATTTTCATTTTCACCCATAAATTTAATTATGTGGTGTTTATACTAAAAAAATGGATATATAATATAGTTAATATATTATTCTTAATCATTTTTAACTATTTTAATTGATTATTTTTTACTTTTTTGGTCTCCAATTAAGATATTACCATAGTTTTAACAGATTTTTATCTTAGTTTTAACATATATCTGGTATATATCTTATTCACCATATACATATATTTTATTGATAAAATATATCACATTTTGAAATATTATATCATTAAACTTTTAATTTTTATCGAATTTAAATGTATCATTTTATGATTTTTAATTTTCAGGTCTTGAATTCAGATGATACCAATGTAAAAAGTTGGTGTGTATTAATTAAAATTCTATTGAAATAATTTTTTATTATAAACATAATTAATAAAATATAGTGTATATACTTCCCTATGAGATGTTAAATAAAATTTTAATTTATTTCAAGAGCTCAAAATTTTCAATTTATTTTATTATTTCATTAGGACCATGATTCTATTGTTACTAAAGAACAATGATTTATTTCAAATAAATTTTATTATTATGTGATATATTCCATATTTAAAACATATTTATGTTCCCAGTATTGTATTTTATAATTTCAATGCATTAATTCTTGTGATTTTAGAAATACTGTTAATATATTTCTCTATCATAGTGTTTGTCATATTAAATTTATTAATGTCGTAATGGTTTTTTGTACAATTATATTCCTTTGATACATTTGTTATGTTATACACCAATCTTCTGTTATGAGGTGTATATATTTTAACATTGGCATTTTATATCATGAGTTTTTATATTATCATGTAATTATTAGATTAATTTATTATTATTCATCATTGATTTTATGATTCATATGTTTCAAAATGGAATGGATGGTTTGATATTTGTAGACATTATTATCCTGAAAAATGTTTTAAGTGACCATCTAAGGACCTTTCAATTAATTAACATCAAAAAATTATATTGTCAGTTATCCATAACTATTGAAAGTTTTTATTGATTCCATTAAAATTATTTCTTCTTAGGGATTATTTTTGTTTCCATGAGATTATTATTTAACCCAATTCTTTTACATTGGTTATTTGTTTGCTAAATATATTTTCATGGAAACCATTTATTTTCAATTGATTATTCATGTTTACTAGAGATTATTATTTAACACCTTTCATTTCCAAGGTTTAATCATATTTCAAATGTATTTCTATCTATCCAATTTATTTTTCCTGGGTTACATATATTTCAATTGGAATAATAAGTCTCAGATTTCTGTTCCATTGGTTAATCATGTTTCAATGAGATTGTTATGGAACAGATTTATTTTCCATAGAATAATCTAGTTATAAATAAATTTCTTTATAAACCCTTTATATTTCATTCATTAATCATTTTATGAATGAGATAATTGTTCTTCCTATGAGTTTTTGATGGAATTAAATATTTTATGTCTTTTGATATTAAAGTGGTATATGAACATTTTACATGTGGTAACATGATAAACCAATACTGAGTTGTTATTTGGTAAACCAATTAAGGGCAGTTCTATGATAATCCAATATAGTGTCGTTACATGATAATCCAATGAATAATGGGTCTACGATATCCCACTAGGACATTAGGTATGAGTGTCTACCATATAGTTATTCCATTTTTAATAGAGATTATAAAAGTGAAATGAAAAAAAGGACCCATGTAAGTACATGTTTTAATTATACATTATATGGGTTTATAACTATCTAAAATTTTATTTTGATATCACAAGGTGCATGATTAATGATTATGTTGACTCATTCCCTTTCTCAATGTTCTTATTTCGGGGTTTTTTATTCATTATTATGAATTTTTATTCAATTTTCGGATGTAATGTGGTTATGTCATCATACGCTTATGCAATTATATTGTCGTTGATGACATTCAACTATTACATATTATGATTACCCATATAGAGCATCTGATTTTCCCCTTTTTGTGTATCATTTTTAATAGTTTCTATATAATGGTGTTGAATGATTTATTCTAATAATGTATATCACAAGGAAAATGATTGTTACCTTTCATGAAATAAGAAAAGAAATGTATAATAGTAGATGATGTTCAACTTTATGAACTAATAACTTATGTGTCCAATTTAATATGAGTTATTTTTTTAAGAGTTTTACTAATTCCCTAAAACTATAAACATAAAATTTTCTCCAAGATTTTAGTGATATTTTATTTCCTTTTTATTTTATATGGGTTTGACATAATAAATATGTTAAAATTTATTAGCATTACAACAAAATATTTAATTATTTAAAATTTAGCACAGGATTTGAGACCGAGGGTCATGGGTTGTTATACTCCCAATATAATCCATTAATTACTAAATATTTTCATGTATTTTTTTATTGATTTTTTCCAATATTAGATTTCTCATTTCATCTACTTAAAATCATTCTGAATAAAATTGGATTAGATAGAGAAATGTGATAATCTTAAAATTATATATCATAAAAAATTAACCATAATGTATATACTCTCTTGTGTATTCTATTGACATTATATTTTTCTATAATGTTATGTAAATCAACCCTTTCATACAAAAAATGATGAAAAATCCTTAATACATTGAATAATCATGAGTTTATAGGATAAGTCTTCACAATTAGAAATTATGAAAACCATTTGGGATTAATTTTTTATAGAATTAGTTAAAACCTCTTAAATGACTATACTATATAATAAAAATTATAAAATTTCCAAGAGTATCATTTTTTTAAATATTTAAATACATTAAAAATGAAAAAAAATTAGTTATCAAAAATATTATTCATGAATGTTTCTAATGATTTTATAATTTTCACTAACCTTCCCTAAACCCAGTAAGAATCATCTGTAAACAAGACATATAAACAAAATTACTATCAAAAGGTATAAATAAATTATGTTCAATAGTCAAGTAAAAAAAATGAAAAAATTTAATTTTTACTATTTCCCTAATATTGATTTATTGTTTAATATAAATCCTATCAATATGTAGTATATTTTTTCTAAAATTATTTCATTTGAAATACATAGAAATAAAATTTTAACCTTTTTATGTATTTTAGAGCATCACAATCATATTACATTATCACTACTCTTAGATATAACTAGATCATAGATAAATCAATATTAAAACCACTACTTTTAATTCTAACCATCAATCCATTAATGAAATTGTACATTACTCGAGGAATTATGGAGTTATACTAGTGTTACTAGTCTTATATGTTGTATTATTCTCACATATTATAATTTATAACGTAATTTAACTATTTTTTAATAAACATTTATTATAACGATAAATTTTAATAATAAATTGCTTGAAAATTAACAATTAGACTCATAAAAAATAATGAAATCAACATATCAGTTATTATGTTAAATACAATTGATATAAAACCGAAAAATAAAAAAAATGAAAATTTTTATAATTGATAAAAAAACTAGATGATCACATGGATAAAAAATAAAATACATGATACTAATGGTTGGAAAATGAAGTCCAGTTGTATTACTTGTTTAAAACATTCATTTATTAATTTTATCAAAAAACAAAATCAACTTTATAATTAAGATAAAATATTCATTTTGTAAAATATTGAGAGATATTAATAAAATATATCAATAATAATTTCTTAATTTCAATATAATAACTTTGGAAATGTTATTATGTAAATATGTACACTGACTAAATATATTTATAAATTAAATATTCAATAAAATTGTTTATTATTTAATGTGTCCCTTAAATTATCTCAAAATCATTAGTTATTATCATTATCATTTTCACTAAAAAAATTATTTCAATTGTATACTTTCATTATAAGTCTATTAATGTTTATAATTCTTTTTCATTCACATTTTCCCATGGTAAATTCAATTATATAAGAATTTATATCCCTAATGTGTGTATAGAAGATATTTTCATCATATATCCAAAATTTCATTGATATGTAACAAATTTTCAAATGAATTTAAATTATATCACATCCAAAATAATAATAACATTAAAATTGTGTTTTTTTAATATTTATACTTTACTGAGATGGTAGGGCATACATTAGATGAAAAAATGTTTTTAATGTCTAAATAATTTAAGAAATGTATGGTAAGATTATTTATTAATTAAATAAATATGATCATATAATAATGATTAAATTGTTTATTGATACCATATTTTTTATAATATCTGTGTTGTGCGGTGAAGGAAATCAAATCGTATCACTTCGTGGAGGTGTTAATCCATTTGTACAAATAACATATGTTACCATTATTCAATGGATGTAATTCTAGAAAAATAATTAATATGTTTTCTTTTAAATGGGTTATTAACATTTGGAATATAATAAATATTTATTGTTTCATTCATTATAATTTTCCTAGAGAGGAGGTGATTGAAAATTAATAACTTTTATTTGTTAGGTGGTAATATGCACATACATATGAATTATTATTTTGTTTCCAATTTGAATGAAAAGGTTAAGAATAAATTAATATAAAAATACCTAAAATTATTTAATTATATTGCTGATAATTTTGTTTTTATAAGAAACTTTTATGAGTGGTTTGACGGAGCTCAATAAAGAAATATGATTTAAAATAGTTTTCCTAGAATAGAACATATTCTTCTCAAAACCACCTAATGTTTATACATAAACATCATAGAATTTTTTTAGGATAAAAAAATTCCACCAATGACATGTGTATTGATATTATTATGGAATTTCACATAGTAATATAATATCAATGATGATTTTGTTGGGTGAATAAGAGATGATTTGGGGTTTCCTTTTAATAGTGATGGAGAGGACACATAAAGAATTTTTCAAATCATTAAAAAAACATAATGACCTAAACATGACTTATAATATTAAAATATATGATATAAAATGTATAAATTAATTACAATTTGAATTTATAATTATCTTAGGCCATTTCAACAATTATTATTTTATTTTTACCCCTTTAAGCATTCATAACCCTAACTACAGAAACTGAGTTTTTCTTATAAATTTCACACATAGTAATGTAAAAAAATCACTAATTTACAAAATATAAATATCCTAATTATAAATGACAAATCATGTTATCTGTTTGAATTCAAATAATTTGAAGAAATTACAATTATTATAAACCTAAAAAATTGTGATGAAAAATATATAGCATAAATTTTCTTTCAATAATAGGGTTTATTTTATATTTTAATCAAAGAATTTAAAATATTATTATTTAAATTTAACTAATTAAATTAAAAAAAACGATAATTATTTTTTTACATCATAAAAAAATTGAAATAAATGATTATTTTCTTATAAATTATTGTTTTTTATTTTTCAACCAAAAAATAGCTTTTTCAAATTATTCCCAAATTCATATAAATCAAAATTTAAAATTTATGATATAAAAATTTATATTATATTCTTAGAAAAATGATTATAAAATTTTGACATAAACCATTTAAATAAAAATATATAAAATATCTAAAATAAAAATAATAATAAAACTATTTTCTCACTAATTTAAAAATTTAATATGAATTCTAATACTGAATCCATATAAATAAAATATTATTAATGAATTCATATAAGGATTGAATTTTATTGACTATGATCATTACATTTTTTATAACATAAATATCACATATGATATTAAATATTTTGATTCACGTGTTTCCCAATATTATTGGGCATTAAATGGGGATTAACAAAATAAATTCACTAACATCATTTACGTTTCAATATTTAATATTTTATTTACATTATTGATTACTATTATATATGGGGTGGCATTTTTAAAATAGAACATCTGATCAATATGAGTATATATGAAAAATGTTGTGCAATAAGTTTTTTTTAATTTTAAATAGAACTATTCGATAATGATTATCATATATCTTGTTATGTAATATATTTAAATTTTTGTGTATTTTTTAATTATATGTAATTATTTCAAGAACAGGTGTAGTGATGACACGTGATTCTGAGGACCAGGGTGCCCAGAATGTAATTTTGAACATTTCTTTATTTAACTTATGTAATCGTGAGAGCATGTTTTTCTAACAATTGAACCATTGATCGGATCCAAAATTTGAGTGAAATATTGAACTCGTAACACTGATATTCGCCAAGAAAGGAGTTAAATTTGACAGGAAAGGGTCGGACAAAAATTTTAATTTTCAGACTTTTCAGAAATGTTAGTTTTTGGGACATTCAAAAAATAACGAAATATCATAAAAATATATTTTATAATCTCTCACGTCATTGAGAAGTGGATGGTGGTGTTGTGGTACAGTAAAGGGTCACATTAAATTGGGAACATTAATAGCTCATTTTGAAAGAATAAATACTGCACAATATCATAAATGAAATAGTGTAACAATTCTATGACATATCGTAATAGAAACGTTCTGACATGTTTCTTTTTATTAATCTAACGTGTTATAGGTTTTATAATTAATCCTTAGGGACTATCTAATGAAACATTTGTTGAACCCCTCTCTAATGAAAACAAATGAACGCCAAGAAATCCCTCCCCCACGATGAACTTGGAGGTTCAAACCACGAAGACAAATCTAATAGAGAATGAGATCATATCCCAGAATTGATGAACGGTGAAGAATGAATGTGGATCATGGGACGATAGTGGCATGTATCATCATATATCTCCTACGACATATTTTAATCCATGTAGGGATTTCTTGGTGCTAGATTCCCCATTCTTCATTCTAAAACAAAGAATGTTGATCAACCCACAAACAGGTTGATCAGCAGATATGTGGTTCTTGTAAGAGGGTTCTTTCCTTAGGGGTTTTCATCGGGATTATTTATATCTTGATAGTACTATGATTATGAACCTCCCATTTTTCAAACATTTAACTCGGATGGCACAAGCTAAAATGAGTAAGGCCCAATCCCCTCTACCATCAGTGTTCATCATGGAAGAATACATAAAATAGTTTCTAGGCATGTTTGAGGCCATCATAGTGAAGCTGGAAGCCATACGGTCTCATAGGCTCAGACGGTTCGAGAAACAGCCCAATAGAACAACTCTTACTGCCCGTAAAAGGAACTGTCATTGAACCAGCTGGTGCACCACGGAAGTGTGGAATTGTGGCGCCAACCGGAACCATGGGGAGGGGTCGCCTTTTTTTAGGCCACTTGGGTGGGCTTTCAGCATGCTATCCATCAGTTTCGTGGAAGAGGACCATCTGGAATCTTTGTAGGCATCGTGACACAAGCTGATATTTCATGAACGCGGTAGATAAAATATTCCTACATCGATCAAGAGGCGAGTGGGATCTGAGAGTGTATTTTTGCCTCCTCTCATCCAGGTGATTAATCGGTCTACCTCTGCCAGACTGGGTAGTTTCGCAGTCTGGACCGACGACCAAATGGACCAATCCATGTCTGGGCTTGGTCTGTGTATGGTATGTTGAATCGGGGCTTGATCATGTCATTTCGATGAGGATATACTAGACCCAGACCCAACTAACCAGTTTATGTAAAAATGTTAATAAATTTCAAACCGGGATTCTAATTGAGGAATCATCTATGGTGTTGGGTACCCTATAATGAGATTTCCCTTTGGGTTATTCTATGTGGGACTTCCTGGTGGTTGAGTTTTGACTAATGGCTTCAAGAGAAGATCCTCCCATAATCAATGGACTTATGTGTGGGAATGTAATGGCTAAATATGACAAGAAGAAAGATGACCAAACCATCATTGATGAGCAATAGAGGGACCCATCCTGCAATATAAATAAAGCAACCCATCTTAGATCCACATCCGATTGACCCTTCGCAGATCAGCAACGGAGCGACCCATTCAGGATTGACAACAGAGATACCCTTCAATTATTATCATCAGAGAGACCATTCAGGGATTAGTATAAGTGTGACCAGTTGTGGATCAGCTACCGAGAGACACATTTTGGATCATAAGTAGAGTGACCCTGCATGGATTAGCTGTCGAGTGATCCTTCGTAGATCAACATCAGTTCCAATCAACCAAATAATATTATCTTGTTCAAGACTAATCATATTTACTTTTGATATTAAGTTATATATTCTATGAGCTAAAACCAACCCGACCATACTCTAGTTGTGTCCAATCCTCAAGCAGAGTAAGCTAAAAGGACCTTCTCAAAAAAAGTATCCCAACGCAATTCACCGCACGTCATTCGACTGTCCGGCCCTTGAGATATAAGTGTTTCCACTCCAAGGTCCCGATAGGTTTCAATTTCGAACAAACCTGGTCGTACCCATACTTTTCCAAATCCTCAAGTGTAATATACCTAAATGACTACCTCAATCGAAGGGTTCATACTCAACTGACGGTGCGTCGATCGAAGGTCCCTAGAATAAGTTATGGTCAAAAGACCGAAAGCGGTCCGAAGTGGGGGGTCTGGGCCCGACCCGACCCGGTCCAACCCCCTGGATCGGCCTGAATCGGTTCGACCCGACTAGGGTTGGGAGTTTTCCCAGAAGGGCGGGGAACGACCCCGCTGGGCGTGGCCAGGCCCGATGGGGTGTGGCCAGCGGGCTGAGCAGTGGGGGGATGCGTTCCCCCCTCCAATTGCGCTCGATGGACGCAGTTCCCAGTGCCGCCTCTCCTCCGGATCCCGCACGACCACATGATCATGTCCCCTGAAGCCGCGACTTCAGCCGCGGTGGCTCCTACCGACGTCGTGTCTCCGGAAGTTCCAGCGGGCCACCAGAGTCGTTCTGATGGTCTGTTATTTCTCCCATCTGCACCTGTCGTCGTCTCGGGACCCGTACATTACTGCGAAGGCCATTAATTGCCAATTCGGTCATGTTTTGTCGGCGCTAATTATTCCACGCATCAGGAACAAAACAGCATATGGCTTCGGGCTTGTTCGTTGGCCTGCATCCATCCTGTTAGTGGTTTTAAGAAAATACCATCAATAAAACACGCCATGCCAAGGGTACAATTCACGTAATGAAATATAAACCAAAATCCCTTCCTCAACAAGGAAGACGATCAACGATTTCACAGTAAATGGCATCGTAGAGATGAGGTTTGTAGGCATCATCTGGGCATGCCAAGGAGGATGTGTCATCTCCTCTCTGCCCACAGGGAAGAGGTTTGGTGGTGTGTCGTCGAACTCTGAGGAAACGGTGTTCTTCATCATTCTTCATCAAAGGCCAACGTCGTTGGAGTTTCTTCTAAGCTTACTCTTGCAGGTTATCAATTCGTTTTCCAAAGGGTGGATTATTAAAAGAATTAATCCTCACGTTGGGTTCATTATTATGGTTCATTAATGATCCTAAATTAATAAACCTATTAAACACATGGGAATTTCTGTTACCCAATCAAAGGGAGGAGTCATTAAATGGCACTCATTTATTGATTTTCATTACACTACGATTCCGAAAATTGTCTCTCAACGGTGGAAGAAAATGTATAAAATAACATATAGATATTTTATTATATAAAATTCATTTTCTGAAGGTCTAAAATCTTATCTTTTTCGTCCGACCCTTGTCAGTCGATGGTATGCTTTGCCTAAGAGAATCCCAGTGCTGTGAATTCATCGCTCCCAACAGATTTTAATTCCGAGCACCGGTTCAAAAGTTAGAAAAACCCGCTCATTCGTTCACTAAACGTACATGATATAAACATCAGAAATTTAATCCGGGAACACCGGGCCTTCGAATCATTCTCCTTCAGATGCTGAAGACTCGTAAAATTCCAAAAAAAAAATAAAAAAAATTCCTTGGAATTTCAGCATCTTTACATTACTCCCACCTCAGGGCTTTGCATCCCCTTAAAGCTACAACATAAACTAGGGGAACAAATGACGGTACTATAGACGCATCTGAGCCTCCCGCTCCCACGTGCTCTCTTGGAGGTTCCCGTGATGCCACCTGATTCGCTCTAGAAGAATCGAACATCCACGTAGGACCCACTCCTGTCGATCCTCGAGCTCCGCTAGGACCTCCGCAAAAGTTGCCCTGTCATCGATGTCCAGCACCCCATGGTCGATGATATGTTTCGGGTCATGCACGTATCTCCTCAACTGAGATACGTGGAATATGTCATACACCCAGTGAAAATGAGGTGGAAGGGACAGGTGGTAAGCCTCCTCACCTACCCTACTAAGGACCCGGAAAGGTCCGATGAAGCGTTGAGATAACTTGATGTCACGGCCAAATATCTGTAATCCACGTCGAGGTGACACCTATAAGAAAACATGGTCTTTATCCCCGAACTCCAGTGGTCTGCTCCTATTATCAGCATAGGACTTATGTCCGCTCTGTGTAGTCCTCATCCGCTCCTGGATGACATGCACCTTCTCAGTCGTGTCCTGGACAATCTCTGGTCCTACAAGTGCTGACTCCCCATGGTTTTTCCAGCACAGAGGTGATCTTCAAGGTCGGCCGTACAATTCCTCATTTGGTGCCATCCCGATGGTGGAGTGGTAGCTGTTTTTGTATGTAAACTCCACCAAGGGTAGGTGATCCTCCCAACTGTGACCAATGTCAAGAACAAATGCACAGAACATGTCCTCGAGTGTCTGAATGGTCCTCTCCATCTGGCCATCCATCTGTGGGTGAAAGGCAGTGCTCAGGCGTAGTTGTGTCCCAAATGCCTCCTACAACCCCTTCCAAAGCCAGGAAGTAAAGAGAGTGTCTCAATCAGAGACGATAGATGATGACACCCCATGAAGTAGTATGATCTCTAGAACGTAGAGGCATCCCATGCTCTCTACTAAGCCCTGCTCTCTGATCCGTATTAAGTGGGCCGACATGGTGAGTTGGTCTATGATCACCCAGATGGTGTTGTGTCCTCTGGAAGTACGTGGAAGCCCCATCACAAAATCCATGGATATCCTGTCCCACTTCCACTCCGGGACCACTAAGGGTTGTACCATGCCTGCAGGTACCGGGTGATCTGCCTTCACTTGCTGGAAAGTGAGGCATCAAGAAACGAACTCTGCCACAACCTTCTTCATACCCGGCCACCAGTATTATCATATATGGTCCTGCTACATCTTTTCTACCCCAGGATGTACCGCTAGAGGGGAAGTGTGTAACTCCCTCAGCACCTCCTCCTGCAATGTAACCGGAACCATTGTACATCCCCAAATGAGGATGACGTGCTCCCCGACTTCAGAATATCCATCAGGTGTTATCCCTGAGGATATCTAAGCAAGTCACGCCTCACAGCCAAAATCTCCACGTTGTGCCTCTCTGTCCCACTGATGATGTGGAGGAGTGAATGTGAGGGACTATAGATTGGCTTCCTCATCTCTATCCATGAAGGATATCTGCAAAGTGGCTAACTGCTCTGTCGCCTCACCAAGTATCTTAATTCCTGATCTCCTACTGAGAGCATCAGCCACAACGTTCCCCTTTCTAGGATTATAGACAATCTCAAAGTCATAATTCTGGAGGAACTCGATCCATCGTTGTTGTCTCAGGTTCAGGTCCTTCTACGAGAAAATGTACCTGAGACTCTGTTGGTCAGAGTAGACTGTAAAGAGCTCTCCCATGAGGTAGTACCGCCACATCTTCAGGGCGAAGACCACTGCTGCTAACTCTAGGTCATGGGTAGTGTAGTTCTGCTCGTGCGACATCAACTGCTGTGAATCATAAGAGATCACTTCTCGCTCCTGCATCAGGACACACCCGAGTTCGGTCACTGATGCATCGATGTAAACTACGTACCCCACGCCCTCCTCTTGTAGCCTCAAGATGGGTGCACTGTTCAATCTCCTTGTCAGCTCTTGCAAGCTCTACTGACACTTGTCTGACGACATGAAGGGTTTCCCCTTCTTCATCAATGATGTGAGTGGAGCTAAAACTCTGGAAAATTCTGGCACAAATCCCCAATAATAACCCACCAGACCTAGGAAACTCCGCACCTCTATCACGCTCCTGGGCAGCTCCCAAGAAAGTACCGCCTCGAACATCGCGGTATCCAGTGAAACTCCCGCCTCTAATATGACGTGTCCCATGAAGTGGACCTCTCTCTGCCAGAACTACCACTTCGAGAGCTTACCATAAAGCTGGTGCTCTCATAGTGTATCTATTACAACCCGTATGTGGTAGGTGTGCTCCTCCTCAGTGGACGAGTAAATAAGTATGTCATCAATAAAGACTACAACAAACTGATCCAAGTAGGGCTGGAAGATCCTTTTAATGAGACTCATTAACACTTTTGGAGTATTGGTCACACCAAAGGGCACGACCAAGAACTCATAGTGGCTATACCAACACCTGAAGGTCCTCTTCTGCACATCCTCGTCCCAAACTCGGAGATGATGATTGCCTGACCTAAGGTCTATCTTAGAGAACCATCATGCTCCCTTGAGCTGATTGAAGATGACATCTATCCTCGGAAGTGGATACTTGATCCTCACGGTCACCTAGTACAGATGATGGTATTCAACACACAGTCACAAGCTCCCATCCCCCTTCTTGGAAAACAGAATCGGAGAAGTCCATGGTGAAACACTGGGTCAGATGAACCCTTTCCCCTGTAAGTCCTCCTGCTGTACCTGCAGCTCACAATGCTCGGCGGGAGCCATCCGATATACTGAAGTGGATATCGGTGATGTCCTAGGGAACAAGTATATATAGAAATCTACCTCCTTATTAGGAGGTAGTCCGGGAACATCGTCAGGAAAAACGTCTGTATACTGGTCCACCACTACAGGAAAACTGGGACTCCACACGCCAACTGCTCCGAGTATGAGACTGGCCAACTGATGTGTGATCGGCTTCCCTCCCCTCTGTGTGAGTCCATCCTATGTTGCGAAGGTTCCCTTCTCACCAGTGAAGGTGAACCTGATCCCATCTGTGCGGACACAACGCACCTTGCTGCTAATATAGTCGATCGGAGCATGCACTGTAGATAACCAGTCCATACCCAAGATGATGTCGTAAGGCCTCGACGCCGCTACAAGAAGAACCCAGCTGAAGCTCTCGCCTCCTAGAGTAAGCTCACACTGTCGGCACTAGTGCGTAATCATTGAGTCTTCTTCTGTAGGTGTCTCTAGCCGCAAGGATCGAGCCAATGGCTCCGTCAGAATCTCCGAGCTCCGAACAAGGGCAGCATCAATAAAAGAATGACTCGCAACTGTGTCTATAAGAACTGGAGAAAGGGTGGAGTATGCACATATAGTACCTCGAATCATTTCGGGTGCACCGTGGTCATAAGCCTCCACTGCCTAGATCTTGGACCGCCTCTGCCCGCCCGCTCCCTGTGGTTGGGGTGGACCTCCTAGGGGTGGTGGTGGTACAGCCTCGAAGCTTCGTCCACCACCCGAGGCTCGGCCAGCTCCAATGCCTCATCCTCCTTCTCCCTGTGGACCGCCATGGTTGAACCTATGCCTCTACCTGGGAGGTCCCTCCACTTTCTGCTGGTCGTTTTCATGGCGGGTCGTGCAGTTAGGAGCCATGTGGCCTTGCCCTCTGCGTGCATAAAACTGTCTGCTCCTCGGAAGGTTGGCTCTGCACCGTGTGCCCCACATAGCTGAACCAGTGTCCTGAGGTCGCCCACCTGACGGCCTAGTCCTCTTAGACCCCTGCATCGTCTATCGACTGCCAGCTTCAAAAAACATCCCTCCATGTCATCTTGTGGTGGTTCTCGTTGTTGACCGGTGCACGACGAGAACGATCTCCACTAGCGGGGCTCGCTCCAGCACCCCTGCCTGGGTCGGGATGCTGAGTGGAATCGTCTAAGACCTGATCTCATGCCTCAGCCCCTGCTCGAATGTCCGGGCCCAGAAGAATGGGTCCCATACCTTGTCTGTGGAGTAGCGCGAGAGGTCGGTAAATCTCACCGAGTACTGGGCTACTGACATGCTTCCCTACTGCAGCTGTAGTAACTCCTGGATGTGCACCGCATGGAGGGTGGATGGAACGAACTCCTAGGGGAAGAGGCTCTCAAAGTCTGTCCAAAGTTGAGATGCCTCATCGTGCACCTGGATCATCAGGCTCCACCATCTACCTGCTGCTCGTTGCAGTAGACTCGCGGTGGGGATCACCATGAGGTCCTCTAGTTTTCCTACCAACCTGGAGACTCTAACGATAGCCTCCAGACAATCCTCGGCTTCCTAAGGATCTATCACTCTATGGAACCTGGGCGGCCTCTGTCATTGAAACTCATGCAACACACATAGGCGGCGTGCACTATCCACCACTAGGATGGGTAGCATCAGTGGCTCCGCAGGTAGAGGTTCTGCCGGTGCCACCGATGTAATGGGGCCCTGCACTAAGGCCTCGTCGCTCAGTGGGCTTCCATCTCTCACAAAGCTCGGAACCCTAGATGGCTGCCATCATGGGGCCATCCTCAAAAGAAACAGGTGCGCCGCCGAAAATATAGAATACCTGGTGAGCTAACACAATTTAATCACAGAGATAACTTTTTAAACACAAATGCAATCAATGTTTTCATTCACTGAGTTGGATATCAGAAGTCAAGGTCCTGGTGTATGGATATGTTGGACGCCGCACCAACGCTGGACTCCCTGGACTGATAAACACACTTGTTACTCTAAACATTATTGCTTCATAGAGAATAAAATATCAGAGTCATGAGTTCTGTGGTAGAACCGACTCCTCGGATACCAATTTTTCACGACCTGTCCTCGGGGCCCGTGCCATGCCTACACCAAGCCCACCTTCCATAGGCCAAGGGCTGGCGACTAGCACCAAAGGCGTAAATCCTGAAAAAGGGGAAGGAATTACCTTTTTATAAAGTAACCAAAACACAACAGAGTATGCAAGTTAAGTAAGAACTATGTAAAATTGGGTACAAATAAGTGCTGAAAAGTAACTGGGCTAGTATACAAACCCGTCTGAAAGTACAGTACAACTGAAAGGAAAGTACAACAGCAGTATGTAAAACAGCAACACCGAGTCGTCCTTCGGAAGTCCCACCTAATGGGTGGGTACAGATAGTCTCCTCGACTCATCGGGTCCGGTCGTCCGCTCCGTGTATGCCCCGCCAAGTGGTCCACCTCCGGGTACTGTCCAGCTCCACATGCCTCCACCTCGATCAGTGTTGTCCGTCATCTGCATCCAACACAACTTAGTGGGGGATTAGCCCATTCATGGTTGAGTACACGATACATAGTAGGGACCCCGAGACCCCCGAAGGTATCTCAAAATCCATGAAGGATAAACCACAAAGGAAAGATACAATCAAGAATTATCAACAACACTACTTAGTTATATTCCCATACATATACCTAAGTCATCAGATGTAGCCACTGATTCATCTAAGCTGTCAGACCCACATAGGATACAAGACCAGCTAAGCTGTCAGACCCACACACGACACAAGACCAACTACTCTGCGAAACCAACACAGGATACAAGTACAAAGTCCAATACTACCGGAACCACATAGGATACAAGAACAATATTCATAGCCGTTGAACCCATGGAGGATTCCAGTACGGTAGTCATCACTATCGAACCCACAGAGGATTCCAGTACAGAAGTCGATGCAGTCGCGGCTAGCTCTAGGGTTCCCACACAAGCATGCTCGATTCCAGGAGGGTCCGCACCTAGAGACTAAGAGATTTGATACATCAAAAATCATGAAGTCCATAGTTGATGTATCCCAATGTTCCATCTCGCCAAAAGAAACCCAACGCCACAGACAGTGCGTCAATCGGACGCCCGGTCTGAGAGTTATTGGCTTTTCCGTTCTAGGGGCCCGGTTGGTTTTTAAGCTCAATCTAACCGGACTGTAATCCAGATGTGTTCGAACCTCATGTTGAGTAAGAAAACAGGACGGTCTCAACAAAATTATCCCAACACAATTGACTACACGAAATTCGAATGTCTGGTCCTTGAGATATAAGCGTTTCCGCTCCAAGGGCCCGGTAGGTTTCAAGTTCGAACCAACCCGGCCATACACAAACATTGATGAAACTGCATGTGTAATATACTGAAATGACCGATTCGATCCAAGGGTTCATACGAAACTGACGGTTCATCGATCGTAGGTCCGTAGCACATGTTATGGGCCATAGACCGAAAGCGGTCCGAAGTGGGGGGTATGGGCCCGGCCCTACCTGACCCGGGTCCAGGTCCGGCCCACCCGGTCCACGCGATCCACCCCGGCCCATCCAGGGGGGGGTACGCTGGTTCGACTAGTGGGCCTAGCAGGTGGGACTCGGTCCCCCCTCCCTTTTTTCTCCACGGACGTGACTCCCAGTGTCGCGTCTCCTCTGGATCCCGTGCGGCCGTGGGATTCGTTCCCCTGCCGTCGCGGCTTCAGTTGCTGCGGCTCCTGCCGATGGTGTGCAGCCGCTTCCAGGTGGTCGGCCAGTGCCGGCCGCTGATAATTCTCATGGGCCCCTGGATTCATTCCGGTGGTCTGTTCTTTCTCCCTTCTGCACATGTAGTCGTCTCGGGACCCGTACTTTACTATAAAGGCCTTTAATCGCAAATTTGGTCCAGTTTCATCGTCGCTAATTATTTCGCACATCAGGAACAAAATAGTGGATGGATTCGGGTTTTCTCGTTAGCCTACACCCACCGCATTAGTGGTTTTAAGAAAATACCATCAATAAAACATGCCATACCGAGGGTACAATTCACATAATGAATCATAATCGAAAACCCCTACCTCAACAAAGAAGACGATCGACGGCGTCGTGGTACACGGCGTCCCAGAGAAGAGGTTCATAGGTGTCGTCGAGGCACACCAAGGAGGAACCAGTGTCTCCTATCTAGCTGTGGGGAAGAGGTTTGGGGGCGCGTCGTTGATCTTCGAGGAACCGACATTCTTCTTCGGAGGCCGCCATCGTTGGCGTTTCGTCAGAGCTTCCTCCCGCAGGTTCTCAATTTGTTTGCCAAAGGGTTGATTAATAGAAGATTTAATCCTCATGTTGTGTTCGTTATAATGGTTCATTAATGGTCCTAAATTAATTAACCTTTTAAACACACATGCGTTTCTGTTACACAACCAAATGGACGAGTCCTTAAATTACCCTAATTTATTGATCATCATTACACTACGATTCTGCCAACTGTCGCTCAACAGTGGAAGAAAACGAATAAAAAAACTTATAGTTATTTTATATTATAAAATTAATTTTCTGATAGTCTAAAAATGTATATTTTTCATCCAGCCCTTGTCAGTCAAAGTTAAGCTTCACCTAAGCGAATCCTCGTGCTGCGAATTCATCGGTGCCCTTGGATTTTAATACCGAGCACCAGTTGAAAAGTTAGAAAAACACGCTCGTTCGTTCACTAAATGTACCAGAGCTAAACTTCAGAAATTTATTTTGGGCACACTGGGCCTCAGAATCATGTTCCACCAGAATCCTAAGACTCATAAAATTCCAAAGTATTTAAAAAAATTCAGTGGAATTTTAGGGTCTTTACAGTAAATGTTTCTATGTTATTAAATATTACATAATTATATGAATTATTAATTTATATCTTTCATTGTATGCTTACCATTACTGAGCATCTAAGTGCCCCCATTATAATGTATTTATTTATCCAGGATTCCAGGTTGTATGATAAATTTTATATAAAGTGATTTTTGAAAGGGAATATTGGAATTCACAAGAAAATACTTATTTATTTATTATTTTATTTTTTATTTTATTTAAGTATGTATCTATTTTTCAAAAAAAAACTATTCTATATATTGCGATATGTTTCCATATATATTATTCGATTGTAATAAATCAAACACCTACTTAGGGCTTCATGGGTTAGGGTTTTATATTAATCTATGATGAAACTAATATATCTTATTTTTTGGGTGTTTTTTCATTTCATAGGTTTCTCATGTTGTATCTCATACTAGAGGTCAATACTAGATGATGATTCAACTACCATTATAAGGAATGTGGTCCTATTCATTTATATAATGATATGATGACTATATTAGGAAACATCATTCCACACACCATAAATTCATTTAAATGAGTATAAATTTTAAATTTTTATTTAATAAAATGTTTGGGGCATGATGAGATACTCTGTTAAATTGCAGATATTATCAGATATTTTTTCCTTGACATGTTTTACCCCATAGGTGTCATTGTATTTATAACTTGACTCCTTCACTATGCATTGTCATTAAACAACTTAAAAATGTGAGGTTATCTTATGTTATATTATTTAAATAAATAAATTTAAATATTTTTAATGTTAAAGGAAATTTACAGAACATTAATAGAAATAATTTTCCACATTTACCTAGAAAACCTATGAAATGTTCCACTAAATCAATGTGATTAAATGAATTGTGAATGATAATATAATTTCACATAGAATATGTTTAAATATCAAGTATTTTCATGGGTATCATTGTTATAATGTACACATAAATAATTAATATATAATGGTTTCCTATGGTCTCATTGAATAATTACATTTTATGGTGTGAGATAAACTATGATTTATTTGGACACCCATCGATATTTTCCTTGAAAAAACTCATGGGGTGAGAAATAAATCATTGAAATGTCTGATATGTGATAAGGAATACATAGATTCAATATTTATCATAGAATTTTAATGTTTTATCTTGGAATGGAGGATTCCCAATTTTTCTATAAATTATGTTGATTTACATGGAAGATTTTGATTGTATTTTTCATGATGATACAAAAATATTGGATTATTCCATTGAAACCTTCTATGTATCACATTTAGAATACCTATGATATGATCCTATGGATCATCTAAGACACTCTATTTTGGTGAATTTCCCTAGCTACAACATGGTAGTTATCACACATCAGATAAATAATAGTCCCATGAAAATTATAAAAAAAAATTCTTGAAACTATATATGAATGTCTTGTCATGATTCCTCAATTATTGATTGTATTAGTATAAATCAAAATTTTAAAATATCATATAGATTTAATCATGATCTAAAGAAGGCAGTGTCATATGTGTACCTACTAAGGAGCCTTGGATGACATTATTTATTTATTTATTGATTTTATTTATTACACCTTCACAATACACAATATATATTCAGAGACACGATAATAATAGTAACCATTGGTGGAAACCTATTTTTTTACTCACACCTTATTCGATCCAATGATTGGAATCCAAAAAACATAAAGGATACCGGGAAGGAAAAAAGGAATCACATAGTAATAAATAATTTATTTTCTATACATGGATAGATTATGTCTACTAAGGAAAAGGAATGTTATTTTGATGCTATTGGAAATTGATATTGTTATTTATGTATATTTTTATAAGATGATTATATCATATTACATCTACCATTCATCCCTTGTATCCTATATATTTGAATATCATCAGGAAATCACCATTCTATATGTGAATCTAGAAATAGATTATGTTTGATTATATTTATATGGATTATTAACATAAATGTTTTCTTGTAATATTTCGTAATCTAATTTATATTTCATTAATTTTTTGTTTTATACTATAAAAAATTGAGTTTTTCCTCTAAAAGTACCACTGTAGAGTGTAAATACCTTTCATTAGACATTTTAACATGAGGGGGCACAGTTGATGACCTGTGTCCTATAACATAAGGTTATTTATGAGTTATCCCCACTGCAGTCTTCACATAATCTACGATATGAATAATATAAATGCCAGTTTCATAGTATCTATTTAATAATTATAAGGCTCCATTGACAAAATATTTTATAAACATATTTTACAGATATGAATTCAATTTCATTTATTCTCTACGAATATTGAGTTTTATAGTTTCTTTGAATTTTTTCAAAATTGGTACATTAAAACCCCATACATATCACAGTAGAGTCATCCATTTAAAATATATTTCCCTGAAAATATAAAACATTATAAATTGAAATATTTTTTGATTTAATGATAAATATTCATTTCTTCAGACATCATTTAATCATCTTCCAAACTCATTAATAAAAATTTGAAGAACATTTGAATATGTGAGATATGTACAAAAGAAAATAATGGTATGTAAAAGAAACCAATTTCTTAGTCTAATGAAAAGATTGAAAAAATGTAATTTTATTCCATTTAAAAATTATAGTTTAAGGTAATAAAATTAAATAATATCCATTTTGGGAAATCACCTTTTACTCAAAGAAAAACAATTAATACTATACAAAGAATATAGTTACCAATATAGGATTCTTAGAGAATTATATTCATATTACATGTTCAGACATGTTATAAATTAAATGTTCCAAGATAAATCCATGAGAGAACCCTCCTCATTGAACTTCTCACTTTTTTTCATTTTATGTAAGGGAATATTACCCAATGTATTGTAGTGTTATATCAGAAAAATTCATTGTATAACATGTTTTATCCATTCCTATCATATATGAAATATTAGGATCTCATATCATCATCTATAATTCAAATATACCAAATAATGAACAAAATATGTTTATTAATTCACCTATCGAACAAAAATCCATTGTAAAGATGTTATACCCTTATAAACTATAAAATTTTGGCCGTCAAAATTATATTTTTTTAAAAATAAACAATCATATGTCAATGGGAAAAGGGTATTCATGGAGAACCCCTTGAATATTTTATGTCAAAATAAAACAGTCATTTTTTAATCAATTACAAAATATAACATTGAAAATGAAATAAAAATTCTTTTTGAAACCCAGTAAATGAAACACCTGAAAAATATAATTTAAATTTATAATGTTAATATATATTTTATCAATGTACAATTTTTTTGAAAATAATAACATAGTGAAAAAATATATAGAAAATAAGTATTTAATTCATTTAAAATTACATGTTTTGGTAAATGTACCCATTACTATGGAACTTACCATCACATATGTTATTTATCATCACGAATTAAAAAATATGTTTATTATATATATTTTTAATAAACATATAAATGTAAGTTAAATATTTGATTTTAAACATAAAAATGTAATATTCTAATGAATAATCAATTAAATTCATGTCAGATATTTTGAGGATATTCAGATACTATGTCCAAAATTAAATTTTAGTTTAACGATGGTTAAAATTATCATGATTATATCATTTATATAATCAGACATATGACAACCCTGATTTTTTTAATAACATAAACATGATTTATTAAACAAAAATTCACTTGATACAACAAATAAGATCTATAAGTTTAGTATCTTTGGGGATTATGACCATTACATAAAAACATCAAACATGAAATACAACATCTTTATTGAAAACTTCCTTTACATGACAACTACATTCCCTTGTACTTAGCATTACATGGGATAACCTAAGGACATGCATAAGAAAAGGGTGAGCTATAAAGCCCAGTAACAGAGTACACATGGAATAACATGAGGAGTACAATACATGATAGAAAATATGCATATCAATAGAGCACAATAGAAACACGAACATAATGGCATGATAAAGCATGATATTAATAACATGGGAATGTGGAAACAACACTTAACATGGAATTAGCATGAGACAAGGCTCATTGCACATGGAGCATGAGTAAATCCTCATTGAACAGAAAGCACGAGAAAACACTCATTGAACTTGAATTAGCATGAGTCAACACTAATTTCACATGACGTATCCTGATACTATACTTTACCCAATGCATTGGAGCGCTATAAGGGTGCACCCTTCTTAAACATTTCATTTAATGCATAAGTGTGCCACATGGATCATAAAACATGGATTCATAAAACATACTAATTTATTAAATGATAATGGAATGTGGAATTCATAAATTAAACTTTACAATAAATAAGTAAATGTGCATAAAGGTGAATACCCTTGATGGAGAAATGGGCATGGTATTCACTACACAATGGCATGGGCTTAGAAAATTGGTGCGATTTCGGCAGCGTAACGGCTTGACATAAGGATTCATAAAAAAATGGTTGATGAGAAAGAAAGGGGTTCCTCATAATATATAAATGTAATAGACAGTAATTAGGTCATATAGATACATGTACCAACAATTATAATGGAATTTATATTCATGATACAAAAGTATTGCTTGAATGTAAAAGAGAAGAGAGAAGTTCCTTTCAGAATTTTGGCATAGTAACAGGTGTACATGGGAGGAATTTAATGATAGAGAAAGGGGTCACCCATCATTCAAAAATAAATAGGGCAGTATGATGGAGGTGAAAATCCATACCCCAGTAATCATAATTGATATTAAAAGGTCAAAACAACTCAAAGAAAATTGGACAAAAATGAGAAAGGAAGAAAAAACCGTTACTTGGAAGTGTGCATCCAAAGGATAGAGAGAGGCTTGCGAGAGGCTTATTAGGAGTTTGGAAAACCATGGGAGGATTCTAGAGAGAGAAGGTCAGAGGATGGATGAACTCCAATGGCTTTGAGTGGGGAGGAAGTTAGAGCTTGGGTGGGTTTATATAGGAATGGTGGGGGAATTCTTTATTATTTAGGTTTGGGACCCCTTATATTAAATTAATCCAAACCACAAACCATCCCATGGTTCATGCCCATGATTTTTGGAAAAGAGAAGAGGAAATAAATATTTTATATGGCCAATGTCTGAAATTCTTAAAATATTATGGTTGCTTATGTGGAGGTGAGTCACACTCCCATGGAAATTAATTTAAAAAGTCATGGTGTTGAATAAGTCTTGTGGGGTCCATTAATTTTTTGAAAAGTAAGTCAAACAAACCAAAAATCACATTATTTTAATTTTAAAACATATATTGTCCGGACATAAAGATTACAGTATTTTATTACATCACAATTGGGTCATTATGATGTCATAAAACACATATATATTTAAGCGGTATTTAATTTTTACTCAAAAATTTGACTGTCTCAGAAAATTATGAAAAATTCACTGTTGGATAATTTCGACATCCTGATTCCAAAAATAACATTTAATTTATATAAAAATTTTTGTAAATATGTTAATTTTCACTTTAAAAAAACGGACATTTATCATAAATTCACTGGTTTTGACAAAAATGGCTTTCAGACCTTAATAAAAATTATAATTGCATTCATACAATTACATGCTCACTTATATATAATAAAATAGATAATAATAGTAATAATATTTTATTAAAATATTATTTAATTCAAAAATCCTTATATTTAATAAAATAGATTTCTTGATTAAATAATAACTAAAACACCATTTGTACTTTAAAAACTATTTACAATGTATCAATAATGACAAGAAATTATATTCATTATTATATACAAAAAAATAATGTACATGTATAGTGTACTACTTATTTGTTACATAACCCCTTAAAACAGCCACATAAGACCTAAGGGTAAGGTGTGTGATGGTGACAGACTCTTGGGGTGGCTCATATAACATCGCTTGAGTGGTAATTTCAATCAACTTCCACATTTCTTATAGACAACCACGTTCGATCTTGAAAAGATGAAGCTCAGCTTGGGCTTGGTCAAGGGCGAAGCCCAAAGATGCCACCTCTTTTCCGAGCTCTGAAAAATGGGCTTTGTACGGAGAAATTCAATTGGACGAGGTCATCGCTTCTTCTTTTGTCTATGTAAAATTATATGTGTTAAAGACCTATATTTATTCTAATCATGTGATCACTGTTCAACGGCTATATTAGCAATGGTAAAAATTCATAACATAAAACAAATTAAGATGAACTTTTATATAAACGTAAAGAGACATTTAATTAGATCAAGGGATATTTCCATTAATGAAACTTTGGTTCGTTACAATTTTCCCCCCTTAAAAAATTTCTCCCTCGAAATTTTCCTTTAACCACACTAAAACAAATTTGGGTAACTCATCTTCATCATATCCTCCGATTCCCAAGTTGCTTCTTCAAACATGTGGTTTCTCCACAACACCTTAACGAGGGGAATTGTCTTATTTCGTAGAACTTTTTCTCTACGATATAAGACCTTCACTGGTTGCTCCTCATAAGAATGATCATCATCCAATGGTACCACCTCAGAAGTGAGTACATGTGAAGGGTCCGATATGTAGTTACATAAGAGGGATACATGAAAGACATCATGTACTATGGCCATAGTAGGTGGAAGTGCTAGTCGATAGGCCACAGCCCCGACACGATCAAGAATATCGAAGGGTACGATGTACCTTGGACTTAACTTCCCTTTCTCTCAAGCCTCATTACCTTATTCCATGGAGATATCCGTAGAAAAACCATGTCTCCAACTTTATACTCAAGTTCTCGTCGATGGTTATCTGCATAACTCTTTTGTCGACTCTGATCTACCTTAATATGTTGATGAATGGTTTTCACCTTCTCTACCATTTCCTTGACCATTTTTGGTCCATGCAGCTTAAATTCGCCGACTTCATCCCAACATGTCGGTGTTCTGCACCTTTTCCCATACAGGACTTCATATGGTGCCATTTGGAGGCTCGAGTGCAAACTGTTATTATAAACGAACTCAACAAGAGGAAGATGTTGGTCTCATCCTCCTTTAAAGTCCATTGAGAAGGCTCTCAACATATCCTCAAGTGTTTGGATAGTCTTCTCGGATTGGCCATCAGTTTGAGGATGATAGGCCGTAATGATGTTCAGTTCAGTATTCAGAACATGTTGAAGACTCTTCCAAATCATATAGGTGAATCATGGATCTCGGTCAGACAGAATAGATATGGTTACTCCATGAAACCTTACCACTTCGCTGATATATATCTATGCCGGTTGATCCAATGAGAAATCCTCCCGAATAGAAATGAAGTGTGTAGCCTTTGTAAGATGATCCACAACAACCCAGATTGTATTGTTTCCTTTGGATGTCCTTGGAAGTCTAGTGACAATGTCCATGGTGATGTTCTCCCATTTCCTTTCTGGTATGGGAAATGGTTGCATCATCCCCTTAGACTTCTGCCTCTCTTCCTTCACATGATGAAACACCAGGCACATTGATGTATATTCAACGATCTCCTTCTTCATATTATCCCACCAAATGTATTCTCTGAGATCTCGATACATCTTTGTGCTCCCTGGGTGAATAGAGAAATTTGAACTATGTGCATCATCCAAAAGTTACTTCTTCATCTTTGGACTTGATGGAACACATAGTCTTTTCCCAAACCACACAATTCTATCTTTATTAACATTAAACTCTGAGGATTTCCCCGTTTTTATAGCTTCCACTTTTTCCTGAATTCCCATATAATCCTTTTGAGCATCCTATAACCATTCCAAAAGAGATGGTTGAGCAATCATTTGTGAATGGATTGATGATGTTCCCTTCTCTATGATTCCCATGTCCATCTTCATCAAGTCTATGAATATTGGATCCTTCTCAATTCTCATCATTGATAGAATCACTGGATCCTTTCTACTTAGGGCATCTGCCACCCTGTTCGCTTTCCTAGGGTGGTAATGTATTGAACATTCGTAATCCTTGATGAGCTCTATCCATATTCTATGGTGCATATTTAGCTCTTTCTGTGTGAATATATATTTAAGACTCTTGTGGTTAGTATATAGCTCTCATTTCTCTCCATAGAGATAATGCCATCAGATTTTCATGGAAAAGAACACAACTACAAACTCCAGATAATGTGTTGGATAGTTTCTCCCATTGATTTCCAACTTCCTGGAGGCATAGGATATCACATTATCATTCTACATCAGCACACAGCCTAAGCCCTTATTTGAAGAATCACTAAATACCACAAAAAGTTCCCCACTTGTGGGTAAAGTGAGCACGAGCGCAGTGATAAGCCTCCTATTTATCTCCTTCAAGTATTCTTGACATTCATCACTCCATGTAAACTTTACTCCATTCCGAGTTAGCTTGGTAAGGGGGATGGACAATCGTGAGAAATTTCTTACAAATCGTCGATAATATCCAGCTAACCCCAAGAAGCTATAGATATCTATTACGGTTTTTGGCCTCGACCATCCTTCAATTTCATCTGTTTTGGAGGGATCCACAAATATCCCATTTATTGTGATGATATGGCCCAAAGAATGAGACTTCCTTCAACCAGAACTCACACTTGCTATAATTTTCATAGATCTTCTCCTTGGGAAAAGTCTCCAGTACAGTTCTTAAATTCTCCTCATGATCCTCCTTGGTTTTGGAGTATATTAGAATATCATCTATAAAGACTACCACAAATTTGTCTAGGTAATCTATAAAGACTCTATTCATCAATTCCATGAATATTGCTGGAGCATTGGCGAGTCCGAAAGGTATTACTATGAATTCATAGTGCCCGTATCTTCTACGAAAAGAAGTCTTGGGGACATCTTCCTTACTCACCCTTACTTGATAATATCCCGACCGCAAGTCCACATTGGAGAAGTATTGTCCTCCACGCAGCAGATCAAACATGTCATCGATTCATGGGAGATAATACTTGTTCTTTATCGTGATTTTTTTAAGTTCACGATAATCGATGCAGGGTCGTATTGACCCATCCTTCTTCTTGACAAAGAGGACTAGTGCACCCCATGGTGAAGCACTTGGGCTGATAAACCCTTTATCCAGATTCTCCTGTAGTTGTTTCTTCCGCTCTTCAAGCACAACAACATCCATTCTATATGGAGTCTTGGATATTGGTAGCGCCCTAGGTATATGTTCAATTGAGAACTCAACATCTCTTCTAGGAGGAAGACCAGACAGTTCCTCGGGAAACACTTCAGAAAATTCCCTCACAATAGGCATTTCTTCAAGGATGCTTTCTTCGTTGGACTCAATCATCTAAGCCAGATACACATGCTCATAAGGTTTTAATATCCATTCTTGAGATGATAGAGCTAAAAGAGACACATCTTCCTCCCGACACTTGTAAAAATCGGGGGTCGATTCTCCATATGGAGTGTGATTTCCCTCTCCCGATAATTTATATTGGCTCTATATAAGGAAAGGCAATCCATTCCAAGAATTGCATCAAATTCCACCAGAGGGAGTATGACGAGGTTCTCCGGGAAATTCAGTCCACAGTTTATAATAGGGGAGGACTTATATTCATGGGATGCAATGATTGCCCCATTTGTCATACTCACCGACATCTTTTCTTCCATGATTTGTGGTGGTTCTGGGATTGATGTACTAAACTTTCGATATATAAAAAAATGCGTAGAACCTGAATCAAAAAGTATGTCCGCTATTATTGAATGAATAACTAGCGTACCTATCACCACTTAGTTGTCGGGGTTCACTTCAGCAGAAGTGATGGAAAAAGATATACCTTGCTGCCTTGGAGGTTGTTAGTCACCTCCGAAAACCCTTGTATTAGGGCACTGATTTGCAAAATGACCCGGTTCTTTGCATTAGTAGCATTGAACAATGCATTGTGGTTCGAATGGAGCGTTCCTCTCCTCTATCTCAACCGTGGATATTTCTTTCTAACAGTTAACAGCTAGGTGCCCTTATCTTCCACACCTAAATCATTTCCGCGTCCCCTTAAGCCAATTTCCAGGGTGCTTCTTTCTACACTTTTGGAAAGTGGGGTGCTAGATCTTCTTAGCACCATCAGATTTATCCATCAGACCACCATCATTGAAGTCCACCTTACGCTTCTTGTCCCCATGATACACCTTTGATTCCCTGATCTCCATTTCTACCTTGAGGCACATCAGATAATTTCCTTATAGCTGTCGAAGTCACGGATCACTAATGCTTTCCGCAAGTTATGCTTTAGCCCACCAAAGAAGAAGTCAACCTTGCATTCGGGGGTAACGACAAAGCCGGAAGCGTATCATGCAAGCCTTGTGAAGTTTTCCTTATACACTCCAATATATTCTTCATCTTTTTTCTTGAGGGAAAGGAAGTCCCTTTCCAACTTTAGCCGGAGGGTGTGCGGAAAATATTTATCAAAAAAAATCTTCTGGAAATCCTTCCATTCTATCGACTCGATATCCTCCTTAGGCTTCGTATTTTTGATCAACGTCCATCATTGATCAGCTTCACCCTCCATACAATTGGCATCGAGGAGAACCTTCTATTGTTCAGAACATTGAAGGATGAAGAAGATCTTTTCAATGTAGTTGATCCATTGTTCAGCGATCGTGGGATCGGATGATCCACTAAAAGTAGGAGGCCTTTGTCTCTTGAAGCTCTCGATAGTGACTTGTTCATTATTAGGGGGGTTGAACATTCCTCTTGACCCGTGTTTCTATTCAATACTTGAGATAGCTGAGAGAGAAGAGTGACAAAGTTCACGATTCCCGCTCCCATTGGATTGGGCATCTCATTAGTACAGTCATCACACTGATCTTCACATCGATTGTTAGCCCGAGTCCTCCTATTACCGGGCGTTGGCTGGAATAAAAGTAATGTTAGGGTTAACACATAAAGATTAATCCAAAGACAAAAGATGATGACTGATAAATAAACATTCATTTCCTTAACTCATGAGTCTATAGGCTTGAATCTAGGCGTTTCAGGATCTACATTCTAACATATATTCTTAGGGACATTTTTTCCCATAATAAGGGTTCATACTAAGATTGTGAATTTATCAAAACATATCCCCTAGGAGTTTCGTAACCAAGAGTGCAGCAAGGCCCATTGTCTTGCACCATTTACCGTTCGAGTCTAGCTCAAAGCCGTGTTTTTGGGTTTTACCCCTAGGATACATCTGTTCCAGAGCTGCCTCTACCTGCTCGTATCCAAACATGGATGTATTTGTCAGATAAACCACTTACTTAGTACTTACCAAAACATAGGGATGTTTTTATTATACATAGTCTTGTCTCTAAGGATTTACAAGGGTTTCCTAATCCCAAAAATAACTAAACCTATCCTCTGATACCAACTATGATAACCCTGCTTTTATTACAAACTTAAACCCGATTTATTACATAAAACTTCACATGATATGAAAAAGAAGATAGAGAGGTTTAGTGTCTTTGGGGCTTAGGACCATTACATAAAAACTTAAAACATGGAATACAACATCTTTATTGATAACTTCAATTACATGACCACTACATTGCCTCATACTTAGCATTGCATGGGATAACATGAGGACATGCACAAGAAAAGGGTGAGCTATAAAGCCCAGTAAGGGAGTAAACATGAAATAACATGAGGAGTAAAATAAATGTTATACAATAGGAATATCAATAGTGTAAAAGAGAAACAGGAACATAATGGCTTGATAAATCATGATAATCGTAACATGAGAATGTGCCAACAACACTTAACATGGAATTATCCTAAGACAAGGCTCATTGGACATGGAGCATGAGTAAATCCTCATTACAAAAAAAGCACAAGTAAACCCTCATTGCACTTGAATTAGCATGAGTCAAAACTCATTTCACATGAATTATCATGATACTATACATTACCCAATGCATTGGAGTGTTATAAGGGCGCACCCTTCTTAAACATTTCATTTCATGCATAACTGTGCCACATGGATCATAAAACATGGATCCATAAAACATAATAATTTATTCCACGATAATGGAATGTGAAATTCATACATGAAACATTACAATAAATATGTAAATGTTCATAAAGGTGAGTACCCTTGATGGAGAAATGGGCATGGTATTCACTACACAATGGCATTGGCTTAGAAAATCGGTGCGATTTCGGCAGCGTAACAGCGTGAAATAAGAATTCATAAAAAAAGGTTGATGAGAGAGAAAGGGGTTCCTCATCATATATACATGTAATGGAGTGTAATAAGGTCATATAGATACATTTCCCAAAAATTGTAATGGAATTTAGATTCATGATACAAAAGTATTGCTTGAATGTAAAAGAGAAGAGAGAAGTTCCATTCAGAATTTCGGCATAGTAAGGGGTGTACATGGGAGGAATTTAATGAGAGAAAAAGGGGTATCCCATCATTAAAACATAAATAGGGAAGTATGAGGGAGGTGCGAAACCATACCCCAGCAATCATAGTTGAAATTAAAAGGGAAAAACAACTTAAAGAAAATTGGACAAAAATGAGAAAGGAAGAAAAAACCCTTACTTGGATGTGTGCTTCCAAAGGATAGAGAGTGGCTTGTGAGAGGATTCTTGGGAGCTTGGGGAACCTTGGGAGGATTCTAGAGAGAGTAGGGCAATGTTGGACGAACTCTAAAGTCTTTGAATGGGGAGGAAGTGGGAGCTTGGGTGGGTTTATATAGGAAAGGTGTGGGAATTCTTTACTATTTAGGTTTGGGACCCCTTATATTAAATTAATCCAAACTACAAACCATCCCATGGTTTTTGGCCATGGTTTTTGGAAAAGGGAAGAGGAAAACAATATTATATAAGGAAAAAGTCCTAAATTATTAAAATAATAGGTTTTCTTATGTGGAGGTGAGTCACACTACCATGGAAATTAATTTAAAAGGGCAAGGTGTTGAATAAGTCTTGATGGGTCCATTAATGCTTTGAAAAGTAAGTCAAACAAACCCAAAATCACATTATTTTAATGTTAAAACATATATTGGCCAAACATAAAGATTAAAGTATTTTATTACATCACTATTGGGTTATTATGATGTCATAAAATACATTATATATTTAAACGGTATTTAATTTTTACTCAAACATTTGATTGTCTCATAAAATTATGAAAAATTCACCGTTGGATAATTTTGACATCCTGATTCCAATAATAACATTTATTTTATCTAAATAATTTTATAATTATGTTAATTTTCACTTTTAAAATAAAAACTGACATTTATCATATATTCACGGGTTTTGACCAAAATGGCTTTCAAACCTTAATTAAAATTATAATTGCATTAATACAATTACTTTATCACTTATATATAATAAAATTGATAATAATAATAATAATATTTTATTAAAATATTATTTAATTCAAAAATCCATAAATTTAATAAAATAGATTTCTTAATTAAATAATAACTAAAAACACTATTTGTATTTTAAAAACTATTTACAATGTATCAATAATGACAAGAAATTATATTCATTATTATATACAAAAAAATAATGTACATGAATATAGTACTACTTATTTGTTACATAACCCCTTAAAATAGACGCATAAGACCTAAGGGTAAGGTATGTGATGGTGATAGACTCTTGTGGTGGCTGAGATAATATAGCTCGAGTGGTAATTTCAATCAACTTCCACTTTTCCCGTAGACGGTCACGTTCGAGCTGGAAAAGATGAAGCTCAGCTTGGGATTGGTCAAGGGTGAATCTGAAAGATACCACCTCTTTTTCAAGCTCTGACAAATGGGCTTCGTACGGAGCAATTCTACTGGATGAGGCCATCGCTTCTTTTGTCTAAGTAAAATTGGATGTGTTAAAGCCCAATATTTATACTAATCATGTGATCATTGTTCAACGACTATATTAGCAACGGTCAAAATTCATAACATAAAACCAATGAAGTTGACATTTTATATAAAAATAAATAGACATTTAATTAGATCAAGAGGGATTTCCATTAATGAAACTTTGGGTCGTTACAAGACACTTGTGATAATTTTCATTTTTATTAATTAATTTTACTTTACACTGAACAATTTGATATGATTATGAAAAAAATAATTATAATACATTATAGATATGGAAATATTTATCTATTAATGAGAAATGATTCTATTTTCCAACCAAAAAAATTGAATGAATTTACCCATCATTTTATCAATCATGATTGGTGGTATTATCATAATGAAAACATTAATTCATCATATTATGTTATTATATAATGATAATCATGTCATTAATAACATATATCTTGATTATATGCCTCATTATTACCATCTATTTGTAAAGAAGATAAATAAAATAGGTTATAACAGTTTAAGTGGTGTAATCTACACATTAACACAATTGATGGTATCATATTTTTCATTTTATTGACAAGGAGAAAAATAAATATTAATAATATATAAATAATAAAATTTTAGTTTATTTTAGATACTAAAGTTGTAATATAGAAAATATTTGGATAAGATTGAAGGAGATATTAGATGAAAATACACATGGTTTAGAATTCTACCACTAAAACAAAATACATCATATGTATAGACAAAAAAAATCATACGATTAAATTATAGTAATTATATGACCCCGATGCCATGGGTATGGATGTTATAATGGTTTTTGTGTAGATACTTACTATGATATGTGGATCTATAATTGTAATTATTAGATGATATGAGTTTTCATTTTATAACTAAAGTAGGGGTCATACTTGGAAATTTTCAAAATACTAGGATATAATAATGTATCAATCATGAAAAATATATCCATCACGATTTATCATTGAATAATATATGATATATTTTGTATATATGAAAATAAAATGTATTTATAGATAACATTATGTCATATTATCCCTGATCATTTTAGTTTTAATGCTTTAGACATGTTTTAACTCTAATAGAGGTAACTTTCTTCTTTAACCAAATTTACTATTTATCATAAAAAAATTAAATGGCCAATTTTGAATTTCCAACCACCAAGAATTAATTATTTAATAAATTTTATCTATTTAAATTTTAGAATGTATAAAAATTATTTATAATATCATCCCAAAAAATGGGACAAAAATCAAATATGATCAAAATTGAAATTTAATCTATAAAAATTATAATATAACAATATATAGTAGATTTTTAATGGAAATAATATTTTAAGGAATATTTATATTCATAATGAACTAAATTTGTTCAAAATCTAATTCAATATAAAATATGATTTTTCAAATACATGTAGAGCATGGCCAAATTTCATTAAAATCAATAATTTCTACTATTAATCCAAAAATCAATTGATTCATAATATTACAAATAATAAGATCTTAAATAATTTCTAATTAAGGATTTAAATAAATATTTCCTTATTTAAAAATTCAACATACTAAATTTATAAATTAATCTTTCAATAAAAATCTTAATATAAATTTAATCAGATTAAGTAAGAACCAAAATATTTCAATTTTAATTGAAAATTTACAAATTTTTTTTAATTGGATATATAACTATAAAATCTAAAGTATAAATATAAATAGTGAATTATATTATATTGTAAATAAATTTACAAACCTTATTATGTTTTTCATCGATTTAAAAATTACATCCTCGTAATTATTTTCATAAAATATGTTTTGTGGAATATTATTCCTTAATAAAATTTTACGATTCCTCTGTAGATTTTTAAAAATATGGATTTTCCACCAAAAAATAACCCGATGAATAAAATTATTCCTTAACATAGTTTTTTGTATAATAATTTATCGAAACTGGTTTTCTCTCAAATAAATGATTCCCTTCCAACTATACTAATTTTGGTCTCCAATACATTAGATGTAACCAAAATATATTTTCTTTTTTAAAATAATCAATCCAATCATATACCAAGGATTTAATCTGAGCAATGAACACATGTTATGAAACTGATCTAACAATTTCTAGAATTTCATATGTTCTAATAAACCATGTACTTATCTATCCCTTTCAAAAAAACCCATAAACATTTTTCATTGAAATCAATTATCGATAACATGGTCGTATACCTCAAACGATACATGGTTCCCAAAATTAGGTACAAAAAAAATCATTTCCCTTATTTATGAATCCCTTATGTTATTCTGAATCATCATTTCTTTCTCAAATATAAGATCTATAAACATTGTTCAATAAAAACCCGTCTTAGCTACTTCACCCATTCAATATATTGTTTGATATAAATGTTTAAATAATTCAAAAAAGGGCCCATATATATTTTGGAATGAAAATTATTCTTTTTAGAGAAATCAACAAAATGAAATGTGGTGGTCCAAACATTAAATTTAATCTGTTGAAAAATATTTAATCCTTCATACAATATTTAATCATTTTCTCTAATTGTCCATAGTAATGTAGATGAAGATATATCATATAGTTTAAATCATTACCTATATATCAATTAAGGTATTGGAAAAAATGTATATATGGGACAACAATCTAATACAATTGAGAGTGGAACTGTATAAAACTAAATTAAATCTTTCAGTTATAGTATATAAATATAATATCAAGGTATATTATCTCAAACAGTATTTCTACATTGAAATTCCGTAAATCATCAATAGTAACCCACATTATATTATAACTCGAGATGTCCTTGGAAATCCCACCATGAAATCATTAGATAAGTTTTCCTATTTTCTCATTGGAACTGGATAAGGATTATGTGACCCTTTTAATAATTTAATTTTTTTATACTAGTGAGAATTAATTTTTTAAAAATATAATATTTATATATCTTCATTTGATCCAACAAATAATAATTCTATAGACCTATATATATCATTATACATCCAGGATGGATTGAAATGGTTGATTTGTTATGTTTATTAAAAATTCCTTTTCATGTGTATATTTGATTGAAAACAAATAAATCATATAATCACAACAAAAATTATTTTTTAATATAATATTTATGAAAAATTAAATTCTTTTCTAGCCCCTATATACTTGATTACCATAATTTTCATTCTAATTGTGATTGATTTTTTCTTAAATTGATGACATCACTAATAGTATAAAATAACTGATGAAGTTATTTACTGTATAATTTTATGGAACGAATTCATGAAATTATTTATAAAGGATAATATTTTAAATATATCATGATTAATTGTGATTAATAATTTCAACAAATTTATTATTTCACGTTGTTTTCTTTTCATGGATGGTAATGAATATTTGGATTATAATAATCTAATCTTTCAAGACATCTTATCTAACTATTATACAAATAATTCATATTGAATATTTAATTTACTTTTTTTACCAGTATCTATTTATCCTGCATATAATTATAAATTATGTCTCTTGATTTTAATGATATAAGATTACCATTTTGTTCTAGATCATGTGTTTAATATTTTAGCTCATGTGGTTTCAATTGACTTGAACAGTAAGTGATTACTAGATAATTATGCCTCATTATATCAACCAAGTAGATTTAATGAAATAACAATACAAATTAACAATTCATTATTTCTAGATGGAAATAGAAAACTACATCACTCATAAATTATTTTCCAGTTCCTAGAGACTTCCATCACCATCATTAATCTATATGAATTCGACTCTATTTCTAGTTTTCATAATTGTTTTTCAATATATCATTTTAATTTTTCCCAAAATACATGTATTAAAATGGTAAGCTATGAAATATATGAATATATATGCTCTTTATTGGTATAGTCAATTAATTAACAACATTAGTTTTGTTATGTTAATTATTTATAAAATATTTAGAAACATTATTCATATTAAATGAAATCATTTTAAAAAAAATTAATATTTTATAAATTTTCCATATAATATATTTTCCTTATTGGTCTGAAAAAATATCATTATGTGTCATTCAAGATTTTATGGATATTTGGAATAAAAAAATATCATAAATAATATAAAAATAATATTATTATTTTCCCCAGAAAATAATATTAATAATACCTAAAATAGAATCATGCAACAGAAAAAGCATAGGATCTAAAAAATAATCATCATGCCCCTACAGAGTCCATAATTTTTTCATTATAATTTCATACTACTATGCCTACAACTATGGGTAAAATGATATGTGATCTATATTTGAAAAAAATTATCCCAATATAGATGATCATGAAAATTAGTGGAATGAGTAAATTAGACTAGTTATTAATGGTTATATTATTCATGAAACTAAAATCAATGCATGGACTAAATAATCATTTTTCCATAAAATTATATAAATAACGCTAATCCCTGGTTATGTTCATATATTCCAAAAAAAATTCAAAAAAATTCTCCTAAATACATTTCCAATTATTCACATTGTATATAAGTAAATAAATAAGGGGGATTTGAAATTATCATAGTTTCAAGAACTAAATAAATACGAAACTATAATTCTTTATTATGAATCAACCATTGATTCTTATTAAAAATATATATATATATTCATTACATATTGGACAATAACTAAACTAAATGAGTATATCATTTAAAATTGCAAGAGTTTCGTTTTGTTCAAAACCACATTTTAATAATTTAATGGCTTATTGGTATAACCTGAATGGTATGAAATCATTGAATATAATGTTCATAGATATGAAATTGTCTTTATCATGATAATTTTAAAGGTAATGAAAACCCATAAAAACATAATACACTACAATAGATTTTTGAAGAATATTTTTAGGAAACACCAACATAGTTGTAAAAATTTTAATAATCATATAAATAATGCAATAATTACAAGTCCCCTAAGAGATTTTCCAAAATTTATACCTATTTTTAGTAGGTGATATGTCAATTTTATTTAGAATTTCATCAAAATGAATAAATTTTATGATCCAATGTCCTTCTATTTATTTGTATGACCTAAAAAATCAAATTCATTTCAAAGTTCAACACAATCATAGTAGTATGAAATAATTTTTTAATAGTGATTATATTATGATTAGAATGATTTCCACCCTTAGTAAATGATTTTGAACAAGAATTAGATTAATTACTCAACTCATTTAAATTAACATAACTCTATTTTTTTAATATATCTTACCACATTCATTGATTGTTCATGAAACATTTATTCATAGTCACATGCTATATTACCAAACATCACTAAAAAATCCCAAATGGTAATAGTTTTTATAAAATGAAATTTAGTACTCATAGAATCGATTTGGAGCATATATCCTAGTTTCTCATTTCTATGATTCCTCATTTCACACTTGGCTACAAAATCCATTATTTTCTCCAATTAAACGAACAATCTACCTATTTTATAAAACATTATTCTTAAAATATTTCTTTATGAAAGTTTTATTATTTTAATCACATTCCATAGATTTTTTTTCATCTCTATATTTTTAGTGTTTATATCCAATAACAAGAAACGATATGCATCACTTTAAAAATAGTAAATATTAAGGATTTCCTTTTTTATGTTTTCAAATTTACATGATTCAAATATATATTTTTATTAAATTTACCACCAATAATCTACCAATAGATACAAGGTACCATTGATAGAAGAAGGAAACGATTTCATTGAATGACTTTCAATGGGATTGTATTTATATGTTAAATATAGTTCTTCTAAAACATTGATGCTTCAACCATTTATACTCTAGGTTTACTAATGTATTACTAAAATAAGCTAATATATTCCAATAACATATCTAGATTGAAAAATATATATTATTTCAACTTAATTGAAATTCATTGAAATTTTTCCATTCACCTAATGAAGTGGTTATCTTAGGTTATATGACACACTACTTTTATATTCTGTTATACATAACATTTTATTTTCTTCATAAACTAATTTCACACACAATGCTGGTTGTTACCATATAGAAATAAAAAATTATTATAAAAAAGAAATTTTTTTCATACGTTACTATTATATAACATAATATCATAAAACAATGAAGATATAAAGTTTTAGTGTCTTGGTAAAATTATAACCATAGAGAGAATTTCCAAAAACAAAACAACCTGAATATTTATTCAATTATTTCTTCTCCAGCATCTTATTTACCATCATGTTCTCATTATTTAAATTAATCACCTAAGGATGTAAATAAAAAATGGATGAGATAAAATTACATTAAGAGGATATATAATAGTATGAATCAATATAACAATGGGTGATCATAATCAAAACATTATCATCTACAGAGGAATAATTAGATAATAAAATATAATGTTTCATTGAATAAAAAGGAAACAGAATATCCTAGTTGTAAAATAATATAATATTTTTGATAAAATATAGAATCATTTTCATTAATATTTAAATCCTTCATGAGATACATCACATTAACAAATGCACCAGAGAGCTATAAAATTATGGGTTCACCTGTCACATCATGACATTTACATTACCGTGTGTGACACATATATCATATATCAATTGTGAAAAATTAATAAACATTGTGAATGAATTTTTTTCATTTTATATCAATAAATTCATAATAATTTGTTTCCCAACTGAAATTGAGAATAACACACTTCAATCATCATGTTATAAGTATAAATCTATAGAAGTAAAATGTGTGTTTTTTAAAGAGGGAATATTTTTGAAAACACAGTGTTTACCATAAACAAAATTAGAAAACATTTATCTCCATGAAAAAGTAATATAATGATTAATAAATTAAATTTAAAAAAATTTCCATTCTAAAAATAGGGGGAAAGACGAAAAACCAAATGGATGAGAGTTGTGTCTGAAAATTCCACATATATTGTGTCTCAAAGCATTATTCACATCACTGTCCTATATAATCACATTATATTCATTAATTAAAAATTTAATAAAACGTTATAAATTAATTTTCTACATTATAGTTTTTTTATTTGCATTTTTTGGAAATTGTATTAATTATATATTTTAATTTCATCATTTGAGATCATTCCTTTTCAGGGTTTTCATTATTGGTTTTCTTGTATTCATGAATGGTGATTCTATTAAAATAGTGATAAATATCGAGGATTGTTATTATATATTATAAATTATATTCCAAATGATTATTATCTATTATAATATATTTAATTATATGCCATGATGAAGAATTATCATATAGATGTTAGTAATCAATGTTTTAGCTTAAATTTTAAGGGTTTTCAGTCATAATGAACTCAATTAGTTTTATCATTTACTATTATGTAAGCATGTTTCTTTAAAAATATAATGATGGTTCTATAATAAAAGTTAAAATATACTTTTAACCATTTATTTTTTAATAATATCCTTGATGGTTTTTACTTAAAATGAATGTGTGTCAGCCATGATGTCGGTAAATTGACACATCACGGGTGGCGATTACATTTTTATAATACAAGAGTGAAAGGGAGGAGTTTCATGTTGTATTTTACATTAAGATGTTATAATTATAGTATATTATTTTTAATGGAGTAATAATTCAATTTTATTAATGGATGGAGAGGAGAGAGTAAAAAATGGAAATTGAAAGTAAATTAAATGAAAAATACATACGATTTACCTCTTGAATTCTCGTAGATCCTCCTCAATGCACAATGGATTGGAATTATTATGAGAAAAAGATACATTGGATTTGGGAATGTGATAGGTATATGTATAGGTAATAATTTATTCATGTATTGAAGATTGAGAGGTGTGATTAGAAATGGGTGTGAGGGTGGTATTTATAGTACAAAATAGGGATGTATTTTGAATTTTTTAATCATTATTTTATTATTTTGGATCAATACTAATAGTAGTTTTAATATAATGATAAAATATATTTAATAAATTGTGGTAGAATTTCTATTATGTTTCTTATATAATCCTAACATCAACATCGACAAAAAATGCTGGTATTTAGCATTTAAAAAAAATTATCCTATTTTACTATTCATTAAAAATAATGTATTTTAGGGAAATCCAAAAAAATTAAACCGTGCAATTTTTAAATGATTATAAATCCAAAACCAACTCCATTATATGACCATAATATTTTAAATATGAATAATTTAAATTTTTTAAAATAAACAATAACTATGAAAAACCTTCTTTTAAAATAATAAATGATTTTGAATAAATTTGAATAATTAAATAAGATATCCTAAAATTATATTAAAATCATACGAAATAAAATTAATAATTTATGAAAAATTTTATTAAAATTAATTTTATTTTAATTTATTAAATAAATCGTTAAATTTTAAATAAATGTATATGACTTATATAAATACAGACACTTAATTAATAATTTATAAAAAAATTATTTGCGTCGACTATGATATAATAATAAATTAATTTTATTTATATGATTCATAAATTTTATATATACCTTCATGGGTGTGTAAATGATGCATTTTTCATATTTACAATTCATAAGGGTCCTAATACAATTATTATGGCCAAGTTACTATTCATCTGTATTGGTTTCTTAACTTTGTGAAATACTACTAATTTCATTAATTAGTCATTTATAATGTTTTTATTATTGCCTCTATATGATTCATGGTGGTTTGTATTCTATGAAATTACTATATTAATGGATTAATTCCTTTGATAAATGTTGAGTTTGTTACATTCTTCCCCACTTTGGAAATTTCTCCTCCAAAATTTTATTTTACATAAATTGGTTAGAGTGCTTCTCCTTCATCACCTTCCCTAGTTCCAAATTTTCTTCTACATACTTATGGTTCCTCCGCAACCCTTTTAAATGGTGTGTTTTCATGTTTCGTAGAACCATAACTATATTTACTTGAATCATTATTGAATTCTCCTCATAAAAAATATCAAAATCCATATGTACCCCCTCTGAGTTTAGTAAATGTGGTGGGTCTAGTATCTTCATTCTCATGAGGGATATATGGAAGCCATAATGGATTCTATTCATATTCATCAGAAGTAGAAAAGTATTGGTCATGGTTCCAATGTGATCAAGTAACTAGGAGGGTGCAATGTACCTTGGTCTATGAATCATATTCATTCCAAACCACATGACCCTCTTCCTCGGTGATATTTGAAGGGAAACTTTATCTCCAACATCCAACACCTAGCCCCTTTGACGGTTTCCATCATATCACTTTTTCTGAATATGAGAATCAATGATATATTGTTAGATGTCTTAAATCATCTCATCCATCTCATGAATATGATTTTTTCTTGGTTACATTCTCTCACCAAATGCATTCCAATAGATTTGAGGTCAACATCGCTTTCCATACAGGCCTTCATATGGAGGAATCTCAATACATGGGTGCAAGATATTGCTGTATGAGAACAAAAAAAAAGGGATATGATGATCACATCCACATTATAATTATAATTATTAGAATTGTAGCCTATCATAGAGTATAAAAATAGACCTTTTTTATTGGGCATCATTTTGGGGATGACAGGTCATGGTGAAATTTAATTCAGTATTGAAAGCATATTAATGACTCGTCCAGAATTTAAATGTGATCCACAGATCACCATCTAGGAAAATACAAAGTACAACCGCATGCAGTCTCACCAAATATTTCACAAATATCATTTCATGTTTTTTAAGTGACATTTCATTCTAAATAGTCATAAAGTTTCATGTCATGGTGCGTCGGTCCACCACAACCCATATTGCATTATTTCATTTTGATGTCTTTGGGAGACGTGTGATAAAGTCCATAGTGACATTATCCCATTACCACAAGGGTATAAAAAATATTTGCATCATCCTGTTGGACCTCTGTCTATCTGCTTTAACATTCTCAATTTTCAAACACTGTGAGATATACTCACCAATCTTGTTCTTCATGTTTTCCCAACAGGTGTGTCCTCAAAGATCACATTACATCTTTGTACACATGAGATTGATATTATTATTTTACCTCTGTGCATTATAAAAAAACTCGTTCGTTATCCCAGGTGATGAAGGCACACAAAACCTTATTCAAACCCAAATTTCACAATCATCGTCGATACAAAACTCTTACAAAATCTATTCTATTACTATATTCAGCCTCTTTTATAGCTCCAGAACATCCCTTTAAGCCTTGTTATTCTTCTATTATATTAATGTTTGGGAAACCACTTGGGAAGGATTAGATTTATTTTCAACCATTATGATTTCTAAATCTATCCATTTCATATCCATAAAGATAGGTTCATTATCAATATTCAACCTTGATAGAGTAGAATGTTCTTTTCTACTAGCATCATCATCTACATTACATTCCATGCCAAGATGATAGTGAAAAGGAAAATCATAGTCATTTATTTACTCTTACCATCTCCATTGATGAATGTTGAACTTGTTTTTTAATATAATGTTTTGGATATTATGATCTATATATACGCCACACATCTCACCACAGTGATAGTGCTGTTATATTTCCATAAAAAAGAATTGCAAGTAGATCTAGATAATACGTAGGGCAGTTCTTCTCAAAGATATTCAACTTATATTAGGTGTAGGATATCAAATTATAAATTTTCATGAGTACACAAATGAATCCTTTCATTGAAGCGTTGATGTATATTAAAAAACACTATCCACTTTTTAGAAATTTGTGTACAGTGGCATTGATTATCTTTCTATTAAGGTCATTGATGATTTTTTTAGATTCATTCATCATGAAATAATTTACCAATTTCCTTGTTAACTTTTTAATTGATCTTGACAATCATGTGAAATATCACAGAAAACATTTGTAGTACAATTCTAATCCTAGAAAATTGTGTATTTATGTGACACTAGAGGATCTGGGTCATTGCAATGTTGTCATTCTTTTTGAAGGGTCTACCTAAATTCCTTCACTTGTGATCACATTTCCCAAGAATTTTACTTATTTCATCTGAAATACACACTTTTTGAGCATGTTGTACAACCTTTCCATCGTTAATTTCACAAACACAAGCCATAGAAGATCGTCATGAAACTCCTTGCACATTAATTATATTATAATTCATCGATAAACTCTTCCAAAAAAATTTAATGTAATATTTAAATACTATCTTCATAAAATCCATGATGATTTCAGGTGGAGTAGTAAGTCTATATGGCATAAAAAAATATGTAGTGACCAAGACTTGTATGAAAGGGAGTCTTCTGAATATATTCTTTCTTCCCCAATAGATGATGATATCCAAAATAGAGATCCCCAATTATAATTAATGAGTTACACATAACTTATTTAATAGATAATCATTCCTTGGAAGAGAATACTTTTTCATTATGGTGATCTTGTTGAGTTCTTGATTATCATTTCACATATGAATTGATCCATCCCTCTTCATGATCAATATAACTAGTCCACCCCAAGGTGATGATATGAGGAGTATTTACCATTTCCCCAAATTATATTTTATATTATTCTTTAACTCGTCTAGTTCAATACGGTCCATCCTAGAGGGACATATTGGGATAGGTGTAGCTTCATTAATGAATTCAATTGTGAACTCTGTCTCACAATCTAGGGGGTATTATGGTAAATTCCTCATGAAATACTACAATAAATTCAATCAGAATGGGAATTTCCCTTTTGTAGATAGCATTATTTGACTCAACCAATTGAGCGACATTTACATTATCATATTGAATCAATACACACACCATTGATGGATTTTTCTGAGGAAAATCATTATCTTCATCAAATTTTTATTAGAGCATGTGATGTTTTAGATTCTGAATAGATATTTTCTTATCCCAAATTTTGATGATTTCCATTTTGAGATATAGATTTTCTATTCCCCATATAGAGTCAAATTATACTATAATAGGTATCCCAAAATATACAAGAAGAATCTCTCCACATACACCAATAGGAGAAGTTCACAACAACTTGGTTGTAAGGATTGGGACACATGGTGTGTTTATTGGAATCTATTCTTCAATTTTTTAGGCCATATATTTAATAATTATAGTAAATATTCATGATTAAAATTAATACATAGAACTAGAATCAAATATGACATTTCTCATTCAAAAATGAGTAGGATGTTTACATTGTATGATATTGTTTTTGTTTCCCCACATCCACATTTGTGATTGAATTAGACATCAATTACATATTTGAATTCTGTTGTTGATGATTTTGATTACCCTCAAGGAATATTTATATTCATAATGAACTAAATTTGTTCAAAATCTAATTCAATATAAAATATGATTTTTCAAATACATGTAGAGCATGGCCAAATTTCATTAAAATCAATAATTTCTACTATTAATCCAAAAATCAATTGATTCATAATATTACAAATAATAAGATCTTAAATAATTTCTAATTAAGGATTTAAATAAATATTTCCTTATTTAAAAATTCAACATACTAAATTTATAAATTAATCTTTCAATAAAAATCTTAATATAAATTTAATCAGATTAAGTAAGAACCAAAATATTTCAATTTTAATTGAAAATTTACAAATTTTTTTTAATTGGATATATAACTATAAAATCTAAAGTATAAATATAAATAGTGAATTATATTATATTGTAAATAAATTTACAAACCTTATTATGTTTTTCATCGATTTAAAAATTACATCCTCGTAATTATTTTCATAAAATATGTTTTGTGGAATATTATTCCTTAATAAAATTTTACGATTCCTCTGTAGATTTTTAAAAATATGGATTTTCCACCAAAAAATAACCCGATGAATAAAATTATTCCTTAACATAGTTTTTTGTATAATAATTTATCGAAACTGGTTTTCTCTCAAATAAATGATTCCCTTCCAACTATACTAATTTTGGTCTCCAATAAATTAGATGTAACCAAAATATATTTTCTTTTTTAAAATAATCAATCCAATCATATACCAAGGATTTAATCTGAGCAATGAACACATGTTATGAAACTGATCTAACAATTTCTAGAATTTCATATGTTGTAATAAACCATGTACTTATCTATCCCTTTCAAAAAAACCCATAATCATTTTTCATTGAAATCAATTATCGATAACATGGTCGTATACCTCAAACGATACATGGTTCCCAAAATTAGGTACAAAAAAAATCATTTCCCTTATTTATGAATCCCTTATGTTATTCTGAATCATCATTTCTTTCTCAAATATAAGATCTATAAACATTGTTCAATAAAAACCCGTCTTAGCTACTTCACCCATTCAATATATTGTTTGATATAAATGTTTAAATAATTCAAAAAAGGGCCCATATATATTTTGGAATGAAAATTATTCTTTTTAGAGAAATCAACAAAATGAAATGTGGTGGTCCAAACATTAAATTTAATCTGTTGAAAAATATTTAATCCTTCATACAATATTTAATCATTTTCTCTAATTGTCCATAGTAATGTAGATGAAGATATATCATATAGTTTAAATCATTACCTATATATCAATTAAGGTATTGGAAAAAATGTATATATGGGACAACAATCTAATACAATTGAGAGTGGAACTGTATAAAACTAAATTAAATCTTTTAGTTATAGTATATAAATATAATATCAAGGTATATTATCTCAAACAGTATTTCTACATTGAAATTCCGTAAATCATCAATAGTAACCCACATTATATTATAACTCGAGATGTCCTTGGAAATCCCACCATGAAATCATTAGATAAGTTTTCCTATTTTCTCATTGGAACTGGATAAGGATTATGTGACCCTTTTAATAATTTAATTTTTTTATACTAGTGAGAATTAATTTTTTAAAAATATAATATTTATATATCTTCATTTGATCCAACAAATAATAATTCTATAGACCTATATATATCATTATACATCCAGGATGGATTGAAATGGTTGATTTGTTATGTTTATTAAAAATTCCTTTTCATGTGTATATTTGATTGAAAACAAATAAATCATATAATCACAACAAAAATTATTTTTTAATATAATATTTATGAAAAATTAAATTCTTTTCTAGCCCCTATATACTTGATTACCATAATTTTCATTCTAATTGTGATTGATTTTTTCTTAAATTGATGACATCACTAATAGTATAAAATAACTGATGAAGTTATTTACTGTATAATTTTATGGAACGAATTCATGAAATTATTTATAAAGGATAATATTTTAAATATATCATGATTAATTGTGATTAATAATTTCAACAAATTTATTATTTCACGTTGTTTTCTTTTCATGGATGGTAATGAATATTTGGATTATAATAATCTAATCTTTCAAGACATCTTATCTAACTATTATACAAATAATTCATATTGAATATTTAATTTACTTTTTTTACCAGTATCTATTTATCCTGCATATAATTATAAATTATGTCTCTTGATTTTAATGATATAAGATTACCATTTTGTTCTAGATCATGTGTTTAATATTTTAGCTCATGTGGTTTCAATTGACTTGAACAGTAAGTGATTACTAGATAATTATGCCTCATTATATCAACCAAGTAGATTTAATGAAATAACAATACAAATTAACAATTCATTATTTCTAGATGGAAATAGAAAACTACATCACTCATAAATTATTTTCCAGTTCCTAGAGACTTCCATCACCATCATTAATCTATATGAATTCGACTCTATTTCTAGTTTTCATAATTGTTTTTCAATATATCATTTTAATTTTTCCCAAAATACATGTATTAAAATGGTAAGCTATGAAATATATGAATATATATGCTCTTTATTGGTATAGTCAATTAATTAACAACATTAGTTTTGTTATGTTAATTATTTATAAAATATTTAGAAACATTATTCATATTAAATGAAATCATTTTAAAAAAAATTAATATTTTATAAATTTTCCATATAATATATTTTCCTTATTGGTCTGAAAAAATATCATTATGTGTCATTCAAGATTTTATGGATATTTGGAATAAAAAAATATCATAAATAATATAAAAATAATATTATTATTTTCCCCAGAAAATAATATTAATAATACCTAAAATAGAATCATGCAACAGAAAAAGCATAGGATCTAAAAAATAATCATCATGCCCCTACAGAGTCCATAATTTTTTCATTAGAATTTCATACTACTATGCCTACAACTATGGGTAAAATGATATGTGATCTATATTTGAAAAAAATTATCCCAATATAGATGATCATGAAAATTAGTGGAATGAGTAAATTAGACTAGTTATTAATGGTTATATTATTCATGAAACTAAAATCAATGCATGGACTAAATAATCATTTTTCCATAAAATTATATAAATAACGCTAATCCCTGGTTATGTTCATATATTCCAAAAAAAATTCAAAAAAATTCTCCTAAATACATTTCCAATTATTCACATTGTATATAAGTAAATAAATAAGGGGGATTTGAAATTATCATAGTTTCAAGAACTAAATAAATACGAAACTATAATTCTTTATTATGAATCAACCATTGATTCTTATTAAAAATATATATATATATTCATTACATATTGGACAATAACTAAACTAAATGAGTATATCATTTAAAATTGCAAGAGTTTCGTTTTGTTCAAAACCACATTTTAATAATTTAATGGCTTATTGGTATAACCTGAATGGTATGAAATCATTGAATATAATGTTCATAGATATGAAATTTTCTTTATCATGATAATTTTAAAGGTAATGAAAACCCATAAAAACATAATACACTACAATAGATTTTTGAAGAATATTTTTAGGAAACACCAACATAGTTGTAAAAATTTTAATAATCATATAAATAATGCAATAATTACAAGTCCCCTAAGAGATTTTCCAAAATTTATACCTATTTTTAGTAGGTGATATGTCAATTTTATTTAGAATTTCATCAAAATGAATAAATTTTATGATCCAATGTCCTTCTATTTATTTGTATGACCTAAAAAATCAAATTCATTTCAAAGTTCAACACAATCATAGTAGTATGAAATAATTTTTTAATAGTGATTATATTATGATTAGAATGATTTCCACCCTTAGTAAATGATTTTGAACAAGAATTAGATTAATTACTCAACTCATTTAAATTAACATAACTCTATTTTTTTAATATATCTTACCACATTCATTGATTGTTCATGAAACATTTATTCATAGTCACATGCTATATTACCAAACATCACTAAAAAATCCCAAATGGTAATAGTTTTTATAAAATGAAATTTAGTACTCATAGAATCGATTTGGAGCATATATCCTAGTTTCTCATTTCTATGATTCCTTATTTCACACTTGGCTACAAAATCCATTATTTTCTCCAATTAAACGAACAATCTACCTATTTTATAAAAACATTATTCTTAAAATATTTCTTTATGAAAGTTTTATTATTTTAATCACATTCCATAGATTTTTTTTCATCTCTATATTTTTAGTGTTTATATCCAATAACAAGAAACGATATGCATCACTTTAAAAATAGTAAATATTAAGGATTTCCTTTTTTATGTTTTCAAATTTACATGATTCAAATATATATTTTTATTAAATTTACCACCAATAATCTACCAATAGATACAAGGTACCATTGATAGAAGAAGGAAACGATTTCATTGAATGACTTTCAATGGGATTGTATTTATATGTTAAATATAGTTCTTCTAAAACATTGATGCTTCAACCATTTATACTCTAGGTTTACTAATGTATTACTAAAATAAGCTAATATATTCCAATAACATATCTAGATTGAAAAATATATATTATTTCAAATTAATTGAAATTCATTGAAATTTTTCCATTCACCTAATGAAGTGGTTATCTTAGGTTATATGACACACTACTTTTATATTCTGTTATACATAACATTTTATTTTCTTCATAAACTAATTTCACACACAATGCTGGTTGTTACCATATAGAAATAAAAAATTATTATAAAAAAGAAATTTTTTTCATACGTTACTATTATATAACATAATATCATAAAACAATGAAGATATAAAGTTTTAGTGTCTTGGTAAAATTATAACCATAGAGAGAATTTCCAAAAACAAAACAACCTGAATATTTATTCAATTATTTCTTCTCCAGCATCTTATTTACCATCATGTTCTCATTATTTAAATTAATCACCTAAGGATGTAAATAAAAAATGGATGAGATAAAATTACATTAAGAGGATATATAATAGTATGAATCAATATAACAATGGGTGATCATAATCAAAACATTATCATCTACAGAGGAATAATTAGATAATAAAATATAATGTTTCATTGAATAAAAAGGAAACAGAATATCCTAGTTGTAAAATAATATAATATTTTTGATAAAATATAGAATCATTTTCATTAATATTTAAATCCTTCATGAGATACATCACATTAACAAATGCACCAGAGAGCTATAAAATTATGGGTTCACCTGTCACATCATGACATTTACATTACCGTGTGTGACACATATATCATATATCAATTGTGAAAAATTAATAAACATTGTGAATGAATTTTTTTCATTTTATATCAATAAATTCATAATAATTTGTTTCCCAACTGAAATTGAGAATAACACACTTCAATCATCATGTTATAAGTATAAATCTATAGAAGTAAAATGTGTGTTTTTTAAAGAGGGAATATTTTTGAAAACACAGTGTTTACCATAAACAAAATTAGAAAACATTTATCTCCATGAAAAAGTAATATAATGATTAATAAATTAAATTTAAAAAAATTTCCATTCTAAAAATAGGGGGAAAGACGAAAAACCAAATGGAAGAGAGTTGTGTCTGAAAATTCCACATACATTGTGTCTCAAAGCATTATTCACATCACTGTCCTATATAATCACATTATATTCATTAATTAAAAATTTAATAAAATGTTATAAATTAATTTTCTACATTATAGTTTTTTTATTTGCATTTTTTGGAAATTGTATTAATTATATATTTTAATTTCATCATTTGAGATCATTCCTTTTCAGGGTTTTCATTATTGGTTTTCTTGTATTCATGAATGGTGATTCTATTAAAATAGTGATAAATATCGAGGATTGTTATTATATATTATAAATTATATTCCAAATGATTATTATCTATTATAATATATTTAATTATATGCCATGATGAAGAATTATCATATAGATGTTAGTAATCAATGTTTTAGCTTAAATTTTAAGGGTTTTCAGTCATAATGAACTCAATTAGTTTTATCATTTACTATTATGTAAGCATGTTTCTTTAAAAATATAATGATGGTTCTATAATAAAAGTTAAAATATACTTTTAACCATTTATTTTTTAATAATATCCTTGATGGTTTTTACTTAAAATGAATGTGTGTCAGCCATGATGTCGGTAAATTGACACATCACGGGTGGCGATTACATTTTTATAATACAAGAGTGAAAGGGAGGAGTTTAATGTTGTATTTTACATTAAGATGTTATAATTATAGTATATTATTTTTAATGGAGTAATAATTCAATTTTATTAATGGATGGAGAGGAGAGAGTAAAAAATGGAAATTGAAAGTAAATTAAATGAAAAATACATACGATTTACCTCTTGAATTCTCGTAGATCCTCCTCAATGCACAATGGATTGGAATTATTATGAGAAAAAGTTACATTGGATTTGGGAATGTGATAGGTATATGTATAGGTAATAATTTATTCATGTATTGAAGATTGAGAGGTGTGATTAGAAATGGGTGTGAGGGTGGTATTTATAGTACAAAATAGGGATGTATTTTGAATTTTTTAATCATTATTTTATTATTTTGGATCAATACTAATAGTAGTTTTAATATAATGATAAAATATATTTAATAAATTGTGGTAGAATTTCTATTATGTTTCTTATATAATCCTAACATCAACATCGACAAAAAATGCTGGTATTTAGCATTTAAAAAAAATTATCCTATTTTACTATTCATTAAAAATAATGTATTTTAGGGAAATCCAAAAAAATTAAACCGTGCAATTTTTAAATGATTATAAATCCAAAACCAACTCCATTATATGACCATAATATTTTAAATATGAATAATTTAAATTTTTTAAAATAAACAATAACTATGAAAACCCTTCTTTTAAAATAATAAATGATTTTGAATAAATTTGAATAATTAAATAAGATATCCTAAAATTATATTAAAATCATACGAAATAAAATTAATAATTTATGAAAAATTTTATTAAAATTAATTTTATTTTAATTTATTAAATAAATCGTTAAATTTTAAATAAATGTATATGACTTATAAAAATACAGACACTTAATTAATAATTTATAAAAAAATTATTTGCGTCGACTATGATATAATAATAAATTAATTTTATTTATATGATTCATAAATTTTATATATACCTTCATGGGTGTGTAAATGATGCATTTTTCATATTTACAATTCATAAGGGTCCTAATACAATTATTATGGCCAAGTTACTATTCATCTGTATTGGTTTCTTAACTTTGTGAAATACTACTAATTTCATTAATTAGTCATTTATAATGTTTTTATTATTGCCTCTATATGATTCATGGTGGTTTTTATTCTATGAAATTACTATATTAATGGATTAATTCCTTTGATAAATGTTGAGTTTGTTACATTCATCCCCACTTTGGAAATTTCTCCTCCAAAATTTTATTTTACATAAATTGGATAGAGTGCTTCTCCTTCATCACCTTCCCTAGTTCCAAATTTTCTTCTACATACTTATGGTTCCTCCGCAACCCTTTTAAATGGTGTGTTTTCATGTTTCGTAGAACCATAACTATATTTACTTGAATCATTATTGAATTCTCCTCATAAAAAATATCAAAATCCATATGTACCCCCTCTGAGTTTAGTAAATGTGGTGGGTCTAGTATCTTCATTCTCATGAGGGATATATGGAAGCCATAATGGATTCTATTCATATTCATCAGAAGTAGAAAAGTATTGGTCATGGTTCCAATGTGATCAAGTAACTAGGAGGGTGCAATGTACCTTGGTCTATGAATCATATTCATTCCAAACCACATGACCCTCTTCCTCGGTGATATTTGAAGGGAAACTTTATCTCCAACATCCAACACCTAGCCCCTTTGACGGTTTCCATCATATCACTTTTTCTGAATATGAGAATCAATGATATATTGTTAGATGTCTTAAATCATCTCATCCATCTCATGAATATGATTTTTTCTTGGTTACATTCTCTCACCAAATGCATTCCAATAGATTTGAGGTCAACATCGCTTTCCATACAGGCCTTCATATGGAGGAATCTCAATACATGGGTGCAAGATATTGCTGTATGAGAACAAAAAAAAAAGGGATATGATGATCACATCCACTTTATAATTATAATTATTAGAATTGTAGCCTATCATAGAGTATAAAAATAGACCTTTTTTATTGGGCATCATTTTGGGGATGACAGGTCATGGTGAAATTTAATTCAGTATTGAAAGCATATTAATGACTCGTCCAGAATTTAAATGTGATCCACAGATCACCATCTAGGAAAATACAAAGTACAACCGCATGCAGTCTCACCAAATATTTCACAAATATCATTTCATTTTTTTTAAGTGACATTTCATTCTAAATAGTCATAAAGTTTCATGTCATGGTGCGTCGGTCCACCACAACCCATATTGCATTATTTCATTTTGATGTCTTTGGGAGACGTGTGATAAAGTCCATAGTGACATTATCCCATTACCACAAGGGTATAAAAAATATTTGCATCATCCTGTTGGACCTCTGTCTATCTGCTTTAACATTCTCAATTTTCAAACACTGTGAGATATACTCACCAATCTTGTTCTTCATGTTTTCCCAACAGGTGTGTCCTCAAAGATCACATTACATCTTTGTACACATGAGATTGATATTATTATTTTACCTCTGTGCATTATAAAAAAACTCGTTCGTTATCCCAGGTGATGAAGGCACACAAAACCTTATTCAAACCCAAATTTCACAATCATCGTCGATACAAAACTCTTACAAAATCTATTCTATTACTATATTCAGCCTCTTTTATAGCTCCAGAACATCCCTTTAAGCCTTGTTATTCTTCTATTATATTAATGTTTGGGAAACCACTTGGGAAGGATTAGATTTATTTTCAACCATTATGATTTCTAAATCTATCCATTTCATATCCATAAAGATAGGTTCATTATCAATATTCAACCTTGATAGAGTAGAATGTTCTTTTCTACTAGCATCATCATCTACATTACATTCCATGCCAAGATGATAGTGAAAAGGAAAATCATAGTCATTTATTTACTCTTACCATCTCCATTGATGAATGTTGAACTTGTTTTTTAATATAATGTTTTGGATATTATGATCTATATATACGCCACACATCTCACCACAGTGATAGTGCTGTTATATTTCCATAAAAAAGAATTGCAAGTAGCTCTAGATAATACGTAGGGCAGTTCTTCTCAAAGATATTCAACATATATTAGGTGTAGGATATCAAATTATAAATTTTCATGAGTACACAAATGAATCCTTTCATTGAAGCGTTGATGTATATTAAAAAACACTATCCACTTTTTAGAAATTTGTGTACAGTGGCATTGATTATCTTTCTATTAAGGTCATTGATGATTTTTTTAGATTCATTCATCATGAAATAATTTACCAATTTCCTTGTTAACTTTTTAATTGATCTTGACAATCATGTGAAATATCACAGAAAACATTTGTAGTACAATTCTAATCCTAGAAAATTGTGTATTTATGTGACACTAGAGGATCTGGGTCATTGCAATGTTGTCATTCTTTTTGAAGGGTCTACCTAAATTCCTTCACTTGTGATCACATTTCCCAAGAATTTTACTTATTTCATCTGAAATACACACTTTTTGAGCATGTTGTACAACCTTTCCATCGTTAATTTCACAAACACAAGCCATAGAAGATCGTCATGAAACTCCTTGCACATTAATTATATTATAATTCATCGATAAACTCTTCCAAAAAAATTTAATGTAATATTTAAATACTATCTTCATAAAATCCATGATGATTTCAGGTGGAGTAGTAAGTCTATATGGCATAAAAAAATATGTAGTGACCAAGACTTGTATGAAAGGGAGTCTTCTGAATATATTCTTTCTTCCCCAATAGATGATGATATCCAAAATAGATATCCCCAATTATAATTAATGAGTTACACATAACTTATTTAATAGATAATCATTCCTTGGAAGAGAATACTTTTTCATTATGGTGATCTTGTTGAGTTCTTGATTATCATTTCACATATGAATTGATCCATCCCTCTTCATGATCAATATAACTAGTCCACCCCAAGGTGATGATATGAGGAGTATTTACCATTTCCCCAAATTATATTTTATATTATTCTTTAACTCGTCTAGTTCAATACGGTCCATCCTAGAGGGACATATTGGGATAGGTGTAGCTTCATTAATGAATTCAATTGTGAACTCTGTCTCACAATCTAGGGGGTATTATGGTAAATTCCTCATGAAATACTACAATAAATTCAATCAGAATGGGAATTTCCCTTTTGTAGATAGCATTATTTGACTCAACCAATTGAGCGACATTTACATTATCATATTGAATCAATACACACACCATTGATGGATTTTTCTGAGGAAAATCATTATCTTCATCAAATTTTTATTAGAGCATGTGATGTTTTAGATTCTGAATAGATATTTTCTTTTCCCAAATTTTGATGATTTCCATTTTGAGATATAGATTTTCTATTCCCCATATAGAGTCAAATTATACTATAATAGGTATCCCAAAATATACAAGAAGAATCTCTCCACATACACCAATAGGAGAAGTTCACAACAACTTGGTTGTAAGGATTGGGACACATGGTGTGTTTATTGGAATCTATTCTTCAATTTTTTAGGCCATATATTTAATAATTATAGTAAATATTCATGATTAAAATTAATACATAGAACTAGAATCAAATATGACATTTCTCATTCAAAAATGAGTAGGATGTTTACATTGTATGATATTGTTTTTGTTTCCCCACATCCACATTTGTGATTGAATTAGACATCAATTACATATTTGAATTCTGTTGTTGATGATTTTGATTACCCTCAAGGAATAATTGTATATTAAATTAGCATTCATAGTTCCCTTTCTTCCTACAATTGTATCATTGGAACTTTGGGGGTGTTATCTCCATTCATCAAATACTTTTTCCTGCTTCCTCATGCCTTTTCTACATTTATGAGGTCAGTGGCCTTCTATACCACACTTGAATCATTTCCATGTACCTTTGAATGTTTTTACTTGATGCTTCATCTCATATTATTGATATGTGGGTGGTTGATTTTTATTTCCACCTTTGTCATGATATCTTCCAGCTTGAAAATCCATCTTGTATTTATTATCAAAATAACTCGGGGACCAATATACAAACTCTATATCAAATTTGATATAACATCATAAAACATATTCCTATCTCATAATGTCTTGAATTGAAACTTCTTTTAAAAGGTGTGGTTTTAATCCATTAATTATTATATAATTTATTCATTTTTTTGATGAAAAAACAACAGTTGATAATTGTATGCCTTGGTAAATATGATTTATAAGCTATGAAACAATTCATCTTAATATTTCATCCACTATATATATTATCTCTCCAACATTAAATGATGTTTTCTTGGGAAATTATTTTTTAAAAAAAATTACCCTAATGATTTCCCACTCCATCTCATAAATTTCTTCATTCGGATTGGTGTTATCAATTAAATCCCACCATCAATCGACCCCTCTATCATGTGGATAAAAAAATAGAGTCACCATATCTATCATAGAACAATAATGTACATAAATTATCTCATCCATTGAGTTAACCCACTATTCTTGAACAAGTTTATTAGAAGATCCCCTAAATGTTGGTGGTTGCTGCCATAGAATGCATGTGATAGACAATTTCTTCCTCCTAGGTGAAGAAAGATTTACAAAATTAATAGGTATATTATTCATATCTAGGTATATATGGGTAATAATTACCATGAAATTTTTAACTTCACCCCCAAAGGCATTGGGTATTTCATTCAGTAAATTGTTTCATTTTCCCTCGCACAGTTTGTTGGCCAGGTTTCCCTTCGTTTCCACCATTTTCAAAAATATAAATTGTTTAATCAAAAAATAATTCCATAAGTCATAAATAAAAAATATATTACATTGTTTATTTTATTATAAATTAATATCTTGTGGGAACCCTATGTTTAAAATTTTATTAAAATATATTCTTAGGTTCTTACTTATTCGTAGTCTCAAAATTAATGTTTTCAACATGGTTCCCTAATCATAATTCCCAAATTAAATATTAAATACTCTAATACCAACAGTATAGACAAGGATATTTCATAAATTAAAAACAGCAACATTAAATCCTAAATCAATGAGGAAAAAAATGTTTAGTGACTTTTAAAATTTATGACAATATATTTCATTTACAAAATACAACATTAACATTTATTTAATTCTATCTTCTCTAGATTCTTTTTTTCCCTCGTGTTCTGCATAGTATAAATAAGAATGTGAGGATATAAATAAAAAAGGATTGATTTAAAATCCCATTAAGAGTATGTATAATAAAATGAAACATTATAACAGTGGGTGAGATTAATCATAACATCATTATCATGAGAGGAACGTTAAATAAAATCATGGATTGTGGCAATGTATAAAAATAAAACATCATGTATTTGTGGTAAACTATAACACATAGTTTTGAACAATGATAGAATCATGTTAACACATATTTAACATTCCATATGAGATAAATAAATTTACCTAATTCATCAAAGTTCTATATAATTCTTGGATCATCCGTCTGGTTAGAGCATTAACATTGTGCTATATAATTAAGGGTGCACCTGTTACATCATAACATTAACATTATCATTCATAGAGAATGGAAAATAATTTAATAATGAACATAAAATAACCAATGGAATCCAATGGTTTTAATTTCATCATTATACATTCATTAAATTTGGGTTACTAAAATAAAGAGGGAATAACATACCTGAATTTCCCATTTTGAAGAAATAATCTAGATATATAAAAGGTATGTTTTTGAAAGGGGAGTTCTTATGGAAACATTATTTTTTAAAACAAAATATTGAAAACATGTATATCCCAAAAATGATAATATAATTAAGAATAAATGATGTTTATTTACTTTCTATAATAAAAATTGGGTGAATGGGGGAAACCCAATAAATAGAATTTGGTTAGAGAATTCTACATACCTTGTGTTCGAATGAAACCTTCATGTTAATGTAATATATAATCACATTAGATTCATTAATGAAATATATTGAACCATTTATATAGTATTTTTTTAATAATTTTTTTATTTAGTGTATTTATTGGCCTTTGGATGTGTTACATAGTATAATTTCATCATTCAGGAGGATTTAATTTCAAGGTTTTCATGATCTCTTTGCTTGTGGGCATGAATTAATGTTCATGTAATATGAGAATAAATATCCAGAATTGTTATTATATTCTATTTATGATATTACATATTTTTAAATGTTATTATAAATAATTGGGTTATATAACACAATGTTGAATCATTATATAAAAAGAAATGATTATTGTTTAACCTTAAATATTGTGGGATTTTCAATCACAATGAAATATTCTTGTTTTATCCTTTAGTATTATGAATAAATTTATGTCCCAAAATATAAATTGGGTAGTATCATAAATATTAAAATCAATTTAAAACAATTTAATTGTTTTATTAATATTCTTGAAGGAATTTAAGGAAAATGAATTTCCATCACCCATGATGTTGGTAAATTGACACATGAGTGATGATGATTTCATTTTTTATGATTGAAGATATAGAGGGGGAGTTTAATGTTTTATATAACAGTAATAATATATTAGTCTTGTATATGTAAGGTAATGGAATTATAATTGTATTTTGATGAATGTGGGTGATGGTATAATAAGAAATTAAATTGAAATTTAAATGATATAAGAAGAAAAAATGGGAGTATTTACATCTTGAATTGTCCTCTTGAGAGCACATAGTCTGGGACTTTTGATGAGACCAAGAGCTAATGGATGCGGGGAAGGAGATAGTTATTATTATTTTGAATCATTTAGGAAATTTTCAAATCTAGAGAGGAATGAGTATATGAGTGGGTGAGTGATGGTATTTTTAGTTCAATAGATGGGTGTTTTCTTTGTATTTTAATCATTAGATTATTATTTTGGGTCATGGTTATGAATTGTTTGATAAATATAATAAATTAAATTAAAATAAAAATGTATTGTTCTAAATTAAGGTTCATAACAAAGCATTACCTAAATAATGATAGAAAAATGCGTGTATTTAGCATTTAACAAAAATTATCATATTTTACTACTCATAAAAAATTCAAGTATATTAAAAAAATTACTAAAAAACCCCATGAATATTCTTCAATTGGTAGAATTATTATATAAACTCCATTATATAAAAACACTCAAAATGTGTAATATTTAGTTTTTAAATTAAAATCATTATTTGCGTTGAAAATAATGATTTTAAAATTATTACTTATTTTAAAATGATATAAAAAATTAGCTAAGGACTCATTAAATTATTTAAAAATAATATTACATGAAATATATTATCTTATGAATAAATATTAGGAAAATAAATTTGTACTTAAATTATTAAATTAATCATAAAATTTTAAATAAATATTTATGACTTAAATAATACCAACATTGAATAAATAATTTTTAAAACATTTATTTACATAGACTATTATATAATTATACAATAATTTTATTTATAAGATGTAAAAAATTTATTTATGCAATCATGGGTGTGGTTACTATTCAGCCCAATGGTATACAATTCATAAGGGTCCAATTATTATTCATTGTCTTAAGATTTTATTTCAACAGAATGAGAAACATATCTTCTATATAACTACTTATTTCATTAATTATTCTTTTATGATGTTTTTATTATAGTCTCTATGATATATTATGTGATTTATAATATTTCCAATTACTATAATGGTGGAGAAATTCATTGGATAAATGTTTGTGTTTATAAAATTATTTTTAAAAAATAATTTTATCATCTAGTTATTGGAATGACAAGAATGAATGAGATTAAATAATTTATGAAAATATAGTTTACCAGGCTTATAAAATTATTTAAATTCATATAAATTAATTAGATTTGAATATAAAATCAAATTTAATATAAAGGATGTCTTTTAATGAAATTATATTTTTAGGACTAGATTGAAAATTTATTTTAATAAAATAAATTAATTTTTATTAATTTAATGTATTATTGAATTATATATTTTATATATTCAAGAAAATGTTTTTAAATTCATCTTATAAGTTTATAGGAATAAAATTTGAACAAATCCAATTTTAAGGATACAAATCTGTATTTCTCTGTAACGAAACCCTTCCATCTTTTAATAGAAGAATTCTTAAAAAACCAAATTTATAATATTTAATAATTAATTTTTGAAAAATTTAAATCATTTAATAAAAAATATTACCATGAATTACTTTGATTGAATTTAACACAATTTTTAGGGAAGTTGCATATTTGGATTAATTGTAAATCATACTAAATTTTAATTTGTAACATAATTGTCACATATTTTATCTATATAGTTAAATTAAATTTTAAATTTTTATTAATGTATAGTTAAATAATATATAAATAAATAAATACAATTTAGGTATTTATAATCAATTTCACATTAAAATTTGAAACAACAATATTTCAAACTTCTAGATGATTCCCTTTAAAAACATGTGGTATTTTATAGAATGCGAGATTATTTTTAAATTATTTTCTTACACGTCGTTGATTAATATTAGGGATCATGGATTCTATATTATGAATAATAATAATTTATAATTTAATGTAATTTAAAAATAAATTATTTCAAAAAAAACATTTGAATGAAATTAAAATTAATTAAAGTGATTATGTTAAAAACAAGTTTACATGATGGTTATATATTTATCTTATTTGATGAAATAACCTAAAAACTTTTCCAAAACCCATTTTATAGACATAATTATTCTATATAACCACTAAGATCGGATTTACATCACTATTTATGGTGTTATTTTTACAAGATGCCAATCAATAATGTATATATTATTATATTTACAAAAATACCACTCCTCCTCTACAATTACCATACACTCACCCTCGCCACTACATCACAAATCTCAAGCACATTTATCATTAAAAACCTTAAAAACTAATCTCCCAAAATGAATCAACTCATACTAGAGGCCTCATATTTGGTATAATTTAATCCATGTAATTCTATTGGTGAAAAAAATGTCTTTCTAAAGTACCAGTTTTGGAAGCCACCTAGAGGTGCCCTGTACCTACTAGGTCACATGGCGTCAAACACATTTCTGAAACTTCCAGAGGGTCTTGACTACAAGAAAGGGCCTTGGGTGTGATAGTTGGGAAACTATTCTATCATTTCCAGAGTAACGCAGGAGAAGGAAAACAAATACACAATAGTGGAAGCAGTAAATATATCAACAAAAGCAATAGAAGAAGACTGGAATAACAAACAAATGACACACATATATAAATGATGCATGGTATCATCTGTTTAGGAAAGTATCCAAAAAATCACTATGCTGGAATACAAATAGATCTAAACCATTGTACAATAATAAATAGATTAATAGCTCCCCAGCATCACAAGACTAAGCATGGTCCCATGCTCTCCAGCTCCAAGGAAAGTCAATTAACTAAATTATATGTGTGTTTTCCCTTGTATATACCTACAGAAATATAATCTATTTGGGTCCAAAAGCATGGCCCAAATAGGGTGTGATACTAAATCCTAGTAGGCAACCACCCTAAGATTTTTTTCTAATAGTTTGTAAATATATGGCAGGTAAATGTACAAAAGTAGTAAACAAGAAATTACTCAACATAAACAATTCCACATATAAAAATCAACTAATCAATGCCACTAACCCTCTAAGAAGTGTACACAGCCTATACCCTCTGGTTCAGTTGTAAGAATATATAATGAACCTCTAAGGAAACACTCCCAATCAATTCCCATTATAGTAAAAGGTAAAACAAGACTCAATGAGGAGATCATATAGTCAATTCCCCTTATAGTCTAAGGTAGTCAAGGACACTCTAAGGAAGCTCACACGGTCAATTCCCCATGTAGACCAATGGTAAAGGACACTCTAAGGATGCTTACTCGTTCAATTCCCCTCTGAACAAATGTCTTTCAAGTAATTCAAAGACAGTATGTGGAAGCTTCCGTGGTCAGTTCCCTTTATAGTTTAATGTAGTCAAGGACTCTCTGAGGAAGCTCACTCGGTTAGTTCCCCTTATAGACCCAATTGGACCTAGTATCTTTGAGGAAGCTCAATCGTTCAATCCCCCTAATAGCCTAAAGTTCTCAAAGACTCTCTGAGGAAGTTCACTTTGTCAATTTCCCATATAGTCTACTACACCAGGTTCTCATGGCCCTTTGTCGGTCCACAGGCATAAAAGTGCAATATGGACCAAGTAAACCTATAGAAATATATGGATAACCAGTCTATAGCACATCAAGCATGTCATAAATACAGACTCCCCACCCTAAGACAATAGGCAAGGAAAACATGCAAGGAATCCAAAAAGTCTAAGCCCGACTAAACGATCATGAACAGATCATGCGTGTTTAAACATCCAAAGCATATCAATAAACCCCATTCATATCCAATTAACCTATACATAATCATAAAAGCATCGTAGGAAATCAACATGGGTAAAATGTTAAACACGCAATACCCCTTTCAGGGGTATTGGCAAAATTTAACATAATACTCAAAGACATTCAATGGAAACACACAAACCACCTACATTGGCGTTGTGAGATCGATATATACTGGCGTCATCCCTTGGATCGAATTAGAACGTGGTTGATCTACAGAAACTTCTTAAACGTTCAATGATAGATAACATGCGGAATAATTGGAATCATGAAATGAAGTTCAAGAAAAAGTGAGAGATTACCAAGGTGATCCCAATGCAATTGACAGTGTTGGAATCAGAGATCAGATAGAGGCTTAGGGGATTGGAGAAGGATCCTAGTTGTAAGGGTTCTCTTAGACGAAGAAATCCTATGAGAAGATAGTTATTGGTATTCGATGTGACCCCAGTTAGTTTAATGAAAAAAGATAATGTACATGGCAAGTACTCTCCATTTCCATAATCTTCTTTAGGCGGCGTCCAAGTCACCCCCACATGACCGTGTTCATGGCCACTATATAGCCAACACCTAGCTACATGTGGTAACTGAGTACATGACCTGTACTTAAAAAATTTCCATAATTTCCACTTTTTCTCCACAATGACACCAAAAGGAATAAAATTATTGTACAGAATGTATGGGTTCTTAAAAACTTACCCCCTTTAATAAATTCATCCATGAATTTCCCTAGCATAACGTAGAAGAAGTAACCTTGAACTGTTCCTGCCACTGTGCTTGTACATCAACCTTTCTCTGACATGTCTTGTCATGTATCCGCATTTTCCGCCATATCCATCATACCGGAGGAATAGACCAGCCACTAAGAACCTTTTTACTATGATCAATAACCTGGATAAGATGTCTCTCAAATGATTCATCCACTTGCAGCTCAACCTCCCCAGGTTGAAATACATTAGATTGGTTTGAAAAGTAATCTCAGAGTTGAGAAATGTGAAAAACGTCATTCAAAGCCTAGTAACACTGGGGTAACTGCAACTGATAGGCAAACAACACAACTCTCCCCACAACCTAAAATGGTCTAACGTACCTTGGTGAAATCCTACCATATCTCCTAATCCTCATCGGTGCCAACCTCAGTGTGACATGGAGGAAAACCTGAACCCCGACCATGAACGCCAGAGGTTGTCTCCGCTGATCAACATATGACTTATGTCATGACTATGAAATATCCATCCTCTTCTTAATCAACTCTATCTGCTCTATGGTCACATGAACAAGATAAGGACCTATCAAATCTTCCACTCCATCCACCATCCAACATATGATTGATTGGGATTCCTGACCGTACAAATCCACATAATGTGCCATTTGAATAGATGATTGAAATATATTATTGATGGAAAACTACAAAATAGGAATGTGCTTCTCCCAAGAACCTTAAAAATCTTGGATTCATGCTCGAAGAATATCCTCAAGAACCATAATCATATGCTTCGAATGGACATCTATCTGGGGGTGGTATGTTGTACTCAAAAGTACCTGTATACCAAAATCCTTTTGATGCCACTGCCAGACTCGACAAGTAAAATGGGCATCCCTATCTACAAAAATGGTGTGTGGAACTCCTTGTATATGTAAAATCTTCTGAATGTACAACCATCCCAACTCATCATCACTAAAGGTATCCTTGACCAGGAAAAAGTTAGCAACCTTCGTAAGCCTGTCAGTGACCACTCAAACATCCTCATTCCCCCGGGGCAACCTCGGTAACCCTATTAAAAAATCCATCGTGATGTTATTAGACTTCCACTTGGGAATGGGTAACTCTTCTAAAAGACCTACTTTCTGCTGATGCTCCGCCTTCACCTACTGGCAGGTAGAACACCACATGACAATACCATCAACATCCCTCTTCATACCTATCCACAAATACTAACAGTACAGATCATGATACATCTTGGTGACACCAGGATGTACTGCCCAATATGAGGATTGAAAATGCAGCATCAGCTCCTCACATATATATTTTGGAACCCATACTCACCTCTGGAAATTCAAGATCTCATCCTCGCCAATAGTCCATCTAGTAATAGGTTCATATCCCGACACACTCTCCTGTAGGACTAGGCCTTCATAATCTAATAGCTTCATCATTCACACTCAATAAATAAGAGTAGAGGTAAGTGCTATAGAAGATAGAAACGTCTACCCATGACTATTGAAAACTTTCAAATCCATCTCAAAGAACTGATCCATAAGTTGCCTCTCACTACTAGCCTTCTGAACTTCCTGTATCTGAGTCCTTCTGTAAAACGCATCAGCCACTATGTTGCCTTTCCCAGGTGTATAGGCAAGTTCAATGTCAAAGGACTAAAGGCACTCAACCCACCTTCTCTATCTCAAATTCAGATCATGGTGAGTTAAAAATGTACATGAGACTTTTGTGTTCATAGAAAACCCCAAAATGATCTTTTAGAGGAGAATGTCTCCCACAACCTAAGGCATGAACAACTACAATGAACTAAATATTGTGTGTCAGGTAATTCCACTCATGTGGCCACAACTACTGGGACTCGTACGCAACAACTCCATCTCACTACATAAGCATATATCCAAGACCAATACCTGATGCATCATAGTTAATAGTATAGCTCTTTCCTAGCTCTGGTAAGACTAGTATCAGTGCAGAAGTCAACCTTCTATTCAACTCCTGAAAGGATGAATCATAAGAATTAACCACATGAACTTCACCCCCATCTTAGTCAAACCCATCACCGGTGCTGCTAAGTGTGAAAAGTCATGTATGAAACATCTGTAGTATCTATCCAACCATAGAATACTCCGCACCTCAATGATGTTCTACAGATTCTCCTAGAAAAATATTTCTCTCACATTCTCTATATCCACTAATACTCATGTCTCGGTGATAACATGACCTAATAAGTGAATCTGATCCATCCAAACATAGAATTTGGAGATCATAGCATATAACATATGCTCTATCTATGTACCAAAATCGATCTAAAGATGGTTTTCATGGTCATGTCAAGTGTGAGAGTACGCAATGATATCATCCATGAAGACCACCATGATGGAATCCAAGTGTGGATGGAGCACTCAGTTCATCAGTGCAATGAAAACTGTTTGTGCGTTTCTGAGACCGAATGACATAACCATATACTCGTATAGACCATACCTAATCTGGAAGGTATTAAAAGGTTTATCTGATGGTCTAACATGCAAATTATGGTAACCAGATCTCAGGTAAATCATCAAGAACACCCGGGCTTCTCGAAGCTGATCAATGAGATAATCAATCCTAGGAAAGGGATATCAGTTCTTGACCGTCAACTGGTTCAACATCTGATAGTCCACACAATGCCTAAGGGTAACATCAACATTGTTCAAAAACTGGATAGGCAAACCCCAAAGGGAAGTACTGGGTCAGATGGAACCCTTTGCCTGCAACTCCCACAACCGCTTCTTGAGCTCCTGCAACTCATATGTATCCATCCTATAAGGAGGAATAGACAATGGTGTTGCTCCTGGAACAATATCAATAGAAAAGTATACCTCAAACTCTAGAGGAAAACCTGAAAAATCCTCTAGAAAGATATCTATGAAATGATCCACCACTAGAGGAATGTCTAACTGTGAATTCCACTAGTCATCCAGATATAGACTTGAAATCTGGGCTATAACTCCTCCCATACCATGATTTTCGGGTCTCGCTCTACATTCATGGACATCACAATCTCCCTTATAAAGAAATGATTCAGCATATAGTGATGTAAAACTCACCATGTGGCGATAACAGTCGACGACTACCTAGAATGGAACTAACCAATCCATCCTAAGAGTGACATCATATCACATCATCTCTAGGACATAGAGGTCCCATATGAAGTGACACCCACCAACCTGCATAGGTCACTTCTTGCACTGACACACACTAGTCGTTCTAGTCCAAAATAGGGTGTCTACAATCAAGATATCATTAGAAGAAAATATATAGATACTAAGGATCTCCAAAACAAAAAAAATTTAATGAAATGGGAAACCCCTATATTGAAAGGATAAGAAGAAAAAAATTAGGCTTCTAAGATTGTACCATGAATGGTAAAGGGTTCGAGATCTTACTACTACTGGGTCTGCTCCACTGCAAATATATGACATGTACCGTGGCCTAGTGACCCAATTTGACCACTATGATATGATCAACCCTTATGTCGCAAAATAATGGGTGTCATTATTACAGTACCACGACCTCAACCTCATACTGAACGACCAGAAGAACTCCAGTTACCTAACTTATGAGAAATTGGTTGTGCTTCTCCTTAACACTGAGTCATAGAAGAACCCATGTCACCAGCTACTAGTGAGAAGAACCGAATGAAGCACTGAAGTTGACCCTTATTTCTACAAGATCAGCACTCCACTGGGTCTTTGGGGAAATGTGGCCTCGTATTCCTGCTCTTCCCGCACTGCTAGCACACCACCTGGCTAACAGAAGATGCATCCCGCCTACACTGAACTCCTCATGCAGTCTCTATGTGACGCTTCCTGATAGCAGTAGGAGTAATACAAACTCTAAATGACAGACCTCCCTAGCTCATAGCTCCATAATCCCTCAGATTATGCTCTCTGATCAGCACATAGTTGACGATAGAGGATATCAATGTCAACCTATAGATGTTCTCCTGAGATTGGATGTCATTCTTCAAACCATCCTCAAACATCCGTGTGAGGTACAACTCATCGCCTCCTTGAATTTGTGTGAATCATTGCAGCTCTATGATGCAATAGGAATACTCTATAATAGTAAGAGTAACCTACTCCGGGCTCATTAACTCGTAGGATAAATCGTCCCTCAATGTCTCCAAGTATATGTAATCACAGAAGATGTGTTGAAACTCATTCCAAGACATATTCTACTAGCGACCCTCCTGTGAGATCACATTACACCACCTCATGGAAAAGTCTTGAAACATGTAGGTATAGAGCTTCTCCCTCTCCTCTAGAGGTATCTCTAGATTCTCAAAAATTGTCAACATGGAATCTAGCCATGACTCTGTAGCCTGGGGTCCTCTATCCCCTGAGAACGTGGGAGGATGTTGGTGCTGAAAGACCAGCATCAAATTTGTCATCAATGGGGTAGGATGTGATGCTCCCTGAATGGTCTACATAATTATCAAAAATCCTTCTCTGAACTATGAATCAACACCTATATTGAGTATAATAGTTGGTGCCAAGACTGGCACGATAGGAGGATCTACAGGTAGTCCCTGATCAGCCTGGTATGGTGTCTGAACAACACATGGCAACTTGCATACAACCAGATGACGTATCAGTGGCATGAATCTACAAGTCCAAACTCATACCTTAGAACAAGATTATAAAGGACTGAAAACTAGTAGTGTAAGAGGGGAATTGTAGAAAAAATAACTCTAGTTTTACAAAACATGACTACATGCATGTACAATTCCCACACGGAGTGTTCCCTTAAGACCTTTACATGGGCATGTACACCTGCCTAAACTGGTCGTGTAACACCCTTAACACACGCTGTGTTGTTTAAACACACAGTGTCTAATTCAATCCACTTCCACTACCTGTGTCCTTATATATGGTTAAGCCATACCTTACTTCTATGATTGGACTACTCAAAGTGATCACGATAGACATAACATGCACTAGACTAGCTTCACCTGGACCGTGTTTTTAGGGACACAACCTAACACACGTCACACACTACATGGTTTGTTCAAGGAGGAAACACCATGTACATGAAAGGATAACACATAAATCTATTGTTAGTGACACGACCGAGTAACTGTGTTAGACTACACATCATGTTCGACCCTGACACGACATGTATAGATTATCGTTTATCCATCTAGGTTGTTAGTTACAAAGGCGGACACAGTGTCAACACTACACGGTGTTTTCAACAGGTACACAACATGTTCTAGCAAGAAATTACCTATCCCATGTGTCTTCCCACACAGCCTATGACACTGTTTGAGACTACACAGTGTGGATATAGAGTACATGGAATTTATAATAGAAAAATGTTTCTTCCTGAACAGAAGATCACATGGCATGTACTTAACATTACACGACCTGTTTTCAGGGGTTTTCAAGATATTAATCCTCTAAAAAACTCCAGAACCTAGATAAACAATGAAACGAACATTTATGGTGAGAAATTCTGATCCGTGAGGGCACATACTCCCCACAAATCAAAATTTGGCATCTTATACATGTTATAACAAGGAAAACAAGACAATGATCCACAAAATTTCGGTCAATGAGGGCTCGTAACACCTCAACAACCAAAGTTCGGCATTCATTCAAAAAAAACATAACACAAAAATACCCTATCAAACAACATGTATTTTTATCAAGGTATCTATCACAATAGCCTTCATATTCTACACAACATCTATCACAACAACATGAAATCACTAATGCATCCTAGATGGAATGGGAAGAATGAATGACATGTGATTTATAGAATGTTCATATATGATGCAAGAGAGAGAATACCCTCGTCTCATTAGGTTTCGACCGAAATAACACCTCATTAAAATTATCGTTAATAACAAAAAACATGTGAATCATCCAACGGTGAATATCAAATCAACCGTAAAGTTTCAGAACCAGAAGAATTGCATTAAACGAGGTAGATTGGTTTTTTCCTATACATGAGTTAGCTACCCCCTTGTACAACTTATTTCCAAGTACCTAATCCAGCCTATCCATGGATAAAGGATCCAAACAGTAATCCAAGAGAAAATTATCCTCCAATTCCACATTGTAACTTCCCAGTTCTCGATGCCACCCCGAGGCGCCCCGTACCTGTTTTGTCACATGGACTCATGGGAATTTTCCGAAATGAAAGAGGTTTCCAACTAGAAGCGAGGGCCATGGTTGTGATAGTGGGGAAACTATTCCCTCATTGGAAAAGTGACATAGAAGAGGGTAAATAAATACACAACAGCGGAAGGGGAAAATATACAAACAACAACAATAATGGAAGACTGAAATAATAGAAAACTGAAGCACATATGTTAAGGATGCATGGTAACATGTGTCTTGGAAAGCATCCCAAAAAATCACAATGCTGGAATACAAGCATCACTAAACCAAAGTACAAAATAAATAGATGAATAACTCCTCATCATTGTAAGCCTAAGCATGGTCCCATTCTCCCCATCTCCATAGAAAGTCAAGTACCTAATGTAGAAGGGTGCTTTCATTTGTCTATACCTACCGCAATATAACCTGTTAGGGCCCAAAAGCACGGCCCAAACATGGTGTGATAATAAATCCCAGTTGGAATCCACCCAAAGATTTGTGCCTAACAGTCCGTGAATATATGGTAGGTAAAAGTACATAAGATGCAAATAAGAAAATACTCAGCCGAAACAATTCCACATATAAAAGAAAAACAGTAAATCACAACAACCCTATAGGAAGTGCACATAGCCTATCCCATATTCCTCAGTTGTAAAAATATATAAAGACTCTCTACGGAAGAACTCACTATCAATTCCCCTTATAATCAACTTTTAAATAAGACACTCAGTGGAATCATATACAGTCATTTCCCCTTAGAATCTAAGGTATTCAAGGACTCTGTGAGGAAGCTCACATGGTCAATTCCCCTTTAAAGCCTAAGGTAAAGGACTCTCTGAGGATGCTCACTCAGTCAAATCCCCTCATAGCCTAATTCATTCAACTAATTCAAAGTCTCTCTGAGGAAGCCCACATGGTCAATTACCCTTATAGTCTAAAGCTGTCAAAGACTCTCTGAGGAAGCTCACTCGGTCACTTCCCATTATAGCCCTAAGTGGTCCATGGTTCTCTGAGAAAGCTAACATGGTCAATCCCCCTTATAGCCAAAAGTCCTCAAAGACTCATTGAGGAATATAACATGGTGAATTACTTTTATAGTCTACAACACCATGTTTTCATATCCCGGTGCAGGTCAACGAGCATAGCAGTGCATTATGGCCAAAGTAAATCTGCTGAACTACTTGGCTATCTAGTCTACAGAACATCAAGCATGTTATTAAAACAAACTCTCCACCCTATAGAAACCGACATGGAAAAAAGGAATGGTGTCCAAAAAGGCTATGCAAGACCAAATGGTCATGAATAGATCATGCGTGGGTAAACATCCAAAGAAGAGAAATCAACAATATTCATATCCAATTAACCTCTACACAAGCAAACAATTGTGGCTGGGAATCAACAGGGGTAAAATTCTAAACATGCAATATCCCATTAAAAGATATTGGTCAAAAATGTACATAATACATTGATAAATTCTACAGAATGGAACAAAACACCTACCATGGTGTTGTGAGGTCAATATACTCTTACGTTGGACCTTAGATTGACCTAGAATGTTGTAGATCTAAAATAATGTCTAAAATGTTCAGTGAAGGATAACATGAGACAGAAGTTGAATCCTGATACGAAGAACAAGGAGAAGATAGAGCATACTGAGGTGATCCCAATGGAATCAATGATGGTCGAATCGAATATTAGATGGAGGCTTGGGGGCTCTGAGAAGGATCGCGGTCGTACAGGTTATCTCAGACAAAGAAATCTTAGGAGAAGAAGGTTCTGGCGATTAGATGTGACCCTGTTGCATTTAATGAAAAAAATTAATGTAAATGGTGTTTACTTTTGAAGTACATGGCATGTAATCACCATTTCTGTACTCCACATTAGGCGGCCTCCAAGTCACCCCCACATAGTCATGTCCATGGCCTCGAAACGGCTAGCACCCGACAACCTGTGGTAACTGGGTAAAAGGTGTGTACTCATAATGTACAAGGCGTGTACTTCGAAAATTTATAGAATTTCCACTTTTACATAAAAAAACCAAAAAAGGAAAAACATACTTATAATGATGGTTCAGGATATTACAAATTTACTCAAAAAGAGGAAAAAATCATCAAAGAGAACAATTATTTTATTTTATTCCAAAACCATTATATATTTTCATATTATATTATTATAAAATAAACTAAATATACTAAATATACTAATATTTATTTTAGTTTTTTGATTTAATCCTATAAAAACATCCATTAAATGGGTAATGAAAACTTCAATCTCGTGAATGAAGACTACCACCTTATAAACCGATGACATTTGTTTTTTCTTTACTCCGACTAATGGTTTGTAATTCTAATGGATATTCAATTTTTATAATATATTTAGGCTATTTATTTTTTATTATGAATTTTTTTATTGTTAAAAAACAAATACATTCATGCTCTCCATTTTTCAAGAATACAATAATATCATTTGTGGACTTGTGTACTAACAACACCCCCAAGGGTTGAGATACATTCACATTTTACCTAGAATGTATCAAGGATGATTTTATTTAAAATATGTTATAAATATTTAATAATTATGATATTTATGACATATTTATATCTCTTTGAATATAATATAATATTTTATTTATTATTTTTGTCATGTGGATAAAGTGAAATCATCGTTCATGGATGTGTGGAATATGGCATCATCAAAGAAGTGACTTTCGTTTTAAATATATAAATATATGTCTATATGTATATTTGCTTATATGATTAAATAATATGTTAGATTTTATATAATTATCAATAAATAATGACAAATTTTACCTAATTTCATTCCATACCGATCATTGAAAAAATATGAACATTGCACATGTGTATGTATGACCTTCAACCTCCATGATTGTACCATTGGTTCATTTTTTATAACCATCTGTCATAATTTTTTTTTGAATTGTAATCATTGTATTAATATAATAATTATTTCATTATTATTATAATAGATATGTTTAATTAATGAATTAATGACTTTATTTGACATATCAATGATAGTTTTTACACATATTCTGAGTATTGTCAAAACCACTGAATTAAAATTAATTAATTAGATAATTGTATAAATTTTTTTTATGTGTAATAATATTAATAACAATCATAGAATATGGTTTCAAAGTGTAAATAATTTACATTATTTTATTTCTCTTAATGAAAAAGAACAAGCATGTTTAATCAGACTCAATGTAAGTGATTCTGTCTCAAAATAACGTTCTTGGAGACACTATTTATTTAACGCATCATATTTATTTTAATGGTGTTTATATATAGAATATGAAATTTTTATAAATTTTATTTAATTTGTGTTAAATTAAAATTTAATATTTATCACTATTTTATCATTTTATCGATAAATTTCATGAATTGTAATGGATTTTCATCTCATTTTTTAGATTTACGATATAAATGTCATATTCACTACTTAATAATTATTTATGGTGTATATACACTTCATTATGATTTATAATAGGATTAATTAATTTATTTTCATGGTATTTAAATGTTTAAATTGATTATTATTACATTTTTCATTTCATAATAAAATATAATCACAATATTAATGGATTATAAACTTACTTTTCACATCATTAAGATAAATTTAATTTTTTCCACATATATATTTATGTGGTGAATGTAATTTACCTTTTGATATTTTATATTATAGATTTTTTTTTATTAATTTTATTTAAATTTTTAATTTGATGATATTTACTTTTTGCGTTCTAATTAAGATGTTACCTTTGTAGTAAGGGGTTTAATCTAAATTTTCATTCTATTGAAACTTATTTTTAATTGTAATATTAATAACATGTATATAGTGTATATAAATAAATATGAAATTGTATATAATAAATTTCTTTTTTTAATATATAAAATATTTATTTGAGGTAATTCATTCACAGGGCTCATGATTAAAATGTTAATCATGTATTAAAGACTTTTTTCTTCTCAAATTTATTTCTACGTGATATATTCCATAACAACCACTTATTTTTTGTATATACATACAATGAATATATTATTTTATTATTATCATTAAATTATTGATTTTTTATATATCCATTTGAGTATGCCTCCTTCTCGAGGTTCAAAATTATTGATGGAACGAAAGTGGTATTGTATTTTTTTTTATAAATTTTCCTTCATTTAGATGTTTTTAGGTCATACATAAAATATTTAAGATAAGGTTTATATAATGATTCATTGTATTTTTTATCAATAATCCACTGATTTTCCGATATTCTATTTTTCAGTTAATGTTATCCATTCTTGTGTTGTATGAAACAAATGGTTCATAGAGGTATGGGACACATAATAATGTTTAGATATTATTTTCCTCAGGAATGATTTAAATGATATTTTAAGGGAATTTATATTCAGCATCATCAAAAACCATCATTGTTACTTATTATCAACTAAGGATTTTTTTACCATCATCATTATATCATTAGATAGATAATTATTATTTAAAATATTTTTTATTTATCCCATTTTGTTTAAGTGGGTTCATTATTCCCCAAAGTTATTTTTTGGAGCCTTTTAGTCTTCCATGGGTTATTTTTATCATACAGATTGTCTTAGAACCCATTTATTTTCCATTTGTTAGTCATGTTTCGTTGCGACTATAATATTACACATTTATTTTCCATGGGTTAATCATGTTTGGATGATAATATTATGTATCCCATTTTATTTCCATCGGTTAATTAGGATTCTAATATATTGTTATAGAACCTCTTCATTTTACATCGTTCAATATGTTTTAATGATATTTTCATAGAACCGATTTCTTTCCCATAGGTAAATAGAGTTATGATGGAGATATTGTTTTTCACTGTATTTTAAAGAAATATATGAATTTATGTTTTCTGATTATGTAATGGTACATGGACATTTGACACATTGTTACATAATAAACCCATGACATGTGTTTCCATGAAAAAATTAATGATGGGTTATTATATGATAAACCAATAATGTGTAGTCACATCACAAAACCCCAAAGGGTTGGTCTATGGTAGCACTCTTTAAAACTGCGCAATGAAGTAGATATTTTGGTTATTCAATTTTTAAGTGTGATTAAAATAATGAATTGAAAATTCAGTTACAAATACATACATGTTTTATTTATTCTTTCTATGGGTTATATATTTTCAAAAGATCGAGATTGATATCACATGGATCATTATTATTAATTAAGATGACACTTTACATTTCTATTTTTATATATTTTATGGTTCAAGTATTGATGGCTAATAGTCCATTTATTATTTTCCCATTCACTATGATATTATCATCATACCCTTATGAAAACTTGTTCTAATTGATGAAATTTAATTACTAATTCTTATGTTTACCCTTATCGTGCATTTGATCTGACTCTTTTTATTTTTATTTTTCAGAAGGTTATAACTAAAGAGAATGAATACTATTTGTTCATAATAGATTTCACACGGAAGATGTTGAAGACATAATTTTGAATAGGAAATGATATTTATAATAAGTTATTATGTTAAACTATATGAATTTTTGGTTTTTTAGCCTAATTTGATATGATTTTTTCTGTAATAGTTTTCCCTAAATTTCAAATACTCAAAATTTAAATGATTCTCTATTTAATATGTGATCCATTTTATCCTTTTTTAAACGAAATAATTTGAAATAAAAATTTGGGTATAAATTGATGGAATTTTATTCAAAAATAACCGTTATGGATTTCAAAATTTTATTAGGGATTTTTGGTCATAGGCTATAATAGTTGTTATCAATGGTTGGTTTAGATAACATTGAGGATTATCATGTTTTTATATGAGGTTCTACTAAGTGTTATTGATACCATCATAGGTCTATTATCATATGGTTGATCATAATTTCAATGTCTTAATGACCCCTTTTATGGTTTTATGTATTATTTTTTTGAAATTATCATTGATGTTTCTTGGAGATGTTATTTGTGATATGGTATTTTTGAACCAAATAAAAATAATTAATTTTTATTACAATGGAATAAATTTTTTATTAAATAATGTAATTGGGAAACATTTTTTTTATGAAAACTCATCGTATCCATCTATGCAGTGGGGCATGAAACCAATATTGATGGATGATAGGGGTTGTATGCCCCACCACTAGAATACATGATATCATGGTATGTATGACTTTTTTTAGGTTTATAATATGATTATTTTAAAAAATTATGGAATATTATTTGATGAATACTTTTTTATTTTTCAAGAAAGAATATATGATCAAATATATATGATATATTGTTTTTAAAAATAGTCAGGAAATGTATGATGAAAATTATGAATAGTTGTTAATTGAATGATTTGGTTTGAACATTTGGTATTAAATATTATGTTTAATGAATCATATGAATGTTCACATGCAATGGTAATTATCTTACTATGCATTTTTTTAAAAAAAAATTGGTTAATGTACAAAGAAATATTGAGTTGCTTGAGTGATCATTCTATGGTTACATGGTATTTAAAAGTGGGTTTTATTGATTCACGAATTCAAAATTAATTAGGAATATTCATTTTTTATTGGGGAAAATGACAATATTTTTTTTAAAAAATATTAATGGATTAAATTATACTCATTTGGAATGTATAATTCTTTTTTTCATATTCTATATATTGTGAGAGAATTATTTTAATATGAAAATGATATTGAGAGAAAAGTATTAATATATTATCATAAATAATAATGATCCAATGGTCATTTCAATTATTATTTAATTATTTATTTAGTAATATATATTTCCATTGATCCTTCACAAACTTTTGATCAATGAAATCGATCAGTCTCTATAATTATTAAAAATTTCATCCAATTACCACATATGTATTACCTATATGGAATCCTTGTTATGTGTAACATCCATTTATGATTAGGTTTTTCTCTATAAATTTTAGGATTATGTTTTGTTAACTCTTTTTACAAATGGGTTTCAATAAAAAACAATTTAAATGTCAATCCATGAAAAACAACAATAAATTTTTAGGGGGAACTTCACATTTACAGGGGTAGTTATAGCATCCAATGATTTCAAGATATAAATTTTTTCAAAATAATTAAAATTATATGATAAATTATATAGAATGAAATGTATAGTTTATCATGTTTAATACAAAATACCATGTTTATCTTATCTTGAACATGACATTTATTTTCATCGATAATAGTTGTCAAACAAAATGTCCAGTCTAACTTGAAAACAATATACTATTATTATTTAACATGATTATTATCACATATTCAATCGAATGCATGCAATAAATTATATTAAATAAATATTGAAAATATTGTTTACACATTTTTGAAAAATGATATCATTGGTTTCCAACTAATTGGAAATTCATTTAAAACTAAATTAAATATAAAGGGTGTACTTTTATGAAGAAAGTAATTTTATGACTATAATGATATATTATCGTAATAAATTAAATTTAAGAAAATTATTATAATATATTAATGTAATTAATTGTTCATATAGTAAATAATTTATACTTTTACACATCCAACATGATTTATAATAATATAATAATATTAACCTATTTTATGCATAAAAAGTGGTGTTTTTATAAATGTTAGGTTTCTACCTTTTAATGAAAGGCTTGATATAATACTAAATTTTTTACACAATTTTATTGTTTAATTCAAATAATAAACAGTATTTACTAAATATTAATATAAATATTCAAATTGTGTTAATTTTTTGTATTTTCCTATGATTGTTTCATATTTCAAGAAATAGTTAATAATAATAAATTTTTAATTGAAAACAGAATTTTCAAATAATTTATTTACATAGTTAAATTATATTTAAAATTACTTTAACTGTATAATTTTTTATATTATAGATAAATATTTCCAATTTATGTAATATTAAATAATATCACATTGAATGTGGATATAAACAATTTTCATACTTTTGAACTTTTCTCTTTAAAAACTCATCGTCTCTTCCTGTCTACAGGACTAATATTACTTCATTAGTGCCACTTATGTGATTATAATTTCGGAAAATGGAATAAATATTTTCAATTTAAATTTCTTATAATGTTTATTATGTTCCATATATCTTTTTAAAAACAATATTTTTGATTGAAATAATAAATAATTACATTGAATAAGATAAAAATGTGTTTATATAGTGGATAAACATTATTCATAAATGAAAAATTAACCTATAATTTTTTAAAAAAACATTATATTCACATATTTAGGATATAAAATCAATTTTATAGAAATTTCTTAAATAATTGATGTACAAGATGTTAAAGAGACCTCCCAATAGTGTTAACCTTTTTATATTTATAAGAATTCCATTTCACTTCCATTATAGAAAAGATCTCACACTCTCTAAATAATAACACCATTCAAGACCATTATATAATATATAATAAACCATATTAGTCTCTAAAAATCCATCATATACTCCTATAATAATAAATTTAATCATAATTAAATCAAAGGATGTCCTTTTTTTGTAAACCAACAAGTGTTACTCAAAGAAGAGGCAACAATCTTCAACATGAACTTTTATTTTATTTCATTATCCACCAATTAAATTTTCTTTTTTACATGATTATATAATAAAAAATGTATATTAAGATTATTTATATTTTTTATGTTAATTTTAATACCTAAAAAAACACACACATCTATCTAATGGGTAATTAAATCATTGTTCGTGTGTACGACAGCCTACCGTCTCACAAGATGATGTTGTTCATTTTTATATTTATACCTCTCGTGGTTGATAAAAACGATGTAAATAATATTTTTATATGATATATATCATATTTTTTTACTTATTCAGTTTTTATATAACATATGACTTCATTCATTCAATTTTGTGGGAATATGATAACATTGTTTCTCGGTATGTGGAGTATCACATCCTCAAAGTTATGTGATACTTTCATGCTTTACAAGTAATGTGTTATGGGTTATTTTAATAAAAATAGTTGATAATAATTATGTAATTAATATATTTAATAAATAATTATATTTTTTTAAATATAATATATTATTTTCATTGTTACCGCATCTCAAACACAAAAATGTGGTAACTTTATTTGTGAATATACGGACTATCGCGTCCTCGATGTGATGTTAATCCTTTTATGTAAAAATAATTCTATGTATATATATATTAATAAGTAAATTTTTTTAAATTATATAATTATGATTATGTAATGATAAATGTTTCTTACCATATTTCCATAACAATCATTGAAAAATTGGAACATTACTCATGTGGTCGTACGACCTAACATCTCCATGATTGTAACATTAGTTAATTCATTAAAAACATTATTCGTGGTTTATTTTAAAAGTATAATTTATTTCTAAATATTATATATATTAAATTAATATTATTATGGATATGTTTAATTTATAAAATCCCTGACCATATGTGACTACTGATGTCAGTTTTGACAGAGAAACTGAATATGTTTAAACCACATAACATAAGTTAATTTTTTATAAAATTTAAATATGTAAAATAAAAGTATTAATAAATTTTTTTTGCTTATATTGATGGTGAATAATTTACCATACATTATTATTCATTATTATAATAAAAAATCATTATAAAACTGGACACAAGGATTGGGTTTCCATATCGAATCATTCTTCTTTAAGACACAAGCCATTTAATTATTATAATTTATTTTAATAGTTTATAAATAAATAAAATTTAATATCTGTCATTATGAATTTTTCATATTAGTATTATTTTGACCTAAAAAACAATCTCCATATTTCAATCAAGTGGTTATAATCTAGACATTTTGTGAATTGTAATGTATTTTAATCTCATCTTTTATATCTATGAGATAATTTTCATTTTCACCCATAAATTTAATTATGTTGTGTTTATACTAAAAAAATGGATATATAATATAGTTAATATATTAATCTTAATCATTTTTAACTATTTTAATTGATTATTTTTTACTTTTTGGGTCTCCAATTAAGATATTACCATAGTTTTAACAGATTTTTATCTTAGTTTTAACATATATCTGGTATATATCTTATTCACCATATACATATATTTTATCGATAAAATATATCATATTTTGAAATATTATATCATTAAAGTTTTATTTTTTATCGAATTTAAATGTATCATTTTATGATTTTTAATTTTCAGGTCTTGAATTCAGATGATACCAATGTAAAAAGTTGGTATGTATTAATTAAAATTCTATTGAAATAATTTTTTATTATAAACATAATTAATAAAATATAGTGTATATACTTCCCTATGAGATGTTAAATAAATAATTTAATTTATTTCAAGATCTCAAAATTTTCAATTTATTTTATTATTTCATTAGGACCATGATTCTATTGTTACTAAAGAACAATGATTTATTTCAAATAAATTTTATTATTCTGTGATATATTCCATATTTAAAACATATTTATGTTCCCAGTATTGTATTTTATAATTTCAATGCATTAATTCTTGTGATTTTAGAAATACTGTTAATATATTTCTCTATCACAGTGTTTGTCATATTAAATTTATTAATGTCGTAATGGTTTTTTTGTACAATTATATTCCTTTGATACATTTGTTAAGTTATACACCGATATTCTGTTATGAGGTGTATATATTTTAACATTGGCATTTTATATCATGAGTTTTTATATTATCATGTAATTAATAGATTAATTTATTATTATTCATCATTGATTTTATGATTCATATGTTTCAAAATGGAATGGATGGTTTGATATTTGTAGACATTATTATCCTGAAAAATGTTTTAAGTGACCATCTAAGGACCTTTCAATTAATTAACATCAAAAAATTATATTTTCAGTTATCCATAACTAGGGAAAGTTTTTATTGATTCCATTAAAATTATTTCTTCTTAGGGATTATTTTTGTTTCCATGAGATTATTATTTAACCCATTTCTTTTACATTGGATATTTGTTTTCTAAATATATTTTCATGGAAACCATTTATTTTAAATTGATTATTCATGTTTACTAGAGATTCTTATTTAACACCTTTCATTTCCAAGGTTTAATCATATTTCAAATGTATTTCTATGTATCCAATTTATTTTTCCTGGGTTACATATATTTCAATTGGAATAATAAGTCTCAGATTTCTGTTCCATGGGTTAATCATGTTTCAATGAGATTGTTATGGAACAGATTTATTTTCCATAGAATAATCTAGTTATAAATAAATTTCTTTATAAACCCTTTATATTTCATTCATTAATCATTTTATGAATGAGATAATTGTTCTTCCTATGAGTTTTTGATGGAATTAAATATTTTATGTCTTTTGATATTAAATTGGTATATGAACATTTTACATGTGGTAACATGATAAACCAATACTGAGTTGTTATTTGGTAAACCAATTAAGGGCAGTTCTATGATAATCCAATATAGTGTCGTTACATGATAATCCAATGAACAATGGGTCTACGATATCCCACTAGGACATTAGGTATGAGTGTCTACCATATAGTTATTCCATTTTTAATAGAGATTATAAAAGTGAAATGAAAAAAAGGACCCATGTAAGTACATGTTTTAATTATACATTATATGGGTTTATAACTATCTAAAATTTTATTTTGATATCACAAGGTGCATGATTAATGATTATTTTGACTCATTCCCTTTCTCAATGTTCTTATTTCGGGGTTTTTTATTCATTATTATGAATTTTTATTCAATTTTCGGATGTAATGTGGTTATGTCATCATACGCTTATGCAATTATATTGTCGTTGATGACATTCAACTATTACATATTATGATTACCCATATAGAGCATCTGATTTCCCCGTTTTTGTGTATCATTTTTAATAGTTTCTATATAATGGTGTTGAATGATTTATTCTAATAATGTATATCACAAGGAAAATGATTGTTACCTTTCATGAAATAAGAAAAGAAATGTATAATAGTAGATGATATTCAACTTTATGAACTAATAACTTATGTGTCCAATTTAATATGAGTTATTTTTTTAGAGTTTTACTAATTCCCTAAAACTATAAACATAATATTTTCTCCAAGATTTTAGTGATATTTTATTTCCTATTTATTTTATAAGGGTTTGACATAATAAATATGTTAAAATTTATCAGCATTACAACCAAATATTTAATGCTTTAAAATTTAGCACATGATTTGAGAGTGAGGGTCATGGGTTGTTATACTCCCAATATAATCCATTAATTACTAAATATTTTCATGTATTTTTTTATTGATTTTTTCCAATATTAGATTTCTCATTTCATCTACTTAAAATCATTCTGAATAAAATTGGATTAGATAGAGAAATGTGATAATCTTAAAATTATATATCATAAAAAATTAACCATAATGTATATACTCTCTTGTGTATTCTATTTACATTATATTTTTCTATAATGTTATATAAATCAACCCTTTCATACAAAAATTGATGAAAAATCCTTAATACATTAAATAATCATGAGTTTATAGGATAAGTCTTCACAGTTAGAAATTATGAAAACCATTTTGGTTTAATGTTTTATAGAATTAGTTAAAACATCTTAAATGACTATACTATATAATAAAAATTATAAAATTTCAAAGAGTATCAATTTTTTAAATATTTAAATACATTAAAAATGAAAAAAAATTAGTTATCAAAAATATTATTCATGAATGTTTCTAATGATTTAATAATTTTCACTAACCTTCCCTAAACCCAGTCAGAATCATCTGTAAACAAGACATATAAACAAAATTACTATCAAAAGGTATAAATAAATTATGTTCAGTAGTCAAGTAAAAAAATGAAAAAATTTAATTTTTACTATTTCCCTAATATTGATTTATTGTTTAATATAAATCCTATCAATATGTAGTATATTTTTTCTAAAATTATTTCATTTGAAATACATAGAAATAAAATTTTAACCTTTTTATGTATTTTAGAGCATCATAATCATATTACATTATCACTACTCTTAGATATAACTAGATCATAGATAAATCAATATTAAAACCACTACTTTTAATTCTAACCATCAATCCATTAATGAAAAGGTACATTACTCGGGGAATTATGGAGTTATACTAGTGTTACTAGTCTTATATGTTGTATTAGTCTCACATATTATAATTTATAACGTAATTTAACTATTTTTTAATAAACATTTATTATAACGATAAATTTTAATAATAAATTTCTTGAAAATTAACAATTAGACTCATAAAAAAATAATGAAATCAACATATCAGTTATTATGTTAAATACAATTGATATAAAACCGAAAAATAAAAAGAAAGAAAATTTTTATAATTGATAAAAAAACTAGATGATCACATGGATAAAAAATAAAATACATGATACTAATGGTTGGAAAATGTAGTCCAGTTGTATTCCTTGTTTAAAACATTCATTTATTAATTTTATCAAAAACCAAAATCTACTTTATAATTAATTTAAAATATTCAATTTGTAAAATATTAATAGATATTAATAAAATATATCCATAATAATTTCTTAATTTCAATATAATAACTCTGGAAATGTTATTATGTAAATATGTACACTGACTAAATATATTTATAAATTAAATATTCAATAAAATTGTTTATAATTTAATGTGTCCCTTAAATTATCTCAAAATCATTAGTTATTATCATTATCATTTTCAGTAAAAAAATATTTCAATTGTATACTTTCATTATAAGTCTATTAATGTTTATAATTCTTTTTCATTCACATTTTCCCATGGTAAATTCAATTATATAAGAATTTATATCCCTGATGTGTGTATAGAAGATATTTTCATCATATGTCCAAAATTTCATTGATATGTAACAAATTTTCAAATGAATTTAAATTATATCACATCCAAAATAATAATAACATTAAAATTGTGTTTTTTTAATATTTATACTTTACTGAGATGGTAGGGCATACATTAGATGAAAAAATGTTTTTAATGTTTAAATAATTTGAGAAATGTATGGTAACATTATTTTTTAATTAAATAAATATGATCATATAATAATGATTAAATTGTTTATTGAAACCATATTTTTTATAATATCTGTGTTGTGCGGTGAATGAAATCAAATCGTATCACTTCGTGGAGGTGTTAATCCATATGTACAAATAACATATGTTACCATTATTCAATGGATGTAATTCTAGAAAAATAATTAATATGTTTTCTTTTAAATGGGTTATTAACATTTGGAATATAATAAATATTTATTGTTTCATTCATTATAATTTTCCTAGAGAGTAGGTGATTGAAAATTAATAACATTTATTTGTGAGGTGGTAATATGCACATACATATGAATTATTATTTTGTTTCCAATTTGAATGAAAAGGTTAAGAATAAATTAATATAAAAATAACTAAAATTATTTAATTATATTGCTAGTAATTTTGTTTTTATAAGAAAATTTAACGAGTGGTTTGACGGAGCTCAATAAAGAAATATGATTTAAAATAGTTTTCCTAGAATAGAACATATTCTTCTCAAAACCACCTAATGTTTATACATAAACATCATAGAATGTTTTTAGGATAAAAAAATTCCACCAATGACATGTGTATTGATATTATTATGGAAGTTCACATAGTAATATAATATCAATGATGATTTTGTTGGGTGAATAAGAGATGATTTGGGGTTTCCTTTTAATAGTGATGGAGAGGACACATAAAGAATTTTTCAAATCATTAAAAAAACATAATGACCTAAAAATGACTTATAATAATAAAATATATGATATAATATGTATAAATTAATTACAAGTTGAATTTATAATTATCTTAGGCCATTTCAACAATTATTATTTTATTTTTACCCCTTTAAGCATTCATAACCCTAACTACAGAAACTGAGTTTTTCTTATAAATTTCACACATAGTAATGTAAAAAAATCACTAATTTACAAAATATAAATATCCTAATTATAAATGACAAATCATGTTATCTGTTTGAATTCAAATAATTTGAAGAAATTACAATTATTATAAACTTAAAAAATTGTGATGAAAAATATATAGCATAATTTTTCATTCAATAAAAGGGTTTATTTTATATTTTAGTCAAAGAATTTAAAATGTTATTATTTAAATTTAACTAATTAAATTAAAAAAAAGATAATTATTTTTTTACATCATAAAAAAATTGAAATAAATGATTATTTTCTTATAAATTATTGTTTTTTATTTTTCAACCAAAAAATAGCTTTTTCAAATTATTCCCAAATTCATATAAATCAAAATTTCAAATTTATGATATAAAAATTTATATTATATTCTTAGAGAAATGATTATAAAATTTTGACATAAACCATTTAAATAAAACTATATAAAATATCTAAAATAAAAATAATAATAAAACTATTTTCTCACTAATTTAAAATTTTAATATGAATTTTAAAATCGAATCCATATAAATAAAATATTATTAATGAATTTTTATAAGGATTGAATTTTATTGACTATGATCATTACATTTTTTATAACATAAATATCACATATGATATTAAATATTTTGATTCACGTGTTTCCCAATATTATTGGGCATTAAATGGGGATTAACAAAATAAATTCACTAACATCATTTACGTTTCAATATTTAATATTTTATTTACATTATTGATTACTATTATATATGGGGTGGCATTTTTAAAATAGAACATCTGATCAATATGAGTATATATGAAAAATGTTGTGCAATAAGGTTTTTTTAATTTTAAATAGAACTATTCGATAATGATTATCATATATCCTGGTATGTAATGTATTTAAATTTTTGTGTATTTTTTAATTATATGTTATTATTTCAAGAACAGGTGTAGTGATGACACGTGATTCTGAGGCCCAGGGTGCCCAGAATGTAATTTTGAACATTTCTTTATTTAACTTATGTAATCGTGAGAACATGTTTTTCTAACAATTGAACCATTGATCGGATCCGAAATTTGAGTGAAATATTGAACTCGTAACACTGATATTCTCCGAGAAAGGAGTTAAATTTGACAGGAAAGGGTCGGACAAAAATTTTAATTTTCAGACTTTTCAGAAATGTTAGTTTTTGGGACATTCAAAAAATAACGAAATATCATAAAAATATATTTTATAATCTCTCACGTCATTGAGAAGTGGATGGTGGTGTTGTGGTACAGTAAAGGGTCACATTAAATTGGGAACATTAATAGCTCATTTTGAAATAATAAATACTGCACAATATCATAAATGAAATAGTGTAACAATTCTATGACATATCGTAATAGAAACGTTCTTACATGTTTATTTTTATTAATCTAACGTGTTATAGGTTTTATAATTAATCCTTAGGGACTATCTAATGAAACATTTGTTGAACCCCTCTCTAATGAAAAAAAAATGAACGCCAAGAAATCCCTCCCCCACGATGAACTTGGAGGTTCAAACCACGAAGACAAATCTAATAGAGAATGAGATCATATCCCAGAATTGATGAATGGTGAAGAATGAATGTGGATCCTGGGACGATAGTGGCATGTATCATCATATATCTCCTACGACATATTTTAATCCATTTAGGGATTTCTTGGTGCTAGAATTCCCCATTCTTCATTCTAAAACAAAGAATGTTGATCAACCCACGAACAGGTTGATCAGCAGATATGTGGTTCTTGTAAGAGGGTTCTTTCCTTAGGGGGTTTCATCGGGATTATTTATATCTTGATAGTACTATGATTATGAACCTCCCATTTTTCAAACATTTAACTCGGATGGCACAAGCTAAAATGAGTACGGCCCAATCCCCTCTACCATCAGTTTTCATCATGGAAGAATACATAAAATAGTTTCTAGGCATGTTTGAGGCCATCATAGGGAAGCTGGAAGCCATACGGTCTCATAGGCTCAGACGGTTCGAGAAACAGCCCAATAGAACAACTCTTACTGCCCGTAAAAGGTACTGTCATTGAACCAGCTGGTGCACCACGGCAGTGTGGAATTGTGGCGCCAACCGGCACCATGGGGAGGGGTGGCCTTTGTCTAGGCCACTTGGGTGGGCTTTCAGCATGCTACTCATCAGTTTCGTGGAAGAGGACCATCTGGAATCTTTGTAGGCTTCGTGACACAAGCCGATATTTCATGAACGCGGTAGATGAAATATTCCTACATCGATCAAGAGGCGAGTGGGGATCTGAGAGTGTATTTTTGCCTCCTCTCATCTAGGTGATTAACCGGTCTACCTCTGGCAGACTGGGTAGTTTCGCAGTCTGGACCGACGACCAAATGGACCAATCCATGTCTGGGCTTGGTCTGTGTATGGTATGTTGAATCGGGGCTTGATCATGTCATTTCGATGAGGATATACTAGACCCAGACCAAACTAGCCAGTTTTTGTAAAAATTTTAATAAATTTCAAACCGGGATTCTAATTGAGGTATCATATATGGAGTTGGGTACCCTATAATGAAATTTCCCTTTGGGTAATTCTATGTGGGACTTCCTGGTGGTTGAGTTTTGACTAATGGGTTCAAGAGAAGATCCTCCCATAATAAATGGATCTATGTGTGGGAATGTAATGGCTAACTATGACAAGAAGAAAGATGACCAAACCATCATTGATGAGCAATAGAGGGACCCATCCTGCAATATAAATAAAGAAACCCATCTTAGATCCACATCTGATTGACCCTTCGCAGATCAGCAACGGAGCGACCCATTCAGGATTGACAACAGAGATACCCTTCAATTATTATCATCAGAGAGACCATTCAGGGATTAGTATAAGTGTGACCAGTTGTGGATCAGCTACCGAGAGACACATTTTGGATCATAAGTAGAGAGACCCTGCATGGATTAGTTGTCGAGTGATCCTTCGTAGATCAACATCAGTTCCAATCAACCAAATAATATTATCTTGTTCAAGACTAATCATATTTACTTTTGATATTAAGTTATATATTCTATGAGCCAAGTATTTTTCTTTGTTATTTTTTTGAGATCTTTATTTGTGGTATTTTTCTTCTTGTATTTCCGTGAGACCCGAGTTCATCTTGAGGACCTACTGAGTATTGATGTACATAACCCTATTTGGGCATCACCCATACCTATAGTGTCTTTGGAAAAAGACTAAAAAATTCATTGAGACTTTGGGGGAGCTAGTGCTAGACAATTCTCAAAGGTTGATGTATTGATGTGGTGTGTTCTAGTGACATCCTACTATGATGTGTACCTACACATTAGGTTGTATCATTGGTTGATGACCTCCAGAGATAGTACTTCTTTTTCTATACATTCAATTCATTTTTTCTTGTATTCCAATAACTTTTACTTTATATAGTATTTTTTATGTTCTTGTTTCAAGTGTTATCTTTCATTCTGCATTATTGATTGTGTGTATGTGTACAGATTGAAATACAATGCATTCCCTCTTTGGGGTATTCCTTTTTAGTGCTTGTCAGCAACCCCTAGTCTTTGAAAGAGGTCTTGGGGTATCCACGACAAGGGCCCTGGGTGAACAGTCATGAAAAAGTGGTATCAAAGGGTGGTCGGTTCAACCAGAATAACTAAGAGATTGTATTTTTAATGGGGAAAATAGTGTTATGTATCTGGAGTTCGGCCTTCATCCTGGGGAGTCTAGTATTGTTACAGAGGTTGCCTTTTACATATGACATGAACCTAAATTTTGCTTTCCAACTCATTACACGAAAACACTGATTATATGCATTTTTGAAATTTTTTTCTCTTGATATATTTTTATTCGGCTCACCGAGTATAAATTATTGAACATGGAACAATTTTTACCAACATGATGCTCCAACAATGAAAATAATCCAAGATTAAATTGAGGAAACAAGGATATTTCCCACTGAGAGATGTGGCATTGGTACAACGACCAAATACCCCGATAACATCTTCGGGTTGTGTAGAAGATGCACCACCACCCATAGAAAAGTAGCTACTTCTAGCCCCCAACGGATAGTGCACACCAACTGTGTATGCTACATTTGTTTTAGAGATAGAGGCATCTAAGGAATCAAGTCATGAAAGACCCTTAGGAAACTAAGGATTGGCATGATCCATTTATGCTAGGTTTTTCCCTTGGTAGACACACAATAAAACCAGATGGTGGTTATTCCTACTACCCTATTTCTAGTAATGATCGTGAGATGAGGGAGCGTGATTCTCCAGACAGATGAGAAGGTGTAACTTGCCAGGTTGGACTTCGAGAGCCTCTTTTGGGTGGAGTTCATACCAGTGAAACTATGGTCAATGTTTATTTAGGATCTATTGATCCAACAATAGGGAAACCTAATTGTGGCCTAGTAATCTACAAGGTTTACCGACCTCTACAACTACTCCATCGACAGATTATGGGACATTTTCAATAGTATCCGGACAATTGAGTAGGGACGCCGACATAAGTTCATGGTGTCAATGATTTATATTAGTATCTTGATGCAGGACAGAGTTCTAAATTGAACTCTACCATTGGAGAGATTCAAAGCTAAGAAGGCTTTGATGGTGAGAGACAACACTGGATGATTTGGGGCAGAGTCATCTCCAGATGGAAGTATGAAAATGATGTATTTGTCCGAACGATCCAGACCTTTTTTAGGAAGAACGTAGGATGTAGAGTAGGGGGTACAGTGTTCATGAGGTAGAGAAGGACAACTATGGGATAGAGTTGTTTAGGTCTGTGATTTGAAGGGACACATTCCACATTACTACTTATCCCTCCACAAAGACGATCAACAGATGGTCTAGGGACCACCAAGGTAGTGGAATATGTTCCAGCGAGGAGGCTAGTAGGGATTTGAATTGACAACTGAGTAGACTGAGCAATAGGAGGTGGACGATGGTTCTACGTACAACCTACACCACACCAAGGTGGTCCACTACAAGCTTAAGGAGCCATCAGACAGGGGTGATCTTAGCATCAGGTAGTGGAGGCCTATGATGACGTCACTCGAGTGGTGATTAGATGTATGATCTCTTCTTTATCCACCTTATATTAATTTCATTTTGACATTGAATACAATCACCATTTCCATGCCATAGACTGCGTTTAAGGATCAATGTTTATAGTGGTGATGTTGGCTTAATCCAAATGATTAGTTACTCCTATGTGAGAGTATTCGATTATTACACACTGCAGCCAAAACTGTATGATTACTCTAGGAGGTGAGAGCCTTAGCTAGGATATCCTAGTAGTAGCATTCAGGCCTTAAAATTTAATCAAATGTATGGACAGCTTATCTACATTACATGTTCAGATCGACTGTTTGAGGCACAAAGTGCAGTGTTCCCACAAATAATAGACAATTATTTCCTTCATTGGTGATAAGGGAACCATTGCATCACTTGATGGACATTCTCGAAGGTGGTTATCGCCGATCACTCACCAGTTGACTAGCCGCACACTCAGTGCTATGGATGAGAGGAGTATGAGCTTTCACTTAGTGGTGGACGAGTATGTGGATGTATTTCCAAAATATATCCCATGACTACCTCCTCAGAGATTGGTAGACTTCGTCATTGACTTTTACCTAGGAATGACACTGATATATACACCTGCATATTGGATTTCTCCCAATGAGCTTAGGGAGTTGGGTGTAGAGTTGGAGGAATTGTATGGGAAGGGGTTTATAAGTCCCATTATTTCTCAATGTGTAGCCCCAGTTTTTTTCCTTGATGGTAGAATGGATCACGAGACTCTATGTGGACATCAGGTACCTGAACTAGGAGGTCGTGAAGAACAAGTATCCACTACTGAGGATTGATGACCTCTTCGATAAGACGATGGTATTGAGGTAGATATTTAAGGTCTACCACATATTTGGACAAAATAATCAATGGTTATGTGATAAGGATGTGAAGAATACCGACATTAGATGATGTCCACAGACAATATGGGTTTATGGTGATGCATTTATGTGTTACCAATGTCCCATAGGTGTTCATGGTACTCATGAATAAGAACATTTATTCATAGATCGATTTTATCATTATTTTCATCATTAATGACATATGGATGTAATGAGCATCAGTGGAGGAGAACACTACACACATACGGATATTCCTGGATAAACTATGATAACACCAGCATAATATTAATCTCTTGATGTTCCAATTATAGATTCTGTTGGTCAACATTCTAGCATTCGGCATCTTGGAGGATGGAGTTTTCATAGATCTGGAGAAGATAGATGTAATGACTTCATTGAAGCCACCTAGGAGTGTGAATGAGCTGTGTAGTTTCCTAGAATGTCTTGGTACTATTGGAAGTTTGTACCTCACTTTTCCATAGAAGATTTACCCTTTCAATATTTCAAAAAGTAGTGAAAAATATATTTTTGGATGGTGATGTTCTATTAGATTTTCTAGGTGTTTTGTTGGAGACTAACCTGTGCCCCCATCCAGATACAAATAGAAGAGGGCTCTGGGAATGTATTATTTTGTGATGCATCAGGGACAAAACTAGGGTTTGTACTGATGTAGGAGTTACTTGTGATCACCTCAGGATCAGGGTAGTTGAGGGTGCATGAGAAGAACTATACGACTTCTGTTCCTGAGTTAGCTGTTGTGGAATTTTCCGTGAAGATGTGGCTGCACCACTTGATGGGTGAACAGTTCACTATCTACTCTGACCACAAGCGTCTCAGGCATATCATCTCCCAGAAGGAACAAAATGTGAGACAATGGCGTTGTAGGATGTTCCTCTAGTACTATGACTTTGAGATAGTCTATACCCCTAGGAATGAGAACATGGTGATTAACGCGATCAGTTGGAGGTCGGGATTGCAGCTATTAAGTGTGGCGACAAAGTATCTAGCTTTGATGCAGATATCCTTTGGGGATGGTGAAGGATAATCTTACCTATAGTACCCCCAGTTTCTAGTATGATAAAATTTCGTGATGGATTTCATGTTTTTATATATAAGGTTGATGATTGGGAGAGTCAGGAGAACATGAATGATGTTTTGTGGAAAAGGGGAAGTCGCATGGATAGCACATAGTTTATCTAACTGTGCGGCCAAACAGTGTGTGGAGTGTCTGTTGAGGCAGTGGGAAATTCACGGTTAGTGCACGATTTGTCTAACTGAGCGGGAAAATAGTGCGACCACTTAAAAGAGATCCTATAATGGTGGATGTCATGCATTTTTTCTTATGAGTGGATCGTTTTTTCTCCTATGTTTCCCTAACTCCAGATTTTTCTTCTCCAAAGGTCATAGAATGTTCTCCCATCATTTTGGAGGTGATCCAAAGGCTTCTCCGGGTGAATTGATGCCAGATTTCTGAGGTATGTGATCATTCTTCTTCGTTCGTGATCGCCTTCATAGATCTACATTGATAAAATTCTCCTCATTTCTCGGTTTCTTATATCTATTCCCATTATGGGTAGATCTAAGTGTGTGGAAGACGAATATGAGGAGATTTTGTCTTGATCTTTCTAGGAGAAGAGATCTAATGTGTGTTCTTAAAAAGGCAACCCGGTTTTATTGAGCGTTCTTCATTGTTTGTGGTTTCCATCAAAATCATTGAGGGAGGGGGATTCTTTATCGACTCCAGATATTAGAACTAATTGGAATGCTTTCAAATTTATTTTGTGGTGTTGAATTGATTGTGAAAATCTTAGAATAAATCTCTTTTTTTTTGATGATTTATGGTTTTAGAGAAATTTTGAAATCTTGGGGAATTGTTTTGCAAAGTGATTTGGTTTCATGAATTTAAAATATTGATTTTAAATTATGGGATTTCTGAAATTGTAAATTGTTCGATGGAAAATTAGTTATCAATTAAAAGGATGTTTTTTTAAATGGTTTGATATTGAAATGGTTTTAATGGAAATGGTTTTCAATAAAAAGGTTTTTTTATTCAAATGGTATATTAGCCTGATTGATGTGTAGATGTGGTGTGTGTTCATATTGAATTCAGGATAGAAAAGGGATAGGAGTCTCCCACATCAGTGTTGGGATGGGTAAGGTTTAGGTCTCTCCCCCGTCATTCATTCATATTGCATTCAGGACAGATAAGGGTTACGGGTATCCCCCATCAGTGTGGGGATGGATAAGGGTCAGGGCTCTCCCCCTTTAATCATTCATGTGTATTTGGGTTGGATAAGGGTAAGAAATATCCCCCATTATTGTTGAGATTGATAAGTGTTATGGATTTCCCCTTCTTCTGGGTAGCATGCATGTTTGGAAGCATGGGTTTGTGGAATGTTTGGGTATGCCAAAAAGGGATCTTATGAAATGGTTCAAATGATTTTTTTGTTATTTTTATGGAAAAATAACTTGCTGGAAAAATTGTTTCAATTTCTTTTGGAATGCCTTTGGTTTTGAATGGTTGTGGAAATTCGTTTATATTTAGTTATAAACTTATTTTTAGAAAAGGTTTATATAAACTATTCTCTATATAAATTTTTCTAACCATTTTATCCTAGTGGCTTGAGAAGAGAAGTCATTAGGAAAACCTATAGAGTTCTATACTCAACCCTACAATGGAACTTTGGTGATTTTGTAGATGTTGTATTCCGGGACATAGGTAAATGTAAATTATCTTATTGCTAGTGGCTCGTTGTGATGCATGGGAGATGTTTTGGGGCTTGGAGCTTTTGGAGAACAGAGTGATGGTGTATTTTGAGTGTCTTGAGTTGTTCATATTCTATGTAACATGATTCTTAGTTTAGTCTTCCACTATTTTGCAGTTCATGTGGTTTGACATAATGAAGTTGTTTAGTGGTCATTCTTTTGTTCATGCATCATATAGTGAATGTTTGGTTATTATTGGTGGGTTTATTGTTTATTACATAAAGGGTAAATCATCCCCCAACATGTATTTAAAACCCTTCGACATTTATTTTCAACCTTTTCCATCTTGGGGATGTATCTTAAGGACTAGTAATGAATCCTTGTACTCTCAAGAGAATGAGATTTGGCGGGTCATTACAAATGGAATCAGCGTTTTCGGTTCTCACATAACAAGTGGTCATTGATGTTCTTGGTCTTGGAGTTGAAATTAATTCTTTTATATTCCTTGGGTTGAAATCTTAGATAGTAGAAAGATTTTCGAAACATGAAATCTATAGCATAAAATGACGTAGCTAACCCATTTAGGATGAACATCATCTTACCAGGGTGTTGGGAACATAACTATTTTGGACACACTTCTAGAATGTTGGAAATCTCACTGTCATGGGTTTAGCTAATGAGATGACTATGACATGAATTTTAGAGGAATGAATTCCCATTAGTATTTCATATCTCACCTTGAGGACTGATTTGTGATTTTGTGCACAGTGTGCATTTTTTGAAAAAATGGAGAAATTGATTTCAATAAATGATTTTGAAAACAGAATATTTGGTGTATTTTGAAAATTTGTTGACTTTCAAAAGTCATGTTGAAAGTTTTAAAGAATCTTTGAAGATGGGAAAAGGGACTTTTTGAAAGCAATTTTGTGATAGATGATGTGATAGAATTTGAAATTCTAGGCCATCAGTTTCTAGAGAGTGAGATTGACGGAGGTTTTTGGCAGTTTAGAAAATGGAAACCGGTACGTATCGTCAGAACCAACCCAATGAAGCTACGGAGAATGTGGTTTTAGCTAAATCATAAGTGAACCAAGAGCTGTTTTAGAGTATCATCCATGATTTTCAAACTGTGGATATAGGGATCTAGAGGAATGAACCAAGGCATGTGGATCATACCATCCATTTTCTAAAACAAAATCCACCAAACATTTGGGGTGCTTCTAAACCGAAAAAGGAGAAGGTGTGGCTAAGTAGGATGAATCTTATCTTCGATTTCATTAGTACACGATCAATGCTCATGGTCATGTTGGAAAATTATATGCTCAAGGATCTAGCATGTCAGTGGTGGGATTTAGCGGTGCATGATAAATTGGATAAAGGCCTTACATGGGAGGATTTTGAAGAATTGTTCAACAATCAATTCTATCCTCGCACCTACAAGATCCAAAATACAACTGACTTCATCAGCCAGAAACAACAGTTTCTCTCTGTCATAGAGTATGCGGATAAATTCATGAATTTAGTCTATTTTCCACCACAGGTTGCGTCAAGTGTGTTATTGAAGGCACACATCTTCGAATTAGGGCTAAGGCAGAGAGATTCGATCGAAGATTTCGATGCTCCGTATTATGGATTATATAGAGAAGGTGAACTGAGTGACTGTTGCTGAACGTGATATCTCATGACAGATAGGAGTAGGTATGATGATACCTCTAGGAAATGGTGGGAACTCAAAATCTGGGAACAAGAGGAAAAGGGACACCTATTTACATAGTGCAAGTGGAAATTAGTATCAGACAGCTGGATCAGTGAACCTTCCTCCACAACCCCAGTGCAAAGTAGGTAGTTTTCAATGTGGTTTTCTTGACCACAAAAAGGTGAGATTGTACATCAAAACCTTGATAATTTCAAAATTTCAAACAGATGTGGCATCTACATCGCTATTGTAGGAATGCACTGAGGCCGAGTGCCTGTGACACTCCTCAGGCGTTGCAAGAATCGTATTATTTGACAGAATGTGGACAAATGAATTAGTGTCTTTTTCATAACTGAGATATTGATGTTGATTCCTAAAATACCATGAATCCTCAACAACGGAAATTATAGTAATCCCTTAGAACTCAGTTGACAATGAGCACAGCAGATCAACCCTATATGAATGGGCAATCTGAGCGGATGATAAAAACATTGGAAGACATTATGTTGGCATCTGTAATGGATTTTGGAGGCTCATGGGAGGAGATTATACCCTTTGTGATGTTCTCTTACAATAACAACTATTAAGCCTCGATACACATGGATCCGTTTGAAATATTGTATGGGTGTCCTTGTCGTTCAAAACTATGGTTGGTGGAAATGGGTGAAACATCACTAGTCAGGCCAAGCCTTGTCCAAGAAACAACAAAGAAGATCCAATTGATAAGAAAGAGAATGGAGACAGCTCAATTTCATCAAGAATGGCATGTTATCTAGTAGATACACTGGCCATTTTTAGATACTGGAATGGGTTGGAGAGTTGGAGTATCGTTTGGAATTACCACCATGGATCAGTTTGCTGCATAATTTCTTCCATTTATTTGAGTTGAAAAACTATCAGCCTGATCCTAACAATGTAATCAGATGTGATAATGTTGACCTAGATCTAGAAGCCTCAATGATACATATCCTGGTTTGGATTGTTGATAGGAAAGAGAAAGTCCTACATTGAAAAAACTTCATTGTAGTGAGGATTTTATGGCATCCTAGTCAGGTTCAGGAAGAGATTGGGGACCATGAGAAGGAATTGAAAGAGAAGTGCCCTGAACACATTCAGTTGGGTGAAGGTTTTCTAAATTCCAAGGAAGAAAACACCAATGGTGAGGAGAGTTTAGCACCCCAGATTCTAGTATGTAATGAATTCTTGATGATTTTCAGGGTTATAAAGTTAAGGGTGATGAATATGAGAGTCAAGTGAACTTGAATGATGTTTTGAGGCAAAGGGGAAGACGCTCGTACGGAACACTATTTGTCTTAACGGTGTGGTAAAATCGTACATAGTTGGTCACGGAGGCAGTAGCTGCCGTATGGGTGATGCACAGTTTTTCCAACTTTACGGCCCAACCATGGATGGAGAGTCTATCGAGGCAGTGGCTAACACATGATTAATGCACGGTTTGTCTAACTATGCGGGAAAACCGTACGACCACTTAAATGAGATCCTATAAATGTGCATCTCATGCCTTTTTGACTCTAAGTGGCTCATTTTTCCTCCTAAAAATCCCTAAATAGGGATATTTCTTCTCCCACGGTCAGTGAGGGTTCTCCCATCATTCTGCAGGTGATCTAAAGGGTTCTCATGGAGAAATGAAGCCAGATTCATGAGGTATATGATTGTTCTTCTTAGTTCTTGACCGGTTTCTTAGATCTACTTAGATATACTTCTCCCCTTTTCTCAGTTTATTAGATCTACAACCGTTATGGGAAGATCTATTTATTTGGATTCCAAATATGATGAATTTGGTCTTGATCTTGTTAGGAGAATATATCTAAGGAGAGTTCTTGATGAAGCAACCCGATTTCCTTGAGCGTTCTTCGTTCGTTGTGGTTTCTATCCAAACCATTGAGGTAGGGGGCTTATTTATCGACTTCACATAGAAGAAATGATTTCCATGCTTTAAAATTGAGTGTGTGGTGTGGGATTGATTTTGAAAAGCAAAGAATATATCTTCTTTAGTGATGATTTATTGTTTTAGTGGAATTATGAAATCTTGGTGAATTGTTGTGAAAAGTGATTTGGCTTCTTGATTTTAAAATGATGATTTTGAATTATGGATTCTCTGAAATTGTAAATGGTTTTTTATTTAAATGGTTTGGATGGAAATTGTTTATAATAAAAAGATGTTTTTATTGAAAGGGAGTTATGACATGATTGATGGGTAGTTGTGGTGTGTGTTCATATTGAATTCGTGACGTACAAGGGTTAAGAGTCTCCCCCATTTGGGTTGGGATGGATAAGGGTTTGATCTCTCCCCATTCAAACATTAATATTGCATTCGGGAAATATAAGGGTTAAGGGTCTCCCCCAACAGTGTTGGGATGTATAAGGGTTAGGGAACTCCCCCGTCAAAAATTCATGTGAATTTGTGTTGGATAAGTTTAAGAAGAATCCCCCATCTTTTTTGGGATTGTTAAGGGTTAGGGAATTCCCCTTCTTCCAGGTAGCATGCATGGTTGGTTGCATGGGTTTTGGATATGGTTAGGTATGCCACAAAGGGATCTTGTGAAATGGCTCTAAAGCATATTTGGTTATTTTTCTAGAAAAACAACATGAAGGAAAATTGTTTTCAACTTCTTTTAGAATTCCTTTGGTTAGGAATGGTTTTGTAAACTTTTTTATATTTAGTTATAAACTACTTTTTGGAAAATGCATTATATAAACTGTTCTTTATTTAAATGTTTCAAACCCTTCAGTCCAAGTTGTGTGAGTAGGGAAGTCATTAGGGAAATCTATTGAGTTTTATACTCAACCCTACGTTGGCACTTTGGTGCTTTTGCAGATGTTGTATTCTGGGACATAGGTATAGGTAAAGCATCTTATTTCTAGTGGCTCGTGGTAATGCTTGGGAAATATTGTGGTGCTTGGAGATTATGGAGAACTGAGTTTCGGTGTCTTATGAGAGTCTTGAGTTGTTCATCTGCAATGTACCTTGATGCTTATTTTGGTCTTCTACTATTGTGTACTTGATTTGGTTTGGAATAATGAAACTGTTTAGTGGTCAATCTTTTGTTCATTAATCATATAGTTAATGTTTGGTTATTTATGGTTGGTTTATGGGTTATTTGTTAATGTTTAAGTCATCCACAAAATTGTATTTGAAAACCTTTGGCATTTACTTCCAACCATTGGCATCTTGGGGTTGTCACTAAGGCCTAGTAGTGACTGATTGTACTCTCAAGCCAATTATAATTGGCAGGTCATTACATTACCTCTAGTCTATAGATTTCACTCCCCCACTCCATCAGCGAGTTAGGGAGGAACAAACCGCAGATGATGACTATGAGGACCAATGTTCTCAAATATCATCAAGACATGCAACTAATGGGTTTTTGATAGGTGAGGGGAAGGTCATCTTTTTCAAAGGATGCACCATTGTACCAATGACATTGTGGGAGGTGGTCTTGTGGGTGTTTAATAAACACCCTTTTGTTGTACATCCATGTTTTTGGAAAATGTACCATGACCTTTGATATTAGTACAGGTGGCCTTGGATATGAAGGCAGTGACTGATTTGGTTTCAGGATACCTCACTTGTCCGTAAGTGATGATCGAGCATCAGATAACAGTTTACTTGACACAACAACATGAGGTACCATTGTTGAAGTGGGAAGGTATCTCCATGTATTTCATTTTGGGGATACCACACACGTCTATGGGCTATGACTCTATCTGTGTGATCTTTGACCGACTAACCTAGTCATATCACATCCTACCCTTGTAGGGGTAGTGATCGTTAGAGGTCTTGGGGTTCCTCTACGTCTATGTGATAGTGTAGCATCATAGGGTTTCTTCAAAGATCGCCTAAACCCATGATGCAGGCTTTACATTTATGTTTTTAAACAGGTTATAGGGGAGTTTAGGACTCAGTTGCGCCTGAGCACATCCTTTCAACCCCATGGATATAGTTATATGGATCAGTTCATACAGACCATATAAGACATGCATCATTCTTGTTTCCAAGATTTTTGTAGTAGTTGGGAGGACCACCTTCCAATGTTGGATCTTCTGTAAAAAAATACCCTCACTCCATCATTTGCATGAAACCATTGGAGGCTTTGTACATGTTTCCATGTAGATATCCTTTATGTTTGAAAAACAAAAGGGAGTCCCTAGTAATAGGTATTTTGGAGGTAAGGGCTACCATTGAGAAGGTTCAGATCATTCTAATGTTCATGAGGACTTCACATAGTAGACATAACTCTAATGTTTACTAGAGAAGAAGACCCTTGGAGTTCAAGGAGGGAGACCATGTTTTCATTCATGTATCACCCTAATAGGGATTGTAGAGATTTGTATGTGGATGAATGTTATCTCCGACGATCATTGGACCGTTAAATATTCTCAACAATGATGGAGATATGACATAATGCCAACCTATTCCCCTCAAATGCATCGAGTGTGTGATTTTTTTCACGTGTCGCAGCTGAGAAGATATGTGCATGATGCATCGCATGTCATCTACTGGGTAGAGCTAGAAAATGACGATGTGGTGACATTTTGCAGAATTCCTAGTGGATATAGAGGATCTATAGGTGTAGGTTTTTTGTGGATGGTTTATTCCTCTATTGTGCATTTTATGGCATCATGAGAACCTTTTTGAGAGAACATTGGAGTGGGTGGCTCAAATTCATGATCAATACCCCAATTTGATTGAATATATTTTTTTTGAAATTAGAGGATGTAAAGAACTAAGGTGGGGATAGTTAATTGTCCCTGAATTTTTGGGGGAATTTTGTTAAATTATATTGAATTCTTTCATGACCAGGCTCTGAGGAGGAACATGTTTCCAATTCCTGGGGTTCCATAAATTTAATTTTAAACATTTCCATAGTTAACCTTAGTAAACATGTGAGCTAGTATTTATAACATTTGAAACATTGTTCAGATCAAAAATACAAGGGAAACATTTAATTCAGAACACATAGATTTGAATATATAAGACATAACATTGACCAGAAAGGGTTGGATTTTTTTTTTCAGTTTTTCCAGTAATGATTACTTTCTTACATTTCGGAAAATAATAAAATAACATAGATATTTTTTTTCACACCATTGATTGGGGATGTCGATGCTGTGGTAAGGAAATGAGGCACACTAAAAGAGGAACATTAAAGGCTTTTTGTTCAAATGTATCTACTACACTTCTTCATTAATGGAACAACATAACATAAATTCTATGAAACATTTCATTTTATTAATGTAACATGTCAGAGAGTTGGGAGTTAAACCCTTGGGATATTATGATGAACCTGCGGTGGAATTCCTCTCTAATTAAGATAAAAACACCAATGAAAACCACCAAAATGGTGAATTTAGGAGGATAAGATCTGGTTGAAAAATCTAAAAAAGAACACGAGTAGATCTAGTAATAGATGAACGGTGAAGAACAAAAATGGATCACAAGTATAAAATAACATTGATCATAATGTATCACCAATGAAATATCTATATCAGAGAAGGGATTTAGTTGTGCTTGAATTCTCATTCGCTATTCTAAAATAATGATCATTAATCAATCCACAAACATGTTGATTTATGGATTGGGTGTTCTTATAGGAGGGTTAATTCTATGGGATTTTTCATAGGGATTGTTGATATATTGATAGAACTGGGATTCCCAACCTCCCATGTTTCAAACATTTAACATGGAGGGCATGGACTGACATGATCAAGGCCCAAGGTCCTCTACCATCTTCAATGATCAACATAAAATTCTATAAATGGAAAAAGGCATGTTTGAGGTCATCACAGTGTAGGTGATTGAACTACAGACCATTTGGAGAATATGGTTTGAGGAACAGACTTCTAGAATAGATCTAGTGGCCTGCTGAAGGAACTGTTATCCCACACACACAAGCGGCGATGGCTGTGAGATGATGTAGGTGGCATGCACATTGGTGCACTACGGTAGTAGAGACTTGTGACCAGGTGGCCGTAGCGACATAGAAGTGCAGGGATGACCGACACCCCAATGAGGGGTGTCCCGCATCTAGGCCACTCATGTCAACTAATGACCGACGGTTTGTTGACCGAGTGTGAAATGACCAGTCGACTGCCGGTCCGACCATATGTGGAAATCCACAATCACTTGACCATGATGATGGAAACTGCCCAACGGTGAATGTGGGGTTTGTGGGGTTCCAGATGTGGCTTCCAGTAGTGTCACAGTCGGGCGGCGAAGAGGGATGCCTCTATAAGGCTAGGCAGGTCAGTGGGCCAAACCTGCAATCTAATGGACCAGACCCATGCTATGTCAGGTTCGATTCATGATAGGTCAGCATGACTGGGATAGACTAGATCTCAACCAAACCATCCCCTTTTTGGAAGAAACATCAATTACTTACAAACTGGGCATCTGATTGATGCACCATTTATGGATTTGGGACCCTTATGATGAGACTGTCATTTGGGTTACTCTATGTTGGACTTCCTAGCTACTGAGTTATGACCACTAGGTTGATGAAAAGAACCTCTTAAAATCTAGCATTCATTGTGTGGGAATCCAATGGCATGATATAATGTGAATAATGATTATCTTCCCTTAATGGATCAACAACAGAGGGACCCATCCTAGATCACCAATAGAGTTACCATACCTAGATCAGCTACAGAGAGAACCTTCTTGGATCTTCCACAAAGAGACCATTCGTGAATCTATAACATAGCGACCTTTCATAGATTATCAAGAGAGAGACCATTCATGGATCTGTAGTAGTGTGACCCATCATGGATTAGCCGTGGAGAGACCCGTCATGGGTCAACAGCAGAATGACCCTCCATTGATCATCATCAGATTGACCCTTCGTGGATCATTAGAGGACCCTCTCAATAGAAAATGTGATCTATCTTTATGAATAATCATCATTAATTATGTACTTATTTTAAAGCTGGTGTGAGATGTTTATTTTTCTTTGTGCATTACATTGAGATCTTACATTGTGGTATTCTTTCTTTGTGGATTTTTGTGAGACATGAGTTGTTATCAGTGTCCCTACTCTATATTTTTATACTCACACATACACGGGCATCTCCCACACCTATTGTGATTTGTGCAGACGATGAATAGCTTTTACTAAGTCATTAAGGAGCCTTGTCTGGACGGTTCTCAGAGGTGGATTGATAAATGAGGTGTGTTGTAGTGACATCTGACACTGAGTTGTACCTACCAATTAGGTATGATCATTGGCGGGAAACTTCCATAGATTTTACATCATTTTCTGTACATTCCTTTAAGTTGATCTTGTATTACAGCCCCATTTACTTTCTGTTGTACAATTACTTGTGGTGGGATTAATTTTCATCTTCCTCTCCACCATTTGGGATGCACATTTGTTTACTTAGTGAAAGAAAATTCCTTCCATTTTGGGGTATGCATTTTTGGTGCTAGTCACCAGCCCCCTGGCCTATGGAAGGTCTTTATGGCGTAGTCACGACACGAGCCCCAGGGGACAGTTTGGGTCATGGTATACTACCATTTAATGATTATATCATATGATGTTGTTTGAATCATTATATATATGAGGTTATATTACCATAAAATAAGATGGTGTGAAAAATGATAAATATTATCATTCCATATAAAATTATTTGAGTTTATATATTATATATAAAATAATGTTGTTATGAAAAAAATGGGTTATTATATTTTTCTTCATCGAATATTCATTTTAATATTAAAAAATTATGGATGTATAAAAGTAAAATTAAAATTTATTTATTTTTGTTCTGATTAAATTATTTATGTATGTAATGTTATTATAAAAATATAATATTAATTATTCCATAATTTTTTTTATGAATAATAACTCCTCCTGAAATTATATACTATTCATTACCAACATGTTTCTACACCATATGATTTTATTTAATTATTTCACGAAAATTGATTCTTTGAGATAAATAAGTATTAATTCAGAGGTAATTTAATGTTATTTTTTTCATATTCTGATATAATATTAGAATTGAAAATGTTATTTTATCATAATCATTATTTTGAAGGATTTGGGATTTTACATTCATAATGGTTGGACATATGTTTCACTCTAGATTCCCATGATAATATATGTGTCCAAATTGACTAATAATTCAACCAAATGTTTATAAATAACTTATTCATGTGTTGAATTATTATTTTTGTATATATAATTGAATTCCACTATTATGTCAATAGAACATGTTGTTAGTTGTATAAATTAATCATTAATATGGTTAAAAGATAAATTTTTTATTTTTTAGATAATCATCCACACATACCCATATAAAACATGATATAACAGTGATTTTATTATATTAGTTAATTATATATTTATTTATCATACAAAAAATATAAAAATAATAATTGGGAAATTAATTTCAATGAGAAGACATAATAATTCAATATTCATCTTTTAAAGTCAATGACAAAATTATATAACATATAATAATCACACACATATACAAGTTTTTTAAACCATAATGGAATGAATAATCAATCTCATTTTTAGGTATATTATAATGATTTATTATAAAATAATGTAATATTGGAAATTAAGGTTGAGACTTATTATTGAAATTAAATATTATGAAAATTCGTAAGTGAATGTATTGAAAAAGAGTCTTTAACTCTAATTCCTATTCATTAAATTCCATGCATGAAAAAAACATATTTCTTACAAATGATATTCTTGGGAATATGAATTTTATTTGAAATGTGATTTTGATCAATATATTAGGATCCTTTGTTTAGTTTTTTTCCAAATAATTAAGTAGTTGCGAGGTATGTCTATGTAGTACATTAGATTAATATCTAGAAAAATGTTTTCATTTTCCGTAAATAAATATATATATTTCTACATATTTTTCCAACCACAATTGAAAATTATTTAGTACTATGATCTAGATTTGTTATGTATATTTGAAAGAATTATTATCAAGAATTGGGAATATTATTAAGGGTATATAAATTATAGATGTGACTAAATCCATCTATAAAAATTTGGATAGGAACGTTTATATTATTAATTTATTCATGAAATTTATATTAAAAAATTGTCATTTTAAATGGAAAAGGTGATGATTGTAAATCATTTTACACAATTAGTCCATAAACATAAATATATATTAAATTATTTGAATCCTAATATTTATTATTAAATATAATTTATTCTTCATTTCATTATATATTATTATCAAAATAATATAATTATTGTATTTTAGGACCACAACTTAATTTATCAATATATCATTCAACAAGGATCTGTACATAACTTACAATTTCGGGAAAAATATAGAACACACAAGAAGCATTAATGAGATGTTAAATAAAATGAAATTTCTATGATGATATCATTACAATTATTAATATTTTATGAAAAAATTAATGAAATTAAATCGATAGACTCATAATATGAATGATTAAATTGGGTATAATATTTTAAGCCATGTTGAAATCCATGAATTCCATACAAATAATGGAGTGTATTATCTAAAAGAGAATATATATTTAACAATACCAAATTAATATGAAAATATATATAAGTCTCATTTTGAAATGGTTATTTTATATTTTTTTTAAAAATATATCATTTTTAGGAACATAATAGTTAACTGTGACTAATTTATCTCCAGTTTTAGACCCATTAATAGATGTGAATATAGAGATTGGAAAACCCCTATTATTAACAATGGATTCATATATCTTACAAAAATATAAAAATTATTTGTTGAAAAATTACAGTGGCTATAAAATATTATTGATGAATATTTAAGTGATGGGAAAAATATTATCGAATAGTATTTTTTGAAATAATGAAGTCATTGGGGTGAAATAGGAAGATCAAAATAGAGAATAGAATCAAACTCCAACCAACCAAAGACCCTTAGCATTAAAAACATTTCCATAATGAAATTGTAAGAGTATATAACATTAGTGTCCTATTAAGAGTATTTTCCAATAATATCCATTGACAAAGGGGTGGGATGGCATTTTATATAATAGTTATTTTAATGGGAATAACTTCTTAATTTTTTTGCTTCATACTCCATTATGTATAAAAATTATAATATTTAAGTGATTGAGGTCATTTAATATTTATATAATAAATGATTTAAATTATATTATATCATATTTCAAAAAAATGTTTTAGGAATTTATAATATATATAAATATATTTTATATTTGTTATCTCCCTCCTTCATTACCTTATTGATATATTCTCAAGAATGTCTATATTTCTCTCTATTGGCGTGCATGATATTTATTCTCTTTACTATTATCATATAATTTTCATTTTACATTAAATTTCACATTCTCATCATTATAAAATAAAAAATAAATTTCACAATTTTAAATAATTATTAAACTATAAGAACAAAAAAAATTATGTTATATGCCATATTTTAAATACTAATTCCTTTGATACCTAACTACATTTACAACACAATACCACAATGTGAAAATTTATATGAAAAATAAAATGTAGCAAAAATATTTTCAACTAGAAAAACATTTAACAAAATAAAAATTTATTTGTATAATAAAAATTGGTCATTACAAAGAATAATGATTCGATGGATATTAAATTATTCTAACAATATAAATAATAATCTTGATTTATGATTTTAAATAATGTTGTCCTCTCATTGGATCTTATGTTCTCTATTTTAACATACTAAATATGATATTGATAAAATATTTTATTTATATGAATAATATAAAATAGAAAAATTTATTACCAATTGATAGGGAAGATATTTGAAAATTTTTTATCATTAGAAATGTTAATTTCCTATAAATGTTGTTTCATAAAAATTTTATGTTATTTGTTTAATGTTATATTATAAATATTTTTAATTTTTTACCGTTATGATATTATTTTGGATTTTTTATAAAATAGTTATTTATTCTGTGAATACAAGATTTTCTTTACCAAAATTGTATCTTTTAAAGTTTTATTTTTTGAAGCATGGAATATATGTTTTTAAAAATTTCAAATTGATGATAAATTTATTTAAGGGATAAAACAAAACATTTTTAAAAAATATATTTTATGTTTAGAAAATATATGATTGTAATTTTATTAATATATATAATATTATTTAAAAATAATAGATTTTGTAATTTCATTAAATAAATTTTATTTTAGTATATTTTTTTACTGATATTAAATCCATATATCCTTTAGTTTTTTAATAATCAAATTTATAACAATAAAAATATATGTATTTACTATTTAGCCATACCCATTATATTTAATCTTAAAAAAATTACATAGATTATGTTTTCATGCATTAAAATCAATGAATTTAGAAATGCATTTTCATTACCCTTGAAAGTTTTTATGGTAAAATAGATTTCATATTTGGAATAAGTAGGTATAAATTATCTAATAAGGGATATTTTAATTTTAGGCAATAGATTTAAATTAAAAATGTCTACAGTAATTACTAAGATAAAACCAAAAAATGTAAAAGTTAAACATCTTCCAGAAAAGGACATAAAAATATGATTAAAATGTGACATTGTTAGATTTAATTTCAATCAGATTAAAATAATTTTTATTAATTTTGTAGAAGTTTTAAAAACAAGATTGTATAAAAATGAAAATTTATATATTAAAAATTCTATATCTAAGACATTGGATGGATAGGTATGAATTAGAAAAAAAATTATTAAATATATATACAAAATTATTAATTAATTAAAATGTTTTGAATAACTATAAATAAATAATTACTCAATTATTTTATATGTCATTTTATGTGTTAAATTTTTTATATTGTAATATGGGTTTTATTGGATTATTTTCTGAAAAATTATAAATAATATATACTATTATTTAAAATTTATATAGATAAAATATATTAATTCTTTAAAATAAATATTTTAATATTATATTCGGGTGATAAATTTTATTTAAATGATAAAACATATTTTAAATTTAATAGTAAAAATACCAAATTTTGTAAAAATAATTTTTATTTTATTTAGTCAACTAATATTAAATCCCTGATATTTTGAATTTAATATTAATGTAAAATATGCTGAATTTTATTATAAATAATATCATTAGTTATTTATTTTTCAAAATTATAATTTCTTTTCATATATGTTATTCATTTGGATTAAGAATGCATTTTTATAAAAGCATTTTTTATATAGGTTTTCTAAAATTGTAAAATAAAGGTTTTATTCCACATATTAAAATTGAACTAAAAAAGGGATTCTGTATTTGGATTCATGAGACCCTATTTTAGTACGTATTCTCATTTTATTTTTTTACTTTATGAACTATAATCTTGGTAATGATTTGATAGCTCAGTACATGTATATAAGGTTTAAATCTATGTGGTAAGACATTAAAATCAGTTAAACACATTCTTATATACTATTGGATGAGTTTTATTTGGTCAAGTACATCTTAAATATTAAAATATTCAAATTTCATGTCTTCTAGCATTGAAAATAACATATATATTTTTACTGAGGAATGAATAAATATAAAATCCCACTACCATATTAATATTTCAAAAATAAATTTTTATATGGATAAAATAAAGAAATGAAAAATCTTAAAATATATTAGAACAATAAGTAATTTATTTTATACAAGCAAATTTAATTTTAAATGTTGGAAATGGAATAAATATCGTCAGTTCATAAGGAATGTGGGATAAGTGGTAGTGGTAAATGAATGAAAAAAATATAATAAATGGTGGTAAAAAATTAGAAGAACTATATTCAATACATTTTATTTTGTTCAATTAACATTATAATTATTAATATATTATAATTAATTATAAAATAGATTTGATTCAATTTATGTTTTTATCTTAATTGAAATACAATAAAATAAAATTAATATCCAAAAAAATAAAATTAATTATATTTTATTATGAATATAGTTTTATGAAATTAATAAAAAAACATATTATAAAATCATTTGAGGTTATATATATTGGGAAATTAATTAACATGTCATTCAATATCATTTTTTGAGAAAATTATCAACATAGAATTAAATGTATGACACTTAAAGGATAATATTTTTTAAAAAAACATTTAATGTAATAGCGAGTTAAAAAAGTTTATTAACCAAATGATGATTATTAAAATAACATCATAATCTCCCTAAATATTATTATATTATTATATTTTTTTCATATAAAATATTTTATTGATTCACTAGCCCTTATAAATCATTATAAATGATTAAAAAATTACTTATATTTAAATATTTCCATTAAACTAAATGGTGTCCTCTCTTTTCAAATAAAAGTTCACATCCACTACTCTATAATACAAAATATTTTTTTCCAAATTTCTAGGAATTCAGCTACTATAAAACCCTCTTATATTTATTCCATTATTTTTTGTAAATATTTTGATTTCGTAATTTTATACTAAGAATTTCTTAGTAATATATGAATGGGGTATGGTCAAAGGGGTTGTTTTTCATTTTACATTTCTATATCGTAGTTCATTATTCTTCAATTTTATATGAATTTATTTTTTGTGTTCAAACATAATCACTATAATAGTATCATTATATTGAAATTTCATTAGGAATATGGGATGAATAGTATCCATATTCTTTATATAGAATGTGAAGTGAATGTATTTTTTTGGGAATGTGTGGATGAACACTACTACATAGTGATATTGTTGACTTTACACATCTATATCAGATTAATGGTTATCATGATTAATTTTTAATATATATAATATTTGTAATATTATTATTCTGATATACATTTAAAATATGATATACCAATTCATTCCATTCATCAAAAATTTTATCCAATATTCATTCATACGTATAGATTACTATCAAAAACAAGTTGTAAAATTCATTTTTCACCATGTTCATATATTATTGTTTATTAAAAAATATATACTGAATTTATATTATATATATATCATTATTAACATTTTTGTTATGTGAAAAAAATGTGAAAAGTGAAGGACTGAAACATCCAAACCAAAACATTTTTCGAATATGAAGCAGCTAATAACAAAAATGATGATGATAATAAAATATTGTCACCCTGTGGAGGATAATAAATTACAAGTAAACCATTTTTGGTTTTATAATTCGTAATATGGTTCTAATATGTATATGTATATAATTAATTATAATTTTTAATAGATGAGGATATATGTTTTTATTGAGAAAGGTGGACTTGTTTTAAGGTTTTTAATTTTAAATTTCACTTCCTATAGTGATTTTTTATGCATAATTTTTCTGATTATAAAATTATATCATATATATATATATATAATATTTCATTATTTATTATAATTTATTTTTTGTTATAATATTATTTACATTATTTTATTAATCCCTATATACTCATGATTCGAAAAGAATGTTTTTTAATGAGAACTATTTTTATTTCTCTCTTCTCATGGGAATCATTACATTGATGTCTAAACATAATATTAAATTACTCCACTATGGATTATTCTATTCATCCATGATTTATAAATTTCATTTATTTAGTTATAGAAACGTGAGAAATAAATTTATAGGACATCCTCTTTTCATTTAATCAATGAGGTAATATTTAATAAGTGTGTCAACAATTTATTTAATAAAAATTACATGAGGAGGTTTTCCCAATATAATAACTAATATTATCAAAAAAATATTCATCTAAATGTTTCCATTATCAATTCAGAAGATATTTTATTTCATAACAATTTTTAAATTTTTGGATTAAAATTATTATATTTCAGATATGGAATGGTTTTTTTCAACAAGATGTGTTCCATTAATATTTCAATTTATTTTTATCAAGGATAATATACATGTTTTATATTAACATTAGTGGGTATATTTACAAATAATATTTATATAATTCAATATATAGATAGTTAATGAATAAAATGAAGATATATTTAATGATTCTAATGTTTTATATTCTATTATATCAAAATTATTTTTGAATATTGCAACACCGTTATAAAAATATGTTTTACTAAAATTTAATTTCCCAACAGATTATAAATTTTTATTAGAAAATAATTTAATTTATAGAAAAATTGAGATATTTATAAATTGAAAATAATATCTCTACAAATTAGATTTATCAGTAAAAAAATCTACGGTCTTAAACATCATATTGAGTAATGTCTAGTCCATCAGATTGCTGATATTCCGGCACTACATGTTGACCAAAGTCATGTCCATTCAATTGAATTTTTTTCATTCCATATAAATGAAATAATATAGCCAATACATATTTATGAATCTCAAATATAGGATTGAAAAAAATATTGATAAAAAATAATCTATTATATCTGTGTGAAAATAATTTGTCTATCACCATGATTGAGTTCAGTTAATTTTTATGAAAGTGATTAGTCAATCGAACTATCCATTCAAACACCATTTAAATAAAAAATATAATAATCACAGTTGGAATTTTTATTATCAGAGGGAATATAATTTATGTCATTTTAATGGTGTTTTTACCAAATCTTCCTCAGAAGGTTTCTCAATGAAATACCACTATCAATTTTTTACTCGCTCGGATCAGTTAGATCAATGGGGTGACTTCCTATGGTTCAATGAGGCTATATAATATATATATTATTATTATTATATAAAGGAATTGTAATCATGATCTATTCATGGACGAAAATATAAAACATCTTGGTAGAAATCATGAATCATATTTCTCATGTTGTGAGGATCGGCGAGAGGAACACTCTGGAAAGTTATTCATCATGGGGGAATGCGATCACAACATTTAGAATACATTTATTTCAGTTCTATGTATAAAATATTGTAAAAATCTGAACATGTCCTTTCTTCATATGTGGTTCTAGGGAACAAATGAGAAGGGTCCTTAGAAGAACACCTGGCTCTGGTTTTTCATACAAGTTGTTGGTTTCTATTGCTTGCTTAAAACTGTGTTGAGTTTTAGGGTGGTTTCTATGAGGGGAAGGATTTTTTTATTAGAGTTAAAAATATTCTTTCTTATTTAACCCGATATACGAGGAACTTGAACGATTCCACCACCTTGAGATCATTTCATGATGGTGTGTCTCCCCCCACTAATCCATTGGTAATTCCCTTCATGGACATTAGTTACATTGGAATCCACATGGTTCTAGATTCAATCTCAACATATATGGTTCTTTCACAATGGTTTTCATTCATAGAGGAGGTTTGGTATTTGATCCATTCGGCAATGTCATATTGGATTTATCATCTTGTTTTGGGGTAAGTGACTCCTTCAAATAAAATCGAATTGTAATGCACTTGGGTATTTTAATATGTACGTAGAGGGTGGTTAGTTTTATGTCACATGAAACTAACTCTTTAATCCTATACAATTCCCTTAATAATACTAGTGATACCCCTTGGTCAAATGCCTATTTATTCCATAGGGTCATAATCCTCATGTACGACCAAAAGGATATTTTAAAAACACATTTATAAGAAAATAATTTGGTGGATTATCTTACTTCTATATTCAATCTATGTGTAGAAATTACACTCTATCATAGTGAGTTTGACCTGCCTCCTGATGGGGTGAATCTTCCTAGAGGTGACACTCTCAGTCTTCATAATTTTAGATTCCCATAAATATAACTTTTCATGTTTTCTTCATGCTCCAAATTTATATTTTTTGGGTTCATGTAACTTTCATAATGAAATAAATAATGAATCATGTTAAGGATATAATGATGGAGAGATCTGATGAGGGTGACCATTGGATTCCATGTATAGAGAGACAATGCTAGTTTTGATCATTTCTATTGAGGTAATTGTTCTAGAAGAAATAATGCCATCATAGTTGGGATCATATAGTGGATTCATTATTTTATGGTTATTACATCAATTTAACTGATGGTTAAAGTTTAAATATTCATTATATAATTATTACATTAGTTAATTAAATGCCTTTTGAATTTTTCAAATTAAATTTTTCTATATGGTTTTTAAATTCTGATATGAATTTATGGATGAATTGTTGTATGGATAAACATTTCCAAAATCTTATGTGAAATTTGAAATTTGAATCTGATATAGTTACACTAATTATCAAATTCAATATGATTCTTGATTATCAGTGGTAGAGTGGTTGGGAGTTTTGTTTATTTAAATAGTTATTAAACTATAATTCACCGAACTCGTATTGAAATCAGAACACTTACAATAAAATAATTGGTAATATTTTTTATTCACCTACTTGAATTTATATTTTTAATTTATTTTATTTTAATCAATATTATATTGTTATAAAACCATTATTATTAATAGTTCGTTATAAATTTTTTAATCTATCAACTATTTTTTTGAATGTATGTTTATTTTCAAAATATGGTTGGTTATAGTGTTTATACTATTGAAAAACCGATTCCTCATGGACTACCAATTCTATAAGCTGTCAACAATGATTATTATATAGTGAGAATGATGAAATACATTGTCAATAATAGTGTTGGTAATTTTTTAATGATGACTCTTAATTAAAAGATTCTAGAGAAATAAATTTCTATGTTTAATATTAATAAAGATATAAAATAGGTTTGGAATCATAGAGTAAGGAATACTCTATTATATTATGTGATGTGGAATTTATTTAGTCAATTTTATATTATCAAGAATAAAATAAAATTTTTAATATACATCATGTTATTAAATATTGTTCAAAAAATGATATTGAGATAGTAAGAAAAATTCATTGAGTAGACTATCAAGCATTTAAAATTCTACTATGAAAATATCTTGAGAATTTGGATATTAAATCCATGAAAATCATAAATATATTACAAATATTTTTTGAGGAAGATGATATAGATGAAATATTACGAGTAAATATTATTAATATTACTCATGATACTTTAGAATAAAAAACATTTATTTGGATGATATGAGAACAATGAAAATTTTAACATTTGTTGAATTGATAAGTACTTTGATTTATTATGATAATAGAATTTAAATAATAATGGGAAGAATATGAAAAATAAAAGAGGAATATATATTTTTCCAATTTCAGAATATTCTAATAATGATCACTCAATTAATAATGAATAAAAATCATCCAATGAAAATATTTTTATTAATAAAATAGAAATTAGTTCCTAAAAAATATATATAAATGATTTAGCCATTCATTATAACTGTTTAAAATATGTAGTTCAGAAAAAGGACATCGGATATATGTATAAGAAGTGTTATAAGGATAGACTCATTTTGTAGGATTATTCAAATGTTATATTACATTAATGTTTGATGGATGATCATATAATACATGTATGTCATAATAATTATTGTAAAGATTTGATGAATTGAAAAAAATGGGATAATACGAAAATCAATATAAAAATAATAATAAATGCCTAATAAATTTAGTCATATACAGATCGAGTGGTGGAGATAGTTCTTAAAATATTTCATTAGATATAAAATGTTAAGAATATATTAATATTTATCAATATGGTGTTATTCTAAATATTAAAATTTTATTTTTTTTGTAAAGTAACTCTTGAATCGTTCACCAATCATACATTAAATGAAAACTATATTGGAATAATATATGATAAAAGTAGTATATATTCAAAAGAGTAATATTTTTCATCAGAAGAAAATAACACTTTACGTTATTTTAAATAAGTGCAGATATATTAAAATTTCATAAAATTTATTATTTTTAAAATCAATACAAACTTATATTATTAAATGAGAACATAATATCATAAAATTATGAATTTAAACATATAATAACAAGATTTAAAATAATATAAAAAAATTATAAAAAAATTATTTGAATAAAATTATTTATAAATAATTATAAAAATATAATTTCCACAAATATGTTTTATCAACTAAATTCAAAAAATGAAATTCAAATATAACTTCTATAATGAATAGAAATTTATTTTAAAAACTAAATTATAAAATATATGATCTGAAAATATTAATATCAATTCTTAAATATGGTAATGTGAACATTTATAAATAGTTTAAATAGATAAGTTATATACTGTTGTATTTGGAATGTGTTTTACTGAATTTTTTTTTAGAACAATTATTTTATTATAACATGTTTTCCTATTATCATAATTTTGAAATTGGTGGACATTGGGAAAAATAATTAATTAGAGTTCAATCCTAATGTTTTCATAAATCATACATAATAAAAGAGTTCACATTTTCATAAAATATAATTCTTGGAAAAATTTGAACTATAAAATTTTACATTTAATAATACTTGACCCTTGTAGGTTTGGGTTCTAAAATGAATGTATTTTTTTTATGAATATAAGAAATTTACCTAATGAAACATTTTTCACCTGGATAATCTTACCTCTAGAAATAGGAAGGGAAAAAAATAAAAATTCAAGAAAATTATCAAAATAGTAGGTGGAAAAGTTACATTGGGTGAATGTATCAAGGAGAAATTATCCAAATAAGTAATATTGTTAACCATGGAAAATATTTAATATTATAGGTTTTTATAGGTCATAGAAAAAATTTAGTTACATAATCGAATTATGTGATGAGTTATATCATTTGAACTTTATGAATAAAAAACTAACTATAATTAGTTTAATATAATATATTATTTTTTCTGAAAATTAACATGAGAATGTTTATACTACGTACATAGAACTGAATAAGAGCTGATATAAACCTTTTCGTAATGAAATTAAAGTACAATATTGGTTTTGGAATCAAATATAAGAAATTTTAATTTTAGAATATTACCAAAACAATTTATGAAAGGATTAGTGGATGATCTACCCAAACATATCTTCGGTACATAAAAATATTGTGATCCCTGTCAATATTCAACGAAATACAGGTCATGATTCATAATTATTAGTGAATCCTCACTGTTTATTAATTTAAATCTTGTTCACATAAACATGTTTGGTACTACAAAAATAGATTGTAATAGTGCAAAATATTATTTTTCTGTTTTAGTGTATAATTACGCAAGATACACATGGTTTTATTTTATTTTAAAGATGTATAATGACTTTTTTAATACCATTTTATCCCCTGATAAATAAGAGTAAAATATATCACAATACACAATTAGTAGTTATCATTATGAAGAATTTATAAATTAATATTTTTAAATGTTTTATATTGAAAATGGTATAATAAAAAACCTATTTGCACCTATAACTCCAATGAAAATGGTCTAGCTAAAAGGAGAAATATTATTTTCAACTATTTTATAGGAACCTTGATGAGTGATTAATTAGATTCAATGATTTTTTTTTGGGATGATTCAGTTAGCAATTACTGTAAAATTATAAATAATGATTTAATAATACAATTTACAAATAAAGCATTATATGAGTTATGAACCATAATAAAACAGTACCATTCATTCATCAATGATTTAGGGTGATATTAATTAATTATGAATACTAATTATAATTTAAAAAAATCATCTATATCTGATGGAGTAATATATTTAGTAATTTGTACAACTATTAAGGATTATATATTATTTAACCAAAATGTACTATTGAAGAAATTGTACATTTTCTATTTAATGAAGCATATCTTTTTATACTAAAATATGTCTATATAATCATAATATATTATCTTAGAAAATGATAATAAATAAATTTTGAACATTTCAACTCATGAGAGAAAAACTATAGAATAGTTTTATGATATTCTACAACATGATTAATTTCAACATGTTCTTGATGTATAATATTTTGAAAATATGAGGAATAAGTTTTAACCTATGTATTATTAAAACGATAATATAATTATTGTTGTTGAAAAACCTATGGGTGAAAAATATTTTATTGAAATGAATTTTAACAGTGTGTATTTTTATCACAATTCAAAAATAATACATCTGATGATGCATTAACTCATGAATATTAGGCCAAATAATAACATGATAAACAAAATGAAAATTAAATGAATCATTTTTTGATTTTGGTTAAAAGACCTCAAGATACTTATATATTTATAATACATTTTTTTAATTAAAAGGGATCCAAAAGTAATTATAGTTAATAATGATGTTATAAATATTTATAAAAGATATAATAAACAATATGGAATATACTATCAATAGAATCATTATCTCCTATAAATAAATGATGTTTTTTGTATTCTTCTATTATTTTCAATAAATTGTTTTCAATTTATTTGAAATGGATGTAATTTGTGTCTTTCATTAATGATATATACAAAAAGATGTTTATGTATACAAACAAACCGTTTTTTAAAATAAAAAAACACCATAACTTGTTTTTAGAACCCTTGAGTATGTTTACCATCCTATATAATATCCACGTTACTTATTTGAATAATTTAATGGACTTATATTTGAAAAAACAATTAAAGGATCTCCAGATGTAACAATTCTTATGAAATTTGATACTAAAAACATAATAACTCCAAAAGTATATATCAATGGAATCATTTTTTGTTCAAATAAAAAATCAGTCACAAATACCATTAGGGATATTATAAAATCATAGTTTCAAATGAGCATGATTGGATAAATTAGTTAGTTTATATGATTTAAAAAAAAGGATTTTTTAATCTCGATTTAATTATAGAAAATATATTCAATTAATATTTAAATTTGAAAATAATAATAGTTTTAGTGCATCGATAAGAACAAAAAATACATTAGATATTTATAAATAATACAAACTAGTAGATAAAAATAATTTTTTACGATTCATTTGTAGTTTACAATAAATAATAGCTTGTCCTCCAAATTTAATGTTTTTAATATTCCCTTATGAGAGATATATATTAAATAAAAATAAGTCCCATATTAAAGATATAATGATATTTTTTAATTATCTTAAATAGACTATGGGTTGAAGATTAAATAATTCTACTAGAAAAAAAATATGAATTAATAATTATTGATGCTCATATTAGTGGATGTAAAATTGATCAAACAAGTAAATCAATAAATTTTTATTTCATAGTAGTAACATTAGTTTCACGGTTTTTTATGAAATGATACTTGGTAGCACATTCCACTGTGATGTGGTATATATTACAACTGGATGTTTTTGTTCAAATTATTATAGATGCAACACACAATCAGTAACATTTTCATGAGTTTTACCAAATCTACAATTTTTAATGATAACACATGAAACATTACAGTATTTAAAACATAACCACATCCCTATGAGAAAAAAATGATATACAACATCATTTTATTTGGTATCTCGCACATAAATAATATATTATTTAATATTTCATCAGAACACGTGAAGACATTTATGATATATTTAAAAACCCCCTTTGATATAATAGATTTTAAAATATTTAATATAACTAATGAAACATTAATACCATGTTATCATTCATATCTACTATTTTTTAACACATATCATTGCATTAACAAACTCTTTTTCAAAGGTGGAATCCATATGTTTTCATTTTTTTAAAAAAATGATTGCTAAAATTCTCAAAGATAATAAAAATTGTACATTTTTAAATATTATATATTACAAATATCAGTTAAATTAAATTCAAATTGTAAAAATATTTGGTTTTCTATAAATATTTTTTCTAAAAACTATACAGTACAATAAATGGATAAAATTTTTTTAATAAATTTATAATTTTACACCGATAAGTTATTTATTAATTGTAAATATTTAATAAAATTTCATTTAGTAGTTATAAGTTTTTTTTTGGTTTTTATAAATAATGTTTAAAATAAATTTACAAATAATATTTTTGTTTAAGAAAAAATTTAACAACAACCTAATTAGCAGTTCTCTTTATATTTTAAATATTTATTAGATAAATGTTGATTAAGATATCAATGATATAGATAAAATCAAATCCATTACATATATGGATATCTAATCCACACATTAAGGATATAAATAATAGATTTGGTCAACTCATCCCACATTTATTTCTCATATATTTCATGACTACCAACTCTGAAATTCTTCACTAATACAATCAATTTTTGTTCATCCAATAATATTTACATTTGTAAAAAAATCCCATATCCTTATATTCAGTAATTCAAGATTACCAATGTTTATGATATTTTCAAACAAATATTTTAAAAATACTTGTTAATCGAGAGGGAATGAAATGATAAAAACAAATTCATTCTTAAAATATATTATTAAAATTTTCATTTTCAAAAACTATGAGTTGAAAAATAATATTGATTTCACTATTATTGAACTACTATTGAGGAATATTATTCCTTAGATCGTTTTTGTATAGAATATGATATGTTTATGATAACATTTTCTGTTTATAATGATAATTACAAGTTAGATATTAAACATTTTTTTGACCCAATTGATGTTCCATTAATTGAAGAGTAGTACAAATGAACTAATTTTATTTTAAAAAAGAATGATTTTTCTATAAAAACTAATGTAAAATTTCATGTATTTACTATATATGAGAATATCTGAAATGTGTATCTTGTGAAATCTAATTTATGATTTTTTAAAATTTTGGTGAAGGGGTTCCCCATTCCAGGTAATACAGATCAATAATTTGACTCTTTTAAAAATATTTTTATTTGAAATTCTCATATATGTGTGGAAAATCAGTTTGGGTAAATATTATTTCTTTTTATTTGAACCCATTATGAAAATTGAATTGATTTTTATGATTTTTCATTTAACATGATTAATCAACAAAATTTATTAAACCATTTTTTAATAAACATAAAAAATCATGATGTGTTAATGAGAGAAAAGGTATCATAAATTTATAAAAAACTATTTCAAATATAAAATACAATTTCATGCCAAGGATAATGACATTTTTTATAAAATAAAAAACGATGAATCCAATTCCAAAGATATAAATATAAAATAAAGTGACAATGAAATGATAACAAATTATTCCACACCACTTAGTTCAATAAATAAAATTAATCAATTGTCTGATCAGTTCTACAATAAAATGAATAAATTCAACGCAAGGAATAAAACTAAAGATACATGTTTTGGTTTTGAGAAGTGTATAGCCATAATTATAGAAATTTATATTTATTAAAAATATAATGTTTATAAAAGGAAACAAAAAAATATTTTATACGGAAATTGATGTTGATATAATAATGAATGAATTTTAAATATTAAACCGATATATTAATAAAACTACATGAGTGGAAGTAAACTTAGAAAACTTCATTTTGTCCATTATATATGGTACATCCAATTCCTCAATATATACCTAAATATTTTCAGACAAATAATCTAGAAGTAAAAGTTGTTGGATCATCTAACCTTGATATTTTTATTCAGATAGTCAATGGGAAGTTGAATAAATTTAAAAAATTAATTGAGAAAATATTCAAATAAAATATTAGGAATTTGTAAAGAATTATAAATGAATGTTTTTGATGTGATAAATATTTAGTCAGATAGTCAGAAGATGAATTGGTAGAACATACCAAACATACATCATCAGAGGAATCAGATGAAGAATCATATGAATTAAAAAAATATTAATAAAAATATTATTATATAACTCAATACTATAAATTTGTTGTCCTAGTTATTTTGGGGAATAGAGAAAAATCTAAAAAATAAATTTAAAATAAAAAATATCATACCTAAGTTCCAGGACGATATGATATCAATAAATAAAATTTAATTAATCATTTCTTATAATGTAGAATTTATTAAAGTGACCAAGAAAAAAATAATGAATGAAACAATAACTGATGGACTATTGAAGAGACTATTATATGATATGTTGTTGGATTCAATTGATTCCCATGAAACTCAATCATATAAGATATTGGAAAATGTATTAACGTATTTCAATTAGTCATTAAATAAATATATCATTACTATTAAATTGTTACCAAATATTACATATAGGATTTAGTATACTTAAAAAAGGCTGAATAATTTGGAAAAGTCATATTTTCTAAATAGTATGTAAGAATCTATGGCATATATTGAAGATAAATCAATTTATATGAAATTTCAGTGAGAATTTGAGAGAGGAAGAGTTATAAAAATAATTATGTGGTTGAGTTAATAGGAAACAGATATTAAATTACATGATGAGCATATTAAAAAAGTGATAAACGGTTCATTTAGTTTACAAAATCGTTTCAGTAATTTTCTTATATTATTTATGAGATGATTAAATCGTTGAAATTCTTAATTCTTTGTCAGAGTTATAGTACCATTTTATTTTTTAATAAAGAAAATAATTTTAATTTCTTGAGGAATAAGTTTAGTAATTTAAAGATCAATATTTAAATAACCAATTTCTTAATAGATATGTATGATGATTGAATAATGATGTTCAATGTTTAAAATATATAAAAGAAAGTCTCCTCAAAAAGGAGGAAATTATTTCCGACTCTGAGAAAAATAAATAATTATTAATGATAATTAATATGATAGTGATGAAATTTGTAGAAGAATATTCTATTTAATATTCTGAAATTTTTTTAAATCCCTAATTTTTTATGAATATTGATTTGAATGGATGATTCCCCTCATAATATTTTCTTATTTTGACAAATATTATTTCATTTAATTTTTTAATACTTCACTGGATGAATCATTAATTAGAATTAATTATTTTGTGAATTTTTTTAGTAATATTTCATGTACATTATACCTCTAGTATTTTTTTAAAAAACCTAAAAATGGGAGAAATAATTGATGGAGATATAATTTTAGAAGATGTTTATGTGGGATATGTATTGTTAAGAATTTATTATAGAATTTATTTCTCATAATAGTTATTTTAAATGATATTTTATTATAGAAATATATTATAATTAAATTATCTTATTTTATTCTTCTAGAATTTTTTTAAATGGAATCATAAAGAAGGTTGCGATAAGAGAGATATAGGGAGATATGTTCCTAAATGAATAATTGAATTTCACAGTTTCAATGACATTATTTTTCCATTATGTGTTATTTTCTATTTTTTAAAAAAATAGGGAGATTTTTGAGTTTTTGTATATACATTATTACAGTTTTCTACATTGTTTTGAATATGAAAGTACACTCTTAAAAAATATATATTAATAACATTATATTAAGTAAGACATTATAATTTTTAAAAAATTATCTTTTCTAATGATGGATGAGATATTTATAAACTAATAATAATATACTTCTATATTATTCTATTGTATCACATTGAATAAAATTAGATCCCATAGAATTACTATACTCTAATCCATTTTATTCACTACTGTCTAGTAAATCAAATTTACCAGTGTCATGTCTATTTTATACACCAATGGTAAGACTATCGATATGAAAAAATCATGTGTATAGGTACAACTAAATCTAGTCATTTAAATAGAAAATTTTCGTCTGTTTGAATAATAGAATCGTGTATATCAGTGAGAAAAAAAGTAGTCTATTTTAATGAATGTGTTTGGTTTATCACTAAGAATGAGATTAATCTATCAGAATAATATGTTTTACTCTATCAGAATAATAGTTTGTATAATTGGAGTAGGATTTATTTCTATTAGATGGAATAAATATTATTGAATAGTAAGGTTTCAATAAAAATATATATTTATTAAAAATATATACATCCTTATAAGAAATCATTGTGAACATCACTTCTGGATGTTGGAACCATCTTTGAGAATCATCAAAATATAACTGTGAGATGAATTCCTATAAATAGAGGTGCATTTGAGCTAGGAGATAACTATATTTTCATCTCAGACTATCTAAATATTTCAAATTCTTTATCATATCGTTACATTTTTATTTTAATATTTCAAGGATTTTAAATTATAAGGATTCTAAAATATGATTTTAAATTCAATAAAATATTTTTGTAATTGTATTAGGTGTGCAATATTTGTATAAGATTAATGGAATGTGTGGATAAGAATATGGCAAGATCTAATTATGATAATCAATGACTTATTATGATAGTAAGAGAAAGATAATTATGATATTTATGATTGAGTTATTCTATCACGAATAATGGTAGACCTTACAGTTGTGTCTAACCTATGGACACATCTTTATAATGTTATTAACTTCCATAATGCTATTGGATAAGGTGAAATTATTTCTTTTATAATGTTCGATTAAGTTACAATTGAAAATATTGTAGATTCAATTTACTTATTTCTACAGGTTTTATTAAATAATTTATAAATTAATAAATTTAATTTCATGAAACAAATTATATACATTGATATATTGGATTTACTCTGAGTCCCATATAGTTACAGTAATAATCATATTAAATCCTATTTAGATAAAAATTTATAAATAGATTATATATATTAATATGTTTAATAATTTTAAAACAAAATTTCAACCCCACTTGTAGCCATTATAACTCTTACAACCCAATAATATTGCTGAAATCCTATTCTATATCACAGAGATAATTCAAGATAAAATTATAAATTAGATTATAATTTTATGTCATTAATATGAATTTATTATATGATATGTTGAACTAGTAACACCATACAATGAATTGTGTGTTGACTAATGTCAATTATAATATTTTGAATATAGTAGGATATATTGAGAACAAAATATTTAATGATGGGGGTTATCCCATTATGGAATAAGGTACATAGCATATTATCCTAATCGTAACAATAGATGAATTTATGGGTTGGAATCCACGACATAAGACATATATGATTAATATTACAACACACATTTATTGACTCACACTATGAAATGTTATTTTATACACAATATGATATAATAGAACATATTAATTTATTCTTTAATGATTCATGTTGTATGATCAAAAAAATATTTATTTTTTAGGATATATTAATTGATTTCTATAAATTTTAAATTTTAATCTGATTTTATAATTACTTATTCTTATGATATGTTGGGATGATATTTGTGTTTGATATTATCAAATTTTTTATTTACTGAGTATATGAGCTCTTCATTTCTGTTGATTCATGTCACCATGTTAGGTGGTATGTTTTTAAATATATTTTGTCAAAGAAGTCTACTATTTCAGAAGAATAATATTGGAGATGATTAATAAATTTCAAGAAATTTGATGATAATGTGTCAAATAATCAAATCCACTAATACATTATGATTCATAATAATTTATTTAACATACCAAAACCATAGTAACTTGAGGGTATAAGTTAGATTATTATAATTTCACTATATATAAGAATCTTCATTATGAGGGATTGAATTATTTTTTAGTCTTGGGGAGATAGATACCTTATTGAAAATTATATTATATTATTCAATAAAATTAAATTTATATTCATGAAGATCATTATAATTATATCTATAATATCCCAGAATATCAATCCTAAATCACATCTTAGAATCCAATGGAATGGAATCAAAATAAATGGTTATTCTCTGATTCTCAGCAAGGGAATTCATATCGTGGAAGCAATCGTTGAATAAATAATGAATGAATAATATTGAGGGAATAAATCATGATAAAATTATTAAATATAAACAATAACATGGGGATCAAATTAATCCATACATTACATAAATGAGAAAAAAATATCAATGATATAAATAATATATTTTATAATAATGGAATTTATAATTTTTATCATCTTAAAAATACAATAAATTATTTGTGTGATGAAATAAAGCATAGAAGGGTATCAATATACCACATTACTGACTTGTTTTTCTTGATGATATCTCTAAATTATTGAGGGGATATGAATATGTAGGCCCTAGTAATAACATAATAATATTTTGGAATTGGTTTCATGAATAATCAATATAACATAATCAAAATGACTTAATATTAAATAACTATACTTAACATTAGAATTCAGTTATGGATTTCGAATACATTTCCCAGTTAAAATGATCATAATCAATCTTGAGAGATATAGTGGAGGGTATCATTGATGCAATATCTTAGTGAATAATAATGTTGTCATTTTATTTTGATATATATGAAAATTCATTTAAAATATCACCTGATTATTTCTTGATGAAAATACAACTTATCATTTGAAATAACATTTTTAAAATATCTAAATTTTCAAAATATTACGAAATATTTTTTTATTAGATGGAAAAATGGAATATTTTAATGGAATATTACAATAAAATAGTATTCATATTGTCTATAATATTCATTCATTCGTTTTACATTAAAAATAATTTTATACCCTTGGTAAAAATTTCCACATTAAAAAAATCAAAATAATATTGCTTTAAAAAAATATTATATAAAATAAAAAAACCTGAAAGTTATTTTACATAATCATTTTATAATTAAAAAATATTAATATTTACTTTTTTATGAATATACATAAAATGGAGTAAATGATTCTCAAATGAATAGAAAAATAGAGTATATTTTCCACAACAACATGCATTCATTCATTTGATCTCATAGAGATAGTACTAAAAATGAAAAACAATTAATTTCATGTAATAACAATAGGATAATAAAATATAATGGGATTTATATAGAAATATATTATAATTATAAACTGGAAATATAAACCTAAATAACCCCAAAAAATATATGATTGTGAAATAAACCATGGCCTTAAGTATGACATACAAAATAATTTCAATTAATCACATGTAAAATAAATTTAATTAATTATAATTATATAAATGAATAAATAATTTTATTATATCCAATAGTATCCACTTAAAACATTAAAATTTGAGACTTTTAAAAATTAATTATTAAAATATACATTTCATAGTGCAAACTGTTTAATTTTTCTTCTATATTTTTGGACTTATGTTTTGGGTCATTCATCTCGATAGTGGTCTCAAAATAAAAAAAATAATAAAGTTTGTATAATAATATATATTCATTATAGACAAGTATTTTTTTATTATTGAAATAAATATGTCAAAAAATAATTATATCACGTCGTGGAGGTGGTTGATCAGAAGTACGCATGAGTGACATTATCATTATTTAACTTGTCAAACGGTAATAAGGTCAGTAATATATTATTCTTTAAAATAATTAAATTTTCTCAAATATGATATCTAAAAAATATATTTATTATAATAACAATCCATTAATAGTTTTGTTCAAAAATGAGGTCAACCACTTCCCCAGGTGAGGGTCAGTAAATTTTCACAAACGATGTTTTTCTTTCCCCTATGATAGAGAAGTGGATGAATTATTCTTTTCACATAAACATTAAATCCTCATAGTATTTGTGAGAAAATTTTGAGATTATATTGACACCATTATTGTATAATTTAATTTTTTTATAATAATAATGAAAATTAAAAATCTCAGTTAAAAGTTATACATATTCACTGGATAACTTCGTTTGGATTACACCTTAATCATTTGCCGAATTTTATTATATTCAATCCAGTACCTCTAGATTATGATGTTAAATTTTATGAAATAATGTTCATTGGTCATGGATGATATATAAGGCTCATGGAGTGTATGTAGTATGGTAAAGGTATTGTCTTCTTATAAGGGAGAGATAACATAGAAATAATTTTTTTGAAAATAATTAAATAACATAAAGTTACACACAAGACAAATGGGTCAAAATAAAAGAATATTTAATGATGATAATATTTATTTTCAAATAAAGAAATAAAATTAGTTTTTTAAAACATTTTTTTCTTTTATTACTTATATCTATTAGTTTCACCTGGTAAACCATTATTAATTTTAACTGTGGTAACAAATTTTTTTTTCTTTACTATTATCATTGGTCAAAAAATTAGTTGAAAAAACTATATTGTAAAAGTTGTGCTAATTAAAAATATAGAATTGATTTTACAATATATTATTTCTATAATTTGTGTAAATTATCAATAAAATAATTGAGAAAAATCAATAAAGGAATTTTTTAGAAATATTAAATTTGTAAGCATTAAACTGAATTTATTTTCAGCTATTTCCCAGTAAAAACTATCTTGTCAATGATACATATTTTATATATTGTATATTGTATAAATATAAATCACAGAAGTAATAAATAGTTAATCATCTAATTAATTATTTTAAAAAGAAATATCGAACATAACAAATGTTTTTAAATTTTATATTGTAATTTTGTGAATGATATAGTATTAAAATCAAGTATAATGTCAATGTAATTGCATTTAATAATATTATTTGCAATTAAATGTTTTTTATAATAATTTAAAATGATATTTAAAAAATAATGGTTACTTTGAATTATATTATTTAATTAAATGAAATAAATTGAATTAAAATGTAGATATTATCTAGTATTCATTGAAATATAAATATTTTTATAAAATACCTAAATGTTACCCGTAATATAATATAGTCTAGATAAATTAAACCATGAATTTCATTACCTAAATTTATATTAATAAAGTCCAAGAAACATTAATATATTTTCTTCACACAAAATTATTTTATTGAAGAAAAACATTTCATGATATAGAAAATGAATTTAATGAAAATTTGGTACAAATTTATTACAAATAAAACAAGACATTTTACTAATATAGAATTCTTTCAAAAATTTCTCATATAGTTGTAATTCATATTTTCACCTTCGATTTACTAGTATAATAATAAAAGTCACATTAAATAATATTTTTAATATATCGCAATTCATGTAATACATAGTTTTTCATGTTATGAAAACTCTCAAGAATAGTAAAAAATTAAAGGTTTTGCATTGTCCCCAATTTAATAAATTGCGCCATGTAAAATAATTTTTTCATTAATTTTGTTATCAATATATTAAAATAATTTTTTTGAAAATCCTAATCATAAAGAGGGATTGTAAAATCTAGCTTCAAAATAGTATGTCGTAAACATAAATAAATCGTGTAACAATAAATAATTGGTTTCACATAACATAGGATTATAATCAAGAAGGGAATATATAAATATGGAGTTTAATAAATAACATCCAAGGGATAATAAAGTGTGATTGAGATTATGTTCAAGAGAATGTAAATTATCACAAAACCATAAATCAATAATATATAAAGAAGACCATAAATTCATAAATACATATATAATAAGAAAAAATATTATTTCATGTTTCCTTTTAAAAATTTAATAGATTAAAAATATAATTACATGATTTTATTCAATGCTCACAGTTAGATTTATTGAATATTTTAATCAGTTACATTATTTTACTCTAATGATTCATGAAGGGAAAAAATAACAATGTACTGAAACATAATATTAAATAAAAAAATAAAAATCTAATTAACGTATCTATAAATAAAATTTTTATATATTATAATTAATTTTATTATGTATAATTCATATATAAATTCCTAAGATCACACCAATAGAATAAATAAAAATAAATTATCCATTAAATTTTATTATATCTAATTAATCATAAAAATTTTTATGCATCATATAATAATACTCAAGCCTAAAAACTATTTATCCCCCCACAAAGAATGGATTATTTGAATGTAAATAATTTTTGGATATAAATGTTTTATAGATTTAAATACCAATGATGTATTAGAAAAAAAACCATTTATATGATTAATGTTGTTTCTATCCAGACAGAATGTATTTCAACATTTATTAATGAAATTTCATAAAAATGTAATTTCTCCCACAATCTTTTAATCGATAAATTTTCATGATTCAAATTGAATTAATAATGTATTTATCTATATATTTACTTCAGAACCATTTCTCATTGGAATATTGTTTCTTTTCCTAACAATAATCATCATGAAATCCATTTTATCCATACATGATGAAAACCCTCATTCCCTTAAAGCATTTAATATGTTTTTATATTCTCAAATACTATATTTTTTATAAATAATATTTTATTTTCTATTTTTTCTACTATTATCCTTACATGTTGACCAATTATTTCATTATTCTCATATATTCTATTTAGATTTTATGAATTACATTATAGCTTCAATAAAATGATGAAAATGATACCAAACCCACATATGTTGAAATCTTTGTATATAGTAACAACCACTAATTGAATGTTATTACCAAACTAATGAAAAAGTTAGTATTTCGACCCATATTAAATACCTTGTTATTATCATTGAATTGTAAACTTATAGTGTTTGATTCATATATACCAACATAATGTGCTTCCTTTTTTCCACATTTTCAAAATACCAATCATAGTAGACATTTTTTTCTTTTGTAATTTATTTTTCAAATAATATCACCTTAATAGGTTCCAATTAAATAATATTTATGTAAATTGTCTCTAATGTATTTTCATTCTATTTCCACTTGTGGATGAATTACTCATTAAAAAACAAATCTTGAAAAATATTTTATTTTCATTACAAAAAAAATAGTGAGTTTTTATTTATGAAGAATTGATACATAGTTTGAAATCTAAATTATTAGTCTCAATATTTTTGAATGGAGGTTTTAGAAGTATAATTTAGTTTAATAATATCGTATAATGTGGTGATGAAACATGTTTCATAGTGTATATATTTTTAATAGTCATAACATTCCTCTATATTTTAATAATGTAATTAGCACCATGTCAACTCTTATAAAATTTATTTTATGTTAAATGCCTATGTTGGTTAATTAATTTAGTATGATATAAATTTTTTCAATTTTTCTACATTTCCAAAAATCAAAATATTGTAGATTAAATTATTAAAAATTTATTAGAAGTGTAGAACTCAAAATTTGGTGTTATACCACACATAATATGATAATTTCATCACAGTTAATCTCAAATGAACCGGCTTACTATAATTAATAGCATTTTAAATTAACAAAAAAGTTTAAAATATTCTATAACGATTGATAATGTTCATGTTAGAAAACCAATAAATATACCCCCACAATGTCTAGTCACTTGTGTAGTCTTAGATCTAGACATGGTGTATCGATAATGATGGGGTTCAAAAAATTTCTATTCCTTTCGGATTTGTTACATCCTGGTGAATCTACATAGTATATGCATACTCATATTAATTTTTATAAATAATTGAATTTTCTAGAAAAATCATATCATCTATACATTACCAAATCAATATCATATTACCTAATATATAGACTCATACATATAATCTATTATTGGTTTAATCAATGTATCTGAAACATTGTTACCAATGTTCCTATAAAACATTCATTTGTACAAAATTTGACAACCCAAACCCATGTAAAAGATATTTTGAGGTAACATTATTTCAAGGAAACTAACTAAAATTTATCAAATACTATGGTATTTATAAATTAAATGTCACATAATTAGATAAATATTCATGAATATCACATTATAGTCGAAAAATATAAAATACGACATTGTATATTTTTCAAAATATTATTATTAACTACAAAATATAAATGTATATATATTCATAGTGCCCATAAAAATATAATGGTGAATAGGAAAAAAATCAAAGGTTAAGATCGTATTCCCAGTGAGGGAATTTTCACAATAGAAGCTGTCATATAATAAATAAGGCATGATTGTTATATTATTAATAAATGAGGTTTAAATAAATATTCTTAAATAATATCATTATCTGAGGACTTATCCAAATATTACATGAATATTTTAATAATCCTAATTATATCAATAACTTGTTTCATAATGATGTAATGCGGAATTTAAATATCTTAATCATAACATCAAGGCATCGTTCCATAGAAATTATACATATACAAATAAGGTATATTCCAAATAACCAACATGTCTTTTATCATGAGACATAATAATTAATTTCATGTATTTGTAATTATGGGACCCTCCATTAACATAATTTGATCATGTAATTTCTTAAATGAATAAATAAGACAACATAATAAATAATACTTAATAATCAATAATTTCCAATACTTGAAGAACTATCATATTGAATGTAAATTCATAACATGTAAAAATGATTAATTTCCATTCAGGGGAATATTGTTATGGTTAATTGAACAACATATCCTATATAGATCGCATTATCCTTCAATGTATGATAATATAAAGGAAACAGTTTTAAAATATCACTAGAGAATTTCATGTCTAAAATATAGTTTTCATTTTTAAATAAATTTTTTAAAATCAAAAAATATTATTATTTGTAGGAAAAAATATTCACTGGAACCATGAGTACATGTAACATAATATTAAAAAAAACTTGAATATTAGTTTATTGGAAACATAGTTGGTACATGGTATGTTATAATAAAATTTCATTTCACGCCTTCATTAAAACCTTCTCCATTTCAAAAAATGACATGATTATTTCTTTTAATGCATTTTTTAGAATATCATTAACAGGTAAAAAATTAATAAATAATTTAATTATTTTAAAAACACTATAAAAATAAGTCTAATTACAATATTCATGTGGATTAAAATTATTCATGACTGAATAGAAAAACCCTTCAAATATTGATAAAAACATTATTTCAAAATATCGGTACAAATGGAGATAAAAATCAAATGAAAATCAGAAATCTATATAAATAGATTATAAAAAATTGATATTGTGTAATATATAGTGATTATAAAATTATCCAAAATTAAATTAATCATAAAAAATATAAAATAATGATGAGATTGTGTAATAAAAACAAACATCATGTATGAATTCATTTTAAATTTATTTTATTATCATATTTAATATATTAAAAATCAAAATAATTTAACTCTAGAACCATATATGTACATATATAATCATATATTACCCACTAATAAAATTTCAGAAACCATTTATAAATATTAATTTATGAAAATCATCCTTTCTTAGTGATAATTGTTTAATTTCAAGTATATTGTTTGTCTATTACATTGTGTCCTTTCATTTTATAATAGTTTCCTCATATATATAAAGTGAATAATGAAATTTATGAAATATAAATTTATAATATAAAAAATTATAATCATTTTCTAATATAATACATTAAAAATGAATCTCATCACCTTATATTGATTGTAATTCACACATACATACATGTGATGATATCTATTTTTATATGTTGGAAGCGGAAGAAGTTAAATTATATAATTTAATTAAAAAATATATATTATGTAATTTATATCATATATAAATATATATATATATTATCCATCATAAAAATATTTCATGAATGGGGGTGATTAAAAATGAAAGGCAATACTTTCAATGGTGGTCACCTCGATATACATATGAATGATGCTTTGATATCCTATTTGATAGAGTCGGAGATGAATAATGATTGATAAATAGACATAATTACATATAATTACAATTGAGATACTAATTCCACTATAATTTTTTTAATATAGTTTCATGGTATATATGTATAAATAACATTAAACACTCGATTAAGAGATATTCCACTTCTTCAAACAGAATCCATTGGCAAACATATTAAAACTTATAATTATTTTATTTTCATTAAAACATTTCATATAGATCAAGTGTAGGGAAGTTAAGAATAAATAATGATAGTTAATGTGAAAAATGTATGATGTATGTTGTTTTTTTATGAGGGTATTGGTGTTGTACTTTAATATTGGATAGAAAGAAAACATGTTCTATATTTCAAATAATTAAAATATTTTAATGTCCTAAATAGTCTATGTGGATATAAATTAAACATTCTTTACAATTATAATGGTATATATGATATGAAAATGAAAATTAATATTATAAAAAATCACGTTGGACTCTTCAATTTCCTTTATTTTAACCCCCGTAAAATCTATTTAAACATATTTTTTAGAAACCTTTTTTTATATTAAAAAATAGTTTTATATAAAAACATATTTAACATATTATAATTTAATAGATACGATGAATAATAACATGGAATCTATATTAAAAGAATAAATTTATAATCTTATGGTAAACAATCTTTTAAATAAGTGAATGAAATGAAATGAAAAAAGGTTTTTTGGGGAAATAATATTTTAAACATAAAAATGTTTTTACGTTCACTAGAATCCTAAAAAAATTAACTCAATGAATAAATCTTTGATTGATTATTTATTCAAAAAATATTAATAATATATATAATAATTAATTATTTATTAAATTAATTATAATAAAAATATATTGTTTATATATATAAATTTTTATTAAAAGAAGGTGATTTAAGCTAGATGGAATTTGTTTTCATAAATCAATTATAATAGAGTTTAATATATACTTTATAATATAATTTCATATTAATGGATAGTAATATTAATTTTTATCAAAATATAAGTCATAATGTTATAATTAAATTAAATTATTTAATAAAATGATGGTAGTACAAGAAAAATGTGTTTTTCCCAATTCAAAAAATAATAATATTTTTTTAGAAATATTAATGATTAACTCTAATAGACAATAGATATTATTATTTAAGAAATAATATTAATTCCCTATAATATAATTTCAACTATCTGTAAAAATTGGTTATATATTTTTATAGAAAAAATTATTAAAAATAAATTTTCAAGTAAATTTTTTGGATGAATGATATTAATTTATAGAAATATGAGTTCAAATTAGTTATTCCTAAATATATTCACTATATAAAACTAGTGTATATATTTTCCATAATTTTTTATTCTCCTACGTTGTACTAATTATATTTATTTTTCATAACAGTGTCATTAAAATATTAGTTTTTTAGTCTATCAGAATTCTCTAAAAGAATTAATTTGCATGATATCGTTAATATATAGCATAATATTATTAATTTATATGGTGTTAGATGTATCCTTATGTGATTTATTCAATATTTATATGAAAGTTTATAATATTTATATATGTAATTTTTTGGGTCTCCTCTGGGAGTATAATAGTATAAATTACAATATTTTGAGATTATTTTTTTGAACATTGTTGGAAAACCTACATTTATTAGAACTATATGGTAATATCATAATTATTAGGTAATAAATATAATGATAGGTTTTACATGAAATAATTCATAATTGGGTATTGGATATTGGATGCAGTTGGAGAATAGATTCACCAAGGGTTTCAACTCTAAAAAAGATGGATTGGATTTTTACCTAATCATATTTGGTTCATGAAGGGTGACCCAATTAATAGACACATTCCAAGACACTTCATGGGTATATTCATGGGTTTCATCATAGTTTAGTGAGATAAAATATAATTTATTTAAATATATAGTAACCTAGTGTCATCATGGTTATTCTACTTGTTTCGTATACTATAAAGATAATGTCCTCATTTTAAAATAATATGAATTATGTTTTTTGATTATATGATTACTCAATATTATTATTATTTTTGGAATGAAATTTTTTCACTTTAGATAATGGTTAGAACATGGAATAATCTGGTCAACAATAAAAGTGAAATAAAATGCCACAATTTTCCTCTATAGAAACAAAAATCTATTTTAGATAGAATCAATAATCTTATTGTTCTGTATATAAAAATTTCACACACTATGAATCATGATAATCATTTAAGTGGGTAAAGGAGGGAATAATATATCATTGAGTCCTTCATGGGAATATATGAACAACCTTTTAATTTGTTTTTCTTTCAATTAGTTGTGGAGATACGGATTAGTACCAATGAAAATGAAAATCCATTCTCCTTTTCTTAATGAATGACAATTTTATTTTGAATTTTTTTTCATTTTAAAGGTGTTAGATATTAGTAGTGGTCTCTTATTGAGAACATATATAAACAGTAAGAAATATTCTACATGGAGTGCAATGAGTAGAGTATTATATATTTCAATTAACCCATTGTTGTTATTTTTCTTTTGAAAATGGTTATATAATTTTTTGAGAAAAATAATATAGATCATTATTCTACAAGTACTTATTTTAGAAATTTTACAAGCCATCAAAAGTAATTTTTTAATATTATCCTTGAACCTAAAAGTAAGATTGATTGATTCTATACTGTTTTAAGATATGGTATATTGTTGTTTTTATCCATAAGAAATATTAAAATTAAAGATGAAATTTTTTATGTGATGTCAAAGAATAAATGGTTATTTGAGTCACCCATCAATTATTTGGTTTTTGATAATAAATGAAATATGATTTTGAATGAAAATTCTACTAAATATACATTTAGGGAATGTGTAAGTTCATTATTTATTCTTGAATTATGGAAATAGATAAGGATATATTTTTTTGGGTCTAGTAAATGATTTATCAGTTGAATTTAAATCAATAAGAAAATTAAATAATGATTTTATATGAACAAGTATGTTAATAATTATAATGGATAGAAATATCCAATAAATGCAACACACACAATATAGTGTTTCAATTTAATGGAGTAGGATAATTATGAAAACCCATTATTGAATCCAATGGTTATCAAAACTTATTGATATCAATAACCTCATAAGAACATTGGAAATGTGAAATCTCGCATGATCAATATTATTTTGGTGGGTTATGAGAACAACGTTGTCATAGTTTTCCCTACCATCTGATATTCAAAAAAGATTTTTATATTTTATTTTGGGTTATCCGACTCATTTATTTATGAATAATTATCTAAGGATTAAAAAATTTCATTATAATGATTATATGTTTAATTTTTATTGAAAACACTTAATGGTATGCTGATCTCATCACCACTCTATGGTTCATATCTAATAAGTGTTTGGGGGAATTTTCTTGAAGAAAATTGTGTTGTTCTCCCTCTAGATGATTTCCATGTGGTTTTGGGAATTATATAGATATCTTTATATCGAACACATATTGATTTTAAAATATTGACGTCAAATATAAAATTATAAATATTAAAATGAACAGTTATCTATATGATGATGAATAAAATTTAATTTTAAGTGAATACATTTTATTGGTCTTCATTGATACTCATAAGGGGATTTTTTCTCTGATTATTGGTGAGAACTGAAAAATCAGTTATATTCTTAATATATGATATTTTCATTATGTATTTAATGAATATTTTCCTAGTCTTCTATAAAATCAAGAAGTTGAGTTTTCAATATAACCCATATATAGTGCTACATCAATTTCATATAATTCATAGACTGGCCGTAATTTTGTTCCAGTAATTGAAGAATTAAGACATAAAACCCACAATAAGGGATTCATTTGAAAATATGTGTCAATATATCATGAACCTATATATTTTATTAATTATAATGATTTTAAATGAATCACTACATGGATTAGGAGAAACATTCAAATCATGATCACTAATATGTATCCATTACATCAAATAATTGATTTAATTTATTTTCAATGAGGAGTTGAATACTTTTCCAAGAATGGACATTATTCTTTATACTATCAATTGGTGTATAAAAATGATTACATACCTATGAAAACCATCCATATGATGAATATAATCTATGAATTAAAATGTATTCCATATGAACTTATTAAATCATATAATATATTAATGTATTTGAAGAATAGATTTTTAAGATATTACCTCCATCAATTTTGGGTGGCCTGAATAAATGTTATTATTATATATATAATGGAATGGTTGTAATGGAGGTCATTTCAATATTGTGTTGATCACCTAATGAAGAGGAATATATATGTAAATTTTAGAAAATTTTAATCAATGTTAAATAATGTTTCTCTAATGGGTTATATAATTCCATGAAAGGGATTATATATGTATATATTATATAAATATGTAGGTTACTAGTATATAGAAAAAAATAAACTATTTGTGAGGTATTTTGATTTCATGTATTAGTTAGGTAATTAAGTTTAATTTATAATAATTTTTTATGGATTTATATTTCAATAATCATGTAAAAATATATGGGATTCATGTTCCCATAGATAGATAAATGTGGTGAAAATTTATGGAGTTTAAAATAATATTAGTTTATGGACTTCTTTATAAAATACCTTTTAGTGGAAAATGAATTAAGACTATTAGAGAGTAATCGATGGAGGGACTAATAGTCATCATAATGATGAGTGAAATCATGGAAACTTATATCTATCACAAATTAAAGTCTCATGATTAAAATTACCCAATAAATAACATGAAGTTATAAATGGAAAATTTTGATTGAAAATTTTGATGTATTATCTTAATTTTGAATTGTGTGATATATATTATGGTATTAAAAGTTTAGAGTATATATTAAACAAAATATTTTATAAACAAAAGTGTGATTGTTTTTATTTCATTAATGTTTACCTATTATGATTACATTTAAATACTATGATGGATAATTTGGATATCTAGGATTTCAGACCAAAGGTTCATGTCCGATTAAATATTTATTACATCATATTAGATATAATATTTAACTTTTTTAAATGAAAATGCCTTAAAATCATGAAAGAGCGAAATATTACATTGATCAAATAAGTTTTCAACATTCTATATATGCGAATACATAGGTGAGAAATAAATATAAATTGGAACCAAAAAATATTCTATGAAAAGTTCCTAAGTTAAACAATGATAATAATTAAAAGAATATTTTTAGGCATATAGGTTGTGTCCCTTCAATTCCATAATTTAGAAAAGATCCTATGGACAATTCTATAAACACATTTTTATATATTCATTATATTTGTACAATCAATTATTGATGTCATATAGATAATTTAGGATTAGATAACATACATACCTATATTATGTACAATTTAAATTTGATCATTGTATGCCAAAGTGTTATATTTTAGTGGAATAATTTTAAGGTCATGTTACAATAATCTCCTATAAGGGTCTTAAAATAGGGAAACGTAACAATGGATTTCATCACAGTACTCCAAAAAACATCTAAAATGGATAATTATATTCCGCTTGTATTTAATCCCCTTATGTAGTCCAAACATTTCATTTTTATCTTTTAGAATTTTCCAGTTTTTAGTATTTCTTATATATAAAACTATAAAATTTTATGGATACATGGAGTTCCAAATTCAATTTTTTTAAATCCTGATATTAGTTTTGATTCAATGTTTTAGATAAAAGTTCAATAAGTTATGGAAGCATATTTGTGTACGAGAAATTAATTTAATCATTATATATATATGTTTATTTTGAGAGTACATTTAAAACCATAAGAGATATATTAATAACAGTTTCTATTAATATGAATGTATTTTTGGATTAGCCATTTCAAAATGTGGAAATTTCAAATAACTATATCATTCACACGATCATTTAAATGGAACATATAAATCAATCTATGTAATTATGGGTAAGTATCCATAATTCTAGGATAAATTTAGATAAATACTACTAATGTAACCATTTTTTTTGAAAATTATAGGGAATGTAATATCCATTAAGAAACACAATTGCGAAGATCATGGTTGATACAAAATATTTTCTTACAATCATCTCATGGATCTAGATTTCTACCGTCTTGAAAAAGTATTATTGGCAACATGTCAATAAAATAATGTTATGTTATTTTTAAAATAATTAAATAACTATCTCTATATATTTCAGTCTCCTCAATATTTGTGTTTTTATCAAGATTATTTCTTACTTCTTGAAATATACAAAAGAATGTCTCTCATTTTTGTCGGGTGTTATATGTATCTATCACCAGGTAGTACATACCTGATCCTTCACATATATGGAGCAGGGTGTTCCAACCACTTGATCAAGATCATTCATAAAATGAAAAACTTTTTGAAATCTAGGATCATTGAGGTAATTTTCTATCGAAAAACAAATTACATGGTTAATTTTATTTATAGGAATAATAATTTTGAGGAAGATACATTGTTACCAAATGATATGGAATGTATATTTATCGATATCTATTTAATTAGAGGGAAAACAATTTATGAGATAATCATTTTTATTAGTGGATAATGAAACACAACATAATTTTAAATTTATTCCTCAACGATATATACGATTTATTCAATATCATTCCTTATATGCAACCTCATATCAAAATGAACCATGACATATTTTAAAATTTAAAACATAATAGTAGGATTTACAACTATAAATAAAAATAACAACATTATGAACTATATATATATATATATGTATATATATATATCATATTTTAAATATACTGATTAATATATCATATATGTGTCCTCAATTGTTATTAAAGTCATTTGTAATAAAAAATTAGTGTTTCTTCACAAAACGAATGTGGCGCAGATTTTTGAAATATGTTTTATTTAATGTCAATTTTTTGTTATTTTTATAATGAATTGAATTGAATTTATCAAATATATATGTCAACATAATCAGAAAAAAAATATGAGGTATTTTTTAAAAAAACTTATGTAAATGGTGAAAAATAATAATTTTGGTCCAATGATCGTTTATTTTCATTAACACTTGTATTTGAAAAGACATATAATTTTTAAAATATTATCTTAAGATATTATATACATATATAGTTTTATTACAAACAAACAAATTAATTATATTATAATATTCATTATATATAATATTTTTATATCAAATTATTTACATAGGAATATATTCTCCTAAAAATTGTTTTTTATTTCATTTCAGGAATATATAATAAGAATAAAATTATAAAATTATTTCAATTCAATTGTCAAAAATGAATTCCTTTTATTGTTGTTTAGGTTAAAAATTTGTAAATAGTGCTCTTTATTTTTATTAATATGAACAATAACCATAAAATATATGATTCAACTCGGTTTGGGTCAATCATTTAAAACAAGCTTATAACTACCATATATGGATTTAAAATATCAATAACACTTTAATTTATCATAGTTGGTGAGTGTTGTTCAACTAAATCCATTCCAGATTATAAAATAAGTTAATTCATTACAATGAAAATTGATTATAAAATTTATATTATTTTTATCAAATGGATTAATATAGATTATTAGTATAAGTATTCTAATAAACATTTTATAATTTCATCGGGGAAAAAATATGTTATGAATTAATATAAATTACACTATTTAAAAATATTACTTTTTTTCTAATGTTATTTTTTATAAATTTTTAGGGTATAATTACCATAAATACATATTCAATAGTAACCTTGTGCATTTAAAAAATTATGAAAAAAATTGTAATATTATTAAAAATTAATAACATAAATTATTATTGATTGATTGATAGTGTTATATGAATTTTCGGTCTAATAATAACATATAATTTGACATATTAATGTTTTGTTATTATAAATCCACTTTTATAATTATTTCAATAATTTTATACTAAATGAATTTTTCAAAAAATAACATTACTCATATTATTTGTTAATTAAAATTTAATTTAATGAATTAAATGTTAAACATATATTCCAAGACTCTAACTAAAATGCAAAAAGGTATAAGGTTTCAGAGATAAACAATATGTAAGAAATGTTCCATCATAAAGCTAAATTTATGTCCCTTATATACTAAAAAAATAGTTTCCAACCATATGATTAAAATGTGTTAACTATGGGGATAAATAAATTAAAAGTTTTAAAGATAAGAAAAAATATAATTTTTTTATAATGATATATAAAATGTAGCATTTGTTATATGAATCCTTGTTTATTTTTACCATTATAAATTATAAATATTTTATTTTCATTTAAATTTTCGTGTAATTTTTTTTCATCACCTCTTAATATTATAAAAATAACCATCACACCCCTTTACCACAATGATTTATAATTATATTATAGGAAATCATTATCCTAATACCTTAACATATGTATTGAATTATTATTTGGAAAACATTTCTTACTGTAATACAATAAAATTAGAGATTAATGTGTAAGAAAAATGATATATCTTGATGAAGAAGTAGTATTCTTAACCAATTCATTCATTTTTCTCTTCTTCTACATTATCATAATATTTTTTTATCCATACTAATATAATGAGACCAATATCATTATTTCACAGAATTTTTTTATGATTGTGGGACAAACTATTTTCTATTTATATTCTATCAAATGGGTAATGATTCTGTCGCTTGTGTGAAGATACGGAAAACCCCCTCCATTTTGAAATATGATTTATTTATTATCACCATGTCACATTTATTTTTATAATGATTAATTTACTAAATATAAATGCTTTTTATTTTGATATTATTATTTCGGAATGGTGAATTATAAATTAACTTTTTTTTGTTTCATCGATTGACATTTTGAACCATGACTCATGCATATTTAAAAACTAAATTATCTACAATGTGATATAATTATTTTTTAAATATAATATTTATTTGAAAATATAAAAATATTAATAAATATAGTTGATGAAAATTCAATTATTTATATTATAGAAATTATGAAAACACAAACGTAATGAAATTAATATAAATGTAAAACCCAAAAATTCATAAAAAGGTTGATTATTAACATATTTTATAATGATGATCCTGATAAAATGATCTTTAATAAATAATAATATTTTATAATTCATCCTTTTATGTTATAAAAATTAGGAAGATGTTTCATGAAGAGAGTGATAGTAAATTTAAATTTAATATACCCCCAGTTTAAGATGATTATGAATAAATGAGATATTATGGAAAGGGAATTATGATTCTATATAAATTTCATCAGGATTATTTAGGATTTTATTGTACAATGAAGACATTTTAAAATACTCCTCTAATGACCTTATTATTTTTATTATAATATATCTAATTTCAAGTACATTACATGTTTTTATCAATTTGTTTCTCTCAATGTACTCAAAATAATAAATGACTATTTTTATGAAAAACATATGTTATTTCTATTTTCATCTAGTAATCATTTCTGACATGTCAATATATTCATAATATATTATTAATAATTTATTAAATATTATCCAAATAAGTTATCAACCTAATATTTAGGAATTTTTTTTCATTATATGAAATTATTAAATAGAATCCTCTTATGATTTTCTATGTTATGTAATTTTAATGAATGTTTTGAACATAAATATACTATTAAAATTTGAATTTTATTACTTCCTATTATATTAAAGTAATCATTCATTTCATTTTTCACTATTTAATTTGATGGAAATATATTTTCATAATTTTTTATATTATTTATTTTGAAATATGTAGATTTTAATTTAAATTGTTCTCCTCCTGTTGATGTTTTCTTATAATTAATTAATAGTATTTTTATTTATGGGAGTTCATTTTTTATATTGATATAATAATAAGGATATTATTCAATGATATCATATTTATTCATACTCCAGGTAGTTTATGATTATGATGATTATATATTCCTGAATCAATTGTTTGTTTCCATAATTTAAGTTTGGATGAAATGGTAAATGTTTTCAAGATATTTTGAAATACATATTAATGTGATATATGGAGGGTGTGTCCATTATATCCCTCCAATAACTTGTGTAAGGATAAATTTTATGATCTCAAAGGATACATAATAGATTATCCCAAGATCACAATTCAGTACACAAGGGGTTATCTATAGCGTAAAATTTGTTACATGGGAGGTTATCCCAATGTCTAGGAAGGTGAATTGTTGGTTAGACAAATCCTTATAGGAAACAATTATATTTATGGATTTAATTAAAATATCATCATTATAATAATTATTATGGAAACTATAATTTTACACTCTCTCTAGCATGTTATTCTATATATTAAATCATTTCATGGCTCTTGATATTTTATTATTTTATTATTTGGGTAGTAAGATATTCTAAATTCCAATGTCAATTTTTTGATCAATGAATTGAAAGGAATAAATTTATATGGAATATATATTTTCCACAAACCATTACTAGCAAGATGAGATTACATATTGTTATTTATTTACATCTCTCATTGCTTAAATTATTTAGAATTTCATCTCACCCATTCTAATGTTTCATGTAATGACCCTGATTCTCAATGATTTTTTTAAAATTATACGGAAATTATTTTCAGTCCGCAAAATCTGATGATGTGTGATTCTGAGGACCAGAGATCTAGGAATGATCCTTCGATGTTTTTTTAAGCGTTAATTAGCACGGGTGGGATGTTTTACAGAAAAAGTTGAATAACTCTTAAACAGTTAGTCGAAATAGAAATATAATTGCATCATTATTCTCACGATGGCGGGATTACAATAGGCATGACATTATTTTTGTCAGTGCGAACTGCCGATGAGAAAACCTGATAATGGAATAACTAAAAATAAAATAATTAAATAATCTTTTTTATTTTTCAAATGATTATAACTCGGAATCCATAACATGGATTAAAAATCTGAGACCACCACTGAACTAATGAGGATATTCTTTATTTAAGAAGATACTAACATTGGCCGGTATAGGCCACAGTGAATGTTAGTTTTTTTCTGTAAATAACATAATTAATTAAAATTTTGTTTATTGTAAAAACCATATCTTCTAAAGGGTAACTCGAATTTGAAATCCAAGTGTACTATTGGGTTCGGTTGGGCGTTCTTTACTTAGGATAATCCAATCCTTGACTGGCACTGGTTGAGGGTGACTGTATGTAATTTTCTAAACTTTTTTCTGGTACGTTCAGTAAATAGGTGAGCGTTTTTTACCAACTTTTGAACCATTTCTCATATTCAAAATCCTAGGTCGCCATTGAATCCATAGCACCAAGATTCTCTAATGGGAGGCTTCAGTTCAACTGTAGTTGTTCCTGAGAAACAGTTAGTTCTTGGAACTATTTATATAATAATTAAAATTATTTTTTAAATTATTTTTTCCCATTCCTTTAGTGGAAAAGTGGTAAGGTAGGACATACACGTTTCAAGCCAATAAATGGATTGTCCCTCATAACTAAGTAACAACAACATTTGGGGAAATTAGGAAGATTCATATTAATGAGCCTTAATAACACCCCATGTCGTTAAATACTCTCCTCCTCTCCTATAAATATAGACTTTGGGGGAGGGGTAACGACATGCTTCGTCATGTAGCAAAGTTCTTTTGGAGTTCTGAAATGTCGAGACCATAGAGGATGCAGTTGAACCTAGTAGGGGTGACCTGTGACATTGAAACCCAAACCAGAGATTGACGTTCGAGCGGTGGTGAAAGTGGATTTTTGTGGGGATGGAGAACAACGAGACTCCCTCAACTGTGAGCACCCTCCAACATTTCAAGGTAGGGGGTGTGTTGAATTTGGTTTTCCCCAATTCTCTCTCTAAATAAAATATATGAATGGATATACTCACTAACAATTTGAACCGTTGTTTTATTTTATTCTTCATATGCGAGAGGGAATGTTTTATCGTTGGGGTTTTGATGTGAAACCCAGGAATGAACTTTTCGTTAAACATTTACCAGAAACTCTATCAGGTTTATCACTAACTAGGTGGTGGAAGGCCGACATAGACAGGTCCCGAGCCCCACCGTTCATGTGTTATTTGTGATCACCTTTTCCCTTGAATGTTAGAAAAAACCAGAAGAAGGGCTTACCCTTGTAAATTTTGTGATCTTGGGACACCAAAAGAACCGACATCGTAGGAAAGAAGGACACTGATGCGCGACTGGCGGCCTGATTAACACCCAACCACCAGCATCGGCACCGGTGGTGGCGTGCAACAGCGCGGAAGTAGCACATGGTGTCAACAGACCCATGTACTGTGGCGGAGAAGAGGAGGGGTGCATCCCCAACAGCGCGTCCATGTGGCAGTAGGGTCACGACCTATAATGGCTGAGGTAGTAGGTCTGTGTCCTATGATGGCCACGACAGGAAAAATGGAATCATGTACAACTGATGGCCGGTGTATGGGGTGTGTGCTAGTGGCATGCCCGACAGGGGAACCCGAGGCCTTTCAGCCACACTGCGGAGGAAACACGGCCCATCAGCCGTGACATGGATTACCCGCTGTGCCACATGGCACTGCATTGGGTCAAACCTCATGGGTTTGACTCACTAACATGGCCCTACCCCCTCACCCCTATCTAGATTCATCGTGTATGAGTTTCCATGGATACTTGTACTGCCATGTGGGTGGCACCGCTGGGTCGGACCAGTGGGCTGACCCACCACCCAGTAGTCCAACCCATGGAACCACGGGGAGACCCACGACCCATTGGCCAGACCCCCATCCCAGCAAGGTTGGGTCATGCCTAGCATGCTAGCTTGACCTGAGGTGGGTTGGACCCAAGTTAGGCTGGGCTGACACAAGATGAACTAGATTGGCCTATGCTAAACCAGTTTAGGATTGACTGACCAAGATGGACCGAACCCGAACCTTATACCGACTTGTTACACAAAACATGCCTTCACTTATAAACCAGACATATTTTTTATGATCTATCTCTGGAGTATAGAACCTTAGGAAAATGAAATCCTTTTGGGATGCCCCACCTGAGTTTTGGTGAATGTTGGTGCTAAGATAAGATGGATCGAATATGAATCCAACCGGGCACTCGACATTAAAATTCTTGTATTTTGAAAACCTTGTATCTGATTGATGAGCCATTTGTGTATTTGTAAATATATTTAGGAGACAGATCATTTGTAATTCATTGTGGTTACATCCATGGATATCAATATGCAGTAAGTGGATTGAGGAGAGGTTCTCCCTAGTAGATTACATATGGAACCCTACGGTTGGATGAGACCGGAAGACTACCTAATGTTTGGCCCAGTGGGAAGCGGCACTATGTGACCAAGTAGGCCCATGGTGGGGAGCGGCTCTGTGTATCCCGGCAGACCCATGGTACTTGATAGCAGGCATACCTCAGTTTGGCCAAGGTGGGATATGGCTCTGTGTGACCTTGCTTGCCCATGGTGGGAAGTGACTCTGTGTGACCTAGCATGCAAATGGTGTCCATCAGGGATGGGTACAACAGCAGTTCAAGGATAGTGGGAAGCAGCATTGTGAGACCTGGCATGCCCTATTTTCATGATAAAGGAGGAATTATCTACCAGCCGACGAGTTTGATGATGTGATAACCATTCTATACTTGACCTAAAATGATACCTGGTGTGAGCTGACTTGTGATGTGTGATTTTACATCATGGTTGGTGGTTTATCCTTTTTAAAACTCTAGGAAAACTATTGGGGTCTTAGGGTCCCTAATGAGTATCATTAAACTCACCCCTGCATGGTCTTCACCTGCACCTTGTTGTGTCCGGTGCAGATGACAATCGATGTGGATTGAGGATGAGGGAGCTAGGACTAGGCGATGCTTGGAGTCTGAACTTTTTGATGTGACGTCGCAAATGAACTATAGATCGTGAGTTGTGCCTACCCATCAGGTAGGATCTGTGGTGGATGATCCAATATATACCCTTCGCTTTTTAGTTTTTTTGCACTTTTTTCAGTTGTATTTTTACTTTTTCCATTTGTGATTGTATTCTAGCCCCCTTTACTTTCTACACACATTACAAATACAGTCTACTTCACGATTGCTTTTTGTTTCATTCCTATATGTGATTTCACCTCTTGCAGCATTCTAATCTGTGAGTTAGTACCAGTTTAAATGAAATGCATTTCCATTATAGGGATACTTTTTTCCGGTTCTAGTCGCAAGCCCCTGATTTATGGAATGCATGTTTGGGGTAGTCCCGGAACGGGCCCCGGGGGGCGGGTTGTGACAAGTGGTATCAGAGGTGGTCGATTATACCTCAGAGACTGGGAGTCTATGTTTTTTTAAAGATATAGTGTTGTGTGTTGCGAGTCCTACTATCTGTTTCAGGGAGACTAGGGTTGGTGTGGTGAGAGACATATCCATACACTGGAACCATGAGTCTTACATTTCTTCTCAATGATTGAAAATACTGGTAGCGTTTTTGTTTTCTGATTTGGAATAAGAGTCAGCTCACCATGTATAATGTTTTAATTGTGTCATGTCTTGATTTATCTTACGATTCCTCCACAAGGACAACCATCCAGGATCTAGATGCGTGAGAAAACCCCTCTCAGTAGAGAGGCATCTGTCCCGGGACCAGTGTTTGAGATGGCCCCACTTAGTGGTAAACTAGTGCTACAACCATCCGATAGTCTTCCCCTGCTATGAATGGTTATAGTAGATTAATTTCATTGGATTAGAACCCAATATGAGTTTCAGATTTAGAGACCTCCTAGGTTCAGGGTTGAGACATACCCTTGAGTCGCTGACGGCTATCTAGAGGCCATGACTCGTGTCTTTCATTTAGTGAGGATACTACCCGACCAGATGATGATCATAGAGGTGAGACTTTTACAGGGATCAGCTGAGAGATGGTAAAGTGTGACCATCCAAGTTCACAACGAGGCGACCCACACAGGGGATGACATCGAGATGATTTTTTGGGAGGAGTTTTTACCCACAACATTGCGTTCTATGCACATTCAGGATCTGCTTCACCATAAGAAGGGAAGCATTACAGTGGTGGAGTACTCGCTGAGGTTGACAGAGCACTACCGCTACTGTACATATAGGGAGGTAGACACTTTCTTTTGGGCTCGGTCCTTCAATATGGGTCTCAAGAAGGAGATCAGGTCTTCAATGGTGACCATCAGCTTACCGACCCATGTAGAAGTACTATAGATAACACTTTTTATGGAGAACTTCCAGCCAGGGCATGCACCGATAGTGAGAGCCGACTGCAGACCCCATGTATTAGAGTCTTTTCCATGAATCATGAATCAGGCCCATGGTCCCATGTAGGATAGGTATTTCAAAGGCCATCACCAAGTCACTAGGTTGGTAGTGGAGGCTCCCAATCTAGAGGGTGTCAACAGGGATCCATGGAGTGGTTTACGTGCGGTGGACATGGTCAAATTGATCGTGATTGCCTGACGAACCATACAGAAGACCAGTAGATAGTCGAGGTACCACTAAGGTAGAGAAAATGGTTCGATCGAGGAGGTCTATAGGTTAGAGGTGGACTTGGAAGGGGAGAAATCCATGCAAGTGGTGGTTGGCGTTGTTTTTAGGTTCTACCAGCACCACCACCAAGAGGTTCTCCCTGACCACAGGGATCATGTGGATAGGGACGAGCTTAGCTCCATGCAGGTGAGGCCAATGACCATGGAACACCGAAGATGATTAGAGGTACATTATTTGACTACTCAACCTTAGCTATAACACACATATACATAGGTTCCAGACATTCTATTATTGACACAACCCTTGTTCAGAGATTGGAGATTCTGATAGAGTATTTGGCTTGATCCTTATTGCTAGAGACTCTTATGGGAATGAATTTGATGATTAAACACTGGTGCCAGTAGTTTGAGCATACTCTTGGAGGATAGAGATTTGGTTGGGATCTCGTAGTAGTGGCATCAAGGCCTTACTACATCATCTTGGGAGTGGATTGATTATCCCAAGACCGTGATCAGATTGACTGTATTAGTTATATTATAATGTGTGTCTGCATGGATGGGTCCATATTTTCCTTTACTGGCGAGAATTGAACATTTATAGCATATGAATAACTTACCCAGAGGAGGGAGAAGCCAATCACCCAATAGCTGGCTAGCCGTTCCCTCAAGGTAGTTGATTTTGAGATTCTGAACTATCATGTAGTGTTGTATTAGAATGCCTACATCTTCCCTGATGATATCCCAACACTGCCTCCACGTAGAGAAGTTGACTATTGCATCGACCTATACCCCAGGATGACTCAAATATCTACGCCGGCATGTCAGATGGATTTAACAAAGTTTTTTTAGTTACAGGTAATGTTGGAGGACATGTAGGGATAGGGGTTTATAAGTCCTAGTGTTTCCCCTTAGGCAGCCCCTATTTTGTTCTCCAAGAAGGTGGATGGGAGTTTGAGACTCTGTGGGGACTATCGGTGTCAGAACATGGTTACCATGAAAGACAGGTACCCACATTCGAGTAAGGAAGATATCTTTGATTAGCTGAAGGGAGCATGATGGTTTTTGAAGATAGACCTCAGATATTGCTATCACCAGCTCAGGGTACGAGATGGGGATATGAATAAGACGTCCATCAAATGTCGGTATTGACGTTATGAGTTTTTGGTTATGCCTTCTAGCTTGACCAATGCCCCAATAGTGTTCATGGGACTCAAGAACAGAATCTTCCAGCCATACATCGATCTCTTTGTGGTAGTCTTCATCAACGACATCAAGATATACTTAGCGACAAAGGAGGATCATGCATATCATTTGTAGATAGTTCTAGAAAAACATCGAGAGAACACTCTTTATAGTAAGATCTCAATGTGCCAGTTTTTAATACGATAGGGCCACTATCTGTGTCACGTCATCTTAGAGGCTAGAGTTGTAGTTGATCAAGAGATAATTGAGGCTATACCATCTTAGGAGCCACCCAAAAGTGTGACTGAGGTGTGGAGCTTTCTTAGATAGGTCAGTTAGTAACAGAGGTTCGTGCCTGACATTTACAGAGTTGCAGCACCCTTTTCATCATTGAAGAAGAAGGGTCAGCCCTTCATATGGAAGAAGAGTTACCAGTGGAGTCTTCATGAGATAAGAAAAATACTGGTGAGTTCTCCCATATTGAGGCTACTCGAAGAGGGCATTGGGTACGTAGTCTACTGTGATGCATCAGGGACCAGACGTGGGTGTTTCTTGATGAAGAATCGAGTAGTGATTGCTTATGGCTAATGACCGCTGAGATAACTTGAACAGAACAAAGCTACCCATGACCTTGTGTTAGCAGCAATGGTATTCACCCTATGGAAATGATGGCATTACATGATGGGTGAACATTTTATAGTCTTCTCTGATCATAGGAGTTTCATGTATATCTTCTCTCCGAAGTACCTAAACATGAGATAGAGGTGTTGGATAGAGTTCCTCCCGGAATATGACTTAGAGATAGTCTATACTCCTAGGAAGGGGAACATGGTAGCAGATGCACTAATCAAGAGGTCTGGTCTATAGTTTCTGAGTGAGATGACAGAACAGCTAGTTGCCTAGCAGATATCTTCTATGGACAGAGATGTTGCAACCTACCTCTAGTCATTGATAGTCACTCCCCTACTCATTCAGTAAGTCAAGGAGGCACAACATGGGGACATGGACTGCGAGACATGAAGGGCTCAGATATCCTCCGGACAGGCTCCTGATGGATTTTGTGAAGCTGGGGGCACATCATTCTCTTCAGATGTTGTACCATGGTACCGATGGAACTACAAGAGGAGGAGATAAGGGAGTTATATACATCACCTCTGGCGTTACATCCTGGTGTGGTGAAGATATACCACGATCTCTGACGTCAGTAGTGGTGTCCAGTGATGAAGAAGGCTATTGTGGAGTTTGTTTGACGATGACTCACATGTCTGCAAGTGAAGGACTAGCATCATGTCAATGCAGGATTAGCACATCCACTAGTGGTGTCGTTGTGAAAGTGGGATGGGATCTCCATGGACTTTGTGACAGTGCTTCAACATACGTCTAGGGGGAACGATTCCATTTGGGTGATCGTTTACTAACTCACTATGTCGGCCCACTTCCTACCTATCAGAGAGTAGGTGTCAAAAGAGGTCATGTGATGCCTCTACATACAGGAGATAGTGTGCTCCATGGGGGTCCATCGAAAATTGTTTCTAATAGTGATGCACATTCACATCCCGATTATGGAAGTGTTTGTATGAGGCGTTCAGGACTAAGCTACTTCTGAGCACCGCCTTCTATCATCAGATGGATGGTCAGACATAGCGGATAATAAAGACGCTAGAGTAAATGTATCATTCATGCATCCTATATTTTTTCCATAGATTGGAGTATCATATTCCTTTGGTATATTTTTCTTACAACAACAGCTATCACTCTACTATTGATATGGAAACATTTGAGGCGTTTTATGGGAAACCTTGCAGATCAACACTATGCTAGACTGAGCAAGGGGAGTCCGCACTTGTGGGACCAGATATGATACAGGCTACCACATATAAAGTGAGGATCATCTAAGAGTGGATGAAAAATGCATAGAATATGCCAAAATAATATGCTGACAAGAGATGGAGACCTCTAGAGTTCATAGATGGCAACCATGTCTTTCTACAAGTATCACCTCAATGTGGTATATGGAGATTTGGCTGGGGCAGCAAGCTATATTTGAGGTTCATTGGACCCTTTAAGGTCCTCAGCAGAGATGGTGAGGTGGCATACCAATTATCACTTCAACCTTAGTTGCACCGAGTGCATGCCTTTTTCCACGTATCCCAGCTGAGAAGATACGTGTAGGACCCATATCACGTCATTGACCACAAAAAGCTAAACATCAATGATGGGGCGACGTTTATGGTGGTTCCTGTAAATATTGAGGATCAACAGGAGCGGGTCCTTTTGGGAGGTCAATACCACTGGTGCGCGTTCACTGGTAGCACATAAACCTTCAAGAAAGCACTTGGGAACTGGAGGCTTAGATACGTGCTTAGTAACCCCAGTTGTTTCCTTAGATTGTGTCTTACCATTATGCGTCAAAATGACTTGAGGTGGTAGAATGTAATGACATGGTTATTCCATGAATTTTTTTCATAATTATATGGAATTATTTCGAGACCATGAAATCAGATGACCAGCGATTCCAAGTCACATTGTGCCTGAAATGATCTGTCGATGTTTTTTATGCATTAATTAGTGTGAATAATAAGTTTTCCTGAAAAATAATAACACATAAATGGTTACTCATGTCAGAAATTAGAGTGAGCATTTGTTCTCAGGATGGCGAGTTTATAATAGGTACGGCTTATGTTTAGTCGTCGAGGGCCATATTTGAGAATAACCGATAAGGGCATTACTGTTAATAAAATAATTAAATATATTATTTTATTCTTAAAATTATTATAACTTACAAATGGTATCTCGGATTAAAAATCCATGTCCACCACTAAATTCATGAGGATATGATTTCCTTAAGAAGATACTAACTTAGGCTGGCACGGGCCACCAGTGAATGTTAGTTAATGGATGTAAATAAAATAATTATGTTAGAATTATTGTATTGTAAAATCGATAACTTGTAAATAGTAACTCGGATTGGAAATATGAGAGTGTAGTTGGGTTATTTTGGTGTGTTTATCTAGTTAGAGCCTAACCTCAACCGGTGCCTGTTGAGGGTGAATTTCATTAATTATCTAAACTTTTTTGTGTAATTTCAGTAAACGTTTGAGTGGCCTTTAATAACATATGAACCATTGCTCGTATTAAAAATCTGAGGGAACGTTTGAATCCGTTGAGCCAGGATTCTCTTAATGGAGGATTCCCTTCAACTGAATAAGGTCCAGAGAAAAATTTAGTTTTTGGATCTTTTAATTAAATAAATAAAATAACTTTATTATTTTATTTAATTCCATTCCTCCAATAGACAAGAATTCAGGTGGTACTGGTGATGTATCAAGCCAATAAATGTATTGAATATCCAAACAATTTTACAACAATATTGGGGAAAATTTGGAAGCTACCTATTAATGATCCCAAATAACTCCTTGTGTCGTTACATAATCTCCCCCACTCTTATAAATACAGAGCTTGGGGTAAAGGTATCGATATGCTTCGCCAAGCAGTAATGTACTATTGGAGTGTTGTAATGATGAGACCTTATAGGACGGCGCCTACCCCAGCAGGGCGTGATGTGTGACACTGAAACCTGATTTGGAGTTTGATGTTCGAGCAGCAGAAAAAGTGACATGTTGCGGCGATGGCGAACAACGAGACTATGTCAACGGTGAGCACTCTCCCACATTTCAATGTAGGGGGTTAAGTTGATTTTGGATCACCGAACTTGTCTCTCCAAATAAAATATATAAACAGATTAACTCACAATCAAGTACAACCATTGTTTTATATTATTCTTCAAATGCGGGGGGGGGGGTGTGAATTATCATTGGGGATGAGAATTGAAACCGAGTCATGAATGTTGAGATAAACATTTCCATCAATCTCCACCTAGATAATCACTAACACAGAGGATGCGGGCCAACACGAACAATTTTCGAGCCCAACCTTTCTTATGTTAATTTTGATTGAAATATTCATTGAAAGTTGGAAACAACCTAATACACGACCTACCTTTGTAAAGAGCATGATCCTGGGATACCGAATGCACCGAAGGCACATGAAACCAGGACACAGATACACGACCGATGTCTAGACAAACACTCTACCTTCAGCACTGGGACCGGCAGCAATGCAAAACGGCATGGCCACGACACATAGTTGAACTGGTTCATGTATAGTGGTAGATCATGGGAGGGGTGCACCCCCAATAGCATGCCCACATGGCAGCATGACCACGACCTACGATGTTGGTGGTAGGAACAAAGGTTCCATGGTAAAACTGGTGGCCGGTAGACAGGGTGTGCACTAGTGGCATGCCTAGAAGAGGACCCCACAGCTTGTCGGTCGTGGAGCAGAGGAACCCACAGCTCGTCGGTCATGGCGCGGAGTAACTACGGTCCATCGAGAGAGGTGTGGAAGACCTGCGACACCACATGGTGCCTTATCGGGTCAACCCTTGAGGGTTTGACCAACTAATGTGGCCCCTCTATGTCATCCCTACCCAGACACATCATTTCTGGGTGTCCGTGATGGCCCGCACAACCAGGCTGGTGGCACCGCTCGGTCAGCCCAGCAGACCGACCCACCGCCCAGCAGGACGCCCCGCAGACCTGCTGGCCGACCCGCGTCCCAGCGGCCTGACCCGCGTCCCATCCAGGTCGGGCCTGGCCAAGCGTGCCGGTGAGACCTGAGTCGGTTCTTACTAGAGTCTAGCTGGGTCGACCTAGGTCGAATAGGATCGGCCTATACCGAAACAGTTCATGCAGATCTGACCGAGGCAGACAGGACCCAAACCTATTATAGACTTTTTACACAAAAGATGCCTTAACATAAAAATCAGATGTCTATTTGACAAACCATCTACATCGCCAGGATCCTTAGGACAATGAGGTACATTTGGGATGCCCCACCTGATATTTGGAGAATTTTTGGCACGACTGGGTGGGATAGAATACAAATCTAACCGGGCCCTCGGTACTAAAATGCATGTATCTCACAAAATTTGTATCTGATAGACGATTTGTTTTCATATTTTTCACTATCTTGAAGGGAATAATATTTTGGGATAAATTGTGGTGACATACATGGATCTCATGATGTAGTGAGTGGCTTGGGTAGTGGTTCTCCTAAGCAGACTATATATGGAAACCTTCGGTTGGCTGAGACCTGAAGACTGCCTGACGTTTTACCCAGAGGGAAGCAGCTCTATGTGACCCAGTAGGCCCATGGTGGGGAGAGGCTCTGTGAGACCCAGAAGACCCATGGTACTCGATAGGAGGTGTACTTTAGTTCATCTAAAGGTGGTAGCATCTATGTGTGACCTGACATGCCCACGGTTGGAAGTATCTCTTTGTGACCAAGCATGCCAACGGTACCCATTAGGGATGTGTACCACATCAGTTCAATGTTAGTGGATAGAGGCTTTGGGTGACTATCCAGGACCACTAAACTCGATAGAGGAGGAGTTCTCTAGCATCTAATGAGTTCGATTATGGAATAACCCATCCACCCTTAACCTAAAATGATACCTGGTGTGAGCTGATTGTGTTGGGTGATTTTACTTGATGTGTTGTGGTTTATCATTTGTAGAACTCTAGGAGTCCTACAGGGGTCTTGGGGTCCCTACTACATATCGTCATACACACCCATGCATGGGCTTCACCTGCACCTTGTTCTGTCTTGTGAAAATGATGTACAGTGTTAATCGAGGCTGAGGGAGCTAGGAATATGCGGTGCGTGGAGATGGACCTTTTTTACTCGACGTGGCATAGGGACTATAGATTGTGTTCTATGACTACCCATTGTGTAGGATCCATGGTGGACTATCCAGGATCTACCATTAAATTTTAAGCTATTTTGTAATTTTTCAGTTTTAATTATACTTTTTCAAGTGGGGGATGTATTCCAATCCCATTTTTTCTGAGCATTATTTACCACAACAATATACTTCACTGTTGCATTTTGTTTCATTTCTATCTGTGTCTTTCCCACCTATTGTGTTCTACTATGTGAGTATATACAAGTTTAATGGCAACGTCATCCCGTTTTAGGGATATCCTTTTTTAAGCTAGTCGCCAGCCCCTGGCCTATGGATGGTGGGCATGAGGTAGTCATCGCACGTGACATATGTCACGACCTGCCCTCGGGGTCCGTGCCGTGACTACCCCAAGCCCGCCTTCCATAGGCCAGGGGCTGGCGACTAGCACCAAGGCGTAAATCCCGGTAAAAAGGGAAGGCATTGCCTTTGAAAAGTAAACACACACCACAGAGTAAACAAGCGGAAAGTAAAAACTAATCAAAGCAGAGTACGACTGAAAGTGCGGAAAAGTAAATGGGCCAGAATACAAACCCAAACTGAAAGTAAAGTACAACTCGAAAGGGAAAACAGCAACTGAAAAGTAAAAGCCGCTACTCCGAGCTGTCCACTGGAAATCCCACCTGAAGGGTGGGTACAGATAGCTCCTCTGCTCCACGGGTCCCGTCGTCCGCTCCGTGCACGTCCCGCCCAGTGGTCCACCTCCAGGTACCGTCCCGCTCTACAAGCCTCAGCTAAGGTCAACGCTGTCCGTCGTCTGCAACCAACACAACGTAGTGCGGGCGAAGCCCGTGCAGGGGTGAGTATAAGCTACTCAGTAGGGACCCCGAGACCCCTGAAGGTCTCTCAAATCCACAAAGGATAAACTACGAAGAAAAGTACAATCACGAAGTAACAACCGACACTGCTTAGGTATATGCCCATACATATACCTAAGTCATCAATTAAAATACGCTCCAACCTCCGAGCCCAAGTACAACTCAGTCCACGCAGGAAAGTATACGTATTCCACATAGGAAAGCAAAACATAATCCACACAGGATTGCACAACACAATCCACACAGGAAAACAACAGGATTCAGCTCACACAGGTATACTTCTTCAAGGACGATAAAGATGATCACTGATCCATCTAAGTCGTCGGACCCACGAAGGATCGATAGGTAACTAACCCCCGCAATGACCCACACAGGATCGGGCCCACACAGGACCTGTAGGCGCTGGCTCACACAGAACCGCTGAGCGCAATGACCCACACAGGATCGGGCCCACACAGGACCTGTAGCACTGATCCACGTAGGATCGCTGAGTGCTGTAGTCGTCGTCGTCGAATCCACACAGGATCTCTGTACTGTCGTCGTCGAATCCACACAGGATCTCTGTACTGTCGTCGTCGCAGTCACAGTAGCAGTCGTAGCAGTAGAACAGTCGCAGCCAGCACTAGGGTTCCCGCACATAGCAAGCTCGTTCGGAGGGTCCGCTCCACGAGCCGAGAGGCTGATACATCAACTATCACGAAGACCAGAGTTGATGTATCCAAAAGTTCCGTATCGTCAACAGGAACTCAACGCAACAGACGGCGCGTCGATCGGACGCCCGGTCTGAGAGTTATTGACATTTTCGTCTCCGGGGCCCGGTTGGTTTTTAAGGCAAAACCAACCCGACCGTACTCCACCTGCGTCCAAACCTCGGGCGGAGTATGCCAAATGATCCGTCTCACTAAGAGGAACACAACGCGACTAACGGCGCGTCAATCGGACGTTCGTAGCTCAAGATATGAGTGTTTCCGCTCCGAAGGCCCGGTTGGTTTCGTGAACGAACCAACCCGGCCGAACTCAAAATAAACCGAAACCTTGAGTGCGATATACCGAAACGACCGTCTCGATCCAAGGATCGCGTTTCCGCAGACGGTTCGTCATTCGGAGGTCTGAGGCTCACGTTATGGGCCAAAAACCGAATCCGGTTCGAAACGGGGGGGTCCGCGTCCGGGCCGACCCGGCCCGACCCCCCCCCCCCCCCCCGGGGTGGCGCGGCGGCGGGCCGCGGCGGCTGGCGCTGGCGCCGCACGAGAGTGGCACGCGGGGTGACAAACCCCCGCGTTTTGAGGGGCGGCGCGGCCTTTGTGCCGCGCCAGTTTCTTTTAAAACCGCCCCCCCCCCCCCCACGTGGGGGGGCCTGCTGGCACTGAACCAAGGGGTCCGGTTGCCCCCTTCCCTCAAGAATCGCCCCCCTCATTAAGAGGGGGGTTTTGTTGAACCGGCCGAGGGATTTATTCCCCCGGTTTTATGCCATCCGGCCGGCCAGCTGGCCGGCCGGTTTTTACCAACGGGACCGGAAATTCCGGTCCCGCCTTCGAATTCCGACGCCGGCGGCCCGGCCGCCGGTCTCCTCTTCCGCCGCGGCCCGGAACCGGCCGCGGTCTTTTCGTCCCGCCGCGGCCCGGAACCGGCCGCGGTCTCCTCGTCCCGCCGCGGCCCGGAACCGGCCGCAGTGTTCGTCGTCCGGCGCGGTGCGACGGCACCACGCCCCCTTCGCCGTGCCATGATTCTTTTCAACGCGGCGCGACGGCGTCGTGTTCTTGATGATTTTTCCTTGACGTAGTGCGACGGCGCCGCGTAAATTATTTGTACGATCATCCGCGTGGTGCGACGGCACCACGCCACTTGCTTCCACCCGCATGAATAAACATGAACGATGGAGGGGGGGTTCGGCCGTGTTCATGCGGTCCGGCCCCCCTCGCGTTAACTATAACACTTAAATAAAATATTTCAAAGCCTCACGTAGACATGCGATCCACGAGCAAGAAATGGAATAATTAAAGAATGAAACAACAACCCCTACCTCGGGTTAAAGATTCGAAGATTCGTCTACGTTCCGCGGAAGACGGCGTCGCGGAGGTCGGGCGTTGCGGTCGTCGTTCGTCAAATCCATTGATGAAGAGATATGCCCGAAGAGACACGTCGTTGGCGGATCTTCGTTTGCCGACGAAGAAGGTCCGAGGAGGAAGCGGCGTTCCCTCTTGTTGACACCGAGGACGAAGAAGAGAGGCGTCGTTCTTCGACGGAGTTTGAGCGTTCTTCGTTCTTCGTCAGAGCTTGAAGATGAAGAGGAAGTTCTCCAAAAGCTCTCAAGGAGACAAACAAACAACCCATCATAAAATAAGATAACATCTTATTTTATTATTACAAAACACATAAGAATTTCAAAAGTTTGAAATTCAAAAAGGGTTTAACTCCCAAAATTAATTAAGAGTAACTTAAGCCAATTAAGAGGGGGTTAAGGGAACATGAAAAGTCTAGGGGTTCGTGTGGGCCCCACCACACTTAATCCTCCGAAGGGAGGTTAAGTGGGTGTGGGTCCCACTTCCAACCCCCTTTGGTAGGTTTTTAACAAACTAAAAATAAAATTTGTCTTACACAAATTTTATTTAACTCAACTGAAAACCCCAAAACTTAACTTTCAACCCGCAACAAACGCAACTCCCGAAAAGGTCTCTTTAAGCGAATATCGGCGCTGCGAGTTCATCGGTGCCCTCGGATTTCAATTCCGAGCACCGGATCAAAAGTTAAGAATTCCCGCTCGTTCGTTCACTGAACGTACCCGAGCCAAACTTCGGAAATTAACTCCGGGCACTCCGGGCCTCGGAATCAGGTGCCGTCTGAATCCGCGCTCTTGTAAAATTCTAAAGAAAATTAAGACAAAATTTCCCTTGAATTTTACGGGTCTTTACATTACACCCACCTCAGGGCTTTACGTCCCCGTAAAGATACATCAAAACTAGGGAAACAAATGAGGGTACTGAGCACGCATTTGAGCCTCCCGCTCCCATGTGCTCTCCTGGAGATTTCCGTGCTGCCATCTGATGCGCACAAGAGGAATCGATCGCCCACGCAGGACCCGCTCCTGTCGATCCTCTATCTCCACTGGGACCTCCGTAAAAGTCGCCCCATCGTCAACGTCAAGTTCCCCATGATCAATGATGTGTGTCGGGTCGTGCACGTATCTCCTCAGCTGAGATACGTGGAAGACGTCGTGCACCCGGTGCAACTGAGGTGGTAGAGCCAGGCGATAAGCCACCTCGCCAATCCTGCTGAGAATCTGGAAGGGTCCGATGAAGCGCGGAGATAACTTGCCGCCTCGGCCAAATCTCCGAATACCACGTCGAGGTGAGACCCGTAAGAAGACGTGGTCGCCATCCTCGAACTCCAGTGGCCTCCGCCTCCTGTCAGCATATGACTTCTGCCGGCTCTGATCTGTCCTCATCCGCTCCTGGATGACCTGGACCTTCTCTGTCGTGGCCTGGACCATCTCCGGTCCCACCAGTGCTGACTCCCCAGGGTCTGTCCAGCACAAAGGAGATCTACATGGTCGGTCGTACAATGCCTCGTACGGTGCCATCCCGATGGTGGAGTGGTAGCTGTTGTTGTACGCAAACTCCACCAAGGGTAGGTGGTCCTCCCAGCAACGACCAAAGTCGAGGACACACGCGCAGAGCATGTCCTCGAGTGTCTGAATGGTCCTCTCCATCTGACCATCCGTCTGAGGGTGAAAAGATGTGCTAAGACGTAGCTGTGTACCGAACGCCTCCTGTAACCCCTTCCAAAGCCGGGAAGTAAAGCGGGCATCTCGATCGGAAACGATAGATGATGGCACGCCGTGGAGCCGCACAATCTCCTGAACGTAGAGACGTCCCAAGCTCTCCACTGAGCCCTGCTCTCTGATGGGTAAGAAGTGTGCCGACTTGGTGAGTCGGTCAACAATCACCCAGATGGAGTCGTGACCTCTGGAAGTGCGTGGAAGTCCAGTCATGAAGTCCATAGATATGCCGTCCCACTTCCACTCCGGAACCTCCAAGGGCTGTACCAAGCCTGCTGGTACCTGATGCTCTGCCTTCACCTGCTGACAGGTGAGGCATCGAGAAACGAACTCTGCTACAGCCTTCTTCATGCCCGGCCACCAGTGTTGTCGTCTGAGGTCCTGGTACATCTTCGCCACTCCAGGATGTACCGCTAAAGGAGAAGTGTGAAACTCTCTCAGCACTTCCTCTCGTAAAGCGACTGGTACCAAGGTGCGTCCTCTAAAAAGGATGTCATGCTCTTCTCCAAGGGAGAATCCATCAGGTGCATGTCCCGAGGATATCTGTGCACGCCGTGTCTCACAGTCAGCGTCCCCGCGCTATGCCTCCCTGACTCGCTGCAGTAGTGGAGGAGTGACTGTGAGAGACTGAAGAAAGGCTGCTCCATCTCTATCCACGAAGGATATCTGCAAAGAGGCTAGCTGCTCCATCGCCTCCTCGAGTAGCTGAATGCCCGTCCTCCTGCTGAGGGCATCGGCTACTACGTTCCCCTTCCCAGGAGTATAGACTATCTCAAAGTCATAGTCCTGGAGGAACTCGAGCCAACGTCGTTGTCTCAGGTTTAGGTCTTTCTGCGAGAAGATATACCTGAGACTCTGATGATCGGAAAAGACTGTAAAGCGCTCGCCCATCAGATAGTGTCGCCATGTCTTTAGAGCGAAGACCACTGCTGCTAACTCCAGGTCATGGGTAGCGTAGTTCTGCTCATGCGGCCTCAACTGTCGTGATCCATAGGCGATCACTGCCCGCTCCTGCATCAGAACACATCCGAGTTCGGTCCCTGATGCATCGCAGTAGACTACGTACCCTACTCCCTCCTCAGGCAACCTCAAGATAGGTGCGCTAGTCAATCTCTGTCTCACCTCCTGGAAGCTCTTCTGACATCTGTCTGACCACACGAAGGGTTTCCCCTTCTTCGTCAAAGCTGTGAGTGATGCCGAAACTCTGGAGAAGTTTGGAACGAATCTTCGATAGTATCCAGTTAGTCCCAAGAAACTCCGAACCTCAGTCACGCTCCTGGGTGGCTCCCATGCTAATACAGCATCAATCTTCGCGGGATCCACAGCAACTCCCGCCTCAGAGATAACGTGTCCCAAAAAGTGGACCTCACGTATCCAGAACTGGCACTTCGAGAGCTTACCATAAAGCTGGTGCTCTCGGAGTGTGTCAAGGACAACTCGCAAGTGATAGGCGTGCTCCTCCTCTGTCGTAGAGTAAATCAGAATGTCGTCGATGAAGACCACGACAAACCGATCGAGGTATGGCTGAAAGATCCTGTTCATGAGAGCCATGAACACTGCTGGAGCATTGGTTACACCGAAAGGCATAACCAAGAACTCATAGTGGCCATACCGACATCTGAAGGCTGTCTTCTGCACATCCTCGTCTCTGCCTCTGAGCTGATGATAGCCTGACCTGAGGTCTATCTTTGAGAACCACCGTGCTCCCTTGAGCTGATCAAAGAGGTCATCAATCCTCGGTAGCGGATACTTGTTCCTCACTGTCACCTGGTTCAGGCGACGATAGTCAACACAAAGTCGCAAGCTCCCATCCGCCTTTTTGGCGAACAATATCGGGGAAGCCCAGGGTGAAACACTGGGTCGGATGAACCCTCTGCCCTGCAAGTCCCCCAACTGTACCCGTAGCTCTCAATGCTCGGCGGGGGCCATACTATATGCTGGAGGGGATATCGGGGTTGTCCCGGGGTACAAGTCAATATAAAAGTCTACCTCTCTGCGAGGAGGTAGCCCTGGAACGTCGTCGGGAAAAACGTCCGCAAACTGATCCACCACTGCAGGAAAACCAGGACTCTGCACGTCAACTGCTCCAAGGATAAGGCTAGCCAACTGATGAGTGATGGGATGTCCTCTCCTCCACGGAAGTCCATCCTGTGCTGCTAAGGCTCCCTTCTCGCCGGTGAAGGTGAACCTGCTCCCGTCGGTGCGTACACATCGCACCTTGCGCCTAAAACAGTCAATTTGTGCATGGACCGTAGACAACCAATCCATGCCCAAGATGACGTCGTAAGGCCTCGACGCTGCTACAAGAAGATCCCAGCCGAAGCTCTCGCCTCCTAGAGTAAGCTCACACTGCTGGCACCAGTGCGTAATCGTCGAGTCTGCTCCCGTAGGAGTCTCTAGCCGTAAGGATCGAGCCAACGGCTCTGTCGAAATCTCCGAGCTCCGAACAAGGGCAGCGGCTATGAAAGAGTGACTCGCTCCTGTGTCTATAAGAACTGCAGCAAGGGTGGAATAGACACAGATAGTACCTCGAATCATCTCAGGTGCGCCGTGGTTGTAGGCCTCTGCTGCCTGGAGCTGTGCCTGTCGCTGCCCGCCAGCTCCCTGTGGTCGGGGTGGACCTCCTGGTGGTGGTGGTGGTAGAGCCTCAAAGCGTCGGCCACCACCAGCTGCTCGTACAGCTCCTCTGCCTCGTCTGCCTCCTCCCTGCGGACCGCCACGGTCGACCCTCTGCCTCTGCCTCGGTGGTCCATCAACTGACTGCTGCTCCTCGGCACGACGGGTCGGGCAGTCGCGAGCCATGTGGCCCTGTCCGCCGCATGAGTAGCACTGTCTGCCTCTCGGAAGACTGGCTCCGCGCTGTGTGCCCCGCACTGCTGAGCCAGTGCCCTGAGATCGTCTGCCTGAAGGTCTGGTCTGTCTGGACCCCTGAGTCATCCGTCGACTGCCTGCTGCAGATGACTCCGCCACGTGCCGCCCTGCGGTGGGTCTCTGTGCTGGTGTAGACTCAGCAAGGAAGCTCTCGATCAGAAGGGCCCGCTCCAGTACTCCTGTCTGAGTCGGTATGCTGAGGGAGATCAGCGATGCCCTGATCTCGTGTCTCAAACCCTGCTCGAAGGTCCGGGCCCGGAAGAATGGGTCTCGTACCATGTCGGTCGCGTAGCGCGAGAGATCGGTAAATCTCGCCGAGTACTGTGCGACCGTCATGCTGCCCTGCCGCAGCTGTAGAAGATCCTGGATACGCACCGCACGTAGGGTGGCTGGGACGAACTCCGAGCGGAAGAGGCTCTCAAAGTCCGTCCAAAGTAGGGATGCCTCATCGTGCACCTGGAGCATCAGGCTCCACCATCGTCCTGCTGCTGCGTGTAGTAGGCTCGCAGCGAGGATCACCATGAGGTCTGCTGGTGTCCTCACTAGCCTAAACACTCGAACCACTGCCTCCAACCAGTCCTCTGCTGCCTGGGGATCCGTCTCCCCGCGAAACCTGGGTGGTCGCTGGCGCTGAAACTCATGCAGTGCACTGAGGCGACGTGCATCGTCAGCGGCTGCTGCTGGAAGCATCGGGGGCTCGGCGGGTAAAGCTACCGTCGGTTCCACTACTAGAAAAGGGCCCTGCACCGAGGCCTCGTCGCTCGGTGGGCTGTCGTCTCGCTCGACTCTCGGAACCCTAGCTGGCTGCCATCGTGGGACCATCCTGAAAAGGAAACAGGTGCGCCACGGTCAGAACAGTATACATGGTGAGCTGATATAAGTAATCACAACGAAAACTTTGAAACACACATGCAATCAATGTTTTCGTGCATTAAGTCGGAATTCAGAAGTCAGGGTCCTGGTGTACGGATACGTCGGCCGCCGCACCAACACTGGACTCCCTGGACTGATAACCACACTCAATACGCTAAACATTATTGCTTCACATAGAAAAGATCAGAGTTCGCGGTAGAACCGAACTCCTCTGATACCAATTTGTCACGACCCGCCCTCGGGGTCCGTGCCGTGACTACCCCAAGCCCGCCTTCCATAGGCCAGGGGCTGGCGACTAGCACCAAGGCGTAAATCCCAGTAAAAAGGGAAGGCATTGCCTTTGAAAAGTAAACACACACCACAGAGTAAACAAGCGGAAAGTAAAAACTAATCAAAGCAGAGTACGACTGAAAGTGTGGAAAAGTAAATGGGCCAGAATACAAACCCAAACTGAAAGTAAAGTACAACTCGAAAGGGAAAACAGCAACTGAAAAGTAAAAGCCGCTACTCCGAGTTGTCCACTGGAAATCCCACCTGAAGGGTGGGTACAGATAGCTCCTCTGCTCCATGGGTCCCGTCGTCCGCTCCGTGCACGTCCCGCCCAGTGGTCCACCTCCGGGTACCGTCCCGCTCTACAAGCCTCAGCTAAGGTCAACGCTGTCCGTCGTCTGCAACCAACACAACGTAGTGCGGGCGTAGCCCGTGCAGGGGTGAGTATAAGCTACTCAGTAAGGACCCCGAGACCCCTGAAGGTCTCTCAAATCCACAAAGGATAAACTACGAAGAAAAGTACAATCACGAAGTAACAACCGACACTGCTTAGGTATATGCCCATACATATACCTAAGTCATCAATTAAAATACGCTCCAACCTCCGAGCCCAAGTACAACTCAGTCCACGCAGGAATGTATACGTATTCCACATAGGAAAGCAAAACATAATCCACACAGGATTGCACAACACAATCCACACAGGAAAACAACAGGATTCAGCTCACACAGGTATACTTCTTCAAGGACGATAAAGATGATCACTGATCCATCTAAGTCGTCGGACCCACGAAGGATCGATAGGTAACTAACCCCCGCAATGACCCACACATGATCGGGCCCACACAGGACCTGTAGGCGCTGGCTCACACAGAACCGCTGAGCGCAAGGACCCACACAGGATCGGGCCCACACAGGACCTATAGCACTGATCCACGTAGGATCGCTGAGTGATGTAGTCGTCGTCGTCGAATCCACACAGGATCTCTGTACTTTCGTCGTCGAATCCACACAGGATCTATGTACTGTCGTCGTCGCAGTCACAGTAGCAGTCGTAGCAGTAGAACAGTCGCAGCCAGCACTAGGGTTCCCGCACATAGCAAGCTCGTTCGGAGGGTCCGCTCCACGAGCCGAGAGGCTGATACATCAACTGTCACGAAGACCAGAGTTGATGTATCCAAAAGTTCCGTATCGTCAACAGGAACTCAACGCAACAGACGGCGCATCGATCGGACGCCCGGTCTGAGAGTTATTGGCATTTTCGTCTCCGGGGCCCGGTTGGTTTTTAAGGCAAAACCAACCCGACCGTACTCCACCTGCGTCCAAACCTCGGGCGGAGTATGCCAAATGTTCCGTCTCACTAAGAGGAACACAACGCGACTGACGGCGCGTCAATCGGACGTTCGTAGCTCAAGATATGAGCGTTTCCGCTCCGAAGGCCCGGTTGGTTTCGTGAACGAACCAACCCGACCGAACTCAACGTAAACCGAAACCTTGAGTGCGATATACCGAAACGACCGTCTCGATCCAAGGATCACGTTGCCGCAGACGGTTCGTCATTCGGAGGTCTGAGGCTCAGGTTACGGGCCAAAACCCGAATCTGGTTCGAAACGGGGGGGTCCGAGTCCGGGCCGACCCGGCCCGACCCCCCCCCCCCCCCCCCCCCCCCCCGGGGCGGCGCGGCGGCGGGCCGCGGCGGCTGGCGCTGGCGCCGCACGAGGGTGGCACGCTGGGTGACAAACCCCCGCATTTTGAGGGGCGGCGCGACCTTTGTGTCGCGCCGGTTTCTTTTAAAACCGCCCCCCCCCCCCCACGTGGGGGGGCCTGCTGGCACCGAACCAAGGGGGCCGGTTGCCCCCTTCCCTCAAGAACCGCCCCCCTCATTAAGAGGGGGGTTTTGTTGAACCGGTCGGGGGATTTATTCCCCCGGTTTTATGCCATCCGGCCGGCCAGCTGGCCGGGTGGTTTTTACCAACGGGACCGGAAATTCCGGTCCCGCCTTCGACTTCCGACGCCGGCGGCCCGGCCGCCGGTCTCCTCTTCCGCCACGGCCCGGAACCGGCCGCGGTCTTTTCGTCCCGCCGCGGCCCGAAACCGGCCGCGGTCTCCTCGTCCCACCGCGGCCCGGAACCGGCCGCGGTGTTCGTCGTCCGGCGCGGTGCGACGGCACCGCGCCCCCTTCGCCGTGCCATGATTCTTTTCAACGCGGCGCGACGATGTCGTGTTCTTGAAGATTTTTCCTTGACGTAGTGCGACGGCGCCGCGTAAATTATTTGTACGATCATCCGCGTGGTGCGACGGCACCACGCCACTTGCTTCCACCTGCGTGAATAAACATGAACGATGGAGGGGGGGTTCGGCCGTGTTCATGCGGTCCGGCCCCCCTCACGTTAACTATAACACTTAAATAAAATATTTCAAAGCCTTACTTAGACATGCGATCCACGAGCAAGAAATGGAATAATTAAAGAATGAAACAACAACCCCTACCTCGGGTTGAAGATTCGAAGATTTGTCTACGTTCCGCGGAAGACGGCGTCGCGGAGGTCGGGCGTCGCGGTCGTCGTTCGTCAAATCCGTTGACGAAGAGATATGCCCGAAGAGACACGTCGTTGGCGGATCGTCGTTTGCCGACGAAGAAGGTCCGAGGAGGAAGCGGCGTTCCCTCTTGTTGACACCGAGGACGAAGAAGAGAGGCATCGTTCTTCGACGGAGTTTGAGCGTTCTTCGTTCTTCGTCAGAGCTTGAAGATGAAGAGGAAGTTCTCCGAAAGCTCTCAAGGAGACAAACAAACAACCCATCATAAAATAAGATAACATCTTATTTTATTATTACAAAACACATAAGAATTTCAAAAGTTTGAAATTCAAAAAGGGTTTAACTCCCAAAATTAATTAAGAGTAACTTAAGCCAATTAAGAGGGGGTTAAGGGAACTTGAAAAGTCTAGGGGTTCGTGTGGGCCCCACCACACTTAATCCTCCCAAGGGAGGTTAAGTGGGTGTGGGTCCCACTTCCAACCCCCTTTGGTAGGTTTTTAACAAACTAAAAATAAAATTTGTCTTACACAAATTTTATTTAACTCAACTGAAAACCCCAAAACTTAACTTTCAACCCGCAACAAACGCAACTCCCGAAAAGGTCTCTTTAAGCGAATATCGGCGCTGCGAGTTCATCGGTGCCCTCAGATTTCAATTCCGAGCACCGGATCAAAAGTTAAGAATTCCCGCTCGTTCTTTCACTGAACGTACCCGAGCCAAACTTCGGAAATTAACTCCGGGCACTCCGGGCCTCGGAATCAGGTGCCGTCTGAATCCGCACTCTTGTAAAATTCTAAAGAAAATTAAGAAAAAATTTCCCTTGAATTTTACGGGTCTTTACAACATAGGGGACGGTTCATGACATTTCAATTCCCCAATTTATAAAAAATATTTTTATTTAATTAATATCTTTTAAGTGTACTATGTGAGAATAATTTTTATGTTATATTAAATATCATACAAAAATTTAGATGAATATATATATTTTATTTAATGTCAATATATGTTTATATTTTATTTCTACATATTTTGACTACATTAATTGAATATTAATATAAAATGATGTAATATTTATGTATTGTCATTTTTTATCCTTAAAAATGGATTAAAATTAGTTTTAGGGTCATTATTTCACTTATCCCATACACCACTAAATTACATTCCATTTTTGAGTGTTTTATAAAAGATAATCTTATTTACTATTTAAATAAAGTTTGTTTTTTTAAATAAAAATCATTACAATTACTTATTATATATTCATATCATCGTTATTTATATACCACTAAAAAATGGTCTCATTTTCAAACACATCCATTTTCCAATTCCCAAAAATATCTTTTATTCTCTTTGATCATACAACTATAAAATTTTGGTCTATGACCTCCATTTTCAACAAGTCATCCAAGGGAAATCCTATGTCCCCTGTGTGAATAAACATTTTTCCTAACTACATTTCAATTCATTCATACTATAAAAAATTGTATTTTAAACTTAATATAATATTAAAATAAAATGTTTTCATTTTCAACATATTTATTCTATGTTAATAACTATTTAATTCATTTAACCTTTTTCTAAAAGGAAAAAAATGGCATCCATTTTTGTGTGTGGACAACTACCTCTATTAAGCATCATGTTTATTTATCCATAACCACCACACCTAGATGATCATTTTTCATGTTTTTCATAAATTATTAATATATATATATAACATTTTTTTATTTTATAATTATGAAACATATAATAACTCTCCCCAATTGTTTGGGACATGAAATCATTATCTATGAGACGTATGAATTACCACCTTTTTGAAGTGAATAATTTTTAATTTTCATTTTAATCACCACCATTCATAGATTGTAATTTGAATGGATTTATTGGATAAATAAAATCTTTATTAATGTATTATGTTTCTGGGAAGAATAATTTTATAATTATTTGAATGTATGTAAAAACTCATGTCAAATACAACCATCCAAAAGACAATTATAAGAGATAAATTTATTTTATACATTGTTAGAACGATTCATTTGTTATTATACTCTTAAAATCATTTTAAATTATAATATATCACACAAATAACCATTGAATATTACCCTCATTATTTTATTATTATGATATTAAAAATAAATCACATCATAATCACCATCGATTTATAGCTTGTTCTTGATTGCATCGGTCTAAAAACATAAATAAGATATTAAATAAATAAATATCATGAATTTAATTGAATAAAAATTAAATCAATTATATGATATATATATAATAAAATGATGATTTATTTATTTCCATGTATTTTCATTAATAATACAGGACACATTAATTATGAAACAATAATTTGTATTTTAGAAAACCTTGAAACTTGTTTTCTGAAAATTTCATTTTTATGAATAGTAATTAAAATATACATAGAATTAAATTATAATAATATAAATTGTTTTAGAACATAATTTATAATAACATGCATTATATGGGATTGATTAACATTGGGAAAATAATGAAGAATTACATTTCAATTTCATATTTTGTTCAAAACAGTCATGGTTTCTCACACCTGATAATTTAAGTAGAAAACAACTAACTAATATATATATATATATATATAATAACAATTAATAAATTTTAATAATTTCTATATATTATCATAAGTTTAAATAATTTATGATGTATATATTTATTTTATATATGTGATATCTAAAATATTATGTGAATGTTAGGAATTAATGTCATGGTTTGTGCTAACTCAATTTTCAACCATCAAGTTGTTAATATTAATTTTGATATGTACTTTTTTATGTATTATTAATTTTACCAAAAGTAAAAATTTTCATTTAATAAACTTTTTATTTTAGAGAGTATTAAAATTATTCCTTTTGAAATTACAATCAAATTATTTAAACCTCAACGATTATGATTCTTGAGGTTGTTTCATGGTCATAATTACCATTCCCTGAGATGTATTTCATATTATACAACATGTTTTCTATTTTATTCTAAATTTATTACGCATTTAAATATTAAATATCAAGAACATATAAATAAATATGGCATTTTAAGTTAAATTTAAAAGTCTATCATTTAAGACATTTTAAATCAAAATGATTTTTATATCTTAGGAGTAATTTGCCTAAAAATTCAATTCCATGGGACATGTTTGATATTGATGGACATATTTTTTTTATATGGTGAATACATATCCTATTACCTTAATGAAAATCGTACATTTCATTATATTTTAATTTTATAGTATAACATGCATGATCTTTTGAATTGAACAATACTATTACAGTAATGGTGTTTGAATATCAATTTTTATTATGTGATATAATTAGCATAGTTCACTAATAATAGAAAAATACTATGGGCCACATGGACTTGATGATTAATTCACATAATTACTAGGATTAAATCTAGAAGAAATACTATATTGGTTGAATGATGTGGAGACTATTCACTCAATATCAGTACACTATATAGCATGAAAATAAAAAAATACAAGGAGATAATAATAAAATAATAACTATATATGATCCAACAAGTATTTACCTTGAAGTATGTATATGTATATAATTTCATGTATGAAAAAGCATAAAAAAATAAAAATAAAAATATATTGTTATGTAAAAGAATAAGGAATAAAATTAGCCAAATATTTTTGGATGTTTGAGTGCATACCCATGTAAAACATAATGAAATGATCACACCATGGATAGGTAATAGAAAAGTGACACTAGAATAATTACTAAGCTATATCGGTGAAATATTCTCAAGAATGTCGTAGTCAATTAAATACAATGTGAAAAAAAATCAGTAAGCCAACCAAATTGGAGTCAAATTAAAATGTAGTCCGGGAGTATAAAACATAATAGTGTGTAATATATAAAAAAGAAATATATACAATGTATATAGATCAAGTAATAACGCATAATTCATCCTAAGATGGGTTTCCCCCATCAGGTTAACCTATAATAAGGTTGAGAACAAATAACATATGGAATAAGAATCCAATCATAAGAAATAATGGTGAATCCATGGAATGAGTCTGAGATTTTTCATATTAGACCATATGAATCCCTGAACATATCAATGTATTTTATTTTATGGGACATACAATCCATAACATGGTGATCATGACATGGGTTCTATATCTAGTTTATAATAATTGGGATAAAATATTTCCATTACATTTTCAAAAATTGTAACCTACTCGACCTAAATATCAACGAACATGGAAATATCCCAAAAAAATTAAGATTTCTAATCCCCTATGGTTATCCAAGGAGTTTGATGTCTAGATGAATCCAGGAAAATCATAGTACACTTTCAACGAATAATAATAATTCATATTTTCAAGGGGTTTCCATGATACCAGGATGAGGCATTCATTATCAAACTGAATTGAAAGATTCCATGGAGGGATTAACCCTAGTATTTCCCATCAATGAATCATGTGGAATCCATTAGGTTGATTTTTTGTATTAAAACCTAATATAAATGTAATACCAATTAAATTTGACTTGTTTAATCCATAACATGTTTCATTATATTAATGATGATTATAAATAATTAAAAATAATAAATTTTATAGAATCCATTCAGTATGTGACGGAATTCAAACCTAAATTAAAAATATATCATTTTTTATGAACAATTAGATTCAATATTTTCATTTCACCATACTGAATTATTTAGTTATGTGTACATGAACTCATAAGATAATTACATTAATTAATTAGATCATGTTTTATTAATGAACATCATAAATTTCATTTTTTATAACTAAAACTATAGTATAGTGAATTTATTATTTTATTAAATATAGAATGGTCACACCTTAAATAATTATTGGAGAATAACGATAATCTATCCCTTATCTAGGACAATATAAATAAATAAAATCAAGTTTTCATGAAATATCCCATATTTGTTATGGTGAGCTCTTATCAATCATGATAATCTTAGAAATATTTCTAACAACAAAATCAGCAGTTTATTTGACAATGAAAATTCACATTTATAAGGAATAACCTAAAATATTCATAGGTTCATTAGAGTAGTTCCCAAGTATCAAGAACTCTAAATAGAAATTACAATTTTAGAAATAATTATTTAAATTTTAGAAATCTCATGGGAGACTTGTTAAATAGCTTAGTAAACCTAAGTGGACATTACATGGTCCTTCAAATGAACTGAATAAGCTACATAACCACTGATGAAAACTAAATAATAAAGAGAGTTATAACAATAATTATTAATTTTGAGATATAATATTTATTTATAATCCCCCATAAACCATACTTGTCCCTTTCTATATTTAATAACTAATTATAGAAAAGGGGGTGTTAAAATTTCCAAAGACCAATGTTTAAAGTCATACCACATTAGAGGTTTGAAAATAGTCTTTCGATATATTTTATCTTGAAGCATAACTAATATATTAAATGAATTGAAAATATTTATGAAAAATAACATAGGACACCTACCTCATTCATATGAATAATCAATCTTGCAGTAACGACCTCTAGTTTGGTCTGAATCTAAAATAATTAATATCATAAATAAAATATAAGGATATGTATTGTTTGATATTAATAGTGGATAAAAAAAGATATTGAATGATAAAAATTATCATGAGGAGTCATATACTCACCAACAACTCTTGATAACATGTAATTTAATTTTATTTCTCCATGAAACCAAAAATATCACCTGTTGAAGATAATAGAATAGAGAGGGGACCATGAGGAATTAAATTACGTGTATGATGAAGGAAAATGGTGTATACTAATTTAATGGTGTATGGGAAGATCATAATGATCCTTCTTTAAAAGTGTCTCATGGTTTTGCTTCACAGTTTTCAAAACTATGCACTAACCTTACTGACTTATTTTCTAAAACACACCCCACGTCACAATGTTACAAAAAATAGATTACAAACCTTTTGACAAGTATATGAATCTCTCTACAATTTTAATATAAATGTTTATAGTTTTCTAAAGCTCCATGATTTGAATAATGAAAAATTATGCCTATAAAAACCATGTATCACTATTGGGGTGTATAATTAGTCATAATCATATTTTAACAAGTCACCAAAGATGGTTCCTTCCAAAACATAAATTCATGAGCGTAAACACGTATGACTTTTTAAAAAACAAATCACAGTTCTCAAGGTCTCTGAAACATCAAACATACTTTCTTTAGGTTCTAAAATCTCTAAATTATGTTATAATTATTGATTATAAAAACAAATAATCCACCAGATTGATAATTAATTATTAAATAGGAAAAACATTACACAGAGAAAATATCACACAACATCTCCACCACATCACTTATTTACCCCTATAAGACTTGGTAGAAATAATATTGCATAAATAGAAATACATTAGTTATCCATTTTGTGTTAATGGGTCATGTTCCAAAATAGAACCTCAAATCCACCACCCACTCATTGTTACAATTTCTGAAATAAGGATGATTGATACAAATCCAGTGAATTTTTTTTCTATAAAATGTTGATGAAACACTCCAATGATTCATTTTACATGGATTTAAACAAGTGTCATTATTCTTTTGAAATCATACATCCCATGGTATTTTTGAAAATTTTTAATAGATGTCATGGAATATTCCATACATAGGTGCCTCTAATAAATTAGAAATAATATACAAATTCATATTCCAAATGATCCATTGTCCCACATTACACAATATACAACATAATAAAATATCAAAAATCATAATACCTCTAATCATTACTTATACCAACTCTCAATTTTATACTATAATCCCAAAATTTATATTCATTTTCATCTCGGGAACAACCTAATAATGTTATCTCATTGATGAAGAGAACAAAACACATCTGAACATGGTCAAAATCAATTATGTGGAAGAGACCAATATTGTATTAAACACAGAAAATTTAATCCCACGAAAATAACTTCATCATTCCACCACATACCTATATGGAACTAGAAGATATATTTCTAATGAAAATGTTTCAATAAAACTCATGACCACGATACCCAGAGAAAAATAGGTATCCCATGGCAATCCCTTGAACTAGTCAAGGTCTAAACGGGACTTTCATGTGCCTTTCCCATGTTTAAAAACTACCTAATAACATCCAAAAAAAACTCATATAGTTCCAAAATGATTCTAAAATACATTTAAAACACACATTACCAAGCATCAGTTTCCGTAATGACATTAAAAATCATGTCCCACCCAATAACACCTTTTCACAAAAGTTCCTCATGACTAATAATTGATTGAAGACCTCTACCTATGTGTTGTCTTTTTTAGTTAAAATAGTTTATCATTATGATAAAAATAAAAAAATTGTAACTATAACAAAACATAATGGTATGACATGTCCAAACATGCACACACCAAATGGTCATAAAAACATTCATTGACATCCACCCAAAAATCACATAATAAGCTTCTCAATAATAAAGGAATTTCATTCAATGTGATAATAATTCCAAGAATATAGTATATATCCCTTTATTTAATATTCCATAAAATTCCCTCAAGAACTGAATGAATTGATTACTTCCATAAAAAACGCATGTTGTTCCATCAATGCCACTTAACATTCATATCACCTTGATAGAAACCAATTTGACCCCCTAAGCAGATATTTCATACATTTTCCACTAAAACATCTTGAAAGTCAATTAAAAATTGAAAACCAAGATTATGGTTCCTCATATAACACCAGGAAATTTGAATACACAAAAATTATAAAATATGATATCAACAAAAAAACAACATAATATTTGAGTAAAATTAGGTGCAAACTAGACGACTAGCTGGCTATGTATCCTAAATAAAAATCCCATGAACAAAATTTTTTCAAACTATATTTGAATTCCTAAACCACTTAACATGGTATCGTGTATGTCATCCTTTGTAAAATAAGATTCCCCTCAAGACTAATCCATAAAAACTATAAATCGCTTATTGTAAGGCTAAATTCACATAACATATTTAATGTTCCATGTATTATTTTAGGATATTATATGAATTATTATTGAGGATAAGAATAGTGAAACAGTTCAATTCTCAAGACCATTATTCCTAAAATAAATTTTTGGGAATTATTTAACATATCAAATAGAATTCCCATGTATTATTTCTAAAAAAAATTAGAACGCCCGAATGATGTCCTATTTTTAAAATATGAGGGAAGTGTTTTTTTAGAATGTGGGTATTACCCTCAGAATAATATAATCATTTTCTATGTTAGTAGCTTTTGAAAAATCATAATGATCATATGTGAAAAAATTAAATAATTATATTATTAAATTATTTTTATGCTTCAATAGTTTATCTCCTATTATTTTGCGGTAATGGATTTGGTGTTTTTGTTTCCATATAAATCTGGGATACATTGGATACTTTGGATGATAACATGCATGGAAAATGATGATAGATCAACTTCAAATTGTTTATCACCACAACAAAAAAGTTTGAGGGTGTCATCAGTGATAGAAAAGAATATCTTATTCATCAACAATTGATTGAAGATCTAGTTATTATGTTTTTCATTGTCATTTACATCCTATTTTTAATCCCTGAAGAACAAAACCCAATTCCATGAACCAAATTCATACATGAATCATCTGTAAATTTTATTATATGTAATTATTTTGATCACATATATTTATTTAATCCACATTAATATCTTTATATAAAAAAGGATCGATGGGGAATAAACAGAAACTTTGGTTCGGTCCTCACATTTTTTGGTTTGCGGGTTTATCCTTATGTTCTTCACACATTGATCATGGGACATTTGTTTTAGACCTTTGTTCAACGAATACTGATTATGTAATCATTTCAAGACCATTCATCAGTTTAATGGATCAATAACATGGGTATGATTACTGATTGATTATGTGGTAATAGTTTGATGGACTCTTAAGATAGTCGGATGAGGTACACAAAGATTTAATATTCTCATTCTTCCAATATATGTTGAAAAATGACAGCTTCCTTGATAGATCAGTTTTTATGGGATTCAGATAACGCAACCCTATGATATAGAGACCAATGTCCCAACCAAACCTAGAACTATAGGTTTTAGAATGGGAGGAAGATCCAGTGATTTTAAGGTCATAGAATATGTGGATATGGAAGTCCTAACCATCACATCTTGCAATACAGGTTTACACACAATGTGGGGGCCCATGGATGCGGCACGTGGGATCTGGCCAATGTAAAATATCATACATTGCATGAGCCTATCACATGTAATTTTACTTAGTCAAATGATGTGTGACCCATTCCTTGATTCTCTAAGTTAAATTGTGTATGTACATGGACAAGGGGAAAAGTACACGACCAAAGGTTACCTTTTTAATTGGACACTTAAAAATAATAAATTACCCGAGATGATACAATGATAAGACCACCGTACATGGACATGGATTAGAGACATGGTGATCATACAATGTTTCATTTAATGATTTTTATAAATTCTGCAATCCATTTATATTGAGACAAAAATTTCAGGTGAGTTTATTTCATACTGGTATGCATAGGGATGTCTAGAAACACCATGTAACCTTAGTACATGGCATGTACCCCCTTCAAGAGTGTTTATAAATTTTCATTTTCTTAGTCTGGTCTATAATTTGATTATAATTTTCCCTTCTTCCTTTCCAACAAGGTTAAAGTGTAGAAGGACATCCTCATCATATAATTCTAATCCCCTATAGAGTTTGTGTCTCATATAATGATATATCATCTCTTCATGATATTAGTGAGTGATCCTTTATCACCTTTGTTCTCTATATTTTGTTTATGAAATCAGAGTGGCCCACCGAATTAGGGTGTTGATCTTCTAACTATAATTTTGTATTTATAGGATTGATGGTATCATTGAAACATGATATCCTATGTAGTAGGATTCTACTAATTTGGTTCATGGTATCCCCCACCAATTCTAGGAATTTCAACATATTGATGTGTCACGCTCATCATAGGAAATTGAGCTTTCCAAGGAATTTCACATTGAGAAAGTCCTATTTAATGATTCTATACTTTTATTTCATGCATCATGGGATGGATTCTCCTAGGGGAACCATTTAATTGAGTTTTAACCTTTGGATGGTTGTTGGTTATTACTATGTGGTAGTATGTTGTGTTTCCTTGGAATATCTTGGTGTTTTGTACATTTATTTTTATATCCTGTATTGAGCTGACAATACTTGGGGCTTCTTCTATGGTGTTTTCAAGGTTTCCTACTATGTATTTTTATATTATCCCTTCATGGTATTTTCCCACACATTTCTTGTCTTATATAGATGATTTTTGTTTTGATTGTGTCTAAGGTTTATTAGGGGAATGTGGAGTGTAGCAGGAGGTTGTTAGGACTAGGTTCATATCAACATCTTTCAATTGATATAGTTCATTCCCTTAGAGTTGGTGGGTCTATTTATTGTTCTTGGTTGGTCTTATATTTGGTCCATTTTACCCATCAATAAATTTATTTTCTTTCTATGTTATGGGATCCAAGATTTATGCATGCATTTATTTAGTGTTTTTCACATTTCAGCATTGTGTGGGATTAGAGATGTTTGAATGTTTATATGTAGTTTAAGAAAATTCCCAAGTTTTTTGGATATGCCTACTCAGCGCTGGTCTTTAACGCCTTCCCTATTAGATTTTGGAATGGGGTAGTCATGAGACAAAAATTTTTGTATCATGATGTGACAAAGTGGTTTCAAAGAGGTCAGATCGACATTAGGTATGATGTCAGTGATTTTGGATTGGGGCACAATTTTTAGTGTTCCGAGTTATCCATTCAAGCCAGAGACCCTAATGTGGTTGTGGTAACCCTAATATCCATACACTAACACATTTATCATCTTACTTTAATCTCAGTACATTTAAATATTTGTTTCAGGAAAAATTTTAGATTCATGAATTTTATTGGAATGATTTTTTTCCATGTTCTTATTGACAGAACTCTACACATATACCCTTTTAATCATGTAACATTATGTTTTATTTCATCATTCACCCAAACAACCAACCACAAAATATTCCACTACTGGATCATGAGTATGATCCTCTGTGGGGTGTGGCCTCATTAGAGGGGAATGTACCATATATTGAATGTTCGGGCGGTTTACATTATATACCACCCCCAATTGAGTAGAAGATAACACTATTTGTACTTTCTAAGGATTGACAATGGATGAATGTTTTATATGAGTTTTTGGGGAAATGATATAATATAATTTGGTATGAGACGAATCCCTAGGGGGATGAGGACAGGAAAATGGTAGTCACTCGGTCCCTCCTCCATATAAACACATATTCACTTCAAATGGAGGTCTACATACATAGCCTCACACATGTATCTACTATTATATGGTGGATTCAGGAGCCCTATTAACATAATGAGAAAACTCTTTCCATATTATACATTGATATTCTCTTTTGTAATGAGTTATATCATGACACATTTCATTTGGAATTAATATAGGAGCTTCATCAATTGTCGCATGGATGCTTAACCACAGAAGAGTACACATCGAGGATTACATATCTCTCACTTTTCTCATTGGATAAGGTTTAAGACATGTTCTTAAGAGATCATATATTTTTGTAGAGATTATCTTAGGATTCTATGGGTTCAAGGTGGTCCCATTTAATCAATAACTATGATGGGGTTCTCAATTGATCCTTGTTTGTGGAGGGGTTTTTGGTATTGAAAAAACTAGTTGTGGGATAATGTTATTGGCACATGATATTTGAGATAATGAAATAAAAAATGCGATGATATTCATTGGGATAAGGGCATGTTTAATTATTCTAATGGATATCTCAAGACTCAGGGATAGTCATTCATGGCTCTGAGGTTGGCCTAACTCATCTGATGTGGAGGCGATGATTCTCCTATGACAGATAGAGACATCAAGATTGAGATTGTCAGATCTCTTTTATAGTTGATCATGAGAGTGTCGACGAACCACCATGATAGATAAATAGGTAGAAATAGGGTTGTTCGTAGTGTAGTGCACATGGGAGAGGGGATATCAATGTATCATGGGTTGGTTCGAGGTTAGAATTAAAACAATCACCTCCACCAGTAGGCAGTCCAAGCTAGGCTCAAGAAGATTTTGGAAAAGGACAACGACTACGGCTTAAAAATGAGTCATATAACCACAATGTTCTAGGGATTATACATGTTATAATCTATGAATTTTATTAATTTAATTTATATATTGATAGACAGAGGTTCTAGTCATTCCTTAACTTCCACTTCTGTTGTTGGAAACAAAGTGATTTTTGTTGAACCATTGGCTCAACCCTTTTTGATGGAGACACCGATACGTGGGGACATATTTATTGAAAACTTTTTTTGAAAATGATATATAACACTTGGAGGTGAGATTTTTTATTGCATCAATTCATTATAGTAATGAGGCTTTATAATGTAGTCATATGTGTGGATTGAATATCCATAGTTTATACCCACATTGATTATTTTTGGAAGTTGATGTGGTGGGTCCATTGTGATGGAACATGGATTTATTTTTTCGGTTAAAAGGAATCATTGGACATATAAGATGTGTTTTTTTATTATATCGTTTAGATGATTATCCACCACTTGTCTTGAATGACTCAATGAGTAGTGGTTTCATTGGTCTATCAGTTTTTTGCATTGGTGGTGGAGTAAGTGAATATATTTCATAAGGATGTATTGGATTTACCTCCCTAATAAGAATTAGATATCATTATTGTCCTATATACTATGTTAAAATTTATAACATCTCCATCATTTAGGATGTATCCCATTGATCATTGAGTGATGAAGGATAATTTTATTGATATGATGGAGAAGGGACATGCGAGACCCAGAGTATCCACCTAGCTGACCACTGTGTTGTTTTCCAACTATTCCAATGAGAGAATGAGGTTATATGTTGAATAAGATTTATTGAATTGTTGTTACCATGAAAAATAAGTATACAATACTAAGTATTTATGCCTTCCGTGATTATTTTTAATGATACTGATGGTTCTAAAAAATCATCCTTAGATCATGGTGTCACCAAGTGTGTGTACAATGAAAGGATATAATGGTGATTACATTCTTATGTTGCAATGGTAACTGTGATTAATTTTTTATTCCAATTGGAGTGATGTATTCCCGAGAAAATATCATGTGACTCACGAACCATATATTTCATCCTTTCATAAATCTGTTCATGGTGGTCTTCATCTATGAAATCATAGTGTATATGAAATCCGAGGAGGGGCATAAGAGACACTTTATGATTTCCCAAGACAAAATCCAAGAGAAAAAATTTAATGTGATTATATCAATGTGAATGTTTTGGATTCAAGAGATCCACTTTGTTGGACTTATCATCTTGATGGTTGGAGTAGAGGTAGAAACCTAAAAGGTTAATGTTTTACTATCTTGGAAGAGATACAATATTTTGTTCGATATATAGATATTTCCTGTGTTGTCATGTTATAATTAAAGGTGTTTACCATATTTATAAAGAATATCATCACCAATGAATGCCATGAATTGAAAGGTTATGCCATTAGAGTGGATGGAAGTCTACCAGTATGGCATCCAGGTGATAACGTAGAGGTTTACAGGTTCTCAAATCTTGAGATTCTCATATGAGAGTTTCAAGTACGTATTTTTCTGCATTATATATGAGACTATTAATTTTTGTGTTCTAATGATGATGAATGAAGTTTTTTCCTATGTTCATTCCAGTTAAGACCAAATTTTCAATACTCTATGTCCTATGATCACGAGTTAACATTTATATTATATATATTGATTATGTAGTGAGACTCTATGATGGGAAACATTTTTAAATTTAAATTTACCAAAAATAGTATAAAGTATATATTATCATAAAATGATATTATCTTGAGATATAGGTTATTGATATTGTTACATATTGTCTTTTTCTTTGTGATTTTATACACTCATGGGAAGGGGAACATGGTCCTAGAATATCTAAGTTTCAGATATTGGTCTCAGTTGTTGGCTATGAAAAATGAGCTTTCACCCTTTAATGAGTTATAATTTGTGGCAAATTATGGTGATTAATAGAATTAGTAGATGGTTTTTAACATACCTCATTAACATGATTTTAGGGATCCCCAACGTAGAGATATATATAGAGAGAAAAATAGGAACTTATATATCCACCATACATTCTCCTTATATGTATTCTGAATGTGGAGAGCACATTATAATTTTTATAGCATGGATGGTCATACTCTTGGTTTTTTTCTGAGGAGAAGCTTCGAGATATTCATAAATCCCCATTAATGGTTCTTCTATGGGTGGAAAAGTTGTACCAGGACCTCTAATGTAGGTTTTGGTGGATACTAATAGATAATAGATTTAAACAGTTTGTCGCCTGAGGCCTCACACATCAATATGCGAAGGTAGAGGACTATTTTCAAGTGGGTTTAGCTCAACCCCTTGGGGTTTCCTAGTTGACTCTAGAGAAAATTTTAGTTGAATTCATTAATTGATTATCTTTTACAAGAAAGTGAAACGATTCTATCTAGGTGGTCGTAGAACAACTCACCATATCATCCCAAATCTGAGATATTTTATAAAAGATATTAGTAAAAATCATGGGAGCCCACCACATGCAGTATACAATCCAAATACATAGTGATATCTCAAAAAACTAATATTAACATGATTTTGGTTTTAATTTTAATTTATGGGGAGGATTACATGAAATAATTAGGAATTTTTTACGCTTGAGAATGATGTTTCAACCCCAAAATGATGTCCATATAGGGGAATCCATTCTAGTCCTGGAGGTAATGATTTGAGCTTGAATTTTAGACATTGGTCATAGTTTTTACTTTTAAACACCATTAGTGGGGTTTGTATTGAAAACAGCTATCATTCCACCATTGGAATAACACTATTCATGAATTTTTAAATTTCGTCGTATAGGTAAGGTCTTAGTTGGACTGATAAATGTAATTTAGCACATAGGTACCCGAAGATGGTGTAATCTACAGTAGGGAATGTTCAAACCATCCATGAGAGGACGAGTACAAAAAAAATCAACCATAATTTTATGATGAAGTGAAACAGATACCACAAATGTTCGTGGAAGGAGGTCTTGGGATCCTTATAGTCTCACCTCAACATAAATTGAAGTTATTTTTCAAAGATTTAATGTTATTTATATAATTTTTTGGTCTATTAAAGATATTGTGTAGATTATACTATGTGGTGAACCAATTAGAGGAACTATGAAACTTTGACTTGGTGCACAGTGTCTTTTATGTATCAAGATGGGGTGGTACATGAAAAACCCATAGAACGATATCAAATGGGATGAGTTGGACATAAATGATAGAGCATCAATTGAGGAATACTATGTGGAAACCAAGTACTGTAAATAGATAATTTTTATTGGTAATTTGATTCAACTTATTTGTGCATAGTGGTCACACATGAATCATCAGTATGGAATATAGGTGTTTGAGACCTAGTTGTGAGCCCTTAACCCTAGTAATTTTTAGATGATTTTTTTCATTTTTGGGAAAAATCCATATGATATAGACTATGAATAATTTCAGATTTTGGGTGTATTAATTTTGAATATAATATGGATTATTTTCTAGATCGTCTACTATGAAATAGTGTGATTTTGATGCCTGATGAGCCTAGAATAATTTTTTGATATATATTACCAATAATAAATACAATGTACCCACAATTTTCAATTAATAGTTGAATAACACATGAACAGTGGAACAAATAATAAATTTGAGTGTAATGATGTGTTTAGTATAAGGATTTTATAATAGGTGTGACATAGACATTTTAGTGATGTCCATTTGATAAAAATTAACCAAGGGTTTTAATGAATGAAATAAATTAACTAATTAAATAATCATTTTATTTCGATAAGGAGACAATTTTTCACCTATCAGTGTGTTGATATGTATTTTGGGTAATGTTAGGCTATTATTCCATCGGGACCTGATAGATATTGGTGGTGAATTTTCTTGGTTGATGCCAACGGATCAAGATCACATCATGGATTTTCACCCCAATGAAGACGAAGGATCTCTCAAAAGATGGAATAAAATCCGTTATTTTGAAAATAATAAATCCAAAAACCCTGAAGGATTTTTTTCATTGGGACTTCCATACTATTATTTAATCAATTTTAAATGAGTTTCAATTATTTGAAAAATATTGATATAATAATTTCTGGTAAATTTAATTTTATTGAATTATTTTCATTATTTTTATATATTTCCACTTATTAAATATATTTCTAATATAATTGATCATGTAGAAACAAAAAATGATTGAGGTTCATTTTTCATTTAATTGGGATTGTCTTATTCTCCCCATGTTTTTGACACATTAATCGTGGGTGATTTCCTTTTTTATGTCTTTCAATTATTACCCTGTATTTAAACATTTCACAACAATTATTTGGTACAATAAATCATTTATTTTATTATGGTTCATGATAAATTGTGTGATCGAGGAGAGAAAGAAATTATGGATAATCAGAAGTGGAGAAAAAGTGTTTTTGGTTCATGTTAATCCTATCTATGTTGAACGATTATGGTTTTTCATGATGGATTATTTTTCGAGCTAATTCAGGGAGCATAATCCCAATATCTAAGAAATAGATACCTATATGTAGATGAATATATAGTTTAATGGAATGGATATGGCATTATTAAGGTTCATGAAGATTTGGATTATGATCTTGGAATACTGACCAACAAAGTGTTCATACGAGATTACACATCATGTGGAGCCCCTCATGTTTTGGTGTTAGGATTCAGGAAATATATAATTTTCACATGCCATGTGACTCACTAAAATTATTTATAAACCCTTAAATGAATCTCAATTTTTACTTAAAGGAGTACATAAACAAATTCAAAAGTACACTACTAGAGGTCGTGCCATATACATGAACATAGAAATGGTTGGGGTACACAGGTTTATACATCGACACAACCACCTTATACAAACATAGTTAAGAGATACATGCAATAATCCATGACTCTATATTTTTTGTGTAGTTCTTATTCACTATGTGAATATGGGAAAATACATTCAATGTGAGGCTCTTAAACATAATAAGGTATTGGGATGATAGGACACACAATTTACACCTAGGCAGACACAGCGTACCCCCAGTTACACATTGTATACCCTCTTAAATTGTGATTGTATATATTCATTTTACTAGTTTGGAATTGTATAGGATAATTTTTTTCCCATGTTCCTTTCCATTGAGGTTACATTAATCCTTAAATAATCATAAAAGGATAGTGATCCCCTCTAGAGGATGCGTCTCAAATAGAGTTGTAGTGTCCCTCCATGAGACTAGAGTGTGATCCTCAATATCCATTTTTCATAGGTGTAGATTGTAAAATTACTGTAACCTCCATAAGTTCGGTGATGATCCTATATCTAGCTGGAAACATAAATAGGGTCGATGCTACAATTAAAAATTGATCCACTACAAAGTGGGTTGATCCAGATTCGATTTCTGTTGTCCCCCAGTGGTTCTAGGTGTGCTCCTCTATCTATGTATCATGGTGTTCATTGGCCAGTGTTCTTTCTGGGTATTTACCAAATTAGATAGGCCTCATCATTTTTTACCTCTTATCACAACATGGCTCGTGGGGATGGACCTCCAGGAATGAGATTTAATTCTAAAATAATCATGTGTCTTGTATTTAGATATGACTAAATAATGGTGTAGTGTGTTTATTGAATTTATCTTTGTGGTTCTATTATACATTTATTTTAATATCCAATACAGAGATGAACATACTTGGTTATATGTGTTTGGTGTTTTGGAGTTTCCTAATGTGTAATTTTTTACTCACCCATGAATTTCCTTCGTGAACATGTACCATCATCTCCTTGTGTATTAGAGATTGGAATTTTTTAGTCCTAGGTCTGGCCTTAGTTTTTTAGGTGATGACAACTAAAAACCTAAGAAGGATCGATTTGAGTTCAGTAAGATTCTATCCTTACTCAAACCAATCTGTATTCTGCGAAATCCAACATCAATGGTCCATATTCCTATCCAATTCTTCCATAAACATAATGTTTAACCCCAATAATTGAAAACATTGTTTCGTCAATTTCATATTATCCAAGGAATCTCAGTGACAATGAAATGCACCATATCCCACCTCATGTGAGCTAATCTATTTCTAACACTACTTCCATACGAATTTTTAGATGGGAGAAAAAAACCATAATATTTGTTATCATTATTCTCATGTAGTAAAACATTCATTTTGAATTCCATATAGTACCTAAATCATCATCCTTTTTGTTGTGTTTATTGATCCTAGTATCAAAATACAATCCATGAAAAAAAATTGATATATATTTTCTTTAACCTATAATAATTTTTGATACCCTCATCAATATCATGACCCCATTCACACAAAAATGGAATGACTATAATAACACATCACAATATGTGTGTTCTATAAAAGCAACACGACTTTCAAAACCATGTTCCACACATCCAAAACACAACCAACACATATATTAACTGGAATATTAATAGTCCCCTAGCAAAACTACACTGAAAATAAGTTAGTAGATATCTAGAAGTATGAACACCACCATATAATCCTAGAATCCCCAAACATAGACTGATCACATAGGATAAAATATTCGATCTACTAACATCATTTTAGTCATCCTAAAAGCATGTTTTACAACACTGTTGGGATCCCTCCATGGTCAGAAGGAGTTGACCAACTATCCCATGATACAGACATGAGACACTTTTCCCCCCACCTAGCCACTAACCAAGCCTAATGATTATAAATGCATCAATTTTTTTCAAAAAAAAAATGTAATAAGAATCCACTAATGCATCTAATTTTCATAGAAACACCAAACTCCATGATAACCCCACACATAACATGACACAATATTGTCAAATCTGGAATCACCTCTAAAAGGATACTATGATCTCTTTCCAAACCCATAAGTATATCCTATATAAATGTTTTCAACTGAGATTCAGGGGAAACATCCATGTTCATATATGAGGAATCTTCTAACACAACCCCAAAACTACCCCTCCCTATGGGATTTTAAAATATTTCCATGGTTTTATTGAAACCATTTAATCAATTCACATCTATTGTAATCAATAATGAATGTTTTTAAGACACATCACAAAAAAAAATTATTAAACAAATCAGTTATTAAAAATAAAATAATATATTTATCATTTATTTTTTAAAATATATGGAGTGGCATCTCCCTAGATAATCTGTATTCTAGAATAATTTTTTTTCATTGGTTTGTAAAATTCCACCCAAAATCGATATGGTTAAACATGATTTATATTATTATTAAAAGTTTAAAAAAATTCCTCTAAAACACATAGCACCTAGGGGTTAATTTTTAATTACCCATTACTTTTATTGATAGATATTACATATTTTTATATTAATATTCAATACATTACTAAAAAATCCTTAATAGTGTAACAGATTATATTCATTGGAGACTAGGTGGGCAGACTTGTAATTTGGGGAGTGGTAAAAATTCCCCCATTAAGATCTTGACAATTTTTATTCTTGAAAATTATTCCATGTTTAAAACCATTCTTCATAACATAGGGAAATGATAAATTTTAATGTGTTATAACAGATGTTAATTATGAGTATAGAATAGAGATATGTAATAATAACATGAAAGTAATTGCATTATAAAAGGATAATTCAATCTTAAAACTATACTCTTCATATTAAAGATAAATGTATTGAGTCATGAGATAAATAATTGTACTTCATAAGACATAAATCATAAGGTAATCAAATAAAATTGTCCATGAGAACATAAAATGGACATAAGAAAAATGGGGAAAACTATCTTCAGTAAATCATTCTAATAATTATAGAAAATGGGATTTTTTTGGGAAAACATGGTTTTAGAACAAACTGTTTTTTGGTCTCAATAGAAAAATGATGAGAAATTTTCTTACAACCCTCATTCAAAACCATAGCGTATAGAATGCGAGAAAAATGATGGTAAATTTAATTATCTAGAAATAACCATATGTTGAGAATATTCATTAGTTACTTTTTAGATAAATCTTGTGATTTCATTATTGCATGAATACTCATTAAAAATTATGGAAAATTATGAGACAGTTAAAAAAAAAATTACCACATATGTAACATTGAATCATTATAACATTGCAAGAAAAATATTAAATGAAACATATAATATAATGAAAAGAATTATTTTCAGGATATAAAATTTCAAATGGTCATTATATTAAACTCATAAAGGAAGATAGGTTCCTAACATACCTTTGGTCTCCATGAAGGCAATGCGAGTCCATAACCCCTTTCCACCTTAGTAATATATTGAATTGTATGACCCAATAATTAGTAAAATAAAATAATATTTTAATTTAATTAAAATAATTATTTAAAAGTGATGACATATAAAATTTATTGAATATATATACCATAAAATAAATATGTGGTGACTTTTCATATGTCTTCCAAAAATAAAAGAGAGGATAGAAATCAATTACAATAACTCTTGAAATCATTTATACATGATTGAACCTTATGTAAAATAAATATATGTTTGTAATAAATATATTACATAACAATTCATACATATATCATACCATATATGATTTATCTTTGTCTTTTTTACCATTTTATTAATAATTCACGGTTAATGTCATGTTTCATGTCATAACTGATTTGTTTTCCCATTATGTTTTAAATTTTCTTTAGTCTTATTAATTTTATAATTAAAAATAAACTCCTAAATTTTAATCCTAATATAAATATAATATATTTTACTTATATATTTTTTTATCCGAATCCATAGTATTTCGATATAGAAAAAGAAATACACTATTCATTGATAATGTAGGTTATACGTATGCATAGGAAATATTTCCATTTTTTAGATGTTTACAAATAAAATAAGGTAAATAATATATTATCAATATTAAATAATTTTTATTTCTTATATATTACATATTATTATTTAACACATCCTTATTATCTTCTAGGTAAAGCATGAATAAATTCCTTCACATTATGAGGTAGTAGTCTTTCGTACTCACGAATGGTGTCACCATATTCCCATAGATTATAAAATTAGAATGAACATAAGATATCAAGATTCATGAAGGATAATAATTTTTTAACATCATATATATTCTATAAATCCATAATTATGTTCATATTTAATGGGTGGTAATGAAAAAATGGATGACATCGGTTCTAGAGGAGGTAATATGTCTTAGAAATTAATGTGGATTCCATAACCAATATGATATCATGTGAAGCAGATTTAGATTATTAAATTACCATAATAGAAAATAATTATGTTGATTAAAAATTTTTAAAAATAAATAAATCAATTATAATTTCGGTTGTTTGAGTAAGAAGTAATATAATACAATTTATTGATAATGTTATATAATTTCTCCTCATTTTTTCTGTTTTTTACTAAGAAACATCATTGAAATGAATTATTACCAAATGTAGGACTATATTATTAAATGAGGTATGTAATAAAAATAATTTTGTAGGTCTTGGATGATGAAATGTGTTTTTTATTTTTTAAGAGGAAAGGAATAGAATGGAATGTCATTTTATAACCAATGTGAGTGTGACACCTGTAATTTTTTAAATGAAAAAGGGGTACACAAATCTCTCACATGACATAAGGAAACAAAATTGTAGATTATGTTATTTAGATGACAAAACATTGATATACGTATAAAAAATGAGTGTTGTACTTTTCTTGGATCAATTAAAAAATTATCATTGTAATTTAACACCCTAAAAACATGTTTTATAGTAACCATAATAAATAAATTCTTCTTCCAATAGTATTCATAATGGTAAATAATAATAGTTTCCTTATAATATAATATACATTATTATTATTTGAAATTATGAATAAATTTATTCAAGCGACATTAAAAAAATTTTAAAAAATTAATAAATGATAAATTTAATAGTCTCAACAAGAAATGAGGATGTCAAATAATTTTTTTGAAATAGTAAAATATATTTATATAATAATTAATTATAAAAATTCATCAAATTATCTAAATTGTATTAATAGACATATTATTTTAATATTTTTATTAAAAAATTCCTTATTTTTAATTTTTGACATATTTAAACGTATTGAATATTTTAAATAAATTCATGTACATTATCACAAATCATCAAGAAATTTATATTCTAAAAATTATAAAATGTTCACTATATGAAAAATTGTATATGATGATTTAAAAAATAGTAATTTATTTATTCAATTAAATATTCTAATTTTTAAAAAATTCATTTTTAAAATATTACATCAAAAGGATTGAAAACTGCTATTTAGAATAAATATAATTTTATGCACTATATTTTATTTATTTTTATTTACAAATTAGAAGAAACATAATATTAAAAATTTAATGAATATATAATATAAAATTTTCATTAAATTAACACAATAAAACTGATATATTTATTTTATTTTTCTAAAAATTATTTTTTCATATAAATGTTTTTTCAAGAAGCAGATTTACATTGTTTTAAATGGTTTTCTCTTCATCACAAATTAATTGGTCAAAAAATTCATTATATATCCGTGTATAAACCACACATTTTTATTGTGATAGATTCTACCCCATATTATTTTTATTTTATCTTTGAAACTCATTACATTTGTACCAAAAAATGATGATACATATTTTTCATAACACCCTCAAGGTCCCACATAGCTTACTCCACTAGTGGTTTCACCACAAAAAATTGAACATGTTAGTTTTTTTGAGTTGTATATCTTTCACATTATGAAAAAATATATCAAAATTTTGTTCATCATAATACTGATCATTCTATAGCTTCATTTCCCATTATGTTAATAGATGCGAGAGATCATGTATGTACAACCTCTCGAGAGGAAAATCGAAAAGGTTGTGATATTTATAAAGATTTTTTTAGGTTACATATGATAAAATACTTTCCTTATATCAATAGATATATCAACGTTGAAAATATATGTGTAGACGCCGGAAAAGTCCGTTGCTCCCAAACGAAGCTCCGGATTCGGAAAGCGAAGTGATATTTGGAGTCAGAGGCACGTTCCGGAGGGCCCGGAGGACTTGCGCGAAATTTTAGAGGCCCGCGCGCAAAGTTGAGTCGTTGCGCGCAATCCTCCCGGGATGCGCGCAATGCGCTGGGCCGGCGCGTTATTTTTCGCGCCCGTGGCCTGCGCGGCTCCCTTGCGCGCCGGGTCCTGATTCCGTGCCCGCGAAGGGAATTCCGCGCCCGAGACCGGATTTCGCGCCCGGGGTTGCCTATAAATATAAGGCGACCCCCGAAATTTTGAAGGTTGCCAGAATCCGAAGCGTCGCTCGTTCGCGCAATCCAACCCCTTACGCACGCAATGCCGATCTTCAGGTAACCTCCTTTCTTTCGCGCAATAGATCCTTGGGGTTCGCCTTCGCGCGCAATCCCCTTGGCTCCTTTCCTTTGAATAATCATTAACCCGAAGGCCTTTGCGCGCAAAAGAAGCCTCTTGCGCGCAATTGCCCCCGGGTGCGCGCAATCCCGCCCGATTGCGCGCACCCCCCATTTTCAAAGTGGCCATTCGTTAGAGAATGAGCCGTTGCCCCCGCGAGCTGTCCGAAGCCCGGTGCGCGCAATCTCAATCATCCGCGCGCAAAGAGCTGGCCCGATTGTGCGCCAGCCCGCCATTTTGCGCGCCGACCTGCTGTTTTGCGTGCAAAGCTCCTTTTTTGCGCACAATCCACCAGGGTCGCCCCCTTTGACCCCCTGAGGGTACCCGCCTGCGTGGCGCCCGATGATCTTCGTCCTGGGTGCCCGCACCGTGCGTTGTCTTTCCGTGCGGCCCTCCAGGCTCGCGCGAAGTGACACGGACCCATCGGCGGCAACCAACGTCCAGCATGACGTTAAACTGCACATTTGTCCAGCATGACGTTAAACTCCACATTCGTCCCGCATGACGCTAAACTGCATCCGTCAATCATGACGTTAAACTGTACTACGTCCAAGCTGCACGACGCTAAACTGGCTAGCCCCTATCGTCCGTGCTGCAAGACGTCAAACTGCCAAGCACCTTCGTCCTCAGCACACGACGTTAAACTGTACTTCGTCCGGCAAGACGTTAAACCGTCCGCTTCGTCCTCAACACACGACGTTAAACTGTACTTCGTCCGGCAAGACGTTAAACCGTCCGCTTCGTCCTCAACACACGACGTTAAACTGTACTTCGTCTGGCAAGACGTTAAACCGTCCGCATCACCCGATCACGTGCCTCGCACGCAGGGTCCCCCCCCGGTTTGGATGTGGCCCCCACCCGCTCGTCTCTGCAGGGATGTCGGGATTGCCCCTCTTTAGGGACGATTTAATGGGAGCGGCTTTTCCCTACGGGGGTAGGGTATTACAAACCCCTAGTTTCTTGTTGGGGGCCGCGCATGTGTATCTCCATTGCGCCTCCCCACTGCCGAAGCCAGTAGAGGGTGTGACTGGGATTGAGGTGTCTCCTACTTTCGGTCCAAGTCCCTTCCAACTGAGTTTTGCCGCATCCGGGCTGCCTCAAGTGCGTAAGTCCTGACAGAATGAACTACATGGACTTTGATCCCTGCCTTCTAAACAGGGTACGTAGGAAGCCTCCCTGAGGTTCAAGCCCACCACCTGGTCGTCCCGGTCGTATTCACGTCGGTTCATCCATCAGTGGACCCCTCCAGGGTTCACGCTTGCGTCGATTCACCTATGAATCCGCCCCTGTGGGAGACTGCCCGTGTGTATCTCCACTGTGCCTCCCCACAGCCCCTTTTTCCATTTCTCCTTTTATCGTCCAGCATGACGTGAAACTGTGATCCACCCGGCCGTTCCATCTCCCCCTGTGCGAGGTGGTTCGGTTCAATCCTCCGCCCGGCGGCCTCGACCCCTTCGTGAGTCGGCTTGCCGACGTCCAGCATGACGTTAAACTATATACCCGAACTACGTTGACTTTGATCTGTGCTAACGCGTGGAACGTAGGAAGCCCCTACGGGGTCCAAGCTCTTCACTCCATCATCCATCCTGATCCTTACCCGGGCCGCCACATCCCGGTGGGGTCATGCCACTTCACTCCACTCCATATCACTTGGGAAGCCGCCCATGCGCTGGCCCCAGCGTCGGAGGTTCCCCTCAAGGGGTTCTGTCATCTGATCCACTTTTCGTGTTGATCGGTCCGATGCCGTCCCCGCTGGACGTTAAACTCGCGGCGTACCCCGTGTTAAACATGGGAAGCTGAGGAAAACCTCAGGGGACACAGTTCCCCGCACCCAGTGCGGGATGCCTCAGGCCATCATGCCTTCGAGAAGCCCTATTAGGGACGGAAGACAGACGTGCAGAGCCGCAGTGTTACGACACGCCCCCAGCACCCAGAGCCACCCGGCCTCCTCACCGCAGGTTGCTGCCCCGACCAGACTCCTTGGAGCGTCCGGGCGGAAGCAGCGTAATTAACCGGTGTCCATGAAGATATGGCGCTGGGAACGAGATTCACGAGCATGTCTTAAATCTATGAGGGAGACCCGGATTAGGCGACGTGTTCCTAGGAGACGTCCAAGGAAGGAGGAGCCGACATCCCATCATCCCGGTTTCGATCAAGGAGCAGACACCCCTGAATAAGGGACGGATGCCACCCGCCTTTGGAAAGCAGGACTGCGGGACCACAAGCCGCGCGCCCATCCCCTCGGGTTGACGGGTGCACGCGCGAACGCGTCCTGGCGGAACAGCGTAACCTGACGCACATCCGCACCGAAACAAAAAAATGGTGAACCCGACGTGAATCTCTTCTCCTCGATACGGGGACCGATGGCTTTCAGAGGTGTTGGAAGACCGGCATGTTGCCCGGCCAAGCATTCAGTCTTACCCGCCAGGGGCTGGGGAAGGGACATCGGGCACTCCGTCTCGCAACGTCGAGGGCCTGGGTTCCCCCCACGGAAGGCGTCGTGGCGCTAATGGTTGGTTGTCGATTCCTTTTTCCTGTCAGTGTTAATGGGTCCTTCTCCCTGCTTTCAGAAATCAGGTCGCCCGATCCAGTGCCCGATCACCGCCCGCCCACTGGCGCAGAGGTAGGGGAAACACCGACGTAGTTACTCCGCGCGGTCCCGCCCGTTCCACGGCCGTCCCAGCAGCCGCAATTGCGGGACAACCACGCCCTCTCTCCCCCTCGGAGGTCATCCAGAGAAGGGTGATCAACACCCTGGTGCGGAGATATGAGGAAGAGGGAGTCATCCCCACTAGGGACATGGCTCGCCTAGACCTTGAGGAGGCTGCACCTCGCCACCACCGCCGCCCCCGAGGGCCGCGCAGGGAGGCACCGCTGCCTACCTCAACGTCCAACCGCTTCGGGAGCTTATCCCCGGAGCGCTCTGACAGTTCCCTTCCCTATGCGGATGAGGTGGAAGATGCCCGGGATCACCCTATCCGGGATTCGCTCCAGGGATCTACGGTAAGGACTCCCGCCAGGCCACGGCGACACCGCCGCCAGGCCTCTCAAGTCGAAGAGCGGGCTCTCCACCTGCCCGCGCCGCTCATCCCGACTCGTCTGTCCCGACGCCAACGTCGGGCACGAGCGGAAGAGGATGCCCACCTTGGGGCCCTAGCAACAGCGGCCGCATTGGCCCAAGCCACTGTTGGCTCCAGTCGCCAGGCCCCTGCGCATCCTGAGCAGGGGAACTTCTATGCCCGACCTGGATAGAGGCCTCGACCGCCCCAAAGGCAGGTTGGGTCGACTCTCCCGGTTGCTGGTGCAGGCAGTAGCCACCGCGGACCACCTCGCGGTAGCGCTATTCACCAGCGGGATCTACTCCGTGTGGCCAATCCAGGAGGCATGGGTCATCCCACCTTCCGATACCGGCCCGGAGGCCTGCCCGGAATCATCTCTCCCCACGTCCCCTTTGATATCTGTCCCGGTGCCCCTCGCACCTTGGTTTCCAGTCCTCTTGGCCCCAGCACCAGTGCGGCCGGAGGACGCCAGGACAGAGATCAGCCCTGCCCCGAAGAACCACCCAGGGGCAGGAAGGCAAGGTGTCGACGCCGAGGGAAGAATGTTACGGAATTCCGGACAGAGATCCGACCGGTTCGCTTCTCCGATTCAGAGGCGGAGTACGATTCGGCGACAGAGCCCTTCCCCCAATCCCGCCAGTCAAGGGCAGGGGTAGGAATGCGTCACGTCAGCCTCGTGCTCCCCGAGAGCGAGATCGATGTGATCCCCGCTTCTCTCCGAAGGTATATCCGGAGTAACGAGGGCCTGGTAGACCTCCAAGGATCAAGCTTGCGGTTGGTACCGGCCCCTCCGGAAGTGCCTTCCGTCTCGATCGGAGAAGCCGAAGACTTTTTCTGGGGACCGACGGTCAAACCACGATCTGGTGCACCCTCGGCGAGCACCGATGCTACGGCAGGATGTCCGCTCGCCGGCCCGTCCTATCGTGATGTGGTAGCCAGGGCACCGCCACCCTCAGAGGGCGGCCCGGGATATGGAGGCCAATCGGCCTGTTCGCCGTATTCACCGCCGGCCAGCCCGTCAGCCCGGCGGCCCGCCTCGGCACCACTGCCGGTTCCCCGTCCGTTCCCAGCCATTGAAGAGGACCAAGGAGGTCTGGGTCCCGAGTTTGAGTCGTGGAGCTTCTGGACCGTCCTTGCAGAGGGCCACTTCCCTGAGAAGTTTTGGCCAGTCGCAGGACCGGGCTTTGATGCACCCGAATCGCTCACCCCGGATGAGTTCGAATGCTTCCGCCGAACTCTCCGGGAGACTCGCTCCTGTCTTCACCGCCTACAAATGCCATACCCTGGGAGTCAAGTGCACCTGGAGGATATTGGTGAGCAGTGCCGTCAAATTGACCTGGCCATGCTCCCCGCGGTTCGGCACCCCGGGTCATTTGAGCACCACGAGGCCCTCCAACAACGATGTGTTGAGTGTTTTCAAGTACTCCGCAAAGTTATCGAGGAAGCCACTCCCCACGTGTATATCCGTGGATGGGGGAAGTACGCTGCCCTACGCTTCAGTGTGATTCGCCGACAGCCCGATTCGCTGGGTGGCCCTGAGGGTATATCCCCAGGGACAGAAATGGTCAATATGGCTGACCTGTCGGGAGAGGGGAACGACTTGGAACTTCTCGACGGGAGCTTCCCCCCGAAGACAAGCCGTCGTCAGAGCCATCGGTGAGAGTCACTCGTCATCAGAGGAACCTCCTGGGGCTCCCCGCACCCACTGAAGTACTGACGTTAAGCCGAAACGTCAGCAAAGGAAAAGAGCACAGCGAGGCTATAAAGCCCGCCGACCCATCTGCCTCCATGCAGAGGGAAGAGAAGGATCCCGAGAAGGCTACGCTACGTCAGCAGCTCGCCGAACAGAAGAAGCTGGTTGACCAGCTCCTCGCCGAGCGCGCTGCAGAACGGCGGCCTGACTACGGTGATCCTAGGCCAGGACAGCAGGGACCGAAACAACCGCTCCTCGATGAGACTCTCCCGGGCAACCGTGATTACGCCGTGTTCGCCGACAGGAGAGAGGCCATTGCCTACGGCAAGAGGGCGCGGTATGTTTCGCCACACCCTCCAGAGCGGCGTGACTACCTGAGAGACCCCGCTCGGATTCCTCCCGCTGTCCCAAGGGCCGCTCCGCCCGCCATCCCACGAGCTGCCGAGTTCGACGACCCGGTCGACGACCCGATTGAAGGGCCATGCAATGCACTCGTGGTTAGAGATCCTCGCCAGGACTGGAACCCATGTCCGGACGATCCGATGGCGGCACTCATCACCCGCTTGGAGGCCTTGGAGACTCGGCAGGTGGCGATCCCACCGGACGGCAAGCCCTACCCAGCATGGGTGGATGACATGCCGGCGCCTCCGGGATTCGGGAATCCCACTTTCGCTCCCTTCAACGGGACTGGAGATCCGCCACAGCATTTAGCCCACTTCAACTCGAGGTGCGGGCCTATGTTGGGGACTCCTGCGCAGCAAGAGGCCGCTATGCTTCGCTGCTTTGTTCAGACACTGGAAGGGCCAGCATTTGTTTGGTACAGCCAGCTCCCCGTCGGGTCGGTAACCAGCTGGGAGGACCTCCGTAGACAGTTCCTCTACCAGTTCAGTTCCACGACCCGGAAGACAAGTATCGCAGACCTCTTCAAGTGCAAGCAGAGGCCTGATGAGCGAGTCGCGGACTTCGTCGCCCGATGGAAGGGTCTCACGTATTCCCTTGACATGCCATTGACTCAGGAGCAGTTGCTGACAATGTGCGTCGGGAACGTCAAGACCGAGCTGGTCCCTTCCCTGATCACTCAAAATTACCCCGGAGGGTTCAGGGACTTCTCAGACAAAGCTCAACGTCTTGTGGAAGCCCTGCAACAGGCCAGCCAGGCACACCCGCTGCCTCCAATGATTCCTGCAAGGAGAGTCAGCAGGGCTGAGCCCGCTGCTGTCGCCCAGATAGAGGCCCCCAGTCCATTGGATCTGCTGCTGGCGAGGCCAGCTCCACAGCCTCACAGGAATCCGCCTCCACGGGCTCAGTTCCCGGCCCAGCAGCGGCAGCCTCAGAACCGGCCGGCCCCTCCGCGTGATGTACCGCCGCAACCTAGGCGAGATAATCAGGGTCCACCTCCTCGGCCGGCCCCTCCATCACCTCGTCAAGACCACGCTCCTAGGGGCCCGCGACACCTGACTTACTCATTCCACGAGGATCAGGTCCTTGGTTATTTCCGGAGGGCCCTGGAGCAGAGGATTGTGCGACTGCCTGAGTGTTGGAGGCCAGAGGAGGCACATCTTACGAATAACCCCCGCTACTGCCCCTACCATCGGGCCCTGGGGCACACCATCCAGCGGTGCTATGTGTTTAAGGATTGGATCCAAGACCAGATTAACAACAATGTAATCAGGTTGGGCCCAGCTCCAGCACAAGTGGCGGGCGTGTTCGTGGGATCAGATGACGATAGTGGCAACGAGGACGAATGGCAGCTGGTCTCCGACCGCGGATCCCAGAAGTATAATAACTGGATGGCCCGCAAGACGACCATTCGCGCCCGCGGAATCATCCGTGCGCGCTTGAGTCAGCCTGAGCCCCCAGAATCTGTGGGTGCTGCTTCGGCATCGTCGTCCCAGCCTGCCTCTTCCAAGAGGAGCAAACGGCGGCAGCGCAAGAAGGAACAGCGCGCCCCGCCGGTTCCGCCACTATCCCGCACTCTCGGCGATTTCATGCCCCCGGAGATGGGGGTCCCTCCTCGGATCCGCCCGGTGATGGATGATTCGTCCGATGACGGTGTTGGGTACGCTTCGGTTAACACCGTCGAGCAGGTAAATCCCTTTTCAGTTCCCGACGTTGAAGAACACCAGGTGGACCTCCCTAGTGTCCCCGGTCGTCGCCACCGTCGGAAGAACCGCAGCAGAAGGAGTCGCCGGGGCACAGCCGTTGGTACCTCCAGCCAGGCCGTGCACGCCACTGAGACTAGGCAGTAGGCTCAAAACCGAGCACAACGTGCGCCGCCCCCCCATTCGGGGATGACGGATTCGCCTTCGCCGCTGTTTGTGGTGTGGGACCAGGCAGAACCGCCTCAGCCGCGTCACGACCAGATCCGCCCTGCCACGGGTCCATCCCGGCCTCCTGACCCCAGTACGGTGACCATTTACCGGACTGCAGCCAGTGAACAGCGAGATGCGCCAAGTACCAGTCGGCCGCCGATCCAACCGGCAAGGCCCGTCATGCCGCCAATCGCAGAGCAACCTCCTGCAACCAGGGGCTCGCGTTTGGCCAAAAAGTATGATGTCCTGAAGCACTTGGCTGACATCCCAGCAAGGCTCTCCATCCTTGAGGCTCTGCGCATGTCATCTGAGATGCGCAAGGCACTCGCTGAAGCCCTGAAAAGCCCCCTCCAGTTTGAGACAGAGGTTGCGGCTGCAGAGGCCTTTCACGCCGAAACGATCGAGGACGCCGAATGTCAGGCAGTTATCTCGTTCTCTGGTAAGGATGAAGACCCTCCTATACAGGGACACATTCGTCCGCTGTATGTCACTGGCCAGTTCAATGGCCTTGAAGTCCGGCGCTGTCTTGTCGACACGGGGTCCGGGATTAACCTGATTCCAACTCGGACGCTCTGGAGATTGGGGTTGTCTGAGGATGACTTGATTCCCTCCGACCTCAGGATCCAGGGGTACGACCGCACCGAGCAAACCCCGGTCGGCAAGATACGTTTGAAGACCCATTTTCGGTGACTTGGTTGCCAACACTGAATTCATGGTAGTCTCTCAGGACACTGCGTATAATGCATTGATGGGCAGGCCATTGCTCCACCTTCACGCGGCGGTTCCCTCGTCATACCACCAATGCCTCAAATGCTCCCTTAATGGTCGAGTAGGCGTGCTTCAAGGAGATGCCTCTCCTTTTGCCTCGTGTGAAGCCCGCTATCTGGACGCGGACTATTACAAGAGCAAGGATAAGCAGATCCTGGCAGGTGAGGTTGAGCCTGTCGCTGTTGCAAGTGATCCCTGGGCAAGTCTGGATGACGCTTACGTCCTCCCGATTCACCGGTTGGACGTCGCCATGGTCTCGACGGCCCGCGAGTCTCCTTATGAGATGACCGCGACCGCCCGCGCCAGCACCAGTGGCCCAGTAGGATCTGGTAGCCCCAATGTAGTTTCCAACACAGTCTCTCCCATGGACGATCCCTCCCCGAGTGGAGAGGACGTGGAAGATGCACCCCCAGCCTTTGAGGAGGGCCTCCCCGCCACGGTCGATGAGTTAATACAGGTGAACCTTGGAACCGAGGCCGATCCAAGACCCACATTGGTCAGTGCCTCCATGCCCTCTGAGGAGCGGCAGCAGTACGTGGACTTTCTCAGGCAGCACCGTGATGTGTTCCCTTGGGGCTATGACGAGATGCCGGGGCTAGATCCTCAGGTAGCCGTCCACCGCCTTGGTCTCCCGGCGAACCATCGCGGGTTTAAGCAGCCTCCCAGGAAGATGCACCCATCCCACGGTGCCATGGTTGAGGCCGAAGTTGACAAGATTATCAAAGCCAACTTCGTGAGGGAAGTTCAGTACCCCAAATGGCTGGCCAACATTGTGCCGGTCCGGAAGAAGAACGAGCAGATCAGAGTCTGCATCGACTTCCGCGATCTCAACCGCCACTGTCCGAAGGATGATTTTCCCCTTCCAGTGATAGAGCTGTTGATTGACGCCACGGCAGGGTTCCAAGCCCTCTCCTTCATGGATGGATACTCCGGATACAACCAAATCCGGATGGCCCCTGAGGATGAGGAGTTCACTGCCTTCAGGGCCCCCCAAGGTACCTTTTGCTACCGGGTCATGCCCTTCGGCCTGAAGAATGCAGGTGCCACCTATCAACGGGCGATGCACCGCATATTCAAGCCAATCCTCGGCACACTGGTGGAATGCTACGTCGACGACTTGGTTGTCAAATCGCGCCAGCGTCAGGACCATCTCAAAGATCTTGAGAAAGTGTTCGGCTTCCTCCGGTCTCGCTGCCTGAAGATGATCCCGTTGAAGTGTGCCTTTGGGGTCACCTACGAAAAGTTCCTTGGATTTGTGGTAAGATACCGGGGTATTGAGATCGACCCAGAGAAAATCAGGGCGATTAGCCAAATGCCTCCCCCAGGTACCATCCGGGAACTGCAAGGGTTCCAAGGCCACTTAGCCTATATACGCCGATTCATCGCGAATCTGGCCGGCAAGTGTAAGCCCTTTTCTCGGCTCATGAAGAAAGGTGCCAACTATGTATGGGATAAATAGTGTCAGACCGCTTTCGAGGAAATCAAGCAGTACCTGCTTCAACCTCCGGTTCTGATGCCGCATGTATCCGGGAAGCCGCTGGTCCTCTATGTGACCGCCCTGGAACGGTCCATGGGTGCCCTTCTCGCCCAGAAGAACAACGAGGGAACGGAGAATAGCCTCTATTACCTCAGTCGCATGCTCCTCGATGCGGAAGTTAGGTATTCCCCCATCGAGAAGATCTGTCTGGCGCTCGTATTTTCCGTACAGATATTGCGGCACTACTTGCAGCACCATGAGGTACAGTTGGTTTCTCGGGTAGACCCGTTGAAATATATCCTGAGCCGGCCTATGTTGACTGGCCGTCTAGCACGGTGGGCTGTGATTCTCCAGCAGTTCGACATCAGGTATGTGTCTCAGAAGGCCATCAAAGGGCAAGCATTGGCAGACTTTCTGGCAGCTCACCCGACCTCCGCGGATCAGCCGCTGGATCTAGGCTTTCCTGATGAGACCATTCTCTCGGTTGATCGAGCTGATCCATGCTGGCAGATGCACTTTGACGGTGCCTCCTGGAGCCCCACCGGTAGAAGACTCGATAATCCTAAGCTCAACAGAGTGGGCTTGGGTATCGTCTTCATTACCCCGGAGCAATCCGTACTGCCATACTCTTTCCTGTTGTCACAGGGCTGTACCAACAATGAGGCGGAATACCATGCCCTCATCACCGGCCTCGAGTTAGCTCTCCAGATCGACGTGCCCCATCTGTGCGTGAAAGGGGACTCCGAGCTGGTCGTTAAGCAGATCAATGGCGACTATGTTGTCAGGAAGCCGGAACTTGTGCCATTGTTGGAGTGCACCCTCCTTCTGATGGCCCGGTTCCCTTCTCGGATAGAAATTGTCCATATTCCCCGGTCGCAGAACGGTCGAGCAGATGCCTTGGCCAGCCTTGCTGCGTCACTTGCAGAGCCTGAACAGGATAACCTGACCGTCCGCGTGACGCACCGCAGGCTCATAGCTCCCATTATCCCGGAAGAAGATCGCGGCCCGTTGGTAAGTAATCTCACCACGGTTGCCCCTACGCCCGGAGCCCCGATTACCCCAGATATGGCAGTCGAACCAGCCCCTGATTGGAGGACGCCCTTGGTTGAGTACCTCCAACATGGCATTCTCCCGTCAGATCGGGCCGAGCGCGAGCGAGTTCGATGCCGCGCATCACAGTTTGTCCTCCAGAGCAGCCCCGGCCTGGAGCAGATCCTCTACAAACGCGGATTTGATGGTGTTCTCCTCCGTTGCCTTCAGGGAGTTGAGATCCCACGAGTCATGCAAGAGATTCATGCTGGTTCATGTGGCGCCCACCAGACTGGGCCGAAGCTGTCCCACCAGATTCGGAGGTTGGGATACTTCTGGCCCTCCATGATCCAAGACTGCATCGAGTATGCCAGGAGGTGCCATGCGTGCTAGGTTCATGCGAACTTTGTGCATCGACCGCCGGAGCCTCTCCATACCACTAGGTATTCCTGGCCCTTCGCAGTCTGGGGTCTGGACGTTGTGGGACCTTACCCACCGGCGACAGCTCGCCAGTGTCGGTTCATTCTGACCGCCACGGACTTCTTCTCGAAATGGGCAGAGGCGATTCCGCTCAGAGAGGTCAAATCCTGTTCGATCGCTGACTTCGTGACCTCCAACATCATCTATCGATTTGGAGTGCCTCACGCTATCCTCACGGATAACGGATCCAATTTCCGAGCAGCCGAGTTGAAGAAGTTGTACGCCAAGTATAACATTCGCTCGAACCATACATCTCGCTATCATGCGCAGGCGAATGGACAGATCGAGGCGTTTAACAAAACCCTCTCTAACATTCTGCAAAAGATGGTTGGTCAGAACAAGAAGAGTTGGTCGGACAAGCTCCCCAACGCCCTCTGGGCTTATCGGACGACGACTCGCAATTCCACCCAGATGACCCCTTATTCCCTGGTGTATGGAGCTGAGGCCGTCCTGCCCATCGAGATCCAGTTACCGTCCTTGCGCACTGCGGTCTACGACCAGCAAGCGCCGGACAGAGTTGCTGATGCCCGTCTAGTCAAATTGGAAGCACTGGATGAGAATAGACTTCGCGCTTTGCACAACTTGGAGAGGCATCAACGCAGAATGGCTCGAGCTTTCAATAAGAAGGTTCGCCTCCGCTCCTTCCTGTAGGGTGATCTAGTGCTAGCCCTAAGAGCACCGATGATCCCCGGCAGGAAGCCGCCCAAGTTGGAGCCCAAGTGGGAGGGACCTTTTGTTGTCCACAAGGTCTATCCCAATGGCGCGTACTCCCTAGAGACTATGGATGGTGAGCGTGTCACTCCTCCCACCAACGCTAGGTTTCTCAAGCAGTACTTTGCCTGAGTACACTACGTCCGCGCGGCAAGACGTTAAACTGCCAAGCATCATTCGTCTAAGCTACAAGATGTTAAACTGTTCAGCATACGTCCTGCACGACGTTAAACTGCATACGTCTGTGCGGCAAGACGTTAAACTGCCAAGCATCATTCGTCCAAGCTACAAGACGTTAAACTGTTCAGCATACGTCCTGCACGACGTTAAACTGCTTTCGTCCAGGCTACAAGACGTTAAACTGTTCAGCATTCGTCCGCGCTGCAAGACGTTAAACTGCCAAGTGCCTCGTCCTGCATGACGCTAAACTGCACCACGTCCAAGCTGCACGACGTTAAACTGCCCAGCGTATCGTCCTGCATGACGTTAAACTGCCCCTCAAGAACTACGTGCGGCTTGATTCCCATCCTTATGGGATACGTAGGACCGTCTGGACATTCATGTTTCAGGCCCAGCCCCATCCTTTGGGAATTTCCATCCCATCTCGGGCCCTTGGCCCAGTTGCCTCCGGGTGTGCGGCGTATGGTGTGAACACGGGGCTATGCCCTCATTCACGTCGGTTTGCTCGCCACGCTGTACACCCCCCACGTTTGGGGATGCCTTCTGCTCCCCCCTTCTTTTATCGTCCTGCATGACGTTAAACTGCACTTTAAGAACTACGTGCGGCTTGATTCCCATCCTTATGGGATACGTAGGACCGCATGGACATACATGTTTCAGGCCCAGCCCCATTTCCCGGGAATCTCTATCCCGCGTCGGGCCTCTGGCCCAAGTTCCCCTCCTTTTTGTTCGAGGCGTATCGCGTGTGCGGGGGATTATGTCCTCATTCGCGTTGGTCTACTGGCCGCGCCGTACGCCTCCCCCCATGTGTGGGACCACCTCACACCTCTCATCGTCCTGCATGACGTTAAACTGCCTCTCAAGAACTACGTATGGCTTGATTCACATCCTTATGGGATACGTAGGACCGCCTGGACGCTTGTGTTTCAGGTCCAGCCCCATCTCTTGGTTGATCACGGGGATCAGCCCTCTTTTGGTTGCTCTCAGGGTGAGTCCTCCGACCCTTCCCGGTGATCTGTTAACATGTTTTGGGTACTTCGGTCTATGACTCGTAGTGTCAGATTCAATCCCGACAAGTCCTGTGTTGCTTGTCAGGCCTCACGCTTCCTCTTGTTCGAGCCTTCACTCAAAGGGATCCTCGTTAGCGGTTTGGGTACGATGCCTCAGTGCTCTCCTACCGCTCCGGGTCGATTTACCAGCGGGTCTTGGGCCGCAAATCGATATGAATCCTGCGATTGAGCGGTCGATGCTCGTTTTCTTGCCCCGTCTTAGGCTGACGCGATCGGATGTTGTGTTGCGAATATGTTCAGCAACGTCCTTGATCGCCATGTCGGCTCTTTCAGGCTCTGAACATTGGTTGCGCAGTCCTCATCACACTCCGCCTTTGTGCGTTGTAGTGGAATCTCGACACTCTTTTCATACTGACCTTCAGTACACCTCTACACGTTAGGCAGACCAACCAGGGTAATGATGTCGTTCAAGGCTCCCATGATCTGAGCACCAAGGATATATGAGGATATCCTCCCTAAGGGCCATGCGTAGCTGGACCCTCGTCCCCATAAGGAGGAAGGAGTCGCCCGAACAATCGCATTCTGGGCCCAGTATATCTGGAGGCTAGCATCTCTGCCCCTCGGGTGATGGACATACGCAGACCCCTATCCCAAGACTCTTCTCCTAGAATCGTGCGTGACCGCAGGGCTGGGTATGTTACCACCTCCGCCGTGTCCGCCGTACCGCAATAAGCGGGTTCCTCCATGGTCCGAACCACACGACCTTAAACTGTGTCGTCTGGTCCTACCACACGACCGTAAACTGTGATCGTCTTGGCCGCCCAACGAGAAACGGCACTGCATCGTGATGTTCTCCTCAGGGGACACTCATGTTGGGCGCTGGTTAATAACCACGCCATTCATCAATGCCTTCCGTGGCTTGATTATTGTGGCGACGCCAGAGATTTCTCAATCACAGGCATGTCGCCGCACAAAGAAAAACCATTCATCTTTAAGGACAAACAAGAAATATCAAATGCCGCTCCTTCTGTGTGCGAGGGTCAGACCCGCACTCTTCCCCGCGCTGGTGCCCGATTGTGTTGCGCCGCGCTTCAAGAACTACGTGTGGCTTGATTCCCATCCTTATGGGATACGTAGGAACGCCCGGATGTTTGAAACTTCGGGTCCAGCCCCCCACCTCTTAGAGATTCCCCCTTCTCTGGGGAATCCGCCGCCTTCAGGTCACCCTCAAGGCGTGTTCCCCGACCCCTTGCAGTGGTCCACCGGTGTCAAGAGTACTATGGTTTATTGCCAGGAGGGTCAGGATCTGCTTGGTCAGGTTTCCTCCACTTTTCGGGCTTCGTGCTCCCTTTCATTCGGACCCATCGTCTACGCCCTGGGTGGAGCCCCCGTGAACGGTTCGGACACAATGCCTCAGTGCTCTCCCACCGACTCGGGCTGGTACCCCCAATGGCCTCGGGCAGCAAATCGATATGAATCCTGTGATTGAGCGGTCGATGCTCGTTTGCTGCCTCATTCCACCAACGGTTAGTGCGATATTGATGCTGCTTTTCCGCCACGGTCGGCAGTACTCCCATATCGTTACTCCGGTGCCCCCAGTCCTTGAGTGAATCGCCGCATGATCCACATTTTCCACCTCCCATTCTGACCAGGCGAAACCTCGACACTCTTGACACTATCCCTCAGTGCATCTTCGCATATCAAGGGGATAGGACCACGATGTGGCGTACTTTGAGGTCCTTATGGTCCGAGCTCTAAGACCTTAAACTAAGATCTCTCCTTTTGGTCCGAGATCTAAGACCTTAAACTAAGATCTCCTCTTATGGTCCGAGCTCTAAGACCTTAAACTAAGATCTCCCCTTATGGTCCAAGCTCTAAGACCTTAAACTAAGATCTCCCCAAACGGGATTCTACGTCCTGCATGACATTAAACTGCACTCTCAGAACTACGTGTGGCTTGATCTCCAGCCTGATGGAGTACGTAGGAACGCCCGGGCATCTCGACTCGGGTCCAGCCTTAGGGATCGATAAGTCCCGCCCCTCCTCGTCGCCGGCCGTCTGGCCTGGCTTCTGGTAGAGTGGTGCAGTTGTGATATTCTCCCCGATTCAGCTCGGGATGCCCCACTGCAATGGTGGGAAGCGACGGTTTCCTCATCAAAGAGGTGCTGTCTGAGAATTGGGGTGACTCACGGCCAGATTAGTGCATCCGCCTAATACGCTTTCCCCACGGTGGCGCAATTTTGAGAGCGTCGGATTCTGTCCGAACAATCGTTACTTCGCCCCACGCTTCGCATGCCCTGTTGATCTGGATTTCCACCCTTGTGTCTGAAGGAACCCCCAAAGCGGTATTCATGATGACATGTGGTCCGCCTCCTGCAATATGAATTATGACCTTCGGTCCGTCTATTGCAGTTGTTATGGTCGATCCACTGTCCGCCTACCGTCTTGGGCATTTCCTGGAAGGCCGGCCGTTGTGGATGTCTGGATTCGGGACACGCGATTCACCCTTTCTCATTTCCCTATGTTCGGATAAAATCTCAACGCCCCTAGCATTGTCCCGCTCGTGTGTTGGAACAAGTTGGGGGGATGATACATTGATTAGGTCTGAGGTCTCCTTTCCTAGGAATGACCTCCCTCTTTTCTCCAGAAATCCAGGCCCAATTATGGATGCCTGATGCTTGGTTAACACTCCCGCAAGACAGTGAATTGTGGTTGAGCCTGTTAAGCCAAAAGATGCAGATAAATACATTGGTTCATACAAATGGATCAAAGTAGCAGAAGAAAATGTTTTGGGAACGGCAAAACAAAGCCCTTAGGGATTAGCGTGCTGAATGAGTCTTTCTAATGCCGCTACCCTTTGGCTGGTGGCCTCCAGAGCTGCTTCTCGCTCTCTGCGTGCCCTCTCATCGTCGGCGGTCGCAGCACATAGTTCGTCGATTCTGGCCTGTGCACGCTCCCGCTCGACCTGAATTGTGACCATCTGTTGGCCCGCCTCCGTCAGCTGTACCTGGGCGTCAACCAGCTGGGCTGCTAGTTGCTCCACAAGCTCGGTACACGTTGCGACGAAGGCCTCCTTCTCTGCCGCCTGCCCTTCGAGGCGCCGGACTTCCTGCTCCGCCGCGAGGAGCGCCCGCGTGCTCTCCGACATGTCCCGACTTTGTGTGACGTCGGCACGCCGGCAGCTCTCGCGCATCTTTTCGGCCATGAAATCACGAACCGTCAGATGGAGGCGTTGAGCATCAGCTCCCCCGGCACACAGGAAGCGCAGCCAGGTTTGAACTGATCCCATGCGCCCCAGCCACTCCGATGGGTCTCGCTTGAGGAAGCGCTGGATGCACTTCCACCCCCTGCGGCGCGTTATCCGGCTCTCCTCGACCGCCTCCGCGTCTGAGTCGTCCATCTCCTCGGGGTCGGCAGGCCGGTAGGCAGGGAAGGCAGCCAGCAGGTCTGCTGCAGGGTCCGCCCCTGGGAGGTCCTCATGAGGGATAGGTTCCCCAACATCTGAGCGACCTTCTTCTCTCTCCCCAGCGGCGCTGACACCCTCGTCAGCCCCCGACCTCTGTCCGATGTCAGCACCGCCGGCGTCCGCAGCCCCCTGATCAGCAGTTGGTGGGGCCGCCTCGGTTTGGGAAGTCTGTTCCGGAGCAGGCGGCATGTCCACCACTGGTCCACTCGTAGATGGCCCGTGTTCGGCAACCCGACGAGCCTCCAATGTTGAGATCACTGCGCGGGGCATGCCATGGTTAGTCACGGATCGTCAATGGCAAGCACCAGCAGTAAAGCAAGGAGAAGCAAGGAGACTTACGGGAGTTCAGAGCGTCTTCTTCCGCTATCCCGGCCGCCGCAGGAACAGTTGCAGCAGGGGGCCCTTCCGCGCTTGTCAATTTGATAATGGGTGCCTGGCCCCCGCCTTGTCCTGCTGGTGCCCCTCCTACTCCCGCTGAGGACGCCTGACCAATATCCGTGCGCTCCTGAGAAAGATGGAGAAATGGGTTAGAAGCTGCATAAGAGAATGGATGAAGCAGATTGAGTAGGGATAGAAGCGGACCTCGAGGAGCTCAGTGACATCAGCATTGTCAGAGCCGGCCACCTCGCCGCTCTCCCGCGGACTCCCCTGATGGGATCTTCCCTCGGAGCCTTCATCCTCCCCCATCTCCTCCTCTTCCTCGGAGTCGTTGCTACTGTCGTCTTCTTCCGGCGGCATCTGTTCTGGAGCGGGCTCTAGACCGAGCATCACCTTCACCAGAAGGGATGGCTCCGCACGCCGACCACGTTGGCGCGCGTAATCGTCCATGGCCGTCAGATACGCATACTGCCGGTTGAAGTCCACCATGTCGGCAATATGAAGGCGCCCGACCTCTGGAAGATGGATTCCTTCTCTGAGAATCTTTCGCCAGATGGCGTCGGTCCCCAGTGACTGCCGCAGGGTCATCCAGGCCGACCACAGCGCCGGGAAGACTGCATCGTGGGAGGGTTCGAGCAGACGTCTCACCTGCTTCCCGGGCCGCTCTTCGACCACCGCGCGTGCCCCCTCTCTGGGCGCCGAGGTCGTAGCGGCAGCTCGCAATGTGCCCGCCGCCGAAGTCCCTGCCCGCGCCGGCTCCGCTGCTTGGCGCGCCTCCGTTCTCCCCCGTGTGGCGGCGCCTCGCCTCCTTCCTTGATGCCCGGTCTCCGCACGGGTAACCTCGAGCCGCCGAACTGGCTTCCGTAGAAGCCCCTCGGGGTACGCGATGGCCCAGTGTTCGGCGTACTCGGTTGCCAAGCCTACGTCAACCCCGGTAGGAGGGAGAGTGATGACGTCGCCAGAGCCGAAAGCGGCAAACATCAGCCACATCTGGCGAAGGACGCAAGGGTTCGTCTCCTCCCGGACAGCAGTGAATACCCTCTTCGGCATCCGCTGAAGGCACCCGAACTGCCTGGCGAACCGGGTTGGCACGTAAGGCTCGCAGATCACCTTCCCGTCGATCCGAGCCACGAGCACCCCGCCCCGCATGTTCAGGAAGTATTCATGCTGCTCCAGCGGACCATGCCCATTGTCGATCATCTGGCCGACGGGAGTGGGGAACGGACTGAAGTTGAAATTGGCATGATTTCCAATCTGAATCCTCACGCCCTCCTCACTTAGGGTCATCGGAGCGACCCCCGCGATGTTCAGCAGGGAGGGTCGCAGGCCATTTCCCGGAGGAATGATGGCGTTCGGAAACGTGTACCCACCGAGGTGAGCATCCACCCAGCCGTGGAAGAACTGAAAGGGCCCACAGATCCATCGTGGCGACCCCCCTCGTGAGATGCGTCCCAGGATGGCATACAACCTCGCCAGCACTGGGACCCCGAGGTTGTATCTTTTGTTGGCGGCCATAGCGCCCGCCACCGCCAGTGTCGCCGGGAGAACGCCCTTTCTCGCGTCCCGCACTGGCAGGAGCCACCCACTCAGAAAGGCGGCCAGGAACGCCGCGTACCTGGCATTTGGGTCCCGGGCCTCGATGAAGCGGTACCCCCATGAGCGGTAGTCGCCCGTCTCCAGGACCCGCCAGTACGACCCGTTCCGGCTCCTCTGAGCCGCGGTCGGGCACCGCTTCCCCCTGCCTGGCATCTTGACCGCTGGGTCATGCTCCAAGAACTGGCCGAACCACTCCTTGTAGGCTATGTCCTTCTGGAAGTCCTTGACCCCAAGCCGCTGCGTAGCCAGGTCAAGTAGATGCCATGTCAGAATGGGAGTCCGTGACCTGTCCTCCCAGATGTTCTTCGGGGGCAGGAACTCATCGTACTGGTAGCCCTCCAGCGGGACACCTCCGATGTAGTGGATGTCCCAGAGACCGATGCCGACCTCCCCATGGTGAAGATGGAAGGTGTTGGTATCCGGAGACCAGCGGGTGAACAGCTCCGGACCGAGCTCGGACTGCTGGTAGAAGTGGAACTGCGACGTCCACACCGCCTCAAATAGGCCGATGTACCGCAGCTCCTCTGCGAAGTGATCGCAAGTGTGGCGTACCCAGAACGCCCAGGCCCACTCGCTGGTGAAATTGCCCCCAGACCGCAAGTCCCAGTCCTTCAGCCAGCCCTTGGTGTCGTCGGTGACACTCTGGCGATATGTGCTCGAGTAGAGGGCTGGAGAATTCTCCGCAGTAGGCTCACCCTCGTCAATGGTTCGCGTCCTCGGGTTCAGGACATAGACGTCCAAGTGCCTGGTCTCCCTGGAAGGATGCCCATTGTTGGTGATGTTATAGCAGGGAAGCTCGTCCTCCCGAGTCACCCAGGTCCGTGGCGCATCAACCTCGAACCCTGGCACCAGAACCTCATCTAGGATGCCGAAGTTCCAGAGCGGCAGTTTGTCCGACAGTGGATATGTCTTCTGGGCCGGTGTCAGTAAGTCGAACAGGGATTGATTGTTGGAAACAATCTCCTTGGCTCCGTAAACCTCCTCGTTCGCCTCCATCTCTGCTCTGCGAATGGAGGCATCCCCCTCATTTCCTTGATGCGCGGCCATCTCAGAAGTTTCGGGAGTCGTGCGGGTTAAGGGATGAAGCGTGCGGGATCGGACGAGGCTGGTAGAGAAGTTTGAAGGTTGGCGCGCAATCCAAGTGGACGGCGCGCAATTTGGAAGAATGTCGCGCAATGTTCCGGGTTTTCGCGCAAAGACAGGCGAATTCTGGATGGTTTTGCGCGCCGATCGGGCGAATTTCACGACCGGAAAAGGCAATTTCGCGCACGAGAGCGTTGAAGCTTATCGCGCGGAAGGCCTGTGTACGGAACGCGGAACCCTGGACCCCTATTTATAGATGAGGTCGGGATTCCGCGCCGCGCGGAACGCTCGATTGCGCGACCGCGGCTGCGAATTGCGCGCCCGGCGCCCCTTTTTGCGCGCCTAAGTCCCGCGCAGCCCAGGACTTCGGCATTCCGGCGTCTCCCTCGGAACCCGATCGTTGCGACCTCTCGCCGATCAAATTCCGAGGGGGGCTTTTGTAGACGCCGGAAAAGTCCGTTGCTCCCAAACGAAGCTCCGGATGTGGAAAGCGAAGTGATATTTGGAGTCAGAGGCACGTTCCGGAGGGCCCGGAGGACTTGCGCGAAATTTCAGAGGCCCGCGCGCAAAGTTGAGTCGTTGCGCGCAATCCTCCCGGGATGCGCGCAATGCGCTGGGCCGGCGCGTTATTTTTCGCGCCCGTGGCCTGCGCGGCTCCCTTGCGCGCCGGGTCCTGATTCCGCGCCCGCGAAGGGAATTCTGCGCCCGAGACCGGATTCCGCGCCCGGGGTTGCCTATAAATATAAGGCGACCCCCGACGTTTTGAAGGTTTCCAGAATCCGAAGCGTCGCTCGTTCGCGCAATCCAACCCCTTACGCGCGCAATGCCGATCTTCAGGTAACCTCCTTTCTTTCGCGCAATAGAGCCTTGGGGTTCGCCTTCGCGCGCAATACCCTTGGCTCCTTTCCTTTGAATAATCATTAACCCGAAGGCCTTTGCGCGCAAAAGAAGCCTCTTGCGCGCAATTGCCCCCGGGTGCGCGCAATCCCGCCCGATTGCGCGCACCCCCCATTTTCAAAGTGGTCATTCGTTAGAGAATGAGCCGTTGCCCCCGCGAGTTGTCCGAAGCCCGGTGCGCGCAATCTCAATCATCCGCGCGCAAAGGGCTGGCCCGATTGCGCGCCAGCCCGCCATTTTGCGCGCCGACCTGCTGTTTTGCGCGCAAAGCTCCTTTTTTGCGCGCAATCCGCCAGGGTCGCCCCCTTTGACCCCCTGAGGGTACCCGCCTGCGTGGCGCCCGATGATCTTCGTCCTGGGTTCCCGCACCGTGCGTTGTCTTTCCGTGCGGCCCTCCAGGCTCGCGCGAAGTGACACGGACCCATCGGCGGCAACCAACGTCCAGCATGACGTTAAACTGCACATTTGTCCAGCATGACGTTAAACTGCACATTCGTCCCGCATGACGCTAAACTGCATCCGTCCAACATGACGTTAAACTGTACTATGTCCAAGCTGCACGATGCTAAACTGCCTAGCCCCTATCGTCCGTGCTGCAAGACGTTAAACTGCCAAGCACCTTCGTCCTCAGCACACGACGTTAAACTGTACTTCGTCCAGCAAGACGTTAAACCGTCCGCTTCGTCCTCAACACACGACGTTAAACTGTACTTCGTCCGGCAAGACGTTAAACCGTCCGCTTCGTCCTCAACACACGACCTTAAACTGTACTTCGTCTGGCAAGACGTTAAACCGTCCGCATCACCCGATCCCGTGCCTCGCACGCAGGGTCCCCCCCCGGTTTGGATGTGGCCCCCACCCGCTCGTCTCTGCAGGGATGTCGGGATTGCCCCTCTTTAGGGACGATTTAATGGGAGAGGCTTTTCCCTACGAGGGTAGGGTATTAAAAACCCCTAGTTTCTTGTGGGGGGCCGCGCATGTGTATCTCCATTGCGCCTCCCCACTGCCGAAGCCAGTAGAGGGTGTGACTGGGATCGAGGTGTCTCCTACTTTCGGTCCAAGTCCCTTCCAACTGAGTTTTGCCGCATCCGGGCTGCCTCAAGTGCGTAAGTCCTGACAGAATGAACTACGTGGACTTTGATCCTTGTCTTCTAAACAGGGTACGTAGGAAGCCTCCCTGAGGTTCAAGCCCACCACCTGGTCGTCCCGGTCGTATTCACGTCGGTTCGTCCATCAGTGGACCCCTCCAGGGTTCACGCTTGCGTCGATTCACCTATGAATCTGCCCCTGTGGGAGACTGCCCGTGTGTATCTCCACTGTGCCTCCCCACAGCCCCTTTTTCCATTTCTCCTTTTATCGTCCAGCATGACGTGAAACTGTGATCCACCCGGCCGTTCCATCTCCCCCTGTGCGAGGTGGTTCGGTTCAATCCTCCGCCCGACGGCCTCGACCCCTTCGTGAGTCGGCTTGCCGACGTCCAGCATGACGTTAAACTGTATACTCGAACTACGTTGACTTTGATCCGGGCTAACGCGCGGTACGTAGGAAGCCCCTACGGGGTCCCAACTCTTCACTCCATCATCCATCCTGATCCTTACCCGGGCCGCCACATCCCGGTGGGGTCATGCCACTTCACTCCACTCCATATCACTTGGGAAGCCGCCCATGCGCTGGCCCCAGCGTCGGAGGTTCCCCGCAAGGGGTTCTGTCATCTGATCCACTTTTCGTGTTGATCGGTCTGATGCCGTCCCCGCTGGACGTTAAACTCGCGGCGTACCCCGTGTTAAACATGGGAAGCTGAGGAAAACCTCAGGGGACACAGTTCCCCGCACCCAGTGCGGGATGCCTCAGGCCATCATGCCTTCGAGAAGCCCTATTAGGGACGGAAGACAGACGTGCAGAGCCGCAGTGTTACGACACGCCCCCAGCACCCAGAGCCACCCGGCCTCCTCACCGCAGGTTGCTGCCCCGACCAGACTCCTTGGAGCGTCCGGGCGGAAGCAGCGTAATTAACCGGTGTCCATGAAGATATGGCGCCGGGAACGAGATTCACGAGCATGTCTTAAATCTATGAGGGAGACCCGGATTAGGCGACGAGTTCCGAGGAGACGTCCAAGGAAGGAGGATCCGACATCCCATCATCCCGGTTTCGATCAAGGAGCAGACGCCCCTGAATAAGGGACGGATGCCGTCCGCCTTTGGAAAGCGGGACTGCGGGACCACAAGCCGCGCGCCCATCCCCTCGGGTTGACGGGTGCACGCGCGAACGCGTCCTGGCGGAACAGCGTAACCCGACGCACATCCGCACCGAAACAATATGTATGACATAGTTTTCCTTTATTTATTACATAGAGATAGTCATAGAAACACATCCATTCCTACATCAAATTATAAATCCAATTGAATATTGTCATCATAAACTTATCTTCCATTTCGTCAATATGAAAAGGTTCATATAGGTTTCATCAAGTAACTTGATTACAATACTTATAGTTTTATACATCCTTATATAAAGGGATTCATAAGGAGTTATATAAATTTTATAGTGAATGAATTTTTTTAATAATATTCAACTAGGTGAATATGTTAATCCCATCACCTGTGAAATATGTAAAACATGTTCTAATAATATCATATATTGTTTTAATATTTCTATTAGTCAATCTATCTTTTTAGGATGATACATAGTCCTGAAACACATCTCAAAATCAAGATCATGATGAACACTTCAAAAAAACAATAATATAATCATTTTATTTTTACCAGATACAATTGAATGTGAAACTACATTTTATCTTACCACATCCTTAATGTATATTCTGGTAAATGAATCCAGAATAAAATATTCTCTAAAAAGTGTTGTATCTTGTCATCGTATGATGATTGGTCACAACCAAAAATTTCCTCAACCTCAAATATATTATAACTCCTAAATTATATCAGAATAATTAATCATGACTTATTAAATTATAATGTAATCCATACCCAAATTAAATTTTCATTAATTCATATACCAATCCATAGTTCCATATTTCAAAAAATTTCTCTTAAAATATCTGTAACCTTGATAAAATCCAACCACATAAAACATTAAAAGGGGTGTTATTTACATTGATCCTATGATCAAATATAATCTCATAAAACTGTGATAATATCCAAAATAGTTATATCCATATTAGATGAAGATATATTTTATTCCAAAGTTAACTCAATCCTTAGATGATTTCAATTCACATTATTTAAATACCATTACTGAAATACATCCACAAAAAATTTAAGAATATATATATATATACATAGTTATATACTTTCCTATAATTCGTTGAAATATAGTATTTTATTCCTTTGAATAGTTAGTAAACATTAGTCATGATAATTGAATCTAATAACACCCATGTTCCCCACATATATGACATTAATTTCCTCACCAATGTTTCACTCTATTACCAAATCTTCCACATAGAGAACACGATATCATTTATTTGAGGTATTATCATAGGTTATTCTTCCGACGTTATTGACATGTATGAAGTTGATTACTATTTATTCTATGTTCATTAAATCAAGAAGACTTTAAAATTTTCATCATCCTATTATTTGAATCTTTTGGAATCTCACTAATGTTTACATTGATAATGTCATGACCCCCTCCCACCAAAGATGCCCCTCCTGAGCTGGCAATGGTGAAAGGGAGATAATGACCCCCGAGTCTCGCCTCTAGTAGGACCTAGAGTGGGGACTAGCACCAAGGGTATGAGTTTTCACAAATATGGGAGGCATTAACCTTTTTATTATTTAGGATCGGGAAATAGGACAAGTCAACCACCAGAATGGAAAAAGAACAAGTGTATAAAAATAAACCCAAACCAAGCCCACATGCATGTTTAAACAATTTATAACAAGGTACAAGTACGAGAATGATCAAAGTACAATACAAAAAGAAAACAAGAGAACATCAACTGCAACAACTCCAGCTGTCCGACTAGTAGGGTCCCGCACGGCCCTGGTAGTCCTCCTGGAAACCTGAAAGTTTACGTAGGGTGAGAATACAAGTATACTCAGTAGGGAATCCTAAAGCTCTCATGCACAAGTGGGGAGAAATCGTAATGTCTGGTGAGAACAACAGAATAAACCTAGTAAGGAATTCTATCCACCCAACATCACTAGCCACACTCACCAAAAACACAATCACAACTGGTAGTAGTATAAGAAACAAGAGTATTGGTTACCCTGCACCATTTCCCTTTAGTTAGTTGCTCTTCCTAACGGCAAACGTCCTGACGCTGCCACACTCTCCCCGCCCGCACACACCTGGGCCTCACAACCACGTATCCTGCCTGCCCACACCTGGGCCTCACAACCACGTATCCCGCCCGCACACACCTGGGCCTCACAACCACTTATCCCACCCACACACACCTAGGCCTCATCCCGAAGATTCTTTGGAAAAATTAATCCTTCTCGAAGAGTCTTTGGCCAATCCATCCCAATCAAAACCTACCCGAAGAGTTTTAGGTGTATGGTTGCCTCAATCTATCACCACCTAAGGGAGTAGGAGCAGTAAGGAGCTAGTAACTAAAGGAAAAACACCCTCTCTCATGAAATGGGAGTGTTCGACACTAAGTGCTCAACATGGGTGGGGTGAGATAAAACACCAAGGCTACAGATATACATATATACCAACCACACATCCCAACCTATGGCTTCTAAACAGAGAAACTGAGCATGTGCCTCGGCACTGCTACTACGAAGCACGCATACAACAAACAACCCCAACCCCATTTAGGTTTTCATGTTTCATCTGAAATAGTTCATTTAGTTCCTTAACTACTGGGAAACTATTCACAACCAACCACATCGATCATTTGTAAAACATATCCCTTCCATCCACAAATCAAGTTAGTAAAACACAAGCAACACAACCACGTCCTTCTTATCAACCAACCAACCCATTGATTATTAATTCTATTTCATTAACACACCCCACTAGTCATTAACTATTCCACTTTTATTTATTATTCACAACCCAAAGCCCATTCACATTCAACCCATCCCTACAGCCCCGCTGCCAACTGCCATAACCACAACTACACCGTACATCATTTTCCCTTTAATACCATTTATCGTAGCTCCGCTTCCCATCACCATAACAACATTCACACCAACCCACAACCAAGTCAACCACAGCCCCGCTGCTCACCCTATCCACAACAACCCACAAAACACCCCCATCACATGCCATATATCCAAGACAACACCCACATGTTCATTATTCGGTTTTTGTTTAACCGAGGTGATCACACAAGGGTTCCAGATTTTAAACAGCCAACTTTACGTGATTAACCGATTTCCACATTCCACGATGTTCCATCCACAAAAACGATCTAGAAAGATAGGGAAACATTTAATTGCAAAAGAAAAGGCCCCCAACGACCGTGATTTTCAATAGGTAGAAACTCATTCAATTCACAACATAATATCACATGATATAAAGTAACAACAATCACAAACTTCCCAACCCTGTTCTTTAACCAGTTATTATCTTAATATAATGGTTCAACAATTTCAAATGAAAACAAGATGATACCCACCCTACATGATGCGCAAATTAGAGAGACTAAAGTAAGATCTCTACCTCAATAGGTTCTAATCACATCGCTCTGCCGGATCAACTTTAGAAGAAGTCTGGCGGCGTCCATCACTTCAGTCAGGTCCCGACAAAACCTCCTCAGGTGTAAGATGGAAAATAATGGCCGAAAGAAAGACAATAGACCCAGGCTCGGATGTTCCAACTCATCGTTATGATCCTGTGGCCACTGACGGATTGTAAATCGAATCTCGGATGAAGAAGTTATGGAAGAAAAGGATCCTTCGAGTCTCTTTGGAGAGCTCTGCTCAGAGGATAGCGGAGGAGAGGAGTGAATTGAAAAGGAGGAGGGGACCCCTCCTTTTATAGGCCAGAGAAGGAAAAGTACACGGTGTGTCCTTTATGGTACCTGATGTGTACTCGGTTATTTTACACAGTCTCACCACGGCTTCCAACACGGCTCTACAGCTGTTGACTGGTCAACACACGATTTGAGGGTAACGTATACGCAGGGAAGGACTAAACGGCATGTAGTTTAGACACATGGAATGTATCCATTTATTGCATATGGAAAGGACACGACTCTAACACGGAACACGACCGTTGACTGGTAATGGGTACGTGGGTAAGGAATACACGGCATCCAGAACTGGGAACATGGCGTGCAACCATTATTTCACATAGCAAGGACACAGTCTTGAACACGGGGTATACCCGACAAGGTGGTACACGGCATGTAGTTACACTACACGGAGTTTACTTCACATGTGGAGGACATGGCCTGCAATATGGGGTATACCCGGAAAGGGGTTACACGGCGTGTACTCAAACTACATGGCGTGTAGTTTCAAAATTCTAGAAAGTCTGGGAAGAATCCATTTAACCCTCCAGAACACTTCATGACCTTCTTTTTGAAAAAGGAATGGGCCAGAGAGATCCGGGCCGTTACATCAGATACCTCTTAAAACATTCTCGTCCTCGAGAATTCAAAAACCAACCCAGAGGAACCCAAAAAGATACCTCTTAGGGTTCTCGTTATAATAGGAACCCAACCAACAACCCTAATCATATGTGTTAGGAATTCCTTCTCCTATGTCAAGATATTATCCGCTTTAGGTAGCACTGACTCGCCTGCACGGGTTCAATCACATCCTCATTAATGTGTCTTGATTAAGGATTGGGCCTTCCCACTTTCATATATTAGGATTTTCCAACTTACACTACCCCCAACACCGTAAAACCCACACACTACCCGAAGACATGGCTTAGGGAATTCCTTCTCCCATATCGAGATATTATCCGCTTTAGGCGACACTGACTCGCCTGCACGGGTTTAATCGCATCCACATTAATGCGTCTCGATTTGGGGTTAGGTCTTCCCCTCCCCACATGATAGGTCTCTTCACGTATATTTAAAGAAAAGTGGGAAACAACATAGCATTAAAACTCACAAAAACAAGGTTCAGGACCAAAGAATGAGAAAAAAGCATTCCAACAATGGAGTGTAATGCTCCCAAACAAAACATAAAGGAGATCATTCAAGAAAACCCAAACACATATCTATCGATCCCTGGTCCTTCTAGAGATGGTGCCTCTAATGCATGCAACTATCCGTGCCCAGCTCCTCTGCCTCTCTAATGTCGACCAAGTGCCATAGCGGTACGGTAAACAAAGAACGCCTAAGCCCGAGTAGTAAGGAAAACTAAAGGTTTTATTTTTATCATTTTATTTAAATTTCTTTCCCAAAACACCCAAATCAAGTGAAACACAATCATGATGATGCATATACCTTCCCTAGGGTCTCTACCCTGCAATCAATGTAGTATCACATGGTCGTTCGGTAGGCTCAGAGTCCTTGCATCAGATCACGGGGGGCCCTAAAATCATGTGTCCTAACCGGTCTTCCCTGGCCTATGTCACACACCAAGATTAACTATCACTATTTCCCTACCATCCCCATGCAATCCTCACTGTGACTAACTCCAGACTCCATCCTATCTCTCCACCATCACCTCTGATACCATTCTGTCATGACCCCATCCCACCAAAGATGCCCCTCCTGAGCTAGCAATGGTGAAAGGGAGATAATGACCCCCGAGTCCTGCCTCCAGTATGCCCCGGGGTGGTGACTAGCACCAAGGGTATGAGTTTTCATAAATATGGGAGGCATTACCCTTTTTATTATTTAGGATGAGGAAATAGGACAAGTCAACCACCAGAATGGAAAAAGAACAAGTGTATAAAAATAAACCCAAACCAAGCCCACATGAATGTTTAAAAAATTTATAACAAGGTACAAGTACAAGAAATCTCAAAGTACAATACAAAAAGAAAACAAGAGAACAACAATTGCAACAACTCCAATGGTCCAACTAGTAGGGTCCCGCATAGCCATGGTAGTCCTCCTGGAAACCTGAATGTAAACGTAGGGTGAGCATACAAGTATTCTCTGTAGGGAAACCTAAAGCTCTCGTACACAAGTGGGGAGACATCCTAATGTCCCATGAGAACAACAGAAGAACCCTAGCATGGAATTCTATCCACCCAACCTCACCAGCCACACTCACCAAAAACACAATCACAACAGGTAGTAGTATAAGAAACAAGAGTATTGGGTACCCCGCACCATTTCCCTTTAGTTACCTGCTCTTCCTAACGGCAAAAGTCCTAACACTGCCACACTCTCCGCGCCCGCACACACCTGGTCCTCACTACCACGTATCCCGCCCGCACACACCTGGGCCTCAAAACCACGTATCCCGCCTGAACACACATGGGCATCAAAACCACATATCCCGCCCTCACACACCTGAGTCTCATCCCGAAGATTCTTGGGAAAAAGTAAGCTTTCCCGAATAGTCTTTGGCAAATCCACCCCAATTGAAACCTATCCGAAGGGTCTTAGGTGTAAGGTCGCCTTAAGCCATCACAACCTAGGGGAGAAGGACCAGGAAGGAGCTCTTAACTAAGGGAAAAACACCCTCTACAATGAAATGAGAGTGTTCGGCACTATGTGGACAACATGGGTGGGGTGCGATAAAACACAAAAGATACAGATATACATATACACCAACCACACAACCCATCCTATGGCCTATAAATAGAGAAACTGAGCATGTGCCTCAACAATGCTACTACGAAGCCTGCATACAACAAACAACCCCAACCCCATTTAAGTTTTCACGTTTCAGCAGAATTAGTTCATTTAGTTCCTTAACTACTGGGAAACTATTCACAACCAACAACATCGATCATTCGTAAAACATATCACTGCCAGCCACAAATCAAGTTATGAAAACACAAGCAACACAACCAAGTCCTTCTTATCAACCAACCAAACCATTGATTATAAATTTCGTTTCATTACCACACCCCACCATTCATTAACTCTTCCACTTTTATTTATTTTTCACAACCCAAAGTCCGTTCACATTCAACCCATCCCTGCAGCCCCGCTGCCAACTGCCATAACCACAACTGCACCGTACATCATTTTCCCTTTAATTCAATTTATCGCAGCCCCGCTGCCCATCACCATCACAACATTCACACCAACCTACAACCAAGTCAACCACAGCCGCGCTGCTCACCCTATCCACAACAACCCAAAAAACATCCCCATCACATGCCACATATCCAAGACAACACCCACATGTTCATTATTCCGTTTTTGTTTAACCGGGGTGATCACACAAGGGTTCCAGATTTTAAACAGCCAACTTTACGTGATTAACCAATTTCCACATTCCACTAAGTTCCATCCAAAAAACGGTCTATAAATATAGGGAAACATTTAATTGCACAAGAAAAGGCCCCCAATGACCGTGATTTTCCGTAGGTAGAAACTCATTCAATTCACAACATAATATCACAGGATATAAAGTAATAACAATCACAAACATCCCAACCCCGTTCTTTAACCAGATATTATCTTTATTTAATGGTTCAACTATTTCTCATGAAAAAAAGATGATAACCACCCCGCATAATGCACAAATTAGAGAGACAAAGGTATGTTCCCTACCTCGACAGGTTCTGATCACAACACTCCCCCGGATCAACATTAGAAGAAGTTTGTTGGCATCCGTCACTTCTATCAAGTCCCGGAAAAACCACCTCGGGTGGATGTTGGAAAGGAAAGGCCGAAATAAATACAATGGACCCAGGCATGGATGTTCTTCCTCGTCGTTACAATCCTGTGGCCACTGAAGGATTGTAAATTGGGGCTTGGATGAAGAAGTTATGGAAGAAAAGGAGCCTTTGAGTCTCTTTGGAGAGCTCTTCTCGGAGGAAAGGGGAGGAGAAGAGTGAATTGAAAAGGAGGAGGGGACCCCTCCTTTTATAGGCGAGAAAAGGAAAAGTACACCACGTGTACATTATGGTACACGGCGTGTACTCAGTTATTTTACATGTTCTCCACGCGGCTTCCAACACGGCTCTGCGTCCGTTGACTGGTGAACTCACGGTTTAGGGGTAACACATACGCGGGGAAGGACTACACGGCGTGTAGTTTAGACACACGGAATGTATCCATTTATTGCATATGGAAAGGACACGGCTCCAACACAGCACACAACCATTGACTGGTAATGCGTACACGGGGAAGGACTACACGGCTGGTAGAACTGGGAACACGGTGTGCACCCATTATTTCACAAAGAAAGGACACGGTCTTCTACATGGGGTATACCCGACAAGGTGGTACCTGGCATATAGCTACACTACACGGAGTATACTTCACATTGCGAGGACACATCCTGCAATACGGGGTATACCCGGAAATGGGGTACACGGCGTGTACTCAAACTACACGGCGTGTAGTTTCATAATTCTGGAAAGTGTTGGAAAAGTCCATTTTACCCTCCAGAACCCTTCTTGACCTTCTTTTTGACAACGGAATGGTCCGGAGAGATCCGGGCCATTACAGATAATAATATATTATGATAAATGATAAAGGATTAGAAAATAATAAATATCCCAAAAAATCATGAAATTTTGTTTCCCATAGTCCCCAAATTTTCCATTAATTATTGTTATAAATAGATTTCATCTTTTTTAATCCATTGACTATAACAAAAAAACATAGTATCAAATAAAATATTCATATTGGGGAATGAAATAATAAACATAAATCACTTATAAAATGTATCAATCATCAATCATTCTAGTTAATCAATGACACCATATTTTTATCCATAATCATTCATATACATCGTCTATTTAAATCCTTCTTTATGGTTTATAAAGTTATTTTGAATTTATAAATAATATCACACTGGTGTGTCATTATAAGTGTGAAATAAGGATCCTTTTCACGTACTTAGTAACAATCGTGTACAACTCTATATTCTATTGACGATTTATTTCTAATTTAAACCTCAATGAATAATTCATATCAACATTTTGTAAAATAAACGGAAAACAATTCTTAGAAACAAATTGATCTATAATTAACCAGCAATACATTAACTTTTCCTTCACTTTTTCTTATCTATAGACTTATCCTTAGATAAATCACAACAAATACCCTTTGATATAACCCACGAGATTTCAATAATTATTTATCATCTATTTTAGAAATTGTTATGTAACCCTTTACTCTAATACAATCTAGAATTATATAGGATTTTCATACATAGATGTTGAATATTTTCATATTCATATTGAATACATTACAAAATAAAACCCATAAGGACCATAAAAATTTAGATGATTTGGATAATTCAAATACAATGTTCTAATTTGGTTTAAAAGTCCTCAAGAAAACCATAAAATCCCTATAAAATTTCATAATCACAATATATGAAAAAAAATCGAGCAGTTTGAAATACATGAATCAAATAGAATTCAAAGAACATGGGATAAAATGGAATAGAGTTGGAATAAATCATACAATTGTATGATAAACATAACAATAAAAAATAATTCCTATAGAAGTAAACACCAACTGCCATTTCTAAAATACTGGAATGGGATCACTCGCATATCCATCATAGAAGTAAATTATCATTCCCTAGATAATAACTGTATAGAAAGTACCTTACAAAACTAGGTTCTCTACCTATTCTAGTCCATTTTATCTGATGAGATACAAATATATTTCCAATTAATTGGAGAATATATAGTCCTCACACCTTACATAATGAAAATCATACATATGTGACCTAGAATATTATAAAACATTCATTATTTAAAAAACCATATAATGGAAAGGGCTTCATAATTTTTTTTTCATACCGTAACCTAAATAAAACAAAATGTTTCATAATTGTTGTCACCCATACATCAAATAATGAACCATGAAATGAATAGAGTTTCATATGAATATTTTAATCACATAACCTATTTAATAGAATGAGTGTTTACAAAAATCATTCTATCCTAAACATGAATTTTAATAGAAATAATAATAATGGTATCCTTGATCATATAACAATTACATAATAATTAACATCTATTTATTTCAGCTTATTTGAAAAATAAATTCCAAGTAACACTTTTGATATTGTTTTAGAATATAACATTTCATTTATAATATAATTTTTATATCTAATTATATATAGAAAATTATTTTTTAAACCATATTAATTGAAAATAATGGTTATAATATATATGGGAATATTTATAATATCATTAAAAACAACTAACGATGAAAATAATTATTTTCAAGTTGACAAAAAATAATTATGTATATTTTTAAATAATTTTCATTTAAAATATCCCCACCAACATATAATGGTATAATAATTGAATATAATAGTCATAACATAAGGGAATTACTTTATTTCTGCACACCATAAAACATATATTCCTATTTAAAATTTCAACAAAATAATTATTGTCATTTTTTGTTGAGTGACAAAATGATTCTATTCAAAAAAATTTCTTAAAATTAAATTATCAGAAAAATTGTGTCTAATAATTCATTTGAATATATTTGAAAATATTTTTTATAACATATTTATAAAAAATTTCTTTTAGTAAAATCATTGTTTCAACTAATGTATGATATATATATGCTTTTTATATAAATATAATTTTTAACACCTAAGTAAAAATAAGAAGGAATGTGATGGTAAAAATATATTACATAGAAATTAATATATTTGAATAAATATCATGGGTTTTTTATTGATATATTATAAGATTTCATTATTGGAATCATAATCATAAACAAATTAGATAATTTTTGAGATTATGAGATAAAAATCAAACCACATTAGTTACGTTGATTCGAAATCCCCATGCAAAAATGTAATCATGTAAAACATATAATATCATTAAAGTAAGAGAATTAATGATATAAAATTCCAATATGTAAGTATATTAACCTCAACGACGAAGATAGGTGTATACCATAACATATGTATCTAAAATGGAAATTAAAAAAGAAAACCTTTTTCACCATGGTTGCATTTCAATCTAAACTCCATGAAATAGGGATCCTAAAATGGTTTTGTAAATACCAATAACATTTGGTAATGGAATAAAAAATACATTAATGTGGTGTATATACACCACATTAATGAAATTGGATGTGAATTTGATTTGTATTGCACTAATGTAAAAAGTGATATTGAAATGTATAATCGCTTTCGTATCATTTGGAATGATAATAACCAGTAAAGACAAAATTAAATTAAAACATTAATTATCATTAAATTCATTATATTAATGATATAATATGTAAAATGGTAATTATATATACCTAACAAATGAAACAACTAGTGAATTTTCATAGGACTCCGAGAAATGAATAGGAGACTATAAATCCCGCAAAATAAGTTTCATATTCATTAATAAAAACATTACATTCCTATAAAATAAATTTTAGTTTATTAAAATATTATAATAGAACTTAAATAAATATATCATACAATATATTTTTTTTTATTAAATTTTATTACCTGTTTGTTAAAAATTAATTGTTAAAGTCATATTTCATCATCGTTGATTTATTTTTTCCTTATGGGTCCACAAAAACTGATCACGGATCAAATAATTGTAGAATTTTAACAATAAAAAAATTCTATATATATTTTTCGACATGTTTATATATATATTTAAATAATATAGGGACTTTCGATGTAATATAATGTTAATGTGGATTTTTGGTCAATTGTATGCATGAACAAGGTTTCCAATTTATCAAAAGAATAAACAAATTTAAAGATATATTACAACTATAGAATCGTTTTTATGTCATTTATATCAAATATTTTCATTATAACCATCCGTATTACCTTGTATGTAATGTTTTAATGAGTCCCATTAAACTGTGATGTAGTAGTGCACATATAAACCAACGATGTTGTCATATTACCAGGTAATGGTGAATAAATAAGAACATGTGATATCCTAATTCCTGAAGAATACTAATATAATTGATATCAATTAAAAACTAATTTTATTATTTTATATATATATATATAATAGTTGGTAATGCAAAAACATATGACATCAGTTCACATTGTAGTAATCCTCCTTACACATGAATGATGATTAATTTTTCCATTAGTTAATGAGAATAATGATTATGTTATTTAATTATCATAATAACATAGAATTATATAGAATATATTACTTTTATTATATTTTAAAAATTCAATAGAAATTAATTGAGTTTGAAGAAGAAATAAAATAAAATAATTATTTACTGTTGTTAATTATTCTCATAACGTGTTTTCTTTTGGTTTTCTGAAAAATGCTTATTACATTTCATTTATTAAAAAAATAAGTATTAAAATAATATTTGATGGATATAATAAATTTATTTGGGATTATAATTAAAAAAATTTGTTTTTGGGACTGTGAGAAGGGTATAACAGGGGTGTCCATTTATAACATACTTAAGTGTAGCAAAATAATTTTATATATGAAAAAGGTGTTCCCACAATTTTTACATGATATAGGGTTCCAAACAGGGCCATTATCTATATTGGAATATATAATTTATTGATACGGACAGAAAATGATTTTTTAACATTTTTTGTTTCATTATGAAAACATATCGTTTTAGTTTAACACTAGAAAAATCCATCTTTACCTTAAAAAAATAATTTAATTTCATTTCGACTATTAATAATTGTCAAAAATTAAAACAACATTTCATAAAATATAAAAATTCATACTCCATATTTTTAATCCATTATTCCAAAATAAATACATTGAATTTTAACATTTAATTAAAAAATAATCTTATCAACAAGTTATGACATATTTTTTTCAAGGGGAAAATGATAAAAGTCATAAAAAAAATTTCAAATAAATATTAATAATATTCCAATGAAAACCCAGACAAATATATATATAATTCAAAATGTTTTTCTTTTAAAACCATCTTAATTTTTTAATATATTTATTAGCATTAAAACATTTGATAATTCATAATATAAACCTGTATTTTTTCCTTTTAATTGAATATTATTTTATCCGATTATATTATATAAAATTGACCATAAGATTGATATGAAACAATGAATTCAAAAATAAAATTATTTATATCAAATAATATATGAAATCTTCAATATTTATTTTTTAAATAAGTGTGAAATAGGTGAAAAAACTCTTTTTAGAAAAAAATTGTTTTAAGAATGTATTTTTATTTATAATAATATCATTTTTAGAAAAACACATAGCATTATTATTAAATTTTTAATATACTATATAATAGATATATGACTTTAATATAATTATCAAAAATTTCTTTTCATAATTTGTTGATGTAAATTTTGATTTATTGAATTAAAATATTTTTCGAGATAGTGATTTCATTTGATTAAAAATGGTATTTATTTTCATTTATAAATAATTGGTCTATAATGATTTCATTTTATAAACATTTTAAAACTAAATATTATCTATATTTTGATAACTGTATTCATATAAATCAATACAAAGACTAGATTGTAAATATCATATTAATTAATCATATATTAATTGTTTAAACTATTTTTTTAACTCTGTATTATGTTTCATGAAATCTAAACTCCTTTTTACTTGTTAACCAAGTAAAATTAAATATTTTGTGTTTGAAATAATATCAAAATGAATAAATATTTATGGATATTACATATCTCAAAAACTAATATGTTTTTATGTAATTACTTCCGAATGTAAGTATAATATATTCATATGAGATAAATTTCATGCCAAATTGTGTTTAGATATATCGGATTCCAATCCCATGAAATAGAGATAGACACTGAATAAGCCCAATTGGAATCCAATTATTGTGAAACCCATTAATATTTAATTTTTAAATATTTTAACACATAGACTAAATGAGATGATTGTATTGGGATGAAAATAAAGTTCTAACTACGATGGATAATTATAACATATAAGGATTTATTTATATGTGTGTTGTCATTCCCATATTATATAGGTACATGAATTTTATATTTAAATTATAGGACCATTTAATATAAATAAACCATCAACCTGTGGATTTATCAAAACTCAAATTCGTTTTTTACATTTTGAGGATTTTCATTTTAATTAATTTATTATCTTATTTAATATTATCCCATTAATATAATTAATTTATTTTTGTTAGATATATTTAAATCATAAATATAGATTTAGAAAACACTATTTTTATTAATGTAATTTTTTTTAAAATATGAAATTTCCCATAACTATTAACAAGGAGTTAAATCAAAAATAGAATGGATAAAATAAAAAAAATCATCTATTCTAATGGCACATAAATCATGAATTTGTAAAATAATTAATGAACACAAGCCCCAATGTTGTACTTTACCATAATTAGAAATTTTATAAATCTGTAATGATATGAATTTTGATCAATCACCCAATATGATAAAATAATCAAATGTTATAAATAAATTCAATAACAACATGTCCTCTACCTAACAATCTCATATTTTTTTGTATGAATGTCCTATAAATTTATGAAAATGATCTATTTTACAAGTTATATCAAATTATTTATCACATATCTTTTAGAAAAATATAGTGAGATAAAGGAAATAGAATCTATAATACCACATTATGATAGACACAACCCAATTGACATATATATAACCAATATAGAGGCTCACATTGCAACGACCCATAAATTTCATAAATAAATATAAATTCTCAATATATTAAAATAAATTATATGAAAAATATATATGACCAAATTATTATGTTCTAATGCCTTTGGAAACATGGATGCATAATCTACTAGTTTACATGAGAACTATGCCATCTCCCACCATTTTCATCATAAAAATAAACCTCCACTATCATATAATATAACTACAATTAATAATAATATATAAAATGAAAACATAATTCATCATGAAATTATGTGTTCAGTATTGGGAAATAATAGAGTTATCAACATAACATTGGCATAATGGCATGGCATGCAGTGAATAAAATTTGAAATCCCTATCCCTACATATCAAATATCAGAATCATACTTCCAGGAATAATTCATTGTGGTTTGTAAGACTAGAATCATGAATTTATAAATGAAAATAGGCCCTGAAAAAACAATATTATTATAATACATATATTTTCACATAAACATAATCAAATAAAATCTTATATTAGGTATTTAGACTCTGACATTCAAAACATGTCCATATTTTGAGTCCACTCTTATACCTTCTTTTGGTTGGGGATAATTTCTCGTGTATCCTCTTATAGTATTTGAATAACCTCCATTGTACCATATATTGGGCTTGGGATAACATCAACCATACCCACATTTGGAATTCGGGTAACCTCACATTTTCCTTTTAAGTAAATAGAAAATTAATCATTACCCAATGAAGTAGAGGAATATATAATCACCACCCATCAAAAAATTAGAATCACATACATGTCTTGATAAATTTACAAAAATATTTATCTAATCATAAGCCAAGGAAATAAATAATTTTCTTATTCATTCTATCAAATCATTTTATCCTTATAGATGGAAAATAAACAACTCTTAAAAATCAAGTTTGTATTATATGATTCCATCCATGGATTTTATAAGTATTTAATAATTTTGTATAGCTTTTGTAAAAAAATTAGATATCATCATAGATGGATATTTTAAATGATCACGTGGAATATTTCACAAATAAATTATCATTAAAAATTTTAGAATAATGAAATAAATTTTTTAAATTTCACAAATATTGGTGAAATAAACAATATTAATATATCCATAGATACTTTTAAATTATAGTGTTAATCATTGATTAGTTATAATGGTGGAAAATATTGAATATGAATATCACATCTAAATAATGATTCTTATTATATATTCATTAATAATTAAAAATAATTTATTTTTTTAAAATATCATTAATAATTATTATTCTTCATTTGGTAGAAAACACACACATGGGTAAAAATATCTCTAACAAATATAGGGTATATAGTAAAAAAATTCTATTAATCATTTTTATAGATTACATGGACATGAAAGAGAGTAAATATTCTACAAATGATAAAAATAATGCGGTATTCCCGTAAAATAATTCCTTGTGAAACTTAACTAATTATAGAAGGGGGAATGAACATAAAACATTTATTTTTACGAAATTATAATATAATAATAATTTAAAAAAAATTCTTATGTTGTTTATCAAAATATTTCATCATCAGAACATAGTCTTAAACAGCCCCCATAAACCATGTGGTTGTAAAATAGTAATCTAATCACTTTGGAAATATTTGAATTATAATACGAATGAAACATTAAACCCTATAAGGAAAAATATATCCAATTATATATATTATAAGGAAAATTATATTATTTAAAGTATAATTTATACCCATATAAATGTAATCAGTAGAGAATATGGCATTTGTCCCATAAAAATAATAGTAGATTTAAAATATTATACCACAAGTATTGAAATTATTCACATGTGATTGAACCTATTATATAAATATAAACATATAAGTAATTTCATATTTTTTTCTTATGATTATTTTTACATTTTTATTTCTAATTCATTATTAATATGAATTTTTGGGTAAAAACGACATAGTTTTTCATATATGTTTTTGTTTTTGTTATTAAATTTTTTTTATTTACCATGGATCTATAATTTAAAAAATTATTATCATGGAATAAATAACATATATATTCGATATATATTTATTTATACTAACATATAATAAATAGAGATAGAAAGGGAAATACACAATCGATAGAGAATATATGTCATATGTACTTATGAACAATGTTTCTTTTCTTGTAATAAATTGAATAAAATTAAGGTAAAGAAATATATCACCACTATATAATAATATTTATTTAAAATATATTTTTTATTTTCATTACATATTTTTTTACAAGCCATTTCCAATTAAAATTTCAAATTAATCACATCTCTTCATGGAGGTGTTAGTCCACACCTACTCATGATAGACATTATCATTTTCCATTGTATTGAAATATAATATGGTATATTTTATATTAAAATTAAAAAAAATTAACTATTTATAAAATTTATTATATAAATGATAAATTATTTAAAATCTCCCACTGTGAGAATCAGTGATGTAAAATGAATTACAACTGTCAACAATGTGGTAGTATATTGTAATCATGATCAATAGTTTTGTTCCCATATGATTTTAATGGAGACTAATATTAGTAATATAATTTACATAATAACATATAAATATATGGTAGATAATGATTTTGTTATATCATCATAGATGAATAACAAATTGTGGATTCAGAGGAAGAAATAAATTGAAATTTTGTTTTTAGGAATGATAGTATTCTTCAGACAGCCACAAAATGTTTTAACTGAATGTATTATGTACAGTTATTAAAACTAAATCAAGGGCCACCAGTTTTTTTTTTAAAATTAAGGGTAATTAATTTTCCATAATATTAAAATATATATATATTTGAGTAGGAAGAGGAGTGGATAGTGGGTTTTTTTTTATTAGTGGGAGTGAAGCCAGACATGAAATTTTTCAAAAGAAAAGATATAAGAAAATTCTTATGATGAAAAAGGAACCATAATGGATCATTAAAGAACCATATAATATATATGTTCTAAATATTTCCATTTTTTATTATTTTTAAATGATTTTATGACATTTTTCCAATTTTTATTTTATTTGGTCACTCTGAGTATATGTATTTTAATCATAACAATGGTAATTAAATTTTACTATTTTTACTATTCATTATGACCAAGATTATTTTTGAAAATAATATAAAATATTACTTATTCTTATTAAGAAATTTGATTCCATTTTTCAATATTCAATTCATATAATTTGTATATTCATCTTCAAAATGAATCTAACAGACATGTCGATAAAGTGGTTTTCTTGTGAATTAGTTTTCATTTGTATTAGATGTTTTCTTATAAATATTGAACAAAAAATTGATTCTTATGAATTAATTTTTTTAAAATTGTAAAAAATAATATTTTTTATTTAAAAAAAATAATAAAAAATATATCTTCAAACTATATTAAAATAAAATATTGTTTCCATAAAAATAATTAATTAGACTATTTATGGAAATATTCATATTTTCATTAAATACATAAAAAATCACTCTAAGATAATTTTAATGTGTTCATTTAATTTTTTAAGTTAATTTGTAAAATAATTTACCTAAAAATATAAAAACATAACTATTATAGTTCTTTTTCACAAAATTTAATAATATTTTGAGTAAAATGTATAAACAAACACTATAAATAATTAAATAAAAATTATATAATTTTTTTAAAATGATTTAGTTATATATAAACATTGTAAAAACATATAATAATGTTGTAATTACAATTCATACATCCAAATATATCCAAAGGTTTATAATGATTATGTTTAAATATTAGTAGTATATTACTCATCATAAAATCATTGTGTAGCTTGTTACTCATGATATCGAATAATATCAATTTTATTACCAATTGATATTACAATAAATAAAATGTTGTTATATTATACACCGCTTCAAATTAGATATTACTTAAAAATTAAATTAATTTGATACAATAACTAGAAGAAACATAAGCCTCATTATATCCCAAGGATCCAATGAATCTTTTAAATGTTATTTGTTTCTCAATAAAACTTTTCCCAGTTGTGTGGTCTTGTTTTTCATCACAATTAATCGATGATCTAGAACATGCACATGTTTCTATGTGTAATAAATTTCATGATGTAGTAGTTTTAATTATGATTGTATTTAATGATAATGATTTGTTATTTACTTCTCCTGAGATATATATAAAACACATCATGGACTTGACAATGTTTCGACGGATGGTACAAGTTATAAGAAACGATCCCTACTCAATCACAAATATATAATGATAATATATTTATAGATATTAGCTTTATTTTATTTTTTAATATTGTTTTTTTCTTCCGTGTATAAATTCAATAGAATACCATCTCCCCAAATTCAAACTCCAGATCACAATAATGATTGTAAACATAACATTTCTGTCAATAATACATCACCCCTATCGAACAACTCTAAATTTCTACTTTAATTAATAATTGTAAATTGATCCAAATATATATCATTTCCATTCTCCATCACATCATATTGGAATTATACAATTATTTCCAAATATTTCTTCATAAAGAGGAAAATAAATTATTGAGTGAATTATATTATTTTAAGAAAACTTCAATATAGTACTGAGTTGGTCCCAACAACAATTGATTTCTGTCAAAAAAGATAACAACATATCCTATTGGTATTAAATATTTCTACCAAAATTATCATCTTTTGGAAGATGATAAACATTTATGCCAATAAATATTATTTTGAGAGCTTACAGAATAGTCTACCAAAACATCAAGGTAAACCTCATATGAAAATAAAATATAATAGAATGTGGTACTCAATGAAATATTACCACCACCAATCAATATATAATTTATTTTTGATATATTGAGAAACATCATCAAAAAGTGATAAATTTTGATAACTTTTTAAGGTGATTTATTACAACTCATATAGAATTATATCATTTTTATGACTTTATTAGTCTTATAAAAGTACATATTGTTATATTTTTTCATTTCTAGTGTGTTATGTGTAATGATTTTATTATCACTATATTCATCAATTTGTGGGCCTTATATTTATAACAGACCTAGAATAATGATATAAACACTATAATGTCTCTCTTCATACCTTCTAACTATAAAAACACACTTGTATATTTATTTATCTCTTTATATCCACTATAAAAAGATAATGAAGAACAATGATCTTCCCAAGCTTTATCTTTTTACAAATCAGGTATAGAAAAAATAAATACCCAATTTCAACACATTATCTTTCCATCATAATCATGGTTAAACATATGAACATTTTTGACCTTCTTCTAAAGATATATGTGTTATTTTGTTCCAACTTAACATTTACAGATATATATATGCTTGAACAATTTTGTAATAAATATAATAGATTCTCATTTTTCTTGATTACCATATCAATCCTTTAGAAATAAAGAAATATTAGTTATTTTGTGATCCTTGTAATAGATAATCTATCATGAGCCTTTCTACTTAAAGAAAAAACCACCTTCTTCACTTTCCTAGTGTGTACATTTATTGAGTAGTAATAAACATTAATTAGCTAAAAAATATTCATATTGAACATGTCCGACAATTTATGTGTTAATTTATAATATAAAAATATATTATCATTATGTTTTTTTCACACCATTCTCTATAATGATAATTATTCATTATTATTGATGGAAATTTCAAAAAATGACTATAAATATTGAACATGGAAATTTTTCTCATGAAATAATGTTTTTGGAAATAATATGTTATTACCATACAATACATTATTTGGATGCATTAATTTATCTTCTTAAATGCATCACTATATACTATTAACCCTTCGATACTATATGGGTTTGTATGAAAATTTGTCTTAACTAAAAAACTTATCAGTTCATTCCTATTATCCTAGAATTCATCCACCTAAAATATCATGGATCCCTCCAAAGTAAAATTGTTCATTATATTGGATAACTAATATAAATACTCCAAAAACAGTTGATATTATTCATCCAAAATGAAAAAAATAGATTTTAGAAACATTTTTTGTTCTATGATAATTCCCATTAGCCTCTATCATTGATGGATGCATCGATGTGCTCTCTATTGATATTAATTGACTAAAAAATAGGACATGATGTAGCCAAATATCACACATAGTAAAATATTAAAATTAAATTATAATTCTTTAATTACATCACAACAATCCTTAAATTATCATCATGCTCTTCCTTTCCCATAAAATATATAATAGTATCATCGATATATATGAACTCAAAATGACCAAGTTAATGTCTAAAACACTAATCATTAACTACATGAAAAATATTTGGGTATTAATCAGACTGTACGGAATGAATATATTATCATAGGGTCCATAAAATTTATATAATGTTATCATGTTCATACCATACTTCCAATACCTTAATTGATGATATCCATAATGAAGGTTTGTCATGGAAATGTATTATACTCAACTCAATTGATCAATCATGTCAAAAATATGGGGTATGAGATAATTTTTATTGATTTTGATAAATTACAGGTCATTGTAATAAACAATGATTCTCATAAATAGATATATATTCTTAGAAAATAATCGGTCCACCCTATAGTGATACAATTATCTAAGAAAATCAATGAAAAAAATTTCTCGTACCATTTCTCGTATATTTCCATCAACATAATTCGGGCCACTATATAGGCATTCATTGTAACAGTTGTAGCACGATCTATGAGTTCTATTAAAAACTCAATTTCAGGATTTTGTGTAATAATATGAAACACCTCCAAAAACACATTAACAGACTCTAATAAAATAGGCATAAAAAGAAGAATATTCACTGCATGACAATTTAAGAAAACCACCCCTTTTGAAAAAGAATCAAGACACATTCAATTGATGTGATTTCCATTGGAAATTATTATTTGTCATCATAATGATAGTCATTCAAAGATTATTTTGGAATAATACATGTCCCTTCCATTCCAAAAAATATTGAGTGTGTTTTTTAGAAAAGAATGAAAATCAAAACATAATATAAAAAAATAAAAAATAGGGTTTGAAACAATATTTTTAGGAATAATACTACCATATACATATAGTATGGAAGAATCACAGACATGAGATATGACAATTATATTTTTTGAAACATTCAATATTAATTTAATATTTAACTGTTGTGGTTATAAATTAACATTCCATTAAAATTTTATTGATATAAATTTTCTCATCTATTTATGTTCATATTATGTAATTCATCATTTAATCATCCCATTACCAACTCACCTACGTTTTTCTATCTTAATTCCAATACTACAAACAAAATGGATTTTCCATCAACAAGAATCAATGTTTAGATTGATCGATATTGAAAAATAATTCATAGGTTGTATAAATATTGACACCATATGTTCAATATAATAAACCTTAGGTTTAATATATCTCATTCTTGGTTAGAATCACTACAATTCCATTATGATTTTTTGTAGAATTTTTTTGAATTTTAAATATATATCCTCAAGGAATGTAGTACTAGGTTTGAAGAAAGGTGCATTGTTATCATCCTGGTGATGAACAGGTCAAATACTAAAACACCCTTTTATTGTTATTTCCCCTAGGTAGAATTATTCTTGACCTATATACACTTGTCTTATCTATGACTGTATGAAATTTCCTAGAATCCACATTATCTATCTTCAATCAAAATTACATTATATAATCAAATATATAGAAATATATTTATGTTTCTCGCTAAATATTTTCCATAATTATTTAAAAAGGATAACTAATCATGGATCTGACAAAAGTTATAATGACCCACTATTTTCATACCTAAATATTACATCATAATAGATGAATATTATTTACATAACATAGCATTCCATTCAATAATAGTTTCGGTCTATTTATTTTTTAAAAATTTATTCACAATGAACCGGTCCATATGTTAACAACATCAAACTACACTATGTTCTTCATCTCATAGGTCATTCATTGAAATATCATATATTAAACAATTCTTCATAACATGGGTAATAGAAATATATCTAAGGCCGAGCTCAGATTCCTAGTAATAGTAAACAAGAGTGATATCAATATAACATTAGCATCAGGGTATATGATCATGTGACTACAAATTGAAATCCACACACATTACATCAAAGATGAGAAACATGATTGAAAAAATACATATTGGTAGTTCATAAGACATTAGTCAAAATGGAATTAAATAACATGATAAATGTGATCCTCAAATTGGAAGAAGACATATATATTTTGCATGTATGTTATCAAAAAATATATATTTTCTAGGAAAAACAAGATGAAGTTGATAACATGATAGGATTTAGGTGACCACCAATGTACATGATTCATGATTTGGATAACTTCACATGGACCATCATTCATATCCTAAGATAACATCACATATACCTTCTGTTATGATTCAGATAGCCTCTAATTCACCTGCTTTTAGGATTCATATAACAACTCATGTACCCTTTGTGATCACAGATCATTAATTATTACCTATTTAAATAGATTTCAATATAGGTACCACCAACGAAAAAATATAAATCATACATATGTGCTCCACGAGATCATAAAAAAATATCTTATCAAAACCCATGGAAATAAATTGTTTTGATAACAACATACTCATATTATCATAATTTAACCGTTAAAAATTAAATATTTTTAAAAACCAATCCTATAATCGTGACCATAAACAATCTATGGAAATAATAAGAGGGAATCAATGGATAATTTTCCCGTTAAATATTTTAAAACATTTATTGAAACAATGATTGATTGAAAATGTTTTTCAATTATTAGTTTTTTAATTTATGAGAATTATTACAAATCCTTTTTGTAAAAATATATTTAAAATAAAAAATTTCAAAATATTAAATAAAAAATTTATCTTAAAATAATCATTAAATAAACTAATGAATGTTTTAAATCACATACTGGTTATGACAGTGTGAAATTTTGTTCTTTGCATACAATTCAAAATGATGTCTCAGTTAACATTTAGGGATGAATCAAAATATTACATTTTTGTAAAAAACATGAATAAATATTTGAACCCATATTTTGAAAACTAAACCAAGGGAAATATATTTTAAAAATAATTTGAGAATATTAAATATTTTCCCTAAAATATTTTTACAAACCATGTACATCGAAGAGAAGGGCCAATCGACTAGAGAGAAAAATAAAGTTGGTTTTCCATAAAATTATTCTTTTAAAACTATGATTATTTCAAGAGGGAAAAATGAATGGAATATTGATTTTAATGAAATATATAAATTATAATAAAAGTAAAGTGTTTATTGAGTGAGAGATCAAAATATTTCTTTATCAAAAAATAATCTTAAATAACCTATATAAAAAATTAGGTTGTAAAATAATACACATTCTAATTGAATATCATTTTTATGATAAGTTGAATAGAATAATCAAAATAAGATGGATATATATATTTACAAAGTACTAAGAGGATGATCCTAAGATCCATTACTGGAAAATTTATACTCCACTTAAAATAAACATATTATTAATTTGGAATGTGTTCTGAGGAAAATAATATGAGGCAATAATCCATAACATCATGTCTCGAATTTATTCATATATTTTTTGCTCCATGTAAAATAAATATACATTAATTATACGTATATAATTATTCCAGAACAATAATCTGGTATATCATACATATGATATTTACTTGTGACAAATTATTATATTATAAGGAAAATTTTATTGTTAAAATGACATTTTATGTAAAAACAACATCATTTTTCATCTTAGTATTGATTTGATATTTCTGTTACACACACCAGAATGATTATTACATAATATAAGTTATTTTCATATAGATATAAAAATATTATTTATTCATTATATTTGTTTTTACAGAAATCCAAAAAAGCTATAGATATAAAATTAATTAGACTATTTGTGGGGACGGTAGGTCATTCATATTCTTGAATATAGTTTTCATTTTCTTGATGGATAGAACAAAATAATGTTAAATAATATATCACCATAAAATATTACTGTTATTTAAAATATAATGATAAATATTCATCAAATTTATAATTATCAATATGCATTAAAAATAATATGAATATGGGATCATGTCGATTCTTGGAAGTTATAGTCCACATATACACACAAAGAACCTTATTATTTTACAAATGAAATGAGGGTCAGCAGATAAATGATCAAATATAATTATAAGAGTATAATTATTTCAAAATTTTCAAAAATTATAATTTGTTTCTTTTTATATTTATTTATAAGAGGTGGTGACAGAAAATGTATTAAATCAATTCGTGAGGCAGATTCCTTCCTTTAACATGACGGATAGTTTCATTTCACATTTTATGGTGATTGAGATGGATATAGGTTATTCAATTAACATAATAAATAAAATATTTATAGGATATAATTGTAATAGTTTATCATCATTTTATATAATATAATAAATGGGGTAATGATGATATTATTGAAAAATTATTGATTGAGAATGATAAATCTTTTATAGAAAAAATCTATCGGCTTCCACAAATGTTATTCCTAATAGTTTTTTTAATGCCAATAAGGCCTCTAGGATTTGTGTGTGGAAGTGAGGATGATATTTAATTATGTATTTGAAGAATCAAAAGGATTTAGAAGTGTGAAAATTGATTATATGGGGTTTTATTTTAAATCTGGGGGAGATGACACAGTTACAATTTTATAAAAGAAATAGTTATACCCAAATTATAAATGTGGCCTTTGGATAAAAATGGATCATTTTTTAAAATTAAATGAGTTAAGTTATCAATACGACCATACATTATTAAAAGTAATTTTTTTTGATCATTCTTACTTTTATCAATTCATTTTAACCCCTAGTAAATACCATTTATCTATAACTGTGGTATTTTTTGTACTATTTTAATAATTAATTTTGTCCAAATAGTAATTGAAACATATTATATAATATTAATTATTATGATTCTAAATATTTAATAAAATACTAAATAGTAAATTCTCCTATATTAACCAACTTATTTTAATATTAAACACACATACGCAAAGAAAATGTAATTTTTAAATTTAAATGTAATCATAAGTTTATGATGATATTATACTAATGATTAACAAGAAAATTGATTCACCTAACATTTATTGTATTAATCAGGATATTATTTATATAATATTGCTTTTAAAAATATACTAAAAAATTAACATCAAGATGAATGAATATAAATTGAATCTTGTTTATAATTATTATAATTTTTTTCTATTTCAATAAATTTAATATTTTAAAAATATTTTGAAAAATGTAATAAAACATAATTTTAAAATGTCCATATAATATATTTCATTAAATTTTAATAAATAAACTCATAAAATTAGAAATACATTATTCTGAAATTTTTTCACAAAAAAATTAAAAATCAATTTTGGGGGAAAATATATTTGTGAAGAATAGGAAGTCATTATTAAAAATTAAGACAATTTTTATAATTTTATATTTTATATATAATACTTTTAAACATAATTTACATAATTTTGGTATTCATATTCATGCCAAAAAATTAATTGATATGATATATGTCTCACATTTAAATATTAATAGTACATTTCAGTGCATTAATATTTGTATTGGGTTTAACATAAAATATCAACGAAATAATATCAATTTGATAAAAAAAATTCATAAAACTATTTTTTACACAGATGGACACACGAATACTCCTCCATATTCCAGACGCCACATAATTTAACTGAGGTTCTATTGGTTTTCATTATTTTTGACTATACACTTTGGATCATAAAAAATGTGGAAAAATAAGTTAAATAAACTACAATGAGAAAATAATAAACTGCAATCCATGTAATTTCCAAAAAATAACAATCCATGAGTTTGAACATACAATTACAATGTATTAAAAAAATATACAGAAATAGGCATACAATGGGTCTATATTAAGATAAAAATATATAAATGATATCCTAGCATTATTTGAAATCGCCATACATTTTAAATAAAGATATTCATATCATTACCTAGAATAATACAATTAATATAAATGAAGAATTTTATGTGTTATAACCTTAAGAAAAAATATCTTATTCCAGAAAAAGCTGTGGACTATGATCAGTGTGAGTAAAAATTAGTTAGCCGCCACTGAAGTTGTATCGTACATTTCATGTTTTTATTTATAAAACATAAGAGTTTCAATAATATAAATAATAAAGGATTATTATTGACATAGATCTTAGAAAACTCTTACTTCTTCATAAAATCATTCCTCTAAAAATTTTACAATATAAGGGGTCTTAGAATTCAGGGATTATAGCCCAATAATCAAGGATAAAAAAATATTGACGAATAAATGGAATGGAAATATAGATTTTAGACCTATAGATCCATATGAATATAAGGAAATGTCATATGTATTATTAAAATTGAATGGGAACAAAAATAATTAGTAATCATGAAATGATGTGTTGATCAACAATAGATTCTATGGGTTGGACCATCAATATTCAACATTATAAAAATTTTACAAAAAACCAAATAAGGATATCCTTGATAACATTATAAAAAACAAATTATACTACAATTATGCAATCCAATGAAATCCACCTATGCAGATATCATCCCAAATTTGAGAACTCGTCCTTGTTATTCAAATGTTTATTTACCTTATAGGGTAATAAAATATGGAAGTATATGGTAATTAGGAAAATTAGAAATTGAATGAATCTTAATATGGATTAACCGTAGGCATTCATGTCAATGAATAATATGTAATTTATTAGGCTCATACATGGAATCTAAACATTTAACATAATTATTAATCATGTTATATATAAAATCTAATCCTTAAACATATGCATAATATTAACTACTCTTTCATGGATTAAATATCAATAAATCAAATGAATTCAATCTGGTCTATTCATGGCATTCAAATATGGAACTGAATGCATTCATTAGTCACTAAACCATAGAATTTCAATGTATAATTTTAGAATATTATATTATTTAAATATGTATATACAAAATCACAATATAATTAATTTTATTTATTTACCTTAGTGTATCTCAGTAAATCAACATCCATATTATAGAATTATATATCAAAATGGGGTTGAAAAATAATAATTTTATCTAGTCGATTCTTCACTCACCCTATTTTCTATTTGGGAATATGGTTACATGGTACATGATATCACATACAATACCCCAATTCATTTTAGGATCTATACATTAATGAATATACCTCAATGATTTCTCTAAAATTTTCTATTAATCATAACATAGGTTGAAACATTTAAATCATAATTTTATTACACATAGTGAATTTGTGATGTTAGGAAAAATACGTAACTCTTGTTGGTTATTTGGAATAGTTTCTCAGGTCAAAGGGAATCAACATTCCCTAATTATTATACGATTTGGTTTAGAAAATTACAGAAACAACATGAAGAACTCATTGAATCAGTTAAGACACTTCCATAGACCTTACATATTCTGCTGAAGGTGTTGAATTAATTAATTAAATTATCTTAAAATTTAAAACATAGTGAGAGTTATAAGAATAACAATTAATTTTTAGATTCTTGGTTAAGAATGAAATACCCCATGTAACATACCTACACCATGCATTATTATCTAAATTTATTCATTGATAGAGGTATATGATTTAATATAAGGGAATAGTTTAAAGAAATACCACTCTAGAGTATGGAAACAAAAAAACTCTATCCTCCTGATAAATGATGATCAGATATGTTATATGAAATAGAAATAAATAATGGTAAATTTTTAGTAGAACTGGTTCATTATTAACAATCATCACTCATATGGTTATGGTTTCTATTTGGACCAAAATATATAGAAATCAATTACAAAATAAAATAATAATGATAATTTCTTTAAAAACAAAATGAAAAAACGTTATAATGAATGAAAATAAAAAATGGATGAAGAGGATTCATATAAATGCTAATGAAAATGTATCAAAAGAGAAAATGTATAATTTTTTAGGAAATAGATAATATATCCAATTTTTTACTAGATAAATGAGTGGTCAATGCAAGAGAGGCCTTTTACTGGATTAGGGCAGAAGGAATTTGTGTAAATATTTAATGTGATAGGGTTAAATTGTCATTTGTTCTATTTTAATGATGTTAAACCATGCATTGACACAATGGAGCTACAAAATGAATCAATCCTAAAATAATATACTTATTGTTATTGGATTAAAAAATGCTCACCATCATTGATAATCCTACTAAAATTTATATTGAAAACCAAATTGTTACCAAATCTATAGGCACAGTTTAAAAAAACCATATGATAAAACAATCCAACCTGCATAGGGATGCATGGTGAAGACTAACCATATGAGCACGGTTAACCCCAAACTATATCTACCAAAACTATATTTATTATCCAGAGACACCTGAGACATGTCTACCCTTTATAAACACACTATTGGAAAAATAAGACATCAAAAAAATATAAATTTATGTTCACAAATTTTTTAATTCTATATAGATGACGGGTTGTAAAATCCTATCCTCCAGATTGAGAACTCTTGAAACATTTTAAAAACACAACCCAAAATGATATGGTTTCAAACACATTAAAATAGATATAATTCATATCCCATAATTAATTCATTTATTATATTCATATATTTTATATAGAAGAATTTATAAATCTATGTAAACTAAATTTCCTAGGGGGACTAAACTAAGGTAAATAGGGAAGTATCATTATAATCTTATATCACCCTAATATATAAAATTTTTTATCATCCCAAACCTTTACTATTTGAATAACCATTATGATAATATTTTTTGGGAATGCATCTTGATACAGATACATAAATTTATTTGGAAAATTCATTTTATAATGTCAAACCATTACATTATATCGTGTTTGATTTTGGGATTCTTACATAGAAATATTATATATTTATTCACTAAGGGAAATTTTTTAGTATGTATACACATTATATTAATGAAAATGATAATTTATTTTAGAAGAAAATTTGAAATATATTATATAGATTATTTATTACATCATATGATGTATTTGTCCTATATAATTATTGATTGGTGGACCCAAAAGTGCTCCTCCATTAAACAATAGGAATCATAAGAAAATCTACATTTTTTGTTTATGCCTACACATAAATAAATATTAATTTGAAAATTAGATTTGATACTAGCAGACTATTCTCTAAGATAGAGATTCTTTTTCATAGTGCGTGGAATTACCTTTCTGGAATAAATCAATTCATCACATGGGAAATATATTTGGTTCTCCATATAATATTTTTATTTCCATTATTACACATGATTATATTATTTTACTTAGTTTATTCTATTATGTAAATATTTTTATCTTTATATTCATGTCACTTTCTTTATTTTCATATTATTACCAAGTATGATCATTAATTATTTTCTTTAACCATTTCCCATACATAACATTTTATTTAACACACTAATGTTTAGATTTCCCTTAGGAATGAAGAAATTAATTACGCATGAAATGTCTAGTATAGTAGGTTATATGGAGAATTTTATAGGGATTATGAAGATGTTTTATCATTAAATAATTTAATATATAGAAGTAAAAAATTTCAACTTTTTATTAATAAGTGGGGTTTGATAGAAATTTATTTCTATAAACTATCTAAAACCTAAATGTTTTTTTTCAAATATACATAGCTCATTTTTTGATGATATTGTAATAATTGATTATAAAAATTTGTACCCAATCATTAATTTCAATTAATATTTGTATAAAATGCATTTTTTAGAAATTCATTCTGAAAAGGTAGGTCTATGTCATAAAAGTTTGTTTCTGATGATTTTTTTATTAAATTTATCTGATGTGATGTTATTTGGGGACATCTCAAGGGTTGATATGTTATATATGATCATAATTTAAAAGATATATATAACCCTATAGGTTACTGGATTTAATAGAAGACATTTTAGTTATTGTGATTACATATCATTAGTGAATTATAATAATAAGACTAGTGGTGAAGTCTATGTATAGTATAACATCACAAAACATTGTAAAAGTAAAATGTCTATTTATATTATAATAAATACCCCCCTTACAGAATACTACATATTATTGAAATCTCCAAAAAGTTGTTCCTTTGGTTAGTAACCCCAAATGTATGAATTGGTTATTAAATCATTTAGCACCTCAGTTTAATAAAGTGGTGAAACATGACCCCAATTATTGATCCACCATGTGTAATGCATTGGTTAATCATATTATTTTTATAAATAAATATGAATTGTTAGTGTATTGTGGTAAATTATATGTCTATAATAAACAATTATAATTTTTAGTTGGATTTTCAAGGATAGAATAATGAGGGTAAAAGGTCAAACTAAACGCATCCTTTATTAAAAAATGGGGGTGTTAGAGGGGATGGCATATTCTGATTGATGACATCATATTCATATTTTCGGAATTATGACAATTATATTTGTTTTTGTTTTTTATTGAAACATTAAGATGATTATGAAGAAATTATATTTAATGAAAACAGTATGAATTAATATTGTAATGTGGGAAATAATTAAATAGTTTATAATTTTAATACATTAATGTTATAACAAAAATAATGAATTTCTTAATTTAATATAATGTATTATAATTAAAATTATAATATAAATTATATAAAAATATTGTTTGGTGTGTCCAATAGTGATTGATGTTTATATAACATATTTATATATATAATAAAACATATAAGGTTTATCTAAAATATATATGTATTTTCCTATTTTAGACATTCATTAATGGTTTGGAAATATATGTGAAACTAGGTAAATGAACATTTACTAAGATTATATGAAAATGATATTTTTGGGTGAATAATATTATATATGATATTATGGTGAGATTCATAACACCTAGGTATAATATATTTATGATACTTGGAAAAAAATGATGATTCATTTAAAAAAATTTGATTGATTGTTTTGAAAATTGTGGGATTTGAAATTGATTCTTGTTATATTTGATGAATATCATCACATTTATATAATTGTTGTATATATTGGCTATTGTATGGTAGTATTACATAGATATTAATATCATATTAAATTTAATAATACTTATTTTTTTAAATACATGGTTTCATTAATGTTTAATGTCATATAGATTGGGGTAGTTCTAGAAATGTTATATTTTGGAGAATGTACGATAAGGGTATACTCAAACTAATATATAATTACGAGAAGCATTAATGTTGTTTGAATAAATATAATAACATCATATATTCTAAAAGAATAAGGTACATGTTACATTAGAAGATATATAGTGAATGAAAAATATTTTATGAATGAGATACCATACATTCATTAATGAGTAATATTTAAAATTGTGAGGAAGAAAGGTTTTTATAATGATACAATAAAACACCACATGATTTTTAACATATGATTTCTAAAATTATATATTATGTTCTCTATGTCATTTCACATGAAACATATCAAAAATATTAACCAATATTGATTATATAGTCGTTTAAATATATTCATATAAATTTTTGGAATGAGAAGTTGTAACAAAATTATGAAATATATATATATATATATATATAAATAAATGTCAATATTATTTCAAATTCATGGAAGAAAACTTGATTATTTTATCTGTTTATCTTATAAAATTGAGTAATTTTTTTATAATGTCACCCTTGTATTTTTTGATTTGATCACATTTTTTATGATACTATATATATTATCTTTGTGATATATTTTATATATTAATAATATATTAATTGACATTTTATAAATATTTAATTAGAAATATAAGTAATAATGATAAATATATAACAAAAAACATTATATTAAGAAATGAAATGTCATTATTTCCGTCTTTTTTTATTTAAAAGAAAATTTATCATCTTATACAACAACAAAATAAAAACAAACCGACTTTTATATTGATAATATTAATATTAGTATATGATTAGTTTTTGGACTTTCATAATATATTTCAATTTTATGTTAGTTGTGATAAAAATAATACTTAATAAATATACAATAATATTTATATTATCATTTTATAGTAAATAAAATTAATTAGATAAAAATATTAATTTATTGATGATGTATTTAGGGAGTAAAAAATCATTTTAATAATTAAATGTATAATTTAGAAAACATATGATAGAATTTTTATGATTTTATAAAATATATTCAAATAAAAAATATTTTTATTCTTTTCAATTAATAAAAATGTCATTTACCTACAATATTGTTAAGGATTTATTTGAAATAAAAAAAATTATTTTATTAAACAAATTAATATATTGAAAAAATTATGTTTATAATTATACATTTCAAATTAATTTTATTCTATATTCTATTTTTCCAAAAAAATTATTTACATTTAATATGGGTTAATGTTAGAAACAAGATATTATTATAATGTTAAATTATAATTGATAAAATGAATATTATATTTCAAATCAAAATTTATATGTTATATAAAAATATGTATTTAATATACATTAAATCATACTTTTTTAGGTAAAACCTATTAAACATGGAAAAATTAAAAATTGAAAACTGAAATGTATATGAGTAATGCACATTGAAAAAAGTTTAACACATGTGAAAAATGTGTTTTGGGGGAATTATTGTATATATGAAATCTGCATATAATTTTTTAATATATTGAAGTGTTCTTGAAATGTTATATATATTGTCTTGTTATATTAATGTTAATTATATAGAAAAAGGTATTTCTATGTACTAATTAAAGGGGCCTCTCACCACCACTTAACTACCACAAAAAAGCCCCAGAAAATATTTCCTTACTTCATCCCCTACAATTCATTTTCTTCTCTATGAGGTCTAGCTAATATTTATTTTCCAAAAACATCTTTTTCCAATGAGTCCTTCTCGGGAAATCCTATTTCCTAAACATGAGTACTACTTTTTTATACATAAAATATATTTATTCTCTCATTTACAAATATATTTTTCTCATAATATATATTTACACTGATAATTTTTTATAATATATTATTATTTCAAGTGAATAACCATTAACAACCTTTCCCCACATCCCTTAATGGAAAAAAGAATGTTTTCTATGTGTGCGGGATACCACCTCTATGAAGATTTATGGTTTTATTTTATTAAGGACTATAATGAGGTGTCATAAATTTTTATTTTAATGTGGAATTATAATATTTATATCAATTTTAATATTCTGATATAATAATCCAAATTGTACATTTCCTCTGTTCCTTGGAAAAAAACGACAACCTTGCGTAATTGTGGACTACCATATTCATTGAACAATTAATTACAAATTTTCATATATTAAATTAATTAATGGTTATGAGAACGGTTTTTAGGTACTGACTCGGTTTTTATAAAATTATTAATTTTTAATGAAAAAAATGAAAACATTCTAATAATATGAGAAATAATCAACTATGTTAAATCCACCAATAAAAATTTTGTATTCTAAGAGGAACAAATACTTCTTCCTAATCAATAATTACTTCATTCATGTTATCTTATTTATACATTGACATATAATTATAATGAATAAAACTAATATACAATAAATAAAGTAACTATTCATATTTTATAAATATTTTACAACTAAATCACTTCATAATAATCCATTAATTATGGCATAACAATATTTGCATTGGTCTTACCACGTTCATTAAAATTGCCCAAAATGAATGTCATTGAAGTCAATGAGAACTTACTAATTGATAATATATGATGAAAATAATAAAATAATATCTTTATTTTAGTTCTTGAATTATAATTTTGTTATTATTACCATTAATTAAGATATACATGATGATTTTTTATAAATAATTGGACTATGACATCCAAATATTTTGTTATTTTAAACTCTAAAAAATATAATTAAGTAATATAAATAAAAATATTTATTAATAATAATTTTCAATATCATCATTATTTAGTAACATTAGTCTATGGGGAAATAATTAACAATAAAACTAATATAACGAGACATGTCGAGAGTTGTTGTTATTACACGAACATGGAATGATAAATATATAAAAACAAAATAATATAATTATAAAGTATTATAAAATTTTTTTTATATAAGCTTATATATAAATAAGGTTATTGGTTGGATGATTAAAATAGTAATTTTTTACATTCGTGAAATTCAATCATATTAGTGTCAGTCAATAAATATGTGAACTTATTTGCTATCTAAATATTTTCTACTGAGATACAAACACTCTAATTGAACTCAATTGTTTTATGCCTGATGTATTATTCAAAATTAAAATTTTATATTATATTTATTCCCAAATTCATTTGTTTCTATAACTATTAAATTTTATCTCATTATCAAATTACCCTTACCTCAATGATTATGTTACTTGAAGGGTTTGTTAGTCCCAATTAATGTTTATTAAGACATATTTTTTATTGTAAACAATGTTTCCATCTGTATGGTGTTTGACTTCCCCATTTAACATTTTGTAAAATAAACCTCTCAATATTCATTTAATCTATGCATTTATATTAAATTATACCCTTTATGTTGTTTTGATTCAAATGATTCTAAATCCTATGTATAATATTTCTCGGATTACATTTTCATGAAACATGTTTGACATTATGCACAATAATTTATTTTATATAGTTTATACAGAACCATATTATCAAAAATAATATTTAATATATTTTATTTCAAAAAATATATATTATATTTTATCCCTTTTATGGTTTCTAATTTCTTACATTACCAAAATAGTAATCTTATTTGTCTCTCAATTTTTATTTAGTAATATAAAATTCAAACTAACCAATTAATAAAAAAGTTATATATTTTCAATTATTTATGTTTTAAATCATATTTTTAAAATTTAAATATGTGGAATTAAACTCAATGAAATTTTCCACTATGTTTGTTGTAAATAATAATCCTATAAGATAAAAAAATTCTCTTATTAAATTCCTCGGTTAATACCATGATTTTTATTATGTTATCTAAATGATTTCATGTTGATAACCAAAAATGATTGACATAGAAAAATATTGACCTAACCCTATACCATTACTATATAATGTACTAGATATAGGGGTTCTTACACTGAAATGTAATTTATTTATTTATTTGGGAAATATTTATAGTTTACCATTTAATTATTTCATTATATATAATTAATGATTACTAATCACGTTGGTTGTATATTGTAGAGTGTATTCATTAAATTATATGAAGAATTACGTAGACCTATTTACAGAGTGGTGGGGCCTATTATAGCCCCTTTATGATTCGATAGAACTCATTAGACATACATTTCTGGGGTTTTATTGTATTCTTATCCAAAGAAAAATAGATCTTAGACCTAGGAACATCATTGTTTGAACTTGTTTTCTGGGATCCTGATATCTTGGATTTGGGAATTTTATTATTTAATTGAAAATATTGATTTCTTATCTATGTCACTATTTATTATTACACATGTGATGTTATCAATTCAATTTTTCCTCATTGGTATATTATTATTTTCATAGTATTTAGTTGTTGAATTATTTTTGTGAAATATATTAGTTTTATAATATTTATAATCCTCTAATACACAATTTTAATCTTTGTTTTTTATCAGTTCTATTTTCCAAGACTAATTTTTTTTTCAAGCATTTATTAGTACCCATTTCCATAGCTTATGAATTAATTCATTACACATTATTTTCAATTTGAATAACTTGTGTGGAAACTTTTTATTATATTTTAAATATGTATTAATGGTTAAATAGTTTCTCATTTTGTCAAAAAAATCTATATTAAAGAGAATAAATATGCTTTTTGTATAATGTTTTCTCCTAAATTTATAATATATAAACCGAAAATTACCTTTACTAGAATCTGAACCAATACATTTTGGTTGTAATTTAATTATTAAGGGTTAAAAATTGGATGATTAAAATAATTTCATATCTATTATGTAACATTGTTTTTTTTCAAACACTAGATTCTTAGAGATTTAGTCTATTGAACTAAAAAAACCAATCATTAGTTTGATTTATCAGAATGGGAATTGACTTTGATTATGAGCTTACGGATTTTTATCATTAGATTAATTAATATTATTTAAAAAAATAAATCGTTCAATTATGTTGAAAAATAATGTTTTAATGATTTGATATTTTAATAGTATATTATAACTATATTATATTAGAAATTATAGGATATGGTGATTGAATCCACCATTGATTCACTATTATTTTTCATATTTTGTTGTTTTAGAATATGTATAGGTGAATAATTGATTATATATTTGGAAATTCAAACTATTATTGTTAGGTAGTTATGTAGTTTGATGTTGTAAATGATGAAAACTTGAGTTCTGTTGTATGGAAGGTGTAAATTTTATAATAAGACCTATGGTTGATATTTTGGAGTTATTGAGATATATTAATGTACTTATAGGAGAATTCCATGTTGAGAGTAATTCATTACAAGTTATGTGAATCATATAAATAATACAATCCAATCTAATTTTTGAAGTGAAAGTTATGTGTCCCTATCATTTGATCATGAGTAAATTTATTTAATGTAATAAAATAAAATCACTTTGTACACGAGACTAAACACATTTGGGAAAATTAAAATATAGTAAAAATCTAGTAAGGGTTATATGTGTACATAAGATTAAAATATTGAAGTGGAAACGAGATATTAATATGGAATAGAACAAAACTTTTGATGCATAATGGTACATTATAGAATACATCATAGTAACAAGGGAATGGGGGAATTATTAATGGACTTATTATTTATCATTCTCAGTAAATTGGACATACTACTTGTGGAATGATGGACCACCCTGGGAATAAAATTTATCCAAAAAAATAAGGACTAACCTGATGTAGATGGAATGGGGAGATAATAAAGAACAATATATAATCATGATGGTAATAAAAGTGTCAGATGATGGGAATTAGAACATAAATAATGTTTTGTTTTATTAATTTAACCTAATGATAAGTAATGATGATTGTATGTAGGATACGACATCATGATGTGATGATATACATCAAAGAGACATTATCACTGAAAATTCATGATGATTTCTACACAATATGTTTTGGTGGTGCATTTAATGAATAAATTGGGATACTTATGACATTTTATAAATTGAAAAATCATTTCCAAAGATTTATTATTATCTATTTAGCCATTATTTTGAAAATAAGGATGATTATATCATTGTAGTGGTCATGTTGTGAAGACTTCAAGTTAGCGGGAGTATTCGACTAAACAATCCAATTTTAAAAGATATCAATCATATAATTGGATGAGAGACATTGATTTAAAATTAAATAATTATATACTAAAATGATTATTTTATATTTTCTATATTTGAAATGAGGAAAATATCCCAAGAATTTATTTTCTGATTAAAATATAGATCATTAGAAAGATATTGACACTACATGTACTGAAAAAGTGAAGTAAAGATTATTATTTATTTATTTATGACTAGTTTCTATCAAATGAACTAAAAACATTGAAAATACATATTTTTCCCTCTAATTTTTTTATTTTCATGAAAAATTTTATGAGGTATTTTTCATTATATCTTATCTTATATTCAATGTCTCAATAAAATATATATTGAGAATGAATAGGGATTTTGTAATGGATCATACCTCTCTAGAAAATTAATTTGAGAAAATCACAATTTGAAATGTTCTTTTAGGTTAAGGTAAGTTATTTCCACACATTGAAAAGTTTACATGTTTCTCATGGTCTCTAATGATAACACTTCCTAGTGACTCCTAGTGGAGACTTGTAACAGTGACTCATCATGGTGATTCGCCAACAGTGACTCATCGAGCAGTGGTTCACCAAATGGTCACTCGTCTAAGGGTGACTCATAAAATAGTTTCTCAAAAAATGGTATGTCACCGCATGGTGAATCACTGAATGATGGATTAATGAATGGTCACTCTTCCATTCATGGCTCACCTAACAGTGGATCACCAAAAAACCACATGTCTATTGGAGACTCATCGAATGGTGACATACTGAATGGTACTTATTCAAATGGTGACTCAACAAATGGTGACTCGTTAAATGGTTACTCATCCAACTGTGATTCATTCAAATAGTTTTCTACATTTCCAGTTCTCCAAATTTAGTTCATTTTAATGGAGAGTCATGAATATATTTTATAGCATCCTATAGTTTTACCCATTTGACATTTTCATTGGTGGAAAATAAATTCAATGAATTTTTTATTGTATTAGAGACCAATTCAAACACCATGAAAAATATATAATTTCTTACCATGTTCTCCCTTCATGTGATCCCTTAGTACGTGACTCATAAAATCGTTCTTCAAATTGGTAGTTTTTAGGTGGTGGCATAGCATTGGGTTTGAGTTTTCCGATGTGTTTTTTTCTACTTCATATGAGCCCTGATATTAGTGAAACTAGAAATTTTGGATTGTCTATTTATCCTTGTTGGATTACCTTTGTCTCTATTATTTATTTATTATGAGGTTTAGGTATATATATGTTAATATTTTGAAATGGTTGTATTAAGATTATATAATGATAATTTAACAAATTCAAATTAATAAACAATGGGATGGGGGGATGTGATGCATGTGCTTACCGTTCGTCCATTCCTTGTGAAATTATGATCTATACGACCTAACTAGCCATTAGAAATCATGTTAATTAGGTGAATTTATTTAGAAATTATATAGTTATGTAATTCATGTTTTTTTTATTTCCATGATCACCGTTAAATGAAAAATTATTCACCACATATATATGGAAAATATATGTTTTCCACTATATCATAATGTTTCTATGATAACCACTGAATTAACAAATGTAATTAATGAACATATGATATTTTTCAATAATAATATGAATTTATTTGTTTTTTAGTGACTTGATTTTTCTGTAGAATAATTTTGGATTTGCTTGTGATTTGTTTATAGCCATGGTTGTGTGTTGAGGAATGGTTGAGATAGCATGAAGAAATCATAGTTTGAGAGAACGGTTTATTATGGAATGGATGAGCAGTGTTGTGCAGTGGGGATTCAATCAAATTATTGTTATTTTTGTGAGGTTTTCTATGGTTTATTATGGACAAGAAATTTATAGGGATGAAATAAATAAAGGGTGGTGATGGTTTGTATGGGTTGTTTTCTTGGAGTTTCTCTATGTCTCACTATTTCACTATTTCCAGTTGTTTGTTATGCTTTGTAGTTTCGCATATAGTTGAGGTGTAAATAAATAAATACTTGGTTAATAAATTTTCTAATTGTATTGGTTTGTTTTTTATAATAGTATAAATAACTGAGTTTTTAATTGGGTAATGGGAATAGTTAATCGAATTAGTGGGAAATATGAATTTGGAGGTGGGATTTCTGTTTGTTGTTTTTCATTTTGTGGTAGCAGCAAATTTTGAAGTTTTAGTTTGTTGGTTTTTGTTTGAGAACTAATATTTTGGGCTGGGTGTTTGGTATCTATATGAATATACTCGTATTATTTTGATGATATTTCAATATGCACCCCACCTGAGTTGAAAACTATGTGACGAATATCCCCACTATCATGGAAGAGGGTTTCTTTCAGAAATATCCTATTTGGAGGATAGATGTATGGACATCTTCTCTTCCATACTCAATTTCTATGTGGTGGTATCCCAGTATTATTCTTGTAGATTGGGGTTTTGGGGACCTGGTCTGTGTGGTTGAGTTGTGATTTCCAATGTGTCTTTTGTAAGATATGTTTTGTACATTAATAAATGTTTTCAGAATGACATGTGTTATGTGGCCTAGGTTTCTATGGAAAGGATGAGGTGTGGTATGTTTCCCTAGTGTATATCGGCTGAGTGATGTTTGTTATATGGCCCTACTTTCTATATGAAAGAAGCTGTTGTGGGGTCATGGTGTGTGTGTTCTGGTTCTGATGTGATTTTTTTGGAATAGGTGGGAGAGCCATGAAGTTTTTTATTTAGGTGTTGGAGAAACTATTCTGTTGGAAAGTGGTTTAGGGTAACCTATTATCGATTTTAATTATATTACATTACTTCAATTTTGTTACATGGTGAGCATGCCATGGCGAGGTTGGGTTGGTATGTATACCTACATTTCAATTTTTATGTTCTACTGTTTTTTCATATGTTCATTAGTATGATCATCACACTGTTGTATGCAAAACATTTTTTTCCTAATCGGTGTACTTTTATTCCGACCGTATGTACAAAAAACATTTCCCTTGTTTCATGGAGAACTACGTCGATCGTGCTATATCATTCTAGCTCAAACACTGAAATAGATTTAATTTTTCTAATTAGCACTAATTTTTTTAGTTAAATATTTGTTTTTTTATAATTGTATAACTTCTATTATAAATATGCATTTTGGTTTGATTTTCCTTTATTATTATATATATATACCTTGTAGTTTTTTGGGATAAATCATCTTATCTTCAAATTTTTTTCTTTAAAAATTGAAATGCCACCCATTTTGTGAGACTTGTATACTGATAGTGTTGTTCACCACTATAGATCACACATTAGATGGGATGTTGGGTCATTATCTCTTGTTCATCTTTTCCTACATGGTTTGGGAATCAAGGGGGGAAGTTAGTAATGATAGAGTGGTATCTGAGGTTATGGATGAGTGTTATGATGGAGTTTGGAGTCATTAAAAGTGAGTATTTCAAGGGTTGGTAGTAAAGTAGTGTCATGTTACCTTGGATAGTGACATAGGACAGGTAAGACTAGCAAAGACATTGGATATTAGGGGCCCCCGTGATTCGATGAAAATAATCTTAGCCTAAACAATGTCCAAGTGAGGTTACAATATTTCCAGGTTATAGACCATAGGTATTGTAAATGAATTACAATGACGTATTTTTTTATTTTAATAGGGTTTTTTGGGATGGATAAAACTAATATTATTAATGTAATTAATTAAAATGAATATTAAATAAAATTACATAAAATACAGTAATAGGATATTACTTGTTTGCATATCACCTATGGAACCTAATTGTTATCCACATGTGGCTTGATTTGTGGTGGTTCATCTGGCCTATCTAGTTGACTAGATGAAGGTCAATCCAGTTGAGATGGTTGATAAATGAGAGATAATGTTATGTGCTTTCTAGTGGTAGGTCCAGGGAACATATTAGTTTAGTTTTTTGGACATCGATGTAGTAATATGTCCTAATGATCTTTAGAGTCCCTTTAGTTTGATCTAGCCCTAAACAGAGTATTGGGTTGCATTAGAATTTATTCATATGTGTGGGGCTATGTGTCAGTGGATGATGCTTTATCTAGGGTAAAGGAAGGAGTTATATGTGTTGTTAGTAGACTTTATATAGGAATTATGGGAGGAGTTCCTCTTTTCATCAAATAAGGATAAAAAGTGGATTTTGAGTCAATATGTTTTTCCTTATGACTTTTCCATTCCTTATGGTTTTGAAAACCACAAACACCTTATACTTAAGCAAATATATATTTTACTTCTCTAGGAAAAATTTCCTTCCTTAATGAAATTTAACCTAACCTAGATTTCCTTATACATATCAATATTTTTCATAAATATAAAAATCAGATTTATACCTAAAACTTCAGAATCATAAAATACTTAGATAGGAAGCATTCTGTTTTAGTATCCGAATTCTGGATACGAACTCTAATGAAGTTCCATTCTGAATTCTGGATACAAACTCTAATAATGTTCTACATCAAATTCTGGATACGAACACTAATAAAGTTCCACTCCGAATTCGAGATACGAACTCTACGAAAGTTCCACTCTGTATTTCCGATATGAACTCTAATGATGTTCCACTTCGAATTCTGGAAACGAACTCTCACAAAGTTCAACTCCAAATTCTGGACTCTGAACTTGTACTAGTTCGACTCTGAACAACTACTAGTTTGACTCTGAAATTTTACTAGTTCGACCCCAAACTTCTACTAGTTCGACTCTAAACTTTTACTAGTTCGACTCCGAACTTCTATATGTTCAACTCTGAACTCTGTAAGTTCAGATTTTGAATTCTAGTGAAACCATACTCTGAATTTCCATAGAAATTCAGACTTTGGATTTCTACAGAATCCAGGTTCTGAATTCCTATAAAACAGAATCGGAATATCTCTTTATTATAGACTCTGAATTCCATTTTGGTTAGACTCCGAACTTTTTTTTGATTTCATTCCGAACATCAGTTTTTCTTATACATATAGTTGTTTCATTACAAAATTATCTCATGCCTTCAGTTATTAACTAACCATTTTTTGAGTGAAACGTGTACAGGTCCCTCCGAAATTCAAGGAGAAATATGACCGTTAGAGAAGGGAGCCGACCGTTGGAGATTCGCCTATAAATAAGAGCACATTTGAACGAGCTCAGAACTGGACTTTGACATCTTTGAGATCTGTGATTACATGTTGTTGAAGTGATTTCTAGAGAGATAGGATCTTATTAACTCTCAAAGCATTGTGCAGAATGTTTGAACAACTTGTTCAAACTTTGCCTTGTACCGACTTGCTTTGTGCGACTCTGATTGTTGTTGATTACAATCGAGGGCTTCCGGGGATAGTATGACAGATGTTCAAACACCTTGAAGTTGAGGGCATCCTTGCTGAGGAAGACAGAGGTGCCAACTACATGATATTTGAGGGATTGCGGGGATAACAAGACAGAATCCAATCTTTGTATCAAGGGCTTACCCTGGTGTGGGTAATATAGAATTTCTTGAAATTATAAATCAAGGTACCTTTATCCAAGGTTTTTGGATACCCTTCTCTTTGGGTTAAAAGAGTTATTGTTTGATTACTTGTAGTTTTACTACTTGTTTTCCCGCTTCATTTTGTATTTCTAAGGAATGTATAACATTCTTATACTTCCTTACATGTACTCTGATATAGTTAGATTATATACGATTTAATGTAGAATCTTAATCGTTGTAAATTTTTTTATGTTCTATTTTTAGAATTACTATAATAAAATCTAACAAGTCTTTAGTACTCATATATGTCTTGTGAATTATCTTGTTTAGATTTGTTAAAAAAACCATTTTGTAAATTCCCTTAAGGAATTTTTAAAGGTACAATTAACCCCCCCCCCCTCTTGTATCTGAGAATCTCATTCTTATTTCGAACCTATGTTTGGTATCACAGAGTATATAATACTCATAGTCATACCATCCTAACAATTGGTATTAAAGGGTTTGGTTCAATCTGAATTAATATCATGATTATATTCAGAAGGAAATTCTCAGATTCAAATTTTCTAGATTCATATTTTTCGGAACCTATTTGTTTTCAGACTCATAGTTCAGATACTATTTTTCATAGAGTTACAATATTTTTTTTCATAGAATATTTTCTCTTGTTAAAAAACATATAATTCTAACATGTTTGTGTGCCAAATAGTTTCTTAAGGATGGCTGGTTTAAATTTTGGTTATATTTAAAACATAAATCCTACTAGACCACCAATTTTTAATGGCAATGATTATGAATACTTGAGAGATCATAGGAAGACTTGCATTATCAATACATGAGTAGATAACAGTGTCATGATTTCTGGAGGATACAAGATTCCTGACAATTAAGTATGTTCTTTTACAAATCAAGAAAAGCTTGATTACCAACTAAACTATAAGGTACGCAATACTCTAATTTGTTCAATGACTAGGAATATATATAGCCAAATTTCATCTTGTGAAACAACTAATTGTATATGGAAGAAACTTGAAGTTACTCATTTTGGTACATCCAAATTCATAGAGACTAGAAGAACTATTATGAGAGAAGAGTATCATGGCTTCAATTTTCCTTATGGAGAACCTATAAGAAAAGTACAACAATGGTTTATGACTATCGTGAATAGACCACAATCCATGGGAGAAAATGTTCTAGATGATGACGCTCTTGTTGATAAGATTATAGACATAATTCCCATATAATGGGAATCCAAGAGGAAAGAAACCGATGAAAACAGAATGTTTACCCAAATTTATCTTGATGAACTATTTGGAACTCTTCTTCAACATGAGATGAGAATGAAGAAAGATGCTGACAACATAATGAAGAAGAATGGGAATTGTAGTGTTTCTTTTAATACAACATCAAATCACATGAAAGATATAATCCTGAGAGAGTAACTAGATCCAATTCTAAGAATGTTACTTTCCAATCCAAATCTAGTGAGAGTGAAGTCTTAGAATATTAGTTAGCTAATCTTGCTCGAAGGATGAACAAGATAGCTGGACAAAGAAATTTCTAATCCTAGTAGAAGAAGAAAGAAAGGAAAGATAAGAGGGATTCAGAGGTCACATGTTATGAATGCAAGATATATAGACACATAAGACCAGATTTTACATTGCTTAAAAAGAAATAAAGAAAAGAGAGGCATTCTGAAAGAAACATGATGAAGTTTTACAAAGCTAAAGCTAAGAAAGTCATGAAATCTAATACTACTTGGAGTGCTAGCTGTGGAGAATCTTCAAAAGGTGAATCATCAGAAAATGATTCATCAGATCAGAATAATATGGGATTCATTGTTAATACTTCTTTTCCACATACATGTCATAAGGAAAAGGTACGCTCTTCCAAGCCTTTATCAAATTTATCTCTTGATAAGAATTACTATTCTGGAAATATTAATTCTAATGAAGATACATCATCATCAGAAAATGATGAACCTTCATATGAAGAAGTATCTAGATTTTCCACGTTACTTGACGCAAAAAATTGTAAAATTTATAAAAAATTAGACAAGGCAAATACTATGGATGAAATTATTAAAAAAGAGATTTCAGATCTTGCTGAAAATATTAGAGATTAAGAAAAGCTTTTAGAAAAACATTCTAAAGACCTTCAGAAAGCGAATTCTGATAAGGAAGAACTTTATAAATATCTTAATAATTCTATTATAAAGATGAATGTTTTTTTAGGAACAATCAAACTCTAAGGAAATGATTCCTGAGGATAAGAATTTAGTTATCAATATGAAATCTGAAATATTTTCTCTTAAGAAGATTCTTGATAAATTTACCTCTGTGAAGGAATATTTTGATAAGATATATTCAAAAATTAGTCCTCAAGGAGACACTACTGTAGTAGGTTATACTCACCAAAAACTAGTTTTCAAAAACAACTATTTTATTCCTTATAGAGCCCCTTTTTGCTATAAGTTTCAAAGTGGTGGGAATTGGAAGAAAAACTATTCCTTAAATAGAGTTCAATATCTTGGGATTCATAAGGAATATTTTTCTAATCAAATGTGGATACCAAAAATTTTGTTTTCTAACAATTCTGGATCCAAGAATGTCTGGATTCTGAAAACCTAACTTGTTTCTTATTTTTATGAAAATAGAGATAGTACCGACATCAGTCCTTGGTACATGGATAGTGGATGTTCCCGACATATTACGGGAAAAAAAAGCTATTTCGAGAAGATTATCAAGAAGAAATGAGGAAAAGTATCTTTCAGAGATAATGATCAGGGAGAAATTATTGGTATATGTAACACTGTTCTTCTTGGAAAAACATTGATTTCAAATATTTTTTTTGTTAATGATCTTAACCACAACCTCATCAGCATAAGTCAATTATGTTATGAAGGATACCTTGTGAATTTTAGGAATGATAAGTACTTAGTACACAATTCCAAGGAAGAGATTATTCTTTCTGCCCATAGGCAAGAGAATTTTTACACAGTAAACTTAGAAGACCATAGGATCCAAGACTTATCTTGCCTTAGTGCAATGGAAGATCACTCTTGTTATGGAATTGAAGGTTAGAACATTGTAACCTTAGGAACATATGCAAGCTTTCTATGAACGTTTTAGATATTGATCTATCGGAGAATAGATTTTATTCTTTAAAAGTCTGTGAATCTTGTCAATATGTCAAGAAACCTAAATCATGTTTCAAATCAATCGGTGAATTATCAAAAACTGATGCACTACAGTTAGTGCACATGGATATTTTTGGACCCACACTGACTGGAAGCATTGGGGGAATGTATTATTTATTTGTCTTAGTTGATGTTTACAATATATTTACATTGGTTTATTTTCATGAAAATAAGTCTGATTCTTATTCTTATTTAAATATTTTTAGAGCGCAAGTTAAAAATGAGAAAAACCATCCATTGTAAACTATTCATACTGATCATGGAGGAGAATTTAAAATTTTTTATTTTGAAACTTTTTGTAAAAGAAGAGAAATTAATCACAACTTCTCAACACCATGAACACCTAAAAAAATGGTGTTGTTGAAAAAAAAAATAGAATTAATCAATAGATTACTAGAACAATTTTGAATGAGTATTCTATTGCCAGACATTTTTGGGCTGAAGCTGTAAGTACTGCTTCTTATACTATAAATCGAGTTTTGATTAGAACTTTTCATAATAAAACTCTTTAGGAGTTATGGAATGGTAGAAATCCTAGACTTTCATACTTAAAGGTTTTTGGATGCAAGATATTCATTCTGAATACTAACGATAACTTTCACAAATACACTCCAAAATCTGATTAAGGGATTTTCTTAGACTATTCCACAACTTCAAAGGTGTATAGAGTTTTCAACAAAAACACATTTACTATTGATGAAGCAGTACATGTAAAATTTGATGAAACTGATCCTTTTTTTTCAAACAACCCCAACCTACATCTTCGGATGTGTTTTCAAAAACTGATTATCAACCTTTGATAGAAAATCATTCTGATAAGGAAAATGATCAATAAGATACTTCTGAAACATTTACCCCAGATGATTTCCTACCCAATGTTGATGAACAGGTTTTACAAAACCCAAACCAGTGGTTTCCAAAGAATCATCCCAATGATATTATCATTGGATATGTGAATCAACCTGTATGGACTAGAAGTTCCTTAAGAAATGAAGTAGAGCATATAGAATTACTTTACCAATTGGAACCAAAACGCACTAATGATGCATTAGGTGATGATGATTGGATTAAATCCATACAAGATGAACTTAATGAATTCAAAAGGAATAAAGTCTGGACCTTGGTTGAATGACCTAAGGAAACTTCTGTAATTGGAGTAAAATGGGTCTTCAGAAATAAGTGTGATGAAAATTGAATCATCGTAAGAAATAAATCTAGATTGGTTGCTAAAGTCTATAATCAACAAGAAGGTATAGATTATGAAAAAACTTATTCTCTAGTAGATAGACGTGAATCTATTCGTATCTTACTCGCCTTTGCAGCATTCTTCAATTTTAATCTTTTTTAAATGGATGTGAAATTTTCGTTCCTTAATGGATATGTTCAAGAGGATTTTTTGGTTGAACAACCTCCTAGCTTTGAAGATACAAAACATCATTATCATGTTTTTAGACATACCAAGGCATTGTATGGCCTTAAACAGGCCCCACGAGCTTGGTATGATAGAATTACATGATTTTTGCTTCAAAATAACTATGTTAAGGGAATTTCAGATCCATCTCTTTTTATAAAGAAGAATAAGAAAAAAAAAATTAATTGTTAAAATTTATGTTTATGACATTATATTTGGTTCAACTAAGTAATAATTAACTGATTCTTTTGCGGATCTAATGAAATCTGAGTTTGAAATGAGTATGATGGGTGAGTTAACATTTTTTCTATGTTTTCAAATTTCTCAAAAACCAGAAGGAATCTACATATCCCAACATAAGTATATTAAATATCATCCTAAAAAGTTTGGGTATGACAAAACTAAGAGTATAAGTACTCTTATTGGTACCTCAAACACAAATTATGTTGATGAAGCTATGAAACCAGTAGATCAAACATCTTTTAGAGGTATGATAGGTATCCTACTTTACATGACAGCTAGTCGACCAGGCTTGATTATTTTAGTATGCTTATGTGAAAGATATCAATCCAATCCTAAGGAATCTCATTTAAGGGCAGTGAAAAGAATTTTTCACTACGTAAAGGGAACCATGGATCTAGGACTATTTTATACTTCTAGAAATCATTTTGTTTTAAAAATCTTTTCAGATGCTGACATTGGTGGATGTAGAATGGATAGAAAGAGTACATCGGGAACATGTCATTTCTTAAGAGATTCATTAGTTTCTTGGTCATGCAAGAAAAACATTTTGTAGCTCTCTCTACTACTGAAGCTGAATACATAGCAGCTGGAAGTTGTTGTGCTCAAGTGTTGTAGATGCAACACACACTCACAGATTATGGCTTGAGTTTTACTAAGACTCAAATTTTGTGTGATAAGACAATTTCCATTTTCCTTAGTAAAAACCCTACACATCACTATTTTTCGAAACACATTGATATTAGATATCACTTTCTTAGGGATCACACACTTAAATGAGATATCATTCGACAATTTATCGGAACACAAGATCATCTTGCTGACATTTTCACAAAATCTTTACCCTCTGATAGATTTGAATATATTAAACAGAAGTTAGGAATGATAACCGTGAGGTAATTTTCGTTCATTAACTTATTGTGGAAGCATTCTCCTTACCTTAATAAACTCATTTTCATAGTGGTGTACATATGTTATGAATGTTTTTTTAAAAAAATTTGTATTAATGTTTTTCAGGTTTCTTGTAATAAAGTATTTTTTGAAAATGTTCATAATGAAATTTTCGCAATGGAAATTTTCATAATGATGTTTTCGTAATAGGAATTTATGTAATGATGTTTTCGTACTGGAAATTTTCATAATGAAGTTTTTATAATGGAAATTTTCATAATAAAGTTTTCGTATTGGAAATTTTCGTAATGAAGTTTTCATACTGGAAATTTTCACAATGAAGTTGTGAATACAGATTTGCTGGTAGAGTTTTATGAGTCTGTTTCCTTCTATGAAGAAGATTGTAGAGATATGTTTTTGTTCAAAACTTATGGGAAGACTTACGAGCTTTCTTACACCAAGGTTTCAAACATGGTAGCCTTATCATATGATGGTGAAGCATAATTTTGTTCACATAAGCTACATGATGTGTAAGGAAGTTTCATCAAGGTGAAGGAAATGAAATGCCTTGGGCTTAAAGATGATAAAACCACAAATATTTCTCATCTTTCAACCAACAACTGAATTCACTAGTTGTGGGTTCAAGGGTTTCTCGTTGCGAGAAGAGGATATAAGGATAATCTAAAGAACAATGACATCAAAATTATAGATTTTTTGGTAAATCTAAGGATGATAAATCTGATGACGCACATTCTTATTACATTTCAGAATATCATGAATGGAACTTTAAAAGTTCAAATCATTATGTATCCTGCTCTTATCTCCAATATTATTATTAGGTGTCTAGATTCATTCAAGGTTTCCTTCACATCCAAGAAGATAATTTGTATGGTGATTCTTATAAGTGATGAAAACTTAAATTGGATAAATGTCAGGTTTTCAAAAGAATCAATTGAGTTTTACTATTTTCCAGAAGAAGAGGCATATGTCGCTCTGGAAAATGTATAGAGGGTCGAGCAGTAAAGAAGGTTTCTAAGAAGAGAAAATTGACAAAAGTGGTTGCTAAAGACAAGACTCCCAAAGCTATGGAAACCTAGTTTTCACCTCCCAATCTGAAAAAATAGAAAGCATATCAAGATGAGGTGGCTGCTATGTGGAGGGGAGAGAAGTAGAAAAGAAAATAAGGGGATCCACATTTCAGATTGGACCCTACTGAGGCTATGTACTTAAGAGAAAAATTTGTGGATTGGTTAGAGAAACAACCCAAAAGAGAAGAATATGAAGAAGAAGATATCTGAGACTGAAATCGTTCAATCCCTTTATAAAGCCATAGAGGTAGCCTCTGAGAATATTCCCATTCCGTAAACCTTTGAAGTACAACTATTACCAGAAACCCCTGGGAAGAATTACTTTACTCCAAATAAGTCTAAAGAGAAACAACTTGTTGAAGAAGTAGAGAAACAAGCTGGTGAAGAAGTATAAGAAGAGGTTGTTGAAGAAATTGATGAAGAAGAAGAAGTAGAAGAAAAAAGTGATGATTTGGATGACATGATTAAACATGTTGGGGATTATCATGAAAAGGCTGAATCCTCAAAGCTAGTCACTCCATGAAAGGGAGATAAAAAATATGGTAAAAGAGATGATGTCGAGGAAGAAGAAAAAGAAAATGAGTTATTGGAGGAAGAATTCTTTGAGAAGCATTTTCTAGAAGAAGGAGAAGAGAAAGAGAAACCAGATGAAGAAAAGATTGTACAACTATCTGAAAGAGAAGAAGAATCTCTCGATGATGCAATTCCAAAAGTTGATAAGCGGAAGCAAGTGCTTATGGAAATCCCAACAAAAGATGTTATAAGAAATAAGGAGGTAGGTGGTTCTTCTAGAAGGAATTTGGTGCAAGTTGAATAAGAACAATCCCCTAGAAAGTTATCGGACTCAGAGTCATCTGAAATGGGAGAAAACATTGTAGTTGAATCTTTTTAAATGTTTGTAGACAAAATTTTGATATTTACCACCAAATACTCCAGATGCTAGATGCTCCAACATAGCCTAAATCAAAAATCAGAATTTGTATCCATGGTGTTGGAAAAGATTGTGAAGATTGAGGTTGATCATTGAAATTCCCTTATCAATTATGATGTTCATAGAAAATCGTGCACCAAAATCACATTGTGGTCTATGAAATTTGATGATGACTTGGTTGAGATTGATCGTTTTCAGAATGATGTTAAATATTCTTTTGACACTGAGGATGACATGATTAAGAATTTTCAGGATAAGCTAACCAATGAGAAAAATACTCAGAATCAACAAGTGAGAGATCTAAATGGAAATCTTAACTCAGTTGCTCAGAACTAGAAGGGGGAAATATATTTCCAGATTGAATTTCAAGAGAAGCTGGAAAAGCAAGATGAGTTACTGAAGATGCAGGAAGAGGCCATGAAGGCTTAGGTAGAAGTATTGAAATCTCAAGATGAATGGATAAAATAATTATAGAAGAAAGCTGAGGAGGATCATAATTACTTGAAGAAGGTGAAAACATTGTTGAAGAAGTTAATTCTCAAGGAAAATGAGGACAAATAGACAAATCCGATTTTTTGTTGTAATGCTTCTTGTTGTAAAAATTATTTCAACTCTAATGAAATTTTTGGTTAGTTGTATCTTGTGATGTTATGTACTAAGGTATCAGGTACCTTATTTCTTTTCCATTCCGTAAATTCTTTTTGAAAATCACAAAGGGGGAGAAGGAAAAAGAACTACTCAAAAGGGGGAGAAGGAATATTTTTTAAGTCAATAACTACCCCTAAGTAAGGGGGAGCTTATCTAAGGGGGAGTTCCTCATTATGAAGTTTTTCATTTCCATTTATAATGAAACGTGCATTACGGAAATCCAGAATGCATTCCTTGGAGTTCCTAAGCCTATGGGGGAGTTTGTTTCGTTCACTATCATCCACGAACAAAGGGAGATACGTTTTAATTTCAAAGCCTATTGAAAATTTTCAAAGTCCTTAGGTTCTTTTTGGAAAGGTTTTTTGTGATTTCCAAAACGGGGGAGATTGTTGAGTCAATAAAGTTTTCCTTATGACTTTTCCATTCCTTATTGTTTTGAAAACCATAAACACCTTATAATTAAGAAAATCTATATTTTACTTATCTATGGAAAATTTCCTTCCTTTAGTAAATTTACCATAACCTATATTTCCTTATACATATCAATATTTTTCTTAATATAAAAATCAGATTCATACCCAAAACCTCAAAATCATATAATACTTAGATATGAAGCATTCTATTTTATGATATAAATTTTGGATACAAACTCTAATGAAGTTCCATTCCGAATTCTGGATATGAACTCTAATAAAGTTATACTATGAATTCTGGATACGAACTCTAATAAAGTTCCACTCCGAATTTTGGACACGTACTCTAAGAAAGTTCCACTCTGAATTCTGGATATGAACTCTAATGAAGTTACACTCCAAATTCTGTATACGAACTCTCACAAAGTTCAACTCCGAATTCTGGACTCCAAACTTGTACTAGTTTGACTCCAAACTTCTACTAGATCAACTCCAAACATTTACTAGTTCAACTCCAAAATTCTACTTGTTCGACTCTGAACTTTTACTAGTTCAACTCCGTAATTCTATAAGTTTGACTCTTTACTCTGTATGTTCATATTCTGAATTCTAGTGAAACCAGACTTCGAATTTCCATATAAATTCAAACATCAGATTTCTAGAGAATTTAGGTTCTGAATTCCTATAAAACATAATCCAAATATCTCTTTATTATAGACTCTGAATTATATTTTGGTTAGACTCCAATCATTTTTTTTCTTACATTCTGAACATTAGTTTTTCTTATACATACACTTGATTCATTAAAAATGATGTTGTGCCTTTAGTTATTAACTAACCGTTGGTTGAGTGACACGGGAACAGGTCCCTCCGAAATTCAAGGAGAAATATGACCGTTGGAGGAGGGAGTCGAACGTTGGAGATTTTCCTATAAATAAAATCTCATTTGAATGAGATCGGAACTGAACTTTGACATCTTTGAGATCTGTGCATACATGCTGTTGAAGTGATTTCTTGAGAGAGAGGCTCTTATCAACTCTCAATGCTTCGTGTAGAAAGATTGAATATCATGTTCAAACATTTCCTTGTGCAGACTTGCTTCGTGCGACTCTGATTGTTGCTGATTACAATTGAAGGCTTCCGGGGATAGGAAGACAGAGGTTCCAACACCTTGAAGTTGAGAGCTTCCTTGCTGAGGAAGACAGATGTGCCGACTACCTGTTAGTTGAGGGCTTGCAGGGATATCAAGACAGACTCCGATTTTCATATCGAGGGCTAACCCTGGTGTGGGTAAGACATACTTTCTTTAAAGTATAAATCAAGGGACATTTATCCATGGTTTTTGGATACACTTCTCTTTGGGTTAAAAGAGTAATTGTTTGATTACATGTAGTTTTATTACTTGTTTTTCCACTGCATTTTGTATTGCTAAGGAATGTATAACTTTCTTATACATCCTTACTTGTACTCTGATATAGTTATATTCTATACTCTTTAAGGTAGAATCTTAATCATTTAACCTTTGTTAAGTTCCCTTTTCATAATTACATTTCCGAAATATAACAAGTCTTTAGTACTCATAAGGGTCTTGTGAATTATCTTGTTTAACATTTTTTAATCATAGCCATTCTGAAAATTCCCATAAGGAATTTTTAAATGAAAAACTAACCCCCCATTCTTGTATCTGAGAATCTCATTCTTATTTAGATCCTATGTTTGGTATCACAGAGTATATAACACTCAAAGTCATACCATTTTAACAGTCGAAAGATATAATCACCATTCCTTACGGTAGTATATAAGTGAGGGAACATAAGATCATGATCAATAATATTTTTATCAATGGCCCGAATCTCTTTCTAGAATAGGATTCCCATGTGGGATGGGATTAGGAGTTCCTCCACCTTTCTATTCAATATTTTTTTACTCGTTTTACATTTACAATATATATTATGGTAGAGTTGTAGGAGGATTTAATCATGCAAACGCACTCACAAGGAGGCCAACCTCACTAGGGGAGCCATCAATGTTCTTTAAGAGGATGGGATATAATTCCAGATCATAATAACATGGACCATCGAGGTTTTGACACACAGGTTGGAGACCTCAGTAGTTTCCTTTCTGACCCTCTACTACCAGCAATCACTATGCCTATCCTATGGTCTTTGGTATGATGTGTTTCTTCTGTGGGGTTTTGGACCCCCTTCAAAATATGTTTATAGGGGCCATTCTATTTCAATGTTGTGGATAGGGAAAGGTTCAATACCATTATCACTAGGAGTTAATATCTAGGATATTTCTGTAGTATAGATAGCGAGCTCCAGCTACACCATATATAGATGGAGATAATAGAGGATGCTGTTAGTATGTTCCTCAAGGATATTGATTTGTTCATGGTCATGGAGGTGGTCATCAATATAGGGATTGAGGATATTTTAGTTGTCTATTTGAATCTGTATATGTAGATGTTCTTGTAGGACCAGAGATCAGTAGAGGTACAATCATGTTATTTAGTACCCTTTGCTTGAGAATTTTAGGATTCATGAACATCAACCTCCATTGTTACACCTACTCTATATCATGCTTTGGTACTAGTGATATAGTTGAATCATGAGACCCTGTTATAGTGTATACCCATATAAGATCTAACCAACATTTTTTATGTGTAATGAGAATATATATTGATATTGGGACATCATAAGTCCCATTGAGATCTATTAATTCAATAGATGAAACCATGTGATGTAATTATTTAAATATAATGGTTCTATTTTTCCATGATTTTATATAATTATTATTGTGGAGATTTTTATTTAAATATGTGGATGGATAGTGTGTGACATTCATTAGAAATTGGGGTTTTTGGGTGGATTGTTAGTGTATGTAGCCTCTTCTTTTTTATTGGCTGAGCTGTTAGGGGAACTGTTGGAAACTATGATGGTTAAAGTCCTAATGGTTTTCAGGGTGTTTTGGGATGTTTTTCCTACTGAGTTTGTGACTCTACTCCCTTGGTATGATGTTGATTTCAGGATTGACTTAAAGAATAGCGTTTCTCTACTTCTGATGGATCAGTATTAGATTACACCTTTTGAGCTGCAGGAGTTGAGGACTCAATTAGATGATTTGATGAATAAGGGATTTTTCTTTCCTAGTGTCTCAACGTGGGGGTGCTCTAGTGGAGTTCTCAATAAAGGATGGCAGTAGTATGAGTTTGTGAATAGACTACATAGGTGGAATCCAGTAATGGCCATGAAGTATTAACCTCTTCCGAGTATAGATTGTCTTTTAAACCATTTGAGAAGTGGTACTTGGTTTAATAAGATCAATTTCCATCTTGGATATCACAATTTAAGGGTGAATGAGGAATATATTCCAAAGAATTCATTAATATGCGTGTATTTTAAATTCCAGATCTTAAGAATGCCTTTCGATGTTATGAACGCACCTACCATATTCATTGGACTCATGAACTCTTTCTTCACAGAGTTCCGGGATATGTTTATCCTAGTATTCATTACTGATATTTTAATTTACTCATAGTTAGTAGTAAAGCATATTGATGATCTCAAAACAATCATTTAGGTTCTTTGACATAACCAACTCTATGGAATATTCTTCAAGTGTATGTCTTGGAAATATTAAGTACATTTCCTTGAACATGTGGTGACTTTTTAGGGTGTAGTGTTGGACTAGTCGAAGGATGGAGATGTTTTTTCATGGAAGAAAACCAAGAGTGTTGAATTTTTTTAGTTTTCTTGGACTCAGAAGCTATTATTGAAGGTTTTTAGAAAACTAATTCTTATTTTAATCACTTTGCATAGTTATTACTATAAAGGAATAATATTTTGTTTGTCTTGATCAGTGATAGGTAGAATTCGACTGCCTAATGTAGAAGGTGGTTAGTAACCCAGTGCTCTGATTGCCTAAGGAAAGGGTTTTTTTGTGGGGTTTTGGGATTTATCTTGACTGGGATTAGGATTAATTATAATGTAAAAGTGTAGATTTATATTTTATGGGTCTTGGAAGATATTTCCACATGAGCTTATGTACACCACCCATGATCTAGAGTTCACATGTGGCTTTTAATGACAAATTTGGGGTAGGGTTACCTAATTATGGAGCACTTTGTCGTCTTCATGGAAAACAAGAGCATGAGTTATATCATCTCACATTGAAATCTAAATATGTGAAATTGGAGGTGGATGTTGTTTCTTCATGATCATTATATTGAGATCTCTTATACCACAAGAATGGGAAATTTCATGCCTGATTTATTGAGCTGAAAGTTTCAAAGGGAGGTTTCCTTGGAGTCTGCAGATGGTTTGTAAGAAAGGGACGAGTAAGAATCCTAGCACATAGATGCAACAACTGATGGTAGTAGAGTCTATTTTTATAAAATTATAGTATGGTCTTTTCTGATGGAGTAGGTAGAGTTGACTTTATTCAGAGACACAACGACAGAGCTAAAGTGAAATCATGTAGGCTATGGTAATCTTCTAGAAATATGGTTAGGGGATGGTAGGAATTGGATTTTGTTTTAGGGGATGTTTTTTTTCTGGTAGTGGTGTCTGAAGAATTCATCCATGACCTTTATAGCTCACCCATATATGTAAAATCATAAATTTATAAGTTTTATCATGGTTTCAGGATGAAGTTTCAGTGGAATGGGAAGATATTATAAGTGGAAGAGTTTTTGGAGGGTACTTGGCTTGTCATGAAGTGAAATCGAGAGATCATGTTGGTGTCAGTTTTTTTACATCCCATTGATCTTCTTGTGTTTAAATGGGATAACATCTCAATGTATTTAGTACTATGGTTACCCAGAGAGTATGAAAGTTCTAATGATATCTAGTTCATAGTGGATGGGTAGAAGAAATCAGCCCATTTATTTTTCATCAAGGATTTTGGTATAGTGGATTCATTGGATAGGAGGTATGTGGTTGTAGTTGTGGGGTTACACCGAGTTCTGAGTATCAAAATCATAAATTGGATCACACATTTTAACTCATGTGTATGGAGGGGAGTGAAGTATATATTCATAAAAAATGTTCTTCCTCAACAATATCCCCCACCCTCAGATTGATCTGTAGACTTAACAGACGTTCCAGACACTAGACGATATGTTGTGAGCACGAATCTTGGACATTGGTGGATCCTGAGTGTGAAACATAACCATGGAAGTAGTTGATTACATTAATATCTATCACTCATAAATTATAATGGAGTAATTTTTTCTATTTAAAGAAGTTCATACCATTCACCTATGTACTAGTTAGATGTTGGGGAGATGGTTGTTTAGTTCTCAAAGGTAGTTCAATGTACATAAGATATGGTTTATCTTTTTCATGAGAGGTTGAAACTTTTGCAGGATAGGTAGAAGTCATTCTCCAATCAAAGGAGATACAATTTGAGATTGTGGGGTGGGACCATGTGTTCATGATGGTTAACCATCTATGTGAGAAACAAATGTTTGGCTGAGGGTGAAAACATCACACCAGGTTCATTACCCCCTTTGAGGGGTTGGGGTGAGATTGAGATGTGGCATTCTAGTTGGTTTTTACACCACAGTTTGAGAGGATCCATGTAGCCTTTCACATCTCACAACATCGTTGGCATCTTTACATTGACTCGCATTTCATTAGTACAGAGAGTGGCATATTGAGTATGAGGCGATGTATGTGGAGGAGCATGTGGAGATATAGTAACATTAAGAGAAGGTGATTCATGGAGAAACCATTCCTTTTTTTCTGTGTTTTTGAGGCATTCTGCTTTAGAAAAGAGTGATTGGGAATGATAAACATATAATTTTCCCTAGAACCCATAATGGTTTTTACATTTTACTCATTCTATTTTCCCTATAATGAAATGGTTTTCCCTTTTTTATGAATTGAGTAATTTTACCTTTGTTGAGATAGGTGTGGTATATTGAATAATAATGTCTAGACATGTGAAGAGTGGATGACCTAGTTCCTAATTGAGACACATTAACAAAGATGTGATAATACTAGTGCATTTGAGCTAGTGCTGCACAAAGTAGGTAGTATATAGACATGGATGACAGAATTCCATGTTATTTGTGTTCAAGGTGGTATGGTTGTTTTACTTTCATGGTGTGTTTTTTGTTAGTTTTTGTAGGCGTGTTTAGTTGCTAGTAGTTCTGGAGGAGTGACAAGAGTTTTCCAAGGTATTTGGAGTCATAGATGTTCAACCCACATTGTTATTTTCTTCTGGGTTGTTTTTAAATTATTGAGTGTGAGAATTGTGTGAGAGGTAACTGATTTAAATTATCAAACCTCTTAGTCCCATTAAATTGTGAAATTGTGGTGTTTGAGGTGTTTTGAGAGGTCAAGGTGACTTATTTCAACACAATGAAAAATTTACCAATTTTTCATTTTCTCTAATGTAAAATACTAGAGGTCACTAATGTCAGGGACTCCTAGCAGTGACTACTAGTGGTGAGTTTATAGCAGGGACTCACAAGTAGTGGATTACTAAACGATGGCTCCTGGAACGATCACACACCTGGAAATGAGTCGCTGAATAGTGTCTCACTGAATGGTTTCCCACTTAGTGGTGACTCACCAAATAGTGGCTCATCGAAATGTCATGTGTTCTATGGTGACTCGCCAAATAGTTTCTTAATGAACTATCAATCATCCTGTGTGGATTCAGTGAACAACGACTCTCCAAATAGTTGCTCGTATAATGGTGACTTTTCGAACAGTGTCTCATATAATTTTCTCTCATGAGCGGTGCCTCACTGTATAGTAACCTGTTAAACATTTACTCATCCATTGGTAAATCATTCGAACTCTTTTCCAAATTTCTATTTTTCCATTGGTTGCACCTTTCAATGTTGAATCATGAAATGTGTTTCCAGGTTCATATATTTTTCCCCATTGATGATTTCATTAACATAAAACACATATCATGCCTTGTTTTTAGGGATTTTAGGCTGATTCAAACACCATAAATCATATCTTTAAATTAATAATAGTCTAGGGGGATTTAAATTAGTTAAATCAGGTTATCTTGACTTGATCTAATTTTATTTGAAAATAATAACATATCTAACCCACATATCAATTTAGATTTTCAAAAAGGCCATGATGTCTTCCACCCTTGTCCTTCTTGTTTTCCCCATGTACAGGATGCCCAGATCCCTTCATCCTTTTGGATTCGTGCAGTGCTAGTATTGCTTTCAACTCATGTTTTCCCCATATATTTTTTCTACTTCATTCTATCACATCATTTGTTGCCACTATTATGTGTTGATAATCCCTTCTTCCAAGTAGTATTTCCATCATTTGTAAAACATTTTTGACATGTCAGGTAGGTATATGGATGTTTACATGGTGATATGGGGTTTTTGGTTTAAGTTAACATAATTTAAAAAGATTAGGTTAATATATGAGGGGATGGGGGAATGGTGAGGCATGTTTACATAGTTTTCCGTTCGTTTTGGATATTTTGACCTGTATGGGATAAATACCCTCTATAAATAATGTATATTTGGGGTCACTGTTTTAAAATTGTATAGTTATGAAATACTTGTTTTTTATTTTCCAATAACACATTTATATAAAAAATTGTTTACCATGTACATCCTGCTAATAAATGGGAAACCCAATACCATACTATTTTTATGATAACCCATAAATTAACATGTTCATATTAGAGAACATATGACTTATTAAATAGAAATATGTTTTACCTTGGGTATTATAGTGACTATATGTTTGGGTTTGTCTATTTTGTGTTGTGTTGTGGAGTTGTTGTTGGAATGATAATGTGCCATAGAATGGTTTGGAAGGTGTGATGGTATATCATGTCGATAGATATATTGATTGAAGAATTTATGCATATCATTTGGTAGTAGGGCTGTAATGGGTTTTTACTTTGGTTCTGTTTCCAGATGTGGTTTTTCGGATGAGATTTTAGAAAAATGGATTTGAATAATGGCAATTATGGTTGGTATGGGTAGATTGTCCAATGTCTCTATTTGTAAGATTTTTTGTGTTTCTTTTTGTGTACTAGTATTAGTAGTTTCAATTATTGTAGGGGAACAATTGAATAAATAGTTGGTCAATAAATTTTGGAACTGGCTAGTGTTCCATTGAATAAATGAATTAATAAATGAGTTGTGAATGAAGAATTGTAATGGTAAATTTAATTGGTTGGAAATATGAATTGGTTTGTGGTTTGATCTATGGTATTGAACATTTAGAGGTAGAAGAAAAAATGGTAGGGTGGATATTCTTTTTGTTTGGTCGATAACAAGTAGATTGGGTTGAGGGTTTGATATATATATATATATACTATGTATTTTTTCTTTTGATTTCAATATGAACAACCACCTAGTTGAGAACTATCTGTTGAACACCCCCATCGTCATGGGGGAGGGTGTTTTTCCAAAACATCATAGTGAGAGGATGGATTGTTGTCTAGCCGCCCTTCCCAACTTCTACTTCCTAGAAGTAATAAACTATGCTTCATCGGGTAGGTTTTCGTTTTTGGGTCCCTGGTGTATGTGAGGGAGTTGTGTTTTCACAGTTGTTTGTATGATGATATGTGTCGTGTGTTCCCAAGTGTTATTGATATGTGACGTGGTATGAGGGCTAGCTGTCTATGGGAATGATGAGGTGTGGTATAATGCAATACTATATGCAGATAGTATGTGGTGTAGTATTTGGTTATGGTGTCTATGAGATAGAAGGGGTCGTGAGGTTCATATTTGTTTTGGTGGGGTGTGATGTTGAATTTTTATTAGAGGTGGGAGTGCCATTTCATTTTATATTAGGGAGTGAGAACAGCTAATCCAAGGGAAAGTGGTGTGGGGTACCCTATAATCAATGTGCATTATATTACATTACATTACTTGTGTTATTTGAGGTGAATGCCTTGGTGCGGTTGGGGTGGTTAGTATATATTCTTATGTGTTGTTTGGTACTATTATTTTCTAACATGTGAATTATTATGCTCCTATCACATATGCATGGAATATATTGTTTTTCTAACTAACTCCACTTGAATACATTCGTTATGAATTTAATGGTGTTTTCCTGTTTCCAGGAGTACTACATGGAGTGTGTAGAACCTTACTAGATCTGAATTTGACATAGATGTTGTGTCACTGCATATCCATACATTTGGTTAATAAATTAAAGATTATATTGTAATTTAAATAGTTATATTTTCAACATGTATGTTTGATTCCTTTGTACTCCTTATATATATTATAGAGTTATTTTTGGAGGAAACATATTATCTCTTGATAATGATTATTTAAAAAAGGAAATGCCTCCAATTTCCTCAGACATATTTACATTTAGTGTTGGTCACCACCCAGGGGCCTATTAGATGTATGAATCTGGGTTCATTATCCCCATATCTTAATTGTCATCCTAGGAGGTGCAAATTTTGAGGTAGTGGTTGTGACAGAGTTCCACTAGTATCAATAGTGTGTCCTTCTTTTTTATTAACAAATACAGCTATTAATAATACATTACAGTATATCAAAAATATTTTATTTTTGATCCTTGGATTATGAATTTTTACTAGATAATGTAAAATAATCATTTTCACATGATTTCCATTTCCATCTAGAATATGAGTGTATAATTACTCAATAATTCCATCTAATTAAAATCTCCTAACCATTTATTAAAAATGAAATAGATAGAAGAAAAGATATTGACGGTGTCATACAATTGGGATTTACTTTGTCCAACAAACCAAGGAATTACATATCACATTAGGGAAAATCATTTTAAAACTCATAATCATAAACTATTTCCCATTTGGATTGAGAATTACCTCAATTAAATTTCATAATAATCTCTGTATACTTTCTTTTATACAACCTTATAGGAAAATCTTGTGGTCATTGTTCTTAGGAGGATTCAATACTCCTTCCCCGACTTCACATTATTGGAGGATTGAAACCCTCCCTACCAATCCCCTTTTTCTTACCAAGAATAATATTTTAGGTACAGATACTAACCATAACCATAAGGGGTGTGATTTCACTAACCCTTTAATTATTGGATATGATTCACCAATTATCATATATTTTGTATGAAATTAATATGTTTGGAATTTACTACTAAAATTGATATGCAGAATCACTTAGAGAAATACCTTGTGGGTTCCCTGATTGAATACCCTCACATTATGTTTGAGAGTAAGGACCATAGGTAGGCAAAACTCCCTTATATGACAAGAATAACTCCAAACTAAATCACAACCTCTACATCACTTGGGTGGGCTCCACGAGTCCTTGCTCTACCAATTGGTAACCTAAATGGGGATATTTTAACTCTTGTGAATTCATACTATCCACAAAAGAATATGCATACCCATTAAGGGAATTATCAGAACCACTACACCCATTCTTATTCATAATATTATTATCCAAAGACCCATCATTATACATCAAATTAATAAAACTATTTGAGGGATATCTAGAAGGAAAATTATCTTTTCATTGACTAGGTGGCCTATTTCAAATTGAGGAATCAATTCCATAGTTAAGGAATTTTTTGCAGATTATGGACATCATGCAAGAATTCATGGAATTTCAAAAATTCATACTAGAAAAGAAAAAAAGGGATATTTTAATAAACACCATGAATGTTCATGTCTTTCCACTATGTTAGACAACACCACATTTTTTGTCAGAACAGTACTCAAATCGACTTAACCAATTCTCTATAAATGTAACCAAAAAAATCTTGATCAGAATTTCAATCCAATTATATTGGAACTAAATATTTAGGATTCTATATAAAAAAGTATTTTGGGTGGCCAATAGATCATGATAAATCAAAAATATCTTTCTCAATATTGAGTAACAGAGTTACTAAACTCAAATGTGTTGAATCTAGAGTTCCATTCATCAATTCACAGAAAACGTGGATTTATAGAAACTAAACCAAATCTCATTCCCTCTTAATCAATTATGAATTGGTATGCATAAGAATCCATGCCCCCAATGTAATTTATATTCTGTTTGAAACTACCTAAATGAATGATTGTTTTTTCATCATATCACACATTCATCAGGGTTTATTTCCCTTAGAAAGCACCAAACATTCAATAATTGAGTGCTGAAAAAGTATAATTTTTTCTGAAACTGCATCTCTACAAACAATAACAAGATCTTTGTCTCCCCTTTTTATAATATGACATGCATCATCCTTATTTGTGGAAGGAACAGACTTCATATCCAATTCCAAATTCTTACCTAGAGGAATCAAGAATGAGGAAACAGTTGTCGGGACATGGCGATGCAATATCCAGCTGCCATTATTAATTGAGCAATTTGCATGAAATATGCCTCATTCCATCCCATAGATACAACGTAAGAAGTCACTATTGGGGGCTTCATGATGGAGATCATGTCGAATCCATGATATCGTGAAAACATTCTAGAGGCTAGATAACTTAAAATTCAGTTCACTAGGAGATCTCCCAAGACCATGTTCCACAATCCATCCTTAATATGGATAATAATAATTATTTTTTAATTGAGTATTCACATTCCCACATTGTTCATGTTTACATAATAACAATATTCAAATAATACACAATATAATATAGACCAATAATTCCCTCCCTATCGTTTATGTTGATTTTGGATTTTGGATATAATATGTGATTTCAAATACATAGGTTTGATGAATTTAATTTATTATATAATTTAAATTATATTAGAAAACATTGAATAGAAACGGTTTACCCATGATTGATGATAGAAATTACTAAATTTTATTGAATAAAATTTGATCATGTATTTATTTTCATCATATCTATATTTTCAATAATTATTTACATGGGATAAAAAAGGATATTTCACAATTAAATTTGGAAAAAGATACAAAAAATTATTGATGCTAATGCACTATCTAAAATTGAATAATCTAGAAATTTTTCAAACCAAACATAAATGAAGATGTTGAGAAGCAAGTGTTTCTATTCTATCTAGAATAATTAGAAAATATATTCAAGGGTGAAATAATGGTTTTGGAATAAATTTTTATTATTCAATAAAATATGTTTTATAATATTTAGATATACTATAATATATATATTTATTGATTTATTGACTTAATCATTGAGATTATTAGATAAATTTAGGAAAATGTTGGATATACAAAGTATTATAGGCTGGTAAAGAAGATCATAAGAATACTTCCACATTGTTATAAATCTAACATAACATCTCATAATAAATAAAATATGGATATATAATCTATAAATGAATAATAAATAAAAATTCATTAATATGAAATACATGTAATGCTAGAAAGAACACTAACAAACATAATAATTACATAGATCTTAATTTTTCAACGATTACTGACACCGATGAAGGTGATACTTGAGAATAATATGAATTTGAGGTGTTTTAATATGATATGTAAGAGAGATTCAATATGTAGGACGATATATTTTAATTAATTAAATGATTCATTTTTTTTTCTGTTGTCAAATCTGGAAATTTTATATGTGTAAGGATATATTATAAATAAGGTGGTAATGAAAAAACCATAAAATTTATATCTAGTAAATTTCAAACTATAATATAATATATACTACTTAATATATCCTAGAAAAATTTCAATAGGAAGAGGAAAATAATAAAATTTGAAATTATTGATGGAGATTATTTAATAAATGATTAATCAGAATTTGGGCCAGGTATAATAGGTTAATTTCAAGAATATATTGAAAATTAAAAACTAGGAAGGGAAATGAAAATTCTTAAAAGTTATTACTAAAAACAATATACAAACTCAGGAGGAACTAATTCATCTTGATGTTTATAGTACAAAAATTTAAAAATAGGCAGATTATAGAAATTTCTATACAATTATTTTTATAAATATGATTGTGATATTAATATATTATTAAATGATCTTTCAAATAAATTAGTTAGTTAAAAATATTATACGAGTTACCATATTTCAGTATAAAGAATTAAAAATTTGATAAAGTGTCTTATAAACATAATAATTTATTTAATTAGTGGGAAAATAATGACGGATCTCATATTGAAGGGTGTTACGATGAAAAATAAACATTAATTGAAAATTATTTATTGTTTTAAAAAAATAAGTTATATTTTATAAGGTTATATAATGTATAGTTGTTAAAATGATCTAGAAGAGGCCAAGTCTATTTTATGAAATATTTGAAAGAATGAAGAATAATTTAAATGGTTAAATTATTGGTTATTTATTATGTTGGGACATTGGATGAATGAATCCAGAATTTCCATAACAAAGAGAAGATAAAGGTTAAAGAACTCCCTTAGTTATTAGGGGTTAATAAATAAAAAAGGATATCTTCAAAGTTTATAGCTCTATAATGGGAAAATTGTGAGATCATCGCAGCCCTAATGGGACCCTAATTATGCATTTACCAATATCGTTATTTTTACTATTATAGAGCAAAAAATTTAAAATTGAATGTAAATTCCCCAAAAGATCCATAAAAAAGAATGAGGTTATATGCATCATTCAATGGAAGAAGTTATTTATAATGATATGGTAATCATTATTCAACTTTTAGGCATGATGACATATATTTTAGATGAAAAATAAATCTAAATGAATTCCAATGAATTCAATGGTGGATGAATAAAATGAAGAGTATCATTATTCTATTGAGAAATAAATACACAATTTTTGGTGTTGATGAAGACTATATTTATGTATAAAGGCTTTGTAGAAAGTGGTGAGTCTATTAGGATTTTTTAAAAGACTAATAACAATTATTTGATGAAATAGATGTAATTGAAACTAGTTTTTATATATCCCCAAATATGATAATATAAAACAATCTAAAATACTAAAATGAATAAATACTAAAAATTTAGAATACCTTACAAAGATGCGAAAAAATCATTTTTAATCTATTATGGATTAGTTTGATAGATATAAAAATTTGGGAAAAATAGATTAACAACTATATATTGTATCCTAATGTTCTAATTGAATCACATGGTGTTCATGTTGGATCCACCATATGGAATGCTAGCTTCATGTAGTGAAAAGGTTGAAGATGATGAATATATATTTTCTACAGTGATGTTTTTCATGTCTATGAAGAAGTAATAACTCCACATACATTTGATGGTAGTAGTTTATATTGGAAATAAATGAGGCTCTACAAATATTGTATCATTTCTTCATGCATTTAAATTTATGAATAAATGTAATGGTTAGATCCTAAATGTATAAATTAGTTGTATACATTAAACCGCTTAGTTGTTTATTTGGTTTAATGTCTTCTTCAATGATGGTATATATTGTAGTATCAATAAATGAAAAAAATATCATTTTTCTCTCATCATATATTGTATAAAATAATATAAACATATTGGAATTGAAATTATAATGTTCATGCATTACAAAATGGTCATCATATATATATATATATATATATGGATTTATGTTATACTACATCAATATCCCACATTCAATAAATCATTTAAAACATTGTTCCATTTCACCTTATGTTTTATAATAATAAATTGAGAATTACACTATCTCCAAAAAAAATTGGATATCATTCACAATGAATTTGGACAGCTATCATTAACATAACCATATATAACATCATAAGAAATATTTTTTCAGTTCACAACCTTTATTTTTGATTTTATCTTAAACACACAATGTGTATCTCTCTGATTCAATATCAGTCCTCATTTCTTCAATAATAAATTTTGAACACATGGACAATACATCATTCAATGAAAATATGAATCTACAGATCATTATATTTATAAAAATATTATAATATTGAATAATATACACTGTACTAAAGATTGAAAAGGACATTGTATGCTCTATTTTGAAAATATATTTATTTATTCGTAGTTCTACTAGTTTCCATGATATAGAAACATGAATTCTTATATTTTACCTTAGTTTGAGACATCTAGTGGTCATTAGACAATAATATTTTAATCCCAAATAGACAAAAATTTTGTTCATGATTCCAAGAGTGTAGACTAATTTAATCAATGAATAAATTAATGTTTTTTATCCCTAATTCTATTAACATAATATGTCCCTTTTCTGGGTAGATATTTATAATATCTAGTTGATTCAAAACACTCTTAAAATACATTCAAAATCATGGTCCATATTGTCTTACTCATCATACATTGATAAAATCGCATATTCATTATGATCGTACTATTGAAGTGATAAATATCATAACCAACCACCCCAATTAGTTAATTCATTAAATAATATTGCATACCCAGGTTATCAATGTATGAGTTCTCATGATAGTTATCTTTCTAACAACTATAAAAATGGACTGAAATATGATCCATTCAAAACTAATATACCAATGATATCAGTATGAATCACTATGTGGTATAAATAGTAATTCATACAACACAAATAATGAAACATATTATTTATCTTCTACCATATATGAATATTATATATTCCAATACAATAATCCTACTCACGATAAATACAACATTCTTTCACAACCTATGAAAATCCATGATGAACATTGAGTACGGACAAACTAATAGTTATACATTTAGAGGTCAATTATAAATTTACATCATGAATTATATTTCTATAATAACATTTATTTTTCTAACATAATTAAATGATATAATGGAGTATTCAACTAGTATTATACAATTTTATAGTTTTTAAATCATTATAAATCTCTAAATAAAAGACATAATAACCAGTTTCTGATATAATATATGTAAAAATGATATATTTTCATTGTGTTTTCTTTCCCTTCAATGTTTTAACGCATTACAAAAAATATAATTTCTATAACACCTATATCTATCCATTTGATAAAATCCTATAACTATAATTTTTTTCAAAAACAACAATTATGTATGCATGTTTTGAAAATGTTGAGACATAGGAATTATATTCTTAACAATTCACCTTCATGAACATATTTAAATATCATAGCTTCAAAACACTACATGTTACTATTTGATATTCTATTTTCTTCCTAGAGGAATTTCTATGATAATATTTATCATTATTTAAAAAATATTCCATTAAAATTTTCATTGAAATAATTTCAGTAATTATATTATTATTAGAAAATCCTCTTAAACTCTTATACTATAAGTGATGGTCACATTGATACAATTAATAATATTACTATTAGCTTAAAAACAATACATGTTTATATTTTAACTTATATTATCTTCTTAGTGTCCTTTCTATGTTAATATTTATCATCTTTTGAACAGTATCCAGTGTAACATTTTCCTTGAAATAATGAATATAATTAAATTATTATTAACCAGCCCACCTAAACTATTATACTATTAAGTGAGGGTCACATTAATAAAAAAAAATAATAGAACTCTTTTTATTTTTCATCACTTTTATAACATAAACTCTTTTAATTGTCATTTCAATTCATATTTCAATGTTTTCTAGTACAATAATTTGAGAAATATTTTAATACATTTTTTATGATATCTAACTCATAAATCATTATATATTAATCTTTACCATCACATTTCTAAAAGTATTTTAGGATTCTGAGTGAAAAATAATTATCACAATCATTGGTAATAGTGATGGAAAATATCTAAATGAAATTTTATTTTAAGTAATTAAATATCTCTTTCCCTTCATATTCACTAAAAATGTTAAGATATTATTTGTAAACACTAATTTAATTATGATTGGGTATATATTTTATCAGCTAATTCTGAACGTCCCAATGACCGAAAATACACTCAATATCAACTTATATATTATATTTTTATTAAAATATATTATCATGACACACATTCCCTTTTTTGTTAGGGATTTCAATTTATTTCATTTTTATAAGATCATTTTAAAAAGAAACCAAATTTTCCATTTCTTATATTATAGAATATATTTTATGCTTCATTTTATTTGAAAAAGATTAATTTAGTATGATAGACCACCAATGGATGGAGGGAACATATTAACTCATATATTAGTAAAAATCAATATATAATTATTTACCATTATAAAAGCATTAATCCAAATAATATTATCAAAATAATTATATAAATTAAATAATCATAATACATGTGTATACTGTAAAATATCAAATATTGTTTATAAAAAATCATTGTTTGAACATATATTATCATATATAATAATATATTTTATATGAATATATATAAATTTTAATAATAATTAATATAATCATAAAAAAATATTATAAATTTATATGTAGAAACTAATTTTTTTCATCAATAAAACAACTTTATCATCCATTTATTACATTGATTTTGAACTAATATTTATTTTACAGAACCATAAAATATACATTGGGTAACACATTCCTCTAAAATAGAAATTGGTAATCTCCATAACATTCAATACTAAAATGGGATTTTCATGGAGTTTCACAAACTCATTGAGTTATAATTTGTAATATCTAAACCAATTAAATTATTAAACTTCCATCCTAATAACAATAGTATTTCAATAACATTGATTGGATTCCTAAAGAATCATTTTTGAAAATCTCATCAAAATATCATTCTTATATTTTGATCATTTATCTACTTATAACATGTATTCAATACTATTATAGCCTTATTTTTTTTGTTAATAGTCCTTTTTTTCATATATTTTGAGCATAACAGTTAAAAATAATATGAATTCCATGATATTGTTGGATCATTTAAATTTTGAAAATAGAATGAATTATCTCTATAAAATAAGTTATTTTAATATCCCTCAATTAATTATATTAAACATTATCCAATATTAATGCATTTATGATATTAATACAGGAACACATTTTCTATATTTGTTCAATCTATCCATCATGATATTTCCATCAAACTCTACATTCTATACATTTTCTAGCATTTTTTAGACATATAGTTGATATCATATATAAATCATAGTAATAGAATTTATTCACAAAACCAAAAAAAATTAAGGGACACATTATTTTCAACGATCATTAATAATTTCATTATTTTTAAATATCATTGGACATTCCAAATAATATTTAGTATAAAAGATTACAATCCTATATTCATTTAGAATATAATTCCTTTTAAATCATTAATCATTCACTCTTTGATTCCCAATGTATATAGATTCACATTTGGAATAATTTCATTGGATTTTTATATAGGAATAAATTATTCTAAAACAATTTATCTTTTCTTTGATGAGTATCCTTTATTATAATAAAATTAAAAAGAATTTTAAAAATATGGGATCTAATGATTTGATTACACATAATGGATTTGTAAGATGACTCCCCATTCTCCGGGTCTCCCGTTCTTCGCCTCGCGCCAGGTTTCCTTCCCTGCACCACCACTCCCTTCCCTCTCGTCATCCCCTCACGGTGAGAGGATTTCTCTGGTGTTCTCCTCTGTCTCTCAATCTTGTCCCCTTGTTCACCTCCTAGTGATTGTTCGCCTCCTTCCTTGTCTTCTTCATTCTCCCTTCCCGTCTTGTTTGGCGATGCTCAGATTCATTGCTTCTTCAAGGGCCTCTTCCACTGCGACCATAACTCTTATTGATGTAATCATCGTGAATAAACCCCACCCTACTTTAACTTGATGAGACTCTGGGGATTTGGGTCTGTTAATGGAGGCATTTGGTGTGGTTATTTCTAATTTCATGTCCGATCTTTGGGTTTTGCCTTCGTTCTGTTGGAAATTAAAAAACAAAATAAAAGTTGTCCGTTGAGTTCCGGATCTTCACCATGCAATGCCTATTTTCGATGTGCCTCTTCATTTATCCATGCATTTGTTTAATTCCAAGCAAGCATTAATTATTGCCTTTTTTTTTGTTACTTTTATTAAATGCATTGGCTGTCCATTTTAGTGTATTTTTCATACCCTATAAATATGGGTGCATATGTAATACGTTGGAAGAGTTGTGTGCAATACAAATAGATTTCTCCTTTGTGTGAAGTTTTCTCTCCTCCGCTTTCTTTTTTTTTCTCTTGTGAATTATTTTTTTCGGCTTTGTAAAGCCATCTTCCAGCAACAAACTGGTATCAGATCCGGTTTGAAGGCATCCTCCAAATTCCGAAGATGGCCACAACAATCCAGCCGCAAGTTTTGACCTTGTCTAAGGACAACTATGAGAGGTGGTGCATTCAAATGAAGGCATTGTTCGGGTCGCAAGAATTATGGGAGATCGTCACTGAAGGGTATGTAGTACCCACTGCGGAGGAAGAAGCGGTCTTCACGAATGAAGAAAAGATGACCATCAAAAATCAAAGGAATAAAGACAACAAGTTGTTGTTCCTTTTTTATCAAGGGTTGGATGAATCGACGTTCGAAAAAATTGCTGAAGAAACATCGAGCAAACAAGCTTGGGATACACTTTCCACCATTTTCAAAGGAGTTGATCGTGTGAAGCGGGTCTGTCTTCAAACATTACGAGCGGAGTTCGAAGCGGCGCGAATGAAGGAAGGTGAGAGTATCTCGGATTACTTCTCACTCCTAATTCTCATTATTAACAATTTGAAAAGAAATGGTGAAAAAATCGAGGATATTCAAGTTATTGTGAAAGCACTTTGATCACTCACAACCTAGTTCGAGCATGTGGTTGTGCAAATCGAAGAGTCTAATGATTTGGAAAAATTATCTATTGAAGAATTGATGGGGTCGTTGCAAGTACATGAGCAGTGAATCCAGATGAATGCAGGTTCAACAATAGAGCATGCCTTAGATTCCAACCTGACTCTGTAGGAACCCAAGAATGGCCAAGCACAACGAAGTAGTTATCGTGCAAGAGGTAGAGGATGTGGATACCATCCAATCTATCAACAAAGGCAACAAAACTTCAGTAGCTTCCGTGGAAGAGGATACGGTGGAGGCCGATTCACGCGTGTTCATGGAAATGAAAAAAAATGTTCAATGCCATAACTATAAAAATTTCTGCCACTATGTCTTTAATTGTTGGAGCAAGGTGGATCATTATGAACGATCCGACTATGCTGAAGCGTCACGCCATGAAGAAGAAGGTACGACACTCCTCCTCGCACAAGAAAAGGCATCTGAATGCCCTGATGTATGGTATCTTGACAGGGGTGCGAGCAACCACATGAGTGGTAACATATAACTTTTTAAAGAACTCACTGAAGAAGTTCGCGGTGACGTGACCTTCGGTGACTCATTGAAGGTACCCGTGATTGGAAAAGGTAAAATCAAAATCTATCTGATGAATGGTTAGTCGAATTACATTTCCAATGTGTATTACGTACCAAGCATGAAAAATAATATCATAAGTCTCGGCCAACTTCTTGAGAAGGGGTATGTTATACACATGGATAATTCTTCTTTTTCAGTAATAGATTCTCAAAATAGGTTGATTGTTCAAGTTCAAATGGCGAAGAATCGCATGTTTCTGCTGCATATCATCACGAAGTTTGAGCAATGTCTTTTTGGGATCATGAAGAACAACTCATGGAGATGGAATCTACGCTTTGGGCATCTCCATTTTAATGGCCTCAAACATTTATCCACATCCAGAATGGTGCGTGGCTTGCCAACAATTGAATATCCAAATCATTTGTGTGAGGGGTGCACACTCGAAAAGCAACAAAGGAACTCCTTCAAAAGTGGAGTGTCCAGAAGAGCAAATGAACCACTTCAGTTGGTTCACACTGACATTTGAGGACCACTAGAAACACCATCACTTGGAGGTAATAGGTATTAAATTACCTTTATTGATGATTTCAGCAGAAAGTTGTGGGTATATTGCATCAAAGAAAAATCAGCTGCATTCACTATTTTTAAAACTTTCAAAGCTCGTGTTGAAACTGAAAGTGGCCACATAATTAAAGTACTCAAATCTGATAGAGGAGGAGAATACACTTCAAATGAATTCCAAGACTTCTGCAGGGAATATGGCATAAAAAAACAATATACTGTAGCCTATATGCCACAACAGAATGGAATTGCAGAAAGGAAGAACTGCACTATCCTCGACATGACGAGGACCACGCTGAAGGAGAAAGGGCTGCCAAAGAGTTTTTGGGTAGAGGCAGTGGCATGTACTCCCTACTTGCTCAATCAGTGTCCAACTAAGAGCGTTAGGAACTTTACACCATAAGAGGCGTGGAGCTGCTACAAACCGAGTGTGGTACACCTAAGAATCTTCGGGTGTGTCACCTTTTCTCATGTTCCAGAAGCAAGAATATGGGAGATGGATGATCGTGGCGAGAAATGAATTTCCATCGGCTATTGTAAAGCCTCTAAATACTAGAAGCTATACAATCCACTAACCAATAAATTATTGGTTAGTAGAGATGTGATCTTTAGTGAGGAAGAAGCGTTGAAATGGGATGATGAAGAGCCAAACAAGGATGTTGTAGTCGAAACTGAAGATTATGATGAAATACATGATAATCAGGAGCAGACGCCCACAACACCTTCCTCGGGTGCATCATCAGTTGGAAGAAGTCCAGGAGTACATTTCCATACTCCTCAAAGCACTCCAGAAAATCAAAATTTGGCCAATTCATCCTCGCCTATGGATCCTATGAAGATGAAAAATCTGAGTGATATTTATGAGCAGACCGAAGAGGTAAATCTTTTTTGCTTGTATGCTGATCATGAGCCTCTGACATTTTAGGAATCCATGAGGGAAGAAAGCTGGATTATGGCCATGGAAGAAGAAATTCATGCCATAGAGAGAAATGACACATGGGAGTTGACGACAGTGCCAAAAATCCAGAAAACCATTGGCGTGATATGGGTGTGTAAGATCAAGAAAAATGTTGATGGAGAGATCGACCGCTACAAGGCAAGGCTCGTAGAAAAGGGGTCCAAATAGAAGTACGGGGTGGACTACGAAGAAGTCTTTGCACCAGTTGCTCGCCTTGATACTGTGAGGATGATTATCTCACTTCTTGTCCATCACAGTTGGCTGATATACCAACTAGATGTGATGTCTGTGTTCTTAAATGGAAATCTGGAAGAAGAGGTCTATGTGGACCAGCCTGAAGGCATTGTTATGCAAGGGGAGGAAGATAAATTGTATCATTTGAAGAAATCTCTTTATGGGTTGAAGCAGGATCCGCACTCATGGAATGCACGCATTGACAGTTATCTCCGAGAGAATTTATTTACCCATTGTCCATATGAGCATGCGGTTTACATCAAGCAGAATGATGGTGGCGATATTCTTGTTGCATGCTTGTATGTTGATGATTTGTTGTTTACAGGTAATTGTCAACCAATGTTCGATGATTTCAAGGAGGCCATGTTCAAAGAGTTCGAGATGACCGATGGGGGTCTCATGTCCTTCTTTCTGGGCAATGAAGTGAAGCAACAACATGGAGGCATTTATATATCTCAGAAGAGGTATGCCAAGGAGTTTCTTGAAAAATTCAAGATGGCTGATTGTAATGTTGTAAACACACTGGTTGCAACGAGCTTGAAACTGAAAAAATATGGGGAAGGAAGAAGTGTTGACTCGACTTTGTTCAAAAGTCTGATTGGAAGCCTGAGGTATCTCACAATCACTAGACCAGATATTGTCTATAGTGTCGGGCTTTTTCGTAGGTACATGGAATCTCTGAAAGAGTCACATTCGCTAGCAGCAAAACATATCCTCAGGTACAATAAAGGAACGATGGATTTTGGTCTTTTCTACCCATATAATGAAGAATCAGAGTAATATGGTTACTCAGGTAGTGATTGGGGAGGCGACCAAGATGAAAGGAAAAGCACCACTGGGTATGTATTTTTTCTTGGATCTACTGCTTTCACCTAGAATTCAAGGAAGAAAAGTGTGTTTGCTTTATCCATGTGTGAAGCAGAGTATGTGGCAGCATCCACTACTGTTTTTGAGGGAATATGGTTGAGAAATTTTTTGAAGGAGATGAAGCATCCACAGGATGGATCCATGGTGATTTATGTGTATAACAAGTCGACTATTGAACTAGCCAAAATTCCGGTGCAACATGGAAGAAGCAAACACATTGATACTCGTTTTCATTTCCTTAGGGATATTGTGAAACAAAAAATGATGAAATTGGAATATTGTCACACTACCGAACAGGTGGTAGATATTTTCACAAAGGCACTACCGATATATGCATTCAAAAAGCTAAGAACGATGCTCGGGATGAAGCCGGTTTTATTTTGAAGGGGAGTGTTGGAAATTGCAAACCAAAATAAAAGATGTCCGTTGAGTTCCGGTTCTTCCCCATGCAACACCTATTTTCGATGTGCCTCTTCATTTATCCATGAATTTTTTTAATTCCATGAAAGCATTAATTATTGGCTTGTTTTTTTCCTTTTATTAAATTCATTGGCTGTCCATTTTAGTGTATTTTTCATACCCTATAAATATGGGTGCATATGTAATTCGTTGGAAGAGGTGGGTGCAATACAAATAGGTTACTCATTTGTGTAAAGTTTTCTCTCCTCCGATTTCTTTTTTTTTTCTTGTGGATTATTTGTTTCGGCTTTTTAAAGACATCTTCCACCAAAAAGTTCTTTCTTTACATTCCGTTTTGTGACTGCCTCTTCCTCTCGCTTCATGGATTCATGTTTTTCAGCCTCCTTTTCGATGGATCTCTTGACTCAAGGAACTGGTCTTCTTTCATTGATTCTCTGCTCTTATTTCGTTTTTTCCTTTAGCTTTCTTGCTTTTCATTTTATGTTTGCGTTATTTTTTGGGGGGTTTGTTAACATCCTATGTATATCGATTTCGACCCATTCTGTGTTGATGAATCATATTAGTTCCCCAATTTTTCCCTCGGTGTTTCATCCTCAACAACGATGGGTTCCGTTGTTTTCATATTTGAACAATGTTGGTTCAGGAGGTGTTGTGGTCTTGGATTCTATGATGAAGGTTCGAAGTTGGGGTTTTATGGAAGGGTTTAATTGTCCTAGAAAGGTTGTGGCCCGATGCCGGGGAACTGTCTTCCCAAAATCTGCCCTGGTTTCCTACTCCAACGCTCCTCCCTAGGTCGGTCTGGTGCGGTGGTTGTCATGGAAGCTCTTGGATGTGTGGTCTGTGCGGTCATCTGCGGTCTAGGAATCACAACCCGATGTGGCTTCTCTCCTTACTCTGGGTTTTGGATGATGGTGTGAATGGTGTTTTCTGTAGTATGATGACTTCACAAGCCAGATGCTAGATCCAGTTCATGTGATGGAGGTGTCTGTATTGTTGTTATCTGTTCACGATTGACATCGCGGTGGTTTTCTCTCATCGGATTTGTTGTAGACGTTGACGACGATGGAGTGTCGGTTGCTCGGTGAAGGCGTGATGTGGTCTGTAAGTGGCTGCGTCTTGGTGGGCCAGCATTTCTTTCGTTTGAATTTCAAATTTTGATATGTGGTTTTGTGGGAGCTCATGGGTGGTGGTAATTTTGAATTTTGTACCGTGATTTCCAATCGTTTTTTGAATTTTGTAGTCCTAGATTTTTGATTTGATACAGTCTATGTTGTGTTTGTAATGGTTCCCAATCATCCTCAAAGTGGGTTTTATTAAAAATATGAAAAAAAGAGATTTGGATTACACATTTTAACGTTCAAAATATATATTAATGATCTAATATCCATATTTTGTTACAAAACAATTCTACTATTGAATCACTAACACTATATCATTAATATTTTTTATTTTATTCAATAACCATGAGCTCTCGTAGTCAATAGTTGTAGTAACTTGAGTCTCACACTTTCGAATCATGTACAACATATGGCTATAATTTTTTTAAAATAAAATGAAAATATGATGTCCATTGTACATATGATCCTATATCATGGTCTAGTAATTGCTGAAATATTTATATTATTGAAAATTAAAAAATATAATATACTAAATTAAAATATAAGTATTGGACTTTTCCCGTTAAATCTATTATCTGATGCTAAAATCTATAAAATATCACTTTAATCCTAAATACCATTTAAAAAATATGGTTGATATAATTTTATAATAAGGGTTTTTAAAAAACAATGAATTTTGGAAAATAATTTTTGAAAACTCTTTTGAAAAGTATTTCACCTTATAATTAAATAAAATTTTGATTTATACTGTCAAAAAAAATAAACTCTGGGGTTTTCAAAATATATATTTCGAAGAAACTTTTACAAATATTGTGAAAACATTTATACTTTTTAAAAAGATAATAAAAATATATTATGATTTAAAATAACATATTCTTTGAAATAATTATTTTAAAAAAACTTTTCAAAATATAAAAGAATTTGAAAATACTTGTAGCTTTAAAAAAATTTGAAAAAAATTTTATTCTAAATGAAATTTATATATCTATTTTATTTTAAAAATGAATATTTTTTTAAAAATAAATTTTTATTTTAAAAAATAAATACTAGAAAATCTGTATTAAATCCTTTTTTTCCACATTTGATATATCTTATTAGAAGAAGTCCTTTTGAGATGATGGGTTTAATCCATAATTGTTATAATTAAGTCTAATTCCCATATGTAGGGTATATATAAAGAATATTTTGAGTAGTTATTTTCTCATTCTTCCCCCCGCTGAAATAACTTTTTGAAGATAATATAGATTAATTCGAATTGAAAATAATTTTACAAAAAATATACTATTTCTGAAGATATTTTTAGAAAACAACATTTATAATGATTTCAATAAATTTGATACATAATTAATTTATAATGAATAATTTTTTGATTCTTCCAAATCATGGAATATCTATTTCTCTCATAAGATTATATATGTAAATTTATGGAATTTAATAAATTATTATTATATAGGGACATAATCATGAGCATGAATGAAATTTATATGTTTGAATGAACAATCCATGCATAAGATGGTAGTTTGAAGAGATAAAATATCATCCTATAAAATAATAATATTTTTCATTATTATTTATCACATAAAATAATACCCTGAAAATATGGCATCATATTTATTTAAATAATCATAAAAAACGTTTTTAAACTATCTATTCCCATTAAATAACTATATATCTAAAAATAATATAATTTTAAATGTAAAACCATTATATTAATGGGGGTAATTGTAAAATCATACATAAAATAAAATATTTTGACATAGAAATATACTCTTGAAATAATATTTAAATAAAATCATAAATTTTACATAGGGTAAATTTTCAAAATGAAATACTACGATTATTTTTTCTTCAACATTCAAATTGAATTCCAATAGTTTAACAAAAAAAAATTCCCTTATATAACATAATACGTACAAATTATATCTTTTTAAAATATAAATTTACCCTTATAAAAACACGTTTTAATATGATATATAACATGTTTTTTTTATTATAGATACATATAGTCAATATAAATAAATCATAAATTAGCTTACCAATTACTGGAATAAAGTGTTTTATCTATGGTTTAGCTTGGATTGTGATGTTTATCAAAACGATGATGGAGATTAAAACTAGTTTTTACGAGAGGGAAATGACAAGGGAATTGTGTAGGTATAAATTTTTTTTCTCTCACTAACAATAACCATAAGTGATTAACATGGGATGCTCCCAATCAAACATTCCAATACACTTCTGGCCCACGACCCACCTTGATTCATGTGATCTCTGTGGGAGAATTTCTAGAACTATATTACATACTCACCTCATCTGAGGTGACATAACTCCCTTTCACTAGGCAATATAGATAATGAATTTTAACTACCTTGTTTCAGCATACCATGTATTGTCCCAAAGAGTGGTTGATCTAGAAATGCATATTACAATGGATGAAAACATTTTTTAACACCTACTAAAAATACTAAACATATAATAATTATGTATAGTAAAAAAATAATTATTAATAATTTTGTTCCCTATATAAATACTATTATAATTACCATTTCTTGATTAAATGTTATATTATTATCATGCCAATGGAATGTTGATGTTTTCTTATGTTACTAGCTATAATAATAAAATATTTTCTTAAAATAAGAATGTTATTTATTTGAATTATATTTGAACAATTGTTTCTAAAAACAAAATTTTGTTATATCGTTTAACATCTTCAAAATCAATTTTAATAAATTACCTAACCAGTTATGAATACGACACATTTTTTTGCAGTTTAAAATTTAATATATTCAATTTAAACATAATCAAAACATATATATTATTATTTTAAAATTTGAGTTCTATACAGTTATAAATGACTATATTTTTATTTCATCATCCCCAACAAATTTTATTTTAAAAGAATTAAATTATTGAAATCAAGATGTCCAATTATTTATACTAGATATAGAGTACATTTTTCGAAACAATTTTCAATGTGATTGAAAATCTATCACCTGTAAAGATGGTCTATATCATTCTATAACTATGTATTCTTAATCTTATTCTATTAATAGTGTTTTTACTCATGAAATATCATGATGAATATATATATATATATGGAAAATTATATAGTTCATTGTATAATGTCCTATTGATTATTAATGGATTTTACAATGTTTATTTCATCTAAATATGTGGAAATTATATGCAATAATGTGTTTTTAAATCAATGTATAGGTTTGGGCCTTTTACTAAATAAAATTTACTCGACTCTGGTAAAGCAATTTTAACTAAAAATTTAATAAATAAAAAAGGGTTTAACATTCTAAAACATATAAAATGGAATTGTGACAATTCAATTCATTCAAAAAATATGTCTCAATTCATATGATTTAATTTAGAGGTTCTCCATTCCTATAAAAAATATTATTAATATCACTAAACACATAAAATAAAATCAATAATTTTATTCATAATAAAATCATATAATGGATGTACATAGAAGTGGGGTTAATTGTAGTTTTAAAAATAATTAATGATGGAAAATTTGAATGACTCATTAAGTAGATTATTCGGAAAAAGACTTGGTCAGATTATCTATGCCAAGACAATAATCACAATTTATATGATTTAAATCAAAGTGTGTTTTTAATCATAATTATATTTTCAATGAAAATATTAGTTGAATTATAATGGTATATTAATTATAGAATCATTATATAAAACCCTAAATAGAATAGATACATGTATAAATAATAAATATATATTAATAGAAATAAATATGTAAATTCTATATTCAAATATTAACAACTTTTATTCATAAGTGTATTGTAATCAATTTTCTTTAGTAATTTTATCTATTGTTTTATACTTACTATCAGCTCTATCATTAAATTCAAGGAATTCCCCTGATATGATGGTCAATGTGCTCTTCCTTCCTACCCCTGGATTCACTTGATATGGTGAGTAGAGTGTTCTATAATTCATTTCTCATAATCCCTAAATACAAATACTAGTTTCTATCTTCCTTGAGCCGTATACCATTGATACGATAGATTATATTCACTATATTCCTATGATCAAAATCCCTTAATCATTAAAATGAGTATACGTAGATTATAATTTCAATATTTTTTCAGAAAATATCTCTGATAATGGTCCATTATATCTACAATACTCAAAATAATTACCATAAATAAGAATGAGTAGTTCATTGTTACAAATCATTAGATCTATTGCAAAATCAATCTGCAATATAAATTTAATAGTTAAAAAAATAAAAAAACAAAAACTCTATGAATAATAATCTATTTATAATAAATTCAATAATTTTCATATTTTTAGGATTTTTGTAATGGCCTCCGATACCTGGAACTTTACATCTCACAATGTTCTCGAGTAACTGAATATATGACATTATATTTACATAGCACTAAAATAATTCTAACGGTATTCCTTATGATTGAATAATTTATATTTCTTCTATATAGAAACATAAGATAGTCAGATAGACCTCCTTATAAATTACAATGTATTAATCCTTATAATTATCTTTCCAATACAATAACCCGTGAATAAATCCAATACATATGATTTTTTATAGTATAAAATTAAAGTCAAATGTGAAATTCCTGGTCCGATTAATGTGAATTTGATTTATTGGAAGCATAAAAAATATAAAAACCATAATAAAAAAAAGTTTATATTTGTAATTGTTCAGAAAATTTTTTATGTAAAGTAAAAGAAATTATTTTATACAAATAAATATTTAAATTCGTAGGATATAAAAAGTTACTAAGCATTATTTAAGATATAATTTGTGCATTTTAAGACAAAATTAATAGAAAAGTAATACATAAAACATTGAACCAAATAATCTCTCACTTTTTAATCGAAAAATCCAAAAAAAGGAAGAAATAAGATTGAAAACTAAATCCTTCTGTTTATTTAATAAATTAGCATTAAGAGTTATTCATAAAACCATAGCACCAAATTAGTTTGTAAATCTTCATAATATGTTAGAGAGTATCATTTTAGATCTACATAATGGAAACTTCTTTCCCAAATAAATAAGTATCCCTTTGGATAAGAATCATCCCTTAGGATAGTGGCTATTATTTTAAAATGATTTCTCAACCATAATTAAACATCCCCCACATTATATCACAACTCCACATTTATAAAACATTATCCCCCTTTGTGATTTTCAAAATGGAATGGGGAATATTATGATGTTTCCTGAAATGTTAGGGAAAAAATATGAATCCATACTTATCTAACTAGTCATCCATGTATGTATGAAAGAACATATAACCAATCATACTTAAAAAAATTATGCATAATATAATTTATGAAAATATAATTCATTTATTATCAATAATTTTATTAAATAAATACATTCTATAAGTCAAAATAAAAATAATTAATTCATTATTCCTTATATTCATTACAATGGACTTCATTTTCGTGAACTCGGTATGACCATTATATAGATTTTTGATCTGTTATTCAGTAAAATGGTTCTTGACATTTCTTCATATCAAATTCATTTGATTAATTATTTATTTTCACCCCTTGTGATGACATTTTCATATTCATAGGATCACTGTTTGATTATTTATTACTACATATCTCAATCATTTTCTTTCAATGAATACACATCTTCAGTTTATTCATTTGTGTATTATATGCATCATTCAATAAACATTACCCTAACATCAGGTATTTTGATAATATATTGAATTATTTTTATGATTCAAAAAAGTGTTTTTCAACGTCCATAAACTACTCACCATTGCTCTGAATATTTTGGTTAATGTGATTGAAATATTTGAACAACAGTTAATATGAAGATTTTGAGTCTTAATCACTTCATGAAAAACATTTATGTCTTCCTCAGTCTGTATCGCATAATATGTGAAAACATTTTGTGACATTGTTTTCTCATTCCTAGATTCATGAAGCATTATTAAAAATTACTCAATTTTAGGAAAGTATAAAATTTACTCATGAAAAAAAATTCATAACCATTCTTGTCTATTCTTCCTTTAGAGTCTGGATGTTCAAGATCATGGAAGGGAGCTTTTGGCCAACTCATTCGTCTAAAATATTAATTTCCAAATATGTCATATTCCACAGAAACCTTCACTAAAACATTATTATCATCTGATATTTACATAATATCCTCATCATTGTCATTCTATTTCTTTTCATCGGCTTTTTTTTTGAAGTTTGATCATCATTTCTTCCATTAATGATGATTTTTATTCTTATTTTGATGAAGATTATTTTTTTGGGATCTTGATAAATTCTTATAAATACTCTATTTTGAAGTTAAACATAATGGGGATGAATAAGATTCCAAATAACACTTTTTTGGATTTACTTACATCATCATCAGCCTCTTCACCATCTTTATATTCCTCTTCCTCATCTCCTATCTATTCATCAATTTCATTATAAATTTATAATAATTATTCCACCACATCTTCATTTTCTTATAATTATTTTTATTTAACTTAAATTTTGTTTATTCTTATTATTCTTCTATTACTAACCTATCATTTTCAGGATGATATTTTTGGAACTAACTTTTAATTATGAGAGTTTTCATTCCTAATATATGTGGTTCTTAGTCTATCTGATTAGTTTTTGGAACCAACTCTTCATCAACAAAATATTTATTTCCATTATCTTCCATAGATTGTATATTGATATGAAAAATAGGTGTTTCACTAAATATTATACCACTATTGGGTATAACATGACCAGTTTTGGATGTGGGAATAAACACATTCTCTAGATCTCTCTGTATTATTTTCATTCATTTTCATGATTGGATGATATATTTCTCCCCTTATCTTATGTTTCAAATCATTAGATGTTTTTCTTGATGGTTGTTCCATTGATGAAGAACAGTAATCATTCTCCTTAATCTTTTTTGAAAAGAATAACGACCTTTCTCATTATGAACATCGTATCATCACTGATATTGGAAATATTTTCTCGATTGGGACATGATTTGTTTCCAACATTGAAAATGTTAAAATGCTCAAAAAAAATTCTCAAAGAATCTAGAAACATGATAATTTTTTACTTGATTGAATCAGTTTTGATATTTCCCACCATGATAATGATAAACATGACAAGGTCAATATTCATCACATTCATTATGAAATCTAAAACAAAGACATATGACACCTTTAAGGTATCATTGACTTCTTTTCAATTAATTAGGTAGACATACATTTATATGACAACAAATATGTAGTTCTTAGTAATGGGGATAGTCTATTCGTATTTATAAAATTGTAATTCCTCTTCATTTTATATGTTAAATTTTCTGATTTTGTTCAGGAACCTGATTGTATGAAAATACTCTTCTCCTCAAGAAGGTGCTACAACAAAATTCTCTTTCTTTTTATATTTCTTCTAAGACCACATAACATACCTTATAAATTATTCCATTTCCTCATTATCCACTTCTATAAACTAAAAATACACATAAAATTATGAAACAAAATATAGAATATAATATCGAAATATTTATTAGGTTTTAAACACATACTAATTCCCATCCTGGAAATTAAATAACATTATTAAAAGAAGATCCAAAATTGTATAATTATTCCACTACGATTATACTTTATAGTAATATAATTCATGTACACTAATCTTTCATGTTCCACATGAGATATGGGTTCTTAGACTAGTGATCAGTTGTAACCAAATGTAATTAGACTCGGGCAATCGATGGGTGTAGTGGCTCAAGGAAGAAACAATGGAAAACAAATGTAGGATAATCAGGTTAACCTACTATATATATATAATGGGTTTAAAATTCAAATTCTATTTGATAATCAACAGTTGAGATTCCAAACCTTTCTAATTTGATGGTGAAGATTTTTTGGAATAATATTTTAAAATAAAATTTAAACTCTTTTTTATTTTTTATAGTTTTATCATATTGTGTATAAATAGGAATATGAAATATTTTAATGATTTTTGAAAAATTATTTTATATTACTAAATTTAAAATAGCAATATAAATTATAAATTAACATTATTAAATAGTTCATAAAACTAAATTATATACGAGTACCATTCAGATTATTGTGTTTCATTGATATGATGAATTTTCATTTATTGTTTTTCTAAATTAACTATATTATGATAGTTTTATTAAAAAACATATTATTATAGATAGATAATGAAAAAAAATAGTATTGTCTCATTAATAAAAATTATTATGATAATTTTTATGAAAACGTATTACAAAATATGAGTTTGGAAATTTTTTTACTATCTATGTCTAGAATGAATTTTTTATGAATTCTCTCTCTAAATTTTTTATAAAATAATTGAATATAGAAAAATCATTATGATTAAATTTCTACAAAAACATAATTTTTAAAAAACTAATTTTTTAATGAAAAAAAAATGTCTTGGAAAAAACATATGTACTAACACCATTGATTATTTTATCATTTTATAATTAGGTAGGTCATAATTATGTAGAAACTAATTTTTATATAAAATTAATAATTCCAAGATTTTATTTTATATAGTCAAATATTTCATAGCTTTGTGGTTAAATAAAAATATTATGAATTTAAAAATTCATTATGATTAATAGTAAAATTTTATATACTATGAGATATGGAAGGATATAGAGTCACTTGTCTATGTATTGATCACATCTTTGATGTTTTTGGTTTTTAATTAATGAAATTTAAATTTTATTACCATAAGTTATTTTAGTTCTCATTAAACTCATTACATAGTCTGCTAGTGTGTGTTTCATCACTAATAATTGAGAACAACAACATCAAACTACGATATATTCGGCTTTAATTGTGGAGTGTTCTACTATGTTTTGTTTCATACATAAAAAATAGAATAAATAATTTCATATGAAATTAGAGGTTATATATGTCATTTTCCAATCCATTAATCATCCAACAAATTCTATATTCTAAAATATATTAATCTCAAACTGATTTCAAGATTAAGAGAATAAACATAAATCTGTAGTTCCCTTGAGAAAATAAAAATTTCAGTTTACAGATTTTAAATTGGATTATATTGGACTGGATTTGTATCTATCACATAATAAAACTGAAAACATTAAATATGGATAACTAGATGTTATGTGAAATAAACATACAATCATACATATAAAAATATTTTGAACTACTAGGTGAGCTGTAAAGAATCGTAAATTTCAAGGAAATTTTTTTTCTTAAATACTTTGGAATTTTACGAGTCTATGGCATCTGACGACACTTGATACTGAAGCCCAGTTTTCCCGGAATCAATTTACAAAGATTAGCTCGGGTACGTTTAGAAAACGAACGAGCGTGTTTTTATATCTTTTGAACCGGTGCTCAGAATTGAATTCTGAGGGCACCGATGATCTCACAACGTCGGTAATTTCTTAAGGGGACCTTTACCATAGTCGCGTTTACATAGGAGGAGATGTTATTTATTGGGGGTTATTTAAATAAGTAAAAAAATTGTTTGTACAATTTTATTCTATATCTAAGGAGGTTAATTCCTCCCATGGGAAGTTGTTTGTGGGTCCCACAACCACCCAACTTCCCATGTGTGGATAATTGAATGGTGGGGCCCACACGAGACCCAACCTTTCGCCTCCCCCTAAACTCATGAACCCTCTTTAAACCCCCCATTAAACTCCCATGATAATGGCGAAAACTCTCCCATATTTTTGAGACCACTCACATCCTTCTCTCTCCCTCTTTGACTCTTACCAACACATTAATTTAATGAATTCAACCACATAAATTAATTAAATGATGTGGTTTTAATTTCAATTTTAAATTGCATGTGATAATAAAATAATAGGAGAAGACTATTATTTTATTTTTGGGAGATCTTTCGTTGTGCTAAGGAAGATTTTGTGAGCTCTTGAGATTTGGAAAGAACACCAGCCCCCGACGAAGAACGATGTCTCCTTCAACAAAGAACGCCAGTTCCATGAAGAATGAAAATGAACCTTCCATTCTCTTCTCTGTGACAAGTGAGGAGACGCCGCTTCCTCCTCGGGCGCACTCTATCGACGTCTATGAATCCTCACCTCACGACATCGTCTACCACGACACCGACTTTCGTCATCAATTGTTGAGGTAGGGGGTTTTATTAATTTAATTAAAATAAATTACTCCTTTATTCTCCTCGTATTCAAGTGAATACCTTGGCCTATTGTTGTCTCTTATGCGGAGGTTTTGGGCCGAATAAACACGGACCGACGAACCTCCATTTAATCTTGTTTATTATTCTTACAATCAGAAACCAAAGGAGGAGGATTCACAACGCCGTCGCGCCGTTTTGGGAATGAGGCAAATGAATCCGGCGTCATTGCGCCGAATTTGAGGGAGGAACTTCGGCCCACATAGCGGGCCAGTTCTGTGGAAGAATCGGTTGGCCCATCGGTCGGCCGGGTGAAGGGGAGCCGCGGCTCCAGCAGGGAACCGCGCTGAAGAATCATGCGGCCTGCGTGCAGGTCGCATGCACCAGAAGGCCGGCCAGCCTAGCCGGTCAGTTCGTTCAGCTAGGGGACATGCCCCCGCCTCAGACCACTTAGCCTGTCGGTTGAGCCCACTGGGCCGCACGCCCAGCCTGGTCGCGCCTCGTCTGGCCGTGCTGGGCTGGGCAGAGCCAGGCCGGGCTGATTCGGGGCGCTTCGGGCTGGGCCACGCCCTTCGGGCCGAGCCGCGCATGTCTTCAGGCCGGTCCGACACCCCTACTGGGTCGGACCCGCCAAAGCTGGGTGACCCAACCCCCCAGCCCACTGGGCTTAACGGGTTTGGCCCATTATTCACTTAAACGTGAATAACATAAAGACTGTGCGTCCCATCGACGCGCCATCTGCGGAACTGGTATCCTTTCGACGAGTCGGTCCTGTTGAGATACTCTATGTGATTTTTGGGAAACTTTGGTAAATGGCTGGGTTTGGAACTACCGTATATCCAACTGGGCCCCCGTAACAAAAAATCTAATATCTCATATACCGGGCGTCCGTTTAATGTGTCATCTGTCGGGTTGAGTTTCTTTTAAAGAGGCGGAACTTCAGAATACATCATCATTGGAATTTTTGAGATTTGATGTATTGAACCCCCTTTACATGTGGAGCGGACCCTCCAGGAATCGAGTACGTTGTGTGCGGAAACCCTAGAGCTAGCTGCGATTGCGACGACTACCGTTCTGGGATCCTCCGTGGGTTCGAATATGAAGATGACTGTACATGGATCCTACATGTGTTCGGCAGTGAGGAAGACTTTACATGGAACCAACATGGGTTCGACAGAGATTACGGCTGTACTTGGATCCTACCTGGGTTTGGCAGTGATGGTTACTGTACATAGATCATACGTGGGTTCGGTAGTGATGACTTCTGTACATTGATCCTACGTGGGTTCAGCAGAGGAAATGATTCAGAGGCTTCATCTAATCATCCCCACCTATCATGGAAAGTAGTATACCTATGTGAGATGAGTCTTTTCTTTCAATCATTATCGTTGATGTGATTGACTACTTTCTAATGTGGACGGGATTGTGCATGACATCAAAAGTTGGATCCGATCTCAGATTGATGACTTAGGTATATGTATGGGAATATACCTAAGTAGAGTTGGTAGATAATTCATGTTTTTATCTTTCATTTTTTGTTTATCCTTCGTGGATTCTAGGAGACCTTCGGGAGTCTCAGGGTCCCTATTGAGTATCTTTATACTCACCCCTACACGGGCACTGCCCGCACTACCTTGTGTTGGTTGCAGACGACGGACAACACTGATCGTGGTTGAGGCTTGAAGAGATGGATTGTATCCGGAGGTGGAAAACCAGGTGGGACATACACGGAGCGGATGGATGGACCCGAGGTTCCGACGAGACTATCTGTACGCACTCATCAGGTGGGATTCCCATAGGTGGACTCGATGGTTACTGCTTTACTTTACAGTTGTTGTACTTTCTTTCTCAGTTGTACTGTACTTTTAGTTGGGTTTGTATACTGGCCCATTTACTTTCCTACACTTACTTTTATACTCAATTTTACTTAGTTCTTACTTCAGTTGTGTACTCTTTTGTGTTTGTTTAATTTTATAAAGGAAATTCCTTCCCTTTTAACCGGATTTACGCCTTGGGTGGTAGTCTCCTACCCCTGGCTAATGGAAGGAGGGCTTGGGGTAGTCGTGGCACGGTCCCCAATGACCGGTCGTGAAAAATTGGTATCAGAGGTGTTGGTCCTACCTCATAACTCCGGACTCTAATAATATATTTTTTGTGAAGCAATAGTGTTAAGAGTATAGAGTGTGGTTTTCAGTCCAGGGAGTCTAGTGTTGGTGCGGTGGCCAACGTATCCATTAACTAGGACCCTAACTTCTGATTTCTGACTCAATGATCATAAACATTGATTGAATGTGTGTTTCAAAAGATTTCTTTGAGATTAATTTGTCTCAGCTCACTAGGTATACTGTTTGACCATGGCACACAATTTTCTTTTTAGGATGGACCCATGTAGGCAGCCAGCTTGGGTTTCGAGTTACTTGCGAGATGACAGCCCACCAAGAGACGAGACCTTAGTGCATGGCCCCATTACAGCTGAGGCACCAGCAGAACCACTACTTGCTGGGCCACTGATACCACTAGACCTAGTAGAGGAGAATGCACTCCGCCTGAGTGTGTTACACGAGTATCAACGGTAGAGGCCACCCATTTCCCACGATGAGATGGATCCTCAGGCAGCCAAGGATTGGCTGGAGGCTATCGTCAGATTCTTCAGATTGGTAGGGACACCAGCTGACCTTATGGTGGTCCTTGCTGTGAGTCTCCTACACGCATCAGCCGGTAGATAGTGGAGCCTGATGCTCCAGGTGAATGACTAGTCATCACTACTTTGGATGGACTTCGAGAGCCTCTTCTGCTCGGAGTTTTTTCCAGCCACCATCCTTGTGGTGCGCATCCAGGTTTTACTACTACAGTGGCAGGCCAACATGACAGTATCCTAGTTCTCGGTGTGGTTTACCGACCTCTCGTGCTACTCCACAGACATGGTGCGGTAACCATTCTTCCGGTCCCGGACCATCGAGCAGGGACTGAGCCATGAGATGAGGGCTTTGATGATCTCCCTCAGAATTCTGACGCAGGTAAGGGTACTGGAGTGAGCCCTTCTTTTGGAGAGCTTTCATGCTGAGCTGATGCCAGTAGCGAGATGCACCACAGGGTGATAGGCATCAGATACTTCTATAACACACATTAGACAGTTGTCACAGAGGTCTAATCGGACCAGGCCATTAGGTGGGAGACCATAGGATAATGGTTTAGATATATGGGGAACACACAGTAGAGCCAGTCATACGAGAGGTCAGCAGTGCTATGCATGCGGCGAACAGGGCCACATGGCTCGTGACTACCCGACCAGCCATCCAGAGGACCAACAGATAGTCGATAGTCCACCCAGGAAGAGGCATATGTTCGACTGTGGTGGTCCGCAGGGAGCAGGCGGATGAGGCAGAGGAGCTGGACGAGCAGCAGGTGGTGGACGATGATTCGAGGCTCTACCAACACCACCACCATGAGGACCACCCCAACCACATGGATCTGGAAGAAGAGGACATGATCAGCTCCAGGAAGTCGAGGCCTATGACCACGGTGCACCTTAGATGATTTGAGGTACTATCTGTGTCTACTCCACCCTTCCTGTTGTTCTTATAGACACATGATCGAGTCATTCTTTTATTGTCGTTTCCCTTTTTCGGATATCGTAGATTCCGATGGAGCTGTTGGCTCCATCCTTGTGACTAGAGACTCCTACATGAGCAGACTCGATGATTACGCACTGGTTCCGGTAGTGTGAGATTACTCTAGGAGGCAAGATCTTCGGCTGTGAACTTTTTTAGTGGGGTTAATGCCTTACGTCATCATCTTGGGTATGTATTGGTTATCTACAGTCCATGCCCAGATCGACACTATTAGGCACATTGTGATGTGTTTCTGCACAGATAGGAGGAGGTTCACCTTCACCATCAAGAAGGGAGCCTTTGTAGTGCAGGATGGACTTATGCAGTGGAGAGGAAAGCCGAGCACACATTAGTTGGATAGTCTCATCCTAGGAGTAGTTGATGTGCGGAGTCCGAGTTTTCCTGTTGTGGTGGATCAGTATGCAGAAATTTTCCCTGACGACGTTCCAGGACAACCTCCTCTCAGAGAGATAGACTTATACATAGACATGTACCCCAGGACATCACTGATATCTACTCCATCATATCAGATTTCTCCCGTCAAGCTTCATGAGCTGAGGGTACAGCTGGAGGACTTACAGGGAAAGGGATTCATCTGACCTAGTGTTTCACCATGGGCTTCTCTGATTTTATTTTCCACGAAGGCGGATGGGAGCTTACGACTATCTGTCGACTACCGTCACCTGAATCAGGTGACTGTGAATAACAAGTACCCATTCTCAACAATTGAAGACCTCTTTGATCAGATCAAGGGAGCATGATGGTTCTTGAAGATAGACCTCAGGTCAGGCTATCATCAGGTCAGTGTTCGAGATGAGGATGTGCAGAAGATAGCCTTCAGCCATCGGTATGGCCACTACGACATCTTGGTTATGCCCTTAGGCTTAAACAATGCACCAGCTATGTTGATGAGTCTCATGAATAGGATCTTCAAGCCTTAACTCGATCGTTTTGTCATAGTCTTCATCGATGACATACTGATTTACTCGACTATTGAGGAGGAGCATGCCTACCACTTACGTGTTGTACTGGATACACTCCGAGAGCACCAGCTTTATAGTAAGTTCTCAAAGTGCTAGTTCTGGATTCTAGAGGTTCACATCATGGTGCACGTCAACTCAGAGGTGGGTGTTGTATTGGATCCTGCAAAGATCAAGGAAGTACTTCATTGGTAGCCACCCAGGAGCGTGACAGAGGTGCGGAGTTTCCTAGGTCTGGCTGGGTACTATCGGAGATTTTTTCCAAACTTCTCCATAGTTGCAACACTACTTTCAGCTTTGATGAAGAAGGGGAAACCCTTCGTGTGGTCAGATAGATGTCAGTAGATCTTCCAGGAGCTGAGACATAGATTGACTAGTGCGCCCATCTTGAGTCTACAAGAGGAGGGTGTTGGGTATGTGGTTTACTGCGATGCATCAGGGACCAGATTGCGGTGTGTCCTGATGTAGGCGCATGCAATGATCTCCTATGGTTCACAACAGTTGAGGCAGCCTGAGCAGAACTATGCTACCAATGACCTGGAGCTAGCAGTAACGGCCTTCCCCTTGAAGAAGTGGTGTCACTATCTGATGGGCGAGCGCTTTAAAGTGTACTCTGACCACTAGAGTCTCAGGTACTACTTCTCGTCGAAGCACCTGAACCTGGGACATCAGAGATGGCTCGAGATCATTCAAGAATATGACTTTTAGATAGTCTATAATACTGGTAAGGGGAACATTGTGGCTGATGCTCTTATTATGAGATCAGTTATTTAGTTATTTGGAGAATCGATAGAGCAGTTAGCCGCTTTGCAGATATCCTTCATGGATAGAGATGGGTAACCTTTCTATAGTCCCTCATAGTCACTCCTCCACTACTTCAGTGGGTCAGAGAGGCACAGCATGGGGACGTTGATTGTGAGACGTGACGTGCTAAGATTTCTATAGGGCAGGTGCCTGATGGATTTTCTGAAGGAGGGGAGCACGACATCCTCTTCAGGGGACATACCATGGTACCAGTTGCGCTGCCGGAGGAAGTGCTGAGGGAGTTTCACACTTCCCCTCTAGCGGTACATCTAGGAGTTGCAAAGATAAACCCGGACCTCAAACGACAACAATGGTGGCTGGGTAGGAAGAAGGTTGTAGCATTGTTCGTTTCTCGATGCCTCATATGCTAGCAAGTGAAGGCAGAGTACCAGGTACCAGTAGGTTTGGTACATCCCATAGAGGTTATGGAGTATAAGTGGGACGGAATATCCATGGATTTTGTGACGGGTCTTCCACATACTTCCAGTGGACACGACTTCCTCTGGGCGATCGTAGACTGACTCACCAAGTTGGCCAACATCATACTGATCAAAGATCAGGGTACAGTAGAGAGCTTAGGATTCCTATACATTTAGGGAATCATGCGGCTTCATGGTGTGCAGTCATCTATAGTCTCTAGTCGAGACACTCGCTTTACTTCCCATCTTTGGAAGGGGTTGCAGGAGGCATTTGGGACGCAGATACGCCTGAGCACCACCTTTCATCCTTAGACGAATGGCCATATGGAGTGGACTATTCAAAAACTTGAGTACATGCTTCGTGCATGTTTCCTTGCCTTTGGTCACAATTGGGAGGATCACCTACCCTTGTTTGAGTTTGTGTACTACAACAGCTAGCACTCCACCATCGGGATGGCACCTTACGAGGCACTGTATGACTGACCTTACCGATCACCTCTGTGCTGGACTGACCCTGGGGAGTCAGCACTCGTAGGACTAGAGATGGTTCAAGCTACGACGGAGAAGGTGAATATCATCGAGGAGTGGATGAGGACTCAATAGAGGAGACAGAAGTCCTATGCTGATAGGAGGTGGAGACCACTAGAGTTCGAGGATGGCGACCAAGTTTTCTTAAGGTTCTCACCTCGAAATGGATTACGGAGATTTGGCCGGGGGGAAAGTCATCTCAGTGCTTCACCGGACCATTCAAGTCCTCGGCAGGGTGTGTGAGGTGTCTTACCTCCTGGCCCTTCCACCTCAGTTTCATTAGGTGCATGACTTCTTCCACATATCTGAACTGAGTAGATACGTGCACGACCTGACTCACATCATTTATCACGGGGATCTAGACATCGATGATGGGGCAACATTAACAGAGATCCCGGTGGAGATCGAGGATCGACAGGATCGGGTCGAACGTGGACGGTCAATTCCACTGGTGTGCATTCATTGTCAGCACGAGATCCTCCAATAGAGCATATGGGAGAAGGAGGCTCAGATGCGTGCTCAGTGGCCTCATTCGTTTCCCTAGATTATGTTGTAGATTTACGGGTACGTAAATCCCTGAGGTGGAAGTAATGTAAGACCCGGAAATTTCAAGGAATTTTTTTCTTAAATACTTGTAAATTTTATGCGTCTATGGATTCTAACGGAACTTGATTCCGAGGCCCGGTGTGCCCGGAATATATTTCAGAATTTTATCTTCGGTAAATTCAGTAAACGAATGTGTGGGTTTTTCTATCATTTGAACAAGTTCTCATAATTGAAATTTGAGGGCACCGATGAACTCACAATGCAGGTAATTGCTTAAGGGGACCTTTACCATAGTCGTGTTATCATGGGAGGAGGTGTTATTTATTGGGGTTTAATTAATGTAGTAAATAATATTTTTTGTACAATTTTATTATATATATATATGGAGGTTAATTCCTCCCATTGGAAATTGTTGGTGGGGCCCACAACCACCTAACATCTAATGTGTGGATAATTGAAAGGTGGGGACCACACGAGCTCCAACCATTCACCTCCCCCTAAACTCCTTAATCCTTTTCAACCCCCCCCCCATTAAACTACCATGTTAATGTTGACAACTCTCCCATATTTATGAGACCTTTCACGTCCTTCTCTCTCCCTCTTTAACTCTTACCAACACATTAATTTAATGAATGCATACACATCAGTTAATTAAATTAAGTCGTTTGAATTTGAATTTTAAATTTCATGTGATAATAAAATAATAGGAGAATCCTTTTATTTTATTTTGGGGAGAGTATTCGTTGTGATTAGGAAGATTGGGAGAGCTCTTGAGATTTGGAAAGAACGTTGGCCCCCGACGAAGAACAATGTCTCCTTCGATGAAGAATGCTGGTTCCATGAAGAACGACAACGCCCCTTCCATTCTCGTCTCCGCGTCAAGTGAGGAGACACTGCATCCTCCTCAAACACACTTCGTCGACATATAGGAATCCTCACCTCACGACGTCGTCTACCGTGACGCCGTCTACCACGACGCCGATGTTCATCATCAATTGTTGAGGTAGGGGGGTTGATTAATTAATTTAAAATAAATTACTCCCTTGTTCTCGTTGTATTCAAGTGAATACCTTACCCTATTTCTATCTCTTACGCGCAGGGCCCGGGCCGAACGAACACGGCCCGATGACCCTCCATTTGATCTTGTTTATTATTATTTGAATCAGAAACCAAAGGTAGAGGAGGCACGATGCTGTCGTGCCGTGCTGATAACACGGCGAAGGAAGCCGACACCATTGCACCGGCTGTGTGGGAGGAACCACGGCCCGCATCACGGGCCTCTTCGGCGGAAGAACACGCTGGCCCGTCAGCCTGCCAGAAGAAGGGGAGCCGCGGTGCCCGGAGGACGCAGCACTGAAAAACTGGCCGACCAGTCGACCGGTCGGGCTGAGCCAGACTGCAGTGCCAGGAGGGCGCTGCGCTGAAGAAACCTACAGCCCACCCATGTGGGCCGCGCATTCCAGAAGGCCTTCCGGACTAGCCGGCCGGTTAGGGATGGCGCCGCCGCTTGGCGCCGCCGGTTCAGGCAACTAGGGGCCGCGACCCCAACTCGGACCGCTTGGACATTAGGCCGAGCTAGCCGGGCCACGCCATGATGCGCCAGGTCGGGCCAAGCCGGGCTATGCCGGGACGGGCCGAGCCAGGCCGCACTCGGCTGAACCGGGCCGTGCCACTTCAGGCCGAGCCACGCAAGTCTTCGGGCTAGTCCGACACCCCTACCGGGTCAGACCCGCCAATGCTGGGTGACCCGACCCGCCAGCCCACTAGGCTTAACGGGTTAGGCCCGTTATTCACTTAAACATGAATAACATAAAGACCACGCGTCCGATCGACGCGCCTTCTACGGCACTGTGATCCTTTCGATGAGGCGTTCATTTTGAGATACTCTATGTGAGTTTTGGGATACTTTGGTAAACGACCGGGTTTGGAACGTGCATATTTCCAACCGCGCCCCAGGAACGAAAACACCAATATCTCTCAGACTAGGTATCTGTTTGACGCGTCGTCTATCACGTTGAGTTCCTTTTGATGAGGCGAAACTTCGGGATACATAAACTCCGGGCATCGTGATAGTTGATGTTTCCACCCCCCTTAACTCGTGGAGCGGACCCTCCCGGAATCGAGTACGCTGTGTGTGGGAACCCTAGAGCTAGCTGCGACTGTGACGACTACCGTGTTGGGATCCTCTGTGGGTTCTATGACAAATATGACAGCACGTGGATCCTACGTGGGTTCTACAGTGAGTAATACTGTACATGGATCCTCCATGCATTTGGCAGCGATGAAAACTCTACTTAGATCCTATGTGGGTTCGCCAGCGATGATTACTGTACTTGGATCCTACATGGGTTTGGCAGCGACGACTTATGTACATGGATCTAACCTGGGTTCGGCAGAGGAGATGATTTGTAGGATTCATCTAATCATCTCCTCCTCTCCTCGAAAATAGTATTCTTGTGTGAGCAGAGTCTTGTCATTCAATCATTATCATTGATGTGATTGACTTCTTTCCTGTTTGGACTGGATTGTGTATGGGCTCGGAAGTTGGAGCCGATCTAAGATTGATGACATAGGTATATGTATGGGAATATACCTAAGTAGAGTAGGTTGATACTTCATGTTTGTATCTTTCCATTGTGTTTTATCCTTCATTGATTCTGGTAGATCATCTGGAGTCTCGGGGTCCCTACTAAGTATCGTTATACTCAGCCCTACAGGGGAAATGGTCGCACAATGTTGTGTTGGTTTCAGATGACAGACATCACTGATCAGGGTTGAGGCTTGAGGAGATGGACAGTATCCAGAGGTGGACCACCAGGCGGGATGTACACGGAGTAGACGGACGGACCTGAGGTACCGACGAGACTATCTGTACCCACGCTTCAGGTGGGATTCCCGGTGGAGTACTCGGTGGTTACTGTTTTACATTAAAAATGTTGTACTTTCTATATTAGTTGATCTGTACATTCAGTTGGGTTTGTATACTGGCCCATTTAATTTCTAGCACTTACTTTTGTAATCATTTTTACTTAGTGCTTACTTCAGTTGTGTACTATATTGTATTTGTTTACTTTTATAAAGGCAATGCATTCCCTTTAATCGGGATTTGCACCTTTAGTGCTAGTCACCCACCCGTGGCCTATGGAAGGCGGGCGTGGGGTAGTCACGGCACAGGCCCCAAGGATGGGTCATGACATGAGCATCCTTAATGGTATCTAAAGCATTGGAAGTACCAATAATATTAATAATACTTTGAATTTTTTTATCCAAATTTCTTTATTATATCCTTTATATTTTAATGTTAGAAATAAAATTACATTTTGTATTTTGTGAAATTTGAAAACCTAATAAATATTTTATCCCACCCATAATAGTAATTTGAAAATCATATTTCAAAATATCCATAATGGAATATGATAAAAAATTGAGTTAAAAAATAATTCATCAAAAAATATTTTGAACAATCATTTTTTTATTCTTCAATAAAAGTTTTAGGATATGAATCCCCCTTAAAATATTTTATTTTTGTAGTAATTATCTTGTTAGTCTATAAAACGTGGTTTAATGTTATTTTTATGTACATATAAATCATTTTCAGGTTTATAAACATCATCTGGATGGTTTTTATTTCCATAAACAAGTGGTTATTCAATATAATCATCTTCCTAATCATATACATTATGAAAATAACACTTTATATAAATTAAAAATAGTTTGAAATAAAAAAATTATTAAAAAGAATTAATTATAATAATAGATTCATTAATTAATTCTAGATCATTAGTTTATTTATTATCTATTCCCTCATGTTCATTATGACTCTTTAAAACATGTCTAGATTTATTTCAATCAATTATTACATTTTTAACCCTTTTGTTGTGAAACCCGAATATTACTCCAATTACATAACTTTCTACAGTACCATCAACTAATGTATGAACATTGATCATCTCAAAACCTTTGATTTAATATCCCACTATGTCAATCTAATCCCAATCACCTAATGACTCCCCATGTTTTGTAGTATTAAATTTTGATTAGAATTCTAGATTCTCAATTTAATTTCATCATAATCTTCTAGTCATAACTGGTTGATGTACATCAATAATGATACATTGACATGGATGATCCCTAATAAACATAAGAAATATTATGTATTCAAAAGATTGTAATGAAATAATAGGTATAAAACATTCCAGATGAATAAAATAAGAAACTTATTCGTCAATTATTTCTATATGAGGATATCATTCTAACAATTATTGAGAATTAGTTTTAGAACAAATATTTGATGATGTATGTTGTGGTTTTTTTGAAAAAAATATCTATTTTCATCAAACAAATAATTAATATTTCCTAATATGTAGGTGAATATTTATTAAAAATTCACTATTCCTTAAAATTAGTAGAATATAGAAAAAAAATCACATCCTTTGTGTTGGGAGAAAATTATTGTATATTTTATTTATTATCTAGAATGAATACATAGCATCCCAAATCCTTGAAGTTAGAATATTTTTGGTTTCTTCATAACCAAAACTTATTAAGAGTTTTGTTAATAAATGTTCTATTTAAAACTCAATTTATATTATATTATGTAGTAATAACCACTTCATCTAATTAATTTGTATAAACTGAGTATTCACTCACCTTGTTCTAGTTATTTTTCAAAGAAATGTATTTATTTATTGAACTACACTTTTTTGGATTTCTAGGTGTTGAAAAGTAATGTTAAGTAACAATTTTACTAAAAATGATTAAAATTCATAATTTAGAAATTATCCACCATAATAAATATTAATTTTTATCACGTAATTTTTCTTCACTTTTTTATAATTAGAGACAAATGTTTGAAATTAAAAAGGTATCATATTTCATTGTAAGAAGATAAACCCAGTAACAGCATGTATAATAATAAAAGAAATCATATACATAAAATTTATATGTATACATCAACATTTTGAAGGAAAAAACTAGCCCATGTAAACTAAATTTAAAGCATCATAATTGGATAAATCAATAAATTATTTAAAAATTAACTTTTATTTCTCGTAGTATTGATGAGGGTCACATACATTGTAATAATAAATCTTTTGTTCCAATTGATTCTTAGTAAGTCACTTCAATAAAAATTAAGATATGTTTCTACAAATACTATGTCCTAACCATATTTTCCACAACCAAAATTGATCATCAATTTCACTAATGAAATGTAATTCCTGGTACATAGGGTATTCTATGTTTGGTGTGTAAACATTATCATGCTGATGGGAAGAAATAATAAAACCAACATTGGAACTATGTATTATTCATTTATTATTTAAAAATTAAAAAAATTAACCATCATATAGAAATTTATTTATTCTTTTTTGGTTCTTGTTATGTCCAACAACAAACATAACATTTGGAATTAGAGTTTTATGAAGAAGAAAAATGTTACATATTCCATATAATTCTCCTTGAGAAATATATTACAATGTTACCTTTCCACATTCCATTTTTATATTATTCTTCAAAATGTTTTTGATTCATGTCATATTCCTAGATCATATAGTATCCATATAAAATATATTTTTGTTTTCAATACTATTTTTCTGTTCCTGAAACCCGAAATAGTAATATTTTAAACCCCTATCCTTCTTGGGTATAGTATTGTTAGAAAAAAATATTAGGCAACCTCATTAGTATTATTTTCTTAAAATGTCAATTCTTCTAAAATAATATACTATATTAAAACTGAATTATTTATTTTTATTTAATGGAAAATAATTTTTGCAATCTCCAAACCATTTGCATTTTGTGATCAATGGAGTACTTTTTGGAAGATTGATTTTTTTTAAAACATGTTCTTTATTTTTGAAACCTATAAATGAATTAGTACCATGATGTATAATTCTTTTATAAATTTTATAAATGTTTTCCATTGAAGTGGTAAACATAGATAATTTAATATAAAAAATAGATATTTTAGATTTTTATTGTAAAACTAATCTTTATCCTCGTCAGTATTACTTTTTTAACTATATTTATCAAAATAAAAATTTAAAAATTTTCTAATTTTTAAAATATTGTAGAGTGTTTTATTTTTCAAAAAATTGTTTTATCAAGTTCATTAGTAATAATTGATATTAAATTTGTTAAAATATTTATTCTTGAATTGGACTTAACAATATTATAATTATAATTATAATGTGTCTTTCAAAATAATATAATTATATTTTGGAAAATGAGATTCCATAATCGAAACATCATCATATGTTATTAAATTTTCATCTTCTAATAATGATGATTATTCATCTGATGATGGAAAATTTTCTCTTCATCCAGATAATTTTTTTTAAATATTGATTTTATGGAATTTAGTGACATGTTCGTTTTAGAAAATTCAATTTTTTCCATTGATTTTTTTTACAGAAATTACATTCTTCCTCTATCCATAAAATACATTATCATAAGAACATTAAAGAAGGAACAAAAACACTATAACCCCAATTTTTGAATGATTTCATAACATTCATACATTAATATTTTTTATACTTCATGTTTTTTTTCTAAATTCCATTATTTTTTTCATTCCATTGTGGCTTCAGAAAAAAAATCTTATTTTCCATCTTTTATACATTCAATGTTTCTAAATTCATAATATTTCATATCAGTTTTTATCATTATAAAAAATTGAAATTGGTATTGTAATTATTTATTTATTTTAATATTGTTCATCCATCTTTTGATATTAGCCAAAAAATTCATAGAATGTTCGGTAGTACTATAATCTGATTGAACAACAAATCAATTTCTTCTAGAGGATTTTACATCATTCTCAGGTGTTTGATATTTGGTAGGAATAATAGTAGTATGAAAATGAAAGCCTTAATTTGGATTCTTATCATTCTCATAATCTCTCATGATTCATCCCTATTATTTCATATGTGTTCCAATAAATATTATAATGTAATTTATCAAGATATCAATTCTCATCCATAGTTTTCCTTTTTTATTCCCACTCATTATGAATGATATCTATAATCATTTCCATTTGAATTTTATAAATGATAAGTTTTTCACTAATAGATATTAAATTCAATATAATGTTCATGAATCTATGAATAATCCTTGCAAGAGATTCTACCATTAGAAAATCAAAATCTAGATAGTCATCTATTAATATAGATCTTCTTGTCTCAAAAACATTATATGATTCAAAGTGTGTGACTTTTACTTTTTCCATATACTATTAATAGATTTAAATATATATACTTCTCTAAATATCGTTCTTTAATTATAACATAATAGAATATTTTTTTAAAATATGGGGCTAAAGCATAATTTATTATTTATGAAAAACAATGCCCTTTTTACTAGGTAGATGGAGACCCATTACATATCTGGAAAGTCTAGTGGTCATGTATCCCATTAAATTACCGATAGGTCCAAAATTGTTGGCCCATTTCCTTTTCAATGATTAGTACTTCTACCGTACCAGACTACTACAACGCCATTCCCCCACTATAGTGTCATGCTGCCACTATAGTGCCCATCATTTCCACAGTGCCTTCCCAGCTACGTTACGGTTATAGAAAAAATAGTATAAGAAGAAGCATCCTAATTAATTAGTTATCTTGGTTATAAAAATGAGTAAAATATGTTTCTTCTTTATAATAAATCATGTAGTCTTGAATTAGCACAAAAATTTGTCAAATCATTCATTATTGATACATGTTTTTATCATATCTCACAAGTACTTGAAAGAAAAAACATCAAGGATATGGGGTTTTCTTGGTTTCATATTATCTATAGGGATAAAAATATGATCATATATATTAATAAATATATAAAACCATTTTATATAAACAACTTTAATATAAAAATTAATATAAAAAATTATGTCAAAACAAAATAATAAATGTTGCTGATAGATGGAGTTAAAACTAAGCATGCGTAAGTAGAGAAACATACTATGATAAAAATTGAAAGATCGTAACAATAGATTTTTATGGCCATACATACAACAGGTGTGGTGAATTGTACATTAAAAACACTAATGTATAAAAATCATAAAGCCCATTTTTTTATATTTCTAAAACAAAAACTTATTCTTATTATCATAGTTATGATTGGAAACAAAATGGATTTGTCATATATTAGAGTATGTTGTTTATTGTAATTTAAATTATAATAATAAAACCAATTTTATTATAATGATATTTTGGAATAATATATTTCTAAAAAATCATTGAAAAATATATACGTGTAAAAATAATAAATTTCAAGAATTACTATGAATATAATATGAGGTATATTAAAATATTTTCCTCTTTTATCCTTATGATAGCGATAGTGACTAAAGGAAACAATAATAATATATTTAATGTCGATTATCTCTCTCCTTTCCGAAAAAACCATTGATATGATGATAACGATTCTCGATCATCATATCCATGGAATGCATTGTTATTATGATCAGAATGCTCTATCTTCCAATCCCTAAAACCCCAGAATAAGAATATTTGTGTCTATCTTCTATGTCCCAGATGCTCTCAATCAGATATATCTTGATAATAGTCTTTCAATCATCAGATTTACTCAACTGTAAAAATTATTGGACTCAGTTCAATATTCAAATTATCAAAAAGAATATATCAATGAAATGGATTATTTACAACTAAAAAAATAAATAATTACATAGTATAATAATATCCAATTAATTATTAAAAATATTTGGAGCTATCTCTAAATTAATATGAAATAATAATTCATTAACTAGAAATATTTATAAGCCATAATCACATAAAATGGTTACTTTACGATAATAATACTATCAATGATCATATTTCTGAGTTTTTTCAATGGACATGGAAACATAGAACATGGAAACTCACATTGTTCCGCTGTAACTGAATGTGTGATTTCATATTAACATTGAACTATTATAATGAAAATGGTATTCCATATGATATAATAATTCTTTTGTATTCTGATTATTAATAGAGTATATTCTAATGGAATTCATTTTCCTTTTTCAATATGTTAGTCCTTATGATTATCGTTCCAATTAATTTGTACTTTTATGAGTTCGATTATTATGATTGTTATCAGTCCAAATAAAAATACAACAGTTTAACTCCAGGTTTGATTAAGGATATTCTAATAATGAGACACATTCTTAATCTTCTCATCATAATGAATGTAATAAAATTATTAAATTCATAATATTTAAGAAATTTCTATATGTTTGGGAAAAGGTACTATTTTCTAAAAAACATACAAAATTACAAGGGAAATAATAACATAGTAATCATATTTTAGGTGAGCATTAGATATATCCAATAGAAAGAATCCATGAAGTAAAAAAATAAACATTATAACTCAACTAATTACATTCTAGAAATTAAACATACCTATAAGAATTTATTCAATGTTTATGTCTCCTATATAGAGAATTTGTCCATAATTGGTAATGGTACCTCATTGAATATTCAAAATCAACTATTTTATTTTTCTATATGAAATATCTGTTATTTAGATAAAAATAATGATTACTTAATTGATTATTTATAATGATTTTATGCTGAAAATATATTTTCTGAAATCCATGTGAATCTATTTTGTATAAAATAATCTCATGGAGTTTCCCTCAACAGTATAAATACAATCCAATGAAATTTAAATGATTCATTAATTAAATATTCAATACACATAGGTTTCAAATACATTATTGTCTTGTAAATTTCATTCCAAATGTATAATCTCTTTATTTTCCTTGGTTAGAGTGAAAAAATATATGTTATCCTAGTAACAGATTTTAAACCATTTGTATTAGGAAATATGATAATACAATATTTTTTCATATAATCATTATGAACCTCACAAGAAACCATGTAAAATAGATTTATTAGATTCCTCAAAGAGTTTTCCAGGTGATTTGGATGTTTTTAATTGTTTCATAGATTCCTAAACATAATTTCATGATTATACATGAAATAGAATTCTATAGAAGAGAAATAAGAGTTGTTCAATATCCTTATCATCCTATTTAGTTGCAATTACATAACTAAAAAAAGCACTAATCAAAATATTATAAGGATGTATAATTAAAAAACTGAAAATATATTAAACCTTGATGTCTTAATCTACTAATTTACCAAATCCTCTATTTAATACCAAGTGTAGTGTCTTAAGACCAACACATTCAAATTTAGAACAAAAAAATGAATTTTAATGTTTTTAAAACAAAATTGAAAATATAGATTCCACTCTAAGTATTAGTATTCCTTCAGATTTAGGATTTGGTAGAAATGATAACTATTAAATAATATCATTGATTAAAAAATTTATAATTTTTCAGCTATTTTTATTTTCTAATTCTATATTTTTATCCAGTACAAACTCATAAATAATTTTATATTTTCATAAATGACATTTTTAGAACATAGTAAGATCATTATTTCCCCACATGTGTTTCTTAAAAATAGTTCAAATACTATTTGAAATTTATTTTTGAAAACTCATTTATGAAAATTAATCCTTTATATAAAAATAAATATTAGATATATACATTTAAAATAATATATTTTTAGGGTTCTTAAAATATATGAATGGAAAACAATTTTATGAATTCGTTGAGAACACATATAATTTTTTATGACTATTCAAAAATATAATAAGAAATTAAAATATTTATATCTTGAAAAAATTATTTTCAAAACTCCTTTTGAAAATAAAACAACATTTTAAAATATATACAACTATTGAAACATTATTATGAATATTCACTTCCCTTTAAAATATATTGGTATATCCTTTGAGTTTTAAAACCCATTTTTTTGAAAATAATATATTATTATGGGAAGAATACGATGCTAAATTTCATTATGAATTACATCTAGAATCATGGGAATCCACTAAAAAGACAAATTATACTTTGAAGCTGTGCATTAACACCCCATTCCTAATGATCACATTAGATACTGAAGATCTAGGTTTTTATAAAACCATTTTTTTGGGGGTTTAATTTCACATTTAATTCCCACTAAAACATTTTTTTAAAATAATTCAAATATAAATTAATATCAATTTAAAATAATTTAAATCATAAATACTCTTGTTATTGGATGATGGGGGGCTTGCGAGGTTCGCTCTCTACAAAAATGGTGTTTAGGGTTTTGCTGCGATGGACTCGGTCCATACGTCAACACTGCTTAGGTTTTGGTTGGACCTTCGAAGAAGGCGGATGGTGGTTCCGGTTCGCGGCTACATCAAGCACCTGCGTGCTCTAATTCAGGTAGGTGTTATCGGCCGAACGCCCTACGGGTAAGGGGTTCTGCCCGTTATTTCCCTAATTCTTGATTTGGTGAGTCTACATCTAATAATCACATTTCGAGAAATGGTGCGCTTGTGGTTTTTGAAGTGAATCCCCGATTCTTTCATGAATGAATTGATGCTTGCAAATGCTCGATTATTGCCCGGCTATGTTCTATGCAATCTTCGTAGAAGGTTGAAGATCTTAGGAAACTTATTCAAGAGATCATGGGTTTTAATGACTGGAATATGGTTTCCATTGGTATGAATTTTTATCACTTTTCTTTTGGCTCCAATGATCTGATGTTGCGGTCCTGGAGTGAGGGGTTTGTGAATCTTATGCCCAGGATTCTCTGATTTTAGAACTGGGACCCCTAGTTTGATCCCTTCTAAAAATACTATTACTTAATCCTAGATCTGGATCCATAGACTGAGTTGGGTATTTTGACATCTAAATAACCTTTGGGATGTTGCATTGGCAGCAGTGGCTCCTATTAAACTTGATAAGGAGACTGGATCAGTTCGGTATGACCATTATGCTTTCATTCTAGTTGAGTTTGATATGAATTTTCCCCTTGTTGAGATGGTCCTGTTGATTGCTAGTAATTTTATATTTGAGATTGATATTGTGTTTGAACATGTTCCAGTTCTCAGTATGAATTACTCAGCTACAGGACATGTTAAAGATAAATGTATTCGAGGATTTCAATGCTCCAACTATAAACGGTATGGACACATTGTTGAATGATGTAAGTTCAATGCATTAGGTGTTTATGTCCCATTAATTAGGATTTATGGGGCACATGATGTGGGTAACGGTGTCCTAAATGGTTCACCACTTCCTTTGTCTATCTCTAATGGTGTGAAGGGTCCCTCACCCTCTACCATTAATGTGGATTTACTGAATAACAATTAAACCACTTCTAGGATGGTGGGATCTGAACCTTTTGCTGATGTTGTTGCTAGTAAGAACCCAAATGATAGGCTTATGACTGATCAAAAAGTATTGTGTGTGTTGTCTAATAGTTCGGGTGATAGCACACTCCCTGTTTCTAACATGAATATAATTGAACATGGAGAACCCTCTAAATCATGTGATATATGTTCTGACAGTGCTGATAGTGATCAGGATATGGATCATGCTGATTTACTGGTGGAGAAATACTTTGGGAAAGGTAATATGGGTAGTCTTCCATCTGGTGGGAGAGGTACTAATGTCACCAGTTCCTTTGATCACTCGTTTACACAAAGGGTTGTGCAAGTATATAATTCCATGAAGGTTGCTGATTCTCATGTTGTTGTTCATACAATTGGGGCCTCACAGGCCTCTGGTTCTATTGCTGCTATTCTCACAACAGCTAGTGTGTCACCTGGGAAAATGGGGGAGGCGTATGATGGGAAGATGTCCCATAATAATATAGCAGCATCTTTTGAGGCCCCTACTGGGCTTGTTTCTGGTTCCCTGGGTGAACCTGTCAATATTATATCAGCCTCACTTGAGGATTCTGCTACGCAGGGCTCTATTCTTCCTTCTTCTGATGCCAAGGCCACTCATGCATTGGATGGAGGTGCCTCACAACATGATCATGAGATTCCTTTGGATGAAGCCTCCATAAAAATGGCAGTGACTCCCAAAAAGGGTGTGGCGGCAGTGACTGCTACAACATGTGCTACAAACTTCTTTTCCATGCTGGACTTAATGAATTCCACGAATTTTGATCTGCTCTATAGAGAGATATGTGAGAGGAAAAAAGCATGCCACCATAAAATGTCTTGTTACTAATTCACCTTCTTTGGTTGCACATGCTAGTGCTGAGCAGATTGGGAAACCCTACATTGAGGAGCAGCAGGAGAATGGGGATAAGGGCGCCGACGGAACAGATCATGGTGTTCTTCTTGTTGACACAACAGATAATCTAACTGATAATAAACATGATGATTCTTATGATGAAGGTGTGGATGATCAAGGTGATGCTTTGAAGATTCCAAATCAGTGTAATAGAGGCAGGAATCCAATAAGACATGGTGGTTGTCGTGGAAGAGGCAGGAGAGGAGGTAGGACCAGAGGCTGATTATGTTTTGATTACATTTGTTCTCATCACATGTACCCTGAATCTCTATAAATTCTGGTATTCTTGAATTTTATTTTAATAATAATTTTCTACGTCATGTATTCACCTCCATGAATCATCTGTTATGGTTATATACTCTTGTTATATCAATTTTTTTAGAAAGTATCATTTATCTTCATTACCCAAAACAAAAGAATTCTCAAATTTATAATAATCATTTTATAGATAGTTCCTAAAAAAATATTATATTTCATTCTCACTGTTATATATATATATGTAGAACATGTTATTAATAGAAATACTGATTTCCCAAAATCAAGATCATGGATTAAATTTTTATTTATTATTAAAAAATCCATGAATAAAATGATATTTGGAGTATATATAAATTCATTACATTAAATAATGATAACCCTCATTGTTATTCATCACATATAATAATACCTTAGAAATATTAATTATAATTTACAATAATAATCAAAACCATATTTCATTAACAAAAAATAATGGAATCACATAACTATAAATTTGGAAATAATAATTAATAAAATATAACTCTCGTACATAAAAAATAGGTATTTGAACATAATACGTAAAATATAATATTTTAACATATAATTCCAATGTTGAATTATAATAAAATCAAAACATGGACATGGGGTAATACTCCCACTGATGAAAGGACTATTTACTTTCACGATAGTTAAATGTTTATATAAATTACTATGCACAGACACACACACAAACACATATATATTTACTACATTAGCTAATATAATACATAAATTTCATATCATTTAAATATAATTATTTAATATTATGAAAATAATTTCTAATAAGAAATCAATTGTATCTTATAAAATAATACAAACATATAATAGTTTTTAAAAAATTATTAATCCCATTACAGGTAATTATTAATAGGAAAAAATGTTGTTTATCCCCACGTTTGAATATGTAAGGACAATGTTCCTAGAAATATGTGGGAGGTTAGAACAAAAGAGGATGTGTGGGAAATAAAGGGAGTAATTATTCTTATTCTGACATTGAGGAGAATTATATTTGTATGTAGAAGTGTATATATATGTATAATTGGATTTTTAGCACATTATATTATGAGATGGTGTGATATTTTAAAGTGAAAAATATTGACATCCTTAAAGAGAACATGTGATTTGAGGTTCCCAAATGAGGTTTTAAAATAATTGATTGTATTTCCTCATGAACGTGTTTTTTAAATAGACTACTTTTGTTTCGAAAAAATATTAATACCAAATTTCACATTTGATAAATAATTTATTCATATGAGTTGAAGTGTTTTATAATCTAGTCATCTTTAGGAAAACATGATCGATGATGATATTTGGAATTATAATAGTATCATATTTTTTGATGTAACTGATTGGATGGTTTCTTTAACAAGGAAAAATTGATGTTGTTAGCATACAATGTGTATGTCTCATGAACTATTCATTACATTCATTGGTAATAGTATTTGAATTCAATCGATCTAATAATATTGATGGGAATGAAAGTATTTGACTGAAATTTTAAATAATTTGAGTAAAGATATAAGATGGGACATGGGGAATATAAAGGTTGAATTACGTTCGGTTGTGAGGATCATTTCAATTTGATGGTGGTGATATAAGGGATGATTTTTACTTCTGGTAGATGGTAACTATTCCATAGATTCCACATTTAAAATATCATGTTTCTCACTCTTGGATATAAAGTAGTCACCCACTGAAAATTTCCAATTTCGATTATATAATTAATTCATTAAAAAAATAGTAAAAAAATGTTGTACATTGACCACCCTAACCCATGTGTTCTCAATGAGACCTTTTCCCCATCTATACTTCCCACTCACACAATGAGAGGCAAATTATCTCCATGAGTCCATGGTATAAGGCCTAGGATATTTCCCAAACCTGGTTGATCATACCTTCTATGCTCTGATAGAGTGTTTTAGCAGACTATAACAAATAACATGGATGGGGTATGGTTTTTTTGAACTAATTAAAAATATCAAAATTATAAGAATTAAGGGATTCATAAAACAATATTGTTATATTATATAATTTGGAATATATATCATACAATAATAAACATGTATTTTTATAATACATTTTCAATTTGTATCATTGAATCATCAAGTTGAAGTTTTATCATGATAATAATTGAATTATTAAAATATTTTCATTAAACCAGAATGGTATATATTCAAAATATATAACATCTACTACTTCTAAAATAAGTCTTCATAACATTATGGTCCTTCCGAATCAATTTTATAAAATTTTATAATCATTTTTTAATATAATTATATTCTATCATTTATAGATTTTAGTATTTCATTCTAAATTAAAACAAAACATATGTATCAGTTTTAGGAAATATGTAATGGTTACACATTATCAATGGATCCAAATTATTTTCATCATTAATAAAATATTTTATTTTATAGGGATACGACTATTATAATCCGATATCACAATTATATATTCTATATATATACTACATAATATCATTTAAAAAATTACCTCTACATTATTATAATTATATCACATGTAAATTTGGTTTTTATGATTCAATTACATTCTATTATTACTCTCGTTCCCATTGCATTGGACCTTCTAAAGGAAGATCCAGACCGATATGGATATAATTTTTCTTATATAATGTCCACCACACCAAATCTTATTTAATTTCTAATATATCATAAAAGATTATTCCCCTTTTATTTCCATCAATTGTTTGTAATGATGTTTTATTGTATCAACTTATGGGTTTTTCTATTATTCTAAATAACATATACTAAACTACGATTAGTGTTTAAAATAACTATATAATTTATTTAATAGATAATTGCACACACAAGAAATCTATAGTGTTAAAATATTATTGAATCCCTATTAATATGAACATAATACACACATGAAAGTAAGAGGAAGATATTTAATATGATTGATAAATAATAGGACTCTCACATCGACATCCTTTATTAGAGAGATAATTAGCTTCAAAATTACATTTCATCAAAATATGACTGACCTTCATGCCATAACCAATGAAAAACATTCATAATCTGAGATAATAAACATTTTCCCGATGTATGATTCCTTTTTCATTGAGTGAACCCAAAATAATAATGTTGTATAATTCCACCATTGAGGTGATAATGTTTTATAGTTTGTCAAAAATAAAACCTCTATGAAGAGCACTGAACACTTCCCCAAGATGGATCTCTAGTCCACTTAAAATGATAATTATTTTGATCATAGAAGCATTTCTATCACAAACCAAACACCTCATCTCAGATAAAAAATCATTATTTTTTTTAAATTTTTAATTTGAGAACCATGACAAGTGGGTTCCACATAAACCATTTCCCTGGAATGATCACTATTTAACCTTTAAAATGAAAAAACAATTAGTAAATATTCCATCAATATTATCAATTAACAAACATCAAATAAATTGTGTGATAAGGTCATTAATTCATTCATTAACTCGAACATGGACATCGAGATGGAAGTAGTCACATAACTCTGAAGATTAGTTCCCTTCCTCCATAAAAACCAACGAATCCACTAAAAACACAATGAAAATATTATTGATGATAGTGCCTTGAAAATTATACCATTAAAACCAATTATTGAGGAAAGATTAGATAAAATCCCCATGAGCTATGATACCCTTCTAACACCCAATATGATCCCATAAGAATCTATCCCACTCGGTCTAGAAAAAAATCATAGATTAATTCCCAGGACAATTTCTCATAATTAAAGCATCTCAATGACATAAAAACAATGACTATCTAAATAATATCACTAATATGGATAGAATTATGACTTAATATCCAAAAGATAAATATAATTTCATTCATGATTTCATTTCACCATGACATGATGGCCCAAAAATCAATCATGTTCTATTTTAGGACCAATGAACCAAAATAATTGGCACTAAACAAAAATGACATAGTATCTGGGAAAAAACATCTATCAAACACATTCAAATGTCCCATGTTATTGACGATATGTTATTGATCATAAAAAAGAAACACATATATTATGTCTATGCACCTTCTATCATCTATAAAGGAAATATTGGATGTCATATGTCTCATAATGAATAGAAAATCACCCACCCAACTGTCTTTCTAGGACCTAACATTGTTGAACCCCATAATCCCTCGAAACCTATATTTTAGGATTTCCATCAACTCAATTATATATGACACATGTTTGATGGTATCTTGTGGTTCCTTGACTATCCTACATAGTCTTCCACATATCAATATATCAAGAATCATGCATAGAGTGAAGAAACCTTGACTATCTTCCATCCACATCCTGTATGCATGCCATTAATAAATAGATTTCATGTTTTCAATAAATATACATAAATCAATACCACCCTCTTCACTTGGTTTTTACATAGTAATATATGATACTGAGTTCAATTTTTCTCCTAGATTAACATCACATATAAAGGAATTCCTCACATTAAGAGAGTTACTATAGTTCTTGTGGGTGCTCCAATGTCAAAAAAAAATTATTATTAAAGGGATTAAATAATAATATTAAATATATTAAATATCCCATTAAAAATAAGAATCTATTATTATAATTGATAATTTGAATTGATATATAACACAGAACACATTCAAAAAAAACTTTTTTGATCTTACAATTTCTGATGGGTTTACCAAGATAATAAATAATAAGACTTCTCCTAAGAATTCATAATATATCATTAATTTATTTTATTTTACTGTGACGATATAATTTAAAAATATAAAAACTACTTTTATTCCAATTAATATATTACCAGATCCATCTAACAAAACATCTTATAGTATGTCGGTTACCTAGATTGACATCTAAATCCCATTAAAAATGAAAACCACATCATTTGAAGGAATTAGTTTGGTTATAATACGTGACACAAACCAATTATTGTAGTGTAACGTCATTCCTTTTTCTAAATTGTATTTGATAATTCTATTGAGAGCCTCCTAAGAGATGATAAAATGTTTAGGTGACACTTGATCACATTTCTTTATGACATAAACAATCTTAATGAAATCAAAACTCATTTCCTTAAAAAAAATTTGATCCATGTAAAGGAAAAAACATAAAAAATAATCTGCATACCCTATTATTAAAAAAAATGACCAATGTCCTTATTAATGATCGTCCACAACTCATATGATACGATATATCCATATCCTCCATGGTCATAATATTGCATCCAATAGTCATCTTATCTATGTCACCAGTTATCTCCACAGCTGTGATAATAACACAAGGAACACTTCTCCCCCTCATGAGTCCATTACTCTCTTCATTAATGTATTTTTGAAATATTAAATGAATCCTTATATTGATAAAATATTTAAAATTTTTATTAGAGAATATATATTAAAATATATGGGTATACTGACTAATGAAAGTGGTCACCATGACCTTTAGGATCAGCATTATAGAAGAATCACATGGAGGTCGTGGTAGTGCTCCATCATTTAAGAATTCCTAGATATCCTCATTCACCTGATCTTTAAAAACAATCTGTATAGGCATATAAAAATAACTATGAAATCTATTAGGGCTTAGATCACTTCATGAATTAATAATTATCCCTATCTCATTGATCATACATTCACATTGAATGTTATCTAAACAATAATTATCTCTATCAATTACAAAATATTTATTAAGGGATATAAAATTTTTTTATACAACCACACCCATCTACCATCCATTATCCATGATCTTAATGATAATATATTGGAACTGATATATGGATGAACCTACGTTGTCGGACGATCTAATTCTTGACAAGTGCCTCTTTGGAATGAATACTACACATAGTATTTTATGTGGATATTTAATCTCACCATCTTAAAAATTATTATTTTATTTTTTAAATTATTTTGTCTACTAATTTATTTTTGTATCATATTCCCTAATAACCATATGTTAAAAAAATATAGGTGTTTAAAATTTAACACAATCAAATTTTTTTGGTTACACTCCCTATATTTGATATCAAGTATATTAATAAAAATATGAATGCATTATATCCACAATGTACATCAACAATTCATGAAATGGTATATAATTATATGTAATTTTAAATATCAAAATCATTAAACCTTGATCAATAGATAGATATTCTCTTTAACTTTACTACAAAAGAAACAATCCCCCATATAATTATATACTTCGACCCCAAATCCCTCTATATGAGTATACATTAATTAGGGGAGAATAAAATTCATTATATCTATAGTAACCAAATTTGTATAAACTATACTCAAAATCTATTTTCCATTCAAGAACATAACTTATATATGGGGGTCATGGAAAATGAAAAACTAAATTAATTAACATCAAATAACATGAAATGAAAGGATTTTTCTAAAAAATTAAAATTTTAATCAAAATTATAGATAATAATAGCAATAAAAAACAATTTTACAAACATGAATATAACAAGTAATTAAATATTAAAAAAATATGAATTAAAATTATTATTAATTATAATAATAGTTAAGAATAATTAAAATTTGAATTAGTTTATAAACCATTAAAAAATAATTATCTCTATCATTGAATGTATTCTAAATATATGAATATAAGCATTCGTTTACATTCAATATATACACTTCCATATTTATCGTTATATTTCATTTATAATTTTAATATATTTGATTATATGAACTATATACTATTTAACATTTGAAATCTAAATTATATTCAAATTACCTAATATAATCATCATATAATTAATCATTATTTAAATATTTATCATTCCATTTTTAAAAACAATTTTTATGTGGCATAAGTAATATCCAAATATGGACCCTTATTATTTTGAATAATTCCAAATAATTAATTATGGATAATTTGTAATTTAATTATATAAATTGTATATTATATATATATATATATATATATCCCACTATATATTAGAAAATATTATTTCTAGATATACAATTTTTTTCTTCATCATAATTAATTCCATAAAATATATTAAAATGTGTTCTATGTATTTACATTTTTTTATTTGGGTATAAATTCATTCATGAATTTTTAATTAATTAGAAATTATATGTAATTAGTATATTTATAAAGGCCTTTTGAATAAAAATATCCAAAAAAATTATTAATTTTTAAAGAATTAATAAAACCCTAAATTCATTTGAGAATATAAAATTTTGTTAAAAATAGTTTTCTTTTTATATGAATCTGCATTCGTTATAAGGGTATACAACATATTCCCATAAATTGAAAATGTGTATAAGGATAATCAGATTACTGATAACCCTCCCACTTATGGGTAAACTATTTTTCACATTTATATAACCTATCAACAATATGGTAATATATAGATTACCATTATGTTTCCTTCTTTCATGTAAGGGTAAGTCGTCAGTTACCTTTAGGTAACACCTTTATATCACAAAATGTAACACGTCTAGAAAAATGAGACTTTAAATGCTAAATGTTACTACCCATGTCAAAAAGGTGCATCTTTATTTTTTGGAGCCTACCTGATTAGAACTCCACAGTTATGCATGTTTGGCCTGGAGTAGTAATCAGGATGCGTGACCTTATGAGAAGTTTCCTAGGGCGTGTGTGAGTGAGGATAAAACCCATTGAAAGGACAAGTGTTGGCTATGGGAACAATCATAAGTCTGATAAGCAACCCTAGTGAGTAATAGCCTATGGTGTGCTAGGAAGGAAACAAAGGAATTACAGGATGCCAATAGGGTCATATGAGATGGTTCATGGCCTAGGGAGGTGGGTCGTGACAAATGGTATCAGAGAAATACCCATCCGGAAGTTCTTAGGCACTGCCTTGGTTTGAGGCTTGGGGTCCACAATGAGGGCTTTTTGCGTTAAAGGGGTGGATAATATTACACCACTGGATAAATGAGATTAAAAAGGCTAAATGTTACTACACATGTCAACAAGGTGCACCTTTTTTTCAGGAGCCTACCTAATTAGAACTCCACAGTTAAACAAGCTTGTCTTTAAGTAGTAATCAGGATGGGTGACCTTCTGGGAAATTTCCCAGGGTGTGTGTGAGTGCTGAAAAAACACACCGAAAGAACAAGTGTTGGAATGTGGGGACAATCAGTAGTCTGATAAGAGTCCCTAGTGAATAATAGCCTATGGTGTGCTGGGATGACAACCAAGGTATTACTGGAGACCCATGGGGTCATATGAGAAGGTTCATGGCCTGGAAAGGCTGGTCGTGACACAATGACATGTTTAAAATAAATTTATAACCATTATTTAGAAACATATCATACATGTACATGAATCTACAAAACTAAGAAGTACCATTCAATGTGAGGTTATTTTATATCCTTACCTTACGTAAATCCTTTATAAAAAACATTCAGGTAAGGATTAAAAACCAAATAAACAGTTTGTGATAACTTCATTAGAAGGTGAGACTTGTTTATTTTTACTTGAATAAGTGTCGATTTATCAAACCCTTAAATATATAAATTCATTTAAGGGTATGATACGATTACCCATATATAGAATACTAGACGTAATGATAAATCCATCGTTACCTTTATGCTTCCATGTTGTTTAATAGAAAATTATTTTTCTATATTTTACTAAAACATAAAAAATATATCCTTATTAATGGGTTTATATTAATTTGAATGCATGATATTTATATATATAAATCATATATATTGTATTATAACACATATTAATAATTATGTGTGTAATAATAATAATTAGATATAGAGGAAATGACTAAATCCCATGTCTGAAGATCTCCCTGAATGGTAATTTGAACATGTGTAACATAAAAAATGAATAAACAATGAAATTCAGGAATATATAACTCCCAATATAATCTTCATAAATATTTATCTCCATCAAATTATTTTATAAGATATTATAATGTGTAAAAGAAACTCCACCCACCATTGTAGGGTATTCACATGCTACTCTTGAATCACTCAACCTTTATGCAGGATCAACCAACCTATATGTTGTGCTACAATCTCAGAGTGTATATGAAGAATATAAAGACTGATTTCTTGCTATAGGCATGTTCTTCAATCTAAAAAAATAAATAAATCACACCTAAATCATCAAATTGCAGGATTATACAAAGGAAATATTTGAAACTCCATATTTATTATATAATTTAATCATTTGATAAAACACAAGAATAAAACCCATTCCCATAAATTGATCATAAAAATACATCATTTATTTTTACTTCCATAGTTGTTTTATTTTATTTAATAGATTATTTATTGATATAATATTTTTCATAATAAAAGATTATTGTTATCTTTTTTCATCAATAAAAAAAATTAAAATATAATATACCAAAATGTATATCCATAACACAATTTCAATGAAATGTGAAATTATAGATGAAAAAATATAAACAAAGATTCTAAATCCAATTAGATATGTTTTTGTATCATAAAATACTGATCCACACCAAAATCATATAGTTTTGGTGAATTTGTGTAACATCAGGGGTCGGGTTCCACTATAACCAGTAACCCAAGATAGTGTCCCACATCACCACATGCATGCTTCCTTATATGCAAGAGGATATTTTCTAGTAGTGTATGTTTGGAGTGAAATACGTGGGAGACTATACCCTTTTATGAGTTAAATACATTATAAAAACTATCAATATATACAAATTTGGTATAAGTTTTAAATAACAAAACATATATAATGTTCCAAATATATCCCAAATTTAAACATGATAAAACAATGTCATGTCCACACTATAGGTTATGTAATTAAACAATAATAAAAAAATATTTAAAAATTAATAAACCCAAACACAATCCTTTGTCATATCTTATTTCATACCACCCATTCTCTATTATAGAAGCCCAATCATAAACTGAAGACAAGTTAAAGTCCAGAACCTAAACCTTAAATATTAAACTATATTCATGGGTTCCCAAGGGTCATGGAAGACAGAACAGGATGAGATTATAACATGGTAGTACACCACTAACAATGTTAATATTAATAAATAGACTACAAAATATTATATGAAGGTAGTAAAGTGATAAATAAACAATAACTATAAGGAATTACATTTTAAAAACAACAATTTATTAATTAATTCGATGCAAGTTAGGGTTTATAGAAACAACTCGTAGAACAAAATCTATTACTACCATTGTTATTCATATAAAACATATTCTATATGGGTCACACAATATAGGTTTAGAGGGAAATTATATAAATAATCCACTTCAATCAAAATAGTTTTAAAGTATTATTATAGTTCCCCTATTATATATATATATATATGTGGGCTCGTCCTAGAGAACCAGTCCAGTCTAAGAAAATAATGGGGAGCATCATTCCATTATCCTAATGATAGAAAATATTTTTTCAGCTCTGGTCATCAGTATTGCCTAACCCATATTTGATTATCATCATTAAAAAATACAATACCTGTCAATATTCGAATTATTTAATTTTAATTCGAATCGGCACATTTAATTTACAATCATTTACCACTTGTTTATAAACATAACCATTGAACATCAAATCAGATATTTATCAACATGAATCAATTCCCTAAAACAAATTATTACTTTTACCTCTAATCACATCATAAAATAATTGGAATTTCTAGTTAAAACAAAAATCACATATTAAACACATGGAAGACACCTTAAAACATTAGTAATCTTATTTAGAAAAAAATCTATGAACAACTCATGTTATTTCAATTAAAATGACTCAATTATTCATAAATATCATTTCTCAGAAAAAAATATTTCAATAATTTAGTTTAAAATAAAAAAAATTTATAAAAACATTATTTAATCATCATAAATAAGAAAACTCATTTCAAAATACCTTCCACTTTAAAAAAATGTTTCACTCATTGGAAATATTAATATGTACAATATCTAGACCACACCATTTAATACATTGAAACATACTATAAGGGATTTCAAATGCATAACATAAATCACATATTAATTCATCATCTGAAAATGTCATAAAAAATTTCACCCAAATTGTTTCAATTAGGATAAAAAAATTCTAACATACCAATTGAATACTATGACCTTTTTTTTCATATGTTCTCTATATTTTCATTTACCATCATAAAACACAAAATTGAGGCATTGTAATACCCCAATGGAAGACCTAGGTCCAGTTTCAAATCATCACCAACCCAACAAGGTCCCTTAAGGGTCTCACACATTAATTTAATGCCTGAATAGCATTCCTTGTCTAAATAAATAAATAAACACACTGTGAGTAACTATAACGCCCTGACCCCAGTTACCCAGAGTTGGTGAATTATTTTAATACATTGGCATGATTACAGGGAATCAATTCCAGAAGGACCGATCAGTTTAGCAGTCTTGGAAAATAGATTACATACATGAATGATACATTATACTGTGTATCATACAACAAAAAATAATTAATCCTTTATGAAATCAATTATTTCCTTTAGCATAACCCTGAATATCAATCAGAATGCACCTCTTGGGACCTTGGAAAAAATAAAACATAGAAATGGGTAAGCTTAAACGCTCAGTATGGGTAAGCAATACAGCGGAAGATAACATAAATATTAAGCATGGTGAATAATTGAAACTAATGCATTTACGAATAATAAAAAGGAGTATTTTATGGTAGGAATACGAGATGAGTAAATAATTCCATAATAAAACATAATCATGGGTCTTCTACTAGTCGAATAACCACATTAACCATCAATATTATTTTCATAATGAGGGAATGTATAAAGACAGAAAATCTAAAACATTTTGTCAAGGCCTCGGCCAAGATGTTTAAAAATGATTAAGACCTCGTCCAAAACCATATATCAAATTGGGAAAGGGCCGCAGCTAATTACATGACTAGTTGTCTCATGAGACCTACCGATGCATCGAGGAGCTATAGGAGGATCCACCTGTCACTTACTTTGTCCAATACATTCATCATATGAAAATGTTGAAACATAACATAAACATTCATATTAGAACTAGCATACTAAATGTCAATACTTTAACCATAAACCATAAATGGTATAAAAATATACCATCCACAGTCAAACATATCATAACTCATTCAATACAATATGGAATATTGTATTATAATAAATCAACCTCAGTCAAAAATAATATCCAGTAAAGGATGCCGACATAATTGAAAATGATGAGTAAATATTTCTAAGAGAAATATCATTTTTGTAAAATCGCTTAAAAGTCACACATTTGTAAAGGAATTAATTTAAAATAGATTGTTGAATCAAAGTGTCACATACCACTTTGAAACTTTTGAAAAGAATTATCCTTTCAAAACATTCATGTTCATATAAATAAATCCTTAAAATCATTTTGAAAACATGGACATTAATTAAAAATATTTAGAAAGATAAATAGTTAAAACATTTAAAATCCTAATCTTGATAAAGAGTACCTTTAAAAAATTCATAAAAAATTCATTTTGAATTAATTTTTTTGAAAAATGGACATGGATGATAAAAATGTCCCAATAAATACATACACATAAACAATCTCGGATAATAATGAGATTGAGAAATTAACCCTTACCAATTTGGTAACTTACATAACATACACCCCAGGAAAGAATTATCATACAGTGAATATGTAAATAGACATAACTTAAAGTTTATTACACAGTTAATACAATTATGGGCAGAACATACACCACACAAAAGGTAATAGTGGCAATATTGCATGAATCTCACAGGAATAAGGAGTGAGATGAAAACCCCTTACCTTGCACTTTATTTTAGCCGAGGGTACATTTAACCTCATGTATGAAGACCGTAGTATGTTATTAAATTATACCTGAATAAAAATTAATATTTATGATATCATACATTATTTATCTATGAATTTATACTACCCATTTAATAATAATTTCCATGTTATATTAATATTTTGGGTAATAATCACTTTCTTTATCATACATGTTTTAACTTTTTACTCTTGATTGTATCACTTAGATAATGATTTAAATAATTCCATAATATAAAACTTGAATTATATGTAATGTATATTTAGAATATAAATGTGTTTAATAGAAATATATATGAAATGGAAAACACCATTTATGGATACGGTAGTCCGTACGTACGCAGAAACGATGTTTCCGTTTTCATATCGTATTGAACAGAACTTAGTGAATAAGATATATGTATGTACATAAAAACATATATATATATATATATCACCATTATAATTATTATTTAATATATTACATACTTAATAGTAATATATTTTAATAATCGTCGATGAAGGGTGGACTGGGAAATTAATTTCATCGCATCGTGGAGACGGTAATTCGTACGTACACACAAGCGACAATATCATTCTTTTGATATTAAAATAATATATAATTGGATGTTGAATCATATATACATAATCATTATCATGTTATATTTATTATTTACATGAATTATACTTCATTATCATACACATCCAAATAATAATGTTTTTAATAACAATTACAACACGGCGTGGAGACGGTAAGCTGTATGTACGCACGTATGGTGACATGTCATTCAAAGGATGGATAAAATACTGAATATGGTTTTACCATATTTATAATAACATCACAGCATATAGAAGATACTTGAGATATTATTTTAGAATGAAATAACAAAAATAGAAGATGTTGATGAAGAAAGAAACCTGAAAGAGGGTGGTGAAAACATTACCTCTTCTTCGGGTTCTTCCTTTTTATTTGATCAAAAGGGCTTCACAGGTTGGATATGTGATCAGACTAAGGACTCTATGTTGAAGTTAGGATAGATGATATAATATTTGGGTAGGGTTTGGCTGAACCAAAAGGCTTTGAAGGTATGAAGATTTGGTTAGAAGTGGTGTCCTTTTATAAGGGGTAGGAGGGGCTCTTTAGAAAAAACATAAAGTATTAATTTATAATAAATTCATATTCGGTTTATAATGGCTGAAAAGTGGATTATTAAAATTATAAGGTGTGGATGGGTCGAAATGAACTCATCCAATAGCTTTTAGACAGGTTTGGGTCACATTATTAACCTTATCTTTTAGTTTCAACCCTTACTTAATTAGTTTGACATTTACCATGTCTCATTGTATGTTTATATTATATGTCTAATAAACATACTATAAACTTACAAGAGACACCCAAGTGATCCATTAATGATTAACCTATCATGATATAATTCTCTTTGTTGAACCATAGATTTTTATGAATATAATATCAATTGATCATATAATATTTGTTTCAAATATTAATTTATGTCAATTTTGACACTATTTGATATTTTTTGTGTGAATGTCATCACAACTTGATTACTTAGAAAAAGATAAATTTAATAATCCCTAACATGCCATAGTCACCTAGAAAATTTGTGGATGTCATAAAAACATTGAAATTATATTTATTATAATATTTATAATACCATTTATTTGATTCATTCATTAATAAGGAAATTACTGCATCATCATTGTGTGATAAATAAATTTAATTATTTAATGTCTAAAAATTATAAATAAAATACCATGATGTATGAAAAATTTTTATCTTTCTAATTAATATTTATAGAGGAATTTATCTTATGTATAACCCTATATTAAAAATAGTTTAGTTAATTAACATTGAATTTAACACTTTTAACTCTTTTTTAAATAAAATAATAATAAACGTCCTAATCTAATACAAGTGGACCTAAAGAGTTATATTTTATTCCTAAGGTTGTTTTTGGACAAATTAAACTTATCCAATAGAATTAGGACATGTGTTAGGGTAATAATATTATCATTTTTACCCTTAAGTACCCTATCTACTTTTAACCGTGGTAAATAAATGTAAAAAGATACTATTCACAAAAAATTATTTCCATCTTATTAAACAACATTTTACTCCTTCTTATTAACCGTGTCTCGTGGATTTTTCAAATTCCACTCATAGAGACTATGTAATTATGATTTATGTGAATTTTCAAATTCTCCTAGGAGGTGTGTAAAAGGCCGTGAAAAGTTCAATAAAATTTTTATATATCTAAAATTATTATAAAATAACTCAAATTAATTAAATTGAGCATATATAGGTATTATGTATCTATTTTGACCTAAAATAAATTTAAAAAATATTTAAATAAAAAATAGGGTTTAAACTATAACTCTGTGTTTTTCAATATTCATTAAAAATTAAAAGATTTCTGAAAAATTCCAAGAATTTATCATAGGATAATTTCGATATTCATACTCAAAAAGTGATGTCTATTTTACCAAATTCATAACATAGAAGCTGCATTTGATAATTCAAAATTAATTCTCATTTTCAAAACAAAAATCGTGTTTTTAAGAAACAATAAATATCAAAAGATTGACACTTGTTTATGTCCAATTTCAAAGTGAATTTACTTCAAATGAAAAAATTGTATTAAATTGTAAAAATATAATCTAATTATACTTCCAAACTATTCATATGTATAGTTTATCAATATAATTTATTTTGATTTAAAAAGTTGTTTTCAGTTAAAATATATTATTTTTCACTATTCACCCAAATATGAATGTTATCAGAAAAACACCAAATATTTATTGAAACTAAATTCTTATATCCCGATTCTAATGAAAAATTTTATTTTGTCAAATTGAATATATAAAAGTTGAAAATATTGGATTTAAAAAAGTTTTTCCATTAAAAGGCGGTAAAATTGCATTTTTTTTAAAAATGCTTCATTTATCTCAAAAAATGTATTTGTTCTTAAATTATGTCTAAGAAACTCATAATATAAAATTATAAGGATTATATAAAGTTAAAAATTCAGTTCAAACTATTCATAACCTCTTTTGAATGACTAGTTTGGTAAGTCATGGTGTGTTTGAACTCAGTGTAGCCTGTAGTGAAATTTATTGAATTACTTTGAAAATATAATGTACTATGAAATCTTGGGGTGTTACATTCTTCCCTCCTTCAATAAATTTCAACCTCACAATTTGAAATTGTTCTTAAAAAATAAATTGTTGAAAATAAAAAATACCTTTGGGGGAAACCCTCATCGGAAATTGGGTTAATAAAATATAGTCTTAATAAGAGGAAATATATATATATATATATACTTGATAAGTAGAGATTCTTCTTTCAACTAATTCGTACGACAAACTCATCCTTTACTCCAAAACATAATACAACTCAAAAATACTCTATTTATCTTAATCGTATAGGGTTCCAAACATATACCATTTAAATGATGAAAACAATTTTGTAACAACCAGGGACTTCCTGTAGGCTAGTGGTAGGTAATAAAGTCATGTCCCACAATAATTTTTGGTTCGATTCTGATATCTTTTTACAACGCGATGGGTTATCGCCCGACCCATAGGTTGTCTTTTTTTATGGAAATCCAAAAATAATCTCAAACTAGGCTTATCCAAAATACTTCTGTCCAAACTCACAATCCAAAATTTATATGGAAGTTAAACACAATGAATATCCTTTTTTCCACATAATAACATGTGAAAACTATCATCATGTATTCTTTTAAAACACTACAAAAAACTGAATTACTATAAAACCTTATTGATTACAATCATGCATCCTTATTCATTATATAATTCTGGATATACTCCTTCTATCCAAAAATGTTGTAAACTCAAAAAATGGTGGAATGTAAAAATCATTAACAACTTTCATCGTAGTCATGATTATCCAATATTATTTATCCAAATCAATCATGTATTATACCAAAATCAGTACCTCAGTATTAGGACCATATTAAGGTTTATCTTTCCTTCAACCATGTAATTTCCAAAAAGGTTAACTCACTGTAGAATCACTTTTCTTAGTACCATAAAATCTCAAATCCTCCATGAAATAGTACTGCAGTACAATCCTTATTTATTTCTAGTACATCATTAATACAACACTTCAATGGAATAATTCCAAAATGACAACATAAGAACACTAGTCATTCCTCTTTATCTATGGTAGTACCATAACTTTCTTATTATCCAATATCATCATTTGTGGTATAGTATGATGACTAGGACATTGGTTCGTGTAGTGTCAAATTCCTTGCAGATGAAGCATTGTACATTTGAAATCTTTTTCTTACACTTGCAGTCACTTACTTGGTGTCCTTTTTCTATACACTTATAACATACTCCCATTCCCTTCATGCATTTTCCAAAGTGATTCTTTCCACAATTATCAAAAATGGTAAAATACTTGTTTACTTTCTTCCCTGTATCTGTCCTTCTCTCTACCATCCTTTCCTTCCTTGGCTTCCCTTAAAAGCCAAAAAACTCTGAGAATTCCTTACTTATCTTATCAACACATGATACTATTTATTCATACGATGATAATATGAGGGATTATATTTCCCTTCTAAATTCTGGAATAAGAGCATGAAATATATAATCCTTCTTAATCTATGGATCATGCATATTACTAGAGTTCTTATTCCTTCTACTGGGCGCCATTTCTAAACAATGGCATAAACTATATTAGTTTATGAATGAAAATACCTAAACCCAAACTTGTAAAACACTTAACATAAATTTAACAGTTTATGGATATAATCCATAATCATAAAAATGTCTTCTTTGAGGAAGTATATACTCATAAACCCTTCATAATGGTTTGTAAAGATAATGGTAATTATCCTAAGCATATCCCCCGGGAGTGTCGTAACCAAGAGTGCAGCATGGCCCGTTGTCGTGCACCAGTTCCGGTTCGAGTCTAGCTCAGAGCAGTGTATTCTGGTTTTACCCATTGGTACATCTATGCCAGAGCTGCCTCTACCTACTAATATCAAGATAGGGATGTATTTCTCGGAAAACTCAAAAAATCTCTAAAAAATAAAAATTCTAGGATGTTATTCTATACTAATCCTCAATGTTTATCTTAGGGATATGTGCTCTAATCAGAGTTTATTTAAATCTAGCTTCCAAGGTTATTTCTAAACTTCCTTCGATACCAACTGTAACGCCCCAACCCCAGTTACCTAGAGTCAGTGCATTATTTTAATACGTTGGCATGATTACAAAGAATCATGTCCCGATGGACCGATCGGTTTAGCAGTCTCGGAAAATTGATTACATACATGAATGTTACATTATAATTTATAACATACAACACTACATAAGTAATCCTTTATGAACTCCACTATTACCTTAGCATAATCCTGCATATCAATCAAAATGCACCTCTTGGGACCCTGGGAAAAAATAAAACATAGAAAGGGGTATTCTTAAACACTCAGTAAGGGTAAGCAATACAACGAAAAATAACATAAATATTAAGCATGGTGGACAATTGAAACCAATGCCTTTAAAAATAATATTCAGGAATACTTTTATGGAAGGAATATGAGCTGAGTAAATAATGCCATAATAAAACATAATCATGGGTATTCTACTAGTCTAATGACCACATGAACCATCAATATTATTTTCATAATGTGGGAATGTATAATGCCACACATTCTAAAACAATTTGTCAAGGTCTCGGCCAAGACGTCTAAAAATGATTAAGGCCTCGTCCAAAACCATATATCAAATTGGGAAAGGGCCTCGGCCAATTCCAAGTCTATTTGTCTCATGAGACCTATCGATGCATCGAGGAGCTATAGCGGGCTCCACCCGCCACATACTATGTTCAATACATTCATCATATGAAATGGATGAAACATAACATAAACATTAGTATTTTAACTAGCATACGAAATGTCAATACATTAACCATAAAACATGAATTGTATAAAAATAAAACATCCAAATTCAAAAATATCATAACTCATTCTATAAAATATGGAATATTTTATTATAATAAATCAACCTCAATCAAAAATAATATCCTTTAAAGGAAGCAGACATAGTTGAAAATTATGAGTAAAATTTTTTAAGAGAAATATCCTTTTTGAAAAATCATTTAAAAGTCACACATTTATAAAGGAAGTAATTTAAAATAGATTTATAAATCAAAGTTTCCCATACCACTTTGAAACTTCTGAAAATAATTATCATTTCAAAACATTCATATCCATATAAATAAATCCATAAAATCATTTGCAGAACATGGACATTAATTAAAAAGATTTAGAAAGATAAATCTTTCAAATATTTAAAATTATGATCTTGATAAAGAGTACCTTTCAAAAATCCATAAAATATTTATTGTGAAATAATTTTTTTGAAAAATTGACATGGATGATAAAAATGTCCCAGTAAATACTTACACATAACCAATCTCAGATAATAACGAGATTGAGGAATTAACCTTTACCAATTTGGTACAATAAAAAACATACACCCCATGAATGAAATATCATAAAATGAATATGTAAATACACATAAATTAAAGTTTATTACACAATGAATACAATTATGGGCAGTACATACACCACACAAAAGGTAATAGTTGCAATATGGCATGAATCTCATGGGAATAACGAGTGATATGAAACCCCTTACCTTGAACTATCTTTTAGTTGAGGGTATGTTTAACCTCCTCTATGAAGACCTTAGTATGTTATTAAATTATAAAATATCCATATTAATTTTTATGATATCATAAATTATTCATTTATGAATTTATACTACCAATTTAAAAAAAATTTCCATTTTATATTAATATTTCGGGTAATAATTGCTTTCGTTATCATACATGTTTTAACTTGTTACTCTTGATTGTATCAAATAGATAATGAATTTAATACTTCCAAAATATAAATACTTATTTATATATAATATATATTTATAATATAAATATTTATAATATCCATATATATGAAATGGAAAACACCATTTATGGAGATAGTAGTTCATACGTACGCATAAACGCTTTTTCCGTTTTCATATCATATTGAAGGGAACTAAGTGATTAAGATATATGTATGTAACTAAATACATATATATAAAAATATATATATCTTCAGTTTTATTATTATTACATATATTACATACTTATTAGTAATATATTGTTATAATCGTCGATGAATGGTTGAGTTGGAAATGAATCTCATCGCATCGTGAAGACGGTAATCCGTATGTATGCACGAGTGACAATATCATTATTTTGATATTAAAATAATAAATAATTGGATGGTGTATCATATATACAGAATATTTATTATGTTATATTTATTATTTACATGAATTACACTTCATTATCATACACATCCTAATAATAATGTTTTGAATAACAATTACACCACGACGTGGAGACGGTAAGCCGTACGTACGCACGTATGGTGACATGTCATTAAAAGGATAGATAGAATACTGAATATGATTGTACCATATTTATAATAACATAAAAATATATATATGATACTGGAGTTATTATTTTAGAATGACATAACATTGAAATAAGAAGTTGAAGAAGAAAGAAACTTGAAAGAGGGTGGTGAAAACATTACTTCTTCTTCAGGTTCATCCTTTTGATTTGATCAAAAGGGCTCCATAGGTTGGCTCTCTGATTAAACTAAGGCATTTAGGATGAATTTAGGATAGTTTATAGAATATTTGGGAAGGTGTTGGCGAAACCAAAAGGCTTTTATAGTATTAATAATTGGTTAGAAGTGGTGTCCTTTTATAATGGGGAGGAGGGGCTCTTTTGAAAAAACATAAAGTATTAATTTATAATAAATTCTTATTTGGTTTCTAATGGATCTAGAGTCGATTATTCAAAGTATAAGTTGGGTATGGGTCTAAATAAACTCATCCAATAGGTTTTAGACAGGTTTGGGTCACATTATTAACCTTATCATTTAGTTTTAACCCTTAGTTAATTAGTTTGACATTTACCATGTCTTTTTGTATTTTTATATTATATGGTTAATAAAATTACTATAAACTACCATGAGACCCCCAAGTGGTCCATTAATTATTCCCATCTCATGATATAATTCCCATTCGCTGAACCTTATATTTTTAGTAATATAATATCAATTAATCATATAATATTTGTTTTTAATATTCAGTTATGTCAATTTTGACACTATTTGATATTTTGTTTTTGTGAAAGTCATAACAACATGATTACTTAGAAAAAGATACATTGAATAAGCACTAACATGACATAGTCACCTATAATATTCATGTCTATCATAAATATGTTCTATTTATATTTATTTTAAAATTTATAATACCATTCATTTGATTATTTCATTAATAAGGTAATTACTGAATCATCATTGTGTCATAAATAAATTTAATTATTTAATGTCTAAAAATTATAAATAAAATACCATGATGTAGGAAATATTTTTATATTTCTAATTAATATTTATAGGCGAATTTATCTTATGTATATCCCTATATTAAAAATAGTTTAGACAATAAACATTGAAATTAACACTTTTAACTCTTTTTAAAATAATATAATAATAAATGTCCAAATCTAATCTATGTGGACCTAAAGGGTCATATTTTATTCCTAATATTGTTTATGGTCGAATTACACTTATCCAATATAATTATAACATGTGTTAGGGTAATAATAATATCATTTGTACCCTTAATTACCCTATCTACTTATAACCGTTTTAAATAAAAGTAAAAAGTTACTATTAACCAAAAATTATTTTCATCTTATTGAACCAAATTTTGCTCCTTGATAATAACCGTGTCTCTTGGAATTACTCCTTGATATTAACTGTGTCTCTTGATATTAACCGTGTCTCTTGATATTAACCCTATCTACTTTTAACTGTGTTTTTTACAATTCATAAAAAAGAAAAAGTTTTCAGAAAAATATAAAAAATTTACCCTAGGATAATTTTGATTTTCCAAATCCAAAAATTATGTCTATTTTACCAAATTCAGAACATATAAGTTTCATTTATTAATTTAAAATTAATTCCCATTGTCAAATCAAAAAGCGTGTTTATAAGAAACAATAGCAATCAAAAGATTGACACTTGTTTATTTTCAATTTCAAAGTGAATTTACTTCCAGTGACTAACATTGGATTAAATGGTAAAAATATAATCTAATTATAATTCCAAACCATTCATATGTATAATTTAACACTATAATTTATTTTTATTATAAAAGTTTTTTCAGCTAAAAAATAGTATTTTTCACTATTCTCCCAAATATGAAAGTTATCCGAAAAACACCATATATTTATTGAAAATAAATTCTCATATCCCAATTCTAATGAAGAAGATTATTTTGTCAAATTGAATATATAAAATATTAAAATATTGGATTTAAATAGGGTTCTCCATTAAAAGGCGGTAAAATTTCATTTTTTTAAAAATCTTCATTTATTTCAAAAAAATGTATTTGTTCTTACATTATGTCTAAGAAACTCATAATATAAAATTATAAGGATTATATATAGTAATAAATTCAGTTAATACTATTCATAGCCACTTTTGAGCGGCTGGTTTGGTAAGTCGTGGTGCGCTTGAACTCAGTGTTCCATGTAGTGAAAGTTATTGAATTACTTTGAATATATAATGTACTATGAAATCCTGGGGTGTTACATTCTTCCCTCCTTCAATAAATTGTGTCCTCACAATTTGAAATTGTTAATCAAAAATAAAAAGTTGAAAATAAAAAATACCTTTGTGGGAAAACCCACATAGGAAATTAGGTTAATAAAATTTAGTCTTAATAAGTGGAATATATATATATATATGTATACTTTATAAGTAATGTTTCATCTTTCAACTATTTAATACCAGAAACTCATCTTTCATTACCAAACATAATAGATATAAAAAATAATCTATTTATTCTAATCGTATAGGGTTCTAAACATATACCATTTAAATGATGAAAACTGTTTTGTAACAACCAGGGACTTCATGTAGGCTAGTGGTCGGTAAAAAAGGCATGTCGCACTATGATTGTTGGTTCGATTCCAACAACTTTGTCCAATGCGATGGGTTATCGCCCGACCCATAGGTTGTTCTTTTTTATGAAAATACAAAAATAATCTCAAACTATACATATCCAAAATACTTCTGTCCAAACTCAAAATACTAATATTATAGGTAAGTTAAACACAATGAATATCCTTTTTCCACATAATAACATGTGAACTTCTTCATCATGTATTCTTTTAAAACACTGCAACATCCTGAATTACCATAAAACCTTATTGATTACATTCATACTCCCTTATTAAATTTAGAATACTGGATATACTCCTATTAAAAAATTTTGTAAACTCAAACAATGATGTAATGTACAAATCATTAATCACTTTCATGTTCGCCAAGAGTATCCAATATTATTAATCCAAATCAATCATGAATTATTCCAAAATAAATACCTCAATATTAGGACCATATTAAGGTTTAACTTTCCATCAACCATGTAGTTTCCAAAAAGTTTAACTCGTTGTAGAGTCACTTTTCACATTACAATAAAATCTCAAATCGTCAATGATATAGTACTGCAATACATCCTTATTTATTTCCAGTACATCATTGATACAACACTTCAATGAAATAATTCAAAAATAAAAACATAAGAACACTAGTCTTTCCTCTTCATCTGTGGTAGTATCATAACTTGATTATTATCCAATAGCATCATTTTCGGCATAGTCTGATGACTAGGACATTGGTTCGTGTAGTGTCCAAACTCCTTGAAGACGAAGCATTGTACATTTGAAACCTTTTTCTTACCCTTTCAGTCACGTACTTCGTGTCCTTTTTCTCCACACTTATAACATACTCCCATTCCCTTCATTAATTTTCCAAGGTGATTCTTTCCACAATTATCTCAAATGGGAAAATCATTCTTTTCATTCTTCCCTTTATCTGTCCTTCTCTCTATCATCCTTTCTTTCACTGGCTTCTATTCAATGCCATAGGACTCCAAGAAATCTTTACTTATCTTATCAACACATGATACTATTTCTTTATATGATGATAATACGTGGGAGACTATTTCCCTTATAAATTCTATCTTAAGACCATGAAATATATGATCTTTCTTACTATTTGGATCATGTGTATTGCTGGAGTTCTCATTACTTTAACAGGGCCCCATTTCTAATCAATGGCATACACTATATTAGTTTATGAATAACAATACCTAATCCCAAACTTGTAAAACACTTAACATAAATTAAACCATTTATGGATATAATCCATAATCATAAAAATGTCTTCATTGAGGAAGTATATACCCATAAACCCTTCATAATGGTTTGTGAAGATAATGAGAATTATCCTAAGAATATCCCCTAGGAGTGTCGTAACCAAAAGTGCAGCAAGGCCCGTTGTCATGCACCAGTTCCCGTTCAAGTCTAGCTAGAAGTGGTGTTTTTGGGTTTTCCCCTAGTTACATCGGTGCCAGAACCGCCTCTACTTGTTCGTATCAAGACAAGGATTTTTTTCTTGGAAAACTGAAAAAATCTCTACAAAATCAAAACTCTAGGATGTTCTTCTATACTAAACGTCAATGTCTATCTTAGGGCTATTGCACTAATCAGAGTTTATTTAAATCTAGCTTCTAAGGTTATTGCTAATCTTCGTCTGATACCAATTGTAACACCCTGACCCCAGATACCTAGAGTCGGTGCATTATTTTAATACATTGGCATGATTACAAGGAATCATGTCCCGAAGGACAGATCGGTTTAGAAATATCGAAAAATAGATTACATACATGAATGTTACATTATACATTATAACATACAACACAACATAAGTAATCATGTATGAACTCCATTATTCCCTTAGCTTAACCCTGCATGTCAATCAAAATGCACCTCATGGGACCCTTGGAAAAATAAAACATAGAAAGGGGTGACCTCAAATGATCAGTAAGGGTAAGCAATATTGTGGAAGTTAACATAAATATTAAGCATGGTGAATAATTGAAACCAATGCATTTACCAATAATAAAAAATGAATAATTTTATAGAAGGAATATGATCAGAGTAAATAATGCCATAATAAAACATAATCATGGTTATTATACAAGTCGAATGACCACATGAACCATCAATATTATTTTCATAATGAGGGATTGTATAAATCCAGACATTCTAAAACATATTGTCAAGGCCTCGGCCAAGACGCCGAAAAATTATTAAGGCCTCAGCCAAAACCATATATCAAATTGGGAAAGGGCCTCGACCAATTCCATGTCTAGTTGTCTCATGATACCTACCGATGCATCGAGGAGCTATAGCGGGCTCCCCCCATCACATACTATGTCTAATACATTCCTCATATGAAAAGGTTGAAACATAACATAAACATTCGTATTAGAACTAGAATACGAAATGTCAATACTTTAACCATAAACCAAAAATGGTAAAAAAAAATAGAACATCCACAGTCAAACATATCATAACTCATTCAATACAATATGGAATATTGTATTATAATAAATCAACCTCAATCAAAAATAATATCCAGTAAAGGATGCAGAAATAGTATAAAATTATGAGTAAATCTTTTTATGATAAATATACTTCTTTGTAAAATCATTTAAAAGTCACATATTTTTAAAGGAAGTAATTTGAAAGATATTTTTGAATCAAAGTGTCCCATACCACATTGAAACTTTTGAATATAATTATCATTTAAAAACATTCATGTCCATAAAAATAAATCCTTAAAATAATTTTGAAAACATCGACCTTAATTAAAATGATTTAGAAAGATAAATATTTAAAACATTTAAAATTATTATCTTGATAAAGAGTTCCTTCCAAAAATCCTTAAAATAATCATTTTTAAATAATTTTTTTGAAAAATGGACAAGGATGATAAGAATATCCCCGTAAATACTTACACATAAACAATCTCGGATAATAATGAGATTGAGGAATTAACCCTTACCAACTTGGTAACATACAAAACATACACCCCATGAAAGAAGTATCATACAATGAATATGTAAATACACATATTATAAAGTATATTACACAATGAAGAAAATTATGGTTAGTACATACACAAAAAAAAGGTAATAGTGGAAATATGGAATGAATCTCATGAGAATAAGGAGTGAGATGAAAACCCCTTACCTTGCACTTTCTTTTAGTCGAGGGTACATTTAACCTACTGTATGAAGACTGTAGTATGTTATTAAAATATAATAGAACCATATTAATATTTATGATATCATACATTATTCATTTATGAATTTATACCACCAATTTAATAGTAATTTCCACGTTGTATTAATATTTCGGGTAATAATCAGTTTCTTTATCGTACGTGTTTTAACTTGTTACTCTTGATTGGATCACATAGATAATGATTTAAATTCTTCCAGAATATAAAACATGATTTATATATAATGTATATTTAGAATATAAATATGTATAATATATATATATATATATATATATGAAATGGAAAACACCGATTATGGAGATGGTAGTCCGAACATACACATAAACGATGTTTTTGATTTAAAAAGGGCTCGTCATTAATAGGTGGTAAATTTTCATTTTTTAAAAAATGATTAATTTATCTTAAAAAATGTATTTTTTTCTTACATTAGGACTAATAAACTCATAATATAAAATTATAAGGATTATATAAAGTTAAAAATTCAGTTAATACTATTCATAACAGCTTCTGAACGGCTAGTTTGGTAAGTCGTGGTGCGCTTGAACTCAGTGTTGCATGTAGTGCAAGTTACTGAATTACTTTGAAAATATAAGGTACTATGAAATCTTTCAGTGTTATAGTAATAATATTAGAAAAGTAAAAAAAACCTAAACACCATCAATACTATGGTAAAAATATTGAAAAAATGTACCTCATACATATAAAATTCAATTCATCAAACCATTTTCCTCGACTTTAACTAAAATAGACTCAGAAAACAAGATCAAAACCCCATGAATTATAATTCGTGATCATTGAAAAGAGAAGAAAAAAGCAATAATAATGATTCAAAAAAATGGATGAAAGCATAGTCAAAGACATACATGGATCTTAGAATCACAACCATCATTATTCGAAATTCATAAAACACAAGGGAAATAATCCATGGAGGAGGATGGAGTATTATGATCAAACACAATGATTCTAGCGATTAAATGGGGTGAATATCATTGATGAAATACATATATTAATTTGATGGAGACATGGTAAAATACCCACTTTTAATGATGTCAATGGTTATTTAACAAATATTTATTAACAATGCCACAATAATATGACCACCATTTTCAAATAATTTGTTGTTTGTTGGGGATCTAAGATATTTTTTGGGAGGGTCATGCAATATTTGAAATATCATGTTATTCCCCTAATATCTACATTGTCTATGGGGTCTATAATATACAGTATCCTCATTACATCTTGATGATTTGACAATGTATGTAGAAGATGTGTTCCCACCTCTATCAATATGGAAAACTGGACGCATGGTTTCTATTATTCACAAACATGGTTTTGGAAAACCATTAAAAACATTGTTCCATACAATGTAAGACCATTTTTCCTTTTTTGGCTCCAAAAAAAAAAAGAAACTATGCGGACATTTCAAACTCTAGTGTTACATTACATTAACAAACAAAAAAGGAGATTCAATGTAATTTAAAATTAGAAAATCACTTGAGACACATCGATGATACATCATCCAATTTTTATAATTGCTCTCCTTTGATATATATTTCTATGACTTAGTTATCCACAATGGAGTGGTTTTTGAGAAACTATTGATTCATACCAGCTTCCCAATATATAATTCTATGTGTGAATAAGGTAATTATACCTCAACATCATGTTTGAAATCATGGAATAACCCCTAGAATCATTTTCATTGTGATTCTAAATAATTTATGGATGATCCTAAAAGGACACATAATCCCCAACACCAAAATTAAAAACATCAATAAGACAACATACATGAGAATAACAATTAAATTCTAATAAAACATTAGTAAAGTAAATCATCAAAAAAGAAAAAATCTACTTTTGAGGATGGAATTTAAAAACCACCATCCTAATTCTATCCACCATTTAAAATAGTCCATCATAAATAGTGACATCCTACCACAGTTCTGAACCTATTGGTGTGCCTCACATATAATCATCCAAAAGAACATATCATTCTCCAACCACATAACCTAAATAATTTTTCTCAATAAATCATTACCTAGAGACCTCATTCTGTATCGATATTCAAAAAACACAAATAATTTTGAAATTATTACCAATAAACTCAACCAATCAAAAAATGTGTTACCACACATTTCCGAAACAGAAACACCATGATGTATCTTTCCTAATCACATACATCAACAACCATGATGCCTTATATCATACCACATTCATGTTATGGTTCTCCCCAACATAATATTTAAATAAAATTAAAATAGATGGAACCATACTCATTGTAAAAGAACCAAAAAAACAAATAATATTGTTTTATAATTTACATGGTGTGTTTACCAACTCAACATGATCAATCATCTACAAGAGTGAAACCAAAAATAATTATCTTTTTTGACCATTGAAACCAACCAGAATAGATGCATATCCACCATCTATAAATAAACAAATATAAACATGGATTTTTCTCAAACCTCATATCCATTTTTATAGATTTTTTTCATTTAATAACATTAGATGAATGTGGATTAAAAATAATAACATAAATTTCATTAAAAAAACATGTGTGATATACATGGAATACTCCTCCAGAAAATGACCAACTCCCACTGTTGACACATCAACACATTACATGTTCGATATGCCTTCACACGGAAAAACATTTCAGGATAATCAGATAACAAAAACTAGAGTACATATCAAAATCCTAGCCTGATTCTAGCCTTAAACTTCCATTTCCCATGAAAAAATATTATGCCTCATTATATATATCGTTGTCACTCAGAAAATAACATCTCATTACATATACCACCACCGTGACACTGGTGAAAAATCTTTGCTCGATCCACCAAAAAATTCAAGGCTATCCTCGACTTCCATGAGGAATTGAACATCTACAACATATGGTTTTTATTACAATCATGATTCCCAAAAATAGAAACCATGGAGTAACACACCCATCTATAATTGTAATATCTATCCCCACCATAGAATGTCATTTTCAACAGTTTACTCAAGCACCACAAAAAAACATGATCTAAAATCCAGTTATTTTCTAGATAAGGTAGTTGGTGTATTCATCTCACCATAACCCCATCAATTAATAAAAAATTAAACATCAATCTAATTACATATCCCAAAAATAGAAATAGTAGCATTAACCAACAAAAAAACAACAATATGAATCTCACAATATAAATTCTAGCAGTTCACCTACCACCACAAGCCATCAATACCTTTCTTTAAGGGTTAAAACCTTATTGTGCTATATAATTATATCAAAAGAAAAACCATTATGTATAATGTAATGTTGATAATGTTCTCTCAGTGTACATAGGAATATGACAGGATGTTGTGCCTACTTTTCATTAAACTAAGAGTGAACTAAGTTGATATCAATTAATTCCACCTTAATCAGTAAACTTAGAAAATCACATGTCCCTAAAGTAACACCATAATCCCAAATATATCGTTGGGAATTCATGATTTTAAAAATATCATGAACACCATTCCAAAATAATTATTGAGTCATTTATAACCCAAACCCACCACTTCCACATTAATCTCTTCCAACCTATTTAGATAGTAAATTATCATTTAGAGTTACCGTTTCCACACCACTCAATATATTCAACCACATACGTGGTGATTTAATATATAACACAACCATACATTGAAGAAATAATAAAATTAATAATCTATCACTGAGAAAATTTCCAAAATAGTATGCATGATCCCTCAAAAAATCGTTCCCTTTAAAAATATCCATAACATCAATTTGTTTTCATGGTTGTTCCCTTTGGAATAAAACAATGTCATAACAACTTTTTTTCTTCCAAAACTCAATGAAACCAACCATGAATCCATTAAATATCATAAGAGTCCGACTATGAATCACATTGCATAGAACATACAACACTATACTAATCTCATTTAAAGTCCCCATCAAATTTGATGAACCGTAGACATTCTAACATAGTCATGTAGGAAAAACTATAAATGGGTAGCATTGTCCATGAATTACTATCAAAATCCATGTTTCCACATGTTCCTCAATCACTTAAAGGAAATAAGTATCCAAATAGCCTTACAAATGTATCACCCTAAAATTAAAAATTATATCAAATTCATAATAAATGCTTATGTTTAGAAACAACCATTGAATCATCCTTTTTGTGATACACATCAACCATCTAGTAGACAATAACATACAGACTATAACACATCACCATTCCAAAACTCATGATATATAATGTATCAATAATACCACATACCATAATTTCTTTAAAACTTACCAAGAAATATATTTTAATTTCAAACTCATGAACCACATGATCACAACCCTTTAGGGTCACCACATTAATTTTATCAACAAAAAACTCTAATAATCATGGATATATAATATATAACTACTCAAAAGGAACATCCTTTTACCATGTACATTAAAACCATCAATTCTTTACTATCCATAACTATGCTTCTCAAAATTAGGGAAGTCCAACTAAGCTGACACAACATACACATGATCATAAAAATGGAATAAGGGATACTTATTTAAAACATCTCAATGTCACATAATTTCCATTATATGTTTTTAGTTAAACATTGATCTTTTAAAATGAATGGATTTACACTTAACAAAAACATATCATTAAGAATATATTTCAAAATTATTTGATATTTTAAAATTGTAACACCCCAAACATTTACGGTACGCTTCTCTTTGAATAATGCAATAGCATGTGTTGTACCCAACATCGAGTTCTAACACACCACAACCAATCAAACTAGCCGTTATGAATAGTAATACCCACTTTTTGAAATTTATAAAATTTATTTTTAATATGGTCAACATTTTTGGATTCGGAATATTGAAATTATCCTAGGGTGAATTTTTTGTATTTTTCTAAAAAACTTCATTTTTTGATGAATAGTGAAACTACTAAGTGGTAATTAAAAAACTGAATTTTTCATAAAACTTAATTTTACCGCTTATGTGATTGGAATATTACAAATATGAGATATATGGTTAATATAAAGGATTACATTTTTGTTCAATGAGATTTAAATAATTTTTGGTGAATAATAACTTTTTTCTTTTATTTACCACGGTTAAATGTAAATAGGGTAATTAAGGGTAAAAATGATATTAATATTACCCTAACACATGTCCTAATTAAATTAGACAGGTTTATATCGACTGAAAACAACCATAGGAATAAAATATTATCATTTAGGTCCATCTGAATTGGATTAGAACATTTATTATTATTTAATTCCAAGAAGAGTTAAAAGAGTTAAAATCAAAGTTTATTTACTAAAACATTTTTAATATAGGGTTAAACATAATATAAATTCGATTATAAATATTCATTAGAAAGATAAAGATATTTCCTACATAATTATATTTTATTTATAATTTTTTAGACATTAAATAATTTAATTTATTTATGACACAATGATGATGCAGTAATTACCATAATAGTGAAAAATTACAGTAATTGATATTATAAATACACAAATAAATATAATTTTGAGACTTTTTATAAATTACAATAATTTTCTAGTTTAATATGAAATATTAGGATTTATTTAATTTAGTTTTTTATGTAATAATTCTATTATGATTTTCACAAAAATCAATTTTACAAATAGTGTCAAAATCGACAAAAAAGTGTTTTTAAAACAAATATTATATTATTAATTGATATTCAATTCCTAAAAATCTAAGGATCGGCCAAGAGACTTATATCATGATAGTTATATCATTAATGGACAACATGGGGGTCTCTTGGAGGTATATAGTATTTTTATTAACTATATATTATAAAAATACAACGTGACATAGTAAGTGTCAAACTAATTAACTAACAGTTAAAACTAAAAGATAAGGTTAATATAATGACCCAAACCAGTCTAAATTATATTGGTTTAGTGGTTTTAGACCCATAACCACATTAAACTTTATATAATTCAATTTGGAGCCATTAGAAACTGAATATGAATTTATTATAAAATAATATTTCTAGCTTTTCCAAAGGTGCCCCTCACCCCTCTTATAAAAGGTCACTCCCCCTTCTCATTAATTAAAACCATAAAAGCCTATTGGATCGGCAAAACCCTACCAAAATACTCTATAAACTTCCCTCACTACAACCTAGAGGCATTATTTTTAATATAAAGCCAACCTACGGAGCCCTTTTGATCAAATCAACAGTAAGAACCCGAAGAAGAGGTAATGTTTTCACCACCCTTTTTGAAATTCATTTCTTCTTCGACTTCTTCATTCTTTGTTATTACCATTATAAAATAATTAATACAATGTCTCCTATATACTATAATATTATTATAAATATGGTACAACCATATTCAGTATTCGATCCATCCATTGAATGACATGTCACAATACGTGCGTACGTACGGCTTACCGTCTCCACATCGTGGTGTAATTGTTATTCAATATATTATTATTTGTATGGGTATAATAATGATTTTTAATTCATGTAAATATTAAATATAACATGATAATGATTCTGTATATATGATAAACCATCCATGTATATATTATTTTAATATCAAAAGAATGATATTGTCGCCCGTGCGTACGTACGGACTACCGTCTCCACGAATGTGATGAGATTCATTCTCCATCGTATCCATTGATGTCTTATTCTCATTTGAAGATTAATAATAATTTTTAAGGACTTAATATAATTCTGGATATGAAAAAGATACAACCTATCCATGAAAAACACGGCTTACGTAACAAAACATATAAAAGCAAACGAGTATGTTAACACCCGAAACGACGATAATTTGAAAATATTATTAACAAAGAAATGTTAAAAGATCATATATGATATCATATTAATATATATGATTCTTGTAAAATTTAATAACAATTATTTCACAATTATACAGGAGGTTAACCTACCCCAACCAAGGAAAAGTACATGGTAAGGGTTTATTTCGTAATATCTTAATTATCCGACGTTGTTTATACGTAATAATCTACTAGGTTTTCTTTATCATCCACATCCATGTTTCTTAAAAATGTATTTCAAAAAAAATTTACTATTTACTAGAATATGGTTTAAATTAATTTATAATTTTTTAACTTTTATATGTGGTTTATAAAGGAATTTTTCCGTCGTTTTCCAAACAAGGTCCTTTTTAACCTTTTCGAAGGAATTAATGTAAGAATGTTTTTTTAACTTATATGGCGGGTGCGGCTATTTTCCACCATATTAAAATCGTCGAAGCTTCCCTTACAAGCATATAATAATTTTTTCAAAGAAAATGTCTTATTTTATAAATATATGACTCTTAAATGATTTCAAAATAGAAATATATATTTCTCTAAAAAGAGTTTTGCTTTCATCTATGTCAACATCCATTGATGGATTTTAGGCTTATTTGAAGTTGATTTATTATGATACAAACCTTCAATATTGTATTGAAGGTTTTGTAATATGTTTGATTTTGGATGTGTTATTTTTATACCATTCATGGTTTATGGATGAAGTATTTACATTTCGTATGCTAGTTATAATACGAATGTTTATGTTATGTTTAAACCTTTTAATATGGGAATGAATTGGACTTAATATGTGACGGGTGGAGCCCGCTATAGCTCCTCCATTCATCAGTAGGTCTCATGAAAAAAACTATTGTCTTCGCACAAGGCCTTGAAAAAATATTATTTTTAGTCTTGGCACGAGGCCTTCGCTATTAGGTTATGATAGACTGGCTTTATGCATTCCATCATTATGAAAGTCGTTATTGATATTTCATGTGGTTATTCGATTACTAGAATATCCATCTGAATAAGTAAATAGAATTATTTCATTTTATTGTTTCCATACAATGTTGAAGTTCAAGTTTAAAAGGATTTTGTTTTAGTTATACATTGTCTTAAATGTTTATTCTTATTTATGAAAGTTTCCTCTATATTGATATCCTTACTGGGCATTTGAGCTCACCACTTTCTATGTTTTATTATTCCCAGGATGTGAAGAAGTAAATTATGAAAGACCTACAGAGATAGTATGAGGGGATAAGAGTTTGGACTATGGAGACTATGTTGTTGTAGTTTTCATTTTTATGATGTAATGTAAAACTTTATGAATATATCTAGTGTTTTCAAGTCTACTAAACTAATCAGTATTTCAAGATTTGATCTTTCTTGTGATCATGCCAATGTTATGTAATAATGCACCGACTCTGGGTAACTACGGTTGGGGTGTTACAGTTAGTATCAAAGGAAGTTTAGTACAAACCTTGGAAGCTAGATTTAGATAAACTTTGATTAGAGCACATAGACCTAATATGGACTTTGAAAATTAGTATAGAAGAACTTCCTTGAATTTGGGTATTGTAGAGATTTTGTGAGTTTTATGAGAATTACATCCTGGTCTGGATACGAGCAAGTAGAGGCCGTTCTGGGACAGATGTATCTAGGGGTAAAACCCGAAAACTCCGCTTTGAGCTGGACTCGAATGGGAACTGGTGCTTGACAACGGGCCTTTCTGCACTCTTGGATACGACACTCCCGGGGGATATGCTTAGGATAACTCTCATTTTCTTTAAAAATCATTATGAAGGGTTTATGAGTATATACTTCCTCAATGAAAACATTTTTATGATTATGGATTATACATAAATAGTTCAATTTATGTTATGTTTGTATATGTATGGAATTATGTATTTTGATTCATAAACTGATCTAGTTTATGCCATTTTTTAAAAATAACGCCTAGTGGAAGAAATGGAAACTGTATCAATGCACGCACTCCACGTAGGGATTTCCCTCCTGCTCAAGATAATTATAGTGGAGCTGGTGATGTAACTAGTGCTGATCAACTAATCACCATACTGGGAAAACTAACTCAGGTTATGAATAATAACCTTACCTGTATGGAGCACCCTGATCCGCAACGTGGAGGATCAATGTTAGATTGCTTCATGAGGTAACAACCACCAACGTTCAATGGGAGTAAAAATACCTTAGTAGCTGAGCAATGGATGAATTCCCTAGAGAAAATATTTCATACTTTGGGGAGTAGTGAAAGGGAAAAAGTTATCATGACCGTTTACCGCCTTGCTGGAGATGCTGATCAATGGTGGTCATTGATTCAAAACATGAAGGAAGATTATGAAGTATATAATATGGAATGGAGGGAGTTCAAAGATCTGTTTTTAGAATAATACATTCCTTGTGACCATTTAGAAGATATGGAAAGACAATTTCTAAGTCTGAGACAAAAGGAGAATGAGAATATTGAAAAGTATGAGGCTAACTTTACAAGGTTAGCAAGTTATGTTGGAGATTATATACATAACCCAAGAAGTAAGATTGATCGTTTCTTTTATGGGTTAAAACCATTTATTCGTTGAGCATTAGTCTCACAATCCTTCTCATCGTACGAAGACATTGTCTCATGTGCTATCAAGACATAGAAAGAATTCTCTAAGTCTTATGACTTTAAAGAAAAGCAAGAGAAGAAGAGATCAGTTGATCAATCTGGGAATGGAAATAAGGGAAATAAGGGAAACGATGAATATCCATCATGTGTTAAATGTGGGAAGAAACACCCCGGTACTTGCTTGAAGGGAATGGGTGTCTGTTATAAGTGTGGTGAAAAAGGCCACCAAGCTCGTGATTGCAAAGGGAAGAAGGAAGCTAACGATGTTCAGTGCTACAATTTCAGGGAGATGGGAAATTATGCAAATGAATTTCCTAAGCTTTAGGGGAACATACCTCAGAAAAGTCCAAGGGATCAGGGCCAAGCTTATTCTATCACTACTGATGATGTAGAAGCATCGAAAAACGTGGTGGCAGGTAATTTAATGGTTTCCTCAAGTTTAGAAAATGCATTATTTGATTCTAGATCATCACATTGTTTCACATCTTCCTGGTTTTCTAAGAAAATTTGATATTTCTAATTTGATTTAACAAGGGATTTTCCAGTTAAAACTCCTAACGGAAGTATCATTGCAACAATGTTTTGTGAATCAGTCCCCATTAGAGCAAATAAATGTTCTTTATTTGCTGATCTCATAGTCATACCTATGATTGAGTTTGATATAATCCTCGGTATGGACTGGCTTTTAGACCATGATGCAAATATTTATTGTAAGAAAAAGGAGGTTACAATTTTTGATGATGATGATAAGGAACACCTTATCATTAGAGCAGAATCATCACCACCTAATTCTTATCCAGATCCACCCCCAGTAGCTCAACTAAATTCAATTATTAGGGAGGAAGAGGATGAAATTACAGTGGGTGAGGAAAGGAATCTTCAAATAGAGGATGTACTTATTGTGAAAGAATATGTAGATGTGTTTTCGGAAGATTTACTTAGACATCCTCCCGAACGAGAAGTTGAGTTTTCCATTGATTTAATTCCTGGATCAAGGCCTATATCGAAGACCCCTTATAGAATGGCCACTATAGAATTAGTTGAACTAAAGAAACAACTAGAGGAATTTCGTAATAAGGGATTTATTTTCCCTACTATTTCTCCATGGGGAGCCCCTGTTCTTTTTGTTAAAATGAAAGATGGAAATATGAGGTTATGTATTGACTACAGGGAGATCAATGCTGTAAAAATAATGAACAAGTATCCCCTACCTCGCATTGATGATTTATTTGACCAACTGCATGGAGATCAATACTTTTCAAAGATTGACCTTCGATCTGGATATCATCAGTTGTGTGTGAAGAAGGAATACATTCCGAAGACAACATTTTGAACCAGGTACGAGCATTACGAGTTTACAGTAATTCCTTTTGGATTGACTAATGAACCCTCTGTATTCATGGATCTGATAAATAGAGTTTTCAAGAAATATCCTGATGAATATGTGGTGGTATTTATTGATGATATCCTGGTATACTCCAAAAACTACGAAGATCATGAAAATCACTTGTGCATTATCCTGAAAACTCTGAGAAGACATGAATTATATGGGATGTTTAGCAAATGTGAATTCTGGCTTCAGGAGATTTCTTTTCTTGGCCATATTGTCTCTAAATATGGAATCTCTATGGATCCTTCTATGACCAAGGTAATCCAAGAATGGCCTCCACCGATTAGTATAACTGAGGTACATAGTTTTATAGGTTTAGCAGGTTATTATCGACGTTTCTTCCAGAATTTTTCCAGGTTGGCTAACCCATCAACAAAGCTCACATGTAAAGGGGTTAAATTTGTTTCGACAAAAGAGTGTGACGAATGTTTCGAAGAACTGAAAAGATGATTAGTCAATGATCTTATATTGACTCTACCATTGGGGAATGACGGGTTCATTATTTATAGTGATGCATCAAAGAAAGGACTTGTTTGTGTCCTTATGCAGATTGGTAGGGTTATTTTCTATGCATCACAACAGATGAAAATTCATGAAAAAAACTATCCTACTCATGATCTCGAGTTAGCAGCTTTGATCTTTGCTTTGAATATATGGAGGCACTACCTCTATGGTGAAAAATGTGAGATTTATACTGGTCACAAGAGTTTAAAGTATATTTTCTCATAAAAAGAACTCAACATGAGGCAAAGGAGATGGCTTGAATTACTCAAGAATTATGATTATAAACTACCACCTGGGGAAAGCAAACAAGGTGGAAGATGCATTGAGTAGAAAATATCATGGAGTTTTGAACAATATGAGAATTGAATGGGATCCAATTTTCATGGATCTAGTGAATATGGACATGGGAATATCCAGGGAACGTGAAACATCAATTCTTTTTCAAATGGTTGCTAAACCATCTTTACTAGAAAGGATTAAGAGTTATCAGACCGATGATGAATAATTTCATAAGAAGATTAAATATGTGAATGATGGGTGATTGAGAGACTTTGTGTATGAAGAAGGAATTTTGAAATTCGGGAAGAGACTTTGTGTTCCCGATATACCTGATCTAAAAAGGGAATTGTTGGATGATTCTCATAGTTCCAATTTCCCTATACACACGGGGAGCACCAAAATGTATAGGGATTTGAAGGAACATTTTTGGTGGGAGAACTTGAAGAGGGAGATTGGTGATTTTGTGTCAATATGTTGGTTTGTCAACAAGTGAAAGCTATAAGTCAACATCCTGGAGGATTCATGCCACCTCTTCCCATAACGAATTGGAAATGGGACAATATCACGATGGTCTTTGTCATGGGAATACCAAAGACTCGTATAAGGAATGATGCAATATAGGTTGTTGATGATCGTCTTACCAATTCAGCACATTTTCTTGCTATAAGAGAAGATCTACCACTGGAACATCTAGCAAGGATATATATTGATGATGTTGTAAGACTTTATGGAGTACCCCTATCGATTTTTTTTTGATCATGATCCCCATTTTACTTCACGATTCTGGAAAAGTCTTCAGAAAGCCTTGGATACTGAACGTCATTTGAGCACTACCTACCACCCTCAAACAGATGGACATCATAATGAAATTTTAAAACCTTAGAAGACATGTTGAGATCCTTCTCACTTGACTTTCAGGGTATGTGGGATCCGTATTTACCTCTGGTATAATTCTCCTATAACAATAGCTTCCATTTGAGTATTCAGATGGCACCATATGAAGAGTTATACAGAAAGAGATGTCACACACCAATCTGTTGGGATGATGTTGGTGAAAGAAAACTTGTAGGTCCAAAACAGGTGGAGGAAACAATGGAAAAGATGAAGGTAATCCAAAATCACATCAATGCAGCTCAAAGTCGGCAGAAGAGCTATTCCGATAATTGAAGGAAGGATTTGGAATTTCAATTCGGTGATTATGTTTTCCTGAAGGTATCTTCATGGAAGGGAGTCATACCTTTTGGTAAGAAAGGTAAATTGAGTCCTAGGTACATCGGACCTTTCAAAATTCAAGAACGAAATGGGGCTGTAGCTTACCGATTGGAAATGTCTCCAAGTCTCTCTAATGTTCACGATTTGTTCCACGTATCTCTGTTGAGGTAATACATGCCTGACCCAACGCGTGTACTCACCTATGAGGAATTAGAACTGGAACTAGATCTGCCTTATTGCAAAGATCCCGTCAAGATTCTTGATACGAGAGAACAAGTACTGAGAAACCGGATGACTCGTCTGGTAAAAATCTTGTGGAGAAACCATATGATGGAAGAGGCAACGTGGGAACCCGAGGAACTTATGATGAAGAACCACCCGAGTCTTTTCATGAGGTTGTGTTCTAGAAATTTTTAGGACGAAATTATTTGAATGAGGGGAGAATGTAACATCCCAAGCTTCTACGGTACGCTACACTTTGAATAATGCAATATTGTGTGTTGTACGCAACATCGAGTTCTAACACACCACAACCAATCAAACTAGCCGTTATGATTAGTAATACCCACTTTTTTAAATTTAAAAATTTTATTTTCAAAATTGACTTCATTTTTGGATTCAAAATATTGAAATTATCCTAGGGTGAATTTTTTGTATTTTTCTGAAAAATGTCGTTTTTTGATGAATAGTAAAACTACTAAGTGGTAATTAAATAACTGAATTTTTCATAAAACTTAATTTTACCGCTTCTGTGATTGGAATTTAGAAAATCCAAGAGACACAATTAATATCATGGAGTAAAATTTGGTTCAATGAGATGAAAATAATATTTGGTGAATAGTAACTTTTTACTTTTATTGACCACGGTTAAAAGTAAATAGGGTAATTAAGGGTAAAAATGATATTAAGCTTTCCCTAACACATGTCCTAATTCTATTGGACATGTGTATCTCAACTAAAAACAACCTTAGAAATAGAGTATTATCATTTAGGTCCACTTGGATTAGATTAGGACATTTATTATTATTTAATTCAAAGAAGAGTTAAAAGTGTTAAATCAAAGTTTATTTACTATAACATTTTTAATATAGGGTTACACATAAGATAAATTCGATTATAAATATTCATTAGAAATATAAAAATATTTCCTACATAATGATATTTTATTTATAATTTTTTGGACACTAAATAATTTAATTTATTTATGACACAATGATGATGCAGTAATTACAATAATAGTGAATAATTAAAATAATTGATATTATAAATACCCAAATAAATATAATTTGATACTTTTTATAAATTAGAATGATTTTTTTGGTTAATATGAAATATTAGAATTAATTTAATTGAAGTTTTTCGAAGTAATCATTCTGTTATGAATTTCACAAAAATCAATTCTCCCAATAGTTTCAAAATTGACACAAAAGAGTTTTTAAAAAAAATATTATATTATTAATTGATATTCAATTCCTAAAAATCTAAAGTTCGGCAAAAAGACTTATATAATGATAGTTTTATCATTAATGGACCACTTGGGGGTCTCTTGGAGGTATATTGTAGGTTTATTAACTATATATTATAAAAATACAAAGTGACATGGTAAGTGTCAAACTAATTAACTAAAAGTTAAAACTAAAAGATAAGGTTAATATAATGACCCAAACCTGTCTAAATTATATTGGTTGAGTGGTTTTATACCCATACCTAACTTAATATTTAAATAATCCACTTTTGAGACATTAGAAACCGAATATAAATTTATTATAAAATAATATTTCTAGTTTTTTCAAAGGTGCCTCTCACCCCTCTTATAAAATGGCACTCCCCCTTCTCATTTATTCACAGCTTTAAAGCCTTTTGGTTTGGCCAAACCCTTCCAATATACTTTCTCAAATTCCCTCACTACAACCCAGAGGAATTAGTATGATCAGAAAGCCAACCTATGGGGCCCTTTTGATCAAATCAAAAGGAAGAATCCAATGAAGAGGTAATGTTTTCACCACCCTTTTTCAAATTCATTTATTCTTCAACTTCTTATATATTTGTTATTACCATTCTAAAATAATGAATCCAGTATCTACTATATAATTTAATATTATTATAAATATGGTACAACCATATTCAGTATTCTATCCATCCTTTGGAAGACATGTCACTATACATGTGTACGTACGGCTTACCGTCTCCACGTCGTGGTGTAATTGTTATTCAATATATTATTATTTGGATGGGTATAATAATGATGTTTAATTCATGTAAATAATAAATATAACATGATAATGATTCTGTATATATGATATACCATCCAATTATATATTATTTTAATATCAAAATAATGATATTGTCGTTCGTGCGTACCTACAGACTGATGTCTCCATGAACGCGAAGAGATTCATTATCCATCGTATCCATTCAAGTATAATTCTCATTTTAAGATTAATAATAATGTTTAAGGACTTAATATCATTCTGGATATGAATAATATACAACCTATCCATGACAAACACAGCTTATGTAACAAAACATATAAAAAAAATGAGTAAGTTAACACCCGAAACGATGATAATTCTAAAATATTATTAAAAAAGAAATGTTAAAAGTTCATATATGATATCATATTAATATATATAATTCTTGTATAATTTAATAACATTTATTTCACCATTATTCAGGTTGTTAACCTACCCCAACCAAGGAAAATTACAAGGTAAGGTTTTATCTATCAATATCTTCATTATTTGAGGTTGTTTGTACGTAATAATCTATTGGGATTACATTATCATCAACAACCATGTTTCTTAAAAATGTATTTCAAAACATTTTTACTATTTACTAGAATATGGGTTAATGTCATTTATACCCTTCTTGACTTTTATAAGTGGTTTATAAAGGAATATTTTCATCGTTTTCCAAAAAATGCCCTTTTTAACCTTTTCGACAGAATAATGGTAAGAATTTTTTTTAACTTATACGGCGGGTGCATCTATTTTCCGCCATTATAAAATCGTCGAAGCTTCCATTACAAGCTTATAAGAATATTTTCAAAGAAAATGATTTTTTATAAATATATGACTCTTAAATGATTTCAAAATAGAAATATATATTTCTCTAAAAAGAGTTTTGATTTCATCTATGTCAACATCCTTTGATGGATTTTACGCTTATTTGAAGTTGATTTATTATGATACAAAACTTCTATATTGTATTGATGGTTTTGTGATATGTTTTACTATGGATGTGTTATTTTTATACCATTCATGGTTTATGGATGAAGTATTTACATTTCGTTTTCTAGTAATAATATGAATGTTTATGTTTTGTTTAAACCTTTTCATATGGGAATGCATTGGACTTAATATGTGATGGGTGGAGCCTGCTATAGCTCCTCGATGCATCGGTAGGTCTCATGAGACAAACTAGTTTCTTGGCACAAGGTCTTGAAAAGATATTATTTGTAATCTTGGCATGAGGCCTTGGCTATGTGGTTATGATAGTCTGGCATTATGCATTCCATCATTGTGAAAGTGGTTATTGATATTGCATGTGATTATTCGATTAGTAAAATATCCATGTGAATAAGTAAATGGCATTATTTCATTTTATTTTTTCCATACTATGTTGAAGTTCAAGTTTAAAAGTCTTTTGTTTTAGTTATAAATTTCTTTAAATGTTTATTCTTATTTATGAAAGTTTCCTCTATATTTTTATCCTTACTGGGCATTTGAGCTCATCCCTTTTCTATGTTTTATTTTTCCCAGGATGTGAAGAAGTAAATTATGAATGAACTGCAGGTATAGTATGAGGGGATAAGATTGTGGATTATGGAGACTATGTTGTAGTAGTTTTCATTTTTATGATGTAATGTAAAACTTTATGAATTTATCTAGTGTTTCAAAGGCTACTATAGTAATCAGTCTTTTGAGATTTGATCTTTCTTGTGATCATGCTAGTGTTTTGTAATAATGCACTGACTCTGGGTCACTGGGGTCAGGGCGTTACAAAAATTTAATATTATTTTTTTTGGGAAAAACATAATTTCAGTCACATGTCAATCATATGAGTCATATGAATATCATTTATAAAAAAATTTCTTTGTATTCTAAATTTAACCACACTCATTATCTTTCCATTCCGAGAGAAGTGATCAATCCTCAAAAACCAGTAACATCACATAAACTTATACCAAATGAGTTTAAAATATCAATCAACAATAAAAGTCAAAAATAAAAAACCAATTCCAACCCAATGTTAATTTGGGGATTACTGTATATGATGGGTTGTGACAGCTAGGTCAAAGCTCATTATAACTCCATGAAAATATCATTGTCTCATATCAACCATGAAAAATATTATGAAAAAAGACACTATATTTGAAGAAACATTTTTAACATCCAGGACTGGGTGGAACTATAACCATTTCCCCAATATGGTGCAAGACAATACCATAGGTATTCCTTCCCATATGTCAGAGGCTACAGAAAAGTTTCACGGGCCTATATTGAAATACTAGGGAGATTTTACCCACTAATCAACGTTAGAAAACTACGCAAATATTATCATTCGATAAAAATACTATTAATATAGCTAAAATAAAAAAATAAATGGAATATTACAAAAATTTCAAAAAGTGTTTCATTATATTAAAATTATTTGTACACTTTACATTCCATGTAGTCATAAAATAAACTCTCTAATTTTGAAAAATTGATTACCCTAGAACATATTTCCAAGTCCAATGAATATACTAGCATCCCTTGTTAAATTATACCGTCCAAAGAAAAATACAATGATGGATGAATGTTATAAACCACTACAATAAAGTAAGAATCATCTGCAGAAGTACACATTTGTCATGGTTGTCCAAGAACGCTATAAGTAAAAAATTATAGGACATGACAAACAGTTTCAAAATCAATATCTAGTGGAAACATAATTTAATGTTGATAACCAATTGATAAATTAGAAAATTCATAAATTTAAACAAATTTAAAAAAATACATTTATCAATTAATTATTTAGGACTCTTATATTTAGGTGACACATGGCAGAACCAATCATACCCCATCCATTGTCAGTTGTCCGAAGTGTTGGTCATTGGGGTGAAAAATTTATGTTAAGAAGGAAATTACTTTAAAAATTTACATTATCTCAATGAACCATGTAGAATCATTCCATATTCCAATTATATAAATACATATATACAGGTAAAAGATAATTACTTAAGCCCAATCTAAAACAAGGAGCATAATTCTAATATCCCAACCAGGCCATGACATATTGGGACTATAGAATATGTTTGGATCATCCCAAAAATGGGGAGTAATATTTTAACATCACAATCTTAAAATTATTCAAATTATACATTTTCAAAAAAAAATGAAAATGTTTACATCCTTTAATATATCATTTATTCAAAAAAATTCCATAGATCATTCAGTCAACCACTTAACAATGTAATTCGTTACATGATAATCATTTATCATGTTACCCAAACTCATCTATTAAATTTTTAAACATTTAATAGTAACCCAAAAATCAAAAATAAACACTTACATGACACTACATAAACATGATTATTACTCTATGAAATCTATATATGTCCCATGATCATTATATCCATTAGAAACCTTTAATGATCCATTAATTCATTTTGTTAAAAAAAATTGTTCCCACATTTCCAGACAACATTTGAATCCCAACTGAAAATAAAATTTTAAAAATTATTTTTAAAACAACTCAGTTTATAAAATCATCAACATTAAAAATATAATTTTGCTTCATTGAAAACCAAAACATAATCAAAATATATAAAAAACCATTTAATGATGTTCAAAATTCTCATAGGCATATCACAAATATTGACATATATCATATTATTTCAAGTCAATATCTAATTTTTTCTTAAAAACATACCCATATATTATACCATGTATCCCTTTAACCATAATAACAATAAAACTGAAAATTTCAACATGTTTAATTTCATTAGATCAATATCATAACATTTAAAATCACATTACACTAATTTCAAGGGATTGGAATACCCCATTGGTAGCACATTCCCCGATCTCAAATCATCAATTAACCCAATGGGGTCTATGAAGCATCTCACATATAAATTCTGGCCTCATAATCAAATAAAAAACCAAATACATGAAACCACAATAAGATATCATATTGTAAATATAAATAATAAATAATAATACTAGGAGTATTGGAAAAACATGAAGATCGATTACATCTTGATTGTAGGCAAACACTCCTCCAAACTAGAGCCCTAATTCAAATCCAAATATCAAAAAACTTCATGTTGAAGTACCCCCAAAGAAATATTATTCTTGAGGATTATTAAGGGGGGAGAACCAATAATGATTCATATAAAAATGGAATGAAACAAATTCATTGACATACGGTGAGATTTAATTCATGACTACCAACAATCCAAATTCACAATAATTAAGTGTGTAACATCCATGGAAGATGATGGTGTTTTAAGAACTATTCCTATGATAATTGGGGTAAAATTTACGAAATAATCTTGGAATAAGAAATTAATAATAATACTGAAGATATTAAATTATCCACTTTTAATGTGATTCATGATATAAATGCATAGTTTTCTTAACCATGCATTAATTGTGTGACTTCCGCTATCTAGTGTTGCACATTTTTCTGGGGATCCCACATGTTTTGGGGTTGGTACCCACATGGATTTACAAAATCACGTGCTTTCATCTGTTAGAAATTATCCCTTATGGATAATCTATATGATATATTGAGGCACCCATATTGTTGAGAGAACCATGAAAATTTTTCTTTCCAACTCTTTCTAACGGGAAACTAGGCTATATGATTTCCTAAACACTCGGGTATGGTTTTGGAAAATCATGTGGATACTATGATCCCTATAATGCATGACCCATTTTCCTCATTGTCTATTTTTTAATCCCCTTATATATTTCCTACTCCCATGAACCATTCAATACATAATTTAAAATATTGTTTCAGGAAAATTATAATATAAAATGAATTTGATCAATTAATGAGGACATACCCATAAGAAAGATAGATACATGGATAAATGGTTTTTTAATTATCTACATCATTTCCAACAATATTAATCATAAATATAACCATCCATAATATATCATATAAAATGCCATTTTTTATATCCTTAAGAATGGGATCATTTTAATGATTGAGATCAGATGCCCACCGTAAGTGTAAAATAAGAGGGATATTAATAAAACATGACCATAAGGTTATGAAAATAGAAAATAAAATATAGAAAACCCCTATTTTTAGTCCTACTATGTAAAATACCCATAGAGATTGTGAATTAGGGTGTGAAAGATTAATATTAATCACCCTTTGGATCATTTTTCATCGTTATAAAAACATTCTTCTCTCTCATTACATTAAAAATATATGAATAGAAATTTAATCATTCACATGGAACAATAATTTTATATGGGTCAACCTAACTGGTACATGTATAAGGAGCATAAAACAATAATGTTCCATTGTACTAAATCCACTAAAAGAAATCTTCTTTTCAATGTACCGAGCAGAATCACTATCTCTCTTAGTTTATAATAAATTTTGAAATGAAATCTCACCGAAGTCTCCACTAAAGCATTCTCATTGATTCACCAGAAGATACACTCATTGTTTATTGAGTTTTATGTCCCATAATTATGTTAAATGAATGAATAATCCATTATTTAATGAAGAAAAGTACCAAACCAAAACATTCATATATATGGAATAGTAGAAAAAGACAGTGAGTCCACTCTGAACATTTTATGCTCCTTGTTTGAAATGGACTCATAATATCTCTGATTTACAATGTTTGGATTGGACTCACTATCCCTCCCCTACATATAAAAGGACAAATTTATTATTTATGGAGTGTATTGTAAGGGATTTGTCCTTTTATAAGTAGGGGAGGGAAACTTCTATGATAATTTCAGATCAAACAAAAAATGATAAAGTAATTCCTAATATAGATTCCTCATTATTTGTAATGATCAAAAGGATCATTCATAGAAATTAAAAATAGAAAAATAAAATATGATTTAGAAAATTATAATTTCTAAACGTGAACTTAAAATTTGGTAGACCCCCAAGGGAATTCTAGTTCATTCCTTAACCGTATTAATTTTGTTTATTGTTTTTAATATTAAATTTGAAAAAAATTATGTTGAGATTATTTAATATTATTAATTAGTTTGAATTCAATAATAATGAAAAAAATCCAAATTAAATTTAATTTTTTTTCAAAATTTAATTTAAATGAAACAAGAAGATGCAGTGATAAAATAATTTCCCAATGAAAAAGATTCCATAATTATAGAATGTTTTCATATTAAAATTTAAGACAAAATTTATTCTATTTACCTTAATAAGACTAATAATATTATATATTACATAATTTAACATTAAAATAATTATATAATTTTTTTTTACATTTTTAATTCTTTTAAAGAAATGAAATATTGAATAAAAATTAGAATTATTTACTCTTTATCAAAAAATGAATCCTTAAAAAAATAAAAAAAATGTATTTTAACATTATAATATTTATTTGAATAATATATGTAATCTTTTCATAATGGTTTTCAAGAATTTTCAGAATATATATTTTAAAATAGGTGTGCAAAATGCGACGAAACAACTTATCAGCAAAATGACATATCTTTAGCAAACAACTGGATTAATATCTGTCCAATTCATCTAAAAAATAGAATATATACAATATTAAACTAAATATTAAAAAATTATTTAATCTATTATATAAAAATATATTTATTATCTATCACCAATATAAAAAAAGTAATTTTTTCTAATAAAAATCTAATTTTGTTAATAAAAATGATTTTTCAGAATTTTTTTTTCACTCAAATTACATTTTCATTTATAAAAAAATTTAAAACCAATTATTTTATATTAATCAATTTTATAAAATATTTTTTTAATTAATTAATTTCTATCTAGTATACTAAATTTGACAAATATTTTATAATTTAAATTTATATTAAGGATTATAAAAACCTGATGTTATGTGTAATGAATGTTGTCGAAATTTAAAATTCGTTTTGATGATAAAATATTTATAATGTTTCATGGAGTTATATTATTCTCTAAATAAATGAATTTATCCCTGGAATTTATTTTCCTTTGATAAATATAACAATGTTTACATCACCATTATAATATGAGGACATTTCATGTTGCTTCTATAAACTATTGATTTGGCCTGAAAATATATACCATGTGAGGTGTCATGATTCATAGAAAATCCTCTCTACGAAATAAAATATTTCATATTTGTTCATTAGAGGAAAGTATTTTTCCATTGGAATGAATGTTATATTCAGTTTAATTTAACTAGGAGTTATGTTTTTTTTCTAGATGGAAACATAAAACACATCATTGAATTTGGATAGGCTCTGTAGAACTACCATGTGATAAGAAACCATCACTATGGGATAAATAATATTGAAAGGGAATATATTCATATGGATAAAAAGTGAAATCATTCTGAATAACATAACATTATTCCATATAGATATTATTTTTGAATCATTATCACTGAATTCACTACGTGATATCGGGATGACGATTATCAGCATTATTTTTCTATTAAAAATGAGCTTCCATGAAGTGATATTGAATAAATATGACATTATATACAATTTACATAGCATCCTCTGGTCCACATTTCATTAATTACCTAACATAATAATATCATGTTGGTGTTCTAAACATCTTTCCATAAAATTATTCTAAAGGTTCAATCTAAATTCTAGACCAAAAGTTATTGTTGTATGAAAACTTGAAAAGTGGATGTTGTTGATCATAACCACCATTGAGATCAATATAACACGAATCTAGAATATTCAATAGGTATTGATTCATTTTTGTAATCTATAACTTTTATAGTCTGATACATACTTATGAGACTCACCTCCCTGTCATAGGATAAAAGTAATGTTTTCGAGAACATGAATATATAAATCATATCCCATTCAAATATAATAGATTGTGGAACCTCATGTAACCTTACCACATCCATAATTTATATCATAGAATGGTAAACAAGAAATAAATTATATATAATAACAGTGAGTTTCAGTAACACAATAGGGGATCAACTAACACCAAAATATAATTATTTTCATTAATTGTTTTTGGGTGTTTGATGACATAATCAATAGTGATTTTTTATCATTTCCATTCTATTATGGGTAACGGATGTACCTACCCCAAATAATTTTTCTTGAATTATAATCATGATTATATGCATTTATTTCAGAAAAAAATTAAAAATATATCCCATAATATTATTTAACTATAAGTATTCATTTAAAATTATGTAAATCGCCATCATTTTTAAATAAGTCTGCATCTGTAAACATTACATAAACATTAGTTTTAGTGAATAATAATCATTTTATAAATTTGAGGATATTTTGATGTTTATATATTTATATATTTATAGAATATTTTATATATAACATTCCAATATCATTCGAGGTTGATATTAATCAAATAGTCTCCATTGTTTCTAAAATTAAAAACATTTAAAACAAAATTTGATATCTTTTTCATGAAAAATATTCATAACACTCAACATGACATCAACTTTTATCTAACCCATCCATATACCATGTGAGAAAACACTGTAAACATATTATGATAGAAAAACTACATGTGTGACATAAAATGAAATAATGAAACAATTAGTAATGAATACATTAAACTAATAATTTTTTTTACAATGTTAAAATTTTCACAATTAAAAAGATGCTCTTTATCTTACAAAAAGACTCAAAAGATCCCTATAAAACAACCAATAAAACAGAAGGCCTAAATTGAACTATTCTCATCTACCTCTTTTCACTATTAATGTATAGTTTATGAAAATATAGTGATTATTCGACATGGTTGCATTTGGATTACTCAACCCCTGTATATTTTATAGATAACATAAAAGAAACCCTTTTGACTAACTCTTTTTCAATACCAAGCATATTATTTAGATATTAGGGGGAAAACTCATTTAGTTTACTGTGGAAACATCCCTTCTCATAAACAATGACCATGAACTATAACACAGTCACAACACGTTAAAAATAATGAATGGAGAAATAACATTTCCACCTGCAAATGAAAATTCATTTTTTCAATGACTCTCGTTCCTAAATTTAAATTGATTATGTGAAATTAAAATTTGAATCATTTAAATGAATCAAAAAAATATATAATTGTGAAAAATAAAAAAAAAATTCTTCATGACATATATTCCTATTAAATATTTGTTTTGGGAATAGCTAAAGTAGTTGAACGAGTAACTTTTAAAGAGGATTTTTAAAAAAAGGTCACCTACATTGAGATTTAATTTTCACACACAGTATTTATCATCCTAAATATTAATCATGTGTTACTTATTTAATTTGATGAGGTCCATTTTAATGTTTATTATTCCTTTTATATCACAAATTATCATTTTATAACTATTATTTATTTATTTTTGTTCGCATTGGATGTTTTGATGATACTTTGTATATGCGTCCAAAATGACATTGTTATGATGTCAATAGTGAAATTGGACACTAATCCAACATCTAAAGTATATTATTCACAAAATTATTATTATATCTATACATAATAAAACTTTTAAATCAATATAATATGTTTGGTTATGAAAAATGAACTACATTAAAATCATAGAGATGATAATTCCCACATAAGCATGAGTAATGTTTCCATTTTCCAGTGATCATTATGGAATTAAGAAATATATTTTTTATTTCTTAATTAATGATCATAATTTCATTAAAATAATTTTAATAATGTTAATATAATTATATATAATTTTTTTTGATTATGTGATGAAAAAAATCACACCACATTTTGGAGGTGATAATTTACATGTACGCACGAACAACATAATAATTTTTATCTGCATGGATATGTAAGATAAAAATGATATATTATATTATTATAATGAATATAATTTCATGAATATTATATATAAACATTAATTCTATCTTTATATCAATTATTGAGTGATGGTGATAGAAACGAAAATATATCTGATCGCAAGGTGGTCGTCTGCCTTAAACACGAACTCTAAATTCTTTACAAATTTGATGAAAATTAAGATGGATATAGGTTATTATATTAACAAAATAAAATATCAGTATATTTAGGATATATTATTTAGTATTTTAACATTGTGTGAGAATATATGAATGAATTGGAGAAGGAAATAAAATAGAATCTCTTAATTAAAACACAACACCTCTTCCCCAATAAAACTCCACTGATTAACCATTATCACCCATAAAGTGGTCGTTCTTACTAATGTAGTGTCTTTATATTTTTTCATGGTATTATAGTAAGGGATTTAGGATTATATTTTCCAAACCAAATTGGTTTTAATTTTTGAATTAATGAGAATAATATATGTAATTTTATAATAAAGGGGAGAGAAACTCTTAGAAGTCTTCAAAATAATAAATTAATATAAATTAATTTTCTATTATATATGTATAAACCATGATTTATTTAGATGATAGGAATATTTTGGGTTGAAATACATTCATATAATTAATATTAGTCATATATTTTTTAATCCATAATTTTTTTTATCCATTAAACTCTTACAATGATGTCTTGTAATTTTATCATTAATGGTTAATATCTTTACTATTACATTTAAATAAGACCATTAAATGATTTCTCTATAAATTTTTATTACCTATCCAAATTATTTTGCTGATTTTTATATTTATATATTTTTTCAATAATTTAATAAAATATTTTTTATTTTGAAATACTATTAATGTCAATTTTTTCAATATTAATTAATTGATTTTTTTTAAATATCATAACAGAAAGATAAATTCAAAAAAAGTATTCATAAAAAATAAATATCATGTCAAAAAATTATAGATAATTCTATTATTTCATTAATTATCTAAAGCTATATATAATTTAGAAATTTTAAATCACTTTTGGATATTTATTTCAATTAAAATTCACAGCTTCATCTATATGAAAGTGTCTAATTAGATTATTTTTTATCTAAAAATTAAAAATAAAATTATACAAAAAATAATAATATAGATTCCAAAATTTTTTTATTTTCAAACATATCCCATATATAGCCCTATATAATAAATATTTTATTTGTTGAAAACAACATTGTGACAAGATTTCCTTTTCATTGAATATAATATAATAAAAATCATACTCTCATCAAAATCACATTTAAATGTAGATGACTCAATACAATGATACTTTTGTTCAATTAACTCTCATGAAACTAAATTACTCAACATTTAGGGTTAATTTATAATATTTATAATTTTATTTTTACCCTTAATTACTCAATTTACCTTTAATTGTGTTAATAAAAATTTAATAATGTTCATATTCATAATTTCAAAAAACAAAAAGTTCATATTCAAATAATTTTGACCTTATTATTAAAAATATTAAATCTATATTTCCAAATTCAAATAACACTATTGGAGGAAATTTAATTATAATTTTATCTCAAATATGGAACACAGAAATGAGTTTTAAAAATAAAAATGTTTAAATGTTCATAATGTTTTTATGTCAATTTTCAATGTAAAGTAGATTCCAAGGGCCAAAATTTAATTAAATAATAAAAAAATATATTATTATACAGTGAAACAGTTAAATTGTTTTCTTTTAATCAATAAATAAATTTTCTGTGAATGCAGTTTTAAATTAATATGCAGTATTTTTTCACCATTCCTCAAAAGACAAAACATATCAGAAAAAATATTAAAAAATCAGACCGCATTAAATTTTTATATTAGTATTCCCATAAAGAAGAATAGTTTTTTTGAATATAATTTTTTATGTTTTCATATAAATATTTAAAGAAATTGTTCCATCAAAATGTAACACCCCAAACTTCCATGGTACGCTCCTCTTTTATTAATAGAGCAGCGTGTGTTGTACGCAACCTCGAGTTCTAACACACCGTTACCAATAAAAGTAAAAGTTATGAATAGTAATGACCACTTTTTGAAATTATATATATTTTACATTTCAAAATGGACATCATTTTTGGATTCGTAATATCAAAATTATCCTAAGATGAATTTTTTGTAACTTTCTAAGAACATCCAATTTTTTATGAATAGTGAAAATTACTTAAAAACAACTTTTTTAATCAAAATAATTTATAGTGATAAATTATACTATTTAGTGGTTTTAAAGTATAATTAGAATATATTTTTACCATTTTATCCAATGGTGATCATTATAATTATTTTAACATTGAAATTGGACATAAACAATTGCCAATCTTTTGATATAAATTGTTTCTTAAAAACACGCTATTTGTTGTGACAGCGGGAATTAATTATAAAATTAATTAATTCAACTTATATGTTTGGAATTTTTTAAAATAGAAATCATTTTTGAATTCGGAATATCAATTATAGCTTAGGGTGAAATTTTGGCATTGTTCTGAAAAACTTCAATTTTTGATGAATAGTGAAACCACTAAGTGGTAGTTAAATAACTGATTTTTCGTTTAAATTAAATATTACCACTTATGTGATTTGATTTTCAAAAATCTGACATACATGATTGTCATTAAGAAGTAAAATGTGGTTCAATGAGATTAAAATAATTTTTTGGTGAATAGTAACTTTTAAGTTCTTAATCGCGATTAGAGGTAATTAGTGTAGTTTAAGGTAAAAATAATGTTTTAATAATATGAGATGAGCTTGACACTTGTCCTACTCCTATTGGATGAGTCATGGCCGACCAAGAAAACCCATGGGTCAACTTTGGGACCCCATGGAGCCACTTTGGTTGGAAAATGACAATAATATATATTTATTTAATGTTAAAATTAAATTGACACAAACATGAGTTGTTTTACTAAAACAGTTTTTAAGTGGGGTTACACAAGTCCAAATATTGACTATAAATATTAATTATAAAGATAAAAAGATTTCCGACATCATAGTATTATTTTTATAATTTTTAGACATTAAATAAATTAAATTAGTTATGACATCATGATGATGCAATGATGACCTCATTAGTTAACGATTTAAATAAAATGGAAAGATAATGTAATATCTAAGACCTACACATGTACAAAACCTATTTGATTAGGAGATTTCGAACCCTTATCACCTTATCCTCGAATTATACAAGTGTGGGACCTTTAGAATCCAAAAATCATTGTATAATAGAATAACATTTCATTACTTTCAAAAAGTTCCCCTCCTCTCCACTTATAAAAGGCCCCCACCACTCCCACCTTATTCACACTTTCAAGCCATTGGGCTCGGCCAACCTCTTCCCAAATACTCTCCCAACTTTCCCCCCTTACTCCTAGAAGCCTCATTTTGGGCATAATTCTTCCCAAGGAAGCCTTTGTCTCAAATCAAAAAGAGTTACCTGATTTTTAGGTAATGTCTTCTCTAATGTTGTTTTGTTTTATTTAGCTTCTCCAACCCCTTAAACTCTTTTTATTACTTTGTTTTGTAACAAAACCAGTATATAAAATATACTAGCATGCTGTTATGATAAGTATTTGGTTTACAATTACACACACCTACATCGAATGGTAAAAGAACATACTGTTTCTGTGGATTGCGAATTTTGCCTCACGAAACGATGATTGTTCAACACTCATATAACACCTCTAATGGTGGCCATTATGATGACAATATTTTTATATATGATATATATTATGTTTTTGTTTTACTTATGATTTTTTGTTTTTCATTTATGGCATACCTTTATGGTTTCCATTATGGGTAAACGCGATATTTTCATTTTAGGAAGTGCGGACTACCGCCCCCTCAAGGTGATTTGAATCGTTAATACCATATTTGGGATGTATAAAGGATGGATTAAATGGTATTATATTCTATATTATACTGGAATTATATTTTAAATTTATATAATTATGATTTCATTCCATTAAATATGAAATAGAAATGAATGTAGCGTTCATGCTTACGTTCGGCTTACCGACTCCATGAACGGTGCATTTCATTTCTTACCTCCAAAAGTTACGTAATATTATGAATGAATGTATATACTGGATATATATGATATATATGATATCTACATAATGAATATAATTCTGGATATAATGGATATTTCATTACATTAACAACTCGTAATTATAAGAAGTTTATTGTTGACTCAAGTACCAAAGATCGAGAAAACGACCGTTATTAACTTAAATAATTACATACTGTTCATAACATTGTTATAAGTGATATGAAAAGGATAATGAAATTGAAAATGGTTCTTAATAAGGTAGATATTAACTCTAGTTTATTATTCAGGAGGTTAAAGACCGGTTGAGTCAAGTCGGACACGAGGTAAGGATATTTCATAACCCAACTTCCATTCTTTGGGTTAATCTCCTACTTTCAAATTATGTCATGATATTATTATGTCCTATTTTGTATTTTTACGTTCTTTATGTGTACCTATAGTGAATACACATAATAGATATATTTTATTTTAAAAATGATCTTTTAAGGACTTCATCTCAATCTCCTTTCATTGAGGCATATTTGGTTTTATACACAATTTTCTTTTATAGGGTGTATAAACCCCTTTGACTTTTACGTTTATTAAAAAGGAATCCTTTTTATACGAAGCGTTTTACTAAACGACAAAAAGGGAATGTTTTTCTTTCTGTACATATGCGGTGACAATGACTTCTCCACTGCCATGACCATTATTTGAGTTTCAGCTTCTTCTACAAGCCATCACTTTTTTTAATGAAAAATAAATACAAAGTTTTAACATTCTTTTATTTTGGTACTGAAAATGGTTTTGAAAGCGTTTTTATTATATCAATGTGTTGTATTGATATATTGTGATTGAAATGTGGAAATGTTATGTTTCCTTTATGCAAGTTTTATATGATACGATTATGTTATGGTTTATGATATGTTTAAACCTATTCATATGAGGAATGTATTGGACTTAATAAGTGATGGGTGGAGCCCGCTATAGCTCCTCGATGCATCGGTAGGTCCCATGAGACAACTAGACGTGGAATTGGCCGAGACCCTTTCCCAATTTGATTTATGGTTTTGGCCAAGGCCTTAATCATTTTAGACGTCTTGGCCGAGGCCTTGACAAAATGTTTCAGAATGTTTTGTATTATACATTCCTTAATTATGAAAGTGGTTATTGATATTGCATTTGATTATTCGACCAGTAGAATATCCATGTGAAGAAGTAAATGGCATTATCTCATTTTAATTTTGCCATATTATGTAAAAGTTCATGTTTAAAAGGATTTTGTTTTATTTATACATTGCCTTAATTGTTAATGTTTATTTATGAAAGCTTCCACAATATTGTTATCCTTACAGAGCATCTAAGCTCACCTCTTTCAATATTTTAATATTTTCCAGGATGTGAAGAAGTATTTTATGAATGACCTGCAGGGATAGTCAGAAGAGGATATGAGTGTGGAATATGAAGAATTTATATTATTTTTTCACTTTATGATGTAATGTAAGTCTTATGAATGTATCTAGTGTTTCCAAGGCTACTAAACTAATCGGTCTTTCGAGACTTGATCTTTTGTGATCATGCCAATGTTAGGAAGTAATGCACCGACTCCAGGTAGCTGGGGTCGGGGCGTTACAGTTGGTATCAGAGGCAGTTTAGTACTAACCGTGGAAGCTAGATTTAGATAAACTCTGATTAGAGCACATAGCCCGAAGATAGACTTTAAGGATTAGTATGGAAGAACTTCCTAGAATTTTGGTATTATAGAGATTTTGTGAGTTTTCCGAGAAATACATACCTGTCTGGATAAGAGCAGGTAGAGGGAGCTCTGGCACAGATGTACCTAGGGGTAAAACCCGAAAACACCGCTTTGAGCTAGACTCGAACGGGAACTGGTGCACGACAACGGGCCTTGCTACACTCTTGGTTACGACACTCCCGGGGGATATGCTTTGGATAATTCTCATTTTATTTACAAACCACTAAGAAGGGTTATGAGTATATACATTCTCAAAGAAATTTTTTTATGGTTATGGATTATATCCATAAATAGTTCAATTAGTTTTAAGTGTTTTACAAGTATGGAATTATGTATTTTATTTCATAAACATATCTAGTTTATGCCATTGTTTAGAAATGGCGCCTAGTGGAAGGAATGGAAATTGTATCAATGCACGCACTCCCTGTAGGCATTTCCCTCCGGCTCAAGATAATTATTGTGGATCTGGAGATACAACTTGTGCTGATCAACTTATTACCATACTGGGACAACTCACTCAGGTTATGAATAATAACCTTACTCATATGGAGCACCCTGATCCACAACGTGGAGGATCAATGTTAGACCGCTTCATGAGGCAACAACCGCCAACATTTAATGGTGGTACAATTCAATTAGTAGCTGAGCAATGGATAAACTCCTTAGAGAAAATATTCCATGCCTTGGGGAGTAGCGAAAGGGAGAAGGTTGTCGTGGCAGTTTACCGCCTCACTGGAGATGCCAATGAGTGGTGGTCATTGATTCAAAATACAAAGTAAGATGAAGAAGTAACGAGTATGGAATGGAGAGAGTTCAAAGATATTTTCTTAGAAAAATACTTTCCACATGACCATCGAGCAGATATGGAAAGGAAATTTCTGAGTCTGAGACAACAGGAGGATAAGAATGTCGCAAAGTATGAGGATAACAGTACAAGGTTAGCGAGGCATGCAGCAGATTATATACGTAACCCAAGAAGTAAGATTGACCATTTCTTTGATGGGTTAAAACCATTTCTCCATCGAGCATTAGTCTCACAAACCTTCTCTTCATACAAAGATATTGTCTCATGTGCTATCAAGACGGAAAATGAATTCTCTAAATCTCATGACTTTAAATCAAATCAAGAAAATAAGAGAACGGTGGAACACGAGATGGATAAAGGGAAAAAGGGAAAGAAGGATTTTCCATTATGTGATAACTGTGGGAAGAATCACCCCAGTGCTTGCCTAAAAGGAATGAGGGTTTGTTATAAATGTGGAGACAAAGGTCACCAGGCTCGTGATTGTAAGGGAAAGAAAGAGGAAATCAATGTTGAATGCTAAAATTTTAGGGAAATGGGGAATTATGCAAATGAATGTCCTAAACGTCAGGGAAACTTACCTCAGAAAAGGCCAAGGGATCAAGGCCAATCTTATGCTTTGACTACAGTTGAAGCAGAATAATTAATGTATTGGTGCTTTTGGAATCATGGATTATATTTTGGTTATTAGAATAATGTGATATATATATAAGGATTTTACTACAGTACTTGTTGATTTCATTAAGGTTTTAATATGATGAAGGTAATCATATTTTTGTATGTGACAATAAGAAAAACTTTACCTTGTTTGAGGAATCTGATGATACAATTGATTTTGGAATTTAGATACCTTTTAGAGAATGTCTGGACAGAGTTATTTTGGATAATTATAAGGGTTGGAATGGAATAAGATGAACTTTGGATAATATTGTTTAAGGTTAAAACATTTTAGAATAATATTTTTTTGAATATTATAATACTATAGTTTTAGGAAAAGGACAACCTGCAGGGTGGGGCATAACCCGTCGCATCGGACAAAGCTGCAAGAATCGAACCCACAACCATAGTGCGACAAGCCTTTATTACCTACCACTAGCCTATAGGAAGTCTGTGGTTATTACAAAATAGTTTTCCTAATTTAAATGGCATGTATTAATATTTTGAACTTTGTACGATTAGGATAAATATAATATTTTTATCTGTTAACTTTTGGAGTGAAAGATGGGTTCGTGGTAAAAATTTATTAATTAATGAAAGCCTACATGACAAGTAAGTATATTTCCTTACATTCTTACTAAATCTCTTAAATAAATTCCTCAAATTTATGAAAGTTTACTTAAAACAAAAATGTTGTCAGTTAAATTTTCCAACTGGGGATTCAATGACCGTTTAACCAATCACAAGTTTGTGATTTTTTTATGGTTAACTTTCTCCTAATCCTATTTTCTACAACTCTCCATCAGACCTTGAGGTTTTGTTTCTCCTCCATATCCATATTTTCAGAGAATCCTAGTATGGGCTATCTCAGGTGACCTTTGTACTTATCTTTCTTTCTTTTAAAGTTATATTTTTATTAACCTTATTTCCGATGTGGGTTTTCCACAAAATTATTTTCTATTTTCAACCTTTTATTTTCAAAGAAAAATTTCAAATTGTGAGGACGCAATTTATTGAAGGAGGGGAGAATGTAACACCCCAAGCTTCCATGGTACGCTCCTCTTTGAATAATAGAGCAGCGTGTGTTGTACGCAACCTCGAGTTCTAACACACCGCGAACAATAAAAGTAGCAGTTATGAATAGTAATAACCACCTTTTGAAATTATATATATTTTACATTTCAAAATGGACTTCATTTTTGGATTCGTAATATCAAAATTATCCTAAGTTGAATTTTTTGTAACTTTCTGAGAACTTCCAATTTTTTATGAATAGTGAAAATTACTTAAAAACAACTTTTTTAATCAAAATAATTTGTAGTGATAAATTATACTATTTAGTGGTTTTAAAGTATAATTAGAATATATTTTTACCATTTTATCCAATGGTGTTCATTAGAATTAATTTAACATTGAAATTAGACATAAACAATTGCCAATCTTTTGATATAAATTGTTTCTTAAAAACACGCTATTTGTTGTGACAGCGGGAATTAATTATAAAATTTATTAATGCAACTTATATGTTTGGAATTTTGTAAAATAGACATCATTTTTGAATTCGGAATATCAATTATAGCTTAGGGTGAAATTTTGGCATTGTTCTGAAAAACGTCAATTTTTGATGAATAGTGAAACCACTAAGTGGTAGTTAAATAACTGATTTTTCATTTAAATGAAATATTACCACTTCTGTGATTTTATTTTCAAAAATCTGACATAAATGGTTGTCATTAAGAAGTAAAATGTGGTTCAATGAGATTAAACTAATTTTTTGGTCAATAGTAACTTTTAAGTTCTTAATCGCGATTAGAGGTAATTAGTGTAGTTTAAGGTAAAAATAATGTTTTAATAATATGAGATGAGCTTGACACTTGTCCTACTCCTATTGGATGAGTCATGGCCGACCAAGACAACCCATGGGTCAACTTGGGGACCCCATGGAGCCACTTTGGTTGGAAAATGACAATAATATATATTTATTTAATGTTAAAATTAAATTGACACAAACATGAGTTGTTTTACTAAAACAGTTTTTAAGTGGGGTTACACAAGTCCAAATTTTGACTATAAATATTAATTAGAAATATAAAAAGATTTCCTACATCATAGTATTTTTTTTATAATTTTTAGACATTAAATAAATTAAATTATTTATGACATCATGATGATGCAGCGATGACCTCATTATTTAGCGATTTCAATAAAATGGAAAGATAATGTAATATCTAAGACCTACACATGTCCAAAACCTGTTGGAAGAGGATATTTCTAACCCTTATCACTTTAGCATCGAATTATACAAGTGTGGGACCTTTAGAATCCGAAAAGCATTGTATAAAAGAATAACATTTCATTACTTTCGAAAGTTCCCCTCCTCTCCACTTATAAAAGGCCCCCACCACTCCCACCTTATTCACACTTTCAAGCCATTTGGCTCGGACAAACTCTGCCCAAATACTCTCCCAAAATTCCTCCATTACTCCTAGAATCCTCACTTTGTGCAGAATTCTTTCCAAGGAAGCCTTTGTCTCAAATCAAAATGAGTTACCTGATTTTTAGGTAATGTCTTCTCTAATGTTGTTTTGTTTTATTTAGCTTCTCCAACCCCTTAAACTCTTTTTATTCCTTTATTTTGTAACAACACCAGTATATACAATATACTAGGATGTTTTTATGATAAATATTTGGTTTACACTTACACACACCTACATCTAATTGTTAAAGAACATGCTGTTTCTGTGGATGGCGAATTTTGCCTCACGAAACGATGATTGTTCAACACTCATATAACACCTCTAATGGTGGCCATTATGAAGACACTATTTTTATATATGATATATATTATGTTTTTGTTTTACTTATGATTTTTTATTTTTCATTTATGGCATACCTTTATGGTTTCCATTATGGGTAAACGCGATATTTTCATTTTAGGAAGTGCGGACTACCGCCCCCTCAAAGTGATTTGAATCGTTAATACCATATGTGGGATGTATAAAGGATGGAGTAAATGGTATTATATTCTATAATATACTGGAATTATATTTTACATTTATATAATTATTATTTCATTCCATTAAATACGAAATAGAAATGAAAGTAGCATTCATGCGTACGTACGGCTTACCGTCTCCATGAATGGCGCATTTCGTTTCTTACCTCCAAATGTTACATAATATTATGAATGAATGTATATACTGGATATATATGATATATATTATATCTACATAATGAATATAATTCTTTATATAATGGATATTTCATCACATTAACAACTCGTAATTATAAGAAGTTTATTGTTGACTCAAGTGCCAATGATCGACAAAACGACCGTTATTACCTTAAATAATTACATAATGTTCATAACATTGTAATAAGTGATATAAAAAGGATAATGAAATTGAAAATGGTTCTTAATAAGTTAGATATTAACTCTAGTTTATTATTCAGGAGTTTAAAGAACGGTTGAGTCAAGTCAGACACGAGGTAAGGGAATTTCTTAACCCAGCTTCCATTCTTTGGGTTAATCTCCTCCTTTCAAATTATGTCATTATATTATTATGTCCTATTTTGTATTTTTACGTTCTTTATGTGTACCTATAGTTAATACACACAATAGATATATTTTATTTTAAAAATGATCTTTTAAGGACTTCGTCTCAATCTCCTTTCATTGAGACATATTTGGTTTTATACACAATTTTCTTTTATACGGTGTATAAACCCCTTTGACTTTTACGTTTATTCAAAAGGAATCCTTTTTATACGAAGTGTTTTACTAAACGACCAAAAGGGAATGTTTTTCTTTCCGTACATTTGTGGCGACAATGACTTCTCCGCCGCCATTACCATTATTTGAGGTTCAGCTTCCTCTACAAGCCATCACTTTTTTTAATGAAAAATAAATACAAAGTTTTAACTTTATTTTATTTTGGTATTGAAAATGGTTTTGAAAGTGTTTTTATTATATCAATGTGTTGTATTGATATCTTCTGATTGAAATGTGGAAATGTTATGTTTCCTTTATGCATGTTTTATGTGATACTATTATGTTATGGTTTATGATATGTTTAAACCTATTCATATGAGGAATGTATTGGACTTAATAAGTGACGAGTGGAGCCCGCTATAGCTCCTCGATGCATCGGTAGGTCTCATGAGACAACTAGACGTGGAATTGGCCGAGGCCCTTTCCCAATTTGATTTATGGTTTTGGCCGAGGCCTTAATCATTTTAGACGTCTTGGCCGAGGCCTTGAAAAAATGTTTCAGAATGTCTGGCATTATACATTCCCTCATTATGAAAGTGGTTATTGATATTTCATGTGATTATTCGACCAGTATAATATCCACGTGAAGAAGTAAATGGCAATATCTCATTTTACTTTTTCCTTATTATGTTTAAGTTCATGTTTAAAAGGATTTTGTTTTATTTATACATTGCCTTAATTGTTAATGTTTATTTATGAAAGCTTCCGAAATATTGTTATCCTTACAGAGCATCTGAGCTCACCCCTTTCAATGTTTTAATATTTTCCAGGATGTGAAGAAGTATTTTATGAATGACCTGCAGGGATAGTCAGAAGAGGATATGAGTGTGGACTATGAAGACTTTGTTATTAGTTTTTCACTTTATGATGTAATGTAAGACTTATGAATGTATCTAGTGTTTCCAAGTCTACTAAACTAATCCGTCTTTCGAGACTTGATCTTTTGTGATCATGCCAATGTTATGAAATAATGCACCGACTCCGGGTAGCTGTGGTCGGGGCGTTACACAAAAGGCGTCAAAGCATCCTTTTTGAAAAAATATGTTTTTTATGTGTAAAATGGTTTTTTTCTTTTATAATGTCTCGAAAACACATATTATTAATTCCATAATTTATATCCAAAATATTATTTATATTTAATTAATATAATAAAAAAGTATTTATATGTTTATTTATTGGGGTAAAACACACTTTTTCACAGTTAACTATCATTTCCTAAAAAATCCCTTTTATTTAAAAAGTGATTACTTTCATTTATTATTATTTAATTATTAAATGGTTAATTATATTAATTTTGTAAACTATATTTTATTATTCATTTAATACTCTTCATTACAACTATTCTAAAGATATTATTATTATTTAATCATTTAAAAAATAATATATCGTTGTTCATTTTAGGTCAATGTAATGTATCTTGCACACTATTGAATATATGGTTTCATTTTAAACATTAATAAGGTTACATTATCCCCCATTTAATAAATTTATTCCTCTAAAATTGATATCATGTTATAAAACTAGTTTTATAGATTTTAAAAATACCTATGTTGAAATCATACTTCGAAAAATGGATTAATGAAACTTCAACATCAAAATAAAGAATGTGATATAATAAGGTAAAGTTAGAAAACGAATACTAGGGTTCCATATAAAAAAACATGGATATATATTAACAATATAAATATCCTATTATTATTTTGAGTGATATTTAACATTTTATTGATAATGATACAAATTAAAATAAAGCAAAAATATGTGATGGTAATAAGGTCACTAATTGTATAGTAAAAAATATAAACATATAATGTTTTCGTTTTGAAGATAATTTTCATAAAAATGATGAATTATTTATATAATTTAATTAATAAATTATGTAAATATTCTTAAATATAATTTATAGTTTTATTTATTAAGAAATATCAACAAATAAATCATCTTTTACACCAGACGATGACTACAAAAGATGAATTTTTCAGGCCTGAAGTTTAAGATCAACCAATAGAGACTCAAATAATCCATAAAATAATAAATTTTAAATTTTAAATTAATGAATGATTAATAAACACTAGAAATTGATAGCATAAAATAATGGAATTCTAAAAATTAATAAACCATGAAATGAACCAAAACTACTTTTAATCTCCAAAATTCAATAGTAATACCCATTGGTCAAAAAACAAAAATCTATAAATTACTATCCATAAAAATAAAAAAACATCTAAACTAATATTGAATCAGAAAAATAATAATAATTTTATGATATCTTCTTCCATGGTAAATTATATAATTTACCTCAAAATATTGTTAATCAATCATAATATATCATACCAAAACTATAATTTTCGAATTCAAATAATCTCTATGATATGATAACATTTCCTTGAATCACCATATGTCCATAATAAAATTTTTTATTCAAAAAAACTATATTTTATAATTTATTCCTCAAATTAAATCTTATTATTTCCTACTGAACATAATCATATAGTGATCCAAAAATTGTAAAGATCTTCCAAAATATCATCAACAACATAATCAAATAATCCACTTCAAAAAAAATATTTTCAAATTGATAAAAAAATGTTTCTCAAAATCAATATATTATTTATCCATATAATCAATTAACTAAAAAATAATAGTTCACACTAATTATTATTTTACATAGGGCTGTGGAGGGAAATGCAACCTAATTTCCCTTCGATTAGGGGTTAGATTCCTACATCTTTACCAGAGGCAATGGGTTCTCACCCAACCTATGGTTATTCCATTTTACAAGACTGTTTAATTCTAATCAAATTCCATGAAATTTAATAAAATTAATTTAAAATAACCATAACATGTTATGACAATATAGGTTTTCTCATACCTTTTGTTTTCATCCCAAAATTTAATAATCAACAATAACCTCCCAAATAAATATTCTAAAACCACTAATGGTAATCAATGAACATATAATAATGTCCCCAAAAAAGAAATGAATTCATACTCATATAAAATTTTCACATAGTAAACATAATGGTAACTATAATAAAGTAAAAAAATTACTCCAAAATTATTCCCACATTAAAATAGAATTAATAACTATAAAAACATCAACATACCTAGGATGAAGATAACACTTGAATTCTTTATAATTTTTCATATTAATCATTAATTATTATTCTCAGTTCCTTATACATGATTTTACACATCATTCATTAGTACATATTAAAAAAACTAAAATATAAATCATATCGTAACATTTAATAATATAAAAAAATGAAATTAAAAATAATACATACCATTCATATTCCATTTGAACATTCCTCATCGTCAATTGTAATGGAATTATATTAACTAAATAAATATCAATATAATAATTCTGATCCATCTAATGGGCCTTCTTCCAAGGACATCAATTCTCATAATGGCCATACTCCTCATATGTAAAAAATTCAAATTATGGCTCCAGGGGAACATATTACCCTTTCACGGAGTTAATTAAATGATTATTAATTCCTTGGAAGGTTATTGTTTTAGGGACATCTATACCAAATATAAATGTATTCCAAGCCTATTAGTAAATTTTCATATTTTTTTTATTTCCACAGCCTTAACATGTATTACATTTAATATATTTAACATTATAATCATTATTACCTGACTCCCAAAGTATTCATTTCTCACATATATGATGAATTAGAAAACTCACTATAGTTAATGTGTAAAATCATAAATCCTGATTGTTTTTTAGAGAAACAAAAAAAAATCATTTCATCTCCCATTTCATTTGGTTGGTTATTCAGAGAACCATTATAGATTAACTCACATCAATTATTGCATTCATAACTTCTATATCATTCCATTTACAAAAACCAAAATGGTTTTTGTGAGAAATATATTTCACCATATTATAAGGATGATAAGAACCAAGATAACCATATTCATGTTATCTCAAACTCATTAATTTTTTTAAAATTAATATGATCATTCTTACCATTCAAACCATTTTTGTTATGTGGTAAATGTAATTTATGAGTAAATAGCAACCTAACCTCCAAGGATATCTAATCCATCCATGGCAACCAACTATAAGGACATATCCATAAAAACTAAATAACATTGATTTTTAGTAAATAATATTCATTCTCTTGAATTGAGAATATTTTTAGGGTTATATATTTGGATAATTAAGATATAATTCACATATACACGTCAATATTCATACATAATGGATTCTACAAAAAAATATTTACCTTTTCCAAAATATAAACCTTTTAAAATAATTAGGATTTCATTTTCAATAAAAATATTTATAACATTCAACATTATGTCCTCTATTATATTAAATATCCTTTTACTCTATAAAAAAATATTTGAACATTGGATGATCAAAAAAAGATATGTAATGGAAAGAGATATAAAGAAATAAATAGTTAGTTTGTGAATACTTTGAACACTTGAATCGTTTTAAAAATGTAATTCCTTTTACCCGTTAAACATAAGCTCGTTATATTATCTAATTATATTAAAAATCCCAATAAAACACCCTAGAAAACATAAATAATTATGTGAAATTTTGGTGTTAATTTCATTTCACTATTACAAATGCATTCATTGATACATTGGGAGTAAAATATAGGGATACCTTAGAAATACCAACCAATGTATATTCCAATATTCTCTTATGATAAACCATACTGATTAACTAAATTCTAGTACCAATTTAAATTAGATATATATTACAGGCTCACCTAACCTCTTCTTATCTCTGATCCACCAAAATTTATATACAATTACCACGTACAATAAAATATTCATAACACATATAATATTAATAGAGGAAAAATTACACTTCCACTGTTATAGCACATTTCATTTTTACAAATTCTAGCACCCATAATTAAATACACAATATTTGAAGATAAAATAGAAAAAAATTTATAGAAACATCAAAATATTAATGTGAAATAAAATTTAGAAATTTTATTCATGATATATATGTTTAAAAAACATTCCTCTTGGATATTCTAATTTTTTATTTGAAGAATACCATTTAAAGAATAATTCATTATGAAATTCGTTAATCATGAATGTAACACTTCGTGTAAAATATTTTTCATCATAAATAATAAAAATGGGTAAATAATTTATATTACATAAAAACATTTTATGTTTTATTAGATCCTATATAACACTTATTATCATGTTAATAAATTTAATTAATTAATTATGTTCACATTGGATGTTCTGATGACATTCGTTATGTAACGCCCCGACCCCAGCTACCCAGAGTCGGTGCATTACTTCGTAACATTGGCATGATCACAAAAGATCAAGTCTCGAATGACCGATCAGTTTAGTAGCCTTGGAAACACTAGATACATTCATAAGTGTTAAATTACATCATAAAGTGAAAAACTAATAACAAAGTCTTCATAGTCCACACTCATATCCTTTTCTGACTATCCCTGCAGGTCATTCATTAAATACTTCTTCACATCCTGGAAAATATTAAAACATTGAAAGGGGTCAGCTCAGATGCTCAGTAAGGATAACAATAATGCGGAAGCTTTCATAAATAAACATAAAAATTTAATTCAATGTGTAACTAAAACAAAAGCCTTTTAAACTTGAACACCAACATAATATGGCAAAAGTAAAATGAGATAATGCCATTTACTTCTTCACATGGATATTCTACTGGTCGAATAATCACATGAAATATCAATAACCACTTTCATAATGAGGGAATGTATATTTCCGGACATTCTGAAACATTTTGTCAAGGCCTCAGCCAAGACGTCTAAAATGATTAAGGCCTCGGCCAAAACCATAAATCAAATTGGGAAAGGGCCTCGGCCAATTCCACGTCTTGTTGTCTCATGAGGCCTACCGATGCATCGAGGAGATATATCGGGCTCCACCCGTCACTTATTAAGTCCAATACATTCCTCATATGAACAGGTTTAAACATCTCATAAACCATAACATAATCGTATCACATAAAACATGCATAAAGGGAACATAAAATTTCCACATTTCAATCACAAGATATCAATACAACACATTGATATAATAAAAACGCTTTCAAAACCATTTTCAATACCAAAATAAAAGTAAAGTATAACATGGTATTTATTTTTCATTAAAAAAAGGGTATGGCTTGTAGAGGAAGCCGAAACTCAAATAGTGGTCATGGCGGCGGAGAAGTTGTTGTCGCCGCATACGTATGACAAAAACATTCCCTTTTGTCGTTTAGTAAACGCTTCGTATAAAAAAGATTCCTTTTGAATAAACGTAAAATTCAAAGGGGTTTATACACCGTATAAAATAAAGTTGTGTATAAAACCAAATATGCCTCAATGAAAGGAGATTGAGACGAAGTCCTTACAAAGATCGTTTTTAAAATAAAATAGATATATTATGTATATTCACTATAGGTACACATAAAGAATACATAATAAGACATAATAATATCATGACATAATTTGAAAGTAGGAGATTAACCCAAAGAATGGATGTTGGGTTAAGAAGTTCCCTTACCTCGTGTCTGACTTGACTCAACCGTTCTTTAACCTCCTCAAAATCGGGTAACTCTTTTTGATTTGAGCCAAAGGCTTCCTTGGGAAGAGTTATGCCCAAAGTAAGGCTTCTAGGAGTAAGAGGGGTAAGATGGGAGAGTATTTGGGCAGAGGTTGGCCGAGCCAAATGGCTTGAAAGTGGAAATGAGGTGGGAGAGGTGGGGGCCTTTTATAAGTGGAGAGGAGGGGCACTTTTGGAAAGATTGAAATGTTATATTATTTCACAATGCTTTTCAGATTCTAAAGGTCCCACACTTATATAATTCGAGGCTAAGGTGATAAGGTTTCGAAATCTCCTCATCCAATAGGCTTTGGACAAGTGTAAGCCTTGGATTATGCATTATCTTCTCATTTTATTTAAATCGTTATATAATGAGGTTATCGCTGCATCATAATCATGTCATAAATAATTTAAATTATTTAATGTATAAAAATTATAAAATAAATACTATGATGTAGGAAATCTTTTTATCTTTATAGTGAATATTTATAGTCAAAATTTGGACTTGTGTAACACGGCTTAAAAACTGTTTTAGTAAAATAACTCATGTTTGTGTCAATTTAATTTTAACATTAAATAAATATATATTAATGTCATTTTCCAACTAAAGTGGCTCCATGGGGTCCCCAAGTTGACCCATGGGTTGTCTTGGTCGGCCATGACTCATCCAATAGGAGTAGGACAAGTGTCATGCTCATCTCATATTATTAAAACATTATTTGTACCTTAAACTACATTAATTGCCTCTAATCGCGATTAAGAACTTAAAAGTTACTATTCACCAAAAAACTATTTTAATCTCATTGAACCACATTTTAATTCTTAATGACAACCATGTATGTCGGATTTTTGAAAATCAAATCACAGAAGTGGTAATATTTTATTTAAACGAAAAATCAGTTATTTAACTACCACTTAGTGGTTTCACTATTCATCAAAAATTGAAGTTTTTCCGAACAAGGCCAAAATTTATCCCTAAGCTATAATTGATATTCCGAATTAAAAAATGATGTCTATTTTACAAAATTCCAAACATATAAGTTGAATTAATTAATTTTATAATTAATTCCCGCTGTTACAACAAATAGCGTGTTTTTAAGAAACAAATTATATCAAAAGATTGGCAATTGTTTATGTCCAATTTCAATGTTAAATTAATTCTAATGACCACCATTGGATAAAATGGTAAAAATATATTCTAATTATACTCTAAAACCACTCAATAGTATAATTTATCACTATAAATTATTTTTATTAAAAAAGATGTTTTAAGTATTTTTCACTATTCATAAAAATTTTGAAGTTCTCAGAAAATTACAAAAAATTCAACATAGGATAATTTAAATATTAGGAATACAAAAATGAAGTCCATTTTGAAATATAAAATTTCTATAATTTTAAAAAGTGGTTATTACTATTCATAACGGCTACTTTGATTTGTCGCAGTGTTTTAGAACTCAAAGTTGCGTACAATGCAAGCTATTGCATTATTGAATGAGAAGCGTATCGTGGAAGCTCGGGGTGTTACATTCTCCCCTCCTTCAATAAATTGAGTCCTCGCAATTTGAAATTTTTCTTTGAAAATAAAAGGTTGAAAAGAGAAAATACCTTTGTGGAAAACCCACATCGGAAATAAGATTAATAAAATTTAGCCTTAATAAGAGGTAAATGGAAATAAGAAAGTCACCACCAAATTATGATCTCGATAAGGAGAACATTGGTGGAAATTAGATACATATAATTAGAGGGAAAACGTAAATATTTGTAGGGAGTGATTGAGGTCATCAATAACAATCAACTATCAAATTGAGGGCCTCAAAGCCTTCAATCTATATTGATTTAAAAAATCATCAGTTCAACAAGACATAAGGTATTAGGATAACACATTTTTTTGTTTCAATATCCCTTTACAAAAGTTTAAGAATTAATTTATTCATTGAATAAGAGATAGGTATATATATATTTATTCTTGACAATTAGAGTTTCAACCTTCAACTCATCTTTCACTCAAAAAGATAATAGAACTCAAAAATATTATACTTATCCTAATTTTATAAGGTTCCAAATATTAACACATACCATTTAGATTAGTAAAATTATTTTGTAATAACCAGGGACTTCCTGTAGGCTAGTGGTAGGAAATAAAGGTCTTTCGCACTATGATTGTGGGTTCGATTCCTGCAGCTTTGTCCGACGCGACGGGTTATGCCCCACCCTGCAGGTTGTCCTTTTCCTAAAACTATAGTATCATAATATTCCAAAAATAATCTTCATAAATTTTTTAACATTAAACAATACTATCCAAAGTTCAACTTAATCCATTCCAACCTTTATAGTTATCCAAAATACCTCTGTCCATACTTTCTCTAAAAGGTCTCTTAATTCCAAAATCAATTTATCAGATTCCCCAAACAAAGTAAAGTTTCTCTTATTGTCACATACTAAAAATATAATTACCTTCATCATATTAAAACCTTACTGAAATCAACAAGTACTGCAGTACAATCCCTATATATATATATATATCACATTATTCTAATAACCAGAATATAATCCATGAGTCCAAAGGCACCAATACATTAATTATTTTGCTTCAACTGTAGTAACAGCATAAGATTGTCATTGATCCCTTGGCCTTTTCTGAGGTAAGTTTCCCTGACGCTTAGGGAATTCATTTGCATAATGCCCCATTTCCCTATAATTGTATCATTCAACATTGATAGCCTCTTTCTTTCCCTTGCAATCACGCACCTGGTGACCTTTTTCACCACATTTATAACAAACTCCCATTCCTTTTAGACAAGTACCAGGGTGATTCATCCCACAATTATCACATAATGGAAAATCCTTCTTTCCCTTTTTCCCTTTATCTGTCTCTTGTTCCACCGTTCTCTTCTTCTCTTGCTTTACTTTGTTGTCATAAGACTTAGAGAATTCCTTTTCTATCTTGATAGCACATGAAACAATATCTTCGTATGTTGAGAACGATTGTGATACTAAAGCTCGACGGAGAAATGGTTTTAACCCATCAAAGAAACGATCAATCTTACCTCTTGGGTTACGTATATAATCTGTAGCATACCTCGCTAACCTTGTAAAGTTGTCCTCATACTTTGCGACATTCTCATCCTCCTTCTGCCTCAGACTCAGAAATTGCCTTTCCATATCCGCTCGATGGTCTTGAGGAAAGTATTTTTCTAAGAACAGCTCTTTGAACTCCTGCCATTCCCTATTTGTTAATTCATCATCTTCCTTTGTGTTTTGAATTAGTGACCACCATTGATCGGCATCTCCAGTGAGGCGGTAAACTGCCATGACAACCTTCTCCCTTTCGCTACTCCCCAAGGAATGGAATATTTTATCTAAGGAGTTTATCCATTCCTCAGCTACTAATGGATTTGTATCCCCATTAAATGTTGGTGGTTGTTTCCTCATGAAGCGGTCTAACATTGATCCTCCATGTTGCGGATCAGGGTGCTCCATACGAGTAAGGTTATTATTCATAACCTGAGTGAGTTGTCCCAGTATGGTAATAAGTTTATCAGCACCAGTTGTATCTCCAGATCCACAATAATTATCTTGAGCAGGAGGGCAATCCCTACACAGAGTGCGTGCATTGATACGGTTTCCATTCCTTCCACTAGGTGCCATTTCTAAACAATGGCATAAACTAGATTTGTTTATGAATCAAAATACATAATTCCATACTTGTAAAATACTTAACATAAATTGAACTATTTATGGATATAATCCATAATCATAAAAAGGTTTTATTTGAGGAAGTATATACTCAAAACCGTTCATAGTGGTTTGTAAAGAAAATGAGAATTATCATAAGCATATCCCCCGGGAGTGTCGTAACCAAGAGTACAGCAAGGCCCGTTGTCGTGCACCAGTTCCCGTTCGAGTCTAGCTCAAAGCGGTGTTTTCAGGTTTTACCCCTAGGTACATCTGTGCCAGAGCCGCCTCTACCTGCTCGTATCCATACAGGGATGTATTGCTTGGAAAACTCACAAAATCTCTACAATACCAATATTTTCAGGAAGTTCTTCTATACTAATCCTCAAAGTTCATCTTAGGTCTACGTGCTCTAATCAGAGTTTGTCTAAATCTAGCTTCCAAGGTTAGTACTAAACTGCCTCTGATACCAACTGTAACGCCCCGACCCCAGCTACCCAGAGTCGGTGCATTACTTCGTAACATTGGCATGATCACAAAAGATCAAGTCTCGAAAGACCGATTAGTTTAGTAGCCTTGGAAACACTAGATACATTCATAAGTGTTACATTACATCATAAAGTGAAAAACTAATAACAAAGTCTTCATAGTCCACACTCATATCCTTTTCTGACTATCCCTACAGGTCATTCATAAAATACTTCTTCACATCCTGGAAAATATTAAAACATTGAAAGGGGTGAGCTCAGATGCTCAGTATGGATTACAATAATGCGGATGTTTTCCTAAATAAACATAAAAATTTAAGGAAATGTATAACTAAAACAAAAGCCTTTTAAACTTGAACATCAACATAATATGGCAAAAGTAAAATGAGATAATGCCATTTACTTCTTCACATGGATATTCTACTGGTCGAATAATCACATGCAATATCAATAACCACTTTCATAATGAGGGAATGTGTAATGCCGGACATTCTGAAACATTTTGTCAAGGCCTCGGCCAAGACGTCTAAAATGATTAAGGCCTCGGCCAAAACCATAAATCAAATTGGGAAAGGGCCTCAGCCAATTCCACGTCTAGTTGTCTCATGAGACCTACCGATGCATCGAGGAGCTATAGCGGGCTCCACCCGTCACTTATTAAGTCCAATACATTCCTCATATGAACAGGTTTAAACATCTCATAAACCATAACATAATCGTATCACATAAAACATGCATAAAGGAAACATAAAATTTCCATATTTCAATCACAAGATATCAATACAACACATTGATATAATAAAAACGCTTTCAAAACCATTTTCAATACCAAAATAAAATAAAAGTATAACATGGTATTTATTTTTCATTAAAAAAAAGGGTATGGCTTGTAGAGGAAGCCGAAACTAAAATAGTGGTCATGGCGGCAGAGAAGTCGTTGTCGCCGCATACGTATGAAAAAAACATTCCCTTTTGTCGTTTAGTAAATGCTTTGTATAAAAAATATTCCTTTTGAATAAACGTAAAATTCAAAGGGGTTTATACACCGTATAAAAGAAAGTTGTGTGTAAAACTAAATATTCCTCAATGAAAGGAGATTGAGACGAAGTCCTTACAAAGATCATTTTTAAAATAAAATAAATATATTATGTATATTAACTATAGGTAAACATAAAGAATACAGAATAAGACATAATAATATCATGACATAATTTGAAAGTAGGAGATTAACCCATAGAATGGATGTTGGGTTAAGAAGTTCCCTTACCTCGTGTCTGACTTGACTCAACCGTTCTTTAACCTCCTCAAAATCGGGTAACTCTTTTTGATTTGATCCAAAGGCTTCCTTGGGAAGCGTTCTGCCCAAAGTAAGGCTTATAGGAGTAAGAGGGGGAAGTTGGGAGAGTATTTGGGCAGAGTTTGGCCGAGCCAAATGGCTTGAAAGTGTAAATGAGGTGGGAGAGGTGGGGGCCTTTTATAAGTGGAGATGAGGGGCTCTTTTGGAAAGATTGAAATGTTACATTATTTCACAATGCTTTTCGGATTCTAAAGGTCCCACACTTATATAATTCGAGGCTAAGGTGATAAGGCTTCGAAATCTCCTCATCCAATAGGCTTTGGACTAGTGTAAGCCTTGGATTTTGCATTATCTTCTCATTTTATTTAAATCGTTAAATAATGAGGTCATCGCTGCATCATAATGATGTCATAAATAATTTAATTTATTTAATGTCTAAAAATTATAAAAAAAAATAATATGATGTAGGAAATATTTTTAGCTTTCTAATGAATATTTATAGTCAAAATTTGGACTTGTGTAACACCGCTTAAAAACTGTTTTAGTAAAATAACTCATGTTTGTGTCAATTTAATTTTAACATTAAATAAATATATATTAATGTCATTTTCCAACTAAAGTGGCTCCATGGGGTCCCCAAGTTGACCCATGGGTTGTATTGGTCGGCCATGACTCATCCAATAGGAGTAGGACAAGTTTCATGCTCATCTCATATTATTAAAACATTATTTGTACCTTAAACTACACTAATTACCTCTAATCGCGATTAAGAACTTAAAAGTTACTATTCACCAAAAAATTATTTTAATCTCATTGAACCAAATTTTACTTCTTAATGACAACCATGTATGTCGGATTTTTGAAAATCAAATCACAGTAGTGGTAATATTTTATTTAAACGAAAAATCAGTTATTTAACTACCACTTAGTGGTTTCACTATTCATCAAAAATTGAAGTTTTTCAGAACAAGGCCAAAATTTCACCCTAAGCTATAATTGATATTCCGAATTAAAAAATGATGTCTATTTTACAAAATTCCCAAAATATAAGTTGCATTAATTAATTTTATAATTGATTCCCGCTGTTACAACAAATAGCGTGTTTTTAAGAAACAAATTATATCAAAAGATTGGCAATTGTTTATGTACAATTTCAATGTTAAATTAATTCTAATGACCACCATTGGATAAAATGGTAAAAATATATTCTAATTATACTCTAAAACCACTCAATAGTATAATTTATCACTATAAATTATTTTGATTAAAAAAGTTGTTTTAAGTGTTTTTCACTATTCATAAAAATTTTGAAGTTCTCAGAAAATTACAAAAAATTCAACATAGGCTAATTTCAATATTAGGAATACAAAAATGAAATCCATTTTGAAATATAAAATTTCTATAATTTTAAAAAGTGGTTATTACTATTCATAACGGCTACTTTGATTTGCCGCGGTGTTTTAGAACTCGAAGTTGCGTACAATGCAAGCTATTGCATTATTGAATGAGAAGCGTATCGTGGAAGCTCGGGGTGTTACACGTTAAATGGGTTCAAAATGAATTTGGTATGATGTAAATATTAAAAGTGACCATTAATCCATAATATATTAAATAAAAGTTTTGAAATTAATATCATTTTTTTAAATAAATTATTAATTTATATCAAACCACTATGTAAGGTTATGAAGAATAAACCTAATTATAATCCTATTTACATTAAGTCGTATATACACATATGTAACATTTCCATTTTTGGAAGATCATTCAGAAAATATTTATGTATCATATTATATATAAAAATGATCATGATTTTATTAATATCATATGAATAATTTCAATATGATAATATATCATTCATGAGATGTGCTGATGAAAAATTATTCACATCACTTCTTGGAGGATATAATTAAAATATACCCATGAACAACACTGTCGTTTCCATGAGCATATAACTTTAATAAAAAATGATATATAATTTTTTAATAATTATTAATAAGTAATTATTATCATATATTAACACTAAAAGCATCAATATAATCTTTCTTGATAGGTGGTGATGGAAAATTAATTTTATATGTTCTCAAGGTGGTTGTCTTTCGTATGCACGAACCATTAATTATATCCCAATTATATTGAAATGATGATTGATTTTAGTGACGATATAAACATGAAAATGTATAAGTAAATTTAGGATAATATATATATTACTTATTCTAGGTGGAAGAATATTTTAATGTAGTGGTAGAAGAAATAAAATATAATCTCTTAATTAAAAATGATAATCTTCCCCGAATGATCTACAATGATTAACACCATAGCACCTATAAAGAGGGTTTTATCCTTAAATATATTCTATAAAATATAGTAATGCAATAAATGATTTTATATGGGAGGATATTTCCTAAAAATTATATTTTTTATGTGGGAATAAAGAAAATACAAGGGGTCACCATTTGTAAGGGATGTGAGAGGAACTATTAGAATTCTAAAAAATATTAAATTAATAAAAATTAATTTTTACTTACAAATCAATCTATTGTTTTTCATTTAGATTATAGGATAATTTTAGGTTGAAGGAAATTCATATGAAAAAAATTATAGGTGTTTTGATTATTATTTTATACCTTATCTTTTTGTTTTAAATCTTTTAAATCTTATCCTAGTATGATGTAATTTACACATTGATGGTTACTATAATTACTATAACTTAAAAAAATCAATATACGAGTCATTGATGAATGTTTTTGTATTAACCAAAATTTTCATCTTTTTTTATATTTTCATTATTTTATATCATTGAATAATATAATAGTAATTTAAAAATATAAATTATGTCATTTTTGAAACTATTAACTACATTAATTTTTAAAAATATCATACCATCAATATAAATTAAATTAAATAAATCAAAAACATAAGTTTAATTAAATTGAATAGAAAATTTTCATGGATAATATTAAAAATCCCAGATTACATATATTTTATTTTTTTATATCAGTTATTTGGTGTTTTATTTATTTAATTAATTATTGCATCATCATTGTGTAAGCCTTTAATTAAATTATTTCTTATTTAAAATTTAAAAATAAATTTCATACTCCCATCTAAGTGGCTACCAATGGTAATAATTTCTACCCAAATATTATTTAGTTCAAAAAAAATCCAATGAATTTAGTAAAAGTGTTATTGTAATTTTATAATATTTATAATACTATTCTTACCTCTAATTACCAGAGTTACCATTAAACATGTTAATATAGCAAATTAAAAAGTTAATATTATTTAATTTTAAAAAATAAAATGGATATATTTAAAAAAATATCTTATTTTTCCAAATATGGAATCCAATTCTTCCAATTTAAAACAAATAATTTGAATAAATTAATTTAAAATTAATCTCATTAATGGAATGAGAAAATATGGGTTCAAAGTAAAAAATGATAAAAAATTCATAATGTTTTTATAACCAATTTTTATGTAAAAGTCAATCCAATGAACACATTTGGATTAAATAATAAATAAATTTATAATTATTTTATAAAATCATAAAAATATATAATAAAATAGTATAAATAAATTTATTGAAAAATAAATTTTCATTTAAAATGCAATAAAATTTTGACTATACGTCATGACATGATACATATCAAAAAAATATAAAAACGCCAACCAAGGTAAATTTTAATATTATAAATTCAAATAAGAAAAATATTTGTTTAAATATAGTTTTTAATATTATAAAAAGAAGTGTTAAAATAAATGTACCATTAAAAGGTGAAAAAATTCCTTTTTTTGAAGAATACTTATTTTTTGTGTAAAATTTGGTTTTATCTCAAATAATTTATTTAAAAATAATAATATGATTTATAAAAATTAGTATGACTATTATATATATATATATTATTAATATAATCTAACATTCTATTTGCGTATTTATACTTATAACACACACTTGTGCACATATAAATAATATTTCAGAAAAAAACATTTCCTTTTATAAAAAATGGGTTTTTTAATTTATAAATAATTGGTTACTAAATAATTAATTATATATATATATAAGTAAACCCTATTTTCATAATTAAATTAATACTTTCTATTCTCACCTTTATAACAGTTATGTTATTACAATAATATTTAAATAAAAATAATTACATATTCATTTAAGATCAATGTATCATAACATTTATGCTTTCGAAAATAGTGTTTCCTTTGAAAAAATTTTATGTCACATTAAAGATGATTTGATAATTAAGAACAATGATCCAACTCCAGTATATCCTTCATTAAATCTGGTATGGATATAAGTCATGCATTGTTCCTTAACCTTTTTATTCTACAAAAGTTAAGGTTAAACTTACGATCATTTCTCATATTCTTCTGCATATCAACATTATCCATATGCAGATTTTTCATAATAAATTTCATAGATTTTATATAAGTAATTTATGAATTATATGGTTTATCTCTGTCGATTAGTAATTTCAAATTATTCCTTCTAAAAGACAAAATTATTGGATATTTTTTTGATCCTAATCAAATAAAAACTAGAATTAACATCTCAACTAAAAACATCATCCCTATTTTTCTCTTTTATAGGGTGTTAATATATTGAGAATTCATAATACATAATCATTTCCATCATTATACTTGGGAGAATATTAAAATAAATATTTATAAATATATACATTGAATATTTTTGAACAAAAAATATATCGCAATATTCCACATACATTTAATGAATAAATACCGTTAATTACAATATTACCACAATTAACAAGAATTAATGAGTAGATATTTTTTCATGAACATTAAATAATCATTAATAATAAAATATAACAATATCATAATACATGATAAATCATCATAATAACATATTTTATGCATCACAATATATCCCTTCTTATTTAACATAGTAATAGGATCATGAATTCATAATAAAGTTTCCACAAGGATGTGACAATATTCATCCAATCCTTTAAAACGTAAGATCATTGTCATAGTGGTTGGTCATGGACCAATTAAATAACATTGAACTTTGATGGATCGATAAATATACAATGCATTATGATTATATGAACCAAAAATTAATGCTATTGAATACCTAAATAAAATTTCCAAATTTTATCATAAAACTATTTCTTATATAGGAACTTTCTAAATGTTCCCACATAGTGATGATGGTTTTCCATTTGTCTTTGAATATATAAGAATATCAATAATAAAGACTACTGGAAACTATTTATTGTTATATATAGAGAATATTAAATAAAAACATGATAATAATAGGAGAATTAGTATGAAAAAATTGAAAAAGAATATATTCATATTATCCATTCCTTATATTGAATTATTTCTTATGTATATCATCTTTTGTGAACGTCGAATGAAGATATATCGAGAAAATTACAAACATCGAATATTATTGATCTGTCAGTAGTAAATTATTAAATTCATTAATATATGGCTAAATTTAGATTTTATTAATTGTGATTTTTTTTATTAACCCATAATCAATGTGTAGGTACCTCAATTGATCAGTCATTTTAATAAAAATAATAGGTCCACCATGACCGAAAAAATATGGCAAAATACATCACTTTTCATGATTCCCCTAGATTTTCTTCATCAATTCCTATAATTAAATAGGGTTTATTATATATAAATCTATTAAAATAGTCCTTTAATGATGAATGAGTTCAAATGAGAACTCATATTCATGATTCGGAGGATGACATGATAATTAATTTGGAAAAAACATCATAAAATATGTCATAATATGAATATATTTAATGATTGAGTATCTCCCAATAAATCATGGGAAAATAATATATTTTAACGGAATCATGAACCATGAAATGGTTTTGAATTACATTAGAAGCCGAAAATTATAATTATTAAAAAATAGGATTCATGGATGTTCCTCAATATCAAACATGACCTATCTTCCATTCAAATTAACATCTGATCTATATAAATAATATCAATCTAATATGAAAATTACATAAAATTTAGAATTAAAATTGTTAGTATAATTTATATTTTCTTACATTAGAATGATAAATTCCCCTCTAAATAAATTGTGAAACCTAATATAATAATGAATTTAAATAGAAAATTCTATATTTCACAGTATTTATTAAAATGATTTATAAATGGGTCCCAATGATTGAAATTTTATTCAATTTCACTATAGATAAATTTTCTATTTCTAAATAATTTCATTATATCATTAGTTAGGACATATAAAACATTTTCCCACTTCCATTAATACAGTATCCTTGGTGTCCTTTTCTATATTTCTGACATTAAAGAAATTAGAGATTCATTCTTATATATCCTCTACCACCAAATCTCTATATGAACTCCATTCCTCTATTAATTGTTGAGATTTAAATTTAGATAATGTTTAGGCTATTAATCTTATATCTTTATAAATGATTTTATATAATCATATTATATTTCACATCAATAATCATTCCATTATTTTACTTATAATCAACTCATTGTCCATCGTAATCAATAATAACATGATTTATCTAGGTTACATCACACAAATATAACTAAAAAGCATAATATGAACATCAATAATATTTATTGGAAACCAAATAATCCTGAATATATATTTATATAAACCTAAATCATGAATCATTATTTTCATTCAGTGAAATAATAGGATACACCTTGCATATTCACAACCATCGTCTATTCAAATACTTATGGAATGTTACTAAAGGTTTTTTGAATCCCCAAAATATATCTCATAGTAGTATTAAACATGGTTTTTAGGATGGAATTTTATTATAATCCTAGCTATGATCTAGTAAATTCCAAATAAAACCCATTTTTATTAATTCTACCTATATATAGTTATTATAAATCCAAATCAACAAGTAGTATCTATACATGGAATAATTTTATTTGAAACCTCACAATCTATGAATCACAAAAAATCCATGATATTTATTTATAAATGTAATTAAACCTTGGTATATTATTGATGTTTTTTATCATATTTACCAAAGGATGAATAAAAAATTATATAATAAAAACTATAGTGTCCCACACTTTGCAGGAATTGTTACTAAAAAATATTTTTAGTAATTTTCATTTCAGAACTTAATGACCAATTCCAAAATCATATTGGTTCAGTATAATTGAAAACATGCATAAATGATTAATTTGATTGTAATTGAACTTACTCACCTCCCAATAAATTCATTATATCTAGATCGCTTATTTGACATATCATTCATAATAACCTTATTTACAACTTGTGGAAATTTACATTATTAAAGGGTGTCCAAAACTACATAGTATTGCTAGAAAAGGGAGATATGTACATTACATCATAAAAAGGTTATGAGAACATGATAAAAGTATTTAAACCCATACCCTTAATACAATGGATCATAATCATAATTCCTAATATAGATTACGGAATTTCATAACACATAAATCTGTAAATAACCAATGAAAAAAAATCCAAGTGAAAATAACATTGTGATAAATCATAGATTTTTGGAATATGTTTATCCATTGATTAGAAAATGCTGTAAATAAGTAAAATTATATTAATAATATTTTAGGGAGTGGATAACATCCCATGTACGGGCCCAGAGTTTGGGAAAACCCCATTTGTATACTTTTCAATATCATGTAATAACCACCAGTGTGAAAAGTTTTCTTCACGTTAGATATAACCATTCATGTACACTATTTTGGAATGGGATTTATTTTATTGTATCTTACATTTTCAGCTTCAGTTATCCTTATGTATACATTATTTTTTGGGGGGATTTGGATAACCTCTCAAGTACACTTTAAGGTCATACAATATTATCAATTTCTTGGTTATGTAATGTGATATACAATTTTAGGACCATACATCACATAATAAAAGATTGAAGTATGTGTTCTACAAAATCATCCATTTTTTTATATGAAAGAGTGTTGTCGTGGGCGCCCTCAAAGGATTAGTGGTTTTTTGGGTTACATAGGTGCAGCAGAGTGGCTGACCAATGTCGTCTCTGAAATGAGGAAGTAAATTTAACAAAATTTTAAAGGTATTTTGAAAATAAAAAATAGAATTAAGAAAACTAATTGAATGGATGGGGTTTTTTTATCATTTACATTACTAGAAGATTTTTTTTTGGAAGGAGATTTCATATTTTTTTGATTTTAATTTTGAAGAGTAAGTTGATTAACCAAGCACAACGAGAAGTTTTTTTTAGAAAAATATTTTTAAAAATTGTAATCGATCTAACTATTCCTTTTCAATCATTTATTAATCATTATCATTTAAATTAACATCCACTTAATTATGATCCCTTAATTTTTTAAATCACGAACCGTATGTGAAATAACTATACCACATAGATGAATTGGATTTAACCCTCGGATAACTTCGGAACATGAAATGGAAGCACCCTGCTTTAATTTATTTTCTAAGGTTAGATTTTGGTAAATGGTAAATTAAAGAACATTTCCTCTCTGAAAATTATAATTAATTGAGTTTAGGGATTATATTTGAACACGAAAAATTTATCCCATGTGGTTTTGAATTACCAATTAAGTTCACGCACTCACAATTCTCACAATTCTCGTCCTCGAATGATTTGTATTTATTGTTACATTGCTTCTGTAGTTTCATTTAAAATAAAAACTAAATATATAGATCATATTATGTGAATTATAGAATATCTTTGATTCGAAATAAATGAATTAATAAGGTAATATATTGATTGATTAATAAAAAAACTACTCTTCCATGGGTGGCTTAATCATCGTAGAATCGAATTGCATTCGCAACGGTTTATAATGAGTATAACCCAACAAAGATTCTCCTCAAGAATTCAAGCCCAATGTGGAATATTAAGAGAGTAAGAAATTTAAATAAAACATAAGAAAAAATAAAATAAAATATGAACAATGAATTTTAATACACAAATGATAATATTACAACATGATGAAGAGAAAGAGGCTTCGATGAGGGGATCCTTGCTTCAAGATATACCCCTCTTTCAATGGCTGGATAATATGGGTGAATCCAATTCTCATCTACCTCCAATATCAAAATTCATGTACCAAACCATCAAAATGAGAAAAAAATTATTTATAGAGTGTAGGAGAGGCTAGGATTAAAGATTATTCAAGTGTGATTGGGGAATCTCAACCAAATATTTTAATACATCTTGCACCACCCATTTGACCTCCAACACACGTGAACCAACTCTCATTACAGAAGGAAGATTTTTGAAACAGTAAATCCATATTCTCATCACAACATTTGGGCCTAATCCAAGAACAGAAGAGGATTTTATGTCCCAAATATATAACCCATGTCCATTCAAGCGAGTCCAGCCCAACTTTGACTTCATGGCCCTTTTCAACCAACCAAATGCACTCTTTAGCTCTACTGTCCCGAAAAAAAAGTTGTAGAAATTTAACTGAGGAAAATTGTTACAAGAAGTTAAATTCATATAATTCATATTGATGTATTTATGTGTGAAATACAGTAGTTTATTTTAAAAGGGTAAAACTAGAATTTTAATCGAATTTTCAAATGAATAATCTATTCCCAAATATTTCATAAATGAACATATTTAGCACAATGTGTGGAAATTATGTCATTTATTATCAATAAAATATTCAAAAAAAATAGTGTTTTATCATTTCCCCCACACTTACCCGTTTTCACTCCAGGGAAAAACCTCAAATCAAGTCAAGATCAATATTAAATCAAAACAATTTTAAAACACATATCCTTGATATCCAAAAATTCCACACAAAGAAACATAATATTTAATGACTCATAAAAACAATTTTTATAGTTCTCTATTTATATCATTCAATATATTTCCACATAATTTATCCACTCATGCACAAAACACTTACCTCACTTGAATTTTCTCTAATCACATAATTATCAAAAAAAATTACAATGTCTTTCTCATCCAAACTCATACAAGGGTCACCATAGAATTGATAAGTTCCTACATCGCCACCCGATGTTAGTCAAGTACATATGTTTATCATGAGGAATTTTTAGGGTTGTTTTGTGGCTTTCAGTTGGAAGGATTTAGATGTGAAAAAGCCTGAGGCCAAATGCTGAGGGATTGACTCTTCTTAAATAAAAATTGAATTATTCTAATTTTCACATAAATATGGTCTCCTCCCAAATACCCATAGTATCAATTTAGCTCCATTATCATGAGAAGTCATGGCATGTATACACAATTCATCATTTCAGCAACAAAAATTTCAATCATCTCAAACATGATTTTATTGAAAGCTCCCGATAGGCACAACTTTCTACCTCTCTTAGAAACACCATAAAAGGGACAACTTCACTTATTATGAATGATCCAGGTAAGGCACGAATTTCATTATAAATATTTTCTTCAATAGAAAACACATCTCTATAGAATATAATTTTCCACCCAAAGTATCACATTATGTGTCAGCACAACACAAGACAGCTGCCCCCACACTTAAGTTCAACTTGATTATGCAATTTCACTTCAAGAGTCGGTTGGATAGAGAAAATTGGAATGAAATGTGGATATCATTATAGGTTGTTTATGGATTATAAGTGATACATGGATTAAATTATCAAGGTAGGAAATTATAAAAATATATTCTTTAAAATATGGCCTTTAATACAAAACAAATTCCCTCAATTATTTAATCATATGTACGTCAAACCCTCAGGTTTTGACATGAATGAATCAAATTATGGATAAATCACCATTAGTTTCATTCTCTCAGGAAGTGAGGTGAATGTAAGGAATATGAAAATAACGGTTTAGAAGCCTCACAGGAAAGTGATTTCAAATATAAAGACATTGAGATGTGGCATGGGATTCAAAATTCAGTGTAAATTTTATGAAATTACTAAATATTTGAACATGTAACAAATTAATTTTATCATTCATTTAAGCCTAGTTTCAAGGGATAAATTGTTTCACATAATGATATAGATTTAAAAATGGTGATGAAAATCATTTCAGTGCCAAAGTTTCAAAAAACCACAATAAATTGAAAAAATTAACACACAAAATTTGATAAACTGAGATTTTTTTTGAATTGTTTTTATAAAAGAAAAACAATTTAATTTACTAAACTAAAGGATTCCCTCCCCCATACCTAAAATATTTCATTTTCTTCAGTGTGAACCCATGAGATTATATATTCACATGAAATGTATAATTTTAAATAGGTTAATGAAAAAAAAGATAAAGGGTTAGGAACAACCAGATGTTCCCATGTGATGATGGGGTCATGCAGTCTGATAAAATCCACTACATGAGTAGGAAGTCCCTCAACATATCTCTTCAAACAATGAAAATTGGGTATAAAGATCCATCATTGTCATCTTGTTTGATCTCCACTGCACTTTAAAGAAATACATTATTCACAACATAAGGACCTATCGTCATGGAACGCAACATAACAAGCATTAGCTTCAGTCGTGAACTGTAGGGAAGGAATTTCTCTGCAACATGAAACTCCTTTTGTTAGATCATTATACCATGAGTTGTTATTGATTATTCCTTGTAGGGCCTTGAGTTCTCACATTAAGACAATCAAATCTCCTCAAGATCATGAATTTTCAACTTCCATTGGATTCCAGCATGGGCCAAATCAATGTTTCATTTCTTAATAGCCCAATAAGCCTGATGCTCAACCTACATGGGGGAATGGGATACTTTCTCAAAAACAAGCTGAAATGGGGACATACAAATGGGTGTCTTGTATACTGTCCTATAATCTAACAATGCATCATCCAACACCTTGCTCTAATCTTTCCTGTTTGGCTACACAGTTTCCTCCAAAATTTGTTTCAATTCCCTATTTGAAACCTCTGTTTGGACATTTGTTTGAGGGTGGTATGGTGTTGATGTTTTGTTTTTCACCCCATACTTCCAATGAAAGGATGATAAATTCAAATTGCAGAAGTGTATAAATTTTTCACTGATGATGGCCTTCGGTACTCCAAACCTGCAAAAAATCTGTGCTTTGACAATTTCTACAACAACATGAGAATCATCAGTCCTAATGGCCTTAGCCTCAACCCATTAACTCACATAATCAATAGAAACCAAAATATATAAAAATACAAATGAACTATGAAAAGGACCTATAAAATAAATGCCCCATTCATCAAAAATCACACAAACTAGTATGGGTTTTTCGGGCACCTCATGTATCCTAGAAATGTTCCTAGTGTGTTGGAAATGAGAGAATGACTTACAAAACACATGGGAATCATGAAATAAGCTAGGAAAATATAATCCAGAGTCCAAAAAATTCCTAGATATCTGTTGGGGTCCAAAGTGTCCAACACAAGAAAGTTTATGACAACAATGTAAAACAGACTCCAACTCGTGATCAGGAACACACCACCAAATAACATGACAGCTACACATGCACAAGAGGTATGGATCATCCAAAACATAATACCAAGACTCAATTTTTAATTTTATCACTTGATATTTCTTTAAAATTTTAGGGATTTCAGAGGCAACAAGGTAGTTAACTAAATCTGCAAAACAAGGATGCTTACCTGAGATGGAATAAAGATGCTAATTGGGAAAAGTGTCTCGAAGTGGTACCTGATCCAAGGTGTCATCCTATAGTGTGTGAGTAAGCCTAATCATGTGGTCTGCCACCATTTTTTCTGACCCCTTTTTGTCCTTTATCTCAATATCAAATTAATGATGAATGAACATCCATCAGATCAGCACGGGCTTTGCATCTGGCTTCTTCAAGAGGTGCCTCAGAGTTGCATGGTAAGAAAAAAACAACTTTAGAGCTCAAAAAATATGAAAAGAATTTATCTAAAGCAAATATGATAGTAAGAAAATCCTTTTTCATGTTTGTGTAATTTTATTGGGCCAAATCCAATTTCCTAGAAGCATAGGCGATTACATGTGAACGTACCCCCACCCTCTGAGATAAGACAGCTCCAATCACAAAGTTGGATGCATCACACATAAGAACAAAAGAAATATCCCACCGTGGGGTTTGTATGATAGGTGGAGTGGTAATACATTATTTTAGGTCATCAAATGAATTCCTACATGAATCATCAAACACAAAATACGAATTCTTTTGAAGAAATCGCGTCATTGGAAGTGTAACTTACAAAAATCTTTGATGAAGTGCCGATAAAATCATTCATGCCCTAGGAAATATCTAACATCACGAACACGTGAATGGTTGGGTAAGGATTAAATATATCTATATTATATATATTAACCTCTCTACCATGTTTTGAAACTACAATCCCGAAGACAATGTCATTCTCTACCATGAAATGACACTTTTCAATGTTCAGGACCAGATTCTTCTCAATACAACTATTCAAAACCCTTCCGAAACTACTTAGTCATTCATCAAATTATGACCCATACACTATATAATCATCCATGAATTCCTCCATTCAGGTCACAATAAAATAAAAAAAATACTCAACATGCATCTCTGGAAGGTTCCTGGGGCGTTGTAAAGTCCAAATGGAATCCTTCGGTAGGCAAATGCTACGAAAGGACATGTGAATGTTTTCTTCTCCTAATCCTCCGGAGAAATAGGAACCTGAAAAAATACATAAAACCCATCCAAGAAGAAATAATGTGTCTTCCCAGCATGTCTCTCAAGCATCTGATCAATAATTGGGAGGGTAAATTTTCCTTGTGATTAGATTGATTTAGTTCCATATAATCAATACACACACTCCAACTGTTTTGCACCATCAATAGAACTAACTCTTCTTTCATGTACTTAACAATAGTAACACCACTTTTCGTAGGCACAACATGAATAGGAATTACCCACTGATAATCTGAAATGGGATAGATTATACCTTCCTCGAGAAATTTTTCAACTTCTTTTTATACAACATCCAGAAAGGTTGGATTGAGTCTCCTTTATGGTTGCCTCAAAAATTTATCCCCATCCACCAAATGAATCCTATTAATGAAAATGGAGGGGATAATACCTAATATGATAGACAAGGTCCACCCAATTTCCCTGATATTCTGCATCAAAATATTCAAAAGTTTTTCTTCATGTTCAAATGGGATATTGTTTGCAATGATAACAGGTGATTTCTCACCTCTTAATAAGTATGAGTGATGGAGATTTGGTAGTAATGTCTTCAGTTCTAGTTTAGGGTGGTGGTGTATGGATGGAGACATAGATGGAACTGAAATATGTTCACAAACAGCAATTGTATCAGAATATACATTTTCAAAATCAGAGAATAAAGAATCAAATCCATTAGCATACTCAACATCCATGTCATAATTAGTGTAGTCATGATCAAAATCAGAATATGATTCTATTTCAAAATAAAATCTAAGAGATTCGTCTACATTAGAAACAAGTGTAGATGTACATTTAGACATCAAACTGGGACCAACACTCATAATATCCCAAAGCATTGGACAATAAAAATCCATGTGATTTTAACTTGGTGGTTCAAAATGGGAGATAACAAAACCAGAATAGACCTCTAAGTGGAACTTCATGTAGTCTATAACATTAAATATAACAACTTCATCTCCAAAAACCTTGTAAAGTGTACCCTCATTGACATTTATGATAGTTTTTGTAGTTTTGAGGAAGGGTCTACCTAAGATAATATGATCATGTGAACTTACCTGATCATCCTCCTTATTAAGCACATAGAAATCTGCTAGAAATATCATGTCTCTTACCCATACAGGTATATCCTTAAGGACTCCCCCTGGATATGATGCAGCTCTATTTGCCAACTACACTACTACTCTCATCAGCTACAGCTCACCAACCATAAAAGTAGAGAATAGAGAGTGAGGAATCACATTTATGGATGGTCCCAAATCACAATGTGGATTAGAAAAGTGATACTCCTCTATGGTGCATGGGATGGTGAATGTACCTAGATCCTTTCACTCTGTTGGCATTACTAGAGTTTTTGTAATTAGTGTTGACTTATTCTTTCCAAGATTGATCCTTTCATTTCACTTGAGGCTTCATCAATTGGTACATATTTCTTTTAAGAATTTTTCATACCTGGGAATTTTTTTAATTACATCAAGTTGAGGAATATTGATCTCTACACACATGAATGTGTCCAAAACCTCATTTTTCATTTCTTCTTTAGACATCTTCTTAGTTTGAACAACCCTGTTTGGAAAATGAAGAGGTTTTGGAGGAACATCATTAATTTTTTGTGTAACTTTATCTTTCTCCTTGGGTTTCTCATTAGTTGATGTGGAATTGGACTTTTTTGGAGTTGAGGTGAATACTGGTTGTATGGTAGGTGGAGAAACAACATGTTCCTGCTTCCCAATTCTCAATGTGACGGAACTGACATTCCCTTTTGGATTTGGTGTAGGTTGGGAAGGTAGATTTCTAGAATTCTTACATTCATGTTCATGGAGGACGGTGGCAATCTGGCTCATTTGAGTCCTCAATTCCCTTAGCTATGAACCTTGACTCTTCTAATCATTTTGTTGATTAATAACAATTTATTTCAAAATATCATCATTATTAGAATCTAACTTTGATGGGGTATACCCTTTTCGTGGGCTTGTTTACTTTTCTCCTTCAAATATTCTTTGGGGGTTTTGGAATCCCTACTAGTAAGGTCAAGGTTTCTGGAAGTATTATTGAATGGGTGACCTTTGGTGTTGTCCATATCCATACCTCATGTATGATTGATCCTTACACACTTGGTTGTATGTTGGTTCAATAGAATCTATCTTATTTTGGGGAAATGGTTTTTGCTTCTAATAAGGTCACCTAGGAAACACTACTGTACAATCTTCTGTTTCTTGTAGTCGGGGGAACAGTCAGTTGGGTGGTTTGTCTTAGTGAAAATTCCACAAGGCCTAGAATGAGGGGTTCAATATTTCTTTTGAGCCAATCCAATCTGTCTCAAAATAGCTGTAAATTCATCAAACATTGTATCAATAAAATGAATTTCAAGAGAAGATGGACTTACCTGATGTATTCCCCGGACATGTGGTGTACCTCGATCACCAAATTTATGGGAGTTTTGGTCCATTTTGTCGATCAACTCAAGTGCATCTAGTGGTGTCTTTTCCACCAATGATATTCCAGTTGCAGCATCCACCATTATTCTCTTCATAGGTGTGAGTCCTTCATAGAAGCATTGGATGAGTAGTTTCTCACAGATTTGTTGATGTGGGTAGCTTTCACTCATCTTCATGAATTTCTCCCAGTACTCATACATTGACTACCCTTGTGCTTGATTGATCCCATATATCTCTTTACAAATGGAAGATGTCCTTTATGCTGAAAATAATCTCTACAGGAAAAGAATTAATAAATTTATCCAACAAGTTACATCTTCGGGTTGTAAATAATACATCCAATCTTTCATAGCTCCATCAAGTGAGAATGGGAATGATCTTAATTTTATTTTGTTATCAGATGCATTTCTTGGTTTAAATGTTGATAAAACAACCTTAAATTCAATAATGTGTTTATTGGGATCCTCACCTGAGAGGCCATGCATATTTGGATGAAGAGGAATTAATATATATTTTAATTCAGTGTCTGATTCAAGATTTGGGTATCCAATAAAATTTTGTTGAAAGTTAATATCAGGTGACTCTAATTCTTGAATGGTTCTATTATTTTCATTTCCAATATTCTTAGCCATTGGTTCTTTTTTATGGTTGAATTCGAATTGATTCCAATTTAAATGTTCTGAAAGTGGAGGAATTATCTAACTTGTTGAATATTGAAACTTCTCGTAGACTGAGAATATCTGATTCTTACCCTAAGGCTACATTCAATATCAGGGTCATGATATAAGAGATCTTTGGGATTAGTTAGTGTCATTAATCAGTGAAAGATGAAAATGAAATAAAGAAATGTTAACATAATGTAAAGAATAGGAGTTTGAGTTGGTCCGAAAAAATAAAGAGAGTAAGAGAAAAAAACATTAGAGAGGGGAACGAAGAAAGAAAGTGCATAAGAAAATAATTAAATGAAAAATAATTTAAATACCTATAATTGGTTGAATAAATTAATTGCCTCCCCAGCATCGGTGCCAATTTAAATTAGCACTGTCGTGGGAACCCTCAATTGATTTTTGGTTTTTGGGTTACTTTGGGGAAGCAGAGTGGCTGACCATGGTCTTCTCTCAAAGGAGGAAGTAAATCTAGCAACTTATTAATTATTTTTTGAAAATAAAATAAAAGGAAGTAAAAAAATACATGAAAGGATGGGGGTTGTTGATCATTTATATAATTTGAATAATTTTTCTTGAAGAAGATTGTATATTTTATTATTTTTAATTTTGAATTGTAACTTGATTAACAAAACACAAAGAGAAGATGATTTTTAAGAAAACTATTTTTAGAAAGTGTACATGATATAACTCTACCTATTAAATCATTTATTAATCATTATAATTTAATTCAACATCCTCTTAATTATGATCCCTAAATTTGTTAAATCCAAAACCCTATGATAATTCACTTTACCACAATGATGAAATGAATTTAACCCTTGGCTAACTTCGGAACATGCAATCGCATCACCCTGCTTCGATTGATATTATAAGGATAGATTATCGTCAGTCATAAATTAAGGCACATAACCTATCTAAAAATTGGAATTAATTGAGTTTAGGGATTATATTTGAACACTAAATTTTTTATCCTGTGTTTTTTTGAATTACCAATTATATTCACGCTCTCACAATTCAAAAAATTATCGACCTCACATGATTTGTGTTTCGTGTTCAATTTCTTGCTTAGATTAATTAAAATTAAAAACTCAATTAATAGATTGTTGATGAGAAAATATGGGACCATGAAGAAAACACCGAACTGAAGGCTGCATCATGGAGCCCATTCGTTGAGAACTGGCCGCACCACGCCACTGGAATCATGGAGGCGGTAACGCTCCACGACCACCCTTGACATTCAAAAACTGCCGCAAAGAAAGGTGGTGGTAATGCTCTGCGCCCCCCCCCCCATGAAATTCATGACCTTCCGTGAAGCAAAGAGGTGGTAATGCTCTGTCACCCCCGTTGATGTTCGCAACCCTCTGCGAAGTAGGGAGGTGATAACGCTCCATGACCCAATTTGATGTTCGCGATGTGACGCGAAAAAATGACATCCTCTTCGCCTTGAGTGAGTGCTACTTCGCGGCACCTATCCCAAATAAATACTCTCCTCATCCCAAGTTCTGGAGACGGACAATCTAACATTTCAACTTCCCAACTCCCAAATCATGAAGCACTCATAAGTTCTATGAACCATGAGCTGGGCGAGGTACTTCTGCTCTACGAAGTGCCGACCCTTGGTCTCGTTTTGATCCCCTCATCGTAGAGGGATACCTTTCATAGAGCCTAAGGGCCTCCATGAAGGAACGGGATCCCCAGGGGACCCGATTCATCGTGGATCATAAATGCTCCATGAAACACCCTTTATGTACACATAATCCACATGCTAAGGCAGAGTCCCTGTACTCCACAAAGCGCATTTCTTCATGACACCTTGCTTCATGAGGCACCTTTTCTTCGAGAGGTAGTGCTCCATGATTTCCTTTACACTTTACGAAACCCCTAAAATATTCTCCTCTAACCTATATATAGTCTGAGGCACCCCCCTTCTCAAAGAACACCCCTTCCCAAGTGCCCTCCGCTACGTAGAGCAATAGAGCTTCACAAGGCCACTTCTTATGAACCCCTCTTCTTGGAAATTACTTTTCTTGTGCGACCATATAGGTTTGCACGATGAGACATCAATTTCCCATGGATGATACTACCTGTTACGTTGCATCACCTCATGATTCTTTACATAGGTCCGCTAAGGGCTATTGCTTCTTCATATAGCCACGCTAACGTGGACCTTCTGATGGTTCGCTCCATGAAACCCCCTCGCCATGGCTCTGAATGTCCCCTATCTACACCAAGGAGCATAGGGTACCGGTTATGTATGTTCTTGGGGACTGGAGATATCCCACCTTGTCCTATTTGTATGATGTTAAACTACCATGCACCTGTATCCTCAACACATGACGTTAAATTGTGACCTTGCCCCGTGCCTCACAATTGGGGTACCCCAACCTTGGACGTTCTCCATGCCTACTAGTCTCCACAGGGGATGATATCCTCCTTATGGGAGTGGCGTTTGTCTATGTAGAAAGGGAAACCATCTCGGTGTAATCCCCTAGCATTCTTGTGGGAGTCATCATCCCTACTCCTCATTACCTCTTCGGTCCCTAGGGCCAGCAAAGGGTGTGAAGGGGAAAAATTATTCTCCTTTATTCGGTCCCAAGTCCCTCTCCTGCTGAGCTTTTTTGCCAACGAGCCTCCCACATAGAGTATGTCCCAACCTCTTCGAGCTGCTAACTACGCATAAGCCCCTATTTCCTCAATGGGTTGAGATCACGTGTAAGCCTCACTTCACTTCCCATGGATGCACCATTCAGGACGTGATCATTGGGTATCTGCTATCTCTTATTTCCCACACCGAGCATGACTCACATGGGCTTAGAGTGAGCACTGACCATGACATCTACCTTAGGCTACCTTATACCATAATCCCCAAATGATTCCTCTGAACTATTTGGTCTTTCATCCATGCCAAGGCAGGGTATGTAGGAATACTCTATGAGGTTCAAGCCCAACACCCGGTTATTCCGACCATCATCACATCGGTTCACCAACACCTTGGGCCTCCTTAGAGCATAAGCCCCAAATTCCACCATCCGAACTACAAGGTCTTTGACCATTGTTAAGGAAATGTACGTTGGAATCCCCCCTGAGGTTCAATCCCAACACCTAGTTGTCCGGACACCCCTTCACGTCGGTTCAATAGCCCACTTTTCACATGAACTATCTGGACATTGATCCTTTCCATGGCAGGGTACCTAGGAAACCTCGATGAGGTTCAAACCCACCACCTAGTAGTCCCTACCTCCTTCATCTCGGTACACCAAACAAATTGGGCCACCTCAAGGAATAATCCCCAAATTCCCCATATCCGAACAATAAGGACATTGATCCTTGCCAAGGCATGGTACGTAGGAAGCCTCTATGAGGATCAATCCCACCACAATCTATTGGACCCCAGGTCATCCTTAAAATCGGTTCAACGACACCCTGGGACACCTAACACCATAAGACCCAATTCACACCAACCTGAACTATATAGTCATTGATCTTTACCATGGCAGGGTATGTAGGAAGCCTCCAGGAGGTTCAAGCCCACCACTCCGGTCATCCCGACCTCTTTAATGTGGGTTCACCAAATACCATGGTCACCTCATAGTGTAAGCCCCAATTTCCCCCATATCCGATCTAAGATGACATTGATTGTTTCCATGGTAGGGTACGTAAAAATACTCCACGAGGTTCAAGCCCACCACCATCTCTTGGACCCCAGATCCTCCTCCACGTCAGTTCACAGACAGCCTAGGAACCCTAAGAGCATAATACCCAAATGACACCACTTAAACTATGTGGTCATTGATCCATGCCATGGCAGGGTACGTAGGAAGCCTCCCTGAGATTAATTCACACCACAATCCATTGCTCCCAACCATCATAACATCGATTCACCAAGCCCACCAACCATTGGAACCCAGGTCTACCTTCACATCGTTTCTCCCTCATCCCACATGACGTTAAAATATATCCACCATTCTAAACTATGTAGTCATTGATCCTTGCAATGTTAGGGTATGTGGGAAGCCTCCCTAAGGCTCAATCCCACCACCAACCATTGGTCCCGACTATCATCACATCGGTTCACAAATAACACTACACATTGTACCCCACATCCACCTTCACGTCAGTTCACCCTAGTCCCACATGACGTTAAACTATGGACCTTTTTCAGCGGTAAGTCACAGTCACTCCATCTATTTTTAAGCCATTGTCACTCCATTCAGTGGTAAGCGGTTGTCACTCCATTCAGTGGTAAGTCATTTTCACTACATTCGGTGGTAAGATGTTTTCATTCCATCCAGCAGTAAGCCATTGTGACCATAATCAGTGGTAAGCCATTGTGAACCTATGCAGTGGTATGCCGCTGCATCCTCATCAGTGGTAAGCTTATGATAGCCTCGTCCAGTGGTAAGCTGTTGTGACCTTAATCAGCAGTAATCCATTGAAACCCCATCATTAGTAAGCCATTGAAACCTTATCCAATGGTAAGCCATTGCGATCTCATCCAGCGGTATGCCACTGAAAACCCCAATCGGCGGTAAGACATCATCATATGATCTATGTGGACATTGATTCCCTACAATGGGGATACATAGGAAGTATATTCAAGGCTCAAGACCAAATCCATCATCATCCTCAGGACGGTTCCTGTCAAACCCATCTTTTTTATATAATTTATTTTATTATTTTTATTGGACATCAAATCTTTGGTTCCAGGAAACCTAAAAATTTCTGAGTTCTTATTTAGAAACACGCTTTTTGGCCTTTTCAGCGTTCATTGCACCGCTGTCGAAATAGCACGACCTTGCTTGGGTCACCGCGCAGCCTCACTCGGTTCTCTGCATGCCTCTTTGGCGTGCATCTTATTAAAAAAATATTTATTGATAAAGAAATAAAATTTAATGAGATGAATAAGGTACATAGATTAAAATAAAATAGGAAGAATAACATGAATTACGAGTTCTAATAATAATATTAATATTAATATTAAGATTATTATTATTATTATTAACATTTTTTATTGTTTTAATTAAGTTATTAAGAATATTATTAAAATTATTATTCTTTTTTTAGTTTTATTATTATTATTATTATTATTGCTTTACTTTTTAGTTTTAGTATTAGTTTTATTTTATTTATTTATTTATTTATTTTTTGGTAGGGTTTTCCTCCAACATTTGTGCGCCATGGCCTGGACCTATCCCTGGTTTCTCTTTCTACCACAACGCACTCCCCATACCCCCATGTTCTATCGGGCCTCTCCTGATCGAAACCCCATCAGACCCTTTGCCTCCCTCCTGGCCTCCTCACCCGTGCTAACCTCCCCTCACCAGGACGCTCCGGCCTACTCGCGCCCCTGACCTCTCCTCAGTTCACATCACCCCCACCTCAGCGGCCCTCTCCTTCCGTCCGATGAACCCCGTGCCTCCCCATCTTGTGCCTCACCCATGAAACTTTCCTCCTTGTCCGGAAAACATTGGCTGGCACCCTCTTCCTCCCTTTCCGCCCCCAGACATCCACCCTGCACCCCTTCGCGCTACCGGAGAGCCGCCCCACACCTCCTCCCGCAACTCTGGTAGCCTCCGTCCAACATCCCGCATCCCCACTGTAAGTGCGTTTTTCAGTGATTGCTTGTTTTTTAATCCCGGTTGAGTTTGGTTAGAGTTTTGAATTGAGTTTGGATCAATTTTTGTATAATTGGTGTGATGCGAAATTTTGTAGGTTCAATTTTGGTTGTCAAGGTGCGTTTGACCTGCACTGACGCTTTCACACAGAAGTCACGTGTTTCCCTACACTGAGGTAGGTGGTTCCGTGTTTAGACATTATTTAATGAATTAATTTGATAGCTTAGTTAATTTATGATGTGCATCGATTAATTATTTTGGGTGAGAATTTGGTTTTCTTGATGTTTTTCATGAGATAAAATTTTATTGGTAGTATGTTTATATGGATGGCTGCATTCATTGGATGAAATATTATTTTTAGTCAATTGTAATTGTTTTATATTATATACATTTTTTTTTTGTGAAATTGGTGTTAATTGAATTTTTGGCATATCTTTTTTTGTTCTTGGTCATAAATTACGGTGTTGTGTTGGTTGAGTAAGTTGTTTCTATGAAAACCCATCGATGAGCTATCTTCTATTGTTTAATAAATTTTTTGTTTGTCTTGAAAAAATGTGAAAAGTGTGAAATTTGTGTTCTTTATGTGGCATTGGGTGTGCTTTATCATGAAAGAGGGTTGAGTTGTTTTTGTGTTTAATAGCCGTGTGATATTTATTTTTGAAGAATTTGTTTAAAATGATTTAATATGATTTAATAATATTATTAATGATAAAAATATAATATGTTTTCAATAAAAAATTATTAGTAATGCATAAATTGTTTTAATTGAGTTGGGTAAAGTCTTTTGTCATGCGTACTTTGTCAAAAAGTTTTCTGTGTGTGTGAAACTGTGGTGTTGGGTTTATGTAACACCATGTTTGTCTTATTTTTTTGAGTTGACCTGAAATATGAAATTGGAACATTTTGAGCACAAAAGGGGGAGCCCGGGTACTAGGTGGGTGGACTAAATCTAGCATGCCAGTGATTCAAAAGTGGCTCTGTCCCAGTTTCAGTTAGCTGGTTTGATGATTAGAACACTAACTAAACACTGGATGATGATTGGAGACCACTAGGTTATGGATGTGTTTCCCTACTATTGTCTCATGCACGAAAACATATTTTGTTGTGAATCATATACTGTTCACCGAGACGTGAGGTTCTAGGGTATCATTTGTTTTACTGGTACCCATAGGGCCTCTCCCACTTTCGGTTCTCCTAAACTACTATACATTCATCATCAGCATAGGGTGCATCTTTTAGGTTTTTTGTAAGGTTTGGGTTTTTCTTTTATGTGTGGGTGTTTTCTATTATTTATGTTGTTTTCTTTAAATGTTTTTTCTTTATAGAAACTATTTCTTTAATGTTGTTTATGCTTTGGTGTCCCTTAATTTATTTAGCCTGAAAATGCATTTTTCATTTAATGTTTAGATGTGGAACCTTTTTATATGGTGATTTCCTACTAGGCATTTGGCTCACACACTACATACACCTTTGGGTGTATGTATACTTTGTTTCTTGTGTATTCCAGGTTCAGACAACGTGCTCAGCAATGGTGGTTCTGGTCATTGGTTGTCTTCTCGTGAAGGTCAGTATTGTGGCATGGGGATGTTGCACCTCTCTTGTTGCATGGAGGATTGAGTTAGAGTTTTATGTCTTTTTTTGTCGATAATTTTTTGATGTGGGATCAAGTAGTAAACCTCTTAATTTGTTTTTAGTTTATTGGTATGTTTGGTTGTTTCTTTCCTGTTTCAGTTTGATTATATTGTTAGTTGTATTTCTATCATTTATTTTGGGTAAACCTTTCCCACTTGTTACTTATGATACCCAGGAAATTGTGCCATCCCGTGGGGATCATGAACACCCTTCGGGCCGTGTCACGAACCGGGTCGGGCAGTAGGTCGGATGGTGACCCAGCCTGGTTCGTGAAAAAATGGTATCAGAGTTGCATGATTTCTCTCTTGGATCATGTTCTTTTGAGATAGTGTCAGAGTACATAAAAATTATGGTTTGGGACTCAACGTCCTGACTACAAGTAAGGTTCCTGGCCAGCACACCTCGTGGCGGGACTCGAGTTTCCAATGTATGTTGAGGTTTGTCTGAGTCTTTAGACCATGTGGTTAATCATGTCTAGGTGAAATGAAAAGGGAGTAGGGTCAGTGGTCCCTGTGAGATCGCAGGGTCTGGAAATCCATGTGGAGCTGGGGATGCTATCCTGAAATACTCTCTATGGTGGTGGCATGATTGTCGTATGGCCTCCAACCATATGTTCTAGTCACCCTCTAACACTAGTTTTCTCATGCAGTGTTCCTCGTCTGTTGCTTTGGAATTGTGGAAATCTGGTTTTTATGTAAAAATGATTTCAACTTGAAAAATGTTTTTAAATAGAGAGATTTAAAAAACAAAATGATTTGTAAAGTTTGAAATGCGTGGGTTGAATTTTTTGGTTTTGAAAAAATGTAAAGGTTTGGTTTTGATCCTTGGTTCTCTCATGGGCTACCACATGTATTAGTGTTTACGAAAAGAGAAATGGTTAATGTAATGAGTGAATGAGTGCCTCGATGGACATGAGGTGGGTGCTGGTGCGGCATGAGATCATGCATGTGTGGGGATCATGGGAAACCATTGGTGTTTGTGATAACCAGTATCATTTCTTGTTTTCAATATGTTTTGTTAAAAGAATGTTTGGTGTGTTAATAACCAGTGATTGTGTGGTGTGTCCTTCTGTTTTGGAAATGTTAGATGTGAGGTGTTTTGAAACAAGAATCTTTAATGAATGATTTCTGTCCTGGGTTTTAATTCTTGTTTGTATGTTGGTACACAAGCTCGTAGTTAGTGAATTCTTTTTAAAAGTGCCTCAGGGATCCCTTGTAGTGGTTACCCCTACACGTTTGGTATTCTCTTGTGGTATGTCATGACTGCTGGACCAGTTTGGTTGGGTATATAGTTTTCCTTCTTGACTTCTATATGACCCCCCCTAGAGCGTTGACTTGTGATTGATGTGTTGCCATAGGAAATTTGATGTTGGCTGAACCTATAGTTGATTAGAGGAACCTCTTCTTGGATTATGGAATAGAACCCGCCACTACTTTTTATAACTAAGAGGATCCTCTCGCAACGGGATTATAGATGTGAGGGGATTTAATGGGAGTTTTGTTATTTTGACTATCTGACTTGATGGGTATGAAGTTTGACACTGTCATGTTTGACGGTTACCCCTAGGAATGGCGAAAGGGATTCCAGTAGGGGAGGGTGAAGATGGTTCAGAATTACCAGTGTTGACCAGTGTCTTGAAGGGCTTTGTAGTATTTTCATCAGGTCCAAGGTTCATGTTTGGTGATGTATTGTAGTGGGAGTTATCCTTGATAGTCAAGGGAGAAGTTTGAACTCATTAATTTGGATGTCCTATTTGGAATCGGTGAAGGAGATTCCAGTGGGGAAAGGTTGATGTAGACGAGATTGGTCGGTGCTGACCACTATTCTAAATGACCTCTAGTCTTTCGTTTGTTTCATTTAAGAAAATTTTCCTGTTAGGCTACTAGTTTGGCATACCCATTCATACGAGGCTTCTATGGTCGTTTGCAGAAATCACCAGTTGTTCAAGGTGCAGTTTAAATTATTTTTCATCATAATTTTTCTCTTGACAACAACAATCGTGCTCGGTGATGATTTGTGGTTTCATGTTATCATTCAGTGTAATAAGGGGTGATGCGCATGGACCATCTAAGCTCTCATTCTAGTGAATGTTCATTGTGGGAGTAATTGGATGACGTAATGTGTTGTGTTTACTGGTGTTTCATCAGTTGTAGTGTGGTCGTGTGTGAAACCAAAAAGAGAAGCTCTATTCAGGAGTCTTCAATACCTGACTATGAGGTAGGAGATTCTTCAAACATTAGGGCTCCAGCCATAGGCCTCAGAGTAAATATGGTGTATGGTCAAGAACCAGGGGAGTGTATGAGACCCCAAAATTATTTATGTCATCAGTTTTGGAGGTGAAGGGGGGTTAAATTGATTTTCGGTGATGTTCTGTTCTGAACAAACCATCTGGTTGTGTCAGCATTCTGCGACCTTATGGAGATGTGGTCGTCTCGTTGCCTTAGAGTCTTGGGGGTCGTGTTCCACTGGATGTAATTACTTTAGTGGTCCTTATGCAGTTTTTTGGGTAAATCAGTTTTAAATTTGAATGATGCTCATCCAGTGATTTGGAGAAGTCGGGTTGTCTTTGGCCGTGGTTTTGACGCCCGATAGTTGGGTCCGACCCTCCCTGCCCCTTGTGGTGGTGTTCTTGGCCCCCGTCGGAAAATTTCTAAAGTTTAGTATCTATTGTCAGTTCCAATGGTGGGGAGACCCAGGTTGGGTCTTGCACAATTGTCCCTTGAATGAATCGATGTTGGTCATTTCTTTAATGGCAGGGAGTCTACTCAGACCTCCCCGTTTCAGTCTTCCAGTCTCGCCATGGGCTTTGTTAGGTTCATAATGGTTTGGAGCCCCTCAGGCTTCCCCATGTTGACCTTTTGGTTTTGTTTCTAAATATGTCATGGTGATAAGTGATAAGACTATTCCTTGGATGTGGTTTGACCTTGTTGTTCACTCTAGCTAAATGTTGTGGTATTCTTTTAATAGTACTTGTGATGATTCATCTTGTGAAGTTGGTTTTCATGGGTGTGAGAGTTCCCTTCCTCGGTCAGTCAAATAGAGGTGTTCTAGATCTTTGGGGCAGGCGACACATATCAGAAAGTCTTTATATGATTTTCTGGAAGTTGTCTTTGAGTAACTTTCTCTAAGAACGATAATTTTTCCTCTCTTTTTTTAGTGTTTGTGGGGATCCCCTTTGAACCTTAAGGGAGTGTGATTTTTTTCTTTAGGGTTTGGTTCTGGTTGTGGCATTCCAGGGACAGAAATCTTTATGGTGGGGAGAATTGCCACACCCTATTTTATATATTATTTATTTTATTATTTGTATTGAACATTGGATAGTTCGGGTTGAGGCACGACTTAAAAATTTCTGAGTTTTTTTTTTAAACTCACTTTTTGGCCTTTTCGGCATTCAGTGCGCCACTATCGAAACTGCGTGACCTTGCTTGGGTCATCGCGCTGCCTCGCTCGTTTCTCTGCATGCCTCTTTGGCGTGAAAATAATTAAATAAAAAGAATTATTGTTAAAGAAATAAAATTTAATGAGATGAATCAGGTAATTAGCACAGAATAAAATGGGAAGAATAAAGTGAATTATGAGTTCTAATAATAATAATAATAATAATAAGATTATTATTATTATTATTATTATTATTTATTAATGATTTAATTAAGTTATTAATAATATAATTAAAGTAATTATTCTTGTTTTAGTTTTATTATTATTATTATTATTGTTTTTGTTGTTTTACTTTTTAGTTTAAATTTTTGTTTTATTTTATTTATTTATTTATTCTTTTTTTGTGTAGGGTTTTCCTCTCACTTTCGTGCGCTGCGACCTGGAACCCTCCCTGGTTTCTCTTCCTATCTCACCGCACTCCCCATGCCCCCCTGTTCCGTCGCACCCCTCCTGCTTTAAACCTCATCCGACTCCCTGCCTCCCTCCTGGCCTCCTCGCCCGCGCTGACCTCCCCTCTCCCGGATGCTCGGGCCTGCTCGTGCCCCCGACCTCTCCTCAGTCTACTACACCCCCACCTCACCGGCACTTTCCTTCTATCCGATGAACCATGCGCCGCCCTAGCTCACATCGTACCCTCGCAACCGGCCTCCTTGTCTGGAAAACACAAGCCTGCACCCTATTCCTCCCTTTCTACCAAAAGACATCCACCCCTCACCCCTTCGCACCACCTGTCAGATGCCCTGAACCTCCTCACGCAACTCCAGTAGCCTCTACAACCTCCGGTCGACCTCTCGCACCCCCGCTGTAATTGATTTTTTCTTCTATTGCTTGTTGTATAATCATTGTTGAGTGCGGTTAGAGTTTTGAAATGATTTTGGTTCGATTTTGGTATAATTGGACTGATGTGTTATTTATTAGGTTCTATTTTGTTTTTCGGGGTGTGTTTGATTTGCATTGATGTTTTATCATGGATGTCTTGTGTTTCCCTACACCGAGGTAGGTGGTTCCGCGTTGAAACATTATTTATTGAATTAATTTTCTAGCTTTGTTAACTAACGACTTTCTTTGATTAATTATTTTGGGTTCAAATTTGGGTTTCTTGAAGTTTTTCATGTGATAATATTTTTTTGGTAGTATGTTTATATGGGTGGGTGCGTTCATTGGATGAAATATTTTTTAGCCTATTGGTATTGTTTTATAGTATGTGCAGTAGCGTTTATTTTGTGAAAGTGGTGTTAATTGTGTTTTTGACATTGTGTTGTTTGTGATTGGTTATAAATGATGGTGTTGTGTTGGTTGAGTAGGTTGTTTCTGTGAAAAACTATCATTGGGTTATCTTCTGGTGTTTAATAAATTATGTCTGTGTTTTGTAAAAATGTGAAAAGTGTGAAATTTGGGTTATGGATGTGGCTTTGGGTGTGCTTGGTCATGAAATATGGTTGAGTTGTTTTTTGTGTGTTAAAGTCATGTGATATTTATTTTTAAACTAATTGTTTACAAATAATTTAATAAAATTTAATTAAATTATTAACGATAAAAATTTGATATGTTTTTAATAAACAATTATTAATAATGCATAACTTGTTTTAATTGAGTTGGGTAAAGTCTTCTTCCATGCGTACTTTTTCAAATAGTTTTTCGTGTGTGTGAATCTATGGCGTTGGGTTTATGTAACACCTTGTTTGTTTTATTTTTCTTAGTTGACATGAAATGTGAAATTGGAACATCTTGAGCACAAAAGGGGGAGCATGGGTACTAAGTGGGTGGACTAGATGTAGCGTGATAGTGATTCAGAAGTGGATCTATCCTGGTTTCACTTAGCTTGTTTGAAGATTATAACACTAACTAAACACTGGATGATTATTATATACCACTAGGTTATGGATGTGTTTCCCTACTAGTGTCTCATGCATGAGAACTTATTTTGTTGTGATTCCTATACTATTCACCGAGATGAGAGGTTCTATGTTCCCATTCCTTTTGCTGGTACCTATAGGGCCTCTCCCACTTTTGGTGCTCCTGGACTACTATACATTCACCGTTTCCATATGGTGCAGATTGTTTGTTTTTGGAAGGTTTGGGTTTTTCATATATGCATGGGTGTTTTTTTATTTAATTTGTTTTATTTTAAAGTGTTTTCTTTAAAGAAACTATTTCTTTAAAGTTGTTTAAGCTTTGGTGTCCCTTCATTTATTTATCCTACAAATGTATTTATCATTAAATGTTTACACATCGAACCTTTTTATTGGATGACATCGTACTGGGCTTTTGGCTCACACTGTACATACACCTTTTGGTGTATGTAGACTTTGTTTCTTGTGTATTCCAGGTTGGGACATCATGCTCAGCAATGGTGGTTCTTGTTGTTGATGGTCTTCTCATGCAACTTGGTATTGAGGCATGTCAATGTTGTGTCTCTCTTGTTGCTTAGAGGTATGAGTTAGAGTTTTATTTATTTTGTTGTGGATTATTTTTGGATGTTGGATCCAGTTGTAAACAACTAAATTTTTTTTAGTTTATGGGAATTTTTTGTTGTCTATTTCAAGTTTCAGTTTTTTTTATATTGTTAGTTGTCTTTATATCATTCATTTTAGGTAAACCATTCCAACTTGGTACTTATGATACCCATGAACTTGTGCCAACCCGTGGGGATAGGGACTGCCCATCGAGCCATGTCGCAGACTGGGTTGGATGGCGACCTTGCCTGGTTTGTGATAGTTCCACACCATTCACCATCCAATTCACAAAACTATACATCATCCATCTAATTCATACTCGGGGCACCAGATCCCGGTGGGATCATGCCACACCATTCCTCGTTCAGACTAACAGAATTCGGGAAGCCACCCACATGTTGGCCCCAATACCGGCATTCCCTCATGGGGGTTCTTCCATCTCATCCAGACTAGTCTATGTTCGGATCAGTCTGATCTGCCTCCGCTGGATGTTAAACTTGTGACATACCCTGTGTTAAACATGGAATGCTGAGGAAAACCACAGATACATTCCCATGGCATATGATTCCATTCATTCGATGTGGGATGCCTCGGGATTCCACGCTCTCAATATGACCTATAATAAAGTACATAAGATAGACATGCCAATCCCCAGCATCAAGACATGACAGTGAAGCCCAATGTGAGTACTCCCCTAACCGAAGGTTGTTTCCCTGACTGGACCCCTTGGAATTTCCTGACAGAAGTAGGGTAACTAACTAGTGTCCTTGACGATATGTCTTTAGGAAGAGTTTCACGAACAATATCTTATGTTTATGATGGTGACTTGAACAAGGTGATGAGTTCTGTGGAGGAATCAACGGAAGGATGAATCGATATCCCATTATCTCATTTTTATCAAGGAGCTGACATCCATAAATATGAAGTGGAAGATGCCCGCCATTGGAATGGGGGAATGCGGGGCAAAAAAAATCGTTCCCCTCATCCCTGAACGAGATAGACGTGCGTGCCCCAGTGAAAGCATCAGAAACAAAATTGTTGAACCCAATGTGATATTCTTCTTCTCAACATGTTGATTAGTATCACTCGGTGAATCAATGGATTGACATGTGACCATATCCAATTATCCGGCGTCGGGTCCCTCGAATCAAATAGTGGGTCTGGCTTGAAACACAATAGATGTTGAGGTAGTAGAATGTTCGGCATCCCATTCTGTGACGTTGTCAGCGTGGATCCCTCTTACTGATCATGAGAGATGGGATGACATTGGGGCATTGGTCGTCGGTTCCTTTTTTTTCTTCCAACACAGATGAGTTAATTTCCTTACTTCTCAGGAATCAAATTGCTACCTCAGTGACATGATCACTGCCTACCTGTCTATACAGGGGCAGGGGCAGTGCCAGTAAAGTCGTTTCTCATGGCTTCACATCTTATTGTGACGACCTCTGCATCTACGACCGTGGGGTGCCCACGCCACATCTCCCCATCGGAAGTTATCCAACGAAGGGTAATTAACGACATTGTGCATCATGGAGGAGTGAATAATCCTAACCTAGGTTATGGCCCTTCTGGACCTTGAGGAATCTGCGCCATACCTTCAATGCCACCACCAAGGGCCGCGTAGGGAGCCATTTCTCCCCACCCTGACATACTACCACTTCATGAGCCGGTCCCCGGAGTGGCTTGATGACACCCTACCTTATGCTGATGAGGAAGGTGACGTACGGCCCAGCCCGTTCAGAGTCCCAATACAAGGGCTCCCGGAAAGGGCTCCCACCAGGCCACATCAGCACCACCGGTCAGTCATGCCGGAGGAGCAGGTATGCTACATGCTTGCAACACCAGACCAGATACGTCCAACCCAACGCCAGCGTCGGACACAAGTGGAAGGCGCCTTCCAAGGGGTGTCAACATCGACAGTAGCTATAGCCCGAGCCATAGACGACACATATCATCAGGTCCCTGAACATAGTGATCAGGGGAACTTATATTCCTGACCGAGATTAAGACCCCAACCACCCCACAGGCAGGTCGGGTCGACTCTCGTGGTTGCTGGTACGAGTAGTGGTTCCCGCGAGCCAACCTGCAGTGATGCCACCCCATATTGAGGTCCTCCCCGTACCACAACCACAAAGGGCATGGTCCTTCCCAACATTGAGTCTCGACATGGAGGTCCGCCCAATGACACCAACAATCTAAATGAAAGTTTTCCTCGTGGCATTGATGTTCAGTACGTAGGCCTCTCTGGTGCCCATTACACAGGGTATGGTGTCATTCCTCCTGCCTCAACCACTGATGTGAGGACATTGCCCATCCTTACTCTCTCCAATGTGTGGATCCTCCCTACGTATTCTCTGCAGCTGGTGAAGGTCCCCCTAGCCTTTTTAGCCATAGGGGTGAAGGTTAGTCTCACTCCAACCACACCCAACATTGAGGTCCTCTGCATGCTCCTCCCAATCCAACAGAGTTTTTTCCTGCTCTAGCTCCATTCATGGAGGTCCTCCCCATGTCCCCTTCGATACTTTACCCAGGGCCCCTCTCACCTCTACTTTCTCTAGTGGAAAACCTCTCCACCCCAGGACCAGTGTGGTAGAAGGACCCCATGTCAGAAATCATCCTTGTCCCTAGAAGCCACCCAGGGGCAGGAAGGCGGGTCATCATTGCCACAAGAAGAATCCTGGGAAGGCCCAGACGGGGATCAAACTGGTCCGCTTCTCAGACTCGGAAGCGTAGTATGACTCAGCACGGAAACCCTCCCCATGCTCATCTGAGTCAAGGTTTGGGGCAGGGGCAAGGCCTATCAGCCTAGTACTCTTGTAATGTGAGGTACCTTGGATTCCCGCCTCCCTCCACAAGATTATCCAAGAAGATGAAATATGGAGACCCCGCAGGTTACTGTCTTGAAGTCACCACAATCGTCACTAGAAGCGCTCTCTACATCCACAAGAGATCTCAGAGAGCTATTCACAGGACCAATGGAAGGTGAGCATCATCGAGACCTATAACCATTAGCCCAAGACCCTGATCCTGGAACGACATCCATTAGCCCATCTTACTGAGACGTAGTGGCCATGTCACTAAACTCTTCGGTAGACAGTCCGAGGTTCAGCGGCCAGTCAGCTCGTTCGTCGTATTCTCCATCGTCTTACATGTTCTCCCCACTATATGCCTTAGTACAACTACCAGTTCCTCATCCACCCCCAGATGATGAGTGGGGAAATCAACGTAAATCTCCTAGATTCCATTTGATGAGATTCTATAACATCCTCATAGCGGATCACTTACTCAATAAGTTTTGGCTCATGGTAGTGCAGAATTTCTGCATACTAGAATCCCTCAACAGGGGAAGTTGAGTGTTTCTGCTACACCCTATGGGCGACAAATTTCAATCATCACCAACAGTGAGTTGTCTATCCCAGATCCAAACGCATTTCAAATACATCAACGAGCAATGTCGTCTGGTTGATCTGGTTGCGCTCCCTATGTCCCAGCACCCCGAGTCACCAGGTCATCGTGAGGCTCTCCAGCAGCAATGTTTTCAGAGTATCATGGTACACTGAAAATTATCAAGGAGGATACACCCCACATGAAAATCCATGGCTGGGGGTAGTAAGCTTCCCTCCTCTTCATCCATATTTGGAGGCAGCCCGACATGCTAGGCGATATCGAGGACATTCCCCTAGGAAGGGTCATGATATATATGGACAACCTAGTGGACACAGAGGACGAGTTGGAGCTTCTCGATGGAGAAATACCCCTTGAGGGTGTACCACCACTATTAGACCCATATTGAAGGGTTACATGCCAGCAGAGGAACCTACTAGGTCTTCCTACTCTCACTGAGGTATTGGTACTCATCAATAATTCTTGTAAAGGAAAGGAGCATGTTGGAGTAGTCTAGCAGTCCGACCCATCTGCATCAGTACAGAAAATAGAAGAGGACACTAAGAAGGCCACGCTGAGCCAAAAAATTTCTGAGAAAAATATGTTGGTCAATGAACTACTGGCATGATGCGCTATAGAGTGATGGACAGACTACGACAGCCCTAGGCCATTACAGCAAGGGCAGGAACAACATCCCCTCGGCAAACCCTAGGAAAACCTGTTCATGCGGCTCCCGTAGATAGGGCTGATGCCGGAGATCATGATAAGAGGTCACAGTATGTCTCACCAAACCCTCCTGAATGGCACAAAAATCGAAGGAATCTGGCTCGGGCTCCCCCAGCTGCCTCGTAAGTCACTCCCCCAGTCGCTCCACGAGTCGTTGGTCCTTTCAACCGCATTGAAGAACCTGAAAATGCACTTTTAGTTAGGGATCCCTGTCAAGATAGGGACCCCCACACAGATGATCCTATGGTGGTGCTCATAGACCACCTTGAGTCATTTTAAACATGATAGGTGGGAAGCCCACTTGATGGTAATCCATATCCGGTGAGGGTGGAAGATATGTCGGCACCTCTAGGTTTCAGTAATCCCACCATCTCCCACTTTAACAGGATGGGTGACCCACCGTAGCACCTGGCCCACATCAATTAAATGTGTGTTCCCATGTTATGGACTCCAACACAGCAAGGGCTACCAATATCTGCTGTTTTGTTCAGACAGTGGAGGGTCTGGCATTTTTCTGGTACATGCAGCTCCTCGTCGGATCTGTGACTAGCTTGGATGACCTTTGTAAATAATTCCACTACCAGTTCAGCTCTACCACCCATAATACCAGCATTGCATACCTATTCAATTGAAAGAAAAGGCCTGATGAGCAAGTCACAGAAATTATCACCCGATGGAAGGGGCTCACATACTCCCTTTACATTCCACGTACTCAGGAGAAACTATTGACAAACTTCATGTGGAAAGTAAATAAGGAACTAGTTCCTTCTTTGATTACCCAGAACTACCATGGAGGATTTCGAGACCTCTCTGATAAGGACCAATTCCTGGAGGAATCCCTACAATAGGCTGCCCATGCATGATTGTTTCCCCTGTAATTCTAGAAAAGAGGGGTGAAAGAGCTGAGCCCACCACGGTGGCCCAAATATATGACGCCTGATAAGTGGATTAATTATATGTGGAACCTACGTCACAGAGGCCCTCCTCCTCAGGTGCAACCACCAGCACAGTAGATTTCACATCAAAATGGGAAAGAACCTCTGTGGAATGGGCCGCAACCACCATGGTGGGACAATCAGTGTCTGCCTCCTCGACAGGCCCTTCCGGCTCCTTGTCAGGGCCAGGATCCAAGGGACCCCTTTCCCAAAAGAAGCAACTGGCCTTACTCATTCAACGAGAATCTGGTCCCCTATTACATCTGTAGCGCCTTAGAGCAGAGGATTATACACTTGCCTATGTGTGGAAGGCCGGAAGATGTGAATGTCACCGATCTCCCCAACTACATCCCCTATCATCGGATTCTAGTGAACAACCTAAAGAAGTGTTATGTGTTCAAAGACTATCTTCAAGACCAGGTCGGAAACAACATAGTCATGATGGGCTTGGCCCCGACATAAGTGGTGGTTGTTTTTGTAAGGAAAGACAGTGGTTGCGACAGTGAAGGCTAGTGGAATCAGGTTTCGAACCATGGCTCCAAGAAGTATGATGATTGGATGGCTCGCAAAACAGTTTCTTGTGCCCATGGAATCATTCGGGTAGGCCTGAATTATTCGGAGCCTTCAGAAGCTGCGTCACAACTTCTGCATCATCATCTCAACCGGCCTCTTCCATGAAGATAATGAATCAGCAGTGCAATGGGAAGCAACACGCCCCTCCAATGCCATCATCAACCCCCACTCTCGGTGAATTTATGCCCCTGTAGATGGGAATTCCTCCCAAAATCCTCCCAGTAGTGGATAACTCTTCATGTGATAGTCAAGGGTATTCTTTAGTTAATATTGTGGAGTTGGTAAACCCATATTTGACTCCAGACGATTGAGAGTTCAAGGTGAACCTACACGATGTACCCAGTTGATGCCAACATAGGATTAGCCCCGACCATATCGGTCATTGTGGCGCATCAGATTGAACTTCCAGCCAGGCCATGCATGCCACTAAGACCAAACAGTAGGCCTAGCATAGAGCTCAACATGTGCAAGCATCTTCATCTGGTATCGCCAGGACCGCCTCCACCACCATTTGTGCTGCTGGATCAGGCAGAGTTACCTCGACCATGTCATGACCAGAATTTTCTGCCTACATTCCTATCATAGTCGTTCAGTCCTCATCCGATAGCAAATCTTCGGGCTTCAACTAGTGAAAAGCAGGACATGCCCAACACCAGTAAGTTTCCGGTCTAGCTGGCAGGGCCCTCTTTGCCTCCTGTCACAGAGCGGCCTCCTTTAAGCAGAAGTGTGTACCTGGCGTGGAAGTATTATGTCCTCAAACACCTTTTCATCATCCCAATGTGTCTTTCCATATTTGATTCCCTTTTCTTGTCCTCCGATATGCGCGAGGCCCTCACTGAGGATTTTAGAATCCCCCTCCAGTTTGAGATAGAGGTAGCAGTTGCAGAAGCCTTTCATGCTGAAACAGTTGAGAATGTTGAATACCAGGACATCATTTTGTTCTCTAGATATGATTAATGCTCTCTCATACAGGGGTGCATCTGCCCACTATACATCACCGGCCAATTTAACGGCTTGGAGGTTCCCCACTGTCTTTTTGACACCGTCTCAGGATCTACCTTATCCCAATTTTGAAGCTGTAGAAAATGGGGTTATCTGAAGATGACCTGAATCGCTCCTATTTAAGGATCCAGGGATATGACAAGATTGAGAAGACCTCATTCATCATGATCTGCTTAATGACCAAGTTCAGTGGCCTAGTTGCTTGTACTATGATTATGGTTGTCTCCTAGGACACCATGTATAATGCATTGATGGGGAGAACACAGCTCCACTGGCCCAAGGTGGTCCCCTCATCATATCACCAATGCCTCATGTACTCCTTTAATGGTCATGTAGGTATAATCCATGGTGACACATCTCCTTTCACCTCTTCTAAAGCCCTTTACATTGATTAAGACTATTATAAGGGAATATATAAACAAAATCAGGCAAGTGAGGTTGAACCCGTCAAGGTCGAAACTGACACCTGGGTAGTTCTGGATGATTTATACATCTTCCCGATCCATAGATTGGAGGCCATAACCCTTGATCTGGGCCAATGCTTTGTTTTCTCTGGTACAAGAGGAAATAATATCCCCAAGTCCAAGTGACTCGGGAAAATCACCTCATACTCCTACACAAACCACGATCAGGTGATCCCAGAGCCTCTTACCCACGTACGGTATTAGGAAGTCTTCCACTTGGTGATGAAAGTTTGTCATACGTGTCTGTTTTGCTAGGCTGGGATTAACCTTCTCAAGAAGACACATCACTATTAATTTGATATCATCAAGCGTGACCCATTGGGCCGAAGACCAGATGGGATCAGATCGACTTCCTTCATCGTTATGGTCTCACCAGCACGTGAATCTCCTGATATGATGTCCACTACTGTCCAGGCTGGTACGAAACTCCCATCATGATCCCCCGACCCAAAGGATATTTCTCCCAATGGGAATCCATCCACCGCAAGCGAAGAAGATGATCTGGAGGATGCTCCCCCTCCTTTGCAGAACGCGTATCCACTATGGTTGATGAACTATTACAGGTGAACCTTGGACTTGGTAGCGAGGAAGATCCAAGACCCACATTGATCAGTGATGCCATGTCCTTTGAGGAGTAGAAGCAGTATGTGGACTTCCTGAAATTGCACCGTGATGTATTCTCCTGGACCTACATTGAGATTCCAGGACTAGATCCTTATGTAGCAGTCCACCACCTCAGTCATCTAGAAATTCATAGTTATTTCAAGCATCCTCCTAGGAAGATGCAGCCTTCTCACAGTGCCATGGTCGAGGCTGAATTTTACAAGATCATCAGAGCCAACATTTTAATGGAGGTACAGTACCCCATGTGGATAGACAATATTGAGCCAGTTAGGAAGAAGAACAGATAGAATAGTGTCTGCATCGACTTCTGAGATCTCAACTGTCACTATTCGAAGGATGATTTTCCCATTACAGTGATTGAATTGTTGATCGATGCTACGGCCGGGTTCCATGCCCTCCCCTTCATGGATAGTTACTCTGGATGTAATCAGGTCCAGATTCCCCAGGAGGATGATGTTTTCACCACTTTTAGGGTATCCCAAGGTACTTTCAGTTACCAGGTTATGCCCTTCAGCCTTAAGAATGCAGGTGCCACTTATCAGTGGTCCGTTGACCACATATTCAAGCTGATCCTCAAGACATTGGTGGAATTATATGTGGCCGATCTGGTGGAGAAATCCCACCAACTCGAGTACCATCTCAAGGAACTTGAGAAAGTGTTCGGATTCCACATTACTGCAACTTGAAGATGAACTCGTTGGAATGTGCATTCGGGGTCACCTATGGGATGTATCTTTGCATTGTTTTCACGTACCAGGGAATCAAGATCGACCTAGATAAGATCAAGGAAATCAGCCAGATTCCTCCCCCAACCAATATTCGAGAGCTTCGAGGTTTCCAAAGCCACATAGCCTAGATACTCATATTCATTGCGAATCTGGCCAGCATGTGTATGCCAATTTTTCAGCTAATGATGCAAGGATCTACCTACGAATGGGACGAATATTTTTGGACCGCCTTCGAGGAAATCAAGAAGTGTCAGCTCTAGACTCTATTCTTGATGCCACACATCCCTAGAAATCCACTAATCCTATACGTGACTGCACTGTAATGATTTCTCGGTGACCTTCTCGTCTAGATGAATAATGAAGGGATGGAAAAAAGCTGCTACTACCTTAATCACTTGCTACTCAATACGAAGACCAGGTACTGCCTCTTCAAAAAAAAATATGCCTTACAGTCGTATTTTCTTTTCAAAAGTTTGTACATTACATGCAGCACCACATGGTACATCTGGTCTCTCAGGTAGACCCACTTATGTACATTCTGAACCACCCCATGTTGACTGGCCGACTATCACAATGAGTAGTAATCCTCCAGAAGTTAGACATCAGGTTTTTTATCCAGAAATCCATCAAGGGATAAGCATTGGCTGACTTTCTAGATTCCCATCTGACCTCAGGCGACTAGCCCCTGGACTTGGATTATACTGACTAGAAAATCCTCTCGGTGGATCAAGTTATCCCATGTTGGAAGATTCACTTTGATGGTGCCTCTCAAAGCCCCACCAGTAGGAGACTCAATGATCCTAGACTAAATAGAGTGGGCCTGGTTATTGCCTTTATTACCCTGGTGCAAGCCATTCTTCCGTATTCATTCATGTCATCGGAAGGCTGCACCAACAACGAGGCATAGTATCGGGCTCTTATCATTGGCCTCGAACTGGCCCTCGGGATCGATGTTCCCCATTTTCAAGTGAAAAGGGGATTTAGAACTAGTCCTCAAGAAGACCTATGGTGAATTTATTTTCATAAAGCCAGAGCTCTTACCATTGATTGAGTGAACCCTCCAGCTAATGGCATAGTTTCAATCCTACCCGGAAGTTACTCATGTCCCTCATTATCCGAATGGTTGAGCTGATGCTCTGGTCGGCCTGGCTACATTACATACAGAACCCGAGCAGGATTATCTGATTATACACATGGTAAATATGAGATTCATTGCTCCCATCACCCCAGACGATGATGACATCCTACGGGTAAGCCATCTTATCGGTGTAGCCTCTGTGTCAGGACCCCCAGGTTCTTTATATGCAGTGGTTGAAGCGACTCCCGAATGGAGAACCCCTTTTGTCGAGTATCTTCAAAATGGTTTCCTCCTGGCTGATAGGGCCGAGCGTGAGAGAATCTAACGTCGTGCACTGAAGTTTACCCTCCAGAGTGGTTCCATTCTCGAAAAGATCTTCTACAAGCACAGGTTCGATGGTGTTATCCTCCATTTCATCAAACGAGTCGAGATTTCTTTAGTCCTGCAGGAGGTTCCTTCCTGTTTCGGCAGTGCCCAATAGGCTAGTCCGAAGTAGTCCCATCAGATCTAGAGATTAGGGTACTTCTGTCACTCCATGATCCATGATCGTATCGATTTCTCCAAGAGATGTCACGTGTGCCAAATCCATGCTAACATCAAGCATCATCCTCCATAACCTCTCCACTCCCCCATGTTATCTTGGTTGTTTACTATGTGGGGACTCAATGTCATGGGACCATATCCACTATCAACAGATCGCCAATGCAGGTTCATCCTGACCTTCATGGAGTTCTCTTCCATGTGGGTAGAGGTAGTTCCACTAAAGGAGGTCAAGCCATGTCTTATCATTGAATTTTGGAGCTCCAACATAATCTATCAATTTGGGGCCCCTCACTTCATTCTCACCGATAATGAAACCAACTTCCGTGCAGTCATGTTGATGAAATTTCATGCCAAGTACAACATCAGTTTGAACCATTCCTATTTCTAACACGTGCATGTGAATGGGAATATAGAGACTTTCATTAAAACCCTCTCTAACATATTGCAGAAAATTATTTTTCAGAACAATAATTGTTGGCCGAACAAGCTCCACAACGCCCTCTGGGCCTATCGGACGAGGACTCCTAATTCCACCCAATTGACCCTATATTCCCTGGTGTACGGAGTTGAGGTTGTACTGCCCATCGAGATCCATCTTCCTTCATTATGCCCAGCGGTATATGTCCACCAGGATCCAAAAAAGGAGACCAAAATTCATCTGGCTAAATTGGAAGCACTTGATGATAATAGGATTTGTTCCTTACACAATCTGGAAAGGCATCATATTAATATATCTAGAGCCTTCCACAAGAAGGTTCACCACCACTCTTTTCAGCATTGATACCTAGTATTGGCCCTCTAGACGCCAATGATCCCCGAAATGAAACCACCTATGTTGGAACCCAAATGAGAAAGACCTTACACAGTTCACAGTGTTTACCCCAATGGAGAATACTCCCTGGTGACCATGGATGGCTAGAGTATAACTCCTCCAACCAATGCCATGTTCCTCAAGAAATGCATTTCTTGTGCATTTTGGTCCCACATGACCATAAAATGGATGGTCTTGTATGACCCTAAAATGCATGCGGGTCTTGCATGAATTTAAAATGGACGGTCCTGCATGACCCTAAACTGCATGTTGGTCCGATATGACCTTAATATGGATATTCCTGCATGACCCTAAACTCTATGATGGTCCTACATGACCTTAAGATGGATGGTCCCACATGACCATAAACTACATGATGGTCCAGTATGACCTTAAACTGTCCAGTCCTACTTGAATTTAAACTGTTCATCATCCTGCAAGAAGTTAAACTGGGCCCTTAGAACTACATATGGATTGATTCTCATCTGCATGGAATATGTAGGAATTCTCAAGTGTTTCGTCTTGATCCCATAACCTAAATTCTTCTCTTGGACTATTTCCCCTGGGTATAGTTCTCTCAGGGTATTTTTTCATGATATGGTGTAGGCTTCCATAGCCCCACTATTACAAGGATTATAATGGTCGCATCATCTGCCAACTCCCCATTCTTATATCCTAACACATCCTCACCACCTGATGTAAAACTACATGGCCTTCAAGAACTACATATGGCTTGATCCCCATACTCATGGGGTACGTAATAACACCCAGACATTTCATCTATTGGCCCATCCAAAATGCCAGATCTTAGTCCCCTCTGGTCAAGACATATGGTGGGGTGCTGAATTTTTCCCCAATTCACATTGAGAAAATTTCGATCCGTCCATACGTCCTACTCCCTGAAGAATTTCGCCTCATTCATAAATGGGTACAACTATGATCCACCCACTCCATTGATTGGGTTCCATCATCTTTCCCATCTAAAAGGGCCTGCGAATGTTATGGATGATATGAATAATGGCTCTCTTACCACATGGGGCCAACACCCTCATGGATGTTGAGAAATAAGCCGATTCAAGTCCTGCGTTGTGAATATCGTCAGTGATCGATTCTCATTTTTTGTTCCCATTTCCGGTCACTACAGAGACACTATGTTTTGAACATGGTCAACCACTGTCATGCATCATTGGAACCACCCCAAGATGATTCCAGCATTGAGTGTGGTGGTTCATTCTGCCCCGTTGTATCTCCAAGCGATGAACTCCCTCTGGGAAATGCCTATTTATAAACCCCTTGTGATAGGGGGAGCCGAGACCGGCTCCATGTATCACAGACCAAGCTCTGCCCTCTTGGGATTAGGAGCTGTGATGAGGCGGTAACCATACAAGAGGATGTATGTCCTTCTCATTTGAGGCCCAGCCTTAGGACCCTTGGCCTATTCGGGCCCCATAATATGTTCTCTCTTATGGGATTGTATGATGTGGTATGAGATTATTTCCTCATTCACGGTAGGTTAATCACCGTAATGTATACATATCCAGATGAGATGCATTATCCTCTCATTGTCCACACTGAAAGACATTAAACATCAATCTGGTCGGGCCTTTTCGACTGAGGCCCAGCCTCAGGCCCCTTGGCCTTATCGGGCCCCAAACTATGTTCTTACCCAAAGTGTATGTTTGTTGTATAGGTTTATGTCCTCATTCAAATCATGTTATTCATCGTGTCATATAGCTCCCTTGTCTGGGACATCTTACTCCCCTCTTCGTCCTCACTGCAATATGTTAAACTGAAAACTGGTTGGGCCTTTCTGACTGAGGCCCATCCTCAGGCCCCGTTTCCTTTTCGGGACCCCATCCCATGTTCCAATTTAGGGTTGTATGGTGTGGTATGGGAAAATTTCATCAATTATGTCAGGTTACTCTCTACTCCATACACCCCCTATTTAGGGTATCCTACCCCAATGTGTGATTCTAGAACTACGTATGGATTGATTCCCATCATCATGGGGTAAGTAGGATTGCATAAGCATCACGTCTTTGGGTCAAGCACCATCTTGGAACCTTGGTCCACATTTTTCCATGAAAGGGATACATGGTGTGATATAGGATTATATCTTCGTTCACGTCAGGTTTTTAATAACCACGCCACATACCTATTTTTACTGAGTGATTTCCATCCCCTAGTGATATCATTGCCTTTTCAAATCGACCGCTCTTAAGATGAGTCCCTCGATCCACTTCAGTGATTCACCAATGTGCTTAAGGGTAATCTGGTTTAATACCTAAAATGTTGGACTCTACTGAGACATGCATTCTTCCATTTTTCAGGATTTGTGTTTCCCTTCATTACGGATTACATCACCTTTCACACCCGAAGGGACCCCCCAAGTGGCATGGGTTCTAGGCCTAAGGGCTCTCCTACCATTACGAGCTAACTTCGTCGAGGGACGCTGACAAAAAATTGATACATATCAAGCATTTTGAATATTTTTATTGGTCGACGCTCATTTGATTGTCCTCATTTCAGGCTAACACGATTTTGGATGATGTGTTTTGAACATGGTCAACAGTCATCCTCCATCATCACGCCAACCCCATTGAGCCCAAAAAGTCCATCACATGATTCAAATACTTCTCAACCTCATCATGTACATGTAGAAATTTGAAACTCTTGGTACTATTCCTCAGTGTGCATCTACACGTTAGGAGGAAAAAAGCCACGATAAGGCAATCACATAGGGCTTCACTGGTTCCCCCTTGCATGTATCTCACGTATTGAAAATACCTTATATGCCCATGTTTCCTACACCGAGTTCAACTCAAGTAGGATTAGGGATTGGGTTATAGTCTACCTTTACATGGGATAGTCATGCTTCTCCATGGTCCCATCACATAACCCTAAAATATGACATTAGCGTCCTTGCCGCACGATGAAAAATGACACTACGTCATGATGTCCTCACTCAAGGGGACACCATGTTTCATATCAGTCACATTCCGTACCATTTTTAAAAACCTGCATACGGCTTGATTATTTTGGCGATTTCGGGACTTTCTATCCTAGTCCTGTTGCTTCACAAAAAAACATCATTCACTTAAAATGACAAAAAAGATACATCAAATACCGCCTCTTTTGTGTGAGGGAGACACATGCACACCCCTTTCATCCCTAGAACTAGTACCTTATTGTGCCACCTCCTAGAACTATATACAGCTTGATCCCCATCCTCATGTGGTACATAGGAATGTCTGTACACCTTTCTTTGGTCCTAACAAAACTATCGTTTCCGGTCTCATTACCTATAACCTTACAATGAAAATGTTGTGGTCTGAACCCCAGGTTCCCATTCTTGTCGGGTTTTATAATTACCCTATCATGTGTTTCCCGCGTTTCCCATCATCCATGGTCCGAGCTCTAAGACCATAAACTAAGATCTATTAATGAACTTTGTATGGTTTGATTACTATACTCATGGGATATGTAGAGACACCCAGGCATTTCACCTCGTGTCCAGCCCTAGGAATCATATATCGTGTTCTTCCTTATTTTTTAGCGACTAGCCTGACACCTTGTAGGGAACCATGTAACTGAAATTTTTCCCTGAACAAGTTCGGGATGCCCCATGATGACATTGGTAAGGGATGGCTCCCTCACTAGAGATGTCATGTCTAAAATAATGAATGATCCATGATCAGACTCATGCGCCCATGTAATGTGCTTCCACCACGGTGTCGTAATTTCAAGAGTGTTGGATTCTGCTTGAGCAAACCATCACTCCATGTTCCATGCTTTGTGATACACTTACTCAGACACTCATTGAAGAGACCAAAACATGATTTACATAGACATTACATTACTTTTGCAGAATATTTAATACGTAACAAAAACAGATACCCAAAGACCATATTAGATTAGTGTCTTTGGAAACTCAGAACATAATCTTCTAATCATGGTGAAATATCTTCAACATCTCCCATAAAGATATTCCCCTTTGGTTTTCATAACTAAAACAATTCTTTTATATCCTGGGGAAAAGAAAACATAAAACGGGTGAGCTCAAATGCTCAGTAAGGGTAAACATGGAAACAATCCCTAAACATTTGAATATAAGAACCTGAATAGAAATCATGACATTGCATAAGGAATAGGTCATAAAGGAACATTAATCCTGATAAATAACATGGGAATAAAAAATTGAATTTTGGAAAACCATTAAGCACAAGATATGATTTCCATAGTAGCCAAGCCATTGCTGCCAAGACCATCATAGTGGACACAGTCCCTTACTGAATCGTGTTTACTCCTCATTCGAGTCCTGTATTACTGAACTAGATTAACATTCCATTTCATCCATGTATATCTCATGAGATATAAATATTTATCCAATGCATGGCAGGGAGATATAGGTCCCACAAATTTCATAATGAAATCATTCTTACTTCTGCCACAAAATACACATAAATCATTCATCATAACCCAAATAATAAAATGTGTTTTATAAAAATAATCCCATCATAACACAATCCATATAAGAAAAATGGATATCATTTCATCATAATTAGAATCAAACCATGTAAATAATAGATTCATCATACATGAAACATAATCACACTAAATAATGTCATCTTAGATGGAAAATTGTTTTGACAAAACAGTTGAAAAGTATTTTTGAGGAAAATATCCTTTCTTCTTCCAAATCATTTTCATTTCAAAAAATACCCGTCGATTTTAAAAGAAAAATATTTTTTTGAAAATAATCATGAAATCTTGTATAGCAAGCTTCATGAAAATTAGGCATTATGAAACCGTAAAAATCAATTCATCCCGTATATGTTTAAAAAACATTCTCCTCGCACTTTTGTCAAAAAAAGTCAAAAAGTTCCTCGTATCGTAAACAAAATATAGATTCCTTACATAACACAAAGTTAACGGCAAAAAGGGGTAAACATGAAATTAAACATACATGGATGAATATTAAGCACCTTATGAAAAACATTTTAGTGGCTTGGATGAAAAATATAACCCCAATAAATACTTATGTATAAGAAATCTCGGATAAAAATGAGATTGCCAAATTATCCCTTACCTTTGGTCGGATATGCTTTGTACGTATATGAACCACTTTTATAATGATTTAAATAATTTCATTAACTTATTCCAGAATCATAATCATTTTTATGATATCATATATGATTCACTTTGGTATTTATATAACTCGTTCATTTGTCAATTCCATGTTAAAGAAACGTTTTGGGTGATATTCTTTTCATTTATCATACATGTTTGGAATTGTTGTTGTTGATAATACTAATACTTATATGATGATTTACTTACTTAAATAATATAAAAAAAGATTTATATATCATATATATTCAGTATATATATATAATAGACAGATAAATGAAATGAAACAAACCGTTCATGGAGACGGTAAGCCGTACGTACGCAAGAACTCTGTTTTCCTTTCCTTATTGACTTGAATGGAAGTAATTAAATAACATATAAATAAATCCAGTATAAATAATATGTTATATATTTCATGCTCATTTATTATATATACTTTATAATCATTCTTTTGTGGTAAACTTGGAGAATGAATCTAATCGCGTCGTAGAGAAGGTAACCCGTACGTACGCATGAGGGATTATATCGTACCAATAATTATTGAATGGAATTAGAATGGATGATATATTATATCAGATTTCGTATAATGTTATAATAATCATATAGAGTTATTCTTTACACCATTATACGCATCCAAGTAAGGTGGTGGTGGAAAAACATTTCACACCATGGCATGGAGACGGTATTCTATACGTATGCACGCACAGTGATTTTGTTTTCCGTAGGATGGATAGAAGGTGAAATAGGGTTGTTTCATATTTATAATAACATATCAGTATATAATTAATACTTAGGTTATTACTTTATAATTAAAAAACTAAATAAGAAGAAGTAAAAGAAGAAATAAACTTGAAAGAATCAGTAGAAGGTATTACCTCTTCCTCGAAGTGCCACTTTTAAACATCATCTTAGGGCACTAAAGTTGGTCTTGGAAGAAGACCAGGACCTATAGTATGTTTCTATAGAAGTGTATAAGATAAATGGTTAGAGGTTGGCTGAGCTTGAAGGCTCAAAGTGGTGTGAGGAGGAGAGGGAGGAGGTTCCCTTTTCTATGAGATGATAGGGGCACCTGTGGAAAGATAAGAAATATTAATTTATAATAAATTTACACCCAACATAAAAACTTCCAAAATGAATAAAATTCGAATATGAGATGAGATAGGGTTCTAATATCATCAACCATTAAAATTTATACATGTTGGGAGTTTATTTTAAACATTATCAATTTGATTTACCCTTATTTTATCTATTTAAATTAATTTGTGGTAAAAAAATTCTAATTTTTAAATTATTATAAATACTTACATATGTGTTATGAATATTCCATAATTAGATAAATTATTACATTTTATACCATTTAATTTTCAATTTTTAATTTTTAAATATTTTCGTGATTTTTATACAATTTGATAATATGTTATTTTTATAAAATTTCAATAGTGTCAATTATGACACTATTCAGTTATTTGAAATTAAATAAAATACACAGAGAAGATATATTTGATCCAAAATATTTAATAGATTCCTATCATGTCATATTTGTATATAAAATTAGTTTAGAACAGTAAATAGTTCATATAATTTTTATTATAAAATTTTTAAAACCATCTGTTTGATATTTTTCTTAATAAAATAATTACAATATAATTTCTGTATAATTAATTAATATATCTATTATTTGCATAAAAATTTAAAATAAAATCCTATGATGAAGATAAATATATTAAATTTCATAATAAAACTTTTACTCGAATTTATCATCTTAAAATCAAAACAATTAAATTGATATACTTATTAAATTTTGAAGGTGACAACTTTGACATCATTTAAAAATATTATAAGTGTAATAATCGCTTTTATAAGGAAAAAAATGGTCAAATTTTAGACCACTGGAAGCTTATGGTCCACATGTACATGATAAATAAGTTTTGGTCAGGTTTTTATGCCTTTTTATGGTAACTATTAGTTTAATAAAAACTATATTATTTATTATTAACTAAATAAACAATTTTTGCATCACTATTGTGTCACTATTAATAAAATTTATTTAATCCCAAAATATTATAAATAAATTCTCATGATTTCTATAATTTTATTATCTTTCGGGATACTATTTATATTCTATTTTTTATGAAGGTTATTACTAAATTAAAATTATTACACTTATAAGACATAACAGAGTGACATGTTGTCACTTTCTTTAGTTTTAATAATAATTACATCAATTTCATTGTCAAAAGTCCATGAAATTAATCTATTTAGAACATTAGGTGATATGGGTCGACTTTTATTCATCCAGTAGAATTTTTTCAGGTTTTAGGGTAATTTTATAATATTATTTTTACCCTTAATTACCCGATTTACCTTTAACTGTAGCAAATAAAATATACCGTAGTTACAATTAATAATTTCTAAAAATATAATGTAGCCTATTAACATAATTTTTACCTACTGATTCCAAATATTGGATTCATTTTTAAATATTAAATACACATAAATTGCAGTAATTAATTTAAAATTATTCCTGTTGTTAAGAAAACATGTTTTAAAAGGTTAATCATTGCAAAAGATTGAAATGATTTTACAAATGAATTAAATGAAAAATCAATAATAATGACATGCAATTTATTAAATGGAAAAAATCTATTATATTTATAATTAAAAACCATTCAATATTATAATTTAACCATAAAAATTATTACAATGAAAAAAGTTGTTTTTTAATTAAAATATAGTGTGTTTTTACTATTCCTTAAAATATGAATGTTATCAGAATAATATGAAAAATTTATCAAAAGTAAATTTTTATATCCTGATTCCAAAAAAGAATTATATTTTGTCAAATTGAACATATGAACATGTCAAAAACAATATTTAATATGGGTGCGCCATCAGAAGACGACAAAACTGCATTTTTTGAAAAATAAATATTTTACCCGAAAAAATTATTTTTTTCTCATTACATGTTCTAAAAAATGTGTCAGATAAATAATAATGATATAAAATTAAATAACGTTGTTAATTCTATTCATAACGGCTAGTTAATTGTATTATAATAATATATCATTTTTTAGTGAAACTCGGTATTGCGTATAACACACGATATCGAGGAAGTTCGCTCTTGCGTGCAACACAATCCAAGAATAGTGTTTGCACAAACAACAAGCTAATACAGTGTTGTGTATAGTGAAAGTTAATATTAGTGTAGCGTACAACACAAGACATAAAAGAAATTAAAAATAATATTTCTCATAAAATCTAGGGGTGTTACATTCTACTCACATAAAATGAATTTTATCCTCGAAATTCGTTGAGGTTATAAATGGTTTTCTACTTGAAAATTTCATTAATAGAAACCCACAACGTAAAAAGGAATAAAAAATCATCAATTTAAAAAGGAATTTTAGAAACATAATGGATAACAAAAGTAACTCATCACTGGGTTTCCACATATGAGAATATAGATGAAAATATGGATATGGAAGGGAATTATAACAATCAAATTCTGATGAAGAGTGGTAGAGGTCATGGCTATGAAAAATCCAAAAATCACATAGCTGTAAATTTGTGATGATAAAATGTACCATATGATTCATCATATATGAGGGCACTAGGACAACATTTTTTGTTTTCAGGATTATTACCCAAATATTGAAGAATTTTTAAAATAAATACTTACTTGATTTTTGTACAGTCTCACCATTGCTCGTGCCTTGAACTATTTCAACTTCATCTCTAGAAGAAATGAAGTTGAATTTTTCTTTCATGAAGTGTTAAAAGATCATGCGATAGAATGATAGTTCATTCCATCTGCCTCAAACATAAGATTAGAAAATGTTATATTCATAAGTCCATTTATAGTGAGAATAATCGTATATAGTTCCAAAAATGGTCTTATGCTTCATTTATCATACCATTTAATAAAATAAAACTATTTTATACTAACCAGGGACTTCTGGTAGGCCAGTGGTAGGCTATAAAGTCCTGTTGCACTTCGGTTGTGGGTTCGATTCCCTCAACCTTGTCTGACGTGAGGGGTTGTCGTACATCCTTCAGGTTTTCTTTTTTCTAAAACATCACCATTATAACATTCTAGAAATAATATCGAAAATAAAAGTTTGTAGCCATAAACAATACTATCAGATGACCAACATAATCCCTTCCAATCATTGGGATTATAAAAAATAATTCTATCCAATATCATAGTATAATTTAAATGATTACTATAAATTCCATCTACCGAGCATGTGAATACGATCATTTATCATATGATATATCTTGTTGGTCACATTCCAAACATGTGAATTCTTTAATAATGTATTCTCTTGAAACATAAATTACCATAGAACCTTAGTGGAAACATGAATGTTGTCAAAATGTAACTCTTTCAACATACCAAAATCCCAAAAATTATATATACTCAAACCATGAGATCGGTTTTTCATTATATCATTCTTGAGATCCTGAATACTATCAATCATATTATTTTCTCCTTATTCATTCATTATGAGCATATCATCTGCTTTCCAAAAATATTTCAATCACTTTTTAGGGTTGCCGGTACTATAGAATTAATGAAAATCAATAGATATTCCAAAATTCCACGATATAATAAATGAGATGCATTATACTATTTTGAAATCCCGTTACATAAAGACATAATCATTCCACACCATCCTTGTCATTCTCAACATCACAAATAGTGATTACATGTGACTTCCCTTTTTTCCTCTTCCTTAAGAGGTTTCTCACGTCGATCTTCATTAACCCTTGTATTAGAGTACTGATTAGCATAATGCCCCATTTCTTTGCACTTAATACATTGAAGTGTTGGTGGAGCGTTCTCTATAGTCTTTTCTCTATTCACGCCATTAGAAACATTTTTCCCATTACATCATCACTCGGTTGCTCGATGAACTTCTTTTCCACACTTGAAAAATTTTCTCTAATCTTTTAGACATTTTCCATCATGCTTATTTCCACACATTAAGAATAAAGAAACATTCACCTTCTTTTCACCATTGTTCTAATATTTTTCCTTGAACTCTATCCTTCTTTCTTTTTTCAAAACCATGAGATGGATATGTAACACCAACTTCCAGTTCGAACATGGTATCACAATGCAATATTTCTTCCTAGGTACTGATGTCTCTTATAGATAATTCCCTTCAAAGACTTGGTTTTAAGCCACTAAAGAATCGATCAACTTTACTTTCAGGTTGGATGATAAAGCCAGATGCATACCATTCAAGGCTTGTAAAATTCACTTCGTATATACCAACATATTCATCATCCTTTTTATTAAGATTGAGGAACTCTTTTTCCATCCTTGTTCAAAGAATATGAGTGAAGTACTTATAAAAAACATGTTCTTCAACTCATCCCATTCCATGGATTAAATTTCATCTTGGGGCCTTGTATTCTTAATTAGAGTCCACCACTGGTCTGCTTCACCTTCTAACCGGATAATAGCTAAAAGGCCTTTTTCATGATTTGTACAGAGAAGTATGGAAAATATCATTTCAATGGTACTATTCCCTTGTTCAACAACAAGTGGATCAAAAGACCCATTGAAAGAAGGTGGATGTTGTCGTACGAAGGACTCAATAGAATATTGTTCCTTTCTCTGCTCATTTAGACGTCCAGAATGATTCATAGATTGTGTAAGTATATCAATAAGTTTTTTCACTCCCTCTCCCATCATAATTGGTTGTTCAGGAGGACAATCATTACATTTTCCATTACATTGATCAACACAGTTCCTCCAGGTTCCAGCCATTGTATAAAACCGAAAAATAATAGTGTGAGAGGAAAAAATCACGCTTGGAAAACAAAATAATAAAGTGGAGTACCTTCAATATGTAACACCTTAGGTTTAATTTTATTATCATTACCGTAATTCTAGGACTATAACCTATATGTATTCTAATCCTTAGGGTTATACCTAGACATACCATAAAAATATATCTAGGGATCTCACTAAATTTTTCACATCATAGTTTCAAAAGGTTAAATAAACCTTTTCACAGATACCAACTGAAGAGATACAGACATGATGTACATTGACATTACATTACTTTTGAGGAATACATAATACATAACAAAACCAGACACCCAAAAACTGTATTAGTTTAGTGTATTTAGAAACTCAAAACATAATATTCTAATCATGGTGAAAGATCATCAACATCTCCCATAAAGCCTTTTCACTTTGGTTTTCTTACAAAAAACATTTCATTATATCCTGGGGAAAACAAAACATAAAAAGTTTGTGCTCAAATGCTCAGTAAGGGTAAACATGGAAACAATCCCTAAATATTTGATGGTTAGAACATGAACTTAAATCATGACATTTCATAAGGAATAGGTTATAAAGGATCATTAATATTGATAAATAACATGGGAACAAAACATGGAATTTTGGAAAACCATTAATCACAAGATCTGATTTCCATAGTATCTAAGGCATTGCTGCCAAGACCACCATAGTGGACAAATTCCCTCACTGAATTGAGTTCACTCCTCATTCCAGTCTTGTATTACTGAACCAGATTATCTTGTCAATCCAGCCATGTCTATCTAATGAGATATAAATAGTTACCAAATGCATTGGAGGGAGGTATTGGTCCCACCCATCTCATAATGAAATCATTCTTACTTATGCCTCAAAATAAACATAAATCATTCATCATAACCCAAAGAATAAAATTGGTTTCATAAACATCATCCCATCATAACGTAATCCATATAAAACAAATGGATAAAATTTCCTCATAAGTGGAATAAAACCATGTAAATAATAGAGGCATTATATTTAAAACATAATCATAATAGATACTGTCATCTTAAATGGAAAATAGTTGTGACAAAACACTTGAAATGCATTCTTGAGAAAAATATCCTTTCTTCTTCAAAATCATTTTCATTTCACAAAATGACCTTTAATTTTAAAATAAAAGGATTTTTTGGAAAATAATCATGATATATTGTAGAAGAAGCTTCATAAAAATTAGGCATTATGAAACCGTAAAAATCCGTTCATGCTGTATAATTTAAAGAAAACATTATCCTTGTACATTTTTAGGAAAATTTAAAAAGTTCCTCGTATGGTAAAAAAAAGAAAGATTCCGTCCATAACACAGAGTAAAAGTCAAAGATGGGTAAACATGAAATTAAAAATGAATGGAAGAATATTATACAATTTATGAAGAACAGCTTATGGGCATGGCTTAAAAATATAACCCTAGTAAAAACTTACGTATAAGCAATCTCGGATAAAAATGAGATTGAAACATTATCCATTACCTTAGGTCTGATATGATTTGTACATATTTGAACTTCCTGTATAATGATTTAAATAATGTCATTAACTTATTCCTTAATCATAGTCATTCTTATGATATCATTAATGATTCACTAATGTATTTATATTACTCGGTCATTTGTCAATTCCATGTTAAAGAAACATATTGGGTAATATTACTTTCATTTATCTTACGTTTTTGGACTTGTTGTTCTTGATATTACTATTAATTATACCATGATTTAATTACATCCAGAATGTAAAAAATTATTTATATATCATATATATTCAGTATATATATACATATAATTGATAGATAAATGAAATGAAACACACTTTTCTTGGAGACGGTAGGTCGTACGTATGCATGAACATTGTTTTCCTTTCCTTATTGACTTGAATGGAAGTAAGTAAATAACATTTACATAAATAAAGTATAAATAATATGTCATATATTTCATTATTATTTATTATATATAATTTATAATCATTCTTGAATGGTTAACTTGGAGAATGAATCTCATCGCGTCGTGGAGTCGGTAATCCGTGTGTAGGCACGAGCGATGATATCGTTCCCATAATTATTGAATGAAACTAGAGTGGATGATATAATATCTCATAATTAGTACCATGTTATAAGAATAATATATAGTTATTCTTTACACACTTATACCCATCCATGTATGGTTGTGGTTGAAAAACAGATCCCACAACGGCGTGGAGAAGGTATTCTGTACGTACGCACGCGTAGTGATTTGGTTTTATGTAGGATGGATAGAAGGTGAAATAGGGTGATTTCATATTTTTAATTACATATAAGTGTATAAGTAATACTAATGTTATTACTTTATAATGAAACAACTAATGGTGAGTAAGTAAATTAAGAAATAAACTTAAAAGAATTGGTAGAATGTATTACCTCTTCCTCGAAGTGCCTCCTTTAAACAACCACTTTGGGAACTAAAGATGGACTTTTAAGAAGACAAGGACCACTAGTATGTTTCTAGGGAAGTGGAGAAGTGAAATGGGCTGAGGTTTTCTGAGCATGAATGCTAAAAGTGGTGTGAGGAGGAGAGGGAGGTCGTTCCCTTTTATAATGGAGGAGAGGGGCACCTTTGGAATAATAAGAAATATTAATTTATAATAAATTCAAAACCCACATAAAAATATCAAAAATGAATAAAATTAAAATATAAGATGATATATGGTTGTAATCTCATAAACTAATATAATTTAGACATGTGTGGAGTTTATTTGAAACCTCATCAATTTGATTTATCCTTATTTAATCTATTAAAATTTATTTTTGGTAATCAAATAATAATTATTAAATTGTTATAAATACTTACTTATGTTTTTTGAATTTTCCATAATTAGAAACATTATTAAATTTTAGACCATATAATTTGCAATTTTCAATTTTTAATTATTTTTATGATTTTTAAACAATTTAATAATATGTTATTTTTATAAAATATCAATAATGTCAATTTTTACAGTATTCAATTATATGAATTTAAATAAAATACAAAGAGAAGATATATTCAATAAAAAATATTTACTAGATTCCTAACATGTCATATGCGTCTATAAAATTAGTGTAGAACATTAAATAGTTCATATAATATTTATTTTAATATTTTTGAAACCATTTATTTGATAATTCTTTTAATAAAATAATTACTACAACATTTATGTATAATTATTTAATATATATATTTTTTGCAAAAAAGTTAAAATTAAAATCCTATGATGAAGATAAATCTATTACCTCTAATAATAATAATTCTACTCGAATTTATCATCTTCAAATTTAAACATTTAAATTTTTATATTTATTAAATTTTGATGGTGTTAACTTTGACATCATTTAAAATAAAATAATATAAGTGCCATAATTACTTCTATAAGGCTCCAAATGGTCAATTATTCGACCAATAGATGATTATGGTTTACATGTACATGAATAATAAGTTTTGGTCAGGGTTTTGTGCTTTTATGGTAACTATTAGTGTATTAAATACTATATTATTGATTTTTCACTAAATAAAAAATTTCTTCATCACTATTGTGTCATCATTAATGACAATTATTTAGTCCCTAAAAATTATAAATAAATTCTAATGATGTAGATAATATTATTATATTTCTAGAGACTATTTTTATTCTAGGTTTTATGAAGTTTATCACTAAATTAAAATTATTACACTTATAAGATATAAGAGAGTGACTTCTTGTCACTTTCTTATGTTTTATTAATAATTACATCATTTTCATCATCAAATGACCATTAAATGAATGTAGTTAGACCCTTAGGTTATAATGGTCTACATTTATTCATCGAAAACAATTTTGGTAGGTGTTAGGGTAATTTTATAATCTTATTTTTACCCTTAATTTCTGGATTTACCTTTAACTGTAGTAAATAAAATTTAACGTAGTTACTATTAATAACGTCTAAAAATAAAAAGCAGCCTATTAACATAATTTATACCTAATTATTCCAAATATTGAATCCATTTTTCAAAATTAAAAGCACAAAAGTTTCATTAATTCATTTAAAATTGATCCTCTTGTTAAGAAAACTAGTTTTAAAAGTTAAAACATTGCAAAAGATTGAAATGATTTTACCTATGAATTCAATGTAAAACAATACTAATGACATAAATTATATTAAATGGAAAAATTAGATTCTATTTATACATTAAAACAATTAAATATTATAATTTAACCATATTAATAATTATGAGGAAAAAGTTGTTTCTAATTAAAATATAGCGTGTTTTTACTATTCATGAAAATATGAATGTTTTCAGAATAATTTGAAAATTTTATCCAAAGTAAATTTTTATATCCTGATTCCAAAGAATAATTTTATTTTTTAAAATTTAACTTATAAACAAGTCAAATACTAGATTTAATGTGGGTGCGCCATCAAAAGGCCGCAAAACATTATTTTTTGAAAAATACTTATTTTACCCAAAAAATTTATTTTGTTCTCATACCATGTTCTATAAACTATGTAAGATGAATAATAATTTTATAAAATTGAAAATGTAGTTAATACTATCCATAATGGCTAGTTCATAATATTTTAATAATTTATCATTGTTTAGTGATACTTAGTATTGCGTACAACACACGCTATCGAGGAAGGTCACTCTTGGGTGCAACACAAGTCAATAATAGTGTTTGAGTATACTTCAAGATAATACGGTGTTGCATATAGCGCAAGATAATCATGTGGTAGTGTACAACACAAGACATCATAGAAATTAAAAATAATATTTCTCGTAAAATCTCGGGGTGTTACACTCATCCTCTTTCATGTCTTGGGAACCCCCTAATACCATGGATGCTTGGCCCATGGCCCGACTAGTTTCCAGGGACATCATTATGGAAGACTAAAAAATGACATTTTTAGTCAGGCCCCGTGTTTTGAACAAGGTCAATGGTTGGCCCACATTTTCTATCCCCATTCCAGGCTAACACAATAAGGATATTGTCTTTCGAATGTAGTCAACAATTATTCTTTATTGTCATGCCACTGCCATAGTGTTTAGAATCATGGGTATCATGACTCACACAACCCATTCCCATATATTCTTATTGATTCCAGCAACCCTGGTGTTACCCCATTTGTGCACAACAACACACTTTGAAAACGGTAATTCGGCTGTTCTGAGAGCTTCATTCTCTAGTCAGGTCTCTCCAATATCCTCACCGAAATCCAGACTATATGTTTAAACCCCATATGCCCGAAGCATGATTTTCACTCCTACATTCGGATTGGGTGGTATGGTGGTCATCCCTTGTATATCACATTGGTCCCGACCCACATGAGCTAAGGGAATGATCTTCGGACGCTCCGCGAACATCAAGAGGGCGCAATAAACCAATGTAAGCAATGAAACTCATGCATGCTAAGACATTAAACAATCAAAACATGAAAGTATGTTTGAGGGTTTGTAATCATTATAGTACCCAGTGGTTGAGTCCCCCCATGGATGGGTTGACCACTTCAAAAAAGCGTAGTAGCTCCGCCCCCCTCTGGCAGGTGGCGTCTTGGAGTTGCAACCGCCTATTCAGCTCCCACTCTTCCTCAAAAGCAAGATGGCACAATTTGTTGGCCGCAATCTGTGCCCGATCCACATCAGTCCCGATGGTGTTCATCTCCTTAGAGGCTCACTTCAGGCCCTCTTCGGCTTCTTCCAGATGTCCCTTCAATCACAATATTAGCTCAGATTGCATGTTGAGGGAAGTGAAGTGCTTGTACACCCGATTTTGCAGTCGCTGGACCTATTCTTCAGCCTCCAAGAGCCTCATGATGTTTACCACCTCCCTCTGCTGCCAGCCCACACAGTAAGAACCCGGAACTTCTTTTTAGGTACTTTTTTTCCTTTTTCAAGGTTTTTTAAGAAAAGTAGAGTATCTAATGAAATTTTATGTGCACACCTTTTACTTTATGATTACATATCGTGTACTCCCTTGTGGTGAAAGGCCCTATGCAGGATGTGTCTGGGCCGCACACATGGACATGTAGTGGTGATGTGGTGGCCGTTTAAAGCGGAGTACGAAAAAACCTAGTACACATCGTGTAATCCAAAAGTACTACATGTTTACTAACTTTTTTTTCATTAAATGCAATGGTCTTGCGCCAGATCTCCATAAACATCTTCTTCTAGGTCTCGTTCGACCGATAGACTTCGTACGAATGTAGAACATCTCCATTCCCCCACATATTCATCTGTTCTTCGAATTGACCACATTCGATTGCGTTGTAACCACATTAGTAAGCTCTTCAATCTTTTAGATCAACGTTTTATAATTCCTCCTCTTTTACATGTTATCATGGGCTGAACGTTTTGTGCGTTTTTTTTATCTACAATGTTTGATGGAGATTCAAGCCTTGTGGATCAATTATATCAATGTCATAGCATCAAGGTATGTGGTTTGTGTCTTTATGTTCAATTTCATTATGTATTATGTGTGAATTCCACCTATACCCTTGAACAGGGTATCGTGTGTTTAATGTTTTACCCCTGTTTTTTTCATGCCTTTCTTGTATACTTGTGTAGAGGTAAATTTTTTATGTATTAGGATAATTTCTTTGAATATATTTCTTCCCATGCTTATATTTTTACAGCATTTTGGTCTTGTTTAGCTCATTAGCTGTTAAACCTGTTTTCTAGGCCTTGTGATCATAGGATGAAGTGTTGTTTTGCTAAAATTCTTGAGATATAGTAGACTAGTTAGCTAAGTAGCTCCCTAGGATTACATTGGCCATATTGCATTATTATGCACTAACTCGCACGGGGTCATGAGAACCTAGTGATATAGACTATAATGGCATAGACCGAGTGAGATTCCTCACAGAGCCATGGAAAGTATATACTATAGGGGATAGATCTAGATATCTTCCCAGAGAGTCTTGGATATTATAGACTATAGGAGGACAGACCGAGTGAGATTTCGTAGAGAGTCTTGTGCTTTATACACTATAATTGGATAGACTGAGTGTGATTCCTCGGATAGTCTTTGTTTTGTTTGAATTTCCTTAAACCACTCCAGGATATAGGAGGAAATGACTGAGTGAGATTCCTTAGAGAGATTGTGATAGACCTGAGACTATAAGAGGAATTGACCGAGTGAGATTTCTTAGAGAGTCTCTAGAACTTGGGGCTATATGGGGAATTGATGGTGTGATCTTCCTCAGAGAGTCCCTATCTACCATAGACTATAAGGGGAATTGACTTAGTGTTATTCCTCAGAGAGTATATAATTTTGTATGACCAAACCAGAGGGGTTGGGCTGAGTGTAATACCTAGAGGTTTGTTGGTACTAAATGGATAGGATCAGAGGGGATGGATGTGAGTACTTCCCAGAGGGTTTCCTGCTTGTTGTTAGTTGTTTGCTTCACTGTTTCTTGTTTGATCATTGGATTGTTTACTGGTGTGTATCATCCTATTTACTGCTTACTGTTTACTGTTTACTGTTCTATTAAAATCCAAATACTCACAGACTGTTATGAATAGTACATCAGGAGGTTTCCTACTGGGATTTAGTCTCACACCCTTTTTGGTTCATTCTTATGGGCACAAACTGATTTTATTGTTGCAGGAATTGATAAGGGCCAGTGCCCTTCCTCTTTAGGTACTTGACTTGCATTGGAGAAGTAGAGCATGGGACCAAGACGAGGCTTGCAATGATGAGGAGTTACTTATCTGTTTTTCTTTTTCACTTTGGCTTTCCACTATTGTATTTCCAACATTGTAACTTGTTTGGATGCTTTCCTAGAAACATGTATCATGCATCATTTCATATATATTTATGTGTTCTCCAGATTTTTGTTGCTTTAGTCTTCCATTGTTTACTATTGATTGGATATTTACTACTTCTGATGTTTCATGTGTTGTTTACTTCCGCTATGTACTCTTCCAACGAGGTAATAGGTTCCCCAATATCACACCTAGGGCCCTCGCTGATAATAGGCAACCTCTAGCATTTGGGAATATGAGCTAGAGGCCATGTGACCAACCGGGTACAGGGCACCTCTAGGTGGCTTCCAGAACCGGGTCGTTACAAAGTTTTATTAAATGAATTCATTTCTCGTGATATACTATTTGGATCCTATAGCCTGATATAGGAAGGAAAAGTTACTTGGTAATAAGCTGTTCTAAGGAGTAGAAACCCATGTACAGGGAAAAGCCAATATACCTTGTTTATTGCAATTTCTTTAGGTTTTTCAATTTTTATAGTTGATTTGATTTCACCTCGACTGACTCAAATGATTTGTGTTGTTACAGTTTATATTATTGAGGTACTAATTCTGTTGCAACCCAGTGAGATGAGGGTATTCCATCATATGCATTATATAGGAACTTGCTAGAAATCAAATTTCATGCATTTTCTTCATGCCGTCTAGGGTGAATTAGTGATTGCATTTTGTTGTGATATATGATGTGTAAAATATTCATGTTTTTTTGATAGTTTCCTTATTATAAATACCTTTTGTTTGATAGGGTATTGTTTGTGTAGATATTTACTAGAATAAATGCAAAATTTCGATTCTTGAGGTGTTATGGGCCCCCATGAATCGGAACTTAGTGGATAATTGAATTTTTTTCTTTGAATATGATATGTATGAGATGCCAAATTTTGTCCTGTGGGGAGTATAGGCCCTCAGAGATTAGTATTTGGCACCATAACTCTTGCTTTTTGTGTGTTCTGGGCTCCGGAGCAGTTTCTAAGGCTACTACCCAGAAAAACCCATAATACATTGCTTTTACATTATGAATACATGTTGTGTTGTTTTTAAACCATGTTTCTGACTATGTGGGAAGAAACACAGGGTTATGAAAAATCATCAAAACACGTCATGTATGGTATGTACACATATTGTTGTAGTGATCGTGTGTCTACCCATGTGACTAGCGACACTGATACATGAAAATTTGAATTTACACATCATGTACTATTTTCACATGTCATGCCGTGTAACCTAAGCACCTGTCCATGTCCAGAACAACACGGGTCGGGAAAAACCTTCAAGTACACGCCGTGATCAATAGGGAGCACGCCATGTATAGTGAGCCATGTAGCCGGCTGTGTAACTCACAACATGGGTCGTTGAAACCTTGTTTAGTACATGTCGTGTGGTGGTCATACATGTTGGTTAGTCTAGGATTAAGAAGCCCATGTGGTTTAGCCATGTTAGGAGACATGGGTAGGGGAATAGAGTTCACGTACATGCTTTGTGTGGGGATAACACACCATGTGGTTGGGGCTTTACACGACCAGTTGTGGTATAAGTACACACCCATGTGAATTGCTTAAAAGAACACGCTGTGTAGTTTTTATACACGCCATGTAGTCATGATTTATAAAACATGAATGCTTCTTTATCCGTTTTCTCCTCTTGTACTATTTTCTTCTCAGTCATTGATAATCCTGATCTCTAAGGTGTTCTTTTGTCCTTTCAGAATTATGCCACTGAGACATCCTCTTGTGGTACGTTAGCTGCTAGATAGTGATCAGACACCAGATATGGCCGATCAAGAACCTCTTGTAGACCCTCCTACTGTGCCAGTCTCGGTACCAGAATTTATACAAGTTATAGGCACCGATGCGTAGTTTAGGGAAGATTTTATGAGGATGATGCAGACCTTCCAGGGAGCGCTGAATCCCTCCCCGTCAATGGAAGAATTGACGTGGGTTTTCCAGTAGTAGTAGCCTCCTACTTTCTCAGGGGAAGGAGGACCTCAGTCTGTAGAGTTGTGGCTAGAGTCCACAATGACAATTTTCGAGCATCTGTAGATACCACCAGAGAAGAGGGTGAATCTCGCTACCTATATTCTCCAAGACTCTGCAAAGAGCTGGTGGGAGGTGATCTCACAGTCAGGATGCTAGAAGAGTTTGACATGGGATGAGTATCAGCACATCTTCTATAATTACTTCTACCTGGAGATCTGGAGGTCTGATCATGCCCGGGAGTTTATGAGTCTAGTGTAGGGTACTCTTTCTGTTATGGATTACTCATCTTGCTTTACTGAGATGTAGTGTTTCACACCTATTCTAGGAGGAAATGAGATGTTCCTTGTGCGAAAGTTTGAGAATCTTCTGAGGCATGACATCCCATCATAGGTGAACATCTTCAGGTTGACATCGATATCCTCTATCGTCAACCTAGCACTGATCACTAAGTGCAATCCAAGGGACTCTAGAGCAATGAGATAGGGAAGTTCGACATCCTGAGTAAGTGTTCCACTTACTGATATCAGGATGAGCTGCATGGAGTCTGCTGGAGGAGATCAGAGTTGGCAGAATGTATCTTCGGGCAGTAAGGTAGTATGCTACCAATGTGGGAGGAGCGGAAATACTAGGCCCCAGTGCCAGAAAGACCCGATGGAGTGCCGATATTTCAGCACGATGGGCCATATTCACCATTTCTGTCAGATGTTCTCACCAACATCTAGTGGTAGGGGTTCTTATATGTCCCCGAATTTATGAGACGCATCACCAGTTTCTCACTAGTCTTCGAACGGGTGTTCTTTCTATCGTTCGGGCTGAGGAGGAGGTCGTGACCGTGGTGGTCTGTCACCAAGCTACCAGTGATAGCAGTGTGGATCAGCTCAGAGTGGTAAGGTAGGGTCACAGGTCCGCGACATGGTACAGACGTGTTCAGTGGATCAGACCCATCAGGAGCAGGATCCCGGACCTTCTACAGTTCGAGGTACGATCTTAGTAGCCTCTATTTTATCCTCATATCATTTCGATACTGATGCTACGCATAGTTTTATCTCTTTTTCTATTGTGGATATCCTTGGTCTCTGCAACATTTCCTCAACCAATACTTCAAACTTAGACACACCGTTGTGGACTGGACCTATTAGTGTACATCAGTGCAGAGAGTTCCCTCTTGAGGTTGCAGGGTATCCCATATTCTGGGACCTCTATGTCCTAGAGATGACGAGATATGATGTCATTCTTAAAAATGGACTTCCTAGTTCCCTTCCATGTAGTAATCGACTATTATCACCTCAGGGCGTGTTTCATATCACCAGAGGGTGGATCCTTTCTTCATAGAGGTGAGTGGGATGTCCAAGTGAGAAGAGCGGGTCCAGGGTGAATTGGGATGGGAGTAGTTAAAGCCCAGATTTCTTGTCTTTATCTAGATGACAAGGGGACTTCACAGTCAGACATTCCTCCAGTGGTGGATCATTTCAGAGATTTCATTCCAGAGGACTTTTCAGGGTTTCCTCCAGAGCGTGAGGTATACTTCTCAATTGATTTTGTTCCCGGAGTTTCACTGATGTCCATTCATCATTATAGGATGGAAACACCTGAGTTGCAGGAGGTCAAGAATTAGATAGAAGAGTTATAGTAAAAGGGTTACACTCGACCTAGTACTTCTCCTTGTGGTTCGCCTATCCTTTTTGCGATGAAGGCAGTTGGTAAACTCAGGATTTTTGTGGACTATCATAACTCGAACCCGTTGACGGTCAAGAACCGCTATCCCTTGTCGAGGATCGATGGTCTCATTGATCAGATTCGAGGATCTTGGGTGTTATAGAAGATTTATTTGAGATTATGTTATCATCATTTTAGCGTTTGACCATCTGGTATACCTCTTATAGCTTTCTGGTGCAGGTATGGTCTATTCGAGTATATGGTTATGTCGCTCGGTCTCACGAATGTGCCTGCAGTTTCAATGTCACTGTTGAACCGAGTTTTCTATCCATACTTGGATTCAATTGTGATTATTTTAATGGATGATATCTTGGTGTACTATCACACTCGACAAGACCATGCTACCCATATTGAGATCATTTTGAGTGCACTGAGGGAGCAGCAGTTATATGCTAAGCTCTCAAAATGCCACTTTTGGAAGGACCAGATTCACTCATTGGGTCATGTTATCTCAAAGGAAGTTGTATCAGTAGATCCAGAGAAAGAGAGAGTTGTAGATTACTAGGAGCAGCTGAAGAATGTCTTTGAGGTTCAGAGTTTTCTAGGGCTGGTAGGATACGACAGACATTTCATACAGTACTTTTCAGGCCTAGCAGCACCACTGACCAATCTAACCAAGAATGGGGCGAAGTTCTTATGGTCAGATTCTAGTGAGTCATCCTTTTAGAAGCTGAAGGGGGTGTTGGCTTCAGCACCGATACTAGTCTTTCTAGAGCAGGTAAAGAGGTATACTATTTATTGTGATGCTTCAGGTATTGGGCTGGGAACTGTGCTTATACCGGGAGATGGAGTTATTGCATATGTGTCTCGATAGTTAAGGCCACATGAGAGAAATTACCCGACGCACGATATGGAGTTGGAAGCTATTGTTCATTCCCGACACTATTGGAGACATTATCTTCTTGGAGAGCACTTTGTGGTTTCCACTGACCACAATATTATCATGTACATCTTCACTCAGTGTGATCTGGATTTGAGACAGAAATGGTGGGTTGAATACCTTCAGTATTTTGAAATTGATCTTGCCTACATGCCTGTGAAAGGCAATGTTGTGGCTGATGCACTAAGCAGGAGGACTCAGATTCAGGATGTTCATGAGTCTAGAAGTTAGTGGAAGCATATGGATCTGTTCTCTAATATGCATTTGGAGGATCCCAACAGTCAGGGGTAGACATTCCTTTCTTCTATAGTTGTTACCTCTACTCTTCTTGATCAGGTATGAATGAGGCAGCTATTGGATTCTGAAGGACTAATCCTACAGGAAAGTGTGTCAGGAGAGGACCCTATTCCTGGATGGTCCATAGGCAAGGATGAGATCCAACAATTCTAGGGATGCGTATGTATTCCAGAATATATACACGAGGAGCTGATGCGAGACATTCATTCCTCAGTTTGGGCAGTTCATACTGGCATCACCAGGATGTATCATGATCCACACCATCAGTATTGGTGGCCTGTTATGAAGAGGGACATTGATGGTTTTGTCATGAAGTGTTCCACTTGTCAGCAGTTGAAGACGGAGCATTAGCTACCAGTAGGGCTTTTATAGTAGTTAACCATTCCCGAATGTAAGTGGAATGACATCGCAATAGACTTCATGACCTACTTTCCGAGGTCACCTCGAGGTTATGACATAGTATGTGTTGTCATTGACAGACTCATGAAGGTTTCTCACTTTTTTCCGATTAAGGAGACCTTCAGTGTGGACGATATGGAGTTTTTGTACATCCGAGAGATTGTACATATGCATGTAGTTCCACAAATCATTATTTCAGACATGGATACATGTTTTACTTCCCGCTTCTGATAGGGACTTTAGAGGGATTTGGTTACACATGTAATTTTGAGTTCAAGTTACCATCCCCAGATAGATGGCCAGTCCAAGCGTACGATTTCGGTTCTTGAAGATATGCTCCAAGCATGCATCCTAGATTTTGGAGGTTTTTGGGAGAATACTATAACTCCTATGGAGTTTTCCTATAACAACAGTTTTCAGGTGACTTTTCATATGACACCATATGATGCATTGTACGATAAGCCATGCCGATCACCTTTATTCTAGATGGAGGTAGGAGAGGCAGCTTTGCTGGGACCTCGTCTTGTTCAGGAGACATCTGAGTAGATAGCATTGATTCGGAAGATGAGGGCTATGGGACAGTCTTGATAAAATTCATATGCTGATCAGTGAAGATGACCTCTGAAGTTCGAGGTCATGGATCCGGTTTTCCTACGTGTTGCACCGAGGTTGGGACACAAGACCATTCAGACACAAGGTATTCTTTCATTGAGGTATGTCAGGCTGTTTGAGGTGTTGGAGAGAGTTGGTCTGGTTGCCAATTAGTTTCATTTACATCAGATTTACTGGGCTATGCATGATTTCTTCAATGATTCTCAACTCTGATGTTACTTTTTTGACCCATCTCATATCTTTCATCCTAAGGAGGTTGAGCTTGATGTAGATGCGTCATTTGAGGAGAATCCTATCTTGATTTTGGATCGTAATATAATGGTTCTCCATGGAAGGTCTGTTCCTCTAGTATGGGTGCTATGGCTGCACGGGTGAGTACATGATGAGACTTGAGAGAGGGAGGCTGATGTACGATCACAGTTGCCAGAGCTGTTTGGGGTTTCTTTTTCTACGGAAAGATAGGGAAAATTAGGAACATATTTCATTAAGGGGGAATGTTTGTAACAACCCGGAACTTTATTTCAGGTATGTTTTTCCTCTTTCTGGAGATTTTAAGAAAAGAGGAGTTTCTGGATATTTTTGAAGTGCACGCCCTGTACATTATGTGAACACGTTGTGTACTCCCTTTCCGCGCAAGGCCGTGTGCTGGCCATGTCCAGGCCACACACACAGCCATATAGAGGTGAGGTAGAGGCCAGATAAAGTAGAGTGCGGAAAAACCTAGTACAGGAAGTGTACTCCAAAAGTACACGCCGTGTATTTTCTTTTCTTCATTAAATGCACCGGGCTCACGTCTAATCGCCATAAACATCTTATTCTAGGTCTCGTTCGACCGAGAGACCCCGTACAACCATAGAAATTCTCCGAGCCCCTGAGCCTCTGTCTGTTTTCCAAATCTACCATCGTCGATTACGTTGGAACCGCAGTGGCAATCTCTTCCATCATCTAGAGCATCATTTTCCATTTCCTTATTTTTTCAGGTTATCTTGTGTTGAATGATTTGTGAGTTTTTATATATATACGAAATTCTAAGGAGATTCAAGGTTCGTGGTTCAAGTATATCGATCTCAGAGAATCATGGTAGGTGGTCTGTTCCTTTCAATTCAAAGTCGTTTAGTTTTACGTGTGAATTCCACCAATACCCTTGAACGAGGTATTGTGTGTTTACTAATTCACCCTTGTTGTTTTCTTGCCTTGCATTAATTCTTGTGTAGAGGTAAATTTGGTTATGTATAAGGATAATTGTTAAGATTTGATGTTTTTACCATGCTTATCTATTTACGGCATTTTGGTCTTGTTCAGCTCATTGGTCATTATACCTATTTTCCATGCCTTGTGATCTTTGGAAGGACTTTTAATTTGAGGACTTCCTTGAGTTATTGTAGACTACTTATCCAAGTAGCTATGTAGTATTAAAATCTCTATATAGCATTATTATGGACGACTGGCATGGGGTCATGAGAACCTGGTGAAATAGACTATAAGGAGATAGGCCGAGTGAGCTTCATCAATGAGTCCTGGACATTATAGACTATATGGGATAGACCAAGTGAGCTTCCCAAAGAGTCTCGGATATTCTAGATTACATGTGGATAGACCGGGTTTTCTTCTTTAGATATCCTTGAGCATTATAGACTATACAGGGATTGACCGAGTGATCATCCTCAGAGAGTATTAGTTTTATTTGAATTTCCATATACCACTCCATGCTATTGGAGGAATTGACCCAGTGAGCTTCTTTAGAGAGTCTCCATAACTTGGGGCTATAAGGGGAATTAATGGCATGATCTTCCTCACAGATTCCTAGACTACCATAGAGTATAATGGGAATTAACTGAGTGTGATTCCACAAAGAGTCTATAGTTTTGTATGACCAAACCAGAGGGGTTAGATAGAGTGTACTACCTAGAGGGTTATTGGTACTTCTTGGATATGACCAGAGGGGATAGTTTTGAGTACATACCAAAGGTTTTCATGCTTGCGGTTAGCAGTTTGCTTCATTGTTTCTTTTTTGATCTATGTATTGTTTACTATTGTGTATCATCCAGTTTACTGCTTACTATTTACATCTTACTGTACATTTACCTACCATATACTCACTAACAGTTAGGCAGTGATCATTGGGTGGTTTCCAACTAGGATTTAGTTTGACTCCCTATTTGGGTAATACTTTTGTGCCCAAATTTTGTTATTATGGAAGGTATATATAAGGGAATTTTACCTTATAATTCAGGTACTTGACTTTCATTGGATCAGGAGAGCATGGGAAAAACCAGAGGTTTTGTGATGCTGAGGAGTTGCTTATCTGTTCTTCTTTTCCACTATGGCTTAGAACTATTGTATTTCCATCATTGTGACTTGTTTGGATTCTTTCCTAGACACATGTATCATGCACCATTTCATATATATGTATGTGTGCCCCATTTGTTTATTGCTTTAGTCTTCCAATGTTTACTGTTGATTGGATATTTATAGCTTCTGCTATTACATGTTTTGATTACATCTGTTGTGTACTCTGCCAATGAGGGCATAGTTTCCCCACTATCAAACCTAAGACCCTCGCACCTAGTAGATACACTCTGGTGGTTTGGGAAATTCACTTGAGGCAATGTGACCAACCAAGTATGGAGCGCCTATGGGTGGAATCCAGAACAGCGAAATTACACACACCGAGGCCACGATCAACCTCTCGAATCATTTCCGCCATAATATTTCAGAAGAGCATGTGAGGATGTTGTACATCCTCTCCCCCAGCACACATCTCATGTAGTAGCGAGCAAAGTCTGTCCATCTCATCCAACCATAGTTATTGGGGGGTGTCATTGTTGAAGCGCTTGATTAGCTTCCATGATCGATGGAGGACTATCATGATATCTTCTTCATTTGAGGCCATATTCTCCCAGTCGGCATGATTGGAAGGCTCATACGTATGGAATTCCCCTGGGAACTCTTCAGACGAGTCCACATCTGGTGTTTGATCAGGCGTGGTGGAATCTGGATTATCTGATCGATCCTCATCATCAGATCCTACCTTGATGATCTCGGGTTCAACGCCACATACGGTCCCACTAGTGATAGGGAGAACCACCGCAAGATCGGTTTGGACCTCCACCTCCACTCCCACTAGCATTCCCCTGGGAAGGACACCGCTAGAAGCCCTAACCATCCATGCCAAGGAAACCCACATCATTTGAAGAACTGTATGCACTAGAAAGGGGCATGGATGTTAGTGAATAGGGGTAGGGGATGACAGTGATGAAATTGGTAGAGGGTACTTATAAGGATCGAATTCATGGACTCGCCCTTGGGTTGATTCCATCGGGACCCCAAAGCGAGGCCCTCTGTATATGGTTGGAAGGTCTGAAAACTCCCAAGAGGGTCGCCTCAGGTGTCCTAGCCATGCTGGATGCAGTAATAGATGAGGTGGAAGACGTGGATCCTGATGGTCCCATATCCACATCCGCTGAGGGATGTGAATGAGTTCTATGTATGAGACCCTCCTACATGGTTCAGATGTTAACAAGGAGTCCAGAATGACCTCATAGAAATTCTCAAAGAAGGGTTTTTTTATTTTTTCCTCACGGGCCTCTGCGAATTCTTCGAGATCCAAGTGTTGACCTCCAACATCACCATCCTCGAATGAGATCCCTCTCTCATCATCGTCTCCCCAGGAGGACTCTTCTGATTCATTTGGAAGAGTGAATAATTATCTCAAATCAGCAGCTGACATCTACAGGGGAGTAGTGCGATCAAGCCACACATTTACTTGATCTTTCATTGGACGAGGGGCACCCTAGGAATGTGCAATGTCCTCCAGCTCTACCAGGTACCACTCTACCTCCACTTGGGGCACCAAAAAGTCAGCCCGGATAGGGCCTATCAATGGTAAATCCATCCCGAGTTAGTTCATGTGCTGCCAAAACTCAGCGGGGCCGAGGAATTGCCTTATGAATTCCAAAATTTCCAAGGTCTCTAGGAAGACAGCATCCTTCGGCTTGTCGATATGGCCTAGCCGCTTCCCCAGAGCCTGGATAGGTATCCTTCTAAATCCTCTCAGCGGCCTCGCCTCTGGATGTCCTTATTCTTCTAGAACTTCGGGGTCCACTTCCACTACCGGATCAATGGGTACTACCTCAACATCAACTGGTTCGGGACCCACTGTCACAGAAACCCAGCCACCACAGGATGCCCTACCTACAGTCCGACCCCAGCCTCATGGTCGGGAAAGCTCACCATCACCGACCTAAACAGTTGGTTGCTTTATCCTCTCCCCTGGATAAGCTGTCTCCCAGCTCTGGGCATATTCTATTACCCACTGAAGGACGATGGTCGGTGGAGGAAACTCGTTCTGCATCTTCCCATATTCCTTCATAAACATTTACCACATATTCCACATCACGCATAGGTGTTCGTCATACCACACCTCTAGATAGACATGTGGGATCAGTCGCTGCGTGCAATGGAATTGATTTTCAATTCGGCGTACTGTATATTGCTTGAAGAGGGGCTCACGGTCCACCCTCGCCACCATGAATCCCCCATGAATGGCCTGGAGATGGGCTTGGTGCTCTTCCATTCCTGGCAGTCATTAGTAAATACCCACTTAGACAAAGGAAACGGGTGGAAATTGAATTCCTTCACCATCCATATTTGGTCCTGAACCAACGGTGTGGTCATCTTGGCTAGAATGGTCTCGGAATCGTTCAAGATTTATGGGTGGATGTTTGAGCCTGGGGGAGAGATTGGGTTTAGGTATTCATAAACCCCCCCTAATATGTGATGCTATCCACCCATACAAGATGTGGAATGGCCCACATACCCTCTACGGCCTTTTTCCCTCACTGATATTCCACAGTACCTTATGTAGCATGGCGAGTATCAGGATTCCCAGGTTGACCCGCCCTCCAGTCACCAACATGGATTCCATGATGAACGAGCATGGTAATAATAACATGTTGGTATCCCTCACCAGTAGGATCCAACCACAGATCAGAGCCACGATGAATGATGATCGCCTGATTATTGGTTGTTGCTCATTGCTGACACTGAATCCCCATTTCTTACACTAGCTGTCCTCCAAAAGAATCCAGTACAAGTATTTCATGCCCTGTTGAGCCCCCTTTGGAATGAATCAAGGTCTTGCTAGAAACTGATTGTTTTCCGGGATGATCATGAATTTTTTGAACCACCGCCTGAAGTGGACATCCTTTACTGCCTCCTTGTCCTCCTCGGGCACAAGCTCTATCAGTTCCATCACCGGCCATGGCATTTAGTTCGGATCCTCCCATGCACTCATGACAGGGTGGAATTCATCGTACATCACCCCCAATATCAGGACCCCTGATATCTGGTGGACATCCCACAAACTGATACGGAAATCTACATAGTGTAAGGGGAAGGTATTAGTACTCGACGACCATATACCCTACAGCTCTAGAATCCGCTCTTTCAGTTTATATATGTGGAATTGAGTGGCTCATGACAACTCATAAAAACCCACTCTCCTCAGCTCAGATCCAAATACCACACACGAGGCATCTAACTAGTTGGCTCAGGCCCAATCATCTATGAAGTTTCCACCCTGGCGCTTGTCTCATTCCTCGGACCACCCCTTCCTTAGGTTCCTCAAAGTTCCGTTCAGTATCGTTTGGTAAAGAGGAGGGGAAGTCTCTTGCTGCAATGCCTTTCCATCGACGTTATTCAGATGGTTGTATAATCAATCAGCATTGATGGGTGTAAAATCCTTCCGGGCATGGACATCACCCGCCCTGAGCCATCGGCGCTGGCATGACGTGCTCCTGATAAAGTAAGCTGGTTCATCCATTCTTGCATCAGGGATGAAAATTTCATTCCTCAGCCCGAATCCATATAAGGGAAACTGCATACACAGTGGGTAGTTCTTCTGGATCTCTGATAGCAGCTCCACCAATGAACTATTATCTGAGTGGCTTCGTACCAACTCCCCTAGTCCCAGACTAATCTACATATCATGCCTCCAGGCGGCATCCGCATGGACCTCCTAGGAATCTTCTTGGTTGTCCATTCAGTTCTAAAACATCAACTATTTTGGTTTTGGTTCGCGAAACTCATTCGCAGAGAGCGTTCGAGATGCCGATTCATGGAGAGAGTCCGCAGAGTCCAATCACGGTGTCCTGCCCACACCATCAAGCATGAGACCATGAAGCACTATAGTAGATTCAAAAAATCATTGTGATATGTGGAGAAAAGTCTTGATTCTTGGATAGAAGTTGGGGATTATGCGGTGATTCACGAATTGAGAGCGACAAAGTTCATAATCATGGAGACGAAAAGAGAAAAAATTGTGTTTAGGACCCCTATTTATAAGAGAGGGACCCTCAGAGCTTCACAGTGCATCTTGGATAAATCCTGCATCATGGCATGTCCCGGCCGAAGCCTGCTTCATGGAATTTCCCGGCCGAAGCCTGGTTCGTGGCGTGTCTGACCAGAGCTTCAATTTCCCGCATGGTGAGCCCTATTTTCAAGGTAGCTTCTCCAACAACCGAGTATTTTGGTGATTAACCATTAGACATAGACTCATGCCATCTCTGCAGCTCCACGTATGGGGGGGGGAATTTATTGACGCCAAAATGTGGGAGTGAGAAGATAACACCAGACCGAAGGCTTCCTTGTGGAGCCCATTCACGGAGAACCGTCCGCACCTCACCATCACGATGTAGGGAGGCTATAATGCTTGGCTACCCACATTTACATTCGCGACCCACTGAGAAGTAAGGAGGTGGTAACACTCCATGACCCCATTAATGTTTGTTTCCCACCATGATGCAAGGAGGCGGTAACACTCCGTGACCCCCCTTGACGTTCGCAACCAGCTACGAAGCAAGGAGGCAGTAATGCTCTGTGACCCCATTTGACGTTAGTGATGCGCCGTGGAGCAAATGACCTCCTCTTCGTGCTGAGTGAGCACTGATTCACGATGCCTCTCTCCTTTAAATAAGGTCCTCCCCCCAAATTCATGAGATGGTAGATCCGACCTTTTGACTTCACAGCTCCCGAATCGTGAATCACGATTCTGCTCTATGAACCATGAGTTGTACGTGGTACTTCTGCTCTGAAAACTGCATTCACATTGTCTCATATTGATCCCCTCTTCCCAGAGAGATTTATATCGCGGAGCCTAAGGGCCTCCGCAATGGAAGGGGGTCCCCAAGGGGAACCGTGTCATCGCTGAGCATTTATGCTTCGCGAAACTCCCTTCATGTACACATGATCCACATGCTAAGGTAGGGTCACTGTACTTCACAGAGAAAATTGCTTCATAACATCTTTCTTTGTGAGGAACTGTCACTCCCTGAGGCTTTTCTCTGCGAATTCCTTTCCACTTAATGATGCACCTCCTATATGCACCTCAACCCTATACTTAGGCTGAGGCACCCCCCTTCGCGATGCACATCCCTTCGCAAGTGCCCTCCGCCACGCGGAGCAACAGTGCTTCACAAGGCCCCTGCCTATGGACCCCTCTGTTTGGAAATTCCTCTTCCAGTGCGACCCTCCATGTTTTCACAATGTGACTTCAAAGTCCCATGGATGATACTTCCCGTTGTGTTTCTTCACCTCATTCTTCTTCACATAGGCACGCTAATGGAAATTGTTTCTTTACATAGACACACAAACATGGACCCCCTGATGGTTTTCTACATGAAACCCCCTCACCACGTCTTTTCTTGTACCCTCTCTGCACCAAGGAGCAATGGGTACTAGTTATTTAAGACCTAGGGGTGTGGATAAAACCCACCTTGTCTGTGATACAGGACGTTAAACTGCCAAGAACCTTTAACATCAGCACATGATGTTAAACTGTGACCTCCCCCTATGCCTCACACGCGGGGTACCCCCACCATGGACACTATCCATTCCCAGAGGTCTCCAAATGGGATGATATCCTCTTTAGGGGAGTGTATTTTGTCCTTGGGGAAAGGGAAACCATCTCACTGTAAGCCCCTAGCTTTCTTGTGGGAGGCAACACCCCTGCTCCACCTTCTCTCTTCAGTCCCGAAGGCCAGCAAAGGGCTTGATGGGGAACAATGTTTCTCCTTCTATGGACCCAAGTCCCTCTCCTATTGTGCTTTGTCGCCATAGGGCCTTCCTCCTAGAGTAAGTCCCAAACACATCGGGCTACTAACCATGAATAAGCCGATATTTCCTCTTTGGGTTATGATCATGTGTAAGCCCCACTTCACTTCACACAGACGCACCTTTCGCTTCATGATCGTCGGGACTTTGTTGTCTCTTGTTTCTCACCCTGAGCATGACTCATGTGGGATTAGAGTGAGCACTGACCATGACATCTTCCTTGGACCGCCACAGAGAGTATGTCCAAAATGACTCCTCTGAAGTACTTGGTATTTTATCCTTGCCAAGGCAGCGTACGTAGGAAGCCTCCACGATGTTCAAGCCCAACACTCGGTCATTCTGACCATCTTCACGTCGGTTCACCAACACCTTAAGCTACCTCAGATCGTAAGCCCAAAATGCCACCATTAGAACTACAAGGTCTTTGATCATTGTTAAGGTAAGTTATGTGGTAATCCTCCCTATGGTTCATGTACAACACCTAGTTTTCCCGACACCCATTCACGTCGGTTCAATAACCCCCTTTTCACCTGAACTACGTGGAATTTGATCTTGGCCAGGGAAGAGTATGTAAGAAACCTCCACAAGGTTCAAGCCCACCACCCGGTTGTCTTGAAATCCTTCATATCGGTTCACCAAACACCTTGGGCTGCCAAAGAGGATTTGACCCAAATGCCCCCATATCCGAACTATGAGTCCTTTGATCCTTTCCAAGGCAGGTTACATAGGAAGCCTCTACGAGGTTCAAGACCAGCACCATCTATTAGACCCCAGGTCCTCCTCCACGTTAGTTCACCGACACACTAGGCCGCCTCAGAGTGTAAGACCCAAATGACACCAACCTTAACTATGTGGTCATTGATCCTTACCATGGAAGGGTACATAGGATGCCTCTACGAGGTTTAAGCCCACCACCCAGTCGTCCTGACCTCCTTAACGTCGGTTCACCAAACACCTTGGGCTACCTCAGAGTGTAACCCCCAAATGCCCCATATCTGAACTACAAGGACTTTGATCCCTGACAATGTAGTGTATGTAGGAAGCATCCATGAGGTTCATTCCCACCACCATCTATTGGACCCTAGGTCTTCCTCCACGTCGGTTTACTGACACCCAGGGCCGCCTCAGAGCATAAGACCAAAATGACACCACCTAAACTACATGGTCTTTGATCCTTACAAAGGCATAGTACGTTGGAAGCCTTCTGGAGGTTGAATCCCACCACCATCCATTGGTCCCGACCATCTTAACGTCTGTGCACCAAGCCCACCACCCTTTGGAGCCCAAGTCCACCTTCACATCAGTTCGCCCCGATCGTGCAAGACGTTAAATTGTATCCACCATTCTAAACAATGTGTTCGTTGATCCTTTCCAAGGAAGGGTATGTTGGAATCCTCCCTATGGTTCAATCCCAAAACCACCCATTGGTCCCGACCATCTTCACGTCGGTGCACTAAGCCCACCAACCATTTGACCACAGGTCCACCTTCACATTGGTTCAGCCCCATCCCACACGACGTTAAACTGTGGACCACTTTCAGTGGAAGGATGTTGTCACTACATCCAGTAGTAAGCTGTTGTCACTCCATGCAGCAGTATGTCATTCTAACTCCATTCAGCAGTAATCCATTTCCAAATACATTTAGTGATAAGAAATTTTCATTCCATCTAGTGGTAAGCTGTTGTAACCTTAATAAGCGGTAAATCGTTGTGACCCTTTGCAGCCGTAAGCTATTGCGACCTCATCAGTGGTAAGTTGCTGACAGCCCCGTCTGTTGGTAACCCGTTGTGACCTCAATCATTGGTATTCCGTTGAAACCCCATCAATGTTATATCATTGACACATTATCCAATAGTAAGTCGTTGGGATCTCATCAAGCGGTAAGCCATTGAAAACCCCAATCGGCTGAAACCCGTTATTATATGAACTTTGTGGACTTCGATTCCATGCCACGAGTAGACGTAGGAAGTCTCTTCGAGGCTCAAGCAGACAACCATCATCCTCCTCATGATGGTTCCACCCAATTCACCATCCAATTCATAGAACCTTCCATCATCCATCAAAATTCATACCCGGGCCACCACATCCCTATGCGATCATGCCACCTCAATCCCTATTCCCCCTAAAAACATTCGGGAAGTCAGCCATGTGTTGGCCCAAATATCGACGTTCCCTCCAGGGGGTTCCCCCATCTGATCCACTCTTTTCAGTGTTCTGATCAGTCTAATCCATCTCTGCTGGAAGTTAATCTTGCGACATACCCTGTGATAAACAAGGGAATCTGAGGAAATCCTCAAATACATGCCCAAAGCATATGATTCCCCGTGTTCGATGTGCGATTCCTCGTTCTTCCACACCCTCGAGAAGCCCTATAACAAGGGACATAAGATAGACTTGACAATCTCTAGTGTCCAGACATGCCAGTGATGCCCAATGTGACTACTCCTATAACTGAAGGTTGCTGCCCTGACTAGACACCTTGGAATGTCCTGACAGAAGCAGTGAAATTAACTATTGTCCATTAAGATATGGCATCAGTAAGAGTTTCACAAACAACTTCTTAAGTCTATGAGGGAGTCCCTGACTAAATTATGAGTTCCGAGTAGGAATCCATAGAAGGAAGAATTGACATCCCATCATCCTATTTTGATCAAGGAGTTGACGTCCCTGAATAAGGAGCAGATGCTGCCCGTCATTGGAAAGCGGAAATGCGTAGCAACAAAAGCCACACCCCTCGTCCCCGAACGAGACGGACACGAACACCCTGGTGAATGTGTCGGAAACCGACATCATATTATGTGAATTACTGTATCTCATTGATAAAAAAAATTAAATAACGAGCTAAGAGATATATCAATTACTAAAAAAACTACTCTTCCATTGGTGGTGTAATCATTGTAGAAGCGAATTGCATTTGCAGTGGTATATAGTGGGTATAACCCAACCACGCTTCTACTCAATAATTCCAGCACAAAGAGGATGATTAAGAGAAGTATAAATATTAATGAAACATAAGAAAACCGAATATATAAAATAATAACAATGAAGTCTGATACAGAAATGAAAATAATACAACATTATTAAGGGAAGTAGGATTCAATGAGGGGATCTTTTCTTCAAGAGATACCCATATTACAATGGTTGTAGAATTTGGGTGAAAAAAATAATACTCTACCTACAATCTCTTAATTCACATCCCAATGATTTAAAATGAGAAAAACCATAATTTATATAGTGGAGGGGAGGCTAGGTTTAACGAGGATTCAAATGTGAATGGGGAATCTCGGACAAATAATTTAATACAATTTTCACCACCAATTTTACCATCAAAACGTGCGAACCAGCTTTCCATACAGAAGGATGATTTGGGAAAAAATGAATCCCCGAGATCCTATCAAAATTTGGGCCTAATCAAATCATAGATGAATATGTTGTGTCCCAAATACAGAACCTATGTCCATTTTGGCATGTCAAGCCCAACTTCGAAATCATGGCCCATTTGCACCAATCAAATGCACACTTTGACTCTAGTCTCCTGAATAAAAGTTGTAGAAAATTATATAAGGAACACTTATATAATAATTTTACGTTCAAATAATTCATACTAAAATATTTATGTGCAAAATACTACATGTTATTTTAAAAGGGTAAAACTGGAATTTTAATAAAATTTTCAAATGAATGATCTAATCCCAAATATTTCATAAATCAACATATTTAGAAAAATGTGAGGAAATTATGTCATTTATTATCAATAAAATATTAAACAAAATAATTTTTTATCATTATAACCCATAAAAAAGAAATTAGTTTCATAAATATTTTATAATAGCATAACCCATGGGAAAAATAGTTTTGATAAACAATTTTCAACATAACCATAAACTAAAAAGATATGACTGAAGAATGTATCATTATTTCATCTACCATTTATATCATAGGTAACATATGAGGTTTGAAACAATACTGAATAGAAATACTATAAAATATGATTAAAACATTTTTTTTTGAAAATGTTATCTCAATTTTGAAATCATTTCTTTATAATCAATAAAAATCCCAAAAATTAATAAAAAGGATTCCTATAATATTATATTAGAATCATTTAATTTAATATTTAATGAATTAACACGTAATTATGTTGTAATATTACATACATGTTGGAAATGTATAGGGAAATCATGTCTTTCACACATTTGTAAAAAAATTTCAACAATTTGAATTAGAAAAAATGATTCTTTTTAATCCATTTTGGAAAAATTATAAACAGGTATTAATTAACAGAAATTTTATTTTTTAATGTTTAATAATATTCCTGAGCTTTTTCAGAAAACATAGATATTGAATAGAACTTGTTTTGTCCAAAGTGAGAAATATAGTCAAGTTCTTGATAAAAAAATATTTACATTATTGTGTAAAAAAGAGCTGATATATATAGGAATAAATTGTAATTTCAAGATATATTATATGTGAATAAAATACATTTGCTTCTTTATTTATTGATCATATTATTATATCTTCATAAGCATAATAATAGATAATCCAGATAAAAATGATCGTATTTGATAAAGAGCATAATTTTTTTATAAAATTTGATTATTAATATAGATTAATGAATAAACATAAATAGATATTGATATAAATTTTTTTCATGAGAATAATTTTAATATAAATTACATTTATGTATTTTGACCCAACTAATGTAAAAAATTAAATATGGAATATTTTCCCTGGAATTAATGATGATACGAAAATCCTTTTCATTAACTAGAAATTCCATAATACATATTCCAAACAAATTTATAATAAATATATAATTCATTGAAATATATTAAATTACCATATTAATATATATCATGCCATATTTTATTTACATTTATCCTTTTATCACCGATTTGTTTACCATTACATATTAAAATCATTACACTGGGTGGTGACTGCTTGATTTTAATGTAGTTTGGATCCTTGGACATAGATTATGGTTCCATATTCTCCAAAATGAATACAATAAAAAAAATCTAATATTATTTAATTTTATATATATTTATAATAGTTATAAAATGTGGATATATAAATAATTTAGTACATCGTTCATGTAGATGGTAGAACACATATGCCCACTAATGATTTTCCAATTTATAGATGGATGAAAAAAAACATAAATAATAAATAACCTTTAAAAAAAATATTCTTATATATAATATATTTTAATTTAATCCATCCTTTTTACTATCAAACTCAATATAAATTGAAAAAATGTATAACTTCAGTTAATTGAGGTTGTACTGCTTGTACAAATAAGCAACGTTATCATTTTCCTATAGATGAATATGTAATATGTTAGATGTTATATTATAATTAAAAAATATTGTTTTATTATGATTTTAAAGAAAAATTATATACACCTTTATCCCTATCTAGGATAGGTGTTGATCCAAAATGAATAACATCTCTTCATTAGATGGTATCCCACCCTACACTTGATCAACGATTCATGTTCCCATTTGATGGAGGAGGAGATAGATGTATACTATCCCACAAAGATAATGTTATTCAATTTTATATTTTATATTAATTTCTATATATGTGAATATTTTTATAATATATTATTACTATTAAAGAAGAAATAAATGAAACCCCTTAGTTAAGAACATGATCCCTTTTGTAGAAAATATATTAAGGATAACACCTAGTCTATTTTTTATTGTGTTTTGTAATAATACCAAGGAATGTAGGATATAGTGAGATAATTTTAGAAGGTAATTGGGTTGTTTATTTTCAATACCAAATTATATTTCTGTGTAGAAAACATATGGGAGGATATGTCATTTTATAAGTGTGGAAGGGGGCCCTATTCGATATATCCTTGAGAAAAAAATGAAAAATTATTTCCCAACAAAAAAACATTCAAAAATTATTAGACGAAATATTTGGATAGGGTAATTTAATAATATGGATAGGAAATTTATCTTATACATGTTTAATTAGAAAAAATACCCTTATATTTTTGGTTTCTCACCGAGTAAACTCATTTTAATGATAACGTCGACACATAATTTATAATGTTTTTTACATATCATTATATTGAAAATATAAAATTAAATTTTAATATTTTATAGTTACTCATAGTAAAAATAAGTAATAAATTAATCTAAATTAAATTATTTTATCTAAAATTAGTTAATTAAAAAAACTCACAGACCTGATGAAAAAGCTATTTTCCAATGAAATTGGTTACATAAAAACAAAAAGTTTACATTTCAAATTTTAGAGAGGATTGATGACAATAAAATAAATATCATTGATAAAAATTTAATTTAATTAATTTTATATTTAAAACTATGATAAAAAATATAAAATTTTCAATGATTAAATAATAAATACACTATTTTTTAAAAAACTATAAATTTTCATTATTCATTTTAAAATTAATCTTCTTTGACACATAATGAAAATTCAATATAAATTAATATTGGTATGTTTATTTTAACAATACGATATATTTTTTCAAATAAATAATCTATAATGGAAAAATTATTCTTTTAAATATTTTTCACAAATATATGATCAAATCATTTTTAGATGAAATATTTGTTTTATTTGTAAAACATGATTTTTTCTTATTCCATGATAAGAAATTTTTTTTACATGTATCCTAAAGAATTTAATTTAATATTTAACATATAAATTTTTTTTAATCAGTCTCCAGTAGAGAATATAGTAATTTGTTAAGTTAAAGCCTATTATCCATATAAAAGAAGTTTTTCTTAGAAAATATTTCATTGATAGTCTAATGAATTTTTTTGTTATAATAATATTATAAAAAATTAATTTATTTTATAAATATAAAAAAATAATTTGTTTGAAATATATTTTCACCAATTAATACCCCAAAATTTATAATCTTGGCTATAGTGGTATGGTATATTACAGTTCGTGAATACTTGTAATTTTGTTTGACATAAGCTATCAATGACAATAAATTTATATGGAAAAATTATTTCCTAAAATATCACTTTATTTATTTTAATTGAATATATATATATATATATCTTATATAAATTTATTTTTGTAATATTATAATCAATTTTTTCATACCACTCAACTTGACTAGATATTTCATAGAAGGGGATATAGAAAATTGGGCATGCTAAAATAATATAAATTTATCTCAATGAAACTAAGAATCATAGTATCATGGCCATTAAATTTTTTCATCCCCATTGATTGGAAATAAAAATAAAAATATATACAAAAATATATTTTCAAAAAAATTATTTTTACCGAATATATTTGTTATAAGACGACTAACAGAAGTTAAATGACCTTTTTCATCAGTGCTAAAATAGTCATGTTTGTTAATATGTATATAGTGTTACATTTCAATTAAATTTTTTTATAATAAATATAAATGTTGGGAAATATCTCTTGATAGGTTATTGAAAAAATATTAAAATTTGACAAGTTTTTATTATGGATATATCATGCATGTTTAGAGTGGAAGTCAAAAATATATTTTCTCATCAAATGTGTTTCCATTTTCACTAACAATTTAGGGATAACTATTTTAATATAAGAGGAATGGTGGAAAATAATAAAAATCTATACTAATATTAAATGTGAGAAGCATACAGGTGAGGAATGTTTGTTTAAAAATCTTCTTGGAAAATGAGTAAAATGGCATCCCATTTACATTACATAATTAATAGTGTATTATAAGATCAAAAAAATCGACCTACACCATGTGGAAAATGTACTAAATACATTTAAATATAATAAAATTATAATAAATATATTATTCTTATATTAATAAATATATTTTTTTGACTGCATTTTTATGTGTCAAAGGAAAGAAAAAATGATATTTGATGATAAATAAATTTTATATCATTGGAAAATGGAGATGGCTTAAAATTATTAAGGAGTAAACCTACCTTGATAATAATGTAATTGATATTGAGTTATCATTAGTAAGGAATAAATAATATAATGGGTCTATCGAATAACTATATAAAATTTAAAAAACATGTATTATATACTTCTCATTTATTGTGAAATCACTCACAATTATTTTATTGAAGGAGAATATGTAATATGGTACAATAAAAAAAAATAAGGAGATACCTTATTTTATTTTCGTTAGAATAGTTGTGTGAGGAGGAATTAGGGGAACACTAGTGTTTTTGAAGAACTTCATCCTCAATGAAGGACGATTCTTCTCTGATGAAGAACATCAACCCTTCATTATAGAACAACTTGGCGACCACAGTTCTCATCCTCTTCTTCCACTGTGACAAGAGAGGAGACAACGACGTGGGGAATTCACCATCGATGATGCACCTTAATTATCTATCCTTCGTGACAAGAGAGGGAACTTGTTCTTCCTCGGGTGCATACCGATGACGACGGAAATGAATCCATCTTGCGTGACGCCCGATGAACGACATAGATTATTGAGTTAGGGGTTTAATCATGAAATTGGATCTTTACTTACCCCATTCTTGTTGGAAATAGTTGTTGAATATGGCCGATTTATATCGTTTTATGCAGAGGGTGCCAGCCGAACGAACCCGGCCTGAAAACCCTTCATTGTTCTCGTTTATTTTTTTTTTATAATTAACAATTGATGGTGGAGGAAGCACGATGTCGTCGCACCATGACAGAAACGAGGCGAAGGGAACCAGCGATGTCATGCCTGTTGTGTGGAAAGATCCGCGGCCTGCCACATGGGCCGCTTCGGCGGAAGAACCAGCCAGCACATCGGCCAACCAGGCAAAGAGGATCCACGGCGCCAGGAGGGCACCATGCTAGAGGACAAGCTGGCCCGTCGGTCATCTGGGCGGAGCCGGACCGTGACGCCAGGAGGGCCCCGCGCTAAAGAAGCCACAAACTACCATGCCGTCCACGTGCGCCCGAGGGCCGGCCAGCCGAGCCGGCCGGTTTGGGAAAGGACGGCGCCACCTGGCGCCGCCGGTGTAGAAGATCAGGGGGCCCATTGGAGCCGCTCGGCTGGCCGGCTGAGCCAGCCGGGCCGCGCCCTACCGTTCCGGGCCGCGACCCTTTTGTTCATGTTATGTAATTCATCAGACCGGTCCGACACCCCCCTGGGTCAGAACCGTCAAACTGGGTCAACCTGACGAATCGACCCACTGGGCTAAACAGGTCGGGCCTGTTATTCAGTTAAACATGAATAACTTAAGGGCCGCACGTCTGATCGATGTGCCGTCTACGGAACTGGGACTCTTTCGAGGAGATGGTCCATTTTCGATAATCTATGTGAGTTTCGGATGAACTTGGATATCGGCCGGGTTAGAAACGAGTGTATTTCTAACCGGGTCTCTGGGACGGAAAAGCCAATATCTCTTAGACCAGGCGTCCGATTGACGTGCCATCTGTCGCGTTGAGTACCTGTTGATGAGACATAAATTTTGGATACATCAACTCTGGACATCATGAAAATAGATGTATCGACCCCCTTGGATCGTGGAGCGGACCCTCCCAGAATCGAGCATGCTGTGTGTGAGAACCCTAGAGCTGGCTGCGACTACGACGACGATGATGAATGTACTAGGATCCTACGTGGGTTAGGCAGCGAGGAGGACTGTACTTGGACTCTCAATGGGTTCAATAGTGATGACGACTTCACTTATATCCTATGTGGGTTTGATAGATATGGTTGTTGTACTTGGATCCTACATGGGTTTGGCAGCGACGACTTCTGTACATGGATCCTACATGGGTTTTGTAGGGGAGATGATTCAGAGGCTACATCTATCATCTCCACCCCTCTTCGTGTTTAGTGTACCTGTTTGAGGTGAATCTTGACTTTCAATCAATATCATCGATATGATTGACTTACTTTTCTTTTTGGACTGGGCTGTTCTTTTCTCTGTGTATTGGGTTGTACTTGGGCTCTTGAGTTGGAGCCGAACTGGAATTGATGACTTAGGTATATGTATGGCCATATACCTAAGTAGAGTTGGTTGATACTTCGTGTCATATATCTTTCCTTTGTGATATATCCTTTGTGGATTCTAGGACACCTTCGGGAGTCTCGGGGTCCCTACTGAGTATCGTATACTCACCCCTTCACAGGCTATGCCCGCACTACGTTGTGTTGGATGCAGACGACATACCGCACTGATCGAGGTGGAGTCTAGTGAAGTAGGACGGTACCTGGAGGTGGACTACTTAGCGAGACGTACATGGAGTGGACGGCCGGACTCGAGGAGCTGAGGAGACCATCTGTACCCACCCTTCAGGTGGGATAGCCGGAGGACGACTCGGTGGTTGCTGATTTACTTTACTGCGGTTGTACTTTCTTTTTAGTTTGGTTTGTATTCTAGCCCATTTACGTTTCATCACTTACTTTTTCACTCTGTTTACATAGTTTTTACTTCATCTAGCATTCTCTGTTGTGTTTTTATTCTTATATAATGGAAATTCCTTCCCTTTTATCGGGATTTACGCCTTTGGTGCTAGTTTCCGGCCCCTAGCCTATGGAAGGGTGGCATGGGGTAGTCACGGCACGGACCCAGAGGATAATTCGTGACAAAACTACTCAACTATAAAATGTGGAACTGGAATCTTTTGAAGAAGTAGAAATAATATAAAGAATGGCAAAAGGAATGAATTATGAATAGGATTAGATTGATATGAATAAAACATTGGAGATTTTAGAGAGACCCAAAAAATACTATGTGGTGATAATAATGTGGGTCCTTAGAAATATTTCATTGATATAACATAAACCTCTTCCAAAATAATTCATGATTTTATATAAAGTCCCAGTTTTTATTTAAGCTATTGATGATGAATAATCTGTTAAATGATTTACATACCATTATAAAATCAGAATATACATTGTATTCATGATTTAAATATAGTCTAAGATCATTAAAATGGTTTTAAAAAAAATATAAATAATGGTGTTCCAATTGGATCATAATAGTTATTTTGTGATGGTTATAAATACGTGATTGTATTTAAATATAGCATAGAAACACTGTTTTAATGGGTTTAACTAAATAAAAAACAATGCTTCATTATAAAATTTTATCGAATAAGGACTCTGTCTAATTATTAGAGGCATTGAATCTAAATTAGTATGGTTCTGACTATATAAGAGTATTAAAATTTTGATCATTGTGGATCAAATTAATCAATGTATTTTTAAATTATAATCATAGTAACTCTAGTAAAATAAATTGAATATAGATCTCATTATAATTAATATCATTACGTTAACATGTACATTGAAATTTAACTATTACAAAAATGCAATACAAAAGCATGGTAAAACAATGAATGGATAATGAAATATGTTTTTAATAATATTATAGTTTAAAAAATTATAGAATGGTAGTCAATAAAATTTACTAAATGTATAAAGTTTCTTATACTCTGAGTAATGTATTTATTTCTGATGTTATGAAAGCCCTCAATGCGATGACCAAATTTCTCAACCACCATATCCCTGGAATTTATCAATTAGCATATCATTGCCTGACTTCCTTGCATCGATCCCCTTGATCTAATAGGTCATATTCACTTTATTCCAATCCCCAAATTTCCATGATCCTAATGATGATCAGACAAATATTTAAATTGTGAAAATTTCTTATAAAAACATCCCTGACAAGGATCCATAGAACTAAAAACTATAAATATTTATAAAGACTAAGAATAAAATTTTCATGATAAGAAATATTCCTATATATATATAAAAAAATTAAAGAAAAATAAATTAATTAATCAGATACATACACATCGAAGGACAAGGTATATATAGGAATGCTTGAAATTGTAATTTTATGGAGTTCATTTCTGTTTAATTATACGTCTATATATTTTTAATAGATGTTTAACATAATTCATGACTTCATATTAATAAACAAAATTAAAATTTTAAATATTCTCCTTACGATAGAAACAAGTATTTTATTATCAAATTATAAACATATGTTATCATTATGGACATCCTTAAAATAATCTATATTGTTAACGTAATGTGAGTTAGTCTGGTTGGATCATTACCAAAATCATTCAAATGGTGATTATATTGGTCAGTATAAAAGTGAACTAAAAAGTATTTCTCAATCTGTTATAATGGTTTTAATCTGATAATCATATCTATACTCATTATGAATATCCAAATAAATAATAGATTTTTTATATTCTTAATACATTAGAACTTAGTCTATTAATGATAAAATATTTTGTTTTCTATAAAAATATAATAAAACACATGGGACATAACATCTCAGTAAAAATAGTTATATAAAAGTGATTTCGATTTCTGAGAAAATAGAAATTGAAATTAAGAAGTATAATTTACGAATGAAAAATATTCCCCTTTTTGGTAAAAAAAATCTAACACAGAAATAAATATTTATCATTAAAACCGTACACCACATTTTTCTATTAAGATCATAATATTCAATGTTTTTAACTAATCCTTAAATCCCCAAGATTTTTTAACTATTCTGAAAATGATAGAGAGTATAACTTTGAATATTTTGAACTCCCCATTTTGATAATATTTTCCAAATATGATAAAAATACTTAGAAATATATTCATATCAATAACAAAATAGCTCTCCCCTTATAAAATATTCAACTCATATATGAATTTATACCCCTTTATGAATGTTCTACAAAACAACCACCACACAATATTGATTTAAAAAAGAATGGGGATGGAACAAAAGTTCATGAAATGTTAAAAAATTTTAAAAAATAAACATAATTGATGTATCTAATCATCATAGTAAATGAATGAACACACACTCAATCATAATTATATAAAAATAAAATAATTTGGATTTGGATGAAGCTATTACTTATTCATTACAAACAACCATCAATTTAATTTTACCAAATTTACACATTATGATTTAGAAATTATATTAATCAATTTCTTATTAAGGTATTCTGAAAGGATTTCATCAATTTGAATTCATTCATATATTTCTCTAACTTTAGTATCATTTATTCTTGAGCCTGAACAATACCAAACTAATTATTTTCATGGTATATCAGTATGATGACTTAATCATCTCATAAAATTATCACTCTAATCTCCAAAACCATTTTCCGAATATTTACATTAAAAAATATTTATATCATTAGTATGATCATTAATGGATTACCTGAATTCTTCATCAAACTTGATTATGTCACCCATATATTTTCATAAGTCAGCGTGGGATTCATATAATTATACTATTAACTTCAAAAAATCGTGAAATTATTTATCGTACTTATAAACTTCAACATTAACAAGGAGAGAGCACTCCACCATCATTTTAATAGATCTATTGTCATTTTCGGAATGATATTTCAATGTCTTCATCTCTAATTTGATCAGGATCTCTAAATCCATAAAAAAATTACGATTTTGAGTTTCGACTGAATATATAATGAATATATTGACCCCTTTCTCCAATTATAAGAGAATATTGAATAGGTACTTCTAATTTTCTGAAAAAATGAGAAACATTATCATAAACATTATATGCCATTTTTTAAAGAATCTAATTTATCTAGATCATGAAATTGAGGATCTATTTTTCTTATTCTGACTTCCATTTGTATTACGTTATTTTTAACTATTTTTTAAATTACCTTTTCATATTTCATAGAATCATTTTTATCATCAGATATTTCCATTATATATATCACTTATATAGTAATGGATTTATCATTATATTTTGTTTTTGGAATTATATAATATTATTTATTCTTAAATAATGCTTCAGTATCTTCTATAGATGGTTTTCCCTCCTATGTAGTTCATCTTTTTTAAACCATATTTTCCAAGGTTGGTAATATTAATGAAGATAAGGATTACATTGATGAATATTTTTTGGACTAATATTCTATATAGAAAACATTTTAATTCCTTTTAAATTTTATTCCACTTCTCCATCATCTTCTAAATTAATCAATTCATCAAATTCATCATATTAATCATCTTATTATTTTTCATAATATTATTTTTCATACTTTTATTCCTTTTATTTTTGGTAGTTATTCTACATCATTGTTCTCAGATTCTTAATTTTCATAAATTTAATCATCAAAATACTTATCAATATTTTATTTTAACTATTTTCCCGTTCATAGAGCTCCTTTTCTTCATTACTCTAGTTTCCACTTTTTTCAACAGCAACTTGAAATGATTCTTACATATCATTAATCATTATTCCATATTATATGATAGAAAGAATTTCTATATGAACCAAAATTGATTCATCAATAATGAACCCGTATTCATCATTTACATTATCAGTGTGAGAAGGTGGTAGAATATCCATCATCGATTTCCTTTAAAATACATTCAAATTCTATTCACATATCACAACTTTTCAAAATGATTTCATACATTTTTTTCATATACGCATTTTGAAAAATATCAAAATCATAGATATTTAATGAATTTTTTTAATGGGGTCATGTATGAACTCTGGATCCCATTATTTTTCATAGATTTGTCTTTCATTATCCCCTAAAAAACATCATCTAGTATCATCTTATACTTATTTTTTTCTTCAATTGTGATTTTTATAACAAACTGTTAGTTTTATCCATTCATCCACCACATACATTTTTTATTAATGTTCCTCCTAAAAAACACCATCAATTTTCTCAATAAAAATATTTTACATATTTTAAAAAACTATCCACATTGTATTTATTTTAAACTCACTCAGGAATGAAATATTCATTATTATTAGATTTCATTTATTTTCCATATTGAATACTTCCATACACTTTTCCACCATCTTAATAATTTATGAAGGAAACATAATAATCTATGACATAATTAAGGATGTTAAATATTTTCTTTTGTATAAGTATTAACATTCAATGATTTAAAAATATCATATTTTCCAAGAAATCATACACAAACACATATGATACATTGAACATAACTCTTTACCCCCATTCGTTAAATGAGAAATCCATACAATAATAGTGTAGTTACTATAATATCCCATGTTAGGTGTTATTATTTTATATCATTTTCATAATGAAAAAACTATAATTCTTTGGCTTTAGTCGTGAATAAATAACTAATACTATTTAAAAACATATTTAAAGGACAATACACTTCGCATATTTAAGAAATTCACTCTAAATCGACATCATTTTTAAATGAAATAATATTTTTCGTTCTATAAATATAGAAAATGATAAATTATTATTCTCATATTCCTTTAGGAATTCTACTGATGCATAAAACTCATGAACTATGTCTGGATAATATAAGTAAAAATATTTTTCTAAATTTTCTGCACATAAACATCTACACATGAAATGAAATCAACCTTCTGGGAGTTAAGTAATATTTATCATACCATAATATTTTAGATTCCATTTTTTTGAATATATAAAACATGGAAATGCCTTATTTTTTTGACATATGAAATTAAACTAGTACAAAAATCGAACAAAAATGGAATCATATAAGACTATATGATAAGTGTGGTGAAATTGATCCAGAGTGAAGAACCATATAACATATGTGGGACCCAGGGTTATCCGTCAATTAATAAGAATCATATTTAAATTTCATCTTCCATATGTTATGTAATGGTCGATATTGGAAAAATTTTCATCTAATAGTCTGGAATTATATGAAGAATCCATTAATTTTTTTTCCTAACCTTTTGGGTTTGTAAAAATTTATTTTTCTATGAATGAATACAATTAGGAAATGTTTAAAAAAATAATAGAATAAAAATTTTAAATTAAATTTATAATGAATGAAATATTGTAATCACACTATAATGTAATTATGAAAAGACATTAATGAGTGGAAGTGTAACTTTCTTAAAAGAAATTTTAAACTGTGTGTTTAAGATTTTATTCATGATGTATTTAACTGATTACAATAGTTTTTAAGTATGTTAAAAATATGATATTATCATTAAAAACACTTATTATGATATTTTAAGCATAAAAACATAATTCAATAGTTTTGAAAAAAAGAAACTAGGTATGATAGTTTTATTGTAAAAAAATGTCACAAAAATAATTTTTTTAAAAAACGATTTTGATAATTTTGTTCATAAATTTTATAATAATTTACATGTTTATAAATAATTTTTGAAACATGAATCCAAAATTAAATTGAAATTTATATGTTCAAAAATATCATTTGGATAAAAGTATTATGAAAACAAATATTTAAGAAAACTAAAATTATAATGAAAAATTTAATGTTTTTCATATCAAAACATATGCACTCCCCCTATAAAAAGGATATTTATATTATTTTGAGTTATTTTTACAAGAAGTAGATATTAATTATTAATTTATAATGATAATTATGATATTCTTGTTGGTATATTTAAATCTATCAGAATGAATAGGATTTGTAATGATATCAGCATGTTGTTATTACATTCTGAATAATTATAAAATTATATGTCCTTAAGTGTGTGATCCTAAAGGAAATGGTTTAATATAAATATTATAATATAATGTGAGTGATTTTAAAGTTTTTAACTTAAATAAATGACAATTGGATTATCATAATGTAATATAATAATACAAAAAAGTCATTCTATAATTTGTGAGTTGGTGTGGAGTCCATAACACCTGGCCAAAACTACTTATAAATTCCACATATTTGTTTTATGAAGTGGAAGGTTATATTGACCCTTGTTTCACATTTATCCAAGGATATAAAGAATCTTTTTTGAAATTACATGTTTGATATGTTTTTTTCTAATCTATTTTATATTAACCAAATTCATCATACAATGTTATTATAATTCGTAAACATTTTTAGAATAATATAAAGGCCATAAATCTATAACGCCCTATAGATAAAGAAAACTTATTTTTAAAAATTTTATATGTGATTCCTTTTATTCATATCGATATATATGGAAAAAGTTTAAAAAAATTACATCTATATTAAAAAAAGTTTTTTAATGTAAGCATCTTATCAATCCTCGAATATATTTTTCATAAACAGGTTACCCAGCCTCATCAAGATCTTTGATATTTTTGGTACCAATGGGAGTACTAATAATTTTAGTATTTTCATATAAAAATTCATTAAGATTATATTTTATATACTAATTTTTTGATATAATTTGTATTTGTATTTTTTAAAAAATTTCAGAACCAAAATAATATTTTAACTAACCCATCATAATCATTTAACACTTGGATTTCAGACGATCTATAATGGAATATATTAATAATTTTGATATAATCCAAATATAATTTCTTTAACATAAATTATAGAAATCATAATATATATAATAATCCATTTTATGAAATGTTTAGGATCTGTTACACCCTTAAGATAATTTTTTTACAAAAAATATTGTCAATAAATCATACCAATCCTTATGGGATTATTTAATTCGTTATATAAATTTGGAATGATTATATAAATATAATATGTTTTTTTATATTGAAATCTAGTCATATGTTCAAAGTAAATATAATCTTGAACAGGCCCACTATGAAAATAAAACATTAAATCAATTTGAAATAGTTTGAAAATTTATAATCCTAAAAATTCTAAAAGTATTCTGATATCTTCATGTTATACAACTAAAGAATATGTTACTTCATTATTATTCACGCCTTGTTTATTTTATCACTTACTAACATGTCTAGATTTATAACTAACAATTATGAAAGTATAATCAAATTTCTTAAAAAATACAATATTACCACAATTTATGAATATTATATAATCCATATAACAAATATCCAGACATTGTCCATTTCAAACTCATTGAATTCATATTTCATTTATTTAATTAATTAATAATCACCTAATTCCTAATTATGATTCTTATGTTCAATTTGGGATAGGAAATAAATATTTTAATTGTTATTCCTTAAAAAAATCATTTCCTAAATGGTTGATCTATATCACCCATGGTATTTTCTCATGGATGATTCTTTTAAACCAATATACTTCTCCTATTTTCCAATGTACCTATTTCAAAAATAGGTGGAAAATAATACTATGGGTTATCTTCAGTGATATATTCATTGAATATATTTTTATGAAATTATCATTATTTCAATGGATGAAAATCAGTTTTAAAAATAACTTCATGGTTGTAGATTGAGGCTATTTAAAAAAAAGGATATGTTTCATGAATAATTCCATGAATTGTTTTCAAAATAAAACAAGTATTTTAATCAAAAACTCTATTTTTCATAGATGTAGTGGAATAACCTAAAAATTTTTATTCATCATATTTTTGTGAAAATGTTTGCGAATTATATTTAATATTCAAAATGAATACAGTGCAACCAAAAAAAATATTAGAAAATTTTGGGATTTTTTTCTATCCACAACTCATAAGTATTGTTATTATGAAAATTTCTAATTAAAACATTATTTATATAAAAATTTGTAGTATTAAGAAATTCATCTAAAAAATTTTATCATCTGTATAAGCAATAATCACGGTTCATTAAATTTCATGATGATTTATATTTCTTTTTTAAACTAAAACATTTTTTTTGTAGTTTGTAAGTGATGAAAAGTAATGTTCAATACATTTCATACATCAAGAATACTAGAAATAATAATTTAAAAATTATCCAAGATGAGAACTATTAATAGTTATCAAGGTGTGGTTTTTTTCATTATTATAATTGGATAAAAATGTTTTTAAATAACAAAATTGTTTGGATTTCATTGTGAGAAAATCATCCCATGTATATCTATTGTAATCATCAACTAAGAAATATCCATAACTTTTATACATGATACCTCTAGTTTTAGTAGGACCATCTAACACTATTATCTCTAACAGGAAATCATTATAATTTGATACTACACAAATATATTTAAAATTTCAACTCTGTTGTTGCTGTATTGAAATTTTTCATAGACATTTAAGTATCAAATATATATTCTGATATATTTTTAAAAATTATTTTTCATATTCAATTTTGATTTGTTTCTATGATTATAGATTATTAAAATTATATAAAATAACCATGTTTGATATTCCATTTCCATATGGAAAGGTAATTCTTGGATCCCCTGGCCTCTTATGTCAAGTGAATAAACATTCTCATATTGATGGATAGAAATAATATATTCATCATTCAAACGGTGTAGAAAACACATATAATTCATAAAATGAATAATTTAACCCTTATCAAATCAATGAAATATGCTTATAAGTTTTTTATTAAAACGTTTAACCAATCAAATATTTTAAATACGATCTTTACCAAGTCATCCAATGTTACATATTCTAATAATATATCTAGGAGTATTACCTATGAATGTAACATTTATACCATTAAAAATTAGAATATTCTTAATGAAATAATTATTTATATAAATATCCCTTGAACATCCATTATCCATGGTTCTTGTATTCTTGTTGTTTGTACTATATTCATTAATAGAAATGAATAATATTACACTATTGGAACCGTAATCATCTTTGGTCTGGTATTGTTATAAAATAAAATCTTATTGATGTAGTATGCTTGATTATTTTTTCAAGATGTAAATTTATTTGAATAATACTCTTTATGAAATAATTTGGATTGTATCAGGTTTAATGAATAATCATTCTTTTGATTCCCAGAACATTGGAATGTAGATCAAATAGTATCACTTTTCGGACAAAGTGATTATTACTGAAAACATTTTCTTTAAAAACCCATTCCAAAACATGTTCCATGAGGATTTATTACCAATATAATTCCATCTAAAACTCTTCTTTAACTTGTTCTAAATGTCAGTATAATCATCAAAAAACTCAATCTATATCCTCAAAGAACATTAGTCTTGTTTCATATAAATTTTGAATTCAAAGGAGGCCAATTCCCATTGATAACATATCTTTAATCCAAAGTAAAAGAGGTTGATTTTTGTATCAAAATCCAGAACATGGTTTAGAGAATCCCACTCCAATGGGGAGAATTTTTCTTCACACACAACCACTATATATTCCTCCATTTTCTACACATCAAGGAATTGCATCTCCATCTGATGTCTCACCACCTTAGGAAAATATTTTTCATGCAAAAGACTTTTAAATTCATCCAACTCTATGGAATAAATCTCCTCTCTATCTATGATATTTTTTACTAATGACCACCAATAATAATATTCACCTTAAAAATGATAAATTGAAATACTTAACATTTGATTTTCTAAACATCCCATAACATCGAATATCTTTTCATGGGCTATAATCTATCCTTCAGCAGAAATTGAGTTCATAGACCCAGTAAAAGATTGTGTGTGTTGTCTCATAAAATATTACACTCTTTTCAAGTTCAATTATGGTACCTCTGGATGTTCTCTTTCACAGATGACATCTTGATTTATTTCCTAGTTTAGCTGATCCATTTCTATCACAATCATCTCGGTTCCAATCCCTACCATTTTGGCAGCCGATTCGTAAGGATCTCATTCTGTTAGTGGATCTCCTCTTCTGTTTCCCTATTTATTCTACAGAGAACCATTCTAGATGAACATATCTTATTCAAATAAACATGGTAATATTTATATGATATATAAATTCAAATTTAAAATAATGTAAAAATAATTTATGGTATTTTATTAACTTCATCCTAACCCATAACTTTATCTAAACCATCCTCTAACACAAACTATAATGACCCAGACCTATTAAATTAAAAAAAATACTAAATTTTAGTTAGGAAATAACTTCATTTAACAATGAGTATCATTTAATTTTTATAGTTTCAATGATTTTGGATATATCACATACATAACATTCTATATTTATAAAAAGGATATAAAACAGAAAAATGGTATCCATTACATCCAAAATATAAAACATTCCCAATAAAAAATTTTTCATTGTAAAATAAACCTATAATTTATCTTGAATTACTTATTTTCTTACACATCCTTATTAACTATGAAAATATTTTAAAAATGAGGGATGAGCACAAAAATCTTAGAATGGTATACGAAATGAATGAAAGAAAACACTGTCCCACAAATACTAGTAACGTATGAAATCATTTTCAAAAAGGCACACATGTTACACATATAATAATACATTGTGAAACATGAGATTCCTATAAAAAAATATAGAACATAAATAGAACCATAATGTTATCTTGGGGAATTACGTAAATAATCTGGTAACCCTTTCCACTACCTAATAATTTTTAACCGTTACGGTTACTTTATAATTTGTGTAACCATCACAATTACACTTGGAATAACCATATAGAAAACCTACACCATAAGCATTCAAAATGAAATTGGAGAGAAATATAGGTCCCATCCTTCTTCATAAAAAATTCCCAAGAACCATATCATATTCATTCAACATGAATACTTGTATAAAAACATTGCTTTTGAATTTTGTGTTATAGAATTTTTGAAAGATGAATTAAAATAAATGCCCCATATAAATATAAAATTATTGAAGTGGGACTTAATTGAGATTATGGAATTAAAATATACACTATAAATACAAATAATGAAACAATATATAAATATTATTCACCTCCCAAACAATTTCAATACCTCGTAAGTAATGAGGTAGAATATTATCCTACAGAATGATGATCAGGTTATGAATTCCTTTACCTCGGAATATTCCTACATAAAACTTGTATAAAACAACAGTATACTAGTTAAAAGTTTTTTATTAATATCTTAAAGAAACATATTCATGTTTATTAATCCATATATGATCATTTCATAACATCATTTCACCCTTAGTCTTCTGTTTTTTGGGTGCACTCTTTACATGATTTCCATGGATGGTTTGTATTTGATTTTCTTATTGTATGGAAAATAAATTCCAAAAGTGGAATGAAATTGTATTAATATATTTTAATATTATATAATGATACAATAAATCATTTTTTTTCATATATTATTATTTATCATTTGAAAAAACATTAATGATATTTGTTTATATCATTTTCCACAGTTCATCGATAATCAAAAACTTGTTTCATTATATAATTTTATTTAATGCATATAAATTCATTACATAACATAAAATAGATTAAAAAATTAAAATTTTATTATTTTCAACAATTAAAATTATTGTTATTATATTTTATGGAAGTAATAGAAATTGGAAACACATCGTCCGCGGTTTTGGTAAATCGGCACATCACGTGCTATGTATTTATTTTTAGAATAAGAGGAAGAGTAGAAGAATGAAGATGATCAATAATTTTCATGAACATGGTAACATAAATAATATATATGAGTCTGGAGATTGAATACCTCCTTGATAATTTATGGTAAAAAGTGTATAAGAAAATTGAGTAATTGGAATGAAACCATATAAAAATGGAAAGGATTTTTACCTATTGATCTCTTCAGCTTGAGATACTCAATAAGGCCTTTGGTTTTGGACTTTTGGAGGGGCCAATAGCTCTAGGAAAAGTGGAAGATACTTGGGGAGTGGATTTTCTAGATCTTAGAAAATTAAAAAGGCTTGAGAGTTGTGAGAGGAAGAGGAGAATGAGGTTGTCATTTATATTGGATTAGTGGAGGGATTTTACTTTATTTTATTCATTATTTTTAATATTTTTGATCAATACTATGAATATTTATAATTAATGTTACCCAAAATAGTAAATATTTCTTGGCAGTTTGAGTTATCTGTACTTACATTACCATTTATCAACTATGATGCAGTAAAACTAGTATTTAGCATTGATTGTATGTTATCATATTTTACTATTCCTAAAAAATTCATGAATTTTAGAAAAATCCTGAAAATTCACTCTAACCATTTATAGACATGTAAAATTAAAAAATGAACTCCATTTTTTGAATATAATTTTCTAAATTTTATAAATTTATTTTTTAAATAAAATCATAATTCAATCAAAATTAAAAAATTTAAATCTATTACTCATATTTTAACACCATGAAAAATTAATCATTCTTTCATTATCACAAATCCCTAAAAAATAAAATAATAATACAATTTCAAATTCATTAGTTCATATTATTAATTATATTACTATTCATGATGTTTTGTTACTATTCACCAAAAAAAATTTGTTCTATAAGACTCCATATAACATACTAATCTCAATTATTGTTAATTATTTTTTGAAATTCAAATCATTGAAGATACACAATTATATTTAAATTCTACTTATAACTATCTACAAAATAATGTATCATGCATTTTAATATATTTTTAAAAATCGTGGGGTGTTATATTATCAACGACATGTGACAAAACATGTTATTAGGGTTTAAAAATTTGAATATGGATTTAATTAAAAAAATTGGATTATGTTATGGGAGTCCTAAACATATCTTAGATGTGACTGATGTTTTTAGAAGATATAATTAGATGGGAATGTACTTGGGGTGAGTCAATCCTTGATGGAGGTTATAAAAAAGAGGGCTTCGATTCTTTAATGTTGAAGTGGAAGCATCATGTGATGGATAATAAATAATCTTGATTGGTGTTTGTAAGGACCGTGGAATAGAAATATGGGCTTTACCATAGATAATCCCCTAGTGTTGGACATGTACAATAAAAAACGTTTTATTTCATAAAGTGTTGATAAAGGGAAATTAATCCCCTTTTCTTTCTTAGAGGCACATCATAAATTTTTAACAGACCACGTTTCATCACTGTTTTTGTAATGCCCCGACCATAGATACCCAGTGTCTGATAATTATTACATAACATTTCAATGATCATAAGAGATCATGTCCCGAAAGACCGATCATTTTAGTAGACTTGGACTTACTATATACAAACATAATATTTATATAACATTATGAAATGAAAAACAACAACATTGTATCTCATTTAATCATGTTCATATCCATTGTACTATCCCTTCAGGTCAATCATAATATATTTCAACACATTCTGAGAATAATAAAACATTGAATGGGGTAAGCTCAAATTCTCATTAAGGGAAACAATGTAGCAGAAACGTTCCTAAATAAGTATAAAAATTTTAGGCAATGTATGAGACTAAAACACAAGAGTTTTAAACTGGAACTTCAGTATTATAGGGAAAATATCAATCAAATAATTCCATTTACATATTCAAATGGATATTCTACTAGTTTAATAATAACATGTAACATTAATATACAATTTGATAATGGTAGAATGCATAATGCCAGACTTCATAATAACAAAGTCAAGGCCTCACGACAAGACTAGAAATAAGATTTTGTCATTGCCATGTATAAGGACACTAGTTTGTCTCATTTGAAAAACTAATTCATCGAGGAGCAACAGAGGGCTCAAATCGTCACTAAAAATGTTTAATGAATTCCTCATATTAAAAGGATTAAGCATGACATAAAAGTTTATATTAAAAATATCATACATAATGTTAACAATTATACCATAAACCATGACTCGTAAAAAAATAATACATCCATAGTAAAACATATCACAAAATCATTTAATTAAATATGGAATATTTTATCATAATAAAACAACTTTCCAACAAAGTGTAAAATCCATCAAAGGATGTTGACAATATGAAATTATAACTATTTGTGAGAAATATCTCATTCTATTTTGAAATCATTTAAAAGTCCTGTAATTTTAAAAGAAAGAATTTATTTTGAAAATATTTTTATAAGCTTGTAAGGGATGCATCGAATGTGTTACAATGGCAGAAATAGGCAGCACCCACCGTATAAGTTAAAAAATCACATTTTAATTATTTTTGTCAAAAATGTTGTAAAATACCTTGTTTGGAAAACGACGAAATTATTCATTTTTTAACATCTCAAAAACAAGAAAAACAAGAGAATAAATTAAATTAATTCGTAGACTATGATATTGTAAAAATTATTTGAAATACATTTTTAGGATACACAGATGTGGGTAATAAATAATTCCTAGTAGATACTCCCGTATAATCAACCTCAGATAATGAAGAGATTGTAGAATTAACTCATACCTTGTACTTTTCCTTGCTCGAGGGAATTTTAAACTCTTTTATAATATTTAAATAATTTTTATTAAAGTATAAAATAATTACATACATAAAAATGATATCATGTATGAACTTATAATATTGATTTGATAATAATATTTAAGTAGTATCATGGTTTCATGTGTTAACTGATTCATTTCCCTTTATTTGATTGGTTATGAAAGCCCTTTATGTTATTGATAAGATGTATTTGATTCATATAATGAGTGATATTATGTTCTTAAACATTATTTTTATTCATAAAATGAATATTATTCTTGAATAGTTATGATGGGGAATGAATTTTATCGTGTAGGTGGATATGGTAATCCGTATGTACGCACAAGGGACAATATCATTCTGTTAATGTTGAAGGAAAAATTAATTGGATATTATATAATATATAAACAATAATTAACATGTTATATTTATTATTTACATCATTTATAATCATTATTATACCAATCAAAATAATGAAGTGTTTGAATAAGAAACTACACCACGATGTGGAGACTTCAAGTCGTACATACACACATATGGTGACATCTCATTCATAGGATTGATAATATAAATAATTGGGTTGTGAAATATTTATAATAACATCACAGTAATTATAAGGTGCTATAGTTATTATTTTTTAATGGAAACAAAAGGAAATAGGAAGTGGAAGAAAGAAAATAGCTTTGAAATAGGTTGTTAAATTACTACAACTTCATTGGATATTTCCTATTGAGTTGATCAAAATGGATTATTGGGATGGATTTCGGATCAATGTTTGGCCACTAGGTCAAAGGGAGGGTAGTTGGGAGGATATTTGAGTAGTTTTTGTCAATGCCAAATGGCTTTGGAAGTGTCATTTTGAGATAAGGGGAAGTACCCTTTTATAAGATAGATGAGGGTTACATTAGAAAAAAAATGAAATATTATATTATTATACAATCATATTCTTTATAAAACTGCTCCAAAATGATTTATTTCAAGTAGATGGTGAGGACTGGTCGAAAACATCTCAACACATAGGTTTTATATATTTTTATGTCACCATATTTACCTTATATTTTAGATTTAATTCTTAGTTAAATAGGTTAACTTTTACCTTGTATCCTACTATCATTATATTATATGGTTACTAAAATTACAATAAAATTACAAGTGATCCCCAAGTGGTTAATTAATGATAATTATTTTATTATATATGTCCTTTGGGTAATCATAGCATTTTTAGGAAAATTATATCATTTAATAATATATAATTTATTTTAAAGACTCGTTAATGTCAATTTTGACACTATTTAGTATTTTATTTTTCTTAACGTCCTAATAACATGATTAATTCGTACGAAATTTAATAAATCAACCCTAACATGTCATGTTAACGTATAAAATTTTTTTAATTCATTAACAATCTCAGTTTACATTTATTTGGATAATTATAATATCAACTATTTTAATCATTCATTAATAAGGTAATTACTACATCATCATTGTGTTATAACCAAGTTTCATTATTTAACATCTAAAAATTATATATAAAATACCATTATGTAGTAAATATAATTATATTTCTAATGAATATTTATATCTCGATTTATCTTCTGTGTAACTCTCTATTAATAATGTATTAGTTATGAATATTTGAATTTAACAATTTTAAGTCATCTTTAAATAAAATAATAATAAATGTGTTTATCAAATCCAAGTGGATCCAAATGATCATATTTTTATACTATTTTTTTTTTGAAATGAACATATCCAATTGAATTATAAATGTTTTAGGTTAATAATAATATCATTTTTACCATTAATTACCTTATTTTCTTTTAATAGTTGTAAATTAATGTAAAACATTACTATTCTCCAAAAATAATTTTCATATTATTGAAAAATAATTTACTTAATACTATCACCCGTGAATCTATGATTTTTTAATTTCACTTCACAAAAGTTTTAAAATTTTGTTTTATGCCAATTTTCTAACATGCATAGAAGGTGGGTAAAAGACGGTAAAAAGTTCAATAAATTTTTTTATATCTACTTTTATTATAAAAATACTCCATTTAATTACATTTAACTAATATAGTTATTATGTATATGTTTCTACTTAAAATATATTAAAAAAAATAAATAACTATTTAAATAAAACTTTAGTTTTGAACAAAAATACAGTACTTTTCACTATTCATCAAAAATTGATTGTTTTCAGAAAAATACCAAAAAATCAACCTAAGATTATTTAGATATTAGGAATCCAAAAATAAATTCTATTTTGAAAAATTAAATTTAGAATTTTTTAAAAATTATGCATTACTATTCATAACGACAAGTTTGATAGGTCATGGTGTGGTAGAACTCGAATTTTTGTACATCACAAGATATTGTATTATTCAAAAGTAATCATATTGTGGAAGCATGGTGTGTTACATTATACCCCCCGTCAAATAAATTTTTTCTTGAAATTTAAAGGAGTGAAAACATTGTCCCACCCCTAGTTACCCAGAGTCGGTTCATTATTATATAACAGTAGCATGATCACAAGGAATCAAGTCCCTATAGACCGATCAGTTTAGTAGCTTTGGAATTACAATATACAAACATATGTTTTACATTACATTATGAAATTAAAAATAGAAACATTGTGTCTCCTTTTAACACATTTATCTCCCATAGACTATCACTGAAGGTCAGTCATTATATACTAATTCACATCTTGGAAAAAATAAAACATATAAAGAGGTGTACTCAGATGCTCATTTAAGATAACAATATAGTGGAAACTTTCATAAATAAACAAAAAAATTTAAGGAAATGTATAAAATTTAAACAAAATACTTTTAATAATATACATCAGTATAATATGGAAATGATAAATCTGATAATGCAATTTACTTATTCATAAAGATATTGTACTTGTAGAATAGTCCCATTTAATATCAATATCAAATTTCATAATGATGGAATGTATAATGCCAGAATTAATAACCACATAGTCAAGGCCTCATGAAAAGTCTAAAAATAATATTTTGTAATGCATTTTTTCCATGAAAATAGTTTTTCTAATGAAACTTACTAATGCATCGAGGAGCTATAGCAGGCTCCACCCATCACTTACTAAGTCCAATGCTTTTCCCATGTAAAAAGGTAGAAATATAACATAAACATTCATTTTCTAATGATGATATGGAATGTTAATACATTAACCATAAACCACGAATAGTATAAAAACAATACATTAATAGTTAAACATATAACAAAAAACCCTCAACAACAATTTGGAATAATGTGTCATAATAAATCAACATTCAAACAAGTGTAAATTCCATTGAAGGAAGTTGACATAGATGAAATCAAAACTATTTGAGATTTATATATCTTTCTATATTGAAATAATTTAAATGTCATGTAATTTTAAAATAAAAAATTTATTTTTATAATATTTTTATAAGCTTGTATGGGATGATTTGATGGTTTTGCAACAATAAAAAATAGCCGCACCCACCTTATAACTTAACTAAGCTTCATTTCCTTAATTTTGTAAAAAATTTCATAAAAGGACATAGTTTGGAAAATGAAGTAATTGTTCCTTTATAAAAATATAAAAAAATATCAAAAAATGGAGTAAATGAATTTAAACCATAGTCTAGGAAATAGTAAAAATGTTTTGAAATACATTTTTAAGAAACAAATTTGTGGGTGATTAAGATGTCCTCGTAGATACTCAACTATTAACAACCTCAGATAATAAAGAGATTATAGAATTAACTATTACCTTGTAATTTTTCATGATCGAAGTTACTTTAACATCAAATATAATATTTAAATCATTGATATTAAATTTTTCATGAACCATATACATAAATATTATATCACATATGAACTTATAATATTTATTTGATAATAATATTTCAGTTGTATCATTGTTTTTGGTGTTAACTGGTTCATTTTCCATTATATGCCTGATAACATAAGCCATGTTTGTTAGGGATAAGATGTATATGATTCATATCCTGAATGATATTAAGTTATTTAAAATTATTTATAATCATTAAAAGAGTATTATTTTTGAATAGTTGTGACGGGGAATGAATTTAGTCGTGTTCATGGAGACGATAATCTGTACGTACGGATGAACAAATATATCATTATTTTTATGGTGAAATCATATGTTATTGGATGATATATAATATATAAAGAATCATTAACATGTTATATTAGTTATTTACATCTGTTATACTCATTATTATACTCATACAAATAAATAATTGTTTGAATAACAGACTACACCACGACGTGGAGACAGTAAGTCGTATGTACGCACATACGTTGAATTCTCATTCATATGATGTTTATAATAATGAATATAATTTTACCATATTTATAATAACATAAAATAATGTACATGGTACTGGATATATAATTTTGGTATGGAATCAATAATAAAAGAGGAACTGGTAGACTAAAAGAACATAGAAAGTGGTGGTGAAATTATTATATCTTCTTCGGACATTTCCTTCTGATTTGATCAAAAGGGATCTTATTATTGGATTAATGATAAAATTATGTCCTCTAGGTTGAAGTGTTCGTATTTGGGGGAATATTCGAGCAGGGGACTACCATGCCAAATTGCATTGGAGGTGTAATTTTGAGAGAAAGGGATGTAACCTTTTTTATGAGAGGTGACAGTTACTTTAGGAAAAGATTGAAATATGATTTTATTATAAAATTATATTTGGTTTATAATGGATCAAAAATGATTTATTTTGAGGATAAGGAGGGTATTGGTCAAAAAAAATATCTACCAATAGGTTTTAGTTATGTTTAGGTCACCGTATTAACCTTATCTATTATATTTAACTCTTAGTAAAATAGTTTATCTTTAACCATGTCTCATTGTATCTTTATATTATATTTTTAGTAAACATACTATAAAATTCCAAGACAACCACTATTGGTTCATTTATGACATGTCTATTATTATATATTTCATTTGGATGAACCTTATATTTTCATGACTTATAGCATTTAATAATATTGTATTTGTTTTAAAAACTCATTTATTTCAATTTGACACTATTTAGTGTCAGATTTTTTTGAAGACCTAACAACATGGTTACTTCTTACAAAATTCATTAAATCAACTGTAACATGTCATATTAACAAATAAAATTCAATTAATTAATAAAAAGTCTCACTTTTCATTTATTTATATATTTATAATATCAGTTATTTTAATCATTCATTAATTATTTAATTATTGCATCATCATTGTGTCATAAATAAATTTAATTATATAATTTCTAAATATTATAAATAAAAAAACCTTATGTAGGGAATATTGTTATCTTCATAACAAGTAATTATAGTCTAATTTATCTTTTGTGAAACCCTATGTAAAAAATGTTTTAGTTATGAAAAATTGAATTCAACTTTTTAACTCTTGTTTAAATAAAATAATAATTAATTCCTTAATTTAATCCATATGGACCAAAAGGATCATAATTTTTTAATAAGGTTGTTTTTGTTATAAATAAACTTAACCTATATAATTTAGACATGTTTAAGGGTAATAATAATGTCAATTTTACCTTTAATTGCACTATATACTTTTACCGGTGGTAAATAAATGTCAAAAGATACTATTTACCAAAATTTAATATCATCTTATTGAACCAAATTTTACCTACTGATATCAAAAAAATTTCTAGGATTTTTAAAATTCAATTCACAAAAGTGGTAAAATTTTGTTTTATGCATATTTGCAAACGTTCCTTGAAGATGGATAAAAGACGGAAAAAAGTTCAGTAAAATTTTATATATCTAATTTTATTATAAAATGAAAACATTGAATTACATTGACATTATATAGTTATTATATATCAATTTGGACCTATATTTTTTTTAATAAAATAAATAATTATTTAAAAAAGAGTCAGTTTTAAATAATAACTTAGTTTTTTTCAGTATTCATCAAAAATTGAATGTTTTTGGAAAATTACAAAAAAACTCACCATAAGATAATTTGGACTTTCTAAATAAAAAAACAAGTAAATTTTTCAAAATAAAATTTAAAAGATTCAAAATGTGGGTAGTACTATTTATACCAGCCAATTTGATGGGTCGTGGTGGGTAAGAACTCAAAGTTACATACAACAAAATCTATTGTATTATTCAAAGTGAAACGTACCATGGAATATTGAGGAGTTATAGTTTAGTGAGGATTCATATGGGTAACCAAAATTACCCTTACACAATAATGTGCATGCATAGGGGTAAATTTTTTTCCATTTTACAAAAAAAATATTTGTTAGAACAACACTAGTTAACCATATAGTGGTTGTATTTATGGAAAAGATATTTGGTTTCAAAATCGTACATCAATTCCCTATATAATAACATAGCCAGTGCTATATTGTATGTGTATTAATGTAAAAAGGGGAAGTCACGCGACATCCATAGAGAATTTCGGTTTATAGGTATTTTTTCACTAGTTGGATTTTCTATTAGGAATCCCATCAATCCCATTTTTCAGTCAACTAAATGGACAGGGAGTCCATATCATGAACTCTTATCTCTTCCACTATCTATATCATCAGTAGGGTAATTGATATGATTTTTTCAAGATGATTCATTTTATGTTTCCTCATCTTCTCTCATGTTATATTTTTTAGAGTATTCATTCAACTATTATCACATGATTATAGTTTTGATGACCCAGATCCAACAATTAGTTGTTGTATGATTAAACATGATAGAGATGAGGTGTATACCTAGTATATTAGGTCTTAGATGGGGATGTTTGTTTTATTTTTTATCATTTATTTTATGGTATGTTTCTCCCTGGATTCATTTTTAGATTCTATGAAATTATGTGGATTTATTCATTCCTTTGGTTTTTAGGATGGTTGATTTTTCTTGTATTAGGATTAATATAGTGTTATGAATTGACAACTCCATGGAAGTCATGATTTACATAATAATACATCAACTAATAAGTTTTATTGAAGACATATTTTTATGTGGGTTTTTATTGAGCATGGTTGGCTTATAACAACTTATATTTTATTCTCACGCCTATATGAAATAATTTATTCCTCATGGAATTTTTGGGGTTTAGTGGTTGTTCAAGGGTTTTTTTATATTGGTGGGAGCATCAAATATTATATAATTTCATGACATATAGTGATGTGTGTGTGGATTTTTCAAATTATTTTTTTATTTATTAACCAATTTTATTATGTCATGTCAGATATATTAATAATTTTTTACTTTTTATTATAGTCCAATTCTTTATTAAGACTCCTTATCTATATTATATATTTTTATAAGTTATTTGGATAAGTTGATATTGGAACAATGTAATTGATTTATATAACTATTTGATTTACTGAATGATCCTGAAATGTTAGATTCAATTTATATGCATGTTTCGATATACCAAACCATTTACATGTTTGTATCAATAATTCAAATGATCAAATTTCCATTTTAATGGAATAACAATACCATTCGGTCAATGTCTTGGGTAATCTCAGTTTACTATTTTATCGGTAGCCGGAGAGGGTTTGTAGAGAAATTGTATTAGATCCCATTTTTTATATTTTATAGGGGAAATTAATGGTTTTTAGGTAGAACCCCAAAACTTTAATTTAATTTTCTTTCATAATAAATTTAATTCTGTTGAGTGCTAAAAACAAACAAAACTGAGTTAGTAGTCAATGCACAATACACCTTACATAAACAAAACCCTATTATGTATCGTTTTTAATTATAGATTAAATAATAAAATAATTAAATATTTAATATATATTTTAAATATCAAATAAATAATTTTCACATTTATTCAATATATTTTATAGTAATATGATAAGAAAAAACCCAGTTTTTTACAATAAAACATTTATTTTTATAAAATCCATTTTACAAACATTTAATGGCATACCCATTTTAAATTTTGATTAATTTAGCTTTTAAACATTGAAAATGACAATATAAAATTCATTTAAAAAAAATAAATTTAGTCATTAGTGTATATTAATTTTAATGTGTTGTTCAGTAGTGTTTCATTTTTTTAAATGAATAGTGGAAAAAAATAATTTTATTTCAAAATTATATTTTCATATAAATTATTCATAGTGTTAAATTATATTTAAATTTGGTTTTTAAGTTAAATTAAAAACCCTTTACATAAATTACTCCAATTTAATTCATTGGAATCAATTTCACATTAAAATATGATAAAAAACCTAGAATCCATTTTATAATTATCACTTTTAAAACCAGCATTGTCATATCTACAATGGGACTGATTATAAATTAATTCTTCCCAAATATGTAATTGAAATATGAAATAATATATTAAATATTTTCAATAATCATAACATATAATTTATAATAAGGTCGAAATAATTTTTTACAAAAAAGAGTTTCGAATGTTATTAAAATTAATTATAGCGATTAAGAGAAAACATTGTTTAATAAATGAGGAACCACAAAAAAAGGAAACAATGGATTATAAAATTGTTAAAAATAAATTTTATTGAAGTTAATCTACATTAAAAATTCACGGATGTATTTTTGTGTGCTTTATGGGAACGTTTTAGGTAAAAATTTGTCTTTATTTATCTACTTTTCAAAAATGCCAACTGATTCATATCCATCACTTATAGAAAGTCACAACCACTCCTACTTTCTCACGCATATCAAAAAACGGCAGATCATGAAAACTATTCCCATATAAGATCTATAAATACCTCTCATAATCCTATAATCCACCATTTGGAAATAATTATATCCAATAAATCCCTTTGTGTGCAAACCAAAATGAGTTTTCCAATGAAGAGGAAACAACATTTCCCAATCTCATTATTTTTTATTTGTTTCATCACCCATTAATTTATTATTATTCATTTATTAATTGAAAACATCACCATAGGTAATAAACATAGATGTTTTTATGTTAATATTTTTTCCCACAATTACCCACACTAAATTAAATGGGGAGAAAAATTACTATTTGTATTTAAGGTGTTCTACCACATCACAAAACGATGTTGTTCCTTTTTCTAATACCAAAATTCATGTTTGGGAATTATGATGACACTATTTATATATGATATATATTATGTTTATAATTTTTTTATCTTCATTAATTATATTATATAATATAACTTCATGTATTACATTTTCAGTAAATAAGATTATATCGTTTGTGTAAGGGTTGGTGTCATGAGAACCAACTGTTTTGTACTTTGGCTACTTGAATTTACACTTATTATATATTGTTCATGGTTCTTCATGAATATAATATAATAATGTCCTGGAATATTTTTTTCATTGACAAGGACATGGAAGATCCCCGATATGATGAGAACCTTGAAATTCTATTACAATATTCTTAAATAAAGTTCTTTTATTGGATGGCATACTATGATAGGAGACATAGTATATCGATAGTCATGTGCGAGTACTCGTAAGAATATAAGACTATATATCATGGAGTTAGCACTTGGTAATCTTTAATATGGGAGAATATGATAACATGCCCACCAGTAGCAATTCCGCATGTTTTGGTGTCATCAGACATTGCTATCTACAAGCGTGAGTAATGGTCCTTAGACTGGAAGATTGTCATTAACTCATGTCAGGACTCACGTACTTAGATTTTTTGACGAAAACCGTCACGAAAAGTGTTGGTGGGAAGTAGGGTATGTTGTGTGCGTCACGAATGACATGTTGTTAATGGATAAGTCGTGAAAGGATTTTTACCTTCAATATTTATGTATGTAGATATGTCATGCCCTTTGATTAAAATAGAACAGTCGAACAAATTCCATGGCCTTGGTGACATGATGTGTATATTTCTGGAAGTCAATGAATGACAGATCAAGCATAAAGGGTTATGACAATGCCATGAAACCTACTTGAGGAGATATTGATACAAAGGGATTAAATTACACAGTAAGTGTTTGTATGAGGTGACACATCAATGCAGCGTCAACTTGTTTCTCTTGGGTGCCTTGACCCGTTGCTAGAGAGTAATCTTGGACTTTATGAAAGCCCGCCTAATGCCAACGAGAAAGGGGTCTAGAGGGTCACACACTAAGTGTATTCACGTATCTCAAGTAGAATAATGATTATTCCAGTATGTGGTTTAACAATTATTCATGGAATCATAAATTGTTTTAATGTTCGAGGATGAAAAAAAACAAGTACATGTCATGTATTAATGATTATACGCCATGTAAATTTTATTTTGAAAACAAGTACACACCGTGTATTATTGAATGTACACGTCGTGTAGTTTTCATTTTAGAAAGGAAATGAATAAATTAAAACAATATATACACGCCGTGCACATTGAATGTACACGCCATGTAGTTTTCAATGAAAAACAAGTATACTCCATGTATTTTTTATTACAATATGTGTCGTTTTCTCAGCTGGGATTTTGAGAAAATATCATTTTATTAAATTATATTTATTATAATAAGTGTGGGCACATGTCAAGGAATTAATTTCTTGACATGGGGTTTTCAAAAGAGTTAATGAAATAAATAAAATGTGTAACACGATTATTTATTTTCATTACTATACAACCTCAACCCCGATTATAAATATCCTCACAACCCCAACTCTTTTCCTAAGAGAATCGTTTTGCACAAGATTTCTGGAGAATTATCTCAAGACTAAAAGAACTTCGTCCTCCACGAACAGTATCATGACCGAGAGAGATCCACCTCCATCGGATCAAGGTGATCTAAGGTGGAAAACACATTCAAAGGATTATCCACACTATAAAGTGGATATTCCTTTGGCGATATCTAGAGATACGTGGTGCATGGGTGGATCACCGTTTGAGGAAGTATACACTTGGATTCTACGATGCAACAACGAATCACCTCAGAACGTGATAAAAATTATCAACGAAGAAAGAACGCCATGAATGGTACTTCATGTCAATTAATTAAATAAATTATAATCAACCTATGATGATCCAGATTTATGGTTTCAGTACTATTCCACTTTTTTGTCTATTTTTGTGATTCAATCTGTGGAGTCTCGCGTTTTTCATCGTATTGATCTCGGATTGATAATTTCTAATGAGAAAAGGCCATGTGGGAATATCCACCCATGGGCTTCCATTGTTCCCAAGACATTCAACTGGTAACAGAGAGAGGTTACAATGATGATTATAGTTATTTAATTTTAGTTGATAATTTACACATTTATATTTGACTCAATTCAAGATAAATCGTTCTATAAAACTGAATGAATGAGATTTGTTATTCCTCCTTTATTTCTCAATTCACATCATAGAAATGACCTTTTAATTTTCATTTTTATTAAATATGAACAAAGGATCTCATCCAGAGGACCCTCTCTTCCGGTCTGTACAACACAAGAATACACGTCGTGTAGTGAAAACTACACGACATGTACTTAGTTTCAATGAACCGGTATTGGTCCACCAAACAATTCCATGTGAATTGAGTATACCTCAGTTTTACAACACCTTGTTGACCAGAAATGAACGACATGTGGGAACAAGAATACATAGTGTGTATGTTGAATCAACAGATTGTGTAGTCCGATCTGGCCCAGGTGAAACCGCATACAAGGAGAAGCCGTGTTCTACGTACACGGGATTGCCATGACAGTAACTGTGTAACAAGGAATTACACACCATGTTAGATTAATCTACACACTGTGTACTCCAAAATTTCCAATGAATTGAAAACACGCCAAATCCCCTGGCATGTACATTGGATAAAGGGTGAATAGTTCATTCTATATTACATGTCGTGTACCTTCCAGAAATAAAATTTCACCAAGTTTCCTCCAAAAGTATGAAGCCCTGTACAAGGAATATGCATGAAAAGAATCTTAAGGAAATTCAGAAATAATTTTTTTATAATGAATTGATTAATAATAAGATCATAATTAATTGAAATCAAGCATGACTTACATTTAATAATAGAATGATTAAAAGAATTTGAATTCTAAATATGTGAAACAGTCATTGAATTCTATGGATGATCATGAGCTAGAACAAATACCCTTTGTATGTTTGTATGGTTTCTTTTAAATTTTATTTATTTAAATTCGTTGGCCTGCAAGCCTTCATCCAATAAGATGTAGGGCCTACGTGCCCATGGTTTCTGTAATGTAAAACCCATGTAATGGAGGATCTCCCATGCCAGTGGTGACAGTTCAAAATCTGAAGCTGAGGTGAAACCAACACAATAATATGCAAAGGTGGATAGATGGGATCTCGAAAACATGAAACATCGGGTTCAAGGTGTTTTCCCGAGGTCAGGGTTAGCTTATCCAACCACTACATTAGCTAACCAATAGAATCTCATGATCATGCCATCTTATTTTATTTTTGTATGATTACATGTTTTATTTATTATGTATGTGTTGTCATGATCACATAATTATTGAAATAAACAATCATGAAAATATGGAATAAACTAAAAACTGAACTATGCGTAAACATAATCATAACATGGTTAATCACTTAAGAAAGCATCACTTAATATTAAAAAGCATGTGATAATGAAAAACTACACATAAAGAATAAAATCCCTCAAAAACTATATTATGTCAGACCAAGACTTCCATTACTTGATTAAGGGAAAGACTCAATAAAACAATTTGTTTGACCAACCCTTATTGGGACACTTACATTTATAAAGGAAGCTCTTATGAATGTTTCGGGTTGACTTAAACATTTTACATCAAGTTGATTATCCCTTGCTAGACCTTTTGTAAAATGGAGGCATGTGTTGAGGAAATCCATGTTAGGATTTCAGGATTGGGGAGTCCATTCAACAGATCAAGGAACTATAAGCTCACAGTTGGAAAAGACCTACCTATTGAAATACCTTCAAATAGCGTGACAAACCCTTGTTGGGGTTATGCATAGGGGAATATGGATCCTTTCCACTAGAATGTCAAATCAACTAGACATTCCGAGTTCAATGGTGTTGGCCATTGGGAATTGATAAATTAGTGGAAGAATTAATAGATTAATTTATTATTTTTTCATAAATTGTAATCAAGAATGTATTGAAAAATCTACTCTTTTAAATTTTTAGAATGAATATGACATGCTTGTCAACCTCATTCCCCCTATGGTCAATTCTTGATAAAGACAATATCCTCACTGGCAGTAACTTTCTGGAATAGTTTAGGTGCCTTCGGGTTATCCTACACCATGAACGAATGTTTTATGTGCAGGAGTCATCACTTTGTGATTATCCTGCCCAAGGGGCTAGTGATCAAGAATTCATGTTCTATGATCAATGTTTATAACGATGCACTCGATGTAAAATGTTGGATGGTATCATCAATATCTAGTGAGCTAATGAAGTCTCATGAAGACATGGATGCCTATAGTATGTTCGAGCACTTCCATGGTCTATACCAAGAGAGATAAAGACAAGAATGATTTGAGATTTCCAGTGCTCAATTTCAGAGCATTCGTGGAGAGGGTGCCCCTGCCGGGCCTCAGGTAGTCATGCTCATTGGCTACATTGAGATCTTGGAGGTTTTCGGGATTAAACTCCCCAATGAACCAGGTACCGATCTCATTCTCACATCACTCCACCACAGATTCTCTAACTTTTTTTTGAAAATTTCAACATGAACAATGTTGAGAAGTATATATCTAATTTTCTTATCCTTATTCGGAATGTGGAAAATGATATGAAGTGTGATAAACATTATGTCATTATAGTGAATAAATGGAATGTGAAGGTGAAGAGCTTTAAACCCAATGCTTCTTCAAGGCATTCCATGAAAAGGAAGAACAATGTGGAGGCATGAAAACATGAGGCTGTTTGTTCCGCATGTGGCAAGAAGGGCCACTGGAAGAAAAACTACACCCTGCCAAGGAAGCATGCAGAAGCTTCAGGTGCATTAGTTATCGAATGAAATATATATGTTTCTAATAATTTTTTTAGATACTAATTTCGGTGATCACATCTCTCTCCAAATACAAGAACCATGTAGATTCAAAAAGATTGACTGAGGTGAGGTGGATCTGCAAGCAGCCAACAGAGCCAGACATGTTGTTGTAGCTATCAGAGACTACCACCTCACATTTCCTACTGGGATGGTCTTGGTATTAAAAGGATGTTATTATGTACCCTCTATAACCAAAAACATTATTTCAGTATCCAGATTAGATATTGATGGACTCATCTTTATGTTTGGAAATGAATGTTTCTATATTTATAAAGATAGAAATTGTTTTGGTATGGCACATTTATATAATGGGATTTATGTGTTAGACTACACAAACCATTTAATGGGAATCGATGACAATGTTAATTCACATGAATCATACCACACCCAACTTTGGCATCCTTGGCTACGTCATGTTAATTAGAAACGTTTGTCAAAATTACATCAAGATGGGTATTTAGATTCTTTCGAACTAAAATCACTAGGTGTATGTCATGAGTATCAACAAGGAAAAATGACCAAAGGACCATTTAGTGGGAATGGTGAAAGGGATAAAGAGGTTCTAGAATTAGTTCACACAGATGTGGGTGGCCCATTTCCTATTGAAGCCAGGGGTGGGTTCTCGTACTTCATAACATTTACTGAGGATTTTAGTAGATATGGATATATTTACATAATCAGGTATAAGTCGGATTATTTTGATCTGTCTAAAGAATAGAAGAATGAATTTGAGAACTAGATTGATAGGAATATTAAGAAACTCCGCTCAGACAGAGGGGTATAATATCATAATGAGTACCTCACTGATTTCTTATGGGAGTTTGGGATTCTATCTCAACTCACTCCTCCTTACACGCCTCAATGGAATTGTGTTAGTTAAAGTAGTAACCACACCCCGTGGGACATGGTGAGATCAATGATGAGTCATGCGAGTATTCCTTTATCCTTTTGGGGATATTCATTACAAACAACATCACACATTCTAAACCAAGTACCAACTAAGTAGATAAATGGTATTCCATATGAATTATGGTGTGGACACAAACCCATGTTATCAAATATACATTTTTGGGGTTGCAAAGAATTTGTGAATCCCTCTTTAAGTAACAAACATGCACCCCGAGGAACAAAGTGTATCTTTATAGGATATCCCAAGGAAACAAGGGGATATTACCTATACAACCCCTTACATAAATAGGTTAAAGTGGAAATACACGCCATATTCCTTGAGAGGGATAACATCTCCAAAATAGATAGTTGGAGCGAAAAAGAAATCAATGAAGTTGAGGCTCAAGATACACAGAAGTTGGTACAACAATATATTCCACAAAGCCCCGTAGAAGAACAATCTGTTCTAGTGACACAAGAACTACGTAGGAGAATGAGAGAAGTAAGAGAACGAGAATGATATGGTTTTCTTATCACTGAGGATGGTGATTAATTATTGGTTGACAGTGATAATCCTCTTACCTGCAAGGAAATAGTTAAAGGCCCAGACACTGCCAAGTTGTAGGAAGCCATGAATTATGATATGGATTCCATGTCCCAAAACCAAGTATGGATTTTGGTAGATCCTCTAGTTGATGTAAATAATATGGGTAATAAATGGGTATTCAAGAAAAAAATGGACATGGAGGGGAAGTAAGCATCTATAAGGCATGACTGGTTGAAAATGGTTTTAAACATCATTCTGGAATTGACTATGATGAAACCTTTTCACTTGTTTAAATGATGAAATCCATCAGAATCCTATAGGCTATTTCCACTTACCAAGACTGTGAAATTTGGAAAATGGATGTCAAAACAACATTCCATAATGGTAACCTCCAGGAAGATGCCTAAATGACACATCCTGAAGGGTTTATGACTCCAATGGATGCCAACAATGTATAAAAGTTGCAGAAATCCATTTACATATTGAAGAAACCATAAAGTTCATGGAACATTCATTTTGATGAAGCCGTAACAGAATTAGATTTGTTAAGAATGAATGTGAGCCTTGTTTCTAAAAAAGGGTTAGTGGAAGTGCAGTTTTTTTCCTAACAGTATATGTTGATGACATATTACTAATTGGAAATAAAGTAACTGTCTTACAATCAGTTAAGGCATGGTTGGAAAAATTCTTCTCTATAAAAGACTTGGGTGAGGCAGCATATATTCTTGGGATCAAGATCCATCATGGTATATCTATGAGAATTCTGGTCCTATGTCAATATACATACATTGGAAAGATACTGATGAGATTCAGTATGGAACAGTCCAAGAAGGGATTGTTACCAGCGTCATATGGAAATCATCTTTCCAAGAAAATGTGTCCTTAGACACCTGAGTAAAAAAAGAAAATTGCAAGAATCCCTTATGCATCTGCGATTGGGTCAGTCATATATGTTATGATATCTATAAGGATAGATGTTTCTTATGCATTAAGTGTGGTAGGATGTTATCAAGATGATCCAGGAGACCACCGTTGGATGGTAGTCAAGACTATCTTTAAGTTTCTAAGGCATGCTAAGGATATGTTCCTGGTTTATGGAGGAGACGAGGATCTAGTCATCAGAGGACATGTAGATGCTAGTTTCCAAATTGATCAAGAAGACATGAAGTCATAGAATAAAAACATCATCAGTTTGAATGGAGGTGCAGTGAGCTGGAAGAGCTCAAAGAAAGGTGTTGTCGCAGATTCTATAGTAGATTCTTAGTATATCACAGCTTCTGAGGAAGCTAAAGAAGCAATATGGATGTGAAGCTTTTTCCAAGAGCTAGATGTAGTACCTAGAAGTAAAGATCCAATCACACTCATTTCTGATAATACTATAGCGGTGGCACTTGCAAAATATCCAAGGTCACATCAGTGGTCAAAGCACATACTTCAGAAGTATCATCTCTTCAGGGATTTTTCTCAAAGAGGGGAATTTACAGTGAGAAGTATTTCCACAGAAGAGAACATGGAAAACCCATTGAATAATGCCATGACACAGCAGAAACGTGATCATCATGTGAGGCCTAGAAGAATAAAATTCTTTGGTAGTTGGCTCTAGTCCAAGTGGGAGTTTGTAAGGGCTGGTGCACTGAGAACCAACTGTTGTGTACTTTGATTACAAGAATTTACACTTATTATAAATTGTTCATTGTTATTCATTACTATAATGTAATAATGTCCTGGAATATTTGTTGCATTGATAAGGTCATGGAAGATCCCTACTATGATGGGAACCTTGAAATGCAAAAAAAATATTCCCAAATAAATTTCTACGATTGGATGACATACTATAATAGGACACATAGTATACAGACCTTCATGTGAGAGTACTCGAAAGAAGACGAGACTCTCCATCATGAAGTTCACACTTGGTAATCTCGAAGATGGGAGATTTTGAGAACAGACCCACCAGTAGCAATTCTGCATGTCTTGGTATCATAGTAAATTTCTATATACGTGCATGTGTAATGGTCCTTTTACTAGAAGATTATCACTAACTCACTTCATGACTCCCACACATAGATTTACTAACAAAAACCATCACGAAGAGGGTTTTTGGGAAGTAGGGTACGTTGGGTGTGTCCTAAAGGACATGCTGTTAATGGATATGTCGTGGAAGGATTTTTCCCTTCCATATTTATGGAAGTATATTTCTCAGGCCCTTTGATTGAAATAGAACTGTTGAACAAATTTCATGACCATGGTGACATGGAAAGTTTATTTCTGGAAGTAATGAATGACAGATCAAGAATATAGGTTTATGACACTGCCATGAAACTTTCTAGATGATATATTGAGACCAAGGGATTAAATTACACAATAAGAATTAGTATGAGGTGACACGTCAATGTGGAGTCAACTTCATTCTCTTGGGTTCCTTGACCCATTTGTAGACAGTAATCTTGGAATTTAGGGAAACCCGCCTAATGTCAACGAGAAAGGGGCCTAGAGGGTCACACACTATGTGTATTCAAGTATCTCAAGTAGAATAATGATTATTCCCAAAGGTGGTTTATTAATTATTCAGGGAAACCTAAATCGTTTTAATGTTAGAGGAAGAATAAAAACAAGTACACGTTGTGTATTAACAATTACACGCAGTGTAGTTTTTATTTTGAAAAAAAGTACATGTAATGTATTATTGAATATACTTTCCATGTTGTTTTAATTTTGGAAAGGAAATAAATAAATAAAAACATGATATACAATCAATGTACATTTAATGAACATGCCATGTAGTTTTCAATGAAAAACAAGTACACGACGTGAATTTATGATTACACGTCGTGTATTTTTTAGTCTGGATTATGAGGAAATATCGTTTTATTAAATGATATTTATTATAATCAGTGTGGGTGCATATTAGGGAATCAATGTCTCAACATGGGGTTTTTAGAAGATTTAATAGAATAAATAAAATGTGTAATGCGTTTATTTATTGTCATAATGCTACAACCTCAAACCCGATTATAAATATCGTCCCAACCCCATCTTTTTTCCCAAGAGAATCATTGTGCCCATCAATTTTGGTGAATTCTCTCAAGACTGAATGAACATCGTCCACTAAGAACACTCTCATGACCGAGAGAGATTCACCTCCATCAGATCAAGGCGATCTAAGAAGGACAACTCAACAAAAGGATTCTCCATGTTAGCACATGAAAATTCCTTTGGCAATGTCTAGAGATACGTGGTAAACCTGTGGATCACCGCTAGAGGACGTATACACCTGGATTCTATAGTTCAATGAAAAAACACCTCGTAACATGATCAGAAATATCAAAAAAGAATGAAATACAAAAAATTTACTTCTTGTTAATTAATTAAATAAATTATAATCAACCTATGACGATCCACATTTATGGTTCCAGGATTGTTCCTCTTTTGGACTATTTCTGTGATTCGATCCATGGAGTCTGGTGTTTATATTCTTATTTATCCTAGATTGATCACTTCTAATTACAAAAAGCCAAGTGGTCCCATCCAACAACGAGCTTCTTCTGCGCCTGGGACCTTCAGTTTGTGGATGAGTGGAGTACCACCTCCCCAAAGTGATGTGAAACATTCACATAAAAAATGCAATGCACAAATGAAGATTTTATTAAATATGTGAATTAATATGACATATGTATGATACAATAATTATATTATATATATATATATATATATTTTAATTTTTAATCATTTATTACAACAATGAAACGAATGTAGCATTGATGCGTACATTTGGCCTACTATCTCCATGAAAGGTGAATTTCACCTCATTTCTCTGAAAAATAAATATTATTATATATACATATATACTGAATATATATAATAATCACATCATATTTAAAATTAATCAGATGAAGATTCAATTATCTATGTAATAGGAAAAATGAATAATGATTCAAAACATACTCAAGGATCTAGACAATTATCATTCGAAAAATTGAAAATAGTGAATGATTATCATAAAGTGGTAAATAAGATTATATAATAAGATTATATATGATATAATAAATATTAATATTGTTTTTAATAAGTTAATATATTACTAACCATCTCGAGTACCCTAGTAACATGATAACTGAGATATACATGAAAAATATAGAAGGGTGTTCCTGATCCCCATGGGCCAGGGAATAGCACCTGGCATCATACAACATGAATGTGGGAATGTATTTTACACCAAAAATAGTGGTTTAAATATGATAAATTCAATATGAAATCATACGGAACTCCATTTTGAGTAATTTATTGGAAGTAAATGTGTAATTAAATCCCTAAATACAACATCACATGAACAAAAATATAGAAAAACAACCCAAGTCCATAAGGAGAAAACTCACTTGATCCAGTGTTCAATAGCTACATCCACATATAAGTGTTCCTTTCCTAATGATCAATCATGTAAGGTGGTATTATACATGTAACACATGGAAATGGTAGTGTGTGAGCTAAATAGGCAAGTAGGGTCTTACCAAGGATTCCATATCAGATGACAAAAATAGAATAACCAAAGGAATACATCCAATTTTATAATGAACATATTTTGAATTTGAAATCATATTAAAAATAATCATGCTATAAAATTAAAATTTTGGAAAAATGCATTATTAAATTACTTTACATGTGACTGAATATTACTATTGGAAAGGATTAACAATTTATAAAAAATTCTTTATAACAATTCAAAAGGAATGTAAGCATATTTTACATTGATGGAATAAATTTATATCACAAATATAAATAACAAGAAAGATACACAGTTATCTGCCAAATAAGTAAAAAAGTTATAGGTTATTGGACTACTCACCATAAATAAGGTCATGGAAATATGTGTATACACACTTTCCTCTAAAATAGGTAAAAGAAAACTCATCATCATTCTATCAGGGATGAGACCTTATAAATTTATGTTGTAGATAGATTTATATGTGTGGAGTGTGTTGAAATAACTCACATGTTACCTAAGGTTTATATGTCATTTTATATAGTCAATAATGGGAAATTTATTTTACAATTTCATAAAATATTATTAAATCTCATTCCACCCATATCAAATTCAAAATTTTCATTAAAAACGGAGGTGTTTTAATAAAAATCATGCTTCTTCAACAGGATAAAACCACTATTATCTATCAAAACACAATAATCAATTTTTACATGTTTAAAATAAATTCAAAATTAATTCCATCAATTTAATAATCCAATTCAATAATTAAATTCCAATATTTCATTGAAATAGATTCAATAAAATATTAAATATCTATTAAACACTTTAAATAGACCAATTTCCCTAAACGCTCCCCAATTCAATTGAATTGCAAGTTTTACCCATCATTTCTAACAAAACTATATAAAATCACCCAATTCAGTAGAATTTTGTTTCATCAAATGTACTGAAAGAATTTTTGAGAATATGAATCAAAATAAAAAATTTAATTGTTTAAATAAATTATAAGTTGATCAGTTAAGACAAATGGGGTAGAGTAACTTAAATTTTTTCCAAAACCCAAGACTCGCAATGACACCCAATAAGGAGAAAGAAGGTATAAGATACCTCAAAACAAAACCTATATATGTTATCTAATTTCATGGATCATAAGTCCATAAATTTCAGAATGATATATAGAAATACAAAATGAGTCAAAGTAGAAAAAAACAATGATAAACGGAGAAATATTACTAGGGAAGCACACTACCAAGGCATTAAATATTGAATGTCGAAAGATATGATCTAAAAGGGTTAGAGAGCTTTAAGATCTATGGGGGAAGAATTTGGGCCCTGAGAGATGAATCTAGAGGAGAGTACAAAATAGGATATCATCAGCGCTTCCTATTTAAAATAACACCATCGTGGTACTACAAGATGAGTAATAGCATTTCACATATCAAAATAGTTAATATTAATACCCACTGAAAATTGTGTCACATCAAATTAAAAGCTGAAACATTGAATCAAAAACTGATATTTAATTAATTCACAATGTGTCAATTATCTACATGTCATGTGCCCTTCATAGAATCATTACATTCACGACACACATCCATAAACCAATACACATTATGAAACCTATTTCCATGTCCTGTAAATATAAAACTTCTTGTAATAAATTGTTGATGAAGGTGGCGTGTACAATTTTTTTTGACATCCCCATTATATGTATCCTCTTAGTTCATTATCAAACCAACAAAATCAATGGAAAGGATAAAAAAATGATAATTTTAATGATGTGCATGTCTTATCTGTAATGCAATTTTACAACCTCCCAAACCTAAAACATTATCATCCCCAGACAGCCGATGATGACAATTCCATTCCAAAAATATGAGGCCACTATTCTCTAATCAGTGCCTCATGTTACCCTGTCTCAAAACTATTCGAACCATGCTTCCATATCACATGAACAAAAGTTATCTTCATTCTATGAAGTTCCATGGTCTCAAAATCAAGTATTATGGCTGGTCATGTAACACCCTGAGATTTTATGAAAAATATTCTTTTTAATTTCATTAAAGTCTTGTGTTGTACGCTACACCAAAAGGAGCTTTCACAACACGCATCCTTGACTTTCCTTTCATTACACGCAATCTCGATCTTCCTTGATAGCGTGTGTAGTACGCAATACCGAGTTTCACTAAACAACGATATGCTATTAAAATATTATTAAAACTAGCCGTTATGAATAGTAATAACCACTTTTTGGAAATTTTTAAATTTTATTTTTCAAAATGGACTTCATTTTTGGATTCGGAATATCGAAATTACCTTAGGGTGAAATATTGGTAATTTTCAGATAACTTTCATATTTTGATGAATAGTGGAAATTACTAAATTTTAATTAAAAACAACCTTTTCAATCGAAATAATTAATAGTGATAAATTATTAATTTTAGTGGTTTTAAAGTATATTTATAATATATTTTTACAATTTAATACAATGATGGTCATTGGATGTAATTTCACATTTAAACCAGTTATAAACAAGTTTCAATCTTTTGATAGTTATTATCTCTTAAAAACACGCTATTTGTTTTGATGACGAGAATTAATTTTTAAATTAGTTAATGCAACTGATATATTTTGAATTTGGTAACATAGACATCATTTTTGAGTTCATAATATCAAATATAGCTTAGGCCTAATTTTTGGTATTTTTCTGAAAACATTAAATTTTTGATGAATAGTGAAACCACTAAGTGGTAGTTAAAAAACTGAATTGTTCATAAAACCAAATTTTACCGCTTCTGTGAGTGGAATTTCAAAAATTCAAGAGACACGGTTGATGTCAGTAAGTAAAATGTGGTTCAATGAGATGAAAATAATTTTTTGGTGAATAGTAACTTTTTACTTTTTTTACCACGATTAAAAGTAAATAGAGTAATTAAGGGTAGAAATGATATTATTATTACCCTAACTCATGTCCTAATTCTATTGACCAGGTTTAATTCGACCAAAAACAAACTTAGGAATAAAATATGACCATTTAGGCCCACTTGGATAAGATTAAGACATTTATTATTAATTTATTTAAAGAAGGGTTAAAAGAGTTAAAATCAATGTTTATTTAATAAAACATTTTTAATATAGGGTTAAACATAAGATAAATTCAACTATAAATATTAATTAGAAATATAAAAAGATTTTCTACGTAATGGTATTTTATTTTTAATTTTTAGACATTAAATAATTTATTTTATTTATGACACAACGATGATGCATTAATTATCTTATTAATGAAATATTGACATAATTGATTTTATAAATACCCAAATAAATATAATTTCGACTTTTTATGAATTCCACTAAGTTTCTAGGTTAATATGACATGTTATTATTGATATAATTAACTTGGTTCGAACTAATAATTCTGTTATGATTTTCATAAAAATCAATTACTAAATAGTGTAAAATTGATATAAAATAGTTTTTAAAACAAATATTATATTAGTAATTGTTATTTTATTCCTAAAAATCCAAGGTTCAAAAAAATGACTTAGATAAGGTTATATATATTAAAAATAAACAATTTGGGGTTCGTTTGGATTCTTATAGTATGTTTATTAACTTATAGTATGAGAACACAAGAAGACACGGTAAAAGTAAACTTATTTAACTTAATGTTAAATCTAAATGATAAGGTTAAAATAGGAACCTAAACTTGTCTAAATTCTATTGGATGAGAGGATTTCGAACCATCCCCACCTTAGCTTAGAAATATATCAATTTGGAGCTATTTAAAACCGAACTTGACTTTATAATAAAAAAATTTAGTTATTCCAAAGGTGCCCCTCTCCTCCCTTATAAAAAAGGGCACCTCGTCCCTCTCTTCCTCACACAACTTTGAGCCTTCATGCTCGGACAAACCCTGCCAAATTCTCTTCTCCACTTCCCTAGAAACATCCTAGTGGTTCTGGTCTTCCTCAAAGACCAATTTTAGTGCCCTAAGAGGAGGTATCAAAGGGGTGCTTTAAAGAAGAGGTAATTTCTATTATCGATTCTTTCACCTTTCTTCTTCCACTTCTTCTTCTTAGGTTGTTTCATTATGAAGTAATAACATCAGTATCACTCATATACTGATATGTTATTATAAGTATGAAACAACCGTATTTCACCATCTATCCATCCTACGAAAAAAGAAATCACCGCGCGTGCGTACGTAAGGAATACCGTCTCCACGCCGTGGTGAAATCTATTTTCCACCACCACCTTACTTGGATGGGTATAATGGTATAAATAATAACTATATATTATTATTTTAAAGTGATACTGATTATGAAATAGTATACATACGCTCCAATACAGTCACATGATCATGAGAACGATATCATCGCTCGTGCTTACGTACGGACTACCGTCTCCACGACGCGATGAGATTCATTCTCCACATTAACCATTCATGAATGATTATAAAGTATATATAATAAGTAATAATGAAATATATGACATAATAATGATACTGTATTTATGTGTATCTATATGTATGTCATCTACTTAATTTCACACAATTCAATAACGAAAAGAAAGCAGCGTCCATGCGTACGTACGGCCTACCGTCTCCATGAACGGTGTATTTCTTTCCATTTATCTATGCATTATATATATGTATATTCTGAATATATATAAATCATGTTTTATATTCTATAATTAATTAATAATGATCTAAGTAATCATATGAATAATTACAAGTTAAAACACGAACGACAAATGTGACGATTTTTCCCAAAATGCTACTTTAACATGAATTTACAAAACAACAGTTAATATAAAGTCATAAGTGAACCATATATGATATCATAACAATGAATATGATTCTGTAATAAGTCAATGACATTATTTAAATCTTTGTACAGGAGTTTTGGACACATACGAAGCAAATCTGACCTAAGGTAAGGGAAATATCACAATCTCATTTTTATCCGAGATTGTTTATACTTTGGTATTTACTGGGGTGTATTTTATCATCCACATCCATGTTTTCTCAATATGTAATATTTTTTCCATCCACCTACAATTTTTTAAATCCAATTTTACCCTTCGATGTGTTTTTAGTAAAGGATATGAAAGGAATCTTTTGTCGTTTTTCGTACGAGGTACTTTTTGACTTGTCCGACAAAATTACGAGAAGAATGTTTTCTTTTAACATATACGACATGAATGGATTTTTAAAAAATTATTTCCAAGAATCTTCCTTTACAAGTTTTCAAGTTTATTTTTAATCAACTTCTTTTAGTTTATAATTGTACGACATTTTATGAAAGGAAAAGTGTTTTTGAATAAGAAAGGATATTTTCCTCAAGAATGGAGTTTAAGTGTTTTATCAAAATTATTTTCCATCTAAGATAATAAAGGGTTGTGTTTCTATACCTATTATTACATTGATTTGATTATGTTATGATGGAATTATTTTTATGAATTCCTTTATCTTATATGAATTGTTTTATGATGTCACAATGTTTAAGATTCCCATTTTTATTACATGGGTTATGTTATGATGTATGGTTTATGATTTTGTGGCACACATAATAATGGTATCATTATGAGATGGGTGGGACCTATATCTCCTTCCAATGAATTGGGTAAAGATTTTATATCTCATGAGATAGACATGGCTGGAACGGTAGGTTATACAGGTTCCGTGAAACAAGACTGAAACGAGGGTGACTCGGTTCAAAAAGGGACTTTGTCCACTAAGATAGTCTTGGGAATGAGTCTTGACTAACAAGAAATGATTCTCTATGATTATGTGTGTATGCCACAAAGTTTCATGTTTTATGTTATGATTATTGGGATTTCATTTCACTACTATGATTTATCCCATGTTATGAAATTATCCTCTCTTTTGCAGGTTAAGATTTCCAAAATGTTATGTTCTTATGAATATGATGTGATTGATATCTCTTTTGTTTACCCTTACTGAACATTTGAGCTCACCCTTTTATGTTTTCTTTTTCCCAGGATATAAAGAAAGGTTTTAGGTTAAAAAAAGGAAGATCTTTATGGGAGATCTTGAAGATCTTTCACCACGATTAGAATATTATATTCCGAGTTTCCAAAGACACTAAACAATTACGGTCATTGTGTGTGTATTTTTGTTATGTACTAAGTATTCCGCAAACGTAATGTAATGTATATGTACGTTATGCTTCGGGTCTCTACAGTTGGTATCAGAGGAAAGGTTTAGTCAACCTTTGGAAACTAGGATGCGTGAACCTTAGTGAGATCCCTAGAGATATTTCTAAGGTATGTCTAGGGATGTCCCTAAGGATAAGTATAAGTATAGGATATAGTCCAAGAACTATGTTAACGATATTAGATTAAACCAAAGATTTCTTTTTGGGTTTTAGGAAATGGCTGGAAACATGATGATTCACGATAATGGAGGATATCATGGACAATGGAATGATGAGAAACCAAATGAAATGGGATTTGGAAGTCCAAACATAATTATTATGCCGAATCAGCAATCTCATAATATGATCAATAAAGTTAAATTTGGTAAGTTTCCTGACTCGGCTAATAAGAGAAAGATGGAGTTTCATGATGATCATAGAGGAAAGAAAGTTCAATTTCCCCTATGCAATCATGTTGGAAGAGGCATCAAGGAGAATGTTTCAAAGGAACTGGAAGATGCTTTGTGTGTGGAAAAGAAGGACACAAAGCCCGTAAGTGCAAAGGAAAAGGTTCAGTTAACACCAGGGATGAGGATAATGGTATTGGTACGACATCAACAATGGTTAAATGTTTTAAATGTGGAATGTACGGGCATTATGCAAACCAATGCCCTAAGGGAATGTCTCCTGAAGAGAATCAGTATGGTCCTATGGGTAGTATTTATGTTGATGATGATGAAGAGACTAAAAATGATATGTGAGATGAAATAATTGGTGATGCTCGGTCAATGGTTTAAGAATGTAGTGGAATGATTACATGTTTATCATGTGTATTGTTGTATAAGTAATCTCATAGTACTATGGAATAAAGGGACATCTAAGGATTGTTACACTATTGTCTTTCCTTGAGTTTTGAAAGTGTATGATTAATCGTACCAATATCCATGAAAGGTTATTCAGATATTTTTGAACTGTAGATGATATGCACATAATGAAGGGATAGGGAGAAAATTAAATGTTTGATAGTATTCATGAGTTCATGACTGATATAAGGAGAAGGTTATGTAATGGATTTTGTATATAGAATTTTTGGATTTTGGTATGTGGAAAGAGTTTACTTTTGACAGCTTTCTTGTTTTCACTAAGGTTTAATGGGTATTCATTTTTCAAGAGAATACATGATTAAGGTATTCACATGATTGGAATGTTACCAACAAGATATATGGGGGATAAATGATGGTATTCACATGCTTGGTTGATGACATTTCGAGTAATCATTTTCTTTATATTATGATCTTGGACAGAAGTATTTCCTAAAGATTGGAATGGATTATGTTGGACATAAGTTAGTATTGTTTAAGGATAGAACTTTTGATATTATATAGTTTTATAAAAATGACAACCTGCAGGACGGGTGACATCCCATCGCGTCGGACAAGGCTGTGGGAATCGAACCCACAACCGAAGTGCGACTGGCCTTTATCTCCTACCACTGGCCTACAGGAAGTCCCTGTTTAGTAGAAACTAGTTTTATTATATTAAGTAGTATGATATATGAAGTATAAGTCTATTTTAGGAACCATATATGTTTAATCTCACTATATAATGACTTATGTATATTTAATAACTTTTTTTAACCTTTTGTTTGAGACAGATGGAATGACCTGTCATTCTATCACATGATCTGCTAACACTTCACGTATAACAAATTCAACTTCATTTATTTAAGAGATGAAGTGGAAATTGTTCAGGGGACGAACAATAGTGAGATTGTACCAAAATAAAGTAAGTATTTATTCTAATTCAAATTCTTCAACTTTAGGGAAATGATCTTGAAAACCAAAAATGTTTTCCTAGTGCTCTTATATCTGATTAATCAGATGGTACCTTAGATCGTCACAAATTTATGGATTTTTTATTGTTGGCTTTTCCATAGCCATGTTCTCTAACACTCTCCATCAGAACATGATGGTTATATTTTTCTTCCATATCCATATTTTCACCTATGTGGAAACCCAGTGATTAGTTTTTTTGGGTAACCGTTATGTTTCATACTTTTGTTTTTAAAGATTTGTTTTGGTATTCCTTTTTACGATGTGGGATTCTATTAAAGAAACTTTCGAATAGTAAACCATTTATAACCCCGACGAATTTCGAGGGTGAAATTCATTTTAAGGGGTGTAGAATGTAACACCCCGAGATTTTATAAAAAATATTCTTTTTAATTTCATTAAAGTCTTGTGTTGTACGCTACACCAAAAGGAGTTTGCACAACACGCATCCTTGACTTGCCTTTCATTACACGCAATCGCGACCTTCCTTGATAGCGTGTGTAGTACACAATACTGAGTTTCACTAAACAACGATATGCTATTAAAATATTATTAAAACTAGCCATTATGAATAGTAAGAACCACTTTTTAAAATTTTGTAAATTTTGTTTTTCAAAATAGACTTCATTTTTGGATTCGGAATATCGAAATTATCTTAGGGTGAAATTTTGGTAATTTTCGGATAACTTTCATATTTTGATGAATAGTGGAAATTACTAAATTTTAATTAAAAACAACTTTTTCAATCGAAATAATTAATAGTGATAAATTATTAATTTTAGTGGTTTTAATGTATATTTAGAATATATTTTTACAATTTCATACAATGATGGTCATTGGATGTAATTTCACATTTAAACCAGTTATAAACAATTTTCAATCTTTTGATAGTTATTATCTCTTAAAAACGCGCTATTTGTTTTGATGATGGGAATTAATTTTTAAATTAGTTAATGCAACTGATATATTTTGAATTTGGTAAAATATACATCATTTTTGAGTTCATAATATAAAATATAGCTTAGGCCTAATTTTTGGTATTTTTCTGAAAACTTTCAATTTTTTATGAATAGTGAAACCACTAAGTGGTAGTTAAAAAAACTGAATTATTCATAAAACTTAATTTTACCGCTTCTGTGAGTGGAATTTCAAAAATCCAAGAGACACAGTTGATGTCAGTACGTATAATGTGGTTCAATGAGATGAAAATAATTTTTTGGTGAATAGTTCCTTTTTACTTTTTTTACCACGGTTAAAAGTAAATAGGGTAATTAAGGGTAGAAATGATATTATTATTAACCTAATACAAGTCCTAATTCTATTGGACAAGTGTAATTCGAACAAAAACAATCTTAGGAATAACATATGACCATTTAGGCCCACTTGGATTAGATTAGGACATTCATTATTAATTTATTTAAAGAATGGTTAAAAGAGTTAAAATCAAAGTTTATTTAATAAAACATGTTTAATATAGGGTTATACATAAGATAAATTCGACTACAAATATTCATTAGAAAGATAAAAAGATTTCCTACATAATTGTATTTTATTTGTAATTTTAGACATTAAATAATTTAATTTATTTACGCCACAATGATGATGCAGTAATTATCTTATTAATGAAATATTGACATAATTGATGTTATAAATACCCAAATAAATATAATTTGAGACTTTTTATGAATTAAAATAATTTTCTAGGTTAATATTACATGTTATTATAGATATAATTAACTTGGTTTGAACTAATAATTTTGTTATGATTTTCACAAAAATCAATTACTAAATAGTGTCAAAATTGTAATAAAATAGTTTTTGAAACAAATTTTATATTAGTAATTGTTATTTTATTCCAAAAAATCTAAGGTTCGACCAAATGACTTAGATAAGGTTATATATATTAATAATAAACAAATTGGGGATCGTTTGGCTGCTTATAGTATGTTTATTAACCATATAGTATGAGAATACAAGAAGACACGGTAAAAGTAAACTTATTTAACTTAATGTTAAATCTAAATGATAAGGTTAAAATGGGAACCTAAACTTGTATAAATTCTATTGGATGAGAGGATTTCGACCCATCCCCTCCTTAGCTTAGAAATATATCAATTTGGAGATATTTAAAACCGATCATGACTTTATAATAAAATAATATTTTTAGTTATTCCAAAGGTGCCCCTCTCCTCCCTTATAAAAGGGCACCTCCTCCCTCTCTTCCTCACACAACATTGAGCCTTCAAGCTCGGACAACCCCTATCAAATTATCTTCTCCACTTCCCTATAAACATCCTAGAGGTTCTGGTCTTCCTCAAAGTCCAATTTTAGTGCCCTAAGAGGAGGTCTCAAAGAGGCGCTTCAAAGAAGAGGTAATTTCCGTTACAGATTCTTTCACCTTTCTTCTTCCACTTCTTCTTCTTAGGTTGTTTCATTATGAAGTAATAAAATAAGTATCACTCATATACTGATATGTTATTATAAGTATGAAACAACCCTATTTCACCATATATGCATCCTACGGAAAAAGAAATCACCGTGCTAGCGTACGTACGGAATACCATCTCCACACTGTGGTGAAATCTATTTTCCACCACCACCTTACATGGATGGGTATAATGGTATAAATAATAACTATATATTATTATTTTAAAGTAATATTGATTCTGAAATAGTATACATACACTCCAATACATTCCCACGATCATGAGAACAATATCATCGCTCGTGCGTACGTACGGACTACCGTCTCCACGACGCGATTAGATTCATTCTCCACATTAACCATTAATGAATGATTATAATGTATATATAATAATTAATCCTGAAATATATGACATAATAATGATACTGGATTTATTTGTATATATATGTATGTCATCTACTTAATTCCACTCAATTCAATAATGAAAAGAAAACAGCGTTCATGCGTACGTACGGCCTACCGTCTCCATGAACGGTGTATTTCGTTCCATTTATCGATCCATTATATATATGTATATTCTGAATATATATAAATCATGTTTTATATTCTATAATTAATTAATAATGATCTAAGTAATCATATGAATAATTACAAGTTAAAACACGAATGACAAATGAGATGATTTTACCCAAAATGCTACTTTAACATGAATTTACAAAAGAACGGGTAATATAAAGTCATAAGTGAAAAATATATGATATCATAACAATGAATATGATTCTGTAATAAGTCAATGACATTATTTAAATCATTATATAGGAGGTTCGGACACATACGAAGCAAATCAGTCCTAAGGTAAGGGAAATATCACAATCTCATTTTTATCCGAGATTGTTTATACTTTGGTATTTACTAGGGAGTATTTTATCATCCACATCCATGTTTTCTAAATATGTAATATTATTTACATCCACCTACAATTGTTTAAATCCAATTTTACCCTTCGATGAGTTTTTAGTAAAGGATATGAAAGGAAACTTTTGTCATTTTTCGTATGAGGTACTTTTTGACTTTTCCGACAAAAGTACAAGAAGAATGTTTTATTTTAACTTATACGGCATGAATGGATTTTTAAAACATTATTTCCAAGAATCTTACTTTACAAGTTTTCAAGATTATTTTTAATCAACTTCTTTTAGTTTATAATTGTACGAAATTTTAAGAAAGGAAAAGTGTTTTTGAAGAAGAAATGATATTTTCCTCAAGAATGGAGTTCAAGTGTTTTATCAAAATTATTTTCCATCTAAGATAATAAACGGTTCTGTTTCTATACCTATTATTACATTGATTTGATTATGTTATAATGGAATTATTTTTATGAATTCCTTTATCTTATATGAATTGTTTTATGATGTCACAATGTTTAAGATTCCCATTTTTATTACATGGGTTATGTTATGATGTATGGTTTATGATTTTGTGGCACACATAAGAATGGTATCATTATGAGATGGGTGAGACCTATATCTACCTCCAATGCATTGGTTAAAGATTTTATATCTCATTAGATAGACATGTCTGGAATGGTATGTTATACCGGTTCAGTGAAATAGGACTGAAACGAGGGTGAGTCGGTTTAGAAAGGGACTTTGTCCACAAAGATAGTCTTGGCAATGAGTCTTGACTAACAAGAAATGATTCTCTATAATTATGTGTGTATTCCACAAAGTTTCATGTTTTAAGATATGATTATTGGGATTTCATTTCACTACTATGATTTATCCCATGTTATGAAATTAGGCTCTCTTTTGCAGGTTAAGATTTCCAAAATGTTATGTTCTTATGAATATGATGTGATTGATATTTCATTTGTTTACCCTTACTGAGCATTTGAGATCACCCTTTTATGTTTCCGTTTCCCCAGGATATAATGAAAGGTTTTAGGTAAAAAAGGATGATCTTTATGGGAGATCTTGAAGATCTTTCACCACGATTAGAAGATTATATTCCGAGTTTCCAAAGACACTAAACTATTACGGTCCTTGTGTGTGTATTTTTGTTATGTACTAATTATTCTGCAAATGTAATGTAATGTATATGTACGTTAAGCTTCGGGTCTCTACAGGTCGATTGGTCAATGATAAATTAGGTTCAATCTCTAGATCACCCATAGTCAAAACATGAGAGGGATCAGATAAACACCTTCTCAGATGTAATACATGGGATATGTTCTGTATCAATATCAGATGTAGTTGATGTGCTATATGGTATTGAATATTACCCTCCTTTTTATCATCCATTATAGGTCCCATAAAAGGAGGAAGAAGCATCCATTTCCTCCAAAGCTATCGATGACCCAACCAAGGTGAATATTTCAAAAACACCTGCTCACCGACAGAAATATTCAATGGTCTATGATGTAGAACGACATAAGAATTATATCTGACATATGATGTTAACATTCTCTAATGAATTAACATAATAGTTACCATCATATCTTACACTATGCATAGTCCAATGAAGGAACAATCACCAATCCGTAACCTACAGTACATATCATTACATGTCCGGTAATATAAGGCCACAAAAGGTTTCATTCTAAACCCAAAATGATGAATATTATTAATTGAATGTTATCCCTCAAAATATTTTCATTCAATTCTACACTAATGTAGAAAACTCATGATTAATGTATATACCATAGAATCATTATTGCTCTCTCTACCTTTTCATCTGAGTAATGATGGTAGGCCATGCCTAAATGGAATTCAAATCTAAGTTCCTTTTGATGACATCTCCAAAAGATATAAGTGAACTAAGTATCCCAATGAGAAACAAAAGTAAACGTTACTCCATATAAATTGAAAATATAATTCATGTGGAGACTTACCAACTCCTCGAAATTGGTTGTATCATGGTTGGGTATTAAATGAGCTAACATGGTCATCATGTGGATTGATAACCAATATCTCATTCTTCATTGACATTGTTTGTGGTAGTGCAAGAAAAATTTCCATTGAGATATCATCCCACTTCCCTATAGGGATTTTTTGTGGATTAAGAAAATCTCAAGTTATATGGTTCATATCCATAGCATTCTTGAACATATAGCAAGGCGAGCCAAAATCATAAATGCCCCATCTCATACTTGTCCACCGAAACTGCCGCCACAAATCATAAAAAATATTGCTGGTTCATGGGAGCACATTCCATTAGGAATTATGAAAATCCACAATTACAGACATTCTTTATAAAAATATCACAAATAAGTGATCACAAGATCATAGAACATCCGCAGTATAGAATGAAAACTAGGAAACTATCAAACCACCATAGAGGGAATCTCTAATTTTATGGAATTTATCGTCATGATCATGATCCTGAAGAATCATCTCAAGATGTGTAGATGTCAACGGAATGCTGGATAATTAAACATCTTCCCTGTTCCCATGAAATCCAATATGAAACTGTGCAAGGAGATAAATCAAATAATACCATTCTAAAGTTTCTATGACTTCATGGGTTATATGTTTTCTTCTTAACCAATATTTAACAACATTCCCTTTCCATGGGGTGTAGGAAATGTCAAATTTCAAATATTTTAGGTACTCTTTCTAATACCTCTAATAGAGATTGAAATCATTTGGAGAGAATATATAACTCAGGATTTTGTTTTCAAAATACATATCCAATAATTCCCTGAAAATGTAGTGCCACCAACACTTAATCTCGTGCATCACATCATAAATTTCATGGTCATGAGTAGGATAATTTTTTGCATATTTCAAAAGCTATTCATACCCATAAGCTACTATATGATCACCCATCATAAGAAAAATCCCAATCCAGAAACAAATGAATTACAAATTACCACATTTCCCTACTCATCTTATATAAGAGTCAACATCGACATAATATTCAAATGTTGTTTCATCTCAATAATATAACTATGACATTTGTTATTACAAGAAATATTCACCCCCTTCCGAGTTAGAGTAGTCATCAGATAAACCAAATTAATGAACCCATTCATGAAGCATTGATAATATCATCAAAATCCCAAGATGTTCAAAATAATTAATAAATTACATAGTTGTTAGTATGTCATAGTAGCCTTTACCATCTATGGAATAACTGATTTTCCTAGTTTAGAACCTATATTCCCCAATAATTTCACCTACATAATCAATAGACCTCACTTTTAAAGAATGACGTAAAACATATGATTTATTATATGACTCAGAACTTTCATAATATGATTAAAAGGATCCTCCTCAGTCATAGATTCAAAATGGAATTCCTCCACAAATGGAACCAAAAATTTATCGATAAGCTCAAGAAAAATCCTATTTTTCAAATCCATGGAAACATCATGATCATTTTTTAGACCCAAGGGAATAACAAGCTACTCATAATGGTCATACCTCCTTTTAAAGGTGGTTTTCCAAATGTCATATATTTTTTATCCTCTACCAATGAAAAATAGATAAATGGTCAATCATTGAAAACAATATTTGACCTCTAACTAATCAAACAAATAATCAATATGTGGAAATAGATACTGGTTCTTCACCAAAACATTTTTGACAATTTGTTAGTCAACACATAGAATAATATAACCATAAGCATTCATAGAGATGATAACCAACACCTCCCAAGGCGACAGAATTGAGTATATATATCCTCCCTCCTGTTGATTATGAAAATCGGACATAAAATATATCATTTCTACTAGAGCCATGTAATAATAGGTAATAGAAACCAGTGGTGTTCCAGAAATGAAGTCAATGTAAAAAATCTAACTTTTTTAGATGTTGAAAACTATAGAATTTAAAAGGAATATTGCCAAGAAACTGATAAAAAACTAGAAGGATATCACCTCTCAAAGATCACAACTCTATATCCAAAGAAAACATTAATTTTACATTCCCTAACTATAGATGAGAAGGTCAACACCTGCTCAACCATGGATATCATTCCCCTTGAAATAAAAGAGACAGAACTATGGGTGTAGTAAGGTAGACCAATCGAAGATAAAATCAACTCAGTATTTATTAGAAATGATACAATCCATTCATAAGAGGACATCAAGATGTTTCATTTCAAGCCCCATAAAACTACAATCCGTCTCTTCATCTGACAGATAGAAGACATAAGAGGGACTGTGGAGACCCCACTCTTTTTTTATTCCATGGTGTGTAGTAATATCCAATTCATATGATAAAAGATTTATTAGAATATTAATCACATTAAAATTAAAGTATGATATGAATGAGTGATAAGCACCAGTATCAAATAGAGCAGTCACTAATGATGAATTTATAGAAATGATACCAATAACAGTTTCTAAAACCATGTCTGCTTCCTCTGGAGACTTTTCCCAGAATAGAAGTAACAACGTTTCGAATTCCAATGGATAGAAGAGTTTATACATGATGCATATGATTTAACAAAAATTTTATGAGTATATTATTATCTGGTTCTACTGCACTATGTAAAAAAGATTCTGTAGAATCTCTATAAGTGTCTTGAATAGCCATAAGATCTATTGTTCTTGGGTGCCTCTGTGAAGACACTATTAGAATTTCATGGATTTCCATATTGATAAAAATTCATATCAGTTTATCCTATTGTAATAGGAGGTCTGGAATGGCCTAGATATCGATAAATACTGTTAGAATAATCATCCTTATTCATTTCCTTGAACGAATTATCATTGAAATAGGAAGAAAAATAATCCCACATCAACCATGAACATCCAACCATGTCAATCTCAACTATCCTCTTAAAATCCATCTCATAAGAATAAGTGAGAATATTAATAAATAAAACATGATAACTTATAATAATAAATGTCCCCACTTGAACAGTAGATCGTTCATTCTATCATTAAATAAAATATCAGGTGCAAACCTCACCATCTCAACAAAGCGATTTGAATACTTAGTCATGGTTTTGTGGCCCTTAAAAATATTGATAAACTCAACAACCTTGGTAACAACCATAGAGTCTGCGTAGAACATTTTGGAGAAAATATCATTGATGTCTTCCATGATAATCCATCATATTTATTTTCCCTCACCATTGTGTCCCAATATCTCCTTCTCCTACTAATTCCTTCCTTCATGAAGGTGGACCACATCACCTCTACCATGACTAATGTCTCCCATTATACAATCAGACATTCTTTCATACACAACCATTTCTCATCATGTATAGGATCAGTGGAGAATTTGATAAATGGTTTCATCTTGAAGAGGAACTCTTTAGAATGATATATATGAATACCCCTTGTGGATACTCAACTTGATCCTGAATGGTTACTAGAGGTAGGGCTTATCCCAAAGCATGTATTGTGCAATCAACCACCTCAACATTATTTGGGACCACTAGAGGTTTCACTCACTTTTTTTCGGTATAAGATTCATTCTATATTTTATTTGTGATTCTTATCTGAAGAAAGATGCTATAAAACTTCAATTCCTGAAAAGGAAGACATTATACTAACAGTAAAACAGGGGAACAAGGGAAATTATCCCCCACAAATGGAACAACAATATTTTGATTTCACTGTACCCAAATCACAAGGGGGAAGATTCTATAACTAATTCACAATACATATTTCCCTAAAAACCCTGGAAACCATAAGTTAATTGTAATGAGAGATGTCCATATACTCAATACAACTACCACCTATGTCCTGGAAATATTTACAAAGTGCATACAAACATCAATACAAATGATCCAGTACCTCCTCTGATACCACATTGTTATGAATGATCCTCAGCACCATAATAACCTAATAACTATTCTATCCCTAATATATTTTTATGGTTGTTCTCGATCCCCATGGTTCAGTGTCTAGAACATGGCATCGAACAATAAGAATGTGGAAAAAAATTTATTCAAAAGAAAGTTATTGCAAGATAAGAATGTCAATATTCATACAAAAGACACTCTACTGGGAGTATTGTACGTGAATTCAACAAGGCAATAATGGACAAATTACTAAAACCCATATATCAAAAAGGTGGAAAACAAAAATCCCTAATGACACTACTCAATATTTAAAATAATAAAATATTGGATCCACCTTAACGATATCCTTTCCCCTTATTTGAACCTAAAATGGGATAATCTACAGTCATTTAACGTCACATGTAGGGCGTGAGATAAAAAGACTAGTACGGTCTCACCGAGGATTCAATATCATATTATAATAATAGATTTACCAATGGAATGAATTAAATTATTTAATAAATACGTTTTTAATTTTAAATAATATTTTAAAAAATCAAGATATTTAATTCAAAATATGGAAAAATACTTTAAGAAATGGCTTCAAAGGTTATGGAATGTTTCAAAAAATTGGATTATATAGAAACTTATTATAAAATAGATTATTTAAAATTAGATGGTTTGTAATGTATTTTTACCCCATTAGAATTTATTTATATCTAAAATATAAATAACAATAATGAAAAACTATCATCAGTCAAATATATATGAATATATGAGGATGTAGGACTCCACACTATCTAATTGATCACAAAATTTTTATACACATGTCCCTTCGACAATGATAAAATGTGACTAATCAATATCCCATCAAAGATATGACCTGCTGTATTTATATTTTAGAACATTACATAAACATTGACTATGTAGAACTAACGAATGAACTATATACAAATTGTAGGTAATATTACACAATAAATAATGGGAAATTTTTTATAATAATTCTTATTAGACAATTAAATCTCATCCTTTCGATTTCAAAATATTTTTTTCCTTTTAAAAACAAATATGTTTTAAAAAAATTACCTCATTAATAAGATAAAACCACTATGTTTCTGTCCAAAAAATTTAGCCATTTTCAAAAGTATGAAATCAATTCAATTCTGATTAAAAGAATTTAATAATCCATTTTGATTATTAAAATTTAAAATTCCATTGATATTGAATAAATCAAATTTATTATTTTAATTAATCATTTTAAATAAAAAAATTCCACAAACACTTCCTAATATAATGGAATTGTGGGGTTTTCCCAATTTTTTTACTAAACCAATTTCAAATCCCCCCATTTCCTACAATTTGGTTTCATCAAATCAATTTAAATAACATTTTAGAAATTTAATTTAAACAAATAGTTGATATAAATAAATAAACACAATGTTAATTGAATTTGATAAATTGGTTGGAATCACATATCTTTTTCCTGAAACTCAACACTTTAAATTACACCCATAAATATGAAATAATGTATAGAAGTCCTCGAATCAAAACATATATATGAGATAAAACATCATGAAACATATATGAATAAATTTTAGGATGATCTATTGAAATACCAATGATGGATAAAGAGATAAATTGGTGGAATGAGGTAGAAATGATACTCTGGTGTCACACCACCAATGTAACTATAATCAAACACAAAATTAGAGGATCTATATGGATTGGAGAGCTTCAATATCGATTGGTTAAGGCTTCGTGTAGAGGGAGAAGAAAATGAGAATAGGAGAAAACAAGATCATAATAGTTCTACCAATTTAATGACCTAGATTAAGGGCATTACAGGATGCATATTACCATTTAACATTGCAAAATAGTTAATATCTGAAATCGATGAGCAACCCAGAGCCTCAAATTAAATACAAATGAATATAATTAGAATATAATATTTAATTCATTCATGACATCTAAAATATATTCACAACATGTACCCTTCACAACATTAATCCTTTCACAAGTTGCATCCAAAAACCAATACATGTCATGTAACCATGCCACATGGCCTGTAACTCTCTAACAACATACATGAAATGTTCTGTCAATGCTGAGAGTATAACAAATATATAATTCACCATTATAGGTATCCATCCAATTCATTATCAAACCTCCCAGTAAAGGAAAATTATAATCCATGAGAATATTAAACATGAACAAGTATGCTCGATAATGGTATGTTACACTGTAACATTATTAAAACCATTATAAAAGAGGTTAAATTATTTTCACACATAATAGAATCACAGGGCATAAAATTCTTGTATCACATTTATTACATGATTCATACACTATTATTACCAGTTATTTCTTTTTTTGGTGTATATAACTCTCATTTTACATGTTATATCATGTGCCTCCATATTTTAATGATATTATATGTATTATTTAATGTTATTATATTATAGGGATTATAATTACATTGTTTAAATGTTTTATGGGACACATTTTAATTTCTATAGATTAATTTCCATTAGAATATTTTAATGACAATATTTCTAATCTCAACTAATTTTATTAATGATAACTTTATATTTAAAAAAATTAATTTAATCATTTATCAAGGAAAATTTCATAATATATACACATTCATGGGTGATGGTTATTAATATTTAATCAACCATATACCATGTATATATACAGTGTTTACTTGGAATAGTTATTGGATTATCTATGGATTTGTTGAAAAAGAATTATTTATTCAATACAGATATTTAATAAAGAATTTTATTCATTTCAATTATTCAATATATGTGAAATTATTTAGATAGGTAGTGATGGGTTGTCCCCACAATTTATATATCTGCATCATGAAATGATATCTTATGATTAGATATATAATTTGGCAAAATATAACGGGCTTGTACCCCTAGATTTAAACTGCCTTTTGAATACTCTTAAAGGAATAAGACTTCATGTTCCATATACATGACATCCAATAATTAAGAATTTCCATCATATATATTATATTAAATATTCTTATTATTCATGAAATTTTAATAAGATAAAATATATGGATTAATTTCATTCTCAGTTACTTATTAAATGGAATGATTTTTAGTTTCACACATTTACATATTAATTTTTGACTTATCTTTTCCTTTTAGTGGAACATGTTATTAGTTATTTACATTTAAATTATTATTTATTATTATAAATTAATTTTTTCTTCATATTTATGTGCCATTTTTTTCATTTGATCTCACCCTTATTCATTCACATTCCCTAGGATATGAATATTAATTCATGGAATGAGTTTCATGGATAATGTTTATTTTTTACTTGATATGATTGAGGTTTTACTTCCTGTCTCCCCATTTAAAATGTTTAATAAATATGTAATCATGTTTTACAAAATAATTAAACAATTAAATACATTGTAATTTGCATCAGAAATCAATTCCAATTTAAAAACACAATGATCCTTCCCCTAGATTTCAAGGGTTGATGAATTATAGTCAGTATCCTATCGTGTGTCCTAGAATCCTATTGAACTTGTCATAGGGAATCATAGATTAGGGATGATAAACCAATGATATAAATTAGGGATAAGAATATAAGAAAATCAAGTTATTTTGGTAACTTATAGATTGTTTTAGTCTTTACATAAATGCATCCGTGTATGGATACTACAAGTGGGTGTGGATCACGAATAGATGTACCTTGGGTTCTCATCAACGAAAGGTGTTTTGAGCCTAAATCATTGTACAATACTATACAATAATGAGCCTTACTATGATCCATATATTAAAATAAAATAGTATATTTTTATAATAATTTACATTTTCCACAAAAACCATTATGAAGGATTTAAATATCAAAATTTCACAAATGAATCACAATTCTATTTTCATATGATTTCTGATGAATAAATTTATGTTCTGTGGTATAACATATTAGTAATTTTATATAAGGATTTTATGAGATAATCTAGTATATTCTATAGTTTATAAATTGTTCATTGAATATATAATGAAGTAGATAATCATGGAAAATATTGATATTTCCCTATAGATAAAACCAATATAGTTGTCATTAGAACCTACAGAATTATGGAAATATTACGTAAAAATAACGTGGTTATGAAAAATAACATCGTCTAAATGGAGAAACAAATTCCACAATGTTAATCCCATATTACACATCACTTTATTCAATATATTCCCTCATCGCTTAGTGGGACTACTAGGCCAATTTTTGCTGAACAATGGATTAATTCTCCAGATAATATAGATACATATAAATATATATATGGATTTAGGATGTTTTCAAATACATAAGGATGAAATTATGGTGTATTAACTATATTTTGATTCAAATCAATTATAGTCCTTCATCTATATGTTTATAGAGGATAATGAAATAGAACTCATGGAATGGGTAAAATTCAGGGAGACATTATTCAATACGTTCTTCTATCTTGATTAAAAAATTAAGATGAAATGAAACATTCATATTATAATGAAAAAAGATAAAGAGAGTGTAGGATATTATGATGTTTCCAATACAATGATATATATGTGTGATATATATTATATAAGTAGAAAAAACATCATGAATGACCGATTATTTGATGGTATAAGCCAAATCTCTGAAGGCATCTATATTCATGGACATTTTTCACCATTCATAGAAATAGTTTTAGTGCCATCAAAATTGAGAATGAATTTTTTAGTGGAATAATATATATTGGAGTCCAAGATAAGAAGACACTACTTTAACACTATGGAAATTGGAATTCACATGAGTAGAATACGATGTTTGGACAATTTTCATCTTCCTAAAATGTGAGGAAAAAGCACCTAGGTAAATGATTAAAGGGTTTTTGATTTTGTTATATGTCCAATGATATGGTTCACCCGGAACAATTATTCTATAGAGAAAACAAATAAATGATTTCCTCTGATAAAATTGTTATTAAATGGGAAAAAATCTATCTTAATTCCCTTGGAATTAGCTGAATCATCCATATATGAGGCTGAGGGGATATTATATAGTTTATGAAATATCAAAAAAAATATTTAGAAATACACAATGAAATTGTGGAATAAAAATTATTCCTAATATCTTATTAATGCAATTATTTATTTCATTCAGTGTTATCACAATTTATTATATCTCCCCTGGATCAATTCTGAGTATGGATGAAATTCCCATGTTATTTTAGCAGGTCACTATATAAAAGTTGTAGTAGTGGAAGAATAATAGCATCAGTGGCACTATAGTGGAGGAGATACTATAGAGGGAACTATTGAAGCAGTGGTAGTGTAGTAGGTACATCAATTGCCCAGATACTATAGTAGTACTCTTAACTATAGGACCCTTTGGAAAAAATGGGCATTCAAGACTTTATTTGGGCTCCCATAACCTTGTGTATTTGGGCTATATATTGGGTCACCACCCAACCTAGAAAACGGTCCTTTTAATCAATAATAAAATAAGGATGTGGCCAAAACCTTTAAAAACAATTTATTTAATAAGGGAGTTGTCTGTGAAAAGTCTTAATTAGAGAATAATTACTATAAATACTGCCATGGAATTAAACATTATGACACATAAAAATACAATAAATTCTAAAATAACTATAATATTTTTTATATATTATATAGACCTTGTATTATACTATCTGTCAATATATGATTCAACAAGTTATTACAAGAGTCGAGAAATTGCAATTTTTGAGGTAGATAAAGAATCCATTTTGTTTAGATAAGAATTTTTTAGGTCAAATTGGGGACTAGATATCCTGATGGGGGTGGGGGGTAAATCTAGGAATGGATATTCTTTTCAATATTTTCCCTATCCCACTTGATCATGGTGTCATTATTTTAAGGGTCACTTTTTCCAATTTATGATTTAATGTTGATCTTATAATTTCATACTTTATCATATGATGAATATTTGAATACTATATAGAGAATCAATCAGACAGACACAATGATATTTACATGGTTCACCTTCACTAGGCTACGTCTAAGGAGAATACAATGGAGATGTACCGATGTACCAAATCCAGTATAGCTCACTACCAATTTACAATGTTCAGTCTAGATCACTACTATTCCCAAGTTCACGTGCCTTTACAGAGATTAGGATCAACATACTGCTTTCCAAGGGGTTACTCCCTGTGTCACCCTCTCTAGATCACAACTATTGGAGAGGATCACCTTTTTCCTACATCTTTGATCACTGTTCTGGAAAGGATCTGCTCGTAGTTTAAGGACACGTAGTTTCCATAATTATAAAAAAAGAATGCATCTTTATTTTAATGTACATTATCTATTGATGTTACACATTTATCCATTGATGAATACAACATCATTGAAGGTGTACTGTTCAACCTTCCAAATTCACACAACCATAGAATGACCAAGACACTTCTCTATGCCTGGTACGTAGGTGTCACAAAACCACTTGAGTGACACTCCCTTCTTTAACATAACAATTGGGCAACTAACACCCTTTTACTCCCAAACCGATATCGGCATGAAACCATCAACTGTAAAACTTCTATAAGAATTCCACGAAGTTTTCAACAAACCAATTGTGTGACACTCCATTCATTAAATCATACATTGGGCGACTAACACACTTTTACACCTAAACCAATGATTTCATGACAATATCAATTGGGGTGAAACTTCTTAATATATTTATTCTTACGCGACCAAACCACTACTTGTGTGCCCAAAACCTACTATTGTGTATGGAGATTGAATTTTCACAATGTGTTGAGAATACTCTAAAAATAAGAGGGGTATCCCTCTACTTATAGGAATTTTGTTACCATGAGAGGAACATGAATGGCTCCTCTTGGTGGACAAGTCAAGCTGCCTTAGCCTCTGTATCCTTAGTCAGCTTGTGTGCCTATAAAAAAATGTGTTCTCCCCTCTTTAGTTTCATATATTTTGATGTTATGAATTTAAAATACATATGGCACGAAACTTTCCAACCCTCCAAGACACTTTCTCTCAAATTCCATTTCCCAAAACACTTTTATGAATTTGTCGATTTTGGGGCCAAACAATTGGAAAAACACTGGAAATCGGGGCCACCTTGAATATTCTCATTTTTACCACCTCCAGAACATTCAATCATTTTTCGAGGTCCTCTTCCATTAATGTAATATCAAAAACATATCTTGAGCTCGACAACTCATCATCTAAACCCCCTTTATCAAACAATTGTACATTATTGTCTGTTTTTTCTACAAACACAACACAGAGGCCCACGTTGTCAGCAACCATAATCACCTCAAAAATTATTCAATGATACCATGAAGAATGCTTCCCAACAATCATACCCTTTGGGATTGATAACAAATCTTCTCATAAAATGATATTTTGTTAATGATTCAGCCAGCATTCTAATCTTGTAATTTAGATAGTGGTTAAGGATTCACTCAACACATACTCTAAGCCCACATGAGAAGTTCTCAACTTGATAAAAAAGAGTAAATAAAAAGTTCATCAATGAATCAATTCATTTTTGACACCAATTTTTGATAAAAACATATACATATAGATAATTTCTAGAAACCATATAAAACCATTCCATCACTACTCTTTTTCTTTTATTACGATAATCAATTGCCTTGATATATATTACATTGACCAATAACATCTATCATTGTCAGATTTAAATATCATCTTTCGTTGGATCGTCAGAACTTGTTTTGTCCAATGTAAGCTCTGTCTGATCACTTCAAACACCACATACAGCTAACATGATGCTCCCCTTATCCACTTCTTAAACAATCTTGATATACTCTCCATATCTCTCTGCACTACCTATCAAATACTACTTGTGTCTTTGAGTATGAAATTTTCTCCCTTATTTAGCGACATTTTCTCCCCCATTATGAGTCACTCTTTCTCCCCCTTTGTTAACGAACCCAAAGGTCAGTTCTTTGTGGTCTGAAATAGATTATAGAGGAAAAATCAGTGCAGTATGTAAAACACACCAAACCTTATGGAGAGGGGGGGGGTCCCAGATCCACACACTATCATGTAAAGAGAGACGACTAGACTCCCAGAGCCAGCTAATGCCTATCAATGCGTCATTGGGTAAGTCCTTCTATCGAATTTCAACAACCTGTAGCTCTGTAGGTACAAACTCCAATTTCAATATCCCTTTATCCACCATCTCCTTGATAGAGTGATATTTTATCTCAATGTGATGTGTCCTTGAGTGATGGATTGGATTTTTTCTATGATTGATATAACTTTAGTTATCACATTAGATTTCGATTGTAGACTTCACTTCAACTCCCATATCATCATGCTTCTGTTTCATCCATAATAATATTGTGCATTCTTGAGTGTCCAAAATATAATCATCATCCATGGGGATTAATGAAATTCAATCTTACTTCTTTATTATCCATGATATACACAATCCTCCTTGATTAAAAGAACCTCCTAACATTGATTTACTATCATCAGCTGAAATCGCCCAATCTGCATCAATATATTCTTATAGCTCCTGTCGATATTTTTCAATATACTCAAATTGAAATCCCTAGTGTGCGTAATATTCTAATTTTATTAATTTTTCTGCAACCATGTGGCATTCCTTGGGATTTCTATGATATCATGCAACTTGGCATGTGGTGAAAAAAATATTAGGTCTTTCTGTTGTTTGGAATTGTAAATGTCAAATAACCTACTTGTATTCTATTATAGTAATTTCTTCGCTGTAATCAACATCTGATAATTTCATCTGGGATGCAACTTATGTATTTTTATCCTAGGAATTTTCCACTCAAAAACGTTCTCCACACAACCATGTAATATTTACATTCAAAAATCAATGTTCCATTTTTTCCTGGTGATCTCACAATTTCTGAATCTTATCAATCTGTTTAAGTTCATCATCCATAGGCGGAACCCAATTTTCAACTTCATCTCTTTCATAAAAACATATTGTCTCTACTTGTGATAAGTATCAAGCCTACTGTAGAGTCCTCATATTCATCATCTGCACTGAAACAATCAGATCAACGTTGATATTCATCTTATCAATTTCAGCATAATTGTTTGACATATTCACATATTTTGACTTCACATCATCATGTTTATTATCTATATCTGCTTCAGAATCAACATTTTCACATATTCTCCTATATTTCCTCTTAAAACATTATCAATTTTGAAAAGAATTTATTAACTACATCATTATACAGTAAAATAATTTCATTCAACTACTTATCACTACTCATTATTCAATCATTGTTGATATTCCTTCATAGCTCCATGGTCTCCCAAATAACAGTCGGCAGATACCACATTGTTAGAACAAATTAAATAATTATGATGTTCATGGTTATTTCTACTTCACTACAATCTGTCTTCTCTTGGAGGAAAAATAACACCCGAACTAGTGCATGATACTAATGGTTGTATATTCAATTAAACCTAGAACCACTTGATTATCCATGTATAACATTGTGAGATATTTAGTTTCAATGTATACTCTTTACCAAATCATATTCCCTTTCTACAAAACACCACCATATGAGAAAAATTCTAATGATAGATACATTGTGTAATATCATTTGTTGAATCTAATATTATATGTGATATTTAAGTATTCAGGTCATTTTATTCTCAAGTAATTTCATCAACCATCATATCCTTTTGAGAAATTTCTTCTTATTTTGAGGTAGAATGTTCCCCCTATGATATCCAGTTATTCCATTAAAAAGGAATATTGTTTTGACCAATAAAATTCTTCTTCTCCTAAATGATTTCGTCACATGCAATTTAATCTTTGAGAATTCTATCTATTATACTTAATTCATCGAGATCATCATTAGGATAATTCACCCCTTAACAACGAGCTATGAACAAAATCTCTACGAAAATTGAGTTGGTAATTAGTGCAAGAAACCTGAGATAAATTTAATAACACTATCAATTTCTATTGTACTTATTTTCTCACATTATTTTTCATCTTTGGTTTCTTATTTGAATCAACTGAAATGCTAGAGAATATAACATTTTCAATCTGAATCTTTTGATGCTACATCCACTTAGATAGTATTTTCCTAAAAACTGATTTACATGAAACATTAGATAACAAAGTTTTATATATATAGGGATTGGAAGATTCTATAATAATTATGTAGAGGATTTTGGTTGATCCTGAGGGATCATCCCTTTGATTATTTCAGAAAAAGCATCACAATATTTCTCTCCATACGCCAATTACCTGGAAAAATTCAACTATTCTGGCCATACTATCTGGCATTCAATGCCCACATGTTTAGTCTTTTTCTGATATGAAGATTCTGTAGGCTTTTCCATTCTCACACTTTGTGGTTTCGAACCACTAGTAGACATTTCATTTTTTATGTTCCACCAATATTCTCCTTTCGTTAATTCCTTCTCTGAGTAGGAATCTCTCAACTTGTCTACCCTTTTCTGTATCTGGCATGATATGTGGATTTTATAAGACATTATTTATTCATTTTTCTTTTTTTAGTTGTTGGAATCACGCTACCCTTTCATGTTGGGGTTGATTCTTCCATTAATTTTACAGTATTATTAATCACAACTAGATTATATCTCCCCTTAATCTTCGAGATTTGATCACATTCTCTCCAATAGAGCTATTGTGAGTGTGATACAGAAGGTGATTAATACACCTTTTTTCAGATCCACATGATTCCCCTGAGGTATTAAACCTATTTTTCAACATTCCACATGTCCTTCCAGTGTATGATTTCTGGTTATTCATCATTGGATTCAAGAATCTCTCTTTGGGTTCATTTTACTTTCTCACTTTCGTCTTGTTACAATATATTTACAAATTCCCACAATCATAACAAATAAAAAATATTCCATCAAAGGAATACCTCGTTTCATCATTTTTAAACTAAGATGGTGATAAAACAAGATTTCTTCTTCTGATATTGACCTCCTGAGCTTCCTGACACATGCTAATAGTTGGTCCCATTCTTCCACTATAACAGCATATGATGAATAGATTCATCTAAGAGTTGTTCCATTCATAATTTTCATGATTCTTCTTATTATTCTCATATTTATTAAAATATCTATCTTCTAGGAATGAACCATATTCCTGATCCTTTGAACAGAAGCTTGATGTATGACCCTTAAGCTCACAGAAATAGAAAATTATTTCATTACTTCCTACAACATCATTCTTTTGTCTATCTACAGCACCTAAAATGTTTTTATAATCTCTAAAACTCTTCACTACTCTTATCCTATCATGAATGGGATGGGGATCATTATATCCTATTCCATACATTCTCATTCTATGTCCTATTTGAGATGACAAAATACTTTCTTGCTTCTCCTCAGAAATAACATACTTAATTTTCATTTTATCATCACATGTCGAAGGATAATAGAATAGTAAGTGAAGTACATCCTTCAATTTAGTCTTTCCTTTTTCATTTAATCTCTCAATTTCTCAATTGAATGATTCTATTTCTTCCTCCAATTAATGAATCTTTTTATCTCTGGATTCTAGTTGATCATTGTGTTCTCTTTTGAGATTACACCAGCTACTCATCTCATCTTCCAATTCTCGTGTGAGCATATCTACAATTTCACATATCTCATTTATTTTAAATTTTTATTGATTAATAGAATCAGAGAAAGATTAATTATCTGGTTATAGATATTGATTATTCTATACTACTTCAGATAGCTATGTACCAATATCATAATTTCTGGATTTCTGAATTTGAATTTCATCTGAGATCAGATTCATTCCCTTGACATCATCTTATATATTTTCTCTATTTGTAGACAACTTTTTTAGTTCATTAGCTTAAGAATAATTCTTATCCATTAGGACAGTAACCAAACCAATAAGTCATTGATTTTACACTCTTAACATGTTTACATCAATTTCATGTATGTTGATACAAATATCTTTCAATTGAACTTATTCATTCAATTTCCTATCCAATTCACTTTTCATGTGAAGATCATCTATTGGTGAACTTCATGAAAATTATTCATCATCAATAGTTTAAGAATCACATTGAATTTCAATTACAACACTCATTCCAACAACATTATTGAGTAAATCTATCTATTCCCTATTTCATTATTCCAAGCCATCCTTCATCGAGAAGTTTGATTGATTTAGTTGAATCACACTTCATCCATAAACACATCCCCACTGAAGAATACCTTCTGAATTCTGATTATTTTATGTTTTTCCCATTTCCATGGAAAATCATGATAAGTGAAGAATGCAAATTTAACATGAGAAATCAACTGAACTATTTAAGAGTTAACTTATCTGATAAAGGAAAACAACCTCTAGTAGAAATTGTTTTGACCAAAAAGGTTCTAGATACCCTGAGGGGGGATGGGGGGTGAATCAATTTATTGATATTCTATTAAAAATAAACCCACCCACCTAGATCATGACATAATTATTATAAGGGTCACATTGATTTCAATTATGATTTAATATTTATCATATTCATGCCTTATTTATCTAATGAAGGTGCTTTGAATTCAAGTTGAGAAGCAAGAAGGCAGAAAGAAATATTTTTACATGGTTCACCAATAGTGTTCTATGTCTGGGGAGAATATAATGGTGATTTGATGATGTACCAAATACACTAAATCACACTAACAATTTACAATGATTTAGTTAGATCACTTCTATTTCTAGGATCACATCCTTTACAATGTTTAGGGTAAGCTTACTACTTTCCCAAGGGTCACTCCCTATGTCTCACTCTCTTGCTCACTATCGGGGGAGAGGATCACCTTCTTCCTATTTATTATATTAGTACTCTCGGAAGGGTCTAATAATAGTTTATTGAATTGTAGGTCCCTTAATTATGAAAAATGAATTAATTTTCCCCTGTATTTATATGCTATTCTAAATGTACCTCATTCATCCACTAATTAATACAACTTTACCGCAATTGTACTGGGAAACCTTTAAACATTCACAGATCCCTAGAATGACTGTAATGCATCCCAAATCTAGGCATGCTTGTATCACAAATCCACTTGTGTGTAAATCCCTTATTCAACACACATCTTGGGTGACTAACACCCTTTTACTCCCAAAGAAATATTGTCAAGCAACTATCTACTAGAGCACTTATCAATGACTAGTGCACAAGTGTCAAAAAACCGCATGTGTGACACTCTCTTATTCAACTGAAATCTTCAGTGACACACACCCTTTTATGCCCAAACCAATGTTGGCATATAACTATAAATTGGCACGCAACTTCAGAATACATTTATTCTTGCGCCACAAAACCACTATTTGAGCACAAAAGCGTACTTCTGCGACTAGAGGATGAATTTTCACAATTTTTTGAGATTCCTATAAAATGAGGAGTGGTATCCATCTATTTATATGCAATTTGGGAACCCTAAGCGATGTGCACATGTCTTCTCCCAATGCGCAAGTCCAGCCGCTATAGCTTCTGTCTCCCTTGTCACTTTTAACATAAAAACCCAAACATGAGTGACCCTCATTCCTTTTCCATATTTTCCTATTCTGATCTCGAAAAACATATGGTTCACAACATTCCAAGACTCCAATACACTAGAATGAAATTCCCTTCCCCAGAAACACATTTCTTATTTTTTCAATTATGAGGACCAAAAATTTAGAAAATACTATAAAACAAAGCCACCATGTATCTGCACTTTTTGTACCACATCCATAGCACTCATTCGTTTTTCATGGTTCTTCTTCCAAAAAAAGGATTTCCAACAACACTACTTGTACTCAACAACTCACAATGTAAACCGCCTTTGTCATCAAATATGAACGTCATGGTCAATATTGTCAACAAAAACTGCATGATGGCCACTTTTTCAACAACCCAAATCACATCAATAACGATTTAATGATACCTTGATAGAATTTTTACAAACAATATCCCCATTTGTTTTTCCTGAAAACTCTTCTCATAAAATGATATTGCGTTAATTATTCAGCCACCATTATCCTATTTCGATTCTCATTACGATCTGGGATTCACTATGCACATACTCTAAGACCACATGAGCAATGCTCGACATGAGAAAAATGAGTAAATGTAATGTTCATTAATGAATCTCATCATTTTTTAAACCAATTGTTGACAACAAACTGATACAAATTTTTGATTTCTATAAATATTCTAATAGCATTCCAACACCATTATTAATCTTTTATGATGATCCTATTGTGTCTTTTTATCTCTTTCATTGATAGATCAATTCTAGAATCATTATATTTAAATTTCCTCATTCATTGTTTTTGGGGTACTTGTGTTGTCCAAGCTATGCTCTGGATGATCACTTTGAAAACCACATACTCTCATCATTGTTATCCCCATATCAATTTCATCACCTGTCCTGAAAAACTCTACTTATCTTGATACACCACATGTCCACTTTTAAATATATATCGGTGAATGAAATTTTATCACTTATTTAGGGATTTTTTATCCCCCATTATGCGTCACTATTTCTCCCGTTTCTCAGCAATCCCAAAGTTTAGTCCTTTGAGGTCTTCAACAGAGTAGATAGTATAGATTAGTACAGTAAGGAAAACACACAATACCTCAGAGTTTACGGGGGTACAATACACTATCATTCATGTGAAGAGAGTCTACTAGGCTTCCAAATCCAGCTGATGCCTCTTAAATGCATCATTAGATAGGTCCTTGGTTAGAATGTGTGAATCCTATAGCACTTTAGGCACATACTCCAACTTCACTAGCTCTTGCTCCACCTAATCCTTCATAGATTGATATTTTATCTCAATGTGATTGTACATAAGTGATGGAGTGGATTTATTGTTATGATAAGTAGCACCAGAGTTATCCCACTAAATTATGACCGGAGACTTTAATTCTACTAACATATCATTAAACATATACTTCATTCATAAGAAAAATGTGAATACTTGAGTGGCCACAATATACTGTTCTTCCATAGTGCATAATGAAATGAAATATTCCTTCTTTTATAGCCATGAATTACACAATACCCCAAGTTTGAAATAACCTCCTAATATTTATTTCCTATAATCAGATGAACCAATACCATATGCATCCTTATATTCCAAAATCACTGGCTGAGATTTTTCATTATACATCATATTGAAATCCAAATTGAATATAATATACTAATGTACTCTTTTAACTACATAAATGTTTCCTTCATTGGGATTACTTTGATATCGGGCTTCTTGGCATGTGGCATAAGCAATATCATGTCTTGTCGCATTCAGGTATATTAAACAAAAAATAACCATCCTTTATTCAATTACATTAACCACCATTCCATTATCATCTTTTGATAATTTCATCTAGTTTGCAATAGGAGTCTTCATCATCTTGTAATTTTCAATTTAAAATCCTTATCAAAATATCTCTAGAATATTTAGATTCAAAAATCAATGTTCCATTCATTCCTGGCGATCCCCCAATATCATATTCTTATAAATTTTTACATGTTCTGCATTCATATGCTGAACCCAATTTTCATCTTCATCTCCTTCTTCATAACATTTAGGCTCCAAATATGATAAGTATTATTCATTCCGTAGAGTCATTGTCTTCTTCATCTTCACTGGCACTATCAAATCAATGTTCTTATACTTTATTTTTATTTCATCTTGAATGATTGACTTGTTCAATGATATATACTTGACATCCTCAGGTTCATTATCTCTATCTTCTTTTGAAATCATCATTTTCAAATCATCTCCTTCTGAGTCTCGTACCACATCATCAATATCGATAAGAATCTTGTTGATGTGCCATTTTACAATGAATTAGTTTCTTTCGGCTAATTTTCATAGCTCCTTATAGAAACATTGATGATATTCCTTCGCAGCACTATGGAATCTTGAAAATAGTCAACTGATACCACATTTTAAGAAAAAAAACTAATAATCATGATGTTCATGATTGTTGTGGGTCACCACAATCTATCTTCTCTTGGAGGATGAATAACACCTATTCTGTAGAATGGTACGAATGGATGTATAGTTAATGCAACTCAAAACTATAAGATTATACATGTATATCATTGTGGGATCTTCAGTTTTAATATAGACACTTTATTATATCATCTCTTCTTTCTATAGAAAACAACCATCTGATCCATTATGGAATGTTAGAACTGTTCTGTAGTAGAACATGGTGAATCTGATATTATATGTGAGATTCAACTATTATGATCATTCTCTACTCACATAATTTCATCAAGTATCAAATCCCTTTGAGAAATTTCAACTAATTATGAAATAGAATGCTCCCCCTATTATTTCCATCTCTTCTAGATATAAGGCCTTTTTATACCCATAAATATTATTCAAATATTGTATCATTTCATGACTTTCGATTACCTATTTGAGAATCTTATCTAGATTTCATACATCAATGAGATCATCATTATGAGAATTCACCACATGGAAATGAGCTAACAAAAAAATCTCTATTCCTAATGAGTTAGAACACTGTTTAGGAAACTAGATATAATGTTAATAACACAATCACATTCCATTGAGAGTTTTTTATTACTTTATTTTTCATCTCTAGTTCTTAATTGGAATCAATTGAATCTTTAGATCTTATCACATTATCACGCTACATCATTGGATTGTAATTCTCCTTGGAATGCATCTCCCTAAAACCTAAATTAATTAAAACACAAGTTAACATAATTTTATATACATGTGGAGAGGGGATATTCTAGAATCCTCAAGAAGATTATTGTGGTTGATATAGATGATTCAACCCTTGGATTATTTCTTGCAATTAATCACACTCTTTCCATGACTTCTACAATTGCCTTTCCAAATTCAGTTGTTCTGGCTATACAACAAATAATTTAATACCAACATGTTGAGTCTTTTTCTGATATGAAGATTTTAAAGGCTTGGCCTTTCTCACTCTTTGGTGTTTAAACCCATAGGTAGACATTTCATTCTTTGATGTTCCACCAATAAGACACTTCCCTTGATTCATTCTCTGAGTAGGAATCTCTCCCATTATCATGAATTCTATGTATGTGTCCTGTGATGTGGATTTTCGAAGACATTAGTTATTCATTTTTAAATTATTCATTTTTGTAATCATGTAACCATTTTTGTGGGGTTGATTTATACATTCATTTTACATCCTTCATACCAACAACTAGAGTATATCTCTACTTAATCATCCATATTTGTTCACATTCTCCCCAAGAGAGAAGTTGTGAGTGTTGAAGAGAAGGTTATTGATAAACCTATTGTTACTGACATTGTGATTACCCTATGCTAGTAAACCTGTTATTTATCATAGAAAATTGTATTCTAGTGTAAGATGCCCCAATATACATCATTGGAGTCAATAATCTCTTTCTAAATTCCTTTTCCTTCATCTCTTTCTTCTAGCTGCAATATATTTATTAAAACCCATGAACAGAATATCTAGAACATCTTCCATCAACGGAGTGCCTCATTTCATCATTTATATATAGATAATTTGATGCATCTTGAATTCTTTTTCTGATATTGAGCTATTGAGAATCCTGACACATTCTCATAGTGAGTCCCATTCTTCCACAGAAATTGATCCTGATGAATAATTACTTCTAAGAGGCCTTTCTTTTATACATTCCATGAATCTTCTTATTATTTTATGATTTTTTAAAATAATTATCTTCACATTAGGAAATGTTTTATAAATAATCTGAACAAAATCATGTTGTTTGACCATAAATCCCATATAAATAGCACCTTCAATCATTACATCCTCAAACAGTGTGTTTATGTCTATCTCCAACACGATCAATTTTTTTTATTATCTATAAAACTATTCAGTAATATCATCCAATCAGGCATAGAAGTGGGTCATCATATCCAACTCTAGAATTTACCATACAATTTGGCCTTTGAGATAAGATAAATCGGTCTCTTATTCTCCTCATAAATAGTATACTTTATTTTTCTTTTTATCAACACCTGATAGTGGATAATCAAATAGTTAGTGTTGTTCATCCTTCAATTGAAGCTTCCTTTGTCATTTGATTTCTTCATTTCTTTCTTGAGAAAATATATATCTTCCATCAGTTTCAGAATATTCTTATATCGATATTCAAGTTGAGAATTGAGATATCTTTTGAAATTCCTCCCACCACTCATCTCAACTTCTACTACTCAAGTGAGCATATCTACAAAATCACAATGGTCCTTTATTATCATTTTTTATGAGAAATAGAATTATAGGGGCATGAATTCCCATGTTTTAGTCTTTGATTCTTTTGAACTAGTTCAAATAGTGGTGTAGAAAAATCATCATTTATGGCGTTTCGATTCAGAATTTTATTTGAGTTTAGATTATTACCCCTGACATTAGCGTATTGTTTTTTTGTCTTTATTGACAACATATTCAGTTCTACATCTTGAGAATCATTCTTTTCTCTTAGGTCGTTTGCTGCATCAATGTTCCATTGATTTAAGCCTCATATCTTGTATACCTTAATTTCACGTACTTGAATCCAATTATCTTTAGATTTAAATTGTTCATCCAATTTCCTATCCAATTCCTTTTTCATGTCAACATCATCTACTAGTGGCCTCATTGAAACATCTTCATTATCAATAGTTTCAGAATACTTTTAATTTCAAGAACATCACTTTTTCCTACATCATGATTAAGTGAATCTTTCTTTTCACTATCTAATTCGTCCATTCCTTCCTTTAGAATGCTATTTTCTTCCTTTAGTGGAATCACGCTTTTCCCTTAAACACTTCCCCACTAAGGAATAACATCTGTATTATGATTCTTCATTGATGTCTTTTGATTTTTCAAGGCACACCATGATATGAGAATACTAAATGTTTAACATCAGAAATCATCTAAACCATGTAAGAGAAAAAAGTATGATAAACTAATTTTTCCTCTAATACCAATTGTTAGGACCAAATGGGGAATATAAACCCTAATAAAAGGGTGAATCAAGGTATGGATATTCATTTCAAAATTATCCTTTCCCCACTAGATCTTGACCATTTTATTATAGGGGCCTTTTGTTTGAATTTATATTTTACAAATGATATTATTCTTTCATTCATTATCTAAAAATGGTGCATTGAATTCAATAAGAGATGTAAGTAGGTAGGCAAAAATATTTTTACTTGATCCATCCTCACTGGGTTACATCCAAGGAGCATACAACAATAATTTTCCAATTTACCAAATCAACTAATGATCATTGGAAATTTACAATGTAGGGGATAAAAAAATTTATTCCCGGGCTCACTGCCATAAAAAAGTTTAGAGTAATCTTACATCATTCCCAAAGGCCACCCCCTATGTCACTCTCTGGATTAATGTTAGTGTAGAAGATCCACATCTTCCTTTTCATTTTCTCACTACTATTGAAATGGTCCACTCATAGATTATGAACTTGTTGGTTCCTTCATTATATCAAATGAATGCATCTTCTTATGTTTGTAGATACATTATCGATGTTATAGTTTTATCCACTGATTAATAAAACAGTACTGTAGGAATAATAAGAAACCTTCAAACATTCATGCAAACCAAGAAACACCATCTCAATTCTCCAATCATGGAGTGTATGTGTTACTAAACAAATTGCAAAAAACACCCTTCTTCAACAAAAATGTTTTGTGACAGACACCCTTTTACACCCAAAAAAAAATTAGCACGCAACTATCAACAAGCGCACGTATCCCAGCCTAGCACAAATGTGCCACCAAAAAACATGTGTGACACTCCCTTATTCACCTAAAACCATTGGTGACTCACAAACTTTTACACCTAATCAATTTTTGTCTTGCTACAATCAATTGAAGCAAACTTCTCATTATCTCTATACTTGTGGCACCAATCCACTACTTGTGCAGCCAAACATACATGAACAACTGGATCTTGAATTTTATCAATGTTTTCAGATTCCTATAAAATGAGGAGGGGTACCCCCACTATTTATAGGCATTCCATGTACCCTGAGCACTATGTGAATGTCTCCTCCTGGTGTTCATGTCCAGATGCCTTAGCTTCTGTCGCCCTAGCAACCTTGCACACACAAACCAAAACATGGGAATTCCTTTTTCATTTCCTATTTTAGGATGTTCAAATCTTGAAAAACATATAGTGTACAACATTCCAAGTTTCAAATACACTAGAACACATGTAATATTTCCAAAAACACATTTATCCATTTGTAAATTATGGGGCCAAACAATTTGGAAAACACAGGAAAATGGTGACACCTTATATCTACTCTTATTGTACCACATCCGGATCATTCATTAGTTTGACATTATTCTTCATACAATAAAATATTGTCACCTCTAGAACTCTACAGTCTCCATGTGAACCACTATTCTCATCCAATATATTCATCCTGGAATGATTTTTCATTAAATAAATCCCATGGGACCTATTTGTAAACAACTATAGTCACCTCAAAAATGATTCTATGATACAATGAGGAATGTTTTACCAATAATATCTCCCTTTGGGAGTTGTTAAAACTCTTCTCATAAAATCATATTGTTTGCCTCTTGTCATTCTGATCGTGATCAATGATTCATTCATCACATATTCTAAGCCCACATGAGAAATGAATGGCATGAGAAATAATAGTAAATGAAAATTTCATCAATGAATAACTTCATTAATGACCCCAATTGTTGATACCCAACTGATACCAATAACCGATTAATGTAAAAAATATACCAGCATTCCAACACCACTATTATTATTTTATCACAATCCATAGCTTTCGTGATATCTATTTCATTGATCCATCACTTCTAGCATCGTAACATTTAAATATCCTCCTTCGTTGTTTATGGAGTACTTGATTTTTCCCATCTATGCTCTAGCTGATCACTTTGAACACCATAGACTCCCATCATGGTTCTAACCAAATTAGTTTCTTCACCAATATTGATAAATACTTCTATCTCATTGCACCACCTGTCATATTCTACCCGTGTCTTTGAGAATGAAATTGTCTCCCTTCATTAGACACAGTTTCTCCCCTTTAAGAGTCACTCTCCCCCACCCTTTTCCAAAAAACCCAATGGTAACTCCGTTGGGGGCTTCAAAAGTGTAGAGAAGTGTATCACTCTGACCCTAGTTACCCAGAGTCGGTGCATTAATACATAGAATTGGTAAGATCACAAAAGATCATGTCTCGAAAGACCGATTAGTTTAGTAGTCTTGGAAATACTAGATATATTCATAAGTCGTACATTAAATCATAATGTAAAAAAAATCTACAACAACATCTTGTCTTCATATCCCCACATACTATCCCTGTAGGTCATTCATAAATTACTTCTTCACATCTTGGGAAATATAATACATTGGAAGGGGTGAGCTCAGATACTCAGTAAGGATAACAATATAGCAGAAACATTCCTAAATAAGCATAAACATTTAAGGAAACGTATAACTAAAACAAAATCCTTATAAACATGAACTTAAGAATAATTAAATAATGCTATATACTTATTAACATGGATATTCTACTTACCAAATAATCACATGCAATATCAATAACCACTTTCATAATGATGGAATTCCTAATTCCAGACTATCATAACCATATAGTCAAGGCCTCGTGCCAAAACTAAAAAAATATTTTGTGAAGGCCTTGTGCCAAGACACTAGTTTGTCTCATGAGACCTACCGATGCATTGTGGAGCTATAGCCAGCTACACCTATCACTTACTAGGTCCAATGCATTCCTCATATGAAAAGGTTTAAACATAACATAAACATCCGTATTCAAACTAGTATACGAAATGCCAATACTTTCTCTATAAACCATGAATGGTATAAAAATAACACATCCACAGTCACACATAACTCATTAAATACACCATGGAAGATTGTATTGTAATAGATTAACCTCAATTGAGAAAATTGAAGGATATCGACATAGATGAAAATAATCATCAATACTATTTGAGAGAAATATCCCCCTTTTTCTTGAAAACATTTAAAAGTCACACTATTTGTCAAGAAGCCGTTTGAAAATTGATTTTTGAATAAAAGTGTCCCATACCAATTTAAATATTTTAAAAGGAGTTTTAATTTTAAAACCTTATTGTCATTATAAATAAATCATTAAAACCATTTTTAAAACATGGACATTAATGCGAATGATTTAGAATAATAAATCTGTAAAACATTAAAAATAATATTTTAGTTGGGGTTCCTAACCAAAAGAGAGACACATGAAAACAAATAATTGAGGTAATAAAAACTTTCTAATATCAATCTAATATTGTTATCCATGATATACTATGTCAAAGTACATTATATACACCATATAAAAGTGATTTGGTGTATAAAAACAAAGGAGTCTCAATTGAATGTAAATTGAGATGAAATCTCTCAAAAAGGTTGTATCCTTAGGTTAAGGATAAATCAACGACATAATTATGTGTGAAAAATATAAATATAGTCATTATTATTTGAGATTCAGTTTAAAACAATCAAAGGACATTCACACATATTCTTGTAAAAACAACACCAATGAATTGGATGTTTAAATCAACAAATGGAGATTGAGTAAAGATTACTCTTATCAAGTTCATAACGATGAATTGAGAATTTATCAATGTAGTGATTATGTGTATCAAAAGTATATTAACAGAAAGGGGAGTGGAAATAATGACATAAGAAAATGAATAGTGATTCCACACATAATCTTGGAGTAAAATAATCAATGAAGTATGCGTAAAGCCGAATGAGTGGAAATTGAAATTTCATATTACCTTATTGATTTGGTAACATAAGAAACATAAACCCATGAAATAAGGATCATACAATGATGATGTAAATATAAATTAATTAAAGTATATTACACAATTAATACAAAAATGGGCAGTACACACACCACATGCAATAAATAAGTGGTGAACAATGGAAATCTCATGGAATTAAAAGTGAGATAAGAAACCCCTTAATTTGTACTTTTTCCTTGGTAGAGGAAGGTTAGACACCATTATAATGGTTAAATAATTGCTATTTAATTATAAAATAATCATATACATTAATATGATATCATATATGATATTTTAATATTGCTTTGTTAATAATATCTTAGTATTATCGTCGTTTCGGGTGTTAACTTACTCATTTTCTTTTATATGTTTTGTTACATAAGTCGTGTATGTTATTGATAGGTTGTATATTATTCATATACAGACTGATATGAAGTCCGTAAAACAATATTTTTAATCATAAAATGAGAATTATACTTTTATGGATACGATGGGGAATGAAAATCATCACATTCGTGAAGACGATAGTCCGTACGTACGCACGAGCGACAATATCATTATTTTGATGTTAAAATAATATATAATTGGATGGTATATCATATATACAGAATAATTACCATGTTATATTTATTATTTACATGAATTAAACATCCTTATTATACCCATCCAATTATTAATATATTGAATAACAATTACAACACAACGTGGAGACGGTAAGCTGTACGTATGCACGTATGTTGAAATTTCATTCAAAAGATGGATAGAATACTGAATATGGTTGTACAATATTTATAATAACATCATAGTATATATAATATACTGTGTATATTATTTTATAATGGAAATAATAAGTAAATAAGAAGTGGAAGAAGAAAGGAACTTCAAAGAGGATGGTGAAAACATTACCTCTTCTTCGGGTTCTTACTTTTGATTTGATCAAAAGGGCACCGTAGGCTGGATTTATGATCAATATAAGGCCTCTAGGATTAAGTGAGGGAACTTGGAAGGATATTTGGTTAGAGGATGGCCGAGCCAAAAGGCTTTGAAGGTATGAATTTGAGAGAAGGGGGAGTGCCCTTTTATAAGAGTGGTGAGCGGCACCTTTGGAAAAGCTAGAAATATTATTTTATAATAAATTCATATTAGGATTATAATGTCTCAAAAGTGGATTATTTAAAAGGTTAAGGGGTTATGGGTCTAAATCCTTTCAACAAAAATATTATAGACAGTTTTGGGTCATTATATTAAACTTATCACTTATATTTAATTCGTAGTTAAATAATTTCACATTTACGATGTCTCTTAATATTTTTATATTATATAGTAAATAAACATACTATATACATCCTAGAGACCCCAAAGTGGTCCATTAATGATAAAAATATCATTATATAAGTACTTTGGAAGATCCTTAAATTTTTATGAATATAATATCAATTAATAATATAATATTTGTTTTAAAAACTCTTTTATGTCAATTTTGACAGTATTTGGTATTTGATTTTTGTGAAAATCATAACGGAATTATTACATAGAAAGAACATAATTAAATCAGTATTAACACGTCATATTAACCTAAAAATTTAATGTAATTCATTAAAAGTCTCAATTTTCATTTATTTGGATATTTATAATATCAATTGTTTTAATATTTCATTAATTATGTAATTACTACATCACCATTGTGTCATAAATAAATTAAACTATTTAATGTCTAAAAATTATAAATAAAATACCATTACATATGAAATATTTTTTATTTCTAATGAATATTTACAGTCGAATTTATCTTATGTATAACTTTATATTAAAAATGTTTTAGTAATTAAACTTTGATTTCAACTCTTTTAACTCTTCCTTGAATTAAATAATAATAAATGTCATAATCTAATACAAGTGGACCTAAATGCTAATATTTTATTTCTAAAGTTGATTTTAGTCGAGATACACTTGTCCAATAGAATTATGACATGTGTAAGGGTAATATTAATATCATTTTTACCCTTAATTACCCTATTTACTTTTAAATGTGGTAAATAAAAGTAAAAAGTTACTATTCACTAAAAATTATTATCATCCCATTGAACCACATATTAATCCTTGATATTAACTGTGTCTCTCAGATTTTAGAAATTCCACTCACAGAAGCGGTAAAATTAAGTTTTATGTGAATTTCCAAATTCTCCTAAGAGGTGTGTAAAAGACGGTGAAAAGTTCAATAAAATTTTCATATATCAAAAATTATTCTAAACTAACCCCCAATGAAAAAAAATTGAACATATATAGGTATTATATAACTATTTTGAACTTAATTAATTTAAATAAAATAAATAATTATTTTAAAATATACGGTTTTAAACTATAACTCAGTGTTTTTTACTATTCATCTAAAATGGAATGTTTTCAGAAAAATATCAAAAGTTCACCCTAAGCTAATTTTGATATTCCGAATCCAAAAATGAAGTCCATTTTGAAATATAAAATTTATAAAATTTCAAAAATTGGGTATTACTATTCATAACGGCTAGTTTGATTGGTTGTGGTGTGTGTTAGAACTCAAAGTTGCGTACAACACACGCTACTGTATTTTTTATAGAGAAGCGTACCGTGGAAGATTGGGGTGTTACATTCTCCCCTCCTTCAAATATTTTCATCCTAGAAATTTTTAAAATTGGGATTTGGAATATAATGGAAATTCCCACATCGGAAAAAATGTAAATAAAACTATCACCTTAAAAGAAAGAAAGAGAAGGTTAAAGGTAACCCATGATAACTCATACTAGGATTCCATGTAGGAAAACATGGATATAGAAGATAAACTAAGTGTAAAGCTCTGATGGAGAGGGATATAAAACATGATCAGGAGAAAATTAACAACAAGAAAGCCACAAACATGTGATGGGACAAACGATCATTTGTTTCCCAGTAGGAAAAGTATACAGACAACATTTTTTTAAGTTACATTACATAAAGATGAGGAACTAATTTACAAGATTGACTAAGAAAATAAAGAGATATAGTTACTCTTTATGTAGAGTTCCATTCTTTAATAAATTTCCACCATTAAATAAATTCTTTAAATGACGAGTATTCAAGATGACTTGGTCACACTAGAAGTGCTTGAATAAACTTCTATATAATCACATGATCCATGAAGGATAAAATATATATTTACCTTGGCTTTAGAGATTAATCAAAACCAAAATGGTTAGTACAGGATATGATGATCCCCCAAAAGGATTTTCCTTTAGGGAAAGAAATACTAATATTAATTTCTAAAATTAAACCAACAATACCCCAAAGTTAAATAAATTCAATTCAATAAACAATTGTACTTAAAATCATTCAATATAATCCAAACAAATATTGAAACCCAAAACATAGAAGAATTTGGTTATGTAGTCTTCCACATTAAATTGTTTCTTCAAATGACATCATCTACTCTTAATGTCACATACTTAAAAGTAATTAACCTTTCACATATTCTCTATTATATGTTATGCATTTCCCTAAATAACCCAAATCACTATAAATCCAAGATAATAACGTAGATAAAAAAATCCACAATTACTCCTCAAATGAAATCCCTTAGTATTCTAGTTTCCTTAGTAATATAGTATTCCCAACAAAGAGAAAATCTTCCAAAATAACATTTATCACTTCATCACTAAATCATTTTCCTATACTAAGGGTATTAATTTGATAGACATAAGAACCCAAACCAACTTATTATTGGTCAATAAAATCATTTAACTAAAAATAATTAGTCACACTAACCAGGGACCTCACGTAGTCCGGTGTTAGGCTATAAATCCCAATCACACTTTGGTTGTGGGTTCAATTCCCACAGCATTGTCCGACGCGATGGGTTGTCACACAGTCTGTGTGTTGTCCTTTTTCAAAAACTATATTTTATAACACTAACAAATTGGGATAGATTTCTCAAAATAACCATAACAAAATTTAACCACATATGTTATCTCATACCATGCATTTTCATCCCAAAATATAATAACTTGAAATTGCCTCAAATTCAAGGATCATATAACACCAAATGGTTATTTATAAGTAAATCCACAAGAGAAAAGACAATTCTTCCTCAAATATCAATTTCACATGATAAATTTCAGGGTTACACATATAAGCTAAAATTCACCCAAAGTAATCTCAACATCAAAGAGCACTAATACCTTTAAACATTTTTCCAATAATTTATTTACACATAGGTTCTTCCATGACCAAGATGTTATCCTACAGAATAGGGAATTTACTTCGGTGATTCCAAGGTCCCATAAATATATGACAAATTACTATAACTGGATTCTTGTGATCATTTTTATTTTATTCCATAGTACTCTTCATTTTTTCTCAGTAATTCACCACTTTATGTCCTTATTTCCCACTTGTAAAGCATTTATTTGTTCCATTGAGACACTTTCCTAGGTGTCTCCTTCCACATTTCATGCATGATGGAAATTAAGGATTCTTTTCTCTATGGTGTCTACAATTGGAGCTCTTATCATTCATCACCTTTCTCTTCTTTATTGAGTCCAGGAGTTGGTTAATATATATGTTGTTGATCATATTTTTGGAAAACTGATTTGGCATGAAGACGATATCATTTACGCCTATCAACATTCCATTTTGTTTCTCATTTCCACCACTGTTTCCACCTTGTACATCATTCTAATTGTTACTATGACTTCTTTGGACTCTAGCCATTGACTAAAAACAGAAATCATTGTGTGGGTAATAGTAGCCATAAAATCATTTAGAGAATATCATGACACCATATTCTAAATTTGAAACACCTTAGGATTAACCAAGTTCATTTATACTTATCTTATATTAAAATACATCAAATTGGTTTGTAACCAAAATGTAAATTATCCTAAGCATATCACCCGGGAGTGTCTTAACCAAGAGTGCAGCAAGGCATGTTGTCGTGCACAAGTTCCCGTTCAAGCCTAGGTTAATGTGGCGTTTTCTGGATTTACCCCTAGGTACATCTGTGCCAGAGCCTCCTCTACCTGCCCGTATACAGAGAGAGATTTATTGCTCAGAAAACTCACAACATCTCTACAATACCAAAATTCTAGGAAGTTCTTCTATACTAATCATCAAAGTCTATCATAGGTCTATTTGATCTAATAAGTGTTTATCTAAATAAAGTTTCCATGGTTTGTAATAAACTTACTCTGATTCCAAATGTAACTCCCCGACCCCAGTTACCCAGAGTCGGTGCATTATTACATAACTATTTCATGATCACAAAAGATCATGTCTCGAAAGACCGATTAGTTTAGTAGTCTTGGAAACACTAGATATATTCATAAGACTTACATTAAATCACAAAGTAAAAAAAACTACAACAATATCTTCTTTTCATATCCCCTCATACTATCCCTATAGGTCATTTATAAATTACTTCTTCAAATCCAGGGAAAAAAACATTGAAAGGGGTGAGCTCAGATGCTCAGTAATGATAACAATATAGCGGAAACTTTCATAAATAAGCATAAACATTTAAGGCAATGTAAAACTAAAACGAAAGCCTTTTAAAATTGAACATCATCATAATGAAATAATTCCATTTACTTATTCACATGGATATTCTACTAGTTGAAGAATCACATGCAATATCAATAACCACTTTCATAATGATGGAATGAATAATGCTAGACAATCATAACCACATAGTAAATGCCTCGTGCCAAGACTATAAATAAGATTTTGTCAAAGCCTTGTTCCAACACACTAGTTTGTCTCACGAGACCTACCGATGCATTGAGGAACTGTAGCGGGATCCACCCGTCACTTACTAAGTCCAATGCATTCCTCATACAAACAGGTTTAAACAAAACATAAACATTTTTATTAAAAATAGCATAAGAAATGTCAATACATTCTCTATAAACTGTGAATGGTATAAAAATAACACATCCATAGTCAAACATAACACATTCAATACAATATGGAATATTTTATTATAACAGATTAACCTCAATCGACAACAATGAAGGATATCGACATAGATGAAAATAATCATCAAAACTATTTGAGAGAAATATCCCCCTTTTTCTTGAAAACAATTAAAAGTCACAATATTCATCAAGAACCCGTTTAAAAATAGATTTTGGAATAAAAGTGTCCCATAGTAGTTTGATACATTTAAAAATAGTTTTAATTTAAAAAATTTAATGTCCATATTAATAAATCGTTAAAACCATTTTTAAAACATGGACATTAATTTGAAAGATTTAGAATAATAAATCATTAAAACATTTAAAATAATATTTATGTTAGAGTTCCTAAACAAAAGAGAGACACTTGAATAAAAATAATTGAGGCAATCAAAACATTATAATGTCATGAGAATAAAGGGATCCATGATATACTATGTCAAATTACATTATATACACCATATAAAAGTGATTTGGTGTATACCAACAAAGGGGTCTCAATGGAATGTAAATTGAGATGAAATCTCTCACAAAGGATGTACCCTTAGGTTAAGGATAAATCAATGACATAATTATGTGTGAAAAATATATATACACTCAATATGATTGGATATTCAGTGTAAAACAATCAAAGGACATTCACACATATTCTTGTAAAAACAACACCAATGAATTGGATTTTTACCTCAACAAATGGAGATTTAGTAAAGATTACTCTTATCAAGTTCATACAGATGACTTGAGAACTTATCAATGCATTGATTATGTGTATCAAATTTATGTCCATAGAAAGGGGAGTGGAAATTATGACATAAGAAAATGAATAGTGATTTCACACATAATCTTGGAGTAAAATAATCAATGAAGTATGCGTGAAGCCGAATGAGTGGAAATTGATATTTCAAATTCCCTTATTGATTTGGTAACTTACGAAAAATAAACCCATGAATGAAATATCGTAAAATGATGATGTTGATATACATGAATTAAAATATATTACACAATGAATACAAACATGGGAAGTACACACACCACATGCAATAAATAAGTGTTGAACAATGGAAATCCGACAGAATTAAAAGTGAGATAAGAAGCCCTTACTTTGTAATTTTTACTTTGTCAAGAGTAGTTTAGCCTCATTTATAATGACTAAATAATTTTTATTGAATTATACAAGACTCATACACATTAATATGTTATCATATATGATATTTTAATATTGATTTGTTAATAATATCTTAGTATTATTGTCCTTTCGGGTGTTAGCTTACTCATTTTCTTTTATATGTTTTGTTACACAAGTCATGTATTTTATGGATAGGTTGTATATTATTCATACACATAATGATATCAAGTCTTTAAAAATTACTTTTTATCATAAAATGATAATTTGACTTTTATGGGTATGATGGGGAATGAATTTCATCGCGTTCGTGGAGACGGTAGTCCGTACGTACGCACGAGCGACAATATCATTATTTTGATATTAAAATAATTAATAATTGGACGATATATCATATATAAAGAATAACTATCCTGTTATATTTATTATTTACATGAATTACACTTCATTATTATACCCATCCAAATAATAATATATTGAATAAAAATTACACCACGATGTGGAGTCGGTAAGCCGTACGTACGCACGTATGGTGACATGTCATTCAAAGGATGGATAGAATACTGAATATGGTTGTACCATATTTATAATTACATCACAGTATATAGAAGATACTGGAGTTATTATTTTAGAATGGAAATAACAATGAAAAAAGAATTGGAAGAAGAAAGGAACTGGAAAGAGGGTGGTGAAAATATTACCTCTTCTTCAAGTTCTTCTTTTGATTTGATCAAAAGGGCTATATAGGTTGGCCTTATGATAAAACTAAGATCTATAGGTTGAATTGAGGGACGTGGGAGGATATTTGGGCAGAGTTTGGCCAAGCCAAAAGGCGTTGATGGTATGAATTTGAGAGATGGGGTATTTCCCTTTTATAAGAGGGGTGAGGGGTACCTTTGGAATAGCTAGAAATGTTATTTTATAATAAATTCATATTCGGTTTCTAATGGCACCAAAGTAGATTATTTAAAGGACAAAGTGGGGATGGGTTGAAATCCTTTCAACCAATAGAATTTAGACAGTTTTGGGTAATTATATTAACCTTATCATTTATATTTAACTCTTAGTTAAATAGTTTGACATTTACCGTGTCTGTTTGTATTTTTATATTATATAGTTAATAAACATAATATATAATTCTATGCGACCCCCAAGTGGTCCATTAATGATACACCTATCTTTATATAAGTTCTTTGGATGATGCATATATTTTTAAGAATATAATATCAACTACTAATATAATATTTGTTTTACAAACACTTTTTTGTCAATTTTGACACTATTTTGTATTTGATTTTTATGAAAATAATAACAGAATTATTAATTAGAAAAAATATTATTAAATCAATATTAACAAGACATATTAACCTATAAACTTAGTGGAATTCATAAAAAGTCTCAAATTACATTTATTTTGATATTTATAAAATCAATTATTTTAATATTTCATTAATTTGGTAATTACTACATCACCATTGTGTCATAAATAAATTAAATTAGTTAATGTATAAAAATTATAAATAAAATACTATTATGTAGGAAATATTTTTATATTTCTAGTTAATATTTCCAATCAAATTTATCTTATGTATAACTTTATATTTAAAATGATTTAGTAATTAAACATTGAATTTAACTCTTTTAACTCTTCTTTGAATTAAATAATAATAAGTATCCTAATCTAATCCAATTGTACCTAAATGATAATATTCTATTCCAAAGGTTGTTTTTGGTCGAGATACATTTGTCCAATAGAATTAGGACATGTGTTAGGGTAATATTAATATCATTTTTACCCTTAATTGCCCTATTTACTTTTAACCGTGGTAAATAAAAGTAAAAAGTTACTATTCACAAAAAAAATTCATCTCATTGAACCACATTTTACTCTTTGATATTAACCTATTCTCTCAGATTTTTGAAATTCCATTCAGAAAAATGGTAAAAATATGTTTTTGTGAATTTCCAAATTCTCCTAAGAGGTGGGTAAAAGAGGGTGAAAGGTTCAATAAAATTTTTATATATCTAAAATTATTCTAAACTAACTTTAATGAATTATATTGAACTTATATAGGTATTATATATCTATTTTGAAAATAATTATATTTAAATAAAATAAATAATTATTTGAAAAAAATTCAGTTTTAAACTATAACTCAGTGTTTTTTTCATTATTCATCAAAAAATTGAATGTTTTCAGAAAAATACCAAAAATTCACTCTAAGCTAATTTCGATATTATGAATCCAAAAATGAAGTCCATTTTTAAAGATAAAATGTCTAAAATTTCAAAAAGTGGGTATTACTATTCATAACGGCTAGTTTGATTGGTTGTGGTGTGTGTTAGAACTCGAAGTTGCGTACAACACACACTAATATATTATTCAAAGAGAAGCGTACCATGGAAGCTTGGGGTGTTATAAGAAGACTGATTAGTAATGTAAGGAAAACAGAGAATTCCTCAGAGAGAGGGGGATCCCACATCCACACTATTTCTTGTGCGGATAGTTGACTAGGCTCTTAGAGCCAATTGATGCCTCTCAAATGCATCATTGGGAAAGGCCATTATTAAAATGTCTACGACCAATATCTCTATTGGCACACACAACAAATTCACTATCCATTTCTCCAAAATCTACATGATAGAATGATATTTTATCTCAATGTGATGTGTCCTATAGTTAAAGAATATATTTTTTTGATGATTAATTATTCTAGAGTTATATCACTAGATTCCGATCAGAGACAACATTTCAACACCCATATCCAAAAGTTGTTGCTTCATCCACAATAATTGTTTTCATGATTGAGTGGCCACAATATACTCAGCATCCACAGTGATTAATAAAATGAAATATTTCATCTTAGTCAGCAACGGAATACACATTCCTCCATGATAGAAAGAACCTCCCAACGTTGATTTCCAGTCATCCGCTGAACCGGCCGAATATGCATTGTTATATTCCAATAGCTCCTACTGAGATTTTCCACGATAGATCAAATTGAAATCCATAGTGCCCTTAATATATTGATGTATTATTTTCACTAAAATCATGTGTCTTTCATTGTGATTTCATTGATATCACTCTTCTTGGCATGTGGAGAAAACAATATCAGATCTTCACACTGTTAGCTATGGTAAACTTACTATAACCTGCCTATATTGTTATACATTAAATACCTTTCCATTATAATCAATTGATAATTTTTTCTGGGCTACATCAGTACTCTTCACATCCATTGAATTTTCTATTCAATTCTTTCTAAAAACCTCCATGGAAGATTTAGATTCAGAAATCCATGTTCTTTTCATTCCTGGTGATCTCACAATATTTGATTCTTCTCAATTTTTCCATGTTCGTCATTAATTGGTTGAATGCAATAGTCATGTTCATATCCATATTCATTACATCTAGGCTCTACCTATGATAAGTATCATGTCTTCTGTAGGTTCCTCCTCTTCCTCATCTACACTATCACTATCAAATCAATGATGATATTATTCGAATCATTTTTATCATGACGGTTTGACTTGTTCACAAATATATTACTGAAATCCTCATGTACATTATCAGTGTCCCATTATAAAATCATCATTTTCAAATATTCTCCTTCTGATTCTCGTACCACTTCATCACTATCGATAAGAATCTTTCCACAGTGACATTGTACAATGTCATCACTTCATTCAACTACTTCCCATAGCTTCTTACTAAAGCATTTTTAAAATATCTTCCCAACTCTATGGAATACTGAAAACAATAAGCTGATACCACATTGTTAGAACACAATAAATATTCATGAATGACATTATTGTAGCTTATACATTTAATGTGTCTTCTCTCGAAATGTGAATAACACCTAAACCGATTAATGATACTGATGGATGTATATTTAATGAATCTCAGAACCCTAGATTATCCATGTAAAGAATTTTGGGATCATCTGTTTAAATATAGACTCTTTATCATATCATTAACTCTTTCTATAGAACACAACCTTCTGATATATATTTGAACGATATAATCATTATGTAATAGAATAGGTTGAATATGATATTATATGTGGGATTTAACTATTCGGATGATTATCTTCTCAGGTAAATTCAAAAAAAATCACATCCCTTTGAGAAATTTCATCTAATTTGGAGATAGAATGCTCCCCCAATTTTGTTAAGCTCTTCTAATTACATGGAATAATATTTAGTCCAATAAAAATTCTTTGTATCCTTTATCCTTTATTCACATGTGATTGTAGGTTTGAGAATGTTATCTAGCTTACATACATCAACAATATCATAATTAGAATAATTCTACACTTATCAATGAGCTATTAACAAAATCTATATGCCTAAAAAGTTTGAACTCATTATAGGAAGAAATCGATAAAGTTAATAACACAATCACTTTCCATTGCATATAGTTTCTCACATTATTTTTCACCTATATTTCATGATTTGAATCAATTGAAAAATTGGAGCATATCACATTATTAATCAATATCATTTGATACTTCATCCCCTTGGATCATATCTCCATTTACCTAAAATACTGGAATCATTAGTTAATATCATTTTATATATATGGGGAGAGGGGAGATTCTGGACTCCTCAAGAAGGGGATTGTGGTTGATCCTGATTGGCCAACCATTGATTCTTTCTTCCAAAGCATCACTCACTTTCCTTGCATGTCCTAATGGACTATCCAATTTTAGATTTATTATCCATATGACCAAGAATTAATTTCCCACATGATGAGTCTATTTCTAATATGTCGAATATTTTGGCTTGGAATTTGTCGTGCTTTAAGGATTAAAACCACTGATGGAAATTTCCTTCATTGATGTTCCACCAATATTTGACATCCCTTTGATTCCTTCTCCGATTTGGAATCTCTCAACATGTCATGAATTCTCAGAATGTGGAACGAGATGAAGATTTACTATGATATTCTGTCTTGACCGGTCCTCAGGGCACGTTCTGTGACTACCCTAAGCCCGCCTTCCATAGGACAAGGGATGGTGACTAGCACCAAAGGCATATATTCTGGTAAAAGGGAATCCATTGCCTTTATAAAAGTAAACAAACACAAAAGAGTATGCAAGTGAAGAAATCACTATGTAAAATAGAGTACAAAAGTAACTGCTGAAATTTAAATGGGCCAGTATACAAACCCAACTGAAAGTACAGTACAACTGATAGAATGTACAACAACAGTAAAGTAAACCAGGAACCATTGTTTCGTCCTCCGGAGTTCCCACCTGAAGGGTGGGTACATATGGTCTCCTCAGCTCCTCAGGTCCAGCCGTTCGCCCCGCGTACGTCCCACCAAGTTGTCCACCTCCTGGTACCGTCCAGCTCAATAAGCCTCCACCTCGATCAGTGTTGTCTATCATCTTCATCCAACACAATGTAGTGTGGTCACAACCCATGCAGGGGTGAGTATATGATACATAGTAGAGACCCTGAGCCCCTAAAGGTCTCCCAGAATCCACAAAGGATAAACCACAAAGGAAAGATACAATCACGAAGTATCAACCGACTCTACATAGGTATATGCCCATACATATACCTTAGTCATCAATTCCAGTTTAGCACCAACTCTCGAGCCCAAGTACAACCCAGTCCACACAGGAATAAAGTCAATCACATCAATGATAATGATTGAAATTCAAGACTTAGCACACACGTATACTACTCATGAAGATGGTTGGAGATGTTTAGATGTAGCCTCTAAATCATCTCTTATGCCGAACCCACGTTGGATCTTAGTACAGAAGTCGTCGCTACCGAACCCACGAAGGATCCAAGTACAATCATCACCACTGCCGATCCCACGGAGGATCCCAGTACAGCAGTCATTGCTACCGAACCCATGGAGGATCCATGTACAATCGACATCGCTGCCGAACCCACTGATGATCTAAGTACAGTGGTCATTGTCATCGAACCCATGGACAATCCCAGCATGGTAGTCGTTGTAGTCGCAGCCAACTCAAGGGTTCATGCACCCAACACGCTCGATTCGGGGAGGGTCCACTCTTCGAGCCAAGGGGGGATGATACATCAAATATCACAATGTATGATGGTTATGTATCCCAAATTTCAGTCTCGTCAAAAGAAACATAACGCGACAGATGGCGCATCAATCAGACTCCTGGTTTGAGAGATATTGGCTTTTCCGTTCCAAGGGCCTGGTTAGAAATAAAGTCGTGTCTAACCCGACCATAATCCAAAGTCATACGAAACTCAATTAGAGTATAACAAAAGTATTTCCTCATCGTAAGGGTCCCATTTCCTCAAATGGAGTTTCGATCAGAAATGCTTTCTTTAAGTTATTCACAATTAAGTGAAAACGGGCCCGACCCGTCAGGCCCAGTGGGGTGGCAGGTCGACTCAACCCGGTTTTGGTGGGTCCGACCCAGATGAGGGTCAAACCAGCATAATGAATCACGCGACTAGGCCCGATGGGGCGCGGCCCGACCCAAAGGGGCTCGACCTGGCCTGAAGGGGCGCGCCACGACCCGAGGTGGCGCGCCCTGGTCCGAGGGGGCGCCGCCTGGCCCGAGGGGGCATGGCACGACCTGAGGGGGTGCGTCCCGGCCCGAGGGTGCATATCCCGGCCTATGGGGGCACAACTCGGTCCCGCAGGGCATGGCCCGGCCCGGCAAGGCGCGTGCCAGCCCAGCACGGTGCGGCCCAGCCCGGCAAGGCACGACCTGGCCGCAGCCCAGCCCGTGGGGGAAGAGCAGTCTGAGGCAGGGGGCGCAGCCCCCCAGCTGCCTGAAATGGCAGCGCCAAGAGATGATGCCCTCCATAATAGGTCGTCTGATGCCGGTCGACATTCTTGGTGCAAGAGGTCCGCACAGGAGGGACGCGGTTCGTCCGGTGTGGTGCCGCGACTTTCCTCCACCCGATCGGCCGACGAGCCGGCCGATTCTTCTACCGAAGCGGCCCGCAGAATTCTGGTTGTGTTCATCCATAGTGAGGTTCCATAGGGCGCCGTAGTTCCTCCCTTCAGCTCGGCTCGCTCAAGTCAGCCGGTTCTTTCCCAGTTGAGCGGCCCGCAGTTCTTCCTCATGCGGTCATCGCCTTCATTTTCCACCACCTTTATTCGTCACCAGTTTTTTACGACATGGTCTCAATTGCAAATAAAAGGAACTATGAAGGGTCATCAGACCATGTGTGTTCTGCCCACGCCCTCAGTATCAGGTGGTAGCAGTTGGCCAAATTCGTTTCAGAAAATTCAACGAAGAACAAGAAATATTTTAATCAACTAAAATTGTATAAAATCCCCCTACCTCGATAATTGACGTCACAGGTCGGGCATCGTAGAAGATGTCATCGGGAAGAGAGGATTAATAGATGATGTAGGAGTACGTCCGAGGATGAATCGGCGTCTCCACACTAGTTATGGAGAAGAGGAAGGAAGCCACATCATCGCTCTTCTTGGAGTCAGCATTCTTCATCGAAGCGGCATCGTTCTTCATGGAAGGATGATTTTCTTCAACGAAAGAGGAACTCTATTCTTCTTTTACACAAGAGAATTCTCAAATATCCTCCCAACACAATGTGTGCCAAAAAAATAGCTATGGCTATTATTTTATTAACACATGAAATTCAAAATTCAAAACACTTAATTAATTAATTGAAGATGTAGAATTCATTAATTAAGGTGTGTTAGGAAATAAGAATGAGAGAGAGGGGGAGAGGAATATTTCTCATTCAATAAGTGGAGTTGTCAATGAATTAAATAAAGTGTGGATTAAGGGATTTTAGGGAAGATGAAAGGTTGGGTCTCGTGTGGGCCCCACCTCACAAATATCCACACATGGGATGTTAGGTGGTTGTGAGTCCCACCCTTATCTCCCCTTTGTAGGATATAACTACCATAATATAATTACAATTGTGTACTACCAATTTTAATTATTTTATTCTATATTCCCAATTATTAACTTTCAACCATCAAAAAAAGAAACTACTTTAAAGGTCCCCTTAAGAGAATATCGGTGTTGCGAGTTCATCGGTGCCCTCAGATATCAATTCTGAGCCCCGATTCAAAATATAGAAAAACCTGCTCGTTCGATCATTGAATGTACCCGAGCTAAACTTTAGAATTTTTTTTGGGAAAACTGGGCCTTGGAATTAGGTGCTGTCAAAAACTGCATACTCGTAAAATTCCAATGAACATAATAAAAAATATTCTTTCAAATTTCTGGGTCTTCACATTACCGCCACCTCAGGGATTTATGTCCCTATAAAGCTACAACATAAACTAGGGGAACAAATGAGGGTACTGAGCACGCATCTAAGCCTCCTACTCCTATGTGCTCTCCTAGAGGTTCCTGTGATACCAACAAATGCGCACCAGAGAAATCGACCATCCACATATTACCCACTCCTGTCAATCCACAATCTCCGTCGGGACCTCCATGAATGTTGCCCCGTAATTGATGTCCAACTCACCATGATCGATGATGTGGGTTGGTTCGTGCACATATCATCTAAGCTGAGATACGTGGAAGACGTCATGCACCCGGTGCAACTGAGGAGGAAGGATCAGGTGGTAAGCCACCTCACCTACACTGTCGAGGTCCTAGAATGGTCCGATGAAGCGCAGAGATAACTTCCCACCCCGACTAAATCTCCATAATCCATGTCGATGCGAGACCCATATGAAAATGAGGTCTCCATCCTCGAACTCCAGTTGTATCCATCTCCTATTAGCATAGGACTTATGTCTACTCTGTGCAGTCCTCATCGGCTCCAGGATGATCTGAACCATCTCAGTCTTAGCCTGAACCATCTCTAGTCCTACAAGTGCCAACTCCCAAGGGTTAGTCCATCACATAGGTGGTCTGCAAGTTCGGTCGTACAATGCCTCGTAAGGTGCCATCTCGATGGTGGAGATGTAGCTATTATTGTATGAAAACTCCACCTTGGGTAGGTGATCCTCCCAACTGCGGCCAAAGTCATGGACACAAGCATGGAGAATGTCCTTGAGAGTCTGAATGGTCCTCTTCATCTGGCCATCAGTCTGATGATGGAAGGCAGTGCTCAGATGTAGCTGCGTCCCAAAAGCCTCTTTTAACAACTTTCAAAGACAGGAAGAAATGTGAGCATCTCAATCAGAGACGATGGACGATGGAACACCATGAAGACATACGATATACTAAGCGTAGAGGTGTGTGGAGCTCTCTACTGAGCCCTTCTCTCTGATCAGTAGGAAGTGGGATGACTTGGTGAGTCGGTCGACGATCACTTATATTGAGTCGTGTCCTTTGGATGTACTTGGAATACCTGTCACGAAATCCATGGATATCCCATCCCACTCACACTATGGGACCTCTAAGGGATGTACCAAGCACGCTGGTACCTGGTGCTCCGCCTTCACTTGCTGACAAGTGAGGCATCGTGAAACGAACTCTTCTACAACCTTCTTCATGACCGACTACCAGTGTTGTCGTGTGAGATATTCATACATATACTCCACTCCTGGATGTACCTCTAGAGGGGAAGTGTGAAACTCCCTCATCACTTCCTCATTTAATGAAACTGGTACAATAGTACATCCCATGAAATGGATGACGTGATCCCCTACATCAGAAAACACATCAGGCTCCTGCCCTGTGGATTTCTGAGCACGTCGCATGTCACAGTCTACGTCCCCAGGTTGTGCCTCTCTAACATGATGAAGTAGTGGAGGAGTGACTGTGAGTGAATTTAGAAAGGCTACTCCATGTCTATCCACAAAGGATATCTGCAACGTGGCTAGCTTCTTCGTCGCCTCTTCCAGTAGCTGAATTCACGATCTCTTGCTGAGAGAATCAGCTACTACGTTCCCATTCCCAGGAGTATATACTATCTCAAATTTATAATCCTCGAAGAACTCGAGCCATCACTATGGTCTTAGGTTCCGGTCCTTCTACGAGACGATGTACCTGAGACTATCGTGGTCAGAGTAGATTATAAAGCACTCGCCCATCAGATAGTGCCACTACATCTTCATGGTGAAGACCAGTACTGATAACTCTAGGTCATGGGTAGTGTAGTTCGGCTTTTGATGCCTTAATTGTCATGAACCATAGGCAATCACTACTCACTCTTGCATCAGGACACACCCAAGTCTGGTCCCTGATGCGTCACTGTAAACTACGTAGCCTACGCACTCCCCCGGTAGCCTCAAGATGGGAACCCTGGTCAATCTCTGTCTCCACTCTTGAAGGCTCTTTGGAATCAATTTGACTACACGATGTTTTTCCCTTCTTAGTTGAATCTAAAGGCGGTGCTGATACTCTGGATAAGTCTAGCATAAATCTCTGATAGTACCTAGGTAGACCTAGGAAACTTCGCACCTCCGTCAAGCTCCTAGGTGGCTCCCAATCAAATACCACCTAGATCGTCACTAGGTCCACTGCAACCCCATACTCTGAGATGACTTGTCTCAAAAAATGAACCAATCGAATCCAGAAATGACACTTCGAGAGATTAACATAAATCTAGTTCTCTTAGAGTTTGTCCATCACAACCTGCAAGTGGTAGGTGTGCTCCTCCTCAGTAGTCTAGTAAATCAGTATGTCGTCAATGAAGACTACGACAAAATGATCAAGGTAAGGGTGGAATATCATGTTCATGAGACCCATGAACACGGCTGGAGAATTGGATACACATAAGGGAATAACCAAGAGCTCATAGTGGCCATACCGACACCTGATGGCCATCTTCTACACATCCTCGTCTCGAACTCTGAGCTGGTGATAGCCAGACCTGAGGTCTATTTTTGAGAACCATCGTGCTCCCTTAATCTGATCAAAGAGATCGTCAATCCCCGGGAGTGGGTACTTGTTCTTTATGGTCACCTGATTTAGGCGACAGTAGTCGACACATAGACTAAAACTCCAATACACCTTCTTGGCGAACATAATCGGAGAATCCCAGGATGAAACACTGGGTCAGATGAATCTCTTTCCCTGAAATTCCTCTAGTTGTACCCATAGCTGTCGATGCTCGGCAGGAGCCATCCGATATACAGGAGTAGATATCGGTGTTGTCCATGGGTACATGTCAATGTAGAAGTCTACCTCTCTGCGAGGAGGTAGTCCTAGAACATCGTCATGAAAAATTTCCACGTACTGATCGACCACAACTGGAATCCTCGGACTCCTTACATAAACCGCTCCTAGGATGATACTATCAAACTGATGTGTGATCGGCTACCCTCTCCTCTGTGTAAGTCCATCCTGCACTGCAAAGGCTCCCTTATCGCCATTGATGGTGAAACTGGTCTCATCCGTGCGGGCACACAACACATTGTGCCTAATACAATCGATCTGGGCATGGATTGTGGATAACCAGTACATACCCAAGATGACGTCGTAAGGCCTCGACGCCGCTACAAGAAGATCACCTCCAAAGCTCTCGCCTCCGAGAGTAAGCTCACACTGCCGGCACCAGTGTATAATCGTCATGTCTGCTCCTGTAGGAGTCTCTATCTATAAGGATCGATCCAACGACTCCATTGGAATCTATGAGCTCCGAACAAGGGTAGTGGAAATAAAACAATGACTCGCTCCTGTGTCTATAAGTACTACAACAAGGGTGGAGTAGACACAGATAGTACCTCAAATCATCTATGGTGAATTGTGGTCATAGGCCTCGACTTCCTAGAGCTAAGCCTACCCCTGTCTGCCAGCTCCATGTGGTCGGGGGTGGTACTCTTGGTGGTGGTGGTGGTAGAGCCTAAAAGCATCGTCCACCACCTACTGCTCGGCCAGATCCTCCGCCTCGTCCTCCTGCTCGATGTGGACCACCACGGTCAAACCTTTGCCTCTGCTTGGGATGTACCTATATTGTCTGTCGCTCATCTGCATGGTGGGTCGGGCAGTCCTCAGCCATGTGACCCTGCCAGCCACATTTATATCACTGCCTGCCCCTCAAATGGCTGGATCTGTTTCGTGTGCACACACCTCCGAACCCGTATGCTGGGGTCTCCCTCCAGATGGCCTGGACCTCTACGACATCTGTCTACTGCCAACTGTAGAAGACTCTATTGCGTGTCTCCCAGTGGTAGTTCTTGCTACTAGTTTCGGCTCAGCGAGGAAGCTCTCCACATGAAGGGCTCTCTCCAGCACTCTTTCCTACATAAGAATGCTGAGGGAGATCATTGAATCCCTCATCTCATGCCTCAGTCCCTTCTCGAAGGTCTGGGCCCGAAAGAATGGGTCACGTATAATGTCTGTGGTGTAGCGTGAGAGGTCAGTGAACCTCACTGAGTACTGAGCTGCTGTCATACTTCCCTACTGTAGACGAAGTAACTCCTGAATCCGCACCGCACAAAGGGTTCCTAGAAAAAAAACTCCAAGTAGAAGTGACTCTCGAAGTCTTTCCAAAGTAGAGATTCCTCATTGTGAACTGGGAGCATAAAACTCCACCATCTACCTACTGCTGTGTGCAGTAGACTTGCGATAAGGATCATCATAAGGTCAGTCGGTCTCCCTACCAATCTGAAGACTCTGACGATAGCCTCCTGCCAATCCTCGGCTGCCTGAGGGTCTGTCTCTCCACTTAACCTAGGCAGCCTCTGTCGTTGAAACTCGTGCAGTACACTCAGGCGACATTCACTCTCTGCTACTGGGGCTTGTAGTATCAGTGGCTTAGTGGGTAGTGGTACTGCTGGTGCCTCCACTGTGATGGGGCGTTGCACCGAGGCCTCGTCGCTCGGTGGGATACCATCTCGTATGCAACTTGGGACCCTAACTGGCTAGCTTCATGCGGCCATCCTGAAAAAAAAACTGGTGCACCACGGTCAAACGGTATACCTGATGAGCTGAGACAAATTAATCACAAAGAAATCTTTTGAAACTGTTATGCAATCAAGGTTTTCGTGCACTGAGTCGGAAATCAGCAGTCAGGGTCCTGGTGTATGGATATGTCGGCCATCACACCAACACTGGGATACTAGGATTGTTAACCACACCCAATACTCTTAACATTATTGATACATAGAAAAGAATGATCAGAGTCTGGAGTTCTACGGTAGAACCTTCTCCTTTGATACCAATTTGTCACGACCTGTCCTCGGGGCCGGTTCCGTGACTACCCCAAACCCGCCTTCCATAGGCCAGGGGCTGACGACTAACACCAAAGGCGTAAATCCCAGTAAAAGGGAAGGACTTGTCTTTATAAAAGAAAAAATCACAACAGAGTATGCCGGTGAAGTAACCACTAAGTTAAACTGAGTACAAAAGTAAGTTCTGAAAAGTAAATGGAATAGTATACAAACCCAACTGAATGTATAGTACAACTGGAAGAAAGTAAAATAGTTGTAATGTAAAGTGCAAACCACTATGTCTTCCACTGGATATCCCACCTGAAGGGTGGTTACCGATGGTCTCCTCATCTCCTTGGGTCCAGCCTTCTATCCCATGTACGTCCCGCCAAGTGGTCCACCTCCGGGTATCGTTCAGCTCCACAAGAATCCACCTTGATCAGTGTTGTTCATCGTCTGCATCCAACACAATGTAGTGCGGGCATAGCCCATGCAGGGGGGGGAGTATATGATACTCAGTAGAGACCCTGATACCTCCAAAGGACTCCCATAATCCATGAAAAATTATAAACCACAAAGGAAATACACAATCACGAAGTATCAACAGACTATACTTAGGTATATGGCCATACATATACCTAAGTCCTCAATTCCAGTTTGCCTCTAACTCTCAAGCCCAAGCACAACCCATTCCACAATGGAATGTATTCAATCACATCAATGATAATGATTCAAAGTCAAGACTCATGTAGGATCCAAGTACTATCGTCACCGCTGCCGAACCCACGGAGGATCCACGTACAATCGTCACCGCTGCCGAACCCACAGAGGATCCAAGTACAGTCGTCACCGCTGCTGAACCCACAGAGGATCCATGTACAATAGTCATTGCTGCCGAACCCACGGAGGATCCATGTACAGTCACCATCACTGCAGAACCCACAAAGGATCCATGTATAGTGGTCATTGTCATCGAACCCATGGAGGATCCCATCACGGTAGTCGTCGTAGTCGTAACCAGCTCTAGGGTTTCTGCACACAACACGCTCTATTCTGGGAGGGTCCGCTCCTCGAGCCAAGGGGGGTCAATAAATCTACTATCACAAAGTATGGAGTTGATGTATCCCAATGTTCTGTCTCATCAAAAGAAACTTAACGCGACAGATGGCATGTCAATCAGCCGTCCGGTCTGAGAGATATTGGTTTTTCCGTTCCAGGGGCTCGGTTAGAAATACCCTCATTTCTAACCCTGCCATTCTCCAAAGTCGTCCAAAACTCACTTAGAGTATCGCAAAAGGACCACCTCGTTGTAAGTCTCCCAGTTCTGTAGATGGCGCGTCGATCGGACCCACGATCTTTATGTTATTCACGATTAAGAGAAAATGGGCCCGACCCGTTCGGCCCAGTGGGTTGGCGGGTCGGGTCGACCGGTTTTGGCGGTTCCGACCCGGTAGAGGGTCGGACCGGCCCAATGAATCACGTGTCCTGGCCCGAGGGGCGCAGCCCGGCCCCGCGCAGTCCGGCCTGGCATGGCGAGGCCCGACCCAGCGCGGCCCGGCACGACACGGCGCGGCGCGAACCGGTGAGGCGCGGCCCGGTGCGGTGCGGCCCGGCACGGCGCAGACAGGTAGCGGATCGGCCGGCCGGCCGAGCGATCCGAGGTAGGGGGAGCGTCCCCCCTGCTGCCCGAACCGGTGGCGCCAAGCGGTGCCACCCTGCCTAACCAGCCTGCTGAAGATGGTCGGCCTTCTTGGCACAAGCAGCCCGTACAGGCGGGCCGCGGTTCGTTCGGCGAGGCGCCCTCCCAGCCCCGCGGCTTTCCTCCGCCCGGCCGGCTGGTAATTCCACCGAAGTGGCCTGCAGTCTTCCATAGTGCGGCTCCATGGGGTGTTGTGGTTTCTCCCATCGCCCTAGCGGGTTAGAGCCGACTGGTTCTTTCCTGATCGAGCGGCCCGCGGTTGCGGGCCGTGGTTCTTCCTCACACGTTCAAAGCCTTCATTTTCCACCACCTCTATTCATCACCAAATTTTTCCAGCATGGTCTCAATTGAAAGTAAAAGAAACTTCGGAGTGTCTTCGGTCCATGTGTGTTCGGCTGACACCCTCCGTGTTAGGTGGTAACTGTTGGCTGAATTCGTTTCAAAAAATTCAACGAAGAACAAGAACATTTTTAATCAACTAAAATTGTATAAAATCCCCCTTCCTTGATAATTGACATCACACGTCGGGCGTCGTGGAATATGGCGTCGAAGAGAGAGGATTCATAGACAACATCGGAGTGTGTTCGAGGAGGAAGTGGCTTCTCCACACTAGATGTAGAGAAGAGGAAGAAAGGCATGTCGTCGCTCTTCATGGAGTCAGTATTCATCATCCAAGAGGCTTCGTTCTTTTTTGAATGATGATGTTATTCAACGAAAGAGGAACTCCCTTCATCATTTACACATGAGCTCTCTCAAATATCCTCCCAACACAGTGTGTCCCAAAATAAAATAGTAGCTATGGCTATTATTTTATTAACACTTGAAATTCAAAATTCACAAAACATAATTAATTAATTGAAGAGGTTGAATTCATTAATTAAGGTGTGTTGGAAAATAATAAAGAGAGACAGAGGGGGAGGAAGATTTCTTATTAAATAAAGGGAGTTTTCAATGAATTAAATAAAGGGTTGTTTAGGAGAGTTTAGGGAAGATGAAAAGTTGCGGCTCGTGTGTGACCCACCTCACAAATATCCACACATGGGAAGTTAGGTGGTTGTAACTCCCAACCTAAACTCCCCTTTGTAGGATATAACTACCATAGATATAAATAAAATTTTTCACTAGCAATTTTATTTATTTTATTCTAAATTTTTAATTATTTACTTTCAACCCGCATAAAACGCAACTGCGGTAAAGGTCCCCTTAATCTAATATTGGCGATGTGAGTTCATCAGTGCCCTCTGATTTCAATTCCAAGCACCAGTTCAAAAGATAGAAAACCCTGCTCGTTCTCTTAGTGAATGTACCCGAGTTACACTTCATAAAATTATTTCGGGCACACCGGGCCTCGGAATCAGGAGCCGTTAGAAACTGTGTACTCGTAAAATTTCAAATAATTTATGAAAAAAATATCGTTGAAATTTTTCCGTCTTTACATATTCTCTATTCAATTTTAATTTACCATTTGTTTGAATCATGCTACCATTTCATTGTTGGGGTTCAGTTTTCCACTAATGTTACATTCTTTTTACTCACAATTCGAGAAAATCTCCACTTTATCTTCCAAGTTTGTTAACATTATCTCCAAGAGAGATATTGTGTGTGTGGTAGAGTTGGTGACTGATACACCATTTGATTGTCTGTTGGTGATTCCCATGAGGTAGTAAACCTATTTTCCATCTTACCAATTTTTCATTCAATTTATAATTTGACGTTAAACAAAACTGGTGTCAAGAATATCTCTCTGCATTTCTTATCCTTTTTGGATTTCTTCTTGATGCAATATATATCTAATTGCCCATGATCAGAACATATAAAAAATATTCAATCAAAGGAATACCTCATTTCATCATTTCAATACTCATATGTTGATGCATTTTGAGTTCTTCTTTTGATATTGAGATCATGAGCATCCTGACATATGCTCACATTGTGTCCCATTCATACACATTAATAGAATCTAATAAATACTTTCGTCTAAAGGGTCTTCCTTTTAGACTTTTCATGAAGCTTATTCTTATTAATGGATTTTTAAAAATTTCTATCCCCATAGAATGAAATGTACTCCCAAGACTCTGAAAACAATTTTATTGTATGACCATGAATCCCATTAAAATAACACATTCTATCATTACATCATGTAATAATATTATTATGTCAATATCTAGCACCAATAATTTTTTTATTATCTCTAAAACTCAACATTACTCTCTTCCTATCATGCATAGGAGGGGAATAATCAAATATAATTCCAAACATTTACATTCAATGTGGTCTTGGAGATGAGAAAATATTTTTTTCTTCGCTAGGAAAATAACATACTTTATTTTCATTTTATTATCACTTTCCAAAGTAAAATAGAGTAGTAAGTGCAGTGAATCCTTCAATTTAGGCTTTCCTATTTCATTAGATTTTATTATTTCTTTCTTGAATGATTGTATCTCTTCCTCAAGTTTCTGAATCTTCTTATATATTGATTCAAGTTGATCATTGTGTTCTCTTATGAGATTCCTCGCATTACTCATCTCACCTTCTAGTTCTCATTTGAGTGTATCTACCATATCACATTGGTCTTTTATTTTAAAATTTTCTTGAGAAATAGAATCAGAGAAGGGAGAATTCACTTGTGGTAGCCTGTTATTCTTCTGAACTAGTTTAGATAGCTCTCTAGAAAGATCAAATTTTAGGGCATTCACATTATAAATTCTCTATATTATGATTCTTTCCTTTTAAATCATCTTTGATATTTTAATCCTTTATAGACAACATTTGTAGTTCTTCATCTTGAGAATTAGTATTCTACCATAGTCCTATTACCACATAAAAAACAATTTTATTTAAGCCTCTTAGCTTTTTGACCAAAATTTTCAGTACTTGGATCCAGATATCATTAAATTTAACTTCTTCATACAATTTCTAATCCAATACCTTTTTGATGTCAATATCATCTACTAGTAGCTTCCTCAAAACTTATTCATCATCAATAGTTTCAGTATCACTTTGAATTTCATCTACTTCACTCATTCGTACATCATTATTGATATATTCTATATTTTCCCATTCTTATTCATCCAATCATTCCTTTAGCATTCTATCTTTATCCATTAGTTGAATCACACATTTTCCATAAACACATTTACAATGTGTAATACCGTTTGACTTCTAAATTTTGATTGATGTTATTTCCTTTTCCATGGAACACCTAGATAAGAGAAGGCTAAATCATTATCTTCAGAAATCTACTAAACCATGTATGATAAATCTAATTTGATAAAAGAAACCGACCTTAGGTAACAATTGTTAGGACCAAAATTGGACTAGATACCCTGATTGGGGGGGTGAATCAGGTTATTGATATTATTTTAAAAATTATCCCTACCCTAGTATATCATGATATCTTTATTATAATGGTCACATTGTTGGAATTTATTTTTTACTATCCATCGTATTCATTCTATCTTTATCTGATGATGATTCACTGAATGAAATGTAGTGAAGAAATCAGGCAGGCACAAATATTTTATGTTGTTCACACGCTCTGGGATACATCCAAGGAGCATACATTGATAGTGTGCCGAAGAACCAAATCCATTAATGCCCAATATTAATTTACATTTTTTGGCTATATCAATTATATGCACAGACACACTTCATTTTAAATTTTTCGGGTTCCCTTATTTCTTACCAAAGGGTCACTCCCAATGTGTCTTTCTTTCACTGACTCACTGCCAATAGAGATGATCACCTTCTTCGACTTATTTTTCACACTTCTCTGGAATGGCTTCACTCACAGTTTATGAACATCTAGTTTCTTTCATCATAACGAATGAATGAATCTTCCTATATCTGTAGATTCACTTTTTAAGTTTCAGTTTTATCCACTGATGAATTCATCTTTATCGCAGTTGTAATGGAAAACCTTCTATCTTTCACGCAACCATATAATCACCTGCTCACATCTCTATGCCTGGCATGCAGGTGTCACTAAACCACTTGTGCAACACTCCATTCTTCAAAATAAAACATGGGTGACTGAAACCCTTTAATGCCAAAACAAACATTGGTGTTCAACTATCAACTGGCGGACTTCTCCAAACATGACATGCAAATGTCACCAAACCACTTTCACCACACTTTCTACTTCAACTCTGATCTTGGGAGACTCACACACTTTTACACCCAAACCAATGTTGTCATGAAATTATCAATTGGAGCACAACCTCTAAATACCTTTATATATTCTTGAACAAACCTGTAGTGGCGCACCCAATCCAACATGAAATAATGGAGATCAAATATTTTTTAATTTTTTAGCTTCATCTAAAATGAGTAGGGGTATCGTTCTCCTAATAGGCATTTTTGGGCACCCTGAGCATCATGCACAAGTCTACTCCCAGTGTGCAAGTCCTGCCACCTTAGCCTCTATCATCCAAGCCACCTGGCTCACCCAAACCAAAATGCGGGAGCCCCTCTCACCTATTTCTATATTTTCATGTTCTAATCATGGAAAACATATGGGGCACAACTTTCCTAGCCTCCAAGACACTAGTGTGCTTTTCCATTTACCAAAACAACTCCATTTTTAGATTTTTAGGTGCACAATTTGTAAGACACATGAAAGCAGTACAACCTCGTATCTTCCCTTTTTGTACTACCTCCAATTCATTCATTCCTTTTTCATTGTTCGTTTTACAAAAAATGATGGTATAAAACATCTCTTAATATCGAAAACTGAACATGTAGACGCTCTTTTTCATAATATATGAACATCACCATCAGCTTTTTCAAGAAACACAAAATGGAGGACCACTTTGTCAGTAACCACAATCACCTCAAAAATAATTCATTAATACCTTATGGGATTTTTTTCCAACATATTGTTTTAACACAATTATTTTCTAGATCAACACAAATTATCAATACCGAGTGAAATTCATTTGTGTTATGATAAAACAACAACAAGTTATTTTATATGTTAATCATCAAATTGAGGATGTACATATTCTGTATGAATACATTGATGTGTTTCACGAGGAATTACCTGGACTTCCACTAGAGTGTGATGTCAAATTTTTCCATTTATTTAATCCATTACTAATGGAAAATATCAATTAATCATTATTGAATAACCACTATGGGAATAGTGGTGTTGAAGAATTAATTGGAGGATTTGGTTTGTAAGGGATACTATTTCAATAGTGTTTCATCATGTAGATCCCATATCTAATTTTTTAATGAAAAAAAATTAATCCTTGAAGTTGACATTTTAATTCTGTGAAATCAATTCCACCACAATAAAAACATGTATCATCTACCTCTTTTTGATGATATGTTTTCTCAACATCGTGAAGACAAATATATTTCGATGTTTGATCTTCACTCTGGGAATCACCCATTATGAGTGAAAAAATATGACATTCTAAATATGTTATTTCAGATGAGGTGTGGATGTTATGAGTGTTAAGTAATTCCATTTATATTGAATAACATATCCTTTGTATGGTTCTAATTAACATTGTTTTCAAGAATATCATTATGATATTATTGTGGCATTCATTGTTGATATTCACATGTATTACATTAGCAATAAGGACCATAGGAATCACTTATGTATTTATCATATGACTATAATATGGGAGGATTTATATGGGAACTTTAGTAAGTATGATTTCATGAATCATTACATTTTTTTTCTTGGTCACATTGTCTCTAAGAATGGAATATCATTTAACCTCAAATGAAAATTCTAGCTAGATAATGAGATACAAAAACAGTCATAATTGTAGTATGTAGTTATATAGGTTTTGTAAGTTATTATCAGTGATTAATTCATAATTTTTCTCAAATGGATAAATCAATAACCATGAATTCATGCAAAGGGGTTTATATTCTTTAGAAAATTAATTATGAATAATGATTTGATGAACTAAATATAAAATTAGACAATGATAAAATTTTGGCTCTACCTTCTAAATGTGATGGGGTTGTCATATATAGTGATGGATTAAATATAGGATTTTGTTGTGTCCCAATTGATAATAATAATGTTATTTCATATGCATCATGAAAATGAAAGTCTCGTGAATAGAACTATCTAACCAATGATCTTGATTAATCAACATTAACATTTTCAAACCAAATATGGAGACATTATGTCTATTTTGAAATATATGAGATATAAAAAAATTATAAAAGATTGTAATATTTATTCTCTAAAAAATGGATAAATATGAGAGAAAAGAGAGTACTCGATCATATGAATGATTAAGACTCCCTAACACACTACAACTAAGGAATGGTAAATAAGGTATCATATGAACTGGGTAGAAAGGATCAGGTAGTGCTAACCAAAATAAAGATTATTATGCGTGATATGTTTAGGGATCATGTAATGATATATATGGGAATTTATAAGGATGTGGAAACATCATTCATATTCAAATGAATTCAAAAATCATATTTCTTAGAGAGGAAAAGTAATTCTCAATATTATTATGGGAACATTAATAAAAAAATCAATTTAATTAATGATGGGAAATTATAAGAATTCATTTGTGAAGATAGTTCTCTATATTTTGAAAATGGATTTTGTGTTCCGTCTATACCTACGCTAAAAATGAAAATTTTTGGTTATTATCACTGCTCAATTTTCTCTATAAAACATGGACGCATGAAAATTTAAAGATATATGAAGAATTATATTTTTATAGATAACATGTTGTATAAAATTACAGATTATTTTACCAAATTTTTGGTTTTTTAAAAAGTGAATGTTGTGAAGTTATATCTTAAAAGATTCATGTTACCTCTTTCTATTATTATATGGAAATGGGATGAAGATACAATCTATTTTTTTCATTGGATAACAAAAAAACCTAGAATGAATGATTATATAATGGTTATCATTGATATTGTGACTAAATATATACATTTCTTTACTATATGAGAATACATTCCTCCAGAGAACCTCACATAGCTCTGTATTAGTGAGGTTGTATGAATTCATAGAGCACCCATATCAATTTTTTTGTGATCGAGGACCCAAATTAAATTTAAATTCGGGATGATTTCTCATAATGCTCTTGATAATGAGCTTTATTTGAGAACTACCTCCCACCCCAAAATTGATTGATATTATGGAAGAAAAATTCCAAAAATGGAAGGAATGTTGAGGTCAAGATCACTCAATATTCAAGGCATGTGAGACCATTATATTTCTATTGTATATTTTTCATATTAAAATAGTTTCCATTCATGTATAAAAATGTATCCATATTAATCATTATATAAAATGTTTTCTAGTCCTCCAACTTGGTATGATTTTTTTTGTGAAGGGAAACACATAGGCCTAGTACATGATGAAGAGATGAATAAAAAGGGGATGTTTATTTACTGTCCCATTAAAGAATCTTAAATTATGAATAATAGTTATGCCAAAAATTTGAGTAAATATTATGTGTTCTATGTGGGAAATCATGATTTTATGGATTTATATCTTTGTAAGGGTGTTTTTTGGTTCAGAAATAAAGGGAAACTAAGTCCAAGGTACATCAGATCCTTTAATATTCATGATGGATTTAGAGTTGTCGTTTATCATTTGGAAATGCATCCAAATCCCTCAATTGTACATGAGGTGTTTCATATATCTCTAATAAGGAATCAAATCCCAAACCCAAAGAATATTCATATCACTAATGAGACCATGCTTCAATTAGACCATTCATTCTATAAAGAAACCATCAATGTTACTGATACCATTAGAGATATTATTGAGGAATCAGACGGCCTGTCTGGTAAAGGTACTATGGTGGTATCACAAAATAGAAGAAGAAACCTCGTAATTAGAGGATTCTAGGAAAGATAACCACCAACATATTTTTTTGAATTTAATCCCCCTAAAATTTTGTGGATGGAATTTTTGGTGGAGGGAAGAATGTAGAAAAGAATGAATTTTCAACAAATTCATTTTATATTATGTTAAATTTTTTTGATTTCTATAAATACACGCAATAATAATTTAGTTTTCAATAAACACATTTCAAAAATTTAAAAAACACAATTTTTTAATGTTTCAAACATTCAAAAAAATTATAAAACATTTATATATTATATTTATATGTCCTATATCCAATTCAATATTTTCAAATTCTTCCATTATATTTGGTACGCCTAAGATAAGAACAAAAAAAATTACATCTCAAACATATATTATTATAAAATTAGTTATAATTTATTATAATTGTGCACCAATTTTGAAATTGAATTATGACAATTTTGAAAATTTAATATGTCAAAATTGAAATTGTTTTTTAAATAAATATTTTAATAATTTTTAAGGGTAATTTTTTTCTACTTTTCTCTAATGTTTGATTTTCCAAACAATAGTGAAAAATTATGAATTATAATTGAAAATTATTGATCTAATTAATTTATATTGTTATATTGTATTATAATTTTTTTATATAAGAGTACATTAAATTTAATGAAAATAGTTTAATTTTTTCGTTGGAATTAATTTAACATTGATTTTGTACATAAAGACATAAAAACATTTGATTATTTTTTCTTTAATACCCCATGTTGTCATCTTGTTTACATGGTTGAATTTAAATTAATCTTAGAGACCTGTATTATTAGAATCTTGAAATATAGAATTGGTATTTTAAATCATAATATTTTATAATTGCTAATAAATTAAATGTAGTTCTTGACCAAAATGATTAATGAAATAGATTATAATTAATTTCAACTATTAAGAGAATGTTTTTCATTAAAAATTGAAAAAACCCTAAACATAAGTTCGTGAATGAACTATAAAGTTTCCAAAATAAAATTGTGCGACCTCATTCGACATATTCCCATAATGTATTTTGAGTGTGTTTTTAAAGGATTTGTTCTGTAAAAATGTGAGTTCACCTAACTAATATTAAAAAATTCCATGTTCGCCCTCTCCCTCACTAATAAAAAGAGAATACCACCCCCATATCATCACACATCTCAAGAAATAATGGATCAACCAAAATATACTCTAATAAACTCCCAAAACACCTACCATAATCATAGACTCATTCCTTTGGTACCATAATCTTTTGAGGAAACACATATGTGGAAATAAAAATATGTTACCCAAAGAAGAGTTAACATCCTTTTCCAATCCTTTAATGTTTTATTTATTTCTTCACACCTAAATTTTAATTACTTCCATTATTATTTTATATCATTAGTATCTTTAGTATAATGATATGTTTTCTATTAATATGTCTACCTAAAAATACACACACTTCCATAAAGTGGGTAACAAATATACCCTTTGTGTGTATGGTAAACTACCACCCCATGAAATAATGTTATTCATGATTAATTGACCGAAATTTGTGTTTGGGATTTATGATAAACACTATATTTTTATATGATGTATATTAAATTTGTAATTCCTTTATGTTTCTACAATTATTTTATGAAACATACCTTCTTGTATTCCGTTTTTTGTAAATATGATAACATTCATTGTGGACGAGTGGACTACAACATGCCTAATGGGATGAGATACATTCACACAATTCATTGAATGTATAAAGGATGATTTTAATAAAAGTATGTTACACATATAAAACTTGTATGGTAAGATAATTATAAAATTAATATATGTATATATTTAAAATTTAGTATTATTTGTTTTAAAGGGATATTAAAAGAAATGAATCATTAATACGTACGTACGTTCTACCATCCCAAGGAGTAGTGCAATTTTTTTTCTCAAAAAATTATGATTTGTTATATATATAGATATACTGAATATATATTACAATTAAATCATTTTTTTCATTCCTTAGATGATTGAACCATTATATATGTTATATTAACAATGAATAATTATTCAAAACATACCTAAGATAATATATTATTGACACATGAAATAGTGAAAATAATTATATATTACTATCAAATAGGTAATAAGATAATATAATAAGATCATATATGCAAACATAAATATTAATATAGTTCTATAATCAGTTTGTAACAATCTTAAAACAGTTACCCTAGAGGTTAAATGATGCTAACACTAGATATTAATGTAATGTAATGGATTGTTATCTCAATTACGCTTCCCTGAGGCATGCAAAATTTTCAACATGATTTATTTTTTGTGTTGTAAATATAGATCCTTTTAGAAGTTATGTCACAAATAACATTATTTTCATGTTATTTAATGACTAATTTAATGTACTTTTATCATTGGTATTATGATTAATATATTTAAATTTGGTATCAGACAAATTATAATGATTAATGATTATTTTCTTAACGAATGATTTCATGATTAAATTTAAAATATCACTTTATTTTGGGATCATTGAATTTCAATTGAAATAATCACGTTATTGTAATCATTTCTCCATATAAATTTCATTAAATATCTACATTTATCGTTTCCCAAAACCTTGTCGGGTCTTAATTTGAACCTGATCCTGAACGGTCTACGGCATGTCCTTGGGGTATTCACAGTCTCCATAAGTTGGCACAAGTTCTTTGGTATCCAAAAAAATACATAGAAATTATTTACACAAAATAATAAATATACAACAACAAAAAAAATTAAAAAAAGACAAATCTAAAAATAAAAATCCATACAATCCTTAAAAATCACAAAATTTGTTGTTTTAAATTAACCTCAAACTCAAAATGAACTAGAACTAAAATAAAAAAAAATTGAACTGGTTCATCATGCAACATGAGTATTTATATCCTTAATACACCATCACAAAAACCCTACTGAGCGGGCCACTATGAACCAATACCATCATCCCGAATCATGACTTAATTCAAATAGACAATGTACATGATCTACCCACACGCCATGGTGTGTGTAGTTCCTGAGCCAATGCCCAATTGGATTCCACCCTAATAAAAATGATCCATGCAATTATATTAAAAACATAATATTTAATATTTATTTAAATTAAAAATTTAAAAAGAAAAATATATGAATAAATTTATTGGGAAAACACTTTAAAGAAACACTTTGAAGGAAATCCATTTCACAAATAATAGTTTAATTGAAAAATAAAAATATTAAATATCACACACACTCAAGTGCTTCTCCTTATGTCAATGGAGGGCAGCACAACATGAATTGTATAGAACTATTGGAAATTCCCTGGGTCCATCTAGCTTGAGTGGGACCCTAGAACACAATTTATTAGTGAAAAGTGTTATAATAACCACAACCATCATCGTCCTTGTGAACGAGCCACTATAGAGGAACAAACTCTAATTTTATAGTGGTGATCAATCACCCCCATAGTTTAGTTATTGTTTTAAACATAAATACATCTATCTGAAACCTGGATAAGCCACTTTTAATTCACTAGAACACTAGTTCAAGTCTTCCCACCTAGATAACTGGGATTTCCATTGTTCCCAATTTAATGATTACATGTCCCAAATACCACATATTTTATATCAAAAAAATATTTCAATGCAATAACATTTTTCTGTCAAACATATTATTTTCTATTTTACACACACCAAAGAAGACCCATTTCAAGATGGCTTTACCATAAACTAAAAAATTCCCAATATTTCCGTTTAGAACACAAGAAAAAAAATTTAAAACTTGCCATTTCAATGGGCCAAGCCCCTTCTTAAATCCACTATCACTCCAAAAACATTATCAAATCAAGATTTTCATCATTCGAACAATTACTCAATTTATACAAAAAAATACATAATAAGGATAACAAAACCAAAATGGTCTATTTTCCATTTAAAATCACCATTAATAATTTAATCCACTCAAGTTCAATAGAAAATATGATTCCAACCATCCAACAAACCCCAAATAACCTTTACAGTATCATGAAATTATAACACACACACAAAACATAACCAATTTAGAAGACAAATTACATTTATAATCAATAAAAATACCAATATTTTAAAGAATACTCTTCACACCACACTATCAAATATAAGAAAAAATTTATAAACTTAAAAAATTTAAATTCATCTAGTAATGTTATAGAATATAACCACTAACCAAATGTGGAGATCTATCTATAAAATAGTGGAATATCTCATCTGCCCCACAGTCGCACCAGAGTAAAGAAGAAACTCTTTTCAGGAAGTTCAAAAGAAAATAAACATGATTAAAATACTAAATTAAAACCCAACTCAATATAAATTAGATACACCCAAATAGACGGATAAAATCCATATAATATTTGAATACAACAATAGATAAGAGAGATACATGACTTTTCCTTGAAAAATACTAATGAAAACAAACAAAAAATTGAAACCCAAAGGGGGGAGGAAAAAGAGGGAGGAATTCTTATAGATAGAGAGTTTTGGGGGGTCAAGAAAGGAAAAAAAGGGGGTTAAAATTTCAGAGATAGAATAAGAGGGAAAATATTTTTAATGGAATCGAACTGCCACATGATTAGTCTATATGGTTTTCCAAACCTTGCAGACACCATGTCACCACCTTTGCTAAAAGAGACCCACCATCATACTTACCTAGGACAAGGTGAACATCTATGAGAGAAATGTGGAAGATTTCCATGTGGATGCCAATGATAATAGGATTATAGAGGTCGTGCTATAGGTTTTGTCTCACAAATCATGGTTTTTATGGTTGGCACAATGTTACTAATAACCATGTGAAAATCATTAAATTTAATATTTCATGCCAAAAGTATTTAATTTTCTCAAAAAATCATAAAAAATTTTAACAGGAAATCTAAATAAAGGAATAATACTAAAAAAATTTAAACATACCATGACCGGTTCAAATGATACTAGGTGAGTATGAAACGTGAAATAGAACAAAGGAGAATTAAAAACTCAGGTGTAACAATTCCCCCCACCATAACGATTTCCACCCTTAGATAACCACAACAAAATTGGTCCCTAAGGAAAAAACAACAACTCTTCACATTTCAAGGAGATTCCCAAAAAACCATAAATATGACGAATAATGGAAAATATTACAAATAAATGTGATTTACAAACTAAATACTGGTCTCCCAGAATAGACTCCTCGCTAAGTTTCACCCACCCAAATTCTAGGTGTATAACTGTAACATCCTAGGTAAATAAAGAAATATGATATATTCATTTTTATTATATTTTTGAAATAAATATTAATTATACATTAAATGGGATTCTTTGTTCGATGGTGTACCCGTCATGCAACAATGTGATTCTTTGAAATCATACGTTGCACACAACAATTAGTTATGCTAATAAATAATAATATAATATAATTATTTTAAATGGTAGTTAACGACTAGCCATTGTAATGGAATGAATAAACATGACAATATTCAATATGAGTATAAAATTTTGTTTTCTGTTTTTACATTTATCCAAAAAAAAATTGAAACATATAATGTGAATGAATCCAATTTTAAGTATAAACAATCTAATATACTTTAAATGGTAAATTTTCCACCTAATGACGGAGAAATTTGTAAAATGTAGTTGAAGGCTCTTTTATTTGTTATATTTTGAAAAAATAATATTCTTTTTTATAATTGGTAGATCAAAATTTAGTTTGGATGAAATTTTTGAATTTTTCTGATAATGTTCATTTTTATGAATAGTAAAAAATACAACATTTAAATTCAATGTTGCCGTTTAATCTATTTTTTTATTTAGTTAGAATATTTTATTAATTGGTTTTAAACATTAAATGTATTATAATTTTACAATTTTATTCAATGTTCTTAATTGTGATTAATTTTACAATTAAATTAGACATAATCAAAGGTAATATTTTGATAGTTATTATTTCATAAAAACACACTTTTTGCTTTGACAACGGGAAATAATTTTCAACTAATTTCTGCCTCTTATATGTTTTAAATTTGGAAAAATGGATTACATATTTTGAATTAGGAGGTCCAATTTTTGTGAATAGGTTACATTAATTTTTCGACGTTATGAATATTTAGTTCTGTAAATATTTTATTTACCATTGTTAAAAGGTAAATATCTTAAATAAGGGTAAAAATAATATTAAATTTCCCTAAAATGTGTCCTAATCCTATTTGAAGATAAATTTCCAACCATGGGCACCCTTTGGTCGATTTTTGGACCACATGTAGCCACTTATGAGTGATAATGACGCATTATATTTGTTAATTTAATGTATTTAAATACACATATTTATTTTATTAAATCAATTTTTAAATGATGTAATATATGTTAACTCTTCGTCTATAAATATTATTTTGAAAGACAAATAAATTTCCTACATCATATTATTTTACTTATAATTTTTAAACATCAAGGAAATAAATTTATTTATGACACAATGACGATGTAATGATTAACTTATTATTAAATGATTTAAATAAATGAGATTATAATATTTGAAAAACTATCCAAAACATTTCCAATTAATAATGGATGACTTTATTTTTAACAAGAGTCATTTTATCATCTAATTTAATTTGTTTTTAACCTTTTGAAACCAAATATCCATTTATAAAAAAATAATGTTTTCAATTTTCCTAAAGAGCCCCTCCTCCCCTTATAAAAATCATTCACCTCTAACTCATTACTCAAACCTCTCAAGCACTTGGCTCATCCATAATCTAACTAAATAAGATATCAATATCCATATATTCCCCCTATAAGCCTTAAAATATATAGAAATAACATCAAGAAATCCATTTGGATCAATCTAAAAGGAGTTTCTCGATTTAAAGTTAATGTCTTCCATCAGGTTCTATTCTTTTATTTTACTCATCCACTCCCAATGATCTTATTATTCATTGATTAGATAGAAAAAAAAGTATAATTAATATACTAGAATTATAATAATAATAAATGAAACTACACTTACACAATCCTCCATCTAATGGGTGAAGGACATATTGTTTCCGTGGATAGCGAATTACTACATCATGAAATGGTAATTGTTTAATCTTCCTGTAACACCTATTCTATGGCCATTATGATGGCACTATATTTATATGTGATATATATTATATAAATATTTTCTCGATAATTCTTTATTTTTCCATTTATAGAATGCCTTTATGGTTTCCATAATGGTTAAAGGTGATAATTTCAATTGGGGATATGCAGACTACCAACCCTCAGAGTGATATGACTCGTTCCTTCTATACGTGGAATGTATAAAGGATAGAGTTTCTGAAATTATATATGCTATTATAATGGAAATATAATATAACTATTTATCATTATGTTTTCATTCCATTAAATATGAAATATATATCCAAGTATCATTCATGCGTATGTATGTCTAACCGTCTCCATGAATGGTGCATTTCATTTCATATCTTCCAACATTATATACTATTATAAATAAATATATATACAGGATATATATGATATATATGTTATACAAATCATCAATATCATTTTGGATATGATTAATTTCTGACCACTAGGACAACTTTAAATTATAGGATGTTCATTTTTTACTGAAGTACTAAATATCAAAAAGAGGACCGTTATTATCGTGAATGACTATGTAATGTTTTATGACATGGTTATAAGTAATATAAAAGGAATAATAAACATGAAAAATGTTTTTTACGAATTTATTAATTAAAAATAGTTTATTATTCATGATATTAATGAATGAACGAGTCTAGTCATACACGAGGTAAGGGTACTTCTTTACCCAATTCCCAATCATTGGGTTGATCTTATCATTCTTATTTATGTCATGATTTGAATTTGTGTGAAATGATTTTTTATATCTTATAATCTATTTATTATTGTTTTATTTGTTCTTATATTAAATACAAATAATTGATCTATTTTATTTACTAAATGAACATTTTAAGGGGCTTCGTCTCAAACTCCTTTCATTGACGTGTATTTTGTTTTCTACACAACATTCTTTCAAATAGTTTATAAACCCCTTTGAATTATTATTTCATTTAAATAGAATAATTTTCTACAAAGTATTATACTAAATGAAAAAAGATAATGTTTATTTTATATTTATACGGTGACAACATCCTTTCCATTGTTGTGAGCGTTATTTGATATTTTGCTTCCTCAATAAGTCGTAATGTTTAAAAGAGAAAAATAAATACCATATACTCATTTATATATTTTGGTATTGAAAATGATTTTGATAAAAGGATTTTTATGTGATTATATTTAAATGATATATTTTTAATTATTTTTGGAATTTTATATTTCAATAATATTTTGTTTTATCTCTTAGGAATCTATTATGATTGTTGGCCATTGTTTTTGTGTACTGGTGGTTTTGTGAAAAACATTGGGAGGGTGACCATGAGAAAAAATTCCAATATATTAGGTAACATGATGGAGGAAAAATTTAATATTTCTATAAAGAGATTTAGGTAATATGCTAGGATAGGAATTCCAAATGTAACTCCATACGTTTCTATGAAAGATACAATGTAAGTATGTTTTGGATGCCACAAGTTATCTTTATAGTTTATGATTTATATGTTTTATTCATATATCTTATGATTTCATGAGGTATGTTAAAAATATCATGTTTTGATGGACTAATGTTTTATTTCATAATCTTAGATCCCTTACTAATATTTTTATGCTCATCCCTAGTTTTCGAAATGTTTTTCATAGGGCTTAATGATGAATTGGGTCAAGGATGGGATCACAGAAATGTCTTGTTGTCCAAAACATGGAATTCAACATGACTCTTTTTTAATGACTTATTAATTTATGAAAAAATAGAAACTGAGGATAGGTGTCTACTTTGTAAATTTTGAGATATAATGTAATAGTAATGGAATAATTCTCTAATACCCTAAACTAGAAAATATCCTCAATGTCAATTGTTGATTTAATTCATCATTATGTAATGTTTAAGGCTAGGGACTTAGAGTTGGTATCAGAGGAAAATTTAGACAACTTTAAGAGATATAATATTGTTAAATTAATGTCCATAAATTAATTTGTTCTCAAATTTTAATGATATTTCATTTATAGATTACTATATTGCATCGTATAAGATTTTTATCTATTTAGAATGGGTTTACATAGAGGAAATATGGAAGCTATTATGGGATGAAATAAATAAGTATACAACCTTCCAAATCAGTAACCTGAGATGGTCACAATCAAAATTGAAACGTTTTTTCAGTTATGGCTCAATTTACTCAAGTGATAGATGGTTGTTGTGTTTATAGATGATATTTTGTTGTATTCAAAAAAATAAAAAGGTGTATGAATGTCATTTAAAGGTCATCTTGAAAACCAAAACAGAAAAGAAACTATATGGTAAATACAGAAAGTGTGTGTTTTGGTTAAATACAATTTCGCTCCTTGGTCACATTGTTTAATATAATGGAATAATAGTTTATCCAACTAAAAAAATGTTAAATAAGAATGGCCAAGGCCAACAAATATCACATAGATACCCAGTTTTCATGGTTTAGCATGTTATTACTGGATGTTTTTTGAAAATATTTCACGATTATCGATCCCAATGACAAAGTTAACTAAAAAAGTGTTTAACTCATTTGGAAAAAAATGTGATGATTTTTTTCATGAATTGAAACGAATATTGGTGAATGCTCTAGTTTTGGAACTTCCATCCACAAATGGTGACTTTTTAATCTACAGAGACACATCATTGAAAAGAATTGGTTGTGTCCTAATGTAGAATGATCTTGAAATTTCTTAAGCTTCACATTAGTTGAATCCTCACTGTTAAATTACCCTACACTTCATTTTGAATGAGATGATTTTGTTTTTGGTTTATAAATTTTTAGGCATCATCTGTATGGAGTAAAATGTGAAATATATACTAACCACAAATGAATAAAATATATTTTTACTCAGAAAAAATTGAACATGATACATAAGAGATGGCTAAAATTAATCACAGAGTATGATTACATAATTCATTAATATCTAGGAATGGAAAATAATATGGCCGATTAGTTGTGTCGAAAAAATAATTCTATAATAAACATGTAATGTTGTGAACAAGATTATTTGATTAAATACAAGAAGAAATTTTACTTAGATGTTGTTCGTGTAAGAAATTAATCTATTTTGTTTCTGTTGTGAGTGGAATCATCTCTATCAGATATAATTAAGAAAGAACATTAGGAATACAATGAGTTGCATAAAAATATAGAGTGGTATCAGAAGGGTTTGTTTATTTATTTTAATATTGATAATTATTGTGTTTTGAGAATTGGGAAGAGATTATTTATGCGTTGTGACTCACAGTTGAAGAATACGGGGTTAATTGAAGCTCAGGGATCATCAGTTTCATTTCATCCTGGTTTTACTATAATGTACAAAGTTCTTTGGGATTATTACTAGTGGGATGAAATGAAGAGAAAAATTGCAGTCTTTTTTGTGATGTCTTTGACTTGTCATCATGTAAAAGAAGAGTGGAAATTACCGAAATGGATGCTTCGGCATTACCAATGCCAGAGTGGAAAATGGGAAAATATATCCATGGACAATATTGTGGGATTAATGAAAACATCTCAAGGTAAAAATGTAATCTGGTTTATTATTGACTGATTGAATAAATCTTCTCATTTCCTTCCAAATAGAGATACCTTGTCTCTACAACAACTTTATTGGTTTTATGTTAAACACATAGTTAGTTTGCATGGAGTTCCCATCTCCATTGTAATTGATCGTGATCCCATGTTTTAATTTAACGTTTAGATATGACTTCAGAAGTCGTTGGGTACTGAATTATATTTTATTATATCTTTTTATCTTCAATCAGATGGGCAGACAGAATAAACAATTTAGACATTAGAAGATATTATATGTGTTTTCTCAATCGATTACAAGTGAAGATGGGACCAAAATATTTCTTCAGTTTAATATTCTTATAATAATTGTTTTCATTCCAATATATAGATGCCTCCATTTAAGGCATTATATGGATATATATGTCGAACACCAACTTTTTAAGATGAAGTAGGTGAAAGGAAACTGATGGGACCAGAATTGGTAGAAGAGATGGTAGAGAAAGTTCAATTGATTCAAAACCACATGAGAACATCTCTGAGAAGGTAGAAATGTTATTCAAATAACAGAAGGACTGATCTTTTATTAAATTTCATTTATTAGTTCTTTTTCAACTTTTCTGCACGAAAAGGTTTGATGCTTTTTGGTATTAAGGGAAAGCTATGTTCGTGGTTTATTGGATCCTATGAAATATTGGAGAAAGATGGATTAGTATCCTATCTTGTGGTTTTACCTCCATTTTTATCCTAGGTACATAATGTTTTTAATTTTTCAATGTTGAGAAAGTATGTTCTAGATCTATCTCTTGTTTTGAGCCCATATGTTGTTCGTTTGGAAGAGATTATCTCTTATATGGAACAAGTTGAAAAGATTCTTGACCGAAGAGAGCTTGTGTTTTGAAATATGGTAATCAATTAGGTAAACTTTTTGGGGAAAATCAATATGGTTTAAGAGGGAAAATAGGAATCTAAATATTATATGAGGGATAAATACCCAAATTTATTTGATAAGTGAATAAAATTGCGAGGACACAATTTTCAAAATGGGGGAAGGATTTAACATCCGAGTTAAAAAAATATGATATTTTCATACATATTAATATTTGTGAATTAAATATTATTTTTACATTAATGGGTATGCTCTTTTCATGGAGTACCTGATATACAACAATGCATTTATTTTAAATCTTATGTTGCGCACACTTTTGAGTTCTGCTGAATAATAATAATATAATATTATTATTGTAAATGGTTGTTAATTCATGGATATTATAAGGATGTGAATGAAAACGACTAACTATAATATGATCAGAAATGTCTTTAAATTTTTTTTTTAAATTATCCAATATATTTTATAAGCTTAATATTTCATATAATCCAATATTCTACATAAAACACTCTAATATTCATTAAAAGGTCGATTTACCGCGTTCTGATGGAGAATTTTTTTTAAATATAGATTTTTCCACTTTAATATGTTACATTTAAAAGAAATAATATTATTCTTTAGAATCAGGATATAAAAATATAATTTGGATGAAATTTTCATATTTTTCAAATAATGATCATTTTTTAGGAATAGTGAAAAAATTAACATTTAAATTCAAAACACTGATTTATTCTAATTTATTTATATAGTAAGAATATTGTTTTAATTATTTTTAATGTGTAATTGGATTATATTGATAAAATTTAATATAACTGTGGTCATGTGATGTAATTTTACTCTTAATATGGATATAAGCAAATGTAAATCTTTTGATAGTTATTATATCTTAAGAACACGTTTTTGTTTGTAAAAATGAAAATTAATTTTAAATTAATTTCTTAAAATTATGTGATTTTAATTTGGAAAAATAGATCCCATATTTAAAATTAGGAGGTCTAAATTTTGTTAATTGGTAACTTTTATGATTAGTCATTATGAATATTAAGTTCAATAAATATTTTATTTACCGTGGTTAAATGGTCAATATGGTAAATAAGGGAAAAACAATATATTAAATTAATCGAACAAGTTGCCTAATCATATTTGATGATACATTTCTATCCATCGTCATCCTTTTGTTTATTTTGGGACCCCATGTATCAAAATTGTAGTGATTATGAAACATTATTTTAATTAATTTAAATTAAAGACCAAAATTACATAAACATATATATTTAGTAAATCAATTATTACATGGGGTTATATAAGTTATCTCTTTGAATAAAAATATTCTTTTTAAAGGTAAGAATATTTCAAAAATAATTTTATTTTATTTATAATTTTTATATATCATATAAATATATTTAATTATGACACAATGATGATTTAATGATTACCCAATTAATAAATGATATAAATAAATGAAATTATAAAATATAAAAAAATATCCCAAACAGATCCAATTTTTATTGGATGATTTTATTTCAAACATTATTAATCTTATATTCTAATTTAATGAGTTTTTTACATTTTGAAATCGAATATCAATATGTAATAAAATAATGTTTTTAAACATTACTAAAGAGCCCCTCTGCCCTCCCTTATTAAAATCCATCACCTCTAACACATTACTCCCACCACTCAAGCCATTGGATCATCCAAAATATTCTTAAATATGATCTCACGATCCCTCTCATCCACCAAGATGAATTACCTTTGGCAGAAAGAACATAAATAATGCCTTTTTCTTCAAAATAAATTGAGTTACCCGATTTCAATGTAACGTCTTCCCTCTAGTTCTATTATTTTATATTTCTTATTCACTCCCAATGCACTTATTTTTTGCAGTTTACATAAAAATGAGTCATAAATATACTAGGTTGTTTTTATCAGAATTAGTTTACCTACACATACACACACCACCTTCTAATGGGTAACGAATATATTGTTTCTGTGGATGGCGAACTACTGCCTCACGAAATGATGATTGTTCCATCATCTCCTACCGCCTCTTATGGTGTCCATTAGGATGTGACTACATTTATTTGTCATAAATATTATATTTATACTGTCTTTATACTTCTGTATTTTTCATTTATAGAATACCATTATCGTTTTCATAGTGGCTAAACACGAAAATTTCAATTGAGGAAATGCAGACTACAACCCCCTAAAAGTGACATGACTCATCTATGCCATATGTGGAATGTGTGAAGGATGAATATACTGAAATTATCGAAGATATTATAATGGTATTATAATATACTTATATATCATTATGTTTTCATTCCATTAAATACGAAATATAAATTTAATGTAGCATTAATGCATATATATAACTTATCGTCTCCATAAACGGTGAATTACATTTAATATATCCCAATGTTATGTACTATTATAAATATATATATATATATATGTTGGATATATTATATATATATATATATATATAATTTATTTAACTCTCGATATGGTGGAATTTTGAACACTTGGACTACTTTTAATTACATGATGTTAATTTTTAACTCAACTACAAAATATCGACAAAAACGGCCGTTATTAACTGAACTGATTATCTAAAGATTATAACATCATAATAAGTAAAATAAAATAAATAATAAACATGAAAAAGTTTCTTAATCAGGTAAAAATTTACTTTAGTTTATTATTCAGTAGAATAAAGAATGAACGAGTCATGTCAGACGCATTATAAGGGAAATTCCTAACCCAATTCCAATTCTTTAGATTGATCATATCATTTTTATTTATGTCATTATTTGATTATGTGAGAAATAAATTTTTATATCTTATCATGTATTTATAATTTATATATGGGTTCTTATAGTGAACAAACATAACCGATATATTTTATTTACAAAATGATCTTTGTGAAGGACTTCATCTCATTCTCCATTCTTTGAGGAATATTTTCATTTATGCATGACTTTCAATTCTATAGTGTATAAACCCCAATGAATTTTCAATTCATTCAAAGGGAATCATTTTCTACGTAACATCTTACTAAATGAAAAAAATGGATTGTTTGTTTTTAATGTATGTGGTTGCAATGAAATTTCCCCCGTTGGGAGCGTTATTTGATATTTGGCTTCATTAACAAGCCTTAATGTATTAAAATGGAACACGAATACCATATAATATTTTATGTATTTTGGTATTAAAAATGTTTTTGAAAATGGATTGGTTATTTATATAAATTTAAATGATAAATTGTGATTTAAATGTGCAAAAATTATTTTTTATTTATGTTTTTTATGTGATATGAATATGTTATGGTTCATGGGAATTGTTTATGTATACGGGTGGTTTTGTTTTAATCCTAGGGCGGGTGATCCCGAGATAGCTCTCCAATGCATTGGGTAATTTTATGGAGTTAAACATTAATGTTTCTTCTAATAGATTTAGGGAATATACAAGGATGGTTATTCCAAATGTCAATCCCTCCGTAGCTGTGAAAACAACAATGTTTTAGGATATGGATGCCACAAGTTAGCTTTATTATTTAAGATTTCTATGTGTTAACAATAAATACTTAGATTTCATGATGTAAGTTATTATGATTATGTTTTTATAGACTAATGTTGTAATTATTTATTTTAATACCCTTACAATGATTTTTATTCTCATCCCATATTTTTGAAATTTTTTTCACGAGACATAAAGATGATTCGGGTAAAGGATGTGATCAAGGAACAATCATGATGTTTGAAACATTTAACTAAACATGACTCTATTTTTCATGATTTTTTATTTTCTGAAAAAATTGAATGTGAGTAGAAGTGTCTAGTTTGTAATTTTTTAGATGTTATGTGACCGTTATGGCCTAACTCTCTAAAAATATAAAACTGAAAAGGTCACCAATGTGAATTATTCATTTAATTCAAGATTAAGTAATGTTTATGGTTGGGACCATATAAATAAAATTGATCAATCAATGGAAATAATTTATTTTTCATTCTCCTAATCCATGATCTTGAGTCAAACATGCATGATTTCACCAACAAGGGTTACAACACTTTCCGAAAATGAGAAACCAAAACAAACCATATACCGACACACAACATCCTCAAACTATCTAACACGATTCAAAAATGTTTCCATAAGTGAACAAAGAATAAAAATGTGGCAACCATAACCTCTCTTCAACAAAAGTGTTGTGCATGCTCAAAAACCAAAATTTACCCATTAGAGAATATGGGAGTTAGAAATCTTGGAATGAGACTATCTATTTTCAAAAGAAAAATATAAAAATTTTCAACATACTATAACACCCCAATCTTCTACGGTACACTTCTCTTTTAATAATACATTATCGTCTGTTGTACGCAACTTCAAGTTCTAACACACACCACGACCAATCAAAATAGCGGTTATGAATAGTAATACCCACTTTTTGAAATTTTATAAATATTATCTCTCAAAATGGACTTAATATCTGGATTTTTAATATCGAAATTATCCTAGGGTGAAATTTTGGTACTTTTTAGATAACTCTCATATTTTGATGAATAGTGAAAATTACTAAATTTTAATTAAAAACAACTTTTTTAATCGAAATAATTAATAGTGATAAATTATGAATATGAGTGGTTTTAAAGTATATTTCGAATATATTTTTACCATTTAATACAATTTTTGTCATTGGACATAATTTCACAATTAAACAGAACATAAACAAATATCAATCTTTTGAGAGTTACTATATCTTAAAAATGCGCTTTTTGTTTTGACAGTGGGAATTAATTCTAAATTAATTTCTGCTACTTCAGTGTTTCAAATTTGGAAAAAATGGATTCCATATTTGGAATTAGGATGTCCAGATTGTGTAAATAGGTAACTTTTATTTTTATACATTTTGAATAATTACTTTGGTAAATATTTTATTTACCATGGTTAAAGGTTAAATCTGGTAAATAAGTGTTAATAATAATGTTATAATAATAATAATTTACCCTAAAACGTGTCCTAAATTTATTGGTGGATATATGTCCGACAATGGGCATCTTTGTGTCGATTGTGGCACCCCATGGAGCCACTTGTAGGTGATATGGACACTTTATTTTAATTAGGTTAAAATAAATACAAAAATGACAAAAGCATATATCTTTTAGAAAAACAATTTTTACATAGGGTTATATATGTTGGATTTTCGACTATAAATATTAATTAGAAATATAAAGATATTTCCTACATAATTGTATTTTATTTATAATTTTTAGACATTATATAATTTAATTTATTTATGACACAATGGTGATGTAGTAATTACCTAATTAATGAAAAATTTGAATAATTGATATTAAAAATACCCAAATAAATGTAAATTGAGACTTTTTATAAATACCAATAATTTTCTAGGATCATATGACATGTTAGTCTTGATTTAATTAACTTTCTTCGAAGTAATCATTATGTTATGATTTTAAAAAAAATCAATTATTGAATAGTGTCAAAATTGACATAAAATAGTTTTTAAAACAAATATTATATTATTAATTGATATTAAATTCCTAAAAATCTAAGGATCGGTCAAGAGACTTATATCATGATAGGTGTGTCATTAATGGACCAGTTGGGGGTCTCTTGTATGTATATAGTATATTTATTAACCATATAATATAAAAATACAAAGAGACATTGTAAAAGTGAAACTAATTATCTAAGAGTTAATACTTAGAGATAATATTAATATCATAACCAAAACCTTAATAAATCCTTGTGGATGAGTGATTTTCGACCTATAACCACCTTAACCTTTAAATAATCCACTTTGGAGCCATTTGAAACTGATTATGAATAAATTATAAAATAATATTTCTAGCTTTTCCAAAGGTTCCCCTCACCCCTCTTATAAAAGTGAACTCCCCCTTCTCATTAATTCACACATTCAAAGCCTTTTGGCATAGCCAAACCCTGACCAAATACTCTCTCAACATCCCTCAATACAACCTAGAGGCCTTATTTTGATCAAAAATCCAACCTAAGGAGAACTTTTGATCAAATCAGAAGGAAGAACCCAAAGAAGAGGAGGCTAAACGTACCCTCAACTAAAGGAAAGTGAAAGGTAAGGGGTTTCCATCTCACTCTTATTCCCATGATATTCATGAAATATTTCAACTATTACCTTTTGTGTGGTGTATATACTTCCCATAATTATATTATTTGTGTAATACACTTTAATTTATGTGTATTTACTTATTCATTGTATGATTCCTCTTTTAGGGGTTGTATGTTTCGTAACTTACCAAATTGGTAAGGGTTAATTTCACAATTTCATTTTTATCTGAGGTTGTTTGTACAAATGTTTCTATTGGGGCATATTTATTATCCATATCCATGTTTTATGAAAGAGTTTTCAAAGGGATTCTTTTAAGGAAATTTTTACTAAAACATCATTTCAAACTTTTTAAATATTAATTCTTCTAAATCATTCCCATTAATGTCCATGTATTCAAAATGGTTTTTAAGGATTTATTTATTTGGAAATGAATGTTTTTAAAATGTTAATTCCTTTAAAAAGTTTCAAAGTGGTATGGGACACTTTGATTCAGAAATGTCTTAAATGAATTCTTTTCCAAATTGTGTGACATTTAAATGTTTTCATGAAAAAGAGATATTTCTCTCAAATAGTTTTGATTTCATCTATGTCAACATCCTTTGATAAATTTTACACTTGTTTGAAGTTGATTTGTTGTGATAGAAATCTTCTATATTGTATTTAAGGTTTTTTGAAATGTTTGACTATGGATGAGTTATCTTTATGCCATTAATGGTTTATGATTAATGTTTTATCATTTCTTATGCTAGTTTTAATACAAATGTTTATGTTATATTTCATCCTCTTTTTAAGATGAATGTGTTGGACTAGTATGTTTTGGGTTGGGGACTGTTAAATGTAAGCCCTCCGAGTTGGGGTCCAGTTACATTAGACCCTCCGGGTTGGTGTCCGGTTATTAGAGGCACTCCGGGTTGGTGTCCGGATATTAGAGGCACTCAGGGTTGGTGTCCGGTTATTAGAGGCACTCCGAGTTGGTGTCCGGTTATTAGAGGCACTCTGGGTTGGTGTCCAGTTATTAGAGGCACTCAGGGTTGGTGTATGGTTATTAGAGGCACTCCAGGTTGGAGTTAGGTTACATAGAATATCCGGGTTGGGTTCCGGTTACTGTTATCCCTTAGGTCTTGGCACAAGGCCTTGACATAGAAATTAAAGTTCGGCATTATGAATTCCATCAATATGAAGGTGGTTAGTGATATTTCTTGTGGTTATTAGACTAGTAGAATATCCATGTGAATAAGTAAATGACATTAATTCAGTTTATTTTTTCCATATTATTCTTAAGTTCATGTTTAAAAGGCTTTGGTTTTAGTTATACATTTCCTTAAATTTTTATGCTTATTTATGAATGATTCTACTGAATTATTATCCTTACTGAGCATTTGAGCTCACCCATTTCTATGTTTTATTTTTCCCAGGATTCCAAGAAGTGTATAGTGATTGATATGCATTGTTAATCCAAGGTAACAATGGTGTTCGTGAAGGATAATTTATGTTGTTTTGTACGTTATGAAGTGTAATGTAACATTCATATATGTAATCTATTTTCCAAGACTGCTAAACTGATCGGTCCTTCGGGACTTGATTCCATGTAATCATGCCAATGTATTAAAATAATGAACCGACTCTAGGTAACTGGGGTCGGGGCATTATAGTTGGTATTAGAGGATGTTTGGCAATAACCTTGAAAACTAGATTTAGATAAACTCTGATTAGAGCACATTGCCCTAAGATAGAATTTGAGGATTATTATAGAAGAAAATCCTAGAATTTTGGTATTGTAGGGATTTTGTGAGTTTTCTGAGCAATACATCTATGTCTGGATACGAGCAGGTAGAGGTGGCACTGCCACATATATACCTAGGTCTAAAACATAAAAACACCGCTTTGAGCTAGGCTCGAATGGGAACTAGTGCACGACAACGGGCCTTGCTGCACTTTTGGTTACAACACTCTCTGGCGATATGCTTAGTATAATTCTAATTTTCTTTACAAACAATTATAAAGGGCTTATGATTATATAAATACTCAAAGAAAACATTTTTATGATTAAGGATTATTTCCATAAACTGTTTAATTTCTGTTAAGTGTTTTAGAATTTCGGGATCAGGTATTTCTATTCATAAACTAATCTAGTGAATGTAATTGTTTAAAAATGGTTCCCAGTAGAAGGAATGAGAACTCCAGAAATACACATGATCCAATGAGTAAGTAGGATCATATCTTTCATGGTCCAAATCAAGAATTTAGAAGGGAAATAGTCTCCCATGTATTATCATCATATGAAGAAATAGTATCATGTGTTGATAAGATAAGTAAAGAATTCTTGGAGTCCAATGGCTTTGAAGTGAAGCCATAGAAGGAATGGATGGTAGAGAGAAGAAAAGATAAAGGAAATAAGGTAAATAAGGATTTTCCATATGTGATAACTGTAGAAAGAATCACCTTGGAAAATGCATGAAGGGAATGCGAGTATGTTATAAGTGTGGAGAAAAAGGGCACCAAGTGCGTGACTATAAGGGTAAGAAAAAGGTTTCAAATGTAAAATTATTCATCTACAAGGATTTTGTACACTATACAAACCAATGTCCTAGTCATCAGACTATGCCGCAAATGATGCTACTGGATAATAATCAAGTTATGATACTACCAAAAATGAAGAGGAATGACTAGTGTTCTAATGTTTTTATTTTGGAATTATTTCATTTATGTGTAGTACCAATGATGTTCTGGAAATAAATAAGGATTGTACTACAATACTATTTCATTGAGGATTTGAGATTTTATAGTACTAAGAAAAGTGATTCTACAGCGAGTTAAACTTTTTAGAAATTACATGGAAAAAGGATCTTCAGTGTGTTTAACATCCTTATAAATTTTGGACTGTGAGTTTGAATAGTAGTATTTTGGATAAGTCTCTTGGTTGGAATGGATTATGTTTGAAAGGTTATTTTTGGATTTTTATAAAAGGACAACACGCAGACCGTGTGACAACCCATCATGTCGGACAAAGCTGGGGGAATTGAACACACACCTATAGTGTAATTGGGATTTATCCCCTACCTCTGGACTATGTGAATTTCCTAGATTGTATAATGTAGTTTATTTTTTAATGGGTCTGATATGTGAATTATACATTCATTATATTTGGAACCCTATATTATTAGGATAAATAGAGTATTTTTGAGTTGTCTTATGTTTTGTAGTGAAAGATGAGTTTGTGGTAGAAATTTATTAATGGATAAAACTCTAATTATAAAGTAATTATATCTCCTTATGATCTTATCCAATCTCATAAATAAATTCCTCAACATTATGGAAAGGAACATTGAATACAATGGTTGTCCTAGATGGTACCTTTGATAATCAAAAATTTAAGGGTTTAGGATTGTTGTCCTTTTCACACCCATGTTCTCTACCACTCTCCATCAGATATTAATGGTTAGATTTCTCTTCCATATCCATATTTTCCTACATCGAACCCATGTATGTGTTATTTTCGGTTACCTTCATACTTACCACTCTTTATTTTCAATAGAGGCCTCATTAATCCATTTTTCCGATGTTGGATTTCAACTAAGATATTTTCAAATGTCAACCCCAACATTCCAATATCGTGTATAAATTGTGAGGATGTAATTTATTGAAGTATGGGAGAATGTAACACCCCAAGCTTCTACGGTACACTTCTCTTTGAATAATACAGTAGTGTGTGTTGTACGCAAATTTGAGTTCTAACACACACCACGACCAATCAAAAGAGCCGTTATGAATAGTAATACCCACATTATGAAATTATATAAATTTTATCTCCCAAAATGGACTTCATTTTTGGATTTGGAATATCGAAGTTAGCATAGGGTGAAATTTTGGTACTTTTCAGAAAACTCTAATATTTTGATGAATAGTGAAAATTACTAAATTTTATTTAAAAACAACTTTTTTAATCGAAATAATTAATAGTCATAAATTATGAATTTGTGTGGTTTTAAAGTATATTTAGAATATATATTTACCATTTAATACAATGTTGGTCATTGTACATAATTTCACAATTAAACCGGACATAAACAAGTATCAATCATTTGATAGTTATTAAATCTTAAAAACACGCTTTTTGTTTTGACAGCGGGAATTAATTTTAAATTATTTTCTCCCACTTTTGTATGTTGAATTTGGAAAAATGGATTCCATATTTGGAATCAGTATGTCCAAATTTTGTAAATAGGTAACTATTATTTTTAGACAATTTTAATGATTACTTCGGTAAATATTTTATTTACCATGGTTAAAGGGTAAATCCGGTAAACAAGGGTTAAAAATAATATTATAATAATAGTAAATTAGCCTAAAACTTGTCATAAACTTATTTATGGATACATTTTCAACCATCATAATCATTGGGTCGATTTTGGGACCACATGGAGCCACTTGTAGGTGATAGGGACACTTTATTTTAATTAAGATAAAATAAATACAAAAATGACATAAGCATATATCTTTTAGAAAAACAATTTTTACATAGGGTTATATACGCTATAATTTCGACTATAAAATTTAATTAGAAATATAAAAAGATTTCCTACATAATGGTATTTTATTTATAATTTTTAGACATTATATAATTTAATTTAATTATGACACAATGGTGATGCAGTAATTACATAATTAATGAAAAAATAGAATAATTGATATTATAAATACCTAAATAAATGTAATTTGAGACTTTTTATAAATAAAAATAATTTTATAGGATTATATTACCTGTTATTCTTGATTTAATTAACTTTTTTCGAAGTAATCATTCCGTTAGGATTTTTACAAAAATCAATTATTGAATAGTGTAAAAATTGACATAAAGTGTTTTTTAGAAAAATATTATATTATTATTTGATATTAAATTCCTAAAAATCTAAGGTTCATCCAAGAGACTTATATCATGATAGATGTATCATTAATGGACGACTTTGGGGTCGCTAGGATGTATATAGTAACTTTATTAACCATATAATATAAAAATACAAAGAGACATGGTAAAAGTGAATCTAATTAACTAAGAGTTAATACTTAAAGATAAGGTTAATATAGTAACCCAAACCTGTCTACATATTATTGGATTAGTGCTTTTCGACCTATCACCACCTTAACCTTTAAATAATACACTTTTAAGCCATTATAAAAAGATTATGAATTTATTATAAAATAATATTTATAGCTTTTCTAAAGGTTCCCCTCACCCCTCTTATAAAAGGGCACTCTCCCTTCTCATTGATTCACACCTTCAAAGCCTTTTGTCTCGGACAACCCCTGCCCAAATACTCTCTAAACTTCCCTCAATACAACCTAGAGGCCTTAGTTTGATCATAAATCCAACCTAAGGAGCCCTTTTGATCAAATCAAAAGGAAGAACCCGAATAAGAGGAGGCTAAACGTACCCTCAACTAAATGAAAGTGCAAGGTAAGGGGTTTTCATCTCACTCCTTATTCCCATGATATTCATTCCATATTTCCACAATTACCCTTTTTATGGTGTTTGTACTACCCATTATTATATTCTTTGTGTAATACACTTTAATTTATATGTATTTACATATTCATTGTATGATACCTCTTTCAGGGGTTGTATGTTTCGTAAGTTACCAAATTGGTAAGGGTTAATTTCACAATTTTATTATTATCCGAGGATGTTTTTACATAAGTATCTACTAGGACATATTTATTATCCATATCCAAGTTTTATGAAAGAGTTTTAAAAGGGATTCTTTTAATGGACTTTTTACGAAAACATCATTTCAACCTTTTTAAATATTTATTCTTCTAAATAATTCTCATTAATGTCTATGTATTCAAAATGGTTTTAAGGATTTATTTATATGGACATGAATATTTCTAAAATGTTAATTCCTTTAAAAATCTTCAAAGTGGTATGGGAAACTTTGATTAAAAAATGTCTTTAAATGAATTCTTTTCCAAATTGTGTGACATTTAAATGTTTTCATGAAAAAGAGATATTTCTCTCAATAGTTTTGATTTCATCTATGTCTACATCCTTTGATAAATTTTACACTTGTTTGAAGTTGATTTATTATGATACAAATCTTCCATAATTTATTTATGGTTTTGAGATATGTTGGACTATGGATGAGTTATCTTTATGCCATTAATGGTTTATGATTAATGTTTTGGCATTTCTTATGCTATTTTTAATATGAATATTTATGTTATAATTCATCCTCTTTTTAAGATGAATGTGTTGGACTAGTATATTCCGGGTTGGGGATTGGTAAAAGTAAGCCCTCCGGTTTGGGGTCTGGTTACAACAGACCCTCCGGGTTGGTGTCCGGTTATTAGAGGCACTCCGGGTTGGTGTCCGGTTATTAGAGGCACTTCGGGTTGGTGTCCGGTTATTAGATGCACTCCGGGTTGGTGTCTGGTAATTTGAGGCACTCTGGGTTGGTGTTCAGTTATTAGAGGCACTCCGGGTTGGTGTCTAGTTATTAGAGGCACTCCAAGTTGGTGTCCGGTTACAGAGGCTCTCTGGGTTGGGTTCTAGTTACAATTATCCCTTTGATCTTGGCACGAGGCCTTGACATAGAAATTAAAGTTCGGTATTATTCATTCCATCATTATGAAAGTGGTTAGTGATATTGCTTGTGATTATTAGACTAGTTGAATATCCATGTGAATAAGTAAATAGAATTACTTCATTTTATTTTTTCCATATTATGATGAAGTCCATGTTTAAAAGGCTTTTGTTTTAGTTATACATTTACTTAAATGTTTATGCTTATTTATGAATGTTTCCGCTGTATTGTCATCCTTACTGAGCATCTGAGCTCACCCCTTTCTATGTTTTATTTTTCCCAGGATTCCAAGAAGTGTATAGTGATTGATATGCAGGGTTAAGCCGATGGAATAATGGAATTCGTGGAGGATTATTTATGTTGTTTTGTATGTTATGAAGTGTAATGTGACATTCATATATGTAATCTATTTTCAAAGACTGCTAAACTAATCGGTCCTTCAGGACATGATTCCTTGTAATCATGTCAATGTATTAAAATAATGCACCGACTCTGGGTAATTGGGGTCGGGGCATTACACATACTAACATGAGGAGTATTGAATGGACTCCCCACCATAAGAAACAGCCTAAAACATAATTTACTGAGGCACACAATGGGTGTACCATCCATAATAACTAAAAAGTTACACAAACTCAATACATCCATGCACTAACCAAACACCCCCACCACAAGGATCGTGAAAGGAAGAGCACATCTACCAGGGCATCAGAACCACATATGATGGCATACTAATATTTTTACTACCCTAAGTGTCCAAAAAAACAAAACCGAGATATTTTCACCCAATCAAACCCCATAAGGGCCCATAAATAAAGGCCTACACTTCGTGAAATAGAACCACCAGAGTTAAATGATAGTGATATGACTAACCCTCTATATAACCTAGTTATAACCCATACTCTCAAATGGTCCACCACATGGAAACAAGGTCCTCTCCCCACATTCCCCCGAATGAGAACATATAAAATATGACAAGGACACCAGAGTTTTAAAATCTTTACATATTCAACATAATGGCCTAAAATTAATCCAATGTTTTTCATGTCCATGAGTTTCTATTGACTATGCACCAGCTTCTCCTCTTGACCAATGGGTGGAGAATAGATGATTGAAGAATCTTCTGCCTCACAGTCAGACTTTAGAATCCTTTGAACATAACTCCACCTATTGATGACACAACAAAATAAACAGTGATCCTTGATGGAATCATCATGAAATATCATCCTCCAACATCTACCTACTCTGTAATGAAAAACTCACCATGGAATGGATTATATAGTGTACACACATAACCCCTTGTTACATTGTTTTAGAACCATTGTGATGAAGGAAACTTAGACTTTCTAAATGGAAACACACTTATTTCAAAATAGTGTTTCTTAGAAGATTTCATAACATTATCTTTTTTTGTTGAGTGTGGACATTACACCGCAAAGCATAATCAAACATGTCCATTGTGACTGAAATAAATATTATACTGGGAGGGACTTTAAATCGAGCCCCAATCGATGCAAGATTTCTACAAATAGCCATATCAGCCTCTTATGGATTTACTTTCAACACTGGCGGCCCAACATGAATAATTTCATAAAAACATCCAATGGAGGACCCATATCCCCTTTAACAAAATCTAGAATAAATGAATCTATAAAACATCCACCTTCCCTCATTAAAATTTTGTTCACTATTCCTAGACTAGACCTTTCTTCACATCAGTACCAGAATTCACCTTAATGACTCAAGAATCCCAATGAACCATGGTATCCTTTAATATATCACATCCACTCTCCCAATACAAGTGGGTTCTCATAATAAAAATAATACGAGGGGTTGACTCAATATCAATGGCTCAAGAGTAGTGTTCTTATATTGGCCAACAGGATAAACATCCATCAGTGAATCAACTATGGTCATACAAAAATCATGCATTAATTATTAGACTTTCATATAATAGGCCATGTGGAAAACCATGAACCAAATAAAACAAACCCATTGGCCAAAAAATACCATAACTAGAACCAAATTATCATGGTGAACCACACAATATTATTCCTGAAATACATCTCGAAAAGAACATTATCTAACACGTCCACCAAAATCATTAATTGAATTCTAATCCAAAACAAAAATAAAACAAGAGAGTGAGGGTTCACAAACTCCAAAAACCCCAAAATAACATTACCAAATGAAAAATACATAACAAACTATCACTAGCTTTCAAAACACAATATTTTATTTTAAAATTATTTTTTAAAATAAACAAAACTAGAGGATTTCTCATTAACCAATGGTGTCCCATAGGCCCCACATATGGAAATTTCAATGCCACACCTAGAACACAACTCATGTCCATCTAGGAACACATCTAATATTGACACAAACCATCCATATTTTTACATATTCTCATGTATTTTTTCAACCACGATAATACTAAAGATTAAAACAACCCATTTCCACATTTCAAAACTAAAATGTTCAAGAGACACATTCACATTATTGTTTTATAATGCCTCCCAAAATTCCTAAACCAATAGATCAAAAAAAATTCAAATAAAACTTTTTTCAAACACAACAAATCCATTCCCAATCATTTCACCCCATTTCAAAGAATTTTTCTTCTAAACAACAAATCTCACCTCATTCCCAAATATTCAAATGAAAATTCCATTCATCTCATATAAAACATATTTTTCGAAAACCATCATTATAATAATTCTTTTTTTCCAAAAAAATAATTCCAAAAAACCACAATTTTTGGGTAATAAAACCCAATTACGGTATCTCAACCTCATTTATCAATAAATATTTTATAAAAGTTCACAATATAAAGGATCACTAAAGGAAATTTCAAAAACAATGTTCCAGTCTTTGTGAAAATAAAATAATCATTACTTTGAAATAATGTATTTAAAATATCCAAAAAGGGTCTTATAATAATACCATATGAACCCATTAATACACAAAAAAATGTAGGAGGAAAATACGTTCAAGGGGAAAATTGGACACATGGTTAGTGGCCATATGTTAAGACCACCACCATCAAAGAAAGTGTTCATAGAAAATGTCTCCGGTTCAACAAGGATTTACGGTCCTTGTGTGCTTACTGAGACTACTAAGACAACTCAAATTGCATCTCCACTACATCAGAAAACCACAAAAACCAAAGAACATAAATAATCCTTGAAATCCCTTAGTTACTTGAGTTTTGTCCTGAGGTGTGATGTCCATGCACCCTACTCATAATCAGAATGTCCTGTCCCAACAATCCATGTCCTGGTCTACACAAAATCATCACCAAGTTACAATACTCAAATGATTTGACCTTCTCTAATATAATTTTTCCATGATCCATGTCTGATCTCCATGAAACTCTACAACCGACCCGGTCCACATTAATTCATGTTGGGTGTTCATGATCCCCCCTGGTAGGGACAAGTTCCATAGTTGGCTAAAAAATCATGGGAACAATTTACCAGAAAAATTAAATATATAATTACCTCAAACAAAAATATGAAAAATCTAAAATTAATAAACAAAACAAGACATAAAATTTCACTATATTTAATTATTTAAATTCATCTCAAACCCAAAATTAACTACAATGAAAAGGAAACTAAAGCGTCGACTAGAACCGTCATGATACATTACTAGCCACAACCTCAAGCCACTATCACCAAAACCTAAAATAGAGGAACACTAAAAAATCATACCACCATCATAAAGCATGAAGTACTAGATATACACATGGTACAATATTTACAAACACCTCAAGGTTTATTTAGGATGTGAGACAACACCATGTAGGATGCCACTAAAATAAAATGATTATATTCGATAAGAAAAAAACATAATCTGTCATGTTAACTTATATTAACACATTTAATGAATCACTTATGTTAAATGATTTATATGTTAAATTGTTTAAATGAAAAACTTAAATAAATACCATTCAACAAACACTATATTAAGTGAGAAAGGAAATTTCTGAAAAGCACAAACATTCAAGTGGTCCACCACATGCTGATGAAGGTCACCACCTCAGGAATTGTAGAGAACTATTTTTAAATCCTCTAGTTTCATCTATATCGAGTTGGACCCTAGAACCTCTTGTCACAGTATAAGTTGATATAGTAACCACAACCATCATCATAATCATACAAGTGAAACCATTGAGAAGAAACAACAAATGTTATAGTGGTGATCAATCATCATCATATTTAATCAGAGTTTAATGAGTCAATTTGGCTATGTAAAACATAGACTAGAAACTTCTAAATAACTAACACACATTTTATATTCTAGCCACATAGACACTAAAAATTTCATTTGTTATCAATTTTATGTTGAGATGTCACACATACTTCCGCATTCACATTAATGGACAAAAATTTCAAGGGAATCAACTTTTTCCCCTAAAATCAAATTTACCATTTTACACAGGCCAAATGAAAGCCCTTTTAATATGCCATTACCATCACATACAACATTCCCAAATATTACTTTTTGAAAAGGATATTTTTTTTATAAAAAACCATGTTAATGGGACAAGCCCCTTAATTGATACACATACACTCCAATTCCATTTTCAAAATAATCTTTTCATCATTCAAACAATTTCACAATTCATACAAAAAATAAATAACAAGGATAATATTCCAAAAATCATTCATCATCCATTGAAAACCCCCTTTACAACATTACACACCACATGTGACATTGAAAATAGTTTCACACCGACTAACCAACCCCTAAAACATATTTTATAAACAATACATTATAACACACAAAAAGCATAATAGTATACCTTATTAAAATTAATTTCTAACCAACCATTCAGAGAACATAATTATCACCACAATATAGAAAACATAAAACATTTTAAAATGTAAACAAAATTATTTTATTAATCTAGTAATGTTAACGAAATGAACCACCTATATATTATGATGAACCTTCCAAATAATAGTGAAAAATCCCATCTGCACATCAATTGTACCATAAGGATGCAAGAAGGAACCCTAATCCAGAATATTAATCCCAAATACCCATGATTAGAATCCTAAATGAAATCCCAACCCATAGGATTAGATAAACCCCATTGAGTATATAGAGAACTCGTATAATAATGGAAGAGAACCAGAGAGACGAGACTTACATATGTGTTCCCTGAAGAATCCAGAAGAAAACATCCAAATATTTAAGCCCAAGAGAGGTAGGGGAAAGAGGGAGGCATGCCTAGGGATGGGGATTCTAAAAGGTTTAAAAAATTGGAGATCATCGGGGTTAACATAATAGTGATAAAAAAGGATAGAAAACATTTTTAATTAGCTGGCACTGTAGCAAAATTTTACTAACCATGTGGAGATCGTGTGGCCACTTCTACTGAAGAAGGCCAAGTCGCATTCTTAGCATGGCTGAGGCACAAGACTGTATTGAGGATATATATTATATTTTCCCTCTAACTTCAGGATTTCATAGTTTGGATCATTGTAACTACTACCTCTGAACAAATTGTCTACATCAATATTTCTTGAAAAAATACATTAAATTTTACCAAAAAATTAAAATGAAATTCTAGGGGGAATGCTAGAAAAAGAAAAATGGATGAATAATCAAAAAAATTCAAACCCATCACACAGGGTTCCCAAGAGAATAACCCAGGACAAACGTGAAATAGAATAAACTGGTATTCAAAAACCTGATTATGACATTAGGTGATAAAAATTAAAATTTTCTAAACAACATACAATTTTTACATATATTATTAATATCGACCTGTAATTTGATTATATTTGGAATTATTGATAAATTCATATTCATTATTCAATATGAATATTAGGAAAGGAAAATTATTCATTTAAAATTTTCAATATATTTATAATGATTTTTGATAAAAAGTGATTGGTGGGGCCTATTAATTTTATTGAAACATGATGCATCGATAGGTTCATAAGAAAAAAATATTTGGGCCAAATTAAACACGTTTCTAGCCATATTTTTTTATAAGGACCTGAATTTATTACATTGCATAATGTTGAAATAAATTAATAATTCAGATTGAGGATATTTTTCAGGTTTAGAGTTTTAGAGAATTAGGAAATAACTATTACATCTCAAATGATTACAAGGTCGATACTTCTACACAATTTCCATTTTTTCATAAAACAAAAAACTCTTGAAAAAAATATTCATGTCTAGTTCCATGTTTTAGACAGCATGACTTTTCCTTGATCCCATCCTTCACCCTATTCATCTTAAAGTCCATTGAATACATTTAAAAAATTGGGATGAGCATAAAAAGCTCAGTAAGGGTTATAAAACAAAGAATGAAAACATTTGTTCACAGATACAGACAATTCATGAAATCTTTTACTTACCTAGTTAAATCATAATATTTATGAATGTCACATAGAAATGATAAAACCGAAAGGTAACTTGTAGAATCCATATCATACTTATATTATAGCTATCACATCTACATAGGGAGTTACTTTGGAAGACCCATCACATTATATTCCCTAAATATATTAGGAGAAACATTCACGTTTACCTTCGTCACGTTACCCAATGCATTGAAGAGCTATCTCTGGCACAACCGCCCTAGGTTTATCATGGAACCACCCGTAACGTAAAAAATTCCCAATCACCATAACATAATCATAACATATAACACATTTATAAAGGAAATATAGCATTTACACAATCCAATACATCAAATCAAGATATTGAAATAAACAATGTTTTATCAAATCATTTTCAAAACCATATAAAATGAGATTTTTTGAATCAATGTGTTCCATACCACATTGAAGATTTTAAATGAATTATAATTTGAAAACATTTATATCCATATAAATAAATCCTAAAATCCATTTTGAAAACATGGACATTAATAAGTAATATTTATATGAATAAATCTTTAAAACATTAAAAACAATTTTTTTTAAAGAGTTTTTTAACAAATAGTGATATGCTTGAATACAAATAATTGAGGAATAACATTGAATCAAAAAATTATAATATCATGCAAATAAATGGATTCAAGATATAATATGTCAAAGGACAGTATATACACCATATAAGAGAGAATGGGTGCAAAAAAACAATGAAGTCTCAATGCAAATGTAAATTGAGATGAAATCCCCTATAAATATGGTATCCTTAAATTAAGGATAAATCAATCTCATAATTTTGTGTGATAAATATAAATAAACCCAATATAAGTTGATATTAATTGAAAAAAAATCATAGGTTGTTCACACATATTCATTGGTTGAAATATTCCATATGTACAAGTTGATCCCAAAGAATTGAAATTTGGTTAAGAAGTTCCCTTGTTAAAATTTGACAGCCTATCAACGTCAAATTAAAATTCAAAAAATGTGTTTATGAGATAAAAAAGGGAATATAAACACTTGGATATAAATTTTACCTCAATAAGGATATATAAAAACATATCCCAACTTAATAAGATGTAAATTAAAAGACATAACAAAAAGAAGTCTTTTATAAAAAGGAGGGTGAACGGTTCCCTTACCGATTTGGTAATTTACAAAACATATGCCACATGAAAGAAGGATCATAAAATGAAGATGTAAATACTAATAAATAAATGTATATTACATAAAGAGTACAAACATGGGAAGTAAATACACTACATAAAATGAAATAGTGACAAATATAGCAAAAATCTCACGGGAATAAAAAGTGAGATGAAACCCTTTACCACGTTGTAATCAACTGAGTCATATGACCCAAAGTTAATAACCACCAAATTAATCATAGAATACCATGAATATAATTATAATCATTAAAATATATATAAAATGTCAGTAAACAATACACCACATTCAATAAATTTGTGGCGAACGATGGAAATCTCACGGAATTTAAAGTGAGATTAAAAAATCCCTTACCTCATGTACGACTTGACTCGATCATTCTTTAATCTCCTGAATAATAAACTAAAGATAATTTCTAAATGCTTATTAATCCTATTCAAGTTTATTATTTCTTTTATATCACATATTATCATGTTATAAACATTATGTAATCATTTAAGTTAATAATGTTCATTTTGTCGATATTTGGTACTTGAGTCAAAAATGAACACCTTATATTACAAGTTGTCCATGTTTTCAATAGTCGATTATATACAGAATTATATTCATTATTTAGATATAATATATATATATCATATATATCCAGTATATACATGTATTTATAATGGTACATAACATTTAGAGGTAAGAAATGAAATTCACCATTCATGGAGACGGTAAGCCGTACGTATACATGAACACAACTTTCATTTATATTTCTTATTTTAATGGAAATAAAACATAATGATTCATAGTTATATTATAATTACCATAAAATATCATATATAATATAATTAACTCCATCCTTTATAATCCCACATAAGGCATTAACGAATCTCATCACTTTGAGGGCGCGGTAGTCCCCACTTCCTCAAATGAGATTATCATATTTACCCACTATGGAAACCATAAAGGTGTGCTATAAAAGGAAAATACAGAAGCATAAAGAAAAAATAAACATAATATATATCATATAAAAATACATTTCCATAATAATGGCCACCATGAGACGTGGTAGGAGATAATCGAACAATCATCGTTTCGTGAGACATAAGTTTTCCATCCACAGTAATATTATGTTCTTCACCCATTGGATGGATTTGTGTGTAAGTGTAGTTCAAATACTTCTCATAAAAAAATACTATTATATTTAGGATACGTGGTTTGTTACAAAAGAAATGAATAAAAAGTGTTTAGGGGTTGGAGAAGTAAAATAAATGAAAACAATTTAAGAGAAACCATTACCTTTAATTTTGGTAACTTCCTTTGGTTTGAACCAAAAGGACTTCTTGAAGTGCCTTCTGCCTATGTTAAGGATTATATGGGGAAAAGGGGGATATAGGGAGCTTAATTGGGTAGAGTATGGATGATCCATCTGGCTTGAGAGGTGTAAGTAATTGGTTAGATGTGGTGTCATTTTATAAGGGGGAGGAGGGGCTCTTTTGGAATGTGTGAAAATATTATTTTATTATAAACTTATCTTCGGTTTAAAATGTTCAAAAAATCATTAAAGATGAAGATAATATGACTCATGGACGAAATAAAATCATCCAATCAGATTTGGAGATGTTTTGAATAATATTTTAATCATTATAATCATATTTATTTAAATCATTTATTAATGGGATAAATAATGGATCATTATTGTGTCATAAATAATTTAATTTATATGATGTATAAAAATTATAAAAAAAACATGATGTAGGAAATATTTTCAGCTTTCCAATTAATATTTATAATCGAAATGATAATTTATATTACACCATATAAAAATTAATTTCTAAAAGATCTTTGTTAATGTCAATTATGTCTTTACATTAAATTAATTAATCCAAATTGTCATTATCACTACCATGTGGCTCAATGGGGTCCCAAAATCAACCCAACGATTTCCATGGTCGGCCACTACTCATCCAATAAGGTTATGACAATTGTTAAGGTCATTTCGAAATATTATAATATTCTTTTAACCTTGAATTATTCTATTTACCTTTAACCGCTGTAAATAAAAGTCAATAGTTACTATTCACAAAAAATTATTTTCTTCTTATTGAACCACATTTTACTTCTTGATACCAACCATTTAAGTCGGATTTTTGAAATCAAATTCACAAAAGTGGTAAAATTTCATTTAAATGAAAAATTCAGTTTTTTTTACAATCACTAAGTGGGTTCACTATTCATAATTTTTTTTTGTTTTTCACAAAAATACAAAAAAGTAAGCCTAAGCTATATTTGATATTCGAAATTAAAAAATGATATCTATTTGGCCAAATTAAAAACATATAAGTGCCAGTAATTAATTTTAAAATTAATCCCCATTATGAAAACAAATAGCATGTTTTTGAGAAACAATAACTATTAAAAGATTGATACTTGTTTATGTCCAATTTCAATGTGAAATTAATTACAATGGCCCACATTTGATTAAATCGTAAAAATATATTTTAATTTCACTTTAAAACCATTTAAATGGATAATATAACCAAATAAAAAACTATATTAAAAGTCAATTTTTAATTAAAATACAATATTTTTAATTATTCATTAGAAATTGAACTTCATCGGAAAAATTCGAAAAATTCACACAAACTAAATTTTTATGTCCCCATTCTAAAGAATGATTTTATTTGGAAAAATATAATGTATTAAAGTGAACAAAACTATATTTAAAAAGGGTTCTCCATTAAAAGGTGATAAATCATCCTTTTAATATAAATTATACTTAAAATTAGATTCATTCACATTTTAAGCCTCAATTTTTTATTGGATAAATGTAAATACATCTGACAAAAATGTATAATCTTGTTGTAGTTAGTTTCATTCATTCCCGCCAATACAACGGCTGAGAGATAACTACCATTTTAAAAAATAATATATTATTACTGTGCAACATAAGATTAAAAAAACACGTTGTTGCGTATCAGGTACGCTATCCAACATAGAAACTCTTTTAAAGTAAAATTAATAATTAATTAAAAAATTAAGAAATATGAAAAACTCATATTCCTTATTTACCTGGGATGTTACATCTTTCCCCCTTTTGGGAATTTGATCCTCGCAATTTTAAAATTTGTGCTCGGAAACATTATTGAAAGTCCCATATCAGAAAAAAGTCAGTAAAACTATCACATTAAAAGAAAGAAATAGAAGTACAATGGTCACCCAAGTTAACCCATACTAAGATACCATTAAAAAATGGATATGGAGGAGAAAACAAAGGGTCAGTTTCTTATGGAGAGTGATAAGAAGCATTATTAGGATAAAGTTAACCACAAGTAAATCAAAAACATATGATGTGTGTAAACGGCCTTTGATTACCCAGCAGGAAACGTAAACCCACAACGTTTTTGTTTTACGTTCCTTTTCATAATTTTGAGGAATTCATATTCTATATAGAATAAAAACATAAGGAAATATACTTAATATCAAGTAGATATTCATCTCTTAATAAGTTTCTACAGAAACTAATCATTTCAATAAACGATGAGCATTTAACACGACTTAGTCACCTAAAATGAACATGAATCATATTCTAGGGAATCACATAATCAACAATAGGAGAACTATCTATTTCCCTGGTATTTAGACATCAACTAAAACCAAAATTGTGAGTACAAGATCCAAATATCACCAAAAGGATAATCCTTTATAAAATGAAATACTACTCTTAATCTCCAAATTTCAACAAAAAGAACCCAATGTTCAAGACATACCACTAAATAAACTATTTTCCTTAAAATTTTTCCAAATAATCAAAACTAAGATTGAAACCCAAATCTATGAATGATTTAATCACATAGTCTTCCAAGGTAAATCTTAACATTCATTTCCAAATAATATCACTTACTCTTAAAGTCTCATAATGAAAACTAATTAACCTAATCACATATCCTCCATGATAGGTTAATCATTTCCATAGATAACCAAAAATCAACTTATTCCTGATTCATAAGATCATCTAACTAACAATAATTAGTCATACTAACCAGAGACTTCACGTTGTCCAGTGGTAGGCGATAAATACCAGTCACACATTGGTTGTGGGTTTGATTCCTGTAGCTTCGTCTGACGCAACGAGTTGTCACATAGTCCATGTGTTCTCCCTTTTAAAAAACTATATAATTTAATATCAATCCTCAAAAAGAGATAAATTCATCAAAAATAACCATAACATAATTTAACCACGAAGGTTATCTATAAACATTCATTTTGCATCCCAAAATATATTAACCGGTCATTGCCTCAAATTCAAGAATCAAATAAACCCAAATGGTTCTTTATAACTATATCCAAAAAAGGGAAGATAATTATTCCTTGAATAACAGTTTCATTTATCACACATCATGGTTTCTCATACTATAAAAAGTCTTCTAATGTAATCCCATCATCAAAAGACCCTTAATACTTTTAAGAATTTCACCATCCTAAATTCTACCATAACTCTTGAATTCCTTATATGTTGACATTTTACTCATTCAAAATTCTTCATGATCCATTAAACATTACTTTCCAACTTATTCGGAAATACATCATTCCAACAAATAGAATCATGAATCATATCCTAAGATTTCAATTATAGGAAAACATATGTTAAGAAATAATCCATACCTTCCATTGGTCATTGTCAGTTTCTTCATCCTCAATCGGAATGGCATTAGGTATTGGTTAATGAATATTTGTATGATCTTGGTGATACCATTCGCAAAACATCTTCGTTGGACTTGTGTTTTCAAAATGACCATGCACACCACATTTAAAAAATTCAATTGATCCCTCAGAAAGGACTTCTTCCCTTTCCTATAGTCAACTAGATTTTTCCTTTTTCCATGGCAGGTTATTGGTTTATGACCTTAATTTCCACATATATAACATCTTTTTGTCCCTTTACAACATTTTCCTAGGTGTTTCTTTCCACATATTTGACATATTGGTTTTTGAACACACTTACTTTTATGTTTATTACCTAAAATCCCGTAGGGATTTGTTTCTCGCATATATGATGACTTATAAAAATCACTAAGGTTCAGGTGGTCAATCATGACTCTAGATGGTTGGTTGAGAATAACCACAAGAGTTCTCATTACAGCTCCCATATCATTCTGTTGCTCATTTAGAAAACCGTAACACTTTTCTTCACATCCAATGTTACTTTGGTGCCTACTCGATCCAACCATTTAATAAATCCAAAAAGGTCAGTGTGAGTATATCAGTAAAATCACATATAATACTAAGATATAATTATTCATGTTATCCTAAACTAGTTTAATTTATATAAAAAAACTATGAATATTTATGAAATCCTAACCATTATAGTAATGTCACTTCTACTTAAAGAATACCCTAACCACTAAAGTTATCTTAACTGACCTTTGATACCAACTATAATGACCCGACCTCATAACATAATATAATGTTGAATTAAATTAATAATTCACATTGAAGATATTTTCAGGTTTCGCGTTTTAGAGAATTAGGGTATAACTATTTCATCTCAAAAGATTACAAGGTAGACACTTCTACACAATTACAATTTTATTCATAAAATAAAAACTCCTGAAAAAAACAGTCATGTCTAGTTCCAGGTTTTAGACGACATGAAATTTCCTTGATCACATCCATGAACTTATTAATCTTTAAGTATTGTGAAAAAATTTGAAAACCTGGGATGCGCATAAAAATCTCAGTAAGGGTTATAAAACAAAGAATGAATTTTTCTATTCACAAATACATAAAAATCATGAAATCTTTTACTTACCTCATGAAATCATAAGATTTATGAATGTCAAATAGAAATGATAAAACATAATGGTTACTTGTGGAATCCATATCATACTTACATTGTAACTATCATAGCTACATAGGGAGTTACTTTGGAATACCCATCACAGTATATTCCCTAAAAATCTTAGGAGAAACATTCATGTTTACCTCCATCACGTTACCCAATGCATTGGAGAGCTATCTCAGGCTCACCTATAACAACCCTAGATTTTATGAAAAATATTCTTTTTAATTTAAATGATCTCTTTTGTTGTACGCTACACCAAAAGGAGCATGCACTACACGCATCCCAGACTTGTCTTGCAGTACACGCGATCACGACCTTCCACGATAGAGTGTGTTGTACGCAATACTGAGTTTCACTGAACGATGATATGTTATATAAACTATCTGTTGTGAATAGTATTACCCACGTTTTGAAATTTTATAAATTTTATCTTTCGAAATGGACTTCATTTTTGGATTCAGCATATTGTAATTAGAATAGGGTGAATATTTGGTATTTTTCTGAAAACATGCAATTTTTGATGAATAGTGAAAACAATGGTTTACTATTTAAAAACCGACTTTTTATTTCAATAATTATTTATTTTATTTAAATTTATTTTTGGTCAAAATTGATACATAATACCAATATAATTTCAATGTAAATCATTGGAGTCAATTTATAATAATTTTAGATATATATAAAAATTTTATTGAACTTTTCACCGTCTTTTAAACACCTCCTAGGAAAATTTAAAAATTTAAATAAAACATAATTTTACCACTTTTCTGAGTGTAATTTCGAAAATATTAGAGTCACCATTAATATCAAGGAGTAAAATGTGGTTCAATAAGATAAATGTTTTTGTGAATAGTAATTTTTTACTTTTATTTACCACGGTTAAAAGTAAATAGGATAATTAAGGGTAAAAATGATATTATTATTATCCTAAAACATGTCCTAATTCAATTATATAAGTGTAATTCAACCAAAAAGAGTCTTAGGAATAAAATATTACCCTTTAGGTCTACATGGATTAGATTATGACATTTATTATTATTTTATTTAAAAAATAGTTAAAATATTTAAAATCAATGTCTAATAACTAAAATATTTTTAATATAGGGTTATACATAAGATAAAATAGACTATAAAGATTCATTAGAAATATAAAAATATTTCCTACCTAATGGTATTTTATTTTTAATTTTTAGACATTAAATAATTTATTTTATTTATGACAGAATGGTGATGTAGTAATTACCTAAATAATAAAATATAAAAATAATTGATATTATAAATACAAAAATAAATTAAATTGGAGATTTTTATTAATTAAAATAATTTTATAGGTTAATATGACATGTTAGTATGGATTTAATTATCTTTTTTCGAACTAATCATTCTGTTATAATTCCAACAAAAATCAATTACCAAATAGTGTCTAAATTGACATAAAATTGTTTTTAAAACAAATATTATATTATAAATTGTTATTATATTCCTAAAAATCTATGGTTCAGCCAAATGAGTTCTATTAGGATATATATATTATTAATTAACCACTTGGAGTTAGTTTGGCTTGTTATAGTATGTTTATTAACCATATAGTGTAAGAAAACAAGAAGACACGGTAAATGTTAAAATATTTAACTTAGAGTTAAATATAAAAGATAAGGTTAAATTAGTAACCTAAACTTGTCTAAAACCTATTGGTTGAGATTATATCGACCCATACCCACATTATCTTTGAACTAAATCAATTTGGAGCAATTATAAATCGAATATGTCTTTATTATAAAATAATATTTTAAGTTTTTTCAAAGGTGCCCCTCTCCTCCCTTATAAAAGGGAACCTCTTCCCTCTTCTCTTCACACCTTTTTGAGCCTTGAATCTCGGCCAATCCCTTCCAATTCCTCTTATCAACCCATCTATTCACATCATAGAGGTTCTGGTCTTCTCAAAAGTCCAACTCTAGTGCTTTAAGAAGAAGTTTAAAAGAGGTGCGTCGAAGAAGAGGTAATCTCTTCTACCGATTCTTTCTAGTTTTCTTTCTTCTTCAACTTCCTCTTATTTAGTTTTTTCATTATAAAGTAATAACATAAATATTACTTATATAATGATATGTTATTATAAATATTAATGAATCCTATTTATCATTCTATCCATCCTACGGAAAATGAAATCACCACGCGTGTGTACGTACGGAATATCGTCTCCACGCCGTGGTGTAATCAGTTTTTCCACCACCACCTTACCTGGATGGGTAAAATGGTATAAATAATAACTATATATAATAATTATAACATAATACTGATTATATGATATTATATCATCCTCTCCAATAGCATTTAATAAATATGGGAATGATATCATTGCTCATGTATACGTACGAATTACCGTCTCCACAACGCGATGAGATTCATTTTTCATGTTAACAATTCAAGAATAATTATAAAGTATATATAATAAGTAATAATGAAATATATGACATAATAATTCTACTGTATTTATGTATATATATATGTATGTCATATACTTAATTCCATTCAATTCAATAAGGAAACGAAAAACTGCGTTCATGCATACGTACGACTTACCGTCACCATGAACGGTGTATTTCATTCCATATATCGATATATAATATATATTAATATTCTGAATATATATTATATATAAATCATGTTTAATATTCCGGAATTAATTAATCATGATCTATGTAATCATATTAATATTATCATGTCAAAACACGGATGATAAATGAAACGATTTTACCCAAAACATTGCTTTAACGTGGAATTGAAAAATGAACTGTAGAGACCCAAAGATAGAAGTACATGGACATTACATTACTTTTTCAGAATACTTAGTACGTAAAAAAAACATAAACACAAGGACCGTAATAGTTTAGTGTCATTGGAAACTCGGAATATAATCTTCTAATCGTGGTGAAAGATCTTCAACATCTCCCATAAAGATCTTCCCTTTTTTTTCTAACCTAAAACCTTTCTTTATATCCTGGGGAAAAGAAAAAATACAAAAGGGTGAGCTCAAATGCTCAGTAAGGGTAAACAAAAGAAATATCAATCACATCATATTCATAAGAATATATCATTTTGGAAATCTTAACCTGAAAAAGAGATCACAATGTCATAACATGGAATAAATCATATTAGTGAAATGTAATCCCAATAATCATAACATAAAACATGAAACTTTTTGGAATACACAAATAATCATATATAATCACTTCTTAGTAGTCAATACTCATTGCCAAGACTATCTTAGTGGAAAAAGTCCATTTCTGAACCGATTTCACTCCTCGTTTCAGTCCTGTTTCATTGAACCAGTTTAACCTGCTTTCCAACCATGTCTATATCATGAGATATAAATCTTTACCGAATGCATTTGAGGGAGATATAGGTATCACCCATATCATAATGATACATTTCTTATGTGTTCCCCAAGATCATAAATCATACATCATAATATAACCCATGTAATAAAAATGGGATTCTTAAACATCATGACATCATAACATAAATCATATAATATAAAAGGACTTCATAAAAATAATTCCATCATAACATAATCAAATCAATTTAAAAATAGGGATAGAAACTGAACCCAATATTATCTAAGATGGAAAATAATTTTGATAAGACACTTGAGCACTATTCTTAAGGAAAATATCATTTCTACATGAAAAACATTTTTACCTTCTTAACATGTCATAAAATTTTAATCTAAAAAAATTTGCTTAAAAATAAAGGTGAAAATTTGTAAAGGAACCTTCATGGAAATAATGTTCTAAAAATCCATTCAGGCCGTATAAGCTAAAAAACATTCTTCTCGTACATTGGCCAGAAAAGTCAAAGAGTACCCCGTATGAAAAACGACAAAATATTCCTTTCATACCATTTACTAAAAACTTCCCAAAGGTTAAAATTGGATTTAAACAATTGTATGGGGATAGAAATAATATTACATATTGAGGAAACATGGATGTGGATGATAAATATTCCCCAGTAAATTCTGAAGTATAAACAATCTCGGATAAAAAAGAGATTGTGAGATTTACCATTACCTTAGGTCCGATTTTCATCGTAAGCATCTGAACCTCCTTTATAATGATTTAAATAATGTTATTGACTTATTACAGAATTATTATTCTTTTTATTATATCATATATGGTCATATTCTTAGCTTGTTATTAATAATATTTCATTGCTACTTGTTATTCGGGTGTTTATTACTTTATGTTCTTATGCATGTTTTGTCGAATAAATTCTTATGCTTCTTTTTAGGTTATAGATACCTCATTTCTAGAATGGTATTAGTGTAATATGTATCATATTAATTTATTAAATTCATTTATATAATCCTTATGAAATGAAGATCATGTAGAACGAGTCGCATCACATCGTGGAGACGGTATTCCGTACGTACGCACGAGCGATGATATTGTTCCCATGATCGTGGAATTTCATTGAAGTGTGAGTATAATATTTCAGAATCAATATAACTTTTAAATAATAATATATAGTTATTTATTTACACCATTATACCCATCCAAGTAAGGTGGTGGTTGAAAACAGATTATACCACGGCGTGGATACTATATTCCGTACGTACGCATGTGCGGTGATTTCATTTTCCGTAGGATAAATAGATGGTGAAATAGGGTTGTTTAATACATATAATAACAAATCAGTATATTAGTGATACTGATTTTATTACTTCATAATGAAAAAAGAAAAGAAGAATAAGTTGAAGAAGAAATAATGATGAATGAATCGGTAATGGATATTACCTCTTCTTTGAAGCGCCTCTTTGAGACCTCCTCTCAGGGCACTAAAATTGGTATTTGAAGAAGATCAGGACCTCTAGGATGTTTATAGGGAAGTGGAGAAGATATTTTCTCAGGGGTTGGCCGAGCATGAATAATCAAAGTGGTTTGAGGAAGATAGGGAGGAGGTGCCCTTTTATAAGGGAGGAGAGGGGCACCTTTTTAAAAACTAAAAATATTATTTTATTATAATGCCATATTCAGTTTTTAATAGCTCCAAATTGATTTATTTCTAAGATAATGTGGGGATGGGTCGATATAATCTCATCCAATAGAATTTAGATAAGTTTAGGTAACTATTTTAACGTTATCATTTAGATTTAACTTTATGTTAAATAATTTTACTTTTACCGTGTCTTCTTATTTTCTTACACTATAAGGTTAATAAACTTACTATAACAAGACAAAAGAACCCCAAGGTGTTTATTAGTAATATATACAACATTATATAAGTAATTTGGCCGAACCATATATTTTTAGGAATAAAATAACAATTAATAATATAATATGGGTTTTAAAAACTATTTTATGTCAATTTTGACAATATTTGGTAATTGATTATTGTGGAAATCAAAATAGAATTATTAGTTTGAAAAAAGTTATGTAAAACAATACTAACATGTCATATTAACATAGAATGTTATTGGAATTCAAAAAATGTCTCAAATTACATTAATTTGGGTATTTAAAACATCAATTATGTCAATATTTCATTAATAATATAATTACTGCATCATCATTGTGTCATAAATAAATTAACTTATGTAATGTCTGAAAAATAAAAATAAACAATCATTATGTAGGAAATATTTTTAGCTTTCTAATTAATATTTATAGTCTAATTTATCTTATGTATAACTCTATATTAATAATTATTTACTTATTAAACTTTGATTTTAACTATTTTAACCCTTCTTTAAATAAATTAATAATAAATGTACTAATCTAATCCAAGTGGGCCTAAATGGTCAATTGTTATTCCTAAGGTTGTTTTTTTCCGAATTAAGCTTATCCAATAGAATTATGACATGTTTTAGGGTAATAATAATATTATTTTTACACTTAATTACCCTATTTACTTTTAACCGTGGTAAAAAATGTAAGAAGTTACAATCCACCAAAAATTATTTTCATATCATTGAACCAAATTTTAGTCCTTGATATTATCTGTGTCGCTCGGATATTCGAAATTCCACTCACAGAAGCGGTAAAATTAAGTTTTATGTGAATTTCCAAATTCTCCTAGGAGGTGGGTAAAATACGGTGAAAAGTTCAATAAAATTTTTATATATCTAAATTTGTTATAAAATGACTCCAATGAATTGAATTGAAATTATATAGGTATTATGTATCAATTTTGACCTAAATTAAATTTAAATAAAATAAATAATTATTTAAATAAAAAGTTGGTTTTTGAATAGTAACCCATTGTTTTCACTATTCATAAAAAATTGAAAGTTTTCAGAAAAATTCCAAAAATTCACACTAGGCTAATTTCGATATTCTGAATCCAAAAATGAAGTCCATTTTAAAATATAATATTTATTAAATTTCAAAAAGTGGTTATTAATATTCATAACGGCTAGTTTATATAACATATCATTGTTTAGCAAAACTCGGTATTGCGTACAACACACACTAACGTGGAAGGTCGCAATTACATGTAATGAAAGCCAAGTCAGGGATGTGTGTTGTGAAAGCTCCTTTAGGTGTAGCATACAACACAATATATTATAGAAATTAAAAATAAAATTTTTCATAAAATCTCGGGGTTTTACATTCTACCCCCCTTAAAATGAATTTGGCCCTCGAAATTCGTCGGGGTTAAAAATGGTTTACTACTCGAATGTTTCTTTAATAGAAACCCACATCGTAAATAGTAATACCAAAACATGGATTTAAAAACTAAAGTATGAAATTTAACGGTTACCCAAATTAACTAATCACTGGGTTTCCACATAGAAGAACATAGTTGACAATATGGATATGGAAGTGAAATCTAACAGTCATGTTATGATGGAGAGTGGTAGAGAACATAGCTATAAAAAATCCAAGAATCACAATGCGATATATTTGTCATGATCTAGGGTACCATATGATTCATTAGATATAATGGCACTAGGACAACATTTTTGGTTTTCAATATCATTTCCCTAAAGTTGGAGAATTTGAATTAGAATAAATACTTACTTTATTTTGGTATAATCTCACAGTTGTTCGTGCCTTGAACAATTTCCACTTCATCTCTTTAAGAAATGAAGTTGAATTTTTCTTTCGAGAAGTTTTACCATATCATGTGATAGAATGATAGGTCATTCCATCTATCTCAAACATAAGTTATCAGAAGTTATATACATAATTCCATCTATGGTGAGATTAATCATATATGGTTAAAAAATGGACTTATACATCATCTATCATCCTGTATAATAAAATAAAACTAGTTTCTACTAACTAGGGACTTCTTGTAGGCCATTGGTAGGAAATAAAGGCCTATCACACTTCGGTAGTGGGTTCGATTCCCACAACCTTGTCCAACGTGACGGGTTGTCGCTCGTTCTGCAGGTTGTCTTTATTTTTTTCTAAAAATACAATACTAACTTATGTCCAACATAATCCATTCCAATCTTTAGGATTTTTTATAAAATTGCAGTCCATTCCCATATTATAGTGAAAACGATTACCAGATAATTCATATAAAAATCATGTTAATACAATCGTTGATCCCCATATATCCTAAGATATGTCTTGTTGGTCACATTCCAAACATTTGAAGGCCTTAATCATGTATTCTCTTGAAAAATGAATACCCATTGAATCATAGTGAAAACATGAGTGCTGTCAAAAGTTAACTCTTTCCACATACCAAAACCCCAATGTTATATATACTCAATCCATGATATAACTGTTTCCTTATATTAGTCATGAGCTCATGAATACTGTCAAACATTTCATTTTCTCCTTATCCCTTCATTATGTGCATATCATCTTCTTTCCAAAAATATCTCAATCACTTTCCATGGTTACTGGTACCATAAAATTTTTGAAAACCACAATAGACAATAAATATTCCAATATTCCACGATACTATATACAACATTATTTTGGAATCCCATTACATAAACACTTAATCATTCCACCACATCGTTGTTATATTCAGCATCGCCATTAGTGATCGCATGTGACTTCCCTTTGTCCTTTTCCTTAAGTGGTTTCTCATGTCGATCATCACTAACCCTTGGATTAGGGCATTTATTAGCATAATGACCCATTTCCTTGCACTTGAAGCATTTAAGTGTTGGTGGTGCGTTCTCAGCAGTCTTTTCTTAATTCAAATCATTAGAAAACCTTTTTCCATTACTTCGATACTCAGCTACTCGATGACCTTCTTTTCCACAAGTAAAACATTTTCCAGTCCCTTTAAGATAATCTCCACCATACTTATTTCCACACTTTGCGCATAAGGAAACATTCATCTTATTTTCACCATTATTCTGAGATTTCTCCTTGAACTCCATATTTCATTTCTTGTCAAAACCATGAGATGGATAAGTAACACCAACTCCTATTTATACCTTGATAGCACAACACACAATTTCTTCATAGATATTGAAGTCTCTCATAGCTAATGCCCTTCGAAGATTTAGTTTTAAGCCATAGAACAATCGATCAACTTTACTTTTAGGTTGGATGATAAATCCAGAAGCATACCTTGCAAGCCTTGTAAAATTTGCTTCATATATATCCATAGATTAATCATCCTTTTTCTCCAGTTCAAGAAACTCCTTCTCCATCTTTTTTTAGAAGAATACAAGGGATGTACTTATAGAAAAATTTGTTCTTGAACTCGTCCCATTCCATGGACTCAATTTCATCTATTGGCCTTGTATTCTTGATAAGATTCCTCCATTGATCAGCTTCACCTACCAAAAAATATACTACTAAGATGACTTTATCATGATTCTGAACATTGAAGAACTGAAAATATATTTTCAGTGCTACTAATCCATTTTTCAACAATAAGTGGATCAGAAGACCCACTGAAAGAAGGTGGATGTTGCCTCATGAAAGACTCCATAGAATATTGATCCCTTATCTGCTCATATGGATGTCCGAAATGATTCATAGCTTATGTAAGTATAGAAATAAGATTTTTCACTCCATCTCCCATAACATTTGTTTATTCAGGAGGACAATCATTGCATTGTCCATTACATTGATCAACATGGTTCCTTCAGGTTCCAGCAATCGTCTAAATCCCAAAAAGAATAGTGTGACAGGAAAAAATCATGCTAGGGAAAACAACATAATAAAGGGGGAGTACCTTCTATATCTAACATCTTAGGTTTAATTCTAAGATTGTTACCATAATTCTAGTACTATAACCTATACTTATAGTTAACCTTAGATACATCACTAGACATACATTAGAAATATCTCTAGGGATCTCACTAAAGTTCATGCATCCTAGATTCCAAAGGTTGACTAAACCTTTCCTATGATACCAACTGTAGAGATCCAAAGCTTGACGTACATGGAAATTACATTAAATTTGCAGAATATTTAGTACATAACAAAAACAGACACACAAGGATGGTAATAGTTTAGTGTATTTGGAAACTCAGAATATAATCTTCTAATTTTGGTGAAAGATATTCTACATATCCCGTAATGATATTCCCTTTTTTACCTAAAACCTTTCATTATGTCCTGGGGAAAAGAAAACATACAAAAGGGTGAGCTCAAATGCTCAGTAAGGGTAAACCAAAGAAATATCAATCACATCATATTCATAAGAATATATCATTTTGGAAATCAAAACCTGTAAAAGAGATCATAATTTCATAACATGGGATAAATCATTGTAGTGAAATGTAATCCCAATAATCATAACATAAAACATGAAACTTTGTGTCATACACACATAATCATAGAGAATCATTTCTTAGTAGTCAAGACTAATTGCCAAGAATATCTTAGTGGACAAAGTCTATTTCTGAACCGAGTTCACTCCTCGTTTCAGTTTTGTTTCACTGAACCAGTTTTACATGCCATTCCACCCATGTATATCTCATGAGATATAAATCCTTACCCAATTCATTGGCGGTAGATATAGGTCCCACCCATCTCTTAAGGATACCTTCTTATGTGTGCCACAAGATCATATATCATAAATCATAGCATAACCCATGTAATAAAAATGGGTTTCTTAAACGTCATGCCATCATAACATAAATCATATAAGATAAAAGGACATCATAAAACAAATTCCATAATAACATAATCAAATAAATTTAAAAATAGGGATAGAAACAGAACCCTATATTATCTTAGATGGGAAATAATTTTGATAAAACACTTGAACTCTATTCTTGAGGAAAATATCATTTCTACTTCAAAAATATTTTTCCATTCTTAACATGTCATACAATTTTAATCTAGAAGAAGTTGATTAAAAATAAAATTGAAAATTTTTAAAGGAAGATTCATGGAAATAATGTTCTAAAAATCCATTCAGGTCGTATAAGTTAAAAAACATTCTTCTCGTACTTTGGCCGAAAAAGTCAAACAGTACCCCGTACAAAAAATGACAAAAGATTCCTTTCATATATTTTAATAAAAACTTACTAAATGGTAAAATTGGATTTACAAAATTGTATGAGGATTGAAATAATATTACATATTGAGGAAACATGGATGTGGATGATAAATATTCCACAGTAAATTGTGAAGTATAAACAATCTCAGATAAAAATGAGATTGCGAGATTTTCCCTTACCATAGGTCCGATTTTCTTAATAAGTGTCTGAAACTCCTATATAATGATTTAAATAATATCATTGACTTATTCCAGAATCATTATTATTTTTATGATATCATATATGGTCATATTCATAGCTTCTTATTAGTAATATTTCATTGCTACTTGTTATTCGAGTGTTTATTACTTGTTGTTCTTATCCATGTTTTGTCGAATACATTCCTATTCTTATTTTTAGGTTATAGATAACTCATTTTCATAATTTTATTAGTGTAATATATATCATATTAATTCATTCAATTCATTTATATAATCATTATTCAATGAATATCATGTAGAACGAGTCACATCACATCGTGGAGACGGTATTCTGTACGTACGCATGAGCGATGATATCATTCCCATGATCGTGGAATTGAATTGAAGTGTATCTATAATATTTCATAATAAATATCAATTTGAAATAATCATATATATAAATATTTATTTATAACATTATACCCATCCAAGTAAGGTGGTGGTCGAAAACAGAATACACCACGGCGTGGAGACAGTATTCCGTACGTACGCACGCGTGGTGATTTCTTTTTCCGTAAGATGGATAGATGTTGAAATAGGCTTGTTTCATACTTATAATAACATATCAACATATGAGTGATACTGATGTTATTACTTCATAATGAAACAAATAAATAAGAAGAAGTGGAAGAAGAAATAATGTTGAAAGAATCGGTGACGGACATTACCTCTTCTTTGAAGCGCCTTGTTGAGACCTCCTCTTAGGGCACTACAATTGGTCATTGAAGAAGACCAGGACCTCTAGGATGTTTCTAGGGGAGGGGATAAGATAATTTGGTAGAGTTTGGAATAACTTGATGGCTAAAAGTGGTGTGAGGAAGAGAGGGAGGAGGTGCCCTTTTATAAGGGAGGAGAGGGGCACCTTTGGAAAAACTAAAAACATTATTTTATTATAAAGCCATATTCGGTTTTTAATAGCTCCAAATTGATTTATTTAGAAGCTAAGGTGGGGATGGGTCGAAATCCTATCATCCCACAAAATTTAGACAAGTTTACGTATCTATTTTAACCTTATCATTTAGATTTAACTTTATGTTAAATAATTTTACTTTTAACGTGTCTTCTTGTTTTCTTACACTATAAGGTTAATAAACATACTATAACAATCCAAACGAACCCTAAGTTGTTTAATATTAAATTATAAACCGTATCTATGTCATTTGGACGAACCTTATATTTTTAGGAATAAAATAAAAATTAATAATATAATATTTGTTTTCAAAACTATTTTATGTCAATTTTGACACTATTTGGTAATTGATTTTTGTGGAAATCAAAACAGAATTATTAGTTCAAAAAAAGTTAATTAAATCAACACTAACATGTTTTATTAACAAATAAAATTATTGTAATTCATAAAAAGTTTCAAATGACATTTATTTGTGTATTCAAAATATCAATTTTGTCAATATTTCATTAATATTATAATTACTGTATCATCATTGTGTCATAAATAAATTAAATTATTTAATGTCTAAAAATTACAAATAAAATATAATTATATATTAAATCTTTTTACCTTTCTAATGAATATTTATAGTCGAATTTATATTATGTATAACTCCATATTAAAAATTATTTAGTTATTAAAATTTGATTTTAACTATTTTAACCCTTCATTAAATAAATTATTAATAAACGTCCTAATCTAATCCAAGTGGGCCTAAATGGTCATATTTTATTCCTAAGGTTGTTTTCGGTCGAATTAAACTTATTCAATAGAATTAGGACTTGTGTTAGGGTAATAATAATATAATTTTTACCCTTAATTACCCTATTTACTTTTAACCATGGTAACAAAAGTAAAAAGTAACTATTCAGCAAAAATTATTTTAATCTCATTAAACCACATTTTAGTCCTTGATATTAACCGTGTCTCTCAGATTTTTGAAATTCCACTCACAAAAGCAGTAAAATTATGTTTTATGTGAATTTCCAAATTCTCTTAGGAGGTGGGTAAAAGACGGTGAAAAGTTCAGTAAAATTTTTATATATCTAAAATTATTATAAAATGACTCCAATGAATTTCATTGAACTTATATAGGTATTATGTATCAATTTTATCTAAAATAAATTTAAATAATATAAATAATTATTTAAATAAAAAGTCGGTTTTTGAATAGCAACCCTGTGTTTTCAATATTCATCAAAAATTGAAAGTTTTCATAAAAATACCAAAAATTCACCCTAGGCTAATTTTGATATTTTGAATCAAAAAATGAAGTCCATTTTGAAAGGTAAAATTTATAAAATTTCAAAAAGTGGGTATTACAATTCATAACGGCTAGTTTATATAACATATCGTTGTTTAGCGAAACTCGATATTGCGTACAAGACACACTATCATGGAAGGTTGTGATTGCATGTAATGCAAGCCAAGTCCGGGATGCATGTTGTGCAAGATCCTTTTGGTGTAGCGTACAATAGACGACATTAATGAAATTAAAATGAATATTTTTCATAAAATCTCAGGGTGTTACATGAACAGATAATATAAAGTTGTAAGTGAATTATATATGATATCATAAATATGATTATGGTTCTATTACGAGTTAATAATATGTTTAAACCCACTATACAAGAGTCTCGGACACATATAGAAGAAATAGGACATAAGGTAAGGGATAACTTTTCCAATCTCATTTTTATCTGAGATAGTTTATTCTTAAGTATTTAATGGGGTTATATTAATCATCTATGTACCTATTTTCTAAAAATAGTTTCATGTATGTTTAAAGTCTCTTTTTACCGATTTTGTACTTTTCCTACATGGTATGTAAGGAAGCTTTCTTTTGATTACCATACGAGGTACTTTTTGACTTTTCCGGAAAAAGTACAAGAAAATTGTTTTTTTAACTTATACGACACAAACTGATTTTTACTGTTTCATAATGCCTAATTTTAATAAATATTCCATTACAAGATTTCATGATTATTTTCATCAAAAGTCCTTTTATTTTAAAATTAAATGGAATTTTGTGAAAAGAAAAGGATTTTGAAAAGAAAGGATATTTTCCTCAAGAATTCATTTCAAGTGTTTTATCAAAACCAATTTCCATTTAAGATGACATTATTTCATATGTGTATGTTTCAAGTATAATTTCTATATGATTTACATTGTTTCACTTTTCATATGATGAAATGGAATCCATCTATTTTATATGGATTATGTGATGATGAGATGATGTTTATGAAACACATTTTATTCTTTGGGTTATGATGAATGATTTATGTATATTTTTTGGCACAAGTAATAATGATTTAATTATGAGATTGGTGGGACCTATATGTCCCTCCAATGCATTGGGCAAATATTTATATCTCATGGGATAGAAATGGCTGGAACGATAAGTTAATCATGTTCAGTGATACAGTACTGGAACGTGGAGTGAACTCGATTTAGAAAGGGAATTTGTCCACTATGATGGTCTTGGATGCAATTCATGGGCTACTATGGAAATAATATCTTCCGCTTAATAGTTTTCCACAATTACATGTTTTATTCCCATGCTATTTTATCATTATTGATGTTCCATTATGATCTATTCCTTATTTACTGCCATGTTTTATGTCATTTCTAATGATTTTTATGTTTAAAAATTATGTTCATGTTTTTAAGTTCAAATGTATATGTTTTGTTTTATTCTATCCATGCATACCCTTATAGAGAATTTGAGGTCACCCTTTAAGTGTTTTCTTTTCCCCAGGATATAAAGAAATGTTTTAGGTATGAAAACAAAAGGGGAAGATCTTTGTGGGAGATGTTGAAGATCTTTCACAACGATTAGAATATTTTGTTCCAAGTTTCCAAAGACAATAATCTTTTACATTCCATGAGTGTTGGTTTTTGTTATGTATTAAGGATTCCACGAAAGTAATGTAATGTCTATGTACATCATGCTTTGGGTCTCTATAGTTGGTATCAGAGGAAAGAAATAGTTAACCTTTGGAAACTAGGATGCGAAAACATTAGTAAGATCTGCAGAGATATTTCTACGGTATGTCTAGGGATGTCCGTAAGGTTATGTATAAGTATAGGTTATAGTACTAGAATTACAGTAACCATATTAGAATTAACCGTAAGATGTTATATAATGAAGGTACTCCCCCTATATTATGTTGTTTTCCCTAGAATGATATTTTCCTCTCACACTATTGTTTTTGGGTTTTAGAAGATGGATGGAACCTGAAAGAACCATGTTGATCAATGTAATGGACAATGCAATGATTGTCCTCCTAAACAACCAAATTTGATGGGAGATGGTGTGAAAAAACTTATTACTATACATACACAAGCTATGAATCATTCTGGATTTCCATATGATTAGAGAATGGATCAATATTCTCACGAGTCCTTAATGTGGCGACGTCAACCTTCTTTCAATGGGTATTCTGATCCACTTGTTGCGAAAAAATGGATCAGTACCATTGAAAATAAATTTTCCATACTTTGTTGTTCAGAAAATGATAAATTCATTCTATCTGTTTACCATCTAGATGGTGAAGCAGACCAGTGGAGGACTCTAATTAATAATACAAGGCCCCAAGATGAAATTGAATCCATGGAATGGGACGAGTTTAAGAACTTTTTTTTTGAAGTAATTACATCCCTTGTATTCATAGAAAAAAGATGGAAAAGGAATTCCTTGAGCTTAAACAGAAGGATGACTAGTCTGTTGGTATATACGAAGCAAATTTTACAAGACTTTCAAGGTATGCATCTAGTTTTTTCATCCAACCTGAATGTAAAATTGACTGATTTTACAGTGGCATAAAACCAAGTCTTTGAATGGAATTAGATATAAGAGACTTCAGTAGATATGAAGGAATTGTGCATTGTGATATCAAGGTAGAACTGGAAGTTTGTGTAACATATCCATCTCATGGTTTTGACAAGAAATGAAAGATGGAGTTCAAGGAAAAACCTCAAAATAATTGTGAAAAGAATGTGAATGTATCTTTATGCTCAAAGTGTGGAACGAAGCATGGTGGAGATTGTCTTAAGGGTACTAGAAAATGTATTATGTGTGGAAAAGAAGGTCATCGAGAAGCAGAGTGTCGAAGTAATGGAAAAAGGGTTTCTAATGATGTGAATAAAGAAAAGACTACAGAGAACGCACCACTAACACTTCAATGCATCAAGTGAAAGTAAAGGGGGAATTATGTTAATAAATGCCCTAATCCAAGGGTTAATGAAGATCAACATGAGAAACCACTTAAGGAAAAGGATAAAGGGAAGTCACATGCAATCACTATTTCTGATGTTGATTTTGAAAATGATGTTGTGTAATGATTAAGTGTTTATGTAATGGGATTTAAAAACAGTATCATGGAATCTCATTTATAATATCATAGATTTTGGAATATCTATGTATTGGATTTCAAAAAATATCTGGTACTGATAACCATGAAAACTGATTGAAATATTTTTGGAAAGAAGATGATATGCACATAATGAAGGGATAAAGAGAAAATTAAATGATCTCATGACTGATATAAGAACAAAGTTATGTCATGGTTTGTGTATATAGACATTTTGGGATTTTGTTATGTGAAATGAGTTAACTTTTGATAGTATTCATGTTTTCGCTAAGGTTCTATGGTAATTAATGTTTCAAAAGAATACATGATTAAGGTTTTCACATGTTTGGAATATGACCAACAATATATATCTTATGATATATGGGAGATAAATGATGGTATTCAAATGCTTTGTATATGACCTCTCTAGTAATCATTTTCTTTATAATATGAGATTGGACAAATGTATTTTGGATAAGACTAAAGATTGGAATGTATTATGTTGGACATAAGATAGTATTATTTAAAGATAGAACTTGTTTTCGATATTATTTCTGGAATGTTATAACAGTATAGTTTTAGGAAAAGGACAACCCATAGGACGAGCGATAACCCATTACGTCGGACAAGGCTGTGGGAATTGAACCCACAACTGATGTACACCATGCCTTTATCGCATACCACAAGCCTACGGGAAGTCCCTAGTTATTAGAAACTAGTTTTATTTTATGATAGATAATGTATATGTACATTTTAGAAACCATATATGACTAATCTCAAGATAGATGGACTTATGTATATTTAATAAATTATGCTAATCTTTTTATGATAGAAACAAATGGAATGACCTATCATTCTATCACATGACCTGCTAACAGTTCATGAATGACAAATTAAACTTCATTTCATTATGAGATGAAGTGGAAATTGTTCAAGGCATGAACAATGGTGAGATTTTACCAAAATCATTTAAGTATTTCTTTTAAATCTATAATTCCTCAGCATTGGGGGAATGATATTGAAAACTAAAAATGTTGCCCTAGTACCCTCATAACTGATAAAACAGATGGCACCTTAGATCATCATAAGTTTATGGATTTGCGATTGATGTCTTTTTCATATCCTTGTTCTTTGCCACTCTCCATCAGAACTTGAGGGTAATATTTCTCTTCCATATCCATATTTTCACCAATGTTTTCCTATGTGGAAACCCAGTGATGAGTTAATTTGGTTAACCATTACATTTAATACTTTAGTTTTATAAAGATATTTTTTGGTATTCCTTTTTACGATGTGGGTTTCAATGAATGAAACATTCATGTAGTAAACCATTTATAACCCTCACGAATTTCTACGGGGAAATTCATTTTAAGGGAGGTAGAATGTAACACCATGAAATTTTATGAAAAATATTCTTTTAAATTTCATTGATTTCTTGTGTTGTACACTACACCAAAAAGAACCTTGCACTACATGCATCCCTGACTTGTCATTCATTACACGTAATGGCGACCATCCACTATAGCGTGTGTTTTACGCAATACCGAGTTTCACTAAACAATGATATGTTATATAAACTAACCATTATGAATAGTAATACCCACTTTTTGAAAATTTATAAATTTTATCGTTTGAAATGGACTTCATTTTTGGATTTGGAATATCGATATTAGCCTAGGGTGGATTTTTTTTATTTTTCGGGAAAAATTCAATTTTTGATGAATAGTGAAAAAACTGGGTTACTATTTAAAAATTGACTTTTTATTTAAATAATTATTTATTTTATTTAAATTTATTTTAGGTAAAAATTGATACATAATACCTATATGAGTTCAATTTAATTCATTGTGGTCATTTTATAATAATTTTAGATATATAAAAATGTTATTGAACTTTTCACCGTCTTTTACCCACCTCCTAGGTGAATTTGAAAATTTACATAAAACATAATTTTACCGCTTCTATGAGTGGAATTTTGAAAATCTGAGAGACACGGTTAATATCAAGGAGTAAATGTGGTTCAATAAGTTAAATAAAATTTTTGGTGAATAGTGACATTTTACTTTTATTTACCACGGTTAAAAGTAATTAGGGCAATTACGGGTAAAAATGATATTATTATTACCCTAACACATGTCCTAAATCAATTGGATAAGATTAATTCTACCTAAAAAAATCATAGGTATAAATTATAACCCTTTATGTCCACCTGGATTAGATTAGGACATTTATTATTATTTTATTTAAAAAATAGTTAAAATAGATAAAATCAATTTTTAATAACTAAAAAATTTTAATATAGGGTAATAAATAAGACAAATTCTACAATAAATATTCATTAGAAATATAAAAATATTTCATACCTAATGGTATTTTATTTATAATTTTTAGACAATAAATAATTTAATTTATTTATGACACAATGGTGATGTAGTAATTACTTAAATAATGAAATATAAAAATAATTAATATTATAAATACACAAATAAAAGTAATTTGAGACTTTTTATGAATTAAACTAATTTTATAGGTTAATATTACATGTTATTATTGATTTAATTATCTTTTTTTGAACTAATCATGATTTTATGAGTTTCACAAAAATCAATTACCAAATAGTGTCATAATTGACATAAAATATATTTTGAAAAAATATAATATTTTTAATTGTTATTAAATTCATAAATATATATGGTTTGGCCAAATGAGTTAGATAATGATATATATATTAATAATGAACCACTTGGATTTCGTTTGGCTTGTTATAGTAAGTTTATTAATCATATACTGTAAGAAAACATGAAGACATGGTAAAACATAAATTATTTAACATAGCATTAAATCTAAATGATAAGGTTAAAATAGTGACCAAAACGTGTCTAAATCCAATATTTTGAGATAAATTAAACCCATACCCACATTATCTTATAAATAAATTAATTTGGAGCTATTATAAACCTAATATGACTTTATTATAAAATAATATTTTTAGTTTTTCCAAAGGTTTTCCTCTCCTCCTTTATAAAAGGTAACCCCTTCCATCTTCTCTTCACGCCATTTTGAGCCTTGAAGCTTGACCAACCCCTACCAATTATTCGTCTAAACATCTGTAGTTACATCATAGAGGTTCTTTTCTTCTCAGAAGACCAACAATAGTGCCCTAAGATAAATTTTAAAAGTGGTGTGTCAATGAAGAGGTAATCTCTTCTACTTATTCTTTGAAGTTTTCTTTTTTCTTCAACTTCATCTTATTTAGTTGTTTTATTATAAAGAAATAACATCAGTTATACTTATATACTGATTTGCTATTATAGATTTGAAACAACCCTATTTCACCTTTTATCCATCCTACAAAAAATGAAATCATCGTGCGTGCGTACTTACGAAATTCTGTCTCCACACCGTGGTGTAATCAGTTTTTCTACCACCACCTTACATGGATGGGTATAATGGTGTAAAGAATAATTATATATAATTATTATAACATAATAATTATTATATGATATTATATCATCCACTCCAATACCATTCAATAAATATGGGAACGATATCGTCGCTCGTGCGTACGTACGGATTACTGTCTCCACGACACGATGAGATTCATTTTTCAGGTTAACAATTCAAGAATAACTATAAAGTATATATAATAAGTAATCATGAAATATATGAAAAAATAATTATATTGGATTTATTTATTTATATATATATATGTATATCATCTACTTAATTCCACTCAATTCAATAAGGAAATGAAAAATAGCGTTCATGCGTACGTACGGCCTACCGTCTCCATGAACGGTGTATTTCTTTCAATTTATAGATCTATTGAATATATATATATTCTGAATATATATTATATATAAATAATGTTTCATATTATGTAATTAATTAATCATGATCTTAGTAATCATATTAATAATTACAAGTCAAAACCCGGATGATAAATGAAACGATTTTACCCAAAACGCTGATTTAACATGGAATTGACAAATGGAAAAATAATATAAAGTCATAAGGGAATCATATATGATATCATAAATATTATTATGGTTCTCTTACAAGTTAATCATATGTTTAAACCCATTATACATGAGTCTCAGACACATATAGAAGAAAATGGACATAAGGTAAGGGACAACTTTTCCAATCTCATTTTTATCCGATATTGTTTATTTGTAAGTATTTACAGGGGTTATATTTATCATCAATAACCCTATTTTATAAAAATGGTTTCATTTATGTTTAATGTATATTTTTACCCATTTTTAATTTTAATACATGGTATATAAGGAATCTTTCTTTTGATTACCATATGAGGTACTTTTTGACTTTTCTGCCAAAAGTACGAGAAGAATGTTTTTTTAACTTATACTGCACATAATGATTTTTAAAGTTTCATAACGCCTAATTTTCATAAATCATCCATTAAAATATTTCATGGTTATTTTAAACAAAAGTCCTTTTCTTTTAAAATTAGATGTAATTTTGTGAAAAGAAAATGATTTTGAAAAGAAAGGTTATTTTTCTCAAGAATTCATTTTAAGTGTTTTATCAATACAAATTTCCATCTAAGATGACATTATTTCATACGTGTATGTTTCAAGTATAATGTCTTTGTGATTTACATGGTTTCAATTTTCTTATGATGAAATGATATCCATTTGTTTTATTTGGATTATGTGATTATGGGATGATGTTTATGAAACCCATTTTATTCATTGGGTAATGATGGATGATTTGTGTATATTTTGTGGAAAAAGTAATAATTATGTCACTATGAGATGGGTGGGACCTATATCTCCCTCCAATGTATTGGGTAAAGATTTATATCTCATGAGATAGACATAGATGGAATCGTAAGTTAATCCAATACAGTGATGTAGGACTAGAACGAGGAGTGAACTCAATTCAGAAAGGGACTTTGTCCACTAAGATGGTCTTGGTAGTAATGCCTTGGATATTTTGTAAATCATATCATGTGGTTAATAGTTTTCAACAATTACATGTTTTATTCTCATGCTAATTTATCATTATTGATGTTCCATTATGATATATTCCTTATTTACTGCCATGTTTTATGTCATTGCTCATAATTTTGATGTTTAAACATTACGTTCATTTTTTTAAGTTCAAATGTATATGGTTTGTTTTATTCTATCCATTATTACCCTTACTGAGCATTTGAGATCACCCTTTTTATGTTTTCTTTTCCCCAGGATATAAAGAAAAGTTTGAGGTAAGATATCAAAAGGGGAAGATCTTTATGGGAGATGTTGAAGATCTTTCACAACGATTATAAGATTTTGTTCCATGTTTCCAAAGATACTAAATTATTACGATCCTTGAGTGTTGGTTTTTGTTATGTATTAAGTATTCTGTGAAAGTAATGTAATGTATATTTATGTCATTCTTTGGGTCTATACATCACCTACCCTAGTATTATCACAGAACCACCCATATACATAAAACATGCCCAATAAATATAACATAATCATAACATATATCACATGTATAAAGTAAACATAACATTTCCACAATACAATATATCAAGTCAAGATATTGAAATAAACAATGTTTTATCAAATCATTTTCAAAACCACATATAAAGAGATTTTATGAATCAATGTGTCCCACACCACATTGAAGCTTTTAATTGAATAATAATTTGAAAACATTAATGTCCATATAAATAAATCCAAAAACACATTTTGAAAACATTGACATTAATGTGAAATATTTAGAAGAATAAATCTTTAAAACATTTAATACAATATATTTGTTAAAGAGTTTTCTAACAAAAAGAGATATGCTTGAATACAAATCAATGAGGAATAACATTTAATCAGAACATTATAATAACATGAGAATAAAAGGATTCATGATATAATATGTCGAATGACAGTATATACACCATATAAGAGTGATTTGGTTCATAACAACAGTGATGTCTCAATAGAAATGTAAATTGAGATGAAATCCCTTATAAAAGATGGTATCCTTAAATAAAGCATAAGTCAATGTCATAGTTATGTGTGAAAAATACAAATATACAAAATATAAGTGAATATTAAGTTATAAAAAATCAGAATTCATTCACACAAATTCATTGGTTGACATATTCAATTTTTACAAGTTGAACCCAATAAATTGAAATTGGGTTAATAATTTACCTTGTAAAAATTTGACAACCTATCAGCATCACATTAAAATTCAAAAAAATGAATTTATGAGATAAAAAAGGGAATATAATTACTTGGATATAATGTTGACATCAATAAGGATATATAAGAACATATCCCAACATAATAAAATATAAATTAAAAGACATAACAAAAAGAAGTAATTTACAAAGAGGAGGGTGAATGGTTCCCTTACCGATTTGGTAATTTAAAAAACATACGCCACATGAAATAAGGATCATAAAATGAAGATGTAAATACTCATAAATTAATGTATATTACATAAAGAGTACAATCATGGGCAGTACATACACCACACAAGAAGAAATAGTGGCAAATATAACATGAATCTCACGGGAATAAAAAGTTAGATGAAACCCTTTACCACGTTGTAATCAATAGAGTCGTATGAAAAAAAGTTAATAACTACCAAATTAATAACATAATAACATGAATATCATGAGAATCATGATAATATATATAAAATTTAAGTACAAAATACACCACATTCAATAAAAACGTGGTGAACAATGGAAATCTCACGGAATTGAAAGTGAGATAAGAAAATCCCTTAGCTCGTGTCCGACTTGACTTGATCGTTGTTTAATCTGATGAATAATAAAATAAAGTTAATTTCTACTTTCTTAAGAACCTTTTTCAAGTTTATTACTTCTTTTATATCACTTATTACCATTTTATAAACATTATGTATTCGTTTATGTTAATAATGATCATTTTGTCGATATTTGGTACTTGAGAAAAAAATGAACACCTTTTATTACAAGTTGTCCATGTGGTCAATATTCTATTATATACAGAATGATATTCATTATTTAGATATCATATATATGATATAAATCCAGTATATAAATGTATTTATAATATTACATAACATTTAGAGGTATGACATGAAATGCACCATTCTTGGAGAGGGTAAGCCGTAAGTATGCATGAACGCTACTTTCGTTTATATTTATTATTTTAATGGAAATAAAACATAATTATACATAGTTATATTATAATTCCATTATAATATCATATATAATATAATAAACTGTGTCCTTTATACATCTCGTATAAGGCATTAATGAATGACATCACTTTTAGGGGGCGGTAGTCCGCACTTCCTCAAATGAGATTATCGTATTTACCCACTATGGAAAACACAAAGGAATGATATAAAAGGAAAATACAGTAGAATATATAACACATAAACATAATATATATCATATATAAATATAGTGCCATCATAATGGCCACCATGAGAGGGGGTAGGAGATAATAGAACAATCATCATTTCGTGAGGCGTTAGATTTCAATCCAAAGAAACATTCTGTTCTTCACCCATTAGATGGAGGTGTGTGTAAGTGAACTTCAAATACATCTCATAAAAACATCCTATTATATTGAGGATACTGTGGTAGTTACAAAATAATGGAATAAAAAGATTTTAGGGGTTGGAGAAGTTAAATAAATGAAAATAATTTAAGAGAAACTATTACCTTTAATTTGGTTAACTTTCTTTGGATTGAAACAAAATGATTTATTGAAGTTCATTATTCCTAAGTTAAGGATTCTAGGGTGAGGCAAGGGATGTAGGGAGATTAATTGGGCAGATTTTGGACAATACAAATGGCTTGAGAGTTGTAAGGAGTTGGTTATATGTGGTCTTCTTTTATAAGGGGGAGGGGCTCTTTTGGAATGCGTGAAAATATTAATTTATTATAAACATATCTTCGGTTTAAAAAGGTCCAAAAATCATTAAAGATGAAGATAAGATGACTCATGGTCGAATTAAAATCATAAAATCATAATTGTACATGTTTTGTATAATATTGTAATCATTATAATCTGATTTAGTTAAATCATTTCTTAATGAGGTAAATACTACATCATTATTTTGTCATAAATAATTTAATTTATTGGATTTCAAAAAATTATAAAAAAAATATATTGACTTGGGAAATCTTTTTATCTTTCCAATTAATATTTATAGTCAAAATGATAATTTATATAACTCCTTATAAAAATTAATTACTAAAAGATTTTTGTTAATGTCAATTTAGACTTGACATTAAATTAATTAATCCAAATTGTCATTATGACTACCATGTGGCCCAATGGGGTCCAAAAAACGACCCTGGGATGACAATAGTCGTCCACTACTCATAAAATAAGGTTATGAAAAGTGTTAAGTTAATTTTGATGTATTATAATATTCTTTTAACCTTAATTTACCCTATTTACCTTTAACCGAGGTAAATAAAAGTTAAAAGTTACTATTCACCAAAAATTATTTCCATCTTATTGAACCACATTTTACTTTCTGATAATATCCTTTTTTTTCAGATTTTTGAAATTCAATTCATAGAAGTGGTAAAATTTTATTTAAATGAAAAAGTCATTTTTTAACTACCAATAAGTGGTTTCACGATTCATAAAAAAATGATATTTTCAGAAAAATAAATAAAAAATAATCCTAAGCTATATGTGATATTCTGAAATAAAAAATGATATCTATTTTTCAAAATTAAAAACATATAAGTGGAATTAATTAATTTTAAAATTAATTCCCATTATCAAAACAAATAGCGTTTTTTATGAAACAATAACTATCAAAAGATTGATACTTGTTTATGTCCAATTTCAAAGTTAAATTAATTAAAATGACCAACATTGGATTAAATGGTAAAAATATATTTTAATTTCACATTAAAAACAATTAAAAGGATAATCTAACCATATAAACAAATTAGATTAAAAGAAACTTTTTAACTAAAATACAATATTTTTAACTATTCATTACAAAATGAACTTTATCGGGATAATTCCAAAAATTTAAAAAAAGTATATTTTGATTTCCCCATTATAAATAAGGATTTTATTTGGTCAAATAGAATGTATTAAGGTGACCAAAACTATATTTAAAAAGGTTTCTCCATTAAAAGGTGATAAATCAATCTTTTAATTTAAATTATGATTAAAATTAGATTCATCCACATTTTAATATTCTTATTTTTATTAGATAAATGTAAAAACATTTAACAAACATGTATAATCATATTTTAGTCAGATTCGTTCATTCCTGCCAATACAACATCTAGGAGTTAACAACCCTCTAAAATAATAATATATTATTTGCAGGCAGTGTATGATTTCAAAGAAACCCGTTGTTGCGTATCGGGTATGCTATCGAATATAGAAACTCTTTTAATGTAAAATTAATATTTAATTCAAAAATTAATAAATATTAAAAATTCATATTCTTTATTTACCTAGGATGTTACATTTTTAAGCCAAAATATTAATACTCTTGAACTTATTGGTTTTCATGTTCATCAATCATGATCTCTAATAATTAAGCATCTATATCATAAATATTTAAGTTATTATTTTTATTTTCTATGAGATTTTAATATGATAAAATCTACGAATGAATTTCATTCTATGTATATTGAATAAATAGAATTTTTATTATTTTATTAAATATCCATATTTTTTATGCCTTATGTAGTTATTTTATTTTCATCTATTTTCAGTTATTTAACGTTACATGCTGATTTATTTTTATTAATACATTTTATCATCTTTTCTACACACCCTTACATAGAATATGATATCTATAATATTTTTTTTGTTTACCCATAATATGTATATGAATTATTTTAATTATTTTCAAGGATTCTATTTATTATTCATTGACTTTCATTATGATTCATTTTATATTTACAAATAAAAAATGGTTATCATGTAGTTAATCTAGTTTTCTGAAACTACTAAATTGTTTTATCTATTGGTATTTGATTTATGTATCAATGCCAATGTAATAAAAAAATTCACCATCTATTGCAATTATAGGGATAAGGAATTATAGGTCAATCATAGTTTTTTCAAAACATGGGAGGTCTCTATTCATTATGTTCATGATCACCAATTTTCATTTGACCCCTAGATTTCATGGTATTTTAAAAATGGGGACTTATTATTTTGAATTTGATTAATGCTACCTTAGTGGTGTAATTACATATTGGATTAATAATATAATAAGATATATTAATAATAATCTTAAAGGAGTTGTTTCTATCATTATTTTATTTCTTAGTTATTTTCAATCTTTTAATTTTTCACATGGATTGAATATGATATATGTTAATTATGTTTACATGATTCCATAATAGATTTTTTGAATACTGTTTTCTGTCGAAGTTACACTACATAATTTTATTAATATATTAATCTTTTTTATTTATTTATTATTTATTTTATTTAATATTTATTTTAGTCGTTTTGTTTTTAGTTGTACAAAAAAAGTATTTTTGAAAAGAAATGGGATTTCCATTTTTTGGAATAAAATTTGGGAAATTTTTGGGATTTTTAAATAAAAAAGTGTATAGTTTTATGGATTATCAAGGATTTGAAATAAATGTGTTGTAATATATTTTATTTTTTTTTGTAATAAAGTTTTTCATGATTAATTTTAAATGGAAAAGTTGAAAAACAGTAAAACACGAATTTTAAATTATCATGATTTTTAAATTTTAAAAGATGACTAGTTCATAAACTGCTGGAAGGTGTTTTTGAAACTCCCCAATGTACATTAATCAGGTAAATGGAATAATGAATTTAAAATGAATGATATGTTTATTTGGGTGGGCTATATTTTTTGGACTTGGAAGTAGGGATTCATAAAATGGAATATTACATTGTAATTTTAATCAAAATCGAATAGGTTTCATATACCATGAAAAAAAATAATTTGGAAACCCAAATTTGATGTGGATATTAGTTCCTTTTATGGAATTCCCTATATAAAATTTTATATATCGTTTTCAAATTTAATTTTAATCCGTTGTTTTTTCAAATTCACAGAATTATGTTTATCAATGTATTTAAATTTCATAATTTTTATGAAATATTTTTGGATGACATGTTAATGAATCACTACATGAATGAAAATTATTTATTTTATTAATAATATTAATTGAAATTATTTTATGTATCTCTTGTATTTGATTATTTTTATCATTTGAAATATATGATCTTTTAGTGAAATTTAATTATTTTATATTGTTATTTTATAGTGGTCTTAATTTTAAATATTTTTTAGGAATTAAGGGAACTATTTCATATATGTGGGTATGATTTATACATTACATACTGTTATGTTATATACACATATGTTGAACATTATGTGACAAATATTTACTATGTTACATATTTATAAATATTTAATGATGTATAGATTTTATGATTGTTTTTTTATCAGGATGGGTTCCATTATGATGGGTTTCACTACTATTAATTTCATTCTATATATTTTGTTTTTGTTTTTATCTATCTTATATTTTTTTATATTATTTGAGTGAGATTATTTTTAAACTATTATTTTTAATGGATTTTAATATCATTTAGTAGTTATTAATAGTCATTTGTGCCATAATGAAATTTTGTATAGGTTGATGATATTTTTTATAAAAATAGAACACGACATCAATTTAACAACTTATGATTGTTTCATGAGTAGTTTTATGATTATGGATGTTCCTTGGACAATCTATGAATTAAAAAACATTATAGTGGTGAGTTTTTAATAAAACATGTAAATATGGAATGTAAAATTCATGAAGAGATTATATTTTCTAATTTGGATCTTGCGATGGGAGATGTTATAATATATTATATGGGTTTTGGAATGTTTTTTGATGCATTAGTAAAATGTGAGAGAAGTTGATATTTGTCCTTATATACCTGTGGTGTTACTTTAAAGAATTAAAATTTTAACACTATAGGGATCCATTTAATATTGGGTACTCATTCATAATGGTGGATCATGAGAAGGTCAACTCCATTGTAGCTATGTGATGTAGAATATTGTGAATACATATTTCCACATTTAATTGTGTAATAAATGTGCCTTTTTATTTGATCGTGTACCTTCTATAATAAATAGTAATTTTTGGTTGGTTTATTTTTAAATTCATACACATTTATTATCAAAGTGTTAATTGGTGTTTGGGGATTTAATTTTTTGAAGGATTAAATATATTTTAATTTAATGAAAATTAATAAAGGGATTGAAGGTTTTTTATCTGAGATGATGCTTTTACGTGACCACTAATTTTGAATTTAATTTTTATTAAATTTCATGTTAATCTATAAACTAATCCACTAATTTTTTTTAATCCAGGAACATTGTGATATTTGTAAATTACACAATGACCAAAATATTACAATTTTGTAAATTGATTACATGTGGGTAGAATATATCAATGATAAATCAAATATCATAGAAGATTTTGGTGATTCCCATCGGAATTTAAAGGATTAATTTGGACATGGAACTTGTTTGTGACCATCACACAAATAGTTTTAATAGATTCATATGTATATCATGGATTTTATATGAAATGTTTTTTAATTTCATGTAATAGAAAAAAAGATAAGTGATAGGGGCCCCATGTCAAATATTTTTGGAGATGAGTCTGATGATACTAAATTTTACTCAAGGCTAGGCACTGGTAAAAAAATATGATTTTAAGGTGATAATTAGGAAATTTTTGTAGGGATAATGACACATTATGATATTGATATTGTGTTACAAAATGATCCATAATAATTTTAATCTTGGATGCATGGAGGGATCTAGAAATATAAGGGAATCATGGATGTTTCGTTAATTATTGGTCTCACTACTCAATAGAGAAGGTGCCACTTCCTTCCAAACTACTTTGGATTAGTATTTTGTAATATAATATTTTATATTAAATAATTTTCCATAGATAAAAAATATATAGGAATTTAATTGAGTTGGATAATTATTTTACAACTTTTATGCATTTATGTGATTGAATATATTTTCTTTCTTTTTCGTAGGATGTATTTTACAAAAAATATAGAGATTTAGTGAAAATTTAACTTCTAATAAATCATTTAAAATGTCTGTACCATTTTATAATTAATATAACTCAACATGTTCATACAATATTTTTTCTCAGTAGAAATTCATTTAATAATTTTTTGATTAAGTGATTTCCATAGTTGATTGACAGTATCATTTATTCACTAATGGAATAACCAATATTACATTGTGTGCATCCACATTCTCTTAGTTCTAGTGTGTTATATTTATTCATGAATAATAAATAAAATCAAAATAATAAAATTAAATTCCATTCATTATATAACATTTTATATTTTCATTTTTAATGATTTATTATTTTCTAATAGTTTATCAATTTATTATATAACTTCACACAATACTTATTTTCCTACAGTCAAAACATTATACTATTTATTATTTTACTCATGTTTGTTTTTGAGATTGTTTCTTCTCTTCCCTCGATAAAAACACACACATAAATATTCTATGAAGGATCAACCCCACTACCTACAATATTATATTTTACAAGGAAATTAAAAATATTATTAGTTTAAAGAAGAATAGTAAAATTTTTGTTCTATTATAGTGAAATTCATTTATGGCTTTGAATGATAAACAAATTATCATGAATACATATATAAAATAATCTGTAACTAATTAATTATTTTAAAAAATTACTCAAAAATATTCATGTTTAATTTTATTCAATTAGTGAGTTGTAAATCGTTAATTTATTTTACACATGAATGCAATAATTAATTCTAAAAATATTTGTCTATTAATACTAGATATTAATAGGATTTTATTAACACTAAAATAGAAAATAAAATAGTTAAATTGAAGATAAATGGAATTTTTAGTAAATATAAATATTTAAATATAAATCCCTATACACCTAGAAATGAATATATATATATATAGTTAAGAATATCTAGTTCCATGTTCCTATATATTGTAGTATCCCATCATGCCTAAGGTATTTCTCTAGGTCTAAAAATTATTAGAACAAAAAATTCTGTTATTCAATGAATCCTTTATAAAATTTATGACATGATGAAGACTCCCCATACATTATTATGGAGTTCTATAGTGTGGTATAGTGGAAACCACATTGATTTTTTCACGTGGGTGATGTAATTAATAGAGTATACCGATTCTTCCTTGAGGGAAATATTAAAACATGGTTCAAAAAATTAGATGAAGATACATTTTACAAATAAAATTAATTTATCAACTTAATTTTAATAAAATTTTAAGGAGTTAAAATTTTAATTGTAATAAGGAATAAAATAAATATATTAATTACAGATGAGGGTGCTTTGTTCCATTATGATTGATATATAATTAAATAATTAATTAAGCAGTGTCTAAATAATTAATATGAACAAAAAAATGATGAATAACTTATGAAAAATATCAAACCTCCTAAATAAACATCTATAAATAAATTATATTGTATATTAAAATTATTTTGGAAAAGAAATTTCAATAGGAAAAAGATTAGGGTCATGATGATAGATTTATAAATAAAATAAATTTAAAATCTCATTGGGAGTATTTACACAGTTATTTCATGTTCAGTAAATCAATTTATAGTTGTCCCTTCATTTTTATGACATAACATTCCCTTGAAGATGGAATTTTTATTTTTTAGGGATCAAATATACAACAATGGAATCAAACATTTTTTAATAAAATCAGACAACTGCATAAAAATCATAAAAATCATTCATTGGATGATTTATTTATGTTTACAGAAATAGCTCCCCCATGATTTTAAAAACATATTTGAAACACTTAAAAATCAACAAAGGGATGAGTTTTCAAATTACTAAATAAATTTTGAGATATTATTTCATTAAATGATATGTAGAATGGAAACATTAAAAAAAATTTCTAAAAGTTAATCGGGAATCAAAAATGGATTCATTTAAAAATGAAATGAAAATTTTATAATTTCAAATTTGTATAATTTCTATAAACATTGATAGTTTAGGAAATATAATACATTGATACCCTATTGAAGAAGACACGATGTTGGATCATGTGGTTATGACAGATAAATATGGAAATAAATCTCATGATGATGTATAAAAAGAACCAATACTAAATGCATATTAAATTATGGATGAAATAAAAAAAATTCATGAGAACTATGAAATTAGAAATATGGATAGTAAAAGAAACAATAAATTAAAATCTACCGTTCAATATTTTAATCAAAATGGGGACATGTTTAAAAAATTAAAAATAATGGAATAAAAAATAAAAAATATAATATTTTTCATATGTCCAATATCTTAAATAATTTCTTCCATACCATACCATTTCCATAAACAATAATGAAAATTAATTACCGACTAGAAAATCTAAAATTACATGAAACATTAAGGGAATCTTTTATAAATATTCATTTTTATAAGGCATTCGTTCGAATCCAATAATGATTTATATAATTGCAGAAAATTATCTCAATCCTAAAAAAGTTTACAATATTTTCCACACATTAACTAACATCGTAGTGATGATGTTTCCTTTATAAAACTATCTCGAAAAAGAATCACATTTCATGTAGTTTTTTCATCCCCTATACCACAGTGGATGATTTAATATTTAATGGTCTATAATAGATTGCGAGGAATATAACATGATTCATATATGTCATTATTTCGACACATGAAATTTATATTACCATATATCACTATATATTCTAAATAGTTATAAATCTGATCCATTACTCACAAGATTCAGAGTTTTGATGAATTACAATTTTTATTAGGGATTTTATATTTGTTTTTTTATTTCCAAATATTATATATAGATTTCCCCAAGAAGGTTCCTATCAACATGGGTAAGATAATCCTATCTATAAGATATTATATTATTTATTTCCCAAATGATAAATATATTTTACACATTGGAGAAAAAATATTGAAATAAAATGTTTTTAAATGTACTCAAGTACATATACCTAATGAAATATATTCATAATATATTTATTTGAGGAACAATTTTGTGAGGAAGTGGTATATATTTTTTAATAGGTTAGGAAATATAAAGAAAACCAAAATTTTTGGAAACTTGTATGGGGGTATACTCAATAATGGTGGGAGAGATATTATATTATTAGATGGGGGTGTTCAAGAGAACCTTGATGAATTTTCCAATGAAAACAGTATTAACCAAGTAATCGATTATAAATATATAGAACCATTTTAATTGTATAGTAGATATCATAATGATTCATTATAGAGTTTTATTGATAAGGGAAATATGGAGGACCTTTTATCTAATTAAACAAATTTTAATGAAATAAAAAATTATAAAATAAAATCACTTTTAAATGATTACATTTATTATTTAGAAATGACGTATTATAAAACTCATTCATTAATTTTTTGACCATTATATATTATATATATTCAGATTAAAAATACTATTCTGAATCATATGTATCAATATTATATCGATTACATGATGATCGTAAAATTATATACGTATATATATGGTTATGGGGACTCCTTTGGTCATAGAAAAATGATGAAATGACCTTGACCAGTATGATTGTTTCCTCTAAATCCCATTTTTCATAGCTTCTATCGAATGAATATTTAATAGGAATTTTCCTTAAACACGACCAATAAGAGATTGAAAAACTAAATCATGTGTGGAACTATTTACGGGAGATGTTTACGATCATCAATATCACTTCAAAAAAATGGTGCCTCATACTACCCCATGAAAGTTCCACATCACAAACCTTACCATAGTGTATATGATGGTAAAATAATGGGTTTTGTATCTATAACCCAACTGTATGATTTATTTATTAAAATAAATTAATTCTTATATTTTCAATTTTTTATTATTACTTTATTTCTAAATAAATAATTTTTATGACTATTTGTTTTATTTTAGGAAACATAAATTGTATATTTTTTTGGGAAATATTTAGTTTTAATCAAGTGAAAATTTTTGTTGATTTTGAGAATTTTTAACTAAATTTTATTTAAATAAGTATTTAATATTTAGTAATGTACCATTAGAATATAATATATAATATTTTTAATCCAAATAAAATTCTTATAAGTATTATAAATTATGTATTATCAAATAAGTATGCATTTTTTAATAAAAGGATATTTTGATGTAAAAGTTTAAGATATCATGTTTATATAATTATCATGATTTAAATAATATTATTATTCGAATTAGAATGTCAAAATTATCCAATGTTGAATTATTCATTATTAATTGAGATGTGTTAATTTTTTGGAAAACGTATATATGGTATTAATACATTTTATGTATCATGATATTAAATAATCCCAAAAGTGGTGTAAATAAAAACAATATATAGTATCTGAGACCAAAATAATGGAACCCCATTAATTTAAAATGATTTAATGTTATTTTTTAAAATTTATAATCCATTAGTGAATACAAATAATCCAATATTATATTTTAGTGTTTCATAATTAATTCATTAAGAACATAACTCGCCTCCACATCAACAATGGAAATATTTTTATGAGTTATTTAGTGATCCTTAGAAATTAATCCTGACTTCTAAAATTTTTTAGAAATTAAGGGAAATAACCAAGTGATGAATTTTGTGTATGATCATATTTTTATATAGACTCCAAAACCTATGTTTAGAAATTAATAACGAATCCCCCTCAATTTTTCTATTAAATCCCACCAAAACACCCATTTCTCTTCTCTGAAAGATCATGTATCAGAAATTAACCCTCATTTTCCTTCTCATTAGGCCTCCCATGGTTTCCCTAATAACATAAGAATCTCCACCAATGTTTTCATATGTACCATCTCAATATAAAAGATCATTCATGTATCTTGTTCATTCAAGAACCTTTATAATATTATGCGTTTTGATATCCAATTTTTCATGTTAGGATATGTTTTCCCACATCCATATTATTTTAATTATGATTTCCAACCATTATATTCCACTATTAATCTCATTAATCCATTCCTTTAATTGTTATGTACCTTGTTATGTTCTAGGAATTGTCCTACAATTTTCCATAAAGACAATTTGGGAAGTGAATAACCATCCCCATTTATACTCTAGGGTTTTCACCTAGATGTTTTAATCCTTTATTTATTTCGAGATTCCAAGTATATATCCAAAAATTCCTAATCATGGATCTAAAAGTACAGAAATACATCCTCATATTTTATGATATATGTGGAAAACATATGCATACAGATGATATCAATGTGACATGTGAGCCTTGAATTATATAGACCTCCAAATTGGATTTGTTTTCATGTCATGATATTAGATTTATTATTCATGAGAAGTTTTCCAAAGAACAATATGTTTTTCAAATTTTGTGGATATCCATGACATATGATTATGTTGTCAGGTTTTATGTTTCTTCCACATTCCTATGTTGCCTTTGAATAATAATCATATGTCATGCTATGATGTTCAATTTTAGGATTATCACCAAGGGTATGGTTCCATGATATTATTATCGTCACTATAGTATTACTTTCATTATCATATTATTTGATTAATCCTTCAATGAGAAATATATCTCACACCACACTTATTCACACTCCTATGTTTTTCTAGGATTTTTTAATGATCATAGAAATCAAAGTGGATACTACTATCTTTTAGTTTACGAATTTGAATTTATATGTCATGTTATTATTCTATTCATCTAATTGCACGAAAATAGTTTGTTTTATCATATTTTTTATTTTTATGAACTAAATCTCAAGGAAAATAATCATGAATTAAAGTGAATACATGTTATATGTAGTTATAGTTGCTATTAGAGAAACTTTTAGTGATTTTTTGTGATTATTATTCGAAATACATAGTGAAATTCATAAGTATATGATTGAGATTAAGAATGAATTATTGAATTATGGTATATTATAGTGTATATTGATTCCAAGTAAATAAATACTGGTTTAGACATTATAAGTGGATTTGTCTTGAGCATAACAATAAAATGTTTTAATAACCCTAAAATGTTGTATTGATCATCGAATTGACCATCTCTTGGTGCAAGAAAAAAAGTACTTGTTTCACCCAATGCGCAACACACTCAAGGGATATTCTTTCCTAAATTCATTTGATAATTATAATCCAATTTGAATGGAATATAGATTTCCACATAATTTTATCTTTAAATATAGATCATGAATAATATAGATTGGAAAAAATAAATTTATATGTTAGGTAATACATGTCTTTAAATTATATAGACAAAAAAATTATTAGGGTACAACATATTATGTTAATAGTTTAACAATTTTCATATGTATGACACTTTTGGATGATGTGGATTATTATACAAAATTATATATGGATGGAAAGCCTATGATCCCCTCAGAAAAATTAAAAATTAAAAGAGACAAATGTTTTATAGATTTTTTCATATAAGAAATGTGTAACTGAACTATTAATACTCCACCAAAAACTGGATGTGGAGTTATCAATAAAGTTACAAAATGGTTCATTTATTTAATCCCAAGCATTGAGCTCATATAGAGTCAAAATTTATTGGGATTATTTTATAGAAAATGTATTCATACTCCTTTTAAGGAATTATATTATATTTTGGTCATGGATTGGATTTCAATGTATAGATCCAAAATAAAATATCAAGAGTAGGTGATAAACCTTTATTTCATGGATCTTCATCTAATTCTATCTAGTTGAATGTGGGAGGATAAATATTATTATGAATAATCATCCCATGAATTTATATTATTTCTGAATTATAATGAGTGTCTACACCAAATGATTATGTCTATGGAAACAATATTCCTGATGAAATTCCTATTATAATGGAAATTTTCGGATATGTTTCCTGAATAATTTTTTCTTCTTCCACATATGAAATATGTTGTGGTATCAATAAAAAATATTCTAAGAGAATTTCAAATAATCGATACTCTATATTGTATTTCCACCATTTAACATAAGAGGATAATAACAAAACTATAGGAAAATCTAAATTAATGGTTTATATACTTAAGTGATTGACAATTGGGTTCCCCGATCCTCTCTTTCACAATGCAGTATGGGTTAATCCACCACATCAAGTATTATCAATAGAATAATAATATATTGATCAAAAACAAGAAACCCCTTCAATTTATTTTTGATTTTTCATTCATCTTTCTGGAGACAAATATTTAACCAAGGTGGATGATCATTTGGGATATAGTCATATAATGTGAAAACAAGGATATAACATGGAATAATTTTTGAACAAATTTTGGGCACCATGATATAATTACTATTCTAATTTGATTATATAATGATCCATAAATCATCATGGAAATATTGAAAATATGATTTAGGATTTATTAAATAAAATGTTTGTACTATTTGTAAATCATATTCTAATATAATAAAAATGAATGGAGGAATAGAATAATTATTTGAATTATGTAATGAACATAATAAAATGTGAAAAGTTTTATATGATGTACATGAAATGTTATTTTTCGATTGAGATAGTTACAATCATCAGTCATATTATCACAAATAAAGTTATATATAGGGATCCTTAAAAACATTTCCAATTGAAGTATGGACCAGAATAGAATCTATGAATGAAAATTATAGTTTTTAGTTATTAGTTGGGTAATATAATTAATTGGTAAGAAAAATATCATGATTCTAAATCACAAAAACTAAGCTCAATCAAAACAGATTCATTTTTTCTAGATTGATGAATATGAATAGAATAATATAGATAAAGAGGATTATAATCTCTCAACCTATGATCTTATTACCCGTGAGTGGGGAAAAACTTTTTTCTATATTGATACATTCAAAAAAATGTACACATATATGATGAAAAATGGATAGCCCATTCTTCCGAAAAATCAATTATCTATGTGAAAATATACACAACACATGACCTATAATTGGATTAAATAATTTTCACAATTATGATTTGGATAAAATATCTATATTTATGGAATTGTGAAATATATATTGATCATAAAATCTTCATGTTTATGTTAACACAAAATGATAATGATATTCAAAAATAATGGTGGATATATAGAACCATGGATTATTATAGTTATTCCATTACCAACATAGTAATGTGAACAATGTAGTAGATGTCGTGAGTAAAAAATATCTCAAAACAAAATCCATGATGATATTTTAATGGATAAAATATTCAATAACATAAATAGGATTTACCTGGGACATTGGACTGAAATTCATCCTTCCCTTCTAAAATATCCACTCGACCATCAATAATTTTGTGGTACAGAGAGGCTTAAAAGGTTTATCAGGTTTTAAAATAATAATATTGAAAAAATTCTTGAGTTAAACATTTCTAATGGAAGAGTTATATTTTTGGTAAAATTCATATGCATATAACATAAAATTAAAATTAAGAGGAATCTAATGAATTTTTATAATTGAAAATTATTAACTATTTATTGAGAATGAACTAAGATTGGTGAACTGCTAAAAGGAAGTAAGTATTATTTGTGGGAAAATAAATATTTTATGCTTAAAATAGTATTTATTCTTTTCTGATGACTATAATATGGATTTGATGAATTGAAACAAAAATTATAAACATATGTAAACATAAAATTTTTAGTTCTATTCACACCCTAATAAAAAACTATATGTGATATCGATTATAATAATATTAATAATATATTACTGATGATTATATCTTACTCATGGGTGAATATAAAGATCTTAGAGAAACATATTACTCTGTTTAATATACTATATTGAAAATAGAGACCATTATTATTTAAAATTACAATATAATTCAAAAATTTAAATAAATATGAAAAATATTTATTATATTATTACATGGGCTGTTACATTCATCCCACCTTTTAGAAATTGTGCCCTCACAATTATATACAATTATTTAATATGTGGGTTTATTAATCCCTCATATAATTTCCATGTTCCAATGTTTTCACTTCAACTATATGATTGTTACATAAAATCATTACTAGGTGAATTAAATTGATTAAAAAATCATGATATCTATAGTAAAGAACCTAAAACATCTATTCCTCTTAAGAAATATTATGTTCCTAATAAACCACTTTATATATGAAAACATGAAATAAATCTGGAACAAAATTCCATAACATTAAAACATCCAATACATTGTGTAACTATGATAAATTTGAGGTTTTTGACAATTTATAGGAAACTTTATAAAATTTATCTTGGATTTCATTTATCCAAATGAACCATGTAAATATCTTTCCCTTATTTTTGAAATTACTCACACTTTTCAAATGATAAAATTTACGAGAGACATGGTCATATCCCTCAATAAAATTATTTTTCATCCTGTTGTCTATATAATATTTCCTTTCTATGATATATCCTCAGGTTATTGTAAATCCAAAAAATTCTCTATTATTCCCTCTAATAACACTAATACCATCAATATCATTTCATCCACATTATCCAAAACTATATTTTCTAGAAACAACTTTCCATATATTTCCTCTAATTAACCCTTCTGAATAATTAAACAAAAATATTTATTGTATGAAAAATCAATACAAAAATATTTGTACCCAACATCCATGGGAATCCATTGAGTAAGAAATTTTAATAACTTCAAATGACTAAATTTCCCACTCTTATTTTACCTCAAATTCAGGATTCAATGATGTACACAAATTTAGTTCACTACCCATCATAATATGAAGTCCTTTTAAAAATATTAATGTGAACCATGGATCGTGGTCTATCTAATGAGAGAGGATCTCCATGTATACCCAAAATCATATATATAATGATCTGAGATAGATGATTTAATACATTATATCTATAATTGGAAGTAAATGTTCAAATTTAGTTACTTGATCATAAATAATCCAAATCATGTTATTAAATTAAGTAGTATTGGGAAATACTAAACCAAAATCTATTGTTATATTTTGAAATTTTCAAACAAGAACAAGAAGAGGTTGAAGCATATCCTATTTTAATAATCACAAAAAATTATAGGATAATCTACAATATATGTTTTTTCTCAGCCAGTAGTCATTCCATATTATGAAACAATAATTTCATAGAATGTTTTTTTTGCAACCAAAAATCATTATTACTAAATGTTCATTATATTATAGTTTTTTAATGTTTTAAAAAAACTTATGTTATATTTAGGTTCCTCATTTCTTTGACAATATAACAAAATATAGATTATTAAAACAACAACAAACTGATCCAAATACTGATGTAAGAATATATTTATAAGATTCATAACTTTAATAGGCGCATATGATAAACCAAATTGAATAACTATGAACTCATAATACCCATATCTGATTAAAAATTCCATAATTATAATGTCATCCTCTTTCATATACATCTGATGGTAGCCAGATCTCAGGCCAATCACTGGAAAACCACAAGTTCCCTAGAGCAGATCAAACAAATCATCAATATGAGGAAAATGATATTTTTTATTAGTAATTATGGTTTTCAAGGATATATGGCCAATGAATACTCTAATGTAACAATATTTTGATCCCACAAAAGAATAGGAAAACACCAATTGTGATGTTATATGTCAAAAGAATAATTTATTGAAAAATTATGAGCACAGGGTTTTCAATTCCATGTGTTATACTTGAGAAATTATATAATTGGGGTTATAAATAGTCACAAAATAAAGAACTAAATCAACACTTTGTCAATCTTTCAATTGAACAGTTACACCATGAAATGTATCTTTAAAAAGACTAATAAATTCATTCACTATTACGATTTTACTATTCTGACCTATCAGTTTCATTTAATCATCATGATGTAGATAACATTATCTACCATCATGAAACAATTTCTCATCATCATGGCTTTTTTTCAATGGTATAAACTTATTGAATAAAACATTATTGGGTTTGGACACTATTTTACAATGGTAAAAATATATCCAATCCAACCCCAAAGTGATATAAACCTCCACTATTAAAATATCAATATTATTTGCAAGAAATTCCATATGACTAATGAAAATATGAAGATTCATACAAATGAATATTTATCTAACATTATTAAAAATATATTTTTTTAAATTCATTATCTTTCATTCATGGAGTGATTTTCTTAATTTATTATAAATATTATCTATTAATAAGGAATGGGATGATCTGGAGACAAATAGATTATTGGAACAATTCAAATAAACCCATAAAATACAGGTCCCCACCTCATTTAATTACCCAACATCAACAAAAATAATGTAAAAAGATTTTTTCACACCATTATGTTATTGATCATGATAGTTTACACCATGGATAATAAACATTGGAAACACTTCTGTATAATTACCTAACTACCCTCAACAAAAAATTGTACCACTAAGTCTTATTTAAAATGTTGGTCTTATTCATATAAGTCACTATACAAATGAAAAATAATGAAAAAATGAATCACTTCATAGGCATTGAAAGACAATATCTAGGATTATATTAACCAAACTTCTCACATGATGTGATTATGGATTAATTAACTATAATATTTTCTGATAAATGCTTTCCCATATTATTAAAATAGTCCCCATTGGTAACTAGTTTTCATGGGACACCTAGTCATTAGAAAACTCAATTTCACTTTCTCAACACATCATATAAGTTTTTAATTGATAATAAACACATGTGAAGCTAATTCAATTTGATATATTGAACTGAATCATGGATTAAACATACTTATATTACTATGATGATCTCATATAACATTAGGGACATTACTTGAAAAACACGTGATGTTTAATTGTTATGCATCCACTAAATCATCCCCCATTTATATCAATTACTTGAATGGTTTTTCATTTCTATTTCAATGAGCAATAGGAAAACATTTTTTGGGGAAAATATTCTTATATTTTTAATATTATAAGGACTCAATATCATAAAATTCGATGATATCCAAAATCATTGACCACCAATGATTAGATTAAACATAAAAATTATAAATAATCATTTCAATATATCATTTATACAAACAATCTGTGTCCTAAAATATCTTTTCTTGGTCTTCAATCCATCCTTCATCTAGGAATATGTTAGATGATTCTCTAAATGACAGGGGATGTATTTTCATATAATGATCCACTATCGTCATGTTCTTATATCATAGATCATGTTTTTATCAAAAATGGATATCTGCAACATATATATATCTTTTTTCAACTAGACCATTTCTAAAACAATGTAACCAGTTATAATTCCATTAATATCATGATATTGATTCAGATTGATATTTTCCTCTAGGTTACATCTAACTACAACTTCCTTTTCTCAAATATAGTGAACGATTCCAATGAAACATAATTTAGATGAGGTGACATGGTATTCATTAAATTATATGTCATTATTAATTAATAATAATAAAAATATTATAATTTAATTCCACAAGTATTGTCATATATTTTTCAAAGTGTGTCTATCTCTGAGGTTGGTTTTCACATTTCTTTTGGGTATGTTTTGACCCGTCATTAGACCAAAATTGGAAAAACTAGAGAATATATAATTATGTAGACAATTATTTTATAGAATGACATAAATTCAATATAATACTTTTTTTCTGAATTAAAGTAGTATGGGTATAAATTGGTCAATTATAGGATATAATCATGGTATAATTAGGTTCACTAACATAGGTTCTTTTTTGTTAAAATAAAAATGTTCATAACTATTTCCAAACATTTACATACCATGTAAATGGATTACACTACTTGTAATATTCAACTATTTTAGTAAGACATATATGATTGAACGGTTTTTGTTTTATCCAAATAAAATGATTTATATGAAATGAGTCTATATTATACAATGTTTAATTGGATAAAAATATATTTTAATGTATGTTGTGTGGTGTATTTTCAATTTATTTCCACTAAATCCTTATCCAATAATTTATATGAAACCCTCCAACTGATTTTGGAGTGAAAAAATCCCTTTTAGATGTCTTGATAAAACCTTGGATCCATGGTATGTGGTTTTGGTCCATTTCGTCTACATCATTATTCTTCATCCTACCATAGCATTGAAATCCATTGAACATGTGTGTTGTTGGTTTTGAACCTAATATTTTTTATCATAGTACCTCTTTTTGATCATTCACACATTATTCATCATTGGGATTATTTTTTAGAAGTATTTAATTTTTTTCTGATTAAGGAATGGGGTTAGAATAATATCCTCATGGTTCAATAATTTCATTATTAATTAAATATTGTGGTTGTTCCCACATAACATTTGTCAGAATTAATTAAATAATAAATGTAATTATTTAATGAAATACTTTATTTCCAATTGGCCTCTAAACTAGATTATGGATATGTGTGGGGTGAGAAGGCCATTCATTTATTTTATATGGATAATTTTTTGTGCAATTTTTTTCACGGATTGAGAACTTAACTAATTTCATTATTTTATATATAGTAAATTGTGGTTTATTTCTTATTGATATATTATTATATAAATTGGGATATAAATAAATTTTTTATCAGGAAGATAAATTCTAATTCCCATAATTAACCACTGATATTTATGATGTGATGTTGTGATATTCATGTTGTATAAAATGACACATGTTACATGTTTTAGTGGACATATATCATTCTTATCCCTGAACATTGCACATTTATAAGTTATAATTATGATATTGAGAAGACTAAAACTATTCCCTTTATATATTTCTTATAGAGTGTGAAATATTCATATTCCCATGTAGTAGTACTTATAGGAATTTGTTTTGTATTTTAGTGACTATACCGTGTTTATATGGTGGTGGTTGGAATGGTCAAAATATATGATCTACTATATTCTGAAATGAAATAGATGATGGTCATTTTACCATTGTAATAGAGCGGTTGATGGATTATTAATAATACATGATCAAATATATTATGACATGTCACAAAATAAGGTTATTTTACATTTGTTATATGGTTCCTATAGTCATAGTCGTACGACATGCTTTATGATATTTTAGCATGGATTCAAAAAAAGATGTCATATTATATTATTATCTATTGAATTAATTAATACCCATGCTGATAAATTTATTTCCATACAATTCCAATCAGATTTTTTATTTTATACATGGTCTTTTGACCTACTTGGTTATACTCATAGCATATACAGGTTACCATTTTGTACCCAAGGATATTACACGGATGTGGTTCTAGAAAAGGCAAAAGGAACAAGATGTTGAATTCATATTTTCTAGATCGGCTAGATTCTGTAGGTTTTAATGATGTGGGGATTGAGACTATGGAATTTTAAGTATTTATTTGAGTCTAATTTTCGGTAACATTTATTTTTTAAAGCATGGAATTTCGTTACCATCCATTACATCATTACATTATATCATTATTAGTTTTAGACTTTCCAGTGGGAAATTTTTGTTGTTTTCTTCTATGCCTATAAATTAATTTATTTATTTTATATAATTTATTTTCCACTACTATGACACATCATACAAGGGGTATAGTCTGCCACCCAACAATTCAAACCCTCACTATTAGTATGTAGACGCTAGCATACATGGTTATGTTTTTTAAGGCTTGTAAGCTACCATCGTTGTCCATGTTATAGAGTCTCATATCAGTAGTCGTTATAAAGTGGAGTCAAAAAGGAATGATTCATTTTCATCTATTTTACTATTTTTAAATGGTAAAATGGAAACACTTAATTTTCTAGACTACACAGTGAACATATTCATGGGATTAACTAACCCATATATGTGAAAAAGAGTCAATGTTTCTTAATATGGGATTGTTTTCTATGTTGCGTACATTTTACAGATGTTGTTATTTTACATTTTGTGACTCACATGTAGTGTGAGGTCATTATTTATTATTTACCTATTTCTTGAAATGTAAATCTGTGCACTGTAATTAATTCAGATGATAATACATGCATCATAACATAAATATTGGGATATTTTGACATGAATTATTCATGATAGGGGAATATTTATTTTCAACTATGATATATTAATGGTTGTTGATATACGACATGAGCTATATATTTTAATAGAGAAATTAAATACATTTATGTTTCCTAATAAAACACTTTTTAACCATGTTTAGAGAGACCATGAGTCAGTGGTTCTCTATTGTAGTCACCGGTGAGTTTGACCTTGTTGCAAGACAGTTCTCCACGCTATGCAGTAGTCATGTGGATGAATCCCACAAAGTCACATTTTAAATTCATGTCCAGATAGTGGATATTAGTACACTCCTATTGTTGATGAACTGAAGAATCATATAATTATGGAGTATCAGAGGGATGTTCTCTTTTATGACTACAGTTGGTGGTTATGTGATACATGGAAATGTATATTTTCGTAACAATCATTCAATGTCTAAAGTAAAAATATAGATTTTCCTAAATCAACCTTCAATGATACTGGTGGAGGAGTACCCTAGAGTTCCATGTTCTTTATTGAGCTACTATAGGAAATATAAAAGTATCATGAGACACCCACATACTGGAGGGTGAAGCACTATGCATATATTCATAGTGGAGATTCAAATAATTGGTGGGATTTTATGGAGGAAAAAGTGATTTATGATTAGCTATATTGGAATTTATTCAAGGAAATTATTCTATTCCATTTATATCAAAAGATGCTGAGGTCTAAAACAGATAGTATTTGAATTCATATGATACTGGAGGGAATACCACTTCTAGATTAAATAGATGTTTTACTGAATTATAGTGTATTGATCCATCCTTGGAATATGATGATATATCTAGGGAGAGATGTTTTCAGGATGGTCTTCGATATGTGATGAGTTCACAGTTAAATCTTTTTTGCTTCAACGTCTATGAAGATGGGATGAACCATGAAGTCATCAGGGAATGGATCTTCAAAGAGGCCCCAAAGAGCATATATGCAATTTTAGTTGGGAAATATTAGATATATTATTTTATATACTAATAAATCACTTCTTTGGCAGTTTCTTCCATGGGAGTATTGGGTTGAACAATCAGGGTAGTTGATACACATCTCAACACCATGGTCAATTCCATTTCTATTAGTGTGGAATATTTTTCCATAAGAAGCCACAATTCCATTTTGAAAAAGTTGAGTGTCGTTTATATGGTGTAATTTTTATTATTAAGATGTTATGATGGAACACTCTATAAAATTTTAAAGGAAGAGTATAAGGACAATCACCTATGTCCTGACGGGTCTCAACTACAACTCAATATGCATATATCTTGAATTCAAGATGCCTTTCCAGACGAGGCAGTGTAATAAAGGAACTAACAAGTAAGGTATATATATTAAGAATGCCATTTGGGAGTCTGAGACATATGTAATAGTATGATTAATGATTTGGTAGACTACTCTGCACATCGTAGATTTAGGACCATCTACTGTTAGAGATACAACTGTTATTCCATCTACTATATATTTATCATTTTATATTGGAGTTCAAAATCAATTCCTACCTCACTTTATATAATAGTATGGGCTTTGATGTGGACATATTGGTTATTATTATGAAAATCATCACACCAATAGTAGTTATCTCATAAAATATTCAATGTTACAATGTTTTTTCTCTGGAGATTGGTGGATACTGTTTCTTTTGGGGAAAGTTCATACTAGAAATTTAAATATTAGACATGGTTCTTTGTATGTATTGGTTTTTTCTATAGCAATATCATATAAAATTTTACATGATGAGAGTAAACATTCTATATTTTGGAAGTATGTAGTTATTTTTTTCCAGAGAAGTGGGATTTCCTGGCTATTCATGGAGGAAAAATTTTGTTCAAGTATATGCTTTTCTCACAGCTCAAATTTCTGATCACACAGTAGAACATGCTGGAATGATGTAGGAAAATGTTTCTCTATTGGAAGTCCATTTTCATGATTTCATTCCTGAGGAGTTATATGGATTACCACTCTAGTGAATGATTATGTTAATAATTGAGTATGTGTTAGGAGAATAGCCAATTTCTTTCTCACCTTACATTATTGAACACACAGAGATTAAGTTAATCAATGTTTTGTTGGACGATATATAATAAAATGGATTTATTTGTGCTAATTTATATCATTGTGGTTATCAATTTCTCTTTGGAAAAAAGGATGATTGGTCTATTTGATAATGTTTGGATAATCGTAGTTTTAACGAGATGATGTTGATGAACTAGAATACACTTCCATACATTGATATTTTTTCAATATGCTTATTAGTTTTATGATCTCAAAAAATATTGATTTGAGATCATGTAACCTTTATTTGAGTGTATGATCTTCATACATTCTCATAAAATCATTTTAGAGAACTTATGGATTTTATTTGATTCATGTGATTTAGTTTAGGTTAAATAACTCACCTACGATAATCACAGACTTATTGAATATGATCATTCATCTTTTTTGGATTTTTTTGGCCTTTTCAATGACAGTATAGTGTAATATCTTCTAAACGTTTATCCTTCCAAAAATCATGAAATCATACTAAGTACATTGAGAATGTTTCAGCATTATGAAAATATATTAAAAAATAAAATATTTGGATTAGTAAATTTCACATCATGGACCATGCCATCTCAAATTCCAGAGTGTCGGTGGACCTAGTTAATCTCCCAACCATGGAATCATGGGAAAACATAATAAAATCAATGAGATAATGTGTCTTACGGGTTTAACATGTTATTATCGACATATTATAATGAATTTATCCCATTTGGAATCTTCATTGTCATGGATGTCCCTCAAATGGTCGAAATTTAATTGGTCTAACTCTTATGGGGGGATCTTTTGAAGAGCTGAAGGGTAGGATATCGTTAGATACTATCATCACATTACCTATACTAAGTAAAACATATAACATGTACTAGAATGAATCTAGATTTCAATTCGAATAATTCATAATGTATGAATATCAAGTAGGCTCTTATGGTCCAAGAATGATATGGCTGAATGAGAGGAATTACCCTACTTATGATATAGGGATAGTAGATGTGTTGCATGAAATTATTTTTTGTGAAAATTATCTAATGGGTAAGAGGTTTTTGGTATACATATACAAAAAAAAACCAAGTACATATTTTCTTAGTGAGACCGCCATCTTCTCTAGTAGAGGTGGGTCGATTATCTATAGTCCTTAGACATTGAATTAACTTTTTCACACGCAAAGTGAAATTTATTTTCAAAACAGTTGAGCTGAAATACAACTACAGAGGATTTTTGGGAGTCTTTTTATGAGTGTAGGATAATGGAACACCTTGTAGTCATGGATCTATATTTGTTGGAGTCTTAGGGATGGGTATCAATGACATAAACATTTACTATACTGATTATTTCATCCATGACTAAGACTGGGATGTTTTCTGATCTGAAAGGAAGAGTTCTCTGAGACATATTATATAGTGCGGATACATCATTAATATGGTCTCTTATTTGTTACAATTCTCCTCATTTTGGTTGTCGTGTATGGGTTTCTATATGATTACATTAGGAGATGATGATGGAGTTTCATGCTTTTATATGGGTGGTGAATCATAGATTAAAATATATTTATTGTGAAATGCATAGACCAAAATTGTGGTTAGGAATGAAGAAGGATATTTCAAGATTTGTGGGAAGATGGTTCACTTGTTATTAGGTGGAAGTTGATCATTAGAGGATATATATATGTTCTCAAGATTTTTCAATTCATTATTGAAAATGGGGTGATTTCACAATGGACATTGTAATAATATTACCCATGGAAAACTATATGAATATTTAAGTATATTTTATTGTTGCATGACAAAGCTTTTACACTTCATAATTGACCTAGAAACCATTACAAATTAATATCTGGGATGGATTTACATGCATGATGTGGTTTGGTATCACACTGTTCTTTTGAGAATAGTTTGAGATAGAGATAATCATTTCACTTCACAATTTTTGAAAGGAATTTAAAAGGATCTATGATTACAGGTCATTTGGAGAACAACCTATCATCCACATATTGAGGGTGTTTTTGAGAGGAGTAATCATGTTCAATTGGATATTCTACGAGGATATGTTTTGGATTCTGGTGGTTCATTGGATAATCCTAGATAAATCATTTTGTTTTCATAAAATAATATCTTCCAATTAAAAATCCATTTGTACAATTTTGATTATTTCTCTCAAAGGCCAAGTTGATTTCTTCTTTGTAGGCTGGAGTTATGTCAGATAACACATATTGGAAAAAGACTCAAATATTATATATTTGAGATGACTCAAATGATTATATATTCATTGTTTACTACAAAGTGTAGGAAAAAATAATAATTTTTCCATCAGATATGACCTATAGAATTTGAGGATGGTCATCATGTTGTCCTTCAGTTGTCTCTGAGGAATTGGAAATTTCATATCACCAAGCATAAGAAGATGTTTCTTGGTTTTTTCAATAAGTTAAAGGGAGTAGAAAGGGTCGGTCTCATGGATTTCTATTTATTTCATTCCCAATTCTACATTTCTAGGGATGAAATTTTCTATATTACAATGATAAAAAGATATGATACAGACCCATACCATGTGATAGGCATATAGGACATTATTATTTTTTATGAAACATCCTTTGAGGACAACATACCACATGTTGTGGATCATAGTGATAAAAACCTTTAGTGCTAAACTATAATGATGGTTAGAGTGTAGAAGTATCATTGGTGTGTTTAGGAAGTTACATGGGATATGTAGATTGATACGTATACACTTTGTAAAAAAATGTTCATTTAAACATCAAAGTGAAACTTCGAGCTACATGAGGATGAGTTGTTTTACTATGGGGAGGTTTCAAGATCATTTATTTTTTAGGAATGTATTTTTCTATTGTTTTCATTAACTTTTTTTAGTTTTTTCTATATATTTTTACTAAACATGAAAAAACCAGGGAGGATCCATATAGAGTGATTTGATGTAAAAAATGTATTTATGTATAGGGAATAATTTTTTTCTAAATTAATGTTGTCCAGGTATAAATGTTGTACATGTTTCATTGGTTATTAAAAATTTTTTAATCATTAATACGAGTTAATTTTATTAAAAGGATAATGGTAGGAAAAACTCTCTTCATAACATTTATATTTCTTATAAAGAAATTACACATCATCTAATATTCAGTATTTTTAATAAAAAAAATTAAATTTATTATTTTCCCACATATCAAAATAATAATATTTATATGACATATAACTATAATACATGCTGTTTAATTCCACGAACTACTATTTTAATGTTAGTAATGTTTTTTATGTCTTATTTAATCCCATTACATCTATCTCTCAATGACCTAGGGAAACCCTCCAAATGTTTTTAGACTTCAATAATCCCTTCTAGATGTCCTAATAACACCATGGATCCCTTGTATGTTCTTTATGTCCATTTTATCCATTACTCACTTCTTCTTCCAACTATTGTGGTGAAATAATTTGATTGTGTATGTTATTAGTTTTGATTCAAAACATTTTTGAACTATGATCCTTGTTGTGATCATCCAAACCATATTCATTATTAGTTTTTTCTATTTGAATAGTTTTGTTATTAAATGGTCAAGGTAGGGGGTATAAATATTAACAATATGGTTTGATTACATCCACATTCCTGTAGTACTATGATCATACTTACATAACATGATTCTTAATTAATTAAATAATGAATGTGATTATATTCATGAAGTAATTTTAATAATTATCATCTGAGAAATATTATGAATACATTTGGGGTTAGATAAACATGAATATATTTGAATTGGTTAATGGTTTAAAATTCTATTTATAATTATAGGGAACATAGGTGGTTTCATTTAATTGAATCAATCGATTTTGGATTATTTATTATTTGTATAACTGTTAATCAGTTTTGATATAACTATATGTTGTATATAGAAGATAAATGGTAATTCAAATAATATACCATTTATAATTATGATGTGATATTATGATATAATTTCTATATGGTAGGACTTTTGTTATTGGATGTAATTATTATATACGAGTCTTGGACTTGAAAAAAGAACTCTTATATGCTATAATGAATATATTAAGAATTCTAGGAAAAGTCCCATGATACAATTCTTGTACTATGAATGATATTCCAAATCCCATTATATAATTATTCTTTAGTATTTTCCAAGATGAGGTAATCATTATAGTTCATTAAATTGTATTGTTATGACTATACTATGAGGATATGGGGGTGGTTGGAATGGTCCTAGGACACGATCATAAATATTATATCATGGTTCTGATTTTTTTTTCAAACGGGTTATATTGTTGGGTTACATAGGCATAATTCATGCTTAGTGATATTCTGGCATTACACCAATGCCAGTTATTTTACATTGGGTATACGGTTCTGGTTTGTGTGGTCGTAAAAAACTATCAATGATATTGAAGCAAGGAGATGAATAAGGTTATTATTTTAATTTTATATTGTGGAATTTATTTAATCTACTATTAATCAATTTAATTGATGCACAAATTATCATACGGGTTAGTATATACACAGTAGTATCAACCTACTATGTTATACTCACACCATATATGGGAAGACATTTGGGGCCCAAGTTGATGACAAGGATAATAGTATTATCAATGTTAAAGGACAATTCTTTTGAAATCTTGTTTGTTTTTAGGGATATAGTCTGTAGGTGGGAGCGACATGGGGATACAGATAGGGGTATTTAGAGTCTATATTTTAATTTTCTATTCATTTAATTGCATCTTTTCTTCCATTTCATTTAGTTACATTCCATCAAATATGGAAATTCGTCATTTATTATTTATTTTTTTATTCAGTTTTATCTTATTATTGTTTATTGATATTTCTAAATAATAATTTCACTGTTTTATGTGGATTAATTATAATGATGTTAATCTTCATACCAGTTGGTATAGTATCTCCACTATTCAATCCAAACCCCATCTACTAGTTGGATACCTATATCTTACAAGGAAGCACAATTCTGGTCCCATAACCAACACTTTTTGGCTATGTGAAACAGTTTTATATTAGGGGAATTTACACTATCAACACTATAATAACCTATATATTTATATATACATTTCTATTGATATAATCTATAATAAACTATCTATAAACATTAAATAATCTTTAATTTTATTCTAGATTTCAAATTCGTTCACTTTGAGGTTCATTCTCGGATTAGTGTTCTAGTTAATTATTTCATGACTCATACATTTCAACGACATATAGTTTAATTTGTAAACATCTAATTAGTGTCAAAATTTCAGGTAATATAATACATTTAAAATAAATCATGATTTAAATTAATATTCAATCTCATTGACATCCATATTCACTTTCTCCACTCTTTTACCCATCCTTGAGTCCTGGGAAAACATTAAAAAACACGTGATTAGAAAAAAGTATCATTAAGGGATAAAATAGTTGGAAACTCAATTTTATTATTAAAACATTAAAACCCAAGAAAAGCATATCATAAATTAATTCATGTCATTATTATTATGTATAAAATAGTATATTTTGAAAATATGCTCATTTATTACCCTTTTTGTAATCACATGATTATCCAAAAAAATCCTGATAAGAATAAAAGACACTTAAATGTATCCTAGGAAATCATTATTCCTTTAAATCAAATTAATGGAATAGAAATGCAGTCAATAAGCATACATGTCACTCATATGAATGGTATAACCATATGACTGACTTCAATACCCAATACATTGGAGAGCTATTATCGGCCCTCCATTCATTGTTTTATCATGGAACCCACTCTCCCGAGCTAATCGAGGAACCACCCATCATTTTTATCATGTTACATCATGTCATATGTACAACAACCATTATATAATCATAAGACAAAATAGAATGAAAAATTAGACATTTTACTCACAATATTTTATTTTTACTCACACAAAAATATTTCACAACATCGAAATTATAAAAAAAAAATTCAGAACCCATTTTCACTAATAGAATACCCCAAAATGAAAAGAGGGGTTTATTTATATTTAAAAATCTAATTTATAGAGATGAATGTAATTTTAAATACATTCATATAATTTCCTTAAAATTCTTATATAATGATATAAATAAATATGTAAATAAATATAAAAAATATAGACATAGTGGATGGGATTAAATCATTATCCACTCATATTATCCCATCAAACATCATAACATATAAAAAATAATCCACATTAAGGAATAAAATTAATCAAAATATTAAATAGAATTAGAATAAATAATATTCATGACATGATATATCTATATGTTTATATATACAACCCATAAATGATTGTGGCTGTATAACCAAAAAATATAACACAATGAAATGATATGGAGATGAAGTGTCTTACCTTTAGTCCGACATCTCATGTGTGTATTTATATAATAGAATATTAAATTTATTTTAATTATTTTCTCCCAAGATAACATTTTGGAGTTTTATTATAATTATATTTCTGTTGATAAAATTATTTATAGAACTAATTAATCAATTGTGTGTACATTAGTTATTTTGACCATATTTTGGGTTATGTATTAAAACAACTAAGGTTAGTTATCTATTTTCAAAGAGGCCATTATTAAAAAATCTCATAAAAAATAATAATAATATAATTACTACATTTATACATCAATTATACCACTAAAACTAATAATAAAATATTTTTCATAAAAATTAACAAATGTTAAAATTATAGAGATTGTAGGTCGTATGTATGCATGTGTAAGCATATTATGTTTCAATTATTCAAATGAAAGAAAGAATGTAACATTTATCTTTATAGAATTATAATATTAAAAAAATATTTTATTATTTAATCTAATATACTAAAATGTATAATTATTTTCATGTAAAAGTAATCACATTGCTTTGAGTAGTTGGTAATACACACGTCCACAAACGATGTTAATACTTTTTCAGTGTCTGAATATGTATTAATGAAAAATGATAAATTATATTTCATGGAATATAATTATTTTATAATTATCATATATATTTTATTTATACCATATTTTTTTAAACCACTTATTAATGAAATCCGTGTAATGTGTGGATGTTTTAAATAGCTTTTAAGATTTTGTAGACCACACAACAACCAACGATGTTATCACATTCCATGAAAATTAAAAAAATGAAGGTATGTGATATATAACAATTACGAAACTAGAATGTAATCATAAATATAATATATTTCATATCATAAACATTATATCCAACATAATTCCCAGCTAAGAGAGGAGGTAAATAAAAAATGAAATACCTCGTTTCATAAGGTGGTAGTCCTCCATAAAAAAGAATGTTGATTTCATTGCCCATTTGATAGAAGTATGTTTTTTACGTCAATAACATAATATAAAATGTAATATTATATTAAATATATTAATTTAATAAAATAACCATTTAATAATAATAACTTAATAGGAATATAAAGAATCAAAAAAATTCAAGTTGATTACCATTAACTCTTCTTCGGGTAACTCCATTTGGTTTTCCCAGAAGGAAAACAATCTAATGATTTAAGAATCAATTGAACATTATTGTAAGTGTTTTTGGATTATGGGATGATATATCAGATGTTTTTGGGTGATTAAAATGGATAGATATGTTTGAGGATGTGAGGAGCGTGAGATCTTTTTCATAGTGGTGGAGGAGTGGCCTTCATGTAAATATATAAAGGTAAACAGTTTTATGAGTTTTCCGTTATAGAATGTGCCTCCAGTAATGATAAAAAAATGATGACATTGGGTTTATGGTATAATTATTTTTAAAAATTCAGTTTTGGGATAGTTTCTAGGTTATGTTTCCCGTAATTATTTCATTTTAACCATAAATTAATCGTTTTTCACATTTATATTTGTAGTTAATTTTAATTATATTCAGTTATATTTTTGGTAGAAATGAAATTTTACCATAATAAAAATTATAAAGTATTATATTTATAAATATTGAAAAAAAAAATTCCAAATTCAAATCCCAAAAGTGGAAGAAATAAATTTATATTTAAGCCCATAGACGAGATGATAGAGTGTGTCATTGAGTTGAATATAAACAAACATATTCTAGATTTTTATAACTAATTTCTATATAAAAATGATCACAATGACCTAAAGATATAATTAATTTAACTAATCGTACATTAAAAAAAATTAAATATAACATTAATATATGAATAATTTTTATGAAATTTTTGTTTTTAATTAAAATTCATTATTTTTAATTATTCCCCCCAAATGATTCTTTTTTGAAAAATTCCAAAAAACATCCTAAAGACAATATTTATATTCAAATTTAATAAATGAGGTTAATTATTCTATATTAATTATTATTATAATTTCTAAATTTAAATTTATTATAGTTACTCTTTTAAAAGGGTGTAATATTCCATTGTATACAAATAGGACATTTAAGCAAAAAAATTAACATATTCTTATCTAGTATATATAAAATCAACTAGATGAATGTAAAAACATTTTATAAATGTTTGTAAACATAATATTGATAGTTATATTCACACACTCAAATATAATGTCTATGAGATAACTACCATAATATAATTTATAGTATATTATTATTCAAGATAAATAAATCTTTTGTGAAATGAAAAATTTCAATGAAACTCAGTGTTGAATGGTATATATGATATTGAACATAGTTCCCATTTTCATTTAATGTAATATATAATTAATAAATACTAATAAATATTAAAATTACATATTCTATTATTACCTAGGTTATTACAATTTTACTATGACCATGGGATTAATATATATAATGTTATGATAAATCTATTTATCAAAGTAAAAAAGAAGAAAATTACTCAACTATAAGGATAATACCCAATATTGCCTAATTATATGTTCTATTATGGGAAATAACTTCCCCAGGACCGAACCTTGCCCAATCCAAATCTGATATTCAATAACTAAAAAATCAGTGTCATTGCTAATGTGAGATGTTCAAGCACATTAGGATCAGGGACCATAAAATGTTCACCAAACGACCATAAAAATGAGTAACAATCAAAATTAACACATAATGAATGTTCCAGTGTAATAATTGGTTATTTAAATAAAGTACAACGTGTTATTTTTTATATTTTTTATAATAATATTTTTATTAATATTTTAAAAATTAATTAATAATGAGTAAGATGAAAATTTTATTTTTATACACAGAAACATTAATAAAATCTTTTTTGGGAGATATATAGTTTCCATAAGATACAGTTTTTGCTCAGTTGGTAAAATTTTAAATATATTTTATTGAGGTAAAATATAATTAATAGATAATATTTATTTATATATAAAATTAAATATAATTTTATAATTTCAAATATACTTTTTATATGTTTCTAAGAATTGTTGTGGTATGAAATTCATGTATTTTTTTAATAAATAATTATTTTTATTTAGATGTTAATATTATCATTAATATATAATTAGTTGCATAAAATAAATATTAGTATTTAAATCATTAGGTTGAAATTAAAAAAGGGTGGGTTTTTTATATTTTAATAGGATTTAAAATTTTGGGTAAAAATTAAATACAAATCAAATATACATTACATATTAAGAAATAAAAAAATAAAAAATATTAATTTAATTAATAATTTAATGATTTTCCATGATTAAAAATATGTTTCAATGTTAAAATATTTTGTTTTTAATGTTATTTTATTAATTTTATAAACCCATAATGAAAACACCATGACATATTTTATATCATACTGTTTTCAAAATAATTCCTTAGGAACCAATCTTACCTCCACATCATAGATGGTATTTCAAAAATAATTTAGGATGATATCATTATAAAATATTTAAAAATGCTAATATTTCAATCAAATGATGAGATTATTGGGGGTTTTGATTATTTTTTTCATATAGAGTGCAAAACCGTTTTTATCTAATAAAGTTGTCTCGAATATTTTTTTAAAAACTAACCCAACCTCTCATTCCTCTTCACTCAAATCTCTTGGAAGAAATAATTACTATCAATTTTTCTCTCATTATCCCATATATTGTGTCCCCATTCTCATTATAATATCTTACTAGCCACATAGAAGTTTTTAATATATTTAAGTGATCCTCATATTCTACTTTTTTCAGACCACTTATTTATATTATTCCATGGGATTTCAATTATTCACGATGGGATATGATTTAAAAAATCACTATTAATATACATATAATTTATAGGATTTTAGTGGAAGCTTTAACTCTTATTAAAAAATTACATTAATTATTATTTTACCCTATTATGACACTGAAATCATTATGATAAGTTCAATTACAAAAAATTTAATAATAAATACCCATAACCCTTTCAACACAATGGTATCCTCCAAAAAGAAAAAGACATTTATTGAATTATGAATTCAATTTATATAACCCATCATTATTTATATTTATTTTAAAATTCATGAAATAATTCCTTATATTTTATGAAATATGTTGCACAATTATGATGCATTTGAATGATATGAATGTGAATGTTTGCCACAAAACAATATTTCCCTCAAATGAATTGGATAATTTTTTAATCCCATGAGATTCCATGAATGGTTAATGGGTGGTAATCATAAACATTATATGTTCTAATGTCTTATTGGTCATCCTTATATAATTATTATTATTTCATATTTTATATTTTTTACACATTAGCATGTTATATTTATGTTATCATCTTTTATCATGCATTGACCATGGTTTGATTTTCATCCATCTTATTTTAATGTGTTGATACTATTGACTCACATGTATTAATTTAGTCATGTTATTCATAGATTATTCAATTACTGGCATTTACTTATCACCCCATTCAAATATATATAATAAGTTATCCCATTTATCTTTATAAAAAAATGAAATTTAATGTTATGATATAGAGAATTTGTTAATTTATTTTTATTTATATTTTAGATTGATATTCTGTTCACCAAATTACTCCCAAACAGAAGCCTCATGATCTCTCAGGGTTGTATTTTGACTATTTATATGAAATAAATAAAAATGTAATTTTCATGGAAAATAACATTTTTTATACCTTTTGTATTCCCTATAGTAATTATTGATGAAATTCATTTAAGTTTGAAGTGCACTGTGTTGCATTTGTTGTCAATTATGTATGTGGTTGTCAAAAGGTGACATGGAATGGATGGATGTCAAGGAGCTTCAAGATGTGAATGTCAAAGGATGTGATGGTGATGGTGATGAATGGAGAATGGCCATGGACCATAGAGGAATTTCACTTAGGAGATTCACTATGTGGCATAGGATATGATGGTTGAAACATTCTCTAGTTGTATCAGACGATTGTAGAACCGATCTTACTGTTTCAATACTTGTATCAAGACGATACTAAGTTACACTATTTGAAGAATGGAGGATGATGAAACATCATCATTACATCTGACGATTGATGAGCTGGTCTTTAAGTTCAAAGAACGTATATCAACTGGATACAATGTCACAACAATGTTTGAAGACCATGCATTGTCTTCACAATGCATGAGGAGCTGAAGTGATCCATCCACAATCACTAAGTGGATGAAGTGGTGCTAATGAAGTCCATGTCATCACTAAGTGGATGAAGTGGTGCTAATGAAGTCCACGTACTATTTCTTAGTGCATGTGAATTAGAAGAAGAACCAATTTGATCTCTGATTAGATCAATGAAGTTCGTTGAAGAATTTAGGTGATTCAGGAGCTCTGTTGAAGAAGAATTCCATTCCTAAGCATTGAATTCATGTTGAAGAAGAACTGGAGAAATTCTAATGAAGAACTTAAGAATTCCATATCCTAAGTGAAAATAATATGAAAACAGAATAGAGGAATTCTTAAGAAGAAGAAATGAGGAAGAAGGCTTGAACTGGCTCTCTTGATATGGCTTGATTTCATGGAGGACTTTGTTTTTGACAAAGTCTTATTCAAGACTTAGCCAAAAATTAGGCCAGCCGTGGGCACCTTGAGGGTTCAACCCCAAGGCATGTGGGCACTAGGCACCACGCCCATGGGGGAACTCGTGGGGCAAGCCCAGGGCGGCAGGGCCACGCAGGGGATCAGGTCCTGCACAGCATGGGCGCCAGAGCACGCGCCCGTGTGTGCATAGTGGGCGCCAGTGGCACGCCCGAGTGGCAGGGGTGGGCGCAAGAGCGCGCCCGCAGAGAGAACTCGGTGCGGGGCGGCACCGAGAGGGGAGAAGTTCAATTGCGGTGAAGGGCGGAGCGCATCTTTGATAAACCGGGAAACAACCGGCCTCCGATTCGATGTGGGACGCGGGATTTTTCCGCGGAGCGAATCCAGGCCACCCGATCGATCACATGCCAGATCTCGACCGCACGATCGATCCCGCGTGAGATCTTCTGATCGCGGTCGTCCGATGTATTTCAAACTCCGTATCCGACGGTTGAGGAGTCGTCCTATACCATGAGCTCGCCCGAGGCCACCCACGACTCCTCCTTCGAACCAGGCGCCTCCCAAGGATGGATTTCGAGCTTCCGGCCACCGTTGTTCGAGCTGAAGGATCCATTCAGCTCGTCTGAGCGTAACAAACACATCCATGCTTAAAAAGGGGTTTGCATGGAACAAATGAGAAAATTCGATGAAGGCCGAAGGCAAACGAAGTGCCGAGGCCATGATGTTCGTGTTTTGCATGGAATGGATTAAAATAAGGCCATTCATACGTTCGGCTTCGCATGCACGTGATGGAATCCGAAAAATAGGCAACCCTCATTGAACAGAGGAAAATATCAAGATTTGACAAATCTTGATATCCCGAAACTTTCGAGAATTTAAGTTGTATCCATGCGGATGTAATGAGGCACATCTCTGCCTATAAAAATGAATCCGAGCCACGGGGATTGCTTGCTGAAGTTTTGTTGAAAGCCCGATGATCCGTGAGTGCACCTTGTGCCACGCGAAGAAAGAAGCCCCGCGCAAATTCACTTGCGCGGCTGAGGTTCCTTTCACGCACACTAGCATGAAAGAATAAGGATGTCCCCTACGCGCCTATCTTGCACGATAGGAAGAGCCCTCCCTGCCCGCATACTTGCGCGGCAGGAGGAGCTTGCGCGGCAGGAGTAGATTGCGCGCCCCGCGGTTGGTTGCACCCTTGTGTCTTGCGCGACCCAAGGCCACCACACCTTGCACGGTGCTTGAAGGAGAAGGACCTACGGGTTGTGTGTGCAATAATTGAAGTGAAGACCACACTTTGAGTGTGTGAAAGAGGAGGAAGGCCGTAGGCCGTGTGGGTGCTAAGTGAACAAGAAGGCCGTAGCATTTTGTGTGTGCAAGAGGAAGAAAGAACAAAGTGTTTGTGCATACTTGAACTAAACAAGTAAAGGCCAGAAGCTAGTGTGTACCCAAAGTAAAGTGTATACACTTAGAATAAGAAGGAGAAGACTTCCACACTAATGTATAACACACTTTTAAGTGTTTGAACAAATTGAACAAAGTGTATGAATAATGGAGAAGGTGTGTGTACTTGAGGAGATTACACCCTTTTGGGTTTGTCACACCAAGAAGAAGGAAAGGGGAGTGCATGCATGCATGCATGCACATGCACACGTGAACAAGTTGAATCTTCTTGTGTGCATTCTAAGTTGTCCAAGACTGAAAGTTCTTGAAGAAGATATTGAGAAGCCATGCAGTCAGTGCATGAGGAAGAAGAGTTGCCATGCACTTAGTGAATGAAGTTGATGTGAAGTGAGACTGAAGCCATACTGAAGTTAAAGACATCAGCTGCCTGAGTTTTCAGTAATTGAGAAGACCCTGATCAATAGAAGTGATCAGAAGTCTTGAGCACGGCCAACAGACCTTTTCAGAGGCTGTTGAAGATTCTTGAAGAGACAGGCCAGGTCATCCTGAGAAGAAGGAGATAAATCCTGAGCAAGACGAGAAGACCTGCTCAACTGATCAGAAGCGAAGAGCAAGGCCATCAGTCTTTATCCCAGACTGTTGAAGATACTTAAAGAACTTAAAGTGAAGAAGAGCTACTCGTGTGACTCGAGGAGCCAGGAGAAGCCCCCTGTGAGACTCTGGGTGGAAGAAGTCTTCAGTTGGATTCTGGAGCAGGCCCGTGGGACTCTGGTAACACTGTGGGACGTAGTATAAAGACCCTCATGTGGGACTCAGGAGAGATATAGTGTGACACTGTATCGACCATTGTAATTTTAACAAGTTATAATGGGAGAAACAATGTTGGGGTGTATAACCAACATGGCAAGGACGTAGGCCTTTGGTGCCGAACCTTGTAAATCCTTGTGTCCTGTGCCTTTAAATTTACTGCATCACTCGAGGAAAGGCTGAGAGATACAAGAAGAGTGGATCGAGGCCTTAACAAGCCATAGAGGTTTAATTAATAAATAATCAATTAGTAAAAAGTTTTAAAGGATCACTGATTCACCCCTCCCTCTCTCAGTGATTCACACTGATCTGGGCACTTCAATTGGTATCAGAGGGAGGTTACATCTAAAAGATCCAAGGGAGTCTTTATGAAGTGCAGATTTGAGGAAATGAGCGACCAGCCTCAAATGGAGATATCTGCCAAGACTCTGAAAAACAGAATGATGAAACAGGGAAAGAAGATGAGGAAGAAGGTTGTTGCAATCAGAGAAACTCCTTCTATGGAAAGAAATGTGAATGTCACATCAGATGACAATTCCTTTTATCATTCTTCTGATGAAGCCTTCTCTAACTGTGATGAAGATGGAAGAAACAATGATCTTCTAAATGCAATCAAATATCTTCAGAATACAATCCCCAAGGAAGTGGAAATGTGTATAGCTACATGCATCATTGATCTTCAAGAAGAAAAATTACAGCTAGAAGAAGAAGCCAATACATTGGAAGATCAGTTGGCTAAAAGGGTTGGCATAACCAACACTCTCAGAAAGCTGGTGAAGGCTAATGATGAAACTATTTCCCTTTGCAATGAAATATTTGAAGACATTGATGAAGAATTGAATAAAAGCACTTCAGAGAAAGAAATCTTTATGATAACGATCACAGAAGTTTTCCATGCACTGGAGAAGTTGCACAAAGTGTCAATGAATGTCATAGATGCTCAACTTGAAGATAAAATGTGCAAGTGTGAAGAATGGTGAAAATGTGACATCTCGGTTGAGAGAATCTTCTCAACCTTGTTGTTCACATTGATGAACCAAAGAGGTTCACTCTTATTCCCTAATCACTTGTATTTACATATGCTGACATTGTAGGGAATTGAAGATGATGATCATTCTCATCTGGAGAGTGGTTTGGATAGAATTGAGTGCACCCCGTGAGGGGGAGACAATCTGTAGAAGATGGGATTCTGAGATTTAATATCATCTTGAGAAAAGCTGAAGTTATTCCAATCATACTTTCATCCCTTGTTTCTTAATTGTATTCATCATGACAGTTAAGGGGGAGTATTGATTGAAGACAAATGAATGAAAGGGGGAGCTTTATCGTTGCACCTGAACTTTCTGACGTGTTTGGTGAAGTATGTGCAGGATTTAGAACTTCATTTCAAACCCCTGGAGCATGATCTCACATGTATAGTGAATGTTGGACAGCATTGAGTACCTTGGTTACATCACTCTTGTTTTCTACACCGGGTTAGCCCAAGTAGACTTAGAGTTGATTTACTAAAGGTTCTTTGCTAAATAGAACATGTGACATCATCCCTCTCTCAGTGTTTTTCAAGAAAATACTTTTCAAAGGGAGGAAGATATTTTTGGAAGAGAACCACACCACACCTTTGCATTTGATTTCCAATAAGGGGGAGAAAAGATTGGCACACAGATTGACGCATTCATATGTGCTGAAGAAGTGTATTGACAACAAATAAAAAGGGGGAGATTGAAGTGCACTGTGTTGCATTTGTTGTCAATTATGTATGTTGTTTTAAAAAGGGGACATAGAATGGATGGATGTCAAGGAGCGTCAAGATGTGAATGTCAAAGGATGTGATGGTGATGGTGATGAATGGAGAATGGCCATGGACCATAGAGGAATGTCACATAAGAGATTCACTAAGTGACATAGGAGATGATGGTTGAAACATTCTCTAGTTATATCAGACGATTGTAGAACTGATCTTACTGTTTCAATACTTTTATCAAGATGATACTAAGTTACAACATTTGAAGAATGGATGATGATGAAACATCATCATTACATCTGACGATTGATGAGCTGGTCTTTATGTTCAAAGAATGTGTATCAACTGGATACAATGTCACAACAATGTTTGAAGACCATGCATTGTCTTCACAATGCATGAGGAGCTGATGTGATCCATCCACAATCACTAAGTGGATGAAGTGGTGCTAATGAAGTCCATGTCATCACTAAGTGGATGAAGTGGTGATAATGAAGTCCACGTACTATTTCTTAGTGCATGTGAATTAGAAGAAGAACCAATTTGATCTCTGATTAGATCAATGAAGTTCGTTGAATAATTTATGTGATTCAGGAGCTCTGTTGAAGAATAATTCCATTCCTAAGCATTGAATTCATCTTGAAGAATAATTGGAGGAATTCTAATGAAGAACTTAAGAATTCCATATCCTAAGTGAAAATAATATGAAAATAGAATAGAGGAATTCTTAAGAAGAAGAAATGAGGAAGAAGGATTGAAGTGGCTCTCTTGATATGGCTTGATTTCATGGAGGACTTTGTTTTTGACAAAGTCTTATTCAAGACTTAGCCAAAAATTAGGCCAGTCGTGGGCACCTTGAGGTTTCAACCCCAAGGCATGTGGGAACTAGGCACCACGCCCATGGGGGAACCCGTGGGGCAAGCCCAGGGTGGCATGGCCACGCAGGGGATCAGGTCCTGCGCAGCATGGGCGCCAGAGCGCACGCCCGTGTGTGCATAGTGGGCGCCAGTGGCGTGCCCGAGTGGCAGGGGAGGGCGCAAGAGCGCGCCCGCAGAGAGAACTCGGTGCGGGGAGGTACCGAGAGGGGAGAAGTTCAATTGCGGTGAAGGGGGGATCCCATCTTTGATAAACCACGGAAAAACCGGCCTCCGATTCGATGTGGGGCGCGAGATTTTTCCGCGGAGCGAATCCTGGCTGCCCGATCGATCGCCAGCCAAATCACGACCACACGATCGATCCCGCACGATATCTTCTGATCACGGCCATCCGATGTATTTTAAACTCCAGATCCGACGGTTGAGGAGTCATCCTCTACCATGAGCTCGCCCGAGGCCACCCCGACTCCTCCTTCGAACCAGGCGCCTCCCGTGGACGGATTTCGAGCTCCCGACCACCGTTGTTCAAGATGAAGGATCCATTGAGCTCGTCTGAGCGTAACAAATGCATCCATGCTTAAAAAGGGGTTTGCATGGAACAAATGAGAAAATTCGATGAAGTCCGAAGGCAAACGAAGTGTCGAGGCTATGATGTTCGTGTTTTTCATGGATTGGTTTAAAATAAGGCCATGCATACGTTCGGCTTCGCATGCACGTGATGGAATCCGAAAAATATGCAAGCCGCATTGAACAGAGGAAAATATCAAGATTTAAAAATTCTTGATATCTCGAAACGTTCGGGAATTTAAGTTGTATCCATGCGGATGTTATGAGGCACATCTCTGCCTATAAAAATGAAGTCGAGCCATGAGGATTGCTTGCTGAAGTTTTGTTGAAAACCCGATGATCCGTGAGTGCACCTTGTGCCTCGTGAAGAAAGAAGCCCCGCGCAAATTCACTTGTGCGGATGAGGTTCCTTTCGTGCACACTTGAACGAAAGAAGAAGGAGGTCCCCTGCGTGCCTATCTTGCGCGACAGGAAGAGCCCTCCCTGCTTGCATACTTGCGCGGCAGGAGGACCTTGCGCGGCAGGAGTAGCTTGCGCGCCCCGCGGTTGGTTGCACCCTTGAGGCTTGCGCGACCCAAGGCCACCACACCTTGCACGGTGCTTGAAGGAGAAGGCCCTACGGGTTGTGTGTGAAATAATTGAAGTGAAGACCACACTTTGAGTGTGTGAAAGAGGAGGAAGGCCGTAGGCCGTGTGGGTGCTAAGTGAACAAGAAGGCCGTAGCATTTTGTGTGTGCAAGAGGAAGAAAGAACAAAGTGTTTGTGCATACTTGAACTAAACAAGTGAAGGCCAGAACCTAGTGTGTGAACAAAGTAAAGTGTATACACTTAGAAGAAGAAGGAGAAGACTTCCACACTAAAGTATAACACACTTTTAAGTGTGTGAACAAATTGAACAAAGTGTGTGAATAAGGGAGAAGGTGTGTGTGGTTAAAGAGATTACACCCTTTGGGGTTTATCACACCAAGAAGAAGGAAAGGGGAGTGCATGCATGCATGCATGCACGTGCACACGTGAACAAGTTGAATCTGCTTGTGTGCATTCTATGTTGTCCAAGACTGAAAGTTCTTGAAGAAGATATTGAGAAGCCATGCAGTCAGTGCATGAGGAAGAAGAGTTGCCATGCACTCAGTGCATGAAGTTGATGTGAAGTGAGACTGAAGGCACACTGAAGTTAAAGACATCAGCTGCCTGAGTTATCAGTAATTGAGAAGACCCTGATCAACAGAAGTGATCAGAAGTCTTGAGCAAGACCAACAGACCTTTTCGGAGGCTGTTGAAGATTCTTGAAGAGAGAGGCTAGGTCATCCTGAGAAGAAGGAGATAAATCCTGAGCAAGATGCGAAGACCTGATCATGTGATCAGAAGTGAAGAGCAAGGCCATCAGTCTTTATCCCAGACTGCTGAAGATACTTGAAGAACATAAAGTGAAGAAGAGCTACTCATGTGACTCAAAGATCCAGGAGAAGCCCCCTGTGAGACTCAGGGTGGAAGAAGTCTTCATTGGGATTCTGGAGCAGGCCCGTGGGACTCTGGTAACACTGTGGGACACAGTATAAAGACCCTCCTATGGGACTCAGGAGAGATACAGTGTGACTCTGTATCGACCATTGTAATTTTAACGGGTTATAATGGGAGAAACCATGATGGGGTGTATAACCAACATGGCAAGGACGTAGGCCTTTGGTGCTGAACCTTGTAAATCCTTGTGTCCTGTGCCTTTAAATTTACTGCATCACTCGAGGAAAGGATGAGAGATACAAGAAGAGTGGATCGAGGCCTTAACAATCCATAGAGGTTTAATTGATAAAGATTCAATTAGTAAAAAGTTTTAAAGGATCACTGATTCACCCCCTCCCCCTCTCAGGGATTCACACTGATCTGGGCACTTCAAAGTTTATAATAAATAGTCATTTTTGTGTGATCAATTCATTAACTATCTTTATCTCACAAATATTGAACTTATTATATTCGATGGTCAAATAAATTATCCATGTATATTGAAATATGATTTTTGTAGAAATATTTCTATTATTAATTTAATATTTATTTTTTTCTATATGCATAAAATACTATTGACCCTCACAACAATCTGATGGTTGAGTGGTACAAAAGCTTGAACCCCAATATTAATGTGATATTTGCAATGGTTATAATAAGATTACGTGATACTAGAACTATATTTCTCACTTTAAAGAGCCCATTGTGTTTTAATGTCAATTATTTCTTTAAATTAGTTGAATATATGACCGTAAAAATGAAATTAATGAATAAAATTCAATCTAGGATAGTGAATAAATTGGAGAGAAAAATAAATCTTCCAGGATAAATTAAAATTTTACAATTCCATTTTTGGAAGAAATTATTGACATCTGGGATATTAATGACTTTTCAAATTATCTTAATAATAATATAGCTTACAGATAGATTTTTATAGCCTGGGAATGATAGAAATTTTTTTAAATTCACATGTTTACTTAAAAAAATTTCATTCAATAAATTTATATTTTTCTTGCATAGTTATCATTTCACTACTATGATATTTAGAACGTCCACATTACATTATATTCTTAAATTTATAATTATTGTATAACATGATTATTTTTCAATTATTATAATTAATTTTTTAAATTATCAATAATTTGTGTTAGATATTTTATTAATATTTCAATACAAATAATAAATCTAAACATTATAAAGTAAAAGATTATAGTTTAAAAGAATAATACATATTCAAAAAGTCTATAAGACGGTGATTCAGAGAAAATTATAATCAATAATTAATAAAAATAATAAAACCTATTGAATAATGATAATTAAATTATAACTTAGTTTGTGAACTTAATAGAAAAATTGAGAATTATCATAAACACTAAATAACTTTCCATGTTTTCTCTCTTACATTAAAAGTTTAAACCATTGAGTTAAATATCTTTTTATAGCCCATAAATATCCATAATGATAAACTCATTATAGATCATTTTTATATATCTTAATTTAAAACAAATTTATAATTTATTGTATAAATCTAGGGATAAGAATATGGGGGATACATTGTGGTAAATGTATAAGAATATGATAAAACTGGATAATTGTTCCAGTATTCATTATTACGACTACCAAATGAATTTAACCAATATAAAAAATTTATTTTTCAACTCTTATGCTTCTTATATAAATGTTTATCACATATCTAATTGGGTAATGGTGTATAATAATCAATAAAAAATATACTATAAATCATTTTCTAGATGAAAAGAAATCCAATCCAAAAATTATAAGTTGGACTCTTCTGTGATTGAAATTTTAAATTGAAAACAACGATATGGATGCTTATAAAATGAGGGTTCTGAAAACATTCCCTTATTACACAACACATAAAACTATAATTCTATATATAAAAATAACTACAATATGAAAAATAAATCTGTTTTATACTAGTGAAGAAATATTTCATGTTTTAATATTAATTAATTTTTTTCTTAAATATTTAACAACCCATGATTTCATAATTCGTTATCTCTTTAAAGTAATTCAATAGCTTGCACCACATGCAACACCGAGTTCAAGCGCACCACAACTAACTATACTAGCTATTTAAAATGAGGTTATGAAAAGTATTAAATAATTCTGAATTTTATATAATCCATATAATCTTAAAATCTATATTATGTGTTCTTAGACATAATATATGAAACAATTTAATTTTTCATATAAAAGAAGTGTTTTTCAAACAAAAATGCAATTTTAGAGCCTTTTAATAGAGAACCCATAATAAAAACAATATTTGACACATTTATGTATTATATTTGACAAAATAAACTTCATCTTTAGAATAATTACATAAAAATTTAGTTTGGATAATGATTTGGTGTTTTTCGGATAACATTCATATTTTGATGCATAGTGAAAAATAATGAATTTTAATAGCAACTATCATTTTTAATCAAAATAATTTATAGTGTTTAATTTTACATTTGAATTGTTTTGAATTATAATATGATTATATATTTATCATTTAATCCATTGTTAGTCGTTGAAGGTAATATTCAATTAAAATTATACATAAACACATATCAATCTTTTGATAAATTTTACTTCTCAAAAACCAGCATAATTGTCATGACAATGAGAATTAATTTTATTTAATTAATAAAAATTATATTTTTTAATTTGGTAAAATATAAATATTTTTTGAATTCATAATATCAAAATTATCGTAGGGTGAATTTTAAGTTTTTTTAAAGCATTCAATTTTAGATAAATAGTGAAAAGAAATATGTAAATGTATAAAACTATAATTTAATTGAAATTAAAAATTTTAAATTAAAATTTATTTTAAGGTAAAAATAATAACATAATATAATATTGGTCCCATTTAATTCATTGAAGTCATTTTATAATAATACAGGATATAAAAATTTATTGAAATTTTTATCTTTTTTAACCGACTTTCTAGTCACATTGTCAAATTTGAAAAAAACCAAAATTTACCACTTATGTGAATTGAATTTCAAAAAATATAGAGATACATTTGACGTTCATAAGTAAAATTTTATTAATTGGATGAAAATAATTATTTGGGAATATTAACATTTGAATTTTATTTACCTCAATTAAAATGAAATAGCTTAATTAAAGATAAAAATTATATTTTAATTGCCCTAAAAAATGTCCTCATTTAATTGGATAATTTTATTAAGACCAAAATCAACCATAAGAATTCAATATGATCCTTTTTGATTGACTTGGTTCAGATTCAGACATTTACTATTTTTTATTTAAAGAATAGTTAAAAGTTTTAAATTCAAATTTTAATAACTAAAACATTTATAATATAGGGTAATACATAAGATAAATTCAATGGTGAATATTCATTCGGAATAAAAATATATTTCCTACAATATGTTATTATTTTTATTATTTTTAGACGTTAAATAATTTAATTTTGTTATGGCAGAACGATGATGTTGTAATTATATTATTATTGAAAGATAAAAAAATTGTTATTTTAAATACTAAAATAAATTTTTATTGATACTTTTAATGACTTAAATTTTTTTTCTATTTTAATAGTACATTTAATTTTTTATTTTATGTATATGTTTTGAAGTAATCATTAATTTTTGACATTCAAAAAAAATACTAAATAGTGTCCAAATTGACATAAATGAGTATTTAACAAAAATACTATATTATTAAATGATATAATATTACTAAAGATATAATGTTTCACCAAAGGACATATATAATGATATATCTGTCATTAGTTCACCACATGGGGTTCTCTTGGCATATTATAGTATGTTTATTAAGAGTGTAATATAAAAATACCGGAACACATTGTAAAAGTTAAACAATTTATGTAAGAGTTAAATAAAGAAGATAAGTTTAATAAGGTAAACTAAACTTTTCTAAAACCTATTGGTTGAGATTATTTTCACCCATCCCCACATTAGACACTATATAAATCCTTTTGGAGCCATTATAAATAGAAAATGATTTTATAATAAAATAATATTTCTCTCTTTTCCTAAAGTGACCCTCACCTCTCTTATAAAAGGTCACTTCCCCTTATATCAAAATCACACCTCTATATCCATTTTTATATGACAAAACATTCTCAAATATCCTTCCAAATACCCATTATTCCTCATAGAGGCCATACTTTGATTATAATTCTAGCTTAAGAATCCCTTTTGTTCATATGAAAAAGAAGAACCTAAAGAAGATATAATTATTTCATCACCTATTTCAAGGTGTTTTTCTTCTTCCACTTCATCTTTATTTTTTTTCCAAAAAAATAAATAAATACAGTACCTAATACTTATTTGGATGTTATTATAAATATGGTACCTCTATATTAATATTTCTTTCTATACTATGAATGAAAAAGTCACTATACGTGCAGATGTTCGACTTACCATCTCTATGTCGCGGTGTTGATTGTTATTTGAAAGTAAATTATTAGGATGGGTATAATAATGAGAATAATTAATTTATATAGATAATCTATAATGTTAATTATTATTTATATATAATATACCAACCAATAACACATGATTTCACCATCAATGGAATGATATCATTCCACATGCATATGTATAACTTATCATCTCTAGGACTTTATAAGATTGATTTTCACATTCACCATTAAATGATGATTATAAATATATATTATTAATAAGTATTTAATATATGAAATAATAATTCTTCATGAAATATATAGATATATTTATTTATTTACATATATCTTATTCATATACTTCTGTTCAATACGATATGAAAACGGAAATGGCGTTTATACGTACGTACGACCTACCGTATCCCTAAACATTGTTTTCTATTTCATATATATATATATATATATATATATTATATAATTACATTCTGAATATATACGATATTTAAATAATTTAATTAATTCTTCAATCAATTAAATCATGATATAAGTTATACGATCATGAATAACAAGTTAAAACATGTAGGATAAAGAAAGCGATTTTTACCCAAAATGATATTCTAACATAGAAATTATTATTAAATAGGTTGTATAAATCCATAAATGAATCATGTATGATATCATAAATTTGAATATGTTTCTATTATAATTTAATAACATAAAATGTTTATTATACATGATGTTAAACATACCCTCAACCAAAGGAATGTATAAGGTAAGGGTTAATTACTCAATCTCAATATAATCTGAGAATGATTATGTGTAAGTATTTACTGTGATATTTTTATAATCCATGTCCATATTTCAGGAAAATTATTTCAAATTGAATATTTTAATGGTTTTTTGGAAGTGAATCTTTATCAATATCATCATATTAAATTTTTTAATGGTTTATTTTTCTAAATAATTATAATTAATATCCATGTTTTAAAAATGATTTTAAGGATTTAGTTATATATACATGACTGTTTTAAAATATTAATTCGTTTTATGAGTTTAAAAGTGTTATGGGAGTCATTGATTAAAAAATATCTTTTAAATGACTTCCATTATAAATTCAGGACATTTTAAATATTTCACAAAAAGGTACATTTTGTTCAACATGTTTTGCTGATCATTTTTAACTATGTCAATATCCTTTGATGGATATTATTATTGATTGAGGTTGACTTATTATAATACAATAATCAGTATTTTATTTGATGAACTATTATATGTTTGACAATAGAGGTTCTATTTTTGTACCATTCATGTTTTATGGTAAATGTATTGATAATTAGAATGCATGTTTTAATATGAATGTTTATGTTATTATTCACCATATTCATATGATAATGCATTGGACTTAGTATGTGATGGGTGGAGAACACTATAGCTACACGATTCATCTGTAGGTATCATGAGATAAATTAATGTCTTGAAAAATGCCATGAAAATTTGTTTTTTTTTGTATTCTTGGCAAGAAGCCTTGAATATGGGGTTATGGTGTCTGACAATATGCATTACATAATTATTAAATTACCTATTGATATTACATGTGTTTATTTGACATGTATAATATCCTTGTGAATATTTAAATTGAATTATTTGATTTATCATTTCCATATTTTGATGTGTTTTATGTTTAACGGGATTTCTATTCAATTTTATGCATTTCCATAAATGTTTGGGTTTATTTATGATAGCTCCCCCTCTATTGTTTATCTTTACTAAGATTCTAAGCTCACAAAATTCTTATTTTTTATTTTCCTAGGATTCCATGAAGTATATTATTATTTATATGTAGGATTATGCTAATGAATAATGGTATTCTCAAAGGATTATTTATGATGTGTTTTATGTTAGAAAATGTAATGTAATGATCATGTATGTAATCTATTTTCCCAGACGGCTAAATGGATCAGTCCTTTGGGACATGATTCCTTGTAATCATGCAAATGTAATAAAATAATTCACCGAATATGGGTAACTAGTGTTGGGGCATACCATTCGGTATCAGAAGAAGTTTAGTAAAAACAATGTAATCTAGATTTAGATAAACTTTGATTAGATAACATTACCATAAGATAATCTTTGAGGATTAGTAGATAAGAACATCGTTGATTTTTTGTACTGTAGATATTTTATTATTTTTCAAAAAAATAAATCCCTATCTGGATATGATCTGGTAGTGGCGGATTTAGAACAAATGAATCTATGATTAAAACCTAAAATCTCTACTTTGAGCTAATCTCAACCAGGATGTGGTGCACGACAATGGGCCTTGCTGCACTGTTGGATACGAAACTCCCAGGTGATATTCTTAGGATAATTTACATTTTATATATACACTATTATGTGGAATTTATGAGTAAATATCCCATCAAGAAATCAATTTTTATGATTATGAGTCTTGATATGTGAAAAAGTTTGATTAATGTTTAGAATTTTTCTAGTTATTGGATTATACATTATGATATGATCTAACCTAGTGTATTTCATCTTTTAAAAATGGTCTCTAGTAGAAGGAACAAGAACTCTAGAAATATGCATGATCCTAGACTAAGAAGGATTATATCATTCAATGTCTTAAGCCATCATTTATAATTGAAATAGTCTCCCATGTATTCTCATCATATGAAGAAATAAGATCATGTTTTAATAAGATATGTAAAGAATTATTCAAGTCCTATGTCTTTTAATGGAATACAGAGAATAAAAGGAAAGTAGGGACAATGATGGATAATGGGAGAAGGAAAAGAATGACTTACCCACATGTGATAACTGTTTAAAGAATCACCTTAGTAAATGGATGAAGGGAATGTGAGTTTTTTATATGTGTGGAGAAAAATGAATCGATGTACGTGATTTCAATGGTAAGAAAAATGTTTAAAATTTACAATGAATCATCTATAATGAATTGGGAGACTACATTAATCAATGTCCCAGTCAACAGAGTATACCCAAAAAGATCTTATTGGATAACATTCAAGTAATGATACTACCGCTAATAATGAGTAATAATTCATGTTATAATATTTTTATTAATGAATTATGTCATTTTAGGGTTGTATCAATGATGTACTAGTTGTATTAGTTATGGAAATAAATAATGATTGTAAAGAAGTACTATTTGTTTGATGAATTGAGATTATATGGTACTAATAAAAGTGATTCAAAAGAAAGTTAATTTTTTTAAATACATTGTTTATGGAATGATACACCTAAATATGTTCCTGATACTAATGTAGTGATTTTTGAATAAGAAATGTTTGATATGTATAAATAATTTTGGATAATCATTACAACCTGGGAACTAAATAATTGTTTGTTTATTCCATCGTTGTTTGATTTTAAAACATTCTTGGATATAAGGAGTAAATCCATTATACTATATGGAATAAGGGAGAATGAATGAAATCAATATGGTTTTATGGTAATTTTGGGTGTTACCATGTTTTACAAGAATACATGATGAAGGTATTCAAATTTTTCTGGGAGGAAAATAGATCTTCCTTATGTTTAACATCTTTATAAATATTGAACTGTGAGTTTGGACTGAAGTATTTTGGATATGTATAAAGGATTGAATGGATTATGATGGAAAATGTATAATATTTTTTATGTTAAATCATTTATTATGATTATTATTATATTTTTATAAAATTTATAACCCGAAGTTCATGGGAAAACACTTCACGTCCAGCAAGGCCACAAGATTTGAACCCGAAACCGAAGGTCAACAAGGGTGCATCACCCACCACTGTCCTACGTGATGTCCTGGTTTGTATGATGTAGTTTTTTTATATGATCTGATAGATGATTTATTAATTTATTTTTTTCTAACCCTATACAAATAGGATAAATAGAATAATTTCAAGTTCTATTATCTTCTGGAGTGAAAGATTAGTTTGTGATAGAAATCAGTTAAAATATGGAACAATACATATCATGTATTTTTTTCATCCAATTATATAAATAATGTAATTCATAATAATTAGGGAAGAAATCATAATAGAAAAAATTTGTTATCCAGATACCATATATGTTTTTTAACCACTGATATTTTAAATCATCTTAGATTTATGGGATTGAGGCCCTCAATTTTCAATTTATAGTTCACTTGTTTATGATTGATGATCTCAATCACTCCATATAAATATTTAATTTCTTCCTCCAATTATTTGTCTATACATTCCACCAACTTTCCCTTATTCATGATCATAATTTGGTGGTGATAATTTCATTTCCCTTTCCCTCTTATTATGATTACAATTTATTAACTGATTTTCCAAATTAGGTTTTCCACAAAGTTATTTTATATTTCATTCTTATATATTTGAAGAAAAATATCAAATTGTGAGGACACAATTTATTTATGGAGTGTAGAATGTAACACCCTAGGATTTCATAATGTGGTATCTCTTTAAAGTACTTAAATATCTTGTACCTCCCAAAACACTGAGTTAGAGCGCACCACGACATATCATACTAATCGTTTAAAAAGTTAATTTGAATAGTATTAACTGAATTTTTAATTTTATATACTCCATATAATTTTAACATCCATATTATGTGTTTTTATAGACATAATATAAGAAAAATATAATTTTTCATATAAAAGAAGTGGTTTTCAAATTAAATGAAAATTTCCACCTTTTAATGGTGATCCCTTTTTATATCCAATATTTGACACTTTTTTATGTTAAATTTGACAAAATACATTTCTTCTTTATAATAAGGACATAAAAGTTTAATTGGGATAAATTTTTGGCTTTATTCTGATAAATTTCATAATTTGGTGAATAGTGAAAAATACTAAATTGTAATTGAAAAAAACTTTTTTAATCAGAATTATTTCTAGTGATAAATTATAAATTTTAATGGTTTTGAAATATAATATGATTATATTTTTAACATTTAATCCAATTTTGGTAATTGAAAGTAATTTTACATATAAATTGGACAAAAAAACATACCAATCTCTTAATAGTTATTACATCTAAAAAACCTGCATTCTTATTTTGACAATAGAAATTAATTTTAAATTAATTAATGAAAATTTTCTAATTTTATTTTGGTAAAATAGAAATAATTTTTAAATTTGAAATATAAAAACTAAAATAGAGTGAATGTTTGGTATTTTTCTAAAAACATACATTTTTTGATGAAATGTGAAAACCTCTACATTATTGTTTAAAACTGATTTCTTATTTAAAAAATTATGTATTAATTTAAAATTATTTTAATGTTAAAATAGATACACAATACCTATATTAGTACAATGTAATTCATTAATGTCATTTTATTATTATATTATATATATATAATTTTATTGAATATTTGAGCATGTTTCACCCACCTTCTAGAAACATTATCATATTGGCATAAAAAGTAATTTTACCACTTTAGTGAATTGAATTTCTAAAATCTAAAAGACATGGTTGAAATTAGTATGTAAAATTTGGTTCTATAGGATGAAAATATTTTTTAGTCAATAGTATCTTTTCAATTTTATTTGCCGCGGTTAAAAATAAAATGGGTATTTAATGTTAAAAATGATATTATAATTATCAAAACACATTTCGTAATTCTATTTGATAATTTTATTTTGACCAAAATCAACCTAAGTAAGAAAATATGATCCTATTTGATTGACTTGGACTAGATTAGGACATTTATTATATTTTATTTAAAGAAGAGTTAAAAGTGATAAATTCAAATTTTAATAACTAAATCATTTGTAATATAGAGTTAACATATAAGATAAATTAGAGAATGAATCTTTATTAGGAATCAGAAAATATTTCCTACATAATGGTATTTAATTTATAATTTTTAGTCATTATATAATTAAATTTATTTATGACACAATGACGGTGATGTAATTACCTTATTAAAGATTGATTAAAATAATTGAAATTTTAAATGTTAAAATAATTGTAAATTGATTCTATTGATAATTTAAAATAATATTTTAGGATAATATGTTACGAAAGTGATTATTTAATGTATTTTTATAGATTTAATCATGTTCTGTTCACTTTTACAAAACCCAAACAGTAAATAGTGTCAAAATGGACATAAATGAGTATTTAAAAAATAAAATATTATTAAATGATATAATATTCCTAAAAATATAAGGTACATCCAAAGACTTATATAATTAAATATATTTCATTAATTAATCAGTTGGGGTTCTCTTGGAATTTTATAGTAATTTTATTAACAATGTAATATAAAAATAAAAGAAGACATCGTAAAAACTAAAATATTTAACTAAGAGATATATCTAAAAGATAAGGATAATATAGAGAACTAAACATGTCTAAAAACTATTGGATTAGATTATTTAGACCCATCGCCACCTTATCCTCTAATTAAATTTTTTGGAGATATTATAAATCAAAAAGGATTTTATAATAATATAATATTTCAAGCATTCCAAAATGTGACCCTCAACTCTCATATAAAAGGGTACTTCCTCTTATCTTTAATTCAAACATACCAATCATTTTGGATCATCCAACCCCTACTCCAATATCCTCCCAACTACCCTCCATTGATCCTAGAGTTCTTACATTGATCATAAATCCATCATACAGATTCATTTTATTCAAATCCAAAGGAAGAACCCTGAAGATGAGGTAATTTTTTCATCACCTCTTTCAAGGTTCTTTTCTTCTTCCACTTCATCTTTATTTTTTTTATACAAAAATTAATAACTATAGATAATTCCACAAAAATTAATTTTATTATAAATATGGTACAAATATATTCATTATTCTATCCATATTATGAATGAAAAAGTCACCAAACGTGTGTACGTATGGCTTACCATCTCTACGTCATGGTGCATTTTGTTATTCAACACAAAATTATTTGGATGGGTATAATAATGATTATAATTAATATAAATAATTAATAAACAATGGTAATTATTTTATATATATAATATACTGTCAAATTACAATCTATTTTACAATCAATAGAATGATATTGTCGCTCGTGCGTATGTACGACTTACTATCTCCACGACGCAAGGCGATTTATTTCCTCGTTAACCCTTCAATGATGATTATAAATTTATAAATTATAAATAAGTATGTAATATATGACATAATAATGTTAATTTTAAAATATAGATATATATATATGTGTGTGTGTGTGATTGTATTTACATATATCTCATCCACTTACTTCAGTTCACTACGATATGAAAATGAAAATGACATTTATATGTACGTACGACCAACCGTCTCCATAAACGGTGTTTCTCATTTCTTATATATATCTATTATACATATTATATTATAAATATATATTATAAATAAGTAATTTTTTATTTAATCAATTAAATCATGATATAAGTTAAACGAACACGAATATCAAGGTGAAATATGTATGGTAAAGAAAGTGATTATTACATGAAATGTTATTCAAACATAAAAATTGTTATTCAGAGGGAATTATAATGCCATAAATGAATCAATAATGATATCATAAATATTAATATGTTTCTGTTATAATTTAATAATTGAATATTGTCATTATACAGGAGGATAAATGAACCCTATACCAAAGGAAAGTACAAGGTAAGGGTTAATTCTTCAATCTCATTATAAATCGTGATAGTTTATGTGTATGTATTTACAGGAAACTTTATATCATCCTTGTCCATGTTTCACGAATATGCTTTCAAAAATAATAATTTACTATTTTTTAAGGGGTTATTTATCAAGATCATCATTTTTAATTTTTGAATGATTTATTTTTGTAAATACTTTTAATTAGTATCCATGATTTAATATTGTTTTTGTGGATTTTTTATTTTGACATTATTGTTTTAAAATGTAAATTCATTTCAACAGGTTCAAACTGGTATGAATTTTTTTTTTCAAAAATATCTTTTATCTGACTTTTTTTATAAATGTGTGACTTTAAAATTATTTACCAAAAAGGATTATTTCTCTCAAAGAGTATTTCTGATCATTTTTCACTATTTCAATGTCCTTTACTGGATATTATTCACGTGGGAGGTTGATTTATTATAAAACAATCTTCCATATTGTATAGAATGAGTATGATATGTTTGACTATAGATGTGCTATTTTTACACCATTCATGGTCAATAGTTAACATATTGTAATTTTGTATGCTAGTTTTAATATGAATGATTATGTTTTGTATCAACATTTTCATATGAGGAATGCATTGGACCTAGTAATTATCGAGTGGATCTGAATAATGATCATCGATGCATCGATTATTATCATTAGAAAAATTAGTGTCTTGGCCCAATTCCTTGAAAATAAATTTATTTGTAGTCTTGGCATGAGGCCTTGACAATTTAGTTATGATATATGGCATTATGCACTCAATCATTATAAATTTATCTATTGAAGTTAAATGTGATTATTTGACTAGTAAAATATCAATGTTAATAAGTAAATGGAATTATTTTATTTTAGTTTTTCATATTATTCTATAGTGTATGCTTAGAGGGCATGTGTTTCAATTTTATACTTTTCTATAAATTTTTATTATTATTTATGATATGATCCTCCATATTGGTTATCCTTTATGAGCATCTGAGATATGAGAATTCTGATGTTTTATTTTCCAATGATTCCATGAATAATATTATGATTTATATTCATTTTAAGCTATGGAATAATGGAATTCTCAAAAGTTTATTTATGAAGTGTTTTATATTAGAAATTGTAATGTAATTTTATGTTTGTAATCTATTTTCCAATATTTCTAAATAGATCAGTCTTTCAGGATTTGTTTCCTTGTAATCATGCCAATGTAATAAAATAATTCCCTGACTCTGGGTAACTGGGTTCGGGGACTTACAATTGGTACAAGAGAAAGTTTAGTACAAACCATTGAAACTAGATTTAAGTAAACTTTTATTTTAGAACATAAACCAAAAAAACCATGAGGATTTGTATTAAATAACTTGTTAAAATTGTGGTAATGTATAGATTTTGAGAAATTCAAAAACAATATATCCCTATGTCGATATAATCAGGTAGAGGTGGCTTTGGAATATAATTTTCTTGGGGTAAAACCTGAAAACACCTCTTTGAGCTAGATTCGAATTGGAACTGGTGCGCGAGAATGTGCATTGATGCACTCTTGGTTACGACACTCCTAAGGGATATGATTATTTTCATTAACATTATTATTACAAAACATTATGATGGATTTATGAGTAAATCTGTGAGAAAATAATCCATTTATATTTTTATGAGACTAGATATGGAAAAATATTCAATTAATGTTCAGAATTTTTCTAGTATTTAGATTATACATTATGAAATGATCTGGGCTAGTGTATTTCATCAACATATAAGGAATGAGAACATTCTTAATTCTCATGATTTAATAAGTAGGAATGGTCATATCATTCATGGTCTAAAGCTATTATTTAGAAGGGAAATAGACTCCCACGTGTTGTCATCCTAGGAAAAAATAATATCATTTATTAATAATATAAGTAAATAATACTCTATATCGTATGGATTTGAAGGGAATACATAGATGAAATGGATTGTAGAGAGAAATATGGATTGAGGGAAGAAGAGAAAGAATTATTTTATTATTTGTAAAAACTATGGAAATAATCACCTTGGTAAATGCTTGAAGGGAATGGGGGTTTGTTATAAGTTTGTAGAAAAAATCAAATATGTGATTTCAAGGTTAAAAAAGGTTTCAAATGTAAATTTATTCATCTATAAGGAGATGGGACAGTACGTGACCAATTTCCCAATAATCAGAGTATTCCTGAAATTATGGCATTGGATAATAATCAAGTAATGATACTACCATGGGTAATGATGAATAATTAGTATTCTTATATTTTTATTAAAGAATTATGTCATTTGAGAGTTGTATAAATGATGTAATAGTAATATTAAATATGCAAATAAGTATGGATTGTATTATAGTACTATTTGATTGAGGATTTGAGATTGTATAATATTATGAAATGTTACTCAATAGAAAGTTAAACATTTTGGGGAATACATGGTTAGAGGAAAGATAAACCTTAATATTGTCTTGATACTGAGGATGTGATTATGGAATAAGATATGATTTATTTGGATAAATTTTACTGAATATTATTGAATTCCTTGAAACTAATTAATTATTTGTTTATTCTATCATTGATGGAGTTTAAAACATTTTTCGATATAAGGAGTATATCAAGTATTCTATCAGGAATAAGGTAGAATGAATATAATCAATAAGGTTTAATAGTATTTAAGACTATTACCATGTTTTAATAGAATTCATAATGAAGGTATAAACATGTTATTATGTGGCAAAAAGAGATATTGATTATGTTTACCTTACTTGAAAATTTGGTGTTGTCATTGTGGAAAGATGTAATTTGGATAAGATTAAAGGATGGAATGAATTATGTTGGACATTGGACATTATTTTTTATGGTTAGGAAATTTCATAGGATTATTTTTATATTTTTACAAAAACTACAACCCGGAGGTCGGGTGACATCATGTCACATCCGAAAAGGCCATGAGATGTGAACTCGCAACTAAAGGGGGACAAGGGTGAATCACCTACCACTATCCTATGTGATGTCCTGGAATGTATAATATAGTTTTTTTTAAAAGGTCTTATAGATGATTTATAAATTCATTTTTTTGGATTCCTATACGATTAGAATAAATATAATATTTTTGACTTCTATTATCATTTGGAGTGAATGATGTGTTTGGGAATGAAATTAGTTTAAGGGTGGAACTATACCAGTAAATTATTTTTTCCACTTATTATATGATGAAATAAACATTAGGGAAGGTATCATCAAACCAATAGAATGTTATTCTAATACCTTATGTTTTGTTTAACCGATGATATTTTAAATCTTCATTGATTTATGGCTGTGAGGCCCTCAATATTTCAATTATTGGTATCTTTTTTGTGATATATGACCTCAATCACTCTATATAAATATTTATGTTTTCTTCTTATAATTTTTCTCTAATTACCACCAATGATATCCAATTTGAGATCATAATTTGGTTTCGACTTTTTCATTTCCCTTTCCCTCTAATTACGATAAAAATTTATTAACCCTATTTCCAAAGTGGGTTTTACACAAGGGAATTTTCCATTTTAAACATTTTAGTTTTGTTGAGAAATTTCAATTTTTGAGAAATGAATATATTTATGTATGGGATTATGTAACATCCAAGGATTTCATAATAAGATATCTTTTTGAAGTAATTCAATTTCTTGTGCCACACGCAACCCTGAGTTCAAGCGCACCACGACTTACCATACGAGGCGTTTAAAAAGCAGTTATGAATTGTATTAAATTATCCATTTATATTATATACTCCATTATATTTAAAAAATTATATAATATTGTTTTATAATCATAATATAATAACACAGTTAAATTTTTATATAAAATTAGTGTTTAAAAAAAATGTCATTTTACCGCATTTTAATGGAGAACCCTTTTTAAATTCAATATTTGAATCTTTTGTATATAAAATTTTACCAAATATAAATCATAATTAGAATAAAAACATATTATAAATTTTGATATATTTTTTATTTTTTTTATTAACTTTTATATATTGACTAATAGTGAGTTTTACTAAATATTAAATGAAAACAACATTTTTTTACAAAAACAATTTCTTGTGTAAAATTATACATTTGAATGGTCCTGAAGTATAATTAAATTATAATTTTTTCATTTTATACAATATTGGTCATTTGATGTAATTTTACATTTAAATTTAACATAATCACATATCAATATTCTAATAGTTTTTACTACTCAAAAATTGGCTTTCTAGTTTTGAAAAAGTTTATTAATTTTAAATTAAAAAATGAAAATTATTTTTTTAAAATTTTTTAAAATATAAAACATTATTTAATTCATATTATCAAATATATCATAGGATGAATTTTGGTTTTTTTTAAAACATTAAATTTTTAATGAACAGTGAAAAACTCTTTGTTATTGTTAAAAAACAAATTTTTATTTAATAAATAAATTTTTTAATTTAAATTTATTTTAATGTCTAAATTGATAAAAATTCTCTATATTATTCAAATTTAATAAATTGAAGTCATTTTATAATAATATTAGATATATATAATTTTATTGTACTTTTTAATGCCTTTTACCCACAATCTAGGAACAATTGAAAATTAACATAAAACATAATTTTACCAATTAATTGATTTGAATTTACAAAATCTAAGAGACATGGTTGACATAATTATGTAAAATTTTGTTCCCTGAGATAAAATTAGATTTTTATTAATGTTAACTTTTAAATTTTATTTACCATGGTTAAAAGTAAATAGGGTAATTAAATGTAAGAATGATATTATAATTACCCTGAAACATGTACTAATTATATTTTATAAGTATATTTCGAAAAAAATCGACCTTAGTAATAATATATGATCCATATAGATAATTTTGTATTTGATTATGACTTTTATTATATTTAATTTAAAGAGTTGTTAAAAGTGTTAAATTCAAATTTTAATAAATAAATCATTTTTAATATAGTATTATACATAAGATAAATTCGACTATAAATCTTCATTAGAAGATAAAATTATTTTCTACATAATTGTATTCTATTTATAATATTTAGAAATTAAAAAACTAAATTTATCTGTGACGCAATGATGATGCAGTAATTACCTTGTTAATTAACGATTAAAATAATTCATATTTTAAACATTAAAATAATTTTAAATTGCGTATTTTGATGCCTTTAATGACTTTTTTTGTGTTAATATGACATGTTTGGGTTGATTTAAGGAATTTTTCCAAATTAATAAAATTATGTTGACTTCCACAAAAACAAAACACTAAATAGTGTCACAATTGACATAAATGAGTATATAAAACCAATACTATATTAGTAAATGATATAAAATTAATAAAAATATATGTTTCAGCCAAAGGAAATATAAAATGATTGATAGGTAATTAATAAACCATTTTTGGTACCCTTTTTATTTTATATTATGTTTTTAACCATGAAATATAATAATATAAGAAGACATTGTAAATGTTAAACTATTTATCTAAGTGTTAAATCTAAATGATAATGATAATATGGAGATCAATACTTGTCTTAATCATATTGGTTGAGAATATTTTGACTCATACCAACGAATGACTCAAATAAATCTATTTTGTGCCATTATATATACCGAAAAGTATTTATAATAAAATAAAATTTCAAACTTTTCCTATAGTGACCCTCACCACTCTTATAAAAGGGCATTTCTCCTTCTCCCTAAATCACATATCAAATCCAACTATATTGTTCAACCCCTAATCAAATATCACCGCAAATACACTTTCTTGATCTAAGATGATTTATTTTGATCAGAAATCCAACATAAAGATACTTTTTGTTTCAATCCAAATAAAGAACCCGAAGAAGTGGTAATTATTTCATCACCTTTTTCAAAGTTCTTTTCTCCATCCACATTTTCTTTATTTTTTTATTATATACATAAATAAATAACTAATGTAACTTATACATAAAATGATATTATTATATATATGTTAAAACCATATTCATTGTTTTATCCATAAAAAGAATGACAAAGTCACTATAGGTTTGTACGTATATGTTATCATCTATAGTTTATTGTGTAGTTTTTTATTCAACACTAAATTATTTCGATGGGTATAAAAATGAGTATAATTAATTTGGATAATTAATATTACATGTAAATTAATATGTATATAAAATATACCATCCAATTACATACGGTTTCATCATCATTAGAATGATATCATTGCTCGTATGTATGAATTGCTTACGGTCTCCACAAAATTATGATATTAATTTCAACATTAACCAATCAATGATGATTAAAAATATATATATTTTTAATATGTTTTTAATATATGAAATAATAATGTGAATGTAAATATATAGATATAAATATTTATTTACATATATCTCATTCACTTACATCAGGTCAATACTATATGAGAACAGTAATGGTGTTTATGCATACATATTACCAAATGTCTCGTTAAATGGTGTTTTCCATATCATATATATATATATTATACATTCTTATATTCTGAATATATATAATACATAAATAACTTTTTTTATTCAAGAATCTATTAAATCATTATATAAGTTATATAATCAGGAATAATATGTTAAAACATGTATGATTAGTAAAGCGATTATTACACAAAATGTTATTCAGAACCTGAAATTTTTATTATATGGGTAGTATAATTCGATAACTGAATCATTCATGATATGATAACTATGATTATATTTCGGTAATAATTTAATAACATACTAGGGTCATTATACAAGTGGTTAAACGTACCCTCGACCTTGGAATGCACAAGGTAAGAGTTAATTACTCAATCTAATTATTATATGAGATTGTTTATGTGTAAGTATTTACAAGGACATTTTAATCATTCTCGTACAAGTTTCATGAAATGGTTTCCCAAATGAATAATTTATGTTTTTTAGAAGGGTCTCTTTATCAAGATCATTTTTTTAATTTTTAATGATTTATTTTTGTTAATGTTTTTAATTAATATCCATGATTTAAAAAAGATTTAACTGATTTATTTATATGGACAATACTATATTAAAATGTTAATTAATTTCAAGAGTTTCAAAGTGGAATAGAACACTTTGATTTAAAATACCTTTTAAAAGACTTCCTTAATAAATTCATGACTTTTAAATGATTTCACAAAAAGGGACATCTCTCTCAAAGAGTTTTGCTGATCATTTTTATCTACATTTACATCCATTACATGATATTATTCTTAATTGATGTTGATTTTTTATAAAGCAATAATCCATATTGTATTGAATGAGTTATGATATGTTTGATTGTGGATGTTTAATTTTTACACCATTCATGTTTTATGGTTAAAATATTGACATTTTATATGATAGTTTTAATACGAATGTTTATGTTACATTTCAACATTTTCATATGAGGAATAAATTAGACATAGTATGTGACGGGTGGAGACCACTATAGTTCATCTATGCCTTAGTATGTATCATGAAATAAATTATTGTCTTGGCGCGAGGCCATGGAAAAAAGTTTATATGTAGTCTTCGAACAACACATTTAGTATGTGGTTATGATGTCCAACATTAGGCATTAAATCATAATAAAATTAGCTATTGATATTACATATTTTTATTCAACTAGTAGAATAACCATGTGTATAAGTAAATTCCATTACATGATTTATCTTTTAAATATTATTCTTTATTTTACGTTGAAAGTGATTGTGTTTCAATATTATAACATTCCATAATAGTTAATGATTATTTATTATAACTTCCTTTATATAGTTTTTCCTTTTTGAGCTTCTGAGCTCACCCATTTCATTTTTTCCCCAGGATTCTATAATGTATATTATGATTTATATGTAGGTTTAAGCTAATGAATAATGGAATTCTCAATGGATTATTTATGTTGGGTTTTATGTTATAAATTGTTATGTAATGTTCAAGTATGTATTATATTTTCAAATTTTTATAAACTGATCGGTCCTTTGAGACATGATACCTTGTAATCATGCCAATGCAATTAAATAATGCACCGATTCTGGGTAACTCCATTCGGGGTGTTATAGTTGGTATTAGTGGATGTTTAGTAAAAACATTTGAAATTATATTTAGATAAACTCTGATTTGAAAACATTACCGTAAGATAAACAATGAGGATTAGTATAGAAGAAATTTCAAGAATTTTGATAATGTATAGATCTTTTTAATTTTTAATTAAATACATCCCAATCTGGATACGATCAAGTAGAGATGGATCTAGCACAAATTTATCAACTGGTAAAACACAAAAACACCTCTTTGTGCTGGACTCGAATGGGAAATGGTGCATGAAAATAGTCCTTGATGCACTCTTGGTTATTCCAGTCTCAGGGGATATGCATAGGATATTTCACATTTTCTATAAAACTATTATAAATGATTTTTCAGTAAATATGTCATCAAAGAAACCATTTTTATAATTATGATAATAGATGTGTGAAAATCTTCAATTAATGTAGATAATTTTTCTAGTTTTTGAATTATATGGTAAAATAAGATCTAACCAAGTGTACATCTCATTTAGAAAAGGATCATTGTAGAAGGAATGAGAACTCTATAAATAAGTGTGATTCTATAAGTAATAAGTTTCATATCATTCATAGTATTAATCCATAATTTAGAAGTGAAATTGTCTCCCACATATTCCCATCATATGAATAAATAATATCATGTTTTAATAAGATATGTAAATAATTATATGAGTTATATGGATTTAAACAGAAGCTAGTGAAGAATAGGATGATAGAGAGAAAGATGGATAAGGGGAAGAAGAGAAAGAATCATTTTACATTATGTGATAATTGTTGAAAGAATCTGTATGGTAAATGCAAGAAAGAAATGGAAGTTTTTTATAAGTTAGGAGAAATAGGACACTTGGTACATGATTTCAAGTGTATGAAAAAGGTTTCAAATGTAAAATTCTTCATTTGTAAGGAGTTGGGAAACTACATGAATCAATTGCCTAACCAATAGAGTATACCCAAAATGATGCTATTAGAAAATAATCATGTTATTACACTACCACAGATGAAGAGGAATAATAAGTGTTTTCATATTTTTGTTAATGAATTATTTCATTTGAGTGTGGTATAAATGATGTACTTATTATATTAGTTATGTAAATAAATAAGTATTGTACTGTAGTATTAGTTTATTGAGTATTTGTGATTATATGGTACTCTGAAAGGTGACTCAACATGAAGTTAAACTTTTTGGAAAATAAATGGTTGATGGAAGGATAAACCTGAGTATGGTCCTAATAATGAGGTAGTGATTCTGGAATATGATATGATTTATTTGGATAATTAATATTGGATATTATTGCCTACCAAGAAACTAATTAATTGTTTCTTTTTTCAATTATTTTGGGAGTATAAAAAATTTTTGGAAATAAGGAGTGTATAAAGTATTCTATAAGGAATAAGGGAGCATGAATGTAATAAATAAAGTTTTATGGTAATTCTAGGCATGACCATTTTTAATAGAATACACGATGAAGGTATTTATATGTTATTTTGTGGAAAAATGATCTCTCTATTATGTTTAACGTCTTATAAATTTTGCACTTTTATTTTGGATGTCGGTTGATAGCGCGTCACATCCTACAAGGACACAAGACTTGATCTCGCCCCTGAAGGGCGATAAGGGTCCATCTCCTACCATTGTCCTATGTGATGTCCTTATTTTTATAATATAGTTTTTTTTAAAAGGTATGATAGATTATTTATATAAATTTTTTTTTGAACCTATATGATTTGGGTTAATAGAATATTTTTTAGTTCAATTATATTTTTTAGTGAAAGATTAGTTTATCGTAGAAATTAGTTTAAACATGGAACTCTACTTCTCAAGTATTTTTTCCTCTTATTCTATGAAGAAATTAATTCATAAACATTAGGGAAGTGATCATAAAACCAAAAATGTTTTATCGAAATACCTTATGTTTTGTTTAAGATATGGTATATTAAATCATCAAACATTTATGGATTTTAGGCATTCAATATTCCATTTATTGTTCAAATGTTTATGATTGATGACATCAATCACTCCATATAATTATTTATGTGTTTCCTCCAATTATGTGTCTCTATGGGCATCCAATGTTCACCTATTAAATCTCATAATTTGGTGGTGAATTTTTCATTTCTCTTTCACTCTTTTTATGATTAAAATTTATTAAACCAATTTCTGAAGTGGGTTTTCCACAACAGTATTTTCTATTTACCATCTTTTATATTCAATGAAGTATTTAAAATTGTTAGGATTAAATTTATTTAATGAGTGGATAATGTAACACCCCAGTATTTCATAATACATTATCTCTTTAATGTAATTCAATAGCTTGCGCCACACGCATCTATGAGTTTGATCACACCACAATGTACCATTATAGCAGTTTAAAAAGGAGTTATGAATTTTATTGACAGAATTTTAAATTTTATATAATCCGTATAATTTTAATGTCCATATTATGTGTTTTTTAGTCATAATATAAGAACAAATTTAATTTTTCAGATAAAAGAATTGTTTTACAAAAAATGAAATTTTACCGCCAATTAATGGAGAAAACTTTTTAAATCCAATATATTACTCTTTTATATGTAAAATATGACAAAATAAACATATTTTTTATAAGAAGGACATAAAAATTTAGTTCAGTAAAATTTTCAAAAAAATTTATAACATTCATATTTTGATGAATAGTTTAAAAAATTTAAATTTTAATTTAAAAAAAAAATTAAATCAAAATAATTTCTATTGTTCAATTATAAATTTTATTGATTTTTATGTTTAATTAGATTATATTTTAATAATTTATTCCAATTTTGTTTATTGGAATTAATTTTATATTTAAATAGGACGTAAATACATATCAATCTTTTGATAGTTTTTTTTCTCAAAAACAGTCTTTTTAGTTTTGAAAAATGTGATTAATTTTAAATTAATTAATGAAAAATCTATAATTTTAATTTATAAAAATATATATAATATTTTAATTCTTAATATCAATATTATATGATGTTGAATTTTTGGTATATTTCAAAAAATAATCATTTTTTATGAATAATGAAAAACACTACATTATTGTTTAAAAATGACTTTTTATTTAAATAATTAATGATAAATTAAATTAAATTTTAATGTCATAATAGTTACATAATACCTATATTTGTATAATGTAATTCATTTAGGCCATTTTATATTAATATTAGATATATAAAATTTTACTGAAAATTATTATGACTATTACCCACTTTCATGGAACATTAACTAATTTGCATAAAATGTTTTTTATGACTTTTGTCAATTTAATTTTAAAAATATGACTAACATGGTTGACAATAGAAAGTAAAATGTGGTTCATTAGGATGAAAATAATATTCATGAATGGTATCTTTTTAATTTTATTTACCACTGTTAAAAGTAAATAGGGAAATTAAATGTTAAAATGATATTATAATTACCCTAACATATATAATAATTCTATTGGATAAGAGTATTTAGACCAAAATTAACCTCAGGAATAAATTTTGTTCCTTTTTGATTCACCTGGATTAGATTATAGCAATGATTATATTTTATTTAATGTCGAGATAAAATTGTTAAACTCAAATTTAAATAAAAATGTTTAATATTGGGTTATACACTAGATAATGTTTTCAATAAATCTTTATTTGTAATCTAAACTAATTTATAACATAGTGGTATTTTATTTATAATCTTTAGAACTTAAATAATTAAATTTATTAATGACATAATGATGATGTCGTAATTACCTTATTAATGAATGATTAAAAAAATTGATATTCTAAATATTAACAGTAATTTGAATTGACTCTTTTGATTCATTTGATGAATTTTTTTACGTTAATATGACATTTTAGGGTTGATGTATTGTGTTTAGTTCAATGTATTCATGTTTTGATGACATTCACATTAAAAAATTACTAAATAGTGTCAAAATTGACATAAATGAGTATTTTAAACAAATACTATTTTATTAAATGGTATAATATTCCTAAATAAGTATGTTTTAGCCAAAGTACTTATAAAATGACTAATATGTCATTAATTAAACACTAGGGGTATGTGTGGTATTTTATAGTTAGATTCTTTTCCTTGTAATATAATAATACAAAAATACATTGTACATGACATCCTGCCTTTTAAATACATAAATTTTCATTACATTTTACAAACAAAGGACATTAAAAGTATAGTGACTTAGAAATTAGAGAAACATACATGAGAACATAAAACACTCCTTCAAATCCCCATGAACAACCTCTTTAAATGATCATCCTACGTACAACTACTGTATCTCATAACCTAGATTCATAAATCAATGGAAAGGGTGAGCAGAAGGCCTAGTAAGGAAAGAAAGGAAATCAATTTACTTGTGATACCAACAAGAACGTGATGAAAAAAATAAAGACATGAGAAATGGATATATAAGAATATCATAATTAATAAAACATGAATAATAACTTGAATATGTGGCTACAACATTTAATTTCCACATTCATTAACATATGGCTAAGGTGCATCCCTAAGGTTTTATAAAAATTATCATGGTTATTAACCCAGGTATCATGAAACATGTTATATCTAGTGATTAAATTATTTAGACATTGAATTGGAACTATATAATGGAACACCCATAGTATGTCTTTATTTTCATGTGATCCACATATATCATAAACATACATTTCATAAATAACCCAATGAGAGTTAATGAAATAGGTTTCACATCAAAATCATGGTGTTTTATATATACTTAAAAATGAGATCATTATGTCATTTATAACACATGAAAGGGAGAATGGGTTATATGTAAGTCAATTATAGAATCAAATAGGTCAATTTTATGTCTTGATGAATAAATCTGGAAATGAAAATATATTTTGGTGTTCACAATAAAAAAAGATTATTTATTTAGAAAAAGGGAGAATTTTTTAGGCGAAAATTTTGCAGCATAATTTTTACAAGACATGTTTTTTAGAAAACAATAAATGACAGGGTGAAAGAATAAACCACAAATTAATAACTCTTAATAAAATATAGGGACATAATAAATTATAAATAAGAAAATGATATGGATATTTTAATAACATACATCATTGAATGTAAACTTGAAAGAAAGGGGAATATGTAATTTCATTAAAGAAAATTTGGCATCATAATGGTGTCACTTAAAAATATATAAAATCATTTGTTGATAGCGGAAAGGGTCTCCCACAAATTGGAAAAAAAATTGAATGAATGATTTATTTAGAATAACATACCCCCACATAATAAAATGAAATCTAGAAGACAAAACATAAAGGAAATCATGTAATAAAAGAGGAGGGTGAAATTTTCCCTTAACTTGAAGAATAACTTCTAAAGCTTGAATGTTGGGACATTGGTGGGATTAAGGAATCCATGGGAGGAAACCTGAAGGGAATTCATGGATATTAAAAAGACTAGAACTTCATTAAGAGAGATTTTTGAATGAATTGAATGAGGGAATATCTTGGTATTAATAGAAAATGTGAGGGAATATTAAATTAATTTTGAAGGGACACCCTATTGGTGGTATTTACAGAATCATGGGCTTCAACATGGTATTTTGAAATGGTATTTGACACATGGTACACCTTATAAAATAACACACTATTCATAAGTCGGACAGAATGATTACATCATTATTACATCATAAATGATGTCATTAATCACTTTGAAACTCAACACTTTATTTTCAATATTTATCTAAAAACATAACAATTTATAAAAATATCATAATTTAACCCTAACCTTATATCAATGATCTGAATTAATAGATATTCTCTATTTTATGAAAATTATTATTTAAATATTTTTAATTTAATTTTTAAATAAAATCATTATTTATTCATAAGAAAAACCACTCTAAAAGTATAACATATTTTTTAATACCATTAAAAATTAATCATGGACCCATAAAATTATCGTATAACCATAATTAAATAATGTAACAAATTATAATTATATTTTATGAAATTAAATTTCTATTTTAAATTATTAATTTTATTATAAAATTGTAAATTAGGTATTTATTACCAAAAAATAACAAAACATATACTATGACCATCTTTTAACTTTTCAGATGTATAAATTGTATTTATACATTCATGGGGGAATTTTATTTTTTTGCCTATATAATATTCATTTCTATTCATATGTGTATGTTACTATTAATACTATACTATTTATTAAAAATAATGTTGATCATATTAGTCTCTAAATATCATATTGATTACAAATGTAGAAGACCATTTAAAAAAAATAATTTCACATTATTAATTATTTAATGTTTACATGAGTATTTTAATATACCCTTTCTCCAAAATTCATCCATAATATTCATCCTATATTTATCTAGACCATTAAAAATCAAAAAATTTAACATAATAAAAAGCAAAAATATTTTTTTCCATCGGATTACAAAAAAAATCTAAGGCCTCATTACATATCCCTTATAACACCTGCATTGGACCTAAGTGTAAGGTGTGCTATGGTGATAAAATCTTGGGGTGGCTTACACAACATTTCCCAAGAGATGATTTCTGTTAGCTTGAACTTCTCTAGTAGGTGATTTTGATCGATCTTAACATGTGGAAGCTTAGCCTAGGCTTGGTCTAAAGAAAAGCCCAGAGATGCTACCTCCATCCCAAGCTCTGACAGATGGGCTTCAAATGACTTGAGTCAACTAGATGAGGCCATTGACTCTTCTTTTTTGTATTAAAATAGATCACATGTATTTATAAACAATAATTGTGACATTAAAAGTTTATATTACAATGGTCATATTGATCAACAATCATATAACAGTCGGAACCCAATGGTCCCATTTAATTATACTCACTTCCTTAATTAAAGAATATAATTTTGTAGAGTATAAAATGAAATAACACCCAAATTAAGAAAACAAATATTATTAAAGAATTTGGGTTGTTACATTTTTCCTCCCTAATGACATTTCATCCCTGATATTTTTACTAGTACCGTAAGAAGAGAAAATATGTTGGTACCTCTGCCTCATAGACTCTTCTAGTTCGCACATGGATTTTTCACATTTGTGGTTCCTCCACAACACCTTAACAAGGTGGGTAGTCTTGTTGCGTAGTACATTGTCTCTAATATCCAATATGTCAACCATCCACTCCTCATAAGAGATGTAATGTTCCAATTTTACCACATATTTATTTAGTAGATGTGAAGGGTCAGCTATGTACTTCCTGAAGAGGGATACGTGGAAGACCTCATGAAATTGTCTAGATTTTGAGGATATGCGAGTCGATATGCCACTACTCCAACGCGATCAAGGATTTCATAGGGGCCAATGTACATATGGATGAGCTACCCATTCTTCAAAAACCTCATGACTCTATTACATGGTAAAATTCAATGAATGTCTTTGTCACTAACCTACAATTCCTTATCCCTTCGATGGTTGATGATGTAACTCTTTTGTTATCTCTGAGCATCCATAAGGTGTTGTTGGATAGAATAGACTTTTTCAATAATATATTTCACAATATTAGGTCCAAGAAGCTTTCTATCACCATCTTCAATCCATCATGTAGGCATTCTATATATTTTAACATATAGAGCTTCATCGGGCGCCATTTGAAAGCTCGAATGGAAGTTGTTGTTTTAAGAGATCTCAACTAAAAAGGAATGTTGATCCCATCCACTATTAAATCCCAATGAAAATGTTTTCAACATTTCCTCCTGGGTTTGAATAGGCCTTTCAGATTGGCCATCAATTTGGTGGTGATAGGATTTACAGAAATTCTATTCAGTGCCAGGAGCTTGTTGAAGACTTTTCTTTAATTTTGATTTGAATCTCAGGTCACGATTAGATACGATAGAAAGTAGTACTCCATGTAGACTTACCACTTCATTCACGTAAATCCTGAAAATTTAATCAAGATATAAATAATATCAAATATACATAAAATCGGTAGATTTGGTGACAGGGCCTACAAAAACCCATATCACATTATTTCCTTTAGATTTTCTCAAGATACTAGTGACGTTTCCCATAGTGGTATTATCCCACTTACATGCTGGTATGGGTAGTGGTTTCAATACCCATTTAAAAATTTATTTCTCTTCCTTCACTTACAGACATACTATGAACTATGATGTGTTGTCAGTAATATCCTATTCATATTATACCACCAATAATGATCATGAATATACCTATAATTTTTTTTTCATCCAGGATGTATAGAGAAAGTAGAGTTATGAGCTTCATCCCTTGGCTCCATCATTATTTACAGAAAAGATGGATCATATAGTCTTGTATAAAATTTTAGTACACCTTCATGAACAATATTGAAGTTAGGAATCATCACAACCATCACAGCCTCAAACATCATCTATAACAAAGGATCTTATTTATGAGTTTTCATGATCTTCTCTAGTAATGACTTTAGAGAAATCATCTAGGTTGGGGTTGTTGATTTCCCTTACCATATAATTCTCATATCAAGATTTAATAGTCTATTGATCAAAGGATCACTTTGAATCCTCATCATGGAAAGAACAACTGGGTCTTTCCTTTGTAATGCATTATAGACAATGTTTTCTCTTCTGTGATGATAATTAATTGATGAATAATAGTCTTTGAGAAGTTCCAACCATCTCTTCTATCTCATGTTCAATTCATTTTCGGTGAAAATATACTTCAGATATTGATGGTCTTTTTATATATCACATTTCTCCCCATAAATATAGTGCCTCCATATCAATAGGGGAAACATGGACAAATACCAATCCAGATCAAGCGTAGAATAGTTCTTCTCACGAGTCTTCAACTATCGATATGCATAAGAAATGAAATTATCATTTTTCATGAGGATGAAACCAAGCCCTTTTAGATATGAATCACTAAAAATAACTAATCCTTCTCTATTTGAGGGGAGAGTTAACATGGGTGCAGTAACTAATCTCTACTTCAGCTCTGGGAAATGTACCTCAAACTCCATTTTCCATGTGAACTTGATCCCTTTTCGAGTTAACTCGGTTAATGGATTAGAAAGTCATGAAATGTTTTTTACAAACCTCCTAAAATATCCCACTAATACAAGGAAACTGTGAATCTCATTTATTGTTGTAGGATAATGCCACTTCTCTACAACTTTGGTCTTTACAGGGTCAAAGTGATTCCTTCACTGGTAACATTATTCCCCAAGAAAGAAACTATTTGTAACCAAAATCAACATTTTCTGAACATCCAAGAAAGTCTTTCCTTCCATAGAGTTTTCAAAATAACCCTTAGACGATCCTCATGAACTTTGTGTCATTTTTAATATACCAAAATATCCTCAATAAAAACTTCCACAAAGTTATCAAGGAGGTCCTTAAAGTCTTTATTCATCAAATCCCTAAAAATCAAAAGTACATTAGTCATTCCAAAAGGGGATAACAATAAACTCATAAGGCCCATATCTTGATAGAATAATAGTTTTTGGAATGTCTACTTTCTTCCCCCTCAATTGATGATAACCAAATCAAAGATAAATCTCAAAGATCAATTGAGACCCACAATGTTAGTCAAATAAGTCATCAATTCTTGGAAGAGGGTATTTTTTCTTCACTATGATCCCAATCAGTTCTATATAATCCATGAATAGCCGCGTTGATCCATATTTATTTTTCACAAAGTTAACTGTTGCTCCCAAAGGAGACAAACTCAGTCAGATAAAACCCTTATACAAATGTTCTTTGAGTAGTTTGTTTAACTCCTCCCACACAGCATTTTCCATCATATATGTGGTATTCGATATCGGATGGCATACATGTATAATTTAAATGGATAACTCTTACTCTCTTTATGAGTAAGGTCTGGATAACTCCTTAGAAAATAAATCAACGTATTATTGGAAGATGGGGTCATTTTGTATCATCAAACTCTCCATTATTTCTTCTTCGTCAATGATAAACTCCTTAAAGATGTATATAAGTGGTTCGTATAGATAAATATTAGGTAGATATATATCTACTTGGAACATCACTATAGGTTTTCTATATAAGAAAACTAATATTTTCTTGCTTCTGCATTTGATATTAGCATTATATTTTGAGTTCCATTTCATCCCTAGTATATTGTGTAATTGCAGCATGGGAATGACATCTAGATTTTCGATATGTTTGTGCTCACTAATGTAAATAATATAGTTTCTAAAAACTAATGATGCTTGGATAATCACACCAGGTTTCATGAATGATAACTCTACTTTATGAATATTGGGGGTTGATTCTAAATTACATTCAAACATGGATCAAATGAATGAATGCATCGAACCAGAATCAAACAAAGAACATGATAAATTTTAGAGGAAAAAAGAGTACCTTCCACCAAATCATTTTTTGATTCAACTTTAGCCATAGTTATTTCAACAGTATGACCTTGTTCCCTTGGTTGTTGCTGGGGTTGATGGTGATTCCCCTCCACCGTCCTCAGATTTTAATAGTGATTGGAAATGTGCCCTTATGTTCCACACATATAGCACTGGACATCAGGTAGGGAATGCACCATCTTCCCCTATCATTCATGTTGGGATGTTGTGGAATCACCTCACAAAATCAATTTTGTGCATTGTGGCCATCTCTACCACACTGGTAGCACTTCCCACTCCCATGTAGGAAGTTCCTCGAATGCTTCTTCCCAATTTTATTACACATGGGATGTTTTAATTTCGTTCATCCTTTTCGCTAATCCAAGCTCCTCCCGAAGAGTAGATCCCTCAATCTTATCTTGACATAGGATTTATTAGACTATTGCATCTAATAAATCTCATGTTAGACATATATTTCACTTCACACGATCTTCTCATAGCTATCATAATATTGGTAGGTGAGATTATTCCACTGATGAGGTCTCAGTCCACTGAATAATGTATCAACCATACCATGTGGATCCATGAAAAAGAATGAGTTATAACATGAAAGAATCATGAATTTCTTCTCTTAGATTTTCACATATTCTTGCTCCTTCTACTTCATCTCGAGAAACTCCTTCTCTATTAGTGTTCTCATCGAACGAGGGAAATGATTATTGAGGAATATCCTTATAAAGTATTCCCACACCATAGATTCTACATCAATTAGTGGCCTTCTATTTTTAATTAATTCCCACCACTGATCAGATTCTTCCTCAATGTCATAAATAGCAATGGTAACCTTCTCTTGTTCAGAATAGTAGATCACACAATATAACTTCTCGTTACATCTAATCCACTATTCAGAAATAAATTAGTTAATAGATACAATAAAGTTTGGTGGTAGTTGACGCATAAAGGATTCAATATAATGTTGATCCCTATACAGTGAGATCAGTCTCTTAGAATGAATCAAGTTATTTCCCATGACATGTGTCTGTTGGTTTATTATTCTAATGAAAGTATATGTTCTGGATTCCATCACCGAGCTGTCAGTGCATTGTCCATTGTGGTCACCATTTCCACAGTTCCTCCCATTTGCCTCCATTTTCTAAAAGAATAAAACCATAGTGAGTATATTATTTCATATATTAATCTTTTATCTATAAAGGATATTGTTTCTTAAAACATCATGCTTTAAAAGTTACATTTCTCTATAAATCCATCATAATGATTAATAAAAATCACATGATTAACCAAACATATCCCCCAAAAGTATCATAACTAAGAGTGTTGTAGGGACCATTTTCGTGTAACAGGATACCCCATGTCAAGATCGAAACTCATGGTTGGAGTTTTCAATCCAAGGTAAATCGGTGCTAGAGCCACCTCTACTCGTATCCAGAGTGGGATGCATTTTCATAATAAAACACTTACTCAACATTCACCGAAATACTAGGAAGTATTTCTATATTTATGTTTAATATTTGGTTATTATAATGTTTTCATAGAATAATTTCCCTAAATAACTAAAAATTCATTTGATACCAACTATGGCATCCCACCATTTTAATGCATAACATTTCATTACATTTTACAAACTAAGGATGGTTATAGTCTACTGTCTTGGAAATCATGAACGAAAAACATGAGAACATAAAACACACTTTTGAAACCCCTTGAAAAGCCTCTTGAAATGTTCATCCAATTTATAACTCTTACTTCTCATAACATGCAGTCATTCATCAAAGTAAAGGGTGAGTAGAAGGTCCAGTAAGGATGGAAAGGGAATCGGTTTAATTGGTATATCAATAATAACATGATAAAAAATCAAAAATACGTTGGAAATGGAAGTAGAGGCATATCATAATGAAAAAAACTTGAATAATAACATGAATATGTGGCGAAAAAATTTAATTTATACATTTATGAACTTATCAACAACGTTCATCCCGAATGTGTTATAAAAATTACCCAGTATATTCACTAAGGTATAGTGAAACTTGTCAACTCTAGAGATTAATTACATAACCAAATGAATTGGAGTGATGTTAGGTAAAAACCATAATATGTATTTATTTTAATGTTATCCACAAAGATCATAATCATATTGTTCATAAATAACAAATAGAGATTTAAATAAGTAGAATTCACTTCAAAATAATGACGTTTAAAAAGATTTTAAAAATAAGATGATTTGGTAATTTATAACTCATGGAAAGGGAATGTGGGATATATGTATTTCAATTACAAGATAAAATATAGAAATTTAATGTCATATGGAATACCTTTAGAAATAAAAATATATTTGGGTATTCACATAAACAAAACAATGGAATTTATTTACAAAAAGGGAGATATTTTTAGACAACGAATCTGTATCATAACAGTTACATGACGTATTTTTTAGAAAAAATTAAAAGATAGGGTACAAGGATAAACCACTCAGAAATAACTGATAATGATGCATAGAGACATAATAAAATAGAAATAATAACTTGGTATGGAATATATAATGTCATACAACATTGAAAGGAAACATTAAACAAAAGAGAAGATGCAATATCTTTTACGATAATTCAGTAGCTAACAATATTGGCATAAAATATAGAAAATATGATGACGAGTCCATAAAGGGTCTCTCATAATGTGGAAAAAAATGGACCGAAATAATGATTTAGAAGAAGATACCCCCCATATAATAAGATTGAAACTAGAATACATAACAAAAAGTAAGGCATGACTTAAAATATAAGGTTAAAGGGTTTCTTTACCTTGAAAAATAACATCAAAATAATTTTTGTTGGGAACATGGGGAGTTTGAGGAAAACATGGGAGGAAACCATGGGATTTAAGATAGTGTGTATTATAGTGGTTTATCTTAATGCTAATCCAATATATGTTGTTTGAAAACCAATTTTAATATAATCATATTAAAATATAATTGTATCAAAAAATAAAAACCTAAAATATAGTATCCTATTTTATATTTTTTTATATTATATTGGCATAAGATACAAGATACCAAATCATAGGGGTTTATATATTTTAGCGGAATAAATATACTAGAGAAAAATTAGATAAGAAATTTCATTCTATGACATGAAATATTTGATAAATTTCAATAAGACCCATATTTTTTCTTTCAATATATCCTTAAATCATCAAATGCTTATTTATGTGTTTCATGAGGCCAAAAATAAATAAAATAGTGACATTAGATGATTGGTATAGAAAAGAGTACATATGATGTTATCATAGAATACCCAAGTCATGGATAATATGACATGTATAAATTACAATGAAATATCAGTTACAAAAAAACCATGAAAGAAGAAGACATCGATGATTAACATAGAAACATATGATAATCAGATGTATGCAAATAAATTTTACATAATGATATTATTTATATTGTCGGGAATTATAATCATTACACCAAGGCATCAATAGTATACATCATTCATTTTTTTAAAGAGTTGTGGACAAAACCTCAATATATTATTTGTTGAAAAGTCTTATTTTTTACTTGGTAGGGGGAGAACCATTACATAGATTGATAGTCCAAGGCCAAGAGGCCAGAAAACATGTCTTGAAAGCCCATTTTTTTGGCCCAACTGCCCCTTCAGGGAACAATTATACTACAATACCAGGGCTTATATAGTACCACCACCACTACGTTTCCTGCTACAGTTCTTATGCAACTACAGTTTCCTTACTATTATAGTTCTTCCAGCACATCAAAGCTCGACATGTTTTCTGGGGCATAAATACATGGGCCTAGTACCAATGGAGAGGCCATACCCTCTCAAACGTTTGAATCCGAATAACAATTCCATATGGAAAACTCTCTACTCTGAACCTACATTCGAGTAGTCCAATATAGGTGAATTGGAAGAAAATTCACTTAAAATCAAACCAAATAACTCAACGAAAACATTTCCACAAACTATAATCCACAAAGAAAAAAAACCAAATCTTGTGAGAAACCTGATCAAAACTAGTTCACAGTTTAGATATCATCCATCCATACTGAAAAATCATCACAAAACCCATAAAACATCAACATGTAACATTCACACTCAATAATTTATAGAAAACAATACCCCAAAAGAAAACAACGTCTTACATTGATACAATTCCACTGCCACAATTTCGGATTAGACCTACCGTGGAACATGTACTCAGATCCAAATAGCGAACCAGAATCATGTCCAAATTTCACATCCAATATAAATAAACATAGACCATTGAGAAATTTTGTAAAAACAACATATCAAAATTATAACTCAAATTCAAGAACAATATATAAGATGACCCACAAAAAACATGAACCGAAATCACGTTGTATCCTTTAATCCCACAGACAGCTAATAGAACAGCACAACACAATCACAATCGATGTAGAAACATGACAGAAACCACACCACATTAGTTGGAAACCGAAACAACGGACCCTCACCACACATCCATGTGAGACCTATCTAGATCGAAGCATATGGCTTGAAAAAGATCCAACAAATGGTGAGATCCACCCAGTTATTTAATCCCACCGATTTTATGATGTCGCCGCATGAAGAGACATTGCACCACAAACATTTTGATTCGATGCATCACAGAGGAGAAGATGATCCACTGTGGGTTAGAGGAAGGTGGTTGGAAGGCAAATCCCTAGTAAGGATCCCATTTTGGGTGAATCATTTATACTCTATTTGACTATGAATTTCTTACATAGATTCAAAAGAACACCTTGGAGAAGAATCATGAAATACTCAATCATGTATTTTGAAATAGTTCTGCTGATTAATTTAGGGGATATATAATATTAGTTCCAACATATCACTTATTTTGTATAATTAATTAAACTTATGAAATGACTGAATAATAAAAAATATAAAAAATCCTTAGTAAAAAATATCCTCATTTGCAATGTAATATATAGAATTTAAAACTTTTTCACTGAACAAAATAAGAATGTTATAATAAGGTATGTTGGAAAATATATAAATATTTTGAATTAGAAAATATATTATATAAATACAAATATACATTAAATTATGTTATGAATTATGAAAACCACTCATATAATAACATAGTTTGAATGTTTGAATAAAATAATAAAAATATATACTAATTGAATTTGATTATAAAAGTAATTTATAATGGGTTAAAGATTTTCTTTGAAAAAAGGAAATCATGAAAAGGAATACTGATAATGAAAAATGAGAATGATTAGAAAGTTTTTGTTTTATTGGTAAAATATTAAATAATACATTTCTTTCAATGGGGTTTTAACAATTAATATATGAACATATGAAAGACATTACAAATATTTACTTCTAAAAAATTGATAAAAATTAATCATAAATTGAAATTTTTACTTGAAAATGGTTTAAATTTATATAAAAATAATCGTGAAACCATATAATTAATATAGACAATGATCAAATAAATTTTAGTTAAAGAAAAAAATAATGAAGTCTTTTCTAATAAGCAATATACAAGATTTATTTTATTAAAAAAATGGTGAATAAATAAAATGTAGAAATTTAGAAACCCATAATAAATATTTTTGTAAATAATATATTTGTATTAACAGATTGTGATATTATAATTCCTCATTTTTAAATAGATACATAATGAATCAAAAATAAAAATTTGATTGTAAAATAAACCATTACCTTTGATTCAAATTAGGTCTGATGTGTTCTAACATTATGTATAAAAATTTTATAGTAATTATTAAACAATTAAATATCTATATTAATCTATATGAAAATAGATATATTCAATTCTTAAAATATTTTTATATTTATTCTAAAAATTGTATTAAAAAATAATTTATTATTGTATAAAATATTTTTCATCATATACCTGATTTGATTTATCTATTATAGACCATAAACCATGGTTATGGTTTCATAAATTATAGAATATTAATATATATATATATATATAACATATTTATAAATAAAAGGAACATTTATATCCACATCATTAAGGAAATTATGAAAAATGATGTACATCTCATCATGAAGATGGTTGTTATCATTTACACACCATAAATGTTTCAAATTTTGTAAGGGCCAGAGGGTTAAAATTTAGAAAATATATAAACATAAAGAATAATTAATGAGATATAAATCTAATATATATACATCAATCTCAGTTATCTCACCATCAGTGATAGTTTATAATGAAAACAGAACTGTTTAACTTGACTGATGAGGTATTAATCATGTATGAGTGATTATCTATTTGATTTTAAATTAAATGGAATTGAGTTTGAAAATGGTTGTACCGTTATCAAAAAAACATTTCAATGTTGTAATGATAATTTCCAAATTATCATATGTTTAAATTTTTTGATGTGGATATGATTTCAGAAAAAATAATCATGATAAGGTTGTGATTTAATATATAAATCTTTCCTAGATAATATAAATATTGAAAAAAATTAACGATTAATATGCAGAAACTATCTAAATAAAGGAAACACTATAACATGGATTAGATTGTTAAAACGGTGGTTTTGTAGTTAATTGATGAGCTAATGGGTTTAATATGTGTTGAAATGTATTGATTTTATGTTTCCTTGTATAAATATGGGAATTGACACACTTGAATATAATAGGATCATTAAAATAAAAAAATTTATCTTTTATGGAATGTTGATAAATTAATGTCAAATAAAAAATTAAGGGTATGGAATGGTCACAGTACAGTAGACCAATAAAATTTAGAGATTTTTTTTGTGATATTTGAATGTTTTTCACTTAGTTAAGCCCCTCCGACAACCATCTTAATTGTTACCATGCAGAAGCATTTTTAAAATATTAAATATACATTATTTTTAAAAAATTATCAAGTTATTACATAATATTGAAACATATAATTTAAAATATGTAATTAATTTTAATAGAATAAATTTCTAGATGGTGAAATTTTTAATTCTATTTTATGGGATATAAAAAATGAAATAAAATTTCTGAAAATTTTATTTTTATATAAAAATGTTATTTGACACCAAAAACATGTATATTATTGGTTTTTGTGGAACTATTTTTTTATAAATAAGTTAATCAAGGTTATGAGATATTAAAAATAAACTAAAACTGAATTTTCATCCTTATTGTCTTATAAATATTAATGGATCAAGAATATTAATTTTATTCGTTTACAATATCATTTTGGTTTTATAATTTCAAGAATCTGTTTGTAAAACAATGGTAATATTTTTTAATTTTTTACTTTTACTCTTAAAATATATATTTTTAATTATGAAATAGATATAAAATTATTATATTCATTGTTATGACATTATGACATCATAAATGTGATTATTTTTGTAAATGTGTTATTTTGAAAAATTCAACTAAAATTATAATATTTAAAGAACACTAAAAAATTCACTCATTGTAAAATTGAACCTAATGAAATAAAAATGGCAGCCTTTTTAAAAAATTAAAAATAAAATTTCTACTATAATTCTAAAATAAAACGATATATGTTGGTAAATATTTTGGTGATGTGGTTTTTACATGTTATAGTAGTATCTCAATTATTAGAACATACATATGAGGAGTACTTAAATGCTCAAAACTAAATTTAATTACCACATCCATAATTATATGAGATCAATGGTTTTATATGATGTCTATATATATTATATCATTTCTATTATTATTTTCATAAATATGAATGAATTGTAAATGATTTAAACTGAAAGGGACGCCTTGTATATTGATCTACGAATTTAAAAACCAATATCTAAAATCCTATTTGTTACTCACCCAGTGGATACTTATAAAAATTATCTAATATGAATTAGTTTTTTATTGTATTACAATTTTTTTGAAAAAAATGTACCCAAAAATATTCATTGTAATATATGAATATATTAAAGTAACATTTTATATGTTAATATTCTAAATGAATAAACAATCATCTCAGGTAGTGATATATGTAAAATATTAGAATTCAGTATCTCACATCTTCTTCGTTTTTTCTATTAATATAATTCATAAATCTCTAGTGTTGTATGTTTTAGATAGATTATAATATCTCTAACAGATTTTTTTTAGATTAGTTGTCGTATTATTTTTACATAACATTAATTTAATTATTTATGTTATTATTATTAATATCTTATAAGTATTTCCCTTATTTTGGTGCAAGAACTTTTTAAAGATTTCAAAAATAGTCAGGTTTATTTTCCATACATTCCATCTTTCATAGGTTGTTCTATAATCTCTGTATGTTAATTGGTGATGAATCATACAGATAATTGACCCATGGGTGGTAGTGTATGGTATAAGGGGAGTTTTTGATTGAAATTTTAATGGTTTTTTATGATATAAATTTTTAAGGGGATATAGCGAGTTAGCACCATGAATATTTTTTCTATATAGTTCGATCAAGATATCCTTTTTTTAATATGTAGAGATGTACAATCATTTCAGCTTAAAAAAATATTGAGTGGCTACGTATAATAAATTATATGTATCCCTTTTTTAATTATTTATTTTGAAAATAAACTTTGTTTTCAATATAGCGAAAACTCCATTATATTAATGCAATTTAATGAAAAATAATTCCATTTTGGGAAAGGTAGCCATTACGTTTTGACCAATTTTGGGAACAATAAGGGACTGTGTGACTGTTTCGGGTGTACATTATGCAAAATTTATCACAAGAATTTAATTTTATATATCTTACTAGGTGACAGATAAATCCTAAAAAAGATATATTATAAATGATTAGTAATTTATTATAAAATAAAAAAATTGTATTGATATATTTTTCATTAAACTATTTCAAATTATTTCTAATCAATGATTCACTATTAAATCATTATTTACCTGATAATTCCTAGATTAAATCAAACTATTTTTCATCCATCGTCATTCACTATCGGTCTAGAATTACTAGTACACCAATCATATTATAATAGTATCTTTAACAAGAATATCAATAACATAATGATGTGTGATTGATGACATAATATTTTATTCAAGGATTATATCACATGATCATGAAAATAAATAATAATAGTAATGAATTATATCATTATTTCGTAAATTTATGGTTATAAATATAATTATTCAATCAAAAATTTTAAAATATTTTCCACTTTTATTGTTTGAATATAATTTAATAAAAAATGAATTTAATTAATATAGAAAATTAAATACCACATGTCACGACATAAACAAATTCTATTTAATTTAAATAATTTTAAATTACATGGATATATGATATCCCTTTTTAAAATTATAAAAAAAATATTTAATGTGACATTAAAATATGTCCTATAACCTTTAAAAATATACTATTTTCTCGTGATAACTTTTTCTTTCCATGAACGAAAAAAAAATTCTCAATACAATTATAATATATATTTACATATATAAATAATGGTAAAATTTATTTATAATAATGATAAAATATAACTAATTTATTGATATCACAAGAAAAATATTATTGTATTATGATCTAAAATAAACAACAACCTCAAATTGAGAATCACTATAGTATAACAATCATTTTCAAAAAAATATAATATGATATTAGTCCAAATTATTATGTGACCATATATAAATATTATAAAACAGAACGTGGGAGAATAAAAACCCATGAATGATATCTTGTAATACCTCATTGACCCTATTGTATAACGTATAATTTATTCACAAAAAAATTCATAGTAATTAAAATGTGATAAAAAATCATTTTCTCAACAAATGTATCAAAAATGAGGATGCATAAATTTGAAATAAACCTTATTTACCACATATATATTCAATTAAATATGAAAAATAAACAATAAATGATCATTAATGATATATATTAATTTATAAAAAATCATTTTAATCATAGTGGAATTTAAATCGTCATTCAGTACTATGAAGATAATTTTTTTCTAACAATTCAACAATAATTATTACTATCAATAATAATAAAAAAGTCACATTTATTGCATTATATGGTTCAATATATACATTACATATAACAAAATACTATTAATATTTCTAAAAATTTGAAGTGTTTGGAATGATACACTTTCTCAATGATTGAAGCATCCAATGGTAAATAATACTCGAGTAAAATTATTGGTTATTTATTCATGTTTCCCTTTAATATGGATCACAAGGTTCATTCATCAAGAGAATCAGTCTCAATGTCTTATGAGTCCCTCAAAAATAATTTTTTTAAAATGAATTTGTGTTTTATATGAATAATGAACCAGTAAAATAGGTTATAGTATTATAATATTACCTGGAATATATTGGTTCTAATTATTTTGGTAATGTATAACAAAATATTGATGTAATAATATTGTAAAGGTATATTTTTTGTACTTAATGTAGAATAATTATGATATAAAAATAATATGGGATTATGTATAAAACTACATTAAATATGTTTTAATAAATAATATGTTCTGATGTTGGCATGAGGAAAAAAATTCTAACATAGTCCCATTGGAACTAGATCCAGCTACTTGTGACCTCAAAGTGATAAATATAACATAAAATTTTCCTACACTATGTTATGGATTTTATCTTTGAGATTACTAATTTATACACTATGAATACTCTACAAAATATTATATCATATATCGTAAATCAATCATATTATAATTCATATGTCAAAAATATATCTTCACAAATATTTATTCACATTTGACGTAATGGTATGCTTTATTACAAATACAAAATAGATGAATATAAGTGAAATTTAATTCAAATATATTATTTTGTGGAAAACTACAATATGTATATCCTTTAAATTCTATCGACTCAATTTCATTATTAGAATAAAATATGTCAAACACACTCACACACACACACATAATACCTTTGGATATATTTGTTTAATACCCCCTCCAACTCCAATGCAATCCCTTTTTGGGAAACAATACAGTGTTGTGAATCAATGTGACACTCTAATAGAACATATTTTAGTTAATATCATTAATGGAATATTGTCTTAAATTATAGGCATTGTATTAATTATTGAAAATTAAATAATAAGAAAAAATATTTCATTTTGATTATTTTGAAGATTTATAGGGAGAACCTAAAATATTCACCAGTAGGGGAACCAAAATAAAAATAAAATTAGGGAAGAGTAAAATAATGGATACCATGAGAATTAAAATTCATACAAATCACTCCATTATATGGCATGGATGTTAGGATGGTGAATAAAATAAGTCAGTCTCCATGAGTTGTGGCAGACATTAGGAATTCTGAATCATTTTTTCCCTCACTCTATGTGTGAAGAACTATTATACTACTATTATTAAAGCCATGAAACCTTATATATATATATATATATATATATATATATATATTATATTGACTAGGGAGTGATTCTTGAACTATTTGGGTAATTAAATATAGTCATTGAGTCGGTTACATCCATTACCATTGTGATGTTTTCTTACCTGTATAATGAAATCCATTTGACCATCTCGTATGCCTCATCCCATAAGGAGTCTCCACAACTGTTGTGAGAAATGAAAACAATGATGACCCCTCCACATGAGTCTTTGAAAAAAATGACTCCGAGTATGGTTCCATTAACTCACGGTATATTTGTATGTAGCTTAGAACTAGACAGATATGGCCTCTAGTAGATTAAGTTACATTGATTGGAATTGGACATATCACAAATGGGATCTCTGCCTTTTAAAATAGGATTGACTATCAGAGTTCTTCCACATTCTTACTTATGAGATTCATATCATCCATGAAAATTTTAGAATAAGTGACCAGAATAAATCCGCCATCAAACTCCATCCATAAGAATGAACAATAACTCAGTACATGATGATAATTTAATAAATAAATAGAAAAAAATTTAAGTATCCAAAATATATACATTGCAATACCAACTATCTCCATGAACTCCATATTTGCATCTCTAAGATAACAAATGCTCAGTTCAATCTCCAAGAGAAAACTCTTGTGGGCCTGCAAAACTATTTATATTTAAATATGGATAAAATACATGTATAAGATTTTGGATCATCCCTAAATACTCTCATGAAAAAGTTGAATGATATATACTAAATCCTATTGAATAAGTAATTAAACTGAATTTTTCACTAATGAGCTAAATATATATATATATCTTCATTGTGGCTCACTCACCAATTTACACATAGACATATTAAATCCATGTTTAAAATATATTCATACATAAATATATAAATAGTGTACACTATTTACACTTCACCATATTTTTTTCATTCTCATTCACTAATTATTGAAATCATACAATCATCCCTCCAATGACTAATCCTACCATAGAGTGTGAAATAATAACCAAGACATCAATAATACTATAAAAATCATCAAAAACTCATCGTTATCATATAATATAACCAATAGATGTACAATAATAATTCAAACACTTGAAACATGAATTATATATCAATTAATTATATCTAAATAACATAATTATATGACAATACATACTCACCATGAAAAGATTCAAGTTTCTATTATAACACTTTGTTTTCACATCTCTAATATAAATATATCATTTGACAAAAAGTTTTCCCATCCCACATGTGTCCACACCCTATACCAAAAGCATTCATATATTAAGTAATCCCGCATAATATAATAGTTTATAATGGAGACTATGGGAGGGGAATAATTTATCCTATATTTATCATCAACCTGGATATTAGTTAATTTTTTTTAAAATAATATTAATTTAGGTTTTCTTATTATATTGGTAAGTGATGAGGATGAAATTATAAAATATGACCACATTGTCACATTATTTACAAAAAAATGTGGAGATGATTGGATTTATAAATTAATTCATATTATGATCACTATTTTTTTCTCTAATAGGTGATCTATATGGATACCACATCTATATTGGGAAACATTCTTTATTTCCAATTTATGGTGGTCTTTGGGGTTACAAAACTGATGATTCTAATAAACATACAATATATGATAGAATGAGAGGTTCTTCCATAACACCCTTTTGAGGGAATTATTTCAAACTCCATAAATTTATTATACATTTAATATATGATCAGGATTCCCTAACAATCCCAAATATAGAATTCTTTTTCCTCTATTGCAATAGACTAATACAAGAAATGTATGCAATAAAAGAACTATTTGTATAATAGGATCTCTATTATTCTTTTTTATTAATATGATTCTATAGTTTATATCCATGATTTCTTACTCAAGATTGTATTTCTATATAGGTAGGTTGTTTGTGACTTAGAGGTATGAATGAACAATTATGATGTTTCTTTTGAATCATGCGAAAATATGAATCAAAACCCATTTAATTCATGTGACATAATTTAAATTTATAATTGGACAATAACATGCATCATAATGTTACAAAATATGAAAATATAGTAATTTTAACACTATTTATAGGGCTCATTCCTTTGATTGTATATGTTGTGTCTAGTTAAAAACAAATCTGTGTGAATGTAGTTTTTATTATGAGTGTTTGCATTCAAAAATAAGTGAATATATAATTTTTAAAATAGTAATGATTAAATGAAGGATTCCAATAGTTTTCTCATTAATATTATATATCATTTAGTAAATAATATAAATAATTTTTGTTGCACCTAATGATTGTCCCAAATATGAGCCTTATGAACAAACAATGGAACCATCGTCACTAGTATCTGTGTATACATGATTTGTTATCGGTGTGAGAAAATAGTGGTATATGATGATTGGACACATTTCCTGAGATAATAATATTTATATTCTATGGGAATTACACATTGTGATCTCCCTGATATGTTATTACTAGTATATTAGACAATATGATATAGATATTATGAATTGGAAATGATGGGAATGCATTGATTAAACAATTATATTTATTTAATTTTTTTTTCTCAACCAAAAGAAAATTATTTTACTAATTAATTCATTATTATATTAACTTCAGGAATGTAATATTTGATAGGATATTTCTTCTAAAAAATTATTAACTCACTAATTTCTAAGTGAAAATTTATTTATTGAAATATTATTATGTTAAGTTATTCTGGAATTTTTTTATAAACTATGTTTGTAAGTATAACATATAATTTGGAACCCAAAATTTTTATGAAAATATTTTGATCATATACTATACACTATTGGAAGGTATAGATCAATAATGATATATTTTGAAAAAACCATATGTTTAAAAGAATAATTGTGTGGTTCATCAACCATAATTTTGAAATCAAGTGCATCTTGTTAATAGTACATTTGTAGTTATGTCATTCCGTGTAGGAACCCAGCATTAGACTATTCAACTTAGGATTTTTGAGTTTTACATGTTATCCATGTTTTTTTGATATGGTCTCACCAAAATAAAATATCACTTTTAGGATTCTATGAGACCTATTCAAAGGATTCAGTGCAATATATTTAATTATTCATATTTTAAAGGGATGTTATGAAACATTTTTCTAATTTGAATTCAAATATTCATGATTTATTCTTTGGTATTCTGATATTTTCTCTAACATAGAGCTATTCAACCTACAAAATAAATATTAAGATGATCATCTTCTATTGATATGTTAATACAATTGCATTGAACTATAGATATATGAGAGGGATAAAAAATTTGTTTTCTCTAAAATATAATCATTTTATTTTGTAAAGAGATACACTTTTTACATAGACTTTCCTTGATATAGTCACTGAGATGGATATAACATATTGTTAAATCTAATTTGGTATGTTTGAAAGAGCATTTTATTGAATTATACATTCTAGAAAAACATTTGAATATATGTTTATAAAGTTTTATGAAATGTTGTTTAATTAAATCATTTGAAAGCATAAAAGAAATATTTGTTGTAGTATCATGTTACTGAATATATAACACATATGTTAGTTACTACTATTATTGTGTGAAAATACGACATCTCTATCAACAAAATCTTTATACATTTATTAGTGTTTCGAATTTTCTGCACATTCAGGGTGGGGATTGAGTGTCATCATCTAAGAATAATATGTGGATTTTTGGTTCCCTATAAAATAACTATAAGGCCTTCTAAAAGCTTTTTTATCATAGGTATCAATAGCTTTTATTCATTTTTGTATGTCACCAATAATAGTAAATAATAGTGAAAATAACCATTTTAAATAAACATTCATTGGTTGAGTGGACTAGGGAATATTAGTGCCCAAAATAAAAATAAATATTTTTTTGTTTTTTTATTTTTATTTATATTCAATAATCTCTCAATTTTATAAAATAATGTATAATTGTATAATAATAAAATTTCAATGATTCTATCAATGATTTTAGAATATAATATTTCACCCCATATTATATGTCTTCTTCATATGTATTCTATTCTTCCCAGAAAAACATGTTGTATCAAAGGCATATATCTATTGGAATAATTACTTTTCGAAAATCCTTGATTTTTTCATATCTGATATCAAAATTATATATCAATTTTTTCTATATTTTTCTATTCGTGGAGTATCCTTTTTGATAATAATAAGTTCATTAAGTTTTTTTTCTCTAATGAAAAATCTAGTGTGTATATTAGATTTAATAATCCTGAGTTAAATGTTCATATGAATACATCTTTATATGGATGATTCTAAAAAATGTATATCGATAAATCACGATCATCACATTAATAGTGGTAATTTTGGATGTTAGGAATCTCAGATGATTATTTAATTGAAAAATCAGTAAATAAGGGTTTATAATTTTTTTTCAATACATATGAATTTCCTAATGAATTTCTACAAATATGGGATCATGACTATAAAAAATAATATGACCATAATTATAGAGAAATAAATACTACTATATATGGTCAATGGACTGGCGAGTTTAATAACTTTGATTTTTCTCTTACTATCTATTAAATGTGGAAAAATATTATTTCTTTCTTTTGATGGAACTAAAAATGTAATAAAATTAATGTTAGATATTTCAATTTTAAATATGGATACATTAAAAATGAATTATAATAAAAATATCATTCAAATGAATTTGATATTTAATGAAATTGAGAATAATTTTACAGATTGTAAAATTTTATTTAGAAATAAGATAAATCCTTAAACTTCTTATAGTTTTATCATATATTTGTAATTATATATCTTATTCTATATGAATATCTATAGTAATGAGTGATCTTGTAGTGAAATAATTTATCGGATACTTGATTATGAATGAAACATAAATGCATGATGAAGCTGCAAATCATATCAAATATAATGATGCTAAAAATCTTATAAACAATTATCATTCTTCTCAAAATACTACATTGAATAATTATTATGATTGATGTTATCCATATATATGTAAATATTTATCAAATCATGTTGATTGGATTGGAAAACTGTACAACAAGTGAATGAATGAAACTAAATATAATTGATGCTATGAATGCAAAGACAAAGTTCATACAATGATTAATTTTTCATTATATAATGATAAAAAAATATGATTATAAAACAGAAGGAATGAAAATTATGAAGGCTACTAGGAGTGATTCATCAAGTTAAAATGATGAATATTCAAAAAATTCAGATTCAAAGGATAAAAAATAAATGACATATCATATGGATCATACTAATGAGGTTAAATATTTTCACTATAAAAAATAAAAATATTAGAAACACTTTGACGATTAATGAAGTCGGTATTTATTTATGTTAAAAGAAAAACATGAATCTTTGACAATGGAACATTTAATTATTAGAAAATATTGTCATCATGTGTCATTAGATAATTAAAACATTTATGATCTACATAAAACTAGAATTAAATAATTGAGAATTGAAGTAGAATAAATTAAAAGTGACTCCAGTATATTGGCTAATGAAGAAAAATATCTAATTGTGTTTCCTGATATGATAGTCATGAAAACCAAAAAAAAATGTAATTGATAGAACATGTTAAAAACCCACATTATATACGTATTATTTTATTTTTTCCATAAACTATAAAACCATGAGAAATATTAATTTTTTTGAATAAAATTGATATTATAAAAATTATAATTTCTTCATAAAACCTAAAAATTTTCATAATAAATTTTTTTAATTTTCAAAATATATATTAAACTATACTGGTAAACTATCAATAAAAAATAAACAGATTTAGTTAACTTAAAGAATACATGCTAACAATTCAGGATCCAAAAGAATATGGGAAATATAAGTTAATTTAATTTTATGTTATGAGGGATCAAACCACTAAAATATATTTTTAATTTATTAACTGGTCGGTAGAGATCTATATGGAAATATCAGTCCTAATAATGGAGTGATCAACTATTATATAGTTTGTGACCTCAAAATTCCTAAAAATGGAACTATTAAATATGATGTATTTTTATTATATTCTAGTTATTGTGTTATTGAATTAAATATTTTACTTATGGGTTGAGATATATTTTATGATAAATTTTTTTAAACATTCCTTCATCTTTGATTTAAATAATTAAAATATAGTCTATATTATATTATAACTACAGTTATTGAAATATTAAAAATAAATATATAAAAACTAAATTAGTTATATAAAATTTTAATAGTATAATTTAATCTTAGGTCATTATTATTTCATTAAATACCTTTTGAAAAGTTTAAAGCCTTAATGATTATTATTTGTTTTTAAATATAGTATTATGAAGCATCATTTCCACCTTATGAAAACAAAATGTGTTGAATTCTTTAATATCCCTAGTGTCTTATTCATGAAAAACATTTCTATGATAGTTTTTTATCATTATTTAAAAATCATCCTCAATGACTTGAATACCCATACTTAATAATGATGATGTGATCAAAAAAATAATTATTATGGAAATGTTCATCTGGATAGACATCAAGTATTTTTGTCATAATATGATATATTAAGATAATTTTATATTTCATTTAATAATGATTAATTTGAAGAATATTATGGCATATATATTTAATGTTTTAGAAAAACCATAACATTCATCGTATCATTGGAATAAAAATAATTTATCTTATATAGAGCACTTATTTGAATTAATTACAATAAATACTGAAATAGTGTTGTTTCATACTGATATAAATGGGCCTATAAAAAAGATTAAAGAGTCATAAAATGTGAGAGATTCAAAACTGGTTATTTATGAAAATAAATATACAATAAAAATATGATAGAAATTTTTATTTAAAATGATTTATTTTTTAGTTTTATTTATAATTGTTATGTTAGGTGTTGTAACTAAAAAGATAAGTTGTTACTATGTCATACGATGAATAGATGAAATATAATTTGGTTGAAAACATATTTTTTATTCCTTAATTCAATTATCATCAAATTTTCAATGAAATATATAACCACTATCAATATTTTGAAGATATTTTTTGAAAATATTAATTTTTGGAATGTATTGATAATCCTTCAGGACACCCTTAATCATTATATTACCAAATATAAATAACATTTTTGTTATCATTTATCATGTTTTATAAATTGTTTCATAATTTCATTGTGAAAATTATGTTCGTAGTTAGTCATTTTAGGGATATTCATTTTCTAAAATGTTAAAATTTATTATAGATCAGATATTAATATATTAAGATGTGTAATGAAATTCTTTTAATAGTTTAAATTTTTACATCAATATTCAAATGCTCTAGAATCAATTTAAATTTTTATCCATGAAAATTATTATAATTCTTTTCATATCAATTATTCTATTTATTAAGGGGATTTCTTTAGGAAATTATTTTTTTATTTAAAATAACGATGTATTTTAATATGTTAATTACAAACTCAAATTATTAAATGTATAATGGTTTATAAGAATATTTATCTTTAATGTAATACTATAATTATGAGGAGTTCATTTTAAATTATTTCTAATAATTATGATGTCTCAAAAAGCAGTATATGTTCTAAGGTATGAAATTTACATAGTTTATAGGAGAAATGTGTGAGATGATTATATAATGATAGAGATGATTATAATATTAATTTATAAATGGAAATTATTCATAAAGGGTATTTAGTAAAAATTTCTAACCAAACAATGTTTATTTACTAATGAAATTTATTTATCTATTTTTAATTACATTTTCATATTCGGGTTTCTATAACCATGAAAACGAGGATAGTATTGAGAATTTTTTTATTGATGATTTTCATTGATATCATTTTGGTTTTTATTTTCCCAAGAACCTATAATTATATTAATAATAATTTTTTTTCTTTTAATTTTAGGAAAACTTTATTCATTAGGATATTTATTCTAGAAGCATACTCAAGTCATTGATCCACGAGTTAAATATTTTTTAACGAATTTTAGACATTTAAATATATTTTTAAAAACATTTATTCTCCCATTTATTTATGTTTAATTTATAGTTTAGGAATGATATGATTGGATGAAAATGTATGGAACATAAATCATATGGTGTTGGAAACTATCGATCAACAACCCTATATTTATATGAAACCCAATTTTTAAAGGAATAAAAGTATGGTTCATCAACCTTTTATTTTTAGTCATCCTTAAATTTTCATGAATGATTTATTATTATTATTTTTATTATGTGAATTATATCCATTTTTTAGTGTTCTATGATGAATATATAAATTAATTGTATTGTATGTGTTTTCTACAGCAGTGTCAATGAGGTAAAATATACCTTAAAATCTATTTTTATACAAATTCAAATGGTTTATTTAAAATGATTTAATCAGTATTATTTATATGGAACGTTATGACTCCCTTTGAATGAATTGAATAAAAATATTCATGATTTAGTATGTTGTATTTAAAGATATTGTTTTAACTAGTGTTATTCTTCCAATAATAGAAATATTGAGACGTTCATCTTCTGATTGTATGAGAATAAAAAATATTCACGATATAGATATATACATTGTATAGAAAAGTTTTGTCCTTCTAAATAATAGTGATTTATTTACATTACATCTAATCATTTGAGTCATATATGTATTTATCTATTCAATACTATTTTTATACCTTATCTTTAAATATTTTTCATCATGTTTTATAAAAAATTATTCAGTATTAAACCATTAAGACTTAAAATTTTGTACATTTTTCTATTTTTTCTCGACTCTAGTTTAATCAAATCCAAGGAAGCATTGAAGAACTATTATTTTTATTTTTTATGTTACTTAAAATAAAAAACAATTTTCAGTTACTAATATGACAATTTTAAAATATGTTTTCTCAATAAAATTATTATCTATTTGTTTATTGGAGTTTTGGTAGCTCGAACATAGTAATGGTGGTGAAGCAATATCATATTCTCATAATATGTTGTGGATTTTCTGTATCCAATTAATGAATATAATTTCCTTGTATAACCCATATTATAAAGTTATCTTCAATTATTTTTATTTTTTCATGTCCCTGATAAACGGACATACTATAGAAAAACACCATGTTCACTGAGAGAGCATTAGTGTAGTGGACTAGGGGTTCATTGTACCCATAACCACATTTAAAAATGTTTTTTATCCATATTTTTTTTAAATCTTACTCAAATATAATAAATATATATTCTATTTATAATAAGACAATTTTTTTGAATCTATCATGGATTTTATAAGATCACAAATCACTACCCTATTGTGTCATTGACATAGTACTTTTGGTAAACATCAAATAACTAGATAGGGATCATACATATCGAAATTAAAAAATTAATTAGATTCCTTTTAGTTCATCTGGTTCCATACCCATTGATGGGTTTAATGATCTTAAGGTATCATTTTTGTATTACACATAAGGGGATTCCATTGTGTGAACCCATAATCCATATGAAATTTGTGGATGAATAATTATATTCACATATAATAATTGTATTTCTATAATATATTGTATTTTAAATATTAATGGAATAGAAAAAAGGTATATCCCCATGTCACATATTCATTCATTACCATATAATGTAAAAATGTACAAGAAATCAATATCTACTCTCTGATGAAAAAAGGTGGATGATTATGAATAATGGTTTTTCAAAAATCTTGTAAGACATGGAAGCCCTTTCTAATGGATGATGGTTTCAGGAGTGCATAACCTGGCCCCATTATGAACACTCTGGACAATAAGGGATTTGTTTCCAATGAAATATGAAGGGTGGATCACAAGGATTGAGGGTACGGGTCCATGTTTTCCATTCAAAGAAGGCTGACATGGCTTAGGCTATATGATAAAAAAGTATATTTGTCCAATATTTATTGTATGAAAGCCTTACATTTTCTAGGTTTTCTTCCCAACATGATGAAGGGTGATTGAAATAAATTTCAGTATGTCTTATCCTGACCAATATTGTGTTCCTAACATTATCAAAGATGATACATACAAGGATATCTACCGATTAAAGATGACTATTCAAAGGGATACTGCTAGATAAATTTTACACATCCAAGGTTCATCTCAGTATCTAACATTACACAAACAAGCATGTCATTTAATCAAATATTTTTTTAATAGTGAAGTCACATTAAATGTTTTACATATCCAATGGTTATCCTGAAATATAGGATATCACGTTATTCATCTTCAAAAAGACCCATTTCATATTACATAGGGTATATTTTTTATCCATGATGACATGTTGGAGGGATTCTGCATGACATGGATGACATGTCTATAGGTGATTTGTTATCATAGATAAATGTTTATGGATTTTAGATCCATGACTGAGGGTTCTTAAATATTTTATATGATGAGTGGTTAGTTATATGATCACATTATTTTATGGGATTCAAGTGACAGAATCTCACAAAAATGTTAAAGGGAATCATTTCATTGCGTTATTGATAGTGGTTTCCATGATTGGTGGAGTGTGTGGGACATGTATCATGTATTATTTTTAAATACAAGGGTTTTCATGATTTTTTTGTTCCTGTCTATGTGTTTATATGAATGTCAAGGGAACATGTCATGGCACAAAATCCTAAGGGATACACGAAGCATCTGTGAGACCATGGGATCATGATGGTTATTTGGTGATATTTTATACATTACGTGTTTGTAAGATATTATTGAACTCTCATGAAATTTTCTTGTAATGGGTATCATGATAACCTATATCCCCAATTGAAAATGTCCCCTATATCACTTTTCCATCTCTACTTATCTATCATCCCCTCAATTCTTTCCCTATATCATTGTATATAATGTATATCCCTATGATTTTCAGTGTTGTGTCCCTCTCCGGATTTTAAAATCATTTAAATTGGATAAATGTGTTTAAATATGAAATGGTCAACACATATTTCACTATTTTTCATGTTAATAGAGGATCATGCACAGATTAAGGTGGTGGTTGGTGTGTATATAATGATTTGCAGCACTCCGTGATCCTTATGATCACCTAATTTTGAGGTCCATATCAATCACATGATGTATTTGGTTGATTTATTTATCAAATGACAATGGCCATACACATCGCAATAATAATGGAATTTGGTAGTTTATGTTATGGGATTCACGTGATCATGTACCTTTTTTGTGAAAAAAGCAAGACAACAAGGAACTGGATCACCCAAATGGAATCTGTATATGATAGAAGATTCATATAAATTCAAGATATGATTTTTTCATGTGATATCAGGGTGATTTCACCTAGTATTTTCTATATATTCATCAAATGAAAACATGATCTATGATACTTCCCATGATGGACTATTTTGGTCCTTTTTATTTATATCTCTTGATCACAAAATTGATTTATTAATTATCATCAAGGATTCTCACCATCACAGCATTCATGTGGCATATGATAATAATTTAATCCATAAAACCTTAGGGGAATGTGGAATTCCACTATAAAACTTCTAATCATGGAATAAAACCTTCTATAGATGGTATTGATTTCATTGATTGTGGATTGGTGGATATACGAATGAGTGATAGTTTCTCGATCATGTAATTGATGAACATCATGTTTTCACTGATTCATTCTATTTAATTGGTCCATGTATGCAAGACATAGGTACAAACATGTATTTGGATGGTCAATAATGTCTTAGATTCTTGGGTTAACAATTGTAAATGGATATTAGGGTGAACGATGATCTGTAGATATATGATATTGATTGGGATGATGTTGTATTTTTCCCTTTTGATAGTCATAGATGATCTAACTGATATGTATAGGTTCATCATATGTACCATATTCTATACACGTGTTTTAAACACATGAATTATGCGTGATTGCTACCAAAAATTGTATAGGAGAAGGGTAATGAGAAAGTCTATGAAGTTGCCTCGTGAAGACCTCTTGTGGAGCACCATGGCACCATGCCTTCCCCGATATGAGGAGGTGGGATGCCCCGCGAGCCGTTTGACATGCGCGAGCTCGCTGCGAAGAGAGGAGGCAGGATGACCCACGAGCCCCTTGATATTTGTGAGCCCGCCCTGAATCTAGGAGGCGTGATGATCCATGAGCCATTTGACGTTCGCGAGCCCGTTACGAATCAAAGAGGCATGATGCTCCACAATGCATTTGATGTTTTTGTGCTTACCACGAAGCAAGGAAGCAGGATGCTCCGTGAGCCAATGAGATGTTTACAAGCCCGCCGCGGAGTGGAATCCATATTTTTTCCGAGTGTGCTCTGCTTCAAGGCACATTTTGCTTATAAATACCGGCCTCCACCGTGCACATATGATGTATCATCTGACCTTTCACCTTCTCGGCTCTCAAATCATGAATCACTTGCTGCTCTATGAACCATGAGCTGCTCATGGTACTTTTAATCTATAATGGGCCTCCCATTTTCCCTGTTTCAACTCCTCTTTTGAGAGGGATTCCTTTCACGAAGCCCACGGGGCCTTATCGATGGAAGGAGATCCTCAAGGGGTCTCCGGACATTGAGGAGCTATTATGCTTTGCGATAAAACCCCATGCACACATGAATCAATTGCTAAGGCAAAGTCACTATGCCTCAAGAAGCACATTGCTTGAGTGGACCATTATTCATGAGGCACCCATGCTTTCTAGGTTTTTTCATCGTGAATTCCCTTCCACTTCACGAAGAACCTCTTGTATGCACCTATTCCATATGCCTAGGCTAGTCCACTTCACTTTTTGAAGCCCAAAAAAATCATGAAACCCTTCCATTGCATGGAGTAACAGATCTCTATGAGGCCTCTACTTATAAACCCATTTAATATGAAACACCCTCTCCCGTACAACCTCCTAGGTTTTCATGTAGTAATTTCACAAGTCCCTTGGATGACACTGCCCATTGCATTTCTTCTCCTCATAATTCATCATAGAGGCACGCTGATAGCTATTGCTTCTTCACATAGCCATGCTAACATGGACCCCACAATGGTTCGCTACATGACACCCCCTAGCCATGGAATTTTCAGTGAATTCCCTTCACCAAGTTATAGAGGGTACTTGTTATGTAAGTCCCATGGGTGTGGAGAAAACCCACCTCATTCGAGATGCTTGATGTTAAAATTCCAAGAACCATCATCCTCCCCACATGATGATAAATTGTGACTCCACCACATGTATTCTACGTGGGGAAAGGGTAACCACCAGGGTGTAAGCCCCTAGCATTTCATGTAGGAGGTAGCACCCCAACTCTTCCTCTCTTCCTGGATGCCCAGTCCCGCTCTTGCTAGGCCTTGTCACCATTCAGGCCTCCATCTTAGAGTAACTCCCAACCCCTCTAGGATTCGAACCATGCTTATTCCCCTATTTATTCTATGGGTTGTGATCATAGGTAATCCCCACTCCATTCCACATGGACACACATTTCACATCGTGACCGTTAGGTCTCTATTGCCTCTTGTTTCTCACACCGAGTATGACTCACGTGGGATTATAGCAAGCACCGACCATGAAAATCAGCCATGAAATATGAGGCCTTTGATCCTTGGGAAGGAAAGGTACATAGGACGCCCCCTTATGGTTCAATCTCACCACCCATTGGTCACTCCGACCCCCTTCACGTTGGTTCACCAACACCTTGGGTAGCCTATAGTGTATGCCCGACCCCCAAACAGGTACTACGAGGTCTTTTATCCTTGTTAAGTCAATATACATAGGAATCCTCACTTAGGGTCAATCCCACCAGCCATTGGTCACTCCTACCCCCTTCAAGTCGGTTCACCAACACCTAGTGCAGCCTAGAGTGTAATCCCCACCCAAAACTATGAACTATGAGGTCATTGATCTTTGTTAAGGAAAGGTACTTATGATGCCTCCATGAGTTTCATGCCCACCACCCATTGGTCATTATGACTCCCTTCACATCGGTTCACCAACACATTAGTTAGCCTATAGTGTAAGCCCCACCCCCACCCTTGATCTATGAGGTCTTTGATCCTTTTTAAAGAATGGTACATAGGATGCCTCCCTGAGGTTCTATCCCACCAACCAATGGTTTCTTCAACCCCATTCATGTTGGTTCACCAACTCATTGAACAACCTTGAGTGTAAGGCCCACCCCAACCATGAACTATATGGTCTTTGATCCTTGCTAAGGCATGGTACATAGGACGCCACCCAGAGGTTCATGCCGACAACCCATTGGTTGCTCTGACCCCGTTAATGTCGGTTCACCAACACCTTTGGAAGCCTAGAGTGCAGAACCCACCCCCAACACTGAACTAAGAGGTCTTTGATACTTTCTATGGCAAGGTACGTAGGAATCCTCCAGGAGTTACAATACCACCACCCCGATCATTCTGACCATCTTCACATTGGTTCAACAAAACTTTTGGATACCTTAGAGCATATTCCCCCATTGCCCCATCCAAACTATGCGGACATTGATCCTTTCCAAGGTATAGTACGTTGGAAGCCTCAACGTGGTTCAAGCCCAACACTCGGTCGCTTCGACCACCTTCACATTGGTTATCCCCCATCCTACATGACATTAAATTGTGGACACTGATTAGCGGTAAGTCGTTGTTTCCCCAGTCAGGGGTAAGCCATTTCGCACAAAACCCATCCTGAACAACGAGATCTTTGATCCATGCCAAGGTAAGGTACATAAGAAGCCTCCCTTAGGTTCAAGCCCAACAACCATTAGACCCCAGGTCCTCATTCATATTGGTTCACCGACCCCCCCCCTGAACTACATGGTCTTTAATCCTTGCCAAGGCAGGGTACATAGGAAGCCTCGCTGATGTTCAATCCCACAATCCACCAGTCACACCGAACTCCTTCACATCGGTTCAACCCCATCCTCTGGTAAGCCATTTTGATCTTATCCAGCTGCAAGCCGTTGATACTCATTTCCAGAGGTAAGCTATTGTGACCCCATCCTGTGGTAATCTATTGAAAACCTCAATCGGAAAAAAGTCGTTGTCAGCTGAAAAACATGTTCGTTGATTCCCTACCATGGGGTTATGTAGGAATCCTCTTTAAGGCTCATGCCCAAAACCATCGTCATCATCATGACAGTTCCATCCCATTCACCACCCACTTCATGAAACCTCCCATCATACCTTTTGATTCTTACCCGGGCCACCACTTCCCAGTGGGATCATGCCACCCCATTATCCCTTCCATTTAATATAATTAGGCAAGCCAACTACATGTTGGCCCCAATATAGGTGTTCCCTCTAGGGGTTTCACCCATCAGATCCACTTTAGTCAGTGTTCGGATTAGTCTGATCTGTCTCCGCTGGACATTAAACATACAACATACCTTGTGTTAAACAAGGGAATATGAGTAAAACCTTAGATTCATGTCCATTGAATATGACTCTGCACGTTCTATGTGGGATTACCCGGGATATTGTGCCCTAGAGAAGCCCTATAATATTAGATAGAAAACAGATGCCCTAGTATCGCAGGGTCCAGACATGCCAGTGATGCCCAACATGAGTACTCCCCAGACTAAAGGTTGCTACCCTGACATGACCCCTTGGAATGTCCCGACAGAAGTAGTTTAATTAACTGGTGTCAATGAATATATGGTACTAGGAAGAGTTTCATGAACAGTATCTTAAATCTATATGGAAGACCCAGCTTAGGAGACGTGTTTCGAGGAGGAATCCAAGGAGGGAAGAACTGGCATCCTATCATCCTTTTTAGATCATAGAGAAAACACCCCTGAACAAGTTGTGTATGTCACCCACCTTTGGAAAGAAGGAATGTGGGGAAACAAAACCGTGCCTTTCGTCAACAAACAAGACAGACGCGTGTGCTCCAATGAAAGTGTCAGAAACAGAAATAGTAATACTGATGTGTAATTATTCTAATAAACATGGAGATTAGTAGCACTCAAGGAATCAATGGATTTATGTGTCACCGGATCTAGTGATCTGGCACCAGTTCAAGCCAAACAAACAGTGGGGCTAGCATAAAACTCACCAGACATTGGGGCAGTAGAATGTTGAAAATCCCATTCTGCGACGTTTTTTGCGTGGGTACCTCTTACTTGTCATGGAAGTTGGAATGGCACTAGGGCCTTGGTCATCAATTCCTTTATCTATCAGCAATGACATGTTAATCTCCCTACTTACAGCAATCAGGTTGCTGCACTCGGAATGCAATCACCACCAGCACAATGACACTGGGGCAGAGGCAGCGCCATCATGGCAGTCCCACGTGGCTCCACCACATCCAAGACGGCCTCTACACATATGGTAATGGGGCGTCCATGTCACATCTCCCCATTCGAGGATATATCGCGGAGGATAATCAACGACGTCATTCACCATTACTATGAGGAGGGCATAATCTCGGCTCAGGATATGGACCTCAAGGATCTTGTGGCATCTACACCTCATCGCCAATACTGATCATGAGGGCATAGCAGGGAGCCGCTGCTACCGATGCCGACATATATGAATTTTGGGAGCCTCTCCTCGGAATACTTTGAAGACTCCCTGCCTTATGCTGATGAGGTAGGTGAGGTCTGGCCCAACCCAGTTAGAGTCCTATTCCAAGAGATCCCAACGAGGGCTCCCACCTGGCTGCATCAGCACCGAAGCCCAGTCTTGCTGGATGAGGAGTATGTAATCCTTGTACCTACACCACCAGCTATGGTTCGTTCGACCCAATGCCAGCGTCTTGTGCATACTGAGGACGCCCACCAGGGAACGTCAACGTCGATGGCTACTGTGGCCTGAGCCACCGTCTAATCATGTCAGTAGTTCCCTGAATACAATGAGTAGTGCATTTTATACGTCTATCTATGACCGAGGACCCAACATCCCCACGAGTAGGCTAGGTCGACTCTCTTGGTTGCCGACACGGGCAGTGGCCACTACGAACTAACCAACAGCGATGCAACCCAGTATGGAGGTCCTTCACGTACCACAATAAAGGAGAGCGTGTGTCTTCCCCACATCGAGTATTGTCATGATGGTATACCCCATGCCACTTTCAATCCTAATGAGGGCCTTCCCCGAGGCGGTGACACTCGGTACAAATGTCTCTCTCGTGACCATTACACTGGGTATGGAGTCATTCCCCCTACCCCAGACCGCTGGTGTAGGGACATTGCCCATCCGACCGCTCTTCAATCTGGGGAACCTCCCTGTGTCCTCTTAGTAGTTGGTGGAGGTCCTCCTCACCTCGGAAAACAATGGGGTGAAGGCCAGACTCACCCCACTATCACCCAACATAGATGTTCTACCCGTATTCAGATAGACGGGTACAACGAGCCTCCTCATATTGAGGTTACTAGGGGAAACGAGCATTAAGGTCCTCCCCATGCTCCTACAAGTTCGATCAAAGGTGTTGAATACTCCAACCTCATTCATGGAGGTCCTTCCCATGTCTCCTTTGATAGTTTCCCTTGTACTCCTTGCACCCCTGCTTACTCAGGTTGAAACCCTCTACAACTCAGCACTAGTGCAGCTGAAGGACCCCATGGTAGAAATCAGCCCTGTCCCGAGAGGCCACCTATGGGCAGGAAGGCGGGTCATTGCTTCCATAAATAAATTCTAGGATGGTCTGTACATTGAATAAACTATTCCGCTTCTCAAACTCTGAAGCGGAATAGGACTCATCATGAGAACACTCCTCTCATTCAGCCGAGTCATGGGATGGTGCAGGAACAAGGTGCATCACCCTAGTACTCTCTGAATATGAGGCCAATAGGATTACCTCCTCCCTCGGTCGGTATTTCAAGGTGTAAGAAAATATAGAAACCCCTTAGGTTACTATCGTGCAATCACCATCATCATCAGCAGAAGCGCTCTGTACCTATAGAAGAGATCGTAGAGAACTATTCTGGGGATTAATAGTGGGAGAGCAGTGGAACGACCTATTTCCAGTGGCCCTCACCCATACACTGTGGACTACGGCTATCCACCTATCTTATAGCGATGTAGCAACCAGGTTGATACACACTTCAGATGACAGCTCGAGATTTGGTAGCCAATCAGCCCGCTCGCCGTACTCTCCATCGGGCATCCTGCCATCCTTGTGGTCTCCTATAGTACCACTACCAGTTCCATAGAAACACCCAGTTAACAAATGGATAATTCAAGGGCCAGACCCTGAATCTATGCTGAGGATCTTATGGAACATCCTCACAGTTGACAACTTCCCCGAGGTGTTCTGGCCCATGGTAGAATCGAATTTTTACGTGCCAAAATCCCTCTCCTCAGAGGAGGTTGATTGTTTCTACCAAACCCTATGAGTGATGCACCTTCTCCTTCATCATCAGAAAGTGGTTTATCAGAGGAGCCATGCACTTTTTGAATACATTGGCGAGCAATATCGTCTAGTCGTTCTGGATTCATTCCATTTGTCCTAGTGCCTCGAGTCACTAGGCCACCATAAGGCCCTCCAACAATAATGTGTTCAGAGTTTCAAGGGACCCCACAAAATAATCGAGGAGACATCTCCCAACCGTAAATTAGTGTCCGAGGAATTATGTTGTCATCCCCTTTTGTCATATCTGACGGCAGCCCGACTTGCTAGGTGATATTGAGGACATGCCCCCAGGAAGAGTAACTGTCAACATGGAAGACATAGTGGAGGAGGATGATGAGTTAGAGCTTCATGATGGGGACTTACCACCGGAGGTTGTTCCACAACTATTGGACCCATCAGTGAGAGTTACATGCCAGCAGAGGAACCTACTAGGTCTCTATGTGCCCATTGAGGCATTAGAACTCAACCCGAATTCTAGTAAGGGTATAGAGCACGTCGGAGCTTCCAAGCACTCCGACCCATCTGCCTCAGTGCAAAAGACATAGGAAGACCCTGAGAAGGCCAAATTGCACCAGAAATCTGCCGAGCAGAAGAATTTGGTCGTTGACCTCTTGGCAGAATGTGCAGCCGAGCGATGGCCATACTACGGTGAACCTAGGCCAGGGCAGTAGGGGCAAGAATAACTTCCCCTCGGTGAGTTTCCTATAGGAAACCCTACCCGCCCTACCCACGCAGATGGATTTGAGGAAAAATTATATGATAAGAGGGTAAAATATTTCTCTCAAAACCCTCTCGAATAGTGTGACAATCCAAGGGACCTAGATCATGCTCCCCCAACCTCCCCAAGGGATGTTCCCCCTGTCGCTCCACGAGCTATGGTGCCTGATTGCCGTGCTGACGAACCCTTTGACACAATCCTGGTTAGAGATCTCCATCAAGGCTGTGTCCCCCCAGATGATCTGGCGGCAACACTCATTTCCAGCCTTGAGGCATTGGAAACCCGATAGGTATAAATCCTTACTCATGGCATGCCATATCTAGCATGGGTGGATGATATGCAGACACCTCCGAGTTTCTGAAATCCCTCCTTCTCCCCATTTAACGGGAAGGGGGACCCGCCGCAGCACCCGACCCACTTCAACTCAAGGTGTGGGCCCAGGATAGGTACTCCAGCGTAGTAGTAGCCTTCCAACCACCGTAGCATTGTTCAGACATTTGAGGGGCCTGCATTCGTTTAGAACAGCCATCATCCCATTAGATACATAACGTGCTTGGAGGAACTTCGTAGGGATTTCTTCTATCGATTCATCTCCACCACATAGAAAACGAGCATCACAAAACTCTTCAAGTGAAAACAATGACCTGAGGAGTGTGTTGCAGACATCATCGCCCAGGGGAAAGGGCTTAAATATTCCCTTGAAATTCCACTAACTCAAGAAAGTTACCAAAGATGTGTGTAGGAAATTTCAAGAAGGATCTAGATCTCTCTATGATAACCCAGAACTACCATGGAGGATTTTGAGACATCTCTGATAAGGCCCAACGCCTGGAATAAGCCCTGCAATAGGCCATCTAGGCACAACCCTTGCCTCTGGAAATTCCTATAAGGAGGGATTTCAATGCCGAACATGCCGTGGTGGCACAAATAGAGTCCCCAATAAAGTTTTAGTTTTAACAAGTGGAGCCGCCTCTACAACATCACATAGGCCCTCTACCATAGGCGCAACCTTCAGCCCTACATCAGCTTACTCAGAATCAGCAGGTGCCCCAACAAAATGTGATGCCACCGCCTATGTGGGACAACCGGGACAATGCACATTGATAGGCTCCTCCAGCTCATCATCAGGTCCAATCCCCAAGGCCCCCCTTTCTGAATAGAAGAAACTGGACACAATCATTCAATGTGAATCAAGTCCCCAGCTAATTTCAATGTTCCTAGGAATAGGGGATTGTGCATTTTTCTAAGTGCAAAAGGCCAGATGAGGTGAACCGCACTAATCACCCAAACTAATTCCCCTATCACTTGATCCTAGGGCACACCATAAAGTAGTAAAATGTGTTCAAATAATGGTTTCAATACCATGTCAATTACTACATAGTCTGGTTGGGCTCGACCTCGACTAAAGTGGCATGCGTCGTCTTATGGCCTGACAGCAGTAGCGACCATGAGGGAGAGTGGGAATAGGTTCCTAACCACTACTACCCGAAGTATGATTACTTTATGGCTCAAAATCAGTTTCTCATTCCCATGGTATGATTCATGAACGCTTGAATCAGTCGGAGCCTTCAGATGCTACAACTGCCACTTCTCCATCGTAATCTCAACTGGCCTCTTCCCAAAAGAGCAAGCATCGACAACATAAGGGAATGAAATGCACCCCACTAATACAATCGGTGTCCTGCACTTTCGTTATCTTTATGCCTCCGGAGATAGGGATTCCTCGAAGAATCTTCCTGGAAATGGATGAATCTTCATTTGATAGTCACGGGTACACTTTGATTAATACCGTGGAGTTGGTAAATCCTTATATGACTCATGACGAAGGGGAGCACCAGGAAAACCTCCCAGACATCCCCAACAGACACTAGCATTGGAAAAGCCGTGGACACATAGTTTTTTGAGGTACATTAGTTGGTACCTCCATCCAGGTCATCCATGCCACTGAGACCAGACCATAGGCCTAGCATAGAACTCAATACGTGCAACCTCTTTATCCAGTGTCATCGGCCCTGCCTCTACAACAATTTGTTCTAATAGATAAGGCAAAGACACTTCGGCCAAGCCGCGACCAGCCTCACTCGGCTATAGGCTGGTATCAGTCATCCAGACCTCATCTGGTAGATACTCAGTGGGCTTTGACCAGTGAGTAGCAGGATATGCCCATCACCAGTCAGTCTCTGGCCCAACCAGTAGGGCCTTCCATGCCTCCCGTCACAGAGTGGCCTCCTACAAGAAAAAGTTCATGCATGGCGTGGAAGTACGAGGTTCCCAAGCACCTTCCCAGCATCTCGAGGCTTTCCATACTCGACGCCCTTCGCCAGTCCTCATATATGCATGAGGCCATCGTTGAGGCATTAAGAAGCCCCCTACTATTCCAGACGGAGGTAGTAGCTACAGAAGCCTTTAATGCTGAAACAGCTCATAATGTCAGGCTATAATTTCATTATATGGATAAGATGATATCTCTACCATACAAGGGAACATCCTCCCACTACACATCACCGACTAATTTAACGGCATGGAGTTTCACCATTGTCTTGTCGACACCGGATTTAGGATTAAACTTATCTGGACACAGACACTACGGAAGCTTGGATTGTCCAATGATGACCTTCCTCCCTCAGATTTAATAATATAGGGATATGATAGAACAGAGTAGACCCCAGTTGGTAAGGTCCATTTAAATACCCAGTTCAGTGGCCTAGTTTCTTTCATCGTGTTTATGGTTGTCTCCAAAGACACCACGTACAATACATTGAATGGAAGACCATGGATTCACCTACACATGGTGGTTCCCTCATTTATCACCATTTCCTCAATTTCTCCATTAATGGTCGAGTAGGCGAACTCCAAGGTGATGTGTCTCATTTTTCTTCTATTGATGCTTGCTACCTAGACGTTGACTATTTCAAGAGGAAGGACCATAAGATTTGGGCCAGTGTGTTCAAACACTTCGCGGTAGAAAATGACCCTTGGGCATGTCTGGATGACGCCAATGTCTTCTAGATCCCTCAATTGGGGGCCAGGACCACCTACATGAGGAAATTTTTTGTTTTCTCTGGTAAAAATGAGCAGAATATTCCCATGTACATGAGACAGTGGAAAATAACCTCTTGATCCTAAAAAAATCTATCTGAGGTGATCCCAGAGCCTCCTACCCCTGTAAGGTATCAGAATTTCTGCACCATGGAAACAGATGTACATCATACATGCTTGATTCACTGTGCTGAAATCAACCGGCTCAAGCCGACACACCACTACTGCTTTGATATCATCAAGCATGGACCCTTGGGTAGAAGTCCAGATGTGATCGAGTCGAATGCCATCATTTCTATGGTCTCGGCAGCACAGGAATCTCCTGATGCAATTAAAACTGCCACTTAGGCTTGTACTAGTCTCTCTTCGGGATTTTCTGACCCATAGGGCATCTCTTCCACGGTCGATGAACTGGTATAGGTGAACCTTAGTAGCAAGGCATATATGAGACCCACATTGAGTTTCATGTAGTTACAATGAGATGCTCAGAATAGATCCTCAGGTAGTCATCCACCACCTCTGTCTTCCGGAAAATCATCACGGGTTCAAGAATCCTCTCATAAAGATTCACCCTTCTCACAGTGTAATGGTCGTGGTTGATGTTGACAAGCATATCATAACCAACTTCGTCAGGGAGGTCTAGTACCCCATGTTTCTAGAAAATATTGGGCCCTTTGGGAAGAAGAACGATTAGATCAGAGCACGCATCGAATTTAGAGATCTCAACCGTCATTGCCCGAAGGATGATTTTCCCCTTCCAGTGACATAATTGTTGATCGATTCTATGGCCAGGTTCCAAGCCCTTTCCTTTATGAACAGGTACTCTGAGTATAATCAGATCGATATGGCCCCTGAGGATGAGGACTCCTTATCATTAAGGGTTCCACAAGGCACGTTTCGTTAACAAGTCATGAACTTCATGTTAAAGAACACAGGTTCCACCTATCAGCGGGAAATGCATCGCATATTCAAGACAATCCTCATAACATTGCCGGAATGATATGTGGATGACTTGGTGGCTGAATCCCAACCGCTCCATGAACATCTAAAGGACCTTGGGAATGTGTTTGGATTCCTCCGTTCCCACCACCTAAAGATGAAACCATTGAAATATGCCTTCGAGGTCACATTTGGAATGTTTATTGGCTTTGTTGTGAGGAACCAGGGCATCAGGATTCGACCTAGAGAAGATCATGGCCATCAGTCATATGCCTCCCCTAAGAAATATTCATGTGCTTTGAGTATTCCATGGCCACATATCCAAAATATTTCAATTCATTGTGAATATGGATGTAATGTGTATTCCCATTTTTCGGCCTATGAAGAAAGGCACGACCTATGAATGGGACAAATACTGCCAGACCGTGGTTGAGGAAATCAAGCAGTATCTACTCCATCCTCCAGTCTTGATGCCACCCATCTCCATAAATCCACTGATTCTATACGTGACAACTCTGTAACGATCTCTCGTCACCCTCCTCGCATAGAAGAACAATAAGGGGATAGAAAATAGAACCTACTACCTGTGTCATATGCTCATCGATATGAAGACCAGATAATTAGCCATCGAAAAGATCTACCTTGCACTAGTTTTCATAGTACAGAAAATGTGGCATTACTTGCAGCACCACGAGGTACAGCTGGTGTCTTGGTAGACCCACTGAAGTACATTATGAACCACAAAATTTTGAGAGTCCTCCTAGCTTGGTGGGCTATGATTATTTAGCAGTTTAATATCATGTTTTTCCTACAAAAAGCTATTAAGTGGTAAGCATTGGATGAATTCCATTCTCCCCATCCCGCTCCAGCTAACTAGTCGATGGATCTTGATTTTCCTGATGAGGAAATCATCTCATTAGGTCATGACATCCTGTATTGGAAAAGGCACTTCGATGGTGCCTCTGAAAGCCCTACCGGCAGGAGGATCAATGATCATAGACTCTATAGAGTAGGCATGAGTATTGTCTCTATCACTCCGACGCAAGCCATTCTGTCGTACTCATTCCTGTTGTCAGAATGCTGCACCAACAACATGGTAGAGTTTAAATCTCTTATCACTGGCCTTGATTTGGCCCTCAAGATCGATGATCCCCATTTGCATGTAAATTAGGATTCCGAAATATTCATCAAGAAAATCGGCGGTGATTATGTCATCTGGAAGAGAGAGCTCATACCATTGTTGGAACACACCCTCCCGACAATGGCCCAGTTCCCATGTCGACCGGAAGTTACTCTCGTCCCTGGATCTCATAATGGTTGAGCAGATGCACGGGCTGGCCTAGCTGTATCACATGCAGATCCTGAGCAGGATGACCTATTTATACAGGTGGCACATCTGAGAGTCATTTATCCTGTCACCCCATATGATGAAAATGTCACGCGGATAGGCCATTTTCACTTGAGACTCCACGTCAGGACCCCCAGGTTCTCTGATGCAGTGGATGAGGTGACCATCAACAGGAAATCCCCATTGGTCGACTATCTCTAAAATAGTTACCTTCGGGATGATCGGGCTGAGCGCAAGTGAATCTGATGCCGCACACTGTAGTTTACCCTCCAGCGTGGTCCCAGTCTTAAACATACCTTCTACAAGTGTGGGTTTGATGGTGTTCTCCTCTATTACATCCAAGGTGTTGAGATTTCTTAGGTCATACAGGAGGTTCATACCGGTTCCTGCAGTGCTAACCAAGCCTTTCCAAATATATATCACCAAATTCAGAGGTAGGGGTACTTTTGGCCCTCCATGATCCATGATTTCATCATGCTCACCAAGAGATATCACAGTTTCCAAATTCATGCTAACATCATGCACCACCCGCTAGAACATATCCACTCCCCCATTTAATCTTGGCCATTTTCGGTACGAGTACTCGATGTTGTGGGACCATTTCCACAGGCGATAGCTCGTCTTTGCAGGTTCATCCAGACAGCCACAAATTTCTTTTCTATGTTGTCAGAGTCAATTCCACTCAAGGAGGTCAAGGCTCATTATATCATTGAATTAATGTGCTCCAACATCATCTACCATTTTGGAGTTCCTCATGACATCCTGAACGATAATGACACCGACTTCTGAGCAACCGAGTTGAAGAAGTTGTACGCCATGTACAACATCCATTATAACCTTACCTCCCTCTATCATGTGCAAGAAAATGTACAGATCGAGGCATTCAAAAAAACCCTCTCTAACATTTTCTATAAAATTGTTTGTCAGAACATGAAGAGTTTGGTGGAAAATCTCCCAAACACCCTCTAGGTTTATCGGACAATGACTCATAATTTCACCCTAGGTGACACTATACTACCTAGTGTACGTAGATAAGGTTTTCCATCCCATCGAGATATAACTCTCCTTGTTACGCACAGTGGTCTATGACCAGCAGGCGCCTGATAAGGTAGAAGAAATTTGACTGGATGAATTGGAATCACTTGGTGAGATTAGGCTTCATGCCTTGCACAATATAGAAATGCATCAGAATAAAATAGCTAGAGCCTTCAACCAGAAGGTTCGCCTCTGCTATTTCCTACAATATGACTTGGTGTTGGCCCTCCAGACACCAATGATACCTTGTAGGAAACCACCCAAGTTGGAGCCCAAATGGGAAGGATCTTACGTGATTCACATGGTTTACCCCAAGGGGGCATACTCCCTGGTGACCATGGATGGTGAGAATATAACTCCTCCCACCAATGTTGAGTTTCTCAAGGAAGACTTTTCCTGAGCTAGTTGGTCTGGCATGACCCTAAACTATTAAGTTCCCTCGTGACACTAAACTGCTTCATCCCGCATGACATTCTACTATATATCATCCTACAAAATGTTAAACTACACCCTTAGAACTACTTGTGGCTTGATTACTATTCTATGGGATACGTAGTAACACTCAAACATTTCATATTGAGCACAAACCCACACTATCTTCTTTCAATATTACCCTTGGATATTGTTTTATTGGAGCATCATTTCCTGGTATAGTCCAGGATTTTTATCCCCACTCATGTCAGTATTACGACTATCGCACCATGTGACCACTACTTGTTCTTCTATACAGCCATGTCATTATTGTACGACGCTAAACTACATGGCATTCATGAACTACGTACGACATTATTCAAATCCTCATGGGATATGTAGTAACACCTAGACATTTCATCTGTTGGCCCAACCCATTGGCCAGAATCATCCCTTGGGTCAAGACATATAGTGTGGTGAAGACTTTTTCCTCAATTCACGTTGAGCTTCTCTCGATCCCTCCATACATCCCACTCCCCATAAGTGTTCTCTACATTCACATATGGGTATATCAATGACTCACCCACTCCGTTGATCGGGACTCCATCATCGTTCCCATCCAGAAGGCCCCCTAAATGGTAGGGATGCTAGGCCCGAGGGGTCTCCAACCACTTCTGGCCAACACCCTCAAGGAATTTGAGCAAAAAACCGATACAAGTCATGTGTTGTGAACATGGTATGTGGTCGATGATCAATTTTGGTTCCCAGTCTAGGACACAATGGGGATGTTGTGTTTCGAACATGGTAAACAGCTATCCATTGTCATTGGATCCAACCCAAGATGTCCCAAACATTGAATGTAGTGGTTCATCCAACCATGTTGTATCTCCAAGTGACAAACTCCCTTTGGGTGATGCCTACTATTAGACTCCTATATGACAGGGAGAGTGGAGTCCGAATCCTAGTTTCCCACACTATGTACTGGTAGCAAGTGCTTAGGAGCTATAATGAGGTGGTAACCGCACTATAGGTCACATGACGACCATTGGTTAGGACACCCATCCTTAGGCCTTTGGCCTTATCCGACCCCTTGGCCTTTTACGGCCCATTGTCCTTATTCCAGTCCCCTGCCCAAGTTGTTGGTTAGAGTTGTGTGGTGTGGAGTGGACTTATGTCCTCATTCACGTCGGGCTATTTTGACATGCAACACATATCCACTTGAGACATCTGTCACATCATTTATCATCCATACCATGAGCACATTCCTTCCAAGCATTGCCTTCCAAATCTTGGGCCACCGGCCCAAGTCCAAACTCTTAAGTGAATGTATGGTGTGGTATATTATTTTTTCCTCATTCATGTCAGGTTACTCACAACGTCGTACACCTCCCTTGATTGGGGAATATTTTCCCTCACATTGTCCTCACTACAAGGCGTTAAACTGAAAACTAGTTGGGCCTTTTCGTACTAGGACCAGCCTCAGGCCCCTCATCCTTTTCGGGCCCCGACCCCTATTCTAAAATAGGTTCATACGGTGTTGTGTGGGATTATTTCCTCATTATTATTGGGTTACTCACTATGTCGTACACCTCATGTATGTGGGGTATCTTACCCATTTGCGTCCTTACTTCATGAAAATAAACTACACATTACTCCCTTCATGATATACATGTCTCTTGATTCCCATCCTCAAGGGATACATAGGACCATCTAAACATCTAGACTTCAGGTCTAACCCCATATCTTTGAAATACCCCTTTGAATGAATTCCACCAGAGAGAGGAATATATGGTGTGGTATTGGATTATACCCTCATTCACGACATGTTTTGTAACAACCATGCCATTTACCTCTTTCTCCTAAGAGTTCCTCATCCCCTTGCTCTATACTCATCATTTCAAATCAGCTTCTCTTAAGATGAGCCCCTCAGTCCTCTTCGGAGATTCACTAATGTTTCCAATGGTACTTTGGTTTATCACTTGGAATGTTGGATTCTTCCCAAACATTATTTCACCCATTTCTCAGGCCTTGTGTTCCCCTTCATTAGGTCTTTAATCACCTTTAACAACCAATGGTACCCCCAGATGATAGGGATTCTAGGCCTAAGGGACCACCTTCCATTAGGGGCCAATATCCTCGAAGGTTTCAGAAAACAAATCGATACAAGTCCTGCATTGAGAATATGGTCTGCTGTCAAAGCTCATTTGTTTGTCCCCATTTCAGGGTAACACGATATGCATGTTGTGTTTCGAACACGATCAGCAGTTATCCTCCATCGTTATTCCAACCCCATTAATCCCAAAATGCATGTTACAAGATTCACATCCTACTCCACATCATCTAGACTAAGTAGTACTTCGAAACTCCTGGTATTATTCCTTAGTGAGCATCCACACGTTAGGAGGAGAAATCTGTGATAAGTCATCCTTCGGGGACCTCCACTGATTTCCCATTTGCTTTTATTTCACGTATAGCAAATACCTTATCCAACATTGTTTCCAACACCATGTTCAAAATACGTAGGCTTAGGAATCCAATTAAGGTCCAAACTTACATGGGATAGTCCTACTTCTCTATGGTCTGAGTTCTAAGACCTTAATATAAGATCTTTTCATATTTCCCATTTGTGAGAACTACATACAGCTTGATTCCCTTATTTATGGGAAACATTGGAACACCCAGATATCTTGTATTTGGGCCCATCTTCATTCCTCTAATTTATCTCTTCAACTCATCATTTTAGGCCCCCACCCCTATAGGGCCATGTGGTGTACCGTGTATGGGCTACTGCCCTCATTCAAATAGGGTTTCCATTATCCACGCCACATACGCCCTCTCTTAGGAGATAGTCCTTTCGACCTACTGTACTGAATGACATTAAACTATATTTTGTCTTGCATGATATTAAAAATCACTAACAAGAACTACATGTTTCTTTATTCTCATTATCATGGGATATGTAGGAATACCCGAGCAACTCATCTATGGGTCCAGCATAGATGAGAGCTAGTCTCTCCTACTTCCATCCCTCTTACCTCTTTTTGGACCCTTGGCATGGGGTTTCTTTCTCTAAGTCATGCAATGTGTGGTTTGGAACTCATCCTCATTCACATCGAGTATGCTTTATTTCAAAATAAACGTTCCCCCTATAGCCTTGTATCTACTACCTCTATGTCACATGAGGATAAAATTCATGGTTTGTCTCGTCACATGACCCAAAATAGATACAATATCATCCTGAACAGACGACGAAAAACGATACTGCATTGTGATGTCCTCACCCACGGGGATGTCATTTTTGGTATCAGTTACACACCATACCATTTTTCAATGCCTGCGTATGGCTTGATTCATGTGGCATTACGTGGACCTTCCATCCTAGATCCATCGCTTCACAAAAAATCCATTCATTCTAAAGGAAAAACATGATCTATTAAATACCACCCCTTTTGGTTCAAGGGCCATCCCTGCACAACCTTATTATTGAACTATGTGTAGCTTGATCCCTATCCTCATGGGGTACATAGGAATGACCATGAACCTTCTCTCGAGCTAATCCTAACTTTATTTTTCAGCCCCTCGGCCTAAAACCTCCCCCATGAAGACCACGGTGATTCAGACTATGTCCTCATTCATGTCAGGTTTTGTAATTACATCGTTGTGTGTCTCTTATTTCCTACCATCCATGGTCTGAGCACTAAGAACATAAATTAAGATATCCTATACAACCACATGCATCATGATTCCCATACTCATGGGATATGTTGGACCGCCAATACAATTTTGTCTCTGGGTACAGCCACAGGAATCGACAAAGCATGTCCCTTCTTTTTTGGCCCCTTGGCCCAAACTCATCTTGGTGTATGTGGGGTGGCTTGTACTTAGTAGGTTCTTATTCACATTGGGTCATTCAATATCTTATATATATACTTCCCATATCTTTTCCTAGTGTGGTTCGAGTTCTATGACCTAACACTAAGATCTCCCTATGGGAACTGTGTGTCGCGTTTGGTTGTTTCGCCGCTATGAGCACAGTCCATTAAATAAACCCCCCTTAATGGTCTGCCCCATGAACTTTGGTTGAAAGGGTGTGATCCCAGGACCCTTGACCATGGGAGGGGACATTACTCCCTCTATCTGATACATCTTATAGTCATATTCATATGCATTGTAACAAAGAGCCCGAAGTGTGGAATTTTCACGGGGACATTCCCCTCATTCAATATCCAATAATAGTGAGCCTATTATTTGGATCCTCATCCTCTTCCACATCCAATGTGACCCACTTCACAGCCTAGTCTCATGCCACCTTGGATTACATACCACCCTTGTCCAACGTCCCTATAGACCTCAGACGACTTGGGCCACAGGTCCTGTTTTTCGAACATGGTCAACAGTCGACCCTCATTTGTCTGTCCCTATTCTAGGAAAATGTGACATGGATGGTATGTTATGAACATGGTCAACAAATATCCCCTATCATCACACCTCCATCAATTCGATCGAGATTTTGTGCATCATGATTCACATGTTTGCACTCCCTTATGATCAAATAGAATTCCATCATGCTTGGTTTTACCCTATTGTGCATCTAAGTTCGTTATATTGGTGGGTAAACATCAGTGGGGTATCAGTCAGCTAATGCCCCACCATTCCTAACATGTTCCTCCCTATTCTAGGAATGTCCCATCACTACTTCTTGTTTCCCACATGGAGAACGACTCATGTAGGCTTAGCAGTTCTGGTAGGATGTGTACTCGCGCAACCATGACACTCGTACCTTTCCTCATACCGCATGACATTAAACTGCACTCCTAGAACAACATAATGCTTGATTCTCATTCTCATGGGGTACGTAGGAACATCCGAACACTTTGCTTTGGGTCTAGCATAATTTTCACTTTTGTTCATTTGAACTGAAGTGTTTCCTCTAGGGATACATTGTGTGATCTAGACTCCATGTCCAAATTCGCATCGGGAAGATAGCTACCACACCACATACTCCCTTATAGGGATATTCCCTTTAAATAAATGTCCTATCATATGATATTAAAATTCATGATTCCATATGTCATAAATGCATGACACTAAACTATGGTTCTACCCTGAACAATTTCGGGATGCCCTGTTTTATTCATGAGATGTGTCAGTTTCCTCTCCCGAGAGAAGTCTTCGTACTTGTGCTGGCCTTTGACCATATTGTGCCCCAAGAACTACATTATGCTTGATTTTAATTCTAATGGAATATATAGGAACCCCCAAACATCATGTTTTTTGGTCTAACCAATGGAGTTGTAAATCCTGTTTCCCACTCTTTTTCTAGTACCTTGACTTGAGATCTTTTGGGGAAATATGGAATTACATCTTTACCCTGAACATGTTCAAGATTCCCCATGATAAATGCTGGGAGGTGATAGTTTCATCATCAGAGATGTCCTATTTAGAAGTATGTTTAATCATTGATCAGTCTGGTGTATCCACCTAATGCATTTCCACCAGGGTGGCATAATTTTAAGAGTGTCAGATTCTATCCATACAAACCACCACTCCATATTCCATTCCTTGCTTACCCTGTATTTAGACCCTCATCCTCTCTCATATCTAAAGGATCCCCCTGACAGTGTGGATGTGCGGCCTATGGCTCGCCTACTATCTTGGGACAACGTTCCATAAGGCTAATTGATGACATTTTGAATCAGGACCTATGTTTCAAACATGGTCAGCGGTCGTCCTTTATTTTTCATCCCCATTTCATGCTACCATGATATAGATGTTGTGCTTTGAACATGGTCACCAATTAACATTAATTATCACGCCCTCCCCACAATGTTCTGAATTTGGGATATTGTATTTCACACTTTCCACTCCATTATGTTCATATTGGCTTCCAACACCCCTGTTGTTACCCCACTCATGCACTAGAGAACATTGGGAACACAACACGTTGATTTTTCTGAGGTCCTCATCCTCTGACCAGGCCTATGAATTTTTTTTCACAGAAATCAAGATTGGTTGTTCAATCCCCTGGATTCCGGAAGCATTGTCTGCACTCCCACATTTGAACAGAACAATAAGGTGTTCGTCCCTTGTTTCTCACATTGGGCCCTACCCACGTGAGCATAGGGATGGACCACTGGATGCCCCATGAATGTCTTCAGAATGAAATTAACCAAAGAAAATAACAGAATTCATGAATGAATTCTTCATAAAATAATCAATGAATGAAATTTAATTCAAAGGTTTTGAGCATCACAACACCCTAGGATTGACCCCTCCCATGGATGGGTTGGCCTCTTCAAAAAAGAGTAGAATCTCTACCACCCTTTGGGTGGTGGTGTTCAAGATTTGATTCCTCCTATTCAGTTCTCTCTTCACTTAGTCAGGGATGGGGTGCAACTAATCAGCCACAATCAAGTCCCACTCCATGCTGGTTCGGATGACGACCATTTCATCAGAGGCCCAATTCATTCCCTCTTTATCCTCTTCCATCTGGGCCTTTAATCGCAATATTATATCAGATTGTGCGTTGAGGGAGGCTGAGTGCTAATCTGCACGAATCGGTATCCACTGGACAACATCTTTATCCTCCTAGAGCCTATTGATGTTCACTAATTTCCCCCGCTACCAAGCCACACCAAGGCCATGGTCATGCTCCAGAATCTTCTCCACAATATGATCTGAGACAAGAATGTGTGAAAATTGGGCATACACTCCCCCCGCACAATGTTTGCGTAGTCGCGAGTGAAGTCTTTCAATGTCATCCATCCATAATGCTTGGGTGTGTCATCAATGAAGTTATTGATCTGCTTCCATGATCAGCGATAGAATATTCTGATGTCCACTTCATCAGAGGATGTCTCATCTGAGAAAGTAGTTGTCATGCTCATATGCAGGTAATTTCCCAAGAAACTCCTCAGCTGGGTATGCATCTATTGCTTTTTTCAGGCATAGTGGTATTTGGTCTATCCGGACGATCCTCATCGTCAGACCCCACCGCGATGATCTCTGGCTAAGCCTCCCTGATGGTCCCACTGGTGATCGGGAGTGCCAATGTTCGATCAATCTGGACTCCATCACCACAGTGACCAGTATAACCTAGGGAAAGGAGATTCTAGGGGTAATAAACGACATTTCCAAGGCATCCCATGCCATTTGGAGGACTGTGCATACCAAAAAGGGAGTATGCACGTTAGTTAACATGGTAGATGAATGAAAGTCATTAAATTGTTAGAGGAGACTTATAGAGTTTGAATTCTCTGTCTCATTCCTTGGTTGATGTCGTCAGTACCCCGATGTGTGGCCCTTCATATATTGTTGGATGGTCTGAAGGTTCGGGAGCCACATTGGGTATTCCGGCCCCTCCAGACATGCATATTTCCATGGCAGTAGGCATGGAACCCGAATCTCCTGCAACTTTATCTTTTGAAGGGAAAGAACATGCTATGTGCACAAGGCCCTCCAGCACAATTTAGATGTTAGCAAGGTGTCCACAATGACCTTAATATGGGACCTAAATAAGGGGTTTGGAATATTTACATCAAGGGCCTCGGTAAACTCTTCACAATCTGAGTCTTGATCCCCAACATCACCCACCACAAACGGGTTACCTCTCATAGACTCGTATCCCAAGGACTATTCGTCTGATTCTTCCGAAAAAGGGAACAGTTCCCTTATGTCAGTTGCCGATTACTACGAGGGAGTGATGTGATCGAGCAACACCTTGACTCGATCTATCATCGTATGTGGGGTACCTTGGGAGTGCTCAATGTCCTCCATCTCTATCAGGTATTTTATCCACCTCCGCCTGGGATACATCAAAGTCGGCCCTGATAGGACCAATCCCCTGAAAGTCCATCCCTAAATTGTTCAGATGTTGCCACTTCTCCGACGGGTCGAGGAATTGTCGGTTAACATCCCAGATGTACTAGGACTCCTGGAAGTCAACGTTCTCTTACATATCAATGTGGAACAAATGATTCCTTAGAGGTTGAGTGGATATTCTATAGAACCCTCTGGTTGTCCTCCCCTTAAGATAACCATGCTCTTTTGGGACAACTGGGTCCATTGCCTCTTCTGCCTCTCCCTCCACTAGTGCAGGCCTCGCTGCTATGGTAGCCCTGACATCATGAGATTCCACTACCTCCTTCTGACCTCGACCCCATGGTTTTGGAGGCATTCCCTCATCAACTTGAATGGCTGGTTTCTTCATTATTTCCCTAGGTAGGACACCTCACAACTCTGGGCATATTCCTTCAGTAACCCGACGACAATGGTCGGTGGAGGTAGATGGTTCCGTATCATCCCATATTCCCTTGTGTAAATGAGAAACATCTTCCTCATCACACACTAGTGCTCCTCATAGCACACCCCCAGATAGACCTGCGGGGTTAGTGGATGCATGCACTGAAATTGTCGAGAAAATCAGTGCGGGTTGTACGGCTCGCAGTGATGCTCACGATCCACCCTTTCCACCAAAATTCCACCTCGAAAGGCCATGAGATTGGCATGATGCTCCTCCATCCCTCGTCTGTCATCCTTGAATACAACCATCAGCAAAGGAAACAGGTTGAAATTTAACTCTTCCACCTTCCACACTCGGTATAGAATAGACGGTGCGGTCATCTTGGCTAGGTAGCTCCCAAGAAGAATTCAGGAAAGATGGGAGGAAGATCGATTCTAGAGGGGAAATGAGGTTTGGTTATTTATAAACCCCCCTTACGTGTGCCACTATCCACCCATACTGAATGTGTAATGGAATGTCTATTCCTTGTGGCCTCTTCCCCTCGTTGATATGCTGGAACATCTTATACATCATGGGAAGCATTGGGATCCTCAGTTTGACATGCCCTCCTGTCACCAACACGGATTCCATAATGGATGTTCTTGGTCGCACTCCTATGTTGGTAACCCTTACTAGTAGGATCCAACCACATATGAGAGCCACGATGAATGCTTCCAGCATGAATATCGGCTATTGTTTAGTGGTCACACTAAATCCCCCCTTCTTCCACTGGTTGTCCTCCAAAAGTTTCCAGTAAGAGTGCTCCTTACTCCGGGCCCCCTTAGGGCATGTCTGAGGCCTCTCCAGAAACTGTATGTCCTCCTGGAAGTGTAGGAACAATTAGAACCCCTGTCTAAATTGGACGTCCCTCACCGCCTCCTTGTCCTCTTCTGAAAAATGATCCATCAATTCCATCACTATTGGAGGCATTTTCTCCAAGTCCACCAACCCACTCATGATGGGGATGAATTCTTCATATGTAGACCCCAGTATTAGGACCCCCAAGATCTGGTGAATGTCTCACAAGATGATGTCGACTTCCCCGTGGTGAAAATAGAATGTGTTCATTCTCGATGACCACCTTCTCAATAGCTCTGGCATCAGCTACTTCGTCTGGTAGATGTGAAAATGGGAGGCCCAAGCTACCTCATACAGGCCCACTCTCCTGTGATCTAATCAAAACTCTTCACACAAGGAACCTACCTATTAGGCCTAGGACCAATCATCCATGATGTTTCTTCCCTACTGCAGGTCCCACTCTTCAGACTACCCCTTCTCTGGGATCCCCATAGCTGCCTTAAATGTCTTCTAATGCATGGGGGGAGATGTCTCATAATATAACTCCTTCCCAACAACAATATTCATGTGGTTTTATTAGTAGTTAGAACTGAAGGGTGTGAAGTCCTCTTGGGCATGGCCGTCAGCCACCGTGAACCCAAGGCACTGGCACGACGTTCCCCTGAACTAGTGAGCTGGTTTTTCCCAACTTCCTTTTAGGATGAAGACGTCATCCCTCAACCCAAATACCTACAAAGGAAATATCTTAAATAACGGGTAGTTCCTCTGGCACATCGATAGCAGTTCCATATAATAATGGTGGTTATAATGGCTCTAGATTAGCTCTCCTAAACCCATACTATTTTCTATCTCATCCCTTTGGGTAGCATCTGCAAGGGCTCCCAGGGCAGCTTCTTGGCGAGCCATTATGTTTTTTAGAATGGGGTGATTTTTGGGTTCGTTCACGAATCTCATTCATGGAGCACATTCGTGAATTCTGTTCGCGGAGCCCTACCTTAGCCTCTGAATGCGGAATCACGAAGTGCACAGACACAATGTTAATGTCTCGTTATGCACCGCGAATTAGAAATACTGATTCATAGAGAGTGGTTGCAGAGTATGTGGAGCTTCACGAATCGATAGCACTAATATCCAAAATCGTGAATGGAGATAAAGGAAAAAAGAGATTTTATCCCTTATATTTATAGGAGATGACCCTCAAAGCATCACAACACATCTTGACCACGGAGAGCTTCGCGGAGCGTCCAACTGACCCATTTATTTCCCACTCAACGATCATGCATCACGTGCTTGCTTCCTGAACAGCCAAGAAATATTGGCGATTGACCCTCAAACATTGACCCTTGATTTCTTCTCATCCCCAAGTTAGAGGGGGGGGGGGGGGATTGTTAAAGCCAAAAATCATATGGGAGAAGGAGAATGAGAAAGTCTCTGAAACTTCCTTGTGGTGACCTCTCGAGGAGTGCTATGGCACCATGCTAGCCGCGAAGCGAGGACGCAGTATGCCCCTTGAGCTGTTTGACATTTTTGAGACCCCCGTGATGCGAGGATGCAGAATTCCCCACGAGTAGTTTGCCATTCATGAGCCCGCCATGATGCTAGGAGGCAGGATGCTCCGTGAGCCAATTTGACATTCACGAGCCTTCCACAAAGTGAGGAGGCTAGATTCTTAGAGAGCATTTTGATGTTTGTGAGCTCGCCGTGAAGCGAGTAAAAGGGAAGCTTCGTGATCCCCTATGATTTTCCATAGCCCACCATGGAGTGGAATTCTAATTCCTGCCGATCGTGCTCGACTTCATGGTTCATCTTGCCTATAAATATGAGCCTCCCCCAATGCCCAAAGAAAGATCATCTTACATTTCACCTTCTGAGCTCTCAAATCATGAAGCACATTCTGCACTGTGAACCATGAGCTGCTCAAGGTACTTTTTCTTTGCGAAGTGCCTCCCATTTCCCTAGTTTTCACCCCCTTTTCGAGAGGTATGCCTTTTGAGAAGACCACGGGCCTTCGTGAAGGAAGGATATACTCAATGGATTCGAGTAATCATATAGTGTTTATGTTTCACGAAGCACCCCCATGAACATGTGACACAAATGCTAAGTCAGAGTCACTGTTTCTCGTGAAGCCCATTGCATCAAATGACCTTGCATCCCGAGGCACCCATGCTTCGTAGGGATTTGATTTGTGAATTCACTTCCACATTGTGAAGAACCTCTTGTATGAACCCATTCCCTATGCCTATGATAATAAACTTTACTTGGTGATGCATGAACATTCAAGAAGCCCTTCCATTGCATGGAGCACCAAAGCTCTACCAGGACTCTACTCATAAACCTCTTTTCTCTGAAACTCCCTCTCAAGTGAAACCTCCTATGTTCGCACAATAAAATTTCAAGGTCCCTTGGGTGACATTTTTCATTTCATTTCTTCACCTCATGTTTATTCACATAGTCACAATAATAGATATTTCTTCTTTGCATAGCCACGCTAATGTGGTCCCCCAATGGATCATTCCTTGACAGCCTAATCCACGACATTACCGGTGCATTCCATTCACAAAGTTGCTGAGGGTACCAGTTATTTATGTCATAGGGGAGCAGAGTAATCCCACCTCATCTGAGCTACAGGACATTAAACTTTCAAGCACTATTGTCCTCAGCACATGATTTTAAACTGTGACATCCCCCATGCATCCTACACATGAAAAGGGCAACCAACTCGGTGTAATCCCCTTGCTTTTAATGTAAGATGTTGAACCCATGCACCTCCTCTCTTCTTGGATGCACATTCCCTATCCTTCTGGGCTTACTCACCATTTGGGATTCTATCCTGGAGTAAGTCCCAACCTCTCTGGGCATCAGACCACTTGTAATCCCTCATTTCCTCTTTGGGATGTGATCACATGGACCCCACTCCATTCCCCATGGACACAACATTCATTACGTGATCATTAGGTCTCTGATGCCTATGGTTTCTCACACCATGTACAACTCACATGGGCTTTGAGCAAGGACCGACCATGATAAACACCCACAAACTACGAGGTTTTTGATCCTTATTAAGGTTAGGTAAGTAGGAAGCCTTCGTGAAGTTCAAGTCCACCACCCATTGGTCTCTTCGAACACCTTCACGTCGGTTCACCAACACCTTGGGAAACATAGAGTGTAAGTCCCAAACCCAAACATGAACTACGAGGTCATTGATCCTTGTTATGGCATGACACGCAGGAATCCTACTAGAGGCTCAAGACCACCACCCATTGGTCACTCCGACCCCCTTCATGTCGGTTCACCAACACCTTGGGAAGCCAAGAGTATAATCCCCACCCCCAACCATGATCTACGATGTATTTGATCCTCATTAAGGCAAGGTATGAAGGAAGCCTCGATTATGTTCAATCCCACCACCCATTAGTCGTTCCTAGCCCCTTAACATCTGTTGACCCACACCTTGGGAATCCTAGAGTGTAATCCCCACCCCCAAAGATGAACTATGAGGTCATTGATCCTTATAAAGGTATGTTACATAGGAAGCCTCCCCGAGGTTCAAGCCCACCACCCATTGGTCACTCTGACCCCCTTCATGTCGGTTCACCCACACATTGGGAAGCCTATAGTGTAATCCCCACTCCCAATCAGGATCTAGGAGGTCTTTGATCATTGAAAATGTAAGGTATTTAGGAAGCCTCGCTGAGGTTTAATACCACCACCCATTGGTCGCCCTGAACCCCTTCACATTAGTTAACCAACACTATGGGAAACATAGAGCATAATCCCTTCCCCCAATCACGAATTATGTGGTATTTGATCATTTATATGGAAAGGTACGTTGAAATCCTACAAGAGGATAAATCCCACCACCCCTGTCATTCTGACCATCTTCATTTCAGTTCACCAACACTTTGGGCTTCCTATGACAGTAAGCCACAAATTCACCCTTCCAAACTATGTGGACATTGATCCTTTCCAAGGCAGGGTATGTTGGAAGCCTCCATGAGGTTCAAGCCCAACAATTGGTCGCTCTGACAACTATTGTACACAAAACACATCCTGAACAATGAGGTCGTTGATTCGTGGCATGGGAAGGTAAATTGGAAGCCTCCATGAGGTTCAACCCGAACAACCATTGGACCCCAATCCTCCTTCACATCGGTTCACTGACCCCCCGAACTACGTGGTCTCTGATCCTTGCTAAGGCAGGGTATATTGGAAGCCTCCTTGAGGATCGTTCCCACCATCCACCGGTCATCCCGACCTTCTTCACGTAGGTTCGACCCCATGTAGCAGTAAGCCGTTGTGACCATATCCAGTGGCATGCCGTTGATACTCCTATCACGCGGTAAGCTGTTGTGACCCCATCCAGAGGTAAGCTGCTGAAAACCTTTATTGGCAGTAAATCTTCATCAGATGAACTATGTGGGATTTGATTCCCTGGCTTGAGGATGCATAGGAAGCCTCTTTGAGGCTCACACCCAAAACCATAATCAACCTCACGACGGTTACATCCCATTCACCATCCACTTCACGGCACTCCCATCATCCATATTGATTCTTACCCAGGACCCCACATCCTGGTGAGATCATTCCACCCCATTCTACATTCCATTTAACCGCATTTGGGAAGCCAACCACACGTTGGACCAAATATCTTTGTTCTCTCCAGAGGTTGCAACCATCTGTTACACTCTAGTCAGTGTTCTTATAAGTCTGATCCATCTCCACTGGACGTTTAACATATATCATACCATATGTTCAACATGGGAAGATGAATAAAACATCGGATACATTCCCATGGCATATGATTCCCCAACAATTGATTTGGGATGCCTCAGGCTTTCTCACCCTCGAGAAGCCCTATAAAAGTGACATAAGATAGATGCGATGAGCTGGGGGACTCAGATACAGGAAGTTCATGATTCCAGTAGTGAGTGGAAACCTATCGAAAGGCTATCTGAGTGGCATTTAGAGGAGTACAAAGGGTAGGGGAAGAATTTTCTTTCTTCTATATATGTTACCTCTACTCATCATGATCGAGTGAGAATAAGGAAGCTATTAGATTCTGAAGGCCTAGTCCTATGGGAAAGCATGTCAGGAGAGGACCCTATTCCAGGATGGACCAAAGGCGAGGATGAGATATTGGGTTTCTAGAGGCACGTATGGGTTCTAGTATACATACGTGAGGAGATAATGCAGGACATTCATTCCTCAGTTTGGGAACTTTATCCTGGTGTTACCAAGATGTATCTTAATCTACATTTCCTGTATTGGTTTTCAGGTATGAAGAGATATTTTGATGGTTTTATCATGAAGTGTTCCATCTTTCAGAAGGTGAAGGAAGAGAAACAACAACCAACATGGCTTTTGTAGTAGTTACCTATTCTCGAGTGGTAGTGAAATGATGTCACGATGGATTTTGTGATAGGTTTACCGAGGTCGCCATGAGGTAATGATGTAGTTTGGGTAGTCATTGACAGACTCACAAAGGATGATCACATATTTCTGATCAAGGGGACCTTTAGTATTGATGAGCTAGGATGGTTATACATCCGAGAGATTATATATCTACATGCGGTTCCACAATCCAATGTTTCAGATAGGGAAGCCCGTTTTACCTCTCAGGTCTGGTAGTGGCTTTAGAATGATTTGGGTTAATAGTTGCTTTTGAGTACATCTTTCCATCCCCATACAGACGGACAATCTGAGAACACGATTCAGGTGCTTGAGGACATGCTTCATGCAAGCATCATGGAATTTGGAGCTTCCTAAGAGTAGCATATTCCTCTTGTGGATATTTCCTATAATCACTGTTTTCATGAAACTATTTATATGGCAGCTTATGTGGCATTTTACGGTAGGCCATACCGTTCACCCTTATAATGGCTGGATTCAAGATAGGATTCTATGCTTGGAACTCATCTTGTCTTAGAGAGAACGAAGCAGATAGAGTTGATTCAGAAGAGGATGAAATCTACACATTCTAGAAAGATGTCTTATGTTCATCGGTGGTTATGACATATGGAGTTTGAGGTTAGGGATCTGGTTTTCCTATGTGTCAAATCGAGGTTGGGGAAAAAATGGATTAGGAGACTGTGTAAGCATTCACCATAGCATGTCTGGTATTTTGAGGTGTTGGAGAGAGTTGGGCTAGTTGCCTATTAGTAGAATTTACCTTAGAGATGTAAGTATATGCATGATGTCTTCCATGTTTCTCAGCATTAAAATTAATTCTCATACCCGTATCATGTCTTCCAACCCGAGGAGGTTGAGTTTGAAGTGGATTCATATTTGATGAGCATCCTATCTAGATTTTTGATCATTGTATGAAGGTTATCCATTTCCAGTCATTTCATTTGGTTCGAGTGTTATGGTAGCACAGACTGGTATAGGCTGAGATAAGGGAGAGGGAGGCCAGTGTACGATCACTGTGGTCAGAGCAGTTTGGGGATTCTTCTTCTATGATTCCTTGATAGAGAAATTCAAGTATGAATTTCTTTACAGGGGGAAATTTTTATGAAACTGAATCTTCCTTTCAATTATGTTTTCCTTTTCTAGTCATTTTTTAGAAAAATTTGAATTTATGAAATTTTTGAAGTACACGTTGTGCACATTATGTGTAAATACAGTGTACCCAATTTCTGAATGATTTTGTGTGTTGTCTATGTAATGGTTTCAAACACAACCATATGGGGGTGACCTAGAGGCCACCTAATGCAATGTACATAAATGGAAAGTACACTTCATGTACTTCCAAAGTACAGGCCGTGTATTTTCATTTTTTTTCAACAAATATACCGTGGTTGCATCTAATCACTAGAAAGTCCTTATTCTCATCCTTTTTCATCCATGAGCTCCCACATAGCCACGATCTTCCTCTGAGCAACCGACCGAGCATCTGACCTCTGATTCGACCACCATCGATTGCATTGGAATCTCCTCGGAAAGCTCTTCCTTCTTCTAGAAAATCATTTAATGATTCCTAAAATTTGTAGTGTTATTATTGGTTGAATATTTTAGATGTTTATGTCAATATCTGGTGTTCTTGGTCGATTCACGGATTGAGGTTCACTATTATTGATCTTCCAACATAGAGGTAGGTGGTTTGCGCCTTTCTGTTGAATGTATTTGAATTATATATGCAAATGTTTCCAATACCCTTGAACAAGGAATTGTGTTCTTACCATTTTAGCCTTGATAATTGCCTGATATAATTTTATGATTTAATATAGGTTAATTAAATGTTATTTGGGTGAATTATTATTCTTTGGACGTGTTTTCCATGAATGTTGCCTATTTTAACCGTTTTCTCTAGTTTTCTTGTTAGGCTACTATTTACATTCCATGCCTAGTATTGTAGGATGGTGTGACTGTTGTTTTGACCTGTTTCTATGTTTTGGACTATTTTTTAAAGTATATAATGAGGTTTACATTGGTCGATACATGATGTTATGCTTACTTGACTTACACAAGGCCATGAGAACATAGTTTAGTATACCATAGGGAGAATGGATAGAAGGGATTCTCCAAAGTGTCTATTTTTACATTTAATGCGAGACCATATGGGGAATTGAAATTAGTGCTTTCTCAAATTGTCTATAGTTCCTTGACCTGTGAAAAAAGAAGAATGTGATGTATGTTCTTCTACAGAGTTCCTTTAGTTACTGATATAAGACTATAAGAGAAAATGAAGATGAGTGTTTCTTCAGAGAGTAAATTCTAAAGATGAACCAGAGTGGTTAGACTGAGTGTACTTCTCAAATGGTTTCATGTGTTTCTTGTTAGGACCAAAGGGGATAGGCTATGATTACTTTCCAGAGGGTTTCCTTTTGTGTTTAGTAACATTCTTGTGTTTCTAGGTAAGACCAGTGGGGATAGACTCTGAGTACTTCACAGAGTGTTACCTTTGTTGTTTAGTTTCTTGCATGTGTTGGTAAGTAGGACCAAATGGGATAGGCTGTGAGTAATTAACCGATGGTTACCAATTTGTGTATACATTATTTTGTTAGCTGTTTCTTGACATATGAAACTGAAAGCTTTGAAACTATGGATTGGTTACTGTGGAGTACTTCCTTGTTTACAACTTCCTATTATTTGTTACCTGCCATATATTCTCTGACAGCTAGGCACAATTCTTGTGGAGATTTCCTACTGGGATATAGTCTGACACACTGTTTGGGCTATGTTTTTGTGCTTAAATAGATTATATTGTTGCAGGCATAGATAAGGGCAAGCACCCTTAAATTTCAGGTTCTTGATTTCTGAGGATATGGAGAGCATAAGACCAAGATGGGGCATGCGTTGTGGAAGAGTTTAATTGTTTTCTTTTGTTCATGGGTTTTTTTCTATATTCCTACATTTTGATTTATTTGTCTACATTCCTAGACATTTGTATCATGCATCATTTATATATATATGTGCTCTAATTTTTTTTCATTAGTCTTCCACTATTTTTGGTTGTTTGATATTATTACTACTTCTGCTATTGAATATCTATTTTACATAAATTGTGTTACTCTGCCAATGAGGGAATAGTTTTCCCAGGATTACATCCAAGGCCCTCGCTACTAGTTGGAAACCTCTTTAATTAGGGGAAATTTTCTTGAGTCCATGTGACCAAACGGGTATGTTTCACCCCTGGGTGGCTTCTGGAACCGGGACGTTACACTTCATATGGGGAACAAATACCATTCATATTTATTTTATAACACATTTATAGACATAAGAAAAAATTATGGTTTTAATCCCTATAAGGATAGCTTGTATTTTCATTTTGAAAATCACATCCTAGAGAATTAGAACTGATGATAATGAGATGGGGATGTCGTGCTGTGGATGATCATAAAAAATATGTGCTGTCATGTTCCATAGTGTTGTTTCTTAATCCCATAAAGATCAAATCAAATTTATTCCATGGAATATGTGGCTCTAGTTTGTGGGTAAATGTATTTATGAATGAGAATATATGGTTTATAAAAATGGTCATGGTGGGTAGTCCTTGGTCTTTTTAAATGGATGTATATGATTTTGGAAAATTCAATTACATTGGATTTGATGTAGTGATTTTAGAAAATATGTATCCAATATGGGTTTTCGAACCCTATTGTAGCCCTGTTTGAGGATGTGAATCATGGGACCTAGATCAAATATTTCTGGGTCATAAGAGAAGGTCCATCAAAAGCATCCAGAATTGAGTACCACATACCTTCTTTGCTAATGGGTATAATACATAATGATGTAAAAATTTAGATGTGGAATCCACTTGAATATTTTGTTTGTGGGAATATAAAATAAATCTCACGGAATATTTGAATCATCCATAATTTAGGGATGGTGCATAAAATTAGACCATTAAAAATAGAGGAAACCAGTATCACATGTTTTAAGGACAATACCTCCAGGGTTTAAGGGGTCCATTTCAATGAAAAACAAAATTAACCCCTATGGAAATGTTCTTTGGCTTTATGATAATCAATGTTGAATCCACGTGTGATCCCGTCATATAAGCTCATCCATGTTACAAATACTCTAAAATGATATAACAATAGAATTGAGTCATGGATACATGATTCCAAGAGAATCGTTGCAACTAATTGAATTTGTGCGTACCAGTACATAATTCAATGAAATGATGTTTTCAATGAAAAACATAAAATTGATATAGTGTATAAGAATCCCGAAATTTATATTTTCATATAATGAACACATTATCTTAGAGATGTCATGGGATTACCATTTCTATAAAATATTTCTAGAATGAAGGGCCCCAAACAGGAAGGAACTAATTATAATGGAGTCATACAATGGGCCACATGTTCCTTTTTCCCTTCTTAATATATGCACTCTAAATTAATTATAATCTATAAAAAAGGAGTTTTCCATGTGTAGAAATGGATTTTTCAAAGAAAAAAATTTATAGGATTTCATATTGATATGTTTATTGACTCTTTTTCATGAAGTATAATGTCATGTGATTTGTAAAATCCTGAAATATTATTAAGGCATATAGCTTTGATGAATGTGCATACAGATTATGTTTATGATGCATACTGAGATGATATCATGATAGTGTTAAAAAATTGCATAATTAATTATATAATGATTAAGATTACTCAAAACCCCAATGGAGTATGTTTTGTAAATATTGTAAATCATGGGTCAAGGTTCACATTCCCTAGGTGATTTATTGAGATAATTATTCTATGGAATATCAAAAATAATGTTGTGGTAATGACATCTAATATTTTTATTCATGGTATCGCTTGGATCTAAAGGACCTTTGTATATGGTCATAATACCTATAGTTTATTGTTCTAGGGTCCTTAAGATAATTCACCTCATTAATGGTAAAATATATCAATCTTTTCTCCTTTATGAGATACATGTATTGTTTTTAGAAACACAACATTCTCATGTAATTAAATAACATTTTTAGATTGAGTTTTTTACTAAGTTATTGGATCAATCTAAACATTGATTGACCTATTGCAGAGTCCTCTAGTCCATTAATATGAAATGAGGATGAATGATGATCTTCACCATTTTTTCTTTATGTAGTGGGGAACAAACAATCATACAATTTAATTTCATATCTAAAGATGTAATCATTTTATATTTTAATATCATGTGACATGAATGTGTTCATTTCAGTTGAACGTCATACCCTATGGACATGGAAAACAATGTGAAATTACAAAATATATCCATATGGAAATCTTATATTGGTCATGGAAATTTCTATTCCATAGGTATTTTTTTCCATGTATTGGATTATGAATGGGTAAAAATATGTTTTAGTACATTTTATGAAGAAATTTTTCATGAAAAAAATTCAATCATAGATCTGATTCATTAATAAGTGAGGTGAAATATATAGTTCAACAATCCATATGTATTCCATGGACTATCATGGTGGACCATATCTTAACCGAATATAGAAATTTACCAGCTATGCATCATTAGTGTTCCAAATTAATTTTTTATAGGAAAGATCATTCCATTAATTATATCTTTTAGAGAAATCACCCAATAATAGATTGGTCTTGAAAGTGAGTGGTGTGATGATTTTTTTGGGACTATGTAGATACGACCATTTTTATAGTATAATAATTTTAATTGCATTTCCAATGAAAATAAATATAAATGTATATTTATTTCTCATATGCATCCCCAAATAAATCAAACACATATATTGCGAGGGGATTTTATTTTAATTTAAATTCATGTATGCTACGAGTGATAGTTTTTACAAGCATTAAAATGTTTTTTATTAGGATTAGAGTCATGATATAAAATTTTTTTATACATTATTGGTATAACTATATATATTTTACTCCTATCTAACATATATGGGAAATTGTACAATGAAAGAGATGTCACCCACAATCACCCTAACATGTTATCTATAACCATAATTGGTACCATTAAGGCAAAGGGTTCTCATGTTGGGATAATATTTCCCTAGTTGGGGAATAATTATGATATCATTACCCACTAAGTTAGATATATATATCAATATAGATCAGTAAATATGGAAGGATGTGATAATTGTTAAATTATTCCTTAGCCGATGAAAATAAACCTATCAATAAATATGTACACTAATAATTCAAGAATAAAGCCACATGTAGTTCATATGAGAGAATATTTCCTATATAGGTCAATCTCTTATGTAGGGATTAGGTAATAATAATGTTTCTGTCATTTAATTCTTCTTTCATCAAGGTTAGGAGAGGCATTGACATCCCTTGTCATAAGGACGATCATTGGGGAATTTTAAATTTTTGTATGATGAGTGATTCATATAATTAATTTTTTACTATAATAATGTTTTGTATTTGGAGAAGAAGACCAGGAATCACTAAAAATAATAATGTAATTATAATTAATCCATGCATAATTATAATTAAAAAATACTCCATGAATATTTTTAGTTCATATTTTGAGAGGGTGAATTTTTTTTCTTCCGTCAATGATCATGTCATCATAGTATTCTAAAGGGTCCTCTATAAAGACTAGGCTCCTTGGAAGGGGAAAGGAATTTATGAATTTCATTATTTAATCGGGGTGAAACACTGAAACCCATCAAAAACATTTTGATAAACATTTTTTCATAAAATCATTTCATGGATCCTGATCTCGTATAGGTAGTGGGTCCCATTAAATCATCATCTCTATTTAGTTTTTGGTCTGGTAGCGTGGTCTGGATGTCATGTATCATTGATTCATTTGACTAGGACATGTGAGTGATTTTAGTATGGTTATAGTGATTTATAAAAATTTTATATAAATGATGGTGGATTATTATCAATTATTTATGTTACTGAGATGTGATAAGTTCTCTTAAATCAAATGTTACAAGAATACAATGTCATAATAATTCTTTGATGATGATTATTATGAAAATATACATAACATCACATTTTAAAAATCCACATGAATATTTCAAATATCGAACATTTATATCAATACATATTTTTTGTTTATTTTCCATCAATTGGGGACTGTGTGTTATGTGTTAATAATTAATAAAAATGGAAACCATGTATCAGTCACATATAAAAATAAATCCATTATTTAAGTAGGGCCATTCCTACTTGACCAGAAAAACCCCTAACAATAAGAATAAATAATTTTTTTTTTCACCAGAAAATCCTAGTTGTGACAATTTAGAGATGAATATCCCTATAATATATAAAATATATTGATAAACAAAGTTGATTAAGGAAATTCTTAGGGTATTCACAAAAAAAGTGTATCAACTCAATTAGCTGGTTAGTATTTACTCAGATATCAATGAAAATACTTATATATATATATATATGTTAATAATATACAAGGTTCAAGAACCCTAAAAGCTATTTCGATGTTTATTGAACACATTCTCTAGGTGGAGGCATAAAATATCCAATTTTTGAGAATATAATCATCATGAGGGTGCTCTATTGGGAATGGTGATCTATTTTCCCATATTTTATCATTAGGTGACAAAAAATAAGTCATGTAGTTTATCATCATGTTGTTCAGACATTATTATTTATCATTTAAGAGAATAAGCCATGATCCTAAAATTCATATTAAATCTATAGGTTTCTTAATTTCTCAATAGTCATGCTCAGCGTGACAATAATGTGATACCATAAATGTCAAATGATCTCAGTGAGAGTGAATGATGTAGAATATATGGGCGTAGTTAAATTTTTATATGTGTGGTAATCAACAAATAAATATGGTATTTATTTTGTAACATGGAAGTTGTCATGAAGATATTTTATTGTTCTTGAAATTAATGATCTAGGTATTTCTACATATACAATGGTAATATGAATCTAGCCACATTTAGTCATTGACATAGAACTGCCTATATAGGAATAACTCATATATAGGGTTGGTGAATATATATATTAATTATTATTATTATACATTACATTATGAAAAATTAATATGGATACCATTTTTCACTATGTATCCCTTATAACTAGGAATTATGATACAAATATTTTTTTTTGAAAATTATTCACACAGGTCTGACAAAAAAAATTAGAGGGGGGGGGGTTTCTTTTCATATTTTTGCTGGTCTACTAAGGACTCCTACAATATTATCGAAAATCATGTGCATTACTTTGTTAAAATTAAAATAGATATATGATTCAAATACAATAATACATAATAGTTTTGTATTTTTGTAATGCTATATTACAAACATGAGAGAAATTCGAGATATGTAATTTAAAACAAAATAAAAAAATAATTTGATTTGAATTATTGAAATTATTCATGGAATAACTTCTTCATAAATTGGTGAAAAATATTATATAGAAATTTCATGAGATCAAATTATTGTTAAGGTTATATACAAAGGAATATACCTTTAATCAATAATAATAATCAATAATGAAAGTTAGATAACATAGAATACACGGGCACTTTAATCAAGAAAATGATAATGAAATGAATTCATATATTTTTTTTAATTTTAAAATATAGTGGATAATAATATATTCATTTTGATTGCTTGAAATTCTTAATTATTGGATGCCAGGTATCTATCTTAATAACCACTTCCATAAATACCATTAACAAGACCAATTAATCTATAGTTAATAACTCATTTAATGCTATCACTACTGATTTCTCCCATGAGATGACTGAGGCATCATGAGGCGATCAATAATTTTTACCGTCCCATGTCTACAATTCCAAAAAAAATCCATGTGTGTAGAAAAATATATTTAATTAATATTCTATATTTCTTATCCACAAATATATGTATTCAATAATGATACAGATTTGTCAATATTTCTAAAATTTATCAACTAACATTCAAAGTAATCAACAAATGTAAATATTGATTATTGTTTAGGATATAATTATATCCATAATACAATAATATGTATTTATAAGAGAAATATAATTCCCAATGAAAAATTATTAACATATTGTGATTTTTTAATGAAAATGATATCACTCACAAATAAAAGTTATATTCTGTAATAACTTTTTGACATAGTAATTTTGAATTAAATTACCCAAGTATAAATTAATACAATTTAAAATTTGAATATAAAATATTAAATTAGTAACTAAATTTATTTCATGTCAAATGGACTATATATACACCATTTAGATGTAAATTTGTGTATAATAAACAATAATTCTCAATGGACTGTATATTGTGACAGAGTCCATACCACATTTAATTAAAAAACTCCTATACAACATAAAAGTATTAATTATAGAATGAAAATATTTAATAACATGAATATAGTTATATTTTTTATATTATATATCTAAGCGTTGTATACATACACCAGACATAATAAATATGTATAGAATATGGCTCAAATCACACAGAAATAAATTTGAGTAGATAAAATCCTTACATCATGCTTCCCTTTAGTGGTGAGTGCATAGAACACCTATATGATGTATTAATGAATGTTACAAAGTTAATATAGAATCATAACTATGTTAATAATATGTTATTTTGTTTTTAATAAAATATTATATACCATTTTAGTGAAAATATTTCATTACTATTATGGCTTTAGGTCAATTTGTTTCATGGTTTCATGATTGGTTCATTAATCTAAAATTAGAGATGTTCTAGTAAAGTGGTGTCAAAAATAATGAAGAGAAATATAATACTATAAACGAACTTCTAGTTGTATAAAATTTCCCCAGTATCATTTTTATTTCTTACATTAGGATGATTCAATTATTAATGTGATAGTGATAAATCATTAATTAATTTTGGAGGGTTTCCCTAACATCACAAACAAGTTTTGTTTTAATTTTTTATATGAATATATATCAATTATAGAAAATTAAATACTATAAAATATACCTATTAATATTATATTTAACCCAAATAATACTATTAAGACCATTACTAAAGGTGTTAATGGATATTGATAAAAATCATTATGCACATCGACAAATAATCGACATAATAGTAGTGTTTCCTTGTACTAGGGATGGTAAAAAATGGGATGGATATACAATTTTCTACTAGAAACATAAAAATACACTACATAAATCATTCAAGAATTTTTAGGTCTTGATCGATGAGATATATAATGTGATCATACTCGATGAAATGAAAATAAGAGAGGTGTTTGCATAAAAATTACCTCTTTAATTTCACCACCTGGGATAACGCCTTGAGGACATTGGATTTAGTAAGTTTGGGAGACCAGTAGCTCATGGATGTGGGGAGACTAAGGAGTAGTGGGTTTGGAATATATTTTAAGATATTCATGTCTTATAAGACTAAATGGGGTGGTGAGAGGTGGTATTTATACATGAGGAGTGGCCATTTTATGTGGTTAAATAATGAATATTTCACGTTTAAACCCAAAAACATTGAATTGGATTTAATTTCAATAAATTTTACAAATAATTAATTTTTAAAAGGATATTTGGGGTCTAAAAATACCAAAATAACCCAATTATTTTTTAGGTATTTTATGCCTATACATTTTAACTTTAACACTTTTCATTAAATTACCAATACTATAGAAATTATTATTTTTTCCCCGATAATGTTTTTATGTAAAAAATGAAAATCACCTTAAAACATAATTTTTAAATTATAATAAACCAATTTCAATCATTTTTCAAAATTAATTTTAAATAATTATAAAATCTTTTGTTAAATTTAATCATGTAGTCGCAACATGTGGTGTTAGTTTTTAAAATGAAATTTTAAAAAGGATTAAATGTTTTTATATCAAATTTCGATATAAAAGTTATTATAATTACCAAAAATGGTATTAAGTATTTATAAAAGAACTGATGAATCATAAAATCAAATTTAATATATAATTTTATAATATCAATAAATTAGATGAAAATTTAGTTTTAATTAAAATTTAGTATTTTTAATTATTCATAAAACAATTGAAACACCTCCTATTAATATCAAAATTTCATCATTTAATAATTTTCATATTACAATTTAATGAATAAATTTTATTTTTTCAAATAAAATTTATAATTCTTCCAAAATTAATTTTAATATTGGTGAAATATTAAATGGAGGAATTATTTCCTTTTAATAAAGTGGATTATTTTATCACAAAATTTGATTTGTTCTTATCTTAAGAGAATCATACTCATTGAATGAATTTTAAAAAAATGAATATATGTCATATATTTTTCATAAATATAATTCACTAATAGTTGTTAATTTATTATATTACTCTAAAATTCGATTTGGTGAAAATTTTATTTTTTAAAATGCATCTTTTTTGACAATTGGTTTCCATTTTCATATATAACATATTGGTAATGAATGATTTTATATTATTAAAAAATTTAATCTCAATTTTTAATATTTATTTAAAATCATTCATTCACACCATTTGAATAGATAGAAGATAAATATCACAATTAGTTTATATTAGTTAGTAATTTTTTTAAACTCAATGTTCTATGAAACACAATATTTCAACGAAATTGAATTTATTTATGAATGTGAATACCTCAAAAATACTATGTTGTTACATTCTCTAATCAATCAATAATTTCATTCCACTTAATTTAAAATTTCAGTTCAAAACCTAATGTATGATACCTAAAAATACTTTTGTGGAATCCCCACATTGTAAATTGGGTTAATAAATCATCTCTTAGGTATGAAAGAATGATAAATGAATAGTTTAGCAGAATGTTGTATTTTTAACAGGATAAAAATAGTTATAAATAATAACATGAACATGGAAGAAAAATATAACCATCTTATTCTGATGGAGAATTATATAATACATCACCATCCAAAATTTATCCATCACTAGACCATAAATAATGTGATTAGTTAAATGTTATTTGATTTGAAGGTATAAAATTAATGTGATATAGTTTATTTTTCAAAACACATTTCCTGTAGTTGATAGATTTTTCTAATATATAGATAATCACTGGAAAAAAATATACATAATTTAATTCAATTATATATTCATAATGATATATTGTATTGTGATTAAATCTATTTCCACTTAATTTCCTATTACAGAAAATATATATTCATGTTGAATTTTTATTTTTAAATCCATTTCAAAGAATATTATGATCCATAATTATTTTCACTTTTATATAAATATTTTCCAAAAAAAATTTTTATATAACATGTTATCCAATATGATAAATCCTACCAAGACTACATAAAATTAAATCTATAGTTTGACATTATCAATACAACATATAGGTATCCTTAAGACTCATCCTTTATAAATCAATCGATATTTAAATTGAAAAAATTTAGAGGGAAACATTAATGATTTCCAAAATTAAGATGCGAGTGCCCATAAAAATATTGTAATACATAATGAAAAAAAAATTATACAAGTACCTTGGTCACATTAAAACATTAAAAAAATTATGCAACGAGAAATGAAATTTTAGGTGGTCCAATATATTAGTTAAATAGAAAATTATAGAAGTCCTCAAAAATATATCAAAAACCATCAAATCACTATCGATATTCTTGGTATCAAAGAAAATCCATTAAACAACTATTTATCATTATTATATCAGTATAATGTAAATATTAAGCCTATCTTCCCCAAACCAACCATTTTTCACAAGATCAACATTCTATATAATCACATCGCTTGGTTTTCACTTCCAATAAACACACACTTTTAAATCCATTAGAACGAAGTATGGTTGCATAATTATTTTAAATTAAATAATCCATATATTTAGGATATCATCAATAATATATTCTAACCACTATATCAATAATCCAAATAAAGGACAAAATTATTCTATCCTCATCCATAATATCAATATCATAATCTTGTCCATGATCTTATATCTTCATCTGTGGTAAATTCTCTTGAATATTTGGGAAATTATTTATATAGTTCCCCAACACCTTTTAGTTCTAAAAATGAATACTATATTTTATTATCACCCCCTTTAATAAATTCCCAATATGAGTTGTTTCATGAATATATCATGTGAAAAAATTAGTCTTTTACGGATTCCATTTATCCATATTTTTCTCATTTATCTTGTTCATATCATTCATACCATGAAATCAATATAACTTCATAAATTCATTATAAGTAATGATTTCAAATTAAAAATTATATATTATTAAAAAAACTTTTGAGATGCCAACTCCCTTTGAATACATAGATTATTTATATAAAATAAAATTCCATTATTTAAATATATAATGTATAAGTAATAATTCGAATACCTACAAAATCTTGTTAATTCACCTTTATTCATTTCAACACTTTACACTCTTTTATTCATGTAATCATGTAACCTTTTCATCATTTATTTATTTCCCACTATGGAAATATATTTTGAATATTACATCCTTGAAATCAATCCATTCCATGAATTATATTTCTTATTCCTCCCAATTATTGTAGATCTATAACAATAATTTATAAAAATAATCTGTGATTAAATATATATAATATAATTAAAACCATTTACCATTCACCAAATATCAACATAGAAAATATATTCTTTAAGGACATAATCAATTTCTCAACTTCAATTATATTAGCAGTTTTGCAAAAGAATTTGGGTTTTTGTCCCATAATACTTTCTAACATAAGAAATTCAAACTGTGAAATATTTATCTCCATCCAGGGATTGATATTTTTTATAAAATGAAGATAATTTCCTAACATACCCATTATTTTTTGTTTTCAAATTATAGTCATATTTCTTCCCTCAACAGAGCGATATATACTTTATCCACATGTATTTATAAAATTCTCCCCTCCAACTGAAATTTCTAACAATGTTCTATAATAGATTAGATTTCAGCATTATGAAGAATAATATATATTCCCATAAATAATGAAATACTTAACATAAATTGAGAATTTAGGTACAACTAATATCTAAAAAATAAGTATTGTTTCCCATGTAATATTCTCATTATCTATTATATGGTTATGTTTCACTGGTCAAAGTTTAACTAAATATATTCCAAAAGGATTCTACTAAAATTTCATTGATACCAAATTTAATTAACCTAATCCCAATATCCAAGATCTAGATCATTAATATATTTCTTTTTCATGGATATGAGATTAAAATCTCAAATTTATGAATAGTTTAGTATTTTTGGAAAACTATATTACATACATGATAGCGAATTTACATAGCTAATTGAAAATAAAACATAAAAAGTAATGTGACTTTAATTAATGAAAATAATAAATATCTAATTTTATTTAATTGGTGAAAATAAATAATAATAATTTAGTGATGTAAAATGATATTTAAGTTCTATGTACGTCGGAGGATAATTTTACCCAATTAGAAGAATCAATATTGCATGGAAAATAATAGAGCACAAACATGCCATTAAAAAAAATAGAGATAGAATTGAATCCATACATTTGGTCAAATTTTAAATCATACAGATAATAAAAATTGAATTATAAATACAATAATTTCTTAATTGTTATTGTTCATGTATCTGGTACATGAACCAATTCTATTCGGATCATTTATGTGACTATTTAATCAATAGTTAACAGGAAGTCTTAGGCTTTCTTAAATAATTTATCCCATGAGACAACCAATTAAATGAGAGGGTAATAGTTAACTAGACCAACCCATGTCTATCACTTAATATAATCCTCATATATTGAATAAATTATTTAATTATTAATAAATAGGCCTTATTATAAAATATCTTTATTTAATCATATATAATGATTTTTCAATATTTCTAAAATTAATAAAAAACAGTCAATGTAAAAAACATATGTAAAAAATGGATTATGGTTTATGATATAATCATATAAATAATACAATAAAATGGAAATTTAATATACATTTAATGTCCAATGAATAAATATTACTATGAAGTGATTGTATCAATAGAATATTAACGATCACAATAGAATGAGATCTTTTGCAACAACAATGATGACAAGGTAAATTTCATGTCAAATACCCTTAGATGAAATAATTCAAATTGAAAGATAAAATAATTTGTGTAATGAATAAATAATTTTCGTAATTGTAAATGGTATAGTATATACACTATATATAAGTGAATTCTTTTATAATAACAAATATGTATCAATGGAATGTTAATTGAGACAGAATCCCCCACCACATGAAATCAGTTCAATTTTATACCCCGTATTAGAATTAATTATGGAATTATACATTTAATACCATTAATGTAATGATATTGAAGACATTATATATAAATTTTATTTAAATATAAATAATTGAAAGTAAATAAGTGGTGGAAAAGTCATATACAACACTGAAATCAAAGTGATATGTGGGGGTACTTACCCCATGATTTCCTTAATGGGTGAAAAATTTAACATCTTGTATTATGGTCTAATTAATTTTATTTAATATTTAATTAACATTATAAATTTATATAATATTTTATGTGTTGATTTTATAAAATCTTATCTGCCATTTCATTAATAATATTTCATTATTTTCATGGTTTTAAGTGCATTTGTTTTATTGTTTCATGATTTATTGATTAGTGTAATTGTATGGATGATCATATAAAATGTTTTTAAACTATAAATGTTAAATAAAATTTTATTAATGAACATAACATAGTAGGAATGGATGAATATGACATTTTATTTTCTAACATGAGTATGATTCATTTGATAAAATGATATCAATAAAAGATAAGATTATTTTAATTGTTTTTTAGATCACCAAGAAATAATTTAAGTTTATTTAATATTAATATTATATATTATTCAATAAAATTAAATATGATATATTATACATATAAAAAATTTATTTATTCATAATAATAATTTTTTGAAATTCCATGATATTGGTAATATAAAACAAATAAAATCGGTATTCGTGACGATGATTAACCAACATAAAGGTTTTATTTTTTTGAGTAATATGAGATATAAAAGGGATAAATTAAATATACTACATTATAAATTCAAAAATTTATTGTTTTCATTATTATTTAAATATTATTTATTGAATTATGAATGATTTTTTGAGAGAGTAGAAGAATAATTCAAAATAAGAGATGTGTTTTTGAAAAAAATACTTCTTGAATATCAAGTAATTATAGGACCCATTCAAGACATTGGTTTTTGTATTTTGTTGATAATTGAATAAAAATTAAGTGATTAGGGTTTTTATTAGTGTTCTTGGATGATATTTGAGGATATTCAAGTCTTTTTAGTCAAATGTTGTGGTATTTATACTTACGGATAGTTGGGTTTAAGTGATTAGATAATGAATATGAGTTGTTTATATCCAACCATTAGGATAAGGTATTAATTTAAAAATTGTAATTTTAATTACTGTTTAAAATGATTTTTAGGGTCTATAAAGACCTTAATTGACCATTTGAATTTTCAGTTTTCCTGAATTTTTGCATATTCCTTTTATTATTAACTTGTTTAATTATTTTACAGATATTACAGTAAATAAATTTTTTAACATTTTCAAATATATATGTATAAAATTAAAATTACATAAAAACATATATATAACATAAAATATAAAATAATAAATATATTTTTCCAAATTATATCCACAAGATTGATAAAAAAAATTAAAATTAATCACACTGACGCAATGAGAAATGTGGGTTTTTTATGTTAAATGTTCAAATGATTGAGTTTTTCATATCAAATTACAATGTGAAATTGACTCCAATGGAATAAAAATTCTTTAATGTTATTTAATTCATATAATTATACCTTAATAATAATTTAAAATATAATTTTACTATATAAATATATTAAACTAAAAAGTAGTTTTTTGTTAGAATTTTGTAATTTTTAATATTCATCAAAAATTGAAAAATCATTGAAAAATGAAAAAAAATAATCATAAAATAACATTGGTATGATAAATTAAAATATTAATTTAAAATATTCATATAAAAGTTATAAACGATTCAGTATTTATTTTAAAATAGACCATCCATTAAAATGCAGCAAATATGAAAGAGAATAATATAACAATTTATGGTAAAAATATTATTTATTTTCAACATAAGACTATAAAAAATATTTGATTAATTGAATTTTTTTTGAATTTATAACAAATATATTTCATAAATATCATTCACTAATCGTGATTAAAATATTTTAATACAATATCATTCAATTTTGGACATAAGAAATGTTTTTTATAAAAACATATCCTTTATGATCAATTTGTTTTTATTTTCATTTATAATTTCATATTATCAGATGAATAACTGTATAAAAAATTAAACTATAGTTTCAAAAATAATTTAATCTCATCGATTCCCTCCAGTCAAATAGATATGTCATAACTATCACAATTAAATAATTTATATTAAAATTTTTTACGCCTGATGTTATATGTAACAAAATCTATCGATAAATTTGTATTTTTTCATAAAATGAAATGCCATAAATTATTAGTTTGTTATAGGGACTCTACATTTATATTTGGGTGTCAATATGTATCATATTTTATTATATGTCAATACCAGAATATTTCATATATATATATATATATTCCCTAATTTGAATCTAATACTCACATAATGATTGGTTAATTATATTTTCCCTCTTTGATATAGGGATTGGCTCAAAATTGAGTGTTTTGTAATCTCACAATATCCTATAAAATAATGAATTATTTCACAAATAGGTATGGAAAATATTGTTTCCCACCCAAATCAATATTATTCACTATGAGCGGGGAAATACTACTCTTAGGCTATGGTAACCATTGGATGAAATAATTTAAAATATAAATCATCATCATGTAGGAGGGATGTTTTCGAAGTTCATAAGAATTTAAAATCCAATAGTCATTATATATGAAAATGAATCCATTTTTTATTATGATACACGATATATATTTCAATCTATTTCATACCTAGGATTCAAATTTTTTTTACTCATTATGTTTTGTCCCTAGATTATATGATTTGGATGTCAATATATATCCCGTAAAAAAGGAATCATGCGACACATAGTTCGTGTAAATAAAAATGACTGCCCCATCCTAACCCATAAACTGGGAGAGGGTATATCTTCACCATCATCCTATACCAAACTCTAATGTCTGTCATGGGACACAAGGATTCACCAACACTATGTTGGTTATAGTCTCCTTGATCGACTATATATTTCATTATTTCATATCATGTGAATTGGATGTTACCATTTAGTAAAACACTTAGTTACAATGATGTAATTTTCTAGAAGTTCAATGTCATGAAACAAAAACCTGGTGATATTTATTTTAAGGTTTTTTGGAAGGACATGAAATAAGAAGGATAAAATACTGATATATATATTTTTAACATTCTTGAAAAACTGTAAAATTTATTAGAGAAATAATTTGATCAAACACATAAACCATTTATTATTATTTGATTATTGGTGGGATTAATTTCATTATATTAGAGAAATTGCTCATTGTGATAAGGGGGACCTTCAATTCAAGAAAGAAAACCCATTAGAAAAATCCCTTATAATTTATTTTCTTCAAAATGAAATTGTTTTAGTGGTAAATATAGAAACCAAAACACTATATATGATAATTCTATCCATAATTATGTGATTAAACATTGAATCTTATTAGGGTACCATTTGGGGAAAACATTACATTGGAACCATATGTCTTGAATTTTTATATTCAATAGTGAATCCTCATGGGGTCCATTTTAAAACTAAAAATACCCCGAGGAACATGAACAAATACATTTCATTATTCACCAAATTACAATATAATGTATATCTCGGTATTGGAAAATCATTATTTCCAATATTTGGAAAGTGATCAGGAGGATGATTTACAATGATAGTCTATGAAATGGAAAGATAATTGGTGCTCAAGGTTTTAGGTTATTTAGATATGCAATATAGGGAATAATTTTTTTTCTTAGAGAATTTGGTCTCATATGGATTTAGAAAAACAATTTATTTGGGTCTTCATTGAATATATATACCATGAAATGAAAGTGTTTATGATTTTGATTTCCTAATCATGAAAAAATGGGTATAATTCATACATGCATAAAATTAAGGGTATCTATGTCTTCCTGAATAATTGTGTTATGTGATGTTTAAATCATAAACCATGAATATATGAGTCAATAGTTGGTGAAACAATTATTAGTACATTTAAACCATTAATAATGTTTGAATCACAGTACATAAGAAGTTATGATAAAAGAAGCTAGATTTAGGGGAGGCCATCTATTTGGGACCAAAATTTCCCCTTGGAAAAACATATGAGGAGTTGTTTCAATCCTCAATGAGGCCTAGTGGTGTCTATTAAGAATGAAAAATACATTATACTATTTAACATTATGAAGAAATAGATATTATTCTTCCTTAATGCATATGGGTTTTAAAGAGAAATTTATCAACTCAATAATTTTTTTGGTACATTCATTGATATATAAGATAATTGGTTTGATTATAGAGAAAATAGTATTTAATAAGTGTTTTAGAACCCTATGGTATAGTCTAATTTTATGTGAACACAATATTAGGGAGAAGGTATATAACACATAATTCGAGAGTACCCAGTCTTTTGAAAATTATCTGTTTAATCAGATGACATGTTGTCATGAAGTTTACATTCAGATGACTATTTATTATTCTAACAATTTAATATAATGTGACATGGACATGCTCATGTATTTGAACATCATGTGACTAAGATATGGTAATACTGTTTAATGTCGTGTGGCTATGACATGGTTCTCTATCACGAAATGGGTGTTCCCCGATCGTACTAGTCAGATGGAATTTCAAAATTCCCAATACACAAGTGATTCATTCATAGAATGATATATTATAGAAAAAAGGAAGTAAATTTTACCTTGTGAGAGAAAATAAAAAGACATAAGTTTTTTTTCTATGTGTTCATCACGTTTTATTATGAAATTTAATCTATTGATGTATTTGATTATCATGATCAAATATATTTTTGAGTGATAAATACATATGGAACGGAAAAAAAATCCTTGAATCACTACATATTAAATATTATTATAATCAATACATACATAGTTCTTATATATGAATCATTAGTGAAGATGTGACTCATACACAAGAGAAGGTGTGATTTATTTATATATGGTTTCGCCCATGATTTGAGGTCGTGGAATCAATATATATCTTATAGATAAAATAATAATTCCGCATATATATATATTATATTTGATACCTATAGAGGATCATAATATCACAATAGGTTATGGGAATATAATGTTTTTACATAGATCACTCACATGTATAATTAATTTCGATTGATTTAATGTCCTAGATTGTGGAAAACAGAAACCTCATGGTTGAGGATACAACACCATGATAATGTGGGAACATATTGAACTTTTTAGTTATGTTTGTGAAACATAGAATGAGATGGTAAAATAATTTTCTTGGAAAATAATAAAAATCTCATATGAGAGAGGAGGTTATGTCCAACATAGTATGAAAAAATAATGTACTATATGTGTTTTTTGAATAGGAAATTGTATTATGTGAAATTTTATGTCTTTAACCTAGAAATATTTGGATTACACATTATCCTTGTTAGATAATAGATTTAACTTTGATGGTCCACCTATGGTTGTAGTGAGGTATTAAAAGTTGTTGTTGGGGGACTATATATGGTTGCCCCTATGTTTTTTCTTCCACTATATAAGAAATTTATTAAATTTAAGGATTTTGATATCTGGATAAGATATTAATGTCGCAGGTTGTCCATGGTGGATGTCAGAAATACAACTCCTATAATCCTTCCCCATACTACTATGATGTGAAACTCCATTTTAGTTATCACATTTTACATTATTGGAATATCCAAATGAATCTTGAACTATAAATGATATGAATCAATTTACTTAGAGGAAAATGGAGTTCACTAGAGTTATACTCAATGCATCATTACATGTCATAAAAATAATATTCTTAACATTCAATTTATGGTTGGGAAAAAATGGGGGATTACATAATATAGGTTATTGGAGTATACCGATGACCATATATTTCAATGTTAATCTATTATTACTCTATAAGAACTGATGGAGAACATTATAGTGATTAAATATTGTCATAAATACTGTGTTCTATATGTTAGGTGTTTTTTAGTGTATTTTAGCCAATATTGGTCAAAGTGGTGTTATAATCCCACTATATGATTTCATTCATCACTATAATATGATAAAAAGTATTAGAATATGATTTGGGATATGGGAATCCTATATTATATCATCTAAAGAATTATATAGTAGTGCTCCATTTTTCAGAATGGGTGTACGTGTCTGTACATGTCCTGAGAGAGCATTACACTAGAATAATTAAATTGGAATTTGTTTCTATATTAAATGATTGCATATCTAGGTTGATGGGGAATGTTTTAATGGGATTATTGGATAACTATTATTTTTTCTATGGAATATTACAATTTCTTTTAGTAAAATGAATTTGATCCTATCTCAAGGTAAATTCCAAACTAATTTGATGAAACCCTATTGGAAAGGGGGAATGTTCACTATTATATTACTCATATATTTTTGGAACAATTCAATAATAATATTGGATTAGATAAAAAAATTAAATTAATTAGATAATCCATCTACTCATGTGGTACATTTTGATATGATTCTTTGGCTTCATAGATTGTATTTTTCTGTCCTTGTGTCATTTTTTGAATATTATATAAATTCTCCCACTTCATTGCAAAATGTATAAGATATTCCTAGGAGAATCTGATGGAATACAATAATGAATTTTGTTGGATTCATAGAATGTATTAATGAACTAATTAACTAAATCATGGTAATATATACACCACTATCCTTCTAGTGACATCATTATGTTCTGTTAGGTTTTTTTCTTAAGGTGTGTGGATACATAACAACCACATTATTAAACCCTCAAAATTATAGGATACTTGGTTTGTATGAGTATTTATAGTTTCTATATAGAGGTTTCTACTAGAATATATCTGGGGATTTGTTATTTTAACTTAATATATGATACTTCACTATCTATTATGTATCTAATATTACCTAGAGATATATCATAGGTGAACAAATATCATTTTCTTTGGGGATGACATATCAAGTATCTCCATCTACAGGAGACTTAGTTGAATGCTAGGGATTGGGGTATTTCCAGGATCAATATTTTACTATTTTTATTGTACATTGTATCCATTATACATTCTCACTAATATTGAATATTTGTACTAAATACTGAGATTTTTCATAGTTTATCATCTTATAACCAGGATGTGTTTCAGGTTTTTTAATATCATGTGTCATGGTTTTTATTTTTTATATTTTTTAATTTTGTGAGTAGTATGTTGTTTTTTTAACTCCTCGTATCATTGAATGAAGCATGCAGTTTGAAAATGTATTCCTACATCAATTCATGGTAGTAAATGATATTTTATTAGGATGTGGTCATGTAGTTTTACAACACATCTATAAGATGTATGAACACATAAATTTTCACAAGGAAATATTTTCTAATGTTGTAAAACCCTAGAATGATAAATTTTTAAATGAATAAATGATATGAATCATGTCAAAAAAGAACATCTTTCATTTCAAGAACCAAATTAGTTAGAACTCTACTATTAAGAATGCTCGACTTGGGGTAGTGATTAGGATGTGTGAACTTATGATAATTTTATGAAGTTGTCTGTGAGTGACCATTGAGAACACTGAAAATAAAATGTGTTGGATTCTTGGAACATTCATTAGTCATATGACCCATTCAAGCATATAGGTGGGCACCAAAGAGGCACTTGTGTTTCAGCGGGGCAACTTGTGGTACCTACCGGTCTAGGACCTAAGGACCATGTTGTGGTAGGATATATGTGCTATCCGCAGAACCTAGTTTTTACATTTTTTATCAGAGTAAGAGCACAACCTTAAGTGCAGTGTCTCTACATAGTTTGATATATAAAGTTAACATCATGGGTGTTGTTCTCTTAAGGGATTTTAATGTAACACCTGTGAATGATAACAGTTTAAATGACTACATGATATGACTCACCACAATAATGTGAAACATTCTTTTCCAGATCCTATATATTTAGAACTTATTAGTTTAGTGATCCTTTCATGGACAAGTTATCACGATGGGTGACCTTAAGAGAAGTTTCCTACTGTTAGTGTGAGTGAGAAAAAAGTAAACTAGAAATAATATGTATCGTCCTACGGGGAAATTTATTAGTCAGATGACAAGTTCATTCCCAAGGGTTGTCCCCATGGAGGGGACCACGTGCCTGTGGAGCAACAAGTGGTATATTGAAGTCTATGACCCAAGGTCCTTGTTAATGAAGGGTGTATGGGTAGTAAGTGGGGCATAGATGTTACAGATGATACTAGGATGAAATGTATTTATGTTGTATTATTTTTATGAAATAGTAACTCTATCATGTTTTTATTTAATTTCCTTTATATATAGTTTTTTTTGGAAAAAATCAACATTCAATTGTATTCTCCAACAACAGATTGAATGGAAAATAGTTGTGATAGTAATTCATGTGTACCTCCAATGATTTATTGGTCCCTCTGAGTGTGAAAAGTAACAGTGGAATGAACATATGTTGTCATGTGGGGGAATTCATTAATTATTTGACCCGTTCAGGAACATTTGTGGCTGCAAAGATGCGACCTTGTGGTTTTTGGGGGAACTAGTGATACTGGGCATTCTAGGATCCAATATCTTGGATAATATAGTGTGTGTGTTCACCCTTAGGGGCCTAGTTGTTACATATTATAATTGGATGACATGTAGTTATGTAACATGATTTTTAATATTCAGTAACTCAATCATACTTTCATTTACATTCAATTTAATCCCATTATTGAAAACAAAAATCACCCTTAAATCATATTCTCTATGAACTGATGGAATAAAGAAGAGTTTTAATGGTAATTAATGACATCCTCCAAGGGGTTAATGGTCCTTACTATCTCGATAATTACATGCTCATCTAAACATTTGATACATGAAGTAGTATTATCAGTCCTAAAGGAATTAATCTTGTTTATTATAGTGCATATGGATGGTCATATATCTATGGGAGATTGGTTACCCATGTAATATTTCACAACATATGTTCTCTATTTAGAGTGATCACATGAGTGGGGTTTGAAGTTTTGTGTCAGTGGTTCCAAAATCCCCTTATCTATATAATTCTGAAGATAGAAATAACTATTAAAGAAACTCATTATTATATTCTTGAGATATTGTATGTAGGGGAGATTAATTTCTAATACAACGACCACTATATAATTTGAATTTCACATTTTTGGTGTACTATCAAATCAATATCAATGGAATTGTAAAATTACACGGAGATAATAATTGGTTTGAAGGAATATACCATTAATTTTGTATCATGTTTATATGGATAACAATATTTTATTCCTTTAGTTCCTCTAATACATCCATTAAAAATGAATCATAGCTGAGTTTGGATACTGGGATGCTTTTACCAAGACATTATAACTTCTACAGACAATGTTGAAGCTTTGGTGGCCCTATATAAAGTAGGTTATTCACCCTATTTTGAGGAAATGAACTCATCAAGGGGTTTTCTGGAAACTACTCTTATAGGATGTCGTTAGGGTTGCACTTTATAAGTAGGTGAAAATATGAAAATTCTCTATAGTAGTAGTATGTGGTTTTTTGAAAATGAAAATATCACCAGTATAGTGTGTTACAGTGAGGAGCAATAATTTCTTGATTTTTACTGATGATGGGGAATGAATATAAAAATTCATCCATCCTAGTTGGATGGGGAACATAACTATAAGGATAACCACTAAAGGGTTGTGATGATATGTAGTTACATATAAATGATCCTAGTATTATTCCCATATTTATTCTACATACATCACTATTCTCACATTATAGATGACTTTTTTTCCTCATAAAAATTTTTTTTATCCTTTTGGGGCTAACTGGTAGATGTCATGATGAAATAATTTAGTTAATAAATAGCAGGTTTGGTTAGTGATGATTAGTGTCTCAGGGTGAACCATAGTGAATGAATAATAATTTCAATTAGGTATATGATCTATCAATATTGATATATGAATAATAAAGAGGGTCTACACAACCATCTGTAGGTATAGGAATGGATTACATGAGATAAAATACACTAATGTAGAGGGTTGTAAATGAGATAACATTCTATCAATTTCTTGAGTGAAGAATGGAATAGTCATTATATAAATCTGTGTGCCCATTTTTATCCAACAAGAATCCTCATATTCGGTGTTTATCATATTTACATAGTAATAGATGGTATGGTTCCCCTCTTCTTTGGGGACAATGGTTTGATGGGTCAGTTCCCAAAGTGGCATTTGGTGTGATGGTGTCGATTGTACACTTAGGTGGGTCATCATGGGTATTGGAGATTATCTGAAGGTTAAATGTGAAATGAATCCCCCATCCTATAGTTTTATGTTTTTTCCTATGATTTCAATGACATGGAGGATAGGACTAATGAAACCTAATACTCTTTTCTAGTGATGATTTGGGGTTGATTCTAGTATTCTATGAGGATTCCACAATGGGACTCAAATAATTTTTTATTGTTAGGTAAATTACATTCATTGGAGTTTCATTATTTGGAAACACCCAAAATGATTTTTTATTGGATACCTCTATTTGTGGGTTTTTATTGGTACCCCTTCCTATGCACCTTTAATATACTTGTCAATTTATGTCAATAACAATTATTGGAGTTGATTGGAACCCTCCTAGAAATATATTGAGTGGTTGATTAAAAATAGTTATTTTCCTCATACACCTCCTTATTATATGAATGGGTTTTTTTCTATCTTGGGATATTATAACACAGTGGCTGAATGTGGAAATCTAACCAACCTTCTCATATGCGTCTATTTGTGTTCATAATTTTCTATGGATATTTATCCTAAAAAGGATACCATGTTATCTCTATAATTTTAGAACAGTGATATTCAAATGGCTTTTCATGATCAATACATTCAAAAATAGTAACATTTTGTGTTGAGTTAGTGTAAAGTGACATTTAGGCTTGGTCACAATGACTCCATTTGAGTCGGGGAATATGCTCAGTGCATAAGCTTCTTTCTCACAAAAATATGAGGTTTCTACATGTATATCCCGATTTTCTAAAGATATATGAATCCATTTTCACAATTTTGGATTCCATTTTTATTATAAGGAATCAAATACCTCATGGTCTGGAATCATGATTAGTCCAAAATCATTTGTATGTGTTCATGGTCAAATAATTGCATTCAAATTTAAGTGATAGAAAGGTAGTGAATCTTTTTTTTCATGTGATCTTTTTGATCCTATAGAATTATTTATATTTTTTTCACCATTATATTTTATCAAAAAAATTTAAATTTTTGTTTGAGTAGTGGGAAATTTATTCTCATTACATATGAAAGAATTTACACCCTAAAAGGATTCATATAAGGTTCACCATTTTGTATCTCGATAAACGTAGATCTGACCAGTTTTCTAATGATATTTTTATTAGGTTCAATATTTTTTCTATAACCAAATACACATATGGTTCCCAAATTCATAGTTATTTATATTCATTCCCTATAAAGGAATAAATTATATGAAATTTTAAAACTATTGGTTCTTTGTTACTCACATTATTCAGGAGTATTTTAGGTGAGGATCATCACACCATTTTTTGGAAAATTATTTTCATCTCGAGTAATCTATTATAGATTCAATATATGTTTTTGAATAATTCACGGTCCCTAATGTGAGAAAATTAAAACCAATTGTAATTAAATCATTGATATAATGTATTTATGAGATAAACAATGTGAGGTATATAGTCCCCATTATTCTTTTATCATTTTATGTTTATCTAGTTTATAACTATTTTTAAGAACAATGGAGTTTACTACCACATATGGAGGTGGATGATGCCTTGTATTTGGGTATAAAAAATCAAATGTGACATACATATCCTATGAGAATAGTGATAAAAAACCAAGTAGTTCTATATCATAGTCTGATGTCATATGATAAGACTATTTAGTGTAATTTATTGTTTTTCGGAATTGATTTATATTAGGTCATTTAAATAATGTGTTTTGGGATTTTACCTAGGGATTCCCCTATATCATTTTTTGTTTGGACTAATATTACATGTAGTTCATGTTATGGGTATATGGATTTTAAATTTTAGTTAAATCGGTTTTTTTAGATACACTTTTACATTGAATTCTCCAGGATATTCGACATTGGAATTATTTCCCATTTAGTGAAAATTATATATAATTGGGAATACACCTAAACAACGTCCCAAATTATATAACACCCTGAGATGTTGTGAAATATATATTTTTGGAATAAATTTAATTTTTTAATATTTTTAATTTCATGAAACACTATTTAAAAAATCATTATACACTACACCAAGGTACACATGTTCTACATGAAACACTGACATGGATTGCGTTATATCCAACACTGAGTTTCATTGAAACATCACTTTATTATTATAATTATTTTAACAAAATTTTTATAAAAGAGATACTGACCTTATATTTAAAAGTAGTAATAACTACTTATTAAATATTATTTATTATGGTTTCATACTTTTTAAAAATTTATAATTTGATATATATTTGTCGTTTTAGGATTTCTATGTATAAAAACAATTTTTTTCTAAAAGGAGCTTCTTTTTATGTACATCTTAAGATAATAATAAAATAAATTTTATAAAACATTAGAAATATAATTTAATTGGATAAACAATCGTATGGAATGGATAATGTTAATATTTGTTTAGGATAATGTTTTTGGAATTTTCTATGAAACCACATTTATATAGAATTTTGAATAATAATAAAATTTAATTCAAAATTTATTTTTATCCTAATATATTTAAATATTTAATTTATAATTTAGGTTTTTTATCTAAGTAAAAAATGATTAATTATAAATCTATTATCCCAATTTCTATAACAAGAATCATTTTTATATGGAATTTAGATATAAAATCTGTCACAACCCCCTCCCACCAAAGATAGCCCTCCTGAGTAGGAAATGGTGAAAGGGAGATAATGACCACCGAGTCCCGCCTCCAGTAGGCCCCGGGGTGGAGACTAGCACCAAGGGTACGAATTTTCACAAATATGGGAGGCATTACCCTTTTTATTTATTTAGGATCGGGAAATTGGATAAGTCAACCACCAAAAAGGAAAAGAATAAGTGTATATAAATAAACCCCAACCAAGCCCACATGCATGTTTTAATAAATTTATAAGAAGGTACAAGTACAAGAAAGCTCAAAGTACAATACCAAAAGAAAATAAGAGAACAAAAACTGCAACAACTCCAACTGTCTGACTAGTTGGGTCCCGCATGACCCTGGTAGTCCCCCTGGAAACCTGAAAGTAAATGTAGGGTGATCATAAAAGCATACTCAGTAGGGAAACCTAAAGCTCTCGTGCACAAGTGGGGAGACTTCATAATGTCACGTGAGAGCAATAGAGGAAACCTAGCAAGGAATTCTATCCACCCAACCTCACCGGCCACACTCACCAAAAACATAGTCACAACAGGTAGTAGTATATAAGAACAAGAGTATTGGGTACCCCGAACCATTTTCCTTTAGTTAGCTGCTCTTCCTAACGATGAACATCCGGACGCTGCCACACTCTCCCCACCCGCACACATCTGGGCCTGACTACCACGTATCTCGCCCACACACACCTGGGCCTCACAACCACGTATCCCGCCCGCACACACTTGGGCCTCACAACCACGTATCCCGCCCGCACACACCTGGGCACAACCACAAATCACGCTCGCACACAACTGAGCCTCACAACCACGTATCCCGCCAGCACACACTAGGGCCTCACCCCGAAAGGTTCTTGGGAAATAGTAGAACCTGCGTGAAGAGTCTTGGGATAAAGCCACCCCTATCGAAACCTACCCGAAGAGTCTTAGGTGTATGGTCTCCTCAAACCATCATAGCCATGGGGAGAAGGAGCAGGAAGGAGCTAGTAACTAAGGGATAAACACCCTCTCCCATGAAATGGGAGTGTTTAGCACTAACTGCTCAACATGGGTGGGGTGTGATAAAACACAAAAGATACAGATATATATATATATATATATATATATATACCAACCACATAGCCCAACCTATGGCTTCTAAATAGAGTTACTGAGCACGTGCCTCGAAACAGCTACTACGAAGCATGCACACAACAAACAACCTCAACCCCATTTAGGTTTTCACATTTTAGCAGAATTAGTTTATTTAGTTCCTTAACTACTGGGAAACTATCCACAACCAAACACATTGATCATTCGTAAACATATCCCTGCCATCCACAAATCATGTTATGAAAACACAGGCAACACAACCAAGCCCTTCTTATTAACCAAACAGCCCCATTGATTATGAACTCTGTTTCATTACCACGCCCCATCATTCATTAACTCTTCCACTTTCAATTTATTTTTCACAACCCAAAGTCCATTCACATTCAACCCATCCCCGCAACCCGGCATCCAACCACCATAACCACAACCGCACTGAAACCCGTACATCATTATCCCTTTAATACCATTTATCGCAGCCCCGCTGCCCATGACCAACATAATATTCACACAATCCCACAACCATGCCAACCACAACCCACTACTCACCCAATTCACAACAACCCACAAAACACCCCCATCACATGCCACGTATCCAAGACAACACCCACATGTTCATTATTCCGTTTTTGTTTAACCGGGGTGATAACACAAGGGTTCCAGATTTTAAACAGCCAAATTTACGTGATTAACCAATTTCCACATTCCACAATCATCCATCCACAAAAATGGTCTAAAAAGATAGGGAAACATTTAATTGCACAAGCAAAGGCCCCAAAAAACCAGGATTTTCAGTAGGCAGAAGCTCATTCACTTCACAACATAATATCACATGATATAAAGTAACAACAATCACAAACTTCCCAACCCCGTTCTTTAACATGTTATTATCTTCATTTAGTGGTTCAACTGCTTCTCATGAAAACAAACAGATACCCACCTCGCATGATGCACAATTTAGAGAGACGAAGGTAAGATCCCTACCTCGACAGGTTCTGATCACAATGAAACACCAGATCAACCTTAGAAGACATCCGTCGGCGTCCGTCACTTCTGTCGGGTCCCAGAAAAACCTCCTCGGGAGGAATTCGGAATGAATAGGACGAAGGAAAGACAACAGAACCTGGCTCGGATGTTCTGCCTCGTCGTTACGATCCTGTGGCCGCTGACGAATGGTAAATCGGAGCTCGGATAAGGAAGTTATGGAAGAAAAAGAGCATTCAAGTTTCATGGGAGTGCTCTGCTCAGAGGAAAGGGGAGGAGGAGTGAATTGAAAGGAGGAGGGGAACCCTCCTTTTATAGGCGAGAAAAGGAAAAGTACATGGTGTGTACTTTATGGTACATGGCGTGTACTCAATTTTTTTACACGGTCTCCACGCGGCTTCCATCACAGCACCGCGTTCGTTGACTGGTCAACACACAGTTTTAGGGTAACACATACCCAGGGAATGACTACACGGTGAGTAGTTTAGACACACGACGTGTACTCATTTATTGCACACGACAAGGAAACGACTCCAACATGGTACACGACCATTGACTGGTAACGCGTACATGGGGAAGGATTAAACGACGTGTAGTTTGGACACACGGTGTGTATCCATTTATTTCACATGGCAAGGACACGGCCTACAACATGGGGTTTACCCAGAAAGGGGGTACACGACATGTACTCAAACTACACGGCGTGTAGTTTCAAAATTCTAGAAAGTGTGGGAAAAGTCCATTTTACCCTCCAGAATACTTCTGGACCTTCTTTTTGACAAAGGAATGGGCTGGAGAGGTCTGTGCCATTACATCAGATATGTCTTAAAACATTCGCGTCCCCGAGAATTAAAAAACCAACCCAAAGGGACCCAACAAGATACCTCTTAGGGTTCTCGTTATAACAGGAACCCAACCAACAACCCTAATCATATCTGTTAGGAATTCCTTCTCCTATCTTGAGATATTATCTGCTTTAGGCGGCACTGACTCGCCTGCACGGGTTTAATTGCATCCTCATTAATTCGTCTCGATTAAGAATTGGGTCTTCCCACTTTCATACATTAGGATTTTTCAACTCATACTACCCCCAACACCACACAACCAACACACTACCCAAACATGTGGTTTTGGGAAATTCATTCTCCTATGTCGAGATATTATACGCTTTAGGCGGCACTGACTCGGCCGCACGGGTTCAATCGCATCCTCATTAATGTGTCTCGATTAAGGGTCTGGTTTTTCAATTTCCCAACACATCTGGACTTGTTACACACTTCCAGAGAACAAGGAAACAAAAGGTCTCACAGCAGACAAGCCAAGCATTCCATATATCAAAGGTACATAGTACAACATCAATAAAAAGATTATAAGAACAAGGGAAAACACAAGTAAAAACAACTTCGGGTACTGAGCATGAAACTGGGTCTCCCGCTCCCAAGTTCTCTCCTCGAGGCCGCCATGCCTCCACAACACACGAACCAATGAAATGGTTCTTCCACAGAGCACCTTCTCTTTACGATCCTCGATCCTGACTGGCCATTCCTCAAAGTTCGCGTCGTCTCCCATATCTATCTCTCCCCAGTCAATAACATGGGAGTCATCGTGTAAGTACCGATGAAGCTGGGAGGCATGGAAGATGTCATGAACCTTCTCCAACTGAGGTGGTAGGCCCAGCTGATATGCCACCTCACCGACTCACCTCAGCACCTCAAAAGGTCCAATTAACCTATGTGAGAGCTTGCTCCCTTTCCCAAACCTTTGTTTCCCCCATCGATGGGAAACCTTCAAGAACACATGATCTACCACCTCGAACTCCAAGGGCCTCCTCTTACGATCAGCATAAGACTTCTCTCAGCCCTGAGCCGCTTTCATCCTCTCAAGTACAAGCTGGACTTTCTCTGTGGTGCTCCGCACTACCTCTGGCCCAAGAGCATCTGTCTCACCAAATTCTACCTAGAAAATGGGTGAACGACATGGTCTCCAATACAAAGCCGCATACGGTGTCATGCCAATAGTAGAGTGGAAGATATTTTTGTAGTAAAACTCTACTAAAGGCAAGTGTCATACCCATGATCCTCCGAAATCCAGAACGCATGCTCGCAGCATGTACTCCAACATCTGGATAGTCTGCTCTGTCTACCCATCGGTCTGGGGGTGGAAAGCAGTGCTAAGGCGTAGCTGGGGGCCAAAAGCATGCTGTAACCCCCTCCAGACTCATGAGGTTAACCGAGTATCCCGATCTAAGACGATAGTCTTTGGGACTCCATGCAACTGCACAACCTCGTCTACGTACCTCTAGGCTAAGGTACTCACCGGGCCTGACTCCTTAATTGGTAAGAAGTGAGTTGATTTCGTCAGCTGATCCACCATTGCCCAGATTGCATCATAATCACCATGAGCTCTGAGCAGTCCTATGACGATGTCCATTGATATGTCATCCCACTTCCAATCGGGGACATCTAAAGGATGCAACAAACCACCGAGAACACGGTGTTCAGCCTTCACTTGCTGACCCACTAGGCATTTATCCACAAACTCCACCACTTCCCATTTCACCCCGGGCCACCAAAACTATTTCCTCATGCCTTAGTAAATTTTCGAAACTCTTGGATGTACATCCAAGGCTGAGCTATGGAACTCATGGAGAACTCCCTCACGCATTGTCTCTAGGACAAACGACCTTCCATGAAAAAGCATCCGATGTTGGCTGTCCTCTGACCATCCCTCTGGAGCGTTCCCCTGATCGACACGATCCTAAATCACTTCCGCCTCGGAGTCCCCCCACTGGGAATCTTGCACCTGCTGCAACAAGGAGGACTACATTGTACTCTGAAACAAACAGCCTCTAACACCTTCTACTCTGGCATCCAAGTGCAAGGCAGCCAACACTCCCATCACTTTCCAAGAATCAGTGGATTCTTGAACTACTTCCTGATGTGACATCCTGCTCAGGGCATCAGCCACAACGTTTCCCTTACCTTCAGTGTAATAGATCTCAAAGTCATAGTCTTGGAGAAACTCGACCAATATTCACTGCCACAAGTTCAGGTCATGCTAGGAGAAGATATAATGCAGGCTCTTGTTATCTGATAAGAACACAAAGCGCTCCCCAAAGAGGTAATGTCGCCACAACTTTAGTGCGAACACTAATGCTGCAAGCTCCAAGTCATGGGTTCCATAGTTACGCTCATGAGGGTGTAACAACTAGACCCATAACAGATCACTCCATTCTTCTGCATCAGCACGCACCCCAGACCAAGGAAAGAAGCATCACAAAACACCTCATACAACAACCCTTCCTCTGACAACCTGAGTATGGGAGCAATGACCAACTTCTCCTTCAGGTATTCAAAAGCTCTCTGGCACAACTGACTCCATAAGAAGACCTAGTTCTTCCACATCAAAGCTGTCAATGGAGCAGAAACTCAAGATAAGTCCAAAATGAACCTCCGATAGTAACCTGATAACCCCAGGAAACTACAAACTTATGCCACGCTCTAGGGTGATACCCAAGAAACAACTGCATCCACCTTCGACAGGTCCACTGACACTCCATTCTGAGACACCACGTTCCCATGTAAGTGTACTTCTTACGTCAAGAACTTACACTTTGAAAATTTCCTGTAAAGCTGGTGGTGTCGAATGACTCCCAAGACTACCCTGAGATTCTCAACATGCTCCTCATCTGACCTTGAGTATATCAGGATGTCATCGATAAACACAATGATGAACCGGTACATAAACTCCTGGAAGAAAAAGTTCATAAGTCCCATGAACACACCCGGTGCATTCGTAACTCCAAACGGCATCACCAAAAACTCGAAGTGCCCATACCTGCACCTAAAAGCCGTCTTCGAGATGTCACTATATTTTACCCTCAGATGATGATATCCAGATCATAGATCAATCTTGGAAAACCAACATTCTCCCCTGAGTTGGTTGAAGAGATCCTCTATCCTTGGGAGGGGATAGTGGTTCTTGACCTTTACCTGGTTCAACCTTCGGCAGTCTATGCATAGCTTGAGACCACCATTTGCCTTCATTACGAACAAAACTGGAGTACCCAATGGCGATACGCTGGGTCAAACAATACATTTCTCCATCTAATTGTCAATCTGAATCCACAACTCCCGCAACTCCAAAGGTGTCATCCGATAAGGGGCCATCGAAATTAGACGGGCACCAGGCTGTAAGTCTATCCCGAACTGAACGTCACGTCGGGGGGGTAGAGTCACAACCTACTCATGAAAAACATCGTGGAACTCCCCAACAACCTCCGGGGCATCCATCATCTCTGTATCAGCTGGAACCACTGATATCCCACCTAACAACGAAAGGAGTGGCTCCACACGCCGACTTCCCACCTGATAGCTCCTCTCGCCAACAAAAGATACACGCTGCCCATCCACGACGGAGAACACGACTCTTCTCCGGAAGAAGTCGATAATGGAAGTAACAGAAAAGAACAAGGTGATTCCTAGGATGACATCGTATGGAAACATTTGTAACAGAAGAAGGTCCCCACTAGATCGATGTGGTCCCAACGTCAGCCCACATCCCTGGAAAACACATGATACGCTCGTATGTGCTCCAACTGGTGTACTCACCACCAATGGTATGAAATGTCTCTCAACGTCTAGTCCCAAAGTATGGGCTAGACCAGGAGCAACAAAGGAGTGTGAGGCTCCCGAATTGAACAAAGCAGAAACAAGAGTCCTGAACAAACAAATTGTACCTCGCACCACCTCTGGTCCTACTGGAGTTGTCACCTCTGCTGTGTGTAAATGTCCATGCCCAGCTACTCTGCCTCTCTGATGTCATCCACCTCCCTGACCACGCCCTGGTCAAGGTCCTTGGGGAGAACCCTGCGGTTGTCCTCCTCCCACAAAGTCTTTCGACGGAGGAGCATGGTCCTGCTGCTATTGGAAGGGCCTCGTGGGCAACTGGTGCTGCTGAGGTGGGTGCTGAACCTGCACACCTCCACCGTACTGAGCTTGGTCGGGCACTGACTCTGAACGTGCTCGAAACCTCCACAAGAAAAACACCCCAGTCCTGGGATCATGAAAAAGGGACGAGGACCGGGAGATCTGAACTAGAACTACTGGGGCCTACTCCCCTCTAGCCTGAACCTGGAAGGTCCAATCGCAGGAGACCTGCTGCTGACTGCCTTCCCCTTCGATGAGCCTGGATGGATCCCCTCTGGGGGGGGGCACCTCCTAGCGAGTGCATCCTCTATAAAACCTATGCTTTCTTCTGTACTGACAAGTACGTCGGAAGTGTGAAGGGGGTGACGGTATTCTAGAGAGAATAATGAAGCACCTCCTCCAAACGTCTCACCCGAGACTCCTCATCTGGAAAGAGATCCGGAGCAAAGCACAAGAGATCCTTGAACATGATCCCCAACTCTCATACCGACATACTCCCGTAATGATGGGAGAGTAACTCCTGCCACTTCTCCTCCTTGATAATGTAAGAAAGGAATTCATCTCAGAATTCCTTCTCAAAGTCAGCCCAAGGAACCTCTGCATCTATCCTCTCTCCGAGGTAGAGTGTCCACCACTATCGCATCGCACCTCTCAGCTAACTTACTACTAGGGGAACCCAATACTCCCATAGAGCATAGATCATGGTAAAATAGATCCCTAGATCCTCAAGCCACCCCTCTGTCTCCGTATCCGAAGTACTACCCTTGTACTTCTAAAGGGTCTGCCGCTGGAAAGAACGGAGAGTCTTCTGCCACTGGCTATCATCCTCCTCTCGGTCAGTCCTCAACTGATCGACCGCCTGAATCTGTTGGGCCTCAGCTGTCTGAGCCACCCGGGGATGACGTCTAGGTGTTATAGTTATACGGTAAACAAGGATCACCTAAGACCAAATAGTAAGGAAATTCAAGGTTTTATTTTATCATTTTATTTCAATTTCATTCCCAGGACACCCAAATCAAGTATAACACAATCATGATGATGCATGCACCTTCCCTAAGGTCTCTACCCTACAATCAATGTAGATTCATTTTGTCGTCCGGTAGGCTCAGAGTCCTTTCATCGGATCACGGTAGGCCCGAAAATCCCGTGTCCTAGCCTATCTTCCCTGGCCTATGTCACGCAGCAAGATTGACTAACTTTGTTACCCTACCATCCCATGCAATCCTCACTGTGCCTAACTCCAGACTCCATCCTATCTCTCAACCATCACCTCTAATACCATTCTGTCACGACCCCCTCCCACCAAAGATGCCCCTCCTGAGCTGGAAATGGTGAAAGGGAGATAATGACCCCCCGAGTCCTTCCTCCAGTAGGCCCCAGGGTGGCGACTGGCACCAAGGGTAAGAATTTTCACAAATATGGGAGGCATTACCCTTTTTATTTATTTAGGATAGGTTAATAGGGCTCGTCAACCACCAAAAAGGAAAAGAACAAGTGTATATAAATAAACTCAGACCAAGCCCACATGCATGTTCAAATAATTTTATAACAAGGTAAAAGTACAATAAAGCTCAAAGTACAATACTAATAGAAAACAAGAGAACAAAAACTGCAACAACTCCAACTGTCCGACTAGTAGGGTCCCGCATGGCCCTGGTTGTCCTCCTATAAACCTGAATGTAAACATAGGGTGAGCATACAAGTATACTCAGTAGGGAAACCTAAAGCTCTCGTGCACAAGTGGGGAGACATCCTAATGTCCCGTGAGAACAACAGAAGAAACCTAGCAAGGAATTCTATCCACACATCCTCACCAACCACACTAACCAAAAACACAATAAAAACAGGTAGTAGTATATATGAACAAGAGTATTGGGTACCCGACACCATTTCCCTTTAGTTAGCTACTCTTCCTAACAGCGAACGTCCTGACGTTTCCCCACTGTCCCCGTCCGCACAAACCTAGGCCTCACAACCACGTATCCCGCCCGCACACACAAGGGCCTCACAACCACGAATTCCACCTGCACACACCTGGTCCTCTCATCCAAGTATCCCACCTGCACACACCTCGGCCTCACAACCACGTATCCTGCCCGCACACACCTGGGCCTCACAACCATGTATCCCGCTCGCACACTCCTGGGCCTCATCCCTAAGGTTCTTGGGAAACAGTAGAACCTGCCCGAAGAGTCTTGGGCTAAAGCCACCCCAATCGAAACCTACCCGAAGAGTCTTAGTATAAGGCCCCAGCCTTAAACCTTACTTAATCTTGAGTCATTACAATATTACACATTGATGAACTTTTCGGGTTTAGAGTTTTAGAGAATTAGATCATAAAACTTGCATTACATTCCACATATAAACAAAGTGGTTACATAAAGATAGTATTCTTCATTCCCATAAATGGAAACACATTTAAAATAAAACATGGATTATTTCTTGACACATCCTTGACTCTATCACCTTATCATGTACCTTTCCCTTGACCTGTGAAAAACATTTCAAAAACTTGGGATGAGCATAAAAACTCAGTATGTGTTATAAAAAAAACATGGAAAGGAAACATGAGTTCATATATACATAAGAATGAAATCATACTTTACCCATAAAAAATAGGCACTTTAACATACCTCATAGAATCATGAATAAATCATAGAAATCATAAGACATAAAGGTAACTTGAGGCATTCATAACATTCTTACGTAGGGAGTAACCCTCTTGGTTACGTTTGGAATACCCATCACAGTATAATCCATAAAATCTCTTCGAAGAAACCTTAACGTTTCACTCCTTCGCGTTACCCAATGCATTGGAGAGCTATAACGGGCTCACCCGCCCTTAGTTTATCACGGAACCACCCGTCTTCATAATAATGCCCAAGAACCATAACATAATCATATCACATAAAACGTGCATAAAGGAAACAGAAAATTTCCACATTCCAATCACGAGATATCAATACAACACATTGATATAAAAACATTATGAAAACCATTTTCAATACCAAAATAACAGAAAAGTAAAACATGGTATTTATTTTTCTTTTAAAAAGAAGGTATGGCTTGTAGAGGAAGCCGGAACTCAAATAACGGTCACGACGGCGGAGAAGTTGTTGTCGCCGCATACGTATGACAAAAACATTCCCTTTTGTCATTTAGTAAACGCTTTGTATAAAAAAGATTCCTTTTGAATAAACGTAAAAGTCAAAGAGGATTATACACCGTATAAAAGAAAGTTGTGTATAAAATAAAATATGCCTCAATGAAAGAAGATTGAGACGAAGTCTCATACCTCGTATCCGACTTGACCCAACCGTTCTTTAACTTCCTGAAAAATAAACTTGAGTTAATCTCTACTTGCTTAAGAACCTTTTTCAAGTTCATTATTCCTTTTATACCATGTTATGGACATCATGTAATCATTTAAGTTAATAATGTTCATTTTGTCGGTATTTGGTTCTTAAGTCAAAAATAGACTTCTTACACTTACATGTAGTTAATTTGGTCAAAGGTTCATTATATCCAGAATGGTATTCATGATGTAGATATCATATATTTCATATATATCCAGTACATACATGCATTTATAATATTACATAACATATAGATGTAAGAAATGAAATGCACCGTTCATGGAGACGGTAAGCCGTACGTACGCATGAACGCTACTTTCATTTCTATTTCATATTTTATAGAATGGAATCATAATGATATAAAGGTATATAATAATTCCAGTATAATATCATATATAATATCATAGTTCCATCCTTTATATGTCCCACATATGGTATTTAACGAATCAAATCACTTTGAGGGGGCGGTAGTCCGCACTTCCTAAAATGAAGATATCGTGTTTACCCATAATGGAAACCATAAAGATATGACCAAAATGAAAAAACAGAAGCTTAAGGAAAACATAAACATATTATATATCATATATAAAAATAGTGGCATCATAATGGCCACCTTTGAAGGTGTTAAATGAGTATTGAACAATCATCGTTTCGGGAGGCAGAATTTCGCCATCCATGGAATCCGTATGTTCTTTAACCATTTGATGTAGTTGTGTGAGAGTGTAGCTCAAATAAATCTTATAACAACATCCTAGTATATTTAAGATACTGGTGTTTTTACAAAGTAAGTAAATAAAAAGAGTTTAGGGGGTTGGAGAAACAAAATAAAACAAATGAACATGAGAGAATGAATTACCTTTAAAAGTGTAACTCCTTTTGATTTGATTCTAAAGGCTTCCTTTGAAAGGATTCTGCCAAATGGGAATCCACTAGGATGAGTAGAGGGATGTGGAGAGAGTAAATGGGCAGGGGTTGGCCGAGCCAAAGGCTTGAGGAGTGTGTGAAATGAGGTAGAGGTGGGGGCCTTTTATAAGAAGAGAGGAGGGGCACTTTTGGAAAGTAAAGAAACATTACATTATTTAAAAATGTGTTTCGGTTTCAAAAGTTCCCACATTGATATAATTCGTGGATAAGGTGATAAGGGTTCGACATACACTCATACAATTGGTTTTGGACATGTGTAGTTCATAGATTTTACATTATCTTTCCATTTTATTTAAATCGTCAAATAATGATGTCATCGCTGCATCATTATTATGTCATAAATAATTTAATTTATATAATGTCTAAAAATTATAAAAAAATTACTATGATGTAGGAAATGTTTTTAGCTTTCCAATGACTATTTATAATGAAAACTCTGATCTTTATAACCCCATGTAAAAATTGTTTTCGTAAAACATCTCTTGTTTGTGTCATTTTTACTTTAACATTTAATAAAAAGTTATTTATGTCATTTCCCATCAAAAGTGGATCCATGGGGTCCCCAAGTTGACCCATGGCTTGTCTTGGTCGGCCATGACACAACCAATAAGGTTGGGACATGTGTCTAAGTCATTTCATATTATTAATGCATTATTTATACCTTAAACTACACTAATTACCACTAATCGCGATTAAAAACTTAATAAATTACTATTCACCAAAAAATTATTTTAATCTCATTGAACAACATTTTACTTCTTAATGACAACCATGTATGTCGGATTTTCAATATTCAATACACATTAGTGGTAAACTTTCATTTAACTGAAAAATCAGTTTGCTTGATTACCACTTTAAGGTTTCACTATTCATCAAAAATTGAAGTTTTTCAGAAAATTACCAAAAATTCACCCTAATCTATATTTGATATTCCGAATTCAAAAATGAAGTATATTTTACAAAATTCAAATCATATAAGTCACATTAATTAATTTAATAATTAATTCCCGCTGCCAGAGTAAAAAGCCTGTTTTTACAAAACAATAAGTATCAAAAGATTGACACCAGTTTGAGTCTAATTTCAAAGTGAAATTGATTCCAATGACCACCATTGGATAAAATGGTAAAAATATTTTCTAATTTCACTTCAAAACCAATTCAAAACATAATCTAATCATATAAATAAATTATATTAAAAATCAGTTTTGATGTAAAATGCAGTATTTTTCACTATTCATTAAAAAAAGGAACATTGTCAGAAAAATACCAAAAATTTACACAAGGTAAATTTTGATGTCTCAATCATAAAGAATAAGTTTATTTTGACAAACATAGTTTATAAAATTTTCAAAATATATATTCAAAAATGGTTTGCCATCAAAAGGCAGTAAAACAATCTTTTAAGAATATTAGTGTATTCCATGCACAAGATTGTATTTATTTTCATTTTAAGCCCCTACAACACTATCTTAATCATTAATAGACACGGATAAAAATATCTATTATTCATTACTTACTTGGGATGTTACATCCTTCCCCCCTTTAGAAAATTGCGTCCCCGCAATTTATTTACTTATCGAATAAATGGGGGTACTTATCCCTCATTGCATTTTCAGATTCCCATGTTGCCTCTTCAATCATGTGGTTTTTCCACAAAACCTTACCTGCTTAACCACCTTATTCCGTAACACTTGCTCCCTGTGGTCAAGAATCTGGACTGGTTGTTCCTCATAAGATAGGTTCTCTTCCAGCTGAACTACCTCTGGACTCAAAACATGAGATGGATCTGGCATATACTTTCTCAACATCGAAACGTGAAAAACATTGTGTACCTGAGATAAACTCGGAGGTAAAGCCTCTCGGTATGCAACTGATCCAACTCTCTCTAGAATTTCGTATGGTCCAACGAACCTTGGACTCAACTTTCCTTTCTTACCAAATCTCATCACACTTTTCCAAGGAGAAACCTTGAGAAAAACATGGTCACCTACCTCGAAAGATAGATCCTTCCTCCGGTTATCCGCATAACTCTTCTGCCTGCTCTGATCTGTTCTCATGTGTTTCTAAATCAGCTGAACTTTTTCTGCCATCTCTTCTACCAATTCTGGTCCCATCAACTTCCTTTCACCCACTTCATCCCAGAAAGCTGGAGTTCGACACCGCTTCCCATATAATGCCTGAAATGGTGCCATCTGTATACTGGAATGGAAACTGTTATTATATGAAAATTCAACCAAAGAAAGATGTTGGTCCCAACTTCCCTGATAATCCATAGAACAGGCTCGTAGCATATCTTCCAAGGTCTGAATTGTTCGTTCTGACTGCCCATCTGATTGAGGATGAAAAGCTGTACTAAAATTTAATTCAGTACCCAACGACTTCTGAAGGCCTTTCCAAAAGTTAGAAGTAAACCTGGGATCACGATCTGATACAATGGAGAGAGGAACTCCATGTAACCTGACTATCTCTTTAAGATACAAATGGGAAAGTTGATCAAGAGAGAAAGTATCTCGTATAGCAAGGAAATGAGCAGATTTGGTCAAGCGATCATCAATAACCCAGATTGCATTATTACCTCGAGATGTCTTCGGTAATCCAACAACAAAGTCCATGGATATATTCTCCCATTTCCACTCTGGCACTGGTAAAGGCTGAAGCATCCCTTTCGGTAATTTCTGATCTGCTTTAACCTGCTGACAAGTCAAACACTTCACAGTAAAATCAGCAATATCTCTTTTCATTCCATCCCACCAGTAATACTCCCACAGATCTCTATACATCTTAGTACTGCCTGGATGAACTGAAAACGGAGAACTATGAGCTTCACATAACAACTCTCTCTTCAACTGTGAATCACAAGGCACACACAATCTCTTCCCAAATCTCAAAACACAATCATTATCAATGTTGAATTCAGGCAACTTACCTTTCTGAACCAGCTCTACCTTTTTCTGCAACTCACTATATTGCTTCTGTGCTTGCTTGATTCTATCTGATAGAGATGATCTCACTGATACCTGAAACAAAAAAGAAGGACTTCCTGCACCAACAACTTCTATGCCAAAGTTCATCAAATCCTTAACTAAAGGATCACGTTCCAAACACAACATTGTTAATGAAGCATTACATTTTCGACTCAAAGCATCAGCCACTTTATTTGCTTTTCCCGGATGGTAATGAATTGTACAATCATAATCCTTGATTAATTCTAGCCATATCCTCTGTCTCATGTTTAACTCTTTATGAGTGAATATATACTTTAGACTTTTGTGATCAGTATATATTTCACACTTTACTCCATACAAATGATGCCTCCAAATTTTTAAAGAAAAAACAACAGCAGCTAATTCCAAATCATGTGTAGGGTAATTTACCTCATGAGTTTTCAACTGTCGTGAAACATAAGAAATTACCTGATCATTCTGCATTAGGACGCAACCAAGTCCTTTCAATGAAGCATCACTGTATATAACAAACTCACCATTCCTGGAAGGTAGTTCCAAAACTGGAGCATTCACCAATCTTCTTTTCAATTCCTGAAAACAATCATCACATTATTTTGTCCAGATAAACTTAACACCCTTCCGAGTTAGCTTAGTCATTGGACTAGATAACCGTGAAAAATTTCTAACAATCCTTTGGTAAATTCCCGCCAAACCAAGGAAGCTACGAATCTCAGTTACATTTGTGGGTCTTGGCCATTCTTCCACAACTTTTGTTTTTGCAGGATCAACAGTTATTCCATCTTTAGAAACAATGTGACCAAGGAAAGAAATTTGTTGCAACCAAAGCTCACACTTGCTGAATTTACCATAAAATTTATTTTCTTTTAAGGTTTGCAAGATAACCCTTAAATGTTTTTCATGATCCTCTTTACTTTTAGAAAACACCAAAATATCATCAATGAAAACCACCACAAACTTATCTAAGAACTCATGGAAAATTCTATTCATTAAGTCCATGAATACAGCATGTGAATTGGTTAGCCCAAAAGGCATTACTACAAATTCATAATGGCCATATCTCGTACAGAACGTGGTCTTCGGAATATCTGCCTCCTTAACCTTCAGTTGATGGTACCCAGATCTCAAGTCAATCTTTGAAAAAAACTGAGCTCCCTGGAGCTGATCAAACAAATCATCGATATGAGGCAAAGGATATTTTTTCTTAACAGTGATATTATTCAAGGCTCTATAATCAATGAAAAGTCTCATAGAACCATATTTCTTTTTAACAAATAAAACAGGACCACCCCATGGTGATGTTCTAGGTCTAATGAAACCTTTCTCTAATAAATCTTGCAATTGCTCCTTCAACTCTAAAAGTTCAATTTGTGCCATTCGATAAGGGGGTTTTGAAATTGGCTTAGCATCAGGAACTAAGTCAACAGTAAACTCAACTTCCCTATCTGGTATTATTCTAGGCAACTCATCAGGGAAAACATCAGGATACTCATTTACCACTGGCACATCATTAATCTGAACAATTCCTTTATTTTCAACGACGTGTGCAAGGTAACATTAATTTCCATATTTTACAAGTTTCTCGACCTCTTGATATGTTATCAAAAGTAAGGGTTCATTCTTGTAAACAAACTGAAAGTTTTTCTGAAAAGAAACTTCTTTAGCTCTACAGTCAATCTTAGCATGGTAAATAGAGAGCCAATCCATAACCAGGATAACATCAAACTCTACTAGAGGTAGAACAATAAGGTTTTCAAGTAGGTTCTTTCCACAGATAAGGATAGGAAGATTCTTATAAATTCTTTTTGCCTCGACACTTCCCCCAGGTGTTTTTACCAAAATTTCAGGAGTCATTTATTGAGATGGTATTCCCATTTTACTAGAAAAGGTTTCATAGATGAAAGAATGTGTAGACCCCGAATCAAACAACACACTGGCATAATCTAAAAAAACAAACAAAGTACCTGATACAACTTCATTTGATGGCCCGACATCTACTAAAGTAGTTGCAAAGGATTTCACCACCCCTTTCTGCTTGTAGTCTAACTGCTTCCCATCACTCAAGCTCCTTGTCGGACACTCGTTTGCATAGTGACCCATCTCATTGCACTTATAACATTTCACTAACTGTAAATCAAATTTGTTCTTACCTTCACCTTGATCCTTTTCAGTGCAATCACAAGCCTTATGTCCCATCTTACCACATCGGTAGCACTTCCCAGAACTCAGAAGACATTCCCCAGCATGCCTTTTGCCACATTTATCACAAACTGGAAACTTAGTTCTCTTACCATCAGACTTTTTTGAAGAATTCTTACCTTTCTCCTACCACCTCGGTCTCTTCTTCTGTTGGTTGTTATAGAAAACTTGGTCATCGGCAAACTCCATTTCCACCTTCTCAGCACATCGAACAAGCTTTTCATAACTTTTAAACTCACGAGAAGCTAATGGCCTTCGATACTTTGGCTTTAATCCTGAGTAAAACGATTAATTTTACTATCAAGGTCCCGGATAAAATTTGGAGCATACCATGCCAATCGAGTGAACCTTTCCTCATAGGCAGCCACTGAGTCTTCCTCTTGCCTCAATTCCAAGAATTGCTTTTCCATCCTAAGTCGAACAGCCTTAGGAAAATACTTCTCAAGAAACATACCTTTGAATTCATCCCAGTCAAGAGCATCAATCTCATCGGCGTCCCTGATATTCTTAACCATAGACCACCACTGATCTGATTCACCCTCCAAACGGTAAATAACAAGACTAACCTTTTGATTGTCTGAACACCCCATGACATCAAAAATCTTCTCTAGTGCTTTAGTCCACCCCTCAGCTAGCACAAGGTCAGATGATCCTCTGAATGATGGTGGATGTTGCCTCATGAAATGTTCCACCACAGACATGTTCCTTTGCGGTTGATCTGGCTGATCTCGTGCATGGATACCACCACCATTTATCGCTTGAGTCAACTGTGCCATTACTGCAACAAACTGTTCATTTCCAATTCCGACCATTTCTGGATGCTGATTCGGATGGTTATTTCCTACTGTATGCCTTCCTAGCACAGCTTCCCTGTTTCCACTGTGAAATACCATTCTGAACAAACATGTCTTAGATGAAGCAACATGGTAATCTTTAAATGCTATATCATTTCGAAAAAAAAAATATTTTTGGATAATCATTTAATAGTATTCTAACTCCTAATGTTATCTAAACCGACCTATGATACCAACTATAAGGCCCCAGCCTTAAACCTTACTTAATCTTGAGTCATTACAAGATTACACATTGAGGATCTTTTCGGGTTTAGAGATTTAGAGAATTAGATCATAAAACTTGCATTACATTCCACATATAAACAAAGTGGTTACATAAAGATAGTATTCTTCATTCCCATCAATGGAAACACATTTAAAATAAACATGGATTATTTCTTGACACATCCTTGACTCTATCACCTTATCATGTATCTTTCCCTTGACCTGTGAAAAAGATTTCAAAAACTTGGGATGAGCATAAAAACTCAGTATGGGTTATAAAAAAAACATGGAAAGGAAGCATGAGTTCATATATACATAAGAATGAAATCATACATTACCCATAAAACATAGGCACTTTAACATACCTCATAAAATCATGAATAAATCATAGAAATCATAAGACATAAAGGTAACTTGAGGCATTCATAACATTCTTACGTAGGGAGTAATCCTCTTGGTTACGTTTGGAATACCCATCACAGTATATTCCATAAAATCTCTTCGGAGAAACCTTAACGTTTCACTCCGTCGCATTACCCAATGCATTGGAGAGCTATAACGGGCTCACCTGCACTTAGTTTATCACGGAACCAACCGTCTTCATAATAATGCCCAAGAACCATAACATAATCATATCACATAAAACGTGCATAAAGGAAACATAAAATTTCCACATTCCAATCACGAGATATCAATATAACACATTGATATAAAAACATTATAAAAACCATTTTCAATACCAAAATAACAGAAAATTAAAACATGGTATTTATTTTTCTTTTAAAAAGAAGGTATGGCTTGTAGAGGAAGCCGGATCTCAAATAACGGTCACGACGGCGGAGAAGTCGTTGTCGCCACATACGTACGACAAAAACATTCCCTTCTGTCATTTAGTAAACACTTTGTATAAAAAAGATTCCTTTTGAATAAACGTAAAAGTCAAAGGGGTTTATACACCGTATAAAAGAAAGTTGTGTATAAAATAAAATATGCCTCAATGAAAGAAGATTGAGACGAAGTCCCATACCTCGTATCCGACTTGACCCGACCGTTCTTTAACCTCCTGAATAATAAAGTTGAGTTAATCTCTACTTTCTTAAGAACCTTTTTCAAGTTCATTATTCCTTTTATACCATGTTATGGACATCATGTAATCATTTAAGCTAATAATGTTCATTTTGTCGGTATTTGGTTCTTAAGTCAAAAATAGACTTCTTACACTTACATGTTGTTAATTTGGTCAAAGTTTCATTATATCCAGAATCGTATTCATGATTAGATATCATATATGTCATATATATCTAGTACATACATGCATTTATAATATTACATCACATTTAGAGGTAAGAAATGAAATGCACTGTTCATGGAGATGGTAAGCCGTACGTACGCATGAAGGCTACTTTCATTTCTATTTCGTATTTTATAGAATGGAATCATAATGATATAAAGGTATATTATAATTCCAGTATAATATCATATATAATATCATATTTCCATCCTTTATATGTCCCACATATGGTATTTAATGAATCAAATCACTTTGAGGGGGCGGTAGTCCGCACTTCCTAAAATGAAGATATCGTGTTTACCCATAATGGAAACCATAAAGAAAACATAAACATATTATATATCATATATAAAAATCGTGACATCATAATGGCCACCTTTGAAGGTGTTAAATGAGTATTGAACAATCATCGTTTCGGGAGGCAGAATTTCGCCATCCACGGAAACCGTATGTTCTTTAACCATTTGATGTAGTTGTGTGAGATTGTAGCAAAAATAAATCTTATAACAACATCCTATTATATTGAAGATACTGGTGTTGTTACAAAGGAAGTAAATAAAAAGAGTTTAGGGGGTTGGAGAAACAAAATAAAACAAATGAACATGAGAGAATTGATTACCTTTAAAAGTGTAACTCCTTTTGATTTGAGTTTAAAGGCTTACTTTGAAAGGATTCTGCCCAAAGGTAATCCTCTAGGATGAGGAGAGGGATGTGGAGAGAGTAAATGGGCAGGGTTTGGCCGAGCCAAAGGCTTGAGGAGTGTGTGAAATGAGGTAGAGGTGGGGGCCTTTTATAAGAGGAGAGGAGGGGCACTTTTGGAAAGTAAAGAAACATTACTTTATTTGAAAATGTGTTTCGGTTTCAAAAAGTCCCACATTGATATAATTCGTGGATAAGGTGATAAGGGTTCGACATCCACTCATCCAATTGGTTTTGGACATGTGTAGTTCATAGATTTTACATTATCTTTCCATTTTATTTAAATCGTCAAATAATGATGTTATCGCTGCATCATTATTATGTAATAAATAACGTAATTTATATAATGTCTAAAAATTATAAATAAAAATACTATGATGTAGGAAATCTTTTTATCTTTCCAATGACTATTTATAATGAAAACTCAGATCTTTATTACCCCATGTAAAAATTGTTTTCGTAAAACGTCTCTTGTTTGTGTCATTTTTACTTTAACATTTAATAAAAAGTTATTTATGTCATTTCCCAACAAAAGTGGATCCATGGGGTCACCAAGTTGACCCATGGATTTTATTGGTCGGCCATGACACAACCAATAAGGTTGGGACATGTGTCTAGGTCATTTCATATTATTAAAGCATTATTTATACCTTAAACTACACTAATTACCACTAATCGCGATAAAAAACTTAATAAGTTACTATTCACCAAAAAATTATTTTAATCTCATTGAACCACATTTTACTTCTTAATGACAACCATGTATGTCGGATTTTCAAAATTCAATACACATTAGTGGTAAACTTTCATTTAACTAAAAAATCAGTTTGCATGATTACCACTTAGAGGTTTAACTATTCATCAAAAATTGAAGTTTTTCAGAAAATTACCAAAAATTAACCCTAAGCTATATTTGATATTCCGAATTCAAAAATTAAGTCTATTTTACAAAATTCAAACCATATAAGTCACATTAATTAATTTAATAATTAATTCCCGCTACCAGAGTAAAAAGCGTGTTTTTACAAAACAATAAGTATCAAAAGATTGACACCAGTTTAAGTCTAATTTCAAAGTGAAATTGATTACAATGACCACCATTGGATAAAATGGTAAAAATATATTCTAATTTGACTTCAAAACCAATTCAAAACATAATCTAATCATATAAATAAATTAGATTAAAAAGCAGTTTTGATGTAAAATGCAGTATTTTTCACTATTTATTAAAAAAATGAACATTGTCAGAAAAATACCAAAAATTTACACAAGGTAAATTTTGATGTCCCAATCATAAATAATAAGTTTATTTTGACAAACATAGTTTATAAAATTGTCAAAATATAGATTAAAAAATGGTTTTCCATCAAAAGGCAGTAAAACAATCTTTTAAGAATATTAGTGTATTCCATGCACAAGATTGTATTTATTTTCATTTTAAGCCTCTATAACACTATCTTAATCATTAATAGACATGGATAAAAATATCTATTATTCATTACTTACTTGGGATGTTACACATAGGTGTATGGTCGCCTAATGCCATCACAGCCTAGGGGAGAAGGAGTAGGAAGGAGCTAGTAACTAAGGGAAAACTCATTCTCCCATGAAATGGGAGTGTTCGGCACTAAGTGCTCAACATGGGTGGGGTGCGATAAAACACAAAAGATACAGATATATATATATATATACCAACCACACAGCCCAACCTATGGCTTCTAAACATAGAAAATGAGCACGTGCCTCGGCACTGCTACTACGAAGCATGCATACAACAAACAACCTCAACCCCATTTAGGTTTTCACCTTTCTGCAGAATTAGTTTATTTAGTTCCTTAACTACTAGGCAACTATCCAAAACCAACCACATTGATCGTTCGTAAACATATCCCTTCCATCCAAAAATCATGTTAGGAAAACACAAGCAACACAACCAAGCCCATCTTATTAACCAAACAACCCCATTGATTATGAACTCTGTTTCATTACCATACCCCACCATTCATTAACTCTTCCACTTTTTATTTATTATTCACAACCCAAAGTCCAGTCACATTCTACCCATCCCCGTAGCCTTTCTACCAACCACCATAACCACAACTGCACTGAAACCCGTACATCATTCTCCCTTTAATACCATTTATCACAGCCTCACTGCCCGTCACAAACATAACACTCACACCAACCCACAACCAATCCAACCACACCTCACTCCTCACCCGATTCACAACAGCCCACAAAACACCCCCATCACATGCCACGTATCCAAGACAACCCCGACATGTTCATTATTCCGTTTTTGTTTAAACGGGGTGATCACACAATGCACCTGATTTTAAACAGCAAACTTTACATGATTAACCAAATTCCACATTCCACAAAGTTGCATCCACAAAAACAGTATAGAAAGATATGGAAACATTTAATTCAATAAGAAAAGGCCTCCAACGACTGTGATTTTCATTAGTCAGAAGCTTATTAAATTCACGACATAATATCATAGGATTTAATGTAACAGCAATCACAAACATCCCAACCTCGTTCTTTAACCAGTTATTATCTTCATTTAGTGGTTCAACTGCATCTCATGAAAACAAACGGATACCCACATCGCATGATGCAAAATTTAGTGATACGAAGGTAAGATACCTACCTCGAGAGGTTATGATCACAACGCTCCCCCGGATCAACCATAGAAGACGTCTGTCGGCGTCCGTCACTTCTGTCGGGTCCCGACAAAAAATCCTCTGGTGGAAGTCAGAAAGGAAAGGCTGAAGTAAAGACAACATACCTAGTCTCGGAAGTTTCGGCGCGTCGTTATGATCCCGTGTCCGCTGACGGATGTTAAATCGAAGCTCGGATGAGGAAGTTATGGAAGAAAAGGAGAGTTCGAGTCTCTTGGGAGAGATCTGCTCACATGAAAGGGGAGGAGTGAATTTAAAGGAGGAGGGGACCCCTCCTTTTATAGGCGAGAAAAGGAAAAGTAAATGGTGTGTACTTTATGGTACACAACGTGTACTCGGTTATTTTACACGGTCTCCACGTGGCTTCCAACACGGCTCTGTGGCCGTTGACTGGTCAACAAACGGTTTGAGGGTAACACATACGCGGGGAAGGACTACACGACGTGTAGTTTAGACACACGACGTGTACTCATTTATTGCACACGGCAAGGACACGACTCTAACAAGGTACACGTCTATTGACTGGTAACACGTATGCGGGGAAGGACTACACGGCGTGTAGTTTGGACACATGGCGTGTATCCATTTATTGCACATGGCAAGGACACGGCCTGCAACACGGGGTATGCCCGAAAAGGGGGTACACGGCGTGTACTCAAACTACACAGCGTGTAGTTTCAGAATTCTGGATATTTTGGGAAAAGTCCATTTTACCATCTAGAACACTTCTTAACCTTCTTTTGGAAAAAAGAATGGGCCTGAGATGTTCGGGCCATTACAAAATCTTAATGTACTTTTGAACATTCTCAGAATAAAAACCATATTTCTTTCCACATCTAATAGATAGGAATTAAACTTATTTTTTTGAATTATATGAATTTATTTTATAAAAATTGAAATACATGGTTTTAATTAGTATTCTATTTTTTCTAATAATAAATACATAATTTTGGACCATAAATATAAGTTAATGTGAATAAAAATTAGTACATATATTAATGTATTATTATGATTAATAATGGTGTAAACCTTGATGTTATGGTCCACAATTATTTAGAAACAAATATGACAACAATTTTTGAACCATATTTCATCCATAAATGTTTTAATATTGTGTTTTTATTTCGTGTTATGATTTTCATAGGAAAACATTAGGTGCACAAATCTTGTTTTAAAAAATGCCAATTATGTCCCCTCCCTCCCCAGTAAAAGTCCACCAGATCTACACCTTCCTCAAAACTCTAAAACCACATATTATTTGACTAAATAATTTAAAATATTTTACTATAAACTCTAATTTTTTCTCTTAAGTCTCCCATTATACATAAATTGATCCAAGGAATCCATATGCTGTAAATCAAGTAGAGTTACCCAATGAAGAGAGAACATCCTTCCTCAAGCTCCATTGATTTATTTTATTTATCCACCCACAAAAATATTATTCTTACTTGATTATATAATAAAATCAGTATCATATATATTATTATATGAATTAATTATAATTTTTCTCCGTACTCTTACACACACATCCATTTATTGGGTTTCCAACACACAGTTCTTGTATACGGTGAACTACCACCTTCGAAAATGATACAGTTCCTTAATCCTATAACACCAATCATTGTTGGGAAATATAAAGAACATCACGTTTTAAGTTGATATATATTTTATTTATAAATTATTTTTTAATATTTAATTTTTATATAAAACATACCATCATTCATTACTTTTTGATAATATGTGATAACTTCATTTCGGGACCTATGGATACCACCTCTTCATTACGACGTCATTCGTTCAAATATTACATGGAATTTATGATAGATGGGTTTTGTTACATTATATGATATATATGAAATATAAATTCTAATATAATGATATTATATATATAGAAAAGTTTTTTTCCTTCTTTAAATAAGTTAATAAAAGGAAAACAATGTTCATGTATACGTACAACCAAATTTATCCACGAACGATGTATTCCATTTCATTTTAATATATTATTTGGATTATTATGAATATTTATTTTCTGAATATATATTAGATTTATATAATATTTTAAATTATTTAAATATTTATTTCTTTATTTATTTAATATCATCAATTATAAGTCAAAATATATACGAAAAACAAAGTCGATATTTCCTGAAGTGTAAGATTAACATTGAACTATTAATTAATGGGTAATAAAAAGTCATAATTAAATAATGTATTGTAATATAAAAAGGAATCTGGTTATTTAGTTGATTTATAATAATGTTTATTTATTATAATATAGTTTATTAAAAGTATAATGTGGGTCTAGACACAAGGTAAGGGAATATCATCTCAATTTTTACTTTCGTAAGATTTATACAATATTCAACACTACTATCTTTTTTGTGTACTGAATTATTACCTATGAAATTTTATATCATTAAAACCCTTAATTTAGTGATATTAGAAATTTTTTATGTTATCATTTTATAGAGATCATCATTCAAAAGACTATCATGTAGTAAGGGTTTTATCGTCTAACAATTTTTTCTATGAGACTTATTCATTAATAACTAGTCATTTATTTTGTGTGGTGTCTATACAACCCATTAGTGTAGTATATGTTATTTATAAATAATTTAATGTGTATTTTCATATTCAATTGTTAATTTTTATTCCATGTATTTTATGTTTCAAAAGATTCCAAATCATTGATGTCATTTTCATTCAAATTTCTCTCACTGAGACAATGTCTGGTAATGATCATATGTTGTTTAAGGAGGTGTATATACTAGAATTAGTAATAGTATATCATGAAACCCATATTTTCATCAAAATTTAATCCACATGTAATTTAATTTTCATTAATGGGGATTAGATATCAAAGAAGTAAAATGTTAAGAGTTTACAAAAACAATGTCATCACTTTTTCGGATTCATTGTAATTATTCATCCACTGAGGAAATATTATGATGAACCTCATAGTAATTAAAATTAAATGTATTCTCCTCCAGATACTAATGATATATTCATTTATTTTTATCATTATTCAACTCTTTTTTAAATTAATATAACTGAGAAGGTTCATTTTATAAAAAACATGACATCACCAATTTCTTTTGTTATAAACCTATATTCTTTCACACCATGTTTTGTAAAAAAAATTTATATATTTTATGTTATTACCATATAATCTATAGAATAAATTCTTTATTATATATTACCTTATTAAATAAATTGTTTTAAAAAAATGACCCTTCATGTCATTTTCTGGTCGAGGGATATTATAAAATATATTACAGTGAAAAAGGAATGTTTTTCATTTATGGATTGTCTACTGGGATGAACGTCATTCATTGATGATTCTTTCAATATTTATAAGATTTAATTTGTAATAAATTTTTCTCTAATATTATGGACCTTATTTGTTTTTAATGTGATTTTTAGGTAAAATGGTTTTAGATAAGTTTTATTTTAAATTTTTTATTCCATATGATACTTTTTCGGTTTTCAATGTTATGCTACAATAATTGTATAAAATTGTTCCAAGTTTCCATTAGAATATTTCAATTGTATTTGCATGAAAAAAAATTAAAAAAGTTTTCATGGATCTATTATATATTCTCTAGGAATATTTTTTAAAAAAATAATTCATGCCACCTTCCTAAAATATCATTGTTATTTTTACATAAAAGGGTTTCCAAAAGTTTTGTGACTACAAATGTGGTTTTCAAAAATGAAAGGATATTTTCATTAAATAAAATTTTTTAGATAGTTCCAATTTTTTTTTCTTATAAGATGACATTTTATAGAGTCTCACATTCCTTTCTTCTGAAATGATCTAAAGGTTCCATTAGTACTAATTCTTAGAATATTTTATCTTTTGATGTCATGAGGCTTGTGAAACCGATTTCTCATTTATAAGATATATGTTTTTTAAACATATTTCTATATCATGGGTTAAATGTTTATGAATCCTAATTACAAAAACATTTTATGCATTTATTGAGTGATTAAGACACCAATATCATTTAATCAGGTTTTGATAGTATTACATGTTTAGGATACTCATTTCATTTCTTGTGTTATGTTTTCTTTTTATTATATAGTTTAAAACAAATGCATGATATTATTTTTAGATGTATGGTACCTATATATCACTACAATGAATTTGGTAAAGATATATATCTCATGAGACAAGAATGGAAGGAATGTGATGTGAATATGGCTAGGTAAAAGACTTTTTCCACTATGATGGAATTGGGAGTGATCCTTGACTACAAATATAGAAATTAGAGTAAAACATGACTACGATGTAGTTATAGGGACTAAACCCATACAATTATGATTGACGTGGAATCAATACCATTACAACTTGTGAAATAATTATATATGATTATGTTTCTACATCAAATTGTAGGTCATATTCCCATTTTAAGATTTTATGGATTATTTTCTTGAAAACATTATTAATCATTCATTATGAATTGATAATATTTATTAATAGACTATCATATATGTAACATTATATGTATGTTATGATCATTAAAGGAAATTATCTTGTTCAAAAAACCCTGTACTCCTATTATGATTTTGTATATATTTTTTTACCTTGACTGGGTATTTGAGCTCACCCTTTTAATATTTCCCCCCTAGGTTATGAAAAAAGGTTTTATATTGATGTAATAAAGGGTTACCACTATTTATGAAACATAGATAATATTTTTCCATGTTAGAATATTTTATTCTGTGTTTTTAAAGAAAATAAAATATCGTGGTCCGTAAAAATTTATTTTTTTAAATTCTATGAATAATCATATACAATGATGTGATATCCACATATGTTAATACTAGGTCTCTATAGTTGGTATCAAATGAATTATTTAGTCATAATTTGGAATCTAGTATGAGGAATCAATAGTGAGATCCCCATGATATTTATACGGGTATGTCTAAGGATGTGTCTATGGATAAATCTAATGTTTTAAAAAAGTGTAGAGAAATATCAAAGCCTTTTCGTAAAGGAAATAGTGAGTGGTTTCCAAGGAATATATCACTCTTTAGATACTACTAGTGAATGTGGCATTAGCACAGCTATACCTTGGGTTAAAAAATAAAAAAACGTGTGTCATTCTTTTCTTGAGTATAACCTGGTACATGAAAATGGTCATCAATGCATATTTGGATAGACTATTTGGACATATATGCATTAGAAATTTACAATATCCTTAAAACCCATAATGAAGGATTTAAATATAAGCATTCTATGAATTACCTTGTATAAACCAAATTTGTCACAAATAAATTAATGTGACATAATTTAGGAATGATAAAATTATTTTTTCATGATTATGTGGATTTATTTTGGGTTTACTAATTCGGACTATATACATTATGGGTTTAGTCAATTGAGAGGACAATATGAAAATTGTTTAACACAGAATATGGTAGGAAATTAATTGATTATTGGAAATATAATTGTATTACAACTAGAGATAATGTTATTGGAATCATAGATAATTAATTATCATGATATTTTATTATTAATGAAATCATTTGTGATATTCTTTACACATTGATTAAAATGCAGATGAGATTTTTTAACGGTTTCCATTATGTGAATCATAGAGTGAATAATATTTATCATCCTACATGTCATGAATGAATAATGTAGTATGAAACATGAGGAATACCTAAAATATAGGGGAATATGCTATCTGTTTTGGAAAAAGTATTATAGAGTGATGAATTTCCAAAGGGACCAAAGTATTATCTATACAGAACATGGGATTTACCAAACTCAATGCATAAACCAATGAATTTACATCTATACCAAATAAGGTTATATTCCACAATAATCATCGAATAAAATTGATTTATGTGATTATATATTTGGTTTTATGAATTATGAAATATATATGGATTGTTCAGTTTCATTATTTCCCTACAGATTGACCTTAAAATGTTGAAAGGTTTTAATGGAATAGAAATGTGACTTAACAGAATGGTTTTTTATTGGAAACACATGAAAAAGGGAATTATAACCCTTAATATGTTCGTTGTGATTGGATAATAATTTATGTATAAAGATAAATTTGTATATGAATATGAAAATTAGATTGTAATGGTTACCTAATAACTAATAAAGGATTCTAAGAATATGTATTTTCATCATTAATTAATTTATATTACAACATTTTTATATTTAAGGAATTTATCCAATAATATTTTAAATAAGAAAATATAAATGTTTTCAATAAGTATTTATATTAATTCATGTTTTACTATGTTTTAGGATAATATATGACAAATATATTCCTATGTTTAGAATGTGACAACCAAGAGCTAAAATTTAATATATAGAAGATCAATTTTAAGCTGATTTAGTGAAATATTTTATTTATTTTGTAGTTTCATCATTCTAAAGGGTTATATTGTTTACAATTTCTATAATGGTTTATGTTATTATCGAGATGAGGTTTTAGATATTAATGTATTACCTATCCAAAGAAGAATATATGAATATTAGATGACTTGTGGTAACATTTTATTGTAATAAATAATAATGTAATAACCTATCATTCTACTAATAGGTGTCATGATCTAAAAATGATTCAAGAGTGGAAAATATAACACAATTTCCTAGAATTTGAGATAATGTTGAAATTGGTCATGTCACAAGAAATGATGTGATTTCTCTGAATTCATGTAAGTATATGTTATCATAAAGATTCATCATGTTTAGGGAAAATAGTTAGAAAAAAAATTAATCCATTTATCATCATTCTTTTAATATTAATGAACTTTTCTGAGACTCATAATGTTATGGGTATGTTATTTTTTAGTTTATCCTAAATATTTTCTCTATCACTCTCTATCAGAACTTAATAGTTAGAATTCACTTCCATGCCCTTGTTTTCACATTTCACCTATGTTGTACTATGTTAAAACCTTGTTATGAGTTATATTGTTTAACCATTATTGTTACAACATACCAATATTTATGGTATGTTTTAATATTTATATTTTTTATCTGTGTTTCTAGGATAGGAATATTTGAGTAATAAATCATTGATATGTGATATGATTTTTTAGTGCCAAATTCATTTGATGTTAGTTGACGGTAACACCCTCAGATATTTTGAAATAATTTTTTTCAAATTAATTTATAATTATTTTGATAAATTTTGTATCATAATTAAATTAGACAAAAAAATAAAAACCATTCCATGTTGTGCTTTCTCTACCCGCAACACTGACTCCGCTTGTGTTACACTCCACCCAGATCTTTCTCAAAACAACACATTATTATTATAATTATTCAAATGGGATTGATATAACCTAGATGACAAAATTTTTCATATGAATATTAATAACTAATTTTTATATTTTATTTATATTGTTTTCATATAAATAATAAATATTTATAATTAGCTATATAATTTTGGGTATGTCATTAAATGCCTAGTAATATAAATTTCATAAATGATTTGCTTTTATATCATTTTATGTATAGTAATAAAATCATTCTTTTACAATATAAGAAATTAAATTGCCTTAGAAAAATGTTGATTTTTAATTCATTGTTTCAAAATTGGATGAGGGTGAATTTTTTGGATTTTATGGGAAATATTATCTTTGGATAAATATTTAAAAATACTGAATTATAATTCAACAATAATTTTTCAAATTATTTATTTTAATTGTTAAATTAAATTTTATATAGGTATTACACAAAAAATATGTATATTATAAGTCTATTAATCCAATATAGGTCATTTTAATATTTTTGAAATTTAATTTAGATATATAATAATAATGAACATTTGACCTTTCTCAATTTAAAATAACACATTCTCACAATTTCTGTGAGATTAAAATTAAACTAAATTATTACAATTTTGTTAATTGGTTATAAAATATTGGAAATTAATTGCTATAGTCATTAAAATTTTAATATTATTCTAAGATCAACCAAATTATTGATGAAAATTATTAATGAATTTGATTAAAAATATATTAAGTGAATAAGGTAAAAGCAAGCTTAACTAGGGACTAATCTATAATCATAACATATTCAATGACCTATCCACCTATACAACTCCCATTTAGGTAAATATATTGACAATGAATATTATATTATTTTTTGGGGTTTATTTTTTAGGAATTATATTGGTATAAACATGGCCACCCCTAGGTTTTTTTAAAAATTCCAACTGTGTCCCCTCCATTACTTATAAAAAGCCACCACCTCTCTACCTTATAAAAGCCACTCAAAAAAGACATATTCAACAAAAATATACTAAAATATTCCCACGGAACCCCATATTACCCATTTTATCCTCCCTATTAGTCTAAATCTATCAATGTAACCCCATTGGTGAAGACTAAAAGAAGCTACCCAAAGAACTGGCCACATCCTTCCCAAAGATCATTTATTTATATTCTTCTTGAAACACCTAAAATAATATTTTTTTTGTACATATATAAAGAAATAATTAGCCACAATAAAATGAGACTTTGTTATTATATGTGTTATAACTACACATAAACACACATCCAAGAAATTTGTAACTAACATATCCTTCTTATATATAATTACCTTATACATCATAAAAAGTTATTGTTTATTTTTCATTTACCACAAATAATGATTGGGAATTATGAAAGAAAAATATATTTTTTATATTCTATATATGATATTTATTATATATATTTTTTGGAATTTTTATATTAAACATACCTTCATTATTTCCATTTTGTGTAAATACGATAATGTCATTTTTGGACATGAGGACTACCTCGTCCACAAATGTTGTGATTAATTCTCAAAATATAAGGAATTTATTAAGGATGGTTTCAGATAAATTATATTATATATAAAATATTTTAATTATAATTTTATTATAATATTTTTATTTGTTATTTTTCATATTTCAATATGATAATAAAATAAAAACAACATCTATTCGTACGAACGACCTACTATCTACATGAATGGTGTATTACATTTCATATTTCTATATTTTATTGATTATTATAAACTTTTATATAATTAATATATATATTAAAGTAAATCATATTTCAAATTCTGAAAATATGTAATCTATTATCTAAGTAAGGGGATCATAAATAATAAGCCTAAACTTATATGAAAAATGAATATATTACGAGAAGCGTAACATTAAAATAGTTTTGTTAAAAAATAAATAATATAATGTCGTAATAAAATGACAAATGGTATTATAAATAATAATATGGGTCATTAATAGATTTATAATAAACATATATTTATTATACATGTGGTTTGAATGAGTATATTGAGAGTCAAGACTTCAGGTTTTTGAATTTCATCTCAGATTTCAGTTCTGTGAGATTCATGTACTATTTAGCACTTGATTCAATTATATGGTGTATATATGAGCCTATTATATCTTATATCATTAATTTCCATTACATAATTATATTAAATTTTTTAATTGTTGTAAATTTTTATTAGGCTAATTATTTAAACGGTACTCCTGTAGTATGGTTTATTCATCTCACTATTATTTCTGAGAGACTTATGCCTTATTCAAAACTCATTTATTATTTATGGTTTATATACTGAACATGAATATATTATATTATCAGTATACAAAAATTAAAGGCTATTTAAATACCCATTTGATGATCTTTTTTTCATGGGGTTTATTTTAAAATCCCTGGTATTTATAGAATAATACATTTTAATATATAATAATATTAATATATATGATATTAATTTTAATATAATTATGAAACATTGTCCTATAGCGTACTCGACACGCAAGAATGAGTACCCTGAAATCTTTTGCTGCAGCAAATATTGAATTATAACAAAAATTAATATAAAAAAATTATAATTTTAAATGGAACATAACTCCTAGACATTATATTAGTAGGAATGAACAAACCTAACTATAATAGGATTTAACATGGCTGTTATATGTTTTCACATTTATCTAATAATATATTGATGCTTAAAATGAGAATTAATCCATCTTTAGAAATAAAATACTCGAATATTTTTCAAAACATTTTACCACCTTTAATGGAAAACTGTTTCATTATATTTATTTTTTTCCATTATTATATGTTATTTTTGAAAATATATATTTCTTATTTAGAATCGGGAAATAAAAATTTTCATTGGATGAAATTTTTCGTATTTTTCTATTAAAATCGATATATTAAAAAAAATGTGAAAAACATTGCATTTTAATCTATAATAGACTTTTCATCTAATTTATTAATATTTTTAAATTTTATTTTTAATATTTTTTAAAGTGGAATGGAATATTTTTAAATTTAATACTATTTTGGTCATTTTATGTAATTTAATTATAAAATTGGACAAAATCCAATTCCAATATTTTTAAAGTTTTTATTTATTAAAAACCTACATTGTGGTCTTGACTTCAAAAATTAATTTTACATTAATTAATGTATATTATGTGTTTTGTTTTTGAAAAAATGGATTCCATAATTGGAATTATAAGGTACAATATTTTTATATGTTTTCCTTTTATTTTTGGATATTATTATTAGTAACTTCAATATTTATTTTTATTCACCATTGCTAAAAGATAAATCAGGTAAATAAGCATAAAAATAATATTACTATAAAATAATACTACACTAACTCATGTCTTTAATCCTATTAGATTAGATATTTCTAAAAATTGAAATCCATGGTTTTGTTTTAGGATTTCATGAAGCCACATGGGAGTGATAATTACAAGTTATTATAATTAATTTAAGGTAACGAAAAATATAACATAAACATGTTTCTTCTTACTATAATAATATTATGTTGGGGTTATATAACTGATCCCATAGAATATAAATAGTTATTAATGATAAAGAAAATATTTCCTACATCATGGTATTTTATTTATAATTTTTAGATATTATATAAAATTATTTATTTATGACACAATTAAGATTCTGTGATGACATGATTAAAGAAATATTCAAATAAATGATATTATATGTTTTAAAATAAATTTAATTTGAAAATATGATGATATCTATGAATTTTATTTATTATTAAGGCATTTTATACTTTATTTAATGTAGTTTTTTCGAATTAATCATGATTTTATAGAATTAAAAAACAATTTACTAAATAGTATAAAAAATGAAACAATGGATAATTTAAAATATAAACTATTTTTTTAATTATTATTTTGTCATAAAAATAATAGATTCATAAAAATCGCATAGACAATGTTACAAATTTCAATAATGTTCCACTTGAGGTTCATAGGGGTTTTTATAGTTAATATATTTACCATGTAGTGTAAAAATAAAATAAGACATGGTAAGAGTTAATTTATTTCAATAATAGTTAAATCCAAATGATAAGGTTAATTTTATTACATAAACATGTCTAAATCCTATTGGTTGAGATGATTTTGACCCATCCTCTAAAAATCCTTGAAATTAATCTCTTTTTTAATATTATAATTCTAAAATACATTAATAATAATATAATTTTTCATGACATTTCTAAAGTTCCCCACCTCCCCCTTATAAAATGAAACTACCTCTACCCACTTATTCACACATCTCATGCCCTATGGATCATCCAAATTCTTCTCGAATAAGCTCCCAAAATTCCTAAATTCATCTTATAATCCTTACCTTTGGCGTAATAAAAAATCCATGAAATGATTTGACTCAAATCCAAAGTAGTTACCTAATTTAGAGGTAACATCTTCTCTTGAGGTCCTATCATTTATTTTCCTTATCAAACACCCTAACCACTCTTTATTCCATTATTTTATAACATAAAAAGTCTCATAAATATACTAGGATGTTATTATTAATCATTTTTGACCTAAACATATATACATATCCATCTAACGGATATAGAACATATTGTTTCTGTCTACGACGTACTACATCCTCAGAAAACGATGATTGTCCAATTTTCTGCTACAACCTATCATGGTGTCCATTAAAATAAAAATATATATATAATATATTTATTGTATTTACACTGTCCCCATGATTCTGTAAATTTTTTTAGAACATACATTTATGCATTACATGTTGTGTAAATACGATAATTTCTTTTGAGGAAGTGTTTAATACTACACACATAAAGCTATCTGAATCCTTCCTGCTAAACAAGGATCATATAAAGGATGGTTTCATTAAACCTGTGATAAATAAATGGAATTAATAAAATATTGGTCTTATAATATACATTTATATCATTTGATTATTAATCAATTAATAATAAAAATAAATGAATGTAGTGTTCATGTCTACGTACGACCTACCATCTAGATGAACAATGAATTTCATTTTTAATCTCTATAAATTATGTATATTATAACTATATATAATCTTCATATATATGATATTTAAATCATTATTAATATAATTTTGATGATCTACATTTGACTACATGTACATCCTACATCAGAAAAAGTTCAATTTTGACCAAAGTACCGAATATCAACAAAATGACCGATATGAACATAAATAATTATGTAATTTCTATAACATGGTAATAAGTAATATATAATGAATAATAACTTTGAAAAAGGTTCTTAGTAATTTATAATCATCCTTATGTTCATTATTTGTGAATAAATCAATTGTACATGACGAGTTAGACTCAAGGTGAAGGACTTTGCCTCAATATCGTTCCATTATAAGATATTATAATGCATACATTATTATATTTTATATTGTGTATAATAAACACCTTGGACATTTAATTTAAATTAATGGGAATCATTTTTCTATGAATCATTTCACAAAATTATAGTAATGACTGTTTTTAACATATGTGGTGACAACAACTCCACTGCCCGCAGTAAAGGTTATTTGATATTTGGCATCAACTAAAAGAATTATTGTTTTTTAAAGGAAATGAAATCCATTATTTGGTTTTTGGGTGTTATGGTATTGAGAATGTTTAGGAATTTATATTTTCTATTTCAATATCTTTAAATTATTTCATGTTATACAAAATGAAATTTTATGATTCAAATGTTGATAATTTCAATCTTTTACATGTTATGATTATATAATGTTAATTAGAAATTTGAAGGGTGGATACAAGATAAACCAGTGTTGTGTGATTACATGGTAATCCTAAGTTAGTTATTTCTGTAATAAACTATGGATGAGTGATTACAATATAACCCACAATTTTTTAGGCATGGAAGTCAGCTGTATGGCTATTCCATTTAATAATATGTGTGGAAGATAGGTATATGAATATTACATTTAAGTATTTATATGTCCCAACATACCTTTATATGTTATATTTTTCATTATATGGGATTTATGGTAAATAATTTGGTTACAAAAATTGTAATCAATGTGCTTATATGTATTAATGAATATTTTCTACTTTATTAATGTGAAAATTATTACTTTATGGTAAATTATTTATGCTTTTTATTTTTTACCATGACTAATAGATTTCCTTATTTGTATATCTCGTACTAATATTTTTATGATCATCACAAGTTTTGAAATTTTTTTCACAAGACATAAAAAATATTGAGTCATTGATGGGATAAAATAAATGATATGTTTTCAAATCATGAAACAATACCTGGATTCATTTTAAAGAGGTTTTTTTTAATGAATAAAATGGACAGTGAGTAGAAATGTCTACATATAATATTTATGTATCTATGAATGAGTAATGACATTATTATCTAATTCACTAAACCAAAAATGATCATTTTAAAGAAATAATGTCAATTTTGAGTTATTTCACAATTTATTAATTTCATTGTATGGGAATTTACAGTTGGTATCATAGGTCATTTTAGATGACTATAGGAGTTAGAATATTTCTTAATAGAATAATCATAAATTATGTGTTTACTTTATGTTCTAATTAAAATAATATATAATTTGATGATTATTATTTTGATTCTTCTACGATATATTTTTTCATAATGGTTATCAATATAATATGTATGGAAACAATGTTGGGAAGGCATATAGTGATAAATTACCTTCCAAATAAACATTTTGAGATGGTCAGAATCAAAACTAAATAGTGTTTTAATGTGATGTAATAGTTGATTTTTGTGATAAATGGTTGTGATATCCAAAAATGAGATCCACCCATCCATATGTCTATCTTGGAGAATTTCATTAGGATATAACCCCCATCATTCAGAGGATCATCTGATCTTATGCAAGATAAAGGGTGGAATAAATAACAATAAATGATTTTTGTGGTATTGGGGGTTTCACACAAACAAATGGTTAGTCATTCTATATTCTCATTTTGATGTAGAATCCAATCAGTGGTGGTAAATGATTAAAAATATTAGAGTATGTAGAGATATTTTTAGCTTGGAATGGGAAGAATTTATGAGTTTCTTCCATGAGAAATATTATCCCAAGACTATTTGAAATTTAATGGAAAAACAATATTTAGAATTTATACAAACGGAGGAATATTAATTTGTAACATATGAATAAAATTTCACTCTTTTTTCATGGTATGTATAAATTTTTATCCAGGATATTGATATTAATATAAATTTGTGTAAATTTGGATTGAAGCTGAAATATCGTAAGTCGTTATCTTATTGTGAGTTCAAAAGCTAATATATTTTTTTAAATATGATAATATTTTAGAAATGGAGTTTTCTAATGAGAATGTTTCCATGGGAGAAAGAAAAAGAAGTGATCCAGTTTGTATTCAATGGAAATGAATTCTTCATAAAATCCTATAGTAAAAAGTTGAAATTTCATACATCTAATAAGTGTGGAGAAATGAATCTTGTAGAATACATATCAATGTCTGTGAAGTGCATCAGATGTTGTAAGACTGGACATATTTCATGTAACTGTAAGGAAGATGATCAGGCATGAAATTTAAAACATGAAGTAACATGTTTTAGTTGCAGTGAGAAAAGACATTATACTAATGTGTGTTCAATATTGACTACCTACGGCAGAAATCAGAAAGATAAAAAAACATAAGGGCATGAAAAAATAATTTTCTACTTCACCGGTTGATATGGTTCCATCAATTGAAGTGGTGACTTTTTTGTTATACGTTTTTTAAATATACCGACAATCTATTTGACACTGGATCTTCACATTCATCTTTTTTGAGATATTTTCAAGAAAAATTAAAATATAACCTCATGAATGTAATAAATAATCTTTGGTAAACTCTCCATGTGGAAGTATTAAATTAAAAAATATTTACATGAATCTTATTATTATCATTAGTTGGATAGTCATTCCTATAAATTATGTTGAACTTCCCATATTGAAATTTCATATAATTTTTGTTATGTATTTTATTTCTTTTAATCATTATAAAATATATTTTAAATACATTGAAGTTTTTTAAAATGATTTCATACATATTATAACATAACTAGAATATAAAATATTGATTTATGATTGTAGTGAATTTTTTCTAGATTATGTTGTTGAAAAGAAAGAAATGGTTTTTTTTAGTGACATTTTATAAGTGAATGAATTCATGGTTGGTTTTCCTAATGAATATCACGTTATGATTTCCAATTAAGAAGATTAATTTACTATTTGTTTTTTTATTTATGCTAATCCAATTTCTAAACCCACATATCAAATGGAACATGTAGAACTGATTGAATTGAAAAAATAGTTAAGAGATACGTGATTAAGGTTTTATTAGACATATATAATCACCATGGTGTGCCCCATTTTTATTTGTGAAAAAGAATGATGGTTCTATGAGACTGTATTTATTACAGATCCTTGAATAGAATCACTATTATGAACAATTTTCAGTTTCCACATATTGATGATTCATTGGGATCACCTCTCGGGAGACGAATATTTTTTGAAGATTGAGTTGTGTTCTGGGTACCATCCACTAAAGGTGAAGGGGATGGCATTCCAAAGATAGTTTTTGGAATGATATATGGTAATTAGAATTTTTTATTTATTCCCCTTGTGTTATCTAATGCACCTTCAATATTTACGAATCTTTTGAATGGGGTTGTTCATCATTATTTGGATCAGTTTGTGGTTGTGTTTATAGATGATATTTTGGTATATTCTAAAATATTGGTGTAATATTAAAGTAACCTAAGGATTTTATTCATACCTTATTATGAAATAAACTGTATGTAATTTTTTGCAACAGTGAATTATGGTTAAAAAAAATTCATTCCAAGGACACAATATTTCTAATTGAGTCATAACTATTAACCCTTGTAAAAAAGTGTTAGAGAGTTTCCCATAATAACCAACATCACAATGATTATTATTTTTCATAGATTAAAGGGTTATTATAGTATGTTTATTGAAAAAATTACTCAATTATATATCAGACTAACTAAAATATCATGTATGTGATTTATGTTCATTATGGAAGATGAATGTGATGACTGTATTCAAGAACTCATAATAATATTGGTAAATGCTCTAGTTTGAGCCATGCCTTCATGGAATGGGGAATTTTTTATCTATAATGATGTGTAATTGCATGAAATTTGTCGTGTTCTCTTGAAGAATCATCATCTAATTGTTTGTGCATCACGTCAGTTGAAACCACATGAGATAGATTACTATACAAATGTTTTAGAATTAGCTGCTGTTTTTTTAAATTAAAAATTTTGAGGAATCATTTTTATGGCGTCATGTTTGAAATGTCTTATGATTAAAAAATATTTAAGTATATAATCACTCAGAAAAATCCAACATGATACATGGTTGTAGGCTATAATTAATCAATGATTATGATGTCATGGTTCATTATTAACCATGAAAGGAAAATAGTTTGGTTGTTTCTTTGAGGGGAATGAGAAATGATATAATAACCATACAATTTTTTTAATTAGATTCTATATTATTGATTTTATGATTTTTGGATTGGAATTTTATGGTATAAGAAATTACAACAATTCTATTTCAGGTGGATATAAAATCATCTCTATCAGAAAGAATTAGGAATGTACATAATGAAGATTGTGAGTCACAGAAATATATATAATTGGTTCGGTTGGTAGGGTTAGAAGAATTTAGCTTTGCTATAGACTCTGTTTTAGGGTTTTATAAGAGATTATGTGTGTCTTCTGAATTACAGTTGAATAAGCATTTGTTATGTGATGATCATTGATCACTATTTTTAGTTCATCAAAGCAGTACTGTGATATAGAGATATTCAAGAGTATTAGTGGAGAGATGGAATGAAAACATATATTGCTGAATTTAATGTGAAGTGTTTGACTTGAAAAAAATTAATGCATAATGGTAGTTACCAAATATGATTCTTCACCCTTTTCTAGGGCTTGAGTGGAAATGTAAAAATATATCGATGGATTAATATTAGGATTGAAAAATAAAACTCAAGGTAATAACATGATATGGGATATTGTTGACTGATTAACTAAATATTTTCTTTATCGAACTATTCAAGATAATCTATATATAGATCACCATTTCTTGATTATATATTAAATAAATATTCTACTTACAAGGAGTTAACCTCTTGAATATAACTGATCAGGGTCCTAGGATATCTTCAATTTTTTGAAAATTCCACCAATGTCGTTAGGAACTGAATTAAATTTTATTACAGCTTCTCATCCTCAATCAGAAGGGCAGTCAGAACGAACAATTCAGACATTAGAGAATATTCTACATTCTGGATTAATGGATTATCAGCTATGTTGGGATAAAAAAAATTCATGGGTTGAGTGTTTTTATAATAATGGTTGTAATTCCTGTATACATATGTCACCATTTCATGATTTATATAGAAATTTGTGTCAAAATATAACTTTTGTTGTGAAGTGGGTCAAATGAAGATGATTGTGATAGATTGGGTAGAATATATGGTAGAAAAAGTTTAGTTGATTTAAAAGAACACGAGGATAGCTAAAAGTAGGTATAAAACATATGTCGATAATCTGATGAATGATATTTCTTCTAAGATAGGTGATCATGTCTTTCTTAAAGCATCTCCATGGGAAATAGTTTTGCATTTTGGTTAGAAGGCATAATTGATTCTGTGGTTCATTGGACCCTATAAAATCATAGAGAAAGAATGAATAGATCCTAAAAGGTGTATTTACCACCATTTTCATCCCATGTTCACAATTTTTTAATGTTTCAATGTTAAGAATGTGTACGGATGATCCATCTCATGTTTTGAGTCCAGAGGTATTTCTATTGGAAGATAATCATTCTTATGAAGAATAACCTGTACATATTCATGACCATAGAGAGAAAGTGTTGCAGAATAAAGAGATTCATCAGGTAATGTTTTTTTAGAAAAAACAATATGGTTGAAGAGGCAATGTGGGAATCTGAAAATTTTATGAGGGATAAATTCCCCCCACTTAATTTATAGGTAAATTAAATTGTAGGGATTCAATTTCTAAAAGTATGGAGTATGTCACATCCAATATTTTAATAGAATAATAAATTATCATATCTAAAAATATTTATGAATAAGGAATTTATTTTATGATAAATTGGATATTTTAATGAAAACATACTTAACATGCAATAATGGCTTTCTCATAAATCTTACATTCAATACATAATTGAGATATAGAGAAAAATAATACAACAACAATATCATAATTTTAAATTGTAGCTAAATATTAGCTTTTTATTGGTGGGAATGAACATAACTAACTAAAATATGATTACACATGTTTATTTAATGTATATTTTCGTTTTTTAATAAATTTGATAGGCTGAAATTGAGAATGAGTACAATTTTAAGCAAAAAACACTCTATTATTTTTAAAATATCGTTTTACTGACTTCTGATGGTGATTTATATTTAAAAATCTATTTTTTAAACTTTTATATGTTATATTTTATAAAATAAATTTCTTTTTTTGATGTGGTAAATAAAAATTTATATTAGCTTAAATTTTGGTATTTTTCTTATAAAATCAATCTGTAAATGAATAAGAAAAAACACAACATTTTAATTCAAAACGTATTTTTCATGTAATTTATTTATATAGGTATATTTTCAATTTAGTTGGTATTAAATGGAAATTGGATTATGTTTTTCTCATTTATCTTAATTATTTTCATTGGAAGTAATTTCACATTGAAATTGGAAATAAAGACATATCAATCTTTTTATTGTTTTTAAATCATAAAACCATGATTTCTAGTTTTAACAACGAGAATAAATTTTAAATTAATTCATACCATTTAGATTATTTGAATTTGAAAAAAAGGGTTCTATATTTTTAATCATACGGTTAAAATTGTGTTAATAGGAGCCTTATATTTATGGACATTCGGAATAGTCACTTCAATAATTAATTTTTTTGACTGTGGATAAATGCTAAATCTCGTAAATAAATGTGATAATTAATATTATAAGTATATAAAACAATTCTAAAAAGTTTACTAATCCAATTTTATGAGATATAGCCGATCATGGGAATAGTTGGGTCTATTTTAGGGACCTATATATCCTCTAGGATAATATAAAGACATGTTATAATAATTAATTTAAAGAAAAGTGAAATGTAACATAAACATGTATATTTTTACTAAAATGATTTTAAGGTGAAGTTATGTAACTGATGTCATTGTCTAAAAAATTTAATTACTGATATAAAAATATTTCCTACATCATGGTGTTTTATAGATATTTATTAGGCATTAAATAATAAAAAAATTATTTTTGGCACAATGATTATGTACTGATTGCCTTATTAATGAACTATTCAAATAAATTATATTTTAAAAAATAAAATAAATGTTATTTATATATTTTTAATTCCATCGATGATTTTTTTGGATTATTATGACATGTTATATTTCATTTAATGTAATTTTTTTATTAAATAATGATGTTATGTATTTTAAAAATCAATTACAAAATATTGAAAAAATTGACAGAAATGAGTTTTTAAAAGAAATTCCATTTCATTGAATGATATAATAGTAATAAAAATTATATATATTGAAAAATAACTTAGATAATGTTAAAAATAACATTAATGGTCCACTTGAGGTTCTTGTGTCATTTTATAGTAACATATTTACCATATAGTTTAAAAATACTAAAAGATATGGAAGGAGTTAATTTATTTAACTAAAGGTTAATGCCAAAATATAAAGTTAAATTTGTAACCTAAATTTTTATAAAATGTATTTATTGAGTATTTTAGACCAATTATATTTTTTCCATAGATATCTATCTCTTTTTAATAGTTTTAATTCAATAATAGTCTTTTAATAAAATAGTAATTCCAAACTTTCATAAAGTACCCCCTTCTGCCTCATATAAAATGTCATCACCTCTAACAACATACTCACACATCTCTATACACTAAGTCTGTCCAAAATCTGCTAATATTATCTCCAAATAAATACTCCATTTCCAATATAATCATTTCCTTATGCCTAAGGCAACCCAATAATGCCGTTTGGAAAAAATAAACATGAGTTACCCAATTTAGAGGTAATTTCTTCTCTAAAGCTTATTACATTTATTTTACACCTCCAACACAATAACATATCATTATTACATTATTTTGTAAAAAATATAATAAATATAATAGTATTTTTTAGGCTATGGTTTTGACCTAAAATTAACCAAACCTCCATATAATGAATTAGAGCATACTCTTTATGTGTATGGTGAACTACAACACCACGAAATGATGATTGTACAATTTTCTCCTACCACATCTCACGGTGGCCATTAGGATGGAACTATATCTTTATATGATATATATTATATTTATATCATCCCTATGATTTTTTAATTTATATTTATTACATTCCATTATTCTTTTCATGTTGTGTACATAGAATAATTTCGTTTGAGGATGTGTGGCCTACCTCCCACTCAAAGTGATGAATCTCATTCCCAACATACATTTCGTATATAAGGTTTGGATTTAATAAACCTATGAGTGATACAATACATTAATATACTTACAATAATATAATATACATTTATATCACTTGGTTATTATTCTTTTAATATGAAAATAAAATCCATGTACCATACATGCATATGTATGACCTACTGTCTCCTTGAATAGTTCATTTCATTTATTATCTACAAATATTATTGATAGTATAAATAAATATATACTATATATATGATATTTAAACCATTAATAATATTCTTGAGATTATGGAAATTTTCCTATATGTACAATTTACTTCAATATAAGATCATTTTCAACTAAAGTACCGAATGTCGACATAACGACCAATTTGATCATAAATAATTCTATAATTTATAAAATATGGAAATAAGACATATAAGAATAATTACAAACATAAAAAATGTTCTTAAACAATTATAAATTAACCTTTGTTAATTATTAAATATCATAATGATTGTTCCTGATGTGTAAGAATCAAGTTAAGGGACTACGTCTCAATCACCTTTTATTGAGGCACATATTAATGTATACCAAACCTTCTTTTATACGGCGTATAATAAACCCATTTGAGTTTTTATTTCATTCAAAGGGCACCATTTTTAAATGATTAGTTTTACTAAATATAGAAAAGTAATTTTTTTATTGTCTTCGATGTCATCGACTCTTCCGCTGCTATAACCTTTATTTGAAATATGGCTTAGTATATATGCCTTAATTTTTTAAGAGGAAAAAATATCCCATATGAACTTTTTTGATGTTTTGGTATTTAAAATGGTATTTAATGTGTATTTACTGTTTATATATCTTGAAATTATTTCTTATGATGGAAAAATAAATTTTATGAGTAAATTATTGTTTGTTCCAATCAGTTATGTGTTGTTATTATTTAATGGTACATGGCCATTAGAATGGTGGATACCTAATAAAAAAAAGATGGGTTGTTTTGTGATAAACAAAATATGGTTGGTTCCAGGATAAACCAATAATTGGTGGTTAAGTTATAACCTCCAACACATGTGGTATAGAAGTCAACTATATGGTTGTCTCATTTAGTGTTATTTGTGGATGTTAACTTTATGGTTATTCCATTTCTGTATCATTATGTCCCATGTTACATTTATATGTTATATGTTTATTTTAATGGGTTTAATGTTATTATTTTGGTTACAAAAATTGTTCAAAACTCTCTTTTCTTTAGTGATGTATATTTAATACTACTTAATTGTGTAATGTATTACTTTATGATAATGTATGCATTGATTTCATGTTTCCCTAGACTAACAGTTTTCCATGTTTGTGTTTCCATTAATGACATTTTTTTCACATCCCATGTATTGAAATGTTATTTCCCATTATTTAATGAAAAATAGATTCTTGGTTAGAAGAAGCAAAAATTTATTCTGTAAAAACATGAAGCAGAACCATGTTTTTTAAAAGATTTGGTTGTTTGAAAAGAATAGATAGAGAGTAGAAGTGTATACGATTAATATTTAAGTTTCTATATATGTTTTATGACATAATTCTCAAAATATAAAACCTAAAAAAGTAAAATAATTTGAATTAAAGTAATTTCTTATTATCTCATGGTTATTTAATGTTTATGGTCAATGCCTTATATTTCAGGTTCTAATGCTTCCAAACCGATAAAGTAATTTACTCTAAATTTTTCATCCATGTAGAAAATGTTTTTATGCACCTATTTTCATTTAGAATATGTATGTACATCCATTTAAAATTTCATATCACTAATATCATTCTTTTAATTATTTTTTCCAATTCCTGAAAATCAATGTTTTTACATGGGGTGTAGGGTTCAACCATACAAACTAGGAAGTGTTTGTTGAAACCATATCATCGCTTTTCAGGATTGATTATGATTAGTATTAAATTAGTAATTTTTATAGTCCATTTCCCAATAATAATTATGATTTATCTTCTTATCTATATATTTTTGTTATATTCATTTATTGGAAACATTTTTTCCACTTTTTGTTAGTTAATAAAATAATGAAATAATTTTTCTTAAAATTTTAATTGACCATTTTCATCAGTCATAAATCCTTGATATTTAAAAAACAGGTTTTCTAGAAAAAATTAGGAAAATTTTAAATTTTTTTATGACTTCTAAAATAAATACTTACTGATGTTTCACATTTTTATCAAAATGGTTAAAAAGAAATTTTCTTTTCATTTTCTAATTGTGGCACATGCTTATTCATTTTATGGTGAAAAGGAAAAGTTTATAGAGAATGGATTTATCAACCATTAGAACTATAATTTTTTTAATCTTAATAGATATTTTAACAGATTAGTTAATTTATAAATATTATTCTCTTAAAATTTTGGGAATTGATTTTTGTACTATGATTTTCATCGAAATAGATTTTCATAAAAATATAAGATTAAAAAACATTTTTCAAATATTACTTTATATGTTTTCAAAAAAATTTCAATTTTTTTTAAAATGTTTCCTAGAATATTTATATTTTTTCAATGCTGTTTTGAAGGAAATGGTTTTCAAAAGATTATCTTGATTACCTCATTATATTTCAATGATATTTTTAAATAATATGGATTTCAAAAAAATATTTTCAAAGGAAATTTGTTATGTATAATGAATATTTTCATCAATTAATGTCACTAAATGATATTTACAAATTATTTCCTTGTGAAGATTAAATTAGTTTGTGTCACTCGTTCCTTTCTTGGAAAATGATCCAAATGAAACATTCATATTATTTCTATAAATGGTTTCCATTTTAATAGAATTATGTCTGACAAACCGATTTTCATTTCATGGGTTATATGTTTATAAAACCCTTCTATCATTCATGGGTTATTTTTTTATGATTGACAATTCTTTTTATGGGTTATTATTTGATTGATTAATTCATAAACATATCTATTAATCATAGGTTGTGATAAGAGTAAATTTTTATGGTTCCCAATTCATTTCATGGGTTATAATATGATTGTTTATGATCTTGTGGAACATTTTTGTATGATTTCATTATCAGCTGGGGGGACCAATATCTCGCTCAAATGCATTGTGTATGGATTTATAACTTATGAAATATAAATCAATTAAATGGGGAGTGAACATAGTTTAGTAGATGGCTATTTACTCTGTGATGATCTTTGGTGTGAACCTTTACTACTAACATATTCACGAATGTGAACCATAAACATGAGGATGTTATGGGGTGTAAACCCATATTACTACGATAACATTGGTAGTGACACCTTAACTAATAAGTAAATAATTTTATGTTAATATGTTTTTTCCACTAATTACATGACTTATTCTTATGTTATTCATTCATTTATTATTCTCATTTTTCTTTTATGATTAATTTATTTTGATATGTTAATATTTATTAAATGACTCATGTATATGATTTTTGATAGGAATGGAATAACATTTAAAAAATTTCCCTTTTTTTACATTACCATACACTCATGTTTTTCTAAAATATCTCATTTCATTATCCTTAATATTCATTTTAGGTCACCAATATCTTATGTTTACATTCCATATGTAATGAAGAATGGATTTATGTAGAATCAAAAAATGGTATTATTTGTATGGGATACATTGTTGACCAATCACAATGTATGTAGATTTAGTTCCTGGTTTCAAAAGACAGAAAACTATGATAGCCCTGAGGAATATATTTTTGTAATTTATATAATATTCATCTAAAATCATGAAATATACATATATATTAACGATGGTTAACTATATATTAGACATTCAGACCCATGCTAGGGATGAAATCATCTCTTCTTTCTAATCACTAGAGTGTTAAGATCATTGTTACAAATAAGAAGTATCATAAGAATGATCACATCATTAGAGAATTTAAGATCAATCTTCTACTGGGATTACACAATAAAGTAAACCTGATATGTTATTACAAGTATCATGGATAATTTTCCATGGATATCTAAACATAGTATAGAATCTTATCTATCATATTCTAAACAGGGATTAATTTCCTGTATTTCAGTTGGATCATAACCTAGTGATTGGTTTAATGTGTTTAAGTTAATGGTTGGGATTACACATAATATAATTCTCATATGCGTACGCACATCTCAATAGTAGATATGTGAGGATGGATATTATGATCATCAATGAATTTGGATTATATATTTTATATTAGTTTCAATATGGGGGACCTATAATAATATAGATTCCCAAGACACATCATATTTCATTATGCTCCAATGATAAATTGGATTAAAATACATTATCTAACCGAAGTAGGATGTAGATATATTATATATAATGTTCCAAGCATTTTAAAAATATTATTAAATTATTTTATGAATAATTAACCATCACATACAGACCTATGATCGCAAAATCATGATTCTTTGGAAGACTAGTTACATAATTGGAAAAGTTGAATCTAAAATAAAAAATAATTTTATTTAGTCTTAATAATGAGATCATAAAACCATTTGAGAAATAACATCAATATAAGATATCCATGTGATTTTAGAAAAAAAGTATATATTAATAAAATATATATGATGAGATCTAGTAATCTTGGAATCCTAATAATGTGGCCAAAATATATAATATTATCCAAGAATCCTTCAAGGCTCATTGGTCATAGATGAGCAAATGTTATGGCAAACCACAGAGGTTGTTGAACTTGACGTATCATGAGCCTAAATTACATAGAATGGATTGAATCACTTTATATAATAACCTATAATTGAATGTTTATAAATATGATTTCAACATAATGAATCATAAATAAGGATTCAATCATAAACATAAGGTTGTCCCATAAAAGAATTGGGTATCATAATCATGTTAAAAGGCATATCAAAAAATGAAATATCAAAATGGTGTCTTTTAAAGAATAGAGATTAATAATATATGTACATTAATAAGAGAAAATAGTCAGATATAAAGGTATTTGATGTCAAAATGAAGTGAATACATGTAAAAATATTGTTTAAGAGACATTAGAAATGAATAATTTTTCTTCTGTTTTAATGGAAAAATCAAAATATTCATTAAAATAAAATTGAATAATTATTTTATAAGACCATAAATATTCCATGATAGTATTTAATTATAATATAATTTATTTTCTAAATAAATAATTTTTTCTAGAAATATATTATGTAAGGTACTTGAAAATGAGTAATAATTTGAGAAGATCATTTTAATTGGACTTTTTTTTCAGGATGAAAACAGAAGAGAACCATTTTAAAACATGTATATCCCAAAAAATAAGGATGAATTTAATGGGATAAATTATTTCAGATCATATAAATATAATTTATAAGTTTTATATAGTATAAAATAATTTATAAATTGGGCTAAAGAGAAAGAATTCATAACCTGAATGAAAAATAGAGGATTAGAAAGAATCTCTCACCTTATGTATGAAATTGTTCTATATATGATATTAATTTCTTGGATAATTGAATCAAATAAAGTTATCAATTAACATGGAAAATTTTATACATTCATTTGATTTATAATAATTTTATAATTTTCATTTGTATACATTCTGATAAGTTATACAATACAATGTTATTGTTCAGGAGTGTTTGTTTCCAGGGGTTTCATGATCAGTTCATTTATATACATCTATAAAAGATTATGTAGAATAGGAATTCACATAATGAATTGAGATAATATATTATTTATTGACATCCATTATTGAAATTGGTCTTTTATGCAAATTGTTTATATGGTATGCGAATTAAATTTATTTAAATAAACATAAAGAAAATGATTTAATTTATTTCTGTGGTTTGATGACAATTATGTTATTATAGAGTTTTTCTAAACATCATGTTTATATATTGTTTCAAAAATAGTATATAACATATAAAATACATAATAAAATATTATTTAAAAAAGTTTAATATTTTATTACAGGACTTTATAACGATAGTGAAAAATGAATACTCATCACCCACTATTATGGGAAATCGACGCACAATGAAAGATATTATCATTTTAGAAAAATTTAATAGGTATGGGAATTTAAGATGATGTATTCCATTATCAAAGTCAAAATGTAGTATATATTTAAAAATGTTTTTATCATGCCACATGAATTATTTTAGGTGAGGAGAGGATGAGAAAATAAATGAAATTGAAAAGAAATTAAAACAAAAAAAATTACCTCCTGAATTTCACCTCCTTGAGAACCATATTTGGGAAATATTGTTGTAATCTTTATGAGAATATAGTCTCTTGTATTTGGGGGAGTGTCTTGGGAAGTGTATTATATTTAATTGGGACATGTATCAAAGATTGGATGGTTTGTGCAGTTGAGGTGGTGAGGGGTGGTGTTTACAGAGTATTAGAGGGTTGATTTCCCATTATTTTATTAATTAGTTTAGTATTTTGGAACAAGATTATTAATAGTTGGTGAATAATCCAAAAAAAATTTAAATAATGAAGGATGGTTCTGTATTATTGGATTTCATCCACCATACATAATCAACGACTCCATTATAAAGGTATTTAGATAATCTCATAAATTATAATATTTTACTTTACATGACGAAATATATCATTTTATAGAATTAGAAAAACAATTATCTAACCATTTTTTAATATGTATAATTAAAAAAAGAAATTAATTTTAAAATAAAATTATATATAAGTGAAATTTTATTTTTAATTAAAATAATTTTTTTAAATAATACATATTTAAACATTATAACAGATTTTATATCACCTTAAAAAATTAATTAATGTATCATAAAATTATCCTCAAATCATAATAAATCAAAATACTAATTCATGAATAATTTTATTGAAAATTAATTTCCATTTATATAAGTAAATTAATTATAAAAATATGAATAAATATTTAAGAATTAGAAAAATACCAACACATAATTTTTCATTTTTAAAACATTTATTTACATCTTCTAAGATATATTTATATAATTCTTTCATAAATAACAAGGATAAGTTTTATTTATACTTTCATAGGTGAGGTTAAAATTCTTTTGGTTGGGTTACTATTCATAAGGGTAAAATTAATTTTCCATTAGTAGTGTCAAAATTCAATTGGTTTATGTTCCTTAATACCTATAAATACTTATTATATAAGGAATTACTTATATATAATGTTTTATTGAGTTATATACTTGATTTAATGAGATTTATACTATATAAAATAATAATAAGAACAGAATTTTCATTGATAAAATTTTGGGTTATTTAATTCATCCACTCTTATAAAATTTCTCCCAACAAATTTTGGTTCAAAAAATATCTGGAAGATTATTTAGGGTACTTACCCTTCATAACATCCTTTGGTTCCCGTGTTGCCTCTCTAAACATATGGTTCTACCATAGTACATTAAATAGCAGAGTAATATTATTATATTGAATATTTTCCATATTATCCATATTTATTATTGGTAATTCCTTGTAAGAAGGATCATTTTACATTAGAACCAATTCATAATATTGTACATATGAAGGATCCTGTATGTACATTCTCAAGAGGGATACATGGAATAAATCATAATCTTGAGACATTGATGGTGGAAGTGTTAGTTGATAGGTCTCAACTCCCACAAAATCGAGAATCTCAACAGGGATGATGTAACTAGGATTTAGCATTCCATTCATCCCAAATCTCATGATCCTATATTAGGAGATAAGAGGAATAATACCTTATTAACATCATCAAAGTACAAGTCTCGTCAATTATTGTTCGCATAAATCATTTGGAAACTATGGGTAGTCATTATGTGATGGAGATTGGTTTTCAAAATTTCAACCATTTTTTCCTCCAAGTATTACAATATTACATTCACTAACTTCATGCTACCTTATTTTTGGTCTATATCTTTTCTATAAAAGGGAACTGTATAGATCCCTTTGGATGTTGCAGTGGACTATTTTGATGTTATAGATCTCCACCAAAGGAAGATTGTAGTCTCATCCAGTTTTGGAGTCTATAGAAAATACTCTCAAAATGTATTCCAATGTCTTAATAGACCATTCATATAGTCAATTAGTGTAAGAATAATAAGTCATACTAAAGTTCAAATTGTTTTTCTCAATATAAGGAAGACATTTCTAGAACATAAAAGCGAATCTTGGTTCTTGATTGGATAAAATGTATGTTGGATCTCCATGTTTCCTTAACCATTCTATATTGGATATCCATGAATGTTTATCAAGTGATAATTCCTCTAAAACTATGATACAATGACGTATCCTTCATGTATTATCAATATAAACCGATATATCATTCTATCATTTTGATTTCTTCAAATGTCAAGTAACAATGTCCATGTTGATTTTTTCCCAATTCCATGTTGGTATGGGAAATTATTGTATCATCCCATTAGAATTTTTCATTTCATAATTCAAATTTTAACATACCATGAAAATTGATGAATATTAATTGATATCCTTATTAATATTTTTACAAATATAGATTTCTCAAAGATCTCAATATATCCTTTATCAACATGGGTGAATAAAAAGGTTGATCTATTTGAATCTTTTTGAAGAAATCTCATTACCTCAAGATTGGATGGTACACATAGTCGGGACCCAGATATGATTACTCCTTTATCATCACTTCAAAACTATAAGGAATTTCAATTGTGTACAGATTCTACATTTTGCTGAATCTCTGCATTATTTCATTAAGAATCATTTATTACCTTTATTTGGGATGGTTGAGAATTAATTTGAGAAAGGATTTATGGTGATCCTTCCATATTGTTTCCCATTTCCATTCATTGATGGTGTAAAATGATAGGATCCTTAGCAACTCTAATTATTAATAAATACATAGGATCATTTCTATATATTTTATCTACCACTATATTTTAATTAACATGATGGTAGTGGGTTGAGTAGTCATAATCCTTGATGAGCTCTAGCCATCTTTGTTGGAACATATTATAACCCTTCTATGAAAATATATTTTTTTAGTAAATTATGCTTAGTATATATCTCACAATTCTCCCTATATATGTAATTCTACTATAATTTCAACATATAGATCATAACTGCTAATTACAGTTCTTGCATGGGACAATTTTGATAATGAATTATCAATTTCACTAAACAACATAAAAAAATTATTCAGATTCTCTTGTAACTGATTCATCAGTTCCTCCAACTCATTGATGATCCTCAAATAAGTGGAAGTTTATATATGTAGATATCCAGAAACATGTTCAATTGAGAACTGAACCTCACAATCTATGGGATGTCTAGGAAATATTTCAGGGAACACATTAGTGTATTCCCACATAATGGTTATGTATTAAAGTTGGATTTTCTACATTATCTAAATCCTATAAGTAGATATTCTTTCCAATACAAAAAGAGTATCAACAATTGATATGATGATTATGAAGGATAATCGTCCCTCTCCTTACGCTTTTATTGAATTAGTGGATGCATTATGATATGGTGAGTGTTTTCTCTTTCCTAAAATATGATGGTGGGTTTATATAACGATACACAATACAAGCCCAAAATAGCCCCAATCTCCCCAAAATGATTTTTGACAATATCTATTAGGAGGCGATGTCTATAAAATATTATTTATGGGGATTTATATATATTGGATACAATAATTTCCACATTATTTATTTTTACATATAACTCAACCCCTATATTTTGAGGTAGTGTTTGAATAGTAATATTAATCATGCATTATATGGAAGAATGTTTACAACTAGAATAAAATAGTATGTTTGATAGTCCTGAATTAATAACATGTGTACCTATCACGACATCATTATTGGGCTCTACATCAGTAATACTGATAGCATATTCCCTTCCATTTTACCATTGATGTTGTTTCTGTTTATTTCCTCTAACAATCCTTGGTTTATGAAAGTGGTTTTTATAATTATCGTGTTCCTTACTATTAAAAACCATTACTATGGGATGATTAATGATATAAAATTTCCCTTATATTTACTAATTACCATGATTCTCCATAAACAATCAGTTTACATTATACAAATGACCAGTTGTTTAACATTTAATTCATTTCCTGGTTCCCTATAGATTGTTCCCACGATGCTTCTTCATACAGTTTTTCAACTTGGGATGTTAGTTTTTCATTAAATCATTGGATTTATCTATTGATAAACCTATATTAAAATAGTCTCTATATTTTATATTCAGTCCCATGATACCACTAAGAGTCTCTGATCTCTATTTCATCCTAGAGGTCACAAAAAGGCAATATCTTCAATGTTGTGAAAGTATCAAATCGCTATGTCTTTTTGTAGACATATCTTTAGTCTAACAAATAAGTGACACACCATATATTTAGTGTTGATGAAAATTTTTATGGCACCGAATGAATGAATTTTGATTTTTTCTTCATAGACCCATGTTGAAAAGTCAACCTTCTACATTAGTATAAGGAACTCCCTCTCTATCAAATGATTTATTTTTTGGGCAATGATTTTTTTGAAAAAGGATTTTATTAAAATAATCAAATTCATGTAATAAATTTCTTCATTGGACGTTATGTTCCTGATCAGTTTCCACAATGATCATCTTTCCCTAAAAAATAATTAACCAATAGTACACTTATATCTTCTTCTAAGAACTGGAGGAAATGTAGTATTATTCCAAATGAGTTAATCCACTATTCTACTAGGAGGGAATATAAAGATCCACTAATAATGAGAGGACATTTTAATTTAAATGATTTTAATGAAACATTGTCATTAATTGGAAAAGGTGGTTGGTCCACATTATTCAAATTTCTATTTATAACTAGAGCCATTTGATAATGTACTACAATGAATTTATGAGCACTCATCACATCATATTTGGCATATTAATAATAAAATAATAGCATTTCATATCACATTTATTATTATATTGGGTTATTACATTTCACATAATATTCTAAAAAATTGGAATTTTTATTATGGGGAATGATTACTTAGAAAATAAAAATCTAAAAAGGAAACAATTAACATAAATAGATAAAAGTGTAAATAAAATGTATATCCTAACTTGTGATTTCCAAAGCATCAATCTGGGTTATACATTGTGATAGAATTATCCATATCTTTCATTCTAATATTTTATAGTCCAAGTATCAAAAAAAAATATAGAATTTTCTCTGATTCTTACATGAATGTCCCCAGCCATTTACATGTAATATTATATGATTTTGGGCATCATTGTTCATGAATTAGAAGATAAGGATCACAATTTCTTTTTTAATTTGATGATTACAAATATAATATTAAATAATGAAACAAGATTGACAAAATATTTTATCAAATATTAATAATAATCTCCCACCACCCATTGATACCTTATATCTTCATAGTTTAACTAGCCGAAATCATGAAAAAAAGGATGAACTAAAAATCCTAGTTATGAAATAAAAAAATAATAACTCATTGAACACGGGTTAGAAGGAAACACATTATGATATAAAAAGTCATGGAACATGAATATTCATATCAATGAATAAAATATAGTTAAAGGGTTCATTTAATGACAATGTTACTCTTGCATACGTACTTCCAATAGTCTCTCTAATCCTAATGTAAATTTAGTTTTTATAACCATATTTAACAATTGTATCTAAAATAATATTTGATGTTAAAATATAATAAATATTTCATGATTATTATTCTATAGATGTTATATAATGACTCACTTTGACCACTATTGATATACCTATATTTTTTGGACACATAAATTGAATCTGGTAAAAACACACGATGTAACTTAATTATTTAACTAGATGAACACAAAATTAAAATTTTTGAATGAAAAATTAATGACAAATAAGAAAAAGCTTAAGAATCATGTAGAAAAATAACATAAATTTATTATAAAGCATGTTAATGGACCACCTCTAAAAGGATATATAGAAAAATGGATTCTCAAATATCATTTTACCTATATGAAATAAATGTCAAGTTCATCACATACATATTTGGTGTTGTGTATCTACTAACCATTTTTTGTATCTTATAATTAATCCTTACATCTTCATCATATTCTAAGCATTAATTTAATGTTACTGCTTCATGTAGTTAATAATTTGAAATGCTTCATGTTGTCAAGGGATATATTTAAATGTTTAATAATTATTTTATTCATCAATAACATTAATAATATTTCAATGGATTTTATACTAGAGGGAATTATATAAACATTGTTATGTAAATCCATTAATTTTTTTATCAAATTGTTATTCATTACCATATTAATTTATTGTTACCATTTTCATTCTCGTTGGTAATTAAAATGTTTTAGAAAATGTTTTCAATGATAACTGAATTTATTTATCTCTTCAATAAGAGTACCTTTAAAAAAAACATGTTTTAATAAAATGTATTAAAATTTATTCTAAAATGATTTTTTAATAAAAAAATTACCATTTTTTCTAATAAATAATTTTTCCAGGGATGATTCCTTTCAATTACCCAATAAATAAATTTTAAAACAATTGTACAAGGTAAATCGAATTCTCTTTTACAATTTATCGAATGTATAGATTAAGTCACCACGATTTCCGTGGAGATTCCTTTGTGTGTTTAAAAGGTTATTTTTTAAAACATTTTGTTTCAAAATATATTATCAATGGAAATTTTTATTAAAATATTTTACACAAATGAAATGTATTTTAAACTAAAAATTTCTTTTAAAATATATTTTTATATTGTTTCTCTACATCTAAAACTACAACTAATTATTTTCACTCTACTTTTTATATGTTTTATTACTACCATACATAATCATACTATTGATCGTTTTTGTTTTATTTTTCTAATTATAGTATTCAAATTCACTTCCTTGAATCATTTTTTATTTCAATTCAATTATTAAATCACTTATGATCATTGGACATTGAATATAGCCTAAATTAGCTATATTATTTATTCTAAATATTATTATTTCCTAAAAATTATACTACTATGCACATGTTGTGTACATTGATAATTATTTGATTAATTGGGGAAAAATTAATAATTCATTTTTCTTTATTCAATATGAATATTTGAAAAGATGCATTATTTATTGTTATTATTTTATAAAATGAATGATTTGAAACTGTAATTATGGATGGATCCCAGACATTATATATCTTATCGATTCATCGATATGTTCTCATGAGAAAAACTATTTTCAAAAATAAAATGGGTTCTACCCATAGTTTTAAACCTTCTTTTGAAAGGTTTTGAAGATTTGGTTTTTCATGTTCAATATAAACAATTTCCATTAAGACAAAAATTCAATTATATTAATTTCAGTTATTATTCATCCATGGGATTTTGCATAGACATAGATATGGATAAATTTCCTTCTCATTTTATTGATTGAATTTCATTTTTTTAGATTCGTACCCTTATAAATTCATTATTCCATATCATGATATTTTAATGTAATTTTATCTAGTTATTAACATTCCATATTTTTTATTAAATCCCCTATCAGTTTATTTATTATATAGAATTTTATTATTTTTTAATTTACCATGTCATAATTCTTAGTGATTCATAATTTCATTCACTCTATTTTTTCTTTACTACGAATTTGAGCTCACAATTATTATTTTTTATTCCCTTGGAATTCAAGAAGAAAACTGTAAATGATATGTGGGCATTTATAATATGGAATAATGTTATCTTATAAGATACTTGTTTATATAGAATGAGTTTTTTCTGTAATTAGTGTATTATTTCCTCATGTATATATCCAATTATTTTTGACGATCAATCACCTGGGGCCTGCGTTGTGACTTACACAAGCCCACCACACATAGGCCAGGGGCTGGGAACTAGCATTGATTAGGAATATCCAAGAAAAATGGGAGGCATTTCCCCATGTACATATATGCACGCACAAAACTATAGCCCATAGATGTTGGAAGGTGAATACACTATGTAAACAACCATAAGTTATGATAGAAGATAACTAAATGTTAATGGGACTATAATATTACTCAAACTGATATAGAATGGTAAAAGTTAATGTCCCTAAAATCCTCTGCAGAAAACCTTACCTGAAGGGTATGTACAAAAACAGTTGTCTCAATCTGTAGAAGTACATCTCATTTGTTGGGACACTCTAAGTACCACCAGGCCCTGGTCCACCACTAACTCTATGAAAGCATAAATCGACTTCACAAGACACTACATGTGTGGGTGAATCCTATTTTGGGGTCAGTAAAATAATGCTCAGTATGGTCCCAAAATTAAAAAGGTATAGTAGAAAAAAATAAATGTTGAATACTACAAAATAGGTACATGATATGTAGCCACTAACAAGTACAGTCAAGAGAGTCACCAGAGTCAGCTCACATAGGTATAATCTAAAATATAAAAAACAAAGAATTTCATTCATAAAAACAATAATCCTAGTACTGATGAGGCACTCATCCCTGATGATCCACATAGGCATGTTGTGTCACCTTGACCTGCTCGTCCCTTAGGCGTTCTAGGGCACCTAGTCATGCTCATCACATTAGCATACTAGGTCACCTAGACCCACACATAACATATTCTTGCTTGGTCACCTAGACAATCTTGTAACTTTTTCCTACTAGTTAAACTAAACGCACTCATCTCTTAGGTTTGTTGGGTCACCTGGACTTGCACGTTACTTTGTCTTGTTGAGTCACCAAGACCCATTTATCACAAGCAGCCATAGGATTACTGCTCGTAAAGTGCTTGATTTAGTGATATTATAATCCTCAATTCATCAGTCATATATAAATATACAAGAAAACACTCATAGATTATATCAAAGAGTCCACCTCACCACGAGGGTCCCAATGCCGCAAACAGATCATCAAGCAGTCTTACAGTTTGGAATATATGAACCTTTTAGAAAAAATGGGTTTGTTGGGTCTAGGTCATGTTTGATCATCTCGAACCGACTCTAACCGACCTGATATGGTGTCCACTTACCAGACTCACCAGGTCTAACTCGGACTGATGTGACTTCCTTGCCCGAGCTGGCTTGGCTCATCCCGATCCACCACATCGGCCCGGTCTGTCGTACAAACATTGTTGGTTGTGCTTGACCAGCCTGCCTACCTTTCCCAACCCCTAGACGTGGGACGATTTGTTCTATCTGGGATACGACTAGCGCCATATCTCTAAAACATCCTGCGGGTGGCCATGGGGTCCTTCCTTCATGGTCCTTCAAGGCCAAAACGCACTGTCGCATCCACCGATGTCAATTCCACTGCATGCTGACTCCCACACAAGGTTTCCTCCAATGTCGACAAGTTCTTCTGTGGACCACCAGACTCCCCCTGGTGGACCATTTTCAAAACAATGAGATATTTTAGGATTCTTGGGTCATCACCATAAAGCCCGACGCATCCCTGGGGGACCGTCGTCAAAGAACACAGGAATGGGGGGTATGAGAGAATACCAAGAACAAACAATGAATGATCCAATATATTGTTCATGTCTGACAAATATCATTCTCATTATCAAGAATAATATGAATAAAAATAAATTTAATAATAAAAATGATATAGTTCCCATTAAATTCCAACAAATCAATTCCCAAACCTGCAAGAACAATTGACTTGTGGATCCAATTGTCAGTGTGATAATTCAAATTCATCATTTTTAAGGGTGAAATGGGGAAACTGAATCACATACAAAAAAACCCAACCTAGGTGTGGACTAATAGCTTAAGAATGGTGAATATTTTACTTATCATTCATTAATCAACCAATTTATGATCTAAAAACATTTTTTGATCCATCGTCGTTCATGGTTAGTTTCCACATGTCATTCACCAACAAATTTCCTCCATGGAATTAGATAAAACACTAGGATCCTCCCACGACTTAGTATCTCTATACTCTATTTGATGGATGAAATTTGTTTTAGTGTTTCTGTTATGATGAGTCACTACATCATTACAATTATTCCTTTATGAAATGATATATCATTTCTATTATTCTTGATTTATAGTGATGTTATGTTGTTTCATTTATGAAATGAAATAGTTGGTTCAACGTTTAATTTCATTGAATAATTTTTGAATAAAATAAACATTATTTATTTTATTTTATTTTCCATTAAAACATTAATGAAATTAACATTTACCCTTGACCACCACCGAATGAGGTTAGGCCCCATCTAAGGAATGAACACCCTCAAGAGCTCAACAGTTCTCATGGATTTCCAACACATGTTAACCATTATGATTTATAGGATTTGAAAATAAAAAATATTTATTTATTTATTTTTTTATGGTCATGGCCTAAAATCTACATTCCATAAATGACCCACACCGGCCAATGTAAGGCTCTTCCAAAGAAAAACACCCCATTATGAACTCAATGATGGTCTCAAATTTTCAATCCAAGTCACCATTCATGAGTTATAATAATTTAAAAATTAAAAAAATATTATTTGTTTATTTTATTTATGGATATCTTATTTATTGATTTTCTAACCAGAGACTCGCACAAACTAATGTAATACTATATTTTGGGTAAACCCACCATCCTGAATGCAACAGTTACCTCATATATTTGATTTGGGTAACCGTTTAAGATTTATTCTTATTTTTCAAGGAAAATAATGTCCAACACTATTTAAAAACATTACATTTTTTTACAGAGAATTTCTGGAACACCGGGCTATGAAATCGCATGTCTTCTTATTTCCTGGCCTCATAATTTTCTAATAAAAATTATAAAAAAAAACAAGGATAATATGAGTCATTAAATTCTCCCTAAATTAATCCATTACATCCTAAAAATCCAAACTAAGGGATTCCCAAATAGATGACAGTACAATTAATAGCTGGAGACTCATGTTCCCACGTTCTCTCTTAGATATATCTATGCTTCCACCAAATGTGAAATAGGTGAATCGATCACCCATATAGGGTCCTCTACTTTCAATAATCGATCTTCATTTGAAATTAAGAAAAATTCACCCTGTTGTCAATTTCCATATTTCCCCAGTCAATGTTGTGTGATTAGTCATGTTCTTATCTTCTATATTATGATACATTGATGGTGTAATGAAACATCTCTTATAATAAAGGTAGAGCCAAGAGGTATGCCACCTCTCTCACACTACATAGTATTAGAAAAGGTCTAATGATACTTCGAGATAATATTCCACCCATTCCAAAACAATTCATCCTACGTCGAGGGGATACTTGATGAAACACACGGTATCACTCCTTGAACTCAAAGGGTCATCATTTTCAATTTGCATAATCCTTCCGAAAACTATTTGAAGTCATTATATGCTCTTAGATGAACATCAAATTCCTATTAGTACCCTTCATCTACTCTTTCACCATTCGAACTGACTCTATGTGGTCAGTTTTTCCATGTGGAGACACGTATGTTCACCCGTTAAGGGACTCAAACAGTTCCATATCTATGTTGGAGTGGTAGCTATTGTTGTTCGTGAAATATTTAAATGGTAGGTGATCCTACCAAATGGTGTCGATCTAATGGATGTAATCACATAGCATGTCCTCTAGGACATGAAGGGTTATTTCCTTCTAGTCATCTATCTACGGGTGGAATGTTGTTCTTTAAGTGTAGTTGAGTCCCAAATGCCTCCTTTAGTCCCTCCCACAACCGGGATGAAAAGAAAACACCACGATCTGAGAATATCCTTGATGGGACTACATGTTGTTGAAATATCTCCATCACAAAGAGGCATCTCATTTTATCTATGTGACATTGTTATTGAAATGCTAAGAAGTGACTGACATTGCAGTTCGTTCAGTGATCACCCAGATGGAACTATGTCCCCAAGATGTAAGTTATAAAACCATAATAAAGTTTGTTGATATTCTTTCTCACTACCTTGTTGTCACACCAGGGACGAAATGTGAAACCCTTTCATTCATAGGGGCTTTACATGTTGTGTTGAGAACCAATGAAACTGATTAAATAAGGACTATAATTTTATATCAATATGTAATCCCATCATCACTTTTTTCTATTATACTCGATGTCTTCATTGAAAGCCACATTAATATACTAATGCATCTCATCACATTATATTTCAATTGCTATTAGTGTGAATCCTCTAAAAGAAATGTTGTGCTACCAAACATTCAAATATCCATCCAGGGTATTCCCTATGGTCAACTATGAACCTGAAGACTTGCATTCAATATCATTGATATATGACACCATGACTCACTTTAAGAGTGGAGGTGTAGTAGCCACTAATTGGAGGTAATCAACATCATCTCTATCCATGATGGATGACTGTAGCGTGGAAAAACTATTCTTTTTCTTTATTCAAAAACTATAAAATGGATATCCTACAGAGAAAATCCACAACCACATTTCCTTTACCATGAGTATATAATAGTTTAAATTCATAGTCCTAGGGAATCTCTATCCATCAACACTATCTAATGTTCAAATCCTTCTAACAGATGACATGCATTAGAATCATGTGGTTAGTTTATATAGTAAACCATTAAACCAAAAGGCAGTGTCACCACATCATCAGTGCAATGATATAGCAGCCAACTCGAGGTCATGGGTCAAGTTGTTCTACTCCTGTGATCTCAACATCCAAGAACCATCTCACTCCCTTAAGATAATCAAACATTCCATCTATACCCAATAGTGGATACATATTCTTCAATGACACCTGATTTATGCGTTTGAAGTCCTCAGATAACCCCAATCTACTATATGCATTCTTAAAATAAATAGTATTTCATTCCAAGTTGATAAACTGGGTATCATGAATCCCTTCCTTTATAAGTCCTCCATTGGTAAGATAAATTCAAAAATATTCAACATGACGTTGAAGATATCAGTGTCATATTGAGGTAAATGTCAATGCAAAAGTCTACCTCCCTATAAATAGGTTGTTTGGGAAGAACTTCTAGAAAGATGTCCTCATACTCATATACCACTATAGGAAACTATGGACTCATCTCATCCAATGCCATGCGATCATGCTAGCCACCAGAAATATGATTGGTTGCACACTCCTATGGATGAGTCTATCCCATGTTACATTGGTTTCTTTATTTTCCAACATAGGAAACCCCATTACCATTGATGCAGACATACCTAATTTTACCATAAATTATATAAATCTGAACATGAAAATTGGATGATAACTCCATTCCCAAACTAATGGTGTAATGCCTCAAGTCTTCAACTAAGTGGTTCTAACCAAAACACTCATATAAAGGGTCATATCACACTACCAGAATAAGTTATGTTTTTTATTTATCTCCCATAGGTATCTCCATATTGTGAACATGTATATCATAGAAAATAATATGTAATTACAATGAAATTATATTTTTATTATGAAAATATGTTTTAATTATGTGAAAACCTATAAAAGGAGTTTTAATAAAACATTATAAATGGGAATCATTAGCGTGATTTTAGTGATAATTTTAAAGAACCTTTATTGAAGACATATATTAATTGATTATATAAAAGAAAAAATGATATAAGATAGATTTTAATGATAAATATAGTTATTTTTGGAAAATATTAGTCACTTACAATTGATAATTGAGTGTACTTGAAAATTTCTAATAATTTGGAATGACCCTTTTTTGGGCATGCATATCGGGAAAAATAGAAAACAAAACCTTTCAAAACTAGTATTTATTATAAAATAAATATATACATAAATATATACACATGTTTGGAACATATAAATAGAAATATTGATAATTATATAACAATAATGAGGAATTTTATTAAGATGAAGGGTGGTAAAGTGTAACCTGAATGAAAATGGAGGCTCGTGGAGAATCTGTTACCTTATGTTCGAAATTTTCCTTCAGTAGAACATAAAAATCTAGAAAATTAATTTATTTTTATCTTATATTATAAAGAATAAACTATTAAACAAATATATAGTTTAATATAATTTTATTAAGATTATTTATGATTTTTTGTTGAGTTATGTGATTGAATTTTTTCTTTCAAGAGTGTTCATTTCCATGGTTTTCATTATTAGATCATTTCTATAAATCAACGAAATTAAATTTATAATAGAAATAGTTATACATTATTGAAATAATATGTTTTTAATGAAAATATTGGGGATTAAATTAACTTTTATAACATTTTGAATCCATATATGAGGATGATTCATTAGACAATGCGTTAATTATAATCATTTAGATTATTTTGTAGTTTTTTTCATTCATCAAGAATTAGTTTTGTGTTGTGAATTTATATTTTCTATATATTATGGTTCCAAAAACAAAAATTAATGTTATTATATATATTAATCCCTTTTATAACCCTAAAAACTATTTTCCCTTGGTTGTGGAAATGATAAATGAAAACTCATCATCCATGAAGTCTGTAATTCAATAACCAACAGATGATGTATTTATTTTTAGAATAAAAAGGTGAATAAAAAATAATTTATGGTTAATTCACAAATAACATAATAAAATTCACATAAATAAAATATGTCCTTATTATCATGAATATTTTTATAGGGGATGTGATGGAATGACAAAAAAGAAATTAAATTGAAAGATAGAGAGAGACAGTTTTACAATGTGAGTGTGTCGTCTTTCAAAACCTCCCAATGGGACATGGAAATGGTCTTTTGTTGGAAAATGAAATACCATAACTTTCTGGATAGTATTTTTAGAATTAATAGGCATAGTATATGTAATATAAAAATAATATATGGTTTGAGGAGATGGTTTTCTTAGGGGTGGTTTTTACAGTGGTGGAGAGATGGTGTTTTGTGATTATTTAATTCATTTGTTTATTATTTTAAAACAATATTATGAACAGTGTTGATTAGTTTGGATAAATATATTAACTATTTATTTTTGTTAAAAACAAATGAGTGGTTACATCATACATACATCATACGTGACTCAATAATTCATTTATTTAATTATAATTTTAAATACCAAAAAATAACATATTTCACAACTCTACAAAATTTCAACAATTTTAAAAAACAATAATGATTAACAATAATCGTTTGATGAATAGTAAATTTAAAAAATGGACTACTTTGTTTTGATAAATTATATCCTATGAAAATATATATTGATCGAAGACTTTGATAGCATTGAGGAAATAGTTCAATTTACTCTAAAATTCAAAATTTAGATCAGTAAATCTCAATGTTATCAAGAGATTATTTAGTGGAATTTATATATTAAATAATTTATTGAGATGTATAAATCTAATAGTTGACAGAATTTTAACATCCCAATTTTTAAATTTCTCAAATGATACACCCTAGAAATTTCATGAAGCGTAGGAGGATATTTTTTAGGTATAGGAAATAAGGTTACTTAGGTAGTGATTTGTGATGATAGAATTTCACGAACATGATGGAATAGATTAATTGTACAATCAACCAAAATAACACATTAAAATGTTTAAATTTAATGGTATAAGGGTTATTTTCTATTTAATGAACTAAACCATTGATGGCCAAAGGTAGTTGATGGTAGAAACCCCAAGGAATTATGTGAGAACGTATGTCAATACAATCACTGAGGTTGATCCTGCCAATGAAAATGTGATATGTATGGTAGTCATTAATTCTAAAATATATAAAATTCTAATTTTTTATAGTTTTATGCATTCATTCATATCAATACTGTTTTTTATAACTATTATTTCAACACCACTAATTTTCCAATTACATATGATCGTAAAAATAGAAAATGGGGAAATTATTACATCCTAAGAATATAACTCTATCCACATCAGATTTCGTGGGATGAACATCCTAGAAAACAATATAATATTCCCTTTAATTATATATTTTTCATTTTTTTATGTGGAATGGATTTTTCTATATATTCCTACCATAAATTTCTATAATTAGAAAATCACTATACATATTGTGAATCATTATATGATTTTGTACATATGAATGTCGAGGATTAATATTATTTAGAACCAACATAAAAACAATTTATATTAATTCTCAATGATAATGATTATGTAGAAAAAATTATTTAATTTAATTGAAATATCATTTTGGAATATATTCCAATTGTGAGAGAATATGATGAGGTTTATTGAAGAATTTTATGACCCCCTTTCTAACAGACTGGTGAAATTTTCAACCCAGATTATACTGGGGATTTAAAAACATAAAAGTCTCAATATATAATGGTTATTTTATACCATTATTACCAATATATGAAACTAATAGGGAATATATATAAATGGTTCATATTCCCATGCAGTTCTTCATGTGGTGAACATGTCCAATTTTTCATGAAAAATGATTTGTCGATGAGCCATTGCATTGGTTTTCGTGTAATCAACAAGATCACGATAATGAACATATATTATATTCCCTGGATTTACATCTTGTTATATCAGTTACAGGTACCCCAACACTTCTCTATGGTTTATCATTGGTCTGGTATTCATCAATTTTTGGCGAGAAAAAAAGGATTTCTCCTAGTTTGTTTTCGGTTAATTGTATTAGAACTATGAGATCACAAGAATTCCTTTTAGACTAACTATTTCTTTAACAATATTCATGTAATTTACTAATATACTCTGTATATATTACCTTTAAAACCATAGGTTTGTGTATATAGAGGCTATTATAATATACTCCAAATGTAAGGAGGATAATGAAGATAAATTGAGCATTATGATAAAGACCTTATTAAAGGAGTATATATTTGAAATTTAACATAAATGTTATTTATTTTTATGGTGTATATAATTCATGGGGAATATTATTACATTTAATGAGATATCGTTATACACATTAATGAATGATGCAATTAAATGGTGGTTGAGGTCCATATCTATGAGAAAAATTTGTACTTTCATTATTTTATCATGGTAATCAAGTTATTTTTTTAGAAATTTATCATAGTTCTAAAATCCATGAACCATGATAACTCATAATAGAATCATGTCTCTTTGGAATAATTAATTTGAGGTGATATTCAATGTATTGAAAAATACATTTATCCGTGAAATTTTACATACACTTCCAAAAAGTGGAAAATTTTTCATATATTGATGCTTCAATAAAGGGATTGGTCTATGTACTAATACAAAACAATGAAGTGACAGCCTATGCATTAATGTTATTAAATTCCCATGAGAATATCTACAAAAAAATAGCAATGGTGTTGGTCTCATTAAACCTATCATAGAAAATATATTGGAATTATGTATTTGGGTAGACGTGTGGAATATATATGGATCAGAACAGCCTCATGTTTATAATCACAATATAAGAGATGAATATGAACTAGTGAATATCTTTAAATCTTATTATATTATATAAATACACAATCCCAATCCATCATGGGATGAATAATAATGTGGTACACTCTATAATTAAAATGGATTCTGAAATTATTTTATTAATTAGAATGGAGAAGCATTCAATCTTCCTTGTCCTGAAAAGGATTCATTTAGAAATACTAAAATACATATCAATATCAATCCTTTCATAGATGATTTCACAAACATTTATTATAACTAAGATAAAGGATTCACAAAGTGGGGATCTATAAACTCAAACAAAGGTGAATGCAATTGAATATGGAAATAATTACAGTTCAATATAAATGAAAAAGGATTTGAATGATTTGGATCATGAATATGTAAACCATAATATCCTAAAAGAGGGAATTATTTGTTGGATGATCTACATATCTCAAAATTCTCGATCCATCATTCAAGTAAAAATATGTATAATGATCTCCAACAGAACTATTATCCTGACAATATGAATAAGGAGTTCTGTAAATTTATATCATTGTCACTTATATGTCTACATGTGAAGGAAAAAAGGATAAAAATCAAAAATGGGTTATATAACCATTAGCCATACCTATATTAACTTGGGAAAATATAACAATGGTATTTTTTAGTGGTCTTATGAAGTCCTAAAGATGAAACAATCCTATATGGGCTGGGAAATATATTCTCAGAAATGATAATCACTAAATTATAATTTGAGATAAATTTACAATTGACTAACATGAATGTTTATAGATAACAGAAGTGGTGAGGTTTCATTTAACACCAAAATCGATTTTTTCTTTTTTGGATCTAGGATTAACCTCCATGACTTGGAATAATCTCTTACATGATCTAGATGATGATCTAATCTTCAGCACGACTAAGCACCCTGAAAATGATATCAAATCTGAGAAAACTATTAAGAAACATGAGGTTACGTTTAATTGACAATCAATAGTCCTAAAAGGATGTTGGCATAAACATCTTCCTCTAGAATAGTTTTTATAAAATAATAGTTTCCACTCCAGAATTCAAATGGATCCTTTTGAGTCCCTTTAGGGGAAGAGGTGAAGAAAATGTTCATGTTGGGATGCATTTTGTCAATGAAAACAAGTTAGTTCAAAAATAGTCAAGGAAAATGTTGAGAATATCAAGGTCATTCATAAGAACATTTTGACTACTCAATTTAGATAGTTTAGATATGCTTTCAATTATGACAAGGACCTATAAATTTAGTAGTGATATAAGTAATTCATTAGTATATCTCTATGGAGTAATTTAATTAAATATTTGAATAAGGGAAAGCTCAATTGAAGAATCATTAGACACTTTTATATGAAGAACTATATGTGGTTATGGTTAATAATTACCATAATTTGTTATAGTGTGTAGGAAAAAAGTTGGGGGAAGAAAATTTTTAAAGTATAAAGAATTTAATGACCATATCATTAATAATTATAAATTAATTTCAAATTAAATTAGATACACTATTATGTATTATGGTTATAGAATATATAAGAGATTATTTGGTTTTATTATATCCTATCATATTTAAAATACTATTAAGAAACATCATCAATGAAAAATATATACATTTAATTATGATCATTTGATTTGCATAAATATAGGGTTTTGATAAATCAAATTGACACCTACAATGTCATTGATGGCCTCAACTGTTAGGATTGTTCCCTATGAATAAAATTTATCATATCTAATAGAAGAGATATAATCTTTGGTAATTCCCCTTAATGTATAACAAACTGATTTCATGTAAGAAAATTTTAATAGAAACTATTTATGGGAGAAGTTAAATATCATTGAGATAATGACCCAAACCTAATATGTTGAGCCACACCATGAAGATATCACCATAACACACTTTACCATGATGGTGTTTACTTGTGTAATAATGGGATGGGTATGAATACTCATATTATTTAAATATTTGTTTTTTATTTTCAATAGAATGATTATTATATTTACATCTTTTTATTGATTCTTTAAAAATGTTTTTTATTTTGACACAATAAAACAGAAATTTCAATTATGGTTATAATTAAAGTTTTTCTAATATATTTATTTTAATGAATTAATCGATTTTTTTAAATATTTGATATTTTAATAAAATATTATTACTATACAATATTAATTAAATATAAATGATTATATAATTTTTTTTAATGTAAAATGTAATTTTTTATTACATGGAAAACTATTATAGTTAGAAAAAAAATAATTCTCATTAAATGTCAACTATTTCTTGAAAAGTATAAATTCACATATTTAAAATTTATATTTATAAAAAAATTATATTTGGAAAATTCAACATAAAATTATCCAAGGATAATGTTTTGAATTTTTTTTGTTAAATTTGAATTATTATATAAAAATTAAATAAGGTATATACATACGGTCTGTATTATATAATCGTAAAGGATGAAAAGTGATGTAAAAAATACTATAAATGATATACATAACCAAATATTTTTTTCCATTAATACAATGTGACTTTTATAATATTTGATTAATTTTATAAATCAATTATTAATCCTCCAAAACCAATATTATATTTAATTCATTTAAAATATTTTCATTTTTTACATGACTCACTAGCACATCACACAAATGTAATATATTAATAATATCATCAACTTTTCTTATAAAAAATGAAAATGAGTCATATTTGTCTAATAAAATGTGAAAAAATGGGACTTTTAATGTTTTTGATTAATTTATTTTATAATTTAAAAACCCTAGTTTAGAGAAATAATAAAGAAATCATCTACCTTTTGATATAACAACCCACCCAAGATGACGTTAATCGTCACAAAAAAGAATTTTGAACATGTCCTTACTATGTCCTTACAACTATATATTCTTCCCAATTTTCCACCAATCACTCAATAATCTCTTCCCATGCTTTTTATATCCCCCACTCATGGAAAGAGACATTCTACACATCCTACTTATTCAAGCATCTATTAAATTGTCTTACCTTTAATTTATAATTACCAATGTTGGGATATGTTTTTACACAACCCTATTATTGACCATTTTGTGTAAAAATTATGTCATAACCCTTTCTCTCGCATTAAGACATTTTATTAATCTTTATGTACATTAGTTATCCAACTAAAATTCCAATAAAACATTTTCAGATAAAATAGTTTTATCATTAGTACCATAATTATTCCCACTGACAAGTTTTAACCAAGACATAATTATACATATTTTATTAGGTAATTATCGTTATTTATTCTACCCACTATGATCATGGAATTGAATGTGAAGAAATATGAACATATTTCTAATTTTCAATGTGGCCCATATATTCATATAAAATATATGCAAGTGACAAGTGCTCTATAATTATATAATCCACCAATGCATAGGCCAATGTTTCCCTTATGTTATCTTGTTATATCATGCATATATGATCATGTTTATGATTATCATCACTCTTATGTATTAATTAGATACATATTATCAGTCATCTTATGCATTAACAATGTTATTATTTGTTTATTCTATTATTGGAATTTATTTTTTACCCATTTCATATATATGTTCCCTAGTTATCCCATAATTATTTATCAGAGATTGAATTTTATGAGAAATTTTATGTTGTTTTCTTTAATGTTAATATACCCCATATTTAAAGATGTTATGTAATGAATATTATTTAAAAATACATTATACTTCTCAATGTTCAGGATTTTATTATGTGTATTCTTATGTAATATTTAATAAATTAATGTTTGATAACTATAAGGGTTTTCATGAAAAAGAACAGAGGTTGGAAACTATCACTTAAATAATATATTAAAAAATCTATGGAATTTCCATCCTAATATAAGATTCTTAATAAAATAAAAAATAAAATATATCATCATAATCTATGCATAAAAACGATGTAATTATAATATATGATAGTAATTCCATACAAAAATGTAAATAAATGAAATGTAATAAAAATATAGTTTAGGTATTTAATATGAATATTAAACTCTCCTAAACAACCACAGTCATCTAAAAACTCCCATAATTATTACCAACCATCTCCAATAGACAAGAAAAAAAATTTTCTTGTACAAACGATGATCATAAAATCATTATAAGGGGGTCCTATTTTATGACCTAACAGTCTAGGGGAATGCCTGGTAGGTGAAAATATATGATCGGTACAATCATGAAACATTCAATTGGATTGAGGTAGTGGATATTTCTTTAGAATGAATAAATTAAATAGGAGGAAGAATCTAGATGTACCTATATTCAGACACAAAACATTATTCCTAAAAAAATTCAAACCATTAATAAAATATGACGCTATATTTATTATTACCATTCATATAATAACCACTATGAAATAAATCATAATAAGACATTTTAAAAAAATAAAGAAGATTATATTTACAATCCTAACTATATAAGAATAGAAAACTAGAAAACAACTAGATAAAGATAAAACTGGAGAGTGGTAAGCTTATGATTCCAATGTCAGGTCACCAAAAATGGTCAATACACCTATGTACCTCTATGAACCACTAAATTTATAATTGATTTTCTTATAACTAGTATAAGAAATTAAGAATGTTTTAATCAACCATGTATGTTTGATTATATTCATACCCATTAAGAAACCCCAAAAATAAATAAGGGAAAATTTATTTAATAGAAGTATGGAAGCTCTAATTAAAAAATAGTTAAATTAAAACCCAAGATATATACTCCTAAAAAACCATTATGAGTGGGAAATTGGATCTTGATCTCCATATACATTATAAAAATGATGATTATTCTTTTCCCTCTAAATATATATATATATCATATATATGCCATTAATTTATATTAAATTAGAATAAATGTGGAGTTCCCTCACCTCACCATTGTGCTCCACAACTATGGGGGGGGAATATCTAATGGAAGACGCATTTCATAGTATAAATAAAATAACAGGGGGTTCCACTTCTGTGATAGAGAACACACGCCCTTTATAGTTTATTTGGGATTCCAACCCATCCTATATTAATAGATTGGTGGAAACATTAAATATGTGATAATGGGGTTTCCAACCCCATCTTTACTATGATAAACTAGCTCAATCACTAATATTAACAAAGAATCCTGAAATGATGAATCATGATCATAAAACCTATTATTGTTTAACTAATATCATATAAAACACTATCATCATATTATCTATTTGAAACTACTCATGATGGTCTAGGCCTATGTACATGGCCTTTCAGGGCCATCTGAAGCCCTTCTGGCCTATTTCAATTTACTATGGCCCAAAAACATGTTGACTATATATGACAGGGTATCCTAGGCATGTACAAGAACATTAAACATCCCTTACACTATGGTCATACCTAGGTTTCCATATTGTATCCTAGTACATATTTGTTTCAATGGAATCTTATTATGCTGATATGCATTGCCATTTTTGTTCATGTGTTCCCCTAGAGTAAATGTATATCCATGAACGATGGGGTCTTATGAAATGTATGATCCATACACATAATGTGGGTTTTCACCCTCTTTCTAAAACACTATCAACTAAAATAAAAAATCTATATGGTCTCTATTATCTACATTATAATACGTGTCTAGAAGAAATTTCCAAAATCATAATAAAGCATTAGGTGTATCTCTTGAAACACATCTACTATAATTTCATCCTCAAATCACATTAGTTGGTGAGGATATGGGGATGAATGTGTCTGCTCCATGGATGGTGACCTAATTTTGGTTGTCAAAATTTGGTGGGGTTCATCCTATAAAATTTTCCCACCCTCGTAGTTGAATCATGAAGAACAATGTTTAGGTCACTGTAATCATCCCATATAACCAACATGACACCATGATTCATTTATTGAAAATTGATCTAAATATCATACCTAAATCAATAATGATGATGTTCATTCTATTGCATTATAATCCAACTAGGTAATGTCAAACCAAGACACAGTGGGAGAATGTTGAAGAATGAAATGAGTAGTGGGGGAAATAAATATGAACAATGATAATGCATCCTTTATCATATATATATCAACACATCAATAAAAAATTATTGTATCCAAGATTTAAAACAAGTTGAAAAGTGTTAAATTTGTTTAAGAATACCAGAATATGGTAGTGATGATGAAATTGATATAATTCTCAATGAATAAAATGAATAAATATATCAACACATTTTTAAAATTTTTATATTATGAAATCAAATTAAATAACATGATATACCTCAATATTATATCAATCAAGGATGTGGAATGAGTCTTATAGAATTGTATATCAAGATCCAATGTTTATGTCATCTTCCACATAGTTAACCTCAATCTATTTTTGGATCAAATTTCTTGGTTTACCAATAAAGATATCCTCCAAAAACTATAATCCTTCAGATATTCATCTATCCAAGTGAATTTATAATAAAAAGTTATTTAAATAGGAACAATAAATTAATATTTTTTAAAATAAATAAATTAATTTTATTAATTAATTTACTTAATTTACTGACCAGCAACCATCATCCATGAAACACCCTAAACCCACAAAAATTATATCACACCTAATGAAATCCTTATGTTCCTGAAACAAAAAGATTCATTTACATATATTATAAAGATCATTAAATTGAAAAAAAATCACTTTTGAAATTATACCAACACATGATAGAATATTTTTAATATTTAAAATATATCATTATCGACCCACTATTATCCATGGAATATCACATTCCCTCATAACATGGATTGAAATTGTTTCCTTAAAATATTACCAGTTTTTAAAGGAAAAAATAGATTCAATATATTCTCCACTCTTCCATTGAATTTTTCCCAAAATTCATAGGCTATACCAATAGGTGATGGTATTGAGACCACATTTGGATATATCACTCCAATAGGATCTCATGCATGCTCAAGTACTGCGAATGTATATTATCCAAAAACGATGGTCCATCTATATAAGGTCCTTTTTTACATATCAATGATTTCCATGAGGTACACTATAACGATTCCTCAATCAATGATGTCCCGGTCTCCCTAAAGATTAAAATGTGTTTAGTCTTGCACGTAATCCCTTAGCTCTAACTTGGGGAAGATGTCAAGACCATTTTATAATAGCAGAGAAAAATTAATGATGTAATAGACCTCACTATCCTTATATAGGATCTAGAATATCCTAATAGACATTAATAATAGCATTTTTCCATTAGCCAAATCATTGAAATCCTTATCGTGGGAATACTCTATGGAAAACATGGTCCCCCTTATTGGGCCCTAAACACTAATAATGAAAATATATGTAATATTTTTATCTGATTTGTGTCTTCCTTATAAGATTTTAGAATTTATGTACCTTCAATATCATTTCCAATAGTATTATTTGGCCAAAAATATGTGGCTCTCCAATCGTAGTCCAAAATATGTTTCACCTACAGGGTCTTTCATTCAGGGACTTGGAAGGCGCCTTGCAGATAATAGAATGATAGGTGTCTCTATAAGAAAAATATTTTAATGAAATGTCATCCTGGACAACTCATGTAAATTTCAACACACTATCTCTTAGAATTTACAAAAACACCAAGTTAGTATGATTCATTTTCCAATCTATTTGCTGGAGAAACACTATGCTCATCAATAATTAGATCATCAAAGACATATTTTGACCTATCCACGACTATGATCCCAGCCAAAGATCACTATTAGAGACAATCAACTTGACTACCAAAGAAATATAAATATTATCACATGTATTAAAATGATAGAAACAACCCACATTACTATGCACCATTCTAGAAGGAATGTGTGTTGAATTAATAATTCATTCAAAAATCACAATGATATAATCATGGTGACATATTTTTTAGAAAGTCTATGTCAAGAAACTACATTGATATTCCATCCCAAAATCATTATATAATATAAATAGGTTATGGAAAACCTAGTGAAACATGATATTTCCCCTTTACATGTTGACATGTGAAATTATAATAAAAGCCTTATTGATTTTGTACCTCATTCAACCCCATCAAAACTAACGCTAAAGGACCATGCACATATTTTCTAAATATGAATGTATATCTAACTACGAGGAGGAAAACACCCTTATGAACAAATCACAAATAATGACCAGAAACATTTTTCATTACTAAATTTGGATGATCTTTTCCCATATATCAAAAAATACAACTAAACAGTCTTCTAAGGATATCTGGTTAAATAAATCCCCAATGATGGTGTCTCGCAGTTGATCCCCATATAGAAACTGAAGAATTAAAGGATTCACCACCATCAACTTGATAAAAATACACACATCGATTCCACTATGAGTAGCTACAATAAATATAATTTCTAAAAATCCCCATCCTCCATGAGAGAATAATATTATATACTAATGGAATATGAAATCATTTTTCACTTTCAAGCTATATATGGAACCATTAATTCCGAGTCCTTTAGAAACGTTCAACAATATAATTTTATCTATTAAATATCTCTCTAAGTTATAATTGACATTATTATATAGTAGTTTGATTGAATAATAAAATTACTTCCCATAAGATAGTACATCCACATCATCATATAGATGTATACTTGTTGGAGTTATAAGTTTTGGGTAATGTAATGTTTTTCTTGTGGTGTCAACTACAATGACCCATATGAGATCAGCACCATCCTATGCATAAAAAAAACAAATCCCAACACTGCAGGAATAAAAAAACTAAATAAAATCAATATCCTCCTATTTTAATATCCAAACATGAGTAAAATTTAACTAAAAACCACCTCTAAGAATGCTATATATAACATCTAAGTCTAGTTAAATGGTTTCTAATTTTATGTCATTAAAGTCAAATGGGATTATATCCTAGACATTTTTTCCACAAAACACCTATTATACCCCTAAAGACCATGTAGATATGAACCTTCCACCATTATCTCTGTGGCTCCCAAGAAAAAAGTGACATTAATATTCTTTCGGTCCAAACCAAAAGCTTGATCATAAATGACATGTTCAAGATTGTGATCATCACATAAAAAACTGTCTCATCATTGTATTACCATTATGATTATGTTTTAGGAGAATTTATATCAACATACTCAAATTAATGTCATTATCATCCGGTGAAATAATGTAAATGATTATTTCATTATTTAATAAAAAAATTAGTAGATGTATATTTGGAATATCATATTCAAAATATCCATGAACCCATTAGGAGAAATTGTTATATGGAAGGGTGCTACTAGGAACTAACATATTCTATAGAGAAAATAGATTTATCTTCTGGGATTATCAATTTTTAAAACCCTCAATTAATTTTTGATAAAAATTATATTAATCATCCTGAACCGTCTCAAAGATATCAATTTCTATAATATGTCATCAATAACAAATAATGTGTATTTGTACACTATTATTACCCAATTTAGGTTATTAAAATCCATTAAAATACTTAATATCCCATTCTTAATTTTCACAAAAAAATTGTCTTCCTATGGAGACAGACTAAGGTTTATAAAACCATTATATAAACGGTATAAAAACTAAACCATCATCGACCAAATCATATGGTTGGGCATCAAATATTCATTAGAAAATATCATTGTTTTCCTGTGGTTCATCTCATTTTAAATGTCTGTCTCCCTCCAAAATGCATTCATGAGAAATATTTTGTAAATATGTCTATACAATCCATAAATATTTATGGATACCATATTTTTACCTTATATGTTTCACCAAGGTATATGCTCACCCACTCATGGTTGATGGGTTGCAGTTTCCTTCTCATGAATCACACATTCTATGTCGATGATCTCCCTCTCCCCCAAATGATAATATCATGTCACCATTAATGATAATATAACTATACTATAATTATAATCTCAATAGACATTACCCAATTAATTAATTTCGTCCCCATCACAAATTAATTAGGTTTCCTTACAATAATCAAGAGTTTCCATTAGAAACAATTTCCACCAAACTCAAACATGCATTATTCAAAAATGTGTGATATATAATTTTATCACCCTATAGAAACCTCCAAAAATATCATCAAGAATAAATCCGTATCAGAAATCTATAAAGCAAAAATAATGGGTATGGAGAAAAAGGAACAACATTCACCAATTAATACACATATGGTGGAATGAGTAGAAACCAAACATATCAAAAAAAGAATAATCTCATTTTGGGGACTCACCAAAACCCTCCATATTATGTTGCTAATTTTGGCCATGAACATTATATATTTAAATATAATGTGGACCACCTAGTTGAAGTGGTATATATAACTCATAGCATCTCCCTCCTCTAATAGCTTCTCCCTCATGTGCTACAATAGCTCCTCTATCAACACTGGCTCCCTAGGGGATGTACATTCCAATCCTAGAATATCCCTAATTGCGTAACTACCGATATAATTATATCTCATACATTTATTTTACAACCTTCTTTGTTGGATGTGTCATTAAGTCATAAACTATTTGACCTCACCCATCACACACATATCATTTCCCTTTTCTAGGGTAACTGGATCCTCTATGTGATCCTTGACCGACAAACCCTTGTATTTGAGTGTGTTCGTGGTCTGGTCTCGCACACCAAGACCCTAACAACCAATGCTTGCTAGATGTTATAGAAGAATCAATATCATGATGTCCACTACCATTTTCTTCAATTTAAAGACACTATTATATAATATTAAAACCAAAAAAACCATTCAGACATATTTATTATATATATATTTTTTTTATTTTTCTCATTTCCCCTGATAAAAAACGTTTAATGTTTTAGAGAATATGGATACATTGGAGAATTCATTTTACAAACCCAATATATGATACTCCTAACTAATATTATTCATTACAAGAGTTGATTATTTATTGGTAACTTGTCTATTATCTCCCTTATATGCATTTTTATTCCCTCTATAATTGATTTTTGAAAACATTGGGTGAGTGAAAAAAAGCTCAGTAAGGGACTTAAAATCAAAATAAAAAATAAGGTTTTCCAATTAAATGTAAAATTAAAAACAGTTAATGAATTTCGATTGTTAAAGATTTAAAATTCATTAATAATATTCAAAATAATCAATTTAGCTAATATTATTTTGATATGAATGAAATTTGGAAATCCCACCTCATTTATTCATAAAATAATAGTGACTTCACTAGAAAACATATAAGAATTCATTTTTAATTCTTAATTACACCATTGAACATAATATGTGGTCATGGTTCACTCCCAAGACAATGTAACATGGTAGAAACAATATTTTGATGGAATATTTGTCACTCTTTAATCCCATATATTACATAGAATACGCATCCAATGAACCTTACATGAAATCAAATAAGTTGAAAACCATACCCAATGCATTGGACCACTATATAATTCAAGGAAAACCGTAACATGATTAGAAAAAAGTCCAATAATGTTTTAGGTTCACTACCCATCCCATTCCTTCATTCACATAATATCAATGTGATATTCTTTTTATGAATAACATTTATTTTACATAATAAAGAACATAATGTTTCCTTATAATTGTTTCTTTGATATCAATTCTAAAAAACAGGAATTTGCTTTGTTTTATGTGTGTCATGATAAAATTATTTTTTCTTGAAATTAAATATTTTAATATACATACATATAAATATATTTTTAACTATGTTTTTTCATAAAATAAAATGTATATATTTATATATAATGTTATTAGAATAAAAAATAATATCCTTTTCATACTCATATGAATAAATATCAAAAGGGAATAAAAATATTTTTACATAAAAATGACACATGTATAGAAATGAATTTATTTACGTACCTATATATATTTATTAAGATTGAAACAATTTTCCATACATTAATAATTATATACATGTATTTATATATACATGTATCTAATGATGTCCGTTGAAAATTTTCATCTCATAAATATGTATGTAGTTACATATATATTTATATGTATTTAATCAGATTATTTTTATATGAATGGACATATTTATATGTACGTTAAATTATTTTAAATTATAAAACAATTTTTAAATAACCTTTAATTTTGAAAATTGAATAACTTTGTTTTCACATATAATGCTTACTCTAGGAAATAATTTCAAAGTGTTAAAAACAATGGTGGAGAATGTTTTTTAATAAGAAATGATTTATATATATATATATGTTTATGAGTATATATTAATACATTAAGAAGATTTATCAATAATTTTTATAAAATAATACAATATTATATATATATAGGTGCGTAATTATGTTTCTAAAAAAATAATTCCATTTAAAAAAATTTCACGGGCCCAAAAAAATTCTTGTTTAATATAATTATGCTATGACCAACTATAATCGCTATGGAAAATACTAAAACGATCTCCTTCCCATAAAAAATTAGCAAAAATTAAATTTTAAATACAATGTTGATTGACTGAAACAAACTTTTCATATATAATCTATAATTTAGAAAAAAATTTAATATTTAAAGGAATAACTTTAATATAATATAATTTATCTCATAAAGATATATTTTAAAAAAATTAATCATTCAAGGGGAAAATAATTCTAATATACTAATTAACATTTACATTTAATATCCAATATTTTGAAATCACTTGAATTGATTTAGATTATTTTTCACAAAACAATTCAATATCACCTAAATTGTTTTGAAATAATTTATTTTTTGTAGTAAAAAATTTTAAATGAAATTAATTCTTAAAATTGGTTCCCAAACATATAATTAGTTTGAAAAAAATCACCATTATATTAGGAATCATTGAAATAAATATATGTATATATAGATCTATTAATTTCATATATATTTAATAAAAAAGTTATTTAGACATTCATGAAATAAATAATAGCATTCGTATTCAGGAAATTCACATATAATTTCTAAAGTAGAAAAAACAATTGGGCAATTAGAAAATAATTTATCATTACGTAGATATTAAAATTTATATTTCATAATAATAGTTTTCAAACAAATCCCATTTTATTGGGGTATCTCAAAAATAAATGAATGTATAATAATAATTTTCTCTCTAACAATTTTAATTAATGTTTCAAACTTGTTTTATCCAGACTAGACTCAATAACAGTCCCTCTTATAGCAAAAAGAAAAAGTGAAATATACGAGGATAATTAATGATGGAAAAATAATATAAATTAGTTAAATAGGTTCCAGAGAGCCACACCATTTATCCTATTAAAAATGGATATGAGTATTATATATTGACAATGGACATCTATAAAATATATATTCATAACAAGAACTATTTGAATAACTATATTACATTGAGACATGAGATTCTAGGTGTCGTTAAAATAAATCCATTATATAGATGGTACTAGTTTCCATGGGGACCTAAAACACCAAAAATGAAATTTAAAATATCTAAAACATCCATCAGGGTTATCCACAACAATAAATCCCACTCACCATGGAATTGAGAGATTCATGGGTTGTTGATTGCAGGATAAAAGCGATGAACAATGGAATAATGGGTTTCATGTGTTATTTTTATGTTGATAGACCACCAAAGGTAGTTAGGGGATAAAGGTGAGATATATAGTCTTTATCTTCACACGACCATCCTGAGTCACAGGATTGCCAAACAAACCTCTTTCCATGTGAGAAAATTCTCAAAAACCAACAATGGAGAACTGTCTCCATTATTTTTCATCTACCATCTAGGGTATCAGGTACCCTATAGAGAAGAAAATGCATGATAGTAGAAATTATGAGTTAGTTTCGATGGAATGTTTTTCCCCAATTCTCTTTTATCATATAATAATAATAATTTTATGTTATAAATATTATTTTAAATATTTATAGTAATATAAATTAATGTTTTTAAAAATAAAAACACACACACACACACATATATGTTTGTGTGTGTGTGTTAATTAATATCCATTTATAATGTGAATTGAAAAATATTGTTATTACTATTATTATAAAAATAATATTATTCACAATATTTTATATTTCATAATTATTCATTTCCACCCATATTATTATTATAAAAATTTAAAAATAAATAAAATAATATAACCTGAATTTTCATTTCCTATAATTATATATTTATATATATCAAATATTAAATTCATTTAAGAATATTATATAATATAATTCTATTTTTGACTATACTTTCTGTTGGAACATAAATGATTTTTTATAATTTATAAATTAGTCTTTTAGTATTGTTTCATCTATATTATGTTTTCCACATGTACATTATTATTATTATTGTTATTACTTCATGAGATATGATGATAAATATTTATATTTTCTTAAATAGAAGTATATTTTTCAAAAAATAAACTGGGATTTCATTTCTTGTTAACAAAACCCAATTTCAATTAAATTTAATATTACATTGAAAAAAATTAGTAAAAAATATTAATCTCAAACATAGTTTTAATATAAAAACGTATTTAAATAAACAACATTTTTAATGTTAATTCATTCTGACATACACACAATATATATATATATATATTTATAATGGTTTTATTTAGATTCATTTACTATATTTCTGTTTTTATACAACTTCAACGAGAATTTCTAACAGTCATTTTGTTTATAATTAAATTATCATGACCATCACGTTCTCATAACCAAGATGATCATAGTCTATATCCACTTACCACAAGAGGGCTTCCTAAATTTAGGTTCTTCTACACTCTTACTCTCAACCTATTCATTGGTTTCCATATCATGGAATAACTTAATGATTTTGGCTATGAGATTAACGTTATCATGTTGGTTATAAGTTTCCATTACTTGTTGTTGATGATAATTACAGTTTTAGTGTTGCCAACATTATAATCTGAGGATATGTCTGTGTACAATTATTAATCTATTTCTTCAAAAAAATTCTTTTTTATTACTTATTTATTTAATCTTAATTAGAGTAATTATTATATAAGAATTAGTGGTGCAGTACATTCCTCCCTGTTAAAAAACAGTCACCGTCAACTTTGGATTACATATTACATTTATTTAAGAAAAAACATATTTTCATGTTTTCTAACATCCTATCATTAATCATTCCCCAATTCTCATTGTCACATAGATCGTGAATAAGGAGGGTACACTTAGTGTAACAATACATTATTACAAATTCATGGTCTTCCACTTCCATAGTCCAAACACATTTTTAACATCTCAGATCATATTGATGGAAAATATTATGCACTTTTTGAATATATTTTTCCAATCATTTAGTTTTAAAACATAAATATGGACCTTGGTTTTTAAAATATCCTCACACAGTCAACATTGAAAACTTTAACATGTGGTTCCCCAAATATATTTTATAAGCCTCCATAATGGATGGAATTCAAGACTAGATATATATAAATTGTTAATTGTTCTCCCTCTTCTGTAGATATTCAAAAGTACAATAGTTCATTACACACTCTAAAAACAATGAAATATATGAGAATGTGTTGGTTGAACCACCCTTAGTAATAATGGAGGAAGAGTTGGGAGAATAATATGTGATAATAGGTAATAAATTATATCTGATGATTATACCATGTGGAGGAGGTGTTAGATATGTCATGAAGACTTTTTTAGGAAATTTGGATGATGGAAAATGTTTTTAATCAATTTGATCATTACTTTGTATTCATTGTTAACATAATTCCATTAGAATGGATAATAGTGTTTTGAGAGGTTCTTCCTCTTCCATCATGATTGTTGCTGTTATACTACTAATAGAACATTATTGCATTATAATTACATTTTAGGGATGACAAAATTATAGAATAAATGTCTGGAATTCCAATAATTATATTAAACCTTTGTTATTCCATATTAAAGAAAAATGTAAAGAAATTCTCTAAAGGTCCAACTGGTTTATTCGTATTCAAAACTATTGTGTTGTATAAATCATAGCTCTAATAACAACTATAACAAAAAAAATAACATGATCCACCGGTATGTATATATAATATGTATTTTTAATTAAGTCCATTATCGCAATGTATTAGTGTCTTGGAGAGTTTCGATAGATCAGATAATTTCCATTATACAACAAATAAAATAATAAACCTAACTATTATTAATTACTATAAGAGTAAAAAATAATTGATGGAACTTGATCACTTTATAACATTTATGTGTCCTTATTCCCAATTAAAATGTGTTTTTAAAACATGTGGTGACCATTAAAAATTACAGTAAGTGATTTAAAGACCTATAGAATTCCAAAAATGGGTTTTCAATAAAATATAAAAAGTAAAAAATGTGATGATGTTCAATAACAAAAGATTATAAAATCACATGTACTTTTCAAAATATACAATTTAGTTAAAAGGATTTCAATATACAAAAAATATGGATAATCAACTTCATTCATTCATAAAATAAAAAGGGTTTCGCATTAATACGTATAAGAATTCATGATTATTTCCTAAATTAACCTCACATCATTACTAGTGGTCATAGCATACTCCTGAGAATGTGTGACATGGTGTACATAGTCCTATGTGGGGTTACATTAAACCCGAAATCCCAAAATTTTATTAGGATACACCTCTTCTATACCATACATTACATATCATTATATAATAACATTAACCATTTCATTAGACAAATATATAATTTCAGGAAGAACAATATCAAGATTGGATAAAAGTACCATAAGGGTTTGGGTTCATAACACATCCCATTCCTTCATTCACATAATATTAATATAAAATTGATGGATATTATATCATTTATATTGCATCATAATGACTGTGAAGTTTATTTTAAAAAAATTCATCGATTTCCTATACATGACACTGTACATACTTATTTTTAATTGTGTAAAGACCTGTAAATTCCAAGGAATTTTTTTTAATTTTCCTTGGAATTTTACAAGAACGCAGTTTCTGACGGCGCCTGATTCCGAGGCCCGGTGTTCCCGGAATCAATTTCCGAAGCTTGGCTCGGGTACGTTCAGTGAACGGACGAGCGGGTTTTTCTAACTTTTGAACCGGTGCTCGGAATCGAATTATGAGGGCACCGATGGAATCGCAGCGCCGGTAATTTTTTAGAAACGCCTTTTCCGGAGTTGTGTTTTCTTGGGTGTGGTTTTTAATTTTCAGGCTTAAAGTTAATAAATAAAATAATTTTGCGACAACTTTATTTTATTTCACTTAAGCCTCTTGGAAGCCACTTGAATCCACTTAAAAGCGGCTTAATCTGAGTTGAATCGGATAGGGTACTATCCAGAAATATCCTACCCTCTTGGGAGGATATTTGTGAGGTGGGGCCCGTAAGTGCCCCGCCATTTCATTCCGCTAAGTAACGCAACCGCGAAAACCCGTCTTTATGAAAGTCAACTGACGCGTTTTCTTAAATTCTTAACAGACCATTTAATTGGGCGGTTTTTTTTTCGTAAATTAAATGAGCTGTTTCTTTCGTTGAATTAATTCTACGAATTAATGGTTCGTTTCTTGTCTTTTGAAATTAAAATTTTTAGTTGTGTAAATAAAATAAGGCTTAAGCTTATTTTATTTTGGGTTGGTCTCCTTTGCCACCTTGAGAGATTTTGAGAAGCTCTCTCCATCTTCTTCAACCTTGACGAAGAACACGAAAAACACTTAAGCTCCGACGAAGAACGCCGCTTCTCTTCTTTGTAGCCGGTGTGTTTCCGAAGATCGACGACGCCGCTTCTTCGATCTTCTTCTCGTGTCAACGAAAGGAGACGCAGTTTCCTCCTCGGACTATCTCTGTCAGCTTACAAAGCTTCTCCAGCGACGTACCTCTTCGGATGCACCTCGACGTCAATGGAAACGACGTTCGATTTCCACGACGCCCGACCTCCGCGATGCTAGTCTTCCGCGACTCGATTGGCGTGCTTCGCACTTGAATCCGAGGTAGGGGATTGTTGATATTTTATTTATTTATTTTCCATTCTTGATTCTAGAATGTCGAACTTCGAGGATAAAGGATTAAATGTTATTGTCTAACGAGAGGGGGGCCCGGACCGCACCAACACAGCCGTACCCCCCCTATGTTCATAATTGATTCCTTGCGGATGGAACGGGATGGCGTGGTGACGTCGCACCATGCGGGAATCGCACGACAATTACTGCGCGGCGCCGTCGCGCCGCACCGTGGAAAGAATTCCAAGAACGTGACGCCATCGCATCGCGTCGAAGAAAGACAAAGGCGCCGCGGCCGGAGCGGGGCCGCGGCGGAGGGAAGCGATGCAGTCGCATCACGCCAGACGGTATAGGCCGCGGCCCGTTCCGGGCCGCGGAGGAGCAAGATGACCGGCGGCCGGCACGGGGCCGCCGGTGTCAGCGAAGGAAGGACCGGCCATCGCCGGTCCTTGCCGGCGAAACCGGCCGGCCAGTGCGGGCCGACCGGACAGTGGAGATCGGGGGAATTAATTTCCCCCGACCGGGTCTCAAAAGCGGCCCCAATTAAGGGGTCGCGGTTCTCAAAGGGGGGGGGGGCTTTGCCGCCCGCGCGCGGCACCCGAACGGCGCCCAGGCCGCGTCGTCGTGCCGCCGCGCTGGACCGTGCCACCGGCCGGGCCGGGTTTTCTGGGCCGGGCCGGGTCGCCACCCGGGGCGGGTCGACTCGGTTCGGCCGACCCAGGGGGGGTCGAGCCAGGTCGGCCCGGGCCCAGACCCCCAGTTTCGGACCACTTTCGGTCAAATGCCCGTATCTTGGGCTACGGGCCTCCAAACGACTCGTCGTCAGCGGCAACACGATCCTTGGATCGAGACGGTCATTTCGGTATACTATACTCAAGGTGCCACTTCCTTTTCGGGAGCCTACGTGGTTAAAACACCATAGTTAAGCGTGCTTGGCCTAGAGTAGTGATCAGGATGTGTGACCTCCTGGGGTGTTTCCCAGGGTGGGTGTGAGATGGAAAGGCCAATAAATAATAGACCGGGCGTCCGATTGATGCGCCGTCTGTTTCGTTGAATTCCTCTAAGTGAGACGGATCTTTTGGCTTAATCCGCTCGAGGTTTGGATGCAGTTGGATAGTGGCCGGGTTGGATCGCACCGAAATCCAACCGGGCCCCTGAAACGGAAAAGCTGATACCTTTCTAACAGAACGTTCGTTTGACGAACGGTCAGCGGTGTTGGTGATCTCGTTGAGAAATGATCCCTATGAGTATACCCTATGAGTGTTCGGGGTATAGTTGAGTTACGGCCGGATTGGTTCGCACACGAAACCAACCGGGCCCCTAGGACAAAAATGCTAATAACTCACAAACCGGGCGTCCGATTGACGCGCCGTCTGTTGCGTTGAGAGCCCTATGACGAGGTGGTCCTTTGAGATACTTATTTGCGGGACATTGTGATACGTGGAGTATAAACCAGTAGCTCGTGGAGAAGACCCTCCCAAAGACGAGCGTGCGGAGTACGGAGACCGTTTAGCCGGCTCAGACCTGACGACTGCTTGACCGACTCGACTTGGAGTGAGTCGACTAGCCCAGTGGACGGAGCGCCCGGTATTTGGCGACAGACCCACGGCGGACGAAGTGCCCTGTAGTTGGCCGCAAACCCGCGGTACTGGATAGGAGGAGTACCTCTGTAGGCTATTAGTGGGAGCGCTCGGTATTTGGTGACAGACCCTCAGCGGACGGAGCGCTTGGTAGTTGGCCGAAAACCCGCAGTACTCGACAGGAGGAGTACCTCAGCAGTCTTAGGTTAGTGAGCAGTACCTCAGTGTCGTGACAGGACCACTGTACACTATAGAGACAGTGCTCTTCAGCAGTTACGATTTCGATAATGAAAATCCTGGTTTCAGCTGAGACTTTTGACCTTTGTGTTTACCTCATGATTGAGATGGGTCATTTGATAACTTAGGTATATGTATGGGAACATACCTGGGTAGTGGCTATCCGTTGATTTCACAATCCTTGTGTTTCCACATGATTGAGATGGGTTACATGAAAACATAGGTATATATATGGGAATATATCTAAGTAGAGGTTATCTGTTGAGATCTTGTTGTGGTTATCCTTGTTGGTTTAGTGAGACCTTGAGGGTCTCGGGGTCCCTACTGAGTATCGTTATACTCACCCCTACATGGGATATGCCCGCACCTCGTTGTGTTGGTTGCAGACGACGGGCAGTGCTGACGGAGGCCGAGTGTTCGAGGACTGGACGGTACCCGGAGGTGGACTACACGACGAGTCGGTACCCGGAGGTGGACTACACGACGATTCCGTACCCGGAGGTGGACTATGGGATGAGACGACTCACAGAGGAGGTTGACGGACGAGAGCGTGGAGGAGGTTATCTGTACCTACCCTTCAGGTAGGATCCGAGGTGGACGACCAGGAGCTGCGCTATCTGTACCTACCCGTCAGGTAGGACCCGAGGAGGACGGCCCAGTAGCTGCTTCCCTCTTCTAGCTGTATGTCTTTTTGCTGTTGTACCTTGTTCAGTTGTAGTTGTACTTTTTTTTGGGTTTTTATTCTGGCCCATTTACTTTTCAGCTTTTCTTTTGTACTTAGTGTTTTGTTTCCGCTTGTACTCTGTGGTGCTTGTTTTCTTTTATAAAGGCAATGCCTTCCCAGTTATCGGGATTTTACGCCTTTGGTGCTAGTCGCCATCCCCTGGCCTATGGAAGGCGGGCTTGGGGTAGTCACGGAACGAGCCCCGAGTACGGGTCGTGACAAATTGGTATCAAAGGGGTTCGGTTCTACCGCAGATCTTATAACTCTGATGTTTCCTTCTGTGAAGCAATAGTGTTAAGAGTACCGAGTGTGGTTTTCAGTTCAGGGAGTCCAGTGTTGGTGTGGGCGGCCGACGTATCCATACACCAGGACCCTGACAACTGGTTTCTGACTTTGTGGATGAAAACACTGATTGCGTGTGTGTTTTCCAGAAGTTTTATTTAAATGTCAGCTCAAACCAGGTCAGCTCACCAGGTATAATCTTTTGACCATGTCACGTTGTTTCTTCAGGATGCCTCCCGGTGGACGACCAGCTAGAGCCCCGAGAGTGGTACGTACTGACAGCCCGTCGAGTGACGAGGCCTCAGTATAGGGCCCTATCCAAGTTGAGGCACCAGCGGAGGCACCAGCGGTACTACAACCCATTGGGCCACCGATGCCACCAGCCTCAGCAGCAGAGGATGCACGTCGCTTGAGCGCACTGCATGAGTTCCAGCGCTAGAGGCCACCCAGGTTCCAGGGAGGGACGGACCCGCAGGCGGCTGAGGATTGGCTGCAGGTTGTGGTGAGAGTCTTTAGGCTAGTGGGGACGCCGACAGATTTCATTGTGATCCTAGCTTCCAGCCTTCTTCAGGCAGCAGCAAGAAGATGGTGGAGCCTGATGATTCAGATGCATGACGAGGCAACACTTCTATGGGTAGACTTCGAGAGCCTGTTCCGGGCAGAGTTTGTACCAGCCACCCTTCGAGCGGTGCGTATACAGGAGATACTTCAGCTATGGAAGCGCAGCATGTTAGTGGCGCATAACTCAGCGAGATTCACAGACCTCTCGCGCTACTCCACAGATATGGTACGGGACCCGTTCTTCAGGGCCCGAACCTTCGAACAGGGGATCAGGTGAGATATTAGAGCTTCTGTTGTTTCTCACAGCTTTCCAACGCAGACAGGGGTGTTGGAGAGAGCCCTCTTAGTGGAGAGTTTCCTTGCTGAGCAGTCTCCAGCAGCAGGACCCACCACTAGCCGGCTTGCGGCACAGTCTTATGCAGCAGGCAGTAGACCAATGACACAGATGTCCAAGAGGACCAGACCTACCAGTGGAAGACAACACGACTCAGGTTTAGTTGTGCAGGGAAACTGGGGTGGAGTCAGAGCCAGACATGCCGAGAATGAACAGTGTTACTCTTGCGGCGGAATTGGTCACATGGCACGTGACTATCCGACCCGCCATGCAGATGACCAGTAGTTAAATGAAGAACCTCCAAGTCAAAGGCATAGGTTCGATCAGGGCGGACCGCAAGGAGCATGCGGACATGGTAGAGGAGTCGGCCGTGCAGCTGGAGGTGGACGACGCTTCGGGATGTTTCCACCACCACCAGGAGTCCCACCCCGACCGCAGGGGATAAGAGGACATGGGAGAGATTAGCTTCAGGCAGTTGAGGCCTATGGTCATGGAGCTCCGAGAGCAGGTGGACAGGAGAGGAACTAGTGGATACGACCTTTGTACTTCTAGTTCCATGATGCTTTTGTATTCGTGTCTTTGTACTGTGAGCTGTAATAATAAGAAGACACTTATCATTGTTTGCTTTCCTGTCCTTTTTGTTTGGTTGATACTGAGTGGTCCCGGTTAAATTTTTGACTTGACCCTCAGTTTTGAGATTCCTACTGGAGGAGACCCAGTGACCTCACACTGATGCCGACAGTGTGACTCGACCCTTGGAGGCGAGAGTGACAGTTGGATCTCTTAGTAGTTGCGTTGAGGCCTTACGACGTCATCCATGGCATGAATGCATCATTTATGTCAGGATTGACTGTATTAGGCAACGAATGTGGTTCATCCAGGGGATGAGACCAGATTTTTCTTATCGGCAAAGAAGAAATCATAGCAGCTCTTGTGAGACTAAAGGAGGTGCAGTTCATTCAGGAGCTGATGAAGACTGCACAACGCAGTAAGAAACAAGGAACCGGTGCCAGTCTTAGAGACTCGGGCGTGTTAAATGTTTCGAGAAGTGGTAGCTTTAAATAGAGATGAGTCTGCAAAGCGGCAGACGTGGAGGCAGATCTAGGAAAGAGGCATGATGTATTGTACATCTTAACATGCTACAACCACCCGCCTTAGTTATTCCCTCCAGGCTCAGGGAGCTGGAGGGCGGAGGAAGAGTGCGGCTGCATGCGGTCAAAGAGTGTGACCCAATGGCTCTAGAGATGATTCAAGGGACAGTCTGTGTACACTACTAGCTGCTGTAGTAACAGACGTCGATATGAATCATTCCTCACTTTCACAAATCTTGTTCCAGACCTATAGTTTCCGGTAAGCCGTGGACTTGAACCTCACGTCTGGAGATACCTTGGGAGGAGACTCGATAATCACACTTACGCCGATAGTGTGGTTAGACCCTCGAGGTGAGAGTTCTGGTTGGAATCTCTTGGTGGCAACGTCGAGGCCTTGTGAAGTTAGTTTGAGTATGGAATGGGAAATAACTGTTCATACTCAAATTGACGGTTTTAGGCAATCGTCGGGATGGGTTTTACATGGTCGGAAGAAAAGGAAACCCCAGGCAGTGCAGGGTAACTCTTGCACAGGAGGGTGTGACCGATCACTCTTGAGTCGGTCAACCTTACCATCGTTGCAGCAGTCGTTTTGAGTTTTAGTTCTAACAGAAATGGAGACCTCTGGAGTTCGATGATGACGACCATGTCTTCTTACGGGACTCACCTTGACAAGGTTTATGGAGATGTGGCCAGGGAGGCAAGTTATCTCCGAGGTTCAACGGACCTTTCTAGGTCCGCAGCTGGGTAGGCGAGGTGGTTTACCGCTTGGCCCATCCACTTCAGTTGCACTAGGTGCACGACGTTTTCCACGTATCCCAACTGAGGAGATACGTGCTCGACCCCTTCGCATATCATCGACCATGAGGAGCTGGATGGTGGCGATGAGTGTCTTCTACGGAGGTTCCAGTGGGGATCGAGGATCGACAGGAGCGGATCCTAGGAGGACGGTCGATTCCTCTTGTGCACTTTCTTTGGCAGCGCGGGAACCTCCAGGTGAGCACATGGGCGCGGAAGGCTCAGATGCGTCCTCAATACCGCTTTGTTTCCCTAAGTTTGTGGTGAAGCTTTATGGGGACGTAAAGCCGTGTGGTGGGATTAATGTAAAGACCCATAAATTCCAAGGATTTTTTTTTATTTTCTTTGGAAGTTTACAAGAATGCAGTTTCTGACAGTGCCTGATTCTGAGGCCCGGTGTGCCCGGAATCAATTTCCGAAGTTTGGCTCGGGTAAGTTCAGTGAACGGACGAGCGGGTTTTTCGAACATTTGAACCGGTGCTCGGAATCCAATTCTGAGGGCACCAATGGAATCGCAGTGCCGATAATTGCTTAGAAACTCCTCTTCCGGAGTTGCGTTTGCTCGGGTGTGGTTTTTAATTTTCGGGCTTAAAGTTAAGAAATAAAATAATTTTGCGACAACTTTATTTTATTTCACATATGCCGCTTGGAAGCCACTTAAAGCCACTTAAAAGCGGCTTAATCTGAGTTGAATCGGATAGGGTACTATCCAGAAATATCCTACCCTCTTGGTAGGATATTTGTCAGGTGGGCCCGCACGAGCCCCGCTGTTTCTTTCCGCTAAGTAACGCACCCGCGAAAACCCATCTTTATGAAAGTCAACTGACATGTTTTCTTAAATTCTTAACAGACCATTTAATTGGGTGGTTTTTTTTCGTAAATTAAATGATCTGTTTCTTTCGTTGAATTAATTCTACGAATTAATGGTTCGTTTCTTATCTTTTGAAATTCAAATGTTTAGTTGTGTAAATAAAATAAGGCTTAAGCTTATTTTATTTTGGGTTGGTCTCCTTTGCCACCTTGAGAGATTTTGAGAAGCTCTCTCCATCTTCTTCAACCATGACGAAGAACACGAATAACACTTAAGCTCCGACGAAGAATGCCACATCTCTTCTTCGTAGCCGGTGTGTTTCTGAAGATCGAAAACGCCGCTTCTTCGATCTTCTTCCCGTGTCAACGAAAGGAGACGCTGTTTCCTCCTCGGACTATCTCCATCAGCTTACGAAGCTTCTCCAGCGACGTACCTCTTCGAAGGCACCTCGACGTCAACGAAAACGACATTCCATTTCCGCGACGCCCGACCTCCGCGATGCTAGTCTTCCGCGGCTTGATTGGCGTGCTCCGCACTTGAATCCGAGGTAGGGGATTATTGATATTTTATTTATTTATTTTCCATTCTTGATTCTAGAATGTTGAACTTCGAGGATAAATGATTAAATGTTATTGTCTAACGAGAGGGGGGCCCGGACCGCACCAACACGGCCGAAGCCCCCTCCTATGTTCATAATTTTTTCCTTGCGGATGGAACAGGATGGCATGGTGCCATCGCACAATGCGGGAATCGCACGACAATTATTGTGTGGCGCCGTTGCGCCGCGCCGTGGAACGAAATCCAAGAACGCGACGCCGTCGCATCGCGTCGAAGAAAGACAAAGACGCCGCTGCCGGAGTAGGGCCGCGGTGGAGGGAAGCGATGTCGTCGCATCAAGCCAGACAGCATAGGCCGTGGCCGGTTCCGGGCCACGGCGGAGCAAGATGACCGGCGGTCGGCACCGGGCCGCCGGTGTCGGTGAAGGAAGGACCGGCCATCGCAGGTCCTTGCCGGCGAAACCGGCCGGCCAGTGCGGGCCGACCGGCCAGTGGAGACCGGGGGAATTAATTTCCCCCAGCCGAGTCTCAAAAGCGGCCCCAATTAAGGGGATGCGGTTCTCAAGGGGGGTGGGGGGCTTTGCCCCCCGTGAGCGACACCCGAACGGCGCCCCGGCCGCCCCCGGCCGCGCCGCCGCGCCGCCTGCCAGGCCAGGTTTTCCGAGCCGGGCTGGGTCGTCGGGCCGGGTAGCCGCCCGGGGCGGGTCGACCCGGTTCGGGCGACCTAGAGGGGGGTCGGGCCGGGTCGGTCTGGGCCCAGAACCCCAGTTTCAGACCACTTTCGGTCAAATGCCCATTTCATGGGCTACGAGCCTCCAAAGGACTCGCCGTCAGCGGCAACACGATTCTTGGATCGAGACGGTCGTTTCGGTATACAATACTCAAGATGCACCTTCCTTTTCGGGAGACTACGTGGTTAAAACTCCATAATTAAGCGTGCATGGCCTAGAGTAGTGATCAGGATGGGTGACCTCCTGGGAAGTTTCCCAGGTTGGGTGTGAGACGGAAAGGCCAATAAAAAACAGACCGGGCGTCCGATTGACGCGCCGTCTGTTTCGTTGAATTTCTCTAAGTTAGACGGATCTTTTGGATTACTCCGCTCAAGGTTTGGATGCTGTTGGATAGTGGCCGGGTTGGATCGCCCCGAAATCCAACCGGGCCCCTGGAACGGAAAAGCTGATACCTTTCTGACAGAACGTTCGTTTGACGAACGGTCAGCAGCGTTGGTGATCTCGTTGAGAAACGGTCCCTATGAGTATACCCTATGAGTGTTCGGGGTATAGTTGAGTTCGACCGGATTGGTTCGCACACGAAACCAACCGGGCCCCTGGGACGAAAAGGCTAATAACTCACAGACCGGGCGTCCGATTGACGCGCCGTCTGTTGCGTTGAGACCCCTATGACGAGGTGGTCCTTTGAGATACTTCTTTGCCGGAATTTGTGATACTTGGAGTATCGACTAGTAGCTCGTGGAGCGAACCCTCCCAGAGACGAGCGTGCGGAGTACAGAGACCGTGTAGCCGGCTGAGACCTGGTGACTGCTTGACCGACTAGACTTGGAGTGAGTCGACTAGCCCAGTGGACGGAGCGCCCGGTATTTGGCGATAGACCCACGGTGGACAGAGCGCCCGGTAGTTGGCCGCAAACCCACGGTACTCGACAGGAGGAGTACCTCTGTAGGCTATTAGTGGGAGCACCCGGTATTTGGCAACATACCCTCAGTGGACGGAGCGCCCGGTAGTTGGCCGCAAACCCGCATTACTCGACAGGAGGAGTACCTCAGTAGTCTTAGGTTAGTGAACAGTACCTCGGAGTCGTGATAGGACCACTGTACACTCCAGAGATGGAGCTCTTTAGCAGTTCTGGTTTCGATAATGAAAATCCTGGTTTGAGGTGAGACTTTTGACCTTTGTGTTTACCTCATGATTGAGATGGGTCACTTGATAACTTAGGTATATGTATGGGCACATACCTGGGTAGTGGTTATCCGTTGATTTCACAATCCATGTGTTTCCTCATGATTAAGATGGGTTACTTGAAAACATAGGTATATGTATGGGCATATATGTAAGTAGAGGTTATCTATTGAGATCTTCTTGTGGTTATCCTTTTTGGTTTAGTGAGACCTTGAGGGTCTTGGGGTCCCTACTGAGTATCGTTATACTCACCCCTTCACGGGCTATGCCCACACCTCGTTGTGTTGGTTGCAGACGATGGGCAGTGCTGACGGAGGCCGAGTGTTCGAGGACTGGACGGTACTCGGAGGTGGACTACAGGACGAGTCGGTACCCGGAGGTGGACTACATGACGAGTCGGTACCCGGAGGTGGACTACACGACGAGTCCGTACCCGGAGGTGGACTACGTGATGAGAAGACTCAAAGAGGAGGTTGACGGACGAGAGCGTGGAGGAGGCTATCTGTACCTACCCTTCAGGTAGGATCCGAGGTGGACGACCAGGAGCTGCGCTATCTGTACCTACCCTTCAGGTAGGACCCAAGGAGGACGACCCAGGAGCTGCTTCCCTCTTCTAGTTGTTTGTATTTTTGTTGTTGTACCTTGTTCAGTTGTAGTTGTACTTTCTTTAGGGTTTGTATTCTGGCCCATTTACTTTTCAGCTTTTCTTTTGTACTTAGTGTTTTGTTTCCGCTTGTACTCTATGGTGCTTGTTTTCTTTTATAAAGGCAATGCCTTCCCAGTTATCAGGATTTTACGCCTTTGGTGCTAGTCGCCATCCCCCGTCCTATGGAAGGCGGGCTTGGGGTAGTCACAGCACGGGCCCCGAGGACGGGTCGTGACAAATTGTGTCTTGAAATTGCAGTTTCATTTGAAATGATATATGTAAATATATATATATATATATATATATATTTGTATTTAAAAATATTACATAGAATAAAATACACATATGTATACATAATGATATTTGAATAAATTCATGAAATCATGTTTGTACACATATGAATATATATCAAAATATAATAAAAATATTTTACACATAAAAATGAAATATGTATAGACATTAAATTATCTTGATACATATATATAACTATTAAGAAGAAAAAAATTTATATTAATATATATATATATATGTATCTGATGATGTCAATAAAAATTATTTATCACCTAAATGTGTATATAGTTACATATATATATATAAATATTCACATGAAATGAAATATTCATACATTCATGATATTTTTTGAAAATAAAAAAATAACGTACACATAAATTTTTAAAATTTTATAACATTACATTCTCATATAGAATCTTTATTAATAAAATAATTTTTAATAAATAATCTCAAAGGAGGATAGGATTTTTAACATGTAGATATGTATAAGTATACATATAAATATATTTTTCTAAGTTTATATTAACAAATTTCAACATTTTTTCAGTAATTTGGTGTATCTGATAATCAAAATTATTTTTCTAAAACAATTTCAACATTTTTTTAGAATATATATAAAACTAATTATGTTAAAAAATATAAAATTTAGGAACCTCTTTATATATGTAAGAATACTTTTAATAAAAAAAATCTATTATAAAGGAATAATTTAAATTATTTAACAAAGATAACTGTAAAATAATTCAAATATTCATAAAAAAATTAAATATAATATCCATGAAGAATAAAGAACATGAATTTTATAAGATTATTTTTCAAAAATAATTAACATGAACATAAATAAATTCGAAACAAAACAACATAGAAGAATTTTTTTAAACATAAATTGCCTCAAAATTATTCCCTTCAACATAATTATTTGGAAATAAATCATGTATAAAATATGAACCTTGAAATGAAATAAATTCATAAATATTTCCCTAACGAGAAAAAATATTTAACATAAGAATTATTTAGACTGTTAGGAAATAAATAATAGAATATTATTAAGGAATATTTATGTATATTTTCTAAAGCACAAAAACCAGTTGAAATATTTTGGATCATTTTATCGTCACACTGTAAATAAATTTCAACCATCACATAAATAGACTTGAAGAAATCACTTTCTACGAGGAAGGTAGAAAATAAATAATTTTGGGAAAAAATGAGTTATTCCAGTAATATTTGAATTAAGGCCACAAACTGCTCATATTGACACTGGTCTCAAGATCAGTCAAACTCATAACATCATGAAATTAAAAAAATACACAAAGGTAATAAATGTAGTAAAACTAAGATAATTTAATTCAAATATTTAATAAGATAGCTCCACCCATTTATACTTATATAATTTATTAAAGTCTTACATTTGAAAAACAGACATCCTAACAAAACAAATTCATAACTATAAATGTGTGAACGGAAATATTACATACATGCATGAAATCCTACTTTTCCAAAAAAAAACATAATGTATATGGTACTAGAATACTTGGTAACCTAAAACCAAAAAATAGAATTTAAAATTCTTCATAATAACTTCGAGTTCATAAACATCCCAAAATTTGACACACCATTTCAATGAGGTATATATGGGTGGATGATTCTAGGAGAAACATTTTGGTTGATGACATCACATGTGGTGGATGGGGTTGTAGGTTGATTGACCAATGGTGTTAGGAAGAGGATGAAGATGAGATTTGTCTAATTTTTCAAAATACGACAATGCAGATTCATGGGATCCCCAAATGATCCATTTCCAATGTGATACGATTCTTTAAAACTAGTAATGGAGTAATGAATCGTTGCCTTGATGGAATATATCAGGGTTCGCATGTCAAATGATGAAGAAGATGATTCCCAATGAGGAGAATGGGGTTTCCAGTTTAAATTGAAACCAAAAAATCTGAATCCTATTTCTCATATGATAATTATTATTTTATCCTATAATTATAATTTATTTTAGTTAAATTTATATAGGGTTTTTTAAAAAAAATGCACAGAACATTATATATAATTATTCAAGTTCTTGTCATTTGATAATGTAAATTAAATCATATTACTTTAATTATTATTATTTTTATCAAAATATTAATATTTAATGTAATATATTTTTCTTAATTATAACATTCCTCCCATTCCATTATTTTGAAAATTAAAATTTTTATAAATAATGTAATATTTAATTAACTATTAACAATATATATCATATTTTTCCTTCTTTATAAGAAATTATATTAACAAAAATCTATTTCAAATATATAATTTATATTGAAACATAGGCAATTTATAATATGTAATTAAATAATCATATAATTTTTTTTATCAAAATAGGTTCTCCATATTTAACTTTATTATTATTATTATTATTTATTGAGAGACAATGTTAAAAAATAATATATTCTAAAAAACTAAAATATTTTTACAAAATATGAAATTATTTTATTCCATCCGAGAAAATTCCTTATCACCTAAAAATTATAGAACATTGAACAAAACATTTATTTTTAACAAAATAGTTCTCAAATTTCATATTAATACATGAAAGCCTTTAAATAATCCAATTTTTAATGTTAATTAGATATTATATAAACACACACATAGACATAAATATAATCATATATGTATTATTTTTATTTTTATTTTTATTTTCTACTATTTTATTTAAAAAGAACATCAACAAACATTTACAATAGTCATTTTATGCATAAATACATTACGTTAAACAACATTTTATTTTAACCAATATAAGAAAATTATATATCCTCGTCCCGCAAGGATCCTGCCTATATTTCATTATTATGAAATCTTACTATTATCATACTCATTGGATTTCTAAACATGGAATACCATAATTTTTCATATCGTGACATTTCTGTTATCATGTTTTTAATAATATTCACTTATTTATTAATGATAATTGTACGTGGTTTAGTGTTACCAGCTTCTATATTATAGGATATTATATTAGGTTGATTTTAATGAATAGATTTAATAAAAAAATTATTTTGATTAGGGAACCATAATTTCATTTTACAATGTGGTATTTTAATATAAAAATTATAGGGAAGTTACATTTAAATATATTTATTTCCAAATCATTCTCTATCACTCCAATATATATAAGAAAGTATAATGAATCATTGATGGAATTTATATATCAACAAATATCTGACTCAATCTCCAATAAACTGGAGAAACCTTGTTGAACCATGTTGAGTTAATTCCACGTTAGGTTTTTGAACATTACAACCTTCATTAATATAATCATATCACACTACAACTGATTTATATGATTCTGAATCCACATTGACCAAAAGAACAAATTGTAATACTCATCATGAAATAGATTCTTCAATTATTATCATTAGGGTTTTTCGTCTTAATGATTATTGGTGATTAGACTCTCCTAGTTTCCATCATCTATATGATGATGATTAGGCACAAGTAAAAGAAGCTTGTAGGTGTGTATCCAAAAAAGCCTAAAAATTATACCATTGAATCCATACAATATATCATTTCCTATGGGTCAGGATTTATTTGAATCATTAATGTTCTATATTACTATATCATGTGTAGTGAAATACTTTTTTAAGCATCATCACCATATCCAGTTGTAACGATCTACTCCTTAATAGGATATGGAAATTCTCTTTGACTAATAGAGGAAAAACAACATTATAATGTCCCTAAAATTAATCATTATCACTCAAATGGTCATAAACATGATTTCATATTTTCATTCTATCACATTTTATTTCCATAGGAATCTATAATATCATATGTTGTGCAACATTTATATAAGAATATATGCGGAGTTCACTCAAGAATTAAATAAAATTAAAAGGACCAAATCCCTTCTTATTCATTGACTAATTGTTACATGAAAGCAATCCCCTGATATGTCATGTAACCATGTAGTTAGTGAATGTCTTGGTGAATTGATATGTCAACTTCTACACCTGCATTGGGGTCTATTAACTTAAAACCACAAGAATGTTAATATTAAAATATTTCACAAATTCTAAAACTGATGCTCACAATGGGTCTAACTATAAACACTGATCCCACACAACTTGGACCACCTTACTGAAAACATGTATAGTGTGGGAACATAAGGCCACCAATAATATAATATGGGATGGATAAATTAATTGATATAGAATAAATGAAATTGGTGTCCTTATGCTAATTTACTTGTATGCATGCTTAGAGCTATAACGATGAAAAAGAAAAAATGATTCTGAAAAGATGAAAACATTTATATATAAAACATTCATTTAATATCCTATAGAAAATAAATCTATGTATGAGGATATAAGACTAAATCAAAAATGAATAAAATAAATTCCTAAACACAAATGACTTGATAACATACAAAGTCAATAGAAATGGATTAGAGAATAGATATCGACTCTTGATCCTTATTTCAAACCACTGAAAGACGATAACATACCCTTGTACTTATATTCTTCAATAAATTCCCTAATAATGATATATTTATTTATAGAATACATGAAATGTGAGGCAGAATCCCATGTTGGGAAGAGTCTATAAATACTCAGTAAAATTTCTTATTAGCCATGAGTTAATCAACATAAATTTCAACAATATGTTAGATAATCCCACAAAAATTAGGCAATGTAATCACAATATATAGTATCCTATGAAGAAAATTTATTGATATATAATACAAAGACTTTCATACCTAGATATTATATATTTTTAGATGAATATTCATTACATTAAAGAAACAAAAACATGATAAATGTAATAGTTTAACTCCATTGGGAAAATGGAACACATTAATCTAAATTATTAAATACCTTTCACTCTACCCCATAAGTATATTCACCTTTAATACTCCTAAATTTTTTTTCATAACTAGGGAATATGAAACATAAAGATTGAGCATAGATGTTAGGTAATGAAAAAAGGGAGATATGTATGCATAACATGAGAATAAGGGTATGTGAACATGTAAATGACATTGTAAAATCATACCCCCAATATAAAATATCCTCATCTCTTGTCATGGAAGGAATATTATATTTTCATAATTAAAGAATTAGGTGGAAATAAATTAAAATTGGAAATGAGCCCACAACATTGGAATAATACAGAGAATTGTGGCATATAAATAAGAATTAAAAATATTTTAATTAGTAGTTAATGATCATTTCTAAAACATATCTAGGAACACCATGGGAGAAAATATATCCATCATGATACACACAACCATTCTAAAGGGATTCCATTTCCTTTTAGTGGAATCATTTCACTCTCCAAATCATCAAGTATTTATAGTTCACTCTTAAGACCATAATAATAGAAAAAGTAATTTAACAAACATGTTCCCTCTCCATCAATCTTATATCTATCTCATAAGATATATATTTATACCCAATGCATTGGAGGGATATATAAGTCTAAAACATCTCATTATAAAAACAATATTTTTTTGTTCCATGAAAATATAAAAAATTCATAATATCATTTCGCATAAAATGAACAAGGATTCTTAAAAATTTCATCATATCATAACCTATAGAAAATAAAAATGACTCATAATCATTTAATTGTTTCATTACGTCATAAAATATGGTAAAATAACCATTTTTCTTAATAATTTCATCAGGGCATAGCCTTTCTCTTTGATTTTTTGTCATAATCATCATTCAATCCTAAACATAAACCATTAGTATAAAAAATAATAAATTTTTTCTTGGATATAATCCCATGTAAGAAATATGTAACACAAAATGATTTCATATTATATGGAAAATGATTTTGGAATTAAACATAGAACATTTGTTTTGGAAAAATAAATTTTCAATAAAAAAAAATTTGAAAAAAAATTAAATAAGAATTTTTATTTTCTATTTTTCAATGATAAACATTGAAACATATGAAAGATGTTTTTAAATTCATTTAAAAAATTTTATGAGGAGAATATCATTTCCACTTAAAAAAATGAGACACATAATACATAACAAAAATACTTATTACTGAAAATATTATTGAAAACATATAATGAAAATTTCAATGAAAATAATACTCATGATGTAATGATTTTTTTCTTGTCATTCATGTTAAAAATATAATTAAATTCAATTTTTTAGAAAAATCCAAACACACATTATATGGTAGAGAATATTATTATTCCGTTCAAAAAAAATTAAATAATCACTTCTCAATGAAAATTTCAATTTTAAATCATAAGAGAATAGTAAAATACCTTTGAAAACATTTTTTATGGAAAAATGGATTTTGAAATAAAACATATTTCCAAAAGAAGATAGAAATAATGTCCGATTTACTTAAAAAAATAATCAATTATATTAATTACCAATGATTAAAAAAATTAATCTATTAATGTAATTAATAATAATGGGATAATAAAATTGAATAACATCTTCAGTGATTGATAATAATATTTTATCACTAGAAACATTATCCAAATCATTCCTGATGAACAATAAATTTATATAATTAAATCCTTATCGCTTTGGATATATTGAAACTCCAGCCCCATGAAATAATTTTATTTAATATAAAATAACATATAATTAGGATAAATAAATTCCTGATTTTACATTTCAAATGGTATTTATATAATCCTCATAAAATAAGATAGGTGCATAATATAACATAAGCGTTAAAGAAGAAAAATTAATATTAAATTACCTCACCACATTAGAAACAATTGATCGTTAAATACAAGGAAAGTGAGATCAAAAATATATAATAAAATAATAATTATATTTTTCAAAATAGTAATAAAATACATTCATGGGATGTATATGCACCCCATAAAAGGATTGGTGGTAAATATTACATTTGTCTCACAGATGTAAAACGTGAGACAAAATTTTATTACAACATCAGTAATCTATTGAATTTTATTCCCCAAGAATGAATGATTTAAAATGAAATCATAAATATCATGATAATAATAATATTAATTATATAACATTTAAAAATTTTAGTATATACACAACAAAAATTAAATGAGTTGTGAATCTATATATGTCTCATAGAAATAAAATATATACTCAAAATTCATTACTACCTGTTTTGACTTCATTCATACATTTTTTATCATACTATTGAATCAGTAAAAGGAAGATAATCATATATTAAATAAAAAAAATACTTATATCATTAAATATATTATTTATATATATCATTTCACTAACCTTTAATTAACAGTTCAATGTTAACGTTTCATTTCGGGTAATAATCGCTCTTTTTTTCAAATTAGTTTTGATTTGTTAATTTTCATCATATTGAACTGATTATAGATTCATACTCTCAAGAATAATAATCATGAAATAATTTTAATAATTTTACATATATTATAGGTTTATTACCTATACAAAATTCCTATTTTAATTAATGATGTATGTTTTGATCATGGAGACAGTAGGTTGTATGTATAGTTAAGTGACAATTCAATTTTTCAATGATCATTTTCGAAATGAGGTACGTAATATATTATCAATGAAAAATTTTAATAATATCAAAAATACCATATTATTTCAATAAATATAATTATACATATAATCAACATGGTATGGGGATGAAGAGTGAGTGATGTCACTTCATGATGGTTTTAGTCCACATGTAAAAGAATATCATTATCATCGTTCTGTGAGTGAAAATTAATAAGGGAAATGATAGATTATATTTTCATAATGATAAATCAGTAATTAAAATACTAGTTATGTATTTTATAGCATATAAAATTATCCATATTATCATCAATGTAATGAGTAATTGAGTAAATCAATCACATTGCTTTGTGACGTGGTAGTCTTCCACACACCAGATTAAAGTAGTCATATCACATATAAAATAGAACATATAATTGTAAATATGATATAATGACTTATATGTTTTAAGAAACTATAAATATCATGTATATAATTCATATCCATCGTTATACAAAACTTTTATAGTTGTAATTAAAAAACTAATGACATTTTTTCACATGGTGGTAGAACTATGTACTAAAAAATTATGATTTCCCAACCCATTTGAAGGAAGTGGGGAATTTTGTAGATAATTCCCTTTATAGAACAAAATATTAGTATACTTATGAAACTTTTTTTATTATATCATAATTATATAATAAAAATTTATTGAGGAGGAGGAAGAATTAAAAAATTCTCATTTATGAATATTACATCTTCCTTGAGTACTCTCCTTATGATCTCAAAAAAAGTTTTCCAAGAATTTTATTATTCCCATCACTAGATTATATAATGAAGTTATTGAATTTTGGAATATTTTTTCATAGTTAATGGTCGAACAAAAAAATAGAATGTGTGAGGAATATAGGACAGGGTGGGGCCATTTATAATTGAGGAGGAGTGGAATTTTCAATATATCCAAAAGTATTAAATAATAGGAGGTCACTCTCACCAAATCTACAACCAAAATTGAAAAATATTTTAAGAAAATTATCATATAGTTGAGAAACACATTTCAAAAAAATGTGTGTTATGAATTCAGGTCCTTAACCATAAGGATTTAAAAAAATCATTAAAATTTTCAGAATAATTTTTTTTAACCTTGGTAAATTATCCATGAGGGTGAAAATAAATAGTTCCATGTTAGATAATATATAAAATAATATTTATAAAAAATAAATACAAATTTGTTATAAAAATACTATTCTTTTTGAATTATAATTTTACCAAAAATGCATGTAATGTGTATAACCTCATCTTATAGTTAATTATAGTAATTAATTTTTAAATATTTTCACTAATTATTATTGTCAAAAATAAAGATGAACATATAAGATAATATAAATTATTATTATGACTAAAATTCGATTCAATTTAAAAAATTACATTCATACAAGAAAATTTTTTTCGTTTATATTAAATATAGTGGACAAGAATGGAATTTATTTTTTAATAGAAAATTTTTAACAAGATTCCAATGTTTATATATCAAAATACTATTTAGAAATTATTAAAATGGGATAATTTCAATTAAACGATATATAATTGAATTAGTTATAATTTGGGACCAATTTAAAATATAAATATCATTATAAGTTATTTAAATGAAAAGGAAAATTTTATTCATAATTAAATATTATAACTATCCACAAAACAATTAATTTCCCATAAAATTATCTTATAAACAACATAATTTAATCTGGTCATGTTGATTTGAAAAATAAAATTGTTAAATTAATTATTTTATTGGGTCAGAAATCAATTTTATTATTGATCACAAAAATAAATAAACTGAATTGTTATGAGTAAACAAAATTTTTGAAACATATAAATAAATTATTTAATAGTAAAGTTCATTTTATCAATATGTTTTCATAATGAAAAAACAACATTTATAATATTTAAAATTTTATTCATCCTATTTGTGATACAATTTAATATTTGGGTAATAATGCGTTTATTTAAATAATAATATTATTGATTTATCATTGTTCGTTGCAACACAGAGTTGTGTGTAACACAAGGTAAACATGGTGTTTCATGTAATGCGAGTGAATCCTGATGTTTAGTTTAATAAAAACCAAACATAGTGTTTCATGTAACAATATATATTATTTATAAATTGTTAATGAAAAATACAAAAAAATATTTGAATAAATATATTTCACAAAATCACTAGGTAATATATTCTACACTATTTAAAATGAATATCTCACTAGAAATTATTCACATTGGTTATAATATTTGGGGATAATTTTGAATAATTTCATACCAACGTTCCAAAATAGTATCCATAGGACTGGGGTTTCACCATAATATAATGACCCGATCTGTGGACATGTTTTGTAGATGTTTATCTATTCAGTCCAGATTCTATAGAATATGTTCCTCCTAAAACATACATGTTATAGTCATGAAACCTAATATTTTAATACATATTACGGATCATGTATTTATATCCACATTAATGATACATAGAACACATCATAAAATCTAGTTAAATTTTGTGGATGAACCAAATAATAATCTATAATCCTAATAAGATCAATAACATTATTGGGACTTGAATACCAATGTTTTAGTTTTCCCCTATTTCAGACATGTAGAATGTCAGATAAATAACATTATACCAACATCATATTAAATATCTCATCAATTGTTATCAACATATAATTTTTTCAACATTATGATGATTTTTCGTGTTTTTTATGGCTCTATCATTTTCTATCATCTCATCAGATTGATCAGATCCCAAAAGTTTTTTTCTAAAACAACATTCCAGCACATTAGATATATTTTCTTATTTACAAAAGGTGATACACTATGTTGAATAGGAATTATTGAGTGAAATATATTGTTGTAATGAAACTCAACTAGATGAATGTTTGACCACAAACGCCATTGAAATCCAACGAACATTATCATAGCCTATTTAAGGAGTTTTATTTTTTTCCCACTTTTCTAAAATAGAAATAAATATCAACATCATTGTACATAATCCTCTAAAAACACTATGTAAAATATAGAACCAAATAAAATACAGATGAATGTGGTATTCTATGAAAACAAACCACATCATTAATATATTTTTAGGATATGGAATTTGGAGTTAAATTACCTATGTTAATAATGATGTTTGTTGACTTCATAAGGTAAGTGAAAATAAGCCATAATCATATCAACATAAAATAAAATAAATCTTATAAATGTTAAAAATACAATTAATGTTACTTTTAAGAGGATTAAATTATTTATCCTCAAATAACCCTCTGAACTATATGTATAATCTGTTAGATTCATTTTCATAAATGACTTAAAATATACTTATTCATGATAAACCCCCATAACATATTACCTCAAAATGGGTGTCAAAGAATTTTACCTTATGATCAATATTAATCTCATAAAACCATGATAGTATCCGTAAATATTATGATAATTAAGAGAAATATTCTTCGAAAATTAACAAAATAATTGGATATTTCCTGATTCATATAGTGAAAGACCATTAATAAAATACTTTTACAATATAATTAATTAATCATAATCCATGAATACTACCATCATTTAAATAAATTGGTTGTAGGAGAATGTATCTTTCCATATATAATGTTAAAACCAATATTTTAGAGCATTAAATTAAATAATTCCCATTTTTCCCATATATAAAACATTGAACACCTAAATAATATGTCACTCTATGTACTTTTTTTCCCTCACAGATAACATCTTCCTCTCCATTTGATATAAACTTCTAGATTTGTCTTCCAATAATCATAAATTGTTTGAAGTTGAATAGTTTTTCCTCTATTTTAATTACAACATGAAATATTATAAAATTACATCTTCCTCTTACCCGAAATTTTTTGGATCTCAGTAGATTTCATGTTTTAAATCATATATCAAGATATCTAATCATATATAATCCCAAAATCTATCTCACTAGTCCTAGTCCATATTGGTTTCCCATATTCAGGAATAATTCTAATAGATTCAATGTTAACATGATTTATAATGTTATATACATTTACATTAACCAAGAATTATATTATAATCAATAATGATAATATTGGGAAAAGCATATTAAAGAATAATCACTTATAGGATCTCTGAATTTGGACACTATGATTTTAATCTAGGAAATTTCGTTATATCCTATGTAATAAAGAGTAATCATATTTTTAAATCAATCATAGTGATTCATAATATGTTTCTCAATTTTCGAATAATAACTAATGGGAGTGTTCAACCAAGTGGGAATCGAGGACCATTTTTGTGCCCCATGTGACAATTTATTCCACATCACAACTCTCATTCATAGTTATTAACCATAGGACCCATTTTACTAGAGACATATCCACATTGAGCAAATATACATGGAAAAATTTTTCCCAAGACCAAATACAATATCCTTTACCAAAATTCCTCAACATTTTTCTATAATTTCACTCATCCTTAGGCATGCCCTTAATGACATTCCCCGAGATATAATGATAAAAAACCCTAGGGATCTCACTAATGTATTATCATCACAATTTAAATGGGTTTACTAAAAAATTACCCTGATATCATCTATAGATTCCTCGTATTGTCACACATGGATGTTACAAATTTGTAGATGATTAGTCATTAACTTACATAGACCTACGACTGAGAACCATTATTGTTTAATTTTTGTAGACCCATAGAACACTATATTATTAGTTCAATAATAAAATTCAATTCCTCGTAAATATATCTCCTCATTTATAATTCATAATTGAAAACATTTCATCATAAATATGGAAATGTAAAGATAATAAAGCAAGATCCTATACACAATATATGGGTAAACTAGGGATACATGTTAGAATAACCTGAGCATAATTGTATGAGAAAAAGTGCCTAACATTTGAAAACGACACCACTTAAATTATTTATCATAATATTGAGTAATGGAGTGAATATTTGTAGTTCATAATATATGAAATATAATGAAATATAATAACATTAGGCCTTAGACTATAATAATAGAGTAAGGAATATAATTGTGGCGTACATGTAACCATAGAAAATTCATTAATTATGTAAAGGCTCGAAAATTTCAAGGAAATTTTCTTCTTAATTTTATTTGGAGTTTTACAACAACACAGTTTCTGACGGAGGCTCATTCCGAGGCACGGTGTGCCCGGAATCATTTTCTGAAGATTAGTTCGGGTACGTTCAGTGAACGAACGAGCGAGTTTTTTCTAACTTTTGAACTGGTGCTTGAAATTGAATTCTGAGGGCGCCGATGGAATTGCAGCACCATTAATTGTTTAGAAACACCTTTTCTAGAGTTGTGTTTTCTCGGTTGTGGTTTTTTTTTGGGGTTAAGTTAAGAAATAAAATAAAAGTGGTGCGACACTTTGTTATATTTTACTTAAAGATGGCTTAACCTAAGTTAAGAGGATTAGATGGTACCCACAATATCCTACCCACATGGTAGGATATTTTTTGAGGTGGGACCCACATGATCCCCACCGTTTCATTCCTTCTAAGTAACGCACCCCCTTTTAATGATGTCAAACCTTACGTTTTTTTGTTAAGAAACGCCTCATTTAATTGGGTAGTTAAATCGTTACATTAATTCTTGAATTAATTGTTCGTTCAGTTTCTTTTGAAATTAAAACATGTCATGTGGGTAAATAAAATAAGGTAACTCTAATTTTTTTCTGTTGGAACTTGTGGCGTGGAGAGGATTTGGAGGAAAGCGTTCTTCTTCGTTGAAGAACGCGAAGAACGAGAAGAACACGAAGAACGCACCGATCTCCGATGAAGAACGCCAAACCCACGGAGATCAACGACGCGACGTAGTGCACCGTGATATCAACAACGCTTCTTATGTGACGCCCCTTCCGCGACGCGATGACCCTCTTCTTCCATGATGGTTAATTCCGCAACGAACTCACGTTAGACGACAACGTTGAGGTATGGAATCGTTTGGTGAATGTTAATGAACCCCATGTTACTTCCTTCTAATTCAAAGAACGCGGATCAACTAAACATCCAGTTGATCCACAGAGAATATGTTGTAGGTTGGGAATTCTTGTTTGCAGGAAAACTGTAGGGGTTTATTGCTTCTTGTTCGTGAAACATCCTTTGTCGTTCCTCGTCTTATTTGGGCTGCTTGTTATCATCTTAACGGGAGGAGGTCGGACCGCACGAACCCGGCCGAACCTCCTCCCCCTATGTTGTTGTGTTGTTGCGGTTCAGAAGATGGCGGCATGGTGCGACGACATAGTGCAGGAACCTGGAGGGATGCAACAAGTATGTGCGGCACCGTCGCGCCACACCTTCGAGGCCGAACGAAAGTGTGGTCGTAATTAGGACCATGAATGAGAACGGAAGACTTCGCAGTTTCTTCGTTGGATGTGTGGATCGACGGGAATTGATAGAACGGGACGCATAGATGATTTGATGTTTCCGCAGTGAAGAACAAGACCCAGGATGAGCATTGGCGCAGGAGGAATTCAAAACGGACCACTGGAGCAACTCTGCTGGCCTGCGGACACCACCGGCGGCGCCGGCGGGAAGCACTACTGTGTTTGGGTTGCTGAACCGTGGTTCTCGATAGGAGGAGTATCTCAGCAGTCTTAGGTTAGTGAGAAGTACCTCGGAGTCATGACAGAACCACTGTACACTCCAGAGAAGGGGCTCTTCAGCAGTTACGGTTTCGATAATGAAAACCATGGTTTGAGCTGAGATGTTTGACCTTTGTATTTACCTCATGATTGAGTTGGGTCACTTGATAACTTAGGTATACGTATGGGAATATACCTGGGTAGGGGTTATCCGTTGATTTCATGATCTTGGTATTTTCCTCATGATTGAGATGGGTTACTTGATAACATAGGTATATGCATGGGCATATACCTAAGTAGAGGTTATCTGTTGGTATCTTCTTTATGGTTATCCAAGTTGGTTTTAGTGAGACCCTGAGGGTCTCGGGGTCCCTACTGAGTATCGTTATACTCAACCCTACACGGGCTATGCCCGCACCTTCTTATGTTGGTTGCAGATGATGGGAAGCGCTGACGGAGGTTGAGTGTTCGAGGACTGGACGATACCCGGAGGTGGACCACACAATGAGTCAGTATCTGAAGATGGACTTCACGACAAGATGACACACGAAGGAGGTTGACGGGTGAGAGCATTGAGAAGCTGCGCTATCTGTATCTACCCTTCAGGTAGGATCCTTGGTGGACGATCCAGGAGCTGCGCTATCTGTACCTACACTTAAGGTAGGATCCGAGGAAGATGACTCAGGAGCCGCTTCCGTTCTTCCAACTTTTGTATTTTTCTATTGTACTTTTGTTCAGTTGTAGCTGTACTTTTAGTTGGGTTTGTATTCTGGCCCATTTACTTTTCATCACTACTTTTTTTACTTAGTGTTTTACTTCCGCTTGTACTCTGTGATGTTTTTTTGCTTTTATAAAGGCAATGCCTTCCCAGTTATCGAGATTTACGCCTTTGGTGCTAGTCGCCAGCCCCTGGCCTATGGAAGGCGGGCTTGGGGTAGTCACGGCTTGGGCCCCGAGTACGGGTCGTGACAAATTGGTATCAGAGGACTCGGTTCAACCACATAACTTATAACTCTGATATTTTCGTTATGTGAAGCAATAGTGTTAAGGGTACCGAGTGTGGTCTTCAGTTCAGGGAGTCCAGTGTTGGTGCGGGCGGCCGACGTATCCATACACCAGGACCTTGACACTGATTTCCGACTTTGTGCACAAAAACACTGATTGTGTGTCTGTTTTCAAAGGTTTTCCCTTAAAATAGCTCAAACCAGGTCAGCTCACCAGGTATAATTGTTTGACCGTCTCACGTTGTTTCTTTCAGGATGCCTTTTCAAGGACGGCCAGCTAGAGCTCAGTGGGATGTGCGTACTGACAGCCTGCCGAGCGACGAGGCTTCGGTACAGGGCCATCTTACAGTCGAGGCACCAGCGGTACTACCATAAATTGGTCCACCGATGCCACTAGCCCCAGCAGTAGGAAACGCACGCCACATGAGCATGATGCATGAGTTACAGTGCTAGTGGCCACCCAGGATCTGGGGAGAGACGGACCCCCATGCATCTAACGATTGACTGGAGGCAGTGGTGATATTCTTCAGTCTAGTGGGGACGCCTGCAGACTTCATGGAGATCTTTGCTGCCAGCCTTCTTCAGGCAGTAGTAGGTAGGTGGTGGAGCAACTTTTTCCTGTTTTTCGACAGGATGACCTTCACATGGGAAGACATTGAGACCTTCTTCAGGGTGGAGTTTGTGCCAGTAGCTCTACACCCTGAGCGTGTACATGAGCTTCTTCATTTGCCGTAGGGTTTTCGATCAGTAGCCGAGTCATCTGTGGGAAGTATACATATGATGCATAGGTCCAAGAGGACCAGAGCCAGCCGTACGAGGAGTAGGATGTGTTATGAATGCGGCAGTAAGGGTCACCTGACACGTGACTCTCCGATTCCTCATACAGTTGATACACAGGATTTGTAGGAGCCACTTAGGTAGAAGCAGTGGTGGGTGATTGAGCAATAGCCGAGCAGTGGACAAGTAAGTAGAGCTCCAGGAGGAGGTGGACAAGAGAGGAACTAGTGGATACGTCCCTTGTACTTCTATTTCCATGTTGCTGTTGTATTCGTGTCTTTGTACTATGAGCTACAATAGTAAAAAGACACTTAACTTTGTTTGCTTTCCTCTCCTTTTGTTTGGTTGATACTGAGGGGTCCCGCTTAAGACTGTTGACATGACCCTCACTTTCAAGATTTATACTGAAGGAGACCCAATGACCTCACACTGATGCCGACAGTGTGACTTGACCCTTGGAGGCGAGAGTGACAGTTGGATCTCTTGGTAGTTACGTCGAGGCATTACGACGTCAACCATGGCCTGAATGGATCATTCATGTCAGGATTTCCTGTATTAGTAAATGGGCGTGGTTCATCCAGGGGATGAGACCGATTTTCTCTTTTCGGCAAAGGAAAAATTTTATCAGCTCTTTCAGATCATAGGCAAAGAAGGTGCAGGTCATCCAGGAGCGGATAAAGACTGCACAGTGCAGTAAGAAAGAGGAAACTGACACCAGTCTTAAAGACTCAGGCATGTTAAATGTTTCAAGATGTGGAAGCTTTAAGGAGAGATGAGTCTATGAAGCAGCATACGTGGAGGCATAGCTAGGAGAGCAGCTTGTGGTGGTGTACGTTTTAACATGCTACAACCACCCGCCTTAGTTGTCCCTGCCAGGCTCAGGGAGCTAGACGGCAGGGGAAGAGAGTAGCTGCTTGCGGTCCGGGAGAGTGACCAAATGGCTCTAAGAATGATTCGAGGGACAGTCTGTGTCCCCTACTAGCTGCCGTAGTAACAGACAATATGAATCATTCCTTCCTTCCACGATTCATGTCCCAGACATAGAGTTTCCTGTAAGCCATGGACTTGACCCTCACATCTGGAGATGCCTTGGGAGAAGACTCGATAATCACACTTACGCCAACATTGTGGTCAGACAGTCGAGGAAAGAGTTTCGGTTGGAATCTCTTGGTGGCAGTGTCGAGGCATTACGACTTTGGTTTGAGTATGGACTGGGCAATCACAGTTCATACACAGATTAACGGTATTAGGAAAAATGGCTGTGGTTTAACTACAACGTCGGGATGGGTTTTCCTTGGTCTGTGAAAAGGAAACCCCAGGCAGCACTGGATAAACTCATGCACAGGAGGGTGTGACTGATCACTCTTGAGTTGGTCAACCTTACCGTCATGGAAACAGTCGTTTTGAGTTTCAGTTCTATCAGGATTTAGAAACCTCTTGAGTTCAAGGATGACGATCACATAATTAGACAGGTCTCACCTCGACGAGGATTACGGAGATGTGGCCAAGGCGGCGAGTTATCTCTGAGGTTCAACGAACCTTCCTAGGACCTCAGATGGGTAGGCAGGGTGGTTTACCGCTTGACCCATCCACCTCAGTTGCACCAGGTGCACGACGACTTCCACATTTTTCAACTGAGGAGATACGCCCGTGATCCTTCACATATCATCGACCATGGGGAGCTGGACTTTGGCGATGGGGTGTCTTTCATGGAGGTTCCAGTGGGAATCGAGGATCGACATGAATAGATCCTATGAGGATGGTCGATTCCTCAGGTGTGCTTTCACTGGCAGTACGGGAACCTCCACGTGAGCACATGGGAGCGGAAGGCTCAGATGCGTGCTCAGTACCGCTTTTGTATCCCTAGTTTGTGTTAAAGCTTTACGAGGACGTAAAGCCCTGAGGTGGGAGTAGTGTAAAACCCGAAAATTTCAAGGAAATTTTCTTCTTAATTTTCATTGGAATTTTACAAGAACGCGGTTTCTGAAGATGCCTGATTCTAATGCCCGGTGTGCCCAGAATAATTTTCCGAAGTTTAGCTCGGGTAAGTTCAGTGAACGAACGTGCGGGTTTTTTCTATCTTTTGAACCAGTACTCGGAATCGAATTCTGAGGGGACCGATAGAATCACAGCACCGATAATTGATTAGAAACACCTTTTCTAGAGTTGCATTTACTCGGGTGTGGTTTTTTTGGGGTTAATTTAAGAAATAAAATAAAAGTGGTGTGACACGTTATTTTATTTTACATAAAGCTGGCTTATCCTAAGTTACGAGGAATAGATGGGACCCACAATATCCTACCCACTTGGTAGGATATTTTGTGAGGTGGGACCCACATGAGCCCCCCAATTTATTTCCTTCTATGTAACACACCTGCACCCCCTCATTAATGAAGTCAAACCTTAAGTTTTTCTGGTTAAGAAACGCCTTATTTAATTGGGCAGTTAAATCATTACAATTAATTCATGAATTAATTGTTCGTTTCGATTCATTTGAAATTTAAACCTGTCATTTGCATTAATAAAATAAGATAACTCTTATTTTTTTCTGTTGGAACTTGTGGCCTGGAGAGGATTTGAAGGAAAGCGTTCTTCTTCGATGAAGAACACGAAGAATGCGATGAACGCACCGATCTCCGATGAAGAATGCCAAACCCTTGGAGATTGACGATGCGACGCCATGCACTACGACGTCAATGACGCTTCTTCCACAATGCCCCTTCTGCGACACAACGACCCACTTCTTCCGCGATGGTTAATTCCGCGACGAACTCACGTTCGACGACAACGTTGAGGTAGTGAATTGTTTGGTGAATGTTAATGAAACCCATGTTACTTCCTTCTAATTCAAAGAACACAGATCAACTAGACATCAAGTTGATCCATGAAGAATATGTTGCAGGTTGAGATTTCTTGTTTTCTGGAAAACTATAGGTGTTTATTGCTTCTTGTTCGTGAAACACCATTTGTCGTTCCTCGTCTTATTTGGGCCACTTGTTATTATCTTAACGGGAGGAGGTCGGAACGCATGAACACGGTCGAACCTCATCCCCCTATGTAGTTGTGTTGTTTCGGTTCAGAAGATGGCGGCATGGTGCGATGGCACCACGTGGGAACCTGGAGGGATGTGGCCAGGATGTGCGATGTCATCGCGCCGTGCCGTCGAGGCCGAACAAAAGTGTGGTTGTAATTGGGACCGTGAAGGAAAACAGAATACTTCTCAGTTTGTTCTTTTGAAGTGTGGATCGACGGGCATTGACGGAACGGGCCGCAGAGACGGTTTGATGTTTCCGCAGTGAAGAATGGGTCCCAGGATTAGCATCGGCGCATGCAGAATTGAAAACGGACCACCGGAGAGACTCTGGTGGCCCGCGGACACCACCGGCTACGCGGGTCACCGGCGCGGCAGCACCGGCGGCCGGAGGAGGTGGCCGACACCGGTCGGCCACCCAGAGGCGGTGGCGCCCCTTCGCGGCGCCTGGAGATACCGCCGCGGCTAAATCCGCAGCGGCGAGATGATGGATCCCGCGGCAGCACGGGATCTAGGCGGGGACGCGGTGCACGCCGCGTCCGCGGAGCATCGGCTTGTTGGTCGAGCCAGCGAGCCACCCGGCCGTTGGTGATCTCATTGAAAAACGGTCTCTATGAGTATTCCCTATGAGAGTTCGGGGTATAGTTGAGATACGACCGGGTTGGTTCACACATGAATCCAACTGGGCCCCTGGGACAAAAAAGCTAATGACTCACAGACCTGGCATACGATTGATGCACCGTCTATTGCGTTGAGACCCCTATGATGAGGCGTTCCTTTGAGATACTTCTTCATGGGACTTTGAGATACATGGAGTCTCGACCTGTAGCTCGTGGAGTGGACCTTCCTAGAGATGAGCATGTGGAGTATGGAGACCGTGTAGCCAGCTAAGACCTGATGACTGCATGACTGACTCGACTTGGAGTGAGTCGACTAGCCCAGTGGATGGAGCACTACTTTGTTTGGGTGCAGACCTATGGCGGACGGAGCACTACCTGTGTGACAGTTCAGACCTGCGGTACTCATCAGGAGAGTACCTCTGCAGGCTACTTAGGGCTCTACACTACTGTGTTTGGGTGGCATAACCCGGCGGGAAGCACTACTGTGTTTGGGTGGCTGACCCGCGCTACTCGACAGGAGGAGTACCTCAACAGTCTTAGGTTATTGAGCAATACCTCAGAGTTGTGACAGAACCACTGTACACTCTAGAGACGAGGCTCTACAGCAGTTACGGGTTCGATAATGAAAATACAGGTTTGAGCTGAGACTTTTTTCCATTGTATTTACCTCATGATTGATATGGGTCACTTTATAACTTAGGTATACGTATGGCCATATACCTAGGTAGTGGTTATCTGTTGATTTCATAATCATGGTGTTTTCCTCATGATTGAGATGGGTTACTTGATAAATTAGGTGTATGCATGGGCATATACCTAAGATGAGGTTATCTGTTGAGATCTTCTTTGTGGTTATCCAAGTTGGTTTTAGTGAGACCGTGAGGGTCTCGGGGTCCCTACTGAGTATCGTTATACTCACCCCTGCACGGGCTATTCCCACACCTCGTTGTGTTGGTTGCAGACGATGGCAGCGCTAACGGAAGCCGAGTGTTCGAGGACTGGATGGTACCCGGAGGTGGACCACACGACGAGTCAGTATTCGAAGGTGGACTTCACGACGAGACAACACACAGAGGAGGTTCACGGGTGAGAACATTGAGGAGCTGTGCTATCTATACATACCCTTCAGGTAGGATCCGTGGTGGATGATCCAGGAGCTGCGCTATCTGTACCTACCCTTTAGGTAGGATTCGAGGAGGATGACCCAGGAGCCGCTTCCGTTCTTCCAGCTGTTGTATTTTTCTGTTGTACTTTTGTTTAGTTGTAGTTTTACTTTCAGTTGGGTTTGTATTCTGGCCATTTACTTTTCAGCACTTCTTTTTTGTACTTAGTGTTTTACTTCCTCTTGTACTCTGTGATGTTTGTTTTCTTTTATAAAGGCAATTCCTTCCCAGTTATCGGGATTTATGCCTTTGGTTCTAGTCGCCAGCCCATGGCCTTTAGAAGGGAGGCATGGGGTAGTCAAGGCACGAGCCCTGAGGATGGGTCATAAAAAATTAGTAGTCAAAGATCATTTCCAAAACATATTATTGAATTCCATGGGTGGATACACCTCTTGGGAAAGACACACAACCATCCTCAATGGCATACATTTCCACTTAGAACAATGGTTTCACTCCCCAAACCATCATATTTGTCAATGTTTAGTCCCAATATAATAATAGGGGACAATGTTCCATACAGAACATGGTTCTCCCACCATTCCATTCATATCAATCACACAAGATATAAATATTTAACCAATAAATTGTAGTGAGATATCGGTCCCACCAATATCAAAATGGAAACAACATTTTTATGTTCCACAAGAACAAAAAAATATCATCATTTAATAACCCATGAAATGAAATGGGTATCATATGCCTATTAAAAAATTATAACCTATGGGAGAATACTTTTTTTAAAATAATTTAACTATTTCCCCATGGAATAACTAATGGAAAGAGAAGAAAGTATTATAATAATTTTCCAATGGTATTAACATTGGAATATAAATCGCATTACAGAAAATCATACCATATAAAACACAAACAATTATGATAAATATTAATTATGATATGGTTATATCATATCCCCAGTAAGTCATAAGTTACCCCAAACGATATCATCTTATATAGAAATTTATTTTTAGTATATGCATTAATGATTTAGTAAGTAAAACAATATTTATTTTAAAATCATTTTTAAACCCAAAAAATATATATATGATATTTAGAAATAATTCTCTAAAATAATTAATTTTGAATATAATAATAGATGCATTAAAAATAATTTCAATCGTTTGGTGATGAAAATATCAATTAATAATTGATGATTTAATTTTAAAAGATAAATAATTTTGAAAATACCTTTATTTGAAAATAATAATAATAATATATAAAAGACTCATAAATGAAAATAATTCCATGATAAAAAAAATTTGATTTTCATCTCATACATGTTGAAACAATTATTCATTTCACATTATTGGTAAAGGAAAAAAAGAGAAATTTTTTAAAAATGAAATTAATATTCCATTAAAAATAGTTAATTTATATTTAAAACATGGTTAAAAATTTATTTGATGAATAATATTATTATAATAAAACATTTTTTTGATCCTTAAAAGAAATCATGGTTTTGGAAGAAAATTGATTTCTAATTGAAGAGATAAATAAATTCTTATTTTCGTAAAAAATTTATCTCAAATATTTTGTTTACCAACTAGTACGAAAAAGGTACTATAAATACTATTATTAACCCAGGATTATAAAATTCTTTTATTTCTTGATATATGGATCTTAATTTATTATCATTAGGAATATAATCATAATAAATTCTAATAAACAATTAAATTATAACACAAAAGCATTACTAATTTACAACATTAATACATAATCCCCTAGAATGAATCACATTAAATGTAACATAAAATATCATTAGGATTTATAAATTCTAGATATTTTTTGTTAACATAGATTTATATACACATATTAGATAATGATATGTGCACATTATAACATATCACTTAATGAAAGAAAATTAATACCTGAATCCCATACCCCTTGGGACCATTTAAATTATAATCCATGTGAAAGAGGGACCATAAAATTGATATTTAAATCATAGAAAATAATGATATGCATCAAAAAATACACTCATGTTCTGTATATTCACATCATAATATAAATTTGTGGTGAATATATAATGTGTCTCAATGATGTAAAAATTGAGACCAGAATCCCCAAATGCAATAGTAATATTTTGAATCATAATGAACCATTATGAATTATATGAAATTTAAAATTAAATATATTTAGAATATTTATATTAATTATATATCATTTAATGGGTTATTATATACACCACAACCATAAAATTAGTTGCAAATTTTTATATGTCTCTTAGAAAAGAAATATAGACTATAAATCTCTTACAGTTACTCCTTAATTCATTCATAGTAATTTGAACCACCTATATAATAAATACAAGAATATTTTAAATCATTTAAAATACCATACATACATATATCAAACCATATATGATTTCTCTACTACCATTTATTACTTTTTTTAACAAGTCAATGTTAATATCATTTTTCTAGTAATAACTACATTGTTTTTTATATATGTTTTGATTTAATATAATCATCTAATTAAAATGATCATGGTTCCATCATATCTAGAAAATTAATCAAGGTTTAATTATCATATTTTTATGTTAATTATAATTTTATTTCAAATCATGAAATATGGTTTTGATAAATATTTTACATTGCGATAGAGGAGACAACATGCCATAAATATGCATGAGTGATGCTTCCATTTTTAAATATCGTTAATAGGAGTTAAATCATATATTATATTTAAAAATTTAAATTTTATCATAAATTAAATATTATTCATTTAAATATATTTATACATATCATCATTGTTGTGTGGTGATGAAACGAGTGTCACATTGCTTCGTGAAAGTAGTATTCCACACGTACATTAATGACATTATAATCTGTCAGTGTATAAAAAGTTAAAAAATTAAAAGATATTTTTTCATTTAATAATTTTAAATATACCATGAATATCTCAATTATTTCACATATTTTTCTTATGTTTATCCTTTTCATAATACATGTAATGAGTTAGTGAAAAATTAATAACATCGCTTTACGAGGAGGTTTTCATCCATATACATGAGATACATTATCGTACGACATATGTTATGGAATTTAAAAAATGTATATATGATACAATGACTCTATAGTTATAATTATGATATAAATATCATATATATACTTCATATACATCGCCAAAACCCCCTATATGATGTTTTCATGAATAAAATTAATGACATCAGTTCTTGAGATGGTAGTCTTCTTTACACGTGAAGGATATTGTAGTATGTCATTTTATATAAGTGGAGATAGTTTTTCATGACACATCCTAATGGTTACTATGTTATGACTATGTCAGGACCTCCTCCAAAAGGATAGGGGTTGGATACAAAAGTTGACTAGGTATATCACATAAGTGGGAGGCTATAAGATAATGAAACTATATGAATTGACACATATCCAATCATATAAAATCATGAAATGTAAAACTAATTATATTAATGTATACAAACATTTATAAACCCATAATCATAGTGTGACAATGATGAACTGGAATCATGATCTAAATATTGGTCCCCCAAATGAAACTGAAAAGAATTCCATCCAGTAATAATGGAGATGACTACATTCAATGAAACCATTGGAACATACCTTGGTTACATTAGATCAATATGATCTACCATGTTTTATTCCCTCTAGGACTCCATAATATGGTTGTTCATATTCATAAGACACAACATATTTGGAATGTCCCCAAGCTGGCATGAGTAAAACAATACCCCATAGGACACCACAAAATCAGAAAACATAATGCATCAAGTATATCCAACTCATAATAGTATATTATAATAATGAATAGACTAGATATATATCGTTTGGGAATTGTATCTTTATGTGTTATCACTCAAAAAAAATCCATAATATTCTACTCACGGATTCTCAAAAATTATTATTCTAGGAGAATCTAATTCCTGTGAAATATTATCATTGGGGAAATAAATTCATGTTGTTAGGGTCATTTTTCCATACGCATGAAAACTCAACTTTCCTTAGTGATCTCGATACACAGATTGGGGATCACAACCACGACCAATACAAAACACTAAAAACCAACTATGGATCTACCAAATATGTATTATAACATCCCGGCTTTTTATCACATAAACATTCATTACATTATACAAAGCCGATGATCATTAAGGTTTAGTGTCTTGGAAACCAAGAACATAATACATGACAACATAAAACATTATTCATAAACACTTGAAAGGATTATTCATTTGTTCATCCTATGTTCATTACAGCATCTCATAACCTGGGAGCAAAGAAAAGGTTGAGTAGAAGGCTCAATAAGGGAAACAAGAAAAACATTTAACATGTGAATTTGAGATACATCCAAAGTCATGAGAAATAAATTTAAAGCATGATAATGAGATCATGAGGAATATCATAATAAAAATAATATGTTTCATAACATGAAGATTTGGATACAACATTTAATATATAATATAATTTCCATTTCACCATGGTCTATCCCCAGAGTGTCATTAAAAATTACCAAGGTTATTCACCAAGGAATCGTTAAAAATGGTCATCTCTAGAGATTAAGTCTTTAGACAATGCATTGGAGCGCTATCAGGGAACACCATTAAATTCACCTTTATTATCATGTGATCCAAATATATCATCATAAAACATCTCATAGATAATCCATATAGAAAAGTAGAAATGGGTTTCATTACATAATCATAACGTTTTAAAAACTGCTTTAAAGACATGATCTTTATGTCACTTTAAATCCATGGAAAAAGGGAAGCGGGTTTCATGTATGTAAGTAAAAGAATTAAAATGGAAAATTTTGATATAATTGTGAATGACCATATAGAAGAATGATCTTTGAGTATTCACTTAATAAAATAGATGAATTTGAGAAAATTAGGGAGACATTTTGATACCAAAATTATGCAGCATAACGGCTATGTTATAGGGTTTTATAATATATTGAAAAGAATGAGGACATGGGTCACCCACTAATAAATTATCCATAAAACAGTAGAAGGATAGAATATAAAGGATATAAGAACATGGTAATGAATTTTTAAAGATATATAAAATGAAATGAAAAACATGGATGGAAGACAAAAATAAGATTTCTCTTATGAAAATTCGGCTGCCTAACGGCGTCACTTAAAACATAAAAAAATGAATTGAAGTGACCAAATAGGGTCTCTCATCATATGAATATAAAATATAAGTATGATAGATATAGAGATCAGAGCCCAAAATAATAAAAAGGAACATGAAAGACTTAACATGAAAATATATCTTCAAAACGAGAAGGGTGAAAGAATCCCTTAAAAATTCGACAGCCTAACAACGCTACTTAATCATTACAAAAATGAATTGATAATAGAAATAGGGGTAATCTCATAATATGAACATGAAAAGGACAGTAGGAAGAATATAAAAGAACATCCTCCAACAAAAGAACATGGATCCTAAAATAAATGACATAAAAGAGAGTACTTGGAAAGAAAAAGAGAGGTAAAATCCCTTACCTTGAAGAGTAACATCAAAATATTGATGTTTGCGGACTTGGGAGGCTTGAGGTCACCTTGGGAGGACTCCTTGGGAGGTAAGGAGGCCATAACTACGTTTAAGAGGATTTTGGAATGGAAAGGAATGAGAGAATGGCTTGGTATTTATAGGGGAAGTGAGGGGGCAAGGCTTTAATGGCCAAGGGACACATCATTGGTGGTATTGGAAAAACAAGTGGTATTTCCTCATGGTATTGGCCACATGGGACACATAATACCTTATCTTACTATTTTCAAGTCAATAATCCCTTAAAATATCTCATGACATCATCATGACGCAGTTATGATGTCATTAAACACACTGAAACCCTAAAACTGTATTTTTACTATTAATTTAAAATTCAACTTTTTTAGAAAACTCCAAAAAATTTATCTAAATATAATATATATCCTCTGAATTCAAAATTAAACTCCATTTTATATAAATATTTTTCAAAATATTTTTAATTTAATTTAAAAAAAAACACTATTCACCAAAAATTCTTTTTTTCAGAAAAAACCCAAAAAATTCCCTTTACATAATATCGATGTTCTGAATTCAAAAATAATGTCCATTTTATAAAAATAATTTTCTAAGTATTTTTAATTTAATTTTTAATATAATAACTATATTCACACGGAAAAACTAATACTTGACTAATAATTTCTGAAACAGTTATTTACCAATTTTATTGAATCAAATTACTTAATCAAGTACCTATATTATATTAATACTTTCTTTAAGTGATGTTACTAATCCATTTTGTCACATTACTAATCCTAAGCGTAAAATCACTATTCACAAATTTCTATTCACCAAAAATTAAGTTGATCTTATTAGACTCCAAATATCATTCTAAATACATTTGCAGAAGACCATTTTTTGAAAATCATTACACGTAATTAATTATTTAAGGTTTACAAAACTATTTTAAAATATCCTTTTTTTCAAATTCATCAATAATATACATCCTAAATTTATCTGGGCATTTGAAAATTTACAAGAATCACCATAAGAATAAAACACAATTTTACATAACTCAAAGGGTTACACAAACCAGTTATGGTCTCCTTACATAGACCCTTATAACCCCAACATAGTACCTATGTGTAAGGTGTTATAAGGTGAATGAATCTAAGGGTGGCATGGCCAACGTCGCACGTGTAGTAATTTCTATCAGATTGAGCTTCTCACAAAATCGATTCTGTTATAGCTTCACACGATGATGTTCGACTTGGGTTTTGTCCAGAGCAAATCCCGGTTGTGCTCCCTCCTTCCCAAGTTCTATTAAATGGGCTTCGATTGGCCAGAGACTACTGGATGAGGCCATCGAATCATCTTTTTATATTAATTAACCAAGATAACTTGAATTTAGAGACAATAGTCGCAGCATTTAGTTTTCAACGGTCATATTGACCAATGGTCATATAATAGTCGAAACCCAACTATCTTATTTTAATTATACTCATGTTGTCGAATGAAATAGTTTTGTTGAGTATAAAATAAAATAACACAAAAATTTAGGAAACGCGATTTATTCAAAATTTCGTGTCGTTACATTATTCCTGCCATGAGAAATTGCATCCTCGCACATTTTGAAATTGGGCTTTGAAATTTCATTGAAAGTCCCACATCGGAAAAGTAGTCAGAAAAACTATTACATTAAGAGAAATAAAGTGAATTACAAAGGGCACCCGAGTTAACCCATATTAGGATTCCATGTAGGGAAACATGGATATGGGAGAGAAAACAAAGGGTCATGTTCTGATGGATAGTGATAGAAAACATGATTAGGTGAAAGTTAACCACAAGAAAATAACAAACTTATTTTCTGTGTAAACGATCTTTGATTACCCAGTAGGAAACGTAAACCAACAACATTTTATTAATGTTCCTTTTAATAATTTTGAATAATTCATTTACTAAATAGAATAAGAACACAAGGAAATATACTTACCTTCATGTAGAGTTTCATCATTTAATAATTTTCTACCAAGATTTATCTTTTCTCCAAATAATGAGCATTAAAAAATACTTGGTCTCATTAAAGCACAAGAAACATCTTCTAGAGAATCATGTAATCCACAAAAGAATAACAATCTATCTTTAAAAATTTATCCCAAAAATAGAAAGGGTAAGATAAAACTACTCTTCAAAAATAAATAACCCCATAAGAAGGGAAACTACATTAAATCTTCAATGTTCACGGTACTACCCAAAGTTCATCATAGACCATTCCATAAATAATTTTCCTTAAAATTCTACAAAATAAACCAATCTAATATTGAAACTGAAATATAAGAAGGATTTGATAACATGGTTATCCAAGATAAATTTTATCATTAATCTCCAAACAATATCAACAACTCCTAAAATCTTATAACAAAAGTAACTTACCTAATAATATTTTCCCCAAGATAGGTTAATCATTTCCATAAGTAACCTAATCTACTGTAATTTCACATTAAATTCATCGATTCTTCAAAATATAAGTCAAACTTTACACCTCAAAGAAAATACCGTAGTAATCTATTTACCTCGATCATATAGGGTTCCCAAAATAGTGAATGTCTTCCAAAATAATAATCATATTTTAATCCCCTAATCATCTTTTTTTTTCAATAATAACAGCTTCACAACATCATCATGTTGTACATAACAAGAGATGTTTTCCTTAATGATATAAAACCATTTTAGGTAGTGACTATATGTTCCTAGAAAACATTAAAGATATGATCATAGGGCACGAACTAGAATACAACATGACATAGACAATTATTGCAAAGAAGTTACATGTACTTTAGTCATCACGATCCATCTCAGCATAGGACATGAATTTTTTCCTTGTCCATGAAGATTTTTGAGGATCATCGTGCTTCTCATTCCTTCCAAGAGAGTAATGCCTTGGATAATGTCCAACTTCTCCACATTTACGACATTGAAAAGTATACGGTACATTAGATTGAACCTTATCTCTTTTCATCACAATATCCTATTTTTTAAATAAATTGGCTACTTTATGCCCTATCACCCCACACATAAAACATCTCTCATTTCAATTGTGACAATCTCATTGGTTCTGCTTTCCACACTTTATTCACCAAGGAAATTGGGTCTTATTTCCCTTATCAACATTATCAGATGAACATCCTTCAGACTTCGCCTTCTTCTTCCTTGATGAATTTGGGAAATCAACTAGGTACCAATTATTAATTGTGATTTTAGATAGCTAGTTTGTCATAATCAAAATATGTTCACCTTGATCTTTCGTCACATCTGTCATATTAATATGGAAATCATCACATTTCCTATCACATTGGTTGTAGGGACATGTTCTTCCATTTCCCGCCATTAACTCAGAAAAGAAAGTATAATTATGGGGCTTAAATATTGTTCCAATAATCATGAAAAGGAAACATAATGCATAAAAGGATAAACTTCTTGAAGAAAAGTATACCCTAACTTGTGATCCCCTTGGTTCCAATCTAGGTTATCCATGATCATATATTCTTATGTGAATCTTTATTTTATTTTATCTTTGTCCCTTTAATAATTGTTCGTACAAAGCTTATAAATTTACCAAAGAATATCCCTCGGGAGTGTCAAACCCAGAGTACAGCAAGGTCTGTTTTTGTGCAACAGGTTACCCCGAGTCAAGTCCAAAAACACCTTGTCTGACTTTTCACTCCTAGGAACATCTGTGCCATAGCCACCTCTACTTGTTCATATCCAGACAGAGATTTATTTGTTTGGAACCCGCTTACTAAATACTCACCAAAATAATAGGAATATTTCCTATATTTGAACTTTTCAATAGGGTTATTCCTATTGTTTTCATATCCTAATTTCCACAAATAACTAAACCATCCTTTGATACCAACTATGACATCCCACCTTTTTATCACATAAACATTCATTACATTATACAAAACTGAGGATCTTTAATGATTAGTGTCATGAAAATCAGGAACCTAATACATGACAACATAAAATATTCTTCTTAAAAACTTGAAAGGATTCTTCATTTGTTCATTCTATGTTCATTACAACATCTCATAACCTGGGAGAAAAGGAAAGGGTGAGCAGAAGGCCCAGTAAGGGAAACCTTTTACATGTGAACTTGAGATACATCAAATGTCATAAAAAATTTGTTTAAGGCATGAGAAAGAGATCATGAGGAATATCATAATAAAAATAATGTGTTTCATAACTGGAAGATGTGGCTAAACAATTTAACATAGACAATCATTTCTGTTTCACCATGGTCCATCCCCAAGGTGGCATAAAAATTTACAAAGGTTATTCACCAAGGTATCATTAAAAATGATCATCTCTAGAGATTAAGTCTTTACCCAATGCATTGGAGCGCTATCAGGGCGCACCCTTCAATTTGCCTTTATTATCATGTGAGACACATATATCAACATCAAAAATTTCATAAATAACCCATATAGCATAAGAGAAATGGGTTTCATTTCATAATCATAACGCTTTAAAAAACTGCTTTCAAGACATGATCTTTATGTCACTTTAAAGCTATGGAAAAAGGAAAGCTGGTTTCATGTATGTAAGTACCAGAATTAAAATAGAACATTTTGATATATATGTGAATACCCATATAGAATAATGATATGTTAGTTTTCACTTAATAAAATAAAAGATTTTGAGAAAAGGAGAGAGACATTTTGAGACGAAAATCTGCAGCATAATGGCTATATTATAGGGTTTTAGAAAATATTTAAAAGAACAGGGACATGGGTCAGCCACTCATAAATGATTCATAAAACAGTATAGGGACAGAAAATAAAGGATATAATAACATGGTAATGAAATATTATTGAAATAAAATATGAAATGAAAAACATGTAAGGAAGACAAAAATAAGATTTCTCTCATGAAAATTCAGCAGCCTAACAGCATCACATAAAACTTAAAAAAATGAATTGAGGAGATCAAATAGGGTCTCTCATAATAGGAAAATAAAATATCATTATGATAGATATAGAGATAATTCCCAAACAAAATAAAAAGGAACGTGAATTACTTGACATGAAAATAAATCTTGAAAATGAGAAGGGTGAAATAATCCCTTAAAATTTAGGCAGCCTAGCAGCGCAACATAAACATTATTAAGATGAATTGATGAGAGAAAGAGGGGGTCTATCATCATATAAAAATTAAAAGGACAGTAGGATGAATATAAAAGAACATCCTCTAACATATGAACATGGAGCATAAAATAAATGACATAAATGAAAGTACGTAGAAAGAAAGAGAGATGTAGGATCCCATACCTTGAAGAGTAACTTCAAAATCATGAAGTTTTGTACCTTGGGATGCTTGAGGGAAACATGGGAGGACTACTTGGGAGGTAAGGATACCATAACATCGTTTAGGAGGATTTTGGAATCGAAAGGATGAGATAATGGATTGGTATTTATAGTGGAAGTGAGGGGACAAGGCATTAATGGCCATGAGTCACCTCATTGGTGTTATTGGAAAAATAAGTCGTATTTCCTCATGGTATTGGCCACTTGGGACACCTCATACCTTATAATACTATTCAGAAGTTGACCATCAATTAAAATATCTCATGAAATCATCATGACGCAGTTATGATGTCATTAAAGATACCGAAACCCTAAAACTGTATTTTTTCCATTGATGGAAAATTCAACTTTTTTAGAAAACTCCCAAAAATTTATCATAACAAAATATCAATTCTATGAATTAAAAAATAAACTCCATTTTATTAAAATAATTTTCTAAATATTTTTAATTTAATTTTTAAATAAAAACATTATTCACCGAAAATTCATTTTTTTAGAAAAAACCCCACAAATTAATTTAACATAATATCGATGTTATGAATTAAAAAATAAAGCCCATTTTATAAAAATAATTTTCCAAATATTATTATTTTAATTTCTAATTAAAAATCACTAATCACCCGGAAAAACTAATACTTGACTAATAATTTCTAAAATAGTAATATACCTATTTTATTGAATCACATTACTTAATCAAGGTGCCTATATTATATTAATACTTTCTTTAAGTGATGTTACTAATCCATTTGGTCACATTACTAATCCTAAGCTTAAAATAACTATTCATAAATTAATATTCACAAATAATTATGTTGATCTTATTAGACTCCAAATTTAATACTGAACACAATTGCAGAAGACCGTGTTTTGGAAATCATTACAAATCATTAATTATTTAAGGTTTACAAAAATATTTTAAAATATGTTTTTTTCAAATTCATCAATAATATACATCCAACATTTATCAGGAAATTTGAAAATTTACGAACTTCACCATAAGAAGAAAGCACAATTTTATTTATCTCAAAGGATTACACAAAGCAGTTATAGTCTCCTTACATAGCCCCTTATAACCCCACCATAGGACCTAAGTTTAAGGTGTGCTAATGTGGGAGAATCTGAGGGCGGCTCGACCAACATCAGACGAGTAGTAATTTCTATCATTTAGAAATCATGTTCGGCTTGGGTTTGGCCCAGAGCAATGCCCGATTGTGCTACCTCCTTCCCATGTTTTGTTAGATGACTTTCGATTGGCCCGAGACTACTGGATGAGGCCATCAAATCTTCTTCCTATATTAATTAACCAATATTACATTTATTTAGAGACAATAGTTTCAACATTTAGTTTCCAATGGTCATATTGACCAATTTTAATATAACATTAGAAACCCGATGGTCTCATTTTAATTATACTCATGTTATCTAATGAATTATTTTTGTAGAGAATAAAATAAAATAACACACAAAATTATGAAACATGATTTATTCGAAATTTTGGGTCATTACATGTTTGGTTTCATATTATAATGATATCATGAACCATACTACTATGTACTTATACATGTGAGATAAACTCCATGTGAGATAACAACACTATGATTCTACATTCTCCACATAGCCATATAAAGGAATGATAGAATATCTAACTCCAGTCTCATAGATAGATACCAAAAAAAAAATTCAGACATCTCCTTCTAGTGTGGATCAAAATATAGAGAATTAGATGTTATTACCTACATTAACCGTGAGTTAATGTATTAAAGGATCATACTAAACTAATACCGGTCAAAACTAAATAAGTGAATTTCTCCAAAAAAAATGATCAAAAGGGGTAAACTACTTGTATTATAGGTAAACTATAAGTCTGGCCAACCCATGACCAACTTGTGTGGTGCTTACTCACATGGAATGTAACCCTAAATACACATTATATGTCTGTATTCGTAAATGTTGGGTGGAGATCGAACAACACACTTCTTATTCCATTTTTTTATGACCATATACCACTGCTCATTCCCATGTAAAAATCCTAGAACACCTATTCGTTACCATGTACACCAAGTCATGTCAAATTATACGATTTCCCCCACTTCCTCTATCGATTTCTATGTATCATAGTCTTCCAATGTCTATGTATCCTCTGAGATATACATCCAGTACCCAGTATGTGTCACACGTCATACGTTAGATGTCACATAGAATGTGATGATTTTCATATACAATGAAATCATAGAGCCACCGAGAGGGTCCCAAATTGGATGTAATTACAGAAAGAACACCATGAAACATGATATATTCAAGAAAACTTCAAGTGGTTCATGAATTGGTTGTATCCACTAACTATACTGAAAATCACACTCAAAATATATAGATCTATTTTTTAATGAGGTCATTGTCACCCACATAGATAATTCTACAAACCAAAACAGATTGGGAACATGCCTATGTTTTATGTGTTGTCATGTGCCACTCTAGAAAATAAAATCATTCTTATCTGGTAATATTCTTCAATTCTATAGTTTCTTTTTTCATTTATACATAAATTGGATCCTCATTCACAATGCCCACCAAGTGTATTGATCCAATGTATCGAATAATGGGGATACAATAAGAAAATTCCAGTTATCAATAAAACCATTTGCTAATGAAAATACCAACAATGATCAAGAAATGAAAACAGGGAAAAAACATAAACCATATCATACGAGGAATGAACCAAGATACATTTTCATTAATACTTGATAAGTTTGTAATAGATAGGTGAACAAAGCTATAAATTCCCAACATAAAAATAAATTCACTATAAGTAAATTTAATATAGATGAATGAATAAATTCTTGATCGTTAAATTATCCACATATAACACAGATAATTGATGTTATATAATCCTATAAACCATACATCCTACCTAGAGTGCATCAATCACTGATGAATAACAATACTTCATTTCTATTATTATAGACATCTATAAACTCTATTGACGTATGATCCAATATTTAATCTTAATCTAATATCGTCTATTAATGATCCACTAATGGGTACTCTCTGATGGAACATGTCAGTATCTAGGTTATGTATCCAGACATAAGGAATGAAACATATATTTGTATATATAGAATGATTTTATGTCACTAGATAAATATAATTTAATAAATAATCTATTTCCATCATTAAATTATTTACACACATGAAGTATTCTAACCATACGGCTGACGTCGATAATTATTTTTTTCATCTAGGGTAAATCCCATGATCTAAAATCAACAATAGGCTTATATTTCTAAAATGATCCTCAATTAAAGAGATATTGATCTTTTTCAAGAAAAATTTCCCACAAGATATATTAAATATATATTATATATTTTAGAAATTAAATTTTGGATCACTGGGCATTGAAATATGATACTGTTTCACTTCCTAGGATTAAAAATAATCAATATAATATTAGGAAGAAATAAATAGAAAATTATAAAAGGAAAATTTTCTAAAAATTAGGTATTTATGTCTCAAAATGTAAATATGGGACTTCACAATGTGATTATCATACTTACAATACATCAGGGTATTTTTCTCTATGGTACCCCCATGAAGATTCTCATTCTAACACCACACACAAACTATGGGAATTGATTACCCATGATGGATCCTCTCATGTTGATCCACGGTATCTACTAAGAACACAGCAAATGTATAATCATCCTCAGTTTTCTTATATCACCAATAGAAAACATGTGATGGTATTTGAATGTTCCTCCATAGTTTTGACACATGAAAAATGTCAGGTACTTTGTATAGTTGTGGATGTAAAGCTAAACGTCAGGACACCTATAGATATATATATTGTATTTTCAAATTCATAATGAATATTTGAGATATCATTAAACCCTTTCCCAATCATTGTAATCCTGTTTTAGGTGATACTCTCAGAAATAATTATTCTCTCTCTAAAAAATTGGTAGGTCTCTATAATCGGTATATATAAGAATTCTGACAACTCTGTGTAGTCCTCACACGATCCTAAAAGATTTTAACCATCACTATCATAGATCAGACCAACCCTCGGATCATGTTTTATGACATTTTTGTATTAGTAAAATAATTTATTGACCAATAGGGTCACACATACCATGACATGTATAGTTCTATACTGATGGTGGAATGATAGTCATTTGGAATTCATACTCCTCCAATGGCTGGTGATCCTACAAAACATAGCCCAAATCTATCATCAAAGACAACATTATTTCCATGAAGATATCAATTCTTTACTCTGTACGGTTATCTCCCTATGGGAGGAACACCATTCCAAACCCCAAATGATTCCAAAATCCCTCCTATAATCCTCTCTATAATCTAAAGGTGAAGTGATAATCGTTTTAGTAATTAATCATTGATGGAACACCGTAGATATGGGTCTCTCCTACACATATATGCAACCAATGTAATCTGTTATACACTTCCATTAAATAGGTAGTATGATTGATGACTTGGCGATTTGGTCTGTGATAAACTAAATGGAATATCATCCTCTACATGTATGGGGTAACCCTATCATGAATTCCATTGATAACCCCATCCTACAATAACTCTAAAACCATGAGATGTTGATATAAAATCACTGGAACAATGTTATCTTCTATCATTTGCTGATAGGTGAGTGATAAAAACCCCAAAAATCACTTCATCATCCCTAAAATGATAACTGGTGTTGGCGGTCCTAGAATATCTTCATTGCATCTGTATGTAATTCCAAATGAGATTTATGAAAAAACTAGATAATTTACTCCCATAGCATTATTGGTAAAAACAATAATACCTATAAGGACAATAATAATAATAAAATATGATATTTTCAACATAAAAACCCATTAATAACCGAATCACGATTAAAATCCTTGGGCTTTTATTTTCACGATAAAAGAGAAAATAATGGGATACATTATTAGCATTATGGAAAACAATGATAAAGGGTACATTTATAAGTCATTTTTAGAAATGGAAAAGGAACCAAATTATCATCAATTTTATGTAGCACTGATAAATGTACTTGTTATAAATTATAGATAATGTGCTCATAATGGATACAATTAATAATTATTTTTGAAACAGTGTTAAAAGTTTCAATTATCATTTATCATACTGGCCCTGTGAAATGTTCATACTAATGTAGTATGCTATTAAATTTATAGAACACTATTGAAGAAAAAATTACCTGTTCAAAAATTATCATTTTATTGAAATAAAATTTTGTAAAAATTAAAATAAATAGACACTTTATTATATTGGTTTCATGAATTAGTTTCTACAATTACTTGAATAAGTAAAATCTATCAAATAAATTAAAAAACATTAATGTTTATTTTCCATTGGCCCTCGATCCATGGTCATGATATTTCTGAACAAACCACCCCAACAAAAGAAAACATATACTATTTTACAGGAAGGGAATTATTATATTTATAATAATACATGGAAATAAATTAAATTAAAAGTGTCTATTTTCGACTAAAAACATATTCATTGTGTCATACCAAGAACAACATGTGTCATGATGAGATCCAATTTATTATTAAACAAAAAACCATTTATTTTTTCTAAAAATTATTGAATCGGGATTTAGAACTCATATATAGTGATAAAAAACTCATTTTAGATATGATAATGTTTTAGAGGACTTTATTTTTGAGGAAAACACAAGAATAATAAGGCCATTTATTGTTTATATTCAATATTTATCACTGCAAAAATTAACTAAAAATGTGTAGAAGAAAAATTATAAGAAAATAAATTATGTAATATAATATAAAAAGAATGGCATAAAAATATGAACTTGTTTATTGGGATTTGGCTATGTGATTCACATTTTAATGTAACATGGAACTGGTATATCAAAAAATACACATTGAGTCAAACTGATGACGTCCACTGTTGTATTGAAAAGAGGACAATTAATATATTTCTCAAATAAATTTTTTAAAATAATAAATAACTATGTCAATTCAGTGTATTTTACTACATTTTAAAAGTGTGTAACTTATTTTTAACTAAATATTAATTTTTAAATTGAAAATTAAATCATTGTGTCATACTAGGAACACCATGTATCATATAGATTTCCAAATAATTCCTCAAAATTATAAATGATATTTGAAACATTTTCATAATATATCCAAAAAAATATTTTCTTTTTTATTTTCGAATATGTGACATGATTTCTAAAAACTGACAATTTTAAACTGAAAACCAACAATTTTATTACCTCTAGTCAGAGCATGCATCAGAATAATATGTGGGTTTTTCAAACATGTAAAAAAATTTATATTGATCGATTTCATGATGTATTAGTAAAATAGAAAAAACATTTCTCAGTATAGAGTATGTCAATTATGTTTTTTACTAAAATCAAATTTTAAAATGAAAATAGACCAAATGATCATAATGGTATCATCATTTTTTCTACCATATGAGAGACTCATTCATACATATATAAAATGAATTTTTAATCATCCTCCCATATTATCATGAAAATTCATGTTTGTTTTCTCAGTTTTCAATGGGTGACACATGTCTTGAACTAAAATTTAAATTGTAAACTCATAAGAAACTCATTGAGTAATATCGATGACATGATGAATCATATTTACGTGAGGCTGATTCCTACATGCCAAAAATGACTTATGGTCAGATTTAATAATGTATTAAAATAATAATTGTTTTTTCTATGTATTGAATATGTTCGATTTAATTTTACTAAAATGTCATTTTAAACTCAAAAACATTTTTTATTTCATACTGATTAAAAATTTTGTCGGATTGAGGTGGGGATGATTCATAAACCTCAAAAATTACATGTAGAATTATTTTATAAAGTATCAAATCACTCCAAATGAGTTTTCTCATATCTGAGTATGTCACTTATCTATTTACAATATTTTCATTTTAAAACAAAAATAGTGACTTGGAGTCACACTAACCACAACTTGTTTTGTTTCTTATAAGAATATTTCCTAAACCTAAAAAAAGGAAATATTAATAATTTTCATAATATAGGAATACAACAAGAAACATTTTTCATGGTTTTCTATCAGTTCCACATGTTTAATGATAAAATTTATACTTTACACATAGATTAGACACATTGAATCTTATAGTGATCATTGTGTATCTGATTGAGGTTCGGCTAATTCCAACACATCATATTTTAATTATTGACCATTAAATTAATGTCTCATGAAAATATATTTTGTTGATCAGTTTTGATTTTGTTAGATGCCTTTTTTAATAAAATGTAAATATAAATTGAAATGAAAAACTAGAGGTCACAATGGTAACACCATGAATTGGATTAAGGTGTAACTGATTCCAATACATCACAAATGGAATGTGGATTAATTTGATAATGTAATACGCCCTTAAAAATTTTAATTATTATTTTTATGAGTTTATCACATTTCTTTTCATCTAAAATGTTATTTTTAACTAAAAACAGACACATTGAGCTCTATCAATCACGTCGTTTTTTTGTTTCTTGTGATGTTGATTCAAGCACATCATATAGGGATAATGAATAGTCATAATAATTAATTTGGAAAATTCGAGTGTGTTTATATGGGTTTTTTGAGTGATGTAGGTTTTGAACTGAAATTCTAATTTTAGACACATATTGGACAGATTACTTCACAACAGGAACACATGATATTTTATTGAGGATTAGATGATTTCTACACATCAAAAATGACACTTAATACAATATCATAATGTATATAAACAATATAAATTATTTTACCTGTTTTTATTATATCACTTTTATTTTTTACCAAAATTTCAATTTTAAATAATGTGACACCCGTGAAGCCATGACAATACCACTGTTCTTCTGATTGATGTGTGGATAAATCAAAACATTAATAATTTTATTCTTGATTTACATTCTAATGTGACAATATAATATGAATGTGTTTTCTCAGTTTTGAGTATTTAAAGTTTGTATTGACCTAAAATTAAAATTAATAACTAAAACAACTCACCTTGAGTATTATTGATCGCATTGTGTATTGTATTGAGGTTCTCTTAATTATGTTATGGATGACACTTACACCTTCTAAGAATGTATTCATGAATTATCTAACGGTTTCATAATTTTCCTTCAACCATTGAAAAATATCTTAGTACATTCAACCTCAATATTCACTTCATATTTCAGGAACCAATGGGTTTCCTCTTCCTTCTAAAAGGAACATTATTAGTAATTTATTTGTTGATGCAGATAGTTTAATAAAAAAATTAGTATCATAAAACCTCAACCAAACAAATAAACAAGTATAAGAAAAAAAATGAAATAGAAATTATCATATAAATAGAAAATAATATATTTAAAAATTCACGACATATGTATAGGGATTCACCATTTTATGATATATTTATACATTCTTAACTCATCTTGAGATTCTCTTCACATTTTTGGCATTATGTAGTAGCATGTTCTATTTAAAAGGAACATGTTCTCACTTTTTTATAATAGGTATAGATAGCTGAAATAAAAATATAATGATATTTGAAAAATAAAAAATATAAAGAAGTTACAAATTATAAGGATATTGACATATAAATAGAAGAAAATATAATGGTAAAATTTACTTAATAAGTATCAGGAAACTATAGAAACATAAATAAAATATTTAAAATGTTTTCAAATTTATTTTAATAGAAAATTGTTGCTATATATATATATATTAATATTTATATATTTTATTTAATTAATAGGTTTATTATTATGATTCACCAACCTTAAACTATGATTTTTCATATATTTTTAAGTCATCTTACAATTAATAAATACCAGTTAAACATAGACTAAAACATATAAAATGCGTTTATATTTAAAAAATTTATTGTACTGCATTACAAATTCAGAATACACATAATGTGTGATCATATTGATGGTTATCCATATATTAGATTCAAATGAGTAATAATTAGGGTATCCAAATTGAATACAATCAACATCTAGTTGTTCCAAAGAAAATTAATTAAAAAAATAATAATAAAAATTAAATAATTATGTTTCATAGTTTTACCCAAGCAATGTCTTTATAAAAATCAGTATTTAATATATTATTTTCTCCTAAATTTACACATTTATCTCTTTTTATTATCAATTTGTTCCACGTCCAATGAAATTTTATTCATAGATTCAATATAGGGATTAATGAACACAATATTTTAAATCCTATGGTTTTTCATTTATATAATAGCAATAAAAAATGTAGAAAATATTAATAGATATTAAATTTAATGAACATATTATAGAATTTTTTGGATGAAACATATTATGAAATTGTACCTTATGTATGTATTCAAAACTGATAATCCCTAACATTCAAATTTAAAAATAACATTTATAGTTCCAAGACATTCTAGGTTATTAATGAAAATTCAAAATAATTATTCATCATATGGAATGTAGGAAATGAATCCATTTTTAATGAGATGTCTGCATAATGTTATATTGTTAAAAATTCTGCAATGGAAACGGTGGTGATATGGAACTTCCAGAAGGTCATTTTGTTTACTCAGTCGATTCACTAGATTACATTATTCTGACCATCAGTATTCCAATAGTATTACATAAAAATATTAAAATAAATCACGTCAGACCCATTTTATTCAAATATTATAGGTTTTTCATTTGAAATTTTTATTTCAAACAATACATCATGTCTCAATATAATAGTAGATTTCTATTCTATGAATGATCTAAAAGAATCATTGATCCTTGATGTATTCATATAATTAAGTGGAATATGAAACATGACACACGAATATTGACCTACTTCAATCCACACTCTAAATAGATCTTTTGGGTGCTCAATATTGTCTAGTTTTTCGGTCGAGATATTTTAAACCGTACACTTCAGAATAAATAATTAAATGAATTTTGATAGATATAGATCTCACAAAATATTACCATCTATAATTTTAATAATATAAAGTTATCAAAAGTTATTTTATTTATGTTTTGGAGTAGTTCTAATAAGGAAAATTTATTACCACATGTAAGGTATTTGATTAGCGTAAATGACTACTTTAAAATATTTTTTGGGTAATTCAGTTGTTTAGATGCTCGTCTTTGTTAAATGTTAGTTCAATTTTATCCATCAACATACACAGAACACTAAATGGGACCAAAATATAATATATTGAAAAATAAAATATTTCTTCTTACAGTCCTTTCATCATTTGATATGTAACTTCTCATTGTTTAATCTTTATCATTTTGTTCAAGGATAAATTCTAAAAATACACCTCTAATGTGACTACATTGATTCATCAACATCAAACCAACTTAATGGATTTTTTCTTCTAGTATGGTCACTTCCAATTATTATTTCTAAAATATATAGAAAACTTATGAACATAAATAGATAATTATATGTAATATTTTTATAATGTATATTGAATTATTATTAATTCAATTGATACATGATTCAATAGTTGTTATTGTTGAAACATTAACTAGTATACCCTTATCATTTACATGATCCCCCTACCATAACACATTGTGTGGTATGTAGGTGGATTCAGAATCCGATTCATCAATTATTATATATTCAAAATAAAATATCTTTCTTCACATTCCATAATAATTTTATTTTTTATTTAAAATACATACTAATTTCTTCCATAGTGAATCATACCCCATGATTTATTTTTGATAAGGGTATATTAGTTTATATGGATAGTTTTTATTTCCATAACCACATTGATGTGTCATAAATTATCAATTTTGAATCGATTGTATATATTAAATATTTATAAATAATATATTCTCAGCTACAATTAAGTAGAAATGATTTATTATTATAAAAAATGATGAAATCATTCCATGTATCATTCATTATAATGTGTTCATAAGAAATTTGATGGTGTGGTACTTTCCCCATAGCATCCCAATGATGGAAACTGGTCAGAAGAGTTAGGAATCCACCATGGGATTTTATAAGAAGAATTAAGATATATATCATAAGTAAATTTCTAAATTAAATAAACATGGAAATTATATATGGAAATTAATCCATGTTTCATTGTATAATTTTTATATAATATAGATTAATTATATTTAACACTAATATAATTTCTTCCAAATGGATTTTCTTCATTACGAGATGAGCATGGCTCTATAAATCTCTATAATTAGTCACATTCAAAATGATTATAACCAAAACGTATATAATGAACGTATAATTTTAGGGGTTAATATGTAGGTCATGTTAATTACATCAAAAATCATATTTTATACACATGTATTCATCCCTGATAATATTTTTTAACAATATGATGTTGTAATGTTTTTTCCAACAGATATTATTGAGTCCCTTATAATTACACTAGTTTAAAATCATCTGTTTGATATTCTTATGATTGAATGGTTCAACATATGTAGAATACAATGTTTTCATGAGTAGTAAATTATTTAATTTAAAATATGTCAATGGAACAAAGAGCACATAATGATATGCGGAAAGCCGCAGTACATTAAAGAAAATTAAACTACTTATTGATCTCTACTTTTTAAATGGTAGTAGGGATTTAGATCATCTATCAACAACTAAAATCCCCAATTTTGGGTCCCATATAACATATATTATATTTTTTTCATTGGGGTCTCTATTTATTGATTATGATATCCCGATGAAGGGTCATCCTCAATAGAATTTTCACCTAAACCTATATTTTTTTAGCTCATAGTTATGATGATTGATCAATTCTTGTTTTTTGGATCATTGAGATAAAATACATTATTTATTGTTAATCCATTATGAAAATAATTTAATTTTCCATGTACACATTGAAATTCTCATTAATTAATCCCAGTTCATCAAAATGCATTGAACTACTATTGATAAACCATTATCAACAGAAACTGATAAATTGGAATTTTATATAACAATTCTAGTATATATGTTTGATAATTAAAATATTATGATATATTTTCATTAATTATACATTAATCCTTATAACCATATATGTGAATCCCATTTTCCACATGTGTAACTCAACTATTTTTCATCATAGTAAAATCATAATTTTCTTTTGTATAGAGAACCAAACCATTGATTATAAAACTATTAAAATATTTAACAGTTTCATTTTCCCCCTCGGTAGCCATCATTATAGTTCGATAATTGAAATTATATTTCCCTACCACTCCTTATAAATATGAAATCACAGCCATCCTTTTAATTTTTCACTATTTATATTTTTTATCCATTTTTTCCATGATTTATTCAATTATATAAGAATTTCTTTACGAGATTCAATGTTTGATAATTTTTTTAAAAATTATCTAAAATCTAAAGGTGTTATTTCTCCCACTCAGTGATGATGATTATAAAAATAACTCAATTAGAAATATATTCCCCCATAAGAAATATTTAATGAAGAAAAATTAGAAGACATAAGATATCAATATTTGATATGTAATTTATATAGAATTCATCATATTAATTAAAAATATATCATTATGAAACCAAACGTTCATAGTTTCGTTGATTCCAGACGAACCCGTTGAAAATCCTAGTATACTAATCATTAGGGTGCATCCATATACAATGTATTAGGGAACATTGATGAACATCTCTAACCAATTGAACCATAATATAAGAGATTATATTAAAGATTGATGCTGGAAAAAACATTTCTAAATCACATAATATTAATATATAATACTTATTCATGATTTAAAAACTACATGGGCCAACAACATTATTTAATATTGGTTTGAAAAATAATCAGTGTCTAAAGAGTGTATGTCATTTAGTTTTTGGAAGAATACAACTTAAAGATATGGGAATAAAAAATTTCATCAGAATAATAATAAATATTATTTTAGTCCCCTTAATATCTAATAATTCATTATTATGATATTCTTGAAATTTGATGAATACCCCTAGGAAATATTTTCAACATTAATGAAAATGAAAAATTATAATTTTTCTTATTAGGATAGATTGTATTCTTGTGGTGGGAGAATATTCCTTCCTTTACAATTCACTAGTTCTTAATCATCCCTTATCCCCATGTAAACCATGTCAAACATAGTCTTAATTTTATCTCTTTCCATAAAAATTTCATTATTTTCCAATAAAACTATAAAATAGATTTTAATTGATTTAAAAGTAATCAATAATGTTTCTATCACACAAACAATTCAAGTATATTAATTCAAATAATATTGATACATTTTTTCTAGAATGATTTTATAAGGTTTTTATAAAATGGTTTATACAAAGAATTATATATATATGTTGAATTTTAAAATTATTTCTCACATGTTAGTGAAGACAGTTTTGCAACTCATTCATTATTATTATGAAATGTTTTCATCCACTATTTTAATTTATGATACTGAGAAAAATGTTTTTGATATTTTAGAAACACATACGTGATGTAATGTTTCAACCAAACTGTGAGTTCATTGTTCTTAAATGGGACACCCCAATGTTCATTTAATAATCCAATCAAATTTATATATGAATTATAGTCATTTTCATCTTGTGAAACATGGAACTCAATTTGAATTTTTCACTTCTCTGAGTATTATACATTGAAACACATGTATCCCACATCAACATCAAATCATCTATCAGTGGATCAAAAAATACATTAATATCATTACTAGGTTGTCTTTTTCTAGATATATTTAGGAAAAATAATTTATTAATGCATCATTCATAACCATGGGTGAATGTTATAATTTACCGACATGTCTTCCCATCTACCATTGGTATTATTTAGTACATGAAAAAAATTTAATTTATATTTAGGTAATGAAAGATTGTTATTTAATGTTTTATTTTCAAATTAAGGATAGTTATATTACCTTTTCATCAAATAAGGAGGATCTGTTGAAAAACATTGTTTCCCATCAATAATTCTTGTATCTGTATTCTGTGTCAATTGTTATGTGTTTTCCAATCATCCGGATAGACTTTTAAACCGTGGAATGGTAGGAAAGATCCGAAAATAATTCAAAAATATTATTTAATATTTCTTGTATTGATCTATGCAACAGACAAGGAATTTTATTATTGATTCATGTTTATTGAATATAAATATTCAAACCCTTAAACAAGATTGTTCTTTAGAGAACATGGAATGTAAACATAGAATTTGTTTAGCAACATATGTTGAACATGGAAGTGTATTTTATTTTATGAGAATAAATTTTATGAGACCGTCTTTTCTATAAATCTGGTGTCACTCCATCTGTTTCAAGATTGAAAATAATATTATTTCAATAAAGTGTGAAATTTTGAGTATTTAATACAATCAACATACAAAAGTCTATTATAACAGCTATTTTACTTTTCAAATAACATTTAAAAATCTCGATGGCTATATTAAATAATAATATAAATATAATATCATAAATTATTAAAATACATGTAAAATTAATTTATAATTTTTTAAAAATACATTTATTTATTTATTAATATAAAAATATTATTTTTAAATAATTCATATATATTTATTTATAATTATAAATATATCTTTTTATAATTATATTAATCATACATTTATAAATAAATATATTTGTGAATATATATATAATTCATTAAATATAATTAAAAATATATTTATATTATATATATATATTTATTGGAGTCCAAAAAGTGTATGGATTTTATATTTATTAATGTAGTCACATTTTATGTGCTAGAATAAGTTTTTTTCTATTGAATAATATTCTGGAGCAATAATGAATTTGGAATGTTCATGTGACCATCAACTATATATAGAAATATTTCCAATAATATTAATTCAATGACTCAAACATGAATTGATAAATAGAAATCATACTCAATATTTTACCACTGACATGTATTTTTCAATAATTGATCCTTCCTTAATTTAATAATTTAATATTATACTTGATATTTATCAATATCATTAATAAGTTATTATTCTCTCATATATTCACTGTCCTAATGTTTTTATACACATTACATCATAAACCAGGAGCATACAAATAATTATTTGATGTATAAATATAAATTATCATATTAGCAATGACAATCAAATTTATTTTTTTCATAGCTGAATTACATAAATATATATATTAATTTAATAATCACATATAAATTTTTCAAGGAAAATATTATTTTTTATTAGATGGATGAAATCCCATGGAAATTCATTTTATTTCTTTTCATACAAACTATATATCAAAATTTGCATAAAAATTTATTTCTAGGGAATGTAAAATGTAATGTAATCATCATATTTTGACAAAGGGCCAATGAGTATGGTGTAATGACCTAGGTCTAGATGCCACTCAACTGGTTCCCCATACCCAGTTTTCTATATGGCCTCATGATCATTTCCCCAAATTCCCAAGGCTATCAACTAGTAGTGAGGGCCTTGGGTTTTATAGTGGGAAAACAATGCCCTCATTGGAATATTGTAACATCGCAGAACAAATAATAAAAATAGTACAACTAGTAAATAGAATGAAATTGATGTAAAAAATAGCAGACTAAAATATTAAGATAAACAATAGCAATATAATATCAAAATGATGCATCTTGTCACATGTTCAAAGAAGACTGCAAAAACAAGAAACACTATATTTACGTACAATACAATACTAAGAAATTGTAAAAAAACATAACTATATCACACTACTAGGATTGATCCCATGCTCCCATTCTCCAAATAAATAATCATATACCTAAAATGGGGCATTTCCCAAGACAACAACTAGAACAATATAGTCTGTTTAGCCACAAAAAAAACCCCAACAGGGTGTGAGAAATAAATCTCATTAAGAAACCACCAAAGTTCAGTTCCAATCAGTCAGTGTATATATGCAATATTACTATATAGTAGTGACATGCAGTAACTATCAGGTACTTAAATGTAATTAATCCTACATGTATTCAAATTCTATTATAATAATTTAATGTTATTTAATCAATTCAATTTCACTAAATTATATTAGTATTGGAATCTTGCCTAAGCCCTACAATCCCCAGTATAATGTAAAAACAATAGATACATCAACAGGCTATCTAAACAAATAACTGTAAATTGAATCCAAGATTGTTATTTGTCTTGGAAAACATGTCGTTAGTCATTCCATTTCAATATTGCCCAGAGCCAAGCCATATGTATAAGTATTTCAGAATATTTAAAATAGGGACAAGCCGAGTGTATCAGCATTTCAACGTATAAAAATCAAGGACATGACTAGTGTATCATCATTTTAGTATATTATTAGTTCCAAGCCTAGTGTATATGCATTTCTTCATATTCAGGGAAAATCCAGGAGTATAAGCATTTCAAAATATTTAGGTTCAAGCCTAGTGTATAAGCATTTTATCATAGTAAACAACACATGTAAATTACACTATTACATTGTTTTCTATAATCAACTCATGTGGGAAAAATTACATAACAAGACTAACATGTGAATTACAATTTCAACAAAACATTAACATTAATATTCACATTGAAACATTCTTTTAACTGATTTCAATCTAAAACAAAACTTCAAAAGGGAAACAAATGCAAGCCCATTGATATCCTCGTCCAAACTGCTGGGCAGTGGTCATCTAGGGGAAAAAACTACCATGGTGGCCCTTAATCAAAACAATTAAGCCAACATAATCTTTAATTAATTTATTCAATTACCTAATGACAGTAGGTATCAACATGTGTCAAATATTCAATCATGTGACACCCTAATCATGGATGTGCGGTACAATGACATGTATAATGAAATTGACATTAACCAATTAGAATGATACCACCTACCTCATCGTAATACAACTCTCCCCATATAGCCTTGATCTCCAATTTGAGATATAATGATGTAGATGTATGAAAATAAAAACCACTCAAACTTAAATCACTTAATCTGGAATCAAAATTGGGAAGAATTGATCAAGAATAATTATGATCTAATCAATATGGTTGGTACAAGACAAATGGTGACAGAAATAGATATTGGATGATCAACTAGGAAGGGGTTGAAGTTCCATTGCTCTACTTGAGTCCCCCCGTCAAGCCCTCTGCCCAATATGAAAAATGGTGTGGCTACTGCCTATTTTAAGAAAAATCTCATGTACACGACACGTATGTCTATATACATGGCATGTACATCATTTTACAGTTCATTTGATAGCTGAATAGTTCTGGCACACTTTCCAGGTCTAGTCGACATGACAACATGACGTGTAGCATTAATTATATGGTGTGAGTATAGTTTTTCACCATTGTCTTATCAACATGCCCACTCTCTTGGTATTCCCATCATACACTGCCAATGTACACGGTGTGAACATATGATTACATGGATTTTTCCAGAGAATCATCCTGTGTGACAGTATGATCATGTAATTGTATACTCTTCCAATAATTTCTCAAAAACAACTCAATGGAAAAATAAAATAACCATACCTCAGATGAACAATGTGGGTTATTTAAAACTTCCCACCATAAAGATATTCATCCCCAAATTTCCCTTCTATGGGTGGTGAAGGAATATCATAGAATATCACTAACCACTAAGCATGTACAATGACCTCCCTCTCCCAAGTCCTGCCATGTAATATACCATACTTCTATAACACCAATACAAGAGGAACTAACCAGAATCAACGAACCATTATGATCCTATCAGAAATATGATTCAGATGCTTCCCAATGGATGCATCAACCATAAGCCCACCCTCCTCATGATGAAAATTTTGAGATGGTTCTGAGTGATAATGGAATAGCTATGATATAGGGATGAAATCATGCATGGCTTGGTACCTCTGAGGTAACTATAATCTATAGGAAACTAACCCAATCACTCCATAATCTCAAACGGTCCAACATATCTCAGTGAAAGTTTACCATGTCTCATAGTCCTCTTGTTTCCCAATCCTCGGTGCACCACATAGGAAAACATTATCCCCAAACTCAAAATTCAAACGTCATCTATGGTGATCATCCTATGATTTCTGAAGAGACTATGCAGTATCAATTTACTTCGGAATCATGTGGTCATACTCAGTAGTCTCATTAACAAGACGATGTCCCAACATAGCTGCATGTCCTTCCTCCAGTCATCCTAGGGGTGAATGGAATGGCCTCCCATAGAAAGCCTTATATGGATCAATGCGAATAGTATCCTACAAGATATTATTATATGAAAACTCAAACAGTGGTATATGATACTCCCAAGATCCCCCAAAATCTAAGACACATGTACACAACATTTCCTCTGTAACATATATCCGACTCTTTTACTAGACATCGGTTTGAGGGTGGTGTGATATTCTTAGAAGCATATGTGTATCGAACACCCTCAAAAAACTCATCTAGATTTGAGTTGTAATGAGAGTGTTCTTATATGATGTTGTAACCATGGTCTTCGATGCATTAATTAGAGTATGGTTTGTGTTTGTTTTCAATCCTTAGTGGATGTTCAGAATGTGTACCAGTAATGTGATCATGCAGTTCAAGCAGACAACAGTATTGAAGGTGGCACCGTTTCCCAGTGTTTGCCAAATTTTTGGGCCTAAAAAATTGAAAATGTAGAAAAGTGTTTTTGGAAGAGAGACTTGCGCTCCATGTACTTGAAGGAGATTAAAGTTGAATGCCATATGTTTTTCAAGATCAGATCAGGAATAATGGAAAACGGATAAGGGTCATGTAGGTTTTGGGCTGGTCGCGCAAGTGACTTGCATGCCATGAAAGGACTTGCGCGTCGATGCATAGGAGGTTAGAAAGTTGTTTGTCTGTTGTTCTTCAAGATCAGTGCTTCAAAATAAAGCAATGGAAAGAGGGCCACACAATAATTGGTGTGTTCTCGTAGGTTGGTTGTGCGACAGAGGATAGGGCGGTTAGAGCTGCACGCCGAGACTTGTGCGTCGTGAGGACACTTGCGCGCCACCGCACAGGGGTCTGGATTGCCTATAAATAGAAGAGAACCCCTCCTCATTTGTAAAGAAGTTCAAGACGTAGAGATTTTTTGGGGTCCTGTCATGAAATTTTTTGAGTTGCACAAGTGGTAGTTGGGCCGCGCAGGTAGACGCTACACGCCGGTTGTTGGCTGCGCGCCCAAGGCGGTTTGGGTGAGAACGGAATTGAGTCGCGCAGGTTTGTAGTTGAAGTAGGCAGTGTCGCGCATGTGGTTGGTTGATACCTGCATTTCAGTTTGAACCTGCACATCGAATTTGTGTCGGGAAGGAGACTTGCATGCCAGACAGTAAAGAAGAGCGCCAGTGTTTTTGAGCCGTGTTAAAGATGGGAGATTTCTCGGTACTCTTGAAGGGAATTGAGATTTGACTATAGGAGAGAGTTGGACTTCAACATAACATCTACACGCAACCGAGGATGTATGATTTTGCGATGATGAAGAGACCTTCACGTCTATAAACTGATTGTGACTTCACCAAGGGTTGTGAGCCAGGGGAGTCAACATGAGTGACCCGAGGGAAGCAGTGAGCTATCCCTAAATATTTTTATAAAGGCAGTGAGCCTGGGACAGAGTGACTGTGCCCGAAACATTATAATGCACATCTAGTGAATTTTTAAGGGAATTTGGTACGACCGACAACCTATCGGTGTATGCTCCTTGGACATATCCCTTAGTGGTGAACAAGGTAAAAAGTGTTGTGTCGTCTCTCTGCATGTGAATGTTTACTTTCTGTTCCTATTCATCATACAGGTTTAACAAGATCCTGCCAACTTTGAAACAAGATCCATCACTTTAAAAGAAAAGATGATTCCCTAATTCAACCCTCCCCTCTCAGGGTGTCCTAGGGTCCTACAAGTGGTATCAGACGGTAAAGGTTGCTGGTGTTGAATCTGTCATTTCATGTCATAGAGAATACAGTCAATGTTAGGGGAGTCCCTCTTTTCGATGGATGTGATTTCCAGATCTGGAAGAACAGAATGAGATATCGTTTAATATCTCTAGGAATAGAAGTCCTCTTTGCTTCTGTGCAAGGAATAAATGTTACTGATCCAACAAGTCGTTCTATGACTAATACAGACAGGAATGTTCTTGATGCAGATTCTAAACCTCAGAATGCTATCACTGTAGCTCTTTCAGTTCAAATTTATCTAAAGGTGATGACTTGCACCTCAGTAAAGTCTATGTGTGATAAACTTGAAAATATATATAATGGAGACAACAAATTGAAAGAGGCAAAATATCAAGTTATGAACAACAGGTTTTATGTTCTAAAGAAGCATCATGATGAGAATGTAGATTCATTCTTTAACCGAATCACTAAAGTAGTAGGAACAATATGACGGCTTGGAGTGAAAATCAAAGACATTGATATTGTATAGAAAATATTGTGAAGACTTCATCCTATGTAGAATGCAAAGGTATCATTCCTCGAAGAAAGAGATCTATCTAAACTATCTCTAGATGATCTACTAAGTATTCTAGTGGCATATGAGATGAGAGTCAAACCCGAAGAAGCTACGACTCATGTTAGCTAGGAAATGGCATTCAATGTCGTGGACAAACTGAAAATTTCATAAGATAGTGGTGATGATGATGATGAGGAAAAAAAGTTATTTCTCTTATTTCCAAGAGGCTGAAAAAGGGAAAAGGTAAATTTAAAGGTACGTAACCTTTGGCATGCTTTCGTTGGGGAAGAGTTGAGCACATTGCCTCTCAGTGAAAAAGAAAGTTCAATGATGAAGAAGGTGAAGCATAAGTCATTGAGAAGCCCCAGAAATTTTTTTTCAAAATTTGTGACTTCAAAACTATAATGAAGATAAAAAATAAGTGTATTGTCTGTTAAGAGGAAGAGGATGATATTGGATTCTTTGAAGAAGAAGGACCCAAATTTAAAACTGGAAACCATGCTTCCATGATGGCTACTGTTGAAAAGACAGAACCCACTATCGACAAAGATAAAGACAATCATATGACTCATAATTGTGATCCTAGGTTGAAAATTATGGATTCATTTTTCAATGGTTGAGAACAAATGAACGAAATATAGTAAGAGGAAAGAAATGGTGAAAGAATCATCAGAATATGTGGATGAGCATGAAGCTCAAATTGAATGACTAGAAGAACTAGTGAGAGTTCAATCATCAATCCTTGAAAGCAGAGCCGACATTTCAGAATTGAAGCTTATAATTGAAGTACAATAAAAGGTCATAAATGACCTTACATCTAAACTGGATGAGAAGACCAAACAGTTTAGGGTCTTGGGGAAGAAGTTTTTATTCTTATAATCAAACTAGAGTGTTGATCAACCACATATGAGGGTAAGAATAAAATTCATTTTGAAATATTCTCTGATGCATAATTACTGGAAAGAGCCAAGAGTTGTTCTAATGGGGTTTGAAAAATCATCAGTGATCAAAGACCCGCTTGCATGGGAATGAGTGGAATTAGATGTGAAGCTAAGACTTCAACTACTGGAAGTAAATAGAGACAAAAGAAACACATGATGAAAGTTGGACTTGCTGAAAAGTTTCCAGATCTGATGAAAGAGAAAACCTCAATCCAAACTAAAAGGATAACTAAAAATTATCCTCAACCATTCCGAAATGAATGGTAGTTTAACTATTCTACCAAGGAAGAAAGTATGAGGAGAAACTCAAGGTAGGAGACATTTCCTCTCATGAAGTGTCAGTTCTGTGGCTATCTAGGACATACCATGTCATATTGTGAAGAGGCATGGAGCTATCTGAATGGAGAAGATCTGGGACATCAAAAAAGAAGACTGACTTCATATCCTCTATCTTATAGAAGAAATAGTTTCTATTGACACTATTTTCATTGCTCTAACTTTGGTCATAAGGTTGTTAATTTCATGCAGAGAAGGGATATGGACACCTCATTCTGGAATTCAAGACAAGTCAAATCTCATCCACAATATAGTGTTGGTCTCTCAAATAGGTTTTCTCCTCTCGAAGAAGTCTCCTACTATGAAGAAAAAATGTACACAGAGGAGATAATTGAAAGGCCATCCGTGCTCTATACTCATTCCAATGTCTCATGGAAATAACCGAAGAAAATTGAGAAATCCAACATTGCAGAGGTGGCCCTCAAAGCTACAACAAGCATCCACACCTGGATTCTTGATATTGGATACTCTATCAATTTGATGGGAAATGCTGAATTTTTGATGAAAATTAAAAATAAGGTTGATGTAACAATGAGAATTGGTAATGATGGTGCTTTGATGATTAAAGGTAGTGGGAATACTGCTCTCACCAATGGTGTGAAAATTAAGATTGAAGTTCATTATATGGACGGTCTACGTCAAAATCTCCTTAGTGTGAGTCAACTATGTGACTTAGGGGTCATAGTAAATTTCAATCAAAAAGGTTGTATGATAAAGTAAAAAACACGGAATTCTATTATGAAAGGCTGTAGAACAAATGGAAACTTATATCAGGTCGATAGTAAAGTGAACTCCTTCTATTTATCTGTTGAAGAAGAAAACCATTTGTGGCATTGAAGGCTGAGGAACACTAAGCAACAAGAAGTGGAGAAGATAACTAAGATGAATATAGTCATGGATATCCCCATTCTGAAATGTGAACAGCAAAAATCATGTGATGCTTGCATACATGGGAAGCTGGTCTATATTTCATATCATCCAAATAAGAAAAAGGAATCACATATTTTTGATCTCTTTCAAACAGACATATTTGGCTCAGTATATGTTGATGGAACTCATGGAGAAAGGAACATTGTCCTTTTAATAGAAGATTACCATAGAATGGAATGTGTAATGGTTATACATATTCTTGACTACATGAAAGCATATCGTTGAATCACTGATAATTATATTTGACGAACAATCAATGTTTTGCACTCAGACAATGGATGGGAATACACATCCATTTAATCTGAAAACTACCTAGAGAAGCACGAGATACAACATGAGGTAGAATTCATGAGAACTCCACAGAAAAATGGAGTTATTGAGTGCAGAAATTGTAAGGTTAACAATATGGCCAGGACTATACTGATTGAGAGCAGTATCTCTCACCATTACTGGAGGGAAGCTGTTGAAGCTGCAGTGCGCATTCAGAATCAAAAAGGGATTTATATGGGAGAAACAAAGACACCATATAAATTGTGACATGGAAGGAAGCCTTCATTGAAATACATTCGTGTTTTCGGAAGCAAACGTTTCATCCGGAACAAAGAAGGAAATCAAGGGATGTTTGGTGACAATGCTGATGAATGAATTTTTCTTGGGTATCCAATGAACATCAAATCCTACAATAGTTTCAAAATCGATTAGGAAGGATATTGGTAAGCAATGATGTTAAGATAATTGAAGAGAAATCCACATATGCTTGAAGGACGTCAAATGATGATGTAATAGAAAGTGAGGAAGAATGTGAACGTGGAGAAATTACAAATACCGAAATAGATGAAGCTATACAAAACACTGAGCAGTCACATCATGATGTTGTCTCAGAAGAGGAATCTGAAGAAGAAACTATGGATGGAGAAAATGCGACTGAACCACACAAGAGAAATCGTAGAGCTGATATTGATCCATCTAACATAATTGGGGACAGGAATGCACCCACTCAAAAAATGAAGATGGGAAATAACATGCAATCATCATTTTTTTGTTTCTGTGGAGGCGTCCTCATTTGAAGAAGCTGCAAATGATGAATCATGGGTGAATGCCCTGAATGAAGAGTTATATCAGATTGAAAAGAATCAGACATGTGATATTGTCTAGAGACCCGAAGGTCACAATGTGATTGGTACACAATGGATCTTCAAGAACAAGTTTAATGAGCATGGAAGTGTTTTCAGAAACCAGGCACGACTGGTTTGTAAGGGATATTCCCAGATTAAAGGTGTTGATGTTGAAGAAAACTTTTCTCCAGTGGCTAGACTGGAGTCAATCAGGATGTTCCTTTCCATGGCACTCCAAAGAGGATATATAGTATATCAAATGGATTTCAATACATCATTCCTAAATGGTGTACTTGAATAAGAAGTCTACATTTAACAACCAGTAGGTTTTGTTCTTGGTACTGATGAAACAGAGGTCTATAAACTGATGAAAGCACTAAATGGTTTAAAGCAGGAACCACGGGCGTGGTACTCCTAGCTGGATTCTTATCTCAAGATGCTGGAATTCAAAATTAGAGGATTAGATCACAATATATATGTGAATAATTCTCCAAAAGAACAATTCATTGTTCTTGTCTACGTTGATGATATCATATTTGGTGGCAGCAGGCAGAAATCAGTGGATGAATTTTCCAATCACATGAAATTAGAATTTGAAATGTCTATGATTGGGGAGCTCACATATTACTTGGGGCTGCATGTGATTCAAAAGAAGGATTAAACTTTCATTTCTCAGGAAATGTATGCAAGAGAGCTGCTGAAGAAGATTAATATCCAAGACTCCAAACCAATGTCAACTCTGATTTTAGTTGGAACTAAACAAGGAAATCAGGAGGATGGGACCTCTTAAGATCACACCATGTACAGGAGGATCATTGGAAGATTACTGTACTTGACAGTGACATGGCCAGATATTTTCTTTGCCACATGTCTTGCATCCCGCTTTCAATGAAATCCAAAGAAGAGCATATGGAAGCCTTAAAAATAATCAGGAGGTATATGAAAGGCACTCACAATTATGGCTTAAAATTTTCTGGAGGAAGGAACAATGAATTATCATCTTTTTATGATGCTGACTCGGCTATCATTTTTGTGGACAAAAATTCCACCAGTTGTGGAGATTTCTATATTTGAAATAAATGTCTTGGCTGGTTGAGCAAGAAACAAGAAAGTAATTCTATTAGTACTGTTGAAGCTCTGTATATATCCGCCACAAAGGCATGCATTCAACTACTATGGATGAAGAAACAATTAACAGATATTAGTGATGAGGTGGAGCAACCAATGGTGATTTACTGTGATAACTAGAGCGCAATTGATCTTATGATGAATCCAGTTAAACATTATCGTACAAAACATATTGAAATTAGGTATCACATTTTCAAAGAAAAATTCAAGCAAGGGTTGATTTGAATGGATCATGTGGGAACTGATGAGAAAGTGGCTGATATCCTGAACAAGCCACTATCAACAGCTGTGTTTGAGAGGCATCAGTTGAACCTCTGTGTTCAGCCACCTCCCAGTGCATAAGAAGGTTTCACAATACCCCTTTCCTCGATTATCATGACTGTTTTTATCTATTTATGGATGTGATGCAGGTTTGTGGTGGAGATACTATTCAAGTGGAGTATGGTTTGATCTGATCATTGAACAGATTACCGGTCTTTGGGTTTATTTTCAATGGGGGAGAAAGAAATAAATTCAAGCATGTTTAGGCATGTAATGCTTCTGTGACACGATGCGGATTCAGTGTCTGTGATAGGATGAGAGGGAATACATTGGTAATGTAATGCTTTTGCATCTTTTATAATTACAAAACATAGGAACCTGATTAATGCTTTATCTCTTGTTTTCTACATCGATCATTTCACATGTAGACTTAGAGTGTTGGGTGAGTTTAATCTTGCATTTTTAGTTTACATGTGAATGGGGATATATTGAATTTATTTTCTTATTTCCAAAAAACAAAAAGGGGGAGATTGTTGGAAACATGGTCTTCTATTCATGAATTGGAGTATGGTTTGTTTTTGATGTCAATCCTCAGTGGAAGTTTAAAATGTGTACCATAAATGTGATCATATAGTTCAAGAAAACAACAGTATTGAAGGTGGCACCATTTCCCAGTTTTTTCCAAATTTTTGGGCCTGAAAAGTCGTCCAATGGAGAAAAGTGTTTTTGGTAGAGAGACTTGCACACCATATACTTGAAGGAGAGGAAACTTGTGCGCCATATGTTTTTCAAGATCATAACATGGAAAAATGGGAAAGGGATACGGTCCGCGTAGGTTTTGTGCTGGTCGCGCATGTGGCTTGAGTGCCGAGAAAGGACTTGTGCCCCAATACCAAAGAGGTTGGAAAGTTGTGCGCCTGTTGTTCTTAGAGATCAGAGCATCAAAATATGGAAAAGGAAAGAGGGTCGCACTAGTATTGGTGTGGTATCATAGGTGGGTTGTGTGATAGAGGATTGGGCATTTGGAACTGCGCGCTAAGACTTGCGCACTGTGAGGACACTTGTGCGCAACTACGCAGGTGGTCCAGTTTTCCTATAAATAGAGGACCACCCCTCCTCAATTGTAATGATTTTTAAGACATAGAGATTTTTCCAGCTACCGTTGCGCATGTAGTTGAGTCACACAAGTGGTAGTTAGGCCACACAGGTAGTGGTTGTTCACCGGTTGTTGGCTGCGCGCCCATGGCAGTTTGGGTGAGAACGGAATTGAGTCGTGTAGGTTTGAAGTTGAAGTATGTGGTGTCGCACCAGTGGTTGGTTGATACCTACACACCAGTTTGACCATGATCTCTGAATTCTTGCCGCACATGAGACTTTTGCACCATGCAGTAAAGAATAGCGCCAATGTTTTTGAGATCCATGAATACTGGGAGATTACCCAATACTCTTGAAGGGAAGTAAGATTTGACTAGAGTCGAAAGTTAGACATCAATAGAGAATCTACAAGCAACAGAAGATGTATGATTTAGTGATGATGAAGATACCTTCACGTCTATAAATTGAGTGTGACTTCACCAAGGGCAGTGAGCTAGGGGGGTCAACAGGAGTGACTCGAGGGAAGCAATGAGCTATCCATGAATATTTGTAAAGGAAGTGAGCCTGGGACAAAGTGACAGTGCCTGAACCTTTGTAATCCATAGCTAGAGAAGTTTTAGTGGAATATGTAATGATTGAAAACTTTTCGGCGTATTCTCCTTGGACGTAGCACTATGTGGTGAACCAAGCAAAAAGTGTTGTGTCGTCTCTCTGCACGTGAATGTTTTCTTTATGTTCATATCCATAATACAGGTTTAACAAGCTTCTAAAAAACGTGGGAACAATATCCATCACATTAAAAGATAAATTTGACACCCTGATTCACCCCTCCCCTCTCTGGGTGTCCCGAGGTCCTACATATGAAATCATAGAATGAGGGAGCCTATGATTATGTACAACCTCTTAGATATACATCATTATATGGTCCTCAAAACCTAACTTATCCTTGATTAGTAGGAAGTTATTGACCTTTGTAATCCTATCTTCTACGACCCATACAACATTGTTTCCCCTAGGAGTCCTTGACAAACCCTACACAAAATCCATCATGACATCATCCCACTTCCACTATGGAATGGGTAGCTAATGTAGGATCCTAGTTGGTCATTGAAGCACCATCTTCACCTAATGACATATAGATCATATCATAAAAAAACTAGAAACATCCATCTTCATATCAGTCCCCAAATACTGACGGTGTAAGTCATGATACATCATGGTGACTTTGGAATGCACTACCCAAGATGAATCATGAATCTACCACATCATCTCTAATGAATATTCCTTGAAACACATGCATGTCCATGGATATGTAGAACATCATCCTTTCCTACTGTCTACCTAGGAGGAGGGTCCTCACCTGCCACACTCTCCTGTAGAAATAGTCCTTTGTAATATGATAACTACCTCATCCTCACCCTGTCCATTTGGTTAGAGGTAACTTCCAATGATAAAGATATGAATGTACCATAATGTCGTGTGCCTCCAAAGAAATTTTAGAGAACAAATCCATATGCTCCCACTCACCACGGCCCTCCTGCACTGCCAGTATGGGATTCCACCTTCATAGTGTGTCAGCCACTATATTACCTTTGAAAGGAATATTGGAAATCTGAAAATCGATCATGTTATGGTATTCCACCCAACTTCAATGTCTCAGATTAAAATCATGCTGAGTTGCGATGTATTTGAGACTTTTGTGGATTTTTTACACTGAAAACGATCTACCAATAAATAATATCTCCAACAGCGCAGATCTTGAACAACTACACCCTACTCGAGATGATACATTTGGTTATTCGATTCATGTAGCCTCAATGGCCGATACCTGTACACAACAACTATCTCCCCTTTCATGACATTGCTCCAAACCCAACACATCATGCATCCTAGTACACAGTGTAACTCTTTCCCAAATATAGAAATATCAGTGTTAACCCCAAAGCCTAACGTCTATTAAACCCATGAATGTCTGCATCACATGAATCTGAACACTCAAACATCACATCATTATTAGTCAAGTGGATAATTGGTGCTTATAATCGTGAGAAGTATTATATAAAATATTTTATGTAACCAGTTATCCCACAAGAAGCTATGAACCAAAAAAAATAATGTTGGGAAGCTCCCAGGTCAATACATATCTCACTTTTTCTAGCTCCATTGATACAATTGACTCTGAGATGATGAGACCCCATAATTGAAACTGATCCATCCAGAAGTGGAATTTTATGAGCTTTGAATATAAGTGATGCTATCTCATTTTAATCACAATGATATCATGGAGATTTTCTTGTTCATGTCGATTATTAGAATACACCACGATATCATCCATGAAAACCACTACGATATAGTCTAGGTAAGGATAGAACACTATGTTCATTAGTTTAATGAAAACTTTTTGTGTATTCATGGGACCAAACAGCATAACCATGTACTCATAGAGACCAAACCTACTAATAAATGTTTTATGATGTATGTATGTTTCTCAAACATGTACCTAGTGATATCCTGACCTCATGTAAATATTTGATGTAATGCCTCGACCCTAGTTACCCATAGTCAGTGAATTATTACATAATATTAGCATGATCACAAAAGATCATGTCTCAAATGATCGATTATTTTTGTAGCCTTGGAAACACTAGAAACATTCATAATGTCTACATTACATCATAAACTGAAAAACTACAGCAAAATATTGTCTCCATAGACAACACTCATTTACCCTCATATTATCCCGGTAGGTTATTCATAAAATAATTCTTCCCATCCTGTGAAAAATAAAACATAGAAAGGGGTGAGCTCAGATGCCCATTAAGGATAACAATATAGAGGAAACTTTCATAAATAAGCATAAACATTTAAGGCAATGTATAACTAAAACAAATGACTTTTAAACTTGATCATCAGAAAAATATGGCAGAAATAAAATGAAATAATTCCATTTATATATTAACATGGATATTCTACAAGTAAAATAATCACACGTAATATGAATAACCATTTTCATAATGATGGAATACATAATTCCAGACTATCATAACCACATAGTCAAGGACATGTGGAAAGAATGCATATAATATTTTTTCAATTCCTTCTGCCAAGACACTAGTTTCTATCATGAGACCTACTAATGCATCGAGGAGCTATACTGAGCTCCACCTGTCACTTATTTAGTCCAATACATTCATCATATGAACATGTTTAAACATAACATAATCATTCGTATTAATACTATCATATGAAATGTCAATACTTTCTCCATAAACCGTAAATGGTATAAAAATAACACATCCACAATCAAACATATCACAAATCCTTCAATACCATATGGAAGTTTTGTATAATAATCAATCATCTTCAAATAAGCCTAAAATTCTTCAAAGGATGTTGACATAGATGAAATCAATACAATTTGATAGAAATATCTCCTTTTTGAAATAATTTAAAAGTCACATAATTTTAAAATGAAATACTTACTTTGAAAATATTCTTTATAAACTTGTAAGGGAAGATTCAATGATTTTATAATGGTGTAAAATATCTGCACCCTCCATATAATTTAAAAAATTTCTTACCTTAATTTTGTCGAAAAGGATTAAAAGGACCTTGTTTGGAAAAGTACGGAAAGATTCTTTTATAAACATATTATAACAAGTCAATCAAGGGTATAAATGACTTTAACCCATATTCAATAAAATAGTAAGAATGTTTTGAAATACATTTTTAAGAAACATGGATGTGGATGATAAAGAGGTCCTAGTAGATAATTACGTATAAACAACCTCGCATAATGAAGAGATTGTGAAATAAACCCCTACATTGTACTTTTCCTTGGTCGAGGGTAGGTTAAAATCATTTATAATAGTGAAATAATTTTTATTAAATTCTACATGAGTAATTTTAATTAATATGATATCATATATGATCTTTTAACAATGCTTCGTTAATAATATCTTAGTATTATCGTTGTTTCGGGTGTTAACTTACTCATTTTATTTTATATGTTTTGTTGCATAAGTCATGTTTGTTATGGATAGGTTGTATCTTATTCATATCCAGAATGATATCAAGTCCTTAAAAATTATTTTTAATCATTAAATGAGAATTAGACTGAATGGCTATGATGGGGAATGAATCTTATCACGTTCATGGACATGGTAGTCCGTACGTACGCACGAGCGATAATATAATTTTTTTGATATTAAAATATTATATCATTGGATGGTATATCATATATACAGAATAATTATAGTGTTATATTTATTATTTACTTCAATTACACTTCATTACCATACCTATCTAAATAATAATGTTTTGAATAACAATTACACAACGACGTGGAGACAATATATCATACGTACACATGTATGGTGAAATGTCATTCAAAGGATGGATAGAATACTGAATATGTTGGTAACATATATATAATAACAGTACAGTATATATAAGATACTGGAGTTATTATTTGATAATGGAAATAACATAAAATAAGAAGTTGAAGAAGAAAGGAAATTGAATGATGGTTGTGAAAACATTACCTCTTTTTCGGGATCTTCATTTTGTTCGGATCAAAATAAGGCCTCTAGGTTGAATTTAGGGAAGTTGAAAGAATATTTTGGCAGGGTTTGTCCATGCCAAATGGCTTTGAAGGAATGAATTAGAGATTTGATGGAGTGTCCTTTTATAAGAGGGTTGAGGGGAAACTTTGGAAAAGCTAGAAATATTATATTATAATAAATTCATATTCTGTTTATAATGTCTCCAAACATATTTATTTCGAGTATAAGGTGGGTATGGGTCTGAAACTACTCAAACAATAGGTTTTAGATAGGTTTTGGTCTCTTTATTAACCTTATCATTTAGTTTTAACGCTTAGTTAATTAGTTTTACATTTACCATGTCTCATTGTTTTTTTATATTATATAGTTAATAATCAAACTATAAACTTCGAAGCGACCCCCAAGTGGTTCATTAATGATGCAACTATTATTATATAAGTCCTTTGGCCGATCATTTTTTTTAACAATAGATAATCAATTCTTTATATAATATTTATTTTAAAAACTCTTTTATGTCAATTTTGAAACTATTGGGTATTTTGTATTTGATAAATTCATAATAGTATTATTAATTCTAAAAATATTCCTATAACTAAACCTAATATGTCATAGAGATCTATAGAGTTATTTTGATTCATAAAAAGTTTCAAAGTACATTTATTTGTATATTTATAATAACAATTATTTTAATATTTCATTAATTATGTAATTACTGCATCACCATTGTGTCATAAATAAATTATATTATATAATGTATAACAATAATAAATAAAATAATATTATGTAGGAAATCTTGTTATTTTTCTAATTAATATTTACAATCCAATTTATCTTATTTATAACCATATATTAAAAATGTTTTAGTAATTCAACACTGATTTTAACTCTTTTAACTCTTCTCTGAATTAAATAATAATAAATGTCCTAAACTAATCCAAGTGGACCAAAATGATAATATATTATTCCTAAGGTTGTTTTTGGTCTATATTCACTTTTCCAATATAATTTGGACATGTGTTAGGGTAATATTAATATAATTTTTTCCCTTAATTACACTATTTACTTTTAACCGTGGTAAATAAAATTAATATGTTACAATTCACTAAAAATTATTTTAATCCCATTGAACCACATTTTAAATACTGATATCAACCGTGTATCTCAATTTTTTAAATTCTACTCATATAAGAGGTAAAATTAGGTTTAATTTGAATTTGAAAATTCTCCTAGGAGATGGGAAAAAGACGGTGAAAAGTTCTAAGAAATTTTTATATATCTAAAATTATTATAAATTGACTCTAATGAATTAAATTGAAATTATATATGTATTATGTTTATATTTTTAACTTAATAACATTTTAATAAAATGAATAATTATTTAAATAAAATTTTTGTATTAAACTGTAACTCTGTGTTTTTTCATTATTCATCAAAAATAGAATGATTTCAGAAATATACCAAAAATTAACCCAAACCAAATTTCGATATTCGAAATCCTAATATGAAATCCATATTGAATGAAATAAATTTATAAAATTCCAAAAACTTGGTATTACTATTCATAATGGCAAGTTTAATTTGTCGTGGTGTGTGTTAGAACTCGAAGTTACGTACAACACACGGTACTATATTTTTCAAATAGAAGCATATTGTGGAAGCTTGGGGTGTCACATTCTGCCCTCCGTCAAATAATTTTGTCCTCGAAATTTCTAGAATATTACTTCATAAAAATACTTGGGTGGTTCTTCATCATAAGTTCCTCGAGATCCCATATTTCCTCTTACATCTTATGGTTTCACCATAGAACTTTTACTAGGTGTGTCGTCTAGTTTCTCAGCACTTGTTCTCTCGTATGAAGAATTCTGATGGGATCTTCACAATAAGACAAATCGGGTTCCAGTTCTAATTCCTCAAAGGTGAGTACATGCATTGGGTCCGACATTTATTTTCTCAACAGTGATACGTGGAACACATCGTGAACATTGAAAATACATTGCGGAATTTCCAAACGGAAAGCTACATCCTCAATTCGTTCTAGAATTTCGAAAGGTCTAATGTAATTGGGACTCAATTAACCACTCTTACTGAAACTTATAACACCCTTACATGGAGATACTTTCATGAAAACAGGATATCCCACCTGAAATTCCAAATCCTTCCTTTTGTTATCACCATGTCTCCTCTGCCTACTTTGAGATTCTTTAATGTTATTTTGGATTACCTTCACCTTTTCCATCAGTTCCTCCCCCAGTTCTGGGCCTACATGGTTTATTTCACTAATATCATCCCCACAGGTTGGTGTGCGAAATCTCTATCCATATAACGCTTCATATGGTGCCATCTTTATACTCTAATGGAAGCTATTGTTATAGTAAAATTCCACCAGAGGTAAATATTGATCTCACATAGCCTGAAAGTCAAGTGAGAAATATCTCAACATGTCTTCTAAGGTTTGAATAATTCTTTCTGATTGTCCATCTGTTTGAGGGGGGTAGGCAGTGCTCAAACGAAGTTTAGTATACAGGGATTTCTAAAGTCTTTTTCTGAATCTTGATGTAAAACGGGGATCACGATCCGAAACAATTGATAGGGGTACTCCATGAAGCCTCACAACTTCATTAATATCTAGTCTTGCTAGATTTTCAATGGTAAATCTTCCCTTAAGGAAAGAAAATGTACTGACATGGTAAGATGATCAACAATGACCCATATTGCATCGTTCCTTCTTGGAGTCTTTGGTAGTCCCATGTCAACGTCCATCGTGATATTATCCCATTTCCACTCAGGTATGGGAAGAGGTTGCATGACTCCTCCCGGTTGTTGCCTTCTAGATTTCACTTGTTGACAAACCATATATCTTGACACAAAATCAGTGATCTCCCCCTTCATTTTGTCCCACCAAAAATGTTCCTTCAAATAACTATACATTTTGGTGCTCCCATGGTGTATAAAGAAATTTTAACTATGAGCATCATCAAATAATTCCCTTTTTAGATCGGGTATATTGGGAACACAATGTATCTTCCCAAATTTGAAATTTTCATCTTCATACATAATGTCAATCCATCTCCAATCATTCACAGCTGTAATCTACTTTTTAAACACTTCATCATCATTCTGAGAACTCTTTATCCTTTCTAGTAAAGATGGTTTGGCAACCATTTGAAAAAGTATTGATGTTTTACCTTCCATGGTGATTCCCATATCCATCTATACTAGATCCATGTATATAGGATCATTTTCAACTCTCATCTTGTTCAAAACTCCATGATCCTTTCGACTCAAAGCATCTTCCACATTATTTGCCTTCCCAGGGTGGTAGTGTATCATTCAATCATAATCCTTGAGTATTTCAATCCATAGCATTTTCCTCATGTTGAGTTCTTTCTATGACCATATATACTTCAAACTCTTATGATCGATATATATCTCACATTTTTTACCATAGAGATAATGTATCCATATCTTCGAAACAAATATTACAGAATCTAACTCCAGATCATGAGTATCATAGTTTTATCCTGAATTTTGAGTTGTTATGATGTATAGGAAATAACTCTATCATCCTGCATAAGGACACAACCATGTCCTTTTTCGATGCATCACTAAAAATAACAAACCCATCATTCCCCAATGGTAGAGTCATTATAAGAGAATTTAATAATCTTCTCTTCAATTCTTCAAAACGTATTCACACTCTTTTGTCCAAACAAATTTAACCCCTTTACGAGTGAGCTTTGTTAAAGGGTTATCCAACCGATTAAAATTCTGGATGAAATATCGATAATAACCTGATAAACCAATAAAACTATGTACCACAGTTATACATGTCGGTGGTGGCCATTATTATATTGTCCTGGTCATAGACGGATCTACAGAGATTCCATCTGTAGAGACAATATGACAAAGAAAATAAATCTCTTGATGTCATAATTCACACTTGCTAAACTTCCCATATAATTAATGTCTTCTAAGAGTCTTTAGAATAATGCGTAAGTGATTTTCATGATCTTCGTAGCATTTGGAGTATACCAAGATATCATCAATAAATACCACCACAAAATTTTCGAGATATTCCTTGAAAACTCAATTCATTTGATCCATGAATACAGAGGGTCCATTAGTCAATCCAAACGGAATAACTGTAAACTCATAATGCCCGTACCTGGTTAGAAATGTTGTCTTTAGTATGTCGTCCTTCATCACACACAACTGATGGAAACCAAATCGAAGGACAATCTTTGAAAACTAATGAACTCCGTGAAGTTGGTCACATAAATCAACAATGCGAGGTAGGGGATACTTGTTCTTTATTTTTATATAATTTATCTCCATATAGTCAATGCACAACCTCATAGAACCATCTTTCTTTTTAACGAAAAGAATAGGGGTTACCCATGGAGAAACTCTAGGGAGAATAAATCAGTTATTACTCAATTCCTCTAGTGGGTTCTTTAGTTCAACTAATTCCACAATGGACATTCTATAAGGGGTAGTCGATATAGGACTTGAACCAGGAATTAAATCATTGGAATAATCAATTTCTCATTATGGAGGTTGTCTAGGTAAATCTTCCGGAAACACATCTACATATACATTCACTATAGGTACATCATCTATTTGAACATTCCTTTCCTCACCCACAGTTATTTCATTCACTTCCTCCCAGAAAATTGAATTTAGTTGAGCTATTGTGGGTGGATCTAGATAAGAATTAGGTGGTCATGATTCTGCTCTAAAGATAAGGTGTTCTTCATCATCATCATCAACAATTGCAACCTCCTTATTCATACAAAAAATCATCACAACATGCTCCGAATTCCAATCCATATCGAGGATTAAATCAAATTCAATCATTGGTATAATGATGAGATCAGCAGATAAAGAACATTTATGTGTTCTAATAGGGACTGATTCACAAAACATTGTTACAATGATACTTCCCTTAGGGGTTTTAAATGACAACTACCTTGTTAAATCAAATTGGAAATATCTAATTTTCATATATATCTAGGATGATATGAAACAATGTGATGTTCCAGAATCAAATAATGCATTTTCTAAACTTGGGGAAACCATTAAATTACCTTCCACCACATCTTTTGTAGATTCTACCTTAGCAGTAGTGATAACATAATCTTAGCCTTGATCCCTTGGACTATTCTAAGGTATGTTCCCCTGACGCTTAGGACATTCATTTACATAATGTCCCATCTCCCTGCAGTTGTAACATTGAACATCGGTAGCTTCTTTCTTCCCCTTGTAATCATGAGCTTGGTGACATTTTTCACCACGCCTGTAACTGACTCCAATTCCTTTTAAAAAAGTACTGGGGTGTTTCTTCCCACATTTACTATAGGATGGATAATCATATTTTCCCTTCTTCCCCTTACATCCATTTCTAGAGTGATCAACAGATCTCTTCTTAACATGCTTTTCTTTAAAGATGTAAGACTTAGAGAATTATTTTTCTATCTTGATAGCGCATGAGACAATATATTTGTACAATGAGAAGGATTGTGAGACTAATGCTCGATAGAGAAACGTTTTTAACCAATCAAAGAAGCGATCAATCTTACTTCTTGGGTTACGTATATAATCTGCAGCATACCTTGCTAACCATGTAATGTTATCCTCATACATTGCAACATTATCATCCTCCTTTTGTCTCAGACTCCGAAATTGTCTTTCTATATGTGCTAAATGGTTAGGTGTAAAGTGTTTTTCTAAGAAAATATCTTTGAACTCCTTCCATTCCATATTTTATACATCATCATCTTCCTTTGTGTTTTGAATCAATGACCACCATGGTTCAGTATCTCCAGTGAGGTGGTAAACTGCCATGATAACTTTTTCCCTTTCACTACTCCCCAAGGCATGTAATATTTTATCAAAAGAATTTATCCATTTCTAAAATACTTAATGATTTTTACCCCCATTGAAAGTTGGTGGTTGTGTTCTCATGAAACGATCTAACATTAATCCTCCATGCTACAGATCAGGGTGCTCCATACGGGTAAGGTTATTATTCATAACCTCTGTAAGTTGTCCTAGTATAGCGATTAGTTGATCAGCACCAGTTGCATCACTAGATCAACTATAATTATCTTGAGATGGAGGGAAATCCCTACATGGAGTGCGTGTGTTGATACTATTTCCATTTATTCCTCTATGAGCCATTTCTGAACAATGGAATACACTAGATTAGTTTATGAATCGCAAAACATAAATCCAAACTTGTAAAACACATAACACGAATTGAATAGTTTATGGATATAATCCATAATGATAAAATGTTTTCGTGGAGTATTTTTATACTCATAAACCATTCATAATGGATTGTAATGAAAATTATAATTATCCTAAGAATATCCCCCTGGAGTGTCATAACTAATAGTGCTGTAAGCCCCGTTGTCAGGCACCAGTTCCCATTTGAGTCTAGCTCAAAGTGGTGTTTTCAGGTTTTACCCCTAGGTACATCTGTACTAGAGCCGCCTCTACCAGCTCGTATCCAGACATGGATGTATTGGTCAAAAAACTCACAAAATATCTACAATACCAAAATTTTTGGAAGTTCTCCTACACTAATCCTCAAAGTCCATCTCAAGTCTACGTGGTATAATATAAGTTTATCAAAATATAGCACCTAAGGATTGTACTGAACTTCCTCTGATACCAACTATAATGTCTCGATCCCAGTTACCCATAGTCGGTGTATTATTAGATATTATTGGAATGATCAAAAAAGATCAAGTCTTGAAAGACCAATTAGTTTAGTAGCCTTGGAAACACTTGATACATTCATAATGTTTACATTACAACATAATGTGAAAACTAAAACAAAATATTGTCTCCATATACCCCAATCATATACTCTCATACTATCCATATTGGTCATTCATAAAATAATTCTACACATTTTGGGAAAAATAAAACATAGAAAGCAGTGAGCTCAGATGCCTAGTAAGGATAAAAATATAGCAAAAATTTCATAAATAAGTATAAACATTTAAGGAAATGTATAACTAAAAAAAATCCATTTAAACATCGAATTCAGAATAATATGGAAGAAATAAAATTAAATAATTCCATTTTCTTATTCACATGGATATTCATCTGTCGAATAATCACATGAAATATCAGTAACCACTTTCATAATGATGGAATGCATAATGCCTGACTATCATAACCATATAGTTAAGGCTTTGTGCCAAGAATACATATAAGATTTTTTCAAGGCCTTGTTCCAAGATACTAGTTTGTCTTATGTTACCTACCGATTCATCAAGGAGCTATAGCGGGCTCTACCCGTCACTTATTAAGTCCAATGCATTCCTCATATGAAAAGTTTTAAACATAACATAAACATTCGTATTAAAAATAGAATATGAAATGTCAATACATTCTCCATAAACCATGAATGGTATAAAAATAACACATCGACAGTCAAACATATCAAAAAAAATTAAATACAATATGGATGTTTTGTATCATAATAAATCAACTTCAAATAAGCTTAAAATCAATCAAAGGATGTGGACATAGATGAAATCAAAACAATTTGAGAGAAATATCTCCTTTTAAAATAATTTAAATGTCATATAATTATAAAATAAAAAATATACATTGAAAATATTCTTATAAACATTTAATAGATGCTTCATGGAATTTATAATGTTGGAAAATAGCTACACCCGCTATATAAGTAAAAAAAGACATTCATACCTTAATTTTGTCGAAAAGGTTAAAAAGGACCTTGTTTGGAAAATGACAGAATGATTCCTTTATAAACATCTTATAAAAAGTAAAAAGGGGTATAAATGACTTTAACCCATATTCTATAAAATAGTATGAATGTATTGAAATACATTTTTAAGAAACATGGATGTGGATGATAAAGAGGTCCCAATAGATAATTACGTATAAACAACCTCGGATAATGAAGATATTGTGAAATAAACCCTTACCTTCTACTTTAATTGGTAGATGGTAGGTTAAACACCTATAAAATGGTGAAATAATTGTTATTAAACTATTAAATAATCATGTAAATTAATATGATATTATATATGATCATTTTACATGTCATTGTTAATAATATCTTAGTATTATCGTTGTTTTGGGTGTTAACACATTCGTTTTCTTTTATGTGTTTTGTTACATAAGCCATGTCTGTTATGGATAGGTTGTATCGTATTCATATCCAGAATTATATCTAGTCCTTAAAAATTATTTTTAATCATAAAATCAGAATTAGACTTGAATGGCTACGATGGGGAATGAATCTCATCGCATTCGTGGAGACGGTAGTCTGTACGTACGCACGAGAGATAATATCATTCTATTGATATTAAAAAAATCTATAATTGGATTTTATATCATATATAAAGAATCATTATATTGTTATATTTATTGTTTAATTCAATTTCACATCATTATCATACCTATCCAAAAAATAATGTTTTCAATAACAATTACACCACGACATAGAGACGGTAAGCCGTACGTACGCACATATGGTGACATGTCATTCAAAGGACGGATATAATACTGAATATGGTTGTACCATTTTTATAATAACATCACAGTATATATAAGATACTGGAGTTATTATTTTAGAGTGGAAATAACAAAGAATGAAGAAGATGAAGAAGAAAGGTACTTTAAAGAGGGTTGTGAAAACATTACCTCTTCTTCAGGATCTTCCTTTTGATTTTAGAAAAGGGCACCATAGGGTGGATTTCTGATCAATTAAGGCCTCTAGGTTGAATTGAGTAATGTTGAGAGAATATTTGGGCCAGGTTTGGCCGAGCCCAATGACTTTGAAGGTATGAATTATAGATAAGGGGGAGTGCCTTTTTATAAGAGGGGTGAGGGGAACCTTTGGAAAAGCTATATATATTATTTTATAAAAAATTAATATTCGGTTTATAATGGCTCCAAACTGATTTATTTCTAGGATCTGGTGGGGATGGGTCAAAAAAAAACTCATCCAATATGTTTTAGATAGGTTTGGTTCACATTATTAACCTTACCTTTTAGTTTTAATGCATAGTTAATTAGTTTGACATTTACCATGTGTCTTTGTATTTTTATATTATATGGTTAATGAACTTACTATAAACTTCCATGAGACCCCCAAGTGGTAAATTAATGATACACCTATCATTATATAAGTCAATTGGCTGAACCTTAAATTTTTTGGAATATAATGTCAATTAATAATATAATATTTGTTTTAAAAACTCTTTTATGTCAATTTTAATACTATTGGGTATTTTGTTTTTGATAACTTCTTAACTACATTATTACAAAAAAGAAATTCATATAACCAATACTAATATGTCATATTGACCTAGAAAATTATTGGAATTAATTAAAATTCTCAAATTACATTTATTTTGATATTTATAAGATTAATTTGTTTAATATTTCATTAATTAGGTAATTACTGTATCATTATTGTGCCACAAATAAATTAAATTATTTAATGTCTAAAAATTATAAATAAAATACAATTATATAGGAAATATTTTTTTCTTTCTAATGAATATTTACAATATAATTTATCTTATGTATAACCCTATATTAAAAATGTTCTAATAATTAAACAATGATATTATCTCTTTTAACTCTTCTTTGAATTAAATAATAATACATGTCCTATTCTAATCCATGTGGACCTAAATGATAATATTTTATTCCTAAGGTTTTTTTTGGGTGATATACACTTTTCCATTTGAATTAGGACCTGTGTTAGGGTAATATTATTATCATTTTTACCCTTAATTAGCCTATTTACTTATAACCGTGGTAAATAAAAGTAAAATGTTACGATTCACCAAATGTTATTTTCATGTAATTGAACAACATTTTACATACTGATAAAAACTATGTCACTCGGATTTTTTAAATTCTACTCATATATGTGGTAAAATTATGTTTTATATGAATTTGCAAATTCTTCTAGGAGATGGGTAAAAGACGGTGAAAAGTACTAATAAATTTTTATATATCTAAAATTATTATAAATTGAATCTAATGAATTACATTGAATGTATATAAGTATTATGTGTCTATTTTGACCTTAATTAAATTTAAATAAAATAAATAATTTTTCAAATAAAAATTCGATTTTAAACTATAACTAAGTGTTTTTTCATTATTCATCAAAAATTGATAGTTTTCAGAAAAAACCAAAAATTCACCCTAAGATATTTTCGATATACCGAATCCAAAAGTGAAGTGCATTTTGAATGATAAAATTTATAAAATTTCAAAAACTCGGTATTACTATTCATTACGTCTAGTTTGATTGGTTGTGGTGTGTGTTAGAACTCGAAGTTGCATACAACACACACTACTATATTATTCAAAGAGAAGCGCACTGTGGAAGCTTGGGGTGTTACATTTGAGAAGACTCGAACTCCTCGAAGATGATAAACTAGGTTATCTATCCGTGAAAACTGAAATCCATTTTTAACAATCAACTATTTCAGTTTCCGTTAGTCCACACTTATCCTAAGGGTACCAGAATCCATGTTAATGAAAAGGACCGATGAACCCCAATGAGAAATATTGGGTTGGAAAAAACCATTAGTTTATAGATATTCCAACTATATCTTGAGCTCTTTCAACATCATCATAGTCATCCCGTAAGGATGAATAGATACCAGTGTAGCTCCTGAAACTAGATCGATATTGAACTCTACTACTCTGACTGGAAGTATGCCTAAAAAGTCATCTAGAAAAACATCCCTTATATGATCAATCTCTTAAGGGAAATATGGAATACATGTTCCCTAGTAATCTTGATATAAACATGCAATATGGGATGTCATCCTGCCTATCCTACAATGCACAGGTCCATCTCTGCTCACCTAGAAATCTTATTCACCCTTTTGTAGACACCCTTATCCCTCTACTGAAGTGAAAATCACCCTGCGAAGATAGAAATAAATAAATGCTTGAAAAGAAACCAAGAAGTCCATTCCATGTATGACATCAAAGCCTACCATCTCTAAGTTTTAGAGGATCCAATGAATGTGAAAACCAATAATTGCAATGGGGAACTCCTTGCACTAATGAAAACTTACAATTCTAATTCCTAATAGAGTGTCTAGATTCATAAAATCAGAAGTAATATAAACACATATCCCAAGTATTGCCACAAAACCCTAGATATAAAATAAGTGTATAATATGTTACAAAAAGTGAAAAAGATAAAAAAGGAGACTAGAATAGTACCTCTGATAGTATAAATATAGCATCCCGACATTTTATAACATAAACTTTCATTACATTACACACAATTGAGGATCTTTAAGGTTTAGTGTCTTGGAAACCAGGAACATAATACATGAAAACAACATAAAGCATTCTTCTTAAACACTTGAAAGGCTTCTCCTTAAGTTCATACTAGGTTCATTACTACATCTCATAACCTAGGGACATAAATCAAAAGAAAGGGTGAGCAGAAGGCCTAGTAAGGGAAACAAGAGGAACATTTTACATGTGAACTTGATATACTTCAATAAGGACATGAAAAGAACTTTAAGGTATGAGAAAGAAAATAATGAGGCATTTCATAATAAAAACAACATTTTCCATAACTTTAAGATGTGTCTACATCATTTAACATAGACAATCATGAACATATCACCAAGGTCCATCCCCAAGGTGTCATTTGAAAATTACCAAGGTTATTCACCAAGGTATCGTGAAAATTGTAATCTCTAGTGGTTACATCATTACCCAATGCATTGGAGCGCTATTAGGGCGCACCCTTAAATTTGCCTTTATTATCACGTGAGCCACATATATCATCATCAAACATTTCATAAATAACCCACATAGCATAAAATAAATGGGTTTCATTTCATAATCATAACGTTTTAAAAACTGCTTTAAAGTCATGATCTTTACGTCACTTTAAACCCACAGAAAGGGAAAGCGGGTCTCATTTATGTAAATCCCAGAATTTAAAATGGAAAATTTTGATATATATGTGAATACCCTTGTAGAAATAAGAGCTTTGAGTATTCACTTTATAACATAAAATAATTTTTGAGAAAAGAGAGAGGCATTTTGAGGGGAAAATTCTGCAGCATAACGGCTATGTTTCGGGGTTTTAGAAAACATTGAAATGAGAGGGGACATGGGTCACCCACTCATAAATGATCCATAAAACAGTAGGGTGAAAGAGTAAGAAGGACATATGGACATGGTAATGAAATTTGAGGGACATAACATTTGAAATGAAAAACATGGAAGGAAAAAAGATTAGATTTCTCTTATGAAAATTCGGCATCCTTACGGCGTCACTTAACTTCAAAAGAAAATGATTTGACAAGATCAAATAGGGTCCCTCATCATATGATAATAAGAGATCAGTATGATAGATATAGAGATCATACCCCAACATAATAAAAAAAGTACTTGAAAGACTTGACATGAAAATCGAACTCGAAAAATGAGAAGGGTGAAAGAATCCCTTAAAAATTTGGCAGCCTAACGGCGTCACTTAAACTTTCATAAAACGAAATGATGAGAGTAAGAGGGGATCTCTCATCATATAAACATGAAAGGTAAGTAAGAGGAATATAAAAGAACATCCTCTAACATAAAAACATGGAGCAGAAAAGGAATGACATAAAAGAGATTACATGAAAAGAAAGAGAGGGGTTGGATCCCTTACCATAAAATGTGACTCTTGAAACTCAAAGGATTGGACCTTGAGGGCTTGGGGGCACCTTGGGAGGACTCCTTGGAAGGTAAGAAGACCAGAACTTCGTTTGGGGAGAGTTGGGAGTGAAAACTAAAGGAGGAAAGGGTGGGTATTTATAGGGAAAGTGAGGGGACAAAGCATTAATGGCCAAGGGACACCTCACTAGTGGTTTTGGAAAAACCATGGGCTTGCCCATGGTATTTGCCCATGGTATTGGCCACTTGGGACACCTCACACCTTATCGTACTATTCATAATTCGACCATATTGAATATATACTTAATACATCATTAAATGATGTCATTAAACACCCGTAACTTAAAAACTATACTTTCATTATTCACCGAAAATTCAACTTTCTCAGAATAATCCCAAAATTTCACCTTAACCAAATATCAATGCTATGATTTCAAAAATGAACTCCATTTTATAAAAATAATTTTGTAAATATTTTTAATTTCATTTTTAAATAAATACACTATTCACCGAAAATTTATTTTTTCAGAAAAATCCCCAAAAATTACCATAACATAATATCGATGCTCTGAGTTCAAAAATAAAGTCATTTTTATAAAAATAATTTTCTAATTATTTTTAATTAAATTTTTAATTAAAAAACAATATTCATACGAAAAAACTAATACTTGAATAATAATTTATGAAACCGTTATTTAACCATTTTATTGAATCACATTACTTAATCTAGGTGTCTAAATTATATTAAAACTTTCTTTGAGTGAAATTACTAATCCATTTGGTCATATTACTAATCCTAAGCGTAAAATCACTATTCATAATTTACTATTCTTCAAAAATTATGTTGATCTTAGTAGACTCCAAATTCCTTAATGAACACTTTTGTAGAAGACCATTTTTTGAAAATCATTACACATCATTAGTTATTTAGGGTTTACATAAATATTTCAAAATATCCCTTTTTCAAAATTCATCAATAAAATACATTCTAAAATTATCTAGACATTTGAAATTTCACAAACATTACTAAAGGAAGAAATCTCATTTTATTCACCCGAATGGATTACACAAGGAAGCTAGGGTCTCGTCACAAAGACCCCTATAACACCGGCATAAGACCTGAGTGTAAGGTGTGCTATGGTGATAGAATCTGAGGGAGGCTCAGATAACATTGCCCTAGTAGTAATCTCTACTAACTTGAACTTCTCCTGTAGGCGTTTCCGTTCAAGCATGACATGCTGGAGCTCGGCTTGGGCTTGGTCCAAAGCGAAGCCCACAGATGCTACCTCCTTCCCAAGCTCTGATAAGTGGGCTTCATAAGGGTCAAGTCTACTGGATGAAGCCATCGACTCCTCTTTCTGCATTAACCATTAACATCTTATTAAATCAATAAGAGTAAGTTAATATACTACTCAAAAAGATTGGGTCGTTACATTCCTCCCCCCTTAAGAAATTTCGTCCCCGAAATTTATACTTGAGGCCTAGTTGAAAAGGTGAGGGTACTTTTGCATCATCGTTTCCTCAGGCTCCCAAGTCGCTTCTTCATATTTATGATTCCTCCACAAAACATTCACAAGGTGGGTAGTCTTGTTTCGTAGGACCTTGTCTCTACGGTCCAAGATCTCCACTGGCTGCTCCTCATAAGATAGGTCATGTTCAAGTTGTACCACCTCTGGGTTCAGTACATGCGAAGGGTCGGGTATGTACTTCCTCAAGAGAGATACATGGAAGACATCATGAAGTTGAGCTAGGTTCGGTGGAAGTTCTAGACGATAGGCCACTTCTCCTATGCGATCAAGGATTTCATAAGGGCCAATGTACCTAGGGCTGAGCTTCCCTTTCTTCCCAAACCGCATGACTCTCTTCCATGGAGAAATTCGAAGGAAGACTTTGTCACCAACACCAAACTCCAAGTCCCTTCGACGATTGTCAGCATAGCTCTTCTGCCAACTCTGAGCAGCCTTTATGTGTTGTTGGATGGCATGAACCTGTTCTGTCATCTCTTGCATGAGATCAGGCCCAAGAAGCTTCCTCTTACCAGTTTCATCCCAACAAGTAGGAGTTCTACACCGCTTTCCATACAGAGCATCATAGGGTGCCATCTGAATACTCGCATGGAAGCTGTTGTTATAGGAGAACTCCAGTAATTGGAGGTGTTGATCCCATCCACCTTTAAATTCCATTGAGCATAATCTCAACATGTATTCTAGTGTCTGAATAGTCCTTTTAGATTGGCCATCAGTTTGAGGATGATAGGCCGTACTAAAATTCAATTCAGTATTCAGAGCATACTGAAGACTTCTCCAGAATTTTGATGTGAATCTTGGGTCACGATTAGATACGATGGATAGTGGTACCCCATGCAGCCTTACCACTTCCTTCACGTATATCTTGGCAAGCTGATCCAGAGAGAAATCTTCCCGAATAGAGATAAAATGGGCTGTCTTGGTGAGACGGTCCACAATAACCCATATCGCATTGTTTCCTTTGGATGTTTTTGGGAGACCAGTTACAAAGTCCATGGTGATATTATCCCACTTCCATACTGGTATGGGTAGCGGTTGTAGTACCCCCTTAGGAAGTTGTCTTTCTGCCTTTACTTGCTGACACACCAGGCACCTTGTAGTGTAATCGGCAATCTCCCTCTTCATGTTATCCCACCAATAATGATCACGAAGGTCTCTATACATCTTAGTGCTTCCTGGATGTATAGAGAAAGTAGAGCTATGAGCTTCATCCATCAGTTCTTTCTTTATCTCCAGAATAGATGGAACACATAGTCTTGTACGAAATTTCAATACACCTTCTTGATCAATATTGAAATCAGGGAACTTCCCATCCTTTACAGCCTCGAACTTCTCCTGCAGCAAAGGATCTTCTTTTTGAGCCTTCTTGATCTTCTCTAGTAATGAAGGTTGAGAAATCATTTGGGATAGGGTTGATGATGTCCCTTTCCTTATAATTCCCATGTCCAGTTTTACTAGATCTTTAATCAAGGGATCTCCCAGGATCCTCATTGTTTCCAGAACTACAGGATCTTTCCTGCTTAATGCATCCGCGACTTTGGTTGCTCTTCCAGGGTGATAATGAATTGAACAATCATAGTCTTTAATAAGCTCCAACCATATCCTTTGTCTCATGTTCAATTCTTTCTATGTGAAAATATACTTTAGACTTTGGTGGTCAGTGTATATATCACATTTCTCCCCATAAAGATAGTGCATCCATATCTTTAGAGCAAAAACAACTGCCGCCAGCTCTAGATCATGCGTAGGATAATTCTGCTCATGAATCTTCAACTGTCGAGATGCATAAGCAATTAATTTGTCATTTTTCATGAGGACGCACCCAAGCCCTTTCAGAGATGCATCGCTAAAAATAACAAATCCTTCTCCGATAGAGGGTAGTGTTAACACAGGTGCAGTAACCAATCTCTTCTTCAGCTCTTGGAAACTTTCCTCACATTCCTTTGTCCAGATGAACTTAACCCCTTTTCGAGTCAACTTAGTTAGTGGATTAGAAAGCCGTGAAAAGTTTTTCACGAACCTCCTATAATATCCCGCTAAGCCAAGGAAACTACGAATCTCAGTTACTGTTGTGGGTTGAGGCCACTCCTCCACAACCATTGTCTTTGCAGGGTCAACCGAGATTCCTTCATTGGTTACGATGTGCCCCAAGAAAGCCACTTGTTGTAACCAAAACTCACACTTGCTGAACTTCCCAAAGAGCCTCTCATTCCGTAGAGTTTTCAAAACAACCCCTAGATGATCTTCATGCTCCTCACGACTTTTTGAATATATCAAAATATCATCAATAAAAACTACCACAAAGTTATCAAGTTAGTCCTTAAAGACTCTATTTATCAAATCCATGAAAATAGCAGGAGAATTAGTCAAGCCGAAGGGCATAACAGTAAAATCATAATGCCCATATCTTGATCGGAAGGCAGTCTTTGGAATATCTTCCTTCTTCACCCTCAGTTGATGATAACCAGATCGAAGGTCAATCATAGAGAAGAATTGAGCCCCATGATGTTGGTCAAATAAATCATCAATTCTTGGTAGAGGGTATCTATTCTTCACTGTGATCCCGTTCAGTTCTCTATAATCAATGCATAGCCGCATTGATCCATCCTTCTTCTTCACAAAGAGAACTGGTGCTCCCCAAGGAGACACACTCAGTCGGATAAACCCCTTCTCCAACAAGTCTTGGAGTTGTTTCTTTAGATCCTCTAGCTCCACATTTGCCATTCTATACGGAGTCTTTGATATCGGTTGAGACCCAGGTACGAGTTCAATGGAGAACTCTACCTCTCTTTCTGGGGGAGGTCCAGGTAACTCCTCAGGAAATACATCCATGTATTCCTGAACAATCGGAACATCTTCAATTTGTATGCTCCCTTTCCCTTCTTCCTCATCACCGATTAACTCCATAAAGAATGATATAGGAGGTGCTTCTAGATAGGGATCAGTTCGGGATATCTCTCCTTGGAAGATAACTGTAGGTCGTTCTTTCAAGACTATTGAGATTTCCTTAATTATGCATTTGATCTTAGCATTATACTTTGAGAGCCAGTCCATCCCTAGTATAATGTCGAATTCCTTCATGGGAATGACTACTAGATTTGCGATAAGATTGTGCTCACCAAAGTAAACACTAGAGTCTCTAAATACTGTTGATGCAAGGATAATCCCACTTGGAGTCTTGACTGACAACTCTACCTCTAGCAGTTCGGGGATTGATTCTATTTTCCTTGCAAACTTGGAGGAAATAAAGGAATGCGTAGAACCAGAATCAAATAAAGTACTTGCTAGCTTTGAGAGGACAACAAGAGTACTTGCTACCACATCGTTCGGAACTTCAACTTCAGCTGTTGTGATAGCGAAAGCACGACCTTGCTCCCTTGGCCTATGCTGAGGTTGATGGTGATTCCCCCCCACCGCCCTCGGATTTGGACATTGATTAGCAAAGTGCCCAAGTTGTCCACACTTGAAGCATGTGACTTCGGGTAGGGCCAGAACCATCTTTCCTCTGTCGTTAGTGTTGGGAAGTTGAGGATTCACATCACCACGTCAATTCCGAGAAATATGGCCTTCTTTTCCACACCTATAGCACTTGCCACTTCTGATCAAGCAGTTCCCCGAATGCTTCTTCCCACATTTATTGCATGTGGGATGTTGCATGTGCTTTCCACCTCTTTCCTGATAAAAACTTCTTCCCAGGATTGGTTCTAGAGTTCTCTTCTTCTCATTAGATTTGTGAGACCACTGTGTCTCCCCAAACTCTAGTTCAACTTTCATGGCACTTCGAACTATTTCTTCATAGCTATCATAGTCCATGTTGGCTAGATTCTTCTGCAGATGTGGTCGTAGTCCGCCAAAGAATCTATCACCCTTCCCATTAGGGTCCATGACAAAACTTGAGGTATAACGGGAAAGCCTTGTGAAGTTCATCTCATAGCTTCCGACAGATTCGTTCTCCTTCTGCTTCAGCTCGAGAAACTCTTTCTCCATTTTCGTTCTCATGGAACGAGGGAAATACTTGTTAATGAAAATCCCCCGAAATTCTTCCCACTCCATAGCTTCCATCTCTCCTCGTGGCTTCGTGTTTTTGATCAGTGACCACCACTGATCAGCTTCTCCCTCTAGACGGTAAACAGCAAGGGTGACTTTTTCTTGTTCCGAACAATGAAGTACAGAAAAGATCTTTTCAATGGAGCTTATCCATTGTTCCGCAACCAATGGGTCAGTAGATCCACTGAATGTTGGCGGTCGTTGACGCATGAAGGACTCAACAGAAAGTTGTTCCCTTCATGGTGAGGTCGGCCTCTCAGCATGATTCAAGTTATTACTCATAACTTGAGTCAGTTGGTTCATCATTCGCATGAATGTTTCCATTCCGGCTTCCATCGGAGGGCCGTCAGAACATGGTGCATTGCGGTCACCATCGGCACGGTTCCTCCTATTGCCCGCCATTTTCTAAAAGAATAAAACCTTAGTGAGAAACTTATTTCATTTATGAATCTTTTAACTAAGACTTTGTTCTTAGACAATTATCACTACAACAAACTGCCCATTTCCCGGCGGTTTTTTAGCGGCGGTTTTGAAAACCGCCGCCAAAAAAAATCGGGGCAGCTATTTCGCGGCGGTTTTGAAAACCGCCGCCAAAAAACCGCCGCGACACGCGCGTAATTTTTTTTTTTTTAAAAAAAAAAAAAAAAATTAAAAATAATTTTATGGGTCATTTAGCGGCGGTTTTAACCGCCGCGAAAAAACCGCCGCGAAATGCAAGCGCGGGAAAAAAATAATAAAACCTAAAAAAAACCTAAGAAACTCTAAAATCACTAAAACGGTCATAACTTTTGACCCGGGAGTCCGCTGGAGCGCCGCGACCAGTCAAATCGAAGACATTGAAGAGATCTAGAGGCACATATGATGAAAACCCAGAGCCGATTTAAGGCCGGGAAGATATAAGAGTTATAAGAAAGTTGAAAAAAGTTTTCCAACTTCAAACGGCCATAACTTTCGCTCCGGGTGTCCGTTTTGGCTCCACCACATATCAAATCGAAGCCAGCGAAGAGAGCTACGCACTGGATTGACATAAGCAAGCTTCTGTCAAGGTTTTCGACCCCAAAAACCCCTCCGAAGGCCTCCAAAACCCTCTTTCCGTCACCGGTGCCCCTTCGAACTTGCCTTCAAACGGACCTAACTTTTTATCCGCGTGTCCATTCGGACTCCTCCGCCTGCCAGATCATAGCTCGTTCCATGAGCTTCAGTTTGACTGGTCGCGGTGCCCACATGGACTCCTGGATCATATGTTATGCCCATTTTAGTGGGTACCGGGTTTGTTATGTTTTTCGATGCCTCGTTTCTAGCACCCGTTCCCCGTCAGCTTTTTTTTAAATGGTCGTAACTTCTGATCCACCCATCCATTCAGTCTATTTCACATATCAGGTCGAAGAACATTTCCGGATCTTTGATTTGATTGGTCGCAGATCTGGAACGGACTCTCGGATCATAAGTTATCTCTGTTACTGTGAGTTCAATATTTTTGTCACTTTATGACTGTTTTAACGGGTTTTAACGGTTGCTCCATTTATTACTATCTATTATTGACTCCATGACTCCATGGATTATTATCATTATCAATGGGTTTGGGGGGGGGGGTTATGATGATTATGTTGAATTTTTAATAGGTTTTTCAGAGTTGTCATGTTTTCTCATGCTTATCAGTGCTTCCCCATCCGTTTTCATGTGTTTTCATTATTTTCCTCCATTGTCATGTCTGTTCATGTTTTTTCATGCGTTTTATATATTATATCTTATTTATTATTATTTATTTATTGTTATTATTTATTTATTATAATTCATTGTTTCTTATTTATTATTATTTTTTATTTTTTTATTTGTTATTTATTATTTATTGTTATTATTGATTATTTATTGTTTATTATTTATAGTTTATAGTTTATTGTTTATTGTTTGTTGTTTATTGTTTATTGTTTCTTATATATTTTTTATTGTTTATTGTTTATTAAATATTAAATATTATTTATTTTTTATTATTATTTATTATTTATTGTTTATTATTTATTACTTATTATTTATCATTATTTATCATTATTCATTATTATTATGTATTTATTGTTTATTGTTTATTTATTACAATTTATTTGTTATAATTTATTTATTATTTTGTTATTTGTTATTTATTATTTATTATTTATTATTTATTATTTTTTATAATTTATTATAACTTATTATATATTTTTAATTATAGTTTATTTATTATTTATCATTATTTATTATTATTGTTTATTTATTATTATTATTTATTTTTTATTAATTATTATTATTTATTGATTATTAATTATTATTTATTATTTATTATTATTTATTATTATTTATTATTATTATTATTTATTGTTTATTATTTATTGTTTATTGTTTATTCTTTATTTTTTATTCTTTATTGTTTATTCTTTATTGTTTATTATTTCTTATTTCTTATTTATTATTTATTATAATTTATTTATTATTTGTTATTTATTATTATTAATTATTTATTATTATTATTTATTTATTATAATACATTGTTTCTTATTTATTATTTGTTATTTATTATTTATTATTCATTATTTATTATTGATTATTTATTATTGATTATTTATTATTTATTATTTACTATTTATTGTTTATTGTTTATTCTTTTTTATTTATTTTTTATTATTTATTTTTTATTATTTATTGTTTATTACTCATTTTTAATTATAATTTATTTATTATTTATCATTATTCATTAATATTATGTATTTATTATTATTTATTATTTATTATTTATTATTTATTATTATTTATTATTTATTATTTATTATTTATTATTTATTATTTATTATTTATTATTTATTATTTATTATTTATTATTTATTATTTATTATTTGCTATTTATTATTAATCGGTTATTATTTATTATTTATTGTTTATTATTTATTATTTATTCTTTATTATTTATTGGTTATTATTTATTATTTATTATTTATTATTTATTATTTATTATTTATTATTTATTATTTATTATTTATTATTTATTATTTATTATTTATTATTTATTATTTATTATTTATTATTTATTATTTATTATTTATTATTTATTATTTATTGTTTTCTATTTATTATTTATTGGTTATTATTTATTGTTTATTCTTTATTGTTTATTCTTTAGTATTATTTATTTATTATTTGTTATTTGTTATTTATTATTTATTATTTATTATTTATTCTTTATTCTTTATTCTTTATTCTTTATTATTTATTATTTATTATTTATTATTTATTATTTATTGGTTATTATTTATTATTTATTGTTTATTATTTATTATTATTATTTACTATTTGTTATTTATTATTATTTATTTATTATTTCTTGTTTATTATTTATTATTATTATTTACTATTTGTTATTTATTATTAATTATTTGTTATTTATTGTTTATTATTTATTATTATTTATTTATTTTTGCTATTTATTATTTATTCTTTATTATTTATTGGTTATTATTTATTGTTTATTATTTATTGTTTATTATTTATTATTATTTAATATTTGTTATATATTATTTATTCTTTGTTATTTATTATTTATTATTTATTATTTATTTTTATTATTTATATCAATTAGTTATGTATTATTTGTCTTTTCAATTAATATATATATAAGTATATAATATTCTGTTTATTAACTATATAGTGAGATTGGTGTAGTGGTAAAGTGTGTTGAGTGATATCCATGAGGTTGAGGGTTCAAATCTCACCCAACGCAGAATTTATATATATTGCATGGGGCATGGGCATGGGGCATGTGCATGGCATGGGGAGTAATATAATAATATAATAATATAATAATATAATAATATAATAATATAATAAATACGAAAATAAATAAATACGAAAATAAATAAATACGAAAATAAATAAATACGAAAATAAATAATAATATAATAATATAATAATATAATAATATAATAATATAATAATATAATAATATAATAAATACGAAAATAAATAAATACGAAAATAAATAAATACGAAAATAAATAAATACGAAAATAAATAAATACGAAAATAAATACGAAAATAAATAAATAAAAATAAATAAAAATAAATACGAAAATAAATAAAAATAAATAAAAATAAATAAAAATAAATAAAAATAAATAAAAATAAATAAAAATAAATAAAAATAAATAAAAATAAATAAAAATAAATAAAAATAAATAAAAATAAATAAAAATAAATAAAAATAAATAAAAATAAATAAAAATAAATAAAAATAAATAAAAATAAATAAAAATAAATAAAAATAAATAAAAATAAATAAAAATAAATAAAAATAAATAAAAATAAATAAAAATAAATAAAAATAAATAAAAATAAATAAAAATAAATAAAAATAAATATATACGGAAATTAAAAATAAATAAATACGAAAATTAAAAATAATATGAAAAAGAATATAAAAATAAATATATACGGAAAATAAAAATAATATAAAAAAGAATATAAAAATAAATATATACGGAAAATAAAAATAAAAAAAATAAAAAAAAATTCATTTAGCGGCGGTTTAAACCGCCGCTAAACAACCGCCGCAAAATAAATAAATAAATAAATAAATATTTAAAAAAAAATTTAAACCGCCGCTAAAACATTTAGCGGCGGTTTAAACCGCCGCTAAAAAACCGCCGCGAAACGTTCTCCGGCGGTTCTTAAAACCGCCGCCAATAGTTTCCCGACGCCACATTTAGCGGCGGTTTTTCAAAACCGCCGCCAAACCATTTAGCGGCGGTTTAAACCGCCGCGAAACGAAAAACAAACCGCCGCGAAATACATTTTTTGGTGTAGTGTATAGTTCTCTATAATTCCTTCATAATGATTCATAACAAGCATGTGATTTACCAAACATATCCCCCGGGAGTGTCGTAACCAAGAGTGCAGCAAGGCCCATTATCGTGCACCAGTTCCCGTTCGAGTCTAGCTCAAAGCGGTGTTTTCGGGTTTTACCCCTATGTACATCTGTGCTAGAGCCGCCTCTACCTGCTCGTATCCAGATAGGGATGTATTTGTTTGATAGACCACTTACTCAATACTTACCAAAATACCGGGAAGTTTTCCTATATTTAAACTTTTCTATAGGGTTCTTCCTAATGTTTTTATATCCTAATTTCCACAAACAACTAAACCATCCTTTGATACCAACTATAGCATCCCGCCATTTTATAACATAAACTTTCATTACATTACACACAACTGAGGATCTTTAAGGTTTAGTGTCTTGGAAACCAGGAAGATAATACATGAAAACAACATAAAGCATTCTTCTTAAACACTTGAAAGGCTTCTCCTTTAGTTCATCCTAGGTTCATTACTGCATCTCATAACCTGGGGACATACATCAAAAGAAAGGGTGAGGAGAAGGCCCAGTAAGGGAAACAAGAGGAACATTTTACATGTGAACTTGATATACTTCAAGAAGGACATGAAAAGAACTCTAATGTATGAGAAAGAAAATCATGAGGCAATTCATAATAAAAACAACATTTTCCATAACTTGAAGATGTGGCTAGATAATTTAGCATAGAAAATCATGAACATATCACCAAGGTCCATCCCCAAGGTGTCATTTGAAAATTACCAAGGTTATTCACCAAGGTATCGTGAAAATTGTAATCTCTAGTGGTTACATCATCACCCAATGCATTGGAGCGCTATCAGGGCGCACCCTTAAATTTGACTTTATTATCATGTGAGCCACATATATCATCATCAAACATTTCATAAATAACCCACATAGCATAAAATAAATGGGTTTCATATCATAATCATAACGTTTTAAAAACTGCTTTAAAGACATGATCTTTACATCACTTTAAACCCACGGAAAGGGAAAGCGGGTCTCATATATGTAAATCCCAGAATTTAAAATGGTACATTTTGATATATATGTGAATACCCTTGTAGAAATAAGAGCTTTGAGTATTCACTTTATATCATAAAATAATTTTTGAGAAAAGAGAGAGGCATTTTGAGGGGAAAATTCTGCAGCATAACGGCTAAGTTTCGTGGTTTTAGAAAACATTGAAATGAGAGGGGACATGGGTCACACACTCATAAATTATCCATAAAACATTAGGGTTAAAGAGTAATAAGGACATATGGACATGGTAATGAAATTTGAGGGACATAACATCTGAAATGAAAAACATGGAAGGAAAAAAGATTAGATTTCTCTTATGAAAATTCGGCAGCCTTACGGCGTCACTTAACTTCAAAAGAAATGATTTGACAAGATCAAATAGGGTCCCTCATCATATGATCATAAGAGATCAGTATGATAGATATAGAGATCATACCCCAACATAATAAAAAAAAGAACTTGAAAGACTTGACATGAAAATCGAACTTGAAAAAATGAGAAGGGTGAAAGAATCCCTTAAAAATTTGGCAGCCTAACGGCGTCACTTAAACTTTCATAAAACGAAATGATGAGAGTAAGAGGGGATCTATCATCATATAAACATGAAAGGGAAGTAAGATGAATATAAAAGAACATCCTCTCACATAAAAACATGGAGCAGAAAAGGAATGACATAAAGGAGATTACATGAAAAGAAAGAGAGGGGTCGGATCCCTTACCTTAAAATGTGACTCTTGAAACTCAAAGGATTGGACCTTGAGGGCTTGGGGCACCTTGGGATGACTCCTTGGAAGGTAAGAAGACCAGAACTTCGTTGGGGGAGAGTTGGGAGTGAAAACTAAAGGAGGAAAGGGTGGGTATTTATAGGGAAAGTGAGGGGACAAAGCATTAATGGCCAAGGGACACCTCACTAGTGGTTTTGGCAAAACCATGGGCTTGCCCATGGTATTTGCCCATGGTATTTGCCACTTGGGACACCTCACACCTTATCTTACTATTCATAATTCGACCATATTGAATATATACTTAATACATCATTTAATGATGTCATTAAACACCCGTAACTTAAAAACTATACTTTCACTATTCACCGAAAATTCAACTTTCTCAGAATAATCCCAAAATTTCACCTTAACCAAATATCAATGCTATGATTTAAAAAATGAACTCCATTTTATAAAAATAATTTTCTAAATATTTTTAATTTTATTTTTAAATAAATACACTATTCACCGAAAATTTATTTTTTCAGAAAAATCCCCAAAAATTACCATAACATAATATCGATGCTCTGAGTTCAAAAATAAAGTCATTTTTATAAAAATAATTTTCTAATTATTTTTAATTAAATTTTTAATTAAAAAACACTATTCATCCAAAAAAACTACTACTTGAATAATAATTTATGAAACCGTTATTTAACCATTTTATTGAATCACATTACTTAAACTAGGTGTCTAAATTATATTAAAACTTTCTTTGAGTGAAATTACTAATCCATTTGGTCATATTACTAATCCTAAGCGTAAAATCACTATTCATAATTTACTATTCATCAAAAATTAAGTTGATCTTATTAGACTCCAAATTCCTTAATGAACACTTTTGTAGAAGACCATTTTTTGAAAATCATTACACATCATTAGTTATTTAGGGTTTACATAAATATTTCAAAATATCCCTTTTTCAAAATTCATCAATAAAATACATTCTAAAATTATCTAGACATTTGAAATTTCACAAACATTACTAAAGGAAGAAATCTCAATTTTTTCACCCGAAGGGATTACACAAGGAAGCTAGGGTCTCGTCACAAAGAACCTTATAACACCGGCATAAGACCTGAGTGTAAGGTGTGCTATGGTGAGAGAATCTGAGGGAGGCTCAGATAACATTGCCCTAGTAGTAATCTCTACTAACTTGAACTTCTCCCGTAGGCGTTTCCATTCATGCTTGACATGCTGGAGCTCGGATTGGGCTTGGTCCAAAGCGAAGCCCACAGATGCTACCTCCTTCCCAAGCTCTGATAAGTGGGCTTCATAAGGGTCGAGTCTACTGGATGAAGCCATCGACTCCTCTTTCTGCATTAACCATTAACATCTTATTAAATCAATAAGAGTAAGTTAATATACTACTCAAAAAGATTGGGTCATTACAATAAAGTACTGGATCCTTATCATGTTTTATATGATGCACTATATTTGTCTGAAATATACCGTATTCAGGTGCCATCGGCTGGCTACCCAAAGCTCAGCTCCCATGGTGTCGCTGAGATCCTGATGTCTGGTTACCTTGGCCATGACAACCACCTCGGCCTGAACATCTTGACATATTTCAGTTCCCTGATAGGATAGAAACTATTGACCCCACTCCTGAACATGGAGTTGGTACAAACCCTCTCTCAGTAGATGTTGGTGGAATCATCCTGCAGAACCATTGTAAATGGACCATCTATCCCCATGCTCGGTGTTTGAATGTGTGTATCAGGCAGTGTGGTTTAGAATGCCTAATTCTTCGAGACTAATATCACCACAACGAGCTACCCGAAGAAAAGTTATAACTACATGTATCCCCTCAAGAATTCTCCATAGGACACTTCATACATCCTATCGAGATAGTACTAGATATCGTTGTCGAACTGCCCTGGCTCACACAGATATATTCTAATAAGTTTATCTCGGTAATCCGTGCATGATTCACAGTTACAGATCCATAAGGATAACTGAATACATTCACCATTTATAGGATGTAAAACTTTAGATTATCCTATAATCGTATAGCCTTCCACGTGATATCAATCATCAGAATAAGTACGAATCGCGGAAGCTTAGTAAAACGTGCAGAATAGTCCATAACTGAAAATGTTCTCTGCTCTGGTTTCATGAACTCTCAGGCTCGGTCGTCCCTCAGTGTCTCAAAAAATTAATAGTCATAGATGGCCTTCTGAATGAATTCCCATTTTATATCTCATTTACTCCCTTCCGGAATGATATCATCCCACCATCTCTAGGAATAATCACATTGCATATCTCTTGTGAGATTGACCCTCCTCTCGAGAGGCATCTCCAAATTCTTCAAAATAGTTATCAATGATTCCATCCATGATTCCACAACCTATTGTCCACCATCCCTTTAAAAAGAAGGTGGATGCTACTGCTAGAATATATGGGTCAACTCAGCCACAGTTGTAGAAGCCAGTGGTGCTCCCTGAAAGGCTTTCATGAATCTCACAAAGCCTTTATGGAACTGTGCATCTACACTTGTGTCAAGTATAATGGTTGGTCCCAAATCTGGCATAGGTGGAGGATCCATCAGTAGCCCATGGACCATTATTTCTAGAGAATGATCATCCCCACTCTCCGGGTGTACAACTCGTGGTCATGGTGGCGTCATGACTCAACAAGGTCAGGAACATGCCTCAACTCCATCTTATTATCAAGGTTTAACATTCAAAATATGCAAAACAAAATTGGGGAAGAAAATCCATGTTTTGAAAAAAAGGATTGCATGAAGTGTAGAAAGAATACACATTGTGTACCCTTAGGCTCTTACATAGTTGTGATCTACCACCATCATGGAATGTATAAAACCCAAGTACACGGTGTGTTCCAATAGTACATGGCATGTACATATGACAATCCTCATGATGATGTACTCCCATACGTCCAAGTCCACACTAGTTATTCTAGGGCAGACTACATGTCTTGTATTGAGGATACACTACATGTACAACTTCAAACTCAACATCCAGTGTTTCTTCTCAAAAGGACTGTGACATGACTAGTTACTACATGACATTTACATATAGTACACGATATGTATATCTTATATCATGAAACACCTTCTTCTCTGAATATGAAGAACACATGGCTTGTTATGCCAAAATACACAGTGTGTATACTGTGTTTTTATGGTATGTAACTCCTGATTTCTATGAAAAACCCACTTCATCATAAAAACTAACAAGTGGGATGCCAAATTCTTATCTATGAGGCCTCATACTCTCTGCGAATCAAATTTTGGCACCCATGTAGATCATATTATAGTACAATTCTATATAAAATACAGAATCATTATCCATAAAATTTCGATCCATGAGGGCCCATACACTTCAGTGATCAATGTTTCATGTTAATTAGTTTTGAACCACATCACTTACCAATACTACTATCACAATAGAAAGATTTGCTGTCACATCATCAACCACAAAAGCATCCGATAACTAATTCATCCAAGAAGTCATGGAATAATGCATGGAATATGATTCTAACAAGTGTCTATATGATGCATGTGATAGAACACGCTCATGTAATCGTGTTTCAAAAAAAATTATAACCCACAATTGCATAAATAGTAATACAAGATATCTTGTGTGTCACCCAAAGGTGAAAAAATATCCACTTTAATAATCAAAATCCATAAACAATATTTAATTCAAGGAAATTTGGATTTTCCCTATATACGGGGTAGATAATTCCAAGAACAACTAATTACATAATTCTATAACCTTTATATCATCTCCAAACATATAGAAAAATCAGAAAAGAAAACTGCCTCTAATACAAATTTGTGACATCCCAGGTCTCGAAGAAACTCAACTTTCCCATGTACCCGGTTGGCCACATATCCTCCAATGCATTTCCTCAAATTCCAAAGGCTGCCAACTAGCAATGAGGGCCTAAGGTTCTATAATAGGGAAACTATGCTAGAAATGGTAAATTTTAACACAATGGAATAAATATTAACAATAGTGGAAGCAGAAAACCGCATGCAACTGTAGTAAACAATAGAAGACTGAAAAATGATGATTACCTGTAAGCATATAATATCAAAATAATTAATTATGTCATATGTTCTAATAAAAAGTGAAATATGGATACATTAAAATCCAATACAATACAATACCAAGGTACTGTAAAACAAAATGAAACTTTGTTGCATCGCAAGCTAAGGCTTGGTCCCAATCTCTCTTTCTCCTAAGCAACAATAAAGTACCTAAAAAATGGGACTTTCCCCTATCGACACATGTAGAAATATAGTCTGCATGGGCCCAACCACAAGACCCAAATATGGTGTAATTAATAATCCCTGGTACGCAACCACTAAAGGTTAGATCCAATCAGTTAGTGTGTATAAAAAATAGTAGTGTACATTAGTGACTTGCAGTAACTAGAAGTTACTCAAATGTAAACAGTCCTACAAGTACTAGCATTTATTTAAATTAATTTAATTTTATTTAACATATTCAAATTCATTAAATTATGTAAGTCATGGAATTCGACCTAAGATCTTCAATCCCCATTATAATGTAAAGACAACATATACCTCAACATGATATCTAAACTAATAAGAGTAGAGTGAATCTATGATTGTGCAGTGTCTAGGAAGACTCAACATCTATCATTACATTTCAATATATCTTAGGTCCAATACAAATGTATAAGAAATTCTACATATTTCAATCAGGCACATGCACATTTTATCAGCGTTTCAGCATATTAAATTCAGGGACATTTCTGGTGTATTATAACTACAACATACTATCAGGGCCATGCCCAGTGGATATGTATTTCAGCAAATTCAGGGCCAAACCTAGTGTATAAGAATTTTATCATATTCAGGACCAAGTCTAATGTATAATCATTTCATCATAGTAAACAAAACATTTAAATTACACAATTACATGGTTTACAATAATAAACTCGTGTGGGAGAAGTTATATAATAAGACTAACAAGTTAATTAAACTATCACAATGCTTTAAAACTAATATTCACATGGCATCATTCATTTACAAAAACTCATTCCAAAACAACCCTTCAAAATGGAAACAAAGGCTAGCCCATTGGTATCCTAGGAAAATGGCAAAACAATAGCCATCTAATAGAAAATGCACTCAAAGGGAGGCCCACAATCAATCAAATTAAGCCTAAACATGATTTAATTAATTTATTAAATTACCTAATGGAATTAAGTATCAACATGGGACAAATTATCAATCTAACCGCACCCTAAACCTGGGCACATGGCACAAAGACACATATAAAAAACTTGACATTAAACAATTAGCACGAGACCACCTACCTCTTAGTAGTATGACTATCATCGTCCTGCCATGAGGTCCAATTTGAGATAGAACTACATAGGTAATTGAAAAAAAAATAAACAATAAATCATAAATAACGTCTTCTAGAACATTAATTGGGATGAAAAATTCAATTTTAATTGAGAGGTTACCGATATGTTTCAAACAAGATAGACGATGACTAAAACAGAGTTCTGATGATCTACCGAGAATAGGTTGAATTTAAGGATCTCACTTTGAGTTCCTCTAGCGATCCCACTATCGAATATGCTGAATTGAGTGGCTACTGCCTGTTTTATATAAAAAAGAACACAATGTGAAAGTCTATATACGTGGTGTGTATATCAATTTTCTATTCAATAGAAATCTTAATTCTTCTTACTTACTTTACAAATTTTGTTGACATGACTACATGGCATGTACAATGAAGTACACAATATGTGTTTGGTTTTTATCCTTTCCTATAGAAAAATTCCCACACACAATGTATTCCAATAAAAAATAGAAAAAGTACACAGCGTGTAGTTAAGATTACATGTCATGTAACTCTGAATTATCTCACATGACAATATGAACATGTAAATTACTATTTTTATGTGTCTTCTCAAAAACATCGCAAAAGAAAAAAAAATCATGCCTCAAAATAAGAATGTGGTTCTTACATATGGAATTTAATGGAACCATTGGATGAAACAAATTTTCACTACATAGGTGATGTTGGATTTCATATTACTTTCTCTTTCAATATATTATTCTAGATCGTGTATTGTAAGAATACATAAAGTTATTTTTTACACCAACCCACTAAAACACCAGATTTGAAAAAAAGTTTTTTTATTAATTATATTTATTATTACAATATCATAAAACATTCAAAACCACGATTAAATTTAATTAAAAACACCAAATATTCAATCCATTATTACAATTCCATAGAATTGCGATATATGGATTTCAAGTCATTGATATTCAAATACAACAGATTTTATATTTATTAATAACATGTATCACTAGGATATGTGCTCTTTTTCCTGCGGCAGTACTGTCACACCAATATTCAAACCATATGCTATTCAAATGTGGATGAGTACCTATATGAGGTAGTGGTAGAGAGCTCATGGAATTATGTGACACCAAAACCAAATGGAAAAAATGGTCATGGAGTTTGTTGGAAAGACAAAAACCATATCACAAAACATTGAATTGAGAAGGACATATACAAGTAGTAATAGAGTAAAATTAGCAATGTAAAAACTCCCAAACAAGGAACTATTAGAGAAGGAATAATGATATTTTTAGGTCATTGACAATGGTCTGAAACGTAGATCCATGGAAATAGTGATTAAATATAACACCACATTATCACACACCACTGAATATTAATAAGAATTAAATGAGACGCGAGGAGAATAATGTTATATAGCTTAGATTTGGGGTATTATATTTCTGAGAGAAGGTCAATGAGGACCATTGGGAGCACATTAATTCTATTAGGGCATGAATGGCATGATTGAAATCAGTTTGGTTAGGATTATTTCTAAAATAATTTTATGGGTTTTATCAGTAATTCCAACGAAACACAGATAATGAGGGGTTTTATGAGAGGTAATATAAGAATCCCTAACAAAAGATCTCCTTTTCCGCACATCATTAGTGGAAATAATAATATATAAATATAATAATAAATAAATATAATTGTAAATGTATTTATAATTGCATGTATATGAATTTAATATAATTTATAACATTGTATATAATTATAAATGTATTTATATATTTAAAAAATAAATATAGATATAAATATTACAATATAAAATTTTTAAAATATATTTATAATAATTTTATAATTATATAAAAATGTATTTATTTAATTATAAATATATGAAAACTTTTTTTGAAATATCTTATATTTTTATTAATAATTATAAATATGTATTTCTATAAATATATTGAACAGACATTTTTAAATAAATATATTATTGAATATATTAAAAAAATTTATATACAATTAAAGATATATTTATAACATTATATATATTTATATAATTATACATATATTTATATCATTATATATGTATAATTATGTTCTTTTAATTAATATATATATTTATATATATTATGTTTATTTGTTTCCATATATGGTTTCATTAATTACCTAAATATATATTGGTGTGAAATTAATGTGTACTTGTATAACCATGTTTCTAATATGTTATATTTAACCATCGCATTATATAATATGTACACATTATTAGTAAAAAATGATAATAATGAATAAATTTTAAAAATGATTGACTTAATGTAATTGAATATATAAACAAGAAAATTAAGTTTGAATCTTTATATTTGTCAAAATGGAAATTTATACATATTAATTATATAAATTAAAACAAAAATAAAATATTTATACAATGATGAATAAACAAGAATAAATAATAAAAGAAAATTGATAAAATAATAAAGATATTAGAAAATGATATATTTGAAATTATTAAATAACCAAAATATTTAAATAAATCTTTTATTAATATTGAATAAATAATATTAAAAATGATTAAATGTGAAAAATATATATATTTAATGAATTGTATATATTGAATAATAATTTATAATATTATAATATTTGTATATTATAATCAATATATATTTTAAAAAAACTATGTCAATAAGTATAATTTAAAAATAATTATTAAAAATTTAAATAAATTAATTAACAGGTCTCTGCGTTTAAATTTTTTATAAAAGTGATATAATTACATTTATATGTGTGTGAAATCAATGTACCATGAATTTGATATATGATAAATTGAAAAAAAAAATTATATTCAATTATTTTTCTGTTACTCGATATAATTAGTGAATAATTTCATTTAATATTACTTTTTATTTATAAACTATTATTCACCAAATAAAGGGCTTACATAATGTATGAATTAAAATATTTATTCTATTAATCATATTTTAGGAAATATTATTTATACATATATATACATAAATATGTTTCTATAAAAAATATTAAATATAATCATGAATAGTATTGTATAAAAACCATTAATATGAATAATAAAATAATATGATTTTAATAGATACATTTTTTAAATTATATATATATTTATTTAATATATAGGGTTAATTTTGGTTTAAAATTTCATTATATTTAAATTATAGTAATTATTTATAAGTGATAACCATTTCGTTAAAAAAATTTAATGATTTTTTTATTAATCAATTAGTATGTTTTTAAGCTACATAAATTTATTCATTTTATTTATCAATTGTATATATATATTTTTTATATTAATATTTATTATATATGTAACTTCGATTGAATTTTATAAATATTTATTTAATTAATAAGATTATTCATATTATTTAAATATACAATATTTAATATAATTTTGTTAAATTAATTAAATATATTCATCTTAGATATCAATATTTTATGTGTAATATTTAATAATATTTTTAATATATGTATATATATTTAATCTAATAATAACTTTTTAATTGATGAAATTGTTAATAATTTTAATACTTGTATTTTTTAATTTATATTCAAAAGTGTAAAAATGTATCTATGGAAGACATGGGTAGCTGGGCTGGGAAATTTATTAGCCCGATCATGTGTCTATGTTTGCTAAAGCATGTGGGAAGCATTGGGGGGGGGGAATGACAACATTGGTCAATCCCTATATTCTTGTGTGCAGAGTGTATATGGGATTCCTTCCCAATAGTGGTTGTTTGACATTGGGATGTGGGAGAAACTTATATTATGAAGTGGTTGAGCATTTAAAATTTGGTGGGGGGACTCTCTCACTCGTTCAAACTCTTTATTAGTGTTATAAAATAAGTTGATAATGATTTCACATTAAAGGTACTTTTCACTACTAATGATAAATGCTATCATGGTTTATTGTTAAACTTATATTAGTGTATCATGAACCCTTTAAACAGTATGACATTATCCCTACCATCATCAAACCCATAATGAACTCATCTAGTAGATATCTGAGTATTTTTTCTCTCATAGTCTATATCTCCTTGATAAAAATCCATAACTCATTGATGAAGCGGTGGGGTAACAACCATCAAATAGAGGTAAATAACACCATCCGCATCCATTAAGGACTTATGGAGAAATTATTAGTTCTATGAAAATTTTATTAATAACTATGAAAAAATTACCCTACTAAGGGTTTTTCCACTGTATTCCCAGTACAATGAGTAATGGAAATCTTGATGTCAAAGTTCGAGATGAAATCTATCCATAATCTCATTCTCAAGTTATGATCTAATAGAATGAAAATATACTTAAGAATATTATGGTCAGGGAAAATGGAAATTCACTCTCCCCCTAGATAGTTTCACCACATCTATAAGGAAATGACTAATACTACAAACTCATGATTGTGGGTCTCATTTTTTTCACATGATTATTTTACAACCTCAACCATTAAGAAATCACTATATTCCTCTACTTTAGAAAACATCCATATATAATCCAAATGGCATCACAAAACACTACATACTGAACACCCTCTTTCTAAAATCTCATGATGTGGATGATCATCATACTTTTCCATAACTAATGAATGGATGGATGGATCAATTATGTACACATGAAAGGATTTCCCTTATCATTTAAATTATTTCATGGGTTATGCAACTCTAGAAAAATTGTACAAAAAAGACAAATAGTACCCTCACATCCCATAGAAACTGTGCACCCTGGTAATGGATGTGTGTGGCTCCATTCTATAACTTCCTCGACCTTCACTGGGCCGACTAATAAACAATCTAATGAAATGTCATGTCCAATGAATTTTACCTTCCAAATACTAGATAGAAACATTGATCTCATTCTATAAACCTGGGGATCTTGGAGTATATCCTAGACCAAAATCACATGTCTCATGTTCTCCTCCTCAGTTTCCGAAATCACTAGAAATTCATTAGTGAAAACCAACATAAATGTGTTTTAAAAGGGGTTAATATTCTAATTCATATATCAAATTAACACTACTGGGTTGTTTATCATGCCTATGGGAAGAAACAAGCCCTCATAGTGACCATAGAGGCATGTGAATTTCATATTTGGTATGTCCTTATTCCATTCCCACATATTGTGATATATTTAACTATGGTCAAAATTGAGATCAATATCACCCCTCTAAAATGACCGAATAGATCATAAATCCCCAATTGTGTATATTTAATGTTCAACATGTCATTGTTCAAGGAGTGGTATAACACAAAAAACCCTAATCTCTCATCCACCTTCTTAGTGAACTACACATGGTATTCTTAGGTGGGACACTGGGTCTCATGAATACCAACTTCTTCTTGTTCTCAAAATACACCCTCACATCATGCATCTCTTCATGATCCATCTTATTTGATGTTACATAGATTCTGGTCATCTTGTGGCCTATGTAAATGAATAATAACATCTCCCATCTAGGAGGTATTTTTGGACCATCCTCTAGAATAACACCCTCATAGTCCTCCAATATCACATGAATCCAATTCTAATAACATCCACTACATCCATATTTACTCTAGACAACTTGTTTGTACTTAGCTTCATGTCCCTTTTCGTTATCCCATCCTACTCTTCCATGGATTACTTTTCACCTATAATGGAAATCCTCATCCAATCATCATGGCCTCACATCATCCTCTACCTAAAACTGTCAATATGGGCATGAACTATGGATAAATAATGAATACATAATATTACATCATTAGACCTAATAATTTCTACAAAGATATCCCAAACAGTGACTACACCACAAATCTTCCGATCACATTTTCAAAAGAAGTGTTTCGTCAATGTGTCACCTATTATCAACATCTCTAATTACAAGGTTAAATCCAATGGATCAACCAGAATATCTAATTACAAAATATAGAAGTGTAAAAAAGGAGTTCCTTAAAAATGTTTCTATCAATTCTATAACTATGTATGACAACTCATTGATCATATCTCATAAAATCGTTGGATCCTCGTATTCATAGGTCACCATTGCATGACACTACATTTGTCCCTCATGACCATCTCCATGATCGTGGTGTGGACTATATATGGATGGTATTGAACATAAATCAATCATTTTACCTCCTCCTTCAATAGTACCCCCTCCTAAATATCTACCACTATGGGTGCTTCCATCTTCCTTCCTTTTTCTTATTCCTCGGGGGGTCCCTAGACTGTCTTTAGATTTGTGGAGTTAATGGGTGTAAAATCCAGTTCTATATGAACAAATCCTTCGTAATAGAATCACCACCAATAATTAGCATTACTTGAGTTATACTGGGATCCCATTACTACAAATTCCATAAAATATGGTAGTCACCATAATCATCTCTCACACACAAAATCTTAATACTCCCTTCATCTCCCTACTATTGTGTTGTCAACACCTGAGATCCCACAACATACACCTAATTTTGGTTTATGCTTTATAAAAAAAGATCTCATATAATAAGTCCCAAATGATGACACCAATATAGTTAGGAATTCCATGATATGTTGCTAAATTTCTAATATCTTAGTTCAATCCTTAATCAATTGAATAATATTTGAAGAAAAGTTCTATCACCATAACTATTTTTGTATCATTAGGGATAACTAATCCACCACAAATACTTGTCACGAACCAGTAAGAGATCACTTGAAAAACTATAACCATGCCAGTCCTGACATGGCTCGATGGGAATTTCATATCCTCAGGGGCTGGATACCTTTACTAGGTGTCATACTATAAGAACATGGGGAAGAATATTACACAAAACATTTCAAAAAAAAGATAATAAAGTGTATATTTTTATAAAAGTAACTCTTGTGGGATTAAGGTACCACAATACAACAATGCATAAAAGATAAATATACTATAAACCATGTAAAAAATTGTAAAAAAGAGCCCAAGTCCCCTAAGAAAACAACTCATAACAACCATGGTTCAACAGTTGGATCCTCCTCCCACAAATAATTTCCCCTTAATCGAAATGGATCATGAAAATCTAAAAACACCCAATTGAAAAAAAGTAGGTTCTGAGACTAATCCCTGTAGGATGGAACCAAATGTTCCATTATAGATGCCAAGTATATATTATCCATAGAACAATATTCAATTTTCAAAATGAACTGTTTTGGAAATTATAGAGAGCATTTAAACAATCCATGCAATGCAGTTTCAAAATGATTGAAAATACATTGAAATCCCTGGATTTACATTAAAAGAGATGGAATATTTCAAAAAAAGGAATAAATTAAAATATTACCTAAAAAAGATTCTATAAATCTAGAATATTCATGTAATGTAGTTTTAGAACATTATGATATATTAATACCACATATATAAAAAGCGAAGGGAGCACAATTTTTATCAGCGAAAATGTACGATAGTATTAAACCGATATATTATTCTATACTCACTATGTGATATCCATAAAATGATTATACTCATGTACCTTGACACTAGCCATAGGATATTGACTGCCCTCCAATCAGGGATGTAACCCACTGTGGTTTTGTTTTTGGACGTTGTAATAGTGTAGAGCCGATCTAAATAACTCTCCAACTACCAAATCTGTGACTACACTTTTACATGATGAGAAATTTATTTTAAGACATATTAAATACAATAAAACCCATTATTCAATTTCAAAAATTCCAATTTCATTCCATTGAAATCAAAAATGGGTCGTATTAAAAAAAATATGCATCTTTCACAAGATAAAACCACTGGGATTCTATCAAATAATTTTTAATCCATTTTTACATGTTTGAAATAAAAAAAACTAATTACATACTTTTTAAAATTAATTTCAATAATTAAGGGCCAGAACCTGAATCTAAGCTGAGGAACTTCTGGACCACCCTTGCAGTGGACCACTTCCCTGAGAAGTTTTGGTCAGTCGTAGGACCTTTTTTTGCACCGGAGTCTCGCACCCCGAAGGAGTTTGAATGTTTCTGCCAGACCCTCTGGGCGACACACATCCGTATTTTCCACTAGTGAGTGTATTATACTAGGAGCCTAGTGAACATTTAAGGCATTAGAGAACAATGTCGTCTAGTTGACCTGGCCACACTCCCCATGGTCTAGCACCTTAAGTCACCTGGTCAACACAGGGCCCTCCAACTGAAATGCGTTCAGAGTTTCCATGTACTCCACAAGGTTATAAAAGAGGATACCCCCCACTTGAAAATATATGGATGGGGGAAGTATGATGCCCTTATCGACAGTGCTATTGGCCGGCACCCCGACTCCCAATGCGACATTGAGAACATTCCCCTGAGAAAAGTTCTAGTCAACATGACTGCTCTGTCAGGAGAGAAAATGACCATGAAATTCTTGATGTTAACATCCTCCCTGAGGATGTGCCACCACTACTGGACCCATCAGGGAGGTCTAATCATCAGCAGAAGAACCTATTAGGTATCCCAGCACCAACCGAGGCATTGGTACTCATCCAGAATTTCTGTAAGTTCAAAGAGCACGTTGGAGCTATCAAGCACTCTGACCCGTCCGCTTCAGTACAGATGAAGGAGGAGGACCCGGAGAAGGCCACGTTTCACCAGTAACATGTTGAGAAGAAAACGTTGGTCAAAGAACTCCTAGTTGAATGTGTTGAAGAGCGACGACTCGACTACAGTGATCATTGGCCAGGGCAGCAGGTGCAGATACAACATCCTCTTGGGGAGCTGCCCCCAGGAAACACTGTTCACACCGCTCCTGTAGACAGGGTGGAAGAACGAGATCGTTGCAAGAGAGCACAATATGTCTCTCCAAACCCTTCTGAATGGCGCGAAAATCCAAGGAACCCCACTCGGTCTCCCTCGGCCACCCCAAGGTTCGCTCTACCAGCCTCTCCACAAGTCACTGAGCATGTCTACCGCATTGGAGAACCTGACTACGTGCTCAGGGTTAGGGACCCCCATCAAGACAGGGACCCCCATCCAGATGATCCAATGGTGGAACTAATCACTTTCTTAAAGGCAATGGAAATGCGAAAGGTATAAATCCCAGCAGATGGCATGCCATTAATGGCATGGGTGGATGACAAGCCGACGCCTCAGAGATTCGGGAATCTGACATTCTCCCCCTTTACGAGATGAGGGACCCACCACAGCACCCGGCCCACTTCAACTCAAGGTGTGGTCCAATGTTAGGGACCCCAGCCTAGTAGGAGGCTGCCTAGCTCCATTATTTGGTACAGACACTAGAGGGGCCGACATTCGTCTGGTACAGGAAGATCCTTGTTTGATCCATGATTAGATGGGAGGACCTAGGCAGGAAATTCATTTATCAGTTCAGTTACTCTACCTAGAAAACAAGAATCTTAGACCTGTCCAAGTGAAAACAAAGACCTGATGAGTGAGTCATAGACTTTATCGCCCAGAGGAAGAGTCTCACATACTCCCTTGATATGCCACTGACTCAAGAGAAATTACTAACAATGTGGGTAGGGAATGCCAATATAGATTTGGATCCCTCCCTGGTCTCTCAGAACAATCCTGGAGGGTTCATATACTTCTTAGATAAGGCCTAGCGCTTTGAAAAATCCCAGCAATTGGCAGTCCAGGCACATCCGTTGCCCCCTTTAATCCTGGAGAGGAGGTTGTCCAGCGTCGGGCCCGCTGCGGGGGCCCAAATAGAATCTCCCTGTCAACTAGAGTTACTACAAGTAGAACCAGCCCCACTGCCTCGCAGAGGCCCTCCACATCAAGCACAGAATCTGGCATAGCAGTGTCCTCATAATTGGCAAGTGCCCCTGCAAAATTCGCCGCCACCACTGAGATGGGACAATCAGGTTTCGCCTCCCCGATAGGCTCATAATGCCCCTCGTCAGGGCCTGGCTCCGAGAGCCCGCTTTCCAGATATAAGAAATAGGACCTACTTGGTCAATGTTGCTAAGGTCCTCAGTTACTTCCGCAGTGCCTTAGATCAGGGAATTGTATGCTTGCCTGAGTGTAGAAATCCATAAGAGGTGAACCTCACTGATCACCCCAACTGCTGCCCTTATCACCGGATCATGGGGCACAAGCTCAAGCAATGTTATGAGTTCAAGGAATATCTCTAAAACAAGTTTGAAACAAAATTGTTAGGTTGGGCCTGATCCCAGCACATGTGGTTTGGTTCTTTGTAAGGCTGGATAGCATTAACGACAGCGAAGGCGAGCGACAACAGGTTTCTTACAGCGGGTCTCAGAATAATAATGATAGGATGACCCGTAAAGCGGTCACCCATTCCCCTGGCATTATAAGTGCATGCCTGAATCACCCAGAGCCTCTTGAAAACATCCCTACCACTTCTGCATCATCATCTCAGTTTGACTATTACTTGAAGAGAAAGAATCAATGACGAATGAAACAACAACGTACCCCACTGATGTTGTCGTTTTCCCGTACTCTCAGTGAATTTATGCCCTTGGAGATTGGGATCCCTCCTAGAATCCTCCCACTAGTGGATGACTCTTCAAATGAAAGTTAATGGCATGCTTCGGTTAACACCATTGAGTTAGTAGATCCCTATATGACTCCAGATGAGGGGTAGCACCAAGAGAACCTCCTCAACGTCCCATGCCGATGAAAACGTCGGCGGAGCCGCGAACATATGGTTCATCATGGAACATTAGTTGGAACCACAAGCCAGGTCGTGCAGGACACTAAGATCAGAAATCATGCCCAGTGTAGAACTCCGCACGTGCATCCTCTTCATCTGGTGTCAACAGGCCCCCATCCACAACAGTTTGTGCTACTGGATTAGGCAGAACGGCTTCGGCCATGCTGCGACTAGCTTCTTCCTGATACATGCCATCTCATCTGCCTGGTCCTCATCCGGCATCTACTCTTCGGGCTTCAACTAGCGAGTATAGGGATATACACATTACCAGTCAGCATCCAGTTTAGCTGGTAGGGCCCGCCATACATTCAATCAAATAGAGGCTTCTGCAAGATGAATTTCACACCTAGAATGGATGTATGGTGTTATCAAGTCCCTCTACGGCATCCCAGCGAGACCTTCAATCCATGAAGCCCTTCGCATGTCACCAGATATGTGTGGAGCACTCACTGAGGCTTTAAGAAGCCCCCTCCAGTTTGAGACTAGGTAGCAGCAGCAGAGTCATTCCATGCTGAACTGTGTGAGAATGCTGAATTCCAGGTAATTTTTTTTTATAGAGAGGATGAAGGCTCCCCCATATAGGGGGACATCCACTCATTTTACATCACCGTCAAATTCAACGATGTAGAGGTTTGCCACTATCTCATTGAAACCGGCTCTGGGAGTAACCTTATCGCAAAACGAACACTAAAAAAACTAGGGTAATCTGAGGATGACCAGACTCCCTCTGTGTTTAGAATCCAGAGATATGACAGGACAGAGCAGAACCTGGTCGTCATGATCCATTTGAAGACCTAGTTCAGCTGCCTAGTTTCTAGTATAGAGTTTATGGTTGTCTCCCAGGACACCATGTATAATGCATTGATGGGAAGGACATGGGTCCACATGAACACTGAGGTTCCCTCTTCGTATCACCAATTCCTCAAGTAGTCCCTTAATGATTGAGTGGGATTACTCCAAGGTGATGCATCTCCTTATGTCTCTTGTAAAGCCCACTACCTGGGTGCTGACTATTACCAGAGCAAGGATAAACAAGTCCAGCCGAGTGATTCTTAGCACATCACCGCTACGAACGACCCTTGGGCAGGCCTGATTGTTGCACACGCCTTCTTGATACATCCGTTTGAGGACTTGACACCTGATATGGGGAAAAGATTTTTTGTTTCCGGGACAAGAGGGAACTATGTTCCCAAACCAAGGTGGTTTCAAAATATCACTTCATATTCTTATACGAATCAGGCCTCAGTGATCCCGAACCCTCCCACTCCCTTCATGAATTGGGTCGTTCGGCTCAAGGCAATGACAATATATCATACTTGTCTATTTTGATGGGATGGATTAATCCTGCTCCGGCTGACGTTCCTCTACTACTTTGATATTATCATGTATGGCCCCATGGGATGGAGACCAGATGGGATTGGTTCAAAAGCTTCCATTGCTAGGGTCTCGGAAGAACCAGAGTTCCATGATACAATATCCACTACCACTCAAGCTGGTACCAACCTCCCATCAGGGTCTGGTAACTCAGAAGTAACTTTCACCATGGAAGATCCCTACATAAGTGGATAAGAGGGTATAGATAACTTCCCCTACCTTTGAGAAAGGCGTCCCCACCACGATCGATGAGCTGGTACAGGTGAACCTTGGTAGCGATGCAGATCCAAGACCCATATTGATCAGTGCCGCCATGCCCCTTGAGGAGCAACAATGGTATGGATGATTCTTTAAACAGCACTATGATGTGTTCTCCTAGTGTTACGACGAGATGCCTGGACTATATCCTCATGTTCTCATCCACCGACTCGGTCTCCTAGAAAATCATTGTGGGTTCAAACAAATTCCCAAAAAGCTTCAACCTTCTCATGGTGCCTTGGTCGAGGCCAAAGCTGACAAGCTTATCAGAGCCGTCTTCGTTAAGGAGGTCTAGTACCCCAAATGGTTGGCCATCATTGTACCAGTCAGGAAAAAGAACAGACATATTAGAGTATACATCATCTTCTATCATCTCAACCACCATTGTCTGAAGGATGATTATCCCCTACTAGTGATAGAATTCTTGATCGGTGCTACTTCTAGGTTCCAAGACATATCCTTAATGTATGGTTACACTGGATATAATAAGATCCATATGGAACCCGAGGATGAAGAGTATACTGCTATCAGGGTGCCCCAAGCTACTTTCTATTTCCATGTTATTCCTTTCGGCCTGAAGAATAGAGGTGCCAACTATCAGTAGGCTATGCACCGCATATTCAAGCGAATAATTGGGACATTGGTGGAATTCTATGTGGATGATCTGGTGGTCAAATCTCACCGGAGCCAAGACCATCTCGAGGAAATTGATAAATTATTTGGATTTATCTGTTCCCTACACCTGAAGATGAACCCACTGAAGTGTGCTATTGGGGTCACCTCCGTGAGGTATCTTGGCTTTGTTGTTAGGTACCAGGGCATCGAGATTGACTCAGAGAAGATAAGGGCCATCATCCAGATGCCTCCCCTGAGAATTTTTTTGGAGCATCAAGGTTTCCAAGGCCAACTTTCCTATATAAGGCTAGTCATTGTGATTTTGGTTGGAATGTGTAAGCCCTTATCTCATCTCATAGAGAAGGTCACCATTTATTAGTGGGAAGAGGAGTTCTAGAAATCCTTTGAGGAAATCAAGGAGTATCTGCTCCAGCCTCTGGTCTTGATGCCTCCCGTCTCTAGGAGGCCACCGGTCCTCTATGTCACTGCCCTGGAATGGTCCATCAGCGCCCTTATCACCAAGAAGAACAATGAGGGGACAGAGAATATCCTCTACTACCTCAGCTGCATGTTCCTCAATATAGAGACCAGATACTCCCCCATCATGAAGAGATTCCTTGCCCTCATGTTTCCCGTACAAAAAATGAAACATTACCTACATCACCATGAGGTACAGTTGGTGTTAGGAGTAGACCCATTGAAGTACATCCTGAGAAGTACCTTGTTGATAGTTTGACTAGTACAGGTGTTGGTATTCCTCTAGCTATTTGACATCAGGTTTGTGACTCAAAATTATATCAAGGGACAGGTGCTGGTCGATTTCCTTGCTTCCAATCCGACCCCTGCGGACTGGTCCATGGACCTATATTTTCTCGATGGGTAAAACACCTCAGTCAATCAAGCCATCCTATGTTGGAAGATTCATTTTTATGGTGCCTTTTGAAGCCCCACTGGTAGGAGGTTCAATGATATTAGAATCAACATAGTAGTCCTGGGTATCATTTTTATTACCCCTACGCAAGCCATTATACAATATTCATTCCTATTGTCAGAAGGATTCACCAAAAAATGAGGCGGAGTATCAGGCCCTCATTACTATACTCGATCTGGCCCTTGAGATCGACGTTCCCCATTTTCATGTGAAAGGGGACTCCGAGCTATTCATTAATGAGATCAATGGCGAATATGTTATTAGGAAAACAATGCTCATACTATTTTTGGAGCGCAACCGCCAGCTAATGGCCCTGTCCGCTTCATGACCAGAGGTTACCCATGTACCTTGGTCACATAACAGTCAAGATGATTCATTGGCCAGCTTAGCTACATTACTTGTAAATCCCAAACATAATGATCAGATTATCTAGGTGGCACACTGGAGAGTCATAGCTCCAGATACCCTAAATGGTGGTGACGACCCACAGGTATGCCATCTTACCATCGACGCTTCCATATCTAGATGCACAGGTCACCCAGATGTTTGAATACCTCCAACATGGTAATCTTCCAGCTGGTCGGGCCGAGGGTGAGGGAATCTAACACTGCGCGCAACAGTTTACTCTATAGAGTGGTCCCAGTATTGAGAAGATATTTAATAAAAGTGGGTTTTCCGGTGTTCTCATCTATTGCATTCAGGGGGTTGAGACTCCACATGTCATGGAAGATGCTCACGCCATTCCCTGCAGTGCCCAATAGGCTAGGCCAAAACTGTCTCACCAGATCTAGAGATTAGGTTATTTTATTCCCTCTATGATCCACGATTACATCGAGTTTTCAAAGAGATTCCACATGTGAAAATTTCATCCCAGATTTGTACATCATCCACCACAGCCTCTACACAAAACCAAGTACTCCGACTATTTGCAGTCTGGGGATTAGATGTTGTAGGACCATATCCGCTGGCAATGGCTCACCAATGCTTGGTCATTACGCCCACTATGGATTTATTTTCCATGTGGCTAGAAGAAATTCCACTCAAGGAAGTTAAGGACCGTTCAATCATTTTATTCGGGACTTCCAATATCATCCATCACTTTGGGGTTCCGCATGCTATCCTCACAGATAACTGCGCCAACTTTTAAGCAGTTGAGTTGAAAAAGTTATATGACAAATACAACATCTGCTCTAACCATACCTCCTACTATCACATGCAATAAAATGGGTAAATTGAGGCCTTCAATAAAACCATCTCTAACATCCTACAGGAAATCTTTGGTCAAAACATGAAGAGTTGGCCGGGTAAACTCCCCAACGCTCTCTGTAATTATTTGATGAAAAATCGTAATTCCACCAGGTGACCCCATATTCTCTAGTATATGGAACAGAGGTCATCCTACACATCGTGATTTATTTTCCCTTAGTACACACATCCTTCTATGACCATAAATCATTGGATTGAGTGGCTGAAATATATCTAGCTGAATTAGAAGCAGTTGATGATAATATGCTTCATTCCCTGCAAAATCTAGAAAGGCATCAGAGTAAGATGGATCAATCCTTCGACAAGATGGTTCACCTCTGCTCTTTTCTACAAGATGACTTGGTATAGGACCTTAGGGAACCAATGATACATGGTATGAAACCACCTAAGTTGGATCACAAATGGTATGGACCTTACATAGTCCACATGGTTTACCCAGATAGAGCATACTCCCTGGAAACCATTGATTGTGAGCATATAACTCCTCCCACCAAAGATATGTTCCTAAATCAATACTTTTCCTAATACCATGGTCCTGCATGACCATAAACTGGATGGTCCTGTATGACCTTAAACTGGATGGTCTTGCAGGACCTTAACGGCATGGTCTTGCACGACCATAAAATGGATGGTCCCACATGACCCTAAACTACACGCCAGTCCAGCATAACTTTAAACTGTACCATCCTGCATGACGTTAATCTGCACATCGTCCCACACAATTTTAATCTGGACATCGTCCTGCATGACATTAAACTACACAATCAAGAACTGTGTGTGGCCAGATTCCCATTCTTATGGGATACGTTGGACTGCCCGAAGATTTAGATTCCAGTTTCATCCCCATCTCTTAGATATCTCCTAGTCACCTAGGCCCCTTGGCCTATTCCTTCCTATGAGAGGGATATATAGGTGCGGTATAGGGTTATTCCCTCGTTTTCGTTGAGTTTTTTGAAACCATTCCATGCCCCCTTTCTCCTAAGATTTCACTATCTCATTGTTCTATATTCATCTATGCGAGTTGGCCACTCTCAAGATGATCCCCTTGACCCTTTAAAGTGGTTCTCTAATGTGTCCAAGAGTAATCTGGTCTAGGACCTGGTGTGTCAAATTCAACATGGGCAGGATTCCATCCACTTCTCATGTTCCGTGTTCCCCTTCTTTTGGGCTTCCATTATGTTTCATAACCGAAGGGGCCCCCAAAACAACATGGATGCTAGGCCAAAGGGCTCTCTTACCATTACGGGCCAGCTTCCACTAGAGTTTTAGACCACAAATTGATACAATTCCCCCATTGAATATATGGTCATCAGTCGATGCTCATTTGTTTGTCCCCATTTCTGGCTAACGCGACATGGATGTTTTGTTGTGAACATGGTCAACAGTAATGCTCTATCGCCACGTCAACCCCTTCAAGCCTTGTATTTTGGTTACATGATTCACATTATGTTCCAACCTATCATGTCCAGGTAGTATTTCGACTCTCTTGGCACTATCCCTTAGTGAACCTCCGCAAGTCAACGTGAAAAAGATTCAATATGGAATTCTTCAGGGCTCCCATGATCCGAGATATAAGACCATAAACTGTCATAATCTCTATGAACTATGTGAAGATCTATTCTTATCCTCCTGGGATATGTAGGATCACTCAGACATCATGTTTCCTGGTCCATCTCAACAGGAAGGTTGCTTCTCCTTCCACGTATCCTCTGACCCTTACTAGACACTTGGCCCGAGGATCCTTTCTTGAAGTTGCGCATGGTGATGATATGGACCGCGTCCTCATTCACTTCCAGTATTCTTTATCGCGTCTTGCACATTCCTTCATGTCTAAACCACATGACTTTAAACTATGATATCTAGTCCTATCACATGACCCTAAACTGTGATAATATCATCTCGACTGCACGATGAAAAATGGCACTCCATTGTGATGACCTCATCATAGAGGACATCGCCTTGGGTATCAGTCGTCTACCATACCATTTGTCAATGCCCGCATATGGCTGGATTCCCATGGTGATATTGGGATACATAGGTCCCCGAATTTTCGCTTCCAAAAATAAACCTCTACCTTAAAGGACAAACAAGATATATCAAATGCTGCTCCTTTTTAGTATGAGGGCTGGACCCACATGCCCCTTTCATCCATCGCACTGGTTCCTTACTGTGCCACCCCTTAGAACTATGTATGGATAGATTCCCATCCTTATGGGATATGCTGGAACACCCATGGGCCCCGCTCCCAGGCCAAACCTAACATTCATTTTCTGTCACTCAACCTAAAACCTCCCTATGGAACACATGATGATGTTGACCTCGTCCTCGTTCACATCGAGTTGTATGAGTTAAATCGCCATCAGTCTCTGGAATTGCCTACTGTCCATGGTCCATGTTCTATGAACTTAATCTATAACCCTTTACTGATATACGTATGACTTTATTCCCATCCTTATGGGATACGTAGGAATGCCCAGTCATTTTGTCTTAGGTCCATCCTTGGTAATCACAGATTCCATCCTTTCTCATGATCATCCCCATGGCCGGACACCTTGGAGAGTAGTGTAACTGCATCATATGCCCTGAACAAGTTTAAGATGCCCTATAATGACATTGGGAAGCATAATTTCCCTCACCAGAGAGGTCATATCTCAAAGAAAGAATGATCCATGATCAGATTAATGTGCCCCTTAATGTGATTCCACCACAGTGGCGTAATTTCATGAGTGTTGGATTATGTTCGAACAAACCACCACTTCACATTATAGGCTTTTAGTACACTTCATTTGTACCCTCATCCTCTTACACGTTTGAAGGGACCCCCTAACTGTATGGATTCTCAGCTTATGGTCTACTTGCTGTCCTAGACCAATGTTTCGGAAGACTAATCGACTATATTTTGAGATAGGTCTGGTGTTTTTAACATGGTCCGCAGTCAACCCTCATTTGTTGTCCACATTTCAGGATAACACAATATGGATGTTTTGTTTCGAACACGGTCAATTGTTGTACTTTATTGCCAGTCCCCTCCCATAGTGTTCTGAATTTGGGGTAACGTGATTCACATTTTTCATTCCCCAATGTTTGAACAGATTCTAATGCCCTTAGAATTGCCCCGATCGTGCGCTAGAGCACGTTGAGAAGATAATAAATTGATTGGTCTTAGGTAATGTTTCATTGATTAGGCCTCCCTCTGCTCCTCGGAAATCCGAATTCAAATCTTGAATTCCCGAAGCTTTGTTAATGCTCCAATGATCAAACAAAGTGAAAATACAAGCATCCCTTGTATCTCACATCGGGTATGGCCCATGTGAGCTTAGAAATGGATTTCTATTTGTTTCGGTATTATGGTTGATCACGTTAAACCCTGGGAACATGTAAATAAATTTTTCCATACATACAGTTCAAAATAAGAAGTAATAAGGAAAAATATGTTTATGTGTTCGTCCAAAACAGCACCCTTAAGGGTTAGCTTACTTGATATATCATTCCAATGCCACTAACTTTTGGATGGTGGCCTTCAAGACTACATCAAATCCCCTAAGGACCCTCTCTTCATCAGTGGCCGTGAAGTGCAATTCGCTGAACCTAGATCGTGCCCGCGCCTATTCAGTTTAAAGTTCATTCATCTACTTACTCGATTCAAATAGTTGTTCTTGGGTGTCTCCCATCTGGGCCCTCAACTGTTCCATGAGCTCAGAATAGTTGGAAATGAATATCTCATTTTATTTATCCTGATCTTTGAGGTGTCGGAGCTCCTGCTCCGCCATTAGAAATGCATGGGTACTCCCCGACACCTCCCAACATTGGGTGACGTCGGTGTGCCGGCTTCTCTCACAACTATTCTCAACCATGTAGTTATGGACCATCATGTGAAGGCGTTGAGCATCTACCACTCTAGCACACATGAAATTTAGCTAGGTGTGAAGTGATCCCATCAGCTTCATCCATTTCATCTAATGCTTATAGGTAAAACACCTGATGCACTTCCACACATTGCATCGTGTCATCCAGCTCTCCTCGGCTGCTTCTGAGTCCTAATCACCAATCTCCTAGGGATTGGCTAGCCGATAGATAGGAAAAACACCCAACCGGATTGTAGTAGGGTCTTCCTTGGATATTCCTCCCAGGGGGATAGGCTCTTCGGTGTCTGAGTGACCTTCCACTCTTTCCTCGAACCTAGTGGCACCTTCGTCAACTACCAGCCCTGCCCCAATAGTAATTTCACTAAGGTCCACTGCTCTATAATAACCAATTACTAGGGCCGACTCGGTTTTGGAGGAATGTCCTAGATTGGGCAGTACGTTTTCCATTGACTCACTCACGAATGGTCCTGGCTCAGCAGCCTGACGAGCCTCCAATGCCATGAACACTGTACAGACAAGGAGAACCTTAATAAATTTAGTCCTCTAACAGTATGTACCAGTATCGAAGCAAGGACCTTAGAGGAACCCAAGGAACCAACCTCTAGTGTTCTGGCCGCTACAAGAGCTGTCATGGTGGGGGATCCCTCAGCGCTCGCTAGTTCAATAATGGTGGTGGTTGCCCCATATTTCTCCATTGGAGCTTCCCCCCTCCTTTTAATAAAGACTCTTTATTATAACCAATACGATCTTGAATAAAATAAAGTGGGTGGATTAAGGATTTCAAAGGAGATCAGATAAAGAATGAGGATAGTTAAGGGTTGAATCATACCTCGAGTAGCTCAGTCACATTTATATCAGAGCCAATGATCTCGACACTCTCCTAGAAACACCCTTTGTGCGACACCCATTGAGACCATTCACCTTTTGGATCCTCTTATCCTTCACCTTCTCCATCTTCATCCTCCTGTTTTGTCTTGCTACCCTCCAGCTCGTCATTTTAGTCATCATCCTTAGCTGACATCTTTTATGTTTCATGATCTTGGTCAAGCATCACTTTCACCAAGAAACATGGCTCCCCACGCCGACCCCGTTGGAATGTGTACATGTACATGACCGTCAGATATGCATGCCAGTAATGAAAGTTCACTCTGTCGACAACCCGACCAAGCCCGACTTCTGGCAGCTGGATCTCATCTCGCACTATCTTCTGCCAGAGGGATTCAGTACTCACCGACTAATGCAGGGTTATCCAAGCCGACCGTAGTGTGGGAATGATTTCTTCATGATAAGGTTTAAGTAGATATATTATTTGCTTCCCGGGAAGTTCACTGGTCGCTTTGTGGGACCCTCCACATCTTGGAGATGATGGAGTGGCCACACCATGCAACGTCCCCGCAGCTGAGGTCCCTGCCTGTGCGGGCCCTATTGTCTGACATGATTCTGGACTTCCCCCTCTAACGACATTATTCCTGATCTCTCACCACTCAGGTTCCACACTAGAGGCCTTGAGATTCCAAACATGCTTCCACAGATGCCCTTTAGGGTATGCTATGGCCCAATGTTCATTATACTCGGTTGAGAGGCCAGCAACAACTCCGGTGGGAGGAAATGTGATGACATTGCTGGATCCATAGGTCATTGACATTAAACTCATTTGGTGGAGAATGCATGGATGGATTTCTTCCCAGACATCTGTGTATACTATTTTTGCTATCCGCTGGAGGCACCCAAAATGCTTGGAAAACCTGGATGGCACATAAGGTTCGTAGAAGATCTTCCCTTCAATCCAGGCCACAAGCACCCCGCCTCTAATGCTCTGGAAGTACTCCCTCTGATCCAGTGAGCCTTTCCCATTGCCTGTCATCAGGCCAGTTGGGGTGGGAAATGGGATGAAGGTGAATTTGGCATGATTACCAATTCTAATCATTACTCCCTCTTCATTGAGCGTCGGCAGAATGACCCCAACAATGATCAACCAGGAAGGTAGCAGGCCATTACCTAGAGGATGAATGGAATTCAGGAAGGTATAGACTCTACAATCAGCCGCAACCTAGCCATAGTAGATTTGGAAGGGGCCAAAAATTCTCTAAGGTGACCCCCCCTCTTGTGATGTGTCCGAAAATGGCGTACAGGCGGGCCAGCAGGGGGACCCCTATATTGAATATTTTATTAGCATCCATGATTCCAGCTGTCACTAGGGTCGCTGGATAGACTCCCATCCTTGTTTCCCTCACCGGTAAGTGCCACCCACTCAAGAATGTGGTGAGGAATCCGGTGTACCAAACATTTGGGTCCCGACTCTCATTTATGCAATATCCCCATGATCGATAGTTCCCCACCTCCAGGATCCTTAGGTATGGTCCTCTATTGCTACTCTGTGCCACGGTTGGAAACCGTATCCCCCACCCTAGCATATTGACTTCCAAATTCCATTTTAGGAATATGATGAACTAGTCCTTGTAAGCGATGTCATTCATAAAATCCTTGACCACCAGCCTCTCCTTAGCCATCTCAAATTAGTTCCATGTCAGTATGGGGGTTTTTGATCCATCTCCCTAGGAGCTCATTGGTGGAAGGAATTCATCATATTAGTGGCCTTCCAAAGGGATACCCCTGATGAACTGAATGTCCCAAAGACTAATAATAACTTACCCATGGTGATGGTGGTAGGTATTGGTATCAGGGGACCACTGAGTGAACAGCTCTGGCCCGAGCTCATTCTGGTAGTAAATGTGAAATTTTGACATCCACACCGCCTCAAACAGGCCAATATGTCCTAGATCACGCCCAAATGGGTCACATGTAAGGAGAACCCAGTACGCACAGGGCCATTTACTATTTATGTTGCCTCTAGAATTTAGGTCGCAGTCCTCTGACCAGCCTTTAGCCCCATCAGGGACAATCTGAAGGAAGGTGTTTTCATAGAGGGTTGAGGAACTCTCCGTGACAGGGTCACTCCTTGAACTTTTCCTAGTCCTAGGATTCAGGATGTAAACATCCTTATTCCTGGTTTCTCTAGCAGGATGACCATTGTTTGTGATGATGTATCGAGGGAGGTCGTCCTCACGGGTCACCCATGACTGCGGTGTATCAACTTCAAAACCTGGCAATGGGACCTCCTCCAAAATATAGAAGTCCCATAATGGTATATTGTTGGATAGGGAGTTATCCTTTTGGGTGGGGGATAGCATATTGAAAAGTGTATGGTTATTGGAAAAAATTGTTTGGGATCCATAAACCATCGAGTTGGTGACCATTTCATCCCTTCGAGCAGAGACATCTCCCTCATCAGCCTGGTTTGCGGCCATCTTCATTTGAAAAGTGTTTTAGTAGATGGCACAGAATATGAGAGGATAGTGAGAAAAATAAGAAGGTGTCATAAAATATCAGGACATGACCCAAAAAACCCTAGGTTTGCGTGTAAAACAACACCTGACCTCGGTGGGATTGCGCGAAAATAGAGCAGTTTTTTGCGGGGACAGTGAAAATATTACACACGAGATCTTGGAGCTTGTCAGGCTTGGAAATTCATAATGAACCAGGGACCCGCGGTGGATTTTGGCACACATGGGCCCCATCGTGTTCTTCATTTCGGTGATTCCCTCGGAATCAGACCATTGCATCCACTCGCCAATCCAATTCTGAGCGGGGGAAATTGTAGACACCAAAAAATGATCAATGGATGAAGAAGGTTTCTGAATGACAAAGAAAATTCATAATCAGATCCAGAGACCTTGTCTGAGGGGCCCAGAGAAGTCGTGCGAAAAATATATAGAACTGCGCATAAAAAATTTCTATGCGCAGAAATCTCCATGATTCATGAGAGTTATTCGGCATGGGCACAGAAAATTGTGCGCCCACACCCCATGAGATTGAAATTTTTCTCCACCGCCATCGGTGAAACATTATTTCACACCGACCTGTTTTCTACACCCCCAAATGACTGTAAATAGAAGGTGACCCCTTCGAATTCAGGGAAAAATAATCTCAACCGGCTCTCGTGTGCGAAATTCACCTTTCGTTTTCACAAAGATGGATTTCAGGTGCTTTTAATTTCACACCAAGTAACCTCGGGTCCTACTTTCACCTGAGATCCCCTTGGTTGAGACTGAATTCCAATCACTTCGGGGTCTTCCCCCTATGCGCAATCTCTTCCACTCACGTGTAGGCCGACCATGTGCATGCAGTCCCCTTCAGTTGCGTGCACCCCAGTCATTGCGCTCAACATATCCCAATTGCACACAATTTTTACTCCTTGCGTGAAATCCTTTCTAGTTTCATGCAAAGCCTCATCTCCATTTACACACAATCCACATTGATTTCATTCCATCCTAGAGTTCTTCGCACAAGGCTACTTATTTTTCATGCAAGCCTCCACGTTTCAGAGCTACTCCCCAGGACCCCTCTCCTCTGTGCTTCCCAGCTACCTCTTCACTTGCATCCCGTAATCCATGGGGGTACCTTTGTATGAGTGTCCAATGCTATTCTTCTGGATTTCATTCGCGAGTGTCTCTCACGCCCCGAGGATCCACATCATACACTGTTTTCCCATACGACCTTCTAGGCTCGTATTAACTGACTGCAATGTCCCCTGGACGATACCGCCCATTTTGTTGTTTTTCCTCATGATTTTTTGCATTGGCATGATAACGAGTATTTATTCTTTGCACTGCCATGCTAACATGGAGCCCTCGATGGTTAGCACTATCACACCCGCTTGCTACATCTTTGCTTGTCCCCTCTTTGCACTAAGGAGCACAGGTTACTGATTATGTATGTCCTAGGCATGCGAAGTGAACCTACATTGTCCGAGCTGCAGGATGTTAAACATCCAAGATCCATCATCCTCAGCACATGATGTTAAACTATTACATCTCCCCATGCCTCGCATGTGGGGTCCCCCCGACATTGGACATTCTCCACGCCCACTCGTATCCACAGGGATGGGATCACCCCTCACAGGGGATGATATCCTCCTTATCAGAGTGGAATTTTCCCCTGGGGATAGGGTAACCACCTTTGTGCAAGCCCCTAGATTTTCGTGCAGGAGGAAGAATCCTAGATCATCCTTTTATCTTCGGTCACCAGGGCCAGCGAAGGGCATGATAGGGAACATGGATCCTCCTTTATCTAGTCCCAAATCCCTCTCCTTTTTCACTTTGTCCCCTCGGGCCTCCATCCTGGAGTAATTCCTGACTTCTTGGGCTGTAGAACATGTGTAATCCCTTGTTTCCTCTTTGGGCCGCTCCACACATAAGCCCCATTTCACTTCCCACTGATGCACCTTTTGCGACGTGATCGTTGGGTCTCTGCTATCTCTTGTTTCTCACAATGAGCATGACTCATGTGGGCTTAGAGTGAGAACTGACAATTACAAACACCATGGGCCGCTATAGAGTGTAAGCCCCAACCCATTCAGGAACTACAAGGACATTGACCCATGTCAAGGCGTGGTATGTAGGAAGGCTCCATGAGATTCAAACCCACCATCCGGTCGTTCCGACCATCTTCACACTGGTTCTCCAACACCATGGGCCACCTAAAAGTTTAATCCCTTTGTCATTCCCAATCTAAGAGGACTTTAATCCATGTAATGGCATGATACGAAAGAAGCCTCCACGAGGTTCAAGACCACCACCTGATTGTTCCAACCATCTTTATGTCGGTTCACCAACACCTTGGGCCACCTCAGAGTGTAAACCCCAACCCATTCCTGATCTACGAGGACTTTCATCCTGGTCAAGGCATGATACGTAGGAATAATTTACGAAGCTCAAGCCCCCACCTGGTCGTTTCAACCATCTTCACATCGGTTCGCCAACACCATGGGCCGCCACATTGTGTAATCCCAACCCCATATCCTGATCTACGTGGGCCTTGATCCATGCCAAGGCATGGTACATAGGAAGCCTCCCCGAGCTTCATCCCTATTCAGCGGTATGCCGTTTTCAACCAATTTCAATGGAAAACCTTTGGAGTCCCCCATCGATGACAGGCTATCACCATCACCAAACTACATGAAAGTTGATCCTTGCAATGGTAAGGTATGTAGGAATCCTCCCCGAGGTTCATACCCAACAACCATTGGCTCCGACCATCTTTGTGTTGGTTTTCCAAGCCCCTTACAACATGAACTACCAGAAAATTGATCTTTGACAAGGCAATGTATGTATGAAGCCTCCACGTGGTTCAAGCCAACCATCAACTTTGACCCTAGGTCCCTATTCAGGTCGGTTCACCAAATCCAACCCATTCTCAACCTATGAGGACTTTGATCCAATCTAAGGCATTGTACGTAGGAAGCCTCTACGAGGTTCAAGCCCATCACTCATGTCTCATCCTGATCTATCCGATGAGCCTATGTGTCTCTGGAAGCTCATGCCCAACCCGGAGGATTCACTTCTTCTGGGTCCCATCCATGTGTCCCGTCTCACAGGTCACCTCCTCCGGTGTCCCATCGTCTCATCGAACTATGCCGACATTGAATCCCTTCCATGGGGATATGTAGGAGTTCTCTTCAAGGCTGAATCCCGACATCACCATCACCCTTGCAATGGACCTATTTCATCCCCCTTCACATCGTCATACATCCTGATTTTTACCCAGTCCGCCACATCCTTGTTTGATCATGACACCCTACTCCGTATTCCATCAAAAAACATTCTGGGAATCCACCCATGTGATGGAACCTATATCGGTGTTCCCTCCAGGGGTTTCCTCTATCTGATCCACTCAAATCAGTCTTCTGATCAGTCTGATCCATCTCCGCAGGACGATAAACTTGTGGCATACCCAGTGTTAAACATAGAAAGATTAGTAAAATCTCAGATACATGCCCATGGCATATGATTCCCCGTGTACGATGTCTGATGGCTCGGGCTTCCATACCGTCGAGAAGCCCTATAGTAAGGGGATGAAGATAGAAAACCAATCCCCCATTGTCTAGACACCCCAGTGATGCCCAACATGACTACTCCCGTAACCGAAGGAGCTGACCTGACCAGTCCCCTTGGATTGTCATGACAGAAGCAGTGTAATTAACAGGTGTCCATGAAGATATGGAATCAGGAAGAGTTTCAAGAACAATGTCTTAAGTCTATAAGGGAGACCTGAACTAGGTGACGATATCTGAGGAGGAATCCACAGAATAGATAATCGACATCCCATCATCCCTTTTCGATCATAGTGCAGACATCCCTGAATAAGGAGTGGATGACGCCCGCCTTTGGAATGTGGGAATGCGGGGCAACAGCTACTCGTCCTCCAAAGATGGATACATACACCCCATAGAAAGTGTCAGAAACACATCTAAAAAGGATTGTCTCAACATCAGGTTCCCAATGTCCTAGATGTCTCATCAAATAGTCATACATCTTGAAGATTATTGTGTTTTGATGTTTTAGAAGGGGGTTAAAAGTCATGTTAACTAACTCACGATGGGTCCACCAACTGTCTTGGTGGAGTATAGTGGTTAATCGCCCATAGCGTCCACATTTGAACATGGAGGTTGACCCCTATGGGTTTCCACGGTCAATCACCCCGTGCTATCATAACCGAATTGCACATAGAGCTAACATGACTCAAGATCGACTGCCACAGGCGATCGTGGCCCAGCTCCGGCCCTATCGCCTCATGTCCGACACAGATCTGAGCTAGCCTACTAGGATTCACCAGGCATGCTGGGTCTAGCCCGCTCCATTGATCATGACCCATGTGTTCATCCTGACCCACTACTCCTCAGACCGGCCCACACCCCATGGACCTACATATCTCTTCTTAGGCCCACATAGCCTGGACTAGTGTACTCTACTCCATCCCAGCATGCTCTACTCATGCCATGAATATTTTCCCTCCACATTATGTTTCATCAACGTCCATATTCCAACAGCATCATGGGGAAACCCCATAGTTCTGCCTATCGTGATCCACAAATAGCAGCCCCACCAGCTCCCACTTAGATGTCTGCTGCATTCCGTCTCTTCCAAACTCCCCATCGTCTATGTCCGGCCTCTGGACCCATTACACTGCTCGCCCAAAATAACTAGAGTTTCCTCCCCATAAACTATGATACACATCTATGTGCCACCAGCCTAGAAAAAACATTTGGCACCATCATTGTCTCCCCGGCGTTGGGTCATTCCAAAATCATATCCATGGTTTCAGATCAGTTCAACAAGAATCAAGGACACAATGATAGATTGTTCACATATGGATATCATAACATTGTGAGGAGATCAATAAAGAATGAATAAAATATGAAATATTGGGAGGAATTTATAACTACAACCAATTATAGAACCTCAGACTTTTTTATCTCAGAACCAATTCGCTCATTTCAAAATGATGAATGATGATAAAACCCTAGAATCTCCCAAAAATAATACTGAAAATAAAATCCATCCCACAATGATCAAACAACTGGGTAATCTGGTAATGGATTATTTATTGTTCATCATATAATTTCTGAATGGTGAAAACAACTATAAATATCATGTCCAACCTTGAGTTGGACTGGTCATTGATGAAGATCGAAGTTATGTCTTCATCATTCATTGATCCATGATCTGTTGAATCCTAGGTAACATAGATTGATCGATATAGAGCCATTCGCAAAAGTTATCTCTAGAGGTTATTCTACATATCTTAGATGAATTCAAAAATTATAGTGATAACGCCAAATTCCTAAAAAATTCATATCAAAAAATAAATTTTCAACATCAACAAATAATTTTATAATTTACATTATTTAATTGTGATTATGTACTTTTAATTCATTTCGACATAATACCTATGCCGACCATTGTTGAGTCATGTTTAAAGGAATGTAATATCTCTGATATCAATGGTGTACTCGGAAATTTGATCTATAAACCCATTTAAATATTGTTCAACATTTCAGGAAATCTACAAGTGCATGCTATCGAATGTTTTATATTTTTTATGCAATATTTCCAGAATCAAATGGCCTCAGAATCAAATGTCATTTTACTGATTAGTCTAGAAATCAATACATATAATTTCTAAAAATAATACATGTATAATCCAACAAATGGCATATAATTTATAATATTCATTTCATATGATAATATTTCCATGTCATTTAGGGAAACATGTTATAATATTATTACAATAATTTTATTTAACACTCCCCATTTACTATTATTTATGTAGCACATGTCACATACATTTACGCATTTACCAATTTCCAAATAATTCTACATCAATCACCATTTTGTCATTATATATTGTTTCTATAACAATTTATAGAGTAAAATGATGTACAGGTTGTCGAAAAAACCTATATAATAGAATACAATTTAAATTCATTATTAAGAAGATAAAATTATATTATAATTATATGTAAAAATAATTCCATGTTCTATAACAAAATTTATCTACTAAGACTCGATCATTTTCCAATACATATATAATTATACCCGAGGATTCACATTTCATGTTTTCATTTCCTTAGTTTTTCTATTATTTATCCCAAGATCATTAATTTAAATATCAAAAACAAGCTTTTTTATTTATGGATCCCATTAAAAAGATAAATATGAATATGTTTTATAATTTTATTAATGATACCTTATGAAGTAATATCTGTTATATTAAATACCCATTTATGACTTTCTAAAATTTATAAACTTGTTACACTAAGAAATTTCCAATTAATTTTCCAGAGTAGACTCATATGTGAAAAAAAACCATATAAATTATTATGGAACAATTAATAACCATCACATCTAAATTATTTTAAATATATATTATGATATAAATGAGAATAATGTATAATCCATATTCTGTTAGTTAAAAACCAACATATGTGAATACTAGGTAAATATTAGCCATAAGAATAATATAGATGAAATGAAAATCCAATTTTTCTTGAATGGTTCATGAATGTTAATGCATCCTCTAACTATAAAATCCCAGTGTAATAAACTCATAAATCAATAAAATTCTATAAAATTACACCACTTTTAGGGGAAATCTGTAAACTATAAAATTATGAAACAAGAATATCACTTTTATTCAACGGAAATGGGAATTTTCCCACAAACATGGGTTTATATTGGCTGGGTACGAGCTCTTTAAAAAGACACAATAATATATTTTTATTCTTTTTAACCCCCCAAAATAGGATAAATATTTAAAATAAAGCTCTCATATATCTTTTAATCTCCCTAAACTAAATTCCAATGGACATTTTTCCTTATCCAGTGCAGTAAATAGTCTCAAAAATGCCTCACCATATATTAGAATTTTATACATATAAGTGATGTCATAGGGGGTTAACCTGGAGGGTAAACCCTCATTTTCATAGTGTGAAACATAGATGTAAGTAAGGGAAACATTTATAGAATCACTATATATCGAAATAAATGGAAGATGATAAATTACTAGATTTCCTCTGATTATATCTCAACAATATGCTACATAATGTCAATAAGTCTTATATAAAAACTAAAATAACTGTACATACAAAAAATTAATGAAATTTTTAAACACTAAAATACATGGTCACCCCGAGAAGTAGTGATATCTATCCTAACTCATAGATCTAAAAATGTACCATATCCATAAAACCCATCATTAACCAGTGTCAATTCCCTAAGATTATAAGCTCCATCTAATGACCATATTATCAAGTACCCATGATCTAATGTGCCCCAATAATGGTTTTAATATAATAGAGTTGGGAAATACAAATTTTGGATATTGAAAATCTAGTTTGTGAGTAAATTGAAAGTAATATATTAATAAATATGAAAATAAGAAATAAAAATATGTAATAGAAATTAATAAAACATAGTCGATCCTCAAGTGTAAATAGGATAACCTAGTAATACACTTTGTGCTTCATCCAATGTTGGTAACATTGATCTCAGTGGAATAATCATGTTTCATATTGTATTTAGGGTTTATAGATGAGGAAACCATATTCATGTTTAATTAGTGCAATAAATATGGTTCACAAAATCATTCGTACATTGAAATGTCAAATGAAAATCAATTTTCTGACCTGAAAGAATGGTACCTACCATGACACTCAAGATAAAATCATTATTAAAATCTATACACCATAGAAGATGTATGGTATAAAAATAATAATAATTTTTGATATGTGGAGTTCACCCAATATCATCTGATATGGTTCTTGATTGGTATACATGACATTAATAAGTAGAATTTATAAAAATATTCATCACATGAATCCATGGGTGGTCCTCAAGATGAAATTCATCAAAATTGTTTTTTGTAAAATCAAATGGTACACAAATTTAATTCTATACCTATAGATGTAATTGGATCCCTTAATTTCATCAATAAATGTGTTTAAAAAATTCCCCTTATAGAATCAAACTTTCATCTGTAGCATTCTATCCCACTAAAAATATTAGGGAATAAAATGAATCTTTCTATGTTATTCCTTATCAATAAATCCAATATAGAATTCAATAACATTACCAAGTAATTCCATTTCACACATATAATTTTGAAAATATCCATTAATCCTTTAAAAACATTACAATTTTAATGTTTCAGTTTCTACAGTAGAGATCACTACTACAGATCAATTTACATTCAAAAAAAACCTCAACAAATTATGATAATGTACACATTTAATTATTTTCACTATATTGTTTATATTTTCTTCATATATTAGGACAATAAATTCATAATGGTCAATCAAGGAATCCATAAATTCAAAATATACTCACTCATACACTATGGAATCCCTATGGAAAATAATTTAATTAACTAGTTCTACGAAACCATATAAAACATTCACATTAAGGGATTAAATATTGATATGCCCATGTCCAAAAAATGTAACTATGTAAATGGGGGTTTATCATGAGACTAAATGTAAAATTAAATAACATCTAATAAATAGGTTATGTAATGTGTAAGATGGAATAACTTAAAAAATAAAAATACATTAATATTATATGAAAATAAGGGAAACACAATTATACCAGCAAAATTATCCTAGAAGTGACCCATTCATCTAATATCATCATTCTGTTTGAGATTATATGATATACATAAAAGAGAAAGGAAATTAAATTTAAAATATTCCATAAACCACATAATTATTAAAATACATCTTAGTGGTTAGGAAAAAAATATGTAAATGGGATATTATATGGCTCAATTTCCTAAAAATCATATAACTCACAAAAAATTCACCATGCACATGAGTATATCTTCTATATCACAGTAGAGGGGAAGGGGAGATCCTGTACTACATGAATTTAGCCAAAATTTTGCCTATTTTGTTTTATGAAGTATTTTTCTAAGTGTGTGGAGTGAACAATATTAAAAATATTATGTGGGGTCTGAAATAAACCATTATGTTTGTGTTGGTTTCACCATACAAATAGTTAAACAAAGAAGAACTGCATCCCAACATGATGACCATCAGCTAGCTGTAGTCCTATGGATTACTAGAAATTGGCATTGAATTAACCTTGTATGAAAAACTTGATCACCCCCTGAGATTCTCATACACCCCCAACACCTTCAAACCACTAGATATTTTCAATTGATATAGTAAAATGATCTTATATTTAGTTTTTTTAACCAGAACATGAATACAGAATTTAGTAAAAATTAGAAAATAAAATTTTTCCCAAAAACGTAAAACCCATATGGACAAAATATATTATATTCCAAATTATATAAGAAGGTTTATTTTATATTTATGAATAAAAAAATTATTTTCCTTGTAGAAAAACTAACAATGATAGTAAAATATAAAATATTAAAGGTAATCAACCATGATGTAGTGGGAATGAAACGAGTTAAAAATGATTAAAATTTTAGTGGTTCTGATGGTATCAAGTATGTATCAACATCCACTAAATTATTTTAGATATTTTGGAGCCACATGACATGTTTAACATGTACTCCCTCTTATAAATTCCTAATATATTGGAAATTATTATTATTAAATTTAAGTAAAATGTCCTTACCAAACCTTTCAAATGAAGTGAATTAATTTATTATAAAAATAAATTTTTTACTATTCTACATTCTCTATATCCCTCCATAATTTTCTTATGCCTAAAATTAAAATTTATTTTCTAATGTCCTCCAATTTGAAGGTTTCATCCAAGGGAATGCTTAATTTCTCAACATGTTTTCCAAAACTACACTCATATTATTTCTTAACATAAAAATATAATTTTATAATACATATTTGATGAATAAAATATATTTTTATACAAACTATTAACATACCTTTGTAATAAAAATTAACCGCATTTATCTATTTTCTATTCTATATAAATGAAACAGTTATTTTTTGGTTTGGAACACAACCACAACAAAAAAGTATAATATATCATTTTTCATCTAGTTTATCTAGTTTCCCAATTATATCATTACATTAATCTATTTAAAATAATTATTCATTTTAATAATTGTATTATTCTATATAAGACCACTTGAATATTCATAATCTCCCACTAATTATGGTATGTTATTCATTGGGGTTTTCTATCAACATACATAAAAAATGACATATAATAATATCATTTATGACTACAGGAACATTATTTTTGATAATCTATGATATTAATAATGGAATTATGATTTAATTTGGGATATATGGTGGTAATTATATAATAAAATTCATAAAAGAAGATAATAATTAATGTCCATTAAAAAAACTCGAACAAGAATATCACTAATTACATATTTATGGTTGGTTATTAAAACACTATTTTACTAAAATCCTATCATTATATGTAAAAATAAATCATTAATTACTATTAGGGTAATTGTTGATAAATATTATCATTAATATAATAATCTAGAACGACAATATCATTATAAAAATTGTTAAAATAAATAAATATTTCATACACTTAAATTGAAATGATAAGAACTAACTAATATACATGAAGAAAGTATTTATAATTTATGTTTTTTATAATTGTATAGATATGAATTTAATTATGTAATAGGTTATTAATATAGTTATATTTTTATATATTAATATAAACACATACATGGAAATTTTGTATAATGGTAATGAATTTGTTAACTAGAAATTCATATGTTGTGTTATAAAACAAATTACTGAATTAATTTCTTCATGTATTCTAAAATAATTGATTTTTATCAACAAATTATTTTACATATTATACATAAATTGAACAAAATTAATGACATCAACGCAGATGTTTACATACATGTTATTATGAAATATATTTAGTGTTTTTGATAAAACGGGAAACACTATGAATTTTACCTCATTGATTTTAAAAGGTTTTTCAAAGAAACTCTTTTGATAATTGAATTTTATTATCCCCTTTATATTTTAAAAAATAAATCTATAATTGAGTTGTGTTTTAAGCATCACTCATTATTTTGTTTCAATTTGATATTATTTTCTATTGATTTAGTTTTTAATGTTAATTTATTTAAATCATTGGCTATAAAAATTTTTTATGTGTTATGAAACAAATATTTATATTCATTGATTATGTATAAAACATTAATGGGGTTCATTAAACTATTTTTGGGTAACTATTTTCTTCCATGGGTTTTTTTATGATGTGATAATTAAATAATTTTTAGGTAGCGTCCAAATGTATGAATGACAATGATTAAAGTGTAATATCTCCATCAAATTCCTTGTTTAAATGTATAAATATCAAGAGATATATATAAATCGGAACAATTTAGTTATTTTTATCGATATGTACCAATGTTTGAATCCTATTGGTGAAATGTACAAGAGTTTAATTAAATTTTTCAAGAATGAAATGGTACTACTTTGTGACTCATGAATGTAATTTTTCCATGTGAAATATTGTGTTTCATATTTTAAAGGATATAATGAATTTCGATATGATAAATTCATGATTAAGGTTTGATGTTAAATGTTTTAATTTAGGGTGTGGATATTAGGTTACATTATCAGTATTTTATGGATTTTTGTTATTATTCAATATAATATGAACCTCTCATTTATTATATTATTATCACTCATGATGATATGATACTTATATTCTAATCATGTATTTTCATTGTTCATAATAATGCATATTGAGTGAAATAATTATTTATAACCTACTTAGTGTTTCAGATCAACCATTTATTATATTTTGATTATTCGTTTAATGAGGATTTGTATTATTGTTGAGAAAATTTAGTGACAGTCTTTTATGGTTAAAATTATAAGAAATGACCATAAGTATTATTATATAAGTTTTTTATGTTTCATGTATCCATGGAAACCGAACCTATCAGTAATTAGAATATTAATATTTCCATTTGGGAAATGTAATTGTTTTTTCATGTAAAGTATTTAAAATCGATCCATGTATGGATTTTGATTATATGTTTGGAATTATAGAAAATGGTTAGTAATTTTTTGATACATGATAATAAAATATTTAAATTGGGTTAGATTACATTAGTGTAATATCTTAAATGTGTTTGTTTATTTTTTGTTTTCCAAAAAAATGGCAATCTCATGATTATAATGTTTAAATATAAAATAAATCCCTATATGTATACTATGATGTCAATGAACTTGACAATATATATATATATATGGGTAATCATCATTAAAAAAGTAGTTTAACATTTAATTGAATATATCCTTGATGCACGATGAATGGGCCTATGAAAACACACATGGCTAAACACAAATGGAAAATACTTTTAAGGTTACCACATACCGTGTAAAAATCATTATGAAGGATTGATTAAATAGTTACCTTGATATATTTATGTATTCCATTTTCAGAGGTAAATTTGTATTCAATGCAAATAAATCATATATGAATAAGAATATTTACTCACCTATGAAGTGTTAGGTCATATATCCACGTGTTTGGTTGAGTTGTCGATTGATCACAATCAAAGATTTATACATATCTCCAAGAGTCTATATAGAATATTCAATAATGAATTAGAATAATTAGAGATTATTCATCTATATAATCTAGATAATGGATTCAAACAACATTGTGCTTCACTAATGGGTAAACCAATCCTCTATCATCAATAGCTGGATGGATCAATACATATTTACTTTTATTATCATGAGTATAATAAAATCATCATCAAGAACTAGTTTCATCAACCTCATATCTATGATCTAATAGATACAAATTTAGGTTCCCAGTAAATTCTAAAAATTATACTTTGGTTGGGATATCATAAGTTAAGGGTCAAAAGGGATGGCAATTCTCAAATAGATTTTAGTATCTTGATTGAAAATTCTATATTTACTGTAATGTCCATTGGAATTATTTAATATCCCAATTTTTATATCTGTTTTATTAATAATGTATTTGGGTATTACTTCAATAAATTATTGGATGTCTTTATTGAAAATATTATAACATATTCCATGATAATTTATGGTAAATAATATCATTTGTGAATAGAGATAAAATCTATAAGAAAGAAGAAACTAAAATCAATGATAATAAAATGGGTATTTTTTCCAGTAAATGTATTAATTTTTTAAATTTTAATCACCATCAAGGGGATATCATAAATTATTCAATGAATGAAACTATCAATCACTAGACAATAATGACTATTGTAATCATGTGTCATTGATTTCATGAGTTACATGGATGTTAAATATTATTTTAGAGAAATTTAACATGGAGGTAAAATGAACTAAAAAGGCTAAAAAGGAATGTAATGATGTTTATTTGGATTGATAAATGTGATTAACGTTTCATGTAACTAATTAATAGGCTGTTTACTAGACCTGTATGTTCATTACAAAAAATTAGAGATTATTTAAAAATATAAAACAATGATTCATTAATTTTTTAATAAGTTTTTATATAGAAATAGTGGATAATTTATTATTTATCATGCCAATAAAATGTCTCAAGGTCAAAATTACCTAATTCGTGATTTAGATGTGGCAATAGTGATATTTTCATTAATGATTTTATAGCATAATCTCAATGAGTAAAATGTTGTATATATACTAATCATAAGATAATTAAATATATATTAACCTGATGTAGATGAATATGATCCAAATGATATGGGTGTATTTGATATAATATTATGAAATATTAATATAATACCACATGGGAATGGTATATGAGTTACATGAACATTGAGTACAAAATACCATGCAACACAATCCATGATGATAATTGAAAATGAACCGATACTAATTTATTTGTGGAAAAATTTTAAAGTAATCAAGGTAGAAAGGAAATCATTTAATTACATAATTACATTTATATAAACTATTAATGTGATGATTAATGAAAAAATGATGATAACATAGTTCTATAGAAAATTATTCTAAAATTGTGTATATAATATTTTTAAAATAAGGACTTAATATATTTTCACCCCAATGATTCATCAGTTCAATACTAAAACTGAAGAGGGAAATTTTAGATGATTGTTATGAGACATCCCTATATATTGAGCATGGGATAAAAAATATGTACATATATCTAAATCAATAGATCTGTTGGGATAAAATTGAGAACAAATAATATTAAATAAAAATCTAAAATCTTTGTATATGGGAAAATTAATAGTAATTTATATAATTATGATGTTAAATTTAAAAAATTTCCCATAAAATTTTAAAAATTGAAAACATTAACCACTGATTTAATTATAGGAATCTGCAAAACATCTAAGGGATATAATTATTTTTGCGGTTTAGTCGGCAACCTTTCTAAGTGAGCATATTTTATTTCAATAAATAAATATTTTTTGCTTAGAAAAATCTCAGTGATATAGTCAAGGGAAGTGGTAGTACTATATAGATTACAACTGTATATAGAATATAATCTTGATATATGTGATTACATCACATTTTTTGATATGTTTTCAAAAATCAATGAAGGTCGAGTTGATATTCAACACTTCTTATCACCCTCAGACAGATCGTCAATCCATGAGGAATATTATATCTATAGAGGTTACACAAAATTTAATTTATGGGTGAGTTATAGGAATTTTGGGATAAATGTGGCCACAAATAAGAGTTCAGATTAAAATAATCTTTTTATTATGTAATTTAGAAGTCACCATATCAGGATTCATATGGGAAGAGATATATTTTTCGAACATGCTATGATGAAGTTAGAGACAGTAATATGATAAGTCATGACATAGTGCATGAAATGAAAGTGATGTTTCAAACCAATTAGTATTATAAGATAAATGAAAAACCCAAAATAAGAGTTATTAAAATCATCCTAAATGGGATCTAGATTTTGATTTTAGTGAACAGTTATTTCTCTGAATGTCACCATGAATGAATGATATATGATTTTGGAAGAAGTAAGAGTATAACTCTAGGTACAAAAACCCCCTAGAGATAGTTTGTACTGTTGGAATAATATTTAATATATTATTTCAACCAATATACCTTATATATGATTATTTGTGATAAGTGTATATATATTGAGGAAGTATATACTATACCATCGCATTTTCTAAACATTGAGGCCATATATCTATATAATGTTATCTCACATGAGGAAAATTGAATGGGAATTATGGGAAAAAGAGACATGGGGCTAAATTAATCCCATTTAATCATGTCCCCTCCCAATCTGTGGATTCCCTATCACACAGTGCAAGGATATAAAACTCCATTTTCACCGTAATATCTCATGGGGCTACATTAATCCTATTGGAACGTAGTTCATAGACTTAACATTAGGATATGTCCTAAAATGAAAGACAGTCTAGTGTATTCACCACCACATGTTAGACGACAAAAAAACCATTGAGATCCCATTTACAACATCACCACTCTAGGATTTAAACACAATGATGAAGTATGAATATACCTCATCACCTCCTCTCACATTATGATTGGAACCATACACCAACCCTGGAAATGTATGATGTGTTCATCACCTTAATAGAATATATATGGAATATACCTTAAGGGTAACTATTCACGATGTTCCTTATAGTATATGTCCCCCAACTAAGCTTCTTGCACATGTTATGGTAGCAGATCATTCAACACCATTGACTGAAGAAAATATACACTCCAATCCACAAATAGTGTCACCTAAAAATAAAGTAACAAATCATATACCTCGATGAACAAGTGAGAATGGAACTAATTTTTAACAGAATATCCCACCATATTTCCCTTTCAAATACTATAAAATATCTGAAAGTCATAGTTCTATCAAAACTCAAACATTATCTTGTTTCTCAAGTTCAGTTCTCTCTACGAAATGATGTTATCCAGAATCATCTGTTTGGAGTATACAAAAAATCACATTCCAAAAAATATATTTTATCCACATCATCAGTGAGAACCCAACATATTAAAACTCCATGTCATGATTCACAAAGTTATATTCATGTGACCACAACTACCCCTACCCATAAGGGATCATTACGTTACTCAATTTCAACAAAAAACAACAAAGAGATCTGGAGGGATCAGAAAATAATATGTACTATAATCCCTCATATGGTAGTCTAATGATTTGATCAATGGTAAAGCTTAACCTGATCTGATTGAGCACTCATTAAGAATTAATGTTCTAGGTAAACAAATTATTGTTCATCATTATTATGGTCAAAAGTGATTATAATTTTGAAAATTCATGCCAAAACCTCATATAGTACAATTCTAGGATAAGAAATCTCAACCCCAAAACACTCTAGGGTTGCTCCATTTATTGAATTAAATCAATCTACATTGTTTCCAAAACAATACTGTTCTCTCATATGACATACCCTTGAAAGTGAACCTCACATATCTAACACTATAAATGTGAATTATTACCATAAAACTAGCCCACATAGATTAAGTCTATGATAATTCCTAGATTCATTGCATGCCCCTCTTATAACAAAAATTAAATGAATTTTTCATAAATAAAAGATACATAACAAATATCCTTGTATTGCATTAATATTGGTTTTATTAATGAAATAATAATTACTAGTGAATTCATCCCACTACATTAAATAACTAAGAACTCATAGTGTCTATAGATAAAACTAATTTCCATTTTTATAATATCAACTTAGGGAAACCTCTAATAGTGGTACCAAGATCTATGATCCATTTTTTTGAACTAAAACATTCACGAAAAATGGTCAAATATTTCATACATTCTCAACAAGGATTACTTATTGTTTATAATCACCTATTTCAGGTAATGTTAATCATAAAAAACCTCAATCTCATACTGCAATTTGTTTAAAAAAAACAACATCGTCCCAAGGTGACACACTAGTTATAATTAGACCCTTATCATAGAGAACCTAAAAAAACACCCTAAATAACAGTATATTTGGTATGGTCCATTGGATATTCCACAAAAGATATTGCAGTCATCTCAAGGTGTATATAAATGTAGAATTATATCTCCCAGCATAAAGGTTGTCCAAAAATTGACATAAAGGAAGCCATACATAAATTTATCCACTACTAAATGAATCTAGATTAGTAAATATCATGTTTCACCAGGGAATAAAATATTAAAGTTATTGGTTATGGTCTTCTTTTTTCTTTTCTAATGAATAACTCTCCCATTCATGAAATCTCTCTCACCCATAGATGTTAATTTTATCATATTTATTCATTGGAGTCTTTCTCATCTGTGATTAAAGTCAATATGATCCTATAACTTAAAAAAACATTCCATACCCAAAATTTCATCATTAGTTTCAATAATAATAACCAAGGGTTTCCAAGGGATAATATCATAACAATGTTATTGCTCTCAATGTGACATATAAATGATATCAATGATTAAGTCACTATAAAAACCTATTACCATTTCTTGTGTGATAATTTCTCAATTAGAAGCTCTTGATATATCCCAAATATTAATGATATGAAGGAATGTCTGAAGCATTTTTCAACTAGTAACATGGAAGGACTAGAATAATGATTGATTTCATATTAGATCATATCATGTGTTGAATGGTCATATCCTTCCATGTCCTACAAATACCCACCATCGCGACTGCTAACTCCCTGAGCCTACTATGGGACAACAATTAGTGATGGTGGTAGAATCTCATAGCCTTATCCTCAATATACATCTCATCCCTTCAGAGTGGATTTGGATCCTCTACTAAAACTATCTACCATGGGGATTCATGGTCCACATGCGGAACATCACTAATCATTATACATCCTTTGTCATTGGAGTACAACCACTATCTTCATATCAACATAATCATGATGAGTATTGAAATAACAATACATGCGACCTCCTCTAATAAACCGATATATTTTGAATTATTATTTTTAATTGATTTATTATTTCAAATATTTTCCATTTCAAACAACACTAAAGATTAATTGTTTAATATTAAAGCACTTTGTTTTGACATGCATTATACAAAACAAAAATTTAATTTTGAACAACATGAAACATAAATTTTATCTTTCTCAAAACCAAACTCCTATATTATATTTCATTACAAGCCACAATGTGTTTCCTTAACGGATTTTATAACACACAAGATATATTTTTATAGTACAATTGTATATCATTAAAATTATATTATGTAAAATAATAATATATAACATAGCTATTAAATTAGAGTTTATGAATAATATTACATAATTAAATAAAATATATGATTTACACCAATATATTACATGTTTATTGGGTACCTATTAATTTGAAATGAAAATATTACAATTTTTATTGACAAAAATATATTTTTTCCTAATAAATAAAATTAAGTAAAACTAGTAAGTGAAATTAATTTAATATATATGTTATATATTCAATAAAATATTTTTGATACTCATCCTACATATTAGATAGTAAAAGTATTTGAACAATCCCAGTTTTATGCATAAAACACTATATTTTTTAAAGGTAGTATTTCCACCTTTTAATGGAAATTCCATTTTAAATTTCATTTTTGTAACTTTTATAGACATAATTTTTAATAATTAACATCTTATTTTAATGGGAATAATAAAAATTATTTCAAGATAATTTTTATGTTTTTTTCTATAATGATATATTTTTAATGAATTGTTAAAAATACTGATATTTTGTTAAAAACGGATTGTCCATATTATTTATTTATAATAATAAATTATATTTTAAAATTATTTAAAATATTAATTAGATAATATTTTTCTCAATTCATACAATCTAGTTTATTATTATCAATTTCACATTGGAATATTTTATAAAAACATCCCAAATGTTTGAGTATTTTCATTTTAAAAACCCGCATTTTCAACCAAAAAATGTGATTAATTTTAAATTAATATATGAAACATATGTGAATAGAATTTGGATAAATTTATTACATATTTGAAATAAAAAATATTATAATGTTTAATAAGTTCATCTTAGTTTTTTACCAAAAAATTTAGTGAATTTAATTAAAATAAATTAAATTGATTATGGTAAAATTCAACATAAATGAGGAATAAACCTCATATTTAATACAAAAAACCATTCAAAAATTATCCAAATATAATAATATAAATATATATAATATTCCCATTTAATATCCATTATTGAGAATTGATTTGTTTATTACTTTAGTTTGGTACAAATGTGGTAAACCCTAACTATTTTTCAAAAATATAAAGTGAGTCCTTTCCCATCCATTTTAAAGGATGCCACCTGTCACACTTATTAACACATATAAAACATATTATGGTAGGCCATTATAACAAATTCACATTACAACATAACTCCCATACTCATATAATATAGTTATTTGTAATAATTAAATCCCAGGAATGCTTTCAAAATTATCCAAAAGGAGTTACTCGATTAAGGGGAAACCTCTTCTCTCAATCACTTTTATTTTAGTTTCCTTCCCCACCCCCTAACTGTCTTTATTAGATGATTATGTAGAATTATATGTTAAATTAAATATAATATGATTTTTTTATTCAAATATTTTTACCTACACATACACACATATCTATCTAATGATTAATGAACCTACAATTTATGTGTGTGACGAACTACAACCTCACTAAATGATCATTGAACATTTTTCCTTCACTGTATCTCATGGATGACATTTGGATGGAAAATATATTTATATATAACATATATAATATTTATTATAAAATTAATATTATATAATATTTTTTTACCATGCATATCTATTTTAATATCCATTATGTTTTAATATAATATTTTCAGTTGAGGAAGTGTGGACTATCGCCCCCTCAAAGCAATTTGACTCACTGATACACAACATGGATTGTATTAAGTATAGATTTACGGAATATATATGATATATATAATATTTTAAAGACCCATTAACAATTATACATATATATATATATACATATATTTATTTTACTTTCTTTCGACATGAAAACTAAATAGAAATAACATTCATGCATATGTACGACCTGCTGTCTATAAGAACAGTGTATTCCGTTTTATACATATATATTATATATATTGTTATAATTAAAATATAATATGTATAAATGATATTTATCTAATGGTTAAAATTCCATAAGTATTTATAAATAAATAAGGACCCAATATATATCATATTAAGACACATTTGAAAAAACATTTGAATATTACCCAATGTGTAATGTTAACAAGAAATTGCAAAAAAGAGGGTAATATAAAGTCATAAAAATACTTGTATGTATTAGAAATAAACATATGGTTCTATAAATCATTTATGGTAAATTATATTTATTATATATGAGGAATGACTGATTACGATGAGAGTAAATGCATGTGGTAAGTGGATTTCATATCACCTTTTATTTCTATGAGATATATGCTTTATTCACCACCAAAACATTTCTGTGGTCTGTATAATTCATATGGATGTATTTAATGATTTGTAAACATATATATATTGGAATTGAAATATCAATTTTATGAAATCTATTTCATTGGGTTTATGTTTCAAAAGTTAACAAATCAGTTCAATATATTGGCCTCAATTTTCATTCTTTGGGAAACATGATTTGTTAGGAACCTATGTTCATTAAAAAGGTGTATATGATTCCACTTGATATTTTATATAATTACTCTCTTTATTTTAAGGAAATTTTATTATTAAGGTAATTTTATTTTCATACATGAATGTTATGATCTTTGGTAACCTAGAGGTATGATTTTATTGAAAAAATATCATCACATTTCATGATTTTTTATATTTATTCTTCCAATGATGATATATTATGATACATATCTAAATAAATATCATTAGTTTTCTTAACCCTTTTTATTCATGATATATTCATTTATTGGTATACTTTTTTGACAATTTGGTGAATAAGGTATTTTTTAATGTGATTTTATAGAAGCCTGACTTTACCCCAATTAGGTCAGATATCAATACTCCTTCAAAAAAAATGTAATCTAAAAAATGTTTCCAAGTATATTATACAATTCTACCATAATATTTAAAATATATTTTAATTCGTTATATATTTTCCAAATCTATACATATGGACATTATTGTCACATTCTGAATAAGGAATTTTTTAGACTTTTTTACCATGAAAAATGATTGTTTTTTACCTCATACGACGCGTATGATTTACACACAAACATTTATATGAATCCTTCCTTTCATTTTTTAAAATGATAAATTTTTTGAAATTTTATTTATTATTTTTCAAGTTAAATTTTTACCAAAAAATTTCATGAAATGTTTATATGTTTTCATTATATTTTTAATGAAATGGTTTTCTAATGATTTTCATGAATCATTCATATGTTTTTATGTAAAATTGCTTTAAAAAAATTATTCATGATTTCATTATAATAATTTAATGTTTGTTAATAGAAAATGGTTTTAAATTTTTTTTAAATTTTTTTTGATATTTTTTAATGAATAAAAAATTAAAAAATATTTCAATTCTTCATTATTTTTTTTGAATGTATTTTTGATGATTTTATTTTCATATAGTTTTATGTATAAAAATACTTTTCCAAAGAAGGGTGGATATTTTCCACAAGAAAATATATTGAGAGATATTTCAAAATTATGTTCCATATTTGATAACATTTGTTGATTTTATTTGTTCCCTTCTTGGAAGTGATAATATGATTCCATTCAAATTATTTCTATGATTTTGTTATGCTTAATTTAATGGTTAGTATGAAACCTGTTTCTCATTCATGGGTTTTATGGATATTAAATCTATTTCCCTTTAATGGTTTATACTTTTTATGAAAAAATTATGGAACCTGTATCTTTTTCCACATGTTATGATTTTATTATAATTTTATAATTCCCATTTCATTTAATAGGATATGATATGATTATTTATATTTTTTTGGCACATATATTTTTTATTTCACAATGCGACGGGTGTAACCTATATCACCCTCCAATGAATAGGTTAATAATATGTTATATATGATATCATAGGGTACAATGGTATTATCCCATGAATGAAAACATGAAGGTACATGTGTTTTAGACCAAGACTAATAGAATAATAGTACATGGGTTTTAGACATAGCCAGAAAATAAGAAGGTAAATTGGTTGTATCTTAATTTTTAAAGACTAAGTGTACATGGGTTATAGTCCATGCCCAAAAAATTTTGGTGCATGGTTTGTAGCTGAAATCTAAAATATATTGTTATAGGGGATGTTATCCCAATCCCAGATCATGTAATAGGGTCTTATCCAAAGCCTAATATGTTAGAAATGTTTTGTTATTTAGTATTTCCATATTATTTTCTGTTCTTATATGTATTCCCTAGATCATATGTATTATTCCTCTACTAAGATTTCATGTCTCAGATGTTTATTTTCTTTTTATTCATGTATTAGGACCTTCTATGATTTATAACATAACTCTAGTTTATGATCATTAATATACATGTTATGATCTTCTATTATTACGATCACGTTCTCATACCCCTTTTATCATGTTTATGCATACATGTCTCTATTTTTTACCCTTACTGAGAATCTAGTCTCATCCATTATTAGGTTTCCATTCCACAAGTTGTAAATAAAGGTTTTATGTATATGTAAAAAAAGTGGAAATATGTATTGGGGATGTGGAAGTTCATTCACTAGGATAGATGTTTTTTTGAAGTATCTAGAGGTACTAAACTATTATGGTCCTCAGGATTGTATTTTTCTAATGTACTAAACATTCCTCTAACATGATTCAATGTCCATGTATGTTAATCCAGAGTTTCTATAGTTCGTATCAAAGTAAAGGATTAATCAAACCATGGAATCTAGGATGAGAAAAAATATATTGTGATCCCTAAGAAAATTTCTATAGTTATCTCTAAGGACGTCTCTAAGGATAAGTATAAGGATGAGTGATCATTTATGATGATGTCATGGAATTTTGTAAAGGAAATGGGGTGTGGTTTCCCAAAAATATGCCATAGTATGGATACTACTTGTGGTTGTGGCTTCGGCATAGATGAACATAGGAGTAACAACTCTGATAATATTTTACGAGTCTGAATCAGTGTAATCTGGTCTGTAACAATGTGCCTAGATGAATAGATAATTTAAAAATAATGGGTGATATTCTTTTGGAATTAAAAAACTATTTAAAATTTTCTAGGAAATATTTAAATAGACGATGTCTATTAATTACCAACGATAAACCTAATATTTCATTGATTAAGTAAGGATTCATCATTTAGACATCCTATAAGTGAATTTTCATTATTATGTGGTTATTATATATTATAATTGTTACCTAATATATGTTTTTTGGATATAATAAATGGATGGAACCTGAAGGAATTTAATTAATTGTGATTTTAAGGGAAAAGGCAATGTTTTTTCTCCGAGGGATCTGAATGATTTCAGAGATGGAATGAAAAAAAATATTGGTGTGCTCAAAAAAGTTTCTCAAGCTTTGAATCATGATGAACATCCAAACAGTCAATGGTTGGAACAATATTTTATTCAGTCCTTCTTGAGGAATCATCCACCAAATTTCTAACGGTCTTCTTACCCACCTATTACTAAATATTTTGTCAGTACAACTAAAAAAATATTATCATTTCTCCATTGACTGGATCAATGAGAAATTCATTCTTGTTGTTTATTGGATATAAGTTGACGAAATCCAATGGTAAACTCTAATCAAGAATACAAGGAAAAAATTTGAAATTTATTCCATGGATTAGGATGAGATTAATGAAATATTCAACATAATTACATTCTTCATTCTCCTTGTATGAATATAGAAAAGTAGTTCCATGAGTTGTAAAAAAGGATAATGATTTTGTCTATTGTTATGAGGTAAATTTCACTAGTCATGAGAGACATGCTTCTATAATTATGATCCGACAAGAAATTATTGTTCATAGGTTCTTTAGTGGCTTAGAGCCAAGTCTCATAAGGAGGTTATCCATAAGATACATTGGTCACTATGAGGACATTGTGTGTTGTGCAATCAATAATGAAATGCATGATGGTGTTATGTTTCAATATCATGGTTTCAACATGAATAAGTAGATAGAGTCAAATTTAAATCAATAATTCATAGAGATAAGTATATAATACATCCATTGTGCTCTAAGTGTAAAATGAATCATGGTGGGAATTTTATTAATGAGAACAGTAAATGTTTTATGTGTGGAAAAAAACCTTGATAGGTTGAATGATGAATTTATTGGAAAAAGTTATATAATGTTTTATATCATGATAAAATTCCTCGGAATGAACCTCCCACATAGTAGTGTTTCAATTGTACGGATTTTGGTCATTTCGTCAAAAAGTGACCAAATCCAAGGGTTAATAAGGATGATACAAAAAAACCTCTAAAGGTAAGGAAAAAAGGGATAACATATGAAATCATAATGGATTAAGTATTCCATGGAAGATGGGGAACTCCATAGTGGGGAATTTATTATGGCATTTTGTAAAAAAAAATATCTATGAAAATCTAGTTGATCCTTTAGAGGAACAGATGATGAGTCTATGAATTGATTATCATTATACATGAATTTCAGATTATTAAAATCCAATTTATTTTCAATTGTTTAAATTCTGAATAGGAGATACCAATTTAAATGTTTTTTATGATAAGATCATATTTATGAAATAAATGGTGAATTGTCTTTTGGAAGCATGATTGTTTTCAATAATTATTTATGGAAATTCCTATATTGAAATTTTTTTCAATAGAATATATGATTAATTGATTCACATATTTGGTATGTGATGACACATGGGAGATTAATTTTATATTAATTTCATTACTTTCTTTCTGAAGATTTGAATTATTATCATTCAGAATGGTTATGAGGATAACAATTTGATTAAAAAATATGTCAAATTTTCAATAATGTTTATGAGAATAATCTATTATATTACCACATTAGGATTTATTCATATTTGATAAAGTATTGAAAAAAAGTAGTTTTAATTATAATTGATGTCAGAAGGGATGGCATATCACGTATCCAAGGATTTGTTATGATATTTGGACTGAAAAATTCCCCATCAATTTTAGAGAAAGGGGTGAATTGGGCCAATGAACAAAAAAGGGTGAGGATTTATGAAACTAGTTCAAGTATATAATTTCATGAACATAATTTTACTTTAGTAAAATAGATCTTGAATCCCAAAATTTTATCCTAGTATATCTATTTTTGATGAATCAAATTATCACATAATTCTTTGCGGATTTATGGCTTTATGATTATTAACATTATACAAACTATTTTCTCTATAACTCTCCAACTTAAAATCAAAGATAGATTTATTCTCCCATGTCTATGTCTTCATGTCCCACATATATTCCCCAATAATGGAACTGAATGATATGTTTCTTTGCGTAACAATTATGGTTTCATTCATCTATTTTTAATTGATGTTTAACAATCCATTTTTACGATGTGGGATTCTATGAATGAAACATTCAAGTATTAAACCATTGATAACCCATATGAATTCCAATGGGTAAATTAATTTTATGGGGGGGGGGTTAATTTTACACCTTGAGATTCATTGAATTATTTTTTCTTAATTAATTTAAAATATTTGATATTTTTCATTTTACACAACACTGAAAATAATTTATTTTATATTAAATCACATTTTTTGTCTTACATTGTTCAAAAAACCATGTTAAAAATGAACTACAAACAATATAAATTCTTTCATTATCAACAAGGAACTGTGAGAATACCTTTCAATACATGAAACAATGACTTTCCTCCGTGGATTTAATAACACACATAACTGATTTTAACCGAACAAATGTTGGTACACAAAATGTTATTATTTAAAACACTAAGATAAATCAAAGCCATTAAAGTTTCGGTTGTGAAAACTATTAACTAATTTTTAAAAATAAATTGTTTAAATTAATATATGATGAATTCATAGGGTAACAATTAATTAGAAATGAATATAAAACCCAATTGAATATAAATTATAATATTAGTATTTTTATTGTCATAATGTTATTTTAACCTAATATGTAAAATTAATTAAAACTAGTGAGTGATATTAATTTAGTATTTCTTTTAAATATTCAATTAAATATTTTTGATATTTATCCAAAATAATTGATATATATAAGATAAGAACAAACCCAATTTTATGCAAAATATACTGTATTATTTTATAAAGGTAGTGTGACCACATTTATTGGAGACCACGTATAAATCCAAATATTTGATATTTTACATACATAATATGTCAAAAAATAATATTTGAATTATAAAAACAATGATTTTATGATATTTTTTTGAATTCTTTTATAATGATTAATTTTTAATGAATATTTACAAATACTGAATAACAGTTCAAAAGAGATTTTTTCATCAAATTGATTTTCAAAAATAAATTATATTTTAAATTGGATTAAATTTTCAATTAGATAATGTTTTTTTAAATTAATATAATTTATTTAATTGAGCTCAATTTCAAGTTGAAATTGGGTACAAAAACATGACAATCTATTGAATGTTTTTACATTAAAAACCTGCGTTTTTTTCCTGATTACAGGATTAATTTTTAATTAATTACTACCAATTAGTTAAATAGAATTTGGAAAAATGGATTCCATATTTGTAATTGTCAATATTTATAGTTTCTAATAAGTTTATGGTAGATTTGGACCAACAATATTAGTAAATTTTATTAAAATTAATTACATTTATTACGCTAATATTTGTTTTAACTAAGGGATAAACCTTACATTTAAGACCCAAATAGACACCTAAACTTACCGAAAAAAAATATTATGAACATTATTGTTCGATGAACCTTCCATTTTTATGTTTTATTGTGTTTTAATGTAATTATATTGTTAGAAACGTGGTTAAACTAAACATGTTTCCAAAAATACGAAGTGATCCATTCCCCATCAATTTTAAAGGAAACCACCAATCCCACTTTATCACAACTATAAAACCAATTAGTATAGAAACTTATCTCCCCAATAAACATATAAACAACCTTAATTTGTTCTTTGAGGCCTATCATTGGTCATAAATGAATATAATGAAGATTTTTGGCACAAACCAAAATTTTTACTCGATTAAGAGGCAACTTCTTCTCCCAATCTCCTTTCTTTTATTTTCCTTCCCCACATTATTCTCATTCTCCACCCTACAAGTTGAATGATTGTACAAAAAATTATCTTAAATTTCGTAATATGTTTTTATTCTATGGCTTTTACCTACAATTACACACATATTTATCTTATTAGGGTTAATATATTGTTTATGTGTACGATAAACTACTGTGTCTTTAAACGATTATTATTCATTTTTCTTTTATTACCTCTCATGGTAGACATTATGATGGAAAATAAATTTATTAATTTCATATATTATATATATTATTTTTTTAATATTATTTTTTCCTTCTTACATCACATATCTTTTTACATTCCTTTTTGTGTTAATATGATAATTTTGATAGAGGTAGTGTGGACCACCATCCCCTTAAAACGATATTATACATTCATATAATACCTGGATATTATTAAGTATAGTTTTAGGGAATATATATTATTTATATTCTATCATTATTATATTTTAATAATTAAAATTATATATATTTATATATATATATTTTACTTGCTTTCATCATGACAACTAAATGGAAATAACAATCATTTGTACGAACGAACAACCAACTCCATGAACTGTGTATTCCATTTCATACATATAAATTATATTGATTATTATAATACAAATATAATGTATATAAATTATATTTATATCATGGTTATAATTTTATATGTCCTTATATAAGTATAAGGATCAATGATATAACAAATTAAAACACATGCAAAAAACGAAGGGAATATTACTTAAAGTATACCCTTAACATGATATTTTGAAGAAGAGGGTAATATAAATTTATAATAAATCCATAAATGGTATTGGATAAAATAATATTGTTTTTTAAAATATATATTTATAATTTTTATTTTTAGTACATAATATGTTTGAATGAGTACTATAAGAGTAAATACATAAGGTAAAGCGATTTCATCACACTTTTTATTTCTATGTGATACATGATTTACTCACCACACATTCCTTTTGTTTGGTATATATATTTCAAAGAGATGTATTTAATGATTATTATAATTATATTTATGGTTATTTAAATATCCAATATATGATCATTATTTCATTGGGTTTATGTTTCAAATGTTTCTAAATCAGTACAACAGTTTTGTATCAATTTACTTTAATTGGGACACATGTTTTCTAGTAAACTATATTCGTTAAAGAGGTGAATGTGATTAAAATTAACATGTTTTAAAATAAATCTACTTCATTTCATGATATATTAATCATCCGATCATTTCATTTTCTATCATGATTAGTATGATCCAAAGTAACCATGTTGTTTATTGAAACAATCTCATTGCATTTCGAGATTGTTTATGTATATGCTTCATATGATGATGTCATTTTATACATATATTAATAACTGAAATGAGTTTTATTATCCCATATTTTTTTACAAAATATTCATTATTGGATCCATTTTTCTACTCTAAGGTATATAAGATAATGATGGACCATTTTTTTGATATCCCAACATTACCCCAACTTCAGTTGGATATCTATGTTTAATAAAAACCATATATTGAAAAAGTATTTCCAAGAATATTTTACCAGGCTCATATATTTACTAAAATAAATTTCTTCATTTTTTCCTCATATTAATATATTGAAAAGAATATTCTTGTCACTTTCTTAATAATTCATTTTTCAAAATTTGTTACTATTAAAAAAGAATGTAATTTGTACCTCATACAACAATAATGGAATTAAATAATGTCATTTATTAGAAAATTCATTTTAAAAATTAAAATTTTAAACTTTATGAAATTATTTTAATAATATTTCGACTAAAATTTGTTTCAAAAAATATTATAGCCTTATTTATATGTTTTCAAAGAATTTTCAATGAATTTTGTTTCCAAACATTTTCAAAAACTCCTTATATAATTTCAACATTTTTTCAATGAAAAATGTGTCTAAATTTTATTGATTTAAATTTTTTATGCTTTCAAGGAAAAAATTATTCGTAAATATTTCAATCCATCATTATAGTTTTTGAATTTAATTCTTATGAAAATTATTTTCAAATGGATTTAGGTATTAAAAATTATTTTTAATGAAGAAAAGATATTTAACACTAGAAAATTATAAAAATATATTTCAAAATTATTTCCCACCTAGGATGACATCTGTTGATGTTACTCATGCCATTATAGAAAATGATCTAATAGTTAGATTTTTACTCTTTCTATGAATTGTTTAGGGTAAATGTCTTGGTATTGATGAGTAATCTTTCCCTTTCATGGGTTAAATGTTTTTTAACTCCATTTCACATTCATGAATTATACTATTGATGAAATGATTTTGAAACTTTAATCATTTTCCATAGGTTTGATATGATTATATTTTTAAAATACACATTTCATTTAACTTGTTAAGATATGATTGTTTATGTTTTATTAAACATGTATATATGGTTTCACTATGAGATTGTTGGGTCCTATATGTTCCTACAATGAATTGTGTAATGATAAGATTTATATGCTCTCAAAGGTTACACAGGTTTAAACCTGTGAATATAATAAATAATGTACATGCGTTGTATACCAATCCAAAAAGGAAGAGGGTGCTCGGGTTATAGCCCAAGCATGAAAAAAAGTAGTTACATCGGTAGTATCCTGAGACTACAAGAACTAGGGTACACTAGTTGTATACTGTGATAGAAAAATTAAGGTACATGAGATATATCTCAATTCTAAAAGTAAGAGGATACATGGTTTTTTATCCTAATCTCAAATAAGGTATACGGGTCGTAGCCCAATACTAACATGTTATAAATGTCTTCTTAGGTATCAGTAACATCAAATTATCTATTATTAAATTTTTTTCACAAAAAATTTGTATTAATACACCATTAATATTTCATGGATCGTGATGTTATTTTCATATGATTCATTTCTTATGAATTTCCATGATTTATCCCATAACTCATGTTCACGATCATTGATAATAAAGGTGGGGATTCTTATGGGTGATATTGAGGGTCATTCACCGGGGTAAAATATTTTTTCCATGTTTCCAAAGACACTGAACTATTACAGTCCTTATGAATATATTTATTTAATGTACTAAATATCCATAAAGAATAACCTAATATCCTGGTAAGCAAATCATGGATCACTATACCTCCCCCCCATCATAACCATTGCATAACCCCACTTTGGAGTGACTAGATCCTTAATTTGATCCCAAATTCAAAGATCCACATCCTGGAATATAAGAATAGTAATTTACCTATACTTGAGACCTTGATGTGTGATACCTGATACCTTCTACAGACTACATAGAAAAATAGTTCCCATGCCTGGAACCAACCACCATGTGTCCCACTAATAGAATTATCTCACCCATATGATCTAACACTAGAAGTTAGTTAGAAGAGGGAATGTTTAATGTGACAACACTGGATCAAATTTTTCTATAATGTCCCCACTTTAACATCTCTTGATAGAAGAATCCATCTCATATAATATCAACTGTGTATCACAAAGTGTTAGTTAGTCATAGTCATACTCCATATCTATCGTAATACACATGCTGAGAAAAGGAATCACCCATATCTAACCAGTGCCTCAGAATGATTGGTAGTAATCCTCTTGGAAATATACTGGATGTTGGGCCATGAGACAGACATATCGCCATGGGTCTATGACACCAAAATCTACCATTATCCAACCACTGAATGAAAGATACTCACTAAAAGGGAAACCATATGACCAGTTAGGGTCTAAACTATTCTAATTAAAATTTACATTGAATCATGAAAATCCTCCATTTCAAAATGGTATATATACACATATATTTCTTAGTTCATTAATCCTTTAGGAATCAATATCCTTAACTTTATGTGATGTATCATTATCAATAGGTGGGGATGTTTCTGCCTACCATCCACGAGGAAAAATGCATTGGTTTTCCCATATACCAAGGCATTACAACTCATGGAATCATGATCACATCCATGAATTGGTTACCTTGCTAATTTTCTTCATAAAACACAACTGGAAATTTGGTATTTATCCATGGTTTTAAAACGTGGATATAAGCCCTCAAATCGTGTCTATAGGTAATAGATTTGGTTTGAGGAACCATGGCTATGTTTGGCAGGGCTACAGGCCTTGGACTATAGCAATAATATAAACTGTGGCTAAAGGTATACATATATAGCTCAAAACATTGTAATATTACTATATCCAGGGTTTATAACTGTGGATATATTTTAGGAAAAACATACTCTATTTCCATAGCTTATATTTGTTTCAGTTGACATGTAGCCATGGTTACAAACAATGGTAATAAGGTTATTTCCACAGTAAAAAACATGTCTAAGTGGTCTAAAAATTCATAAAAAATACCCCACCCTCAACCCTACATAGCACCCCCACTACCCTTGTATTATCATCCACCCACACTAGAAACCCCCTACCTACCCCTATGCACTTCCACTCCACATGCAGCCCCTCCCTCCCCCTGGACTACCCCTCCATCCCCCTGCATCCCATTCACATTCCCTTAACACCCCCAACACTCCCTCTGGAGGTCCCCCTCAACCCTATTGGACGCCCCCACTCCACTTGAACCACCCTACATACCCCTGGATAGCCCCCACACCTGCAGCCCCCTCCCCTTGGACAACCCCCTCCCCCCCTACAACTCCACTCCCCCTACAGCCACCCTCCCTCCCCTGGACAACCCCACCCCCTCTACTATGCCTACAGTCCCCCTTCCTCAACCTAGACAACCCCCACCCTCCCCCTGGACAACACCCACACCACCACTTCACATGCAGCCCCCTCTCTCCCCCTAGACAACCCCTCCCTCCCCCTACATCCCTCCTCCCTACCCCTAGAGAGAACCCCACAACCACTCCACCTGTAACCACACTCCATCAACTAGGAACCCCCCACCCCCCCCCCCCCCCGGACCCCACCCGCCACACCACCAGTATCCCCCTCTCTCCCCCTAGAAAACCACACTCATATTCCCTGCATCCCCCTCCCTTTTCCCTGAACCCCCCCCCCACTACCCCTGATTCCCCCCCTTTCACTGGTCATCACCCATCCCCACAACCCCCTTCACTTCCCTTGGACGCCCCCCCCCTGCCCTCCCCCGGTAGCAACCCTGCCTCATATTACAACCCCTCCATAAACTTGGACACCACCATTCCACTTGTAGCCATCCATAACCAATGAACAAAACCCTCCCTTTCCCCGCATCCCCCACCATTTCCAGGGAATACCTTCCATTCATTTCCATTGAAAACCCTCCACTATGCAGCCTCCACCCATCCCCTGGGAACCCCCACTCCCCCAACAGCCCCCTCCCATTCCATAGACAAACCACCTCCCCTGGATTGGACCCCTCCCCACCTTTAGCCTCCATCCCTCCCCGGGGACCCCCACCGTCACTCCTAGACCCCCACTCCTGGACACCCTCTCCCTCCCTCCCCCTATAAAACCCCCATCCACTTCATCTAATTCCCCCTCCCTCCCCCAATACAACCCCTCTATCCCACTACTACCCCTCCCTCCCCCTAGAAACCCTCTACCATTGCGGCCCCCTCCCTACAGCTGGAGTCCCCCCAACACTCCCCCTGCAGCCACCCTCCTTCCCCTAGAAAACCCCATCCCTTTCCCCAAATCCACATCCATTTACATGGAAAACCCTCCCCCCACTCCCCATACAGCCCACCGTCCTTTTACCGTGAAAACCCCCTCCTCCCTGCATCTTCCCTCCCTTTCCCTAGATACCCCTACACAAGTCCCCATGAATCCTGCTTTCATTCTCTGGAAAACCCCCTTCCCATTATTGTCCCCTCCCTCCCCCCAGAAAGCTCCCCCCCACCAGCATCACCCTCCCTCCCCTTGGAACCCCACTCTTGGACACCCAACCACTTACCCCCTGCTCCCCCTTCCGTTCCCCTTGCACTGTAAGCACACCCACTTCCCCTCCCTCCTAGACACCCCCCCTGAACACCCTCCCGCTGCAGCCTATACAATCTAGAAAAAAACAGGTCTGTTGCATATTCAAATCCTATCGTACCATTAAAAAACAATGTTCTTGCAGAAATGAGATTAAGCATTAGTATAAAACACCCTACTTGTCACCTTACTATGTTGGGTCCCAGTGGTTTGGGTCTTGTTAGAATACTATCAATGTAGTCTGAGTCCTAGGTATGTTGTTAAGATTTTATGATTATATTAAGATTGGTTTGGGAAACTAATGACAATGGTTCTAGGTCGTTAATTGTTGGTTTAGTAGACAAGAGAGCCAGATAATAGTTTGATGGACGATATATCCATTCACTCCCCCTACAACCTTCCCCCAACACACCCCATGCCCACCAACCTACACACCACCTCCCGCTTCCTCTAGCAACCCCACATGTCCCTTTCCCCCAAAAAACCCACTTCCACTCAGCTGCACACCCCCTACCCCAGCACCTATCACACCCCCTACCCCTACCCCCTACCCCAAGGAAAACCCCACCCCACCCCCCACTTTCCCTCCCATTGGCCCCTGCCGCCAGCACACCCCCTACCGCTTCCCCCCAACTTGAAAACCCCCAACCCCTTACCCCTGACATGCAGACACCCTTACCCCAACACCTACCCCGCCCCCACCTGCACAGCCACCCTACCCACCCTACCCCTTCCCCCTACCACCCTCCTACGCACCCCCTACCCATGCCAACCACCTTCACCCCTTAAACACCACCTCCCCCATCACACCCCCTACCCCACTATAAGCTACCCCTGACCCCCCCCCCCCGTGATCGCCTCATGTAGACACCCTCCCTCCACACACCCCATCCACCCCCTGCACACCCAATGCACCCCCTGCACACTGCCAAGCACCCCATGAACCCTCCCCCTTCCCCTTGGAAAATAACACATCACTACACCTTTTAATCCACTATAAAACACATGCAGTTTTTGCACCGCTCACTCCCTACACACACCCCTGCACACCCCATTCACCCCCACTACACACCCAATTCACCCTTATCCTGCACTTGTAAAAGAATCGTTCACACTAGTGATGTACTTAGAACCTATGTAGAATGTTCTCCTAAAGTTTTTTACAACTAAGATAGAAAAAATATTATGAGTGTTGGATAATGTCCTATTTCGTGATATGTTTGTGTTATATATTCCGATTAATAATATGATGTTCAAAATTCCATGGTTAATGATTTTTTTTCATGGATAACTATTGAAAAAGGAAAGCTAATCTTAATTACTATCCTTATGGTAGGCTGGTCTAACTAGTTTTAAAGAAGGTGGAAGTTGATTGGAATAAGGGAGAGGCAGTGAGATTTTATAAGAGTAATAACCTATCCATAATTCTTTTGAAGACCGCTGTGTACTTATACGATACCAACTCAATTTCATTGAATCTATTTACATGGTACGGAGTTTATAAAAATTGTATTATGTATCCTTACAGATTTTGTCCCTAGAGTGTGATATGTTCACACCATTCCTTATGAATGATTTAAAGTGTAATATTACAGGGGAGTTCCGTGAAACCCGAGAAGATATATAGATGTTTTGTATTGGAATGAATAGGTCATTAAATTAAGTAGCGGTATTTTATGATGAATTTAATAGGATGTTTAATGAGATCATGAATGTTTATAAATATGATCAACGAATGGTTTTTAGATCTCTTGTTCAAGTATTTAGAAACTACAACCATTTGTTTAAAACTTTTTATAAGGTCTATAAATATGTCCAAGGGCTATATTCATAATCATCCTAGACAATGCTAGTTGTTTTTACAATATCATTTTTAAAACAATAAGGCAATAATGATAACATTTTTTTAAAATAATCAGGAAATTATAGAATACAAATTAACGATTTAGGTAGTGGGATCCAACCTTATCCTCAATGCTCATTACTTTTGACAACGACAACATGAATCTTCCTTTTTTACACTTGAACACATATGTAACATTTCATATTTATAAGGAATGCTCTCCCCTACGTACATATTTTCATGTCCAGATACACACAAGGGGGTCCTTATATATTTGTTTATACTTTCATAAACCCATTTACACTTACACATGTATTCATTTTTCATATCAATATATAAGAACACCTAGCCCCAATATATTTATTAATTCTCCAATGAGTGAATATATATAAATGGGGAACATATATATATATATTCCTACCTAAACATACACATGAAATCCTTTTTCAATGGTGACTCGAATCCACCTCAATGAAATCTAAAACTCCCAAAACAAATATAAAGAACCCAAAAATCAAAATCGACCTAACAGACATTGTGCCAAAGAATAATAACAGAATAAACCATATTCAAATCCATTTATGAACCAACTATCTTCGATGGTTGTGAATTGAACAGACCACATCATAAGAAACCACCAATAAGAAAATAGTGGGAAAAGAAATGAGATATAATGACTTCTTATATATATATATGTGATTCCAATTAAAGAAACATTAATTACCAATCATTATCTATGAAAGTGAATTTAAATGAATATATCTTACACCTAATCATATTATTGTTTTTAACATGTACTAAAACATGACTTACTTCATGTAGTCTTAAATCAATCTACTTATATATCATAAACCCCATGTATAATGATATTTGTTTTCCATACACGTTTTTCAAGAAAACCAATAGCTTCATTTTTCATTTATTATTAATAATATGAAATGAAACAATCAATTCCAATGAAATCATCTCCAATATGTGTGACATAACATTGAGATACTCCAAATAAATACTATGAATCTTTTATGGATTTAATCCTTTTAGTTGAAAATATAGGTATTTTTAATTGCGACATAATTCTATTTTCTTCTACCAGATGTCATAGTCTATTACATCAAACAAATATATCTTAATATATTTAACATTTACAGTATGAATAAAATAATGACTTCATGACAGTTTATTTTGATATTCTTAATATAAGATTTTATTTCAGTGGTGAAATAATATAAGGGATCTTATAATGTGGTGTTTTTTCATATTTTATGGTTATAATTAAGTTGTATGGATGAATAAGTGGTAATAGATATTGATGATGTGATTCCATACTTCAAACAATTTTATACTGAATTATAAGAACATCATTATTTATTAGAGAGACAAATTAATAAAAAATGAGACTATGTATACTCAAATTATATTTTCGAAATATTAGAGAATATTAGATGAAAAAATGTTATTTGTAGGATAATACCTTATTTTTTAGGAAATATTAAAATTGATTAATTTGATTATGTGAGGCATATTCGAAGGTATTTTGTTATTTTGGAATTTTATTATTCATCACATACAAGTGCACACAATTGACATGATATATTTATGTCAATGATATTTCAATGTGGTTTATTTTATCTATATATCTAAAAACATGCAATAGAATTTTTAAATATATTTATTTATTCCAATAAATGTGAAATATTGGATGAATAAATGAAATAATAAATTACTAATTGTGGAAGATAATGTGTTTGATTTGTGGGGAATTGATATAATGTGATAAATACCAATCATATTAAGTAACACATAAAATAGATATTTTATAGATTATGTGCCAAAAACGGTGGAGTCATAGTCCACATAATCTTTAACAAACTAACATGGGGATTAAAATCATCAATAATTTTCACCCTTGATTTATATTACCTTCAATACTCATCATTGATTGAAGTACCCATTTTAATAAATAATTTTAATGGATTTTTTATAATTTAAAAATATCAACATACTAATACACACATTATAGAATAAAATCTAGTGGAAAATTAAAGTTATATAACTTTCAGATCATTATTTTTTTAACATTATGTTATAGAAATATGAATTATAGAAAAAATATTTTACATATATTATGGGAATATATGAATTCATTCAAAATAATAATTTACATAATCCAATTTTGGATCATCTTTGGGTATTCATTCCATTTATAGGTATAGAAGGAACATCAATCCCAATACTCTATGTTAAATTTGAACAAATAATTAATTAATATCGGATGATGAAACTACTATAGATTTACGAATTAAAATAAATCTTTAGATATATCAATGTTAAATTTTTTTTTAAAATATGAAACTCTGTAGTAGCATGAATTGTGAATAAACCGTGAAACATTCGCTCATAAAAGAGATACTTTTGTTCAACACATATTTGATATTTTTAATGAAATTTGAATCAAATTGGTCAGGACAATTTATGATAATGAAAAAATTTTCACATGGATCCATTGAGAGTTAAAGTGAGTAAAAAAATTCATTAAATATTAAGGGAATGTTTTTGGAACACATTTTTGGATATTTACCAGAGGGATGTATTCTGTCTCTCTATATTTTCTAATAAATTATTGTATCTCTAAATATCACTGTTTAATAAATATTTACTTGGAAGATAACACATGTATGATTTATTATTATATTATTTCATTATAATCCCTGGTAATGTAATGATTCTTTTGAAATGGTAGTAAAGAAGATATATGGAACTCAGTCCTATTATTTGACTAGAGCTTCGGTGGAGATAACATCTAATGGGGGAGGAGTAATTACCAATGAATGAATCCCATCAATCGTATAGAGGAACTTGATAAATCCTTTCATATTGAAAACCAATCCTAAATCTATTATATATAAATCTAAAAATAAGCATAAATGCAACATAATTCTAAGGAATGGTTTATGAAATTGATAGTGGATAAACTTTCAAGGTTAATGCCCATGAAATAGTCAAATAAAATAATATTTAATTGTAAAATGTCAAATCCCCTTCTTCATGTGAAAATAATTTCTTCTCATTAAATGCTTTATTGGAAAATATAGGACAAAATAATTTCCATGTGATAAACTTTATTTCAAGACACCGCTATGAAATATATCGCATGTGGGAACAATAATATGGTCATATAATCATACACATTCCAATAAAAATAGTAATATCATATTATCTCTAACAAATTTCATGTTAGTGACACATTATATTTCAAACCATCATGAGTATTGTGAAATCATAACACATTAATATCATTTAAAATAAAAAATAAAAAACATAAATCACTAACAGAAACTTACTATAACTATATTCAGGTGTTCCAAAAACAAAATCCCTCAAAATATTAGTATTGTTAAAATAATATTCATAAAATTAGTTACAAATTCTATATCTTCTCTATCTTGAATTCCAGACATCTCTATGACCAATCTAGCCTACCATCCACATTATTTCCTAAATGATATCATAAAATTTCATCACCCTTACATAAAATTTTATATCCATCCAAAAAAATCACTGAAACCACTTTATGACCCCCTATATATTTCTACCTAACACTTAAAACTCCATATTACCATCTGTAAATCAATATATTAAATCAAGACCCAGATAAAAAGATTCGACAATAAATTTTTAACCGACCTTAATAATTGAATATATATTAGTGAGACACGTCAAAAACAAAATCACCAAACCTTCTACACCACAACAAGATCATTCCCTAAACCCCTCAACAAAATTTTCTTAATCCCAGTCACATATCAAAATACAAAACAAATCAAATTTTTATTACATTTATATTTTTGTTATAATTCCTTAAATAAAAACATCAATTGAGGAATATATTTCAGAAACCCTACACACTGAGAGAGGCAGTAAAGACATCAATTAAATGTAATTTCCACAAAAATGTCATTCGACGTGCATATTATATAAAAAATATGAATGATAAATTTATTGATCCCTAGATACAATATCATCATTATCATATTACTAATGTTTTAGAGGAGGCCATTATGGTGCTGGTCATATATTATTTTCCAATATAGGTCTCCATAATGTAAAATATTAAATTTTATCTAGTCCAGCATACTTGGAACATTTTTTTAGAATTATTTACACAGGGATTGGGAATCCTTAACAATATGAAATTTTTAGAAAATTTCTAATTCAATGATTGTGATTTTTCCAAAAAAGGACAATAAAAAATGCTGGTGGATGACTATCATCATTGAGCCATTGAGATAGAATGACCAATCTAAAACAAAATACATTCACATAAAAGATATTTACCATGATTTTTTTTCCATCACTATATTTTATATAAAAATTAGAGATTCTAATGTATTGGTGATCCAATTAGAGGTTATTATTAAATCCATTACTTCTAGTCAAGTGTGAGGAATCAAAATAGTATAATAAATTACACTATTTTATAATACTGATCTACAGAATCTAAATTGTGATATTAAACATGGTTATATAATATTTTATCATTAAATGAACAATGGGGATTTTAATTTATTATTTTCATTTTTTCTAATAGGAATGAATCTATAAATTAATATCACATTTTTTTTCAAAATATGAATAATTATAAAATTTTGGAATTGTTATGAATATAATGATGAGTGTGCACATTTTATTGAAGAGGATGTGAAAATTAATCACCCTCACTTTTTTCCATTTCATCCTATTCTTCCCCGACACTATGAAGATGACCTATGGATACCCGTTCTTATGAACCACAACTATTTATTACTTATGTGTTGAATAGTTACTAATTTGTGATGTACTTCCATATCATATTTGGATGAATAATCCCATATATATTACATGGAGTTTCTAATTTATATACTCTATATTCCACTAAATTCACTATGTCCCACCGCCCATATCCTCCACATTATGCTTCCTAGGGAACCAATATTATGTTTACCCATTATACATTTTTTGTCACAATAATTCATCCTCATTAAAACTCCTATAAAAAAACAATAATTGTATTTATTATGGCAATGAACTCATTATAGTTATATTATAACACATGATCTATCACACTCCCCAATAGATTATAATAGTAAAAAAATAGTTTTCTATATTATAGTGGATGTTATAGTGTATCATGAAGGATATTATAAAGGTGGGTCAACTCAAAGACAAATATATATTATAAACAATAACCCTTTTGATAATGAATTACCAAATGAGGGAAATTCATTCAAGAACTATATGTAGATTCTTCTTGAGGAGCCCAAAAAAATATATAGGACATACTACAAAAACATTAATTGTATATGTTTATATCATGGATTAATATCCAAATCATACTCCAACATTATTTAACATCACAAATGGGTGGATATCTTTGGCTTCAAGACTAATAAATATCCACATTCCCTATATAAAAATGCAGTCTTTCTATCAACCCCTTTAACCACTAATTATGTTGTTCACTAAGTCATGATTTCATCTTAGAAGTATCTGTATTCTAAAAAAGAGAGTATTCCAAGTATAACAACTGATATTTTAATTTTTGACATTATATTTCATATGATGTGGTAAAAATTAAATTGGTGTATAAATTTATCCAATGATAATATGGAAAATATATCATGTTGTTTAATATATTCCCTAACATAGATCTTGTGTGTGATAATGTTAGGTATACATAAGATTTCACTCATGATCCTCATAAGTCTCAACCGATCACTATTTTCATGTGTCATACTCATATTATACCTTTTTACAAATAATATTAGGAATCTCATATATTATTTTCTTCCATGGAATTCATGTACAACTATATTTTTCTCTAATTCTATAATTAATGAGAATTTCAATTGAAAAATAACTAATTCGGTAAAATATATGGTAATAATAATTTGAACTATACTATTTTAATGTGTTGAAATAAAAAATATATCCTCAAGTAAAATAGTATAAAAATTGATACGATATTGATGTTTCAAATTGTTGTGGGAGATTTTGTAAATGAATATTTTTTTAACTCTGGGATGACTTTCATTAATTGCCTACCATTTTTGTTAATAAATAGTAAAATTTACATGAATATTATATAGAATATCTATCACTATAAATTCAATAAAAAATGAATACATTAATATTATGAGTAGGGGAGTGATTCCTAAACCCCAAATACCTAGGTCTTTGAATTATTGGCATATGATACATATTTGTATTATAATTATTTTCATTAGAATATGATAATATTAGAATATGGATGAAAAAATGATAATGATTTAATATTAAATCATTGAAAATAATATTCTTCATTATTTTCATATTCAAATATAATATGACGGTTTAATTTATTTTACCAATATACTATTTTTTTTGTAATTTTATTGATTTTACTAGTTCTCAATTTACATGTCAAAAGTGATTATAAACTATTTTGACTACTATTATTTGGAGGTATTTAAATCATTTTTTAGTATTTAATGAAATTCCCTCGTTTATTATTAAACTCCTGAGATGAATTACATATTGAAAATACTCATTTATATTATTTAAATTATAATTATTTTTTAAACCATAATTATATGATTGATTCACAATTTCTTAATCTCTTTTTATATTTTGACCAATTTTATATCTATACATTTTTATTCTCATTGAGTCCATGAAATTACACTAATTTGAAGACATATTATAAAAAATCGTATCATTCATACCATATATACATTTATATAATTTCATGAATTTCCATTTGTTCTTCCTGTGAGTGATTTGTGATACAGAAATTGTTATTTAAGAACTACCTTTATGCCGATGAGTTTGAGTTTCCATTAGTCATTGGGAAATGGGCTTGAAGATATATACATTATTCTTACAATACATGTCAAATATTTTGGAGTAATATTTGAAATATTTTTTTATCCTATTGATTTTGTTGATTTCACGGTCTTGGACTATTTAATTGTTATGATTATAATAATAGAATATATAAGGATATTAAAAAATATTAGATTCATTGGGGAAAAAGTTATTAGATTTCAATGTTCTATTCAAAAAAGTAATATAAAATAATGAAAATCATTTTGTAAAATTATATCGTTTTTCATGAATGTTGAAGATGAGAATAACTAAATAGTATTTGATATGAATGGAATATAATGAATTTTAGATAGAGAGAGGAAACATGGTTTTTATTTATTAATGAATATAAAATAATTTCTTATGATTGAATAATTGATCCCAATTTTCATTCGTTTATTATTTATAAAAACATCACAAAGTACCCACCTCCATCCTTAGATAAATTAGAACATTATTGGAAATTACAAATTATTATTGATGATATATTTAAATAATGGATATAGTTAATTTTTTTATATTCCTAGAAATAGAATGAATACACTATAGATTGGTCATAACTTTAATGTTATGTTATTCTTGAGGGATGAGTGAAAATTATTTGGGAAAGTTATAACACAACAACAACATGGATGTCTAAGGAAATGATGTAAATTATAATAGATGAATAGAAGAATTCAAGAATGTGTGTGTTGAAATTTAATGATATTCAGTTGATAAATTAATTTATTAAAATTATTTAATTATCTTCAAATTATTATATTTAAAATCATTTTTTAAATTGCGTCCTTAATCATAATAAATGGTTCGTGTGGGAGGAATTTGATAAAAATTAATTGTTTCACTATGAATTTAGATGTTAAATGTAAATAAAGAAATATAATTTTATGTTTTTTTATTTTAATGGTAAAATATTGAGATTTATTTTTGAAATATTTTTTTAAATTTAAAATAAGATGAAAATATATTACACAACAACAGAACAAATCATGACATGAGAATTTGGACCCATGTTGGGTTTTAACACATAAAAATAAACACATGTCCAATGCTTTACCATTAATATTTGAATGAAAGTATAGAAAAAAATATAACAATTCATCCTCATCAATCACACCACATCATTCTATAGTAATGGTTAATTATATTACCAAATATAAATTCAAAATAAAACCATAATGTTTTGTGTATTAATGAATTTAATGTAATGAAATGAAATCTAAGAAAATCTTCCACATATATGTTGCACACATGAATAAAGAGGCCATGGAATGACCTCATTACATATTCAATAACATGATGGTGTACCATAACTAAAGGAAAAAACTCTCAATTTATAGGGTATGCATTGTTATTTTGGAGGATAAAATGTGAAAGGGAACCGAAATTGAATTTATCTATAGGAGAATAATGGAATAAGGATTTCACAATAATGATTATTATGAGGGTAAAAATTAATGTTGATTTTTGATGATGAGTTCATTTCTATAGGTTCTGTGGAGATTTTTAATTTTAGTTGGAATTTTTTATGAATGTTGAAGACATATAAATTACAATGAACCTGTGGATAAATTAAAAAAAATTCATGTAATAGTCTAAATTTATTAATTAAGATATGTTGATGTGATCAAATATAGATAATTCATTAGGAATCATTATACAAGAGTATTCCATATAACATCCTACTGATAGTATGAATGATAATTGAATAAATATTCATGAGAAATGACCATAAACATTTAATGTATGAACTTTTGGTGATTTGGATATTAAATGAAAAATATTTACTCATAAAATCACTAGTTCATCCATTCTTCCGTATCCAATTATCCCAAGGACACTATATTAGAGTAATGCAAATAGTTTTTTCTCCTATGATCATGAGGTATAAAATATAATCATGATTAATATAATTTCTCTATATGGATATCAGCTGAATTTGGAAAATACATTCAACTCTTTTCTTCAAATTATCTAACATTATTTGAGGGTATTTATGTCATTTTTCATCACATAATTTTTATTTGGTTTAGTATATAATTATTTTCCAAATAATATTTCATTTTTAAATTCCAATAGAATTTATTTCAACTATTTTCATTTCGTTAATCACTTGTTATGATGGTTAGGTTAATCAAATTATGATTCTTTTCATCAGTTGGTATATATTCACATTATAAGTGAAATAACACAAATAGAAATTTGAGATTTAATATTATTCTACGAAATTAACTATTGATTCTTAATTTTTACTAAGAATATATTTTTAACAATAAAAACTCTCTTATTGATTAATTTATCATCAACAAAAAGACCTATTATGAGAGGAACAATAAAATAATATTTTTAATTATGTTATTAAGAGTATTGTTTATTTCAATTTTAACATTATCATTAAACATTATAATTTTTTTTTCGTCCATATATTTGATCGATATATTTTGATTGAATTATGGATAATAGGTGGATTTGATTATAAATAAGTCATTAACATTATAAAACATTTATAGATAGAGAACATTAAGAATTAATGAGTAAAATGTTTCTTTATCCTCATTAAATCAAATTATTAAATGTATCATATGTATATATTTTATATAAAAATTTTCAAATTAAGCATAAATTATAGATTTAATTATTTTTTATTATCTATTTTATCCAACTATTTGGTTATCAATAAAACCCCTATAGACTTTGTAACATCCCATTTATTTGTGATATCTGGGGGGAATAAATTAAATTAAATTTATTGAATGCAATATATGTAACACCAAATTTATATTTACTTATAAGAAACACAGTTTTTATTTTATTATACACACATCAATGGCTTAAATGTTGTTTCACACAACTTTTAGTTTTAACAAAACCATGAGATATATTATCGTTTTTTAATTGTAACCATTTTATACTAGAAATTAAAATTTAAAATATGAATATAAATATATAATTTTAAAATATTATATAAAAAAACATTATATATGGTAAACATATTGACAGAAAAACGAACTTAATTTTCAATAAAACCTTTACATGTTTCAATAATTATATTCTCTAAAAAATATGGTTTCTATGTCTATTTCAATGAAAATAATAACATTAATCATTTGAACATTTAGAAGACCAATTTACTAAAATATAAATTATTTTTCAAATCATAATGCCAAAATTATGTCTGGTTGGTGTTTAAACTTATTCTTGTGAAATTATTTTATTTTTGAATAGTGAAAATAATGAGTTTTCATTGAAAACTATCTTTTCATTTTTTTTATTTTCATAGATAATTTTTTTTTAAATTAGTATCTAATTATAATTAGATAAATAATACATCTATAAATAAAAATAAAATTATATTAGTAAATTTAATATTGAAATTGGATGTAAAAACATTGTAATATTTTTAATCTATTCTTATTTTAATTCTTGGTTTCAAGACATGTCTGCATGATTATTGTTAAATGAATTTTTACAAATTTCGTTATATAAATTTGGAAAATGGATTCCATATTTATATTAAAAATAATATGTAATTTCTAATAATTCTTTCTTAATATTTGACAAATATTAATTGTGATTTTTTTAGAAGAAATTACAATATAAAGGTTAAAATTTGATTTACAAAAAGCTAAAATAAAAATATAAGGGTAAAATTAAATAAAAAATGTTTATAAAAAATATATTATGGAAAAAGTTAAACCATTTAACCTATTATGTTATATATTATTCTGCTTTGAGACCTTTTATCATATGAATTTTTTTATTGGAATTCCATCTTAAAAAAATTTATAAATTAGACTATCACCCCACATATATTATTTCTCCAAAGTATTTATCTACCTCACACTTGCACACAACATTGTTTTAGCCATAAACTAACAGATTCACCTCATAAAATTCACTCCCCTCATCATATAAACCATATTTTTTGTCACATGCTATCCTATGAAGGATTTTAGTGAAATCCAAAGGAGGATATACGAAAAGAAGAACCATTCATTAAGTAATCATTTTTTATTTCATCTTTAGAAAAAATTATTAATATTTATATCTTGATTATATAATAACAAAATTATTCCATTAACAATGTTATTTAATGGTATGGTATTTACCTAAAATCATTACAATTATATCAAATGGGTTACAAAAGTATCATTTATGTGTACAAAAGTCTACCTCTTCGTGATCAAATGTTATCTCTCTCCTCATTACCACCTATACAGTGTGGTGAAAATGATGGATTTATTATTTATATGTGATATATATTATTATTTTTATTTTAATATTATTATTTAATTTCAATGTCACATATACCAACATTATTTCCATTTATTTAGAATACAATAATGTCGTTCTTGTGTATTGTGGACTAAAGCCTAATGAAATGATGTGATTTGTTCACATATTATAAGGAATATAGTAAAGATGGGTTACTAAACATATGTGATATATGGGACATAAAAATTATTATGAAATGATTATATATATATATATAATTCATTTATCTCAACTAAAAAAGAAAATAGAAACAAAATTTATGTGTACGTACCACCTACAACCTCTATGAACAACATAATTTACTTTTGACCTATATATATTATGAATTACTATACATACATAAATAAGGAATATATATTATATTTTTAAAAATCATTTCCATTATATATATTATGAGACCATGGAAAATTATAGAGGATTAAAAGTATAACACATCATGCAATATAAAAAAATAAATCAGTTATTACTGGAAACGTTGAATTAATGTTGAATTCATAAAAAAGAATTATAAAAGGTAAAATGTAAATGATATATGGGTTGATATATATGACTGTGTTTCTGTGAAATATGTATAATAAACTTATATTTATTATACATGTTGTTTTAATGACTATTATATATGTTAAAACTTATGGAATGATATTTTCATCCCTCTTTTATGTTTCTATGTGACACATGTCGTGTTCACTGAAAAAATCTTTGATGTGTTATATATATTGAATTTTTCTGAATTTTAGGATTATTATGAATTTTTTTCAATATTTTCACATTCATTTTATGATATCTCATTTGTGGTGATTAAAATATAAATTTTACGAAAGCAGTATGTGATTTTTGTCTCAATTTCTCTTCATTGAGAAATATGTTACGTTTTAAAAATATATTCTTTTACATCGTGTATATACATCCCCTGCAACTTTTAATTACATGAATTATGTAATCATAATTATATTATATTTATCATTTTTTTAAATTCTTCATTGGTCTTATGATTCAATGTTACCTATTGGGTAGAAATTTCATGTTACAATATCATCATTTATCAAGACTTATAATGATTGTATTTATGATGATTATATATTTTGATACACCTCTCGTGAATTATCATAATATATTTTTCCCATATATATTTATGATATATTAAATTAATGGTTCTATTTCCCACTCATTAGAGGTTTAAATAATTAAAAAAAAATCTTTGAAATTATAACTATATTTTTCAGTTCAATAAGATATCGATTTTTAATAAAAAAACATTTATTAAATATGTATTAAAAATGTTAATAAATATTTTTCTAATAGAAATTGATTATTATTATATATAAAAGTTTTAAATTATTTTAATAAAATTATTGTATATTTTTTATAGATTATTTTAAATATATGGGGTCTTAATAATCAATTATTTTATAAATATGGGTTTTTTGAAATGGAAATTAAATTTTTACTAGAAATTATTTAAACTATATTTTAAAAATATTTTAAATATAAGATGACATGTTTTTATGTTACTTATTCTATAATTTGTAAATTATTCATGTATACCGTTCATATATTTATCTGAATTATCTATTATTCGATTGAACAAGTTTAATGAATCAAATTTCTCTTCCACAGGTAATTCCAGGACATGAGTGTTATGAAATATAATTATTTTCAAAACATACCTCATGTTGAAAATTTTAAATTATTATGAAAAAATTATCTTTTAATAATGATATGAAATGATGTGTATGAAATCCATTCCATTTATAGGGTTTTGATTTGATGTAATTTTTATGACTTTGTGCCACAAATATTTCTGATTTAATTATGTGATTGGTGGGATATATATCTTGTTACAATTAATTCGATAAATATTTTTATCCAATGCTATAGATATGAAAAGAAAGGGTAGTGAACATAATTCATTATACTAAGTCTGTATTGGAATATAAACATGATTCTATAATACATTTTTGGAATTGGATATAAACACCATTCTGTAATATAGGTATGGAATGAGGATTGGCCCTAGTTCAGTGAAAGAATTTGTCTTTTATGAAGGTCATTGTAGTGATCATTTAGTAATATGGAAAATATAATTTTTTTGATTTTGGGTACTACCCTTACTCCATGACTTATGAGAATGTTATTCTATCGTGTCTAATGTTCATTTATATAATAATTATTCATGTCTTTTGAAAATCCAATATTTAGAACATGATTTAATTTTTTGATATTTTATATGACGGGAATGTTTTATGTTCTCATGCATGTTTTCTCATTATACTAAACTGATGTTATGATTGGGAAAATCTATAGTTTACACATACTGGGCATCAAACCACACGCTTTTTTGGATTCCATTCCCCATTTTATTTAAATATTTATAATGTAGGATATTTCTATGTAGGTTTTATGTATTGAAGAACATTTTGGGAGATAATTCATCTCACATTAAAACTAGTGATTGAATTTGAATGCTTCCAATTGAAATAAACTATTATTTTCCTCTATAATATGGTTTTTTAATGTAATAAATATTAAAAAACAATATAGTATTATTTATGTATGTTAAGCCTTCTTCCATTTAATATTATTAATCCTTGGTATTCTTCCTAAAACCAACCTTGTAACTGATCTATTATATAAAATAGTATTATTGAAAGGATCATACAAGATTATAAAATTTTAATGAGGCAACCCACAATAATTAAGGATTCCAATAATGCCACGTGTATTTTAGGTTATCACACAACATGTAATATATAATATTTTTAGTGGATGAATGTTTTGTTTTAAAAAAAATTAATCCAATCTACCATAAGATTTTGACTATCCATAAAAGGAGTTTTGTCTCTACCATTAATGTACTGTAGGAGTGATGGGTGATTGTGTTATTACTAGAGGTTGAAGGAGTGAAATGGTCCTATAGAAAATTGATTCTTATAGTAATCCACCAAAACACAACAATTAGGGATAAACAATAACTACTATGGTAGCCCTAGTAGTATTCACACAGGACATATGGGCCAAGAAAAATAGGATAAGGATATACCATGGAGGGTTGATAGAATAATATATGTGTTTGTGTATAGTGTGGACACTCTCTATGTGTCATTCCATAGTGATTACTTCACCAGGTCATGGAGGACCGTGGCATAGCGTGTGGGGAAATATCAAAGTTAAGAGAAAGAGGGTCATAGGTAAATACCAACCTCATATAGGTTGGATACACTATATTGATATTCTAACAAACAACATTGGATTCATGTTCACCATGTCATTTGATAGGAGTGGTGGAACATTGGTGAAACTTGATGAGGGCAACAACATATTACACTACACCACGAAATGGACTTAGGGATATGCTACAAAATTTGAAAACCCATATTTTTATAACTAAGGGAATTACAGAAATTTAAAAATCATTACACTTGGTTTTAGGTCATAGGGGTCCCAGGGGTGTTCATTCAATCATACCTATCCCTCATCATTACTCCCATCAAAACACCTTATTGAGGGGTTAATTTTTTTTTGCGGTTTGATGGTGTACTGAATGAAGGATCTTATTTATTTCCCAGTTCATGGTTCTCGTTGGTTTTTATATACTATAAGGGTGTTATCAATAGGAATTTTGTATTTAATTCACTATATATGCGTGAAAGTTTACCAATAAAATTAGAATATATGTCTACTAGCTTGAAGAGAACTCAAGAGGATGATCGTATGCAATCAGAAGTGGTTCCTATAAAGGTATGTCCCTGTATGATTTTTTAGGTATTTTTTCATATATAGAATAAAATTTATAATTAATTAAAATTATTTATAATAAATTTAATTGTTATGTGGATTTATTCCATTGTATGTGGTGTGGGGGAGCCTTATTTTTATTTAATTTGGCTTGATGAAGCTCAGTAACAAGTGAAATCTCTATTCCTTATTGGTGGTCACTATAATAAAAAACAATAATCATGTTTATTTATTTGAATGTATGAATGATTATTACATGGTGTTTTGGAATAGTAATTTGGTACTAGTACTGCACTGAGTAGAAGGAGTAGGGTGGTAGATATTCTCTTATTCCTTGCGTAATTTCTCTTTATTATATTGATGGATTCTAATTATCATGATACCATTTCTTTAATGAGAGAGTTTTATGAGTGATTTAAAATTATACCACTAAGATTCCCTAGGTTGTGATATAAGATAGGGGATAACCTAAGTTTTCATCTTAATGGAATATGAGTAGGTAGGTGAAACACATAAAATGGCATATAATGGATGATGTAGTTATATGCCTTGAATGTGTTGAGAAACTCCCTCATATGTTTGAAGGAAAGCCTATTTGTTTTAGTTGACTAAGAAACATCTAGCGGGATATTTTTTATAAGATAATTTGTAGATTAATTTGGTTGATTTGAAGAGGAATATCCCATAATAAATATGATACGGGTACATGGGTTATGTCTTTTGAATTATTTGGTACACGGAGTAAATATTAAATAATATTATAGCACATGGAAATATGATTTTCCCTGGGTAGTAGGAATGAAAGTGATATGGAACATGGAATGTTTATATGAGAACATGAGGACTCAGTCCAGTTGGGCCTTCGGTTTGGGAAGTCACTAACATTTCATGACATTGAGGTTATGTCAATAAGAATATAGATTAGAGGGTCTAACGTAATTAGAGGTCACCCTACCAGATGATTTAAGATGTGATTTGACTGTGGTAGTGTTCTCAAGAAACTCGAACACTGGTAACATTCAATGAGTTGTAAGATAGAATGTTGGAACTACATGTATTTCAAGAGAATGCAATTCCTCTTTAATGTTTTCTATGATCTAATGGTGTAATTATGAATTCCCTATACTTTCTGGGGATGTGTTAGTGATATAATTGGTCCATATTCTCTAAACTAACGGGACAATGGATATGTCATTCAATTACTGGGATGGTAGATGACCATTATTTGATGAGTGTATAATATATAAAATTATTAAATAAGTTTATTAGGTTCATGTAACTGAATTTGACTTATACTTTGTTAAGGATACCCTGAGGATCAGAAAGATTTGATGAGATGTGGTCGGACTGATATACATCCCTCGAATTATAATGGATGGGTTCAGGATTCATGGCATATTTTTGTGCAGATTGTATGAGGGTAGTTTTATGTGGTTTTTGATGACTCCATATCACGAGTCATCTAAAAAAAGATGTGAAATAATATAATATCTTGAGTCAACAAGTGGAAATTTTAATTATTCTAAATCTTGTATAGTCTGTATTAGGGTGGCCATGTTAATAACTGAAGAAAATAATGGAATGCGTTTCTTTTTTGAGTGTTTTGGAGATGTAGTTTGTTCATGATGATCTTAATAGAATGATTATTTACTATATTTAACATCTACATGAATACAGAAATATATATATATAGTATCACATGTTGGAGGAACTATGTGGTAAGCTTCTAAGTTATAAACATACACCTTACACGGGAATTCAAAAGTGCATGAAGATGTTCAACCAATAAATATGGTCTAATAATATCTTCTATAGATGATAAGTATATAGAATCATTTTTTTATTAATTAACATTAAGATACCATGAATGGATGTTGGTATAGTGCGTGTTCATTTTATTTACTTTTTTTTATTTTTAATTTTATCTATTCAAGATATGTTGTATGTTATGTTTTATAAAATCAATAATACGTGGTTGAATTGTTTTATATTATTCATAATATCGATATTTTTAGGTTATTTATTTATATTTATTATTGTTATATTAATGTAATATAATCCAAAATGTATTCTTCATTTTCTCACTGCATCGCAATTTCCTCAGATGCCTGGTATGGTGGGCATGATTTTTTATGACATCTCTAGCTTAAGAACTTCTGGGTGCATTGGGGAGTTATTAAATGTTAGCCATTGTTAGTTTTGTTTTAGGACATGGTATGATGGAATATTGGTGGTTTATTAAAGTTTTAGATATTTTGATGGATATCATACATGTTCAGGAAGAAAACTATTACCATTTGGAATTATAGGTGAACAGGGGCATACAATTATAATTTTTGGTTTTCCATGTTATAATTATTAGACATTACCCTGGATAATACTTCTTAATATTGAGTTTCAATAATTATTTGGGTTCCACAATCACAGTTTACTAGAAAGGGTCTAATTTCAGCACCTTTCCCTTTGTAAGGAGGACATGTTCATGAGTCATTGTATTCATGAATGATTTATATGACATATGTGTTCATTCATATTGTTTTATTATTATTAATGATACCTATGATTAATGTGTAAAAAATTAAATTGAATTTGAATATATATAATTTATTGGAAATTATTCTCAGTTGTGACAATGTGTATTTCCTTCTATTGGGAGGTCATATAGATTATACAATTTTAGGTTCTCTAGAGATGAAAATGAAGTCCCCTTATCGTGCTATTTATAGAGAACCATCATGGGTTAGTAAGACCATTTATTCCCTAGTGAAAGCTATATGAGGGAATGGTGTTCACGAGAGATGATTCAAGTATAGGGATAGTTTGTACAAAGAGTAATGCAAAATAATCGGGCATTTGTTTTTAATTTTTTTTGTGTCTCAAAAAAATATTATAGTTCATTATCATATAGATATTTGTAGGAATAATACATAAAAAACTTTGTGTGTTGAGAAAAAAATATGGATTAATTTAGATTTGAAATGGGAATCACCCTATGTGAATATTATATTGAAGATTGTTTCGAAGGTAGTACTACAGGGGGGACTAGCTTAGTAGGGTTATTTTGAATAAGAGAATAATATGATCATAGAATTGGTAGATTTCAATAGTTCATGACATTATATTTGTGTAATAGGTGGTCATGTTGTTGTAATTTATGTCAGATATTGTTTAGGTTGTTATAAATTACTTCCATTCATATAATTCTTGGTCATAAATTTATTCATGTTAGAATAGTTTTGATGATATGAGACAGATATGATCATGAGTTAGGTTATTTGATAATGTTTCATCGAATTTTGTACTTTTGGGGACATATTGGAGATGATTATAATCATGAGGGATAACCTATGATTGGGTTCTAAGTAAATCACACACAGATTAGTAGGTGGTTTAGTGTGCACGACATTTTTTTGGAAAAGTATACATGTATAATTGTGGGAGTGTATTGGGTAAATATGATGCATGTGTAAGATTCATATTGATGAATGATCCATCTATGAGTCTATTAAAAATTTAATGGGTTATGGAGGAACACATTTTGTGTAGTTGAAATAGTTATATAGTTTTTTCTATTTGGTATCAATCTTATTGTGTGGTGAGTAGTTTGTTCAGTGAAACAGTCACTGTCATGGGAGGCTAGAGTTTGGTGAGATAGGATAAATCCCTTGGTGAAGGGCAGTGATATTTGAATGGGATCAGGGTACTGTGGATTTGTCAAATTGATTTGATTCATGGGAATAAATTACCATTGTGGTTTAGGGATAGTAAATGTTAATATAAAATAGTGGCTCAGAAATAGAATCATGCATGAGGTTATAGGGCTTATATTTATTTTTCATCTAGGAATGGAGTAATGTAATCTATATGGTTTGGAGAATAGAATTTGAAGTCAGACAATGTAATTATTAACATATCATGAAAGAGATGTTGTTAATTTTTGTTTTGTATTACGTATGATCTTGAGGGGAATGTCTACTAGTTACATTCACTAATGGATGAATGTTTGTTTATGTAGATTGGGGGGCTATGTTTTTTGGTTAATAAGAAATATACACCTATTATGATGATGATTGGATTGGTAATGGTATAACAATTGTTCTATTAGATGGGTAATTGTTGTGGTGAAACTGGTCCATGGAAGGTTGGGGAAACACCTGATTCTGGAGTGAGGTATGATAAAAAAAATTAGATCATTTTTAAATAATAGTTTAATATAGTTTGTAGTTAGTATTAGAGAGTGTTGGGTCATTCCAATTGGTTTTAGGGTGTTATTTATTTGATATGTGGTTTATTTATGGAGTAAACCTCGATTCGTGAAATAAATACAATAGTGAATAAAATTTCATCAAACAATTCATTTGTTAATAATTAAGGGAACTAAAATAGTGGTTCCAATTACTAATAAATTCATGGAAGATCATGGAAATTTAATATCATGTCAAGGGGATGAATTAAATCACATGTATATGTGTTGTGAGTGTGAAATAAAGATATATATATTCTATTATTGTATGACAATATTATAGTCGGTTCAAAACATTGGTTTCATAAAATCAATTTTGAGGAGGTTTGGACAATAATCCATGCTGGAGGATTGGTATTTTATGAGGGAAAAAATGTTAGGGGCATCATGAGGGACATGATTAGCTTGTTAATAGACCACTAGATGAATATTATCATATGTTGATTGCTATTTTGGCGAGAAATAATATTCTAAATTATATTTTGTTACTTCGATAATATTGTTGATTATACACATATTAAATTGGAAAAAATATTTTAACATATTATGGTGTTTTTTGAGATACTTGGATAGTAATAGTCACCCTATGTTGGGCTATGTTGCAATCTGGTGGACTAGACTATGGTGAATATTGTGTTTGGTATTTGAAATTGTATAGTGATAGCATGGAATATATTTTGGGGGTGAAAAGAGAAAATACATATCAAGTTGATGATTATTGAAGTTATAATGATATTGTTAGAGGAGTACAATGAAATATTGTTTTTGAAAATAATTTCAGTGGGGATCCTATAATTACACTTGGATTTTGTGTCATTGCATTTTAAAAAGGAATTTATATTATAATATGGGGATGGATTGTTTTATAAGTTGTTACTCGGACTAATGTAAGGATGTTTATTGAATCATTAAATGTTTTTATGGATGATTCTTTAGGACACATATATGTTTCATGTGTTTAATAGATCATTAGATAATTAAGGAGTGTCTTAGATCTGTACATGAAATTTCAATTGTTAGTGGCTACCATAGAGGATACACAAGGGATATGGAATGTATGATATCTGGGAAACTATTTTTATTATTATAAAAGGGATTTATCAATGGAATAATTTATAGTGAAACATAATTTAGGGTATCAAGGTTTTCTATAGAGTTTGGGCTAGCTACATAGCTACATGGGCCACACCATAGTGAGGATTAAACTAATTCAAGGAGGACCATGACATAGCCAATGGGGATATACTATAGTGTAGAAGAGGAGGGATTCAAGGTCATAACTTCATCTTGGGGGAGAGATACATTCTTTAAAGGTACTATAGTTAGAAATTGTTTCATAACACCTAGGGTTTCAACACAGTAGGGGTGCCCCTAACAGTTAAACCCATGGTGGGAAACGATGTTGAAAAACGGTAAATTCCATAGTTAAGGTGTCCTGGATTTTGGCCCTGGGATATTGAATTATATTGGCCCCTCCATGGTTATTTTACTAGATAATTACTAATTATATTCTCATCATTCCCTATGAGTATTAATATGATGGAGGCTGTATAGAGATTCCCTTCTTCTTGACCAAACCATTCTCTTTACTCCCTTTAAAACCCAATACTGGTGGATTTTGTTATTTCGATTGTGTATTCTTGGAGAATCTCAAATAATTTATCCTTTTTTAGATCAATATTATTTCGTATAATTTATATTTTTTGGAGAATAGTCATTCAATGATGATTTCATCAAAGAATGTTAAAATCATCCTAATTAGATGGGGATTTTTAATTACTCAATTAATGGATGGATTAAAAGGTTGATCATACACCATCCAAAGTTTGTTTAGAAAAGGTAGATCATGTAATGATTTTTTTAATATTTTCCTCTTAATTATATTTTATTCTAATTAATTATGTAATTTTTTTGCGGAATGAGGGTGATTGGGGATGTGTGTGAGCCTTCATTGGATTGGATGAGGCACAGTTGAGTTCAATGATGGGTAATCTCAATGTTCCTTTTCAGTGGACACTATATTGAAAAATAATATTCTTTTTTATTAAATACAGTGGAATATTGAATGAATATTGTGTTTTGGTTATGTTTTTTTGTGAAAATGGATCCCTTGGAAGATAATATTTTGTGGAAGTAGGAATCAGATGCCTTTCATAAGTGAAATATTTCACTTTGTTGAAATGAGAACACTGAGGTAGCATGTATCCAAGAAGTGGTGGTGTAATGTATGACAATGTGAAAATAATAGAGACCTTTAGTTGTGATAAAAGACACATAATATCCTATTCCATGTTCCTTGGCCAAGGGGGAATGAATGAGAATCTAGAAGACGGGTGACAACATAAGAGAATGTGGTATGTTTTGTGATTGTCGAGGAACTCCTTCATAATATCAGAAGAGAGTATATGTATATGACGTGATATGTATATGTTATTTAGTACATATAATATATTTTATATAGGGGTTTCATATTAGGTATGGGATGATAGATCTCCCTGAGGAGATGAAATAATGAACCTAGGAGTGGGTTGCATGAATAATTTTGAAAATGGAATCGATATGTCTTTTGTATTGGAGAATGATGGCAGGTGACAACCCTAGGGTTGGTAGACTAGGTGTGAAGAGTTACATAGAAAGTATTTACTAGACCATGTGGTCTATGTTGGGGGAATACATTGGATAATGATATTACCATCATGTGGTGGTATTTCGGTGGTATCAATGAGTAATGACCATAGTGTGTTTGGAGAAAGACATGAAGAATTTTGAGGAGATTTGAGACATGATTTGGTGATGAGTAGTACCATGAATGGACTTTGCCCAAAGAATAGCTAATAAGTAATTGGATGGATTGTTTCCCCTTTTGAATTACATAATAATATTATACCTCCCTAATGTATAATGTCTTGGGTCGGTTCAATTAGGATTTCTTTGGTTTTATTAGGGATTGTTCAGTGTGATTATTATTCCCATTAGCTTCAGATAATATTTTAAGAACCTTACCATTCATTGATTGGTTGGTGTGACGACTATGATTAGATGACTATATTGTGTAGATGACTGTGGTAGACATGGATTAGTAAAGTGATCATGAATTAGACCATTCATTGAGGTGGAATCGGAAAAAATACTACCTTAGGAGTTATAAAATAAGATATTTTTATTCAAACAATATAGACCTTCAATGAATGAAAATGGATGGATAAAGGCTTGTTAACCTAATTTCATGTCTATTGTTCGTGGGTAGTGCATCTAGGTAATGGATGCATCAATTCAAAGGGTCATTAAATTATGTTTTGGAATTAATACGTGTAAATAAGGCCATAAGTGGGCATAAAAAATTAACCGATTCCTTTTTTATGGTGATTAATGTGGTTTGATTTGTGTGTGATGATCTCTAGGGAATGTGTTCCACATTTATCATTATGATGGGATGGTAAGTTCATAATAACTTGAAGATAATATTTATTTTTGTTATTTTTCATTTTTAATACATATTATCATAATAGTAAATATTAGTGGATCTGGGTGAGACCCAATTTTTGTAACATTCTCACACAATACACATGTAGCTCACTGTCTGTATATACCTTATTTATAAATTATTTGTTATATCACATGTTCTACAATGTACCAAACTTGAGATGCATGTGGGTATTAATAGGTAGGGATGAGGCCCAAGAAGGGATGCTCGACCAAAGTGTATATACTTTTTTTGATTTGTTTTATATTTGGTATCCTCTTGATGGGAGGTGAGTTTTAAATTATAGATGACATCATAAAATATTTGATGTAATTTTAGTTTATTATAAATACATTGATGTTGATTTTATTTGGTAATTTGTTATTATTTATTATTATTATATCAAGGGAATAATTTATCCAATTCATGTTTCAGTCCCTCCCAACTCTTTTTATGCCTCAAGAATACAGGGAGGCCCCTATATGCTCTCTTGGAATCTATTTCTTGGAAAATATGGTGTAGCCATATTTGGGTATTTATTATACCACATTGATGGTCATTAAAATTTTAAAAAGATACATATTTTAAAAAAAAATTATTTTGATAAAAAAGGATGGATGATTTTTGGGAATTGGATATTGATTGGTGATATTTGTATTTGATTAAATAGAATCCTCCAAGGCTTAAACATCATCCCATGATTAATGATTATACATATTTCTTGAAATAATTTTTTTTTCACATAAGATCATTTATTAATATTTTCTAAAAATATTAAGATATAAATGTTATTTTCTGCCTTTAATATTATATAAAATTATTTAATATAGTTATTTTTCTTTGAAATTTGATTCAATGGATTCATATCATTCATTTATTAAATTGTAACATTCATTTTAAAAAATTTACATCGAAGTTGAATATTTTGTGGTAAACAATTCCCATATATGGAAGGTCCTAATGGTAAAATTAATTACAAAAAAAATCACCAAATAATAATTATTCAATTTCTCTAAAAACATATAATTGAGTTTTTAACATCTTTATGTTGTTTTATAATTATTTGAAAATTAAATTTTATTGAAAGATATTGAATTTCGACTAGTTTAGAGATATAGAATTATGTGTCATATTGAAAATATTATTGAACATATATAATTTCATGTTTTATTATTTCCCAGAAATAATATTATATTTTAATAATTTTTACCCATTTTGATACATTTTTAATATAGAGAGAAAAAATATAATGTAAAAATATTTTTAATTTTAATATTTATTTTATACGTAAATGAACTTTTGTATATATATTAAAATGTCATATTATAAATAATTTTTTTTAATTTATTGTATGTAAATTTATTTATTATTTTAATAAAATGTATAATATTTTTTGGTTTCATTGATTATTAGTGTGGGGGATATTGTTTTTTGATATTTCTATAATACATTCCCTCTTTTATGTCATAACAATTAACAATTTATATTCTCTTATATAATTAATACTATATTAATGATGATATTATTCTTATTTTGATCTGAAATAACTATCATTCATAAATTATATGAATTAAAATGTTGCAGTGATTATTAATGTTTTTGTGTTACAATAAATAATAAATGAACAACACTACTTAAAAAAGTGATGTTGATAATTCTATAATATAATAATTATTTATGGATTGAATTTTTTATAATTCATTGTCACAAAAAATATCATTGATATCCACATGATAATAGTTTTTATGAACCAATGAATTAGAAAATGTTATTGAAAATTTAACTATATTTAATGAATATATATTTCATATATGGAAATTTTAATCAATTTAACTCTATTTGTATAACAAAATTCTGTTCAATTAATTGGAATTTTTTTTGGTTTCATCAATAATTAAAATAACATGATTTACGATAGAGAATTATTAATCGATATTAAAATATTTTTTCCAATATGATAAACATAGCTTAATTTTAAATATAATAAATTAGGGAAAATATTTTTTCATAGAAATGTTATTATATTATTTATAATAAAGAATGGTCTACTCAACACATAATAAATATATATATAAGAAAAAATAAATTTTTAATAATAAATATATGTCCAATGAACCAGGTACACCTTATAAATTTTATTTTTCAACTATAAATATTTCGAAAAACATATATTTCAATTTACCCAACATATTATATTGAAAAGCCCATATTACAAATCAACTAATAGTTATGTAGATGATTTTTTGGACCTATCAGTCATAAGATCTATTGTTACTGATTTTATAATATTATTGATTCTATATTAAAATAATACTTGATCAATTAAGATGTTATTGAACTCAAATATATTGTTTTGGATAATATTATGAGTTTTCTACTTTGAAATAAAGATATTATAAATTTTTTAAATAGAGAGTTTACTAAAGATTTAATATGAATAATATAATCAATATATTTAAATTAATAATGAGATATTTTTTAATTTTATTTACATGACCCAACCCAAAATTGAACCAACAGATCTTGAGTTAATTTTGCCATTCCACTCAAATACCACCTCTCATAGTTCATTAGTGGGAGACTAGCCTAAATAGGTAATAATTTTCCCCATGTACCATAGATTAATTTAATATAAAAACACATTAAATCTTGAACACTCAATAAAAACATAAAAAATTCTACTAATGGGTTGGTATTATAAAGTGTATTGTATAATAATTCATTAATGATATATCTGTTATAGACCATACAACCATATAATAGAAAAAAGGTCATATTACACAATAGCTAATTATTACTGAGTGCAACCAATGTGATATTGATAAAAACATCTCCCCACTATAATAAAATTCATTAAAAACATGTACAACATCCATCATGGTCATGAACTATAATTTTCCTATATGATAAAGACATCCTAAACAATGGTTTCCCATATATATCATCTATTCTTCCAAACTATATATAATCTACATATTCATAACATGCATAGGCTCGGGATCTAGTACGATTGACTGTAAACATACCCATTACGATTCCTTGAAAATAGAATAAAAATATTGAATAATTAGTTAGACACGGAACACAATTTTTCGGGTAAAAAAAACAATATATCAGGAAAAATTTATTCTTGATTGATAAGACATACACGAAGAAATGAAAAATAATAATCTCTATAGCATATTCCAATTATAAATACAACCTCAGAGGAAACCAGAGATACCTAGAAAAACTGATGTATTATAAAGCTTATGGTTGAAAACCATTAAATAGGTTATATCACGATGGAAACATGAAATACAATAGATATTGAACTATAGATAATGTCAATATAACATTTTTGAATAAAAATTAAACCCATGTAATCCCATCTTACATCAATATATATAATATAGGTGACTTATTTTATACTTCTTAATTAAAATAAATCAATAGGGTACTAATCCAATTGGATGAAATATAAGAATCATACGTAATAAGAGGAAATCATCCTTGATTGGTAGATGGAATCCACCACATCACGTAGTGGGGACAACAACACATCTTGAAGTTTATGGGATTCATCCCTTGATATCTTATCTAGGTTAAATACCCTTATTGGTGTTGAATTAAGGCATGTGATTTTAAAACAACTTCCCTATAAGATCCTATTCCATTGTTAATTAAAACAATCTTCTCATTCTTTGTAATTAAATGTAAGAAACTAAATGAAATCATGCACAATAGACATTAATTTTATATGGTTTGCCTACAGTTGTGTATGTCCGAGGAGCATACAAAGGCTATGTTATTATGTTATGAATCCAGTAATTTTCAGTGTTTTAACAATGTTTTCAGTGGACACATTGTACCTTATAGTTTATAGCCAATCCGAATAAGAAAGATAATTACTCTGTCAATTGTGGTGTACTCACTACTTCTTCAGGGTACCTTTTTTGAAAACAAGAATCCATTATTTTTACACCACATTTAGTGTTTCATTATGTTCCACATTCATCTATAACATTGATTCAACTTTACCAAAGATTTACTAATACATCCCTTCTAGTTTACACTTATCCATTCATTCATCATTTGGATGGAATTGGAGAAAATTTTCACCTTGAACACAACATATTAGTTTTGCCATAGAAATCTAATTTTCATGAAACATTTTTTTCCATCCAACATCCTTTTCATGTAACTCTTTTTTGATTAAGAATCCTTATTTTCTCTAATGTTCGAGATTCTAAAATGAGGGGGCTAGCCATCTATTTATAGACTCAAATGAAGCTATGTCAAAAATCCATACGTGTTTTCCTTTATGTGCTCAAGATTTCCACAAGTGTAGAATCTCTAAATTTGATGAAAAATTTTGTGTGTAACTTTCTTTAACATAGATCACTTCATGTGTATTTCATGGGATAATGTAACATGTCTTGTGTCATGTATATTCATATTTCTTGTGATTCCAAATCCTTCAAACAACTATTTCATTATACATATTTTTACTAAATATTACTAAAACTCCACTTTCTCACCAAATTGATAATCATCATCAGCCACTCATTCATATTTTTACTATTATAATATAACATCTTTTTTATCCACATTATTTTGGATTCCAGAAAAGTGGAAAACAATAGGAAATGTTTCTACGTTATGTATGATATTTTTTCACTGCCTGAGAGTATGCATTCATTTTTCATACATTATTATCAGAATAGAATATAGAAAACTAACTGGAACTCAAAAACTATCAATAGAAACTTTCTTTTAAAAATCTAAATCAACCTAAAAACCCTGTAATGTTACGTTAGGGGATTTATTTCAAAAAATCACCCCATTTGAGTTTTTAAAAAAACTATTCACATTTTTATTCATTGACGATGTTTTTATGTCTTCTACAACTATTTTCTTATTTTGATTTATATATAAATCAATGAAATACTCAACACAAACTCTAATACCCTATATTTCATTCTCTTCTTTTGAAACATGTGTATCATGAAATGAACATTGATGAATTACTTTATTCCTAAAACTATCAAATGATTTCATCATGAACCTCATCTTTCGTGATATATATTCATTGATCATTGACATTTTGAATCAATAGAATTAAAACTCTCCCTATATCACTATGTGGGATATCATTTTAAAAACCTAATATTTAATATGATTTTATTTTCATTAAAATAATTCAATAGCTTGTTCGACAAGCAACATCGTGTTCGAGTGCACCATGACTTACCAAACTAGTCGTTCCAATAATGGTTGTGAATAGTATTATATTCAATTTTTATTTTCTATATACTATATAATTTTAAAATCCATATTATTTTATTCATAGACATAATATATGAATACATTCAATTTTTCAGATAAAAGAAGTATTTTTCAAAAAATGCAATTTTACCGACTTTTAATGGAGAATATTATTTAAATCCAATATTTGACACTTTTTTTATTAAATTCAACAAATTAAACTTCTTCTTTATAAGTGGGACATATAATGTTATTTGAGATTAAATTTCACTGCATTTCAGATAACTTTCATAGTTTTATAAGTAGTGAAAATACTAATCATTTATTGAAAACACATTTTTTATTAAAAATAATTTATAGTGTTAAATAATAAATTTGAATGATTTTGAAGTATAATTATATTATATATATCATTTAATTCAATTATTTTCATTGGATGTAATTTTACATTTAAATTTGACATAATCACCTATAAATACTTTGATTGATTTCACTTCTCAAAAATCCACTTTCTGGTTTGGATAGCGGGAATATTTTTTAAAATAATTAATACAAATTATATATTTTTAATTTGGGAAAATAAAAATATTTAATGAATTTGGAATATCAAAATTATCTTTATTTTAATTTTTGGTATATTTTTAAAACATTCAATTTTTGATGAATAGTGAAAAACACTATGTTATTATTAATAGGCGACTTTTCATTTAAATATATATTTTTATTTTAAATTTATTTTATAGTCAAAAGTGATACATAATTCCTATATTATTTAAATGTAATTCATTTAGGTCATTTTATAAAAAAATTGATCTATAATATATTATTGATCATTTTATCATCTTTTACCAAACTTCAAGGCACATTTTCAAATTTGCATAAAACATAATTTCAACACATCATTGAAATGAATTTAAAAAATTCGAGAGACATGATTAATATTATTAAGTTAAATGGGGTTTAATAGGATGAAAATAATTTTTGGTAAATAGTAACTTCTTAATATTTTTTACCACGTTTAATAGTAAATAGGGTAATTAATGGTAAAAATGATATTATAATATCCCTAAATCATGTACTAATTATATTGGATAAATTTCTTTCGATCAAAATCAGCTTATTAATAGAATATTATCGAATTTTACCATATTTAATTACATTAAGATAATAATTATTTTTTTTAATGAACAGTAAAAAGTGATTAATTCAAAATTTCATAAATAAACATTTTTAATATAGGGTTATACCTAAGATAAATTAGACTATAAATATTAATTATAGAGAAAAACATTTCCTATATAAGGGTATTTTATTTATAATTTTTAGACATTAAATCAATAAATTTATTTATGAAACAACAATAATGCAGTAATAATCTTATTAATGAACGATTAGAATAATTTATATTATTCATATCAAAATAAATATAAATTTATAGATTTCATGCATTCCACCAATTTTATATTTTAATATGACATGATATAATTTATATAATTCTTTTTGAGGAAATCATTTTTTGTGAACTCTCTCCAAATCAAAATACGATATAGTGTCAAAATTGATAGAAAATAGTTTTTAAAACAAATACTATATTATTAATTTATATTATATTATTAAAAATCTAAGGATCGAACCTAGGACATATATAAGGTTACATATGTAAATAATGAACCATTGGGGGTTATCTATTCATTTTATTGTATGTATATTAACCATTTATTATTATAATACATGAATAAAAGTTAAAATGTAAATTATCAAACTAAGAGTTTAATCTAAAAGATATGGAAAATATGGTGACATAAACCTGTATAAAACCTATTTTTTGTTGTTTTTAGTCCCAAACCCACCTAATCTTATAAATAATTTTTTTTGGAGCCATTATAAACCAAATATGATTGTATAATAAATTAATATTTAAAGCTTTTCCCAATGTGACCATCATCTCTCTTATTAAAGTGTACATCCCCTTCCCTCTAAATAACACCTCCAATTCCACTTGGATCGGTCAACCCCTGATCACATATCTTCCCAACAATCTTTAATTCAACCTAGAGTCCATACATGGATCAGTAAGCCAAACTAAGGAGCCCATTCGATCAAATCAAAAGGAAGCACCCAAAGAAGAGGTAATAGTTTCATCACCTCTTTCAAAGTTCATTTCTTCTCCCACGTCCTCTTTCATGGTTGTTTCGATACCAGAATTATTACTCATATACTTTATACAAAATGTTATTATACTATAAATATGGTAAAATCGTATTCATTATTTAATTCGACCTATGAATTAAAAAGTCACCAAACATGCATACATACAGTTTTCTATCTCAATGTCATGGAGTAGTTTGTTATTCAACAATTAATTAATTGGATGCATATAATAATGAGTATAAAATATGTAAATGATAAATATATCATGTTATTTATTCTGTATGTATTATATACCATCCAAGTACATATTATTTCTCCACTAATGTAATTCTATTGTCACTCATGTTAATGTAAGGCTTACCGTCTCCACGACGTGATGATATATTCTTCCCATTCGTAACTATTCAAGAATAATTTTCATTTTATGACTAAATATAATGTTTAAAAACGTAATATCATTCAGTATATGAATCATATACATCCTTTCCCTACCTAACATTACATTTTCAATAAAACATATTGAGGAAGATGAATCAATTATCACCCAAAACATCAATACTACTAAAATATTATTATCAATGCAATATTAAGAGATCATATTTTATATCATATTTATGTATGTGGTGGTTTTATAATTTATTAAAAATTATTTCACCATTATAAAGTAGGTTATCTGACCCTCTACTAAGGAAAATTACAAATTAAGGGGTTTTCATCTCACTTCTTATTCTAGTGAGATTCATGCTATATTGCCACGATTTCCTTTTATGTGGGGTATGTAATACACATGATTGTATTATTTGTGAAATATTATATAATTTATGGGTATTTAAATATTCATTGTATGATCCTTCTTTAATTGGTTGTATGTTTCATACGTTATCAAATCGTTTAAGGAATTTCAAATTTTGATTTTAACTCGTTGGGTTTTACACAATCATATTTGATTATTTAATTTCACGATTATGTGTGTTATAACTATTTATTTATTTATTTACTAATTTCAACTCCCCATTATCTGGATATACTTTTGATACATATAATCAATCTATTGATAAATTCTATAGTCATCGATATGAACCAGATAGTAGTAATCTTAACTCAATTTCCATTCATTGATTTGAACTTCAAAGTCATTGGTGTTGTTTTTTATACAAGAAAATGTGTGAATGTCCTCTATTTGATTTACCTTGAATATACCATAATATTGAGTGTATTTTTATTTTTCACACATAAATATGTCATTTATTTATCCTTATCTTAAGAATATGGTCTGTATAAGGGATTTCATCTCAATTTACATTCTATTGAAACGTCCATATTGTTATAAGCCAATTCAAATTTATATGGTTTACATAATTTACATTGACATAGTATATCATGAATACATTTATTATCAAGATATTTTAATGTTTTATTACTTCAATTATCTATATTCAAGCATCTCTTATTTGTTTTTTATCTCTAACTAAAATATCATTTTTTATTTTTAAAAAATATATTCTTCTAAATCATTCTTATTATTGTCCATGTTTTAAAAATTATTTTAAGTATTTATTTTTATAGTCATGACGGTTTTAAAATTAAAATTCCTTTAATATATATCAAAGTGTTATAGGAAACATTGATTCAACAATTTATATTAAACAACTTCTTTGATAAATAGTGATACTTTTAAATGTTTTCAAGAAAAAGGGGATATTACTCTCAAATAGTTTTATAGATTATTTTCATCTATGTAAATTTACTTCAATGTATTTTATTCTTGATTGACATTGATTTATTATAATATAATCTTCCATATGTTATTGAATGTGTTATTTTTGATTGTGGGTGTGTTATTTTTATACCATTCATGGTTTGTGGTTAAAATATTCATATTTCATATTCTAGTTAAAATATGAATTTTTAGATTATTTTACAACATTTTTATATGAGAAATTCATTAGACATAGTAAGTGATGGGTGGAACCTGCTATAGCCCCTCGATGCATTAGTAGATATCTAGAGAGAAACTAGTTTATTGGCCCATGTTCATTACAATATATTATTTTATGTCTTTGCACGAGGCCTTGAATATCTGGTTATGATATCAGGCATCATGCATTCTATCATTATGTAATTTTCTATTGGTATTACATGTGACTATTCGACTAGTAGAATATCCATTTGAATATGTAAACGACGTTATTTTATTTATATTTTCCATATTATGATGAATATTAGGCTTAAAATGTTTTTGTTTTAGTCTTATATATTGCCTTTAATGTTTATGATTATTTGTGATTTGTTCCAACATATTTTTATCCCTACTGAGCTTCTGAGATCACTAATTTTCTTATGTTTTCTTTTTCCCATGATGTGATGAATTATATTATGATTATCTCGTAGGTATAGGCCAAAAGATATGAGTTTTTTCAAATGGGAGAAAATCATTATATTCATTATTTTATTATTTAATGTAAAACATTTGTATGTATCTTGTACTTCCAAGGCTAATAATGTAATCTATCTTTAGAGACTTCATCTCTTGTGATCATGCCAATTTTATGTAATAATGCACTGACTCTGGGCAACTTGGGTCAGGGAATTATAGTTGGAATGATAGAATATTTAGTACAAACCATCGATCCAAGATTTATAAAAATAGTGATTAGAAAACACTACCCTAAGATAGACATCAATGATTAGTATAGGAGAACATCCCAAAAATTTTTAAGGTAAATATTATATTGGATTTCCATACAATAAATCTATGTCTAGATACAAGCATGTAGAGGATGATCTGGAACATTTGTACGTAGGGGTAAAACCCAAAAACTACACTTTGAGCAAGACTCGAACGAGAATTGGTGCACGACAACGGTCCTTGCTGCACTCTGGGTTATGACACACCCAAGGGATATGCTTAGGATAATTTAAATTTTCATTACAAACAGATTTGAAGGAAATTAATATTAGATAAAAATAAATTACCTTGTGTAATCATATGTAGTTTTAGATTGAAAATAATGTGTAATGATATTATTTAAATTATTTTATGACTATTGATACACACACCATGCTTTCAAGATTAATTCAATGGATAAATAACATGTAAGTCATAGTATCATTGAACATGATGTACAAGGTGGTAACGATTGTCAAAATATGCGACTAAATGGAATGTTAATAGGCCTAAAAGATATTGTGTTCATACGGAAGAAGGATTAAAAATATGATCAAAAATATATATAGTAACCAACTCACAAACACATCAAATAAGAGATAGTAGTGGAATGATAAGTGAACCAGTAGTGGATATAATGGATAAAAGAAAGCTCAATTTCTATAATGCGGGAAATGGTGAAGGGGGAACCTTGGAAATTGTCTTAATGTTACAAAGAATTTCTTTATGTGTGTAAAAAAGGAGATAAATTAATTAATATCCAAATAAAAATGAAGAGTACTATTGAATAAAATAATAAAGTTCCTAAGAATCTATTTACAGTTATTTTCCGTAAATATAGGTGACCTTGGCATTACCCAAGTCAATTCGTTATTTTATAGGATAACTACAGGGTCAAGGAAGGACCAATGTGGAAATAAATGGATAGAAAAATGTTTAAATGTATTAATTCTCTTTGTTGATTGTATTACTCTAGAAGAATATTCTCTTGTATGGGCAAACCTACTGGTTGTTATGTGAATATTCTATTTGAGGTAGAAATATCATTTCTTTTTTGGATATAGTAATAAATTATCATTTGTGTTTATCTGATCTGTGAATTTAAAGAAATTAAATGTTACTAATTTTTTGGAAGAAAATATATGTTATGAGATAACATTTTTAGGTAAATTATGTCATGGTTTTTTTGAGGAATTTATCTCATTTTGGGAATGCTATAAAATATACTTTTTGAAAATGGGTAACCCGTAGACCATGTGAAAACCCATCACATTAGACAAAGCTGTGTGAATCAAACCCACAACCAAATCCCAACATGAATTTATCACCTACCACTGGACTACATGAATCCACTGGTTTGTGTGTCTAATTAATTTTAGTTAAAGGATTTTATTGATCAATAATAAGTTAATTTTGGATATTATGCTTTATCACTGGATATCATTAGTATAGGAAAATGTTTTTTAATTAAGTGATAAATGTTATTTTGGGAGGCGTTTCCTCTTTTGGGAACACTATATTTCTACAGAAAATAGAATATTATGGGATTTCATTTCAGAGGTAATGGTGGGATTTTTTTATTTTGGAAGAATCTGTGTTTTATATAGTGATTCAGGTTGTTAATGGAAATTGTTAACCTATCATAGAAAATATCAGAATGGGTTAATTACACTACTGTATAATACAAAAAGAGTAGTTGAAGTTATTTGGAGATAAATATTATGATTTAAAATGAATAAATATGTTATTAATTTCTTCTATCATTTGGGTTTTAATCTTAGTTTGGATTATATTTAACGATTTTAAGGACAATTATTTTTTGAATGGTCTCTATTGAATGTTAGGTATTGTTTTTTTGATATTAAAAATTATGATTAGTATTTCTTTCTATAAAGGATTTGTCCATTTGGTGATCATCGAATCTTGTACTAACCATTTGGTTTTGGATAATCTATAATGAAATGGGAAATAAATAGTTAATCCTAAGTGGATTATATGGTTCTCTAGAAGTTTATTGTAGAGTTTTAGGTGTGACCAATTCATATTGAATTCTAATTGTTTAGAGAAAAGATAAGTTTGTGGATGAAATATATTAAAGGATGAATCTCTACATAAAAAGTAAGTATATATCTATATGTTCTTAGTAAATCTCGTAAATTAATTCCAAAACTATATGATATGGTACATAAAATAAAAAAACATTGTCTGTTTACTTTTCTGACTGGGAAACTATTGACCCTTTAACACATCGCATGTTTGTGGTTTTCTTGTTTTTAACTTTCTCCTGATCATGTTTTCTATCAATCTAACTTAGAAATTGACACTTAGTTTATCTTCCATATCCATGTTTTCCTACAAGGACTCATAATATGGGATATCTTGAATGACCTTTGTACTTCGCTTTCTTTCTATTAATGTGATAGTTTTATTGGCCATTTTCTGATATGGATCATTCGATGAAGTTCAAAGACTATATTTAAAATTGTGAGGATGCAATTTCCAAAAGGGGGAAGAAACTAACACCCCAATATTTCATTGTGAGTTATTTTCATTAATTAAATTCAATAGCTTGGTGTACATGAAACACCGAGTTTGAGCACACCACACTTTACCAAACTAGCCGTTCAAAAAAAAGTTATAAATAGAATTAAATGAATTTAAAATTTTATATATTCTATATAAGTTTAACATCCATATTATGTGTTTCAAATAAATAATATAAGAACAAATTAAATTTTTTCCTATAAAAGAATTATTTTTCAAATAAGGAATTTTTACCACCTTTTAATGGAAAACAGTTTTTAAATCAAATATTTGAAACTTGTATATACTCAATTTGAAAAAATAAACATCTTCTTTTGAAACAAGACATAAAATTGGTGTATGGATTAAAATTCGTAGCATTTCTAATAACTTTCATATTTTATCAAATAGTGAAAAATACTAAATTTTATTTTAAAACAAATTTTTTACAAAAAATAATTAATAGTGTTAAATTAAATATTATTAAGGTATTGAAATATAAATATATTATATATTTACCGTTTTATCAAATTTTGGTCATTGGATATAATTTTATATTAAAATTTTACATAAACACATATAAATATTTTGATAGATTTTTTGCTTCTCATACACCTACATTATGGTTTTTACAATTAGATTAAGAATTTTAAATTAATTAACAAAACATATATATTTTGAATTTAGTAAAATTGACTTCATTTTGGAATTTTGAAAATCAAAATTATCCTTAGGTGAGTTTATGATATTTTTCAAAAAACATTCAATTTCTGATGAATAATGGAAACACTGCATTATTATTTAAACGCCAAATTTAATTTAAATAATTATTTTTAATTTTAATTTATTTTAAATTAAAAATAGACACATAATACCCAAATTAGTACAATGTAATTTGTTGAAGTCATTTTATAATAAAATTAGATGTATAAAATTTTATTAAATATTTTTACGTATTTTACAAAATTTCTAGGCACCTTTTCAAATTTGCATAAAAAATAATTATACTCCTTTTGTGAATTTAATTTAAAATATTTTAGAGACACAGTTGACATCTATATGTAAAATTTGGTTAAATATGATAAGAATAATTTTTTTTGAATAGTGTCTTTTGAATATTATTTACCATAGTAGAAAGTAAATATAGAAATTCAAGGTAAAATGTATTATAATTACCATAACACGTGTCCTAATTAAATTTGATAAGGGTTTTTGGAAAAAAAGTAAACCTTATGAACAAGTTATGATCCTATTGGTTCCACTTGGATTATATTATGACATTTAGTATTATTTTATTTAAAGATGAGTAAAAAGTGTTAAATTCAAATTTTCATAACTAAATTTTTTTTAATATTGGGTTATATATAATATGAATTGTACTATAAATATTAAATATGAAGATAAAATGAATTATTAAATAATTATTTTTTAATAATAATTTTTATATATTAAATAATTAAATTTTTTTATGACACAATGACGATGTAGGAATTACTATATTAATGAATGATTCAAATAATTTATATTATAAAAATACAAATAAATGTAAATTGAGAAATTTAATGAATTACACTAATTTTCTGGTTAAAAATGACATATTAATATTTATTTAATTTATTTTTTTGATGTAATCCAGTTTTGTTGACTTTCACAAAAATGAAATACTAAATAGTGTCAAAAAAAGAATAATTTTTTAAAAATAATACGATTTTATAAACAGTTGTAATATTCGTAAAAATATAAGAATCCATAAAAGGACATAGATAAGGATATATATTTCAATAATGAACCACCTTTGGTTATCTTGTATTTTTATAGTAATTTGATTAACTATTTATTATAATAATACAAGAATACATGGTAAAAGTTAAACTATTTAACTAAGAGTTAAATCTAAATGATAAGTTTAATATGATGACCTAAACATTTATAAAACCTATTGGTTAAGATATTTTATACCCAAACCCATCATATACTAAAAATAATTTTTTTTTGAGCAATTATAAACCAAATATTATTGTATAATAAATTAATAATTCAAGATTTTCACAAAGAGACCCTCACATCTCATATAAAAGGGTACATACGAATATCTCAAAATCACATCTCCAAATCCATTTGGATTATCCAAAAACTTCATAAATATATATTCACAAATACCCTAAATTATTCCTAGAGGCCTTAAATTGATCCGAAATCTGACCTAATCACCCCTTTTGATCAAATCAAAATGAAGCACATGGAGAAGAGATAATTATTTTATCACCTTTTTTAGTTTTGTTTTTTTATTCCATCCCCTCATTCATTTTCTATTCCATAACAAAATAATAAATCTTGAACATTCTACATAATGTGATGTAACTATAAATATGGTATAATCTTATTCATTTTTCTATGCATCTTATGAATTACAGTGCAACCAAACGTGCGTACGTATGACTTACCATCTCCACGTTGTGGTGTAGTTTGTTAATAAACACCTCATTATTAGGATATGTATAATAATGAGTATAACTGACATAAATAATAAATATAACATGAAAATTATTATTTATATATAATATACCATCCAATTACATAAAAATTCACCACTAATTGAATGATATAGTTGCTCATGCCTACGCACGACTTACAATCTCCACAACACAATGACATTTCCTTCCCTATCGTAAAAATTCAAGAATAATTTTCATTTGATTATTACCATTATTGTTTTTGAACATAATATCATTAAATATATGAATCAAATAAATTATATACATAAAAGCATTACTTACAAAACAAAACATATAAAGTAAAATGAATCAGTTAACCCCCAAAACAATGATACTACAAAAATATCATTAACCAAGAAATATTTGAAGATCATATATTATATCATATTTTTGTATGTGTTTCATGAATTATTTAATAAAAATTATTTCACCATTGTACAGGAGGTTAACATACCATCAACTAAGGAAATTTACAAGGTATGATGTTTTCATCTCACTTATTTTTCCCATGAGAGTCATGCTATAATGCCACTATTTCATTTTGTGTGGTGTATGTACTACCCATTATTGTATAATTGTTGTAATATACATTAATTTATGTGTATTTAAATCGTAATTGTATGACACTTCTTTCATGGGGAGTATGTTTCACATGCCACCGAATTTTTAAGGGAATTTCTCATTTTGATTTCCACTCAATGGGTTTTACACATACTTCATTGATTATTTCACTCCAAGATTATGTGTGAAATTACAATTTATTTATTTATGTAGTCATTTCCACTCCCCATTGTAATTATATACTTTGGATAAAACATAATCTCCCAACTGATAAATTTTCAGGCTAATGATATGAACTTGATAAAAGTAATCTTAACTCAACTTCAATTCATTGATTTAAACATCCATGTCATTGGTGTTGTTTTATTGAAAAAATATGTGTGAATGTCCTCTGATTGATTTCCACTGAATATACAATCATATTGAGTGTATATATATTTTTAACAAATAACTATGTAATTTACTTATCCTTAACCAAATGATATGTTCATTATTAGGGATTTCATCTCAATTTTCAGTCCATTGGGACTTCCTTGCTGTCATGTGCCAATTCACATTTATTTGGTGTACATAATGTAAATTTACATAGTATATCATGAATTCAATAAACTCTCATGATATAATAATGTTTTTATTATATCATATATATTCAATAAATCATCTCTCAATAGGTTAGGAACTCTAAGTAAAATAACACATTATATGTTTTAATGATTTATTCTTCTAAATAATTCTCATTGGTGTCCTAGTTCTGAAAATGGTTTTAAGGATTTATTTATATGGACATGAATTTTTTGAAATTAAACTTCCATTCGAAATGCTCAAAGTGATGTGGTAATCTTTGATTAAAAATTCACTTTTAATCAACTTCCTTGATAAATAATGGGTATTTTAAATGTTTTCAAGAATATGGAATATTTCTCTTAATTAGTTGTACTGATTATTTTCATCAATTTAAATATCTATAAATGTATTTTATTCTTTATTGATGATGATTTATTATAATACAATCTTCCATAATGAATTTAATGAGTAATATTTGACTGTGGATGTCCTATTTTTATACCATTCATGGTTTTTGGTGTATATATTGACATTATGTATGCTAGTTTTATAACAAATGTGTATATTATGATCCAAAATTTTTATACGAGGAATGAATTGGACATAGTATGTGATGGAGGATCCCACTACAGCTCCTCGATGCATAAGTAGGTCTCATGATACCAACTAGTGTCTTGGCACAAGGCCTTAACAAAATCTTATTTTTAGTCTCATATCAAGGCTTTGACTGTGTCTATATGATGTCAAGCATTATGCATTACAACATAATGAAATTAGTTGTTGATATTACAAGTGATTATTCGACTAGTAAAATATCCATATGAACATGTAAATGGAATTATTTTATTTATCTTTTCCATATTATGTTAATGATTATGTTTAAAAATATTGGTTTTAGTAATATATAATGCCTTAAATGTTTATGATTATTATCCCTATTTAGCCACAAACATCATCCCTTTCTTATGATTTCTTTTTTCCCAAGATGTGAATAAGTATATTATGATTAACATACAGGTCATTTAAAATAATATGAGTCTATTAAAAGTGGACACAATGTTGTTTTTCGTTATTTCTGGATGTGAAGTATAACATTGTATATATCTTGTCCATCCATGGATACTAAACTAATCATTCATTAATTAAATGGTATCTATTTATCAAGAAAATGTTATATAATAATGGACTGACTCAGGGTAACTAGTGTCAGAGCGATACACTCATGATTTGGAATGCTTAAATATGTCGTTGGTAATGTTATATAGCCATGAACTATTTCAAAACTACACATAAATTTCATTACATGGTTGAAGTATTGCATGTTTTATTTAAAACCTAAATATTTTAAAATTTTGAATCTCCCCCTATGACACTGATCCCCTTATTATCTTCTCCCCTATCTGGACTAAGTAATTTTATCCACATTACAATCCATAATTCCACCCTTCTCAACGAACCCAAAGGTCACCCCATTTGTCATCTATATTGAGGTACTGAATGAAAATATGATCATTAGGTTAAAATAAACCAAACATCAGAGAGTGCGGTCCCAAAATAACAATTTTTAGAGTGTAGTGAGTTTTTTGAACTCCAAAAGAATTTCGATTCATCTAAAATACTTTTTTGGGTATGACCTTCATCAAAATTTATACAAAAAATTGTTCTGTGTGAACATACTTCTATTTCAAAATCCATTGCTCCTAATTACCCTTGATAAAATTATATTTTATTTAAGTGTTCATTTTAATTCAATAGTGGATTTTTTTGAAAATATTTATTGAAATTGAATTATTACATTAGGATCTGATCAGAGACTTCAATTAATCCCAAATATCATCAAGTTGATGCTTCATCCACAACAACAACATGCACACTTCAGTAGACATAATATATTCACCTAATAGGGAGATTAATGATAATAATTATCATTTATTGATTAGGAATGAAATACTCTAACCTAAAAGATATAATGAACCACATGATGATGATTTTGTATCATGAGTTGATCTAGAATAAAATTCATATGTATAGACCAATAACTATATAATATTTTTAATTGTACAGTATACAGAAAGACACTATGACCATTATATAACAATTTATTCTTCTAGTTTCAAGAAAGTGAATTTATTTGGAATTTATTTGATATTGTGCATCCTATAATATGGAAAAAATAATATCAAGTCTTATCAGTATCAATTAAAATAGGATTTCAATGATTTTCATTTATTCAGTTTTATTAACTACATTTACATCATCATCCATGGATAATTGCATCCCAATAGCCACCAGAGTCACCATATCCATGGAATTATCCATTAAATAAATTATCAAAATATAAATTGAATATATTGATCGATAAGTTAATGTTCTATTATTTCTATTTGTCACCTATAAACCAAAGAAAAATTATTTCAATAATCTATATAATTGAAAATTCACTTTTCAAGAAGTCTGAAATTTTTTTTGCACTGAACCTCATCTGGTCCGTGAAATATTATATAATTTAAATCAACAAAATCTATCATTATTTGATTTATATAATTTTAGACATAGATATTACAATAAAACCCATCACACTAAAAATAGAGACTCTAAAAAAACTGGTCAAGCCATGAATACCATGCTCTTAGTTCTTGTTTAAGCCAATATAGTTCATTCATCATAAAAGAACTATATTCTCATCTTCATGAATGATAAAAGCATATTGAATCTCTATATAAACATTTTCTTCTCTAACCCCATTAAAAATTCATAATTTATGTCCATTTAGAAAAAATTGAACTTTCAATGAACTTTTATGACCACGAATAGTCTGATTACTCTAGCCATGCAATAGGTGAAAGTTTTTCATTAACATATGTTCCCTAAATCTGGGAGTACCATTTCTACACCAGTAATTATTTATTTTAAATTACTACACTGTATACATTCATATTTTTATTAAAAATTCATTTAGTCTTAAATATATTCTTATTAGTTGGTGTTGAAACAATCTCCCATGCTTTATTTTTCTTAATTTTTTCACGCTTCTATTTTAATGGATGATACATGTTCTCATCACAAGTTTCATCATAAATTTTTTTAAACTACATGATATATGAAATATTGATGTTGTAATGACATCATTCTTCTTTTTTGAATGGGTTCTTCTTGATCACCAATGAAATTTTGACTATATATTACAACTCAAATATTTGGATTTTATGCAGATACATATTTTACATTTTCATACTCAACATTAGTATAATCTCCTTAATAACAATTGTAGACTTTTTCTCCCCATTTGTTACTTACATCCACATCACATCCATCAAGGAAATATTTTCTATGTTGTTGATGTATTTGTTCATTCTCAACTATAGTGACATCATTATATTGATCTAATATTACCATTATCTTATTAGTTAGGTTATATGATTCCATTTTTCTTGAGTATCCATGGAATATCCTATCATCTCCATGTGACTCAAATTTCCTATATTTTCACTATTGAGAATAAAACATTTATTTTTGATGTTTTGAAGGTATTTCAATGTTGGAATAATTCCATACCACATCTCATACTAATTATTTTTTACCATCGAGCACTACATATCCTTATGAGAAATGTAGACTATTTTAAGACTACTACCTACAAAAATTTATCTAGTATGACTATTTCAATAAGAATTGTTATTCCCATGTTTTTGATAATCTAATTTCTATTTTCAACCACTCTATTTAGTTGTGGAGTTATCGAAGCTAAATCTGGATTCCTTATGCCATTTCCTCAAGATAATCCTCCACCTAGATGTATTTAGATTTCTTACCATTATCAGTATGGCTCTTCATAATTTTCGTGCTAGAATCTTTTTTGATTTCCTCAGATATTGTTTTATGCAACTAAACAGATCAATATTATTAGAATTAAAAAAATACACATTCCATCCTAATGGAATAATTAGTGGAAAATATATAATACCTATTTTCGTTAATGTAACATGGTAAGATTGTCCACATTCATCTGAATGAACAAATTCAACCACGCTAGTGAAAATTAGTTCTTCTTTCTTGTATGTATTTCTATTGAAATTCCCTTGTGGACATGAATCACATGAATTAGTACGATCACGTGATTGCATGAGAATGTCTCAAGTATCACCACATTGGACCAGATCTTCCAAATATGGTTGGAATAAATGACCATGATATTTATTGCACAACCTACCTTCCTTCTCTCCAGATAAAAAAACATTTCTTCTTCTCCCCTTACAAGGTATGGATTTCATTTTGTTAAATTTTCTTGTAGAACAACTACACCATATAATTCTTTGAAGATATATATATTGTTAATGAATATTATATAATATTTTGAGTCACATATATGACTAAAACTAATAATGCTTTGACTAAGACCATAAACAACTAAGATGTCAGTACATCTCATTTCGTTTCCACTAATATTGCTTTTTAGTTACAATTATCTTCATGCATTCAACATTTACAAATTTTACAACACATTAGATGTAATATTTTATGACTGTAATTAGATAATTATTTCCCAAAATATGTAATGTACATCCACTATCATGTTTCCATTCAACATAATGATCTAATGCTTGAAGAGAAATTTTGGAAACTAATCCCTTCTCAGATATTTTCATTTTGATTCATGTTTTGGAATACATACATAGTATTGATCCAAAATAATGACCATTAATTGTGTATGATGGATGAGATTCATCTTTCATATATAAAAATAAATATTTCTTTTCCAGATCATTTTATGGTTCATTGAGTCACTTCATATTAATTTGTTTTCTTCTATAACACATTTTTATGCATGGTCGATGTACAATATATACCCTTGTGTTAAAATACACCACATCAAAAAAATTTATTATCTTAAAATATATCCTAGAGTATTATGTTGTGTTTTTATTTTTGTATTTATCTTTTTACCTATATATCTCTTGGAAATTTAACAAACATTTTTTGAGTGTTGCCACTTTAAATAGTAATAACACATAATGCAGTGTTCATTCTTACATGTCACATCTAAACCATTGATTGTCCCTTGAGTTATTTGAAAAATATAGTTCAACTTTTACCCAAATTAATATTCAGTATCAGAGCACATGCTTATAGTCTAACATCAGTCATCATCTATTTTATTGGTCATGGCCAAGTCGGCCTTATCATTTGAATATTTCTAAAAATTCTATTGCACTGAACCTCTATTCTCTACTTCAATGTTTTTAACCACCTGAATGATCAATTTTCTTGATAACATACATGAAATCATAATTTTTTCATAATAAATATCTTTTCATCGCTTGTTGATGAATTCCACTTTATGATCTTCATTGAGATTGATATTTTCATTCATAGATTTATCAACCCATAGATCACCCTTTTTTGTTCTTAATCACTGATTTAATACCTACTATCCATTTCTGAGTCCTATGGAAGTGATTACATGAGATTATAAATTTAATCAACTAGCCCTATCTTATCTTCTTCATTCTACTGCATATAGATTTTGGCATCTCAACCACTATGATGGATTTTATCATCTTTGGTATCTAAACATACATATGTTCAATATCAGCTTCCAATTCATCCTACAGATCATTACTTTTTTCAGCCACTTCATCATGAATTTCATCATCTTCATATATCATGGAGTTACTTAATACTACCACCAAATAATTATCTCTGCGATCATCATAGTAGTCTCATTTTTCAACATCATATTCATCTACACTATAATTTTCTTTTAAAATAACATTCTAATTTTTTAAGATATTTCACATAATCAATTGTTTTCTACTCACATATGATATGTACTGCTTCTAGGTCAATTGAAATTCATCATCATCATCATATTGAATCTTATCAGGATAATTTATTCATGATATCCCTAAATTTCACATTTAATGTTTTTAAGTGGGAGTTTACCTTTGATCATTCTCTTCCTATATAACGATTTGTGGAAACAAATGAAATTACCACATCCATCACTTCTTCTTCTTATAAATATTCAATGGTGATCCCATTTATGAAATTTAAATCCAAATAATTTGAATTATTATTTTCCACTGATTTTATATCTTCATTTATCATCTCATACTCAAAATTAGTACTATGAAATCTATCTGGTGTTATCTCCATTATATGTTTAGCTTCCATAGAAGAATCGTTTGGATCAAACCATGGTGGAAATATTCTAAAGAGGCTCTTAAAAATAAAAACATCAACCATAAATTATCCAAGACCATTCACGTTTTCCATAATATCATTTACCCATTCAGAAGAATTCATTAACTACTTGGTGTGGTTCTTTTCACGTCCTCGTATTTATTCCACAGAACATGCATCCTTGTATCACTAACTTGTAAATCACATTTGTAGATATTTGTCTTCTTTTCATACATGGCATGTGTTTACTAACATGACATTACCCGTGTATATATTTCAATATATAAATCTCCCCCAAAATTCATAGACTCTTCTAGAATTAGGATTCATTTACCTTGAATTACGTTCTAATAAAACCCCATTGTCCATAGTGTCCAAAATAACATGATTCTATAGTATATATAAATCCATAGAAAATGATCAAAAATAGTTTTTCATCTGATTATTCCATAATTGATACTTTTTCTAATCTAAGATCAGAATCCCTTTTTGACTATGAAAATACTTAAGAGAAACACAGAAATTAAAGACGGCCTTTGATAAAATAGTTACCAAATAAGGATAAATACCATCAGGGGTTAAATCAGCAAATAATATATTAAGAAAATTAGTTATTCAAATCATGCTTCATTGTAAAAAAAATATTATCTCTCTTTCCCATATAAATGAATGAATAAAAATATAATCTTCCTTGAGACACAATAATTTTACTTGGTTCACCCACATTGGGATATGTCCATGGAGAATACAAAGGCAATTTTCTTATGTACTGATTTTTCTAATTCTCACTATGGTTACAATGTTCGAAGAGGACTCACTGTCCCAGCTAGTTTAAAAAAAGTCACAATATTAAAGATCACAACTATCATAAATGAAGTGTGCTCAAATATTTTTCAGAAGATCCTACCTTGATGACTAGAAATAGTATTTTTTAAACCACATTATTGTATCATTATATTCAACTTTCATACACATGACTTCTTCCACATTACCATATATTTTATAGGTAATTCCATTTGTTTAAAAAAAAATTTTTTGTGAAACCTTTGGATATCTTATGCATATAAGTTTTGCCAAGTTATCAATAATTGTGTTTTGTCACCGAAGTCAAAATTTCTCACAACAATTTGTCAATGAAAATCCAAATTTACACACCTCAAATGTGTTTCATAGCCATTATTTTCATCAAAGGGTTGAGCTTTTAAAATGAGTGGTGTAGCCATCCATTTATGGACTTGGCCGAGCCTAAACAAAAAAAATCCTTTTTCCACCATTATATATGATCCTTTGGTACACCTCCATACCATCCATTCAATTGTATTAGATCATTATCAGCATAGCATGTAAAAAATCTATCTGGAAATCCACAAATAACCATAGAATCCTTCTTTGTCAAAAACAGTAAAATCCTAAAAACATCTCAATGATACCTTCTGTAATTTATTCCAACAAGCATCTAAAAAGATGATGGGATACCATCCCCATTCATGGATAGAGGACCAACACCCCATGAATAGATTTTATACAAACGTATATTATTTTGGGTGTACTCAACTAAAAAAAATACGTTCAACCACAACCATTCATCAAAACATCACTAGAGGGTCACTAACCCGACATTCATATCCAATAAAATAATATATACTCTGATTACACATCCATAAATATATGTAGCACCACCAACACAAATTTCAATGAAAAAATTGTTACTATTGATTTAACATTCTCTATCATAGTCAATATGAACAATAACATATAATATACTACTCATGAGTTGGATTCGACCAGTTGGGAATGAATATACCAGAAAATCCAACGATTGGAATTGTACATATCATGTAATATATAATAAAAATTGTGAAATAAAATTAAATAGTGTATATTAAGTCAATATAGTTATACTTTGTTATAATCAACCTACACAGTATTAGCCAATGGGTATATGGTGTGTGGTTAATTTAACATAGAAATAATATTATCTTAGATACATGGAGTTTTGATATTTCTTGATTAACTATGTGTTATAATATGATATAAGGAAATTGAATTTTTGATGGCTAGTAAGTATGTACTTATGGGAGAGTTCTCGATTTATTTTGTTAAACGTTGGTGATATGGAACATAAGATATTTGGGACCGTGATTGTAAGATGATGTGAAATATTAATATATGATAATGCATCCAAAGCATTATAAAATTAGTTTATTTATTTTAAAATTGAATTTGTGTCATGATACTAAGTTAGAATTCCTAGTTGGTACATTCTATAACTATTCGTACATAAAAATAATGACCCATAGATTATAAAAGATAATTGGTTATAGAAATAAATTTTAGTTTTATTTTATAATAATTTATTATAAAAGTATATAAAATAAATAAATTAGAAACAATTTATTACAGTAATATAGATCATTACATACGTTAGAAACTAAACCCATGAAAATTCAAAACACTATAATGTGACAAAAAAAATTAATTAAGAAATGTATAATGGGAAATTTTGTATCCATTCGATCATTTTTATTAATCACCCTCATGGAAAACATAATTGAAATACATAAACAATAATGGTAATCAATCGAAATAAATGTGAATTAAATATAAATAACATTTGTAGGAATATTAGTGATTTTTTAAAAACCAAATGATGAATTATTTATGGGAGGTAATTTGAACACATGAATATTAATGTGACCATTGTAATAGTATCCTAACCATTGGGAATAACATAATTTCTTTTTGGAATAGTAACATGACCATTGGAATATTAATTTTATGTCAAAATAATACAATATAAAATAGATATTATTTATCTCAATAATGTTATGTATAAAAAATACAATAATTTTCTTAAAAATATCAAAAAAAACACAAAGAAAATATACTCACATTTTTAATGAACTTTATTTTATGGTGTTTTGTAAAATAATATCAAATTTTCTATATTTAAAATAAAAATGACCTATTTTAGAAAAATATTTTGATAAAACTAATTTCATTTTTTATCATCATGACTAAATTAACCATGTTTTATCTTTTTCTAATTCTCTCAATTACTTCAAATTTCATATCAACAGTTAAAATATAGTTTTTTGATAACAACTCTATTTTAAATTACTTGATTCATGATTTATTCCGGTATATATAATTTTTATCAACAAAACCATATTTAATTTGATAAATTTGTCATTAATACACAATAAACAACTTTTCCGAACATAAAAAATATATTCAAATTCTTTATATCAAATGTATACAACAAAAAATATATTTATCATTTTTTCAATTTACTTTCTAATTTAAATGTGAATGATAATTATAAATGATGTTAATATATTAAAACAAATATATATATATATATATATATATATAATTTTGATATGAAACCCCCTTTTGTTGGGATTAACTTTGATATAGCCTTTTATTCAATATTTTACTTCAAAAAATACCCATGTCCTATAATAAGAACGACCCCTCTCTATCCCATTGGAATTAAATAATCACAATATTTAAAAATTAAAAACTCTACCAAAACCCTCTATATAGGACCAATTATATTAATTATGAATTTTGGTTTAGTATCCAACTCCAAGATTAAATGTATTTTACAGACTTACATGGGGAAAACAATTAAAGGAGGTTAAACTTTCATCAAATATTATTTTTGTTTCTCTCTTCTCAAAGACATTTATTTTATCCCATACAAAATAAAATATTCTAATATTAATTATGTATTTTGAAAAAATTAGATAATTTATTTTATACTACTGAAATATTCAAATATACTATGTAATTATATTTCATATTTCACTTACTAGATCTTTAGAAAATTTCCCATTATTATATAGATAACTGCCAATTTGGTTGCAGTTAATTAATTCCTTATCACCAACCATATTGTTAATAGTAATAAATTTTTGGTAATAAATTAATGAATAAATATATTAATTTAATCACTTTGAAATTAATAATTCATATATTCATATAACATTATAAAAAAAGAAAAAACTAATTAATACAATAATGTTTTAAGGAAATCATTACAGTAATGTTTTTACGATTTTACCATTTGAATTATGAAATATAATCAAATGATAATTATTGAAAAATAGTGATAAAATTTCATAATTATCATCAGATTAAATTCTTTAATAAACCTCTCAACGTTATTCTGGAGGTGTAAAATCAAAGGAATAAAGAGGGATTTATAGTCATTGGATTATAAAACCCAAATGCATTTTTGGCCTGTCTCATATTTATCATTTATTTATAAATAATTTTTTTATAATATTCATGATATGTCATTTCAATATTTTTCCTCTCATTTTGGGATATATATGGTTCCACCCTTCCAAAAAATAATTAATCCTTTTTAAATTTGTTTTAAATAAGTCATCAATTTCCAAACCATTTCAAGATTCCACTTGATATTTTTTCAAATAAATTTATAATATGATATTTTATACTAATATGTGGTATCCATTGATCATTTAGGAACTCTAAATTTCATTTCATATTGTATTATATGTGAAAAAATTCCAGAAATCCCTTTCTTTCCATGGTTTATTTTAGGACTACAATTGTTATCCTACCTTGTGGAAAACATTATTATATTCATTATGGGTTTTAGTTGGTTGGTCTAAAATCATATAGTCCTCTAATTCATTAGGTAATATGTTATATCTAATGAGATAGTGGGTATTTTTCAAAATTGTGATGATATCTTTTTTCAAATTAACGATGTTTTGATTTATGAAAATATGATAGGTGTAATCATGTTGTTAAAATTATTTATAAGTAATCATAGTATTTGAATAATATGATATGATGTTTCATTATTATTCATGTTTCTCATTAAATGACATTTTCAAATTCAACCCTTGTGATTATGATGATGATCATACTCTTTTGATCTGTTAATTTTGATTATGCCCAACCATATTCTATTAATTAACATTTTTTATCTGTAATTGTATTTGGATTTTAAATCACCACATTCATTTATGTATATCCCCATGTGACTATAAAAACTATTGTTAAGTTGTAAAACTTTTAACAAAAAAATAATAATAATTTAAATAATTTTTTTTATTTAAAATTTATGTATTAGCCCAATTATACAAATACACTAATCCTTTTTATCTATGATTGTATCACATTTATTTATTTATTATTGAATTTGAGTTAATTTTCATGTTAGGAATGTTGGGTCCCCATATATGGTATCATATCAAGATTTATTTATTTTCTGAATTAAGACACAAAAATGTTAGTGAAAACATATGATTAAGTAATATATCTGTAACCATCAAAGATGAATCATTTTAGAAAAAGGATACACATTGGGATACCATAAAATATTCCATTGATGTAAATTTTATGATTCTAAAAAATTATTTGTTAATTCTTGAATGGATTTTTATTTATTCAAACATATTTTAACTAATAAAATGGTGGAAACTATGAGAAACTAGACAAACTTCCTCTGTGAAGTACAATGTGATGATTTCCCAAACGATATATCATATTTCAGGGGAGTTGGAGTTCAAAATCTCATGGATATGACTTCTTAGTTTACTAGATCTATATAAAATAACATTTACCATTTGGGTCATCCCCCGTCACTAAGAAAGAGTAGTTGGCTATCTATTATTTAATTTTGTAATAACTACAAAAATTCAGTGGGTTATATGATTCATCGGTCATTGAATCTTTTTTTAACTAAATAGAGAAATCATTTTATATACAAAACTATTGAAAAAATGAGAAGGTGGATCTAGACATCAATAATTTTAATTTAGTGGTATATCAATGATGAAAATTTAAAAAAGAATACCAATATAGAGGCTGTAATAGAAATGTCTGAGTGGGAATAATTTAAGAAAATATTTAACAACATGTATTTCACCCAAACATTTAGAGAAAAAAATGAATAAAATATCTTGTAACATAATAATGAGGATTAATTACACATGTATTGTGAGTAAAACATAATTATTAATTCATGATATGAATATATTATTATTATTGAGGAAAAGAAGGGACCTCCCAATGCACCACCCATTGATTAATGCTTCAACTATAGGAATAAAGGATGTTTTTCAATCTTGTTCTCAAAACCATGGGTTATTGAGTGTAATCCGTTTCAAAAACCACCAATGTAAATGAATTATTTTAAAGCATATTCCATAACTACTAATGAAGTAGTTCCTAAAAATGATATTTTTAGAGGTAAAATTACTATTCAATCCTAAATATATTAAGTTTTATTATAAAAAAATCAATGAACTCATTTTTTCCATTAATATTTTCAAGATATCATTAATAAATTAATTGATATATTATGTAGAGATATCAATAAAAATACATAATGGTGAAATTATTTAATCATATGTGTCGGAATAATCTCATTATAGTTTGTGTGTGATGATTACATTAAATAATACAATAATCCTTCTTATAGTATAATATTACACTATACATTTCATGTATTGAATAACATTATATATATTATACATCATAGTTTAGAAAAATGAAATCTACTTCTATATTCAGAACCACCTGATAAACCATTAAAAATTATGGAAAATGATGAATATATTTTTGGAAACACCCCAAATATTATGGGTGTTGATACCATGTGATGAATCATAACATTACATAATGATTCATCTATTTAAAAGTGTAAACCCTTATGAAATTTACATTGTGGGTGAAAATAATAATGTATTTCTTGATGAGTTTCCCTAACATCCACCATATTGTGAGGTATAGTTCAAAAAATCACTCATACCTAAAGCCACCACTATCTCTAAACACAAAAATATAAAGGCCCCTTTCAAACGTGATTATTTAATTAAGTATATTTAATTTAATATTGTCAAATGTTTTATACTCCCTATTGAATTTTATGGGGTTCTTCCTGTGCTACTTGTATTGAAAAAATGATGGATCAATGTGGTTGTGTATCTATTAATAATATCTCAAAAAGATCACCATAAAAATAGTATCCATTTAAAAATATGGATGAATTGCGAGACAAACAATATGAATGTTTATTCCGCTAAATGTGTAAATTCATTATATATGTCTTCAACTAGTGGTAAATAATGATTATATTCAAAAAAAATCTATACAAGGTATGGTAACTCTGATTTCATAGTGATTCCCATTGAACTTACTAATTATCCTATAATAATAATGGATTTGATGAACCGAGACTTTATAGGATACATATAAAATTTTTCTATAGACATTATTTATAGTATTATCATTAAATCAATATGGAAAAAAGAACAAGATGAGAAAGTATGGATTTTAATGGTGAAATTAAATTAAGGATTAGATATACCATTGTTATAGTAAGTGTGATCATTGGAAGAAAAAATTAACTCTGTTGTTGTAACAGATCCTAATTGAGGAAATTTCATATAATCCATAAAAGAAAAATCATATTTTATAATGTCTTGGTCCATCTACTGTCATCTAAATTTGTCATTTCCTTGGATTATTAGTCTACTAATGATGTTTTGTGATACATTTATCATCATTTTCATTCCCACTACCATAGTATCCAATGAAATGGATAAAGAATGACTTGATGAAATATTAGTAGAAATGATTTATGATGAAAAAGATTAGGTTAATCAAGACACATTTTCAAACACTACAATCAAATTGTTAAATATTTTTATTATAGAGTAATACATAGAAGAATGTATTTGGTTGTGTGCTACTGTATAATGATTCATTGATAGAATATGCATCACGATAACATAATATCCATGTGCTTATGTACCTGAAAAATGAATTGGAATTTTTAAAAGTGTTATTCACTATATATTTTGGGAGGCACATCCTCTATTTTGAGATGTTTGACATATATACCAATAACCAGATTTTAAATAATATCACCACACATAATTAACTCAATGTGCATCTATATTGATTGTCAGATCTAATCAAGAACTTTGATTATTCTATACACTACAATGTAAAAATGGTCTACAAAGTAGCTAATTATATTAGGAAAAAATAGTATGATAATCTTTCTATTATGTGAATAAAAAAATGCATTACCTTCATGGAAAATAAATGGATTGATCTAGAAATCCGAATGGATTGGAATAAATCATATAATACACAAATTATTCCCCAACCATTAATCCGACTGAATACTAAGAAGTCAAAATTTTATTATTTGGGGATTCAATGGAGGGATAATGATGTAAAGTAAGGTTTGAATCATGAGTTTTAATTTGATAAATATGGTTTCATTTTACATTGAACAAGTCCTTGTTTTCAGTCATCACACAATATAAATGGAGAGATATTTGTAAATGAGCATTCCTAATTGTAATCCATCTATCATGTATGTACCAAGATGTGTTGTGATCATACAGAGAACATTATGGGGATAACATTATGTATGATATTTCCATGTATATCTCAATGGGGTAGGTATTTTTGCAAGTTAATGATTAATGATACAATCTAAGCGGATAATGAAATCATTTCCTATAAACATGTCGAAATGGGAGAACATCAGCATGTACTTTACCACTGGTCACCAAATGAAATCAAATGGAAACACTGCACTATGGAATGTGGGGAATATTCTCACCAAACTACCAACATCATTACAATATGGGATGATATATCGCATGAAAAACTATTTTTTATCTATGTAAAGGATGTGGTGAGGTTGTTTGTTGTTGACGATTTGATATTCTATGATTGTGATCCAAGGCTCATATATACATTCTAGATATTTCTTTTAACTTCCTAATTTGAGTTCCAAATATAAGTGGCCTATTATGACTCACCACATGCCAACAGGTCCTCCTCCCCATATTCCAAAGGTCACCGACTAGAAGCGAGGGTCTAATATGTAACATTGGGAGAGTATACCATATCTATCAATGTATAAAAAATAAAAAAATAAATTAATATTATCCATATTATAATATTATATAACAAGGATAATATATTAATCAATAAATATCAATATCGTATAATAATACATAAAAAAAAGATAAATCACCATAAACCAAAGAATATATGTTAGACCATATATGTGATAACTGTAAACTGAAAAAAATGAAAGAAACACTAAACAATACTAGGTTAGTCCCAACATCATTTCTAGTTCTCTCATCGATGCTTTATCCTATATCACAACCCATCAATTTAACCTAGGTATCTTTCAATTATCATGTATAACAAAAATGATGTCTATTTGAGTACTAATCTAGCATCTTGAGTAGGGTGTGGGCAAAACATAGAAGGAAACCAAAAAGTACATATTAAACAATATACATTCTGTAATAGTGTATTTAGTTATATAATGAATAAATTCAACTGGAAAAGTAAATATCATTCACATTAAAATTATTATTTAATTAAACACATAGTCCCCCACGTTCATGGTGACAACCAAAAAAATTATTCCTACATCAGATCATGTCAGATCAAAACCATCCACAAATTGGATATCCCATTTGATTCTTTCATGGTCTTTCATTAATCATTTCATTTAAAATTTCTCAATAATACATTTTTGGAATGGAGTGATAGTCTAGCACCACATGAGTTTTAGGAGCTCCATTTCATACCCCCATGCTCTTTGACCAGAAGCCTATTAAAAATATCATTGTGGATGAGGTTTACTTTTTTGAAACCTGAGTAAATGTGGATAAAAAAACATGCCCCACATCTCATTGTTCACATCATACATAAAAATCAAATACCATGGATCCAAATTCGTTACCTATTATTAACCATGTTTATAACCCATTATTCAACAAATTTCATAGTTAATTTGTTACACCAATTTCGTAATCCCATTATTCAATAAATTTTAATAATTTTCATACATATCAAATTTCATAATCACATGGGAAAAATAGAATATTTAATTTAATTCAAAATAAATAAACCAACATGGAAATTGAAATCATCTATTTATATCAGCCACTTTAGGAAGTTGACTATGGTAAATGACAATTATACAACCTAAGTCGAGATTATTTTGCATGTTTTCCAATAATAACCCTCAATTTAATGTTTATTTGAAAGTTTACAAACAAAAAATGATATCTATGACCAAAACATTGGACCAATGTCCAATTAAAAACCACTATTAAAACCTATATATAATCCTTCACTATTAGAGGAAAAATCATTTCTCTAAATATGTAATGAGAGGGGGAAGATAGTGGAAGCTAAATGATGAAGGACTCACATTACAATGGGGACTATACCATCCAATTGAACCATTCATTCACTTTTAAAGGGGTTCAAGAATCCATACTATCCACTATATAAAATAAAAAAAATAAGGAAGAATTTTTTGGTTGAGATTGGGTGAATGTTGATAAAAACATGGGTGTAGTTGGGGTTTGGCTTAGTGGTAAGCACCCCTTAATTCTACATGAAAAATGGGGGTTCATAACCACTTGGGTGCACGCACTATAGCAGTACTGTAGCATGCTACTGCAGCGGTGGCACTATAGCAACGGAGGGCACTGTAGCGGTGGCAAGTCTCTATAGCGGCGGCAGAACACTATAGCAACGACGGGTACTGTGTAGTACTATAGTAGCACAGTTACTGTAGTGGTACTATTCATAGAATGTAATTTAGGCTTAAAAATGGACATATGGGCCATGTAATGGGATAAAATTCCACTGGCCCTTCGGGCTATGTAATGGGTCTCCCTCTACCCAGTTAAAGAGGTCTTTGCTTTCCATTAATAATAAATGAGGCTTTGGCCCCAACCTTTAAAAAAAATTTGATAAAAATATGGGTTTAGTAATTTTTATAAAATTTTTAGGGGGATTAAATTCAATTGAAGTAGTTTCCTAATAAAATTCAAATGGATTAAAAAACACCTCTTAAACCATGGGAATATATATAGGGGGTGCACAATTACTCCTATGTGGGAACATGATTTTACAAAACATGTGCCAACCATGAAAACCACCTATATATGACGGTGCATGTTTTGCGGAAGGAGGTCGTACCATTTGTTAAAAATGTGGGCCTCCTTCTATAGCTCTAGAAACAGTTGAATAGATTCCAGTGTAATATAAAATGGTTTTCTATAACCATATGTTAACTATAAATACCCCCATAAGATCCTCAATTTATCAAAATTTACCTAAAAGAAACCCTATGTTAAACCCAACCTAGATATGTTTTAATCAATGGTAAAGAGATAGCTAAAAACAAACCCGATATATATATATATATATATATGTGTGTATCATACAATCACCTGACATTATAATAGCTCATCCTACAGCTATACTCCCAAGAATCTCTAAGATTATGTGGCAATAAATGTCTACCATAAATCACACATATTTTTTCCCTCTCTCATTCTTCCTCTTGAACATATCAATGCTTCCAAAATACTTAGACTATCGGCAGGTTCTTTCCCCAAAACACATTCTCACTAAAATCCACAATATGAATCAGATGGTTATCCAATAAAATATCATCCTCAAACTCTAAATCATGAACATGAATCCCGTGATAATGAATGGGGTGATACTACCAATGTTTTTATACATGAAAATCATCATGCATAAAATAATAATTATATGGATGTTTTAATAGACGAGCTATCATTTTGAAAAATTCCACAATGTGAAATGGTCTAAAAAGACATGGTAACAACATGTTGTTCTTATTAATACTACGGTTGTCCAATCTTAACAAAACAATAAAGGAATATAAATTCACCCACTGTAATATCATGGGGTTTATGATGTTGATAATAATATACCACTGGCTAATCCGAGTCAAGGAAATATTTTTTAGAATTTGTGAAACCATCTTTCAAGTCTCTAATAGGATACTTGATCAAAACAACTCTGACACACATTCCTCCACCCAACATAGTGATGATCTATATGACCTATTATAATTTTCATAATATAGTTCCAACTAAATTTAAAATTGTTATGTATTTTAATAGGAGATCTCCATGAAGGCTATGTTATTTTCTCATATACCACCAATGTCTTGGATGCATGATCTCATCAAGTCCTCCATCACCTATATGGTATATTAAAACTTCCCATATTTTGGTGGGAGGAATGCAATACAAATATATACCTAGGTACCCAACACAGTCTACAATCACTTTAATAAGAAAAAAGTACGGTCAAAATCCCAATTTCTAATAATACTCACCAGTATCCCATGAAACTGAATATCTCTTGAATGTACTTGTCCCCCAACTGGTGTACATTGAATGTCCATAAATATGAATGAGATGGGATATATTCATCAATTGTTCAGTAGCCTCTCTTATTGTATATTTATTCTGATGTATCCTTATAATAAGCTTGAAAATTTCTAAAATAATATCATCCCACAACAATTATAGAATTTCACATGGATGCATCAAACCAATACGTCATTTATTCTTACCCTAAACATGTATATAAGTGTTTCATCTTGTCAAGAAACCAGATAATTCATTTTTATTTCAAAAACAATAATATTTTCAACATATGTCAAGGAATATTATGCGAATTCCTTTTTTCACTACACATATTGAGGCATGAAACTCTAGCAATATATCCTCACACATAAATTTATGCACAAAAACATGATTCTCTATATTGACTATCTAATCATTTTCTATAGTCCAATTGGAAGGTGACTCCCCCCCCATCACGATTTTTCCCCTTAGAAAACACTATGGATCCTCAAACTATCTCTGCCAATTATGTCTCACAAGTGTGGACTCAAAATAAATTATGTGAGATCCTTATTCTCTTGGTACTCTTAATCCCCAATATACATCTCATCCAGCTAGGTCAACATCATCTACTCAGAACTGGACTTCTGAACAACTAAAGTATAATTCATCCAACTCAATGTATTATCAACAGTATTTCCCTTACATGATATATAGGAAAACAGAAAATAAAAATATTTCATATACTCAACACATCACTGCTATTGTAGGGTAAAAATCATATTGAAAAGAAGTATTTAAAAAAACAATGGTATATATTTATTGTATAATTTTCACCAAAAAGGTAAGGACTCCATTACATTAAATCATAATCTAATGCTAGTTGCTTCAAATATTGTGTATGATAATTTTTTTATGTGGATTAAACCATCATGACCCATACACCATAACATGATCCCACTACAACAATAATTCTCCGTGTATGATCCTAGATGCCTTACTGAACACTGTATTCTCCTCACCAGGATTGTGTATGATATAAATCAATTTAGCTTTCAAATGATTCTTCAAATCCTTGAAAATATTCTAACATGATTCTAGTCACACAACCATATTTCCTTTATGGTTTAAGAATTATTTTGATTCTTATAGAGGGAAAATTTCATGGATTAAATAAGGAAATTAACCTTCCAAACATACAAAGAAATGGATATCAATAAAATTAATAGTGTACTTTTAAACAACACTGCATGAAAATTCATTTTATAAAATGACACACCTTCCATATTGATTATGTAACTCTTGAAATGGACCATGTTAATCCAAGATGGACACATATATAGAATTATGTACAGTCAGCGCTCTCTCATTTTAATCAAGATGATGTTTTTATTTTAATAATGATCATCATTATCCTTAGTTTACACCTATATTTCATCAAAAATAATAACAAAAAATGATCTAGGAGTTGAAGATTTTTTTTATTATGGTGATGAAAAAATCTGGACCATTTTTTTCACGAACGACATCACAATGAAGTCATAAAAACCATATATTCTTCTAAAATGATCTCATGATATATCAAGAATATCTAACCCTCAAATGATGATACACTGATCTCAAATAAATCTTGGAGATAATAGATTCTCCACTAAAATTCTCCAAGAGATCTTTTATACATGAAATAGGTTTCCACTTGTTCACTATCATACAGTTGAACTTCTGGTAATTTATATATAAACAAAACTTCACAACATCCTTCTAAAAAAATCAAACTCGATAACCCCTAGCCTTTGTACACAGAAAAAATTAATCCCATATCAATAAAATATTCAATATTAGTCTTATGTCACATATTTTCTTTTGATTCCATTATAAAATGTGGAATTAAAACCTGTTCAGCACTTAGAAATTAAAAAATCGTGAACAACACATCCCTCATAGGTAGAAGCCATGAAATGTTTTTAGGAATCATGTCCTAAAATTTTGCACTGTGGGTGGAATGAAATCATCATTAAATCCCACAACGTCTAGAAAAACACTTGTAACCTACTCATTGAGCTCCACCAGTTACTGATGAACTGGCCCTTCATAGTAGGTTTGGATATCCAACACTCTTTTATGAGTATACCAGTTTCCCTTAGTATACATTATGGTTACACTTATATGGTAACAATGAGTGTAGGAATGGTACAATAATAACTAGTTCATAGAAAAAATCTACTATATTGATATTGGTGCTCATTTTTGAAGCACTATGCTTACATCTATAACATATACAACCCATAAAACTCTAAAATCTAGACTGTTATATGGTAAAAGACTCCATTTTAGTACTAGTTTTTGTCCTAGCTCCCCCATCACTACCAATTTATCCAGGGTTCTTTCTTAACCATTGTATATTCCGAATCATTGCACAATATCAACAAACAAATATTTTTTAGGGGAACTAGTTACAAATGTGACCTCGTGAACCATATTGATGACAATGTGCTCATTTATAATACTTGGTAAATGATCAATCAACCAAGAAACATTATTTTCAATTCCCCTACTAGAAATTTTTATATTTATCCTTCCTTATATCAGAATTCATCCCTCCTATTCATGCAGAATGAACCTCATAAATTCTACTGGAAGCCTCATTTAGGTTCCTCTGTAAAATAAGAAACTAATTCACCACATCATAAAACATCATCATTTGAATAATATTAACTTATTATATATGTCCATCGTGTAAATGTTACACTGTATTTTATCTACCTCCTACCAATGTAGGGAATAATTACAGCAAATCAATGAGCTGGTGTGAAATGTCCATCATAGGAATACACCCCTTGTTCAACCATATAAACACTATTTACCTCTCCTTCCTATGTGTATTTAGGTAAAATTATTCCTCAACCATCTCCTAATAAACATTACAACCAATTTTATTATTCTTCAAACCCTGATCCCAGATATCCAACTACTACTTCGCTAATTTGCCCAACATATAGGCAACTAATTTCACTCCCTTCTTTGTAGGAGTCTATATATATACTAGAATCATAGAGACATACTCAATACAGAAAGAATAATCCTCATGTATAAAGTCTCCATTAATTTTTATAGGGTTCCTCAACTAGAAATTCCAAACTAGGTTAGACATATTTTGAATATTCCATTATGGGTCTGTCTTTATAAACATAATAAAGTGAAAAATATTCACATTGAAATGTTATATAGGTCCTTCACAAGAAACAATTTAATCCTCTATTCCCACAGCTGGAGTAACGTTTCCAAATATATCTTCCTATCCTCATATCAACAAAATTTAGCATTTAAGCATGTCTTTAAAATTAAAAACACAAATCATTACATAGATGACACATAATTATTAACATTTCTATATGAGGGATTCAGATAAATATATAATATTTCATCTCTTATAACCTATAACATTGTAAAAAAGGATCCACAATCACTAAACCCAACCATCCCTTACATCAGTAAAGGATAATCTAGGTGAGAAAAATTCATATTTCATTTTTCCAAGGAAACAACCATTTTAACCATTTAAAATTAAAATATTTGGTTTCTTTTTTTTCATTATCAATTTATCATTAGGATATATTTCATCTATAAAATATCAAAATAAGGAATTTATTTTCATTTCAATTTCATACTAAAATTCTTATTATATGTGCATACCTAAAATGATGCATGTCACCTAAAATAATATGTTTTAGAAGTGATACATTCGTACTCAACTCCCATGTTATAATGGGCCATGAGTAAAATATAAAAAAACTACAATATCACACAACAAGTGAATCTCCCAACATAAAGTGACATTAAAAAATAACATCAAACTACAATAAATGTAATCCCTTCCTAGTTACATGGGGTTCACCTCGTTCAAGGGTTAAATAATCCCATGTATGATCTCAAAGCCAAAACTCGACTCATCATAGTATCATTTATACCGTTCCCAAAAAGTCAAACAAATTAAAAGAAAATAAAACTCATGTGATATCACATTTTAATGTCTCAAACTATGTACCATATTCTAGTTCCTCAATTGGGTTCACCACATGACCCCTGTACGACTCCCAATTTTCCCAAGGATGTAGATTTGTTGGGAGGGTTTAAAATGTAACATGTTTTGTCTATACACCCTTAATCAATGTATCGTAGCAATAAGAATACATGAATAGTAACCAAATGAAAAAACACCTAGATAATACAGTAATCAATATAGAATATTATCACATAATAATGCCTAAATATGGATAAATTACCATTAACCAGAATAGTTGATATGTGATATAACATATATATCCATTGTAAAATGAAAACTAAAAATATAGACGTCATTCCCACTCTTAGGTGGGTCTCGGCATCATGTATGGTTCCCTCATCCATGATCCATCATCTATCCTAACTCATCCATCTAATATAGGGCCTTTTCACTTTTTCATGACCTGAAAACTTGGAGATTATTCAGGTAATGATCTTGAATCCCGAGTATGATGCGAGTAAAACATAGTAAATATGACCAATGGAATATAAAACAATTCTTAATTTATAACATTATATTTAGTTGTATAATGATTAATTTACAAATTATAGAGTACATATTTTCTGATTTTAATTATTCCATAATTATCTACATTGGACCTCAGGTTCACAGTGACACCCAGACAAATCATTCCTATATCGACTCTAAGGGTGCAATTTGGGCCCGGTGGCCCGAAAGCCCGGCAGGCTCGGCGACCCAAAAGCTAGACAGGCCCGGCCTGAAAGCCCGCATCGGGCCTGGTCGGGCTCGGGCCGCAGGTCCAGCGGGTCAGGCCTGGGCCTTTCCAAGAAGGCCCGTGGGCCAGCCTGGCCGGCCCGAAAAAACCCGGTCTGCTAGCCCGTGCGAAGCCTAGCCCGTGTGAAGCCCGCATGCTGTAAAAAAAATAACAGGGAATCTGTGGGTAGGGGGATTCGATCCCCCTACCACGAGCTCCCAAGGCTGCACCTGTTAAATGATCGTCATCCTATATATAAATAGATATCTCTATATTTATATATCTATATGTATATAGCTCTATATATATATATTTGTATGTATATATATAGATATATATCTGTATATATATATCTATATATATACATATACACATACATATATATATATATACCTATATATATATACATATATCTGTATACATGTATATTTATTTATATATGTATCTATATATATGTATGTGTGTGTGTGTATATATATATATTTCTATATATATGTGCATATATAATTATATATTAACAAAAAATAATATTATATATATACATATAATTATTATTATATATAATTATAATGTGTGTATAAAAATATATATACAATTTTATATAATTATATATATAATAGTGTATATATATAAACAAAGCCATTAATAATATATTTCAATTAAGTGTGGTTTTTAAAAATCAATTATTAATAGATATATATATATATATATTTATATGTATATGTATATGTATATGTATATGTATATGTATATGTATATGTGTATGTATATGTATATGTATATGTATATGTATATGTATATATATAAGATTTAATATAATATATATATAAACAAAGCTATATATATATATCAATGATTTAATATTATATATATATAATAACTTGTTGTGTATTAATAAAAAAATAACACACTCACTTAATGATGTTCGTTCAAGTCCCTCAACTTCATTAATTTTTTAAATATGTTGCAACATGCATATATTATATATACTATACATATATAAATCTATTTAGCAAAAAAATTAACTCACCCACTCCGAGGCACCCCCCAACCTCTAATTATTATTTTTATAATTTTCTCATATTATATATTTATATCAATCATTTAACATTATATACATATAATAACTTATTATATATTAATAAAAATATGACACACTCACCCAATGATGTTCGCGCACACCCCCAACCTCACTAATTTTTTTAAATAGGATGAAACATGCATATTATATATATGTATATATAAAAACAAATCTAATATATATATATATAGATATATATCAATGAAATGATAATATATATATAAACTAGACCATTAATATTATATATAAATCTATTAATAATATATATCAATTAAGCGTGGCTTTTAAAAATCCATTAATAATATATATATATCTGTGTCTGTGCGTGTGTGTGTGTGTGTGTATGTATGTTTGTATGTATGTATATGATTTAATATAATATATATATATGTATGTATGTATGTATATGATTTAATATAATATTAAATCGTTGATATATATATATATAGACACATATTTTGTATATTAATAAAAAAATAACATATTCACCTAATGATGTTCGTGTAAGTTCATCAACTTCATTAAATTTTTTTAAGTATGTTGCAACATGCATATATTATATATACTATACATATATAAATCTATTTAGAAAAAAAATTAACTCACCCACTGCGACCCACCCCCAACCCCTGATTAATTTTTTTAAAATATTCTAATATTATATATTTATATATATTAATCATTTAGAATTATATATATATATATATATATATATTAACTTATTATATATTAATTAAAAAAACACACTCATCTAGTGATACTCGCGCACACCCCCAACCACGCGATTTTTTTAAATATGATGAAACTTGCATATTATATGTATGTATATATAAAAACAAATCTACTAATAATATATATATATATATCAATGATATGATAATATATATATATATGAACAAAGTCATTAATAATAAATATAACTCTATTAATAATATATATCAATTATGTGTGACTTTTAAAAACCCATTAATAATAGTTGTGTGTGTGTGTGTCAATGATTTAATATTATATTATAATTTATTTTTTATTAACAAAAAAAATAACACACTCACCCAATAATGTTCGTGCACATCCCCCAACCTCGTTAATTTTTTTAAATAAGTTGCAACTTGCATATATTATATATAAATTTATGTAGAAAAAAATTAACCCGCCCACTGCAGCGCACCCCCCAACCCCTAATTATTTTTTTACAATTTTCTCATAATATATATATATATCTAATAACTTATTATATATTATCAAAAAAATAACAACTCACCAAATGATATTCGAACACACCCAACATCATTAATTTTTATAAAATATGAAAAAAATTGCACATATTATATATACTATATATACATATATAAATCTATTTAGAAAAAAATTAACACACACACTGTTGCGCACCCACTAAGGGTGTAATTTCAGTTCATATAGGGCTGGGTTGGGCCTACCCTGCAAAAAATTAAAAAACATTTAAAAAATTGTTTTAAATTAAACAAACGCTTAAAAATACTTTTCATAAATAAGCTAAAAAATAAATGCAACAAAAAGTTTTAAATAAATGATAAAAAATGTTTAAATAAAAACATTTAAACCAACCACCCACTGCTGCGCATCCACAATAACTCATTATTTTTTTTAATTTGTACATAATATATATAAATTCACAGACATTTATATATCAATTTAGAGAAATATAACATATCCACCCACTATAAAATATTTTTACATAAAACGTGATAAATGTTTAAAAAAATACATGTAAAAAATATGCATTCAAAAAACGTTTTAAATTAAACGTCTAAAAATAAATGTAAAAAAACGTTTTAAAAAGTGTTAAAATATGGTGTAAATAATGGTTTAAAAAAAGTTTAAAAAGTTTTCAAAACAAACATTTAAATTAATTTTTTTAAAACAAACACTTCAAAAGTAATTTTTACATTAAAATATGAAAAGAAGTTAAATTTTTTTAAAATATACCTATAAAAATCATGCATTTAAAAAAAATTAAAAAATGTTTTAAATTAATCACTTAAAAATAAAGGTAAATTTTTTTTTAAAAAGATATTAAAAAACAGTTTGAATAAAAATGTTTAAATAAAAAATATCAACAAATGCTTAAAAAATTATAAATAAGATAAAAAAATGTAAAAATGTTTTAATAAAATGTTAGAAAAACTGTTAAATAATAAGGATTTAAACTCACCCCCGGCAGCTGCGCACCCCTCATTATTTTTTTTCCAATTTTCAAATAATATATATATATATATATTCACAATATATAAATATATTTAGACAAAAATACACATCCACCCACTATAAAATGTTAATAAAAAATAAACTAAACGTTTTTACAAAAAACATGTATTTAAAAATAAATGTAAAGAAACGTTTTAAATAAATGTTAAAAAATTGTTTCAATAAAAAAAATTGAAAAGAGATAATTATATTGAAAATAATAAAAGCTCACCATGGCCCGACTCGAAAAATCCCTGCCTGGCCCGAAAAAGCCCGAACCGACCCGATGGTTTAGGGCAGACCGAGGCCGGGTTGGGGCCGCCTCATGGGGTTGTTGGGGCCGGCTCAGCCCGGCCCGAATAGTGGTCAGCGGTCCGACTCATTGCATGGCAAGGCCAGCCTGAAATTACACCCCTAGTCGACTCATACCATAGTCTGAACCATCCCCCGATGGATATCCCATTTCATTATATCATGGCCATCCATTAATAATTTAATTTCCAATTTCACATTCAAACATTTTGGGCCTATTTTGGGAGTCTGGAACCCCATGTGTTTTTGGAGTAGTAGTCCTTGTTCCAAATTATAATGATCAAAATTATATAATATACATAATGGGGGGTTTAGGTCATCAATCTAGCACACTGTAGGTATTTAGAGAAACCTCTCCTATCCCACAACTCAATGTTCACGTCATTCTCGAAAGTCAAAAATAGTGGTTCCACATACATAACCCATTATTAACCTTGTTTATAATCAATTATTCAACCAATTTCAAAATCCTAATATTCCACCAATTTCCTAATCCCATTATTCAATCAATTTCATAATACCAATATTTATCAAATTTCATAACACCATTATTAAATCAATTTAATTATACCATTATTCAATAAATATCATAAGCACATGATAACAATATAATTTTAATTTAATTCAAAATAATATTTCATGACTATAAAATTAAAATTTCACAATTAAATACTCCCTAATATAATATGGACAATGGGAAATGAAAATTAGATCATCAATCTCAATAATTTTTACAAATTCTCTCTAACTGCAACACTATATTTTACATTAAAATGTCAATATCACAATGTATAAAGAGATATTGGAACAAAATTATGTCTAGGATCAAAATAATCACCCATTAAAATTATAGAATATTAAAAATCACCAAGGGAGGAAAATTCAGCCTATACATTAGGGAATAGAGTAAGAAGAGATGGGAAACAAAAACAGGAAGGAATCACTTACCACTGGGAGTCAAGCATCTAATCAAATATAATATTCATTGATAAATTGATTTTAGGAGACATGGAATAATACTTGGAACCTCAAAAAAAATGAAGGAATCAATTTTAGGTTGAGTGGGAGTGAATGGGGATAAAAACAAATTTGTCCCAAAATGATAATTAAATTTCCAGTGAGATTAATTTCTACATGCGTGGATTCCTATGCAATGGATCATGGTTTTCAAAATCATATGCCATAACTATATGTCTCTACTTATTGGGTTAGGGTTTCACCTATGTAGGAAGAATTTTATAAAATTGTATACTATTCAATCAATCCCCATCCATCCAAGGTTTCATTGTTTTGGGATGGAGGACATATATATTGGACAAACCATCTACCACCTCTTATGTCTCCAAAAAGGGGGTGCATAGTTTCATGGGGAAAACCAAACAGTTTTACCTTGCATTTGTGCCAACTTTTAATTTCACCATGGGATCAAATATTAAACCCTATTCACCAAAAAAATCTAATTTAAAAACCAACAATGATATTAAAAAAGGTAATAGGATACTAAAAAATAACCCTGAAACCTCTCTATAAGGGTTGAGATATTACCATACTTTAAAATCCTAGGAATACTAAGATTAATTTCAGTATGATATTTCACACAAATAATAATAGAAAATTTCTAAAGGACAATTTGGAAACATTGGTAAATATTTATTTCTTTATCAATTTCAATTATTGTATGATGGGGTCGTCATCTTCCATTAAGTCAGTTCATGTATAAAAACATCTTCCACTTAAGTATTCAAGTCGTTGAAATTTAAGATCAATATTTGAAGTGTTGTAAAAATCCTCTTTGTTTGGATTAGTTAGTGAACAAAAACTACCATGACCTGATCTTCTACATGGGATGATAAATAAGGATGACATTATCCATCATCATAAAATATCATCTTAGAGTCAGATGATGATAAATGATGACCTCCATTGAAGGAAATTGGATATTGAAGTTGGATTCCTGGGTTTCCATTTAATATAATCATGGAAGTATTTCATATTAGTTGGCATGTATTGTAATCATTTAATACGATACACAATCCCATTTGAGTTCATTTATCACATAATATTATTGGTCTCTATGTGTGTAATTCCACAAAAAAAGTCCCAATTTCAGGATTTCTCCCACATATATCTCATGAGGGAGTACATACAAGATCGATGACATGAGATAAATCTAGTAATGGTATAACTTTTGAATGACCACACATATGAGGAGTAATACTTTGAGATCATCGAACATAGAGACAATGTTCTCTGCAACAAGGCACCTCCCATTGAGTAAATGTTATGGTGGAACCATAAATATGAATAGGTTACATGGGAAATAGAGGAACTACATAAATAGATTTACCCAAACATATTCTAAAATGAAATTATAACATTATATTTGGCGGTTCAAATTTATTAATTGGGGAAGAATTTATCAACCAAGAAATTATAAATTATATTTTTTATCTTGAAATAAACATGTTATAAAATATTAAATTGTGTTATACACATAAAAAACATAATGAAAACACAAATAAATAATATCATTAATAAATATCATTTCATTAATCAGAAACTGAACACATGAAAATAAAAAAAAATTAATTTCACCAATAATAATTTATAAAAATTTGAATGGGAAAATTTCGATCCTTCTAATCAAGTTGAATAATCCACCCACTAAAAACACTATCGAAATGAATAAAAATATCAGTATAACAATCAGCATCATAAAAATTGAAAAAATAACCATTGGTTAAATTGTAGAAAATGTTTAATGAAGGAATAATGTAGAATTTATTGTAGGAAATGTGACCATTGTAAAAGTAATGTGACTATCAGAATAGTATCATGACCAACTGTAATCATTACCACACTATTTGTAATATAAAAATGTTGATTGAAATTATAATTTTACCAAAAAATAATCATATTTTAAAAATATAATTTGTATATTGTGTAATTTATTTAAATACAGAAGTTATATTTCCAAAAAATAAATATCAAAATAAAACACAAAATTATAAAATAAGAAAAAATTTAATTACAATATTTTCATTCACTTTATTAAAAAATCGTATATTATATATCAAAAAATAAAATATATTATATAATAAAATATATAAAATTATATTTCATTTCCAATATCATCATGATATGACTATACATTTTTTGTTTTTAAAAATATTCTAAAAAACATTGATTACAGATGAATAGAAAAAAGATTGTTTTTCATAACCATCATATATTAAGTAACATAATTCATGATGTAATAATTTATAGAAATATTATTTCATCCAAAATATAATTAATAGGTTAAATGATTCAACAAAATACAAAATACATTTTTTCTAAATCTATTTTTTTTATAATTTAAATGTCAACTTAACACCTTTAAAAAAGTTTTTACATTTTTCCACACCATTTTTATTAAAAAATGAATTCAAATTATAAATGTGTTTAAACATGTAAAAATGTATATATATTAAGTTTATATAGGATTAATTATGAAAAATATGACTATTATAGTAATTACAATAAATATAGTATTTCAATCAACATTTAATGTCAAAAATACCCATTTCATCAGGTATAAGTAACCCCTCTCTCTCCACATGGAGAAACATTCATTCAATATATATATATGGAAAAAACCTAACCAAATCCTATATATCAATACCAATATAATTCCTTAGGATTTTATATAGATATATACTCAAATTTTCGTGGTATTTTATAGTAATACAATGGAGGAAACACCAAGAAGACCCAATGATTTCATCTACCTTTCTTTGTGTTTCCCAATTTTTTCCTCTTTTTATCTATAACATAAAAATATGATTCATGTAATAGGATTTAATTAGTAATTTAAAAATATAATAATAATTTTATCCAAATTAAATAATCATTTAAAATATATTAATATATTCCTTAATTCTCATAACACTTTTTTCAGATAATGTCCCATTAATAGTTGGTTAACCACTAATAATGAATTTTCAAATATATTCTCTATCCCAAAGTTTAAGACTTGTCATTATAAATTATTTATGTTATAATAATATATGTATATATTTATATTAAATTTACTAAAAGTAATTTTAGTTATATATAAATTACCTTTATCAAAATAGAAAAATCAATTAAAAATAATAAATTTATTAATAAATTTTTTATATCAAAACGTTTCACCTATAACCAAGGAAATTGAATGATATAATAAAATATTTATAATTCATATATATTTAAAATAAAAATAATTCACTTATTTGTAAATGTTTTATTTATACCAGGTGTGTTGTTCAAGATTATGATAAGAGACAAAATAATGAGGGATTTAAGTGAAGGGGAATCCCAAACCATAAATCATTCTTTTTTGGTTATCTCTTATCTCACATTGTTTCAGTGAAAAATTTATTATAATATAAAACTTATTTTTTTTAGATATTATATTTATTTTCCTTTAACTATATATGTCATGAACCCCTCCCACCAAAGATTCCATTATGGGGGGAGAGAGATCATAACCCCTAAGTCCTACCTTCAGTAGGCCCTAGGTTGGTGACTAGCAGCAGGGGTGTAAAATTATCTCAATAAGAGAGGCGTTACCCAATATATGAAAACAACAACATTATATAGAATAAATCATCCATAACCACTAAAAGGCCATATTTAAAAGATAAACCCCAATCATCCCACATGCATGTATAAATAGAATTGATACATGTAAATGTTTTATATGTAAATAACCAAAAGAAATACTATGGCAGTGACACAATCGAAATCCAGATATCAAATCTTTTAATGTACATCACGATACATGAAATACTACTAGAAACTAGAATATAGTTTCAAAAATGTAGGGTGATAATACAAGTATTCTATGTAAGAAATCCATGTTCTCCTCTACACATATTAATTATGCATAGTAATAAACCTATGAGAGAACAGTAGAACCAAACAAAACCTAAATAGGAATACTAACACTCTCAGCCTCACCAATGAATGATCACCAAATAATTTATGTCAAGTAATATAATATGACAGATCACATCGATAAGTGTCCACCCATAGCTTTCCCAAAAGTATCTCCTCTCACAATCAATTGTGATATGTATTTTTTCACCCATCCATTTCAAAAACCACCCTACCCCACAAGAATGATCACAATACACATCAGCAGAAAACATAAGTTATAGTCACCCCAAAAACATGGACATATCGCATATTTGCTAAAAATACCAAGGCCATTGGCCCAAAATCACAATATCACCTCACCCAAAAGCACCTGAGACACATACGACATCTCATCTTGAAGATATGTGGGAAACATAACACCTCACCCACACAAATCAATTAGTTATCACATTCCACCAGATGAAACCTAGGAAATTAAAAACATTATATAAAGCACTAAACAACCTTTTACAATCACTTTATGTGCCATGAATACCTCTCCTAAAATAGAGAGTAGGAATGAGTGTTAACCCAACCATTTGTACTCCCCACCAGATGATTGTAGAAACACCCCCCGTGAGACTACGCGAATTTTAGGAACCAAGATATAAACATGGGAGGGGTTAGTATATAATCCCTAGAATATAAAATTAAATATGTATAATAAATAAATCATGGCCAACATATGGGTTCAAAAAACCATCCCTCTCACCACGTTATCACTTTTAATTCCACCTCTATATTAATTTATTAGTACCTTCAACAGTAATTTCAAAATGTAAATATCCTTAATAAAATAATATGGAATCACTTTCCCTCTGCATTTAACTCCTATTCATTTTAATATTTAGTATCAATAATATTTAACCATACAGCCCATAATTTTATTATCCAATAACTGTATCCATTCCCCAGAATTTTCAAAATTGTCAAATCATTATTCTTTTTTTATTCCACCATTAAGCAAGAATATATGAAAATCTAGCTACCAAATCACTTCCCCAAAAACATTAATAGAAAACCACCACCTCCCTGCCCAAAAAGCACTACCAAACAAACTGTCACCTCACTGCCCCCATTGAATTTCCAAACAAACACTAACCTCATTTTCGCTAAAGCAAGTCTAATTAAACAATCACCTAACAACCCAAAAATCATGTCCAATTAGAGTGTCACCATGACTCCCCAAAAGCACGTCCAAACAATCTGTCACCTCACAGGCTAAAAGAATGGAAAAAAATATCTCATTAAAACCCTAAATGCATGATCAAACAAAATATCAACACACCACCCAATAATCTCGGCCAAACAAACTATCATCCCCATATTACCCAAGTACACATCACCAGCCCATAGGAAGGACCACCTATCATTGCACAATTAATCCATTTTCATATTTATAGACAAAAGTTTTATCATATTTCTCATTATTTTATTGGTGTATTTGAAAAAACAAAATAATAAGGAAACCATTTCATTATCCAGGTATATGAAATTAACCAACATTCGATTAGGGTGAGACCATAAGAAATCACAAAAAAATTGTTCCACAAATCATGTGAATAAGCACAAGAAAAACCACCAATGGACATAATTTTCTACATTTTATTTAGCTCGTACAATCCAACACATCACAATAACAACAAAGCCATAAAATAATGTGAATCAAACCCCATTTACACCTCTCAATTAAATTTACCAAATTATTTATCTATTATTAAGATAGAACAACTATAATCCATAGATAAAAAATGTAAACCCCTCCCAAATGATATATAATAATGAGAAATGAGAAAATCTTATGTCAATGAAGCTTTCTAATAGGTAGTTCAACTTATGGTGATGAAGAACTCCCATGTACCGCAACCACTCCATGAGAACCACAGATCAACCTATAATGAATCGAGGATCCATCAAAATAATTCCCAAATTCACATATAAACTAATTAAACTCCAGTGTAGTGGATCCCCCAGTGATGAATAAAATTAAAAGGATATGAAAGAGGGGAGAACTCACCCCAGATCAACCAAGGATTTTCAATGAACAACCATCTAGATTAACAGATCAAGGAGGGATAAAAAGGGAATTAAGAACACCATGTGGTGATTAGGGTTCATCCAAAATGATCTAAATGAAAATACATGATGTTATGATATATTAATTCAATATCTACATTGGATTTCATTATATGTAACACTATTTTGTTCTTGTTTTGATCACAAAAATGAGTTAATCTTATGTTACATGAAACACTGGGATTAAATAAAATGCGAAATATTATTAAAATTTTATTAATTAATATAATATTTATGACCAAAAAATAAAATACTGATCACAAATAGAATTGAATATCTTATTAAAATATATATTTCATAAAAAATAACAAGTTATTTATTCATTATAAATAAAATAAGAATAATTTAAATGAAAAAGTGTTTTTTCTGAGAAATTGTGTTTATTATAAAAGAAATCATAATCCATATTTCCGCATAAAATTTATAAATAATTTCTTCAATTTGAGTAAATTTAATAGAAAAAGAAATCTTAATTATTTAAATTGCAATATTAAAATACATTTGTGTGAGTTTTGTAATTTTTCTATATAACATCATCTTTTGAAAAATAGTTGAAAATACAGGATTTTAATTGAAAATTTTGTTTTTATTTTAAATTTTTTATAATGTTAAATTATATTTTATATGGGTTTTATATAAATTTTAGTTCCCATATATTTTAATTAATCCAACATATGTCATTGGAATCATTTTCATATAGAAATTGGATATAAAATCATTGTAAATTATTGAACAATTCAAATTTTAAAACCAATATTCTCATTGAATTTGTGTGAGTAATTTGAAATTAAAATTTTCTCTTCTGGGAGTAGAAATGGAAAAGTAGATTTAATTTTTTGATCCATTATAATTTATATTATCTAATAAATTCAATTTAATTTTTGACAAAAATCGCTAGTGCAAATAGTCAAAAATTAATTACAACCATATAGGTAAAATTTGTTTTACATATGTTAAATCTAAGAAGATAATAACTGAAATGACCTAGATATAAATAAAACATGAATTGGATGGTATTATTTAGACCCTTATTACCTCATGATCTATTTTATGATTTTTTGGGACAATCATACATAGAAGTGAGCTATATAATAAGGTATGTGATGAAAACTACAGAAACACAATATTCCTCATTTTAATATCAATAATGAATATATATAGTGAAAAAAACATCATATATTCAGTTATAAATATAATTTTGAACAAATATGATTATTTTTTTCAGGAGAATTTATTTTACTTATTTACAGAGGATATAATAAATTTAAATCCTATAGGAACCACAACAAAATATTTATTTACATAATAATTTAATAAAAAAATGATAAAAAATACTAAGGTTGAAGTAAAATTAATGAATTATTTATGTATATTAATTTTTACCTGAATATATCATATAATATTGGATTTAATATAATAAATTTTATATCTACCCTTTAATTTATAAGTTTAAATTCTAAAAAATTTAATAATGTCAAAATTGACATTAATTAAATTTTAAAACAAATGGAATTTTATAAAATGATTTAAAACATCTGAAAAACATATTTTTTTCAATTACATTTATAAATTATAAAAAATACCAAATATGGACCACTCATGGATTAAATTATCTTCAATAATAAATATAACGACCAAAAAATTTTATAAGAAAATTTGTGTGGTTATGGTAAATGTTTAATTTTTCCATGTTACACACGCTTCTATTAAAATTAATTTCAACCACATATTTTGTTGAAATATTATAAATTAGATATCATATTTAGAATTTGTGGGAATACATTATCAAAAAAATAATTTTATTTTTGATTCAACGATAAAATTAACTAGGATAAAAATACTAGCTACTATAGTGAAAAACAAGAATGATAAAAATTATAAAACTTCTATGTTGTTGGAAAAAATGTTTAAAACATGTGTTTTATTATGTAGTGGAAGTGTTTGTTGACCATATAATCCCTCCAAAACATTGATTATTAGTTTTTGAGCCATATATGTAAATATATATCACCCAAAATTGAATACTTTTGGGTATTTATAAAAAGTACCCACTTCCCCAATTATAAAAGGGAACTCACTAAAACCTACCAAAATCAAACCCAAAAATCCCCATCCTTATCCTATAATTCTTATATGGTGGAATTAATCCCCCTTAATAATGGATTTGTGAAAACCAAATGAAGATACATGAAGATGTGGGAAGGTCTTTCAATGTGAAATTTTATTTTATTTATTCTTCCAACTCCTTAAATTATTATTATATCATGATTATATAATAGAATAAATTTATTCCATAATTTGAAAATTTTTTATGTTAATTTAATTACATTAAAAATTCACCTATTCAATCAAATGGGTTATGAAATCATCATTCATGTGTTTGGAAATCAATCGGCTTGCGAACCAAGGTATCTTGTTTTTCCATTACCACCTCTGAAGGATGGTTATTATGATGAATATAAATTATTTATATTATATTTAGAAGATATGTATACTTTTTGTATCATGTTATCACACATGATTTGTAACTATTCACTCCATAGGAGTCACGATAACATTGCTTGTGTGTATGCCAGAGTACAAACTCATGATACGAGCTGATTTTATTTAACTAACAATGTACATGGATGGTTATAATAATAATGATAATTATTATATTTGATATATAAGAAATAATTATTATCATTATAATTATATAATATATACAATTTTCCATATTAAACTTACACTAAATAAAATATTGAATCATTGATCGTATACTTGCGGACTACCACCTTCATGAAATGATGTGAGTCACCACACCAAAAAGATGATACAAATATTTATATTAAAATAAATAATACTTTTTTGGACATTCTATAAGAATAATATATTTTTTTACATTGTTTCCATAATGGTCATTGGTAATAGGAATTGTACTCCTATGTATGTTTGATCTACGCTATTAATGATCGTAACAACATTAATTTTTCAAGACCATATTTCCTAATTTTTCATAAATGCAAAACTTATCAATAAATAAGAAAATTATGCCCTGATTATTATTCTATATTTGAAATAACTGGATTATATGCACATGATCAGGTACATTCATGACAATACCTAAATGATAAAATAGGGAAATTAAATACTAAAACAATGAAGATAATAAATGATTATTAAAAAACATGTGAAAAAAATTATTAAATTTTTTTATGATATTATCCATGTTAACATGGATCTGTAATAAATTAATAACATTCATTAAACTATTACAGAAGATGATAAATAAGTTTCAATATAATGGATGTAAGGTACGAGATTCGATTTCAATTTCCTTTCAATGTGGCACATTTTTATATTCTACACCAATTTATTTTATATGGTGTATACATTTTCATTTGAAATGTAATATCATTATAAACTCATACATTGTGATATTATATATTTCACTTTTAATCATTTCATCTAAGGTCATTTTCATTTTAAAATTACCATGAGGTAAATTTTATTGTACGATATCACATTATGTTTTGATTTTTAACATTATCTTAAAATAAATAATTATTACAATCAATTGTCACTCGAAATTATATTTATTATAAAAATATATATTATTTTATTAGGTATATGATCGTTTCAAAACATGTATACATTTTATTACATATGATTTTTACTTTAAATTTTATTTTATTTACTAGGGAATGTATTTAATTTTCATATGATATATTGTTAGTATAAATATATATATTGATTATGACTCTCTAGTTCTTATGACGAATGAAATAGATATAGTATGCGATACATAGGGACAGGAAAATCAAAATCCCCTTGACCCTCAAACATGTGTTATGATACTATAGGCTTAATTAAATGGGGATTTCCCAAATATTTAAACATTCTTGATGGAAGATCATGACAGTAACAGTATGGGGGATAGATATTGAATGTTGACACACTAAAAATTATTAATTCAATAATTATGAACTCATTAATTGATATTACATATGTTAATTTATTTACTCATAATATATATGTATAATTTTTTCATGCCCATATGACTATTAAAATGTTATTACAAGACTATAATTTATTCTGTCCATATTATGCTCGAGGAATTGGTATAACAGAATGGATTTCTATTACATACCTATCCTTTTTTAATATGATTGTTGATTCATTATATATTGTAACGTACATAACCCATTCAAAGAATTTGATTTCTCCCTTATTGTGTTTGTTTTCCCCTAGTTATGAAGACGAGTCCTTTGAATGAGTATCATGTTTAATGATCATTTTATTTTTGTATGTTTTATTTTATATTTGTAATGTAAAATTTGTATTATTCTTGTATCTATTTCTCCCAAACATCAAAATTGATCTGCCCTATTTTATTTGACCCATTTTATATATGGATATGAAATATAATTCTCCAACAATGGGATAAATGGGATTGGGATATTACATTTAGTATCAGAGAAATTTAACAAATATATATTTATATATATTTACGAAAAAATTGAATAATGAATGTATCAATAGGATATACTTTTTTGATAATTATAGATGAACATAATTAGGTTTTGGAAAGGTATAAATTATGTTGTTTTTTCTAGTAATACATTGTTTTGAATATGTAACATCTAATGATTCTAAAAACAAATACAATATTGATTGTATGAAACCATATGTATCTATAAAACACCACTTTGTTTTATCATAGTGAATAAACATCATTTTTTCACCACTATGATTTGAGTTTCAAAAAACTAACATACATAGTTACATTCAGTATGATATTTAGATTCTGATAAGTCAAACATTATTTTTGGTGAATAGTAACACACTCTTATAAATTGTAATATTAATAGTAATATGACCCTTAAGACTAGTAAATAAATTATTATTTTATTTTCATAAGTTTATAAGATAATGAGATCTTGATTAATTTTTCAATGTAATATAAATGAAATATTGTTTTAAAATTTTTATTTTTTTAATAAATAACTGTCTCATATTGAAAATAAAATAATCACTTTTTGAAAATATATTTCAGAAAATAGATTTAATTTTATAATTATACACCTATAAATAATTAGGATGAATTATTGGGTTTTTTCTAAAATACATGATTTTTTTTGTGAATCGAAAATTATGATAAATTATGATAAATGTTAAAAACATAATTTATTGTGTCATAAGTGATGTAAGGCTGCTGTAATCACAATATTGTTTAAATCAAATTCACTTATTGCTATTTTGGTTCTAATGAATCAACACTATTGGTTCTCTTGGGAGAAATATTAAAATAATGAGTAAAATAATTTGAAAACCCTCCTCTACTCTACTATAACCCCCCCCAATGACTTTCTATTCTCGCAACTCCTCTAATCCATGATGCTCAACAGCGTTATGAAAAAATAACATCCCCTAGCCACTCCCCACTTCAATGAGCTCTTATGTTTTCCAAAATTACAAAACCCCCAAACCTTAAAGGCATTCTCACAGAGGAAAATTCATGAGGTAAATTCAGATTCTATTTCATTCAATTTCATTTCAACTTACATTCTCTTGACATCCTATCCTCAACCCCTATATCCAAATGAACATGATGAACCCAGTATCATTTATAAATTAGAATTATATAATTTTAATGGATGAACCATCATAAATATCCTCACTCTCTCTTTTATTTTATAATCAAAATCATCATTTGTGAAGTGAAAATTTATAACTTTCAGTAAAGATGATGTATCATTCTTCATTTTCCTTGACAATACTAGACATGAAACCATTTTTAAGGTTTAAACAAGATAATATATATGTATTATAACCTATTTAATATTCTGGAACCAGAATATGTACAAAATATTAAATAATATTACCAAACTAGTTTTTAATATTCAAAATACCACTAAAATAATATAACTGATTTCCTTAATATCTCATATAAGGATTCATCCTAAATCCATGTAACCAAATGATATAAATTAAAATTAAAACTTATGTTTGTTCATTAATAATTTTTAAATTCTATTATGGATATTTAAATCCATTCCACATGAACATCATTACTTAAAAACAAGTGCCCCGATAATAAAAATTAAGGAAATGAACACAGGAATGAAATAATTATATATTATAACTTAACAACAAGAAAATAAATGATGTAAAATAATATTATAAACAAAATTAATGTATTATATGTTCTGAACTAAGTAATTCATTAGTCTAACTTCATATTTGATGACCATGAGGTCTAGAGCGGAACATTCAGACTTAAGGTAAGGGTTTTCCACCTACACCTCCATTTTCATTTGGGTTAATCTTACTGTCTACATACAGCAAATAGATTCTTATTTATTCATATTTAATCCCCATATATTCATTTATAATGTTATATATATGTGATCTAACAATAATTATACATTCATTTATGTGGAGTTATATTTATTAAGAAGATCTTTCAAAAATCATTCCAGATAAACAATCATATTTCAAAGTAATTTCTAAAATTGTAACCTATATTCTAGGGAACTCTATAATATGTTTTTAAAAACAATTACACATATAGAATCAATAAATATATAAATAAAATACTATCTTACTTCAATTATGTTTTATTCAATTATTTTTCGAAAACAACTCTTCTTTTAATTTAAAAGGGTATTTATCTCAAGTATGACTCGAGAATTTTATAAGAGTATATTCATCTATAACTACACTCATATTGATTCTCTTTATTATGAGTATTAATATTTTATGAATCATATGACATATTTAATTTAATTTAATATGATTATTTTTTATTTGGATGTGCTATCTTAAAACCATTCACCAATTTACTCTAAATTGTTAATGTTTATGCCTAATGTTTGGGTAAAGTTAATTAAATTTAATATATTAGTTTTAATATGAACGTATTTTGTTGTTTATTATTATAACATTTCACAGGATTAATGCATTGAACATAAAAATTTTTGGGTGGGGGCCCACATAGCCTCTCGGGTCGTCGGTAGGTCTCATGAAAAAATTACAATCTTGTAACTAGGCCTTTGCCAAATTTATTATTTATAGTCTTGACACACGGCATTAACAGTACGGTAATTATGTATCGTATTATTAATTATCTCTATATGAAAGTAGTTTTGATAGTTCAAATGGTTATTAGATAGGTATAATACCCATGATTTGGTTTTATTATGGAATTATTTATTTAGCTCTTACTCCTATCATAATGTGTTCAAGATTTTTATTTTTAAAGGAATGTGTATTGCGTTTTTCACCATTACCAATGTTTATATTTATGATATCTTCCATTGAATTTCGTACCCTTACTAATAATTTTATATCAATCTTTCATATATTTCATTTTATCATTTTAAGAATATTTTTATTATAAAGGACATGGGGAACAAACCTAGGATTTATGGAAGTTATTGAAGGAATTGTTATGATTTATTCATCATAGTTGTATTGATGATGTTATGTTTTTATCTTGTTTCTAATGATACAAAACTACTCATTCCTTCAAGAGTCATATTCCTTGCTTATATGCCAATATAATAAAATAAGACACCATCTCCATGAAACTAGGGTTTGGTCCTTACAGTTTGTACCAAAGGAATATAAGTAGAAAACCGTGAAAATAGATTAATTGAACATAGATTAGGGAAAAACCTGTTAGATAGTCTTTGAGGATAAAACATACAAGAAAATACTGTATTTTTTTAAGCAATAGTATATGAGGATCATTATAGATAATAAATCTTTGTCAGGATAATACAAGTGGCCATGGTTTTGGAATAGATGTACTTATGAGTGAAAACTCTGATAAAGTGTTTCAGGCTTGACCCATGGTATCCTGGTACATGAAAATGGTCCTTACTATAGATCTGTTTTGACACTCTTAGGGGATATTTGTAGGATAATTCACATTTTATTTAAAATTCATTATGAAGGATTTAAATGTAAAATTTTCTCAAACAATCCCAATTTATGATTATGATATTAACTATGTACTAATTTTAAATTTATGTTATGTATTTTTCTACGCTATGATTATACATTATGATTCATATCCTAATCAAGTGTATACCATTATATAAAAATGACACCTAGTGGAAGTAATGGAAACCACATGAACATGTGTATCCGAAGTATGGACTTCCCTATGATGCCAGATAATGATGTTGGATATAAGGCTTTGACTGGTGTAGATATTCTTATAACTATACCGTGAACACTGACAGACGTTAAGAACAATATCCTTACCCAAATGGTCAATCCTGATCCACAACATACAGAAGCTATGTTGGATCACTTTAAGTGATAATAGCCTCCATTATTCAATGGTACTATAAACATATTTGTAGTTGATCCATGGATAAGTTCCCTATAGTTGATATTTCATTCTTTTTGACATAACGAAAGAAAGAATATTATCATTGAATTTTACCTTCTACTGGGAGATTTGGATTAGTGGAGGTCGTTAATCCAAAAAAATATGAGGAAGAAATATATGATATGTAATGGAATGATTTGAAGGAAATATTCTTTGAAAAAAAAATTCCCTACAAACAACGACTAGATATGGAATGGAAATTTCTAAATATGATGCAGTTGGTGGATCAAAATGCTCAACTTTTGAATCGATCATCACCAAGTTATCAAGACATGATAAAGACTACATACATAATCCAAGGAACACAATTAATAATTTTTTTTATTGTTTAAAAACAATCCTCCATAGGGCACTAGTCTCCCAAAGTTTCTTATTATATGAATATATAATATCAAGTTCTATCAAAGATGAAAATGAATTTTCTATGTATTATGAATTTAATGGAAAACAATATAATAATAGGGTTGCCGAAAACTCTAGAAAAAAAATAAGGAAATGTGGATGAAGGGAAGAGTTGACCTTCCATCTTGCAGTAACATTGAGATGAAACACACTAGATGTTTCTTGAAGGGAATGGGAGTCTATTACAAGTGCAAAGAAGAAACCACCTATCATGGGATTATAAGTGGAAGAAAGATGGAACCAATGTTCAATGCTAATGTTGATGGGAGATGTGACATTATGCACATGAATGTACTAAGAGTCATGGAAATATTCCCAAAACAAGGCCAAGGGAGCCTGAAAAAGCTTATGCGATCACAACTGCTGAGGATGAAGTTCCTAAAGATATGGTGGAATATACATTAATTATTTCCTCAAACATAGAAAATTATTTATTTTATTCCTGATCATCTCATTATTTCATATCTTACTAGTTTTCCACAAAAATTATATATTTCCAATTTGATATAATATGGTGTGGTCAGTCAGAACTCCAAAAAGAAGTATCATTGTAACAATGATGTGTTAGGAAGTCCCTATTATGGAATATAAACATGCTTTATCTGCTTATTTTATTGTCCTAACAATGATTGAATTTGTTATAGATATCATTATGGATTTGATTTTTTACCATAATGCTAAAATTTATTGCAAGAAGAAGGAAGATATAATTTTTCAGTATGATGTGGAATCCCTTATCATTTTGGTAGAAACATCACTAGCCAATTCAAATCAAGATCTAACCCCAGTAGCTCTACTGCATTCAATTATTGTGGAAGAAGTGAATACAATAACTATGGGTGAGGAAAATAATGTTCAACTATACTACATATCTTTTATACATGAATATGTGGATGTCATTCTAGAGGATTTAGTTTGACATCCTCCGTAATAGAGAATTGAGTTTTCCATTGACCTAATTTGAGATCCATGGCACATAACAAAGACTCTTAATAGAATTTCTATTGTGGAATTAGTTGAACTGAAGGAATTGAGTGATAAATGATTTATTCACCCAAGTGTTTCTCTATGGGGAGCCCTGATTCTTTTCATTATGAAGAAATATGGATCTATGAGGTTTTGTATTGACTATAGAGAGATCAATTCTATATCAATAATAAAATTATATTACATACCTCATAATGATGATTTATTTTATCAACTTCATGGATCTCAGTATTTTTCAAAGATTTACCTACGATATAGATATTTTACGTTTCTTGTAAGCAAGGGGGATATTCCAAATACAACATTACAAAAAACATATGGGCATTACAAGTTTACAGTAATGTCTTTTGGACAGACAAATGCTCCCTCTGTCTTCATGGTTATAATGAATATTGTTTTCACAAAATATCTTGATGAATTTGTGCTGGTATTTATTAATTTTATCTTGGTATACTCCAAAATCATTGAAGATCATGAAAATCACTTGGGCATTATTCTAAAGGCTCTTAAAATAAATGAATTATATGGGAATTTTAGAAATTGTGAATTTTTGCATCAATCTGTTTCTTTCATGGCCACATTTTCTCTATGGATGGAATATATTTTGATCCTGTGAAGACAAAGGATGTTCTAGAATCACCAACACCATCAAAAATAAATGTGTTACATTATTTTATTGGTTTAACAAGTTATTATTGTAATTTCATTTAGAAAATCGCTCATTTATCCTACACAATGATGATTCCTACATGTAAAGGGGTTATGTTCATAAGGAAAAAAATGTGAGGAATTTTTTTATGAATTGAAGGTGATATTATTGAATTTATAAAACTGGAAATTACCATTGGGTAATGATTTATTATGATCTATAATAATGTATCAATGAATGGACATGGTTGTGTCCTTATGAAGATTGATATATTTATTTCTTATGCATCAAGGAAATAAAAAAATTATGAACAAAACTATCCTAGTCATGATCTTGAGATAGCTACTATGATATTTTCCCTAAAAATATAGAGACACTATCTCTACGTTTAATGATGTGACATATATACATATCACAATAGTTTAAAGTATTTATTTCATAGATGAATCTAAACATTTTTCAATGGTGATGGATTGAACTACTCAAATATTATGATTGTACCACACACTACCACCTTGAAATGGAAAATAAAGTAGATGGTGCATTAAGCATGATGGATCATGAATTTCTCAACAAAATGGGGATTGATAGGGATACATTTTACGTAGATCATGTGAGGATATATATACGTATTATCAAAGAATGTGAAACATCACTACTTTTCCATTTGGATTACCACATATCTTTAATAGAATGGATTAAAATCTCTTATCTTGATGACGAGTCCCTGAAAAAGGAAACTAACATCGTGGAAGAGGGGTAGTTGGATGACATCATTTGTGAATATTGAATTCTGAAACTTAGGAAGAGGCTATGTGTTCCTTCTATACATGATCTGAAAAGAGAGTTATTAGTTGATTCCCATAGCTATAATTACTCTATAACCCTAGGTAGAACATAATTGTATATAGAATTGAAAGAAAATTACTAATGTGATATCATGAAGAGGGAAATTGATGATTTTGTATCAAGATGATTTGTCTAACAAAAAATGAAGGCTAATCAAAAACATCATAGAGGATTCATGAAACCTCTAACTATTCCTACTCGGAAATAGGATAACATCACCCTATATTTTATCGCTATATTAGCAAAAACTCCATGAATGAATGAAGAAATATTGTTTATTGTCGATCAACAATCAAAATATCCATACTTCCTTACTATAAGGGGGTATTTTATGAATGGGCATCTTGAAAGACAATATATCAATAAAGAGGCATGAATTTATGGAGAATCTCTATCAATACTTTCATATCACAATCATTTATTTACATCAGTATTTTGGAAAATCCTTCATAACACTTTGGATTATGAGGTTCATTTGAGTACTAAATATAATTCTCAAATGGATTGGTAGTTAGAAATGATGATCTAAAACATAGTGGACATGTTTTGATCATGTTCACATGACTTTTAAGGTATGTGGGATTATTATTTACCCATGGTAGAGTTTTCTTGTAATAATAGTTTACATTTAGGTTTCCCAATAGAACCATATTAAGAATTTTATAGAAATAGATGTCATACACCAACTTGTGGGGAATAAGGTGGAGAAAGGAAGCATGTGGGACCATAGCTTGTGGAGGAAACAACAACGAAGGTATGCACTATTTAATGCCCTATCAACGCAACTCAAAGCATAAAAAAGTATTTTGATAATCGAAGGAATGATTAGTAATTTCATGTGGGAGATCTTATTTTATATAATGTATCTCCATGGAAGGGTGTTATAAGATTGGGAAGAAAGGGTAAATGTGACCTAGGTATATAAGACCTTTTTAATTTTGGAAAATAATTGGAGATGTTGTAGATCATTCAGATATTCCACCATGCTTATCTAAAGTACCAAATGTGTGCCATATCTCATTGATGAGAATGTACTTGCTAGGCCTAATGCATGTACTTGAATCTAATGGTATAGAATTGGATCCTAACCAATCTTATTGTGAAGATCCTATCTAGATTCTGGACACTAAAGAACAAGTGTTGAGGAATTAGAACACTCGACTGGTAATGATTATTTGGAATAATCATAAAATCGAAGAGGGAACATGGGATCCAGAGGATGTTATGATGAATAAATACAAAAATCTTTTAGTGAGGTAACATTCTAGTAAATATGAGGCTGAAATTTTTGTAAGGGGGATAATGTAACAACCAATGTTCCTACAAAATAATTTAATATTGAATGCAAGAAACACTATTTCTCTAAAAAAACATTTTTATAACCTAGCCAGAAAATATCCTTTTTTCAATCTCACGATTTAAATTTTAAATAACTGACGTACAATGTTTCTTTTTGTAAGATATTTAGAGTCTAATAAGACAAACTATTTTTTTGTGAAATGTAACATAACAATATGAATAGTAATATGAATAGTAATATTCACCCTTATGAATAGTAAATAAATTATAATTTTCTTCCAAAGGTTTTAATAAATTGAGATCTGGATTAATTTTTCAATGTGATAAAAAAATTATTATTATCAAGTTGTTATTTTATGAATAAATGTTGGTCATATTTAAAAATTAAATTAATCATATTTGGGAGATTATTTAAAATAAAGGATTTTACATTTTATTTTTTCATGTCAAAAAATGAATAAGAGGAATTTTTGGGATTTTTCTAAAATTCATGAATTTTCATTGAATGGTAAAATATGATAATTTACTATAAATGATAATTACATGATTTATTGGGCCATAAATGATTTATAGAGGATTTAATCTATCTAAGTTTGAAAGGACATGCACTTGTTATTATTATCATTCACATGAATCCAAAATATTTGTTGTCTTAGGAGAGATAATAAAATAATGTGTGAAATAATGGGAAATCCCTCCTCTCCTCTACTATCAACTCCCCCCCCGAATCCATCTTCTATTCACTCTTCTATTACATGAATATTCTCATTGTTCTAACCAAATGCACATCAGTAGTAACTCCCATTTTCCATGAGCCCCTTCCCTTAAATAGATTCTCAAGGAGGTGCATTCAAGAGGTAAATCACATTTTATTCCAATCAATTTCATGACAATATCCTTTATATTGTTATCCTATAACAACCTCCTCATTAAAAATGACAATGATAACTACAGTATCTCTTATATAATTGAATTTTATCATGTTAATCGAAGAACCATCATCAATATCCTTGCACTCTATCTCATTTATTTTATAAATGATATCACCGTATGTGAGGTTCCAATTTTCAACATTCATGGATGAAAAAGATTCATTATTCATTTACTCATCACATAAAAATTTTATTTATGAACCAAACATTAATATATGTATTATAGCCTATTTATTATTCAGTTACCAGTATACATACTTAATATTAAATCTTATGACCAAACATGTTCCTAAAAATCAAAATACCTATAAAATAATTTAATTGATTCTCATTAATATTTTATCTAATGATTCATCATGGTTCAATGTAACCAAATTAAATAAACTACCATCAAGACATACGTATGTTCAAAAATAATTTTTAAATTCATATTTGGGGATTTACAACCATTCCACATGAACTCCATTAGTTAAAAATAAGTGAGCCGATTATGAAATAAAGAAATCCCACAATATGGAACAATGTTATTCAATATTATAACATATCAATAAATACATAAATGAAGTAAAATAATATTAATAAACTAAATACATGTCTAATGGGTTCTTTACAATATCAGTAATTAGAATATTTTCATATTTCTGGTCTATAACGTCAAGATAAGGACATTCCGACAAAAGGAGAGGGTATTCAACCCACACCTCCATATTCATTCAGGTTAATCATACTATCAATATATATAAAAAATTACTATTTATTCAAATTTAATCCTCATATATTCTATAATAATTTTATATACATGTGAACCAACTGAATTCCTACATTCATTTATGGGGAGTTATTTTTTAGAAGGATCATTCAAAAATCCTTCCTGATAAACAATCTTGTTTCAATTAGAATTCTAAAATTATTACCTATATTCAATGGAACTATAAAATAATTTTTTCAAAACCATTATATTTACAAAATATCCTAATTTATTATGAAAATAATTTCTTACATCACTTCTTGTTTTATAAAAATATTTTCCTCAAATAAATCTTATTTTCAAAGTATAAGAGTATTTATCTAAATAATTACACAATGATTTTATAAGTGTATATTCATCTATTTCTACAGTCTTGTGGATTCGTATTTATTATTGGGATTAATATATTTATGATATCTTCTACCATATTTAATTTATTTGTTTATGATTAGTTTGTTTGTGGTTGTGTTATCTTAAAACAATTCACCTATTTACTCTGAATGTTTAGTGTTTATGCTTAATGTTCAGGGAAATTTTTTTACATTTCATATTTTAGATTTAATATGAATGTATATGTTGTTTATATTTATCTGTGTTCGTATGAGGAATTTATTATAGATAGTATGTGCCGGGTTGGGGCCGCTATATCCCCTAGGTGCATTATTAGGTCTCATTAGACAAACTACAGTCTTGACCCATGGCATAAAAAATGATTTTTAATGTTAGAGGAATGAAGCCATGAAGGTATGGTTATTAGGTCCCACATTATTCATTCCCTAATTATGAAAATATTATTGACAGTTCGGGTGGTTAATCCACCAGTACAATAACAATTATTATGTCTTATTATTGAATTGTTTATTCATCACTTATTCCTTCCATAATTGGTTCATCATTACTATTTTTAATGGCATGTGTTTTTAGTTATTCACCATGAATAATATTTATGTTTATGATATATTTTATTGTATTCTGTACACTTAATGAGTGTTTGATCACACCCCATTCTTATGATTCATTTTCTAATGACATGAATATTTTATTATGAATGATATACAAAGCTAACCAAGGTGATATGGATGTTGTCAATGAAATTTATATGTTTTTTTCATTTCAAGTTGTAATTATGGCCTTTTGTGTGCATCTTGATTCCAAATATATTAAACTAATCAGACCTTCAGGATGCATATTCCGTCATTATATTCCAATGTAATAAAATATGGAACCAGGTCTAGGAAACTTGGGTCGGGTCCTTACAATTGATATGAATGAATTATTAGTAGAAAACCTGGAAACTATATTTTGAGAACTTGTATAAGGGAACAAAACCATAAGATAGTCTATGGGGATAAAACATACAAGAAGTTCATAGAATGTTTGGTATGGAATAGATTATGTGGATCTTTCTAGAAAATACATCATTGTCGGGATACTACATTTTTATGTGGTTCTATAACATATTTACCAAGGAGTGAAAAATCTAGAACGGAGTTTGGGGTTGACCTATGGTATCCTGGAACAAGACAATGGGTCTTAATGTGTACCTGTTTTGACAGTCATGTGGGATATTCTTAGGAAAATTCAAATTTTCATTACAAGATATTATGATGGTTTTAAATGTAATATTCCATCAACTAAACAATTTTTATGATTATGAGATTATCTATTTATATATTTTCAATTTATGGTAAGTATTTTTCAACATTAATATTATAAATTAAGATTCATAACCTAATCTACTGTATTCCATTATATAGAAATGGGTCCAAATAGAATAAATGTAAACCAACAGAACATGTGTATACCATATAGGGATTTCCCTCTGATGTTAGATAATTATGTTGGCATTGGAGCTACGACTGGTTCTGAGCAACATAAATCGATAATCAGAGAACTGTAATAGTTTATGAACAATTACTTTACCTATATAGGGAATCCAAATCCACAATGTTGAGTATCTAACTTGGATCACTTTATGCAAAAAAATCCCCAAACATTATTGTGGACTATAAAACCATTTGTAACAGAGCAGTGGCTAAGTTCCTTTGAAAATATAATTCACACTCTGGGTGTAATGAATGATAGACGATTGTCATGGAATTTTATCATCTATTGGGATATTCGGATTAGTGTTGGTCATCAATAAAAAACCAAAAATGATGAGGAAGAAATATAAGAGATGGAGTAGAGGTATTTTAAAGAAATATTCGAGGAAAAGTATTTTCCCTATGAACAACGATTAAATATAGAATGGAAAATCCTGAATATGAGGATGAAGGAGGATGAAAATGTTTCAAAATATGAATCTAAGTTCATATCATTAACAATACATGTCTGAGACAATAAATGTAATCCAAGGAGAAATATTTAATGATACTTTGATGGAATATACCCATTTTAACCTAGTGAACTAGAATTTAAAATTTCCCAATCATAATAATATATTGTCTCATTTTCTATAAAGATGGAAAATGAATTTTATATGTCTTAGGAATGTAAAGGAAAACAACGAAGAAGAGGGATTCTAATAACTATGTAAAAGGAAATAATGAAATGGTGTAGAAGAGAGGAGTTAAATGTCCCTACTATAGTAATTGTGCGTAGAAACACCTTGCAACCTTCCAAAAGGGAATGGGAGTCTATTACAATTTTGGGGGAAAATGATTCCTATATAAAAATTGTAAGGGGATGAAAGAATCTAACAATGTAAAATGCTTCAATTTCTAGTATATGGGACATTATTCAATTTAAATTTTAATGTGTCGGGTAAAAATTCCCCCAAAGAAGGTCAAGGGAGAATGGAAAAGCTTATGTGGTCACCACTACAGAGGTTAATGGTCATAACGATGTGGTGGACAGTAATTTAATCATTTAATCAATCATACTCATTGATTTATTTGATTATGGATCATCATATTCCTTCATAACATCCCAGTTTTGTAGAAAAATTATCTATTTTAAATTTGAATTAATAAGAGGGTTTTCATTAAAATGTCCTAAGTAATGTATCATAGAAACAATGTGGTGTTAGGTCATCCCCAATATGCCATATAAATATTATTTATCTACTGATAATATTTTCATATCAATTATTATCATTGATATAATCTTCATTGTGGATTGTATTTCAAACTGTGATGTGAAATTTTATTGTAATAAAAAGGAGTTTACAAGTTTTAAGGACCGTGTGGAATCCCATATCATTATCGTAGAGACATCACCGATATAATTATCATCAAGAAATACCACTAGTCGATATTTGAGGATGTTCATTTATTATTGGGAGATAATTTCTATAACAATAACGAGCACGTATCCTCTATCTCACATTGATTATTTTTTGATCAACATTATAGAGCCCAATATTTTCTGATGATTCATCTTTGATCGGGATATAATCAGTTTCTAGTAATAATGGAAGATAATCAAAAGACTATATTTTGAAAAAGGTATTGTAATTAAAAGTATAAAATAATGCATTTTAAACTTACTAATGCTCTAATTATCTTCATGGATCAAATGAATAGGTTTTTCAAGCATTATCTTGAAAACCTTGTTTGGTATTTATTAATGATATTTGGTATACTCCAAAATCTACATAGATCTTGAAAATAACTAATGCAATATTCTGAAGATTCATAGATGAAATGAATTATATGGGATGATTAGAAAGTGATAATTTTGGCTTCAATTAGTTTCATTTCATGGAAACATTTATCTAAGGATAGAATATATGATGATCCTACAAATACAATGGGTTTTCAAGAATCCCCTACCATATTGAACATAACTAGGGTATATATTTTTATTGGTTTAACATGTTATTATGGTCATATTGGTTATAAATTCAACAATTTATCTCACCTAGTGACCATGCTTACATATATAGGGGTTAATTTCATATGGACATTTGAATGTGTGGTAGGATTTGAGGAATTGAAGAGGATATTTGTTAATGATCTGGTCCCGACTCTACCATTGAGAAATGATTTGTTTGTGATATATAGTGATGCATTAATGAAATGACTAGGTTGTGTCCTTGCACATAATGATAGTGTTATTGCCTATGCATCATGGAAATTAAAAATTCATTAACAAAACTATCCTACCCATGATCCTAAGATAGATGCTACGATCATTTCTATAAAAAAATGGAGACACTATATATATGGTGAAAGATGTGATATATTTATATATCATAAGAGTCTTAAGAATATCTTCTCACAGAAATAACTGAACAATAGTAAATGTAAATGTATATAACTACTCAAGGATTATGATTCTACCATACACTACCACCCAGGAAAGGAAAATAATTTAGCTGATGCTTGAGTAGGAATTATCAGGGAGTTCTCAAAAAATTGTGGATTGAAAAGGATCCTTTTTACAATGATCTAGTGTGGATGGATATAGGAATTATCAATGAAGGTGAAACATCACAACATTTTCATTTAGTTGTGTACCCATCATTATTAGAAAGGATTATAATCTCTCATCCTAATGATGAAAACCTAAAAAATATAATTATTACCCAGGAAGAGGTTATGTTGGGTGACATCATGTGTGATGATGGAATTAGGAAATTTGGGAAGAGGCTATGTGTTCCCTATTTACCCGAGCTGAAAAGGGATTCATTATATTATTCCCCTATCTAGAATTTCTCTATACACCGTTGTAGCACAAAAATGTATAGATATTTGAAAGAACATTTATTTTGGGATAAAATGAAGAGGTAAATTGCTTATTATGTCTCAATATATTTAGTTTTTCAAAATGATAAAGATGAATGATTGGTGTGTTTTCACTACTTCTTCTTTGGGGACTTTTTCTACTTGGGTGTTTTGAGGTCTTAGGAGCTCTCCAGGGACTACAAATGGGTGGAATGAGCTTCTATGGACCAAAGTGGTGCCATGTAAATTAAATATTCTAGTATGGAGGATCCGTCACTAATCCATTTCCATTGATGATAATATTAAACACTATGGGATCCCGTTGGTTTCTAGGTGTTTTTGGTGTACAACATCAAAGGTGGAAACAACTGATTATCTATTCTTCTCTGGAGAGTTGGAGGGAACAGTCTGAGGCTTATTTGGGGAGTTTATAGGTTCTCACATTCCTTCACTAGAAGGTCTCCCATTCTTGGAAGGATGGTTCCATGGATCGGGTGAAAATGGAACAGAGAGAACGGATCACATGATGATTTTATCTAATGGTTGTTTGGCGATCTAGAATGCCAGGAATAATTTTTAATTCGAAGGGAGGTATGCTTCGGGGTAGTCCATAATCTCCAGGATGAAATGTCTTCTCTTGAATGTGGCCAGCCTCATCAGCTCCTAGTGTGATGCTCCTTCGCTCAGGTAGATGGGATCTCACTCCTAGGTTGCTCGGTCGTGTCGCCGTAGAGGATCATGGGTATGTTGGTCTCCTCTCGCCAGAGGTCTCAAGCTCAATATTGACGGGTCCTGTAAAATGGGAGCTCTGCGTAGAGGTGGTGTGGTGCGGGACCAGTGGGGATCGGTTCTTCTATCATTCTCCTCTCGGTTTGGGTATGGGTCCTCCCTCTAGGCTGAAGCCATGGCCATGTATACAGGTATTTCCCTATGCCACCAATAGGAGCTGGATATCTCCGAGGTTGAAACTGATTCAAAAAAATTTCACGATGCCCTTAATGATTTTTGTCCATTGCCATGGTCCAACTTATATATTATCAACAAGTGCAAATGTATTCTTTCTAATGGCACCAAAATAAGTCATGTATGGCGCGAGGGTAATCAAGTGGTGGATCACCTTGATTCCATTGATGTTCGGGGTCTTGATCTGATATGGATACATGATTTCTCTCCTTTGAAACCCGAAGGGGTTAATCTAATTAGAGGGTATGCCATCGGTTTTCACCATTTTAGACCCCCACAGTCTGTTTGCTTCTATGTTTTCTATTACGATTTGTATGGTTTTTTGTGGTTTATCAAAAAAAAAGTAACATTGATAATGGTGATAAAATTATCTCCATTGAAGTGTATTATAATATTTGGGAATAAAGAGAAACTGAGCCCTTGGTACATAGTCCATTATGAAATTTTGGAAATAATTAAAGCTGTTGAATGTCATTTGGCTATAAAACCAATCCTATCTAAAGTACCAATTGTATTCTATGTCTCACTGCGGAAAAAGTACATGGAATACCAAAAGAATATATTCACTTATAAAGGTATAGAATTGGTACATGGCCAATCTTACTATAATAATCCTACATGGATTATGGATACTAAATAACTTTTTTGAAGAATTGGATAACACAACTCGGAATTAAAAATTGGAAAAATCATAAAATCTAAGAGACGACATGGGAGCCTAAAAAGATTATGATGAACAAAATAGCCGAATATTTTTTTGAGGTAACATTCTGGTAATTTCGAGGATGAAATTTTTGTAATGGTGGGATAATGTAGCAACCAACTTTTTTTTACATAAATTTGATATTAAATTCATGAAATAATAAATATATAAAAAACGTCACATAGTTATAAACAAGAAATTAAACATAAATTTTTAACCATTAGGATTTTAATTTTGAAAAACTAACTTACACATTTGGGTTCATTAAGATATATAGAGTCTGATAAGACAAACATTATTTTTGATGAATAATAAAGTACTCTTATGAATATTAACTTGAATTGTAATATGACCCTTATGAATAGAAAATAAATTATTATTTTATTACAATAATGTTATAATATAATGAAATCTCGATAAATTTTTCAATGTGATATAAACAAACTATTGTTTTAAAATTTTTATTTTTTTAAAAAATAATGAACTTATTTAAAAAATATTTTAATAATATATTGAAAAACAATTTAAAAAAATTGAGCTCATCTATTAATTGTACATGTAAAAAAAATTTATGGGTTATTTTTTTGGTTTTTTCTAAAATACAAGAATATTTGGTGAATAATAAAATATGATAATTTACGATAAATTCTTAATAAATGATTTGTTGGGTAATATGTGATAAAAAGCTGATGTAATCCCACTAGTTATGAAATATATTTCTCTTATTACTATTCTGGGTCACATGATGCAACACTATAGGTATTTTTGAGAGAAATAATAAAATAAATAGTAAGGTAATGGGAAAACCCACCTCTCCTCCATTATAAAACCCCCCTCACCCCCTCTTATCATTACTCCTATAAGACGTGAAGCTCATCAATGTTTTCCCAAAATACCCTTCCCTAGTCACTGCCCTTTTTCAAGAGATCATGGTCTCTCCAGATGACCAAAACCCCCTTCCCATAATTAGATTCTCAATTAGGTGGATTCAAGAGGTAAATTCACCTTCAATTTCATTCAATTTCACTTCATGTTCCATTCTATTGTTATACTCTCCTCGCCTTATATATCTGAATGACCATGATAACTCCAATATCATTTATATAATTGAATTATATCATGTTAATTGATTAACCCTCATCATTATCTTTACTCTCTCTATTTTATTTTATAAACTAAATCATTGTGCATGTGGTGAAAATTTTCAACAATCCTGGAAAACAAATTTTTGTCCATCATTTACCCCATAAATAATGGCCATGAAAAAATTTTATGGTTGATCTGAGATATGATATATGTATTATAACCTATTTAATATTTAGGAAACAATATATGTACATAATATAAAATCATATGAACAAATTAGATCATAATAATCAAAATACTGCTAAAGTAATATAAGAGATTGTCATTAATATTTAATATAATGATTCAACCACATTCAAGGAAAAAAATTATATAAATTACCATTAACATCAATGTATTCTCATAAGAAATGTTTATATTCAATTCTGAATATTTACATCCATTCCACATGAACTCCATTATATATGAACAAGTGAACCAATTATGAAAATCAAGAAAACAGACACTCTGAAATGATGAAATTCAATATTATAAATGTTAAATTTGGTAATAAATGAAGTAATAAAATTATTGTAACTAAATAAATTTCTAATTGGTTCATAAAAATGTTATTTATTAGTCTAATTTAAAATTCTAGGACTATATGGTCAAGAGAGGAACATTCAGACCAAAAGTCAGGTTTTTCCACCTAAACCGTAATTTTCCTTTAGGTTACTTTTACTGTCAACACAACATAATTAAATTATTATTTAATCATATTTACTCTTCAAATATACTATTTTAATTTTATATTTGTGGGAACTAACCGTAATCCCATATTCATTTAGGGGGAGTTATTTCTTATAAAATTTTCTTTCAAAAATCTTTTGCGATAAACAATCCCTTTTCGACAGAATTTCTCAAATTCATACCAATTTTCAAGTGAACTATATAATATATTTTTTGAAACCATTATTTTTATAAAATTACTCGATTTATTAGTAAAATACATTCTTACATTACTTAGGGTTATATAAAAATACTATTCCAAAATAACTTTTCCATTCAAATTGAATGAGAATTTATCTAAAGAATTACTCGATGATTTTATAAGATTTTATTCATCTATTTCAAATAACTTATTGATTATTATATATTAGTGGGATTCATATTTTATTATGTCATCAAACATATTTAATTGAATGGTATATTATTATTTTGGCTATGGATGTGTGATCTTAAAACCATTTAAAAATTTACTCTGAATGCGTAGTGATTATGCATATTATTCCAGGAAATTTATTTACATTTCATATATTAGTTTCAATATGAATGTATATGTGTTTTTTGATTATCACCATTAAAATGAGGAATTCATTGGAAATATTATGTGTCAGGTGGGTCCCTATATTGACCATCGGTGCACTAGTAGGTCTTATGATACAATCTACGGTAATGTCATAAGGCCTTAACAAAATCATTATTTATTGTATTTGCGTGAAGCCTTGAAGGTCTATGTATGATGTCTCACATTATGAATTCCATCAGTAATAAAATGGTATTGATATTTCATGTGGTTATTTTACTACTAGAATACCCATGATTATGTTTTGTTATGGAATTATTTATTCATCTCTTATTCCTTTCATAATGTGTTCAATTTTATTATTTTTAAATGCATTTGTTTTTAGTTAAATAATATGACTAATTTTTATGTTTATGATATATTCTATTGTATTTATAACCCTTACTGAGTTTTTTACATCACCCCTTTCTTATTATTTATTTTATTTGGAAATATATATTTTTATTATGAATTATATGCATAACTAACCTTTGGTTAATGGATGATGTTGATAAAATTTCTAGGTAGTTATTTGTTTTAGGTTTTAATAATGATGATATGTATGTATCATGTTTCCAATGATACTATACATCTCGGTCTTTTGGGATGCATATACCTTGATTATATGCTATCTTAATGAAAAAGGAAACAACTCTAGTCTACTAGAGTTGGTTCATTACAATAGGTACTATATGTGAACATTATTCTAACACAAAGATATGTAGTGGTAATAACTCCAAAAGGTTACATCTATATTGAATCAAGGTTCACCTATTACAAAAAAAAATTCATTAATTTTATATATTTTTAAAATCCTTGAGGATGTACATGGTAATTTCCTCATTTTCTTTTCAAACCATTTTGAAGGACTTAGAAATCACTAAATAAATCATGTTTATTATATGAGTTTATATATGCATAATTTTTTCGATTTGTGTGACATATTTAACTTTTAGTGGGTTTATAAGTTATTTTACTAAACAAGTAATCTTTTCTAGTGTGTTACATTATTTATATATGGTTCGTATAATATTGAATGGTAGCCTCACCCATACCAAAATTCCAAAGTGCATGAATATTCATATCTTTACTATGTTTAATAAAATCATATGATTAGAACTAGTGTCCCAAGTATTCTCTCATATGAAGATATAGTATCATGTGATAACAACATAGAAAATGAATTATCAAAAATTATGGATATGATGAATATAAGGTGATAAAATGGATGACAATGAAAAATATAGAATATGGAAATAAGAGAAAGAATGATTTTCCAAATTGTGATACGAGTGGATGGAGACACCATGGTTCATGATTCAAAGGAAAATGAGTTTTATTTATGTTTGGAAAAAATTCCACCATTTTCATGATATAATGGGATAGAAAAAGGATTCTAATGTTCAATGATTATACTATATGAAAATAGTGAACTATTAATACAAATTCCCTAGGAGTCCAAAGAATATGCCTCCAAAAAAGCTAATGGATGATGGTCATGAATATTCTATAACAACATATGAAGAGGAAGGATTAATGTTGTTGTTTTTGGAACCACATTTTTCATCCTTGGATTATTTTATCAATGATATCCTGGTTATAATAATTAGAAAATTTGAATGGATTACACTATATTATATTTCCAATTTGTATTTAATAACATATGATAAGCAGTTCTCATGACCATGAAAAAAAATTCAACGAATGGTTTAACTTATTTTAAAACATACCATTACATGAAAAATATCACATTCTATGATCCAAATTATAAGATAATTATTTTGAGGTAAAGAGATGATTTAATTGGATAAATTAAATAGGATCATACTGACTACCATTGAAATAAAAAATGATTTTATGACAAAGTGGTTTATGATATCATTGAGGGAGTTTATATCATTTTAAAATTTTATAAGTATATCAAATGATCAATTTTTTCTTTAATAAATAAGGAAGAATAAAATTATTCAATAAGGATTTATCATAATTCATGTTATTAACATGTTTCTCAGTAATAAATGACGAGGGAGTTGACATGTTTTCTATGAGATGATTATGATCAACTTCATGGTGTCTAGTAGATCTATTGAAAATTACTTTTGGAATTTTAGTTACCTTTATTCAATAGTCTCTGATCATTATCATTTTGAAGGGTCAGAAGGTTTACCATTAACTGTGTTTTTTACATTGAACATTTTAGGAGGTTTTAGAGAGTAATTTATTATCTCACCATATAGATATTTATGAACATTTGAAGACCAATGCTTTCTATTTTGTCAAAATAGTAACTAGAGATCGATGGAATGAATTAACATTCTATAATTGGTATTAAAATTAATTAATGTAAATTTTATTACTTCATGAATAAAAAATTATTTTTAGATATTCAATTTAGTAGACTAAGAGATGAATTGAAATGCCACCAAATAATTAAATTTTTATTATGAAATTGAAACATCCCAAGTATGTATATTTCAATATATTCATATACTATAAAATAACATCTCATCATTAGTGATTAGGACTTGAAATAAAGTGTTACGCTATAACAATCATTGTAAATGATATCAATGTCCTTTTTTACACCTATTATTTTATGTTTGTGTGGTTTTTAAACATCTTTGGATCACTAATATTCTTATGATAAATGTTTTAAATGACTCTTCTTCTGTATTTGGGTGTTATTATTTCATTCCATGTCCATGTTTTCATTTACTACTTATGTTCTTATATGATACAAACCTTTTATAGAGATGTATGGGACTTGGTTTCAAGTAAAATTGATTTTTTTGAAGAATAATTTTCTTTTTAATTTTACTTTGAGGATTTTTTGGGTGAAATTTTGAGAAAAAACAAATGAATGAGTGTTATGCATGGTAAGCACGAGATTAGGGAAACTAGGGTGCCCCAACCTAACCAAATGTGTAATACTAGACAAAGGGGGTTTGAACAGTTGTTTCATGGTTAGTCAAAATATGTTCCTTTTTTGAGTAACTGTGAACCCCTATAAAAGTGGGGCATAATTTAGGTTCTTTTTTAAGAATAAAATGTGAGCCCATCATAGTATAACAATCTTGACATTTAATGTCAGCTGAAAATTAGTTTTTTAACATCCTGTTCCTATTAAACTCACCCTGTTTGACCCCATCATAGACAAACATAAATTCTATCAATTTCAATGCCACAAGGATGGATTCCAAGCCTTCCCAACCACAGTAATTTTTATTCAAATCTCTGATCAAAGAACTACATCTATCCCAGAAAGGGATTCCTTTCCAGCTTGGTTTCTTATTCTTTTTCCTTCTCTCAGCTATTATATTTTATGGTTGTTCTTCTAGTTTTGATTTATATAGAGATATATAATTTTGGATCTATTTTTAGGATTATATATCTATATATATTAATAGAGAAATTAATTTATATTATCTTTTTTTGGTTTTATATTTTGACCTCATTATACATAATTATACTACTCAATTATAGGGGATTTTAATTAGAAAATCATCTGTCATGAAATAGATGAAGGTAGTCAAATATTAAAATCTCTTTATAGTGATTTTGATTAAGTAGATGCAAATTGAATAATTTCAATAATTTCATAGTATTTGAAACAAGAAAATGAATAGATTAATTTAGTGAATTAATTAATGATGGAATTGTTAAATTGTGGGATTTTGGGAAAATTACTTGTAGAATTAATTATTCGATATTGAGATTCGGAATTAGATAATTAATTGTTAAATTAGTTATGCGATATTAGTATTTTAAAAATATTAATTAATTGTTGAATTAATTAATTGAATTTAAATGGTTAATTGGTGGTTGATTTAATTAGAAAATGTGATTTTATTGATAAACTGGTGGAATAACTAATGGAATAGGTATGGATAATTAATTAATGAATTTATTTACTGAAAGTAATTTGATTAATTAATTTTTGTGTTAATTTAGGTATGTGAATTAATTAATTTATGAATTTCCTTATTAATGATTGTGATTGATAATTGTGTTAATATGATTGTTTTTTATTAATCAAGATTAATGTGATACAATGATATATATGATATATTTTGGACATGGTCTTCTTCTTCCAAACCATACATCTGTGGGACATGGTTTTCTACTTCTGAATCCCATGGTAAAAAATGTTTGATAAATGTATAAGGGACATGGTCTTCTATATCCAAATCCCACATTATTGTGACATGGTAAGCTACATGCGACGACCATAATGATAAATATGTGTGGGACATGGTCTAACGCTTCCCATGCCCACAGGGTCCTAGGCTTGATGACCTAAATTTTTTTTTGGTATTGGACTATGGATCAAATTAACATTTTTATAAATTTATATGAAATAGATACTGTTAGACCATTAGTATACCTAATTGTGAATTGATAATTTGAAATGGCTCAGACTTCATCGTAGGCCGCAACATGTATTTTGGTTCATGTGTCCACAGGAACCTGTGGGATTATGTTGTTTAACATAGAATAAATAATTATAGTACAACTATTTACATATGAATTATACATGTTTCTTTTTACAACTACATAAGCTATTATTGAATGCTTATGGTTTTAGTCATCATTAATTGGAGCCTACTGAGTTGTAATCACAACATAATTGTTCTTCTTGATCATTACCGAAATTTATTTTATAGTTTATGGATAGGTTAAGGTAAAAGGCCATGTGTTAAATGGGTGAGTTGGATATGGAGCTTGGATGTGGGAACCAACCAGGGTTTGGGACCCACATGGGATTCATCGGTGTCATTACATTTGGGTATTCATTTTGAACCCTTGGAACATACATTAACATGGAATATTTATAGTTCAATTTTGATTTTTTATTTCCATTTTTGGTTATCTTATGATACTTGTATTGTTTTTTATATTTATATGTAATTCTTATATTTATGGTTTATTCATATTAGTGAATTAATCTGAAAAAGAGGTGATAGCCTCCAAATTCATGACATATCAGATCCGATATCCTAGTTAGTAGCCTCTAGAGTATGGGGAGGTGTGCCTATGACCATATGGTGGTCGCGCTCTAGGAAACATTTCATAGAACCAGGGTCGGGACACTACAATGTGGTATTAGAGCCTATTTTTCTTTTTATTCCATTTGTATTACTATTTATAAATTACAGATAGTAGACTATGAAAAGTCAATACATTGTCGTGATCTCATATATGGGAGTAACAATCCCATGTTTGGTTGAAACCCAATTATTAAGGGTGTGATTGTCTTTATTGTTATTTTCTTTTACCATTGAATGTTGTTCCACAATGGGAGACCCACTTGTTGTTTGAGAAGAAAACTGTTTTCTTGAATTTATGAGAATTTATTAGTTTCCCAATATGGATTGAGAATCTAGAATACATGCATCATTCTAGGCACTCGGTATTATTTTCTAGAATTCATCATCTTAGGAATGCGTTAGATAATTATTATTGGGTAAGATGTTAAACTTGAACATTATTCCATGTTTGTAAAATTGAACATAGAATGGTCCCTAATATTAAATTTAAAATTTTAAAATGATGATGAATGTAAGTAAATGGGTGTGTACTGGAATGAGAATAATGTGATTTTGTATACTATAGTTAACCAGTATGTAGGTGTATGATGGTCATTGGTGGTGTCAAAACCTCTATTTTGAGATCGTAGAAGGGATTGGGAAATATGATTTTTTTGTGTCTTCCTCTTCCATATAACTGTTTATATTTTAAAATTTTTCCTAAGTTGTGTTTTTTGAATTTCAATGATATGCCACCATTGAAACATTTTTCAATTGAAGATAGGAGGATATGGCTAGAGATACTATAACTATAGTGAAAATTATTGCGCCAACAATGCTAGTTGAGATTGATGGAGAAAAGATCTAATAAAAATTCTCTCACTCCATGCAATTCATTGAATGAGTCCCATGATGAGTTATGAATATAATTTCAGATCTAATGAGGGTTTTCAGTAGTAGTACCCTCTAGTTGTTACAAGAGAGTGTGGACCTAAGGTAAAAATGGTTTGGATTGAGTCTATCCAAAATATACATGGCCATTTGGATAAATTATCTATGAAAATGGTTATTTTGGATTGTTATATGTTATGAGGATCAGTAAATTGTTTAAGGGACATTCAGACACTAATTGTATAGTTTGAAGATGCAGAATGGAATAAAATTCTAAATTTGTTCCTGGAGTATATTTATCTAGACATGCTGAGACAGGAGAGATAAACATAGTTCATGTGGTTGAATTAGGGGAAGGTTTCTATGTTGGAATTCAGTAGAATCTTTAAATATTTTAAATTATTTTCCCTAACATTGTCAGGATATGAGGTGACTAGGGGGAAGTGGATTCAGGATGGACATCCGTGGGAAATTATGTTTGAGGTAAACATCTTTAGGAAAATAAAGATTCCAATATTTTTGTTTCATGCTCTTATATAAGAGGTAAACATAATGGGGGCCTCCAATGGTAGAAATATACCTTCTTTACATTATTATAAGAAACTTCTTCTAAAATAGTAAAATATCATTATGAGAATTTCTCATACAGTATTGGAAATAAAGGAAGCTAGGGGAAGGCTCAACTAAACGGGGCCATACCCATGTGGTTTTCCATTAGTGTGGTTATAACTGACACATAGGAAACATTACATAAAACTACCAGTACAGTTTCAATGATTAGGACAATGGGAAATCTATAGATCTTTTTCATGAACCCGTAGAACATAGTTAGTGATGGTAGAGATAGACACAACAATATTTTTGGGAAGGGTGTGATATTAAATATATCAGTCTAGAAGATGTAGTTCTACAACTGATGAGGTATTGATATTGGATATTGTACCACCGTTAATGGGAGCCCATATCATTATAGTGGTTTATCTCAGGGAAGTCAGATTACATCCCACATAATAGTGTTAAGAATGTTATATGACATTCAGCCTAAACTTGTGTATAGTGAGGATCCACCACAAATAGTGAGATATATTATTTTTATAGATCCTACATTATCTAGTTAACTACATGATAATGGTTCATTTAATTATTTATATCATAGAAAAAAAATTATCCAGGAGGATGGGTTTGAATGTGGGTTTTCGATAAAATATACACAGTTGGGAGTACAATCTATATATATATATTTTTCCAATGGGTGTTCCCATGATATTGGGGAGAAACACATTCTATTGGACCGCTATATTATACAAATTTCATTTTTTGAATGAATTATAGGTATGGTCTATGGGTGAATATTCAATTCACTATAGAGAGTGGGGTATCTAGGAAGGCAATGAAGGGTCATCTATATAGAAATCAGGAGATCTCATATCCCATGAATTGTGTTTTGACCCGATGATAAAGGAATAAATTACCAAAACATTCCACCTATAGTGGGATGGTTATAGGATGTGTTTTCAAAACACTTATCAAGGATACCACCATAGTGATACGTGATGTTTACAATTGATCTCATGTCGGGGGATGAGACTGTTTCAATTACACCCTACAGAATGGAACCTATAAAGATTAAAGAGAGCAATAACCAGCTAGAGGATGTGGAGAATGATTGACTTATCTCTCTGAGTAAGTAACTTTTGTGGTCAATAACTACTATTTTTTATTAAGGTTGAAGGGACTCAAATATTATGTTTCCACAACCAAAAGTAATATTGGATGATTGTGAGGAACGTGTACCATCTTCATTATTTAGAAAATATTTTGGATTAGTTAAGTGGATCTTTGGTGTGTTCCTAGACTGACATGAGATCATTGTATCATCAGTTGAGAATTCATTCATCTGATATACCAAGGACTACATTCAAAAACTATTATGGTTTATTTTAGGTTTTTAATGAAATTTGTGTTGACAATGACACTAGAATTTTTTATGGACTTGATGAATAAAATAATTAATTTATACATAGATCGTTTTGAGGTAGTATTTATATATGACATCATGGATTACTCCAAAATTTTGATAATCATTCCCAACACTTGGGAATCATCCTGACTACACTGTGATAGAATCAGCTGTATATATTTCTATCTGAGTTCCAGTTTTGGATTGAATAGGTTCACATCCTAGGTCACATCATCCCTTAGGAAGGTGAGTATGTGGGACTATATAATGTACAAGATAGTGTATCATGATATTTTCCCATTATCATATTCTATATTTGAAGCATTCAAGGTATGTCCTGATACTATTGAAGATTCATCATGGATTTTACCAATTCGAAGCACTGCTGATGGGATTGACAAAAATGGTTAAAGTCTAAATGGTCAAAGGAATGTGATAATTACCTACAAGACTTAATGAATAATTTGACATAGGCACAAATATTTATCCTATAAAAAAATATTGTGGAGTATATGGTGTAGTGTGAATCCTTTCGGAATAAATGTTGAGAATTCTTGATATTGGATGATCAAGTAGTGTCATATAGGTCTCGATAGATGAGGAAACATGAATAGAATTACCATACAAACGATCACTAGCTTGAAGTAGTGGTTTATGATTTAATATGTTGTCAGTATTAAATTTTGGGAAAAAGTGTATTGTGTATATTGATCATAAGAGGCTGAGGTTCTTTTTGTCAACAAGATGTGATTCTTCAGCCGTGGAGATGTGTTGAGTATATAATGTCTTTTTATTTTAATCTCGAATATAAAACCAAAATGTGGAATATTATTGTAGAAAAATTCAATAGTAAACTCAAGCCCATGAATTTCTAGAGTCTAGTGCTAATTTATATATTATTACCATGCTTATGGGGATGTATGTGGTGGTTCGGGAGAGTTAGGAGAATTTTGATCTCGATTCTTTTTAGTGTAGTATACACATTTGAAATGCATATAGGACATGATTCATAAGGATCCATAATATTTATATTTGTTGGAAATACATAAATGTTGAGAGAAAGCTTCACAATGGATGATAGATATAGACGAAATCATCAAAATCAAGAATCATTTTATTTTTCAGAGGAAAATTCAAGAGGAGTTGACATGGAAATTTGATGCCTCGAAGTCGGTTGTAAATCATGGTGTGAAAAAAATTTACAATGACCTTCAATGATATTTTTTGTATTTGGTAATGAGAAAATATATAGTAGGGTTTTTGACCTGATTCTACACCTATCAAGAGGTGAATTCCCAACATCCACATCTTGGAGGATTACTACACCTATTTCTCATTCTGGAATGGATGTGGGATGATGTAAATATGGAATTAGTAGTTGGTCACCCAGGGATTACTTGATACAATTATTCTATTTGGTTTTTTTGAAAAAAATGATGAATGGAGCACATTTATTAACTACACATCATACATTCATAGTGGTAACTTTGTGATATTCATATGTTTACGAGATATTCCTTCTATTTGTGCTTTAGTGGAAAATATTTTCAGACCATAACTTGATATTTACCGAAAATAACATGTAGGGATTGCTGAAGGATCTTGGTAAAAATGTTTTTATGAGTATGGATATCTACCCCCATAAATGTAGGAAGTCGTAACATACTGTATAGGTGCCTACAGATATACTATGAGATAGTGTCCAAGCCTTTAAAAGACCTAAAGAAAAGAACCTAGATTTGGTGGAATACTCCTATTAAAAAAATTATATAATACAAATGGCACCATAGAAGGATATTTATTGTATTCCATGTAGATCACATAAATTAAAGATTGAGACTAGTGATTCAGAGTTGTTGGGACCATGCATCATTCTGGAGGCATTGTAACATGTTTACTTGATTCAGAATCAAATATTTAAGTCATATAGAGTATACAGAAGTCATATGATGATATTAATTTATGACCCCTATAGTTTAATGTGTGTGAACATGTATTCCACTGAGTTTCTCTCACTTTCGGTCAATAGGATATAAAAATGAGGAATGTCGGTGCCTAGGTTTGTCAGACCATTTCAGGATGTAGATCGAATTATGCCAGTGGCATACTGATTGGATCTTCCATACAAATATAGTGTAATGTACTATTTGTTCCTTGAATCATAACTAGAAAGGTTTCAAATTTATCCTTATAATGTGATCTTAGTGGATTATTTTGGGTTTAATATAGATGTGTTAATTGTGGAGAATCCAATACCTGTGCTCGATCTCCGTGAGAATGTGTTGTTGGGAATTATTGTGCCAATATTTCTTATATTGTGGAAGAATGGATGTGTAGTGGATGATACATGGGAATGAGGAGAGTAAATTCAATCATACTGTACTAATATTTATTAATCAATGTCTTATATGATCATTGGAGTACATCTAAGGTATTAGTTTTCATAAGGGGGATATTGAATGATCCAATCCATTTACTGAGATGTTTTGAGTTTGGCAAAAGGTAATATTATTTCATTATAATGAGTAATTTTATTTTCAGATTCCATTGTGGTGTGTCTATGTAAAATTATGATAAAAAATAATGAAATTGTGTTGTTCATGGTTATTTCATGGTTATAGAAAATAGTGCACCCCAAATAGAAAATAGTGCAACCTTGGATAATGGTGAATTACATGTTTTGTCAATAGTTTTTTAAATCATTCTAGAATTTAGGAGTAACAATGAACCCCTAAAAATGGGAACATGGTTTAGGTTAATGGTTAGGGGAAATCATGTACCACTTCCTAAAAAACTATTGGCTACAGATGTTATCCAGAAATCAGTTTTTTAATGACCCGATCCCCCGAAATATAAACTATTTGAACCAATCTCAGAACAACTAGATTTCCATCAATTTCAGAGCCATTCAAATGGATTCCAAGACATCCAAACTAGATATCATTGTGATTCAAATCCCCAATCGAAAATTTTCACCATTCCACATAAGAGAATCCTATCCTACAAGGTTTCTGGAACTCCATCCTTACTTCTCAAATTCTTTAAGTGGATACTCTTCCTATTTTTGGTTAGATCATGGTATAATATTATAGATCAAGATTTATTATAATTTTTTTATAACTGTAAAATATATAACTCGATTTATTTGATCTTTATTTTGGTTTTAGATCTGGATCGTGCCCTATATTATTTAGTTGGTCAATTTTAATGGATTTAGATTATGCAGTCATTCCTAAGTGAATCCAGGTATGTTGCAAATATTCATATCCTATATACCTGAATTTTGTTATATTTATGAAAACTATATAATTTATAGATATTTTTATAAATTGAAACTCCAAATTAAATTAAATAAATTGTTAAAATAATTACTGATGGTATTTTAAAAATTTTGGTTTTGGGGATAATTATTTATAGAAATAATTGGGACATATTTAAATTGATATTTTTATAATTATTTGTGGAATTATTTATGAGATATTGATATTGTGAAATGATTAATCAACAATAATACTATTTAATCGAATTTATATGGTTACTTGATTATTGAATTAATGAAATTAAGTTTGGTTATTAATTAATAAATAAAATAAAATAATGTTGTAGGTATGCTTAATTAATAAATCATTTTATTAAAGGAAATTTATGTGATTGATTAATAGCTAAATTATTTATCAAACATGAATAAAAATATTTTTGAATTAATTAATGGAATATTGGGAAGATTTTTTGTTATAAGGGAATTAATTTTGATAAATAATTTTTCTTCTAATGTATTTATATTGGTTATACTTGTGGGACATGATCTGCTATATCCAAATCCCACATGTGTGGGATATGGTTTACAGCTTTCAATGTCATATGTAATTTAAAAAAAGTTGTTTCGTACATGGTCCTAAGGTTCCAAATAAAACATTTGAGGGGAATGTTTTAATATTTATAAATCCAGTAAGGATAAATAAGTGTGGGTCATGGATAGTGGATTTCCTAAACCATGTGGTCTTAGGCATGATGAACTAGACCCAAATTGATGGAATTATAGTATGGATCCAATTTTATATTTTATAAATTTAAATTACATGGATAATTAAATCCAATCAGTTAAATTAATTTTTAATTGATAAGGTCAAATGGTTGAGACTCTGGCACGAGATGATGTAAGTATTGAGTTTCGAGTTTCTATCAAATCCTGAGGGTTTATATAGTTGAATAAATAATAATTTTTTATGGGACAACTATTTAGTTATTGATGGTACGTATTTTGTTAATCAAATTCTTATATTGTTATTGAATGGATATTTATTAGAAGTCATTGGTGGTGTCTTACTGAGTTTTACTCACACCATAGTCAGACATCCTAATCAGTACTCTAATAGATTTTATGTCTAGATGACTTGTTAATTGAAAATGACTTAGGTTTTATGATTGAGATTGGGACAGATCTTTGAAGAGGTAACTTGATGTGTTTCGGGATCCTCTTGAGTGTCTTTAGATTCTTTAGTTTTAGTTTTTCAATTTAGAAACATGACATAAACATTCACATGGAATACTTATAGTTCAGTTTTTATTTTTTATTTAGGTTATTTTTTATCTTGTGATATTTAACCTAATATATCTATGGTTATATATTACTTCTCTATTGTATAATTATATTCACAACTGTATTAATCTAATAGAATATGGTCCAATGATTGACATATTAGACTCTCACTTCTAGTCAGCATCCTCTGGCATACAAGGAGCTGTGTCTAAGGTCATGCGGTTATCTAGCTTGGGGCAACAGTGCGTAGCACCCGAGCCGGTATGTTATAGTTCACATGCATGGGAACCTAGCTATTTGATTATTACAAATTATAATTGTATTTTCCTTTCACTAATACAATGTGGAAAATTTATTAACCCTCTAATGATGTTTGTTTTACATGATAGATTTTTCAAATATTAAACCATCAATGAACAATAATTTTTTTAATTTTCAGGAATGCAATTTGTTTAAGATCTGGGGAATTAATCACCCAAATATCATAAATAATGAATAATTTATTCAATAGAATTTATAACACATAAAACCATGTTTAAGAGAAAATATATCACCTTGTGACATTATGATATATTTTTTTAACATTTTCAATGACATTCATTACATGAAAATATAGGTTTACCGTTCACTATAAAAAACAATGAGTTTGATTCCAATATAAAAAACACATTGTTTAAACGAACTGTGAAATATTTTTAAATATAATTATTTAATATAATAATTATAATTTTGATGTTAAATGGAAATCCTAAATTAGATTAACAGAAATTTGAAAATATATACTTGACACATATTAAATGGTTATCTATTTATTCGAAACAAAAAATCATTAAATATGAAAAATATGTTTTTGAACAAATATTATTTTTTTCTAAAAAGGGAATTAGTGACGCATTATTCAAAAAATGTAAAATTATTCTTCCCAGATTTTAAAAAATTCCATTGAAAATTAAATAGTTCATTTTTAAAATTAAAATTAAAAAATTATTTTTTCTATAAATTTTGGAACTATTTTTTAAAAGAATATATTTTCATGAATAGTGATAAATAATTAAATGTAACTGAAAAAATAAATATTTTGTTTAAATAATGTATACTATTTATTAATAATTTTATTTGGTTTTAAATTAAAATTAGCTCAATTATATATCAATCAATCCAATTTTGGTCATTTAATTAAAATTCATATTGAATTTTGATGTAAAATAATTGTAATCTTTTAAAAAGATTCTCTTTGAATGCCCACATTATCTTCGCATATATGAGATTAATTTAAATTAAATATTTCCATTATATGAATCATATTTACAAAAATTAATTAATAATTTTGAATCAGAATAATTTATTACTTATCATAAAGTCAAATTATGTTTTTGACCAAAATGAATAGTGAAAACAATCACAAATTATTTACAACAGTAAATATGTCCATTGTATGAATAAAATTTAGAAAAATGGATTACGTATTTTGAATTAGAAAATTTTATTATTTCTAATAATGTAAAATTATGTTTTGGACCAAAATTGATAGTGAATAAAGTAAAAAATTTATTACAATTGTTAAATTTAAAATTTGTTTTCTAGGAGTTATACATAAAAGATAAGGGTTAAAGTGATCTAAAATCTTATATGGCCCCTATTTTCTAGTTTTATTTTTACCCTTAAGGCCTTATGATCTATTTTTAGGATATGTTTGGACACATTTATATGAAAGAGATCTATATTATTAGGTATATGGAGAAAATATGAAACATAACCTTTCATTTTTTTAATATTTATAATGCATTGGGATAGAGAAAAAAACAAATGTATGGTTAAAAATATTGTTTTGATAGATAAATGGCTTTATATCATAACGATAATTTATCTTATTTTTTAATTATGGTTTAATTTATTAAAATTCATATGAGAAGCTAAAAATTATTTAATTCCTCAATATTTATATAAAATTAATGATAATAAAATATTAAACTGAATTAAATTTATTGATTATTTATCTTCCATTAGTTTTTATAGTAATTAATCATGTTATATGTATTCGAAAATAAAATATTTTTAATCCATCATAGATTTCATATATTAAAATTCAAATTTATTGAATAATTTCAAAATTTATATTAATGTTATTTTATAATAATTAATTTTTTAAAAATGATTTATAGTTAATTAAATATAAATTTTCAATATCTATTTATTTAAATGCCAATAAATTCAAAATATAGACCCTTGATGGAAAAATTTATATGTTATAATGAATATACTTACCCCAAAATGTTAAGAACATTATTATCATGGTTATAGTTAGAGAAGTATTTTTTCTATTAACATGAGAATTTTGAAAATTAATTTACCAATCAAATTGGATGAATAATTTATAAATTATATATAATATTTATAATCATTAGGTATATATAATATAATTTGGGTAATTTTATTTTAGAATAAAAAAATAAATTACATAGGTTAAAAATATAAGTTACTGTAATGAAAAAATGCAAAATAAGGAAACATAGAGGTTAAGGTTAAAAATGCTTAAAACATGCGTTTTATTGTGTGTTGGAGGTTTTTATCGACCATATCATCCCGAAAAAACCATTAATTGTCATTTTAGAGCTACATGAGGTAATATTGACCAAACCAATAGTGAATAATTTTAGATATTTACAAAAATGTCACTCATCCTCGTCTATAAAAGCAAACTCACTCCCCTCACTTGTCCAACCTCTCATGCAATTAGTCTCAGAAAAACCTTTACAAAATAATTAAAAAATATCACAACATAAATTTTTTTCAATTTTTGGGGAATAAATCAATCCTAGTATGGAATTAGGGAATACTTAAGGAGGATACTCTAACATGATTTAAGGTTCTTCAAAATCATTTTAACCTTATTTCATCCTCTACCTGAATCATTTATTATTAATCCATTACTATATAACAATATAAATATTTTATATGTTAGGATATATTTTTATGTAATGATAATTACAAATGTCTACCTTTACCTCCATCAAATGGGATAATAAACCATATATCATTGGTAAAGTGGACTACTACGATGCGAAATAATGTCATTTATTTTTCCAGCACAACCACTCAAGGTTGGGTATTATATTCGATATGAAGTATATATGTGATGAGTAAAACATTATTATACATATGGATACATTTTATAATATTAAACTTATTACATTTCATTCAATAATAGATATGTTAACATCTCTCACGTGTACAGTGGACTACCACAACATGAAGTGATATAAAAGGATGGTGTTGAAGACTCATTTTGTAATTAAATCAACAAAAAGACATATTTTAATTGGGTAGAGGGAGACCCTTTATGTAGTCCGAAGGCCCAGTGGGCGTGTATCTCATTAAATGTTCATTAGGCCCAAATTTTGGGACCCAAGACCCATTATGAGAATAGTACTTCTGTAGTTATCACCTGCTACAATGCCCACATAATAACGACCACTACTTCTACGTATACGGGCGGACTGCTAACGTCAAAAATTTAAGGGATTCTATTTTCATCACCAAAAAAATGGATTATATATATATAAATCCATTTAAAGAAATATTTTTTTATTTTTATTATTATGTAACCATAATATAAGAGTTACCTTCTTATAATAATTATTATTCGAAAATGGAATCATTACTCATGCGTATGCGTGACATACCATCTCATTGATCAAAACATACATAATTTCTTAAAAACATCATTTATTATTGGTATTAAAATTGTAATCAATGTATAAATATGGTTGGACACAAACCAAAAAAAGTCTTTGTAGAATGGAAATGAACGCGCCTTATCATTATGATTGAGTTCGTCTTCTGTTGCTTCGTCTTTTCCTCATTCGACTAGGGTTTCTTATTTTGGGGTTCCTGGCCCTTCGTCATCAAGTCATGGATATCCTAGGCTTCTTGTTGGTTTTCATACTTCGAGTTCGATTAAATCATTCAAATTGTTTCTCTATGGAGTGTCTCAGGATTCGGGGATGCATGTCTTTCCAAAAATTCGTTCGTTTCCTTCATCAAACTGTAGAAACAATTCTGGGCTGACTGTGGAGTTTCCACCAGAGGTTTATGATGAGGTTTTGGATGGTCAATGTTAGACTCTTGTTGTGCGATTTGGGGCAGCAAAACCACCGATTGCGGTTTTCAAGGAATTTGATGTATCTTGGGGTATTTCTTCATCGGTCCAGGTTTTGCCTCTTCATCATTCCTCCCTTTTTTGTTCCTTTGGTTCTGAAGAGGATTTTCTGAAATCTTGTTATTACTCTTCCCACATCATAGGAAAATGGATATTAAACCTTTTGTGGTGGTCTCTTGATGCTCATAGGATAAAGGAAAGTCCCTTTGCAGCGGTGTGCATCTCTTTACTAGGTCTGCCTTTACCCCTTCATAACTTTTACCTTGGCAATGGTACTGGAGATTCTCTTGGGAGATTTCTGGGTGTTGATAGTAGTCCCAGGGGGTTGAGCAGATGTATCTAATATGCGGATCTGTGTTGAATTAGATATATCCTTTCCAATTTTAGACATTATATCCTTGAAGGTGAGGGGGTTGATTTCATGGAATCCGAATATTGTCTATCTGTTCTTCCCCTGGCATTGTTCTTGTCTTTTATGCAAGAAAAATCTAGTCATATTTTCAAGAAATCAAAACATGATGGGTTGCGTTTTCATCAATCGGATTAGAAGGGTGAGTTTTTGGAAGATGATTTGAATGATAAAGGGTTTTGTCTGATGTTGCTAGAAGTATTCCTGGACAGTTATGCCTCCCAAATGTTGATTCATCTGTGTATAATCTTGATCTGTTATCTTTGGATAGATGCAATGAGTATTATGACAAATCTGAATTTGTGATTAAACTTTCTTCTTTACTGTATGAGAATTCTTCTAAAATGACTATACCTGTGATGAGTATTTCTAGTTTTCTGAACACACCAAGACATATCATGTTATTCAAGGGGTCGGTCAACTGGTGTTTTCCCCTTGTTGGTTCGTTAATATGTTTTAATCTGATTCTCTTGTTGGAATCATCGTGGAATTTGAATTGGGTAGGGGGGAAAAACCTTTAGGTAAGTCCAGTGATGTGAAGAAGAACATCCTAAGGATTGTTAAAGGGGATAGATATGTGATATCATCTTGAGCTATGTCGTTATCCTAGGGGAGCTTGGGAGTACATAAGGAAATTAACCCGCATAAGAAGGATACTTTTCTTCCTCGGTGTAACGAAATAGGGTTTTTGGACTGTGATGGTCAGGCATTATATTTACTAGATAAGGCTAACAAGTCTACAAATACTAGAGTGGTTACTAGAGCGAATATTCATCATATTAAGAAGTTTTTGGATTCCCATTATAGTTCGACAAAGATGCCTGGGGTCAAAGCCAGGCATAGAGATTCTCAGTGACTCCAATTATAATATGGAATGATCGTTGGATTGGTGCATGAGTAAAAAAAGATTATGTACTCATAGAAATTTAGAAAAATAAGGTATGTGTTGTTTCTATTCTAGAGAACATGCAGAATATGGATAGAATCGGTGAGTTCGCTCACAGAATTAATATGAATTCATGGATGCATGCAGAACCGGATAATCAACATATATGGGATTTCTAGAACAAAGTTATGGTTGTTGAATTAGTTGAGGAAGGTGATCAATACTTTAATCTGAAAATTAATAATGACATTGATCTAATTCTTGTGTCGTTCATCTATGGTAGTTCAGATTCTAAAATAATGGAGATTTTATGGAAAAATTTGGAATGTTTTGATTCGGAGGATCTTCCTTGGTTAGTTGGTGGAGGCTTTTAATAATATCACTAAACCCTATGAGAAGAAGGGTCGAGCTGTATTTAATCGTGCTGTTTGTAGAAGAAGTGATCAATTCATGGCTAAGAGAGGTCTTGGTGACATGGGCTTCTTTGGAGATTATTCTATGTGGTGTAATAATCAGATGGGAATTGCACATTCCTGGAGTCGTCTTGATAGGTGTTTAGAAAATTTTCATACTGTTTCTAGTTTCCGTAATGCTAAAGTTGATCACCTAGTTCGTGGGATCTTAGATCATTCTCCTCTCCTTGAGGATTTTTCTCCAAGAAATAGTTGTGTGGAATGTTTTCATTTCTGTGAATATTGGGGAGAGAAGCCTGAATATCATCATCTAGTTAAAGAAAGCTGGGAGTAAAAGGTGCAGGGGTATTCTTGGATTGCCTTCCATAATAAATTGAGACGACTTAAGCATAAACATCATGCCTGGGTGAAATCCCTTCCCCCAGTGTATCCAGATTTGAAGTTTCTAAAACAAAAGATTTAGAATTTGGAAAAATATTTGGAAGACAACTAGAGTGATAGGGTCTATGAAGACATTTTGGGTAAGAATAATGTTTTGAAAGATATTTTTATGAAATATGAGATTATTTAACGAGATAAATCTAGAGTTTAATGGCTTAGATAAGATGATAAAAAAACTACCTATATCAATGTGTGTATAAAAGAAAACAAGAGGTGGGTTAATCTGAATATTCTTATGGAATATGGTTCCTTCTCATGTGATAGGGATGTGATTTTCTCCTTGTAATTTTCCTTCTTTATAAATATCCTTATGGAACCTAACTCGCCTATGGTTAATGGCTATCCCAGTGGGAATGTAGAGCTGTTTCAAGAGATTCTATTCATGATGGCTGGCTTGGATAATGAAATGTTGGAATCTCTCCCTAATGAAAATGAGATCCATAATGCTTTGATGAAGCTTAGTATGGACAGTGCCCCGAGTCCTGAAGGATTTCCAGGGGAGTTTTATAGAGGGGCTAGTGTGGTGATCAAGGCTGACATGATATTCATCATTCATGATTTATTAGGTGGTCCCATTTTTAAGGTGGCTGGTTCTAATACACTGGTTATGATTCCCAATGTTAAAATTCCTTCTTCTATTTGTGATTATAGACTAGTGAGTATGTGTAATTTTTCATTCAACATACATTATACCATTATTAACATGCACTTATCTGGTCATCTTTCTTGATGTATCTCTACTGAGCAGCATGGTTTTGTTTGAGGTCGATCAATTTAGGGTGAGGTTGTGTTGGCTCATGAGATGATTCGAGATATTAAAATCAAATGCCAGGGGACAAATTTGGATTTGAAGCTGGATTTGAAAAAATCCTATGACCTGATGGAATGTGGGTTCATTATCAGAGTTCTTAGAGGTATGAGATTATCTTTTAGGGTTGTTGGTCTTATATGTAGTTGTTTTAGTTTTTCCTATTTTTCAGTTTCATTTATGGGAGAAACTCATGGTTTCTTCAAGAGATCTCAAGGACTCATAAAATGGGATCCTATTACTCCAACACTTCTTATTATCATGCATGATTATTTGAGTCTTCTTATCAATAAGAATATCTCCATCGGTAATATTTTACCATTTCGGAGAAGAGTGAGACAAAATCAGATTTCTCAATTGATGTTTGTGGATGATTCTACTTTCATCATTAATACTAGTTTTAGATCAGTTGGTGGTCTGATTAGAATGTTGGATGAGTATTTCATATGGAGTGGGAAATCATTTATTAGGGAGAAGAGCAAATTTTTCATTTCCAATAAATGTGTGGATAATTAGGTTATCTCTATCCCAAGACTATTGAATATGCAGAAATGTTATTTTCCTATGATATATCCTGGTTCTCCATTAGCTCCTGGTTGTATTCGTATTAGAGACAATTATGATGTTGTTAATTGAACATTGAGTTGTGTTATTGATTAGAAAAACTTATTTTTATCTTTTGGATGAAGGATTATCTTAATTAATAGCATGTTAACAGCTATTCTGATCCATGTTCTTTTGGATTGTAATGTGCCGAGGGGGTTTATTTTGTCTATTGATAATGTCCTTGATGATTTTATTTGGGATTCCCAGTTTGAGGGGAAATACCATCGGAATTAATGGGATGATGTTTCTAGACCAATTCTGGAAGGTGGTGCCAACCTCAGAAGTCTTATGGATACAATTCACTACTTTTATGCGTAGCATTCTTAGGATTTTTTTGGAGGACTGTACTCATTGGGATAAAATTTTGTCCTTGCAAGGTGAGGAACACTTGGAGGATAGCATAAATGTTTTACCTTTCGGGGCTTTGATAGAAGCATTTTTCTAGTTATTCGCCAACATTCTCACTGGATTATTGGGAGGAGCGATATAGCATTTTGGAATCACAAATGGACTAGGTCGGTTATTTAATTTCACGGTTACCTAGCACCAATGACCTCCTTCATATAAACTTATAGTTTTCCAACTTTCATCAATGCTATTCATGATTAGGAACAAAATAATTCTTGTGATCTTATAACATTAAATATGGATCCGGACAGATGAGTTTTAACTGCCTCAAAATATGGTATGTTCTCTTCTATAGATTTTCAAAATATTTCTAATTCCCAGGCATAGCATGACTCTTCGAATGATATTGTATGGAGTAATAACAATCCAAATAAAATTAATTTTTTGTATGGACAATTAGAAATCAGGATATTCTTATAGATGTGAATGTGAAATCAAGGGGCATTTATTTGGCTTCTAAACATCACTTTTGTAGTTCCAATAAAGAAGAGGATTACAACAATATGTTTTTAAGAGTGATTGGGGTTTGGCTGTTTTGAGTTTTTTTTTGGAAAATTCACTAATTTTTAAGATCATCTCCTTGTTGGAATTCCTTTTCTTCAGAGGTGGTTCCATGGTTTGAATAGTGTTGGTTCTGAAAAAATAGCCAAATCTATGATCCATAGTTTAGGGTGTTGGTGCATATGGAAGGCAAGCAAAAAATATCGTTTTTAGGATATTAAATGCTCAAAAAGTTTTGTTGTTATCACGACTAAACTTATTTTAATTTACATGGTTCGATATTCTAAAATTTCATGTGATGCTCCCTCCTTGAGGAATATTTTTCCATGCATGCCTCATCCAGATCTTATGAGGAGTGGAAACCGGGTCAGTTGGTGTCCTATTAATGTGGGTCTAAAGTTGAGCATTGATGGCTCTTGTGTTGAAAGCTTTATTCAGGGTGGCAGTGTAGTACGTGATGGGAGAGGATGTATTTTACTAGGTTTTTCTTCTTTTTATGGGAGAATCAGTTCCATTCAAGCTAAAGATGAGGCAATGTATACGGGGATCATGTTGTGTGTTCAAAGAAACATTTCTATTTCTCAGATTGAAATAGATTCAAAGATCATTTACTCCTCAATGAATTGTAATATTTCTACCCCTTGGTCGATTACATACATTATCAAAAAATGCAGAAATTGGATCGACATCAACAAGATTCAACTTTCACATACATGGAGTGAAGGTAATAATTTTTTTGATTACATAGCTTCCTTGATGGTGGCAGACCAAGGTATCAATATTGTTTGTTTCCAAAGTATTCTTCAAATTGAACAGAAATGGGTGGATTTAATTAGTGGATATTAACTTGGTCTCCACCATTTCAAACCACCTTAAATTACTTGTGTATCCTGATCAAAAACTTGTTTGTTTTGAGCTTTCTCCATTTATAATAAAAAATGTAGATTTTGGTGGTAATCAATGTATAAATACTATAATTATTTCATTATTTCTATTCAAGAGATTATGAATCTATATAACATTCACAAGGGCATTAATATTTATGACAAAACATGAATGATAAAGTAAGGCAATTAATAACCAAAACCTTAAAAATGATAATTGATTATTGACGAAAATGAGATAAGATGTTATAAAGGGACACTATATGATATTATAAATATTAATTTTTTTATATTGTACAATAATGAAATTCTTAAAACCATTAGACATAATGTTAATGAATGTAAAATAAAAAATTAGTATGATGTAAGGGATTCAATATCAATTTCAATTAATTGAGGCACATTTGTATGGTATTCACAAATTTATTTTATAAAGTGTATATAATTCCCATTTGACTTGTAATTACATGATTAGATCATACATCATGTTTTTTATGTTCCTTAAATAATCATTTCATCCATTTGAATATTGGTATGAAAATTAAAAAGTTGAAAAAGTTATTAAACAATTTCACTTCATTTGGTAATTATTATCATATTTTGGAAACAATAAAATTTTTGAAATCATTTTCAATTAGAAATTAAATTTATTTTAATTATAAAATGTATTTTATGATTTATTTGATTATTTATGATATATTATTTCATATATAACATATGGTGTTTATTTATAATTTCACTCAATTTATTATTAGATTTTATTAAAATTTCATATATTAGCTGATAAAACAATTGTTTATGTTGTTTACGTTTAATCATTATATATGAATACTGCATTAGATTTAGTTGGAGATCAGTGATTAATGAAAATTATATTGGGCCTTGTCTCATGTGATAAATAATTTTTTAAAATTAGATTGGTTCCCATCCATGGATTTTAATTTTCTTGAGTATATATCTCAATAATGAATTTCTCGATGATAGATCATAATACATTAGTTCACTAAAATTATTTATTTCATCATAATGAATTCAGTTATAGATACTCTATATAATGTTTTGATTAGTTGTAATATTCATTTTTATGTTTTCAAGATCATCTAAATATTTAAATAGTATTCCTTGATAATAATTTATTTTGTAAATTTTATATTCAACATTTTGATTAAATGTTATGTGTTTCATTTAATTACCGTTCAATTTTTATTATTAATATTTATTTAGTATAACATCAAATACACATATCCCTTATATATATATTGAACTCATATTTTTTCCTTTCTCTATGAAATGAAAATAAATCCTTTGAATGAGTTTCAATGATTTATATAATCATCTTTTTCTATGTTTTAATTTTTATTACCAATTTATAAGGGATATAATGTGTGTATGTCATTTTCCAAAACTACTAAAATTATCGGTCCTTTAGGATTTGACCCATTATATCAATGGAAACATAATAAAGGAACTAGCTCTAGGCCACTAAGGTTGTGTTTGTTTCAAATATCATGGATTGAGTCATGGTAGATTAACACAATTGGTTAGAAACATATTAATGTTGGATGATAATAATACCACATGATGATCTACCGACATTTAGATAAGCGATATTTAAAAATTTCTTACAATAAATTGGGGTAAGAAAACATTATTGTGGCCAATTTCATTATTGTGAAATATTTTCTTTCAATGTTGTATAAAACTAATATCCCCAATAATTCAAATGAATTATAAAATAAATATTATTAGGTAAAAATGATACATTATGGTGGGATAAAATATCAATATCATATAGATACTTTTCATAATATTATGTATTGGAAATAGATGAAAATTTTCAATGATAATGATTTAATTTCAATGATTATTGAGTTAACTACTGACTATATCAAATCATTACATTTTATGGGATTTTCTTGTCCTGATTTGAGGGATGATAAAATTTAATTATGATTTATATCTTATCGCACTATGAAATTCATGGACAATTTTTTGGTCATCAAACTCATTTTAAAAAAAAATATATAAATGATTTATTAATATATTTAATACTAGAAAATATGATTTTTTAATGAGAAGTTATTTGAATAATTATTTATATGTATACACAAAATATTAGGACAAATCCCTTTTAATTAAAAATGGGAAAATGGAAAAAAAGAAAGATGGATGGGGTCTTAGAAGCATTCATTCCCTCGTGGAAAGAAGGAGGCAGTCAAATATCTGAGTTACTCTATTAAGAACTGTCAAAACCACCATACCTATTAGAATCATAATAGAATAGACCATGTGACCTTGTAACCATATTTGGCCTCATATGTTAATCTCTCAACACATATAAATGATAATTGAAATTAATAGAAGTTAGTCCACCCAGAGAATGGATGATTATTTATAATCAATCCTCCACACGATATTTAACAATAAAATTTTTAACTTATTGATTCGCGTGACATATAAATTTTTCATTCTCACGTACATGGAATAACATAACCATCAGTTATGATCCCATTAAATTAGAGATTTTTATTTGGGTTATTTCTTTAATTTCATAAAAAAAGTTATGGTGAGAGAGATTTGCATGTTCAAACTAATAGTATAAACAAGATTATAAAGGTAGAAACTGTGAAAAATATATTGTATTTATTAATGAAAATTTTCAATTAAAAAAATTATATACATTAATTTTTTTCATAAAATTGATTTTGAAAATATTATATTTTTTACATTTTATTACAACATAATGATTGTGAGGGCAATATTAATATTTTGAGGAAAGACAAATTATGAATTTTGAAATATTGAATTGATTAGGGAATTCGACATAGGAAAATACATCAGGTAGATGGACGAAAATTTATTATATGTATAATAATATTTATATCAAAATAGTATCATCTAGATATTTTATTAATAGATATTTACTATAAATTTAAAAACACTGATATCTTATGTAATACCCAACAACAAATTTAATAGATGCATGATATACTATTGAATTTTATTTATAATCTATCCATAGGATATGTGGATGTAATAGAACATATATATGTAGTGGGTTTGAATAAGAGTGACTTAATTATGAAATAAATTATAGGTAGATATGTATATGTGAATTCATTAGTTATTAATTTATTAGAAATAAAAAAACATCATTTAAATCTATGAAGTATTTTTTTCGTAATAAATTTTTGTAATGTGATTAATGTATTTTTATATAAAAAAATTAAATAATAACTATTCGTGAACAATTTTAATGAAATGAATTTATTATATATTTAATTTTTTTAACATTGATAAATTTTTTTAGATGATTGAGTTAACAATAAACTAGGTTTTAGGATTAAAAATTTAATGTACTAAATAGAGGTTTTCATAGTGTGTTCGATGATTGTTTTAAGATTAATTTTTACAAAATATTGAAATTGAATATATTAAAAATAGATTCCATATTTTTAATTAGTGGGTTCAGAATTGGCAAATACTTCCAAATTATTTTTGGAAAATATGAATAATAGTGGTCGTAAAATTTCAAAATTCATTAATGGTTATATCATGTAAATATAGGTTAAAAATAAGATATAAGTACATAATTTTTCATCAAATTTATTATTAGATAATTTTAACTGTAAACTTATCACCATATTTAAGAAATAATGTTTTTTAAGGGACACGTTTCCTTGAAAATTATATATATTTGATTTGAAATTGATGTTAAAATAGGTCAAACTCTATGTTTAAAATATCTCATATATAACACTTAGTGAAAAAGAATTATGAATGTATCTATGATTATATTTTTAATATAATGAAATCATTTTAATTATTGAAATTTGATTATAATTTTAATAATTTATATAATAACATAAACTTTTTATTAAACACAAATGCAATATTCCTCGAACAAGTGAAATATTTAATATAATGATTGAAAATGTATTAAAATTAATATATTTGGAGTTATTTTATTATTTCCACAAATTTGTTCCCCGAATGTAACATTTTAGTATGATGAAATCTCTAAATCCTCATTTTCCATGATATATTTAATGTCAAATTAAATTAATAGTGTTAAAAATGACACCAATGATATTTTATATTAAATAATATTTAATTAAATGATATAAAATTCATCAAAATATTTATTTCCCTAAATTAATGGGATATGTTTTATAAAATAATCCACATTCTTTTTATTGGCGTGTTGTCATTTTATTTGGTTTTATTATCCCATAAATTGAAAAAAAAAACATTATTATTTTGATAAATTTCAAAAGGGTCAAGCCATGGTTAATAGAGAAAGATAACAGTTAAAATGAAATACAAACATGTCCAAAATTAGTATGCTGAATTTATTTTAACTAATAATTATCATATATCATAATATTATCAATTTGGAACCATTTTTAAATCAAGAATAATTTATTTTAATTTAGTATTTTATGAAATTAAATGGGTTTCCCATATCTCAATTATATAAGGGAACCAATATTTGTCTTCATAATGCCAATTTGATCATCATATTTCCAAAAAACATTATCAATTTCTCTTAGTAACTCCACTATAAACACTAGTGTTTTTAATTTATTCCTAAAACACCAACCCTAGAATCATTAAGAGGAGATATAAAAGATTTATTTCAGAGAGCTGATATTCGCCTTAACAATTCACATTCATTTTACATGTTTATTTACACTCTATAAATATAATATATTATATAAAAAAGAAAAAAAAAATTTCCTAAATATAATTATGTTATTTTTGTATTATTAAACAACCATTATTCTCCCACTTTCCATCAAATTAGTGTTGAAAATATTTCTTATCCACACGTACACTTACAATCTCAAAATAATGATACAATTTATTTCTCATATAATTTTTTCATCGATGTTTATTAGTATGGGTTTAATTTTTATATATGATACTCATAAAATAAATATAATTTTATGATTATAGTATCACATTTACATTATTACCTTACAAACCATTGGAAAATGACAATATTCATCTTGTGTACCACTGGACTACATACTCCACAAAGCGATGTGATATTTTTTTATTTATATTTTACAAGTCATGTGATAATTATGGTTTTAATAAATATATACGATGTTAATGATAATATAATTATTATATAAATTAGTGTTATTATTTAAAAAAAATATTTCATCAGTCAAAAAAATTAATATAGTGGTCATCTGTATGAACATCATGTCTTCCCCATTAACAATGTAGTTCAATTTCCATTATTATTATTTATGAATGGGTACCAATATATATATATAATTCATTTTTATGATCATAATATCATGATTAATATTATGGATATTATTTAATCCAAAACAATCATACCTAAAAATACATGAAAGGTGAAGAAGATAACACCCATAATCATGATTTTAATAATGAAATATAAATTAATAGTTGATAAAATGTCAAAAGTAAATGTTATATTATATTATACATATGATTTTGTTATTTAATTAATATATAATGAATCAAAATTTATTATATAGGATATTCTAGTACATATAAAGTATAATAAATAATTGATGGATTTCATCTCACTTTTATTTCATTGAGACACATGAAACATTCACAACCATTTTCCTTGATGTGGTGTATATAATACTCGTAGATTTATGTATGATTCTTTTTATTAATGTTATGGAGATTAAAATAGACATTTTATTTTTTTATTTTAAGGAAATTATGATTTAAATGTTACCAATGTGATAAATTTTTTATGTTACAATCTCGTTATTTAAGAGTGTTGTAAATGGTGGTCATGATGTTTATATATAAGTATTTATCTCCCATAAAAAGCATGGACATTATGACCCACAACTTAATTAATGAAAATATATTATTTCCATTTATTATCCTCATAATAATTATTCAATGTTCTGAAAATATGTTTTAAAGGAAGATCGACTTCATCTCTCTCATCTGTCTAGAAAACAATTTCACTCAAATCATTGATTTTATTAAAAAAAATATGGATTTTACATTTATTAAATAATTTTTTAAAATCATATGTACACTTTTTTTTTATTTTAAAAAATATATAGAATATTATTTTCTTTATACAACACTATTATTTTTTTACATAAATGTAAACAGAAATTTTTATTTTAACCTGAACAGTAAGAATAGAATCTCCAATCATCATGACAGATAAATTCATTTAGGGTTCCATTATAAAATTACATGGTTATTTTAAAATAAAATATATTTCATAATATTTTTTAAAATTTAAAAATTTCATCACGAGATATAAATATAGAGTGTTCGTTTTCACAAAAACCCATTGTATGGTTGATTTAATTGTATTTATACTTATAAAATAACAAAACCCATGATATCACTAATATTTACCAGGTATATTATCTGTGGATAACTTCTTTATTAATTCTATTGATGGTTCACGTTTATGATAAGGTATTTTTGAAATTCATTTGTTTTACATGGGTTATTCAATGATGAAATGATGAAAAATATAGTAAATCATTTGATTTTCCATTGGTTATACAATAATGTAATTTTTATGTAACCCATTTTTTACATGTATTTTGATTTGATGATTGTTTTATCATCTCTAGGAACACTTATGTATAATTTTCATTATGTGATGGGTGGGAGAAATATAACATTTTAATTCATTTGGTAAATATTGATATCAAATGAGATAAATAAAAATAGAATGGGGAGTAAATCCAATTTAGTAAGGGACTCATTCCACTATAAAGGTAATGGGAGTGAACCTCTAATACTATGATAGTTTCAGGAGTGAATCTGTTGCACTATTAAACCCATAGAAATATGCATTAAATACTATGTAATGGACTTTCTATTCTCATGTGTATCCTATAAACATGTGTATTATGAATAATTTATTCACTCAAAACTCAATTTATATCCATCAATTATGATTCATGTATTATATACATCCATGTTTTATATTGTGATTCAAAATTATGATCAATGACCAACATGGTAAGATTTTCAAATTTTATCATCATGTTTTCATCGGATTATATTTATTTTCATTCCAATTGACCATTGATATCTTGAATTTTTTCTAATATATATAATTTTAGCTCACCATTTATTATTTATCATTTCCCAATGTTACAGAGATAATGGTAGTATAAATTTATTATTCTGAAAAGGATCATTATTTTCTAAAATGAAGATTCCTCTATTAAGGTTTGTTATAAATGTAGGACTAATTTGGGATGATATAGATCTTATGTAAGAAAGGATTAGTTATCCAATGGAAAGTATGATGAGATAACTTTTTGAAGAACCCTAAGGAGATATATAATTATATTATTAAATATTTTATTTAATGAGCAATAAGAACCAAGGTTAAACCTAAGGTGTCACAGATTGAAAAAAATGACAATTGGTTTATGTCAGGACCCTTCCCAGTGGGGAATATGCTGGGACTCCCCAAGCCCACCTCCAATAGGATAGGGGCTGGTGGCTCACACTATGTTGGAATGTCTCAAGAATGGGAGGCATTTCATATCTACCAGTATCAATGAACACACCTCCAAGACAATAAAATGCTAAAATAAAAAAACTATGTAATAAATGAATGTATACCACTATATCCCACAAACAGAGTACGATGGACTTAAAACTATAGTTAAAATTCCATAATTCAAGGCCAAAAATAGTGTCTTTAACCACAAGTCTATCATGTAAGAAAAGGGTATTGGGATTGATGTTTGTAGCCGAAAGAACACACCTCAGTTTGATTGGTCTCAAAAAGAACCATCTAGTCATGGCCTACCTAGGACTATATTAAATGTTTGATCATCTACACTAGAAAAGACACATGCAGTAAAATCCCATGATGGGGTCAGTATAATAATACTCAGTAGGAAACACTGAAACCACAATGAAATACAAAAAATTAATGTACATTCATCTCAACACAAGTATATGACTACAAAATAAATAACAAAAATTACTAGTTATACTCAAATAAGACACAATGTATTGGGAAATTCTAAAACACTTCATACCAATCCTAGGAATTTAGATAGGGGATTCCAGAAAATACTTAACAAGAAGAATGCAATCGTGAGTTCAATAACACTGATAATGTCCATCCAATAGGTACTTCCCATCAGGTCTCTCCATGAAAGAGATTCATTGATAGATCTGAAGAGATATATGATATATAACATATGAGTATCAGAAACAGGGCCATGTGGTGATACCGACTACTCAATCCTAATCAACCCACAAATTAGAGGATCGATGCCCACATAATGTTGGTCACATCGATTCCGAGAACTCCACCTAGGGAATGAAGAATAAATAATGATCCTACTCCGGGACTCCCATGGGATTCTAAAATCTATATCCTGGAATTATAGCTGAAAGGATCATAGTTTTATGTGTACAAAATGATCCATACTTACCTTTTGGGTAATGATAAATGGAAATACCCAAATAGAAATTGTCACGATTCCGAGGAAAATAGAATCAGGAAATGTAAGAAGGGGTACACAAAGTGTAGTAGGGTCACTACTTGTGTCTATTTATGATGGGTACTACCTATATACAAAGGCCCATGTAATTAAAACATGTCATGGAGAATATGGTTACACAACATGTAAAAGGATTCAGAGGCCATGGCTGTCCATTTGTGGTCCACCCATGTGCTATGGTTTTCTGCTACTACATGGCTTCATCCCATGTATTCCTTTGCATGTACCAGTACATGTGGTAGCTCATGTACCGGGTCTAGGCCCTGTAGTGTGGGGGAGTACACACCATGTAGTAAATCCATGTACTCATCCATGTGTCAGTGTACATACCATGTACATAAAGATTCATCCACTTCTAAAGACACTCAATGTAGCTCAGACTACATGTTGTGTATGTCATATTTATCTATAATTACGTGTTTTTCATTTTTCCCAAGAATATTGATCTTATGATCATTATTAGGTGCTTGGTTTTCTTCCAAAAAAATGATTGAATGTATCTTGATCCCTCTAACACCAAATTGGCATGACATAGGCCATCAAACAGCTCAAAAGATGTGATTGTAGGAATTCTTCATCATTGCCGAAGAACAACGATTTGACACCCACCGTCATTTGATCCACAACAGCACCCACCATAAAAACGTTGTCTAGTTTCCCTATTATGGGTTCTATAGTATTGTATCAATGAACTATTAATATAGGGCGTAATGATCCATTATTCAAATTTGGGGGATGAAAGAAGAAAAATAATGATGAACGCAGGAACTTGGGGGTGACAAATTCACAAGAAATAAACCAAAGGAAATAACCACATAAATTTTTCATTATATCCCTGATAAATTCCCGTAAGAAAAATAAGTGAATCATAACCAAATAACTTGAATCATAATCATAATAAATCCCACAAAATCATCCCATAACATGGGTACATACTATATATATGATATTCTATTTGTGGATTAGTCCACGTTCATTGTATGAATTCATGAATGGGAAATAAGAATCGAAATAACCCATCCTAACAAGATTTTTTATTGCTTAGTGATGAATATTAGTCACCATGTCATCGCAGTTGGTGAGATCTAGCAAGAACAATGTTAGTCAATCTATGATTCGTGGATCTGGCATCACCTATAGAGTGGATTCCCAATATCTTTTCTCCAGGGCCTCTATTGGATTCTAGGGTCATGAGCCTAACCCTGGATCTCTTCAAAGTGGTTTATTTGAAATAAACATGTCTCTACATCTCTACATTGATAAAAAATAAAAAACAATTATCAATTTATTTTTTTAATTTAAAATAGTCATGATTACTTTCCCCCATTGAACAACACCAACCAATGTTTGGTTACGCCTAGGGTAAAGCCAATTTTATGACGGGAACACATTCCTTGGATTTCTGGTTTTTGAACTAGTTTATAAGTTATCCAACATATTTTGGAAAACAACTTGAGTATTATATTTAACATATAAATATTTTTCAAAAAAATAATCCATGCACATTAGTTCTTGGAATCACATTTCATATCAACACCGTGAATCTAACTTAGTCAATATAATATTTAAATATAATACACAAAATATATGGTTTATCACATTTTCCCCAACTTGGGGATTTTCATCCCCAAAAATATTAATCAAAGGATACTAAAAAAGAAGTGGATACTGAGCATGAATCTATGACTCTATCACCCATGTGCTCTCCTAGAGATTTATGTGAAACCACTAGACACACACTAATGTAATCAATCTCTTGGAAAAGGTACACTCTTATAGATCCTCGATCAATGTTGTGCACTTAACAATATTTCATCCATCCTCAATGTCTAGATAACCCTATTCGATGACTTGTGATGGGTCATTCACATAACTCTTCATCGAAAACACATGGAAGACGTCGTGTAATCAGTCTAACAACAGTGGTAGAGCGAAGTGGTACCCCACCGTTCATACAAGAGAAAATATCTAAAGGAGGCATATGAATCTCAGATATAGCATTCTTCCCCGTCCAAAACTCTATAATCAACATCGAGGTAGAGCCCATTAGAATAATGGTTATCCTTCCTCGAACTTCAAAGGTCTCATCCAGTAACCAATATAAGACATTTGATGGATATGTGTGGTCCTTGTCTACTCCTAGATAATCATCACTATCTCTTTAGTAGATTTCATAAGCTCTATGCGCATGTTTACTGATTTTACTAGGTCATTCATAAAATGTGGTGACCTCTAGGGTCATCTGTATAAAACGTCGAATTGTGCAACACAAATGGAGTAATGGAATTTTTTTTATAAAAACAAAAATAGTGGTTAGTTATCCTCCCAACTATAACCAATATCTAACATATATGCTAACATAATGTCATCAATAACATGAATGTTCTACTCTGAATGGTTGTATGTCAGTGGGTGAAAGGTTGTTCTCAAGCGTAACTAGATCTGAATTGCCTCATGTTATCCCATCCACAAATTGGGATGTATATTGGGCATCAAAATATTAAAATCTCATTGATGGAACATTATATAGTCAAACTACATCCTGCATGTATAGGAGTCAAAATATCGTTACTAAACACTTTTCATTGAAATCTAGGAAGTTGGGGGACATGGTGATTCATCCAATGATCTCTAATATGATAAGATGTAACCTAGATGTATATAGTAAACCTATAACATTGTTCATTGATAACCCATACAAGATCCATTTTGGTACTTCAAGGGGATGAGAAAAACTTATAGAAACTTGGTGCTCATCCTTCAATTTCTAACAAGTAAGACATTGATATAATATCTATTCTACACTATCTATTATTTGTGGACACATAAAAAAATGTAGGAGGTCTTCATAATCTTTTCCACACCCATATGTAATTCCAAAGTGGAAATATTAATCTCCCTCGGAACCTCCTCCTACAATGCAAGACGAACGACAATATGTCCACTAAAAATAATGATGTGATCCAAACCTTTTGAAAATCCATTAGTATCATGCATTTTGTAAAATGGGAACGATAGTTTTCATATTTGATGACCCCATGTTGTTCCTTCATCACTTGTTGTAAGAGTGGAGTGGTAACAACCATAGACTGGAGGTAAGATTCTCTATGTCGATCCTTAAAGGGTAACTATAGCAAGGCCAACTTCTCTGATGAATCATTCATTAACTCCAAAGTAGATCTCATGCAGAGTGAATCTGCAACCACATTCAAATAGCAACGAGTTTAGAAAATATAAATTTCATTTTCCTAGAGGAATTATATACATCTATTATATCTCATGTTCATATCCTTATAAAACAAGATATACATGAGACTCTTATTATTAGTGCATAAGACAAATTGACCGCCATTCAGTTAGTGTCACCACATCATCAATGAGAATACTACCACTACAAACACAAAATCATGGGTCATATATTTTATCAAATGTGGTCTCAATTATTTTTAAAACATATGCAATCATCACTCACATAAAAATTAGGACAAAACAAAGATCATAAACAGATTCATTACATAACACTATATACTCAACAAACTCTTTTGGTAATGTCTAGACCAGATACCTCATCAAAATATTCCACAACTGGTGAAATTTATTCTATTACTTCTATTTCCAAAAGAATGGATTCCCCTTTGGAGTCAAATATTTTATTGGTATTGATATCATGGATAAATAAGGAATTAATCTTGGGTAATAAACTACTAGCTTAGGAATCTCAAGGCCTATATCATGTTCCTCAGTGGTTCCCATTCTAACACCACCACGACCATGGATGGGTCCATTACCACTCCATCCACTAAGAGAACATGTCCCATAATGTGGACTGAATGAATATATAACCAATATTGAGAGATTAAAATAAATATTGATCTCTTGGATTATATATAGAACTATCTATATGCATCTCATGTTCACCTCCTCGGACATAGAGTGCACAAGGATATCGTCGATAAACACTAACATGAACTAGTCTATGTGAGGCTGAATGATCCAGTTCATGTGCCTCTTGAACACTTATGGTTCATTCGTCACCCAAAATTGCATCACTATGTACTCAAAGTGATATTAATGACATGTGATGGATGTATCTAGTATATAATCATTCTGTACACATTGTCGATGAAGGCCTTGTCTGAGGTCAACCTTCGAGAACCATCGTTACCCTTTCAAATAATACAAGAGGTAATAAATCCTAGATAGTGGATAATTGTTCTTTAATGTCACCTAGTTAATGTTACTTTAGACCAAACACAACAACAAGCTCTTGTATATCGTTATGTAAAACAAAATTGGGTCTTCTTTGGTGAAACCCTAGGTATCTCAAATACCTTCTTTTGAAAGACATCGTACTGAAATATCAGCTAATGAAGCTATGAGGGAGCTATCTGATATTTTCATTTAGATATAAGTTTCCTCCTAGAGTAAAAATCAATGATAAATTCTCTCTCATGGTGGGGAGGTGATAAAAGATCATATTCAGAAGATATGTCCTCGTACTCTTCCCCCAATGCTAGAAACTGGAAGCTCTAACATATGCTTCACTAATGTTAGTGTCATCCAACTGAAGTGCTATAGACTCTAGCCTCTTATACATTATTCCACCAAGTGCTTCCAAAGATTCCATTTCACTAATAAAGGTAAACATCATTCCATCACAACGGACAAACATCACCCTTCTCCTCAAATATTCATTTTGGGAAAGTACTATTGATAACCCATCCATACCAAGAATAACATTGTAAGGCATCAATACTTCCCAAAGAGGCGCCTATTGGAAATATATCCTCAAACTTTTAGGTAACACATTCAACACAAGTGTGATAAATTAGTATCCTTCTGTAGGTGCCTTCAAGCATAAGGGTTGAGTAAATGGTTCACCAAAAATATATAGTTCTCAAACAAGATATGTGGTGAGAATGGATTGGATAGAACATATTTCTATCACTATTTAATATAATGTATAAAAATCATATATTGTACTTATTACCATTCCTAGAGCCACTAATATATATTCCATGACTCTATGTATTACTCCCCTCACCTTTCCTCTAGCTTCCAGAGCCTGACGTGGACCACCTGGGGTTGGTGGTGGTAGAAAATAAAAATGTCGACCACCTTCTGGTCCTCTAAAAAATCCTCCACCACATCTTATACCCTGCATTTTTTCCAAGTCATGTCATTATCTCTACCTTGGAGGTTGATACAATGTATCACTGTGGGCAGTATGGTAGGTCCGAAAATCATGGGTGATATGTCCCTTTCCATCACATGGATAGCACTGCCTCTCTCTTGGATGATTAGACCCACCATGTGAGCCCTAAACAATAGATCCTCTCTCATGGGACCTCCTCTTGAAACATATAACATATTTAGGTCCTAATAATGATATCTGATCTCTGGTTTTGATGTCTCTAATTCTACTCATCCTATGATGAGCATCTCTAATTGTATCTACACATCCAAGAAGTTCCAACCACTAATGTTCATTCATGAACACCATCATAAGTTGGAATACATAGAGGGATAATAATGGATTATATTACCGTATATAAAACTTTATCTATGGTATAATCCCTGATGTAATGATCTCAATCCATGTCTATAGATTACCTAGAATGAATGGAGAACCTTGATGAATAATAATCCACTATCACGCTACCCTACCAGTGTTGAAAACACTCTTATATACGCATAGCTGTCTGCGTAACTGGATAAAATTCTTCTTGGAATAGGAAATTCCACTATTCCTATAATTGTGTCACATATTTATTTTTCCAAACAACCAAAATCTACCATCTCCATGATGAGTCATGTAGAAGGATTGCTTCCAGGACAAACATCTGATCTGTGGTTGTCCTTACTCGATGGAAAACTCATGTCACCACCTCAAGACAATCCTCATAAACCTATTGGTATGGATCACCTCAGAATGTGAAGGCTATATTTCAATGAATCATCTGAAGCATTCTCATACTACACTCTCCATCCACTGGTATTGGGGGATCCACATGCTTCTCTTTGTCTGGTGGTATGGATATTGAACAACCTGGTGGTGACATTTGGGGAACAAGTGCATGTTTCAATGCATCTTCACTAAGGAAGTCATCCTTGCTACCAGTATATCAAATTAAAGATTGTCAACATTGTGGTGACATCTATAAGGAAAACAATATGTTTCATGGTGTATGAATATATCTATATATATGACTCATTAAAGTCATGGATACCACAACCCATTCCTATAAGATACATGTACTATTATTTTCCCCGCATCCAATAGTAGCATGTACAAAGTCGAAAAGTAGGACATCAGAGAACTGATGTGTGGATATATCATCCATTACACCCACACTAGAGTCTATATTAATAAATATGACCATGAATAACATATCAATGTTTCTACAAACCAATATCACATACACCATGTCCTAATATAGAACCGACCACCTCTGTTAGCACTCCGTCACAACTTTTCTGAGTTAGGAACACGCCATGAATCCCCAAGCCCACCACCAATAGGCAAGTGGCTGGTTACTATCACTTAGTAGTCATATCACTAACATGGGAGGAATTTCCTATATACCTATAGACATTCCCACAAAATGATGAAATGTAAAAACACACTATGTAAACAAAGCAAAAATAGAACTATATCCCACAAAAAGAGTATGATGGAATGTAATGTAAAGTAAATAGTTCTATAAAACAAGAAGAAAATTGTATTTATATAACCACAAGTCCAAAAATTATTAAAAGGGTACAAGGATTACTATCTATAGCCACATGAACACACCTTGGTCTATTCAGTCTCACAAATCATCATCTGGTCCTAGTCTACCTAGGAATCTAACAAAATGTAAATCACCTGAACCATATATGACATGTTATAGAAAATCATGTCAAGTGCTGGGTATAAAAATACTCAGTAAGAAACCGCGAAACAAAAGATAATTACACCAAATGAAATTAATGTCATATATAATGTTGAATATGTCAAAAAAACATATAACAATAATATACATATATACTTAACCTAGAATCACAATCTAGATGTAAGGCACAATCATTTCATAACAATTCTAGGAATTCATCTCAATGTTTCAATTAAGCTCTAAAATGGAATAACACAATCCTTCATATGATAGCACTGATGTCATCCATTCGAGAAGTACTACTTGTTGGATCTGTCCTTGAGAGAGGTACACTAATATATCTAAATAGATATATGGTATAAAATAGATGAGGATTATATATAGGGTCATTGGATTATACCAACAACCCAATTTATATTATCCATCAATGTAGAGGATTTGGTCATGTCGATACCGAGAACTCCACCTAGGTCCTCATGAATTAAAAGAGGATCTAGCTTCAAGCCTCTCATGGGATTCAAATAACACTTATTAGGATGTCCTGCTAAAGGGATCATATTCCTATGTGTTGGAAATGATTCATACCTAACTTCTAAGAAATGTTAAATGTAAGAAATTGTAATGAATTTTTTCCCTAATATTGAAAACAAGATAATAATTCCAAGTACTAAGTGGTTAATTGTGTGTAGTAGGGTCACACGCTCTAGCTATTGACCGATAGTATTTCCAGTGTACAATGTCACGTCTCCATAAAACATGTCATGTAGAATATGGGCACACAACATTTAGAAGGAGTCACATTACATATCAACCCATCCAAGGACCTATAGTGTTCTCTAGTCGTGTGCTACTACACAATTTCATCCCGTGTACATATACCAATGTACCAGTATATAGTGTAGCTCGTGTATTAGGTAATGGCCATGCCAGGTGGGGGAGTACATTCTTTATAGCCAACCTATGCACTCTACCCTGTTTTTGTATACATTCCATGTACATGATGAGTCATCCACTACTAAACACACACCTTGTAGATGAGACTACATGTAGTGTGTTATATTTTTCTCTTAATCCATGTTCTTCATCCACACATGTTGATCATTCTCCAGATGTAACTCTGGGGAAAAGATTGTCTAAAAACACTAGATAAAAGGTATTATAAACCATGAAACACTAAATCGATGGGATTTGGGATTTCACATTGCTCATAAAATGTGATGATAGCTGTTCATCATCATTTTGATGAATGTGGATTTAACACCCATCATTCTTTGATATTTCTCAACACCCACTATTATAGCTCTATTGAGTCATCCTGATGTGGAATCTATAGTTTCAGTTCATAGATTAAATAATTCAACGCACAATGAATTATTATTCCAATTAGGGAGGTGAAAATAAGAATACAGTTGAAGAACACAAAAAATATGGGGAGAAAAACTAACAAGGAACAAGCCATAAGAATGAACATTGGTTATTGTTTGTTCTGGCCTTGATTTATTCCCATAAGAATAATAAAAATTCAAAAAAAAATCTTTAGAATCAAAAAGCCGATGAATCCCAAAATAAATTCCCATCACTAATATACAATCAATCCACAGGCTAATAGGTTCATGGATTAGTCTATATTCATTGTACGATTTGAAGAACATAAAATATGAACAAAAATAAAGCATCCTACATGGATTTTGGATCACACACTAATCAATATTGTTTTCTGTGTGGTCACTATTGGTTAGATCTACTAATAATGTCATTCATTGATATTTTCTCTATTTTTATATAAACCATTTCTGAAAATAATATCTTGGACTCTCTATCTAAGGCCTCAAGTGGATTCTTGGGTTTTGAGCCTAACCCTGGATCTCTACCAAAGGTTTTATTTAAAATAAACTCATCACTACGTCATAATGTCAATGAAATAAAAATAAAAACAAATATTTAACATTTATTTTATTTATTTAAATGGCTCATGATACCATTACACAATCTACAAACATTGACCAATGTGGGTCCATTCTGAGGGATAAATCAACTTTTTAACTCAATAGTGTCTTCAGATTTCTGATCTGGGCACCCATTTATACGTTATCCCAGTTTTTAAGGAAAATTGATTGCACATGATATTTAATATTTTATTATTTCTTAAACATATTTTCTAGGAACACCGTCCCTCAAAATGTCACATTATATCAGTTCATGATCTCAAACATAATCAACAAGTATTTAAAATTAAAACATAGCAAATCTGTGACATTACAGTTTAAAAATACAATAAAATATTTTTCATGACTATATGAGTTTACAAGATAATTATTATTTCACAAAATATTAATGTTGTATTACTCAATGGTAGGAAGCAGAATGAATCATTATTACACTGAATATGATGTAAATTGAATGGATTTTTCGCCTAAGAAACTGAATTTTCTTATAGTTGGAATTTAAAATCCATTTGTTTCTCAAAAAACATCCACAAACATTGAAGCTCCCAAGATTCTAATTGAGAGAAATATAGAGAAATATTTATTGGATTACATCAAAAAGAAAACCAAACATATTTTAGTGGTTCATATATTCCATTAATTATAGAAAAATGGATTAGTTCTAGTAAAACTATATTTACTATTCAACAGTGATTGGAACATCAATCTTTTTTAAGGTTTTTTATAATTTGGATGGAGAATTATAACAATGGGGGTGTCATATCAAGAACATAAAGGAAAAGGATGAAATATACTATATATAGTAGGATGAGTTTAAAATCATATTTCATAGTATGTTATTTCGTTGTATTATTCATGAGAAAATAGATATAGAATTATTTTAGCAGTAATATAGGGATAATAAGTCGATTGATACATATGATGAAAATTTTACACGACCTTTGGTGTATGCTTATGTTATTATCATTCAACATAAAATTAATGATGACTTATTCCACATTGGTTTAAAACCATGTCTCCATAGGGTGTTATTCATTTGTATATTTAATAGTAATGATTTTATTGCGTAACATGATATCATGGTAGAAATTGAGATTGGAGTTACTCATTAATATCATAGTGTTTATAAGAAAATTATCACTCAATTTAAAGGGAATTAAAAAACCTTTTAGATAATAACTGATTATTCAAATATTTATATATTATGTAATGGAATAAGGAGTAATTTTTTTTATTAGAACTTGTATATATTTTTGGTGAAGAAAAAATGGTAATTAGGAAATACAGTTTAAAATTAATGGGGAAAAGGTTTATAATAATGAAAATAAAGGGACAGAACCACATAATCCTCCACCCACAGTCTTGTGTTTCCAATTAAAGGACTATGTGAATTATACCAACTGGTTCATATATGTAATGGTTTATGAAGATGGTCAATGTCAAAAAATTATTAGCCCCATAGATAGAGGTAAATGAAATCTGTTCATTATTTTTTATGAGGATTATGATAATGACCTGGTAAAAGATACATTAACCAACCACTCAATAACTACTAATGTCATATTTAATTACGGATCTACCAACTCGATTACATCAAAATATTTATCTATTGGTGTTACTATAAAACCATAGTGGTTAGATATTGGATATTCAGATAAAACTATTAATGGTATGATGATCAAATATCATTTATTTTTTGATGAATTTTAACATCATACCCTAAATTATGATGTTGAGTTCTTGATATGACTTATTCATAACTGTAAACAAATTTCATAAAATCTATATAGAATTTAACATATTAATATTTAGGAATTGAAAAAGATTATCAAAATGAAAATTTACATGGGATAAATTTTACAAAGATCCTCATCAAATGTTTTAATAGTAATTTTTGTTGATATGAAATACTGATCAATGAAACAATGCATTGATTATCGAGAACATAACAAAATAACTATGAACAACATTTATCCTTTACACCATATTAATGACATGTTTTATTAAAAAAAATATCTCAATACTTTTCATATATTTTATATCATTCTAAATATCATCCATTAATGGCCAATGAATAGGATATTATTTTGATAACATTTCGTACAATTTAGGGACACTATTAGTTAATATTTATTACATTTTATGTGACTAATTCCATATCCATTGTCAAGGATTTAATGAATAATGTAATTTTACATTACATGGATTAGTTTTTTGAAGTCTCTATAGATGATATACTTATAAATTCAAATACCACGGATGATTATGAAGGTCATTTGATAATTATGTTGAATCCCTTGAAGAAGGTAAAAATTGTTGAGAAAATTAACAGGTGTGAATTTTTGATTCATAATGTTTTATTCTTGGGTTATAAAATCACGAGTTATATTATATCTATTGGTAATTAATAGATAGAATATTTTGTATATTAGACCATCATAATAACTGTGAATATAATATACTGTGTTTTTAGTTTGGATGGATAATATCGGTACTTTTTATGTATTTCTCACAAATTTCTAATCAACCCACTATAGTAACATCAAAGGGTTCTATGATCCTTTGGACTAATAAATGATAAAAAAAATTCAATGAACTAATGAAAAGTATAGTTAGTACACCTATTCTTACATTACCATGGAGTGGAGATGTTTTTTAATCTATAGTGATGCATCAAATTAGGGATTGAGATGAAATTTTATGGATAAATATATAGTGATGTATTATGCCTCACACCAATTGAATGTTCATGAGAAAAATTACCCAACTCTTGATTTAGTGTTAATAGTTAAACAATTTCAATTAAGGATATGCTGGAATTATCTAAATTTAATTTTTTTTAATATAAATACTAATCAATAATGATTAGATTATATTTTTCACATAGAAAGAGTTGAATATATGCTTGAGATGGTAGTTGGAAATAATTAATGATTCTGAATTCGTACTTAATTAACACCATGGAAATGAAAATAAGTTAGTAGATTCATAGACCTAATGTTTCAAATCTGTCTTATCTATGATGATGATGAAAAAATATAATTTTCATTTGAATTAAAAACTGTATGTCATGAAATCATTAAGTAAGGGGATAAATTTTATCTTTCCAAAATGAGTGTTCAACTATATATCTATGAGAAAACTAATTAGGTGAAGAAATATTATATTGAACTACATAAGAAGGTGATAAATTCTATTTTGTCTAAAATTTATTTTTTTGATTATAAGTTTTAGAAACTATCTATATGTTCAATCTATAATATATTTGAAGAAGTAGTTGATCGATAAAGATCATTATCCATCATTAACTATTTATCATGGTATTAAAATGATGTATATAGATTTATACTAGTATATATGATTGGATAAAATGAATTTATGTATTGTATAGTATCTATATCAGTGATTAGTAGTTCAGAATTTTGAGGCTATGTGATAGACGTATTGTGGGGTGTTACGTCAATTATCACACTATAAAGATATTTGGAAAACATCACAGTGGATTTTTTCATTGATGTCCCCAAAACATTGAGTGAGTGTGACACTATATAGGTGGTAGATGATATTACTATATATTAAAAACTCTATATTTCCTAGAGATACTATTTCTAACTATAGATAATTTCTTGAATTTATTTTATGGAAGTGTTAGGGAATCATTTTGTACTAAATAATGTGGTATCTTATCATGATATGGTGTTTTTCTTGATGCTCTATCAATGTCTTCATTATGAATTAGACAAAGAGTTGAGTTTTAGTAATTATTGTTATCTTCATATATATGTTGATTCTGAGAGTAAAATTAAAAACCTAGAGGATATGTTGACAAGTGGTTCTATTCAATTCAATGGTGGTCAATATCAACATCATCCACTATTTTTGTTTTTGAACAAAAATATCTTTAACTCGAAAAATTATATGGATCTTTATGAATCCCTATATGGAAATAAGTATTGGAATCCAGTATTATGAGATGATATTACTTAAATAAATCTATTTGGAATTCTACTTGCTGAGGAAATGATAGAAAACATCACAAACATTCAACATCATATCTGGGAAGCTCGTAGTTGAAAAAGAAGTTATACATGATATCAACGGTGTGACCTAAAAATTGAATTTGGTCAAAAGGGTTTTCTATTAACTACTCTAGAGAATATGGTTGTGATATATAGATAGAATGGAATCCTGATCCAAGTGTAATATTTTCCCTATATATATTCCTGATTTGTTTGGGATAGTATCTTATCTCTTATTGCTTCCCCCAAACCTCTCTCTTCCATGTGTCTCTTCATACATACCTAATATATCTGTAACGTCTCATTTTCTGAAGACACCCAGTTGCGCCCCGTACCCGGTTGGTCACATGACCCCAAGCGCATTTTCGTGAATGCCAGAGGCTTACGAATAGCAGCGAGGGCCTTGGGTGTTATAATGGGGATACTATGCCCTCATTGGCATGGTACATAGCAGAAGTAAACAAATATACACAAGAGCGGATGCAGTAATAATGTCATACAAAAATAAACAGCTAATGACTAATAGAACATATAGGATCACATATATAAAGTGATGCATAATACACATGTCATGGAATGCAGCAAACAAGTCACAATGATAAAATACAACAGTACTAAAAAAAGTTCAAAAAATATTATGTAAACTCTCCAAATTGCAAGTCATAGCTTGGTCCCATTCTCTCCAACCCCACAACAAGTCATGTACCTGAAGTAGAAGGGCGCTTGCCCATATATATACCTACAACAATATAATATGTTTGGGCCCAAAAAGCATGGCCCAAAAAGGGTGTGAGAATAAATCCCAGTAGGAAACCACCATGAGATCTGTTCCTTATAGTCAGCTAATATATGGAAGCTAAAAATACAGGAAACAATAAACAGGAAGGGAATCATAATAAACAATCCACAGTCTCAATATCTATAAATAACAAAAAAAGTAGATAAGCCCAAAAGGTAACCCTCTTGGAATCTCACTCAGTCTATCCCCTCTGGTCCTAAAGAACAAGGACAAGAAACCCTCTAGGTAGAACTTATAGTTTCACCCCTCTATTTCATCTAAACTATAGAGTCTCTGAGGAATCACTCGCCATCAATTCCCCCTATTGTCTTGTATTGGTACTATAGGTGCTCTAGGGAAGCACATACATCACATTCTCTCTATGGCCCATGTCAAGGAACTATAGACTCTCTATAGAAGCACTCAACGTCAAATCACCTTGTGGCCTCACATCGTAATATTATAAAAGACACTCTGGAGAAGCCCTTACATCCATTCTTCCTTTTGACTACACCAATAGGTTCTCACGACCTTGTGTAAACCAACCAGTATATTATCATGTATCAGCCAAGGTAAACCTCAAGAACCACATGGCCAACAATCTACAACATATCAGCATATCCGAAAAACTATCACACCATCCAACAATACAAGGCCTGAGAAAATAAACAGTTGCCTAACTGGAAAACAATACACAAAGGTAAAAACAGGCAGAACATGCATGGGAAACACATCCAAAGTACATAAATTCACCGTATTCACAATAAAATATCTTCTACTCAAGCATACATTCCTAGAAGACAAACAATAGGGCTAAAACGGTAAATGTGCAATACCATGTTCATGGGAATTGGGAAAAGTTTCACATAAAATTCAAATTCAACAACAAAAAGGCACAAACCACCTACCTCGGTGTTGGGAGATCAAGATACTTGAACCATAAAGCTTGAATATCCTTATAACACCATGCATCTATAAAATCATATTAAACATTCAACCCATGATAACTCCTGAAGGAGGAGAAATCAAGGGATGGTGCTCTAGGAGAAGAGTGAATTCAATGATGTGATTCCACCTGAACCAACAGTGTTTGATTTAGAGGACGAACAAATGGCCATGGGCTCATCAATGATCCAAATTTTCTTAGTTATCTCAGATGAACTAGGTTCGGGAGGAGATGGGTTTGTCCATCAGACACGACCCTAGTGTGTTTAATGAATAAAACAAAATACATGGCGTGTAAATTTGAATTACATAGTGTGAACATGCAGTTTCCGTACATCGCTTTAGGTGGCCTCTAAGTCATCACACATGGACCTGTGAAAGCCCGCTACACGGCCAGCACACGGTTACCTATGGTAACCAAGTACACAATGTGTACTCATAAACTACACGACATGTACTTCAAAAATATCCTGAAACTCCTACTTTCTAAAAAACCACAGGAAAATGAAAAAAATACTCGAAAATAGGATCTGGGTGATTACAAACTCCCCCCTTAACGAAATTCATCCACGAATATCCCTAGCTTGGCGGCATATGAGAAGAAACCCCAAACAGCTCCTGCCACTGTGATCGTATATCAGCCTCCCTCTCTTAAGTCACATCCTGAACTCGCCCGTGCTGCCATAGCACCCATACTAGTGGAACAGACCATCCATGGAGAACCATTGTAATTTGATCAAAAATCTAGATAGGATGCTCCTCGAAAGGTGCATCCACTTCCAACTCAACCTCCTTGGGTTTGAAAAAATGATACGGGTCTGAAAAGTAACGTCAAAGCTATGAAATATGGAAAACGTTTTGCATAGCTCAGTACCTTTGAGGTAACTATAATTGGAAGGAAACCAGACCTACTCTCTCCAATAACTCTAATGGCCCAACATACCTCGTTGAAAACATACCGTGTCTCTTAATACTCTTGTGTCCTAACCTTATCATGACACACATGAAAACCTGATCCCCTCCCTTGAACACCACTGGTTGTCTCCATTGATCAACATAAGAATTCTATTGAGACTATGTTGTAGACATCCTCTTCCAAATCAACTCTATATACTCCATGGTATATTGAGGAATACTGTGTCCCAACAAAGCTATCCCTCCAGCCTCCATCCAACATAAGGGAGATCGGTATGGCCTATCGTACAAAGCCTCATAAGGTGTCATCTAAATAATTTGTTGAAAACTATTGTTGTAGGAAAACACTAAATGAGTTATATGCTTCTCACAAGAACCTCAAAAATCCATAATGCTTCCTCAGATCATGTCCTCAAGAACCTGAATCGTACGATTGGATTGGATATCTGCTTAGGGGTGGTATAATGTAATCAAAATTACATGTGTACCCAAAGACTTCAGAATCCCATGCTAGACCTGATATGTAAAACATGCATCACTATCTGAAACAATGGAGTGTGGAACTCCATAAAGACATACAATCAATTAGATTTAACACCATCCCAGCTCATCAGCACTGATGGTCTCCATGATCGACAAGAATTGAGAAACATTCGCGAGTCTATCAATGACAACCCAAACTGCATCATTCCCTCGAGGCAACCTAGGGAAACCAGTCACAATGTCCATCACGACATCACTACACTTCCACTCGAGAATGGGTAAATACTGTAAAAGCACAGATCATTGCTGATGCTCTGCCATCATTTCTGAAAAGTGGAACACCTCATGAAGAAACTAGAAACATCCCTCATCATATCTGGCCACCAATATTGAAGGTGTAAATCACGATACTTATTGGCGCACCAAGATGATCATCCCAAATATATTAATAAAATCCCTCATTAGCTCCTCGCTTATATCTATTAGCTCCCATATGCATCCCTAGAAATTCAAGATCACATCCTCACCTATAGTCCACCATGAAATAGGGTCCTTTACAGACACACATTCCCACAGGACTAGGCCTTTAGAATTTGATAGCTTCCACATTCGAACTTGATCAACAAAAGTTTAGGTAATAGCTACAAATGAATGAATGGTCATCCCATGTCTATCTTGAAAATCCAAATGCATCCTTGAGAATAGATCCATAAGCCTCTACTCACTACTAGCCTCCTAAAACGCATGTATCTGAGTCCAACTTCTCAACGCATCAACCACTGCATTTCCTTCCCCAGGCTTGTAGGAAAGCTCAAAGTCAAAAGACTGAAGGTACTCGACCCGCCTTCTTTGTCTCAAATTCAAATCACACAGTGTGAAGTTGTACATGAGGCTCTTGTGGTCGGTGAAAACCAAAATATGATCTCCTAGAAGCTAATGTCTCCAAAATCTTAAGGAATTAACAAAAACAGCCAACTATAGATATTGCGTCAGGTAATTCCTCTTGTGTGGCCTTAACTGTCAGGACCTGTATGAAATGACTCCATATCCCGGCATAATCACATCACACTGCCCATTACCTGATGCATCACAATAGATGGTATAGATCTTTCCCACCTCTATAAATACAAGTAACAGTGCTGAAGTAAACCTCCCCTTCAGCTCCTGAAAGGCTGACTCACAAGAATCATACCGTAAGAACTTTTCCCCCTTCTTAGGAAAACTCGTCAGCAGTGTTTCTAAGTGTGAAAAGTCCTGTATAAAACGTCAATATTATCCAGAAATCCCTAGAATGATCTGCACCTCAAATAGGTTTTCATGATGCTAATAAGAAACTACTTATTTAAGTTTATCTAGGTTTACTGAAACTCATGTCTCTGAGATAATATGACCCATGAAGTTAATCATATCAATGCAAAGGTGAAATTTTGAGATCATAGCATATAACTAATGCTACCTCAGTGTACTCAAAACGATCTCAGGATGGGTAGCATGGTCGTGTCGAGTGTGATAGTACACCAAGATATCATCCACAAAGACCACCACAATGGAATCCAATTATGGATGGAACACTCGGTTCCTCAGTTCCATAAAAACCGTAGTCACGATCGTGAGACCAAACGGCATAAACATGTACTTGTATAGACCATACCTGCTCCGGAAGGCTGTAAGAGGTATATCTGAGGTCTAACTCAAAAATTATGGTAACCGGATCTCATGTAAATCTTCAAGAACACTCGGGCCCCTCGAAGATGATCAAAGAGATCATCAATACTTGGTAAGGGATATCAGTTCTTAACTATCATCTAATTCAATTTCAGATAGTCCACACAAATCCTAAGGGTACCATCTACCTTATTAATAAATAGAACAAGAAAACCCCAAGGAGAAGTAATGGGATAGATGAATCCATTTTCTTACAACTCCCCCAACAGCATACAGATCTCCTGTAACTCATGTGTATCCATCATATAAGGAGGAATGGACACCAGTGCCTTTCTTGGAACAAGCTCAATCGAGAAATATACCTCACGCTCAGGAGGTTAACCTGAAAATTCATCTAGAAAAACATCTCTGAAATGATCTACCACTAGAGGAAAGCCTAATTGTGAAGTCCCCTATTCATTCATATAATGAATAGAAATATGGGATGTAACTCCTCTCAACCTATGATGCTCTGGACCTACTCTGCTCGTTGGGACATCCCATTCGCCCCGATGAAGAATGTATCCATCCTTTGGTGATATGAAACTCACCCTACGACTATAATAGTCGACGAATGCCAGGAACAGAACTAGCCGATCCATTACGAGAATTTCATCATAGTCTATCATCTCTAGGAAATAGATATCCCATAAAATGTGACACCCACCAACCTCTAGAGGGAACTCCTTGCATTGACGTACACTAGTTGTCCAAGTCCCCAACGGAGATTCTGGAATAAAGATATCGGCAGTGGAAATGATACAGATCTCACGGCTCTCCATAATAGCAACAAATATAATGATATGGGAAGACCCTGTATTGAGAAGAGATGATGATAAAACCGATGAAACAAGGATTGTACCTTGAACTATAGAATGTCCGGGATCCTGCTACCGCTGGGTCTGCTCCACTGCAATGTTTTGGCATGATACACAGCCCTATGACCCTTCCAGACCACACTGGGTTGATCCACTCTGTTATCGCTGAATGACCGGTGACCGAACACCACAGCCATGGCCTCCACCTTGGACTGAATGGCCGAAAGAACTCCAGTTTCTTGACTGGTGAGAAACTGGTGGTGTTTCTCCTGAACGCGGAGTCATAGAAGAACTCCTATCACGAGCTTGTGGTGAGAAGATCTGTCATAAGCGCTAAATATTACCCATCTTTCCATAAGATTGGCACTCCACTGGGTCTCTCAAGCACTGGGTCCTCAAATTCCTAGCCCTTCCACACAGGTAGTATACCACATGGCTACCTGAAGATGTCTCTCTCCTTTTACGATCACTATGCAAAGTTTCCCTGCGGTACTTCCTACTGTCAATAGGAGGGATGCTAGCAATAAATTCCGAGCCACCCTAGCTCACAAATCATTAATCCCTTAGATTGTGCTCCATGATCAGTGCCTGGTTGATGATAGTAGATATAAAATTCAACCAGAAGATGTTCATCAATGATCAGATGTCATGCCTCAGACCGTCCTCGAAATTTCTAACCATGAAAAAATGATCAACTCCCAGAATAGGCGTGAAGTGCAATAGATCGGTAAAGCAGGAGGAATACTCTATAACAGAAAGAGTACCCTGCTCCAGATTCATAAACTCACAGGCTCGACCGGCCCTCAGGGTCTCTGGATAGAAGTAGTCATAGAATATGTGTTGAATATCCTCCCATACCATAACCTACTGGCATCCAGCCTGTGAGATCACATCCCACCAACTCGTGGAGGAGTCCTGAAGCATATAGGTAGTGAGCATGACCCTCCTCTCTAGAGGCATATCTAGATTATCAGAGATCGTCATCATGGATTTAATCCATGACTAAATAGCATGGGGACCTCCTTCCCCTATGATAGCGGGAGGATGCTGCTGCTGTAAAACTCTCATCAAACCACCAATAGATGGGGAAGGAGGCGGTGCCCCCTGAATGGTCTAAATAATCCTCATAAAGCCTTCCATTAACTGTGCATCAGCGGTGGTATAACTGTTGGTGCCGAGTCTAGAATAATAAGAGGATCTACGGGACGTCCCTAATCATCCATGTCTGGTGTCTGATCACCACCTGGTAACTGGCATACAACCCAAGGGATTCTTGGTGGCATGACTCTAAAAGGTCAAACGCACACCTTAGAATAATATTATTGAGGACTGAAAGATAGAATCATAATAAGGGAACATTAGGAAGAAGGAATTCAGGTTTTACAAAACCTGAAAACACGGTGTGTACAATTCATACACAGTGTGTTCCCTTAAGAAATTTTCATGGGTGTGTAATTTTTTCAAAACATGTAATGTAACACCGCAAACACACTTTGTGTTTTCCAAAAACACTGCATGTACTTGAATTTGCTTCACTTTTCGGGGTCCTTCAACACGGTTATGCCACACGGCTCTACTAAGATAGGACTACATGGAATGTTCAAGGTAGACATAGAATATTCTTGACAATCATTACATGGCCCAGGTTGTTAGTGACACATACAGACACACTGCTCAAACTACAAGGCGTTTTCCGGATAGACATGGAATGTACGTGAAAGGGTAACACCAACCTGTGATGTTATTGGAAAAGTGAAGTACCTAGCTTAGAATACATGGCTTGTTCAAGGCTGACATGTCATGTATATCTTCAAACTTATCTTTTTGTGTATTTATTTACACGGGAATACATCAGGTTAACACCACACGACATGTACAGATGGTACACGGCTTGTCCACACAAGAAAATCCTTATCCTATGTCTCTGCCCTCATGGCTTATGACACGGTTAGAGATTTCACGGAGTGTAAAAATATTAAATGGTTTGTTCTTAAGAAAAACTATTTCTTACCGAACTGAAGAACACATGGCGTGTAGTCAAAACTACATGGTGTGTATTTAGGGTTTTTTCGGACAGTGAGCCTCAGACACTACTCCAAAGCCCACAAAAACACTAAAATGAACATTAATGGTGCCAAATTGTGATCCATGAAGGCCCATACTCCCCGTGAATCAATGTTAGGTATCTTCTACATGCTATAACAAAAAAACAAGGCAATAATCTACCAAATTCCGGTCCATGAGGGACCATAACACCTCACGAGCCTATGTTTGGCGTTCACTCAAGAAAACCCTTACACATATAATACCCTATCAAACATCTGGTATTTTTATCAAGGCATATATCACAACATCATGCATATTCGACACAACATCTGTCATAACAACATGCAATTTTTAATACATCTCTGATGGAATGGAAAAAATGAATGACCTATGATTTCTAGAAAGTTCTTATATGATGACTGAGATGGAGAACCCTCATCTCATCAAGTTGTGACAGAATTAAAAGCTCAATAACAACAACAGTAATAAAAAAAATTGTGTAAGTCACCCATTAGTAAAAATAAGATCAACTGTAAACTTGCTGAACCAGAAGAAATTGCAATAAATGAGGTAGTTTGTCTATTCCATGTACATGGGTTAGCTACTCCCAGGCACAGCTTATTACCAAGTACTGATTCCACCCTATCTCTAGCTAAAGGATCCAAAAAGTATATCAATAGAAAAGAACACCTTGGATACCACTTTGTAACATCCCAGATCTTGATGCCACGCAGTGGCGCCCTATACCTGGTTGGTCACATAGCCTCTAGCACATTTCCCCGAATGCCATAGGCTGCTAACTAACAGTGAGTGCCTTGGGAGTGATAGTGGTTAATAAATGCCCTCATTGGCAGGGTACACAGCAGATGTAAACAAATATACACAAGAGCAGATCCATTAATAATATTATACAAAAATAAACAGCGGAACACTAATAGAAAAAATTGGATCACATATATAATGTGATGCATAATACATAAGTCTATGAAAGCAACGACAAGTCACAATGCTGGAATACAACAGTACTAAACCAATTTTCAAAATAAATTCGGTGAAATCCTCAGCATCGCAGTCCATATCTTGGTCTGATGCTCTCCATCTCCACATTGAGCCACATACCTAAAGTAGAAGGGTGTTTTCCCTTATCTATACACGCAACAATATAATCTGTTTGGGCCCAAAAGCATGTCCCAAACAGGGTGTGAGACTAAATCCTAGTAGGAAGCCACCATAAGATCTATTCCTAACAGTCAGCAAATACATAGTGGGTAATAATACAAGAAACAACATACATGTAGGTACTCATAATAAATAATCCAGAGTCTCAATATCAAGCAACACTTAAACAAGTAGATAAACATAACAAGTAACCCTCTAGGAAGCACACTAGGTCTAACCCCTCTTGTCCTACCTAAAAAGTAAAAGAAACCCTCTAGGATGCACACACAGTCTCACCCCTCTTGTTCAGCTAAAATATAGACTCTCTGAGGAAGCACTCACCGTCAATTCCCCCTATAGACTTGTATCGATACTAAAGGCGCTCTAGGGAAGATATTACGTCACATTCCCTTTGTTCCACACATAGAGGAACAAAATAATCTTTATAGAACCACTAAACAACAATTCCCCTTATGGTATTTCATCGTAATATTATAAAAGACACTCTGGAGAATCCCTTACGTCCATTCTCCCTATGTTCTACTACCCTAGTTTCTCACGGCCCTGTGTAAAACAACAAGTATATCATCGCGTATCAGCCAAGGTAAACCTCAAGAACTTCTTGGATATAATTATACAACATATTAGTATTTATAAATAGCAGTCACACAATCTTACAATACTAGGCATGGGAAAGTAAACAACAGCCTAACAGGAAAACAAGACCCAAAGGTCAAAACAAGCCGAACATGCATGGGAAACACATCCAAAGAATAACTATTCAACTAATTAGCAATCAAATATCCTCTAATCAAGAATACAAGAATTGAAAACAATCAATATGGATAAAATGGAAAATGCGAATTACCCGTTTCATGGGTATTGGGAAAATTTACACAAAAAAATCAAAGGCTTCAATAGAAAGGGACAATCCACCTACCTCAGTGTTGGGAGATCAAGATACTTGAACCACGAGTCTTGAATTTCCTTATAATGCTATGGATCTACAAAAACATCTAAAAATTTCATATCACTATAACTCACAAAGGAGTATAAATCAAGGGATGGTGCTCTAGGAGAATATAGAACTCACAAACTCAATTCCAATGCAACCGTTAGTGCTGGATTAGGAGGACAGACACTCTTTCAGGGGCTCGTCAAAGATTAGCGGCTACTTGGCGCTCTTAGATGATCTAGGCTGAGAAGGAGAAGGTTATATCCTTCAAACGAAACCCTGGTGCATTTAATGAAAAAAAAAACAAAATACATAGTGTGTAATTTTGAAGTAGACGTCGTGTACTCTCCATTTCTATATTCCGCATTAGGTGGCTTCCAGGTCATCACACCTGGCTGTGTGCAAGGCCGCTACATGGAATGTACATGGATTCCTGCAGTAACCGATTACACATCATGTACTCATAATGTAGATGGCGTGTAATTCAAAAATATCGCGAAATTCTTCTATTCTCAAAAACTCCAGGAAAAATAAAAACATACATGTAAAGAGGATACAGGTTCTTACAATATCCCATGTACTAAACACATAGGTAAAAAATATAGAGTTTTTATTTACTTATATAATCGAACAAGATCAGTATTTTATATATTGGATAATTATATTTCAAAAAAAATACTTCTAAAAAATTAAATAATCATTGGAGAAACCAAAAACTAAAATAATCAGAATGGGAACCTGAGGATGTAATGAAAAAATATATCCCAACTTTTTTATTATATTTGTGACCTTTGAGGAAAAATTTCATTTTATGGGGGAATAGTGTAACCACCTGATATTTTAAGGACATATTTTTTAAATAAATTTAGTTTTCTGGATAGCACAAATTATATAGAACACTAAGCCTTAACAAACTATGATATGCTATTCATTTATAGTCATTGCATAGCAGTTGTATTGGCGGGTATGAAAATGACAAACTAAATAATGAAAATGTATGTTGACATAAGAATAAAATAATTCCATTGTTAACAAATAATTGTAAATAAAAATAATTATTATTTTAATGTAAAAGAGATGTTTTTCTAAAAACCGGTTTCAATGTACACAATGTATTTTTATATTAATTAATTAAATTACTCACTATTCATGAATTATAATAAATAAATTACTATATTATACATTTTATCTATTTTATTAACATTTTTTTTAAACTCTGAGTTATGAATAATAAAAAGTATTTTACATGAAAATGTATATCATAAATAAGTATCTTTTATTGAATATTTCATGCTTATTTTAAAAATACATTCATCAAAATAAAAAAAAATTTGATAAATTTGATTTCATATTTGGAATTTCGTGGTTTAAATATGGTAAATAAGACCCTTTTAATTTTAAAGTTTATGAATTGTATGATTAAAAAATTTTATACCTCATTAATTGATATATTTGGTTAATATATGTTAATAATATATAATAATACAATAAATTTTCAACATAGTAATTATTGGGTGATTGCAATTTCTTTTTTACCACCTCAATCATCAAATTAAAATTTTAATGGACACATATACATGAAACACACACATATATGATTTAGAGAAAATAAAGTTACAATAGTTCACACTCTTATATTTTAATATCACTTATATATCCATATTGAGAAAAATTATGCATAATAATGAATATATATATCTATATTGATATTAGTGAAATTTTTTGGATGGTTAAAATCTATTTATAATCATCGGTAATAATATAATGACATTAAATTATTTTGAAAATTCCTTATATAATTTCTTCAATTATTAAACAATATATTAAATGATACTAAAAATATTAAAATTAATGTTATTTAAGTGAGATAATTTAGGCCAAAAATATATTTTATTAACATGAGATATTACTATTTTGGTAAATAATTATATTCAATGTAAACTATTTTATTTAGGTATTTAATTTCAAAGTAATAATTTATTGTTATTATTTCTTTAATGATATTTTCTAATACATAAAGATTTATTAAATGATATAAAAATTATAATATATATATAAATTCATATAAGAAATCAATATTCTTTCACCAATAAACCACACATCTTTTATGGAACTTTTTTAATTTTATAATAACATTGTCAACCCATAAATTGTAGCAATCATTAATATTATGGTAATTGTACAAAGGGTTAATAAATAATTAAAAAAAATATGTGTAAAATTGTGATCCAAACAAGTCCAAAATATATTTTGTTATAGTATTTTGATATAACCTCAACTTATATTTGACCCTTATAATTTGGAATCAAATATAAATAAAAATTATTTTATATTTATTTTATATATTTATACATTCCAAAGGCCCCCTCCACTGAATTTTAAAATGGTAACTCCTCATTTATATTCATTACCCCAAATTGAGCATTATATGTTGATCAAAATTTACCATATTCTCCAAAAATCTCTTACATCTACATTAATGAGGCCTCATTATTCCAAAAGGATAATATATAGATCTCTTATAATGAGATATTTCCTTAACTGATCAATTTAATTACCTCCTCTAATGATTTTATTTTGTTAATAATTAAAAAATGACATATATAAAATATAATAAAATTTACTTTTGATAATGAAACTACCAATATCCAACATATTTCCTAAAGTAGGAAATTGAAATATTACTCCTGTGTAACTATGACTTACTATCTTAGGGTGGTGATACAATTGATTTATAATCACTAATTTTTTGATGGATATTATGATGTTTTTAATTTTTAAACATATCATTTGTGATATATTTATTTATTTATAATAATAAAATAATATCTACCAAATTACCTTCAATACTGTTAGAAAACAAAAATGTCGATTGAACATATGTTTAAACTACAACCTCCATGAAGTGATGTGATTCGTTTTTATTTCTATTTTACATGTAAGTTATTAATAACTAAATAAATTAATATATTTTATAAATTTATATAGAATAATAATTTTTTAATTTTGAGTTATTATTTTTCATTCATTTCTTTCATTTGTCAAAAAAATGAAAACTGCTTTCAGGGAAACGCATAGCCTACAATCTCTATAAATTTGTATAGTTCATTTTTCTATATGTATATTTATGAATGATTATAAATTGGTATATAATAAATATTTATGATATCTATTTCATGAAAATCATTTGAATATTTTCTAACCCTAATACAAATTCAAGGACCCATACAACCGAACCAAAACATACGTGAAAAATCAAATAGATATCAAAAAGAATAATGGTTCAAAAAATGTATTAATGTGTTTGTAATAAATGATTATAAGTAAAAAATATATTATATGATATATAAATTTTTTTTTAATATATTTATAATAAATATATATTTACTATAATTAATATTCTAATGTGTATAATGGAATTCAAAGTTACGTTTATTGACTTTTGTCTCATAATTATTTTTGTGAGACAAATTTCATATTGAGTAGTTGTTTTATTTATATGGTATATATACTACCTATTAATTCCTTTTATTTTTTATATTATGAATTCTATTCGAAAATAAATATACATCTAATGTTATTTCTTAGATTTAAATTATGATTCAAATGTTAATATAGAGGTAATAGTTTTAAGTTGTAATAACATTATTTATCAGGATTTTTTATGCTTACTTTATGATAATGATATCATACAATTGATATATCAAGAAACTCATGACATTTATTCCACTCTAATTTTTACATTAAAACAAATTTTTCAATTAAAATTCCTCAAATTATGTACTTAAGATAATGAGATAATGTTTTTAAGGAAGATGGACTACTTCTCTCTCTTCGATCAAAGATCATTTTTCATCAATTTTATAGTTTTTTAAAATGTTTTAAAGAAGGTAATTACAATTATCCTTTGTATTTTTTAGAAATTATTTCCCATTATTGAGTTTTCTTAAAATTTTATCAAAAAATATTTTTGTTTTAATATTACAAATAAGTAATTTTTATTATTTAATTAAAATTAAAAATGAATTTTTTCATTTAAATTATATAGTATGAATAGAATATCCAACCATCATGACCATGAAATTCATTGAAGATCACTTTAAAAATTTACAAGGATATTTGAAAATAAATATTTTTCGATAATTATTTTTGAAAATATTATATTTTGTAGTATATATTTTTCGAAGGAATTTTTATTTTCCCTAAGAATGTTTTAACAATGTTAAATTGAGTTTCTATTAATTAATGATGATAATAATTTATTTTTCTTATGATTTTCTAGAGATATAATAAAATGAAAATTTCCATACACAATATCTATATGTATTATGTTTTTATAAGATTTTTATGAAACTTTTTAACATTCCATTTGTTATTCTGTAATGAAATAATTAAATTATTATGTAAACATATCATTTCACATGTGTTATTCTATGATAAAGTTTTTATGAATCCCATTTATTTTCATGGATTGTTATATGATATACTTTTTTATGATCGTCTTAAGTCATATTTAATTATTTTATTTTATTTTTGGTTGTATATATTGACCCCCACATAGTAGTCAGTAAATAGTTACATCACATTAGATATACAAGACTAGAATGTTGAGCGATCCAAATTCAGTAAGGGACTCTATCAAATATATTAGTATTTGGATTGGACCATGAATACCATGATGGTTTTTGGAGTAAAAACAATACCCTATGACTTACCTGGCATTAATCCTTGACTACAATGGAAATTGATTTTATGCTTATGTGTATGCAATACAATTATGTCTTAAGGCGGCGTTTTGCGGTCATGGCTCATATTTTTTGATACCTTTTTAAATAATGAATTTTTAACTTCAATATATTATTAATTTACTCTTGATTATGATATATATTTTTATGGGTTGATATTAAAATTTTATAGACATTTTTTTGACCTTTTGTTCATTTTCTACTCATTTGATAATTTCAATATCTTTTGATTTCACATACTGAGCAAAGGATCTCACCATTTTTTTGCTTCATTTCCCCAGGTTAAAAAGAAATGTATTATTTATGATATTTATATGATGGGTGGTAGTTATTAATAACATAGTGGAAGCTGATTTAAATAATTTATGAACTAGTTTTTTATATGTTTATGATTCTAATGGAACTAGTCCTTTAAGATTCAGGCATGTCTAGTTTTGTTATGTACATAATATTCGTCTTCTATTATTTGATATATACATATGATAATAATGATTCAATATATAAACCCTATTGGAATATATAAAATTTATAGTGGTATCTAAGTTGATACAAAACACTCTATCACCTACATATGGTTATTATCGAGAGATTTATCAACCCACAAAAACTGTGACGGTGAAATACAATATTTTTTTACAAAAATAACTAACTAATAGAATAAAATTAATATGAAAACCTACACTAAAATCACCAATACCTCATTAAATGTAAAATATAGTATCCCTTGATTCATGACTCATTTATTCTCCCTTCGTTTCATTAATAATCTATATCATATGTTCCATCATGATTCATTGATTCATTTTGATAAAAACACATTTTGTGTTGTCTATAATCCCTAACACACTTTTCTATTATATATAGGCTTCTATTCCCTTTTAATACAACCGAAATATTACAATTGGTGGGCTTTTAAATTAATTAGTTTTTCCATCATTAGTAAGAAATCCAACCAGTGATACTGTATTCAACTACTTATACTATTACATGGAATATGGTCACATAAATTTGAATTTAATTTAGATCACCTACATCCATTTTTTGTCAAGATATTGGTTGATTTGGAATTATATTATTCATATTTGGTGAAGCAAGAATAGGGTATTATGATGAGGTGTAAAAATACATTTAAAAAACTAATATTATTCTTCAATATATAGGGTTTTCTTTTTAAAGTTTCATGAATCTACTATTTTTGTGATTTAGTACTAATCATTGAAAATATTTGGACGTACGAGGGGTACACTGACTTTAATTGATCCGTTTTATTGCCTACAGAGGGTTGGTGGAGTAATATTTAACAGTATATTGTGTCTAAGGAATAACACGACAATATTTGTTTCTATATTTAAATTGAAAAAAAATAAATTATTAAATTTCATTATTTTCACAAAATACATAGTTTTAATGAAGTGATATACAAATAAAATTTGTGTATTTAAATGGGACAATTATAACATGATACGTATTTTAGTAGTTTGGATAAGAAAGTGAATTAGGCAAAATATTTATGTTGTATTTATATAATGAACGAATATTGACTAAATTATATTAAATAATTAAACAATTTTAAATAAATATATTTAATGATTCAAAAATACGATTTCATTAAAAAAATACTTTTTATTCTAGAATATTTTAATTAATTTCTACCACATTTAGGAAATTAATTGTATGAAAATAAAATAATAATTGAAACTATGACATCAAAATTATATTAATGAATAATTTCTCTAGTTCTATGAAAATATTAATCAATTAGTTAATGTTTAAAAAATTACAATATAATAAAATGTTGTCTTTTAAATTGAATAATATTTGAATGACCCAAATTTTTTTAATGTTATTTATGAATAACGTTATTTCTGTTTGATTTTATAAATTAAAATCAATTTAATTGAAATAAATATAGTTCACAATTTTGTATAAATACCATTTTATACATTAAAAATATTTTTTATGAAACTCTTCATTCATTCGGTTTTGTGGGATTACGTTAAATTAAATATCTCTTGTGAATATAAACCAAATTGTATAATCATAATTCAATTTAATCAATCAGAAAAATAAATACTATGAAATAAGGAAACATAATTTTAATTCATAATGAATAGTAAAAAACAACAAAAATGTGTCCCCACTGTAAAATGGTAAATCCAATTATCTTAAGATTAACCTATGTTTAAGGACATTTTTTTATTAATTCATATTATATGAATGAATTTAAACCCTTATAACTATAAGAATGAATATTTTCTTTAATTGAAAAATTTAAATTAAAATGAATCATTAATATTTTAATTCTATAATATATTCATGGTGTTTCCCTCCCCAACTTTATAAAATGACTCACACCTTCAATCATTTCTACACCATTTTGAGTCACCAAGACATTATAGAACCTACTGTATTTCCTTCTCAATGTACATATAAATGATGGATAGTTGATGTTATATAAAAAATAAAATTCCATGTATCCTTAAGAAAGGCTAAAAATGAGATTTATCAAATAAGGGGAGGATAGTTCACTTATGAAACAACTGAAGATTTGATGAGGGTTTCTCACATCAGTTTGGTTTATCGAAGGCATATTTCATATTTACCACTTTTTAAAAGTATTATATATACAATAATTTTGATATTTAACACCATTATTCTCTTTGAATTATTTTTATTTAATTCTTCATTTTCCTGTATTTCTTTAATGGGGGTATTGATTCAACAGAAACTTAAGTAATAAGGGTTTTATATTAAAATGACTTTTTAATCAGATTGTTTATGATGAAACTTATGTTGATGTAATTATTTCATATTTATCCACTAAATTTGATTTATATTATTCCTTTATTGTTCCTCATTGAAAATACCTATTTCTGTTTCACATTCCCATCTTTAAGAACACATGGTACCGAAAAATGTTTTTGAGGAAAATATTAAATGTTTTACTATTTTGATGATAATATTTTTATTTCATTTAAAATTTTTTAAAAATAAATTCCATTAGGATATTATTATCCTAACACAAGAATTTAATTTAAATTTTAAGCCTTTTTTACATTCTCTATTATTATCTAAATGAATACTCATGTTGTTTTCTAAATACATTACATTTTAATTTTCTCAATAAAATATGAACAAAATATATATTTCAATGTAGACATCAATAATAGAGTTTCCTATTTCTATAATGGAATAATGTTTTAAAGATTAAATTTCATGATTAAATATTTATTTTCAAATAACATTGTTTGGTAATTTATTTTGAAAAAATTAGATTTTAAATTTCTAACTTTAAAATGAAATGGATGTTTTCCTAAACAAATATTCCAGTGATATTTTAGAAGAATTTCTCAATTATAATAATATCCTTTCATGATAATTATCATTTATTAGGGATATGGTTGAAGGATACCATCCCTATTCATTATTTGGATGATTTATGAGTATCATGATGTGATTTATATGAATCCCATTTATTATTATTCGTTATGTTGCGATGAAATGATGAAATGTTTATAAAACGTGTTTACTTTATAGGGGTTATGATATTTGGATATGATGAATTATTTGTGAAATTGGGGAAAACATATTTAAATACCCATATTTATTAGTATTTATTGAATTTTAATTAATACAATTCTCTCTATATACTTTCAACCATGTAACACTAAGATTAGAATAAATGTGATACTCTATTATAATTTTATTTAAAATTACCCATAATTATATTTCAATAAAGATGATTTCTACGAATAGAACTAACAAAATATTTAAAATTATATTGTTTCCATGTGTATCAAATTAATTGAATAATTATCTATTGATTATAAATAAAATGATGTTCATTTATAGGAAATTGTTTTTTCTCAAAACGTATATTATCTTAATAGGTAGTTTATTCACGCTTTGTGCACATAATTGAAAATAAAATATTACCAAATTATAAAAATATATTTTATAATGTTAAGAAAATTTTATTAATTTTATTATCCCCATTATCTTAGGGATTTTATAATAATTTTTTAAAAAATTCTATTTTTATTATTAAAAAAATTAATCTTTTTTATTTAAAATGTTCTTTTTCAATTATATATATATATATTCAATATTATTTTTTTAATGATAATCTAGTTTAATTATTTTATATTAATTAATATTTATTTTATAAGAATAAATTTCAAACTGATGATTTGTATTTAATCCATCTATAGTTATATACCTATTCTCTTTTGAAACATACTTTCTCGTCATTATATGCGGGTGGGGTTTTAAATTTCGATCATCTACATATGTGAATTTATATTGAAAAAATAGTTTCCATATTTTGAATCATAATAATTACTTTTATATAAAATGTTAATCATAATTTATACCATAATTATTATTTAAAATTGTAAAAAAATATAACAATCATAGATCATGTGAAATTCGGTTTTCTAGTGTCCAAAATAAGAAAATAAACATAAAAAAACATTAAAGTGTGGCTTATTTCTCTTTAATAACTATATTTATAGAACATTCCATCAGAAAAATGAACATACTATTAATTTAATTACTTTTATGTATGTTACTTTATTTTTTTAATTTTTTTTGTATATTTCTCTATGTTTTACAAGAATTTCCCCTTTCCCCAGTTATAATATTTAACCACCCCACTTAACTTGTTAACACATATTATGAAATATAGTTTAGAAAACCTAATCCAAAATAACGATCCCAAATTCATTGAGAATTTATATTTGTTCTACAAATCCTAATATTCCAACACTATCATATTTATATAGAGATCCAATGATGGATTCTCTAAGAGAAGCTAATTGTCTTTGCTATGCTCAATCTTTTTATTTCTTCTTTTACAACAATAAATTATTTCATAAAACATAACAAAAAATAACACCATTTTTTCCATAAAAATATACTTTATTATTTTGATAATATATTTTTTATCCATCTCTCATTACATCATATAGAAATAAAATCCATCAGTTTGTGGTACAGTAAACTGTCACTTGGGGAACCAATATCTTTTTCATGAAATCAAAGACCCAAATTTTTATAAATAGTGATTGAAATAATGGATATATGATATAAAAATGAAATTATTTTATTTATATAAACATAATATTACATACAAATTGTTATCATTTTCATGAATTAAGGGAATAATATTGTCACTCTTGTTTATGAATAACCAACCATCCCCACAAAGATATATAAATCATTTTCCACATCCTATATTCATAAATAGTTATAAAGACGTATCTACTACATAAATATTTTATTTATATTGTTAATTTCATTCTTTAGATTATTTATACTTTTCATATCAATATGAATAAGAACATTTTAACAAAAATTGTATTACATAACATGGAAATTGACACATAAAATACTGAAAATAATGATAAATTATTGTTAAATGGGAGACAAAATGTTATAATATGATCATATTGGATATTATAAATATTTCATTTGTTCTATTAGGATTAAATAAAATTATTTAAACCATTATATAAAATTTTATTGGATATTCAACTAATTAAATGTTTTATGTTAGAGATTTTATATCTATTTCATATTCAAAGATACATTTTCGTTAATAAAAATTTATTAAATTTTATGTGGTATATATAATGTATTATTTATGTATTTAAATTGAATTGTTATTTGTTTATGTTGGATAATGTTTTAATTAATCTTTATTCAATTATTGTTTTACAATTTTAATGTTACCAAAAATGTAATAATCTTTTTGAAATATCCCATATTTTAAGATACCTTTCATTCATGAAGAATAAATCTAATCATTTTTCAAAAATAAGATCTAATAATTATTTTATTCATGTTATTTTTTCATGGATTTGGTTATTCCCTAAATTGGATACATTATATATTTGTGTTTTTTACATTGAATGTTTTATTTTTATCTTTGAATCATTGATAAATTCATAATCATTTTACAATACTATGTCTTTTTTTGTGAATAATGGTCAATAAAGGAAATTTATTTTATTATATAGGATGAATAATTTAGTGATGCATTTATGTATGAGGATCAGTTATAGATAACCCTTCAATGAATCTATATGTCTCTTGAGATAAATAATAGGAACAAATTAAATGGGTTTTAACATGTTTTTATAAAATATCATTCATAAGGTCATCCCAGTAGTGGTATTCAAGATAAATGAGATCATAAAATATAATAGTTGATAATTTAAATGATTTATATTTCTATTATAATTATTGTTCCCTATATTTTCTCATTGATATTATCTATAGAAGCCATCCATTAATGGTTTATGGAATATATGGAATGCGTCTTTTGTAAGGTACCTTTCTATTTTGATTATAGATTATTTTAAGATAAATTTATAGATTAAATAAAATTAATTTTAGTTGGTCACATTCCCATATTGAATTTTTTTTATTCATGATATCTCACATTTTATATAACACATATTAAGCATTTTAACCAACCATATTTTCCTATGGTTTTGAAGATGAATCCATTAACAGTGTTTAAAAAATGTTGGGAGTTCTCTTTTTTCATGTTTTAATTTCTAAATGCAATTTCAAATTTGTATAATGTAAATATATAGTTCTCAATAAAATATAAACTAATCATTAAATTAGTAAATGACCCCATTGTATCTAGGATAATGTAATAAATTAGGCACTATATTTGGGTTACTAGAGTCTGGGATGTTCGAGTTGGTATTATAGAATAAATAGTAAAATTCTTGGGATCTAAATTAAGGAATACATATATTATATAACATGAAAATATGATATAATTTGATAATATTTATATAATATGATCCTATTGTCTTGGAACGATAAATAATATGTGTTTTTTTCTGGAATATATTTCTTGTTTTGATAATAAAAATGGACGTGTTCTAGAATTGAGGTTCCTAGGGGTAATAAATAAAACAATATCTGTTGGGATTGACTCATGTGCTACCTTGTACAAGAAAAAAGGTCCTTTATATGTACGTTGTTTGACACACCCTCTAAATATTTATAGGTTTGTACATATTTTCATTACAATTAATTATGTGGGATATGAAAAAATAATATCCCAACAAAAACAATGTGTGAAATTTTATGATTACAAAGTGTATAAATTTTTTATTTATGTTAAGTGTCACACCAAGTTTTGAATTATACGATAATAATTAAAAGTAATAATTTAATGATATAATCTTGTATATCCCATTTCTTTTAAATGGACCCTAAAATGTTGAAGGGTATTAATAATCATGGTCAATGTAGAAATATTTTATTTATAATGATAATATAGCAGGTATTGGTACATTAAGAACATGCATATATTAGGTAAACTTAGTCTAGATTTGATAAATACCCTTTCTCTAATAATGCCACTTGTCCACAATGTGATTATTCTATTTTATAAATCCTAATGTTAAAAAATCTCCCATCATTTAGTGAGACTAATTATATAATAGTAGTTATGAAATAGATTTAGTCCCCTGAAAATATATTTTTTTTCTTCGGGTTGTGGTAAAATAGAAAATTCTAAATATGTAGTTTATTGTATAGAAATTTTTATTGATCACTTCGGGTCACCGATCAATAATAATTATGAGAATGAAAATAAATTAGTCATGTAATGCAATGATTTTAAGGATAAATTCTTAATTAATTAATTCCATCATGAGAAGCAAACTAAAATGAAAATTAACTTACTTATTACAATAAATAATGGGTATGAATATATTGATGATTATAAATCCACCTTAAAATGGTTATCTACATATTATATGGACTAAATTTTCCACAAAAATTAATTATCAAAAATATATTTAAATAGATTATGCCATTTTTTCAATAGGTTCTTGTCTCACAAAAATTATCACCATAAAATTAAATTTGGTTAGGTATCATAAATTAAGATAAGGTATTCTCCAGATCAAATATGTTCAAGGGGATTCAGGAAAAAAAGAGACAGACTGAGTACATGAGAATTGGAATGCATCAATGAAAATGAATAAAGAAAAGTAATTGGAATATTTTGAGAACCATAGAAATAATCATCTATGGAAGTACATGAAATGATTGTGTGTTTTTTTATATGTACGGGGATTTGGTTCGTGAGGATAAATAATGAAAATAGAAGTGATAAGAATGTTAAATTTATTGTTTTAGCTATAGGTTCATGAGGAACTATGAAAATAAATTCCTCAAGATTAATGGGAATCTATAAACAATAGGAGAAGCGGAGAAGTCCATGAATATGTGAACATTATAATAGAAGTATATATATCCATTGATGTGGTGGATAGTAAAATAATCTTAATGTAAGATTTAGATAATTAATTATTTGATTCTATATCCTCACCCACTTTTATACCTTACATGTTTTCCATGAAAAAAAATATTCACCAGAACTATAAGAATGGAATTAGTTAAAAATTATAGTGGGAGTCAACAACAACATGTATATGTTTGGAGGATCCAATAATGACACATAAATTTTATTTATTTCTTTACCTCATTATCATACCTTTTATCAGATTTAGTATAATCCATGGCTTTAAATGGATTAAAAAATATTATATAATTTAATATTTCATGAAGAAGGAAATTAGTATTTGTGATGAATATATTGAACAAATTATCCAGAGGATAGATATTTCATCATCAATGACACATATTGATCCACCCTATGTAGCTCTACTGAGTGATATTCTGGGGGAAGTTGAGAAAAAACTATTTGGAAGGATAATGAAATAATCAAATTGTGGATGCACCAATTGCAATAAAATAAATTGATAAATTTCATAAGGAATTACCAAGACATATACCAGAGCATAAAGATTATTTCATCCTTTGAATTAATCAATAATACAATACTAATATTAATGAATCTCTATAGAATGGAATATGTTAAATTGTTGGTGTTGAATAAATAACAATATGAGTGATCTCATAAGGGATTTTTTTGTCCATCATGTTTCCCCATGTGAATCCCCCATTCATATCAATATGATGATTAATGGATCCATGATTTTTTGAATAGAATATAGGGTAATCAATGATATTATATTAAAGAAGATGTTTCATCTTCCAATAATGGATTACTTATTCTATTAACATCATAGAGAATATTATTTTAAATTATTTTCATAAATTATTAGTATCATCAATTACATGTAACGAGTTATGATATTTTAACGAAAGATATTTAAATTAAGTATGGAAAATATAAGATTAAAAAATAACATTTTTTGACTAATGTAGCCTCTTAATTAATGGTTTTAATAGAAAATTTATTGAAGGAATGCCTTGATGATTTTTGTCTCGTATTCATTTAAGAAATATTTTTATATTCTAAATAATAAAAGAACCATGAGAATCACCTCAGGTTCATTCTTAGCAATCCATAAAAAAGTGGTAAATGGAAAATTTAATTTCTGTGATTTATGGAATTAGGAAGTTTTTTATGGCCATATTGTGACTATGTTTTAATCGATGTTGATCCTCAAAAGACAACAATTGTTACATAATGGACTATAAAAATAGAAATAACTGAGGTATGTTGTTTCATTGGAATGTTAGGTTATTATCTGTTATTTATTAAATAAAATCTGATTGGATAAAAAAATTTACATGCCAACAAAATAGGGTTTATGATCATGTGGACAATGTAAGGTGAATAATTTTTTGATGAATTTATGTGGTGAGTAGTAAAAACCCAGATTTGAAATCTACCATTGTCCTATGAATGGTTTTTAATATTTATTATTTCATTTAATAAGATATTTTTTTACTATAATTTTTTTCTAAATACTTAGCAAGAAATTTGAATATTCATGAATGGAACTATATAACTCGTGATCTTGAGTTAGAAAATGAATTCATTACATCAAATATATAGAGGAATTATCTCAATGGTGATAGATGTGAGATATACATGAATCATAAAATCTAGAAATAAATAATTTTACTACATGAGATCAATATGATAAAAAGATGTTTTTTAAATATACTGATTGATAATGATTTATCAATACACCCAAACCTAGAGAATGAAAAAAAAGTATCATATGAATTGATTTGGAATGATAATTGAGTTTCTACCTAAATGAGCATTTAGAGGGATTCTATGATCATAGATATAGTAAAGACAAATATGTGAATTGTTAAATAAGGAGATACATCACTCCATATTCAAATGACTATGAAACCATCATTATTAGAAATGGTAAAATTTTATCAATCTAATGATGATTACATTCATAGTAAAATTAAATTTATGAATGATGATATATCAGTAGAATTTAATTGTGAAGACAGTGTTATATAATTTGTAAATTTATCATGGGTTACATCTATACCAATAAAAAAATGTAATTTTTTATGATTTTTTGAGCATAAATATCCCTATACACCCTAGTTGAACAATGTTTTATTGTGATATTGGAGAACATTTTTTAAAGGATAACATGAATTGTGAAATTTTTAATTATTTATCCATATGTATTGTTTTTAAACTAGTTATTGTGACTAGATAACATCCTATAAGAGTAATGAAATCACCCACTAGGATTTTGTTGAAATGGTATCACATTACTATGTAAAATTTCATAGAACTACCAATGAATCATAGGAATACTAATGGAATATGGGTTATCTTAGCTTGGATAACCCTATATACACATTTCTGATCTATAATTTAATAATTTTCCTCTTTTAAATAATGAAATTATATTTATTTGTTTAGTTTTATTAAATAAATGAATTCATATTTTTATAATTTTTTTTATTATTCACATTTTACATTATAATTATAGAATATTATTCATAAGGATCATGATCCTAAGATTTATTTCAGAATTTTCTACCATCGTAAAATCAATGGATAGTATAAATGACTATTCAATCAATGTAGTACATGTTTAGGTCCTCTTAACTTTTACATTCAATGAATGATGGCATATTATTTAACATTATTAGATTTTTCCTATAACAACAGTTTCCATTTATGTATTGAAATGGCTCTTTATAGAGAATTATATAGAAACTGATGTCACACAACAACATGTTAGTATGAAGTCAGTGAAAAAAATTTACTAGCCTATTTAATTTGTAAGAGAAAAAATTAATTATGAACTATATTTATGATTATATTAAATATTATCAATATATGTAAAATAGTTATACAGATAAAGGGATGAATAATTTGAAATTCAAAGTGTGGGATCATATTTTCATGAGACTATATCCAAAAAAGTGTGTCATATGGTTTGGTATGAATGGGAAAATGATCCATAATTAAATCACATCCTTTGTAATTTTGGAGTATATTTGAGTCATGAATTATTATTAGGAAATTCCATCATGTCTTTGAAAATTACATGATGTGTTCAATATATCATTGTTATGGAAGTACATACCTATCCCCACAAATATAATCGCCTCTGATGAAATATATTTTGAACCCGATATATATTGTTATGAAGAAAACATATATATTCTTGATACAAAAAAGAATTTAATAATCAATTTTATAATGTTACTTGTAATCGTACTTTTTAGAAATCATAAAAATGGATAAAGTAACATCAAGAACCACATGACATCTTAATGAAAATAATACCCTTGTCTCTTTATTTTTTTTATTAAAAGAAAGATAAATCCCCTTGAATTGAGAAAAGGACCTCTAAAAAATGGGAAAGCGGAACCCATTACATGTATTTCAAAGGCCAAAGTACACAAGTCAAAATGATTCAACAATCCCAAAAAAGAAATCATCCATGCAGGTACAAGAAAAACTCATCGCACCCTTTGTGAGACAATTCACCAATGAGACCAGTAAAAAAAGTGGGTTGCCCCCTCTGTTAAGAAGATGCATCATGATGGTGATTCAACGAGGCAGAGAACCTCTCTTACCAATATGAAAATGTCAAGTAGAGCTAGATGAAAGGTTCCAGCACAACCTTCTCTCTTTCGAGCCGCCCACCCGACAAAGCATGAGAAGAATCTCCACAGTGTCATCCTGATGCAATGAAAGAAATAATTTAAACACACCGAGAAAAGTGAAAGAAAAGTACGCATACATCCATAAAAAGATGACACATGGAAAATGATGGGTTTCAACACACCCATCCCTCGAACGAGGCCTCCCACCCAATGGTTCCAAGATGGAACCTTGCAAATGAACGTAGAGAATCAAGCATCCTCATGGAGACCCACTTCAAGAAAATATGCATCATCATTGAGAACAAAATAGAACAGAATGGGTTCTAGATAACCACATCTATGAAATGCAACTACAGAACACAAAAAACAAAGCTACAGAACAAATAATGATGAAAAATCACCACATCCACATCAAACAGCCTAATAAAACCAAATATTCCAGACTAGACATCCTCTCAACATACAGATTTAAGGAGACCCAGACCCCCACGTCTCACATGTCCTCAACTAGATTTTCTAAATTTTATACTCCCTAGAAAATGATCCACAAAAAAACAAAGTGGGTGAAGCCTAGCCCGCTTGAGATCCTCACGAGATCAAGATTAAATCTCGAGGCAACGAATCTTGTCTCCACCTAATGAAGAAGCACATGCATTATCGACCCGCTGAACTCAACCGCAAAAACCCAAAACGGATCATAAAACCATCCCTATCCATGTTAGGCTCCCTACATGGATGACAAAAATTACTTAAATATCATTTTATTCATTCATTTCCCTTCAAACAGGACCGTTATAAATCCAATCCCTTCAATATGATTTTATTCATGAAACATTAGGTTTAAATAAAAGGAAATGAAATTTAAAAATATTATTTAAAAATGACCATTATAACATACTCATTATGTTAGTGGGTATGGATTATAAGAACTAAATTATGAGAATTATACACTATATAATTATATAAAATAATTTTCATGTTTATATATTTTACAATAAATAAAATAAAAATCATTTAAATGACAATGAAATGTTTTCAAAAATGTTATTTTTTTCAAAAATTTGTTCTCTTATGTTTCATGACAAAATTTAGTATTAATATTAAAAATATATATAATTTTTTTTATAAAATTAATATCGTTTATTAATAAATATTTTAAAAAATATTTTATTGTGAATTTTTTGGAATTTTCTAAGCGGTTTCATTTTTGGATGAATTGTTAAACATACTATTTTTTCAAAAAATTCCAAATTTTCTCAAATTAGATAAAATGAGAAATTATATTTTAAAATGAAATAAAATTCCAATTTTTTTTAAAAAAATTAATAAATAATATTTATTTTAATTTTTAAATCTTTTGTAATTGTGAGAGTTTTCTCTTTAGAAACACCCAATTTCATCGCATATGTGACTATTCATTTAAATTGAATTCTTCTAATTATATGATACAAATATGTAAAAAAGTATTAAATATTTGTAATTATATTATATAATATTATACAATAAGTTTATAATAACTTTTTATCTTAATAAATAGTGAATGGAGTAAAAAATTAAATACAACATTTAAGATAAATATAGGGTTTATGAGGGTTATACTAAGATGATAAGGGTAAAAACATCATAAAAACATGTATAATATCTATTTTATGGAAGTATATACATAATTATTTGACCCAACAATGATCTAATTATAATTTTTATTATTTTAAAATAACAATGGCTTAATCCTTTAGAATCTTTTTGGAAATTTCCATGTGGTATCCCAGAAGGTCCTCTTTCTAACATATAAAATGGAACCACATCCCTTCACATATTCATGCCTATATATCCATATAGCTCATCATAACCATAAAAACATACCTCTTAAAAATCCTTATACGCTTTTTAGATCTTTTTTCACTCTCAAAATTCAAAAAAAAAATCCTTAAGAGGTGATTCAAATAAGGTATCTCTGAGTGAAGTTAATTACAACCACTATACTCTTTAAATTTTATTTCTTATAATAAAATAATAATTTATGAATAAAATAATAAAATATAATAAATCTAGTTTCATTGATATAATTATATTTAATTATGTTTTTGATATAATATTTTTCCATCTCTCAATCTATTAAATGGATAACAAATCCATCAATCCTGTGTACGAAGTATAATTGTTTCACGAACCAATGTTATTTTTTCACATCAATAAATCAAATTTATAATCATAATGAAGGATATAGTATTTATATCGATAAAAATTAAATACTAATATATATATAATTCTAATATTCCGTCCATTTTCATACCCGTTTAACCCATTAAGGGAGTAATATCATTACTCATGTGTATATACAATATACAATATCCACGATGCGTTGAGAATCATTTCCCATTGGTATAATTTATAAATATTTATAAAAACATATAAATAATATGAATAATATTAAAATAATTTATATAATTATTTATACTATGAATAAATATTAAATGCATAAGAAAAAACCTTATTTGAAAAATAGGAATGAGAAAAAGGGTAATTAAAATTAGAATCAATAAAAATAAAGAATTTATATTAACAAACGGGTGGTAAATTGTTTCAATAGGAACATATATTATATTATAATTATTTATTATGTTGTTTTATAAATTTATAAAATTATTTAGGACGATTTACAATTTTTTTAAATAATATTCTACTAATAGATATTGTGAGATAAGGAATTTCGTCTCAATTTTCATAAAATCAAGAAATATTTGATAATATATACATACGTAATTTTTTATGGTGGATATATTAAAAATATGGTTTATATATCTTTAATAACCACTTATTCAATATGTACCATTATTTAAAAAAATAATTCTTTTTAATGGGTAATAATTTGAATATTACTAAATAAGTAAGAATTTAGTTGATAATGTCACTTTCTGTTTGGATTTCTATTAATAATGTTGAAGTAATCTATGAATTTAACCATATAAATCCTCATAAGAAATATTATAATTATTATTTTAATAACTTATATGATTATTTCAAAACATTATATGATTTTTACATAAGTTTCTTTCTTTTAATATTTTATTACAAGTTGTAAAATATTTATAAAGAATTATCCACTAGTCAATATTAATATTTGGTGATGAGGTATATTGATTCAAAAAGTAAAAATTTTATTTGACACAAGTGTAATAATTTGGATAAAGTTATGTCTTGGTAGAAATATAGATTACCCCTTGATTCATCAATAAGACTAACAAGACAAATCAGTTGTCCAAATTAGTTGGGCATTACCTGTAGTTATAAACTATCATTTAAAGGGTTTTGATAGTATATGTATTCATGATTCCAAAGATCATGATGTTTTAAAATTAATAATTTCATTAATTTATAATTATTTTATTTATATTATCCATTATATTTTCAAAATAATATATATATATATATATATATTTCATTTTAAATTTGTTGATTAAATGTTATCGGTGTTCAGATAGTTAACTTTCTATAATGATTATTACTTATTTAATTCTCAACTCATTGATTTAATATACCATGATTCATTTATTTACAATTTCATGTTGAATGTTATTTTTAATTAATTATATCTTCTGATGTACTTAACCCTTTCTAACCTTTTGAGATCATGGTTTTTTTCATTCTCTGTGTTTTGAAGATAAATCCATTGAATGAGTTTCATTGAGGTTTGGAATTTTAATCTATTATTTACTATATTCATTTTCTAAAATAAAATTATTATCTTGTTTTATAATGTTCCCCAAAACTACTAAATTGATAGATTCTTCCGGATTTTAAGCATTTGAATCTATTCTAATGAAATAAACAAGTCCCCATCTATGGGATACTAGATTCAAGGTCCTTACACATTTTTAGGGGTCTCATATAGTGATTTTATGTCCTAGAATTATATTTCACTCAGAAATAATAAGTTATGAATGATATGTGTAAATATAATATGTATAGAAATCTGGATTAAATCATGATCATTATGGGACACTAATAAATATGATAGTATTGTGAGTGAAGCATGACTACATATATGATTAAATTTAGAGTAAACCTAGACAACTATGATAACCTTTGCAATGATATTTGACCAAGGAAATGATATTATATTCAATTATTTACACCAAAATCTTATTCCTTATTATTATTATTACTTATCGTTGATCATGATTGGTTATTGATGATTCTGTTTTCATATGTCACTAGTGAAGAAAACATTTTTTACGTCGGTTATTTTTCATTATTTACGTCGGTTTTTAGGCGATGTTAATACGGACGACGTTATAAATAACGTTTTTTACTTCGGTTATTTAAAACCTGATGTAACATCCCTAACATCACAGTGTTTATCACGTCGGTTCATTAATAACCGACGTGAAAAATGATGGGGGATGGGGATTTATAACGGTGGTTAGTATATAACCGCCGTGATAAACCGCGGGTGGGGGGGTTTAGCACGTCGGTTATTATATAACCGACGTGCTAAACATGCGCGGGGGGGGGGGGGGGGGGTTTATCACGTCGGTTATTTCTAAACCGACGTGATAAAACGCCTGGGATATCGTTTAGCACGTCGGTTATGACATAACCGACATGATTAACCCTTCCCCGGGCCTATTATCACGTCGGTTATCCAATAACCGACGTGGTAAATCGATTCCCAGGCCTTTTAGCACGTCCGTTATATTAAGAACCGACGTGATAAAAGGCCCGGGAACGGTTTATCATGTCCGTTCTCGAAAAAACCGATGTGATAAACCCCTACCGATTTATTTACCACGTCGGTTATAAAATAACCGATGTGAAATCAAATTTTTTTTTTAAATTATTGCACTGCTCTCACCAAAAAGCAACGAGAAACCAAACAACAAAAATAACCATGCCAACCCTCCCCCAAGCCCCAACTGAACCCCACCCTCATCTATACCCACCTAACAACCTGGCCAGCCCTCCCCCACCACATTAGAGCCCCACCACAACCCTTGGACACCCCCCACCCCTTGGACAGCTCCCCCACCCTCATTTACACCCCCACGACCCCTAGTACTGCCTCAAACACCCATTGGACACCCCTCCCACCCCTTGGACACCCACACCCCTTGGACAGCCCCCCCCCCCACCCTCATTTACACCCCCAAGACCCCTAGTACAGCCTCAAACACCCATTGGACACCCCCCAACACCTTGACAGCCCTCCCAGACCCCTTGGACACCCCCCCGGCCCCTGGACACCCCCCCCCCCCCCCGAGCCCTTGGACAGCCCCAAACACCCCTTGGACACCCCTCCCATATCCCTTGGACACCCCCACCCCTTGGACACCCCCCCACCCCTTGGACAGCCCCCCACCCTCATTTACACCCAACCGACCCCTTGGACAGAACTCCCAGACACCCTAGACACCACTCCCATATCCCTTGGACACCCCCACCCCTTGGACACCCCCCACCCTCATTTACACCCCCCGAACACTAGGACAGCCCCAAACACCCCTTGGACACCCCTCCCATATCCCTTGGACACCCCCCAACCCTTGGACCCCCCCCCCCACCCCTTGGACAGCCCCCCACACCCTGGACACCCCCCCGACCCCTTGGAACCCCCCCCCCCCCCGACCCCTTGGAAACCCCCCCATCCCCTTGGACATCCCCAAACACCCCTTGGATACCCCTCCTATATCCCTTGGACACCCCCCACCACTTGGACACCCCCCCCCACCCCTTGACAGCCCCCCCCCCCCACCCTCATTTACACCCAACCGACCCCTTGGACAGCCCCAAACACACCTTGGACACCCCTCCTATATCCCTTGGACACCCCCCACCCATTGGACACCCCCCACCCTCATTTACACCCCCCCGAACCCTAGGATAGCCCCAAACACACCTTGGACACCCCTCCCATATCCCTTGGACACCCCCCAAACACCCACCCACCCCCTTGGAACCTCTCCCCCATACCAAAATCCAGACCAGAAAAACCATCAACAGTAGACCAAAACAAGAAGTAGAGAAAAATTAAACATTCACTTATATAACATTCAAAACTTACATTGTCAACTTCAAAAAAAACTAAATCCAACCTAAACGACTACGAAATACACAATTACATTGACAATATTCAAAATTACATTTTACATTACAAAAAACTAAAAGTCAATCAAACCTGTAAAATAATTTGACCACTCCACTTGTAAGTGTTTGATATCTTCAGCAGTAAAGGGTTGAGGGTCATCAAAAAGCTACAAAGGAAAAGGATAGTAGTCAATGTGTATAATGAATAAATAAAATTGAAATATTATGAGAAAGAGGAAATCTTACCAGGTCAAAACTCAGAACTGTCCCAGTTGTTATTATTTCATACATAAATCTTAACATGTAATATCTGCATTCGATGATGCCTTGTTGCTCATGACATTTCTGTTTGAATGAGTGTAAATTAAATATATTATTTTTATGTAATAAATCAAAATGTACAAATTATAAATGGATATTTACCTTCGCATGTACATATTTGATCTTGAAATTCCTTTTCGTTGCGATTTTTCGAATGTGGACCCATGCCCTGTTAGAAAATAATACGAATTTGGTAAATTTAAAATTCATTATGATATATAAAACTATTGTGAAATTGAAACTTACGTTTCCAATATATTCTTAAAACTTTCTCGCACATCATCATGGAGAGAGCATATCCTATAAAGTGCTTTCTCCCTAGGGAAAAAAACCCCTAACATCCAATGATCCCTGATAAAAGGAAATTTAACGTTAGTGGTTTTTTATGTTAAATGATAATTAACTCTTTGAGAGGGATGTGTTTCATACCTCTCATAAAAAGGCATCATCCTACACTGTGTGATTACATTCTTTTCAAATCTATCAGAAATATAAATCATTCTTTGTTCCTCATCCAATGCACATGCTTCAGGGGAAATCAATTGTGGGTCCACGAATCCATATACATCTGTCAGCTCATTCCTCTCACAAATTTTATACAGATACCTAATACAAAGAAGACATAAGTATACATTTTTAATAAATATAATTCAAGGAATAGGTGTTAAGACTTACATGATAAAAATTTGCACCACGTTGATGCCCAACTTATCTCCAGTGACAAACTCCATGATATCAGTTTTCATAATCCCCACACTTAGTTCACGTCCACAGACATGAGCTTCCATTGTAAAGTCATAATGATCCGCCAACAAATTTGAATATCTTGACAATTTGTCAAGACTGATAGTATCTGCATCTGATGTCATAACTATCTGTCTTTGTTGTTGTCTATACAGTATTTCTTTACCTTTGATGTATTCCTGTAAAAATAAATTGAAAAATATATTAGTTTTCAAATGATAAAACATTAATAAAAATATAAAATAAAAGATATAACATCCATACCTCTATGGTAATGAGTCGAAGAAGTCTGGATGGCCAAAGTAAAAAATGGCCGATATTATGTCCAACTGTCATCACCTCATCTGTAGGTAATGGTATCCGAGCTGATCTATCTATAATATCCTGTACAGTGACCCTCTGATTCTCTACCTCTAACTGTTGATGATGAACTGTATCTCCTATACAATATACCATCCCATATGCAACTATATGATGTTGAGGATCATCAACATTCAACTCACTATAAGTAGGTAGCTTCGGCGGAGGAGGAGGATCAAAAATGGGGTCCGCAGGATGAGGTGGGGGAGTGGGAGCTACTGGGAGAGGTGGAGTGGGAGCTGCACCCTGAAATTGTCTTTGCATATCTGCAAACATAAACTGCACCGATGCTCTAATCTTGTCCTCCATTGTCGCATTAATATTATGGACTTCAGCCTCCAAGGATTCTATTTTTTTTATAAACTCCCTCAACGTTAGAAGTTGAGGAACGTGGCAACACTTTTCTTACCGATACACCTGCCGGATATCCTCTTACACGGCCAGGATGTTCGGGCTTTCCCAATGCCACAGATAAAATATCTTCCCTCCCAGATGGTGTAAATGTCCCCTGTGAACTCTGCACCTCAAGAGAGTCCTGTAATAATTAATTGAACATTTCTATAATGATTGGAAATATATGATGAAAATAGTAAACTTAAATAAATAAAATAGATATCTTACAATCCTCTCAACTACGAGCCTCGATTCTTCCGAAAGATATTGTCCTTTTTTGCCCTTCCGAGCTCTTTTCCATTTCTAATGTCTAGATGGAGGGGATGGAGGGGCCACCTCTCCAGAGCTTGAAGACTCAGCTCTTAGTTGTTGAAATTTTTCTGCCATCATTTGTTCTTCCAATAATGCATACCCTCCCCTAGATAAACTATGAGGGTATACATTTTTAGATTGGATCACTTGATGAGCTTTCCTTGTTTGCTGTAAATTAAGAATAAGTAATCATTAACAAAACAATAATAAAATCATTTATATAAGAAAGCTTATAAAAGTTTACATTGCCCTTACCAAAAATGATTCTTTTCTTCTACTTTCAAAAAATTGTCTCCATGTGTCTTCATTTATAAAAGGATATATACGACATGGATTCTCACGACTCCTATGACCATAAATAAAATCAGATGAGAGGGTTGATTTGAAATCCCTCCATCTCCTAGTAGCCAACGATAAGCATTTCTTCCTGACTCCTCCAGTGTCAGGAATATCAAATGTCATCTGATAAAAAAGAGGTTAAAAATATTATATATACTAGAAACATTTAAAGAACAGTCAAACATAGAAAAAGATCTTACCAAAATGGTCTCCCACAGCTGAGAAATTATCACCTTATCCACACTTCTCCAATCATCATAGAGAATGCTTACTTTGCTCTTAGCCTGAGTTGCTACAAAACCCTTAAAATCATTAGCATTTCGACCTCTAGGAAGATCATCATCATCAAACTCCACGACTATCCTCTCCTCCTTCGTACGGGAAAGTGATAATTTTGGTAAACGTGTGCACCCACGCTTACCAACCTTTGAACTCTTTTTCGTAATATGAGCATGTGAATGTTCCTCCCCAGATGTATGACCAATATGATCATCTCCAGAATCATGTGGCAGATCAACAGATTGATCGGTCATTTTCCTTCAAATCAAAAAAACAAACATTAGTTCACAAATATACAAATTCAAATATTGTAATACTACTTAATCAAAAAATAGAAAATTGTACTAAATTACATAATAGTAAACATTGGTAATATGGTAAGCATGTTAAACAATGATAAACATGGTAAACACAGTCTGTTGTACCCCTCTCTCTTGGATTTTATTGATCACAATCACTCTTATTATGTTCTAACTTGGTTTCAAGTGTTTTTGTTGATAGGCAAAAGGTTGCCAAGGAGTTGGCCCAAGAAAGCTGAAAAGTGGACTCACTGAGTCCACCGGTCAGCCGGTGTGAGCCCACCGGCCAGCCGGAGGACCCAGGCAGTAGACTTGCCCACTACCTGGTGTCACCGACCGGCCGGTGGACCAGACAGCCTTGCTCTGTCTGGACCACCGGCCGGCCGCTGGATCATCACCGGCCGGCCGGTGGACCAGACAGAGCTTTGCTGTCTGGACCACCGGCGAACAGGTGATCCCCCACCGGCCAGCCGGTGCGCCCAGGACTTCTCCTATTTACGGTTTTTATTGTTTTATCATTTTGGTTTGATACATGTTTTAATAAGTAAAAAATTTACAATATCTAACATTATATGAAAAAACTAAATGTAAACAAGAAATAAACATGTGTTACCTGTAATTTTAGGAATGTATAGTTGGATTTTTTTTCCCAAATTCCTTCGTCATGATTTTTCCTTATGGCACAAACCATGTCTTCAACATTCTCATCATTATGTTCTGTTAATCTTTCCATGGAAGTAGGGATCTCACATAAATCAGCATCTTCATCAAATTAATCCTCACCAACATATTGTTTTTTCCCTTGTAAAACAACAGCCCACTGCATATCTGATTGATCTACTACATAGAAAATTTGTTTGGCATGTGTTGCTATTATAAAAGAATCAGCTGTGTCTTCCAATCTATTCAGATTAACAAGTGTCATTCCAAATTCATCGTGTCTGACAATGTTGTTACCGATAAACCATTTACAGTTAAAAACAGGAACATTAATTTTAAAGTAATCATCCTCCCATATGTCTTCAATCACTCCATAATATGCACTTGATGCCGAAATTGGGTTTCTGTCCTTAGCACTCGAAAAATGCATTGCTTCTGCAAACACCAATACACCACTATTCTGAACTGCACTTCTGTTGTCCTGAGCTTTCGTATGAAATGTATAGCCATTAATGTCATAAGCGGACCATGTTATCACATTTAAAGATGGACCACCCACTATCCATTTTAATGTCTCTGATACATCTGATATACCAAGCAAGGTCTTTTTAAACCATGGAAAAAAAGTTTTGTTGTGCTCATTCAAATTCCACATTTCTTTCTTCTTTGGATGACATTGTTTCAACTCATTAATATGCAATGTGATATACGGTTGAACATCATCTATGTTATTCAAGATGTATGATTCTAACTTCTTCATCTATTCAGCTGACAGTGATTTGACTTTCAAGCCACGAATCCCCTTTCCATCATTAATAACCCGTTCATGGCGAGATGGAGGCAAACCTATGTGTTGCGCCATAGCCAAGTAGCTCGTACAAAACTCTGCTACCTCCTCATAAATATACTTTTCAATAATGGAGGCTTCAGGTCGATATGGATTTTTAACATATCCCTTTAATATTTTCATATACCTTTCAAAAGGATACATCCAACGAAGATATACAGGTCCACAAAGCTTTATTTCTCGAACCAGATGAATCATTAAATGCACCATCATATCAAAAAAAGTTGGAGGAAAATACATTTCCAAATGACAAAGTATAAAAATTGCATCCTTTTCCAAAATGTTCAAAGCATTCACATCAATCGCCTTGTTACAAATTGAATTGAAAAAATAACACAACCACATTATAGTCTTTCTGACACGGATGGGCAATATTCCACGCAGTGCAACTGGTAGAATTTGTTGCATCATGACGTGACAATCATGTGATTTTATACCTATCATCTTCAAGTCTTTCAATGAGACAAAATTTTTTACATTTGATGAATAACCTTGAGGCACTTTGATATCATAAAGACACTGACAGAAGCTACTTTTCTCCCTCTTCGATAATGTATGACAAGCCGGGGGAAGAAATGTTCGTCTTCCTTTAGGAGTGGGAGCTAACTCCAAACGTATTCCCATTGATAGTAGGTCTAACCTTGCATTCAACCCATCTTTTGTCTTTCCTTTAATATCTAGCAATGTTCCGATCAATAAATCACAGATATTCTTCTCCACGTGCATGACATCAATATTATGTTTGACTTCATGATACCTCCAATATGGTAGCTCAAAAAATATTGACCTTTTCTTCCAAATATGTCTATCATTACCAGATTTATGTGTCTTTCCCAATGTCACATCAAGGTTTTTCACCCTCTCAAAATACAAATATGGGGATAAAGGTTTTGGAGCAGTATCAAATTCTTGTGAGCCATTGAATTCCTTTGTTAGTCTTCTATAAGGGTGATCCATAGGAAAAAACTTTCGATGACCCATGTACACTGTTTTCCTCCCATGATGCAATTGGCAATATGACGTCTTTTGTTCGCAAATTGGACATGCTTTATGCCCTTTAACACTGTATCCAGACAAATTTCCATATGCTGGGAAGTCATTTATAGTGAATAGAAGCACTGCATGCAGTTGAAAATATTCCATTTTATAAGAATCATACACCCTAATACCATTAGCCCATAACAGTTCCAAATCATCAATCAACGGTGACAAGTATACATCAATATCATTGTCGGGTTGCTTTGGACCAGAGATCATGATACTCAACATGACATATTTGCGCTTCATACAAACTTCAGGAGAGAGGTTGTAAATTACCAATAAAACAGACCATGAACTATGTGTGCTACTGAGGGTTCGGTATGGATTCATTCCATCTGTGCACAAGCCTAGTCTCAGATTTCTAATTTCATTTCCAAATGTAGGGTAATGGGCATCAATTTTCTTCCATTGTGGAAAATCAGTTGGATGACTTTTTTTTCCATCACATACCCGCTCATCAGCATGCCATCTTAACCTTTTTTCATCATGTGAATTAGCAAATAAACGTTTGAAACGAGGAATTATAGAAAGATACCAAAATACCTTTGAAGGGAGCTTTGTAATCTCTACATCAGCTTGTGATTTTTCTTTCACCTTATACCGTGATGTCCCACATTTAGGACACTCTTTCAGAAATTTATATTCCGTCCTATATATAATGTAGTCATTCGGACATGCATGTATTTTCCTGTATCCCAATCCCATCGGGCATAATATTTTTTTGGCCTTATAATGTGAATCTGGAAGATCGTTATCTTTTGGAAGAATGTCTTTCATCAATTGTAGTAGCTCTGTAAAACTTCTGTCACTCCATCCATGTTTCGCCTTCAGGTTAATCAATCTTAACACCGCCGACAAAACCGTAAAATCTGTACAACCAGGATATAATGGTTTTTCGGCATCACCATATAGACGTGCAACTGTCGGTTCTATCTCAATTTGTTCTGCTACAATATCGCGAATCATTTCTTCAATTCCATCGGAGTTACCATCTTGCGATTCATTATCATCAGTGACATTCTGTCCAGTTTCGCCATGCCAAATCCAAGGGTTGTAACTCAGATTGAAACCATGACAAATCAGATGATATTTTATCTCTCTACTTTTCAACATCTTCATATTCAGACATTTCAGGCATGGACAGAAAAAAATGTCACTACTTGGAACATTTCGTTTAGCAAATTCCAAAAAGGCATCAACACCTTCCTCATATTCATTGCTCATTTGATGTGCCGTAATCCAACTTCGACTCATTATTACCTATAACAAATAGAAAAAATATATATTTTTTTAGATAAGTCAAATATATGTTTATATGAAAAAAATCATAATTTGAATGTAAACAATTTTGAAATATAAAACAAATCGATGTGTATTTAAAAAAATATGCTTGAATATTATTTTTTAAACAAAATATAGTAAGATATAACACCCCCCCTGGGCACCGCCCGACCCCTCTGGACTGCCCCCCGCCCCTCCTGGACACCACCCCACACCCCCTACCCCCTTGGACACCCCCCTAGACATCCCCCAACCCTCTGGACATCCCCCCCCCCCACCCACCCGGACAACCCCAAATACCCTCTGGAGAGGCCGCCACCCACTTGGACAGCCCCCCACACCCATCCACCCCCTTGGACACCCCCCTGGACACCCCACCGACCCCTCTGGACAGGCCGCCACCCCCTTGGACAGCCCCCCACACCCACCCATCCCCTTGGACACCACCCTGGACACCCCCCGACCCCTCTGGACAGCCCCCGACCCCTCTAGAAAGCACCCCCACCCCTCCTGGACACAACCCCACCCCCGACCTGCTTGGACACCCCCCTGGACACCCCCCAACCCTCTGGACAGCCCCCACCCCTCCTAAACACCACCCCCACCCCCTAACCCCTTGTACACCCCCCTGGACACCCCCCAACACCCACCCACACCCTTGGACATCCCCCCCCCCCCACCCACCCACCCCCTTGTAAACCCCCCATAGACACCCCCCGACCCCTCTGGACAGCCCCCACCCCTCCTGGACACCACCCCCACCCCCTACCCCCTTGGACACGCCCCTGGACATCCCCCAACCCTCTGGACACCCCCCCCCCCACCAACCCGGACAACCCCAAATACCCTCTGGAGAGGCCGCCACCCACTTGGACAGCCCCCCACACCCATCCACCCCCTTGGACACCCCACCGACCCCTCTGGACAGGCCGCCACCCCCTTGGACAGCCCCCACACCCACCCATCCCCTTGGACACCACCCTGGACACCCCCCGACCCCTCTGGACATCCCCCGACCCCTCTAGAAAGCTCCCCCACCCCTCCTGGACACAACCCCCCACCCCCGACCTGCTTGGACAACCCCCTGGACACCCCCCAACCCTCTGGACAGCCCCCCCCACCCCTCCTAAACACCACCCCACCCACTACCCCCTTGGACACCCCCCCTGGACACCCCCCAACACCCACCCACACCCTTGGACAACCCCCCACACCCACCAACCCCCTTGTAAACCCCCCTGGACACCCCCCGACCCCTCTGGACAGCCCCCCGCCCCTCCTGGACACCACCCCCACCCCTACCCCCTTGGACACCCCCTAGACATCCCCCAACCCTCTGGACAGCCCCCCACCCACCCGGACAACCCCAAATACCCTATGGAGAGGCCGCCACCCACTTGGACAGCCCCCCACACCCATCCAACCCCTTGGACACCCCCCTGGACACCCCACCGACCCCTCTGGACAGGCCGCCACCCCCTTGGACAGCCCCCCACACCCACTCATCCCCTTGGACACCACCCGGGACACCCCCCGATCCCTCTGGACAGCCCCCGACCCCTCTAGAAAGCACCCCCACCCCTCCTGGACACAACCCCCCACCCCCGACCTGCTTGGACACCCCCTGGACACCCCTCAATCCTCTGGACAGCCCCCCCCCCCCCACCCCTCCTAAACACCACCCCCCACACCCTACCCCCTTGGACACCCCCCTGGACACCCCCCAACACACACCCACACCCTTGGACAGCCCCCCACACCCACCCACCCCCTTGTAAACCCCCCTGGACACCCCCCGACCCCTCTGGACAGCCCCCCACCCCTCCTGGACAGCCCCCCACCCCTCTTAAACACCACCCCCCACCCCCTACCCCCTTGGACACCCCCCCGGACACCCCCCAACACCCACCCACACCCTTGGACAGCACCCCACACCCACCTACCCCCTTGTAAACCCCCCTGGACACCCCCCGACCCCTCTGGACAGCCCCGAAAATGGTGATGTGATCCCAAATCCATGCACCTATGCCATGGTTGTGTTTGAATAAAGTAGTAACAACTGTAAAAGAGCAACCCATCCAAATGGACACGCCCCAACCCTCTCGGGGATTTATAGAAAACGATGAAAAATTAGTGAAATCATAAAATTAGTCAATATTGCAAGTCGAACTAATAGATCTAGGGATGATAAATAAGATTATGGTGCCAAAACGAGTTAAAAGGGTTCGCAATCGAAGAATCTTAGCTAGTTTCAACAAAAAAATCACAACACATATATATACTATCCGCGAAAAAAAACGAACGAGTGGGAGGATTACCTGAGTGCCGCGAGTTTAGATGATTGATCCGAGGAGATTAAATATGAGAAACGATGATCGCAAAAAGAATATAAACCAACGAAATGGACGAGCCGATTCGGGTTTACGCGCGAGAGAGACGAGTCGCGACTGTCGAAGGTAAACTCGCGAATGACAATCCACGGGTCTGGGTAAATTTTTAAATGAGTTATCATGTCGGTTATTCAATAACCGGTGTTATAAGTTTTTTAAAAACATTTATAACGTCGGTTATTCAATAACCGACATAAAAACCTTCCTCCGATTCTTTTTTACGTCGTTTATCTTATAACCGACATTATAAAGGGCTCAAAATCCGCGTTTTTTACGTCGGTTATTCCATAACCGACGTCAAAAACATCTGCGGATTCTTTTTTTACGTCGGTTATTTTATAACCGACGTAAAAAGGCCTTCAAAAACCGCGTTTTTTACATCGGTTATTGAATAACCGATGTAATAACTCGTACATATGTCGATTTGTTACGTCAGTTATTGAATAACCGACGTAACAAACACCCCCCTCTTCTGTTTTTTACGGCGGTTAATGTATAACCGACGTAAAAAACGAAGCTGGGCGATTAATAACGTCGGTTATAAAAATAACCGACGTTAAAGGTGTACTAAACACATGTTTTTACATCGGTTATTAAATAACCGACGTAAAAAACCTCGTTTTACATATTATGACGTCGGTTTTATATAACCGACGTAAAAAATGGTGACGTAAAAAACGTTTTCTGCACTAGTGTGTATTAAACCATATTATTGACCACACCTTATTCTAAGATTTCTTTTTAAATATGTTTGATAGATTTGGTAGGATTATTTTATGTTGTGTTCATGTTATAATTACGATACTCCAATCACATTCCTTGCTATAATATAAAATTAGTATATTCTATTTTATCCATTACTATGAATATATTCTCAAAATTTATTATGTCTCCTTTATCATATAATATAATTCATTTATCAAAAAATTATATCTCCATGATGGGTTTTAGTATGGGAAATCACAGTGGGTGGTAATTGAATGATTTCATCCTCTAGTTAATTATGTATCCTTGTTTTCAAATACAGTAAACCATTGTGATTCTATAATAGATGATAATTGTATTTATTCAATATTTATTAGTAATATAAAATATTTATGTACCAAAATTATGCATGGATTTAGATTTTTTCAAAATAAAGTTTTGTTTTGTTTTGAAATTTTTATGATAAAATATTAGAGATAACCACTATAAAAAGCCTATATATTTTATAATACAAAACGATTTGATAAATAAATGATTTTTTTATTCCAATAATATATAATTATATATGGATTATAATATGTTGATACATTTTTTACAGAGACACACTAATGTTTATTAACAATGAGAATGAAAGATTAGTTATTAAATTGATTATCAATTGTGGATAATGAGTGGGAAACAGACTACATAGCTCGGTTGACACTCGATGGAGATATGATTTTGTTATTTATTTTTTTCTAATTAAATAATTGATTTGATTGATAATGTCCATGACAGACCTATGTCAAAACTATAGTACATTATATTGAAAACAAAGATCCATGATTTTGACCTATTAAAAAATTTGATTCATTATCTCAATGTTAAATAGTGATTGAATGTATTGAAAAGAATTTTTGTCTTACTATGGTAATGAAGATAGATTGATTACATTGATGGGGTAAAAGTAAAACCAAAATGTGGATGTATTATATTTTATATTAGTGATATGAATTAAATTAATCATAAAGGTATCTGCATATATTATTTGGAAACATCAATGACAACATGTTGAGACAGTATTCAAAAATATTAATAGTATTATGATCACATTTAATGTATTTATCTCCTCAATTATATTTTCTCATAGGAATATGATTCATATAAATTTCTTAATTCTCTATCTAGTTGAATGTGATATCAGTTTGGGGATGAATTTCCTCCCTCTCTCTCTAAATTGATTTCAAATCAATTATCAAGGAAAGGATATCATGTTTGATATTATAAATTAACCAGTTATAGTTAGTTAAATATATGATCAATATGAACAATGAATTTAATTTTACACTATTATATATTTTTTACTAATTATAAAAGAGCAATATTAATCATAATTTGTTTTGCAGAAACACAACAGTAAATATCTTTCAATTTTTGGGATTATAATGATTTATTTACGAAATACATATATTGTATTCATCTATATAATGTTGTTGAGTTTCAATTATAACTCATACCATGGGATACACCAATTTAAAATACTCTATATATAATGGACTCGATTCAAATATAGGAAGTTAAGAAGAAACTGTAGGAGAATTGGGAGTAGGGAGTCATTAAGTCAAGTGAATCACTATGGGATGAATAAATACATTTTTTTGAATAATGATGGATCATCAAGAGTATAAATGTATTATCAAGAAATAAACATTTCAAAAATAAATAATTTGTTTCTTGTTACTTGTATTGATTATCTATTCAATCAATAATGAGGAGCTCAAATTTTTTACAAGATTTATATTTGATATGTATACTAAAATTTCTAATTCAAAAGTAGGGAAATTCCACTGAAAACATTTTATATGAGGATTGGACAGTAATAATATATAGTAATTCTATTTTTTTACTAATGTAACCACTATCTTCATATATTCAATGAATTGATTCATCAGATATTACCGTTATCAGTTTTCTATAAATATTATATATAACATTCGTATATATTTCAAAAATAAATTAGGATCATCTAGGCCACTATAGGATTGTATAGAATACCCTTATGTAGGATATGTTTTATAAAAACATTTCAACGTGACTCTTTTTCCATATATAGTGTTTCATTATAGTCTTATATATTCTAATGAAAATGAATATCGTTTGATCTATCCAATATTACTATAATTAAACATTGGCTCAGACTATCAACTTTGATTGAGATCTTCATTTATCAGGGTCGAGGTGGGTATTATTGATTCATTGGAGAAAATATATAATGAAAATTTAATATTATATCTTATTGAACTCTGAAGGGATTGGAAATCATTTTGATATTGGAATGTGGCGATAATTTCAAGATGTTAAAAAGAGGGTCAGTCAGTGCACTAGTTCTCACACAACCCAATAGTCGAGAAGGGTTTGCGATCTATAGTGATCAATAGATGAAATATCAGGTACATGTAATCATAAAAAAATATATTCTGATATATAAAATCTCACGCTAATTAATGGTTCTAGTGAAATTTTTACAACCCATGATATAGAGTAATCAATTTTAATTTAATCACTAATGATATGGATTAATTGAACATAGATAGAATGGTGTGGCATATCTACCAATAATAAAATTTTAAACATTATATTCAGCTATAAACATTTGGATATTAACTAGAATATTTGGTTAGAGTTGATTAAATATTTTAATTTTCAATACATTAACACCCAAGGATCGAAAATATGGAAGAAAATTGCCTTTGATGAAATAATCATAATAACGTATCTATGATGAGGTTTATAAAATATATATTTTTTATATTTATAATGTATGGATCATGAAGTATTGATTGAAGGAAAAAATTGTTATCTTTATCAAATGTGTATTTAAATATCCGTCCATATGAATATTAATGTGGAACAAAACGAAAATGTGGAGCTGCAAATTAATGTGAGAAATATTCTGGGGTTCTCACTTTATTATGATCTAATAATAAGTTTTACTAATTGTATATATTTTCTTTCAATGACATTCCAAAATAATTATCTACGGGAAGAATCAAAAAGCACATTATTCTATATTCTTCTATGAAGCACAATCATATATAATAATATGATATAGTATTTAATGTGGAAAAAATGATAATAGTTATTTTACATTATATGTCTCTATTCATGGAATATTGGAACATTAAGGTTGATAGATGTAATTTTATGTAGATGTTACAACCATTACACATACTAGAATGAAAATGGTGAATAATTACATTGGATTTCATCATTGGACTCCAATAAATGTCTAAATTATATAATGTGATTTGTGTTGTATTTATCCGTTTAAAAATTCAGCACACATTATTAATATTAGGGAATATTTAAATCATGAAAATATAAACAAAATATAATTTAAATAGGGTTTATGGTGACAATGATTACAAAATTTGACTACATTAGTTCGTGATCCATGGATTTTATTTAATTTTTGGCAAAGTGTTCGAAAATATTTGAATATAGAGTTTTTTATCAGTACTTTTTTCAATTATCATATACATAGTTTCTATAAGAGAACTATTCAAAACCTAGAATAAATTTCGAGATCAATTTAAATATTTTTTAATATATTTTGGATTCACATATATCCACTTATCTAAATCATCATTAATAATATGTTTCACTGGAGTATTCAAATGGCACATGTAAATCCCTCGATGGAATGAACTATCGAACTCAAAAATATTAGGATATATTTAGAAAAGGAATAATTTTGATTCCTTTTCCTGTAGTGTAAATTGGAAATAATTTATGACATATTTAGCAACAAATCAATGTATTTTATAATCTATAGAAACATTATACTCACAATCGTTGGTGAAATCCTGAATTTGAAGTTATTTAGAATGTATACCCATTAATTTCTTCAAGGATTACAAGTTTATGACAAATATTGAACGGAAATATTATACCATAGAATATTAAAACCTTTTAGATTATTTATTTAGTATTATTTTTTTTCATATCACATGGTGTTCCCATCAAACCACTCTCAAGATCAAAATGTCTTCCATTAATCAGTAATTAATAATTACATATTGGATCCATCACATGTACTAAAATCAATGGTTGTGACATTGGTGGATGATCATTCCTATATTTAATAACCAATATAATAGTTGTATTGTATTTATATTAAGGTATGAATCAGGATTTAAAAAAAATGATTTAATTAGGAGAAATCCTAATTCAATGTATCTATATATGCATGCGGGGGTGCGATGAAATAGAAAATCCCGTGGTTTTTTTATTTGATTAATGTAATATAATGAGATTATTAATTCAAAAGTGTTTATAATGTATCATCCTAATATTATATATATATATATATATATAATATTAAATAATCATTTACTTTTTTATATCATTATTTATATGAAATAATGTGCTTAAACTAACCATGATATAGTTTTAAATTTTGATAATATAATTTTTATCATCATAATTTATATATTATGATTTCAAAATAAAAATAATAATAAAATTATGAAAAATATTTTTAATGGACTTAAACTGTTAAAATATAAAGATAAATGAATATTAAATATGATCCCAATTTTAATAGGCATTTTATGCTTCCTTAACACGAGTTCTTCCCAAAAAGTGGGCTTTAATGGATTATATTCGTAGATGTTATAAGTATTTTCTAACACATTATAACTTGTTGTCCGTATTAGTGATTTTTTTGTAAATTATCTTATCAAAATTATATTCTCATAAAATTATATGATTTTTCTAAACTGATAGTTTTATTACTATGTAATTAAAAAAGTCAACCTTTATATAAAATCATATTTTATATTAATTAATTATCGAAATTTCAATTTGTATAATTGTTTTGAAATTTTAGTAGTTACATTAGATTTTAAATAATCCATCTAATGATACTTGATTTCATAGTTTTCATAATTTTGGAATGACGATTGTAGTATACTTAAAAATGCATTTTCCTGGAAAATAAATTTTAATAACATTTTTCAGGTTATTTGTAATAAAATTTATACTAATTACATAAATTGATTCATGTAAACAAGCCTCTATATTTCTAATCATTTTAATTATTATTATATATTTTTTTAGAATAATATTTTTCCATAATTAATAAGGATAAACAATAATTTTATACTATTTTCAAATGGTATATAATAAAATCTTTGGTTAAAACTATGTTATAAGGCTAAAAAATATTATCTTAAGTATCATTGGATGAATGTATCTTTACCCATATCATCTATTTAATGAATTTTTTTTTGGGAAAATATTATATTATTTTTAAATAATATTTTTATACATTCAAATATTTAAGGGGGGTCCCTACCCCACATATAAAAATGACATCCCCCCTCTCTCATCTATACACTACTTTTATCCACCATTGTTCCCCAAAATATGCCATATTTTCTTATTGGAATTCAAATACCTTTTAAAAGGAGAATTTATTATTAAAATAAATTTATGTGGTTCCTTAATAAGATATCTAAAATAGTTATATTGATGAATATTATGTCTGAGAAGTTGTGATGAAAGACGAAATTGGGGCAATGTTTCTCATCTCAGATTTGTTTCTATAAGAAATATTCAATATTTATAACTTTTTTTACTCAGGTATTGTATATAATATATTATTTATATGACATTTATTTAATACATTTATTTTCATGGTATTTAATAATTAATTTTATGTTATTTCATTCATTGATATTATGGTTTAATGGTAACTGAAGCATTAAGGGTTTCATGTCAAAATCTAATTTTTCCAGGATTATTTATTCATAAATTAATAGAAGTGATATTCATGGATATTTAAATGAAAAATATTTTTTTCTTCTATTGTAGTTATTTATAGATATTATGTTACACCCCATGGCTTTTAAAATAATTATTGAATGATATTTTTTAATCTAACCATTAAACATAACTTTTCCAATAATAAGTTTTCAATATCAAAAAATTATCATCTAGAGTTGTGATCAGTAAGTCATTGGGAGTCACATAGAATGAATAGGATTTTTGGTAAATAGTAACATACCCTGATGAATAGTAATATGAATAGTAATATGAACTTATGAATAGTAAATAATGATTTTATTTTATTTTCTTAGGTTAATAAGATATAGAGATATTAATTAATTTTTCAATGTGATATAAATCTAATTATCCCTTAATAATTGTTATTTTCCAGATTAACTATGAATATATTTAAAAATTAAATTAATAATATTTAGAAAGTTGTTTTTGAAACCTGGGGTTCTTTTTTGAATTCTACAGATCGAAAAATGGTAGGGGTTGAATTTTAAGGATTTTTCTGAAAATTTTAATTTTTTGATGAATAGTGAAATACTGTAAAATATCGTCTATACAAATTATCCATTAAATACAATATTTTTAACATCATAAAGGATGTAAGGCCAATTTTTTTACTTACATGCACTTATTACTAATAAGGGTCACATGAAACAACACTATTGGTTATCTAGAGGGAAATAATGAAATAATGAATTTAATATTCGAACTTCACTCCTCTCTTCCACTATATAATTCCACTACTAATACCTCTTCACTTCACTTTTCTAAGAATTGAAACACCTCAATGTTCATCCCAAATACACTTAAATAGTCACTAACCATGAGCAGTATACTCTTTTTCTTTCCAAAGACCAAAAATTCCATCCCTGAAAAAGTTTATCTAAGAAGTTATTTGAAGAGGTAATTTACCTTCCTTTTTCTTTTAGTTTCATTTGAATTAATCTTCTTTTGTTATCTTCTCCTCAACTTATCATTACAAATGATCATGATAACTCCAATATCATCTATATAATGTAATTATATCATGTGAATGGAAGTACCATCATAAATATTCTTACTATCTCCCTTTTTTATAAATGAAACTAACATTAAGGTGGTTTCGATTTATAACATTCATGGACGACGAAATTTTGTTCTTCAATTTATCATTCATTACTAGTAATGAATCTATATTTAAGGTTTAAAAAGACTATAATATATTTATATGACCTAATTGATATTCAATATCTAGTATATGTATATATAATTAATTTATAATACAAAACTAGTTCATAATAATCCAAATACCGCCCGATAATCGTAGTGGTTTTCTTATAATGAAACATCCAAATTATATCTAAAAAAGTGATGGAAATGACCCTTTTCAATTATGGATGTACATAAATAATATTTAGTTTCAATTATGGTGATTTAAAATAATTCACATGAACTCTATTAATTAAAAACAAGTGAATCAATTCAGAAAATCATGAAAACTAACACTCCAAAATGACGAATATCGATATTATAACTCATCAATAAGGACATAAATGCACCAAACAAATTTATGATAAAATAAATACATGTATAATAGATTTTTAATTATGTTATTAATGATTATAATTTCATATTCCACGACCATAATTTCAATATGGTAACACATTCAGATTTAGGGTAAGTGTTTTCCACACGAACATCAATTTTCATTCGGTTAACATTCATTGTATAATTACCTAAATGAAATTATTATTAATTATTATGTAACCCTCATAAATTATGTGTGAGTATTATATATAAGTACATATACTAGAATCCTTCCTTATTTAATAGATATTTATACAATTTAAAAGAATCTTTTAAAATTCTTTCCAAAATACAAAACTGATTCAAGGGGATTTATCAAATTCTTACATATTTTCATAGGAACTAAATAATCTGTTTTTGGAAGCCACTATTTTAAAATAAATAATTTTATTATTAAAATAAAATGTTACTTCACTTTGGGATTTACACAATTATTTTTCCAAAGGAACTTTTCATTTCAAAATAAAAGAGTATTTATCCCAATAATTTCGTAATGATTTTGTTTGATTATATTCATCTATTACACACTCCTGTTGATTATTATGTATTATTGGGTTTAATCATATTTGATTCCATATATCATATTTCATTGAATTATTTATTTCTAATTTTATAGTGGATGTTCAATCCAAAAACCATTAACCATATTACTCGAAAGGGTTAGTGTTTTATGATTAATGATTGGTTAAAGTTAGTTACATTTAATATGATAGTTTAAATATAAATTAAAAAAAATTATATTTACCCCCACTAATAGGAGGAATGAATTGGTCTTGTTATGCAATGTTGGGGGCAAGTTATAGACCCACTATTCATCGGTAGAACTCATGAGAAAAATAGGCGTGGAATTGGCCATGGCCATTCCAAATGTGATATATGTATTTTTGCCGAGGCCTAAATCATTTATAGACGACTTGGCAGAGGCCTTGAAATTTTTTTTCAGAAATTAATACAAATTCACTTCCCCCATTATGATGCTAGAATTTTCATGTGGTTACTCGACTAGTATAATACCATTGATTTTGTCTCATTATGACATTATTTACACAGCTCAAATTCCTACCATAATGTGTTCAATTTTATTATTTTTAAAGGAATGTTTTTTCAAATATTCACCATTTCTTATGATTATGCAATCTTCCATTGTATAGAATAATCTTACTAATCATTTGATCTTTCCCCATTCTAATGTTTCATTTTTCCAGGATATGAAGATGTAAATTATTAATGACTTGCATTCATAATCATGGAGGCATGGATGTTTCCAATGGAATAAATTAGTGTTGTATTTCCCTTAAAGAAGTAATGTTTAACTTATTTATGTATATTGTTTCCAATATTATTAACTACTTGGTTCTTAGGGATGCATATTCCTTGTTTATATTCCAATATAATCATATAAGGCACTGACAACAGTCAACTGGGGTCATGTCCTTACAGATTGTATTAGAAGAAGATTTTTTTAAAAAAAGACACTAGATTTAAAAATCATATATTTGGCAAGAATACTTGAAATAGTCTTTGTGGATAAACATACAAGAACATCCTAGTATTTTTTTATTGAATAGATTATGTGGATATTTCAAGTAATACATCACTTTCTGGATACGAGCATATATAGGTGCCTCTGGCACATATATACATATGAGGGTATGATCTGATAAGGAGATTCGAGCTTGACCCACGGTATCTGGGTACAAAAAAACGAGCCTTGACAACATCTTTGTTAAGACACTCCTGGGGGATATGCTTAGGATAATTCGCATTTTGTTTAAAGGCCATTATGAATGTTTTAAATTTAAATATTTCCACCAAGAAACCATTTCTTTGATTATGGTATTATTCATGAATAGGATATTAATTTATGCTATCTATATTTTTATGTTAAGATTATAAATTATATATGCTAATCTATTTATGTTATCATCTAGAAACAGAACCTAGTGGAATGAATGGAAACCGCACGAATGTGCGTGTCCCCATTATAGATTTCCCTCTGATGATAGATAATGATGTTGGCTCTAGTTATGTGATGGGGGTTGAGAAACTTGAATCTATACTGGGAAAACATACTCATGTTATAAAAAATAACTTTACATATATGGAGAATTCAGATCCACCACATGGAGGTTATATGTTAAATCACTTTAGGCGACAACAACCACCATCATTAAATGGGACTATAAACCAATTTGTAGCTAATTAGTGGATAATATCCCTAGAGAAAATAATTCTTTCTTTGGATTGCAATGAAAGAGATAAGGAAATAATGGAAGTTTATCATGTATCAGGAGATGTGGATCAGTTATGGTTGTTAATTACAAACACAAAAGATGTGGAAGAAATAGAGGGGATGGAATGTAGGGACTTTAAGAAAATATTCTCAGATAAGTACTTTCCTTGTGAACAGAGATCAGATTGGGAGAGGCAATTCATGATTCTGGGGTGGAAGGAAGATGATAATGTTGAAAAGTACAGAGAAAAAATTATAATATAAACATGACATGTTGGGTAATACATACGAAATACATAGTGAAATATTGATCAATTCTTTGATGGCCTATTGACATTCCTCTAACAGACACTAGTATCACAATGTTATTCCTCATGTGACGATACAGTTTCATGAGATATCAAAATAGAAAATAAATTCTTTATGTCTAATGAATTTAATAGAAAACTAGAAAAAAAATATGGATTCTAAAAACTATACGAACGGAAATAAAGAAACATGGAAGAAGTGAAAAGTTGATTTTCCACCCTTTTGTAATTGGGGAAGGAAACACCCTAGTGCGTCTTGAAAGGGAAAAGGTGTATGCTACAAATGTAGTCAGAAAGGCCATCTTTCTGGTGATTTCATGGGTCAGAAGTAAGTCATTAATTACCAATTCAATAATTTTCTAGAGATGATACACTATCCTCATGATTTTCCAAATCATCAAGGAAATATGAAATAGAAAAGGCCAAAGAAGTAGGGAAATGCTTATGTGATCACAACAATAGAGTATGATGTTCCAAATGATGTGGTGTTAGGTAAATTGGTCATTTAGTCAAACATACCAAATTCTTTATTTGATTCTAGATCATCACATTCATTTATATCATCCCTATTTTGAATGAAAATAAGAAATGTCCAATTTGATTTAATAAAGGAGTTATCAGTCAAAACTTTTAGTGGACGTATAATTGCAACAAAGGTGTGTCTAATAGTCACCCTCATGACACATAAAAAATCTTTAGTTTCTAACCTTATCATCATATCAACGTTTGACTATGATATAATTCTAGGAATGAATTTTCGTTCAAATTTGGATGTGATGATCAATTGCAAGAAGAAAGATGTTTCAATTTTCGAGAATTGTGTAGAATCTATTATTTTTTGCACATCAAAACTCTTAATTAGATTTTCATCTATATACAAACCCGGTAAATATACTAAAATCAATTATTATAGATAAAGGGAAAGAAATAAATATGGGTGAGATGAAGAATGAATAGATAGACGATGTACCTATTGTGTAAGAATAAATTGACTTCTTCCTAGAGTATTTACATGAACATCCTCTAGATATGGAAATAGAGTTTTACATTTATTTAATTACTTGTTCATGGTAAATATCAAAGTCCCCATATAGTTTGGACCGAGTTCAATTAGTGGAAATAATGAGTCAAATTGAGTAATTGAGTGGAAAAGGATGTATTCACCTTGGAATTTCACCATGGGGATCCCCTATTATTTCTGTTAAGAAGAATGATAGGTCTCTGAGGTTTTTCATTTACTATAGGGAAATAAATGTTGATACAATAAAAAATATGTATCATATTCCATGAATTGATGACTTATTTGATCAACTACATTGAGCCTAATATTTTCAAAATATTGATATTCAATCTAGATGTCATCAGTGGCTTGTGAGAAAAGAATACATTCCCAAAATAGCATTTTGAAACAGGGATAAGCATTACGAGTATATAGAAATGACTTTTAATAAGGGAAAGATATGTCTTGGGTACATTGAACCTTTTGAAATTCTGTATTGAAATTGAGTTGTAACATAATATTTGGTAATGCCTCCATGTCTCTCTAAAGTTCACAATATGTTCCACGTGTAAATATTATGGAAATACATGCCAGACCCAACCCATGTACTCACCTATGAAGAAACAGAACCTAAGAATGATCTATCTTATTGGGAATATCCTATCAAGATTATTGATACCAGAGAACAATTATAAAGAAATCATATGACTCATCTAGTAATTGTTCTGTGTTGGAACCATATGATGGAGGGAACAACGTGGATCATGGGGAGCTTATGTTGAAGACATACTCGAATCTTTTTAGGTAACATTTTGTGAATTTCAAGGATAATGTTTTTTATGGAGTGGAGAATGTAACACCCAATGGATTTGAAAATAAATATTTAATGAAATTTAAAATCTATACATAAAACATATCATTTCCACTACTATGTTTTCAATTTTAAAAAATGTTAATCTATAGTTGTTATCAGTATGTCATTTGGAGTCTGATAGAACAAACGTGATTTATGTTGAATAGTGACATACCCATATGAATTGTAATATTAATAGTAAAATGACCATTTTGAATAGTACAAATGATATAAATATATTTTATTATGTTAATAAGTTAATGAGAACTTAATTAATTTTGCAAATGTGATATTAATATAATTATACAATTAATTTTTTTTTCAATTGACAATTATTTTATTTTATATTTTATTAAATAATATTTAAAAATTATTTTTTAAAATTGGATTTCATTTTTGAATTCTAACCATCGAAAAATAGTCAGGTTGAATTTTTGGGATTTTTCTAAAATTCATGAATTTTTAATGAATAATGAAACACAACAAAATACAGTATATACAAATTATCAATTGAATAAACTATTTATGGGATCATACGAGATGTTTTTCCACTTGTTTCTAACTCACATGAACTTATTATTATTATGTGTCACATTAAACAACACTATTGGTTTTCTTGAGGGAAATAATAAAATAATGAATTGAATATTCACAATTTACTCCTATCCTCCACTATAAAAACACCCCACCATTCCCTCTACTATGAATGCTTATATTCCTTTATGATCCACAATTTTAAGCTAAAATACCTTTCCTTAGTCACTCCCCATGACCTATAATCTCTTGGTAATTCCAAAAGTCAAAAATCCCTAACCTAAAGGTTGTTCTCAAAGAAGTTATTTCAAGAGAAAAAGTACCTTTATTTTCTTTTAGTTTCATTTGAATTTATATTCTACTATTATCCTCTCCCAAACTCCTCTATCCAAATGATAATGATAACTCCAGTATCGAAAATATACTGGAATTGTATCATTTTAATGGAAGAACCATCATCAATATTATAAGTCTCTCCCATTTATTTTTATAAACCAAACCAACGTCCATGAGGTTCCGATTTATAACCATCGTGGATGAAGAAGTTTCGTTCCTCAATCACTCTTTCATTAATGGTCATGAAACCATATTAGTTGTTGAAAAAGATGATAGTAGATTTATTACAACATATTTAATATTCTAGAACCATTATATGTACATATAATTAATTTATAAGACAAAACTAGTTCAAAATAATCAAAATATCACCAAATAATCAAAGTTGTTTTCATCTAATGATTTATCATCATTCCATGTAACTAATTAATATAAATGACCATTATCAATTATGTATGTTTATAAATAATATTTTATTTTAATTCATTAAATATTAAACTATTCAACATGATCTTCATTACATAGGAAAATGTGAACCGAATATGAAAATCTAGAAAACAAACACTCCTGAACGCCAAAATTTTATATTTTAACATATCAATAAGTAAACTAATGAAATAAAAAGAATTTTGATAAAATAATTACATCTATAATAGGTTATTAATTATGTCATTAATGAGTATAATTTCATAATCTAGGACCTTATTTTCAATAGGGGAACACATTCGGATTCAAGGTATGGGTTTTCAACCCGAACTTCCATTTTCATTGGGGTTATATTCATTTTATAATTACCTCAAAGAAATTATCATCTATTATTATGAACTAGTCATAAATTCTATGTTAGTATTATATATATGTACACGAAGCATTATACTTACATATTTTTTCTGATATATACAAATTTTAATTGAATCATTCAAAATTATAACCACAGTACAAGCTCGATTCAAGAGGATATCTCAAATTCTTAACAATGTTCTAGGGAACCCTATAATCAGTTTTTAGAAAAAATTAGCATAAAAATAACTAATATTTTTATTAAAATACAATATTAAATCACTTATAGTATTATGTACATTTCTTTTCCATAACTAATCTTCTTTTCAAAATAAAAGAGTATTTATTTCAAGGATTACTTAATGATTTGGTAAGAGTATTTTCGTCGGATTCAACACTCTTGATAATTATTATGTATTATTGTGATTAATTATTTATGATTTAATCTTCAATATTTTATTGAATGTTTTATGAATTATTATATGGTGGATGACCTATCCTAAAATTATTCACCATATTAAATGGAATGGATATAATTTTATGATTAATGGTTAGGGAATGTTCGTTACATTTCATATGACAGTTTCAATATGAGTGTATATATTTTTTAGGTTTATCCCAACTCATATGATGAATGAATTGGAATTATTATATGACATGTGGGGCCTACTATATCCACATGTTGAATCAATAGGTATCATGAGACAAATAGGTATGGAATTGGTCGAGGCCTTTCCTAATGTGATATATAGATTTTTCACTAGGAAAAAATCATTTATCGATGTCTTGACCGAGTCCTTGACAAAATAATTCAGAATGTCCAGCGTATGCACTTTCCTAATTTTGATGATAACAACTGAAATTTCATTAGTTTATTCGACTAGTATAATTCCCATGATTATGTTTTATTATGGCATAATTTTCTCATCTCATATTCCTATCATAATGTGTTAAAGTTTATTATTTTAAAAGGCTTGTGTTTTCAATTTTTCACCATGCATTACATTTGTGCTATCATCCGCTGTATTTCATACACTTACTGAGCCTTTGTGATCACCCCATTCTTATGATTTATTTTCAAAGGGAAAAAATAAGAAAATTATGAATGACCTATATGAATAATATATGAGGCAGGGAGGATTAAAATGGAATAAATTAGTGTTTAATTTTTCTTCATGATGTAATGTTGATCATATTTCTGAATCTTGTTTCCAATACTACAAAACATATTGGTCATTCAGGATGCTTATTCATTGTTTATATTCAAACATAATTAAATATGGCAGCAGCTCTAAGCAACTATGGTCTGGTCCTTACATATCACATGTTTCTGATTCATTTTTCATAGTTTTTTCCTCGAGAAATAGAAAGAAGTTTTTTAAGGAAATGCAATTTTTTTGACTATTTGGTCAAGAATAATTTTCTTCTAAAATATATTTTCTGTAAAATAATTTATATATTGTTTTAAATATTCTTCTATGAATGTTCAAATTCAATATCAAACATGAATTAATAAAAAAAATTTAAACAAATCATATTTATTATTTTCCAATTGATGTAATTTTAACGTTTAATGAAAAAGATAAAGCAATCATTGTTTTAACCTTCATGTTATGATTGAAATTTCCACCTATCATGTGAAATAAATTATTTTAATCACATGTTTTATATTTTATTCAATATTGAGATTGAAAAAAATATCCCTAAATTTCGGAAAATGTTTAGATTTTAAATTAGTTATTTCAATAGGGAAAAGGTATTTTCGTTATTAAATATTTCAGAAACATTTTAGTGGAATCTTTCATTTATCATAAAATCCTTTGATATTAGATATTATATCCTTATAGTATGACACAATGATAACATACTTATTAATTATATGTATGGTTCTTTGTTTTAGTGATGATATTTTCATGAAACATATTTATTTTCCATGCATTATTTTATGTTGAAATGAAAAAATTCTTATGAAATCCAATTTCATTCAACATGTTATAATATGATGATATGATAATTGTTTTTTGATTTAATGGAACTCATTTTTATTTTTTTTATTATGTTACATGTGGGCCTATAAATAAATATATATCCCTATGATCCAATGTGTAATGATGTATATCTCATGATGCAATAATGGATGAAATAAAGAGTGAACCCAGTTAAAAAAGTGATTCCATCCACTATGATGGTCTAGGGTGTCAACATTGACTAAAAAAATAATGAAATTAGTAGTAAATATGATCAACTATAATATCCTAGATAAGGATCTTTGATTAAATAAATGATTTCAAATGAATAATATATATTCAAAAAAAATCATATGATTATAATATGTTCTCATAGATCGTTATTTATTATTGATGATTCCATACTCTTATACATATATATTTTGACTAAAAAATATATTAAAAAAATTAATATTAATGGTATTTGACCTATTGGTTATGATTGTTTTATTTTATAATAATATTACCATATCATTATTATTGTCATATTCTTGAATATGATCATTAATATATATATATGTGTGTGTACTTTTTTTACACTTATCGAATATATGAGCTCACCCTTAATTATGTTTAATTTATTCTATTATGTGAAGAATGGTTTATATTATGATCTTTCTAAGAAGGGTTAACTAAATAATGAACATTGTTATAGATTATTTAATTCTTTTATATACATTATTTCTATAAATCCTTGTTTATATAGACATTAAACATGTTTGGTCTATTATATACCATGAGGTTATATATTGAATATTTTTTTAAATTTGGTTTAATATTTATTTATTTAATGTATGTGTCATAATATATTGTGTCAAAAATAGGAAATATTTTTTAATATACTGGAAGTCCAAGCTCAAAGATAGTATGTTTGGAGAAAACACCACATCATTTCGTTTTGTTATTCATGAAATAAATCATGTGTTATAAATCAACTCCAATAACCTAGTATTAATTTTTTATTAATTATATTTTACAAGATACCCGGGATCTCACTTGGAATGTTTGATCGATTTTGTAGTCCTAGATTATTATATATATATATATATATATGATTAATATATTAGTTTATAAATATATTTAAATCATAAAAGAAGACAATTTATTTCATCTTTGAACTCATTCAAAATAACCAAATCCATATCATGGGAAAAGGTAAAATTATAAAGGGTGAGATCTGATGACCAATAATGGTAATCTACACCTGAGGATATCTTGAGTGAATATGGGCAAATCAATATGGGATAGTGGTAAAACAAAACATATTCCAATGAATAAATAACCATAGTTTAATGAACATATATGACATATAACACTATAAAAATCTCAAGGATAATGGAAAATAAAATCATAATAAATGAATTTCATAATTCTAAAAACAATTATCAAGGCCTCTCAACAAATATTTAAAAAATATTAATATCATGGATTCTTAACAAGTAAATCAATATTAGAAAATATTACTATATACAGGGATTTGCTATCTAATATAGTAATCGTACTATTCTATCTGATGCTACCAATTGATACAAAGTGGACATATATATAATTTGTCCCCACACATCACTTTCTTGTACATTTAATTTATTTTATTTCAACGGATTAAATAATTCTCTAAATGAATTATAAATCAACAGTAATCATTATAGAGGAATAATAAAAAATAACAGAAATTCCTTTTTGCAATCACATTACATATGGATAGATAATTAATATGGTATCATTGAATAACATCCCCTATAATATCAATGATTATATTCTTTGTGTACAATACCATTATAAGATTACTAGATTATTATTAATAATAATACACTTTCAATATTTGAAATAAAGGATTTAATTTTTTTTACTATTATGAATTTTTAAATTAAAATTTTAATCTATTAAAGGTTGATTCAATGAAATGATAAGTCATTGTGATGAAATATTTCAACAATTGTTTGTACATTAAAGTAATATTTCTATTCAAACAATTCATAAAAATAAAACATATTAAATATGGAATAAAATTTTATTCAAGAAAATTTTATAATGCCCAAAAAATAGTAAAATTAACTCTAATAAATATTTGTATAAAGGAAAAAATCGTTACATCATTTTATTGAAAATAATGATGTGGTGGAAATATAGTATTAAGGAAAACATAAAATAAATATTTATAAAATATGGTTCCTTATAGGTAACTTACTTTTAGATTCTTGAAACAACAATAAATGAAATTGGATATAAACATGTAAAATTAATAATTAAAATATTATGAGAGATTGTATATTATTTAAGATATTACTATAATAAAATTTACTAAGGGAAATTTTGTCCAAATACAGTCATGAAAAATTTTATTTTAATATAAATCCCATACCATGTGTCATTTCATAGCCATTCCAATTTATTAGTCCAGTTAAATAGATTTAAATTAATATAATTATTTCTTTATAAGCTTTTTAATAAGTATTTCATTTCATATGTACTATTTACAATCACATTAAATATATTCATTGAATTGTTCTCTCTTCTCTCAAATACATTATGAGTGTTCAGTCAATTTTTGTATAACTATTTATGTATATTATTCTCAGATGAAAAATTTAATAAAATAGTAAAGTAATATAAATAATTTTAATAATGATATATTTATCATATATATTTATTAAATATATATTTATAATCATCCCTGAATGTGAGAAATGAAAAATGAATACCATCATTTTGTATAGGTGGTAGTCCAACGGTATGCTTCAACGAATTTTTAATTTTATTAACCAGTAGAAGGGTAATAATATAAATTGCATATTATAAAATAAAAATAGTTTTTTATTGATATCATATATACTAAATAATTCGAAATTTATAATCATCCATTTAATGTGGTGATAAATAATGAATACACCTATACTTAGAGATAATATGTTTTACTTATTCAAATGTAATGTTTTAAATTTCCATTTGAAGTAATGTTTGTGGAAAATTCTTTGATAATTATTCTAATATCCTTATATTATGTTTTGATATTGGAATCATAAATTTTGGTTGGATATATCCTGATAATATGTGTTGAGTAATAATGATTATTAAAATGGGTCAATAAATATTGTTACCACTTCATTGAGAGACCTCCATTTTGAAATGGTGTAATCCTTTTTAGGGAGGTCATAATTGAATAAAAAAAGATATAAGATATGGGATATTATTCATGTATGGTATAAAGTTGGATCATTTTATAGATATAAGGACCAAATGGAGTGAGTAAGTGAGAAGAAGACTTTCCTATTTATTATAGAGGGGATGGATGCAATTTGAATTAAAAAAAATATTATACTAATATAAATCATTTTTCTCGGTATTCTGAAAAAAAGATGACATATTTATTGCATTGGATGATGAATAGTGTAAATATTATCATAAATTAATATTCAAACAAGTTTCATTTATTTTTTATCCCTTATCTCCTAGTCTTAACACTAATTAACACCTTTTACAACATCCACAATATCAATGTTTTTAAATGTATTTGTGTAATGAATGTTTTTAGAAAAGGGTAAGTGACCAGTTAGAGGAAATCAGTTCATATTATTGACTATACCACATTCACATGTGATTTATTTATTATATTTTTAAATTTTAAATCATTTAATAAAATATTATTTAATATTAGATATCATTAAATTCATTTTCATGACTATTCATATAGTTTGACATTAAATAAAACATGATAGAAATTGTATTCATATCTAAACATTAAAAAAATATGTAGTATATTATATGTATCTAAAAAATTCATGGGATATAATAAACACAGAAGTGAAAATAATGTGAACCTTGTAATAAAGAGGTCATGATCCAGTGGGGCAGGAAAAATGTTGAAAAAGAAAATCCATACCCTGATTCACCCCCCCATCTAAGGGTATATAGGCCCCTATTTGTCCTAACAATTGGTATCAAAGGGAAGGTTTCTTTTATCATATTTTCATGCATTGACTTAGCTTTAGTCAATCTGTGTTTTCCATGGAAAAGGGAAAAAAATCAAAGAAGAATCAGAAGTCAGGTGATATCCCTCAGTGTGGAAGTGTTTATGGAAAAAGTGTGATTAAACTAAAAGAATCAAACAACCTATTGAAGGAAGGCCTGGATGAATTAGATATGGAAAATATTGATTCACTCAATCATAATGTTGTCAGGAGTGAAGTTCATGAACATCATTGCGATACTGAAACAACTGATGATGAAGAAGTTTTAAGAAGGAGGACATCAGTAAATGTTGTCATCATGACAATGAAATTGGATCAGGAATTTGATGAAGAAGTTAAATATAATGATATCCTGATCCAAGTATTGGAAATTGAGGTCAACAAGCTAAGAGGGTTAAATGAAAGGCTTATTTATGTGGCTACTGACCTGAAGGAGAAGAATGATTCTCAAACTGAGGAACTACAAAAGATGGCTAAAATGAAAGGAAAACAAAAAGCTGATGATTACGAAGAGAATCAAAAGTAAGATAATGTTCGGAATCTGAAAGATAGAAATGATGATCTAGAAACATATTTGTCTGAAGAAGTTCAGAGGAATCAAAGGCTACAACAAGAGAGTGAATATTTCACTGAATCTTTTTCTCAAGAAAAATTGAAAGTAATAGAGCAAGGTGACATGGTAGAGAAGCTAACACGAGAACTGGAAGATGTGATGAGGCGTAGAAAGAATCTCAGAAGAGAACTCAATTCCAAACTTTAATCAAGGGATATGAAGATTAAAAAGTTGGAATAAGAAATATAATTGGGGAATATGGAAGTGGTGAAATCCAATACTAACAGAAAGCCTAAAATAAAGGATGCCTTACACTTATTATTTGATAATCCTTCGGCAGGTGATGATGAAATGAAAAGAAAATTTCATATTTCTAAAAACTTCCAAGAACAAATTATCTTAGCTCAAAGAACATATCGTTTGGGAAAAACTGGTATTGGATTCGATGAATTCACATCCGTGAATGAAAGAAAGAGTGCTGTGAATAGTTCTAGAAGCAGAGAAAACCTTGTAGGTGCTGAAGATAGGCCTAAGAGGACAGTTCCAAAAAGCAGTGACGACATGCGCTATTTCAACGGGATTCATGTACACACATAAAGCTTCTATTTAGAGGGACAGGAATACATCTCATGCTATGAAAACAAAAACATTACTAGATCTGAGATGAAGAAAATGTGTCATTAGAAATCAGAAAGAAGAACCTCTCAGAGGAAAGCATCTGATATATGCTATTACTGTGGAAGAATCAGACACATCATGAGTATGTGTCAGGAAGCTCAAGATCCCCATGTCAGAAGATGAACTCAAGGTGTATCAAAATCTCAACATAGAAATGACGAAATGAGGTACGCCATTGATGGAAGATGTTTTATATGTTCAGATTATGGGAATCTAGAAAGAAATTGCATCAAGAAGAATGCAAGAAAGAAAAAGGAACTCGAAAGGAGATTCTCGAACCCAATGATGCATAATGAGAAATTATACATTGGGGGACAACATGGAAAAGAGATGAATAGGCTTAGAGCCTCAGGGGAATCACATGGAGCTAAACGAAAGGTGTATTAGCCACCTTCTCTGTTATACTCCCAACAGCTCTCAAAGAGGGAATGTGAACAAACATGGAAGAATAAGGGTAGATCTACTCCAACTGTGTTAAAGAGAATTAATGTTCAATGGAGGACTCAACACCAATGAAAAGGAGTGTGGTGACTCAGATATCTGATAAAAGAAAGATGAACAAAGAATGTATTGAAAAATTTGCATGTTGTGTGCCAAAAAAATTGGAGAATAGAGGAAGATCCCTACAATGGAAGAATGGAGACAAGGATGATGACAAGAAGAGATATTCCTGCTCAGAGAATAAATCAAGGGAAATGGTGTTTTGGTGGAACATCAGGAAAAAAATGTGTACTAGTGTGTTTAAACCCAAAAAGGAGAGAAAGAAGAGGCATGCAGAATCATCATATCAGAAAAGACTCAGCATACAGGTGATGGATGCTTAGTCATATGGCCAGAGCAGTTGAAGTTGGATAGGAAACTTGAAGAATCTAGGATTGAGTGTGATGATCTAAAAGAGAGAATCAAAGGGTTGAACCATTAGGATCAACCACCATCATCGCCTTGAGGATTTCAGAAATACCCCTCTCCCTGTGTTTATAAATTCTATTAACTGATGATTCATGTGTTTCATGTTCTAGGGAGATACGATCAAATGGGAAGTGGAATCTAAGTATGTGAAGTGGAGAAGAGACATGCTCTTTAGTTTCATCATATTGAAATCAGGTACTAGATTTGAAGGAGAAAGGGAGAAACAGAGCACCATAGGAATTGATTGTGTTATTAACTCTATCTCTTGTTTCCTACATCTAGTTCCAACTCAGCAGGCTTAAAGATTTGTTTAATGGATCGATGCTGAGTGCAAGATTAGAATAAATTATGCATGAGGAGAAGAAAGTTTAGGAGTCTAAACAGATGGACTAACCCCAGGAATTGTTTCATAACATAGGGGGAGCCTTCAATAATGAAATCAGATGAAAGATCCATCAATGATATGATTTAATAACTCAAACTAGGTATCATCTATGAAGGGAAGATATATTTCAGGAGAAGCAGCAATAGTCAAGCATTTCATTCTTATTTATCTTTCCCTAACAATGTTGTACCATCTGACTGATTGCAGGATACCAAGAAGCTGTGAGAGAAAGTCAAAGGAGTATCAACAAAAATTTGAGAGAATATGTTCAATGAAATTACATCGTTGAACAATGACACAGTGAAAATTTTTCATTTAAAAGTGAGGAAGTGGTGAGAGACTCAGGGAGAGCAGAAGTGGAAAAAGATGATTCTGACGAGGATACTGATGGTGAGTACGAGGGAGTAAAATCCTTATCTAAACAAAAGCCAAAGAGTCGAGCCGATATTGACAAATAGAATATCTTCAGTGATCAGTTAGCTCCAATTCAGACGAGAAGAATGAAATAACTGCAGCAGACATCATTACTATCACAGGTTGAGACGAAATGCTTTGCTGATGCAGCTGAAGATGAACACTGGGTTCAGACTATGAATGAAGAGCTTGACCAGATTGAGAAGAACAAGACATGGGAGATTGTTTCGAGGAAAGCAGATAAGAATGTTATCAAGACTAAATGGTTTTTTCACAACAAGATGAATTAATATGGAACAATGGTTCGAAACAAAGCATGACTAGTATGCAAAGGATACTCCCAGAAAGAGGGTATTGAAGTTGATTAGACATTTGCACCAGTTGCAAGGCTACAGACAATCAGATTATTTTTGGCCATTGCAGTGCAACGATTGTTCAAAGTCTTCCAGATGGATGTAAAATCTTCATTCCTGAATGGGGTTCAAGAAGAAGAAGTGTATATTGAGCATCCAGATGGTTTTATCATTCATGAAGATGATAGTAATGTTTGTCAGCTAAAGAAGGTGTTGTATAGGCTGAAACAAGCACCAAGAGCATGGTACTCAAGGCTTGACCAACATTTGAAGAAACTTGGTTTCCAACATGGTGGAGTTGATTAAAAAATCTATTTCAGTATGGACAGTAATAAAAGGATGATGGTGTTGGTTTATGTCGACGACATAATCATTTGCGGATCAGATGAAGCTCAGTGCAGAAATTTTTCTAAATTCATGAAAAATGAATTTGAAATGTCAATGATTGGAGAGATAACGTTTTTCCTTGGTCTACAGGTGACACAAGGAAGGAATGGAACATTCATTTCTCAATCCAAATATGGCAATGAGATTTTAGGAAGGTTGGGAATGGAGAATTCCAAGGAGTTGAAAACTCTGGTTACTACTCGGATGAAATTATCAAATGATGGGGATGGCAAGGCAGTTAATATCATGAATACAAGAAAATTATTGGAATTTTGTTATAAATGACTGTGAAAAGGCCTGATATTGTTTTCACCACATGCCACGAAGCAAGATATCAGAGTAATCCCATGGAAAGTCACATGCTCGTAGTGAAAAGAATACTTCAGTATATCAAGGGCACAGTGGACGTCAGCTTGACATTTAACGACAAATCTTAGATAGAGTTATTGGAATATACTTATTTATAGTAGGTCGGTTCAGAAGGTGACAGGAAATCAACATCTGGAGGTGCATTCTATCATGGAGGACTATGTATTGCATGGTTAAGAAAGATGCAGGATTTCATTTCATTAAGCACCACAGAAGCTAAGTATATTGCGGCAACTCAAGCATGAACACAATTATTATGGATGAAGCAACAGCCTGATGGTTTGGGAGTTGAAGTGAAGTCTCCGATCAGAATCCAGTGTGATAACTCATGTTCTATCAATCTTAGAAAAAATCAAGTTCATCACTCAAGGAAAAATCACATTGAGATCAAATATCATTTTATCAAGGAGAAAGTGGAGCAAGGACATGCGAAGTTGGAGCATGTGCCTACAGAGTTATAGGTTGAATATATTCTGACAAAGGCCTTACCCAAGGCAGCATTCGAAAGGCATCGACTGGCTCTGGGAGTTCAGTCGATTCCCCGAACATTAAAGCATGTGGATGTGAAACCCCCCCCCCCCCTCTCCCCGAGGTATGATGTGTTTTCCCTAATGTGATTATATGTGTTCTCTACTCTATTACAGACTTCAAAGGAGTAACCTTTGGGTTCATTGACAAAGGGGGAGAAAATAGTGATTGTTTAAGGGGAGACATTGTGGCTATTAAAAAAATATTGAATAGATAAGGGGAGAAACTGACAGGCGGAGCAGGCAGATAGTGGGAGTTGAAGCTAGTTGAATGTGCTTAGCCAGAGCTTAGCTTGGACGACATAGGAAATATGGCTAAAGAGGTGTTGAATCTGTGAGCAGAAAGGGGAATCATATAAAATCTGACGATGCTAGAAGTGATCAATCAAAGAATAAATATCATAACAGCTGATGATCGTGATAAAAGCAAAAGAGAGATGTTGCAATGTGGTTATAAGATTTCCAAAAATTGGTAACAGTTTGGTGTTGACAGTGGATGTTAGAGATGAAGTGATTCATTGATGAAAATTTCATTTACTCTTGTTTCTCACGCCGAGCATTGCTCATGTGGGCTTAGAGTATGTGTTGAGTAAATCCTTGATCACCATCAGAATCACAAAAGGCGAATGGTGGATAAAGAATCAACGTTGTATCCTTTTAAGGAAGATTTTTCAACAATCCCAAAGGGAGAGATTGTTGGGAAAAAATCCCTCAAGACATCGTTGATTCCTTTTTTAGGTGATTGTGTTTTTTGACAAAGTGGACAACTGTGCTCTAATTGTTGACAAATAAAACCATGACATACAAATTTGTTGACAAACGGGATTTCATGGTGGAATGTCGAGTTCAAGAGTTACGTTCAATGATCCATGTTTGATTCAAGAACATCGATAACGGAATGAATCATCTGGAGGTGGCATAAAAATAATAGATACAAGGTGGCACCGTTTTCCAGTGTTTGCCAAATTTTGGGCCTGGAAATCGACAAATGAAAAAAAGTGGTTTTTGGAAGAGGGACTTGTGCTTCGTGTATATGAAGGCTTGGAAACTTGTGCACTATATTTTTTTCAAGATCAGATCATCGAAATATGGTAATGGGATAAGTGTCACGCAAGTATTGGTGGTGTCGCGCAGATGACTTGCGCACCATGAAGAGACTTGTTTGTTGATGCCTTAGAAGCATGAGAACGTGCACGCCTATGGTTTTTCAAGATCATAAGATCAAAATATGTCAAAGGAAAGAGGTTCGTGCAAGTTTGGAAGTGGTTCATGCAAGTAAATTGCAGTGGAAGAGACTTGTGTGCCGAGACTTGCGCGCTGAGGGTTGACTTGGGAGCCTTCGTGCAGGGTGGTCAAATTTTTTATAAATAATGGACTACCTCGACTCATTATTCACCTTTGTTCACAACTTTGAATATTCAGAGCTCTCGTCATGTAGGTGTGGTGGCCGCGCAGGTGGTGGTGTGTCGCGCAAGTGGGACTTGCGTGCGAGTATTGGAAGTTGCACGCCAAGTGTTAGTTGCACGCCTGAGGTGGTTTTGGCGAGGAAGGAAGTGAGTCGCGCAGGTTTGGAGTTGTAGAAGCTTGAGTCACGCAAGTAGTTGAGGAATACATGTGCTCCAGTTGTGTCTTGCGCTCTGATACTTGCACGCCGAGATTGACTTGCACGCCATGTAAGGTTTATTTCTAGCTGTGATTTTTGGGCTATGTGGAAGCTGGAAGTTTGCCTGATACCTTCGGTGCAAAGAGATATTCATATACGGGTGAAAGTTTTACTTCAATAGAGCATCTACATAAAGATATATATTCATTATTTCATGCATATGAAGAGACCTATAGGTCTATAAACTGTGAGAGGATCCATTCCAGAGCAGTGAGCAAAGGAAGAGGAAGAAGGTGATCCTCTCCACCGGTATTGAGCCAGAGATAGAGAAATAGGGAGTGACCATTGGGAAAGTAGTGAGATGACCCTAAACATTGTTAAGGCAGTGATCCTAGGCATAGAATTGATTTATCCATATCTTTGTATACAATATAGTAAAGAATAATGTAATTTGGTACGATCGGAAACTTGTCGGCGTATGCTCCTTGGACGTAGCCCAGTGAGGGTGAACCAAGTAAAAATCACTGTGTCTGCCTGCTTACTTTCCTGTATTGCATTTAAAGCATCATTATCAGATAAAGAAGTAAATAAGTGATCATAATAAACACAAAATTTCAAATAAAGTGACCCTTGTAATAAAGATGTCATGATCCAGTGGGGCAGGAAGAACATTGAAAAAGAATATCCATACCTTGATTCACCCGCCCTTTTAGGGTATATAGGCCCATATTGGTCCTAACATTATTATTAATACATATATAATAAATATAGATTATATTTATATAATGGTCTAAATTTTTGAGATTATTCTATAATTATTCATTTCAACAATAAAACAAATCAAAATACACGTGAAAATGGAAATGGTTATTACCCAAAACATAGATATAACGCAAGAGTGGTAATAAGTGGGTAAAAAAGTCGTAATAAAATAATATATGGTATGATATAATTAAATACATTTATGTAATGGGTTAATAAAAAAATTATATATATTATTCATGAGTTTTTAATGAGCATAAAGTTTATGGAGACTTAAGGTCAGTGGATTTCCTATCTCACCTTTATTTCAGTGCCTCTTACGCCTTATTCGACACTTATTTGTTTTTTCTAGTTTATATACTAAAAATGAATGTATTATATGAGTATTATAAATAAATATATGGGTTATTACATATTGATTTTAGGAACTCTATTTCATGAGGTTTTATTGACCAATAGTTACTAAATTTGTTGGGTTGTTTTTTCAAAATTTCCCTTCAATGATAAAAATTTTATTTATTCACCTATCTTATTTTATGATGTGTATATACATACATATGAAATATTATATCATGAATCTCATTCATTTCAGGATATTTTATTAATCATTTAATTAAATTTTCTTAAAAGTGGTGTATTCTTTAATGTTACAACTGTTATAGAGTTTATTGAAATAATATCATCATTTATCGGTATTATCCTTCATTTTCCTTTCTTTGATGAAAAAATATGATTCATCTCTCATAAACAGTCATTATGTTTCATATCCATTGGTTAGTCGTGTTATTATCATTTATTAGTTCTATTTTCTCCATTATTTGGTACTTATGATAATTAATAAATTTATTTTAATAAAATCGTACATTCTCTCCCTCTTGAGCCAGAAATCTATGTTCTTTGAAACACATGTTTTATAAAAAATGTTCATAAAAAATTTTTATGTATATTTTCTTAAAATGTATTCATTAATACTTTATATGATTTCAATTAATTTTTTAGAACATTTTGACATGATTATTTTATAATATTTCAAAGAAATATGGTATCAAAATATTGTCAATAAAATTTTAAAAGTTTTGAAGGGAAATTTTTTAAAAACAAATTTCAGAATAAATTTCAATTTTTTCATGGAAAATATATTCCTAAATGTCTTCAAGATTATTTTATAAGTATTCAAGTAATTTTTTTTCAACATTATATCATGATTTTTTTTATTTTTTCTTGGAAAATATATTTAATATGTTTTCTATAAAACATTATAATTAATAAATTATATTTTAAAAAAATCGGTATCAAAATGGTTTTCAATTTAAAAATTAATTTTGAAATTAATAATTGATATTTACCTAAATAAAGGTTTTAAAATATATTTCCGAATTATTTTGCATCTATGACGACATTTATTTATGTTACACATGCCATTCTAGGGAAATGATCCAAATGTTATGTTCAATAAATTTCTATGAATGGTTTATGTATTCCATGCAGGATTTTTATTTAATCTTTTACACTTTTATGGGTTATAATTTAATGAAACATGTTTCTAATTCATGGGTTATATGATTCGGATACCCATTTAACATTCACTGGTTATATTCTTATGAAACAAGCTTCTTTTCAGGGGTTATTCTTCGATGAAATGATTGTGAAACCAATATTTTGTTCACGAGTTTTAATATGACTACATGTTTATGATTCTGATGTAATTTTATGGGTTATCATATGAGTTTCATTTATTCATGTAGATAACATATGTACGATTTCATTATGAAATGGGTTGGAACTATATCTCCCTATAATTCATTTGGTAAATATTTATATCTAATGAGATAAACATGAATGGAATGGTTAGTAAACTCGTTTCATTAAAATAATTTATCTACTAAGATTTTTATGGGAATAAATCATAGATACATATTTATCAGGGTGATCCATGACTACCAATAACTTATGAGTAGTGAACTCGGGCTATTAATATGGCCATGGAAGTGATTCCATTACTATTTTGGAAATAATTATTTTTTATTGTTTGTTTGATATAATTCCATGTCTTATTCCTGTGATATTATTTTTGGAATTATTTTCATTATTCCTATATCTTTATTATCTTATGAATCCGGAATATTTTTTCCATGATTCATTTTTATGATTTTTATACTCACGGTATTATCATATAATGTTATGATCATCTTCTCATACCATTAATGTCTTGTTATTATTACATATCTCCCTAGATTACCCTTATTTAGATTTTTATCCCAGCCGTTTTTTATGATTTATTTCCAATGTTTAGAAAAAAAAGGTTTCATGTAGGAATTATATAATGAAATATCATTAAGGGATATGTTTATGATCATTCACCATGCTAAAAGATTATTTTTCTAGGTTCCCAAGGAAACTGAACTATTATTTCCCTTGAGCATGTATTGTTTTATTATAATGAATATTTATAAAAAATGATGAAATACTAATGTATGTTATTCCTGGGACACTATAGTTTCTATCATATGAAATAATTAGTCATCAGTTTGAATCTATGTTGAGAAAACCTTATTGATAACCCAAATTACATGTCAAAGGATATGGTTAAGGATATTAAAAGTATATTAAAATGTCCTAGAATTTTGGTAAACGATAGAGTGGGTTGTTTTTTTAAAATACATACATGTTAAGATAATTAATGTGGATATGGCTCTTGAATAAATTTAAATTGGGATAGTGACACAAAAACCTACATATTGATCAAGACTCGATTTAGAACTGGTGTATGACAACACGACTTGTTGCACCCATGGTTCGACACTCCTCATATATATCCTCTAGGAATTCAAAAACTCTTCAAAAACCATCATGAAGGATTTAAATATATGTGGTCAATTAATATCTTATAATAATCTTATAGAATAATAGATAAATTATAGTTTAATAATTTATACAACATATAAGTTTTATTTGATGGATGTAACATAATGAGACAATAAATTCAAAATTATTTATAATGTATCATCTTAATATTATATATATATATATATATGTAATTTTAAATAATCATTAACTATTTGATATATATTCCTCATATGAAATAATTTTTTTAAACTAACCCAGATATAGTCTAAAATTTTGATAATATAATTGATATCGTTATAACTTATATATTAAGATTTCGAAATGAAAATAATAATAAAATTAAGAAAAATATTTATAATGGATTTAAAATTTTAAAATATAAATATTAATGAATATTAAATATTTTATGAATTTTAATAGGCATTTTATGCCTCTATAACATGACTTCTTCTAAAAAAGTGGGTTTCAACTGAATTTATTCGTAGATATTATATGTATTTCCTAACACATTAGAACATGATGTCTATATCAGTAATTATTTTTTAAATTATCTTATCAAAATTATCTTATCATAAAATTATGTTATTTTTCTAAACTGATACTTAGTTTACTATGTAAAATTTTGGAATGAAAATCATAATATACATAAAATGCATTTTCCATGAAAATTATTTTTATTTAGATTTTTAGTGTTTATTTTTAATTAAATTTCTTCAAATTACAGAAATTGATTCATGTAAACAAGAATCTATATTTAAAATAATTTTAATTAATATTATATATTTTTGTAGAATAATTTTTTTTCGATAATTAATAAGAAAAACGACATTTTTTAACCATGGTCAAATGGTAAATCATGAAAAATTTCGTTAAAACTAAGTTATAAGGCCAAAAAATATAAGCTTACGTCATATTGGATAAATTTATCTCGACCCATATCATCTCAGTTGGGAAATGTTTTTTCAAGAAACAATTATAGTATTTTTAAATAAATTTTTTATACATTCAAATATTTATGTGGTGTCCCTACCCCATATATAAAAATGACATCCTACTCTCTCATCATGTCACTAAATTTAGCCACCTTGGTTCCCCAAAATATTCCCGATTTTATTATTGGAATTCAAATACCTTATTGACAGGAGAAGTTATTATTAAAATTACACTCCATAGTTCATTAATAAGTTATCTAAAATAGTTATGTTTATTAATATTGTGTCAGAGTAGTTTCGATGAATGACAAAATTGAGGCAAGTGTTTCTCATCTCAGATTTTTTTCTGTATGAAATATTCCATATTTATAACTTTTTTATTAAGGTATTGTTTATAATATATTATTTATATGTCATTTCATTAATATATTTATTTCCATGGTATTTAATGATTCATTTTATTTTATTTACTTCATAGATATTATTGTTTATAAATAACCAAAGCATTAAGGCTTTTAGGTTATAATCTAATTTTTCCCTAGTAGTATTTATTCATAAATTAAGAGAAGTGATAATTCATGACATTTCAATGAAAAATATTATTTATTTTCTTCTCCTATAGTTATTTCTAGATATTATGTTACACCCCATGGTTTTGAAAATAAATATTGATTGAAATTTTATAATCTAGCCATTAAACCCAACTTTTCCACTAATAGGTTCTGAATATCAAAAAATTGTCATCTAGAGTTGTGATTAGTAAATCATTGGGAGTCACATAGAATGAAAATCATTTTTGGTAAATAGAAACATACCCTTATTAATAGTAATATGAATAGTAATATAAACATTAGAATAGTAAATAGTGATGTTATTTTATTTTCTTATGTTAATTAGATGATGATATATTAATTAATTTTTCAATGTTATATAAATCTAATTATACCTTAAAAATTGTCATTTTTCATATCAACTATGATTTTATTTAAAAATTAAATTAATAATATCAATAAATTAGTTTTTTAAAACACGGAGTTAGTTTTTTAATTATACATATCGAAAAATGGTAGATGTTGAATTTTTGGTATTTTTCAGAAAATTTTGAATTTTTTGATTAATAGTGAAATATGGTAAAATACCGTCTAAAAAATTATCAATTAAATTCAATATTTATTACATAATAATTGATGTAAGGCCACTTTTTTTAGTTCACATGAACTTTTCACTACTATGGTTCACTTGAAACGACACTATTGGTTGTCTTAAGGGAAATGATGAAATAATGAATTAAATATTCTAAATTCACTTCTCTCCTACACAATAAAAGCACTCTACCACACCCTGTTAAGATCAGTTTTATAATCCTTGAAACACCTCAATGTTCTTTCTAAAATACCCCTACTTAGTCACTCCCCATGACTAGTAAGCTCTTCGTCATTCCAATGTCCAAAATCCCTTCCTTGAAAAAGGTTATCAAGGAAGTTATTTCAAGAGGTAATGTACATTTCTTTTTCATTTAGTTTCATTTGAATTTATCTTCTTTTATTATCGTCTCCTAACCTCATCTGTCCAAGTGATCATGATAACTCTAATATCATCTATATAATGTTATTTTATCATGTAAATGGATCTACCATCACATATATTCTTACTCTCTCCTATATATTTTTATAAATGAAATAAACATTCAGGAGGTTTGATTTATAACTTTCATGGTCGAAGAAATTTGGTTCTTCAGTCTCTCGTTCATTACTGGTCGTGAAAAAATATTTATGAATTAAATAGAGTATAATATATGTATTAAAACATAATTAATATTCAAAATCTAGTATATGTACATATAATTAATTTAAATTACAAAAATAGTTCATAAAAATCAAAATAGCGCTTAATAATCTAAGTAGTTTTCTTATAATTATTCATCATAATTCCATGTAACAATGTGGTAGAAATGACAATTAAAAATTCAGGATGTATATAGATAATATTTAATTTCAATTTTGGTGAATCATAACAATACCACAAGAACTATATTAATTAAAAATAAGTGAACCAATTATGAAAATCAAGAAAAAAAACTCTAAAGAACGATGTAGTTCGATTTTATACCATATCACTAAGGAAATAAATGAACTAAACAGAATTATCCAAAACATTTTTCTAATAGGTTTTGAATTATGTCATTAATGAGTATAATTTCATATTTCAAGACCTTAATTTCAATATGGGAACACATTTAGATTTAAGTTAAGGGTTTTAAACATGAACTTCAATTTACATTTGGGTTACATTAATTATCTATTTACCTCAATGAAATTGTTATGAATTATTATGTACTACTCATAAATTATGTGTGAGTGTTCTATATATGTACACATACAATAATCCTTCCTTATTTAATATATAGTTACACATTTTAAAATAATATTTTAAATTTGTTTCCAAAATACAAGCTCGATTCAAGGGGATTTATCAAATTCTTCCCTATTTTCAAGGGTAACATCGAATCTATTATTGTAAACCATTATTATTAAAATTATTAATTTTATTATGAAAATAAAATCATACATCACTTTTGGTTTTACACAATCACTTTTCAAAAATAACTTTTCTTTTCAAAAAAGAGTATTTATCTAAAGAATAGATTAATGATTTTTTAGAGTATATTTGTCTGATTACAAACTCTTGTTGATTATTATGTCTTATTGGGTTTATTCATCTACGATGTCTTGTATAATATTTTAGTGACTGATTTATGACTAATTTTATAGTGGATGATCTATCCTAAACCCATTAACCATATTACTCAGAAATGTTAGTGTTTTATGATTAATGATTGGTGAAAATTAGTTATAATTAATATGATAGTTTCAATATAAATACATAGGTTATTATTTTTATATCCACTCATATAAGGAATTATTTGGACTTATTATGTGATGATTGTGACCCGCTATAGCCCCTCTATTTATCTATACATCTCATGTGACAAATTGGTGTGGAATTGGCTAAGGACTTTCCCAATGTGGTATATGTATTTTGGCCGAGCACTAAATTATTTTCAGAAGTCTTATCCGAGGCCTTGACAAAATGTTTCTGAATTTATAGCTCGTGCACTTCACCCATTATGATTCCAGAATGTTAATGTGGTTATTCAACTAGTATAATACCCATTATTATGGTTTATTATGTCATTTTTTACGCAGCTCATATTCCTACCACAATGTGTTTAATATTATTATTTGAAAAGGCATGTTTTTTCAAATATAAACCCTATCATATGATTATGATATCTTCTATTGTATAGCATACCCTTACTAATTGTTCAATCTCTCCCTATTCTAATTTTTCATTTTTCCAGGATATGAAGATGTAAATTATGAATAACTTTCATGCATAATCTATGAGGAATGGATGTTTCCAATAGAATTAATTAGTGTTGTATTTTTCTTCAGGATGTAATGTTTAACTTATTTATGCATCTTGTTTCCAATACTACTAAAGTACTTGGTTCTTATGGATGCATATTCCTTGTTTACATTCTAATGTAATCATATAAGGCACCATCACCAGAAAACTGGATTCAAGTACTTACTGTTTGTATCAGAAGAAAATTTGTAGAAAACATTGACACTAGATTTAGAAAACATATGTTGGGGAAGATTGCCTGAAATAGTCTTTGAGGTTAAATATACAAGAACATCCTGATTTTTTTATGTAATAGATTATGTGGATCTTTCGAGCAATACATCTCTTTCTGAATACGACATGATATAGGAAGCCCTGGCATAGATGTACCTCTGAAGGAATGCTCCGACAAGGAGATTTGGGCTTGACCCAGGGTATCCGGGTACAAAAAAACAGGCCTTGACACAATCATTGTTATGAAACTCTTGGGGGATATTACAAGGGTAAGAAAGAAGTGATTAATGACTAATGCAAAAAAAATTGGAGATGGGAAACTATCCAAATGATTTTATAAAGCAACAAAAAAATATGCAATAGAAAAGAACATAGAAGTAGTGAAAAGCATATGTGATCACAACTAAATAGGTTTAAGTTCTGAATGATGTGGAGTTAGGTACTTTGATTATTTTTCAACCATAAACAATGAATTATTTGATTCCAGATTGTTGCATTCATTTATATCTTTCATGTTTTCAATGAAAATAAGAAATGTCCAATTTGATTCAATAAAGGAGTTATTATTCAAAACTCCTAGTGGATGTATAATTTCTAAAATGGTGTTTTGATTAGCCCCCCTCGTGGCACATAAACGATCTTTAGTTTCTAACCTTATCATCATACCAACAGTTTACTATGATATAATTCAAAGATGAAAATTTTAATCATATTTGGATGTGATGATCTTTTGCAAGAAGATGGAAGTCTCAATTTTTGATAATGGTGTAGAATCCATTATTTTTTGATAAGAAACCTCTCCATTAGATTCTAATATAGATCTACCCCCACTAGCTCTACTACATTCAATTATTGGGGAGGAAGGGAATGAAAAAAATGTCGGTGAGGAGAACAATGAACAGATAGAGGATGTACCTATTATGCAAGAATAAGTTGACATCTCTACAGAGGATTTACCTGAACATCCTCAAGAGATGGAAATTGAGTTTTCCATTGATTTAATGACATGTTAATGGCAAATATAAAAGTCCCAAAATAGGAGGGACACAATTAAATTAGTGTAAATAAGGAAAAAAATAGAGGAATTGAGTGATAAAGGATTTGTTCACCATGTAATTTATCCATTGGGAGCCCCTGTTATTTTTATTAAGAAGAATGATAGATCTATGTGGTTTTGTATTGACTACATGGAAATAAATGCTGTTATAATATATAATATGTATCATATGCAATGAAATGATGATTTCTTTGATCAAATACATGATGCCTAATATTTTCCAAAGACCAATATTCAATTTGAACGTTGTCAGTTTCTTTTGAGGATGAAAGACATTCCAAAAATAGTATTTCGAATCTGGTATGGGAATTATGAGTATATAGAAATGCCTTTTTGACTAACTAACATAACATATATTTTCATTGATCAAATAAACATAGTTTTCATGTATTATCTTGATGACATTGTAGTGTTTTTATTGATGATATCCTGGTATAGTCAAAAAGCCATGAAGATCATGAAAATCACATGTGCACTATTCTGAAGACACTTCTAAGAAGTATACTATATGGGATGTTTAAAAAGTGTGATTTTTTGGCTCCAATCAGTTTCTTTCCTAGTACATAATGTTTGCAAGGATGTAATTTATATGGATACTACGAAGACACAGGTTTTGCAAGAATTGTCTACTCCAACTAACATAACTATTGTATGTAGTTTTATTGGGTTATCAGGTCAATTTTGGAATTTCGTTCAGAATATCACTCGTTCATCAATCCCAGTGACCAAGCACACCTGAAAATGGGTTGGGTTCGTATATGTAAAGGAATGTGAAAAGTGTTTTGAAGAGCATAAGAGGAGGTTATTATATTCTCTCATTCTAACCCTACAATCAGGGAAGGATGGGTTTGTTATCGATAGTAATGCATCAATGAAAGGACCCAGTTTCGTCCCTATACAGAATGATAGAGTTATTCTTATACATCTAGGAAGCTAAAGATTCATGACAAAAACTATGTAACTCGTGATATTGAGTTAGCAGGGGTAAACATTTCTATGAAGATTCAGAGACTTTATCGCTATGTAGAATAATGTGTGATATATACTGACATAAGAGTTTGAAATATATATTATCACAGTAAGAACTGAACAAGATACTATGGAGATAGATTGGGCTACTCAAAGACTATGATTGTACAGTACATTACCACTTATGGAAGGAAAATAAGGTCGTAAATGCTTTGAGTAGAAAGGAACACAAAATTCTGAACGAGATGAGAGATGAATGTGATCCTCTATTCATGGATCTAGTAGATACAGATATGAGAAATATCAATTAATGTATAACATCAATACTTTTTCAAATAGTTTCCTAACATTCATTACTATAATGGATAAACATTTCTCTAGCATATAATGAGGATATTAACAAAAAATAAAGTTTTTAATAATGGGAAGTTGATTGAATTCGTATATGAAGGTGGAATTTTAAAATTCAGAAATGGGATTTGTGTTCCCGATATTCCTGATCTAAAGAGAGAACTAGTGGATGATTCTAATAGCTCTAATTTTTCAATACACCCATGTAGCACAAAAATGTATAGAGATATAAAGGATTGTTTTTTGTGGGAAAACATAAAGAGGGATATTGCGGATTATGTGTTGAGATGTTTGGTGCGTCAATAGGTGAATGCTAGAAGATAACATCCAAGAGGATTCATGCAACCCGTTCCTTTTTTAATGTAGAAATGGGATTATATTATAACGCACTTTGTCATGGGGCTAACAAAGACTCCAAGAATGAATGATGTGATATGGGTCATTTTGGACCATCATACAAAATTAGCACATTTTCATGCTATAAGAGAATATTTACCACTTGAATGTTTAGAATGACTTTATATTATTGATGTTGAAAAACATCATGGTGTTCCTTTATCAATTGATTCCTATCGTGATCCTCATTTGACATGAAAATTCTAGAAATGTCTTCATATGGCTCTAGATATTGATCTTCGTTTGAGCACTACCTACCTGCCACAAACTGATGGAGAATCAGAACATACTATTGAAACATTGGTAGACATGTCAATGTCCTATTCACTTGACTTTCAAGTTATGTGGTATCAGTATTTACATCTCATAGAATTTTCCTAAAAAAGTAGCTTTCATTCAGATATTCAGATGAAAAAATATGATGAGTTATATGGAAAAGGATGTCGAACACCATCTTGCTGGTATAATATTGGTGAGAGAACAATCATAGGCCTAGAACATGTTAAGGAGACATTGGAAAAGGTAATTATTATACAAACACATATCAAAACTGCTAAAAATATGAAAAAGAGCTATGCTGGTAAGTGAAGGAATGATTTGTAATATTATGGAGGAGATCATGTTTTCTTAATGGTATCTCCATGGAAGGGTGTTATATTATTCAGTAATAAGTGATTGTTAAGTCCTAGGTACATTGGACCTTTTGAAATTCTCGATCAAATTGGAGTCGAAGCATACTAGTTGTCAATGCCTACATGTCTCTCTAAAGTTCGCAATATCTTACACATGTAAATGTTATGTAAATACATGCCAGACCCGACACATGTACTCACCTATGAAGAAACAGAACCTAAGCCTGATCTGTCTTATCGTGAAGGGCCTATGAAAATTATTGATACCATAAAATAAGTATTAAGAGATCAGATGACTCGTTTTGTAATGGTTCTATGTTGGAACCATATTATGGAGGACGCAACATGGAGTGTGGGGATCTTATATAGAAGACATACCAAAATCATTTTAGGTAACATTGTGTGAATTTCATGGATGAAAATTTTTTAAGGAGGGGAGATGGTAACACCCCCACGGTTTTGAAAATAAATATTGAATTCAATTAAAAATTATACATTAAACATAACATTTCCACAACTATGTTTTCAATTTTGAAAAATGTTTATCAAGAGTTGTGATCAGTAATTCATTTTGAGTTTGATAGAACAAACATAATTTTAGTTGAATATTAACATACCATTATGAATTGTAATATGACCATTTTTAATAGTTAAAAATTATATAATTATATTTTATTATGTTCATAATATAATGATATCTTAATTAATTTTTCAATGTGATATAAATCTAATTATACAATTAAAATTGTTAGTTTTTTTGGATTAACTATTATATTATTTAAAATTTAAATTTATAATATTTAAAAAATTATTTTTGACAAATGGAGTTCATTTTTGATTTTTAAATGTCGAAAAATAGTCATGGTGATGTTTTTGGGTTTTTATGAAATTCTTGAATTTTTTTTGATGAATGAAATATGACAAAACACATAATATACAAATTATCAATTAAATACACTATTTATGGCATCATTAGTGATGTTAGTCCACATGGTTCGAAATCACATGCACTTATTACAATTATTTGTAACATGAAACAACATTATTGGTTGTCTTGAGGGAAATATTAAAAAAATGAATTAAATATTCAAAATTTACTCTTATCCTCCACTATAAACCCCCCCCCCCCCCACAACTCCCTCTCATATGAAAGCCACTTATCATTTATGCTCCTCGATTTTATACCTAAATACCCTTAATTAATCACTTCCCACTACAAGGAATATCATGGTATTTACAAAATTTAAAAACCCCTTCCCTTAAGGTGGTTCTCAAAGAAGTTATTTCAACAGAAAAAGTACCTTTATTTTCATTAGTTTCATTTGAATTTATCTTCTATGATTATCCTCTACCAACCTACTCAATACAAATGATCATGATAACTCCAGTATCATCTATATACTAGAAGTATATAATGTGAATGGAAGAACCACCATCAATATTATAACTCTCTCCCTATTATTTTTATAAACCAATCCAACATCCATGAGGTTACGATTTATCACCTTAGTGGATGACGAAGTTTTGTTCTTCAATAAATCCTTAATTAATTGCCATGAAACCATAATTGTTGTTAAAACAGACTATATTATATTTATTATAAACTAATTAAATTTCATGAACTAGTATATGTATATAAAATTAATTTATAATACAAAACTAGTTCATAATATTCCAAATATCACCAAATAATCAAAGTTGTTTTCATCTAATGATTCATCATCATTCCATGTAACCAAATTATATAAATGACCATTATAAATTATGAATGTTCATAAATAATATATAATTTCAATTAATTATATTTTCAACCACTGAACCTGAACGCCATTACTTAAAAAAATGTCAACCGATTATGAAAATCTAAAAAACAAACACTCCGGAATGACAAAATTTGATATTATAACATATAAATAAAGACATCAATGAAATAAATAGAATATTTATAATCTAAAAACATGTATAATAGGTTCTTAATTATGATATTAAAGAGTATAATTTCATATTCTAGGACCTTCATTTCAATATTGGAACATATTCGGATATAAGGTATGAGTTTCCACCCGAACACCAATTTTCATTCAGGTTACATGCATTGTCTTATTACATCATAGAAATTTTTATTTATTAATATGTACAACTAAAAAATTCTGTTTCAGTATTATATATATGTACACAAACCATAATACTTCAATTTTTTTGGATATATACAAATTTATTAAAATCTTTCAAAATTGAATCCAAAATACAGGCTCGATTCTATGGGATTTCTCAAATTCTTATCTATTTTCTAGGAATACCTGTAATAAGTTTTTAGAAACATTTATCATTAAAATAACTCATATTATTATGAAAATACTATATTATGTCACTTTTGGTTTTATACATATATTTTTCACAACAACTATTCTTTTCAAAATAAATGAGTATTTATCTCAAGGATTGCTTAATGATTTTGTATGATTATTTTCATCTGATTAGTCACACATGATGATTATTATGTTTTATTTTGATTTTTCATTTATTAGGTCATCTAAAATATTTGATTTAATTGTTTTATGACTAGTTTTATTGTGGATGAACTACCCTAAAACTATTCACCATATTACTTGGAATTGTAATTGTGTTATTATTATTGGTTGGGAAAAGTTTGTTACATTTCAAATGATAGATTCAATATGAATTTATATAATGTTTATGATTATCCATACTCATATGAGCCATGAATTAGACTTATTATGTGACATGTGGGGCCTAATATATCTACTTGATTCATCAATATGTATCATGAGACAAATTGGAATGGAATTGGTCGAGGCCTTTCCTAATGTGATATATAGATTTTGGCCGAGGGAAAAATAATTTTTAGAAGTCTTTGCCGAGTCTATGATAAAATAATTCAGAATGTACGGAATATTTACTTCCCTAATTTTGATTATAGTAATTTAAATTTCATTTGGTTATTTGACTAGTAAAATATCCTACATTATGTTTTATTATGGTATTATTTACTCAGCTCATATTCTTAGAATAATGTGTTCATGTTTATTATTTTTAAAGGCTTGTGTTTACTATTATTCACTATGTCTTATGTTTGTGATATCAACCACTGTATTTTGTACACTTACTAAGAATTTAAGACCCCCTTCCTTATAATTCATTTTCCCAGGAAAAATAAGAAAATTATGAATTACATGAATGCATAATCTATGAGCCATGGATGTTTCCCATGTAATAAATTTGTGTTTAATTTTTCATCATGATGTATTGTTGAACATATTAATGAATATTGTTTCCAATACTAATATACTACTTGGTCCATAATGAGACTTAATCTTTTATTATATTCCAATGTAATCAAATAAGGCACCAGCCTTATGAAATTGTGGTTTCGTCCATACTTATCATTTGTTTCCCATTCATTTTCTATAGTTTTTTCCTCAAGAAACTGAATAAGTTTTTTATGGAAAATGTAATTTTTATGACTATTTGGTCAAGAACAATTTTATCCCAAAAAATATTTTCTATAAACTAATTTAAATATTGTCTTAAATATTCTTTTATGAATGTTCAAATTTTATTTTAAACATGAATTAATAAAAAAAATTAAAAGGAATATTCATTATTATTTTCAATATGATGAACATATAACTTTTAATCAAAAAGATAAATCAATCATTCTATTAACCTACTTATTAAGATTGAAATTTCATCCCATCATGTGAAATAAATTATTTTAATCATCATATTTTCATCAACATTGAGATAGAAGGAAATTTCCCTAAATTTTTGGAAATGATTAGATTTTAAATTAGTTATTTAAAAATGGAAAGAATATTTTCCTTATTAAATATTTCAGAATCATTTTAGTGAAATTTTTCTATTATCAAAAAGTCCATTGATAGTAAATGTTATATCATTATATTATGACCCAAATATAAATTATTTATTCATTCTATGTATTGTTCATTGTTTTAGTGATGATATTTTCATGAAAGATTTTTATTTTTAATGCATTATTTTTTGATGAAATGAAGAAATTCATAAGAAACATGTTTTCATTCCACATATTATTATCTAATGATATGATGATTGTTTTTTGATTTAATGGATCTCATTTTTATGTTTTTCATTATGATACATGTGGGACTATATATATATATATATCCATAATGATATGGGTGATGATGTATATCTCATGAGGCAATAATGAATGAAATAAAGAGTGCACCCAGTTAAAATAGTGATTCCATCCACTATGATGGTCTAGGGTGTCAACTTTGACTAAGAATATAATGGAATTGGTAGTAAATAGGATCCACTATATTATCATAGATAATGATATTTGATTAAATAAATGATTTATAATGAATAAATATTTATTAAAAATAATAATGTCTTATGATTCTAATATGTTCTCATTGATAATTATTGATTATTGATGATTCCATAATCTGATACATATATATTTTGATGAAAAAACATGTTTAAAAAATTAATATTAATGATATGTGACTGATTGATTATAATTATATTACTTTCTAATAATATTCCAATATCATTATTATTGTCATATTCTTGAATATGATCATCAAATTTTATGGGCTATAAGCCCATTGGTCCTTCGGGTTATGTAATTGGTCTCCCTCTACCCAGTTAAAAGAGGTCGTTGATTTGCTTTAATAATAAAATGAAGCTTCATCCCCAACCTTTAAAAAAATTAATATGATCATCAATATATATATATATATATATGTATATATATATACTGTATTTAAACTTAACGAGTATATGAGATCACCCTTAATTATGTTTAATTTATTCTATGATATAAATAATGGTTTATATTATGATCTTTCAAAGAAAGGTTATCTAAAAGATGAACATATTTGTATATGATTTAATCCTTTTATGTACATAATTTTTATGAATCCTTGTTTATAGAGACATTAAGCATGTTTGGTCTATGATGGACCATAAGGTTTTATATTGAATATTTATTTAATTCTGGTTTAATATTTATTTATTTAATGTATGTGTCATAATATATTGTGTCAACATTAGGAAATATGTATTATTATACGGGAATTCCAATCTCAAAAAGGGTATGTTTGGATAAAAACCCACATCATTACAATTTATTATTCATGAAATATATCATGTGTAATAAATCAACTCCAACATCCAAGTATTGATTTTATGTTCATTATATTTTATAAGATACAAGGAATGTCACATGGAATGTTTGATCTGTTTTAGCTGTCCTAGATGATTATATATCTATATATATGATTAATGTATTAGATTATAAATATATTGAAATCATGAAATATGACACTTTATTTCCTCGTTGATCTCATTAAAAATATCCACTTTAATATCATGAGAAAATGTAAATAAACAATTTGTGAGATCTGATGACCAATAATGGTAATGTTCATATTAGGTTATCTTAACTGAAAATGAGAAAATCAATATGGGAATGTGGAAAACAAAACATATTCCATTGAATAAATAAAAATAGTATAATGAACATATATGACATATATCACTATACAAATCAAAAGGATAATAGAAACTAAAATCATAACAAATAAATTTCATAATTCTAATCATTTTTCATCAAGGCCCCTCAAAAAATATTTCCAAAATTTTACAATCATGGATTATTAACTATTAAATCACTATTAGAAAATATTTCTATATAATGGGATTTCTTATCTAATACGGTAATCCTACTAATCTGTCTGATATTACCAATTGAAACAATGTGGACCTATATATAATTCGGCCCACACGTCACTTACTTGTACATTTAATTTATTATATTTATAGTGATTAATTCATTCTATAAATGAATTATAAATCAACAGTAATCATTATAGATGAATAATAAAAAATATCAGAAATTCATTTTCGTAATCACATAACATATTAATAGATAATTAATATGGTATCATTGAATAACATCCCTAGTAATATCAATGATTATTTTCTTTGTGTACAATACCATTTAAAGATTATTGGATAATTATTATTATTAATCCCCTTTCTATATTTGAAATAAATGGCATACAATATTAATTTTTTTGTAATATTAAGATTTTTTAAATTAAAATTTTAATGTAATAAAAGACGATTCAATTAAATGATAAGTTATTATGATGAAAAATTTCGACAATTTGTTGTACATTAATGCAAGGATTCTATTCGAACAATTAATAAATACTATAACATAAAAAAATGGAATAAACATCCTTTCAAGAAAATTATATAATGCCCAAAAAATAGAAAAATTGAATTTAATTAATCTTTGGAGAATGGAAAAAAATATTTACATCATTTTAATGAAAATACTGATGTGGTGAAAATTTATTCTGAACTAAAACATCAAATAAATATTTATAAAAGATAGTCCCTTATAGGTAACGTACTAGTAGATTCTGGAAACAACAATAGATGAAATGGAATATAAACATATAAAAATAATAATTAAAATATTATGATAGAGTGTATATTATTAAAGATATTACTATCATATATATTTTTATGATAAATTTTTTGCAAATACAATCATGAGAAATTGGATTTCAACATAAATCACATGCCTTATGTCTTTTCATATTCATACCTATTTATTGGACCCGTTAAATGGAATTAAATTAAAAAAAATTATTTATTTATATCATTTTTAAAATTTATCCCATTTCATAAGTACTATTTATAATCACATTAAATATATTCATTGAATAGTTCTTTCTACTGTTGAATGTATTATGAGTGTTCAGTTAATTTTTCCATAATTATTTATATATATTACCCTCAAATGAAAATGTAATAAAATTTTAAAATAATATAAATAAGTTTAACAGTGATATATTTATTATATATATACATTAAGTATACATTAATAATCATCCATGAATGTCAAAATTGAATAACGAATACCATCATTTTTTATAGGTGGTAGTCCAATGGTATGCTTCAACGAATTTGTAATTTTATTAACTAGTAGAAGGGAAATAATATAAATTTTATATTATATTTAAACAATAATTTTTTTATTGATATCATATATACCAATTACATCAATATTTATAACCATCCATTTAATGTGGTGATAAATAGCTAATACACCTCTACGTGGAGATAATATGTTTTACATATTCATAGTTTATGTTTTAAATTTCCACTGGAAGTAAAGGTGGTAGAAAATGCTTTAATACTTATTTTAATATCCATATATTTTATTGTGATATTAGAATTAAAAATTTTGGATTGATATATCAGGATAATATGTTCTGGATAATAATGATAATTTAAATGTGTCAATAAAGATTGTTACCACTTCTTTGAGAGACCTCCATTATAAAATGGTGTAATCCTTTTTAGGGTGGTCATCATAGAATAAAAAAAGATATAATATGTGGGAAAAGATTTATGTATGGTATAAGGTTGGTTCATTTTATAGATATAAGGACCAAATTGTGTGAATAAGTTAAAAGGGGGTTTTCCTATTTATTAGAGTGGGGATGGGAACAATTGGAATTACAGAAAGTATTAAATTAATATAAAATATTTTTTAGGATACTGTGGAAAAATATGATATATTTATATTATTCGATGATGAATAGTGTAAATCCTATCATACATTAATATTTAGACAAGTTTCATTTATTTTTTATCTCTTCTCTCTTAATTTTAACTCTAATTAACACCTTTTACAATTTCCAATATATCAATGATATTAACTATATTGGTGTAATGAATGTTTTTATAAAAGGGTAAGTGACCAGTAAGTGGAAAATGGTTGATATTATTGACCATACAACATTCACATGGTGATTTATTATGTATATAGTTTTTTAAAATGTTAAAACTTTTAATGAGATATTATTAAATATTAGATATCATTAAAATAATTTTAAAGACTATTCATATAGTTTGACGGTATATAAAACATGATAGAAATGGTATTATTATCTAAACATTAAAAAAATATGTAGTATATTACATGTATGTAAAAAATTCATAGGATATAATAATTGAACCATATTTTATTAGTTTTATGATTTATATTCATTTATTTTATTTATCTATTACATGATCAAGAACTATATTAGCATTGAATAAGAATTAAATGTAATAATTCCATCACTGAAAATAAGAAATATTTTTCATATAAAAAATCATTCATAATTAAAATTCCCATTTTTAATAATACATGTCCTCTTTATGTCACTAAAAATATATATATATATTTAAATAAATAGACTGACATTTTGTATTTATTTATTATTTGAAATTATATAAATGTTTTTATAAAAGTAATGTGGAATTATAATTAAGAAAATATATAATAGAATATTATAAATGTCAAAAAACCCCATTAAACGAAATGAAGTCATTTTTTATGATATTTCTTTTCCTTTACCTATAGTCTTTTACATTGTTCTACCCATTTTACCCTTAATGAGCTGAAAAATATTTTCCAAAATTAGTATTCTATATGGAAAAAATTAAAGGTGAACTATTATAAAAATTTGATGTTCTTGATTCCAAATACAAATCCATTTTATATTATAAAATTTATACAATTGGAATAAATATATTTTAAAATTTACTCATAAAATAAAACGAACAATATTTTTAGAAAAATGTTAGTTTTAATTTTAAAAAATTAATCTATAGTAAAATTAAATATAATATTTATTTTAATGTAACTAAATATATTGTGATAAATATAATGGGAGTTTTTTCTTTTAATCCCAAAAAAAACATAATGGTACCCTCTAAATACATGATTTAAAGAATAAGACTATAAAATTAATAATTTAAACAGAACCATCACATTCAATTGAAAAATATAAAGCATATATTACAAATTTCATGATTATATTTTCATATTAATTGTATTTTATATGAAATATATTTTTCTATAAAGAATGATACATAATCCATCATAGTGTTTTTATTTTATTAAATTGTAATAAAATTGATAGTTTTGTAAAATTTATATTTTTTGGTATTTTCCTAAAAATCTATTTCTCAAAAAAATTTCCAATGATATTTTAGATATGATTAATTTAAATTTTATATTAATAGTTTAAATTTAATTTGATAAATTTTTTGTAATATTTGGCCGAATTCATGAAAATATTTATGTTCATTGTATCGTTGTCCATTATGAAATTAATGCTAAATTACAATTTTTAAATTTATGTCACTAGATTCTTCCCACATTAAAATAATTTCATCCTTATATTATCTGTAATATTACCTCATGAAACTATTTTGGAAATTAATTTTTATAACTTATTGGGCTTCCCACATTTCCCAATTTTATTTTACTACTTCTCCAAAGTACCTTCACCATTAGATCCTTCTACTTCCACCAAACCAATTCTCATCTACCAATAATCAAGATATGTTATTCATAGAAACATAAATAAGATTCCAATTCTATGTTCACATTAGTGAGTACATGTGATAGTTCTAGCATGTACATCCTCATTAATGTTTTCTCTAACAAATCATAATATTCAAAGAGACTATGTGACATTATCTAATTGTAATCCAGAGAACGAATTAATTTCAAAAATATCAAATGTAATGATCTTCCTATCATATATATTTCTTTTCTTTTCAAACATCATAACACCATCCCATTGAAATTCCTTCAAAAAAATCATTTCCCCAATGAAATTATAAATCCTGTATTTCTTTATCGAAATATCAGATTTCTAAATCTATGATATTAAATTCCTTTGCCTTGTATAGTTCTCACATTCATCATTGTATCCATAACATGTTTTTGGAATGAATTATCCCTTTTACCTACCTCATCAAATCCAGTTTGTGTATGAAATATTTTCCCATACAATTCATCATACAATTCCATCTCAATTCTTGATTGAAAGATATTGTTATATAAAAATACCACCTATAATTATGTTCCACATATCATGACCTAAAAATTATTATAAATAGTGATTATTTTTTCAAGTCATTCAATATTAATTAGGATGAAATTATGTTATCGAATGTGGAACGATGTCCAAATCTATATGGAGACCCCTTCATAATCATTAGGTAAACTATGTGACATGATTGAATAAATTCAAAGGTGGTGCACCATGAATTTTGACATATTAATGAATATAGAGTACACCATGATACTAAAGAGTAATATCATAGCTTATAGAATGGAAATGTGAATAATTTATAAGAAATTTAATAAAACACATTTGGATTGTTTCTTTTATAGAGTCTTTTGGAAATTTGATTTAAATTAAATACTGATATCATCCCATTTCGATATATGAATTACAAGAGGATTCATGAATCATTTATGATTTTTAATATCATTTTTTACCAATTGAACAACCAAGAACCCTGATATATAATTTACAATTTTCCATAATATATTATCCCACCATATATATCCCATCAAACTACCAATAAATTCCCAACTATATATGTGTATATTGATTTTTAAACAATTATATTAATTTAATAATTCAATTATCTTATTAGGAATATATAGAACACATATAATATTTTCCAATTTCTAAATATCTTTTTCATTAATGAAATCTACCAACATTATATGTTTCGAAATTTTATTATTCTTTTTAAAATCCTTATCATCAAGATGGTAACATTTTATATTTTCCAATATGGATGTTTCTGAAAAATATAGAAATGTAATGATGTTTCCCCTTACCTAATACTTTATATAGCCTCCATTCCAAATTATTTGAATAAATAACTTTTTTTAATATTTATCATCATCAAAACTCTTAACTTATTCCTACCCAACACATCGAAAACCTTATTGTCCTTAATAGGGTGGTAGTTTATTAGGAAAATATGTCCCCTTTTAATATCTATCAATTAAATTTTCCTCATGTTGTGTTTGATATTGGAGGATTTTTTTCTCAATAATTTTTATCCATATATATTACATAATAATTTATTATTAGTTTAATATTTTGATATCTTAATTACAATTACAATAGCTTCCTAGTCATGAACATGTGTTGGATTATCTTAATCCTGATTATATCACAACATTGATTAAGATGTAATTAATCTGCAATTCTATATAAGAACATATAATCTTCAAATATATGATGAATCATTATATATAAAAATTCTACCACTGCATAGTGGTAATTTTAATAAAAGTCATTTTTATGATATTTCTATTCCTTTACCCATAGTCTTTTACATTCTTCTACACATTTTACCCTTAATGAGCTGAAAAATATTTTCAAAAATTCGTATTCTTAATAGTAAAAATTAAAGGTGAACTATTATCCAAATTTGAAGTTATTGATTCCAATAATAATCCATTTTAAATTATAAAATTTATATATGTGTAATAAATAAATATTAATTTTTACTCATAAAATAAAACGAACAATATTTTTAGAAAAATTTTAGTTTCAATTTTTTAAAAAATTTATTATAGTAAAATTAAATATAATTTTTATTTAAATGGAATTAATTATATTATGATAAATATTATTGGAGTTTTTTTCATTAAATCCAAAACAAAACATACTGGTACCTTCTAAATATATTATTAAAAGAACAGAACTATAAAATTAATAATTTAAACAAAACCATCACTTTCAATTGAAAAATATCAAGCATATATTTCTAATTTCTTGATTATATTTTTATATTAATTATATTATATATGAAATATATTATTCTATAAAAAAGGTTTAATAACCCATCATAGTATTATTATTTTATTAAATTTCCATATAATTGATAGTTTTGTAAAAAATTTATTTTTCACTATTTTCCTAAAAAACTATTTCTCAAATAATCATCCAATGATATTTTTGATATGATTAATTTAAATTTGATATTAATATCTTAAATTTACATTTATAAATTTTGTGTAATCTTTAGCCAAATTTATGAAAATATTTATTTTCATTGTATCGTTGTCCCTTTTGAAATTAATGCCTAATTAATATTTCTAAATATATGTTTCTAGATTCTTCCCACATTAAAATAATTTCATCATTAAATTTTCTATAATATTACCTCATGAAAATATTGTGGAAATTTTTTATCATAACGTATTTGTGTTCCCGCATTTCCCAATTATATTTTACTACTTTTCCAAATTACCTTCATCATTCGATCCTTCTACTTCCACCAAACCAATTTTCTTGTACCAATAATCTAGATGTGTTATTAATAGAAACATAAATCAGATTACAATTATATATTAAAAGTAGTGAGTATATGTGATAGTTATAGCATGTACATCCTCATTAATGTTTTCTGTAACAAATCATTATCTTCAAAGAGACTAGGTGACATTATATAATTGTAATCTAGAGAACTAATTCATTTCAAAAATTTCAAACGGAATGATCTTCCTATGATATAAATTTCATTTCTTTTCAAACATCATAACACCATCCCATTGTGATTCCTTCAAAAAAAATCATTTCCCTAGTGAAATTATAAATCCTTTATTTTTTAATATAAATATCGGATTTTTAAATCTATGATTTTAATTTCCTTGAATTTTTATAGTTCTCGCATTCATCATTGTATCCTTAACATGTTTTTGGAATGAATTATTCCTTTTAACTACCTCATCCCATCCAGTTTTTGTATGAAATATTTTCCCATACAGTTCATCATACAATTCCATCTCAATTCTTGAATGAAAGATATGGTTATATAAAAATCCCACCTATAATTATGTTCAACTTATCATGACCTTAAAATTTATTATAAAGAGACAATATTTTTTAAAGTCATTCCGTATTTATTTGGATGAAATGGTGTTATCAAATGTGGCACGATGTCCAAATCTGTATGTGTCTTAATAATCGTTAGGTAAACTATGTGACATGATTGAATAATATAAAAGGTTGTGCACCATGAATTCTGACATATTAATTAATACAGAGTCCACCATACTACTAAATAGTTGTATCATAGATTATAGAATGGAAATGTGAATAATTGATAAGAAAATTATTAAAACACTTCTAGATTGTTTCTTTTATAGAGTCTTTTGGAAATTTGTTTTAAATTAAATACTGATATCATCCCATTTCGACATATGAATTACAAGAGGATTCATGAATCATTTTTTATTTTTAATATCATATTTTACAAATTGAACAACCAAGAGCCCTGATATATAGTTTTCAATTTTCCATAAACTATTATCCCACAATATATATCCCATCAAACTCCCAATAAATTCACAAATATATATGTGTATATTGATTTTTTAAACAATTATATTAATTTAATAATTCAATTATCTTATTAGGAATATATAGAAGACATATAATATTTTCCAATTTATAAATATCATTTTCATTAATGAAGTCTACCAACATTATATGTTTCAAAATTTTATTATTCTTTTTAAAATCATTATCATCAAGATGGTAACATTTTATATTTTCCAATATGGATGTTTTTGAAAAAGATAGAAATGTATTGTTGTTTCCCCTTACCAAATATTTTATATATCTTCAATTACTAATTATATGAATAAATAACGTTTTTTAATATTCATCGTCATCAAAACTCTGGGATTATTCCTACCCAACACATCGAAAAACATATTGTCCCTAATAGGGTGGTAGTTTATTAAGAAAATATATCCCCTTTGAATATCTATCCATTAAATTTTCCTCATGTTGGGTTTTATATTGGAGGATGTTTCTCTCAATAATTGTTATCCATATATTTTTCATATTTCTTTTTTATTAGTTTAATGTTTTGATATCTTAATTACAATTACTATAGCTTCCTATTCATGAACATGCATTAGATTATCTTAATCCTGATTATATAACAACAATGATTAAGAGGTAATTAATCTGAAATTCTATATAAGAACTTATACTAGACAAATAAATGATGAATCATTATATATTAAAATTCTACAACTACTTAGTGGTAATTTTAATAAAATTGAATTGACCAATCTCTACTTTAATTGATAAAAACATTTATTTCATTTTTCATTACATATAAACATTAACCCTTAAAGGGTTATCTAATCAATAATTCTTTAACCCATCATTGATAGTAAATTTATAATATTAGGAAACAAATTACCTAAATTATATTTGGTGGTTATGGATTATGCATTATTTACATTTCATTTTAATGATAAACTTATATTCCATTCTTATAGATAATTTGACTAAAAATGAATCATTTTGAAGCTAGAATTCCCCTTTACAAAATTCTCAATATATTAATATTTCACTATGAGTCAAAAAATAATTCATAAATGATTCTTATATAATAAATACCTTTTACTTAATATCATTCTATAATCTGTAAAAACCGAAATTAAAATATATTAGTAATCCATGAATACTTTTTTAGTCATATCTATAAAAAATATATCGTGCATTTTGAAATCCAGATTGTATAATTTTAAATTCATAGTATCAATGCCTCTTTGGAAATGTTCAATTTATAATATATACTTTATTTAATCATAGACAATGATACCATGAATGAATATAATTATCAGAAAAATATTTGTCTTGTTACACCATGAGATTTTGGGAAATATTTATTTATGAACCAACATGATCATTTTGATATTTTACATTTCTCAAAAAACTGATTAATTGTTCTATTGAAAAAATTAATTCTGTCATGAATTATATGGAAAACCATGTTGATATTTACACACTCATGACACTTAAATTATATTTTTGTATAGGAACCACTATTTATGGATTGTTTCACACACCACCCAAATCTTTAGAGAACTTATATACATTATTAATTTTCATTTATAAATAATTATCACATAGACGATAGAATAGAATATATGAAGGAAACTGAATATATATTCAAAATATTGTTAATCCGGAATGTAAAATGTTTTATTTGGTTATCTATTAGCCACCATTGATTGTAACAACTATTTATGAATAAATAAATTTTTTTTCTATGAAAAATAATCTTCAATGCACAAAAAACATTTTATCTCAATAAATTAAAAAATTACCATTTCTTCATTTTTATAATAAAATATATATATTATATATATTGAAAAAAAAATTTAATTCATCAAATATTTTTTTATAGTCATAATATATAAATAAGTCTAATTATATGAATAAAAAAGAGCTATTTTTCTAAAAATGTAATTTTACATCCTCATAATAAAGAACATATTTTAAATATGATTGTTTTCAATTTGATAATCATAATTTTCAAAAGTAAAATTAATTTTAAAAATAAAAAATATTTATTTTGTGTGCATTTTTGATATTTTAATCTGATAAATCGTTTTTGGAAGAATTTTGAAAAAATGATATTTAAATCAAAACTGATATTTCATCTAATTTATTTATATAGTTAAATTATATATTGTTTTTTAATGATTAATTAGATAAAATATAAATCATTTAATCCAACATTTTTCATTGTAACCAATTTCACATTCAAATTGGATAAAAAAATTCAAAATAATGGAAACTTTTTACTTTAAACCTCTGCATTGCCATTCTATACAAGGGAATAAATTTGAATTAATTTAATAAACTAATATGATTTAAATTTATAAAAATAGATTCAATATTTTCAATCATAATAATTTATAATGTCTAGTATGGTCAACATAGTTTTTGAACAGAAAAATTAGTGAACAAAGATAAAAATAATTACAACGATTTGTGTAAAATAAAGATTAAAAATGGTATAATCCTTAATCATAAAAGCTATTATAAGCTATAAAAATTTCCAAAATCCATTTTATGTTCATATTTTGACCCTATTCTTCCTTTAATTGAATATTTTCCACTATTATTTGAACCAATCAATGGAAAAATATTGGTGAAAATCACTTTTTTCAACCATTCAATATTTATATAGGCTCCCAAAATTCTTATAATCTTTATAGAAGACAATGATTGGTTAGAAATCCATACAGGTAATACCATTGGTGAAAAATTAAACGTTTTACCTAGATAATTTGTAACATCATTATTCATGATATTTTATTTTATTTTCATTTCTCAGCACCTCAATTATCCTAATTCAATTTTTTTATAACTACCCCAGTATCATAATAGTAAATAAATTTTTTATTCTATGGATTCCACCTAAAATTTGAATTACATCAATTAAATCTATAACAAACATATATTTCTTGTGTATGGAGAGATACCACCACATGAAAATATGTTTTTCGTTTTTTCCATTACATCCTCTCATAAATGAGAATTGTGATGTACAATATATTTTAATATGATATATAAGATATTATTGATTTATTTATTCTTTTTTAATAATTATATAACACATACCTTAATAATTAACATTTTTTTGAATATTATAACTTTGTTTGTGGAATTGTGGAATGTCTCCTACTTAAAGTGATGAGATTCATTGACATGTTATGTTGAATAAATTAAGGAAGGTTTTAATGAATTTTTAAGATATTAGGGAAATATAAATTCTACTAGAAAGAGAAAATATACATATCCTTATATGTTGTTTAATTTCATTCTTTCAATATGATATTAAAATAGAAACATGGTTCATGCATCAGTATGGAATGTGATCTCTATAAATATTTCCTAACCTTTTGTATTTATATATGTTATAGATTTTTATTAATACATATATACTGAATATAGATTATATTTATATCATGTTCTACATTTTGGAGATTATTTTATAATTATTCCATCCACAAATCTAGAAAATCAAAATACGTGTGAAAAAAAAAATTGTTATTACCAAAAACATAGAAATAACATAAAAGATATCACAAGTAGGTAAAAATTTCATAACAAAATAATAAATGGTATGATATAATTAAATATGTTTATGTAATGGGTTAATAAAAAAACTATATATATATTTTAGGAGGTTTGAATTTACAAAGAGTGTGTTGAGATTTAAGGTTATTGGATTTCCTATCTGAGCATTATTTCGGTGAGTCTTATGCCTTATTCGATTCTTATTTGTTTTATAAAGTATATATTCAAAAAATTAATTTATTATATGAGAATTATAAATAAATTTATTGGTATTGACATATTGATTTTATTAACTCTATTTCATGTGTTTTTAATGACCAATAGTTACTAAATTCGTTGGGTTGTTTTGTCTAAATTTCTATTCTTTGATAAAAATGTTATTTACGCACCAATATTATTTTATGATGTGTATATACATACAATTGAAATATTGTATCGTGAATCTCAATCATTTCTTGATATTTTGATGAATCATTTAATAAAATTCTCTTACACATGGTGTATTCTTTAATGTTACAATGTTTTAAGAGTTTATTGCAATATTATCATCATTTATCAGTATTATCCTTGATTATTAATTCTTTGATGAAAAAACATGATTCATCTCTCATGATCACTCATTATGTTTCATATCATATGGTTAGTAATGTTATTATCATTTTTAAGTTCTATTTTCTTCTCTATTTGGTACTTATGATAATTAATAAATTTATTTTAATAAAATCATACTTTCTCTCCTTCTTCATCTAGAAATCTATGTTCTTTAAAACCAATGTTTTATAAAAATGTTCCTAATAAATTTTGAAGTATATTTTCTAAAAAATATTTCATTAATACATTATATGTTTTCAATCAATTTTTTTTAAATATTGACATGATTGTTTTTTAAGAATTCAATGAAAAAGTGTATCAAAATATTTTCAACAAACTTTTCAAAGTTTTCAAGGGAAATGGTTTTAAAATTTATTCAATATAATTATATATTATTTCAAGGAAAATAATTTTCAAAGTTTTTTCAAGATTATTTTATATGTATTCAAATAATTATTTTTCCAAATTATTTAATGATTCTTTTATAATTTTTCTAGGAAAATAATTTAAATAATTTTTCTATAAAACATTATAATTGATCAGTTTTCTACTAAAAAAATGGGTTTCGAAATATTTTTCTGTTTAAAAATTAATTTCTCAAATTATAACTAATATTTACATAAATAAATGTTTTAAAATATATTTAATAATTATTTTCCATCTATGATGACATCTATTGATGTTACAAATGCCATTCTGGGGAAATTATCTAAATGTTATATTCGAATTATTTCTATGAATGGTTTACATTTTCCTGGCATGATTCTAATGAACGATTTTTTCTTTTTATGGTTTATAAGTTAATGAATCATGTTTCTTTTTCCTGGGAATTATGTTTAGGATACCCTTATAATATACAAAAGTTATATTCTTATGAAATGTGCATCTTTTCAGGGGTTATTCATTGATGAAATGTTTATGAAACATATCACATGTTCACTAGTTATAATATGACTACATGTTTATTGTATTAATATATTTTTATTGGTTTTAATATGATTTTCTTATGATCATGTGGAGAACATATGTATAATTTCATTATAAAATGGGTGGGATCTATATCGCCTTCCAATTCATTTGGTAAATATTTATATATAATGAGATATACATGTATTGAATGGGTAGTGAACTCGATTAAGTAAAATAATTTTAATATTAATATGTTTATGGGTGTAAATCATGGCTACATAGTTATGGGGGTGATCGATGAAAACCAATAATGTATGAGGAGTGAACTCATTCTATTAAAATGGCCATGGAATTTATTCCTTTACTATTATTTAAATATTTTTATTTTTTTATATGTCTCATATAATTCCATGTCTTATTCCTAGGTTATTATTTTGGAGATTATTTTCATTATTCCCGTATTATTCATGATTTATAAATCCCCAATATTTATTCCATGATTCATTTTTATGATATTTTATATTCATGGTATTATCATATAATGTTATGATCATTTCTCATACCCTTATGGTTATGTTATTATTACATATGTCACTTGATTACCCTTACAATGCTTTTGATCTCAGCCCTTTCTTATGTTTTATTTACAATGTTTAGAAATAAAGGTTTCATGTAATAATTTTATAATGTAATTTAATTAAGAGATATGTTTATGATCATTCACCATGCTAGTATATTAATTATATAGGTTCCCAGGGACACTAAACTATTATGTCCTTTGAGCATGTATTGTTTTATTCTACAAAATATTCATCCAAAATGAGGTAATATTATTGTATGTTATTTCTGGGACTATATACATTATATCATATGAAATAATTAGTCAAAAATTTGAATCAATGTTGATAAATCCTTACTAATAACCCATATGAAAAGTCTAAGGATATGGGTATATATTTTAAAAGTATACGAAAATGTCCTAGAATTTTTGTAAACGATAGAGTATATTTTTTTAAAATACATCTATGTCAAGATAATAAATGTGGATGTGGCTCTGGAATAGATTTATATAGGTATAGTTATACTAAAACCACACTATTGATCAAGACATGATTTATAACTGGTTCATGACTGCATGGCTTGTTGCACACGTGGTTCGACACTCTCGAGAGATATCCTCTAGGAAATCACATACTCTTCACAAACCATCATGAATAATTTAAATATATTTGGTAAATAAATATCTTATAATAATCCTATAGAATCATATATTAATGATGGTTTCATAATTTATACATCATATAAGTTTTTTTATTGATTGTATAGTCCCCTTCTATGTTGTATGTTTCTTACTCAATTATTTTTTGTTTTAGTCGATGGATGGAACTAGATGGAACAATTTAAAACATTAATGTGATGTAAATATTACTTAAATGTAGTAAAATGGGATGATCACTGGTGTGAATGAGGTTATTATCTTGCATATTATAGTTTAATTAACATTATTAATAATGTGTACCTAACCCAACTAGCGCAGTCAGAAAAGAAGAGAATGAAGGAGTTTGTTGAGATTTTTGGTTATAGAGACAAAATATAAAATATGATTCAATTTTTTTATTATGAATGTGGATTGAATCAACCAAGGAAATGCCCTATAAGAACAATAATATTTTATTAAAAATAGAAATTATAGAAACAAATATTTTTTGTGAAAAAGAAAAATGATGATTTTGGTTATGGAAATGGATAGAAGTATTGGCCTCATTAAGACATCATCAATGGTAAAATTATTAAGGTTTTGAATGAAAGAATGTTTTGAAAATGGATGTCCCAAGTGAATATCTCATGAATTAAATTAGAAAGTGGTACAATTAATTATTATTATGTAGATGATGAAGAAATTATATATGAAATGTGAATGAAAATTAGTATTATGTTTTATGATAACGTACCCTAATTAATGTCCAAATGATGAAGTGGAATAATAATAATGTTTATTTTTCTGTATTATATTGTGATATATATAATAATTTTTAATGTATATTTTTTCTATGTATTTACATTAATATATTTAATGGTTCTGATGGACTAGAAAATCGATTAAATTGAATATAGAAATTTTAACAAAGGGAAACTAACCCTTTATATGTTCTTGATTTTCAAAAAATGATGTTTATAAAAAAATACGTTGTATATGAATATATAAATTAGATGATAGTGATTAAATTATAACCCATTAAGGTGTTTGGGAAAAGTAGTTTATGTTATTATGGATTGAATTGATAACATTTTGGGATTTTAAGAGTATATCCAATTAACATTGGAATAATGTTGCATGATTTTTTTCGTATTTATTTGATGTAATTAAGGTTATTACAGAGTTTTAATAGAATACATGAAAATGGTATTTAAATGTTTGGTATGTGACACCCAAGAGAGACTTTATTATATACGGGGGATCATTGCTTAAAAAATTTCAACATATTTAGTGACCATCATTATATTGTTTTGATTTTTCATCTTAGGGAACTGTTATAAGGATAAATATATATGGACATGTTTATGTTAAACTTCATATGTTGTTTTCGATAATAATTATAACATATCCTTATGTGGGATTATGAATATTAGATAATTTTATCTATAATTTTTGTTGTGATAAAGATAGATGGAATGAAATACTGTTCTATTAATGGATATCATGTTCTGCTAATTCATTTGGAATGAAAAATTAGGAATTATTTCATAGAATAAGTTATTAAGTGGTAATTTATCAAGGAAAACTAAGGGTGATATTTTACTTAAATATATTATGCATAACTGATCATTAAGGTTATTCAAATTTAGGAAAAAAGGTCTTGAAATAAAATTTTATCTCATTATAATCATTTTTGATGATATGAGTGACATTTTTCAAAAAATGTGGTGTTATGGATTTTTGATCATTAACAGTATGTTTACCATGATCTCTTGCATTCTCCATAAGATCTTAATAGTAATATTTTCCTTCCATGTCCAGGTTTTCACATCCCATATATGCTCTCTTATGTTGAAACCTTGTTATGTGTTACTTTGGAAAATCGTTATGATTCTAATAATCCTTTATTAAAGGATGTTCAGTTTTAATTTATTAGATAGAGGTTTCTATGAAATAAACATTCAAATATTAAAAAATTGATATTACAGATGAATACCGAGGGTGGAACTTATATTATGTGGGTATTGCGTAACACCTTGAGATTTTTTTAAATCTGTTTTTAAATTAATTTAATGTTTCTAATATTTTTTATTTTTAAAAAATAAAATATATATTCTTTATAAGAATTTTTTTTTATTTAATTATATGAAACACCAAGTTGATCATTCAATACACACAATCCATATGTTATATTTCATTACACACAACAATATTCAGGCTTTTGTTACATTGAAGACAATTTTTTACCAAACTACAAAATAATATTAAGATTATTATTAAAATAATTGTCACATAGATGATATAATCGATGAAATCAACTAAATAGAATAAATAATGATACTATATATTAGATATTTATATAAAATGAATCAATTGGTTATAAATTAGTGAGAAATGAAAAATAAGAACTATTGGAGAATAAATAATTTCCATTTCCAAAAAAACAATTCAACATTGTACAAATGTTGTTTTTTTATCAATAAATTTAAAAAATAACTATTTATGGTTTTGAAACAAAATTTATGTATTTTATATTATGTCAATTCATTTTAAAATCATCTAACATATTTAATAATAATACGTAAAGAATATATCAGATTATACGAAAAAAATATATATTTCTCTAAAAAAGTAATTTTAACACATTAAAATGATGAGCCTATATGAAATCTAAAATTTAAAACATTTAAAAAATTTATTTAAATAAAATAAAATAAATTTAATAAATTTAAATATAAAAAATATCTTAAGGTTTATTTTAGGTATTTTTTGAGAAACAAAATTTTCTGCTGAATTATGAAAAATACTGAATTTTATTTGAAAACCACTTTTAACAATTATTTTTTTATATAGTTAAATTTTATTTTAAATTTTAATTTAAATTTTATGTATATAATATATAAATTAATTAATCTAATGTACGATATTGGGACCATTTTTACATTTAAATTGGATAAAAAACATTCCCAACAATTGGAACTTTTTACATTAAAAACCTGCTTTGTCATGCCACCTGTGGGATTAATTTTAAATTAATTTCTAAAAAATAATTAATTAAAATATGAATAAATATATTTAATATTTGAAACAAGAATAATATATAATTTCGAATAAGTTAAAATGTGTATTTTAATAAAATATTTTCTAAATGAAGTTAAAATTAAATACAACTATTCAGGTAGAATTAAGCTTATCAAGAAGCTAAACCTTAACCATAATAGAAAATATGACCTAGAAAATTATATAATATCCATTGGATTTTCATATTGAAACACTATATTTCTGATTAATTTTTACCATTATTGGATCCAATTGATAGGTTAAAAATGTTGTTGTAATTCCATTTCCAAAAATTTACATGAATTATAGTCCTCCACAATAAAAAATTACTCACCCATCCAAATTATTCCCACCTATAATGAACTTTCTATACCAAAATATTCTTAAAATAATTTCCCCAAACCCCTAACTTCATCCTATAATCCAACATTTGGTAATAATACCATCCAAGGAATCCCTTTTAAGAATAAAAATAGTTTCCCAAAGATGAGGTAACACCTTTTCTCTAGATATTTTATTTTATTTTCATTATCCACCCCTTCAATTAAAATTATCACATGATTTTATATTATCACCGTTATCATAAACATAATTATATTTTTTTATTATAATTTTTTAAACATAAAATTTCACAAATTTCGATAAAATGGGTTATGAACATGTAGTTCTTGTATATAGTGAACTACATCCTCATAAAAAATTCTATTAATTTTTTACTTTACCACATATCATAGTTTGGTATTAAGATATAAAATATATTTTAATATTATATATATGATATTAGTTATGTATTTGTTATTTTATAATAATTAAATTATACATACCTTCATGTTTTCAATTTTGTGTGAATACAGTAACATTATTTATGGATATGTGGACTGTCGCATCCTTAAATAGATGTGATTCATTCCCAAGTTATATTGAATGTTTTATGGAATGGTTTTGTTATTTTTATGAAATATATGACATCAAAATTACCTTTTAATGATAATATATATATATATACATATTTAATGAAATTTATATCATTCAAAATTATAATAAAATGGAACCAACGTTCATGCGTACGTACGACCTACCGTCTCTAAGAACATTACATTCCAATTAATATATATATATATATATGTTATAGATTATTATAAATAATAATGTATGTAAAATATAATATATTTATATCATTTTTTAAATTATTGAGATAATAGTATAAATACAAGGTCAAAAAATATAACAAATCAACGCACATTTGAAATAGAATGGAGTTATTACCAAAAACGTGCCGTTAACATGAAATTGTTAATAAGAAGGAAATAATAGAAAATTATCAAATAATATAATGTTTGATATAATTTAATAGGGTTTTGTAATGTTATATAATCAACTTATTTTTTTTATACTGGAGGATTAAACAATTATCAAGAGTGTAAAGAGGTGAGGTAAGGTGATTTCTCCTCTCTCCATTATTTCTGTGAGACATTTCCCTTACTCACCAATCATTTATTTTGTGTAGAGTATATAATTCCCATGAAGGATTTATTTGATTATTATACCTAAATTTATGGGTATTTACATCCCATTTATATCGTATCTATTTAATATAGTTTTATGGTACAAATGTTACCAATTAGTATATTAGTTATGTCTCAATTTTCATTATTTGAGATACATGTTTTTTATGAAACAATATTATTTTAAGATGTGTATGTAATGAAATTGGATATGATAAATCAATATTCTCTTTATATTCATGATATTTTAGTATTCATGTAATTTAATTCTCTAACTAGTGTATTGTGATTTAATTACTAACAGGTAATATTTTATTGGAACAATCTCATCATTTTTAAATATTTGTTATGATTATTATTTCATTGATGAAACAATTTGATTGTTATTTCCAAAAGACTCATGAATTTTAATTTCAAATATTTATTCATGATATCTTCTAATATTAGATTCAATTTTCAACTATTTTTACTTATCAAAAATTAGAATTTTATTCTATGAACACATGACATTATCTACCTCTTCAGTTAGAAATATGTGTTATTTTAAGACCATGTTATCTAAAATGTTTTAAAAAATGTTTTATGTTTAAAAAGTGTCATAATTTTTTTCCAATATTTGATTATAATTTTTTTCTCAATATGTTTTCAAGAAACATTAATATGTTTTCCATTTAAGAGGTTATAAAAATAATTACATTCCTATTTTATAAGTTTTCATAGTAAAAGGTTTATAATAATTTTCAAGATTGTATTATATATTTTCAAGGGAACATTTTATTCAAAATTAATTCATTATTATTTTATAATAATTCAATAATTTTTTTCAAAAATTTCTTGACTTAGTTGAAACTTTTCAAGGAAAAATGTTCCCAAATTTTTCTCTAGACTTCATTATACATTTTCTAATTTATTTTAAAATAATATTATTTTTATAATGTTTTATGTTTTAAAATGTTTTCGTGAGATGAGATATGATATTTTAATCAAGAAATGTTTTTAAAATATATTTCAAAATGATTTTATATCTAAGATGGCTACCATTAATATAACTCATTCCATTATGGGGAAATAATCAAAATGTTTCATTCAAATTCTTTTTTTGAATGCTTTATGTTTTAATGGAAAGATGATTATGAAAACTATTTCACTTTCATGGGTTATGTATTTATAAAATGAGTTTCAAAATAATGAGATATACCTTTCTGAATCCTATATCTCTTTCATGTTAAATATATTTAATAATCCTACTTCTTTTCACTATTAATGAATTGATGAAATTATTATAAATCCTTCATATTTTCAATTAGTTATTATTTAATCACATGATTATGATACCCTTTTTATATCATGGGATATTATATACTTTTTTATGATCATGTGGAATATATATTTATAATTTCATTATGTTATGGGTGGGAACTATATCTCTATCCTATTTATTTAGTTCATATTTATATCAAATAATATAGACTTGGTTATAATGGGGAGTGACCATAGTTTAGTTAAGGGAATTCTACTTCTATGATTTTCTTCAAAGTTAAACTTGACTACAAAGATATTAACGGTAGTGAACTATGACTACCATGATGTCATGAAGAGTGAAAACATAAAAATAATATTAAATTCGAAGCAATGTCTTGAATACTATGAAAATAATTTAATATGCTTATGTGTGTCCAAAAATTCTATGTCTTATTCATATATTTTTATTTCATGGATTATTCTCATGATTCACTTCTGATTTAGTTATTATGAACCACAATTATTTATGAAATAATTAATTTTTTGGTCCTTTATATGCGGGTTGTAAAAAATAAAATTTTATAATCATATTCTCATACCCATATTCTCATGTTATTCATAAAAATTATCCGTGTTTACCATTTCATATCATATGATATAAACCCATTCTTATGTTTCCATTCCCCTAGTAATGAAGATTGGTTTTATGTGGGATTACTAAAATGTATGATATTTATGTGGGATCTTGAAGACCATTCACCATGAGTGAGTTTTATATTTTGATGTTTCCAAAGTGACTAAACTATTATGGTTCCCATGCATGTTGATTTTTAATTTACTATATATTAATCGAAAATTATTTTATACCCATGTATGTTAATATTTGGTCACTTTATATATCCTTGAATTTGATCAAAAAAATTTATGAATGTTGGCAAGAGGATACATGTTCAATAAGGTAACAACATCGATTTCCCATTACTAAATGCACAACCTCGTTGATCCATATTTGTTATTAAAAAATATGTAAGGGCTCCCCTTAGGCAAATATTAGTGTGTATAAATCTCTTATCCCAACATTGAATTTTTTTTCCTTTAACTCTATATTTTCACTATGGCCATCTGATAGTGAGTCTGAGATATAAAATATTCCTTAGCGATTAAATCAATTGAAAACTCAACACCACATTAGGTTTGATGTAATGGTAGTTCATAAGTAAAAACATCAAATATTTTCTTCTTCAATAGGTTGATCATATATTTTATAGTAACCATTACCATTCAATGGTTGTTTATAATCATCATCTATAATAATTTCATATAGGGGTGATACTATAGGTGTATGATGACATTATTTAGATGATATAGAACCTACTTAGAATATATGGGTGCCACTCTCATTCATGAGTCATTATATTTTTCTATAAGAGATAATTTTTTCATTATAATTTAAAATACAATACATAAAAATGATTACATAAAATCCCATCATAACTATAATAATAAATTTATCAGATATATTATTTCGATGTTTCATAATGATAACATAAAATGACATCCTTGATTCACTTAAATTTACACTAGTACAATTTATTTTAAAATCACTTATTAGGTTGATAGGTAAATATAAAATTAAATTGTTAAAAATGTATGTTACAAATGAGTTTGATTTTATATAATTCTGATATAATTAATTAAATAATTGGTTATTTTAAATGTACCAATCACCCCATATTTTAGAATTTCAAAATCAGATGTATTAGTCAAATAAGCTGGGCCTTCCCCACATAGAATCTAAATACAAGGATCCATTGTTTCTTTAGACATTGTTTTCAATAATTACACTTATTCATATAGAATAAGATCTTAAATATAGTTTATTTCATTTTCAATATTTCAAGATCTTTATGTCCCCTTTATAAACACTTGAAAAAAAATTATTATTTCCATTATGATAGAACCTAGTTGTTTCTTTTAATAATTATCACACACTAGAAATATCCTCATCCCAATCATGTTATTTTCACCATTTATTTTATATTGGTTCTCATCAAATCAATTATATTCTTAATTTAGATAAATATACGTGACCTAAATAATTCATTAACTGTCTTGATGGTATTTTTAACTATATCATCTTATGATCAAAATGATTACAAAACTACATCACTTTAGAGATTTGGAAAAGTATTATCAATGAAACAATTGATAATTATATCTAGAACACATCTATAGTATACAATATACCTATATAATCATGTAATGTTACCCTCATAATCTAAAACACATTCCTCTAACTTCTTGTTTAAGGTATGTAATTTGATCTCCATTTCTAGTTATTTCATTCATGGAATGTATAACTGAAATAATATACAATAAAATTTCTCTGTTACAATTTGTTTTCATTATCCTCTTTAGTGTTCTAGATCAATGTCCACCATTTATTAACATATATCTTCACAAAATACAAATCCATAATAAAAATTACCATTTAATTAATTCCCAATCAATAAAATATAATTTTGAGGGTTATAATTCGTTGTTATTCAAAAAATTCAATTAGATATTCTATTAAAATATACTTTTTAATTTGACATATAGTTATCCCTAATAGTGGAATCACACTATGGAATAATATGTTTCTCCATACATGTAATGATATTTATCAGAACCCAATTAATATTCCATAAAATTTCAAGGGACATCATAGTTACAACACTGATTGTATATCTTCTACTGTTAGGAATTACCTACATTAACATTGTGTTTATATTTAATTTAATCAATTGGGTTCTATTACGATATAATGGAACCCACTGAGTGAGATAAAAATTAGAATCAATATTGGGATATAAATTAAAAATCATTATAATGGTAAAAGATCTCAATTACACTAAGGGATAATCAGAATTCTCATTTTATCTATGTCAATTTAAATTTTCATTTCAAATGATGCTTCTAATACTATTATTATGCCAACTGTAACACCCTAAATCTAATAACATGGAGATAGTCAATTTTTATTATATTAGCACATGATCAAAGGGACCTAAAAAAAGATGAAAAATTAGTTTATAAGTATAGGAAACATGATAATATTATGATAATAATATTACCTTTTAAATATAATAAAGACGAATAATAAGAAACATCTTTTGTTCCTTGAACTGATTCTAAATATCCTCCTGTGTATATTGGTAAATATAAAAACATGAAATGAGTGAGATCAGATTCATAGTGAGTGTTATATTCAATTGATACTATCATTAGTAAATAATGTATAACATACATTTATGTGTGGATGAAAACATATTAAATTCAATAAATTAATTAATTTCACATAACATATATGGATAATATAAACAGAGAAACCACATGGATTATTTAATCTGAAATTGTAATATCATAAATTAAAAATTCAAGAATTTCATTGTTATTGTGTTAATCAATGATATCATTAATATTAAATCATGGAATCTCAACATAGATATCATTCATTATAAATGGCTATGTTTAAACAAAAAACCAATATAATATAATATTCCTTATATTATGTCTCATATGATATGTTGACTCATTTTGTGGATATCTATAACTTGTCCCCACTAATCATGTTCACCTCTTAAACAATTATTTTATATTTAATTATCAATTCATTCAAAAAACAAATAAATAATCGTCAATTATGATTATTTAATCATGATTATTTTTCATGAATAATTCATTATTATAATCAATAAAAATCTTGAATGAAAATAATATAGTATCATTGGATCATATACTAATTAATATAAATTGTTGTTATCCTTGATTTAAATACATTAAAATTATTTGGAAATCATTTCCAAAGATAGATACACTTTTTCAAATTGAATTCAGTAATTTGAAGTGTGATAATTTCTAGAATATTAGGGTTTTTTAAAAAATTATCATTTAAACCGATTAATTATGATTCGATGAAATAAATTTTCATGTTTTTTAAAAAATCTATTTCCACATTGTGTGATAGACATGTCAACACACTACAAAACATAATTAGAATAAAATAATTTTTTTCATACTTGTCCTACCAAGATTATGTTTTGTTCCGAGACTACATGTCATACCATGAATAATTGTCTTATCAAGAATGAGTGTGTCATTGTGACTATTTTTATTATCTATACTAGTCATTTTGTGGATTACAACAGATGATTGAATTTTTAATATTATAGACCTATACCTGTGTGATTTGGTATTACAATTCCATTGTGGTATACATCGTGTATTTACATATGGTATACTACATGTATATATTCATGGTATAGTTCATGTATTTATTTGTTGTATACTATAATTATATATTTTTGGTATAGATTTTTTAATTCACTATGTTATGATACATTTTTTTTAGTTGTATTCAATTATTGTTTTCTGGAGTCCTACGAAGTATTGTTTTACTCCACCTTGTACATGATTTTCCTATACGTTCCATGTCTTATGCCAATGATCGACACATTGGTTGAATCATAAGAGGAACGAGGCAAGTTGATTATTAGAGAGGCCAGACTTTCAATCTTTTCACATTGGGATTTAGATATCTATTCAGTACCATGACATACAAGTAGGTTTTTTTTTGCAGATAATTTTTTGGAACTTCTGCATTAACATTTCCAAACTACTTATTGTGTGGGTTTCTATTCTGGGCATTGTTACTTCAAAATTTTCTGCTATAATACTATGTTTTTTTATCATAGTACTTTTTTTTGATTACATAGTGTTTTACATTTCATCATTTTGGTCTTTGAGATGTGTGTGTCTATACAGGTACATAGGAAAATGCCTCCCATTTTTTGGATATTACTACTTAGTGCTAGTCACCAGCCACTATCCTATTAGAGATTTGATGGGGGGGTAGTCACAACATTCTACCCACTTGGATGGGTTGTGAGATTAATTTTATCATTGTTGAATGTTTTGTGGAGGTAATCTATCAAAATCTTCCAGTATTGGTTTTGTAAAACACCACAAAATCACTAACAAAACAATAGCCTTAGTAAATTTGGTTATTATGATATTACGAACGATGAATGTGGTAAATGGAAATTATGATATGATGAGAATTATATTGATCAGTTTTAATTATTTGAGATATGGGGTCAATACTATTGTGGGATTAATTCTATATGTAACATAAGAATATTATATTTTTTTACTATTGTTTCATGAACATCATACGCATTGTGTCTAGTGGAGCCATACATTTTGAAGTCGATATATTCTTTTTCTATTCATATATTATAATATATGTCATGTTTTGTGATCAAGTTAATGATATATATTAATTTAATTTAATTATTATCAATATGAATTTAATAAATTAAAAAAAATTTATATTGAATATCATATAGGGATTTCTATGGTATTAGGTAATTATTTTATTAGTTTGATTCCAGAATTATACAAGTATTTGTTAATTTGAAATTTTTATTAAAGGATTGTAAGTACATTCAATAACTGACTTCTATGGATGTAATGACATGGGTAAGCAAAGACAATATGATAGAGAATGATTGTTTTAAATGAGGAAGTATATTTTTAGTCTAACCAAATTAATGAAACAAAAAGCTATAAAAAATCATGTAAAATGTTTAGAATCATATTTGAATAGTAGAAATATACATTGGTAAAACACCAATGAGTTGTATTTTACTTAATACCCTGGATGTAGACTAATGATATATTAAAATATGTTTTATTAATAAGTGTCATTCATTTTGAATAATTTTTTCAGTGTATGACAAAATTTATTGTAATACTAGTGTAAGAGAAATTGATTTATTGGAGTATTTTTTTAATTATATGTGTTATTTTATGGTTTTAACTATAATATTTTGTGAAAATAATTTTGATGGGATATATATAGGGAAATACAATTTCATTTGGAGAACAAATATGTAAATCAATATTATATTGATGTGATCCAATTCAATTTTGGATAGTTATTATAGAAAATAATTGAATCAAAAATTCAAATTAATGGAGGTATTTAACGAACTACTATATATTATGATTAATTAAAACATTTTCTAAAATTCAATTTATCAAGTTTTATTATGATAGTTTAGGTTTTTGATTTTTAATATTAATATATATAAAGATATATCATTATAATACTTTTAGGGAAATTAGAGATTAATATATATAAATGTATTGGGGATTAAGGAAGTATAATGGATGTATTTAATAATGATTCAAGATCACAAAGTATGTCATAATATTTAATAGAACCTCTATATCATTGATGGATGCCATTGAAATTATAGTGTCATTTCTGTTGTTACAAATCACTCAATTGAGATTCCATTGGAGGGAGTTAGAAGAAAAGTTCTACAAAAAAACAATTTGAAAACCCCTATTTATATTCCAGGACAAAACAGTCATTATATTAAATTTTATTAATAATATAAAGTATTACATAATATAAAAGATGTTATAAAATAACATCTCATTGTGAATTCAACCAAAATAAATTCTAGTGTCACATAACTCTATAATTACCCACTATTTTATCAATCTTATGTTTGATATATTGTATATAATTTCGCTAATCCAGATAATTTTTTTGTCACATAGTGATACGTCTCAGACCATTCCACAATTACAATTCATTGTATCATTATTTTTATTGTAGTATTAATATAAATAATCAAATTATGTTTGATTTCCCAAGTTTCATGACTGTAGAAATTAAATTGTTTTCAAATAAATATATTGGAAAGTATTTCTCCCACTAGTATATGGAATGGGCTACAATTGATTTTAACTTTGTTTATATACATTTTCATGAATTGTTTAAAAGAGATATTTGGTATGTGGGAATGTGTAACAAAGTAATTAGACAGTATTATTAGGGATTTTTTTGAGCTTACATATTACATATTTGAAATAATGTTTCATGCTAAATGGTTTAAACATTTATCATAGGGGAAGGAATTTATTATTTCAATGGTTGACTAATGAAATTTTATTAAAATGGGACTCATGATTTGTATATGCCTTTTAGTTGTAAATTTTATTCCCTTAAGGGGATTGTAAGAGTGGAAACCTGAACTCTATAATTTCAATTAAAATATATGTGATCACTGGTTTTAGATTAGTTAACAATCCATTGTCAAGGTGTATTCGTTGGATAGGTGTCTCATATCATTGGGTGTAATTATTAACGAAAGTATTCATGTGACATTTATTTTTCTTATGGTGTTACCCTTCTAATTGTATTATTGAATAATGGTTATGTAATGAGAAAATGCCTATAGCTGGAGGATTAAAAATTGGATTTTTCGATCAGTATGGCCATGCCACAAATGAAAATAAAATATATAAGTGCTTTTCATATGAACATAGGTATAAGAATGGGTAAATAATTATTGTAAAAAATTATTATTTATGAAGCATCATATTCAGTATTTGGGGATTAATTGTTTTAGTGTGGATGAGAATAAATAGTAATGTATTTTTAATATGGGATTTATCACTTTGTGTAATGTTACCTCTATTATAAGAAGTCATATACATCTATAATATAGATTGTATATCAAAATTTTTGGGTGATAAGTTGACTAGGAATGGTAAACCCCTTCAAAGTTATATTCATGCATGTTAATATGTGTAGATACTTAAATAATTATGAAAAATGAATAAAAATGTTTACTCATTTTTAAACCCATTTTTCCATTTTTCCCAATTTTTTCCAAATTAACTAAATTATTTAAATTAATTTAAATTATTAATTTTAGAGGGTATGAGTTTATTATGTTATTTTTTTAAATAAATGATAAGCCTGATTTTAATGATTTTTTTCATGAGTTATGTATTCTCTATGTTGTTTACATATATTCAAAATGATATGAATTTGGTATATTATATTTAACTTATTATAAAATGATGATTATTATTAATGAGTGTATATTTTCCATATTTTTTCATTTTTCCTACCAAAGAGTCAAAATTATGGAATTCATTATGTGGTTTTGTAATAATGTTAATTTTTCATTACCATGAGTTATTGGTGGTAGTTAATATATGATAATATTGATTTTTTATGGATTTTTTTCTTGAAAATATTGTGAACTGAGACCAATAATATTAGAATCTATTTCTACTATCATTACACTGACATTATTATAAGGAATCTAATATCAGGGGACCGAAAACTTTAGTAGTATTGGAAAACCAGATATATACATGAGCCTTTAATTAAAAATTAATACACTAATTATAATATAATTTTTATTCAAGGATACATCTATACCACTTAGAATATCCATAGAGATATTTATTAGTTCCCATACTAGGATCCATAGGTGAAGTACAAAAATATTTGGGATCCAAAACGATCAGTAACAGCTTTGTACAATGGGAAAAATAATTAATCAATGAATATAATAAATATGGGAAGTTTAATAACTAACACACATTCCTTGTAGTCAGAAATATGGAAGAGTGTGTGTAAACAATATGGAATTGTATGTAACAGAAAACAAATTCCATTTAAATAACAAGATAAGGAATGAAAAATAAGTTAAGTTAAATAAACAAAACCCATTAAATTTAATCAATATAATTAGAATTAAATGCTTTTACAGATTAGTTCTTTGTGAAAATCACATGGACAATGATAACTGAATCTAAATGAAGTAAATATTTATTATTGGATTCCATGTTTTCTATGTAAATGATTCTTTTTTCCACCTAGAAAGTTCACCAAAAATTTTAAATTATTCTGGGTGAAAAACAAACTAAGGATTTCCAATTAACCCACCTATTGACAGTACCGATGCATAGAGGTTCAATCTCTAACTAATCCCCAACCATGTTATACATTTTTGAAGCATTACTTGTATTTTGAATAATCATTTAAATTAAAGTATAATGTTCATAGAAAATATCCATATTGGGAAAATGGTATAGATTTATCAATTTTCATTAGTTGATAAAATAAATTTATAGTTCACATTATATATAAAATTAATACATGTTTGTGGAAATGACAATATCCACGATAAATAATATTCATATTTAAGGGAAATTTAATATTCAATGTTCACTAGAAGGCCAATAATTCAAGGGGAAGTTAACGAATAAAAAATTTAATCAGGGAAATGAATTTTGATTCTATACATAGTCATACTATTCATAATCCATCCAAATAATTATTATGTTTTGTGTCAATAAGAAATATACTTATTGGACTAATAATGACCATTATTTTCATTGATGAAATAAAAATAACACAAAAAGATCGTTGAAAATGATTTAGGGAAAATATATTTTTAATTTTTTATTTATAATTCTTATGAAAATAATTCTGTTTGAATGTAAAATTTAAAAAATCATATATAAAAATATAAATGAATATTTTAAAATAATGTTTCGAAGAAATGATGGATGTTAATTTTGTATATGTTGTATAAGGTTAAAAGAATATTCCTTTCAAATTGACAAATTGTCAGAAAATTAATTTTATTTTTAGGATTCTATAATATTACATTAAAAATTATGGGTAATTATATATAATGATCAACTTTAAATTTCCAAACAAAATTTGAAAACATTTTTTTTTTGAAATTGTTTCTAAAAAAATTATTTATGACCAAAGAGAGAAATGAAGTCGTGTTTTTTTAAAACAATTTTTCTGGACAATTTTGATTAAAAAGGAGTTTGGAAATGGTTCTAATAAATAAAAATTATAGTTATTAAATATATTAAAATAAAAGTAACATGTTTATTTTACAATGATCGTATAAATTTTATTTACACAATTTCATGAATTATAAATCTTCATTTTAATGATATTGTGAAATAAACACCTCAAATTATCCTAAGCTTCATGTTAGAATTGATCGTTGAATTTTTTTGGGTATAAAACATATAAAGATATATAAGAATTGTAAATAAATAGATATGTTGCAAATTAATTGTACACATAATCATCAAATATTAAAAATAGTGAAAATTTAATATAACACAATAAATAGGAATTGTGTTATAAAATTTCTTTACAAATTGGATACAGAATGTTTAAATTACCATAGATGAAATATTTCAAATTGAAACTAAGAATACCATGAATAATGAGGTATTAATGATACTTAATGTAAAATTTGAAGTATATACATCATATAAAATAAATTTTCTACATAACATTACAATATTCCTCAATGATATTATATAAGGACTTCATTATTAACATTATGTTTCTTTTTAGGGATAACATAATTAATCAACATGTATAATGTTCTTAATAATGTTATTAAATTACTCAATTTATCAAGTACATTTTGAACTATTTTTTTATTCTTATATAGATCATGATTTCATGACCTTTATGATTTAAACCATGATTTCAATATAATATATATTAAGTATATTTTTATTCATAGTAATATATATGATTTTCATATATTAAATGAAATGCATTGTTAATGGAGATGGTAGGTTATACGTACACATTAATATTGCTTCCATATTCTTGTTTTATTTAAAATTATGTCATTTAAATATAAATTATAATTATAGAATACTTTTTTTAATAGGTCACATTTTTTATTAAAAAAAATCATTGGTTTATTTAAGGAAATTTTTCAATGAATCGCATTGGCTTGTGAAGGCGATAGTCCTCACATCAACAAACAATGATATCATATTCTCAAAAAATATAATTGATGATAAATTATGTGGTATAAAAATTAAATAAAAATATATATATATATATAATATTTTTACTATATAAACAATAAATATGTCAATATTCAAATCCTTCAATTGTGGTAATTTTTGAACAATAATGGTTCACAAGGTGGTCGTCTTTCGTACACACAAAAAAGGATCGTGAATCCCATTTAATGGAAGTTTATTTAACTGTAGTTCATAACCATTACATTAATAAATTATAGTACATATAAGATACTAATTTTATTATATAATAATAATATAATAAGAATTTTTTGTTTTATAAATATTGTAAATAAAAATGTTCATTGAATAACATTACCTCTTTTTTGGGTAACAACTTTTATTTTTTAAAAAAATACATCCTTGGTTGAATTTGTAATCAAAGGGTGGATTCAATAATTAATAGAGGGATATTTTAAATAATTTTGTTTTCAGGTTTTGTATTGGAAATATATATTGAGAGTTGGGATTAAGTGGTATGGATCAAAGCCTTTTTAGAGTGGAGGATGAGTGACATTCATGTAAGTAAAAAAAGGCAAATACGTTTGAGAGGTATCCCTTATATCATGTGAGTAAAATAATGAAAAAATTATATAAAATATATTATATGGTATGATATAGGAATAAAATTGGTTTTCAACATTTTTCAAGTTCATTTGGATTCTATGTTATCTTTTAGTACCCTATTATGTTACATTTAATCTTAATCGTTGTAATTAATTTTAATAGCTTTCACTAATACTTTTGGCAGAATATTTTTTTCCTTAGTATATATTATAAATTATTGATGATTTCAAACATTTAACCCATTTTTATAAATTAAAATCACATTTTTAGTAAAAATTAATTTAAAATTATTCCCACACACGTGAAGAGAACGCAAGTTTTTTTATATAAAAATATTAATTTTTTGAAATATTTTAATATCCAATTTAAATGTAAAATAGATTAAAAAGAAACAATTTGGGATAATTTATGTATAATTGAAATAATTCAAAATAAAAAAAATTAAATTTTTTTTTAGAACTATTAATAAATTTAATGAAAACATAGTTTTCAATTTAAATTCAGTTATTATCATTATTCATCATGAAATGAATCTTTTCAGAAAAATAACACAAATTCACTATAATATAATTTTAAGCGCAAAATTCTGAAATTAATTTTAATTTCACAAATAAAATTTATAAAAGTTACAATATAAAATATTAAAATTGCGTCCCTATTAAAAAGTGGAAAATTTTCATTAAGAAAATATCTATTTTTATGTGTAAACTTGGGTTTTTCCTTTTTATTATGCCTATAAAATCTAATAGGTGAATGTTATAAATATTTTAATGAATATATAAAATATAAATTTTATTAATATTATTCATTGATATTAATTATTATATTTTATTAAAAAATCATTTGGGGCCATAGAGATATATTTTTTATAAAAACATTTCAATTATATTCGATTGATTTTATTTTGATTTATAATTAATTTATTACAAATGATTTCATTTTATAATTTTTTTTAAACGATATATTTTACTAATTTAGTAACACTTATTCATAACCTATAATTTATATTCTAGTTTATGTTATATTTTATAAAATAATATTATTTCAACATTAAATTGTTGTTCGGTATAAATTGATCCTACATGTATTACAAGCCTTCAAAGAAAGTAATTTTTATGTTTAATAGAAGAAAAATTCAGTGATATTTGTATTAAAAGATAAAAAAATTGTACATTTCAGGATATATCTTGCATTGAATTTATTTAATATATTATATATATAGTCATTTCTTGGGTTATTATATTCAGTTACACACATGGTGTCATGTGTCCTACAATCTATCAAATACAATGTTATTAGATTACAATTTTAGGGTGTTACATTCTCCACAACATCGTTAAATTATTTCCTTGAAATTTAAACATGATATCAATAATCTTGGGTTGGATTTTGGAAAATTCCATTGTAAAAAATTAATTATTAATATATTTTTAAAAAATATTCTTTTAATATGGGAGAATGAGAAGTAAAAGTGTCGCATGTAAGAGTATATAACAAGGTTTATAATTATGTGATTATTAGTGGAAATTGAAATTACTGAAAGGGATTAATATAGAAAATAGTTATAATTAGTTATTAGGGAAATTGATCATTAACATGTGAATGATCAATGTAACATAGAGGGACAAATCACAAAAAATCTCGGATGATTTAAATGGCTATTAGTTTGACTAAAATTACTGTATTAGGAAAACTGTTTTTTTTAGATCACATTCATAATATTGAGGAATTATATTATTTTATTAGAATATAAAAAAATATTGTTTCTTCAAATTTCATGTGAACAATTTAGTATTTTGGTTATTCATTGATAAATTTATAATTATTTCTTTATTCAATGAAATAGGTATCTTATAATGACATTTTTTATTCATATGGTACAAAAATATACTTTTTATGGATTGTGTGATCTACAAAATAAGCCATTAATTTTGTCTTTAACTATTTTAAAATGAAAATATGGTTAATAAATTAGTCTCTAAACAACCAAATTGATACCACTAGTTCATTATTAATAATTATTTGTCAAATTTATTAACAAACAGAAATGATTCATTAACCATGACATCAAATAATACATTTTAGGTGAAATACTCGTATTTTCATTCTGTCAAGGGTACAAGAATGAATAATTTATATTTTTTCCATTTTCTAATGCCATAATATTATAAATTTCAAAATATATATGATTGGGATCCTTTAAATTACCTCATTAAATACCATTTTCACTATGGTTTTCAATAATTAGTTTTCGAATCCTAATAACATTATTTGACTAAAATTAAAATATCATTGATACTCATATAACATTAATTTTTATCAAAACCATTAATCTCATGTCTCACATATGTAAACCCATAATTTTTCCAACATAATTTCCACTAATATAAATATATTTAACTAATGAGTTTTGTAAACAAAAATTCCATCCAAGATATCCTTAGTCATGGAAGACTCTCATCACATTAAACCTATAATGGAGTGTTTATGTAATTTATAATATGATAAATATTAAACTCATAAAATCGTGAGGGTATTCATAACACATAAGTTAATTAAGAAATATGTTCTTCAATTATAACTATCAATATCAATTTATGGTTATATTCTCTAATATCTATTTTCCTAAATCTAGTACTAATGCTTTCTGCTAAAATCTTGTTGACACTAATTGTATTGACCTAAACTTAGTATTCCCAGATCGAGTGCCTAATGAAATTTCATTATAATTATTAATTTATATCAAATATCGAAGGACTAATGATTTTAGTATTCTCGGTAAATGAGATACATACATGTGTCTAGCATTCCAAATGAATACACAAAATACAATAAACTATTTTTTTCAAGTATAAAATTATTCTGAAATAGCATATCCTTTTGTATCATTCTTATTACTCCTTTTGATTTATTATTGAATGGAAACAAAATAAGGGTGAGATTATATGATTTGAGAAGTTTATGTAAATTAAAATAAGTATTGAATAAATGAACATAATCAATATGGGAAGGAAATTTAGTAAAAACACATGTAATGTAATCAATAAACTCATAGGATTTCTGTCAATAAACGTTCAATGTAAATTAATAAATAAATATTTAATTTCAATAACTATAAAAAAATGATCAATATGAAATTTAAAATAACTAAAAAACATATAATTTAAATAATAAACTAAAAATTAAATGTATCCATATATTTTTTCATAGTGAAAATATCAGTAGTATTGATAAATCAATATTAATGAAGAAATGATTAATAATTTTATATCTTGTTTCCTTGGTACAATATAATTTAACCATCAAGACCTCTCACAAGATAGTTTAAATATATTGGGTTAAAATGACCCTAAAGCTAGCCACCTAACCCATCCCATGGGACTACTGATGCATCTAGGGGATATCTAAAAGTGGTCCCACCCATGTAGTGCTTGTTCAAATAATTCCTCATATACCAAATAAACGATTTAATTCATGAACAATATTCCTGATAAAATATCTATATTGATTAATAGATACAAAGTTATCAGTATGTAACCAGCTAATAGAATAAATGTTAAATAGACACTGTATGTAAAAATGGAATATATATTAGGAAATAATCATAAAAATGATAAATTATATTGATATACAGGTGAAATTTAATGCTCAATGATAACCTAAAGGTGAATGAATCAATGCGATGTTATTCACAACAACACTGAATCAATGAAGTAAATTTTTATACTAACCTTATTCAAAATAATCATAATCCAACCATATAATTAATATATATGTTATCAATATGATACAATCGCTTTTCATTATGAATAAGTTCTATTTTCCTTTATGAAATTAAAATACAAATAAAATATCATTAAAAATGATCATGGGGAAAATTACCTTTTTCATTTTGAAAAAAAATATGAAAATTCATTTATTAGATTTTAAATATTAAAAAAATTATTTAAATGTATTTTTATAAAATTGAAGAGCTAGATTTAATGAAATTATGGTGGGTAATTCCGTAGATATTGTACAGGGTGAAAAAGTATATTCTTTTTTCATGGTAAAAACATTGAAAAGTTTTTTTTTCAGAAAGATAAAAGAACATTAAATTGAAATCGAGTGTAAAAATTTATTCAATAAATCACTTCAAAATGGTTATCAATATTTTAATCTATTTAAATAATACATTGTTTTGATAGAAAATATATTTTCGACCAAATATATAAATGATATCGGGTTTCCTTAGAAACATTATGTAAATAATATTGAGTAACAAATAAGTAATATATTAGTATTACAGGAATATGTTCATTTAACCAAAGGATAATAAATTCAATCTATTTATTTATCAATGAACACATAAACTTTTTATTTGAATTCAAGAAAATACGACCTCGATTAGAATGAGATTGTGAAATAAAACAAAAAAGTGATCATAATGTTTTATTGAAAATTAATCAGCGGTTTGAGTTATTGTATCAACTGTAAATCAAAATATAATACGTTTAGATACATTAACATATATTCAGAATCATTATACACATAATCATGTAATATCAATGGAAACAAGGAAGTTATATAAACCTTTGAAAGGAATTTAGTTAATAAATTGGCATACCTCATGGTAATATTTAGATCAAATCCCCTTATATGAAAGAATTAAAATTGAATCTAAAAATGAATTGAATAATGTATTATTAAATATATTACATTTCAAAGGTTCATAATATAATCCATATAAAATAATCTAGTTTCATATCATTATAATATACCCCCCTTTGAAATTAAATTGACAAGATTTTACTAACATTGCAATTTATTTTTTGTGAATGTACTATAACACCCTTTATAATGGTTCATATAATTTATAAAATTATAAACATACCATAATCATATTTATTGTATCATATACTAACTTATAATAATTTCTTATTTCCCGTTTGTTAATAACCATTCATTATTTTCACTATTCAATGTGTTAATCAACTAGTTTTCCATTATGCCTTGACGTGTTGTATTTATTATTCTAACACTGATAATGATTTGATCATATAGAAGTTGTATTTTTTTTGAAATATCATATATATATATATATTCATCATAGTTGTGTTTATATTAATAAATTAATTTTTTAGATGTGCAATGAAATGCACCAATCATGGAGACTGTTGGCCATATGTACAGGTGAACATTGTTTCCATTTTATTAACGTATTTATCATTATGTGATATATATATATATGAAAATTTTTGGATAATATTTATCTATTTGTAAACCATATATATTATAATAACAATCAATAATATATTATATGAATGGTGTGAATGAATCACAACGCTTTGCGGAGGTGATAGTCCACACGTCCACATTATATGTAATCATATTCTAACAAAATGGATTGAAAAAATATGATTGTTATATAAAAATTATACAAGAATATATATATATTATAAATATCCCATATATCATATATAAAAATTAAATAAATCATTTTTAACATCCCTGAATGGTGGCAATTGATGAAAAAATGGCATCGGATTGTGGTGTGGTAGTCCACCATATACATGAATAATGACTGTGTATCCCATTTTAGGAAGTATGCATGATTTTACATTATAAAATTTACATTAAAACCTTATATTATATTTAAGAAATGTATTTTATGATATATGAAAGATATAACAATAAATTATGGGTTGGATTGATAAATGAAACAAAAGTTATCGTTGAATAATGTTCCCTCCTATTCAGGTAAAAAAAATTTCTTTATACCAAAAGACTTCATTGATTGGATTTATAAAAAATTATTCCTAGAGGATTATGTTAGGAATGTTTATAAATTATTTTTTTCATGTTTTTTACGAGAAAAATATCATCTTAGGATTGAAGAATTTGGAGTGGTTAGTGATTTTTTTATTGGAGGAGTTAGGGAATTCACATAAATAAAAATGGGTAATGATTATTGAGAGTTATCCCTTAAGTAAATTTCCACAAAATATCTTCCATATTATATAAATATGAGGATACTTTTTAAATATTTCCATATAAGTGGTTTTTGATTTGTTTTAAGAAAATTTTGACTTTATGATAATGGCTTAGTCCCTTGATAAGCATTTTTTTCACTTAATCGCTACCATTAAATTTAATTTCTTTCATTAATGTTTTTGGATGTAAAAAGATTTTAAATTATTATAATTAATAAATAATTCTCCTTATATATATGGGATCTATTTTTTTCAAATTTAAATCAGATAATATTTTGAAATAAATTTATAATTAATCTCATAGATATGAGGAGAATGTGGTTTTTAAAAAATAAAAGGATCAAATTATTGAAATGTTTTCATATAAAATTTCAAAGAAAATTTGAATATAATGAATACATTTTTATTTACATAGGATTAATTGGGATAAATATACATAAAATCAAATTTCCAATATAATTTGACAAAATAAATTTCTTTTAAGAAAAAGAAGGTTTCAATTAAAATTCAGTAATGTTTATTATTCATCAAAAAATGAAACTTCTCAAAAAAAATTATCCGAAAGGTAATTTTGAAATAAAATATCAAATATGAAGTTTATTTTGAAAAATAATATTTATACTCTATTCCACAATATTTTTTTAAATTAGTTTTTAATTAAAATGTGACAAAACTACCTTAATAAAAATATAGCTTCTTAGTCATAAAATTTGGGTTTCTCTTATCTTAGGCCTATAAAATCTAATGGATTAATGTGAAAAATATTCTATTGAATATATTATATATAAATTTATTTAATATCATTTATTATTAGTTATTAATTTTATTTATTAATATAAAACTCTTTTATGAGAATAAAACTAGTTTTTTATATAAATAATGCCTTTATATTGAAATATAATTTATTTTTATTTCTAATTCTTTTTTTACCTATAAATTTATTTTATATTTATATAAGCCATATAATTTTATAATTTAGATAAACATATTCATTATCTCCAATTTAATTTCTATATTATATCTTATTATATTAAATAATTATATTTTAAGAATATATTATTATTTGGTAAAACATAGTCTTGTTTGTAATGAAATGTCATGACCCTACTATATGATGAAGAATGATAGATAATGCACCCTTAATCTTACCTCCATCAGGTCTCATGGTTGTTATGAACACCAAGATGGTGTAATCTCAAAAAATGGAAGGCATTACCATTTTTATCAAAACATGATCGGGAGATAATTTGGTCAATCCCAAACAACTCTCAGAAAAATATATGAATGAAAACCAATATTCACCCCTCATGCTAGTTTAAAACTAATGATATTTCAAATAAAACGATATCCGAAAATTAAATATGAAAGGTATGTTAAGCATCAATACAAGAATTGTCCAACGTCTGATCTAGTAACGTCTAGCACGATCTATAAAATATCCCTAGAAACCTAAAAACAGTTTTACATATATAGGGTGAGAAAACAATAATACTCAGAAAGAAAATCCAATGTATGTTGTGAAAAAGTGGATAAGTATACTAATTACCTTCTGGGAGAGTAGTAGAAACCAACAACAGCCAACAAGTTATACAATCCACCCCTACCTCCCTATGTCACAGACAACAAATAATGTAATTCATGTAATGTAATATATTATGAACATTGATTAGTCAGGTACCCGGAAAAACATCCCACTGGCTAACTACTCATATACTAATGTATAAAAGTTTTATGCTTACACAGCCTTCCACAAGCCCCATGTCACTACATTCCCACACACACATAGGACTTAGAGCTAGTACTACAACCTGGGAAAATGAATCTCACCACATCCCACCTACAGACACCTGGGCCACATCCATTCCATATCTCACCCGAAGACACCTATTCCACAACCTTACCACATTTCTCCAAGAGACACATAGTCCAAAAATATACCAAAACCCCCATTGAGTCTTGGGATACCAATTCCAAGAAGAAGGATTAGGTATGAGACAATAACGAACCTTCCATCATCCCCCTGAGATGTTTGTAAGACACCCTCCCTCATGATGATGTGGGAGTTCAACACATAGTTCTCTACTATGGTAGGGTTCCTGTATAAATAAAAGAAAGTAAAATTATATATAGTTGTATAAAACACTCATTCAAAACTATGAGTTTTGAAAAAAACAACCAACCCACAAAACTACCATTACACCTACTTTTAAATGCACAACTACACAATAAGACACAACTCAATTCCTAACCCTATACAACACATTTAAATAATAATCATTCTTTATTAATAAATCTATTTATTATTTTTATAAATATCAAGGAAACTACCAACCATGGATCATAATAATACACATCACATAAAAACACAGGGAAGAAGAATCATTGTAGAACAACCCACATCAAATTTCCTCCCTATTTAACACAAATTGAAATTATAAAATATGAATTATGTGGTATAGGGTGACTATTTCACCATGTTATGAATGGGTAATCACTCATACCAACCAATTCCATCATCCTTCATCAATGTCATACAACTTCAAACCTCCCCTTCAATAGAGTAAACCCCACCCCCACAACTCACATCTGCACCTAGCTACAAAACAAAGCGTAGCCCCCAAACGCAATACTTTCCATTACAACAACAATCAATTTCCATGCATAATAACACTTACCATTAATTCCATAACAAAAAAACCACCAACCATAGATTCCATGACACCACCCAAACTACCCCACATAACATAGAGGTGCTCTCAACCATATCACTACACCACCCCCCACTAGGAATAAGATAAAACAAAAAAACTCATAGCACACATCCACACTAAATAAGGCAAGGTGTATTCAGATTTATTTGAATCACATTCTTTAATTATACTTAGATAATTTAGGAGTTATCAAACTGTATGTTTGATCCCGAGGCATACATTTTTTAAATTGGGTATACATAGTTAATCGGATTTACATATTTATTGTTTTTCATCATGTTATCATCAATAATAATTCACTACACATTATAGGTGAGGATACAAAGACCACAAATTTTCATGATTTTCATTGGCATATTTTTAATAAAATTTTCAACAATGATTCAAATAAAAATAAACCATAGGCTTGAAAACCTTTCCCCATCCTCTATTTATTGTATAAGATCAAATTAAAATATCCTTATTTAATATGGATTTAACCATATTAAATGATATAAATAATTACACCCACCTTGGATGATACATATTTAAGAGAGATGAAGAGATCCCGACCTTGAAAGCCCAACAATCAGAAATTCCATATTTCCTCTAAACATGGTGGACACATGAAGTAAGAAAAACTCTTCAGGGAAAACTCAAATGGGCGGCTACATGACAGACACAGAACACCTTGGGGAAGAAATGAAATGGGGACATACTATATGAGGAGATATCAATAAGTAAGAAAACAAGGGTTAACTTATTTTAAGGTTCAGATCTGTGGCTAATGAGATATTAAAACTCTTTGAATTTAAAATAAAAAATGGAACTTGACCAAGAACACATGCATGATCATTTAAAATAATAGGGATTTTAGAAAGGTCAAATATATGATTTATGGAACAAGAAATTTCTACAGAATCACTTAAATATTATTTTGACCTCAATTATCATCAATGTAAACATTAAAGGGGAGAATCTAGAAAAATTGGAAAAACTATAATTTCGACAAACTATCAGAATTGGCTCCCTCATAGGTGAGTCATTAGTGCGAGATATAGATGGATGAGGAACTATTATATGTTTTACTGGTACAATCTACCAATGAGGATACACCGATGTCAATTCACCATTTTGTGAGTCATTATTGGTTGAGCTACCATTCCGAGGGTCACCATTCGGTGAGCTACAATTCAGTGAGTAACCATTCACAGTGGAACCATTTGGGAAGTCACCATTTAGTGAGTAACTATTCAATGAGTCACCATTCATGGAGGCACAATCATGACTCGCCATCGCCACTTACTATTTTGAGTCATATGTTTGAGTCACCGATCATGAATACCCAATCCTGAACCACTGTCAGTGAGTCACCATTAGCTCGATCTACAATTACAAAACATAAATCATAAATAACAGTTGAAATGAGCCATTGTGTCCTTCTAAAAGACGTTAAGGATTTTATTTTTATAATATAATGGAATTGGTGTGGGGGGGGGGGGTTTAGTCCAGTATATCAGATACCTCTTAATCTATTTTCAAAATCATATATTAAAAAATAATCACGAAAAAAGTGGGTTCCGAACAACCACCCCGTAAGATACTTCTCAGGTGTCTTTATATACATGATGCACCTCAATAATTTGGACAACCCAATGCAAAGCGATAAACCCCAATATGATTTCCGAATTCTTGATTAAAATCATCTACATCCAAGAACACATCCTCCTACCCTTGGAAACACAGTTGGCCAAAATAAGCACCACACTAGAACAACATCCAAGCATCCCTAAACACATGAATTTTGGAATCATTTCCTCCATGTAAATACAAATCATTTTTAGGCCATATAAACTCATCCACATAAGTTTAATCACGTATTCACTAATGAGTCTTGATTAGGAATAAGAATTTCCCCTCTTCATATGCCAGGACATTTTCACATGTTATAGATTAATGAAGAAACTCATCTTATATAATATAGTGTTCAAAAATAATATTATAATAGTGAGAAAAATATGGAAAATTCAAAAACAACATTGGGTTTTGGGAAAACATATAGGATTGTCACTCCCAAGTACTCTCCTCTATTGAACCATTCCTCCACAACACATGAACCGATGGGATTTTCTATAAATGCCTCACCATCTCCTGCTGATACTGGATCTCCAATGGTCATTAAACAAAAGACACAGCATCTTCATCATCCATCTCTCCCTATTCAATGACATGGGGGGTTATTGTGAAGATACTGATAAAGATAATAGAGGTGAAAACATCATGGAACCTCTCTAACTGGGTGGTAATTCCAACCGGTATTCCACCTCCTAAACTCACTCATCATGTCAAAGGCTCTATTGGTACTCCTAGAAATTCTGCATCCTCTTCTAATCCACCTCTACCCATATTTAGGTGAAACCATCAAGAACAGAAGTTCCCCAACATCAAACTCCATGGAAATCATCCAATGACCGACATTCAACTTCTATTAGTCCTGAACAAAATTTATCCTCTCTGGGAAAAGATGATCCGTATATGTTATGCTCTAAGACAACTTGGGACCAAGAAAACCTATTTCACCAACATATGTCTTTCACAAGGCCGAATGACATGGTATTATATAAAAATCATCAAATTTATTCATGACAATCAAAGAGTGATTTATATTAATGTAAGAAAAAAATACAAGGGAATGTTTCACCATCATGATCCACTATAGTCTAAGACGTATTCCCACATCATGTTCTCCAATGACTTGATGGTCTTCTCTATCTGCCTATATTTCTATCATTAGAATGAATTGATGAGGCACAACTGAGATAAAAAAGAATGATGTAATCCCCTCTAGGATGGGGAGGTAAAACATGTACCCTTGTCTAAGTTAATGGACATTGAAATTCGTTTAGTCACACCACCTCATCCATATACATTTTTGGTAATGTATCCAATGCACACAACTCCTTAATTGCTAATAATTTAACATGTTTCATTATCCTATCCACCACTACCATGATTACATCTCAACCTACCAGAGACCTAGGTAACCCAATAATGAAATCCATCAATATTTCATCCCTTTTACACTTGGGGACATCTAGGGGTTGTAATAATCCTCTGCGAACAAGGTTCTTAGACTTAACGTACATGAAAACTCAGTACTTATCCACAACCTATGCAACCACCCATTTCATCCTGGTCCACAAAAACATCCCCATCATGTTATGATACATCATGGAAACACACGAGGGAACTGCCACTGGAGATCTGTGAAACTCATTTAGGACACCATCCGAACATCGGCTCTAAAAAATATATTACCACAAAAAAGAAAATGATTCCGACCATCCTACAACCATCCCTCTAGAGAATCACAATAGTTAATGTGATCTATCATCACCTCCCCCTCCATGTCTTCCCACTATTACTCCTCTACCAGCTGCATCAAAGTTGATTGAACTATCAACTACTGCAAAAATCTGTTGCCGCCACCCATTCCTGAATCAATGTGTGTGGTGGACAATTCCTCCATCACATTACAAGCATCTGTATATTCATAAAAAACCTCTTTATGTGACTTCTTCCTCAAAGCATAAGCCACAATATTCCCCTTTCATTTGGTTTATGAGTTATAGAAGACGTAGTCCAAGATAAAATCCATCCACCCCTACTTTTTAAATTTTATATCATGATGGGAAAATATATACCTCAAGATCTTGTGATCTGTGAAGACCATAAATCGCTTCCCAATTAGAAAATACTACCACAAATTTTTAAAAATGTGATATCTACATGTTCCAAATCATGTGTGGGTTTGTTATATTTTTAGGGAAGTAAATTCCATGACCAATAAAATATTTCTCATGGCCATTGCATTATCACACATCCCAATAACTGAAGGGAAGCATCAAAAAATACCTCAAACATCACTCCTTCATTTGAGAACTGGAGTGCTGGAGAATTGACCAACAACCCCTTCATATAGTCGAATGATGATTGGCACTTCCCACTCCAAAAAAAGATAGGTACTTTCTAACATGAGCAAGAAATAGGGTTCAAATCAAGATAAATCATGTACAAATCTTTGGTAATGAACTTCCAAACTGAGAAAATAGCGAACCTCTACCACTTTTTTGGGTGCTTACCAAGAAACAAATTCATCATCCTTCGACTAGCCCACTGCAACACCCTTCTATGACACCACGTGTCTAATGGAGTGTACCTCTCATTTCTAGAACCTACACTTGGACAATATCCCATAAATATGGGGGCATTAAATAACCTCCTATACAATCTAGAGATTCTCGGTATGATCCAACTATGAATTTGAGTAGATCAAGGTGTCATCAATGAATATGATAAAGAACCAATCAAAGAACTCATAGTAAGAACCCAGATATTCTATTCATGTATGTTTTTTTCAGGTTGTTTTTGAGAAAAAGTGGAAATTTTGGAAATTTTTAAAGTGCACGCCGTGAACACGGTGTTCGCATGAATATGAGTGTTGGCTGTTTAATGGCCGCACAAATGGCCATGTGGGGGTGACCTGGAGGATTCCTAATGCGGTGTATTGAAACGGAAATTTCATGTTGTGTACTTCCTATTTACATGCCGTGTATTATCTTTTTTTCATTAAACGTATTGGGGTCACATCTAATTGCTAGTAAGTCCTTCGTCTCGACCTAGTTCATCCAGCATCTCCCGTTATACCGCAATCTTCCTATGATCCCCCGACTGAGCTTTCGACCACCGATTCAACCTCCGTCGATAGCATTGGAATCACCTTGCTAAGATATTCTTTCTTCTAGGGATTCATTTAATGATTTCACCTCTTTCTCATGTTATCCATGGATGTACATTTAAGACGTTTTTGTAGATACACGGTGTTATTTTTAGATTCAAGTCTTGAGGTTCAATTATATTGATCTTCCAACTCCGAGGTAGGTGCTTTGTGCCTTTCTGTTGAATTTCCTAGAATTATATGTGAAAATTTGTCCAATACCCTTGAACGTGGTATTTCTTGTTTACCGTTTTAGCCCTGATAATTTCCTGCTATGCTTTTATACTTTAATAGAGTTTAATTGAATGTGAGTAGAGTGAATTGATATGGTTAGGAAGTTTTTTCCATCCATGTTTCTTATTTTTACCATTTGGTCTTGTTTTCCTATTAGGCTACTATTTACATTCCATTGCTAGTATTGTAGGTCGTTGTGACTATTGTTATGACATGATGTTATGTTGTAGACTATTTATCCAAGTAGTTATTGAGTTTTACATTTTTCGGTATGAACTTCTATGCTTGATTGACTAACACAGGGTCATGAGAACATGATGTTGTAGACCATATGGTGAATGGACAGAAGGTCATATCCCGAGTGTCTATTTTTTCTTATGATGTGAGACCACATGGGGAATTTATGTAAGTGCTTCTTCATAGTGTCTATAGTTCCTCGACGTAGGCCACAGGGGTAATGTGGCGTATTTTCATCAACATAGCGCATATAGGTACGAATACATGGCTATAAGAGAAATTAACGATGTGTGCTTCCTCAGAGACTCCATTCTAAAGATGCACTAGAGGGGATAGACTGTGTGTACTTCCTAGAGGATTGTCTGTGTTTCAAGGTAGGACTAGAGGGGATAGTCTGTGAGAACCTCCCAGAGGGTTACCTTTTGTGTTTAGTAGCTTTCATGTGTTGCATGGTAGGAACATAGGGGCTAGACAGTGACTACATGCCCAAGGGTTACCTTTTGTGTTTACATACATTCTGGTGTAGCAATGTAGGACCAAAGGGGTTGGGATATGAGTACTTCCTAGATGGTTAAAAATTGGTGTTTACCTTCTTTGGTTAGCTATTTCATGACATATAAAACTAAATTCTTTGCAACTGTGGATTGGTTACTGCTGAGTACTTCCTTATTTACTGCTTCATGTTATTTATTACCAACCATATATTCAGTGACTGTTTGGCACATATCATGGGGTGGTTTCCTTCTAGGATTTTATCTCACACCATGTTTGGGCTGTGATTTTGGGCCCAAACAGATTCTATTGTTGCAGGAACAGATAAGGACAAGCGCCCTTCTAGTTCAGGTACTTAATTTCTGAGGAGCTGGAGAGCATGGAAACATGCTGGGGCTTGTGATGCTGTGGATTTTACTTGTTTTCTATTGTACATGTATTTTGTACTATATTCCAGCATTGTGATTTGTTTGGATTCTTTCCTATACATATGTATCAGGCATCATTTATATATATATGTGCGTGCTCTAGTTGTTTCTTTATAAGCCTTTTGTTTTTTCTTGTTGTTTGATATTATTACTGATTCCACTATTGAATATTTGTTTTACTTCCACTGTGTTACTCTGCATATGATCGCTTAGTTTCCCCACTATGAAACCCATGGCCCCCGCTACTAGTCGGAAGCCTCTGGCGTTAGGGGAATTGCACATTTGGAAATGTGACCAACCGAGTACATGGCACCCTTGGGTTGAATCTGGAACCGGGACATTACAAAGTGTTATTAGAGGGATTCATTTCTCTTGACTTACAATTTGGAGCCTATAGACTGGGATTGGAAGGAGTAGTTACTTGGTTATATGTTGTGTTGGGGAGTAGCTATCCTGTGTATAGGGAAAATCCAATCTACCTCATTTATTGCAATTTTTCTGATTTTGGAATATTTAGAGTTGATATGATTTCATCTAGAGTGATTCACATGTATTGTGGTGTTATTGTTAATGTTGATGAGATTCTATTTATTTTAAACCCCAATGAGATGAGGGTATGTCATCTCATGCATGATATAGGAACTTGCTAGAAATCGTATATCTTGCATACATTCCAGGCCATTTAGGGTGCATTTGTGATTTCATGTTGTTGTGATAGATGATGTGCTAGATATTCATGCTATTTTGATAGATTCCTTAATATAATTCCTACTACTTGATATGGTATTCATTTTTGGAGGTTTTTCTTGAATGAACGCCAAACATTGTTTCTTGAGGTGTTATGGGCCCTCATTGACCATAAATTGGTGGATAATTTCCTTGTTTTTTATTTTTATAACATGTATAATATGACAAGAATTGAATCGCGGGAAGTATGGGCCCTCACAGAACAGAATTTGGCACTTTGTTGTTTGTTTTAGTGTTTTTCTAGGCTCTGGAGTTGTTTATATGGCTTACTATCCTGAAAAACCTATAATACACACCGTGTACTTTGGAATACACACCATATGTTCTTATGTTCAACAAGAAACTATTTTTATTAAGTACACATTGTGTACCATATTTACACGATGTGTAGTATATAACCATTTCATAGGCCATGTGGGTAGAGACATGGGATAGAGAAATTCTTGGGGGAACACATCATGTACCAGTTTTACATGTCATGTTGTGTTGACCCTGTGTCAGCACATGTGACTAACGACACAGACTGATAAAAACTTAATCTATACAGGATGTGTTTTTCTGAATACACCCTGTAGCGCGATCCTAAAATCCATCCGTGTAGAGAACAACACGGTTTGGTGAAGCTCATCTAGTACACGTCATTCCAAGCACAAACACACAGTGTAATCTCATTCTAAGGAGAATAGTGTGGTTTAGTCGTGTATAAGGACTCGTGCATGGGAAAATAATTCAAGTACACACCTTGTGAAAGGAAAACACGGCGTGAGTTTGGTGTGTTACATGACCAATTCTGGTAGAAGTACATGCCCACGTTAAATGATAAAGGGAACATGCCATGTAGTAATTATGCCTGTCGTGTAGTCTTGTTCTATAAAACATGAATGTTTTGATTCTCTCATCCCTTAATATGCATCATGTTTTAATTCCTTGATAGTTTTGTTCAATGGTGTGCATTTGACCATGTAGAGTCATGATGCCATGATATCCTCCTTTCGTATGTTAGTTTTCAGGCTACAAGCAGACACTAGATATTACTGATCAGGGACTACCAGTAGATCCTATAGTTGTGCCAGTCTTGGTACCAGCTGTTATACCTGATAGAGATGTTGATGCATAGTTCAGGGAAGGATTCAAGTTGTTCATAAAGACCTTCCATGGGGTACCATATCCTGCCCCATCCATGGCAAAGTTGATGCTGGTCTTTCAGGAGTAGAAACTTCAAACATTAACATGGGAAGGAGGACCCTAGGCCTTAGAGTCATGTCTAGAAGCCAATTATTTCTATCTTATATCATCGATAGACCCCTCTAGAGAGGAGGGTCAAGCATGCTAAGTACATGCTATTGGATTCCTCTAAGATATGTTTGGATGTGATCTCAATGGTTGGATGCTAGCAGGTAGTGGCTTGGGATGAGTTTTAACATACCATCTACGACTACATATTCCCAGAGACCATGAGGGCCAATTGATCCCAAGATTTTATGAGGTTGGAACATGGTACACTTTCTTTTATGGAGTATTCCTCTCGCTTCACTGAGCTTCCATGCTTCATGCTTATTCTTGGAGGCTTTGAGTTATTCCTGGAAAGGAACTTAGAGGATTGATTGAGTCGCGACATCCAATCGCATGTTTTCTTAAGGATGAATTTTATCACATCTATCATCAACCAGGAGCTGATCATATAGAACAATCTGATAGATTCTAGACTTGTGAGCCTGGGCGGCTTGACATCCAGAGTTAGTACCCCTCCTGCAGACAGCAGGAAGCGCCGTAGGGAGTCTACGCATGGAGATCCGAGGAGGCTAGAGATATAATATGGTATCCAGGTGGTGTGCTACCAATAAGGGATGAGTGATCATATGAGGACACATTTCCCAAGAGACCTAGTGGAGTGTCGATAATGCGTAAATATGGGTCATCTTCAGCGGTTCTGTCTGATCTTCTCACTAGTAACTGGTGATAGGGGTTCTTTTATGACTCATCGTTCTAGGGTAGCACCACCAGTTCCTCACCAGTTTGGGAACTATATTTATTCTAGACATTTAGGCTAAGGTGGAGGTCGTGGTTGTGGTATCCATTCTCCCATTTTTCAACGACATTAAGGTGGATCAGCTCATAGTTGTCAGACAGGGTCACAGGGTCATGGTACTCTCCAGACTATTGCAGTGGATCAGACCCAGTAGGAGCAAGATCCCAGTCCTTTTACAGTTTGAGGTACATTCTTTATTGCCTCAGTTTTAGTTTCTCCCCATTTTAATATAGGGGCTTCTCATAGATTTATATCTATTGCTGTTGTGGAGAGCCTTATGCTCTGCAACTATGGTTATGTTGTTATCATGACACTAGACACCCCATTGGGGACTTGAATGGATAGAGTGCATCAGTGTAATGAGTGCCCTCTTGTGTTTGGTGGGTGTAACTTCTTTTGGTACTTATATTTCCTAGAGATGACATTCTATGAGGTAATTCATGGAATGGACTGGTTGGTTCCTTTCCTAGAAGTTGTCGATTTCTACCGTTGTAGGGTGAGTTTCAGATCCACAAAAGGTGGAATTTTTTCTTCATAAGGGAGAGTGGGATGTCTGGGAGAGAAGATTGGGACCCGAGATTCAATGGTTTAGAGGAGTTATATCCCATATTTCTAGTCTATATCTAGATGACTATGGGACATTACATATGGACTTTCCCCTAGTGGTGGATGGTTTTAGGAACAACTTTCTAGAGGAATTTTCAGGTTTGCCTCTGAAGTGCGAGGTTGAATTCTCTATTGAGCTCATGCCAGGTGTAGGACATGTGTTTGTTCCTCCTTATATGATGGCTACACCAGAGTTACAAGATCTCAAGAAGAAGTTGGAGGAGTTGTAGGGAAAGGGTTCCATCTGACCCAGTACTTCTCCTTGTGGTTCACCTCTCTTATTTGAGAAGATGTAAAACTGTACCCTTACGCTATGTGTGGATTATCCGATGTTGATCCCGTTAATGTTCATGAACCAGTATCCCTTGATGAGGATTGATGATCACTTTGATCAGCTTCGAAGAGACTGTTGGATCTTAACGATTGTCTTGAGATCTGGTTTCTCCAATTGTGAATTAGACCATCTAATATACCTCTTACGACCTTCTTGAGTAGTTATGGCCAATATTAGTATATGGTTATGCCGTTCGGTCTCCCAAATGTGCCTATAGTTTTTATGGCATTGATGAACCGATTGTTCCATCCATAATTGGATTCATTCATCGTGGTCATCGTGGATGATATCTTGGTGTACTCTAACTCTCGACATGACCATGCTTCCCATCTTGAGATAATTTGGAGTACATTGATAGAGCCACATTTATTTTATGTGCTCTAAAAATGACACTTTTGGATGGACCAGAGTCACTTATTGGATCATGTTATCTCAGAGGCAGGAGTATCAATAGATCCAGAGATTGTGAGAGAAATAGTTTCCTGGGAGTAGCCGAAGAACATCATTGAGGAACAGAGTTTTCTAGTGATGGACAGATAATTTAGATGTTTTATATAGGAAATTTCATGCTTAGTAGTGCCACTGACATGCCTGACTAAGAAGGGCATGATTTTATTATTGGAAAATTCTTGTGAATCATCCTTTTATGAGCTAAAGGGGAGGTTGAATTTAGCATCAATACTAGTTTTTTCAGATCTGGGCAAGAGTTATACAGTGAACTGTGATGCTTTAGGTAACCGGCTGGAAGTTGTGGTCATGTGTGGAGAAGGAATCATCACGTACGGGTCTTGTCAGTTGAGGAAACATTAGAGGAATTACATGATGCATGACCTCGAGTTGGATACTATAATTCATGTCATGCGCTATTGGAGACATTATCTTATGGGAGAGAATTCTGTTGTTTTCACGGACCAAAAGTGTGTCAAGTATATCTTTACCCAGCGTGACTTATACTTGAGATAGCGAATGTGGGACGAGTTCCTTCATTCCTTTGACTTTGTGGTTGCCTAAACTCCTGGAAAATGCAATGTGGCGGATGATGTGCTGAGCAGGATGACTGAGATAATAGGAGTTCAGTAGTCCAGTAGTGAGTGGAAGCTTATGACTATGTTCTTAGAGAAGCATTTAGATGTGCATGATAGGTTGGGGTGAACTTTTCTTTCTTCTATTGCTGATACCTTTAATCTTCTTGATCGAGTGTGATTGAGGTCACTATGAGATTATGACGGCCTGGTCCTACGGGAAAGTATGTCAGGAGAGGACCCTATTCGTGGAAGGACCATTGGTGGGGATGAGATCAAGCGTTTTCAAGGGGGCTTATGGGTTCCAGCAGACATACGTGAGGAGAAGATGCGATACTATCATTCCTTAGTTTGGGAAGTTCATCCTGGTGTCACCAATTTGTATTTTCATCTAATCCACTAGTATAGGTGGCCAGGTATGAAGAGTGATGTTGTTGGTTTTTTCATGATGTGTTCCATTTGTCATTAGGTGAATGCAGAGCATCAGCCACCAGCGGTGATTTTTCACCAGTCACCCATTCTCGTGTGGAAGTGGATTGATGTCGCGATGGATTTCGTGAAGGTTCTAACATGGTCACCATGAAATAATGATGCAGTTCATGTTGACATTTACAAACTCACGAATGTTACTCACTTCTTACTGATCAAGGAGACCTTCAGTGTTGATGAGCTAGTACTATTGTACATCTGAGATATTGTACGTCTACATGTGGTTCCACACTCCATTGTTTCAGATAGGGATGTCCATTTTACATCTTGGGATTGGTAGGAGAATCATATGGCTCTTGGAACACATGTTCTTTTGAGTATAGCTTACCATCCCTAGAAAGATGGCCTATCTGAGCGTACGATTCATGTGCTTAAAGACATGCATTATGAAAACCCCAATTTTTAGAACAAACTTAAACATGATTTATTAAAAAAAACATCAATTGATACAATAATTAAGATTGAGAGGTTTAGTGTCTTTGGGGCTTAGGATCATTATATAAAAACTTGAAACATGAAATACAACATATTTATTGAAAACATCCTTTACATGACCACTACATTCCCTCGTACTTAACATTGCATTGGATAACCTCAGGACATGCATAAGAAAAGGGTGAGCTATAAAGCCCAGTAAGGGAATACACATGGAATAACATGAGGATTAAAATATATGTTAGACATTAGGAATATCAATATAGAACAAGAGAAACATAAACATAAAGTCATGATAAATCATGATAATCATAACATGGAAATGTGGAAACAACACATAACATGGAATTAGCATGAGCCAAGGCTCATTGCACATGGAGCATGAGTAAACCCTAATTACACATGAAGTTTGAGTCAACCCTTGTTGCACTTGAATTATCATGAGTCAACACTCATTACAAATGATGTATCATGATAATATACTTTACCCAATGCATTGGAGTGCTATAAGGGCACACCCTTCTTAAACATTTCATTTCATGCATAAGTGTGCCACATGGATCATAAAACATGGATTCATTCAACATAATAATTTATTCCACAATAAGCAATGTGGAATTAATAAAAGAAACTCTATAATAAATAAGTAAATGTTCATAATGGTTAATACCTTTGATGGATAAATGGGTATGGTATTCACTACACAAAGGCATTAGCTTAGAAAATCTGTGCAATTTCAGCTGTGTAACGGCATGACATAAGAATTCATAAAAATGGTTGATGAGAGAGAAAGGGGTTCTTCATAATATTTACATGTAATGGAAAGTAAGGTGGAAATATAGATACATGTCCCAAAAATGATAATAGAATTTAGATTCCTAATACAAAAGTATTTCTTGAATGTAAATGAGGAGAGAGAAGTTCCTTTCGAAATTTCGGCATAGTAATGGGTGTACATGGGGGGCTTTTAATGAGAGATAAAGGGTCTCCCATCATTCAAACATAAATAGGGCAGTATGAGGGAGGTGCTAAACCATAACCCAACATTCATAATTGAAATTAAAATGGAAAAACAACATAAAGAAAATTGGGAAAAAATGAGAAAGGAAGAAAAAACCCTTACATGGAAGTGTGCTTCCAAAGGCTAGAGAGAGGCTTGTGAGAGGCTTCTTCGGAGCTTGTGGCACCTTGGGAGGATTCTAGAGAGAGTAGGGCTGAGGTTTGATGAACTCCAAAGGCTTTTAGTGAGGATGAAGTGGGATCTTGGGTGTGTTTATATAGGAAATGTGAGGGAATTCTTTATTATTTAGGTTCGGGTCCCCTTACATTCAATTAATCCAAAACACATACCTACCCATGGTTTTTGCCAATGGTTTTTGGAAAAGGGAATTGGAAAATTATATTTTATATGTCCAATGTCTGAAATTCTTAAAATAATAGGGTTCCTTAGGTGGAGGTGAGTCACACACCCATAGAAATTAATTTAAAAAGGCAAGGTGTTTAATAAGTTTTGAGGGGTCCATTAATGCTTTAAAAAGTATATCAAACAATCCCAAAATCAAATTATTTTAATGGTATAAAATATATTGGCAGAAAAAAAAGCTTATAGTATTTTATTACATTATTATTGGGTAATTATGATGTCATAAAACACATTATATATTTAAACGGTATGCAATTTTTACCCAAAAATTTGACTGTTTCAGAAAATTATGAAAAATTCACCATTGGATAATTTCAACATCCTGATTCCAGAAATGAAATTTATTTTATCTAAATAGTTTTATAAATATATTAATTTTCACTTTTAATATAAAAACCGATATTTATAAAAAATTCACAGGTTTTGACAAAAATGGCTTTCAAACCCTAATAAAAATTAAATATTGCATTCACAAAATTATATGATCATTTATATATAACAAAATTAATTTAATAATAATATATTTATTATTTTATTAAAATATTATTTAATTCAAAAATCCTGTAATTTAATAAAATAGAATTCTTAATTAAATAATAACTGAAAACTGTATTTTCACTATAATAACTTTGTACAATGTATCCATAATGATAATAATGTATATTCGTTATTATATACAAAAAAATGTACATGTACCTAGTAATAGAGATTTGTTACATAACCCCTTAAAACAGCCGCATACGACCTAAGGGTAAGGGGTGTGATGGTGAAAGACTCTTGGGGTGGATCGGATAACATCGCTCGAGTGGTAATTTCTATCAACTTCCAATTTTCCACTAGACGGTGACATTCGAGCTTGACATGAGGAAGCTCAACTTGGTCTTGGTCAAGAGACAATCCCAAAGACGCCACCTCTTTTCTGATCTCTGAAAAATGGGCTTCGTATGGAGCAATTCTACTAGACGAGGGCATCCCTTCTCTTGTCGGAGTGAATTGGATTTGTTAAAGCCCTATATTTATACTAATCATGTGATCACTGTTCAACAACTATAAATGAAACAGTCAAAATTCATAATATAAAACAAATGAAGTTGACTTTTTATATAAACATAAAGAGACATTTAATTATATAATGAGGGATTTCCATTAATGAAATTTTGGGTTGTTACAATATTCCCCCTTAAGAAATTTCTCCCTCGATATTTTCCTTTTCCCATAGTAAAAAAGATGTGGGTAACTCAAATTCATCATTTCATCTGATTCCCAAGTCGCTTCTTCAAACTTGTGGTTTCTGAACAACACCTTGACGAGGTGAATTGTCTTATTTAGTAGGACTTCTTCTCTACGATCTGAGATCGTCACTGGCTGCTCCACATAAGAACGATCATACTTCAACTATACCACCACAGAAGAGAGTACATGTGAAGTGTCTGATATGTACATCCTTAAGAGGGATAAATTAAAGACATCATGTACATTGGCCATGGTAGGTGGAGGTGCAAGTAGATAGGCCACAACCCCGACACGATCAAGAATCTCGAAGGAGCCGATGTACCTTGGACTTAACTACCCTTTCATTACCAACCTCATGACCTTCTTCCACGGAGATATGCGTAGAAAACCCATGTCTCCAATTTTACACTCAAGGTATCATCGATGATTATCTGCAAAACTCTTTTGTCGACTCTTGGATGCCTTGATATGCAACTGAATAGTTTTCACCTTCTCCACCATTTCCTCGACCATTTCTGGTCCAACCAGCTTACATTCACCGACCTCATCCCATGATGCTGGTGTTCTGCATCATTTCCCATACAGGGCTTCATATGGTGACATTTGGATGCTTGAGTGGAAACTACTATTATAAGAGAACTCAACCAGAGGAAGATGTTGATCCTATCCTCCTTTAAATCCCATTGAACATGCTCTCAACATGTTCTCAAGTGTTTGGATAGTCCACTCGGATTGGCCATCGGTTTGAGGATGTAGACTGTACTAAAGATTAGTTCATTATTCAGAGAAAGTTGAAGACTCTTCCAAAACTTAGAGGGGAATCTTGGATCTCGGTCAGACACAATATATAATGGTACTCCATGAAGCATTACCACTTCCCTGATATATATTTGCGCTAGTTGATCCAATGAGAAATCCTCCTGAATATCAATGAAGTGTGCAGTCTTTGTAAGATGATCCATAACAACCCGGATTGCATTGTTGCCTTTGGATGTCCTTGGATGTCTGGTGACAAAGTCCATAGTGATGTTCTCCCATTTCCATTCTGGTATGGGAAATGTTTGCATCATCCCCTTATACATCTGCCTCTATGCCTTCACTTGCGGACACAACAGGCACTTTAATGTACATTCAGCGATCTCCTTATTCATATTATCCCACCAAACGTTTTCTCAGAGATCTTGATACATCTTTGTGCTCCCTGGGTGAATAGAGAAATTTGAACTATGTGAATCATCCAAAAGTTCCTTCTTCAACTCAGGACTTGATGGAACACATAGTCTTTTCCTAAACCGCACAATTCCTTCTTCATTAACATTAAACACCAAGGATTTCACTTTTTTGATAGCTTTAACTTTTTCCCGAATTCCCACATCATCCTTTTGATCATCCTTTGACCATTCCAAAAGAGACGGTTGATAACTAATTTGTGAAAGGATTGATGATGTTCCCTTCCTTATGATTCCCATGTCAATCCTAATCAAGTCTAAGAAGATTGGATCCTTCTCAATTCTCATCATTGATAGAATCGCTGGGTCCTTTCTACTTAGGGCATGTTCCACCTTATTTGCTTTCCCAGGGTGGTAATGGATTAAACAGTCATAATCCTTGATGATCTCTATCCATCTTCTCTAGCACATATTACGCTCTTTCTGTGTGAATAAATATTTAAGACTTTTTTGGTCAGTATATATCTGACAATGCTCTCCATATAGATAATGCCTCAAGATTTTCAAAGCAAAGATCACAGCCTCCAACTCTAGATCAGGTTTTGGATAGTTTCGCTCTGGGATTTTCAACTGCCTTGAGGCATAGGATATCACTTTATAATTCTGCATCATTACACAGCCTAAGCCCTTCTTTGAAGCATCACTGAATAACACAAAAAGTTCCCCACTTGTGGGTAATGTGAGCACGGGCGCAGTGAAAAGACTCATTTTCAACGCCTTGAATATTTATTTGCATTCATCACACCAAGAAAACTTTACTCCCATTCGAGTTATCTTGGTAAGAGATTTGGACAATCGTGAGAAATTTCTCACAGATCGTCGATAATATCCAGCTAATCCCAAGAAGCTATGGATATCCATTACCAAGGTTGGCTTCGTCCATCCCTCAATTGAATCTGTTTTGGAGGGGTCCACAGATATCCCATTTCTTGTGATGATATGACCCAAGAATGAGACCTCCTTTAACCAGAACTCACACATTCTGTACTTTTCATAGAGCTTCTCCTTGTGCAAAGTCTCTAGTACAATTCTTAAATTCTCCTCATGATCCTCCTTGGTTTTGGAGTATATTAGAATGTCATCTATAAAGACTGCAAAAAATTTGTTGAGGTAATCTCTAAAGACTCTATTCATTATGTACATGAAGATCGTTGCAGCATTAGTGAGTCTAAAAGGCATTACTATGAATTCATAGTGCCCGTATCTTGTGCGAAAAGCAGTCTTGGGGATATCTTCCATCTTCACCCTTACTTGATAATATCCCGACCGCAAGTCCACCTTGGAGAAGTATTTCTCTCGACATAGTTGATTGAATAAGTCATCAATTCTTGGGAGATGATACTTGTTCTTTATCGTGATTTTGTTAAGTTCACGATAATCGATGCAAAGCCGCATCGACCCATACTTCTTCTTGACAAAGAGGACTGGTGCACCCCATGGTGAAGCACTTGGGCATATAAACCCTTTATCCAGATTCTCCTGTAGTTGTTTCTTCATCTCTTCATTCTTTACAACAACCATTCTATATAGAGTCTTGGATATTGGTAAAGCCTCGGGTATAAGTTTAATTGATAATTCAACATCTCTTCTAGGAGGAAGACTAGGATGTTCCTCGGGAAACACTTCAGTGAATTCCCTCACAATAGACATTTCTTCAAGGATGGTTTCTTCCATGGACTCAATCATTTATGCCAGATACGCATGCTCATAGGGCAGTAATATCCATGCATGAGATGATGGAGCTAAAGGTGATTCATCTTCCTCCTTACACTGGTAAATAATCGGGGGTCGATTCTCCATATGAAGAGTGATATCGCTCTCCTGACAATTTATGTTGGCTCTATATAAGGATAGCCAATCCAAGCAAATAATTGCTTCTAATTCAACCAGAGGGAATATGAAGAGGTTCGCCGGGAAATTAAATCCACAGATTATGACAGGGGAGGACTTATATTCATGGGATTCAATGATTTCCCCTTTTTCCATACTCACCGACATCTTCACTTCCCTGATTTGGGGTGGTGCTGGGATTGTTCTACTAAACTTTCGAGATATAAAACAATGCGTAAACATGAATCAAAAAGTATGTTCTCTATTCATGCTTGAAAAAATAGAATACCAGTCACCACTTCATTGTCGGGGTTTAGTTCGGTAGAAGTGATGGAAAAAGCTCTTCCTTGCTGCCTTGGAGGTTGTTGGTTTCCTCCAAAAACCCTTGGATTATGGAACTGATTTGAAAAATGACCTGGTTCTATTCATTTGTAGAATTGAACAACGCTTTGAGGATCGAATGGAGCGTTTTTATCCTCTGTCGCAGCCACGAGTCTTTCTTGCCGATGGTTAACAGTTCGGTGCCCTTCTCTTCCACACCTAAAGCATTTCCTCGTCCCCTTAAGCCAATTTCCAGGGTGCTTCTTTCCACACTTTTGGAAAGTGGGGTGCCGGATCTTCTTTGCATCAATGGATTTATCCATCGGTCCACCAGAATTTAAGTCCACCTTACGCTTCATATCCCCATGATACCAATGTGATTCTCCGATCTCCATTTCGACCTTGAGGGAACATCAGACAATTTCCTCATAGCTATTGATGTCATAGATTGCTAATGCTTTTCGTAGGCTAGGCTTCATGCCACCAAAGAAGCGGTCAACATTGCCTTCTGGGGTAATGACAAAGCCGGAAGGGTATCGTGCAAGCCTTGTGAAGTTTTCCACGTACTCTCCAATATATTATTCGTCTTTTTGAATGAGGGAAAGGAAGTCCGTTTCCAGTTTAAGCCGGAGGGTGCAGGGAAAATATTTATCAAAAAACATCTTCAGTAAATCCTTCAATTCCAACGCCTCGATCTCCACCTCAACCTTCATATTTTTGATCAACGTCCAACAATGATCAGCTTCACCCTCCATATGATAAGCCACTATAAAAAACTTCTCTTGGTCAGAACATTGAAGGATGGATAAGATCTTTTCAATGGAGTTGATCCATTGTTCAGCGATCGTGGGATCGAATGATCCACTAAAAGTAGATGGCCATTGTCTCATGAAGCTCTCGATAGGGACTTCTTTATTCGTAGGGGGGGTGTGAACGTTCCTCTAGACCCGTGTTTCTATTCCAAACATGGGTTATCTATGAGAGAAGCGTGACAAAGTTCGTGATTCCCGCTCCCATTGGATTGGGCATCTCATTAGTACAATCATCACACTGATCTTCACAATGGTTATTAGTCTGAGTCCTCCTATTACAGTCCATTGGATGGAATAAAAAGAAATTTAGGGGTAACACATAAAGAGTAATCCATATACAAATGGTCATGACTTATAAATAAACATTTATTTCCTTAACTCATGAGTCTATAGGCTTCAATCTAGGATTTTCATGATCTACCTTCTATCATATATTCTTAGGGATATTTTTTTAATTCCCTTAAGAAGGGTTCATACTAAGATTGTCAATTTTTCAAAAAATATCCCCCGAGTGTGTCATAACCAAGAGTGTAGCAAGGCCCGTTTTTGTGCACGAGTTCTCATTCAAGTCTAGATCAAAGCGGTGTTTTTGGGTTTTACGCCTAGGATACATCTATGCCAGAGCCCCCTCTACCTGCTCATATCCAGATAGGGATGTATTTACTTGATAAACCACTTACTCAGTACTTACCAAAAATTAGGGATGTTTTTATTATACTTAGTCTAGTATCTAAGGATTTACTAGGGTTTTCTAATCCTAATCCCAAAAATAACTAAACCTATCCTATGATACCAACTATGACAACCCTGCTTTTTAATACAAAATTAAACATGATTTATTAAATAAAACGTAACTTGATACAACAAAGAATATCAAGAGGTTTAGTTTCTTTGGGGATTAATATCATTATATAAAAACTTGAAACATTAAATACAACTTCTTTATTGAAAACTTCCTTTACATTACCACTAAATTCCCACAAACTTAGCATTGCATGGGATAACCTGAGGACATGTATAAGAAAAGGGTGAGCTACAAAGGCCCAGTAAGGGAATACACATGGAATAACATGAGGAGTACAATAAATGTTAGAAATTAGGAATTTAAATAGATCACAATAGAAACATGAACATAAAGGCATGATAAATAATGATAATCATAACATGGAAATGTTGCAAAAACACTTAACAAGGAATTAGCATGAGCCAAGGATCATTGCACATGGAGCATGATTAAACCCTCATTGGACATTAAGAACGAGTAATCCCTCATTGGAATTGAATTATCATGAGTCAACACTCATTTCACATGACGTATCATGCTACTATACTTTACCCAATGCATTGGAGCGCTATAAGGGCACACCCTTCTTAAACATTTCCTTTCAGGCATAAGTGTGCCACAAGGATCATAAAACATGGATTCATTCAACATATTCATTTATTCCATGATAAGGAATGTGGAATTAATACATGAAACATATTAATCAATAATTAGATGTGAATAAAGGTTAATACCCTTGATGGAGAAATGGGCATGGTATTCACTACACAAAGGCATTGGCTTAGAAAATCAGTGTTGTTTCGGTATCGTAACGGCATGACATAAGAATTCATAAAAACAATTGATGAGAGAGAAAGGGGTTTCTCGTCATATTTACATGTAATAGATAGTAATGAGGTCATATAGATACATCTCCCAAAAATTGTAGTAGAATTTAGATGCATGATACAGAAGTATTTCTTGAATGTAAATGAGGAGAAAGAAGTTCCTTTCGGAATTTTGGCATAGTAACATGTGTACATGGGAGGCATTTAATGAGAGATAACGGGTCTCCCAACATTCAAACATAAATAGGGAAGTATGAGGGAGGTGTGAAACCATACCCCAACATTCATAATTGAAATTAAGAGGGAAAAATAACTTAAAGAAAATTGGACAAAAATGAGAAAGGAAGAAAAAACCCTTACTTGGAAGTGTGCTTCCAAAGGCTAGAGAGAGGCTTGTGAGAGGCTTCATGGGAGATTGGGGCACCATGGGAGGATTATATAGAGAGTAGGTCAGATGTTGGACTAACTCTAAAGGCTTTGAGTGAAGAGGAAGTGGGATCTTGGGTGGGTTTATATAGGAAAGGTGAGGGAATTATTTATTATTTAGGTTTGGGTCCCCTTACATTAAATTAATCCAAACCACAAACCAACCCATGGTTTTTGCCCATGTTTTTTTGGGAAATGGAATAGGAAAATAATATTTTATAAGTCCAAAGTCCGAAATTATAAAAATAATAGGGTTTCTTTTGTGGAGGTGAGTCACACTCCCATGAAATTAATTTTTAAAAACAAGGTGTTTAATAAGTCTTGAGGGGTCTATTAATGCTTTTAAAAGTATATCAAACAAACCAAAAATCATATTATTTAAATGGTAAAACATATAATGGCCGGAAAAAAAGCGTAGAGTATTTTATTACATCATTATTAGGACATTATGATGTCATAAAACACATTATATATTTAAACGATATTTAATTTTTACCCAAAAATTTGACTATCTCAGAAATTTTTTAAAAATTAACCGTTGGAAAATTTCAAGGTCCTGATTCCAGAAATAACATTTATTTATTCTAAATAATTTTATAAATATGTTAATATTCACTTTTAAAATAAAAACTGACATTTATAAAAAATTTACAGGTTTTGACAAAAATGGATTTCAAACCCTAATAAAAATATCAAATTGCATTAAAAAAATTATATGATCATTTAAATATAATAAAATTTATTTAATAAAAATAATAATAATATTTTACTAAAATATTATTTAATTAAAAAATCCTTAAATTTAATAAAATATAATTATTAATTAAATAATAACTAAAAACACTATTTGCACATTAAAAACTATTTACAATGTATCAATAATGACAAGAAAGTATATTCATTATTATATACAATAAAAATGTACATTATCATAGTACTAGAGATTTGTTACATAACCCCTTAAAATAGCCGCATAAGACCTAAGGGTAAGGTGTATGATGGTGACAGACTCATGGGGTAGCTCTGATAACATCTCTTGAGTGGTAATTTCTATCAACTTCCACTTTTCCCATAGACGGTCACGTTCGTGCTTGACATGATGAATCTCAGCTTGGGCTTGGTCAAGAGCGAATCCCAAAGACACCACCTCTTTTCCGTGCTCTGAAAAATGGGCTTCGTATGGACAAATTCTAATGGACGAGGCTATCGCTTCTTTTGTCGGAGTAAATTGGATTTGTTAAAGCCCTATATTTATTATAATCATGTTATCACTGTTCAACGACTATAAAAGAAACGGTCAAAATTCATAAAATAAAACCAAATGATAAGAAATTTTATATAAACATAAAGAGAAATTTAATTAGATCAAGAGGTATTTCCATTAATGAATCTTTGGGTCGTTAGATGAATTGTGCATCCATCCGGCATTTTAGAGGTCATGGGAGAAGCATTTACCTCATCTAAAGTTTTCCTACAATAATATTTTTCAAACAAATATTCATATGGAACCTTATGAGGATTTTTACGGTAGGCCATGTCGATCACCCTTATGTTGGATGGAGGTAGGAGAGACAGCTATGTTGGGACCTCGTCTTGTCCAGGCGACTACAGAGAATATTGATTTGATTCAGAAGAGGATGGCTATTGCACAGTCTCGACATATGTCATATGATGATCAGTGGAGATGACCACTAGAGTTCGAGGTTGGGGATCAGGTATTCTAGTGTGTCATACCAGGGATGGGGTACAAGAAGATTAAGAGACAGGATAAGATTTCACCGAGGTACGTCGGGCCGTTTGAGGTGTTGGAGAGAGTTGGGCCGGTTTCCTATCAGTTGTTGTTTGCTTAGATTTATTAGGCTATTAACAACACCTTCCACGTTACTCAAATTCTATGTTACATCTCAGACCCGTCTCATGTCTTCCAACATGTGGAGGTTGATTTGGATGTGGATGCACCTTTTGAGGAGCATCCTATCCATATTGTTGATTGGAGTACGAAGGTTCTTCATGGAAGGTCTGTTCCTCTGGTCCGAGTTTTATGGCAGCATCGGCGGGTACAGGATGAGACCTGGGAGAGGGAGGCCAGTGTATGATCACAATCGCCAGAGCTACTTTAGTATTCTTCTTATACTCCACCTTGCTAGAGAAATTTGGTGAGGAATTTATTTAACGGGGGAAGTTTGTATGAACCGAGATCTTATTTTTAACTATGTTTTCCTTCTATGGCCTTTTTTAAAAAAAGTGGAATTTCTAGAAATTTTTGATGTACTCCCTGTATACATTATGTGTACACACCGTGTACTCGATTACCCCATGGAGTCGTGTGCAGGCAGTGTAATGGCCGCACACATTGCAATGTGGGGATTACCTGGAGGCTAATTAATGCGGTGTACGGAAATTCTATGTACACGCCATTTACTTCAAAGGTAAATGTCGTGTATTTTATTTTTTCATTAAACATACCAGGGTTGCGTCTAATCACCATAATGGCCTTCTTCTTGACCTGGTTCATCCGAGAGCTCCCGTATGGCCGCGATCTTCCTCCGAGCCCCTGACCAAGCATCCGACATCTGATTCGACCACCATCGATTTCATTGGAATCACCTTGTTATGCTTTTCCTTTTTCTAGAGTTTCGTTTCATGATTCCCCTTATTTCTCAAGATATCATATGTTGAAAATTTTATCAATTTTTGAAGATCTATGGTGTTCTTGGTCGATTCAAGGGTCGAGGTTCACTTATATCGATCATCAAACAGCGAGGTAGGTGGTTTGTGCCTTTCTATTGAATGTCCATTAATTATATGTGTAAATTTACCCAATACCCATGAACTGGGTATTGCGTGTTTGTTGTTTTAGCCCAGATAATTTCCCTCTATGCATGTATTCTTGAATAGAGGTTAATTGAATGTTAGTAGGGGGAATTTCTATGCTATGGAAGTGTTTTCCATGCATGTTGCATGTTTTGATCGTTTGGTCATGTTAGCATGTTAGGATTTTGTTTACATTCAATTCATAGTATTGTAGGATGGTGAGACTATTGTACTGACATGTTGTTATGTAGTACACTGTTTATCCAAGTAGTTCTTGGGGTTTAATTTTTCCGATATGAGTTTTTATGCCTTATTTACATACACAAGGCCTTAAGAACCTAGTGTAGTAGTGTCACGACCCATCCTCAGGAACTGTGCCGTGACTACCCCAAGCCCTCCTTCCATATGCCAGGGGCTGAAGACAAGCACTAAGGCATAAATCCCAAAAAAAGGGGTAGGCATTGCCTTTATAAAGTAAACAAACACAACATAGTAAGCAATTAGAAGTAAACACTAAATAAAACTGGGTACAATAGTAAGTGTAGAAAAGTAAGCGGGCCAGAATACCAACCCAAACTGAAAGTAAAGTACAACGAGAAAGAAAGTAAAACAACTGACAAGTAAAGCAGCAACTTCGAGCGGTCTACTGAAAATCCCACCTGAAGGGTGGGCACAGATAGCCTCTTCAGCTCCTCGGGTCCAACCATCCGCTCCATGTACGTCCTGCCAAGTGGTCCACCTCTAGGTACCGACTTGCTCCACAAGCCTAAACCAAGATCAATGATGTCCATAATCTGCATCCAACACAACATAGTGCGGGCATAGCCCATGCAGGGGTGAGTATACGCTACTCTGTAGGGACCCCGAGGCCCCTGAAGGTCTCCCAGAATCCACGAAGGATAAACTTCAAAGGAGTGATACAATCACAAAATAACAACCAAAACTACTAAGGTATATGCCCATACATATACCTAAGTCATCAATTCCTGTTCGGCTCCATCATCCCAGCCCATGTGCGATCACTTCCACACAGGATAGTACAACCCAATCCACACAGGATTGCACAACCCAATCTACATAGGAAAGCAAGTCAGTCATATCAAAGATTTTGATGAAAAGTCAAGACTCATATCACACAGGTATACTTCTTCATAAGGTGATAGAGATGATTTGATGTAGCCACTGATTCACCTATGTTGGGACCCATGTAGGATTCTAGACCAGCTAAGCTGTCGGACCCGCATTGGATACTAGACCATCCACTCTGTCGGACACACGTAGGATACAAGTACATAGTCAAATACTGTCGGACCCACGTAGGATACAAGAACAGTATCCACATACTGCCAGACCCACATAGGATAAAAAAATAGTAGTCATCGCCGTTGAACCCATGAAGGATTTCAATACGGTCGTCATCGCTTCTGAACCCATAGAGGATTTCAGTACAGCCGTCGTCACTGCCGAAACCACAGAGGATTTCAGTGCAGTCGTCATCGTCGTCGCAGTCACAGCTAGCTCAAGGGTTCCCGCACACAGCACACTCATTTCTGGGAGGGTTCGCTTCATGAGCCAAGGGGGTCGATACATCAACTGACACATAGTCCAGAGTTGATGTATCACAAAGTTCCACCTCGTTAATAGGAACTCAACATGACAGACGACGCGTCAATCAAACGCCTGGTCTGAGATTTATTGGCTTTTTTGTTCCAGGGGCCCGGTTGATTTTTAAGTCAAAACCAACCCGACCATACTCCAAATGAATCCAAACCTTGAGAGGATTAATCCAAAAGGTCTGTCTCACTAAGAGGAATCCAAAAAATTTGACGGCACGTCAATCGGACGTCCGGAGATCAAGTTATAAGTGTTTCCGCTCCGAGGGCCTGGTTGGTTTCGTATTCGATCCTACCTGACCATACCCAAAGTTCTCTGAAACCTTTAGTGTAATATACTGAAATGATCATCTCAATACAAGGATCGCATCACAACTGACGGTGCGTCGATCTGAGGTCTGTAGCCCATGTTACGGGCGTTTGGACGAACCTACCCATTTTTAGGGGGTTTTGGGCCCGGACCGACCCGGCCCGAGACCCCCTGGGTAGGCCCGAACCGGGTCCACCCGACCCGGGTCTAGGTCCAGTCCATCAGGGCACGGCCCGACCCTGCCTGGTCGGCGGCGCCCGGCCCCGTCGGTGCGGGCGGCCCGGCCCAGCGCGGGCGGCCCAGCCCAACAGGGGCGGCCCGGCCCGGCGCAGGCGGCCCGTCCCGGTGCGTGCGCCGCACGCCGCGTGAGAGCGGAATGGGGGGAACCGCCACCGCTTCGAATGGATGACGGACCCGCGGGGGGAGTCCACGTGTTGCATTGATTAGGGGTTTAAACCCCCGGTTTTACGGATATGGCCTTTCGTAACTGCCGGACAGTGAGCCATGCGGGACCATCCGGTCCCGCCTCTTGAGCACCGGTGGCCGGCGGCTCATGTCGCCCTCCCCTACTCTACCACGGCCACAGGCCCCGACCATGGACCGACCGGCGGGCGCAACGGCGCCGCACCCTTCCGCCGCGGCCCCGCTCTGTTCGCGGCCTCTTCCTGGTCCCCCGGCACGGCGCGACGGTTCCGCGCCCCTCCGTCGCGGCCCTACCCTGGACCCAGCTTCCTTCAACCTCAACAGCGCGGCGCAACGGCGCCGTGCTTCTTCTCCGTGTTCTTACTCGTTTACGGGCGGTGCCGTTGCACCGCTCCGCCTTCGTTCGCATCGCAACGAATACAACAACAAAGGGGGAGGAGGATCGGCAATGTTCAGGCGGGCAGACCTCCTCCCATAAAATTGATAACAGGCGGCCCAAATATTTAATGAAGAACTCAAAGAATATTCAGGAACAAAATTCAAAACCCTGCCTCGAAGAAGCCGTCGAACGAGGATCGTCGCGAGAAAAGGACGTCGCGGAAGACGGTGTCGCAGATCGAGGCTCCATAAGCGTCGTCGGTGTTCGCCCAATGAAGGATGTGGCGCATCGTCGTTCTCCAGAAAAGACATCAGTCACTGGCTACGGAGAGGACCGAAGACGGCACAACGATCTTCCCTTGTGGTGAAGGAGTTCTTCATTACAGACTCGGCGTTCTTCGCGAAGAAGATGATGTTCTTAAAGGCTCGTAAGAGTTCTCTCCTTGTTTCCGCACAACGAATCAAACCCAAATAAAATAAGACATTGTCTTATTTTATTAACACTCACACATTCCAACATTAAATTTGAAATTTAAAAAAAGATCCCATTCAATTAATTGAATTAATTGAAGAGCCTTTAACAATCCAATTAATTGCTAGAGTTGACATGTCATTAAAAAGGGGGTGATGGTGTGTTACACAATTAAATTGCATGAGGGAGGTTAAATGGAAAAGAAGGGGTGGGGTTCTTATAGGCCCCACTTCACTAATATCCTACCCAGTGGAGTTAAGATGTAGTGGGACCCACTCCAACATTCATGCATAGGTTAAAACTACTTAGAATAGAAAATAAAAATTGTGGCACAAATATTTATTTCAGTCTTTAGTTATCCCATTTATTTAATAACCTCACCCGAGAAAATGAAACTCTAGAAATTGTGTTCCTAAGCAATTAACAGTGATGCGGTTTCATTTGTGGCCTCAGATTTCAATTCCGAGCACCGGTTTAAAAGTTAGGAGAACCCGCTCATCCATTCACTGAACGTACCCAAGATAAACTTTGGAAAATGATTCTGGGCAAACCGGGCCACGAAATCAGGTGCCGTCAGAAACCGCATATTCGTAAAATACCAAATAAAATTAAGGAAAAAAATTTCCCTTGAAATTTATGGGTCTTTACATTACTCCCACCTCAGGGATTTACGTCCCCGTAAAGATACATCACAAACTAGGGGAACAAATGAGGGTACTGAGCACGCATCTGAGCCTCCCACTCCCAAGTGATCTCCTGGAGGTTCTCGTGCTGCCATCTGATATGAACTAGAGGAATCGACCTACCACATTCGGTTGATCCTTGATCTCCACCGGGACCTCTGCAAAAGTCACCCCGTCATCAATGTTTAGGTCCCCAGGGTCGATGATATGTGTCGGGTCGTGTACGTACCTCCTCAGCTGGGATATGTGGAAGACGTCATGCACCCGGTGCAACTGAGGTGGTAGAGCCAGGTGATAAGCCACCTTGCCTATCGTGCTGTGAACCTGGAATGGTCTGATGAAGGGCAGAGATAACTTGCCGCCCCTGCCAAATCTCGATAATCCACATCGAGATGAGACCCAAAAGATGACGTGGTCGCCCTCCTCGAACTCTAGTGGTCTCTTCCTCCTATCAGCATAAGACTTCTGTCGGCTCTGAGATATCCTCATCTGCTCCTGGATGACCTGGACCTTCTCTTTCATGGCCTATACTATCTCTGGTCCCACAAGTGCTGACTCCCCAGGGTTAGTCGAGCACAAAGGTGATCTTCAATGTCGGTCGTACAATGCCTCGTTTGGTGCCATCTCGATGGTGAAGTGGTAGTTGTTGTTGTACGCAAACTCCACCAAGGGTAGGTGATCCTACCAGCTGTGACCAAAGTCGAGGACACATGCATGAATAATTTCCTCGAGAGTCTGAATGGTCCTCTATGTCTGACCATCCATCGGAGGGTGAAAGGCGGTTCTCAGACGTAGCTGCGTCCCTAATGCATCATGCAACCCCTTCAAAAGCCGGGAAGTAAAGTGAGTGTCTCGATCTGAGACGATAGATGATGGCACACCATGAAGCCATACAATCTTCTGAATGTAGAGGCGTCCCAAGAACTCCACTAAGCCCTTCTCTTTGATGGGTAAAAAGTGAGCCAACATGGTGAATCGGTCGACAATCACCCAAATGGAGTCGTGACCTTTTGATGTACGTGGAAGTCCAGTCACAAAATCCATAGATATACCATCCCACATCCACTCTAGAACCTCAAAGGGTTGTACAAATACCATTGGTACCTGGTGCTCCGCCTTTACTTACAGGGTGGTGAGGCATCGAGAAACGAACTCGGCTACAACCTTCTTCATACCCAGCCACCAGTGTTGTCGTCTGAGATCCTGGTACATCTTCGCTACTCATGGATTTACCGCTAAATGGGAAGTGTGAAACTCCCTCAGCACATCCTCCTGCAAAGTAGCTGGTACCATGGTACATCCTCTGAAAAGGATTTCGTGCTCTCCACCTATAGAGAATCCATCAGGTGCCTGTCCTGAGGATATCTGTGTACTCCGCGTCTCACAGTCAACATCCCCACACTGTGCCTCTCTGACCTACTGTAGTAGTGGAGGTGTGACTGTGAGTGATTGAAGAAAGGATACTCCATCACTATCCAGGAAGGATATCTATAAAGCGGATAACTGCTCTGTTGCCTCCTCAAGTATCCAAATGCATGTCCTCCTACTAAGAGAATCGGCTACTAAGTTCCCCTTTCTGGGAGTATAGACTATCTCAAAGTCATAGTCCTGGAGGAACTTGAGCCATCGCCGCTGTCTCAGGTTGAGTTCCTTCTGCGAGAAGAGGTACCTAAGAATATGGAGGTCAATGTAGACTGTGAAGTGCTTTCCCATTAGATAGTGTCCCCACATCATTAGAGTGAAGACCACTACTGCTAACTCTAGGTCATGGGCAGTGTAGTTCTGCTCATGCTGCCTCAACTGTCGTGATCCATAGGCAATCACTGCCCGTTTCTATATTAGGACACTCCCGAGTCCGGTCCCTGAGGCATTGCAGTAGTCTACGTACCCTACTCCCTCCTCCGGCAGACTCCAGATGGTTGCACTGGTTAATCTCTATCTCAGCTCCTGGAAGCTCTGATGACATCTATCTCACCAAACAAAGGGTTTCCCCTACCCTTTCAAAGATGAAAGTGGTGATGCAACTCTGGAGAAGTCTGGCACAAACCTCTGATAGTATCCAGCTATACCCACGAATCTCCGCACCTCTGTCACGCTCCTAGGTGGCTCCCAAGCTAGCACTGCCTCAATCACCACTGGATCCACCGCAACTCATGCCTTAGAGATGATGTGCCCCAACAGGTGGACCTCACGTATTTAGAACTGACACTTCGAGAGCTTACCATAATTCTAGTGCTCTTAGAGTGTGTCCAGTAAAACCATCAAGTGGTAGGCATGCTCCTTCTCAGAGGTTGAGTATATCAATATGTCATCGATGAAGGCAATGACAAATAAATCAAGGTAAGGATGAAAGATCATGTTCATGAGAGTCATGAACATTTCTGGAGCATTTGTTACGTCGGAAGGCATAACCAAGAACTCATAGTTTCCATACCGACATCTGAAAGTCATCTTCTGCACGTCCTCGTCCCGAACACTGAGCTTGTGATAGCCTGACCCGAGGTCTATCTTCGAGAACCACCGTGCTCTCGTGAGCTGATCAAAGAGGTCGTCAATCCTCGGTAGTAGATACTTGTTCCTCACGGACACCTGGTTCATGCGACGACAATCGACACACAGTTGCAAGCACCCATCCTCCTTCTTGGAGAACAAAATCAGGGAAGCCCAAGGTGAAACACTAGGTCAGATGAATCCCTTTCCCTGCAAGTCCTCCAGCTGTACCGGTAGCACCTGAAGCTCAGCGGGAGCCATCTGATATGCTGGGGTGGATATCAGGGTTGTCCTCGGGTACATGTCAATATAAATGTCTACCTATCTGTGAGGGGGTAGTCCTGGAACGTCGTCATGGAAAACGTCTGCATACTGATCCACCACTACAGGAAAACTAGGACTATATACGTCAACTACTCCCATAATGAGACTAGCCAACTGATGAGTGATCGGCTATCCTCTCCTATGCATGAGTCCATCCTATGCTGCTAAGGCTCCCTCCTCGCTGGTGAAGGTGAACCTTCTCCCATTAGTGCGAACACACCACTCCTTGCGCCTAATATAGTCGATTTGAGCATGGATTGTAGATAACCAATCCAGGCCCAAGATGATGTCGTAAGGCCTTGATGCTGCTACAAGAAGATCCCATCCGAAGCTCTCGCCTCCTAGAGTAAGCTCACACTGATGGAACCAGTGTGTAATCATCGAGTCTTCTCTCATAGGAGTCTCGGGCCATAAGGATCGAGCCAACGGCTCCGTCAGAATCTCTGAGCTTCGAACAAGGGCAACGATAAGAAAGAATGACTCGATCCTGTGTCTTAAGAACTGAATCAAGGGTGGAGTAGACACAGATTGTACCTCGAATCATCTCTAGTGCGCCATGGTCGTAGGCCTCCGCTGCCTGAAGGTGAGCCGGCCTCTGCCCACCATCTCCCTGTGGTTGGGGTGGACCTCCTGGTGGTGGTGGTGGTAAATCCTCAAAGGGTCGTTCACCACCTGCTGCTCAGCCAGCTCCTCTTCCTCACCCGCCTTCTCTTTGTAGACCGCCATGGTCGACCCTCTTCCTCTGCTTCGGTGGCCCCTCAACCGTCTGCTCCTCCTCTGCACAGCGGGTCGTGCAGTCACAAGTCATGTGGCCCTGCCCGTCGCATGTGTAGCACTGTCTGATCCTCGGAAAGCTGGCTTTGCGCTGTGTGCCACGCACCTCTAAGCCAGTGTCCTGAGGACGTCCGCCCACTGGTCCAGTCCGCCTGGACCCCTGTGGCATCCGTACACTACCAACAGCAGAAGACTCTGCTACGTGCCACCCTGCGGTAGGTCTCGCTGCTGGTGTAGGCTTAGCAAGAAAGCTCTCTATGAGAAGAGCTCGCTTCAGTACTCCTGCCTACGTCAGAATGTTTGTGGGAGATCATCGATGATTTGATCACATGCCTCATTCCCTGATCAAAGGTCTAGGCTTGGAAGAATGGGTCTCGTACCATGTCCGTCGAATAGTGCGAGAGATCCGTAAATCTCTCCGAGTATTGGGCTACCGTAATGCTGTCGTGCCACAACTGTAGTAGCTCATGAATGTGCACCACACAGAGGTTGGCTGGGAAGAACTCTGAGCGGAAGAGGATCTCAAAGTCCGTCCAGCGGATAGATGCCTCCTCGTGCACCTGGAGCATCAGGCTCCACCATCTGCCTGCTGGCGCGTGTAGGAGGCTCGCTACAAGGATCACCATGAGGTCAGTTGGTGTCCCCACTAACCTAAAAACTCATACTTCCGCCTCCAACCAATCCTCGGCAGCCTTAGTGTCCGTCTCCCTGCAGAACCTGGGCAGTCTCTAACGCTGAAACTTGTGCAGTGCACTAAGGCGACGTGCACTCTCAGCGGCTGGGGCTGGTGGCATCTGTGGCTCGGTGGGTACAGGTACCGCTGGTGCCTCCGCTGTAATAGGGCCCCTACACCGAAGCCTCGTTGCTCGGTGAGATGTCATCTCGTACAAAGCTCGGAAACCTAGATGGCTACCATCGTGGGGCCATCTGAAAAAGGAACAGGTGTGCCACGGTCAATACCGTATACCTGGTGAGCTGACACAAAGTAATCACAAATAAATATTTTGAAAGAGACATGCAATCAATGTTTTCATGCACTAAGTCGGAAATCAGAAGTCAGGGTCCTGGTGTATGGATGCGTCGGTCGCCGCACCAACACTGGACTCCCAGGACTGATAACCACACTCAAACCCTTAACACTATTGCTTCATAGAGAAGAAAGATCAGAGTCCTGAGACTTGAGGTAGAACCAAACTCCTCTAATAAAAATTTGTCACGATCCATCCTCGGGACCCATGCCATTACTACCCCAAGCCCGCCTTCCATAGGCCAAGGGCTGGCGACTAGCACCAAGGCGTAAATCCTGACAAAAAGGGGAAGGCATTGCCTTTATAAAGTAAACAAACACCACAGAGTAAGAAATCAGGAGTAAACACTAAGTAAAATTGTGTACAATAGTAAGTGCGGAAAAGTAAGTGGGCAGGAATACAAACCCAAACTAAAAGTAAAGTACAAATAAAAATAAAGTACAACAACTGAAAAGTAAAGCAGCAATGCCTAGCCATCCACTGGAAATCCCACCTGAAGGCTGGGTACAGATAGCCTCCTCAGCTACTCAGGTCCAATCGTCCACTCCGTGTACGTCCCGCCCAATGGTCCACCTCCAGTTACCGACTTGCTTCACAAGCCTCATCCACAATCAGCGCTGTCTATCTTCTGCATCCAACACAATGTAGTGCAGACAAAGCCCGTGCAGGGGTGAGTGCTACTCATTAGGGACCCCAAGACCCCCGATTGTCTCCCAGAATCAACGAAGGATAAACCACAAAGGAAAGATACAATCACGAAATTACAACCAAATCTACATAGGTATATTCCCATACATATAACTATGTCATCAATCACTATTCAGATCCATCATCCAAGCCCATGTTCGATCACATCCACACAAGATTGTACAACAAGATCCACATAGGAAAGAACAACCCAATCCATATAAGAATGTAAGTAAATCATATCGAATATATTGATTTAAAGTCAAGAATCAACTCACATAGGTATACCTCTTCGTAAGGTGATAGAGATGATCAGATGATGTCACTGATTCACCTAAGCTGGGACCCACGTCGGATACTAGACCAGCTAAGCTGTCGGACCCACATAGGATACTAGACCAGCCACTCTGTCAGACCCACATAGGATAAAAATACATAGTCAAATACTACCGGACCCACATAGGATACAAGAACAGTAGTCACATACTGTTGGACCCACATAGGATACAAGAACAGTAGTAATCACCGTCGAACCCATGGAGGATTTCAGTACGGTCGTCATCACTGCCGAACCAACGGAGGATTTTAGTGCAGTCACTGTCGCTGCCGAACCCACGGAGGATTTCAGTGCAGTCGTCATCATCGTCGCAGTCGCAGAAAGCTCTAGGGTTCTCGCATACAGCACGCTCGTTTCCGGGAGGGTCCGCTCCACGAGCCAAGGGGGTCGATACATCAACTGACACGTAGTCCAGAGTTGATGTATTCCAAAGTTCCGCAGCGTTGATAGGATCTCAACATGACATACGGTGTGTCAATCAGACGCCCAGTCTGAGAGTTATCAGCTTTTTCGTTCTAGGGGCGCGGTTCATTTGTAAGTCAAAACCAACCCGACTGTAATCCAACTACGTCCAAACCTCAAGAGGAGTAATTCAAAAGGTCCATCTCACTAAGTGGAATCAAACAATGTTTACGACACATCAATCGGACTTCCAGCGCTAAAGTTATAAGCATTTCCATTCTGAGGGCCCTGTTGGTATCGTGTTCGAACCAACCTGGCCATACCTAAATTTCTCTGAAACCATGAGTGTAATATACCGAAACGACCACCTCGATCCAAGGATCTCATCGCATCTGACGATGCATCGATTGGAGGTCTGTAGCCCATGTTATGGGTGTTTGAACAAACCAGCCCATTTTTAAGGGGTTTTGGGCCCAGACTAACCCAACCCGAGACACGCTAGGTCAGCCCGAACAGGGTCGACCCTACCCGGGTCAGGGTCCAGCACATCAGGGCGCGGCCCGACCCGCCACGGGCAGCTCGGCCGAGCGCAAGCGGCCCGACCCATCGCAGGCGGCCCGACCCGTCGCGGGCGGCCCGGCCCAGTGCGGGCGCAGGGCGCCGCGTGAGCGCGGAAGTGGGGGAACCACCACCCCCTTCGAACGGACGGTGGAACCATGGGGGGATTCCACCTGCTGCGTTGACCAGGGGTTTAAACCCCCGGTTTTCCGGATCTGGCCAGTCGTAATTGCCAGCCAGGCAACCGCGCGGGACCCGCCTGTCCCACCTCCTGAGTCCCGGCGGCTCCGGCAGCCCTCCCCTTCTCCGCCACGGCCAAAGGTCGTGGCCTTGGACCGATCGTCGCGCCCCTCCGGCGCGGCCCTACCCTGGCCGCGGCTTCTTTCGGCTTCAAAGGCGCGTCGCGACGGCGCCGTGCTTCTTCTCCATGTTCTTCCTTGTTTCCATCCAGTGCTATTGCACCGTGCCACATTTATTTGAATCACAACGAATACAAAAACAAAGGGAGAGAAGGATCGGTCGTGTTCGGGCAGTCCTACCTCCTCCCGTTATATTGATAACAGGAGGCCCAAATATTTATCAAATAACGCAATGAATATTAATGAAGAAAATTCAAACCCCTACCTCGAAGAAGTCGTCGAATGAGGATCGTCGCGGGAAAAGGACGTCGCGAAAGACGGCGTCGCAGATTGAGGATTTTTAAGCATCTTCGGTGTTCACCCGATGAAGGATGTGGCACATCGTCATTCTCTGGAAAATACGTCTCTCACCAGCTACAGAGAGGAGAGAAGACAGTTTGACGATCTCCCCTTATGGTGATGGAGTTCAGCGTCGCAGACTTGGCGTTCTTCGGGAAGAAGATGAAGTTCATCACTGCTCGTGAGAGTTCTCTCCTTGTTTCCACACAACGAATCAATCCCCAATATAATAAGACATTGTCTTATTTTATTAACACACACACATGCCAACATTAAATTTGAAATTTAAAAAAAGAAACAATTCAATTAATTAAATTAATTGAAGAGCCTTTAACAGTCCAATTAATTGCGATAGTTGACATGTCATTAAAAAGGGGGTGCGGGTGTGTTACACAATTAAATTACGCGAGGGAGGTTAAATGGAAAATAAGGGGTGGGGTTCCTGTGGGCCCCACTTCACTAATATCATACCTAGTAGAGTTAGGATTTAGTGGGCCCCACACCAACATCCATGCATAGGTTAAAACTACTTAGAATAGAAAATAAAAATTGTGGCACAAATTTTTATTTCCTTCGTTAGTTAACCAATTTATTTAATAACCTCACCCGTGCAAACGCAACTCCAGAAAAGGCGTTCCTAAGCAATTACCATCATTTTGATTACATTGGTGCTCTCAGATTTCGATTTCGATCACCTGTTCAAAAGTTAGGAAAACCCGCTTGTCCGTTCACTGAACGTACCCAAGCTAAACTTCGGAAAATGATTCTGGGCACACTGGGCCTCGAAATCTGGTGCCATCAGATACTGCGTACTCATATAATACCAAAGAAAATTTTGAAAAAAAATTTCCCTTGAAATTTACGGGTCTTTACAAGTATACCATAGGGACAGTGGGAGGAAGGGCTTCTCCAGAGTGTCTGTTTTTTCTTACGATGTGTGACCACGTGGGGAATTGTTGTAAGTGATTTCTCAAAGTGTCTGTAGTCCCCCGAAAAATTCCACAATGGAAATGTGATTCATGTGCATCCCTAGAGTGCCTTTAGTTACCGGTATAAGAATATAGGACAAATTGACAGTGAGTGCTTCCTTAGAGAGTATATTCTAAAGATGAACCCGATCGGTTACACTGAGTGTACTGCCCAGAGGGTTTCATGTTTTGATAGGTAGGACCTGAGGGGATATGCTATGAGTACTTCCCAGAGGGTTACCTATTTTGTTTAGATTCTTTCTTGTGTTTCTAGGTAGGACCAAAGGGGATAGACTATGAGTACTTCCCATAGGGATACCTTTTGTGTTTAGATTCTTGCATGTGTTTCTATGTAGGACTAAAGGGTATGAGATGTGATTACTTCCCATATGGATACATATTTGTGTTTACCTGATTTGGTTAGTTGTTTCATGACATATGAAACTGAATTATTTGAAACTATGGATTAGTTACTACTGAGTAATTCTTTCTTTATTGCTTCCTTTCATTTATTACCTGCCATATATTCACTGACTGTTAGGAACAGATCTAGTGGTGATCGCAAACTGAGATTTAGAATCACTCCCAATTTTGGATATGCTTTTTAGCTCAAACAGATTATATAGCTGGATGCATAGATAAGGGAAGGCACCCTTCTACTTCAGATACATGATTGCAGAGAAGATGGAGAGCATGGGACCAAGATGGGGATTGTGATGTGGAAGAATTTACATGATTTCTTTTGAACATGGGTTTTGTTCTGTATTCCAGCATTTTGATTTGTTTTGATACATTCCTAGACATATGTACCATGCATCATTTATATATATATGTGTGTGTGTGTGTGCTCCAATTGTTGCATCATCAATATTCCACTATTTCTTGTTGTCTAATATTATTAATGCTTCCTCTATTGCATATCTGTTTTACTCTTGCTATGTTACTCTTCCTATTAGGGAATAGTTTCCCCACTATTACACCCAAGGCACTCGATTCATGTCAGAAGCCTCAGGAATTATGTGAAATGATCTTGAATCCATGTGACCAACCGGGTATGGGGCACCCCAGGGTGGCTTCTGGAACTGGGACGTTACACTTATCGATAACAGTGTTCATAATCCTCATGATCACGATCCGTGCATTCGTAAGATAGAAAGACATAACCACAAACTCAATGTTCTCATAACATCACCTAAAGGAATTATTTATGATATAACAAAAACCTCACCCTCTACTAGTGATATCCATACAGATAATCGATCTACGAGAACCAACCTGCTCCCCTCAACAGGTCGAAAATATCTTCTATCCATGAGAGAGAGTAACGGTTCTTTAATATTACCGAATTCACGCTCCAGTAGTCTATGCCCAACCATATATCACCATATTAATTCATCATAATAAATACTAGATCACTACATTAAGAGATATTGGGCCTCATATATCCCTTCTTTATCAAGCCATCAATCATATTCATTATCTCCTGTAACTCAAAAAGTGTAATCTGATTGAGAGCCATCAATATCGGACGATCAATGAGTTGTAAGCCTATCCAAAAATCAAGATAATTTTCAAGGGTAGATTCACAACCACTTTGGTGAAAAAAATCCAAGAACATCACAATTACTCGGGGCGCCTCCACCATCACAATATCAATTGATTTGACCAACAGCTCAGCCAACATAGAATGAAGACACTCCAACCGCTGATTGTCCATCTAAAAACTCTTCCTACCAATGAAAACCATACGATGCCCATCCACATCTGAAAAAAAGACTCTCCTCAGGAAGAATATATTTATTACATTTATTGAATACAACCAATAGATGTCGATCTTAACAATATGTGGATGACTATTTATTAGGAATAGATCCCCACATGACTGATGCATCCCCATCAACAATCTATATCCTTCGACATACATAAAACAATCTGGTCTAACATTCTGATGGTGTACTCTAAATAGCGGGAACAAGAAACCACTATATTCCTATTCCCAGATCATGGGCTAGAGAAGATGAAATATATGAGTTTAAAGCTCATTAATTATACAATTCACAAGAAATAGATTGGAACGAACTAATCATACCTCAAATGATCTCTAGCCATGTTGGCCTGCTGAATATATAGTGTTTAATTTTCCATGCTTAGCTCATGTACCCCTCTCCTGATGACCTCATCCTTGAAATCTCATGCTTCAAGGTTCATAGGGAGTAACCTAAGGTCCTCCTCTACCTATTCGGTCTCATCAATGTGGATAGTGAGTTGGATGTCCCCAATGTTGAAGTGTCTTGGCTGGAAATTCCTACTGTGGAAGGCACTAAACAAACCCACCTCCACCATAATAACCTCAGATGGCCTTTAGGAACATAATATGAAGTTGTTCATTGACTATATAAAAAAATATTTATTAGAATGTTCACCAGAAAATTATGAGGACCTAATGAATGAAAAGGAACCCTTGGGGTCGACTCCTCGTAGGGAAAAAATAGAATGTCCCTAACGCATGAGACAAACTAAAAATAGAATTTCCCTTATAAGAAATATACTGGATCCCCATAAATAGTATAACTCATCATGAGTGAATCCTCTAAACTATCTCCACCTTAATCTGGACCTCCATGTATGTCAGCAAGGTGAAGGGAGTAACCACATATTTGAGAGAATGATGAAGTGCATCTTCTAGACATCTCACAAGAGGCTTCTTATCCAGAAAGTGATTTGAAGAAAAGATAAAGGGATAACTTAATATACTCCCTATCTATCAAACTGAAATATTCGCTTTCTAAAGGGTGATTATATACTTCCTCTTCTCATCCTTCACCGTGGATGAATGGAATTCCACGTGAAACTCTTTCTCATAGTTATCCCACAAAACAAAAACATCATTCCTCTGTACGAGGTACAATATACCCCACTTATTAGTGGCTCCCCACATCTATCTCATCACCAATGTAACATAGTACTCCATCAGATATAAGATCAAAATGAATGTTATTACAAGTTCTTTCATCCAATTCTCCATCTCCATGTCTGAAACGTTGCCCTAATACATTCTCAGAGACATCTGAGGGAAAGAAAATAGTTCCTTGAATCATTCATCATCCTACTCTACTCGATCTACCCTTTATTGATCGATTGGTTCAGCCCGTTGAGCCTCCATTTCCAACACTACATGCGGGTGTAGACCAGGTGACATACCATGAATGGGAAAAAATGAAATACTAATCTTGAGTAGTATGGAACTGTATTTATGATTGCTTTTAACTTATTTAACTCATTACATATTTAAATTCATAAATATACCTGTTCAAACATGAACACAAGTCATTATGATGTATTTACTTTTCCTAGGGTATCTATTCTATAAACTTTGTAACCTTACATGGTCGTTCATTAAGATCAGAGTCCTTGCATTTGATCGTTGAGGCTCTAAAATCTTGTTTCTTATTCAGTATTCTATAGCATATATCACACACCAAGGTCACCGAACACTATTTAGCTACAAATAAATGAAATTATTAATGTTATTTACTCCAAACTCCATATAATCTCTTAATCATCAGAATTTCATACCATTTTAACCTGACCTGACTTATTCGTGATGAATAAATAGTGATAATAACCACCTAGTCCTGCTCTAGTAGGACTCAATGTGGCAACCAACACTACGGGTCTTTAATATCACAAAATTTAATGCATTACCATTTCTATAGAAACATGAAGATGATATAATATGGTCAATCCTAAACAACTCGAAGAACTATATATGAATGAAAACCGAAATCCATCCCACATGCATGTTTAAAGGTAATATTGTTACAACTACAATGAAATCCCTATATAAATAACAAAAGTCAGATATACATAGACATAAAAAAAATTGGAATGACTAACCTAGTATGGTCCATCACGATCCACATAATCCCCATGGAAACCTAAAATCAATTTAATACACATAGGGCGAGGATACAAGTATAATATGTACTAAAATATAATGTATCTGAAGTATAATTGTAGAAGCATATAATTCCCCTATGGGAAAACAACAAAAACCAATAGCTCCTAATAAGGTATATTGGCCACCCCAATCTCACCAAGGCATACTCCACAAATAATGCACATAATGTAAAGTAAAATAGTAAGAACATTGATGTTTTGGGTACCCAACACCACTTCCCACTAGTTAACTACTCATACCCTAACAATGAATATCCTTCCATTTCCACACTTTTCCTTAATCCCCATATCACAGCTTTCCCGCACACACCTAGGCCTTAGAGATTGTACCACAACCTGGGGAAATGAAGTTCATTATATCCCACTGGTATTCATCTGGGCCAGAATCATACCACTACCCACACACAGTCAGCTTCCCCATAACCATACCACATCCCACTCGTAGACAACAGGTTAACTACCACACTAAATCTCACCCGCATAGTCTAAGGATACAAATACCTATAAAATTGAAAATGGATGATCCAATAACTATACGACAATCCCCCCCATTGGTATGTTGGGAAGACACCTACACCCATGATGACGGGGGTTTTTTTGAATATAGTGCTCAACTAGGGTGGAGTTCATATAGAAACGATAAGAAATAAAACTTATATATATAACTATTAAACACATATCCCATCCAATTATTTTTCTCATCAAACACCCATTCCACAATACCTCTAATGTTTATATCTCTAAATGAACCACTTTACAATGAAAAAAAATTCAATTCATTACATCAACTAATTCATTTAACTAATCATCATTAATTATTACAAAATCCATTTATTCATTCCATGCATACCCAAAAGAAACCAAACATGGTGCACAATAATACACAAAGCATAAAACACACAAGGAAGAAGAACCCTATAAAAACAACCCACTACACATTTGCCCCCATTTTACTCTCATTCATACTACAATATGTAAATTTATCTGTATGGGGTGAAGCTTTCATTATGTTATAAATGGTGAAGAACCCATGCCAACCACTTACAACATAATTCTTCAAAGTCATCCCACCTTAAACCAACCCCTCAATAGAGTAACCCCACCCCCCAATTCACATCCACACTCAAAAATGCCTGAAAATTTTGCCCCATTGCACAACACTTACCATTATAACCATCCCCGGCATCTCTATTACATACACATCCCATTCATTCCATAACCAAACAAGCTATCAACCTGAGATTCCATAACACCACCCAAACCTCCCCACATCACATAGTTTTTCCCTCAACCATAGTACCAAACAACCCGAACCAGACATAAGATAGAAAAAAACCACACCCAACACACATCCAAACCAAATAAAGAATGGTGTATTTTGAAATATCAGGCACCAATTCTTTAATTCCACATTGATGATTCAGGGGTTATCGTAGAGCTAATTTGATCCAGAGGAATCCATTTATTTATCATGGTATACATGGTTAATTAGATATTCATCTTTATATCCTTTAAATAAGAGATCATCAACATAAATTCACAAGACGTTATAGGTGTGCAATCAAAGTCCACCATCATCCATGATTTTCAGAAGACATATATCCCATATAATATAAAACTTATAGAAAAATAATAATAAATCATAAGAATGTGTAAAATTATATATCATTTGATTATTATTGAAGAAAATATTAACTTATACTTATTGAATTAGGAATAATCCATATTCACAAACAGACATAATTACTCTCATCTAACATGATAGACAATTATGAGGTATTAAGGGATCCTAACATCAATGAACATATGATAAATAATTCGTCCTTGTTCAAAAACATGGGATAAGAATGCGGTTGGAAAAATATCTTAATGAAAACTCAAACCGGAGACATTAGCACATATGCATGAATACTTTGGGAATAAAGGTTCTGGGGATGTCTAGTATTTGATATTCTATAGATATCATTGTGTGTGAAAAACTATGTTTTTTACTCACAAAAAACATATGTATCTCAGGGCATATAATGTTTCTTTAAATAAATTTCAATTATTATAATGTGAATGGAGGGGAACGTACATGTTATGTGATTATCAAGTCATTTTATTTGAACCAAGGTGACACGTGCTATATCTTATCAGTCTTTTTTGAATATTAAAAACCCATTCTTTGGATGGTATAGAATTTAATGACCAAAACTAGTTATAAATAATGTTTATGAAAATAGAAAATTATTACATTGTATGTAAAATTATTAGGTACTAAAAATTTATGATTTTTTCAATGTAACATAAAGGATTAGAGATAAATGAAATTTTTTCAGGAAACCAATGATAACTGGAATTTCCATGTGTTGTCTATTGAATTCATTATCCCCCAAAAATTATCAATCATAATTTGTTTATGTTTTAGATGTTGTGTTTCTATTAACCAGGTTTATTGAAGAACATTGGATTTTCTTTTACCCATGTCACTAGTTGCATAATAAGATTATGTATACAAGGAAGGGAATAAAAGAAAAATATCCCTAGAAGATCATTTTATTTACAAAGGAAATGTTTTTGATTATTTAAATCAATTTTTTTTCCAAGAATGTCAATCATGGAAATACTGAGAGATGGTTTGAGTCTATCAATAAATGATGATCACCTAGATAGGACTTCATTATGAAAATTTAATGATGATGTTTTAGGACCCTAAATAACATTATATATTCATTTAATAAATTTTTTGTATGTGTTTGAGTACATGTGGGAATTTGGTGCATGAAAATAGAGAAATGGAAGAAATCTTTGGAAACTGGGATGTTTCTCAAACCTAGTGATTACAATCCATCAAAAGAAAATATAAAAGGTTGTATTTATATTAAATTGACAAAAAAATTGAATGGAAGAATGAGTTTCATGAATTATTATGAAAGAGATATTCCAATATGGCCTCTCCGAAAAATTTAAATGGCGTGAGTTTTGGGAAAAAATCCATGAAGTTGAAAATTTATATGAACAAGAACAATGTTGGTGAAAGTAGTGTTTTTCATTTTTCTCCACATTTTCTTGAGGAGATATTACACAAATGTGTTGAGTGTTCCTGTAACACCCTGAGTTTCTCCAAACCAATTTTTTTGAAAAAATTTAAATTTTTATTTATATCTTTCAATGCACTATGTCAAAGATTCCTTTCAAATGAAACACTAACTTGGTGTATGATACATGCAACATTGAGTTGGCATACGATACACACAACACATAATTTCTATGAAACATCTCTTTTTAATATTTTAATAATTTAAAAAAGATAATTATAACATATCAATTTTACTTATATTTATGAATAATATTAATAACTTCTAAAATATTATTTATAATATTTTTATATAAATAAAACAAACTATTAATTAAATATATGATTTTTGGTAAATTCGTTTTATGATAAAAAACAATGATTTCTCAACTAAAAAAATTTAATAATAAAATTATTTTTGTAAGTATTTAGAAATTTAATTTGATAAAATAAACTTCATTTTTTAATTCATAATTCCACAACTATTTTAGAGTGAATTATTTTTATTTTTATGAGAAACGTCATTTTTTATGAATAGTGAAAAATATTACTTTTTATTTAAAATCTAATATTTTCTCTGGTTAATTATTAATTACAAGTTATATTATAAATTTTTTATAAGTTAACATTAGATAAATATTACATCTATTAATACAATTTCATTAATTATAATCACATTCACTTTGAAACTTATTATATAATCTTAAAAAAAATTAATCATTTTCATACTTTAATCCCCTATTATTTTGACCCATAAGCGGGATTAACACTAATCATAATTTGGCCACTTCAATGTAGCGAATTTCAAAAATCTGACATAAACCATTATATTCTATATAATATTTAAAATTTAAAAATATCGTGTTATATTTTGAGAAAAATGATATGTAAATGTGATTCAAGTTAATCACATCAATTAATACCATATTAAGATTAATTAGGGACTAAACCTTAAAATTAAAGGGTCCAAATGTCCTATACACATGTATAACAACCATTTAATGTCCATAGTACGTCCATACAGCTTACATTCCAAATTTTTTTTCGTTCTTATCACTTTTTAGTTATGATCATTTTCACATCTATTTTGTATCTAAAAAATCAATGTGAGTTATTTTCCCTCCCTATAAATGGCCACTACCTCTACCCATTTATCACACTGCTAAAAACTTTTAATTTTTGTGAGACCATACCCAATTGACTTACCAACATTCCTCCCTTTATAATTGAAGCCACCATTTGGGATTAAACCCTCTCAAAATAGACTTTAGATATTAACCAAACTGAGTTAACCAATCACGAGGTAACGTCTTCACTCAAGCTCCTTTCCTTTATTTTTTCTTTCTCAACTACCTCCACCCTCTTTATTAACTTTTTGCGTTAAATTAAAAATTATAGTCCCTATAATAGTATGTTTTTTTGTAATTTTTTATGACCTAAACATACACACACATCCATCTAATTAATTTTGAACATACTCTATCTGTGTTTGGCGGACTACTGCCTCACGAAATGATGATAGTTCATTTCTCCTTTACCAGCTATAATATGGCCCATTATGATGGTAAATATATTTATATGTGGTATATATTCAATTTACTTTGTATTTAATATTATTTAGTATTTTTTACAACAAAAATCTATTTACTTTTAATTTTTTGTTAATACAATAATCTTATTTAAGGAAGTGTGGACTATCGCCCTCTCAAAGCGACTTGATTCGTTCACACGCCACACAGAATGTATTATGGATGGTTTTAATGAAATTATATGATATATATGATATATTCATGATTATATAATAATGTTTATATATATATATATATATGTCATTTACATACTTTCTTTCAATACGATAATAAAAATGGTAAAATAGCTTTCATGTGAACGTACGCCTTACTGTCTCAATGAACTTTTATTCACTTACGTTCATAATTAAGTTATTAATAATTATATTATACTTATAATTGATATAAGTGATATTTTTAATCATTTTTCTTGTCCATTAATCATGATATAAGTATTAAGATCAATGATATAACAAATTAATACACATGTGAAGAAAAAAGGGAATTTTACCCAAAGTGAAACCTCAACAAAGTATCATTAACAAGATGGTAATATAATGTAATAATAACAGAATATATGTAAATATATATTTGAATATTCTTATTCAAATTATTTATGATAAAATTATATTTACTATATCAGATGCTTGTATGGGTATAGAGGGAGTCCAGACACACAGTTAGGGGAATTTCATCTCACTTTTAATTTCCATGAGATACCTGTGATATTGACAACTCTTTCCATTAGTGTGGTGTATAAAATGACTATTATTTTCTTCTAATAATTTCATATATAAATTTTTGGGTATTCACAATTCCATTTTATGATTCTTATTTCATGGGTTTATGTTTCGATAAATAAAAAATCTGAAAACATTTTGGTTCAATTTTCCTTCATTAAGACTCACGTATTTGGTTTGCACCTAATCACTTTTTTGAGGAGTATATACTTCTATTTACAATTTTGTATCTTGAATATCTTTATTTTCATGAAATCCTATGCATTAAGAATATTAGTTTTCTTTCATGTAGAGTATGACACCATGTTACTAAGATATAATATTTTATTGAGACAACATTATCAATTTTCAAGATTATTTATATTTATGCTTCCTTTGATGAAATATTATTATCTATATCCCAAGATTATGAATTATTTTCTTTATCCTATATTTAAATAGTATTTCATCATTTTTTAGAAGCATTTTATTATCTTTTCGGTACATAGGATAATGTTTTTTGGTAAATCTGACAGTCTCTATCTACTGTAAAAAATTTATTATAATCAAAGACCATGTTTTCAGAAATGTTTTCCAATGCTAATTAAAGATAAAATTCATAGAAAAATGTTTTTAAAATTTATTTTATGTTTTCAAAGATTATTTTATATGTTTTAAAATTTATATTCATAAAAAATGGATTTCAGAAGGTTTTATATTATGAAAATCATTTTTCATGTGACAAATTAGAATTTCCACAAGAAATGTTTTTAAAAGTCCATTCAAAATTATTTACCATCTAAGATTAAAACAATTTGTGTTAATCATGAGTTTATGGTTAAATGATCCAATTTTTCTATTATTATTAATTCTATTAATGGATTTTTTATGGTTTTTTGTTATGAAACTCATTTCCAATTCATGTGTTATAATATTTGGAAACCCGCTTCTTTTCACAGGTTATGATTAGGATGAAATTATTGTGAAGCCTATATCATTCAACAGGTTATGATTTGTATACATGATTATGATACCCATTTCATTTCATGGGTTATGATATGATTATTTATGATCTTATGAAAAATTTATGTATGATTTCATTATGTGATAGGTGGGACTTCTATCTACCTACAATGCATTGGCTAATGTTTTAAATCTCATGAGATAAACTAAGATGGTCTTGGGAGTGAAACATGACTACTATGTTGTCTTTGGGAGTGAACCATGACTACTAATATGGTATGTAGAGTGAACTCAGGAATCTAGGATTTCCATGGGAGTAATTAGTGACTATTATGATGATATGGGGAGAGAACATGTACTATTAAGATTGTATTGGAAGTAATGATTTGCTACTATGGTAATTGTTATCTGCTTATGTGTTTCCAAAATTCCAGGTCTTTCTCCTATGTTATTCTTTCAGGTATTATAACCATTACATTGTTTTTATTCATTCCTTATGAATGTATACACTTTTTCCATGATTCATTAGTATGATCTTCGATATTAACATAATTAACATAAATTTTAATGATCACATTCTCATACCATTATGCTCATGTTTATACTTACATGTATCACTTTTTTACAGTTAATATGAGTTTGATCCCTCCCCTATTTATGTTTCATTCCCTATATTATGAAGATATGTGTTATATTTTATGTTACAAAGAAGGGTGAAAGTCAATAATAACCTTGTGGGGGACAATGAAGCTAACTAATGTATCAGTGTTTATGTATTCCATGTTTCTAAATGCACTAGACTAGTATATTCCTTTTGCATCTATTTGTGTAATGTTTTTTGTATTCCACAATATTTTGTTCCATAATGATATTCTCTCTTTATAGAAATCGGTGGGATTATAAATTTATATATAGGAAATGATACCCAAAAAGTATTCTAATCTTTGATTTATCAACTCATTAATCCATCCTTCATCGCATATTGATCCTTCAATCACTGCAAACTGTAAAACACATGTGAACAATTTTTCCTACATAGTTTGCGAAATATCATTCTTCTTATGCAGTAGATCTCCTCCTCCAATGTAAATCCATAATAATAATACCCCCACCATCCTCAATGAAACGTTTTATGATTTGTGAACCACTCCAACATGCCATTTCTACTGTGCCATGTACTTTTCTCTTAACATGGTACGTGTTCCATTAATCATGGTATGCAATTCTAATTCATTCCAAAGTTTCTTCCACTTTTTTCATAAAACACACTACTTTGAATAAGTCCTTTATTTTCCAACATTAAACTCCCGATATTGAGTCACATTTTTTTTAAAACACTGGGAAATTGTGCCACCTTAAAAACATGCCTTCCACAAATACCAACCATACTCAATTGTGGTCATCCGGTTTTATAAACAAACACTACCACACATATAACCTAAATATGGGGAACATTGTGGGATTTTTCCCACCAAATAATGATACTAAAACTCTAAAATATATATTCACGTAGAAGGGGTTGATCATTCTATAGAGAATATGGTTAGAGAATGTAATTGATTATTATTTATCAGTATATTACCACCTTAGGAAGGAGAACAAGGTGGCCAATTCTTTGATTTGAATGGATAATGCTACCTTCTCCATGATGTAGACCAAAAAAGATCAAATGTTTTTGTATTCTAAAAGGATGGATATACAAATTCTATATTATTTGAAAAAATCTTCTTAGTTGAATAAATTTTCAGCCGTCGATCCAAGGGATGATTAAGAAATTAGATAAGGTAGATAAAGAGTTACCAAAGATGGTCAGTAGTATTCCTTAGATTTACATTGATCATGATGGAATGATAAGGTTTTGGAACCATACATGTGGTACTTCCATACCATATTTTAAGAAAGAGATATTAGATTATTCTCATAGATCTTCATTCTATTTTCATCTAGAAAGATAGATTATGTTTAGAGACATGAAAGAATAGATCTATTGTGATGGCATAAGGAGAGATATCATAAAGTTTTTATCTTGGTGTTTTTAATGGCAACATGTTATGGATGAAAGAGAAAATTATAAGGTAATGTTTCTTCCATTTCCCATTCTAGAATGGAAAATAGAAAACATCACTATGTATTTTTTTTCTTTGGACTACCCAAAATTTATAATGGGGTTTAATACTATTAGCAGTTTATTTAATATTTTTACTAAGTCAGTACACATCATTTATATCTGAGATGATTTCACTCTTGATAAATTTGAAAGAATATAAATTAAGGAGGTGGTATGGTTGTATGGAGAACCCCACTCTATTGTATCAAATCAAGATCTAAGGTAAACCTCAATGTTCTAGTATCATCTTCATAAATAACTTTATATAGAAATTAATTTCAACACTCATTATCATCCCCAAATAGATAGTCTGTCTGAAAGGGAAATTAAAATACTTGAGGATAATATGAGATTATGTTCTCTAGATTTCAATGCTGTTTTGGATCAACACATTCTACTAGTTGAGATTTCTTAGAACAATAACTTTCACTCAAGTATTCAAATTGAATAGTTTGATGCCAAATATGGGAAGAATTGTAGATCTCAAACTTGTTGGGATGAGGTTGGAGAAAAAAATATATTAGGACCTAATATCACTGAAGAAATAATTGATATTGTTAAAGTAATTGTGTACCATATCAATGTAGCTCAATGTTAGAATAAATGTTATGCTTATAACTGACAACATGATCTACCATTTGAGGTTGGTGAAATGGGTTTTCATCAAATCCCACCATAGAATAAAGCTTTGAGATACAGAAATAATGGTATATTATAACCTTGGTATATTGGCCCCATAGAAATTCATCATCATATTTGGATAGTAGAATACCACATGTAACTTCCTCTAAATATTCCCTAATTCCATTATGTGTTCCATATATCTCTCTGCCTGATGTACATACCTGACCCTTCACAGGTACAACACTCGAAGGTCATACCATTGGGGCATGACCTTTCTTATGAGAAGAATCTTGTTGAAATTATAGACTAATCAATGAATATTCTATGAAACAAGTACACTATCCTGGTTAAATTTTGGGGGTGAAATCACTAGTTATAGTTTTATAAATGGGAACTTGAGGACATGACGTGGTAGAATTATCCTCACTTGTTTGTACCCAAGAGAATAATTTTATGTATGAAATTCATTTTTAAGGGGGGTAGAATGTAACCCCTTGAGTTTTTACATAACGTTTTTTAAATAAATTTAAATTTTGTTTTATATCTTGAAAAACACTAAGTAATATATTCCTTTCACACTCACCACTAACTTTTTGTATGATTCACACAATACTATGTTGGCGTACGATAGATGTAACACTGAGTTTCTATAAAACATCTCTTCTTATTGTATTAATAATTTAAATAATATAATTATAACCTTGACATTAAACAAGATTATATGAATATTATTACCAACATTCCAAATATTTTTTATAATTTTTTAATGTAAGTAAAAAATATTGATAATAAAAAATATTATTTTTTCTAAAGTCATTTTTATGATGAAAAATATCATTCTCTCGTCTGAATTAATTTTAGAAATAAAATTCATTCTATAAACACTTAGAAATTGAATTATATAAAATAAGAATCATTTTAAAATAATGATAATTTAAATTATCATAGGGTGAATTTTTGGGAATTTTTTGAGAAACCTAATTTATTGATGGATAGTGAAAAATACCTATTTTGTTAAAAAATTATTTTTTTTCTAATTATTTATTATTTCTAAATATTACTATAAATTTTATTTTAGGTCACATTAGATAAATATTACATCTATTAATAAAATTTATTTCATTATAATCAATGTCAAATGGATAGTCAATATAAAATCATAATAATCATTGGAATTTGTTCCCACATTAAAACGACTTTATTTCGACCCGTCTGTAGGATTGTAATTAATCTTAATTTTTCTTCTTCATTGAAGTGAATTTCAAAAATCAAACAAACAACATTTTACTCATTATAATATTTAAATTTTAATAAAAAATGTTTATTTTCTGAACAAATGATTAGTAAATTTTTATCAATTTAAACACATCTATTAAACCCAATTAAGCTTAATTAGAGACTAAAAATTAAAATTAATGTCCCAAAAGACATTGAAACTAGTCCAACATCCATATTATGTACATCATTCTGGATAAAACTTCCATTATTTAGTTTTTCTAGTTCAGTAAGTCTTTTTTTAGGTAAGAACATGTGGATCCTAATTTTTTTCTAAAAATTACATCTGATTCATTTTCCCTCCCTATAAAAGGAAACCACCTTGACCCATTACAAACTCCTCAAAAACCATATATGTTAGGCCAATACATGACCAATATACATCCCAAAAATCCTTTATTCAACTATGAGTCCTTCCTTTTGGCATAATCCCAATCAAAGAATCTTTTTGGCACAAACCAAAATTTGTTACATGATAAAGAGGTAATGTCTTCCCTCAAGCTCATTTATGTTATTTTCTTTATCTAACCCTATTCTATATTTATTCTATTATTCTGTGAGAAATATATCCTAAATACTATATTATGTTTTTATGAAATTTGTAGGACTGTAACATATAGAAAGCTCTCTCTAATGGACATTGATATTACTATTTCTATGTACGATGAACTACTATGTCACAAAATGATGACTTTTCAATTATCCATCACCTCCAATAATGGTGGGCATTATAATAGAAAATATTTATATATATGTAATATATTATATTTACTATGTATTTAATCTTCTTTATTATTTTTTACGATAAAAATATCTTTACTTTCAATGTAGTGTTAATATGATAATGTAGTTAGATGAAGTGTGGACTACCACCCCCCCCCCCCTCAATGCGATGCGAACCATTCACAAACTGCATATAATGTATTAAGGATGGGTTTAAAGAATTTATTTGATAAATATGATATATTAATGCTTATTTTATAATGATATATATAAACATACCTATTTCATTTAAAAAATTTCACTCAATACAACAATAAAAATAAAAAACATTGTGTGTGCGTACTTACAACTTACTGTCTCCATTAATAGTGTATTAAATTAGGTACATCATTATGAAATATATATTTATAATAAAATTTTAATATATTTATATGATATTTATAAATATTTCTACAATCGTAAATCCTAATATAATTATAAGGATTAGCGATATAACACATTAAGATACATGTGAAAAACAAAGCGAATATTACCTGAAGTGAAACCTTAATATAGGATCCTTAACAAGAGGGTAATATAAAGTCATAATAATATAATATATGTTAATATATATAAAAATATTATTATATAAAATATATATAATAAATATATATTTATTATACATGAATAATTAATGAGTATAGAGAGAGTCAAGACACTAGGTAAGGGGAATTTCATCTCACATTTAATTTCAATGAGACACCTGTTATGTTAACCAGTCCTTACATTTGTGTGGTGTATGTATAGACCATGATTTCATTAAAATAATATTACTCCAAAATTTATGGGTATTCACAGATCTCATTTATAATCATTCTTTGATTGGTTGTACTTTTCAAATGTTACCAAATTGGTAAAACAGTTTGTCTCAATATTCCTTCTTTGAGACTCATGTTTTTTTATTCACCTAAAATATATTATAAGGTGTATATACATAAATTATACTTGAGTTATAATGAATCTAATTATATTTTTGATATATTAATCTTTATTTAATTTCTTTTTTTACATTGAGATTACGACCCCAAGTTACCAATTTATAAGAGTTCATTAAGAAAAAGTTATCATTTTTCGAGATTGTTTATGTTTATACATCCATTGGTGAAATTTAATGATTCATATCTAAATTATATTCTATAGTTTACTTATACTCTATTTAATTAGGTTATCACCAATTTTTATTACCATATTTATAACTCTTTGGTAGATAAATTATTGTTTTTCGTAAAATCTAACTGATTATCTCATCAGTCATAAATCTATTGTTTTCATATTCCATGTTATCAAAAATGTTTTAATAACTATTTTACTAATATTCATGAAGATAATTCATACAATTTTTTTAAACTGGATAATTTTTTAAAAGTTTTCCTTTATATGATTTCAAACATATTATCAATGAAAGTTATTTTCAGAAGGTTTTATGTAATAAAAAATCATTTTTCATGAATGAAAGGATATTTTCCTCAAAGAAATTCTTTTAAAAGGCCGTTTGAAATTAATTCCCAACTTTGAAAACATCTATTGGTGTAACTCGTGAGTTTATGTGAATATTATTAAATTTTTTCATTCATATTCTTTATCTTAATTGATTATGTTTTGATAGAAAGATGTTATGACATCTGTTTCTCTTTAATGGGTTATATGATTTTGAAACCTGATTCAATTCATAGTTTATGTTTTTGATTAAATGATTACAAAACATGTACCATTATGATGTTTATGAAATCTGTAAACATTCTTTATAGAATATTTAATTAATGGTTTCGAATAATATTATTTATGATCTTGTGGAACATGTACGTATGATTTTATTATTTGATAGGTGGGACATATATCACCCTTTAATAAATTGGGTAATGTTTTATATCTCACAAGATAAAATAAGATGGTATTGGGAGTATTCCTTAACTACAATGATGGCCTTGGGAGTGATCCATGACTTCAAATATGGCATGAGGAGTGAAATCATTCTACTGTGTTGGCCATGGGCTTAAACCATGACAACTATGATGGTATGGGGAGGTATCCTATCCTACTATGATGGTCTGGGAAGAGATTCCCTGCATACTATCGAAATAATTATATGCGTATGTGTTGTTACAATTCCATGTATTACTCCTATGTTATTCTTTTATGGATTATTTCCATTATCTCATTTTGATTCATGTTTTATGTAATTATAATATTTTTTACAAGATTCATGGGTATGATCTTTGATATGTAGGATTTGATATTCAATTTTCATTATCATATTATCATAACCTTATGGACATGTATATACTTACATGTCTACCTTTTTTACCCTTACTATGCATTTGAGCTCACTTGTTTTTAAGATTCCTTCATAATTTTATGATGATATTTATTATGTTTGATGTGTTTAAGAAGGTTTATAGTCTTGAAGAATATATCAGGAGATAATTTATCTATCTTATGTTTCAATGATTATGTATTCCACGTTTCCAACGGCACTGTACTAGTACAATATTCTATCATCTATTTGTGTGATGTTTTGGGTTTTCTACTAAATTTATGTAATGTTAATGTTTGAAACGCGAGGGGCGCAATAGTTCTAGTAGAGGGATTTTCAAGATGGTGTTACACACTATATTGGTTTTTAATGAATTGATTTTTTAGGAAGCCATATTGTTTAATAAATTTGAAAAGTCATATGAAGAATAATTTCTTCATATATCATATCTGAATGGATATTTCACAATGAATGATCATTTTTTAAATGGAATATAAGAAAAATATGTTTCATGATTAATGGTTTCTAGATTGAAGTAACATTATGATTTTTGAAAGGTACTAGCCTATAATAATGTTTCACCATGTTCTTGAAACATCTATAAATAGGAAACAACCCACTACATTTGATGATAGTGGACATATCGAAGATCTAAAGTCACGAAATGTTTGAAATACTTATATTAAGGTATTTATTTTATTATGAATTCATGTCAAACATCAGTTTCATGAACATTTTTTTTTTAATTGATACCATGTCTGATTCTTTAAAAAATATTTATTGGGAATTGTATATTTTTCATGAAACATAGAATGATTCATGAAAATTAGGTCTTTCCTGACATAGAAAATGCTTCCGGGATATTAGAATTTAAAAAAAATATTGAATGGTTTTAAAAATGATTAGAATTTTATAAAAATTTGAATTTCTTATGAGAGTTTGTAATTTCAAAATACAATTAATTTTTCATGATGGATTGAATATTTTGAAAACATATTATGTTGTGTGAATGTGTGTGAGATTCATGAGAAAGTATAGAGTATCATAAAATATATTATTGTGTTTTTTAAAATAGAGATTAGTATAATATGTGATATGAAATTATTATATACCATTACAAATGATATATTAATTAGAAACAATTTAAATTTGATATGTGATGATTCTACTAGAATGTACTAATGAATGATATAAAAAATGAGAAAAAAATCCTTCTCATTGTATCATTAAAAAAATACATTCCATGAATGTGAAAATATCGAGTTAGAAGGATTTCTAAAGAAACATTCAAAACCGTAATGTAATTAAATTCTATTTTGGGTAGAAACTAATTTATATTGACATGTACTGTATAAAAACTCAATGTGATATAAGGAAATCCTTAATTATAGTAACTAAGGAGAAAAATGATTTCAATTAAAGAAAATAATATTAAGATAAGGACACGATTTACTTCTCTGGATAAAAATAATGGAATTCAATGAATGGTGAATCATGAAAAACATCTGTTTACTCATATTGTTCCTCTTACAATTAAATATTAAAAATTAATAGGTGGAAGAAATATGTTTATACATTTCAATTAATGGAAGAATAATGTACTATAAAATATTCACAAAGGAATAAATCTTCTAAGGTTTATTAGTAATGATCTGGAATAAAATCAATGAAATTTCTCTTCTTATGACTATTTTATATTTTATAATCACATTAAATAAGTTACAGAGCATAATACAAACTTTATAAATTAATAATGGTTAATACAAGATGTGTTTCTAGATTTTAGGAATCTTATACCGTTGAAATAGTTAAATGACCATAGGAATAGTAATATGACCCTTAGAAATAGTAAACACGCCAAATGAATAATAACCACAAAAATTAGTTTCTAAATAAAATTTAGGCATATTATAAATAATAGTATTGTATAATTATATCGTAGTACATGTTAATGGATATTTTATAATTTATTAATTTACTTTTGGTATTTTGGTAATTTATAAATATTTAATTCCAATTTTATATTTAAAAAATTTAATTAAAATAAAATATATTTTCATAAATTGTATTCATGATTAAATATTAGGTTTTCCTCTGTTTTAGGAAAATTTTATGTGACCTTAGTGAAAGTGATGGAGATTTATAAAATTAATTTTAAATTTAAGAATTGTATTTTTTGATTAAACGATGAATTTAATTAAATTTTAAATTTATCGTATCTAAAAAATTTGTTTTATAAGATAGAGTTAATTTTTGAATTATTCATGTCTAAATATGTTTAGGGAACTTTTTTTGTATGTTTCTAAAATACATGAATTTTTATTGAATAGTAAAATATGATAATTTATAACAAATTCTAAAAAGATGAATTATTGAGTCATAGGTGATGTGTGGATTATGTAAGCCCATAATCTCGAAAAATATCTCATTATATAAATAATTTTGGTGATTATTCTCAAAATATTCATATTCATGAAGAAAAATAATAAACAGTTGAATAAATTATTCAAAAAACACCCCTCCCCTCAAAAATAAATACAACCCCTCACCACCTCTTCTTTTAAGAGCTTACTTGGGTTGATCCTTGACTAATATATTCAAAATACTCTTACCTTGTACCATCAACACATAAAATATTTCTTGGTAATATCCCAATACAATAACTGATCCCCTTAAGGAGGTTCTGAAGGAATATAATTCCAGAGGTAATATCCTTTCCATTTCCCTTTTAATTTATTTTCAAGTTCTTTTAGTTTATTTTTTTATCCTCATATCCCATCATTATATTGAATTTATAACAAAATTAACTAATATATAATTTTATTTTATTATGTTAATGTAAAAATAAATCATCTACTCTGATGTGATGTTTTATGGCTTTTAAGGATGACTTGTTTTTATTTTCCATTAACAAGATCAAGTATGATAATGAAAATATTTCCCTAGAGAACAAAAATTATAATATATGTATTATAGCCTATGTAATATTCTTGAACCATTATTTACACATGATGTTAATTAATAAAACAAAACAAGTTTGTGATGATAAGAAAACCACCCAAAAAGTCAAAACGATTATCACTAATGTATTATATAATGATGGATACTAATACCATATAACCAATGATATATGTAACCATTTTAAATTTTTATTTTTCAATAATAATATATAATTATAATTCTAGGGAATTATTTAATTTTTACATGAATACCCATACTCATATGCATGTAAACTAGTCAGGAAAACCAATGAAACAAACACATCGAAACGATAAAATCGTTACACAAAACTAATCAAAATGATAAATAATGAACATAATAATTATATAATAAATAATATCAACATAAAAAGGTTCTAAATTAATTAATTAATGTATGTAATTTTATTTACTAAGACATTAAGGTCATGTGAAGAAAACTTTTGTACATAAGGTAATGGTTTCTTCCCGATCCTCCCTTTTCATTCAGGTTATGTTTTCTCCCTCCTTTCACCAAATTAATTCTTCATTGTTTTTTTAAAATTATTCTATTTTTTTGGACATTCCAAAGAAATTCATCATTTTCCTTACATCATTATTTTTGGGGTAATGAAATGTCTTACAATGAATCCTTATCAACTCTTCCTGATATGCATTCCCAATTAAAAAGAACTTCTCGATTTCCGAGACATATTAACGTACCATAAATAATTAATTTCGAGAAAAAATTAATTTTGTAAAATGAAAATTTCTATCAATAAAAATTATATTTTTTTCATTTTTGGTTGTACAGAAAAAATTAGGACAAATACAAATTAATTATTCAAAAGAACTCTAATTTAAAAAGACCATAGGGTATTTCTCTCAAATTTCCACATTTATTTTATTCAAGTATTTTAATCTATTTCAAAAACACTAATTAATATTGTTCTTTTTTGAGATTTATTATCATATAACATATTATATTAAATATTTTATGATTAGTTTGATTGTGGATATGATATCTCGATACCATTCTCCATAATACCCAGAATGGTTAGTGGTTATGTTTACAAATATGGGAATTTTATTTCCATTTCATATATATATGATGTTAATGTGTAACCCCATTCATATGATTTACTAATTATTCATATAATGTGTTGGTTTGTGACTTATATAGGTCATTTATTAATTTTTTGGTCACTTGATACTTAAAAGAAATGGATTTTTTCCAAACCGTAAGCATTGAATTTCAGATGTCTTAGTTGAGGAATCAAGGATATGATTCAGATGTCTGGAATTATGCATTCTATAATTATGTTATAAATAATTGATAAATAATATGGTTATTTGACTATTATAATATCCATGTTTGTGTTTTAGGGAATCATTTCATATGGAATTATTTATCCTGCTTTTATTTATGCCATATTATGATCATGATTATGTCTTAATAGTATGTGATTTTAATTATTCACTATGAAATAATATTTATGTTTATATCTTCAACTGTTTTAAACACACTTACTATGAATATGATCGGGCCCATTTCTTATTTTTTATTTTTCCTCATGATGTGAAGAGACATATTATGAATGACATCGAAGGATAATCGAGAAGTTTAGGGGTGATACCAATATACTTCTTATGTTTTACTTCATTTCATTTTTTAATTTAAAAATTAAGTGTATTTATGTTTTTACAATGATGATAAATTATTCAGTCATTTGGGATTTGAAAAACTATTAATATATATCATATTTAATAATTTATTACATCAGATCTAGGGTACTGGGGTAAGGGGATTTATATAATCTATTTGAGGTTAAATATTATATATATGATGATTTCTTGAGTGGGATTTCAAAAAGTACATCACAGAATGGTAAGAAGAGAATTTTTTAGTTAAAAGGAAAAGTTAAAATATTTTCTTTAAGTTGTAGTTCCAAATTTTATATTGAATTAAAATTTTCCTACATAAAATAAAAAGAAATTTTGAAAACTAAAAGGCCTCAATATTCCTCCCATGTAAAAGAAACTTCCATAAAATTGTAATCGGTTGGAAAAAATGATAAATCATTTAGGGATTGAAGATTATATAAGATGTAATGTATATTAAGGATATAATTTTTAATTTTTGAGGGGGTCCTTTTTGTAAAGGGTCTCAAAAAAGATAGATCTATGAGTTGGGCTATATGGGGAAATAATTTACAATGAAATGATATTGGATGTCCAAATAAAATAATATGAAATGATATTTTTCTAAGTGTAATAAATCAAAATAGATCATCTATAAAATAACTAAACAATCTTACCCTGAATAATGATCAATAATAAGCAGAGGATGATGTTGTGATGGAATTCCATTAAAAAAAACTCAAATGTGGGAGAGTAAGGATCAATAATGAAGCATTTAGATAAGATGAATAACCTAATTCATAATATTTAGGAACATAAGAATCCTATCTCTCTATTAGTTTAAATTATTTTAAATGATGTTAAAGTGTTTAAATTTTTAGGGAATATACCCTCACGATGGATTTTGATCAAGTGATTAAAAGTGATGTTGATTCACTGTCCATATTTACATTTAATTCAAAACATTAAAATTAGAGGGTTCTCTATATTAGGAACAACAATTAAAGATAACAGAAGAACAAACAAGGAAGTAATGACGAGTCATGAAGGTTGGAATCTAGATTTAAAATATGATATTTAATTCGGTGACTTGTTGTATCGAGATCAATAAATCATTGATTTCATGAGAACCTAAATTCTTCGACTATAGATCATGAATATAGAAAAATTGGTTGAAAGTAAATTTTGAGAAATCGAGATTTGTTTATAAAGATTTGATATCATCTCTATTTTATGGGGATATAAATATATGGGATCCATAGATATCTATCATTTTGAATCATCATATTCATTAAAAAAGAAGAAAATAGAGGGGTAATTTTTCAAATGAAGGGTTTATAGATGGTTTCCTATGAAATTAAACAAGATAAACCATATATACGTAAGAAGAAATCAGTTTCCTAGTATTTTTAAGGAAATTATATTTAATGATAAAAAAACAAGTCATTAATTCAATATTCTATATTAATAAAGATACTTTATTTTTACAATCCCTCATAATGGTAACTCTAATAGATGTTTTCAGTTTTAACAATTGTTTTCATATTTTATTCAAGAGTTGAAGAATAATTAGGTATGACCTACATGAATGAATCTAAAATTAAATTATTTACTAATATTTATGGAAACAAGTGATTTTAATGGATATTTATGATATTAATAAGTTTACTTTGGTTATACGGTATCAATACCAGACTTAGTAGGCTTAGAGGTAATGTCAGTGTCTCTTTTCAATTTTATATTCCTATGAACTAAAATTCTTGTAGATGGAAGCTACAACAGAATTGTTTGTTGTGATGGATTTTTTCTCAAACATGCAGATACATGTGAGGAAACTATATATGATTTGATGTGTATTTGTGGGTCTATATAGTGGGAGATAGAGATATAGGGGTTATATACATATATTGTGGAATAATCACTTTGTATTAAATTATGGGAATAGGTTGAAAAGTGTGGAGAAGTACAAATTCAACATTTCAAATCATTGAAACTAGAAAAATATTTTAATTATGTAATATAGGGCATCAGTGGTAATAATGGGAGGAGTATAATAGATTCCAAGATCATGTAAACATGGGGTGAAAGATACGGTTTTCATAGTGTTATCCCTATTTTCTATGGAATGGATTTTCTGAATATTATATATATGATTTTAGGGTAAAATTGTAGTATGTTTTTTTTCAAATGTTGTGATGAAATGATCCTAAAACATTGTATAGATTTTTCTTGAAGATGAAATTATCATGAATTTGTGTGTGTTCAAACCCTTTCCATAAGAGGAGGGTAGAAAGTGAAGGCTACAAATCAAATTTTGAATAATTAGTTTATTTAATAATAAAATACATTGGTAGGAGTCCATTATGATAATATTTAACTGATGTTTTTGATGTATATGGTCCTCTAAGGTTTGATGTATTTTTCAATATATAATATCTATAACTAGAAAAACTAATTAATTTTTCTTGTAATTAATTTAAATTAGGTAAAAAAATTGGTATATTAGGAAATATTTCACAATATATTAGATAGGTATATTAGGGAGTGTTGCAAATAAATCTAAAGAAGGGTATTATTATTCAAGTATCAGAGATATTGTTTCCATGTGGCGTGTGTTGGATTAGTTTCCAACATTCTCATATTCATCTTTAATGTATTGAAATATTTAATGAAGTGTTTCTATTGAAATGATGTAGTGGGTAACATTTAATTCTTTATTCACCATGTCAACATTTGAATTATTATTTTTGATGTTACTCATAAAGGTTATGAAGTGGTAATTTAATCAAAATATCATATTCTTGATTAAATGAATGTGGTTGAATAAATGAATCAATGAGAAATCCTAAAAAGTAAATAATGATAAAAAAGGCTCGGTTGAATTTTTAGAAGAAAGTGGAGAACTAATAAATTGTATCACTATTAAATGATCACATATCATTTCTAGAATAATTATAACGACCCATACATAACATACATTGTTAGTAATTCAAAATTTAAGCACACTTATTACAACATATTACAAAACTAGGAAAGGACCGTATAGGTATAGTGTCTAGTAACTGGGAAACATAAACAACTGGTTCATAAAGAATCTACATTGTCTCCCATTTATTTCATCATATCTAGAGTCCTGTTGGAATATCCTACTTAATAAACTTCTTCCTGACCTAGGGTAAGAAAACATACAAATGGGTGAGCTCAAATTCTCAGTAAGGGTAAACAAAAGAAATATCAATCACATCATATTCATAAGAACATATCATTTTGGGAATCTTTACCTGCAAAAGAGATCATAATTTCATAACATGGGATAAATCATAGTAGTGAAATGTAATCCCAATAATCATAACATAAAACATGAAACGTTGTTTCATACACACATTATCATATAGAATCATTTCTTAGTAGTCAGGACTCATAGCCAAGACTATCTTAGTGGACAAAGTCCATTTCTAAACCGAGTTCACTCCTCGTTTCCGTCCTGTTTCACTGAACTTGTTTAACCAGCCGTTCCAGCCATGTCTATCTCATGATATATAAATCATTACCCAATGAATTGGAGGGAGATATAGGTCCCACCCATCATAATGATACCATTCTTATGTGTGCCACAAAATCATAAACCATACATCATAGCATAACCCATGTAATAAAAATGAGAATCTTAAACATCGTGACATCATAAAACAATTCATATAAGATAAATGAATTCATAAAAATATTTCCATCACAACCTAATCAAATCAATGTAATAATAGGGATAGAAACAAAACCCTATATTATCTTAGATGGAAAATAATTTTGATAAAACACTTGAACTCCATTCTTGAGGAAAATATCCTTTCTACCTCAAAAAAATTTTCCTTTCTTAACATGTAATATAATTTTGAACTAAAAGAAGTTGATTAAAAATAAACTTGAAAACTTGTAAAGGAAGCTTCTTGGAGATAATTTTTTAAAAATCCATTCATGCCGTATAAGTTAAAAAAACATTATTCTCGTACATTTGTCAGAAAAGTCAAAATGTACATCGTACGAAAAATGAAAAAAGATTCCTTTCATATCTTTTACTAAAAACTCACCGAAGGGTAAAATTGGATTTAAAAAATTTTATTTGGATGGAGATAATATTACATATTGAGGAAACATGGATGTGGATGATAAAATACACCCCAGTAAATACCAAAGTATAAACAATATCAGATAAAAATGGGATTGTGACATTTTCCCTTACCTTATGTCGGATTTTCTTCGTAAGTGTCCGAACCTCTTGTATAATGATTTAAATAATGTCACTGACTTATTCCAGAATAATAATTATTTTTAGGATATCATATATGGTTATATTCTTAGCTTCTTATTAGTGATATTTCATTGTTACTTGTTATTCAGGTGTTTATTACATTTTGTTCTTATGCGTGTTTTGTCGAATAAATTCTTATTCTTCTCTTTAGGTTATAGATAACTAATTTAAAGAATGTTATTAGTGTAATATATATCATATTCATTAATTAAATTCATTTATATAATCATTATGCAATGAAGATCATGTATAACGAGTCGCATCACATCATGGAGACTGTATTCCGTACGTACGCACGAGCGATGATATCGTTCCCACGATTGTGGAATTGTATTAGAGTGTATGTATACTATTTAATAATCAATATCACTTTAAAATAATCATATATAGTTATTATTTACACCATTATACGCATCCAAGTAATGTGGTGGTGGAAAATAGATTACACCATGGCGTGGAGACGTTATTCCGTATGTACGAACGTGCAGTGATTTCCTATTCCATAGGATGGATAGATGGTGATATAGGGTTGTTTAATACATATAATAACATAGAAAAATATTAGTGATACTGATGTTATTTACTTCATAATGAAACAACTAAAGAATAAGAAGTGGAAGAATAAATAAAGTTGAAAGAATCGGTAACGGACATTACCTCTTCTTTGAAGCGCCTCTTTGAGACCTCCTCTTAGGGCACTAAAATTGGTCGTTGAAGAAGACCGGGACCTCTAGGATGTTTATAGGGAAGTGGAGAAGAGAATTTGGCAGTGGTTGGCCGATTTTTAAGGCTCAATGTAGTGTGAGTAAGAGAGGGAGGAGGTGCCCTTTTATGAGGGAGGAGAGGGGCATCTATGGAAAAACTAAAAATATTATTTTATTATAAAGTCAAATTCGGTTTTTAATAGATCCAAATTGATTTATTTCAAAGCTATGGTGGGTATGGGTCGAAATTCTCTCATCCAATAGAATTTAGACATGTTTAGGTCATTATATTAACCTTATCTTTTAGTTTTAACTCCTAGTTAATTAAATTGACATTTACCATGTCACTTTGTATTTTTATATTATATAGTTAATAAACATACCATATACATCCAAGCAACCCCCAAGTTTCCCATTAATGATACAACTATCATGATATAAATATCATGGCCGAACCTTATATTTTTAGGAATATAATAACAATTAATAATATATTATTTTTTTAAAAAACTATTTTATGTCAATTTTGACACTATTTGGTGATTCATTTTTGTGAAAATCATAACAGAATGATTAGTTCGAAAAAAGATAATTAAATCAATACTAACAGGTCATTTTAACATATAATATTATTAGAATTCATAAAAATTCTCAAATTACATTTATTAGGGTATTTATGACATCCATTGTGTCAATATATCATTAAAAAGATAATTACTGCATCATCATTGTGTAATAAATAAATTAAATTATTTTAAGTCTAAAATTTCCAAATAAACTACCATTATATAGGAAATAGTTTTAGATTTCTAATTAATATTTATAGTCTAATTTATCTTACGTATAACCCCATATTAATAATGATTTAGTTATTAAACATTGTTTTTAACTAATTTAACCATTCATTAAATAAATTAATAATAAATGTCCTATTCTAATCCAAGTGGGCCTAAATGGTCATATTTTATTCCTAAGGTTGTTTTTAGTTGAATTATACTTATCCAATAGAATTAGGATATGTGTTAGGGTAATAATAATAACATTTTTACCCTTAATTACCCTATTTACTTTTCACCGTGGTAAAAAAAAAGTAAACTGTTACTATTCATCAAAAATTATTTTCATCTCATTGAACCACATTTTAGTCCTTGATATTAACCATGTCTCTCGGATTTTTGAAATTCCACCCACAGAAGCGGTAAAATTAAGTTTTATGAAAAATTCATTTTTTTAACTACCACTTAGTGGTTTCACTATTCATCAAAAAATGAAAGTTTCCTGAAAAATACCAAAAATTAGGCCTAAGATATATTTGATATTATGAATTCATAAATGATGTATATTTTATGAAATTCAAAACATATCAGTTACATTAACTAATTTAAAAATTAATTCTCGTTGTAAAAACAAATAGCTTGTTTTTATGAGATAATTACTATCAAAAGATTGACACTTGTTTATGTTTAGATTAAATGTGAAATTACATCCAATGACCAAAATTGTATTAAATGGTAAAAATCTATTCTAAATATATTTTAAAACCACTCAAATTAATAATTTATCACTATTAATTATTTCAATTAAAAAAGTTGTTTTTAATTAAAATTTAGTAATTTTCACTATTCATCAGAATATGAAAGTTATCCGAAAATTACCAAAATTTCACACTATGCTAATTCGATATTCCGAATCCAAAAATGAAGTCCATTTTGAAAAATAAAATTTACAAAATTTCAAAAAGTGGTCATTACTATTCATAACGGCTAGTTTTAATAATATTTTAATAGCATATCGTTGTTTAGTGAAACTCGATATTACGTACGACACACGCTATCGAGAAAGGTCGTGATTGCGTGTAAAGAAAGCCAAGCTAGTGTTGTGTGTAGTGAAAGATTCATTTGATGATTTATATAACATAAAAACAGAATATTTCTCATAAAAGTCTTGGGTGTTACATTCTACCCCCCTTAAAATGGATTTTTCCCTCAAAATTCGTCACATTGTAACAAAAAGATGAGGATACCTCTCCCTAGTCATATCCTCAAGCTCCCATGTAGCTTCTTCTAATTAGTGGTTCCTCCATAAAACTTTCACCAAGCGAGTGGTCATGTTCCGTAGGACTTTTTCACTACGTTCGAGAATCTCTATCAGTTATTCATCATAAGAAAGATCTTGGTCCAGTGGTACAACTTCTGAGCTGAGTACATGTGAAGGATCAGGAGAGATACATGGAACACATCATGAACATGGGAGAGATTCGTTGGAAGTGCCAATCGGTAAGCCACCTTCCCAACACGATCCAGAATTTCAAAAGGACCGATATATCTAGGACTCAACTTTCCCTTATTTCCAAATCTCATGACCCTCTTCCAGGGAGATATTCGTAAAAACACTTTATAACCCACTTCAAACTCTTGGTATTTTCTTCGGTTGTCAGCATAACTTTTTTGTCGAATCTGAGCAGCTCTGATGTGTTGTTGAATAGATCTGACCTTTTCTGCCTTCTCATCAATAAGATCAGGTCCTAATAGCTTTCTTTCCCCAACTTCATCCCAGTAAGTTAGAGTTCTGCATTTCTTTCCATAGAGAGTTTCATAAAAAGCCATCTGAATACTGGAGTGAAAGCTATTATTATAAGAAAATTCCACCAAAGGTAGGTGTTGATCCCAACCACCTTTGAAATCCATCGAGTAAGCTCTCAACATATCTTCTAGAGTTTGAATTGTTCTCTTAGAATGAACGTCTGTCTGAGGATGATAAGCAGTGCTGAAACTCAACTCTATATCTAGAGTATGCTGAAGACTTCGCCAGAACTTCTAGGTAATCCTCGGATCCCGATCAGATATAATGGAAAGTGGTACTCCATGCAATCTTACCACTTCCTTCACATATATCCTAGAATGCTGATCTAGAGAGAAATCCTCTCTAATAGCGATGAACTGTGTCGACTTTGTAAGATGATCAACTATGACCCATATAGAATTATTGCATTTTGAATTTTTAGGAAGTCTGGTGACAAAGTCCATAGTCATGTTTTCCCATTTCCATTCAGGTATGGGTAATGGTTGTAACATCCCCTTAGACTTCTGTCTATCAACATTAACTTTCTGACAAACCAAGCATCGAGAGACATATTCAGCAACATCTCTATTCATTTCATCCCACCAGAAGTACTCATTCAGGTCTCTATACATCTTTGTGATTCCAGGATGAATAGAGATTGAAGAACTATGAGCCTCATCTAGCAGCTCCTTCTTTAATTCTGGGATGGGAGGAACACAGACCCGGTTCCTGAACATTATTATCCCATCACAATCAAGGTTGAATTCCAGAATATTTCTCACCTTCTTTTGTAACTCTACATCTTCTTTCTGTTCCTCTTTAGTCATCACATTTATAGATGGTTGAACATTAAATTGAGAAAGATACAATTTTTCCCTTTTCATTATAATTTCAAGATCGTTCCTTTGTAAATCCATAAATAATGGATCTTTTGTGATCCTCATCGTGGATAATCGAGCATGGTCATGTCGACTTAATGCATCTGCCACCTTGTTTGCATTCCCAGGGTGGTAATGAATTGAGCAGTCGTAATCCTTAATCAGCTCCAACCATCTTTTTTGGTTCATATTCAGCTCCTTTAGTGTGAAAATATTCTTTAAACTTTTATGATCAATATAAATATCACAACTTTCTCCATAAAGATAATTCCTTAAAATCTTTAATGCAATGATTACCGCAGCTAACACCAAATCATGAGTTGGGTAATTTTGCTCATGGATTTTCAATTGTCGTGAGGCATAATATATCACCATATCATTTTGCATAAGAACACACCCCAATCCCTTCTTGGATGCATCACTGTAGATCACAAACCTTTCTCCACTACAAGGTTGTGTGAGCACATGTGCACTGGATAACCTTATTTTCAACTCCTTGAAATTATCTTCACATTCCTCCGTCCAAACAAACTTAACTCCTTTCCGAGTATACTTGGTGAGTGGATTAGATAATCATTAAAAATATTTCACAAAACGTCGATAATATCCAGCCAAACCAAGAAAACTTTGGATCTCAGTTACTGTTGTTGGTCTTGACCATCTTTCGATAACCTCTGTTTTTCTTGATCCATAGATATCCCCTCTTTTTAGATTATGTGACCCAAAAATGCAACTTTTTGAAGGGAAAATTCACACATGGTAAATTTGGAAAAAAGCTTCCCCTTTCATAGGGTCTTCAATACAATTCTCAAGTGATCTTCATGTTCCTCCTTGTACTTTGAATAGAAAAGAATATCGTCTATAAAGACTACCACAAACTGATCGAAATAGTCTCTAAAGACTCAATTCATCAGATCCATGAAGATAGCAGGGGAATTAGTAAGACCAAATGGCATCACTATAAATTCATAGTGTCCATACCTTGTACGGAAAGCCGTATTTGGTATATCCTCCCTTTTGACCCTTCATTGATGATACCCTAAATGAAGATAAATCTTGGAAAAGTATTGAGCTCCTCGTAGTTTGTCATATAAGTCATCAATGCATTGGAGAGGATATTTGTTCATGATAGTGATCTTGTTATGTCCTCGATAATCAATGCAGAGTCTCATTGATCCATCTTTCTTCTTACCAAATAGAACAGGTTCTACCCAAGGTGAAGCACTAGGGCGTATGAATCCCTTATCAAGATTCTCTTGGAGTTTCTTCTTCAATTCCTGCAACTCAATTGTGGCCATTCTATACGGTGTCTGTGAAATAGGCAAAGCACCCGGTATGAGTTCTATTGAAAACTCAACTTCACTATTAGGTGGAAGACCCGAAAATTCATTTGGAAAGACATCATCAAACTCCCGTAAAATGGGCATATTCTTAATCGTGAGTTTCTTACCAACCATTTGAGATAAATAACCTTCATTTAGTGGAATCAAAACCCATAAGATGGAAGAAATTTCCACCGGAATGTTATGTTCATCCTTGCATCGATAGACGATCATAGACTGATCTGGAATATGAAATGTGACTTCCCTTCTTTGGAAATTGATATGAGCTCCATATAAAAAATCCAATTGATGCCAAGAATGACATAAAATTCCACTATAGGAAGTATCAAAATATTTGGAGGAAGCACTTTCACACAAACTTCAATAAGAGAAGAATTACAAACATTTGATGCGACTGTTGTGCCATTAAGGGTTGTCACATCTAACTCAACATCTAATTGTTGAGGTAATACAGTGATACCCTTAGAAAATTCATTAGAAATAAAAGAGTGGGTGGATCCAGAATCGAATAAAACATTTCCTACTTTATAGTGGATGGTAAGTGAACCTTTTACCACATCATTATCATACTCCACATCACTGATATAAATTGCATGTGACTTTCCTTTGTCTTTGGACTTAAGAGTTTGTTGATGTCGACCATCATCATCAACCCTTGGATTTAGGCATTTATTGGCATAATGCCCCATCTCCTTGAACTTGAAACATTAAAGTGTATTAGGTTCATTCTGTGTATCCCTTCTTTTGTTTGCATCATTAGACATCTTCTTCCCATCATTGCGACATTCAAATGCCCGATGACCTTCGTTTCCACATTTGAAACATTTACTTGTCCCTTTAAGACAACTCCATCCATGTTTCTTTCCGCGCATTGAGCATAAGTGAATGCTCATCTTATTTTTAGTGTGCTCTTTAGATTTTCCTTTGAATTCCATTTTCCTCTTCTTATCAAACCCATATGACTGATGGGTTACTCCAATCTCCATCTCAACTTTGAGAGCACATCGAACGATTACCTCGTAGCTATTGAAGTCCCTTATGGCCAAGGCCCTTCAAAGAATTGGTTTTAAGCCACTAAAGAATCGATTGATCTTACTCTCAAGTTGGATAATAATACCAGAAGAGTACCTTGAAAGTCTGGTAAAATTTTCATCGTAGGTACCAACAGATTCATCGTCTGTTTGCTTCAGTTCAAGAAACTCTTTCTCCATCTTTGTTCGGAGAATACGAGGGAAGTACATATTGAAAAATAAGTTCTTGAACTCGTCCCATTCCATGGAATCAATTTTCATCCCTTTGCCTCATATTCTTACTAAGATTCCACCATTGATCAGCATCACCTTCCAAACGATAAACTACTAAGATGACTTTATCATGTTCAGAACATTGAAGAACTGAAAATATCTTTTCAGTGGTACTGATCGATTGTTCAGCCACTAATGGATCAGAAGACCCACTGAATGAAGGTGGACGCTGCCTCATGAAGGATTCAACAGAATATTGCTCCTTCCATTTCTCATTTTGAAGTCCTGCATGATTCATAGCTTAAGAAAGTTGTGTGAGCATGGCTACATGATTTTTCATTCCAACTCCAATAATGTTTGGTTGTTTAGGGGGACAATCATTTCATTTCCCATCGCATTCCTCATTAACACGGTTCCTTCAGGTTCCATCCATTGACTAAAACCATGAAGAATATTGTGAGTGACAATAAATATAATAGAAAAAACACATAATCAAGAATAAAATTTTACACTTAAGGTCTTATCATAGTTTTTTCATGACCATGTCTAAAACACTAAGATTGTGTTCTATGCTTAGACTTATCCTTAGGGTTCTTACTAAGGCTTTCACTTCCTAGTTTCCAAAGGTTGACTATACGTTTGATCTAATACCAACTATAATGACCCATACTCTACATAAATTGTTAATACTTCAAAATTAAGGCACACTTATTACAACATCTTACAAAACTAGGAAAGGACCGTATATGTATATTGTCTTTAGAAACTGGGAAACACAAACAACTGGTTCATAAAGCATCTACATTGTCTCCCATTTATTTCATCATATCTAGAGTCCCTTTTGGAATATCCTACTTAATAACCTTCTTCCTGACCTAGGGAAGGAAAACATACAAAAGGGAGAGCTTAAATTCTTAGTAATGGTAAGCAAAAGAAATATCGATCACATCATATTCATAAGAATATAACAATTTGGAAATCATAACCTGCAAAAGAGATCATAATTTCATAACATGGGATAAATCATAGTAGTGAAATGTAATCCCAATAATCAAAACATAAAACATGAAACTTTGTGGCATACACACATAATCATAGATAATCATTTCTTAGTAGTCAAGACTCATATCCAAGACTATCTTAGCAGACAAAGTCCATTAGTGAACCGAGTTCACTCCTCGTTTCATTCCTGTTTCCCTGAACTGGTTTAACCTGTCATTCCAGCCATTTCTATCTCATGAGATATAAATCTTTACCCAATGAATTGGAGGGAGATATAGATTCCACCCATATCATAATGATACCATTCTTATGTGTGCCACAAAATCATAACCATAGATCATAGCATAACCCATGTAATAAAAATGAGAATCTTAAACATTGTGACATCATAAAACAATTCATATAAGATAAAGAAATTCATAAAAATATTTCCATCACAACATAATCAAATCAATGTAATAATAGGGATAGAAACAGAACCCTATATTATCTTAGATGGAAAATAATTTTGATAAAATACTTGATCTCCATTCTTGAGGAAAATATCCTTTCTACATCAAAAACATTTTCCATTCTTAACATGTCATATAATTTTGAACTAAAAGAATTTTATAAAAAATAAAATTGAAAACATGTAAAGGAATATCCTTGGAAACAATGTTTTAAAAATCCATTCAGGCCGTATATGTTAAAAAAACATTCTTCTCGTACTTTTGTCGGAAAAGTCAAAAAGTAACTCATACGAAAAACGACCAAAGATTCCTTTCATATCTTTTACGAAAAACTCACTGAAGGGTAAAATTGAATTTAAAAATTGTATTTGGATGGAGATAATATTACATACTGAGGAATCAGGGATGTGGATGATAAAATACACCCTATTAAATACCAATGTATAAACAATTTCTGATAAATTTGGGATTGTGACATTTTCCCTTACCTTAGGTCCAATTTGCTTCTTAAGTGTCTGAACCTCCTGTATAATGATTTAAATAATTTCATTGACTTATTCCAGAATCATACTTATTTTTATGATATCCTATATGGTCATATTCTTAGCTTCTTATTAGTAATATTTCATTGCTACTTGTTATTCGGGTGTTTATTACTTTTCGTTCTTATGCGTGTTTTGTCGAATAAATTCTTATTATTCTCTTTAGGTTATAGATACCTCATTTATAGAATGGTATTAGTGTAATATATATCATATTCATTCATTCAATTAATTTTTATAATCATTATGCAATGAAGATCATGTATAACGAGCCGCATCACATCGTGGAGACGGTATTCTGTACATACGCACGAGCGGTGATATCATTCCCATGATCATGGAATTGTAATGGAGTGTATGTAAACTATTTTATAATCAATATAACTTTAAAATAATCATATATAGTTATTATTTACACCATTATACCCATACAAGTAAGGTGGTGGTGGAAAATAGATTACACCATGGCGTGGATACAGTATTCTATACGTACGCACGCGTGATGATTTCCATTTCAGTCGGATGGATATATGGTGAAATAGGGTTGTTTCATACATATAATAACATACCAGTATATTAATTATACTGATGTTATTACTTAATAATGAAACAACTAAAGAAGATGATGTGGAAGAAGAAATAATGTTGAAAGAATCGGTAACAGACATTACCTCTTCTTTGAAGCGCCTCTTTTAGACCTCCTCTTAGGGCACTAAAATTGGTCTTTGAAGATGACCAGGACCTCTAGGATGTTTCTAGGGAAGTGTAGAATAGTATTTTTCAGGGGTTGGACGAGTTTTAAGGGTCAAAGTGGTGTGAGAAAGAGAGGGAGGAGGTGCCCTTTTATAAGGGATGAGAGGGGAACCTTTGGAAGAACTAAAAATATTATTTTATTATAAAGTCATATTCGGTTTTTAATAGCTCCAAATTGATTTATTTCGAAGCTAAGGTGCGGATGGGTCGAAATCCTCTCATCCAATATAATTTATAAAAGTTTAGGTCATTATATTAACCTTATCTTTTAGTTTTAACTCTTAGTTAATTAAATTGACATTTACCATGTCACTTTGTATTTTTATATTATATAGTTAATAAACATACCATATATATCAAATAGACCCCCAAGTGGTCCATTAATGATACACCAATCATGATATAAGTATCTTGGCCGATCCTAAGATTTTTAAGAATATAATAACAATTAATAATATAATATTTGTTTTACAAACTATTTAATGTAAATTTTGACACTATTTGGTAATTGATTTTTGTAAAAATCATAACAGAATTATTAGTTCGAACAAAGTAAATTAAATCAATACTAACATGTCATTTTAAAATAAAAAATTATTGTAATTCATAAAAAGTCTTAAATTACATTTATTTGGGTATTTATATCATCAATTATGTCAATATTTCATTAATAAGATAATTACGGCATCATCATTGTGTCATAAATAAATTAAATTATTTTAAGTCTAAAAATTACAAATAAAATACCATTATTTAGGAAATATTTTTAGCTTTATAATTAATAATTATAGTCGAGTTTATCTTATGTATAACCCTATATTAATAATGATTAAGATATTAAACTTTGATTTTAACTAATTTAACCGTCGTATAAATAAATTAATAATAAATGTCCTAATCTAATCCAAGTGGGCCTAAATGGTCATATATTATTCCTAAGGTTGTTTTTGGTCGAATTACACTTATCCAATAGAATTAGGACATGTGTTAGGGTAATAAAAATAACATTTTTACCCTTAATTACCCTATTTACTTTTAACCGTGGTAAAAAAGCAAAAAGTTACTATTCACCAAAAATTATTTTCATCTAATTGAACAAAAAATTAGTCTTTGATATAAACTTGTCTCGCGGATTTTCTAAATTCCACTCACAGAAGCGGTAATATTATGTTTTATGAAAAATTCAGTTTTTTTAACTACCAGTTAATGTTTTCACTATTCATCAAAAAAGGAAAGTTTCTAGAAAAATACCAAAAATTAGGCCTAAGCTATATTTGATATTATTAATTACAAAATGATGTATATTTTATCAAATTCAAAACATATCAGTTAAATTAAATAATTTAAAAATTAATTCTCGTCGTCAAAACAATTAGCGTGTTTTTAAGAGATAATTACTTTCAAAAGATTGACACTTGTTTATGTTTGGTTTAAATGTGAAATTACATCCAATGACCAACATTGTATTAATTGTTAAAAATATATTCTAAATATACTTTAAAACCAATAAAATTAATAATTTATCCCTATTAATTATTTTGATTAAAAAAGTTGTTTTTAAATAAAATTTAGTAATTTTCACTATTCATCAGAATATGAATGTTATCCGAAAAGTACCAAAATTTCACCCTAAGGTAATTTCAATATTCCGAATCCAAAAATGATTTCCATTTTGAAAAATAAAATTTACAAAATTTCAAAAAGTGGTTATTACTATTCATAATGACTTGTTTTAATAATATTTTAATTGCATATCGTTGTTTAGTGAAACTCGGTATTGCGTACGACGGAAGCTATTGAGGATGGTCACGATTGCGTGTCAAGAAAGAAAATCTAGTGTTGTGTGTAGTGAAAGATTCATTTTATTATTTATATAACATAAAAACAAAATATTTCTCATAAAATTCTCGGGTGTTACAATAATAAATACCATGATATATTTTTGAATGAAAATGTATGGAGGTATTAGGTTGCATGTGGTAATTTAGTGCAGTAAAATGGATTAAATTATGAAGAATTATAAAAATAATATATTCCCTGAACATGGGGATCATAGATATCTCATCAAAAAGGGAACATATGGATTTTCAAAACATTGAAAATGATGTTTAAATGAAAATAACATGTTTCATGATTCTTTGAGAATTAACGTTTGATATTACCTCCCGAAAAAATAAGAATGGAATAATGTTCATGAATTATTTTCAAAGAGAGTAATATTTCCATGAACAAGTGACATATTTCTTGAAATTTATGTTTCAATGATTCATCATTCATATTTTTTAAAGGTAAATATTTCATGAGTTTTAGGTGATTTGATCAATATGGTGTTGCATGAATGAGTTATGTGATGAAGGGGACATAAATTTTTTCATTTTTTATGAAAGTGGTATTTTTTTGGAATGAAATAAGATTCAATATAGTGAATATTTATAAAAATATTATGTGTTTTATCGAATTATATATGAATGGAATATTCATAATGGTTTAGAGTTCTGAGAATAGAAGTTATTCATTGAATTTTTTAAAATAAATTTAGTTATATGAATGGAATGAATATATTTTGGAAAAGTTGGTAGAAAGTTATAATGTTTTGAGAAGGGGTGGAAGAATATTTTTATTTCAAGTTACCCCCTCCAAACATTTTAGGAATTAATAAATGTTTCTGATTCAAGTGATCTCAATTTAAGAAAGAGTTTCCCAAAAGCATTTATTTCCAGAAAGGATTCATCCCAATATCAGTTGTGTGGAGAAATAACGTATATCCATTAATAAGAATATTGATTCAAATAAATACACCAGTACTCCTTATTTATTGGAGATTTTTTCATATAGAGGTGTTTTTGAATTTTTATAGTTTCATCAAATATTTTTTTGTTTCATGACTATTGAGAATTTAATGAAAATTTGAATAATTAATAATGTTTGGAGTTTGAAACAAAATAATTTTTTAAATGTAAGGTGTTTAAAATAATATAAAATGTTTCTTTAAAATTTAATTTTTCATGAAAACTATAATATTTTTTGATAGTGAATTTATGTATCATAAATATTTAAATGCTTCACAAATGTGATTATTCTATATTTTCATATCTGAATAGTATATAAAATAATTTAAACTTTATAGTTCCATTTATAAATTAGATATTCCGTCCAGAATTTTTGAATAGGGGATGCGGAGATGTGGTAATATGAAATCATACATTCATTTTTGTGTCACCGAGTTAAGGATTTTATTTTGTTAAAATAATATGATTCATATGTGCTTAATTTTTCATAAATTAGACTTCCAGGGTTTGAAAAGAATAAAATTCATAAAGGGGGAAAAATTTTCCTATTACACATCTTGAATCCTCTATAGAAGACATGTAGTAGAGTTTCACAAAATGAAACATGACATGACATAATTCATGACTCAATTCTTATAGATTTTAAGGGGAGGATCCCTTACACATTGTAACTATCCAATACACATCATAATGCATTTGAATTAAATATTTGCTACAGAGATATAGCTAGAAATTATGTACACATCGTGAGTCATTGATACATGATGTGAATGTAAACAATTCATAATATCTCGTGCAAGATATGAGTGAGATACATTTATATTCATTTTCCAAAGATATTTAAATGGATCATGCATTACATTATGTGAATCCCATTACATGTTGTGAATTTTTTTCCTATAAATAAAGCAGTCGGGTAGAGAATTTAGAATGCTTTTAGAGTTGTTAAATTATGTGTTTTTCATTCATTTCTCATGCCCTTTGATTAACTACCTCCTAAACTAAAATTTCATAGACTATTTTCTTTATTTTATTTTAATACAAGCATTGTGGATTGTGTTTCAACATCAAATTCACCCCCTTTTGGCATAATCGCCTTCATTTATAGTCAATAATTGATGAAATTTAGATACATTCTTTTAAACTCTCATTTCATGTAATTGTTATGTTATGTTTTGATTTAAATTTTTCTAATCATGGATATATTATCAAAAAATTTAATTAATTCAAATAATTCCATGTGTGTTAACCATTTAAATTCGATTCTTCTTGTTATTTTGAGCATAATATATATTTTCCTTTTTCTTGCATTAATTCCAACGATGTTTGGCTAAAACCCCCATGGTAGGGATCAATAATTGGTTAATATAATTCAATAAAAGCATCAACTCTCAATTTGGTAACCTTAAGGATTATTAATCAATATAGATAATATTTATCTATCCAATTCATGCAAACATCCCGTACAATGGGGTATTTGAGTAAAGGAAAATATATTTGTTGGATTAGATTAGGTAATGACCAATTTACAAAAATACATTTATTAGACCCTCTATGATATGGTAGTTTTCATAATTACAAATAATGTCAAAAAATAGATTATACTCTTTAATGCCATTTAATATCTATATGTAAATCCTTTATATATAATGAAAAATATACTCTAATTAGGTGATAAATTATATTTTTAAATCAATATGTTTACAAGTGTATTTTTATATTTATTTTTTGATGTCACTTTGTCGTGTAATGTTATGTGTAATATAGATTATTCATAAATTTTTTTGAGTTCCTGGAAACGAATCTATGTTCAACAAACTGATATTCAACACACCAATGTCCGACACACTGATCTTTGACACAATGTTGTTCGACACACCGATGATTGACACACTTCTATGGACACATCAATGTTCGCCACATTGATGTTTGACACACCGATGTTCGACACATCGATATCTGAGACACTGATGTTTGACACACCGAAGAGCGACTCAATGAAGATGACATACTGAAGATGACACACCAAAGATGACACACTGAAGATGACACACTGAAGATGACAGACTGATGCAAATAGTCTGAAAATGTTATACTGATGAAAATTACCCACTGATAGTCATAAATAACTGTATCATTATTATTAATTCATGTTTATTTATAACGGTCATATTTAAAAAGATTAATGTTCCTGACATTATTAATTGTTTTCTGTAAGACTATCTATAGAGAGTTTGAGGTACATGCACTTGCAGAGATACTAATGCCTAGTGGACCGTGAAGTATAAAATTACACCTACCTCAACCAAAATACTAGAGCTCAAAAAACAAAAGTAAACCCAGACTGAGTGAATACGCAATATTGAAAATATAGGAAGTCAAATCCTGAAATCACAATATGTTTTACAAGAAAAAACCTAGTGAAACTTGATGAACATCCTCAAAAAATAAGAACTGAACCATTTCACACCTAGAAGAATGATTACCGAAACAACGATACTCTATTCTAAATCCAACTTTTAGAAGTGTACTCAAATATAATTTTTCAAAAAATTCATTGAGTCCAGAGCTTTACTACACAACACATAGGGATTTATAAACCATAATTTTCATTCATAACACCATTGTAATCTTGTGGTTTCTTTTTGAGTTGTGTGTATATCCGTTTGTATCACACCCATTGTCTCCAGAGCATAAATGGAGGATTCCAAAATATCCTCACTCTCAATACTTGTTTTACTCTTGTTTCCCATGTATAACTATGGAAGCGATCATTTATGATCTGTTTATTAGTTTTTCCCATGAATAACTACGGTGAAGGTCATGTGTGACCTAGAAAACCCTATGTGCAGTTGTGAACCCCGATCCATGGCGTGGATCAAAAGTTTATTAATATAAACTTCTTGGTTGTAGCTGATCAACATGTGAAGGGGACTGGATCTCAACATGAGAGTGAAACTCTTGTATTAACCACTAAGATTTTTTTATTATATTTTTTTCTTTTATGAATTTATTCCATTAACAAAAAACAAACATTGATAGCTATTTTAGAAGGTGTTTATATCTATTTTGAATTAGTATATTATCTTCAAATATTATTCTGAATGTATATTAGTAAAACTGATAACTAATCAATCTTTAGGGAAACTAATTGAACATTCACAAATTTTATAAATTCACTACAAACTGATATTGGTTATTATTTTAATAGGGGATGATATTTTAAAAAACCAATTTTTAATAGAAAATTTATCGATACTCAATTCACCACCATCTTGAGTCATCTACTCCGACTACATTTCGTATCAAAGGCCTTTTTAAAAATTTATTATTAGTCATTCAAATCATTTCAACTGTGATTATAGCTGTATTTCAAAGATCTCAAAATTTCTGTTATTTCTAAATTTTCATATTTTTGACATTCTACTATAATCAGTAAACATGAAAATAAACTAGAAGGTGATTCTACCAGTAGAAAACCTTCCATTAATGGAACTAATTATGGTTAGTGTATGTATAAATTGAAAATATATCTAGAAATTATATGATTTGAAATCTGTGTAGATATTGAAAGTAAATATGCAATTCTAGAAACTGCTATAAACACATGGGATGAATCTACCAAAACGGCCTATAATAATAATTTTAATGAAATGAATGCTTTGTACTATACACTAAGTGATGAAGAGTTTTACTATATCTATTCTTGGAAAACTGCTATTAATATTTGGGACACTATATATGTTTCTCATAAAGTAACATATAATGTTTATGAAATGTTATTAAATAATTATACTGTTAATTATAAAAACATTATAATGATTCATGATGAGTCCATTTAGGATACGTATCTTAGGTTTAAAAAATATTGAATAAAATTATTTCTTTAGGAAGGGAAGTAACAGCCAAAAAGCTAATCATGCAGATTTTGAAATGCTTACCAGAAGGATGGTGTGGAACGTCTATGTCTATTAGTGAATCATGTTATATTGATATGATGGCAATGAAATAATTGAATGGAAAATTAATGAAGTATGAAGAGGAATTAAAATTAAATCAAGAAGAGGATGAACCAAAATGAAAGGTTTTAGCCTTCAAGACAACTGCTTGTAAGGACAATGGGAATGATTAAGCTGCTATTGAATTCTCAAGTAGTGATGATGTAGCTTCAGACAATGATGAAGAAATGGCCTAATTGGCTAGACGATTCATGAAATTCTATAGGAAAAAGAAGTTTTTTTAATAAGCTGAATTATAATGGCATGTATGATAAATTAGCCAATTGGACAAAGTATTGAAGGAAAAATGACAAATCTGAAGAGGTCATTTACAAAAAATGTAAAAGGAAAGGAAATCTCAAGGGTGACTGTTCAAATATGAAACACAAGAAAAAGTATTAAAATAAGGATATAAGGAATAAGAATGAAATGATGGCCACCTAGTGTGCCTTCGAGGAAAGCTCATATGAATTTTCCTATTCTCTGAATGAGAATAATGATAGGGAAAATATGTGTTTTATGACAATCACAGCAGAGGTAACTATAAAATATCATTATATTATTCATATTAATCTGAACTTGAGTATGAGAATTTGAAAAATTCTTAATTACTATAATATTGAAATATGTAAGAAGAAACATGTAATGTGTTGAGAGATAAGTTAAAATATATGGAGAAAATCATGATTTTAGTGGGACTGCTAATTCAGAAATTATAACAGAAAATGAATAAAATGCTCAACTGCTCAAGGAGAATAATGATTTAAAAATGTCTAATGAGAAATTAAATAAAGACATTGAAAACTATACTAATGGGAAAAATACTATTACTCAAATTCATGATAAACAAATTGCTCCTTAGTTTACTTATTCGATTGGATATCAATTAGGAAAAAAGAATTTATCCAAATCACGTTTTTTTATCAAATCAGGAATATCTGCATCATTTTTTGAGAACCATAATTCAACAGAAAGTTATAGTTCCACAAATATGATTATTTTATACCATTCTTCTGGACCAAAAAGATTTTATTTTTCAAACACTCTATATTCTGCATATATAAAACCCATAAGATAGTTGTTGGTACCTATTACTTATATTCCTAATGTATGTGGACCCAAATTAATATGGGTACCAACATTGTTTCTTGGTTAAAAAGTTTTGTAGGGAAACTGTAAAAAGATAACATGTTAAGAGATATGGTACTTGGAGAATGGCTATTCAAGAAGTTTGACATGGGATTTTTTTAAGATTTAAATGTCACATCAAGATTGAGGGAGGACATATCACATTTGGGGATAGTGGCAATGGAAAAATCATTGGCCTTGTCCAGATTGGTAACCCTAACTCAATTTTAATTTCGAAAGTATTTTATTTTGATGGATTAAAGTATAACCTCTTGAGAATATTTCAAATGTGTGATGATGGTTTTAATGCTAAATATAAAAATTATTCATGCCATGTTTTGGTTTCCAAGAATAATTTAGTATTTTCTGCTTTTATAAATGATGATGTATATGCTATAAATCTAGTCACACTATCCTCATAGAATTTCTTTTGTCTAAATGCCTTTCACAAAGAGTCATGGCTCTAGCATAAAAGACAAAGTCATAGCAACATACACTCTCATTTAATTTTATATAGAAAATTATTAGTTAGAGACTTAACCAAATTAGTGTTTCAATGAAATAAGGTCTATAATCATTGTCAAAAAAGAAAGCAACATAAAATCCCATTCAAACCAAAGAAATAAGTAACTACTTATCAACCTTTCATGCTTGTTCACATGGACATGTTTGGACCATCTAGAGTTTCAAGTCTCAATGTGAAGCACTATGTTTATGTTCTTTTAGATGATTTCTCTAGTTACACCTAGACCTTTTTCCTATCTCATAAAAGTGAAGATGGTTCGCTTTTTTACAATGTATGATAGGTTTGTAGAAAATATCAGTGGATTTAAGATTAAATCCTCAAAAATTGATCTTGTCTGTGAGTTTGAAAATCAAGATTTTGATGCTTTTTGTTCACAAAATTTCCATAATCATAACTTCTCTACACCTAGGACACCTCAATAGAATTTTTTGGTAGAATGAATAAATAGAACCTTATATGGAATTTCTTTAACAATGATTAATTAATATGATCTACCATTTATTTCTAGGCTGACGTTGTTAGTACATCTTGTTAGATAATACACAAAGTCATAATCCAACCCATCCTTAAGAAAACTGTTTATGAGTTGTGGAATAATAGGAAACTGAAAGTATGTTATTTTAATGTATTGGAAGTAATGTTTCTATTCTAAACACAAAAGATAATTTAGAAAAATTTTCCTCCAAAAGTGTTGAAGGAATATTTCTTAGAAGTTCTATAATAAGAAAATCCTATAGTGTCTTTAATAAGAATACCAAATATGTGGAGGAATCTATACACATAATGTTTGAGGAAGATGATCCATTTGAGCCCAGAAACTCACTATAAATTATTTAATAGGATATTTCATATATGGACATTAATGATAAAAACTCAAATAATCAAATGACAGAATCTGTGAATATATCATATACTGGAAATTAACTAGATCTTAACCATAGTGAACCAAATCAACCTAAACAATCTGAAATATCAAGTCCTACCTTCTCTAGACCAACCAAGCCACTTAAGAATCATCCCATAGATGTTTTTGTGGGAGATTTAGATAGAGGAACACAAGTGAGAGCTTCCTTGAGAAACCTGGTTGAACATTATGCTTTCATGTCACTACTTGAACCTAAAAATATCAGTGACGCAATCAATTATGAATTTTGGTTAACGACCATGCAATAAAACCATAAATAGTTCAAAAGAAATAATGTTTTCAAACTTTTAAATAGATTGAAGGACACTTTGACCATAGGAACCAAATGGGTGTTAAAAATAATGTTGGGGCAGATGGAAATATAATAAGAAATAAAGCTATGATAGTTTCACAAGGATATAATCAAGAAGAGGGAATTGATTAAGAAGATACCATTGCAAACATATCTAGACTAGATACAATTAGGACATTAATTGCCTATGCAGCACAATTGGATTTAATTTTTATCAAATGGATTTCAAATGTGCATTCTTAAATGGTTATATAATTGAGGATGTTTTTGCTGAAAAACTCCCAGGTTTTAAAAATCCACTTTTTCCAAATCCTATGTACAAATTATTGAAAGCATTATATGTTTTTAAACAAGCTCCAAGTGCTTGGAATGAAAGGTTAAGTAACATAATAATTTCTAAATGCTTTACAAAAGGACTCACATATCCAAAATTATTTATAAATAAATTTGAAATAAGTTTTAATAGAACAAATATATGTATATGATATAATCTATGGATCATTGAAAAACAATTAATGTAATGATTTTTCAAAAATAATGAAAAGTGAGTTTGAAATAAGTTTAATTGGTGAACATAAATATTTTATTGTATTTCAAATATTTAAAAATAAAGAATAAATTATTTTAAATCAAAGTAAGTACAATAGAGATTTTTTGAAAAGATATGGTCATGATTACATTATGCGTAGTGATACCCCTATGAGTTCTACATGTATGATAGATCGTGTTTAAAATTAAAAATTAGTTAATCAGAATAATTAGAAAGGAATTATTGGGATATTGTTGTGCTTAAATACTAGTAGGATAGATATTATGTTCAGTGTGTGTATGTGTGCAAGATTTCAAGCACATCCAAAATAGTAAAAATTAAATACTGTTAAAAGAATTTTCAAATAACTCAAATATAGAACTAACTTAGGACTATTCTATCCTAATGAAAAACATTTTGATTTAGTTAGCTATCCAGATGCTGATATTGGTTGATATAAGTTTGATAGAAAGCGTACCTCTGGAACATTATACTTTTTGGGAAAGTCACTATTATCATGGTGTAGTAAAATTTAAAATACAGTTGCATTATCAAATTATGAATTAGAATACATTGTTGCTGGTAGTTTTTGTGCATAAATTTTGTGGATGAAACAAACCTTATTAGGATATGGATTTCTATTCATACATATCCACAAAAACTATGACAAAAAAAGTGCTATTAACATTTCTATGAATCAAACTTCTCATTCTATAACGAAGAATAATGATGTAAGACATCTTTTTTGGAGAGATCAGTATATAAAAAGTGATAAGACTCTTGAATTTATTGGTACTGAACATCATTTTTCTGATATAGTCACTAAACTCTTAAATTATAAGAGAATTAATTATATCAGACATTAACTAGGAATGATAAATCAGAATGTTCCCCTGAAACTGATATCCTGAAACCGATCTCCTAAAACCGATCTCCTGAAACCAATCTCCTGAAACCAATGTCCTAAAACTGATCTCCTGAAATAGAACTCCTGAAACCGATCTCCTGAAACCGATTTCCAGAAAATGATCTCTTGTAACTAATCTCTTAAAACTGATCTATTAAAATATTTCTCCTGAAATGGATATCTGGAAACAGATATCCTAAAACTGATCTCTTGAAACCTATCTCCTGAAACTGATCTCTTGAAACCGATCTCCTGAAACTGATCTCTTGAAATAGATCACTTGAAACTTATCTCCAGATACAGATCTCCTAAAAACCATCCTTGAATCTAATTCATTGACACCAATGATTTTAGGGACTCTTTTTTAATTCTGTTTGTTTCAGACAAAATGACGTTGTTTTGTATTCTTTTTTCCACATTTAAATTTTATTCTTTATGATTTACAATGCCTAAATGATATATTTTTTGGATCCATGGTCTTCAATGCATGAATTGGAGTATGGATTGTGTTTGTTGGAAATCCACAGTGGAAGTTCAGAATGTGTACTAGCAAAGTGATCATACAGTTCAAGCATACAACAATATTGAAGGTGGCGATGATTCCTAATGTGTGAAAAAATTTTGGGCCTGAAAATTGAAAAATGGAGAAATGTGATTTTTCCAGAGTCTTGCGTGTCTTTTACTTGAAGGATAGGCAACTTTTGTGCCTATCGTTTTTCAAGATCAGAATGTTGAAAATTGGAAAATGGATAAGGGTCTCGCCAGTATTGGTTGGGTCGCGCATGTGACCTGCACGCTGAGAAAGGACCTATGCGCCGGTGCCTAGGAGGATTGGAAACTTCCATGCCTATATTTATTCATGAATAGAACATCAAAATATGGCAAAGGAATGGGGTCCGCACAAGTATTGTTGTGATCGGACATGTGAGTAGCGCGATAGAGGCTTGGTCGGGTGGAGCTGCGTGTCGGGACTTGCGCCTCGTGATGACACATGTGTGCCAACGCACAGAGTGTCCAGTTTGCCTATCAATAGAGGACCACCCCTCCTCATTTGGAAGGCAGTTGAAGACTTAGATATTTTTCATGATCTCGTCACGCATGTGGTTTAGTCATGAATGTGGCAGTTGGGTCCCGTAAGTAGAGGCTACGCGCTGGTTGTTGGCTGCGCGACAAAGGAGGTTTGTGCGTTAAACGCGCAACATCGCGCAAGTTTGGAGTTGAAGGAGGCAGTGTCGTGCAAGTGTGTTGGTGTCACCTGCGCGCCGAATTTGTACTACGCAAGTGACTTGCATGCCGTTCTTGATACTTTTACGCCGGCCTTGGAGAAGCGCGCTAGGCGAGGTTGTTGTACACCGATCCTTTTGGAGCTGCACGAAAACTTGAATATTTCCCAACACCATCGGTGAAAAGTGGGATTAGTATATGAGTGAAATTTGGACTTCAACAAAGCATCTACATTCAGCATAGGATGATTTTTTTCAATGATGAAGAGACCTTCACATCTATAAACTGAGTGTGACTTCACCAAGGGAAGTCATCCAGGGGGAGTCAATGGGAGTGACCTGAGGGACGTTGTGAGCTATCCCTGAACCCTTTTAAAGGCTGTGAGAATGGGATAGAGTAACTATTCCTAAACCTATGTAATCCACATCTAGAAAAGTTTACTGTAATTAGGTACGACCGAAAACCGTTCTACGTATGTTCCTTGGACGTAGCCCTTAGTGGTGAACCAAGTGAAAAAGTGATGTGTCTTTTTTGTGCATGTGAATGTTTGTTTTCTGATCATATTAATAATACAGGTACAACAAGTTCCTACCAACGTGGGAACAAGATCCATCACATTAAAAGAAAAAGTATTCACCCAGATTCACACCTACCTTCTCAGGGTGCCTCGGGGTCCTTCAATATTTTTTTCAATCCATCCCAACCATTAACCTTCCAACTGTCGTAATTCCTTCTACCCTTTGTCACTATACCTCACGATCATCATCCTCAAATCTTTTAGAATCTGAAGCATCGACATGGAACAGACCAAGCACGATATGGAATATCGAAGAAAATCACCTTCTTATAAGCATCAGAAGGGTGAGTCCAGTGGGACTGTAAAATATAGTTTATAAAGCCAAGTGTTTATGACTAAAAAAGAATTGTATGTTGAGTTACTACAATCAAGAAAGTCATTTTTATTAAATGTAATGGAATCACAAGGGTGGATGAGCATGTTTGATAATAATGAAATACCTTATTATCCATAGCTAGTGATTTAATTCTATCACCATTTCATGATATCTATGGATGATGCTGAGGCAGCAATAATGAAGTCAGTAATAAATGGAAAGGAAGTTGATTTTTCATCTATGGAATGGGATATGTTCTTTGAGATGCCTCATGACGGTTTCTATGTGGATTATCTGGGTAATATTCCACCTTCCTCTAATTTTTTCTCTTATGTAAATGCTTTGATAGAGCTGACTGGAAATTGAGAATCTAGGTGGAAAATTATAAGTGGGTTTGAAGGAGAAAAAAGATTTTTGTTTATGTTTATTCAACATCAAATATACATAAGATGGGTTGATTTCTCTACTGTGAATTACTATGATGTATTCTTGATCTATCTGTTGAAACATGAGATAAAAGTGAACCTGTGTAGGTATATAATGGTGCATTTCTTAGATTTGATAAGGCCATCCAAAAAGGCATCTTGTATATAATATCTGAGGATTATCACTGCCATGTTAAATATGTTATGATCTGTGGAATATTGAGATGAAGTGATAAATACATGTAGTTGTTAATGTCTTCAAAAAGATATTTTTAAGAAGATGAAGATCTTCTGGAACCCATGGAAGAAATGATGGGTATATTATGAAGAAAGGTTGTTTGTCGATTTCAATCCAGTTGACCATCGTACAAGAACAATGGATCAAGTTGATTCAAGTCACATACCAGGAGAAAAACCAGTTTATTCTGATAAGGTATCAGAGCCAGATGTTCCAAGGGAATATGTATATCCTTTTGATGATTGGAGTGATCCACATATTGCTGAATGTGTAAAATAAATGACTTATGGACATTCCAGTCCACCTTTAGACTTACCCACAAGAGATCCTATATTTAGATATGAGGATGAGATAGAGATGGAGGTTTCTGGAGTTTATGTATATACATGTAAATCAGATTAGGAGTGTAATGATGATTATGTTGATGATGATGAAGTAGGAAATTATGATCCTGCAAGTGATTCTTTATAAGTGGGACAACAAGTGGTGGACAGATCCAATGAGGAATTATTACATGGTTTTGGTGATGGTGTTGAGCATGTTAAACAAGAGGTTATTGATCATAGAAATGTTGAACATGATGACAGATAACCCATACTAATTATGAAAATAAATAAATCATTCAATAATTAAATTATATTTTATCTGTTGGACCAAATGATGAAGTTGGGGATCATGTGCCCCAAAATGGGGAAGTTTTTTCAGAAGAGGAACTGGCTGAAGATCGTGCAGAACCTGAGGTTCAGTTGTTTCTTTTATGCAGAAATGTTGTTATGGCTAGAGGACTGAATGACGAATTTGATGAAGATGACGGTGTTCCAGAGCCTCATGGATGAAGTATCAGGATTGATACTGTTGATCCAAAATACTGGACCTATACTAGAGAGTGGAACAATGATCTAGGACACATTCTATTTGGTTTGGAGTATGACTAATATGAGGAGAGGGTGCCTCCCCCTCTTGTTCTAGAAGTCCAAGCTAAACTAGAACTTATTTCCACTATTCGACCAGTTGCACATATATCAGTAGAGACATTAGCACAGACTGTGCCCAATGACTATGTCACTATATCTAATTTGTACCAATTCAAAAATAATCAATGTGATTCATGGATAGCTTCATTTGGACCCAGATGTGAATCCAACTCTTCAATCAGTATTTCAGATGCCGAAGCAGTGAAGACTGCAAGAATAGTGATCTAGGAGATTCAACTGAATCTCATTACCATAGCAGATTCTATTTTTAGGCACAATAATTTAATTATAGAAGAAGTAAGAAAGATTAGAAATGAGTTAAATTCTCTATCCTCCGAATTCAATACTACCAACTGTGGTGTTTCAGAAGTTCATGGGAACTGGGTGACTCATCTACTCGGTGTGGATCAGAAGAAGTTGAAAGAGGAGCTTGGAAAAAAGTTAACTGGCCCATCCAATTTTGGATATCGAAAAGGTGTTGATACTAATTTGGAGTCTCTTAAGGGTGTAATTAGTGAAGAACTCCATCATCTTTACAGTGATTCAGAAAAAGAAACTCTTGAAAAAGTGCATTTAAATACAGACCTCATGTAGATTATAGTTAGGAATTGCACCAATAAAGCCTCTGCTGTTCAAAACGAAATTTGAGAAAAGGTGGAAAAGTACTTTACTAAGATTTACACCCATCATGACCTCATAAATAGAATCAGGATTCTAGCAAAAAATATTAGAATACATGATTTCATTGAAGCCTTAAAGAAGAAAGTTACAGAATTGAACACTTTTACCCCTTTTCTGAATAAATTCATGGTGAATTATGATGACATAGAGAAATATATGTAATATAGTGGTGAAATCATTAATTATTTCATAAATCTCGTTAATCCTGATCTGAATGTCTATGATGAAGCCATTGTGGACCCTCCTACAGTTTCCATTGGTGCTGCCTCAAGGCCTCCACCTCCAATGAATTTCTATCAGGATCTTTCAAAGATTTGACCAATCATTACAGAGATAACTCTCAGTATTATGTTGTGAGAAAGAAGGATTATCATTGGATAAAATTTACCTACATGTGTTGGCATGCCTAATCTTATCTTCAGACCTCCTCTATGTTCTGCCACTCCTAAACCATCTTCTCCTCCTTTGGATCCTTCATTTAAAGGAAAATCCCCTCAGAAGCGAAACCCTTAGTGATGGATTTTATTTTTTATAGGGATTTGATCTTTTTAGGTTGTCTTTTACTTTTATAGAACATAATGGAAATATTTATGGTGTCATTATTTTATGATATTTCTCCTCTTATTTTCTTCTTCTCTTTTTTTAATCCCAAAAGGGGGAGAAAAGGCATAATTCATACACTATTTATCTTTGGGGAAGCATTTCTGGTATTGGTAACCTGGCATGTACTCATCTTAATCCTTTTATTGAGGGGGATATTTGTTTTAAAACCTCAAACAAGGGAAGTATCTAGATATATTGAATAATATCCTTCAGTTTTGTATGTTTTATGTACTGATTTTTGATTCTATATATTTCTATGTATTCCAAAATTTGTAGTTATCAAAACAGGGGAGATTATTGGACCCTCTATGATATGGTAGTTTTCATTTTCAGAAATAATGTCTATCTACATGTTCTAAAATTTCATGCCATTTAATATCTCTTTGTAAATAAATTAAAACATACTGAAAATATAAATTAATAAGGAAATAAATTGTCTTTACAAATCCAAATGTTTACAAGTATTTTTGGATGTCACTTAGTCATGTAATGTTATGTGTAAAACATACTCTTCATAGGCTTTTTTATAGTTCCTGGAAACAAACTAATGTTCGACACACTGATGATGGGCACAATGATGTTCGACATACGAATGATCAACACACTGTTGTTGGACACACTGATGTTCGATCAACCGATGTTCGACACACCGATGTTCGACACATCGATGTTCAATGCACCGATGTTCGGCACAACGTTGTTCGAAACACTAGTGTTTCACAGATCGATGATCAAGACATAAAATATGACACACCAATGATGACACACCATAGATGACACATTAGAGATGACACACCGAAGTTTACACACAAATGATGAAAGACCGATGCTAACATATGGAAGAAGACATGCTAAGGAAAATGAGTCATCGATATTCATAAATAAATATTTAATTTGTATTAATTCCAATTTATTTGAAATGGTCGTATTTAGACAAATTAATGTTTCTGACATTATTTAATGTTTTCTGTGGGACTATCTGTTGACAGCATGAAGTACATGCTCGTGCAGAGATCTTCTTGCCCAGTGGACCTTGAAGTATAATAGGACATCAAACTCAACCTAAAAACTAGAGCTCATAAAACACACTGAAAAACAGATTGATAAAATACGCAATATTGAAAATAAAATAACTCGATGCTTCAGCTGACAAGATGTTTTACAATCAACAAACTTGTGAATGTTGCTAAACATCCTCACAAAAGAAGAGATGAAACATTTCACATCTAGAAGCAATATTACAAAAACTGTGACAAATTGTTTTAAATACAACATTCAGAAGAGGACATGAATATCATTTTCCCCTAAATTCATCGAGTCTTTAGATTTACTGCACAACACACAAATATTTCAAAACCCTATTCTTCTTTCATAACTCTATTTTGATCTTGTGGTTACTATTTTAGTAGTGTGTATATTTTTTTGTATCACAAACACAATTTTCTGAGTATAACTAGAGGATACCAAAGTATCCTCACTCACAATCCCCTATTTACTCTTGTATCCCATGTAGAACTATGGAAGTGATCATGTGTGATCTGTTTATTAGTTTTCCACATGAATAACTGTAGAAGAGGTCAAGTGTGACCAGGACATCCCTGTGTGATGTTGTGAACACTGATCCATGGTGTGGATCAAATGTTTATTATTATAAATTGCCTGGTGGAAAGTGATCACAAAGTGAAGAGTACTAAGTCTCAACATGAGATTTAACATCTTGTATTAACCATTCTGTTGTTTGCCTTATATTTTTATCTGTTATTTATTTCATTCAATAAGATAAACTGAACTACGATTGTTAGTTTAACAAGTGTTTATAACTATTTTGAATCAGTAGATTAGCTTAAAAAATTTCATAAATCATAGATTAGAAAAACTGAGAACTAATAAATAATTTGAGAAACTAAATGATCTTTGATGACTTTTAAAAATTCACTAAAAGCTGTCATTAATAATTATTTTAATTTGTGGATTCTATTTTAAAGAACAAATTTTTTTCTAAAATTTTTATATATAATAAATTCACCCCCACTTGAGTCATATACTCCGACCAACAATGTTCATCCATAGAATCCTTAAATAATGTATTTAGGTTGTCACTATTTTCTGATAAAGGAATAGTTACTTCATTGGTAGAACTAGTAAATTTGACCAAAATCAACTAAAAATTTCCACATTCTTCACTAAATTAATCAAATGATCCTACCAAGTGATAATTAAGATAACCATTTCTACAGATACTAGAAATTGATCAAGATCCTAGTCTAATTCCTAATGAAAACCAGAAACTCCCTAGTTATAGATTTCCCAATATAACAAACTTTCCAGGACTCACACACCAAAAATAACAAACCATTGGTTGACAGTGCTAGAATTTGTTCCCTCTAAGATCAACCACGACCATTCACTATACAATTAAATTGTAGGATGTGATGTTTTTGAACACAATAAAATTTTAATCTAACCAAATCCTGCCCAAATTTCAATGACACATGCAGTCATATCAAATTTGGCACCATTTCTAATGAATTGTTATGGTTCACACTATCTATCCATTATAAAAATTCCTTGGATTTAATTTTAATCACCCCTTTCCCTCCCTAACTTTTTCAATGAATCCATTGTGTCCTTTCACTGCATTATAGTTCATGTACCTATTCCATTAAAATAATTTGGTGAGTCGTGATACATATGTTCAATTATCCTTAGATCGTATGATCAAACAATATCTTTCTACATATAATTGTAAAAAAATGTTCGACATAAATAATTTAAGGGTAATGAACATACCAAACCCTTAGAACAAGTATCAATTGTTCATGCAGAGAACAAAATTCCGCAACCAAGGACAATCATGGATTAAGAATTTCTATCAATCCATGGTGGTGAATCAATAAAATATCATCCTCCAATCCCATACTACACTTTTGGAATCAGGCATGGACTCATTCACATGATCCATAACACGAGGAAATATAGTAGATGTAGTGTTGAGATCATCATGACCACATCTCCAATATCCTGGAAGTATGAGATACCTTTTTCAACCAGGGAGTATCATTATATTCAATCTAACTCTAAAAAATTTCATTATATCTACGAGACCATGAGTTTTATTGGATCAAGAGTCAAACTCCTAAGTCAATCATCACATAGGACAATCTAGCCATGATGTTCTAGGAAATATATTTCACACCAATCTATACTTTGAATTTCCTGAAATATATAGAGAAATTTTATCAGACTAATATAGAAGGAACAAGTGAAGTATGGGACATATTTATGGAGCTCGTGAGGATGTTCTGACACCATAGACTAGATATGTGGATCTTTCTCCAGACATTCTACCAAGGCCACCAACTACCCATATGAATAGTCTTTGATGTTTTCACTGATGGGGGACTGATGTTCAAGACACCTAATGATGGAATATCCATTTTCGATAAAGTCTCACCCAATGCCAGCCTATGGATAACTGGTTTTGGACCACCTCAGTGTGGTTTCCACCATGTATATGAGATTATAATACTATAAGCTCAAATAAAAGTTATAACAATGAATTTAGTTTCATTCCAACTGCATGCAACATATCCCATTTTGGCACCTGTAATGGAAATATAGTCCTGAGAAATGTGTAGGGGTACACACATAAACTTGGACATCAAGGAAGTAGTTGAGGAACCACAACCTCATGATGGTAACTTCTTCAATTATAGTTAGAAATATCATCAAATTCAACTGAAACATCAATATTATCATTAGAGTTCGTCTTAACATCCACCAATAAACTACTAAGGAATTTTTTAACAATGTATTTATCAAGTTTAATTCAATTATCATGGACCTAAAATGTATATTCTTATGTACCAAATTCCAAGACTTCAAGAACAAATTTTTCAACAACCGTTCCCAAAATGATGACCACAGCAGTTTCATCCAGCTCTTCCAAGGCCTTAGAAACAACAATCTCCTCTCCAATGTGTCATAGAGAAAGTTCTAGATACTTTTTTTCCAAAATAATACCAAAAAATTTTTAATATTGAGATGATGATATCGAATAAACTAGCTACCTCCCACAATATTTATGATCAAATCGTTCAAATATGACAATTTTTTTTATAGATAACCGGGTACTCTACCTAGTAATACATAAACATACCCAAGGGAAGAAGCTATGGTGTAGTGCGAATATATTTAATGCTTTATTCTTTCCAATAACCTGGTGGAGGAGATGAAGGAAAAATTTATGATCCTAATAAGAAACAACTAGTTGAAGAAGAAAATGTTTATGGGACCACCAAAGTAACATCTCCAGAGGTATCACCAGCTACATACACAAAAACTTCTATTCAACCAAAATAACTAATATAGGTATCCACATAACCTCAAAAACCATATATTCAATTTTTGAAATGATAATTATAAGACAGACATGAGTCATAGTATAAGTAGATTCATGAAATTTTAATGAAACATCATATCAATATACAATTTGTAGAATACATTTCTCAAATTCCAAAATTTTCAAAATTCATTAAGGCTCTATTTTTCAAGAAAAAAAAAATTGAAGATCATGTTGTCATATCACTAACTGAATAATTATATACTATTGTTCAATAGAAACCCCCACCACTGGGAAGATACTATGGATGTTTTTCAATTCTATGTGCTACCGGGGAGTGATAATTTTGAAGAGCACTGTCCGTTCATGGATAAAGCATCAATATAATGAAATTGACCATTTTGTGAAAACAAGAACATAAAGAGGTGAAATCAACATGTGTAGGGAAAAAAATTATAGACCGATCAGTTAATTAACCTCGAGTAATTCTCAATGATGTTCTAGTTAATATTAGAAAATTCATATTTCCAGCAGACTTCCTAGTTCTAAACAAGGAATATGAATGTGAAATATTCATTATTCTCAAAGGACCATTTATAGACACATGAAAGGTGATGAATGATGTGAATCAAGGATGTTGAATCATTCATGTTATAGAAGGGTATATTGACCACACCATCATCAATGCTTCTAAGGAATAAAAGTTAGCCAATGATTGTCATGAAAAATCCTATACTGAAGAAGTAAATTAATACATGTCCATAGAAGAAGATAGTGATGAGTAATTCTATTCGATGTTGAGAAATTGAGCTTCAGCGAACCACTCACAAGAGATAATGTTTTTCACTTCACCCTAACGGGAAATTTAAAAACCAATAATAGAGATGAATACTTAAAAAATACACATATGTATTAATATTTAGGTGCTTCATCCCCTTTTCCAGTAATCATAAAATTTGAACTACCTCAGGAATAAGAAGAAAAATTGGTTGATTTTTGGAAGAGACAAAAGCATTCAATAGTCTGGTGATTGGCCACCATTAATGGAAAATGTATAACTGTATGAAATAAAAAGTTTCTTCTTGAAAATGATGGAAAAACAAAATTTTAACTTCAATGGAAGCTCACACCACAAATAAAAGATATTTTCAAAAAAAATTATTCTATATTCCTCATATGGGAATAATATTTTACATATCTGATACTAAATTTTTCAACCCACTACATGTAGTTCCTAACAAAGGTGGACATACAGTAGAGAAGACTGATGAAAATAAACTGATCCCAACCCACACTATAATTATATGGAGAGTTTGTGTGGATTATTTTAGTTTGAAATTAGTAATAACAAAATATCATTTTCCTTAACACTTCATTGGAATATGTTAGAAATTATTGCATGTGATGAATTTTTCTCCTTCATGAATGGATCCTCATGATAAAACCAAATTGTTGACGATCCAACTGATTATTCAAGGACCGCATTCAAATGCACATTTGGAACCTTCACCTATTGGACCATGTCAATTGGAATATATAATGTTATACAATAATTTCAAATATCTCCGTAATGTATATTACTTAATTTGGTAGAGTAATTCTTTGAAATATTAATTTTTGACCACTTAGTCTAATGATGATCTTCTGATGTCTTCTTAATAAAGTTGGAGCTAGTCCTATCACCCATTGATGAAAATTTCATAGTCTTAAATTTCAAAATGTGTATTGTTATGGTTTAAGGATGCATAGTCCTTAGGAATAATATTCACAGAGAATTAATAAAAATCAACCCATCCAAAATCATTGACATCAATAATTTACCTAAATCATTAAAAATTAAGGTTATAAGAAACATTTTGGGACATGATAGATTCTACACGTGACTTTTAAAATACATCACAAAAGTTTCCCATCAATTGAAACACATGTTTTCAAAATATGTATCATTTTATTTTACCCTGGACTATCAGAAGGCATTCAATACATTTAATAGAATCCTTATAGTGGCATATGTGATGATTTCACCTAAAAAGGAAAATGAGTAAGAATTGATATGTGATGTGAGGGACATTACTATTGGTACTATTTTAGGAAATGAATTGGTCAAAAATTCTTTCAAATATACTTTACCAACCAAAAAATTAAGGAATAACAAATAAAATAAACAACTACAGTGAAAGAACTCTATGCTATTGTGTGTGCATTTTGAACAAATTTATGCTTATCTAGTCTTATCCAAGGGGTTTGCGCATACCGATTATGCTTCCCTAATGTGTCTAATGAACAAGAATGATGCCAATCCAAGGATGATAATTTGGATCCTCATACTAAAAGAATTCTATATTGTGATCAAAGACACAAAATGAATGTAAAATGTGATCTTTAATCATTTATCCAGAATTCCTCATCCATTAATCATGGATACTAATCATACTGAAATTGATGTATGTTTCCCTAAAGAAACAATTTCCAATATATATTTTAGCTATGTTTTTTTATTCTTCCAATTATCATTCCATGGGATTCTTGCTCCAAGACCCCTCATATCAATAAGAGAACAAATTTTTGGAAATGTGATCATTACAACTGGGATGAACCACTCCTGTTAAAGTGTGGTGTTGATGGATTATTGGAAAATTTAATCCCTAAGAATGAAATACCAAATGTGATGGAAATGGGACATGTTTCCCCAACAGGAGCACAAATGGTCTCGTACACACTTTAGAAAAAAAATGTAAATAGAAGACTCGTTTGTCCGATGATACACTAAGATGTAGCAGAATTTTTTGATGATGTGATAGGTACCAATGAACTAGGAACTATGGGAAAATGATAAAAATGACTGAAGCCTTATTATGGATGTTGTGATCTTTGATATTTTGGAGATTGAATCATGGGACCATTTACCACTTCATATGGAATTTAAAATATTTTAGTTGGGATTGACTAAATCTCAAAATAGGTAGCTGCTGAAGATATATAACATGAAATAGAAAAAGTGTTAAAGAAATTTTGGAAAAAGATTGTATTTTAAAGATTTGTATTTCCAAGATCACTCATCAGTGATTGAGGAATACATTTTTCCAAAAAATATTTAAAAAAAATACTCAATAAATACATAATCTAGTACAATACAAAGACTCCCAATTATCCACATACATGAGAGGAAGGGGAAATTTCAAATAGAGAGAACGAGAAAATCGTGGAAAATAATGTGAACACTAACCGAAGTGATTTGAGTCAAAAATTTGATTATTCAAAGTGTGAATAAAAAAATGAATATAAAAAACCCATTGGTTCAACATCATACTGATTATTTTCTGGGACACCATGTCATCTTCAATTTTAACTAGAGAATCACTCATATAGGGAAATAAAGATGCTAAATTTAGATTTTGAAAATGATAGAGAATATCTGATGATATAGCTGACTGAACTAGAGGAAATGGGGAAGGATGCCTATAATAATTATTGTATCTACTAAGAAATTACAACTAAAAGGAATGATCAATGAATTTCCAGATGTATGATTGTTCTTGGAATAAGGTCCTCTTATTCAACTCCAATATTAAATTGTTCCCTAGTATGATGAAATAAAAATGGTCAATCCCCTTTGATGTTTTTCAAGTTTTACCTTACAGGACCATTGAAATTTAGAGAGTTGGTGGGACCAATTTCGCAGTGTACGATCAAATATTAAAAATATTCCACGAACCCTTCAATGAATGTTCTATCATCAGCCTCAAGTTCATTTGAGTTTTAATTGAGTCAATGTAATGACATTTAAGGAAGATATGAATAGGAGGAAACCATGGGTATGTAAATGTTTTCCTAGATTTGATTAGAATTTAGTTATAAATGTTTTAGATAAGACAAGAGTTGAATGATAGGATTGGGAAATGTTTTGAGTTAAAATTTCAATTACAGACTGCGTAAACTTGCTACATGACATCTAACATTCCTGTCAATAATCCTATAAATATAAGCATTATATGACATGAACTAGGGATAATATTCATTTAACCACACTGATTTGTTGAAAAATAATTCATCATCCTTAGGTTTGCAACATGTTACCCAAACCCCCATGACCACTCACTTCCCTGGTCTGCCTCCATCCCACATAGAAAACACCAAGCCCATCCCTTCTCCTATTTTCTCCCTCCCTCTCGGTCACAACTTTCTCCCCACTAGAACTGATGTATCGACACCAACCATCTGATAACACAATCCCCAATCCCCTCCACCTCACATGGCCACAAGTCAAGAAACCCCCTTTATCCACCACCTGAAAGACTCCTTCAAAAATGATGAGAACCAATACAGTGAATCTAGAAACATCAATGAAATCATCAAACCATGATGAGTAGCCGCTAGCCATGAACCAATGTGGCACTACAGCTTCTTTACATCCTACAACAGCCATTGTTGCACCAGTTTCCTAGGATGAATTCTCAAAAAGTACCAAGGATTCATCATATGATGAAAACCTCCATCTACACTGTTTCATGTGATTATCCATCCCACATCACCGTGTAATCCTCCCCAGGTTATAGGATAAGAAAATGTTGATGAACAAGACCATAGACATTGTTATTTTTTCTATAATGAACATCAGTGATGCCATCATTGACATCTTAGTAACACTAAATTTAGACTACACTGTTAAGGTTTGTGGGGAGATGTTTAGGAAGCTACTTCTGGAGTTACTGACTACCATTGAGGCAGACATATATAGACTTCTATTTTTTCTGGGTGGCCGAACCTATGAGATATATTTTTCCATGATCTATATTGGCCTAGGCACTTATACATATGATTTTTTCACATTCGATGAATTTCCGACACATCAATTGGATCCAAGATGATCTAATTTGCAATGTTTTTGGGGGATGATTGAAAGATACCCTTTGATACCCCATGACCCAAGGATAACCATTCCTAACATGTTGTGTATCCCAACGTTGAATATACATTATATCTCCTTTACTCGCACAATTAATTGCATGGTAGAGTCGAATTGGAGCGTGATCCTTGTATATGTTCTCATCTTTGCAGCAACAATGGGTGGCCCGACTATCAACACAGCTACTCAGTTCACATACTATAACTAGGATAATGCCTAACTGATTTGAGGTACCATGTTGGGAAGATCATTTATTACCCACCTAGCCATATACATTTGATTTTTTGATGCATCCCAAACTATTTCCCATATAGGACCCATTGCACTTATTGATTTCATGATGCTGTATAATATGACGTTATTGGATGGGTGGATGATATTTAAATTTGCCCAAGGGGTTCATGCAGAAGCAAATGTAGAGGAACCAACAATGACAATAACAGACCCACTTTCTGATCCATCCATCACTACCCCACCACCACCACCCTCCCAAATTCTTGAACCTACCACGACTATATCTACCTTCCCTCTAACCACCCATCTCACCATAACATATTTTTGGGGTATTCTAATTTTCATCTTAGAGAATATATGATGTATATGTATTCATTTTCATATTCCATTCATTGATATTTATTATTTTAACAACCCTCAATCACCCCATTTTGAAAAATACTCTTCCACCACCAGTCCCTTCCATGCCCTCATCTTCTACAGTTCTCGCATCACCCATAACCCACCATGACCTACCCTCCTAAATTACTATCCCTTTTTCCCAGATAGATTAACTATATGAGAAGGTCTACCATGGAAAGAATCCAAAAATATCCTTAACCATAATGGTTCCATTCATTGAATAGAAAATACACGTCCAAGACCCACATCAGATCAACAACTCTATAGAATACACCCTAGACCATCTGTCATGTTCCACGACACCACCCATTGTTGTTGATCCACCTACTCCTACTATTACTAGTAACACTAATCTATCTAGGAAAACACCATCACCACATGATGGAGTGTTAAAATTGGAGGATATTTTTGGTTCTGATGACCAATCATATATGTAATTTTTTATGTTTTTAATATTTTGAAATTCTTTTGATTGGGCTGGTTGTTTTCATTATTCCATATATATATGCCAACATTTTTTACCACTTCAATCATTTATACATTATTATTGAATTTTGAAGCATATTTTTTACTTGTATGGATTTTCATAACATCCAAATTTATAATATCCATATCTAGATCTTCGGTGTCATTTATGGTTGTTGATAGTCCATTACAACCATCTATTTTTCGGTGAGTGATTCATAAAGTTGACAAAATATAATTTCATATTCAAGAACATTTATTAGAAATTCATGCATAGTGACAACCACCTCGATCTATGATACCATTCCATATTCATTTGATACATGCCCATGCTACCACCGATGTCATCAATCTTTTCATGCAACCCTATGAGATGGAGGATGTTTCCACTTGTAGATATAAACACTAAAGTGGAAATTTATTTGATGGACCACACTACATGACATTTTGGTTCATCCATCTAGATGATGACAATCTCTTAGAACTTTATTGGAGGAAACCTGTAGTTCATTTCATTTCTAGAATGGTTCATTGTGCTAATGTCCTTTTCATTTCTTTTTGAGTCCCTATAAATTAATTATTATGGAAAATTGCTAAATTTAAATAAATTTGGATACCCATGTTTATCATAATGTGAAAATTTTTATTATTTATCTTATTAATTATTTAAACATATGTACTAATGTTTCATCATGTTTATGATTTGTTTTACAACCCATTTTTAAGTGTTCCAGATTCATTATCATAACAACACAAGTTCCCTCATGGAATTCAAATTCATACAAGGACCTCTTGATTCACCCAGTTTATAATTTTTCAATTTCCATTTTTTTCTTTTATTTATTTCTAAAAAACACCAACTAATAATTCCATGGAAATTGCGTACACTATCACCTTTATATTGGGGGGGGGTATATTCATAAGTTTTACTCTTGATTCCCATGAATTAGAATAGGTTCATTTCATTCTCCAAATTTTTTCAAAATTATATGCATTCTTTAATCCTAAATAACATTTATCACATTTATATAATGGAAAATATTAAGTATTGAATTTTTAGAGTCTATGTTTTTCCCATTATGGATTCATATAATGATTGTGGATCTAGGAAATTTAAATCAAATTCAACAATTTGGAAATTAACATTATTTAACACAGTACTTGGTTTTATACCCTTAGTGATTTACATTTTATATTATTATTGACATTCTTGAGAAGATTCTAAGCCTAAAATGTCTTTATATTGTTTCAAATGTTTTTTAGTAATACCAAGGGAATGTAAACTTATAAGGACTTGTATTCATATATTTTTGAGGATATGGATGAACATTAAAAATTGTAAAATTATTGAGGAAATCTTGATTTAGAAACATTTTTGGGAGAACCACCTTGAATATTTACACCGTTATGTTTCTAGTGTCAATGAATGAACTTTTTGGAAGAATAAATTCCAATATTTTTTTATTACAACCCTACTCTTTTTGAAATGCTTGATTTTACCATTGAACAAGTTTTGAAGATGCATTCAAATATCAGGAGATGATTCAATTGAGATTATGTATTGTGATAATCAATAGACTATTTGATTTTGATCCTTTTATACATTTTCTCAATTCAATTATATTATATTCACTAAAAAAATACAAAATAAAAGATAAATTTAAATGTTTTGTATATTTGGAAGGTTAAAAATCATCATTTCCATACCGATAAATCACCTGATAGATCATATGTGGTTACATGATGGATGTGAGATTTGGCCTAGAAAAGAATTTGGAATAATTAAAATACCAAATAATAAGGAATGGAACATGATACCATTATTTCTCTTAAATGAAATGTATATGGATCCAATTTGAGATGATGGATGTTTCGACTTGATTATCTCAGAGGATTCATTTTATTACACATTTCACAACATTCATGAATTATATATCAGAGCATAATCTCCTTTTAATAATTTTTTACTGTGTCCCCACCAACCCACAGCCCTAGAGTCATTAGAACCTAATTGTTGAAGCCCTCTTGATTAATTTTATACAATTATTTACAAATTGGAGATTATAGAAATAATGAAAAACTGTGGTTTTGATCATGTACTTAGGGTATGAGCATAAATTATGTTCTATTTTACCTAAAGTGATGATTGAAAATTCATTATGAGGTTAATATAAAATGGGTATTGAACTCAAGTAATAGTTAAATGAATATAATAAAGAAGACATAAATTTTTTTAAAGAACTGAGCTATGAGGCATGATGCATTTATTATGTATGGATGATTCTGGATACTATCCATTTAAACAAAAGTTTAGTTTTATTTTCCTTGACATAATGAATGTTTCATGTTTTAAAAGTATCTTATATATTTGAAATCAATTTTGATATAATTTTTCTTAATGGAAAAAAATTATTGAAGTGTGGGGAAATTGGAAAATATAACATCATATATATTTTTTGTTTTCATTGATTTATGGACATTGGTTTTCCCAATAATATGCTTTTTATATTCTTATATTATAAAAATTGAGTCTTCCAAGGGTTTGTTGGACGAAAATGAAAAAAAGAGCATAATTTTCCTATTAAACATTGTCAAACCTCCGTATATGACATGTAGTGGAGTTCCACGATATGAACCATGTCATGAAGAATGAATTGATTCATGTAGTGAATAATTCAAAAGAAGGATCCATTACATGTCTTGAGTGGCCAATAAATGTCACGAACCAATTGATGGAAAAATCCGCTTGGAAGATATTGCTGGAAAGAATGAACATGACGTGAGTCTAGGATACATGACGTGAAAGTAGTAAAATATTCAAATATTAGAAATAATATGTGTGAGATTTTTGTAGATTCAAAATCTGAAGAGATTTCTATGGATTAATAATTACATGACGTGAATCCCATTACATGTCGGGAAATGTTTTCCTGTAAATAAAGTAGCGAGGCAGTAGATTTTGGGAGCATCAACAATAGATAAATTATATGTCTTTCATTACTTTATTAATCTGTTCAATTCCATATATTTTAAACTCAAATTTCTTAGTCACTTTTAGTAATTTTATTTTAATTATATCATCATGGATTGCGATTCAACATCGCCTTCAACCCCATTAGGTATCACCACCTTTGGTCATTATCAATGGTCAAAAAACTCCTATTTCATTCAATTATGTTCTCATATCAAGTATGTAGTTAATTAAATTTTAATTTATATTTTCATAATCATGGATGTATTATTATCACATTTAGTGAATTCAAATATTTTCTTATGTGTTAACCATATAAATTGATCGTTTTTAGCATATTGTGTATAACATTTATTTTTCTTTTTCTTGCATTAATTCCTACCATGAGTGGCTAAAACACCCAATGTAGTGATCAAGGGAAGGTGTATCTGAATTCAATAAAATCATCAACTATCAAGTTGGTAATCTTATGTATTAATAATCAGTAAAACTAATCTATATCTATCCAATACATTTGGACATCATAGGAAATAAGGTATTCAAGTGAAGTACCCTATCTTTGTTAGAGTATATTATTTTATGAATCAAATCCTAAAATACATTCCTCCTTATAATTCTAGAATAATTCATCCAGGTTTTCCCTTTTCTCCAATCTAGGAATAGTTGCCAAATAGGTAGAGCTTGTTGATTTTACCAATATCAATGCGTGACCATTACTTTCTTCACAACCAATGCAATAGGAACATACAAAGTTTAAATTAAGATCAACTTTTCTACATATTACCCAAATTGATCAATATCCTTCTCTTATTCCTGAATCAAAACAATAACTCTCTAATTATATCATTCTAAAACTGAACCAACTAGGAAGGACTCCCACACCAAAAGGCCCAAGCCATAGGTTGATAGTTCCAGCTTTCTTTCTCTATGGGATTGACTTGGGATACTCTCTAAAATATTCCCTTGTTACAAGTGATGATTGGGAGAACAATATAATTTTAATCTAACTGAATTCCATGTGTATTTCAGTGACCCATGTGGGTTCTTCAACATGATATTTTGATGTTCACAATTATTTTTTTCAAATAGAATTGTGAATATAAACATACAATAATCAAAAATTACTCTATTATGCTATGGTTAATCAATGAATTGTGATACAACAAAAATCTCCTCAAAAGTAGTCTGCATATGGATAAGATTGAATTTGGGAACCTAAGGCATGAATGATCCAATCTAAAACATGTATAGGGAGCGAACCTTGGGTGAAAGTTAGCTGAACTTATACCTTGAAAGGGTAATTACCCAAAACATTGAAGTGACCTACAAAAAATAAACCTCTAAAGGATTACTATTGATTTTTTTCACATCCACACAATATAAGTGTATTCAACTTGGATAGGGCCAAGTGAAAATGAACCATAAAAATATATTATTTGTGGTATGCTTGATTTTTCAAAAAAAATGGAAAATAATCAATGCATGTGGATTCAGTGACCATCGATTAGATCTGGTCTAGGCTGTGTAAAGAATAATTTTGAATCATACAATCACTAATCTTGTGAACAAAAGAATGATCATATTTAAAAGTTATGCCAAAAAATATTTGGATAGGGAGAGTTTCACAAGAAAATAAGGAAACCCAAATGAGTTTTTGACAATTATTCTACCCTAATTGAATATTTAACTAAATTTTGTTGCTAGTATTACAATGATTTAGTCATGATTGTAAAGGTATAATATTCAACCATCATAGTGATAAAGGAAGAATGAGGTATTATTACATCACCATATAAGGTATATATAAACCACAATTGTGTTTTGGAAACCACACAGAATAGATTTCTCATTAATATTATAGAAGAGAGTAGTTTTAAATAATTAGGTGGTTTTTTATAAAGATGAAAATGTCAAAATTAGAGTGTATCATTGATTATTCACAAATACCATAATGGATTTCATTTTTAGTAAGTATTTTATATTTTGGGACAACTGTATATGATGCAACTATGATGCATTTATATAGTGTTTCTTTGTGAAAGGATGTTAGTTCAATTTCACAAATTATTAATTAATCTTAATGTTTTCCTATATATACCATGATATACATATCAATCACATTACACTTCTTGGAATCCTGGGAAAAATAAAACATAGAATGGGGTGAGCTCAAATTCTCAGTAAGGGTGAGAAATACAGTGGGATCTTTCAAAAATAAGCATAAACATTTAAGGCAATGTATATAACTAAAACAAAATCCATTTAAACATGAAATTCAGCATAATATGGCAGAAATAAAATGAAATAATGTCATTTACTTATTCACATGTATATTCTACTAATCGAATAATCACATGAAATATCACTAAACACTTTCATAATGATGGAATGCATAATGCCAGACTGTCATAACCACGTAGCCAAGGCCTCGTGCCAAGACTACAAATAAGATTTTGTCAAGGCCTCGTGCCAAGACACTAGTTTGTCTCATGAGACCTACCGATGCATCGAGGATCTATAGCGGGCTCCACCCGTCACTTACTAAGTCCAATGCATTCCTCATATAAATAGGTTTAAACATAACATAAACATTCGTATTAAAACTAGCATACGAAATGTCAATACATTCTATATAAACCATAAATGGTATAAAAATAACACATCCACAATAAAAAATATCACAAAACCTTCAATGGATGTTTTGTATAATAAATCAACTTCAAATGATCTTAAAATCTATTAAAGGATGTTGACATAGATGAAAAGGATGAGTAAATTGTTTTGAGAGAAATATCCTTTTTGTAAAATCATTTAAAAGTCACACATTTATAATGGAAGTAATTTTAAAAGAGATTTTTGAATCAAAGTGTCCCATACCACTTTGAAACCATTGAAAAGAATTATCATTTCAAAACATTCATGTCCATATAAATAAATCCTTAAAATAATTTTGAAAACATCGACATTAATTAAAAAGATTTAGAAAGACAAATCATTAAAACATTTGAAATTCTGATCATGATAAAGAGTACCTTTCAAAATCCTTAAAATCTTCATTTTGAAATAATTTTTATGAAAAATGGACATGGATGATAAAAATGTCCCAGTTAATACTTACACATAAACAATTTCAGATAATGATGAGATTGAGGAATTAACCCTTACAAATTTGGTAACTTACGAAACATACAACCCATGAAAGAGGTATCATACAATGAATATGTAAATAAATATAAATTAAAGTGTATTACGCAAATAATACAATTATGGGAAGTGCATACACCACACAAATGGTAATTTTGGCAATATATCAAGAATATCATGGGAATAAGCAGTGAGATGAAAACCCCTTACCTTGCACTTTCCTTTAGTCGAGGGTACGTTTAACCTCCTGTATGAAGATCGTAGTATGTTATTAAATTATACCAGAACCATATTAATATTTATTATATCATACATGATTCCTTTATGACTTTATATTACCCATTTAACAATAATTTCCATGTTAAGTTAACATTTTAGGTAGTAATCACCTTCATTATCGTACATGTTTTAACTTGTTACTCTTGGGTGAATCACTTAGATCATAATTTAAATAATTCCAGAATATAAAACATGATAAATATAACATATATATTTATAATATAAATATGTATTATAGACATATATATGAAATGGAAAACACCATTTATGGAGACAGTAGTCTGTACGTACGCATAAACGATGTTTCTGTTTTCATATAGTATTGAACAGAAGTAAGTGAATAAGATATATGTCAGTACATAAATCCTTATATATATAAATATATATATCTCCAGTAGCATTATTATGTCATATATTACATACTTATTAGTAGTATATATTTTTATAATCATCGATGAATGGTGAACTTGGAAATGAATCTCATCGCGTCGTGGAGACGGTAATCCGTACGTACGCACGAGCGAAAATATCATTCTTTTGATATTAAAATAATATATAATTGGATGTTATATCATATATAATGAATCCTTATAATGTTATATTTATTATTTACATCAAATAAACATCATTATTATACCCATAAAAATAATAATGTATTGAATAACAATTACACCATGACGTGGAGACGGTAAGCCGTACGTACGCACGTATGGTGACATGTCATTCAAAGGATGGATAAAATACTGAATATGGTTGTAACATATTTATAATAACATAACAGTATATAGGAGATACTGGAGTTATTATTTTATAATAGAAATACCAAAGAAAGAAGAATTTGAAGAAGAAAGAAACTTGAAAGAGGGTGGTGAAAACATTACCTCTTTTTCGCGTTCTTCGTTTGGATTTGATCAAAAGGGCTCCTTAGGTTGGCTTTCAAATCAAACTAAGGACTATATGATGAAGTGAGGGAAGTTGAGAGAGTATTTTGGCAGGGTTTGGCCGATCCAAAAGGCTTTGATAGTGTGAATAATTGGTTAGAAGATGGGTCCTTTTATAAGGGGGAGGAGGTCTCTTTAGAAAAAACATAAAGTATTAATTTAAAATAAATTCATATTCGGTTTATAATGGCTCAAAATTGTATTATTTAAAGTTTAAGGTGGGGATAAGTCGATAAACACTCAAAAAATATAATTTATATTTGTTTGGGTTGTTATATTAAACTTATCTTTAAGTATTAACTCTTAGTTAATTAGTTTCACTTTTACAATGTCTCTTTGTATTTTTTTATTATATTCTTAATAAAGTTAATATATACATCCTAGATACCCCCCAGTGGTCCATTAATGATATAAATATCAGGATATAAGTCTCTTGGCGAAACCTTATATTTTTAGGAATTTAATATCAATTAATAATATAATATTTGTTTTGAAAACACTTTTATGTCAATTTTGACACTATTCAATAATTGATTTTTGTAAAAATCATAACGGAATGATTACTTAGAAAAAAGTTAATTAAATCAATCGTAACTTGTCATATTATCCTATAAAATTATTGGTATTTATAAAAAGTCTCAAATTACATTTATTTGGGTATTTATAATATCAAATATTCTAATTCTTCATTAATTAGGTAATTATTGTACCACCATTTTGTCATAAATAAATTAAATTATATAATGTCTAAAAATTATAAATAAAATACCATTTTCTGTGAAATATTTTTATCTTTCTAATGAGTTTTTATAGTCAAAAATAAACCTTATAAAACCCTATGTAAATTAGTTTTTCTAAAATATATATGCTTATGTCATTTTTTTATTTATTTTAAATTAATTAAAATAAAGTGTCCCTATCACCTTCAAGTGGCTCAATGGGGTCCCCAAATCGACCCAAAGATTCCCATGGTCGGACATGTATCCAACAATAAGTTTAGGACATGTTTTAGAGTAATTTAGTATTATTATAATATTATTTGTTAACCCTTATTTACCGGATTTACCCTTTAACCAAGGTAAATAAAATATTTACCGAAAAAATTATTCAAAATGTCTAAAATTAAATGTTACCTATTTACACAATTTGGACATTCTGATTCCAAATATGGAGTCCATTTTTTCAAATTCAAAACACAGAAGTGGCAGAAATTAATTTAAAATTAATTCCCACCGTCAAAACAAAAAATGTGTTTTTAAGATATAATAACTATCAAAAGATTGATACTTGTTTATGTGTGGTTTAATTGTGAAATTATGTCCAATGACCAACATTGTATTAAATGGTAAAAATATATTCTAAATATACTTTAAAACCACTAAAATTCATAATTTATCACTATTAATTATTTTTATTAAAAAAGTTGTTTTTAATTAAAAATTTAGTAATTTTCACTATTTATCAAAATATTAAAGTTATCCGAAAAGTACCAAAATTTCACCTTAGGATAAATTCGATACTCCTAATACAAAAATGAAGTCCATTTTGAGAGGTAAAATTTCTGAAATTTTGAAAAGTATGTATTACTATTCATAACGGCTAGTTTGATTGGTTGTGGTGTGTGTTAGAACTCGAAGTTGCGTACAACACACACTACTGTATTATTCAATGGAAAGCATACCGTGGAATCTTGAGATGTTTCATTGTAAATTTTTTATGTCCCCATTATAAAAAGTAAAGTTATTTAGTCAAATTGAATATATATATGTTTAAAATATTGGATTTTAAAAGGGTTCAGTATTAAAATTGGTAAAAGTGAATAAATGAATTTCTTCATACATTATGTCTAAGAAACTCATAATATGGATTCTAAAATTATATGGATTATATAAAGTTTAAAATTTAGTTAATTATATTCATAACCTCTTTTGAACGGCTTTTTTGGTATGTCATGGTGTGCTTGAACTCGGTGCTGCGTGTAGTGAATGTTATTGAATTATATTGAAGAAATAACACACTATGAAATCTTGGGGTGTTACATTCTCCCCTCCTTCAATAAATTGTGTCCTCGCAATTTGAAATTGTTCATCGAAAATAGAAGGTTGAATATAGAAAATATCATTGTGGGAAAACCCACATCGGAAATTCGGTTAATAAAATTTAGTCTTAATAAGAGGAAAAGATAAATGAATGGGGTCACCACGAAATTATGATCTCTATTCAGAGAACATTGGTGGCAATACTAGAAATATAATTAGTGGAAAACATAAATATTTATAGGTAGTTATTGAGGTCATAAATCACAAACAAGTGTAAAATTGAGGGCATTAAATTCATCAATCTATGATGATTTAAAATACCATCGGTTCAACAAAAAATAAGGTATTAGGATAACAAATTTTTGATATTTCAAAATATCATTGTTGAAATCCCTAATCGAAAAATGAATTAATGAGGCCTCTATTTGAAATAAAGAGTGGAATGTATGAAGATTACCGAAAATAACACATACTAGGGTTCCATGTAGGAAAATATGGATATGGGAGAGAAATCTAACCATCAATTATCTGATGGAGATTGGTAGAGAACATGGCTTTGAAAAGGCCAAAAATCCCAAAGCCATAAATTAGTGATGATCTAAGGTACCATCTAGGACAACATTTTTGTTCTAAGTTCCTTTTCTTAATGAAGAGGAATTTATTTATGGGATTGGATAAGATCATAATGAGTTATACATACTTTATAATTAGAGTTTTATCCATTAATAAATTTCTACCACAAACTCATCTTTCACCCCAAAACATAATACAACTCAAAAATAATCTATTTATCCTAATCGTATAGGGTCTCAAATATAATGAATTTATAATTCACATATCAGACCCTTTATGTAAAGAAACTACATTATACCATCCAGGAACTTCATGTAGCACAATGGTAGGTGATAAATCTCAATTTCACTATGGTTGTGGGTTCGATTCCCGTATCTTTGTCTGACACGATAGGTCGTCACACGGTCTGCATATTGTCATTTTATAAAAATCAAAAAATAAACGTTCAAACTTAATCCATTCCAACCATTAGACTTATCCAAAATACTATTATCCAAACTCACAGTCCAAAATTTACAAGGAAGTTAAACATAATGAGGATCCTTTATTCCAGTTAAAAACATGTCAACACCTTCCTCATATATTCTTTTACAACACTACAACATTCTGAATTACCAAAATCAACCATCTCTTGTTCCAAAATCACTACCTCAATATTAGGACCATATTAAGGTTTATATTTCCTTCAACCATGTAATTTACAAAAAATTTAACTCGTTGTAGAGTCACTTTTCTTTGTACCATAAAATCTCAAATCCTTAATTAAATAGTACTGCAGTACAATCCTTATTTATTTCAAGAACATTATAGATACAACAATTAAATGAAATAATTCTAAAATAAAAACATAAGAACAATAGTAATTCATCTTCATCTGTGGTAGTATCATAACTTTATTATTATCCAATTGCATCATTTGTGGCATAGTCTAATGACTGGGAAATTAGTTTGCGTGGTGTCCAAACTCCTTGCAGATGAAGCATTGTACATTTGAAACCTTTTTCTTACACTTGCAGTCATGTACGTGGTGTCCTTTTTCTCCACACTTATAACATTCTCTCATTCCCTTCATGCATTTTCCAAGGTGATTCTTTCAACGGTTATCACATGGGGGAAGACCCGTTCTTTACCTTCTTCCATTTATCTGTCCTCCTCTCTACCATCGTTTTCTTCTCTGGATTCCCTTCAAGGCCATAAGACTCCAATAATTATTTACTCATCTTATCAACACATGATACTATTTCTTCATATGATGATAATACGTGGGAGATATTTCTATTCTATGTTATGGATTAGGACCATGAAAGATAAGATCCTTCTTACTCTTTGGATCATACGTATTACGAGAGTTCACATTCCATCTAATGGGCACCATTTCTATACAATAACATAAACTACTTCAGTTTATGAATTGCAATGAATAATTTCAAAACTTGTAAAATACCTTACACAAATTGAACAGTGTAAGGATATAATCTATAATCATAATTTTTTTTATTTGAGTAAGTATATAATCATGAGCCTTTCATAATGATTTGTAAAGAAAATGAGAATTATCCTAAGCATATCCCCCTGGAGTGTCGTAACCAAGAGTGCAGGAAGGCCTGTTGTCGGGAAGCAGTTCCCGTTCGAGTCTAGCTCAAAGTGGTGTTTTCGGGTTTTACCCCTAGGTACATCTGTGCCAGAGCCGGCTCTACCTGCTTGTATCCAGACATGGATGTATTGCTCGAAAAACTCACAAAGTCTCTAAAATACCAAAATTCTAGGAATTTCTTCTAAACTAATCCTCAAAGTCTATCTTAGGGCTATGTTCTCTAATCAGAGTGTATCTAAATCTAGTTTCCTAGGTTATTTCTAAACTTCCTCTGATACCAACTGTTACACCTCAAAACCAGTTACCCAGAGTCGGTGCATTATTTTAATACATTTGCATTATTACATTGAATCAAGTCCCGAAGGACCGATCAGTTTAGCAGTCTTGGAAAAATAGATCACATACATGAATGTTACATTTGCACTTTATGATGTAAAAAAAAACATAAATAATCTTTATGAATGCCATTATTCTCTTTGCTTAACCCTGCATATCAATCACATTACACTTCATGGAATCCTGGGAAAAATAAAACAAAGAAAGGGGTGAGCTCAAATGCCCAGTAGGGGTAAGCAATACAGCGTAAACATTCAAAAATAAGCATAAACATTTAAGGAAATGTATAAAACTAAAAAAAACGCCTTTAAAATTTAACTTCAGCATAATATGGAAGAAATATAATGAAATAATTCCATTTACTTATTCACATAGATATTCTAATAATCTAATAATCACATGCAATATCACTAAACACTTTCATAATGATGGAATGCATAATGCCAGAATATCATAACCACGTAGCCATGGCCTCGTTCCAAGACTACAAATAAGATTTTTTCAAGGACTCATTCGAAGACACTAGTTTTTCTAATGAGGCCTACCGATGCATCAAGGTGCTATAGCGGGATCCACCCGTCACTTACTAAGTCCAATGCATTCCTCATATGAATTGGTTTAGACATAACATAAACATTCGTGTTAAAACTAGCATACAAAATGTTAATACTTTCTCCATAACCATGAATTGAATAAAAATAACACATCCACAGTCAAACATATCACCAAACCTTCAATGGATAGTTTTTTATAATAAATAAACTTCAAATGAGCTTAAAATCCATCAAAGGACGTTGACATAGATGAAAATGATGAGTAAAAAGTTTTAAGAGAAATATTCTTTTTGTAAAATCATTTAAAAGTAACACATTTATAAAGGAAGTAATTTTAAAAGAGATTTTTGAATCAAACTATCCCATACCACTTTGAATCTTTTGAAAAGAATTATCATTTCAAAACATTCATGTCCATAAAAATAAATCCTTAAAATCATTTTGAAAACGTAGACATTAATTAAAAAGATTTAGAAAGATAAATATTTAAAACATTAGAAATTCTGATCTTGATAAAGAGTACCTTTCAAAATCCTTAAAATCTTCATTGTGAATTTTTTTTTATTAAAAATGGACATGGATGAGAAAAATGTCCCATTTAATACTTACACATAAACAATCTCGGATAATGATGAGATTAAGGAATTAACCCTTACCAATTTGGTAACTTACGAAACATACAACCCATGAAAGAGGTATCAAACAATGAATATGTAGATACACATAAATTAAAGTGTATTACACAATGAATACAATTATGGGCAGTACATACACCATAAAAAGGTAATAGTGGCAATATAGCATGAATCTCACAGGAATAAGGAGTGAGATGAAAACCCATAACCTTGCACATTCCTTTAGTCGAGGGTAAGTTTAACCTCCTGTACGAAGATCGTAGTATGTTATTAAATTATACACGAACCATATTAATATTTATGATATCATAAATGATTCATTTATGACATTATATTACCCATTTAATAATAATTTCCATGTTAAGTTAACATTTCGAATAACAAATCACATTCATTATTGTACGTGTTTTAACTTATTACTCTTGGTTGTATCACATAGATCATGATTTAAATACTTACAGAATATAAAAAATATAAATATATCATATATATTTAGAATATAAATATGTATAATAGACATATATTTGAAATGGAAAACACCGTTTATAGAGACGGCAGTCCGTACGTACGCATAAACGTTGTTTCTGTTTTAATATAGTATTGAACGAAAGTAAGTGAATAATATATATGTAAGTACATAAATACTTATATATATAAATATATATATATCCAGTATCATTATTATGTCATATATTACATACTTATTAGTAATATATATTTTTATAATCGTCGATGAATGGTGAACATGGAAATGAATCTCATTGCGTCGTGGAGACGGTAATCTGTACGTACGCACGAGCGAAAATATCATTCATTTGATATTAAAATAATATTTAATTGGATGGTATATCATATATACATAATTCTTATAATGTTATATTTCTTATTTACATCAAATACACATCATTATTATACCCATCTAAATAATAATGTATTGAATAACAATTACACCATGACGTGGAGACGGTAAGCCGTACGTACGCACGTATAGTGACATTTCATTCAAAGGATGGATAGAATACTGAATATGGTTTTACAATATTTATAATAACATCACATTATATAGTATATAATGGAGTTGTTATTTTAGAATATAAATAATAATGAATGAAGAATTTGAAGAAGAAAGGAACTTGAAAGAGGGTGGTGAAAACATTATCGCTTCTTCAGGTTCTTCCTTTTGATTTGATCAAAAGGGTTCCTTAGGTTGGCTTTATAATCAAACTAAGGCCTCTATGTTGAAGTGAGGGAATTTGAGAGAGTATTTTGTCAGGGTTTGGCCAAACCAAAAGGCTTTGAAGGTGTGAATAACTGGTTAGAAGTTGGGTCCTTTTATAAGGGGGAGGAGGGCTCTTTATGGAAAACATAAATTATTAATTTATAATAAATTAATATTCGGTTTCTAATGGCTCCAAAGTGGATTATTTAATTGTTAAGGTGGGGATGGGTCAGAAAACACTCATATAATTGAATTTAGGCAGGTTTGGGTTATTATATTATCCTTATCTTTAAGTATTAACTCGTAGTTAATTAGTTTCACTTTTAAATTGTCTCTTTGTATTTTTATATTATATGGTTAATAAACATACTATATACATCCAATCTACCCCAAAGTGGTCTATCAATGATATAACTATCATCATATAAGTCTCTTGGCGGACCCTTAGATTTCTAGGAATTTAATATCAATTAATAATAAAATATTTGTTTTAAAAACACTTTTATGTCAATTTTGACACTATTCAATTATTGATTTTTGTAAAATTCATAACAGAATGATTACTTAGAAGAAAGTTAATTAAATCAATACTAACATGTCATATTATCCTATAAAATTATTGGAATTTATAAAAAGTCTCAAATTACATTTATTTGGGTATTTATAATATCAATTATTCTAATTTTTCATTAATTAGGTAATTACTACATCACCATTGTGTAATAATGAAATTAAAATATATAATGTCTATAAATTATAAATAAAATACCATTATGTAAAAAATCGTTTTATCTTTATAATTACTATTTATATTTTAAAATAAAATATATATAACCCTATGTGATTATTGTTTTTCTAAAAGATATATGCTTATGTCATTTTTGTATTTATTTTAACTTAATTAAAATAAAGTGTCCCTATCACCTATATGTGGCTCCATGGGGTCCCAAAATCGGCCCAAATATGCAAATGGTCGGACATGTATCCACCAATAAGGTTAGAAAAAGTTTTAGGGTAATGTTGTATTATTATAATATTATTTTTTAAACCATATTTACCGGATTTACCCTTTAACCATGGTAAATAAGATATTTACCAAAGTAATTATTCAAAATGTCTAAAAATAAATGTTACCTATTTACACAATTTGGAAATCCTGATTCCAAATATGGAGTAAATGTTTCCAAATTCAAAACACAGAAGTGGAAGAAATTAATTTAAAATTAAGTCCTGCTATCAAAACAAAAAGCGTGTTTTTAAGATATAATAACTATCAAAAGATTGATACTAGTTTATGTCCGGTTTAATTGTGAAATTATGTAAAATGAACACCATTGTATTAAATGGTAAAAATGTATTCTAAATATACTTTTAAACCACTAGAATTCATAATTTACCACTATTAATTATTTTGATTAAAAAAGTTGTTTTTAATTAAAAATTTAGTAATTTTCACTATTCATCAAAATATTAATGTTATCCGAAATGTTGAAAAATTTCACCTTAGGGTAAATTCGATACTCCGAATCCAAAAATGAAGTCCATTTTGAGAGATAAAATTTCTAAAATTTTAAAAAGTAGGTATTACTATTCATAACGGCTAGTTTGATTGGTTGTGGTGTGTGTTAGAACTCAATGTTGCGTACAACAAACACTACTGTATTATTCAAAGGGAAGCGTACTGTGGAAGCTTGGGATGTTTCATTGTAAATTTTTGATTTCCCCATTCTAAAAAGTACAATTATTTTGTCAAATTGAATATATAAAAGTTTAAAATATTGGATTTAAAAAGGGTTCAATATTAAAATTGGTAAAAGTGAAAAAATGAATTTCTTCTTACATTATGTCTAAGAAACTCATAATATGGATTCTAAAATTATAAGGATTATATAATGTTTAAAATTTAGTTAATACTATTCATAACCTCTTTTGAACGACTTGTTTGGTAAGTCATGGTGTGATTGAACTTGGTGTTGCGTGTAGTGGAAGTTATTGAATTATTTTTGAAGAAATAACACACTATGAAATCTTGGGGTGTTACAGTAGGAATTATAAGTTAGGTAGTTTCTTAATATTTTTAATGGATATTTTTTATGATAGTTCCTGTAATTCTATATTTAATTGATGTATATTATTCTTGTTTTTTGGAAATAAACAACATAGAAACAGTTAATCATGACCAAGAATCCATCTATATGATAATGTAAAGAATAAACTAAAAGATTATTGTGAAATATTCATCTAATGGATGGTATATAGACGTGGTAATGGGTTATCCCTAAATTCATTGTAACGGTGGTTCACATGATATAGAGTGTCCATGGTTGAATAATTTTAATCTATAAAAATTTTGAAATTTCATTCATTCATGTAAGAATAACACATCCTGAGGGTATGATCCTTAGAAATTGCCTTATTGGTATACCAATTTATTTGATGTGTTATATTTTATTTCTACTGTTTTTTTAGGATATTATGTAGTACAAGATGGAAGGATTACCATTTTCCAGTGAATATGTTGATGAGATCCATGAATGGAATAAAATTGATACCCTGATTCACTTATCTTGTCTTAAGGGGTGCTATGGACTTACAATAAGTACCAAATAATATGTTTTTGGTGTTACAACAATCATAAGTATTCTTTAAGAGTGATAATTCAATCAAATATTTTAGAGCATCTATATTTTATATAAACAACTAGAAAATATTCAATAATAAAATTCTACAACAAAATTGATATTTAAATATGGATCATTGTTATTTTATATAATATTTGATTAGATTTAGTTATGTGGTGGGGTATTCCATGAATGAAACTGAAATGAATTGAATATATAGTGATTCCAAAGATCCAAATTCATCATTTATATCTATTTTAGATAAAATCAATATAAATTCAATTAATTGCATAAATGGAAAGTCCATGGGGATGAAATTTTCTAATATATATGATGTTGATGATTAGGTAAAGGAGGTAAAACTGAATTTCCCATATTAAAAATTGATGATTTGAAATCATTTCGATATGATAATGGCGATAACATCATTAATTGAATCACATACATTTTTTTGGGAATTTCAATTAATTTGGGAAGAGGTCATGGTGATCAATTATTTTAAGATGATGTTTTGACTATTACAACCTCTAAATAATTGAAATGTATCTCCTCTATAAGTGAAATATTTTTCTATCTCTCACTACAAGATAATTTATGAAAATTTACAGATTACAAAATGAAAATTCTTCTATAAAGAAAATCAAGTCAAAAATTTTTTTAGATATCATTCAAGTGAATAGATAATCATAAATCATTAAATGGTAAAATGGTGAAAAATTATTCGATCAATACATAATCCTTCTTGGGCTAGGAATATCATGATTTGAAAGGGTTAATTCAATAGAATGATGGTAATGTATAATTTTTGGATAAATAATGTTATAAATAATATAGAACATTATCTATGATGATTTTATAAAAATATAATTGAATAAGAATTTACATAGAAGAAATGAGATGATTCCCAAATATATGATACTTAAAAAGTAGGGCATTCATTGAAAATATAATTTTCTTAGAAGATATTTATGAGAAAAAACAAAATTATAAAAATGAAAATTTGAAGGGCAACCCAGATTCTAGGTTAATGAAGAGTATTCATTGAAGTTTATTATATATAACGTAGAAATAATAATAGAAAAATCTCATAAACATAATTTTGATGTTTACCTCAAGGTTTAACATGGGTGATCTATTCAAGATCATTATATCCAATGAAATAAATATAAAAAATATTAGTTTTAATATAAAAGAATAATTTTAAAATATTTATTGTCCTGAAAAAGTAATTAGTCATCTATGGGATGGAATAGATAATCAACATTCATATATAGTAAATTTATATGAATACATGAGATTCATGTCTGAGGTTGAATTACAGAATATGGTGATTTGAAACCATAATGTTAACTTAGAGGAAATATTTATAAAAATGGTCTTTCATTACGAAAACAATTTTTCGTTTTTAGAACAACAATTATTTATAAATAAAAATAAATTTAATCATAAATGATGACACACGTAGGGAGGTTCACAAATGGAGAATTTATATAAAGGGTGATGTGAGTCTCTATTGGTTTCAAAAAATCTTAGAAAGAATAAATGTCAATTTCTTTAGATTAATTTAGAACGATTGTGATGTCAATACATCAATATTATAATTAATTAAGAAAATAAACATAGGAATGTAAATGGTTAATGATTGCGGAATAAAACATATGTCACCATATATTTGAACAAGGACATTTGTAAATAAGGAAATTTGAGCCCCAATATTTATATATGATCCTTGGATACATATTAACCAAAAATGTGACATTGAAATTAGGGGGATATGAGGATGGATTGAGGGGAGATGATTTTTCCTCTTATTAAATTTCAATGTTTTGGCCCCATAGCCAAACGTTGTCATACTCTAAACTGAATGAATAAATTTAATAAGGTGAACACCTAATATTCAACAAAGTGGAAATTGTAAATAGTAAATTCAGATCATAGAGACCATTGAATAAATATAAAAAGAGAAAAATCATAATAAAAAAATAGGTACTATTAATTTTGAGAAAATTTTTATTACCGTTTCACAATCCATACTGAGAAGAAATTTCAGAACCCATCATTAGACTCTTTTAAACTAGGTATCTAATTAATGGAAAATGTGAATATTTGAATGACCAATATTGTAGACATTTCTCTCAAATAAATTAAAAACATCATCTTATTGATTATATTAAGGGGAGGTTCCTCAGATATTATTGGAAATGTCCATGTATAAAGAGGTTTTAATGATATAGTTAATATAATATTTCGTACTATCAATGTTTTTGCATTGATGAACAAACTGTAAAGTCCCTTCTCGAATCCCCAAGGCTGATCTGGAATACAATATGATCTCATGCATGCCTCCTCATATGCACAAGGCTGCTGACTAGTATTAAGGGACTCAAGTTGAACATTAGAGAGACTATACCCAATGTATCAATTCCTTAGATCAATGATAAAAACAATAATATAAATAAGCAGAGTACTATACGAAAATTAAACGATAGAATACATATAATGTGACAGCTTCCAAAAGTGAAAAGAAACCCCAAGTAAGTAGTATACCAATCAGGAAAGAAAATAATCAATAATATGTGGAGTGATCTAGTGCATGTCCCAATCCCCTCCAACTCTATGCATCACCGATCAACCATCTTTTGTGGGATCCTTGTCTTTCATTGTATCTCGGGAGATGAAATCTAAATGCTCACAGAAATGGCCAAGTAGGGTGAGAGTACATGACTCAATTGGACACCATCAATGCGTCCTTTACTTAATGTGATAAAAATTAATAGTTTAATCCATAATTAATACGGTCAAATAAACACATAAATATAAAACCAATCAGTTTTTCTCTAAACAAGCTACGACAACCCCCGATCGTACATACTAATGCCCTATGCTGGATGGATAACCAAGGGGTTATATAATAATATTTTTAGCCACATGGATAATGAATATTGTTTCATAGTGTCATTGAACAATTTTATAAATGAAATTCTAGAATACATGTTTCTCATTATGTGAAATTTAAATGAGAGAAAATCAACATCCCATAAACGTTAAATTGGTAAACTGAGGACTGAGATCTAATCGTGTCCCTTAGTCATCGAGGAACACTATAAAGAATACATACATGGTACTCAGAGCAAGTAGGTCTCTTCTTTATTAAGTGAATCCAAAGGAATTATCATATGAACTTCATGTGCATTTAACCCTCATTGTTAATCATGTGAATCCCACATCCAAAAGATAACACATGTTGCAATGGACCGCTACATTATACACCCATGGAATCATTGTATCCCTTTTTGTCAGGCATGTGCACCCATAAGCATCATCGTGTTCCTTCCTCATGTATTTAACCCTTGTCATCACTCATAGGCATCCCCATTTAGAGGTTAACACATGTCACAAGGGTCCACTACATGGCTTAAACTATGTATCATCATGTTCATACACCATGCATTGGAGCCACTTGGTTAGTCATGCTCATCCATTTTCTAAAGGTTAATGCAAGTTGATGGTCCACCTACCTTGGATCCATGAACAAAAATATATTGTATACATAGTATGCTAGAATATATATTCATGTGCAAGAATAAAACATCCTCATCAGTCATGTAGAACACGATCTAGGCGTAATCACATAGTAATACAAAAAAATAGCAACAAATACTTATGGATTCATGTTTAATATATATTTTCCCAGGCTAAACACATACCCACATGAATTCACTATCTAGAATGATCAAGAAACATGCGTAGTAATAATAATATTCAAAAAAAATAAATTGTATACAAGCCGTAATGGTTAAGGATCTTCCTACCTCAGCTGTTGAAAAATTCCATTATTTTTTGTTGATATTAGTGTGGCACATCAAAGTCTCAAGATGTTGTTAATGTGATGCTTGATGTTTAATAGAATATTTTCCATGTATCATAACATTTATTTTATTTCCATAGTGATAAAACATCACATGTGATATTTTCTTTCTTATTCTCAAATAATTCACTAATTATCCTTAAATTTACCACACATAGATAAATTTTAGTTATCACATTACCCTTTAAAAAGTCACATGAAATATCAATTCATGATTTTTAATTTAATTTTATCACATGGACTAATAAAGTAAATTATTATTGTATCATTTTTAAAAATGTCACATGGAATGATAATTTATCCATTTCAATTTAATTTTTTATCATGCATTGATAAAATGAATTATTATTTTATCATTTCATAAATATCTTATGAAATGATAATTCATTAGTTTTAATATAATTTAATTTTTTAGGAATTGACAAATTAAATTGATACCTCATCATTTCTAAAATAATACAAGAAATGATAATGTTTTTATAACATACATTGATAGTTTAATTAATTACATTATCATTTTAATTGTTGTCAAATAAAATTATATTGTTCTATCACATGCATTGATAATTTAAATTATCATTTTGTCATATGAAATTATAATTAAATAATTAAATTATTTTTTATGTCATCATGTGTGATAACAAATACTATTATTATCATTTAACTATCAAATGAATTGATAGTTATGGCATTTAATTATAAATATATTATAAGGTGTGTTGATAACCATAATATTGAATTTATTTTATAAATAATCATGAGTGTATGATAATTATTAAAAAAATTAATACAATTTTACATATATTATTTAATTAGAACCTATACTATTATGTATAGCTATATAAATACTTCTGTGTGTATGTGTATATACACATGGACACACACAGACACACACACACACACACATATTGATAATTTTGATATATTATCTTCAATAAATAGCACAATTACCATTAAATAATTAAAATGATCATACTTAGATATTTTTTATATTCTTTTTAGGTGATAATATCCTCAAAAATATATTTTAAATTTTTCATCAAAACTATTCCCAATAATTTTATGCAATAAACTACAATAATTATCAGTTGAAAATATCACATAATTATCTTTGATAATTTTGAGTGATTAGTGTTTAGAAAAAAATTATAAATTTCAATTAATAATATCCTTTAATATATTATTCATCATAGAATTGATAATAAAATTATATCCATAATTCATAATTTAAATAATTGGATTAATAAACCAAAATATGGATTTATCATTTTATTTAAAACACAATTTACCTTTTCTTTTTATGCTTCTTTTTTTCATCCTTTAATTATCTTTATATTATTTTTTTCTAATGAAATAAATTATTAAAAAAAAGTAAATAATAAATAGAATTACATACATAGGAAGGGGGTCATCGTACCATAAGGGAGGAGGCCACTTGTCGATCCTCTATTCAGTATCGATTTCTACTTCAAATTACTTCAATTGTAATGTGGTTATGATATCTCTTGGGATGTAGGGTTTATATAAGGGTTTGGACAGAGAAATATTCATCAAAATTTAACCCTAATAATAAATTTCCATGATAAATTAAACACCCTTTTCAATCTGTGACTCAATTAAAAATTGAATACGATGTCATTTATTTCATCCACCTAATTCATTGCCATCGAAACCAGTTTAAACAGTGAATAAATAATGGTTTTTAAATCCTTCACCTGTAAAAATGGTGGAATATGACTCATTTTTTTGTGAATGAATAATACTATTTTAATGATATGGTTAATTAAATAAATCTATTAAATAATTAATATAATTTGAAATACAATAATTTATTTAATGGCCTGAACAATGCACATGTTGCTTTTAATAATTATAACCAAACATGTGTAAATCCATTAATATGGATACAATGATTGGGTTGGAATTTCCATTTGACATGTCGTTTGTGAGATATAAAATTATTTTAAATAATTAAGTTTAGTAAATAATGAATTTAAATGTTTAAATTGTGAGTGGGGTAAAAAAATACCAGATACCTTGAAATGTTATACCCTTATATTGGTAAACTACCCATTTCAGACCTAAAAGTGGTCTCATATTGGTTATATGACTCACTATTTGTGAGATATATAACATTAAATATTCAAAAAAAAATGTTAAAAATAAATATATATAAAAGAATTTATTTTCTGGAGTGATAGATCTAATCTCCTCACGCTTACAACTGTTTTACCCCATTGAGGCTAAACAATGTGTCCCAAACATATCAGTGTTCTCGGTTTTATCATATGAAACTATGTTCTGATGTAGTATAATTTTTTGGATTCTATTTCCAGTGCGTAAAATAATATAAAATATATTTTTATTTTTTCTTCCCCGAGTCTTTTCAGACCTCAAAATCATACAATAAGTGAGTGTTTAACTCCAAAAATATTCAATTGATTATTCCCCAGTGTTAACTAGGGTTTTAACCATCTACGATGCATTTAAAAAAAATTATATTTTTTTACTGATAAATTATTTTTTCCCCTTAATAATTTATCATAATTGGGATATATGATTATTATTAAAATCATGACATTACAATTCTCCCCCTATAATGATTTATTGACCATGATAGGAATAACTAGTGTTATTTCAGAAACTACACATACTATAGAGCTCAAATATCACACACACATTCCCATTCTCTTCCTAAATCAGTATAGGTTTCCTCTGAATCTAGACTAGTGTTGTTGTCTTCCCTCTCAATGCCTCCTCACATTGAAATATGTTTGAAATTTACACTACTCAAATTATGAATAAATACCAAACCCAAAAACCCCACAATCATTGACATGCATAGGATGTGGTTTTCACATCGGAAATTGTGACATATTGGACATGTCATACATACCTCGATAGTGATAAGGGAGGCCTAGATGATATGATGCTACCCCTTTCCATGGAATATATCCCCTATCATTATCATAATAAATAATTATTGACCTCACAACATCTATATACAAAGGTCTCACATCATGGTTTAATGTCAAATTAGAGGAATGGTATATTAAACTGGACTAGTAAATCATGTCCATACATGGATCCCAAATATATGGAAAATAACAATATTATATAAGGAAAAAGATAAAAAAAATACATTCATCAAACCAAAAAAAGTATAGATACATGATCATTATCACCTTATATTGTGGTTAGATCCATTTTATAGACATTTCTTTAATTTTCTCCATGATCATTCCCATGACTTTCCCAAGTTGTCATTGTTAGGGTAGATTGTATCTTCTTCTAGATTTCCTCATTCCCATCCTATCTTGAACATACAAGACTCCTCTGGGAAACACTTGGGTAGAAGATTCAAAGATATAAAAACATTCCACATTAGCACCATTATACTATTTTCATCTTTCATGTGTTGTTATAACGTCCTCATTTCCCAAAATTATACAACATTACTGAATTTTTTTAATTATGATCCAATTGTCCATCGGTCTGTGTGTGGTACATAATTCTCAATCATATCTGAGTCCATACAGATTTCTACAAGCTCATAAAAAAGAATGATGTGAAACATGAATCCCTATCAGAAACAAATATCAAGGGAACACCATATAATAACCTAGTCTCTTTATCTTGAGGTTTTCCCCACTCATCCTTCGAGTGAGTCCCTTTGATTTGTAAGAAGTGGGAAGTATTCATTAAATGATCGATGATCACCCAAACTGATTCCCAAATCCATGGGTTCCTAGATAGTTTAGTCATAAATTCCATAGTAATGTATTACCATTTCTACATAAGTATCAATAGTAGCTATAATAGCCCTCCGGGATGCCGATGCTCAGCCTTCACCGATTGACAGGTGAGGTAGGAAGAGAAAAAACCTCCAATCACCATCTTCATCCCTTGCCACCAGAAATGTGATCGAAAGTCATATTATATCCTAATCATAAAAATATGTATTTTCCACCTATAGTTATATTAATTCCTCATTTTCCCCCTCTAATGGATGTACAAACCACTAATCTTCCTTGGATAATGATCATATAATTATGTTCCATCAACTATCTGGGTTTCAGGTCACCTCCAACAATCTTTTCTCTCATTATAGTACACTCTATTTTGGAATCCTGTCTTGTCCTCACCATTTACATTATAAATTATGTAATTATTTAAAAATAGAATGTCATTAATATTTGATCATCCATAGAATCAATCATCTAACAAGCCAATAACACATCAAACACCACTTCTCCACTGACGATTTCATGTTATATTCTAGATCATCATGTGTCCTATGGATATGGGAATCTACAATGACATTTCTCATTATATGAGAATATTTCAAATTGATGTAAAATTTATATAGATAAATGATCTAATTTATATACCTTAGATTTAGATCCCTATGAGTGAATTTATACTATAGGATCTTGTGATCCATGTAAACAATAAATTTCAAACCCAAGAGATAATGTCTCCAACATATTACTGTGTGGACCACAAATGTCATCTCCATGTCATGGGTAGTGTAGTTCTTCTCGTGGGGTCAGAGTTTATGTGACCCGTAGGCTAATGCCTTTTCTCTATGAATTAGAAATACTCCAAAACCTACTCTTGAAGCATCAAAATACAATGTATTAGTAGGGGTGCTTCAATCATCCTTTTCTTTATCTAAAATAAAGACTCCTCACACTTTTTATGACCAAGGCATATTTACTTCCATCATCTTCAAAGCATTCATGTGTGATTTTAGTCCTGAGAAGTCATGGATAAACCATTATTAATATCTTCCTAGACCTAGGATCTTACTAATCTAAATCATGGTTCAAGGATATGTTCATGGAATGTTTGAATTATCATCCTATAGGTTTACTGAAATATTAGTTTCATAATCAACATGTCTAAGGAATGTCACAAATTATATTCAGAAGTTACATTTCAACATCTTGGCACAAATCCTGTTTGTTCAATGAATACTGAGGATTACATATAGGTGCCTAGAAAGTTTCTTTAGTGTTGGTGAGTAGATGAGGACACCATCAACGATCACTATGATGAAAGTGACCAATTATATATAAAATATAATTTTTATGATTTCCATAAACACTTTTTTGTATTCATCAACCCAAACGACATTACCAAATACTCATATAATCCAAAAGTACTCTAAAAATACATATTCAGAATGTCCTCCCCTCCAACTCAGAATTGGTGATATACATATCATAAAGATCACAAATCATGGTAATAAATAACGATTTTTCATTGTCACCTAGTTTAACTTCTAATAATCCACATATATCTGATGACTACCATCCACCTTCTTGAAAAAATACAACAATTAACCCATGGGGACATACTTTTATTTTTTAATCCCTTTAACTCCATGTTTTCAATTTGAACCCTCAACTCCTTTATCCTAGACAGAACCATCTGATGGGGATATCGAAATGGTTTCACTACCAACATGATCTCAATCACAGCATAATGTTTCCTTCCTTGAGAGTCTCTACTTGGTTATATATTTCAAAAAACATTTCGTCCCAATATTCATCATCTAGATAGCCTTCAGTTCACTATAAGTATAAATAATAATAGAGTTGAATGTCATGGAAAATTTGACGATAGTACTGAAATCAAATTCTGAAAAAAAATTAATGAAAACAAATGAATTGAAAAACTGTCCTGCCAAAACCATGTATAAATTTTTTGAGCCATCTAAACTGCATTATCATACACAACTTTTGGTAATATAAACACATAATACCTTTCAGAATTATTCTAACATGATTCGGAATTAGTCCCAAAAGGATTTATAGATGAGTAATCTTATCTGACGTGAATGAAAACACTTCAAAAAAAGAGTCATTAGTATAAATCATAATCAATCTATGGGATCAAAAAAAAAATTCACCTCACCAACCTATGGTATTAAATAATTTTTTCCTAAGAGTATACCCTTACCTCAATGTATACCCCTCCTAGAACTAACTCATGTTTCTTTCCCTACACGTTAGTCATAATCATAATATATATACAAACAAAACAACATGATCTATTCATTTATTTAATTTCAATAATGATATATCACCAAACATGGAGACATAGATACACCATATAGAGAAACTATCTCAAACAGATAAGTCAAATCACGGTATTCAATTCATGAACTACATTATATCACAATAGCATGTATATACATGGCATGTGAAACTACTTTCCAAACAACGATTCATGAACATACGATAAATATAATAAATCACATATAACATCTTTTGAATCATCTATAGTGAATCCTTAGTGACTACAGAAATTAAATTCTCCAGTTAATGGCACTCAGAAATCCATTACTCAGTGCTGGACATGCACTGTTATAGTTCCCCATCATGAGCCCCAATTTCCTATTTCCTTTACTAACTATCACATAATAACATAATAGGAGAAGCAAGTTAGTAAAAATAGGAACTCTGATACAATTTAGTAACACCCCCACCTGAATCGCGGGGTATGAGTCGGAATGCTACATCTATTCATGCACAAATCCCCATACACAAGATGCTACCTTGTAGTAGTGAGGTTCTCTATTGAAACATTGGGGAGACTATACCCCTCATATTTAGTCGTATGAACATTGATAAACAATAAGAATAAAAATAATTAGAGTAGAATATGGAAATTTAATGATGGATTACATATAATGTTGTGCCTTCCAAAAGTTGAATGAAAACTCAATAGGTAGACCAATCTAGAAAGTAAATAAACAATCATGCCTAGAGTGAAATGGTACTTTTCCTAGATTTCTTCTACCCTATGAGTCTCTACTAAACCATCCTCTATAATCCCCTTACCCTTCATCATATCTATATTGATGGAATATACAAGCACAACAAATTTCCCAATTATGGTGTGAGTACGAGACTCAGTGGGACAACACCAATGAATCCTCAACCTGAGTACTCAAAATACCAGTATACACCATAATAAAAAATGTGAAATTAACACAGAAATATAAAAGTGTTTGGTTGTGTTATAACCAATATGTAACAACCCCCAAAATTCCCTACGTCATCTCTATGCTGGATGAAAAACCAAGGTGTTAGTTAATCCCACAATTAGACACATGTATAATGAATCATGTTTCTTTACATCGTCATTGGACATTATCAATTCCATTCCAAAAGATTTGTTTCCCTATACGTGTATGGGAAATTAGAGATAATTATTTTCCATTAATAATTGAGTTGACGAACTGAGGATCGAGAGCTAATCATGTCCCATAGTCATCGATGTACACTATCGAGAAGACATACTAGGGACCCAGAGATTATTGGTCACCACTTAATTGAGTGAATCCCAAGGAATCATCGTATTCCTTTATCATGAATTGAAACATAATTTTAAATCATGCATATCCCTGTTGAAAAGGATAACACAAGTCATGATGGTTGGCTGCATGATACTCCGAAGTCATCATTCTGTCCCCTATTGTCAAACATGCACACCCTAAGGCATCATTGTGTGTTATAATCATGTATTGGACCCTTGTTGTCAGTCATGCACACCCCCTCCAGAGGATAAAAAAAGTCCCAATGTTCACCTACATGGCTTCCCCATGAAATATTAATCTGCCTGAACCATGCATTAGACATTCATCGCCAGTTATGTGCATCCCTCCTCTATGGGAGAATGCAAGTGGACAGTCCAACTATCATCGGTCCATGAACAAAACCACAATGTATACATAGCATGGAAGCATATATATTTCTGTGAAATAATGACACATCATGATGAGTAAATTAAATGTCAATGTTGACATAATCCCACAGTTATGTGAAAGAACAACTACAAGTACTTTCTACATTAAGTGTAATATAGAGTTTCTCGAGATACATACTTACCCACACACATTCACAATCTAGCATGGTTATAAATCATGTTTCAACATATTCATATTATTGGAAATCATTTTTTACTATGCCGAAAATATTAAAGAACTTCATACATCAATTGTTGGTAAATAACCATGTAGTTTTTTTTTACTTCAGAGGCACGTCGAAGTCTCAAGATGTTATCTTATCAGTGCTTGTGGATGAGCATAGGGTTTCTTAGAATCATATAATACATTTTATATAAAAATATGTAAAACATCACATGTGATAATTATTTCTCTATCCAAAAATAATTATAATATTATAATTAAATCCATCGCACACACTGAAAATTATTAAATATCACATTACCCATTAATAAGTAAAATAAAATGACAATTTGTGGAATTTAATTTAATTTTATCACATGCACAGGTCAAATAAATTATTATTTCATAATTTCTAAAAATATTATATGAAATGATAATGATTTACATTTAATTTAATTTTATCACATGTTCTATTAAATTAAATTAAAATTTAATCATTTCTTAAATATCACGTGATATGATACTTTGTTAAATTTTATTTTATTTTATTTCATTCACTGATAAATTAAATTAATACATTATCATTTCTAAAATATTACATGAAATGATAATTCTTTTTTCAAATTCCTTGATAGTTTAAAATATGAAATATCAATTTCCAAAGGTTCCCATAAAACTATAATGTTCTATTGAATATGTTGATAATTATAATTATCATTTTTTCACTTGAAATGATAATTACAACATTATGATATCTTTTAAGTTATTATGTGTAATTATTAATACAATTATTATCATTGAAATATCTTATGTATTGAAAATAATAACTTTAATTTATATATAAATTATCATGTACATTGATTACCATATTTTTTAATATATTTTTTAAATTATCAAGTGTGTTTAAAATTATAAATTTAAATTTTCATTACAATTATTCAGTGATTTTTTTTTAAATTATCATCTTATGATTATCTATATATATACCGTTGTGTTTGTATATAAATATATACAGACATGAATATATAAACACACACACACAAACATGTATAAATATATCATTTGATAATTTTGATAAATTATCTTCAATAAATCTCTACAATTATCATTCAATAATTAAAATGATCATCACATGATAGTTTCGTTAATCTTGTCATATGAGAATCGCCTCGTAATTATATTTTCAATTATTGTATAAAATTATTCCAAATAATTTTATGTAATAAACTATTGAAATAATCGCTAGATAATATCACATAATTAGGTTTTATAATTTCAAATGATTTCATATTTGAAAAAAAGTGTACTTGTCCCTTACTAATTTTTTTCCAAAATATTATTTTGGAGAATTCTAAAAAAAAATCCATCTATAATTTATAATTTATATCAGTCAAGTAATAGAATGAAATAAGGAATTTTCATCTTATTTAAAACGTCATTTTCTCATTCTCTTTTTTTATATTTATTAACAGTCCTTATTTTATTTTAATTTTTTATAATGAAATAAATTGATTAAAAAAAGAAAAAAATACCCACACAACAGGGTCATGTTGCACATCATGGGTGGAGGCCACCAGTAGATTCGCCATTAAACATCAATTTCACTCCCTAATATATTCAATCATGAACTGATGATGGCATTAGTTCAGATTCTGGGTTTATATCGTGGTTTGGCTATGTGAATCATCGTCTAAACATAACCCGAATAATAAATTTTCAACTGAAAATAAACACTCAGTTTCATACTATTCAATCCAAAATTAAATAAAGAGTCATTTTTTCTTTCATCTAATTCATTTCAACCAAACTGAATAAAATGGTGATGAAACAAAGGTTTTTAAAACCCCCACCATTCAAAAAAAGAGGAACGCGACTCCTTTTTAGTGTAAAATTAATTTTAAAGATTTTATATTAATTTAATTAATTTAATCAATTATTTACTTTATATAATTTAATTTAAAACCATTAATTTAGTGTCATGAACAGTACACTTATTTCATATAATAAATTATACCATTCTTAGGGGACATCCCCCATTTAAAACATAGTGGAGATGATAGAATTTCTGTGAAACACCCAGTTTGTGATATATAATATTATATTGAATAATTTAATATATTAAACAGTTTATTTAAAAATAATAACTTGTTAGTAGGGAATCCAAATACCCACTACCTTTGAATGTTATACCATTCCATGTGTAGAAACTCCATTTAAGACCAAATTTCAATCTCTCTTTTTTTATATGATACAACATTTCTGATATATTAAATATTTAAGAATCAAAAAATTGATTACAAATAATTAAATAAAAAATGATTATTTTCAAGATCGAGACATCTAAACCTCTAATGAATTGAAATTTTATTCCACGTATACTATATAACCTGTTACCAAACCTATAGGTGGTCTCAGTTTTATCATATAATACATTGATTTGGAGTTATTCAATTATTTACATAAAATTTCCTTCACATAAAATAATTTTTTTTAATATTTCTACTCAGTCTCCATTGATGTTTTTTCGTTCTCAGAAAAATGAACTAACATAGTGTTTAACACTAAATATATTCAATTAAATATTATAGAGCATTAACTGGGATTTTTACCCTTCCACGATGTGTTTCCCAACAATCTCAATTCTTTTGCTGAAAAATTATTTTTTACACCTAATAATTTATCATAAGGGGAATTATTGATTTCTATAAAATGCTGGATGATTTATAAAATAATATCCATACTATTTTAGTATGTGATGAGTTAAATAAAAAAAATATTCCATAAACAGATGGGTTAAAACACAACCTTTAATTATTAAATTAACTTATGACTCTTTTGATGAGGTTATATTAAAACAAAATGGTGTGATCAGTGGCATAGATGAAAAATATATCATGAGAGGAATTTAAACTGATGATAATCATTTCCAGGATGATAGTTATGAAAATAAATATTTACCTCTAATTGATTAAGAAAAAACATGTGGAATTGGTTGCTATGACCAACAAAAAAATGTATCCAAATTAAGAGATATAGTAGCCATACCTATTCTAATGAGTGACTATAAAAATTAATGCGATATAGGTATACTAGATAATATGGTACGAAACTATAATATATATGTTAAAAATATTCCATATTATTTGGTTTATCTTTTCTACACTGACTAAAGTATTCTGACGACTATATCATGAATATAGATTGAAATATATATCATTATATTTAATGATGACCATAGTAAAATGTAATATTCCATGTTTTATTGAAGAAATACTAAATTCCAGGAAACTATTAATGGGTATCTATATAAAAATTTAAAAATGATACTCGGTGTAAAATTTACACATTATTGTTTGAATATGAAATATATTATTCTTTATTGACTTTGGGAAATATCATGAAAATCATGAAATAAATAATAATTACTCCTTTATAAAAAACCTATAGAAAATATAAGGATTGTAAAGAATATATTTGATAGTGAAAAATACTCCCAAATAATTACACATTGATGGTGGAATTTTATTTATCTATTTGAATCATGTATTATATATATTTTTGTACTCTTAGGATTGGTAATTTCAAATACATATATTATCGAGGGTATTATATTAATTGTGGTATTGATGGAAAAAATAATTAATAATTTTTTTGGAATTTAAAAGAAACCGCTACATCTAAAACAATGAATAAATCCATGGAAATAATAGTTTTAATAAATATGTTGTTTTATTTATATTATATTAAAATAAGAGAAATGCATAATAATTCTAAAATAATAGGATGAGTAAAATAATAGTGAGTATTATTATTATATACATTGGGGATAGTGATCTTAATTTCTATATATGGATAAATTTCAACATTATTTGAAGAATAAGTGGAAAAAAATGATGTTGATACAACTCCAGATGTTTTAAAAATTATTTTTTATTGTCAAGACATGATAATGAGTCGAAAGAAGAAGTCATTCTAAAAGAATAGAAATTCATACCACATTATAGTAATATTAGAATATAGGTACATACCAAAAATTTTATTATGGATGGATTTATACCAGAAAAGTCATATAGGATGATAAGTTTTTATCTTTTATTTGTACTATTAAATATTGAACCAATCAGATTGATGTTGAAATGACAGACTAATCTTGGTTTAAATCAATAAATGATGAAATAAAATAGTTTTATGAAAACAAAAATTTAAATCTACATGAAAGGATGTAACATAAAATTGGATCCTAACAAACCGTATCTTCATGGATAAATTTGATTCGATTATATTTACTATAATGGATTTAGGAAATTTGAATTTTAAATTTCAACGATAAAAATTCTATAGTAACTGAAATGAAATAAATTTGTATCTTTTGTCAAATAGAAAATCTAAAATGATTCTACGCTATCATATGGATGTAAAAAATGGTATTGAAATATATTTTTCTTTATGAAGAAGTTATCATTGAATTTCTAGTGGACATTCTAATACGATGTTATGAAACAATATTTTACATATTGATGATTCATCATAATTTCTTAATGTAGGAATGATGATCACAGTGTGCTCAAAATTGATTTTTTTAATTAAATATCAATTAAAAAGTTGTGGTCATGGATATAATATCTCAATGAAGGAAGGAATGGAATTCCAGTTTACGTTACTTGGATAAAAAAATAAAATACTTTGTGGAAGTGAGAAAAATATTTACTGAATTTTATTATAATCAATGGAAATGAAAATTTGAAATATTATTGGTTGATGAAATATAATTTATTCAAAATATATAGTTGATATAATTGATTAGTATATATTCATATATTAGAAAGAAATTGTTGTAGAACACATTCATCATTCTTCAATACAATCCAATGTCAAATTTCATTGATGTTTAAAAAACTGTTTAGCAGAATGATGATGGGAAATATCTAGATAAAGAAATTAATAGATATATAATAAAAAACCTATAATTATTAAATACAAGATATAAAACTATAATCTATGATACATGTTTACAACCTCATTTATATATTTATTCAATTTAATTGAATATTTTACTCGTTGATAGAATAATTATTTACATTCAAGGAAATCACAAATTTGGATTTCTATTAGATATAGAAAAATATATTGAGTTATCTAAATTTTAATATGTACTCTAGGATGGGTATGTGGTTAATATTAATCCCATAATTTGTGGTGCATTAATTTTTTGGAAATAAAACGTCATTTGACTATGTATAAAATATGAAAACGCATCAATGAATATAATGGATAAATAATATATTTTAGTGAATATGGATTTCATTCATATTATATAGTCAATGTAATAGTTGGAAGACATTCGATAAGATTTGAAACAACTACTAGTGATATTCTATGATACGATATGTTCTATTAGGCTCATTGAAAATCCAGAATATCAATCTTGTAACAATCATATTAAGATCAGATATCACCTAATAAATTAAAATTGGAGTAAGGAGTGATCATAATGGATCATGTTTCCTCTTATGTGTATGAGGTAGATATAGATAATACATTAATCTCCATTATCACATATGAATATCATATGGTTATAATCAAAATTAAACCCCCACCCTCAGCTTTAGGTTTTTTTAGAAATTCCCATGTCCACGTGAATTTATATTTTTTTTAAAAAATATGAATTGTAGTATTAATGGGGACATGTTAACCATGTTTGAATTTTAATTGATATTTAACATAGGAATTTTTATTTATATATTTACTATAAAAATAAATATAAATAATGGTTCAATTCAATGAAATATAGAGTTTCTTGTTTTTTTTAATCAAAGAAGAGTTCATGGTGTGAATGATAAGTGGAGTTTTAGAAATTGATAATGACCTGATACATGGATTTATTTATTTTAATATTATACTCTACCTAGATACTACACTATAGAAATTATAATGAGGGATGTGTTTTTCATTTCTCTTAGTGATGCTATGAACATTGTTCATAGGAAATAAATTAACATTTGAATAAAAACAAACATGAAGGGATAAATTGTTTGAAAAATGATATATGATATATATTTCAAAAGATTATATTATCTTGTTTATAAATTTCATATGATATCAATTATTTGATCATATGGGTATATAACTAGTATATTTGGAAATAAATTTTTTTTCCAATGTTTTATTAATTTTTTGGAATGAAAATTGGAAGCATTTAGGAGGTTTCCTAAATAATTTTTGTAAAAGGGATGTCTTACTCATAACGATGAAACATAATCACATAAGAAATATTGTAAATAAGGAGGAACTTTGGGATGGTATATAGTCATATAGGGAGTACATGGACCACAATATTGGTTTCTGAACTCTGTTCCACAGAAAAATCTTTGAACCATTATTGGTTAGCCATTTTTTATAGTGTTTAAATGATATCTAGACCACTGTGATTTTACAATTATAATATATTACGGCTCATTCATGATGAAATTCAACCCAGTCATTTGGATTTGGATGTTTTATTTTTCATTTTAGAATATAGGATGGGTCTAGGTGGTGTTTATGTGGAATTAGTTCATAAAGTGTATTTAATATAATGTTGGTAGTTATTAATTTTAAATTCTGTTCATTTTTTATTCATCTAATACCATCATTAGTTGTGAAATCCCGACCCATAGAATCTCTTAGTGGTTCTATAGGATGAAGTTCCACATGACCATAGGCATTCCTCCCCTTTCTCTAGTGGATAACGATATGTAGAGGAAACATTTGATTATATAACGGGGAGTCCTTTACATCATATAAGATTAGTGGTAATAATGGAAATAATATAAATATAAATATATAACCAAGACATATAATTCAAATTATTTGATTTTGAAAAGTAAATACATATTCATATTTAATTTTAAATTATTATATCATAAAATGTTGTTACCATTTGGTTGGATGATAAACATGAATTAAAAAATGAAATAAATTATGAATTGTGCTAAAAGCCCATCCTCGTGATCAATGGAGTCCATCATCGTATCATCATCCAAACCCATTATATATAGACAACACAACATTAATATGTAACATACCTAAAAATATCCCTAAGACAAATAAATGTGTCCTATTAGGTAGCAATGTAACATGGAGGCCCTATTAGAGTGTGATAATGACTCTGTAGTCCTCCTCCAAAATCATCCATATGATATCAAATATAATAAATATTTCATGTGATAGATAATTATCTAACAATTCCACAATTATGACTATTTTATATATAGATAATATAAATAACATATTCCCCAGGTTCACAATGACAACTATGGTTGGGTGTACATTTTTCATTCTCTATGTCTATGAAATGAACAACCATTCCTACATCAACACAATCTGGGATGTCTTTTCACATGTCTAGATGACCCTTCCAACCATAAATATATAGATAGAATCCAAAAGGTCATCATGTCATTCCAATAATGACATGTAATCCAAACAGACATCTTCTAATTCATATTGAACATGATTTCTTATCCCGCAATACCACTAAATTAGTCAATATACATTTTTAAACAATATAAATTGACTTCCAACATCATTGTAAATTGTATTGATTCTGGGAACTCATCATAGAATTCCCAATCATAATGTATCATATGAAATTCAGATTCTCAACCAAGCATTCCCAAGTATAACATATGATAATGAATCTAGGGGGCTCATCCCATCATTCCCATGAATTAATCAACATTCTAACCAATTTAATAAATGATCATTAATTTCACTAAATTATAAAATCTCCCAAGTAATTCGCTATCTGAATTCATCATTAACAATTTAAAAAAAAATTAATAATTTTTTAAAATCAAATAATCATGTAATTATAAATTCCCCCTTCATAAAAATTTTATCATTTCCCAAAGGCTATCATCAAATTAAAACACATCAATTATAAGTTTTTTATTTCAAATAAACTTTATAGGTTCAATGATTTTTGAATTTTGTCCTCAATTATAGTATGTTAAATTATGTCTAGTCTAATGGGAATGTTATTTTAAAAATATAGATGGTTGTAAAATTCAATTTCACAAAAATTTATTAAATCAAATATCTTCTCTAATCCATTTGAACTATTGTTTAATCATTATAAAATGATATTCCATTTCTATTCTATACTCCAAAACACCAATAATTTAATATAAAATAACCATTTTCAATGTCCTATGGAAGGATTAATGTGAATATATCTACATAAATCATAATCTAGGGAATTTTAATTAAAAATAATTAAAAATAGAGAAACTGAAATGGTTGTATGATACATGCACTAAAAATAATGAAAATATATGGGTAAAATTAAAGGGACCAATTTACGTAAAAATATAGAATTGAATATGTCACATATCATCCTTTGGTGTGAGCTAAAATGGAATTTATTTATGAAACATAAAAATTATATTAAAAAATGTTACTAGTCCCATAAGTAGCATCATCAAAGATGATAGTATATAACATGACGAAAATAACCCATAGAACTCATAGGAAAACCTATATGTTATGTATTCCATTGGAGGATAACTAAAAAATGAAGAATGAATGTTGAAATAGGAAGAATAAGGAATGGTAAAATAAATGGATGCAAGATCTATTTATGGTTTAAGGGAGTTATGATGCATTAAAATCATTTTAAAAGTAGAAAGAAAAAGTATTCTTTTTCTCTATAATTAAGGGGTTCCTGGTGAAGCAACTTTTTTTTCCAACCGATGCACAAACCATGTGATCCAATCTATCTAAATCCATTTACCCCAAATAGTAAAAGTGTACAGATTGTTTAATTACTTTTGTTTTTAAAAAACTGTTATTATTTCCAATAAATAATATTTCATTTATATAATGTTTTACATGTAACAACGAGTTATTATTAAGTTACATAATACTCATTTTTTCTATTGTGTTACAAACAAAATTGATTTTTTTAAAAACCATTATATGTTATTAATAGTATTCATGTGTATGCATTAGGACCTAGATATTCAACAAAATGATTTAAATATTAATAAATACATTAAAATATTAGATATAGTTGTTTTATATAGTTAAATCATGTTAATAAATAGAAATCAATTTTTTATCATGTTTTTTAATCTTTTGAAAATAAAATTTTCTCAATAAAATAGTTGGTCAGACATTTTAAAATTATTTTATAATATTTTTTTAAAATTTATCTAATAATATAAACATTATTTTTAATTCATCCTATAAAAATTATAATGGGTTGAACTTTTGATACATCTCTTAATTGGATACTTTATTGATGATTTGTTAAAAATAATAAATTTTAATACACTAAATAAATTTATTTTAAATTATTTATATTGATAAAATATATTATAAATTCATTTTAATGTATAATTAGTTAAATTATATTTATATTTACCCTCTTTTTTAAAGTTCAAAAAAATTTATAATAAATTTTTTTAAAATAACCTCATATACATTATACCATTTTCTCTTTCAAAACCCAATTTCATGTTATATATATGTGATTAATGTTAAATTATATTTCATAATTATTTTAATTTAAATTTAAAAAATGAATTAAATATTTGTAATAACAATATTTTATATGATCAAAAATGTTAAAAATTATTTTTCTCTAAAATTAATAATGAAAATATTAATGAATATTTAGTGTGGTTTAGGTAAAAATGTGTTTACCATGGGATAAAATAAAAATATGACGTCAAAAATAAATTAATAACTTAAATAAAGTCTATTGAAAATCCATATTTTATCCCTATAATGTATTTGGATATAGAATACTCCATTATGGTTCGTTTTGACAATGTAAAAATTGGGATACAAATTTTTCTTTTATAAAAATTAATATTGTGCCACTCAATTAAATTTTAAATTGTAACCCTTTATAATATATTATTAAAACACTAAAACGTTTTTATTTTTACAGTAAAATTACAAATATAATTAAAAATTTCAAACTCTCATCCTATAATCATTATTTTTGAATGAAATATATATTTAAAAGTCTTTTTGGGAAAACATAAAGAGGTTACTTGAGAGAGATGTATCATTCTTCATCAAACATTTTTATTTTCTTTTTTCCTTGACATATTTGAATTATTATTAAAACATGATGATATAATGAACAAATTATATTACATATAACTATATTGTTTATTATTTTTGTAAATACACACATCAATATCCACTTCCAACAAATAGTTCACTATATAATTATACTTGGGTATGCGGGACAACATCCCCATGAACAAATGTCATTCGTTTTCAAATAAAACCTCTCATAGATACTTAAAATGAAGTGTAAAATATTAATATATGACTTTATTAACTTTATTATACTTCTGGAGTTATTATATCCCACATACCATCATATTTTCCATTATATGGGAATATAATAATGTCGCTCATATTTATGGTGGACTACAACCTAATGAATTGATGAGATTGAGTCACTCTTTATATTGAATGTAATACAGATGGGTTTATGAAGATATGTGATGTTGGAATCCTCATATATTAATCATGTTTTAATGATAAAAAATATCAATAATTATTAAAAATCTTATTAATGATCACAAATCTCACAAATCATATCAATTATGTGTATTTATGATTTAAGATATCTTATTATTTAAAATTATTAAGCTCAATTTATTATATGCATATTACTGTTATTGTCTGAATACAGTTGTTTGTCTAATTACAAGACACTGTGAGCAAGACACAAACACCATGAAGCTGTAAGACATAAATACTGAAGCAGACACCGTGAAGCCTAAGTCTCAGACACCATCACAAATGAGACACTGTGACCACCAGACACCGTGACACAGGAAGCCTAACACCGTGAAGCAAGACACTAAGAGCAGACACCATAAGCCAGACACTCTGCCAATCACAGTTTACAAGACACTGTCATCAAGGCACCGTGAATCCATAAACTATGAGCAAGGCATCAGAAGCCAGAAACCGTAATCCAGAAACTGTAAGTGAGACACCGTGAAGGAGACACCATGAGTGAGACATCGTGACACAGAGACACTGTGAAGGACATACCATTATGGAGACACCATGAAGGACATATCATGAAGGAAATACCGTGAAGGAGACACCGTTTTCATAACTACTATGACATCATTTCTTAAAATCATTTGTCATTTTACTATGTAAATTTTTAACAGTCATATTTGATGACATTAATGCTCTGACATAAATAATGGTTATTTGTAGAAATAGTATGAGGTACGGGGCACGAAATACATGTAACCTATCGGCTCATCCTCATGCATTCTAACATAAAGAGAAGTGTGCCAAAGAGGAAGAACATACGCGAAAATATAGACAATACAAGCGAACATTGTACAAAGCAGAAAATCAATCCTGAGAACACTGAGGAATTTAATGATCTTCAAGAAAATATATTCCCATAAATGAAATTTGACACTACTGAATAACACATGAAGCACAAAATATCTTCACTCAAGAAGAACACCAATGCCGAACCATGACACTCTGTTTTTCTCACAAAAAACCAGAGAAGGACTCAAGGCTTCATCTGTCTCAATCCAAAGGATTCCAGAACATCACTCATAACACTTAGAGAATTCTAAACTCATCTCTATCTATTCTATATATATTGTGTTTCATTATTTTACATTTTGAGCATTGTGTGCTCTGTTTACAAACACTAAATCCTATGCAGAACTGGAGGATTTCAAAATCCTCACACCAAACTCTTACCGTTGTTTACCCACTACAACTATGGAAGGGGTCTTTGTGTGGCCTGATCATTATATTATTTTCCCACGAATAATTGTGGTTTAGGTTTTTGTAACTGGACAGTATATGGACTATTGTTTACCCTGATCCATGGTGTAGATCAAATTTATATATAAATTTAAGAGGATTACGTCTCGGATAGATACTGAACCTCTTTGTTATATATGCTGTGCATTTTCAGATTAAGTATAAAGTATACTATATATTTTATATTCCGCTACTAATTATTTTAAAATAGAAACCTATTTTAAACATACATTGATAGTTAATATAGAAAGTGTTTTTATCTATTATAAGTCAGTGCATTAGTTTCAAATGATAAATTAATCTTCTGATTAAATGAACTGAGACCTAATCAATCTTTGAGAACCTAATTGATCTTTTACAGTTTTACAAATTTTCTATAGTTTAACTTGTTTTATAAATTTGGGATTTTAATAGAAATATTTTTTAACGGAAATTTTAATTGGATCTCAATTCATCCCCCTCTTGAGTATCCACTCTTACCAACATTTGGTATCATAAGATTTGTTTTATTAAAGGATTTAAAAACATTATATTTATTAAATGTGATTCTATTTGTATCTTAAAGATCGTAAATTTTTGTTAGTTCCAAATTTTATCTCTTTAAATATAGTTTCTAAAATATAACTATGGATAATAGACTAGAAGGTTCTGTTACTAACATGCCACCATTCTTTAATGGTTCAAACTATGCACAGTGGAAACTCAAGATGAATATTCACTTAGAGAGTGTGAGGTTTGAAATCTGGACTGCTATTGAGACTCAATATAAGATTCCAGAAATTGAAATAACTACTTGGGATGAACATACTAAAATACCTTACAATAATAATTGTAAAGCTTTGAATGCCGGGTATTGTGCTCTAGGAGATGAAGTGTTTAATAGAATATATACTTTAAAAAATAAAAATGATATATGGGATTCTTTGGTTGCTTCTTGTGAAGGAACAACCAATGTTAAAGAAATAATATTGAATACTTATACTATTAAATATGATGATTTTAAAATGAAGACTGATGAACCTATTTCTGATATGTATCTCAGGTTCAATAATATTGTCAACACTATGAGCTCCCTTGGAAAGTTTCTTCCAGCAAAGGAATAGATTATGAGAATATTGATATGACTGCCAGACTGATGGAGAGGCACATATGTTTCAATAAGAGAGTCATGTGACATTGGTGCTCTTTCTGTCAAAGAGATAATTGCTAAGCTTATGATATATGAGGAAGAACTAAAGGTGAATAAGGAATAAGATGATGAACCTAAATGGAAGTCAGTGGCATTTAAGTCTACTTCCTCAAAGAGAAAGGACAAGGAGAAAATTCACATATCTACTGAAAGCTCAACAAGTGAATGTTCAGATTCTGATAGTGATGTTGAGGTGGCTCAAATAGCCAAGAGATTTATGAAATTCTATAGGAAGAATAAATTCCTCAGAACATCAAACTAAAAGCTAAATATTACTACAAAGGTCATTGGAAAAAGGATTGAATGAAATCTGATAAGAGTGATGACGTTATTGGATATTAATGGAAGAGAAAAGGTCACATTAAAGCTGACTGTCCAAAATTGAAGTTCAAGAAGAAACATGACTATAAGGACTGCAAGTATAAGAAATAAATTAAAGAAAATTGGAGTGCTTAATAAGACACTTAAAGTGATTATGATTCTTCTAAGGATGAATATTCTCATAAATCTAACATGTGTTTTATCGCAAACACTTCTGAGGTAACAGTGGACCCTCCTGCTTTAAATTCATACTATTCTGGAGTTGATTCTGATTCTGATTCAGAATCTGAAAACATATCTATTGAAGAATTATTTGAATATTGTAATATTCTAGAAGGGACCGGTAATGAACTTAAGGGCAAGTACAAAGCCTTAAAGAAACATCATTATTTATCTAGCACTAATAAATCTTCCTTTGAGATTGAAAAACAAAAGAACGCTCAACTGTTAAAAGAAAATACTGAACTGAAAATATCTAATTAGTAACTAAGAAAAGACAAATAAAAGTTCACAAATGGAAAGAACAATCTAAACCAAATTATTGGAAGACAAGTGGAACCAATGTATACTACTGGTTTGGGATATAAACCTGGAAATTGACAGTTTACCAAAAATAGATTTATTCCTAAATCGAGACAAAATTCTGTTAGTTCCAATTCTGAAAATTCATATGACTCAACTAGTTATTCATATTTATATTGATCAAAAAACGTTTATATTTCAAAATCAATTGATTCTGTAAATTATATGAGACCCAAAATACAAATTTGTGTAAATAAAGCTTTACTTTCTATCATGTCTGGACCCAAGAAAATCGGGGTACCAAAATCATTCTCTGTCTAAACCCATTTTGTAGGAGACCTGCTTAAATTGTTCTTGTGGGAAAATATGGTACTTGGATAGTGGATGTTTAAGGCACATTTCTAGAGATTACTCATGCTTAAAAATCTTAATAAAGGTTGACAAAGGCTGTGTCACCTTTGGTGATAATTCTAAAGGAATGATCATCGGCTTAGGCCCAATTGGTGACCCTAACTCAGTTTTAATTTCTAATGTCTTATTTATCTATGGATTGAAATACACCATTTTAAGTATTTCTCAGTTATGTGATGATGGGTTTAATGTTAAGTTTGAAAATTATTATTTTAACGTTTTTAATTCCCAAAATGTTTTAGTATTTTCTACCTTATGAAATGAAAATTTTTATGCAGTTGATTTAAATTCATTAGCTCAAAAAAACATTACTTGTTTAAATTATTTTCATAAAGAGTATTGGATTTGACACAGAAGGTTAGTACACTGCATTATACATTAAATTAGAAAAAAACTAGTAAAAAATTAGTTAGAGACCTACCGAAACTTGAGTTTCTAAATGACAGAGTTTGTAATCCCTGTCAAAAGGGAAAGCAGCATAAATTTTCTTTTAAATCAATGAAAGAAGTTTCAACATCTCATCCTCCCAAGTTGCTTCACATGGACATGTTTAGACCTTCGAGAGTTTCTAGTTTAAATGGGAATCACTATGTCTATGTCATAGTAGATGACTTTTCTAGACATACTTGGGTATACTTCTTAGCTCACAAAATTGAGGCTTGTTCTTACTTTATTAAATAATCCAAGTATGTATAGAACCTTAGTGGTCTTATGATTATGACCCTTAGAAGTGATCATGGTCGTGAGTTTGAAAATCATGTGTTTGAGTATTATTGATCACACAATGGCTATAGTCACAAATTTTCTGCCCCATGAACAACTCAACAAAATGGTGTAGTAGAAAGAAGAAATAGAACCCTTCATGAAATTGCATGGGCAATGCATAATGAGTATGACCTACCTATTTACTTTTGGGCTAAAGCTATGAATACAACTTGTTATATCATAAATAGAGTCTTGAAAAGACCTATTCTGAAAAATGCCCCTTATGAGTTGTGGAACAATACGAAACCAAAGGTTAGTTACTTTAGATTCATTGGTTTCATAGTCTTTATTCTTATAACCAAGGATAATCTTGACAAGTTTTCCTGTTAATGTGATGATGGAATACTTTTAGGATATTATATAACTAGAAAAGCATGTAGAGTGTTGAATAAGAAAACCAAGTGTGTAGAAGAATATGTCCACATCAAATTTGATGAATCTGATCTGCATGAACCTAAGCCATCTCTTGAAAATCTTGAATAATATTTTTCTATTATAATCCTTAATGATAAAATCAATGAACCTATTGTAAAGACAAACAGTTCTGGAAATATTTCAGAATCTGCTCCTAATGAACCTGAACCTAGAGATGATCCTGAAATTTCCCGTCCTACCTTTACTAGATCAACTAGGATCCAAAATAATCTACCTTTAGTGATTTTGTTGGTAATCATGATAGTGGGACATAGACTACAACTTCTCTTAGAAATCAGGTTAAACATCAAGACTTTTTGTCATAGTATAAACCTAAAAACATTGATGATGCAATCAATGATGAATTTTGGGTAATGGATATGCAAGAAGAACTTAATGAATTTGAAGGAAACAATGTTTTGGAATTAGTGGAAAGCCCTAAGGACACTTTCACCAAAGGCACTAAATGGGTGTTTAGAAATAAGGTAGATGATGCTTGAAATATAGTCAGAAATAAATCTATATTAGTTTCACAAGGCTACAGTCAAGAAGAAGGAATTGGATATGAGGAGACTTTTTCTCCTGTATCTAGACTTGAAGCCATTAGAATTCGACATGCTTATACTGGACATCAAAATTTCAAACTATATAAAATTGGTGTAAAGAGTGCATTCTTAAATGGGTATATAGCTGAGGATGATTTTGTTTAACAACCACTGGATTTACAAAACCTTATTTGAAAAATCACACCTTCAAACTATCAATATCATTATATGGTTTAAAGAAAGTTCCAAGAGCTTGGTATGACAGATAAAGTACTTTTCTTATCTCTAAAGGATTAACAAAAGGAATAATTGATCCAACCCAATTTATAAAATTAATTTCTAATGATGTTTTAGTTGTTCAAATTTATGTTGATGTTATTATTTTTGGATCTTAAAAAAATTATTATGTAATTAATTTTCTAAAATGATTCAAAACGAATTTGAAATGAGTTTAATGGGTGAACTAAATTTTTTTCTTGGATTTCAAATCATTCAAAATAAGGATGGGATTATTTTAACCCAATGTAAATATACTAGATATCTTTTAAAACGTTTGGGATTCGATAGCACTAAAAGTAGTGACACTCCCACGAGTACCACCTGTAAGTTGGATCTTGATGAAGATAGAAAATCTATTGATCAAACCACTTATATGGGAATGATTGGAAGTCTACTATACTTACCTGCTAGCTGTCCTGATATTATGTTTAGTGTGTCTATGTGTTCTTGTTTTCATGAAAACCCTAAAGAATCACATTTAAATGTCTTGAAGAGAATTTTCAAATACATCAAGAAAAAACCAAATCTAGGACTGTTTTATCCAAAAGTACAATCATTTGAACAAGTTAGTTATCTTGATGCTGACTTTGCTGGCTGTAAGTTATATAGGAATATCACCTATAGAACATGTCTCTTTTTAGGCAAGTCACTAGTATCATGGTGAATTAAGAAACAGAATTCCATTGCATTATCTTCTGTAGAAGATGAATACATAGCTGCTGGAAGTTTTTGTCAAAACATTTTGTGGATGAAACACACATTACTAGACTATGGATATCAATTCAGACATATACCAATAAAATGTGACAACATAGGTGCTATTAACATTTCAAAAAATACTGTTTCACATTCTAGGACAAAACATATTGATGTAAGACATCACATTTTGAGGGATCCTTATCAAAAAAGAGATATCACTTTGGAATTAATTGTTACTGAATATCAACTTGCTAATATATTCACTAAACCATTAAATTATGAGAGATTAGATTACATCATACATGATCTTGGCATGATCAATCACAAATAGATATGTTACTGGTCTTATTGATTAACATTTTTATATAATTTACATTACTATTTCATATTCACAGTTTCTCAGTTACTATCTCATGTTTATGGTCTCATGGTTATCACTTATTATTCATGGTCTGAAACATACTGTCTCATCGTGACTGAATAATTTACTTACTGTCTCACAGTGACTGAACAGACCATTCACTGTCACACCATGACGACAACTGATTGTCTCACCGTGATGACCATCCACTATCGAATCGTAACGAATATCCAAGATCTCACCATGAACCTTATTTATGCTTTTCCTTTAACTTGTATCACGAAAATATTTAGTTTTACTGCTTTTTTACTTTCCCAAATTTTAATTTTGGTGATGTTTGACATTCCAAAATGATAAAACACAAGGGTTTCATTCTATTATTCACCCGAACTCTCTCTTACTCAATCGTTCCGAACCCTCTCAATCTTGCAACCCTTCTCTCCTTCTCTCTCGCCAGAACCTTCAGTGGATGACAAGGATGAAGCGTCTGTCTTCATCTACTTTTGAGAAGCGTAGCTTGAAGAAGAATAAAAAAGCATTGAATCGTTCACCTAAAGGACCCCTGAATCAAAACCTTTAAAATGGCACTGTAGTTCTCGAAAAGGAAGTTTCCCCTGAGTGGATATTGTCTTACAAATATTTGGTTTTAAAAGTATTTAGAGAACAAGGCTAGCTTGAATGGTTCTCCAGAAAGGATAGACCAATTTACCCAAGGTTGGTATCTCACTTTTATTGGTTTGTACAATTTTATTTCGATGTTGGTGAATTCTATGTTGTGACAAGTTTGGTCAATGGACAAAAATGCTCTTTCTCATTAAGGTTATGGGTTGCATGCCTTAGGATTACTCACGAAGGAATTTGAGATGATTATCAATGAGATCCCCCTCATAAAACCTATATCTTTGACCTGGAAAATTCTCTAGAAACCTTAACTGGAAATGGCACCATGAGAAGGGCCATAACTTCTGAACTGGATGGGGAGACAAGGCTATTGTTTATGTTTCTTCACAATTTGATTATCCCAAGGAATGGTGACTTTTCTGTATTGATATATCATGATGTTTTTATGATTCACCTGTGTAAGAATGGACACATGATAAATCTATGCAGGTATATCATTCACCATATGTGTGAATTGATTAAGGTCACATCCAAATCCACCAATTTGTTTTATTCTAGGATAATCTCATCTATGCTTCTTTCCAAAGGAGTAGATGTACCAAATGTGGAAGTTCTTATGGATTTTGAGTTTTGTCTATCTAAACATACAATCAATAGGATGAGGATCAATTGGAACCCCTGGAGAAAGGACTGGGTTGAAGATAATGAAATGATTTTTGAAAAGTTCAATCCTGTTTATTATTCAACAAGGCCAAAGGATATTGATGATCCTGGTTTGGAACCAGATGAAGTTATTGAATATTCAGAAGATGAAGAATAAGAGGAAGAGGTATCTAAATTAACTCATAAGAAAGAAGCTCCTGTTGATAAAGAAAGGAGTTTTGTCCCTGATGATAATCTTGCTGAAGTACCTCATAGAGAAGAGGCTGCTATACAACATAGAGAAGAGGATGGTGTTGAAAAGGAAAGAACTGTTGTTCCTCATATTGTTCCTGTAAAAGAACCTCCTACCCCTAGAAATTTTTTTGATTTGGAAACCCAAAATGAGGCTACAAGATACTTAACTGTCCTATAATCTAAGCAGTAAGCCATGGAAGAGGCTGGAGTAGGAGAACTCCCTTCTATCCAAGAATCTATTTTGGAAGACTATCCAGAGGAAGAATCTTCTCCTGAAATAATACCCTCTTCTTAAGATACATAACACACGTTTTTTACTTCACAATGATTGTTTCACACTTCACTCAAGGATAGTGATTCTCTGTCATGAATGATATTCCCTCATTATTTTGGAAAACAATTGTTTATGATTTTATTAATTATTAAGTGAATCCCATTTCATTCCTTGGTTTATTTATTGTTCATGCTTGACACATTTTCATTGAGGAATGCATGGTAATGTAAATGTTATGATGGGGCAGGTGCAATAATAATTTTATATCTCAATATATTTAATTGAATGAGACGGGTGTGCCTATGATTATTCTATATTTTTATCACTATTTAATGGGCTTTAAATTTATTAAAATGAAATTTCATGTATAAGAATTATTTCTTAATCAACCACAAAATTTCAATGAAATATAACATTGAGTTAAATTTTTTCACATTAACTAGTAAATCCAAAATTAAATATCATATATATGAAGACATTATAAAATTAAATTTTTTAGAACAATTGATGTCATATGTATCCTCCATATCCTATATATTATGTATGAATTATAAAATTATATTCATCCTCTAGTTTAAATAATTTCTTTAACAAATTCATAAGATCAAATGAAAATTTTAGTAAGAAACCTGTTATTTTATTGTTTATTCAATTGACTCAATAACGTCATACCGAGATATTCTCTCATATGTGGAGTCAACTAAAATAGTTTTTTAAATACTATTTCATTAATTTATCAAATGTGGGAATGTACTATTAGGATTCTATAAAATGGATTTTGATATAATGTTTCTTAAAAATTTCATGAAACCTAATTATTTATTCGATGATTATTTATTACTTCCCTATTTTATTAAATTGTTTAGGGGTTTATTAAGAAGAATATATTCATATATAATTTACCATAGAATGTTTATTATTTTAATATTCAACTTTTTCATTTCATTCCTCGCTTTATTTAAAATTTGATGATTGTTCATCCACCGTTTTTTACTCTCCCTAATAGTTTTCCCACTCCATTTGGTGAGGTAATTAACTACCACACTAGGTTTGAGTTATATATCACACAGATATATTTATCATACCCATAAATTTTATTTTATAGAACACATGTATTCCAAAAAAATAATTTTTCACTAATGATAATGTGTTTTTATAATTATCAATGAAACCACTATTTCAATCCCATTTTTTGTTTCATAGTTTTAGATCTCCCGTATTAAACTACATGACTTGAATAGATTTTTCCATTTTATTTTTAGGTTATCCATGAATTTATTCCACTTTTTTGGATGTTTTTCCCACTCCTTCCGTGATACTATTATTGTCATTACACATAAAAATGAATTATGTTATCTATTGAAAAAAGAAATAATTCTTCATTCATCAATACATGTCCTTGTTTCATGAGTGACATGATAGTTACATTAAAGAATTTATTATATTCATTTAATCTTTATAAATGACCATATAAAATAATTATTTTTATTATACAACCATCATTTTCAGTTAAATACTAATTTTTAAATTATATTTAAAAAATAATATTAATCAACTAAAATATTCCTCATCATAAATCATTTAATGAAAGTATAAAAAAAATTATATTATACTATGAAATAAAATAACAATATCTTTGAATTATTAATTAGACGTGTTGTCGATGACTAGGATATTGATTTTCACAATTCCATAAATCTCTTTCATAGTATAATAATTAAATAAATTATATTTTTTATAGGAATTAAATTAATCAAGAATATTTTTGAAGTTTTATACGAAGGTAATAAACCTGTTAAAAAGATCATTATAATCACATCAATCATTTTGATGGAATATAGTTCAAATCAAATATTTTTATAATTTTCTTCATTTTTATGTTCAAATTTGAATATGAATATCCGTGACAGATTATATAAATCACCATTCAATTAGAAGGTGTCTAAAAAATTAATAAATCTTCATTATTTAATAATCGGATCCTAATTTCATATAATGATAGGTTTTATTATATTAATGATAATTTGAATTCCATCTACCAATTATTTTCTATAACTAATATAAAAAAGAATGACATTTACACACTGATAATTTAATGTAAAATATAATAAACAAATGTTATTTTATTTAGGGAAACTATTTTTATGACATATTTTAATACTATAATACGAATGAGACTATCAATATTCTCTTATTTCTTTTGGTTCCTCAAGCAATTCAAATTAGTATGATTGTATTAAAAAACATTCTGAAATCAAAAATCATTTATTATGATTATTTTTTTCATTCAATAATATTATTTCTAAAAATCACAAAATGACAACATAATGTGTATAAAAGAAATATAAATATATATTTGAGAATAAAGTTATTATACTAATCTATTAAATACTGTTTTTATGTTCATAAGTCTCCCTAAAAAGTTACACAAACATTAAACACCAACATGGACTTGGTAAATCCAAGAGGGAAACATGTTATGAATTTTATAAGAAATTTCATAATCACTAACATCAATGGTGTGGTATATGTCTATTCTACAATTAAATTAATATGTTGATTTTATATACAGATTGAAATATTGATTGAAAATTTAATATAAATTGATATATAATTTAAAATATCCTAAAACTAATTAAATTATACATCAATAAAGGTATAACAAATTATTATAAATCCTCGATCAATATATAGTCATAGTTTATTAATTTTTGTTTAATATCTTTTCATTATTATAGTTTCATCTCAAAGAAACAATTTTTTTTGTGTTTACTATATAATCATTTAAATACCCTTTTTGTAATAATGTAAATTGATTCATTTATATACATTTCTATTAAATATTAGGTTTAACAATATGGTATTAAATCATTTTTCAATGTTAACAAATAAATTCATGAAAAATAGTCCATACATTAATGGTATCTTGGAATCAAGTATATGACATTCACAATTACTTAAATATTAAATAGGTATAATAAAATAAATAAATTAATTAATACCTATAAATCATTATAAAAATATAAAATAAAATATATATTCAATAACCCTTCATTATATATTATAATAAAAATGAATTTCCACCTCCATAACAATGCAAAAAATCCATAAGTAGATTCAAATTAAGAATGGGAGAGGAAAAATAATATGTAATCTATAATATTATCCAATGTAATTCAATATTCATTATCCTTTAAAGACATCAAGCATGAACCTGGTGAATTTCTCTCCATCAATATTTTTATCCATATATCACCATATTATTTAAAAAGAAAATTTATAATGACATAAACCTAGAAATAACACATGTGACCAATGTGTGTTATATTTATTTTCATAGATTGAATTTTAATTCTCTAAAATTATATTTAATTTCTTACTTTTTATAAAAAAAATGTACGTATTTTTTAACTCAATACGTGTATCCACTATAAAAAGAATAAAAAATTTAAATATAGTTCAATTGGGTCATAAAAATTTCTCATGAATAACAATCTATGATATAATCTACAACCTCTACTTTCAACTCAAAAAATCCTTCTTATACAAATTCTCAAATGCAATGTAATGAAAAATTATCATTTCCCCCCCATGTGATCTTCTAATATGTTCATTTCTCTATGATCATTTCATTATTATTTTCTCTAGATCAGCCTCAAATTAAAAATTATTTATGATGCATATAATTGTATAGGGACATATAAATTATTGTATCTCAATGAAATCACTACATAAAAATGATTTACATTTATTGAAAGGGATATGATGATCAGATATAATACAATGAAGTTATTATAGATAACATTCAGATTCTAGAATATCCATCTCCTAGATTCCATTATGCTATGTGTGTTGAATCTGGTTTCCCTTATAAATGGTTATTTTTTATTTTATTTTGAGAAATCACAAACCCTTGATGATTCATCACATTCTTCCATAAGAAGTTTAGAATAATTTAATATGTCCTAACCAAAAAATTATAACGATTTTATGTCCAATATAACCATGACCCTACAATCATCTCTCTTTCTTATTCATGAACACAATTACCATCCTCATATAAATTGCTGAATATTCAATGATCAAACCATACACCTCATGAATTATCACACTCATCCATATAAACCCAACAGAGTACAACATGTTTGATTATGTTCTGTGGCCAAAGCATGGTGTTGACCAAGCCAACTAGTGCCTACATATTGTGTTATAATCAATAGCTGATTCATAATTACCCTATGGTAGAAGTATACAGATTAATTTAGAGAGAAATTTTTATAGATGTGGGAAATTAATTAAATATTAAAACGAATCAAACTAATATTGAGGTAGAGGTTGTTTATGTGAGTACCATAATTTCAAGATTCATTTTATGACTACTAAAGAACCCATAAACCAGAGAAATGATCAATGTTTTATATGTAGAAAACATTGTAATTAAACATAAAATTGTTAAACCATGATGATAAGAATGTATCAAGGATGAGACATTGAAATGATATTCCAAATTCAATTTCATTGTTATTATATTTAAATCAATCCCCAAATTTTAATTTAAAAATTTTTTTGGAATCCCTTTTTTGATTAAATTGATAATATTTTTCATCACATGATTTTTTAGTTGATAATTCTTGTTTTCTAAATTCTATACTAGGAAAATGAATTTTAATTGGATGTTGGAAATATAAATTTGTATTTCCCAATGAGTGAGGGAAACAGACACCTGCATGATCTATGAAAATTTTTTGGATGAGGATCCCTTAAAACATATCAGAATTAATGAATTAATATAATCCTTATTATTCAGGGAGAAAGATTAATTGGTGAATTTATTTTTATAGTTGAGAAAATAAATATGAAAATAAGAAGATTGTATACATTCATGAAACTAATTGTTTTAGAAATCATATCCTGAGAATAAGATAGTATAACTTGAAAAATATTTATTACAAAATGAAATATATCCGAAACCAATAATTCATCTCAAATTTTCTTACAGAATTTAATAATCCTCTAATATGTTATAAAAATCTTGGATTTAACATTCCATATATCATCTGTTACAATCTTTTAACTCATATATATTGTGAAAATTATGGTTGAACATAACAAATTTATATTAAGTAATGCCCATTATAACTTTTCAAGAAATAAACGATTCAATGAAAATAATTTAATCATTATTACTCACAATTCGTTTTCATGAAATGACCATAATTTAACCTAATCCACATAAAATTGGTTGTTAAAATATTAATAAAATAAATTTTTTGGAATATTTATATTATTATATTTAACAATAATATAATTTAATAAAAAAAAATATTATTTCAACAGTACAATCAAATAAAAAACATAAAATACAAAATAAATAATATTTCACAATGAATTATATAAATTAAAAATTAAAATGAAAATAATATTTATTAAAACTAAAAATAATAATTTCATGAAAATTAAAAAATATTATCTTTAAAACATTAATTAATTATAAGGTTTTGTTAATAACTATATATAATTCCAAAAATTACTTGAAAATATGACACAAAAAATATTATAGATCTCTTAGAATGGATATATATACTAAATGGATTCATAGAATATATATTAAATACATAGCTATATAATTGCTTAGTAAAAGAATGTATGGTGATTTATTTATACTAATAAAGTATAAAATATATCAGAATGATTGTTGAATGACACTTTTTATTTGAATGTTAGTTTATGAAATTATTCAATGGTTGTACAAGAGAAATTATTAATCATTTATAAAGGATTTCCAAAACATAGTAATGAAATCCCAAATGATCAAAAGAGTTTGTTGAATACGTACGTATGCCACAATTAGAGTGCATTGACAATTTAAATTAATGGTTTATTTTAAAAGCTATATATATGCTTGGACATTTTGAATTAACTATATATATTTCTGTTTTTATGTGAGTAATATAAATTTTAACCATATAAATAAATTATAAACCAATTATTGATCTTGAATATTTGAATAATTCTTTATGATTTGATCTTCAAAGCAATATAATTATATATAAGAAGAGGATAAATGAAAAAGTACCAAAATTTATGTAGAATTCGAAAGATTTGTCATTAAATTATTTATAATAGGTAACTTATGATAATGAAAATAGTAGTTAAGAAGTTTATTAGGTGATGTTATACCAATATAATATTTTCAAAATATATAAATTATAATTACATGGAAACATCGTTTTTTTTGTTTTTATTTGATAATTTAATGCAACTATTTAATAAGTGTCTATGTATGTTCTAAGGTGAGGAGGTAGATGATAAATTCACAATTAGATCCTTCAAAAATAATGAATCAAAAAAAAATAATGAAAATATAACAATTTAACCATTCAATTTCCAAAAGTAAAAATATTTTTATATGTTATAATATTGAATATATATTAGTGAAAAAGATGAATCTCTTGTAAAGTATTTTATCCACCAATGATGAAATGTCATTGAACTTTACCAAGATGAACTTGTATTTTAGGTAAATTTGAATAAAATATAATGTGTTTCTATAGAAGGTATTGATATAAAAATAGTTTGAGAAATGAACTCAAATTGATTAGTAATCAAAATAAATGATTAAATAAAAAAAATAGCAGTTTTAATAATCCTTGTATTAAATATACTTTGAAATAAATATAACAAAGACATTAAAAAATATATAAATTTATATCATTGATAGAAATGGTTGAGAAATAATATAACCTAATTTATCACTTAATGAAATTAGAAAAACTTTTAAATATATTTTTTTCTCATAAATGTGATTTTGGTGAGCAAAGTAACGCAATATTATTCAAATCCATGATCATAATATGTTTTTTAAAATTTTATCAAAATTTTATGGTTATTATATGATAATTATATTTTTATATTATAATAATTCTCAAGAATTTGAGAAAACATAATTAGTAAATATTATCACATATCTATGGAAACAATAATGATTTTGGTTTATTGTAAAAATCAGTGTAGGATACAACAAAATTTGAATGACTGAGAATACTTTATTATTATGAAAATTTATTTATTATAATGTAACAAGACAATAGGAACCAAAAACATGACTCATCTTAATACACTTCATATTATATTCATTCTCTTTTGAATGATTGGATAATAAACCAATTTATATTCATGTGAAACATTGACAATGACAACTAAAGATGAATAATAAAGTAAATTGAATCATAACTATATTTCCAATCTGGAGAAGTGTATATAAAATGGATACTAATATTGATATTTATATAATAGTCACATGTTCATACAATGACTATCATATAGATCAAGTAAAGAAACATTGGGGTGGATAAATCCTTCTTTTCAGTGGACTCATCAAAGGGATCCGAAGTAGAATTTCAAAATAATGAATAAAAATTTTATACATGTGGGAGATGATCTATTGTGTTTTAATGAATAAGTTGAGGAAAATATTACTCAAATCACTAAACTTATTGAAAATATAATATTATATACAAACATTAATTAAAAATATATACTTTCGATTAATAGATAAATTTAAATAAAATGAATTGATAAATAATATTTTCAAACAAATAATATAAAGAATACTTATGTTCTCTATGATAATGGTTTTATAACTCCCATGATATGTTTCAGTCATCATTGGAAATCCAAAATTATATACACTATACTTCTAATTTGTACATTATCAAATAATGATTCTTTTTTGTATTGTTTAGAAAATGGAAAAATAGAAAATCATTGTCATATCCGTAGAAGGCGATTATTTACTTTCAATGGTGGTTGAAAATAGATTATTTAATTAATATCTTTAGCAATACAATCCTTACTAGGTGAAGTAATTTAAACATATTTATGATATCAATGATGTTCCATGGGTGATGGAGATGAAAAATATATTATTATATAGATATATATGTTTGTGTGTGTTTGTGTGTGTGAATTTATAAGCATAAATAAGATATAACATTCAATAAAGAATAAATATACTAAATTATTTGATTCTACTTAATATGGATTTATTTGGATGAAAATCACATTAATTATTATAGATGTTTGGGGTACTATTTATTGATAATTATTCATCTCCTTGGATTATTCTACAGTTGGATAAACTGAATATTTTGGATTATATAATGTGATATATTTAAATAAAATAATATTCTAATGGTAATAACATAATCACTCTCAGATCTAACAATGGAATGAAATTATAAATTAATATTGTTGAATACTGTCATGAAATAATGGTAACTTTTTTAATTATCAATTATGGTTAATCTTCAATAAAAATTTGTATTTGAGTGAATAAATCAAAAAAAATTAGTAACATGGAATGATTAATATTAATTATAAAATTATTCACTAAAAAATACAAAAAGGATCACATAAATTTTTTTGAAAACAAATTTCTAAAAAAACTTTTGACTGAAACTGAGGACCTAAATAGAATGAATGACAAACTAAATTTTAATCATTATAAGGAATTATCAAGATATTATAGAAAATATTCAAGACGATTGAGTTATTAAACAATGTACCTCCTAGAGATTTAGGATATCTTCAATTTAGGATAGTCATTGAGGAGTCCATTTAATTGATAATCCATCTAGTCCAATGTCTAAATATATTCCTCTAGTTTTACTTCCCCACTATTGATTCGACTACTCAAAATTTAATCATGTTTTTTTTGTAAAATAAATTTTCTAATTATTAACATTTAATAAGATCAATATATTTTATAGTATATTAGTAACATCAATTGAATAATTTATATCAAAATTTCCCCCTGTCATCTCACCTATTGAACGCATGAGAAGCTTTTGGTCTCTATATTTCTACCATTCCACCATCTAGACACTATCAAATGCAATTAGTTATATTAGATGATTCATATCTATTAAGTTATCAAAATTACACTCCTATACCTTATAATTATATACCACAACATCATTATATAAGGTGTTTATTTAAATGCATGAATTCAACATTATTAGAGTACCACTAGATCCGAACTAGCGAATACATAGGTATTCTTTGGTGTTCTTTTTGTTCTGTTGACCATGGGCTTGTAATATTTTAATAGAAATTGAATTACATATTTGTTGACTAGAATATTTGAATAAAAAATATTTCAATTCCTACCCTTAATAAGTCATCAATAAAAATTAAGATTTTATGATGATCTTGTTCACACTCAAATTCTAACTAGGACCCTATTTCAATGTCACTCGTTTAAAGAACCCATCTAGTCCTAGAACAAGCCAGAATTAACATAAATATTATAATGAATTACATTTATTCATTAGGATTAGTCTACACCTCCTCTCTGTCATCCAGATCGAAACCTGTAAAATCCCAGACGTCAAAACTATTTCCAACGATAAGAGTCGTGTGTTCTTTCTAAGACTCTGTCTACTCACTACATTCACCCCAACATCACTTGAAACCAAGGTGGGATTTTTTGATCATTGATGTTCTATGATATCCACTAAAACACATTAATCATCACATATAGACATTTTATTCCCAAAACCATAGACATTGATTAGATGTAGAAATCTAGAGCACCAATTCTATATTTCACCAGCAACTGGAGAATTTAAAGTGTTTTTCAATGCAGCATTAGATGGTAGGACTAAACGAAGGGCCACTTCATTATATTTCTTCTACATGGAAACTATCATGGTTGGTAATGTAGGTAGAAATCCCCTACCCTTGGTATACGAATTAACACCCCTTAACTAATGTTTACATTTTTAATGGGTGATGACACCACTTATTGATCATAAGAGATAACCGTAATATTATAATTCAACCCAAGATTATTTGGATAGGCTTTAGTAAGTGGAGAAGAAATAAAGAGAATCAAAATTTCCTCATATAGATAACCATTTAACATATTTAAATTTCATATTTAACAATAATGTTCGATCAAGGATGCACTTAGTAGAATATGAAAAACTGACTGATAACCCAATTACAAAATTACAAAAAAATATCTTAAATGATATCTAATATTGATAATGTTAGTAATCCTTGTGAAAAATCATTGCATTTTAAAAAAAGATTTATTAAAATATTTAAAAGAATAAAATTCATGACTCATATTAAGGAAATTAATTTTTAAAAGGATTTAAATGGAAAATGTTTTCTCATATCGAAGACTCTACATGTATATTTAATTGAGTAGAATGATACATGTATAATTATTCCATGTTCAATAAATGAACAATTTATTCAATATAAATTGGTTTATAAAAAATTAGTGAATATATAAACATTGTTAAAATGGAAGAAATATTTCATGTATACAAGGGGCATTTTAAAATTTATCAAATTGATATTGATGTGACCCAAAACATGGATGAATAATCAAAATCAATGAGTATTTTAATATCCATTTATCCATAAAAAAATTTAATATTTTCAATATATATATATATCATAATTTCAAAATTAATTTTCCTATATTAATTCTTATGGTTCATTTTCTATACAACAAAAGATAATGTGAAAAAGAAAATATTGAATTGAATATAATGAAATATAAATCAAAATAGAAATATTTAAAGATTGATTTTTTTCATAAGGATTATTTTATTAAAATTAGTATTAATGGGTAACACAATATCTGTTTATAAGTATCTACAATATAGAAATATTATATTTATAAATATTTATAACATTATATTTGGAGATTTAATGGAATACATATATAATAAGATTATTGTTTTGATAAAATATTATTTCGAAATTTATATGATTCTTAATTTTATTTGTATCTTAAAATACTATTAAAAAATACTATTTATAGAACATTTATCTCAACAAAAAAATTCCCAAATTGGGTTAAATCATTTTTACATGGAGAAGAGAAAACTCATGTCAACACTTTTTATAATAGGGATTATGTTTTAAAAAGAAGTTAGTGTAAAGTAAAACAATGTGATATAAAATTAAATAGTCATTGGAGTATTAATATATTAAATATTCTCATGACTATATATTTTATTCATCACTTGTTTAATTTAATGATATAAATTTGATCCTGAATAAATTAACTGATTGATAGTTAAATGAGTAGTCAGGTTTATGGAAAGAATGTTTCATGTCATTTCTCATCCCAAAAAAGACATCTATTAGTCTATGGTGATTTTTAGTATAACCCAAAATTACAATGATTATTAAAATATTATATGATTGTTGAATCCACTGGTAAAAATATCACTTCGTGGGAGGAATTCAATATTTTATTTAAGAAAACCATAACACATAACAATAATCGTAACATCCCAAAAATTTCCACATAACTAAAAGATTACGAACATGAATGAAATATCATATTAATAAAATTAATAATAAAATAAAAAATAGGTATAAAATAAAACAATTCTTAGTATATTTAATGTAAAATAAATTTATGATGCAACATCTCAAGCGACACCTAACCACTAAGAACTCCTTATAATAATAGACAAACCCAATATCCAACCTGATCTATTTAATCATTAAATGGTAATTTTAGGATGAGTAGGCCTTAATAAATAGTATTTTACTGTCTAGAAACCTATATACCATTGGATGTGTAAAATTTGTAAGCAACTGTTAATGTTACATGAAAAAAAATAAGATGATATAGACCATTCCAATGTAAGTCCAAAACAACCATCTCACCATAATTATATTTTTCTGTATAAAATTTATATAATATATTTATAAGGTAATAGTAAAAATAATAATATAAATATGGCCACCCCATATTTAATTTTATAGATATTTGTATATGAAATTCTAAATTTTTATGTTTTGTATTTATTAATTTGAAATGTTTTAAACCATTGAACCATGTAATGGAAATCAACACTTCTCTATTTTATCAATATATAAAATTAACTATATAAAATAGTTATATCCTAAATAATTAAAAATTTAAATATTAAAAAATAAGAAATATAATTTGTATTTGAGTGATCATTATGAAATTGTCACTATGAAATATATCTATTACAAATATTAAGAAAAATGAAAATAATTACAATTTTTTTTGAAATTATAATATCATATTAATAGAAAATTGGGAGAAATCATTGTGAGTGATTAATAATGAATGTACGTAGAATTTATAGAGAGTATACAATCAATACTTCCACCATAATAAAAAAAAATTCTTTAAAAGATACCTAATTCTTATTATAAGAATTTTATTGTTGAAATAATTAAACTACAAGAAGATAAGAAATATAACCTCAGATTAATATTTAATAGTCCAAAATATGATAATAAAATAGTTTAAATTTCCTAGCATGATTTCACAAACTATTAAAAAAAATAAAAATAAAAATTTTTTATATTTATTTTTCTAAATAAATAAATAAAAGTGTTTCTTTTTTATTTTAATAATTAAATATTATAATTTATAAAGAAACAAAATTTTCTTGATAAAATAATTGTAATTTTTTCAATAATCACATCAGTAATTTCAATGGATAGTTTTTTATAATTTTTTTTGAATAAGATGAATTTATTTATTATCATTAAACATATAGTTTTTAAAATACAACAGGTATTACACCATAATATTTATGTATTTTTGTCATATTACATAATATAATGTTTTATTATTGGCAAAAAATATATTATATAGATTAAATTTATCTTTTAAATATAGTTTCCTTCCTTTATAAATATAATATATATTTCCAATGGATCAAAAACCAGTGTATACCATAAAAAACTACTTTTCATAGTTTCTTCTATTGTTTATTATAATATTTAATTTTTTATTTTGGAATCATTAATATTAATATTAAAATATATTATTAATTATTTATTATTCACATTTTAAAAGATCACCACTATTTTGTGTTCTAGTTTTGAAATAATATTTTAAGCATTACATTTCCAAAAATACCCCTCCCCTATCTATAAATTGCCAATCTCATCCCATCATGTGAAATTTTATTACTCAAACAAACCTACATTAGATTTATCCAACATAGTCAGTTCTAATAATAAATTATGGAATCCTACAAAAATTATTCTTTCATCCAACACAATGACTCAATGGTAATAAGGAGTTAACAATGAAGATAATTCAATGAAGGTGGTTACATCTCCTATATTTTCTTTTCAATTTTTCATTCATTTATACATCAATACCCACTCCAACTTCTAATAAAATATTTCATGAATTATATAATGCATATTTAAACATTATATGAATGATATTTTGATTATAAATAATTATTACAAGTTTTATAATATATTTATATAATTCCTCTCCCATTATTTGAATAAATTCCATTCGTGTTTTTTATAACCTTAATAGAGGATATTAATTCATCTTGTACTAAAACTTATATGAATATTTATTAAATATTATATATAAAAATTATACCCATAAAGATCAGTCAGAGGCAAGCCTCTAACCATTTATTAATGAAAAGAAAAATATAACAAGAAATAACAATAATCTGAAAGGTCAATTATAGATCATAGTAGTCAGACCCATCACCAAACCCCTGATAGATTGCAGCCTCCGTAGTAGAATATTCCCACTCTGAACTATCATGGTGTCACAAAATACTGGCGTACTTCTTTCTAAGGTATAACTTCTCCAAATTGAGAAATTACTTATAAGACTGTGTAGCCCAGCCTTTCACCACAACATAAGTCTTGGTGGTCATCAACTTTTGAAGATAAGAATAATCAATCCTTGGCCTTCTTCATGTTGGGGCAGTCATCTCTTCCACATTCCCAAAATCCTTATTTTCCACCATGGACAACATCACTGTAGGATTTCTAGACCATGCCACATTCATTTTTTGTGTCACTATCGAGACAATCCCCCCATTTTCCAAAAATGTGAACTTCACTTTAACCCTCCTCCACACCCTATTACTATTGATATTGGTTGATACTATCAAGAATGTCAAGACACTAAGATTGAAACACAAGATCACAACCAACATTTGTCCCCTTCTTCACAATATAATCACCAGCTACAACCTACTGAGAAGAACTACCATTTTCATTCACATCATCCTTCCCTTGCAATGGAACACCTGGATCTGCAGCACCATGCCCCTTCGAATCTATTTTACCCAAAGACACAACTCAATCGTGGCCCAACGCCAATTCATCCATCACCAATCCAATAAAATGGTTACCAAGCTCAATATCGACCACCTGCTTCATAGATCATGGATACATCCTAGTTGATAACATCACCTTCCCACCACTACCATCAACAACCTACTTCATAGAACTAGGATAAAAAAGGGCTCTTTCTCTATCACCTACTCCAAAGAACCTGCATTGCTAATGACTACATTCAGCGAGCCAACACCCACTATCACCATTGACAAGGCCTCACGAATCAGATTTTCAGAATGATTTCAGCTCAATATTTGACCAGAATTAGTAGGACCCCAGTTTATAGCCTCTAGACAACCATCGGCAATGGCCAAATACTCCTCAGAAAGAATCGGCTACAAATGACATGCACAACCCTCAACTGTATACTTGGACCCAACTCAAAGATCACCCTTCAGTCTGTAAAAAACATGTATTACTTATGGGTTCAAAGGATCCTACATTGTCTTCAAACCAAATGCAATGCCCGACACATCATCAGGAAAAAATATTTGGAAATATTTTTATAAAATATGGAAATTGATGAAAAATATTCTCCAGTATAGCTTTAATCATAAACAATCTTGAATAATAATTAGAATGCTGAATAAACATTACTAATTTATAATTTTAAGAATTGCATCCTGCATTAAATAATAAAAATTATATTGATTTCAAAATACTATAATAATTATAATAACACTCAAAAAATAAATTAATGTGTAATGTATACACCAAAAAAATAAACAAGTAGTTTATAAGGCATGTGTCCCACAAGGATAAAAGTCAGACAAAAATACCTTACATTTTACATTATATTAGATGAATGTTATTTAAAATCCTGTATAAAGATTTCTTTTTTAATTAAATTGTAAAATAAACATATCCATACGTTTATATTATATATAATCTTATCATATAATTTTTTTAAGATATTTGGTTATTACACCTGTTATCATTGTTAACCGTTTCACATTTCTATGCATGTTTTATCGTCTAGGTCTTGATTTCTATGCATATTCAATATTTAATTCATCTCCAAATGATATTATTTTCATATCTATTATATTTACTCCTTATAAATTTTTTATAATCATTATTTAATCATTAATATGGAACATTAATCACATTACATCATGAAGACTATATGTCATACAAGTACATGAGTGATGGTATCATTCCCTTATTGATGAAAGTGTAAGGAATTGGATGGTATATTAATTATACAAAATCAATATAAAGTCATATTTATTTTTTATCCATTATATCCATTATTACACCCATCCAATGAAATTAATGATGAAAAATATGACATCATGGAGTGGAGGTAGTAATTTGTACATACATACACACAATACTTTTTTTTCATAAAATGAAAAAATCATGGAATATGGTTATCCCATTAACATAATAACATAAAAAATATTTATTTCAGTAGATTTATTACTACATCAAGGAATCTAATCAATAATATGAAGTATATGAATAAATTAAAATTAGTGAATTAGAAGAACAATTACCTCTTATTCAATTTACTTCCTTTAAATCTATTCTTAACGGATTTAAGGTAGGTATTTTTAGAAGACCACTCTATCATAAACATGGATAAATTTGTTGGAGGAAAAATTGTCATGGGTTTATAGATATATTATCCTCAATGTGGTGTTGGGAAATGATGGTTGAGGTGACAATTTATAATTTAGGTGAAATGTTCTTTTGTAAACCCACAAAAAATTGTACTAATATGATGTATTTTCCAATTCCATATATATAAAAAGTGAGTTATTTGAAATATAATATGTTGATGTATCTAAATCATATAAAATAATATATTGTAGACATGTTAATGTCAAATTATTAACTATAAATTTTGGAATTAACCCTTAATTAATATATGTAACCCTTAACTTAACAAAATGATTTTTTATTCTTTAATGGTTAATATATTTACTCTAAGTTTACAAATGAACCAAAATTTATTATTTATGAAATATATAACCATATCACAATATATTTTTTAATTTTATATTTTTATGAATTTTATATCTTTTATTATAATATTATTTATTTTAACACATCATTAAATTTATTTATTATTCTATTTGTTACATGAATTTTTAGAAACATAATAGGAAAATGATATATTCTAAAAACTTGTTAATACATCACTAATTATTATAGGTAGTCTATAAAATTCATGGATGAGATTAATTAGCTCAAATTATATTTATTGTAATATTTTCAATAACATTTCATTGATATTACCATTAATTAAACAATTAATGCTTCATAATTGTATAAGCAGTTAATTAAATTACTAAACATCTAATAATTAAAAATAAATTAAAGTGATGAATATGAACATTTTATATTTTATATTTTTATTTATTTTCTAAAAAATATTTTTAATATTTATATATAAAAAATGTAACACTTATTAAGAACATGAATATAACATGTTGGACTTTCCTTAGAATAAAATACTAAAAAATGAATAATTTCCAAATAGTTGCTCCATGAGGCCAATAAAACAACCAAATGATCATTTTTACTAACAATGACTCCTAACACAAAATAATGAAAATTTTTATGGGATTTTTATAAAATTTAAAATATTATTTTACAATTAATTAATTTATATTACCTTTAACAATGTCAATAAAAATTACAAATGTTATGTTTCATGATATTCAAAACGAAAAGAAAACTATTTATATAATTTTCACACCCTTATTTGAAATATTTAATCCATTTTTTAAAATTCAAAACATATATTATTCATTAATAATGTAAAATTAATTTTATTGACAGAAGAAGAAAAGGTGTTCTTAATGTGATAACATTCTGAAGATTAAAATGTTTTTATATCCATATTCACCATGAAATTGATTCCAATAAAAAATTGGAATAAATAATTAAATTTTGATCTAGTTATACATTAATAACAATTAAAATATAATTGAACACTGTAAACTATATAGTTGAAAAATTTATTTTCGATTAAAATGAAATATTTTTTCACCATTCATCAAAACATAAAACATTTCAGAAAAATTATAAAAATTCAAAAGAAGTATATTTTAATATTAACCTTTCTATTTTAAGCTTATTTTATCAAATAAAATTTATAAAATGGTCAAAAATTAGTTAAAAAACAAGTATGCCATCAAAAGGCAATAGCACTCCATTTATAAAAATATGACATTATATTCTCAAAATTGGTTTTATTCATCTCTTAAGACTGTAAAAAATATTATATAAATTTTAAAATATTTTCATTGGATATAAAACATATATATTTTATTAATATCATTCACTAATTGTGATATATTCAATTTACTATGCAAAATTTCCATTATGGGCATAAGAATAGATTTTTATTAAAAACACATATTTTATATTAGATTGGTTTTTATTTTAATTACAAATTAATTGGTAAACAATGAATTTTTTCATAAACATGAGTAAACTATAATTTCGTAATTTATTTAATCTTATCTGAAAACTCTTACATAGTATATAGTGTTAAAATTATAATATTTAATAGTGTTTCGCTATTCTTTTTTGGTTGGGTTTGTGTGCAATGAATGTTATTTACGCTATTCAAAACTAAAATGTATCAAAAATTCATGGGGTGTTACATTCTCTCATCCGTCAATAAACGTATCTTTGAAATATAAAATTGATCATTGAAAATCCAATTATTATACTTGAAAATTCAATTTTGGGAAATCCACATTGAAAATGATCTTTATTAAACGTCATATATATAAGAGGGAAATGGAAATGTGAATGTCACAAAAAAATTATGAATTATAATAGGATAAAATTACTATAAATTTATGACTTATAAAAATATTTATAAATAATTAATGTGGTAATATATCAAAAGAATTTAAATAATCACCAAAATGTTAAAGGGCCTCAAAGCAATAAATATGTGGTTATTTAGATGACATTCTGATTGATCAGATATAAATGTGATGGGGTTTTTTTGGTTTCAAGATACTTTTATATAATATAATGAATTAATTTTCCATTCTGATAGTAAATTAATGAAAATAAACTTTTCTAATTTCATTACATTTTATAAGAATAACAGTATAATTTGGTTATGTTTTCATATATTTTCACATCATTTTTACACATAAATATTGATATTGAAGATGCATTTTTAGGCACATATTACATATAATGAAACATAATATCCATAATTAATTCATTTATCATCAAAATGTTTTCAAAATAGAATAATGTTATCATTTTAAATCCAAAAAATCATACATTTAAACTAAAAAATAATATCCAATGTTGATCTTAATCAATTAAAACCATATGAGTCAACAAAAATAATTTTGGTTAAATTTAGAGTCCAATACGGTCTCTATATTTTCAAAATAGATCATAACATTAGATTCTCTTACAAATGTAATGTAGGTCTTATTATTTCATAAAAAATATTAATCACCTTAATAACCTTATTGAAAACATTAATGCTTCCAAATCCCTATTGAATATGGATAGATATACAATCCTTATATATGTCAGTTTTCATATTCCAATAGCACCATTGATGAAATAAATCTGAAAAATAACTTAATCATTGAACACCATTTTTATATGATTAACTACTCTTCATCGTATTATTCTTTAATACCTCGTTCAATTAATTTGATTTTTTAGTATCTTCCACATCAGTAGTATAACCATGACATGTATAATATTTATGATTCTATTAATTAACAAAAACCAAAGTCCAAATCTGAGAAATATTAGTCATAATGTTTTAGTCATGAAGAATTTTTTATAAGTTATCAAAATCATAACCTATCTTTTCAATCAATGAGTCCATAATATTAACCTTAGTTATTCATATTATAACAAAATATATAGGATGATATACTATACATAGAATTGCCCATAATGTTAGAAATAATGTGCGATTTTTAATCATTGGTTTCTACTAAATATTCTATGATAAAGACTATATTGACCCCGACCATTATAGCTCAAAGCTAGTGCCACACTACAATACAATTGCATTAATACATGATTTGAATCAAAAACTAATGATAAGTTAATCATTTTTGGTAACCTGATTATATATAATTTTTTTTATAAAATTATAAATATAAAATACCACATATTGAATCATTTTAGAAAAAAAATTATTCTCCCAGATTTTAAATGAATATGAGTTATAATGTACATCTTGACATCCCAGAAAAAATAAAACAAAATATACTTGTTAGATTAGATGCCCAGTGAGGGTAAATGCATAATATAATCTACATTGAATAAATAAGCATAAACATTAAGGATATGCGATTAACTGAAACATATTCCATATCATCATAATTTTGAACATTATTTGAAAAGTGTAAATGAAAATCAAATAACCCCATATTTATAATCTCATTTATTTTATATGAATTGAAAACTCATATGGAATATTAATAAATATTCTCTTAATTATAGAAGATATAATGTATATATTCATAAATATGTCATAAATTCATCAGCCAAGACACCAATCATAAATAAGTAAGGTTTTTCCTATCACCCAAACTATGTAGTCTCATGAGACCTACTGTTGAATCAAGAGGATACAGTGGTCACTATCTGCAAGAAATATGTTTTTTTCATTCTATATATTAAAAGATTGAAACATAAGCAACCTAAACATTCTTATTAAAAAATTAGAATATAAAATGTGAATACATTAACCATAAACCATGAATTGTATTAAAATTGACATATATATTAAAAATTATCATAAACCCTTAACTAAAATATTACAAATTATATTATAAGAGATCAAGCACAATTAATCATGAAATTTAATAATGGATGTTGACATATATAAATATATTGTAATAAAATCCTTAAAATATCCATGGAAAAATAATACTTTCTATATTTAAATCAATTATTTAAAAAGATCAATTTTATGAATGAAAATATTTTCTTTCAAAAAACCTTTTAAACTTGAAATGTAATCCTTAAAACATAATGCAATCATGGCTAAAAAAAATGAACTCAATCCATTTTTTTTATAAAATATCTTACTCCATAATTTTATTAAAATGTAAGTTTGTACCACCATTTGAAGCTGAAAAAAAATTCCATTAAAAACATTTTATAAAAGTCTAAAAATCCTATAAATAATTTAATAATTCATTGTATAATATTAAGAAATTTTTTTAAAAGATTTGTTGAAATCATGAACATGTATGAAATTATTCCCCAATTTAGAATAATACAAAGACAATACAGACTAATAATTAACTTGTGGAATTGACCATACCAAACAATAATTAGTAGAATCTTATTCCATATAAATATATAAAATTTTATGGATATAAAAATATCATGATATTCTGAATAATACAGTTAAATAAAATTCTATTCCGTATATACACCACACAAAAGAAACAAAAATTTTATACGACATCAATCATAAAGAGAAAAAGGTGAGGCAAAAATCATGTATATAGAACATTATATTAGTTAAATGTCATTTAAACTCATTTTTAATGGTTTAAATAATTTTATTGAACTAATAAAGAACTATATCCATATAAGATACCATATATGATCTTCTGGTATAGTTTTTTATTAATATTTTATTATTACAATTATTTGGGTGTTAACTACTTCATTTACCTGTGCATGTTTCATTATGTAGGTATTGTTTAATATAAATACTATATATTTCTTTATTCTCCAAAAATAAATTAAGATCAAATATATTTATTATATTAACTCCTCATATATTGTTTTATAATCATTTCTGAATTCATAACATGGAAAATGAATCCCATCATGTCGTGGAGACGGTAGGACGTACTTACTCATGAGCGACCATAGCATTACCTTAACGGTGAAAGGGTAAGGAATTAGATTGTATGATAGTTATAAAGAATAAATATTATGTTATGTTTATATTTTTTATCCATTATATCAATTATTATACCTATCATAATAATGTGGTGATGAAAAACACTACTACACCATGGCGTGGTGATGGTAAATCATACGTACACATGCGTTGTTATTTCGATTTTTATTGGATGGATAAGTCATGGAATATATTAGTACCATAATCATAATTTCATCTAAAAATATATATATGAAATCTTAGTTCTAACTTTATAATGAAAGTGAATCAGTAATGGGAAGTAGAATATGATGTGAAATTGAGTGAGTTAGTAAAACCATTAAATCTTCTTCAGTTGATATCATTTAAATATATCCTTAAGTGATTTAGGGATTTTTATTTTACAAGACCAGAATATCCAAAACATGGATAAAATTTTTAGGAAGAAATATGGTGATTTTTTTTGAGATACAAGTCTAAATGTTGTTTGATTATGTGAGGTAGGAGGCCCCCTTTTATAATTGACATTAGGTGCATCATTGAAAAGCCTCAAAATATTAAAATTATATAAATTAATTTTCAATTTAAATTCGATGAAAAATGGACTTATTTAGTTGAAACTATGAGGATGGGTCAAAATAATCTCAACCAATAATTTTTATTCAACTTTATGTCTCATTATTAACCTTCTCTTTTTTAATTAATCCCTTTATCTGTTACTCTGAAACATGAGTTTTTATACCTTACGAGTTAATATAGTGACACTAAAATTTAAAAAGAACCATATATGGATTTTTAATGAAATATATTACCTTATCTATATCTTTTAGGTGAATTTTATATTTTTATGAATTTTATATAAATTAGTAAAATATTATTTATTTTGAAATATTATTATGGTCAATTTCGATAATATTTATTACATGAGTTTTTTAAAATATAATAAATAGATGATTTATTCAAGAAGAATTATTAATTAATCCGAAATATGTATTTATAATTAAAAGAATTCTCCAATTTCATTATTTATCTAAAAAAATATATATTTTAAATTTTTTAATAACATGTGTTTTTTATTTTAATTGATTAAATAATTAATATACCATTATTATGAAAGACATTAAAGTAATTATTTTATTTATAAAAATTAAAAGTAAATTAATTTGATGAAGATAATAATTTTAACATTAAAAATAAATTTTATAGTGTAAGATATTTATTTATCACCATATATAAGAAATGTAAAACTTATTAATAACATGAGTATGACTTCAATAACTTTCATTCGAATAAAATACATAAAAAATTATATTTTCATCCATGTGAATTCAAGATCTATAAAATCAATGAATGGATGATTTTTTGTTGACAATCAGTCATAAAATACTATAATAATATGTTTTATTGTAAATTTAAAAAAACTGATATATTAATTTTACCCTTAATTGCATGATTTACCTTTACTATTAATAATAAAAAATTACTACAGTTACAATTCATAAAGTCCAAAAATACAAATAATTTGTTTATATAATTTGGAAGCACTGATTAAAAATAGTTAATATATTTTTAAATTTTTAAATAGCAAAATTTTTAGTAAATAATTTAAAATTATTCTCATTGACAAACAAAAATGGGCATTTAAAGTGAAAAGGTTTTGAAAATTAAATTGTTTTTGTAACCAAATTCAATGTTTTGTTGATTCCAATGACCTGAACGAAATTAAATGCTAATTTTTCCTTATTATACATTAAATGAAATTAAAATATAATTTAAAACTATAAATTATTTATAAAAAAGAATGTTTTCAATTAAAATGTAATATTATATAACAATTAATCAAAATGTAAATGTTATCAGAACAATTCCTAAAAATCAACCAACCTAAATATTAATTTTATGATGTCAAGGAAGAAGTTTATTTTTTAAAATATTTTTTATAAAATTGTAAATAACTATATCAAGAAAAATATTTCATCAAAAGGTGGTAAAACTGCCACTATAAAAAGATCACAATATATGCTTAAAAATGGTTTTATTCTAATATTAATCATATAAAAAAATTTAGGTGAATTGTAATACAATATTATATTATATAAAATATTTATATATCATTATTTAATTTTATATATAGTGATCTATTTAATTTAATATGTAAAAATTCCATTATTGGCATCAAATATTTTTTTAATAAAAATGGCTCATGTATAGTAATAGAAATTTATTTTCATTTCCTATTAATTAGTAATCAATGAATTATTTTATTAAAAATATGGAATTAGTATTTTTATAATGTAGTTAGTCATATTCACTAATGCTAACATTTCACCTATTTTTAAATTAATAATATTTAATAGTTTATTACTGTTTATTAATGCTCAGTGGTGCTTACACGACAAGATATTAATATTTTTTTTTAAAAGATAGTATCCCATAAAAACATTGGGTTTTACAAACATTAGTAGAAAATAAAGGATTTTTAAATTTTGAAATTCCAAATATGACCAATGTTAGGGGAATATAAACTCTTCTTTTTCATTATTATTTTGTCCTTCTTGCTCAATGTTTAGCATAGTGATATTAAAATATATTCTGTAAATGTATTTTTATTTTATTTTAATATTATTATTTTTGAGTAAAATGATTCTTAATATTTGATATAAATTCATATCCCTAAATAAATTATATTTAATGAATTTGTTTTTATAAAATCACTCATTGGTTTTACTTTTATATTCTATTAAAATAAATTAAATATTTTATTATATTTGTTGATTTAATAATTTAATTTCCAAATTCATATTTTCAATTATAATTTGGGAAAATTAAATTATTTTATATGATATATTAATTAAAACATCATAATGTAAATTGTTCTCTCAACATGGGATAATGGCATGTCATTGATTGATATATAGGTCCATATTTATTTGATATATCAAATTTTGATCAGATTGGGATTATTTGAGTGGGGAATTAAATTTAATATCATAAATATCATTTATGTAAGGTCGAATATATCAAGATATTATTATGCATGAAAATGATGATATCATTGTTTACATTATATAGTTAGTTTTAAGCACATATGTGGTATGAAAATGATGTTTTCCTTCATCACATTATATATTTCGGCATTATGATGTTTAATTTGTATAGAATATTTTGTTTTTTCATTATTATTAATTTGAGAACATACTGGATATTTTAAAATAATATTTTCATTCTAGTGATGATGATGATATTATTATTATTTAATATGTATCATTATGATCACCCATGTAGTCATTATGATTCCTGACACATGCTCCCCCAGTTTTTACACCACGTACAAGACATTTATATCACCCTTTTATTAATTTATTTCTTAATATGTTCATATATTATAGGAATATTATAAAATACTTTTAGAGATCTATGGGGAATTATTTTATATAATGTTTACAACATTAAATATATCCATGTTATATAAACCAAATTTCCATAAAATGATTTACCAAAAATTATTGATATTTTTGTTAGTATATCTGTTTATACATAGAATAATTTTATTATAAGGTATATAAGATATTTCTTTTCATAGTAGATAACTATGAATTTTTTTGGAAATTTGGATCTCATGTTATTAAAATAAAACCATTTTTAATCATATGTATTTAATTATTAATGATTATCTTATGTAATCACAATGTGGAATCAGAAGTTATTACAAAGTTCAATGAATTCAATTATATTATAAAATTTTTAATTTCAAAATGTATTATGGAAGAAGAAATATGTTTCTAATTACCCCTTATATAGATTATGAAAATATTTTCAAAACGAAAGTTATAAATTCATGTGATATAGAGTTTAAAACATCATGATTGTAATTATCCACCTCAGTCATCCATAAGAAATAATCTACTATATATATAACATAAACATTCATCAAATAGGGGAAATATCCATTGAATCATTTAATTTGAAATAATAAATACAATTTATTTGATCTTCTATATCAATTATTGTTGAAAAACAAGTGATCTCTATGGATATTTTTTATTTATGACTTATAGTTTTATTCAATAATTGGTAACTATAACCATGTTACTTTTAAAACCTAAAAATAATCATTTTATGAAATTTCTCTATAATATAACGATGAAGGATGATTTTAATGAAATTTTGTGGTAATAAATTAAGAAAATATTTAATCTGATTTATTTTCCATGTACACCTCATAACATGATATTGAAATTATTTATAAATCATTTGAAAAAAGAGGGTGTGGTCCATGTAATATATATGATGAATTTCATATGTATTTCCTTATAAATTTCTTGTTTTGTTATCTACCATGACATGAAAATATATTTATTTTTCAGTGTATTAAAATAACATCTATGATCATTTATAGCAATCATATTTTTAAGGAGTAATGAATAAGAGGTTCAGTGTGATATAATATTAGAGATGGGGTTTGAGGATTAGTTTAATATAAATGGGGATAAGAAAACAAGGATGTAATTTCTATTTGGTGGATTAAATTAAAATATATTAAAAATGATCCCACTACCCAAGTATTAATTTTATGAAAAAAATAACCCTAGAAATTAAACCCAAGGAATATGAAGATGAACAATGTGTAAAAAATAATTTAATCCAGATCATCAATGATAGTGGTACATGATGAAACAAATATTTATTATAGGGGAAAATTTGGTCCCCAACTACAAAACATGTAACACCACAAGACATAATGGAATATTTATTTTAAAAAATAAATCTCTTCAATATGTTGAAATGAATGTAACACCAGTTTTTAATAAAAAAAAGATACTCTATTAAAATCATATTGTTTAAATGTGAACATTATAACCAAGTCCTATGTTAGTCGGTATGAATAATAATAAAAAATAATGATTTTTTTATTTTTAACACATTTATAGAATAAATTCAAGTGATATATATTAATAAGATATAAAATAATATTCATTTGGAAAAGAATCATATGTTTTCTAAAAACATTATTTTTCTCATATACTGATTACTCTTTCATTGTAAACATAATATAAAATTAAAATTTACCAGAATTTAAAAATGAATTTATTTTTCAGTGTCTTAAAATAACATCTATGAACATTGATAGCTATCATTTTATTAAATAGTAATGAAATAGTGGTTCGGTGTGATATAAAATTAGAGATGGGGTTTGTGGATTAGTTTTATATACACGGGGATAAGAAAAGAAGTATGTAATTTCTATTTTGTGGAATAAATTATAATATTTTAAAGATGATCCCTATACCTAGATATTAATTATGTGAAAAAAGAACCCCTGAAATTAGACCTAAGGAATGTGAAGATGAACACTATTTAAAAAATAAGTTATTCAAGATCATCAATGATAGTAGGACATGATGAATCAAATATATATTATAGGGGAAAATTTAGTCCCCAGATACTAAATGCATGTAAAACCAGTTTTTAACAAAAAACGATACTCTATTAAAATAGTATTATTTAAATGTGAACATTATAACCAAGTTGTATGTTAGTGGGTATGAATAATAATAAAAAATAATGATTTTTTTATTCATTGTAAATTTATAAAATAAATTCCACTTATATCTATTAATAAGATATAAAACAATAATCATTTGTAATAGAATAAAACATTTTCTAAAAATATTATTTTTCTCATATACAAATTACTCTGGCATTGTAAACTTAATATAAAATTCAATTTTACCAGTTTTTTAGAAATTAATATAAAAATAATGATTATTTTTTAAAGCATCTTATCAATATTTTATTAAGGTAATTTTTTATTTTTTTTGAAATTATTCAATTTTTTTTAATATTAAAAAATAACTAATTTTCATTGAATGTTATATTTTTTTTTAAATTACATATAATGTAAAATTATATGTTAAAATTTTGTTATGAAAAATTAAATCACTTATTTTTAAATTAATTCATATTTCTAAATTGAAATTATTTTCATATTGAATATTGAAATAGAAATGTTATGATCTTTTGAACGATTTCTATTTGAAAACCCCATTGTCTCATCATGTATAAGGGAAAAATTTTAAATTTAACTTTTTCATTTATATAACTTGAATTTAAAAAAATTTATTGATTCCATATCTGTATTCAAAATAATTCATATATTATCTAATAAATTAAAATTATTTTTGACCAAAATCATTAGTAATAAACATTAAAAAACTATTTAATATTATCAATAAATAAACAAATTTATTTGGGGTTAATATAAAAAGATATTGATTAAATGAATTAAACACTTTATTAAATTCAATTTTTGAATATATTCTAAATTTATTATGTATAAGTGTCAATAATACTTCATTCTCGACCATTGTGTCATGTGCAATACATGGGTATACCATTTTCATTTCAAAATTTACAAGTTTTCCACTCACCCCACATATAAAAAGGCCACCTCATCTCCAATATTCCTAACACCATTAAACCCCATTGAATCATATATGAAGTACCAAAATTACTTTGAAATATCCACCCCTAATGTTTTATATTCCTTTTTCATTCGAGAAACCATTATCCCTATATTTTGCATAAAATCTTAAAGAGGTTGTCTATGAAGAGGTAAAATTGCTAATTCAATGAATACTTTTTTCATCTTTATTATCCTCCATCAACTGATATTCGTTAATATTTACATAATAATAAAATTATATTCTATATTCGTATATTATATTATGTTAATTTAGTTACCTATATAACTATACTCTTCCCTCAAATGGGAAATGATAACTTCTCTCGTGTGTACATCGGACTACCGCCTTGCGAACCGATGTGACAAGTTTTACATAAACAACTCTCATGGCTGGATATTCTTATAGATATAAGCTATATTTATTTTTTTTATAAAATTACTTTTCCTCTATATTCATTATATCATATCTAATTTTTTTTCATTTCATTAAGTAGTGGATATGATAATGTCAATCAGGTGTACGATAGATTACTTCTTTGATAATATGATGTGGCTCCGTTTCCATAACTAAGTCAAATAGATGATATATATATATATATTATTATTAAATAATATTTTATTCATGATATTATTATCATTATACAAGAAATTAAATATTACTAAATTTCTTTCCATAATTATAATTGAAAATTGAAACATTAATCATGCGTACATAAAACCAACTCTCTCTATGATTGTAACGTAGTTCATTTTTCATAACCGTATTTCATGATTTGTTTTGAAAATACAACTGATATATAAATATATTATTTATTTCATGTTTATTATATATTATTTTTTTAAATGTAATGAAAAATTTTACCAATGTCATCCTACCAAATTCATTTTTGATATAGAAGCGAAATATATTCAAAACACATGACATAAAATTAATTGATTATGTAATTTTATATAACATAGTAATAAATCATACTAAATGAATAATAAACATGAAAACTTTTATTATGAATTTAAATAATTAATTTAATATTATTATTCAAGAATATATGTATCATATGTGACATGACAGAATCAAGGTTAGTGTTTCTCTTCTCACATTTACATCGGGGAGGCATATGAAATATTCCCCCACTTATTGCAATTTTTGGTGTATATATTTCCCCTCTTAAGATTTTATATCAAGAATCTAATTATACATAGGTAAATTAATGTTTCATTTGATGTCATTTCTATTATGGGGATTTTGATTCATGTGTTACCTAGTTTTATGAAATTATCTCACAATATCTTCATTATATGGGATCATTAATATTTCCATCTCCTATAGGGGAATTGTTTCATATTTATGTCTAATAATTATGGTATATTCATAATATAAAGTTGGTAATGAATTTTCTTCAATAAATAGTAAAATTATTCCTCAAAATAATACATAATGTATGTGAGATAATGATTTTAAAAAACTTGGATTTATTTCTCTATTTAGTTGAAAATCATTTATAATCAAAAACCAATGTTTTGTAAAAAACCAATTTTATTCAAAAAATTTAAAATTATTTATTAAATTAATATTTACCAGTTATTAATTTTTCAGAAAATGTTTGGAAGGAATATCCAAGCAGTTTTCAATACTATTTGTGTTTGACTTATATAGAATGTTCGAAAGGAATAATTGTTTTAATGACTAAATAATGAAATCAATTTTCTATAGACATGACCAATTAAGTTTTTAAGAAATATTGTACAATATATTAAGGTAATTTTCAATGTAAATTATGTTAAAAATATATTCTGGAAAAATATGTTATAAATTTTTATTTACAAAATTCAAAGGTAATTTTATGGAAACAAATGTCTTTAGTAAACCTTTATTTATATTTATATTTATTAGTGACATCAAATATTTATTTTACATATGGTCACCGATGAATATATTTTTCCAATTACATAAATTTTATATTTTTTGTAGTTTGTTTTTATGTTTTAACTGAGATTCGATATTTTATTACCATTCATAATTTTACTCTTGATAGTTTGTGATTATGTTTATTGATTGGTGAAATTATTTACCTTTTGTAGGTTTGTTTTAAAATTTTAATGGTTATGTTTATCATATTAGTGTTTTTCCATATGAAAAAAAGGTTCAATTTAGTATTTGATGTCTGGGGACCTGTATATACCCTCAATACCTAAGTATGTCTCATGATAAAAATTAGATTGGGTTTTAGATGAGGACTAACCCATTTATATAGATGTATTAGAATAAATCCTTAATAGTATTTAACTGTCATAGAACAAGGCCTTGAATTTATGTATTATATTCCTATATTTATTCATTATATAATTAGTTATCCATTTATTGATATGTAATGTGATTATTCTATTAGTTAGAGTATCCATTTTTATGATTCATGATCTAGTGTTTATCTATATAGAATTTTTTGATATTCATCCTACCTTCTAGATTATGTTCTTTTTATTTACTAAATAGTATGGGATTCAGTTATTTTCTTTTCCATAATGATTATTCATTATTTATTCATAGATTCTACTACAACATTACCCATAAAATGATTTGGGTGCACCCCATTAATATGTTTTATTTTCTCTAGTATACGAGGATGTTTTTGTTATTTATATTCAAGGATAATCCACGGAGAGTATTGGAATTATCCAAGAAAATACATTTTTTATTTTATCTCTTAAATAGTAATAAGAATTGAAAGTGTGTATATAGTTCCACAATATTACTATACTATATGGTCCTTCGGTATGTGATTCATTGTATCTTATTCCAATGTGACACTTTAGACTCCAACAATGGGATATTGGGGTCGGGTTGCAATAGTTAGTATCACAGAATGTTTTTATGAACTAGTCAACTTGATATTGGAATAAAAAAATTTTGAAAACCTAACATCATAATATACATATGGGATAAGTTTTTAAGAACATCCTATGGTTTTTGAAAGGAAGATATAAAGTGGGTTTTCTTAAAAAATATGACCATTTATCGATAGTAAAATTTAAAACAATTCTACCACATATGTACCTAGGGGTAATGAATCTAAAAATGGTTCATATAAGTGAAAGGATCATCAAGTCATTCATAAACAAGGACCACACTGTGGAAGTAGTTTCGTAATATTTGGGGGATATACTACAATTAAATAACATTTTCCTAAAAAAATTATGAAGGTAGGAAAAATATGAATTTAATGCTTTCCCAAAAATCATCTTTATGATTAAGAGATTATTCTGGCATAAATTTTAAAATTGATGCAAAGTATCTCACTAGATTTTTTATTATACAATATTTTTTAGAATTTTATGATCTAATATATTTATTCCATTTTTATGAAATGGTCATAATGGGAGAAATGTAAAAAATATAAATTCATGTACCCAATGTAGGGATTTCCACATTAGGAAAGATATTGAAGATAAAAATACATCTGTATCTATAACTGATCAAATTATAATCGTATCACTGATGAATACTCGGGTTATAACTAATTAACTTTCCTATTTGGATTTCCCTACTTATCCACCCAACGGTGTCACAAGTTTATACCACTTAATGTTTCAGAATCCTATATCACTCAACGTGACAACAATTCAATTTTTTATGACCAATTGATATGTTATGAAGATGTTATATTTATTACTCTAGAAAGTACTTAATGGGGGAATGTTATAATTTAATTTTATCATCTATCTAGAGATGTGGTAAAATGGTTTTCAATTATTCAAAATAATAATGGTGAATAGTAGATATATTACATAGAATAGATGGATTTTGGAGTACAATTATTTTAAAAATATTATCCATATAAGTAATGAGTGAATACGATAGGAGAGTTCTTGATCCAAGGACAAAAAATGAGAAAATTGATTCTATGTATGAATCATAATATAAATGTCTATTTAGGAACATTACATAATATATATTTAACTCGAATAGAAATATTAATCATTTCATTGATGGTATTATGAGATTACATTTATGGGAAATAATATCCTAATAATTCTCATCATAATAGGAAAATTTCCATGTCATATTAATATAAAATGAAATATAACAGACCTGTGGATTCGAAGGGAAGCTCATGAAAAATAGGACATTAACCTCAAAATAGATAATGGTATGAAGGGAAAGTAGTATTTTACAACATGTTATACTTGTTGATGGAAACAAATTTTAAATGTATAAATAGAAAATGTGTTTTCTTCAAATGATGATAAAAATTCCACAATGCTCATGATTTCAGCGGAATGAAAGAATATTATAAAGTGAAATTCTTCCAATATAGGGAGATGGGTCTACATGAAAATTAATTCCATAATAATCAAGTTAATATACTGTTATATATGTTATTTTATCAAGGACAATCATGTTATATTACTATAGATAATATCGAATGATTTATTTTCTTGTGTTTGGAATAAGTATTAATCGGAGTATTTTAACTAATTATAATCTTGTTATAATATTTATTATATTTATAAGGATTGAATTGTAATAATATTTCATTGTGGATTTCAGTGAATATATTGAATAAAACAAATGACATGGAAATGTTATTCTATTTCATGTTGAACATCATATAAAACACTTGATTATAAGATTAATACAATTAATATATTACTAATATTGTGGTAATAATGATAAAGAGTTGTTTATCATACAGTGTTTGTGACAATGAAATTTGTTCGTAAGTTAACGGTTTTTATCATCTTTGATGATGTTTACTATTCGTATTTATTTTTGGAATACATAGGATAATCAATTATTTTAGAATCATGTGTGTTTCTTATTATGGTATTATTTTGATCAATGTATTGACATAAATGTTTTGAACATTAAAAATAACATTACATTTTCAAGGGAATATAATTTTTATTTAGTGTCCTTTATTTGTAATTTGGCCTAATATTCATTGGACCATCTTTAAGGATAAATATGGGCAGAATGGATTTAGTTTATCTTTTAGTTTTTTTATAATATCATCTGACCATTTATATTTTAGTAAATTCTTGAGGAATATATTGTTACTCTTTTATGGATCATATGATATGTTAAAAGCTAATTTTAGTTCTCCGGGCATGTAAAATTCATCTATTCTATTAAATTTATATATTAAGAAATGTGGTTGAAAAAGATCAATGAAAAAAATGAAATTCTTCATATAAAATAGAATGATAACAAGAATTCTTATATTTATTTATTCTCATTATAGATTGTTAAGTAAATCCTCAACTCAAGAAAAAATATTTAAAAACAAAATTTTATCACAATACATTCATTAAGGTTAATGTAATGGTTTCTTAAATAATAACTGATTTAAATTATTATGGTCATTTAATTACATTTTATAATTTAATTTCTTATGATCAATTACCTATATCTCTCTCTATATGGATTTATTCTTTTCTTCCAGGTTCACATCTTCACCTTCCACCAATGTTATCCAAAATAGAATCCATGTTATGTGTTAATATATGTTGACATTATAGATCCATTTCTCTCTTATAAATAGGATGTTTTATTAATCTATTTTATTATGTTATGTTTTAATATATTTTTTTTTCAAATTACATATCCTTGAATATTAACATTATGATAAAATTTTTAGGACTCTTTTTATTTAAGAGGGAAGAATATAACACCATGAAATTTTAAAATAGGTACACCATGTTTGATATAGACTAAAAAATAAAAAATGAATATTGGAAGATAATATAACACCATTAAACTTTTCAATATACTAATATTAAAATTAAAAAAATATCTTTTATATCTTTTAATGTATGTAAAACCATGTTTGAATGAATCACGACACACTGTTGAATTTTTATTATATAAATACGACCATTATGACCTATAAATTATTGTGGATGGTGTGAATACTAATATCTAAATTATATAATTGGTATATTTTAAGAATTTATATATTAAATTCATAATCTAACAGAAAATTATAACTAATATAATAATTATTTTAAATAAAAAAATATTTACCAAAACCTATATTTCTCTAAAATTAATTTTAATTGTGTGTTGGAAAAGTATGTAAATTTTAATTTTTGCAACTATTATAAAATTTATATTATAAAATAAAATATAATTTTTTAATATTCATTTCAATTTTATCTTATGGTGAGTATTTGGTATTTTTTAAAATAGTTATATTTTTGATTTATGGTGAAAAATAAAGAATTATACTTTATATTAACATGTTGTATAAATTATATATAATTTTATATTTTATGATATATTTTTTTAATATTTGATAAATATTAATTATATTGAAAAAAAATCATTTGAATTATTTTCAAATTTAATCTCGATATAAAATCGTACTAAACAAGTGATCTTTTCATGTTTGAAAACCATCATTCTCATCACGCATGCAGAAAAAAATAGAATTAAATATTGATAAATTTAAGAATGGAACATTGAAAATTATATTGGACATGAGGAATAAAAATTATTTATTTTATTTTATCAGGGAAATATAATTTTTGAAAGAAATGAATAATAAAAATAGTTAAAAAATTTTATGTTGATTAAGGTAAAAACTAATCAATCGGGTGATAAAATAAATAAAAATTGATTAAAATTACATGAAAAAAATTATAAAATATATTTTGTGGATGTATAATGAAAATATCAATTCTTACACTTGATAAAAATCAATTTTAGACCCTTGTTTCATTTGAAGAAATGTTTAATGACATGGAAGTTCCATGGATATTATTTTTCCTCAAATACATGGGAATTTTGTGAGTCTGTGAAAACTGACGGGGCATAATTCCAAATCCCGGTGTGACCAGAATTAATTTCTAATGTTTTGTTCGAGTAAGTTAAGTAAATGTACAAGCATGATTTTTTAACTTTTGAACTAGTGCTCAGAATTGAAATCTGAGGGCACTAATGAACTCACAACGCCGATATTCACTTAAGGAGACATTCACCTCGACGCTAGTTAGTTGAGAATAAAAGTTAGATTTTGGGTTTTCATGGGAAAATAATAAAATAAAGTGAGCTACACATTATTTTATTTGAACCGCCATTTGGTGTGTGGTGGTTAAAACCAGCTCATGGAGGTTGGAGGCAGGACCACCACACTTTAACCTCCCATGAGAGGTTATGGTGGTGGGGCCCACCGAATCTCAACCTACCAAGAGAGGAATAATGTGGTGGGGACCACCTAGGATGTTAACCCTTGTAACTCGCCATTAAAGTGGAGAAACCCTCAAGATCCAATTAATATAGTGGATCCTCTTAAACTTCCCCTTTATTTATTTTGGTGCCAAAAACCTTATCAATTAATGCCAACACACGTGAATTAATGAAGTGGAGCCTTTTATTTTATTTCATCCTTTGGAATTTGTGCCAATGAAATAGTAGAATAATTAACCTATTATTTGGCACAACGATTTCAATTGGGTGTTTGAAGAGAAATATCATAACGAGAAACCTCATCATCCAACGAAGAACACATTATTCCAATGAAGAACACCAGCGTTGATCCTTCTTTCACTTCTTCCCCAGACACCTACCGATTTGGAGCATCTTCCACATCAAACATAGCTCGGGTTTGGAAGCGTACAACAGATGTAACGAATGATGATCCTCTTCATCTACTTATAAAGACTCCATCAATGAACGATGAATTACAAATCAAAGGTATAAGGTTTATTTCTAGATGATGTTATTCATTTTGTTATCTACTTAAAATGGTTAGAAAAGAATTGCTTGCGTGTATGTTATTGTTCATCTATTTTTTTATGAGCCAAGTGATATCTTCCAAAATACAGTGGGTGTGGGCCAACCTAACATGGTCGGACATCCTCTGTCAATTTTTCCTTCTTATGGTGTTCTTAGTCATGTCGACGAAACTACGACTAGGTGATGAAGGCAGCAACGACAATGGTTGCTCTACCCATGTCCTATGCGAATCTCGCCAACCCGGGGACACACTTTTTCTCCTGGATGAATACGACTGGCATGTGCTAGCTTGACCATCCGTCCTCCCGGCCTCCAGGTTGCCCGCTCTATGCGCGCACCCCGCTGGCCACTTCGAACTGGCTGCCTGGCCCCGCGCCTCCTAGCCACCAGCCCGCCTAGCTGCGCCCGAACCGAATGCCAACCGGGCCACCTGACAGGCAAACCCCTGGCTGCCACCTAGCTCCTGCATGGACACCCGCCTGGCTGCCCGATTGGCCACTCGCTCGGCCCCGTCCAAACCGTCCACCGGCCGGCCAGCCTGGGCGCGCCCTGCCGGAACCGCGCTGGCCCTATTGGCCTCGCCCTACCGAAACCGCACCGTCCCTCTTGGCTGCGCCCAACCCGTCTACATGGACATCCGAACTAGCACGTGGTCCACCTCGCGAAGCCATGTCCAAACCGTCTTGGTCACACCCTTTCGGGCTGAGCCACGTCATGCCGCACCTTCGCAACACTACGGGACGAACTGAACCCAAGCCCGGGACGAACCGCCCCCACGGCCTTCTATGTTGGGCCCAACGGTCCAAGCCAAACAAAACAGGTTAGCCCACCCAATGGGCCAGGACAAACCCAATAGGACTAACTGGGTCGACCCCGACCAGGTTGGCAAATTCTGGGTTCGGTCGGGTCGGTCCGACCGGAATGGACCGGACCCAGGCCCACTACCGACCCTTTACTTCCTTTTTCCATATCTTTGGCACCATACATCCATTTGAGAATCCATCAGTGATGCTTGAAATTGTGGATCATAGCCATCATTTCGAGTATACCCTACTGGGGTTCAGGTTTTAGTTGAGATATGGTCAAGTTGGATCATACATGAATCCAACTGGGCCCCTTAGACAAAAAGGCTAATAACTTATAGACCGAGCATCTGATTGACACGCTATCTATTGCGTTGAGACCCCTATGACGAGGTGGAACTTTGGGATAATTCATCATGGAAAATAGTGTCTATTGAAATATTAACACTTTATATGAGGTGCGGACCCTCCTGGAATCAAGTATGCTTCATGCGGCACCCTGTGGCTGGCTGTTCACTGACGACGGTTCCTAGATCCTGTGTGGGTTCAACAGCACTAACAACTATTCCAGGATCCTGTGTGGGTTTGACAGCACTGACAACTGTTCCTGCATCCCGTATGGATTCAATAGATCTAACTACTATTCTTGGATCCTATGTGGGTTCGACAGTTCAAACATTGGTTCCCGGATGTTGTGTGGGTTCGATAGAATAACTATTCATGGATCCTGTGTGGGTTTGACAGTTCTGAGTTCTATTCCAGGATCCAGTGTGGGTTCGATAGAATAGATGATTTAGTGTCTACATCTGATCATCTATATCTCTCTAAAAAAGTTTTATACTTATGTGAGCTGAGTCATAAACTCTTGTGTTTTCCTCATGATTTAAATTGATTACTAGACAAATTAGGTATATGTATAGGCATATACCTAAGTGGGGTTATATATTGATTTCATACCTTGTGGTTTATACTTGTTTTATTTTTTTAGACCTTGAGGGTCTTGAGGTCCCTATAGAGTATCGTTATACTCACCCCTGCACGGGCTATGCCCGCACCTTGTTGTGTTGGTTGCATAGGACAGACAACACTGACCGAGGATGAGTGTATGAGGACTGGATGGTACCTGGAGGTGGATCTCAGGAAGAGATAATACATAGAGGATACTGACAGATGAGGAGTGATTAGGAGGCTATTTGTATATACCCTTTAGGTAGGATCCATGGTGGACAATCCATGAGATTCTTTTGACCATTGAGTTATTTTTTCTCTTTAAATTTGTACTTGAATTTTCAATTGGGCTTGTATTTCTGTCCCCATTACATTTCATCACTCTCTTGTTATATAGTTTTACATACTTTATTGTATCCTGCTGGGTATTCAGTTTCATGTTTTTTCTGTTATAAACCCAATACCTTCCCAGTATATGGATTTATGCCTTTGGTGCTAGTCACCAGCCCATGACCTATGGAAGGTGGGCTTGGGGTAGTCATGACATTGGCCCTAGGGAAGGGTGGTGAGAAATTTGTATCAGAGGAGTCGGTTCTACCACATAACGTAGGACTGTGATCTTTTCTGTGAAACAATAGTGTTAAGGGTACAGAGTGGGGTTTTTAGTTCAGGGAGTCCAGTGTTGGTGTGATGGCCGACGTATCCATACAACAGGACCCTGACATCGGATTTGTGACTCAGTGCACAAAAACACTGATTGTGTGTGTGTTTCAAGGGTATTGTTTGTGATCTCTTTGAAAAAGCTAACCAGGTAGAACTTATTGAATGTGGAGAACCTTTTTAATTTCATGATGGGCTCACGTAGACAAAAATACATGGTTCTAGGAATTGTACAAGATAGAAGCCCACCGAGTGATGAGGCCTCAGTGTAGGGCCCTATCACAGCGGAGGCACCAGCGGTACCACTACCCATTGAGCCACTGATGCCACCAGCCCCAGCAACAGAGAGTGTATTCCACCTTAGCATGTTGCAAGAGTTCCAGTACTATAGACCACCTAGGTACATGGGTGAGACGAACCCACTGGCTACTGAGGATTGGCTGGATGTTGTGGTGAGACTTTTCAGACTGGTAGTGACACCAGCAGACCTTATGGTGATCCTTGCTGCGAGTCTCTTTCAAGAATTAGTTGGCAGATGGTGGATCCTAATGCTCTAGGTGCATGATGAGGTGACACTTCTCTGGGAAGACTTTGATAGCCTTTTTCTTGTTGATTTTAACCCATCCACCTTATGTGCGGTGCAGATTTAGGAGCTACTACATCTACAGTAGTGTAGCATTATGGTGGCATAGTACTCAGCGAGGTTCACTTACCTATCATGCTACTTCATAGATATGGTACCAGACCAATTCTTTAGGTCCCAGACCTTCTATTAGGGGCTGAGGAGAGAGATCAGATCTTCGTTGATCTCCCTCAACATCCCGACGCAGGCGGGGGTGTTGGAGCGTTGCCTCTTAGTGGAGGGTTTCCTTTCTGAGTAGTCACCAGCGGCGAGACCCACCAATAGGCGTCATGTAGTGGAGTCTTCTATAGCAGGCAGCATACTAATTTAACAGAGGTCCAAGAGGATCATAACATCATGTGGATGACCTCAGGAAATGGGTTCGATTGTGTGAGGTACATGATACGAAGCCAGTCATTCAAGTAACATGCTGTGTTTCAAATGCAGCGGGCAGTCTCACAGGGCTCGTGACTGTCCGACCCACCATACGGATTATCAGTAGATAGTTGAGGGACCTCCCATGCAGAGGCAGAGATTCGATCGAGGTGATCCACAAGGCATAGGTGGACGTGGAAGAGGAGATGGTCGTAAAGGTGGCGGTGGACAACGTTACAAGGTGTTCCCACCACCACCACTAGGAGGTCCACCCCAACCACAGGGAGCATGTGGACATGGGAGAGCTCTACTCTAGGATACTACGACTTATGATCACTATGATCCGTAGATGATTCGAGGTACGATCTTTCTATACTCCAACTTGGTTGTAGTTCTTATAGACACATGTGTCAGTCACTCATTCATTGCCACCTCCCTCGTTCGGAGCACTATGATTCCGACAGATATTATGGCTCGATTATTACGAATGGAAACTCCTACGGGAGAAGAATCTATTATTATACACTAGTTCTATTAGTGTGAGATTACTCTAGGAGGCTAGAGCATCATCTGGGATCTCCACATAATGGCATCGAGGCCTTTGGACATAATATTGGGTTTGGAATTATTATCTACATTCCATTCTCATATAGATTGTATTAGGTGAAAAGTGCGGTTTGTCTGCATGTATAGGACCAGGTTCACCTCCACCGGTGAGAATGGAGGCTTTTCAGTGCAGGACGGACATACTCGAAGGAGGGTTCATCTGGTCACTCCACAGTTGGCATGCCTTACCCTTAGAGCGGTAGATGTGGAGTTTCAGAGCTCATCTATAGTGGTGGACCAGTACGTGGATATTTTCTGTGATGATGTTGCAGGACTACCTCCTCATAGATATGTGGAATTATACATTGACGTGTACCCTCGGATGACACAGATATCTACACCAGTGTATCAGATGGATCTTTCGGAGCTTTTTGAGTTGCAGGTATAGTTGGAGGACATGCAGGGGAAGGGATTCATCAGCCAAGTGTTTCTCCATGGGTAGCTCTAATTCTATCGGCCAAGAAGGCATATGGAAGCGTGAATATTTGTTTTGACTACCGTCGCATGAACCAGGTGACCGTGAAAAAAAATTACCCACTCCCGTGAATTGACAACCTTTTTTATCAGCTGAAGGGGGCACAGTGGTTCTGGAAGATAGGTCTCACATCAGTCTATCACCAGCTCAGAGTTTCTGAAGAGGATGTCTAGAAGACGGACTTTAGGTGTCGCTACGACCACTACGAGTTCTTAGTTATTCCTTTCAGTGTAACCAATTCACCAGATGTGTTTTTGGGTCTCATTAATTGAATCTCCCTACCATACCTAGATCGCTTTGTCGTATTCTTCATCGATGAAATTTGGATCTACTCTACTACTGAGGATGAGCATGCCTATTATTTGTAGGTAGTACTGGACACACTTTGAGAGAACTAACTTTATGGTATGCTCTTCAAGTGCACTTTTGTGATATGAGAGGTTCACTTTTGGGACATGTCATCTCGGATGATGGAGTAGCATTGGATATAGTGAAGATTGTGGCGGTACATTCTTGGGAGCCACCTAGGATTGTGATGGAGGTTCATAGATACCTGGGTTTGGATAGATATTATTGGAGGTTCGTACTAGACTTCTCTAGAGTTGCATCATCAAATTCAACATTGAAAAATAAAGGTAAATCCATCGTATGGTCGGAGAAATTCCAGAAGATGTTTCAGGAGCTGAGGGAGAGGTAGACTAGTGCCCCCATATTGTGGCTTACAGAGGAGGGCGTAGGGTACATAGTCTACAATGACGCATCAGGAGATAGACTCGGGTGTGTCCTACTATAGGAATGAGCAGTGATCACATATGGTTCTTGGCAGCTGAGATAGAATGAGCACAACTACAATCCCATGAACTGGAGTTAGAAAAAGTGGTCTTCGCCCTGAAGATGTGGCGACACTATTTGAAGGGAGAGAGTTCTCGACTCTAATCTAACCACCAGAGTCTCAGGAATATCTTCTCTCAGAATGACATGAACATGAGACAATAAAATTGGCTTGAGTTCTTCCCGGACTATGACTTCGAGATAGTCTATACTCCTAGGAAGGGGGAAATTATAGCAGATGCACTGAGTAGGAGATCTGGTATACAGTTTCTTGGCTAGGTGATAGAGCAGCTGGCTAGTTTACAGATATCCTTTCTGGACCGAGATAGACAAGCCTTTCTTCATTCTCTTACAGTCACTCCCCCACTTCATTATCGATTCATGGAGGCGTTTCATAGAGACACTGAAAACGAGACACGACGTGCTCTGATATCCATAGGGTAGGCACCTGATGGATTGCATGAAGGTGGGGAGAATTTCATCCTCTTCAGAGGACATACTATGTTGCCATTGTCACTTCGGGAGGATATTCTGAAGGAGTTTCACACATCTGCTCTAGTGGTACATATAGAAGTTTCGAAGATGTACCAGTAACATTGTCGATAGCACTGGTGGCCAGGTATAAAGAATGAAGTAGTTGAGTTTGTCTCTCGATTCCTCACATGTCAGCAAGTGAAGAAGGATCATCAGGTACCATCAAGCTTGGTACAACCATAAGAGGTCCCAGTGTAGAAGTGGGATGTGATATCCATGGACTTCATGACGGATCAACCATGTACGTGCCGTGGACCTGACTCTATATGGGTGATCGTCAACCGACTCACCATGTCGGCCCACTTACAACTGATGGCAGAGCATGGATTAGTAGAGAGATTGGGATGCCTCTGCATTTTAGAGATTGTGAAGCTACATGGAGTACCTTCTTATATTTTCTATGATCATGATGCATGGTTTACTTCTCGTCTATGGATGGGGTTGCAAGAGGCTTTTGAGACGCAGCTTCACCTGAGCACTACCATCCTTCCTCAGGCCGATGGTCAGACCGAGTAGACCATTCAGACCCTTGAGGACATTCTATATGCTTGTGTCCTCGACTTAGGTCATAGATGGTAGGATCACTTAACTTTGGTGGGGTTTTCCTTCAACAACAACTATCACTCCACCATTGGGATGACACCTTTTGAGGCCTTTTATGGTCAACCATGAAGATATCCACTATGATGGATAGTCCCAGGGGGGTCAGCACTAGTGGGACCATAGAAGGTATGGGCTACCACAGAGAAGGTGCAGATCATCCAGGAGAGGAAGATGATAGAACAGAGCAGGCAGATGTTTTATGTTGATAGGAGGCCGAGACCTCTAGAGTTCAAGGATGGAGACCACGGCTTTCTACTGGTCTCACCCCGATGAGGTTTACGGAGATATAGATGAGTGGAAAAATTATCTCAATGATTCATCGGTCGTTTAGAGGTCCACATCACAATAGGCGCGGTGGCTTACGGCCTGGCTCTTAAACCACAGTTTCATTGAGTGCACGATTTCATCCACATATCATCATTTAGGAGATACGTTCACGACCCATCACACAACATCGACCATGGGGAGGTGGACGTCGAGGATGGGGAACATTTACAGAGGATATAGTGGAGATTTAGGATCGACCGGTGTGGGTCCTTAATGGATGGTTGAAACCTCTAGTGTGCGTACTTTAGCAGCATGGGATCCTCTAGGAGAGCACATGGGAGTGGGAGGCTCACATTCTTGCTTAGTACCCCCATTAGTTCCCTTAGTTCAATTTGTAGCTTATGAGGATGTAAATCCATGAGGTGGGGAGAATGTAATGACCTAGAATTTCCATCGATTTTCTTTTCATAAATACCTGGGAATTTTACGAGTCTGTGAAAACTGACATCATGTGATTCCAAGGCCCGGTGTTCCCAGAATCAATTTCTTATGTTTTGTTCGGATACGTTCAGTAAATGTACAAGAAGGGTTTTATAGCATCTGGACATGTGCTTGAAATTAAAATCTGAGGGCACTATTGAACTCGCAGCACCAGTTTTCACTTAAGTAGACTATCACCTTGATGGAAATTGGTTGAGAATAAAATATATATTTTGGTTTTTCATGGAAAAAAATAAAATAATGTGAGCTACAATTTATTTTATTTGAACTACCATTTTGTGTGTGGTGGATAAAACATCCAAATGGAGGTTGGAGGTGTTACCACCGCACCTTAACCTCCCATGAGAGGTTATGGTTGTGGGGCCCACCAAAACTCAACCTCGCATGAGAGGATTAATTTGGTGGGATTACTCATTCTTTTAACCATTGAAACTCCCCCTTAATGTGGATAAACCCTCAAGCCACAATTAATAAAGAGGAGACTCTTCAACTTCACCTTTATTTATTTTAGTTCCAACTCTCTAATTAATTCATGCCAACACACGTGAATTAATGAGGTGGAGCCTTTTTAATTAATTCACCCTTTTGAATTTGTGCCAAAGAAATAATAGAATAAGTAATATATTATTTGGAACAATGATTTCACTTGGGTGATTGAAGAGAAATCTCTCAACGAGGGACTTCATCTTCAAAAGAAGAAGGCGTTCTTCGGACGAAGAACGCCGGTGACAACCCCTCTTTGATTTCCTCCTCAGACACCTACTAATGTGGAGCGTCTTCCACAGCCAATGCAGCTCGGGTTTTGAAGCGTGTGGTAGATGCGACGAACGATGACTCTCTTCGCATACTTTCTGTGAATCCTTCAACGAATAACGAATCAAAGTTAGGGAGTTTATTACTTGATGATGTTATTCTTTTTTAGATCTTCTTCAAACAGTTAGAAATGAATTGTTTGAAGGTATGTTATTTTTCATCTTTTTTTTGATGATCCATGTGATATCATTCTATACGTGGAGGGTGTGGGCCAACTTAACATGGCCAAACATCCTCTATCGTTTTTTCCTTCTTGTGGCATTTTTCGGCATAGTAACGTAACTACGATGAGGCGACGAAGGCGGCGAGGACAATGTCCATGCTACCCATGGACTCCATGAATCACGCCACCCCACTGTACTCCGATTCATCTAGATGAATACTGTCGGCCCATACCGGCCCGGACATCTGGCCTCCTGGCCTTCCGGCCTCCAGGCCTCTGCGAGCGCCCCGCTCGCCTCCCCGAATAGGCAGACTGGCCGCGCGCCCCCGGCAGCCGCCCCCATAGGCTGCGCCCGAACTTGCTGCCTGCCTATCCACATACCTAGCCCCCTGCTTGGCCACCACATAGCTGCCCACCTGGCCCAGCCCAAACCGGCTGCCCACCGGCCCGCATGGTTGCACCTTGCCCGAACCGCACAGGCCCGCCTGGCCGCGCCCTTCCTGAACCGCACCGGCCCGCCTAGCCGTGCCCTACCGGGTCTCCCATCCTTACAAACCGCCCTCCCTTGTCACTCGTGTCTCCCTGGCCGAACCGGCCCAGCTACGCCCTCTAGGCTGATTTGCACCGTGTCGCACCTTCTCGACGCTCCAGGCCAATCTGACCCCTAGCCCAGGATGAACCGCCACCGCGGCCAGATGGGTTGGGCGCAGCGGGCCATACCAAACAAAATAGGTTGGCCCACCTAATGGGATGGGCTAGATCTAGTAGGTATGACCTGGTCAATCCAGACTAGTTTGGCCCTTACTGGGTGGGGCTGGATCGGTCCAACCGAGTCGGACCAGACCCTAGCCCACTACCAACTCATTATTCATTTGGTCATATCTTTGGCACCGGACATCCGTTTGACGATCCGTCAGCGGCACTAGAAATATGGGAGCATAGCCATCCCTTCGATTATACCCCACTAGAGTTTGGGGTTTAGTTGAGATATAGTCAGGTTGGATCGTACACGAATCCCACCGGGCCACTGGGACTAAAAGGTTAATAACATACAGATCGGGAGTCCGATTGATGCGTTTTCTATTGCGTTGACACCCCTATGACGAAGTATAACATTTGGATACATCTTTGTGGGACTTAGTGGTAGTTGAAATATCAACAAATGTCTTGAGGAGCAGACCCTCCCGTAATAAAGCATTTTTCGTGCGGAACCCTATGGCTGGCTGTGCACTAATGACTGTTCCTGGATCCTATGTGGGTTCAATAGAACTAACGACTGTTCCTGGATCCTGTGTGTGATTGACAACACAGATGATTGTTCCTGGATCCTGTATAGATTCGACAACTCTGACTACTATTCCTGGATACTGTGTGGGTTCGACAGTTCCATCTTCTGTTCCAGGATCCTGTGTGGGTTCGACTGAATAACTATTCATGCATCCTGTGTGGGTTCGACAGTTCATATTTCTGTTCTTGGATCCAGTGTGGGTTCGACAAAATAGATGATTTAGTGGATACATCTAATCATCTCTCTCTCTCTCTACAAATGTAGTATACATGTGTGAGCTGAGTCAGTAACTCTTGTGTTTTCCTCATGATTGAGATGGATTACTTGATAACATAGGTATATGCATGGGCTTATACCTATGTGGGGTTATATAATGATTCCATACCTTGTGGTTTGTCCTTGTCGGATTTTGTGATAACTTGAGGGTCTCAGGGTCCCTACTGAGTTCTGTAACACTCACCCGTACCCGGGCTATGCCTGCACCTTGTTGTGTTGGTTGTAGACGATGTGCATCGCTTACCGAGGCTAAGTGTACGAGGACTGGACAGTACCTGGAGGTGGAGCACATGAAAAGTCGATACGCAGAGGAGACTGTAGGATTTGGAGTGATGAGGAGGCTATCTGTACCTACCCTTCAGGTAGGATCTGTGGTGGATGAGCTAGGAGGTGCTTTTCACCTTTCAGTTTTTTTGTCTATTACAGTTGTACTTGTATTTTTAGTTGGGATTGTATTTTCAGCCCCTTTACATTTCAGCACACTCTTATTAAACATTTTTACTTAGTGTTTTGTATTCAGCTATGTATTTTGTTGTGTGTATTTTCAGTTATAAAGGCAATTCCTTCCTCGTTTAGGTGTTTATGCCTTTGGAGCTAGTTTCTAGACCCTAGCCTATGGACGGCGGGATTGGGGTAGTCACGACACAGGCCCCGGGGGATGGGTCGTGACAAAATGGGTACACCATCATCTTCTAAAAAATACATGTGTGCCACACACATAACTTATAAAATTCCACCACATGACTGATCTTCCTTAGATCTTCAATCCCATTTTGATCTTCTTATAACTACCCAAATCACTTCACAACTTATATGACCTCATTATAAAATTCTAGGTTTTACCATAAATTTATTTTAATAATAATTTATGTAAAATTATAATTAGTTGGTTTGGGAAGATGTAAAATTCAATACAATAATTTTTTTCTTCAACAAAATAATTAAACCATTTGTCTTTTAAGACTATATAAAAAAATATTAATTTAAATATTTATATATATGTATTATTATTTTAATTTCATTACCAATATCCATGTCCTCTTCTCCCAGATAGTAAATGATAACATTACCCTTGTGTGTGGACAATAGTCGCCCATGAACTAATGTGACACGGTTTGCAACAACAACTCTCATGGGATGGTATAATGATGAATATAAAATATATATATGATATATATTACGTATTTACACAATGTTGTAATTTTATCAAATATAAATATTTAATTTACATACATTAGTGGGATATTAAAATGTTTCATGTGTGTTTGACTGATAACCACCCAACAAATTGATGTAATGCATTTTTCACTAATGCTTTATAAGGAAGGTAATAATGATTAAGTTAAAAAATATACGTGATATATATAAAATAATAATATTATTAGTTTAATATTTATTATTTTAATAAATATATATATCATTTTATTTCTTGTCATTTAACTCACTAAAAGATGATTACATACTTTGTATTCTTGTAGACTTCCTCCATCATGAAATGATACTCCATTATTTTCATCACCAAAGAACAGTGATGATATATGTAAGTATGTATTTAGAAATTGAATTTAATTATAATATTATGATCATTACATAATGATAAAATATTACTTATATCATTTTTCCAATGATCATTGAAAATTGAAATGCCACTCATGCCTATGTACAACATATCATCCCCGTGATAATATGCAGTTCATTTTGTAAAACTCATTCAAGAATTGTATTAAAAAAATTATGTATAAATATGATATTTTTTTCTTTATTATTATTATTATTATTATTTATGTTTTCAAATAATGAAAATTCGAGCATATCATACTTATCATGTCATTTTTGTCATAGAAGAAAGATTTCATCAAAATGTCACAGCTAAATATAATAGATTAAAAATAATATATAACATAAATATAATTGAACTAAAAGGAATAATAATATTAAAAAATTTCTATAAAAATTAAATAATTAACATAATTTTATTATTGAGGAAGATGAAGAACATATGTGTTTAGTCATACTCAATATAAGGGGTTTTTCATCAATCATTTTCGTAAAAAATTATCCATATTCAAAACTTACTCCGCTATGTGATTTATATGATGAATCCATTAATATAATTTATCCAAAATCTATTTATCCATATGGTATTTAATTTTTCATTTGATTTCAATTTTGTTATGAATCTTGTGATTCAGATGTTAACATAATTGTAAGATTTTATTTCACAATCTCTACATTATTTGTCAATTTTTATATTTATCTCTCCATTGGGGTGTAATTACAAGATATTAAAATATAAAAATAAACATATTTTCATCACATGAATTTATTCATTAATTATTTCCATTAATAGTACCATTTTTCACTAATTGGTACTCAATTTTATTGAATAAACATTTTCATGAAAATCTGAATATATTTTCCCATTAGTTAGAAATAATTTTTTAAAACCCCATATTATAGAAAAATTATTTAAAAATATTATACTATAATTTTTAAAATGATTAAATAAGGCCATTTAATAAACTCAATTTTTTAAATGGAATATTCATTTTGTTCAGAAAACAATGCTCATATCAAAGTTACTAAAAAATTTAAATTAATATTTATTTTATCAAGTACGGCACGATTGAAAGTTTCCACTTTCCTGACTACTAAATGTTTTAAAATATATTTAATAATATTTATATGATATATTAAAATATAATTCTTTTAAAAATGTTTTGGGAATAATTTTTGAAAATGTTCATTTTGAAAAGTGAATGGATATTTTTCTAAAAATGATATCTATAATATTTTCTAGTAATATATATTAATTAACATCATAAACATTCTATTTTACATATAATCCATTGGCGATATATTGTATTTATTCAATATGTATAATTTCTATACATGGATAATGTTTACTTTTGTTAGGGATGTACAATTTCATAACCATCTACGATTTAACTATGGATGTGTAATGATATTTTTTTGATTAAGATATGTATTAAAAGGTCATAAATTTTTTTCAATATTATAGTTTATGATGGATATGTTTCAACAATTTAATATGGTTAATTAATTGAACTTATTGTGTGATTAGTGGGTTCCATTATAGCCCCTAATTGCATTAGTATATCCCATTATACAATAAAGATTGGTTTTTGGTTTATCACATTCACATTTATATATATTCCATAGCATGAGGACTAAAATAAATTTATATGGATTCATAAAAGGCCTCAAATGTATGTTTTAAATTTCCATAATTTTTCTTTATCTCATTATGAATTAATTTATTGATATTATAAGTGATCAATAGATTTGTTAAGATTTCCATGGTCCGGATATCATGATCATGTGATTATTTATACAAAAAAAATTTGATGATTTATTTCTTACTAATTAATCTCATTTATTTATTAAATTGAATGTGTTTCGGTAATTTCCAATTCCAAATATATGATACATTATTTATTCGTAGATATTTTTATATGAATACCATTATTGAGTGCATGATATCACCAATTTTGAATGTTTTATTTTACATAGGATACATGAATTTTTTTTGATTGATATGCATGTATACACTAATCATAATAAAAGGGTTTTCCATCAAAATACAATCCATATTTAATTATTTTATTTAAAATAATAATATCATATGTGCATATAGTTTACCATGACTATTAAACTATAGTTCCATTAAATATGTGATTACATTGGTATTATTATAATGAAACAATGTAGAAATCAGATCTACGATGATAGGGTTGGGTATCTATTGAAAAATATACAGTTTAATGAATCCACTAGTAGAAACTTCTGAAATATAAAATCCAGTGCAACAAACCAATGTTCATCGATAGTAGTTGTCTTTGAAGTCAACCGAGACCAATATAATATGTGAAATCATATTAAATTAAATTTGAATATGAGGATGATATAAATTAATTTATAAAAATAGTGATTACAATTAACTATCTAATAGGAAATTTATAACAAAATTTTGGTCCTTCAAATTCCATCATATTATGTATGTTTTCTATAATTTTTAAATCACCTCCCTAATACATAAAATGTTTATATCCAATAAAACACTTTGTTTTTCATTAGCTTCCATGTTCTAAATCATCCCCAATTTCAATATACTATATGGTTATTCCTACGAATATATTGATTCAAAATCTGATGGAATTTTATTCTAAATTGGGAATATATATTCCCTAATTATAAAGAGATCAAGTGAACTATTGGGGAAATGACATATTTTTTAATATAATGATCATCTTTATGATACAATAAAAATTAAAGTCTTCTCTTCAATTTCCATGAAAAAATATATCAACTTTATAGGTTTTGAGCTATAATAAAGAAAAAAATCTTGATCAAGTGGTTTTGTTATTGGAAATAATTAACAATGATAAAATTCCCATTGAACGAAAATATAATGATTTATTCCAAAACAAAACCATGACCATCCACAAATCAAGTGGTTATGTTCTCAATGAACATATACATGGTGAAAATAATTTATCAAAGGGACTATATAAGGAGTCCTTAATCTAAATTGGAAAGTTCAAGAAAAACTGTAATAGATTTTAGGAAAAGGGTTTAAACATATTATTAGATAAACATAGGGAGAACATGTTATTATTATCATGAAGAAGTAAGGGTAAATGTGTCTTTTTATCTATTACCAAAAGGTTAACAACATTACTATAAATTCTATGTATTCACTACCATGTATTGAGAATTTTTTAAAACTAATACAAGGATCATAATACTTTAGAAACAGTTGATATTAATTTTACAAATCCTCAGTTATAGAGGAATTGATAATTTATTTAAAATACATCTTTATATATAACATATGGACACTAAGAGTGCATAGTAATTCGGTTTGAACATAATAATTCCCCAACCATATTTATAAACACGATTAATGTTTCCATTCATTACTAACTCAAAATATATTTGGTTATAACACCCCTTAATTTTACATAATTTAATTCATTAAAAATATTCTATATTGAATATATTATTTCATGTGAAAAAATAAACTAAAATAAACTATAATTAAAAACAGATAACTATTAGAATGTAATGAAAATTCAATAAGGGAAAAAAATAATAAAATTACAAGTCCAAAAAATAATAAAGTAAATAGAAATACAATGAAAATTAAACATGTATCCTCATGGTTCTCTATATGATCTCACCATTTATTAAATTATGTAAATAATTTGGGGAATTTAAAAACTAAAAAACATGTAGAGTGATTATAAAATTAATAGAATGAATGAAACTTGAACAGTTCATAAGGATATATAAAGGAATAAACAATAACACTTATATTAATGTTCATTGAAAATAATGTAATCAGATAAATGGTTTTTGAAAATAAATTCAATATTTATTCTTGTATCCGATAAATTTATTTAATAATTTTTTTAATAATTTTAAAATAATATAAAAATAGTTTCTTAAAATAAGTTACAATAATATATTATTTACTATTCATATTATTTTATTAATAAATAATGATTTTATAGTAATATAAAATTTAATGTAACGTTTTTATATAACTGTATTGATAAATTTAAATTTTTAGTAAAATAAATAGTGAATTTAATAAGGTCTCCTTAAAATTATTTAATGATATTTTTATGTAATTATTTTTCTATATTATATATTTTATCTTAATAACCTAAATTTATCATAATTTTAAACAAATATTAATGAAATTTATTTATAATATAAATTTAAAATAAATTAATATTCTTCTAATATTTTTAACTTTGTAATAAATAAGAATAATTTATAATTCATAACTGATTATATTTCCAAAAAAATTATTTTATGCATAAAGAGATATAATTAATTTTTTCACATCTATGACATAAATAAAATAAAAAGGTTTTCAAATTTTTAATAATCATATTTTGAAACTTTTAATATGGATAATATTTTTTACACAAAATAATTATTTTTTTGAGATAAAAGTATGTTACCATGTAAAAGAAAATTGGTCATTTTTGAAGAATTATTTTATTTTTTATGTGAAATTTTTTTCTAAAGAAATAATATTTAATATTTTTAAATGAATAATATATTTTAATTTTTTGATATATAAATATATATAAATACTTATTTAAAATTTAATAAAAAGAATAACACTTAATGAATAAAATTTATTTTTTCAACAATTTTTTTCAATATGTACTATTTTTTAATGTAAAAGATAAATTTCATATAATGTTATGTTAATTTTGATTATAGAGAAAAAAGTATCAAAAATTCGATACTGGATGTGTGGGGGCCATACTTCATTTTTTTATAAAAACCTTACTTCGGTAAATATCTAATCAAGTTAAAACGGAAAAAGAAGAGTAAGTTAACATGTCTGAAGATTATGATAAATAATTTGATATAAAATATTTAAAGAATAATTTTATATACATTGTATTCAATCCAACATGTCTCACCAATATTTATTTTCCAAACTCACATAATTACCATGTCATTTCATCTATACCCTTAACGTAATTTATGTTTCCAATGAAAACTCACTCATTTTCATCTTCAAAATGTTCTATCATCATCTAAATAAAAAATAATATTATCCTTTGAATTTTTTTATAAATCCCCATTAAAATTTTCCTAAAGTCTTGGTTCATTTTTCTTATCCCTTTCCATAAGAATTTTTCCATAAATTAACATTTCCAAGAGGCCCACTAATAAAAGATTCAACTTCTCGACAAGATCATTACCGAATAAAAATTATTTTATTATATATTTTTCAATATACTTATTATCCAATACGATACATCTAATTAATTTCAACAAAATAATGTCAAATTTTTCAACTATATGTATATTTTAGTAACCAAATCACTTTCAAGACAATACTCAACCATAAATTATACCATCATCTTATATGGGTATGTTTAAAATGTTTTTTGAATGATACTATAAAAACAATCCATGTATTCCAACGGAAACATAATTACTAATACGATGTGATATTAATGAGTAAATAATAATTTATTTATATCCTGTAATGGTATTAAGAATATGTAAATCGTTATTAATATACTATCTTTTTTTCATTAAAAATATCTGATATAAGCTAATAAAACATTTCATCTCTTTGAATCATACCTAAACCCCAATTTAATAATCCTAGAACCTTATTAATCCTAATAGATATTATATTCATATACCATAACCCTTATATAAAATATGAAATCATGAACAGAAATGATTAATGAGACTATAATATTGAAACAAATATGAGATGCATAAAATCCAAAACAATAGATAGTCATTGTCATATTAAAATAAACAATAACTATATAATGAATGTCTTTTGAAATAAAAATATATAATCTATGGATATATATTCCCAATTCGACTTTGACACTTGAAATTATTGAAGAATTTAATTTTTGAATTTTCATTCATTATTCACATCCAACATAGGGATCCCTATCCGAGCAACCCTTTACTTGTTTCTCACTTATTACATTATCATAAGTTAAGATGAATCTAATAATGAATGGATGAATATTTTAGTAGGATAGGGAAACTAGTTTAATAAATTATTCCAATATTACTTCTGAAAAAAAATATTACACCTTATTTCTATTTTATAATATAATTATTCCATCTAGAATACCCTTACATATCATTCTTAGTACACTACATGTATTCCAGTACAATGAATAAATAAGGAGGGTCTAAAATTCTTTGTATCGGCTAGGTATAACAGAAGCTATTATGAATTAATATGAATAATCAACATGGAATGGTAAATAAATAAACACACATTCCTAGAAAATATTCAACAATCATGATTAGATAATACATTGTCAATGTGGAAAGGTAATTTTTTTAACACACAATCAATTTACCCAATAACAGGAAAATAATTAATAGATAATGAATAAATTTATTTGTAATGGTAAATATCTAAATGCAAATTCCCTTTAAATAATTTTACTATCACGATTAGAAAATGAGAAATCTGTATATCAAGGAAAATATTTAAAAAAACATGTCATTTAATCAATTACATGTATACCTGGACTAGATAAGGAAAAATAGATATGGAAACAAAATTATCTGAAATGACATATAATTTATTAAATAACAAGAATATCATAAATAGAAAATGGATAACCATTATGTAAAGGTAAATAAATAAAAAATATATCCATTTAATCAGTAACCATTGAATAAAAAGAATCACTATATAATTTTTTTTTGAAAATCTCAGTGAAATTATGATAAGGAATAATTAATAAGGAATGGTAAATAATTTTATACACATTCCACATAATCACTAACGGAGCATGGAATGTGTGTATAGGTAATTTAAAGATAAAATATCATGGATATTAATAAATTAATTCTTTATGATTAAAATGGAAAAAAATTTGATTTAATTATATCTAGAATAATGATATTTATATTGTATGGTCACAGATCTATCTGGATATACCCATTTGCAACCTTCTAAAAAAGATAGAGCAAGGTGGTTTCTCGAAGGAATTCTAGAGGATCTCTTTTTAGAAATAAGGTATCAGGGATATTTCACGACATGAAAGTGGGTTTCACACCATGTAAAACAATTAAATGATATTAAATTGGGTTTTATTTCTTGTAATTAATCAAGGATTTAAAAATAAAATATAATGAAGAGACGACCCATTTTTTAGTGACAACTAAAACCCGGGGATTACAAAACATGAAATGATATTACACGTCAGGTAATTCCACACTATAGAAATGGTTTATGCATTTCAAACCTATTGGGATGTCAAACCCTATTTTAGTAATAACCCCTGTTGACATTAGGAGATTTATTTACCCCTTGGTCAAAATATTGGGATTCATTCACCAATGATTGATTCAAAGATTTATTCTTCAATTTATTGTGAATCGAGGTGATCCAAGGGGTGTTTTTCTATCATTTTATAATGATTTTCCTTATTGTTTAATAACATTCCAACCCTTTATTCATTCCATGTGATCTAGGACGATCTCCCTTGATTCTAATGTAGTTTCTCTTAGACTTTTTGGGTGTAGTTGTGGTGCAACATCCTCAAGTGGATACAGATCTTATGAGAGAGGTGATCATAGATATATTTCATGGTCTTTTCTCAAGATAAACATATTAAAGAACTTTTAAGTTAGTGGATATGTTTCATCTCAATTTAATTATGTATAATTATATATTCCATATTATTTATCCATTAATATTATAATATAATTAATAAAATAATTACTAGAATCAAACTAAATTATTTTCAACAATAATATTAAAATGTTGTTAGTTTTTAAAATGAGAATTGTTTTCATCTTGATTTTCTAGATAGTGTTATTTTTTTTCCTTTCTTGGATAATTGAATCATTATTTATAGAAATTTTCAAAGGACATAGATCCATAATTAATTGAAAATTTATTGACTAAAAACATTAATGAGGAATATTTAATGAATGTAGTTATTGTTGGTCAAATTTCATGATAATAAAATTGTAGTATGTATGAATGTTTAAATTAAATTAGTTAATGAACCTGAATAATTATGGTTCTTATTGATAAAATATTTATTAAAATGAAAACTTAATGGGTTATTTACTTTGTAATAGTTTGGAATATGTTAATTTCATAGGATTACCAAAGTAGAAACCTTTGAATAATCAATCGGTTAATTTATGATGTAATAATAACCATTTAGGTGAAAAATGTAATGACTTATGGTTATTGATTTTCCCGCATTCATTTATTTGATGAGTTCTATATTCTTTGGAGTAGTGAGATCTTGTTGTGTATGATGGCCGAATGGCTTGAATTATGGACAAGAGCATGGTTACTATGTTTTTTCCCTATAACATGGGATGTGATGTGAGCCTGGGATGGCTGATACAAGAGGGATGTTTTGGTATGTGTGGATGGGATTCCTAGAAGATACGTGATCGGGGGATATGTGAGCCTAATGGGAGGTTCTGGTATGTGGGGATATGAGGCCTTGTTGTTGTGGTAGAAATTGATTCTTGGAGTGGTGATATGTATCAATACTTCCTTGTTGGTGTTGGGGAGGAAACCAGAGATTATAGAATGGGTTAAATCTTGTCCTACCAGCAGATATAAATGTTGGATGTCTATTTGATTCCTTTTTTTGGCCGACGTCCTGATCATTTGTTTATCTACATTACCTTCGCCACTACATGAGGAATATGGATGTGATGTTTAATCTATTTCCAACCTAGTTTAATATGTTTGGGGTAGTCCACATGCTTTATGTTTTTATCTTTAAAATATTGGATGATTTTTTTCTTCTTCTATATGTAGTGAATACTCAATAGATCGGTCACCTATTAACCTTGTTGAGACTCTTTGTGTTTGGTATCTTATAATGATTTCATATAGTCCTTCGTGATAAGTAAAGTAGTAATGTTAATAAACCAATATATATTTAACACATGTTGTTGAAGCTAGCTTGGATGCAATGTTGAGGTTATAATTCTAAGAATATGTGTAATCATTTTACCTTTTCTGAAGGGTATGTATAAGGATAAAAAACTAATGTAATGTAATTTTATGGATGGAAATGGTTAATTGAAAGATAAATAATTTATTAATATATAGTTCAACTAATGAAAAAGGGAAAACATAATTTCATATAGCTCTTTAAAGGATGTGTGCATATAGGATATTTAGTCATTGTTGTGGAACCTATGAGTTCAAGAGATGTTAGCTGCAGTTGAGTCTGAGAATGAGTTATACCCAGGGTGGTGTTTTAATCGAAATTATATAATGTAAATTATTTTTTCAATAAGATATTCCACCATATCTATTAAGAAGACAGGCACCCAGGGGATTCTAAGACCCGTGGTGTGTTTTCCACCACATCTCGAAGAGAGGATGGATGGATGACTACCCCCTTTATCCATGCTCCCTCTCATTTTAGTTTCTTTTCTTGGTATGAAAAGTGCTTAATTTTACCCATATATGTGTATAGAGGGATGTAATAGCCTGTGATTATATTACAACATGTATTTTGGATACAGTTTCCCAATGAACTACTATAGGTATAACATGTAACGACAATGATAGATTGAAGTTATTTTGTTGTTGTTATAGCTGTGATGGATTTCCGTATGATATGTGATGTATGATAGAATTTATATGGGTTTTTATGGATCCCATAAACTAATTGGTAACTTCATGTTATGTGGACGTGATGGAGTGTTCCATGAGGTGCATGTTGTGGTGCTTCACCAAGGTGTTTGTAGGCTAGCCATTTTGGAGAGAGATTCTCATGATGTACGATATTGTGGAAGAGCGGAAATGTAACATCCTAGTTAAATAAAGAATAAATCATTTTCATATTTATTAATATTTATGAATTAAATATTAATTTTTACTTTAAAGGGGTTGCTATGTTCGATAGCGTACCCGATACACAACAAAGAGTTTCATTGAAATCGTACGTTGCACACTAGCAATAAAATAATATTATTTTAAATGGAAGATAACACAAAGCCATTGTATTGGTGGGAATGGATAGAAATAACTAAAATATGATTATATATGTTTTTAAATGTTTTTACATTTATCCAATAGAAGATAATGGCTTAAAATACGAAAAGAACTCAATTTTAGGCGTATATGCCCTAATTTTCACTAATAGTTCACTTATCGCCTTTTGATGGAGAACCGTCATTAAATAAAGATTTGTTCACTCTTATACATTATATTGGAACAAATAAAACTCTTCATTATAATCTGGACATCAAAATTTACTTTTTGTAAATTTTTGGTATTTTTCTGATAAAGATCATTTTTAATGAATAGTGTTAAATGTTGTATTTTAATTCAAAACCTATTTTTAATCTAATTTATTTATATTATTAGATTATCATTTGAATTGGTTTTAAAGTGAAATTAGAATATATTTTTACCATTAAATCCAATTATGGTTTTTGGAATTAATTTAACTTAGAAATTGGACTTAAACTAGTGTCAATCTTTTGATACTTATTGTTTCATAAAAACACGCTATTTGCTCTAACAGTGGGAATTAATTATTAAATTAATTAATGCAACTTATATTTTTTGAATTTTTTAAAATTAACTTCATTTTTAAATTTGTAATATCAAATATAGCTTAGGGTGATGTTTTGGTATTTTTCTGAAAAACTTCAAATTTTGATGAATAGTGAAACCACTAAGTGGTAGTTAAAGAAACTGATTTTTCGTTTAAATGAAACTTTGCCACTTCGGTGTTGTGAATTTCCAAAATCCAACATAAATGGTTGTCATTAAGAAGTAAAATGTGGTTCAATGGGATTAAAATAATTTTTGATGAATAGTAACTTATTATGTTTTTAATCGCGATTAGAGATAATTAGTGCAATTTAAGGAAAAATGATATTATAATAAAATGAAAATACCAATACACATGTCCTGCCATTATTGGATGTGTCATGGACGACCAAGAAAAGCCATTGGTCAACTTGGGGACACCATGGAGCCACTTTGGTAGGAAAATGACATTAATATCTTATTTTTTAATGTTAAAATTATAATTACACAAACATGAGTTGTTTTAATAAAACAATTTTTAAATGGGGTTATACAAGTCATATGTTTTACTATAAATAGTCATTGGAAATATAAGAAGCTTTCCTACATCATAGTATTTTTTCTATAATTTTTAGACATTAACTAAATTAAATTATTTATGACACCATGATAATGCAGCGATTACCTCATTATTTAACGATTTAAATAAAATGGAAAGATAATGTAAAATCTAAGCCCTACACATGTCAAAAACCTATTGTATGGGTGGATTTAGGACCCGTATCACCTTATCCTTGAAAAAAATCAATTTGGGACCATTAAAATATGAAACTCTTTTATAATAATGTAACATTTCCTTACTTTCAAAGAGTTCCCCTCCTCTCCTCTTATAAAAGGCCCCCACCTCTACCAGCTCACCCACACATCCAAGGATTTTTTCTCGGACTACCCCTACCCATTTTGTCTCTCCACATCCCTATATTACTCATAGAAGATTCACATTGGGCAGAAGTCTTCCCATGGAAGCCTTTGAGCTCAAATCTAAGAGAGTTACCCGATTTTAAGGTAATGTCTTCACTTGTGTTCTTTTGATTTATTTTGCTTCTCCAACCCCCTAAACTCTTTTTATTCAATTATTTTGTAACAACTCCAGTATCTTAAATATACTAGGATGTTGTTATAATATTCCTTAGAGCTACACTTACACACACCTACATCTAATGGTTAAAGAACATAATGTTTCTATGGATGGTGAATTTCTGCCTCATGAAACGATGATTGTTCAATATTCTTCTAACACCTTAAAAGGTGGCCATTAAGATGTCACTATATTTATATAAGATATATAATATGTTTATGTTTTCCTTAAGCTTCTTTATTTTTCATTTATGTCATACCTTTGTGGCTTCCATTATGGGTATACACGATATCTTCATTTTAGGAAGTACGGACTACCGCCCCCTCAAAGTGATTTGATTCGTTAATGGCTAACGTGGGACGTATAAATGATGGATTTAATAATATTATATATGATATTATACTGGAATTATAATATACTATTTTATCATTATGATTTCACTGCATTAAATTATGAGATAGAAATGAAAGTTGCGTTCATGCGTACGTACTGCATACTGACTCCATGAACGATGCATTTCATTTCTTATCCCCAAATGCAATGTAATATTATAAGTAAATATATATAATTGATATATATAATGTATGCTACATCTAAATTATGAATATAATTATGGAATTAAAATATACATACCTCTCATTTAGTTGAATTCCATTAATATGACATAGAAATGAAAGTAGTGTTCATGCGTACGTACGGCTTATTGTCTCCTTGAATGGTGAATTTCATTTCTTACCTCTAAATGATTATGTGATATTATAAATACATGTATATTCTAGATATATATGATATATATGATATCCAAATCAGGAATTTCATTCTGGATATAAAGATCCTTTGACCACACGAACAACATGTAATTGTAAGAAGTCCACTTTCGACTGAAGAACCAAGTATCGGCAAAACAAACATTACTAACGTAAATGATTACATAATGTTCATAACATGGTAATAAGTTATATAAAAGGAATAATGATATTGAAAAAGGTTCTTAATGAAGTATAAATTAACTCAAGTTTATTATTCAGGACGTTAAAGAACGATCGAGTCAAGTCGGAACCGAGGTAAAGGACTTCATCTCAATATCCTTTCATTGATGCACATTTTTTATTTATACACCACTTTAATTAATATGGTGTATAAAACCATTTGACTTTTTCGTTTATTCAAAAGGAATATTTTTATATGAATCGTTTTACTAAATGACAAAAGGGAATGTTTTTGTCGTATGTATGCGGCGACAACGACTTCTCCGCCGCCGCGAGTATTATTTGGTCTTTGGCTTCCTCAACAAGCCATAATGTTTTTAAAATGAAATAAATACCATATACTATTTTACGTATTTTGGTATTGAAAATGGTTTTTATAATGGATTTGTTATTTCAATATATTTATGTGATATAATGTGATCAATGTGTGGAAATGTTGCCTTTCCATTATATTTGTTTTATGTTTTATGATTTTATATTGGTACTTGGACATTTGACGGGTGGTTAGGTGATAAACCAAATGACGGGTGGTGCCGTGAATACCAGGACGGGTGGTTACGTTATAACCTCCAATGCATTGGGTATGGAATTCGTCTGTATGGCTATTTCATTAAGTATGTATGGAAGTTGGTCGAATAGCTATTCCATTAAGTGATATGTGTGGAAGTCGACCGTATGGTTATTCCATTTAAGTATGTTTATGTCCCAAGTTACCTTTATATGTTATGTGATTTTTTTAAGGGTTTTATGGTAATCTTCTATTTACAAAATGGTATGTAGTGATCTTTTATTTAGTGAAGTGTGTTTACTACTTCATAAAGGTGAAAAGTATTACCTTGATAAACTATACATGGTTTACTTGTTGTTTTTATAAAATAACAGTTTTCATTCATTGTGTATCCCTTACTGAGCTTTTTATGCTCACCACATGTTTTTTGAAATGTTTTTCATAGGAATTAATGTGGAATAGTGTCAAGGATGGGATCAAGGGAAAGTCATGCTATATAAAACATGGAACTAGACATGTTTCTTTTTAAGAGTTTTTTTATTCTATGGAAACTTAGTAGAAGTGTCTACTTTGTAATCTTTTGAGATGTAGTAGTTATATTCTAATTCTATAAAACTCTAAACCTGAAACGATCCTCAATGCGAATTATTCATTTAATTCAATATTATGTAATGTTTTAGGTCGGGGCCTTATAGTTGGTATCAAAGGTCGGTTTAGACAACTTTATGAGTTAGAAAATTGTTAAATTATAAATTAATTTATGGTATGATTGAAATGATATAGCATTTAAAGATTACCATGTTTCTTCCCCTATGATATTTCTATGTTAAGAATGGTTTTTTGTATTGGAAACAGAACAGATTTTCTAGGATGGCATACAGAGGGAAATGAACTTTCAAATCAGTATCCTGAGATGGTCAGAATCAGAACTAAAAAGTTTGTTGTAGTGATGGCTTAGTTGACTCAGGTGAAAAATGATGGTTGTTTTTATTGATGATATTTTGGTGTTTTCAAAAAGTAAAGAGGGGCATGAAAGTCATTTAAGGGTTATCTTGAAATCCTTAAAAGAAAAGAAACTGTATGGAAAATTCATTAAGTGTGAGTTTTGGTTACAACAAATTTCTTTTCATGGTCACATTATTTCAAAAGATGGCATAACTGTTCATCCTGCTAAAAAAAAGTTGTTGAAGAATGGGCAAGACCCACAAATGTAACCAAGATCCATAGTTTCCTTGGTTTGGCAGGTTACTACCGAAGGTTTGTTGAAATTTTTTCATGATTATCTAATTCGATGACTAAGCTAAATCGGAAGGGTGTTTTGTTTATCTTGACAAAAGAATGTGATGATTGTTTTCAGGAGTTGAAAAGAAGATTGGTGAATGCTCCAGTTTTGGAACTTCCTTCCATGAATGGTGAGTTTGTTATCTATAGTGATGCTTAATTGAAAGGACTTGGTTGTGTCCTAATACAGAATGATCAGGTAATTGCATATGCTTCACATCAGTTGAAAACTCATGAGGTAAATTACCCCACACATGATTTGGAATTATCTGCTGTAGTTTTTGCTCTAAAAATTTGGAGGCATCATTTGTATGGAGTAATGTGCGAAATATATATTAATCACAAAATTTTAAAGTATATATTCACTCAGAAATAATTGAACATGAGACAGAGGAGATGGCTGGAATTAATCAAGGAATATGATTGTACAATTCATTACCATCCGGGAAAAGAAAATAAAGTGGCTGATGCTTTGATTCGAAAAAGTAATGCTTCATTAACCATGCTACATTTGGAATGAGATCCTTTGGTTTTTGATTTGATAAAATTTGTCATAGAAATTAACAGTGCAGTAAGTTCTTCTATTTTGTTTCAGGTATCAGTGAGATCATCCCTATCAGACAGAATTAAGCAAGTATAGAAGCAAGACAGTGAGTTGCAGAAAAAGGTAGAGCTGGTTCAGAAGGGTGTGTTTCTTGAATTCAACATTGATAAGGATTGTGTTTTGAGATTTGGGAAGATATTGTGTGTGCCTTGTGATTCACAGTTGAATAGGGAGTTGTTATGTGAAGCTCATAGTTTTCTGTTTTCAGTTCATCCTGACAGTACTAAGATGTATAGAGATCTGCGGGAGTATTACTGGTGGGATGGAATGAAAATAGATATTGTTGATTTTACTGTGATGTGTTTGACTTGTCAGCAGGTTAAAGCAGAGAAGCAGTTACCGAAAGGGATGCTGCAGCCTTTACCAGTGCCGGAGTGGAAATGGGAGAATATATCCATGGACTTTGTTGTGGGATTGCCGAAGAAACCTCGAGGAAATAATGAAATCTGGGTTATTATTGATCGCTTGACTAAATCTTCTCATTTCCTTACTATACGAGGTAATTTTTCCCCAGATCAACTTTCCCGTTTGTATCATAATGAGATAGTCAGGTTACATGGAGTTCCTCTCTCCATTGTATCTGACCGTGATCAGAGGTTTACTTCTATCTTTTGGAAAAGCATTCAGAAGTCGTTGGGTACTGAATTAAATTTTAGTAAAAAATTTCATCCGAAATCAGATGGGCAGTCAGAACGAACAATTCAGACATTGGATGATATGATACATGCTTGTTCGATGGATTATTCTGGAAGTTGGGACCAACAACTTTCATTGGTAGGGTTTTCTTATAATAACAGTTTTCATTCCAGTATACAGATGGCACCATTTGAGGCATTATATGGGAAGTGATGTCGAACTCCATCTTTTTGGGATGAAGTGGATGAAATGAAGCTGATGGGACCAGAATTGGTAGAAGAGATGGCAGAAAAAGTTCAGTTGATTCAGAAATACATGAGAACAGCTCAGAGCAGAAAGAAAAGTTATACGGATAACCGGAGGAAGGATCTATCTTTCGAGGTAGGTGATCATGTTTTTCTCAAGGTTTCTCCATTAAAAAGTGTGATGCAATTTGGTATGAAAGGAAATCTGAGTCCAAGTTTCATTGGACCATATGAAATTCTGGAGAGAGTTTGATTAGTTGCTTACCGAGTGGATTTACCTCCGAGTTTATCTCAGGTACACAATGTTTTTCATGTTTCGATGATGAGAAAGTATATGCCAGATCCATCTCATGTTTTGAGTCTAGAGGTAGTTCAGCTGGAAGAGAACCTATATTATGAGGAACAACCAGTACATATTCTTGACCAAAGGGAGCAAGTGTTACGGAATAAGGTGATTCATCAGGTAAAGGTTTTGTGGAAAAACCACATGATTGAAGAGCCAACGTGGGAATCTGAAAATGCTATGAGGGATATATACCCCCACTTATTTTGATAATTGAATAAAATTGCGAGGACGCAATTCCTAAAAGGGGGGAAGGATGTAACATCCCAGGTAAATAAAGAATAAAGTATTTTCATATTTTTTAATATTTACGAATTAAATATTAATTTTACTTTAAAGGGGTTGCTATGTTCGATAGCGTACCCGATACGCAACAAAGAGTTTCATTGAAATCTAACGTTGCACACTAGCAATAAAATAATATTATTTTAAATGGTAGTTAACACATAGCCGTTGTATTGATGGGAATGGATAGAAATAACTAAAATATTATTATATATGTTTTTAAATGTATTTAATTTTATCCAATAAAAGATAAAGGCTTAACATACGAAAAGAATTCAATTTTAGCCGTATATGCCCTAATTTTCACTAAAGGTTCACTTATCGACTTTTGATGGCGAACCATCATTAAATATATATTTTTTCACTCTTATACATTATATTGGACCAAATAAAACTCTTCTTTATAATCTGTACATTAATATTTACTTTGTGTAAATTTTTGGTATTTTTTCGATAAAATTCATTTTTAATGAATAGTGTAAAATGTTGTATTTTAATTCAAAACCTATTTTTAATCTAATTTATTTGTATGATTCGATTATCTTTTTAATTGTTTTTAAAGTGAAATTAGAATATATTTTTACCATTAAATCAAATAGTGGTCGTTGGAATTAATTTCACTTTGAAATTGGACTTAAACTAGTGTCAATCTTTTGATACTTATTGTTTCATAAAAACCCGCTATTTGCTCTGACAGCGGGAATTAATTATTAAATTAATTAATGCAACTTATATGTTTTGAATATTGTAAAATAGACTTCATTTTTGAATTCAGAATATCAAATATAGCTTAGGGTGATGTTTTGGTATTTTTCTGAAAAACTTCAATTTTTGATGAATAGTGAAACCACTAAGTGGTAGTTAAAGAAACTGATTTTTTGTTTAAATGAAACTTTTCCACTTTTGTGTTGTGAATTTAAAAAATCCAACATAAATGGTTGTCATTAAGAAGTAAAATTTGGTTCAATGGGATTAAAATAATTTTTTGGTGAATAGTAACTTATTAAGTTTTTAATCGCGATTAGAGGTAATTTGTGCAATTTAAGACAAAAATGATATTATAATAAAACAAAAATACATATACACATGTCCTACACTTATTTTATGTGTCATGTCCAACAAAGACAAGCCATGAGTCATCTTGGGGACCCCATGGAGCCACTATGGTTGGAAAATGACATTAATATCTTATTATTTAATGTTAAAATTAAAATTACACAAACATGAGTTGTTTTTCTAAAACGATTTTTTAATGGGGTTATAAAAGTAAGATATTTGACTATAATCAGTCACTGAAAAGATAAAAAGATTTCCTACATCATAGTATTTTTTTTATAATTTTTAGACATTAACTAAATTAAATTATTTATGACACCATGATGATGCAGCGATTACCTCATTATTTAACGATTTAAATAAAATGGAAAGATAATGTAAACTCTAAGACCTACACATGTCAAAAACATATTAGATTGGTGGATTTCGGACCCTTATCACCTTATCCTCGAAAAAAACAATGTGGGACCATTAAAATCCTAAACTCCTTCTATAATAAAGTAACATTTGCTTACTTTCCAAGAGTGCCCCTCCTCTCCTCTTATAAAAGGCCCCCACCTCTACCACCTTACCCACACTTCCAAAGCCTTTGGCTCTGCCTAACCCTGAATATTTTGTCTCTAAACATCCCTCTCTTACTCATATAAGCCTCAATTTGGGCAGAAGTCTTCCGAAGGACCCTTTGAGATCAAATCTAAGAGAGTTACCCGATTTTAAGGTAATGTCTTCACTTGTGTTCTTTTGATTTATTTTGCTTCTCCAACCCCCTAAACACTTTTTATTAATTTATTTTTTAACAACTCCAGTATCTTCAATATACTAGGATGTTTTAATAAGATTATTTCGAACTACACTTACACACACCCACATCTAACGGTTAAAGAACATACTGTTTATGTGGATGTGAAATTTCTGCCTCACGAAATGATGATTGTTCAATATTATTCTAACACTTTCAAAGGAGGTCATTAAGATGTCACTACATTTATATATGATATATAATATGTTTATGTTTTCCTTATGCTTCTGTATTTTTTATTTATGTCATAACTTTGTGGCTTCCATTATGGGTATACGCGATATCTTCATTTTTGGAAGTGCGGACTACCACCCCCTCAAAGTGATTTGATTCGTTAATGCCATACGTGGGACGTATAAAGGATGGATTTAATAATATTATATATGATATTATACTGGAATTATAATATACCTTTTTATCCTTATGATTTCACTGCATTAAATTATGAGATAGAAATGAAAGTAGCGTTCATGCGTACATACGGCTTACCGTCTCCATGAACGGTGCATTTCATTTCTTATCCCCAAATGTAATGTACTATTATAAGTACATATATATAATTGATATATATGATGTATGTTACATCTAAATGATTAATATAATTATGGAATTAAAATATACATACCTCTCATTTAGTTGAATTCCATTAATATGACATAGAAATGAAAGTAGCGTTCATGTGTACGTACGGCTTACCATCTCCATGAACGGTGCATTTAATTTCTTACCTCTAAATGAGTATGTGATATTATAAATACATGTATATGCTAGATATATATGATATATATGATATCCAAATCAGGAATGTCATTCTGGATATAAATATCCTTTGACCACACGAACAACATGTAATTGTAAGAAGTCCACTTTCGACTGAAGAACCAAGTATCGAAAAAAAACATTACTAACTTACATGATTACATAATGTTAATAACATGGTAATGAGTGATATAAAAGGAATAATGTGCTTGAAAAAGGTTATTAAGCAAGTATAAGTTAACTCAAGTTTATTAATCAGGACGTTAAAGAACGATCGAGTCAAGTCGGTCCCGAGGTAAGGGGCTTCGTCTCAATATCCATTCATTGAGGCACATTTTTGTTTTATACACCACATTCTTTAATACGGTGTATAAACCCATTTGACTTTTATGTTTATTCAAAAGGAATCTTTTTATACGAAGTGTTTTACTAAACTACAAAAGGGAATGTTTTTGTCGTACGTATGCGGCGACAACGACATCTCCGTCGCCGCGAGTATTATTTGGTCTTTGGCTTCCTCAACAAGCCGTAATGTTATTAAATGAAATAAATAACATATACTCTTTTATGTATTTTGGTATTGAAAATGGATTTTAAAATGGATTTTTTATTTCAATATATTCATGTGATATAATGTGATCAATGTGTGGAAATTTTTTCATTCCATTATATTTGTTTTATGTTTTATGATTTTATATTGTTACATGGACATTTGACGGGTGGTTACATGATAAACCATATGACGGGTGGTGCCATGAATACCAGGATGGGTGGTTACATTATAACCTCCAATGCATTGGGTATGGATGTCGGACATATGGCTATTCCGTTAAGTATGTATGGAAGTTGGCCGAATGGCTATTCCATTAAGTGATATGTGTGGAAGTCCACCGTATGGTTATTCCATTTAAGTATGTTTATGTCCCAAGTTACCTTTATATGTTATGTGATCTTTTTAAGGGTTTTATGGTAATCTTCGGGTTACAAAATGGTATGTAATGATCTTTTATTCAGTGAAGCGTTTTTAATACTTCATACTGGTGAAAATTATTACCTTGATAATGTATACATGTTTTAGTTGTTGTTTTGATAAAATAACAGTTTTCATTCTTTGTGTATCCCTTACTGATCTTTTTATGCTCACCACAAGTTTTTTGAATTGTTTTTCACAGGAATTAATGTGGAATAGGGTCAAGGATGGGAACAAGGGAAAGTCATGCTATATAAAACATGGAACTAGACATGTTTCTTTTTAGGAGTTTTTTTATTCAATGGAAACTTAGTGGAAGTGACTACTTTGTAATCTTTTGAGATGTAGTAGTTATGTTCTAATTCTCTAAAACTGTAAACCAGAAAAGATCCTCAATGGGAATTATTCATTTAATTCAATATTATGTAAGGATTAAGGTCGAGGCCTTATATGAAAACCATTGAGGAATCAATAATATAGTTTCATATATATTATTTATTTATATTATTCTATTTTATGTTAAATAATGTGAGGGTATCCATAGTTATGCTAGGAATTTATTATACTTGTTCAGGTGATGAGTTAGTTTCCCTTGTTATTCATTGTTCTTTATAATTCTATCTATACCTTATTGACTGAGATTCTATATGGAGGATCCTACTAAGTATACTATTATACCTACCATACCTATATATAAACAATTTTTTAGGTCAATTGGAGAAGGTTGGATAACAGGCTGGTTACTACTAGCATTAGGTTTAGCAGGAGATTGTTGGGCATCACAGTTGATGTTGTCTTCACTTTTCATTTGGGCACATGAAGCTTTTATTTCAGTAGATGTTGTTATTTCATGAAATTACATATGAAATTTATTATTATCTTCTAGATTGTTGTTTGAAAAGTATTTTATTGGTTTTTGTCAAATATCTCTCTTTTACATTAGTTCTCTTAAAGGGTAATGCCTCTCATATGTGTGTTTACAATACCCCGAGTGAATGTTGCCTACATGGGCCCTACATGAGGTGGGAATTTGTTGACAATATCTATATTCTCCAATTTCTAAACAAGGAGGGGTACACTTTTTGAATATGGGGTTGTGGCAGAGTTGTATCAGGTCTCTGGCTGAAGTATATGATGGAGTTTGGATTTTGAAACATGTGACGTTTCATCGGTTGGAAAGGCAACAATGTCATATAGGTTTATCAACCAATGTAAACATAGGAAAGAGATATACACACTTGAATTTAGGCCCCCCTGTGATCTAATTTATATACTATTAATATTAATGTGGATAATAAATTAGGTGTTACATGTTATAGGGTAGAGAATTAGGAATGAAAAATGCATCATTCTTCTTTTCAGCTTTGTTTGATTGGGAAGACCACGAGATTGGTTAACCAGGAACGAATAAAAAAATAACTAATAACTGATTTGTCATCAATAAATAATTTTAAAGTGATATAACATTTTTTCATTTCCATTCATTCATCATGCTCAACACTATTTCAAGTTTATGAAAAAAATATCAAATCATTTGTGCCAGATGATCGCCAAAGAGTAGAGGTTGACACCTATGACACTTGGAGGAGGAACTCATATATTTTCAGTTCCCAATACTACATTGGTTTGAGAGATCTATTTTAGATTCAGTCATAGAAGACTCTTTTAAGGTGGTTTAGAAATCCATTAATTCAATCAGGGCTTTGAAGGATCACTGGGTTTCATTGGTTGTGATGATTATGTTTGGAACAGTGAGAATGTTGTGTTTTCTTTTCCACAGATGTATTGTGGAGTAGTCAGTGTCATGTGAGAAGTTCTAATAACAGTCCAACGTTGATCTTATGTCCCCGACAGTGAATGTGGCCCATCTCTATGTATTCTTAATAATTTTTATGGGAGCTATAGTGTGTGAGAATTCAAGACCCATTTTGGGAACATTCTATGATATGATTCAGATCTGTTTCAAGGTGAGGAGGAATAGGTGAGGAATATTGAGGAGGCATTGCATCCAGAGATCGAGTACCCAGTCCCCCATTTATTCCAATGATGTATATCATGTATGTAGTGAGAGTAGATGTAATGAAGAGGATTTTATATTCAGTTAGATTGTAGAGACCCGTATCTTGACGTACATGGAAATTACATTACATTTGCGGAATACATAGTACATAACAAAAACACACACACAAGGATCGTAATAGTTTAGTGTCTTTGGAAACTCGGAACGTAATCTTCTAATCGTGGTAAAAGATCTTCAATATATCCCATAAAGATCTTCCCTTTTTTTACCTAAAACCTTTCTTTATATCCTGGGGAAAAGAAAACATAAAAGGGTGAGCTCAAATGCTCAGTAAGGGTAAACAAAAGAAATATCAATCACATCATATACATAAGAACATAGCTTTTGGAAATCTTAACCTACAAAAGAGCTCATTATATCATAACATGGGATAAATCATAGAAGTGAAAATGAGATCCCCATAATCATAACATGAAACTTGAAACTTTGTGGCATGCACACATAATCATAGAAAATCATTTCTTGTTAGTCATGACTCATTGCCAAGACTATCTTAGTGGACAAAGTCCCTTTCTGAACCGAGTCACCCTCGTTCCAGTCCTGTTTCACTGAACCGGTATAACCTACCGTTCCAGCCATGTCTATCTCATGAGATATAAAATCTTTACCCAATGCATTGGAGGGAGATATAGGTCCCACCCATCTTATAATGAATCCTTTCTTATGTGTGCCACATAATCATAAACCATACATCATAACGTAACCCATGTAATAAAAATGGGATTCTTAAACAACATGACATCATAAAACAATTAATATAAGATAAAGGAATTCATAAAAATATTTCCATCACAACATAATCAAATCCATGTAATAATAGGGATAAAAACAGAACCCTTTTATTATCTTATATGGAAAATAATTTTGATAAAGTACTTGAACTCCATTCTTGAGGAAAATATCCTTTCTACTTCAAAAACATTTTTCCTTTCATAACATGTCATACGACTTTAAAATAAAAGAAGTTGATTAAAAATAAACTTGAAAACTTGTAAAGGAAGCTTCTTGGAAATAATGTTTTAAAAATCCATTCATGCCGTATAAGTTAAAAAAAACATTCTTCGTACTTTTGTCGGAAAAGTCAAAAAGTACCTCGTACGAAAAACGACAAAAGATTCCTTTCGTATCTTTTACTAAAAACTCACCGAAGGTTAAAATTGGATATAAACTATTGTAGAAGGATGGATATAATATTACATATTGAGGGAACATGGATGTGGATGATAAAATACACACCGGTAATTACCAAAGTAAAAACAATCTCGGATAAAAGTGAGATTGTGATATTTTCCTTACCTTAGGTCCGATTTGCTTCGTATGTGTTCGAACCTCCTGTATAATGATTAAATAATGTCATTTACTTATTACAGAATCATATTCATTGTTATGATATCATATATGGTTCACTTGTGACATTATATTACCCATTCTTTTGTAAATTCCATGTTAAAAAAGCGTTTTGGGTAAAATCGTTTCATTTATCGTTGGTGTTTTGACTTGTTGTTCTTGACATTATTATTACTTATATCATGATTTAATTACTTCCAGAATATAAAATATGATTTATATATCATATATATTTAGTATATATATATAATAGATAGATAAATGAAATGAAAAACACCGTTCATGGAGACAGTAGTCCGTACGTACGCATGGACGCTGTTTTCCTTTCCTTATTGTCTTGAATGAAAGTAAGTAGATGACATACATATATATATATATATACATAATTCCATTAGCTTTTTAATGTCATATATTTCATTATTATATCTTATATATACTTTATAATCATTCTTAAATGGTTAACATGGAGAATGAATCTCATCGCATCGTGGAGACGGTAGTCCGTACGTACGCACAAGCGATGATATCATTTCCATAAATATTGAATTGAATTGGAGTGGATTATAAAATATATCAGAATCAATATGATGTTGTAATAACTATGTATAGTTTTTCTTTACACCATTATACCCATCCAATTAAGGTGGTGGCGGAAAATAGATTACACCACGGCGTGGAGACGGTATTCCGTACGTACGCACGCGCGGTGATTTCCTTTTTCCGTAGGATGGATAGAAGGTTAATTATAGTTGTTTCATATTTATAATGAAATATCAGTATATAAGAAATACTGATGTTATTACTTTATCATGAAACAACTAAAGAAGAATAAGTTGAAGAAGAAAGAAATTGAAAAGATCGGTAATGGATATTACCTCTTCTTTGAAACGCCTCTTTGAATCCTTCACTTAGGGAACTATGATTGGTCTTTGAAGAAGACCAGGACCTATAGGATTATTCTAGGGAAGTGGAGAAGGGATTTTGGCAGGGGTTGGCCGAGCTTGAGTGCTCAATTTGGTGTGAGGAGGAGGGGGAGGAGGTGTCCTTTTATAAGGGAGGAGAGGGGCACCTTAGGAATATCTCAAAATATTATTTTGTATTAAAGTCAAAATCGGTATATAATGGTTCCAAAGGGTATTATTTCGAATCTAAAGTGGGGATGGGTCGAAATCATATCAACAAATAGAATTTAGACAAGTTTAGGTTATTATTTTAACCTTATCAATTAGATTTAACTCTAAGTTAAATAATTTAACTTTTACCGTGTCTTTTTGTTTTCTTACACTATATGGTTAATACACTTACTATAACATGCCAATAGAACCCCAAATTGTTTATTATTAATACATATATCCTTATCTAAGTCATTTGGCCTAACCTTAGATTTTTAGGAATATAATAACAATTAATAATATAATCTTTTATTTAAAAACTATTTTGTGTCAATTTTGACACTATTTGATATATGATTTTTGTGAAAGTCATAACAGAATTATATGTTCAAACCAAGTTGATTAAATAAACAGTAATAAATCATAGTAACCTTTAAATTTAGTTGAATTCATAAAAATTCTCAAATTACATTTAATTTGGTGTTTATAACATCTATTATGTCAATATTTCATTAATAAGATAATTACTGCATCATCATTGTGTCATAAATAAATTAAATTATTTAATGTCTAAAAATTATAAATAAAATACCATTATGTAGTAAATCTTTTTATCTTTCTAATGAATATTTAAAATCGAATTTATCTTATGTATAACCCTATATTAAAAATGTTTTAGTAAATAAACTATGATTTTAACCCTTTTAACTCTTCTTTGAATTAAATAACAATAAATGTCCTAATCTAATCCAAGTGGGCCTAAATGATAATATTTTACACTTAAGGTTGTTTTTGGTCGAGATACACTTGTACAATAGGATTAGGACATGTGTTAGGGTAATATTAATATCATTGATACCCTTAATTACCCTATTTACTTTTAACCGTGGTAAATAAAAGTAAAAAGTTACTATTCACCAAAAAATATTTTCATCTCATTGAACCACATTTTACTTACTGACATCAACCGTGTCTCTCGGATTTTTGAAATTCCATTCACAGAAGCGGTAAAATTAAGTTTTATGCAAAATTCAGTTTTTAACCTACCACTTAGTGGTTTCACTATTTATCAAAAATTGAATGTTTTCAGAAAAATGCCAAAATTTCATCCGAAGCTATATTTCATATTACAAATTCAAAAATGAAGTCTATTTTACCAAATTAATAACATAGAAATTGCATTAATTATTTTTATAATTAAATCCCGCTGTTAAAACAAATAGCATGTTTTTAAGAAACAATATCTATCAAAAGATTGACACTTGATTATGTCTGGTTTAAATGTGAAATTACATCCAATGACCAACATTGTATTAAATTGTAAAAATATATTCAAAATATTCTTTAAAACCACTCAAATTAATGATTTATCACTATTAATTATTTCGATTAAAAAAGTTGTTTTTAATTATAATTTAGTAATTTTCACTATTCATAAGAATATGAAAGTTATCCGAAAAGTACCAAAATTTCACCTTAGGATAAATTCGATACTCCGAATCCATAAATGAAGTCCATTTTGAAAAATAAAATTTACCAAATTTCAAAAAGTGGTTATTACTATTCACAACAGCTAGTTTTAATAATATCTTAATAGCATATCGTTGTTTAGCGAAACTTGGTGTTGCGTACAACACACGCTATCGAGGAAGGTCGCGATTGCGTTTAATGCAAGGTAAGTCAAGGATGTGTGTTGTGCAAGCTCCTTTTGGTGTAGCGTACAACACAAGACAGAAATAAAATTAAAAGGAACATTTTTCATAAAATCTCGGGCTGTTACATTCTACCCCCCCTTAAAATGAATTTCGCCCTCAAAATTCGTCGGGGTTATAAATGGTTTACTATTCGAAAGTTTCTTTAATAGAAACCAACATCGTAAAAATATACCAAAAATTATCTTGAAAAACAAAAGTATGAAACGTAACGGTTACCCAAATAAACTAATCACTGGGTTTCCACATAGGTGAAAATATGGATATGGAAGAGAAATCTAACCATCATGTTCTGATGGAGAGTGGTAGAGAACATGGCTATGTTAAAGCCAGAAATCACAAAGCCATAAATTTGTGACGATCTAAGGTACCATCTGATTCATCAGATATAAGATCGGTAGGACAACATTTTTGGTTTTCAAGATCATTTCCCTAAAGTTGAAAATTTGAATTAGAATAAATACTTACTTTATTTTGGTACAATATCACTGTTGTTTGTGCCTTGAACAATTTCCACTTCATCTCTTAAATAAATGAAGTTGAATTTGTTATTCGTGAAGTGTTAGCAGATCATGTGATAGAATGGCGGGTCATTCCATCTGTCTCAAACAAAAGGTAAGCAAAAGTTATTAAATATACATAAGTCATTCTATAGTGAGATTAATCATATATGGTTCCTAAAATGGACTTATACTTCATATATCATACTGCTTAAAACTAGCTTCTACTAAACAGGGACTTCCTGTAGGTCAGTGGTAGGCGAGAAAGGCCAGTCGTACTTCGGTTGTGGGTTCGATTCCTACAGCCTTGTCCGAAGCGATGGGTTGTCGCCCATCCTACAGGTTTTCCTTTTTCTAAAACTATGTTACTATAACATCCCATCAATAATATCGAAAATCTTCTATCCTTAAACAATACTAACTTATGTCCAACATAATCCAGTCTAATCATTAGGCTTATAAATAATACTGCAGTCCACTCTCATAATATAGTGACAACGATTACCAGAGATTTAATACTGTCGTTGATCCCCACATATCATAAGATATATGTTGTTGGTCACATTCCAAACATTCAAAGTCCTTAATCGTGTATTCTCTTGAATACCTTAGTGAAAACATGAATGCAGTTAAAAGTTAACACTTTCCGCATACCAAAATCCTCAAAATTTTATATACTCAAACCAGGATATCACTTAGTCCTTATATCAACCATGAGCTCATGAATACTATTAAACATTTCATTTTCTTGTTTTCCCTTCATTATGCGCATATCATCTTATTTCCAAAAAATATCTCAATCACTTTGAATACCACATCAATAAATATTTCAATACTCAATGATACAACATTATTTTGGAATCCCATTACATAAACACTTAATCATTCCACCACATCGTTGTCATATTCAACATTGCCAATAATGATCGCATGTGACTTCCCTTTGTCCTTTGCCTTTAGTGGTTCCTCTTGTTGATCATCACTAACCCTTGGATTAGGGCATTTATTAGCATAATGCCCCATTTCCTTGCACTTGAAGCATTGAAGTGTTGGGGGTGCCTTCTCTGCAGTGTTTGCTTTATTCACATCATTAGAATTCCTTTTTCCATTACTTCGACACTCAGCTGCTCGATGACCTTCTTTTCCACACTTAAAACATTTTCTAGTCCCTTTAAGACAATCTCCACCATGCTTCTTTCCACACTTTGAGCATAAGGAAACATTCATCTTCTTTTCACCATTATTATGAGATTTCTCCTTGAACTCCATCTTTCGTTTCTTGTCAAAACCATGAGATGGATATGTAACACCAACTTCCATTTCTACCTTGATAGCACAACACACAATTTCTTCATAGCTACTTAAGTCTCTTATAGCTAATGCCCTTCGAAGACTTTGTTCTAGGCCACTGAAAAGTCGATCAACTTTACTTTCAGGTTGGATGATAATGCCATATGCATACCTTGCAAGTCTTGTAAAATTTGCTTCGTATATACCAACAGATTCATCATCCTTTTGCTTTAGTTCAAGAAACTCCTTCTCCATCTTTGTTCGAAGAATACGAGGGAAGTACTTATTGAAAAATAAGTTCTTGAACTCGTCCCATTCCATGGACTCAATTTCATCTCTTTGCCTTGTATTCTTGATAAGATTCCACCATTGATCAGCTTCACCTTCCAAACGATATACTGCTAAGATGACTTTATCATGTTCGGAACATTGAAGAACTGAAAATATCGTTTCAGTGGTACTGATCCATTGTTCAGCAACAAGTGGATCAGAAGACCCACTGAAAGAAGGTGGACATTGCCTCATGAAGGACTCAATAGAATATTGTTCCCTTCTCTGCTCATTTGGAAGTCCAGAATGATTCATAGCTTGTGTATGTATAGCAATAAGATTTTGCACTCCATCTCCCATAACATTTGTTTGTTCAGGAGGACAATCATTTCATTGTCCATTGCATTGATCAACACGGTTCCTTCGGGTTCCAGCCATCGTCTAAAACCCAAAAAGAATAGTGTGAGAGGCAAAAATCATGCTAGGGAAAACAACATAATAAAGGGGGAGTACCTTCAATATCTAACATCTTAGGTTTAATTCTATGATCGTTAGCGTAATTCTAGTACTATAACCTATACGTATACTTAACCTTAGGGACATCCCTAGACATACCTTAGAAATATCTCTAGGGATCTTACTAAAGTTCTCGCATCCTAGTTTCCAAAGGTTTAATAAACCTTTCCTCTGATACCAACTGTAACGGTCTGGAATTACTTCCAGTGGACTATAATTGATACCTATCAGGGCACTCCATGGGCGGCTACACCCCCTGGGCGGGACACACCACCATCCCCAGTGGCAGCCATTTCCTCATGAAGCCCTTGGGCGGAGAGCCATGCTTCGTCCAATGCTCACATGTGAGAGTTCCCAAGGATCGGATACATTCCTACCTCCTTTGCCACTGATACCAACTGTAGAGACCCGTATCTTGACTTACATGGACATTACATTACATTTGCGGAATACTTAGTACATAACAAAAACACACACACAAGGATCGTAATAGTTTAGTTTCTTTGGAAACTCGGAACGTAATCTTCTAATCGTGGTGAAAGATCTTCAATATCTCCCATAAAGATATTCCCTTTTTTTTACCTAAAACCTTTCTTTATATCCTAGGGAAAAGAAAACATAAAAGGTGAGCTCAAATGCTCAGTAAGGGTAAACAAAAGAAATATCAATCATATTATATACATAAGAACATAGCATTTGGAAATCTTAACCTGCAAAAGAGCTCATAATATCATAACATGGGATAAATCATAGAAGTGAAAATGAGATCCCCATAATCATAACATGAAACATGAAACTTTGTGGAATGCATACATAATCATAGAAAATCATTTCTTATTATTCATGACTCATTGCCAAGACTATCTTAGTGGACAAAGTCCCTTTCTGAACCGAGTCACCCTCGTTCCAGTCCTGTTTCACTGAACCGGTATAACCTACCGTTCCAGCCATGTCTATCTCATGAGATATAAAATCTTTACCCAATGCATTGGAGGGATATATAGGTCCCACCCATCTTATAATGAATCCTTTCTTATGTGTGCCACATAATCATAAACCATACATCATAACGTAACCCATGTAATAAAAATGGGATTCTTAAACAACATGACATCATAAAACAATTCATATAAGATAAAGGAATTCATAAAAATATTTCCATCACAACATAATCAAATCCATGTAATAATAGGGATAAAAACAGAACCCTTTTATTATCTTAGATGGAAAATAATTTTGATAAAGTACTTGAACTCCATTCTTGAGGAAAATATCCTTTCTACTTCAAAAACATTTTTCCTTTCATAACATGTCATACGACTTTAAAATAAAAGAAGTTGATTAAAAATAAACTTGAAAACTTGTAAAGGAAGCTTCTTGTAAAAAATGTTTTAAAAATCCATTCATGCCGTATAAGTTAAAAAAAACATTCTTCGTACTTTTGTCGAAAAAGTCAAAAAGTACCTCGTACGAAAAATGACAAAAGATTCCTTTCATATCTTTTACTAAAAACTCACCGAAGGGTAAAATTCGATATAAACTATTGTTGAAGGATGGAAATAATATTACATATTGAGGGAACATGGATGTGGATGATAAAATACACACCGGTAATTACCAAAGTAAAAACAATCTCGGATAAAAGTGAGATTGTGATATTTTCCTTACCTTAGGTCCGATTTGCTTCGTATGTGTCCAAACCTCCTGTATAATGATTTAAATAATGTCATTGACTTATTACAGAATCATATTCATTGTTATGATATCATATATGGTTCACTTGTGACATTTTATTACCCGTTCTTTTGTAAATTCCATGTTAAAGAAGCGTTTTGGGTAAAATCGTTTCATTTATCGTAGGTGTTTTGACTTGTTGTTCTTGACATTATTATTACTTATATCATGATTTACATACTTCTATAATATAAAATATGATTTATATATCATATATATTCAGTATATATATATAATAGATAGATAAATGAAATGAAAAACACCGTTCATGGAGACGGTAGTCCGTACGTACGCATGAACGCTGTTTTCCTTTCCTTATTGTCTTGAATGGAAGTAAGTAGATGACATACATATATATATATACATAATTCCAGCAGCTTTTTAATGTCATATATTTCATTATTATTTCTTATATATACTTTATAATCATTCTTAAATGGTTAACATGGAGAATGAATCTCATCGCATCGTGGAGACGGTAGTCCGTACGTACGCACAAGCGATGATATCATTTCCATAAATATTGAATTTAATTGGAGTGGATTATAAAATATATCAGAATCAATATTATTTTGTAATAACTATGTATAGTTTTTCTTTACACCATTATACCCATCCAATTAAGGTGGTGGCGGAAAATAGATTACACCACGGCGTGGAGACGGTATTCCGTACGTACGCACGCGCGGTGATTTCCTTTTTCCGTAGGATGGATAGAAGGTTAATTATAGTTGTTTCATATTTATAATAACATATAATTATATAAGAAATACTGATGTTATTACTTTATCATGAAACAACTAAAGAAGAAGAAGTTGAAGAAGAAAGAAATTGAAAAGATCGGTAATGGATATTACCTCTTCTTTGAAACGCCTCTTTGAATCCTTCACTTAGGGAACTAAGATTGGTCTTTGAAGAAGACCAGGACCTCTAGGATTATTCTAGGGAAGTGGAGAAAGGATTTTGGCAGGGTTTGGCCGATCATGAGTGCTCAATTTGGTGTGAGGAGGAGGGGGAGGAGGTGTCCTTTTATAAGGGAGGAGAGGGGCACCTTAGGAATATCTCAAAATATTATTTTATATTAAAGTCAAAATCGTTTTATAATGGTTCCAAAGGGTCTTATTTCGAAGATAAAGTGGGGATGGGTCGAAATCCTATAAACCAATATAATTTAGACAAGTTTAGGTTATTATTTTAACCTTATCAATTAGATTTAACTCTAAGTTAAATAATTTAACTTTTACCGTGTCTTTTTGTTTTCTTACACAATATTGTTAATACACTTACTATAACATGCCAAACTAACCCCAAATTGTTTATTATTAATAAATATATCCTTATCTAAGTCATTTGGACGATCCTTATATTTTTAAGAATATAATAACAATTAATAATATAATATTTTATTTAAAAACTATTTTGTGTCAATTTTGACACTATTTGATATATTATTTTTGTGAAAGTCATAACAGAATTATATGTTCAAACCAAGTTGATTAAACCAACACTAATATATCATAGTAACCTTTAAAACTAGTTTAATTCATAAAAAGTCTCAAATTACATTTATTTTGGTGTTTATAACATCAATTATGTCAATATTTCATTAATAAGATAATTACTGCATCATCATTGTGTCAGAAATAAATTAAATTATTTAATGTCTAAAAATTATAAATAAAATACCATTATGTAGGAAATCTTTTTATCTTTCTAATGAATATTTACAATCGAATTTATCTTATGTAAAACCCTATATTAAAAATGTTTTAGTAAATAAACTATGATTTTAACTCTTTTAACTCTTCTTTGAATTAAATAATAATAAATGTCCTAATCTAATCCAAGTGGGCCTAAATGATAATATTTTACACTTAAGGTTGTTTTTGGTCGAGATACACTTGTCCAATAGGATTAGGACATGTGTTACGGTAATATTAATATCATTGTTACCCTTAATTACCCTATTTACTTTTAACCGTGGTAAATAAAAGTAAAAAGTTACTATTCGCCAAAAATTATTTTCATCTCATTTAACCACATTTTACTTACTGACATCAACCGTGTCTCTCGGATTTTTGAAATTCCATTCACAGAAGCGGTAAAATTAAGTTTTATGCAAAATTCAGTTTTTAACCTACCACTTAGTGGTTTCACTATTCATCAAAAATTGAAAGTTTTCAGAAAAATGCCAAAATTTCATCCTAAGCTATATTTCATATTACAAATTCAAAAATGAAGTCTTTTTTACCAAATTCATAACATTGAAATTGGATTAATTAATTTTATAATTAAATCCCGCTGTTAAAACAAATAGCATGTTTTTAAGAAACAATATCTATCAAAAGATTGACACTTGATTATGTCTGGTTTAAATGTGAAATTACATCCAATGACCAACATTGTATTAAATTGTAAAAATATATTCTAAATATAATTTAAAACCACTCAAATTAATGATTTATCACTATTAATTATTTCTATTAAAAAAGTGGTTTTTAATTATAATTTAGTAATTTTCACTATTCATAAGAATATGAAAGTTATCCGAAAAGTACCAAAATTTCACCTTAGGCTAAATTCGATACTCCGAATCCATAAATGAAGTCCATTTTGAAAAATAAATTTTTCAAAATTTCAAAAAGTGGTTATTACTATTCACAACAGCTAGTTTTAATAATATCTTAATAGCATATCGTTGTTTAGCGAAACTTGGTGTTGCGTACAACACACACTATCGAGGAAGGTCGTGATTGCGTGTAATGCAAGGTAAGTCATGGATGTGTGTTGTGCAAGCTCCTTTTGGTGTAGCGTAAAACACTAGACAGAAATAAAATTAAAAGGAACATTTTTCATAAAATCTCGGGCTGTTACAGAGATCATCTCTAGAGGGGAATCATTAGGATTCCTCACAATGAAGATTTATGGTTTAGGGTTCCCGTTTGTCAAGAAAGAAGAGCTTCTAATTTTCCATGGATTTGTCCCAGCCCTCGATGTATCGTTTCTTTGTGGGAAGTGGCTCTTAGGCAAATTCCATGGAATCATATGATTATTTTTTCTTATGGTGTCTGAGATTTTTATTGTAGAGAGTGATTAACCTTTCTGAGTAGTTAGCGTGTTCCACTTTTTCTACATCAAGTTCCTCTACTGAGGTAGTTCTAGGTGATGCAGTACTATGGGGTTTCTCTACTTTAGGATTAGTATAGAGTAGTTGGTGAAGAAAGAGAATATCCATGTGATATTACCCATCCATTTAGAGCAGGGAGAATCATTGGAATTGATCATTAATAAGGACAATGATAATGTGGAGTAGGTCATAGTCACCTTCATTCTATAGTGATTCTAGTACCAGGAAATCCATACATCGTTAAAGGTACTCTTTTCTAATTTCCTACATTAGTACATGGCCTATTTGATCTATGATAGATGAATTCTTTCAAATCACCTACCCATTTCCGTGTTTTGGGAATTGAGGGAGAGTTGATTCTTGTTCCCTTAGCATTGACTACATCTGTGGGACGTCAAGCTAACAAGGTTGATGTTTGTATAAATTGTGATCTAGTGCTGGGGTAGCACATCTCAGGGGGAGATTTCTTATGTTTACATTTACAACTGTATTACATCAACCATGAAATATTTTTGTTGTATTTACTATAGGATATCATAGATTTCTTTATGAGGTAAGTCATATTCTTCATTGCCGATGTAGAGACAATAGTGTTTGTAGGCGAGGGATACTCTCAGTTGGATCAGAGCAATGTTCCATAATTTTCGTCCCTGATAGCTGAGTATATGATGTGTTCATCAGATGTTTTGTAGTCTATGTTTACCATGATCATTGAAGAGTATCCTAATTTCATTCCAAATTCATTTTTAGCATTTTCCCTGATGACAGATAGAGTTTGGAATCAAACTGCAACCATGCATGACTCTTTTCACAATGTCTCCATAAAGTATTATGATATCCCAAAGACTACATTCCATTGTATAAATGAGAATTATGAGATTTTTGTGATGTAATATAGTTTACCGAATTCATGTTTTGGGTTAAACTGTTTAATTAATGCTATGTATTGTTACTTCACCGAAATGTATGTGGTGGTTTTCATCGATTAAATACTTTTGAACTCTACATCTTAGAGGGGAATAAATGGAATCTATAAGATATTTTGTGAGTTCATCACTATGAGAAGATATTCAATAATTTGATGAAGTGTGTGTTTTTGTATCGAGAAGTACATTTCATGGTTATGCTTTTATCCCATCTGGAATTAACTATGGATCTTTCGAAGGTACATGATATTATGTCTTGGGAATCCCACTAGAGTGTGGCAAAGGTGAAGTGTTTCCTTTGTCATGATGGATATTATAGGAGGTTCTTAACTAATTTATAATGTGTTACAACAACCCTCACATAAATGACCAGAAAGGATCAGGTTTTCTTGTGGAATGAACTGTGTTAGATGGAATTTGAATATCAAAAAAAGATGTTGGTTAGTTCCCCAGTTCATTTTCTTCCCAGTGACGAAGTTTAGTTTGAGGTTTCCTATGATGCCTAAAATTTGGTGTTAGGTTGTTGTATGATTTAGTATATATCATTCATTTATTATGGGACTCAGAAATTACGTATTCATGTGAACAAAAATTCAACCCATGATCTCAGGTTGGTGGAAGTGGTGTTTTCCCTGTAGTTGTGGATACATTACCCAATCAATGTGGTTTCATTATTTTCAGTGATTATAATAGCCCGATGTATAGCTTCTCGAAACACATCCTGATCATTCACTAACATTAGTGGACAATGTTCTCTTTGTATTAAAATTTTTATATTTTCTATGCACCTAGAAATGGAATGTTGTGGCCGATGTGTTGAGAATGTTATTGTATAATGATGAAATGTGTGAACCAGGTGATTCATAGAGGTTGAAGGAAGATCTTTTATCTTTTCACCATGATATAGGATAAAATGGGCATAGAGGTTGTGTTTATTATATGATGATAGAGTCATCTCTGTTGTTTCAAGTGGATGAGTCCCATTTAGGGGATCTTAGTGTGGAGGTCTAGAAAGGTTGAGTTGTTTGTGGTGACACCTCAGATGGTTGGTCGGTAGATAAATAACATCGAGTGCTATTTTTAGGAAGTATTTTTATTCCCTTCAGGATGAATTAGATTTTTTTGTAGATAGTTCCATAGTTCACCTTCGGTGGTACATCCCAGTGCAACAATCATGTGTTGAGATTTAAAGGGTATGATTTGGTAGCCTTTTTTTAATCGAGCAGTTGATGTGTTTGTGTCTCGATGTTTGGTCTTCCAGAATGTGAAGTATATGAACCTTGTTCCGGATAGATTTCTCCTAAAATTAAATGTTCCTCAGTTGATGTGGGATTAAATATTGATTGATTAGTTACTTTTTTTACAATTATATCATGGAGTCTTTGATGATATGTGGGTGGTAGTCAATCATTTGACCAAATAATCCCACTTTATAGCAACCAAAGAATAAATAATAGTGGATGTCTTATCAAGTAAATTTCAAGAGGAGGTGGTAGGACTCCATCCCATCCCTAGTATGATCATTTTTTATTGAGATTCTTGATTTACATCTTGGTTGTGAAGAAGTATCCCACCCGATTTTGGTTCTTAGCTATGCCTTAGAACTTCTTTTCATCCACAAAAAGGTGGTCAGATAGAGCGAACCATCCAACTTTTTGAAGATGTTTTGTGGTCTTGGGTCATGGGTTATGGAAGATAGTGGATGAGGAACATTACAATGTTATAGTTTTTTTGAATATATTATTCAAAATCCCATCGATATGGTTCAATTTGATGACATTCATTGTCAGCATTTTTATTATCCATTGAGTTGGCCTCGGGTCAACGAGTCAACAATTTATAGGCTGAAACTGGTACATAATATGGCATAGATGTGTTAATTGATTAATAATAGTATAAAGGCATCACAATTATCATTAGAAATTTTATTTCGATCTTTGATGTATAGCTATAGAGTTCAACATTAGGATCATGTGTTCATGAAGGTGAATTCCCATTGGGTTCAGTAAAGGATTGGTAATGAGAGTAAGCATTCTCGCTACTTTTTTTGGAATTTTTGAGGTGATTGATTGCATTGGAGTCATGGAATAACAAATATAACATATTACATAGATGATCTAGATAAAAAATGTTATAAATGTTACGATTCTCTATAATTATTTTGATGAAGAATATCACATCATCTATTTTGGAGTGATCGGTGTTGATAATGATTCGACCTCTGAGGAGTGACCTGTAGAGTTCTAGGAAAATCAAGAGAAGGTGTTTTGTTGGTATTTTTTCCCTTTGGGTTCTGTCTAGTGGTGAAATGGTAGGGTATAAGATAGTACTTGTAAATGTAATTCATATATATGTTCTTAGTAACCCATGTTTATTTGTGTTTAGAGAACCTATTATAATCATTGTTCTTTTTATGGTTGTAGACCTTTCTAGGCTAATGACCTAGATTATTCTTATTGATTTTTGTGTCTTTATCTCTATTGAGAGGTATCTACATTGAGATAGTTTTTTAAGAGTTTGTTTTGTTTCTCTGTGGTTTTTTGATGTTCCAATGGTGTGGTGGTTGAGCTCCTTTTGTGATAAGAGCTTTGAGAGGTAACACATGGGGTGGTTTTTTGGGTGTCCCCTTTTCTTTTTATTCTATGCGTTGGTTTGGTATTCTAAAATATGATAATATTTTGAGAGGTTTCTAATAAAATATCCCAGTTTCAATTGGATTGGCCATTTTCCCTGATTCTTAGGACTCGGTTTCTTATAGGGTTCTTAGAGGAATTTTAGAGGACATATCTTTGAAAATCTAGGAGCAGGGAACTTTCACAATGTAATATTTTTTTAACACCATGCAAAACAATTACATGATTTAAATTTTTTTTTTCACAAATCTAAACAATCATTGATTGAAAAATAAAATAATATAAAGATGTGATGTGTTTTTCGGTGACAAACCAACCCTGAGTATTACACGATGTGAATGGGGAATACATGTAATGTAATTCCCTATTTTTGTAATGTTTTAAGGATTTTTTGGCTACTTATTTTGTCAAACCTAATGGTTGAAAATAGATCTTTTTCGACTGTTGGAGACCCGGGATCCCCCTCTTCAATTTTTTGGGTATTCCTTTTTCAAGGATCTATTACAAGCTTTTTTCTTTGATCTTTAGTGATATGATGTGATTCAAGGAGTTTTCTTCCTCCATTTTCTAGTGGTTTCACTTCTTGTCTGATAACCTTAACTCATTATATTCCTTCCATGTGATAGAATATGATCTCCCATTTTTCTAATGGCCTTTCCCATGGTTGATTTAGGGCATGGTTGTGTTGTGACATCCACATAGGGATGTCGTTATTATTGTAGAGGTTATTATAGATCCATTGAATTGTACATTCTTAAATAAAAAATTTTAATGACCATTTGTGGTAGAGTATTAGTTTCTTCATTATTCAATTACATGAAATCATAGAGTTATCTTGATTTATCCCCTTGGATCATAATTGGTGTAACTTAATATATACTTTAACATGATTAAATATTTGGTATAGATCACATTGAAATGTTGTTGTTTTATACTATGATAATGATACTCCTTTTAATTTTATAGATAGTTTGATACTTATTTCTTTATTGGAATAACTTGTTTGTATTGATAGAAATTGGTAAATAACATAAATATAGATTTAATGTATAATTTATTGGCAAAATAATTCAAGAGGGATGTTTTATGAATAGGGTTGTTGTTGTTACAATTTTTTGATACTAATGTTGAAGCAAATATGCATAATTAAATTATATTTATTTGTGAAACTAAAGCATGATGAATATTGTTGATAAAATAATTAATGAAAGGATAAATTAATTATTTATGTAATTTTTGATAGCTAGAGTGATTATTACATTTCCCAAATTTAGATCCAAGGAATAATGAATCAGTTTCTTCCAGATGGTAGAAGAAAAAATTGTGTGATAAATGATAATGCAATTTTGGGGCCTTGGTTTCCTGCTACTTTGTAAAGTCTATGTGCCATGTGCATTGGATTCGGGAAAGCCTGTTGGGAGTCAAGGATAAATGCATTGATTATGTGCCAATATACATGTTCACATGTTATTTCCCCACTACTTGGGATGTGAAATATTCTCTGGATAGTTGATTGCATAGGGTTGTTGTGGTATGTGGGACAGGGATCCCCAAACATGAAATGAGCCTAGGATAGCTGATCATGGAGGTATGATGTGGTATGAGGGTCTAGGAAGGCCGATTTACTTGGTATTATTTTATTACTAGAGCGGTGATATGCATTGATATATGCTTGTGAGTGTTGGGGAGGACACCCGAGATGACAGAATTGGTTGAGTAGGGTTAACCCATTGATGAGGAAATTGGAGTTTTTTTGAATCTATTGTTATCCCAGAGGACATGTTTTTTGTTTATCTACTTTCATTTCCCCGCATCATTAGGAAAACATATGAGTTGGTTACTCTCTTTCCATGAAAGGTAAATCCTTTTAAAGTATGCCATTTTCTTTCCTAGTTTATCATTTTATAGATGGATGAGTTTACACTCCTTATTTAGGGTGTAATGACTGGATGTGTAGTTCACATACACACAATGTTGAGACCCTTTCTGTTTGGGGAGCATAGATTTTTTCCTTATTACCAAATGATACAGATAGTAATAATGTTAATAAATGAATTAATGATTAACCTTTGGGTTTCGTTATTTCTGGGATGAAATGACGAGGTTATAATTTTCAGAGTCTATGGGATTATTTTTCATATTCCCAGAGGGCATGGATATTTGTTGAGTTAAAACTGAAATGATGTTTGGAATATTTTCTGGATTAAAATAATTTTTTTTTATATTTTATAACAAAAATTAAAACTGGTTAAAATGAATAAAGAAATTTAATAAAGATTTTCAAATAGTTGTGTGCTTAAATGATATCTGGCCTTTATAGTGGCAGCCATGAGTCTGAAAGATGTTCATTGTAATTGAGTTTCAGACTATGTTATTCCCATAGTGTGGTAGTTAGTTATATTATATCATGTAGTATTGTTTTTCTATACCCTACTACACACTTTTTATTACTTTGAATTTCACCGCTAGGATTATAAGCCCTGGGGGTGCTTCCACAACATCATGGTTGGAGAATTGTAGGACGACTACTCATTTTACCCCATAATATTCTATTAGTAGTTACTCGTACTTGTTCACATGGTGGTCATCATTACCCATATATCTATGTATAGTTCTATAATGGCTTGTTTTTATATACAGATCTTGTATTTTGGATATATAATACCTAATAAATTCTATAGGTATAGCATGTATAGTTAGTGATGGATTGATATTCCTTACTCGGTGTTTGGGATGTGATGACATGAGTCATAATACTTTATGTATGATTCATGTTATATTGGATATGGTGGATCCCAAATAAAACAACCTGGTTACTTTTTTGTATGTGGATGTGGTGGTTTGTTTTTATAGGTACATGTGTTGAGGTTTTATCTAGGTTTCTGTAGGTTATCTTTTTTGGAGAGAGATTCATAGGACATTCAATTTTGGGGCAGACCATAAAACCAATGGGCAAAATATTGGGGGGTACCATTCATCTTATATATTATATAATTTTTAATTGACTATGATACACATGGAGGGTATCCATGGTGAAGATGGAAACATAGTATACCTGAATAGGTGATGAGTTAGTTTCAATTGATATTCATTATGCTATATAATCTATTCTTTACCTTTTGGAATGCGAGGCACCACAAGGGATCTTATTGCGTATAATACTATACTCAACCTATGTATACATAAAATTCATTTATACGTCTGCTTTTTGGATGGAGATTAGGCTAGTTACTAACAGATTGGTGTTTTTCAGGAGTATTTTGGCACAATGGTAGCTATGGTCATTGCATTTTTATTATGGGTACTTATTGAATTCCTCTTTGTTGTAGTAGTTCTTGCATGAAATTAAATATGTTCATTATCAATTTACATCTATATTTTTTGTTTGAACAAGTATTGGTTGGTCTATGTTTTATCTCTCTATATATCTATCTTTGTTTCATGTGTTCTCTTAGAGGGTAAAGCACCCCATCCATGTGTTTACGTTACCCATGGTGTTAGTTTCCAACCAAGGGCCCACTAGTGGTACATGCATGGGTTTCACCATATCTCTTCTCCCATTATTGGCCTAAGAGGGGTAAAATTCATGGGGAGGGAGTCACGACATCTAAAATCATGATATTTTATAATATTGTTAAAAAAATATGTGGTAGGTAACAGTAAAAACCCATTACATTAAGGAAACAAAACTAATCCATACCCTAAGAACACAGATACATGATTGGGTAATATACAACCAGACCCCACCCATATCATCAAATCCTAAACAATCCTCACATATTGAGTAATCAATTTGATTCCAGAACAACATTCTTTATTATAAAATATCCCTATTGATTAATGAATAATAATCAATCAATGTTTCCAAGGATAATCAACTAACCTTAAAAATAGAACATTGTTTGTTGAATTGATATATTTTTAAGTGAAGAATATATCCATAGATAAAAAATAAGTATATTCAGTAGATATATTATGTCCATTGATCACATTAATGGGAATATTTCAAGGGAAAATTAATAAATAGAAAAAATGAGTCAACAAATATATTGTCACAACTTTCATTGGTCAAAATGTTCACAAAGAATCCATTTAATTAATAATTCTAGAAGCAATACGACATTTCCACCGTGGAGTATACATAAAATATATGGATATTTTCATTGATGAATATAAATACCATAAAGATTTAATTAAATTATAATTGATGAATATACTCTTCAAACATTGAAAATATTTTTAAAACTAGTGGTATAAAAAATATATTGAAAAAAAATTATTTTCAAATAACCTCTTAGAATTTTAATAGAATAATTAAAATATTGAGGGGCCATTATTCCATGAAACTCCATACATGTCGTACTTGTTAAAAATTGATACCTTTTCCGTTTTTGGTAAATTCCAAATGAGATATGTTTGGAACAAAGAATGAATATAACTATGATTAAATTAAAAAATTAAAAAATTCTGTAAAAATATATTTACAAAATATTTTTTGTAATTCTAATAAACAATTTTGAAAATATTTTAGAAAAATTTATTATTGAAGTAAACATTATTTTGGACAAAATTTGAAATGATTCCATATTTTATTAAAAAAATTATCAATTATTGGAAGTACAAAATATAGGGATTTGGTACAATTAAATAAATACATAATTAATTACTATAGGATATTAAAATTAAATTTTTTGTTATATATCGATCATGTCAACTCCATTAATAAAAATTCATGTACAAGCATTCAAAATTAAAATGGGTTTGTGAAATAGATCCTTACAATGGTATCTAATGTAACACCATGACAACAGAAATTATCATAATATTATTCTATATTCTATAACATGCAACCATATGTTTATATTTCATTACAGACAATATTTAATTTATTTGACATCATTTACTACATGTAGGATCGAGCATTAAAAAACCATAATACACTATTAATAATATTATTTAATATGATAGGTTTAACCTAAATGAGAGTATAAATACTGTTAAAAACATATGAACATGTTTATTAAATAACATTAATTAATTATATATTTAATATAAATTAATTAAGGATCATTTTAATGATAATGAAATGTATTCTTAAGAACTATATTTTTTTTTCATAAAAGACATAATAATTGTAATTGGCACACATACTTTATGAGTAATTTTTATTACATATAGAATTTTTTTAAATAAAATAATTTTTTATATTATTATATCTATATTTTAATATGTTAAATTTTGATTATTTTTCTTTATATATTCATTATTTTATTAATGGTAAAAAATAATCAATTTCAATTGAAAAATATATATTCATTAAAATTAATTTTAATGTTAAATTATATTTTTAATTGGATGTAATGAATAATTAGATCATTTATATTTCAATTAATCCATTTAATGTCATTATAATAAATTTAATATTGATATTTTATATAAATTATTTCTAATCATTTGATCATTTCTACTTTGAAATCCTAATTTCTCATCATGTAAGTCATATTTATATGAAAGTAATTATAACCAAAATGATGATTTGAATTATGGAAAATGGATTCCAATTTAAAAAAATTCATAGTTTATCATTAAAAATAATGTGATTTTAATATTTTAAAAAATTTATTAGGGATATCAATTGATATAAATTTTATTGATTAAGGTTAAAACTATCTTACATAGTGGCGAATCAGAGAATGTATTGTGTAAAAGTGACTTAACATATGTCCAACACACATTTAAATGAAATTAATTTAACTACAAAAATTCATTTATATAATTTTTATATTTATTTATATCTTTTTAAGAAAAAACATGGGCACTCCAAACATATTTTTAAAAATTCTAATAGTATCATATCCGCATGTTATAAAGGTCCACCCATGTCCTCCATTCATTACAAGTATAAAGAAATTTTTTTCAATAAATGACCTCAAAAATAACATAAATTTTTCCATCGATTATTCTTAGAATGTTTATTTTTGAATATATCCAACCAATGATGGGTTTACATAAATCCAATGGAAGTAATGAGAAGAAGAGGTAGCATTCTCTATTGAGCGTGTTTATTTTACATCATTATTCTCCTCACCCATTTATTTTTCAACCATTAATATATAATAAATTAATAATATTTTTTATCATTGAATTAATTTATAATAATTTACTGATTTATAACAATGTACATTTTTAAAAAAATTGTTTACAAAATCATCAGTCTTGTGTACTAAGGACTGCGGCCTCACGAATTGATGTTATTCATTTATCAGTTACAATATCTCATGGTTGGTTGTGATGATGGATTAAAATAATATATGATATAATCATAACATTATTATACCTATTTATACATTATATCATGTAAAAATATTTACATTCCATTCCCTAGGAGATAAGATAATTTTTCTTGTGTGTATGGTAGGCAACCACCTTGCAAAGTGAAGTGATTTGTCTTTTGCTAATGCTTCACATTGATGGTGATGATGATATTGATAGTGTTTTTATGATATATAAATGAATTTATAATAATATTAATTTAATATTTTTTATTATGTAATTCAAATATATATATATATATATCATTATTTTTTCTCTAAATGAAATATTATAATGTTGTTTGTGTATATGTGGACTACCGCCTTCACAAAACTATGTGACTCTTTTTTCATCACTACATCACATGGAATATATATATAAATTTAGTTGAATAAATAATAAATAATATTTTATTTTATTATTATTATTGAATTATAATATATTATGTAACACATTTCCATAATGACCATTAGAAAATGGAAATGTTACTCATGCACACACATGGGACACCACCACCATGGTCATAACAAAGTTCATTTTCATATCCATCATTCATGGATGGTTTTTAAATGTACATTTATATTTAAATATAATAATTATATTATGATAATTAGTACTGATATGATATAGCTATATAATATGTTAATGAAATTCATCTTTTATAACAAAACTTGAATAAGAAAAATATGCAATCAACACCTAGAAAAATTGGAAATAATGATTCATTAAAAATGAATGGGGGTTAATATATTACAATGTGATTATATATAACTTTATAAATATGAATATGGTTTTCTATAATTTAATAAAATGCTTGAAAACACTATAAACGAGTTTACATCACATTCAACCATAATCAATGTGTATGGTAATGGATTTCATCTCAATTTTATTTCATTGATGCATATTTTTATGTTATGAAGCTAGTTTATTATTTGTGGTATATATACTACCTCGTTGACATGTCCTTTTGTTAATAGTACATTATTAATTATATTTTACTTTTCAATTTGAGTTATTTCTAGTCCTACTAATATCATTTTACCTGGTGGTAAATATTTTAATAAGTCAACTTTGTTTTATTAGGTTATAGTTCGTCTTCATTACTATTAAAATTAAATATATATATTCATAATCACTTTTGGATTTTTATATTTATATTTCAACTTGTTTTATATGTATTTCTAGATGATATAAATAATTGATTCATTGATTAATTCTGACATCAATGTTATGATAATTTTACTTGTTTGTTTCACAATATCATTCTAATCGAGACTTTTTATTATTGGTGATCAATTAAATGAAATTTCCAAAAAAAAATATTTAACCACTTTAATTTTATTATAAAATATTTATTCATGATAAATTTCAAGTTGTAGCACCAATTTTTCACACTATGGTACTTTATATTTTTTAGAAAATATGTCAATATATTCCGACTTCATTTATTTGTTCAGTCAGAAATCCAATATTTTATAAAACCATGTTTTCAAAAAATGATTTAAATTTTTTATTTAACCATTTAAAAATGATTTATTACAATTAATAAATATCCATTTTTAATTTTTAATTTTTTTTCAATGGAATATTCATGTCTTTTTCTAAATAGGGATCCATTCTAAACATTTTAATATACCAATGAAATGTTCTGTATTGCCTGAATAGAATTACCCTATGACAAAAATGACATTTAATCTAATCTTCCATAAAATGTTTATGATAATTTTTTGGGGAAAAATTGTTAAAATACATTTTAATATAATGTAATTTTTAAAATGATTGTTAGAGTGAAAATAATATGTTACAGAAGAATTTATTCGAATGTATATTTATAGTATTTTTATTCACCCATGACTGAAACAATTTTTTCTAACTCAAATAGGGATATAATAATACAATCATAATTCTTCCACTGTATTATATATTACATTTGGATGAATAGTGTTATTGAAGATCTACTAATTGATTTTTTTTCAAGTCATTAAATTTCACATGAAATATTCACTTATATGTGATAATTAGACATACATTTCACATAAATATACATATAATTTTTCATGGATATTTTTATTTCTTAAATTCTATATCATTAATACCTATGGTGTTTTATATTTAATATGATTTTATTGAATTTGGAAATATTTATATATGTTTATTATTTATACAATTTGGATATTGGATGACAAAAAATATTGTTCATTAATAAAATATATTATTTCATATATGAGGGATACATTAGACCTATAGTGATGGGATTGGATTAGTATATTATTTCTCCAATATTCATTAGTATATCTAATGAGTCAAATTAGTTATTTACTATTGGAATTGGTTTTTACCAATAGTTTAAATTGTCTTGTGAAATTTCGTAATGGTAGTGGTTTCATGACCTAAATAAATAGCACCCAATAATTAAGCATTACCTTCATTTAAAATTTATTTATTATTATCCACTAGATATTCACTATAAAAATTTATAATGAAGAATTTTATTAAAAATTTATTCATTAAGTTGTATTTGTTTTAATTTATTTACCATTCCATATTTATTATAAAATTTCTACTTATTTAAATGTAATGTGTGTTCAGTTACTAACCATTCCATATTGACAATTCATTATTGATTAATGATAACTTCTAATGTACTTAACCCTTATTGTTAACTAGGGGTCACCCATATTTTTTAATTTTCACCATGAATCCAATAACTGTAATAATGAAGATATTTAAGGATATTATGATAGGGAATAAATATATTATTTAATTGAAATAAATATTGTAATTTCTGTATTAAAATGTCTTGAGGGATATATTTATATATCTGGTTTACCAAGAATAAAAAATAGACCGGTCCTTCATGATGTGAATCCCTGAATATTTTGACACTTTAATGGTAGTAGGAATGGGTTCAGGGCTACTAGGGTTGGGGACACTATAATTAGTCTCAGAGGGAATTTATTAGAAACCATGTGGACTAGATTTTATAAAACAGGAATTATAAATCAAAACCATGTGAAAGACATTGAGGATATTTATTTAATATTATCCAAAAATTATTCAAGTACTCATTTTTCCGTTTTCCTCAAAATACATCTCTATATGGATACAACTAGTGGTTTTGGTTCTAGAATAGATGTCCCATGGTGTTATTATTCAACAAAACCCATTTTGGGCTTCACTCGAGCATTACCTTGTACATGATAATGGGACATACTCTAAACTTGGTTTGACACTCCCTGTGTGTATTCTTTGGGAAATTCATATTTTTTTTAAAAACTATAATGATTTATATGATTAGATAATGAAAATAAATTACCATGTTTGATCCAAAGGTGATGCAGACATAATATAAAGGTTCACGATATTGTTATCTGATAACTAATATAGTGGCTATAACCTAGAAAAATTATGCACCAATTTCAATGAAAAATAAATTATGTACTAATTTATTTGGATTGAAGAATTAAATTGTTGATTTATTTTAGAATTGGTTTACTTGGTTTTAAGAATCATGAAGTATCCGTGTATTATTTTATATTTATGATGAATACATGTCCTCAATATTTTTGGATTTAAGAATACCATTACAGTTTTGAATATAAAATTGATATTAAGCTTCATTTCATAAAAATGTCTTTTTGGTTTGAATGAAATTAGAGTCTATCATTATTAACGGAATTTTGTGAGAAATTTAATGGAAGAATATTTTTAGTTTAATTTTTTTTGATAAATAATACCATCACATTTTATAAATATGATTAAATATGTACCCACAACCAATAGATGATATGGTCATCACACTAACTCGTGAACAACACACTGTACTGGATAATATTTCATTAGAAAAAAAATAAGAAATAAATATTATTGATGGTTTAATAGGTTATAAATTTTTGATTTATTGATAAATTATATACAATAAAATGTTATACCCATAATTGTATTGATAAATATTTTGGGAAATATAAAAATATATTTCACTCTTCTATGGATACTTCAACTAGTTAAAGGTGATATTTGTGATTCATTCGTAAATAATTTAATTTTTAGATATTAATTACATGGAATAAAATGAAAATATTGGAAATTTATCAATGAACAACCAAAGGGTGAAATTACTCTTCTGAAATAGATTTATATCAAGTATGTTTATTTCCTCATATTCTAAGACAGAAATATAATTTAAATTAAATTTTAAAAATGATTTTGAAAAAATTATATTATAGAATTCATTTCTAATGAAATAAATAGTCCTTTATATCAACATATATTTATGGTTTTAGTCCTTTAACATTCCAATGATCACTCACTTTTTTATTATCAATGTCCTCAAAACTGTATATAATTATTTACACATGTGATCATTGTCTATTCCATGAACTGTCCATAATAATATCAAATTTATAAAACAAGTTATATGTTATTTCAAATGAAATGTTTACTTCAATTTATCACTTATAATGAGTAAATGTTTTATCCCGTTTACTATATGGGTTTTTAAAAAAATTCATTTTTAAATATCAACCACATGATTACTAATAATAAGGTTGAATTATGAAGGCATATTTTGTTAAATATGTAGAGAATATAACACCATGAAATTTAAAAATAAAAACATTTTATGTCATGGAAAATGTGACATGAAACAAAATTTTTACCTTGAATTAAATGAAATAATGAATTTCATTGATAAATTACATTACACATAAGTTCTTATTTTTCTGAATAATAATATAATAATAATATGATTATTTATTGTGATATTTTTCTTCTAATGATGGGAATGAATATGATTAAATAAATTAGGAAAATATATATTTTATTCATTTTTTAAATTAACCATATATTCTAAATATAAAAAGGATCATTAAAAATAAAAAAAATGTATTATTTTCTCATATAATATATATATTAATTGTTATTAATGCCAAAAATATAAAATAATTTATTAAAACTATTATAATATTTATTTTAAAAAATAAAAATCTGTTTTTATATTTCTATTTCAAAATTATATAGGGGTTTTGTTTTGGGAGTTTTTATGATGTTTCATATTTGTTGAATATAGAAAATTACTATATTTTAAATGAAAATTTTCTATGTTATCAAATTAATTACTATTTAATATAACAATTAAAATTACCTTTAAATTATATTTAGTAAATTCATACTTATATTAATTTAAATTCAGACACTAGAATCAATTTGATATTAAAATTTGCTAAAAAAGTTTGTTACCATTTGAACGCCTTCACTTTAAATATTTTCTTTATCATCAAGTCAGCAATATTAGTTTGATATTAATTTCAGCCTACTAATAATTTAAATCCGGTAAATGAATTTTATATTTTGAATCAGAATATTTAGTAACTTATAATAATTAAAATTTATTTTTTACTAATTTTAACAGTTAAAACAATTAAAATTAATTACACTCGTTAAGGTTAAAATGGATTTACTTAATGGATAGGCATAAAATATTTTATTACTATTTGATAAAAAACATGTAATAACCCATTGTGTCGAAATATTATGACATTAATCATTCAATGATTAAATTTTATGCTTTATCACATACATTTTTAGGTAATCATTGTGGTATACATATCAACTTTTCAAAAATTTCATATGTCTCATCTCCCCCACTTATAAAAGGCCAGCAACTCTCATCCCAACCTTAAAACTTCAAAAAAGGTTTCTTGTCCCATAAATTAAAAATAAAATCCCAATATTTAATTAACTAATCCAAAAATCATTATTTTTTGCATAAATTTATCCTATGAAGTGTGTACTAAAAACCAAATGAAGATACCTGAATAATAGGTGTCATTCTTCAATGAGTGTATTTATTTTAATTATTTCTCATACTAATAATAATATTTTTCAACCATGATTATATAATAACAAAATTATGTGATGTTTATTTTTTTAAAATAACTTAATGTTATAAAAAATACATTTCCAAACAAATGGGTTCGGAAATCACCGTTCTTGTTTACGATATACTACCACATTTCAGACAGATGTCATTCATTTGTTTAGTTCCATGATTCAAGATATGTTATAATGATTAACTTTAATAATAGAATTTATATATAAAAATTATTATAAATATTAATTTATTATACCATAAACTCCATTTTTTACTTTCCATTTTGTAGGAGATACAAAAATTTCACTTTTGTGTGGAGAGGACTGTCACCATACAAAGAGACATGATTTATCATTCACAAACACTTCACATGGATTGTGATAATGATAAAGTTAAATATTATATTTGATGTTGTATCCCCCCATGATTTCATATTATGTTGTATCATTAATGTAATTCAATAGGTTACATTATATGCAACACCAAGTTCAAGGGCCTCACGACCTATCAAACAAGCCATATGAAAAGTGGTTATGAATAATATTAACAAAATTTTGAATTATAAATATATCATATATAAATTTGACATTAATCATTTTTTTCTTAGATATAAAATAATGAAAAATTTAATTTTTTAGATAAAAGAAGTATTTTTCCAAAAATGAAATTTTATGCCTTTTAATGGTGAACACTTTTTTAAATCCATTATTTGAAACTTTTATATTTTAAATTTAATGAAATTAAATTCTTCTTTAGAAGAGGGACAAAAAAATTTACTTTATATCTCTTTTTGGTACTTTTTTGATTACTTTCATATTTATATGAATATTGAAAATTACTAAATTTTAATAACAACATATTTCTTAATAAAAATAATTTACAGTGTTAAACTAAACATTTTAGTGGTTTTAATGAATCAATACAATATATTTTTATAATTTAATATTATTTAGGTCAATGGATGTAATCTCACAATTTAATTGTACATAAACCCATTTCAATCTTTTGATTGTTTTTAAATCATAAATACTCATTTTTTGGTTTGGTCAATGGAATTTATTTTATATTAATTAAATCCAATCAAATGTTTTGAATTTGGAAAAATAGACATAATTTTTTGTTTTGGAATATCTAAATTATATTTGGGTGAATTTTTTGATTTTTTCAGAAAACATTAAATTTTTAATGAATAGGGAAAACACTACATTATTGTATAAAATCTCCTTCTATTAAAACAATAATTACTTTTATTTAATTTTATTGTAATGTCAAAATAGATAAATAAAACCTATATTGGTTCAATTTAATTCATTCGAGTTATTTTTTAGTAAGATAAGATGTATAATATTTTATTGATATTTTTAGCGTATTTTACCCACCATTTAGGCACATTTGAAAATATGGATAAAAAGTAATTTTACGAATCCTGGGAATTTAATTTCAAAATATTATGTCACCGAGTTGTCATTTGTATGTAAAATTTTGTTCAATTGAATGAAAATATTATTTTTGAATGGTAACATCTCAATTTCATTTACCACGGATAAAAGTAAATATGGTAATTAAAGGTAAAAATGCTAGAAATTTACCTCTAAACATGTTCCAATTTAATTTTCAAAGTATATTTCGACAAAATATAATCTATAAGAATAAAATATAATCTTTTTTTCAAATGTAATAGATTAGTACGATTTTTATTATCATACTAAAAGAAGAGATAAAAATGTTTTATTCAATGTTTACAAACTCTTCCATTTTTCATATAGGGTAATATATAAGATAAATTCGACTATAAATATTAATTATAAATATAAAGATATTTCATACATAATGGTATTTTATTCATATTTTTTATATATTAATTATTTAAATTTATTAATGAGTCAATGATGATGTCGTAATTCCCTTATTAATGACATATTTAAATAATTGATATATAAATATCTAAATAAATTTAAATTTCGACTTTTGATTCATTAAAATAATTTTATAGGTTAATAATACATTTTATGGTTTATTTAATGTATTTTTTTAAGTATTAATGTTTTTTAGACTTTCACAAAAACCAAATACTAAATAGTGTGAAAATTCACATAAATGGGTATTTAAAACAAATGCTATATTATGAAATGATATAATATTAAAAAAATTATAAGGATATGAAAAGAGAATTATATAATGATATATATTCCATTAATGAACCACTTTAGGTTCTCATTTCAATTAATAATACTTTTATTAATCATTTAATATTAAAATACAGGAAGACATTATAAAAGTTGAACTATTTAAATAAGAGATAAATATAAATGATAAGGTTAATATGTTGACATAAGGTTACCTAAAACCTATTGGATGAGGGTATTTGTACCCATAATCACCTTACTATAATAATAATTCCATTTGGAACCATTATAAATTGAAATTTATTTTATAATAAAATAATATTCCATGACTTTCCAAAAGTGACCTGCACCTCATTTATAAAAGTGTACATCACATTTTAATTAAATCACAAATCCATTGGAATTGGGAATGGGAAACCCCTGATAAAATATACTACCAACTACCCTCACTTAATTCTATAGGCCTTAATTTTAGCACAAGACAAACAAAGGATCCCTTCATATCAAATCAAAAGGAAGAACCCGAAGAAGACGTCGTTACTTCATCACCTCTTTCAAAGTTATTTTCTTCTTCCACTTTATATTTCTTTGATTGTTTCCTTAAATAAATTATAAATTCATTATCTTCTACATAATGAGATTTTATTATTAATATGGTACAACCATATTCCTTATTATGTCAATCCAATGAATGACAAAGGCACCATACATGTGTACATCTGGATTACTATCTCCACGTCGTGGTGTAGTTTGTTATTCAACACTTAACTTATTAGATGGGTATAATAATGATTATAATTTATGTAAAAAATAAGTATAACATGTTAGTGATTACTTATATATTATATTTCATCCAATTACATATGATTTCACAATCAATAGAATTATATCTTTTCTTGTGCGTATGTACGGCTTACCGTCTCCAGGACGTGACGAGATTTCTTTCCACATTCACCATTCAATGAAGATTATAGAAATATATATTATTAATAAGTATGTGAAATATGACATAATTATTCTACTTGATATATATATATTCATATATCTCATTCACATACTTCGGTTGAATATGATATGAAAATGGAATCAACATTTATGCATACGTACGGCCTACCGTCTCCATAAACGGTGATTCCCCATTCATATATCTATATATTATAAATATTTATATTCTGAATTTATATGATAAATAAATAATGTTTTATATTATAGATGCAATTAAATCGTTATATAAGTGATACGATCAAGAATAACATGTTAAAACATGTACGATATTGAAAGTGGTTATTACCTAAAATATTATTTTATCATAGAAATTATTATTAATTGGGTAGTATAAAGCTATAAATGAATAAATTATGATTTCATAAAAATGGATATGGTTCTGGTATAATTTAATATCATAATATGGTCATTATAAATGAGGTTAAAAGTTCCCTCTACCAAATGAATGTACACAGTAAGGGTTATTTTTACAATATCATTATTTATAAGTGGTTGTTTATACGTAAGTATCTATAGGGAATTCATTATCATCCACATATATGTTTCTAAAAAATGTATTGAAAAACATTTTTACTATTTCCTATAATATGTGTTAAAGTCATTTATACCTTCTTTGAAATTTGATAATTTTTTTTGAAAGGAATCATTCTGTCGTTTACTAAACAATGTACATTATGACATTTTCAAAAAATTAATGAAATAATGTTTTTTAAGTTATATAAAGTGTGTGGATATTTTATGACATTATAACAACATCGATGCTTACAGTATAAGATTATAATAATATTTTCAAAATAAAATTTTTCTTTTATAATTTTGTGACTTTTAAATGATTTAAAATTAAAAATATATATTTCTCCCAAATAGTTTTTGTTTCATCTATGTCAACATCCATTGATGGATTTTACACTTTTTGAAGTTGATTTATTAGGATACAATCATCCATATAGTATTGAAGGTTTTGTGAAATGTTTGATTGTGGATTTATTATTTTTATACCATGCATGACATATTGTTAAAGTATTAACATTTTGATGTTAGTTTTAATACAAATGATTTGGTTATCTTTCAACCCTTAATACGAGAAATGTATTAGACTTAGTAAGTGACTAGTGGTTCCTGCTATTTCTCCTCAATTCATCGGTAGGTCTCATGAAAAAAACTATTGTCCTAGAAAATGGATGGGATGATATTTTATTGGTAGTATTTGCACGAGGCCTTGACTATGAGGTTATGATGTCTGGCCTTATGAATTCCATAATAATTAAATTTTCTATTGATATAATATTTGATTATTTGATAAATAAAATATCTATGTGAATAATTAAACGGAATTATTTGATTTATATTTTCCATATTATTATTATGTTTATGTTTATCTTAATTTTTTTAATATTATACATTGCCTTAAATATTTATGGTTATTTAAGATAGTTTCTACTATATTCTTATCCTCACTGAGCATCTGATCTCACCGCTTTCTTATGTTTTATTTTGTTCCATGATGCGAATAAGTGTATTATTATTGACATATAGATTTAAGATTGGTGAATAATGGCATTCTTAAAGTATTATTTATGTTGTGTTTCGTTTTAGAAATTTTAATGTAACATATATATATATGTAATATACTTTCCAGGACTAAAAACTGATTGTTCATTCGAGACCTGATTCCTTGTAATCATACCAATGCATTAAAATAATAAACCCACTCAGGGTAATAGGTTTCAAGGCTTTAAAGTTGGTATCATATGATGTTTAACAACATATTTAGAAATAGATTTATATAAAAATGAATTTGGAAATGTTACCCAAATATTGACCATGAGGATTAATATAGTAGGACATCCTAGAATTTTTGTATTGTATTGATTTTGTAAATTTTCTATGAAATACACCTCTATCAAGATTCGAGTAGGTAGAGGTAGCTCTGGAAAATATTTACATAGCTGTGAAAACTCTGACAAGGATTTTCAGGCTTCACTCGTGTTATCCTACTACAAGACAATAAGCATTGATTCATTCTTGGTTTCGAAAATCCCAGGTGATATGCATAGGGTAATTCACATTTTCTTTACATACAATTATGAAGGATTTATGAGTAAAATCCTCCTTATAGAAAACAATTTTTTATGATTATGGATTATATGCATAAACTATTCCATTTATGTTTGGTATTTTACACGATTTGGATTACGCATTTCGATTAATATCCAACTTAGTGTATGTCATTTTTTATAAATGGTTCCTAGTAGAAGGAATGTGAAATCCAGTAATACGCATGATCTAATGTGTAAGAAGGATCATATATTTCATGGTCTTAGGAAAACATTGAGAAGGTAAATAATCTCCTATGTATTCTCTTCATATGAAGAAATAATATCATGTGATAAAAAGACAGGTAAATAAATCTCTATGTCATATTTCATTGAAGTGAATCCAGAGAAAAAAAGGATGTTATGGAGAAATATGGACAAAGTGATGAAGGGAAAGACGGATTTTCACTTTTGTGATAATGGTGGAAAGAATAAACTTGGTAAAAGCTAGAATGAAATGGTTGTTTGTTATATGTGTGGAGAAAAAAAACACAATGTGACTGATTTAAAGGGTATGTAAAAGGTTTCAAATGTACAATGCTTCATTAGCAAGAATTTAGGACACTACGTGAATCAAGATCTCAATCATTATAGTATACTGCAAGTGATTCTATTGGATAATAATCATGTGAAGATACTACCATAGATGAAGAGTAATAACTAGTGTTCTTATGTTGTGATTGATGAATTATGTATAATAATTGTACTGCAAAACTATTTCATTATGGATTTGATATTTTGTGATACCACGAAAAGTGACTGAATAACTAGTTAAACATTATGGAAAATAGTTGGTTAATGGAAAGACAATCCTTAATATGGTCCCAATACTGAGGTATTGATTTTATAATAAGAGTTGATTCATTTGGGTAAATTTTATTTGATATTATTGACAACCTTGGAACTAATTAATGGTTTTTTATTCCACCATTATGGAAGATTACAACATTAATGAATTTAAGGAGTATATCTAGCATTCTATGTTTTAGAGAAGGAATAATGAAGTACATCCCTATTCAAACATTGTTTTTTGGTAATTAATTTTATTACAACATTTTAAGAGAATACATGATGATGGTATTAACATGTATATTATGTGACATACCTTATAAATTTTTAACTGGGAGTTCGCACAGATGTATTATGGATATGTCTAAAAGTTGTAATGGACTGATTGTACATTGGATACTATTGTTATGTTTAAATCATTTGTTAAGATTATTTTTGGATTGTTATAAAAAGTACAACCCCCAGGTCGGGTGAAAACCTGTCTCGTCTGACAAGGCCACGAGACTAGAACCTGCAACCGAAGGACAACAAGGGTGCATCACCTACCACTGGATAACGATATGTTCTTGTTTTTATAATGATGGTTTTTAAACGATATGATATATTATATATAGATTCATATTTTTTAAACCCTATACGATTATGATAAATAAAATATTTTTGAGTTATATTATCTTTTGGAGTGAAAGATGTATTTTTGGTAGAAATTAGTTAAAAGATTGAACTATACTATTGAATTTTTTTTCTTATTATATGAAGAAATTATTTCTTAATATTTTGAAAAAGGTCTTAAAAAATGTGTTATCATAATACCATATGTTTTAATTAACCAATGATATTTTAAAGTAATCATAGATTTAGGATTTGTGGCCCTCAATTTTCTTGTCATTTTTCACTTATTTTTTATTGATAACCTCAATCACTCCCTATAAATATTTATGTTTTCCTCCAATTATTTGTCTCAAATTTCCCCAAATGCTCTCCAATTTGAAATCTTAATTGTGTGGTGACTTTTTCATTTCCCATTTTCTCTTATTAAGTCTAAATTTTAGTACACCAATTCCTTAAATGGGTTTTCTTAAATTGTATTTTCTATTATCAACCATTTATTTTCATAGAACAATTTCAAATTGCAAGGATTTAATGTTTTTAATGAAAGTAGAATGTAACACCACATGATTTCATATTGTGTTGTCCGATTAATGTAATTAAATATATAGCGCTACACGCAACACCGAGTTCATGTGCATCATAACATATCAAACTAGCTATTTAAAAAAGAACTTATGAATACTATTAACTATATTTGGAATTTTATATATATCCTATATAATTTTCACATTCATATTTTGTTTTTATAGTCATAATTTAATGACAAATTCAATTTTTTATATACAAGAACTATTTTTCAAAAGTTTCACTTTTCTTCCTTTTAACAGAGAACCCTTTTTAAATCCAATATTTGAAAATTTTATATATTCAATTTAATGAAATTAAAATTTTCATTTGATGAAGGACATATAATATTAGTTTGTATAAATGTTTGGGACTGTTCTGATAACGTTCATATTTTTATGAATAATGAAAATTTCTAAATTTTAATTAAACATAACTATTTTAATCTAATTAATTTATGCAGTTAAATTATACATTTGAGTGGTTTTAAATTTTAATTTCATTATATTTCTAAAATTTAATATATGTTAGTTAATTTGATTTAATTTCACATTTAAATTGCACATAAACACATGTCAATCATTGGATTGAATTCAAGAGGAAAATCGTGTCACATTTTCTTTTTTATTTCCTTTCTATTTCACTTCTTTTATTATATCCACATCACCTCCCTTTACCAAAATGGAATGATTACTCTATTAAATTATATATATAACAATTATATCTTATTAATTTATTATCCATCTTTAAAATCCTCCATCTCAATCTTTTATTATGAAATCGTCGCATGTGATGTGTCAATTTAACTACATCATTGCTGATGCACTTTCATTTTCCTTAAATGACCTAAAGATTTTATGTAATATAGTTAAAAGGATAAAAAAATATGGTAATGTGTTTGATAAAGCCCTCAATTTTTTTTTATTACTAACATTAATACATAATACGTAATGATAAAACAAAATGATTTTGTTGTGATCGAAAATCCTCCAAAAATAACCTAAAAATATCATCATTAAATTTTAACTATTGATTCATCTTCATATATTATAAATAAATTATTTAAAAGTTCATTAAAACTTCTTATAGTATTATTAATAACATATAACAAAAATTCTAGATATTTATAATCATTTTAAACAATCATCCATTCATGTATATAAGTGAACTGATCATGAATACCATGAAAATGAATGCTCTTGGATGAAGAACTTATATTCTATCACTCATCAAAAGGCCTATGAATGAACATAATAAAACCCAAATTAATTATATTCTTCTATAAAAGGTTATTAAATTATTCGTTAGTTAATATAATAAGATTATATTTGAATTTTATGTCAATAAATCATTCAGAAACAAGTTATGGGGAATTCTAAAACCCAACTCTCTTTCTTTGGGTTATAACTCTTTTTCCCCATATTCAAAATTTTTATTCCATAAATATCTTTTATTAATCATTATCATACCTTTTCTATCATATAAATTTTTTATAATTCATATTATAAAAAACCACAATTTTATCCAAAAGAAATCTTCTTTCAAAAAACACACTTATCGAGATAGTTTATTCTTCACCCAATGTTGATGATTCTTATATCCGACATGTTTTACCTATTTCATTATGGAACCCAATGTTTATGAAAGTATTATTTATGAAATAGATCCCACTATTTTCCGTGGGTTATTTTTATGTCCATGTTTGATATATATTCTATGTGTCATGCATAATAATGTAAATGTTATCATGTGATAGATCAGATGAAAATTTTATAGAGCTCCAATGAATTTGGTAATTTGATTTATATCATGATAATAAGGTAAATATACATGAAAATTAATCTATATTTTTTCAAAACTAATCATGGTAGTCAACCATTATGAAATGATGTTTCATTTTTATACATTACCACATTCCATGAATTTATATAATGCTTCCACAGATAATTACAATGATGAAGTTATGATGATTCTCACCCTTGTTATATCAATTTAGGTTCATATATAACCTCTTAATATTCATCTATCTCAACCCTTTTTGACATATATACTTAGGTGCCATCATGTAATATGTAGAATTAAGGGGCCGATAAGAACCTAGGGAAGAAGGAATTAATTTAATGTTAATGTTTTATTGCATAAATTTTATGTATAGTAAAAAATTTCACAACACACTAAACATTTGGACCCTTTTTTTATTTATTTCATGTTATTTGATTTTATTATTATTCAATTGAAATGTACGGAAAATAATTGTCTTAATAGTTGATTATAGGGGATGGTTTCGTTAATTATGGAATTAGGATTAGAGAACCTTAATGAAAACCATCAGTGTGAGACTATGTATATTTACGCACCCAAAATGTATTTGTAAATATAGGGATCCACAAGATATCTCTTTAATATTAAATTAATAAAGAAATAAATTATCTATTCACATTGTATAGAATTATTATTTTTCCATCCGTTTCTATTTTAGAAAATGGTGGGAACCAGAAGAAATCCAACCAACAACCCATGGGAGGGAAAATGAATCAATTGCCCGAATGGTATCTATGTTTCCTTGTTAGTTGGAGTTCAAACATTCATCATAATTATTACAAAAGTATCTCAGGTTTTGAACAATTAACTGAATAATGTGGAACATCCCACTTCACCTAAGAGGAAGAAACTAATTATGGAGTATTTTATGTGGAAATTCCCAATTACTGTAGTGTATACTATGAACCCCTAGCTGTGGAATAGTGGTTCAACTCAATGGATATGATCTTTTTTTGTGCTTCCTTTTTCTAAGATGGAGAAAGAGGATCTGGTCATTTATCATCTACCTAGATAGGCTTCTTTAATCGAGGGTATTGATTTATAAAACCATATAGGAGGGTGAAATTGAAGAGATTGAGAGGTAATGCTGTAAGATATGTTATTATAATAAGTATTTCCCTTGAAAAATTAATACAAAGATGTAGAGATAATTCCTAGAGATGAAGAAAAATTAAGGATAATCTATCATGGCCTCTGAAGCAATTTTCATAATTCCTTAAACGAATGATTTGGGTTTTTTATCAATAATGAAAACAAAATTTTTAGATTGATTATTGGTTTAAATCCAAACATTCAAAAAGACCTAGAATTTCTAGACTATGAGAGTAATGATAAAGTTCTTCATTCATCCCTTAAAGTGGAGATGGTGTATAGAGAATGGCCCCATGGAATGGTTGATAATAAATGATAGATATAGTTTCATACAATAAGATCAATTGAGAAAGGAGCAAAGAATACTCAACCACACTCATGTCAAAATGTGGGAAGAATAATTATGGGAGATATCTATATTGGATAGGAAAATGCATCAAGTTTGTCATATAAGGCCACTAAACTCCATAATTTCAAAAAGACACGAGTAATGAGGATAATATTGTTTAGGAAAGGAGAAAACCACCCATGGTCCTTTGCCAAAACTGTATGGAAAATGGGAACTATTTCAAATAGTGCACTAAACCATGAGATCTCGAGGGTAATCATAATCATCATCAATAAAATCCAAAAGATCATGGGAAGGTTTATTTAATCACTACTTCAGAATTGGAGTAAGAAAATGATGTTGTACAAGGTATAGATACTATTCAACCAAAAATGGAAATTTTATTATTTGATTATGTTTCTAGAAATTTTATAATGTTGTGAATGTTTTCTAGAACTATTGAATTAAATCCCCTAATCCTTGAAGTAAAAATATCTAGAAATACACTGAATGGTGTAATCATTTCAACCCAAGTGTTGGACTCTTCTCATATTGGTTTCTATAGGAATATCCTAAAAACTAATCTTGTAACACTTCCCTTGGAGGAATTTAATGCAATACTAGGGTTGGATTGTATATCATTATATAGAGAAAATATAAAATAATGGGTAAGGAAATATATTTTCATATTTAGAACCATTCCATGATCCCCTAAAAATTAAAGGAACATCATGAATCTAAGCTGGAGAATCAATTAATGTTTTCGGTGCTGATTCCTTCTGAATAAGAATACTTCTCTCAAATAGTTGATTCAATGTATATTATCAACCAAGGTGATATAACAATCATGAAGGAATATTGTAATATATTTTTAGAAGAGTGACATGGACTTCCCCTAGATTGTTATATAGAGTTTTCAATAGAACTCATACTCGTAGATAAACCTATCTCAATGTGTCCCAATAGGATGGATCCTTTTGAATTATTGGAGTTAAATAAGTAGCTACAGGATCATATGGAAAAGTGATTCATTCACCATAGTGTATCACCTTGGGGTGTGACTGTGCTCTTTTTCAAGGAGAAGGATAATCATTGTGGTAGTGTATCGATTATTGAGAACCCAAAAAGATCACCATAAATAACAACTGTACTCTTCCATCTATTAGTGACTTGTTATATAAGTTCAGAGGAGATATTTACATCTTAATTGTGGATCATAATTCTGGATAAAATCGGCTAAAGGTGAATAAGTAATATATCTAGAATACAACCTTCCGTACAATGTATGGGCACAATGAGTTTTTGGTGATTCACATCAGACCTACATATTCCCCTACAATAATCATGGATTTGATGAATATATTCTTTAGTCAACACGTCAAAAAATTTGTAGTTTTTAACGATGATATACTCATCTACTCCAAGATCACTAAGGAACATGAATAACATTTTTTTGGGAGTTTTAGATATTATGGATGGATTTATTTTATCCAATGATTAAAAACTAGAACTTTTGTATGAAAAATGTCACAATCATAGGACATGTGATACCAAGAAAGTTAATTTCTATGGACCCTTCAAAAAAAGGCAATTGATGAATGGCCAAGACCCTATAGTGTTTAAATTATTCATATTTTTGTTGTATTAGTTGGGTACTACTGATGTTTTTTAAGAAATTTATCATGTTAGTCAATCATGCAGAGTAAGTTGATAGGGAAAGGGGTAAAGTTTGTTTGGATGAAAGAATGTGAGGAAAGGTTCAAGGAGAAAAAGAAAAGGCTGGTCACAACTTGTGTACTAACATCACTGAAGAGTGTATAATATTTTGTGATATACTGTGATGCTTAAAAAATTCTTGGTTTGTTTATGGATTCAAAAAAGATAATTGGATAACCAATTACTCACGCCAGTTGAAGATCCATTAGAACAACTACACAATGCCTGGTCTGGAGCTTACAACTATGATTTCTTCCTTGAAAATCTAGTGGCACTACCTATGTGGTGATTAGTCTAAAATATACCAATCTTAAGATTATAGATTATATATTAACACAAAAGGATCTCCAAAATTTTCAAATGAGATTGTTATTGAAAATTAGTTACTATATTTCATCTATTCACTAGCATCTTGGTAAAGAAAACAATGTAGTTGATGCTCTTATTTGAACGAAACCTATCAATATATCCATGTTGTTGATTGAGAAATAACCAATATTGATGGATATTAAAAACATGGATTTAGAAATCCAAATATTAGGGAATAAATACTTTGTTTCCCCAATGATTCCCTGGCCCTCTATCAACGACAAGATAAAGGAACCATAAGGGGATGACGTGGAGTTACAAAATATTCTGGATGTAGTAAATGAAGGAAAGTTAAAATAGTTCCATATCAATGATGGTGGTTTGTTTTGGTTAGGAATGAGGCTCTATATGCCTTCATCACCAGGGATAACAATGAAGATATTGGAAAATCCACATATCTAAATATTCTATATCCGTCTTGGGAGTAAAATGATGTATAGAGATATCTGAGAACACTTCTGGTGGGACAACATGATTAAGGAGACTGGTGAGTATACCTCAGGGTAAATAATATGTTATCATGTTTAAGAAGAGTGATAGAAGTATATAGGGATGATGTAATCATTTATTATACCAATACTGAAAATAGAGAATTTCACAATGGACTTTGACACGGGTCTCTAGAAGACATAGAAAGGATATAATACAATATGGGTTGTGGTGGACCTGCTCACCCAGACATCCCACTTTACCACTATTCTAGAAGATCTCTCACATTAGAAACATGAAATGATATATCAAAAGGATCTGTTGAGACTGAATAGAGTTCCACTCTTGATTATTATTGATCATTATCCAATGAACACATCTAAATTTTTGAGAGGTCATCAAAATGTTTTGAGTACTAAATTATATTTCTGCAACGCCTATCACCCCAATATAGATAGACAATCTTAAAGGATTATTTAGACACTCGATGATATTCTAGGTGACTATTCATTATAATTCATAGTTGTATGGTATGAAAATCTCCCATTTGTTGAGTTATCATATAACAATATCTTCTACTATAGTATTATTTGGGATCCAGAAGAATCTATGTATGGAATGTGATGGAGAAATATAACTTGTTGGAAAGAAGATGGAAAAATAATTCTACTCAGACCTGATCTATTGAAATAGATGACATAAATAGTTCAAGCCATCTAACAACATATCAAGGCTGTATAGATTCAGTGAAAGATCTTTGATAAAATCATTCGAATGGACTTTGGAGTTTAAAATTAGAGATAAATTCTTCCTTACAATACAACAATGGATGAGCAGAATGATGATTGAATTAACGGGAAGTTAATCCAGAGGTAAACAGGCCCCATTGATATCCTTGATTTCAAAGGATCCTCAGCCTAACAGCTTGCACGTCCACTAAATATGGATCATGTTCATGATGATTTCTACATGTCACCCTGGAGAATGTATAAACCAGATCCATTGCATGTACAGAACTTAGAGGTGGAATAGTTGGAAGATCGTATCTCTTATGAGGAGCAGGCATTATAGATTACCGATCAAAGAGATAAGGTTTTATGAAACAATATTACAACCTTTTTAAAGTGTTGTTAACAAACCATAAGTATAAAGAAGAAACGTGGGATCTAGAGAAGGTGATTAAGGAGATATACCCTCACCTGTTTATGTGATTCAAAATTTCAAATGAGAAATTTTAAAATGATGGAGGAATATAATGACCCAAACATTTATCAATGGACTTTATCCCCTCTTATAATAATTCAATATAGTTTAAAGAATAAAAATTACTAATACACCATCGTAAAAATATTATAATAGAATAATTAGAGAAATGTTTAGTATTAAAAAAAGTTATGGAACCTGTATCGATGAATTGTACCATAACCTTTGGAATAGTAATATGAGCTTTATGAATAGTAAACAGAACAAATGAATAGTAACCACACTCGTGAAAGTATAAATGAAATTTAGGAATCATATAAATAAAAATATGGTATAATTACAGCATAGTTTTAGTAATTAAATTTTATAAAATTATTAATTAAGTGTTGGTATTTTTATAATTCATAAATATTTAATTTAAATTTTATGATCAAATTAATAATTTAAAAGAAATTTAAATTTCCCAAAATTTATTCATAAATTATTATTTTTACAAATAATGATATTTAGAAAATTTTATGATATCTTAAGAAAATTTTCAATTTGTTATAAACCCAATTATAAATTTAAAATATGTATTCTCCATTTAAATGATGATTTTAATTAAAAAATAAATAACTTTTATTTATAATTTTTTAAACAAAATGGAGTTCATTTTTTAATTCTACATGTCAGAAAATGCATAAGGGGAATTTTTGATATTTTTCTGAGATACTTGAATTTTAGTTGAATAGTAAAATTCATTAATTTATAATGTATATACATTATAAGATAATTTAACTATTAATTGATTCATCAATGATGAAAGAACCCCAGTATAGAACTATCCTTCATTAGTTTGGTAAATTTGTTGATAAAACTCAAAATATTAATATTCTTGGGCTAAAATAACAAACTAATGATTAAAATATTGGGGAAACTCCCCTCTCCCACAGTATAAGAACTAATTCTCACCATTTATTTTCCTCACACCTCTCAAGAATTTATAATTTCCTAAATTGTAACAAAAAATCTTCGATATCCCATCTCCCATATCCAAGATCTCTTGGTATTAGACGATGTCCATGACTAGGCTCCTTGAGTGGGATCTCAAGAAGAGAATTCCAGATGTGATGACCCATCCCTAGGGCACGTGCCGTGACTACCCCTAGCCCTCCTACCATAGGCCTGGGGCTGGTGACTAGCACTAAAGGTGTAATACCTATAAAAGGGAAAGAATTTCCTTTTAACCAGTAACTCACACACAAACAAATGAAGTAGAGTACACAACTGAAAGTAAACACCAAGAAAAAATGTACACAAAAGTAAGTGTTGAAAGGAAGGGGGTCGGAAATACAAGCCCAATAGTAATGTACATCATCTGTAAAGCTAGAAAAACTACAATAAGGTAAACATCAACTACTGAGTCTTCCTCCATTAATCCCAACATAAGGGTGGGTACATATGGCCTCCTCAGCACCCTAGGTTCGTTCGTCTGCTCGAAATACGTCTCGCCAAGTGGTCCACCTTCGGGTACCATCCAACTCTACAACTCTCTGTCTGGATCATTGTTGTTTGTCCTCTGAAACCAACACAATGATGTGCGGGCAATGCCCGTGTAGGGTTGAGTATAAAGATACTCAGTAGGGGACCCTGAGACCCTTGAAGGGCTCCCAGAATCCACAAAGGATAAACCATAGTAGAAAGATACAATCACGAAGTATCAACCAACCCTACTTTGGTATATTCCCATACATATACATATGTAACCAGTCATAGCCGGACTCCAACTCTCGAGCCCAATCACAACCCAGTACACACAGGAAGTAAAGTCTATCACATCGATGATAATTATGGAATGACAAGACTCATCTCACACAGATATACATATTTCGTATAGCGATAGAGATGATCAGATGTAGTCACTGATTCATCTAAGCTATCGGACCCACACAGGATACATGACCAGCTAAGTTTTCAGACACACACAGTATACATGACCAACTACTATGTCGGACCCACACAGGATACTGGAATAGATCATAGAACTATCAGACCCATGGAGGATCCCGGTACTGCAGTCATCGCTACCAAACCCATGGAGGATTCTATTTCAGTAATCATCACTATCGAAGCCACGTAAGATTCCGGTTCAGTATTCATCACTTTCAAACCCACGTAGGATTCCAGTACATCAGTCGCTGCAGCCAGCTCTAGTGTTCCCACACACAGGATGCGATTTCAGTAGGGTCCACTCCTCGAGCCAAATGGTGATACATCAACTACCATGATGTCATGAGTTTATGTATCACAAAGTTTCGTCTCATCAAAACGAACCCAACGCGATAAGCGATGCATGAATCGAATGCCCAGTCTGAGAGTTATTAGCATTTTCGTTCCTAGGGCCCGGTTGGATTTATGCTCATTCCAAACCCGACAATTTTCTAAATTTTTTCAGAACTCACTTACATTATCGCAAACCCCTGGCCATGTTATGGAGTGGTGGTTGTACAGTCACCGGGACCCAGTTGTCACATTTGGTATCAGAGGTGGTACCCAGCCTTAATTGTGGTGCACTACCTGGGAGGATATGTATGGCCCACAACAAGGACACTATTCTCTAAATGGGGGTGGGGGGTGATTGTAACACCCACAAATAATAAAGGGTCAAATGGATAAATGATATGTCTCATGTCAACTAAGTGCACCTTCCTTCTCGGGAGCTTGTCTGATTAGAAATCCACAGTTAAACAGGGACAAATCACACTGGAAAGGTCATGTGATGGCCTGTGGGGACTATAATTAGTCAGATGACCCGTTCAGGCATGTGGTTGGGCCCCTGGGTGGGGACCACAAGTCTGCGGGGCACTTGGTGGTACCTGCTGGGCGATGACATGATGACCATGTTAAGGTGGGGTGGTTGTACTGTCACCGAGACCCAGTGGTCACATTACCTGTCCCTAGGGCCCGTGTCGGGACGACCCCAAGCCCACTTTCCATAGGTTAGCGGCTGGATACTAGCACCAATGGTGTATTCCCTATAAAAAGGGAAGGAATTTCCTTTTAACCTGTAACTCCCACACAGCTAGAACCCAAGCGACAGAGTACTTAACTGATAGTAAACATGATGTAAAAAGGTATACAAAAGTAAGTGCTAAAATGAAAGGGTCCGGTAATACAATCCCAATAGTATAGTACAAAATCTGTAAATCTAGTACAACTGGAGAAAGGTAAACAGTAATTACTGAGTTGTCCTCCGGGAAAACTACCTGAAGGGTGCGTACAGATGGCCTCCTCAGCACCCCATGTCCTCCAGTCCACTCTGAATACGTCTCCCCAAGTGGTCCACCTTCGGGTACCGTCCAGCTCTACAACTCTCTACCTCGATATGTGTTGTCCGTCGTCTTCCACACACACAACGTTGTGCGAGCATAACCAGTGCAGGGGTGAGTATAATGATACACAGTAAGGGACCATGAGACCCCAGAAGGACTCCCAGAAACCCCAATGGATAAAAAATAGTAGAATGATACAATCACGAAATATCAAAAAACCCTACATAGGTATATGCCTATATTTATTCCTTAGTTACCGGTCACGGCACGACTCCAACTCTCGAGCACAGTCACAACCCAGTCCACACAAGAAGTAAATTCTATCACATCGATGATAATGATTGAAAGACAAGGCTCTGCTCACATAGAAATACATCGTTCTTATAGCAATAAGGATGATCAGATGTAGTCACTAATTCATATAAGCTGTCAGACCCACATAGGTTACAGGACTAGCTAAGCTGTCGAACCCAAACAGGATACCGGACCAGCTACTCGGTCGGACCCACACAGGATACTGGAAAAAAAATCAGAACTGTCAGACCCATGGAGGATCCTAGTACAATAGTCAACACTATCAAACCCACGGAGGATTCTAGTTCAGTAATCATCTTTGTAGAACCCACATATGATTCCGGTATAGTAGTCGTCGCAGCCAGCTCTAGGGTTCCCACACACATCATGCTCGATTCTAGCAGGGTTTGCTTCTCGAGACAAGTGAAGATACATCAACTACCATGATTCCCTAAGTTGATGTATCATGTAGTTGTGTCTCATCAAAAGGAACCCAATTCCATAGATGGCGCATCAATCAGACGCCCGATCTTAGAGTTTTTAGCATTTTCGTTCCAGGGGCCCGGTTGGATTTACATTCATTCCAAACCCGACTATTTTACAAAGTAGTCTAGAAGTAACTTAGAGTATTGAAAAAGGACCACCTCATCATGAGGGTCCCTATGTCATAGACAACACCTTGATCTAACATGAAGACTAGGATATATTAGCATTTAAGAAAAGAAGAGTCTAGCCCATCAAGCCCAGTTGGCTGGTGGGTCACCCCGACCCGGTTCGGCAGGTCCGACCCAGCTGGGGGTCGGCCCGACCCGATGGAGTGTGGCCCAACTGCAGATCCAGCCTGGCAGGTCCGACCCTATAGGGGGGGCGGCCTGGCCCAGTGGGGCGAGGCCTACCCGCGGACCTGGCTCGCTCTTCGGGCCAGTTTAGTTCGCCTGGTGGCGCCATACAACATCGCCCCTCCTCTGCCCGACCAGCCGTATCTGGCCTGTTCTTTCCAGCATGATCAGCCTGCAAAGCGACCCGCGGATAACCCCACGTGGAGCCAAGAGACGTTGCGGTCTTCCAGCCCGGCCAGTAGGTGGCTGGCCGGTTCACCCAGCAGAGCTATCCGTATATTGAGCCGCAATCTTCTCTTTGCAGTGCCTATGGGCACCACGGTCCCTCAACCCGGCAGGAAGGTGACTGACGGGTTCTTCCAACAGAGCGGCATGCGGTTGCAGGCTGCAGTCTCCCTCTACGTGGCTCCTACGGGCTCCACGGTCTTCCATCGGGCGAGCAGATTTGGCCGGCTGGTCATCCTGCGGACCGGCACCACGGAGTCCGGTTTAGTTGTCCGCCTCCGCACCTCCACAACGGCGCGACGACACCACATTCATGCTGCTCTCTACACTGTGCGACGGTGCCACGCTACCTCCCCTATCACCGTTCTTATCTAGCACAGTGCGATGGCACCGCTCCCTTTCGGCTCCGCCTCTGATGTCAACAAAATAATATTCAATGGAGGTTTTTCGGGCATTTTTTTTTCAGCCTGCGCCATCCGCGTTAGGTGATATCAATTTTCCAACATTGAAATAAAGTAAACATCGATGAATCGAGGATATAATTTTATTCATTTAAAATTAAATAAATCCTCCTACCTTGATTCAATAACGTTGTCGACGTCACGGAAGACGGTGTCGCGGAAGACAGACATCGTTCCGTCAACATTGGAGGGGGAGTCGTTGTCATTGGTGACATTTTTCGCAGGCTTCTTCTTCCCATGCTTGCCCTGATTGGAAGGGAAGAAGACTTGTCATCGTTATTCGGTGGATATAGAGTTATTTGTTTGAAGAAAGCTCTCTCAATTTCTCCGTGGCTCCACCAACACTCCAAATCTCTCAAATGATTATGAAAATGCCAAATAAAACAATAGCTTCACTTATTTAAAGATGGCATAATGTTTTCAAAATTAAAATTCTCAAATTAATTAATTAATTATGGAGCTCAATTAATTAATTAATGGTGTTGGAAATATAAGGAGAGAAAGTTGGAGGTGGAGAGTTTTCAAAATTAAAAATGGAGGTGGAATGTGGAGGGTTTAACCCACATCAATGGGGGGTTTCCAGTGTTTCATGGGGAATTTGAGGAGTTTGTGTTCGTGAGGGCCCCACCACACTATAACCTCCCATTTGAGGTTATGTGGGGGGTGGGCCCCACTTCCAACTTCCATCTGGTGGATTTAACCACCACCCATATAAAAAATATGTGAATCATATTTTTATTTATTTAAAATTCGAAAAAACCCACAAATAACTTCCAACCATTACTAAACGCAACTACGGTAAAGGTCTCCTTAAGCGAATACTGGTGCTACGAGTTCATGAGTGTCCTAATATTTCAATTCAGAGCACCAGTTCAAAAGATATAAAAATCCCCCTAGTACGTCTACTGAACGTACCCAAACAAGATTTTAGAAAATTATTCTGGGCACACCGGGCCTCAGAATCAGGTGCCGTCAGAAACTGCGAACTCGTAAAATTCCCGTTTATTTAAGAAAAAAAGTTTCCACGGGATTTTTGGGTCATTAAATTCTCCCCACCTTAGGTATTTAAGTCCCTGTAAGCTACAACACACACTAAGGAAACAAATAGGGGTACTGAGCATGCATTTTAGCCTCCCGCCCCCACATGCTCTCCTAGAGGTTCCCATGCTATCAGTGAATACACACCAGAGGAATCGACCGTCCTCATAGGAACTACTCCTGTTGATCCTCGATCTCCACTGGGACCTCCAAGAATGTTTCCCCATAATTGATCTCCAGATCCCTATAGTCGATGATGTGGGACAGTTCGTGCACTAATTGGTATCAGAGAAATCGGTTCTACCCCAAAACATGGATTCTAATTATTTTAACAGCAAAATTGTTTAGTGTTTTGGATGTGGTTATCAGTTTAGGGAAATCTGTGTTGGTGCGGAGGCTGACATATCCATACACTAGGACTCTGTCTTCTGATCTTCGACCCAGTGAACGAAAACACTGATTGCGTGTGTGTTTCCGTTGAAAAGTTTTCATTGTGATTACTTTTTGTCAGCTCATCATGTATAATGTTTTATCATTGGCGCACCTATTTCTTTTCAGGATAGCCCCATGAAGGCAGCCATTTAGGGTTCCATGTTATGTACAAGATTGTAGCCCACAGAGCGATGAGGCCTTGGTGTAGGGCCCCGTCGCAGTGGAGGTTCCAGTAGTACCAATACCCGCTGGGCCACTGTTCCCACTAGCTCCAGTAGTAGAGTGTGCCCACTACCTGAGTGTGTTGTATGAGTTCCAGCACCAGAGGCCGCCCAGGTTATGGGGAGAGATTGACCCACACTAAGCGAAGGATTTGATGGAGGCTGTCGTGAGAGTTATCAGATTGGTAGGGACACCCGCCGAACTCATGGTGATCCTTGTTGCGAGTCTCCTGTAGGCAGCAGCAGACAAATGGTGGAGCCTGATGCACCAGGTGAATGATAAGGCATCATTAATCTGGATAGACATCGAGAGTCTCTTTCACTCAGAGTTTTTTCTAGCCACCCTTCATGTGGTGTGGATTTAGGAGTTACTTCATCTGCATCAGGGCAACATGACAGTAGCTCAGGACACAGCGAGGTTCACCGACCTCTCGCACTACACCACAGATACGGTACGAGACCCAGTATTCAGTGCCTAGACCTTTGATTAGGGACTCAGGCATGAGATCAAGGGTTTGATGATTCCCCTTAGCATTCTGACATAGGCAGGGGTGATGGAGTGAGCCCTTCTAGTAGATATTTTTCTCACTGAGCAGTCACTAGCAGCAAGAACAACCACAGGGTGACACGTATCAGATTCATCTGTAGTCGGTAGCAGACAGAGGACCCAAAGGTCCAAGAGGACCAGGCCATCAGGTGGGAGACCCCAGGAAATGAGATCGGTTGTGTGGGGAAAACAAGACAGAGCTAGCTATACGAGGACCATGCAATGTTATGCATGCAGCGGGTAGGTCCACATGGCTCGAGACTGCCCGACCTGCCGTGCAGATGAGCTGTAGATAGTAGAGGGACCACCCAGGTAGAGAAGAGGTTTAACCATGGTGGACCCTAGAGAGAAGGAGGAATTGGTAGAGGAGCTGGATGAGAATCAGGTGGTGGACGACATTTTAAGGCTCTACCACCACCACCAACCGGAGGTCCACCCCGACCATATGAAGCTAGTGAACAGAGGCGGGCTTAGCTCCAGGCAGTCAAGTCCTATGACCACGACACACCTGATATGATTCAAGGTACTATATATTTGTACTAAATCCTTGCTATAATTATTATATACACAGGTGCTAGTCATTATTTTATTACCACTGCCCTCGTTCGGAGCTCGGAGATTCCAACGAATCTGTTCGCTTGATCCTTTTGGCTAGAGACTTCTACGGGATCAGACTCGACAATTACGCACTAGTGCCGGCAGTGTGAGCTTACTCTAGGAGACGAGAGATTCGGCTGGGGTCTTCTTGTAGTGGTGTCGAGGCCTTAGGACGTAATCTTGGGTATGGATTAGATATCCAGAGGTTATGCTCGGATTGACTGTATTCGGGTAAAAGTTCGGTAGATCCGCACGGATGGGACCGGGTTCACCTTCACCTGTGAGAAGGGAGCCTTTGCAGCGCAGGATGCAGTTGTACAGAGGAGGGGGCATCTGATCACACATCAGTTGGATAGGCTCATTCTCGGAGTGGTTGATGTGAGGAGTTTGAGGTGTCCTGTTGTGGCGGGCTCACCTTCACCTTCTCCAAGAATGTAGATGAGAGCTTGTAACCGTGTGTCCACTATCGTCACCTGAATTAGGTGACCATGAAGACCATGTCCCCACTATCGAGGATTGAAGACATATTTGATCAGCTCAAGGGAGAAAGATGGTTCTCGAAGATAGACCTCAGGTTAGGTTATCAACAGCTCAGAGGTCGAGATGAGGATGTGGAGGAGAAGGCCTTCAATTGTTAGTATGGCCCCTATGAGTTCTTGGTTATACCATTCGGAAAAACCAACACACTAATACTATTCATGAGTCTCTCGAACATGATCTTTCAGACTTACCTCGATCGTTTAGTCGTAGTCTTCATTGACAAGATTCTAATTTATTCGACTACTGAGGAGGAGAACGCCTACCATTTGCGGGTAGTACTGGATACACTCCGAGAGCAACGACATTATTATAAGCTCTCTATGTTCTAGTTCAGGATTCGTTAGGTTCAATTTCTAGGACACATCATCTCGGAGGCTGTAGTTGAAGTGGTTCCAGTGATGATCGAGGTAGTACTTTCTTGGGAACCACCTAGGAGTGTGATGGAGGTTCGGAGATTTTTGGGACTGGCTGGGTACTATCGGCGATTTTTTCTAGACTTATCCAGAGTTGCAGTACTACTTTCAGCATAGAAGATGAAGGGGTAATCCTTCGTGTGGTCAGATAGATGCCAGCATAGCTTTTAGGAGCAGAGGCAGAGGCTGACCAGTGCGCCCATCTTAAGGCTACCAGAGGGGGGTGTAGGGTATGTAGTGTTCTGTGACGCATCAGAGACCAAACACCGGTGTGTCCTAATTCAGGAGTGAGCAGTGATTGCATATGGTTCACGGTAGATGAGACAATAGAGAAAGAACTACACTACCCATGACATGGATTTAGCAGTAGTGGTATTCGCCTTGAATATGTGGTGGTACTATCTAATGGGGGAGCGTTTTACAGTCTATTCTAACCACCAGAGCCTCAAGTAAATCTTCTCACAGAAATACCTGAACCTGAGACAGCGGAGATGGATTAAGATCCTCCAGGACTATGACTTCGAGATAGACTATACTCCAAGGTAGGGGAATGTTATAGAAAGTTCACTTAGTAGGAAGTCAACTTCAAGGAGAGGCGATTGAGTAGCTTGCCGCATTGCAGATATCCTTTGTGGATAGAGATGGAGCTGACTTTCTGCAATCTCTCACTGTCACTCCTCTACTCCTTTAGTGATTCGGGGAGGCACCGCGTGGGGACATTGACTGTGAGACCCAACGTGTTCAGATATCCTCAGGACAGGCACCTGATGAATTTTCTGAAGGTGGGGAGCACATCATTCTCTTTAGAGGATGTACCATGGTAATGGTTGCACTATAGGAGGAGGTGTTTAGGGAGTTCCAAAATTCCCCTCTAGTGGTACATCCATGAGTGGCGAAGATATATCAAGACCTCAAACGACAAAACTGGTGGCCGGCAATGAAAAAGGTAGTAGTAGAGTTTGTCTCGCGATGCCTCACTTGTCAGCAAGTGAAGGCGGAGCACCATGTACTAGAAGGCTTGGTACAACCCTTATAGGTCCCAGAGTGAAAGTGGGATGCGATATCCATGGATTTCGTGATGGTACATCTATGTACATCCAGAGGACACGACTCTATCTAGGTGATCGTTGACTGACTCAACAAGTCGTCCCACTTCCTACCGATTAGAGAGCAGGGATCGGTAGAGAGCTTGGGATGCCTCTATGTGCAGTAGATTATGCTTTTTTACATAAATTTCCCTCTTCTATTGTATATGACCATGAATCACTCTTTACTTACCGAATTTGGAAGGTGTTGCAGGATGCTATTGGGATGCAGCTTTGCATGAGCACCACCATCCATCCTCAGACGGCCAGACCGAGCAGACCAACCAGACACATGAGGACATGCTTCGTGATAGTGTCCTTGATTTTGGTTGTAGTATATAGGATCACTTACCCTTGGTGGAGTTTTCATTCAACAACAGTTACCACTCCACCATCGGGATGGAACCTTACGAGGCATTGTACGACCGACCATTAAGATCAAATATGTGTTGTGCTGACCCAGGGGAGTCGGCACTTATAGGACTAGAGATGGTTCATGATATAATAGAGAAGGTACTAATCATCCAGGAGAGGATGACGACTGCACAGAGCACACATAAGTCCAATGCTGATAGTAGACAGAGACCACTGGAGTTAAAGAATGGTGACCACATCTTCTTACGGGTATCACCTCGACAAGGACTACAATTATTTGACTGAGGTGGCAAGTTATCTCCGTGATTAATTGGACCATTCCAATTCCTATGTAGAGTAGGTGATGAGGCTTACCACCTATCCCTTCGACCTTAGTTGCATCGGGTGCACGACGTCTTCCACGTATCTCAGCTGTGGAGATACGTGCATGACCCCTCCCACATAATCGACCATGTGGAGCTGGACATCGATGACGGAGATACATTCATAGAGGTCCCAGTGGAGATCGAGGATCGACAAGAGCAGGTCCTATGAGGACGGTCGATTCCACTGGTGTGCATTCTCTGGCAGCACGAAAACCTCCAGGAGAACACATTGGAGAGGGAGGTTCGGATGCGTCCCCAGTACCCCCATTTGTTTCCTTAGTGTGTGTTGTATCTTATGGGGACGTAATGCCCTATGTTGGAGAGAATGTAAAGACTCTAAAATCCCATGGAAAATATTCCACACTATTTCTAGGTCATTACACCAGAGGTAAATCCTCTCTCATTTTCATTTAATTCCAATTCAGTTTTATTTGTTTTCTTATTATCTACTCACCTAACTTCATCAGAATGTAATGGTAATGCCCTTAAATTAAAATTATTGGAATTATATCATTATAATGGATGATCAATCATTATAATATTCACTCTCAGTCTTTTATTTTGAAATTGTTATTTGTGATGTGTTAATTTTTCGACATTGTGAGTGATGCAATTTCATTTTTGAGAAACACATTCACGGTTGTGAATAAAAACATTTAATGTATTAAAATAGCTAATAATATTTATGTTAAAAACCTCTATATATTCTATAAAAACATTTTTACATTATTAAAACTTATTAAATAAATGGGATAGTTGTGATTGAAAAAACAATAAAATTAATCTCAAACGTTCATCATTATCTTTCTTCAAGTGATTTAATGTAATGAAATATAACCGAATTCATTAATAGATAATTAAAATTTTTAAAACATAATTAATTACATATAACAAAAAATCTACATATTTATAATTTTTTTACATGATCTTCCATTCATCTATAAAACTTGACTAATCATGAGAACCATGAAAAAAAATTCTCCATAATGGTGAAATTAAATTATATAACTCATCAAAAGGGCCATTAAAAAACATAATAAATACATAATTAATAATATTCATTTATAAAAGGTTCTTAAAATTTTTATTAATTAATATTATGTTATTATACCAGACATTAAAGTGAAAAAAGAATTTTTACTCATTGTAAGGGGAATTCTCAAACCCAAAACTATTTATTTGTTGTTTCCATATTTCACCCAATATTCAGTATGGATAATACATAAATATTATTTAGTCATCATTATAATTCCTTTACAAGGATAAACATGTTTTCTAATTGAGATTATGACAATAACAATGTTTTCCAAAATAACTCTTCATTCAAAAAAACACTTCTAAGTATTGTTTAGTCTTCACTAAAAGTTGACAATTCTTATATCAATAATTTTATTCCCTATAGAACTTGGGAAAACAATGATTATTTTTTAATACTTTATTAAATGGAACCCATTCTTGTCCATGGGTTATTTTTATGTATAATATTAGACTATGTTCTATGATTCATTCATGATAATGTAAATGTTGTGATGTGACGAGAGTGCCCAAAATAATATAGTGCAATGTAAATTTATGATGTGATTGGTGTTCCTAGAACTATAATGATCTTCTATGAATTGGTTAATGTGATATATCTGATGAGAAAAATTGAATATGCATGACAATGATGTCATATTTGTTCATAATTATTTGTGGTAGTTTACTACTACGACATGATGTTTCATATTCATTCATTACCACATTCAAAGAATTTATGTAATGGTTCATCTCATTATTATGATGACGATGTAATAATTATTGTCACCCCATGCTATATTGATTTGTGTTATCACTAATCCTTTTAATATGATTCTAAATGACAACTTTTTAATTTATATCATCATATAACTACTTGTACTAATGCAAAAAAGAAGCAAGAAATTATGGAATGAAGAAATGTTTAAGTTTTATTCAGTAAAGTTTACGTATAGTACTAATTTTCCCATTTCACAATACCTTTTTATCCTCTTTATGTAATGATTTTATGTTTTATAAAATGATGTAATGATAATTTAAGGAAATTTAAGGTCACTATATGCAATATAAGAATTTGAGAATTGACACAATATTTGAAAAATTAGGGGTATGAAGAATAAATGGTTGCATGATAAGGTAACCGAGTCATTCCCAATTGGACAATGATTCTCATATCCTGCCTAATAAGAATGAATTATGGGACAAACATGTGCTACTAGAATTGTGTTCTGATTTTGATTTTCCAAGAGTATTTTACACATTTTTTTCATTGCTTTGTATCATTAATGTATAGGGGAGAAGTGAGATTAACTAAAACCACGTTGAAAGAGTCTACATATTGTAATGAGGTGAATTTTGATCTATTTTAAATGAATTCTCCTTACATATAAATGTCATTCATCCTTCACAATATATGCAAGGTTCTAACAAGCCCTTGTATGATGGAATCCTCATACTGATCTATGAAAGAGATGATTTTGTGGCATTACGTAGTTTAACGTATTAAATAGTACACATTATCAATGTAATCATTGACTTCATACTCTTGAGGGATTGGAATAAAATATATAAATACATCTGTATTTCTTTTTATTAGACTCTTGGAATATAGGTTTGATAGACTATTCAAAAAAAGGGCTAGTTGTTTCAAAAAATTGTTCTTATTGTAACACCTGAAGGTTTTAAAAATAAATTGAATTCTTGAATCTTTGTATTATATAGGTATTTATAATTAGACATTAAACATAAATTTCAATATTCTATGTTTTTAATTTTTTAAAACAATCATCTAATTTTTTTTCCAATTAGTTACTTGTAGTCTAATGCAACAATTTTTTTCGGTATTAGTAACATACCATTATGAATAGTAATATGAATATTATTATGACCCTAAGGAATAGTAAATTATATTAATATTTTATTTTCTTATGGCCTTTGTATATTAACATTATGGTTAATTTTTCAATGTGATTTAAAAACAGTTATAGTTTAAAAATTGTTTATTTTTGAAATAAGTAAGATTTTATTTAAATTTTTAATTAATAATATTTTCAAAATAATTTTCAAAAAATGGAGTTCATTTTTTTCTACACATTGAAAATGGTAAGGGTATATTTTTTGGATTTTTAGGATAGGGTTGATTTTTCGGTGAATAGAAAAAATACTGTTTTGAGTTTTGGTGTATTAATGACATCATTAAGGATGTAATTTTGATGTAATGAATTTGGTTGACCTGGGTATAGTAAAATAATATGTGAGGTTTCCCATGTGTCTAATAATTTTTGAATATACCATGGTCATGCCCATGGTTTTTCAAATACCACTAATGAGGTTTCCCTTGGAAATTATTAAAATATTCCTTCACATTACCAAAAAAACCCATTTCTTCAATAAATTAATTCCTAATTCCTCATAAATAATCCTCTAGCCTAATTACCTACTTATATTTCCATAAAAGGTTTCCTAAATCCACTATGGTCCCAAACACCATGTTCGAGGAGTTACTCTACATGGTAAGAAAAATCTACATTTCATTCATTTTCCATAAAGTTCTCTTTTATGTTGTATAACATTCATGTTTCCATACCATTTTCTTTTTAGCTTCTTATTATTTATATATTATATATTTTGATTCATTTTAGGATGGGTGACTCATGTCTATGTTCTTTTTAATATTTTCTAAAATCATGTTGCATAGCCGTTAGGCAGTTGAATTTTTGTAAGGTATTCTTCAATTATTCTTTTATTTTGAGTTTTTTTTATTCATTCCCCATCTCCTCTTACCCAAGAAGAATTAAAGCACCAATAATTATGTATATTTTGGATGTTCTCTAGTTCATGGAAATCCATAATCATTATTCTCTTATTTCCCACTTATTCAATGAATACGAATATTGTCCGTGATGTGTCCAATTACAGACATCATGGATGCTGTGATTTCAATTTCAATTAATTATTTCAATTCCAGTGATGAAACCTTTTTTAGGGTTGAACCCATTTATAATATATGTATTATGTCTCATCAATTGTTTTGGATTTCATTTTAACTAATGGTTTTAATTTATAAGACAATATGAGGTCGGTATTATGAAAGAACCACTAAAAAGTTTTTAACGAACATCATTAATATTTAATCTTATATATCATCCTCAGATAAAACATCATAATGATAAATTATATAAATTATTATTCTGCAAATATGTAAGTACATTCCAATTCCAATTATATATTTTCACATCCAATCAACAATAATATCAATCATTAACCAGTCATGGAAAACAAGTAAAGAAAACACCCCAAAACAATGAAAGGAAAAAATATTAACAAATAAAGGGTGAAATGGTCAAATTAAATTATCATATAAGATATTATAAAGATGAATACATGTTTTTATGTTATTAATAAATCTTTTTAACCATTATACAGAGATTTTAAACACATTATAAGAAAAAATATCCTGAGATAAGGGAATTCATAACCTGATTTACCTTCGTTGTGTTAACCTTCTTCTTTATTCATTATATGGTATTAAGATTATTGGTGTGATGGATTTTTGTTTATAATGTTTATTATTATGTGTATTTATACTTTATACATATATCCTTTCAGTTTAATTAATTCCCACACTAAATTTTTTTTAATGGACTTTCCTTTTAGAATCCTTTTAAAACTCTCTTTAATATAATTCAAATGGATTGTTTTTTTTCTTATGTGTATAGAATGCGTAGTTTCTCTTGATTTGAAGATACATTAACACCATAATATGTTCCTTGGACATTATTTATGTTGGTTGGGGCCCATTATAGATCATGAAATGTTGGGTTGAGCCCATTATAGCTCAATATATGTTGGGTTGAGCCTCTTTATATCTCATGATATTTTGGGTTGAGCCCATTATAGCTCCAGATATGATGGGTGAGCACCATTATAGCTCTCCAATTCATTGGTTACACTGTAGATGGATGTTGACCCAAAAAGTTTTCTATATATAATGGTGAACATAATAGTGATATGGTAAATATATCCCAAGGCAACAACATTTGTATACCAGGCATTCGAGTTTTTATAATATGGGTTTTATTGGTATTTATGTTATCACATGACTTACACTTTCTATCTTTATATCCCTTACTGAGTATTATACTCGTCCCATGTCTTTAGAAAAAAATTCATAGGATATAAGGATGGGTAAGAGAAATAAGGGAATCATGATGTTTGATATTGACTGTAGTCCAATAAATCATGCTTTATGTTTTAATGTCTTATATTTTGAATAAAATGGAAATTGTTTTTAATAGAGTCCTATTTGTATGAATTTCGTATGTTTCTTATGTTTTTTATTCATATTATTTAAAACACAACACCTAATAATATCCTTAATGTGTAATAATGTATTTTCTTGTTTAATATTCAATATTAAGTAACGTTATAAAGAAGGGTCCTTATATTTGGTACTAGAGGATGGTTTAGATAACTTTGGGTGTTGGGATGTTATTTAAAGAATACCATAAATTATTTTTACTCTTTGGTTACATTGAAATTTAATATCATTTAAGGGTTACCATATTTCTTCATCATTGTTATTTTTGTTCAGATTGGTTGTCTGCGGAAGAAATAGGGAACCTGAAGTAGGAAGGCACCAAGAGACTGATTTCATTCAAATATACAACTCGAAACAGTGGGAATCAGAACGAAGCAGTTTTCTATAGAAATGGCGCAGTTGACTCAAGAAATAAATGGGGTTGGTATCCATGCTAGAGAGGAACATGATCAAAAATTAAGGAATATGTCTTTTGTGGAGAACTTTATGAGGAAACATCCTCTAGTATTTATTGGAACCGCAGATCCAGTGATAGCCAAAGGATGGATCAATGCCCTAGAAATGATATTTGATTTCATGGGATGTTCAAAATGTGATGAGGTAATACAAAGAGTTTATTTTTTTGATGGTGAAGTATATAAGTGGTGGACTCTGGGTAAGAATACGAGTGAAAGTGATGATCTTGACAGTATAGAATGGGATGATTTTACGAGTCATTTTCTGGAAAAATATTTTCCCAAAAATATTCGACATTGAATGAAGAATAAAATCGTGGAAATTAAGAAGAAAAATGATGATTCTATGGTAGCATATGAAGAAAATTTTACAATACATTCTATGTATGTACCGTATTTTACTCGATATTTTGAAATTAAGATTAATATATTTTACTCTAGACTAAATTAAAGTTTTCAAAGAGCTTTTTCCTCATGATAGTTTAAAAGATATTAGATGCTTGTTGGTTTTGAGGAAAAATTTTAGATTGTGTTTGCTGAAACATATGTGCTTAGTGACGATAATAATAACAAGCAATCAGGTTGGGAGGAAATAGGGAAGAACTCGTCAATGAATAATTGAGGTAAGAAAATGAATTTCCCTTATAGTGAAAAGTATGGTAAAACGAATCCTGGTGAATGTCGTTTAAATGCAGGGAAATGCTAAAAATGTAGGATGTACAGAAACATGTCTCGTGAGTTGTAGGAAAATGACCCTAAAACAAATGAGAAGATGATGGTGAGATGATTTAACATTAAGGAATTGGGACCTTTGGCTAATGTTTGTCTGAAGCTAGCTACTAAAGCAGAGAATAATCACGATTTGTAGCATAAGGGTATGGTAAAATATTTTTCAACCACTTCAGTTGATGTTGATCCGTCAAATGAGGTGGTATCAGGTACAATGCTTGTATTTTCATATTTCACAAAAGTGTTGTTTTAATTAGGGTCTAATCATTCCTTCATTTCTGAGAAATTTTCATAAAAAATTTGGAATTCAACCTCATGAAGTGAATCCAAATCTTAATTTAAAAAAACATAGAGGAAATATTATGGAAAAAAAAATTATAAGAATATTCTTATCCATGTCTATGTAAAGAATCTAGCTGAAACCATATTTTTTCCTATGGTAGATTTTGTTGTTATTCATGGGTATGGACATGATTTCTTTTTATCATGCTATGATAGATTTCGGTAAAAAAATAAGTTGTTTTCAGAAAATATTTCAGTTTCTGTACAACATTGAACCCATAACATTAATAACATATCCAGAATCAAAGAAATTGACAAGGGATGGAAATGAATGTTTTCTTTATCTTACTTTTCAAGATAACCAAACTATCCAGATTAATGATGTACCAGTGGTAAATGATTACTTGTATGTTTTTCTCGATGATTTTCCTGGTGTTATTCCTGACTGAGAGGTTTAGATTACTGTTGACGAAGTTATTGATACTAAGACAATTTCTAAAATTCCTTATCAAATGGCCCAAATGGATCTTCTAGAAATAAAAAATCTATTGCATGAATTATTAGATAAATGCTTAATATGACCCATCACTTTACCATGGGGTTCTCTAGTATTTTCTGTTTGGAAAAATGATTTTTCAATTAGACTTTGCATCGATTATAGTTCCTTTAATAACATTACTGCTAAAAATCAGTACCCATTTCTTCATTTTGAATACATTTTTTAGTAGATATAGGGAGAACAATATTTTTCTAAGGTATAACTGAGGTTGGGGTACCCTCAGTTTAACGTAAAGTATGAAGCCATCCTGAACACTTCATTTCGTACTACATATGGTCATTATGAATTTGAAGTTATGACTTTTGGGTTAACTATTGCACCTGCTGTATTTGTAATGCACCGAACCTAGAAGCCTAGAGTCGGTGCATTATTACATAGCATTAGTGTAACACCCGAGATTTTTATGAGAAATATTTTGTTTTTATGTTATATACATCATCAAAGTAAACTTTCACTACACACAAAACTTGCTTGGATTTATTTACACACAATCATGGCCTTCCTCGATAGCTTGCATTGTACGCAATACCAAGATTCACTAAACAATGATATGCTATTAAAATATTATTAAAACTAGTCTTTATGAATAGTAATATCCACTTTTTGAAATTTTTCAAATTTTATCATTCAAAATGTACTTCATTTTTGGATTCAGAATATCGAAATTATCCTAGGGTGAATTTTTGATATTTTTATGAAAACATTCAATTTTTTATGAATAGTTAAAACACTTGGTTACTATTTAAAAACCGACTATTTATTTAAATAAATATTTATTTTATTTAAATTTATTTTAGGTAAAAATTGAGACATAATACCTATATAAGTTCAGTGTTATTCATTGGAGTCATTTTAAAATAATTTTAGATATATTAAAATTTTATTAAACTTTTGATCGTCTTTTATCCACCTCCTAGGAGAATTTTCAAATTTACATAAAACATAATTTTATTTCTTATGTGAATGGAATTTCAAAAATCTGAGAGACACAGTTGATGTCAGTATGTAAAATGTGGTTCAATGAGATGAAAATAATTTTTGGTTAATAGTAACTTTTTAATTTTATTTACCACGGTTAAAAGTAAATAGGGTAATTAATGGTAAAAATGATATTATTATTACCATAACACATGTCCTAATTCTATTGAATAAGTGTAATTCGACCCAAAACAACTTTAGGGATAAAATATTACCCTTTAGTCTACTTGGATTTGATTAGGAAATTTATTATTATTTTATTTAAATAAGAGTTAAAATAGTTAAAATCAATGTTTCATAACTAAAACATTTTTAATATAGGGTTATACATAAGATAAATTCAATTAAAAATATTCATTATAAATATAAAATGATTTCCTGCATAATGGAAGTTTATATATAATTTTTAGATATTAAATAATTTTGTTTATTTATGAAACAATGATGATACAGTAATTACTTTATTAATGAAATATTTACATAATTGATGTTATAAATACCCAAATAAATGTAATTTCAGACATTTAAGGAATTAAACTAATTTTCTAGGATAATATTACATGTAAGTATTGATTTAATTAACTGTTTTTGAACTAATCATGCTGTTATGATTTTTACAAAAATCAATTACCAAATAATGTCAAAATTGTTATAAAATAGTTTGTAAAAAAAATATTATATTATTAATTGTTATTTTATTCCTAAAAATCTATGTCTCGGCTAAATGACTTAGATAAGGTTATATATATTATTAATGAACAACTTGGGGTTCGTTTGGCTTGTTATTGTATGTTTAGTAACTTTATAGTGTAAGAAAACAAGAAGACACTGTAAAAGTAAAATTATATAACTTAAAGTTAAATCTAAATGATACGGTTACAATAGTAAGCTAAACATGTGCAAATTCTATTGTATGAGATTATTTCTACCCATACCCACCTTAGAATCTATATAAATCAATTTGGAGCTATGAAAAACCAAATATGACTTTATAATATAATAATATTTTTTTTCCAAAGGTACCCCTCTCCTCCCTTATAAAAGGGCACCTCCTTCCTATCCTCCTCACACTACGTTGAGCCAAAATGCTCAGAAAAACCCTGTCAAATTATCTTCTCCAATTCCTTAGAAACATCCTAGAGGTCTTGGTCTTCTTCAATGACCAACTCTAGTTCCCTAAGAGGAGGTTAATAAGAGGCACGTCAAAGAAGAGGTAATATCCATTACCGATCCTTTCCAATTTATTTCTTCTTCAACTTCCTCTTATTTAATTTTTTCATTATGAAGTAATAACATAAGTATCACTCATATACTGATATGTTATTATAAATATTAAACAACCCTATTTCACCTTCTATCCATCCTATGGAAAATGAAATCACCTCGCTTGCATACGTACGGAATACCGTCTCCATGCCGTGGTGTAATCTGTTTTCCACCACCACCTTACTTGGATGGGTATAATGGTGTAAATAATAACTATATATGATTATTTTAAAGTGATATTGTTTCTTAAATAGTATACATACACTTCAATACAATTCCACGATCATAGGAATGATATCATCACTTGTGCGTACGTACGACTTATCATCTCCACGATGTGATGCGATTCGTTCAACATGAACTTCATTGAAAAATGATTATATAAATGGATTTAATGAACAAATATGATATATGTTACAATAATAGCATTCTGGAAATGAGGTATCTACAACCTAAAAATAAGAATAAGAATTCATTTGACAAGAAATGCATAAGATGATAAAGTAATGAACACTCGAATAACAAGTAGCAATCAAATATTACTAATAAGAAGATATTAATATGACCATATATGATATCATAACTATGAATATGATTTTTTAATAAGTCAATGACATTATTTAAATCATTATACAGGAGGTTCGAACACATACAATGCATTTCAGACCTAAGGTAAGGGAAAATCTCGCAATCTCATTTATATCCGAGATTGTTTATGCTTCAGAATTTACTGGGGAATATTTATCATCCACATACATGTTTCCTAAATATGTAATACTATTTCTATCCTCTTACAATTTTTTAAATCCAATTTTACCCTTCGGTGAGTTTTTAGTAAAAGATATGAAAGGAATCTTTTGTAGTTTTTAGTACGAGGTACTTTTTTGACTTTTTCGGCCAAAGTACGAGATGAATGTTTATTTAACTTATATGGCATGAATGAATTTTTAGAACATTATTTCCATGAAGCTTCCTTTACAAAATTTCATGTTAGTTTTTAATAAACTACTTTTAGTATGACATTTTAAGAAAGGAAAAATCTTTTTGAAGTAGAAAGGATATTTTCTTCAAGAATGAAGTTCAAGTGTTTTATCAAAATTATTTTCCATCTAAGAGAATATAAGGTTCTGTTTCTATCCCTATTTTTACATTAATTTGATTATTTTATGATGTAATTATTTTTATGATGTCCTTTTATCTTATTTAGATTATGTTATGATGGCCTGATGGTTAATAATCTCATATTTATTACATGGGTTATGCTATGATGTATGATTTATGATCTAGTGGAACACATAAGAATTGTATCATTATGATATGGGTGAGACCTATATCTCCCTCCAATGCATTGGGTAAAGATTTATCTCTCATGTAATAGACATGGCTAGAACGGCAGGTTAATCCGGTTCAATGAAACAGGACTGAAACGAGGAGTGAACTCGGTTCAGAAATGGACTTTGTTCGATAAGATAGTCTTGGAAATGAGTCTTGACTACTAAGAAATGATTATCTGTGATTATGAATGTATGCAAAAAAGTTTCATGTTTTATGGTATGATTATTGGGATTACTTTTCACTAACATAATTTATAGCATGTTATGGTATTATGATCTATTTTTCAGGTTAATATTTTCAAAATGTTATGTTCTTATGAATATGATATGATTGATGTTTATTTTGTTTACCCTTACTGGGCATTTGAGATCCCCCTTTTGTATGTTTTCTTTTCCCCAGGTCAGGAAGAAGTGTATTAAGTCAGATATGTAAAAGGGACTCTAGATATGATAAAATAAAAGGGAGATAGTGTAGATGATTTATGAACCAGTTTTTTATGTTTCCCAGCTTCTAAAGACACTATACATATATGGTCCTTTCATGGTTTTGTTATATGTTGTAATACATGTGCTTCAATTTTGATGTAATAACAATATATGTAAAGTATGGGTCATTATAGTTGGTATCATAGTGAAGGTATATTCAACCTTAGGAAACTATGATGTGAAAGCCTTAGTAAGAACCATAAGGATATGTCTATGCATAGAACACAATCTTAGTGTTTTATAAATGGCCATGAACAACCTATGATAAGACATTATGTGTGATGTTTCACTCCTGATTATGTGGTTTTCCAATTATAATTAGTTTTTCTCACACTAGACTTCTTGGTTTTAGTCAATGGCTGGAACCCGAAGGAACCATGTTAATGCAGAATGCGACGGGCAATGCAATGATTGTCCCCCTAAGCAACCAAATGTTATGGGAGTTGGAATGAAAAATCAGGTAGGCATGCTCACACAACTTTCTCAAGATATGAATCATTCATGACATCCAAATGAGAAAACTAAGGAGAAACATTCTATTGAATCCTTCATGATGCAGCGTCCACCATCATTATGTTGGTCTACTGATCCATTAGTGACTGAATAGTGGATCAGTACCACTGAAAAGATATTTTTATTTATTCAATGTTCCGAACATGATAAAGTCATCTTAGAAGTATATCATTTGGAAGGTGAAACTGATCAATGGTGGAATCTTATTAAGAATACGAGGAAAAGGGATTAAATTGATTCCATGGAATGGGACTGGATCAAGAACTTATTTTTCAATAAGTACTTTCTAGGTATTCTTTGAACAAAGATAGAGATTGAGTTTCTTGAACTAAAGCAAAAGGATGATGAATTAGTTGGAACCTACGAAGAAAATTTTACAAGACTTTCATGGTACACTTCCAGAATTATTATCCAACCTGAGAGTAAGATCGATTGATTCTTTAGTGGCTTAAAATCAAGTCTTCAAAGGGAATTAGCGATAAGGTATTTCAATAGATACGAGGAGATCATTCGATGTGCTCTCAAGGTTGAGATGGAGATTGGAGTAAACCATCAGTCATATGTGTTTGATAAGAAGAGGAAAATGGAATTTAAAGGGAAATAAAAAGACAACATTGAAAAGAAGTTGATTTTTTTCTTATTCTCAAAGTGTGGAAAGAAACGTGGAGGGAGTTGTCTTAAAGGGACAAGTAAATGTTTCAAATTTGGGAAGGAAGGTCACCAGGCATTTGAATTCCACAATGATGGGAAGAAGATATCTAGTGATGCGAACAAAGGAAAGGCTACAATGAGTGCACCTCCTACAATTCAATGTAACATGTGCAAGGAAATGGGGAATTATGCTAACCAATGCCCTAATCCAAGAGTTGTTGATGATGATCGACGTCAACAAGCTCTTAAGGTCAAAGACAATGGAAAGTCACATGCAATTTCTATTAGTGATGTGGAGTATGATAACAAAGTGGTGAAATGTACACTTACCATCCAATCTAAAGTAGAAATTGTTTTATTTGATTTTGGATCCACCCACACATTTATTTCTGAATAATTTTCTAACGGTATAGTCATATTACCTCAGAAGATAGATATTGAGTTAGTTGTGACAACCCCTAATGGCACAACAGTCACATAAAAAGTTTATAATTCTTATCCGATTGATGTTTTTGGGAAAATGCTTCCTGGAAATCTTGTGATCCTTCCAATAGTGGAATTTTATGTGATTCTTGGCATGGATTGTATTTCTTTATATAGAGCTCATATCAATTTCCAAATAATGGAAGTCACATTTCATATTCCAGATCAATCTATGATCATCTATTGATGCACGGATGAACATAACCTTCTAGTGGAAATTTCATCCATATTATGGGTCTTCATTCCACTAAATTAAGGTTATTTATCTCAAATGGTTGGAGATAAACTCATGATTAAGAATATTCCCATTGTACAGGAGATTGATAATGACTTTCCGGATGAATTTCCCGGTCTTCCACCAAATCGTGAAGTTGAGTTTTCAATTGAACCCGTACTGGGTGCTTTACCTATTTCAAAGACACCTTGTTGAATGGCCCAATTGAGTTGAAGAAAGTGAAGAAGAAACACCAAGAGCATCCTGATTAGGGATTCATACACCCTAGTGATTCACCTTGGGGATCACCTGTTGTGTTTGTTAAGAAAAAAGATGGATCAATGATACTCTATATTTATTATCGAGAACTTAACAAGATCACTATCAAGAAAAAATATCATCTCCCATGCATTGATGACTTATTTGACTAACTACACGAAGCTCAATACTTTTCCAAGGTTGATCTTTGTTCAAGGTATCATCAATTAAGGGTCAAAAGGGATGATATACCAAATACGGCTTTCCATACAAGGTATGGACACTATGAATTTATAGTGATTCCATTTGGTCTTACTAATTCCCCTGCTATCATAATGGATCTAATGAATAGAGTCTTTAGAGAATATCCTGATCAATTTGTGGTAGTCTTTATAGAAGATATTCTTTTCTACTCAAATAGAAAGGAAGAACATGAAGATAAGTTTAGAATTGTATTGAATACCCTGAGGAAGGATAAGCTTAATGCCAAATTTACCACGTGTGAATTTTGGCTTCAAAAAGTTTCATTTTTGGGTCACATAATCTCAAAATAGGGGATATCTGTGGATCCCTCAAAAATAGAGGTTATCAAAAGATGGTCAAGGCCAACAAAAGTTACTGAGATCTGATGTTTTCTTGGTTTGGTTGGATATTATCGACGTTTTGTGAATGATTTTTCACGATTATCTAATCCACACACCAGGTTGACTTGAAAACAAGTTATGTTCATTTGGACGGAGGATTGTGAAGACAATTTCAAGGAGTTAAAAAGAAGGTTATCCAGTTCACTTGTGCTCACACTGCCTTGTAGTGGAGAATGGTTTTTCATTTATAGTGATGCATCCAAGAAGGGATTCGGGTGTGTTCTCATGGAAAATGATATGGTGATAGCTTATGCCTCACGATAGTTGAAAATCATTGAGCAAAGTTACCCAACTCATGATTTGGAGTTAGCTGTGGTAATATTTGCATTAATGATTTGGAGGCATTATCTTTATGGAGAAAGGTGTGATATTTATACTGATCAAAAAAGTTTAAAGTATAATTTCACACAAAAAGAGATGAATATGCACCAAAGAAGATGGTTGGAGCTGATTAAGGATTACGACTGCTCAATTCATTACCACCCTGGGAATGAAAACAAGTTGACAGATGCATTAAGTCGACAAGGCCATGCTAGCTTATCCATGATGAGGATCAGAAATGATCCAATATTTATGGATTTACAAAGGATGGATCTTGGAATTATAATGGAAGGGGAAAAATCTTATCTTTCTCAAATGAATGTTCAACCATCTATACATGTTAATATTAAAGAGGCACAATAAAATATGTAGAGTTACAAAAGAAGGTGAGAAATGTTCCTAAATTCAACCTTGATTATGATGGGATAATAAGGTTCAGGAATCTGGTTTGTGTTCCAACCATCCTTGAATTAAATAAGGAGCAGCTGGATGAGGATCAAAGGACTTTATTATCTATTCATCCTCAAAGGACAAAGATGTATAGGGACATGAAAGAGTACTTCTGGTGGGATGGCATGAAAAGATATGTTGCTGAATATGTCTCTCGATGCTTGGTCTATCAGCAAGTTAAAGTTGAGAGACATAAGTATGAGGGGATGTTACAACCATTAACCATACCAGAATGAAAATGTGAAAACATCATTATGGACTTTTTCACTGGACTTCCTAAAACATCCAAAGTAAATAATGCTATTTAGGTTATAGTTGATCGTCTTAAGAAGTCCGCACACATAATTTCTATTTGAGAGAATTTCTATCTTGATCAGCTTGTCAGGATATATGTATAGGAAGTGGTAATATTTCATGGAGTACCACTTTCCATTATATCTGATCAGGATCCGAGGATTACCTAAAAGTTATGGAAAAGTCTTCAGCATACTCCGGATACAGAGATGAGTTTCAGCACTTCTTATCATCCTCAGAAAGACGGTCAGTCTGAGAGAACAATTGAAACTCTAGAATATATGTTAAGAGCCTCCTCTATGGATTTCAAAGGTGGTTGGGATCAACACCTACCTTTGGTGGAATTTTCTTATAATAATAGCTTTCACTAAATTATTCATACAGCTACTTATGAAGGTCTCTATGGAATGAAATGTCAAACTCCAACTTGCTGGGATGAATTTGGGGAAACAAAGCTATTAAGACCTGATCTTATTGATGTGATGGCCGAAAAGGTCCGATCTATTCAACAACACATAAGAGCAACTCACAGTCGACAAAAAAGATATGCTGATAACTGAAGAAAATACCTAGAGTTTGAAGTGGGTGATAAGGCGTTCTTACGAATATCACTTTATAAGATAGTAATGAGATTTGGAATGAAGGGAAAGCTGAGCCCTAGGTATATCGGTCCTTTTGAAATACTGGATCATGTTGGGAAGGTAGATTACCGATTGGTGCTTCCACCGAATCTCTCTCAAGGTCATGACGTGTTCCATGTATCTCTCCTGAGAAAGTATATACCTGATCCTTCACATGTACTCAACTAAGAAGTTGTACCGAATGAGCATGATCTTTCTTATGAAGAACACCCGATAGAGATTCTGGATCGTAGTGAAAAAGTTCTATGGAACAAGACCACTCACTTGGTGAATGTTTTAAGGAGGAACCACCAATTATAAGAAGCTACAAGGGAGCTTGAGGATATGATGAGGGAGAGGTATCCTCATCTGTTTGTTACAAAGTGACGAATTTCGAGGGTGAAATTCCTTTTAAGGTGGGTAGAATGTAACACCCATGATTATTATGAGAAATATTTTGTGTTTATGTTATATAGATCATCAAATGAATATTTCACTACACACAACACTAGATTGGCTGGATTTACACACAATCACGGCCTTCCACAATAGCTTGTGTTGTAAGAAATACCGAGTTTCACTAAACAATGATATGCTATTAAAATATTATTTAAACTAGCCATTATGAATAGTAATACCTACTTTTTGAAATTGTACAAATTTTATAATTCCAAATGGACTTCATTTTTGGATTCGGAATATCGAAATTAGCCAAGGGAGAATTTTTGGTATTTTTCAGAAAACATTCAATTTTTGATGAATAGTGAAAACATTGGGTTACTATTTTAAAACCGACTTTTTATTTAAATAATTATTTATTTAATGTAAATTTATTTTAGGTAAAAGTTGATACATAATACCTATATAAGATCAATGTAATTAATTGGAGTCATTTTATAATAATTTTAGATATATAAAAAATTTATTTTACTTTTGACCGTCTTTTACCTACCTCCTAGGAAAATTTGTAAATTTACATAAAACGTAATTTTACCGCTTCTGTGAATAGAATTTCGAAAATACGAGAGACATAGTTGATGTCAGTAAGTAAAATGTGGTTCAATGAGATGAAAATAATTTTTGGGTAATAGTATCTTTTTACTTTTATTTACCACGGTTAAAAATAAATAGGGTAATTAATGGTAAAAATGATATTATTATTACCCTAAAAAATGTCCTAATTCTATTGGAAAAGTGTAATTCGACCAAAAAAACATTAGGGATATAATATTACCCTTTAGGTCTACTTGGTTTAGATTAGGGCATTTATTATTATTTTATTTAAAGAAGAGTTAAAATAGTTGAAATCAATGTTTAATAAATAAATCATTTTTAATATAGCGATATTCGTAAGATAAATTCGACTATAAATATTCATTAGAAATATAACAATATTTCCTACATAATTGAATTTTATTTATAATTTTTAGACATTAAATAATTTAATTTATATATGACACAATGATTATGTAGTAATTACCTTATTAATGAAATATTAACATAATTGATGTTATAAATACCCAAATAAATGTAATTTTAATCTTTTAATGAATTATACTAATTTTATAGGATAATATGACAAGTTATTATTGATTTAATTAACTTTTTTCGAACTAATCATGCTGTTATGAATTTCAAAAAAAATCAACTACCAAATAGTGTCAAAATTGACCAAAAATAGTTTTTAAAACAAATATTATATTATTAACTGTTATTTTATTCCTAAAAATATTAGTCTCCAAAAAATGTCTTAGATAAGGTTATATATATTAATAATTAACAACTTGGGCTTCGTTTGGCTTGTTATAGTATGTTTAGTAACCTTATAGTGTAAGAAAACAAGAATACATGGTAAAAGTAAATTTTTTTATCTTAAAGATATATCTAAATGATAAGGTTAAAATAGTAACCTAAACATGTCAAAATTCTATTAGATGAGAGGATTTCGACCCATCCCCACATTATCTTTGAAATAAATCAATTTGGAGCTATTAAAAACTGAATATGACTTTATAATAAAATAATATTTTTAGTTTTTCCGAAGGTGCCCCTCGCCTCACTTATAAAAGGGCACATCCTCCCTCTCCCCCTCACACCACTTGGAGCCATCATGCTCGGAAAAAACCGGAAAAATTCTCTTCTCAACTTCCCTAGAAACATCCTAGAGGTCCTGTTCTTCTTCAAAGTCCAACTCTAGTGCCCTAAGAGGAGGTTAAGAAGAGGCGCGTCAAAGAAGAGGTAATATCCATTACCGATCCTTTCAAATTTATTTCTACTTATACTTCATCTTATTTAATTTTTTCATTGTGAAGTAATAACATAAGTATCACTAATATACTGAAATGTTATTATAAATATGAGACAACCCAATTTAAACTTCGTTCCATCCTTCGGAAAATGAAATCACCGCGCGTGCGTATGTACGGAATACCATCTCAACGTCGTGGTGTAATATGTTTTCCACCACCACCTTACTTGTATATGTATAATGGTGTAAATAATAACTATATATGGTTATTTTAAAGTTATATTTAATCTGAGATAGTATACATACACTTCAATACAATTCCATGATCATAGGAATGATATCATCGCTCGTGCGTACGTACGGCCTACCTTCTCCACGATGTGATGTGACTAGTTCTACATGATCTTCATTGAAGAATGAATATATAAATGGATTTAATGAATTCATAAGATATATTTTGCACTAATACCATTCTGGATATGTGGTATCAACTACCTAAAAAGAAGAATACGATTTTATTCGACAAGATATGCATAAGAACATAATGTAATGAACATCCGAATAACAAGTAGCAATCAAATATTACTAATAAGAAGATAAGAATATGACCATATATGATATCATAATAATGAATATGATTCTGTAATAAGTCTATCAAATTAATTTAATCATTATACAAGAGGTTCAGACACATACAAGGCATATCAGATCTATGGTAAGGGAAAATATCACAATCTCATTTTTATCTGAGATTGTTTATACTTTAGAATTTACTGGGGAATATTTATCATCCACATCCATGTTTCCTCAATATGTAATATTATTTCTATAATCCTAAAATTGTTTAAATCCAATTTTACCATTCGATGTGTTTTTAGTAAAATATATGAAAGTAATCTTTTGATGTTTTTAGTATGAGGTACTTTTTTGAGTTTTCTGTCCAAAGTACGACAAGAATGTTTTTCCTTAACTTATACGACATGAATGGATTTTTATAATATTATTTCCAAGAAGCTTACTTTACAATATTTCATGTTTATTTTTAATAAACTTCTTTTAGTATGACATTTTAAGAATGGAAAAATGTTTTTGAATTAGAAGGGATATTTTCTTCAGGAATGAAGTTCAAGTGTTTTATCAAAATTACTTTCCATATAAGATAATATAGGGTTCTGTTTCTATCCCTATTTTTACATTGATTTGATAATGTTATAATGTTATTATTTTTATAATGTCCTTTTATCTTAGATGGTTTATGTTATGATGGAATGATGTTTAAGAATCCCATTTTTATTACATGGGTTATGCTATGATGTATGATTTAAGATCTTGTGGCACACATAATAATGTTATCATTATGAGATGGGTGGGACCTATATCTGCCTCCAATGAATTGGGTAAAGATTTATATTTCATGAGATTGACATGGCTGGAATGGCAGGTTAATCCGGTTCAGTGAAACATGCCTGAAACGAGGAGTGAACTCAGCTCATTAATGGACTTTGTCCGCTAAGATAGTCTTGGGAATGAGTCTTGACTACTAAGAAATGATTCTATATGATTATGTGTGTATGACACAATGTTTCATGTTTTATGTTATGATTATTGGGATTACATTTCACTACCATGATTTATCCAATGATATGATATTATGATATCTTTTGCAGGTTAGGATTTTCAAATGTGGTGTACTTTTGAATATGATATGATTGTTAATTATTTTGTTTACCCTTACTGAGAATTTGAGCTCACCCTTTTTTTGTTTTCTTTTCCCTAGGTCAGGAAGAAGGGTATTAAGTATGATATGCCTAAAGGGACTCTAGATATGATAAAATAAATGGGAGACAATGTAGATGATTTACGAACTAGTTGTTTATGTTTCCCAGTTTCTAAAGACACTATACCTATATGGTCCTTTCATGGTTTTGTTATATGTTGTAATAAGTGTGCATCAATTTTGAAGTAATAACAATGTATGTAATGTTTGGGTCATTATAATTAGCATGATCTCAAATGATCAAGTCATGAAAGACCGATTAGTTTAGTATCCTTGGAAAAAGTAGATATATTCAAAAGGTTTACATTACGTCATAAAATGGAAAACTACAACAACATTGTCTCCATAGACAACAGTAAGATCCCATAGACTATCCATGGGGTTCAGTCATAATATACTTCTTTGCATCCTAGGAAAATAAAACATAGAATTGGGTGAGATCAGATGCTCAGTAAGGATAACATTATAGCAGAAACATTCATAAATAAACATAAACATTTAAGGTAGTGTATAAGATTAGAACAAAATCCTTTTGAAATTGAACGTCAGTATAATATGGAAAAGATAAAATCAAATAATTCCATTTACTTATTCACATGGATATTATACTAGTCGAATGATCACATGAAATATCAATAAACACTTTCATAATGATGGAATGCATAATACCAGACTATCATAACCCCATAGTCAAGGCTTTGTGACAAGACAACAAATAAGATTTTTGTCAGGGCCCTCTGTCAAGACACTAGCTTGTCTCATGAAACCTACCGATGCACATAGGAGCTATAGCGGGCTCCACCCATCACTTACTAAGTCCAATGCATTCCTCATATTAAATGTTTGAAACATAACCTAAACATTTGTATTAAAAATAGCATACGAAATTTCAATACATTATCCACAAACCTTGAATGGTATAAAAATAGCACATCTAGAGACAAACATTACTCATTCAATACAATATGGAAGATTTTATTGTAATAGTTTAACCTCAATAGAGAATAATGAAGTATATTGACATAGATGAAAATAATCATAAAAACTATTTGAGGGAAATATCACCCTTTTTCTTGAAAACAATTAAAAGTCACACTATATGTCATGAAGGCCATTAAAATATAATTTTTTTAACCAAAGTGTCCCATACCACTTTGAAACATTTAAAAGGAATTTTAATTTTAAAATTGTAAGGTCCATATAAATAAAACCTTAAAACCATTTTTAAAACAAGGACATTAAAGATAATGATTTTGAATAATAAATCTTTAAAACATATAAAATGATATTTTAGTTAGAGTTCCTAAAAAAAGAGAGACACTAGAATAAAAATAATTGAGGTAAGAAACATTAAAATATCATGAGAATAAAGGGATTCATGATATACTATGTCAAAGTACAATATATATTCCATTAAAAAGAGAATTGGTGTGTGACAATAAAGAAGTATCAATGGAATGTAAATTGAGATGAAATATCTTATAAAGTTGGTATCCTTAGGTTAAGGATAAATCAACAACATAATTATTTGTGAAAAATTTTAATATACTCAATATTATTGGATATTCAGTGTAAATAATTCATAGGACATTCACACGTATTCATGTAAAAACAACACAAATTAATTGGATATTTAACTCAACAAGTGGAGATTGAGTTAAAATTACTCTTATCAAGTTCATATTGATGACTTGAGAATATATCAATTGAGTGATTATGTGTGTAAAATGTATATCCACAGAAAGGAGAGTGGGAATTATGACATAAAAAATGAATAGTGATTCCACATGTAATCATCGAGTAAAATAATCACAGAAGTATGCATGCCGACAGATGAGTGGAATTTGAAATTCAAAATTCCTTTATCGATTAGGTAACTTTTGAATCATACACACATGAAATTTGTATAATACAACGATTATGTAGATATCGATAAATTATAGCTTATTACATAATGAATACAATCATTGGTTGTACACACAGCACATGCAATAAATAAGTGGTGAACAATGGAAATGTCACAGAATTAAAAGTGAGATAAGAAACCCCTTACTTCGTAATTTTTCCTTGGTCAATGGTAGGTTAACCTACTTTATAATGGTGAAATAATTTTTATTTAATTATACACGAATTATATACATTAATATGATATCATATATGATCTTTTAACATTGATTTGTTAATAATATCTTAGTATTATTGTCGTTTCGGGTGTTAACAGATTCATTTTCCTTCATGTTCGTTATTATGTGAGCCATATTTATTATGTATGGAATGTATCTTATTAATATCCATAATTATATCATGTATTTAAACATTTTTTTAATCATCAAATAAAATTTAGTGTTGAATGGATACGATCGGGAATGAATCTCATCGCGTTCGTGGAGACGGTAATCCGTTAGTACGCACGAGCGACAATATCACTTTTTTGATATTAAAATAATATATAATTGAAATTTCTATCACATATACAGAATAATAATAATGTTATATTTATTATTTACATGAATTACAAAACATTATTATACCCATTCATATAATAAATCATTGAATAATAATTACACCACGGCGTGGAGACGGTAATCTGTACGTACGCTCGTATTGTGACATGTCATTCAAAGGATAGATAGAATAATGAAGATGGATGTACCATATTTATAAAAGCATCTATGTTTATATATGATTCTAGAGTTATTATTTTATAATGGAAATAACAAAAAAGAAAAGTGGAAGAAGAATAGAACTTGAAAGAGGGTGGTGAAATTATTATCTATTCTTCGGGTTCTTCCTTTTGATTTGATCAAAAGGGCTCATTAATTTGGATTTTTGACCAAAGTAGGGACTCTATGTTGAATTGATGGAATTTTGGAGGAAATTTGCGCCGGATTTTTCCGAGCCAATAGTATTTGATGTTGTGAATTAGTGATTTGGGGAGTGCCCTTTTATAAGAGGGGTGAGGGGCACTTTATGAAAAGTTAGAAATACTATTTTTTTTAATAAATTCATATTCGGTTTCTAATGGATCAAAAGTTGATTATTTAAAGGTTATGGTGGGGATAGGTCGAAAACCACTCATCCAATATGTTTTATATAGGTTTGGTCACTATATTAACTTTATCTTTTTAATTCAATGCTTAGTTAAATAGTTTGACTTTTACCATGTCTCTTTGTATTTTTATATTATATAGTTAATAAACAAACTATATACCTCCAATTGACCCCCATGTAGTCCATTGATGATATAAATATCATCATATATGTCCTTTTTCTGAACCATAGACTTTTAGGAATATAATATCAAATAATAATATAACATTTGTTTTAAAAACTCCTTTATGTAAATTTTGACACTATTTAAGAATTCATTTTTGTTAAAGTATTAAAAAAATTTATTAATTCTAATAAAATAATTTAAGCATTTATTACATGTCATATTAATAAATAAAATTCGTGTTTTTCATCAAAACCTTTATGTTATATTTATTTTAACATTTATAATACCAATTATTTGATTCTTTCATTAACGAGGAAAATATTTCTTTATTATTGTGTCATAAATAAATTTAATTATGCAATATCTAAAAATTATAAATAAAATACCATTATGTAAGAAATATTTATATCTTTCTAATTAATATTTATAGTCGAAAATATATCTTATATAACCCTATGTAATAATTATTGTTCTAAACGATGTATGCTTATGCCATTTTTGTATTTACATTAACTTAATTAATATAAAGTGTCATTATCACTTACAAGTTGCTCTATGGGGTCCCCAAATCGACCCAATGTTGTCCATGGTTGGACATGTATCAACCAATAGGGTTATAAAACGTTTTAGGGTAATTTAATAATATTATAATATTATTTTTTACCCTTATTTACCGGATTTACCCATGAACCATGTTAAATAAAATATTTACCGAAGCAATTATTAAAAATGTCAACAAATAAAAGTTACCTATTTACACAATGTTTCCCTCATGATTCTAAATATGGAATCCATTTTTCTAAATTAAAAACACATAAGTTACAGAAATTAATTTAAAATTAATTCTCGTTGTCAAAACAAAGAGCGTGTTTTTTATGAAATAATATCTATCATAAGATTGCCACTTGTTTATGTCTAGTTTAAATGTGAAATTACATCCAATAAACAATATTGGATTAAATAGTAAAATTATATTCTAATTATACTGTAAAACCTATCAATAGTTTAATTTATCACTATAAATTATTTGGATTAATAATGTTGTTTTTAATAAATTTTTAGTATTTTTTACTATTCGTCAAAATTTGAATGTTTTCTAAATAATACCAAAAATTCACCCTAGGCTAATTTCAATATTAAAAATCCTAAAATGATTTCCATTTTGAATGTTAAAATATATAAAATTTCCAAAATTGGGTATTACTATTCATAAAGGCTAATTTGATTGGTTGTGGTGTGTGTTAGAACTCAGAGTTGCATACAACACACACTACTGTATTATTCAAAGGGAAGCTTATCGTGGAATATTGGGGTGTTACATTCTCCTCTCCTTAAAATAATTTCATCCTTGAATTTTTTTAAAAATTGTTCTTGGGAATATAATGGAAATCCCTACATCGGAAAAAGAGTCAATAAAATTATCACTTTAAAAGAATGAAAAGGAAGTAAAAAGGTCAACCAAGATAACACATACTAGGATTCCGTATAGGAAAACATGTATATGGATGATAAAATAAGTGTCAAGTTCTGATGGAGAAGGATATAAAACATGATCAGGAGAAATTTAACAAGATGAAAACAACAAATTTTTGATAGGACAAACGATCATTAGACTCCCAGTAGGAAATGTAAACAGACAACAAATTTTTTTATTTCAATTAACATTAAATAATTACGAGGAATTAATTTATGAGATTGACTTTGAACATAAAGAGATATACTTATTTTTTATGTATAGTTCCATTCATTAATATATTTCTACCACTAACTCATTGTTTTAAATGATAAGTTTTCATGAAGACAAAGTCACACTGGAAGAGCTAGAATAAACTTCTATAGAATCACATGATCCACTAAGGATAAACTATATATTTTCTTTGTCTTTAGAGATTAATCAAAACCAAACTTGTTAGTGTAAGATATGATGATCCCCCAAAAGGATATTCCACTAGAGTAAGAAACACTGATCTAAATTTCTAAAACTAAACAAACAATACCCCAAAGTTAAATAAATATCATTCAATAAACAATTGTCCTTAAAATAATTCAATATAAAAATAACTAATATTGAAACCCAAAACATAGAAAAAAAATTATTTTCTCTTCCACGTTGAATTGTATCTCTAAATGACATCAATTACTCTTAAAGTCACATACTTAAAATTTATTTACATAATCACATATTCTATATTATCAGTTAATCATTTCCATAAATAACCCAAATCACTATAAATCCAAAACAAAAACACGGATAAAAATCCACCATTACTCCTCAAATGAAATCCCATAGTATTCTATTTTCCTTGCGCATATACTGTTCCCAAAAAAGCAAACATCTTTCAAAATAAGATTTATCACTTAATAAACAAATCATTTTCCTATACTAAGGGTATTCATTTGATAAGACATAAGATCCCAAATCAACTTATTATTGATCTATAAAATCAGTCAACTAAAAATAATTAGTCACACTAACCACAGACTTCACTTAGTCCAGTGGTAGGCGATAAATCCCAATTTCACATTGGTTGTGGGTTCGCTTCCCACAGCTTTGTCTGACGTAAGGGGTTGTCACACGGTCTGCGTGTTGTCCTTTTTCAAAAACTATATTTTATATTATTACCAAAATGAGATAAATTCCTCAAAATAACCACAACATATTTTAACCACAAATGTTATCTCAAACCTTGCATTTACATCCCAATATATAATAACTATTAATTACCTCAAACCCAATGATCAAATAAAATCAAATGTTTATTAATAACTATATCCATAACAGAAAAGATATTTTTTCCTCAAATATAATTCTCACATGGCAAACTTCAGGCTTACAAATAAAATAGAAAATTATTCAAATGTAATCCCATAAACAAGGAGCACTAATACTTTTAAACATTTCACCAACCATTAATTTACACATAGATTCTTCTTTGACCAAGAAAATATCCTATAGAATAGGGAATTCACTCGGGTAATGGCCAGGTCCCCTAAATTTTTGGAAATGACTGTAAATGGAATCTTGGGACCATTTTTATATTCTTCCACATTACTCTTCCTTTTTCCTCAGCATTTCTACACTTTATGTTCCTCTTTCCCAGACGTAAATCATTTCTTTTTTCAATTGAGACACTTTCATGGGTGTCTCATTCAACATTTCTTCCATGATGGAAATTAACGATTCGTTTCTCCATGGCCTCCACTGCTGGAGAACATATCATTCATCACCTTTCTCTTCATTGTTGAGTCTGGGAGTTGGTTGATATATATTTTCTTGATCATATTTTTTGAAAACTGATTTGGAATTAACACGATATGTTTTACACATATCAACATTCCATTTTGTTGCTCATTTCCACCACCATTCCAAATTTGTACCTCATTCTCAATATTACAATAACATTCTTGGAAACCAGCCATTGACTAAAACTAGAAAACATTCCATGAGTAAAAGTATTCATAAAATAACTTATAGAATATCATGACACAATATTTTCAATTCGAAACACCTTAGGATTAACCAAGGTCATTTATTATCATCTTATATTAAAATACTTCAAATCCGTTTGTAATGAAAATTTAAATTCACCAAAGCATATCCCCCGAGAGTTTCATAAGCAAGAGTGCATCAAAAATTGTTGTCGTGCACCAGTTCCCATTTGAGTCTAGATCAAAGTGGTGTTTTCGGGTTTTACCCCTAGGTACATCTGTGCCAGAGCCACCACTACCTGCTCATGTCTAGACAAGGATTTATCGCTCAGAAAACTCACAATAATATTTACAATACCAAAATTCTAGGATGTTCTTCTATACTAATCCTCAATGTACATCTTAGGTCTATGTGCTCTAAATAAAGTTTATATAAATCTAGTTTCCAAGGTTTGTACTAAACATTCTCTAATACCAAATATAACTGCCCAACCCTAGAACCACAGAGTCAGTTCATTATTACATAACATTGGCATGATCATAAAATATCAAGTCTCGAAAGACCGATTAGTTTAGTAGTCGTGGAAAGACTAGATATATTCATAAGCTTTACATTACAACATAAAATTTATAACTACAACAACATTTTATCCATAGAAAACACGTAGATCCCAAAGACTATCCCTAAAGGTCAGCCATAATATATTTCATTGCATCCTTGGAAAATATATCATAGAAATGGGTGAGCTCAGATTCTTAGTAAGGATAACATTATAGCGGAATCCTTCATAAATAAGCATAAACACTTAAGGAAGTGTATATGGCTAGAACAAAAGCCTATGAAACATGAACATCAGAACAATATGGAAATGATAAAATCAAATAATTACATTTATTTATTCACATGGATATTCTTCTTGTAGAATGATCACATTCAATATCAATAACAACTTTCATGATGAAGGAATGAATAATGCCAGAAAATCATAACCACATAGTCAAGGCCTTGGGCAAAGACTACAAATATGATTTTGTCAGGGCCTTATGCCAAGAAACTAGCTTGTCTCATTAGAACTATAAATTCACCAAGGAGCTATATCGGGCTCCACCCTTCACTTACTATGTCCAATGAATTCCTCATATGAAAAGTTTGAAACATAATATAATCATTTCTATTAAAACTGGCATACGAAATTTCAATACATTATCCACAAAAAAGGAATGGTATAAAAATTGCACATCCACAGTAAAACATAACTCATTCAATACAATATGGAATATTGTATTGTTACATATTAACCTCAAGCGAGAATAATGAAGGATATTAATATTGACGAATATAATCATCAAAACTATTTGATAGAAATATCACCCTTTTCCTTGAAAACATTTAAATGTCACACTAATTGTCAAGAAGCAATTTAAAATAGATTTTTTTGAATCAAAGTTTCCCATAACACATTGAAACTTTTAAAAGGAATTTTAATTTTAAAAACTTAATGTCCATTTAAATAAATCCTTAAAACCATTTTTAAAACATCGACATTAATGAGAACGATTTTGAATAATAAATCTTTAAAACATTTAAAATGATATTTTGGTTAGAGTTCCTAACCAAAATAGAGACACTTGAATACAAGTAATTGATGTAATCAAAACATTATAATGTCATGAGAATAAAGGTATTCATGATATACTATGTAAAAGTACGTTATATACACCATATAAAAGAGAATTGGTGTGTGACAACAATGAAGTCTCAAGGGAATGTAAATTGAGATGAAATCTCTTATAAAGAGAATATCCTTAGGTTAAGGATAAATCAATGACACAATTATGTGGGGAAAATATAAATACACTCAATATGATTGGATATTTAGTGGAAATCACTCAGAGGACATTCAAACATATTCTTGTGAAAAAAATTCAATGAATTGGATATTTAACTCATCAAATGGAGATTGGGTTAAAATTACTCTTATCAAGTTCATATCGATGACTTGAGAATATATAAATTGAGTGATTATGTGTATCAAAATTATATCCAGAGAATGGGGAGTGTAAAGTGTTACATAAGAAAATAAATATTGATTCCACGTGTAATCATGGAGTAAAATAATCATTGAAGTATGCGTGCAGACGAATGAGTGGAAACTGAAATTTCAAATTACCTTATCGAATAGGTAACATACGAAATGTGAAACATACAACCATGAATTGTGAATCATACAATACTGATTTATAGATCCAATAATTAATGTATATTACATAATTGAAACAATCAGGGGAAATACACACACCACATGCAATAAATATGTTTTGAACAATGAAAATCTCACAGAATTTAAAGTGAGATAAGAAACCCCTAACTTTGTACATTTTCCTTGGTGGAGGGTAGGCTTAACTTATGTATAATGGTGAAATAATTTTTATTGAATTATAAAATAATTATATAAATTAATATGATATCGAATATGATCTTTTAACATTTATTTTTTAATAATATCTTAGTATTATTGTCGTTTCGGGTGTTAACAAATTTATTTTCCTTCATATTATTTGTTATGTGAGCCATATTTGATATGGATGGGATGTAAATTATCCATATAGATAATTATATCATGTCTATGAACATTATTTTTAAACATCAAATAAAATTTATTCTTGAATGGATACGATGAGGAATGAATATCATCACATTCGTGGAGACGTTAATCAGTATGTACGCACTAGCGACAATATCACTCTTTTGATATTAAAATATTATATAATTAAATGGTATATAATATATAACGAATAATTATAATGTTATATTTACTATTTACATGAATTAAAAATCATTTTTATACCCATCCAAATAATAAATTATTGAATAACAATTACACCACGACGTGGAGACGGTAATCTGTACGTACACACGTATGGTGACATGTCATTCAAAGGATGGATAAAATAATGAATATGGCTGTAACATATTTATAATAACATCTTAGTATATATATTATACTGGATTTATTATTTTAGAATAGAAATAACAAAAAGGAATAAGTGGAAGAAGAAAAGAACATGAAAGAGGGTGGTGAAATTATTACCTATTCTTCGGGTTCTTCCTTCTGATTTGATCAAAAGGGCTCATTAAGATGTCTTTATGAACAAAGGAGGGCCTCTCCGATAAATTGATAGATGTTGAGAGGTTATTTGGGTTGGTTTTGTCCGAGCCAAAAGGCTTTTATGGTGCAAATTACTGAGTAGTGTAGTGCCCTTTTATAAGAGGGGTGTAGGGCACCTTAAGAAATGCTAGAAATATTATTATATAATAAATTAATATATGGTTTCTAATGGATAAAAAGTGTTTTATTTAAAGGTTATAGTGGTGATAGTTCTAAAACCACTCAAAAAATATGTTTTAGATTAGTGTGGATCATTATATTGACTTTATCATTTTGATTTAACTCTTCGTTAAATAGTTTTACATTTACCATGTCTCTTTGTAAATTTATATTATTTAGTTAATAAACATACTATATACATAAAATTTACCCCAAGTGATCCATTAATGATTCACCTATCATTATATAAGTATTTTGGTCTAACCTTATATTTTTAGTATTATAATATCGATTAATAATATAATATTTGTTTTAAAATATAATTATATCAATTTTGACACTATTTAATAATTTATTTGTGTTAAAGTAATAAAAACATTAATAATTCAAAAAAAATCATTTAAGCAATTATAAAATGTCATATTAACCAATAAAATTCGTTTATGTGCTCAAAACATTCAAATTATATTTATTTTATAATTTATAATACAAATTATTAGATTCTTTCATTAATTAGTAAAATACTTCATCAATATTGTGTCATAAATAAATTTAATTATTCAATGTCTAAAAATTATAAATAAAATAGCATTATATAATAAATATTTATAGATTTCTAATGAATATTTATAGTTGAAATTATATCATATATAACCCTATTAAAAATAGTTTTTCTAAAAGATATATTCTTATGTCATTTTTTGTATTTACATCAACATAATTAATATAAAGTGTCATTATCAGTTACAAGTGGCTCCATGGTGTCCCAAAATCTACCCAAAGATGGTCATCGTCAGAAATGTATCATTCAATAGGGTTAAAACAAAAATTAGGGTAATTTAATAAAATAATATTATTATTTTTACCCTTTTTTACCTGAATAACCATTTAACCATGGTGAATAAAATATTTACCGAAGTAATTATTTCAAAAGCCTAAAAATAAATGTTACCTATTTACACAATTTGAACACCCTGATTCTAAATATAGAATCCATTTTTCTAAATTCAAAACACATAAGTGGTGGAAATTAATTTAAAAATAATTCTTGTTGTCAAAACAAAGAGTGTGTTTTTTAAGAAATAATAACCATCAAAAGATTGATACTTTTTTATGTCTAGTTTATATGTGAAATTACATTCAATTACCAATATTGGATTAATTTTAAAAAGTATATTCTAATTATAATTTAAAACATCTCAATACTATAATTTATCACTATAAGTTATTTGGATTAAAAAAGTTGTTTTTAATTAATGTTTAGTAATTTTCACTATTCATAAATATTTGAATATTTTCTAAATAATACCAAAAATTCACCCTAGGCTAATTTCTATATTCAGAATTCGAAAATGATGTCCATTTTGAAAGATAAATTTTTTTAAATTTAAAAAATTGGGTATTACTATTCATAACGGCTAGTTTGAATGGTTGTGGTGTGTGTTAGAACTCGAAGTTGCGTACAACACACGATAGTGTATTATTCAAAAGGAAACTTATTTTGAAAGCTTGGGGTCTTACAGTATTCAGATATCTTATGAATATAATATTTTAGGAGTTCATTGATAAGTTTGTGGTTTCGTTTAATGAATAAATTCAGGTTTATTCTATAAGTAAATAGGATCATGAAAAACATCTACGGGTTGTTTTGAAAACCTCAAAAGAAAAGATATTGTATGGAAAATTTTCATGTGTTATTTTTGGTTGCAATATATTTCTTTTCTTGGGAACTTTGTCAATAAGGGAGGAATAACAGTTGATCCTGCAAAAAAACATGTTGTTAATGAATTGTCAAGACCTAAAAATTTTACAGATATTTGTAGTTTTATTGGTTTATCAGGTTATTACATACGATTTGTTAAAACAATTTCGTGGTTATATATCTTCTAACTAAGCTAACATGAAAAGGGGTTAAATTTTTTTGTACAGAAGAATGTGATTTTTTTTCAGGAACTAATGATGTGATTGATTAATGATCTTGTTTTGGAATTTCCATACCAAAGTGGTGAGTTTGGCATCTATAGTGATGCTACATTGAAGGGGCTTGGTTTTTTCTAATGATGAATGATCATGTAATGGAATATTCTTCATGACTAGTAAAACCAAATGTGTGAAATTATCCCTAAAATGATTTGGAATTGGTAGCTGTGTTTTTTACTTTGAATATTTAGAGGCACCTTTTATACATATATAAATGTCAAATATATATTGACCATAAAAGTTTGAATTATATATTCCTTCAATAGGAATTACATATGAGGCATAGAAGATGGATTAAACTAATAAATGATTACGATCGAATGATCAATTACCATCTAGGAAATGAATACAAAGTGGCAGATTCCTTGTGTCAAAAACATCATTCATCGTTATCTAGGTTACGTTTGGATCATGACCCCATGGTTAATGATTTGATGAATTTGGGAATATATGTTATCTGTGCAAGGAATAAATCTTATTTTTTAGGTTTTAGTAAAGTCATTTTTATTAGACAGAATTAAGAAAGCGATGAAGAAGGATTGTGGGCTTTAGAAAAAGGTTGATTTTGTTAAATTGGATATGTTTCCAGAATTTAATATTTATAAATATTATGTTTTATGATTTCAAAAAATGTTGTGTGTGCATTATGGTTCCTTGTTGAAGAATGATTTTTTTTGTGATCCTCATATTTCTCCATTTTCAGTTCATCCTCACAGTATTAAGATGTATATAGACCTTCATTAATATTATTGGTGTGATGGAATGAAAAGTGATATTGTTGATTTTACTATGAAATGATTGACATGTTAATAGGTTATAGCAGAGTAGCAGTTACCTAAGGGGATGTTTCAGCCTTTTCTAGTGCCAGAGTGGGAATGGTAGAATTTATCCATGGACATTATGGTGGGTCTACCAAAGACTTCATATGGTCACAATGTATTTTTGGTTATTATTGATTAGCTTAAAAAATATACCCATTTTCATTCTATTGGAGATACAAAGTCACTGAATCGGAATTCTCAATTTTACCTCATTGAGATTGTCAGGATACATGGAGTTCTTATTTCCATTGTATCTGACCAGGATCTCAAGTTCTCTTCTATCTTTTGGGAATGGCATTAGAAGTCATTGGGAAAAAATTAAATTTTATTTCAACTTTTAACCCTCAATCAGATGGGCAGTCAAAATGAACGATTCAGATATTGGATGATATTCTTTGAGCTTATTCAATGTACTATAATGAAATTTTAGATCATCATATTTCATTAGTTGAGTTTCCATATAATAAAAGTTTTCATTCCAATATACTGATGGAACCTTTTCAGGCATTGTATGGGAAGTGATGTCGAACTCAAGATTTTTGGGTTGATGTTGGGTAAAGGATGTTGGTGGGACCAAAATTAGTATAGGATGTGGCTGAGCATTAATGACGATCAAGTAGTACAAGAGGACAGCTCAATGCAAGGAGAAAAGTTATGTAGATAATAGATGTAAAGAATTCTCTATCAAGGTAAGAGTCCATTTTTTTACAAAAAATCAATCATTGGAAATGATTGATGTGTTTCTTTAATAAAGGGAAGCTCAGCATATGGTTAATTGGACCTTTTGAAATATTTTATAATGTTGGAACAATTGCATACTAAGTATCTTGGTTCTGAGTTTCTCTCAAGTAATCAATGCTTCTTATGTGTCGATGTCAAAGAAGTATGTTCCAGATTCATCAAATGTTTGGGCCATAGAAGCAGTTCAACTGGAAGAGGAACTTTCTTATGAATAGAAACTAGTTCATATTCTTGATCAATAGGAACATGTATTGAAGAATAAAGTAATCCACTAGGTAAAGGATTTTTGGATAAACCACTTGGTTGAAGAGGCAACATGGGATTCTGAGAATTCTATGAGGTAATGGCACCCTGACTTGTTTAATGAATAAATAAATTTGTGATAACTAAATTTCTAGAAGGTGGGAATAATGTAACACCCATAGGATTTAAAAATAACTTGAATTCATTAAAGGTTGTTTTATTTATATATTTATAACAATCATTTAAACATAATTTTGAAGATTCTATGTTTCTAATTTTAGAAATCATTTATTTACAATTGTAATCAGTAAGTTAGTTAGAGTCTGATAGAACCAACATGATTTTTGGTGAATTGTAATATACCCTAATGAATAATAATATGAATAGTAATATGACCAAAATAATATTATATTGTAATAATATTTTATTTTCCCATGCCTTTAAGATATTAATATCCTCGTTAATTTTTCAATTTTATATAAAAGTAGTAATAGTATTACAATTGTCTATTTTAGAATTATGTATCATTTTACATAAAAATTTAATTAATAATATTTATAAAATTATTTTCAAAAAATGGAGTTCATTATTTTTCTACATGCTGAAAAAGTGTAAGCATACATTTTTGGGATTTTTTTGATACTGTTGATTTTTTGGTGAATAGTAAAAATACTGTATTGAGTTTCAGTGTATGAATGACCTCAGTAGTGATGTAAAAATGATGTAATGAATCTGGTAAACAAGGGTGTATTACAATAATATGTGAGGTGTCCCATGTGGATTATAACTTGGTAAAATACCATGTGAAATCCCATGGTTTTTCAAATACCACTAATGTGGTGTCCCTTGGAAAATTTTAAAATAAACCATCAATTTTTTGATAAAAATCAACCCATTGTTTCATTAAATTCATTATAAATTACTCATCAATGAATCAATGGCCTTCTTACCTACCAAGTCATACTCCCTTGGTTTCCTCAAGCCCCTAAGGTCCCACCATTTATTTTATTGGTGTATCTCTATAAGGAATGAAAAATCTATATTTCTTTCTTTTCCCATTCAGGTTCTCTTCTATGTTTTTTGACATTCATGTTTCAATACACTATTGTTATTAACTAATTATTCATGATATATTCTATATTTTGATTCATTTCTCGAGGGGTGAACCTTGCCCCCCCTCTTTTTAATAGTTTTTAAAACATTGTTTCATAATTATTAGTGTGCCGAGTTTTTGTATGGGTTTTCTCAATTATTATTTTATATTGATTTTCTTTCATTCCTTATTAATTCCTTATCTCTTCATTACCTATATTAATGAATTTTCAAGAAATTATGTATATTCTTGATATTCTCATGTTCATGGAATTTCCATCATCATTATTTACTCCTATCCCGCTTATTCAAGGAATAAAAACTGTATCTGTGATGTGTTGAACTACCGATATCTTGGACGATGTGATTACAATTTTCATTAATTCTTTAACATCTGGCCATGAATAAATTTTTTTGGTTGAAATACGTAATAATATATCTATTATGTCCCAGAAATTGTTCCGGATTTATTTTTTACCCATGTTTATAATTTATAAGATAAAATGATATCGTTATTATCAAATAACAACTAAAATGATTTTAACGAACATCATTAATATTTTATCTTACGAATAATCATCATATCAAGCATTAAAATTATAAATTAAATAAATTATTTTACTAGAAATATTTAAATACCTTAATATTCCCATTATATATTTTTACTACTAATCAACAATAATATCCATTATGAACCAATCACTGAAAACATGTAAGGGAAACACCAAAAAACAATGCAAATAAGAAAATACTAACTAATAAAGAGTGAAATGATCTAATGAAATGATCATATACGATATTATACAGATGGATATGTTTCAATAAGTTATTAATAAAACTCTTTTAACCATTATACTAGGGTTTTAAGAAAATTATAAGTAATAATAACCCGAGGTAAGGGAATTCTTTTCCCGATTTCCATTCACTGGGATAACCTACTTCTTTATTAATTATATGGTTTTAAGATTCTTAGTTTGATGATATATTTTTTATATAATATTATATTAAGTGTATTTATAATTTATTCACATATCCTTTCAGTTATATTAATTCTCAATTCAATTATAACTTATAGGAAATTCATTGTAAATTCTATTTAAAACTCTCTATAATAAATTTCAAACGGATTTTTTTCTTATGTGTATGGAATGAGTTGTATCTCCTAATTTAAAAATACTTTATTATGTTGATATGTTACTTAACATAAATTATGTTCATTTTAGCCACTTATAGCTCAAGACATGTTGGGTTGAGCCCATTATAGCTCAACATATATTGGGTTTCACCCCTTTATAACTCTAGATATGCCGGGTTGAGCACATTATAGCTCATGATATGGAATGTGAGCCCCATTATAACTCTCCAATGAATTGGGTACTCCTGAGATTGATGTTCACACTATGTTTATTCCATATATAATGGTGAATGTAATAGTGATATGGTAAATATGTCCCAAGGGAACAATATGAGTATACCATGAATTCATGTTTTCTTTATACGAGTTTTATGAGTTATTATGTTATCACTAGAGTAATGATTTGTATTGTTATATCCCTAACTATGTTTTATACTCATCCCATGTTTTTAATTAAATTTTATAGGTTATTAGAATGTGTAATAAAAATAAGGGAGTCGTGATTTTTGATATGGAGTGTTGTCAAAGAAATCATGATTTATATTTTAATGTCTTGTATTTAGAAAAAATAGGAACAAATTTTTAATAGTATTCTCATTGTATGAATGTGGTATGTTATGTATGTAATTTATCCTGATAATTTAAAACTCTTAACCTGAAAAGATCCTCAATGAGTAATAATTTATGTTCTTGTTTAAAATTCAAGATTAAGTATCATTATAAGGTCGGGTCCTTATAATTACACTAACATGGGCTATAATTCCCAGTGTGGGGATAGACTTTTGAAATTTCATTAGGTGGTAAATCAATTGATATGGAATTACAACCCTTGGAATAGGAGATGAAGTTTCTTCCTCACTTAGTGTATTTGGTTAAATAGGACTTCCTACTTGTCTGGGTGGATTGGGAAATGAAGTATCCACTAACTAATCTTCTAAGATGAATATGTCATGGAAAAACAATCATTTTTGGAGGAAATCCCATATTCCCATCTATTTCCATTATATGGATCACCCACTACTTTTATCCATACAGAATATCACAAAAGGGAAGCGATTAGTGTAATGAATACTAGCATGATAGTGAATTCATTAGAATCATCGGCCTTGAAACCCTCTTACCCTTGCTTCCCAATGAAGTTTATCAAATTTGGGTTCATAGACTCACTCATAATCTTAGAATGAATTCATTATGTGAATGTCATTAGAGCCAATAATAAACTCCTCATCCGATGAAGGTATCATATAGACTGTCTGCTCTTGTTATACCACTTTGTGGGGTAGTGTCCAATCTTTAGGAAATATTAGAAAAAATTCGTCAAAATTTAATGAAAACATATGATTTAGTATAGGCTCATATTCCTATTCTTTCTTTTTTATATTTTGTCCATATCTTATTTTGGAGGACTGGAATTTAGATGATATGGACACATATTAAGATTGTTGGGTTGTATCAAATGTGGTCATTGGAAATGTGGATTTTTCAACTATTTTATGAGATTATAAGTTGTCTATTTTATCATTTTTTTGATTGTCCATCAACCCAACTTCTTAATAATCTTAATCATGATATTTTTTTGACTCATAGCAATCTGTCATATTGATGGTAGAAACAAATGCTACCTGAGTGGGAAAGTTATTTATCTTCACTTTACTAGAGTCCACCATATTCTATAGGATATATTTGAAAACCAAAATCTCCTATATTTTTTCCCCAATGCTTCATAGATGGGGAAATAGTTTGGGGATCCTTGTAACCATCCATTCATGGTTTTAAAGTCATTAGAAACATAACCTCATTGATATACAATGTTGAGATGAAGTAACTTGGAACATGGCCATATCAAAAAGAGTATACCTTGGTTTTTATCTCCTCAAACTATTTTTACCTCTTCTCTCTTTGATCTTCATAAAGAGGTGGCCATTATCACTGATGCACTGGATGTTTAAATACATGATACTATATTTTCATTGATGTTAGAGTGGGTAGAGGTTCCTTCTTATGTGTAACAATGATAGCATCTAATTTGTCCTTTATCCACCCTTGAGCTGATTGAATTACATGAGCCATTGCTTCGATCTATGCAATGGAGTCTACCATCCTTTATCTAATAAAACCATGGTCCCAAAACCATCCAGTATACATCATAGGGATAATTGGTGATTGAAAATCATCATGAATATTCTATATAATGATGGAAAATAATTCTTTTTAAGGGAATGGTGGGTTTATAGAATATGTTTACCCTTTAAACTGGGAAATGAAATTATATTGTCATTCATTCCCCCACTTATTACAGTTGGTGAGGTCACATAATATATACATCTATACCATCAATATGAACTTTTAGAGAATGCTTTGTCATAGGTCATCCCATACAGTAATAAGCTATGAAAAAACGATATTGTACAATTCAAAGGATGGTCCAAGTATTGATTTCATGAAGAACCAGATATTCAATGCCTCTATCTTTTTAGAGGTCATTAAAATGGGATTGAAATGAGATAAAAAATCCATATAATTATACATTGAGCCTCTATATCAATTGAAAATTGGGAATTTAGGATTCTAGATGTTTGCTGGTGGAAGATTCATCTCAACCATTTAGTGCACGGCTTATTTTTTGGTTGTGTCGAAGCATGAACTACTTTTATAGATTAAATTTTATCCACTAGGGACTCAATGGTGTTAATATAATTTTTAGAATATTTTCTGAATCTAGATCCTGAACATGTTTAATGAACGTTTGGGCTATTAGTGGCGGAACAGGTTGGAATCTATAGTGGGTTGCCTGTAGGGGCATCTATGTAAGGATTTTCCATATGTCGTTCTTGATGCAGACCCAGTAGTGTGAATTATTTATTTACATGTGTAGGACCCATTTATATTGGTCATCAGTAACCCAAAATAAGGAGATGTTCCATATGTACTTTGGTTACAATTGAAACCCATTTTTGTTGAGTGTAACTAACTTGATGTTAAATTTGAGGATCTTCATGCATATAAATTACATAAAGAAGGATTCCAAAAAGGAATTATATATTGATTTTTCTCAATTATTTATTCTCTTCTAATTCATGTGAAAATATTCACTCAAGTGAAGCTAACTGACCTCCCCGTGAAGAATCTGATGTAAAATTTGACTGTAAACTTTTTCATTATCGTATTCCTATTGAGGTGGTAATAATGGATTGTTTGAGGGAATATCCAAATTCAAGGATAGTTTCTTATTTTCGGTATGAAAACCTCCATAAATAGGATTAGTTTTTATTTAAATTTTATTTAAAATTTCCTCCAATAGCTCCTCCCCTAAATTGTCCTCATATCCAATAGGGTATGGAAGGGTAGAATTGATGCCTTTCACTGTTGTTTAATGCATTGAAGTCATATTATCGGTGTCACTATGAGATGAATTCTACTATAGCCTCCACAAGAACATTTCCTCTTCTTCACTAATTTATTGAGAACCATTTTGTTTAAAATAATCTAAAGGGAATATGTAGACTGGTCATTCATGTGTGTCCCTAACGAGGGTACAAGATATCCATATGGGACAGACTGGGAGGACACACTCTGTATCATTTTCCACAATATAGAAAATAATGATATTCATTATGGGGGGAAATTGAGATGAAAACACCCCATCCCTAAGGGTTGGTTCTATTACTATTCAAAATTTTCATATTTCTAGGATTTTTTTGATGTACTCATGGTTGTGTTGAAAGAGACCCCAACCCGGAATGCTGGTGTTGATCTTGGATATCAATGGATTGAACTACTATGACCTCCATTCTGATATTTTTGATTTTTTGAGAACATGGGATGGGAGCATCATTTGGTATAACTATAAATTATCCAGATTCATAAAGTCATTGCACGGTTTGTGATATTGTGAAATCTGACAAATGACTTCCCTGAAAAGGGAGACTTGCTTGAAATTTTTAGAAGTTTGATGAAAAATTCATTTACTGTCTTACTATCTTCTAAACACATTTAAAAATGATGAATTCAATTTCTATTGTTATTGTCAATATATTTGGTTTTTAACATATTTTATTTGTTTATGCAACCATGATTTTATAGATTTTTTTGATAAATCCTTCGGAGGGAATTTCTAGTTTGATTAAGTGGTGAAATATAGTGGTCTGTGAGCACCCCATACTCTGATATAAACAATAGATGTGGCATTAATGATCATTTGTCACAATGATGTTAATGAAATGGTGGAATTCACAATTATGGGATCTTTTCTTTTTCTCATTTTTAGGATTTCATGTAGCATGTATAGCTTCCAAGTCAGTTTGGCATTGCAAACCTTATATTAGCATGACGTTTCTATGATGATCTTCAGAGGGTGATACTTTTTCTCTCATAATACGAAGTGTTTTCCAAATATTGAAGGCGATTTCATCTACAAAATCATTTGAAAATGCCTTTGTCATCACCAATACAAACTAGGACATTAATAGTTTAAAAAGGACCATTATCATTGCTAGAGAAGCGCTGAATATCTGATTAAGATAAAAATACCAAGTCTTGTATCAGTTCTAAAAAATATCAAATAAAGGGGAATGTTATTATCTGATGTAATAGCACAAAAAAATATTCAATGACACCATGAAATTAGAAAAATCCTGTAACACTACATAATTTGAATTAAATATAATTTACAACATAAATACAATAAAAACACACTATATTATAGACATTTCAAACATTGTTTTTATACTATTACATATATACATATTATTACATACATTAATAAACACCAATGTTCCCTTTTCATTAGATCTTATCCCATGCATGAGAAAAACACACACATTTATAATAATGAAATTCTTATGTCAGTAAAGTTTTATAAAATTAATAGAAAATGTTAATTTTAAACTAAAAATTAAGTCATATATAAAACCCTGAGTATCAGATTGATTTGTGTTTGATTCATTCTTATCATCCCATTTATTTTTCATCTTCCAGAATTATCTCTATGAAAATTAACTAAATAAGTAGAATATATAAATAATAATGAAATTAATTATGTAATGGAATATAAAATGATGAGAAGAAAATCAATGGCTGTTATCTTTGTTTTTCCAATATGAAGCACATTTTAAAATAAAATTTCAATTATATATAGAAAAGATGAACATTGAGTCATTACAATCATTCCATGAATGAAATTAAGGTGAGGTTGATTCCTACACATCTCAAATTAAATATGGTTAATTATAATAACATATCAAGTATATTCAATTTGGATTTCTTAGTTTGGAGTATGTTAGTTGTATTTTTTACTAAAATTAACTTTTAAACTAGAAACACATAATTTAACATAATATTGTAACATAGTGTCTTAGTATTACATTATTCGAATTCCTACAAGTCAATAATTACATATAAATAATTTTCCTACAATATTGAGAAAATATGAATAAAATTTATTGTTCTAGTGAGTGACACGTTTTGAACTAAAATTTTTATTTCAAACTAACAACGATCACATTGTTCTATATTGGGAACATAATCTAACATATTTAGGATCATATTATTCCTACACATCAAAAATTAATTATGGATTGCACTACTAAGGTATCAATATTGATTGAATGTGTATTATCTGTTTTGAGTAGTTCAGTTGTCATTTTTACTAAAATAGTTTAATATTTTATATAAAAGAAAGACCATGGAGTCATAAAAGACACATCATGCATACTATTGATGTGTACATGATTCTTATACATATAACATGAAATATGGATCATTTTTCTAATGTATCATATCATTATGAATTAATTTACTACGTTTTGAGTACGTTAGTTGTATTTTTTTACTAAAATGTAATGTCAAACTAAAAACATGGACATTGACTCATTCTAATCACATCACGTTTTGGATTTACAGGAGGCTGATTACAACACATAAAAATTAATTAGGACTTTTTTGCTAAATTATCATTAAAATCCATGTATGTTATCTCGGTTTTCATTGAGTGAAAATTTTCGATCTTAAATTTCAATTTTAAACTCATAATAGTCACATTGAGTAATACTGGGAATATAATTTAGCTAATTGAGATTATAGTCATTCTTACAACTAATATGCTAATTATTGATCATTTTATGAATTTATAAAACATATCCGAATACATTTTCACGGTTTTTAGTTGCGTAGTTTTCATTTTTAGTATAATTGATGCCAATTTTTTTAAAAAAAATATGTATCTGATGTAAAACCAAAAACACCGAGCATAAAATTTAGGCGTGTCTGAATATTAAACATCTCAAAATACATGTGGATCATTTTATATGGCATAAAAACAATATGAATTAATTAAACCATTTTTTAGTATGTCACTAATATTTTTTACTAAAATACAATTTTAAACTGGAAACATTCGACTTGACTCATAATTATCACATCATGTATTAGTTTAACATGATAATAATTCCAACAGATTAAAAATGACATAGGAATCAATTTACTAAATTATCAAGAAGATATGATCATGTTTTCTCAGTTTTCAGTCAGTGACTCTTTTTGAACAAAAATGATGATTTTAAACTTATAATTGAAACATCGAGTATTATAGAGACCATTGTTCATAAAATTGATGTTCATTTGATTTATACATGGAATTTATTACATATGATCATTTTTATAAGGTATAAAAACAATAAAACTTAATTTTATTGGTTTTGAATTGGTCTGATATACTTTACTTGAATTTAAGGCCAATTTAAAAATAAAAGAATCACATAGAGTCAAGCTGGTGATACTAAACGTAATATTGGGCATTTTATTATTCATACACCTCAAAAATAAAATATGGATAATTTTCCTTATTTATATGAAATTTGATTTTGTTTACTCAATTGTGAGTACTTCATTTGTCATTTTTACTAAAATGTCATTCTAAATTGGAAACAAACACTTTTACTTATACTGATCACATCATGTTTTTCTATTTAGTTGTAATGATTCCTACATATCACAGATGACTTATAAATAAATAATTACAAATATAATGAAAATCAGTGTGAGATTACTCAATATTCAATAAGTGATTCATTTTGAACAAAAACATCGATTTTAAACGGATAAGGGACACATTGAGTCATACTTCCCACATCATGTATCAAATTTAGGTGTGGATGATTATTATATGTCAAAAAAGATGTATTATTTGTTTCCCTAAATAATCAACTGATTGGAATGTGTTTTTCTAGTTTTGACTAGGTTAGTTGTCAATTTATAGAAATTAATTTCAATTATTGATAAAAAGAATAACCGGGAGTCTTATTTTCTATAAAATGTGTCAGATTGAGGTGTGGATAATTCCATCTTGTCCATTTATCTCAATGAAATCATAACTACCAATGTTATAATGATATCCATTTTATTTATTTTTCTAATTATCAATATGACATATTGAATCATTGTTATTAGCTGAAAACCCAGTCTTGTTGTTGGAAATTAGAATTTTAGTTGAAGCTCGTGTTCCTATTATATCATGAAAAGTCACTACAATGTGAACTTTATATTTCCCTATTATTCTGTATTTCAAAAAAGACATTGTTTCATCAGAATAGAACATTGACACTACAGGCAGTGGTTGTCATTTTGATAATGAAAGGAAATGTAATTGGAAATTAAGGTAAAATTGGTAGAAACAAACAATTTATTTCTATAGTGAAATGTTGTAGAAACTTTTTCATAAAAAAAATATATGAATTCCCAAAATATATGGGAAAAACTAAATATGTATTAGAAAAAATTATTAGGGGATTAACATAAAAATATTAGATAATATGGTGAAAAATTTATTAAATAATAAGTATGATTTCACATTTTCATGATGGTTTTATTCTATCCCCATTAATATCCATATCTTCAATATCTTAGTTGTTTGATCGATGTCTAATCTATCATGAGCATGAGAAGCTTTGAATAAAGAACCCAAACTCAACAAAATGAATCCACCTGTATAAGAAAAAAATTATTATATGAGTAATAATAAAAATAATTAAATAATAAATAAATATTTATCAACACATCAATTCTATTGATAATGATTTTATAGTGGAAACATAATGATTCTCTATGTGACTGAGCAGTTAATGGATTATAAAAACGTTCCAAATATTAACAATAAATTGGTGAAAATAGTTTGTAGGAGAATAATTCTTTAAATTTTTGGTTAAAAAAGGAATGAAATATAATCCTACCACCCCAACCCGTACAAAAGAATCCACCTGTATATGGAAACAATTCTTATTTCAATAATTAGAAAAAACAAAATTAAAAAATAATATGAAATAATAAATTAATTATTTGCAAAATAATTTTACTATTAAAATAATAATTTTACCTTTTTGATTGAGAAAAGGATGCATAATTTCACATTCAACAAATTCAGTGGATGAAACCTAAGGATAAATATAATTTCCGCACTTTATGGGTGAAATTTTTTTGAAGTAGAATAAGTCTATGGACAATTTGGTGTAGAAATGCTTGAAACATGGAAAAAATTATCTAAAATTAAAGACATCTCCATGGAATAATGAAAATTAAATCAGTGTTTTATTATATATATATTTTTTATAATATAGAATGTATTTCGTAACATTACATTTACATATTCTCAATGGGTCTCCATTGTAACTGTTTGATCATTAAACGTATTGGTAACATCTTTATATATAGGATACATTTTCTACATGGGTTTTCTATCATTTAATTTAGATGATTCTAATGTTGTATATAACATATATTTTTTTGATAAAAAAAGTTTATTAATAATCATTATTACCTTATCATTGAACACTCCTTAATTTTTCAGTGTTTTTTCGTATTTAGATCCTCTACCGAGAAACTGAATCCCCTCTATGTGGTCTCCTATAAACTAAAGTACATTATCTACATTGACACCAATATGAATTGATTGGGATTTACTAATAAAATGGTCGTCCTTGATTGAATTTTCATCAAACCTGACATTTGTTTTAGTTGCCATCATGTCAATCTACCAATTCATGTTTGATGGATCTATGACATAAAATACCTCACTTATTGTGATGTCATTATGAATATCTTTACATTTCAACATTCATACTGAAATTCACCTTCATGTATCCCATCTCATAATGTTTCTATGCACTCATAATTTCAACCCATTTACAAAATAAAATCATCACTTGAAATGTTGTATATTCCAACTTATATATCTATTTGATAATTCTAAATAAGACAAGTTTTCTGAAATCAGAGTTTCATCTTTGGAATGACATCTGTGCATCACATCCACCATAAGCGTAACATGACTTTTTTAATCATACTTCATTCGGTATGTTCTTTTTTATTGAACATGTTATAATTTATTATAAAACATGGGTATGATATAATTTTTTCATTCAGTCCCCCGGATAGCCACTAAATTCATTTAACAATTGTATTCTTATTTTCATATAACTATTTATATATTTGATCTCAGAAGCATCCTATAAATAGTTCCTTATGTGTATTTTATATCCATCTTTCTCTCCAATATGGATTTAAATCTATAAAAACTTATTTATGGGATTCAATTTATGGATCTACATCTTCACTATTATGTATAATGTAATGGTGTGCTATATCTTGCTCTATCAATGTAATTATAAGAACACATATTCCATAAATCCCTTCACCCATAAGGATTACTTTATGATGAGACATTGCAAGACTAATGATATAAACATTTTATAGGTAATCGGTAAAAAATTCAATAGCTTCTTCACCAATATACCATTATGCAATACATCAATCTTATTGACATCGATTCATGACATACCATTTCAACTTTTTCACATACCATTCTATTGGGTACATACATAGATAATAGTCATGAAAACATATTTGAATCACTTTAAACATGTGAACCATTAGGTTGAACATTATATTAATGAATGGTGGTGGGATTAACATCTCTAATTGGCACAATATGTCTATAACCACATTTCTCATGATTGGAAACTGAGTCGGGTATATATCTTAAATGGATATGGAATTGAAAAAATAAGCATATTCCTATTAATTTATATCATAAATATTTAGGTAGAAAGAAATATGAAGAAATAGGAATCAAATCTTTCCACAAAACATTATAGTTTTGAAATTTTATTTCATGTAACTTAAAATTAGTTATTCAATTTAAATTCATGATATATAATGAAATCCCTAATATAAATTTTACTCAATAAAGAATAAAATTGAAATGTTTCATGAATATATGGAGAGTAAGCTAATGGAGGGAGAAAATTCCACCCTTTACCCTACAACTATATCAAGTCTTCCATTACCTCAAATACAATCATTTGAAAACATACATTGATACCATCATTCATTTATCTATAAACATATAATATTGTTCGACTAAAACTATAAAATATATTTTTCCTATACACTCAAAATCAATAAAAATTATGACATATAAAAAATTATAATATTGTTATACAGTGAAAATGGATCTCTTCCTTCATCCTAATTACGTAATGTTTTTAAAAAATGGTTTACCAAAAACAATGTTAACATATTTTACTTTATAATATTTTTGGTAACATGTTATTGTAGAAGATGGTTTACCATTTTAGATATTCACATTGAATGTTTCATTCTAAAATAAGTATCTATGTCATCGATGGTAAAATTTATAACTTTCTAAAAAACATAGTCTTCGAGGAATGCTTAATCACAACTGAGTGTTTGTGTTTTTCAAAAATCAAACACTATATCATTCTGTTAATTTTGTTGCCTGAAAATTTTACCTAAGTGGTGATGTAATTTATTATACCATACTATATGGACCTCAAAGTAAATTATTCACTTCTATGAGAATCATTCATTTTAACCATTGTATCTCGTATCATTTTCATATCATTGATCAATGGAGAGAAATAAAAATCAGTATCATTACTTGGTTTCATTGGTACATAAATAAGAACAGAAATCATAAATTAATAGATATTAAATAATAAACATTGGAGAATGTAATAATTTACGAACATGACAGTCCATGTACAATGAGTACTACATTATTCCCCAAAAGGATTTACTCTACAGGTATATAATTAATGAAGATTGTTTATTGGAACACTTCCAAATTTAGGATACCTGTAATAACTTTTATTTAACTATTAAGATTTGGCTGGATGACATAGGTTCCCATATTTAATTATTATATCATTGTTCAATTTCAATTTTCTCACTATTTCTTAACATACATATAATATTCAATACTAGGGAATGACATGAACAGTACATAAATATTTTTAAGGACATGATTCGTTTTTCTCATACCGATATGCACCACAATATATTAATTTTATGAGTGGTCCATCATCCTTATGTAATAATATGAAATCATTTATACATTCATTTTTTTATAGATATAATAATAATTTAATGTAGAATTTATTTTGTGCATATGTTCACCATGGTAGTTCATTTTTTTTCTTTTACCATATCATGTATATGGCCATGTTTTTCTTTAATGCTCGTGTTACTCCTTCCTCTTGGAGCTTTTATATTATAAAACATCAATATAGATGAAAATGTTTTTAATTTAGTACAACCATCATATGATGGTCTCATAGAATAACTATTTAAATTTTCATGAAAAATTGGAAAACTTCAAAGTTCATCTTTAATTTCCATTATGATTTCTTCCATGTGATCTATAGCATCATTTAATTAGTGTTCATATCAAATGATCCATAAACCACTATATCATCCCAATAGATGTGAACAATCTACTTTCCCAGGTGTTTAGTCCTATATTTGTTTCTCGGATGTATTCTATGAATATTTAAATGTTCTTCCAACTCTTCTAGAACAATTTGTATTGAATTAAAACTATGTAAACATGGACAAAGGGTGTTATAAGTGTAACTTGCATACTGAATTGAATAATTTTTGAAGACTTTGACTCTATATTCATACTATTTTTTCAAATTATTATAGTGAATTAATTTTAAATTCATATCCATGCCCTTGTTTTAATAAAATATTATTTTTTATTAAAAAAATAGGTAAATACCAATAATATAATCATTATCAACAGTGAAATTTATTAATAATTCTAATAAGGGAAACCCAACATTTATTATTTCAAAAAATTTCATTATAAATTGTTGAAAATGTGTAATTGATTTGAATAAAATAATTACTCTAACATGGTAGGTGTTATCCTCTAAATTCATTCAATGTTGAATGTTATAGACAACGTTCATCCTCATCATCTCATCTCCTAAAAAAATTTTATTGATTTTTTCTTTTGAAAAACATCATCCATTTCTTGCAGACATGAACATATATTGTTTAAAATACACTATGTAGTATTAATCCATTGGATGACTACCACTATTATTATTAAAAGATTCATAAAAGATATGGGTGATGAGTCTCATGAAAAAATCTAATAACAATTCATGATATGAACCTGATGAGTATGATAGTTGTACAACATTTTGTCCTCTTAATTGGTTAATGCTTCTTATTTGTGATAATTAAACCTTTGGAACAACTTATTGACTAATGTACAGTTGAATGTTAAATTTTGGAGGTATAAACATAGTTATGTGAGATTAATGGGTTATTGTTAAGGATATGTTATGTTATGGGAATCTCTGGGGTATCTATGAATTCTATATTTATACAATAGTTTATTCATTTAACACATTAAATCCATTATCTAGGACTATTCCTAATTATATTAAAATTATTATCCAGTCTTTCTTAAATCCTCTAATCAAATGAAACTGCAAAATAAAAAATTATTGATTAATTCGAATCCAAAATATGACAAACAAGAATAATAAACTATCAATCGATCACCTAGAAGATATAAAAATGTAATGTTAAATTTTTCATTAAATGTAGAGTTATATTATACACAATTTGGTAATCATAGATTTCAATGGGTGGAGCTAATACATGTATACCAAAATTGATGTATACAAAAATTTAATTTTAGGAAAGTATTCCATCATAGATTTAATTTGATATCATCCACTATATTTTTTTGACCAAGTGATATAACAACCTATGGAATTATTAAATTTAATATTAATCATATATAAAATATTTTAAAACATGTCAAAATTATTGTTTCAATTAAAAATTGACATTGAATGGGAAATAATTTATGAAATTAATGGAACTAATACCTGTAAAGGTATTAGATATCTCAAAATTATAAGATAAAAATTTTATTTACGAATTATGTATAGATAGGTTGGAAAAACAAATTATATTCAAGAGGAAGATGAGTATTCATTATAAGGAAGTTTAGTTTTAATGTTCATTATCATTTTTATGCTGATCTTTTCCACATAGTATAATATTTTTGTCATAATGAAATAAATAATAGTAATTACTGAAAATATAAAGGTTTTATTTTTAATGGGAGACTACCAAATCATACAAAAATAGTGTTGAAATGAGATGAATCTTCTCAAATAACATTGGATGAGGAAATTATACCATAAAATAAAATATATTGAACATGTGAAAAATTAAAATTTTATATGAAGGATTTTATAATTATATAAAAATATATATTAATGTGACTAAAAAATTTTAAATGTATTTTATGTAAAATAATATCAAATTAGATGAATTTGTAGTCGATGTTACTCTAATGGATTTACAAAAGAAACATCCATTTATATTAGATATTTGTTGTTCATCTATCATGATATGTAAGTTGATATAACTATTTTTTTTTTGGAAAAGTTCAATGTTTATTTCTCATTTAAGAAATGTTTGATCACTTAAGATAAATTTTATGCATTTAAAAGATGTTGGAAATAGAAGGTAAGGTAAAAAAATGATACGTTTTTATCTTGATTAATGTAATATATTTATAGTGTTTATTATATACTTGATGATGTAAATGAAGTGATTTTATAGATGTATTAATAATTTGATTATCAATTCAAATATGGCTATATTTTTACAATGGTATAGAAAACTATATGGCCCTTATTATAGTTTTTGGTCAGTAAAATATTGTGGTAATATTTTTTAAACGGGAACTTTATTTGTGTTAGGTGAAAATTGATCATATTGGATATAAATGAACTTGAATACAGACATAAAAATTGTTGATTGAGAAATTTTTATGATAAAATAATAAAATTCATAGGGATTCTTTATTAATTTGAATGGTGATATTATTAATAATTAAAAATATATATATATTTAATTGAAACAACTATTTAGATTACCCTTGTGAGACATCACATTCAATAAAATCTATTAGGCGGTATTTCACATTTGATTGAACTATTAATCTAAATTTTTAGTTCTCTATCCACATACTCACATGATTCAATTGGAATATCTAGATGATATATTTTATAGTTTGAAGTAAGATGGACCTTCTTTATAGTAGTAATTAAATTCTATATCTTCATTTAATTTACCTAGGACCCTCATCTTACATAATATTTGAATAGGTCATTCAAGCATAATGGAAACATATCTCACCTTAAAAAAGATGGAATATAACTAGTGTCAATGATCAACTCTATATTCTCCACATTTTACTTTATCTATTTGAGTATACATTCCCTTCAAAGGATGGAGGCTTATGGTGGAAACTCTAGGTTAGGATCCTATTAACTATCAGATGATCAATTTAATAATAATAAAATGGATATTAAAATTCATGCCACTCTTTAGAATATAATGAATGTGCATGGTCCATCACCCATCTCAAGGGGAAGAATAAAATAATTGGGAATTAAAATATTGTTCCCATTTTCAATTAAAAACATAATAGAGGTGCCTAAGAGTTTATTATAGACACTCCATCACACCTATAACACATTCTCTAACATACTTATATCCATTCAGCAAAAAATACACAATATAAAATATAGATCATAGGGGATATTATTATTATATTGAAATAATGATTATATAAAATGAAAATAAATATCGTTAAACAAGAAACCAATGAGTGAAATGGTCGAGGAAATAAAATATCTTGTTTTGAATCATTGAATACCCTATGATAATGTAGATATTTCAGAAATCTAGAAAACATTTGATCTTCAGATTTATTTGACCCTTGAATCATTCCACCAATGGATTTGAGCCTTCGAATTGTTTGAACCATGATTCGAGCCTTCATTTGATCTTCTATTCTCCATAGAGGACTGCCGAAAGATGGTGGATTCCACTGATTGCTTTAATGTTGTGAAATTTATGTGACTAGTTTGGGTTTTTTAATTATATTTGAAGACTTTTATCATCACTCCATAAAAAACTGATAATGAATCCTTATATCAGTGAAAAATAAATTATAGATATTAATATGCATATTTAATATCTCTATTTTTTTCTATCATAAAATGATTTATAATGATAACTACAAATATTATTTTTATAAATATATTTATTTAATTATATATCATTAATAATTATATATTAATGTAAATATTGTTAATATATTCTTTATTTACATATAGTAATTATAATTTTATAATTAAATATATATACAATTATTTATATTGAAATATATAAATAATTTTTATAAAATTAATGTTTATATAAAAAAATATATTTATATATAATAAATATATATTTACATATATATAAAGTGAATAAATTCATTATTTAAAAAAATTTATTAATATTCATTTTTTATTTAAAATATATGTTATTATTTACTAACAAATATATATATATATTTTTCAATAAAATAATATTTATTTATTTATAATTAGTAATACATAATTATATAATTGTGTTAAATATATATTTATAAACATAATTATTTTTAAATACTTTTGAAACACCCCAATATTATATGATACGTCTCCATTAAAACATGTCATCTTTGATAGTTTATACGTCATGAAAAAAATTGTTTAAAAACGTAATATACTATTAAATATGACAATTGTAATAGTATTGTGACCATTAGGATTATTAATATAGAATATAAAATCATAACGACACCAATGATATTTTAAGTTTAATTTGGGTATATTATAAATGAAAATATGACATATTTATATATTTGTATAATTAGTTAATTTGTTTAAATGATAAATTAAGTGTTGGTATTTTTATAAATTGTTAATTTTAATTTAAAATAATTTTTTAAAATTATATGTATATCCAAATAATGGATCCATAAATTAATATTTTTTACTCTTTTTATTATAAGAAAATTTTACTAGGACATAATTAAATTTTAAATTTGTTATATAATAAATTATTTTCTTTAAATCAACATTTTTATAGTAAATGAACATTTTATTTAAAAAATAAAATTATTATATTAAAAAATTTATTTTTAAATAATTTAGTTAAATTTTTATTTTATAGTGTTGAAAAATTGTTCGGCTGAATTTATGGAATTTTTCTAAAATGGTTGAATTTTTTGTCAATATTAAAATATTGTAATTGATATTATTTCATAAATACATGAATTAGTTATTCATAGATGAAATATATATGATTTCATCCCGTACTATCAAAATATATTTCATTATTTTAATATATATTAAAATAATTCTCAAAATATTAATTATCTTGAGACAAAATAAAAAAATGAATAAAATATTCACAAAACACACTACTTCTCCACTATAAATACCACCCATCACCATCAATTTTCCTCCACATCCAATGCCTTGAATATTTATATATTATTCCCATTTCCTCTGCCAATATTATCCCCCATGTTCTAGACTTTCTCATGTAACCAAAACAATATTTCAATTTTCCTTAAGGAGGTTCTCATGGTGAATAATTCAAGAGGTAAATCCCCTTTTTTCATTTAATTTTATTTTGATTAATTTTTTTATCCTATAATTTCAATACCTCATATGTAGAAACATAAATTATAACTCTAGTATCTTAATTATACTATAATTTTATTTAGTTAATGATATAACCACCATCAATCTATTTCACTATACCTTTTTATTCTAAATAAGAAAACACCGTCTGTGAAGTGTTGATATACAGCCTTTGTGGATGCCATGTTTTTTTTTTCAATTTATACCTCATCGATAGACATAAATCCATTTTTTGGATAAAAAACATTAATATATGTATGGAAAGATATTTAATTTTCATTATTCTACATATATACATTATATTAAAACCTAAGATAAATCTAGTTCGTGAGAATAGAGAAAATATCAAAATAATCTAAATGGTAATCATTAACACTTTATCTTATGAATCGTCATCATATATTTAAATAATTATATAATTCCATTTAATAAATATTAAAATTTTTAATTACATAATATTTAAATTTTGGATAAAAATTCCACTTTCAACAGTACTTTTATACATCTATACAAGTGAACCATTCATGAAAACCATTGAAATGAACACTAAAAAATGAATAAATTTAATAATATAACTCATCAATAAGACCAATAATGTACTTTATAAAATTAAAATAAATCAAGTAAAAGTTTAAATGGTTCTATATTACATTATTAATGAATATAATTTCATTAACTATCACACTAAGTGAATGTGTAGAACACATTATGACATAATGTCCGTGATTCAACCCGAATGGATATCTTTCAATTGGGTTACACTTTCTCTGTCTTTATCCAAATTTTTTTTATTCTTAATGTTTATATAATAAAATAAAAATATATATATTTGTTCCAATATCATGTATCTATATTAGTTCATCAATATTTGATGTTATAAAAAACATTCTTATTAGGCTCCCTCTTCAATTCCTCCAGATAAGCAAGCCTAGTTGTAGGGTACATCCCAATTTCTTACTATTTCAAGAAAACTAAATAATATATTTTAATATGCCATTATTTTAATAGAATTACCCACATTTGATTAAAATAAATCTTAGTATATATTTTTTAATTCCACTAATTAATCCTTGTAAAATTTTAGAGACTCATTAATATTCTACCATAAACAACAATAAAGACGCTCTTTAGTAAAATTTTAACAAAAACTAAATTTTATATGTTTTCACTTTAGATGGATATAATTTATGGTTATTATATAATTTCATTTTCCTTCAAAAAAAATTTCTAGCATATATTTCATTACAATCTAATTTCTTTGAAAAATTGAACCAATCTTCCAAAATAACTCTCCTCTCTAAAGTAAAAGGGTATTTCACTCAAGAATTTCTCCATGATGTTATTAGAGTATTTTCATCTATTTCAATACACCCTATTTTATCTTATAATAACTTATTTTTGATATTATATGTTTCTTCCTATGATATTTATTCGAATGTTTTATAATTATTTTGGCTATAAATGTACTTTCTTGATACCATTCACCATATTACTATGGATGAATTATGATTATGTTTACTGACAGAGGATATTATATATTAGGATTGTTCAGGACTAGAGAATTCTTGGTCCTAATTTTTTTTATGAAAAAAAAATGCACATAATGATAACAACATACATTTAGCATAGTAAATACCACCAAACAGAGACTATGCCCAAGAGTCATTCAATCAAAAGGAACCAAACATCCTACATAGCATCATATGCATCAAAACCAACAAAACACTCCATAGATGGTATACAGTACACAAGAAATCCATCCTTAGGGTAATGCAAACATATCTCTAACATGCCCCAGCTCTCATCTATCTCAATCCCCATATTTCGCCGGGTTGTTCACAAATACCATAATTCAACACCGAGATTCACTATTCAGACATCCCTACCTATAATGTTTCCCCCTCCATTATTTCAATAGAAATTCAACATACAAATGTAATCCAAGGAGCCAAATTATCATCCATGTCTGGAGGTTGTCACATGATGGGTGTTGATGGCCACTCCACCTGGATGTCAACCTTACCCCCAGCTAATGGTTTGAGAGAGACCCCATCCCCACCACATCGCGAGGTCTCCACCTTTTCACCAGCGTGTGACTCAATAGATCTAGTGTGTCCTGCCAACATTGATGTATCCCCCCAGGCCGCATCATAGCCACAGTCACCAACCATTTCAGTTTAGCCAGAACATAATCCAAAAATAAAAACCATCCAACATACAAGAGATTATAGCACCCATGAAAAGGAACCTAAGGCCCACATCTCATGGATCCCAAGAACCCAATCACTCGCACTAGATCTTGAATTCCATCACAATCTGAGCGATGCAGCGAGACTGACTAGACTCACCTCACATGCCATATCTTCCTCCCAGCGTCAAGTAGAGCGCTCCATCCCTAACCAAGAATGGGGGATCATCACCAAGGTCTCATTGGAGAGTAATATTCAAACCACCATAATCCCATGTCATGTTCTCTACACCTTGAATCCTAGGGTCCCCATAATATTATTCAAAAATGTCATAGTCAAACGATGTTATTCCACTAGTCATACCATCATTGGGACGTGAGGTAACCACTTCACCTACCCTGATGAGGGTCATCCTCATCCAGGACCGAAGTCTCAACACCCACATCCCATCAATCATTATATCCCATTATCCATGATACCCACCTCTCTAATTGAATCCTATATATTCAAAATCTATCACTAACCAAAAAACCTCCCTTCCTTGAGACATGTCCCAATGAAAGAGATCACAACAATTACACTTCTTATTCGAAAGACCCTTAAGAAATAGAATCCTATTGTAGGGACAAATGATATGAAATATCTATTTATTACCTAAAACATCAAAAATAGTTTTATTAGACTAATTTTTATTTCTAATTTCCTGTATTATGAATTCCCTCATTATGATATTAATAATTAACAATTTATGTCACAATTCATCTAGTATAATTACAAGGTTCTGTTTTTTTCTCATGTGATTTTTTGTCGTATTATTTAACAGTATTTTATTCAGAACATTTTTTTCTCAATATTATGTAGTAAAAGAATGCCTTTTTAGTTACTCACTATGACATAATGTTTTTGTTTTTTTATGATAGCTTCTAATGTATTTCTTACCCTTATTGAGCATAAGATCTCACACATTTATTCTGTTTTATTTTTCCCTAGGATGTGATGAGTTTTTTAAGGACGTACATAGATAAAATAGGAGTTGATGAGTGATTCTAAAGGATTTGTTTCCTATAAATATTATAATGTAACAAATATTATGGCATCTAGTTTTCCAAATCTACTAAACTATTCAGTACTTTGGGATATAATATCATGTATATAGTACCAATGTCAATAAGTAATGCATTGGCTCATGGCTATAGGGGTTGGGGTCATTACAATGGGAATTAGGGAATGTTCAGTGTAAACATTGGAAATTGTATTTATAAAACAATGATTACGGAACATAATCCTATGATAGATTTTTATTATAATCATGTAATAACATCCTAATATTTTTCTAAGGTATATATTATGTGAGTGTTCCTAGAAATACCTTTATGACTAAAAAATACAAGTGGACATGGTTTTGGTAGAGATGTGCATTGGGGTAAAAACATTGACAAGGTGTGTTGGTCCAGACAAGGTTTATCCTGGTACACTACAACGAGAATTATAGTGCACATGGTTAGACAATCCAAGGGGATATTTTTAGGGTAACTCGCTTGTTAATTATAAACCATTATAAAGGAATTAAAGGTAACATTTTTACCAAAGATACCATGTTTATGATTATGAGATTATAAATTCTTAATCTTCTAATTTATGTTATGTATTTTTCTAGATTGAAATTTTGCCTTATTATTCATAAGCAAATTTTATTTTTGGAATTTTTATGAAATATTTCCTAGTGGAAGGAATGGAAACCATATCAATGCACATATTCCACATATGTATTATCCTCCTATGAATGTTAATGATGTTGGAGTGGTAGCTACAATAAGGTATGAGAAACATAAAACTATAATGGGTTAACAAAATTAGGTTGTGAGTAATAGAATTACTTGCATGGGTGGCAATGTCTATAACACGAATTAATAATGATAGACCAGTTAATGTGAAAAAAAACTCCATTATTCAGTGGGAATTAAAATAAATTTGTAATAGAGTACCGGATAATTTCCCTTAAAATATATTTCTCACATCAGGATGTAATAAAATGTGGAAGGTTATCATGGAAGTTTATCAAATCTCATGAGATGATGATCAATGATGTTCATTGATTAAAAACACAATGGTAAAAGATGAAATTGAAATCAGTGAATAAAATTATATTAAGGATCATTTCATTTTAAAATATTTACCTAGTGATCCAGAATTGAATATGGAGAGTGAATTATTCCGTTGTGACAAAATTATGTTAAAACTGTTTCCATGTATGAAGTCGATTTTACAAAGATAATAACACATGTCAGAGAATACATATGTAATCTAAAGAGAATTATTTTCTATTTCTTTGATGGACATAAGAAAATTGTATGAAGGGAACTATTTTACAAAATAGCCTCATCATTTGAGGATTTAGACTCTTGTGATTTTATGGTAGATAAAGAATACAATAAGTTATATGACTATAATAGAATTAAAGAGATGAAAATAATGGTAGACTAAGAGATAGATAATGTATATAATATAAACAATGAATTTCCAATGTTATAATTGTGGGAAAAAACCTTAATACAAGCATTGAGGGAATGCGATTTTGTTACAATTGTACAGCGAAAGGTCCCTCAGATCATGAATGAAGTTGAAATAAAGAATCGTTAAATGTGAAATGATTCAACTATAAGGGGATGAAACACTAAAAAAATGAATTTCAGAATATTCACAAAAATATAGATCATAATTATCAATCTGGTCAAGGTAAATACTATATTTTAACTATATTCCATGTTGACTAATTAATGAATTTGTATTCAATAAATATTATATTATATTATTCTTATAAGAATCATGTGATATAAAAGGATTTTATAGTATTAAATCATCTCTAAAAAATTATAAGCATGAATGTTTTAATTATGGTTTTAGGATGATCAGTGTATTCATGTATTTGGTATACCATATTAAGAGAAACAATATTTTGAGGAACCACATGTTTTGTTGTTTTGGAAATTTGGTGACCTTTCCTTTAATGTTTTGTACATTCATTGTATAAATGAATGTTTTAGATAAGTTTTAATATAAAAAACATATGGAATGGATAAATTTAATCTTAATAAATTATTTTTCATTAATAACTTATGCATGCAGTCTTTGTGTCAGTGAAAATTAAAAGGTTGAAGTAATAACCTAAGGAATATATGATTTGTTATAAGTTCTTCGGGCAAGAAATATTCATCTAGAAAATTCTTTTCTATGTTTATGGGTTGAAATGAAAATAGTCCAAAGCACTGATAATGGATGAGATTATTCATATAATAAGGACTTTAATAATGATTTTTTATTTAACCATTTTTTATATAAATATTTAAATAATCGCACAAATCTAAGAAAACAATTTTGGACAAAAAATATTATATGTTTAATTTTCTTTCTCAGAAATCGATTTTTTTTAACTGATCATAATAATTATTCTTTCAGGATGGTTAACTTTTTAGTAACTAGGATCTGAGTCACTGTCCATTATAATAAGATAGTTTGATATATCTTCCTTGTCCAAGTTATCTATTTCATTTAGTGATTACCTACAAGAAATCGTAGTTTTTTGTTGACCTCTAGATTTCCCTTTCCCTCCTATTAAGGGGATATTTTATTAATACAATTTCTTTTGTGGGTTTCCCAAAAATAAATTATGAAGTATCAACCATTAATTTTTGATGTAAAATTTCAAATTTTGAAGATGAAATATTTTGAATGATTGGAGAATGTAACACCCCAAGATCATATGGTACGTAACATTAAAATCCTAGAATCTTTGATATGAATATGTTTCACATAACACTCAGTTTAAATCCCTATTATATTATTAAATTGAAATGCTAAAATAGTAATGTTACCATTAGGAATAGAAATATAGCCAATAGAATATTAAATTAACTTATAATTGTTTTAATCAAATTTGGGTATCTTATAAATGAAAGTATTATATATTAATGTATTGGTTGAAGTAGTTAAATTTTTTAAAAATGGTAAATCAATTGTTTGTATTTTTTGTAAAGCATAAATGTTTTTAAAATTAGAATAATAAATATAATGTTTCAAAAGAAAAATCATTTTTAAAAAATAGATTCATAAATGAATATTTTGTTGTGTTGTTGTTATAAGATAATTTCCCAAGATATTAATTATAATATTAATGTGTTATAAAATCAGTTGTGAATTTACATTCATTATTTAAGGAATAAATAATGTTTTGATTTAAAAATAAATTTGACATATTAATAAAATTAATTTCATAAAATTATGTTCTTTTTTTATTCTATAGATTAAAAAATTCATAGGGTGGATTTCTTGGTATTTTAAAAAATAGTTTATTTTTTTGTGAATAATGAAATATGTTAATTTATAGTATTTAATCAATACACATATTATTAATTCATAGATGATGTGTAAATTATGTAATCTGATAATCTAAAAATATTATAATTTATTTTAATATATTTGTTTCTAATTATATTACTATTCATATTCTTTAGAAAAATCTAATAATAAATTAAATAAAGTATATAAAAAACACCCCTCTTTTCCACTATAAATACCACCCATCACCACCCATTTTCCTCACACCTCAAAATCCTTGAATCATTCTTATATTATTCAAATTTATTCTCCAAATTCACTCCCTTACGTTATTTTGATTATTTTCATGCAAAATAAAAATTTAATGTTCAATAATGAGATTCTCAAGATGAACAATTGAATACGTAAATCCTCTTTCATTCTTTTAATTTTATTTAATATTCATTCATTTTATTATCATTTTCTTACTTACTGTGTCCAAAAATGAATGAAATCAAAAATATATTATATATAATGGAATTTTATTAATATAATGGTATTTCCATTATTAATTTTTATATCATTTAATTTTTATTCAAAAAATGAAAATATCGTCAGTGAAGTGTCGATTTACCGCCTTCATGCATGATGTGTTTTTTCAATTACGCCTTAAATTTGTGTAACAAGAATATTTTTTTTCTTAAAAAGAATATAATAAATTTCATATAACATATTTAATGTTATGGAACAATAATTTATACAAAAAATGAAAACATAAGAAAAGAATAGTTCGTAAGGATAAAAAACCCCAAAATAATATAAATGGATAACAATAATAATTTCTCTAAGGAATAATCTTAATATGTGGAAATTAAGTGATATATATGACCATTTTATCTCCTTGAAGTTCATTAATAACATATTATTTTAATTCTGGACAACTATTATCATTTCACATGATCTTTTGTATATTTATTCTAGTGAACCAATCATGAAATCCAAGGGAATGAACACTTCTGAATGAAAAAATTGAATCTTATACATCATAAAGACGAAAATAAATGAATATATTAAATTTAAAATAAATCAAATAAAATATTATTAGCTTCTGAATTAAATTATAACATAATATAATTTCATAATCCAGGAAATTAAATGCATGTTCAAAACACATATGAACATAATTTAAGAGATTCTATTTGAACCTCCATTTTTCATTTAGATTATGATTTATCATTGCTTAACCTACTAAATTATTAATTTCATTATATATACCTATTCTAATGTCATTTTATATATTCCAAAATTGTCTATCTAGATCATTTAATATATCTCTGACGGTAGGATACATATTTTATATTGTTTCCGCATCAATTCCCCCTGATAAGAAATCCCTGTTAAAGGGTAATTCCCAATTTCTTACCCATTTATGGTACCATCTATAATCTATTTTAGGGTACCATTATTTTTATAAAATAGATTTTTTATTATGAAAATTTATCTATTTTATTATCTGGTTTTGTGAAAACAAATAATCCTTTGACCATTTTAAATTGACGTTAATATTTTCCCTTATACCAAACTAAGGATGCTCTTATCTAATGTATCTTAAAAATTGTATTACCAGATATTCAAATTATATGGATATCATTTATGCTTGAAATATAATTTCATTCTTCTTATCCATTTTTTTCTGGATATACATGTTTCCATTCCATTTTTAATGACAAATACTAATTATGTTTCAATAAATCATCCCATTACATTATAAAAGGGAATTTCCTTCACGAATTTTTAAATGATTTCATTAGTGTATTTATTCTCTTTCAATAACCTCCATTGAATCCAATAATTAATTTATATTGATATCTTAAGATACCATATACAATTTTTTATTGAATATTTTATGATTATTCTAACTAGGGATGTAATATCTTGATATCATTCATGATATTACATTGGATGGTTTGAGATAATGTTTAATGATTGGGGATATTGCATACATTTCATAATATAGTTTCTATATGATGTTATAAGTTGATTACGTTTAACCCATTTCATACGACAATGCATTAGACTTAGTAAGTGAGGGGAATAGACCGCTATTACGCCACTATTCATTGGTATGTATCATGAGAAAAATTTGGCTAGGGTTTTACAAAATTATGGTGTCTTGGAGAAATCCATAACGTTATGTTTCTGATTTCAAACATTATGAATACCCACACTATGATACTTTTAATTGATATTTTAGTTTACTAATAGACTAATACAGTATGAATGGTTTAGATTCATTCTCAGGTGATTAATTCTGGAAATATTTAATCATTTTTATTACTTTCATTTTGTGCTCAATTTTATGTTTTAATGACCTGCGTTTTTTTGATACTCACCATTCCTAATTGGTTATATATATATGATAGAATATAATTTATTACTTACCCCTAATGAGCATATGAGTTCACACATTTATTAGTTTTTATTTATCCCTAGGATGTAAAGATGTATATTACAAATGACATGTATGGATGATCTAGGAGATTATACATGTTTTTAGAGGACTTTATTAGTTATTTTTTCCGTTAAATGTTGTAATGTAACAAATATGTTTGAATTTAGTTTTATGAATCTAATAAATTATACTGTCCTATAGGATGTTATCCCTTATTCATATTACAAATGTAATTTATTATGAAACCTGCTCTGGGATACTAGGGTCGATGTATTTAAATTTTTTATAAAAACATATATTTAACATTATTAATGCATTTTATTCATAGGCCCAAGCATGTTAAAAATTAATGAAATTTAATAATTAAATTTTTTTATAGTTTAACAATATTGTCAAATAATAAATGTTTTACTAAATAAATATAAATTATTAAAAATATATAGATATATATTGAAATGTTTTTGAATATATATATAAAATAATAAATAATTGATAATAAATAAATATAAAATAATTAATAGATATTAATTAAATTATAAAAAACATAAAAAAATTAAAAATAAAACACATCAAACCAGAATTAATACCTAAATGTAAAAATTTTATATTAAATAAAAAATTATTGTGAATATAGACATTATATAATAAATTTAACACATTATAATGAAATTTTAAAATTAATACTAAAAATTGAATAAATAACACAAATATTAAGGGTATTTATTTATATATAATATTTTATTAATTATGTAATTAACTATTTGTATGAATTTTATCGAAAAATTAATTAATTAAAAAAATGAGAAATCAATAATTTACATGTTTGATATATTTTAAATTGGAAATTCAGAAGATATTCAATTATATCCATTACACGATGTAATTAGATTGTATTTTTAATTCATATTAATTTTAAATAATTAACCACCATTCACAATAATTATTCAATTTTTAATGTAATGAATAAATGTTTGGTATTATATAAATAAGATTTATATAAATTCATGTATATGGTTATGTTTAATATAATAATTTATTAAAATTACCAGTCTTTATTTATTTATTAAAATTTTTAATATTTCTCTCAAATTACTTATTTTTAGTTTTTATTTGATGAATTTGAATTTTATATATATCTATATATATAATATGTGCCATTTATTAATATTTCTAATTTATATGTAGTATAATAATTTTTATTATTATTATCAACAATTGTTTATTTAATAAAAAATTTATTGTTTATTTAATAATCAATTTTATTTCTATTATATATAATTATTTCATTTTTTTGGCATTATTGGTGAAAAGAAGTTCTGATAAAGGATCCTTTTATAGGCACTAAAAATAGTGCACAGATAATGGGTACAATTTATCAGAATAAAAAACTGTTGCTTAAAATGTGCATCTGTTATCAGATCTAAAAAAGGCACTATTAAATGGTATCCTTTATTAGTAGTACCAAAAACAACTAATATAAGTTACCTTTATCAGCGCTCTAAAATAGTTTGATAATGGGTACCCTTTATTAGTAATTTTCTTTCTCTGAAAAATCCCATCACTATTCAGCCATTATTTTATAGTAGTTAATGTTTTATTGAAGGTTTGATAAAGGCTAGAACATGACTGGTATGTCATCATTAGGCTTTGTTTCCTCTTGTTTAGCACAACTTCTTCATCATTTGTTAGAGGATCCTCTACATACCCCGTAAGAAGTGGAAACATTGCAACCTCTTTATCATATTCAGTGATATTGGTATGGATTTCCTTCACATTTTGGAAGGGTGGTATCCTATCGGTGGTTGATAGAATTACTATCTCTTTTACTTGACTTTATTTTGAGAATGAATTTCAATTTTAAATGATAGAGAATCAGATAAGGTTGGAATTGTTTTCACACATCACTCGTGTAATGAAGGATTTCACATCACTACATCAACCTTTGGAGGACCCTTTTGAGGATGAGAAACACTATTACATAGATAACATTCTCCGTGAATTCTATCAGGGGAGTAGCACCAAAGATGATTAATGAAATTGGAGGAACATATTTTTCGTTGAACTTTTAACTGCAAAGTGGGATACTATGACTCTCATCATGATATGGTCTCTTGATATCAGTTAAATTTGGCAATGAATCAATCTGTCATATTGATATTCACAACATGGGCTTTTGAAATTACAAATACTGCTCTATGATTTTGGATTTTTAGTGTAGGATCTTGAGATGACATATATTAAAATAAGAGGTCTTAAAGAACTCAATCACTAAGTATTGAATGGTCATTTACCAACTATTTACTTTCAAATTTTCTCTAGTGACGCTTCATTTCATATTTATTCTTGCATTATACTGGGAACACATGATAGGGGATGTGGTTTGCATATACACAAGTTTATTCCAAAAATTTTAGTGGCCCATAGGATAGGTCGATGACCTCATTTTGGAATGAGTGAATTAAAAAAAATTGGTGTATGTGTATCATGGAAGAGATTTCCACAAGACATTTCTATACGAGAGGATATGTCTATCTCTTATTTAGGGTGACATGTGGGTGAGCCACCCCATTTGTGGGGAAAGAGTCTATTCTATGTCACTCAGGAACTATAGTCATCAACAATATTATTTCCTAGATTGTCTCTATGATGTGGGTATAAATCTGATTCCACCCTTTCACCATTCTCATGATATTCATGTAGTTATCAGTGACCCAAAAATGGATATATTCCCATTTCATATTAGGTGGAAGTGTTTTTAACTCTTAATATCCTCCATTTCCTTAATTTAGATATTCATATTACTAATGTGTAGGAGAATAGAATCAGTTATTCCCCTCCATATTTCATTTGATCATTTTGACTTACTTCTTTGGAGGCTACCATATGAAACTGACGGCTTGTTGGATGAGTGCATGTAGGTGTGTGATCCATCTTGATATTTTCCTATAAAAATAATTGGGCATCTTGTTTAGATTCCTTTAGACTAGTATACTAGAAGTATTAGTTGATGTCGGTGGGTTTTTGTTCCTTCTCATAGTGTTCCACCATAATTTAATGGTGGTCTTCCTTGAATGCAGCCAGGCAAGTCAACTAGCTAGCTATGTTATGGAGGGCATTGTATGTTCCCATTCACAATTTGAAAAAATGGCATGTGGGACTACTCTATATAAGAATTTTCTTAACCGAGTAGGCCATCATGCATTCCATGATCCGGATGGCCTAGGATGAACATTCGAGGATGGAACCCTCATAATATTGATTGTTCACTACAACAAAAAATTGGAATTGGAGTTTTGTGTAAGGAACATTTGGGAGGAACCCATTTATCTTTTGGATGTGGTCGTATTTGTACTCTTGATCCCCCTCACTAATGTGAGGGAGTTACACATTTTATGTTTTGGGGATAGGCTCTCGAAATGGTTGAATAATATGGATCTATTCGTCTTCTTCTAGGATATTGGCGATCATTTGTGGAAAAATCTGTTGGTATTTGCAAGATAGGGGGTTTATCAAGCGGACTCCAGTGTAGTGATTATACAGATCTTGTGGTACTCCTAGACCTGTGAGTTTGAGATCCATAGTTGAAGATGTGGGGTTGGTGACACTCTCTTCTGTGTAGAAAAAGACCCCCTTAAACAGTAACCCATTAATACATTGGTAAAACTGGAAGGATTCCATTTGATTGAATGGAGATTTAATAAATATTCCTATAATTTGACAAGAAAAAACAAGGAACCCCCATCAAAGAATCATCACATTAAACATGAACTTGAATAATTGATTTTCTTGTCTAGAACTCTTCCATCCTGAAATAGAAAGGGTCATCAGATGTCGGGGATACTATCATCTTGGTTAATTTTTCATGTTTTTTTACCATTATTTTTTAATTGAAATCATTCAACCTACAAATTATTATTGGGGTAGAGTTTTTCGAAATCATTCACATTGTTTTAACTATTTATAAGAAATTTCCAAAGGTTTTTTTAACCAAAAAAACCAACAGTTTTATATAAATAATTAATATTCATTCCAATTTCAGTATCACATTGGTTATTTTGGCCAACAGTACATTAGAACACAAATTGGTCAAGAGTGTGGTAGGTTTTGCTAATCAACAGATTTGGGGGGAATAATTGCCTATTCTGAGATTCGATTATTGATTTATGACATATTCATGAACACTTCATCAATTCCCAAGTATTAAATGGATCTACCTTGAATTAAAAATATATTATTATCAAGTATAGTGGATAGTATTAGTTGTATATACCTATGGTTCTTCATGAATGGAGGTATCTGTATGTATCAGAGGTTCTATGTTGATGGTATCATCTAATGTTCTAATTATAGATTCATTGGTTGTTATTATGATTTCTTCGGGTTTCTTAGACATGTAATGGGGATCATTTTAGTATATCCTCATCTAGAGATATATGAGTTGTTTTGATGTAGGGATAAGAACCTTGAATGGTCTTCCTACGTATCCTTGTAAGGAGTATCATAACAAACATAGTTTGGCGCATCATAGTGGGTAACATTATAAATTTTAAGATCATGTAATGAGGACCTAAATATACTATTTAATATCATGTTAATGGGATTTTAAGGTAATTGTTCATATTCAATGTATTGTGTTGGACTTATGATGAATTGTACCACAAAAAGTTGAATGGTTTTTAATGTATAGGTTAAATTGAACCCCTTCAAGGAATGTGGACTAGTGATAAAAGTGTTGATTTGGGGTGATGGGTTTTAACCATAGGGAGTCATCCTACCTATCCTATTTGGGAAGGAAATAAATCCCACATTTTTTGATTGTAAAGATCCCTCATTATGGATCTTTTCTAAAGGTGATTATGGTAGGAAAGTATGGGAAATTGTAAGAATTATGTTGCAGATTAATCTTGAAAATGATTACCTATGAACGGGTCCATGTGGTATGTCATTAATCATGGTTATTTGGAGGCGTGTTAAGGGGTTACACCAATAGAGGATGCACATAGATGGGTATCAGGATGTGGATGGGGATTATACCATGTTAGAGGAACTTGATTGGATGTATTGGACTATTCCTGATGACGATTCCCATTAATCTCAATATTTATGTTTGATTTCCACTTATTAATATTTTTTCTAGGAGTCATAATTCTCATAGTTCAATATGGGTTGCTTTCAGAGATCATTCCTAAGGAGGGTTAACTTTATTATGATTTTGTGGATTATACTAAGTAGGTGTCCCATTAGGTGTGGTTGGTACATACATCGAGAATGAGTTCCATTATTTTTTAAGATCATGTGGATGTCATGACACATACCCAAATATAAGGCCATGTGAGTCCTACTCAGTGAGAGAAACAAGAGAAATCAAAGGATCTAAGAAACCACACAATCTATTTTTCCATGTGGATAGATTCATGGCCTTGAGGACTCATGTCCTTGGAGGAACTCTAAAAGGAAAGAAAGAAGAATATCTAAATTATGATTTTCTACAAAAGCATGAATTTGACTATTTGGATTTCATAATTGTGGAAAAACAATAAACCTAGAAGAGCCTTGATTTGTGATACATGAATGGGAGAAAGAAGAGGATCCCAATGATATGGATTAACAACAGGATCCATCTTCGGTTGTTCAAAGAGGATGAGGCTACATCACTTTTTTCCCATCATTGTTCACTAAACAGAAAGGGGGAGAGAATGGGATTTGAGGTTCCCATATCTCCACCCAATATGGTATTATGGGATAGAAAGAGGAATAGAACAAGTAGGAGAGGTCCTGTAGGAAAGGATATTTGATAACCCAAGGAGGGATTACCGTTTATTTGGTTGGGGGATATTTTTATATATGATTCTATTCAAGTTCATCCTTCAATAAGAGTTAGGTGGTGAGGTCTCTATATTTTCATGAGGATTTTATCGAATCTTTGAACTCAAGGAGTCAATGATAAGAATCTCACACCATAACATGGGAAAGGGGCTCAATAGATTATATAAACTCTTGAAAATTTAGAGAGATTGAGGGAGTTTCTCAAAACTTGGTATTACTTGTGTGTACATTAAGGTTGATTAAGGAACCACCCAAAATGTCAAAGACCTTAACTAAAACATTCATGGTGTGACTCTCCATTTTTTCATTAGGTTTATTGGGCATAGTGAAGGTTAAAATCATAGGTTCAAGATGGTATCCAAGAATTAATCAGGAGTGGGTATGTAGGGTTGCATCCACCATAGTATTGACTAGCCAGACTGCTGAGGTAGGTCACGCAAGTTGTTTGTATAGTGACTCTATCCTTTTACACAAATTATTACATCATTTAAGGAATCGTTATCTATGAAATAAAAACTAATGATCTTAATTTATAATATATTTATAATATCATAAACATAATTATAAATCATCTGACTAAAATAAAATCACCTTTCATTTACTCATCAAAATGAGATCATAACAACCGTTGAGCCCTTACATTTTTCTATGATAAACCGGGTAATACATGAACAAATGGATGATATAAGAAGCATAATAAGGGAATAATCATAATATTAAGTCATTGAAAATGGGATACAAGAAACAATATGATTATATAAATAGTTACTGAACACAAATAAACATATGAAAGAATAACATATATAACATGGGATCATGTAATAATGTAATCATAGAAACGTGGAAATAGAAAAAAAACATGACATAAGTATGAGTCAAGTCTCATTTCACATGTATTAACATGGGTCAAGCATAAATACCATGACAGTTAAACATGGATCACAAGTTAAGGATATCACCAAAGATAGTTTCATATGACGTCTCATGGGACTAAAAATTATCCAATGCATTAGAGCTCTATCAAGGATCACCCATCATAATATGTTCACGAATATGTGTTCCAAATAAAGAATCGTATATAAAAAATAAAACATTAACATAATGGTTACCCATGGTGTTAATTGGTTATCTTAATCATATGAAAAGGAATATCAAAAGGGAATATCATATTGTTGTCTATGAAAGAATGGATTTGAATCATACATGGGAATTCATAAGGGAACATAGTCATAGATAATCATATTTTATGTCCAAATTAATTTATTACGTGTAAAAATAGTTCATATGAACCATTATAAAAATATAATTTTATTGTGGTAGAAAAGAAAATTTTCAAGATTCATTAAAAAATTCAGTATTGTTTATATACAACAAAAAATGATCCAATGTAGTTTTTCTTGTTTAAATGTGAAATTTAAGAAAAATTAATGGTCTCTTAAAATATAATATGGATTGAACATAAAAATTGGGAAGAAAATGGTATGTTTAGTTTAATCAGGCTTGCTGATGTGGAATAATTGAGAAGGGAACATTTTTAAAACATGTATATCTATGAAAAAGAAGGATGAAATGATTTGGATACATAATCTAGGATCATATAAATATAATTTAAAATAATTATATAATAATAAAGTATATTTTCAGTATGTAAAGGAGAGAGAATGTGTCACCTAAAGGAAAAAAAGTGGTTTTGGAAAGAATCCAATACCTTATGTTTGAAATCGTACTTCATTTTTACTTAATTTCATGAAAAATAAAATAAAATAACTTAATTAATTAATAGATAACAATATATATATATTTTATATATTATACATTTATTAAGTTCATTTATATCATTTTTGATAGGTTATGAAGTTCAATTTTATCATTATGAAGTGTTCATTTTCTTGGCTATCCAATCTAGTTCGCTTGTTTAAATATATAGAATATAATCTATAATGAGAATGATTATCCAAAATAGAAATTATATGTTATTAATGAACATAAATAATTTTAATTGGTATTATGACTTTGTTGGTTTTTTTATTGGAATTATTTATTAGATAACATGTTAATGATAATCATTTGGAGTAATTTAGGTGGTTTTCAATCACAATGAACTCATTTTGTTTTATTATTTAATATTATGTATATATTATATTTCAAAAATATAAAAAGGCTTGTAATAAAACAAATTAAATATTTTTCAACCATTATAATTAAATTTATAATCTGACTTGAAGGTGTTATGAGAAAAATGGAAACATGTCAACCTTAAAGAGGACGCATCAACACCTCAGAGAAGATGCATTCATATTAATAATAAAATTGGGAAGAGAAGGAGGTTTGTGATGGATTATTCTATTAACATGGTAACATTCCTATACATATAATATACTATATTTATAATGCCACATTGATGATGGGTGGTGCGGATAGAACGAGAAAATAATATAACATTAAAGGGAATTAAAATTAAAGAGAATGGAATTTTACATCTTAAATTCTATTTCATGAGATCCTCAATAAGGAAATTGATTTTGATATATTGTTAAAAAAACAATATTGCACGTGGGAAAGGGGATTGGGATGTTGACTAGGAATAAATTAGTCATATCTTAATGATTTTTATTTGTGGGAATAAGAGGTGGAAAGGGGTGGAATATATTGTTGGGTATAGTGATGTTTTCTCAATATTTTTTTCATATATTTATTATTTTAGCTCAAAATATGTAATAGTGATCATTCCATGGATAAATATAGTAACGAGAGAAGGATATATTGAGAGTATGTGGCCTTCCTCAGAGATAAATCAAGTATAGTGTATTGAACTTATAATTTATATATACCATAGCGTTGTGTTCCACCCATTCGGTAATACATAATTTTTTAAATATAACATAAATTACTCTGTTTCACTATTTTCTAGAAATTCAACAATATAAACAAATCACAAAAACTACCAATAAATATTTTTTAATTTTTATAATTCAATGACGTACTCTGTTTTATGAAAATAATATTCTAAATATGAGAATTTAAATTTTTAATTTAAAATTTCATTTCCTCAATAAATACTAATTATAAAATTATAACTTAATTTATAACACATTGAAATTTTATATGCTCTCATAAAATTATATTGAAATACTATGAAAAAAATATTAATTTATGAATTTATTATTGGAAAATTAAATTTTCCTTTACAATAATTATATTAACTATAATGTTATAAATTAACATTTGTTGTTTAAAAAAACAACACATAATTTTTTATATTCCAAAACTTTATTCACATAAACTGTGACATAAATATATCATATATTTATTGATAAAATACATAAATTTTATTTATACTTTTATGAGTTAGGTTATTATTCTATTGGCCGATTTTCTATTCGTAAGGGTCATATTACTATTTAAAATACAAAGTAACTATTTTATTAGAATATGATCCTTATTTTCTAAAAATACATCTTATTTAATTAAATATTTATTTATAATGTTTTTATTGTGTAATATATGTGATTTTATAGGATTTATTCTATATAAAATTATTTAAAGAACATAATATTCTATGGTAAATGTTTAGGACCTTAAATTCACCCCGTCTTGAAATTTATCCCTAAATATATCATTTTTGAAATTATAAGGAAAATAGATGATTATACATCTCCAAAATTTTGTCCGCAGGCTCCCATGTTTCCTTTTTCATACTTAGGGTTCCACTATTGTAATTTTACAGGTTTTTTGGTCTTGTTGTGTGTATCATTAAATCTTTAATCCAAGATGTTCACTTTATTCTCCGCATAAGAGAGATAATTCTAAAATTTTACCACTTATGAATTTATTACATGTGAGGGATTGGGTAGAAACATCCTCAAGAGGGATATGTGGAATAAAAAATTTACTTCAGACATGGATTGTGGAAGTGCTATTTGATAGGCCCCAACACCAATACAACCACGAATCTCATAGAGGCCATTGTACCTCTAACTTAACATTCACTTCTTCCCAAATCAGATGGTCATATTCCATGGATATTTATAGAGGAATACCATGTCTGAAATTATAATATCTAGTTATCTTCGATGATTGTATGTATAACTCATTTTTTTGACTTTGGGATCCAATATATGATATTATTTGTTTCTCATTTTCTACCATTTATTTGACAATATTAATTTCTATCAACTAATGTTCATCGACTAAATCTAATTTGTCCAGTGTTCTATATATTTTTCAATATTATTTTTCATATTGATCCATTTTGATAATTTAGTGGAAAATCATTTTGAAAGGGAACTCATCCAGACGATGATGTTAGCACCATCCTATATTAAAGTCCATATAACATGTTTTCTACATGTCTCCCATTGTTTTAATAGTCCATTCAAATTGTACATTAGATTGAGTATGAAAACTCGTACTGATGTCCAATAGATATTTAGATAAATTTTGTGAATTTTCTAGAATCATGTGGTGAATCATCGATATTTATTGGATATAGTAGATGATATTACTCCATGAAATATTACCACTTCTATAATTTATATTAATTCATGTTAATGTACACATAAGTCATCCTGAATTTCAAAAAAGTAATCTATCATTGTTTGATGATCCACATCAACTGATATGTCATTGTTTTATGTAGATGTATTTGGATGTTTGGCGATAGAGTATATGGTGATGTTTTCCAATTTACATGTAGGTATGGGTAAAGGTAACTTTTTTTCCATAGATTGTTTCTATTCAGAAATCACTTCCTGACAAACTAGGGACATTGATATATATTCAACAATCACATTATTCTTAATTCCCCAGCAATAGTGTTCTCAAAAATCATGATACATCTCTTATATCACAAGGTCAATAAAGATGGTTGAGATATGTGTGTCACTTAGAAGCTCATTATTTATCACTAGATTAGATAATAAACATATTCAGGACCCAACCCTCACAAATCGTTCCTCAAGCATTTTGAACCCTGAGGAATCTCCCTTTTTGATTGATTCAACCTTTTTCTGAATTTCTAAATCTATTTTTTGTTCATCCATTTGTTTTTCTATGACTGATGTTTGACCAATCATTTGGAAAGGATTAATGATATTACTTTCATAATTATTTTCGTCTTTATACCTTTATAATATAAAAACAATGGATCCTTCTCATTTATTAGAATTGATAATGATGCATGATCTTGTCTATGCTATGCGTCTACCACATTATCTACATTACGAGAATTAGTGTAGATTTATCATTCAAAATCCATTGTGATATCCAACCATGATCACTATAATATATCAAAATCATCCTCTGTGAATATATATTTGAGGCTCTATTTATCAGTTTATGTGTCACACATCTCCCCATAGAAATAATATTTCCATAATTTCGATGGAATGATCATAGCCTCCAAATCGAGATCAGAGATCAAATAGCTTTACATATGAATTTTTACCTACCATGAGTTATAGTATATCACATTATCATTTTACATCAGTACATAGCCTAATTCATTATTTGAAATATTGATGTACACCAAAAAGAGTTCCACATTTCTCGGATGTGTGAGTACTTTCTTTGTGATAAGCCTCTTTTTAACCCTTTTAAGAGTTCTTCCAATTTACGGGTCCAAAAAATCATTTCCCCAATCTGAGTAATCTTGGGTAGTGGGTTTTTAAATGATGACATGTTTTTTAAAAATTCTTGGTACAAACATCCTTGATAAAGGAAACTATAGATCTCTATTCTAGATGTTGGACTGGCCCACTCATTAATTACCTTTGTCTTGGAAGGGTTTAAAGGTATTCCTTTGTGGGTGATTACATTGCCCAATAATAATTAATCCTCCATCTAGAACTAACATTTAAAATACATTTCATATTGGTTCTCACTTCATAATTTCTTTAGAATAGTATTCAAATTCTCCTCATGTACCTCCATGCCCTTTCATTATATCAGATTATCATCAATGAAGACTAACAAAAACTTATCTAGGTAATATATAAAAGCTATATTCATTGAATACATGAATATTTCTAGACAATTAGTGGGTGAATATAGAATCCATATAAACTCTTAGTTTCTATAAATTGTTTGATGGGACATCTTGGGAAATTCATAATTCTTCGCCTTTATTTGGTGAAGTCTAGACCGAAGGTACACCATAGAGAAATAGGTATAACCAAACAGTTTATTGAAAAAGTAATAAATCTAAAATGTATATACTTGTTCATTATCATGAATTTTATGAGCTCATGATAATCAATGTAAAGGTATATTGATTCATCCTTTGTCATGACAAAGAGGGCTAACACACCCCATTGTGAAGCAATCTGGTGTATATAACCCTTGTCGTGTTTCCATTATATCTTCATATTTAGTACTTCTAGGACAATGGTTACCATTCTATGTGTAGTCTATGAAATATTTAGTGAACCTTGAATATGTTTAATTGATGACTCAACCTCCCAGTCAGGTGGAAGTCTATGAAATTCTTTAGGGGATACAGTAGTGTAATCCCTCAGGATTTTCAGTTTATCAGTCATGTTTTTTTCTCAATCATTTATGATATATATTTTCTCTATTAAGGATATAATATCAACACCTGAGAAGATGATTATTAGATATATTCATTGTCCTCCTGACACTTATACAAAATTAGTGGATGCTTTAGGATTTTAATAGTGATTTTCCATACCTGACAGTCGATGTTGGATTTATATGAATATATCCAATCCATGAAAATTATAGTATCAAAATCCCCAACGGGAAGTAATATAATTTTTTTTGGAGGTTTAGAAACATAAAATTAACCATGGTGGAGTAGTATACATTGGATGAATTAATTATCCCATTTTTTTCTCACATAAAGCTCAACCTACATATTTTGATGTGGCTTTTGAATTTTTCTAACAAACATGGATGAAATAAAATAATGCATCGAACTAAAATCAAATAGTGAATTTTCTATTCTTGAATAAATAACCTACATATCTTTCACCACATAATTTTCGAGCACCACCTCATTAGTAGTGATAGCATGTTCCCTTTTTTCCTACCTTATAAGTTGTTGTTGTTAATTTCCTCCATGGACCCATGGATTAGGTAATTGGGTAACATATTGACCATGTTCTTTGTAGTTGAAACACTACTGTATAGGATGTGTATTGATCTGAGCCTTCCCTTATTATTCCACATTTCTAAAATTCATGATATCCTTATAGTATTTATTATCGAGATACCCTAATCTTCATCATTTGATGTATTTCATGGTTCCCTTTTGAAAGTTCATGAGATGCTTCTTCACACAATATTGACATATAGGATAATGTATTTTCATTCAATCATGTTATTTATCTATTTATCAACCGATAAAAAACATTATTTTAATAATATTTTCACCACACCCATGGTAACACTAAGAGTCTCTAATATTTATTTCAACATATTGGGTACAATAGAAAATATGATCATATCTATCAATGTATTGAATTTCAAATGCTATTCATAGAATTAGCATTAAAATACTAAAGAAGTTATCCAATATTAATTTATTTTTCTTGAAAAATATGAATGTGTATCATTTAGCTATTCTTATGTTTTTTTTATATGCTAGATAGACTTATATTGCTTTTTCATCAAACTGAGGAACTCCTACTCCATCTTAAGAGGTAGAGTGTTGGGAAAATATTTATTTATATTATTTTATTCAAGTTTCCCCATTTCATTGAAAACAAATCCTCCTTAGACTTCATTTTATTAATCAGTGTATAAAAATTATTAGATTCCCCATCAAAGTGATAGACTTACAAAACAAATTTCTTTTCATCTATTCACAGGAGGAAATATAGAATCTTTTCAATGATTTCAATCCACGGTTTAGTGGGGAGGGGATGAAAAGGTCCAATAATCCTAGGTGGACTTTTCCATAAAAAATGTTGGAGTACTACTTTATCATTATTTAAATAGGGGGTTTTTTCATCAAAATTCATGTTATTATTCTTAAATTCAGATAGCTGAGAAATTACTCGTGTGATTTTTTGAGAAATCATTCACATCATATTTGGGATTTAATTGTGGAAATAATCACATTTACTATCACATTGATTATTGTCACAATTTATTCTATTGCCATACATTAACTAAGGAAAAGGAAGTATAATTAGGGGACTAAATACATAAAAAAATAATATAAAAATAAAATGTTGAATATATATGGATAAACATTTAAATTACACATATATCCTAATTTTCAAGATCTTAATTTTTAATTAAATTTATCCATTGTGATTAAAGTTTCCTAAGGGTCCTTACTATGGTACTCTATTATTATTCCCCAAAATTAAGTACACAATTTTATGAAACCAAATATAGATACCATATCCTTTTAAAAGTATGATTACATGATTTCAATAATAATTTTCCATCAAATAAAAAGGATCTTAAGGTCAATTGTCTTTGGATGATTAAAAACATATTTAAATAGCATGAGACCAAAGAAAATATTTTCTTTAATAATAATAATGAGCTCATAAAACCCTTTTAGCCCTAACATTTACATATGATAACCTAGGGGAATTCAAGAAAAATTGGATGATCAAAAAACCCCAGTATGGGAACCAACATAATAATAAATCATAACACCTGTTTTAGATGCATAACAAGACTATACAATGAGGTAATTGATCCTGAGTGAAAATATATAAGAATAACATATAAACCATTTATTCATGTAAAAAATGGAATCATAATTATGTTTAAGACACAAAAAAAAATTATATAATCCTATGTTGAGGCTTATTGCATATGGTGGTACGTGTGTCAAGGCTATCCACGAAGACCATTGTACATGGAGCATGAGTCAAGGATTCCATCCAAGACCTATGCACATGATGTCTCATTAGAAAATAGATTACCCATTGTATTGGATATCAATATGGTTGCATATATCATAATTTGATAATGGATATCTATGTTATGTAATGAATCATTTGAAACCAATCAAACATAATCACAAGGTTTACCGTTGAATGAATTTGATATCATAATAATGTCAAACGGAATATGAAAAGTGAATTTGATAATGGTTTCCATGAAAGAATATATTTAAATAAAAAATGTACATTTAAATTATAAAATAGTAATATTTCATGATAATTTATGTCCAAATAATGTGAAAACATGTAAAAAGAGTCTTTTAGAAACTATACAAATAAAACATTTTTGTGCATTTAGTGGAAAATATTCAATATTCTTAAAATGGATATAAAATAACTGTTTTCATAAAACCAAAAATAATCCAAGTTATATTTTCATGTAAAAAATATTTATATTAGAAAATTAATTTTGGGTTAAAATAGATTATGGATGGCACATGAAATTGGTAAAAAAATCTAGAAGTTCTATTTAATCGACCTTGCTAATCATGAATAATTGAGAAGGAAATTTTTTTAAAACATGTGTAATCTATAAAAATATTGATGAAATGATATTGATACATGATTTATGAACACAAATAAATAATTACTAATAATTATATTAAAATAATGATGATTTACATTATGATAAAGTTATTGAAAGTGTAACTAAATGGGAAAATGGTGGTTCAGAATGAATCCCTTACATTTTGTCTGAAACTGTTCTTCACTTATAAATAATGTACTAAATAATCATACAAAATACATTTATTAATTAAATAATATACTTTTATATTTTTATTATATTAATTATAATTTTATTAAATTCATATATTCCTTTTTTTATGTTTTATAGAGTTTAATTTCACCGTTCATGAGTGTTCTTTTTCTTTTCCTTCTTGACTTGTTTCCTGGTTTATATGTATGTAAGTGAATGTATAATGATAATGATTTTCAAGAATTAGAATTATATATCATTAATGAAAATATATAAGTTTAATTGTTCTTATATTTCATTTTTTATGGTATGATAATTATTATTCGATAGCATGTTAATGGTAATCATATAAATTAATATTTTTTGTTTTTTATCACAATAAACTATTATTTATTATTATTTAATTTTATGAAAAATATGTGAGTTCCAAAACAATAAAAGGGGCATAATATAGATTTTAAATTATGTTTCAAGCATTAAAATGGTTTTATTATTTGACTTGTAGGTGTTAATGTAATATTAATACATCTCGTCTTTAATAGGGAAAAATCAACACCTCATAGATAATGAATTCCTTTTAAGAATAAAAGGGAGATGAGAAGGGGGTACATGATGGATACTTCCATTATGAAAAATAAAATTACTATATATATAATATAATTGAATTTTCATGTTACCTGAATGAGGGGAGGTGAGGGGAATACAATAATGGAATAAAACAAAAACATAAATTAAAATAAAATAGATGTGGATTTCATCACTTCAATTATCATTCTGGAGAACCTCCTTAATGAAATTGGTTTTGGTCTTTAGTATAAACCAAAGGCTCCTGAATGAGGGGAAGAGTATTGGGTAGATAATTTGGAAGGATTTGTAGAAGGATAAAATATTTTTTGTTTTTGGGAGAGGATGTGGGGAGTGTCGGTATTTATATTGGAGGAGAGGTGTGTTTTCATGGTATTTTTGGTCATTAGTTTACTGTTTTGGCCAAAGATAGGAAACAATGATGATTTGAAAACTAAATACTACAAAGATATCTGGATAGTTCTATATTGTGGTGATTAAATTAGTGATTACTTTAGTAGTAGTGTATTTAACTCATAAAAAATATATACCATATCATTGTCTGTTGCACTTGTGGTCGTACATAATTTTTTATATATAATGTAAATTATAATTTTTCAGTTTTCAACAAAGATTCAAGTATTATAAAAATCTCAAAAATCACACCCTAAATTTTTTTCAATGTATAGAATTCAAACATATACACCCTTTTATGAAAATAATTTTCGAAATATGATAAATTTAATTTTTAATTAAATACATCATTTATTTGAAAATTACAGATTTTTAAATTATAACATATTTTATAAATCATTTATTTTTTTTAAGGTCTTATAAAATTATATTACAATAATATGAAAAAAATTAATAATTTAAGAATATTATTTATTAAAATAAATATTCCTTTTAAATCATTTTATTATGTATATAATTGTGAATACAAATTTTTGTTTCACAATAACACAAAAAAAATATATCATTTTAAGAATATTTATTCACATATAAGATGATATATTTATATCATATTTTCCTTTATAAAATACCTAAAATTTATTTTTACATTAATTGGTGAGGTTATTATTCTATTGGCCAATTATCTATTCATAAGGTCCATATTTCAATTCCCAAGGTCTAGTGAATATTCTATTAGTACATATTCTATAATTTCTAAAAGTACCTATAATTTATATATTTATTCATTTATATATTATGTTTTGGGTAATATATTTGATTTTATGTGACTTATAAAATATTACATATTTAATGAATGTAATCATCACCGATAAAATTTTTGTTCATTGTAGTTCCCCAAGTTGGGTCACCCAAGTGGATGAATAGGTGTTGGTCGCCCTAGTATGGGTTGCCTAAGAATGGGTCATCCATGTGGTTTTCGTAGGGATGGGTCACCCATGTGATGGTTGACCAATTACAGGGCTGGGGGCCTCACCTTATTGAGTTCTGGAAATGGAACGTCTCCCAAGTAGGGATTGTCTACATAAGAGAATGAGTTGTGTGACCAGAGCCCTCACCTCACTTATTCATCATTCATTTAATCCATCCTCTAAAAATTTTAAGGTGGAAGGGTCTATTTATAGTCTATCTGGTGGGACTACACAGATGGTCTTGTGTGAATTGTCATGTTTGAGTGGCTCGTGTGATGCCGTAAATTCCATTTAAAAAATTTGTACAACTTCCATGAGCTATATATTTTCATCTATGAGTCCGTTTGGGATCTATGAAAATTTAATTGAATTCTTTAAAAGATAAATAAACATGTTTATATGATGAATAAATAATAATTTTTGATTTTAAATATAGAAATTTCATTTTAACATGTCAATAACTATTCATCATTGAAAATGGAAGTACATGGCTTACACATGGAGGAGAGTTCAATCAACTTATCCCTCACTCTGAAGAAGTATTTTGGAACATGAAAATCCAACATGTATTATCGTCTTTCATAGAGACACACCTAGATTCAATCTCTATATTAATTTTCTAAGTGAGGATCTCATCATGAATTCTGTTTAAAAGTGATTGGAAAAAATTTAAGGTGTTAACACCCGTACCAAAATCGTCTTTTTGGTTAAATGGTCATTAAACCTTTGCATAGTTGTTTTTATCATGTTATAAATTTATCTTAGCACCATATTACTGTGTATAATATCATATTAGAATCCATTATATCATTTTAACCATCTTTTGATAATAATGTGTCAATATTTTCATCATTTCAAGTGTTAATTTCATTGTATTTTCATACGCCATTTCTAATACCTCATGATATCAAAAACTGAAATTAAAATAAATGAAACTTTTTAAGTATATAGTTATAAAAATACTTTAAACATAATTATTCAGCTTCTATGGCTTTAATTTCATAAAATTATCATCTATGGTTGTGATTAGAATGTTATTTCAAGTTTTATTGAAAAAATTTGTTTTTTTGGTGAATAGTAACATGCCATCATGAATAGTAATATGAATATTAATATGACCAAAATTAATAGTAAATTGTATTATTATTTTATTTTATTAAGGATTTAAGATAATGATAACTTGATTAATTTTACAAGGAGTTTAAAATTGAGTTATAGTTTGAAATTTGTTAGTTTTACAAATTTATGATTTAATTTAAAAATAAAATTATTATGATTTAGAAAATTATTTTCAATTAATGGAGTTCATTTTATGATTCTATACATATAAAAAATGGCTTGAGAGAATTAATTGGATTTTTGTAAAATTCTTGAATTTTTGATGAATAATAAAATACGATAAAATGCGATAAATGCTAAATACTTGTTTTACTGAATCATTGGTTATGGATGGCTGATGAATACCTACTTTATTCGAATTCACATTCATTTTTTTCTATTTTGGGTAAGTTGAATCAAGATTATTCCTTGTCTTGAGAGAAAGTATTAAAATAATGAATAAAATAATGTAAAATCCTTCTCTCATTCACTATAAATAACACCCTCATTCCCCTCTTCATCTCACACATATCTAGCCTTGAGAATATTATATTATCTACAAAATACCCTACCCAACTATCCTCCACATGTCCTAGATCTACTGGTCTCACCAATAGGTCAAAACCAAAGGCCATAAAGAGGATCTCAAGAAGAAGAGATCAATATGTAAGAATACTCTTCATTTTTTCGTGTGTTTTTTTCCAATTCCATTCTTTTCATATATTATATTTCCAAACCCTTATACATGACTTATGAAATAAAAAAATCATATATATTTTTTATGTTTCCATGTTAAGGTAAAATATATATCATCTTCATTCCTCTCCTCTTCCACTTATTCTATAAATAAAAACACTGCCCGTGATGTTCCAATTTACTAAAATCATGGACGATGTGTTTTCAATTTCCATTACCACCTTCAAATCAGATCATAAAAACAATTTAATGATTTTAAAAAATATAAATTGTATTTTAACCTGTTTTATTTTTTGTAATAAAATTCAATGAATGAAATTAAATTATATAATGAAACAAGTTCATTTTAATCAAGAAGCCATAGAAAACGATCTAAAAAACATCATTAATATTTTATCTGATGATAACTCATCATATATGGTAAAAATGATTAATTGTAAAATTATATATCCTATGAACATCTGCATACCATTTCATTCCACTTCTGAAATTTCATTTCCATGCGATAAGAAAATTAAACACAAATTGTCCACAGAAATCATATAAAGAAAACACCCAAAACTATAGAACGAAAAAAAAAATAATGAAAGGTTGAAAGAATTTTATAAAATGATCGTATAAGGTTTTTTAAACATTAATATGTTATTTTATTATATTAATAACACTATTTTAACCATTATACCTGCTGATTAAATGTGTTTGATATAAGACCAACCTAAGGTAAGGGAATTTATAATTCGATTTTCATTCTTTGGTTTAACCATATACTTAATTATTAATGTAGTATAAAATGTTTTTGTGTGATGATTTTTGTTTATATAATGTTGAATTATTTATATTTATAGTATATATACATATTTAATCCACTCTATTATGTCACTAAAATTATATTATATTAGTAATGGGATTTTTTTAAATTCCACTTTAAAAATTCTATTTTATAATATTTGAAAGAAATGTTTTTATGCAATTATTTACATCAAGTGACTATGTTAAGTTTTTTGGAATTTTTTATGATAAATATTGTGACATATATTTTCCTCTAATTCATTGGTTATGTGTTAGTTTGAGGTCATCTATATGGTTAATCCTAGGGTAAGTGCGGTGGTTACAAAAATTGTAATGTAGTTGTCATGGTTAAAATTTACAAGGTAGTCTAGCGGGTTAAAAGATTATATTTTTAATTCCCCATGATACCATAACAGTTCTATTTATGTTCAATATGATTTATAGAAATCTCATGGAAATCTATCGTTTCTCAATGTATGTTAATATGGGTGAAAAGTAATTCTTTTTGTAATTGATTTCATACATTACAAGTATTCAATGACTAATGTGTTATTTCCTTATTTTCATATCCATTATTAATATTTTAGTTCCCATACAATTATTTAAAATGGATTTAACAGGTTATTCAGTTGTGTTAGAAAAATGAGGAATGAAAGCTAAATGTCATGAGGATTTTTTTAAAGGAAATCATGTTTTATTTAAAATGATTTATATTTTAGAATAAATGAATAATATTTTTATAGTATCCACTATGTATTAACAGGGAATGTTATGCATGTATTTTTTACCAATTATATAAATCTATAAACATGGAATGGTCCTCAATGTTAAAGGAATTTATTTCTTGGCGAAATGTATGATTAAGTAATGTAATAAGGCAGGGTAATTATAGTTGGTATCATATGATGGTTTCTGTTACTTATGGGTTTAGGATGATGTTAATAGAATACCGTAAAACATTTTTTAGTTATATTTAATTTTAGATGATATATAATTTAAATATTAACATATTTCTCCAATTATGATATGTTTGATTGGAATGGTTATTCTCAGAAGAAACATGGAAGCTGAAGAGGAGAGCCACCGACAGAATGAAATCATTCTTCATCTATAGCCCGAAATTGTAGGGATTGGAACTAAGAAATTTGTGATTGTAATGGATCTTCTAACACATGTGATAAATGGTGGTGGAATCTATTAAAAATAATCACATCCGTTACCACAACATAACATGATGATTGTGTTATATTTTATGAGAGAACACCCTCCTGCATTCAGTGGATCTTCTGACCCATTAGTGGTTTAAGGATGGATTAATGCCCTTGAAATGATATTGGATGTTATGGGTTGTTTAGATAATAAATAGGTAAGTATTTTCATTTATCTTTTTGAAGGTGATGATGACCAATAGTGGTCAATGGTAAAAAATATTACGAATATATATGATATTTAAGCCATAGATTGGGATGACTTTAAACAGATTTCTTCAAAAAAAAATCCAATTTTTGTGTGACTTAGGATGGAGATAAAATTCAATGATTTGAAGTAAACGGATGAAGATTTAGTGGTTGTGTGTGTATCAAGAATCACCCAATTGGTAAGGTATGCTCAAAATTGTACTCTGGAACTATATAAAAAAACCACCATTTTTTCTCCGAATTAGATACAATGTATCAAAGGGAATTGGACTCCTATGAATTCAAAATTTATTACGAAATTATTAAATGTGTTGAGAGGGTGGAGATGGAGTTTTCTGATGATCATGTTCACTTTGAAATCAAGAAGAAGAAGAGGTCAGGATTGTATGTGATGGGTAAGAATCAACCAAGGAAATCTAATGGAACGAAATTCCTGTTTCTAGTTTGTTAAAATTGTGATAAAAAGTACCCTAGAAATTCCATACCAGAACTAGGAAGTGTTTTTTATGTTGTAAGTTTATACATATGGCCCGAGATTGTAATTAAAATTAACCAAATACTAATCCTGGGAAGAAAATTTATTAGTGAATAAATTGTGCAGAGATGGGTCATTATGAAAATGCATGCCCAAAGTGAGATCCGAATGATGGAGAGAAGCCAGAATATATGCAGAAAGGTTTAGTGAGATCATTGGGACAACATCAGTAGACTTCGGGCAATCCAATGAAGTGGTATTAGGTACCTTGTTTGTTGATTATGATTTTTCTAATGTTTTTTTAGATATGTGGTCTACAAATTCCTTTATTTATGAGGATTTTCGAGGTAAATTGGAAATATCATCTCAAAAAATTGAGACCAGAACTTATTGTTAAAACACCAGGGGAAATATTATGGAAAATTGGAATTATAATAATCTGTATATAGTGGTATGTGGAAAAAAATTACTTTAAAAACATGATGACTTTTATTTAATAGAGATTGATGTCATTTTGCGAATGGAATGACTTTATGTTTATCGTACTAAGATTGACTGTAGAGATAAAGAAGTTTTATTCAGATAGGGTTTTAGTTTATATACAAGAACAAACCCATACAATTACCAACATATTAGGAATATGATAAACTATTGAAATATTGAAATGAATTTTATCTTCGAAATATTTTTTATAACAAGGTAACTGTTCAGATTATTGAGGTTCCAGTGGTAAATGAATACCTTGATGTTTTTCAGGATGAGTTACCTGATGTTTTACCATATCGGGAAGTCGAATTCCCAATAGAAAAATTATTGGATGCTATTCCAATATAAAAAAACCATATTTAATGGTCCAAATGGATCTTCTTGAATTGAAAATTCAGTTGCAGGATTTTATTAATAAATGGATTTATTTCTCCAAGCACTTCACCATAGGGTGCTCCTATTTTGATCTTTAAAAAGAAATATGGCTTCATGATACTTTTTATTGATTATAAATCTTTCAATAACAAAGAATTTAAAAATAAGTATCCTTTACCTCGTATTGATGACTATTTTCATATGCTCTAGATAGAAAAATACATTTATAAGATTGGCATAAAATCCGGATACCGTTAGCAGAAGGTAAAATAGCATGACATCCCAAAAATAGTATTTCGTACATGATATAGATATTATGGGTTTTTTATTTCATTTGGGTTAACTAATGAACATTATATATTAATGGGTATTATGAATAAAATTTTTTATCAATTCATAGATATATTTTTGGTTGTGTTTATTGAGTTCATTTTTGGTATTTTATAAGAGGAAAGTGAATCATAAAAAACATCTAAAGGTTGATTTTAAAAACAAAAAGGAAAAAAACTATATGGGAAAATCTGAAATATTTTTTTTTGGTGGAAACATATTTCTTTTCTTAGACACTATTTATATAATGATAAAAAAATAGTTGATCCTGCCAAAAATTCATTGATGAATGTCAAAGACGAAAGAATGTTACAGAGATTCATATTTTTTTTTGGATTTATATGTTATACCAACAATTTGTTAAAAAAATTTCACGGTTATGTTGCCCAGTAACTATGTTAATGAAAATGAGGTTAAATTTATTTGGACAGAAGAATTTCATGTTTTTTTAGAATTGGAACAGAGATTTTTGAATTCTCTTATTTTGGCCTTGCCTTCCCGAAATTGAGATTTTTCATCTATTGTTATAATTCATTAAAAAACATGGTTGTGTTTTGATATATATTGATTTGGTAATTTCTTATTCCTCAAGAAAACTAAAACTTCATTAGTGAAATTATCCCACAGATGATTTGGAATTGGTAGCTATGGATTTTTTTTATGAATTTTTAGGCATCATTTATATGGATCCAAATTTAAAATATATATTGACCATGAAAGTATGATGTATATATTAACATAGATGGAATTAAACATGAGGTAGAGAAGATAGAATGAACTGGTATGGTATTATGATTTCATGATCAATTACCATCCAAGAAAATAAAACAATGTAATGGATTCCGTGAGTCAAAATCATCATGTTTCATTAACCATGATACATTAGGAACATGATCCCTTGATTATTGATTTGATTAATTTTTTATTAGAATTTGTTTGTACAAGAAATTACCTTATTTTGATTCATGTATTAATGTAGTCTTCATTATCAGAATAAATTAATAAACTATAAAAGGAAGACAATGAGCTATAGAAAAAGATTGAATTAGTTATAATGGGGTGGTTTCTAGAATTTATCCTTGATAATGACTGTGTTTTCTGATTCTATAAAAATTTGTGTCTGCCTGTAGAATCCTAGTTGAATAAATATTTTCTTTTTAAAGAACATAGTTCTCTATTATCCATTCATCATGGATGTACTACGATGTACCTAGACTATCAGTAGTATCACTAGCAGGAATGAATGAAAAAGGAATACTGTTGATTTTATAATGAAGTGTCTGACATGAATGTTGGTTACAAGAGCTGATGTAACCGAAGGGGAGGCATCAGCCCTTTATAGTGTAAGAGAGAAATTGAAGAATGTATCCATGGACTTTTTAGTGGTACATACTAATACATTTTGAGGTTATAATGCGATTTGTGTTGTTATTGATTGACTGAAAAAATATGCACATTTCCATTCTATTTGAGATAGAATGTGTTTGGATCATCTTTCATGACATTACATCAAATATATTTTCCGGATAAATTATGTTCCTCTTTTCATTGTATCCAACTGGTATCCTAGTTTCACATATAAATTTTAGAAGGGCCTTCAGAAATCATTTGGCACATAATTAAATTTTAGTACATCATTTTATCCTCAATCATATGGGCCGTCAGAATGAATGATTCAAACATTAGAGGATTTGCTACAATATTGTAAAATGGACTTTTAGGGATGTTGGGATCAATGAATTTATTTATTAGTCTTTTTTATATTAAAAGTTTGCATTGTAGTTTATTGATGGAACCGTTTTAGGAATTGTATGGGAACTAGTGTCGAACTATATATTTTTTTAGGATGATGTTGGGGAAAAAAAGTTGATGGGACGACAATTAGTATGGGAAAGGGCTGAGAAAGTTAAGATAATCCAGCAACACTTGAAGAATGCTCAGAGGAGAGAAAAACATTATACAGATAATAAAATTAAATTCTTTTTCATTTGAGATGGTTGAACATTTTTTTCTTTTAATCTCATCATGGAAATGTTTTATGTGTTTTGGTATGAATGGAATGATAAGTCCATGGTTTATTGGACCTTATGAAATCATGTAAAACATTGGACCAGTCGCCTAATGAGTAGCTTTTCCCTAAGTTAAAATACTGTACACAATGTTTTTCATGTTTTTATGTTGATAATTTATGTTCATTATTCATTTAATATCTCAAGCCCAAAAGTCATTCAACAGGAACAAAACCGATATAATGAAGAGAAACATGTTCATATTTCTGATTAAAGGGAATAGGAATTGGGGAACAAGGTAATCAACTAGGTAAAGGTTTTTTGAAAATACCACAATTTTTAATATGATACATGGGAATATGAAAATGCAACAAGGGAATGGTACCCTCACTTGTTTAATAGGTAAATAAAATTACAAGGGAGCAATTTCATGAAGGTGGGTATAATGTAACACACTACGATTTTGAAAAAAATAAATTGAAATGGAAAAATCATATCTATTTAGATAGTTATGACAATAATTTAATCATAATTTTGATGCATCTATGATTTAAATTTCAAAAATATGGTGATCTACTGTTGTAATCAGTATGTTATTTGTAGTTTGATATAACAAACTTGTTTTTTTAGTGAATAGTATCATACCATCATGAATAATAATATGGTACTAATGAATAGTATATTATTTTTTTATTTTATCATCATAAGGCTTTAGGACAATGGAAACATTTTTAATTTTCTCAAGGTGTTAATGAATGAGTTATAGATTTATTGTTTTATTGAATAAATTATGATTTTATTTTAAAATTAATGTAATAATAGTTACAAAATTATTTCAAAAAATAGAGTTTATTTTTGAAATCTGGACATTGAAAAATGCTTTGGGTGAATTTTTGGGATTTCTTTGAAAATCATGAATTTTTATGAATAGTAAAATACCAAAAATTATGTTTAATGTCAAATATTTGTTTTACTACATCATAGGTGCTGCAAGGCTGATGTAAGTGAACTTGTTTTAGACTCACATGCATGATTTACTATTTTGGGACACATGAATAATAAATATTCATATTCAAGATTCAAAATATTAAAATAATGAATAAAATATTGTAAATTACCTCCTATCCTCCTCTAAAAATAACACCGTCATTCCACATTCCTCTCACGCATCTCAAGTGATTATATTTGACAATGTTCAAAAATTCCACTCTCCAAGTCACTTCCCCATGTCTTAAAGCTGATGGTGTCACCAAAATCCCAAAACCAAAGGCCATAGGGAGGATCTCAAGAAAAATATATCATGAGGTGAGAATCGACTTTCTTTTCATGTTTTTTCATTTCAATTCCTTTCTTTTATAATAGTATCATTCCCTCCACTTATCTATAATGAATGAAAAATCTCGAATCATATATATAATTTATGTTACCTCGTTCATTTTAATGATTCATCATATTATTCCCTCTCTTCTCCATCTTATTCTAAAAATAAAAACACCACCCGCAATGTGCCGATTTACAGAAATCATGAATGACGTGTTTCCAATTTCCATTACATCCATCAAATATGATCATCAAACCCTTTAATAGTCGAAAAAATATAAATTGTATTATTTATCAAATATTATGTTCTTAAATGAACATATATTCATGAAAAAAATTTATATATGAAACAAGTTCATGATAATCGAGGACTAACAAAAAATGATATAAACAAACAACATTAATATTTTATCTAATGATCCATCATAAAATCTGATAAAAATGATTTATGGTATACTTATGTATTATGAAAACACAATAATAACATTTTATTCCCCTTTTGGAATTTCCTTTCCAAATGACATGAAAATCAATGACAAACTGTCCACGTATATCTTTTTAGAACGCAACCAAAACAATAGAATGAACAAAATGATAATAACGAAGGGGTGAAATGATGTTATAAAATGATAATATAAGTTTTATAAACCAGAATATGTATCTTTAAGATATTAAATACACACATTTAACCATTAATCGTGATTTTTCAATGAGTTTTGTGTAATAAAAAACTATATATAAGGGAATTTATAACACTATTACCATTCATTGTGTTCACCTTCTACTTAATTATTTATGTTTTATTAAAATTTATTGTGTGATTATTTTTGTTTAAAATATGTTGAATTGTGTTTATATAAAGTATAAATAAATATTACATCCACTATTTAATGTCACATCAATTATATGATATTATTAGAGGATTTTAATTTAAAATACTCTTATTCTGTTTTTCAACATTTAAAAGAAATGTTTTCTTATAAAATAATTAATGCCATTTGATTATGTTCAGGTTCGTCGGAATTGTCTATGTTGAAGGGTGGAGAATATATTTTCGTACAATGCATTTGGTATCTGTAAGTTGGAGGCCGGCCATATGGATACTCCATGTTTAACTACGATGGTTACACAAATTGTAAAGTAGCTGTGGGGGTTACAAATTATAAGGTAGCCAATTTGGTTACAATATAATGTCAGTATTTCCCCAAGATATCATTGTGGTTCTAGTTTTTTCTTTATTTTTAGTGGAAATATGATGGAAATATAATTTTTCACAATGTATGATTATATGGGTAACAAGTATGGGTTTTTTGAAATTGTTTCATACATTACAAGTATTCATCAACTAATGTGTAATTTCCTTCTTTTTATATCCCTTACGAAGAATTCTATAATCATCCCATGTTTTTAAATGATTTTCAATGTTTATAAATATGATTATGAAAATGGAGGAATTCATTTCGAATTTAATGAATATTTTTCAATGAAATCATGTTTTACATGAAATATATTATATTTTGGAATAAATGAATTCTGTTTTTAGGGTTTCAACTCTGTATTAATGAGTAATTTTATGAATGTATTATGTCCCAATTCCCTAAATATCTAAACATGAAAGGATACTCAATGTGAAAAAAAGTGAGTTCTTGGAAAAATTTAAAATTATACAATGTAATAAATTCATGTCCTTATACCTTATCTCGTGAAGGTTTTGTTTATAGTGAATATTATATATATACATAAACAATTGAGTGATATCAATGTTATAAAAATTATTTTTGTTCATTATAAATAATTTATGAATCATTATTTAAATTTGAAAATTCATTATAGATCACATCGATTCTTGGTGTTGGTAGGATGTACATATTCACGAGTGTTGTTATCATTTCCTTAAATAACTACTACAAATCATGCCTCTAACAGATATAAAATTGCCTTTTTCCTACCAAAAGAAGTACTGAATCTCGTAGTGCGTTTAAAGAAAATTTATTTTATGAGTTCTTTTTTGAATGAATCAGAACAACTCAAGGAAAATAATTCACATATATATGAAAAAAAAATATTGTTTCAGGAATACTAAATTTAAAAAATTTAAAGAGAATGTGTTAATTTAAAACTAAACATTGAGTAATACAAGGAACAATATGTATCCGAATGAGTTTCATTTGAATCATGCACATCACGCAAATTATTATTCACCACAAATAATAATATTTTTTAAAATTAAATAAAAAATTATAACATAAAAATTGATAAGGAAATTAATAATGCAATACTAGATAGAATGATGAGAAAACAATATAGATTAATTTTCTCGATTTTGGTGACGTGATTTTTGATTTAAACTAAAATTACACTTATATATTGAAAAAATTCACCTAGAATCATACCATTCAAACTGTGTACTAGATTTAGGGGTTAATGACTCCTACATCACACAAATGATATATGGATATGTTTTCTAATGTTTCCAAATAATTTAAATGTGTTTTATCGATTTTATATATGTTACATGAGTTTTTTTTTCTAAAATTCAATTTTAAAGTAGAAACAAAAAAAATTGAGTCATACATGTTTTATTGTGTGTCTGTATGAAGTGAGACTGATTTATATAGGTCCAAAATGATATTTGAGTCATTTTAAAAAATTATGAAGACATTCATAGTGTGTTTTCTTTGGTATTGAAAGAGTGACACTTTTTTATATAAAATTTCATTTTTAAAATGATAACAGACACATTGAGTAATACGGAACACATCATGTATCATACTAAGGTGAGTCTAATTACTATACATCATAAATAATTTATTTATCATTTTCATAATGTATCAGAATGATCCAAAAAAAATTCATGGTTTTGACTATTTCATTTTTATTTTTAGCTAGGGTAATGTTAGTTCTAAATGAAAACTTACATTTTTTCCTAACTGATGTTAAGGTTTTGAAGATTCTTACATGCCCCGAATGTATTCTATATCAATTTTATAATCTATTAAAACAATTTGAAAGATTTTTTCTCAATTTAGTGTTTGGCACCATTGCTTTTAATAAAATATACTTTTAATATAGAAACACATACATTGAGTAATATGGGTCTCTTCATGTCTTAGTATGACAAGATACTGATTCCAACACCTAGAAAATGACTGATGGTTCTTTTAAATAAATTATTAATACAATCTAAGTACATTTTCTATGTTTTTTTGAGTGACGCTACTTGAACAAAAATGTCAATTTATAGATGATTACAGTCACTTTGGGTCATAATAGGTATATCCTGTATCATATTTAGTTTATCTCACATCTTACATGTCAATGATTACTTATTGATCATTTTCCTAAATTATCAAAACAATTTGAAATCATTTTCATGATTTTGGTTTGTCAATTTTCTTTTTTAATAAAATTATTGTAAATTTTTTTAAAAAAAGACAGACATTTATTTATACTGGTCACACCAAGCATCGTATTTTGGTTGTGAAAATTTTTACACATCAAAATGACATATGGATTGTTTTTTATAATGTATTTAAAAAATAAAAATGCATTTTCATTCTTTTGAGAATTTTAGTTTCCTTTTTTAATAAAATTAAAAAAAATTAAATAAAAACATGAACATGGAGTCACACATCTCACACCATATGTTAGACTAAGGTTTTGTTAATTCCTACTAGTACCAAATGACATATTCATCATTTAACTAATGTATTAATTCCATTTGACTGATTTTTATTAGTTTTGAGTATGTCACTTGTGTTTTTTTAATAAAATTCCATTTTAAACTAACTACCTACATGTTGAGTCATATCGGTCACGTAATATGTTAATATTATGTGAGAGTGGATCCTATATGAGAAAATGATATATGAATATGTTTCCTAAATTATCATGATAATTTGATCCTTTTTTCATTGTTTTAGATTGTGAATCATTTTGAACTAAAATATCAATTTAAAAATAATAATATTCACATTGAGTCATAAAAGTAACTTCATTTAATGGATTATTTTTTAACTAATTACATAACGTCACATCTAACATATGGATCACTTTCATAAAGTATCAAAATAATCTGATTACTTTTTCTTCTCTTTTAGTTCACCAGTTGTATTATTTTAAAAAATCAATGTCAGTTTTAAATTAAAACATGTAGTAGGAGTCATTCCTACCAAATTGAAATTAAAATTAATATGAGGCTGATATCAACTAATTAAAAATGCCATATGTATAGATTTTATACATTGTCGAAATATTAAAAATGTGTTTACTCAATTTTGAGTATATCACAAGTGTTTCTTACTAAATTGTTATTTTAAACTCAGAGCTTGAACTTTTCATGATGTTTTTAACATATTGTGTTGTATGTATTTGAGGGTAATTCCTATACCTCAAAAAAATGTATGATTGATCATTTTACATAATTAAAATGAAAATTCCATCACGTAATCTCACTTTTAAGTGAGTGGAATTATTTAACTAAAATGAAAAGATTAAGTTTATAATATCCCCATTGAGTCATTCTAGGAACATCTTGTATAGAATTGAGGTATGAATGATTCATACTTCTCAAAAATTACTTATGATTTGTTTTTTTTAAGTATCAGAACAAACCGATTACATTTTATATGTTTTGAATATGTATCATATATTTTTTACAAAAAATGTTTTCAATATTAAATAATATGATACACCTATAGCCATACCGATCACATCATTTGTCATATATAAGTGAGGATTATTAATACATGTCAAAAATGACATATCAATTTCTTAAATATAATAACATTTTTCATTTTATTGATCAATTTTGAATATGTCACTTGTCCTTTTTACAATAATGGAATTTAAATTAGGAAACATGCACTTTGAATCGTACTTGTAAAATCTTGTGACAATTTTATGTAATATTAAATCATAAAATAAAAAATGTGATATTAATCCTTTTAATATATAATCTCGAACATATGGGTTTGTTTTATTGGATTTTATTGTGTGAAACTTTGTGACATAAAATTCCTTTTATAAATTGAATACTAACACTTTATGTCATACTGGGAACATAGCACATCATATTGAGTTGTAGATGAATCCTACATGTCAAAAATGGATTATCAATCCTTATCATAATGTATAAAAACTACATGAATTTCCTTTCTCGGATGGGAAAATGCCACTTTTCTTTTTTACTAAAATTATTGACAATTTTAAATAAAAAACATGAACAATGCGTCATATTGGTCCCACTATTCATCAGAGAGAGGTTTGGATGATTCCTATCCATCAAAATTAAATATGGATAGTTTCTCTAATGTATCAGAACAATATAAATTTTTTTCATTGGTTTTTATTATGTACCATTTAATTTTTACTAAAATTTCATAAAAAAATGGAATCATGTACTTAGAGTCATAATGGTAACATCATGTGTTAGTTTCACATGAGACTAACTCATACATGTCACAAATGAAATATGAATCATTTTCTGAAATTATTAATTTTATTCTTGGGTGGTTTCTTAAATTTCAGTGAGCTTCATTTTTATATATAAAATAAAAATTTTGAAATGATAATGGACACATTGATTCTTACATGCAACATCAGGAATCTGAAAAAGGTACCCCTAATTACTACAAATCAAATATGACTTAAGTATTAGTTTCATAATGAATCAAAAAATATTATGTGTTTTATTGTTATTGAGTATGTTAATAATATTTATTATCAAAAGTAATAATAATTTTAAATAAAAATAAACTCTTTGAGTAATTCAAGTAATCCTAGATATCAGATTTTGGTGGGACTAATTTTTACACATCAAATGTTACATAGGGATCATTTGTAACACCCTGAGATTCCACGATACACTTCTCATTCAATAATGCAATAGCTTGCATTGTACGCAACTTCGAGTTCAAAAACATTGTGACTAATAAAAGTATCTGTTATGAATGATAATAACCACTTTTTAAAATTATAGAAATTTTATATTTCAAAATGGACTTCATTTTTGTATTCGTAATATCGAAATTATCCAAAGTTGAATTTTTTGTAATTTTCTGAGAACTTCCAATTTTTTATGAATAGTGAAAATTACTTAAAAACAACATTTTTAATCAAATAATTTATAGTGATAAATTATACTATTTAGTGGTTTAAAAGTATAATTAGAATATATTTTTACCATTTTATCCAATGGTGGTCATTATAATTAATTTAACATTGAAATTGGATATAAACAATTGCCAATCTTTTGATATAAATTGTTTCTTAAAAACACGCTATTTGTTTTGACAGCGGGAATTAATTATAAAATTAATTAATGCAACTTATATGTTTTAAATTTTGTAACATAGACATCATTTTTGAATTCGGAATATCAATTATAGCTTAGGGTGAAATTTTGGCATTGTTCTGAAAAACATCAATTTTTGATGAATAGTGAAACCACTAAGTGGTAGTTAAATAACTGATTTTTCGTTTAAATGAAACATTACCACTTCTGTTATTTGATTTTCAAAAATCCGATATACATGGTTGTCATTAAGAAGTAAAATGTGGTTCAATGAGATTAAAATAATTTTTTGGTGAATAGTAACTTTTAAGTTCTTAATCGCGATTAGAGGTAATTAGTGTAGTTTAATGTAAAAATAATGGTTTAATAATATGAGATGAGTTTGAAACTTGTCCTACTCCTATTGGATGAATCATGTCCGACCAAGAAAACCCATGGGTCAACTTGGGGACCCCATGGATCCACTTTGGTTGGAAAATGACATTAATATATATATATATTTAATGTTAAAATTAAATTGACACAAACAGGAGTTGTTTTACTAAAACAGTTTTTAAGTGGGGTTACACAAGTCCAAATTTTGACTATAAATATTAATTAAAAATCTAAAACGATTTCCCACATCATAGTATTTTTTTTATAATTTTTAGACATTAAATAAATTAAATTATTTATGACATCATGATGATGCAGTGATGACCTCATTATTTAACGATTTAAATAAAATGGAAAGATAATGTAATATCTAAGACCTACAGATGTCCAAAACCTATTTGATGAATAGATTTAGAACTCTTATCACCTTAGCCTCGAATTATACAAGTGTGGGACCTTTATAATCCGAAAAGCATTGTATAATAGAATAACATTTCATTACTTTCCAAAAGTGCACCTCCTCTCCACTTATAAAAGGCCCCCACCACTCCCACCTTATTCACACTTTCAAGCCATTTGGGTCGGCAAAACTCTACCCAAATACTCTCACAAATGTCCCCCCTTACTCCTAGAAGCCTCAATTTGGGTATAATTTTTCCCAAGGAAGCCTTTGTCTCAAATCAAAAAGAGTTACCCAATTTTTAGGTAATGTCTTCTCTAATGTTGTTTTGTTTTATTTAGCTTCTCCAACCCCTTAAACTCTTTTTATTCCTTTATTTTGTAAAAAAAACAGTATCTAAAATATACTAGGATGTTTTTATGATATTTATTTTCTTTACACTTACACAAACCTACATCTAATGGTTAAAGAACATACTGTTTCTGTGGATGGTGAATTTTGCCTCACAAAACGATGATTGTTCAACACTCATATAACACCTCTAATGGTGGCCATTATGATGGCACTATTTTTATATATGATATATATTATGTTTTTGTTTTACTTATGATTTTTTATTTTTCATTTATGGAATACCTTTATGGTTTCCATAATGGGTAAACGCGATATTTTCATTTTAGGAAGTGCGGACTACCGCCCCCTCAAAGTGATTTGAATCGTTAATATCATATGTGGGATGTGTAAAGGATGGATTAAATGGTATTATATGATATATTATACTGGAATTATATTCTACATTTATATAATTATGATTTCATTCCATTAAATACGAAATAGAAATGAAAGTAGCATTCATGCGTACGTACGGCTTACCGTCTCCATGAACGGTGCATTTCATTTCTTACCTCCAAATGTTACGTAATATTATGAATGAATGTATATACTGGATATATATGATATATATGATATCTACATAATGAATATAATTCTGGATATGATGGACATTTCATCACATTAACAACTCGTAATTATAAGAAGTTTATTGTTGACTCAAGTACCAAAGATCAACAAAACGACCGTTATTAACTTAAATAATTACATAATGTTCATAACATTGTAATAAGTGATATAAAAAGGATAATGAAATTGAAAATGGTTCTTAATAAGGTAGATATTAACTCTTGTTTATTATTCAGGAGGTTAAAGAACGGTTGAGTCAAGTCAGACACGAGGTAAGGGAACTTCTTAACCCAATTTCTATTCTTTGGGTTAATCTCCTACTTTCAAATTATGTCCTGATATTATTATGTCCTATCTTGTATTTTTAAATTATTTATGTTTACATATAGTGAATACACATAATAGACCTACTTTATAAAAAAATTATCTTTTTAAGGACTTCGTCTCAATCCCCTTTCATTGAGGCATATTTGGTTTTATACACTACTTTCTTTTATATGGTGTATAAACCCCTTTGACTTTTATGTTTATTCAAAAGGAATCCTTTTTATACGAAGCGTTTTGATAAATGAAAAAAGGGAATGTTTTTACTTCCGTACTTATTCGGCGACAACGACTTCTCCGCCGCCGTGACCATTATTTGAGTTTCGGCTTCCTCTACAAGCCATCATTTTTTTAATGAAAAATAAATACAAAGTTTTAACTTTAATTTATTTTGGTATTGAAAATGGTTTTGAAAGCGTTTTTATTATATCAATGTGTTGTATTGATATCTTGTGATTGAAATGTGGAAATGTTATGTTTCCTTTATGCATGCTTTATGTGATACGATTATGTTATGGTTTATGATATGTTTAAACCTATTCATATGTGGAATATATTGGACTTAATAAGTGACGGGTGGAGCCCGCTATAGCTCCTCTATGCATCGGTAGGTCTCATGAGACAACTAGACGTGGAATTGGACGAGGCCCTTTCCCAATTTGATTTATGGTTTTGGCCAAGGCCTTAATCATTTTAGACGTATTGGCCGAGGCCTTGACAAAATGTTTCAGAATGTCTGTAATTATACATTCCCTCATTATGAAAGTGGTTATTGATATTGCATGTGATTATTCGACTAGTAGAATATCCATGTGAAGAAGTGAATGACATTATCTCATTTTAATTTTGCCATATTATGTTGATGTTCAAGTTTAAAAGGCTTTTGTTTTAGTTATACATTGCCTTAAATTTTTATGTTTCTTTATGAAATCTTCCCCAATATTGTTATCCTGACAGAGCATCTGAACTCACCCCTTTCAATGTTTTAATATTTTCCAGGATGTGAAGAAGTATTTTATGAATGACCTGCAGGGATAGTCAGAAGAGGATATGAGTGTGGACTATGAAGACATTGTTATTAGTTTTTCACTTTATGATGTAATGTAAGACTTATGAATGTATCTAGTGTTTCCAAGGATACTAAACTAATCGGTCTTTCGAGACTTGATCTTTTGTGATCATGCAATTGTTACGAAGTAACACACCGACTCTGGGTAGCTGGGGTCGGGGCGTTACATCATTTCCCTGAATGGTTAAAATAATCTGAATTAATATTCCCATTTTTTGTATCACACATTTTTGTTTTACCAATTTGTTATTTTCAAAATAAAACATGCACTTTGAGTCAGAACAGTTCCATCGTGTTTCAGTTTGATTTGAGGCTAATTATCATATGTCAAAAATGACATATTAATCATTTTCATCCAATACCAGGACAATAAGACTATGTTTTAAATGTTTTTAAGGATGTAATATTTTATTACTAAAGATTTAATTTTAAACACTTAATGGATAGTTCGAGTAATACTAGGCACACTAATCATTAAAATGAGCTTCATGTAGTTATTTCGTGTCAAAAATTACATATAAAATATTATATTAATGTTTAGAAACAATGATAATGTGTTTTCTCAGTTTTGAGTATGTTAGTTGTCTTTTACACAAAATTAATGTCATTTTTAAATAAAAGACTCAAATGTAGTAATATCGGCCACACAATGCATCATATTATGGTGAAGCAAAACATTACATACCACAAATGACATATGGACTATTTTCATAAAGTTGGAACACAATATTAATGTGTTTTATCACTTTTTAGTGTGTGATGTTTTTTTCAAATAAAATGAAAATTATAAAATAAAAATATATTTTATAAGTCATACTGAAAACACTATATATCAAATTTTAGTGCAACTCATTGACTATATTATATGATTTTTTGATTAAAATATCTGAGAAATTATAGAAAATAACCGACATGTTCCATTAGCGTTCATCAACCTTCCCTAGTGCTCTAGAAGATTTGGGATACTTCAAGTCATATTGGGTTGTTTCTAAATACAATATATAAGTCATTAATATTTTGGGACTTGGTAGAGATGAAGTGAATTTAATAGAAATAAAGAGAACTTTGTCACCAAACCTTCTCTCAATATGGATGGGAGTGACATCATTCTACCTCAAACACTTCTTGTTTCAAGATGCATGGGATTTCCTCTTAAATCAGAAAGGAACATGTTTCTTTCAGTAACTCAATACCACAAACAGTTTTGAACATAACACCCCAACTCTGGAAAATGAATCCATATGTATAAGATGCAAATTCCTAGAATATTAATACATCAATAAAATATATTAAAAAAATATGAAATAGTTCTTTCATAGTCCCATTTTTTCCAAATGATGATTCCAAACTGAAATATTTTCAATTCACCCACAAGGGATACATAAGATATTTTTGAAAAGCTCAATCCCAATAAAAATACATATTTAAAAAAATTTAATGTTCATATCACTCACATAATACAAAAAATTTCCATAAAAGTTATCATTTTTGGTTGGTGTAAAAAAAATATATTAAAATTTTATTTTTAATTGTTACAAAAAACATGCATAAAACAATATATATTTTAATATTATAGTTATAATTTTTTTATCAAGTCATTTCATCCTACAAAACATTAACCAAAGTGAAAAAATATTTTCATTAATCATTTATCTAAAATTAATATTTACATTTGTGTTTTAATAGTACATTATAAAATCTAACAATAAATTTCTCCATCCTAAAAATTACAAACTCCACGATAATCCATTCACATTTAATGAAGGAAAAAATCAGTGAGACCCATTATTTATTTTTTAAAGATAATAATTTCAATTATAAATTGTGTACTATATTTTGATATTATTGACCATCAATATAGGCCTCTATAGAATCTAAATGTTAGTAAAATCTAGAACATCCACAATTGTTTCCAAGATGGTGACATAGATATGTATATCCATTAAAACATTATTTATGATGATAAACACTAATATAACATCATCATTATATGTTCATCAATATGGGGACATTCCTATTCTCATGTTTTTTATTTTGAATTGGGATGAGTTTTTTATTAATGACTTCTTCAATGTGGATGATTTTATAGAGTGAATGTTCACATTCAAATTAGTGAAGATCCAATAGAAAATTGTTTTGATGCTGAGTTAGTGAACATGTATCTTTATACATAATGAGGATATATTAAATGGATATAATCATGTAATTGTTTTGAGATTCAACGGTATATTATGATGGGATGATTTAATTTCACTTGATCTGAATTCAATGTAATCTAATTTATTCATTATATTATAGATATGTAAACTGGATTTTTTACATGTTTGGATTTGAAAACCATTTCTGATATTATATCAGTCATATAATTTATGGTAGAATAACCCAAATAATTGCACAACCCAACAATGGGATAAAAGTACATTTATCTGTTATTTTATCACTTACCACCACCCTTGATGAAACCCTAGAGAGGGAAATAGTGAAATTTTACTCCATTAAATACACAAAAATTAACAAAATAATAAGATAATATTAGTTGAAAATTTAATTAACAACTAGTAGATATTCAACACTTCATGATATCGATATACATCTAGAAACCATGTTTTCTAATCATTTTAAAAAAAATTAATTTCTTACTTTATTCTTCTCAATGAGATACATATTAAAAATAATATATAATCATTCTAACAATAATTCATGACACCCAGAATATATTCATAAGGTTATAGAACATACTAAATAACTAACATTGTAATTATTTTCCAAAATTCGATTTTAGAAGATATTCTAATACCTTGAATGCTTCCCCGATTCTCTAAACAAAATTACTCTTTCTTTGGAATAATAAGTTTGTTAGAAATATTGGTAGGGCTGAGAAAATATTAGAAATATATTATTAAATATATTTCATTGAATTGTAATTACATTTGTTAATTGTCTACATATGGATACTTTCTTTTTCATTGTTTACGATCTCTCTCATAAATTTTCCAATTTAATACCCACAACAGTTTCTATTATATTTCTTTTATCACAAAAAATAATTTAAAAAATGAGTAAATTATTTTAAAAATGATATTATAGTAAAATATTTCTATAAATTCATTTTTTATGTAATATATAGGTTTTTAATATTCAGTCACCGACTAAATTTCAAAAATTATACTATATATAGTGATCACTATATCATTGAATAATTTATATTAAAACACAAAATGAATCATATTATTTGGTGTTTAACAATAAAATGTATATTTTAGTGTATTTAAAATTCCAAATACACATCTTATACTGTTAGTTAATTATATATTGTTGATTTTGTTGACGAAATTAAATATTTTTGGAATATAGATTGAATGTGATTAGAATCCATGGATTCCTAAAAACTAAAACAAATAAATAATAATAAAATAGAAATATATTTTATGTTATTGGATTATATAGTTTTACCCCTACCTGTAGGAAAAAATGACTATAATTTTTTTCTAATGGATTTTTATGTATCTTTCTTCCACTTATTATTTTCTTCATGTACAAAAAAGGTTCTTACATACAAATAATAAATGGATAAATGATTCAAAATTGAGATTCACATGGATTTCCACCTAAATAGTTGTAATTAAAATGATTGAAGAAGATATGAATACTAATTTAATTTGATGAAAATATTTTATAACTATATAGATAGATGATTTTGAAAATTTACTATATATATATATTGAAAAATGATACTCCTATCCATTTAAACTTGAAAATATCATTTAAACACTCGATACTAACTTTTAATATATAAAATGATGCAAATATATCTCCATAATGTTGAATATAATTCTTATCTGCATCTTTATGTTTTGTCTATGCTTGAAGTTGGAATGATAATAAATGTCATTGTGGAACCATAGGGATGAAGGTAATATGAGAAAGTCATATTAATACCTTGGTTGATTCACAAGATTTTCTTGATTTGACATTTTTTTCCTGATCACATTATCCCTTTATAATACCATACCTCACGTTAGTATATATTTCATCAATTGTTACATTTTTATTGTATATATTTTTTCAATTCATGTGTCACGTATCATTATAATATTAGAGGACTATGAAACTAATTTTCTAATAGCATTATTATGAATTATAAAATCTAGATGATCATGTGGAATAGGAAAATCAGTGGTCAGCTCCTGAGCTACATCAATCCCCTCTCCCATGTGATCTTTAGGTAGTAATTTATTTTGTAGCTTATTTCCATTGATATTATACATCATACCCTTCACAATATGGAGGTGCATGGATGTTCATGGATTGATATCACACACAACATTACCCTATAAAATTTTAGATATATAATGTTATCAATTTTTTTATTAACATTTATGAGAAATATTAATGAAATAACTAATTACCTTCGGTATGTTATATGGTTTTTTGGAATAACTAGTCCCAAATGTAGTGGGGTAATTTTTTTCCCCATGTGTAGTTATTTGTTCCACCACACGTTCACTTTGATCACTCCTCATTTAATTGTCTTCCAAGACTTATTGAAAAATAATATATTTCAATGGATCTACTTGTGCTTGTAATACTTTCACAATCATATATGCATCTTCTTGTGTATTTTCCGTCTAGAAATTTTATTGGAGAGAAACTCCAAAACATAATCCTCTTAGATGAATATATTGTTTCATCCACTTAAAATCTACTGAATATTATTTTACATAAATTATGATCACTATAAATTATTTTGTCTAAATGTTATAACAAAAATTTGTACATATGCATATATTTTTGTGTCATACATTTTTGAATTATAAAAAATAACTATTATTTCACAATTTCACATGTTTTTTATATTTATTTTGTGTTTTCATCAACTATTTTGCCCTATATTTTTATGTGGTCCTCCTTCCATAACATATGAAATTGGATTTAAGAAGATTTTTATTTGGATTCATCAATCTTCATATAAATAATGGTACATATTATAGGTACTAGTGAAGTATTTGAAGCCAATGGGCATTTGATTTTATAACAGTTGCATCATCGGTATGATGAGACTGGTCATATCTGATCATTCGAGCCCTAGTAATGTCTGGGAATCTCCCATAAATTACAAAGATCCAAAATATAAATCTTTACATGAACCCATATTGATTCATCATCATTTTTTACTATAAAATGTTTTTGATGATCATTTCATAAGGGATATAAAACTGAACCCCTATATATCATGAAAAAATTCTCTATGAATCCTCAATAGCATTGATCATAAAATTCTGAGAGCAAGCATAGTTATATAATCATTCCATTGATGCCCTAATGATAACTAAATATACTCATCTTCAATACATAGAGATAATCTCGTTCTGATCACATGGATAGACAACACCTCTATCTAGAAAGAGGAATTGGAAATAGAGGGTCTAATAAACATTCCATGAATTATGATGAGAGATATACTATATCATAAATTAAATATTGGATTCACAAATAATAAAATTGAGTTATGTGGACCCCGTTTATTAAACATCCTCTAGATAAAAACTTATAATGAAATAAATTTTGTCAGAAAATATTTTTTATATTTTATCACGAACCTATAATATATATTAAATATATAACAAGCTAAAACTGATTCGTATACTCGATCAAAATTATTTCTATTGTTAAATGAACATGGAATATTAAAATATTATTCCATCGAATAATATTATTCGTCATATTTACAAAATATGAAAATATGTTTACAAAATAAATTCAACCTAAATATTATTTAGCTGAATAATATTGAATTTTTATACTCATATATGATCATTGGTATTGACAACCCTCGAACCGTGTCTTGTGGCTAACTATGTCAAATATACCTATTCACTATAATAGGGTGGTTTTTTAACATTCTATTTTCTATGAACCTCTAGGACCATATCTTGATAGGAGTGAATAATTATCATTGATCAAAAGGTGATTCTAGAAACACATTATGGCCCCTAAATATATATGGAGTAGTCAAAGAAATGACCACCAACCTACAAACTCATACTGTGTGATCTATTCTCTTTATCTATAAATATCTCATAAAACAGGACACAGAATTTTGTCATCATCCATTATTTATTTGTTTAATGTTGATCTAACTGGATGAATTTTCCTTTTGATAACCATTGAAATGGATATATAAAAGAACTACCATCCTAATCATGAAATCAAAAGATATATTAACTCCTCAACTCAGAAGTGAAAAATCATATTTTTATCATTCAAACAATTTCACACCATCAAGGATGCAACCAACCCAAGATACCTCTCTATTATTTGATTATCATTTCTTTCATCATGCATCAATGTACACGATGAAATGAAACACACTGGCACTGATCTCATGTTAGGAGAATAATTCATATGTTCATAAATGGGAACATTAATTGACATCTGAAAAATTTGGTGTTCATATTGGTGGATTTTCCCCCATGTTCTCAATTATCGTAGAACACTAAGGGAAAATTTCATTAGAATAAGTCTCAATTATTATAATCCCCCATCAACTAATTGTCATACATCAACTGTGTCCAGTCCCTATGAAGTATCTAGGCCGTAAGAGTTATTTTTAATATTAATTTCATTATATCTCAAGGATTGCATTATATAATTGGATATTATATAACCTTATGATATAATAATTAATATATGGAAATTATCACTAAATAGTTGACCTATAATTATCTACAAAATAATAGTTAGCGTAAATCTTGTGAATCAAACTGTACACATAATATGTAAACATAAAAGTATTATATTATTGGTCCATAATAACCCACTATTATAAAACTACCACTTTCATTTGATCCAACTCTTTAACCAAACCTGTTATCACTAAAATGATTATGATAATGTTTCTTCTGAGCCCCATCTTCAGTTGCTGGGTCTTCCGAGATTATTTTTTATAGAAAGTTTTCTATTTGATCCTCATTTCAATGAGTAAAACATCATAAGAGATTCAATATATGATTATATCCCTTTTCCACTATAAAAACCCGAGCAGATAGATAAAAATAGTAAAAAAATTCATGACGATAAAACTTTAGACACTATGTGAGATTCCATCAATTGGATCAAATCATTGTGTTTGAAACATTTCTTTCCTGCTCCCTCTAAAGATGCAACATAATCACTATTTTTAGTTATGTATACCACTATCTTTTATAGCCTTTTCGAGTTCATTCCCTTACATTACCCTAATTACTATATAAGATAATATTGATATAAGGAATTCTATGCTATTTCCTTTTATATCTAGGACCCCTTCTTCTCCAAATACGAAGGACATATCTCTCATACATACCTAGGTACAATTATATAGTATTGACTTCTTATCTTTGATATACCTAATATCTTCCAACCATAATTTATATTTTGGAAATATAATTTATTCAATATATCCGGGTATATGTGGTCAATCCATCATTTAAGAATATGAAACTAAACCCAAAATTTATTCACCATCTATGATATTTCATGTATATTTAGAGGTATTTATGCCACATGACATTAACAACAATTCTCTATTCAAATTTACCAGCTTGTATTGTTAAATACCATGTCATAATATGTAAGATTTACATAGACCATGAAATCTTTATATCCACCACCATATATCATGTTCCCTATAACATAGGTTTCTACATTAAGTCAATCAAATTAGTATTTACTATATTCAATTCTTATCTATCTATAAGACCAAAAATTATTATCCATATATTATGAAATATTAATAAATGAAATATAATGAATCTCCCACTAATCTATGGTAGACTCATGTAAATTATTTATTACATGTTAATATTCTATGATATAGGATCACGAATTATTCCTAGTCAGGATTTTATTAACCTTCAACCGTTTTGACATTCTGTGAAGTCACCATCCATTTGATGTTGTGTCATTTAGATACCATACACTAAATGTGGTGTTGATATAAAAATAAAAAACAAATGATCATAGAAAGTAGATATAAAAAGTTAAATTTTAATATATTTAGGTATAATGTCTTACTTTTACCAATAATGAATTATTTATGTCACATTGACCAAGGATTTATTATCTCACTTGAATACCCACTACAATATTCAAAATATTATCACATTCTCACTTTGAAAAATGGAATCCATTTTTTTAATTTAAATTAACAATATTAGTCGTAGCTAATTTATATATATTTCTTACCTATAGGATTTATTATTTTCACTGAATATTATATCATTCACCCTATTTAATATAAATCCATCACTATGTTTTACCTTCTAATTCATTATGTGTCACTGGAACATTTCTATTCCACACTATTGGTGGACCTAATTCTTATGACAACTTTTTTTGAATCCCTTAACAATGAATAAATAAATGCCTATTTTTCATTCACTATAAAATTAGATATGTGATCCTTTTTACATTAATATATTCAAAATAAATGGATATATGTTTTCTTAATTTATGTATTTTTGTAATATCTTACCATACTTTTAAGACATTTACATTACATTAACTCTTTTTTGATGAATAAATTTGGTTTATATCCTAAAAACCTAATGCATCTTAACACTTGTTATTATAACATAATTGATTTTCAACATAATATGAATCATAATATGTATATTTTTCATTATATTTGGAATAAGATTATTGGAAATTCTAGTTATTTTAAATGTACATATTCAAAATTATTGAAATTATCTAAAAGGGAAAGAATTGATAATATTTATTTCATGACTCTAATTTATAAAATGCACATTTTGGAATTTTTCCATGATACATTTCATTAGTCAATGTGTCACGACCCCCTCCCACAAAATATGCCCCTCCTGAGTTGGCCATGGTGGAAGGGAGATAATGACCCACGAGTCCGGCCTCCAGTAGGCCCCGGGGTGTCGACTAGCACCATGTGTATGTGTTTTCACAAATATGGGAGGCATTACACTTTTTATTATTTAGGATCGGGAAATAGGACAAGTAAACCACCAAAAGGAAAAGAACAAGTGTATATAAATAAACCCAAAACAAGCCCACATTCATGTTTAAACAATTTTATAACAAGGTACATGTACATGAATGCTCAAAGTACAATACCAAAAGAAAACAAGGGAACAACAACTGCAACAACTCCATCTGTCCGACTAGTAGGGTCCTGCACGGCCCTGTTAGTCCTGAAAACCTGAAAGTAAACATAGGGTGAGAATACAAGTATACTTAGTAGGGAAACCTAAAGCTCTCGTGCACAAGTGAGGATACATCCTAATTTCCCGTGAGAACAATAAAAGAAACCATGAAATGAATTCTATCCACCCAACCTCACTAGCCACACTCACCAAAACACAAGCACAACAGGTAGTAGTATATATGAAACAAGAGTATTCGGTACCCCACACCATTTCCCTTTAATTAGTTTCTCGTCCTAACGGCGAACGTCCGGACACTGCCACACTGTCCCCGCCCGCACACACCTGGGCCTCACAACCATGTATCCCGCCCGCACACACTTGGGCCTCACAACCACGTATCCCTCTCGCACACACCTGGGCCTCACAACCACATATCGGGCCCGCACACACCTGGGCCTCACAACCACGTATCCGGCCCGCACACACCTGGGCCTCACAACCACGTATCTCGCCTGCACACACCAGAGCCTCATCTTGAAGATTCTTGGGAAACAGTAGATTCTGCCCAAAAATTCTTGGGCTAAATCCACCCCAATCTAGACCTACCTGAAGAGTCTTGGGTGTAAGGTCGCCTCAAGCCATCACAGCCTAGGGGAGAAAGAGCAGGAAGGTGCTAGTAACTAAGGGGAAAACACCATATCCCATAAAATGGGAGTGTTTGGCACTAAGTGCTCAACATGGATGGGGTGTGATAAAACACAAAAGATCCATATATATATATATATACCAACCACACAACCCAACCTATGGCTTCTAAACAGAGAAACTGAGCATGTGCCTCGGAACTGCTACTACGAAGCATGCATACAACAAACTACACCAACCCCATTTAGGTTTTGACGTTTCAGCAGAATTAGTTTATTTAGTTCCTTAACTACTGGGCACCTATCCACAACCCACAACATTGATAGTTCATAAAACATAACCCTGCCATCCACAAATCATGTTAGAAAAACACAAACAACACAACCAAGTCCTGTCTTATCATCCAACCAACCCATTGATTATTAACTCAGTTTCATTACCAAGCCCCACCATTCATTAACTCTTCCGCTTTATTTATTCACAACCCAAAGACCATTCACATTCAACCCATCCTCGAAGCCCTGCTATCAACCACCATCATCACAACCGCACCAAAACTCGTACATCATTATCCCTTTAATACCATTTAATGTAGCCGTGCTGCCCATCACTAACACAACATTCACACAAACCCACAACCAAGTCAACTGCAGCCCCGCTACTCATCACCAACACAAAAACCAACAAAACAACCCCATCACATGCCACGTATCCATGTCAACACCCACATGTTCATTATTCCATTTTGTTTAAGCGGGGTGATCACACAAGTTTTCCAGATTTTAAACAGCCAACTTTACTTGATTAACCAATTCCACATTCCACAAAGTATCCATCCATAAGAAAATCCAGAAGGAGAGATAAAAATTTAATTGTGTAAGAAAAGGCCCCCAACGACCATGATTTTCATTAGGTAGAAACTCATTCAATTGACAACATAATATCACAGGATATAAAGTAACAGCAATCACAAACTTCCCAACCCCGTTCTTTAACCATTTATTTTCTTTATTTAATGGTCAACTATTTCTCATGAAAATAAGTGGATACCCACCCAGCATGATGCATAAAAGAGAGAGAGACAAAGGTAAGATCCCTACCACGATAGGTTCTGATCTCAATGCTCAACCAGATCAACTTTAGAAGAAGTCTGTCGGCGTCTGTCACATTTTTCAGGTCCCGTCAAAACCTCCTCGGGTTGAAGTCAGAAAGCAAAGGCCAAATGAAATACAACAGATCCAGGCTCGGAAGTTCCGCCTCGTTTTTACGATCTCGTGGCCACTGATGGATTGTAAATCGGAGCTCAGTCGAAGAAGTTATGGAAGAAAAAGAGCCGTCGAGTCTCTTGGGAGAGCTCTGCTCAGATGGAAGGGGAGGGGAGAAGTGGATTGAAAAGGAGGTGGGGACCCCTCCTTTTAAAGGCAAGAAAATGAAAATTACATGATGTGTACTTTATGGTACACGGTGTGTACTCGGTTATTTTACATGGTCTCCACGCGGCTTCCAACACGGCTATGCGGTCGTTGGCTGGTCAACACATGGTTTGAGGGTAACGCATATGCAGGGAAAGACTACACAGTGTGTAGTTTAGACACACGGTGTGTACTCATTTATTGAACATGGCAAGGACATGGCTCCAACACAGCACACGACCATTGACTGGTAACACGTACGTGGGGAATGACTACACGACGTTTAGTTTGGACACATGGCGTGTATCCATTTATTGCACAAGGCAAGAACATGGCCTGCAACATGGGGTATACCGGAAAGGGGGTACACAGCGTGTACTCAAACTACACGGCATGTAGCATCAAAATTCTGGAAAGTGTGGGAAAAGTCCTTTTTACCCGCTAGAACACTTCTTGACCTTCTTTTGACAAAGGAATGGGTCGGAGAAGTCCGGGCCATTACATCAAATACCTCTTAAAACATTATCATCCCCGAGAATTCAAAAACCAACCCAGAGGAAACCCAACAAGATACCTCTTAGGGTTCTCGTTATAACAGGAACCCAACCAACAACCCTAATCATATGTGTTAGGAATTCATTGTCATATGTCGAGATATTATCTGCTTTAGGCGGCACTGACTCGCTTGCACGTGTTTAATCACATCCTCATAAATGTGTCTCTATTAAGAATTGGGTCTTCCCACTTTCATATATTAGTATTTTTCAACTCGTACTACCCCCAACGCCACACAACCAACACACTGCCCGAACATGTGGTTTTGGGAAATTCCTTATCCTATGTCGAGATATTATCCGCTTTAGGCGGCACTGACTCACCCGCATGGGTTCAATCGCATCTGCATTAATGTGTCTCAATTAAGGTTCATGTTTTTCCCTTTCCCCAAACATCCGGACAATCTACACATTACCAGGGAACAAGGAAGCAAAAGGTCTCACAACCAACAAACCAAGAATTCCATATATCAAAGGTACAGAGCACAACATCCACACAAAATCAGATGAACAAGGGAAAACACAAGTCAAAACAACTCCGGGTACGGAGCGTGCATCTGGGTATCCCACTCCCACGTCCTCTCCTCATGGACGCCATGCCTCCACAACACACGAACCAACAGAATGGTTCGTCCACAGAGCACCTTCTCTTTACGATCTTCGATCCTGACTAGTCGTTCCTTGAAGGTCGCATCATCTCCCATATCTAACTCTCCCCAGTCGATAACTTGGGAGTCATTGTCTAGGTACTGATGAAGCTGGGTGACGTGGAATACGTCATGAACCTTCTCCAACTGAGGTGACAGGGCCAGCTGATTTGCTACCTCCCCGACTCGCCTCAGCACCTCGAAAGGTCCGATGAACCATGGTGAGAGCTTGCTCCCTTTCCCAAACCTCCACTTACCCCGTCGAGGGGAAACCTTCAAGAACACATGATCTCGCACCTCAAACTCCAAGGCCATCATCCAACGATCAGCATAAGACTTCTATTAGTCTTGAGCTACTTTCATCCTCTCACGTACATGCTGGACTTTCTCCGCGGTGCTCTACACTACCTCTGGCCCAAGAGCACCTGTCTCACCAACCTCTTCCCAGAAAATGGGTGAACGACATCGTCTTCCATACAAAGCATCATACAGTTCCATGCCAATAATAGAGTGGAATCTATTGTTGTATGAAAACTATACTAAAGTCAAGTGTCGTACCCATGTTCCTCCAAAATCCATAATTCATGCACGCAGCATGTCCTCCAATGTCTAGATAGTCCGCTCCATCTGCCCATCGGTCTGGGGGTGGAAAGCAGTGCTAAGGCGTAGCTGGGTGCCAAAAGCATGTTGTAACCCCCTCCAGACTCGTGAGGTAAACCGAGTATCCCGATCTGAGACGATATTCTTCGGGACTCCATGCTAACACACCACCTCGTCTACGTACCTCCGTTCTAAGGTACTCTCTGGGCATGACTCCTTAATTTCTAAGAAGTGAGATGATTTCGTCAGCCGATCCACCACTACCCAGATAGCATCATAACCACACTGAGCTCTGGGTAGTCCTATGATGAATTCCATTGAGATTTTATCCCACTTCCACTCGGGGACAATTAAAGGATGCAACAAACCACAGGGAACACGGTGTTAAGCCTTCACTTGCTGACATAGTAGGCATTTAGCCACAAACTCCGCCACTGCCCGTTTCACCCCGGGCCACAAAAATTGTTCCCTCAGGCCTTGGTACATTTTGGAAACTCCTGGATGTACTGCTAAGGCTGAGCTATGGAAATAACAGAGAACTCCCTCACGCATTGTCTGTGAGACAAAAAACCTTCCATGGAAAAGCATTTGATGTCGGCTATCCTCTGACCATCCCTCTGGAGTGTTCCTCTGATCGACACGATCCTGCATCACTTTTGCCTCAGTGTCCCCCCACTGGGACTCTTCCACCTACTGCAACAAGGTGGACTGCATCGTCATCTGAAACAAACAGCCTCTAGCACCATCTACTCCGGCATCCAAGTGCAAGGCGGCCAACTCTCCAATCACTTTCCAAGAATCAATGGATTCCCAAACCACATCCTGATGTGACTTCCTGCTCAGGGCATCATCCACAATGTTTCCCTTACCGTCGTTGTAAGAGATCTAAATGTCATAGTCTTGGAGAAACTCAACCCATATCTGATGCCGTATGTTCAGGTCACGATGGGAGAAGATATAACGCAGGCTCATGTGATCTGATAAGACCACAAAGCACTCCCAAAAGATGTAATTTCACCACAACGTCAGTGAGAACACTACTGCTGCAAGCTCTACGTCATGGGTGGCATAGTTATGCTCTTCAGGGTGTAACTACCTAGAACAATAATAGATCACTTTCTTCTTCTGTATCAGCACGCACCCCAGACCAAGGCCAGAAGCATCACAAAACACCTCCTACAACAACCCTTCCTCTAGAAACCTGAGTAAGGGAGAACTTACCAGCTTCTCCTTCAGGTAGTCGAAAGCTTTCTGGCACTGCTCGCTCCATAGGAAGACCTGGTTCTTCCTTATCAAAGATGTCAATGGAGCAGAAACTCAAGAGAAGACTGAAACGAATCTGCGATAGTAACCTTTTATCCCCAAGAAATTATGAACTTTTTCCATGCTCTTGGGTGCTACCCAAGAAACAACTGCCTCCACCTTCGACGGGTCCATTGACACTCCATGCTGAGACACCACGTGCACAAGGAAGTGTACTTCTTGCATCAAGAGCTTACACTTCGAAAATTTCTCGTAGAGCTGGTGGTGTCTAAAAACTTCCAAGACTACCCTAAGATGCTCAACGTTCTCATCCTCAGACCTTGAGTAGATCAGGATGTCATCGATAAACACAACGACGAACCGGTCCAGAAACTCCCGGAAGACAAAGTTTATAAGTCCCATGAACACTGCCGGTACATTCGTAACTCCAAACGGCATCACCACAAACTAGAAGTGCCCATACCTGTACCTGAAAGCCGTCTTCGAGATGTCACTATCCTTTACCCTCAGCTGATGATATCCAGATCGTAGATCAATCTTGGAAAACCAACCTGCTCCCCTCAGTTGTTCGAAGAGATTATCTATCATTGGAAGGGGTAAAGGTTCTTGACTGTCACCTGGTTCAACCTTCGGTAGTCTATGCATAGCCTGAGACCACCATCTGCCTTCTTCACGAATAGGAAAGGAGCAACCCATGACGGTACGCTGGGTCAAACAAAACCATTCTCCATCAGATCGTCAATCTGAATCGGCAACTCCTGCAACTCCGAAGGTGCCATCCGATTAGGGGCCATCGAAATTAGATGGGCACCAGGCTGTATGTCTATCCCGAACATAATGTCACATCGGGGGGTTAGAGTCACAACCTCCTCAGGAAAAACATTGAGAAACTCCCCAACAACCTCCAGGACATCCATCATCTCTCTATCAGCTGGAACCACTGATATCCCACCTAACAAGGAAAGGAGAGGCTCCACACGCTGGCTTCCAACCTGATATCTCCTATCACCAACAAAAGCTACACGTTGCATGTCCACTTCAGAGAACATGACTCTTCTCCAGAAGAAGTCGATAACAGCACTAACATAAAACAACCAGTCGATGCCTAGGATGACATCGTATGGCTGCATCCGTAACAGAAGAAAGTCCCCACAAGATCTATGTGGTCCCAACGTCATCCCATAGCCCCGGAAAACACAAGAGACGCTGGTCTGGCCTCCAACTGTTGTACTCAACACCAGTTGTATGGAATGTCTCTCTATGTCTAGTCCAAAAGCATGGGCTAGACCAGGTGCAATGAAGGAGTGCGAAGCTCCCGAATAGAAAAAAGCAGAAAAAAGAGTGCTGAACAAACAAATCGTACCTCGCACCACATCTGGTCCTGCAAGAGCTGTCAACTCTACTGGGTGCAACTATCCACGCCCATCTCCACTACCTCTCTAATGTCATCCACCTCTCCGAACACACCCTGGTTGAGGTCCCTGAGGGGCACCATGAGGTCAGCCGCCTCCTGCAAAGTCTGCCATCAATGGAGCATGGTCCTGCTGCTGCTGGAAGGGCCTCGCTGGTAACTGGTGCTGTTGAGGTGGGCGCTGAACCTTCCCACCTCCACCGTAATGAGCTCAGGTCGGGCACCGACTCTGGACATGCCCGAAACCTCCACTGGCCTGAACCTGGACGGTCATGTCGCAGGAGACCTGCTACTGACTTCCTTCCCCTTCGACGAGCCTGGATGGATCCCCTCTTGGGGTGCACCTACCATCGCGTGAATCCTCTATACAACCTCTTCCTTCTTATGTTCCAACATGTACGTCGGAAGGGTGAAGGGGGTGACAACATACTAGAGTGAAGGATGAATCACCTCCTCCAAACGTCTCTCCCGAGACTCCTCATCCGGAAAGAGATCAGGAGAAAAGCGCAAGTGATCCTTGAACATGATCCCCAACTCTCGTACCGACATACTCCTCTACTGAAGGGAGAGTAACTCCTTCTGCTTATCTGCCTTGATCATGGAAGAAAGGAATTCCTCTCGGAATTCCCTGTCAATGTCAGCCCATGGAACCTCTTCTTCTATCCTCTCTCCACGTTAGAGTGTCCACCACTGTCACGCCGCAACTCTCTGCTGACAGACTGCTAGGGGAACCCGGTACACCCTCGGAGCACGGATCAATGTAAAAGCAATCCCTAGCTCCTCAAGCCACCCCACTGTCTCCGTATATGAAGTACTTCCCTCATACTTCTTGAGGGTCTGCCGCTAGAAAGAATGGAAAGTCTTCTTCCACTGGCTATCTTCCTCCTCTCGGTCAATCCTCAGCTGATCGACCGCCTGAATATGCTGGGCCTCGGCTGTCTGAGCCACCCGGGGATGATGTCCAGGTGCCATAGCTATACGGTAAACAAGGATCGCCTAAGCCCAACTAGTAAGGAAATGCTCAAGGTTTTATTTTATCATTTTATTTCAATTTCATTCCCAGAACACCCAAATAAAGTAAAACAGAATCATGATGATGCATGTACCTTCCCTAGGGTCTCTACCCTATAATCAATGTAGTCTCACTTGGTTATTCGGTATGATCAGAGTCCTTGCATCGGATCATGGGAGGCCTTAAAATCTCGTGTCCTAGCCGGTCTTCCCTGGCCTATGTCATGCATAAAGATTAACTAACAATGTTACCCTACCATCCCATGAAATCCTCACTGTGCCTAACTTCAGACTCCATCCTATCTCTCAACCATCACCTCTGATACCATTCTGTCATGACCCCCACCCACCAAAGATGCCCCTCCTGAGCTGGCAGTGGTGGAAGGGAGATAATGCCCCCCCCCCCGAGTCTCACCTCCAGTAGGCCCCGGGGTGGCGACTAGCACCAAGGGTATGATTTTTCACAAATATGGGAGGCATTACCCTTTTCATTATTTAGGATCGGGAAATAGGACAAGTCAACCCCCAAATGGAAAAGAAAATGTGTGTATAAATAAACCCAAACCAATCCCACATGCATGTTTAAAGACTTTTATAACAAGGTACAAGTACATGAAATCTCAAAGTACAATACCAAAAGAAAACAAGAGATCAACAAGTGAAAAAACTCCAACTGTCCGACTAGTAGGGTCCCGCACGACCCTGGTAGTCCTCCTGAAAACCTGAAAGTAAACTTTGGGTGAGCATACAAGTATACACAGTAGGGAAACCTAAAGCTCTCGTGCACAAGTTGGGAGACATCCTAATGTCCCGTGAGAACAATAGAAGAAACCTAGCAAGGAATTCTATCCACCCAACCTCACCAGCCACACTCAACAAAACACAAACACAATTGGTAGTAGTATATAAGAAACAAGAGTATTGGGTACCCCGCACCATTTCCCTTTAATTAGCTGCTCTTCCTTACGGCGAACGTCCGGATGCTGCCACACTCTCCCCGTCCTCACACACCTGAGCCTCACTACCATGTATCTCGCCCGCACACACCTGGGCCTCACAACCACATATCCCGCCTGCACAAACCTAGGCCTCACAACCATGTATCTCGCCCGCACACACCTGGGCCTCATCCCAAAGAATCATGGGAAATAATAGATTTTTCCCGAAGAGTCTTGGGATAAAGCCACCCCAATCGAAACCTACCTGAAGAGTCTTAGGTGTAAGGTCGCCTCAAGCCAACACAACCTAGGGGAGAAGGAGCAGGAAGGAGCTAGTAACTAAGGGAAAAACAACCTCTCCCATTAAATGGGAGTGTTCGGCACTATGTTCTCAACGTGGGTGGGGTGCGATAAATCACAAAAGATACACACACACACACACACATATATATATATATATATATATACCAACCACACATCCCATCCTATGGATTCTAAACAGAGAAACTGAACACGTGCTTCGGCAATGTTACTACAAAGCATGTATACAACAAACAACTCCAACCCCATTTAGGTTTTCACGTTTTAGCATAATTAGTTTATTTATTTCCTTAACTACTTGGAAACTATCCACAACCAACCACATTGATCATTCGTAAAACATTTCCCTGCCATCCACAAATCAAGTTAGGAAAACACAAGCCACATAACCATGTCCCTTCTTATTAGCCAACCAACCCATTGATTATTAACTCTGTTTCATTACCATGCCCCACTATTCATTAACTCTTCCACTTTATTTATTCACAACCCAAAGTCTGTTCACATTCAACCCATCCACGCAGCCCTGCTACCAACCAGCATCACCACAACCCCACCGAAACATGTACATCATTATCCCTTTAATACCATTTATTGCAGCCTCGCTACCCATCACTAACACAACATTCACACCAACCCACAACCATGTCAACCGCAGCCCCACTGCTCATCACCAACACAACAACCCAAAAAACACCCCCATCACATGCCACGTATCCAATCCAACACCCAAATGTTCATTATTCCATTTTGTTTAACCGGGGTGATCACACAAGTGTTCCAGATTTTAAACAGCCAACTTTACGTGATTAACCAATTGAAAATTCCACAAAGTTTCCTTCCATAAGAAAATCGAGAAGGAGAGGGAAACATTTAATGGAATAATCAAAGGCCCACAATGACCATGATTTTTTGTTGGTAGAAGCTCATTCAATTCACTACATAATATCATAGGATATAAAGTCACAACAATCACAAACTTACCAACACCATTCTTTAACCAGTTATTATATTTATTTAATTGTTCAACTGTTTCACATGAAAACAAGAGGATACCTTCCCCGCATGATGCAAAAATGAGAGAGAGAGAAAGGTAAAATCCCTACCTCGACAGGTTCTGATTGCAACGCTCCCCCGGATAAACTTTAGAAGAAGTATGTCGGCATCCGTCACTTTTGTCGGGTCTGGGAAAAACCTCCTCAGGTGGAAGTCGAAAATGAAAGGCCAAAGTAAAGACAATGGACCCAGGCTCGGATGTTACACGTCGTCTTTACGATCTAGTGGCCGCTGACGGATCGTAAATTGGAGCTCGGACGAAGAAGTTATGAAAAAAAGGAGCCTTCGAGTCTTTTGGGAGAGCTCTGCTCAGAGGAAAGGGGAGGAGAGGAGTGGATTTAAAAGGAGGATGGGACACCTACTTTTATAGGCGAGAAAAGGAAATGTACACGGCGTGTACTTTATGGTACATGGCGTGTACTCGGTTATTTTACACGGTCTCCAAGCGGCTTCCAACACACCTCTGCGGCTGTTGACTGGTCATCACACGGTTTGAGGGTAACACATACGCGGGGAAAGACAACACGGCGTGTAGTTTAGACACACGACGTGTACTCATTTATTTCACATGGCAAGGACACGACTCCAACACGGCACACGACCGTTGACTGGTAAAGCGTACACGGGGAAGGACTACGAGGCGTGTAGTTTGGACACACGGTGTGTATCCATTTATTGCACATGACAAGGACACGACCTGCAACACGAGGTATACCCGGAAAGGGGGTACACGACGTGTACTCAAACTACATGGTGTGTAGTTTCAAAATTCTGGAAAGTGTGGGAAAAGTCCATTTTACCCTCCAGAACACTTCTTGACCTTCTTTTGACAAAGGAATGGGCCGGAGAGGACCGGGCCATTACACAATGTTAACATGAATGACCCATCATTGATCCTCTATATAAAATTCATATCCATGGTGCAGATATAATAAGGAGAAATTAAGAATTACTCCATGAAACATTATATTCATCAATGATTTCTTGGCCGAGAAATTATTCTACATGTTGGCATGAAGTATCTTATATGTTCTTATAATCAAAATAGAATACTAATTTTTCATATTCATTTATTTCTTATAGGAATCTTATAAAAAATATTTACCATTAGATTTCACTTGGAATTGATCACAATTCTCTAACCGAACTAATTTGAAAACTTTTTTAAAAAACTTAATTATTAAGGGTTACTTTACAATAAAAATAAGTATATCTTTAGATAATAACTAATATGTTTATCCCTATTATTTCATAATCCCATCATGGGTTTCATTTTGATTTACACTTATATTTTTACTTTAAAATGTATTGTATGTCAATTACTTGGTAAATTTCTCAAACATTTTATATTAATCACGTATTTCCTATGATTCATGTTTCAGTGAACTAACTGTTGAGAACGAGTCACCACAAAAAATATCCATTATAGACATTTTTGTAATGTATCCTTGCATTCAATCAAGATTTTACATAATTTTTAGGGCTATACCAAAAACATATTCAATAATATTTTATCACATGGAAATCAGATGTTCTGTCTGCTTACCGCAGACGTGGGAACCACCCATTCTTAGTAACTAGGAGAATAAACCTTATTTCCAGTTATTTTTCTATTACATTTATGGTTATAGAATTATAAAATAATGATTTAATAATAATATTCTATTGGATACCCAATTAGTGCTTTATATTCATTAATTAAAACTGAAAAATATGTACTAATGATGATGTAACTACTTGCTTCATTAATTTTGTTCACTATATTGAAACATCCATAGATTTCATTCTCGATATGTGAAGAAAATAACATCGTATTTATTACCTCATTCATTGAGCCACAATAAAATGATTTATTTGGCGTTAATATTTCCATTTGTATTATCTTATTATTATTCAAATTTTATCTCGTTAAGATGTTTTGATTAACCATTCAATAGTATTCTTATATACTTGGTGAACCTTATATAAAATGTTAATGATCCATTTACACAATAATGATCATTTTGTAACCTAAATCAGGACTACTGTAAATGTGTGAAAATGATATGAGAAAGTGGACTATTTAAAGATCTTGATCCATCTTTCAATTTACCCATTTCCAATTTAATAGTCTCCTTGTTCATATCTTGATTCCCAAACTCCTAAAATGTTTCTCATAGATGAGAGAACAAGTTAAATCATTTATTTCCAGATGTAATATCAATAATAAACCAAATAAGATCATGATAGAATTATGAAATAAATATCATATGAATCATAAATGTGTCTACCATAAGATATAATACACACTCACATCCCATGTTGTCCTAATTTTTATAAGGACACCAACACCGTGAATTTTTTGTGTGAGAGTATTTTGTGCCATTGATTGTACTATTCTAGGAATTTTTTCCTACATTAGACATTCTATTTGAACAATGATAAGAAAAGCGTGTATTGTGGTTTTAAATTCCATTTTCAAGACAAATAATATCAATAATATATTATATTACACATCATTATTGATGTATAAATTATTCATTAATTAATTAGATCATTAAATGTATGCGACTATTTTTTCATATTATAGAAACCCTGTGTACTGGAATAAATATACATTATCACTTGAGTGATTTAGGGGTACATATTATTGAACCTCCCATCATAGTATACAAGAACTTTCAATACCACTACACAGATGTTTTAAGATATGTATTTGACTAGACATCAACATTAAATCACAGTTCTGTGTTATGTTGAGTAATGTACCATTCTCTAAAATCAGAAACTTGATTGACTCAAAGCATTCCATTGATGATTCTATAATCAATAGTTGGATACTTCATCACTTCAAAATTCAGTTAATTAAACCCACCACATTCATAAGAAATCATGGATCATAAAAGGCACCTTAAACATTCCCAAATATGCACCATGAAGACCCGATTTTGATAACATTTGAATGACAAAATGAAATTTTCAACTAAATATTTATCTATGGGTTTTTATATTTTATCTCAACGAATTTAATAATTTTATATTAATCCTTTTCAATCTTGTTCTTCTCAATAAAAAATATATATTAATTAAATAAAATAATTTCTTCTTTATTCATTTTAGTATTAATTTTATTATTTTTTTCCATCATCATAAAAAATTTAAAATAATAAATAAATGAATTAATAAAATTAACTAAAGGACTGGTCATGAGTATCTAAAACTGGATGATCCATTGAATTGTACTAGATCAGGAACAATATTGGGGTTCTAAACCTGATTCATAGGTAGACACATGATGCAGGTCATCTACATATAGAATGACCACAACTTATATGGATCTATCCACAACTTGGCATTTTCTATGTCTTACACCATCCCCGTCATGGTGGGTCCACATCATACACCATTTCCATCAAAAGAACATGTGTACACTTTCAAAATGGAGGTGAACACAGTAGGGTAAAATACAATCCAATAAAAAGGATGTGTCAGATCATATAAATATTGACCAAAACATAAATGATGTTGCCAAGATTGTCATAGTTATCTATAAAAATAAAATATTGTTAAATAATTAATTAAAACATCCAGATAAACATATGATGATGAATTGATCATGACTATTCATTAGGTAAAATAAAATTATGAAAAAATGAAATTTCAATATATTATTTATGATGGTACTGGATTAAAGAAAATTAAATAATTTTAATAAAAAAATTAAATATATTATTCCCTAATTAATTTAATTCAAATAAAATGAATTAAATTATTTAATTTATTTAATACTAACAACAAAATTAAATTAAATTTTCACCTAGTAATTAAAATTATATCTTAAAAAACAAATTAATTTAATTAAATTAAATTTAATTTAATTATAATATTACACTACTTTTATTAATTGATATGGACTAATTTATGTAACTTCACTGGCTGAAAACCTGCCATTCCCTTTGAAGTTCATTCTGTACATGAAAGGACCCATGGAAAGAATTACAAAGCCTGTGTAGGGATATTATAGAATAAACAGCTATTCTTGGATCTATTCTAGTTAAGGAAGTCATTTCATGGATGTATTTCAATGAATATCTAATCCTTCAGAAAATAGGTAAGGATTACCACATAGATGATCTCATTATAGAAGTGGTTGAGGTACAGGCATGGGAAGACCTGATTGGGGAAGCACTACTAGATCTAAAGGGTATCATGGTCTGACATGAATGGTTATACCCCATTGCATATCACTAGTGGGGCTTGTGAAAGGTGAAATAATTCAAGTGGAAACAGTGGCCGATGAGGTAGATCTTATAGAGATGGGTACATTGATAGTAAGTGATTCTATTCAATGAGGCAATATATAGGGAGATGGAGAGGCATCCTACCTCAGTAGTTGTTAGAAACCATGGGAGGTGGCAACTTGTGTGTGGAGGATGCCATGGGTTGGACACTGATGCGGGATTGAAGGTGTTTATTATAAAAGGACCACTCTAATGAGATTCCATTTTCGGTTGTCAGCCTATACCGTCACTGTGGTGGAGGATGAGACATAGTGCAGTGCTACAGTGGACCAAAGGTGGTGAATCAGACATGAACTGTCAAATTTCATTGTTACTAACAGCATGCGGCATACATAGTTGTTTTGTTTCTTGAGAGGATGCTTTCGGTCGAGGAGGGATGTTCCAATTAAGGTGTAGGCTCTACAAGAGGGGTGGGGTTGGATTCTAATGGAAATAATGTTATGTTGAGATTCCACACAACTGATGTTGTTTTTTTCCATAGAGTAAGGCCTATTTTTTGGAAGATAAAGACTATCAATTATTGAAAATATGGGACATCCTTTTTGATAATTCTGTCTTAAATAATCATATTATATCCGCACTAAAATTAATTTTTTTGTATTATCCAAATAATCTTTCACATGTAAAAATTCCCCAATTCATCCAAATTAAAATTAATATCAATAAATTATAAATATTAAAACAGTAGTTTATTATTCTTAATTTTTTATGAATTACAGAAAATGTGGAAGCATGTTTTAAAAAAAATATTTAGCATTGGCTAGCTGGATTTCTCAATTTCCTTGGAAATAAAAAAATACTTTTTAATCAATTTTTATACTCATATAAAAACAAATTTATATTCATAAATTATTTTTGGTAGGCTGTAGCAAAGAAATATGTACTTAGTTCAAATAGCATTCACATCCATTATAGGTACAAGGGTAGCAGTGGAAGCAGGTGTACCTTATATTTTAAAATTTTCCTCCATCAGGAAAGTTATAATTGTCATATATGATGATATGTTCCCAGAATTGTTCTAGGATCGCATATAAATTAGAAATGAAAAAAAAATCAAATTGTGTATATTTTTTGATTAGGTGGTATTTTCAACAACATCATGTTATCGATGTTTATTTCATTATGGATCCAATACTAAACCACTCTGGATTATCAACAAACACTACAAGAAAATACCAGAGGGTTGATCATCTATTGTTGGGTTCATGAATTTTGATCTGAATATTTAGTCGATTTCTTAATGATCATCAAATCAAAATATCTTCAATTCATGTCGATCATCTCGATCTAATCACCAGGATTGAGAGTGTCTCCCTCTATAAAGAAGGAGAGGAGAGATAGTGGCTCTGATGAACTCACCATGAATAATCACTTGGGAGATATGTAACTACCAAAAACTATTTTCAATTTAAATTACCTTATTATAATTTTTTAATATTGTATAAATAAACTAAATATAACATATATAACATAATAAAAACCATTATAAATTTTACTGAATGAAATTAGATGAATTTATTGGAATTAAGTAACTTATATTAATGAAATAGTAACATGATCATTCAAAAACTAATATGACCCTTAAAAATGGTAATGTAATAATTAGAATATTAATCTCACATATGAAAATATAAAATCAATTTTTTTATATTATAAATGTAAAAATGATATATATATCTCTTGTAAAATCTAAACTAGTGTTTTAAAAAGGATTAAGTGTTGGTATATTTTGGAAACATAAATGTTTATTTACTATTGTATAATAATTTTATTAATTTAAAAAAAAATTATTTTCATAAAATATATTGATAAATTTATATTTTGTTATCTTCTGATTATATGATTATTTCATGAGAGCTTAAGTAAATTTTCAATGTGTTATAAAATCATTTATAATTTTAAATTTTCTATTTATGGAATAAATGAGATTTTTTTTTAAAACCTAATTTCACATATATAGAAATTTTTTTTAAAAAAATGGATTCCATTTCATATTTTACATGTCAAAAAAATTATTGTGAATATTTTGATTTTTCAAAAATAGATCAATTTTTTTGTAAATAGTAAAATTTGGTAATTTTAAGTATATGCTAAATACTTGAATTTTTTAGTCCTGGAAGATGTAAGAACTACTAGTTCAAAATAAAATTAAATATTTACCATAATAAATCACATAAAGAACCAATATTCATTTTCTTGATCCAAAATAATATTCAACATAATATTATAATTAAAAAACAACCCTCTCCACCACTATAAATACCGCCCCTCGCCACCTCTTCTCCACAATCCTTCTATGCATTTAAGAATTCCGAATCATTTCCCAATAATACTAAAAATCCTATTACCCATTTCCAAGGACCCATTTTATCAACAAAATAACCAAACAATTTTTAAGGATGTTTTTTGGGAGAAAAATTTCCAGAGGTAAAATCCACTTTCTTTTTCCATAAATTGCATTCCAACTTCTTTTCATTATATTATATTCTCCTACCATCCATATCTAAAAGTATCATGATAACTCATGTATCATGAATATATTATAATTTTATTATGTAAATGGAATATAGAAAACCCTTCCCATCTCTCCCACTTTCGTTCAAAAAGGAAAACATCATTCATGATGTGTCATTTCATCAACTTTAGGGTTTATGATTTTTCATTTTATATTAACATCATCAAGGATAGTCATACATTTTTTAATGATCGAAACATGTTATAAAAAAAATTTAACTTGTTTTTTTCTGTAACTAACATATTTATATAAAATTATTTAATATAACAAAACTGCTTCATTATTATTGAAAACTACCAAAATAATCTAACTGTATATTACTAAAGTTTTATAAAATTTATCACCATAGTAATGATATATAAGAAAAATTGATATTCATTAAATTCATTATAAACATAAAAATTAATTTTTTTAAATCTATTACAATTATACATGATCTTCTATACACACATACTACTGAACCGATCATGAAAATCACAAAAATAAACCATCCTAAATAGTGAAATTGTATCGTATAACTCATAAAAAGGCCATAAATGAATTTATTAAAATAATAATATATCAAATATATTAATGAAATATTATTAATTAATTTATTAATATTTTAAATTTTATTATTAGGGAAATTATGTAAAAGTGTAGAACAAGTTCCTACATAAGTTAAGGGATTCTCTCTGAACCATCATTTTTTCCATCAGGTTACAATTTCTCTCTCTTTTACAGAATGTAATTATTAATTATTATTATTTAATAATAATAAATTCTACATGTATCTTCCAAATATATTTACCTAAATCAATTCTTCATTATTGTATGTATAGATACTTGTTTTATAATATTCCCTTCTCAATTCCTCCGTTTAAACAAGCCGGATTAAAGGAAACATCCCAATCTCATACCCATTTTCAAGTAAAATTTATAATATACCTTAATCCACTTTTTTCAAAAATAATCTTTTTATCGTAACTGAATATCTTGTTTTTTATTGTTTTATAAAATCTATTATGACTTTTCTTTTTAAATGATTCTTTAATTATTTCCCTTAAACTGCACTAATGTGGATCATATCTAATATTTCACAAACACTCATTTTGCATGTATTAACATCGAATTGTCCTCACTTATCATAATATATTTCATTCCTTATGGATGTCAAAAATTGTTTTAAATAATTTCGTTAATGGATACCATTATGATAGGTTTATTATTTATTCCATATATCATGACTATGATACCTATTTCTTTCTATGGGTAAAATTATGTTCATTCCCCATGTAAGATTCTCCTTGTAGAATAAATATACAAGAACATGTTATGATGGATTCCCACCTATAAATATCCAATACATTGGGCATTGTATAGTCTAATGAGATGTCATTTTAAATGGTCATGACAGTTATCCATGAATCACACTCCATTATGTGCAACGGTCTTGGCATTTTGGCTTGACTCATGATACTCCATGTGAAATGGTATTAGTAGTTATCCTTGAAACATGATTTTGTCCTTTCTGTATGTTTCATACAGATTCATTTTATTATATCATTACATGGCCCCATGTTCTTTATATTATTCATAAATATGCTTATTAATGTTTCATTCCAATTTTTATGTCATCATGTAATTCCTTCTAAACAATGTTGAATGATTTATATCTATTTTTACTCCAATGGTGGGATTTTTATGAAATACCTTCGTTCATTTATTCCCCATGTTATCCTATGAAAATATATATTCTTTGAGGAATCTTCGATATCATCGTGGATAATTATTGAAAGATATTTTAATCTTTTTTTTGAAATATAATTATGTATATAGTCCCCTAAAGAAACTATCCATTATGATCCTTGGGTTATATTTAATGTTTAATTATGTTTCAAATAACGCAATTTTATATGTAAAATGATAGGGCTTTTGTAGTTGGGATCATATTATTGTCTAGTTATTTTTGTTATATTTGGACTAGAGAACTTTTGTAATAACCCTGGGGATAATTCTATGACAACAGATAACCTTGATTGAATCTCTGGGAATCACAAGTCATGATATGAATTTCATTTATTTGATTACCCTTCTATGTTGAATTATTAATTTTTTATTTTTATTAGAAAATTTATAAATCCATCCTAATTATATTATCTATTTCATAGTTAATTGTTTCAAATATTAGAACATGTTCCATATATTAATGTCATTTTAAATGTGATAATTTCCGTACAGATATGCCTAATATAATGGAAATGGGTGCTCAAAACATCATGGAAGTACTTTCTCAACTGAATCATGTTATGAATTATTACATGAATAATTTGGAACTACCACCACCACATAAGAGGGGGAATTTTATTGTCGAATACATAATTCATCAAAGGCATCATGTTTTAGTTAAATTTTTGATCCCTTCATCCCCAAACTATGTATTAACTATACTGAGAAGTAATTATCTATTCTCAAATTCTTAATAAAAGAGAAATTATTTATTCTAGTATCTCAACATGATAATGAAGCTATTAAGTGGAGGAAACTGATGAAGAACACAAATTTTATGGAGTAAATTTATTACATGAATATGAATCATTCAGGATATTTATTTATTGATAAATATTTTCCCCAAACACACATTCACAAGATTTAAGGGGATTTCCTTTGACTGAAGAAAAATGGACATGAGTCTATCATGGAATACAGGGAAAACATCCCAATGAATTCCTAATGCACCTCAGACTTGGTCATTAGCACATAATTATAGGTGGATCACATATTTGGAGGACTAAAGAAGGTTATTTGAAAATAATTGGTGATTCAATACTTTGATAGTTCAAATGATATTGTATGCTTTCCCCATAATGGTTGGAATAAATTTCATAGAATCTTCGTGGTATCTTTGTCTTATAGATTAAAAGTGAGTTATTGAGTTTAATATGAGCGGATCAAAAGATAAATTCTACGGTGCAAAGAAAAAAACTATCCATGTGTAAAAAATTAGTGAATAAGCATCACATGAGATTTATAAAATGAACCATTAAATTACTAAAATGTTAATGAGTGAGGAATATTTCTAATAATTGTTGATGGGATATAGTTATTTCCCCTAATGTGGGAGGAGGAATGATGGTTCATTTCAAAACATATACTGTAGTTAAATGTTTCAACATCAATAAAAAATGGAATTATGTGAGATATTTCAACAAGAAAATGGTTTTCATATGTAATAAACAACAACTTCCAGGGATGCAAGGAAGGGTATGTAATATTACTACTACTGATTTAGAGATTGAAAATTTTGGGGTGACAGGTACACTTGTTATTCACCCAATAATTGAATTTTTACTATTTGACGCTGGTTTATTGAATTCTGTAATATATTTTACATTTAGTATAACTCACCAAATATCACCTCAAAATATGAATGTTGAGTAATCTATGGGAATAATGAATGGTTAAATTATTTCATCCAATGTATATAAATCATCCCCAGTTAATTTTTCCAGAATGATCCACCAAGAAAATTTTGTTATACATAATTTTGTGGAGCTGTATTCAATATTAATCATGAATGCAATATATTTTTATGAATACATCAACAATTTTCATGAAAGGAAACTCACACTTTACATTCTGAGGTATCCTCAAATTCATTACATGTGTACATAGGAAGTGGAATCTTGTTTTTAATCATCTTCATAATTATGGATATTATTTCCTTATGACCCATTATGTCTACATCAAATAAATGAGAGCTTGTAGAGTATCATGCTTAATAAAATTTCCATTGGGATTAACTAAATTGAGGAGTTCCCAAAATAATCGCATTGTATTTCTTTAGGTAGAGATGTTAAATTTCCAATAAAACTTATTAATGTATATCATCCGATATTAAAGACACATCATTGAATTTCCATCATTGAGTTGGAAGAATGTAAGAATTAGTTATAAGAGAATATGGATAATGTTTTTATATGCATGAGTGCTTCAAAATGGCGAGATCATGTCCAATTCATTAAGAATAAAGATGGATATATGTACAAATCCACTGATTATTTTTATCTAAACAAAAAAAAAATAGATAAAAAAAGGTTCCCCTTCCATATATAAATCACTTTTACAAGAAACTATGTGGGCCAATGTATTTCTCTAAAGTTGAACTATATATGGGATATCACCAATTAATGGTGAAGAAGTAATATATTCAAAAGACTAGTATATGAAAAAGTATTAGACACCATGATTTCATAGTGATACCCTTTAAACTATGTAATGATCTATTATTCATCGTTGAATTATATAAAATAATCGTTAGATATTACCTAGATTATTTTTTGGTAGTAATCATTGATGAAATTTTGATAAAATAAGATAACATGAATGAACATGAGGAGAATTCCAATACTATACTAATGACCATTAAAATGGATAAATTCTTTATAATGTATGTTAAATGTGAGATATGGATGGAATAAGTATCATTCTTGGGGAATGATATCACTAGAAAAGAAATATCTTTAAACCATTATATGAAAAATTAAATTGAAGTGTGGCCCTAGAAAACGACTAAAATGGAAATATATAGATTCCATGGTGTAATTGGGTACTACACATGATTTTAGTGTATTTTCTCCAAATTTTCTTACAAACTAAAAATTATTAAATAGAATGGAGTTATGTTTTTCTAGAAAAGGGAATGTGAGGACATCATTATGGTGATGAAATAGGGATTATCAATTCAATAGTACTCGCCATACAGTTAATTGGGAAACCCTTTTTGGTATAAAAAATTATTCAAAGGAGGTATTTGATTATTTATTAATGATAAATGATTATGTGATAGCCTACACCTCATGGATGACTATGATACAAGCGATAAAATACCTAAAACATGATATTGTTCTTGAAGCGGTGAATTTTTCAATGAGAATAATCAATCACGACTTATATGGTGAGAATATTGGCATATATATATCGATCACAAGAGTCTAAAGCATATAATCAAACATAAGTATATAAAATTGTATTAGTGGAGATTCTTAAAGATAATCATGGACAATGATTTGACTATTAACTATCATCGATTGATAGAAAACTAGGTAACTAATGTTGTTAATAGAAAATAAATTGATTTTATATCTATAATGTAGATATAGAAAACTTTTATATTCATGTAAATTAAATTGATGGATATGGAAATCTGAAAAGAACAGAATGAGTCTTAACTTTTTCATATTATTGTCCAACCATCAATCCAAATAAAATCAAGGAGGCATAAAGGGATGATCTGGACCTAGAAAAGAACATGAATTTAGTATCGTAAGGTAAGCTACATGACATACACATGAATGATGATTTTTTGATTCAATTTTGAAGTAGTATTTGTATGACTTCATCTCTTAAAATAATGAATGAGCTACTAGATAATGAATATAACTCACCTTTCATTATCAATCAATGGAGTATGAAGATGTATCATTATATTTTATAACACTTCTAAAGAGAAAATATTATAAGGTATATTGAGAAGTAAATATGGGATAATATTATCATGACTACCCCATTATCATGGATCAAATAATCATGGATCCACTCATCATGACTACCCATATTATTTCTATTCCGGAAGATAAATATCTTGAGAAAAAGGGAAATATATATGTAATTGAAGTGGTGAGGCAACATGGGGTTCCATCATTGATAATATCTTATTGTGATCCAAGGATCACATATAAATTATGCCAAATTATTGATCACTATTTAAATATAGAATTAAATTTCAGAACAATCCTTCACCCCCAAAATGATGGCCACATAGAAAGTACAATTTAGATGCATGAAGATATTGTAAGAGCCTCATTAATGGAATTAAAAGGTGGATTGGATTATTATCTCCCATTGTTTTTATAATATCATAGGTAAATAAATAATATAACATTCTAATTTTTATCAATATTTTTAAAGAAAATGTTAATACTACTTTAATGGGAATGCTATGCTCGATTGCGTACCCAATACGCAACAACGAGTTTCATTGAAATCTTATGTTGCACACTAATAATATAATAATATTATAATAGTTAACGCATAGCCATTGTAATGGAGGGAATGAATAGATATAACTACAAAATTAATACATATGTTTGTCAAGTATTTTTAAATTTATCCAATAAATGTTAGAGGATTAAAATCCAAATGAATCCAATTTAAAGAATAAATACTCTAATGTTTTTAAAAGATTGTTTTACTGCCTTTTGATGGCGAACCGTTTTTAAATATAACTTTTGAAAATTTTATAATCTCTATTTGTCAAAATAAACTTATTAATTATTATTGGGATATTGAAATTTACTTTGGATAAATTTTTGGTATGTTTCTGACAATGTTCATTCTTTTTATTGAATAGTGAAAAATATTGCATTTTACATCAAAACTGCTTTTTCATCTAAATTAAATATATGGATAGATTATCTTTTAAATTGTTTTTAATGTTTAATTAGAATATATTTTTACAATTTAATTCAATGGTGGTCATTATAATTAATTTCACTTTGAAAATGGACATAAACAAGTGCAAAACAATTCATAGATATTGCATCAAAAAAACCCTCTATTTGTTTTGACAGCGGGAATTAACTATATGATTTATTAATGAAAATTCTATTTTTTCAATTTGGTAAAATTGACATCATTTCTGAATTTGAAATATCAAATATAGATTAGGGTTAATTTTTGGTATTTTTCTGATAATTCTTTTTTTAATTAATTGTGATAAATACAGTTTTTAATTCAAAACTGCCTTTTTATCCAATTTATTTATATATTTAGATTGTCATTTTAACTGTTTTTAAAGTATAATTGAAATTTTTTTATCACTTAATACAATTTTGTTAATTGGAAGTAATTTCCCTTTTAAATTCGATGTAAAAACAAGTCAATCTTTTGATAAATTTTACTTCTTAAAACCCCGTCTTTTGTTTTGACAATGGGATTTAATTTTAAATTAATTAGTTCAATTAATGTGTTTTTAATTTGATGAATTGGATTCCATATTTTTAATCAGAAGGTCCAAATTATGTAATTAATACTCTTTTGTTTTTGGACATTATGAATAGTAACGACTGTAATTATCTTTAATTATCGTGTTTAATTAGTAATCAGGTAATTAAGGGTAAGAAAATAATATCATAAAAATATAAAATAATCCCAACATGTGTCCTAATTATATTTTTGGTGTCATGTCCGACCATGGTATGCCTTTTTCCAACCATGGGACCCCATGGAATATGTTTAGTGTGATAGTGACCTTTTATCATATTTTTTAAAGAATGGAAAATGTAACCAAAGTATGTAACACCTAAGTAAAATAATTTTAATTTTGTCTACGTAAATGATATATTAGACTATAAATAGTAATTGGAAAGATAAATAGATTTCCTACATCATGATATTTTTTTAGAATTTTTAGACATTAAATAAATTATTTTATTTATCACACCATCATGATGCAGTGATTACCTCATAAATGAACAATTTACATAAAATGAGAAGATAGGGTGAAATCTAAGTCTTAAACATGTCACAAACCTATTGGTTGGGTGGATTTCGAAACTTTGTCACCTTATCCTAGAATTATATCCTTTTGGGACCTTTAAAATCCGAATATCATTTTATAATAAAGTAATATTTTAAAACTTTCCATGAGTGACCCTCCTCTTCTCTTATAAAAGGCCCCAACCTATACCACATTACCCACACCTCTCATGCATTTTTCTCAGCCAACCCCTGCCCTTTTCATCTCTCCACATCCCTGTCTTCAACATTGAAGCCTCTCCATTGGCATAATTCTCTTCAAAAAACCCTTTTGGTTCAGACCAATAGGAGTTACCCGATTTAAAGGTAATGTCTTCACTTGTGTTCTTTTGTTTTATTTTTCTTCTCCAAACACCTAAAATCTATTTATTCCTTTCTTTTGTAACAAAACCAGTATCTTAAATATTCTTGGATTTTTTTATGTGAAGGATTATAGCTACACATACACACACCTCCGTCTAATGGTTAAAGAAAATACTGTTTTTGTGGATGGCGAATTACTACCTCATGAAACGTTGATTGTTCAATCTTCTATAAACACCTTTCATGGTGGACATTATGATGTCACCGTATTTTATATATGATATATATGGTATTTATGTTTTACATATTCTTCTGTATTTTATATTTAAAACAAACCTTTTTTCTTTTCATGTTGTGAAAATGAGATAATTTCATACGAGGAAGTGTAGACTACCGCCCCCTCAAGTGATGTGACTCATTCATGCAATACATGGAATGTATAAATAATGAAATTAATGAAAATATGTGACCTATAAAACATATATATTATACTGTAATTATAATATATATATCTCTCAATTATTTTTAATTCCATTAATATGTCAAAGAAATGAACGTAGCGTTCATGCGTACGTACGACCTACCGTCTCTATGAAAGGTGCATTTCATTTTTTTTATCTCAAAATATTATGGAATAGTATAAAATGAATATTTACTACACATATATGATATTTCAATCATTAATAATATTCTTGAGATGATTTACTTATAACTACATGGATAATCATTTTCAAACAAGTTCATATTTTACTCATGTACCAAACATCGACAAAAACGTCTGATATGAACTCACATTATTAACCAACTATTATAACATTATAATATGTGATATGAACTGAATAATAATTTCAAAGGAAGACCTTATGAAATTGTAAATTTACAGAAGGTTATTATTCAAGAATATAATGATACGAACAAGACAAGTCGGACTTGATGTAAGGGATCTTACCTCTCTCTTTCTTTTTAAGTACTCTTTTTGTGGAACTTACTTTATGATCATATTTATTATGTTGGGGGATGTTATTTTATATTCATATTTCTGTAAATTTTATTTTAATATGATTATAGACCCTATTTTATCTCATCAATCCATTTCTGGATGTTTTATGTGGCGTCGTTAGGCTGCCGAATTATCATAAGGGGATTTTCTTCTCACTTTTCATTCCCGGGATATCCATGCTACATTGGCCACTATTTACTTTTATGTGGTGTATGTACTGCCCATTATTTTACTATTTTTATAATATACTCTCTTTTATGGGTAGTTAAATCTTCATTTTATGACCCTTCTTTAATGGGGTGTACGTTTCGATGGTTTCCCAAATCAGTAAGGGAACCATTCACACTCCACTTTTAAAAAGACTTATTTTATTTTTTCTTTTAATTTGCATCTTTTTATGTTGGGATATGTTATTATATATCTTTATTGATTTAAATTTTATTTCCAAGTGATGACATACCATTTTCTCTCTCATCAAATAATTTTATGAATTTTAAAGTGACGTCGTTAGGCTGTCGAATTTTACAAAGGGAACTTTTTAACCCAATTTCGACTTCTTTGGGTTCAAAATGTAGGTATTGAATATGTTATCATTTGAATATATGTGAATTAACATTGATTGTTTTACACATAATATCCACTTATATTGGGTTTATTTATATTTTTCACACATAATTTTGAGATTGATTTATCCATAATTTAAGGATACCTTTTTTTATAAGGGATTACAAATCATTTTACATTTCTATTGAGACTTCATTGTTGTTATGCACAAATTCACTCCTATATGGTGTATATACTATCCTTTAGAATATTATATAATTAATCCATTTATGCTCATGATATTATAGAGTTCTGATTAAATTTTATTCCTCAATTATTGTATTCAAGTGTCTCTAATTTTGGTAAAACCCCTTTAACTAAAATATCACTTTAAATTTTTTAATGATTTATTATTATTAATATCCATGTTTTCAAACTGGTTTTAATGATTTATTTATATATTAATGGTTTAAAATGTTGATTTCTTCAATGTGTTATTTGACACATTGATTCAAAAATCACTTTATTAAATGTTTTAAATGGTTTTGAAAATGGTTTTTCTGAATGGATTCATTATTTCAATATCGTAAAATGTTATATTGTTATTTCAATGTGGGAATGTTATCTTTCTTTTATGCTTAAGTTATGTGCTGTAATTATGTTTTGTTTCTTGGGAATTGTTTAGGAAAATGGGTGGTTCCATGATAAACTAAGGGCGGGTGAGCCCGATATAGCTCTCAAATGCATTGGGTAACACGAAGGGGTTAAACGCTAAGGTTTCTCTGAAGAGATTTATGGAATATACTATGATGGGTATTCCAAACGTAACCATGAGGATTATTCCCTATGTAATAATGTTATGAATGCCTCAAGTTACCTTTATTCCTTATGATTTCGATTGATTTATGCATTAATCTTATGATTTCATGAGGTATGTTAATTTGCTTTTTTTTTATGAGTAAAGTATGATTTCATTGATTCTTGTGTATACATGGACTGATGTTTTATTTTCGTACTGTTATAACCCTTACTGAGCTTTTTATGCTGCTCCCATGTTTTTTGAAATGTTTTCAAAGGACATAAAGTTGAATAGGGTCAAGGATGGGATCAATGAAATGTCAGGCTGTCTAAAACAAGGAACTAGACCTGACTCTTTTGTTTAGGAGTTTTTATTTTTTTGAAAAAAAATTGAAGCTGAGTAGATGTGTCTACATTGTAATCTTTGAGATGTAATAGTTATTTCCTAATTATCTAAAACTCTAAACCTGAAAATATCCTCAATGTGAATTATTCATTTAATTCAATAATAATTAATGTTTAAGGCCAGGTCCTTACAGTTGGTATCAAAGGATGGTTTAGATAACTTTAGAGGTTAGAGTGTTAAGTGACAAGTTCTGTATAACAAAAATAGTTATTATATTAGATATATTCATTGTTATTTTTGAATGTTGGAATGAGTTTGAGATAACTTGGATAAGTATATATTAGTTTTTATATTCCTCTATAGTACATAATGATTTTCTTGATATACTCACACTGAAATTTTTGGTTTTTCAAAATGGATTGATCTAGCAAGAACCAAAGTGACAAAGGGTTTGAAGGAAACTGTGGTGGTTCTCTGATTAAGAGACTGGATGAAATGGGGAATTCAATGAGAAATCTCGTGGTTATTATAAACCAACTATCACGAGTCGTGATAAACCACTTGAACCTTGGTGAGTTCTCTTATGCATCATGTACGAGAGAACCAACTCGACATGGATGTTCAGCTAATAATTATAAAGGTAACCATTTGGGTTTATATGATCCTTACTTTTGACGTAATTATGGGTTACTATACGTTATGATGGAATATGAACGACATGAGATAAACATGAGGTTAAATTATGTTGTGGTTATTTTTGAATATTTTATCTCGTTTTGGGGAATGTTTTCAGAATTATATAGTTTTGGAAAAGGGACAACACGCAAACCGTGTGATAACCCGTCGCGTCAGACAAAGCTGCAGGAATCGAAACCACAACCAAAGTGCGACTGGTATTTATCACCTACCACTGGACTACGTGAGTTCCCTGGTTAGTTTGAAAAATTATTTTTTTAGTTAGATGATTTTATGATTCAAGAGTATGTTGATTTTGGGTTATCTATGGAAATTATTAACCTATCATGGAGGATATGTGATTTGGTTAATTACTTTTTAGTATGAGATTTTAAGATTAACTTATGTTATTTGGAGATAAATGTTAATTTGTATCTTGGGAGACTAGGTGATTAAATCCTTCAAATATTTGGGTTTCAATATTCGTTGGGTTTACTTTGAAGAATTTTATGGATTGATGTTTATTGAATGGTATTTGTTTAACTTTTTGTTCTGTTTGACAAATTTTGGAGATTGGGAGTAGTTTTTCATTTTGTAAAAAAATATCATTTTTGGGTATTATCTGATCTCATACTAAAATTTTTGGTTGGGTTTTGGATGATATCTAAAGACATTGGAAATATATAGTTCTCTTGTGTGGATTAGGTGATTATCATGAAGTTGATTATAGTACTCTTAATGCAAACAAGTCTTCCTAAATACTCATCTTTTGGAGAAAATACGAGTTTGATTAAGGAATCTCGTAAAAGTTGAAAGTCTACACGACAAGTAACTATGTTTCATTATGATTTAGTTAAGCTGAAAAATAAATTCATCAATTGAGAGAATCTTGAAACAAAAATTTTGTCAGTTAACTTGTCCTACTGGGGAATCGAATACCGTTTGACCCATCACAGGTTTGTGATTTTCATGTGGTTAACATCATCTTATACATGTTTACTATCACTCTCCATCAGAACATGACCCCTTGTTTTTTCTCCAAATTCTTATTTTCATACTTGGAATCCTAGTATGGGTTAACACGGGTGGACTTTGTACGTCTCTCCCATTCTTTTAAGGTGATTGTTTTACTGACTCGGATTCCGATGTGGGACTTTCAATGATGTTTCCAAGCCCAATTCTGAAATTGCAAGGATTCAATTACCAAAAGGGGTTGATGGATGTAACATTCTAGGTAAATAAATAATATAAAATTATAATTTTTATCAATATTTGTAAATAAAATGTTAATACTACATTAAAGGTAATGCTATGCTCGATGGCGTACCCAATACACTAAAACCAGTTTTTTTGAAATCTTACGTTGCACAGTAATAATATAATAATATTATAATAGTTAACACCTAGCTGTTTTAATGGAGGGAATGAACAGAAATAACTAAAAAATGATTGCATATTTTTGTCAAATATTTTTACATTTATCAAATAAATGTTAGAGGCTTTAAATCCAAATGATTCCAATTTTAACAATAATTACTCTAATATTTTTAAAAGATTGTTTTACCGCCTTTTGATGGAGAACCTTTTTTAAATCTAAATTTTGACAATTTTATAAGAACTAATTGTCAAAATAAACTTAATCTTTATTATTGGGATATTGAAATTAACGTTGGTTAAATTTTTGGTATGTTTCTGACAATGTTCATTCTTTTTAATGAATAGTGAAAAATATTGCATTTTACATCAAAACTGTTTTTTCATATAATTTAAATATATGGATAGATTAACTTTTTAATTGTTTTTAAAGTTTAATGAGAATATATTTTTCCAATTTAATTCAATTCTGCTCATTAGAATTAATTTGACATTGGAAATGGACATAAACAAGTGCCAAACTTTTCATAGATATTGCATCCAAAAAACCCTCTATTTGTTTTGACAGCGGGAATTAACTGTATGATTTATTAATGAAACTTAAATTTTTTGAATTTTGTAAAATGGACATCATTTCTGAATTTGAAATATCCAATATATCTTAGGGGTAATTTTTGGAATTTTTCTGATAATGCTTTTTAAATGAATAGTGAAAAATATAGTTTTTAATTCAAAACTGCCTTTTCATCCAATTTATTTATAAATTTAGATTGTGATTTTAATAGTTTTTAAAGTATAATTGAATTATTTTTTTATCACTTAATACAATTTTGTTCATTGGAAGTAATTTCACTTTTCAATTGGGCGTAAAAACAAGTCAATCTTTTGATAAATTTAACTTCTAAAAACCAGTCTTTTGTTTTGACAAAGGGATTTACTTTTAAATTAATTACTAGAATTAATGTGTTTTGAATTTGATGAATTGGATTCCATATTTTGAATCATAAGGTCTAAATTATTTAATTAAGACTTTTGTTTTTGGAGATTATGAATAGTAACGATGGCAATTATCTTTAATTATCATGTTTAATTAGTAATCGGGCAATTAAGGGTAAGCAAATAATATCATAAAAATATAAAATGACCTCAAAATGTGTCCTAATTCTATTGGTGGTGTAATGGCCGACCATGGTATGCCTTGGCAAAACCTTGGGACCCCATGGAATCAGTTTAGTGTGATATTTACCTTTTGTCATATTTTTTTAAAGAAAGGAAAATGTAACAAAAGTATGTAACACCTAAGTAAAATAATGTTAATTTTTTGTACATAAACAATATATTTGACTATAAATAGTAATTGGAAAGATAAAAAGATTTCATACATCATGATATTTTTTTATAATTTTTAGACATTAAATAAATTATTTTATTTATGACACCGTCATGATGCAGTGATTACCTCATAAATGAACGATTTAATTAAAATTAGATGATAGGGTGATATCTAAGTAATGAACTTGTCAAAAACCTATTGTTTGGGTGAATTTAGGATCCTTAACACCTTACCCTCGAATTATATACTTTTGGGACATTTAAAATTGGAAAATCATTTAATAATAATGTAATATTTTATAAATTTCCAAGAGTGCCCCTCCTCTTCTCTTATAAAAGGCCCACCCCTCTACGACCTTAACCACACATCTCAAGCCTTTGGCTCGGCCAACCCCTGACAATTTAATCTCTCCACATCACTCTATTCATCATTGAAGCCTCACCTTTGGCATATTTCTCTTCAAAAAACCCTTTTTGGTTCAAACTAAGAGGAGTTACCCGATTTAAATGTAATGACTTCACTTGTGTTCTTTTGTTTTATTTTGCTTCTCCAAACCCCTAAGATCATTTTATTCCTTTCATTTGTATCAATAAAATTATATTCAATATACTAGGATGTTGTTATGTGATGTATTATAGCTACACTTACACACACCCTCGTCTAATGGTTAACGAACATACTGTTTCTGTGGGTGGGGAATTACTGCCTCACGAAACGATGATTGTTCAATATTCTCTTAACAACATTCATGGTGGACATTATGATGTCACCGTATTTTATATATGATATATATGGTTTTTTTTGTCCATATGCTTATGTATTTTATATTTAAAACATTCCTTTATGCTTTGAATGTTGTGCAAATGTGATAATTTCATACGAGGAAGTGTGGACTACCGCCCCCTCAAGTGATGTGACTCGTTCATGAAATACATGGAATGAATAAAAATGAAATTAATGAACATATGTGACCTATAAAACATATATATTATACTGGAATTATAATATATATATCTCTCAATTATTTTTAATTCCATTAATATGTCAGAGAAATGAAAGTAGCGTTCATGCGTACGTACGGCCTACCGTCCCCATGAACGGTGCATTTCATTTTATCTTATCTCCAAATGTTATGGAATGGTATAAAATGAATATTTACTGGATATATATGATATTAATATCATTAATACTATTCTGGAGATGATTTACTTATAACTACATGGACAATCATTTTCAAACAAGTTCATTTTTGACACATGTACCAAACATCAACAAAAACGTCTGATATGAACTCACATTATTAACCAATTATTTTAAAATTATAATATGTGATATGAACTGAATAATAATCTTCAAAGTAAGACCTCAATAAATTATTAATAGACCAATGTTTATTTTTCAGTAATATAAAGATACGAACAAGACAAGTCAGACTTGTGGTAAGGGATCATACCTTTCTCTTTCTTTTTAGGTACACTTTTTATGTAACTTACATTAAGATCCTATTTATTATGTTGGGGGATGTTATTTTATATTGATATTTCTGAAAAAAAAATTAATATGATGAGAGACCCTATTTTATCTAATCAATCCATTTCTGTTTGTTTTATGTGTCGCCGTTAGGATGCCGTATTATCATAAGGGGATTTTCTTCTCACTTTTTATTCCCGTGATATTCATGCTACATTGGACACTATTTAATTTTGTGTTCTGTATGTACTTCCCATTATTTTACTATTTGTATAATATACTCTCATTTAGGTCTAGTTAAATCTTCATTGTATGACCCTTCTTTCATGGGGTGTACATTTCGAAAGTTGCCCAAATCGGTAAGGGAACCTTTCACACTCCTTTTTTAAAAAGAATTATTTTATTATGTCTTTTAATATGCATATTTTTATGTTGGGATATGTTATTATATATCCTTATCTATGTAAATTTTATTTACAAGTGATTACATACCATTTTCTCTCTCATCAACTAATTTTATGAATTTTAATGTGACGCTGTTAGGTTGTCGAATTTTACCAAGGGAACTTTTTAACCCAATTTCAATTTCTTTGGGTTCAACAAGTAGTTATTGAATATGTCATCCTTTGAATATGTTTGAATGACCTTTGATTGTTTTAAACATAATATCCACTTATATTGGGAGTATTTATATTTGTCACACATAATTTTGAGATTGATTTATCCTTAATTTAAGGATACCACCTTTATAAGGGATTTCATATAATTTTACAATTCTATTGAGGCTTCATTGTTGTTATGCGCAAATTCACTCTTATATGGTGTATATACTATCCTTTGGAATATAATATCACGAGTCCATTTATTCTCACGATATTATAATGTTCTGATTAAATGTTATTCCTAAATTATTGTATTCAAGTGTCTCTAATTTTGGTAAAAACCCTTTAACTAAAATATCTCATTAAATTTTTTAATTATTTGTTCATATTAATATCCATGTTTTCAAAAATGGTTTTAAGGATTTATTTATATATTAATGGTATAAAATGTTAAATGATTCAAGGTGTTATGGGGAACGTTGATTCAAAAATCACTTTATTAAATGTTTTAAATGGTTTTGAAAATGGTTTTCTTGAATGGATTCATTATTTCAATATCTTAAAATGTTTTATTGTTATTGAAATGTGTGAATGATATATTTCCATTATGCTTAAGTTATGTGCTATGATTATGTTTTGTTTCTTGGTCATTTTTTAAGAAAATGGGTGGTTCCGTGATAAACTAAGGGTGGGTGAGCCCGTTATAGCTCTCCAATGCATTGGGTAACGCGATGGGGTTAAACTCTAACGTTTCTCCGAAGAGATTTATAGAATATACTGTGATGGGTATTCCAAACGTAACCCTGAGGGTTACACCATACGTAAGAATGTTATTAATGACTCAAGTTACCTTTATGACTTATGATTTCTATTGAGTTATGCATCAATCTTATGATTTCATCAGTTATGTTAAATTGATTATGTTTTATGAGTAAAGAATGATTTCATTGATTCTTATGTATACATGGACTGATGTTTTCTTTCCGTACTGTTATAACCATTACTAAGCATTTTATGCTCATCCCATGTTTTTTGAAATGTTTTCACATGCCATAAAGTTGAATAGGGTCAAGGATGGGATCAAAGAAATGTCAGGCTGTCTAAAACAAGGAACTAGACATGACTCCTTTGTCCAAGAGTTTTTATTTTTGTAAAAAAAATAGAAGGTGAGTAGATGTGTCTACTTTTCATTCTTTGAGATGTAGTAGTTATGTCCTAATCCTCTAATACTCTAAACCTGAAAATATCCTCAATGTGAATTATTCATTTAATTAAATAATAATTAATGTTTATGGTCGGGTCCTTACAGTTGGTATCAAAGGATGGATTAGATAACTTTAGAGGTTAGTTTGATAAGTGACAAGTTGTGTATAACCACAATGGATATTATATTAGATAGGGTCATTGTTATTTTTGAAGGATGGAATGAGTTTGAGATTACATGAATAATTATATCTTAGTGTTTATCTTCCTCTTTAGTACATAATGATTTTGTTGATATACTCACACTGACATTTTTGGTTTTAGTAAATGGATGGATCTAGCAGGCACCAAAGTGACAAAGGGTTTGAAGGAAACTATGGTGGTTCTCCGATTAAGAGACTGGATGAAATGGGGAATTCAATGATAAATCTCATGGTTATTCTAAACCAACTATCATGATTCATGATCAACCACTTGAACCTTGGTTTGTTCTCTAATGAATCATGTACGAGAGAACCAACTCGACATGGAAGTTCAACTAATAATTATAAAGGTAACCATTAGGGTTTATATGATCCTTGGTATTGAGTAAATTATTGGTTACTATACGTTATGATGGAATATGAACGACATGAGATAAACTTGAGGTTAAATTATGTTATGGTTATTTTTGATGATTTTATCTCGTTTTGGGTAATGTTTTAATAATTATATAGTTTTGCAAAAAGGAAAACACGCAGACTATGTGATAAACTATCGCTTCGGACAAAGCTGCGGGAATCAAACCCCCAACCAAAGTGCGACTGGTATTTATCGCCTAACACTGGACTACGTGAAGTACCTAGGTAGTTTGAAAAATTGTTATTTTTAGTTAGATGATTTTATGATTCAAGAGTAAGTTGATTTTGGGTTATCTATGGAAATTATTAACCAATCATGGTGGATATGTGATTAGGTTAATTACTTTTCAGTATGAGACATTAAGAGCAACTTATGTCATTTGGAGATAAATGTTAATTTGTACCTTGGGAAACTATGTGATTAAATCCTTCAAATATGTGGGTTTCAATATTAGTTGGGTTTACATTGAAGAATTTTATGGATAGATGTTTATTGAATGGTATTTGTTGAACATTGGGTTTTGTTTGACAAATTTTGGAGATTAGGAGTAGTTTTTTTTTCTAAAAAAATATCCTTTTGGGTATTATCTGATCTCGTACTAAAATTTTTGGTTTGGTTTTGGTTGACATCAAAATACATGGGAAATATATAGTTCTCTTTTTTGTATTAGGTGATTCTCAAGAAGTTGATTATAGTACTCTTAATGAAAACAAGTCTTCCTAAATACTCATCTTTTAGAGAAAATATGAGTTTGATTAAGGAATCTAGTAAAATTTGAATGTCAACATGATAATCAAGTATGTTTCATTATGATTTAGTTAAGATGAAAAATAAATTACTCAATTAAGAGTAACTTAAACCATAAATGTTGTATGTTAACTTTTCTTACTAGGGAATCGAATACTGTTTAACCCATCACAAGTTGGTGATTTTCTTGTGGTTAACTTTCTCCTTGACATGTTTACTATCACTCTCCATCAGAGCATGACCATTTGTTTTTTCCTCCTTATCCATATTTTCATACTTGGAATCTTATTGTGGGTTAACTCGGGTGAACTTTGTACTTCTATCCTATTCTTTTAAAGTGATACTTTTACTGACTCTAGTTCTGATGTGGGACTTTCAGTGATGTTTCCAAGCCCAATTTTGAAATTGCGAGGACGCAATTCCCAAAAAGGGGGAAGAATGTAACATCCCAGGTAAATAAATAATATTACATTCTAATGTTTATCAATATTTGTGAATAAAATGTTAATACTACTTTAAAGGTAATGTTATGCTTGATGGTGTACCTGATACGAAACAATGAGTTTCTTTGAAATCTTACGTTGCACACTAATAATATAATAATATTATAATAGTTAATTCCAAGACATTGTAATGGAGGGAATGTACTGAAATAACTATAAAATGATTACATATTTTTTTCAAATATTTTTACATTTATCCAATAAATGTTAGAGGCTTAAAATCCAAATGAATCCAATTTTAAGAATAATTACTCTAATATTTTTAAAAGAATGTTTTTACCGTCGTATGATGGAGAACCTTTTTTAAATCTAACTTTTGAAAATTTTATAAGCTCTATTTGTAAAAATAAACTTATTATTTATTATTGGGATGTTTAAATTTACATTGGATAAATTTTTGAAATGTTTCTGACAATATTCATTCTTTTTAATGAATAGTGAAAAATATTTCATTTTACATCAAAACTTCTTTTTTATCTAATTTAAATATATGGATAGATTATATTTTTAATTGGTTTTAATGTTTAATTAGAATATATTTTTACAATTTAATTCACTGGTGGTCATTATAATTAATTTCACTTTGAAAATGGACATAAACTATTGCCAAACATTTCATAGATAATGCTTCCAAAAAACCCGCTATTTGTTTTGACAGCAGGAATTAACTATATGATTTATTAATGAAACTTCTATTTTTTGAATTTGGTAAAATGGAAATCATTTCTGAATTTGAAATATCAAATATATCTTAGGGTTAATTTTTGGTATTTTTCTGATAATGCTATTTTTAATTAATAGTGAAAAATACAGTTTTTAATTCAAAACAACAATTTCATCCAACTTATTTATATATTTATATTTCAATTTTAATTTATTTAAAGTAAAATTGAATTATTTTTTCATCAATTAATTCAATTTTGTTCATTGGAAGTAATTTCACTTTTCAATTGGATGTGAAAACAAGTCAATCTTTTGATAAATTTTACTTCTTAAAACCCCATCTTTTATTTTGACAACGGGATTTACATTTAAATTAATTACTAAAATTTATGTGTTTTGAATTTGATGAAATTTATTCCATATTTGAAATCATAAGGTCCAAATTATGTAATTAAGACTCTTGTTTTGGACATTATGAATAGTAACGACTCTAATTATCTTTAATTATTGTGTTTAATTAGTAATCAGGTAATTAAAGGTAATAAAATAATATCATAAAAATATAAAATGACCCCAAAATGTGTCCTAATTATATTGGTGGTGTCATGGCCGACCATGGGATGCCTTGTTCCAACCTTGAGACCCCATGGAATCAGTTTAGTGTGATAGCAACCTTTTTTCATTTTTTTAAAGAAAGGAAAATGTAACCAATGTATGTAACACCTTAGTAAATTAATTTTAATTTTGTCTATATAAACGATCTCTTAGACTATAAATAGTCATTTTTAAGATAAAAATATTTCATACATCATGATATTTTTTTATAATTTTTAGGCATTAAATAAATTATTTTATTTATGACACCGTCATGATGCAGTGAGTGCCTCATAAATGAACGATTTAAATAAAATTAAAAGATAGGGTGAAATCAATGTCATAAACTTGCCACAAACCTATTGTTTTGGTGTCTTAAGAAACCTTGTCACCTTATCCTCAAATTATATCCTTTTTGGAAATTTAAAATCCTAAAATCAGTTTATAATAATGTAATATTTTATAACATTCCAAGAGTGCCCCTCCTCTTCTCTTTTAAAAGACCCCAACTCTACCACCTTACCCACGCCTCTCAAGCCTTTGGATTGGCCAACCCCTTCCCATTTAGTCTCCCCACATCCCTCTATTCATCATTTAAGCCTCACCTTTTGCAGAATGTTCTTCAAAAAACATTTTTGGTTCAAACCAAGAGGAGTTACCCGATTTAAAGGTAATGTCTTCACTTGTGTTCTTTTGTTTTATATTGCTTCTCCAAACACCTAAAATCTTTTTATTACTTTCTTTTGTAACAAAACCAGTATCTTCAATATACTAGGATGTTGTTATGTGAAGGATTCTAGCTACACATACACACACCTCTGTCTAATTGTTAAAGAACATACTGTTTCTGTGGATGGTGAATTACTGCCTCACGAAATGGTGATTGCTCAATCTTCTCATAACACCTTTCATGGTGGAGGTTGTGATGTAACCATATTTTATATATGATATATATGGTATTTATTTTTTCCATATGCTTCTTTATTTTATATTTAAAACATACCTTTATGATTTTCATGTTGTGCAAATGCGATAATTTCAAATGAGGAAGTGTGTACTACCTCCCCCTCAAGTGATGTGACTCGTTCATGCAATACATGGAATGTATATATAATGTATTTATTAAACATATGTGACCTATAAAACATTATATTATACTGTAATTATAATATATATATCTCTCAATTATTTTTAATTCCATTAATATGTCAATGAAATGAAAGTAGCGCTCATGCGTACGTACGGCCTACCGTCTCCATGAACGGTGCATTTCATTTCTTTTTATCTCCAAATGTTATGGAATAGTATAAAATTAATATTTAATGGATATATATGATATTTAAATCATTAATACTATTCTTGAGATGATTTACTTATAAATACATGGACAATCATTTTCAAACAAGTTCATTTTTGACTCATGTACAAACATCGACAAAAACGTCGGATATGAACTCACATTATTAAACAATTATTATAACATTATAATATGTGATATGAACTGAATAATAATCTTCAAATTAAGACCTAAATAAATTATAAATTGACCAAAGTTTACTATTTAGTAATATAAAGATATGAACAAGACAAGTCGGACTTGAGGTAAGGGATCATACCTCTCTCTTTCTTTTTATGTACTCTTTTTATGTAACTTACTTTAAGATCCTATTTCTATTGTTGGGGGATGTTATTTTATATTCATCTTTCTGTAAATTTTATTTTAATATTATGAGATGTCACGACCCCCTCCCAACAAAGTGTACCCCTCTTGGGCCATCAATGTGAGAAGAGAGATAATGACCCCCGAGTCCCGCCTCCAGTAGGCCCCGGGTTGGAGACTAGCACCGACGGTATAATAACCACACAAATGGGAGGCATTAACCTCTAAGATAACACATGCAGAAGAGAGAGATAGAATAGGCTCCAATCAAATCCAACTCAGAACTGAAATATAAAAGAAATCCAAGTACATATATGAAATTTCATGCAAAAGTACTACAACAGAAAGGGGAAACTAAAAGTTCCCAAAAGAAAGTAAAACGACAGCGACCACAAGCCCGAACAGCTCCTCCTCCAACCACAAGCTACTAGTAACCAGCTTGATCTCCAACCCAATCCAAGTGACCTGAAATAAAGTTCATATGTACATAGGGTGAGTATAACAGTATACTCAGTAGTATCCTCCCCAAGCCTCTCGTGCAAAAGTAAAGAAAGCCTACTAAAGCCCTGTGAACAACAAGTGAAACTAACTCGTCACCTAAACAGGTATACTAAGTTCCCAACCTCACCATGGCTACTCTCACCAAGTAGCGCATACAAGAATGTAGCATATAATAAAGAATTTTAAGGGTACCCCACTACTACTTCCCCACTGGTTTTCCACTTTTCCCCAACGACATATGTCTTGTGCATCTCTCTCCAATGCTTTCCCACAGACACCTGGGCTATGCTCCATAATCTGCACCTCGTGCACCACAATGGCTTGCCCGCAGACACCTGAGTGAAGCACCACACCATCCTCCCAACCAAAAGTAACCATGTATGTTCTGGGATCCACCACAGCCCACATAACGTGTATCATACATCGGGTATTATACCTCAAGCAATTATAGCCCATACACCGAGTATGGATCCTCAAGCCATCACAACCTATACACATTACACCTATAGTAGTCCATAGGATACTATATCCAGAATATATGTGTGTGAAATAACCACAAGCCATTACATCCCCCTATACACATATATGGGGAAACTAACTGGTGTTCATGTTGGCACATGTACATACCATGAGAAGAGAGTGGGGCCAAAGGGGGTAGTCAGCCATTCAACCTCCAATCAGAATGTTGGGGAAAACACCCCCCCAGAGCTCAAAATACACGGGGTGTCAGTTTCCGTTACCGACAGGGTGGAGTAGCATATAGAAACACAATAATTACAGAATATATATATATATATAACTCACATCCACACTATGGTCATTACCTAGTCTTAGATACAACTGCAGCTAACGTCTTTCAGACGCCAGGCTGCTACTTCTAAGACTAGGTATCTTATAAGCACACAAGCATTTGAAGAGCTTTAATTAGATTACTCCATTCCCATTTTATCAGTTCCACTGTACGTTAATTAATTATTTAAATATTAATTAACCATGAACAATTCCACATTTAACTGAATTGGCATCACATTAAAAAACAACTGCTCCTTTTAAGATTCACATCACCTTTAAATTACAGTATCTCCATTCCCATTGATTATCAGCATTTAATCAAACATTCATTTCAAAAATACATTCCAATATTCCTAGGCAATCTAGAAAGGCATCATATGCTACTAAACCCAAAGGGGGCTCAACACGGTGAGTAGATATACTACCCATCGAGTATTGTCGCCTATAGCAAGAGCATAGACCCATTCATCCTCGAGAGGCTAAACACGGAAAGCACGTGGCATACCCCGCATGTCTTCGCCTCCATCCGAAGGAGGGTAAGAAAGACCAGCTACCTGAGCAGTAGAGAAAAGTAAAACAGATAAACCACCAAACAAAACCACCAACATCCATCCATCACATTCGTCACATACCATCCTTTTGGGTGTCCTCCCCGACACCCACATGCATAAACTGATGCATCTCGCTACTCTAGGTGTCATCCACTACAACAACCACAAGGCCTCCATGCCTCCACATATCAAAACACCCCTCCAGGGTCACATCACAGCACACGCAACAGGAAAACAACAATCACATCAATGGGATCATGGCCCTTTAACAATTAAAAGGGTAACTCAGAACCCTTTAAGAAATTCTCAAACAATCTGTTCTTTAATCCATATTGAATTAAAAGATTTGTCATTCACAGGGTCCAATTACGGAATATCTAATCAGTAAGCTATCACAATTAAATAACAATGCTTACTTCCCTGATTTTATTAACCTCGAGTTAGAAAAACTACATCAACAATAATGACCAGATTCATTTACAAGCCTCTTTATCTTTATCCAATTAATTAAAAATTAATTCTGGATTTACGTTCATTATCAATTTCCCTCAAGAACGAACATCTAATCAAAGAAAACATAGATGTCACTATATCTAGAAAAACATGAGGCAAACCATTATCACGGTACAAAGCAACAACATGCGATCAACCAATTCTATGATTGCACATATAAAATTAGAGAAGCCATGAATCCCCTACCTGGAAGAGTTCTTGACGTCCTTTATCCACACAACGGGTCAAAATCCTTCTCTCACGACAACTGTATCTACAAAAGGATTCCATGGTACGATAGTACCAACCAACCACAAGAAAAACCCATTAGAATCATGGAAATTACATGGTATAATATGAAAGGGAGAAACAAGAGAAGATGATCCCCAAACGAACGATGATAAAAAATACCTTCTTGGGAAGATTGACCGACACAGCTCGGTTGCATCCAAAACAGAGAAGAACCAATCCTAGGAGTAAAGATTGATTGAGAAACTCCTACGGGAATGATTTAAAGGTTCTAGCATCTCTTAGCTGAGAACAAAGGAAAAGAACAAGAGAGGATGATATCTCGTCCCTTTTTGAAGATTTAATGGGGCAACGGTTTAAGATCTGGTTAATTTTCCATTAAAAACGGATCGCATTAACCCACGCTGTTTGACCATGTAAATACATTCCAAGCCTTAGGAATAATTAATATCGGATTTATGGCCTATGAAACTGACTTAAGAGCCCTTAAAACAAGGCTTTAAATGTATTTTACGTCAAAGGAAAAATCAAAAGGGGAAAAACTGTAGGAATCTGGAAACATTGTTCACCCACCATTACTATACATGAAAGCGATCTGTCAGACCGATCTGTGAAACCAATCTGTCATATCGATTTGTGAGACTGATCTGTTAGACCGATCTGTCAGACCGATCTGTCAGACTGAACTGTGAGACAGATCTATTAGACCGATCTGTGAGACCGATCTGTCAGACCGATCTGTGAGACCGATCTGTCACAAAGTATGAAATCAACAGATAACCTTAATTAGGTATATTCCCATACATATACCTATGTTATCAAGTAATCCATATCAATCATGAGGAAAAACACATAGGTACCGACTCAGCTCACACCAGGATTTATTCTAGGGTATATCAAGTAACATTCCCAGTCACTACGTCCAAAACCTCGGCTACTAGAGAACTCATCCTCTATCGAGTACAGTGGGCCTACCGCGTCACACAGAGGTGCTTCCAACTAACCTCGGACTGCTGAGGTACTCCTCCTGTCATGTACCTTGAGTCTGCCACGTCACCAAGGTGCTCCCCACCATGGGTCTACTGCATCACCAAGGCGCTTCCCACTGGTCTTGCTGAGGTATTTCTCCTGTTGAGTACCGTGGGTCTGCCGCGTCACCAAGGCGCTTCCCAACATGGGTCTACCGCGTCACAAAGGTGTACCCCACTGGGCCTGTAGAGTCACTCCGAGTCGAAATGGCCAGCAGTCGTCAAGTCTCAGCATGCCATTAGGTTCCTGCACCATGCTTGCTCGTCTCTGGTAGGATCCTCTCCACAGGCTACTGGTCGATACTCCAACTGCCATGAAGTCACATTAAGAAGTATCTCAAAGGTCCTCCACGTCATAGGGGTCTCAATGAAAAATATAGTGCGTCAATCGGATGCCCAGTCTGTGAGTTTTTAGCCTTTTAGTCTCAGAGGCCCGGTTGGATTCGTTCTCGATCCAACCTAACCATTCCCCATATTAACCCATAACTCCAGTGGGGTATACTCAAAGGGACCACCACACTCCAAGATTTCCAGTTCCGCTGACGGTTCATCAAACAAAGTTCTGGTGCCACAGTTATGGCCAAAAGAAGTAAATGGGTCGTAGGGGGCCTAGGTTCGGTCCGACCCGGTCGGAACGACCCATTGGGTTTGGCCTGGCCCGCTGTGCATCCCAGACTGTAGGGTACCATGAGGGAACGAACCGGGTGCGGGTACCACGAGGGCATGGACCAGACGTGAGGGTGGCGGACCGGCCGTGAGGGTACAGACTGGCCGCGAGGGCGTGGAACGACCACGGGGATTCAGACTGATTGTGGGGGCACAGACCGGCCGTAGGGGCGGCGGACCGGCCGCGAGGGTGCGGAATGGCCGCAAGGGTGGCGGACCTGCCGCAGGGCGGTGGACCGGCTGCGGTCCAGTGGCTTGGCAAGCCGCGGAGCAGCGCGTCGGCCGCGTATAGGAAGCTTGGCCGACCGCATTTGGGCGAAGCGGCCGGCCGCAGGGCGGCATCATTGCGCAGTCGCCTTCATCACGGCCGGCGGTGGTGCCGACAACCATTCTCATGCCCCAACCTTGGATGGTTGGCGTCCTCCTCCATCACAAAGAACACCAGAGGATTTGCAGAAGGGTCGGGCCAAGATTGTTTGGCCTGTACCCTCTGTGTTAGGGTGGTAGCATATGGATCAATAAGAAAGAAGAACATAAAGCTTACAACTTCCCACTTCATTTCATTCCCAAACCACAAAAGAAACCAAGGTGAGAATATGGAAAAATTATTATCATGCAAATAAACCCCCTACCTCATTCTCTTGATGATGTTGGTGTAATAAGGTTGTACAATCATCAATTCTCCTTAGATGAGGACATCCCACATCGGAAGAAGTCCCAAGGAAGAAGGTTGAAGGAGGTCAGCATTCTTCGTTGGGGGAGCATTATTCGTTATAGATTTTCCTCCCAAGTTCTTCTAATCCTCGTTTGCCAATACTTTGCCAAAAAATGAATAGCCTACCAAATAAAATATGTTTATCTATTTAATTTGTTGGCAATCAAAGTTGGCTTAATTAATTGGAAACAATAAATGGGTTGCATTGGTATAAAATTAAAATTGGAGGATACCATGGGGTGGCATAATTAATTAAATAGGGTTGGCACAATTAATGTGGAGGAATCTCAAGAGGCTCCTCCACATTAATAAAAGAGTTAAAGAGGTTTAGACCTCAGGTGGACCCCACAACCATAACCTCTCATGGGAGGTTAAGGTTTGGTTCTCACCACTTCTCAACATCCACATGGATGGTGGTTACAAGAAAATAAAATAAAACGTGTTTGTATTTTATTTTATTATTTCCACCAAAAACCCAAATTTATCTTTCACCCTCGACCAACTGCCATTGAGGTGAAAGTCTTCTTAAGAGAATACCAGGGTTGCGAGTTCAATGGTGTCCTCAGATTTCAATTCCGATCACCGGTTCAAAAGTTAGAAAAACCAGATTGCACAATTATTGAATGTACCAGAACAAAAGTTCAAAAATTCATTCCAGGAACTCCGGGCCTTGGAATCATGTGCTGTCCAATTAAACGGACTTGTAAAATTCCGATTTATTTTAAAAAAAATTCATGGAAATTCTGGGTCTTTTCATTTTCCCCACCCTTGGGCTATACGTCTCCCTAATACATAACTCAAACTAGGTAAACAAGTGGGGGTACTGAGCACGCATCTGAGCCTCCCACTCCCATGTGATCTCCTAGAGGTTCTCATGCTACTAGCGAAAGCGCACCAGAGGCATTGACCATCCATGAAGGAACCACTCCTGTCGATCCTCAATCTCTACTGGAACCTCTATAAAAGTTTCCCCATCATCGACGTCTTGCTCGCCATGTTCGATGATGATAGAAGGGTCATGCACATATCTTCTCAGCTGGGATACATGGAAGACGTCGTGAACTCGGTGCAACTGATGTGGAAGGCCTAAGCAGTAAGCCACCTCGACAACTCTGCAAAGGACCTAAAAGGGTTTGATGAACCTCAGAGATAACTTGCCGCCTCGACCAAATCTCCCCAAACCTCGTCGAGGTGAGACCTGTAGAAATATGTGGTCGCTATCCTTGAACTATAGAGGTATCTGTATCCTATTGGTATAAAAATTCTTCCTACTCTGTGCAGTCTTCATCTGCTCTTGGACGACCTGCACCTTCTCTGTGGTATCACGTTCCATCTCTTGTCCCACTAGTGTTGACTCCCCCGGGTCAGTCCAGCACAAAAATAATCTGCAAGGTCACTCGTACAACGCCTCAAAAGGTTCCATCCCAATGGTGGAGTGTTATCTGTTGTTTTATGAAAAATCTACCAAAGTTAAGTTATCCTCCCAGTTGAAACCGAAGTTGAGTACACAAGTACATAGCATGTCCTTGAGGGTATGAATAGTCCGTTCAGTCTGACCATCTGTTTGTGAATGGAAGGCGGTTCTCAAATGAAGTTGCATCCCAAAAGCCTCATGTAACCCCTTCCATAGTTGGGACGTAAATTATGCATCACGATTGGAGACAATCGTCAAAGGTACTCCATGTATCCACAAAATCTTATACCCATAGAGGCGTCCCAATCTCTCTACTAAACCCTGCTCTCTGATCGGTAGGAAGTGGGATGACTTGGTGAGTCGGTCAATGATCACCCAAATAGATTCATTCCCCCTGGATGTATGTGGAAGTATTTTAACGAAGTCCATGGATATCCTATCCCATTTCCACTCTGGGACCTCTAAAGGATGAACCAATCCTTTTAGTACCTAATGATTTTCCTTCACTTGCTGAAAAGTGATGCACCGAGAAACAAACTCTGCAACTGCTTTCTTCATTCATGGCCACCAGTGCTGTCGTCAGAGATCCTAGTACATCTTCGCTACTCATGGATCTACCGCTAGAGGGGATGTGTGGAACTCCATAAACACTTCCTTCTAAAGTGAAACTAGAAACATGGTATGTCCTCTGAAGAGTATGACGTGCTCACCACCTTCAGAAAATCCATCAGGTGCCTATCCTATGGATATCTAAGCACACCATGCCTTGCAGCTGGTGTCCCCATGTTTCACCTCCCTGACTCACTGAAGAAGTGGGGGAGTGACTGTAAGAGACTGTTGAAAGGATGCTCCGTCTCTATCCACAAAGGATATCTGTTAACCAGCCAGCTGCTCTACCTCCTCACCTATAAACTATATTCTAGACCTCTTGCTAAGTGAATCTGTTACAATGTTCCCCTTCCCAGGAGTGTTGACTATCTCGAAGTCATAGTCCTAGAGGAACTCAAGTCAACGTCGTTGTCTTAGGTTCAGGTCCTTCTGAGAGAAGATATACCTGAGACTCTTGTGACCAGAATACACTATAAAATGTTATACCATCAGATAGTGCCACCACATCTTCAAGGCAAAGACCACTGCTGCTAACTCTAGGTCATGTGTAGCGTAGTTATGCTCATGATGTCTCGCTGCCGAGAACCATATGTGATCACTACTTTCTCGTACATCAGAAAACATACGATACTAGTCCCTGATGCATCACAGTATACTACGTACCCTATTACCTCCTCTAGGGGTCTCAAGATGGGGGACTAGTCAGCCTCTACCTCAGCTCCTGAAAACTCTGCTAGCATCTCTCCAACCACATGAAGGTTTTCCCCTTCTTCTTCAAGGATGATAGTGGGGCTACAACTCTGGAGAAGTCTGGAAAAAACCTCCAAAAATATCCAGCAAAACCCAGGAAACTCCTTACCTCCGTCACACTCCAGGGTGGCTCCAAAGAAAGTATCACCTCAATCATCCCTAGATCTAATGCAACTACATCTTCTGATATGACATGTCCTAGAAAGTGAACCTCTCAGATCCAAAACTGGAACTTTGGGAGCTTACTATAAAGCTGGTGCTCTCATAGTTTGTCCAACACTACATGAAAGTGATAGGTATGCCCCTCCTCAGTAGTCGAGTAGATCATAATATCGTCAATGAAGACCACTACAAAGCGATCAAGGTATGGCTGAAAGATCCTGTTCATGATTCCCATGAACACTGCTGGAGTGTTGTTTACACTGAATGGAGTAAGCAAGAACTCATAATGGAAATATTGAAGTTTGAAGGCCATCTTCTATACATCATCGTCTTGCACTCTGAGATGGTGATATCCTAATCTGAGGTATATCTTTGAGAACAATCATGCTCCCATCAGCTGATCAAAGAGGTCTTCAATCCTTGGGAGTGGGTATTAGTTCTTCCCGGTCTCCTGGTTCAGGCACCAATAGTTGAAACAATGTCTCAAGCTCCCATCCGCATTCTTGGCGAAACAAATCGGGGCTGACCAAGAAGAAACACTAGGCCAGATGAATCTCTCCCCCTGCAGGTCCTCTAGCTGTACCTGCAGCTCACGAAGCTCCGCAGGAGCCATCCGATAAGCTGGTGTACATATCAGTGCCTTCCCAAGGTACAAGTCAATGTAAAATTCTACCTATCTGTGTGGAGGTAGACCCGTAACATCATCCGGGAAGACATCCGCATACTGGTCCACCACTATAGGATATCTCAGACTCTCCACATCAACTGATTTGAGGGTATGCCTAGCCAACTGATGAGTGATCGGCTGCACTCTCCTCCGGGCAAGTCCATCCTACATTGTAATGAATCCTTTCTCATTGGTGAAGGTAAAACTAGTCCCACTCATGTGGAAAATCACACTTTTCACCAAATATAGTCAATTTGTTCATGGAATGTAGATAACTAGTCCGTACCCATGATGACGTCATAATGCCTTGACACCGCTACTAGGAGATCCCAGTCGAAGCTATCGCCTCCTTGAGTAGTCTCGTACTGCCAGCACTAGTGTTTAATCATCGAATCCGCTCTCGTATGAGTCTATAAGTACCGCACCTATGGTGGAGTAGACACAGACCATACCTCGAATCATCTCCGGAGTGCCATGATCGTAAGCCTCAGCTGCCTAGAGTTGAGATCTCCCCTATCCACCAGCTCGCTGTGGTCGGGGTGGACCTCCTAGTGGTGGTGGCGGTAATAGATCGAATCATCACCCACCACCAGCTGCACGACCACCTCCTCTTTCACATCCGCCTGCTCCATGCTGAACACCCCAATCGAACCTCTGTCTCTGCCTGGGCGGTCCCACGACCATATGCTGAACATCTATACGAAGGGTCAAAATTCACAAGCCTTGTGACCTTGCCTGCCGCATGATAAACACTACCCGCTCATGGCATAACTGGCTCTGCCCCGGGTGCCCCGCACAACCGATCCTGAATTATGCGGTCGTCCACCTATAGGTATGGTCCTCTTGGTCCTCTTTGACGACTGTCTACGACCATCTGTAGAAGACTCTACTACGTGATGACTGGTAGAGGGTCTCCCTGCTAGTGACTACTTAGCAAGGAAACTCTCCACCAATAGGGCTATCTCTAACACCCCACCTGCATCGAGATTCTAAGTGAGATCATCGAATCCATGATCTCCCTCTTGAGCTGCTGCTTGAAGGTCTAGGCCCTGAAGAATGGGTCCCACACCATATCGGTGGATTAACGTGAGAGGTTAGTGAACCTTGATGAGTACTGAGCTACAGTCATGCTACCCTACTACAGATGAAGAAGCTCTTGTATGCGTACTTCGTGAAGAGTCGCTGGAACAAACTCTTCCAGAAACAGACTCTCGAAGTTTTCCCAGAGAAGCGTCACCTCATTGTGAACCTAGAGCATCAAGATTCACCATCTACCTAATGGTGCCTGTAGAAGTATGGTAGAAAGGATCACCATGAAATCAGCTGGTGTCCCTACCAGTCGGAAGACTCTCACTACAGCCTCCTTCCAATCCTTAGAAACTTGTGGGTCAGTCTCTCCCCTGAACCTAGGTGGCCTCTGGTGATGTAACTCATGCAACGTTCCCAAGTGGCGCCCAGTGTCTGCTGCTGGGGTGGGTGGCATTGGTGGACCAACGGGGAGTGGTACTGCTGGTGACTCTACTGGAAAAGGGCCCTATACCGAGGCCTCATCGCTCGGTGGGCTATCAGTGTGTAGAACACTCAGAACTCTAGAAGGATATCTTTATGGAGGCGTATTGAAAAGAAAACAGGTGCACGGTGGTTAATAAGTTATACCTGGTGAGCTAACTTAAGATATAACAAAGAAAACTCTTGGAAACAAACACACAATCAGTGTTTTCATGCACTGAGTCGAAAATCAGAAGTCAAGGTCCTGGTATATGGATATGTTGGCCGCCGCCCCAACACTGGAATCCTTGAACTGAAAATTGCACTCACTACACTTAACACTATTATCGTTCAAAAGAAAGATTAGAGTCCTAGTTCTTCATTAGAACTGACTCCTCTAATACCAATTTGTCAGGAACTGTCCCCTGGGGCCCGTACCATGACTATCCCAAGCTTTTCTTTCATAGGATAGGGGATGGCAACTAGCTCCAAAGGCGTATTCCTTAAAACTCAGAAGACATTTCCTTTATAACCTGTAAACACACACAACCAAACACACAACAAGATAGGAATGCAAGTCAACTATCTAATAAAAAAGTGAGTACAATAAGTAAAAAGGGGCCAGAATACAAGCCCAACTGGAAAGTACAAGTACAACTGAAATGCAATACAACTAAAGAAAGAGAAATACAACTACTGGATCATCCTCTGAGGTTCCTACCTGAAGGGTAGGTACATATCTCCTTCTTTGCACTCCACGTCCACCCATCTCCTCTACATACCGACATGACGTATAGTCCATCTCCAGGTACCGTCCAGTCCTGGTACTCTCAGCCTCAGTCAGCACTGTCTTTTGTCTGCATCCAACACAACAAGGTGCGGGCACAACCCGTGCAGGGGTGAGTATAATGATACTCAGTAGGGACCCCGAGACACTCTAGGTCTCACCAAAACCATCAAGGATAAATCAAAAAGTATGAAATCAACAAATAACCATACTTATGTATATGCCCATACATATACCTATGTTATCAAGTAGTCCATCACAATCATGAGGGAAAACACAGAGGTACTGAATTAGCTCACACCTGGATTTATTCTAGGGTAGTATCAACTAACAGTCCCATCCACTACGTTGAACACCTTGGTTGTTGGAGAACTCCTCGCCTATCGAGTACAGTGGGCCTGTTGTGTCACACAGAGTCACTTCCCACTAACCTTGGACTACTGAGGTACTCCTCTTGTCGAGTACCATGGTTCTACCGCGTCACCAAGGTGCTCCCAACGGTGGGTCTATCGCATCACCAAGGCACTCCCCACTGGGCCTATTGAGGTACTCCTCCTGTAAAGTACCATGGGTCAGCCATGTCACCAAGGCGCTCCCCACAGTGGGTCTTTCACATCACCAAGGCACTCCCCACTGGGCCTATTAAGTCACTCCAATTTGAAACGGTCAGCAGTCATCAAGTCTCAACCAACCATTGGGTTTCTGCACTATGCTCGCTCGCCTCTGGGAGGATCCACTCCAGAAGTTGTTTTCCAGTACTCCAACTACCACAAATTCCCACGAATAAGTATCTCAAAGGTCTTCTACATCATAGGGGTATTGACGCAATAGACGACACGTCAATCGGACACCTAGTCTTTGAGTTATTAGACTTTTAGTCCCGGGGGCCCGGTTGGATTTGTGCCTGATCCTACATGAACATTACCCATATTAATCCAAAACTCTAGTGGGGTATACTCAAAAGGACCTCCATGCTCCAAGATTTATAGCACCGCTGACGGTTTGTCAAACGGATGTCTGATGCCAAAGATATGGCCAAAAAAAGTAAATGGGTCATAGTGGACCCGGGTCTGGTTTGACCCGGTTGGGCCGACCCGGCATGACCTGGTTGGGCCGACCTGGCCCAAACTGGCCTGGGCCAACCTGGTTTGGGCCGAACCAGCCATAACCATTGGGTCTGGACAGAACTGCAGTGCGACCTGGCCCGTAGGGTACCACGAGGGCACGAACGGCCGCGAGGGTGCGGACCGGCCGTGGGGGCGCAAATCGGCCGTAGGGGCCGCAGACCGGCTGAGAGGGTGAAGACCGGATGCAAGGGAAGAAGACTGGCCACAAGGAGGCCATAAGATCATGGGCTGGTGGCTCGGTCGACTGTGGGATGTCGCCTTGACCGCGGGCTGACGGCTCGGTCTGCCACGGGGTGGCGGTCTGGCCACGGGGCGGTAGTCCGGCCATAGGAAAGTAGCTCTGCCGGCCGCGGGGAGGCGGTCCGGCCACGGGCAGGCGGATCCGCCGGCCACGAGGTGGTGGTCCAGCTGCAGGCTAGGGGCTTGGCCGGCTGCGGGCTGGCGGCTCGGCCGGCCACAGGCGAGCGGCTTAGCCGACCGTGGGGCGATCGGCTCCGCCGACCGCGGGGCGACGCCATTGTGCCGTCACCTTCATCATGGATGGCGGTGGTGACGACCGTTGTTCCCGTGCCCCAACCTTGGATGGTTTCTATCCTCCTCTATCACAAATAACACCACAAGATTTTCAGAAAGGGTCGGGCCATGTTGGTTTGGCCCGTACCCTCCATGTTAGGGTAGTAGCATCTGGCTCAACCAGAAAGAAGAACGTCAAGATTAAAACTTACCACAACATTTACTTCCCAAACCGCAAATGAAACCAAGGTAAGAATATGGGAAAAGTATTATCACCCAAATAAACCCCCTACCTTGTTCTCATGATGACGTTGGCGCAAGAAGGTAGTACGGTCATCGATTCACCGTAGATGAGGATGTCCCCCGTCGGAAGAAGTCCTGAGGAAGAAGGTCAAAGGAGGTCAGCGTTCTGTATTGGTGGAGCATTGTTCATTGGAGAGATTTCTCCCAAGTTCTCCAAATCCTCCTTTGCCAATACTTTTCCAACAAATGAATATCCAACCAAATAAAATATGTTCATCTATTTAATTTGATGGTAATAAAAGATGTCTTAATTAATTGGAAACAATAAATGGGTTGCGTTGGCATAAAATTCAAATTGGATGATACCAATGGTTGGAACAATTAATTAAGGAGGGTTGGAACAATTAATGTTGACGAATATCAAGAGGCTTCTCCACATTAATGAGGGAGTTGAAGCGGTTTAGACCTCAGGTGACCCCCATCGCCATAACCTCTCATGGGAGGTTAAGGTCTGGTCGTCCCCACTTCTCAACATCCAAATGGAGGGTGGTTATAACAAAATAAAATAAAACGTGTGTTTATTTTAATTTATTATTTCCATGAAAAACCCAAAATTTATCTTTCACCCTCGAAAAACTGTCGTCAAGGTGAAAGTATTCTTAAGCGAATACCGGCGCTGCGAGTTCAACGGTGCCCTCAGATTTCAATTCCGAGAAACAGTTCAAATGTTAGAAAAAACCACTCACATGTTTACTAAATGTACCCAAACAAAAGTTCATTAATTCATTCTGGACAATCTGGGCCTTAGAATCATGCACCGTCAAATTTTGCGGACTCGTAAAATTCCCATTTATTTAAAAAAATTACATGTAAATTCCAGGTCTTTACAGAAACTACATCACCTAACAGACTCTCCCCAGTTGAAGAAAATTGGTCATGAGTATAAATTTTTTGGAAATGAGGTGAGAAACCATCAGCTTGCGTTATCAATAAATGGATTGAGTCCTTTTGATTTTAAAGGAAGCACTCATAGTACATGTCTGGTTATGTTGGTAAAATATAACTTTCCACCTTGGTTATCCATGAAATGAAAATTCATCATGTAATCTATGCTTATATGAGGGCCAAAATAACCAGGTAAGGATATTGATGTTTATTTTGATCCATTGATCAAATATTTGAAATCATTGTGGGATACGGGTGTTATGTTGTATGATGCTTACAAAAATGAAGATTTCACATTGAGAGCCATGTTTTAAGGGATGATAAATGAATTTCCTACTAATATAAAGTTTTCAGGATATTGCATTAAAGGAACTCAACGGTATCTTATCTGTAAATAAGGTACATAGTCAATTAGTTTGAAACATTCATAAAATACCGTGTCTCTAGTACAACATAGATTTATAACCCAATGACATATGTACCAATCAGGGACGACATTATTCAATAGAAGTTCATAAGAATGTATAACACCATCTCCACTAATAGCTGGTCAACTATTTGATAAAGTAAAATAGATGGATACTGCTTTGGGTAAATAGTTTTGAAAAAAAATTATGACAACTACTTGGAAAAAGAGATTAGTTTTTTTGTATTACCATATTGTAATTGTTTATACTTTATAAATTTTTTTATGTTATGCATGTTGAAAAAAATATATGTGATAGTGTCATCGATACATTGATAAAAGAACCCAAGAAAATAAATAATGGATTTAAGGCTAGTTCTGACATGGTCGACATTGGAATATGAGAAGAGTTGGTGCCAATGAATGGTGAAAAAAAAAACTTTTCTTCCCCTAGATGTTTACAATATTTCTAGTTAGAAGTGATACCAGTTTTAAAGATTCTTTAATGACATAAAGGTTCCATAGGGGTATTAATCGAATATAAAAAAAATTGTGTCAATGACCGTTTTAAAGTTAAAGGGTCCAAAATCACATGACTGCCATGTTTTGATGCAAGATCTAATGTATATATCTTTATGTTTCATTTTTCCAAAGAATGTCTGTAATACATTAACCAAGATCTGTTTCTTATTAAAAGATATGTGCATCAAAGTTATAAACCCAATGAAATTTATAACTATGGATAGAGAAATTTACATTATATTAAGTGAATTGGAAATGTTATTCCCACTAACATTATTTGATATGATGGTTCATTTGATAGTTCAATTGGTGATAGGGAAACTATATGGTTCTATACACTATATATGGATGTACCCCATTGAACAGTATATGATGATTTTGAAAAGGTATGTCAAAAAATAAAGTCGGCCAAAGGGTTGTATTGAGGAGAGATATATTATTCAGAAATCCATTGAATTCTATAGTAAATACCTATCTTATGTGGAAATCATTGTTCTATCAAATTCTCATCACACTGGGGGACTTGTGGGTGAAGGAATTTCTAAACGAGTTATTTTCACAATCAATATTAAAAATCAAGAGCAGGAAAACCTTTACGTTTTGTATAATAGTATTGAGGTTTCCCCAAATGTTGAAACCAATGATGAAATTATTAGGTATTTGAATCCATCAAGGACTGAAATATGGATAAAAAATAAACATAATAAACAATTTATAGGAAGGTTTCAGGACCATATTTATAATGTGTTAGATGAAAATACAAATAAAATTTTAGAACAACTTCACTAGATATCCAGAGTACCAAGTGTGTATGTATTATCTTACAATGATTATGAAATTAATGTTTATAAATTCTATAAAAATGAGAATGATTAAGATAGTACCATGAAAATTAGTGTAGTTACAATCGTTGCTGAAGCGATGCCTGTTTTTTGTACTAAGGAAAAAAATCCCATTTATTGAAATATTTTATATATTGGAACCATCAAACAAATATGGGAGTTGGATTATACAACATTCCAAGTTCCAATTTTTCAATGAAAGTTTGTTGATAACATGAGTTCTCTTAAAATATATGAGTTGGGATTCATAAAAGTTGATTATAGAAAGGAAGGGTACATAGATAAAACTTTTATAATGGAATCACAAGTAGTACATGTATTTTATGTTCCAGATTTTGCAAACCAAAAGTGGTAAATTGTTCTATTATTGACCAAAACCATTGATGGGAAAGATGAAAATGAAAATGAGGATGACCCTTTCATTGGGATGTCGTAATCATTTTATATTAGTTCTAATGTAGATGACATTTTTATGTCAAAGAAGACCAAAATGGAGGGATTTGAATCATCGAGAGAGTGGTCAAATCCCTTCACCATTAAAAAAGAGAGTTTTAATCTTTTTACCTTTTTAAAGGTTTTAATATTTTCTCTTTCTCTACAAATCATCATGATGCACATTTTTTTTCAACTTTCATGAAGCATGAGAAATGAATTAAGGAACCATCTAGGTCATCTGTGGATTTATCAAGAGGGTCATTCATTTCCCCTTCCAATAAAACCACATAGCATATCATCTAGAAAAAAACTACTATGCATGTAGCAGCTTCAGAATGGGCGATCTCAGAGCGGCTGTATATTTTTAAGAATTCCTTCTTTGGTTGTGTTGTTTTTTCTATGGGTATGAAACCCTAAAATATGGACTATTTAGTTTCAAATATAACCTTAATTTGGTGTTTCAATGATTTTAAGTGTGTGTCACTAGGTCGAGGGGTTTTCCACTTTCTTTTCCCCTATTGGGATTTGAAGGGTTATGCTTGGGTGTTGAGATTGATCAAACTGTGGAAAAATACTCTTTGGATCCGTGAGTGGAGTCTTGTATTCAATCATAATGAGTTCAAAGACACGTTTTCTCAATTTTGGATGAAAATTTATGGCTTAAATTGGATTTTGTGGCATTCAATGATTTTTAGGACATTTCCTCAGTAATAGGAATACCAAACTGAATGGATAGGGCTATATAGAAGGTTAGTTTATGGAATTTCGTGGGAATCTTGGTAGAGATTGATTTATAATCTACTTTTTTTGAAAAGGTATTCTTTGTACACCTCAAGATGAAATAACTCTTAGAATTGTTTATGAAAATATTCTGCTTTTCTGTGAAGTTTGTTGTATTCTTGGACATGAGAGGTCCAAATGCAGGATGAATCTTGTTTGCTCGAAATTCCATTTAAGTGGACATTATCTATCATAATTAAGGAAAAAAAATACTATGGAACTGTTCAAGACCCTTCTATTCAGGTGGATAATCAGACTAGTATTTACAATATCCCTCAAAGCATTCTGAATTTTTATCACCCTACAATAAATGTAGGGGATTTAGATGGACCACTTCAACAAAATGGGAAAGATAACCCAAATATTAAAAATATTCAGACTGTTATAAGCTTGGTTCCCCCTTGTCTTCTTGATGGGACTCAATCATCCTCTCTAATGATTTTAAAGTCTATATCTTGGGATTATAAGTAATATGATAATTAACTAGTTGATGCATGAGACACTTTTACAGATGTTTTTTTTAATAATTATAAGGGATGATAAGGAAGAGTTTGAATCTGAGGATAGTCAAATGGAAGGAGAGCTCACTGCCCAAGCTAAACTGAATGCCTTACTGTGGTAGGAACAATCTATGTTTCATATGGATTCTAAAAAGGAAAATCCATGATTGATTTTCCATCGTCAAATAAGTCCATGTATAAATAGGGGATATAGTCTTATTCGCAGCAATATATGGATGTTTTGGGTAAAGAGTATTTTATGGAGGCCGCCTGCCTGAAGAAAGATAGTTTGAATCAATTTTTGCATTATGATTCTTTGTCTCCTAGGGTAAACCCTGTAGTGGGAAAGGTTACCGAGAAGTTGGTTATCGGTCACAAGAAGATTTTAGCTAAGTTATCTTCTATAAAATCAACATTCTATGAAATTTTTTTCAAGTTATCCTTTGGTGTCAGTTCTGAAACTATTTATGTGGTGAAATACAAGGGAGTTTTCCCTCACATCAAAAGTTTTCCTAGGATACCAGATGATTCCGAATCCTGGTACTCCTCATCTTTGCTTTCTCCAATTTTCTCCTCTAAGGTAGTTGACCTGGATGCTATTTTCTATGATCCTAGTGTTTTACTATCTCAGAACCAAAAGTTTAGTAATCTAGTAAGCACTTGTAACTGATTTGAAATTATCAGTTTTTTCAATAGTGAAGAAGATGTAAATGCTGATCGAGCAGGAGATAAATTCATGAAATTCATTGAGATTGGGGAGACTTCGGATGATTGTGGTTGGCCCGGTTTACATTCCAAGATGTGGAGGAGAGGAAGACACTCGTAAGATAGGGGTGTTCAACCCTCTCATCATATTATGTACACTCATTCACATGTGTGTTGAGGCCTTTGTTTTTTTTCCTAGCTGTCTTTATTATTCCACCTATTTTGGAATTTTATCATTAAATAAATTTGGCCTTGGAGCCTTGAAATTTTATAAAAAAAATATAATAATAATAATTAGGTTACAAATTTTTATAATATATATTGTGTTACCACATGTTATTATCCATTTTCTATATCATTTATGTACACTAAATTAAATGTAAATCCACTTATATAGATAACGACTTCCATACGAAAAAGTGCACCAAATCTTGAGGAATAATAGGTATCTCAACATGACAATACTTATTGTGTAGATGAATGACCTTTGACACATGCTAGTGCTCCCATTAATATGGAACAAAAAGTTTCTCAACATGATGTTGCTCCTAGTGAAGAGGTATAATGACCATCTACACAAGCTGATGCTACTACTCCATAGGAACATATTGGTGATGTTGATTCTGGGGAAATTGTAGGATATGAAGGAATGGTGATGTAGAAAAAAGGATCATCGTAGTTTTACAGTGTTAGAAAAAATCATTAAGGTAAAATTCAAAGGCATTAAAATTGAAGTTGGATAGAATATGTGAGGCCAACATGTTAACCCCAACAAGTCAATGTTCAAAAATTATATTGGAATTGTCATTCTTCAATGTGTGATGATTGATGTAGAATAGTGGAACCAAGTTGTGCCTGGGCTGAAGACACTAATTTGGGAAGAGATTATGGTAACATTATTATATCATTTATTTATTCTACTAAAAAATGAAATAATTCAACATTGAATTAATATTAATCATCCATTGTAAAGTGAATTTATAGTAGATGAATCCCACATGAATTATTTATTAATTTTTGATATATGGATTCAGAGAGGATTTAACACAATTATAAAAATACATCGTCTTAAAAATACTGATGGGAAAATAAACCCACACCCACTGGTAATCTATGCACACTTGATAACCTAAGAAGTGTGGGATTTATTTACTGGTCGTTGTGTGAATGTGCCTTTTATGTAAACTATAGATAGTAATACATTGTTTGATGATATGTTTATTCTTTAATTTCATTGAAATTTTTTTATATATGAAGCTGAAACTGAGTGCTGGAAATAAGGAATGAGAAGCAAAACTAGCGTACCCCTACCATAAAGCAAGGATGAGGTACACTTCACTTGAATTTTTTTTACAAATTTTAAATCTACCATAAAAATTTTATGTGACATGAACCAAAACCATAATTATGTTCCCCTATTTATATACAGATTTATGACTTGAAATACTAAGCCACTTCAATCCCACACCATGTGCAATGGAATGAGGCAAGTGTATATAAATATGGGATACTATAAGATGAAAACACAAAAAAGTGTGGGAAATATGTGTAAGTATTATATAATATTTTTTTTTCATTAAATCTCTATTAAATAACAATTATCACTTATTTTCATATATTTTATATCTAATATTTTCATATAAATCAACAAATATATTTTTTGATGAACTCAAACTATCGGAGGCCATGAAGTAGACAAAAAATATGGTCGTGTTTGAGGTGCGGGTTTTGGGGTGACAACCTGAACATATTTTGAGAAGGAAATATGTGGGAAATCAATTTGAATTAATAAAATATATGAGATAAAGAATACATACCCTTGAAGAAGAATTACAATGGTAGAGAGAGATTATGACAACATTAATGGGGGGAGGTAAAGAGAAGAAGAAACTCAAGAAAAAACACCAAATGGAGATCCCACCCCACCCCCACCAGCTATGAGGCAAACCATTCCCCTCAAAATGATGTATTAGAATAGGTAATCAATGTTCAAATAACTATTTCTATGAAATTTGAATTAGAAAATCACATATACCTTTCCTATACATAAATTTTATAGGGTGATAATGATTATGATTTATATCTTGAAAAACCCACCCATCACCTTGTTGAGAGGGAAATAAGGATCAATATTCAAAATGACATGACACACAGTAGGCCACTTCTAACATTCCATTTGTTAGTGTTGATTAGAATATCCCATGAGATGAAAAAAAAAGATACCTATTCCAAATCATGTGGAAGATATTCATAGAGTCAAAAAATCTATTGTAACATTCATCACATGGCCACCAAATCATGTAAAAAACACATCGACAAGGAGGAATTCGTTTCCTATTTACTTTTTAATCCAAACCATTAAAAATTAATGAAAAAAGGTCAAAACTGATGAATGTTATTACAGATAGAAAAAGAGAAAGTGATGAAGTGAAAGACCATCTCAAAACCATCTAAAGGATCGACCAATCGATCCAAAAGATCTACAGAAAGAACCATTACCCAAACTTTTCTATATCTAAATTTATTATCATTGACGTTTCGTGTGGGTACAATGTTAAAATATGGTCATAGTCACGTAGATTATTTTGAAGAAAATATGTAAAAAGAGAATTTTCAAGTCTTAATTGGTGTTGAGAGTGAAACTAAAATGATCGACTTTGAATGGCTAGGAATCTTAGTTGTAAATGTATAAATGAGGTATGTTTTAATGAATTGATTTTCTAAAAGCTGATATATTATGTCAATTATGACTACAAAAATATCATATTTTTGGAAGGAGTATATATGAATAACAATTAAAGTAATTTTCCCATGATTTATTTGACTCATTAGTCCTCACAAAACCTCAATATACCCAAAAAAACAAATATAAAAAGGATGAAATATTGGTAGGTCTAATCAAATCCTTTGAAAGAAAAATTTCGGATGAAAAAATTTTATTTAATACCAATAATGAAAGGGTAAGGCTCTACAATTTAATCATATAAAATTTATTTTTATTTATTTCATTACTTAATACTTTTTGTGTTTTTAGGCAGCATTAGATGCTCATTGCTATAAATTTGGATACTCCAATGATTTATTTTTTGGATTCAATGCATGGATATCCAACAAACCATACACACATAATGGCATTTTTTAATTTTTAATACACTTCATCCAAAAGTTTAGAACTAAACATCAATTTATATAATTTATATTAACTTGTAATGAGGATTATGTAATGATAGGGTGGTGCATCAATATCGTGAATAAATGAATTATGAAATGCGACAAGGATGAGAAAGAAGATAATTAATATGACCAAAAAGTATCATGGCTTATATAATAAGATTTCACTATCTAAACACATATCAAAACATTTTACTTATTCTACTCAATGCTTCTGTAGTGTCTGAAACAAACTAATGGAACAAATTTTGGTTATTATATTTGTAAATTTATGAGGGAGATCATATTCAATGAACAAAATAACATCCATAAAGATGTAGTTTTGAAGAAAATTAATATTTAATTTAAAATATTTATCATTTATTTATGTATTTATATTTTTCTAGTACTACTATGACTGTGGAAAAGACACATTCACAAGATGATATATATGTTCTCATAAATGAATGGGCGACGTACTTGATGGAAGAATGTACACAAATAGCATGAATATGAGACTTATATAGAAGTATTGGATTGTTTCATATTTATATTTATTTTACTTATTTTTTGTATTATGCACATAATAATTGTTTTCTTATACATGTTGATTTATTTATTTGAGTTGGGGTGGTTCGTTCGAAGATGATCATGCTTGTGAGTGATAGGGCTTTGAAGATACAACCCAAAATTCAATGAGAAGGTAATGTTTTTTGATATATACTATTTTTTTCATCATAATATTATTTTCTCTCTATAGTATTAACATAATCTAAATTAAATCTTTGACTACTTATTAGACAATGTCTATCACATACTTATTCTCCCTCAAAACCCTATCACCCCTGCACTATCGACATTTATCACATTACTTCAAGGTAGTGGAGGGAACATGAAGGTAATTGATAAATGTCAATAGTTGAGTTTTTTCATTTTAGAAAAGAAATAAAATGTAAATCATGGTAACAGATGATGTGGCTGGTTTGACTCAAAGTGTCTCTTTTTATTTCAAATTGACATTAATTTAAGTAAGAATAATAAATGAAATAATGAAAACCAAATAAAGGCATTATAATTGTTTTTATATTTTAAGACAATGGTCTATTTGGAAATTTTTATGTGTACGAATCAGCCACACCTCAATACGATGCACGATGTGGATGGTATAACTAAAAGTGTCACTTTTTATTTAAAATTGACATTAATTTAAGTAAAAAAACAAGTGACATAATGAAAAAAAGAAAACCCATTTTTATTATTTTTATATTTTAGTAAAATGATCTGTTAGTCACTTTTAATGTGTAGGAATCATCCACACCTCAATACAATTCACGGTGTGGCCAGTATAACTGAAATTGTTTCTTTTTATTTAAAATTGACATTAATTTAATTAAAAATAACAAGTGACACACTAAAAACCAAGAAAATTTATTTGGATTGTTTTGATACATTAGGAAAAAAAAATCCAATAGTCATTTGTGATGTGTTGGAGTCAACCTCAACTCAATCCGACGTACAATGTGATCAATATGACTAAAAGTGTCCGTTTTCAATTTAAAATTGACATTTTAGTTCAAAATGTGTCACTCACTAAAAAACCTGAAAATGCACTCTGGTTGTATGGATAATTAGGTAAAGTGATTGATAAGTAATTTGTGACATGTATGAAGTGGTCTCATGTCAAACTGATGCACAATGCAACCGATATGACTCAAAATATGTGTTTCCAGTTTGAAGTGACATTTTAGTAAAAAACATAGCTTACATACTGAAAACCAAGAAAAAACATTCATATTATTTTGATATGTTATGAAAATTATCTATTAGAAATTTTTGATTGGTATGAATCATCCTATCCTCAATAGAACACATTGTGTTGCCGGTATAACTCAATGCGTATATTTTTATTTGAAATGGACATTAATTTAAGAAAAAACAACAAGTGAAACACTAAAAACTTAACAGATGCATTAGGATTATTTTGGTAATTTAGGAAAACAATCCATGAGTCATTTTTGAAGTGTAAGAGCCAACCTCACCTCAATGTTATCAGTATAAAATCAATATTTTAATTCAAATCGTTTCACTCACTAAAAACCAAAAAAAATTCTCTGATTGACTTGATAATTTATGATAGTGATTTATAAGTCATTTTTTAAGTGTATGAAGTAGTCTCACAACCAACCAATACATGATGTGATCGGTAAGGCTCAAAATATGTGTTTCTAGTTTGAAAGGGCGTTTTTGAAAAAAAACCCCAATGGGCATAATGAAAATCAAGCAAGCACATTCATATTGTTTTGATATTTTATGAAAATTATCTATTTGTCATTTTTGACATGTAAGAATTATCCTCACATTAATATGATTCATGGTGTAGCCAGAATGACTCAAAGTGTCTCTTTTTATTTAAATTGACATTAATTTAATAAAAAACAACAACTGACATACTGAAAAATAAAATGCATTTATATTGTTTTGATATTTTAGAAACATGATCTATTAGTAATTTTTGATGTGTAGGAATCATCCTAACATCAATACGATGCACAGTGTGGCCCGAATAACTAAAAGTGTCACTTTTTTTAAAAATTGACATTAATTTAAGTAAAAACAACAAGTGACATACTGAAAACTAAGAAAACACATTTTTATGATATTTATATTGTAGTAAAATGATCTATTAGTAAATTTTAATGTATTGGAATCAAACAATCCTCAATATAATGAACAGTGTGGCTAGTATAACTCAAAGTGTCTCTCTTTATTTAAAATTGGCATTAATTTAAATAAAAACAACATGTGACACATTGAAAACTATGAAAATGTTTTTGTATTCTTTTTATAATTTAGGGAAAAAAATAAATTAGTCATTTGTGATGTGTTGGAGTGAACCTCACCTTAATCTAAAGCACAATGTGATTAGTATGACTAAAAGTGTCTGTTATGAATTGAAAATTGACATTTTAGTTCAAAGTGTGTCAATCATTGAAAACCAAGAAAAAACACTTTGGTTATCTTGATAATTATGTAACGAGATTAATAAGTCATTTGTGACATATATGAAGTGGTATCATGTCAAACTGACACACGATGCATCTGATATGACTCCAAATATGTGTTTCCAGTTTGAAATGATATTTTAGTAAAAAAACACTACTTACATACTGAAAAACAAGAAAACTCATTCATATTGTTTTGATAATTTTGGAAAATGATATATTAGTCATTTTTGATGGGTAAAAATCATCCTCACCTTAATAGAACACATTGTGTTGCCGATATAACTCAAAGTGTTTCTTTTTATTTGAAATCGACATTAATTTATGAAAAAGGAACATGTTATATACTGAAAACATAAAAAATGTATTTATATATTTTTTTGAATTTACGAAATCAATCCATGAGTCATTTTTATGTTTAAAAGTCAACCTCAACTCAATAAAACGAACAATGTGACTGATATGACTAAAAGTGTACGTTATCAGTATAAAATCAACCTTTTAGTTCAAAACGTGTCACTCATTAAAAACTAAGAAAAATGATTTGAATGACTTGATAATTTAGGATAGAGATAAATAAGTTATTTTTTACAAGTATTATGTAGTATCACAAAGAACCAACACATGATGCAACCGGTATGGATCCAAATGCGTGTTTCTAGTTTGCAAAGGAATTTTTGTAAAAAACCACAACTAGTATACTGATAATTAAGAAAAAACATTTAGATTGTATTTATATTTTAGGAAAATTATCTATTAGTCATTTTTGACATGTATAAATTAGCCTCACCCTAATATTATGCATGGTGTGGTTTGTATGACTCAAAGTGTCTCTTTTTATTTAAAATTGTCATTAATTTAAGAAACACAACAGGTGACATACTGAAAACTAAAAAATGTATTTAAATTTTTTTTATATTTTTGTAACATGATATATAAGTAATTTTTGATGTTTAGGAATCATCCTAACATCAATATGATGAATGGTGTGGCTGGAATAACTCAAAGTATATCTTTTTTATTTAAAATTGACATTAATTTAAGTAAAAACAACATGTGACATAAAGAAAACTAAGAAAATACATTTAGTTTGTTTTAATATTTTAGGAAAATGATCTATTAGATATCCTTGATTTATAGGAATCATATGAACCTCAATATGATGCACAGTGTGGCTGGTATCACTCAATGTATCTCTTTTTATTTAAAATTACATTAATTTAAGTTAAATCAATAATTTAAATACTAAAAACCAATAAAATGCATTCATATTGTTTGGATATATTAGAAAAATGATCTATTTTTAATTTTTGATGTGTAGGTATCATCTTCATATCAATATGATGCATGGTTCTACCGATATAACTCAAGGTGTCTCTTTTTATTTAAAATTGGGATTAATTTGAGGAAAAACAACAAGTGACATACTAGAAACTGTGAAGAGGTATTCAGATTATTTTAATATTTTTATAAAATGATATATCAGTCATTTGTGATGTTTATTAATTAAATTAACCCAAATAAGACTCACAGTGTTTCTGGTATAACTTAATGTGTCTCTTTTTATATAAAATTGACATTAATTTAAGTACAAACAACTGACATAATGAAAACCAATAAAATGAATTCATATTCTTTTGATACTTTAATAAAATAATCCACGAGTCATTTGTGATGTGTAGAAGTCAACCTAACCTCAATCCAATACAATATGTGACAGATATGACTATAAGTTTCTGTTATCAGTTTAAAATTGGCATTTTAGTTCCAAATATGTCCTCACTGAAAACCAAGAAAATTCAATCTGATCATCTTGATAATTTAGGACAATAATTCATAAGTAATTCATGACATGTTTAATGTATTCTCATATCAAACAGAGACACGATGCGATCAATATGACTCAAAAATCATGTTACCAATTTTAAATGAAATTTTAGTGAAAACCCACAACTAATATAGTAAAAACCTAGCAAATGTATTTGGATTGTTTTGTTAATTTAGGAAAAAAATAAAACAGTAATTTAAAATAGGTATGAATCAGACATACATTAATACAATGAATGGTGTGTCCAGTATAACTCAAAATGGGTTATTATTTAAATTTGACGTTAATTTTTGTAAAAGAACAAGTGACATACTACTCAAAACTAAGAAATATCATTCATATTATTTTGATATTTTAGGAAAATGATCCATAACTCATTTTTAACGTAAATAAATCAATCCCACATTAATAGGATGCAGAATGTAACTGATATAACTCTAAGTATTTCATTTTATTAAATATTGACATTTAATTAATGTGTTCTTTCATATCAATGTTTACTTTATTTCATTAAAGTATTACTAACATAATATTTATTTTCTTATAGAGGTGGAATATTTTCACATTTTGAGTTTATTTTTTCAGAAACCGATACTATGGGTGGATATTTTTGAGAGGCGACCACATTTATCAAAAGATGAAACATTAATGTTTTTGAATATTATTTTGGATAATTGTAAATATAATTATATACAAAATTTGGTTTTAAATGTAAATATCAGTTGTTTTTTGTATATACCATGGGTGGGAATTTTCATATTCATGATGTCAATTATATATATATATAATTTTCTGAAATTATAGAATTGTTTGAAATTACAAGGAAATAGTTTGTTTTTTCTTCTTGGTGTGTTGTTATCTTAATAGAACATGCATGCAGCTAGGCCTTTATCAATGTTGAAAAAAGAACTGATAAAGGTGGTATTTATCTGTTCTAAAAATAAACTGATAAAGGGGGTCCTTAATCCGCGCTTTTATAGTACTGATAATGGGGATCCCCCCTTTATCATCACTGGGATTAATAGTTATTTTTTATCATTGTTAGAGGACATTTTTCACTCTATGAAAGTCTATATGTGTAGTAGTGATTAGGGTGATGAACTATGGAATCTATGTCATTAGTTGAGGTAGAGGGAGGAAATTGGATGAAAAAACTGAAGTGAGTGGGGTGCTCGTGACACATTGACATGGAGTGAAAGGATGGTGGTGACATGTCTATATAGAACAATTATATATAACTATAGATGTGAATTTATGTGCACAAGTGTATAGATATTAAGTTATTGTATGCATTTAAGCATGAATACACATGTATGTGATTTCAAATTTTTTTTATTGTAAGCGTAATACTATATGAATTTTGTTAGTATAGAAGAGGCATGTGAGGAATATTAAACTGCATAGAGAGGGATTTCATACTAAAATTTCATGCATTATATAATGTATGAATATATCATTTACCAAGTGGTGAATGTTGGATTGAAATAATACAAAATAGTCTATATTAAAATATAATGATTGAAAAATTGGAAAATGTGTCCCTAAAAATAATTATCTTTTTCCAACATTGGTATTTATATTGATAAAAGTACATTTTCTTTTGGTAAAGAATTACATCAAAAAATTTCATGTCATTAAATTATTGGTAAAAACTCCATCGCTAAATGTTACTATGATAAATAAAACAGCTCTATTGAAATTATAATAATAATAATAGATAATATATATATTGACTAAAATGTTTATAAATAGATTAATATGGAATATTTATCTATTGATAATATTATCAATATATATCTTTTAATTTATTATAAGTAATACCATTAGTTAATATCAATTTGTAATTTATATTTTAAATAAAATATAATATGTGGATATTCCAATAGTTGTGTTAAAATTTTATAATATATTCATTAAACTAAATATATATATATATATATATTAATTTATTATATAATAATTATAAAATTAGAATATGTGAAACTATGATGGTTTATTTTTAAAAACATTCCAAAAATAGTAACAAGCTTGTTTAAACTTGTTCAAAAATAATAAACTATACATAATACCCATCAAACGTAATATATAATTTCTCACTCACACATCATGTGTAGACACCAATGTACATCTGCAACTCATTTTACTACACCATTAGTCTTTAGGAAATCGCCATGCCTCACTAAAGTTTAGGTGGCAGAGCTACCTAGGCACCTGGCTTCACACCCATGTGAAATACATCCCACACTATGAATCATTCTCCCCCATCGGTTCCTACCCATGGTAGAAGTGGTGGTTGTGGGGGTGGATCCACGTTTGGAGGCATTGGTTATACTATATCTCAGGGCATGAATTTTTATATTATAAGTGTAATCGTATATATGGTGGTGGATTTTTTGATGGGATGTCTTACAATACAACATGAAACTATTTCACATGATGCTGGTCCGGCCTCTACTCCAACTGTGAATAGTCTTGGAGGCCATACGGACTAAGGAATTGTAAGATTGTGTGAGCATCCTCATCAATAACATAGGTAAGTGAACCAAAATATGACAGAATAGAGCTTGTGAATAAATTATTCAATTGGGAATATATTTTCGCATACCTGAAAAATGATGAATAATTTTAATACTTTCAATATAAAATAATATGGAAGATTGAACAATTTCAACCCATATTACAAGGGATTCTCACTTAAGTGACAATAAATCATTCCTAAATTTTCATATTATAATGTATTAGAAAATATAAAGATACAACAGATGTTTTCCTACACCATATGATTTATTCACATACATTATATAATCACGAAAAATGTCACTCATTTTTACAAGATACTCAATGTGAACAATAAGAAATAGAATATATATAAAAATAAAACAATATAAAAAAATAAGTAATTGATGTTGTTTTCCTAAATGGTTGTAATAAATGAGAATATAAATATGCGAGTGACAGAAATACTTATTGAATTGAGAAAAAAATAGATAAAATGAAGAATAAAAAACTTTATAGTTAAAGGTAAATATATAATAACTTTTCTTGTTATAGTATTTATTTTGTTATTTAATTATTGGGGAGATTTGGAATGGGGTCTCAATTGAGTTTGGCAGGTTCATAGTGCATAGTGAGGGACTATTTTAATGATTTTAAAAATGAAAATTGCCAAAGGAAAAAGATTATATCTTGGGTTAACCCAATGAAATAAGGGATAACACCCTTAATACCTGATCATTTCCAAGGATGATTCATTCTAAAATCCCCAAAATCTATCATTTTATCACGATTTTTGTGTCATTACCCAGAAAAATGCGGAACTCTTCAACCTAAGAATATAAATCGATGCAACTAAGGAATGGGTGTATGTGTTAACCAAGGATAAAGAGGATAAGGCGAGTTAGTCATCATATATTCTTACCATAAAATAACAGACCTACATTCCACCAACTTATTTTTTAAAAACGTTTAAAAATAATCATAAGGAAACATAATATTTAATATTTTTACAAGAATTTCACTATGAACAATAAGAAAAAGTACATATTACAAAATTAAAACAAGAAATAAGAGTAAGTAATTAATGTTTTTTTTCTCGAATGGTTGTAAGAAATGAGAATAAAAATAAGTGTACAAAAATAAAAATTGAAACAAGAAAAATAAAAGAAAAATAGAGGAATATATAACCTTATAGTAGAAGGTAAACAAGGAACCTTCGCTCAGCTAGATCGCCTTCAAATGTTATTCTCAAGCTATCCAGTTTATATCTTCACCACTTGAACACCTACTAGAGTCCATGCATGGCCTACAAGTGCCTCTATGGATACAAGTATAATGGGATAATAATCCAAAACAAGATAATTATCAAAAGGATTTAAGTGAATGTAATTCTTGTTACATGACAAATGATGTGTCAACTAGTATTATTCACATTTTTAATTACAATTACTTAGGTTCAAAATTTTTTTAACAGCATAAAAAAATTGACTCAAATTAAAATCACATAAAAACAAATATGGAAGAAAGAAATATATCATAATTACAACTGTTATTCTAATAATTGAATAAAAAAATCAACCTCTTTCATATCAAAAACTAAAAAGAGGATTCTAACATAAAAATACCTATTCATAAATGATAACAGAAAATATTAATTACAACATTATATTTCAAATATATCTAAATCAATATTAATCATTGGTGTGCGAGGTGTATTGAATAAGTGAAAAATCCCATATTTTAACTATTTCCAACCTCCCAGGCTGACGTCATGAATTCCCCAGGGTGAAAATTGAATTTCTTAAGTAAGATCCAACACCCACTCAAAGCTAGTTTTGGATATCCTCTTAGTGTATTGGTCTCCCTATATGTTGTGGTATTGAATACCTCATATCCTTAAATTTTTATAATTCACTCTCTAACTTGGTATCCACATTCAGACTCTTATATTTCAACCACTCAATTAATTTTTATCAACAATAGATCAATAACTCAGACTACTTGTCATGTCATTAAATTATAGATATACTTTCTATATGACTTCCTACTTTAGCTCAACTAGTTCTGGAATAGAACTATATCAAACATCCTTGAGTGAGGACTCCCTCTATTCACCATGTATATATCATGTAATTTTTTTACCATAGAGATGGAAATTAGTTTTAGAAAATAATACATGGACTCCATCTTTCTATGAATTCAACCTCACTTCTCTCTCTACTATTCTATCACTACCTCAGACATTAAATAGATCATTTATAAGGAAAATCACATGGAGAGTTTTCAAATTCCAATATTAACTCCAAAATTGTTCAAATAAATTTTTTTAGTGATTATACCAAATATAAAGAAAACTTCTCCACCATAAAATTACACAATCAAACAAGAACAAGAAGATCACTGAAAAATGATCCTTATAGTAGAAGCAACAACAGAATCATTTTTGACTTAAGTCATTAGCCTCTCAAATCAGAGTCATCAATATTCTATCATTAACGTAACCAGAACATAACACTACCTCCATTTATAGTCTCTATTTTATTCAAAGATGTAGCAGCATTTCATCATGAACAATACGTGGAAAACATTGAAAATAGATCTATAATGCTTCAACCTATGAAAAAATAAAGATATGTAACTTACCTCTATGAACATCAACTGGAATCAAATAATCATGATTCTTGAATGTAGTGTCTCATGTTCCCTTTTCCTGAACCACAAATTGCATAAAAAAGATCTATGAATTGAAACAGTTGAGTAAATTCAATCACGAGCCACCAAAATTTTCCACCAAGGAATAGATCCACTAATTACCCCATGTATGAACCAATGACAATAAAAACTAGTTTTGACTCCATACTTGTGAACTCCATTCAATTTGATACCTCCACTAGAGTTAGCTCTTTATGACAAGCTATCCGCTTTGACAATTTACGACATATCTCCATCTCCTCATAATCACGTTATAACCCTATAAATCACCACCATGACCATCATGATGCTCAATCCAGACACTTTAAAATATTTTTTTTATAAAAAACAACATGTAATTCTCTATATTTTAACTTATTTATGTTTATTTATTTTGAAATTTATTTGTAGAAATAGCCATAACCCCTTTGGAGAAGTCTGAAATTTATTCCATCTTCAATGAAAAACGTCCAGCAAGTAAATAACATATAAAAATAATAATTTTACTAAGATAAACTATGAATTAGTTACATAAGACACTATTTTTTAATCACATGAATATAGAATTGTGATGTTCCAAAAATAAATGCAATTCAATATAAACGTCAACTCCTACATGTATTTTAACTAATTAAATCTATAAGGAATACATTCTAAAAAAACTTAATATTATAGACTCTAAATATCAAAATTCAATTTTATATCAAAAAATTAATATGATAACCTGTAAAAATCCATGAAAAAACTTTAAAAAACTTAATGAACATGAATCATAATAACATCCAACTGAAATTCTCAAATAGATTACAAAGATCAATCTTTAGTAAAAGTATGGAACCCCAACATTTCTATTACATCAATAATAATCATAGCACACCCCAAAAATACGAGTCCACTACCATGAATGAGAATCAATGTTAGGCTCTTTTTGATAACGACAGAAAATTTGTTTAATAAAAAATAATAATTACTTCTCTATATAATCACAATTTTAAGCCGACAAAATCAGTTTTAATATTTTCTAAAAGATACTCAATATGAGAAAACAAGAGAAAAAAATGAACAATAAAACCTTATGATTGTTGTTAAATAATTTATAAACATTTAACTCTTCACTCACCCTGATCTCCTTTAATTATTCTTCTCATGTTTTCCAATTCAATTATTCACAAAATGAACACATGAAAAATTTCATAAATTGTTTATAAGCACCACAATTAACATGAATCACAAAAAAATACCACCAAAATTAAAGAAATGATTCCAAGGATCGACCTCTAGTAAAATCATGGAACCCAAACATGTCCATTACATGAACAAGAACTAGAGAAAAAACCAAAAATATGATTCCACTACAGTGACATCATATGATTCAATAACATTTATAATCATTTAAGCATATCATTATAATGTTACAAATATAAATTAAATTCAATATATATAAGAAAATGTTATGCGTATTTCAACTAATTAAATATATATGGCATGCATTGAAAAAACTCATAATAGTATGGACTCAAGATATTAAATTATATAACCTATTAAATGATTGATATAATAAAATGAATATAATCCATATACATGTTATAAGGAAAGAGAATCATAAAATAGTCATGAAAAGGCACATCATTTAGCTATGGTGTACACAAAATAAAAAAATAAATTATAACCTTATACTAAATAAATAACCATTATTCATAGAAATAAGAAATAATCTCCTAATAATATGATAGTGGGTACATTATTATATAAAACATTTAAACTCCACAAATTTTAGATTTAAAATTTCTATGTGAATTTTATTCTTTACTATATTTCATATAATGAAAAAGTTTGTTCAATTAAAATTACATTTGGACCTATAATTATAATTAAAAAGGAGTTCGATCAATCTTCAAACAATTTTGGTGTTATCATTCGTTAAAAATACTTACCCCAGAATGGGTAAATCATAATAGAAAATTCACATTTTTTTTTCACATCCAATATGTTCTTCGAGAGGGAGTGAGATTGAGGAACCAAAATGGAGATTGATTTAAGGGGAATGTAGATGGTTAGGAATGGTGTGGAAATTAGCCTAAGGGGGTGAAAGGTTACTTTATATTGGGGGTGCTTGAATGATTCCATATTTGGGGGTGAGATGAATGGGGATGACCATTGTGGGGAAAAATATAAAGGATGAACACTACGATGATGAATGGAAAGGATGAAGTATGTATCGATGAACTAAAATGTTGAAACCTATGGTGACGAGCTAGAGTGGGATGTACGCTATGGCAATGAAAAAAGGCATGACATCCTTAGTATTTTTAGTTTTTTGAGGTATTCTATTTGGGAATGAACTTCCCATTATTGGGACATAGGGAATTATTTTATTCATAGGAAGATATTAATAAATATTAAAACTGATAATTATTAATGAAATTATATGTTTTTAAAACAAACTACTTATTTTCAATACATCCAATTCAATATTTTTTATTTTCTAAGTTTATATTTTATTTGGATAAATGAAATATAATTTTGATTCATTAATTAATAATATCAAATTATATATATTAATTTAATGAATCATTATAAAATTATAAATATTTTACTTCAATATATATTCACATATTTTTATTGAAAAATGAATTGTTTTTTAAAAAAATTAAAAATTTATATAGAAAATTATTAGTAAAATATTTGTTGATGTTGAATAATTTTGTACAATGTGTTTGTTTAATAGGAAACAATTTTTCTTTGATAATAGATAATTAAAATACATTCATTTGTTTGTAATATTATTATTGGAAACTGTGTGATATAGTGAAAAATTTAATTGATAATAAATGATATGTTGGTATAAGATAGTTAGTTCTAACTGAAGTATATGTTGGTAAGAAGAGTTGATGGTACATATAAAAAGTTAAAACAGAATAATATATATGTTGGAATTAATAATTTTTATTAACATATATATTATCTCATAAGAAATTTATGTTTCTATAATTTATTTTTTTGTAGTCTCTATATATTTAGGTAGTGGTTTTATTATTATTAATGATTTTTAGAAATTTTACCAGTTCATATGGAACTAAAACATATGAATTAATGGGTTTTGTGTGGAAAAGTTATCTGAGTGTTAAATTATTATATAAAAATATCATAATCACTAGTGAAAGATATTGGGGAGATACCACATTAGCCATCATAAGTGAGTTAATACTTGTTACAAGACCATCTATAGAGATATATCATCCAATTCCCCAAAACCCTTGGTGGGTAACCAAATGTGGTTAGTCTAAAACTACTAAATCCTACTAGATTACCTTATAATCTCTTCCTTTTGTAAAAATACATGTATTCTTGAAACCATATGTGTTTGTCTTCAGGTGAAAAAACAATCAATTATTTTCAGCCCGTAATCTCAATTTTCACCAAAGTATGAATTTAAAATATGATATAATTTCTATATTGAGTATTATAATATAGATGTCATAAAATTATTGAAAAAAAATAGGTCTAACAAAACAAAGAAAATATGATTGACAAATGATTAATAGGAAATTGTGACAGAGTAAACTGTGATGGTAACTAATGATTGAACAATGAATTATTTCTTGAAGGATGATAATGTGAAAGATATTTAATGTGGCTATCCATAAGATCCTTTGTTATGAGTTTTTTGAAGATGAAGCATTGGAAATTGAACGACACACCATTTTTTTTATTTTTCAAGTAACAATCTTGACAACAAAAATATAGTTCATATTAAAATGGATTTAATAATTTAGAACCTGAAACAAAAGAAATTTAAAATTGGTTTCTTTGAAACAAAAATAGAATGATATTTATGTGAATCAACTGAATCATAAAAATAATGGAATACCTAATCGATTGAACTATTTTTTCATTATAATAACTAAAGATTCAATGAAATAGATGAATTAGAACTGAGTCTTAGAATTTGTAGACATCAAAATAATAATAAGATGAATAATATGAAGAATATTAGAAGAAAAAGATTTTATAATCAGTGTAAAATAGATTTTAGAATATATTTATTGAATTTAAAAAACAAAATAGACATAATGATTTAATTAAATTCAATTTGAATAATTATGGTGAAAAATATAAAAATAACTATTTTAACATATCAAATAAATTTACTGATAAGATACCTGAAATTTTTTTTCTTGTTCACAAATAAATTGGTGATCATATATTAATATTAGTTAACCAATATTTATATTTTTTTTAAACAAACTTTATAATATTGTAAATTGATGGTTGATTTCACAATATGTAAATTATAGAATATGTAAACTCATGCATATTGAAAATTATAATTCTTATAAGTGAATCCTTATGAACAATATGATTAATATAGAGGGCTTATAAGAGAAAAAAATAAATTTAAATCTCTCATAGTTTCATGCTATGCGTAAATTCCTACCAGGAAAATGAATACAGGTTTAGTCGAAGCCACTGAAGTGTATCCATATAACTACACAATTTTTCATATTGATGAAAATTTATTATATAAAATTTAATCAAGTAACTATATAAATATCTATATAGGTGTATATTCAATCATTATAGCATTATGAATATTGAAATTGCATGATTTTATAAAATGAATGCCTAATATATATATACTATTAGAGGGAAATGGTATAATATTTATTTATGCATTATTTATTTTCATATAGTTTTAAGGAGAAATAGTCATATAGTAGCGTGGTTTATTTTTTTTGGTAATTTGAAATATCATTTGCATACATTATGAATATTGATACAAGTTTATTGAAATATTGAGTTTACACTATATGTGTTATGTGAGTGTAGTGGATATAACATAACCCATAGTAGACATACTTTAATTTCGGATGAATTGATTCTGGGACATTCATGTGAGGTGTGTAAGTATGAACTTGTATAATATATATAGTTTACCATATGTGATAAGGATTATATAATTTCAAATAATTGATGAAAATAATACGCATATAGATTTATATAATTATAAAATTTAGATACATAAAATCTATGAATTGTTTTCCCGGTGAAGCACATAGTTTCTCTGTTTATGGTGGTTTTCCAAACTCGGTTTGTTTTCATACAATAAGTATATATGTATATGAATACTTGTGTTATTTAAAAACATTCACGGTATGAATACAATATGAATATAGGTATAATGAATACTGCCATTTTTTACACAATTTTAATGATTATTATTATAGATTCATGCATCAATATGGTATCTAAAAGGTTATGGTATGAATCTGATTCTCATTTTTTTAAAATTCAATGATGTAAAATTACACAATTATTTGAAACAAATTTCAAATGAAATCAAGTGTAATTTAATGACACTAATATTTTGAAAATATAGAATTTATCTAATTAATGATATGAGGTACAATTAAACTATAAAAATCTTATCATAAAATATAAAATTCCATGAAGTTTCACTATTTCAAGTCTCCTAAAAAGGTAGTTTATAGAGTAAAGGGGTATATATACTGTCAAGTATTTTGGCCCAGGAAGACGTTTTTCCAATGTTATTTTCCTAAATATTTTCTGTTGAAGTTACACAATTTATATTCTCTTAGAAAAACATATTATTTATAGTTTGATAGAGATTATAGATTCGTATATTTTTTATTTTTTATTTTTGAATAGTCCAATGACTACCTATAAAATTTCATGAAAGCAATGGAAATGATAGAAGATAATATAACATAACGTAATATACAAGATCAAATTTGTAACTAATATTTATAAGGACCATTGTTATGCTTATAAGATTACTTTACTCGCCTTATCATATTTCAAAAAAACTCATTAATAAATGAAATCTTTCACTATTAAAAACAAAAATAGGCAGTGATAGTGTTAATATAATTAGAATGATTTAATAACACAAATGATGAATTAAATAAAATTATTTAATTTTTTTAATTGTTCAGTAGATGGTGGTGATGATCTATGGATGAGGCCAGTTATTTAAGAAATTTCATGAAAATAAACCCCCTATATTGAAATAAAGGTAAAAACATAAATATGATTATATGTTATATTTTTTCACACATTATTTATTTGGAAATTAAGAAACATTGAATGTGACTGTTATACAATACTATAAATTATTATATATTTTGAATTATGTATTATCATTGGAGAGTGATAACCCAAAATTATTTTTAATTAGAACACAATCCATGGAAGCATAAAAAAATAGAAATCTACTATACCATTAAGTAATGAATTCCACCATTGAAAAATATTCAATGGGATTCCACACTCACAAAAAAATTAAAAAGGAATCACGAATGAAAAAATTTCTTCAAGCTAGTAATTAATACAGTAAAACCTATCAAATTATCACCAATACATGTTAGCATGTAGGAATATACAATGAAATAAATTAAACCAGTGTATGAGAAACCACCTATGTGCACCTCCATAACTTGTATCTCATCACATTGAATTATATGACTTAACAATATGAACTCAATTAGCCACAAACTAAATTCAATTAGTCTAAAATTTTAATTAAATTATCCATAACCTACTTATCCCCAACAAGAATTAATTTATCCACGTAAAAATCTAAAACCTATATATGAAAGCAGAGAAGATAAAAGTGAGTCTTGAATTTATAGGAGATAAATCAATTATTCAATCATTGGATGGACTATAAAAATATTCCAAAACATATTTAAATATTATTGCACCCCAAGAAAAATATTTTATTCCATTATAATAATTAAAAAATATGTGACACAAATCAACCTCACTAGCAATTTATAATGAACACCATAAATCATTTAAATTTAAGTCATGTAGCACTGAACATAAAAATTCAAGTTCTAGAAAAGCATGTTTGAAATGAATTTCCACTACAGCTAATTCCTTTTTGTCTCCCATGATGAAACACATGTTATAAATAAGATAAAAATAATCAATATCCTAACATATTATAAAAACCCAGTTTTTCACTCAGGTATGGATATGTTAAATTTTGGTTTGATACTTTATTTTGGACCTAATATGGATTCCTAATGAGTTATAAATGGTCTATTGGATGTCCAGGGCTGGTTTGGAGCCCGAAACCTAGGTTTTGGGAGAAATTGCATGTCGAACGATTAGAGTAAACTATATAGTAAGAGTACATGGTTATAGTTAACCGTGAAGATGGTATAAAGTTTTAGACAGATCCGCTTCACGTTATTATCAAATATTTTCCCTAACAGTGTGTCATATCCATACGAGTGAACCTATTCCTATAGGTTACCATGCACGAATGGCACTCATTTTAGAAAATCGTGTGGCCAAACCATGCACATGACATTTTGTGGAATTTTAATTTTCTACCCTTAATGATATAATTAAACAAAACCCTTTTCTCCTATGTGATTTCCAGGGGAAAAAGACAATTTTCCTCCCTTTTGAATCATAAAACTCATCTAAACTAGGAATTGAGAGATCTCTTCAATCTTGACTTTGATTTGATCGACGTTAGTTGCATTTTATGCATTTCATAAATATCTATATTCACCAATAGCTATTATTTATGTTTATTTTTCTCTATTATGTTATCAAGGTTAAGGTTCATATTCCCTATTTCAAGGGCATTGATATGTTCTTTAGATCTACTCGAATACAAGATTAACAAGAGGCTGATACTGGATAAGGGGAGTCTTATGAGCCTAAGGTTGGTGGTCTATAATATATATCCAATGTTTTGTCATTTTATAAATTTTCTTGTCATCACACAGATTTCATCAGGAATCATTTGTTGAAATTATAGGTCATGCTTATAGGTGTTAGAACCATATTCCTAGACTCTTATTAATTATGTGATTTATTATTTGTGGTCACATACACAACACCATCCATCACATGTAGGATTTTTCAGCATAATTGGGTTTCTAGTGTTTTCAATCGATTGAACCACCATTTAGGTATGCCTTGTCTTGACCCTTCTAATGGTAAGCCTTCCAATATTAAATTTTTATATAATTCTATTATAATGGAAATCACATGTATTCAGTGGCTTGACCCCTCTAAGTGTAATACAATATTTATTCAGTTGAATATTGATTTGTATTAGTTAGCATGCAGTGCCACTTGACCCACCAAAGGTAAGTACATCAACTTGATTAATGAATTGTAAATAAAATCAGCTTGTATACTATATTTATGAATTACCCTAAGTACATGTAAATAAATGCTTGTTTCCATGTTTGCATCACCCCTTTCAATGTTAATGGAAGGCAACGAGGTGAAAATTATTTATTGAATATTACGTAAATGGATTAAATGATATGGTTTAATGCTACTTGACCTTGTCCATCTAATTAAAGGAAATGCTTGAACCCAATGAAATTGTTGAATGATTATGAATTAAATGAATTTATTGAATGGTTTCTTTCTCAATTGTCCGTGTCACACTAATTAAAAGAAATGGCTTGAATCTCATGACATATACAATGGAATATTTTCATAATGCCCAAAATTATAAATTAAATTAAATGTAAGGTTCCTAATTACACTAGTAGACCTTGACATAATTATTATTATAGGAATGGATTGACTTGATCTCACCTTGTATTTTTGATGGAATGCCTTACGAACTCGAGGACCACATTTCAATTCAAGGATTTTAGTTTCCTTTGGTTGATACCCACATTAGAACCCAATCCTTGTATATCGTGGGATGTTTGGTATGACATTGTATGATACCTCTTATATTATTATATTTTCCCTTAGATACACTCCTTGGATCCATCATGGATTGTAGGTTCCATGGTTATATCCATAAGGTCTAGTAAACACTTAGTAAAATTTTAACATGGATGGATTCCTTATAATTTGAAGAAAATATTATTACAGGATGTCTTAGATACAATCATTGGATCCAGTATGAATTGTAGGTGCTATGGTTATACCTATCACACCCAGTCATCTCCTAATTACACTTTTCTTTAGATAGATTCCTTCGACTCAATATATGTCATTATTATGGAAATACATGAACAATTATCCTAGTATTACACTCTTAACCCACAACCAGGCTTCAGTTACTACTAATTTAGTGATCTCTGAGGTCTAGGTTTCCTTGGTTATTACATTGTAACATTTTATTATTAAATAAAATTATTTCTTGGATTGTTACATCTTAGAACCTTCACTATAATTATCACGAGGTGATGTCAATGTTGGTTTTTACCTCACATGAATTATAATATAAACTGGACCATAATTAAATAATGAGCTGGTAACATGTTTAGACACTAACTGAGTGATGAAGCAAGTAATTTGGTATTTACGTTACTATACTGTTATACTTTATATATGCACATATACACATTGTTTCCATTTATAATAAATGAACATGATTTTATAAACACCATGGGTAGTGGAATATTGAGATTTATCTCACACCCAATCTAGGAGGGGAGAAATTATATATGTTTCCACCATTTACAAAATGTTAAATAATATAGAAGATTCACATTATATAACAATGTCAACCCATTTAGAGAAGAAGCCTAACATTAACAGCATGGACTAGAGGAAGGTACATTCTATTATATTGAAGGAATTGTTCATGTCCATTTTCCTGGCCATGATACCCCTATTATAATTGGATCAAGTCTTCATGGATTGGAATGTTTTAGGGGAAATAATCATTTTTACTAAGATATGCCTTTTGGAAATGAAGGTGAAATGTTTTTCCAAGATAATGGAAGGGAACTAGGTTCCCAAGATATTATCTATAAATGTTTAAAATATTTTATATGTGATGTGTAGAGACCCAAATCCTGATGTACATGGAAATTAAATTACTTTTTCGGAATACTTAATACATAACAAAAAATGACACCCAAGGACCATAATAGTTTAGTGTCTTTGGAAACTAGAAACATAATCTTCTAATCATGGTGAAAGATCTTCAACTTCTCCCATAAAGATATTTTCCTTTTGTTTTATTACCTAAAACCTTTCTTTATATCTTGGGAAAAATAAAAAATAAAAAAGGGTGAGCTCAAATACTCATTAAGGGTAAGCATGGGGAAAATAGAACAAACCATATATGTTTGAACTTAAAACCATGAAAATCTTGAGTTGTGAAATAAATCTTGGAAGTACGTAAGGAATAGATCATAAGACAAAATAGAACATGATAAAATAGCATGGGAATAAAAAATATAATTGTGGAAAACCATTAAGAACATGATATTATTTCCATTGTAGCTAAGGTATTGCTGCCAAGACCATCATAGTGGGTAAAGTCCATTACTGAACTGGGTTTAGTTTCCATTCCAGCCCTGTATTACTGAACCAGATTTATTTTCCATTCTAGAAAAGTCTATATCATGAAATATAAATCATTACCCAATGAATGGGAGGGAGATATATGTCCCACCCATCTCATATTTAAATCATTCTTATGTGTGCCACAAAACAATCATAAACCATTCATCATAACCCAAAGAATAAAACGGGTTTCATAAAAATCATCCCTTCACAACATAATCCATATAAAACAAATGGATATCCTTTCATCATAAGAAAAATAGTACTATGTAAATAATAGAGACATTATACTTGAAACATAAACATACTAAATAATGTCATCTTATATGGGAATAGTTTGGATAAAACACTTGAAATGAATTCTTTGGGAAAATATCCTTTCTTCTTCAAAATCATTTTCTTTTCTCAAAATGCCAAGAGATTTTAAAAGAAAAGAAATTTTTTGAAAATAATCATGAAATATTGCATAGGAAGCTTCATGTAAATAAGGCACTAGGAAACTATAAAAATTCATTCATGCCGTATAAGTTAAAAAACATTCTTCTCGTACTTTTTCCCGAAATGTAAAAAGGTACCTTATATGGTAAATAATGGAAAGATTTCTTCCATACAATGTGGTAAAATTAAAAAAAGGGTAAAAGTGAATTTAAACATACATGGAAGAATAATAAACATTTTATGAAAACATTTTTAGAAAAAATGGACATGGATGGTAAACATAACCCCAGTAAATACTTACGAATAAACCATCTCGGATAAGAATGAGATTGGAATAATTATCCCTTACCTCATGTCCAATTTCTTTCATATGTTTCCGAGACTCCTATATAGTGGGTTTAAACATATTATTAACTTGTAACAGAACCACAATAATATTTATGATATCATATATGATTCACTTAAGACTGTATATTACCCATGCATTTGACAATTCCACGTTAAAGCAGTGTTTTGGGTAAAATCATTTCATTTATTGTATGTGTCTAGACTTGTTGTTCTTGATTTTATTATTACTTATATTTTGATATACTTACTTCCAGAATGTAAAACATGATTTATATATCATATATATTCAGGATATATATGTATATAATAGACAGATAAATGAAAGGAAATACACCATTCATGAAGACGGTAGACCGTACGTATGCATGAACGTTGTTTTCATTTCCTTATTGAATTGAATGGAAGTAAGTAGATGAAATATATATATATATATATATATATATATATATATCGATTAGCATTAATATTTCAAAAATTTCATCATTATTATATATATATATATATACTTTATAATCATTCTGGAATGGTTATCCTGGAGAATGAATCACATCGCGTCGTGGAGATAGTAATCCATACGTATGCATGAGCGATGATACCGTTACCATAATTATTGATTGGTATTGGAGTGGATGATATAATATCCCAGAATTATTCTCATGTTATAATAATCAGATATATTTATTCTTTCCACCATTATAACCATCCATGTAAGGTGGTGGTGTAAAACTGATTACACCACGGTGTGGAGACGGTATTCCGTACGTATGCCCGTGCGGTGATTTAGTTTTCTGTAGGATGGATAGAAGGTGAAATGGGGTTGTTTCATATTTATAATAACATATCAGTATATGAGTGATACTGATGTTGTTACTTTACAATTAAACACATAAATAAGAGTATCTAGAATTAGAAATAAATTTGAAAGAATCGGTAAAGGATATTACCTCTTCTTCAACGCGCCTCTTCTAAACCTCATCTAAGGGCACTAAATATGGTCTTTAAAGAATAATGAGACATATAGTATGTTTACAAGGAATTGGAGAAGATAAATTGGCAGGGTTTGCCCGAGCTTGAAGGCTCAATGTGGTGTGAGGAGGAGAGGAAGGAGGTTCCCTTTTATAAGAGAGGAGAGATGCACTTTTGGAAACCTCTAAAATATTAATTTATAATAAACTCAAACCCCACTTAAAAACCTCCAAAAAATGGCTCAAATAAAAATATTAGATGATATAGGGTTTTAATCTCATCAACCAATAATATTTAGACATGTTGGTAATTTATTGTAGACCTTATCAACATGATTTATCCTTATTTAATCTATTTAATTTTATTTGGGGTAATAATATTCTAAATTTTAAATTGTTATAAATATTTACTTATGTATTGTGAATTTTCCATAATTGGATACTTTATGACATTTTAGACCATATAAAGTTCAATTTATAATTTTTAAATAGTTTTTGTTATTTTTAATCAATTTTATAATATGTTATTTTTTTAAAATAACAAGTGTCAATTTTCATAATATTCATTTATTTGAATTTAAATAAAATCCACAAAAAATATATTTAAAAAATAATGTTTAATAGATTCATAAAAAAGTCATATGCATCTATAAAATTCTCCGGGCACAATAATTAGTTCATATAAAATTTATTTTAATACTTTTAAAACCATTTATTTGATATTTCTCTTCATAAATTAATTACTACATCATTTTTTTATAATTAATTAATATATTTATTTGTTACATAAAACTTAAAAATAAAACACTATTATGTATATAAATATAATATATTCCATAATAATACTTTTACTAGAATTTATCATCTTAAAATCACAACATTTAAATTGTTATATTTATTAAATCATGAAGGTGACAAATTTGACATCATTTAAAATAAATTAATATAAGTGTCATAATCACATTTATAAGGAAAAAAATGGTCAAATATGCGACCATTCGATGGTTATGGTTTACACATACACAACAAATAAGTTTTGGTCAGGTTTTTGTGCCTTTTATTGTCACTATTAGTTTAATAAATACTGTATTATTGATTTTTTCACAAAACAAACAATTTTTTCATTACTATTATGTCACCATTAATGATAATTATTTAATCCTTAAAAATACTAAATATATTAAAACAATCTAGATAATTTTATTATATTTATTATGAATATTTATGTTCGAAGTTTTAAGAAGTTTATCACTAAATTAAAATTATTACACTTATAAGATATAAGAGAGTGACATGTTGTCACTTTATTTGGTTTTAATAATAATTACATCATTTTAATGGTCCAAAGTCCATGAAATGAATATATTTATACCCTTAGGTGATATGAGTCCAATTTTCTTCATCCAATAGATTTTTTTCAGGTGTTAGGGTAATTTTATAATCTTATTTTTAGCCTTACTTACCCGATTTACCTATAACTGTATTAAGTAAAATTTACCGTAGTTACTATTCTTAATGTCTAAAAATAAAAAGTATCCTACTAACATAATACAGACCTAAGGATTACAAATATGAAATCCATTTTTCAAAATTCAAAAACACAGAAGTTTCAGTAATTAATTTAAAATTAATCCCATTGTTAAGAAAACAAGTTTTAAAAGTTAAAATGTTGTAAAAGATTGAAATGTTTTTACCTATGAATTCATTGTAAAATTAATGCTAATGAATTAAATTATATTAAATGGTAAAAATATATTCTATTTATACTTTAAAACCATTCAATATTATAATTTAACTATATAATTTATCTCGATGAAAAAGTTTTTTTTAATTAAAATTTAGCATATTTTTACTATTTATCAAAATATGAAGGTTATCCAAATAATCTCACAAAATTATCCAAAGTAAATTTTTATATATTTATTCCAAGTAAGAAGTTTTATTTGTCAAATTTAACTTATAAAAACGTCAAAAAATAGATTTAAAGTGGGTGCGGCATCAGAAGGTGGCAAAACCTCACTTTTTGAAAAATACTTATTTTACCCGAAAAACATATTTTGTTCTCATACCATGTTCTATAAAATGTGTAAGATGAATTATAATGTCATAAAATTTAAAATTTTGTTACTACTACTTATAGCGGCTAGTTCATAATAATATTATAACAATATATCTTTGTTTAGTGAAACTCAGAATTGCGTACAACACACTTTATCGAGGAAGGTCACTATTGCGTGTAATGAAAGACAAGTTAGGGTTACGTGTAGTGCAAGATTCCTTAGGTTTTGCATATAACATAATAAAAATATAGTTCATTTATACATTGATCAAAATCTATACTTGGTGTTGAGTATATCACAAGATAATTTTGGTGTATCATACAACACAAGACATCAAAGAAATTAAAAAGATTATTTCTCATAAAATTTCAAGGTGTTACATTCTACCCCCCCCCCCCTTAAAATGAATTTCGCCCTCAAAATTCATCGAATTTATAAACCATTTACTACTTGAAAGTGTCTTTCATAGAAACCAACATCGTAAAAAGGAATACTAAAACTTAATTTTAAAAAGGAATGTTATAAACCTAATGGTAACCCAAAGTAATGCAACATTGGGTTTCCACACAAGAGAATATAGGTGAAAATATGGATATGAAAGAGAAATATAACCATCATGTTTAGATGAAGAGTGGTAGAGAACATGGCTATGAAAAATCCAAAAATCACAAAGCCATAAATTTGTGATGATCTACGGTACCATCTGAGTCATCAGATATGAGGGCACTAGGACAACATTTTTGGTTTTCAAGATCATTTCCCTAATGTTGATGAATTTTTGAATTAAAAGAAATACATACTTTATTTTGGTACATTCTCACTATTGTTTGTGCCTTGAATAATTTCCACTTAATATCTTAAATAAATGAAGTTGAATTTGTCTTCTATGAAGTGTTAGCAGATTATGCGATAGAATGATAGGTCATTCCATCCATCTCAAACATAACGATAGCAAAAGTTATATACATAAGTCCATATTATGGTGAGATTAATCATATATGGTTCCAAAAATGGACTTATAATTCATCTATCGTACCACTTAATAATATAAAACTAGTTTCTACTGACCAGGGACATCTTGTAGGCCAGTGGTAGGCAATAAAGGTCTGTCGCACTTTGGTTGTGGGTTCGATTCCCGCAACCTTGTCTGACGCGATGAGTTGTCTCCCATCCTGTAGGCTGTCCTTTTTCTAAAACAACACTATTATAACATTCTAAAGATAATATCAAAAAAAGGTTTTATCCTTAAAAAATATTATCTTATGTACAACAGAATCCATTTCAAATCATTAGGCTTATCCAAAATACTGATATCCCAGCTCATAGTATAAAAAAATGATTACTAGAAATGTCATCAACCCAGAATGTGAATACCATCATTTATCCTCTGTATATCATAAGATATATCTTGTTGGTTACATTCAAAATATGTGAATTCCTTAATCATGTATTCTATTGAAACATGAATTACCATATAATCTTTGTGAAAACATGAATTTTGTCAAAACATAACTCTTTTCCCATACCAAAATCCCAAAAGTTCTATATACTCAAACAATGATATCATTTTGTCCTTATATCAGTCCTGAGTTCATTAATACTATCAAACATTTCATTTTCTCCTTATCCCTTCATTATGCGCATATTAGGTGCTTTTCAAAAACATTTTGATCACTTTTCATGGTTACCGGTACCATATAATTGTTGAAAACCACAGAAAACCAATTCATAGATATTCCAATATTCCAAAATACTATAAATGAGATTCCAAAACACTATTTTAGAATCTCGTTACATAAACACTAAATCATTCCACCACTTCGTTGTCGTATTCAACATCCCCAATAGTGATCGCATGTGACTTCCCTTTGTCCTTTTCCTAATAGGTTGTTGATATCAATCATCATTAACAATTGGATTATGGAATTGGTTAGCATAATGCCCCATTTCCCTGCACTTGTAGTACTGAAGTGTTGGTGTTGCGTTCACTGTAGTATTTTCTCCATTCACATCATTAGCTACCTTTTCCCATTACTTTGGAACTCATCTACACGATGACCTTATTTTTGACACTTAAAACATTTTATAGTCCCTTTAATACAATCTCCACCATTCTCCTTTCCGCACTTTGAGCATAACAAAACATTTTTCTTCTTTTCACCATAGTTTTGAGATTTTTCCTTGAACTCCATCTTTTGTTTCTTGTCAAAACCAGGAGATGGATATGTAAAACCAACTTCTAGTTCTACCTTGATAGCACAACATAAAATCTTTTTATATCTACTGAAGTCTATTATAGATAATTCCATTCTAAGACTTGGTTTTAAGCCACTGAAAAATTTATCAACTTTACTTTCAGGTTAGATGATAAATCCAGATGCATAACTTGCAAGCCTTGTAAAATTCGCTTCATATATACCAACAGATTCATCATCCTTTTTCATAAGCTCAAGTAACTCCTTTTCTATCATCATTCGAAGAATATGAGGAATGAACTTATTGAAAAATAAGTTCTTGAACTCATCCCATTACATAGATTCAATTTCATCTTAGGGCCTCATATTCTTAATTAGAGTCCACCACTGGTATACTTAACCTTCTAATAGTAAATAGCAAGAATTAATTTTTCATGTTCCGAACAGTGAAGTATGGAAAATATCTTTTCAATGGTACTAATCCATTGTTCATCAACAAGTGGATCAGAAGACCCACTGAAAGATGTTGGAAATTTCCTCATGAAGGACTCAATAGAATATATTTCCCTTTTATGCTCATTTGGAAGTCCAGAATTATTCATATATTGTGTAAGTATAGGAATAAGATTTTGAACTCCATCTCCCACAACATTGTTTTGTTCAGGAGGATAATCATTGGATTTTCCATTACATTGATCAACACAGTTCCTTCGGGTTCTAACCATCGTCTAAAACCCAAAAAGAATAGTGTGAGAGGAAAAAATCATGCTAGGAGAATAAAATAATAAAGGGGGAGTACCTTCAACATCTTAGGTTTAAATCTATGATTGTAACCGTAATTCGTGGACTATGACCTATACTTATACGTAACCTTAGGGACATCCCTAGAAATACCTTTTAAATACCTATAGGGATCTTAATAAAATTTCTGCATCCTAGTTTCCAATGGTTAACAAAACCTTTCCTCTGATACCAACTTTAGAGATCCAAATCATGAGGTACATGGAAATTACATTTCATTTGCATAATACTTAATAAATAACAAAAAATGACACACAAGGATCGTAATAGTTTAGTGTCATTGGAAACTCGAAACATAATCTTCTAATCAGGGTGAAAGATCTCCAACTTATCCCATAAAGATCTTTCCCTTTTGTTTTCTTACCTAAAACCTTTCTCTATATCCTGGGGAAAAGAAAATATAAAAAAGGGTGAGCTCAAATTCTCAGTGAGAGTAAGCATGGAGAAAATAGAACAAACCATAAACGTTTGAACTTAAAAACATGAAAATCTTGGGTTGTGAAATAAATCTTGGCAGTATGTAAGGCATAGATCATAAAGGATCATTAATAATGATAAAATAGCATGGGAATAAAACATGTAATTGTGGAAAACCATTAAACACGTGATATGATTTCCATTTTAGCCAAGGTATTACTTCCAAGACCATCATAGTGGACAAAGTCCATTACTGAACCGAGTTTACTTGTCATTCCAGCCCTGTATTACTGAACTAGATTTACTTTATGTTCCAGACATGTCTATCTCTTGAGATATAAATCATTACCCAATGCATTTGAGGGATATATAGGTCCCACCCATCTCATATTGTAATCATTCTTATGTGTTCCAAAAAACAATCATAAATCATTCATCATAACCCAAAGAATAAAATGGGTTTCATAAATATCATCCCTTAATAAAATAATCCATATAAAACAAATGGATATCCTTTAATCATATGAAAAATCAAACTATATAAATAATAGAGACATTATACTTGAAACATAAACATACCAAATAATTTCATACTAGATGGGATTAGTTTTGATAAAACACTTGAAATGAATTCTTGAGTAAAATATCCTTTCTTCTTCAAAATCATTTTCTTTTCTCAAAATGTCGTGTGATTTTAAAAGAAAATAATTTTATAGAAATTAATCAGGAAATATTTTATAGGAGGCTTCATGGATGTATGGCATTATGAAACTGTAAAAATCTATTCATGACATATAAGTTAAAAAAACATTCTTCTCGTACTTTTGCCGGAAAAGTGAAAAGGTACTTTATATGGTAAGCAAAGGAAATATTCCTTCCATAAAATGTGGTAAAAGTAAAAAAAGGGTAAAAATGACTTTAAACATACATGGAAGAATAGTAAAAAATTTATGAAAACATTTTTAGAAAGCATGGACATGGATGATAAGCATAACCCCAGTAAATACCTAAGAATAAACAATCTCGGATAAGAACGATATTGGAATAATTATACCTTACCTTATGTCCAATTTCTTCTGTATGTTTAAGAGACTCTTGTATAGTGGGTTTAAAAATATTATTAACTTGTAACAGAACCATAATAATATTTATGAAATAATATATGATTCACTTACGACTTTATATTACCCGTGCATTTAATAATTCCACGTTAAAGTAGTGTTTTGGGTAAAATCGTTTCATTTATCGTATGTGTTTGGACTTATTGTTATTGATTTTATTATTACTTATATCATGATATAATTACTTCCATAATGTAAAAAATGATTTATATATCATATATATTTAGGATATATATGTATATAAAATATAGATAAAAGGAATGAAATACACCGTTCATGGAGACATTAGACCGTACGTATGCATGAACACTATTTTCATTTACTTATTGAATTGAATGGAAGTAAGTAGATATCACACACACACACACACAGATATATATATATATATATATATGAATCTATTAGCATTATTATTTCCAAAATTTCATCATTATTTATTATATATATACTTTATAATCATTCTGGAATGGTTAGCATGGAGAATGAATATCATCGTGTCGTGCAGACAGTAATCCGTACGTACGCACGAGTGATGATATCATTCCCATAATTATTGAATGTTATTATAGTGGATGATATAATATCTTATAATTAGTATCATATTTTAATAATCATATGTAGTTATTTTTTCCACCATTATACCCATCCATGTAAGGTGGTGGTGGAAAACAGATTACACCACGGTGTGGAGACGGTATTCCGTACGTACGCACACGTGGAGATTTCATTTTCTGTAAGATGGATAGAAGGTGAAATGGAGTTGTTTAATATTTATAATAACATATAATTATATTAGTGATACTGATTTTATTACATTATAATGAAACAAATAATGAAGAAGAAGTAGAGGAAGGAATAAATTTGAAAGAATCGGTAATGGATATTACCTCTTCTTCGACGCGCCTCTTCTAAACAACCTCTTAGGGAACCAATGTTGGTCTTTGAAGAAGACCAATACCTCTAGAATGTTTCTAGGGATGTTGAGAAGAGAAATTGGCAGGGTTTGATCGAGATGTAAGGCTCAAAGTGGTGTGAGGAGGAGAGGAAAGAGGTTCCCTTTTATAAGAGAGGAGAGTGGAACTTTTGGAAACCTCTAAAATATTAATTTATAATAAACTCAAACCCCACCTAAATGCCTCAAAAAATTAATCAAATCCGAATATTAATTGAGATAGGGTTGTAGTATCATCAAAAATTAATATTTAGACATGTTGGTAATTTATTTTAAACCTTATCAACTTGATTTATCCTTATTTATTCTATTTAATCTTTTTGTGGTAATAATATTCTAAATTTTAAATTGTTATAAATTATTATTTATGTATAGTGAATATTCCATAATTCGATACTTTATTAAATTTTAGACCATATAATGTTAAATTTATAATTTTTAAATATTTTTGTGTTTTTTAATTTTTTTTCATAAAATGTTATTTTTATAAAATAACAAGTGTCAATTTTGACAATATCCATTTATTTGAATTTAAATAAAATTCAAACAAAAAATATTTTAAAAAAACTTTTTAATAGATTTATAACAAGTAATATTAATCTTGAAATTTCTTTGGGCACATTAATTAGTTCATATAATATTTATTTTAATACTTTTAAAATCATTTATTTGATATTTCTCTTCATACAAAAATTACTGCAATATATTTTTATAATTATTTAATATACTTATTTGTTTCATAAAAATTAAAATTAAAATAATATGATTCAGATAAATATAATATATTCCATAAGAATACTTTTACTATAATTTATCATCATAAAATCACAACATTTAAATTGTTATATTTATTAAATCATGAAAGTGACAACTTTGACAACATTTAACATAAAATAATATAAGTTTCATAATCGTTTTTAAGGCTCCAAATGGTCAAATACTCGACCATTGGATTATTATGGTTTACATGTAAACGACCAATACGTTTTGGTCAGGTTTTTGTGCCTTTTAGTATCACTATTAGTTTAATAAAAACTATATTATTGATTTTTTCACCAAATAAACAATTTCTGCATCACTATTGTGTCGCCATTAATGATAATTATTTAATCCCTAAAAATTATAAATAAATTCACAAGATGTATATAATTTTATTATCTTTCTGGTGACTATTTATTTTTGAAGTTTTAATAAGTTTATCACTAAATTAAAATTATTACACTTATAAGATATAAGAGAGTGACATGTTGTCTCTTTCTTTGGTTTTAATAACAATTACATCATTTTCATGGTCAAAAGTGCATGAAATGAATCTATTTAAACCCTTAGGTGATATGGGTCGAACTTTATTCATACAATATAATTTTAGCCAGTTTTAGGATAATTTTATAATCTTATTTTTACCCTTAGTTACCCGATTGACCTATAACTGTAGTAAATAAAATTTATTGTAGTTACTATTCATAATGTCTAAAAATAAAAAGTATCCTACTAACATAATTTGTACCTACTGATTAAAAATATGAAATCAATTTTTCAAAATTCAAAACACAGAAGTTGTAGTAATTAATTTAAAATTAATCCCATTGTTAAGAAAATGAGTTTTAAAAGTTAAAACGTTGCAAAAGATTGGCATTTTTTTACCTCTGAATTCAGTGTGAAATTAATGCTAATAACTTACATTATATTAAATGGTAAATATTTATTCTATTTATAATTTAAAACCATTAAATATTATAATTTAACTATATAATTTATCTCAATGAATAAAGTTTTTTTTAATTAAAATTTAGCATATTTTTACTATTCATCAAAATATGAAGGTTATCATAATAATCTCAAAAAATTATCCAAAGTAAAATTTTATATTATTATTCCAAGGAAGAAGTTTTATTTTTCAAATTTAACTTATAAAAATTTCAAAAACTATATTTAATGTGGGTGCCCCATCATAAGGTGGCAAAACTGTACTTTTTTAAAAATACTTATTTTACCCGAAATATTTATTTTGTTGTCATACAATGTTCTATAAAATGTGTAAGATGAATTATAATGTCATAAAATTAAAAATGTAGTTACTACTATTCATAGCGGCTAGTTCATAATAATATTATAACAATATATCATTGTTTAGTGAAACTCAGTATTACGTACAAAACACGCTATCGAGGAAGGTCACTATTGCATGTAATGCAAGCCAAGTCAGGGTTGTGTGTAGTGAAATATTCCTTTGGTGTTGTGAATAACATAATTAAAATATAGTTCATTTATACATTGATAAAAATCTATACTTGGTGTTGTGTATAGCACAAGCTAATTTTGGTGTAACATACTACACCAGACTTCAAAGAAATTAAAAATATTTTTTCTCATAAAATATCAGGGTGTTACATAATGTTTCAATGACTGATTGGACTAAAATATAACACTAGAGTGGGTAACAGAATTCTGGATATGAGAGTGATGAGGGTTTTTTTATAGAGGAGTGGTTATATTTCTCAAGATACTTGTCACTTATCAAAGATGAAACATTTGGCTCAATGATATGATAATAATTTTTAAAGAAGACCAAATGGAAGCCATTATGGCCCTGGGATTTACTATAAATGACTTTCATGAGTGAAAGCTAGATTTTGGAATATGATATATCATGGGTGATAAAGTAGTTCATATGAACTATCCCAATTGGCTTAGTAGAATATTTAATCTCAGTGGGGATGGAAGAATCCCCGAACAAGTTTAGATTGAGGAAGAAGCCTAAGATAAAGACACAAATCATATATTCCCTTATAAAGATAGTTCCTTTTTATGAAGTGAGATGTGAAATAAAGTTCTTGTGTCACATTATAGATTATTTTTTTATAGATTTAGTATGTATTTGAGTCACCCTTTTTAATGTGGATGTCATGGGAAAACAATAAGTATTATCTTTCGTCCCTTTTAAGGGATTTATTATGTTCATATTCCACAGCTACAATTCTATAATAGGGTGTGATAGAGGGTTAGAGGGAGTGAATATTCTCAATAATTTTATTAATGGAATTAGATTGGCTGTCTGATTAGATGAACCTTTTGAAACTCCATTAGTTGATGTTGGAGAGAATATGATTGATTTTGTTGTAAATATTAACACCTTTTAGATTCTATCATGTTTTAATAACTTATTTGTATTATATTTACTTCACCCAAAATCATTCAAACATGAAGGTAATTTTTTGATCTTGGGTTCATGTGGTCGGTAATAAAATTAATTAGAAAGGGGAAGTGGTCTGACATTGCTGGGTTAGGTGAGAAATGTGGAAGATATTAAATATGATGAGTCATGGAGGGGATTCCAAGAATCTATTAAAACAGTTTTCAATGTGATTATTCTATAAGAATCCATGGAACCACATTAATAGGATAAAATCATGTCCTAGGTTGGAATGTCTCTTTCTTTTAATCCATTATAATAAGTCTCTAATGTGGTCACAAATCTGTAGGCACCCCCAATTTTCTCTAGCAACATTTTTTTTAATACTCTTCTAAAGAGAACAATTACCAAAATAATAATCCTAAAATAAACTATGATATCCAAATACTTTCACATGTATTTTTGTGAGGGATAATAATATAAACCCACAAAAACCTATATAGGTACACCCATCTATTGAAGGGAGGCTACAATATCGATTAGGGAGAAGCATTTAATTATTTTGTCCACTTATTTCCACCAAAGGCTGAGGATGCATTCATGTACGTAAGGAGTGATACGGAGAAAACCTTGAAAAAAATACTAGGATGTGAATACAAATATTTTCATATTTACAATCATGGATTTAGAAAAAAAATCCATTCTATGGAAACTTTTGGTGCTTCTGTGCTAGATAATTCATTAAGTTCGTTGGTTTCCAAGCCCACATAAATTACAAAATAATAGTTTCATTGGGATAATAGGTGTTGGTTCATGCCTGCCACCAAATATATGTTTTCAAAAAAATAAACATCTTTTATTATCTTCAAAATATTAGGTAGATAATACCATGATTGTAATGTCTTGTGGTTTCTTTTGGATTCTCTGGAACCCGATGCCAGAAGTTCGATGTCATGTTATCCTACATGAAACTCCTTAAAGAGTGGATTTTTTTATTTAGACATAGGTAAATTTTTTGTAGAGACCCAAGCATGATGTATATGTACATTACATTAATTTTTAGGAATACATAATACATAACAGAAACAGATGCCCAAACACTGTATTAGTTTAGTGTCTTTGGAAACTCAGAACATAATCTTCTAATCATGGTGAAATTTCTCCAACATCTCCCATAAAAGGACATCCCCTTTTTTACCTACCTAAAACCATTATTTATATCCAGGGTAAAAGAAAATATAAAAAGGGTTATCTCAAATTCCTAGTAAGGGTAAACTTGTAGAAAATAAAACAAGCCATAATAATTTGAACGTAAAAACATGAACATAAAGTTTAAACTACAAAATCTTTAGTCATTAAATATATCTTGGTAGTACGTAAGAAATAAATCATAAAGGAATATTAATCATGATTGAAAATCATTAGAATAAAACATTTAATTGTGGAAAACTAATAATCACATAATATTATTTCCATAGTATCCAAGGTAGTACTTCCAAGACCATCATAGTGGACGAATTCCATTGTTGAACCGAGTTTACTTTCCATTCCAGCTCTGTATTACTGAACTGAATTTACTTTATGTTCCAACCATGACTATCTCATGAGATATGAATCATTACCCAATGAAATAGAGGGAGACACATATCCCGCACATCTCATAATGAAATCCTTCTTACGTGTGTGACAAAAACCTAAATCATACAGCAAAACATAACCCATGAAATAAATTGGGATTCTTAAACATCATCCCATCATATCAAAATCCATATAAGAAAAATAGACTTCACAAAAATATTTACATTGTAAAAATAATCAAATTAAATTAATAATAGGGATAGAAACATAACACTATGTCATATTATATGGAAAATAATTCTGATAAACAACTAGAACTTCGTTCATGTGGAAACTATCCTTTATTCTTCAAAAACTTTTTCTTTTCTCAAAATTCTGCACAATTTTAAAAGAAAATAAATTTGTTGAAAATAAAATTGAAATATTGTAGAATAAGCTTCATGGAAATAATGTGTTAAGAAGACTTAAAAATTCGTTCACGACGTTTAAGTTAAAAAAACATTCTCCTCGTACTTTTACCAGAAAATTCAAAAAGTACCTCGTATGGTAAACAAAATAATGATTCTTATTATGGCATATATTAAAATTTAAAAATGGGTAAAAATAACATTAAACATAAATAGGATAAAAGATAAATTTTTTTGAAAACATTTTTATAAAACATGGACATGGATGATAAATATAACCCCAGAAAATACTTACGAATAAACAACCTTGGATAAAAATGAGATTGCAAAATTATCCATTACATTAGGTCTGAAATGAATTATACCTATCAAAACCTCCCTTATAAAGATTTAAATACTGTCATTTACTTCTTAAATAATCATAGTCATTTTTATGATATCATATACATTCATATTCTTATCTTCTTATTAGTAACATTTCATTGTTACTCGTTATTTGGGTGTTAACTGCTTTATGTTCTTATGCATGTTTTGTCAAATAAATTCATATTACACTTTTCAGGTTATAATTATATAATTTTAATAATTTTATAAGTAATATATATATATATCATATTTATTCATAAAATTAATTTATATAATCATTCTTCAAAGAGGATCATGTAGAACGAATCACATCACATCGTGGAGACGGTTGACCGTACGTACAAACGAGCGACGATATCATTACCATGATTGTGGAATTGTATTGAAGTGTATAATATTTTTGATTCAATATCAAATTTAAAATAATCATATATAGTTATTTATTCCCTCATTATACCCATACAAGTATGTTGGTGATGAAAAACAGATTACACCATGGTGTGGAGATGGAAGGCCTTACGTACGCACGCATGATGATATCATTTTTCATATGATGGATAGAAGATGGAATATGGTTGTTTCATATTCATAATAACATATTAGTATACAAGTGATAATAGAGTTGTTACTTATTTATGAAACAACTCATATAGAGGAAGTATAAAAAGAAAGAAGTTTGAAAGAATCTGTAAAGGATATTACATCTTCTTCAGCATGCCTCTTCTAATCCGTCTCTAAGGGCACTAAATTAGGTCTTTGAAGAATACAAAGACCTATAGTATGTTTATAGGTAAGTATAAAAGGAAAATAAATTGGTTTTTATGGGTTTGAAGGCTCAAAATAGAGTCAATATGAGAGGTAGGAGATTCCATTTTATAATAGAGGAGAGGGGCGCTTTTGGAAACCTAAAACATATTAATTTATAATAAAATAAAACCACATATAAAAACCACCAAAATGACTAAAATTAAATTATGATATGATATAGGGTTGTAATATCCTCAACCAATAAAATTTATTCATTTTTGACATTATTTTAAACATTATCGTTTGGATTTATCCTTAGTTAATCTATAAAATTTTATTTGTGGTAATAATATTCTAAATTTTAAATTGTTATAAATACTTACTTATGTGTTGTGAATTATCCATAATTGGATCCTTTATTAAATTTTAGACCATATAAATTTAAATTTATAATTTTTAAATATTTTTGTGATTTTTAAACAATTAAATAATATGTTTTTTTATAAAATATCAATAGTGTCAATTTTGACACTATTCATATATTTGAATTTAAATAAAATCCACACAGATGATTGATTCAATAAAAAATATTTAATAGATTTTTAACATGTCTTATTCATCTAGAAAATTCATGGATCACATTAATTATTTCATATAATATTTATTTTAATATTTTTAAAACCATTTATTTGATATTTCTCATAGAAAAATAATTACTACAACATTTTTGTATAATTATTTAATACACTTATCTGTCACATGAAAAATAAAATAATATAATGAAGATAAATATAATAGATTTTATAAGAATACTTTTAGTTGAATTTATCTCCAAAAAACACAAAATATAAAATGATATATTTAATAAATTATGAAGGTGAAAATTTTTCCATAATTTAAAATAAAATAATATAAGTTTCATATTATATTTTATAAGGTTACAAATGTTAAAAAATTAAACCCTTGGATGATTATGGTTTAGATATATTTGACTAATAAGGTTTGGTCAAGTATTTGTGCCTTTCGATGGGTATTATTATTTTAATAAAAACTATATTATAGATTTTTCACTTAATAAATAATTTTTGAATTATTAATGTATAAGATATTAAAGTAATTATATATATCTTAAAAATTAAAAATAAATTAATATGATAAATAATTTTTTTTATTTCAAATGATTATTTATAATCGAATTTATTTTCTGTATAAACTTATATTAAAAATAATTTAAATATTAATGTTTGAGTGAGACATATTTCACTTTTCATTAAATAAAATAAATTAAATCTCGGTATCTATTCCTAGTGGGTTCCAATAGATTAAATTTCTACCCATGTATGTAATAGGGAATAATATAATCATCCAATTATATTAAGACAAGTGTTAGTGTAATTTTATAATATTTTTTAACATTACTTACCTGATTTACATTCAACTATGGTAAATAATACGTACCGTAGTTACTATTAATAATGTATAAAAATAAAAGTTACATATTTACACATTTTAGACCACCTGATTCCAAATTTGTAATATATTTTTACAAATTTAAAACATATAATTTTCAGTAATTAATTTAAAAGTAATCCTATTTTTGTGAAAACAGGTTTTAAAAGTTAAAACATTGCAAAAGACTGAAATGTTTTTACCTATGAATTCAATGTAAAATTAATGATAATGAAATAAATTATATTAAATGATAAAAATATATTCTATTTGTACTTTAAAACAATTCAATATTATAATCCAACCTTATAAATTAACTCGATGAATTTTTTTTTAAGTAAAATTTAGCATATTTTTACTATTCATCAAAATAAGAGAGTTGTCAGAAAAAAATAAAAAAATTATCCTACAAAAATATTTATATCCTAATTGAAAAGAAGAAGTATTTTTTTCAAATTGAAATTATAAACATGTAAAACGATATATTAAAAATGGGTGCCCCATCTAAAGGCGTTAAAACACAATTTTTTTGAAAAATACATCTTTTATCCAAAAAATTGATTTTGATCTCATATCATGTGTAAGATGAATGATAATGTTATATAAAAATATAAATGTGGTTAATAATATTCATAATGGCTTTTTTATATCCCATTTAATTAATAATATAATAATATATCGTTGTTTAGTGAAACTCTGTATCACGTACAACGCAAGCTATCAAGGAAGGTCTCTCTTGCGTGTAATGCAAGCCAAGTTAGTGTTTCATTTAATGAAAGCTTCATTTGGTGTTCCCTATAACATTATATAAACATAGTTCATTTATACATTGAAAAAAATCTATATTCGGTGTTGTATGAAATGAATTTTATTAAAAGAACTTGAAATTATGTGCAACACAAGCCAAAAATAGTGTTGTGTATACTGCAAGCTAATACGGTGTTGCGTATAACGTAAGATATTCTTGGTGTGGTGTAAAACAGAAGACATTAAATAAATTAAAAATAATATATCTCATTATATCTCAGGGTGTTACATTTTGAGCTGGATTTTCTTGATCATAAGAGGTGGAAACATGGGGGAGATGAGGGGGCTAGGGTCTGATGGTTCAAGATGTATAAGTTCTGGTCTATGTGGGGGAATGGGGGGGGTCCTTCACTGGTTGGGGAGAATAAAAATTTTGGGTGGTATCCTTTGATGAATGTTTCTCCACGTGATCTTCAAGGATATTCTGGTTTCCTAAAATTGGGTTGGTTAAATTACTGTTGGGTATGTTGGGGTTGTGAATTTTATATTCAATTTTATTTTATTAATTAAAATGAAATTTTATTTTAATATGCTACTTGAGTTTAGTTAGTAATGGATCCACCCTTTTAATCTTGTCTAACCTTATGTCCCTGTGGAACCACCCCTTCTTTCCCTAATTCCTTAGTTGGATTTTTTGATACATATATTAATCTAATCAGTGAAAAAATCCCTTAGGTGAGAGCTCCTCCAAATTGAGGGTTTCATTGTTTTCAAGAGAGAGATTTAAGTGGAGAGGATTTCTATGCACCACCCTTATGGGTGAAATTTAGGGTATGTCAGAGGGAGAAGTCAAGCAGTGGTTTGATATGGTCAGTTCTTGAACAACAGATCTCATCTATGTTAATGGGGCTATGTTAGGAAGAGTTTTTTTCTCACCGTTGGTGGTTCTCCCTCTCACCCTTACATATCAATCTCTCTCACTATCCATTCTCATCTCAACAGTGGATGGTATCCATGGTGTGTTTCTTCTAGTTCAAACAAGATTTGGAATCCAATAGTGGTTCTTGGACAACGTCGACTCATATGGATGGGCCATGGTCGAAGTTCTTGTATAGTTGTAGGCTACCTGGAGGAAGGTGATTATTGAACTCATCAGCGACAACTTCAAATGGTGTATAGCACAAAGGACCATCAAAATGAATTAAAAAGACATGGTAAGAGGGGTTTGGTTGGTATTATTTGTATTATGGGTTTATTTTTATTTTTATAGGTGTTGGTTTGTGGATGTTTTAGCAAGGCAATGGAAGGATGAGTCTTCTCTCACCACTAGCGGATCACCCTCTAACCATTGGATATCACTATCTCTTTTAGTCCATTCTTCTCTTGGCAGCAGACAGTCTCATCGGTATACTGCTTTTGGTACAAACAAGATTATGATAGCAAGAGTGGTTCTTAGAATGAATCGCCTCATATGGATGGGCACAGTGGAGGATCCATGAAAACTATGGGATACCTGGAGGGTGGTGATGCTCAAACTCATCAGCGGCAACATTGAAGAATTCCTAGAAAGAAGGATCTTCAATAGGTAAGATCAATACTATTAAATGGGGGTTTAGTCTGGTATTATTTGTATTGATGGTTTGTTTTTTTTCTTGTGGGTGATGGTTTTTTGATGTTGTAGCAAGTGTAGTTACCATTTCTACAGTCCTTATCTCCTTGTACACTACTTTATCTTTCAAAATGAACACCCCTGATGATGCTGCCCCATGCACATAGGTCATTGGATAAAACATGCATATTTTTGGTGTCCAATTTACTATTTTTTAAAAAATTTATCAATCTCTATTGTTTAATGTTGATGATTCTTATTTTAATTCAAAATTTCATGCATGTTAAATTTATGCATTTGAATTTATCTTTTTAAATGGTTGAATTTTTGGGCACTGTGTTGCCCAGTTGTTCATCAATTGTGACACTTCCTTGTAATTTTGAAAATATATATGTGATTCTAGAAATTCCTTTTCTCATTGCATGATTTTGTTTCTTTGAATTAGTATTAACGGATTATGTTTTCTATTGTAATGAAAATTATTGTAAGGCTTGAATAGTTGTAAATTCCACTGCTAGTATGTGTTCTTGTTGACTACTGATATATTCATTTTGTTAATTCATTATTATTGAATTGAAACTCAAACATAATTTATGATTATAATTTTTTTTGTAAAAAATTATCAATAATCACTATTTTTATAATTTTGGATTTTAACAATTCAAATCACCCAATAGTTCTTGGGCTATTGCATGGTGATTGCCTCTCATGCAAGGGTGCTCCCCATAACAGGGGTGAACATGGTGATAATGGCTGGGAAGAGGAGGTGGGGAGCTGGGCATGATATCATTAGAGTGGCCAGATGATGCTTTCATTGTAAAGACCTTGGAAATATTTTTTCTATCAGTATTTCTTAATGCATCTGTGATGAATGAAATTTTTTATTTTTTCACTCGAATCCACGGGTTGTACTAAAGAATGATAGTACCTCTAACATCCTATTCCTTAGATGCAAACTTTATTTTAGTATTTCTGATGCTTCCATATAAAAAAATATGATGGGATGTTTCTCATATTCAAACATGATCCATATCAGATGATACTACATGTAATGATGTATTCCCTTCATGAAAGGTTGTGTCACATAAATTAGAACCTCAATCCATATGTAAGGCCCCCAATGGATTGGGTCTCAATAATCCCAATCGATAAAACATAATATTTGCCTACCTATATTCTGGATCATTTGTTCATATCTCCCACTGAAATGAATGTTTTAAAGAAGATCCCCAAGGGTTTATTACTAAAGTCCATACTCATGTAACTTCATTTTTAAGATCTTATTAGATAATAAGGTGATAATCAAATGACATGGCCTTCTAAGGATCACCCTTTGTTTATCGGTGCCACTGATTGATTCAATGAGCAAGTGGACCAATCATACTTCTCTTATGGACCTGAATTCCTCTATGTTCCAAAATGATTATAACATGTTTATTAGCACATTCATGTTGAAAGTGCATTTGATGATGAATTTACCCATCATTAAAAAAGACATCATTTTCACCTTGAAGGGGTTATTGTTAGTGTCATAAATAATGGGCGAGTTTTCCTTTTCTAATAGAGATTGGTTCCACCAATTACTTATCAATTTGATTTCCATAAAAACACTAGATAGAGAGAGAGTGGGAATAATTCCATCCTATGGGGATGCAGATGGGGGTGATGAGTGATACAGGACTATCAAGACAACACCCCAAGAAATGATGCAGGGTAGCATAGATAGAGGGGATATCAATATATATAGAAAGAGAGAGGAAGGGATTCCTACTAGTAACTGTCATTACTAGGAATCCAATGAAAATATAAACCCTATAAAACTGTTGGAGATTTATCTCTATTAGTGTAGAGAGATTATGTTACAATTAGTGCATATTTGTGTAAGAACATATGTTTTTTATTTTCTATGGTTTTACTTAAAATTTATATTTTTAGAGAATTTAATAGAAATACATGTATATATTAAGAATTAATAGTTCAATTTTGATCCGTAAATTTTATTTAAAAATCATTGATATATTCTATTTTACCTTTTAATGTTTTTTCTCGGTATCTCTAAAAATTAATTTATAAATATTATTATTAAAATTTATGATATATATTTCTTCTTATAATTATTTTATTATTATTAAATTATAAATTTCATTACATATTTTTAAAACAAAGTGAATAATATAATTATTAATATATTATTTATTTAATTAATTAGATTCTTAAAAATAACAATATGAATAATTGTTATTTTCTAAATATTAATATTAACACAATTAAATGTGTTGTTAAAAATATCAAATAAATAAAAATAAAAATATATGAAATTATGTTTATAATTAATAACTAAATTTTAAAAAGAAAAAATGTTGCTACTATAGTACAACACAAAATCTGGAGTTACAACATAGAAAAACACAAAAAATGCTATTGGGGATGGCATACGTTGACGTTCAATTTCAGACCAAAAATGGCATTTTCATACCAAAATTACCGTGATTTGAGATGGGTTTCTAGGAATGAATTGTATAAATTTGAACCATATTGAAAATATTAAAACATAATAAATACAAATATTTAAATATTAATTATATAAATTAAAATAATATTGAAAATATTTATCATTATAAATAAATATGTTTAAATTGTAAAAATAAATAAATTAAAAAATGATAAAATTTTTTGAATCCCAATTTTTTAAAAAATAAATAATATTAAAAATCAATAAATAAAATTAAATAAATTAAAACAAAAAATAAAAATTCATTAATACCATTTATTAAGTGAATTACAAACTCATACAAATGGATAAAAATTAATTAATAAATAATAATACCATTGCAAATTGTCTATATATGCATTATATCAATTATATATAAAAACTAAAATTAATGATTATCTTTTATAATGTTTAATAATAATTAAAAAAATAATTATTTAGTTAAATATAAAATTATTTTAAAATGTATAAAAACAATCAAATTTGAGCATATTAATATATATATATATATATACATATATACACATATATACATATATACATATATACACATACATATATATATTAAAAAGTTATGGCTGAGGAAGTGGCTATGATGATTGGACAACAACATGGGGGTGTGGTCTAAATGCGTATACTAGGTCTTCTTTCATGTAATATAAGATATATTTCACCCTAGAGAAGGAAAAGATCAAGGACTAGTACTATGTGATCTTCAATCAAAGGAAACCAGAGTTAGAGAGGGAAACTACTGATGATGATGACTCTGACCGTGATTATGGAAGTAAACCTCTTCATGATTTTTAGTTTTCCATTATGGATGAGGGAATGCCTCTTTTTTTAACCTCATCCATCAACTTTTTTCCTCTTTATGAAAATTATTTTTATAATAATTTTCTTAGGAGTGGCTTTTTCCTGTCTCCTGAACATTTTGAGTAATATTGAAAGTGAAAAAATTACAGAAAATAATTATAATCGAGAATTATTAAAAATGAATAAATAAAATTATATTATTAAATAGACATACATGTAGACATATATATTTTCATGTTTATGCATGCACAAATAGACACACATATAAAGGATGATACAGATATGTACATATACCCATTCACACATGTATACACATACACATACATATAATTACATAAATGTGTGCTTACATACACACATATATGTGTACACACACAATCTATGTAATTTAAGACATAGAACATAAATATATGTACACAAACATATAAATATTAACATTTAATATATATACAATCATATATATATATACACATATACATACATATACACAAGAACAAATACCTATACATACAAACACATGAATGTACATTTACTTTCACACACATATTCATATATAAACATATATGCACATATACATACCCACACAATCATATATTTACAGACATTAACATACACATACACAAAACAAACACACATAGATACACAACACAACACAATACATGCATAAAAATAGAAAACATACATACACACTCAATTACATATATATATAAAGATACATCCACATATGTAACACCACACCCCTCGAAGCCCAATTTCAGTGCATAATATTATTACATTATCATGATTATAAGGAATCAAATACAGACGGACTGATCAGTTTAGTTGTATTGGTAAAATAGATACATACATGAAATTAAATTTACATTTTAAAACATAAAACATAAAATTATTTTCTTTGACCATGCCATTAATCCCCCTAGTATAACCCATTATATCAAACTCTAAGAAAATCATAGTATCACAGGGAAAATAAATCATATGAATGCGGTGAGCCGTAATGCTCAATAAGGGTAAACAATTCAGTGGAAGCTTTTATAAATGAGAATAATCTTTTAAGGAAATTTGTATAACTGAAACCCAAGGATTTTAATCATAATATGGAGCATAATAAAGAAATAATAAACTGAATGATTACATATAAACATTAACATGAATATTTTACTAGTCGAATGATCATATTTAATATCAATAACTAATAACATAATGATGGAATGCTTGATGCTAGATGTCTACACTATAAATATATATCATCAAGATAGTTATTTTAAAGATCTATCCTCAATAATGTTTATGTCTATGCAACGAAACCCATCTGGTTCGTGTCATGATCTATCCTCCTAATAATTTGAAACTGCTTGGAAACAAATGAAAAGTAGTTGTCACCAACTGATTTGGTCTCATGAGACTAATCGATGCATCTAGGGGCTGTAGAGGGCACCAACCACCACTAACCAAGTCCAATGAATTCCTTATATGAAAAAGGATTAATCATAAACATCATAAACATTTTTATTGAGAAACTAGCATAAAAATGTGAATACTTCAATAATAAACAATGAAGGGTATCGAAATAGCACATCCACAATCAAACTGATCATAAATACTACAATAACATATGGTATAAGGTATCATAAGATATCAAAATCAATCAATCAAAATATTCAATAATGGAGGAGACATAGATGAAAACACTCTATTAAAATCCTTTGAAATTTCATTAGAGGAATCCCCTTTTTTATGTTGAAATTATTTATTCACAAAATGAGTATTTATAAAATGAATTTTTTTTGAAATATACTTTTTAATAAAAGTGACCCATGCCACTTTGAAAATAATGAGATAAATTATAAAATTAACATTTAAAACAATCATTTAGTCATAAATAAAACCATAAAACCCATTTTGAAAACATAGAAATTAATGAGAATGATTTAGAAGAACAAATATTAAAACATTTTAAAGGATATTTTAGTTAAATATTACCTTACATAAAGAATTAAAAAGTAACTTTTTTTAATACATTTTAATTAACATAAAAATAGATAAATAATATCCTTTATAATCCTTTTATATATACATGTAAAATATTATGAACAATATTGGCATAAAGAAAAGATGTGATAACTAAATATTTAAACATTCAAGGTATCCCATATTACTTTGATCATCTAAATATTAGGCTCCATGAAGATTAAAATTTAAAAAAATATTATAACAAATATATTAAAGACATTATTAGACTAAGGGTCTGTAAAAACACTTCCTAAAATAAGGTAAGTGTTTATAACAACAAACCATACCTTAATGGAAGGATATTGAGATTATGTCCCTTACTAATTAAGTATCTTTTGATTCATGAGATCCATGAATGATAAAATCAAATGGAAATTTATAATATCTTTAAATAAATGAAATTCATGATATAAATTTTCTATGGTAAGTATGTCCACCACATAAGATAATCAAGTGATCAATATGAAAATTATCAAACAAATATAAAAAGTGCGATGAAATCCCCTTACCTTAGGTATCATACCCTACATATATGTAAGAAAATCATGTATAATGGTTTTAAAAATATTATTAACTTCTAAAATAATCATTATAAAATATATGATATCATATACGATACATTTATGAATATATATTACCCGTTTATTAACAATTTTCATGTTAAGGAAACATTTCTGGTAATAACAGCTTTGTTTATCGTACGTGTATAGAATTCTCATTGTTGATACTATTACATAGATAATGATTTGATTATTTATATAATTTATAACATGATTTATACATCATATATATTCAATATAGAAACATATATAAAATAAAAATATATGAAATGTAATACTATGTTCACGGTGACAGTAGGCCATACGTACGCATAAACACTGAATCTGTTTTCTTATCATATTGAATAGAAGAATGAAAATAACATATATTAATATATAAATATATATTATTCCAATATAATTATTATTTTATAAATTTCATATGTGTTCATTATATATATTTTTATAATAATTATTTAATGTTTATGGTGGAAGATGAATCTCATCATATCATGGAGGCGTTAAGTCGTACATACGCATGAGAGATGATATCATTCCTTTAATTGTAAAGTGGTAAGGAATTTGATAGTATAATAATTATATAGAATCAATTTCATGTATTATTTATATAAATTATACCCATTATTATACCCATCCAAATAAAGTAGTGATGAAACACAGATTACACCATGACGTGTAGAGGATAGGTCGTACGCATGCACGCATGGTGATATTATTATTTGTAGGATGGATAGATAGAGTAATATGGTATTTACATAATCATAATAACATCTCATAATATATAGGATACTATATTTATTACTTTAGTATGAAAATAACCTAGGAATAGAATGTATAAGAAGAAAAAAACTTGAATGAGTTGGTAAAACAATTACCTCTTCTTCGAAGAACTTCCTTTGGATCTCCTCATAGTAACAGTAGGGGAAATTTTTTTAGAAGACCATGACCTCCATAACATAGATAATAATGTTGGGAAAATAAATGGGAAGTATTTTTTTAATCTATAATGCTCTAATTGGGATGATAAGGTGGGGGAGGAGGTACATTTTTATAAAATAGGAGAGGGGTGTTTTTGGAATCCTCAAAAATATTAAATTAATATTAATTAATTTTATATAAAAAATGGATCCAAAGTGAGTTATTTTGGAACAATAATGAGTATTTGTATAAATTACTCTATCTATTATTTCTTACTCATGTTTAGATCACATTAGTAACATTATTTTTTTGTTATTAACACTTAGTTAGACAATTTGACTCTTGTCATGACAACTTGGATTTTTGCACTTTATGGTTAATATAATTATTTTAAAAAGGAAAAAAATACCAAAAATGGAACATTAATATAATATTAAAAATTATTATTTTTATTTATCTTAATTTTATATTTTTATGAATTTGTTATCATTTAATAAAATTTCATTTATCTAAAAGTATCATTTATGTCAATTTTGTTACTACTCATTCTATGTCTTTTTAAAAATACCTAACAACATGATATGTTCGAACCAGAACTTATAATATATTAATAACATTTTGAGGTTATCTATAATTTTTTTATGTTACTAATTATATAAATTTATATTTATTTTAATAATGTTAATATCATTTATTTTAATATTTTGACTAATTAAACAATCCTGACATCGTTATTACAAAAGCCGTTAATTTAATTATTTCTTCCCTAAAGATTGAAAATATTATCATGATGATGATAAATTTATTATCTTCTAAATTACTATCTTATGTACAACCCTATATTTAAAATGATTTAATAATTAAAAGTATGAGTAAAATAATTTTAACACACCTTTAAATAAAATATAACCATTGTTATATTCTCACCAGGTTGCATAAAAAAGTTACAATTTCAGTATAATATATATATTATTATAAACCCAGATATCCACACAAATTAGGAAAATTTTATTATTTTTACATTTAATTACCCAATTTACCCTTATCCGTGGTAAATAAAAATTTTCTAAAGTTATTATTCAAAAAATACAAAATAAAAAATAATTTTATACTATTAGAATATAAATATCATATTAATTACAACCATGTATTTCTATTTTTCCATATTTAATTCGTATATGAGGTTAAATTAAGAATAACACTAATCGAATAGATATGGCAAGAAGGTGGGTAAAAGAGACTTCCAAATGTTCAGTAAGTTATTATATCAAATTTTTATAAATAATATATTAAAATGACTTAAATTGGATAAATATATTTATAATTAATCTATTTTTACTTTAAAAAATTTTAATATATAAATTAACATTAATAATAATGAAAATTTTGTTTTTAACTAAAATGCAGTATTTTTCACTATTCATCAAAAAATGAAACTTCTTAGAAAATTACAAAAAATTTACCCTAAGATAATTTAGATATTCCAAATTCAAAAATTAAGTAATTTTTTTTTGGAAAAAATTTTCATATTACAAAAATGATATTTAAAATGGGCTCGCCATTAAATTCCGGTAAAATTTCCTTTTAAAAAATTATATAGTTTTTAAGCATAACATATGATTTCTTCTTATAGAATTGTATTTGAAACACAAAATTTTAATGTTAAAATTATATGGAATATAAATAAATCACATAATGTAGTTTATACTATTCAAAACTACTATTTAAATTTCTAGTTTAGTTGAACATGGCATGCATGAACTTGAAGTTGCATGCAACACAAGATATTGAAAATAATAACTTTAAAAAGGTACATACCATAAATTATTAGGGTGTTACATTATCCCCTACTTCAATAAATTGTATCCTTAATTTTTTTGAATTTGTATTTGGTAACTATGGTTTGACTATTCAAAATACACTTATAAAATCCCCCATTGAAATAAGGGTTGATAAAACTTCCACTTTAAAATAAAGAAAGGGAAGTAAAATGTTTATCAATAATAACATATCATATGGTTCCATGTTGGAAAACAATGAAATGGAGAAGAAAAATAACCATCATGTTGTTATGGAGAGTGATATCGAATATAGAAAGAAGAAAATTAAAAATCACAAAGCTATAAATTTGTGATGATCTGAGGGACAATTTCATTCATCGAAAAATAAGGTAGTAGGATAAATTTTTTAGTTTAAATATATTTTTAACTAATGTTAAAGAATTAATTTAACTCTAATAACATAAGGAAACATACTTTCTTGAGATTTATAATTTCCTCCTTTAGTTGTGTTTCATTCAATTTTCACGTCATTTTGTACTGTTGGAGATGGATAATCAAGATGAATTTTTATGCCTTAAGAAGTTATGATGAATCAGAAGGTCTATAAGTATTTACTTCATACATTAAATGATTTCCAATGAAAATGATGTTACTACATTGTATCTAGTAAATCATACTTTAAACATGAACAACAATATCCAATGTTCAACTTAATCGATTCCATAAATAGTTACCTTAAGACTCATTCAAAATAATTCTATCCAAATTTAAAATCTCGAAATTTAGTTAAGTATAACTAAACTCTCAAAATTAAATTCTCAAACCAACAAATAATATCACATAGAAAATAAATGAATACCTTGATCTACTTAAAACATTATTGAAAACATTAATTCTTCATGATTCTCAAAGAAGAAGTAATGCAGTATATTCCTAAAATCCTAAATCATTCTTATAACTAGTAAATCATTGATGAAATACCCAAATGATATAATTTCTTAAATCCAAACCTAAACACATTAATCACTACTCTTTTTCTGTTGTAGTAGCCTAATCTTAACCCTGACCCATCAACCTCCTTTGAAATATATACCTTTGATGCATGAGACATTGATATGCATACTATCTCATATCATTATTGTTGAATCATTGTACATTATAAACCATTTTCTTATCCTTTCAATCTTATTCATGGTGTATGTTCTCCATAAACTTGTAACAAACTCCCATTCCTTTTAACGATGTGACAAGATGATTATTTCTATAATTATTACATGTTGGAAAATACTTCTTTCCCTTCTTCCCTTTATCTATATTTACCAATGTCTTCCTTTTATTCTTGTGCTTCCCTATAAATCTATAGTACCTTGGTTACTCTTTACCAGTCCCATTATCACATCATACAATGTCCTCATAATATAATAATTTTTTAATGATTATTTTCTTTATAAATATTGGGTTAAGGACATAAAAGATATGATCATTCATTCTCTCTATATCACATGCATTGGTGAGGTTCAAAATCCTTAACTATGATCCATTTATAAATGAATAAATGAATTAGGGTATATCATTTCATAATGTATAATCTAAAAAAATAGAAAAATACTTAACATAAATAGAAAAATTTAGGTGTAGATAGTCTCATAATCATAAACATGATTTCTTTTAGGACATATTTAATTTTAAATATCACATAATGTTTTTTGAAGAAAATGTGAATTATCCTGAAAAAATGCCCTGAGAGAGTCAAATTGGGTGTGTAGTAAGGCCCATTTTCATGTATCGGGTTATGCCGAGTTAGGAACAATGCACCTTGTAAGAGTTGTCACTCCATGGTAAATCAATTCTATAATTACATCCACTTGTAATATCTATTTAGGGATATATTATTTGGAATACCCACATCCTATCTACCTTATAAAAATTCTTATATTTTATTCTTTACTTATCCTTAAATTCTATCATTGTATTTTCCCCTAATATATGTTTTCTAAATTTGATTTCAATGTTTGTTACTAAACTTCATTTGATACCAAAAATAATTCCCTAAAAGTAGATGACCAGAGCCTATGAATTATTTTATTACTTTTTCGTGATTACTAGTAATTAAATCCCAAAGGACTGAATCATTTAATTGTCTGGGTAAACAATATACATATTTGAAATTCACATTATATTATATAAAATAAAATACAAAAATATTTGTCTTCCCTCATTACATTAATCCAAATAGTGTACCCATATGTATAAAACTGAAAAAAATCTTTGAATCTCGTGGAAAAGAAAATATAACAATGGTGTGGGATCTAATGCTCAATAAGAGTAAATAATTTAGATGAAGCTGTCACAAATAATAATAAACATTTAAGGCAGGGTGTATAACTGAACCATAATCTTTTTAAAAATAATATTTATCATAATATGTAATGAATAGATCAAATAATCCCATATAAACATTCAAGTAGATATTTTAAAAGTCTAATAATCATTTATAATATCAATACACAATCTCATAATGATGGAATACATGATGTTGGATGCCATAACTATAAAGATATGTCCTCAAGATAGTTACTATCAGGATATATCCTTGAGATAAATAATGTTTGTGGGTAGAAAACCATCTAATTTTTTTCCAAGATCTATCCTCTTGATAATTATAAACTTTTTGGAAAAAACATAAAGGGGTTTTTACCAACTTATTTCATCTCATGAGACCTAATGATGCATCGAGGGGCTATAGCAAGCCCCTCCCATCACTTACTAAGTCAAATTAATTCCTCATATAAAAATTGAAACAAAAACATCATAAACATTCATACTGAGATATATCATACAAAATGTAAATACATCAACCATAAACCATGAATGGTATGAAAATATCACATCCATAGTCAAACTAATCATAAAACCTTCAATAAAACATGGTGGATGTTATCATATGCGATAAAACTCAATCAATCATAATATCCAACAAATTATGTTGACATAGATAAAAATAATATAACAAAATTCTTATAAATTTCATCATAGGAATATCCAATTTTTACTTTGAAAACATTCATGCCCTTATAAATAAATTTTTAAACACAATTTTGAAAACATAAACATGAAGGATAATGATTTAGAAGAATAAAACTTAAGAAGCATTTTAAACCATGTTTTAGTGAGATTGACTTAAATAAAACCATAAATGGATCCATTAATAAATAAATTAAATGAAATTTAAAATATAAATTAAATTTTATTTATAATTCAATTATATATATATATGTAAAATAATATCATGAATATTATCATGGATAAAAGATGTGATAATTAAATCATTAAACATTCCTCATGTTGCATACCACATTGAACATTTAAATATTAAGATCCATGAAGATTAAAATATAATAAAATATTATAATATGTATATTAATTACACGACATGTCAAATGGTCTGTAAAAACACCTCATAAAAGAAGGTTGATGTTTAGAATAACAAACAATGGCTTAATGAAAGGAGATTGAGAAGAAGTCCTGTACTGCCTAAATAACATTTGAATCATGAGATACGTGAATGAATAAAATCAATTGGAAACATAAAATATCATGAAATAAAGGAAATTAAAAATATAAAATACAGTAGGTTATTATATACACAACATAAAATAAACAAGTAGTGATTATGGAAATTATATCATAAATATAAAAAGTGAGATGCAATCCCCCTACCTTAGGTTTGACATCATCCGTATATTTCCAAAACCCTTATATAATTGTTTTAAACTTATTTTTAGATTATAAAAAAACATAATAATACTTATTATATCATATATGATACATATATGAATTTATATTACCCTTTTATTAACAATTTCCAAGTTAAAGCAACATTTTGTTTAATAACTGATTTCTTTATCATAAGTGTTTTGACATATTATTCATGATACTATTACATAGATATTAATTTAATTACTTTTATAATGTTAAACATGATTTATATATAATATATATTAAGTATATAAAAAATATAAATTATAGATATATGAAATGGAAAACACCGTTCATGGAGACTGTAGTCTGTACGTATCCATGAACACTATTTCCATTTTCTTATCATATTGAATGGAATAAGGTAAACAAAATATATGTGAATATATTAGTAAAGAAGAATTATTTCGTAATTTATTTCATATATATTCATATATACATTTTTATATTCATTAACTAATGGATAATGTGGAAGATGAATCTCATCATGCAGTGGAGACGATAAGCCATACATACGCATGACCGATAATATCATTCCCATAATGGTTAAGTGGAATGTAATTTGATAGTATATTAATTTTATAGAATAAATATCATGGAATTTATATTATTTATATCCATTATATCAATCATTATATGTATCCAAAAAATGTATTGATGAAATAGAAATTAAACCACGGTGTGGAGATAGTATGTTGTATGTATGCACGCATGGTGACATTTTTTTATAGGATGAATAAAAGAAGAAATGTGGTTTTCCCATAATCATAATAAAATATCAAAATATAGATTATAATAATTTTATTATATTATTCTGTGAACAACATAGAAAGATGAAGTAGAAAAAGAAGAAAACATGAATGAGTTGGTAAAACAATTACCTCTTCTTTGGTGGAGTTCTTTGGGATCTCCCCTTAGGAACACTCGTGGTGGAATTTTTTAAAGAAAATGACCTCCACAACTGCGATAATAATTTTGGGAGGAGAATGGGATGATTTTTTCAATCTAGGAGGCTCATTTAAATGTGATGACGTGAGCGAGGAGGTGCCTTTTTATAAGAAAGGTGAGGGTAATATTTTGGAATCTTGTTAAATATTAAATTAATATAAATTAATTTTATATTAAAAATTAATCCAAAGTGAGTTATTTAGAATATAATATGAGTAGGGGTATAAATAATCCTAACAAATGTTTTTAATACATGGTTTGGTAACATTATTTACATTATATTTTGGCTTTAACCATTTGTTAAACTATTTTACTTTTTGCATGACTACTTGTCTTTTTTACTCTTTATGGTTTATATAATTATTAAAAAATTAAAAACGAACCCCAAATAGATCATTGATGAAATATTTAACGTTATTCTAGTTATTTGGATGATTTTTTGTTTTTAGTAATTTTATATCATTTAATAAACACTTATTTATTTTAAAGTATCAATTTTTTAAATTTTGATATAATTCATTATTAGTCAATTAAAAAATATACTAACAATGTGATAACTTCAAAGAAACACATATTATATATGTATCATATGTCTATGTCATCTATAAAAATTTTCAATGGAATTAATTAATTATAATTATATTTATTTTAATATTTTTAATATCATTTATTTGATATTTCTATTAATTAAACAATTACGACATCCTTAATATAGAAGCCTTTAATTAAATTATTTATTCCCAAAAAATAAAAAAATTATCATGTTTAATATAAAAATACTATATTTCAAATTACTATTTATAGATTATTTTTTCTTATGTGGAACCCTTTATTAAAAATTATTTATTTATTAAATGTATGAGTATGATATTTTTACAAAAAAATATCCAAGAACCGGGCGAAACAAGTCTTAAAAACTTTATTATTAAAAATAAAACAACAATAAGGATTACAAGGTGGTTTAAAAATATGATAGTGAACAATTAATCACATGTCATCATTCACTAGAGAGGTGCAACAGTCAAGAGCTCTAAAGGCCCACATTATGTTTTTTCGAGGACCACCCCTTTGACAAAGTATCTTCTAGGTGGTTGGACTCTCTATTTTAATTTGAAACAAGAAAGTTGAGATGTTTAACACGATTCATTCAAGCCACCCCATGAGGAAGGAGATTCCACGTGACATTCATGGTTTTTTCTCCAATTTTATGACTGCATTTTCAAAATCAGATTCAATTCATAAGGAATGGCACTTATGATAAATAGAATGTTTAATCGCATAATCTATTTCCCATATTCATCATCATAAGATATACCAATTCTTATATATTGATAATGAATCCTTTAAAAAATCCATGATGGGTTCTAAAGATACATCCACAACCTATTGGTCTTAGAATTCTTGAGGTAGTGCAATCAACATTACCTTTGATCCACAGTCTGATGGGAGTTATCCATCTCACAGATTTGAGGACCAAAGGTTCCTTCCTCCTTCTTACAACTCTAAAAAGACTAAGAATTTTCAAATCATCGATGTCATTGTACATATATCCATCCTAAATGTTTGAAACAACATGAACATCCCTATGCATGACCAATGTTCCAACATGAATAGAGGGGACCTTCACTTAAAATAGCTTCATGTTTCGTGCCCTACATATTTATTCAAGAATAGATGTCGTAGCCACCACAAATAGATCTATAACAGTTTTCTCCATCCATTGTTTCAAGGCAATGATAGCTAGTGAATGAGAGACTTACTTGTGTTGAAACACTTCCCAAAATATTTGTAAATTGATCTTTCATATTAGCAGTCAATGAAAATGTGTTTAATGTTATCTTTAGCACCAAGAAAAAGTTGGTAAGATGAGGTAATGCACTACCAATATTTCCTTAGTTGATCCAATTTTGGTTACATGTTTTTCTATAATTTCCATATGTGAATGAGTTTTGTAGTTTTAATTAAATTCACCATGAATGAAGAAAACAAAGATGGTTTTCTGGTGGAATTACCTATCTTGATCTTGTAATATTCCTTAATAGTAAGCATCCCATTGCATCCAAGCCTATACAATATAGGGTCAACATACATGAATATATGATTATGAATCTCATTTAAAACATATAGGGGAATATAATCAAGTGTACTATATTGAGTCATAATGTATGAGATATTATTTTTCCTACTGTCAAAAGGTAAATCCAGCCTGCTCCCAAGGGGATGATCAAGCCAGGAAGTGTCACAACAGTAATGATCAGAGTTCCTGGAATCTAAGCATTTGGTCTTCAGTATAATTTCATTAAAGGATCATGTAATAAATGTCCATAATGAGGTCCCATGATTATAGGGGAATCCATCAATCAAACTATCCTTGATACACATGTTATCAAATGAATTAAGGGGTCTTCAATTGTTAGTATGTTACATGTAAATTTTCCAATCAAAAAATCATTTGCAACATTTAGATCTTTGATATCAAGCCCTCCTATTTGAATGGGTTTAATAATAACATTCCAATAAATAATGACCAATTTTCTTTTCACGTATAGAGTCAGTCCATATAATGTTTCTAATCAGGCCTTGTAGTTCCTTAATGACCCCTCATGGACACCTGTAAATAGAGAAATAAAGAAAAAACTTTTATGTAATGACATAATTAATGAGATAAAATCTTCCCACTTGATAGATTGGATTCCCCTTTAATTTGTATAGTTGGTTGATGATATTATTTCTAATTCCTCTAATAAACTAGATCTGGACTCCACCCCCAAAAGAGGGACAAAAATACAGATAAAAAGAAGGGAAACCTTCCTCACCCTATTCTTATTTTCTACACAGCTGATGGACTGTCCATACACATCCTCATAGTGAAAAAAGAGAGTATGAATATTTGAAATGGTTCTCTTTGATGTTTTTCCAAAGATAAGTATGAAAACTGCAAAGATTTAGTGGGAGGAATTGAATACATTCCTCCCATCCTTAATTATGTTTAATGAGGTCAACCTAAGTAAAATAATTAATACAACTACCCATGTAGTCTATTGAAATCAATAAAAGAATCCATTAAAGTTTATCTCCTTGCCCAACTATTATGGTACATAAAAAGTAACCCCTTAAGATACCATTTATTAAAATGAAAAACCAAGAAGATGAAAGGGTGAAACATGTTAATCTCACAAAGGTGTATGAAAACCCATATATACTACGTATATTGAGCATAACATTCTATTTGAGGGTGTAAATGGATTTAGGAATATCAATAATGAGGGAGAGGTTCCCCTTTTTCACTTCCATCTTCATAATGTTGACACTCTCTGAAGAAGTGAACATGCTATTTAGAATACATATTATAGGGATGAAACCATATTAGATTGGAGTGATGTGGTCCTTAATAATTCCCCCAAATATGGATATAATAATTTTGCTGATGAATTTAAGAATTGTATTCCCATGGGCCACTAGTTTAAAGTCCTTGATGTTGATCACATTGTCCTTATTGTGAATCAGGGAAATAAAATTTCAATTGGCACCATAGGGTAGAAAAATGATCAAAAAAACACATCACAACATTAACCACTTCTTCTTTGAGGTTATCCTGGTAAAACTTGAAAAACATATTGGTGAATCCATTGGGTCTACCTGCACTTTCCATGTTGAGGTAGAAAAGTTTTTTCCTGATTTCATATGTGTCATGTGTTCTGATAAGATCTTGATTTTTCCTCTCATTAATGCAAGAGGAATATTTTTAATCATATTTGATGTGATTTAAAACCCATCATCTATGTAAAGTATACTGAAATAATCAACCACCACTATAATAACATCATTTTCAGAAGTTAATAGTTTCCCATTAATACTAATGGAATGATTCCCTACCATGGATTGTTTCTCCCTATGAAGCCTATGAAAACAAAATTGAGTTCTTATCTCAGTACATCAACCATTTCAAATTCATGTGACTTCTATCCATCTTTTCCATGATTATTAGATGTTCAAAGTGCTTTTTTTGAGCATTCACTTCATTTATGGAAGGCATATATTGATTTTGATCCCTATTATGTATATTTGAAAGATGTTATTAATCACACTAAATTTCAATATCCATCTTCAAAAACGAGTTTTTTCTCCACCCCCTTAGGAGGATTTTGGTATATTTTATCTTCTCAACAAGTCTCAGATGTGGTGTTCCATTTTTTCCTATATTTAATGCCTCCACAATTACTTATCTGCATCAAGAAATAATAACCCTACCATTATTAAAACGTAAAGGTTGAGGGGTTTAACTTTAGATAGTGAATACCTCCATGAAAATTGGATTCTGATCAGAATGATGTTTGGGAAGAGTGTGTTCTAACAATCTAATGAAAACACTTCTGTAATCATAATTTACATAACAACTATCACGTTTCCTTTCTTTCATTCTATTCCAGTCGAACCATCTCCAGGTGAAATCAGAACAAAAATTTGGAACTTCAGTGAAGTTTCATTAATCATTGTAGTTTGAGAATTCACTCCCTTCTAATCTGTTGAAGTTATAGATATTATTTTCCTGAGTTACTAAAATAATATTGAAGTCATGCATCACCACCCACTTTGAGACAATGTTCCTAGATATCTCATCAATATCCCTCCAAATATCTCTTCTCCAAGTTAAGTATTTCAAGGAATACACAAAGAATACCTGAATTGATTTCCAAGTGATATTGAATGTGGTAGTAAGACATTTATTTTTCTGGTAACATTTGAAAATTTAGATACTTTCATTCCTAGGAATCCAAATCCGATCTATGACATTATTGTGAACGTCTTGTGAGACAAAGTGATATCCCATGGAGGACCCCATCAATGATCTCCATTTTTCAAAATGAATCTTGGGTTATACAATCCCAATAAGAATTAGTTTATTGGATAAAATAAAATTCCTAAGGGTTTTGGACATTATGGGGATTCCTAACCCTTGGAAATTCTAATAGAAAAGATTCATTATTTGAAATCCCTAACCTTAGTCCCAATGCCCTCATTTTGTACCATCATAACACGACCTTTTTCCTTTTTTTATTTGTACCTTTATTTTCCCATCATGGGGGTGTTCCTCTATTATGAGTCCCTCCATGATTTCATCAACCCTAATTTTTCCCTTTTCATGTTATGGTTATGGTTGATCCTAAACGTCATCACTCTAGAGTTTACCACATAGTGGTGTAAACATATTCTTAGATTTAATATGATCATGTGATTCCAATGTAGGAGTTTTTCTTCTAGTATCTTCTTCATTGGGAACCTGTAAGAGATTCATGGTACCTTCCTAAGATACAAACTACTTTTGAAAATTTAATGTCAAATATAATCATTTCTAGTTTCCTCTAATAAGAATCGATACATTAATTCCATCATTAACCATCAAATTTGAGAACCCCTCCTCTAGAAGAGGGATACCTGCATGATGATCATCTTCATGTCCAACCAACTTAGTCCTTACTGAACCGTATATGTGAAAAAGAGCATTATTGATTTCATCTAGTCCTAAAATTATTAATGTGCATTCCAAAGGGGTGTGTGCTTGAAATATGGGGAATCACATAGTTTGTGAAACCCCTTCAAGCCACTAGGGGACTCAATAGTTTCAACTATTATAGGAAGCCCATGTAGCCCATCTAATTGGGTATTGTCCTTCAAAAAATCCAAACTATTGGGATTTTTGGTTTGGATTATAGATCATCTGGATCCACACCATTCTAGGGCATGAGATCATTAGACACATCTTTCACAATCCTTCCATGATGCATCAAGGTAGGTGTTATTTATTGATCAAAATTTCACATGTTAGGACCTTAGTTTTCATGATAAACATCAACAGGGGGTGTCTTCACATTCAAAGGTTGGAAACACACCCCCTGCATCTCTTTATGAGGATATTCTGCGGGAAGGTGGGTTGTTCAGTGGATTCATGTTTTCTATCCACATGATTGGATATCATCATATCCACACTATAGGGACCAAAAATTATAACATTGGTAGGTTTAGGGAGTAGGATATGATCCATTATCTTCCCCTTATGATAGTTTGGATCATTAGTTCCCTTCATATTGAGAAAATATAATTACTTATCACTATTGAAATCAAATTAGAGACCGAAAGAAAATCATATAGTTCATAAATAATTGCAATTTCTTTTCACACTGGACCCCTGAAATGATGCTACCATCTCTTTTGTTTAGAAAAAATTCATCTACAAGAGTACATGAGAGGAAACATTCAACCAGGAACCTCTCATAATATGCCTACCATGGATTAGCAGTTTGGAGGTTCATCCTAATTGGATTCCCCATGGTAGAGGCAATCTCCCACAAAATTAATTTGTTCTAGAATATCTAATTCAACATATTGATAGAGATATAAACTTGTGAATGAGTGTTCCTTACCTTATTTGGCTCAATGTTTTGATCCCACTCTTGATTTCATAAAAATCCAGACCTCAAGTACAATAATCCATAACACCATGCCTTAATCTTACGATCATTAGATGGGGAAACAATATAGCAACAAACTCACCCCATTACATTCATCTTCTAAACTAAAAATACCCAGAGATTAGAGATCCTATGTATGAGTTCATGGATTTTCCAAATCGGGTCACATTTTTGAACAGGAACACTAGTTATAATAGAGTACCTTCACTAGTTAACCGTTTCCTTGACTGCCTCCCAATTTTCATAGACATGCACTATCCTACCCTTTTGAATAAACCACCCTTGAGGGGGAAGATCAAAGTTTGAGAAGGAGGGATTTCCAGCCTATTTTACCATGTATGAAAAGTTCTTCATAGAATCAACATTCTTTTCTTGTACTCGGTCCACCACACTTCACTTCTTTGAAGCATGATCAAATAGCTCCACATGTCTAATGTGATCAACAAGAGATATGTTCTTTAAGATCTAAGTTGGAATCATCTTCTCTTATCCATCTATGTTCCCATGATCATGGTGTTAACCATTTTACCCTTGTTCTTCCATCTCCCTCTCCATATATGTAAGCTCATTACACATTATTTTCAACTTATCCACAAATAAATATAATAAATGTTATATTCACAGCCAAGAAGTGTAAAAAATTTTATAATTTCGGACTAAGGTTGATTTTTTTGAAACCCTCTCATCAAATGAAATTTGGACTTGTGTTAGGGTAATTTTAAAATTTATAAAATGATTTTTACCTTTAATTACCTGATTTACCCTTAACCTTGGTATATAAAAATTTACCGAATTTACTATTCAGAAAATCCAAAAAAAGTGGATCCTTTTAGACTCTAAATGTCATAATGACCCCAAACATTTATTTCCATTTTTTCAAATTCAATTCATATATTAGGAAAAATTAGGTTAAACACTAATCCTGTAGATGTGGCAACAAGGAAGATAAAAGAGTCATTCATAAGTTCAATACGTTTTTATATCAAATTTTAATACACAAACAATTATAAAAAACTAAATTTGAATAATCCATGTATTATTGATCTACTGTGAGTTAAAAAAATAATATATAATTTAACATTAATAATTATGAAAATGCAGTTTTGACCTAAAATGATGTATTTTTTACTATTCATCAAAAAATTAGCATTCTCATAAAAATACCAAAAATATACAATAAGATAATTTCAATATTCCATATTCAAAAATGAATCTTATATTTTCATATAAAAGTGAAATTTTTTAAAAATTATTTTTAAAATGGGATCACCATTAAAAGGTTGTAGAATTCCCTTTTAAAAGAATACACTTTTTTATGCGTAAAATAAAATTTGTTCTTATATAATTGTAAAGACATTAGAAGAATGTAAAAATTATATGGAATATAAATATATTTTATATTGTGGTTTATAGTATTTATATGTGCTATTTAAACAACTATTTTAGTAGCTCATGATATGCTCGAAATTGTTGTTGCGTGAAACAAAAACCATCAAAGAGAGTAACACTAAAAAAGTACATACCATAAAATAGTTGGGTGTTACAACTTATATATACATAGACACATGTACATACAGATACATCTATGTATATTTTAAATTGTATACTACGAATATAAATAGATAAATTCAAATATGAATCACTTATTTAATTTTATATATTTTATATTCATAAAATGTTTTAAATAAAATATTAATATATCATATTTAAATTAAATATATACAAATTATTTAATTAATGTCAATAAATATATTATGAAACATTTTTAGAAATAATTATTGATATATGTGTATAGTTATGAAAATAAGATTGACAATTTTTATTATTAAAAGTTATAAAATCATATTTATATATCATATTTAAAAATGTGTAATTTCTATAATATATTTTTTAAATATATAAATTTGTGAATAAAAATTAAATTATTAACCCTCTCCCACTATTGAAATATTTCTCATAGGTTTTCTTGGGTTTTGGGTTTTCCTTGGTTTTTTCTAGGTTGAGAATATCTGTGATAGAGACGCTTCTCTTAGGTATTCATATATGGTTTCCTCTCATTGTTGAAGGACAATCTTGGTCCAATTGATTGAAGATAAGGAGAATTATTTGTTGAACTACTGCTGGCATCTCTCAATTTAAAAAAAAATTATAAGGTTCCCACTACTATGATGAATGATGAAGTTGGATTCTTGACACATTGAATGCATTTCTTTAGTGTGGGGAAATTCATCCCCAATATTTCTTTTAATTTTTTTTATTTTAATAAGATTATATAAACTATCTAGTTCCTATAGTATTGGGTGGTCATATGATATAATTGATCAAGGATTTTGGTCTTTGATTTCTTTAAAAAGAAATATTAATTTAAGATTCTTATAATGAGGTCTTAGTCATTTGGTAACCTTATTATCTTAATAGAGGATCTGGATAATGTGGGAGAAATCATGAATATATCATTCTATGGGTCTCCCTTTTAGATTTAACTTATGGTCATCCATGTTGGGGGAGATCGGAATGTGTTCGTAAAGAATGTGGGGACCACATCAGAACATTCATATAATGAGATTAATCATACCCCTTTCTTCAGGGAACCCCATTAATGATTAGGGTCTTAGTTGACATTGAGTTCCCTATTTTATGGGGTACATCCCATCCAAAAAAATGATATAAATACCAAGTGAATATGAAAAAATGACTGTGTTTTATTTCTTATATGGAAAAATTAGACACTAAAAACAGGAATGTCATACCAATGTAGCATATTAAAAATGTAATATAATTATGCAATATTTCCCTTGGTTTCATGACAAAAAAACCCAGGGTATCCTTTTTCTCATAGTCAAAATGACATAGGGATAGAGAAATATGTACAATGGCCCTATCAACATATATAGATCTATAATAATATAAGGTGAAAATATGATGGTTGTAATATCATCCTTTATACCATAATACTTTTATGTAGCCAAAATAAATTATGAATCCATCCTCACAAAATGTTTCCATTGTTTCCTGGAATAATCAATTTGGCATATATAATTCTCTTATAGTGGTGATAATATCTCCTTCATGGACACAATCATGGCTTGAGGTTATTTCAAAACACAACTCCATGCCAAAAAAAATTATTCTGACCCCACAACTATAGTCATTCCCCAAACTGATGAAAATATTATGAATTCATCTAATAAATTTGAATAATTGCATGGAATGATAGTGAAAATTCCAAAAAACACTAAATGTGGTTATGTATTATCAAATGGAACCCTACATTGTCCCTTATGAAATTGATCAATGTGGAAAAAAATGAAGTTATGAGGCTTCAATATTTGTGTATTTTCATTAATAGAGGAGAAATGTAGTGGGAGATGGTTTGATTCTCAAATATTTAGGTGCGAAGGAAGGAATGAACAAGCCCTTCCTACCATTAATATAATTTTTACTTGGGAATCCCATTGTCTATTCAACCCACACATAATTTGTATTCTCCTCCACAGGAGAACTAAAAGCAGTCACCATATTGTTTTCTTTCCCAAAAAAATGTTTGATATGATGAAAAATTTTCATGTGGTGACAATAGTGGGATTTTAAGGGTATCTCTCAGTTTCCCTTCAAGGCCATTTGGGGGTCTATTAATTCTCAATAAGGAGGATATGGATATAAGAATTCATAATTTTTCACTTAAACATACTGTTGTTGTTTCAATTTGTGGGATTCCCCAACATGGATGTTTCATGGGATTCTATGGTTTTCCAACTATAAGGCCCCAGCCTTAAACCTTACTTAATATTGAATTAAATGAACAATTCACAATGAGGATCTTTTCAGGTTTAGAGTTTTAGAGAATTAGGACATAACTATTACATCTCAAAATATTACAAAGTAGTATCTTCTACTAAATTTCCATAGAATAAAAACTCTTAAAAAGAAACATGTCTAGTTCCATGTTTTAGGTAGCATGTCTTTCCCTTGATCCCATCCTTGACCCTATTCCACGATAAGTCCTGTGAAAAAAATTTCAAAAACTTGGGATGAGCATAAATATCTCAGTAAGGGATACACAAAGAATGAAAACTGTTAGATTTTCTAAATAACAAGTAAACCATGTATACTTTATCAAAGTAATACTTTTCACCTCTTCGAAGTAGTAAAAACTCTTCGCTGAATAAAATTTCATTACTTACATTTTCGTAACCAAAGGATTACCAGAAAACCCATATAATGAACACATAACAAATAAAGGTAACTTGGGACATAAACATACTTAAGTGGAATAACCATACGGTCGACTTCCACACATATCACTTAATGGAATATCCATACAACCAATTTCCATACATACTTAATGGAATAGCCATACGACCGACTTCCATACCCAATGCATTGGAGGTTATAACGTAACCACCCGTCCTGGTATTCACGACACCACCCGTCATATGGTTTATAACGTAACCACCCGTTAAAATGTCCAAGTACCAATATAAAATCATAAAACATGAAACCAATATAAAGGAATGATAACATTTCCACATTTCAATCACAATATATCATAATTATATTGACATAATAGAATCCTTTATCAAAACCATTTTCAATACCAAAATACATAAAAGAGTATATGGTATTTATTTTATTTTAAAAACATTACGGCTTGTTGAGGAAGCCATAGACCAAATAATACTCACGGCAGCGGAAAAGGTCGTTGTCACTGCGTTCGTTAAAAGAAACATTCATTTTTCTCTTTTTGTAAAACACTTCATAGAAAAAGATTCCTTTTGTATAAAAGTAAAAGTCAAAGGTGTTTATACGCCATTACAAAATAAGGTTGTGTATAAAACGAAATATGCCTCAATGAAAGGAGATTGAGACGAATTCCTTACAAAGATGGTACCCTTGGTTTAAGGATAAATCAATTACATAATTATGTGTGACAAACGAATACACCAAATATAAGTGGATATTAAGTGTAAAATAATCAAAGGTCATTCACACATATTCAAAGGATGACATATTCAATAACTACATGTCGAACCCAAAGAAATTGAAATTGGGTTAAGAAGTTCCCTTGACAGACTAACGGCATCACATCAAAATGAGTTGATGAGAGATAAAAAGTGTATCTCATCACATGGACATAAAATTTAAATCAATAAGGATATATGAGAACATATCCCAACATATCAATATGTAAATTAAAATACCCAACAAAAGAAGTCTTTTTAAAAAAAAGGAGGGTGAAAGGTTCCCTTACCGACAAGGGTATCTTTCGAAACATATGCCCCGTGAAAGAATGACAATACATCTTTGATGTAAATACTCATAAATGAAAGAATATTACACAATGAGTAAAATAATGGTCAGTACATACACCACTCAAAGGAAATTGTGGCAAATTTAGCATAAATCTCACAGGAATAAAAGTGAGATGAAAAATCACTTTACGAAAACTCGGCAGCCTAACGACGCCACTTAAAACATCCAAAAATGGATTGATGAGATCAAATAGGGTATCTCATCACATTAAAACAAAATTTACAGAAATAGGAATATGAAATAACATCCCCCATCATAACAAATAGGAGCTTAAAATAAGTGACATAAAGGGGAGTACTTAAAAAGAAAGAGAGAGGTTAGATCTCTTACGAAAATTCGGCAGCCTAACGACGCCACTCAAAACTCCCAAAATGGGATTGATGAGAGAGAATAGGGTCTCTCATCACATGAACATAAAAATTACAGTAATTGTAATATATAATAACATCCCAATAACAAGAAATATTATCTTTATAGGGAATTACATAAAAGAGTGTACTTAAAAAGAAAGAGAGGAGTAAGATCCCTTACCTCAGGTCCGACTTGACTCGATCATTCTTTAACGTCCTGAATAATAAACTTGAGTTAATTACTATTTTCTTAAGATCCTTTTTCAAGTTCATTATTCCTTTTATATCACTTGTTTTCATGTTATAAACATTATGTAATCATTTATGTTAATAACGTTTGTTTTGTCGATATTTGGTTCTTAAGTCGAAACTGAACTTCTTACAATTACATGTTGTTCGTGTGGTCAAAGGTTCTTCATATCCAGAATGACATTCCAGATTTGGATAGAATTTATATCATATATATCCAGAATATACATGTATTTATAATATTACATAATCATTTAGAGGTAAGAAATGAAATGCACCGTTCATGGAGATGGTAAGCCGTACGTACGCATGAACGCTACTTTCATTTATTTGTCATATTAATGGAATTAAAACTAAATGAGAGGTATTTATATTTTAATTACAGAATTATATTAATCATTTAAATGTATCATTATTTATATATATCCATTATATACATGTAATTTTAATAGTACATTACATTTGGGGATAAGAAATGAAATGCACCGTTCATGGAGACAGTAAGCCGTACGTACACATGAACGCTAATTTCATTTCTATCTCATACATTAATGGAAAGAAATAATAATGATATAGAGGTATATTATAATTCCAGTATAACATCATATATAATAACATTAAATCCATCCTTTATACGTCCCACGTATGGCATTAACGAATCACATCACTTTGAGGGGGCGGTAGTCCGCACTTCCTAAAATGAAGATATCACGTATACCCTTAATGGAAGCCATAAAGGTAAGCCACAAATGAAAAATACAGAAGCTTAAGTAAAACATAAACATATTATATATCATATATAAATATAGTGACACCTTAATGGCCACCATTGAAGGTGTTATATTAGTGTTGAACAATCATCGTTTTGTGAGGCAGAAATTCGCCATCCACGGAAACAGTATGTTCTTTAACCATTATATGTAGGTGTGTGTAAGTGAAGCTAGAATAATTATCATAACAACATCCTAGTATATTTAGGATACTGCAGTTGTTACAAAAGAAAAGAATAAAAAGAGTTTAGGTGGTTGGAGAGGAAAAATAAAACAAAAGGACTCAAAAGAAGACATTACCTTAAAATCGGGTAACTCCCTTTGGTTTGAGCTCAAAGGCTTCCTTGGGAAGACTTATACCCAAAGTGAGGCTTCACGGAGTACTAGAGGGAAGTGTAGAGACAAAATTGGCAGGGGTTGGCCGAGACAAAGGCTTTGGGAGTGTGGGTAAGGAGGTATAGGTGGGGGCCTTTTATAAGAGGAGAGGAGGGGCACTCTTGGAAAGTTACAAAATGTTACTTTATTTTCAAAATAGTTTCGGATTTTAAAGGTCCCACATTGATTTTTTTCGAGGATAAGGTTATAAGGGTTCTAAATCCACTCATCCAATAAGTTTTGGACTTGTGTAGGTCTTAGATATTACATTATCTTTCCATTTTATTTAAATCGTTAAATAATGAGGTCATCGCTGCATCATCATGATGTCATAAATAATTTAATTTATTTAATGTCTAAAAATTATATAAAAAATTCTATGATGTAGGAAATTGTTTTATCTTTCCAATGAATATTTATAGTCAAAAATCCGATTTGAATAACCCCATATAAAAATTGTTTTATTAAAACATTTCGTGTTTGTCTCATTTTTACTTTAACATTAAATAAAAAGTTATTTATGTCATTTCCCATCCAAAGTGGCTCCATGGGGTCCCCAAGTTAACCCATGGCTTGTATTGGTCGGCCATGACACAAAAAATGAGGGTAGGACATGTGTCAAGCTCATCTCATTTTATTAAATCATTACTTTTACCTTAAACTACACTAATTACCACTAATCGCGATTAAAAACTTAATAAGTTACTATTCACCAAAAAATTATTTTAATCTCATTGAACCACATTTTACTTCTTAATGACAACCATGTATGTCAGATTTTTGAAATTCAAAACACAATGATGGAAAAATTTCATTTAAACGGAAAATCAGTTTTTATAAGTACCACTTAGTGGTTTCACTATTCATCAAAAATTGAAGTTTTTCAGAAAATTACCAAAAATTCACCCGAAGATATATTTGATATTACAAATTCAAAAATGAGGTCCATTTTACAAAATTCACAACATATAAGTTTCATTAATTAATTTAATAATTAATTCCCACTTTCAGAGAAAATAGCGTGTTTTTATGAAATAATAAGTATCAAAAGATTGACGCTAGTTTAAGTCTGATTTCAAAGTGAAATTAATTCCAACGACCACTATTGGATTTAATGGTAAAAATATATTCTAATTTAACTTTAAAACCAATTCAAAAGATAATCTAATCATATAAATAAATTATATTAAAAAGAGGTTTTGAATTAAAATACAACATTTTACACTATTCATTAAAAAATGAACTTTATCGGAAAAATACCAAAAATTTACACAAAGTAAAATTTGATGTCCCGATTCTAAAGAAGAGGTTTACTTGGTCCAATATAATTTATAAGAGTTAAAAAAACTTTTTTTAATGACGGTTCTCCATCAAAAGGCGATAAGTGAACCTTTAGTGAAAACTATGGCATATACGCCTAAAATTGAATTCTTTCCCTATTTTAAGCCTTTATCTTTTATTGGATAAATGTAAAAACATTTAAAAACATATATAATCATATTTTAGTTATTTGTATCCATTCCCGCAAATACAACGGCTACATGTTAACTGCCATTTAAAATAATATTATTTTATTTTTAGAGTGCAACGTAAGATTCCCAAGAAACTCGTTGTTGCGTTTTGGGTACACCATCGAGCATAGCATCCCCTATAAATTAATATTAATATTTGATTAAAAAATATGGATAAATATGAAAATGTCATATTCTTTATTTACCTGGGGTGTTACATCCTTCCCCCCTTTTGGGAATTGCGTCCTCGCAATTTTAAAATTGGGCTTGGAAACATCCTTGAAAGTCCCACATCGGAACAAGAGTCGGTAAAAAATCACTTTAAAATAAAAAAAGATAAGTACAATGGTCACCTGAGTTAACCCATAATAGGATTCCGTTTAGGAAAACATGGACATGGAAGAAAAAGCAAAGGGTCATGTTCTGATGGAGAGTGATAGAAAACATGTTTTGGAGAAAGTTAACCATGAGAAAATCACAAACTTGTCATGGGTTAAACGGTATTCGATTCCCCAGTAGGAAAAGTTAATAGACAAAATTTTTGTTTTAAGTTAATTTTATTGAGGAATTTATTCATAAGGAAACATAATCACTTATCATGTTGACTTTCAACTTTTACTAGATTCCTTAATCAAACTCATATTTCTTCCAAAAGACGAGTATTTAGGGAGACTTGTTCTCATTAAGAGTACTATAATCAACTTTTAAAGAATCACCTAATCCACAAAAGAGAACTATATACTTCCCATGTATTTAGACTTTAACCAAAAACAAATCCAAAAAGGATAGTACAAGATCAGATAATCCAGAAAAGGATAACCCTTTATAAAAGGAAAATCTATGCTTAATCTCCAAAATTTGTCCAACAAAACCCAAAGTTCAATGAGGACCATTAGATAAACAACTTGTCCATAAAATTCTTCAAAGTAAACCAAACTAAGGTTGAAACCCAAATATTTGAAGGATTTAGTCACATAGTCTTCCAAGTTAAATCATAACATTTATCTCCAAACAACATTAGTTGCTCCTAAAGTCTCGCATTGAAAAGGAATTATCCTAATCACATATCCTCCATGATAGGTTAATCATTTTCATAAATAACCCAAAATCAACTTACTCTTAATTCATAAAATCATATAACTAAAAAGAATCAGTCAAACTAACCAGGGACTTCACGTAGTCCAGTGGTAGGCAATAAATACCAGTCGCACTTTGGTTGTGGGTTCGATTCCCGTAGCTTTGTCCGACGTGACGGGTTGTCACATGGTCTGCGTGTTGTCCTTTTTCCAAAACTGTATAATTCTTAAATCATTCCCCAAAAAGGGATAAAATCTTCAAAAATAAACATAACATATTTTAACCTCAAGTTTAACTCATGCCTTTCATTTTCCATCATATAATATAATAACCCATAATTACCTCAAAAGTAAGGATCATATAAACTCTAATGGTTACCTTTATAATTATTACCTGAACTTCCACATCGATTGGTCATCTCATACATGATGCATCACAGAACATACCAAGGTTCAAGTGGTTGATCATGACTCCTTGATAGTTGGATTAGAACAACCTTGAGATTCCTCATTGAATCCACCATTTTATCTTGTATCTTAATCAGAGAACCACCACAGTTTTCCTTCAAACCTGTTGTCTCTTTGGTTCCTGCTAGATCCATCCATTCACTAAAAACAGAAATGTCAGTGTGAGTATATCAACAAAACCATCATGTACTAATGAGGAAGGTAAACACTAGGATATACTTACTCATTCACTTTATCTAAAAATAGGACTCTTTCTGAAATCCTAACCATTATGGTAGTGTCACTTATTCTAAGAGAATACCCTAACCTCTAAAGTTATCTAAACCGACCTTTGATACCAACTATAAGGCCCCAGCCTTAAACCTTACGTAATATTGAATTAAATGAATAATTCACAATGAGGATCTTTTCAGGTTTAGAGTTTTAGAGAATTAGGACATAACTATTACATCTAAAAAGATTACAAAGTAATCTCTTCTACTAAATTTCCATAAAATAAAAACTCTTCAAAAGAAACATAGCTAGTTCAATGTTTTAGGTAGCATGTCATTCCCTTGATCCCATCCTTGACACTATTCCACGATATGTCCTGTGAAAACATTTCAAAAACTTGGGATTAGCATAAAAAGCTCAGTAAGGGATTTACAAAAAATGAAAACTGTTATATTTTCAAAATAACAAGTAAACCATGTATACTTTATCAAAGTAATACTTTTCACCTCTTCGTAGTAGTAAAAACTCTTCGCTGAATAAAATTTCATTACTTACCTTTTTGTAACCAAAGGATTACCACAAAACCCATATAATGAACACATAACATATAAAGGTAACTTGGGACATAAACACACTTAAGTGGAATAACCATACGGTCGACTTCCACACATATCACTTAATGGAATAGCCATACGGCCAATTTCCATATATACTTAATGGAATAGCCATACGGCCAACTTCCATACCCAATGCATTGGAGGTTGTAATGTAACCACCCGTCCTGGTATTCACGACACCACCCATCATATGGTTTATAACGTAACCACCCGTTAAAATATCCAAGTACCAATAGAAAATCATAAAACATAAAACCAATATAAAAGAATGATAACATTTACACATTTCAATCACAATATATCATAAATATATTGACATAATAGAATCCTTTATCAAAACCATTTTCAATACCAAAATACATAAAAGAGTATATGGTATTTATTTTATTTTAAAAACATTACAGCTTGTTGAGGAAGTCATAGACCAAATAATACTCGCGGCGGCGGAAAAGTTCATTGTCCCCACATTCATTAAAAGAAACATTCCTTTTTGTCGTTTTGTAAAACGCTTCGTAGAAAAAGATTCCTTTTGTATAAAAGTAAAAGTCAAATGGGTTTATACACCGTTACAAAAGAAAGTTGTGTATAAAACGAAATATGCCTCAATGAAAGGAGATTGAGACGAAGTCCCTTACAAAGACGGTACCCTTGGTTTAAGGATAAATCAATTACATAATTATGTGTGACAAACTAATACACCAAATATAAGTGGATATTAAGTGTAAAATAATCAAAGGTCATTCACACATATTCAAAGGATGACATATTCAATAACTACATGTCTAACCCAATGAAATCGAAATTGGGTTAAGAAGTTCCCTTGACAGCCTAACGGCGTCACATCAAAATGAGTTGATGAGAGATAAAAAGTGTATCTCATCACTTGGACATAAAATTTACATCCATAAGGATATATGAGAACATAGCCCAACATATAAATATGTAAATTAAAATACCCAACAAAAGAAGTCTTTTTAAAAAGAAGTAGGGTGAAAGGTTCCCTTACCGACTTGGGTATCTTTCGAAACATACACCCCGTGAAAGAAGGACAATACATCCTTGATGTAAATACTCATAAATGAAATAATATTACACAATGAGTAAAATAATTTTCAGTACATACACCACTCAAAGGAAATTGTGGCAAATGTAGCATAAATCTCACGGGAATAAAAGTGAGATGAAAAACCACTTTATGAAAACTCGGTAGCCTAACGGCGCCACTTAAAACATCCAAAAATGGATTGATGAGATCAAATAGGGTATCTCATCACATTACAACAAAATTTAAAGCAAGAGGAATATGAAATAACATCCCCCATCATAACAAATAGGATCTTAAAAGAAGTGACATAAAGGGGAGTACATAAAAAGAAAGAGAGAGGTTAGATCTCTTACCAAAATTCGGCAGCCTAACGACGCCACTCAAAACTCCCAAAATGGATTGATGAGAGAGAATAGGGTCTCTCATCACATGAACATAAAAATTACAGTAAGTGTAATTTATAATAACATCCCAATAACAAGAAATATGATCTTTATAGGGAATTAGATAAAAGAGTGTACTTAAAAAGAAAGAGAGGAGTAAGATCCCTTACATCGGGTCCGACTTGACTCGATCATTTTTTAACGTCCTGAATAATAAACTTGAGTTAATTAATATTTTCTTAAGAACCTTTTTAAAGTTCATTATTCCTTTTATATCACTTATTTACATGTTATAAACATTATGTAATCATTTAAGTTAATTATATTTGTTTTTTCGATATTTGGTTCTTAAGTCAAAACTGAACTTCTTACAATTACATGTTGTTCGTGTGGTCAAAGGTACTTCATATCCAGAATGACATTCCTGATTTGGATAGAATTTATATCATATATATTCAGAAGATACATGTATTTATAATATTACATAATCATTTATAGGTATGAAATGAAATGCACCGTTCATGGAGACGGTAAGCCGTATGTACACATAAACACTACTTTCATTTCTTTGTCATATTAATGGAATTAAAACTAAATGAGAGTTATGTATATTATAATTCCAGAATTATATCAATCATTTAGATGTATAATTCATTATATATATCCATTATATACATGTACTTTTAATAGTACATTACATTTGGGGATAAGAAATGAAATGCACCGTTCATGGAGACGGTAAGCCGTACGTACGCATGAACGCTACTTTCCTTTCTATCTCATACTTTAATGGAAAGAAATAATAATGATATAGAGTTATATTATAATTCCAGTATAACATCATATATAATAACATTAAATCCATCCTTTATAAGTCCCACATATGGCATTAACGAATCACATCACTTTGAGGGGGCGGTAGTCCGCACTTCCTAATATGAAGATATCGCGTATACCCATAATGGAAGCCATAAAGGTAAGCCACAAATGAAAAATACAGATGCTTAAGTAAAACATAAACATATTATATATCATATATAAATATAGTGACACCTTAATGTCCACCTTTTAAGGTGTTATATGAGTGTTGAACAATCATCGTTTCGTGAGGCAGAAATTCACCATCCATGGAAAAAGTATGTTCTTTAACCATTAGATGTAGGTGTGTGTAAGTGAAGCTCAAATACTTATCATAACAACATCCTAGTATACTTAGGATACTGGAGTTGTTACAAAAGAAAAGAATAAAAAGAGTTTAGGGGGTTTGAGAGGAAAAATAAAACAAAAGGACTCAAAAGAAGACATTACCTTAATATAGTGTAACTCCCTTTGGTTTGAGCTCAATGGATTCCTTGGGAAGACTTCTTCCCAAAGTGAGGCTTCACGGAGTAAGAGAGGGAAGTGTAGAGACAACACTGGCAGGGTTTGGCCGAGCCAAAGGCTTTGGGAGTATGGGTAAGGAGGTAGAGGTGGGGGTCTTTTATAAGAGGAGAGGAGGGGCACTCTTGGAATGTTACAAAATGTTTCTTTATTTTCAAAATAGTTTCGGATTTTAAAGGTCCCACATTGATGTGTTTCGAGTATAAGGTGATAAGGGTTCTAAATCCACTCATCCAATAGGTTTTGTACATTTGTAGGTCTTAGATATTACATTATCTTTCCATTTTATTCAAATCGTTAAATAATGAGGTCATCGCTGCATCATCATGATGTCGTAAATAATTTAATTTATTTAATGTCTAAAAATTATAAAAAAACTACTATGATGTAGGAAATATTTTTATCTTTCCAATATATATTTATAGTCAAAAATCTGATTTGTATAACCCCATATAAAAATTGTTTTAATAAAACATTTCGTGTTTGTCTCATTTTTACTTTAACATTAAATATAAAGGTAATTATGTCATTTCCCAACCAAAGTGGCTCCATGGGGTCCCCAAGTTGACCCATGGATTGTCTTGGTCATCCATGACACAAAAAATGAGGGTAGGACATGTGTCAAGCTCATCTCATTTTATTAAATAATTACTTTTACCTTAAACTACACTAATTACCACTAATCGCGATTAAAAACTTAATAAGTTACTATTCACCAAAAAATTATTTTAATCTCATTGAACCACATTTTAATTCTTAATGAAAACCATTTATGTCAGATTTTTGAAATTCAAAACACAATGATGGAAAATTTTCATTTAAACGGAAAATCAGTTTTTATAAGTACCACTTAGTGGTTTCACTATTCATCAAAAATTGAAGTTTTTCAGAAAATTACAAAAAATTCACCCTAAGCTATATATGATATTACGAATTCAAAAATGAAGTCCTTTTTACAAAATTCACAACATATAAGTTGCATTAATTAATTTAATAATTAATTCCCGCTGTCAGAGAAAATAGCGTGTTTTTATGAAATAATAAGTATCAAAAGATTGACGCTAGTTTAAGTCCGATTTCAAAGTGAAATTAATTCCAACGACAACTATTGGATTTAATGGTAAAAATATATTATAATTTCACTTTAAAACTAATTCAAAAGATAATATAATCATATAAATAAATTAGATTAAAAAGAGGTTTTGAATTAAAATACAACATTTTACACTATTCATTAAAAAATGAACTTTATCGGAAAAATAACAAAAATTTACACAAAGTAAAATTTGATGTCCCGATTCTAAAAAAGAGTTTTATTTGGTCCAATAGAATTTATAATAATGAAAAAAACTATATTTAATGATGGTTCGCCATAAAAAGGCGATAAGTGAACCTTTAGTGAAAACTAGGTCATATACGCCTAAAATTGAATTCTTTCCGTATTTTAAGCCTTTATCTTTTATTGGATAAAAGTAAAAACATTTAAAAACATATATAATCATATTTTAGTTATTTCTATCCATTCACTCCAATACAACGGCTACATGTTAACTGCCATTTAAAATAATATTATTTTATTTTTAGAGTGCAACGTCAGATTCCAAAGAAACTCGTTGTTGCGTATTGGGTACGCCATCGAGCATAGAATCCCCTATAAAGTAATATTAATATTTGATTCAAAAATATGGATAAATATGAAAATGTCATATTCTTTATTTACCTGGGGTGTTACACCTACCTAGAGTGGTAAATGAATATCTTGGGAGATTCTCCACTCTCAATATAAAAAATTACATGGCACCTTCTCTTTGGTGAGTATTTTTAATGAAATCACATTTTTTATGATAATATAGGGGGATATAACATGTCATTATCAACGATGATTAATTTTCTACACGTTTTCAAAAATACAGATCTAACCAATTTTTGATACATAGGAAACCACTATACATAGTTTCATTGGAATTATAAAGACACCTTAATGAAATTATGGCTAGATAGGTATATTGTTTTAATGGATTAGGATAGTCCTTTTGACTCTATACATGTTTCTCACATCCCATTTGCCTCATCTAACCACACTCCAATCCTTAACGATTTATATCATGACGGTGGTAGAAAAAACTAGGGGGACCCTATAGATTTGAATTCATATAAGTTTGAGAGGAGGATTTTGAGGAAGTTATACATTAGTGGTTATTGGGAGATATTTATGTTTTGTAAAACATATACCTAGTGGAAACTAAGATTAATTAGTAGAGATATGATAAATTCTACTAATCAAATTTTGAGTGATATAATAATTAAAGGAGTATTGATTTTGAAAATAGCCAAACCTAGTAAAATACTGTTGTTTTATGAGAAATAATACCCCAACCTAGATTCTATAAGTTGATACAGACTCTGGAATGATTGTACCCAGTGATAATAACCCCAAATAGGGTGTGATGGGTATTAATTTTACAACAAAAATGTGTATGAATTAGAGGACTATCTACAAACATAGTTTTATACTATTTTGGGATATGATTTAGATAATTCAAATTCAAACTACAAACCATAATTACTTATAGAAATTAGGACTGTGGAACATACATTTTTTATATAGGGATACTAAAAAATAATAATAAAATTTTGAAATATTTAACATTCATATTATGTTTCTTTCAATATATATAATTTATAACAATTTTTTTATAATAAATAAAAACACGGAAAACTATATTTATTGAAACATTTAGATAAATAACACTTAACAAGGTTATAGTTATAATATGTAACTAGAAATTATTCTGAAACATGTAGAGTGTATATTTTTAGAATACATTCAATGTAAAATACATCTAAGGATTAAATCAATGATTAATCAAGAGAAAGAGAACACAAAAATTATACAACTACAACATAAAGATACTTTGTGGAATATTACCTATCATGTGATCGGTAATGATGACTCGGTACTCATATTTTTATTGTTTAATAATTCATAAAAATGTAAAATAATGGATTTGTATATCTCTATAGTTACTAAATATGTTCCATTGGAATTGTAATTTGTTCCATAAAAATTAATGATTTAATGTCATGTCCTTAAGATGTAACATCTCATGATGTTCCATTAGTAATAGATGTTTTTTCATCACATCCATAATCCAAACATTCATATCATCATGTATTATAGAGAAAGTCTTTTTATCGTAGATAGTAATACACATAACATGGATTAGATGGAGGACGATTTTGAGGATGAATAAAATTATGATCAAGAAGATGATGAGCGTGTTGAACAACAACTAACTATAGAAGATCCTGATGGGCCCACATGATTAAGGTTTCATTGAATTTTGAACCATTATCCACTATTTTAATAATGGTTAATAGAAGGAATGAAATGGTTATCACAATGTTATTAGTCAACTATAACTCATATTACATATTTTCCAATAATTACTCGTGGCATGAATCAAGTTCTAGTTGAGGGTGTTTTGTATAACAGAAGTGAAATTTATTGATAATAAGTGATTAATATTTTGATAAAACAACCTAAAAATGAATTAAAATAATTTTTATAGTGGAAAATTCAGTGAAGTATCTTTATATGGTTCAGTGTGAAAAATTTGATACAGATTTCCAGATTCATTTTTTAGCTATAATTGATAGAAATTTTCACTATTTCTGTAATACTAAATTTACTCCACATGTATGTTTGAACCTAATCCTATCATAGTATCATGATATGTGTATTTTATACATACATTTTTTAGTGTTATAATATATTAATTTATGTATTTAATAGAATATTATTGCCAATTTGTGAGCAGATTTACCTGTTTTATTATTTTTAATAGGAAACAATGAATTTATAAAAAAGGAATGAATTGGGGGGTGAATAATGGATCTGAAGGAAACTTTTTTATTCTTTGCTTTTCTTACAGTGTGATACTATATTTTTGAGGAATTTTGAAGCTAGAAAAACTGGATTAGAGTGATTAAACGTTGTGTATTCTCATTAAATGTGGTGTAATCTCATTACAGGCCATGAATTTATCAATTGAATTAGATCTATTTGGAAAATTCATGGTGAGGTTACACACTATGACGGTCAGTTACACATCATGATTCCTAATAACATGTTGTGAAAGGAGACAAAATTCAAGATGTTCATATGAGATTCGTGAGAGATTGGTGTAGATCCAAAAATCACAGAGGAAACATGGATAATGATTACATGACATATAATAAAATTAAACATCATGAAAATTGTCAGGAAGATCTCATCCGATGCCTATAAATGGATGATCTTCTTACTGATGTAGGGGATTCAGATCCAGATCATCCAAAGAGCAAAGCTTGGGGTGAGACGCTGTTACCTCCCCAAGTTCGTTCTTTATTTTATTTATGCTTTATTTTCTTCTTCCCTCTAAACCACTCATCACTAGGATGAGGGAGTAAACCCACCTAATTCAGGGTTAATTTAATATAATGGAGAAGGTTTTTTTGGATTTACTAAATTTATTCATGTATTTGGTTTTCATAATTTCAATCTTCAACTTCCAATACCTTTCTTTTTTATTTTTCATGACCATAGATAATTGAAATTAGAATAATCCAAAAAACAGGAAATTGATAACCCTAAAGAAGGAATGAACATTTCCAAATTTATGGTAAATATAGTTTAAATATTGAATCAAGACAAACTTGATTCAACAACACCCTAAATTACTAGACCAAGTGAAATAGGGAATTTCCATTTTAAAGAGAGGATTCCATGACCATTGGATCTTTCAATTTTTAAAATTGACCCCATGAATGAATTAATCAAACTATTTTATTTAATACTATTGCACATAAACCCTATATTAAAAAACCCCTACATTCTTTAAAAATCCATTTTCAAACTAAACTAATCTGCTGTGCTTTTCATTCATTATTCATTTTTTAAAATTCAATAAAACCATGTTTTTCCCACCACTTTAACCAAATCTAATAAAATTAATTATTTTGGAAAAATAAAGAATCTAATTCACATTCCTTATGGATCAATCTCTACCTAATTATTTAATACCATTTAATTAATTAAGTAGCATAGTTGAGTTTTTATAAATTTGTTTTTGAATAGACAAGTAAATAATTAACAACACCCCATGGGTATATCAAACTAGTGCCATTACTAGGGACAATTTATTTTTAGTTTTAATGATATAAAATTTTAATATATTTTTATTATTTAAATTTTTCTTATTAAGATGGGTGTTTTGTGCTTTAATTCTCAAATTAAAATCTTCTATACATAATTTCAATACTTAGGTATAGTGTAAAGACATCATCGAGTCCACCATCCATTTTTAACTAAGTCTGATGATTAAAGATACTACAATCATGGAGGGAATAGAACAAACCAACTTTATAGGGATATTCATATAGATCAGGGACATAGGAAGCTCATAGACTACATGCGTCCATCAAACACAAGATTTCAACCAAGTATCATAACACCCTGTCACTGAGAACCACTTCAAAATCAAGCCAGTAATCATTTCAATTATCTAAAATAGTGTTAAATTAACCAAACATCTTCATGGAGATATGAACAAATATTTGGGATGTTTTCTCGAGATCTATGATACATTCCAATTATAGAATGTTTCAAGTGATGCAGTAAGACTCCGTCTTTTTGGATTTTCATTATGCGATCGAGCTCGAGATTGGATTCAAATTTTGTTGGAAAATTCTATCACAACATGGGATGATTTTTCTAGAAACTTCCTCACACACTTCTTTCCACCTTTTAGTTAAATGGATATATGGGTAATCATTCTATACTTTTTTCAATTTGAAGATGATTCATTGTACTCTATGTGGCGATGGTTTAAGAAAATGACTTTAAAATTCCCCCATCATCTAATAGAGATATGTATACTTATCCAAACATTATATTATATTTTTTCATTTGGAAAAAGATTAATTCTTGATGCTGTAGTTAGAGGATTATTAATGAATAAGTTTCCTGAATTAAGCTAAAACCGTTTGGATAAAATGGAGAGTAACAGATTCTGGTAGAAAGGAGAAGGATTGCAATGAAAATGAATTCATGAAATCCACAATAATGACTGGATGAAAAAATGGAGTCTCTGACCATGAATATGGAAATCATCATGGGATATCAAAAAAACCCCAAGGTATGTTTTTAGTAGATGGAAATTATTCTGATTATAGTCATGGTAATAAATTTCAAGTTTGGAGACCACAAAAACAACAACAAGGGAAAGTATTTCAACAAAAACCACTGGGTTTCCAAAAATAATATCCTGAAGGTCCAACTATAAAAATATATATTCATGCACTAGAAGATACACTGGAAACATTCATAGCCTCTTCCGGGGTTGTATTCAATGAAATAAAAGAAGAAGTATCGAACCAAAAGGCAAAATTACGGAAGTTGGAGCATCAAGTTGGCCAAATTATTGATCATCATAGAGAGAGACCTAGATGAATACTACTAGGATTCTATGAGGTACACCCACATGATTATTTGAAATCTATTCAACTAATAAGTTGGAAGAAAACAAAAGGAAATGGTATAGAGTTTGGAAGAAAAAAACTAACTCTAGAAAGAAAAGAGGGATCTAACAATGAACAGGTAGCTTAAGAAGAAGAAGAAGAAGAACCACCTCCGTACAAGAAAATAATAAATTTTTAAGAATAAATTGTTAAATTAATGAAAAATATTCAGAGAGGTAAATTTTAGGAAGACTTTAGAAAAATTTAAAATTAATATACCTTTTATAGAGGCTCTTGCAAACATGCCGAAATATAAGAAATTTATGAATGATTTGGTAACCAACAAGAGGATACTGGAAGATATTAAAACTATTATACTAACATATGAGTGTTCAACAATTATATCAAATTACCTACCTAGGAAGAAAATAAATCTATGAAGATTTTTAATCCCCTTAGGTATTAGAGCTATCAAATCTGAAAATTATTTGTGTCACATAGGTGCAAGTGTGAATATCATGTCATACAGAACTTTCAAAAGTTTGGGACTGGATGGACTAAAGACAAAAGAGTACCTATTCAATTAGTATAATAAACAATTAAATCCCCAAGAGGATTCATCGAATATATCCTGATAAGGTCTGACAACTTCTACTTCCTATCAACATCCTAGTATTGAATATGGAAGTGGAGAGAAATTCACTCATTTTGGGATGTCCATTTTTAGCCACAAGGCATGACCTGATCTATATTCACAATGCAGAACTCTGTCATAGAGTTGGAAGTGATCAAATAAAGTTTCAACATCCACTGGGCAATGAAAAAATATAGCGTGAAAGAGGAAAATGATTTTGTAGAAGAAAATACTATTTAAGATGAATATGTTCCTAAAATTGAAGTGGTAAATGAGTTTGATGAGGTCATAAAAAAGGATGCTCTACTGAAGAAGAAAGAGAAGTTGAAGAACAAGTCCATTGACACCAAAGGAGTGATCAAACCCACAAAATTTTATAAAGGACAAATTGTATAGATGGTATATAAACTACCATTTAGTTCACCAGGTTTAAGAAAGAAATGGTGGGTCGGTCGAATGAAGATCAATGAAGTACTACCATCTAAAAGAATTTTTCATTTCAGAGAAGAAGGAAAGGGGCCAACCTATGTGGATATGACACAACTAAGACCATTTATGGACCCAAAAGAGGGAAAACAATTTCAATCATATGCCACATGAGATAAACATGAAGGTGGTATGGTCGATCCAATTATTGTAAAAAAATAACATCAGGGAGGCAAACCGAGTTTTTTATCTTTATTTATTTATTATATATTTTTAGAGGCATACATTCCCTTGATCCAAATATTTTAAAATTCATTGATAATGTCATATTATTTCCCTTGTTTATTTTTAATTTTTAGGACCATAAAGAACAAAGCTATTAGTAACAAGTAGAAGGAAGATATACTACAAGTCCATTTCACATCATAAAGACACAGAACACATCATGAATTTGTATAAGATAGTACCTAATCAACCAAATTCAAAACATCAGTTTGTAAGTGGATTAAGAGTTTTAGTTTTTAAATTTTCTATTATATTCCCCACATTTTAATTATTTTGAGTTTTAATTTTCTATTTCATGCCCCAACATTGATTTTTTCTTTAATCAATTGAACTATGATACATAAATTCCCTTGGACTATTAACTTTCCATAAATATTAAATTTATTTTTTAATAAATTTGAGTTAGAAAAATGGGGAAGAGAATTAGTATAGATAACCATGTGGATTAGGATTTGAAAAAACTTTACTTTAGGATCATATTAATCATTGTCAATGAAATTTTTCTAAGATTTATCTATGCTTTGAATTTTTTGATATTTTAATTAATTGATATAATTATTCATATTCATTTCCATGAGTGAGGTATTTTTTTATTAACCCCTTATCTTGAAACCCAACTTGAAATAATCCATTTTTTTCCCAAATAATCCATGAATATCCTTTTTTAGGAAATAAAACATGTTACAATCCTATCTTATACATTCGTATCATCCTCTAAATTATTTTCATGTTTTTTTAAAGAATAAGTGGGGGGTATTTTAGGGTGTACCAGGATATACTAAATTGTGGATATTTTTCTGGGATATTTGTTATTATGATTTGTGAGAGTGGTCATGTATAATTCATTTTATTTTATTATTCAACTCTCTTGTAAAAAAATTCAGAAAAAAATTAGTTTGTGTCTTAGGCAGTTAAAAAATCACTATTCTACAGACTGGAGATCTTTTTTATCATATGTGGTTAGGGGGTGGATGTGATATTTATCCTAAACATAGAAATCAAAAACCTAAAAAATATAAAATATGAAAATATCATTATAAAATGATTCATTCATTGTGTTACATGTGACATGAGCCCACTCTGAGATTTGGGGGGGGGGAGGGATGAATGAAATATGTGAATGGAGAGTTGTACTGAGATATTTATGATTATCATGCAATATAATTTATAGTTGAACCTTATTTATGATACTTATTTGTTTATATCATTTACTTACCTACCCTAAATCATCATCGTCATTTTATCCTTAAAGGTGAATCCATCACTATTAATTGTGATATTGTATTTATTTATTGGAAATGTTATATGAATTGAAAGCCTATTGTATGTTACATTTTCTTAAGGTATGTGATGATATCTATTCACTGGTACCTTGATTACTAGTGAAAAAAAATCAAATTGAGGTAAATTTAATGTGGCTTTCATATTGATAATGAATTGAAAAATGAAAATGGATTACTGAAGAAGGGTGGATATTTCAATAGAGGGAATATAAAATACATTGTTGATTTGTATTGTTTGAAAAGTGAGGTGTTGAAAATTTTTCTGTATGTGATTCTCAAATATTTAATTTTCCATTTGATCAATTGCTTTTTTATGAAATTTGTTGGTCGGAGTGGATACTCAAGAGGGGGTGAATTGAGTTCCAATTAAAATTTCTGTTAAAATATTTTCTTTTTAAAATCCACTAAATTATAAAACATGTTAAACTGTAGTGAATTTATATAGATTTTAAATGTTCACTTATCTTCTCAAATATTGATTAGGTCTCAATTAATTTAACCATAAGATCAAACTAACTTTTGAAACTAACATACTAATTTACAATGAGTGTAAACACATGCTAATTTAACTATCAATATAGAATTAAAAATAGTCTTGTATTTAAATGTAATAGCAGCGTGGTATAAAAGATATATGTAGTATACTTTAAACATAAAATAAATATGCACAGCAGATGTAACAAGAGGTTTAGTCTCAAGATGAGACTTAGTCCTCTCAAATTTATATAAATTTGATCCACACCCTGGATCAGGGTTAACAATTGTTAACACAACTGTCCAGTCCACACAGGGTCCTCTACCACTGTTCTTCGTCGGAAACAAAACAAGATCATGACACACAAGGACCTCTTCCACAGTTGACGTGGGTAAATAAGAGTTAAGAGTTTTAGAGTGAGGATTCTTATATCCTCCAGTTCAGTGCAAGATACAATGTGTGTGTGAGATATACATAGTACACCACACTGCTCGAAAGTAAATAAACAAATCACTTGGAGAGAATAGATAAGAGTTTAGAAAGCTCTAGCTATTAGCAACATAGCTCTGGACTCTTTGGATTCAGTAGAATTTCTTCTTAGTCCGTCTCTGGTTTTTCTATTGAAAGACATAGTGTCGTAGTTTAGCTTGTGTTCTACAGAAGTGAAAATAATCTCTTGATTTGTCGTGTGTTCTTCAGTGGTGTTGGATTTCACTCATGAGAGTTCTTGGAAGGTCTTGTAATCTCCTTCTTGATCAGGATTGTTCTTTTTGTTCAGCACAATGCTCTTGGGCGTATGTATGTTCTTCTTGTTGTATCGTCACACTTGTGCACCACTACTTACACTTGATACGTGTACTGCATCTCAATCTTCTTTATATTCTACTCGTTCTGGTAGTAGGAATAATTCACTTTTCATAGGTATGAGATACGATTTCCTGACATGCCAACAACTATCATTAAATAACATTAATTACATTGAAAACATCAAATATGACAGTTAGGATTATGTAAATAATATTGAAAAAAAGTTAATAATTGGTTTCACAGTGATGATGTAAAAAATGTCTTCTTCACAGTATAATATTCACGGTATGTGGTTCACGGTGTCTCTATGTCACGATGTGTAGCTCACGGTGTCTGGGTCACAGTGTGTCCTTCACGGTGTCTGGGTCACCGTGTGTCCTTCACGATGTGTCCTTCACGGTGTCTGGGTAACAGTGTGTCCTTCAAGGTGTGTCCATACTTAGAAAAATATCTGTATTTATATTTAAACAATAATATATAGAATATGGATTAAGCTTAATCATTAGAGAGTAAGAGAAGTTGAAACATAAATATAAAGTCTTGATAATATAATTGAGATTTGTGATCATGCATAAGACTTGTAAATAATAAAGAGAGTAATTAAAATCAATAAGATTTGTTATCATTAAAACATGATGTGTAGTTATTATTGAGACTGAAGAGCATTAGCAAGATGTGCAATTAAGATTGAGATTAATTAGCAGGAATAGGATTTATGATCATTAAAACATGATTAATACATGAGGAGTCCAAAAATCTCCCCCTTTTTGATGATCACAAATCATGTATAGTCAAAATATTAATGAAATGCAACATTAAAGAAACTAGCATATTAGAATAGAAAAAATTAGATAATAATAGATTAGATAATAACATATCTCATTATAGTAGTGATACTTGTAGTGTTTCTCCCCCTTTTGGGATTATAAAAAAGTAGAGAGAAATGAGGGAAACATTGCATTTTTCATTGACAAGGTACAAAATAAAACATACAGGAGAAATATAAACATTAAACAATAAGGGACATCCCATCAAAAAAGAAAATAGTCCCTCGAGTATTCAAGGATCGACCTTGTCCTTGCCTTTATCAGCAGCAAGAGCTGGTGCAGGAGTTGAAGAAGGCATAGATGTGGTAGACAAGGAGGGTAAGGGTATACCTTCAATAACAGATGGACCCAAAGTAGGAGCAGTAGAAGATCTAGGCTATGGTTGGTCAAGAATGACTGGCCGGATCTGAGAAAGAGCTTGGCTGACTGACATGGAAATTGAGGCTAAGGCAGATAGACCAGGTCTAAGGGGTGCAGCAGCTAGAGAAATTATAGCAGTACTCTGCACATGAAGATATGGATTCATAAGATTGATGAAATTAGTAATTATTTCACCACTATATTTCATATACTTTTCAAAATCCTCCTTATTCTCCATGAATTTGTCCCACAATCTAGTGAACTCTGTATGTTTCTGAACTTCAGATTTAAAAGCTTGAGTTACCGGAGGAAATTTCGGGTTTTCCACAAGATATCTAAAGTGATCTTTCATATCAATTTTGGAGAAAATCCGTGTGAGATAAAAATCTATTTTCTTAGTGATATCCTGTTAATAATCATTGGCTATCTTAGAATGAATTCGAACCAAGTCCAATGCTCGATCACTGTTCTTAACCACTTCTTAAAAAGAAGATAGATCCAAGCCACTTAAGGCATTCTGAAGTTCTTCCTTGATTATGGATCTCAGCAGAGAATCATCCAAACGAGGAACATAAGGTTGAACTGAAGCTGGAGAAGCTTTTACAGCTTCTGATAGAACTTTGAGCTATTTGAGAACTTTTTGCCAGCATCCAGTGTACTCATCTGTGAGTTTATTCAGATTTTCTACAAGCTCCCTCATATGTTCCATCATCCTGGTGTGTCTTTTTCCAATGTTTTCATCAAAAGATAGTAGATATGGATGCACTTGAGACACAATTTCCCTAGCAAGGGTGGAATCAGTTGGCTCAGGAGAAGCATCAACATGTATAGGAGCAGAAGCAGGAGCAGGCACATGCTCTGATCTTGAAGACAGTTCTGATTGTAGGTTTTCCACCAAACCATCTTTCAACCCTGACTTCTTGAATTTCACAGATCATCCTTGGTTGAATATGAAATATAATATTTTCCAGCAGAATTGAGGCATCTTCTTGACTTAACTGAGTCACAGGATGAGGTTGAGTGGATAAAATCTTCTCAACACCAGCCAAGATAGTCTCTCCAAAGACTTTCAAATCATTCTTAGTTACAAAAGAGTGATGCTCGGGTAAGGGAACAGGTAAAGGTAGAGGTTCAGGTTTTGGTTACGGTTTAGAGTCATCTTCAGACAAAGATTCTGAATCATATTGAGGCTCTGGTTCTGGTACTAGTTCTGGATGAGCTACATACTTCAGTTGAAACAGGTAATAAAGATCCATTCCAGTTGTAGTCACTTACTGTGGCTCATTCACATCATAAAATCTTGGGAACTCATACTGAGTGTACATAGAATATGTGATAGTAGGTTGAGAAGCTTCATCAGATCTTGCTTCCATAATCTCAAGGTTTTTAGTTTCCTCCCCCTCAAATTGTGCTTCCATTTCAGAGACTATAGGCTTAGCATAATGATCAATATCCATAGGATCATCTCTAATATCTTTAGCAAACACTTTCATTGCCATCTGAAAAGAAATTTCCATCCTCTCTTCAGCAGAGGGAATTATCTCGGTAACCGATTGTTCCCCTGGTTGAGCTTCCAGACTTGCTTCTTTCTCAACAGGGAGATCCTCTTCAACAGGATCTATCTCTATGGTTTCTTGTTGTTCTAAATCAAGAAAAACCAATTTTCTTACAGAATTAGGATGGGTTTCTAGATTGACATCCTCACTAGAATAAGTAGCTTCCTCTTCTCTCAAACCAACATCAACTTCCTTTTCTTGAGTTATTTTAGCAGGGATAACAATAGGGACAATAGCCCTTTCTTTTTCAACCGGAATTATTTCCATTGGAGGACTTCTTGCTTCTTCTCTAGGTGATACTTCAGCTGTTACTTCCTCCTCTACTTTTTCTTCTTCTGAATACTCATCCAATTTATCTGGTTCCAAACCATGATCAGATAGATTCATAGGTCTCCATGGATAATCAACAAGATTAAAATTTTTATAGATTTGATCATTATCCTCAACCCACTGCTTCTTCCAGGGGTTTGAGCTTATCTTAATCCTTCTGATGATAGGCAGGGATAAGTAGAAATGAAAGTCCTCTAACTTTTCTTCATTCGGTCCAACCATCCCTTTGGCAACTAGCATGGATGAAATCATCCTTGAGTAAAACAGGGAGGTGGATTTGGAAGTGACTTTGATCAGCTCACAAATATGGTTAATAATATACTTGCATAGGTTGATCTTATACCCATTCTTCAACAAGTGAATCAGGAACACATCCTGATACTTCATTACAGCAAAATCACCTTTTCTCGGACTAATCAAATTCTGAACAACTTTGAAAAGAAGTCTTGTCTCCCCATCTAAATTAGCAGCTATGGCCCGTCGCTTGGTGCCATTTCTAGTCAGGATTTACAATTCATTCTCTATATTTAAGATATAAGAAGATGGATGAGGGTATCTCTGGGAGTCTTCACAAACTCCATCATGTGGAATTCTTAGGCATGCAGCCCACATACTTGAAGGGAATGAACACTTTTGACCATTGATCCAGCTGGTCACCATAAGAATTTCTCCAAAACAAAGGAAAACTTCACATATTGGTAGAATTGATATACCAGCCTCGGGTAAATCGGTCTATTTTTTCCAGAGAACCATTCAAGCCATCCTTGTTCTCTTAAAACTTTCAAAACTAATGACTTGCTAGACAACACACACTCAGAGAAAACTTCTTTTTCAGGTACAACAGTATGGCTTACCATGTTTGGGTTTAGAGGTCTTTCGAGATCTATCCTCGGTATCATTTTCTGTTTCTTAGAGCAGCTCTTCTCAGATGAGGGTGAAGATGGACGCTTCATCCTTGGCATCCACTGAAGGTTCGAGCAAGAGGGAAGAGAATGTTTTCAAGAATGAGAAGGTTCAGGAGAGAGTTCGCGTAAGGAATCGAATGAAACCCTTATGTTTTATCATTTGGGAATGTAAAAAATCATAAAAACAAACATGCGAGAAATAAAATAGAGGTGAAATAAAAATTACCGCGATACGAGTTAAAATAAGAGTATAAATAATCTTCACGGTGATACCGTGAGTAGGCATTACGGTGTGATGAAAAACAGTCATCACAGTGAGACAGTTTGTGGTTGTCATGGTGAGACAGTGACCATTCTGTGCAGTCACGGTGAGACAGTTAAATGATAGACCGTGAGTACAAGGTGTTAAACTGTGAGACCGTAAGCATGAAACAGTAACTGTAAAACAATGTGTCAAGAAACCGTAAATTAAAATACAGTAAATTATTGAGCATTAAGATCAGTAAGATATCTATTTATGATTAATCATACCAAGATCATGTATGATGTAGTCTAATCTTTCAGAATTTATTGATTTAGTGAATATATCAGCAAGTTGATATTCAGTACCAATGAATTCCAAAGTGATGTCACCTTTTTGATAATTATCCCTCAAAAAGTGATGTCTTTCAGCAATATGTTTTGTCCTAGAATGAGAAACAGGATTCTTAGAAATATTAATAGCACTTGTGTTGTCACAATTTATTGAGACATGTCTGAATTGATATCCATATTATAGTAATGTGTGTTTCATCCACTAAATTTGTGCACAACAACTTCCAATAGCTATGTATTAAGCTTCTACAGTAGATAACACAACAGAATTTTGTTTCATACTACACCATGATACTAGTGACTTGCCTAAAAGATGACATGTTCCAGAGGTTCATTTTCTATCTAACATACATTCAGCAAAATCAGTATCGGAATTACTAAATAGTTCAAATGATTGTCCTTTGGGATAGAACAGTCCTAAATTGGGAGTATGCTTGAGGTATTTGAAAATTCTCTTTACATCATTTAAATGTGACTCTTTAGGGTTTTATTGAAAATGAGCACACATACACACACTAACCATAATATCAGGATGACTATAAGTCAGGTAGAGTAGACTTCCAATCATTCCTCTATAAGTGGTTTTATCAACATATTTACCATCCTCATCAAGATCCAACTTATAGGTGGTACTCATGGGAGTGTCACTACTTTTTGTGCTATCTAATCCAAAACGTTTTAAAAGATCTCTAGTATATTTAATTTGAGTTAAAATAATTCCATCATCATTTTGAAAGATTTGAAATCCAAGAAAGAATTTGAGTTCACCCATTAACCTCATTTCAAATTCATTTTACATGATTTTAGAAAAATCAGTACATAGGGAATTTCTTGAAGATCCAAAAATAATATCATTTACATAAATTTGTATAACTAAAACATTTTATAAATTCGTTTTATAAAAAGAGTAGGGTCAGCTATACCTTTTGTAAAACCTTTAGAAATTAGAAAAGTACTTAATCTATCATACCAAGATCTTGGAGCTTGCTTTAAACCATATAAATCTTTTGATAATTTGAAAATATGATTTTGAAAATGAGGGTTTGAGAATCCAGGTGGTTGTTCAACAAAAAACATGCTCCGTAATATATCCATTTAATAATTCACTCTTGACATCCATTTGATATAGTTTGAAATTTAGATGTGCAACATAAGCAAGTAAAATCCTAATAGCTTCTAATCTGGCTACAAGAGAAAAAGTCTTCTCATAGTCAATTCATTCTTCTTGACTATAGCCTTGTGAAACTAGCCTAGCTTTGTTTCTAAATACGTTTCCAGATTCATATACTTTATTTCTAAACACCCATTTAGTGCCTATGGTGAAAGTGTCCTTAGGTCTTTCAACAAGATTCCATACTTTATTTCCTTCAAACTGATTGAGTTCTTCTTGCATAGAAATTACCCAAAATTCATTATTAAAAGCATCATTAATGTTTTTAGGTTCAAGCTGTGACAAGTAGGCTTGATGCTCGACCTGATTTCTAAGAGAATCTCTAGTCTAAGTCCCTCTATCAAGATTTCCTACAACAACATCTAAAGGATGATTCTTTAGAATTGTAGTTGATCTAGTAAAGTTAGGACTAGAAATTTCAGGTTCATCTATAGGTTCGGGTTCCATAGCAAGAAATTCTGGAATATGTCCAGAACTGGATGTTTTTACAGCAGGTTCTTTAGATTTACCATTATGGTTCAGAATACTCAAATCTTCCTCAAGCTTTTCAAGTGAGGATTTAGGATCATGTGGATTAGTTTAGTCAAAATTGATGTGAACAGATTCTTCCACACATTTGGTTCTTTTATTAAAGAATCTACAGGCTTTGCTGGTTAATGAATGTCCTAAAAAGATTCCTTCATCACTCTTAGAAGCAAACTTATCACGATTATCTTTTGTATTGAGAATAAAAACTTTTCTGCCAAAGACTCTAAAGTAGCTAAATTTAGGTTATCTATTAATCCACAACTCATATGGGGTCTTCTTAAGAACATGTCTAATTAAGACTCTATTAATAATATAAAAAGCTGTGTTCACAGCTTCAGCCCAAAAGTAAATAGGCAGGTCATATTCATTAATAATAGTTCTAGCAATTTCTTGCAGGGTTCTATTTCTTCTTTCTACTACACCATTCTGCTGAGGTGTCCTAGGAGGAGAAAAATTATGATTATATCTATTGTGTGAGAAATAGGATTCAAATTCATGATTTTCAAACTCATGACCATGATCACTTCTTAGAGTTTTAATCTTAAGTCCACTATGGTTTTCTACAGACTTGGATTATTTAACAAAATAAGAACAAGCTTCACTTTTATTATCTAAGAAGTATACCCAAGTATATATAGAAAATTCATCTACTAGAACATAGACATAGTGCTTCCCATTTAAGCTAGTAACTCTTGATGGTCTAAATAGATCCATGTGAACCAACTCAAAAGTTTGAGAAGTTGAGAATTCTTTCTTTGGTTTGAAGATATTTTGTGTTGCTTTCCCTTGTGACAGGGATTACACACTTTGTCATTTGGAAAGTCAAGTTTGGGAAAGTCTCTAACTAAGTTCTTCCTAGTTAGTTTCCTATGTGAGTGTATATTGCAGTGTCCTAACCTCTAATGCCACAACCATGACCCTTTATGAAAGTCATTTAAACAGGTAATATTTTGTTTAAGTAAGGAACTTAGATCAACAACATAAACATTTTCATTTCTAAAAGCAGAAAATTGTAAAACATTTTTAGAACTAAAAACATTACAAGAATCATTTTCGAACATGACATTAAAACCATCATCAAATAATTGAGAAATACTTAACAAATTATATTTAAGTCCATCAAAAAATAAAACTTTAGAAATTAAAACTGAATTAGTGTTACCAATTTGGACTTGGCCGATGATCTTTACATTAGAATTATCACCAAAGGTGACATAGGCTCCATCAAACTTTATTAAACTCTTGAAACATGAGTAATCCCCAGACATATGTCTTGAACATCCACTGTCCAAATACCATGTCTTCTTGTGGGAACTCTTCAAGTAGGTTTCCTATAAAATAGTTTTAGATAGAGTATGATTTTGGTACCCAGATCTTCTTGGGTTCAGACAGGTTAGCAATCAATGATTTTGGCACCCAAATTTTTCTTATGGGTCAAATATAATTTATAGAATCAATAGATTTTAAAAGATAAAATCTATTTGATTTATAACTATGTGAATAAGTAGTTGAAGAATATGGATTTCCAGAACTAGAACTAGCAATATTCTGTCCAGATTTAGGAATAAATATATTCTTAGTAAACTGTCTCTGTCCAGGTTTGTAGCCTATTCTAGTAGTGTATTTTGGTGCCACTTTCTTTCCTAGCATTTGAGATAGTGAATCATTTTCATTTTTGAACTTCTCTAAGTCCTTTCTAAGTTCCTCATTTGACATTTTCAGTTCAGTATTTTCCTTTAACAGTTGATCATTATTCTCTTTTTCAATAGTAAGTTCATTTTTAACAGTAGTAGTGAGAGAATGCTGTTTCATTAATGATTTGTATTTATGCTTAAGTTCATTGCATGTCTCCTCCAGCATATTACAATATTCAAATAATTCCTCACTAGTAATGTTTTAAGAATCTGAATCAGATTCTGCATCATCTCCAGAATAATAAGAATTTAAAACATAAGTATCTAAGGTTACCTCAGATGTGTTTGTCATGAAACACATGTTGGAACGATTCTTTTTAGAATCATACATTTCAGATTCACTTGTGCTGTCTTCAGAAGCACTCCAGGTGACCTTCATAGCTTTCATGTACTTACTATCCTTGTAATCATATTTCTTATTGAATTTTAGCTTTGGGCAGTCTACTTTAATGTGTCCTTTTATTTTTCTCTCATAGCAAACAACTTCATCACTTTTATCTGACTTCTTCTAGTCTTTTTCCAATGTCCCTTATTATCATAATTTCCTTTGTAATTTGATTTTCTGAAAAATAACTTCTTGCTATAACATTTCTTAAACCTTCTGGCTATCTGAGCCATTTCAGTATCACTATCAGAGTCTGAGCATTCACTTGTTGAACTGTCAGTTTGTATTTGAGCTTTTTCTTTGAATTTTTTCTTTGAAGCAGTAGTCTTGAAAGCCACTGATTTCCTTTTTGGTTCATCCTCTCCCTCTTTATTCACCTTGATTTCTTCCTCATACATCATAAGCTTACTAATGAGTTCTTTGACAGTTAGAGAAGCAATGTCACATGATTCTCTGATTGAAACAGATGTTCCTCTCCATCAGTCCGGTAAACATCTCAATTTCCTCATAATTTGTTCCTTCGCTGGAATAGATTTACCATGTGAATTCATTGTGTTGACAATCTCATTGAACCTGAGATACATATCAAAAATAGGTTCATCAGTTTTCATTTTAAAATTATCATATTTAATATTATTTGTATTCAATATCATTTCTTTAACATTGGTTGTTCCTTCATGACAAACACTTAAAGTATCCCAAATTTCAAAAGCAGTTTTACAAGAAGAAATTCTGTTAAACACTTCATCTCCTAAAGCACAACACTGGGCATTCATAGCTTTATAATTATTGTTGTAGGTAGTCTTTGTAGGTTCATCCCAAGTTGTTCTTTCGGTTTATGGAACTTTATGTTGAGATTCTATAGCTGTCCAAATATCAAAACCCATGATTTCTAAAAAAAATTCATTTTAATCTTCCACTAAGCATAGTTTGTACCATTGAAGAAAGGTGGAATGTTAGTAGCAGGACCCTCTAGTCTATTGTCCATATCCAGATTTTAGAAAGTATAATTAAAGAGATAAAATTTAAAACTGACAAAAATTTAAGATCTTTAAAGATGCAACTCAAATCAATGTTGAAAAACAGAGTATTTCAAAAATCCTTAAACAAAAACTACCTCTGATACCAAATGATGGTTGGAGTTGATACTCAAGAGGGGGGTGAATTGAGTTCCAATTAAAATTTCTATTAAAATATTGTCTCTTTAAAATCCACCAATTTATAAATCAAGTTAAACTGTAGTGAATTTATACAGATTGTAAATGTTCACTTAGCTTCTCAAAGATTTATTAGGTCTCAGTTAATTTAACCATAAGATCAAACTAACTTTTGAAACTAAGCTACTGATTTACAATGAGTTTAAACACTTACTAATTTAACTATCAAAGTAGATTTAAAAATAGTTTTGTATTTAAATGTAATAGAAGCGGAGTATAAAAGATATATGTAGTATACTTTAAACTTAAAGTAATGATGCACAACAGATGTAACAAGAGGTTCAATCTCAAGCTGAGACTTAGTCCTCTCAAATTTATATTAATTTCATCCACACCCTGGATCGGGGTTAACAACAGTTTACACAACTGTACATGCCACACAGGGACCTCTACCACTATTCTTCGTGGTAAACAAAACAAGATCAGTCCACACAAGGACCTCTTCCATAGTTGACATGCGTAAACAAGAGTTAAGTGTTTTAGAGTGAGGATTTTGATATCCTCTAGTTCAGTGCAGGAGATAGTGTGTGTGTGAGATATACAGAGTACACCACACTGCTCAAAAGTAAATAAAAAAATCACTTAGAGAGAATAGATAAGAGTTTATAAAGATATAGTGATCAGAAATGAAGCTCTAGACTCGTTGGATTCAGCAAAATTGCTTCTTAGTCCTCTAGTTTTTCAGTTAAAAAACAGAGTGTCGGAGTTTAGCTTGTGTTCTAGAGGAGTGAAATAATCTCTTGATTCTTCGTTTGTTCTTCAGTGGTGTTGGATTGCACTCCTGAGAGTTCATGGAAAGTCTTGCAATCTCCATCTTGATCAGGATTGTTCCTTTTGTTCAGCACCATGCTCGTGGACGTATGTAAGTTCTTCTTATTGTATCGTCACACTTGTGCACCACTGCTTACACTTGATACGTGTACTTCATCTCAGTATTCCTTATATTCCACTCATTATGGTAGTAGGAATAATTCACTTTTCATAGGTATGAGATACGGTTTCCTGACATGCCAACAAATATCATTAAATAACATTAATTATATTAAAAACATCAAATATGACCGTTATCATTATTTAAATAATATTGAAAAAAGTTAAGAAATGGTGTCATAGTGATTATGTAAACGGTGTATTCTTCACGGTATAGTCTTCATGGTATGTGGTTCATGGGGTCTTCATGTCACGGTGTGTAGCTCACGGTGTCTAGGTCACGGTGTGCTTTTCACGGTGTCTGGGTCACGGTGTGTTCTTCACGGTGTCTGGGTCACGATGTGTCCTTCACGGTGTCTGGGTCATGGTGTTTCCTTCACGGTGTGTCCATACTTAGAAAAATATCTGTATTTATACTTAAACAGTAATATGCAGAATATGGATTAAGCTTAATCAGTAGAGAGTAAGAGAAGTTGAAACATAAATATAAAGGCTTGATAATATAAGTGATATTTGTGATCATGCATAAGACTTGTAAATAATAAAGAGAGTAATTAACATCAATAAGATTTTTTATCATTAAAACATGATGTGTATTTATTATTGAGACTGAAGATCATTAGCAAGATGTGAAATTATGATTGAGATTAATTAGTAGGAATAGGATTTGTGATCATTAAAACATGATTAATACATGAGGTGTCCAAAAAAATTGAATTTAAATATTGTTAAGGTGAATTTTTATTGTAGTATGTTGAGATTCCATCCTTGAGGAAAAGTATGAATTCATGTGTTGGGGTATTTGATAAGTGAATTTCATACATATATCTTATTGTATTTTAATGTGTTGATTTGTTTTTTTAAATAAAAATTATCTTCTAATGTTGGAAAATTTAACATTTTTTGTGTTTTATGGAAGGAAAGAATTAATTTGTAAAAAAAGAATAAAAGTAGTCAAATTTTGTATAAAACAGACAGTTCGCACTGTGACTGAAGCAAAGCGGTTTGAAACGATATTTTGGTGGATGATCATAGAGAAATTATGATGAAAAAACCTAAATAACCAATGTATAATGAGATCCATAGTAGAAAAATTAATTACAAATTGTGAAACATTATTACACGACTTGTAGTTTTATTTCATATCATGCTATAAATCATGTTGACAAGTCATGAAATTTTAAGTAATGAAGCCATTAAATGATGTGATTCATCATTACATGCCATGAGTCACAAATAAAAGTCATTAAATGAGTCAAAACTCCATATCTCCAAAATAAACTCATGATATATTCACACAGATTTAGAATTCTCAGTAGAATACCCAGATCCAGATTACACAACGTGTAAACACATTACACATATTGATAATTTTCAGGATGAATTTTAAGTGGGCCCCTTTGATGACTATAAAAGATGGTATATAATACTGCTTTTTGGAATTCAAATCCATATCATCTAGAGAACAAAACTTGGAGAAAGCCTTTGTTCCCTCCCAAAGTTCATTCTTTCTTTTCTTTATGCTTTAATTTCTACTTCCCTCTAAACCTCTCATTGTTAGGATGAGGGGGTAAAATATCTCTTTATTAAGGTAATGTCATATAAGGGGGAAGGTTCCATTGGATTTATTTCATTTATTCATGTATTTGGTTGGAATATTTTCTATATTAAACTACCAATCCATTTCATTTTATTTGATCACGACCATTGATAATTGATACTAAAAGAAACCTTAATATTGCCAAACAAAAAACCCTAAATAAGGTATGGACATTGTCAAATTTAGGGGAAATCATGTTTAAATAGGATATCAAGAAAAACTTGATTCAGTAATGAACTAAATTACCAGATGAAGGGAAATAGAGATTTGTCACGTCAATGAGGGGATTCCATGACCATTCGATCATTCTCGTCTCAAATCCAACAACTAGTATAAATTAAAAAACCTATTTTATTCAATCAAATTTTACCAGAACCCCTATATTATAATACCTCCACATTCTTTAAAAATATATTTTCAAACTAAACCAATCTTCTACTATTTTTTCATATTTTTTTCTAAAATTCAATAAAACCATATTTTCGTCACAAATGTTTTCAAATCTAAAAAAATTAAAAATTTTGAAAAATTAAATAAACCAATTCACCATCCCTGTGGATCAATCTCACCGTATTACTTTACATCATTTTAATTAATTGAGTAGCATAATTGAGTTTTTATAAATTTTTTGTTTCATAAACCTATAGGGAATTAATGACGCCACATGGGGATATCATATCGCTCTTCATTAAATGATTAATGCATTGAAAATATTATTATTGATATGATAAGAGAAAGTAAATATATTCTAATCATTCTTGGGGTAGAGAGAATGAATTGAACTTTATATTATAAAATCGATTACTAGATGTCATGGGAAACTGATAAAAGGTTATTTTAAAGGATTATGGTCACTAGGATGACTCTTATTGAGATTTAGAATAAATTATGGAAATATTACTCCACAATAATCATGTTATTTATCATTTACATACAATTTGATTTTCTAACCATCAAAAAAAAATTAATTGGTTGAAGGTAGTGTTTGGTTGATTTTTTTAGAGATTTTGACCATGTGTGGATTATTATAGAAATTTTAAGAAGTTTAAGAAGTTTTTTGGAACATTTTTGCGTGGAAATAATACAAGAATTTAATTTATTTCCACAGAAAAATGATGTTTATTGGGGACCTATAACTTTTGGTTTTGTGATTTTTGAGAAGGAAAACATGTCATCTTTGACATAGTCATTACCATTCCTTAGAGAGTTTGTGATAGATGTTGAATGTATTTACCTTATTTTAGTTCATCATCAAGAAATCAAGGATTTAATATAGTTTTATTGTATTTCATTGGGACCAAAACCTTCCCATAACCGATACCGTACTCAACACATTGTATGAAATTTGAGAATGAAGTTAAAGGAAGAGTCCATGAAGAAAAAACATTGGTATAAACAGTGGTATAAATATCCTTTTTTGTTTGAGAAATTGTTCTCATAGTAATTGACTTATATTTTTGGATTATTTTTTGTTTTTTCATATACAATAATCAACACTAAGGGATGGAGGCATGAATTAAATGTATCCATAGAGATAATTAAGAAGTTTATGATTATAAGATGAAAATTTCTAAGGATAAATAGTCACTATTTTATGATGATTGGAGGTGATATGGACATACAATGACCAAATATGTAGAATGTTTAATTGTTTTTCACGTGAGTCTGAAAATTACACATCCTAGATAATTATGAATATTATATCATATGATAATTAAAGGAACTAAAATTATAATATAATATAAAATAATGTTTAAAATTGAAATTATAGATTTATTACTAGGGTCCTTCTATGAAACTATATGTATTATGTGGATTGTGGAAATTAGGATGAAGTGGTTTTAAATAGAGTGATGCGATATGTTATCCATTTCTAATGAGAGATTAATAGAGATATTCATGAGGCTAAATAATCACTTGACCATTCATTTGGCCATACAAATCATCGATTTTACCTCACTGAGTTCCATGATCATATGATGAGTTTCACTGGTCATCTGATTATCCTTCTACTAGAGAAACATTTCTATGATTTTAGTAAAATTATTGCATTATGATATTCTTAAACACATTTGATCATCACATGTTATCGTGTAAATTTATCTTGGGAGTATTTTTTTGATCCTGTTTTGAGACTAGAGAGTAGTAACTATTGCTACAGTTCTCTATGGATGCATGTTGGGGAGTATAAGAATTTTGAAGCATTTGTTGATATTACCATTGTTCTAGCGATCAGGAATTGGATGTAATGAATATAAAGAACTAAGTCTAAAACTATTCTAAATTACATGGATGACCTAGTTAACGGGAATGTTCATAACAATGTAGATTATACAAATATGAAGGTCACATGCAAATATGATTCCCTAGTTGTATTGGTATGTCATCTAATAATTAATATTTTTACATAGTGCATAAATTAAGATAAATGTTTTTAATTGTAATTAATGGTTTAATAATAATTATTAAATGTGATGAAGTAATCATTTCTTGATAATTTGACCAATAACATAAAAATTAAATATTATTTTAATGTTTTAATGTAAAAGATAAAAATAATTGTAAGACATATCATAAATAGAATTATTTTTTCTCCATTATATAACTATAGGTTCCCCTTACATAACCCTTTCATAACATTAGATTACCACTATATCACATTAGATTACCATTACATAAATTAATTTACCCTAACATAAGAAAATTTTCTGTTAACCATATGTAACATAAGAAATATTCATGTTAACCACCAATAAAATAACATAATTTGATGTTAACTTTATATAATATAAGATCATTTTGAGTTACCCCTGAGAAACATATGAAAATTTTGAGTTACCCATCAGTAATATAAGAAACATTAGAGTTACACTTCGTGAACATATAGTAATATCATAGTAAAAACATATATTTATACAATTTAGTAGTTATATAAATATATATATTAGAATAATATATATTAAAATCAAGGTAATCAATATTTCAAATAAAAATCCAAAATTTAAATAATTCTAAATAATTATCTCCCATTGTGGACACAAATTAGAAAACCCATTATTTCCCTTACTTAACTATAAAAGGCCTTTGGGACTAACCTCTAATGTTAAATAATCCCACACACATTCTAATATAATGTTTTGAGACCAACCTTTGGACTTAATGAAATTGGGGTCCCCTTAGGAAATTTGGGATAATGATAAAAAATGAAAGATTTTCACAACATAACGTCTTTAAATGGGTTTCAATACATATAACTCTAAAATTTCATCATAAAAATACTTATAGTAATATTTTATGAAATTAAATTCTTTACCACAACCACATTCATTAGTTAAAAGTTAATGATAATAATTTTTTAATTTTAGTAATCATTTTGGGAAGTAATTATAATATATGATATATTATTTTACCTTCTATTTTTAAATATTGATTTATTGAATAACATTAAATGGAGTCAATATATATAAGTTTAACAAAAAATTCTTCCATAAAATTGCAATTAACTTCCAATAATAATACATTTCATTTTAAGTGATTATTTTTTTCTCACTTCACATGTTAAAGAACTAAATCCCTAAATTAGATATCTCAGAATGTACAGAATGTTAATTTTACACCTAACACACTGGTGGTCAAAAATCCTTCAAGGTAACATTGAAGTATTTTTGCGTTGATTGTGTTTGTTGAAAAAGCAGGTTTCCATGGAAAATTGTCGAGTTCCTAAGAATTTGTGGACAATACTTGTTGACAAAGAACGATGACAAAGGAAAGAACGATCTGGAGGCGGTACAAAAAGAGTAGTACAAGGTGGCGCCGTCTCCTAGTGTTTTCCAAATTTTTGGGGTCCAAAATTTTGAGTTTGGTGAGCATCGCGAAAATAGGATTTCCATGAAGATCATATTTTTTATATGGAAAAGGCATGAGTTTCGCGAAGATGGGATGCATGGATTGTATTTCGCAAAGACCAGAATAATGGAGGCGGTGATGCTTCACGATTACGTCAAAGCTTCACGAACGGCAGAGTTGAAGCGCATCGCGGAGGTGAAGGGATTTTCTAGGGAACTTTGTAGAAAAGGTGTGAAGGAATGTTGATGGAGATTCTTCGCGATTACGAAGAGCTCCGCGAATGGAAAATTGCCGTGGTGAATCGCGATTTGGACAGAATTCCGGCGAAAACTTCGGACCTTTGCGATTGGTGATGACATGGCGTTGACTTCACGTGGAAGGGTCGAGGGTTGGTGGAATCGCCTATAAATAGAGGCCGACCCCCTCGAGAGAAGTAGAGAGTATTTTCAGAGAAAATATTTTTCTCTCGTATTGCGAAGGTGGTTCGCGGAGCTAGTGTGCTTCGCGAAAGAGGAGCTTCGCGGTGGCTATTATAGCTCTGCGAAACCTGCGAGCTCCGCATTGGCTTAGTAAACTTCACAAGGGATGTTGCTTTGCAACGACTTGAGCTTCGCGAAAGTACTTCGTGAAAAGGCAGGAGCTTCGCGGAGGCTTGTTTGAGCATCGCGAAATTGGGAGCTTCGCGAAGTAGGGTGCTTTGCGAAGGTGTTTCCAAAAAAAAATTCCCAATTTTCAGAGGAAAAGAGGTATTCATCAGTGGATGAAAGTTGGACTTCAATAGAGAATCTATCAATAGTTGAAGATGCATTATTTCATTCAAATTAAGAGACCTAAAAGTCTATAAACTGTGAGTGGATCCCTTCCAAGTGCAGTGAGCATAGGAGGAGGAAAAAGGTGATCCTCTTCACCGGCAGTGAGATAGAGAGATAGAAACATGAAGTGACCCTTGGGAATGTAGTGAGCTAACCCTAAACCTTTGTAAAGGCAGTGAGCCTAGGAATAAAAGTGATCTAGCCCGAACAATATTGGTAGTGATCCTTAGTGTAATTTGGTACGACCGGCAACTTGTTGGCATATTCTCCTTGGACGTAGCCCAGTGAGGGTGAACCAAGTAAAAATCTTTGTGTCTGCCTGCTTGCTTCCCTGCATTGCATTTAAAGCATCATCCTCAGACAATGAAGAAATGAAGTGGTCATAATGAACACACAAGTGAAAACAATGTGACCCTTCTAACAAAGAGGTCATGATCCAGTGGGGCATGAAGAATTTAGAAAAGAATATCCATACCCTGATTCACCCCCCTCTCATGGTATATAGGCCCCTATTGGTCCTAATAATTGGTATCAGAGGGATATATTATTTTATCAGATTTGTTTGCTTCTACTTGGTATAGTCGATTTGTGTGGTTGAAGATACAATTTCCTCTTATATCAGTCTGCCATGGGAAAGGGAAAAGCATCAAAGAAGAATCAGAAGTCTGGTAACTTCCCACAGCGTTGAAGTGTTTTTGGAAAAAGTTTGATTCAACTAAAAGAATCAAAAAACTTACTGAAGGAAGGTTTGGATGAATCTGATAGGGAAAAGATTGATTCACTCAATCCTGATGTTGGAATGAGTGAAGTACATGAGCATCAGAGTGATACTGAAATAGAAGAATAAATTGAAGGAAGAATAGATATGCGAGCTGAGTTAGAGGCTGCTCTTGAGGAGATAGATGTTTGGAGAGCTAAAACAAAGAATTCTAACAAAGTTGTTCATGATGCCAAACTGTATATGAAGCAGCAAGAAGAAGAGAAGTCTGAGTTGATGGAAGAAATTGAGAAACTCAAGTTATCAACACGAGAGAACTCATAATCAGTTAGTGACTATAAGCTTAAGATTGAAGAAAAAAAGAGAGATCGATGTATTGAATAGAAAAGTGAAAGATCAAGTCAAGTGTATCGATGAACCTGATATTTCAAGTGACGTTTGAAACACCGATGAAATTAAATCTAATGATATTTGGATCCAAGCACTGGAAATTGAGATCAGCAAGCTATGAAATTTGAATCAACGGCTTATTGATGCAGCAACTGATCCGAGGGAGAAAAATGATTCTCTAGATGAATAATTGCGAATGAGATATGTAAAGGTAGAAAAATAAATAGCTGATGTCAAGGGGAAGAATCTTAACACAAACGAGATTCAAAACATGAAATCTAAAAATGATGATCTTGTGACACAACTTTCTGAACTAGTTCAGAATAATCAAAGGCTACAATAAGATAATGCATGTTTCTCAGATTCTGTTGCTCAAGATAAATTGAAGGTAAAGGAGCAAAGTGAAGTGGTGGAAAAGCTTACACGAGAATTGGAAGTTGAAATGAGTAGAGGAATGTATCTCAAGAGAGAAATTGATGCTCAACTTTAATCAAGTGAATTAAAGATTCAGAAGTTGAAAGAAGATCTAGAATCAGTGAAGAAGGAAATAGAGAAATCCAATGCTAGAGAAAAGCCTAACATGAAGGATGCCTTGCACTTACTATTTGATTATCCTTCGGCAGGTGATGATGAAATGAAAAGCAAATTTTCTATTTCTAAAAAGAGGTAAGAACAAATTTTCTCAGCTCAAAGACCATATAGTCTGGGAACAACTGGTATTGGATTTGATGAATCCCCTACCATGAAAGATAGAAAGAGACCTGTGAACAGTTCCAGATGTGAAAGAAATCCTATAGGTGATGGAGATAGGCCTAAGAGGACAGTTAGAAAATGTAGTGATGACATGTGCTATTTCTGCGGGATTCATGGCCTCACATCAAGCTTCTGTTTAGAGGCTCATGAATACATATCAGGCTGTGAAAATAGAAACTTTGATGAATCTGGGAATAAGAAGAAGCGTCCTGAGAAATCAGAGAGTAGATTCTCTCAAAGGAAAGAATTCATAAAATGCTATTACTGTGGAAGAATGAGACACAACATGAATATGTGTCAGGAAGCTCAGGAGTTCAATGTCAGAGGAAGATCTATAGCTACATCAACATCTCGACATAGAATTGATGAAATGATGTATGTCTTTGATGGAAAATGTTTCATATGTTCTGATCATGGGAATTTGGTGACATAGTGTAGCAAGAAGAAAGCAGGGAAGGAAAAGGAACCCAGAAAGAGAATTTCGACTCCAGTGATGGATAATGAAAAATTATACACTAGAAGACAAAGTGGTAAGGTGAAGAATAGTCTTAGAGTCTCAGGGGAATCACATGGAGATGAATGAATGGTGTATCTGTAACCTCCTCTATCACACTCACAACCACCCTCTAAGAAAGAACATGAACATATCTGGAAGAAAAAGGGAGGAAACACAATAGTTGTGAGTAAGGAGAATGTACGTTCAGTAGAGGACCCACCACCAATGAAAAATAGGATGGCAACTCATAAATATGATAAAAGGCAGATAAATAAAGAATGCGTTGAAAAATTCACCAGTCATGTGCCACAAAGAGGAATGGAAGAAAAAAATCTCTACAATGGTGGAAGAAGAAAGGGAAAATGATAAGCAATGAGATTCATGCTCAGAGAAATAATCAAGTAAAATGGGATTTTGGAAGAACCTCAAAGAAGGAAATTAGTACTAGTGGGTCTATACCCCAAGTGATGAGAAAGGTCGGGCCTACAAAATCTACATATCCGAAAAAGGCTCATGATGTGGGTAATGAATGCTTAGTCATATGGACAGAGCAGTTGAAGTTGGCCAGGTAGCTGGAGGAAGCAAGAAAGGAGTGTGATACACTCCAAGAAATAATCAAAGGGTTGACCCATAAGGATCAACCCATACCCTCATCTTGAGGATTTGAGAAATTCCCCTCTACCTATGTATATAAATGCTGTTAACTGATGATTCATGTGTTTCAGGTTTTAGGGAGATACGATCCAAGGGGAAGTGGCATCTAAAGATACAATGTGGAGATGTGATATGCTTCAGTGTTTTGATTGACTCAAATAAGGTATCAAAGTTGATGATGAAAGGGAGCAACATAGTGCTATAGGAAGTGATTGTGTTATTAACTTTGCCTCTTGTGTCCTAAACCGAGTTCCAACTCAGTAGGCTTAGAGATTTTGTTAATGGATCAATTCTGATTGGAATATGAGAATAAATGATGCATGAGGAAAAGAATAGTTATGGGTCTAAAGTATTGGGCCTAACAACTGGAAGAGTGGCACAACACAGGGGGAGCATTCTATATCCTAATCAGATGCATGATCTCAATATGATATGAAGGATGAATGTTTATGCTCATGAAGAATGATTTGTGGAAATGCAGCAACACACAGGTTTTCATGATTATCTATTTTGTTTTGACAATGTGGTATCAGCTGACTGCTTTCAGGATACCAAGATGCTGCGAGAAAAAATCAAAGGTGTGTCAACAGAAATTTGAGATAATAAGTTCAAAGAAAATACATCATTGATCAATGACCCAATGAGAAGTTTTGTGTTGAAAGTGAGGAAGTGGTATGAGACTCAGGGAGAGAAGAAGTGGATGAAGTTGATTCAGAAGAAGATACTGATGGTGAGTACAACTATGTAAAATCCTTATCTGCACAAAAGTCAAAGAGTCGAGCAAAAATTGACAGGCAGAATATCATCAGTGATCAGTGAGCTCCACTTCAGACGAGAATAATGAATTCACTTCACTATATGTATTTCCTATCTCAGGTAGAGCCGAAATTCTTAGCTGATGCAGCTGAAGATGAAAACTGAGTACAGGCTATGAATGAAGAGGTTGACCAGATTGAGAAGAACCAAACATGTGAGAATTCTTTCGAGGCCAGCATATAAGATTGTCATCGGGACTAAATGGATCTTTCGTAACAAGATGAACGACGATGGCATAGTGATTCGAAACAAAGCACAATTGGTGTGCAAAGGAGACTCCCAGATAGAGGGAATAGAAGGTGATGATACATTTGCAATGATTGCAAGGCAGGAGACAATTAGATTCATTCCTAGCCATTGCAGTGCAAATAAAGTTCAAAGTGTTCCAGATGGATGTCATGAATACATTTCTAAATGGGTTTCTGGAATAAGAGGTGTACATTGGGCTGCCATATGGTTTTCTCATTTATGATGATGAGAACAAAGTTTTCAGGCTGAAGAAGGCGTTGTATGGGATGAAACAAGCACCAAGATCATGATACTCAAGGCTTGATTAGTACTTGAAGAATCATGGTTTTCAGCGTGGAGGAGTTGATTACAATATCCATTTCAATAATGATAGTAATCAAAGGATTATAGTGTTATTTTATGTCGATGAAATAATTTTTGGCAGATCAGATGAAGCTCAGTGCAGACAGTTTTCCAAATTCATGAAAAATGAGTCTGAAATGTCAATGATTGGAGAGCTAACATTTTTCTGTGGTCTACAGGTGACACAGTGAAGGAATTGAACTTTCATTTCTCAATATAAATATGCCAAAGAGGTTCTGAGAAGGTTTGGAATGGAGAATTCCAAGGAGATGAAGACTCTGGTTGCTACCCGGATGAAATTATCAAAAGATGAGGATGGCAAGGCAGTTAATATCACAGAATACAGGAAAATTATTTGAAGTCTATTATACTTAACCTCAACAAGGGATTATATAATTTTGACCACATGACAAGCAGCGATATATCAGATTAATCCCAAGGAAAGCCACATGCTTGTAGTGAAAAGAATACTTCGGTATATCCATGGCACAATGGATTTCAGCCTGACATATTCTAACAAATATCAGATAGAGTTATTGGGATATACTGATGTAGACTCGGCCGATTTAGGTATCAGGTGGTGCATTCTATCTTTGTGGATTGTGTATTTCTTGTCTTAGTAAGATGCAAGATTTTATTTCCTTGAGCACCGCAGAAGCTAAGTATATTGCAGCCACTCAAGCATGCACACAATTATTGTGGATGAAGCAGAAGCTTGAAGATATGAGAGTTGAAGTAAAGTCTCTGATCAGAATCCTGTGTGATAACTCAAGTGCTATAAATCTCAGAACAAGTCCCGTCCATCACTCAAGGACACAACACATTGAGATAATGTAACATTTTATCAAGGAGAAGGTTGATCAGGGACTCGTGAAATTGGAGTATGTGCCTACAAAGCTACAAGTTGCAGAAATTCTGACAAAGGCCTTACCCAAGGAAGCATTTGAAAGGCATCGACTGGCTCTGGGAGTTCAGTCAATTCCCTGCACTTAAAAGAGTGTGGATGTGGAACATGACCCCCCCTCTCCCCAAGGTAAGATGTGTTTTTCCCTAATGTGCTGATATGTGTTCTCTACTATGTTACAAACTACAAAGGAGTGACCTTTGGGTTCATTGACAAAGGGGGAGAAAATAGTGATTGTTCAAGGGGGAGACAATGTGGCTATTTGAGAAATCATGACAGATATGGGGAGAAGCTAACCAGTGGAGTATCCAGAGAGGGGGAGAGATGAGAAAGGGCGAGTATTTTAAATCTGACGATGCTAGAAGTGATCGATCAAAGCATAAATATCACGACAGCTGAGGATCATGATAAAAGCAGAATAGTGATGTTGGAATGGTGTGAAAAGGTGTCCAACTATCACCAATTGGGATCAGTGTGGTTCAACAATTGGTATCAATTTATGAATTGGTATCAGGTTGGAATCGACAATTGGTGTTTGACATAGAGTGATTAATTGATGAACTTTTCATACTACTCTTGTTTCTCACGCCGAGCATTGCTCATGTGGGCTTAGAGTACGTGTTAAGTGAATCCTAGAACACTATCAGAATCGCAAGAGGTGAATGTTGGTAGTGGCTGGAAGAAGACTCAGTGATGTATCAAACTGTAGAAAATCATTCTGAGCAGAGTTGTGAAGAGTTGTCAACAAACCCAATGGGGGAGATTGTTGGGAAAAAATCCTTCAAGGTAACATTGAAGTATTTTTGGGTTTATTGTGTTTGTTGACAAAGCAAGTTTCCATGGAGAATTGTCGAGTTCCTGAGAAGTTGTGGACAATCCTTGTTGACAAAGAACAATGAAAAAGGAAAGAACGATCTAGAGGTGGTACAAAAAGAGCAGTACAAGGTGGCGCCGTTTCCCAGTGTTTGCCAATTTTTTGGGGTCCAAAATTTGGAGTTTTGTGAGCATCGCGAAAATAAGATTTTCATGAAGATCATATTTTTTTTGTGTCAAAGGGAAGAGTTTCGCGAAGATGGGATGCATGGATTGGATTTCTTGAAGACCATAAGAATGGAGGCGGTGATGCTTCACGATTTTTGAAAGCTTCGCGAACGGCAGAGTTGAAGCGCATCGCGGAGGTGAAGGGCTTTGCGAGGGAGCTTCATGACGACAGCGCGAAGGAATGTTGACGGAGATGCTTCGCGATTACGACGAGCTCTGCGAACTGAAAATTTCCGTGGTGCTTCGCGATTTGGATAGAATTCCGGCGGAAAATTCGGAGCTTCGCGATTGGCGATGACGTGGCATTGACTTCGTGTGGAAGGGTTGAGGGTCGGTATAATCGCCTATAAATAGAGTCCGACCCCCTCGAGAGAAGTAGAGAGAATTTTCATAGAAAATATTTTGCTCTCGTATTGTGAAGGTGGTTCACGGAGCCAGAGTGCTTCACGAAAGAGGATCTTCGCGGCGGCTAATGTAGCTCTGTGAAACCTGCGAGCTCCGTGTTGGATTAGTAAGCTTCATGATGGAAGTTGCTTTGCGATGGCTTGAGCTTCGCAAAAGTGCTTCGTGAAAAGGCAGGAGCTCCGCGAAGGCTTGTTTGAGCTTCGCGAAATTGGGAGCTTCACGAAGTAGGGTGCTTTGCGAAGGTGTTTCCAAAAGGAATTGCCTAGTGTTTAGAGGAAAAGAGGTATTCATCATTGGATGAAAGTTGGAATTAAATAGAGCATCTATCAACAGTTGAAGATTCATTATTTCACGAAAATGAAGAGACTTACAAGTCTATAAACTGTGAGTGGATCCCTTCAAAGTGCAGTGAGCATAGGAGGAGGAAAAATGTGATCCCCTCCACCAACAGTGAGCCAGAGAGAGAGAAACAGGGAGTGACCCTTGGGAAAGTAGTGAGCGAACCCTAAACCTTTGTAAAGGTAGTGAGCCTGGGCATAGAAGTGATCTAGCCCGAACAATATTGGCAGTGAGCCTTAGTTGAATTTGGTATGACCAGCAACTTCTCAGCGCATGCTCTTTGGATGTAGCCCAGTGAGGGTGAACCAAGTAAAAATATTTGTGTCTGCCTACTTGCTTCCCTATATTGCATTTAAAGCATCATCATCAGAAAAGAAGAAAATAAGTGGTCATAATGAACACACAAGTGCAAACAAAGTGACCCTTTTAACAAAGAGGTCAAGATCCAGTGGGGAAGGAAGAATTTAGAAAAGAATATCCATACCCTGATTCACCCCCCTCTCATGGTATATATACCCCTATTGGTCCTAACACACACACAGCCAAAAAGTTTTACCTAATAAGTTGTTAAAATAAATCCACAATTGAAGAAACATTTAATTATAAATTTGGAGGCTTTTATAAATTATTTATAAATTAGTGGTAATATCATTAGTTTTTGAAAATATGCACACTAGATCTTCTGGTTCCTATAATCCTTGCCTTTCCCAACACTCATATGGTTCCACATTCATGGTTGCAATAATTTAATATAAAATATCACTTATAAAAACCCAAACCAAATAATGTGACATTGAATCGCTCTGGTCTTTTGATGTTTCTATATGGTATTGGATCTACATACCAATTAGTAGTGAAATAAACTTATCATGAGGATTTTAGATCATCCAATGCTATATATAAATTGTAATCTTTTTGTCCCATAGAGATCCATCCATGAAGAAAAAATATAAACCTAAACATTGTAATCTACTGCACCATGTCCATCTTTAGGGCCTATGTGGTTCTGTAACACCCCAATGTTTTATAAATAAATTTAATACTGAATGAAAGAAACACTAATTATCCACCAAACAACACTTTGTTATAGCCTATCCATTAAGCATAATTTTACCACCACTGTGATTTGAATTTCAAAATAATGACATACACTATTGTGTTCAGTAAGATATTTAGAGTATGATAAAACAAACATATTTTTTAGAGTATAGTAACATTCCCTTTTTAATAGTAATATGAAGAGTAATATGGATATTATGAATAAAAAATCATATTATTATTTTACTATCTCAAGGTTATAAGATAATGAGATCATGATTAATTTTTCATGGTGATATAAAATTAAATATAGTTTTAAAATTGTTATATTTTTTAATAAAATGTGGTTTTATTCAAAAATTAAATTAATCAAATATAGAAAATTATTTTCAGAAAATGGAATTCATTTTTTAATTCTAAACATTGATATTAGGTTACACTGAATTTATGATAAATTTATAAAATACATAGTTTTTCATGAATTGTAAAATATTCTTTCATGTTTTTGATATGATTAGTGTCATCATAATGATGTAATAATTCATATAAATTTCAAGTAGACTAGTTTACAATAAAATATAATATGTGGTGTCCCATGTGGCTAATACCATGGGAAAATACCATGGGAAAGCCCATGGTTTTTCAAATACAACTAATGAGGTGTTCTTTGAAATTAATAAATAATTCCTTCTCTATTACTTAAAATACAAAATCATTACTTCATTTTCAATCATTAAAAATTCATCACCCTTGAATATCTGGTAGTTTTACCTCTCTAGAAGTAATCCCAAGGTTTCCTAAATCCCCAAAGGTCCCAACCTTCATGTTTTAGTAGTTACACTACATGTTAAGGGAATCTACCAACCTTCCCTTTTTCAAGCACTCTTTTAATGTTTTTCTCTTTTAATTTCATTAGGCTTATATTAAGATATGTCATTAAATATTCCCCTTACCGTACATATTATTTAATAATGATATGATACCCATTTTTATCATATAATATTATTATATTAATTTTTAAGTGACATCATTAGGTTGCTGAATTTTGGGGAGGGATTTCTCAAATTTTCTTCTATTTGGAGTTCCTTTCTTTTATTTTTCTTTCCTCACATCCTTACATTAAAATGTTATGATAACTCCGGTACCTTAAATGTATTGTACTTTTGTTTTGATAATGGAATAATTCATAATCATCTCTCTTTTCCCCTACTTTTATATTATAAATGAAAACATCATCCGAGATGTGTTAATTTATCACATTCAAGGATGACATGTTCTCATATATTTCAACAATCTTATTGATTAATGTATTTTATTATCATTAATATTTTAGGGTATCATATAACATATTCAATTTAATGGATTATTATTAGTTCAAATTTATATGTGCTATGTTAAAGCAATTAACCAATTTACTCTTAATGTTTTGTGTTTAAGCTTAATGTTTGGGGAAATTTATTTATATTTAATATGTTAGTTTCAATATGAATGTATATTTTGTTTAGGTTTATTCATGTTTATATGAGGAACGAATTGGAATTAGTAAGTGACGAGTGGGTCCAACTATAGCCCCTCGAATTATTGGTAGGTCTCATGAGACAAACTAAAGTCTTGGAACGTGGCCTTGAACAATTGGATATTTATGGTCTTGGCACAAAGTCTTGATGGTATGGTTATGATGTCAGGAATTATGCATTAAATAATTATAAAACTAGTAATTGAAAGATCATGTGGTTATTAAATGTGTAGAATACTCATGATTATTCTTTATTATGACATTATTTATTCATCTCTTATTCCTTCCATAATGTGTTCAAGTATATTTTTAATGCTATATGTCTGTTTTAGTTATTACCCATAACTAATGTTTATGTTTATGATATCTTGCACAATATTTCGTACCCTTACTTGGAATTTGATCTCACCCCTTTCTTATGTTACATTTTCATAGGACACAAAGAGTTATATTATTCATGTCATGTAGGTATAACCTAGGAGTTATAAATGTTTTCAAACGAATTTATATATTGTATTTCATTTTAGGTTTTAATGTTGAACTTTTGTATGTATCTAGTTTTACAAAACCACTAAACTATCCATTCCTTCAGGATACATCTTTCTTGTAATATTACTAAAGTCATGAATTAGGCATGGTATCTAGGAAACTGTTGTTGGGGTTTTATAGTTGGTATCAGAGTATGTTTAGTTGAAAAAATGGAAACTATATTTAGAAAATGTAGATTAGGGAACAAAACCCTAAGATATACTTTCAGAATAAACATACAAGAACATCCTTGTATTTTTGTAAGGAATAGATTGTGTGGATCTTCTTAAAAATACATCCCTGTCTAGATGAAACAAATGGACATGGTTCTGGCATATATGTACCTAGGATTAAATAATCTGACAAGGTGTTTTGAGCTTGAATCGAGGTGTCCTGGAACACAAAAATGGGCATTAATACACACCTATTTTGACACTCCTGGTGGATGACCTTTGGATAATTGACATTTTCTTTATAAACCATTATGATGGAAATAATTATAAATTTTTATTCAAGAAAACCATGTTTATAATTATGAGATTATTTATGAATTGGATTTCAATTTATGGTATGTTTTTTTCTTCATTGAGATTATACATTATGATTCATAGCCCAATATAGTTATTTAAATTATTTAGAAATGGATCCTAGTGGAAGGAATGGAAACTGTATGAATGTGCATGTCCCCTATAGGGATTTCCCTCCGATGCAAGATAATGATGTTGGATCTAGTTCTGTGACTGGTGCTGAGCAACTTATAACTATAATGGGATAGCTGACACATGTTATGAATAGTAACCTTACACATATAGAGAATCATGATCCACAACATGGGGGAGCAATTTTTAGACATCTTTATGTGACAACATCCTCCATCTTTCAATTGGACTACTAACACATTTGTCGCAGAGCAGTGGATAAGTTCATTAGAAAAGAAATGTCCCTATTTGGTATTTAACAAAATAGAGAAGGTTGTCATGGAAGTTTATCATCTATCGGGATATGCAGATCAGTGGCGGTATTTAATTCAAAACATAAAAGAGGATAAAGAAATAGAAGAAATGGAATGGAGGGATTTTCAGGAAATATTCTTAGAAAAATACTTCGCTCAAGTACAAAAAGTAGATATTGAAAGAATGTTTCTGAATCTAAGGTATAAAGAGGATTCGAATGTTAAAAAGTATGAAGCTAACATCAAAAGGATAGAAATACATTCCACACACTTCATATGTAATCCTAGGAGCAATATTGATTGATTCTTTGATGGCTTAAAACCATTCCTCAAAAGGGATGTTGTCTTCCAATGTTTCTCATTATATAAATATATATTATAATGTGATATCAATACAGAAAAGGAATTCAATCAGTCTTGTGATTTTAATGGAAATCAAGAGAAGAAGAGTGCTTCTGAAAACTCAAGAAAATAAAATATGGAAATGGGTAAGAAGGGGACAGTTGACCTTCCACCCAGTGATAATTGTGGGAAGAGACAACCTAGTACTTTCCTAAAGGTTTTGAGCGTTTGTTTCAAGTATGGAGAAAAGGACCACCTATCCCAGGATTGTAAGGGGATGAAAGAAGCTACCAATGTTCAATTATATAATTACTGAGAGAGGGTACATTATGAAAATTATTTTCCTAGGTTTCAAGTATTCATTTTCCAAAGAAGGAAAAGGGAGCAAGACCAATATTATGTGATCAGAAATACTGATATTGAAGTCCCTAATGATTTGGTTGTAGATTCTTTAATTGTTTCCTCAAACCTAGAAAATTATTTATTTGATTATGTATCATCAAATTATTATATATCTTCCAAATTTTCTAGGAAAATTAGATATTTCCAAATTGATTCAATAAAAGATATATCAGTCAAAACACCTAAGGGGAGTATTATTGCAATAAAGATGTGTCAGATAGTCCCCATTATGGAATTTGAACGTTCTTTATCTTCTCATATTATCATCATACCCATGATTTACTTTTATATAATCATTGGTATGTATTGGATTCCAAATTATGATGAGAAAGTATATTTCAAGAACGAAGAATTTTTTTAGGATGATGTGGAGTCCCTTATATTTAGGAAAGAAACATCACCATATGATTCTCATTTAGATCCTCTCTAGTAGGTGTACTGAATGAAATTATTAAGGAGGATGAGAACTCAACATGTATTAGTGAGAAATGGAATATTCAAATTAAGGATGTACCTATTGTGAAAAAATATATTTATGTTTTTTCTAGAGGATTTACCTGGACATCTTTCATAGCGAGAAGGTGAGTTATCTATTGATTTAATTCTTAGTTCAAGGCCTGTATCAAAGACTCCTTATATAATGGAAACTCTAGAATTAGTAGAACTAAAGAAAGAACTGTATGAATTTAGTGATAAAGAATTTATTCACCCTAGTGTCTCTCCATGGGAAGCCCATGTTCATTTCATTAAGAAGAATGATGGATCTATGAGGCTGTGCATTCACTACAGGGAGATCAATGCTATTAAAAAAGAAAAAGTATCCCCTACATAGAGTTAATGATTTATTTGGTAAAATTCACAGATCCCAGTATTTTTCTAAGATTGACCTTAGATCTTGATATCATCAATTGCATGTTAAGATATAAGTTATTCCAAAGAAAAATTTTTGAACGTGGTATGGGCATTACAAGTTTAGAGTAATGCCTTTTGTACTGACTAATTCACCCTATGTATTCATATATATAATGAATAGTGTTTTCAAGGAATATCTTGATGAATTTTTCATGGTATTTATTGTTCATATCATGGTATACTCCCAAATACACGAAGATCATGAATTTCACTTGCACACTATTATGAAGACTCATTGAAGAAATGAATTATATGGGAAGTTTAGAAAGTGTAAATTTTAGATTCAATTAGTTTCTTTTCATGGCCATATGGTCTCTAAGGATGGGGTATCCATTGATCCTATAAAGACAAAGGATGTTTAGGAATGGACTATACCAATGATTATAACTGAGGTACATAGTTTTATTGGTTTCTGAAGTCATTATCGGCATTTCCTTTCCCATTTAACCAATCCAATGACCAAGATTACATGTAATGGTGTTCAGTTCATGTGGCCGAAATAATGTGAGGAATGTTTCAAATAATTAAAGATGATACAAGTGAATGCTCTGATCCCAACTCTATTATTAGGTAATGTCATGTTTGTGATATATAGTGATGCATCAAAAAAGGGACTTGGTTGTTTCTTTATGCACAATGATAGTGTTATTTCCTATGCATCAAGTAAGTCAAAAATCCATGAACAATATTATCCTACTCATGATGTTGAGTTTGCTACTATGATATTTTCTCAAAAAATAGAGAGAAACTATCTCTATGGTGAAAGATGTGAGATATATACGGATTACAAGAGTATGAAATATATTTTTCTCATAGAAAGAACTCAACATGAAGAAAAGTTGATGGATCAAGATACTCAAGGATTATAATTTCTCCATACACTACCACACAGGAAAGGAAAATAAGGTAACTAATGCATTGACCAGGATGGATCATGGGGTTTTAAACAAAATGAGGATGGAAAGGGATCCTGTATTCATGGATCTAGTAATGATCGACACATGAATTATCAAAGAAGGTGAAAAATCATTACTTTAATAATTGGTTTCCCATAAATATTTATTATAAATGATAAAAATATATAATACAGATGATGGGGACCGTCAAAATAAAATCAATGATGAAAAAGAAGGGAAGATGTAAGAATTTATATATGAATATGTGATTATGAAATTTGGGGAGAGGCTATGTGTTCCTTCTTTACCTGAGATTTAAAGGGAGTTATAGGATTATTCCCATAGTTATAATTTCTCTATACACCATGGTAGTACTAAAATGTATAGAGATTTGAAGGAAAATTTATTGTAGCAAAACATGAAGTAGAAAATTGATGATTATGTATCAAGATGTTTAGTCTGTCAATAGGTGAAGGCTAAAATACAACACCCTAGGGGAGTAATGAAACCTATACCTATTACTACATGAAAATGGGATGACACCACAATGGATTTGTTTCACTGGATTTCCCAAAACGCTATGAACGAGTGATGCAATATGGGTAATTGTGGATCAAATTATGATATCTAAACATTTCATTACTATAAGGGAGGAATTTCCATTGGAGAACTGTACACAAATCTATATCAATGAATTTTTAATACTTGATGGAGAACTTATTTCAGTAGATTCTGATCATGATCTATGATCTACATCGAAATTATACAAATTTCTTCAGAAATACCTAGATACTGTGGTTCAATTGCGTACTTCTTATCATCATCAAAATGAATGGAAATTAGAAAGGATAATCCAAACATTAAAATACATGTTGAGATCACAATAACATGATTTTTGAGTAATGTGGGATCATTATTTTCCATTTGTGGAGTTTCCCTACATTAAATAGTTTTCATTCAATCATTCAAATGGGATCATATAAAGCATTGTATGGAAATAGATTTCTTACACCAACTTTTTGGGATGAATTCGGTGAAAGGAATCATGTCGGTCCAGAGCTTGTAGAGAAACAATAGCAAAGGTAAAGGCTATTCAAACCCAAATCAAAGAATCTCAAAGGATACAAAATAAAAATGCTGATAATTGAAGGAAGGATTTGGAATTTCAAGTGGGAGATCATTTTTTATAAAAAGTATCTCAGAGGAAGGGTGTTATAAGATTTGGGAAGAAAAGGAAAATGAGCACTCGGTACATTGGACCTTTTTAAATTTTGGTAACAGTTGGAGATGTGGCTTATCATTTTTTAAATACCTCCTAGACATTCAAAGGTACACAATGTGTTCCATGTCTTATTATTTAGAATGTACATGCCAGACACAACACATGCCCTCACTTATGAAGGTATAGAACTTGAACCTGACATATCTTACTATGAAGTGTGTATCTGAATTCTAGACACTAAAGAAAAGGTGTTGTGTAATTATACAACATGACTAGTAAAGGTTCTTTGAAAAAAACATTGAATTGAAGAAGAAATATGGGAGCATGAGGAGTTTATGATGAAGAACTACCTAAATATTTTTATGAGGTAACATTAAGGTAATTTCGAGGATGGATTTTTTATAAGGGGGTAGATTATAACACCCCTGGGTTTTATAAATAAATTTATTAGTGGATGCATGAAAAACTGAGTTTCCACAAAACACCACATTGTTATAACCTATCCAGTAAGCATAATTTTCCCACCACTGTGATTTGTACTTAGAAAAAATGACATACACTATTGTGTTCAGTAAGATATTTAGACTCTGATAAGATAAACATAATTTTTGGTGAATAGTAACATACACTAATGAATAGTAATATGACCCTTATGAATATTAAATAATAATGTTATTTTATTTCTTTATGTTTGTAAGACAATGGGATCTCGATTAATTTTTTAGAGAGATAAAACTAATTATAGTTTTTAAGTTGTTATTTTTTGAATAAATTATTATTTTATTTAAAAATTAAATCTATCATATTTAGAAAATATTTCTAAAAAATGGAATTCATTTTTGAATTCCTAATGTGAATATTAGGTTACACTAAATTTATGATAATTTTAAAAAATACTATAGTTTTTATTGAATTGTAAAAATATAGTTTTGAGATTTTAGTATGATTAATGACATCATAATGATGTAATATTTAATATAATATTCTGGTTTACTTGTATAATTAAAATATGATATGAGGTGTCCCATGTGGTGAATACCATGGGCGGGCCCATCATTTTTAAAATACCACTAATGAGTTGTCCTGTGAAATTAATAGAAAACTCCCTCTCTTTTACTAAAAATACCCACTCAATACTTCATTTTATTTCATTCCAAATTCATCATCCTCAATGTAATTGTAGTTTTACCTCACCAGGAGTCCTATAATGGTGTACTCAAGACCCCATGGTCCCAACATTCACGTTTTAAGAGTACTCTACAAGGTAAGGGAATCTACCTCCCTTCTCTTTTTCCAGCACTCTTTTTCTGTTATTCTCTTTTAATTTAAATTGGATTATTTTGGGATATGTGGTTTTTGATCCCACATACTATAAATATTATTTATTAATTATTTGATAATCCTATTTCTCTAATAAAACTATTTTATGAAGTTTTAAGTGATGCCGTTAGGCTATTGAATTTTCCTAAGGGATTTCTCAACTTTTCTTCTATTTCGAGTTCATTTATTTTCTTTTTCATTCCGCACCTCCTTAAATAGAAATGTTATGATAGATATAAAAAACTATATATACCCAAATGTTTTAGTTATAATTGAATAAATCATCATCATATCACCTTTACCTTTATTTTATACTAGAAATGAAAACACCATTTGAGATGTGTTAATTTTTTCACATTCAAGGACAATGTGTTTTCAATTTCTATTACCATATTCAATTCTAGTCATGAAATAATTATGATGGTTGAACCATAATATATTATGTGTATTATAACTTATGTAAGGGTATGTAATCTTTTTTTTACATAGGATATTAATTTATAAATCAAAATGAGTTCGTTTTGATAAAAAACCACCAATTAACCCAAACAATTACCATTAAAGTTTTATATAATGATTCATCTTCACTAACAATAACCAAATTAATTTTACATCCATATAATATTTTAGATGTAAAAAATAAAATAGAACTTATATTCTGGAAAACCATTCTCATCTTACATGTTTATCATTACATTTATATAAATAAACCGGTCATGAATACCACAGAAGAAAAGACACCCAAACAATAAAATTAAACCACTTAAACCCAACATGAAGGCCATGAAAAAACATAATAAGTCTAAAATAAATCAATTACATAAATAATATGTTCTATAAAAATTAATTAATTAATTTAATTTGGTTACCCTGGACACTATGATCAAGTGAAGAATACCATTAGACTTAAGGTAAGGGTTATCCACCAAAAACTCAATTCTCATTAGGGTTAATATTATTCTCTACTAATCTCATTTAAATTAATATTTAATCATATTTTCTCTTCAAAAATTCTATGTGAATTTTATAAATACTTTTATCAACCAGAATCTTACTTTAATTAATGGGGATTTATATGTTTTAAAAGGATCTTTGAAAAATTCTTCTCAAAATACAAGATCGATTTAAGGGAATTTTTCAAATTCTTACATATTTTCAAGGGAACTCTATAATAGGTTTTTAGAAACCATTATCTTTATAAAATCAGTTTTATTATTATTAATATAATATCTTAGTTCACTTATAGTCTTATACAAATATTTTTCCAAAATAACTCTTCATTTCAATGTAAAAGAGTATTTATCTCAAGAATTACTCGATGATTTTATAAGAGTATATTCATATATTTAAACACTATTGTTGATTATTATGTATTATTTGGATTAAAATTTTATGATATCATCTACCATATTTAATTTAATGGTTTATTATTAGTTTGATTTTGGATGTTCTATCTTAAACCCACACACCAATTTACTCCGAATAGGTAGTGTTTATGCTTATTGTTCGCGGAACGTTATTTACATTTAATATGTTAGTTTCAATATGAATGTATATATTGTTAATGTCTATAAAAATTAAATGAGGAATTAATTGGCCATATTAAGTGATTGTTGGGGCCGGAAATAGCACCTCAATGCATAGATAGGTCTCATGATACAAACTACGGTCATGGCACGCGGCCTTGACAAAATGGTTATTTAGGGTCTAGGCATGAGGCCTTGAAGGTATTGTTATAATGATTAGAATTATGATTTCCATCATTATGAAAGTAATAATTATAAGTTCATGTAGTTATTAGACTATTAAAATACCCATTATTATGAATTATTATGGAATTATTTATTCATCTCTTATTCGTTCCATAATTTGTTAATATTTATTTTTAAAGGTATGTGTGTTTTTTCTTTATTCACCACACATAATGTTAATGTTTATTATATCTTCCACTGTATTGATTCCCCTTACTGAGCATTTGATATCACCCCTTTTATATGATTAATTTTCTAGGAAATAGAGATGCATATTATGAATGACATGCAAGGACATCCTAGGTGTAACAAATGTTTTGAAAGGAATTTCTATATTGTATTTCATTTTATGTGGTAATATTGAACATATATAAGTATACGGGTTTCCAAAATTACTAAAATATTTTTTACATTAGGATACAACATTCTTGTAATCATGACAATGTAATGAATTAAGGCACCGACTCTTGGAAACAGGGGTCGGGTCGTTACAGGTTCCCTCTTACATGGTCTTTCCTAATAAAAATACTCCAATATCACCAGAGATAGAAGTCAATGACCATAATTTCATACCCCATATTTCTTCCAATGACATACTCTTTTCAGATAATGATCATTGTGTCAGTTACAACCCTTTGAATGGTTAGAGAAGACTAATTTCTGTATATAATAAAAATAGTAAAACAATATTGAAAAAAATGTTTGGACTGAACTAATTACCCATATTTTGAAGATATTTTTATAATATTTCCAAACTGAAAGAACTCTTATTGAATGAGACTTTTATATGCGATTTATTTAGAAGGTGATAGTTATGAAAGCACCTTCCTAATATCATTAAATATAGAAGGATATTTCTTTCGATATGCCTTTTTTGGAAGACTATAGTAGAAGACGCCTTCACATAAAGTGCCTAATTCATATTCCCGAATAAATCCTTGACATAATGTGATTATCCTTCAACATTGATCCAACTGAGCCTCATGTCACATACCAAGTCTTCTCCTGACATAGTTCCACTATCCATCCACATAGATGTTTCCACCCCTCCTGCAAAATGTACAGACCTGTGGATCCCTCCCCGCACAACACACTATACCTCTCAACAGACCCTTTTTGTGGTTGATCTAGGATGGATACCACTCTGTTCATTGATCCAGTCATCATAGAATCTGAAAAGACCTTATAATTTGGGGAATGAAGATCCAAAATATGAAAATCGACATCCATACTTAGTGAAAGTAAAATCCAGTTTCTCCAAAATGATATTTTAAATTTAATATAGCATTATATTTATTTCTTCTTAGTTAAAAAAATTAATTTTAATAGTGGATTTTGTAAATTGTATTTGGTTTCATATATTTTCACTTGTTTTGTCTGATGTTGTTATTTATATTAATTACCAATGTTAATGGTTCTTGGAAATGTACATTATATCGTTCACATTTTTATCTTTAGTTCTAATGTTTTTATTATAATTTAAAAAATAAATTAACATATAAGACAGATATTCTAGTTTTAAAAATAAAATAACTCACAATGCGTATGTATTTTTCCAAAATTTTTTTTTTGGGATTTTGATATCATTATATTTCCTTTTGAAAAAATTAATATTGTATAAAACACACTTTATTAATATTATTTTTGAATATATATTTTTAGATATATATTTTTAATAACAAGACATGTGTTTGAAGAATTTTTTATTAAATCATGTGTTTTGTATTATTTTGTTTGTAATTATAAAACATAGGTTTTATGATTTTTTTAATATATCATGTTTGCCACATTTTTTAATGATGTAACATATGTGCTTCTTTTTTTCAATGTAAATACATTATACAATACTTTCCATATTTATTTTTAATAAATATTATGTTCTGAATTTTTAAATTATAAATGATACATCACAATGTATGTTGTGATATTTTATTATTCCTTTATAGAATAACATTATCATTCATTTTATTTAAATTTTGTATAAACTATTTAAAAATTCTTTTTTTCTATATCTGATGTACTTTCAATATATCTTTTTATGTATGTATGTATTAATTATTTAATTATAAAAATACATTATTAATTTAATTAGTTATTTTAAAATAATATTTTATTGTAGTATAATATATATATTCATTAATATATTAATATATTAATCAAATACTATTTTTTTCCAATGAAATATAATGATCAAAACAATTGAAAATAATAATTGAATAATATAGAGTGAATATATTAATGTAAATTAACACACACACACACATATATACATATTGTTTATTTATATTAAATATATTATTTTTTAATTAAATATTAATATTATAAATAATTTATATTTTTATTGTGAAAAATATGTATTAATTAGTAAGTAAATATCTAAAGTTATGTAAAAAATTGTTTTTTAATTAATTAAAACTGATAAAAACATTAGATAAACTAATTTGATTCTGTAATCAAAAATATTTTAATATATTTTAAAAATAAAATCGAATTTATATTTAAATTTAATTATTTTGGTTTTTAATTTTTTTGTTCTATATATATTATTTAATTGTGTGAAATATATTACTAATTTAATTAGTGATATTTTTGAATAATATTTTTTTGGAGTGTATTATATATATATATTAATATATTATTACATATTAATTTGACAACCAAAAGGATTGAATGAAAAATGTAAATAATATATGTTTAATATGCCAATTAATTATAATTAATATATATATTATTACATTATAATATATATATTAATGTTTTATATAAAATAAATTTATATATATATTAATATATTATTACATTTAAAATAAAATATTATTTCATTTCAATTAATATATTTATATAACATTTTAGTTAAAGGAATTACTATCAAAAAAATTATTTAATTTCTCATGGTTATAGATTTGTTTAGTAAAACATAGATGTATATATGTTTATAATCTCGTTATCTATTTATATATAAGGAATCTGTACAGCTACATCCAAGATCTATGGATCCATCTCTTCTCACCATACAGAGTGAGCACAAATCACAATACCTATTGAGAAATGGCGAATAATGGATACTAAAAGTCCTCATGGCCCATTAATTTAACAATGAGATCCCACCAAAGCCCATCATACCGTATTTACGTCACTCCATGTTCTAGGCGTTAATCAAATGTAGGTATATACCCATTAATGATTTACTAATTTCTGATTTGGTTGAGAGATGAAGGATAGAGACACTTCAATTTCATACGCCTCTGGGGGAGATGATGTTTACATTACATGATGTATATATATTATTGGGTCTTTCTATGAATGGAGATGTTGTTATAGGTTTGATGATATCTAGATGGGATTACATTTTACATAGATATTTGGACATACTGTTACCAAACACACAACAAAACCTTAGAGAAGGTAGGTTGTGGATGACCTGGATAGAAACTGATTTCATCCCCATTGATCCATATTTGGATAAGGTGGCACTTTAGGGTTATGTAAGATAATAATTTTTTGCAATTGATTGGTTGAATGTAATTTCAAATCATTCTGGATCATATGTTCATCTGATGCACTTACATCTAATTGCATATATGGAGCGTATTGGGTGGTATAGTTTGGTTTTAGTGTGTTTCCTACATTTTTATGGAGAGATGTGTCGGGAATCATGTATAAAGGAAACAGAGATTAGGGTTATTATTTTTTATTATATATGTGGGAATGGATATGATTCTCTAAACAAGTACCTTGGTTTATCTCTAATTTACCTCCTGATGCATTATGAATGGGACTATTTCCTAGAAGGTTCTTCAAATTTTTAATAAAAAATTTTTATATAATAACATATTCTACTAATATAATTTCTAAAATTTTGTTACTTGAAATTCATAGGTGGAGAAAATCAGAGAAAAATTTATATAGAACTGCACATTCTAATTCATATTACTATCATATATTTGAATGATTTCCATTGATGTTTCAATCAAGAATCATTGTTGATAGATTTTATTTACTATGTTTAAAAATTGATCATATTTCTTTCTCTATGTAGATTAATTCAATGCCATGTGTAGGTGAGCTTCTAGCATATCGTCTAGATTATCGTAATATGCGATGCATCATTCTACTGATGCGGTTATATTTATCAATTTTCATATTGTTCATTGGCACCAATATGACAGAATCATAAGATAGTTTAGATACCAAAACATTATTGTGGTGCCACATAGGTAGATTGTGGTGGTGCATTCTATTTGACTAATAGGAAAAAAGGATTGATATTATCATATTATACATTACATATACAAATTCGTGTAAAATTCATGTGAAAAATTTTGGGCCACTTGATATTCATGGAGGACATCTTCATCATGACATCCACACTTAGTACATGATCTGATATATATGATTTAACAAATTATTTAACACTAAGTTTGGAGGTTTATATTATACCTTGGTAATTTATTTATATCTCATTTATTGATTCATTATTATTAATTTGTTATTTTGTTGCATAATATTTTTTTCATGGTGATGGGATCAGTCAATTCCATGATACGATCACACCCAAGAAAAGAGATGTATTTATTAATTAAGACTGGAGTTCATCACATGATTTGATGATAAGTGCACTACACAGTGCTGAAAGCATCACTCTAATGTCAGAGTCTGGTCCATACTCTCAAAATATTCCACATCAAGCCTTTCTCAATCTATCATGCATTGATGTGAACCAACCTTCAGTCCAATGTCATTCATGCCATTCACTTCTTAGATTTCTCCATATACCACTACAAAGATACCGACCAGACCATATTCAATATTCATGGCTCCTTCTGAGACGTTGCCTATGCACCCTTCTTTAGAGTCTACCCAACACTACACACTCACTGACCATTACTTCCTCACCATACATGGAATCATTGTATATATTCCTCACATAATCTTCTCTGGAGAGGGGCACTATTTTAACCACTGAGTATGATATTGAACCCCCTATGTAATATGTAGCTCTTATAGCACCACATTCGATGGATTGGGGAACTTGTCAGAGGATTCCACTCACTTTGATTCCTTTAATGGATCAAACTACCTTACAATTTTATAAAAAGAACATGAGTGGATGAGAGATAGTTTCATGTTTTGAAACTAGACCTAAAACTAATGAAAATTCACCTAGAAATGTAGTTAATAACATCGCACCTAGACATGTAGCTGAGCACACTCCAAAACATGTCATGTGAATGAATCTATATGATAATACTTTTAGAGAAATGAGGTGTGTGGCTGAAGGATAGTTATATAATCATAGCCTATAATGTTGTATTATATTTAAATTTCATTGACATCAAAATTTTAATTATGAATAAAAATATATATTATTTAATCATTATTGATGTTTTATATTTTTTTAAATAAATCTATTGACTATAATTTTCTAAGAATTTAGTTTCTTCATGAACATCACCTTTCATATTAACACAATGTCTGCTCACAGACATAAAAAATAATTCTATTACAAATAGAAATATATTTTACATTAATTGGAAATCGTATTTCGTGGTTTTACCAGTCAAACACCCCTTGAAGCATTTTAAAATACTGAAACTAATTTTTTTGGTTGTCGTGGGAAAATTACTACTCAGTATGATTCACCGTGGGTTCATATCATTCTAAAATTAATATATTATTGTTCTGAAGTGATTTTATAGTAATATGAGCTCATTTGGCCAACTATCCCTCTAAGGAGGAAATTTTTAATGGAATGCATTTTTTAAAAACTCCTAATTTTGTCTGTTCGAGTATATCTCACATTATATTTATGCGATATATACTTTTAAACTTCAAGAGTAATTCTAAAAGAGCTATCAGAATATTTCTCATCAACTAGATATTTTTTCTATTATTTTAAACATAAAAATCGAATATCAGTGTTTTAAATTATTGGATCTTTTTTTTCAATCATCTCGAGAAAACAAAACCTCATTTTGATGAAAAATAATTTCTAGAATTAAAACATAAATATAAAATTGTTTTCTTTTGATGTCACATAAAGATGACCTCATTCAGATAGCTCTCCCTTTTAGGAAAACATTTTAAAAGAATTTCATTTTCTAAAAAGTCTTTATTTAGTTAGTTAGATCACATCACAAGTCCGATAGACATGTTGTATACTCAAAAAAATCATAAATAATTCAAAGACAACTATCATTTGATTTCATGTCAATTAGAGATCAATTTATAGGGTTTTAATCATCAAACACACATTTTTACATTTTAAATTATTAAATATACATTTTTAGTAATATAAGGAAAGAGACATATCAATTTGACATGTTTTCAGTTCCTATAATTCAAAAATCAATCCACATATGTTTTCATCTAATTTCACAGCAATTTGAGCTCATTTGATCAGCTCTCCCACTATAAGTCTTGTTTCTAAGGACCAAATGGTTTTATGAACTCATAATTTATTCCTCTTGAGTACATTGTATGTAGAATTGATGTTCCATCTACCCATACATATCAAAACAAATTCTAAGACAAACATTATAAGATTTTATGGTAATTGGAGAACATTTTATATGGTTTTAATAGTGAAGCACACATTTCAGAATTTTATATTTCTGAAACAAAATCTTTAGTCATCGCAGGAAAACAACACCTTGAATAGATGCATAATCAGTTTTGGTTATACAAAAATTTACCCATGTTTTACGGTGTAGGTGGTCACTTATAACACAATATGGTTTATCGAATCCTTAGAGTCCAAAGAAGTAACCTAAAAAAACAAACATTCCATGGAGGTAATTTCTATATTATGTTTCCAAATTTGGTTAAAATTGATTTAATTATTAAATAATTTTTATGAATTAAGTGAATTCAATTAAAATAGTGAGTTTTTAAAGGGTTATCTCTTTGTGTGGAATAGATGAATTCTATTTCCAATTATTTTAATTTCATTTACTCGATAAGAATTCATTCAATGAAATAAATATAACCTAATCACTTATTGGTTTAACATCATTAAAAATATTTTCTAATCACCAATAAACTTCTAGTATCATCTTAATGTTCAATATAATGTGAATGATATTATTATCATATGAAAAGTGTGGTGATAATATTCAATAAGTATGAGGAGGAAGGGAAATCATTAAATAAATAACTCAAATTAATAACTGATTATGAATTATTAAATTATAAATAACATCCAATACATCCCATTTATAATCCATTTGATCAAACCATTGGAGTTTTATCCCCTCATTTATTATATTATATTAATGGAAGATCGAAGTAGACTCATGGGTGTGGAATTGAGGATGACAAATAATGAAATAATGATCTCTCCACTGTTGTGTGAATAAATTCACAAGGATTGGTGTGAAACATTCCACACCATGATTCAATGGTATTAATATGATATGGAAAATAATAAAAATAATAGAATATTAAAAATAACTATTGTTAAGAAATATGGTGAATGAAAAACATACATGAGAAAATTGACGACATGATTACAGAATGAAAGCGATAAATTACAATTGAATTCAAAACATTGGATGATAATTCCCTTCACCACAAACTCCATATATAGGTATATTATAAGTCTTAGGTATACCCCAAAAATAAATTGCTATACAATTAATTAGAAGAGTCAAAATGTGGGTGAGAATAAAAGAAATTTGATGTTGCAAAGTTGACCACAAAAAAGGACAAGACTCATCCCCTCTTGGAATGAGAATAAGTCATTATATATGGTAGAATAATTTATTTTAATATAATTGAAATATATTTACCCAGGCCTCTTAGATTATATTTCAAAATATCATGTCAATTGGTTTATTTTTTTGGATGTTATGCTCAAAATGGTGGATTGCCATTATGGGCATTTATATCTAGCCATACATTTAATCATCGTATTTGACAGTCTTGATCATCATGAAAACATTAGAATTTTCTTTATCCATATTTTAATTAAATGATTCCCTTAATTTTCTATTTCTAAATTTAAATTACTTATCTTCCTTGGGCTTGGATTGTGGGACCAAATTTTTTTAATGGGCCTTATGACAATTATGCTTAATCTATAAAATTTCTGTATTCATTGCCAAAAATATATATCTCCCCATGGGTTTAATTCATCATTACTAAAATAAAAAAATTTTAAAACAAAATTGATTAATAATATCCAAAAATATAAAATTTAAATAATTAATTAAATTAATTCCACAACTAGATAATTGATTGGCCCAAATTTTCACTTTAATCATTAATTTCACATGGGAACAGAAGTTGAGTTTAAATTATAAAATGAACTAAAAAGGATGTTTAGGGATATTAAAACACATTAACATTAAAATAATAAAAATTAATATCATCCTATTATATTGTCTAATAGCACCCCCAACTTGTGTTTTTATATCCCCGAACAAAATGTATCTCAAAAATATGAAATTGAATTACCTTTTCAAAAAACATGTTAACATAAAATGATCACCAAAAGAGATCATGCTGAACAATATTAAAACTAATAAAAATTATTTCACACAAGCTATGTTTATAAGAATATCCCAAGCCCAAGCCCACTCCTTTGATCAAATTCAACATCACTTTTAATCAAATTTCAATTAAGCATGATGATGTGTTGTGTATCACAAAAGTCATGGGGATACTTTTCTTGTTCAAAGGGGAAAATGGATGCACTAGCTGGGAATCACATTAAACCTTACGATGTGTATCCAAATTATTTTATTTTTCCATGTTTTTAATGTTTGTTTATTTTTTTAACCACAAAAGTAATGAAAATACCAAATATGGGAAAGAAAAATATAGAGTCATGATCCCCATGTGACAAAAACCATACATTTTGTCAATTCCATGCACTAAAATAGAGTTTTATGTCTATAATTTGGGTAAAAAACTGTGGACTCATGATCCCCAAGAGTCGAATGCCACAAATCTGTACAAAAAATTTCTCTATGCATTTGTTTTAATTTTTTATGTTTGCTACTCAAATTATTATAAAGTGACCCCAAACCCCATGCTATGATAAAAGGGTCTTAATAACTCAAATTTACGCCAATGATCCAATGAACATGCATTGTTTAATTTTTATTAAAACTATTAAGATATAAAAATTGAATAATAATAATGGGAAACTGGACTTTACAAAAACTATGATCATGTACATAAAAGTGAATTAAAAAAACAATAAATGAATTAAAAATCATTTGAAATTCAGTTTTCTGATTTCATAATTTAAATAAATGAATTAATGGATAAAGAATTAAATTTTTTAATTGAATTGAAATTTATTGTAATTTTTTTAAATCCATGATTTCCACTCCCCCAACATTGAATGAAACTGACATCTGTTTTGAAATAGAAGAGAAGATAGATATTTGAATTGGGATGATGGGGGGCGATAGTTGATTTGAAATGAAATCATAGAATAAAATCACCAAGATTAATTTCTATGAGACTTTAATAAGAAATAAATCACTTGAAATTCATGTCACATGTAGAATCATCAGGGATGATTCATTATTGGGTTTAAACATTACAATACAAGGGATTTATTTAGAAATTTTAAAATTTAGATTCGGATAAATCTTACACAATAGACATTAGACCACATTGGAAACCCCAATGGGGTTCTAGTAACAAAAAAACAAAAACAAAACACAAAAAAATATAGAAGTCGAGTTGCATCCTAGAAACTGTGTAATTTAATGTCATTAGATTGACCTAGACCCCCATCATATCCTATACCCACTTTAAACATCATAAGGAACCCATTTCTATATACTTAAACATGATTAATATTTATTCACCCTTGTTCTTGGATGGATGGTTTTAAAATTGGTTCCTAAAAAATCATAAATGTCCTAGTGAATGAGCTAGCCCCATAAATATTTAAATGTCTCCATCCAATTTCTTTCTTAATCTTTCATGATAAATCAACGAGAATTTTACCTTTAGTATCTTCAATAGATGATTAAATGATGAAAAAATGTTTTTGATTGTCCCCCATAACTGAAGGCTTAAGAGAGGATGTATCGACCTTGAATTTGAGATGGAGTTGGATAACACATTTAAAAATAGGTGGGAAATTTGAATAAAAATCAGTTTACATTTCAAAATTGCATAAAAAATTGGTTTCTTTTTAATTGATGTTTCTATCACCAAATTTCCAAGATGGGTTCTAAGAATGGGTATGAACTCTATGTTTTTTATTTTTCATAATGGTTTTGTGATTGTTGTTTTTGAAAAACCATAAATATATCCATATAAAAGATATTCCACTCATGGATACATGTTTTCCTGATACGAATTCATAAAATAAATTTCATCACGATTTATACCCATATAAACAATTCCCTCTCATTCCTTAGATGAATTTCAAAATTGCTAAACAAATCCAGTTTATTTTCAATAATTTATTTCACAGATTCTAAATTTGTACCTTTAGTGTTTTTTTTAAGTCTATGATGATTTATGGATTTAGTGGTTAAATATTTTCATTATATTTGACATGAATGGAAATAGTCACATATTGGATTTCGTTAAGATAGTTTTCTTGTTAATACGAATCTTCTCTCAATATTGAGAACGAGAAAACCTCAGTGGGCATGGGTTCTGTAATAATTTCTATTAATATTATTTCAAATATCAATGATAAACTTTTGAATTCATTTTATCCATTTGCTCAAACAATTTTTCAAGATGCATTTGGGTATTAATTTGGATAAGAGTTTGTACATCATGTACTAAATTATGATTGATCTCATTAACCATTCTTGAGAGGAATGAATATTTATCCTTTAAGTATCCATCATCCAAAAGATTATACATCTCATCAGGTGTGGTGTATTCATTCATGGATTGGTCAAAGAAACTCCCTATGTGAAGTGATTCCCAATATTGACATCCAATTTAATTTAATCTATATTTTATGTTGTGGTGAATTTGAAGAAACTCCATTGGAGTAGATAGAAATATATAATTTATATTCTTATGATAAACATAAATAGAAAGTGGAAAAATAAGATAAATTGGGGTGACAATTGAAAATTTGGGGTGAGAAAAGAATTAAAGTATCAGAGGTACTTACATGGGTCCCCATAAATGGAACCAAAATTTGGTTGTGCCCAAATTTACCCATTTGTTATGGTGTAATCAGTTACTTGTAGCATAACATGTGTTATCTAATTATCATACATAAAAAAAGTAACCTAAAGAAACACACATTCTATAGAGGTGATTTTGTTATTAAGTGGAAAACTTTGGTTCAAATTGATAAGATTATTAAAGAGTATTTATTACATAAGTGAATTCAATTAATAATAATGAGTTGACCCTAGGTTGTTTCTTGGGGTGGAATTGATGAATTACTTTTTCAACTAATTAAATTTCATTAACTCGAGAAAAATTCATTCAAGGAAATCTATATAACCTAATTTTTTTTTTTGAAACCATAAAAACAAGTTATAATAACCGATAAACTTATAGGATCTTCTTAATGATCACCACAATTTAAAATATTTTATTATCACACAAAAAGTGTGACAATATAATTAAATAAGGAAGAGGAAGAATGAAAATTATTAAATGAAGAACACATATTATATAATTGGTTAATAATTATTAATTGAGAAATAACATCCAATACACCCCCTTTAAACTCCCCTAGATCAACCCATTAATGGGTTATATCTCTATTTATTCTATTTTGTCAATGAAAGAGGGTAGTAGTACCATGAGGGTCGAATTTAAGAAGAAAAATAATGAAATAATGGTCACTCCACCATTATGGGAAGAAATTCAAAAGGATTGGTGTGAAAAAGCTCACACATTGATTCAAAAGTATCTACGTGATGTTGAAAATAATAAAAAAAATATGAAGAAGAAATTTTATTAATAAATTATGGTGAATAAAAAAATTACATAAGAAAAATTGACGATGCAATTACATATTGAAAACGAGAAATTACAGTTGAAAGAAAATCATTGGATGATAATTACATTACCCAAGATCTCCTTATATAGAAATATTAGAATCCTTAGGTACATCACCCCAACCATAAATTTTTTCACCCTTAATTAGGAGAGTCATAAGGTGGGTGAGAATAAATGAAATTTGATGTTTCAATATTGACAATAAAATAGTTCAAAAATCATCCCCAATCTTGGGATGAAATTAAGTCATTGTATATGAGATAATAATTGATCATCATAGAAAGGAAATATATTATTCTAGTATTCCTCTATAAAATTTAAAAATTTTCTAAATTTTTTTGTGTGGTTTGGATGTTATGATTGAAATAGTGGGATGAATTTATAGGCATTTAGATCTGGCCATAAATTTAATCATCATCTTTGAATTCCTAGATCATCATGAAAATCTTAGAATATGATCTATCCAAATTTGAATGATATGATCCCTATAATTTTCTATTCATACATTTAAAATTTTATATTCATTGGATTTGTATTGTAGGGAACACCTTTTATGGGCCTTATCCCCCATTATGCTTTGTCCATAAAATTTCTACATTCCTTTCCAAAAATCTATATCTTCCCCTGGGATTCATTCATCAATCCAAAAATAAAAAATTTTAAAATAAAAATGATCAATCAAATCAAAAATATAAAATTCAAAAAATTAATAAGATTTATTCCACATGAAGATAATTTCTTTGAAACAAATTTTCACTTTAATACTCAATTGAAAATGTGTTGATAAATTGAGTTAAAATTATAAAATGCACTAAAAATTATGTTTATAAACTTTGAAACAAATTAATATTAAAATATTAATAATTAACATTATCCTATTTTGATTAAAAATCAATTTCCTATAATTAAAAAAACAATATATAGTTGTTTTAGTGTGATTTTATATCAATCCAGTCTCATTTGGTAAGCTCTCCCTCTATGGAATATGTTTTTAAAGGTCAACATTTTTTAAGAACTAATTTAGTCCATTCGAGAACATCACTCGTTGGATTGAAACTCTATATATTATCAAACATAAAAACTAATTCTAATCCCATTTACATTATATTTCACTACAATTGGATATCATTTTCTACGTATTTAATAGCGAAATGCTTTTCTTTGGGGTTTCAAATTACTAAAACTCTATTTTCTTTCATCTTAGAAACAATATACCATGGATTGACTCATTATTGGTTTATTGAATTCAATAATCAATCTAATATTTTTTTCTATGATTTCATAAAAAACAGAGCTCATTTGGCTAGCTCTTCCTCCATGGTGCCCATTTTCAAAGACATTCATTTTCTAAAAACAACTTATTTATCCATTTCAAGAACATTTCATATCATATTCATGTGTTATCTACTCTCACACATTAAATATAAATCTAATAAATCTTTCATAATATTTCACATCATTTGGATATTTATTTCTATGGTTTTAATAGTAAAATTCATGTTTAAGATATCTAAATTACTGAAACTGTATTTTAGATCATCTCAGTCAAACAACAACACAATTTAATGCATCATGAGTTCCTATAATTAAAAAACCAATATATGGAAGTTTTAACGAGATATAAAAACAATTCGATATCATTTATCTTGATCAACCTTAGTGGAAAACATTTTTAAAGACTATCATTTTCTTATAACTCCACATTTAGTCCACTGGATCACATCCCATATTAGATTTATGGGTCGTATGATCAAACAAAACAAGAATAATTATAATATATATTTTATAAGTTTTAATCCCAATTGGAGATTATTTTATATGGTTTTAATATTCAAATATAATATTTTTTCAATTTAAATTAGTAAAAGTACTTTTTCAGTTATCTTGAGAAAAGGAACCTCAACTTGATGTGATGTAGGATTATGAAATTCCAAAATAAATCATAAATTTTTTTCTATGATTTTTTTAATGTATGACCTCATTTCATTAACCCCCCATATGTGGTTCACATTTTAAAAAACTATCATTTTCTAAAAACTTCTTATTTATTCAGTCTGAGCACATCACACACCATATTGACACTCCAATTAATCTCGCATGTCCAAAATAACTATAAAAGAACATTTATAGCACTTCATGACAATTAGATATTTTTCCCACCGTTTTAACCATCAAACACACATTGTAGCAATTTAAGTTACCGAAACTATTTTTTTGATCATCATGGAAAAATTATACATCTATTTGATGAACCAAATGTTTATAAAATAAAAAATAAATTATAATTGTTGTCTTGTGATTTCAAAGCTATCCGAGTTCATTTGGCCAGCTCACCTGCTGTTACAGGCATTTTTAAAGGCCATGATTTTCTGAAAACATTTTATTAAATTTTAATTTGGTGACTTTATAATCCCATAAAAATATAAATTATAAGAAAAATTTAAATGACTAATTACAAATGCATTAAACATATAATAAAAAATTGAAAATAAAAAAATTCTTAACAAATAAAAAAACCAAAAGAAATTTACATGACACAAACATTATTGATTAAAAACATAATATTTAAACTTATAAAAATTTATTCGCATAAAATATATAATAAATAAATTCTATATGAAAATTTAAACATTAACTATTAAAAAAATTATTTTGAAATAACATAAATTTTGGAATATAGTAAATAAAATATTTTAATTTTTAAAAAAAATTATGCCATAAAATAATTTTACAAATACAAAGGTTTCAATTTTAAAAAACAATACTCTGTACCCTTGAATTTATTTTCCATGAACATATTTTTTGACATTTATATGTTTTTTTGCTTTTTATATGTTTAATCCCTTTATTATGTTTCAGATAGATTTCTTTTATATTTTATATTTTATAGGCTTCTAATGTCACCTACAAGAAACATTATTACATTTCTAGTAGGCGACTATGGAAACCTATAAAATTTAAAATATAAGAAAATTGTAAATAAAGCTAAAAAAGGTCAAATATATATGAAATAGTTTAAATTAAAAAAATATAATAAAAAAATATAATTTTCATGACCTGAACATTATTGATTAGAATAATTACTTTTACAATTCAGAAAAAATATTCATATAAATTAAAGTATAAGTAAAATACATATGAAATCTAAAAAATTGACTGTTCTAATAATTCTTATTTGAAAATAAATGGAATGTAAAAAAAATTAAATATTAAATAATAATTATGATATTAATGTTAAATACTATGAATTAAATTTTTTATAAATAATAAATATATTGGGAAATATTTAAAAAAGTCTCAATTAGAAGATGTTAATAATTTTATTCATTATTTTAGTAATAAATAAGTTATTAATATAATATAATATAAATTATAATTATATTTTTAAGAGAGGAAATATAATTATTCATAATAATTTTGTTATCGAAAATTTATAATACAATTACTATTCATTTAAAATAAAAAATATATTAATAACTTTAATATTTTAAGAATATAAAATAATTAAAAATTTTAAAAAATTTATTTAATATAGTTATTTTTGTGTTTAATAATACTAAATAATCATATATTTTATTCTTGTTTTAATTTTGAAAAAACATTTTGTTGAAATCATTATATGGGAATAATTATTATTTAATATTTAAAAAATTTAAGGACAATATTATTATAATTTATTTTAAAAGAAAAACAAAATAAAAATTATTTTATTAAATAAAAAATTTCTATTATATGTAATCATAATATTTATAATATCTTTTTTTTATCTTTTATAGTTAATAAATTTTTTTATTAACTAATCTAATAGAAAAATAATTAATATTCTTTAGATTATTAATTGTTACAATTTTTTAATATCCAATTGTATATATTTTATCTATTAATTATATTAACTATTAGAAATTATAAATAATCAAATTTTATTATTAAATTCATTATCCATCACAATTTTTAAAAATAGTTAAATAATATTTAATTTTTTCATTTATTTTTCATATATATGAATATATATAAACAAAAAAAAATTAAAAAAACATAGTTATTTTAAAAAAACCTATGTGTTGGCAATTTTTAGAAAAAGTGACTTCTTGAATACTTTTCACAATATGGGCCTTTTTTAGAAAGTGTCTTGTTATGTGCATTTCTACAAAAGACGTTTTTAAATTTACTAACTTCGATAATGAGTATTTGTATAAGGAGTTCTTTCAATATGTGCTCAATCTTAAGAGAACACCACCCCCATGCCGAATAATATATTGAGAATTGTTTTTCAGAACTCTTTATATTAGAATTTTTTTTATTCATTGGTATTTCAAAAAAATTGGCAGAAATAAAATAATAATAAAACCCTTTGATCCGATGGAAATGGAGGATTCTACCTTTTCTCTTTCCTCCTTCCAGTCATATTAACATTTCTATATGAATGAATAAAAATACCCCACAATCCTATTTAAAAACCCATTCTGGAAAACTATATTGATGTTTAGAAGGATGGTTGATGAAGCAAGCCTCGATTCCTATAACACCTAGGATGCAATAGTGTAACCATTCACCTAGAAATCAAGGTATCTCATCAAGGCCTAAATCGTGGAATTAAATGGAAGTCATTGATGGAATCAAAGGGAATGAATTCAGATCACAACCCTTTCTTCCCACAAAGCACTCATATTCATGTGGAAAAATAATTTTAAGATTCTACAATTAGAATAATAAATGTAAAAAATGATCAAAATGATTCATGGATAGTTTGTAAACCTAAAAACAGGCACATAGATTAAGATTTAAGAGAGTTTTATGTTGGAGAAGATGTATATCCAGATGAAGAATACAAATATAAGGATCAAAATTCATTTTCATTTAATCTTCCCTTGCTAATTTTAAATCACAATTATTTATGTGTTGGGGTTTGTGAAATTTATATTAATGTTTTCTAATTTAAAGGATTTTTTAATAAGTTGTTTTTATTAAATAAATTGTAGGATTATTTATATATGTGTGATCATATTTATCCATTGATTTTTTGTCGAGTTGTTTGAAATTTATCTCTCGGTTACCTTCCACCTTACACATTTGACATATTAATCATTCCGACCAACTCTTCTTTGTTTCTATTGGCCTCTTCAATTTCAGGTATGGTGCTTCTTTTTCTAGCAGTTAGTTAGTTACAACTCAATTATTGGGGGTGGGAGGATCGATTTCACTGAGAGAAAAAAACAAGAAGAGGTAGTAATATCTGGTTCACATAAAAAATAGAAGGAGATTATATTTGGTTTTGTCCCCGTGGTCCACCAAAAGAGTGGATATAGGGAAATTTTCCTTATTTTGGCCTATTTCTTGGTGGAGAATTTGGAGTGACACCCCAACATTTTCTCCTCATTCCATGTAAGATAGTAGAGACCACAATGGAAGTTTTACTATTCTCTTTAGGTAATGTAATATTGGATATATTTGATTTATAGATGCAAAAGTGCTCGACCATGGCCCTAGAAGAAGAAAAGTCTTTTTTGTGCAGACTTGGATAGCTGTAGTGTACTTGGAAGGCGATGGCAGATGATAAATGATTGAAGTAGAACACTTGCAGATCATAGATAAAATATAAGAGTATATATTATTGAACTTATTGGTTTGATTTACGAGGTCTTAGAGATATTCATTGTGAATCCTAATCTTGAGGGATTAGACTTGACTATGGCGATGTCTAGAAATGGCATATAGGATTGGGAAAAGGTGATACCAAATTCCATTTGGGGAGAGGGTCCTTTATTATTTCATTATCAATTGAATATCAATTATTGTATGTGATGTTTATTTGGTGCTTCATGTACACCATTAATCTTTTATAGTATAAAACTCATGATGGCTCTGCCATTTTCACATAGGAAAAATTGGTAAAAAATGTTACATAACAATTTCCCATTTAATTCTTTCCATAATTTGGTTATTTGACCTATAATACTGAACATCATTGTATCTTGATTTATTGATGAATATTTTTTTAATATTTTTTATTTATAAAGATGATATTATAGAATTGTTATCCTTGGTTTTTTCATTATTTTTTTCTTTCATTTGTTCTTACTAATATTATTCTTTATGAATTGGAATATGTTTTATAGTTTTTCAAATACATTTTGGTTGAATCGGAAAATTATATTCTCAAAGTTGTGGATTATGTTTTTTATTTTTTTCGTCATGTTGAACATATACAATTATATTTATGGGAGTTCTAGAAAGCATTTTTGATGATTTAACCATTGAAATGTGATTCTGTTTAATGGTGTTGTATACCATTTATTCATTTAGGATCACAATTTTTTTTTGAATAACCATGTTTATGTTTTTTAGACTATGATTATAATATCACAATAATAAACAATTTTTTTCAATTCCATATTTCTGGATTATTCAAACGAATTTTATACCCATAAGATCTTGGATATTAAATGTGGATGATCTTATACAGCAGAACCCCAAAATGTTTGTATCAGAGCCTAATTGAGCATAATTTTGTGATTTCATAATTTATAATTGATTATTCATTACGTTGAATAATTATGTTTTAAGTTTTTTCTTTGTATAATTATATGATATTTTTCACTCATTTTGGTTAGTTATTCTCTTTGGTTGTAATAATTAGTATTCTACTAATGGTATTTATTTGTTTTTTCCCTATTAACTTTTCTAGAAAGAGCCCTAAATATGACTTTTATTTGTTGGTACATATGTGTCCCACTAGTTTTGGGGTTAAGAATGGGTTTATTTGAGTTTGGGATTAGTGAGAGTGTCTCAGTTAGTAGTGGTGTGTATGGAAGTATATGTCTAGATTTTTTTATCACCATTGTTATTCCTTTTAGACTCAGGAGAGTGGTATCATATTTATCTTTAGTTAATTCCACCGTTTTATATTTTAGATGGGTTTAGTGACTCTTTTTTATTTTCCATTGTGAGTGGTGATAAGGATTTTGTATTATTGGGCATTCCATTATTGTTTGATGCCTAGTTGGTCAAAATTATCATTTGGGATTTTTGATTCATCCCATTAGTGGCACAAAATAGGTTTCATGCAAATTTAGTGCCTTATGTTTCTAGGAAGCTATGCTGGGATGTGAATTAATAGATTGTATCTTGTTTCTCTTTTATCTCCAGAGTGTCTCACATCATATATTTTTCCAATTGCATGTGACTTTTAGTGGTACCCAATTTTTTAGGAATCCCTCTAGTTTACAAAGTGTAAGAAAATTGATCTCCCTAGATGGAGATTCTATAACCCCTTTAAGGATCCATTTTCCCTATATCTAAATATATCCTGATGGGTTTTATATTTGTGTATTTTCTCGTATTGAAGAGTGTATTCGTTAAAGATGACAGTTTATAATTAATTAATTTATTATTTGAATAAATAAATTCATTGTCTTAGTAATTTTATTCATTAATGAATGTTGATCACCTAAAAATATGCTTTCATATTTCCATAGTTTCTTTATGAGGATCCGTGGACTGAATAACTCAAGCGTTAATCCATACGTGTTCCTATGACCTTTGAGAAACACAACTTAATCTCTGGGTTCTTGTATGGAGAGTCGAATGTCATGCATTGTTCATTTTTGATCGATTATTCTTTGGTCTTGAAGATATCTCTCTTAAAAAACTCATTTTTTAGAGGGGGAGAGAAGGGGGAGTTGGGATAGAATTACTTGTGTGCGACAACTATATATTCCCAATTTTTGAATGCTCCACACAATATACATATCCACCTATTTTTTATTTTTTAGATTTATGTTAAAATAATAAATAATTTCATAACAACCATTAAATAAAATTTATTACCTTCAATAAATCAAATGCCACATAAAAATAACTATATATAATTATTATTTTTTGGAGTGCACCAACATGCACAATAATAATTATTATATAATGTTCTTGATAATTAATATTTGTCAACATACTTGTTCTTGGTCCTTTAAACTCCTATATCAATTATTAAACAACCGAATAAATATTTTATTCATAAATAAATATTTTATTCACAATCTAGAAAATAAATATTTATTAAAATATTCAATAAATACAATAAATATTTTATTCAAATACTGAAAATTAAATATTTTTTTAAATTATGAGATCAATATAAATTGAAGAAACATATTCCATTGAATTGAGAATAATATATATTTCATTAATTAAAATCAAACAAACATTAATTAAGATCAACAAAAACACTTAGTTTGTAATTATCTAGGATTCTATCTAGTTGGAATTAGTGGGGATTGCCAAAAGTCAAAGATTAGGATATTGAAATGGGTTAAGACAACCAAAAGAAATAACGTATTTTCATAATATTGAAAACCAGATATGAATTATCACTATGTAATATAACCCCTTTGTTGCAATATCTCATATAACAGGTTCCACATCTATTTCAAAATCCTATATTCTTGATATGTCTTTCATGGACTATTTGATATAAAAACGACATTGCACTATGTCCATGGAATTTAATGCAATTTTTCTGTTCCAATCAAATGGATAAGATACCAACTTTAGTAAATATGGAAGTGACTAAACCTTCCTCAACATATTCATTAATGACATGTCACTGCTGACACACCAAACATATCCACCTATTTAATGGACTGTTATAATCATGGTTTTTGAAATACATATATATAAATAAGATTTACCATGCATTAATAATATTCTCAAAGGATAAGTACAATCACACATGCTCATAGATAGGAATATTAAATGACACAAAAACATGTGTAATTTCTACTAGTTGGTATGTCCTTATGATCTCCTATCTTGGAGATTACCAATTGAGAACATTATTAAGAGGAGACTCTTCTATTTATGAGTAATATCACCTTACAATATATGTACTATGTGTCACATCATAGTACATTATCCAACTATAGTAAATTATTTTAGAATATATCTATATAAAATCAAGGTTCTCATCCCAGTGGGGAATTGGTATGACCTTATCAATGAAATGTATACTCTATGACAATTTTACAATAAATTCATATATAAAAACAAAAAATATGTAATAAAAAGTTTTATTAATATTAAATACTTCAAATATTTAAGTAATCAAATTACAAACAATTGGTTCTAAAAAACAACTAAAAAACCCCCACTTAGACTAGATCCAACTGTATATGACCTTCATTCTTGTAGACCTTATATGATAGTCATGTCCTTTCTGAGTTAATGATTTAGTCAAGGGGTCCACCACATATTCATTCATGAAAATATAGCTTACTGCAACCACACCTCTCTGAGAAAAATTTCCAAATAGGTGATACTTCTGAAGTATGTGTTTTGTCCACTGATGTGACCTCAAATTTTTTTCAAGTGCTGCTACTATAATATTATAAAAATAGAGTGTGATAGGATCATTACTGTTAGGTACCACATAAATATCTTGGATGAAGTTGCACATCCATACTGATTCTTTAGCTTCCTTAGAATCCCCAATATACTCAGAATCTACTACAGAATATGACACCATAACCAACTTTGATCTCTTAGAGCTCACAAAACCTCCATTTGAAGTGAATATGTACCCCATTTGTGACTTTATTTCATCTTGAACAATTTGAAAACTAACATCTTCATTTCCTCAAATAAATAGTTCTTCATGTCATCTATAAACTAAGAACACATCCTTAGCGCTTCTCAGATACTTCATGATATTCTTGATGGCCATACAATATAGGTTACCTCGATTTTCTTGATATCTTCCTACCACAAATAATGTATAGGTGAAATCTTGTCTAGAACATAGCATAACATACATGACTAACCCAATCGTTGTTGTATATGAAATCGTTTTAATTTTCATCTTTCCTTGTGTGTTTGAAGTCACATTTTCCTATAAATATGAATGTCATGTGATGATGGAAAAAATACCCTCTTGTAATGTTTTATACAAAACCTCTTCAATAACTTTTTAATGTATATACTTTGACTTCAGCTGGGTAACTTTTTGGTTTTATCACATTTGATCTTGATCCTAAAAATATATGATGCATCACCCAAATACATCATAGAGGATAATTTATTCCACCATGGCTTCAAAAATTTTAAGACTGGTATTTCATTTCTAATGAGTAATATGTCATCAACATACACTATTAAGAAAAATAGAGACCTCCAACTAAACTATTTGTAGACACATGTATTACATTCATTCTATCTGAAACAAAATTATGTGATGGACTCATCTTAATTAATTTTCCATGATCAGGATTCTTATATTAATCCATAAATAGAGATTTATAAATTTCATACCTTGATGGAATCATTTGGAGTCTCGAACCCATCAGGTTCTATCATATAGACATCCTCATGAAGGTTCTTATTAAGTAAGTCTATTTTTAAAACCATTTTCCCAATCTTATAATCACAAAAGCTACATTGTCATGTAGAATTTTTATGGATTTTGGTATTTCAATTTCTGAAAATGTTTCTTTTTATTCAATGCCTTATCGATGTTTAAACACTTTTCCAACTAGTCACGCCATATAGGCACTTTATTGTCCATCTATATCCAGTTTATACTTGAATAACCTTTTGAAATCAATTGTATTAACGTCTTCTAGATGGTCTACAGAAATGAGGATTTTCTTTTGGTATGTGGAATCCATTTCAGAATTCATGACTTCTTTCCACTTGGAACAATGTATTCCACTTATTGCTTCCTTGTAGGTTAAAGAGTCATTATTATCAACTAATAGTGAGTCACCATCCTTAGTTACTAGAAACCCAAACCATTCTAGTTCTCAAACCACTATTATAAATCTACTCTGTAATTGTGTCTTTAGAACAATTTCTTCCTCCATGCTGATTTATAGAATTTGTTCCATTGTTAAATTTTGTATATCTGGACCCTGTACTTCATTAAAGTCTATCTCACTCCCACTATCTCATTTAGTGATAATATCCTCTTCATGAAATGTGAGACATCAATCAACCACAACCTTTTTTCCTAATGAATTGTATAAGTTTCCACCATTAGTTTCTTTGAGATATCCAATAAAGATACACTATGTGCCTTACAGTGCAAGGTTTTTACTTGGAGTGGACTTAACAAATGCTTCACAACCCCACTCATGTATGTATGAAAACACCGGTTTCTTTCGATTCCATTATTGGTATGGTATACCATCTGTTACATTCATTTGAACACTATTTATTATCTATTTTGTTGTTTGTAACACGTTTCCAGAAAATGATAATGGAAAACTTTAATGACTCATCATTGATCTAATTATGTCCAAAAGGTGTGATTCCTTCTTTCACTTACACCATTCTTATGAGGCGTATAATGAAGAGTGTGTTGAGATAAAATACCAAAATCCCATAAATAATAAATGATTTCTTGATTAAGTTTTCATACACCACGGTCTTGGAAAAGTTTCTTCATCTTTTTACCAAGATGGTTTCAACATCATTAATGTATTACATCCATTTTCCAAGATAATTCAAATTATACCTCATTAGGTATACATATTCATTTATACTAAAATAATCAGTAAAATTTATTAAGTATGGTCACCCACCCATTGTTCAATAGAAAATGGTCCATGAACATTGGTATGAACTAATTCAAGAAGCTCATTAGCCCTTTCACATTTCCCACAAAATGGGGATTTGGTTATATTTCCTTATAAAAATTCATGACATACACCAAGTGGTTTTAGTTCAAAAGAATCTAAATACCCATCTTGATATCATTTAGTCAAGTGATTTTTCTTTATATCATATTGCAGGTGATGAAAAAGTTTGGTGTGGTCTGAGTCTTGTGAAGTTACATGATAAAAAATTTTCCATTATTTGGTTCATGTAATCCAACATATATAGAAAATTATTTAAATGTGCCTTACCATTAAAAATGATATATTTATAAAATATGAAACAATTATTCCCAAATTTGAAAATAAATCCATCCATATCATTTCTGGATACTGAAATAATATTTTTTGGTAATTGAAAGCACGCAATACCAACCCTTTAAAACCAAGATCATTCTGATTGGAAATATGAGGTCATAGTTCCTAATAGTTATAACATAAATTTAATTTTTTTGGCTACTCGAAGATCTACCACTCCGTGGTCATTCATTTTAAATATACCTGGTTCTTGTATTTGAATAAATATGTGAGCATCACAAACTGTATCTAATACCCAATTTGTAGAAGTAGATAAATTTCATTCAATTAAAAATGAACCAAAAGGTTCTTCTTTATTATTTGGCTAGGTGTAGTTTTATTCTATTGGGCCTTCTAGACACATGAAAAATAGATAGCATCATGTTACATTGCTTTTCCATTGACCTTCTTCCCCTTAGAAGAATGTGAAGAAGCATTGGGTTTAAATCTCTTTGCACTCCCATACCATTTTTTCACCGTTAGGACAGAAGGTTGTTCATGCTTTATACCCTTATTTACTTGGAATTGAAGAGTAATAAGATCCGGAAGTGTATTATCAATTCTGTTCTTATTAAAATTCACAACCCAACTAGAGAAGCTCTAATGGGGTGATTCCATAATGAGTTCGATGACTAGTTCATAAGAGAGCTTCATCCTTAAAACCTATAAATGATGAATTTATCAAATGATCATGACTACATGAGTGCCATCCCAGGTACCCTTTCCATGCTTACTCTAAATCTAGCTCTCTCATGGTAAAGATCATCGAGGTGTTCCAGAAATATATACGCATCCATGTTTTCATGAGACATCATTAGGTCACTCGACATCGATGAACGCATCAAAAAACGAGTATTCAAGCATGTATGATTTCCATTCGTTGAATAACACAACACAAAGGCATCTAATCCACTTCTAGAAGTTACTACCAGTTAATAGGAAATATTTCTCTAAATTTTATCATAGGAAAAGTGTGGATAATCAAATTTTAATTTTATTCTATAAATAAAAAAATTATTTATAATTTTCTTGATTACCAAATAAGTGTAACACAATAAACTAAACAATTTATTAAATCTCCAACTATTTTATCAAGTCTCAATTTCCCTCACCATTGAACTCTAATTGTCTAATTTTCTTAGAATTCCACTAGAAATGATCCCCATTACATTTATTAATGATCCAGACTTTGGCCATGAAATCCATAATAAATTAATTAGGTAGGGGGTTTTTCCAACTATGGACTTGCATTTCCATGATCCATTGAGTGGATTCCCCTATCCTAAAATCCTGACATGGAATTTCTCAACACATGACTCAAAATTTATTTTGAACAAACTATAGACACTAAACTCAATATAATTTCAGTTAATTATTCCCAAAACACTCTAGAGAACTCCACCATAAATTTAAGGGTCTAGACATTGGCCATGTACATCACTTAGTTGTATGGTTTCATTCCCAATCATGTCATGGAAGAAATATTCTGACTGAATATTTGATTGAGGTATTTTAGTTTATTATGAGTAATTGTTATATTTTTTCTCCTTTACACATATTTTTAATATTAAGTGGATGTTACTTAGTTAATTAACCATGTTGTATAGAACATTTACATATAATTAATTTATTTAATTTTCCATCTTTTCACATTAATTCTCCTATTCACGTGATCATAGTCTTGAATCGATAATATAATTTATTTCATAGAATTAAATAATTAATTAATTAAATGACCTATTATTTATATTTATATAATGGTTGAATTAATGAGTTAACATAAAATAAAACTTTTACCATGGGAAATATTGCTCATATTTCAAGTCTTTCCATGAGTTATAGCATTACACCTATGCACCTGGGTATCACTTAGGTTGAAATCATTATATTTTCATCATGAACCACCTCCACATGACTTGGGATGCTCTATAAATTAAAAATATTTATTACTCTCATGTAGGTTAGGGGAACATCATGATTAGTTAAATGGGATTACATAAATATCTTTGGACATACATTCCCTACATAAATTTGGAGGGAGGGATGACTCCCATGCCATCATTTAATTTAATTTTAAATAAATGAAAACAAATGAAAAAACTTTAATTATTTAATACAACACATACACATGTATTGGTGAATCTCACGAATGATATAAATGCAACGAATATGAAAAAGTAAATGGATAGTATTAATTTCTTTATTCATTCTTTTATTAATGAAGATAAACATGCTTGAATTAATTAATTAAAAAATTAACAAATTAATCCTTCTTCATCTTAATGACAATCCAAAATTATTTATTTGGAGAAACCGATCACTGATGTAATTCCTAGTAAATAAACATTAGTAACAAGAATTCCATATTAATAATAAAAAATTAATTGAGTATCTTAAATCATTTAAAACCATGATTAAATTGTTAAACACACAACAATGTGTCAATCAATAAAATAAGGTTTTAATACTACACATTCAAATTTAATGTAATTTTAATTTTTTCCATTTGTGGGAGACTAAATGACGTGTACATGAAGCTACCCTCCATGTACCTTAGTTACCTTATATACAAGTCACATTCTTGGGGCTTGAGCGTGTTAACTCGGTCGGACTACACAGTGTGTACATGCTATAAACACACCCTTTATCCACTATCCATGTGCGAAATTGGCATGTTCAACACGATGTGTAATAAAAGCACATCACAAATAGTATAAGTCCCTAAGCATAAGGGTCGAGTCAGTAGATCAAACAAAATCTTTATATGTCGAACAAGATTCATGTTATAAATGTAATGACTAGAACCTTTATCTATAAAAACCAAAGAAAATGTAGAAACGTCATAGATAATAACTCGTATCAGCCCTAGAGACTTAGGTTCATTGGTGTACATAACTTCCAGCTGGCCTCGTCCCTACCCACTTACTCCCTAATCCTAGCGTGGAGCACTTTGGGATGTCGATGGTAATAGGTGGAATATCCAACCAGCTCCTACTACCAAGCCTTCCCTTCTAACACATCTATCGCCCTGCAGAACACCCGGATCATACCACTATCTCTGTCTTGGTAGTCCCTTGATCATCTACCGATCAGTATTATGACGGGTTGGGTAATCTCATGCCATATTTCCCCAACCGTTTCAATATAAACAATGTATATTCCTTGGCTAATACGAGCCACCCTGAGAGTCTTTCATAGCTGACCCTGGGTTATGGGATTGCCTTGTGAAGCATCACACCCACTTGGATCCCTGTCACTACCATCATCCACCTAATGACAAGGTCAAAGATACTGGGTTCCCCCACATATCTCCCATTACTGGTTTCTACTCTACTAGAATGATTTCTACCAAAAAGTCTCAATCTGAAACTCTAGTATTTGTTAAAATTCTAAGATATACCACATAACCCCTAATTTCCTAACACAATCCCTACTCAAAAGTCTGAATCCTAAAGAACTGGTATTGTACAATATCAATGGAGTAACATGAGATATTAGAAAACCTTTATGAATACCCTACCACAGTAATAATGGTCTATTGTAGATATATAATCTTATGCATTTGTTCTGATCAGAATGTGGAAGGATATAAATACTCTCCAAAATGAAACTTTACATCTATTCTGGAGAGATATCTCTCCTTTTGTGACTAGGACACCAAGCTTCACCATCACCCCATAACGTCCTGAAGAAGACTTGCATCATGGAATACTATCTGATTGGTTGGAGTCCTCACAAGGTGAAAAACATGAGTAAGTGCCTCTAGCCAATCTTCTACCACCTGGGAGTCTGGATAACCCCAAAAACTAAGAGTCCACTACCAATAAAACTCATGAAATGCACTAAGGATATGAGAATCCTTAGCTAGTAGTGCTGGTTCTAGATGTAGCTCAATAGGTTGTGGTATAGATGGTGAACCACCTAAATGATCTATCTCTGGTACAAGCCCTTGCAATGATGTCTCGTCCCTAGGAATATCATCCTCATGATCATGTAGTATAATCCTAGCTTGTTGTAAATGTCTAGGCATCTGGAAATAAAACAAGATGTACCATGTGCATTGAGTATTTCTAGAGGGACAACTACAGAATGATTTGGGAAACACAACTATTCTTATAGGATGTGTAATGATCTGCCCCCATAATCCTAGAGCTCATGCATTATTACTTTACTTTGGCATGATTACATGGAATCAAATCATGAAGGTCCATCCAGTTTAGCAAACCACAAAAAAATATTACAAACATGATACCCCTAATACACTGAGAAATAAGAAATTCCAACACGAGACATAATAAAATGAAATAAACTACGACCTTGAATGCTTATTCGAATATCTCTTCTTCATATCCTTGGGAAAGGAAAAATAGTAAGGGTGAGCCTAAGTAATCATTAAGTGTAAGTAAAGAGGAATCAATAATGAATCAATATTAATAAATTTACATGGAAAATTAAATAAATTATAACACATTCCATTAATTTAACTAGATATGGAAACATCAATATGAAAAGGTAAGAAACTAAAACTCAAGCTATATAAATCAATAAACTAAGAATTAAATGTATCCATAGATATGTCTATGAAAAATCTCATGGATGAATAATCATTTAATATAAATGAGGGAAATTCATAATTACTAATATCTAAAATATATCACTGAGGATTCATTCCAATGATCCAATAATTTCAAGGATTCTTGACAATAATCTAATACTATCAGGGCATCATGCAAAAATATCTATTTCTATGAAGGCATCATGCCATGAATGTAATATAATAAAGGCTTCTTTCCAAGAATCTAATTCCTTCAAGGATTCTTTCCCAGAATCCATTATTGTAAAGGCTTTATTCCATGAATCTAATTTTGTCATGGATTCATGCCAAGAATCTAATAATTTCAAGGCTTCATGCAAAGAATCCAATACTATCAAGGCCTTGTGCCATGAATATATTACTTTCTAATATTCATGCCAAGAATCTAATACATTCAAGGATCTATGCAAAGAATCTAAATTTTTTTAAAAGAACACCGTGTGAAATATTTTATATGGTTTAGAAAATATTGATATCCATGAAAAATTATATGGATATTTAAGTAAATTTCATATTTTGTTAAAACATAGTGATTGTTTCGAAATAATGTTAGAAATCACAAATTTATGTGATATTTCAAAGATAACAATTAAGAACCATCATGATGAGAATAATCTTTAAACATTCTAAAGTGTCACATGCCACTTTATAACATTTTAATTATAATCGGTAGAGAGGTATGAAATGAAACATATAATATCATGAGAAGAATATTATTCATGATATTACATTCCTTTAATTCTTGATATTACATTAAAAATACATTATATACACAAAATAAAAGTGAATCGGTGCATAATAGCATATAAGTCTCAATGAAATGTATATTGAGATGAAATTACCATACAACATGAGTAGATTTTGAGTCAAGGGTTCAATGAATGAGTTAAATTAATTGAAAAATTTAATATCACAAAATAAAAGGAAATAATGATATAATATATCAAAATGAGTAGTAGGTATAGAAAGAAAATAATTAAGTAGTGAATATGAAAACATTCTCATAGATTTATGAAGTGAGATGAAAATCCCACACTAATGTAGTATCAAATGAATTGGAAAACCAAAAAGTAATAAATAATAAATAGAGCATTTAAATTACATGATGGTAATAAAATTAATTATATTATATGTCAAAGTGGTATTATTTTATCCATATATAATAAATTAGGGGAATAACAATTAAGTATGTCTCACAGAATGAAAATGATACAAGAATCTCTCACCTTAATCATCATTTTGGTGTGTGGAATTTATCCTTATATATAGTGATTTAAAATATTTTACTACCTTATTCCTTCACTACAATCATGTTTATAATATCCAATATTATATTATTACAATATTTTATTACCCTTTTGTTAACACTCTTTAATTTTTTTTATCTATTTCAGGTTTTAATTGACTAGTTTTATTAAGTATGTTTTGTGTTGTAACATGTTTACCCTATTTATTAGATCATTATTTCATCATATAAAGAATTTAAACCTTGACTAAATTATATTCTATATTCACTACATAAGTATTTAGAATAGTCTATAATATTTGGAGATTATAAATAAAGTGCACTATTAATTGAGATGATAGGTCATACGTACGCGTGAACACTACTTTCAATTCATTGTTTTATTAAAATAATGAAAAATAAATGATACATATGTATATTATAATTCTAGTATCATATATATGTTATATAGTTCTATTAAAACCATAATTTATATGTTTAATGTATGACATGAACAAGTCATATGGCTTTGAGGGGGTGGTAGTCCACACCTCCTCGAATGAAATTATCATATTTACACAACTTGGAAAGCATAAAATTATGTTCTAAAAAAATTAAAGAACAATAGAGAAATAATAAATATAATTTATATCATATATAAATTTTTTTCCATCATAATTTCCACCATGAGAGGTGGTAAATGAGAATTGAACAATCATTGTTTCGTGAGGCAGTAGTTCTCCATACATAGAAATAGTATGTTTGTTACCAATAAGATGAAGGTGTGTGTATGTGTAGGTTTAAACCTTAGAATAAAAATTTCCGAGTATATTTTTTTATATTGGTTTTTTATGTAATAATATAATAAGAAGAGTATAGGGAGTGGAGAATTGAAATGAAACTAAATAGTTTGAGAGAAGGTGTTACATATTAACCGGGTAATTTTTTTCATTTATACAAAAAGCTTTCTTGGATTTATTTTTGAATAAGTTTAGGCCTCTATATTGAGGGAACATATATTTTGAGACTATTTGAATAGTGTTTGGAGGATTAATTTTTCCTTGAGAGGTGTGATGAAGGGGTAGAGTGCTTTCTTTTTTAGTGTGGAGGGGGAGGGGAACTCTTGTAAATACAAAAAGGTATTAACTAATGGGTGGTCTAAATTACATAAAGTGACTCCATAATGGAAAAAAAATATATTAAGTGGGAAAAATAGTCTATTAAAACCTACATCACATAATAATATGTTCATTTTAAATATTTGGTTCATTAACTTCTAATATTCACTAATTTTATCATTTTGAATATTTTATTAAATCTTCTAGATTTCTAATATAATTAATTTAACCATTAAGACTAAAATAATGGGAGATTTAATAGAATATATATATACATGATTATTAATATTATATATAATTTTCAAAATAAAATTCCCTTGTGATTTTGAAAATAATATTAAAACAGGCGCATGCGACGTGCTAAAGCGCTGCTTAAACCCGAATCATGTTAACAAAATTTTTACAATATATGGGTCAGTATGTTAATTATAAAGGAATAGTTGGTGTATTAATAGAAAATATAAAAGAATTATTAATACTCAAAAATAATTTTACAGAGTATAATATTTCTATTAATTTTAATTCATTTAATAAAATTTCATTTATATTAAAATAACAATAATATCTATTTTGATGTTATTTACGATAAACATAAATAGAAAGTGGAAAAATAAGAGAAACGGGTATGAAAATTGAAAATTTGGGGTGGGAAAAGAATGAAAGTATCTGAGGTACTTACATGGGTCCCCATAAATGGAACCAGAATTTGGTTGTGCCCAAATTTACCCATTTGTTATGGTGTAATCAGTTACTTGTATCATAACATGGGTTATCTAATCATCCTACATAAAAGAATAAACCTAAAGAAACACACGTTCTATAGGGGTGATTTAGTTATTAAGTGGAAAACTTTGGTTCAAATTGATAAGATTATTAAAGAGTATTTATTACATAAGTGAATTCAATTAATAATAATGAGTTGACCCTAGGTTGTTTCTTAGGGTGGAATTAATGAATTACTTTTTCAACTAATTCAATTTCATTAACTCGAGAAAAATTCATTGAAGGAAATCAATAAAACCTAAAAAATTATTTGTTTGAAACCATAAAAAAAGTTATAATAACCGATAAACTTATAGGATCTTCTTAATGATCACCCCAATTTAAAATATTTTATTAGCACACAAAAAGTGTGGAAATATAATTAAATAAGGATGAGGAAGAAAGAAAATCATCAAATGAAGAACTCAAATTATATAATTGGTTAATAATTATTAATTTAGAAATAACATCCAATACATCCCCTTAAAACTCCCCTATATCAACCCATTAAAGGGTTATATCTCTATTTATTCTATTTTTTCAATGAAGGAGGGTAGTAGGACATGAGGGTCAAATTTATGAAGAAAAATAATGAAATAATCGTCACTCAACCATTGTGGGAAGAAATTCACAAGTATTGGTGTGAAAAAGATCACACATTGATTCAAAAGTATCTACGTGATGTTGAAAATAATAATAAAAAAAATATGAAGAATAAATTTTATTAATAAATTATGGTGAATAAAAAATTTACATGAGAAAAATTGATGATGCAATTACAAATTGAAAACGAGAAATTATAGTTGAAAGAAAATCATTTGATGATAATTCCATTACCCAAGATCTCCTTATATAGAAATATTATAATCCTTAGGTACATCACCCCAACCATAAATTTCATCACCCTTAATTAGGAGAGTCAAAAGGTGGGTGAGAATAAATTAAATTTGATGTTTCAATGTTGATAATAAAATAGGTCAAAAATCATCCCCAATCTTGGGATGAAATTAAGTCATCGCATATGAGATAATAATTGATCATCATAGAAGATAAATATATTATTCTTGTATTCCTCTATCAACTTTAAAAATTTTCTAAATTTGTTTTAGTCGTTTGGATGTTATGATTGAAATAGTGGGATGAATTTATGGTCATTTAGATCAGGCCATAAATTTAATCATCATCTTTGAATGCCTAGATCATCATGAAAATCTTAGAATATGATCTATCCACATTTGAATGATATGATCCCTATAATTTTCTATTTATACTTTTAAAATTTTATATTCATTGGATTTGTATTGTGGTCCACACCTTTTATGGGCCTTATCCCCCATTATGCTTTGTCCATAAAATTTCTACATTCCTTTCCAAAAATCTATATCTTCCCCTGGGATTCATTCATCAATCCAAAAAAAATGTTAAAATAAAAATGATCAATCAAATCACAAATATAAAATTCAAATAATTAATAAGATTTATTCCACATGATGATAATTTATTTGAAACAAATTTTTACTTTAATACTCAATTGAAAATGTGGTGAGAAATTGAGTTCAAATTATAAAATGAACTAAACATTATGTTTATAAACTTTGAAACAAATTAATATTAAAATATTAATAATTAACATTATCCTATTTTGATGAATAATCAATTTACTATAATTAAAAAAACAATATATTGTTGTTTTAGTGTGATTTCATATCAATCTAGTCTCATTTGGTAAGCTCTCCCTCTATGGCATATGTTTTTAAAGGTCAACATTTTTTAAGAACTAATTTAGTCCATTCAAGAACATCACACGTTGGGTTGAAACTCTATATAATATCAAACATAAAAACTAATTGTAATCCCATTTACATTATATTTCACTTCAATTGGGTATCATTTTATACGTATTTAATAGCCAAATGATTTTCTTTGGGGTTTCAAATTACTAAAACTCTATTTTCTTTCATCATAGAAAAAATATACCATGTATTGACTCATTATTGGTTAATTGAATTCAATAATAAATCTAACATTTTTTTTCTATGATTTCATAAAAATCAGAGCTCATTTGGCTAGCTCTTCCTCGATGGTGCCCATTTTCAAAGTCATTCATTTTCTAGAAACAACTTATTTAGCCATTTCAAGAACATTGCATATCAGATTCATGCGTTATCTACTCTCACACATTAAATATAAATCTAATAAATCTTTCATAATATTTCACATCATTTGGATATTTATTTATATGGTTTTAATAGTAAAATTCATGTTTAAGAGTTCTAAATTACTGAAACTATATTTTAGATCTTCTCAGTCAAACAACAACACAATTTAATGCATGATGAGTTACTATAATTAAAAAACCAATATATGGTAGTTTTAATGAGATATAAAAACAATTCAATATCATTTAGCTAGATCAACCTTAGTGGAACACATTTTTAAAGACTACCATTTTCTTAGAACTCCACATTTAGTCTACTGGATCACATCCCACATCAGATTTATGGGTCGTATGATCAAACAAAACAAGAATAATCATAATATATATTTTATAAGTTTTAATCCCAATTGAAGATTATTTTATATGGTTTTAATATTCAAATATAATTTTTTTTCATTTTAAATTAGTAAAAGTACTTTTTCAGTTATCTTGAGAAAAGGAACCTCAACATGATGTGAAGTAGGATTATAAAATTCCAAAATTAATCATAAATTTTTTTCTATGATTTCCTTAATGTATGAACTCATTTCATTAACTCCCCCTATGTGGTTCACATTTTAAAAAACTATCATTTTCTAAAAACATCTTATTTATTCAGTCTGAGCACATCACACACCATATTGACACTCCAATAGATCTCGCATGTCAAAAATAACTATAAAAGAACATTTATAGCACTTCATGCCAATTAGAGATTTTTTCCCACCGTTTTAACCATCAAACAAACATTGTAGCAATTTAAGTTACTGAAACTATTTTTTTGATCATCATGGAAAAATTATACATCTATTTGATGAACCAAATGTTTATAAAATAAAAAATAAATTATAATTGTTGTCTTATGATTTCAAAGCTATCCAATCTCATTTGGCCATCTCACCTGCTGTTATAGGAATTTTTAAAGGCCATGATTTTCTGAAAATATTTTATTAAATTTTAATTTGGTGACTTTATAATCTCAGAAAAATATAAACTATAAGAAAAATTTAAATGACTAATTACAAATGCATTAAACATATAATAAACAATTAAAAATAAATAAATACTTAACAAATAAAAAAACCAAAAGAAATTTAAATGACACAAAAATTATTGATTAAAAACATAATATTTAAACTTATAAAAATTTATTCACATAAAATATATAATAAATAAATTCTATATAAAAATTTAAACATTAACTATTAAAAAAGTTAATTGGAAATTACATAAATTTTGGAATATAATAAATACAATATTTTATTTTTTTAAAAAAATTATACCATAAAATAATTTTTCAAATACAAAGGTTCTGATTTTAAAAAACAATACTCTGTACCCTTGAATTTATTTTCCATGAACATATTTTTTGATATTTTTATGTTTTTTACTTATTATATGTTTAATCCCTTTATTATGTTTCAGATAGATTTCTCTTATTATTTATATTTTATAGGATTCTAATGTCACCTACATGAAACATTATTACATTTCTAGTAGGCGACTATAGAAACCTAATAAATTTAAACTATAAGAAAAGTGTAAATAAACCTAAAAAAGGTCAAATATATATGAAATAGTTTAAATTAAAAAAATATAATAAAAAAATTATAATTTTCATGACCTGAACATTATTGATTAGAATCATTACTTTTACAGTTAAGAAAAAATACTCATATAAATTAAAGTATAAGTAAAATACATATGAAATCTAAAAAACTGACTGTTCTAATAATTCTTATTTGAAAATAAAAGGAATGTAAAAAAAGTTAAATAATAAATAATAATTATGATATTAATGTTAAATACTATGAATTACATTTTTTATAAATAATAAATATATTTGGAAATATTTAAAAAAGTCTCAATTAGAAGATGTTAATAATTTTATTCATTATGTTACTAATAAATAAGTTATTAATATTATATAAATTAAATTATAATTATATTTTTAAGAGAGGAAATATAATTATTCATAATAATTTTGTTATCGAAAATTTAAAATACAATTACTATTCATTTAAAATAAAAAATATATTAATAAATTTAATATTTTAATAATAAAAAATAATTAAAAATTTTAAAAATTTTATTTAATCTAGTCATTTTGGTATTTAATAATACTAAATAATCATATAATTTACTCTAGTTTTAATTTTGAAAAATCATTTTTTTAAAATCATTATATGGGAATAATTATTATTTAGTATTAAAAAAATTTAAGGACAATATTATTGTAATTTATTTTACAATAAAAACAAAATAAAAATTATTTTATTAAATAAAAAATTTTATATTATATGTAATCATTATATTTATAATATTTTTATTTTTTTATCTTTTATAGTTAATAAATTTTTTTATTAACTAATCTAATAGAAAAATAATTAATATTCATTATATTATTAATTATTACAATTTTTTAATGTCCAATTGTATATATTTTATCTATTAATTATATAAACTATTAGAAATTATAAATAATCAAATTTTATTATTAAATTCATTATCCATCACAATTTTTAAAAATAGTTAAATAATATTTAATTTTTTCATTTATTTTTCATATATATGAATATATATAAACAAAATAAATTTAAAAAAGCATACTTATTTTAAAAAAACCTAAGTGTTGGCAATTTTTAGAAAAAGTGACTTCTTGAATATTTTTCATAATATGGGCCGTTTTTAGAAAGTGTCTTGTTATGTGCATTTCTACAAAAGACGTTTTTATATTTACTAACTTAGATAATGTGTATTTGTATAAGGAGTTCTTTCAATATATGCTCAATCTTCAGCGAACACCACCCCCATGCCGAATAATATATTGAGAATTGTTTTTCAGAACTCTTTATATTAGAAATTTTTTTATTCATTGGTATTTCAAAAAAATTGGCCGAAATAAAATAATAATAAAACCCTTGGATCTGATGGAAATGGAGGATTCTTCCTTTTCTCTTTCCTCCTTCCAGTCATATTAACATTTCTATATGAATAAATAGGAATACTCTACAATCCAATTTCAAAACCCATTATGGAAAACTATTCTGATGTTTAGAAGGATGGTTGATGAAGCAAACCTCGATTTCTACAACACCTAGGATGCAATAGTGTAACCATTCACCTAGAAATCAAGGTATCTAATCAAGGCCTAAATTGTGGAATTAAATGGAAGTCATTGATGGAATCAAAGGCAATGAATTCAGATCACAACCCTTTCTTCCCACAAACCACTCATATTCATGTGGCAAAATAATTTTAAGATACTCGAATTAGAATAATAAATGTAAAAAATGATCAAAATGATTCATGGATAGTTCAGAAACCTAAAAACAAGCACATAGAGTAAGATTTAATAGAGTTTTATGTTAGAGAAGATGGATATCCAGATGAAGAATACAAATATAAGGATCAAAATTCATTTTAATTTAATCTTCCCTTGCTAATTTTATATCACCATTATTTATGTGTTGGGGTTTGTGAAATTTATATTAATGTTTTTTAATTTAAAGGATTTTTAATATGTTGTTTTTATTAATTAAATTGTAGGATTATTTATATATGTGTGATCATATTTATCTATTTATTTTTTGTTGAGTTGTTTGAAATTTATCTCTCGGCTACCTTCCACATTACACATTTGACATATTAATCATGCTGACCAACTCTTCTTTGTTTCTATTGGGCTCTTCAATTTCAGGTATGGTGCTTCTTTTTCTAGCAGTTAGTTAGTTACAACTCAATTATTGGGGGTGGGAGGATCGATTTCACTGAGAGAAAAAAAACAAGAAGAGGTAGTAATATCTGGTTCACATAAAAAATTTAAGGAGATTATATTTGGTTGTGTCCCTGTGGTCCACCAAAAGAGTGGATATAGGGAACTTTTCCTTATTTTGGCCTGTTTCTTAGTGGAGAATTTGGAGTGACACCCCAACATTTTCTCCTCATTCCATGTAAGATAGTAGAGACCACAATGGTAGTTTTACTATTCTCTTTAGGGAATGTAATATTGGATATATTTGATTTATAGATGCAAAAGTTCTCGACCATGGCCCTAGAAGAAGACAAGTCTTTTTTGTGCAGACTTGGATAGTTGTAGTGTACATGGAAGGCGATGGCAGATGATAAATGATTGTAGTAGAACACTTGCAGAATATAGATAAAATATAAGAGTATATATTATTGAACTTATTGGTTTTATTTACAAGGTCTTAGAGCTATTCATTGTGAATCCTAATCTAGAGGGATTAGACTTGACTATGGCGATGTCTAGAAATGGCATATAGGATTGGGAAAAGGTGATACCAAATTCCATTTGGGGAGAGGGTCCTTTATTATTTCATTATCAATTGAATATCAATTATTGTATGTGATTTTTATTTGGTGCTTCATGTACACCATTAATCTTTTATAGTATAAAACTCATGATGGCTCTGCCATTTTCACATAGGATAAATTGGTAAAGAATGTTACATAACAATTTCCCATTTAATTCTTTCCATAATTTGGTTATTTGACCTATAATACTGAACATCATTGTATCTTGATTTATTGATAATTTTTTTTTAATATTTTCTATTTATAAATATGGTATTTAAGAATTGTTATCCTTGGGTTTTTCTTTATTTTTTTTCTTTCATTTGTTCTTACTAATATTATTCTTCATGATTTGGAATATGTTTCATAGTTTTTCAAATACATTTTGGTTGAATCAGAAATTATATTCTCAAAGTTGTGGATTATGTTTTTTATTTTTACCATCATGTTGAACATATAAAATTATATTTATGGGAGTTATAGAAAGCTTTGTTGATGATTTAACCATTGACATGTGATTCTGTTTAATGGTGTTGTATACCATTTATTCATTTAGGATCACAATTTTTTTTTAGAAAAACCATGTTTATGTTTTTTAGACTATGATTATAATATCACAATAATAAACAATTTTTTTCAATTCCATATTTCTGGATTATTCAAACCAATTTTATACCCATAAGATCTTGGATATTAAATGTGGATGATCTTATACAGCACAACCCCAAAATGTTTGTATCAGAGCCTAATGGAGCATAATTTTGTGATTTCAGAATTTATAATTGATTATTTATTACGTTGAATAATTATGTTTTATGTTTTTCTTTGTATAATTATATGATATTTTTCACTCATTTTGGTTAGTTATTCCTTGGGTAGTAATAATTAATATCTTACTAATGGTATTTATTTGTTTTTTCCCTATTAACTTTTCTATTAAGAGCCCTAAATATGACTTTTATTTGTTGGTACATATGTGTCCCACTTTTTTTGGGGTTAAGAATGGGTTTATTTGAGTTTGGGATTGGTGAGAGTGTCTCAGTTAGTAGTGGTGTGTATGGAAGTATCGGTCTAGATTTTTTTATCATTATTGTTATTCCTTTTAGCCTTAGGAGAGTGGGATCATATTTATCTTTAGTTAATTCCACCGTTCTATATTTTAGATGGGTTTAGTGACTCTTTGTTATTTTCCATTTTGAGTGGTGATAAGGATTTTGTATTATTGGGCATTTCATTAGTGGTTGATGCCTAGTTGGTCAAAAATATCATTTGGGAATTTTGATTCATCCCATTAGTGGCACAAAATAGGTTTCATGCAAATTTAGTGCCTTATGTTTCTAGGAAGCTAGGCTGGGATGTGAATTCATAGTTTATATCTTGTTTCTCTTCTATCTCCAGAGTGTCTCACATCATATATTTTTCCAATTTCATGTGACTTTTAGTGGTACCCAATTTTTTAGGAATCCCTCCACTTTACAAAGTGTAAGAAAATTGATCTCACTAGATGGAGATTCTATAACCCCTTTAATGATCCATTTTTCTTATATCTAAATACATCCTGATGGGTTTTATAGTTGTGTATTATCTCGTACTGAGGAGTGTATTCTTTCAAGATGATAGTTTAGGTGCCTCATCCTTGGTGTTCTTGGTTTCGGTGGAATCTATTGTTGGTTTCAGGAACATTGGAAGAGTGAAAATGCTGGTGATAAGTAATTTTTTTATAATAATCATTTCTTGATACTAAGAGAGATGATAAGGAAATATCAAATTTATAAATAATTTATTTATTATTTGAATAAATAAATTCATTGTCTTAGTATATTTATTCATTGATGAATGTTGATCACCTAAAAAGATGCTTTCATATTTCCATAGTTTCTTTATGAGGATCCGTGGACTGAATCACTCAAGCGTTAAGCCATACGTGTTCCTATGACCTTTGAGAAACACCACTTAATCTCTGGGTTCTTTTATGGAGAGTCGAATGTCATGCGTTTTTCATTTTTGATCGATTATTCTTTGGTCTTGAAGAAATCTCTCTTAAAAAACTAATTTTTTATAGGGGGAGAGAAGGGGGAGTTGGGATAGAATTACTTGTGTGCGACAACTATATATTCCCAATTTTTGAATGCTCCACACAATATACATATCCACCTATTTTTTATTTTTGGGATTTATGTTAAAATAATAAATAATTTCATAACAACCATTAAATAAAATTTATTTCCTTCAATAAATCAAATGCCACATAATAATAACTATATATAATTATTATTTTTTGGAGTGCACCAACATGCACAATAATAAATATTATATAATGTTCTTGTTAATTAATATTTGTCAACATACTTGTTCTTGGTCCTTTAAACTCCTCTATCAATTATTAAACAACCGAATAAATATTTTATTCATAAATAAATATTTTATTCACAATCTAGAAAATAAATATTTATTAAAATATTCAATTAATACAATAAATATTTTATTCAAATACAGAAAATTAAATATTTTTTTAATTTATGAGATCAATATAAATTGAATAAACATATTCCATTGAATTGAGAATAATATATATTCCATTAATTAAAATCAAACAAACATTAATTAAGATCATCAAAAACACTTAGTTTGTAATTATCTAGGATTCTATCCAGTTGGAATTATTGGGGATTGCCTAAAGTCCAAGATTAGGATATTGAAATGGGTTAAGACAACCAAGATAAATAACGTATTTTGATAATATTGACAACCTAATATGAATTATCACTATGTAATATAACCCCTTTGTTGCAATATCTCATATAACAGGTTGCACATCTATTTCAAAATCCTATATGCTTGATATGTCTTTCATGGACTATTTGATATAAAAACATCATTGCACTATGTACATGGAATTTAATGCGAATTTTCTATTCCAATCAAATGGATAAGATACCAACTTTAGTAAATATGGAAGGGACTAAACCTTCCTCAAAATATTCATTAATAACATGTCACTGCTGACACACCAAACATATCCACCTTTTTAATGGACTGTTATAATCATGGTTTATGAAATACATCTATATAAATAATATTTACCATGCATTAATAATATTCTCAAAGGATAAGTACAATCACACAGGCTCTTAGATAGGAATATTAAATGACACAAAAACATGCGTAATTTCTACTTGTTGGTATGTCTTTATGATCTCCTATCTTGGAGATTACCAATTGAGAACATTATTAAGAGGAGACTCATCTATTTATGAGTAATCTCACCTTAAAATCTATGTACTATGTGTCCCATCATAGTACATTATCCAACTATAGTAAATTATTTTAGAATATATCTATATAAAATCAAGGTTCTCATCCCAGTGGGGAATTGGTATGACCTTATCAATGAAATGTATACTCTATGAAAATTTTACAATAATGTCATATAGAAAAACAAAAAATATGTAATAAAAAGTTTTATTAATATTAAATAATTCAAATATTTAAGTAATTAAATTACAAAAAATTGGTTCTAAAAAACAACTAAAACCCCCCACTTAGACTAGATCCAACTATATATGACCTTCAGTCTTCTAGACCTAATATGATAGTCATGTCCTTTCTGAGTCAATGATTTAGTCAAGGGGTCCACCACATATTCATTCCAGAAAATATAGCTTACTACGACCACAACTCTCTGAGAAAAATCTTCAAATAGGTGATACTTCTGAAGTATGTGTTTTGTCCACTGATGTGACCTCAAATATTTTTCAAGTGCTGCTACTATAATATTATAAAAATATAGTGTGATAAGATCATTACTGTTAGGTACCACATAAATATCTTGGATGAAGTTGCACATCCATACTGATTCATTAGCTTCCTTAGAATCCCCAATATACTCAGAATCTACTATAGAATATTCCACCATAACCTACTTTGATCTCATAGAGCTCACAAAACCTCCATTCGAAGTGAAGATGTACCCCGTTTTGACTTTATTTCATCTTGAACAATTTAAAAACTAACATCTTCATATCCTCAAATGAATAGTTCTTCATGTCATCTATAAACTAAGAACGCATCCTTAGCGTTTCTCAGATACTTCATGATATTCTTGATGGCCATACAATATAGGTCACCTGGATTTTCTTGATATCTTCCTACCACAAATAATGTATAGGTGAAATCTTGTCTAGAACATAGAATAACATACATGACTAACCCAATCGTTGTTGTATATTAAATCCTTGTAATTTTCATCTTTCCATGTGTGTTTGAAGTCACATTTTCCTATAAATATGAATGTCATGTGATGATGGAAAAAATACCCTCTTGGAATGTTTTATACAAAATCTCTCCAATATCGTTTTAATGTATGTACTTTGACTTCAGCTGAGTAACTTTTTGGTTTTATCACATTTGATCTTGATCCAAAAAATATATGATACATCACCCAAGTACATCATAGAGGATAATTTATTCCACCGTGTCTTAACAAATTTTAAGACTGGTATTTCATTTCTAATGAGTAATATGTCATCAACATACACTATTAAGAATAATAGAGACCTCCAACTAAACTATTTGTAGACACATGTATTACATTCATTCTATCTGAAACAAAATTATGTGATGGACTCATCTAAATTAATTTTCCACGATGAGGATTCTTATATTAATCCATAAATATAGATTTTTAAATTTCATACCTTGATGGAATCATTTGGAGTCTCTAACCCATCAGGTTCTATCATATTGACATCCTCATGAAGGTTGTTTTTAAGGAAGTCTATTTTTAAAACCATTTTCCCAATCTTATAATCACAAAAGCTACATTGTCATGTAGAATTTTGATGGATTTCGGTATTTCAATTGGTGAAAATGTTTCTTTTTAGTCGATGCGTTATTGATGTTTAAACACTTTTCCAACCAGTCACGCCATATAGGCACTTAATTTTCCATCTATATCTAGTTTATACTTGAATAACCTTTTGAAATCAATGGTATTTACATCTTCTAGATGGTCTACAGAAATGAGGATTTTCTTTTGGTATGTGGAATCCATTTCAGAATTCATGACTTCTTTCCACTTGGAACAATCTATTCCACTTATTGCTTCCTTGTAGGTTAAAGAATCATTATTATCAACTAATAGTGAGTCACCATCCATAGTTACTAGAAACCCATACCATCCTAGTTCTCAAACCTCTATCATAAATCTACTCTGTAATTGTGTCTTTAGAACAATTTCTTCATCCATGGTGATTTATAGAATTTGTTCCATTGTTAAATTTTGTATATCTGGACCCTGTACATCATTAAAGTCTATATCACTCCCACTATCTCATTTAGTGATAATATACTCTTCATGAAATGTGAGACATCAATCAACCACAACCTTTTTTCCTAATGAATTGTATAAGTTTCCACCATTAGTTTCTTTGAGACATCCAATAAAGATACACTATGTGCCTTACAGTGCAAGGTTTTTACTAGGAGTGGACTTAACAAATGCTTCAAAACCCCACTCATGTATATATGAAAACACCGGTTTCATTCGATTCCATTATTGGTATGGTATACCATCTGTTACATTCGTTTGAACACTATTTATTACCTATTTTGTTATTTGTAACATGTTTCCAGAAAATGATAATGGAAAACATTAATGACTCATCATTGATCTAATTATGTCCAAAAGGTGTGATTCCTCCTTTCACTTACACCATTCTTATGAGGTGTATAATGAAGAGTGTGTTGACATAAAATACCAAAATCCCATAAATAATAAATGATTTCTTGATTAAGTTTTCACACACCACGGTCTGGGAAAAGTTTCTTAATCTTTTTACCAATCTGGTTTCAACTTCATTCATGTATTTCCTCCATTTTCCAAAATAATTCAAATTATACCTCATTAGGTATACATATTCATTTATACTAAAATAATAAGTAAAATTTATTAATTATGTTCACCCACTCATTGTTCAATAGAAAATGGTCCATGAACATTGGTATGAACTAATTAAAGAAGCTCATTAGCCCTTTCACATTTCCCACAAAATGGGGATTTGGATATATTTTATTATAAAAATGCATGACATACACAAAGTGGTTTTATTTCAAAAGAATCTAAATACCCATCTTGATATAATTTAGTCAAGTGATTTTTATTTATATCATATTGTAGGTGATGAAAATGTTTGGTGTGGTATGAGTCTTGTGATGTTACATTGTAAAAAATTTCCATTATTTGGTTCATGTAATCCAACATATATAGAAAATTATTTAAATGTGCCTTACCATTAAAAATGATATATTTATAAAATATGAAACAATTATTCCTAAATTTGAAAATAAATCCTTCCATATCATGTCTAGATACTGAAATAATATTTTTTGGTAATTGAAGGCACGTAATACTAACCCTTTAAAACCAAGATCATTCTGATTGGAAATATGAGGTCATAGTTCCAAATAGTTATAACATAAATTTAGTTTTTTTGGCTACTCTAAGATCTACCACTCCTTGTTCATTCATTTTAAATATACCTGGTTCTTGTATTTGAATAAATATGTGAGCATCACAAACTGTATCTAATACCAAATTTGTGGAAGCAGATAAATTTCATTCAATTAAAAATGAACCTAAAGGTTCTTCTTTATTATTTGGATAGGTGTAGTTTTATTATATTGGATCTTCTAGCCACATGAAAAATTGATAGCATCATGTTACATTGCTTTTCCATTGACCTTCCTCCCCTTAGAATAAGTTGAAGAAGCATTGGGTTTAAATCTCTTCGCACACCCATACCATTGTTTCACCGTAAGGACAGAAGGTTGTTCATGCTTCAAACCCTTATTTACTTTCAATTGAAGAGTAATAATATCTGGTAGTGTCTTATCAATGCTATTATTATTAAAATTCACAACCCAACTAGAGAAGCTCTAAGGGGGTGATGCCATAATGAGTTCAATGACTGGTTCATAAGAGAGATTCATCCTTAAAACCAATAAATGATGAATTTATCCAATGACCATGAATACATGAGTGCCATCCCAGGTACCCTTTCCATGCTTACTCTAAATCTAGCTCTCTCATGGTAAAGACCATCGAGGTGTTCCAGAATTATATACACATCCATGTTTTCATGAGACTTCATTAGGTCACTCGACATCGATGAATGCATCAAAAAATGAGTATTCAAGCATGTATGATTTCTATTCGTTGAATAACACAACACAAAGGCATCTAAACCACTTCTAGAAGTTACTACCAGTTAAGAGGAAATATTTCTCCAAATTTAATCATAGGAAAAGTGTGGATAATGAAATTTTAATTTTATTTTATAATTAAAAAAAATTATTTATAATTTTCTTGACTACCAAATAAGTGTAACATAATAATCTAAATGATTTATTAAATCTCCCACTATTTTATCAAGTCTCAACTTCCCTAACCATTGAACTCTAATTGTCTAATTTTCTTAGCATTATACTAGAAATGATCCCCATTACATTTATTAATGATCCAGACTTTGGCCATGAAAACCATAATAAATTAATTAGGTAGGGGGTTTTTCCAACTATGGACTTGCAGTTCCGTGATCCATTGAGTGGATTCCCCTATCCTGAAATCCTGACATGGAATTTCTCAACACATGACTCCAAATTTATTTTGAACAAACTATAGACATTAAACTCATTATAATTTCAGTTAAGTATTCCCAAAACACTCTTGAGAACTCCACCATAAATTTAAGTGTCTAGACATTGGCCATGTACTTCACTTAGTTGTATGGTTTCATTCCCAATCATGTCATGGAAGAAATATTCTGACTGAATATTTGATTGAGTTATTTTAGTTTATTATGAGTAAATGTTATATTTTTTCTCCTTTACACATATTGTTAATATTAAGTGGATGTTACTTAATTAATTAACCATGTTGTATAGAACATTTACATACAATTCATTTATTTAATTTTCCATCTTTTCACACTAATTCGGCTATTCACGTGATCATAGTCTTGAATCTATAATATAATTTATTTCATAGAATTAAATAATTAATTAATTAAATGACGTATTCATTATATTTATATAATGGTTGAATTAGTGGGCGAACATAAAATAAAACTTTTACCATGGGAAATATTTCTCATATTTCAAGTCTTTCCATGAGTTATAGCATTCCACCTATGCACCTGGGTATCACTTAGGTTGAAATAATTATATTTTCATCACGAACAACCTCCACATGCCTTAGGATACTCTATAAATTAAAAATATTTATTACTCTCATGTAGGTTAGGGGAACATCATGATTAATTAAATGGGATTACATAAATATATTTGGACATACATTCCCTAAATAACTTTGGAGGGAGGGATGACTCCCATGCAATCATTTAATTTAATTTTAAATAAATGAAAACTAATGAAAAAACTTAAATTAATTAATACAACACATACACATGTATTGGTGAAGCTCATGAATGATCATAAATGCAACGAATATGCAAAAGTAAATGGCTAGTATTCATTTCTTTATTCGTTCTTTAATTACTGAAGATAAAAGCGCTTGAATTAATTAATTAAAAAATTAGAAAATTAATCCTTCTTCATCTTAATGACAGTCCAATATTATTTATTTGGAGAAAACGATCACTGATGTAATTCCTAGTAAATAAACATTAGTAACAAGAATGACATATTAATAATAAAAAATTAATTTAGAATCTTAAATCATTTAAAACCATGATTAAATTGTTAAACACACAACAATGTGTCATTCAATAAAATAAGGTTTTAATACTACAAATTCAAATTTAATAAAATTTTAATTTTTTCCATCTGTGGGAGAATACACGACGTGTACATGAAGGTACCCTCCATGTATCTTAGTTACCTTATATTCAAGTCACATTCTTGGGGCTTGAGCGTGTTAACTCGGCCGGACTACATAGTGTGTACATGCTATAAACACACCCTTTATCCACTATCCATGTGCCAAATTGGAATGTTCAACACGAAGTGTGTAATAAAAGCACATCAAAAATAGTATAAGTCCCCAAGCATAAGGGTCGAGTTAGTAGATCAACCATAATATTTATATCTCGAACAAGATTCATGTTATGAATGTAATGACTAGAACCTTTATCTATAAAAACCAAAGAAAACGTAGAAAAGTCATAGATAATACCTCGTATCAGCCCTAGAGACATAGGTTCATTGGTGTACATAGCTTCCAGCTAGCCTCGTCCCTACCCACTTACTTCCTAATCCTAGCATGGTGAACTTTGGGATGTCGATGGTAATAGGTTGAATATCCAACCAGCTCTTACTACCCAGCCTGCCCTTCTAACACGTCTATCACCCTGAAAAACACCCTGATCGTACCACTGTCTCTGTCATGGTAGTCCCTTGATCATCTAACGATCAGTATTATGAAGGGTTTGGTAATCTCATTCAATATTTACCCAACCGTTTCAATATAAACAATGTATATACCTTGGCTGATACGAGCCACCCTGAGAGTCTTTCATAGCTGACCCTGAGTTATAGGATTGACTTGTGAAGCATCACACCCACTTGGATCCCTATCACTACCATCATCCACCTAATGACAAGGTCAAAGCTACTGGGTTCCCACACATATCTCCCATTACTGGTTTCTACTCTACTGGAATTATTTCTACCAAAAAGTCTCAATTTTAAACTCTAGTATTTGTTTAAATTCTATGAGATACCACTGAACCCCTGATTTCCTAACACAATCCCTACTCAAAAGTCTAAATCCTAAAGAACTGGTATTGTACAATATCAATGGATTAACATGATAGATTAGAAAACCTTTCTTGAATACACTACCACAGTAATAATGGCCTGTTGTAGATATATAATATTTTGCATTTGTTCTGATCACAATGTGGAAGGATATAAATACTCTCCAAAATGAAACATTACATCTATTCTGGAGAGATATCTCTCATTTTGTGACTGGGACTCCAAGCTTCTCCATCTACCCATAGCGTCCTGAAGAAGACTTGCATCAAGGAATACTATATGATTGGTTGGAGTCCTCACAAGGTGAAAAACACGAGTAAGTGCCTCTAGCCAATCTTCAACCACCTGTGAGTCTGGATAACCCCAAAAACTAAGAGGCCACTGCCAATGAAACTCATGAAATGAACTAAGGCTGTGAGAATCCTTAGCTAGTAGTGTTGGTTCTAGATGTAGCTCAATAGGTTGTGGTATAGATGGTGAACCACCTAAATGATCTATCTCTGGTACAAGCCCTTGCACTGAGGTCTCATCCCTAGTAATATAATCCTCATGATCATGTAGTATAATCCTAGATTGTTGTAAATGTCTAGGTATTTTGAAATAAAACAAGATGTACCATGTGAATTGAGTATTTCTAGAGGGACAACTACAGAATGATTTGGGAAACACAACCATTCCAATAGGATGTGTAATGCTCTGACCCCATAATCCTAGAGCTCATGCATTATTACATTACTTTGGCATGATTACATGGAATCAAATCATAAAGGTCCATCCAGTTTAGCAGTCCTCAAAAAAATATTACAAACATGATACCCCTAATACATTGAGAAATAAGAAAATCCAACACGAGACATAATAAAATGAAATAAACTACGACCTTGAATGCTTATTCGAATATCTCTTCTTCATATCCTTTGGAAAGGAAAAATAGTAAGGGTGAGCCCAAGTAATCATTAAGTGTAAGTAAAGAGAAATCAATAATGAATCAATATTAATAAATTTACATGGAAAATTAAATAAATTATAACACATTCCATTAATGTTACTAGATATAGAAACATCAATATAAAAAGGTAAGAAACTAAAACTCATGCTATATAAATAAATATACTTAGAATTAAATTTATCCATAGATATGTCTATGAAAAATCTCCTAGATGAATAATCATTTAATCTAAATGAGGGAAATTCATAATTACTAATATCTATAATATACCACTGAGGATTAATTCCAATGATCCAATACTTTCAAGGATTCTTGACAATAATCTAATACTATCAAGGCTTCATGCAAAAATATCTATTTCTATTAAGGCTTCATGCCATGAATATAATATAATAAAGGCTTCTTTCCAAGAATCTAATTCATTCTAGGATTCATTCCCAGAATCCATTATTGTCAAGGCTTTATTCCATGAATCTAATTTTGTCATGGATTTATGCCAAGAATCTAATAATTTCAAGGCTTCATGAAAAGAATCCAATACTATCAAGGCCTTATGCCATGAATATATTACTTTCTAAGATTCATGCCTAGAATGTAATACTTTCAAGGATCTATGCAAACAATCTATTTTTTTAAAAGAACACCGTATGAAAAATTTTATATGGTTTAGAAAATATTGATATCCATGAAAAATTATATGGATATTTAATTAAATTTCATATTTTGTTAAAACATAGTGATTTTTTCGAAAGAATGTTAGAAATCACAAATTTATGTGATATTTAAAAGATAACAATTAAGAACCATCATGATGAGAATAATCATTAAACATTCCAAAGTGTCACATGCCACTTTATAACATTTTAATTATAATTTGTAGAGAGGTATGAAATGAAACATATAATATCATGAGAAGAATATTATTCATGATTTTACATTCCTCCAATTCATGATATTACATTAATAAGACATTATATACACAAAATAAAAGTGAATCGGTGCATAATAGCATATAAGTCTCAATGAAATGTATATTGAGACAAAATTACCTTACAACACGAGTAGATTTTGAGTCAAGGTTTCAATGAAAGAGTTAAATTAATTGAAAAATTAAATATCACGAAATAAAAGGAAATAATGATATAATATATCAAAACAGGTAGGAGGTATAGAAAAAAAAGAATTAAGTAGTGAATATGAAAATATTCTCATAGATTTATGAAGTGAGATGAAAATCCCTTACTAATGTAGTATCAAATGAATTGGAAAACCAAAAAGTAATAAATAATAAATAAAACATTTAAATTACATGATGATAATAAAATTAATTATATTATATGTCAAATTGGTAGTATTTTATCCATATATAATAAATTAGGGGAATAACAATTTAGTATGTCTCACAGAACGAAAATGATACAAGAATCTCTTACCTTAATCATCATTTTTTGGTGGAATTTATCCTTATGTATAGTGATTTAAAATATTTTACTACCTTATTCCATCACTACAATCATGTTTATAATATCCAATATTAAAATCTTACAATATTTTATTACCCTTTTGTTAACACTCTTTAATTTTCTTTATCTACTTCAGGTGTTAATTGACTAGTTTTATTAAGTATGTTTTGTGTTGTAACATGTTTATCCTATTTATTAGATCATTATTTCATCATATAAAGAATTTAAACCTTGAATAAATTATATTCTATATTCAGTACATAAGTATTTAGAATAGTCTATAATATTTGGAGATTATAAATAAAGTGCACTATTCATTGAGACGATAAGTCATACGTACGCGTGAACACTACTTTAAATTCATTGTTTTATTAAAATAATGAAACATAAATGATACATATGTGTATTATAATTCTAGTATCATATATATGTTATATATTTCTATTAAAACCATACTTTATATGTTTAATGTATGGGATGAACAAGTCATATGGCTTTGAGGGGGTGGTATTCCACACCTTCTTGAATGAAATTATCATATTTACACAACTTGGAAAGCATAAAATTATGTTCTAAAAAAATTAAATAACTATAGAGAAATTATATATATAATTTAAATCATATATAATTTTTTTTCCATCATAATTTCCACCATGAGAGGTGGTAAATGAGAATTGAACAATCATTGTTTTGTGAGGCAGTAGTTCTCTATACATAGAAATATTATGTTTGTTACCAATAAGATGGAGGTGTGTGTATGTGTAGGTTTAAACCTTAGAATAAAAATTTCCTAGAATATTTTTTTAATTGGGTTTTTATGTAATCATATAATAAGAAGAGTATAGGGAGTGGAGAATAGAAATGAAACTAAATAGTTTGAGAGAAGGTGTTACATATTAATCGGGTAACTTTTTTTCATTTATACCAAAAGCTTCCTTGGATTTATTTTTGAATAATTTTAGGCCTCTATATTTAGGGAACATATATTTTGAGACTATTTGAATAGTATTTGGATGATTCATTTTTCCTTGAGAGGTGTGATGAAGGGGTAGAGTGCTTTATTTTTTAGTGTGGAGGGGGAGTGGCACTCTTGTAAATACAAAAAGGTATTCATTAATGGGTGGTCTACATTACATGGAGTGACTCCAAAATGGAAAAATAATATGTTAAGTGGGAAACATAGTCTATTAAAACCTACATCACATAATAATATGTTCATTTTAAATATTTGATTCCATAACTTCTAAGATTCACTAATTTTATTATTTTGAATATTTTATTAAAGCATATAGATTTCTAATATAATTAATTTAACCATTAAGACTAAAATAATGAGAGATTTAATAGAATCTATATATACATGATTATTAATATTATATATTATTTTTAAAATAAAATTCCCCTGTGATTTAGAAAATAATATTAAAATAGGCACATGCGACGTGCTAAAGCGTTGCTTAAACCCGAATCGTGTTAACAACATTTTTACAATATATGGGTCAGTATGTTAATTATAAAGGAATAGTTGGTGAATTAATAGAAAATATAAGAGAATTATTAATACTCAAAAATCATTTTACAGAGCAGAATATTTCTATTAATTTTAAGTCATTTAATAAAAATTCATTTATATTAAAATAACAATAATGTCTATTTTGATGTTATTTATTGAATGATAATTTTAAAATATTAATATAATATTGGATTTCAAATATATTATGGATACATGTTTTTAACACGATATATTCATCTAAAGAAATATAATGAAAATAATTCAATCAATTAACCTAACTTTTTATATTTATATTATCATTTATTTTAGTTAATTATTAACTAAATAATCACTAAATTGGCGTTTTTAAGCATTTCAAGTAACTAAACCATCTCTAAAGTATATACATAAATTATTATGATAACAATAACACATATATATTTTAAAATTATATGCATATCCCAAAATATGATGTTTTTACATATCTCCAGGTCATATAAATGTTAAATGTAAGGAAAGTTCATTTTTTGACCTTTTCCATACTTAAACATTTATATAGGGAAAATATGTTTAAACATATCCCAGTAACCCATATAATTTTGAACTAAGTGGGTATATGGTAAAATTATTGGCTTATAATGGATTTTTTATAAGTTTTTAGGTCATTTGGGTTTTTCATATTAAGGTGTACTCCCTAATTAAGCTTAGTTTTATCTTAATCACTATAAATAATTTAAATCACTTTGACTATTGTTTTTGGTAAAAAGATATTTTGATCTTATTAGACAAAAAAAATCATACTAATTTCATTCGGGTATTTCATATATTCAAAATTCAAATCACATAAGTGGGAAAATTATTATTAACGCAAATCCCAGAGACGAGGCAGAATAAAGGTTATTTAAAGTAGAAAAAACCGTTCCAAAGCTTGTTATGTTCTTATATTAAATTACAAAGAGAATATTATTCCTATGATTTTTTTATAAAAGTGTATAATTTATGTAATGTGACTATCTAAAAAATAAAAAATATAATTTATCACTAATATTTATTTAAAATAAATGGCTGTTTTAAACAAAAATGCAGTAATTTTCTCTTTTCATCATAAAATAATTTTTTACAAAAAAACCCCAAAAATTTTCCATATTCAAATATTTATTGTCCGAATTCAATAATAATGTTTATTAGAAATAATAGTCATTAAATTGTCAAAATATGGTTTCAAAATTAGTTCGCCAATAAATGGTTGTAAAACTTGTTATTGCGTGTAACACAAGAGAGTTCAGTATTATGTAGAATAAGATTAACTTTGTGTATAAATCATTAAATATGTTTATTTATTATAAATGGAAAATATTTTAATATATGTGGGTGTTCCGGATGCATGTGCGATTGTATGGATACATCGGCAGCCACAACAACACTGGAATCCCTCTCCTGAAAGACTAACTCAAAACACTTTACAGTGATGTCCCAAACCAATTTAAAAAACCCCTAGTCATAAAGTAGAATTGACCACTCTAATACCACTCTATCATGACATGTAATAGAGGATCTAGACTCATGACTACCCCATTCCCTCCTGCAATATGCCAGAGGCTGGTGAATTGCATTGAGTAAACATGTTCCACAATTGGGAAGAATTTTCCTAATATACCCATACACGCACACTCATCTTCATGACCACAATGCTAAAATGTAAAAAAACTAAAATAAATGAATGTATAAATCTATGATCCCACAATAGAGTACAATAGTAATGTATTGAAAATATAAAAGGGGCCAAATAAAACCCCTAACCAAAATTACAAAGAGTCTAACCTATTCCAAGGGTGAAGACTAAGTTAATTGTATGCTCTTGATAAACACCTATGTCTATTAAGCTCCAACTATTCTCCACCCACTCCCTATCCTCTCAGGACAAAAAAATGGTCTTCATCTACACAAGACACAAACTATGCAGAAGAAGTCCCTATAGGGGTGAGTACAATAATAATCAATAATACACCCCTAAAGCACTAAACACATATTTAATGCTCAATACAAGATTAAAAAACCAATGTAGAATAGGAATAAAACCCTAATATACTCAAGAGATACACCACACTATCAGGTTGTCATAGACAATTATCAACCACCATATTTTTCTCCAAGAAATGCTCATTTTGAAAGAACTTGCTCGACGATCCATGATATCATTGGAGAAACTCAATAAATAAGTCTATCTCATTGGTCCCTTGCCAATTAGAAAGTACAAGTCTAAGAATACTTTGATACATAGATAAGGTGTCATGCACAGAACCACTGGGGGACACCATGAATCCAATCCGAATTGAGTCGCTACATAGTGGATTGCATGCTAATGATTCCCCAAACCCTATAGATATGACATTCTAGATGGAGGAATAACACACTGCTTAATGAAGTTATGTTGAATCCAAAAATTGCAACTATGGTTGATAGAGGATCAAACTCTAGTATCATAGATGGAAAACAGAACTATATCTGAGACTCAACCTCTATAGGGGATCATTATCTAGTGATGTTTATGTAATGCTACATTGTACCCTCGGGGAAAGGACCAAGGGAACACACTAAACCTATAATGGTCTAAACATTAAAAAAAAGAATCAATCACTCATGAAGGTAGTACATTCCATGTAATAGGGGGTAAATGATGTTTCAAGATATCCTATGTTTTTCCCATGTGGTAGAAGAAGATACATGATGTGTATAGACACATGGTACCCCATTCATGTAGCCTGGACATGTCTATGTTGGAGTAGAAGGCATGTCTATTCCCACATACTCCAACTTGTGTCTAGGTACTTCCGAAGTACACAATGAGTCAAACAGGGAGGTTCACACCCCGTTTGATATGGGAAACACTAAATATAATCCTTATCTTTGGATGGAACCCTAGCATTTCAACCAAGGGTCCCACATGACGTCTAATCCCAAAATACAAGTTGAGTTGCTCAAGTTTTTCCAAATCCATCAGGGATCTCTTCCATGTCTATCTGTGTACCGCTAAAACCTATGATCTAGACGAAACCTACAAATTGGGGTTCTTCAATGCCTCTAGTAGCCAGATTTATAAATTTTAGGTTCAAATCAGCTCATAAATCTCCATAGTTGAGCCATACATTGTCATGCATCAAAACTAGGCTGAATAGGTGCCACAAATCTACTCTGACACCATCATCTCACCTTGATCACATCACCGATCACAACCCACATCTATGGTATCGATATGTTGTGCCAAAAAATAGTCACACAATGATCTAATACTGAGTATTCGTTGAACGATGGGCCAAATGGTAGTTCCCATGATGAACTTCCTAAAAAATGAGGGAGAAATCCACAAAATATAAAAGTGAAGAACAAGCCTCACCCATTGTTCATTTGGCCTCAATTCATTATTTCATAAAAAACGAATGAAGAGTGATACATTAATGAAACAAAAACAATTGTATAAATTTGGAATCTATAGATGAAGCACCTATCAATTCATGTTTTTTAAATTAATGCACATTTTTTTGGGTTAAGAACGGGATAGAAATTACAAGGAAAAACATTCTACCTTGAGTATAGGTCAATCGCTATTGATGAACATATACATTGTCATCATTGGTGGGATATTCCATATCCACTGGTGTGATGATCCAAAATCTGTTCTTGACCCGTTATTGTCGACCAAGAATGAAATCCTCCAACAGCATCTAGGTCACCAATGTTTAGTAGCCAAACCTGTGATGACTTCGATAATCGTATATTTAGAAAGAATCATGTCATCGCGTTGAATAGAATAAAATGAATTCTTAACTTAACTTATTTTATTAATTTCACAACTATGAAATTTTGTTTCACAAACGATCCACATTGACCAAAGTTAAGTTGTACTTAGCATAAAACCAGCATTCTGAAATCAATGGTGCCCACTAATTTCCTATATGAACACCCATATAGGAGTTATTACACTTTTTTTTGGAAAACCACATGCACTTTATATTTAATTTATTTAATGTTTTTCAAAAAAATTATTCCAAACACATAAGGGCTCAGAATCAAACACTATATCAGTGCCTATTATAATAAATAATCCACACAATATTGAATAAAAATAAATATCAAAACTGAGTTTTTAGGAAAATTACTACATCTTATATTATGGTGAAAATGGGTTGTTATTTAGTTATCCAGCGTGTGGTAAATCGAGGTAAAAAGAGGCTCAATAAGGGATGTCTGGAGGGTTTCCGATTAAAATTTTAAGGTATTTCCTAGTTCCACTCAGATTATTGTGTCTAGAAATTTCAAAAAACATAGTGTCATTGGTGTCAGGGCACAAATCCAATACTTTATTTAGTAAAAGATGAAATCATTATTTTGATCTTGATTCATTTAATTTTTTTGACTAGGTACATCAGTATTTTTATTCGGAACCCTGTAACATGTTCTTGGTATTAATTCTTGATTGACATGTGAATGTTTTTATGCTATTGCTACTTGGATGGAGTCCAACTCAAGGGGAGATTTTGTAGATTCAACATTATCAATTACCTAGTCCGAGAAGAAACTATGAGCTTAGATAAAGGTTATGGACACAATGTAAAGGGAGCGGGAAGAGCTCTATCAACAACATCATCAACAAGAGAAGGAGATGTGATGATTTAAGGAGCAACAACATGATCAAATTTTGGAGTATATTTGACAATTGTATCAGGGTGTAGGGACGTAGTTCCCTCCCCCTCCTCTTCTATATGACCCTCTCCCCCCTTGAGAATTCCCTCAACCTCCACAGCGATTGATTCATTATACATACATTTATTATGTTAAAATTTTAATGAAAATATTTGGTCTAATATTTTTTTATTTAATTTGTTTAAATTTTTATATATAATTTGTTTTAAATTATATTGATGTTTTTTTATATTTTTTATCTTCAATGTTTTTTAATTTTAATCTGCTTTGCGACTTTACTACAACTCATCAAAATTACTTATTTATTATGTGTCTTGTGGCACATCACAACTATTATTTACAACTAGTCTCATAGTCTATAACAAAAATTTCATTAAATAAAACCCAAAAAAATTATTTGCGATGGGCCACCCTGCCATCCCAAAATACAGTTTTTGATATGACCCATCATAAAAGCTACCATTTGGGAATCATATTTCTGCAACAGGACAATTTGTGACTGGTCCCCATTGCAAATATCCCGTCATAAATACACCATTTTCCAGTAGTTCCATAACCCCTCATTTTACAATAATGATGCATGGCACAAATTATATGGGAAATAATTCAAAAAAAGTCAATTAAATTTACAATATTATGAAGATAATCACATTCCTCTACATGGTACTCATTCTTGAATCATCTCATGATAGTATATTCTTCAATATGGATGTATTTTTTATCCAATATTAATAAACAAAACCCAATCTCTTTTCAATGCATATACCATAAAAATATATCATAAATTTCCCACCACATTATGAAATAGTTTCATACTACTAGACATGGGTGACATTCAATGGTGGTCAATAAATGAATAAAAAGAGACCGCTTAAATGAAGTCACTTATCTCAAAAAAATCCCTTGTGGCTCCCTTTCCATATGACCACCACTGCCTCATGGATCCCTCACCCTAAGCCTGCCACCGCCACGTCTCCCTCCCACTAAAGCAGAAGCCACCACCCCCAAAATATAGATTCAAGCCCCCAACCTACCCCAATCTTACAACTTTTCTTGGACCCCCACACCTCCCCTAATCGTGGGCCCTCTTTCTCACCCTCTACCCCCATTGTGACCACTGATCTGTAGATCCGTCTTACCATCGGTTTCCGTCACTACCAATCCACAGATCTAGATTCCCATTCATGGATCCCCCTCCTCCCCATCTATCAAAATTTCTATCCCCATCCCTGAATCCTTATCTTATGTCATCCACCTCCCCTCCTCTAATCCGGACATTACTTCTACCTCAGTTCCCATCACTGGAGGATTCTTCTTCTTGTTGTTTCACTTTATTTTGTAAATAAACCTCCACTTTGTATATTGTTTCTCCACTGTTTTCATCCCTTTTTATATGTTTTACACTGTATAATTCATTTTAATAACTGTTCAACTACTATCTGTTAATATTAAATTGTGTTTATTTTATCATTTATTAGATTCTTACTCAATTAGTGTATATTTCAGGCCAAGATCACTATCTTCGGTTTCTATTGTGCAACATGATATGAAGGGGGGAAATTTTATCATTTTCTTTCTTGATTTATAATATTATTTAGATATGATAGTCCTGTCAATGTTTATGCTAGTATATGGCCAGTTGTGAATAATGTTTTTCTAGTTATATATGATTTCATTATCAAGGATATTTCTTCTGGATTTCTTTGGGGTTTGACTTTGCTTTACTCTATGTGTAATTATCATGGATCAGTTTCATTCAAATTTATTGAGGTAGAGAATTTATTTCATTCATTATTCTGAACATAATTATTTTTGATATGCTATGGGATTTATCTAAGTCCCCCAATTGAGATTTGAATACTTCTTTTGTTACACCCATAAATGGAATGGCTGAAACTATCACCATTATTCCCCAATTGTAATCCCCTTTTCTTGAATTCTTGGTGTTTCCCACATTATATTTATTCAAACCCACACCATTTTCCATGAAACCAATTCATTATACATATTCAACATTTGATAACACATCTGCACCATGATTCCTTCCGAGATGGTAAGTACGACACTATTTGTAACATCCCAGGTAAATGAAGAATAATATATTTTCATATTTATTAATATTTGTGAATTAAATATTAATTTTAGCATAAAGGGGTTGCTATTTTCGATAGCGTACCCGATACACAACAACCAGTTTCTTTGGAATCTTACGTTGCACACTAATAATATAATATTATTATTTTAAATGGTTGTTAAATCCTATTAATTTTATTTGAGGGAATGAGAAAAACTAACCATAATATGACTATTCATGTATTTATATTTATCCAATACAATTTAGAGGCTTAATATATGAATAAATCTAATTTTAAGCATAATTTACCTTAAAAGGCTGATTTACCGGCTTTTAATGGCGAACCCTTTTTAAATATAGTTTCAGTAACTTTAATACATTATATATGACAAAAAAATCATTATTTAGAATTAGGACATCATAATTTACTTTGGGTATTTTTTTGGTATTTTTCTGATAAAGTTCATTTTTTAAGGAATAGTTAAAATATTGTATTTTAATTCAAAACTATGTTTTAATCTAATTTATTTATATGTTTATATTATCCTTTTAATTGGTTTTAAAGTGTAAATAGATTATATTTTTACCATTTAATCTAATTCTGGTCATTAGAAGCAATTTCCCATTTAAATTGTATATAATCAACTGTCAATCTTTTGATAGTTAATATTTCTTAAAAACACGCCTTTTGTTTTGACAGCAGGAATTAATTTTAAATTAATTTCTGACACTTCTGTGTTTTGAATTTGGAGAAATGGATTCCATATTTGAAATAAGGAGGTTCAAATTTTGTAAATAGGTAACATTTATTTTTAGGCATTTTAAATATTTACCATAGTAAATATTTTATTTACCATGGTTAAAGGGTAAATCAGGTAAATAAGGGTAAACAAATAATATTTATTTACCCTAACATGTGTCCTAATACTTTTTTTGAGTCATATCTGACCATGGGCATCCTTGGGTCCATTTGGGGACCCCATGGAGCCACTTAAAAGTGATTATGACACTTTATTTTAATAAACTTAAAGTAAAGGCCAAAATGAAATAAACAAATATCTTTTAGTAAATTAATCTTTACATGGGGATATACAAGTTATAGTTTCGACTATAAATATTAATTGGAAATATAAAAGGATTTATTAAATCATGGTATTTTTATTATAATTTTTAGACAACAAATAAATTAAATTATTTATGACACAATCATGACGCAGTATTTACCTCATTAATAAATGATTTAATTAAATAAGATTATAATGATTAAAATATTATCCAAAACATGTCCAATTCTGATTGGATGGTTTTATTTCGATTATGAGTCATCTTATCTTCAACCTTAATGATTTTTGGACCATTAGAAACCGAATATCGTTATATTATAAAATAATATTTTCACTCTTTCCTAAAGAGCCCCTCCTCTCCCTTATAAAAAGAGGCAACTTCTATGCAATTACTCACACCTCTCAAGCCATTTGGACCATCCAAACTCTTCCCGATTAAGCTTCCTACATCTCTATACTCCTCCTAGAAGCCTTACCTTAGGAATAAGGCACTTCAAGAAGTCCATTGGTTCAATCCAAAGCGAGTTACCCAAATTAAAGGTAACAATTTTTCTTAAATTGTTTTCTTTTATTTTGCTTCTAAAACCCCTAAAATATTTTTATTTCCTTTCTTTTGTAACAAAAACAGTATCCTCAATATACTAGTATGTTTTTATGATAAGTATTTGAACTACACTTACACACACCTCCATCTAATGGATGAGGAACATAATGTTTCTGTGGATGGAAAACAAACGCCTCACGAAATGATGATTGTTCAATTACATCTTACCACCTCTCATGGTGTCCATTATGATGGAACTATATTTATATATGATATATATTATGTTTGTGATTTCTTTATGGTTCTGTAACTCCCATTTATATCAATCCTTTATGGTTTCCATTGTGGGTAAATACGATAATCTCATTTGAGGAAGTGCGGACTACTGCCCCCTCAATGTGATGTGACTCATTAATGCCCAATGTGGGATGTATAAAGGATAGATTTAATGATATTATATATGATATTATATTGGAATTTTTATATACCTATGTATCATTATGTTTTAATTCCATTAAAATAAGAAATAGAAATTAAGGTAGCGTTCATGAGTACGTACGACTTACCGTCTCCATGAACGGTGCATTTCATTTCATGCCTCCAAATGTTATGTACTATTATAAATACATTTACATTCTGGATATATATGATATATATGATACCCAAATCATGAATATCATTCTGGATATAATGAACCTTTTACCACGTGAACAACATATAATTATAAGAAGTCCATTTTTGACTCAAGTAACAAATATCGACCAAAATGAATGTTATTAACATAAATGATTACATAATGATTATAACATGGAAATAAGTGATATAAAAGGAATAATAAACTTGAACATGGTTCTTAAACATGTAGAAATTAACTTTAGTTTATTATTCGGGAGATTAAAGAATGAACGGGTCAAGTTGGACATGAGGTAAGGGACTTCGTCTCAATCTCCATTCATTGAGGCCTTTTGAGTTTTATACAAGAATTTCTTTTATACGATATATAAAACCCTTTGAATTTTACTTCTATTCAAAAGTAATCATTTCTCTACGAAGCGTTTTACTAAACAGCAAACAGGAATGTTTCTTTAACGTAAGAGGTGATAACGACCTTTCCACTGCCACGATTATTATTTGATCTTTGGCTTCCTTAATAAGCTGGAATGTTTTTAGAAGTAAAAATAAATACCAAATATTCCTTTTACGTATTTTGGTATTGAAAATTATTTTGAGAATGGATTTATTATTTCAATATCTGGATATGATATTTTATGTGTAAATGTTATCTTTATTTTATACTTATGTTATGTGTTAAGATTATGTTATGGTTCTTGGGCATTATTTACGTATACAGGTGGTTCTGTGATAAACCTAGGGTGGGTGATCCCGAGATAGCTCTCAAATGCATTCGGTAATGTGACAGAGGTAAACGATAATGTTTATCCTAAGAGATTTAGGGAATATAATGTGATGGGTATTCAAAATTAACTCCCTATGTAGCTATGATAGCAACAATGTAAGTATGGTATGGATGTCGGAAGTTACCTTTATGATTTATAATTTCTATGTGTCTTTCATAAATCTTATGATTTCATGAGGTAAGTAAAAGATTTCATGTTTTTTATGTATTTATGAACAAATGTTTTCATTCACTGTTTTATAACCCTTACTGAGCCTTTTATGCTCATCCCATGTTTTGAAATGTTTTTCACAGGACTTAAAGATGAATAGGGTCAAGGATGGGATCAACGAAAAGCCATGCTCTCTTTAACATTGAATTAGACATGACCTTTTTTCCAAGAGTTTTTATTTTATGAAAAAAATGGATTCTGGGTAGAAGTGCCTACTTTGTAATATTTTGAGATGTAATAGTTATGTCCTAATTCCCTAAAACTCTAAACCTGAAAAGATACTCAATGTGAATTATTCATTTAATTCAATATTATGAAATGTTTAAGGCCGGGTCCTTATAGTTGGTATCCGAGGTCGGTTTAGATAACATTAGGAGTTAGAATTCTATTAAATGATGATCCAAAAATATTTTTTTATGGTCAAATTGATATTATATTGAATTTAATGATTACCATGTTGCTTCGCCTAAGATATTTCTGTGTTAAGAATGGTTTTTTATAGTGGAAACAGAACAAATTTTCTGGGAAGGCATACATAGGGAAATGACCTTTCAAATCAGTATCCTGAGATGGTCAGAATCAGAACTAAACAGTTTGTTGCAGTGATGGCTAAGATGAATCAGGTGAAAAAATGTTGGTTATTTTTGTTGATGATATTTTGGTGTTTTCTAAAAGTAAAGAGGAGCATGAAAGTCATTTAAGTGTTATCTTGAAAACCTTAAATTAAAATAAACTGTATGGAAAATTCAGTAAGTGTGAGTTTTGGTTACAAAAAATTCTTTCCTTGGTCACATTGTTTCAAAAAAATGGCATAACTATTGGTCCTGCTAAAACAATGGTTTTTGAGGAATGGCCAAGACCCAAAAATGTTACCGAGATTTGTAGCTTCCTTATTTTGGCAGGATATTACCAAATGTTTGTAAAAAAATTTCATGGTTATCTAGTCCAATGACTAAGCTAACTAAGAAGGGTGTTATGTTTATCTGGACAAAAGAATGTGATGATCGTTTTCAGGAATTGAAAAGGAGATTGGTGAATGCTCCAGTTTTGGCACTGCCTTCCAGAAATAGTGAGTTTGTTATCTACAATGATGCTTCATTGAAAGGACTAGGTTGTTTCCTAATTCAAAATGATCAGGTAATTGCTTATGCTTCACGTCAGTTGAAACCACATGAGTTAAATTACCCTACACATGATTTGGAATTAGCTGCTGTTGTTTTTGCTTTAAAAATTTTGAGACATCATTTGTATGGAGTGAAGTGTGAAATATATAATGATCACAAAAGTTTGAAGTATATATTCACACAGAAATAATTGAACATGAGATAGAGGAGATTGTTGGAATTAATCAAGGATTATGATTGCACGATACATTACCATCCGGGAAAAGAAAATAAAGTGGTTGATGCTTTGAGTCAGAAAATTAATGTATCATTAGACATGCTACGTTTGGAACAAGATCCTTTGGTTTTTGATTTGATGAAATTTGTCATAGAAGTTGTTGGTGCAGGAAATTCTTTTTTTTGCTTTAGGTGTCAGTGAGATCATCTCTATCAGACAGAATGAAGAAAGTGCAAAAAAAAGTCAGTGATTTACAGAAAATGGTAGAGTTGGTTCAGTAGGGTAAGTTCCATGAATTTAACATTGATAATGATTGTGTTTTGAGGTTTGGAAAGAGATTATGTGTGCCTTGTTATTCACAGTTGAAGAATGAGTTGTAATGTGAAGCTCATAGTTCTCCTTTTTTAGTTCATCCTGGCAGAACTAAGATGTACATAGATCATCAGGAGTATTACTAGTGGGATGGAATGAGAAGAGATATTGCTGATTATACTGTGAAGTGTTTGACTTGTAAATAAGTTAAAGCAGAGCGACAGTTACCGAAAGGAATGCTTTAGCCTCTACTACTGCCAGAGTGGAAATGGGAAAATTTATCCATGGACTTTGTTTTGGGATTTCCAAAGACATCTTGAGGTATTAATGCAATCTGGGTTATAGTTGACCGACAGACTAAATCTGCTCATTTCTTTCCTATTAGAGATACTTTGTCTCTAGATCAACTTGCTCGGTTGTATGTTAAAGAGATTGTCAGGTTGCATGGAGTTCCCCTCTCCATTGTATCTAATCGTGATCCCAGGTTCACTACTAAATTTTGGAAAGGCCTTCAGAAGTAATTGGGTACTGAATTAAATTTTAGTACAATTTTTCATCCTCAATCATATGGGCAATCAGAACGAACAATTTAGACATTGGAGGATATGTTACGTGCTTTCTCGATGGACTACCAGGGAATTTGGGACCAACATCTTTCTTTGGATGAATTTTCTTATAATAACAGTTTTCATTCTAGTATACAGATGCCTCCATTTGAGGAATTGTATGGAAAACATTGTCGAACTCCAGCTTTTTGGGATGAAGTAGGTGAAAGGAAGCTGATGGGACCATAATTGGTAGAAGATATGGAAGAGAAAGTTTAGTTGATTCAGTAGCACATGAGAACATCTCAGCTTAGATAGAAAAGTTCTACAGATAACCGGAGGAAGGATATTACTTTTGAGGTAGGTGATCATGTCTTTCTCAAAGTTTCTCCTTGGAAAAGTGTGATGCATTTTGGTAGGAAGGGAAAGTTGAGTCCGAGGTTCATTGGAACTTATGAAATTCCGGAGAAGGTTGGATCAATCACATAGAGAGTGGCTTTACCCCCCATGTTTATCCAAGGTACACAATGTTTTTCATGTTTTGATGTTGAGAAAGTATATGCCAGATTCATCTCATGTTTTGAGCCCAGAGGTAGTTCAGTTGGAAAAGAATCTCTCTTATGAAGAACAACTAGTCTAGATTCTGGACCGTAGAGAGTAGGTGTTGCAGAATAAGGTAATTCAACAGGTAAATGTTTTGTGTAAAAACCATATAGTTGAAGAGGCAATTTGGGAATCTTAAAATGCTATGAGGGATAAATACCCCCCACTTATTTTGATAAGTGGATAAAAATTGCGGGGACGAAATTTCCAAAAGGGGGGAAGGATGTAACATCCCAGGTAAATGAAGAATAAGAGATTTTTATATTTATTAATATTTTTGAATTAAATATTAATTTTAGATTAAAGGGGTTGCTATGTTCGATAGCGTACCCGATATGCAACAACGGGTTTCTTTGAAATCTTACATTGCACACTAATAATATAATATTATTATTTTAAATGGTAGTTAAATCCTAGTCATTTTATTGGTGGGAATGAAAAAAACTAACTATAATATGACTATACATTTATTTATATTTATCCAATAAAAGTTAGAGGCTTAATATATGTATGAATCTAATTTTAAGCATAATTTACATCAAAAGGCCGATTTACCGCCTTTTAATGGAGAACCATTTTTAAATCTAGTTTTTGTCACTTTAATACATTCTATATGACCAAATAAAATCTTTCTTTAGAATGAGGACTTAATTATTTACTTTGGGTAATTTTATGGAATTTTTCTGATAAAGTTCAGTTTTTAAGGACTAGTGAAAATATTGTATTTTAATTCTAAAATATGTTTTAATATAATTTATTTATATTGTTAGATTATCCTTTTAATTGGTTTTAAAGTGTAAATATATTATATTTTTACCATTTAATATAATTTTTGTCATTAGAAGAAATTTCACATTTAAATTGTATATAATCAACTGTCAATCTTTAGATAGTTAGTATTTCTTAAAAAAACACCTTTTGTTTTGACAGTAGGAATTAATTTTAAATTAATTCCTGCCACTTATGTGCTTTGAATTTGGAGAAATGGATTCCATATTTGGAATGAGGAGGTTCAAATTTTGTAAATAGGTAACTTTTATTTTTAGTCATTTTAAATATTTACCTCAGTAAATATTTTATTTACCATGGTTAAAGGGTAAATCGGGTAAATAAGGGTAAAAAAATAATATTTATTTACCCTAAAAGGTGTCCTAATCCTATTGTTTGAGTCATATCTGACCATGGGCATCCTTGGGTAGATTTGGGTACCCCATGGAGCCACTTAAAAGTTATTATGAAACTTTATTTTAAATAACTTAAAGTAAAGGCCAAAATGAAATAAACAAATATCTTTTAGTAAAATAATTTTTACATTGGGTTATACAAGTTATATTTTTGACTATAAATATTTATCAGAAATATAAAAGTATTTCCTACATCATGGTATTTTTTTATAATATTTACACAACAAATAAATTAAATTAGTTATGACACAATCATGATGCAACATTTACCTCATTAATAAATGATTTAATTAAATAAGATTATAATGATTAAATTATTATACAAAACATCTCCAATTATAATTGGATGATTTTATTTTGATTATGAGTCATCTTATATTTGACCATAATTAATTTTTGACCATTATAAACCGAATATCATTATATTATAAATTAATATTTTCACTCTTTCCTTAAGAGCCCCTCCTCTCTCTTATAAAAAGAGACCACTTCTATGAAATTCCTCACACCTAAAAATCCATTTTTCTCATCCAAACTCTACCCAATTAAGCTCCCAACATCCCTATCCTCCTCATATAATCCTTAAATTAGGAAGAAGGGACTTCAAGAAGTCCTTTGGTTCAAACCAAATTGAGTTACCCAAATTAAACGTAAAAGTTTCTCTTAAATTGTTTTCTTTTATTTTGCTTCTCCAACCCCTAAACTCTTTCTATTTCCTTGATTTTGTAACAACAACAGTATCCTCAATATACTACAATGTTGTTATGATATTTATTCTAACTACACTTACACACACCTCCATCTAATGGATGAAAAACATAATGTTTCTGTTGATAGAAAACTAACACCTCACGAAACGATGATTGTTCAATTACATCATACTGCCTCTCATGGTGGCCATTATGATGAAAATGTATTTGTATATGATATATATTAGGTTTATTATTTTATTATGATTATGTAATTCCAAATTATATCAAACCTTTATGGTTTCCATGGTGGGTAAATAAGATAATCTCATTTAAGGAATTGCGGACTACCGCCCCCTCAAAGTGATGTGACTCGATAATGCCCTATGTGGGATGTATAAAGGATAGAGTTTATTATATAATATATGATATTATACTTTAATTATAATATACCTATGTATCATTATGTTTTAATTCAATTAAAATATGAAATAGAAATGAAAGTAGCGTTTAGGCGTACGTGCGGCTTACCGTCTCCATGAACGGTGCATTTCATTTCGTACCTCCAAATGTTATGTACTATTATAAATACATGTACATGCTAGATATATATGATATATATGATACCAAAATCATGAACATCATTCTGGATATAATGAACCTTTTACCACGTGAACAACATATAATTATAAGAAGTCCATTTTTGACTCAAGTACCAAATATCGACCAAAATGAACGTTATTAACTTAAATGATTACATAATGATTATAACATGGTAATAAGTGATATAAAAGGAATAATAAACTTTAAAAAGGTTCTTAAACAAGTATAAATTAACTTTAGTTTAATATTCAGGAGATTAAAGAATGAACGGGTCAAGTCAGACATGAGTTAAGGGACTTCGTCTCAATCTCCTTTCATTGAGGCATTTTTAGTTTAATACATGACTTTCTTTTATACGATGTATAAAACCCTTAGACTTTTACTTCTATTCAAAAGGAATCTTTTCTCTATTAAGTGTTTTACTAAATGACAAAAAGAAATGTTTATTTAACGTAAGCGGTGATAACGACCTTTCCGCCGCCGTGAGTATTATTTGATCTTTGGATTCCTTAACAAGACAGAATGTTTTTAAAAGGAAAAATAAATACCAAATACTCTTTTTATGTATTTTGGTATCGAAAATAATTTTGAGAATCGATTTATTGTTTCAACAACTTGAAATGATATTTTATGTGGAAATTTTATCTTTCTTTTATTCTTATATTATGTGTTAAGATCATGTTATGGTTCTTGGGCATTATTTATATATACGGGTGGTGCCGTGATAAACCTAGGGCGGGTGAGCCCGAGATAGCTCTCCAATGCATTGGGTAAAATAATGGAGGTAAACGTGAATGTTTCTCCTAAGAGATTTAGAGAATATATTGTGATTGGAGTTCCAAAGTAACTCCCTATGTAGCTGTGATAGCTACAATTTAAGTATGGTATGGATGCTGCAAGTTACCATTATGATTTATGATTTCTATGTGTCTTTCATAAATCTTATGATTTCATGAGGTAAGTAAAATAGTTCATGTTTTGTATGTATTTATGAAAAAATGTTTTCATTCACTATTTTATAACCCTTAATAAGCCTTTTGTGCTGATCCCAAGTTTTGAAATGTTTTTCACTGGACTTAAAGATGAATAGGGTCAAGGATGGGATCCAGGAAAAGCCATGCTCTCTTTATCATGGAATTAGACATAACTTTCTTTCAAGAGTTTTTATTTTATGAAAAAAGTAGATTCTGGGTAGAAGTGCATACTTTGTAATATTTTGAGATGTAATAGTTATGACATAATTCCCTAAAACTATAAAACTGAAAAGATACTCAATGTGAATTATTCATTTAATTCAATATTATGTAATGTTTAAGGCCAGGTCCATATACTATTTCCCTAGGATTGGTTTTATGAATGTATGTCCTAGGGGAAGGGATTCTCTAACCTTGTTCCTTCCATTCAATAACCCCCTCTTCAAACCTAATGTTGTGAAATTATTTTCTTAAGGGAGGGTTTGTTATTATCAAATTCATCTACTCTTCACTCGGGCTTGATGTGGTGAAGATTTTAGCCTGGGGAAGGGGATGACTTTTTTGTTTCATTTTGTGTTTTTTCCTTATTTATCGTGCATTCTCCTTAGATTTTTTAAATTTGTTACATAGGCACACTATTATATATATGGTTTCCATGGGAAGTAATTTTTAGGTGTATTTGAAAGGGTTGTAAAACTGTTATGATAGGTGAAAAAGATGGATGACCATATTTATTTTCATTAAATAAGATTGATGAATTATACTATTATGTTTGTTCTTTGTTTTAGATAATTAGAAGAAATAAATATGAAATATTGGGAAAAGGGATAATCATGTAACCGGAATTAATGTTAAGAATAACTAAATTTCTATTATTTAATGTTTTTAGAATTTGTATGTTTCTAAAATAATTTGTTAGCTATCACCTTTTAGGATGATGTATAATGGTAAGGTAGATTATGATTGGAAATTTTACATTCATTCTCTATTCGTATGACTTTGTATGGTGTGTTATGTGACTATTTATTATCTTTTTGTTCATTTTTCTATTTTTTAAACTTATAACATGTTTATTTGATTTAAACGTTAGTACACATATTTGTGTGGTTTTACATTTATGCCTTTTTGTTTTATTTTTCTTATTCTTTTCGTGATCTTGAACCACCTTTGATGATCTAATCTACATTTCCAAGTTGGTGGAGTATGCTTGAATTTTTTATAGTGGATGCCTATGGAAATGTGACAGTCATTTTATCCCTAGCTTGGTTATTATAATTTTAATAGGATGAAATATTGATGTTTCATTTGATGGATAATCAATAATGGATACTACATTCTTTGTTCAGTAGTTTTTGATGTTATATATTTGGTTTTCTATTTTCTGATTTTTTTTTATTTTTTTGTTTTGTTTACAAACATAAATTAGTCTTATGTTTCTTATTCCCACTTCAAAAATGTAATTATTTGTTTACATACATCTTATATTAGTTCCCCATTTCCAATTTAATCCTTTGAAGCCTGCCTATTAATTTCTATTACCCTAATGATATATAACCTAATAATGAAATACTTAAACTGCTTATGGAAAATGTGATTATTAGATTAGTGATGATAAATTTGGTTATCCCATTAAGTAGTGAAATATGAAAACCATTGTTCTCATACTACAGCTTTAAGCTATAAATCTTAATTAAAATATTTAGTTAACTTTATATGTTTTACTTTTATTTTAGATATTGAAACTCTATATATTGTGTTATATTTATGAGTTTTTAATCCTCCACATCCGACAAAAACAAAGCATGTCGTCAGTTTATTAATGTCAATATTTTTTATAGTAAAAATATTTAAACTACCGAATATTAACATTTAAACATTTACCAAAATAGAAAACTATTATTGATGTGATAAATACATTTATCTTTACCCGCTTCAAATCATTCTAGTGGGATTTACCTAGATTTTCCATAAACCAAATCACCTTATTAAATTAAATATTTACACCGCATGTGAAAAATATTCAAGGCGGTCAAAATATTTTAAGCTTAGAGAATCACCACAAACGACATCATTACAACAAGACGTAGGGATTTAAAATTATTGAAAACACAAAGAGGGTCTACCAATCTACCATTAGAATCTAAGAAACCTACTTCTTTCTTTCCCTCAAGAGACCTGCATTTTATGATGCAATAAATCACCGACTATTTTGAAGTCATTTCCCCCATATAGAGGTTGGTGAGAAAGAAAAAATCATTCCCATTCTAAAAAATACAATGATTATATATCTAGCATAACAAAATACCTTTCAATATCACCCACGCTTCATTAAGTAGAGAATTTTAAGCACCATATATGAGTTATTCTTCCTTCTAGTATATCTTTTAATATTATCATGGGTTCTTGTTTCAGGAACCCACATTAGCATGTTTCATAAACTCAGGTAAATCTTCTATCATTCTATATAAATTTTGAATACCAAACATATTAAATCTATAATCTTTTATCCCTTTTTAAGGGTTGGAAATTTAATTATCAATTTTTTAATGTATTTTTAATTTTATAATAATATATTATGTAACTGTTGAATCTATGATTTATATATATGATTTTTTGTTGAATAAAGAATATTTGATTATTTAGGGGTCTATTTGGCTGGTCCTTTAATTCTAAAAGGTTTTTTGTGTTTGTGTAACTATTATTTTAAATAAGATTCAATATCGTGATGTTTATGAATCCAAGAAAATGAACTCTCATTGCATCTTTGTGGTGGTTGGTCCATTAAATTTCTCATAAGAAATTTTTTGTCTGGTTTTTGAACCATTTTTTATTGGATTATCAAATTTTCATTAAATGATAGAATTTCAGTTTATATTTCTTAATTAATAATTTTATAAATGAGAAAAGTCTTTAACATGTTGTAAGGAATGATAATATGTGTATTTGATAGAATCCAAATTAATCATATTTCTAGCACTTTTCTCCACATGTTAGTTAAAAAGTTTTATTCCAATAACATGTTTATTGAAACATATATTTTCACATATAGGTCACCCATAGATTATCCATTGTTATATCAAGGGTTTTAATACTATTCTTAACTACAAATATGAAGCTATGATACTTACCACTAATTGTAACACTTGATTATTTTATTCTTCTATTTTTTGGTGGGTTATACATGTCAAATATGTACAAACGTTCTTAAATAATTTTCTAATTAATATGTTCTTTAAATCTTGTTGCACACCTGAAATAGAGAGTTACAAACTTGATACTAGATATATAAACAACTGATTATTGCTTGTAGTTTTATTATTACACCTCTAATCTTATACGGATCAATGTTGACTATATGTGTGTTTTGTTGGAAACAATAATCAAGGAATTTTTTATTTTTGAGTATATTAGTAGGAATTTGTTTGAACAAATAGGATGTTTATCTTATACTAATAATTGGGTGATGGTGTGTATGAAATGACATATTGATTTGACCCATTATTAATTTAAACTCATTGTTGGTAAATTATATGAATTTTTTAAACACATAACATAGTTGTAAATGTAGCTATTGATTACTCACTTACCGTGATCTTATATAGGTATTGATGGTTTTTCACCACTGGTGGTGAAGGTTATTTTCATTGAACCTCAATTTCTTGTTTGGTGTATGGTTCTATATATACATGCTTCTTCTTTTCATTAATGTGATAGTTCAATATTTTTTGAAATGAAACATTAACATTATAAGGAGTTTAAAGAACATGAAAGATATAAATATTGATATATAGGAAATATTGAGACTCAAAATCATGGGATGAGGTGATTTATTTGGTTATATTTAGGAATAGAGGTTGTTAGTGGTTTTTTTGGTAGATGAATGATTTATGAAATTTTTTTTCTTAGAACCACTATTCCCTTCATTATGATGCCATCTTTTTGATTATTTTAATTTGATTCTTAGGAAAAATATTACATATATATTATTGTTGTGGAAGCTAATTTTTATGTTTCATAGAAGGGGTTGTAAAACTGATAAGGTAGGTGACCAAGTTGGATAGCCTTATTTATTTTCTTCAAATACACTTGATAAATTCTACACTTACACTTATATTTTATTATAAATATTTTGAAGGAATAAATATGAAATATTGGAAAAAGGGATGATCTGGTAACCATAAATTAATGTTAATCAGGAATAAATTTCTGTTATTTAATGTTTGTAGAATTTGTTTGTTTCTAAAATAATTGGATATTTGTTTCCTTGAAGGATGATGCCTAGTGGTAAGGTAGTTTAATATTATAGGATTTACATTTATTCTCTATCCCTATTAATTTTGATGGTGTGTTATGTGACTATTTCTTTACTTGTGGTTAAATTCATTATTTGTTAATATTATTACATGTTTATATGTGTTAGGTGTTATTACCCATAATTGTGTCAATATAACTTCTAAGCTAACCCTTATTCTTCTTCGCACACTACTTTGAGGATGATCAACCATGTTTTATAGTTGAGAATGACTACAATAGTTTAAGGACATGTGGGTATACTATCTTAATCAAAACATGAATCATCTTTTTCTAGGTAGATTAATTTTTTATCCTCATTGGAGCTCCATAAAAAATATTTATTGTGAATTATTCTATGAAAACATATTCTTTCTCTTCTAAAATAAATCTCGAACTCCTTCCCAATTGTATTGACCAGACCACCTTTTCCATATTTAAAAAACTATCCATGTTTCATATCTATTCTCTTGTAATCCTTAGAATACTGTTCTTAAAGATACTGTCCAGTTCCACCTTTCATTGATGTACAAGAATACATGTTGAATAATAGAGTTATCCCTGTTAACTTCCTTATGTTATCCTATTATGGGAGAAAGAATACATGATGTGAGGTTTCTATTTCCATGTAATTTTTAATATGGAATTCCTATACTATTCACTCCATAAAGATTCCACTTTTATCTATCAACATGAAAAAATATTAATATATGAATCGACCTCCATTGTTTGATATGGAGATTGCTTGATAATAACATCCTGCATAAACTCCAATCAACACGTTAATCTCTAAAATTATTGTAGATATCCATGCATATAACGTTTTTTGGTCATTCATTATTGGTCCTTGTAGCATGGTATGTATTTATAATTAAAACAATATAATAGTCATTATAACTCCATTTAATGTAGCTTGAATTGTGTTGGAAATTTAAAGAACATGATAATTGGATCATTTAAGATTAGTTAAAGCATTATCTGAGTTTTCGAGGACTTGTATATTTATAGACTCACAATCACAATGACATAACCACCATTGCAACGATGTGTTATGAACTTCTCTAGGTAAAATCCCTATCCAAGTGAATTTGTCTTGATAACACACCATGTCGAGGATCCCCGTCAAGAGAAAAAAACTTTGAAATTATTGGAACCCTGGACGCTGGTCATTTTCAATATTCTGCTAGTAAAAACTTGATGCTTACCATGCCCATAAAAATTTATTTAGTGAATGAACCATGATGTGGGGGTCCTCCAACATGAATTTCAACTTATCTCATGAAATTCTACCATGAACAACTCTATCCCATGGTTGGATTTCCATTTCATACAAGTATACACACATTACCAAAACACTAAGCTCCATAGTGTGGTCAATCACGACAAATTATTTTAGCTTCAACTTCAATGCATGAAACTCACCATGTGTAGATCCACTCCTTAATTAGGGCTCATCCTTTTTCATTGGAAATCAAACAAATTACAACTCAGGGTAAAATGGGGTGGTGATCCCATATAAACAATTTTTTCTTGAGATCATCCACAATCGTTTGACTATGGATACAATTAACACTATTCATAATGCATCTTACAGTGATTGATGAAATCATATTTTTTTCAAGGTCTACTTCTATATTATTTATTAAAGATTAGTATAATTCCTAGAATAGATTGACAAGTCATTTATTACCTTTACAGAGATCATGGAACCATGAAAATAACCTTACATATCTTCCGAATTATATAGTAACCTTTATATAACATCTGGATTTCACATTTGACCCTTACATAGGTCATATATTTGGTTATCAATTAACTCTTTATACCATTCCCTTTACTGTGAGATGACCCTTTTGAAAATAAACCTTTACCGTAACACAATCTTCTTCATGACATGATCTATGACCTGTGTCTATTTCGGCATCACAAAGGTCATGGTATGATATTTTTGGACTCCACCAGACTTCTTCCATTATCTCCACTTCCACATGACTTCCAAACTTCTTTCCTTTGGTTCCTAAACCTATTATCAATAAAAACCAACTTTTTTTTGAGAAAAATTCTAACACAACAACTTTTAAACACTAAGTTGACCATCTCAAAAAAATTATTGTTAATAAAGAACCTTGGGTAACCTTAAATATATTTCCGAACCACCATTTTTATTTATTTAACATATTTCATTAATTATAACATCCATTTTGGAAATATTTCAACATATATTTTACAAAAATACAATACCAATTCATAGAGTTTAAACAGGTTGTTAAAACTCGGCTTTCCATTGATGTATTTGTGTTTTATTTTTCTTTATTCATTCAATGATCTTGAACCTCCATTAATGGAGATCTAACAATCATTTATAGGTTGATATATTGTGCTATATATTTTCATAAAATTACTTATGGACACATGATATTCATTTTACCAATGTCTTGGTTATTGTGGTTTTCATGGGATGATATCATGATGTTCCATTTCAAAGAAGATCTGGAATTGATATTTCATGCTTTGGTCAGTTGTTTTTTATGTAATATATGTGGTTTTTATTTTTTTGTTTTTTGGTTTTATTATTCACCATGATACGATGTCATTAGTAATATAGAGAAGGAAATAAAATGGGGGGATGAATTTACATTAGGATAGATTTGGTATTTAAAGAGAAATTAGGTAGGGTAAGTAGTGATTTTTTGAGGGTGAATATTTATTTACCATGTAAATAGAAGTGGATAATGAATGTGTAGTTTCCAATGAAAATTGGAAATGGGATACAGGTATTTGGGATTTATCTAGATTAGAGGATGCATGTGATTAAGCTATTAGATTGTTTTGATGGAATTGAGGGAGGAGAACAAGCATTTTGGGGGGATAAAACTAGATTATGAATCAGTATTTTCAGAGTAAAATTATGAATGGAAAGTGTAAAAGAATAGATGACTTATTGGAGGGTGAGGGAATCTGGAGAGGTGGAAACATATGTGTTAATGGCTATGGTGGAGCCACATGTACTTGGAAGGAACTCCATTTAATACAAGAAGTGATTTCAAATGAGAAAGTAGATTCCCCAGCTGAATAAAATCATAGAAAAAAAAGAAGGATAAGAGAATGATTCACCTTATCATTCGAAGAAACTCCACCATCAAGAGTAAAGAGACATGAGATATTATTATTATAGAATCTCACAAAATCCTTTTAGTGTATTTAAAGTATATTGTAATTACCTTTTATAACATGGGAAACATGTGCATGCATTGACAATAATTATTTCTTAATTTTAAGTTCGCATCCAAATCTTCCTCTTGGGTTGAAATTCTAGATAACACTACATCTATAGTGGGTGAGAGTAGTGATCATTTATCCCACATTAAATGAAATCATATTTGACTTAAGGGTGGTGTATTGTATTATTACTTTATATTTTTATCATAGAAGCCGGAGGAAAAATTTTAGTCCTGATATCCGACTCACACAATGTCTGATGTGAAGGGATCATCCCCTCAAAATCCACCTTAGTATTCCAAAAACATTTAATCCTAATTATAGACTCATGTCTAAGGATTTTAGACTCTGAAAAAATAATAATTTGGATGGGTAAGTCATCCATTAAAATTAATGAAATATAGGACACAAAATTTTACATAAATAGGATGATCCATTCAATCTAACATAAATATCTATACAAATTCTCTATTATGAGAGTACATTTCTCCCTTGTAAATAGATAAAAGTATTTACTATATGTCCCAGATAAGAAATACCTATATTATCGATTTCTTGTAGTAAATTGAGCATCAAAGAACATGACCTTCTATCACCCACTCACTTTTCATTCTAGTACATGATATCATTAATGTCCCCAACTATTAGAAGAGACCATGTAGAGTTTACTACAATGACATGAGAATCTATAAGGACAATCATTTAACCTTCTACAATGTACACTCATATAAACGAAAAAATCACATGTAAGGGAATCATGGTGTTGAATATAGGAAGAAATGTGATTCAAAGAAAAAGTCTTGAGCTTGAAATCCATATCATACCTCTAGATAAGGCACATACCACTAGAGTGACAATTTCAGGAAACCAAAAGTCACCCAAGGATAAATATTTTTCATAAAACTGGACATGTCATTAACATACAATATGTTTTTAGACAAAAAACCGTATCAGGTCCACATTAATACTTTGACATCGGAGTGTATATACTATATTGGGTTTCAATGCCCACGAAGGTTTAAAATTAAGACTTTCATTGGTATTGGAGGGTCTGGATCCCACTAGCCTCTTATTCTATATAATAAATAATGGATCCATACCCGTCTATTTTACTCCTTCTAGAGTATAGCTCAATATCATTTGTAGCCTCTATAATTATTTTAGAGTAGCTGGGATCCAATACACAAATATTAATATTGAGTTCCCCTCAACCTATCATCCTCTATATCGGATATCCATCATAGTCTCATTCTAATTCACACCTAACTTGGATAAGAAAAAATGAGGAAAAAACTCATAGTTACCACCTAGCTGAGAGTGTCAGAACATATCCTTGTTATATTAGAAGGAATTATTTGTTTTCCTTTAATAGTTGCAGGAAATCATGTTGCAGTTTTGGTGACCAACATGGAAAATTTAAGATAGTCATGAAAAGGTGTTCCCCAAACCACTAGAAAAAATTTGGGAAGTAGAAATATCTAAATGCTTTTGCAACATATGAATTTTTTAGTCTAAAAAATAATTTTACATCCATGGCCTAATGAATTTATTTTGATCAGGAACATATTTCTTGCATACAGCCATAATATGTTTGTCTATACCGCTTTGTCTCTTCACCTCCATTACAAAACACCTCCAATGATTTGTCCCAAATACATATACCATACTACATGAAAATATTTATCTCTCAATCAACCACTTTAGGGACATAATAGTTCTCTATATTACTAATACATACAAATAAGAAAAAAATTATAGGTATTTTTTCGTGTACAAATGAGATCAAATCATTTGAGTCTTCTAAAAATATGAAATTTTCACTCAAAAGTGGTTATGATACGTAAACCAAAACCTTGATCTACACAAAAAACAACCAAATAATTCAATATATGTGACCTCAATCCACAATTTCTGTAATAAAAACTCCAATATCCAACAAAATTCATTTCAATCTTTAATAAAATGGGCTGCCTAAAATTCAAACATAAAATAATGATTTCGAGAAATTCATATTATAATCATACCCATATTATCATATATCTTCCATTCGAATTTGAAAATTATAAAAAAAATCATAGTTTTCAAAGAATCCCTTTTAATTTATCATTTTCATTGATGAATTCAAATTTCCGATGATCATATAAACTTTTAATTATTGAAAAGCATTCCTCAAGATTCTACATAGATTGTATCATATTTTCGAAGGAAATATTATTAATTTTCTCATTGGTGTTTAACTTGTTAAGGGATATTTCTAGTGACCCAAGTCTTTTAAACATATTATTACATGAGTTTTAAACAAAAATATCCTACAATTACCATCCCAAATACCACGAGGCGTATTTTCTTTGGATGATTAGTTTCATATTATGTCATGAGGAACATAAAACATTGAATCCATGTTTTATTCTGCATAAAGATCCCCTAAAAGTATATGAGATAACCTATAGGATATATAAAAAAATGTGTGATCTAGAAAAACCAATCAAGGGAACAAACATGACTAGGAAACATAAATTGGGAGTTAAAGGTGTTACATTATATCATAAAAGAGAGGGATCATGAGGAATCACATGGATGAGTAACATAAAGAATAGGGAATAATAAGATCATGGAGTCATATGATATTTCTAAAAAATCGATAACATGGAAAAAATGAGTTAAGGATAATTACTGATATGATATCACATTATGGAAAAAGTCACAAAATTGAGTAGGATTACTCCCTAAGCTCATACATGATACCTCATGAGAATGATTCTTCACCCAATGCATTGGATTACTATTTGTGTGTAACTATAATAACATATTCATGATATATGTCTTCCACATTTAGGATTCAATCCCGATGCATAACATAAGAATTACCCATGGAAAGAAAAATGGTTTAATAATATTGTTACAAATCATAATCAATTGAAATTTTAGAATTAAGGAAATAAAAAAATGATCATAAATAAAGTATTTAACCATGAATGTAATGGACAATAAGCTAGGTATTTATGTGGAAAAATTATATATAGAATTTAAAATAATTGTTTCACATTAATGGGAGAGATAAATTGTTTTTGGGAGAGAATGTTTATAACTTAAAGGAAAGAGAAGTATGGAGATATCCCATACCTAAACCCTAATTTGTAATGTACATTATTTATCATCCTAAATATTAAAATTATGGTTATTATTTACTCCCTTAAGAACCAAATTAATTTTATTTCTTACTTGTATAATATTTATCACTATTACTAATTCAAATACATAACCAATTAATTTAATGTCAGACGTTTTAAAAATAAACTATTTATATGTCCAAAACCACATCGGTAAGATTACTATAGCCCAAAATATTATTATTTAACAATAATAAGAATAGTAATAATGAAACAATTATTATTTTTATACATAAATTTAACATTTTAAACTAAACATTAATCATGGTTGTGATTAAATATCTACGTTAAGAACATCCAAACAGTATGTCGTATGTACGCAAGAGTATCATTTACACTTCTCAACGATCATAATGGAATGAATATAAGTATTATTTTGTCATTATATTTTTATAATAATATAATAAATAACATATTATTTCCTTCAAATATCATTTCACATTCCATCTATATGGTTCGGTAATAAAAACGAATCACCTCTCTTCGCAAGGGGACAGTCATCCATTCCCACAAAGAACTTTATCACTTATTAAATGGAAGGAAAGGTAAGAAATTATATGATATATTTGTTTTCTATATTTATTATTATGTCATTATTATCATTTATAAAAAAAAATTAATCCTTATCACCATCTATATAATGATTAAGTGAAAAATGAATCACATGACTTCACGAGGGGATAATCCACCTTACACATGAGTGATATTATCATATTACATACACAATTGATAGTAAAAATGTGTAGTTTACATTGTAATTAAATATGTAAAATTAGATCATAAATATAATAATTAAAAATTAAATACATTATTTTTTCCATCCATGATAATCGGTTATGAAAACAATTACATTGATTTATGAGGATGTAATTCTTTGTACACAAGATAAATGATTATATAAACCATTTAAGGGATAAAAAGATGGATGTAAGACTTTACCTTAACATAAAAAATATAATTATATTTTACTTTGGATATTATATCATCAATATTTATTAATATAAAATGTACGTGATATAAGAAATAAAACAAAACACTTATTTAATGAGGTTACCTCTCCATCGAACAACATCTTTATTTAAAAAAAATAAATACTAGGTCAGATTTAGGATCAGATTATAGTCATCCAGGATGAGGGGAGATAATTATAGAAGTGATTTGGATAGGTATTGGAATATAAAATGGGTTATTTAAGTGTGTAATTTATAGGAGAGTAGATTTCCTTTTATAAGTGGAGCAGAGGACACACACGTAAATTTTGAAATTAATGAAATAAAGTGATGATTTTATCATGCCAAAAGGATACTAAATGGATCATAATTGAACCATAGAATATATAATGTCAATATATTAGCATAAAATAGTAATTAGATATGTTTTGTATCATTCTTAATGCTTATATTTTTATTTTATATCCTCAATAAACCCATTTTCACCTTTAATATGTAAAATAATTTTTATTGTTTTCACTATTTATTTTGGTTAAAATTTCATATGAAATTACTGGATAATAAAAATTAATATGATTAAAAATATGTAATCCATTTTTCTACACTCATCTTACAGATGTGGCATAAAGTAATTTAAAAATAAACTTTCTTACGTTAAAAAAACAGGTCTTTAAGAAATGCATTTTTTATGAAAAGATAATCTCACATTATCTATATCTCAATTAATAATAATTTAATGGATTTAAATTAGTATATATATATTTATATTATATTAATTTTATTTAAATAATTTTTATTGGGTTTTATTTCAATTATTAAAAAATGGAGAAACATTATGCACTTTAATGTAGTTTTTAGAATAAAAGTGTTATAAAGCCCAAAAAAACGTTTACTAAAATATAGTATAAATATGAATAAATGAATCTTTTTTGGATTAAAAAAACTAAATGATAATTATTATCATTTGAAATAATATTTAAAAAATAAATGTCGAATAATTATTAAAAAACAAATCAGAATTTTATAAAAAATATTTATTTTTACTATTCATACAAAAATTTGTATTTTCCAAAAAGCCTAAATTCTTTATCCAAGTTAATGATGAAATGATTATTTCAGAAATTATGTTTATTTTATCGGTAAAGTATCAAATTCCTCAAAAAGTATTTATAGTAAATTCTCATTAATGAAATTAAAAATCTTTTTTAAAATAAATGTTTTTATTAAAAAAACCATAACTTATTCCTCTATGTTTAAAAATACATATGTATTAGGTATTATATTTATATGTATTCCATATAATAGTTAATCTGTTTTTTTATTTCAATTTTAATAACTAGTTTATAATGTCATTATTTAAACAATAAAGGTTCATTTCAATTCGGCGATTCATGTATCATAAGCTATTGAACAATTTTTTCTATATTAAAAACAAATAGTGTTTCATTATTCCCCCAATAATGAATTTCTCCCTTGAAATTTTCTATTACATGATAATGTGAAAAAATATTATGGAATTTCTTATTTTATCTCCACTTCTAGTTCCCATGTTTCTTCTTTAATCTTATGGTTTCTCTACAAAACATTGACAAGGTGATTGGTCTTATTTCATTAAACTTTGTCTCTATGATCTAATATATTAACTGGCTGATATGCATATGAAATGTATTTTCCCAATGGCATCCCTATAAAATCTTGTATATATGGGGGTTTTGGTATATAATTTATTAATAAGGATATATGGTACACATCTTGTACTATAGGTAGGTTAAATGGTAGTGATAATTGGTAGGACACTACTTCGAAGAAATCAAGGATCTCATTGGGGATGTTGTATCTTGGACTAAGATTTATAATTTTCCCTAACCTCATGACTATCTCCCAGGGTGATATTTAGAGTAACAACTTATCTCTAATATCCATATAAATGTCTCACCAGTGATTTTCTACATGGAACCTCTATTAATTTCTCACGGATTTCATGTGACTCTTAAATATTTGAAAATTCTATATCATGTCATTGGAAATATAATGTTCGATCAGAATCCACTCTCCAATGTCATCTCAAAATGTCCATGTTCAACACTACATCCCATAAAAATCCTAATATTTGTCCATATGAATTATATGATGGAAGCTGTTATTATATGAGATCTTTATTATTTTAAGGTTTTAATAGTATCTTATGTGTAAATCTATTGTGAAGGATATTAGAATTTCCTTTAGAGTTTGGATGGTTATCCTAGACCGACCATCACCTCGAGGGTGATAAGCAATGCTGAAATAGATTTTTATAACCAATTATTTCTAAAGGCTTCTCCCAAACCCTTAGGTAAACAAAGTATCTATATTAGATAATAAAGATAGTGGAAAAGATTTAAATTTTAAGACATCCAATATGTAAAACATAAAAACTTCGTCAAGAGGAAAATATTCCTTAATAGAAATGAAATGTGTCAAATTGGTAAAGTGATCAACTACCACATAAATGAAATTATTAACATTAGTTATCCTAGGGAATATTAGGATGAAATATATGATTAGGTTTTCTTATTTCCATACTGGTGTTGGAAATTGTTGAATTATACAATTGCACTTATATTGTTTATTGGACTTTCTAGTATACCAAGCATCGAGACACAGATTCAACAATCTCCATCTTCATATTTCCCACCACATGTTTTTCTTCATATATATATACATTATAGTGAATCCCATATTAATAGAGATGTGTGAGGTATAAACATCTTCTAGAATTTCCATCTTTAGCTCTGGTGTTTATGGGAACCAAATCTGGGTTCCAAACCTTATAACTCCATCTTCTGCAAAGTTGAACTCCTGAGTATTGACTACCTTTTTCTATTGCACCAAATCATCATTTCAGCCCTCCTTGATTATCTCATGAATGTATGACTGAACAATTATTGTACAAATTTAGGATGAAGATCATTTATCTATTCACCATATCATAATCCATCGTGTCATGCATCTAGAAGTGAAGCAATTAACAACATCTATAAAGAAACATGATAAAAAATAACAACTATGGTGTATCCACCATGGAATTTCAAAATAATGTAAAACAATAGAAATAACTAAAACCTATAAAAGCATAGGCACATTCTCTCACATGTTGATATTTTTTATTAGAAATATAATTTAAACTAGTAGATGTGCTTATAAAATAATGCTTCAGATGTTATTAGGATGAGGTGGTTACCCTAGAATTGACATTTTGTATGTATTATGGATATTTTTAATTTTTTCACAATCATAAATTTTAATAACTAATTATTTTAAAATTATAATTAATGTGATTATCATATTTTAAATAAAATGTGTAATTATCTAGAAAGTTGATTTTAGAGAATCCTTCATTACAAATCATTGGTCCTGAATTTGATCAGTTAACTCAGTATCAATGTTTTTTGAGTTTTTAAGGGAATGGAATTTTTATTATGGTTATTAAATTAACATTAAATATATATTTAATCAATAAATTCATATGAAACATGTTAACTCATGTTTTCTACAAAAAATAGCTCTAATTTGAATAAAATTTGTGTTAGGATTCTCAAGATGTCATGATTTATTGAACACTAAGGTGAGTTTATTTTAGGATCTTATCCTATCCCTAGCCCATTACATTTTTCTATTGATATATTGAAAACTATCTTAACAAATTCCAATTTTGGAACATGATTTGAGGTACACATATTATAAGATGACAGAGGGAGAAATGGATGCTCTCAGGACGTAGGTTCACCCCAAATATATCATTCAATTTCATGTAAAATGTTGTTAACTGTGTTGATTAAAACATATATGAATATATTATTTACCATATTGTTTTCAATTAATCAATTATTATTAATTTCATCATTTTTAACAAAAAATTTCAATATGTGGAAAAATATATTCCCTACTATGTTTATCTATGATGAAAAGTGTTCTGGGTGTAGAGATATTTTCCATCGATATCTCTCATCCATATATTATATTTAGTGCACCATTCAACATGTATTGGAATTCCTATATCATTCCCAATAATATATTCCCATCTATCAATATAATAAGAGGGATAACCATTATCCATAGTGAATGAGCTATAGAGTTGTGAGGGGAAAGAGAAGGTCCAGTCACATAGCTTGGGAAAACATGAGCGGGGTGATGCCAAGACTTTGTGAATGTGAATTTAGTTTTTGTGAATACATTATCTGGAACACCTACATCAATATTCTTCAAGTATTTGGTGAATTATTATGAGTTTCCATATTCTTATTCAATCATAATTCAACTATTTTTATGGGTCAAAATTTTACCTACTTAATGTATATATATATATATATAATTTATATGTTATATTGTAAATTTTATTCGAATTTCTACATTGTAAAAATTATTTATAAAATAATAATTTTTATTTTTGACATTATTTAATAATTTTTTTATAAAGAAATCCAACCTTATAAAATGATATTAATATTATTGTCATGACATGAAAAATAAGAAAAATAATAAGTAATTAAGTTGGCCCTCTTACATGTATGTTCATAAGTGTAGGCATAATTCCCTTTAAATATAAATTTATTCTTTTTTATTGAATATCATTTGATAAGACAATATATGTTTTTTTGTAATTTAATTTTATATTTTTAATTGCATTATAAAATTCTGTTTAGTATAGTTATAAATTATTCAATAATTATATATAATTTTTTGTGTTGTTTTTTTTAAAATATATATTTGGTGGAACATGGTAAACAAATGTAATAATAAAAATGAAACCAATATAATAATATATCATTTTCATTTAGTAAATTTCATATTAGTAACTATATTTTAAAGTTCACCTTAAAACATTTTGGTACATTCGGATTAGGATACATAAGTCATTTTTGATGTATAGGGATCAATCAAACATCAATCCAATTCATGATGTGACTGGTATAACTCCGAATGTGTATTTTTATTTTAAGATGAAATTAAATTTACTAAACAAAATAGGTTACAAGATAAAAACCATGAAAATACATTAGCATTGTTTTGAAACATTAAGAAAATGATCTATCAATAATTTTTTTTAGGAATCAATTGAACCTTAATCTAATGCATGGTTTGACCAATACGAATAAAAGTGTGGCTTTTTATTAAAAAATGACCCTAATTTTGGTAAAAGGATCAAGTGAAATATCGAGAACAGAACAAACACATTCAAATTTTATTGATACTTTAGAAAAATGATCTCTAAGTCACTTTTTATGTGCTGGAATCAATCACACATCCATCTGATGCATGGTGTAACCAATATGACTCAATGTGATTGTTTTGAGTTTTATATGACACTTTAATAAAAATCATAATGGATATAATCAAAACTGAGAAAACACATTTGGATTATTTTCAAAATTTAAGAAAAAAATCCATATGTAATTTTTACTGTGTAAGAATCAGCTTCACCACAATCTAATAAACAATGTGATATTTATAACTAAAATTGTGTCTTTTTTACATAAAATTGAATTTATTTTTTAGGGGTGTCCATTGGTTGGGTCAGTTAGGGTGGGGTAGAGGCTATTTCTAGTCCAGACCCAACTACAAAAATAGGCTAGGTTAGGTGGGGTATCATGCTTCAAAATCAGTTAACCCAAACCAACCGAAAATACGAGGGTTGGGTAGGGTCATATTAGGTTGGTTTAAGTGGGTTTTATGCATCAGACATGACCCAACCTAATGTATCATTTCCCAGACTCAACCCTACCTAATTAATCTAAAACTAGACTCAGACCTTCCCCAATTTAGTATTGTGGGTTCTAACAGCATCAAATCCAAAAAATACAGAAATATTTAACCAAAAAATATATACCCAGACCGAAAACAAAAATCTAGTGGCATCCAAAATGCAGCGACATCCAATTCAAAAATGTAATAGTGGCATCCAACAATGTGTGTTAATAATTTTAGTGGCATCCTATAGACATTTGTGTTATGAAAAATGTAAAAAAATGTAACAATAAAGTCATATAAAAATATATATAATCAAAAAGTTCACTACTCCATATGTTTCAGAAGAAAATCATAATCAAATTTAATAAACAAACAAAAACACTAGTATGCAATTCCAAACACAACAAAATAAGGGAAACAAATAGGTAAAGAGCATAATAATAAGGGGAGGGTAGCCAACGTATTAACTAAGAAAAAAAATTCTGAAATATGACCCATGTAGCTTTGTATTGACATCATAAGGATCAATCAATTTTTTTAATTCCACATCTAGTAATTGGTGCAGTTAAACTTGGTAAACCCCCACTTCCTACTAAAAATTGGGAAAAAATAAATGAACTGAAACATCATTCTCTTTTTTACTTTTTATTTTTTTATTACATGTGAACCAAATATAGTATTAAGCCCTAATAAATAAGTTCACTTCATCTTAACCGGAACTCATAAAGATAAAAAATAATATAGAAATTTAGCAAAACAAATAAAGCAACCCTACCAGATAAGATCATTTTCATTATATCCACTAATAAAGAAGAATTTGTAATAAAGGTACAAGAAAAAAAAATCTATAAATTAAACTAAATTCACATAAAAAAATAAATATGTAATTCGTCTACATTAAAATGAATTTAGATCTCAAATAAAGAATACTATTATATACTATTAATACCATTACACTGCACTCTTGTAAACATTTTTCAGTCATAAAAAGAGAGAATAAAGAAAAACAAAAAAATTATTTTTATAGGTGAGAGTTGTATATAAATTTTAAATAATGATATCTTATGAGTTATACAAAATTCATAATATCACGAAACAGGTTCATTTTAATAGGTGTGTGTATAAATGTCATAATTGGCTTATTAAAATATCATGACTGTTTTATAAAATAACATAGAATAGAAACACAGAGTGAACATGAAATACCTTGAATTATAGTTAAAATAAGTATTCAAGTATTTACTAAATATAGCATGAAAATCATCCCAATTAGTATGTGTGTACACCATGTCCACGTGCTCTTCCCCTAGAATTATCAACCTAAAATCTTGAACTAGGAAGTATAACATAGTCTTCCAACACAATAATATTCCAGGTGAAGTATAATTTTGTAGCAGGTGGCCTTGGGGAAAATCACAATCATATTCACCTCAAATAATTTCATGAATGTGAGGTGGACATATTTATTAATTTACAATCCATCTATTAAATCATTCATAAAATAGTGATATTCATTTTACTTCATAAACAATTAGTTTTTATAGATTTGGGAACAAATTTTGGGGAACTACATCATCTTAGTTTTTATAATCGACCAACTAATGAGCAGTTAAGTATCCAATATATGTGATTAATCAGATAATCATGGAGACCAATTGACACCATTTGAGGCTGATTTTTTCTTCCACAATATGATAAAATAATATAAGAAATTACAAAGAAGTAACTATGACACACTTCATTTAAGGATAGTTTCCATTTTGATATCACGTAATGCAATTAAGTGTGATTATAGTGGAGTTTCAAGTGTTTGAATGTTATGTTTTTAATATAATGAAAAATGTTGGATTAAATCATGATGAATAAGGATGTCAAGAACTTGAATTTTTACATAGCACTAAGAAGTGGAATCTGTGTGGGAGTAAAATAGAATAGAGGAGCGGTGTTAAACCTCTACAGTAAAAAATCCCAGTTTTAGGTTCTATTGATACAAGTGAAAAACAAAAAAATATACCTTTAATAATGTAGAATCCTTTTAGTTGATACAATTCCTCAAATAATGATCCATAAATTATATTTGTAGAATAAAATAAAAGGGAAATTTTTTTCCTAGGTACATGAACATATGCACTATATTATTTGAAAATTTTTTGTTCATACATTGAAAATCTAAGATGAGTAAATATTAATGAATATTTTCGCTGAAGGATTTATTTTAATGGGATAGCGATAGTGTATCTCACTAGAATACCATTAATCATAGTATTAAGAAATATTGTATAGGAAAAGTGCTTTACATGATTGATTCAACACATTGAGTAAATTGAAGGATATAATTGTATTTTAAGTAAAAATATGACCAGATTACACATGGAAAATATCACTAAAAATATGGTATCATATTGGGAGAAGAGAAGAGTTTTGAACTGCGTGAGAGAAATGATCTATGATCTCCATATGTACGTAGATTAGAAAAAAATATCAATGTAAAGATTTTGTAAAAAAAATCATAAATTCATTCCTTTATCAATCTTACTTATTCAATTTTAGACAGAAAAACTACAATCATGGATTGGGGATGATGGAATATATTAAAAACCCAACAGAATAAAGAACAATTTAGTATTTTTCTTTTTCAAACAAAATTTCATAATTAATAAATATAAAATTATTAAAAATTAGTATATTTTTAATGGTACCAAATTCAATCAATTCCCCTTCTTCTATATTCTTTCGAATATTAATTGGTTTAGGATTTATAAAACAAATTTTTAAAAAAATTAATGAATAAATTATATTGGTATTCAAAAAACTATAAAAGGGATCATGAAATCATCCTGGTATATTTTATGTGGACTCTGATGATACTTTACCAAAAGAAATCACTAGAATATCTTTGGAAATGCATGAGGGATCATGATATTTTCATTCCATTCCATTACAAAAACATAAAATATCAAATACATTGAAATAATCCTCATAGTCAACAATATCTATATATATTTATATTTAATTCCATTATTGTGCCAATTTTCTATTATCTCTTTGCATATTTACATTTCTCATCATTATCACTACCTCTACTAATATCATGAATATGTGAATCTTGAGGAGAACATGACTCACATTGATTATCATGGATGGGATATTTCCACTTGTGGAACTCAAAGATATTATTCATAATATATATTAATTTACTGATAAAATCATTCTTGTCATCATCATCAAATATCATTTTAAAACTATTTCGAACATATTTTCATGTTTTATCATGGATTAAGAACAACATCCACTAGTAATAAAGAATTAAAATTAAATCCAATACCATAGTACTTGTCTAACATCACCTTCATTAAAATAACCATTGAACTCAGAATAATAACATTAATCCTCATCCTTTTCATTATTTTTCTATATTTATCATAAAGAGTATGAAATAATGTGTGAAAAGACACATGCATATAATAAAAAAACAATTATACCATAATTTTTTTAACATGAAAAATTAATGATAAATCTCCCATTATATGATGTAGGATCCCCACATTCATATAAGATATCACTCTAGAAACATGAATCCTCCTCATGGAAAATAAAAACTTTCTCACACTTCTATGAAACATCTAACATAATACAATAAGAATTACACCTAGTAAGCACATCAAGAATTATGGTCGGTTGACTAGAAGTATTTAACTCATTAGCAATGATAATGACAAGATCCAATATAGAATTTTATATTCTCAAAAAGTTTCATGAACCTCTAAATATTGAAATTTATTTTGATATTTACATTATCCCATCACTGATATTAAGGTTTAAAATACATGCAAAACATTGTATATGTATATACTCCCCTTCAAGAATAGACCAATTTCAATCATTAACCCTAATAAAAAAATAACTGATCATTTTATTGTTGGAACTATCATTTGAAATGTCAATATTAGTAATCCTTTCAATCATCCATTTTTTCAATGTATGTTCTAATAGTTAACGAAAATTTCCCCTTTATTCACAGTCTGCATGAAGAAAAATCCTAATTATTATTTTTCTTTAAAATACAATTATCATCAATAAACTGTGATGTAAAAAAATATAAGTCATATTATGAATTGATGACTCTATGTCAGAGGTAATTCATACCATATTAGGGAACATATCTAACAAAGAATTTAATTTTTCTTTCACTATGAAATATAACTAAAATCAATCTCTAGAACTATTTGCCTAGATGAATCATGAAAATGAGTTTGAACAACATCAATAAATTCTCTAAGACCTTGATTCTCAACGTTTTTAAATGATAATTAATAATTGATTATCATTTAATCAAGAGTTACTGTACACTCCCATCGGTGAAAATGATATACTTAAATTTTAACTATCCCATCATCCTCATCTTCACACTTCTTACTAATACTATTAATTGTTTGACTTTTCGCAATGTTTTTTGAGGATTTATTTTTCACATTTTCAAATTACTATTAAAATTTCTAGTTCCATACTAGCCAACCATGTTAGAATAATATTTTCTACAATAATATCAAATAGACCAACTATTTTTCTTATGAAAATGGTCCCAAGATTGAGAAACATTAAAATTATTATAAGCTTTAAGAATAGGTACCTTTTTAGGTTACTGCATAAAGCCAGATTAATCAACTTGTTTTCTACTAATCCACCTCATATTCATGTAATTGAATGTGTAGTTGGAGAAGACCCCATTTAAATTTTAGTTCATGTGGATATTGGAGGTTTAGAAATGCATTTTGTACCACCTTCAATGAATGGATATATCATGACTACTAAAAACTCCTACAGACCCACTTTCAAGACTCTAAAGTGACAAACCCCTAAAATAAGAAGAATAAATATTTTTCTATGTATTGGTGTTTTTATCATTAGCAACACAACATTAGAGAATGGTGATGATAGTAAGAAATATCCTGATAAAAAGAGAACTATGTAACACTAGACCGCACTCATGACACAATTAAGAGGTGGGAAATCAGGTGAGCAGACATTCTCCAGATTTCTTCCAAGTGGATTTTAAAGGAGGAAGTTATTAAGGAGTTATTTCCTGGGAAGGTGGTTGATTTATCAGTGGTTTTAATTGATGGATGAGAGGAGTATGGATAGAGGATTAGGATTTTCTCAGAAGGTAAGGAGAAGAGAGAAGGTGATTTAGGGTTTTCACGTGAGGGAAGCTCAGGGAAAAAGGAGGAAGGAAGATAAGAGGGGGGAGGTAGTAGGGTCTCAAAAGTCTATCATGAGGGAATGAAGAGGAAAGAGGGATTAAGTTTTTTCCATGCACCGTATGGTCATGGTCGTGTGTAGGAGGAGGTGGAGGTGGAAATCATAAGGGAGGGAATGAATGAAGAGGTGAGATCGTGCCGATATGAGGGTTTATTTTCATACACATGTCGGGTCTTCAGGTCAGGTTGGGTCTATATGTATGAAAACTAAGACCTGACCCAACCCACATATGGGTCGACCCAACATATACCCAACCTATGTATTTTTCACCTAACCCAACCCAACACGATCGGGTCTAGACACCCCTATTAATTCTAGTCAAAATAATGAGTTACATACTAGAAACACATAAAACACATTCAAATTATTTTGATACATTGGGAAAATGATCCATAATTCATTTGTGATGTATAAGGCTCAACCACACCTCAATACAATAGATGGTATGAACAATGTGACTTCATGTGTGTATTTTTATCTAAAAATGAGCTTTTATTTATGTATTTCCTTAATTTATATGTTTGATTTATTTCTTTATATTATTACTAAAATAAGATTTATTTTCTTATATAAGTGAATTATTTGACCCAGGTTGGGTTGGTTAGTTTGACAACTAATATCGTAGTCAGTCTTTTTAAGGGGGGGGGGTCACAGGTGAAAAATGTGATGAAACATGAATAATTTTAAATGTTTGTGGATATTAATTCAAAATGTAATAATAAAAAACATTTTTTGATATATATATAGTAGAGTTTTTTTTATTTTTGATGTAAAATTTATTTCAAGTAAATTTTTTATTTTCATAATGGCAAATTTTCATATGGATAACATGTATATATGTTTCCATGATATGTTATTCAACTAGAAAATCATAGACAATTAGCCATTATTATCACCACTAAGAGCACATATAAAGGCCCACCTTTATTAGTTCTAAATTATAGCTGATAAATTATGGTATTTATCAATTCATTTTAGCACTAATAAAGTTCCCCCTTTATCAGTGTTTTTTTAGTGGTGATAAAAGGGGCACCCCTTTAATAGCGCTGAGGACAATGTCACATTTTCAAACTATTATATCCATTTATTTCCATGATTCGTGGTACACATATCATAAGATGATAATGCTATAAAATGAAGCTCTGTGTGGTAAGTTTATGCCTAATATCTCATTCAATTTCATGGAAAATTTTGTTAATTTTGTTGATTAATATTTATAAGAATCAAGTAGTTTCTATATTGATTTCAGTTCATTAATTTGAATTAATTTCAATATTTCAAACAAAATTTATAATTGGTTAATAAATTAGTTTATATCAATGTTTATATATGATTAAAAGTGTTCTAGACATATATATATTTCTCATTGATATCTCTTATCTATCTTTTGAATTTAGTACACCATTCAACATGTGTTGGATTTGATATAATATGGTAAATATTTTATGCTCTTCCATCAAGATAATAAAATGGATAACCTTAATACATAGTGAATGGGATATGAAGTGGTGAGGGGAAATGAATGGTTCAGTTCCATAGCATTAGAAAACCCGAGGGAGGTACATCTAGGAAATTTCTAATGTGAAACTAGATTTGGAAAATCCTTAATACGATACACATGCTCCCATACTCATTAGGGGTTTGGTATATTATTTCAATATGGAGTATTTTTATAAAATTACAATTCAAGTAATATTATGTGTCATATGTACACAAAGTTAATGTATATTTAATTATTTATATACATTTATTCATTTTATTTTAAATCTCATTGAAATTTATACATTGTAGAATTAATTTATAATATAATAAATATTTCATTGATCTTATTTTATGTTTATTTTTTATTATAAATAAATTATTCCTTATAAAATGAAATTAAAATAATTTTCTAGAAAACAAAAATAAGAAAAAAAATAAGTATTTTGATCATCTTTCTTGCATTATGGTTCATAAAAGTAGATCCATGGCTTGTGAAATATAATTTTATTCATTTCTTATTCAATATAAATTTTGAAAAATAGACTATGATTTTATATAATTTTATTTTATATTGGTATTAGAATGATAAAATTACAAATAGATTAATTATAAAATTTTTACATAAAAAATTATATTTTTGTGGTTAATTTTTTTAGATAGATTTTGTCAAACATTCTAAATAAAAGTAATACTAAAAATATATCATATTTAATAATATATTAATTTCTTGGAGTTAATTTAAAACTAGTTGCGGAGATTTTAGTATGCCTTACTACATTTAAGTATTTTGTGTCAAAGATATCCTAAATCTCAACATGAACATAGTTATAAACTCTTAGTAAATAATAAGACACCAAAATAATGAACCAATCCTTAATTATTTAGTTTCTCATAATATCCACATAAATATATCCAATTCCTTATCATAAAATAACACAATTAATCTGTGTAAAAAGACAAGCATCTACATATAAAAATGAATAAGAAAAGTAATCATCAGGAAACAAAATACATAAATAAAAATAAAAGTTACAAATAGGAAACAAAATCATTAATTAAATCCTCTATATATATTTTAAAAGAAATTTGGAAAAAATTTGTTTAAACAACCCATACAATATCAACATGAATTGTGATAACCATGTCTCCTCATACAGATCTAATCCAACATAGTCATAATGGTGATGGTGAATGGGGGTGGAGTTTAAATGAAAATGAATTGTGATGGTTATAGTCTTATACTAAATATGTTTGACCATTATATCCACATTTATTATCCATTAATTGGGTATAGGGTTGTGGGGAATATCTATTACGATCTAAATCAATGAATATGGATTCTCTTAATGCTTTCAACTTCTTTCCACCTATCAGGTCTCGACGGAATTTCGTGACTCTCTTGAATAAGGGATATTAGAAAAAATAATAAATTCTACCTCTATCATTCATATAACGAAAAAATCAATCTGGGTCACCAATAAGGTGATTTAAATAGGATTATGGATGGATTCTTGATATAGAGGAAACTGGTGGGAAGAATGTAAAATGTGAGAATCCTCCATGTCCATCAGTTCTGATAGTGTTATTACCATTATCTTTCCATTGGTGTAAGTAGAACCAACACCATTAACATTGTTAGGGGAAGTAATATTGTGGGAGTAATCATGGGTTGTGGATGTCGGGTTTCCGAATTCCACATTTGGTGATGTAGGAGTGATGTTCATCAGAAAAAATTATGCAAGAGAGAACCCGAGGGCGCTAATGGTGGAAGTGGGGCTCCTAATGCCAGGGATTGGGACCACACAGATTCTTCATGGGTGGGTCTCCATGGAATGACAGGATGGCCTCCCTTTATAGCTTATGGGGATATGGAATCCAATTTATGTTTACATACAAAATAAAAAGTGAAGATATTAGTGTTCAGAAATTTACGGACAGGTGATTGATTCAAATAAGGATTTCTCAGTTTGTGTTTTTTTGTGAGATTTAAGAAGAAACCACCAAACCCATGATATATGTGCCATGAAATCTATGTAAAATAAGATTAAAGTTCATTGGGTACAAAAAGTACAGAGTTCTTTCGTGGGGTATCATAAAATACAACTCTGATCTTGATCGACAATGCCGATACATACCACATTCTCGATGATTTATTAAGTATTTACTAAATCATTTGAATTTATTGTTTTATGATTTTAAAATTTTCCTTCAATGCATACTAAATATGGATTAGTATTTTTGACTCCACATATGAAGACTAAAATTAATATTATATAGATTTTATGATCTTTTACTTATGGATTTCTTTATTTATTGTGAGTGAAAAAGATTTCCTTTTTTATCACATTAATTGAAATGTATTATATATGAAAGTTACTTAATAATCTATTGAATTTATTTATATAAAACTATTATTTATGGAAACTATTTATTGTTAATGTATAAATCCATTCTAATAATGGGTATGACAAAAGATACTATTGCCTTATAAAATTATGTCCTTCAATCATTTATATTATTAATAAATTATTAATATTTACTTTTAATTAATGATGATTTTAGTGAAATATTTAATAACATTAAATTTAAATTTAAATATTTTTGTCAAATAAAATAGTCATTTTTTACTAATTAACTCCCATTTATAAATGTTATTGGGTGATTGGTACACACGCATGCACACACACACACACACATATTATCATTGAACCAAAAGTCATACGGTGATCCAAACATCTTTAAGTACCAAGGGTGGTTTGAGAACATCATGTTGGAAGGTGTGTGCAAAGATTTAGCATAGGAGGGTGGTTCCAAATGCCATTTACATTTGATTAACGGGGAGGATGTGTTGTCTAATTTTTCTGAACAATGTGAGAAAATGATTTATAATTACATGATATTTAACGAATTGTATTATATATTTAAGTTTCTAATGTTTTATTAAAATTATTTATGTTCAATTTTTATTTATATAAATTTTTTATTGTTAATTGATAAATCAATGTTAAAAATGGAGATGATAAAATAACTATTAAATTACTTAATTATTCCCTTCTATTATTACTTCTATTAAAAATGTAATAATAACCCATTCATTTTCATGACATGAGTATCTAATTACAAATTTTCATACACATTCTCAAAAATTATGTTGATGATATATGGATTCTACGTCCCCTGTTGAGTGAGTGGGAGGCAATTTGAGGATGAAATAAAGTGAGGTGGGTGCTTGTGACTGATGGATATGGAGTTAAAGGATGTTGGTGAGACATTTGACTAGAAGCATTATATATAATTTTAGATGTTCATTTATGTGAAAAAGTGTGTACATAATAAATCAATGTATTCATAAAATATGAATAGATTTTTATGTGATTTGAAACAATGTGTGCTTGTTGTATGCATAATACTATATGGAATTTTTTAATGTAGAAGAGGCATGGGAGGAATACTAAACTACAAGGAGAAGGAATGCATACTATAAGTGCATGAATTATATAACACATGAATATATTTTTTCCAAAGTGGTGAGTATTGGATTGAAATGATAAAAAGAGTCTATATTGAGATATAATGATTGACAATCAAGAAATGGGGTAATTGTTTTTTAGAGATGATTTATTATTAGTAATGAATATTTTAAATTTTATCAATTCCTGTGGAGATAAAACATTTTAATTAATGGAATTTTTATAAACAAGTTGTCTTAGTGTTAAATTATTTTATGGAAATCCCATAATCACTAGTGAAAGAGATTGATGAGATACCACATTAGCCATTATAAGAGAATCCCTATTTTTTGCAGGACCGCCTGTAGGAATCTATCTTCCAATTCCCCAAAACCCCCTATGTATAACCACATGTGGTGAGTTTGAGACTACTAAAGCCTACCGGACTTACATCCGATCTCTATCTTTTTTGAAAATACATGTATGCTTGAAAATGTATGCATACCTATTCGGGTAAAATCTAACCAATGATTTCCATCGTGTCATCTCAATGCTTCCAATAATATGAATTTTAAAAATTATATAATTTCAACATAGAGTACTATAATATAAATAGAATAAAATTATTATGAATTTAAATATGACTATCGAATCCCAAAAATAATTATTGAAAAAATAGTCATAGATAATTGTGATAGAGTAAAAAACTATGGGAACCATAGATTGGACAATTAATTATTTCAACAAGGATGAGAATGTGAGGTAGATTTTCAGTGGCTAACCAGAAGATCCTTATTGAGGATTTTTAGAATATGAATCCCAATAAATTGATAGTCACATCGTTAATTATTTTTACTTTTCAAGTAACAACCAGGAAAAGAATATTATAGTTTATATTGTAATGAAATTGATAATTTAGAACTGAAAAAAATTTCTCAATGGATTCCCATAAATCACCAATAGAATGATATTCATACAAATCAAATGAATCATAGAAATCATGTATTACAAAATTGATGGAATAGTTTTTTTCCACAAAAAACACTAATGATTCTATAAAATCCATGAATTATTATTGAAATATGAAATATAAAGACTTTAACATAATAAGAATATGAATACTTATATTGAGTTTAGAAACAAAATATTTAATAATTAGTTTAACATAGATTTTACAATAGAGATATGGAATATAAAAAACCAAAATAGATGATGATAGAATTTAAATAAAATTGAATAATTACAGTAAAAGATAATAAAATAATTGGTTTAATAGCTCAAATAAATTTACAAATAAGATACTAAGACAATCTGTTCATGTTCATAAATAAATTAGTGATCATATTTTTATATTTATTAAAGAGAATTTATATGTGGTGTATGAAAGAAACTTCATAGTATTAGAATTTTTTGTTGATTTCATAATATTTAAATTATAGAATATTTAAAAAACTGAATATTTCATAATATAATTACTCAAATTGAAGAATTATGAATGAAGTGAATAATATTATAGACTCCATAAAAAAATCTATATGGAAATCTCTCGTAGTGTCAAGGAATGTGTAAATGCTACTACAAAAAATGCATATTGGTTCAGTGAAAGTCAATGATGTGTATTCATGTATCTACACAATTTTCCATATAGATAGATATTTATTACCTAAAATGTAATCAGGTAATGATATAAATTTAACTATTTAAATACCTATACATGAGTAGATGAACTCCCTGATGAATTTTCCGTACATTAATTGCATCATTTTATTGAATGAATGCCTAATACACACACACATATGTATATATATATATATACATTACTAGAGGACAATGGTATGATATTTATGTATGAATGGTTTATTTTCACATAGTTTCAATGTGAAATAGACCTACAATATAGTGTTTAAAATATTCTGTAATTTTAATAAATATAAGTATACATTATGTATACATCTATAAGTAGTTGGAAACATTGTGTTTATAATATATTTTTTATGTGTTTATAGTGGATATACCTTATCATAGTATACATAGTAAACATTTTTTAATTATAGATGAAGTGATTCAGGAACAATCATGTGAGGTGTGAAAGTATAAAATTGTATACTGTATACAATTTACCACATGGGATTAGAATTATGTGATCTCATACAATATATGAAAATGATATTGATAAAGATATATATATATATAATTAAAAATTTATATTCTTAAAATATATTAATTGTATTCACAATGAATCACATAGTTTCCTATTTTATGGTCGTATTCCAAAATCAGGTAGTTTTCATTAAGTATGCAAATCAGGGTATGCATACTACTATTATATAAAAACACTCATGGTATGAATAAAATATGAATAAAAGTGTAATGAATAATGATCTTTTTAAAATTGTATTAAATATTACTAGTGTAGGTTCATTAAAAAATATAGTATCAAAAAGGTCATGCTATGAATATGATTCTAATATTTTTTTTAAATTCAAAGAAGTAAAATTTGACCATTTTTTCGACCAAATTTAAAATGAAATCAACTGTAATTTAATAAAACTATGATTATCAAAAGAGAGAATATATGTAATTAGTGACATGAGATCTAATTAAACTATAAAACCATATCATAAAATATAAAATTCATTGAATTTACACCATTTCTATTTTCATAGAAAAAAATATTGTGTAGTGTAAAGGGGTATACACCGTCATGTATTCTATCCAAAGAAGGACGTTTTGCATAGTTATTTTCTATAATATGTTATATTGAAGTTTCCCTCTCTGAAAACAATTAAAAAAACCAAATATTTTCAGTTTGATAGATTTTATAGGAATATTTTGTTTTGACATTTTTGTATTATAATGGGCCATTGATTACCTATAAAAAGTCATGAATGAAATGAAATAGATTGAATTTAATCCAACATAAATTAATATAAAAGATCCAGTTTTACACTAATATTTACTTGGCCGATTTTCAGGACTAAAAGATTAGTTTAATTGCTATCTCATATTGTACACACAATCATTAGTCAATAAATGTTTTCACTATTACAGAATAACATATTGTGGTTGTGTTAATATAATTGGGATGATTTAAGAACACAAATGATTATTTTAAGCCAATTATATAAATTTGTTGTATTGATTAGAAGATAGTGGTGATGATCTATGGATGAAGACAATTATATAAGAAGTTTCAACAAAAGAAAATCCATGTGTTGAAATAAAGGGGAAAAACTGAGATATAGGGATTTATTATATTTTTGTGAACATTGATTCAATGGAAATTAAGAAACATTCAGTGTTTATACAATGTAATACATTTTTATTATATTTTTTAATTATGATTCAACATTTGATATTGTGAACCCAAAATCCTTTTTAATCAGAACACACTCTAGGGATGCAACATAAAAAATAGACATCTAATATACCAATAATAAATGATGTCCACCTTTTACAATCTTCAATGGGACACCTCATTCACATCAAAATAAAAAAAGTGTCATAAAAAATATCTTTAATCCATTTATTCAGACACAAAAACCTATCAAATTACTGGAAATACAAATTACCCTGTAGGAATATACAATGAATTAAATTAGCCTAGTGCACCGTAAACTAGCTAAGAAAATATCCTTAACTATTATCTATAAACAATGAATTAATTTTTTTTAACAATTATCATTCAATAATACATAAAATGAATTAAATGAGCCTCAAATTTTAGTAAAATAATCCATAGCCTCCATCCCTATATCCAAAATTCAATTATCTAAGAAAAACTCTACAACCTGCATCTGAGACCTCATATGTGTAATATGATTCAGAATTTTAAAAGAATTAAATCTATTATTTAGAAATGTAATGATGATGAAAATATTCCGTAACATAGTTCAACATGCTTGCACCATAAGATAAGTATTTGTGGCCATCAATACTATTAAAAATAGACATGATTCCAATCAACATCAATGGTGAATTCTAATGAACCCCAAAAATAATTTCAATTTTAATCAAGAAACTATGAACATTAAAATTGAATTGTTAGACAAATATGTTAGAAATGACCTTCCACTACTACTTATTCCTTTCGGTCACCCATGAAAAAATACATGTTACAAATAAAGATTCAAAACATCAATAGCCAAACAACCATTCATTGTGGCGTTGAGAGTGGATTTCCAAATATAGATATAGTTTAATGTTAATAGTGAATATGAAGGCATAAAAAACTGAGGTAAGTAAAATATTTAATTAAAAATGACTATCTTATTAAATAGTTAGTTATGAATAAAATAAGATGTTAGGGACCATTTAATTTTTATTTTGATGAAATTGATATTACATAAATCCCATGTCATTTTCTTATAAATTGAAAAATTGAAAGAAGGAAAATGTTGTAAAGGTTATGGAATATATAATATTATCATGTAAAATGAGTCTAAACAAATAATATATATAAAATATAAAAAATTAATCAATCCCTACCTCAATAAAATAAAATAAAATATTTGTGTATAAATCTTCCAAGCTATCCAAAATTATAATCACACAAAAATAATGTAGGGATATATTTACATGAATTAAATAACATATGTCTATTAAAGAGAGCACCAATTTGGAGAAGAAAATCTATTAGTTCATAATTGGAAACTGATCAATTTAGTAGAAATATTTGTCAGTGAAACCGGCATATGTGAAATACATACCAATTCATATAGAATATCTAAGATTATTTTCTGTACATGTATTCCAATAACGTGTATGGAAAATTTAAAAATGTACGGAAAACGTTAAGAAATTTCTTTGGATGGAATGTCCAAAGAATTAACATAGGAGGGTGGTTCCAAAGGACATATAAATTTGATTAATTATGATGAAGGGTTTTATGTGTTGTATAAAAAATGCGAGAAGATTCTCGATAATTACGTGAAATTAAATTTTTAATTTTAACACTATATTCATGAACACACTCCATATAAAAAATTATATTTCAGTTTGAAATAAATATCTAAAGAAAGAATAACTAATCAGTGAAGAACTATATAATTTGACGATGAACTCTAATTATGTCAACACCTCCTCTCACTTATAGAGTAGAAGCCAAAATTCAAACCAATGACAAAATTTATTGTAATTAGGAACATATATAGAATAAAAATAAAATATATTTATAGGAAATGAAAATGATGGCCCCACTATGGAAAAATGAAGTTTTGTAACAACTTTGTCGCCCATCCCAAAGAGTTTCTTGAAAGTAACTGTTTGAGATTATATTTATTTCCCATTGAAAATAATCCAAAATGAATAATTATTCAAAACATGACAACATTCTTATTGTAAATATCATTAGCGCATGTGCATGCCAAATTTCAAAAAATGTATTGAAAGATTTTATTTACCCTCGTCACAAATACCTTTCGTCATTTGGTTATTTGGGACTGGAATTAATAAAACATAATTAATATTATGTCAGCAGATAACTATTTCCAATGAGACCCATCACATATATCTTTTTGATCTCCAGCATACTTATTTTCTGTCGGATGTTTTTGAGATGGGTCTCATCATAAATAGTTTCGTCACTACTAATATAATATATATAAACCCAAACCTGATTTTTTGGCATTCATATTTTATTTGAGATCTACTATCCTCTACCCATCATTTCATTATTTACAAGTTTAAATTTGTATAGGAAATAAAATTTATAATTTTTCATCCCATAAGAAGCTTTGAATTGGAGGTATTAAATTAATTTTTCTTAATTATAGATTCATTTATTTTATTTCATATTAGAATTTAGTATTATTACTCAATAGTAATTAGAATTAATTAGAAATAATTATTTATAATTAGCAGTATTGATTTTAAATTAAAAATATATTTTAAATTAATATTAATAAATTTTTATTATAAGTAATTAGTTATAATTTTCAATAATTAGAAGTATTATTAATTTTTAGCAATTAATAGTTTAAAATAATAATTGTAATGAAATTGGTATGAATTAGTAATATTTATTAATAATTAACTGTAATTAGTAAATAAATAATGGTAATTAGTACAAATTAGTTCTTATTTGTAAAATTATCATTAATTAGGGTTAATTAATAAATAATAATAATTATTAATTATACTTAGTAAAAAATATATAATACTAAAAAATACCGATAATTAGTTAAAAATAGAGGTAATTAATGAAAATTACAAGTAATTTATAAAAAATAGTGGTACATATTATAAATTAGTTTAAATTAAAAAAAATTAGTCATAATTAGTAAAAAATAATGTAATTAATAAAAATTATTAAAATTTAGTAGTAAAAATATTTAATTAATAAAAACTAGTCATAATTATCAACAATTAGTAATAATTGTCATTTCTTAGTATAAGATAGTAAAAACTAGTTTTAATTAGTTGAATTTAATAAAAAGATGCAATAATTAGTGACACTTATTAAAAATTAATGATAATCAGTGATCATTAGTAAAAAATAGGGGTAATAATCTATCATTAGTAATAATTAGTGGTAATTAGAATTAATTTGTAAAAAGTTGTGATAATTAGAGGCACTTAGCAAAAAATTCTAGTAAATAGTAAAAATGACATGTATTTAGCTGTTATTAATAGGAATTAGCGGTAGTTAGTAAAAAACACTATTAATTAGCAGTAATTAGTAAAAAATTGCCTTAATTAGTGGTAATTAATAAGAAGTATATTTAATTAGTGAAAAATTGTGGTAATTACTATAAATTAGTGGCAATTATTTAAAAATAGTTGTAACCAGTAAAAATTAATAAAAATAGAAATAATCATTAAAAATTATCAAAAATATAATGTAATTATCAAAAATATTGGTAATTTTCATTGATTATTGAAAAATAGTAGCAACTAGTGGTATTTATTAAAAAATTAGTGTAAATTTGTAAAAATTAATGAATTCTAGAAATAATTCCTAAAAAATAGAGGTAATTAGTGGGAATCAATAATAGTTTTTAATAATTAATAAATATTTGAAATAGCTATTTCTAATGATTTGTAATTAGTTGTAATTATTAATTATTAATGGTAAATAGTGGTAATTAGAAAAAAGAAGTGTATTGTAAAGACCCGTAAAATTCAAGGAAATTTTTTTCTTAATTTTCCTTGGGATTTTACAAGAATGCAGTTTCTGACGGCACTTGATTCTGAGGCCTGGTGTGCCCGGAAATTCTATCCGAAATTTAGCTCAGGTACATTCAGTGAATGAACGAGCAGGAATTCATATCTTTTGAACAGGTGCTCGGAATCACATTCTGAGGGCACCGATGGAACCGCATCGCCGTTTTTTGCTTAGGAACACCTGTTCCGGGGTTGCGTTTTGACGAGAGAAGATTATAAAAATTGTGGACGTTTAATTTATAATTTAACTACAATTGTTATTTTTCTTTAAGTGGTTTAAGGCTTTGGGTGGAAGTTGGGTAACTACCAAACTTCCCAAGAGAGGTTATGAGGGTGGCGGGGCCCACACGAACCCCACCCCTTCATATTCTTCAACCCCCCTCAACTGACCATTGACTTTTGATAACTTAATTATTAATAACTTCTGTTATTAATTAAGTGAGTTAAGTGTTGATGTTTGAATTTCAAACTCTTGAAATTCAAAAGTTATGTTATGTTAATAAAATAAGAGGTGAGCATATTTTATTTGGGGTTGGAACCTTGTTGTGGAGTTTTTGGGAGAAAAGACTAAGGAATTGAGGAACTTCTTCGTCATCGACTAAGAACGCGAAGAACACATCGGTCTCCGACGAAGAACGCCGAGTTCTCGGAAACTGATTACGCGACGCCATGTACCGCGACGCTGACACAACTTCCTCCTTCCACGACGTCTCTTTCTGCAACGGTTTTTTCATGACGAATCCTCATTTGACGAACCTCCGTTCAAGCTCGCACGAGGTAGGTGTTTATTTATTTATTTTTGTTCGTGATTACTACCATGTCGTTCTTTGTGAAATTACGACCAATTGTTGTCGATTAACGAGAGGAGGCTGGACCGCACAAACACGGCCGGCCCTCCTCCCTTATCCATTTTATTGTTTCTAATGTGGTTGGAACGGGAATCGCGCGGTGCTGTTGCACCATGCGAGATCGTGCGGCAAGGAATGCGCGGAGCCGTCGCGTCGCGCCGTGAAATTGAACCAAGTCGCAGCGCCGTCGCGCCGCGTCGGAGAAAACCGAAGACACTGCGGCCGGAGCGGGGCTACGGCGGAGGGGCGCGGAGCCGTCGCGCCGCGCCGGAGGAACAAAAACCATGGCCAGTTCCGGGCCGCGGTGGAGGAGGGTGACCGGCGGCCGGTTCTGGGTCGCCGGTGTCAGAGCAGGGAGGGGACCTGCCGTCGCCGGTCCCAGGATGGCAGAAACCGGCCGGCAGGGGCGGGCCGGCCGGACAGGAGGAATGATGGGGGTTCAAACCCCCAACTGGCCAGCTAGCGGCCCCCATTCAGGGGGGCCGCAGTTACAAAACGCGGGGGGAAGCGCCCCCCCCCCCCCCCCCCCCCCCCCCCCCGCAAACCGAACGGGCTGACCCGAACCCGGGTCGTCTCGCCAGTGCGCCTGGCCGCCGAGCCGGGCCGCACCCCTCCGGGCTGACCCGAACCCGGGTCGTCTCGCCCCGGTTCAGGCTGACCCTGGGGGTCTCAGGCCGGGTCATTCCGGGCCCGAAACCCCCGTTTTCCGATCCTTTTTCTTCTTTTTCCCATATCTCGGGCTACGGACCTCCGATCGACGCGCCGTCAGTGGAGATGCGATCCTTTGGTCAAGGCGGTCGTTTAGGTATATCTCTCTCATGGTTTCGAAGTACTTTGGGTTTGGCCGGGTTGGTTCGTACACGAAACCAACCGGGCCCTCGGAGCGGAAACACTCATATCTTGAGCTACGAACGTCCGATTGACGTGCCATCGACTTTGTTGGATTCCTCTAAGTGAGACAGATCTTTTGGCTTACTCCGCCTGAGGTTTGGACGCAGGTGGAGTACGGTTGGGTTGGTTTTGCCTTAAAAACCAACCGGCCCCCTGGAACAAAAAAGCCGATAACTCTCATACCGGGCTTCCGATTGACGCGCCGTCTGCGACGTTGAGTTCCTTTTGACGATACAAAACTTTTGGATACATCAACTCTGGACTATGTGTAAGTTGATGTATCAACCCCTCGACTCGTGGAGCAGACCCTCCCGAGCGAGCTTGCTGTGTGCAGGAACCCTAGAGCTGGCTGCGACCGCGACAACTACTACAACGACTGTACAGAGATCCTCAGTGGATTCGACGGCGACGACTACAACACTCAGCGGTCCTATGTGGATCAGTGCTACCGATCCTATGTGGGTCCATTCCTGTGTGGGTCAGCGCTCAGCGGTTCTATATGATCCAGTGCCTACAGATCCTGTGTGGGTCCGATCCTGTGTGGGACTTTGTGGGGGTTAGTTACCTATCGATCCTTTGTGGGTCATTTCGGGGGTTAGTACCTATCGATCCTTTGTGGGTCCGACGGCTTAGATGAATCAGTGGATATATCTGATCATCTCTATCGTCATGCGATGAAGTATACCTATGTGAGCTGAATCCTGTTTTTCTTTCCTTTGTGGATTGTGTTGTGCTATGCTATGTGGATTTTCGTTTTTCTTTCCTATGCGGAATGGGTTGTACTTGGGCTCGGATGTTGGAGTCGAATGAGAATTGATGACTTAGGTATATGTATGGGCATATACCTAAGCAGTGTCAAATGTTACTTCGTGATTGTATCTTTCCTTTGTGGATTAACCTTTGTGGACTCTGGGAGACCTTTGGGGGTCTCGGGGTCCCTACTGAGTAGCTTATACTCACCTCTGCATGGGCTATGCCCGCACTACGTTGTATTGGTTGCAGACGACGGACAGCGCTGATCGTGGTTGAGGCTTGCGGAGCAGGACGGTACTTGTAGGTGGACCACTGGGTGGGACGTACTCGGAGTGGTCGGCTAGACCCGAGGAGAAGTGGAGGCTATCTGTACCAACCCTTCAGGTGGGATTTCCAGTGGACAGCTCGACGAGGTGGATTTACTTTCCACTTGTTGTTTTTCCTTTACAGTTGTACTTTACTTTCAGTTTGGGTTTGTATACTGGCCCACTTACTTTTCCGCACTTACTTTTGTACTCAGTTATTACTTAGTGTTTACTTCTACTGCTTTCTTTCTCTATGGCGTTTGTTTACTTTACAAAGGAAATGTCTTCTCTTTTTACCGGGATTTACGCCTTGGTTCTAGTCGCCAGCCCCTGGCCTATGGAAGGCGGGTTTGGGGTAGTCATGACACGGGTCCCGAGGATGGGTCTTGACAAATTGGTATCAGAGGAGTTCAGTTCTACCACAAAAGTTAGGACTCTAATCTTTTTCTATGTGAAGCAATAGTGTTAAGCATATTGGGTGTGGTTATCAGTCCAGGGAGTCCAGTGTTGGTGCGGTGGCCGACGTATCCGTACACCAGGACCCTGACTTCTGATTTCCGACTTAATGCACGAAAACATTGATTGCATGTGTGATTCAAGTTTTCTTTGTGATTACATTGGGTTAGCTCACCAGGTATACTGTTCTGACCGTGGCGCACCTGTTTCCTTTTCAGGATGGCCCCACGAAGACAGCCAGCTAGGGTTCCGAGAGTTTTGTGTGACGACAGCTCACCGAGTGACGAGGCCTCCGTGCAGGGCCCTTTGTCAGCAGAGGCACCGACAGTAGCTCTACCTGCCGAGCCACCGATGCTTCCAGCCCCAGCCGCTGATGATGCACGTCGCCTTAGAGAACTGCATGAGTTCCAGTGCCAGCGACCACCCATGTTCTGTGGGGAGACGGACCCCCAGGCAGCCGAGGACTAGCTGGAGGAAGTGGTATGAGTTTTTCGGTTAGTGAGGACACCAACGGATCTCACGGTGATCCTCGCAGCGAGCCTACTGCACGCAGAAGCAGGCTGATGGTGGAGCTTGATGCTCCAGGTCCACGTTGAGGAATCTCTTCTCTGGACAGACTTTGAGATCCTCTTCCACTCGGAGTTCGTCCCAGCCACCCTCCATGCGGTGCGCATCCAAGAGCTTCTTCAACTGCGGCAGGGCAGCTTGGCAGTCGCCCAGTACTTGGCAAGATTTACCGATCTCTCGTGCTACTCGACCGACATGGTAAGGTACCCATTCTTCCGGGACCAGACCTTTGAGAAGGGATTGAGGCGTGAGATCCGGGCATCGCTGATCTCCCTCAGCATTCCGACTCAGGAAGGAGTACTGGAGCGAGCTCTTCTCATCGAGAGCTTCCTTGCTGAGCCTTCATCAGCAGCGAGACCTACCCCGGGGTGGCAGGTAGAATAGCCTTATGTAACAGGCAGTCGACGGATGACTCATGGGTCCAGGCAGACTAGACCCTCAGGCAGACGACCTCAAGACATTGGCTCAGCAGTGTGGGGCATACAGCACGGAGCCAGTCTTTCGAGAGGCAGGCAGTGCTACTCATGCGGCAGACAGGGCCACATGGCTCGTGACTGCATGACCCGCCATGTAGAGGAGCATCAGACGGTTGAGAAACCACCTAGGCAGTGGCAGAGGTTCGACCGTGGCAGTCCGCAGGGAGCAGGCAGACGAGGCAGAGGAGCTAGCTGAGCAGCAGGTGGTGGACGACGTTTTGAGGCTCTACCACCACCACCACCAGGAGGTCCACCCCGACCTCAGGGGAGAGAACAACTTCAGGCAACTAATGATTACAATCATGGAGCTCCGTATGCGGGTGGACTAGTGCGGGACTAGCTCCAGGCTTAGAGGCCTTTGCCCATAATGCCTCTAGCTTCGTAGTTTGTGTTGCCCTGTGTCCTTGTACTTTGAGTTGAAGTTATTAAATAGACATGCATTGGTGGCATTTTCTTTCTTGTATTTTGTTTGTTATTACAAAGAGGTGCCGGTTAAATACTGTTGACTTGACCCTCACTTACGAGATTCTTACTGGAGGAGACCTAGTGACCACACACTGATGCCGACAGTGTGACTCAACCCTCAGAGGCGAGAGTAATGGTTGGATCTCTTGGTTGCAGCGTCGAGGCCTTACGAAATCATCCATGCCATGAATTAACTAATAATGATTGGATTGACTGTATTGGGAAAGGAATGTGGTTCATCCAGGGGATGCGACCAGATTTACCTTTTCGTCCAAGGAGAAATCATTGCAACTTATCAGAACGTTAAGGAGGAAGGGGAAACCCTTCGTGTGGTCAGACAGATGTCAGTAGAGCTTCCAGGAGCTGAGACAGAGTTTGACCAGCACCCCTAGAGGTGTGGATAGAAATGGAGCATCCTTCCTTCAGTCTCTCACAGTCACCCCTCCACTACTGTAGCGAGTCAGAGAGGCACATCGTGGGGACGAAGACTATGAGACACAGCGTGAACAGATATCCTCAGGTCATGCACCTGATGGTTTCTCCTTTGGAGTAGAGAACAACGTCCTTTTCAGAGGACGTTCCTTGGTACCAGTCGCTTTACGAGAGGAGGTGCTGAGAGAGTTTCACACTTCCCCTTTGGCAGTATATCTTGGAGTGGCGATTATGTACCCGGATCTGAGACGACAGCACTGGGGGTCGGGCATGAAGAAGGCTGTGGCAGAGTTCTTTTCTCGATGCCTCACCTGCCAGCAGGTGAAGGTAGAGCACCAGGTACCAGCAGGCTTGGTACAGCCCTTAGAGGTCCCGGAGTGGAAGTGGGATGGGATATCTATAGACTTTGTGACTAGAAATCCTTGCACTTCTAGAGGTCACGACACTATTTGGGTGATTGTCGACCGAATCACCAAGTCGGCACACTTCTTACCCATCAGAGAGCAGGGCTCAGTGGAGAGCTGGCGACGTCTCTACGTTCAGGAGATTGTACGGCTTCACGGTGTTCCATCATCTATCATCTCTGATCGAGATGCTCGCTTTACTTCCCAGCTATGGAAGGGGTTTCAAGAGGTGTTCGGGATGAAGCTACGTCTGAGCACCGCCTTTCACCCTCAGACGGATGGTCAGACAGAGAGGACCATTCAGACTCTCAAGAACATGCTCCGCACATGTGTCCTCGACTTTGGTCGTAGCTGGGAGGACCACCTACCCTTGGTGGAGTTCGCGTACAACAATAGCTACCACTCCACCATCGGGATGGCACCATACGAGGCATTATACGGTCGTCCTTGCAGAACTCTTTTGTGCTGGATAGACCCTGGGGAGTCAGCACTTGTGGGACCGGAGATGGTCCAGGCCACGATAGAGAAGGTCCAGGTCATCCAGGAGCAGATGAGGACAGCTCAGAGCCGGCAGAAGTCATATGCTGACAGGAGGCGGAGGCCACTAGAGTTCGAGGATGGCGACCACGTCTTCTTGCGTGTCTCACCTCGATGTGGATTACGTAGATTTGTCCGAGGCGGAAAGTTGTCTCCACGCTTCATCGGACCATTCCAGGTCCTCAGCAGTATTGGCGAGGTAGCTTATTGCCTGCCTCTACCACCTCAGTTGCACCAAGTGCACGACGTCTTCCACGTATCTCAGCTGAGGAGTGCATGACCCGACACACATCTTTGACCATGGGGAGATAGACATTGATGATGGGGAGACTTTTGCGGAGGTCCTGGTGGAGATCGAGGATCGATAGGAGGGGGTCATACGTGGACGGTCGATTCCACTAGTGCACATCAGATGGCAGCACAGGAACCTCTAGGAGAGCACTTGGAAGCGGGAGGGTCAGATGCGTGCTCAGTACCCACATTTGTTTCCCTAGCTTATGTTTTATCTTTACGGGGACGTAAATCCCTGAGGTGGGAGTAATGTAATGCCCCGTAAAATTCAAGGAAATTTTTTTCATAATTTTCTTTGGGATTTTACAAGAACGCAGTTTCTGACGGAACATGATTCCGAGGCCCGGTGTGCCCAGAATTTCTATCCGAATTTTAGCTTGGGTACGTTCAGTAAACGAACGAGCGGGAATTCCAATCTTTTGAACCGATGCTCAGAATCGAATTATGAGGGCACCGATGGAACCGCAGCGCCAGTTTTTGCTTAGGAACACCTGTTCCGGGGTTGCGTTTTCAGGAGAGAAGATGATAAAAATTGCAGAAGATTAATTTATAATTTAACAACAATTTTTATTTTTCTTTAAGTGGTTTAAGGATTTGGGTGGAAGTTGGGTAACTACCCAACTTCCCAAGAGAGGTTATGAGGGTGGTGAGGCCCACACGAACCCCACCCCTTCATATTCTTCAACCCCCCTCTACTCACCATTAACTTTTGATAACTTAAATATTAATAACTTCTGTTATTAATTATGTGAGTTAAGTGTGGATGTTTGAATTTCAAACTCTTGAAACTCAAAAGTTATGTTATGTTAATAAAATAAGATGACAGCTTATTTTATTTGGGGTTGGAACCTTGTGGTGGAGTTTTTGGGAGAAAAGACTAAGGACTTGAGGAACTTCTTCGTCTGCGATGAAGAACGCGAATAACACATCGGTCTCCAACGAAGAACGCCGAGTTCTCAGAAACCGATTACGTGAAGCCGTGTACCGCGACGCCGATGCAACTTCCTCCTTCCGCGAAGTCTCTTTCCACGATGGTTTTTCCGTGACGAATCCACATTCGACGAACCTCCGTTCAAGCTCACACGAGGTAGGGGTTTATTTATTTATTTTTGTTCGTGATTACTACCTTGTCGTTCTTTGTGAAATTACGACCAATTGCTACCGATTAACGAGTGGGGGCCGGACCGCACAAACATGGCTGACCCTCCTCCCTTATCCATTTTATTGTTTATAATGTGGTTGGAACGGGAATTGCGCGGTGTCGTCGCACCGCGTGGGATCGTGCGACATGTAATGTGCGGCGCCATCGCGCCATGCCGTGAAATTGAACCAAGTCGCGGCATCGTCGTGCCACGTCGGAGAAAACCGAAGACACCGCGGCCGGAGCAATGACGCTGTGGAGGGGCGTGGCGGCGTTGCGCGGCGCCGGACGAACCAAAACTGCGGCCGTTTCTGGGCCGCGGCGGAGTAGGGTGACCGACGGCTGGTTCCGGGCCACCGGTGTCGGAGGAGGGAGGGGACCGGCTGTCGCCGGTCCCGTGATGGCAGAAACAGGCCGGCCGGGGCAGGCCGACCGGACAGGAGGAAAGCCAGGGGTTCAAACCCCCGGTCGGCCAGCTAGCGGCCCCCATTAAGGGGGTCCACTGTTACAAAACACGGGGGGCATCACCCCCCCCCCCCCCCCCGCAAACCGAACGGCTCGGCCATTCGGACGAGCCAGCTTGCGCGGCGCTCCAGTGCGCCGGGCCGCCAGGCCGGGCCGAGCTGCGCCCAGGCCGGGCCGGGCCGTGCCCAGCCGGGCCGACCCAGACCCAGGTCGGGTCGACCCGGTTTGGGCCGACCCCGGGGGTCTCGGGCCGGGTCGGTCCGGGCCCGAAACCCCCGTTTTCGGATCCTTTTTGGTCTTTTGCCCATATATCGGGCTACGGACCTCCGATCGACGCGCTGTCAGCAGCGATGCGATCCTTGGGTCGAGACGGTCGTTTCAGTATATTGCGCTCAAGGTTTCGGAGTAATTTGTGTTTGGCCGGGTTGGTTCGTACACGAAACCAACCGGGCCCTCAGAGCGGAAACACTCATATCTTGAGCTATAGATGTTCAATTGACGTTCCGTCGACTTTGATGGATTCCTATATGTGAGACGGATCTTTTGGATTACTCCGCCCGAGGTTTGGATTCAGGTGGAGTACGGTCGGGTTGGTTTTGCTTTAAAAACCAACCGGGCCCCTGGAACGGAAAAACCAATAACTCTCAGACCGGGCGTCCGATTGACGCGCCGTCTGCGACGTTGAGTTCCTGTTGACAATACGGAACATTTGGATACATCAACTATGGACTATGTGTCAGTTGATGTATCAGCCCCTCGGCTCGTGGAGCGGACCCTCCCGAGCGAGCTTGCTGTGTGCGGGAACCCTAGAGCTGGCTGCGACCGCGACTGCTACTACGACGACTGTACAGAGATCCTCAGTGGATTCGACGACGACGACTACAACACTCAGAAATCCTATGTGGATCAGTGCTACCGATCCTGTGTGGGTCCGATCCTGTGTGGGTCAGCACTCAGCGGTTCTGTGTGAGCCAGTGCCTACAGAACCTGTGTGGGTCTTTGCGGGGGTTAGTTACCTATCGATCATTTGTGGGTCAGATCCTTTGTGGATCATTGCGGGTGTTAGTACCTATCGATCCTTGGTGGGTCCGACGGCTTTGATGAATCAATGGATATATCTGATCATCTCTATCGTCATACGAAGAAGTATACCTGTGTGAGATGAATCCTGTTTTGCTTTCCTTTGTAGATTGTGTTGTGCTATCTTGTGTGGATTTTCGTTTTGCTTTCCTATGTGGACTGGGTTGTACTTGGGCTCGGACGTTGGAGCCGAATGAGAACTGATGACTTAGGTATATGTATAAGCATATACCTTAGTAGTGTCGAATGTTACTTCGTGATTGTATATTTCCTTTGTGGATTATCCTTTGTGGATTCTGGGAGACCTTCGGGGGTCTCGGTGTCCCTACTGAGTAGCTTATACTCACCCCTGCACAGGCTATGCCCGTACTACGTGGTTTTGGTTGCATACGAAAGACAACACTGATCGTGGTTGAGGCTTGTGGTGTAGGACGGTACCTGGAAGTGGACCACTGGGCGGGATGTACTCGAAGCGGTCGGCTAGACCCAAGGAGTAGTGGAGGCTATCTGTACCCACCCTTCAAGTGGGATTTCTAGTGGACAACTCGACCATGCGGATTTACTTTTCAGTTTCTGTTTTCCATTTCCAGTTGTACTTTACTTTCAGTTTGGGTTTGTATACTGGCCCACTTACTTTTCTGCACGTACTGTTGTACTCAGTTTTTACATAGTGTCTACTTATACTGCTTTCTTTCTCTGTGGCGTTTGTTTACTTTACAAAGGTAATGCCTTCCCTTTTTACCGGGATTTACGCCTTGGTGATAGTCGCTAGCCCCTGGCCAATGGAAGGCGGGCTTGGGGTAGTCACGGCACGGGTCCCATAGACGGGTCGTGACATGTATATTAGTAAACATTAGTTCTGATCATTAAACATTTCTGATAATGAATAAAAATTTATAAAAAATATATCTAATTAGTAAATGTTAGCTGTAATTATCTGTAATTTGTAATAAAATATATTTAATTAGCAATAATTTGAAAAAAACAAATGTAATTTTTAATAATTAGTGAAAATATTTATAATTAGGTTTAATTAGTAAGAGATAATGGTAATTAGTAGTACATAGCAATTATTAGAAATAATCGGAAAAAATTAAAAAAAAAACACAATAGTAATTGTAACGCCCCGACCCCAGCTACCTAGAGTCGGTGCATTACTTCGTAACATTGGCATGATCAAAAAAGATCCAGTCTCGAATGACCGATTAGTTTAGTAGCTTTGGAAACACTAGATACATTCATAAATGTTACATTGCATCATAAAGTGAAAAATCACAATAACATAGTCTCCATAGTCCACACTTCAATCCCCTTCAGACTATCCCTATAGGTCATTCATAAAATAATTCTTCACATCCTGGAAAATATTAAAACATTGAATGGGGAGAGCTCAGATGCTCAGTAAGGATAAAAATATTGCGGAAGCTTTCATAAATAAACATTAACATTTTAGGCAATGTATAACTAAAACAAAAGCCTTTTTAAACATGAACTTCAGCATAATATGGAAAAAATAAAATTAAATAATGCCATTTACTTACTCACATAGATATTCTAATAGTCTAATAATCACATGAAATATCAATAACCACTTTCATAATGATGGAATGCATAATGACAGACTATCATATCCACGTAGCTCAGGCCTCGTTCCAAGACAACAAATAAGATTTTTTCAAGGCCTCATTCCAAGACACAAGTTTTTCTCATTAGACCTACCGATTAATCGAGGAGCTGTAGCGGGCTCCACCCATCACTTATTAAGTCCAATGCATTCCTCATATGAATAGGTTTAAACATATGATAAACCATAACATAATTGTATCACATAAAACATGCATAAAGGAAACATAACATTTCCAAATTTCAATCACAAGTTATCAATACAACACATTGATAAAATAAAAACACTTTCAAAACCATTTTCAATACCAAAATAAAAGAAAGTTAAAACTTTGTATATATTTTTCATTAAAAAAATTTATGGCTTGTAGAGGAAGCCGAAATAAAAATAATGGTCACGGCGGTGGTGAGGTCGTTGTCGCCGCATACGTAAGAAAAAAATTCTTTTTTTCGTTTAGTAAAATGCTTTGTAAAAAAGGATTCCTTTTTGAATAAAAGTTAAAGTCAAAGGGGTTTATACACCGTATAAAATAAATTTGTGTATAAAACAAAATATGCCTCAATGAAAGGAGATTGAGACGAAGACCCTTACAGAGATCATTTTTTTTAAATAAAGTAGATATATTATGTGTATTCACTATAAGTACACATAAATAAAGTAAAAATACAAGATAGGACATAATAATATCATGACATAATTTGAAAGTAGGAGATTAACCCAAAGAATAGAAATTGGGTTTAGAAGTTCCCTTACCTCGTGTCCGAATTCACTCGACCGTTCTTTGATCTCCTGAATAATAAAATAGAGTTAATTTATAATTTCATAAGAACCTTTTTCACGTTTATTATTCATTTTATATAACTTATTACCATGTTATGAACATTATGTAATTATTTATGTTAATAACGGTCATTTTGATGATCTTAGGTACTTGAGTCAAAAATAAACTTCTTATAATTACACTTTGTTCATGTGTTAATATATCCATTATATCCATAAATATATTCATGATTTATATATCATATACATCATATATATCCAGTATATACATTCATTTATAATATTACATAACATTTAGAGGTAAGAAATGAAATGCAACGTTCATGGAGACGGTAAGCCGTACGTACACATGAACGCTACTTTCATTTCTATTTCTTATTTAATGGAATGAAGTTATAATTATATAAAGGTATAATATAATTCCAGTATAATATAATTTATAATACCATTTACTCCATCCTTTATACATCCCACATATGGCATTAATGATTCAAATCACTTTGAGGGGGCGGTAGTCCGCACTTCCTAAAATGAAATTATCGCGTTTACCCTTAATGGAAATCATAATGTATGCCACAAATGAGAAATAAAGAAGCATAAGGAAAACATAAACATAATATATATATCATATATGAAAATAGTTTCATCAAAATGGCCACCATTAGAGGTGTTAAAAGAATATTGTACAATCATCATTTCGTGAGGCAGTAATTCGCCACCCACAGAAACAGTATGTTCGTTAACCATTAGATGAAGTTGTGTGTAAGTGTAAACCAAATACTTATCATAACAAAATCCTAGTATATTTTAGATACTGGTGTTGTTACAAAAGAAATAAATAAAAAGAGTTTAAGGGGTTGGAGAAGCAAAATAAAACAAAACAACATTAGAGAAGACATTACATTAAAATCAGGTAAATCTTTCTTATTTGAGCCAAAGGCTTCCTTGGGAAGACTTCTTCCAAAAGTGAGGCTTGTAGGAGTAAGTGAGGGAAGTTGAAAGAGTATTTGGGCATTGTTTGGCCGAGCCAAAAGGCTTTGAAGGTGTGAGTAAGGTGGTAGTTGTGGGGGCATTTTATAAGAGGAGAGAAGGGGCACTCTTCGAAAGATTGAAATGTTACTTTATTATGAAATGATTTTTTCGGATTATAAAGGTCCCAAACTTATATATTTCTAGGATAAGGTGATAAGGGTTCTAAATATACTCATCCAATAGGTTTTTGACAAGTGTAAGTCTTAGATTTTACATTATCTTTTCATTTTATTTAAATCGTTAATTAATGAGGTAATCGCTGCATCGTCATGGTGTCATACATAATTTAATTTATTTAACGTCTAAAAATTATAAAAAAAATATCATGATGTAGGAAATAGTATTATATTTCTAATGAATATTTATAGTCAAAACTATGACTTGTATAACCAAACTTAAAAATTGTTTTAGTAAAACAACTCTTGTTTGTGACATTTTTATTTTAACATTAAATAAAACGTTTTTAATGTCATTTTCCTACCAAAGTGGCTCCATGGGGTCCCCAAGTTGACCCATGGATTGTCTTGGTCGGCCATGACTCATCCAATAGGTGTTGGACAAGTGTAAATGTCATTTCATATTATTATAACATTATCTTTACCATAAATTACACTAATTACTTTTAATCGCGAATAATTAAACTTAAAAGTTACTATTCACCAAAAATTATTTTAATCCCATTGAACCACATCTTACTTCCAAATTACAACCATGTATGTTGGATTTTGGAAAATCAAATCACAGAAGTGTTAATGTTTCATTTAAACAAAAAATCAGTTTTTTAACTACCACTTAGTGGTTTCACTATTCATAAAAAATTGAAGTTTTTCAGAACAATGCCCAAAATTACACCCTAAGCTATAATTGATATTCCTAATTAAAAAATTATTTCTATTTTACTAAATTCCAAACATATAAGTTTCATTAATTAATTTTTTTATTAATTCCCGATGTCGCAACAAATAGCGTGTTTTTAAGAAACAATATATATCAAAATATTGACAATTGTTTAGGTCCAATTTCAAAGTGAAATTAATTATAATGAACACCACTGGATAAAATGTTAAAAATATATTCTAATTACACTTTAAAACCACTCAATAGTATAATTTATGACTATAATTATTTTGATTAAAAAAGATGTTTTTTAGTATTTTTAACTATTCATAAAAAATTGGAAGTTCTCAGAAAATTACAAAAAATTCAACTTAGGATAATTTTGATATTCCAAATACAAAAATGAAGTCCATTTTTAAATATAAAATTTATATAATTTCAAAAAGTGTGTATTACTATTCATAACTGCTACTTTGATTGGTCACGCTGTGTTAGAATCTCGAACTTGCGTACAATGCAAGCTATTGCATTATTGAAAGAGAAGCGTATCGTGAAAGCTCGGGGTGTTACATTCTCCCCTCCATCAATAAATTGCGTCCTCTCAATTTGAAATTTTTCATTTAAAATAATAGGTTGAAGATAGGAAATACATTTGTGGAAAACCCACATCGGTAATAAGGTTAATAAAATTTAGCCTTAATAAGAGGGAAAGGGAAATAAAAAAGTCACCACCAAATTATGATCTTGATAAAGAGAACATTGGTGGAAATTAGAGACATATAATTGGAGGAAAAATGTAAATATTTTTAGGGAGTGATTGAGGTCATCAATCACAAATAAGTTTAAAATTGAGGGCCTCAAAGCCTTCAAACTATGTTGATTTAAAATATTATCAGTTCAACAAGACATAAGGTATTAGGATAACAATTTTTTTTGTTTTAATATCCCTTTACTAAAGTTTAAGAATTAATTTATTAATAGAATATGAGATAGGTATATATATATTTATACTTGACAAGTAGAGTTTCAACCTTCAACTAATGTCTACCACAAACTCATCTTTTTACTCAAAAAGATAATAGAACTCAAAAATATTATATTTATCCTAATCGTACAAGGTTCAAAATATTAACACATACCATTTAGATTAGGAAAACTATTTTTTTAATAACCAGGGACTTCCTGTAGGCCAGTGGTAGATAATAAAGGCATGTCGCACTATGGTTGTGGGTTCGATTCCTGCAGCTTTGTCCGACGCAACGGGCTATCCCCCAACCCGCAACTTGTCCGTTTCCTAAAACTATTGTATTATAATATTCAAAAAATAATCCTCAGAAATGTTTTAACCTTAAACAATACTATCCAAATATCAACGAAATACATTCCAACCCTTATAGTTATCCAAAATACTTCTTTCCAACTCACAGTCCAAATTTTATAAGGAAGGAAAACATAATGAAGATCCTTTTTTCCACGTAACAACATTTGAACACCTTCATCATGTATTATTTTAAAACATTGCAACATACTGAATTACCATAAATCCTTATTGATTACATTCATGATCCCTTATTCCTTATATAATACTAGATATACTCCTTCTATCCAAAAATGTATACAAATCATTAATCAGTTTCAAGGATGTTAAGAATATCCAATATAATTTATCCAAATCAATCATGTATAATTTCAAAATCACTATATTGGTATCAGAACCATATTATGGTTTATCTTTCTCTCAACTATATATTTTCCAAAATTTTAACCTGTTGTGGAGTCACTTTTCTTCGTTCCACGCAATCTCAAGTCCTTGATGAATTAGTACTGCAGTACAATCCATATATACTCCATAATTATTATAACTAGTACATCATTGATACAACACTCAAATGAGAAAATTATTTAATAACAACATAAGAACTCTAATCATTCCTCCTCATCTGTGGTAGTATAAATACTTGATTATTATCCAATAGCATCATTTGGGGCATAATCTGATTATTTGGACATTCGTTTGCATAGTGTCCCCACTCCTTGCAGATGAAGCATTGTACATTTGAAACCTTTTTCTTACCCTTGCAGTCACGCACTTGGTGTCATTTTTCTACACACTTATAACAAACTCCCATTCCCTTTAGTCAAGTTCCAAGGTGTTTCTTCCCACAATTATCACATATTTGAAAATTCTTCTTTTCTCTCGTCCCTTTATCCATCATTCTCTCTTATATCCTTTTCTTCTCTTTCATCCCTTCAAATCCATAAGACTCAAATAATTTTCTACTTATCTTATTAACACATGATACTATTTCTTCATATGCTGAGAACACATGGGAGACTATATCCCTTCTAAATGTTGGCTTAATACCGTGAAAGATATGATCCTTCTTATTCTTTGTATCATACGTGTTGATGGAGTTCACATTCCTTCTACTGGGCGCCATTTCTATACAATGTCATAAACTAGGTTAGTTTATGAATCAAAATACATAATAAAAAACTTGAAAAACACTTAACATAAATTGAAATATTTATCGATATAACCCATAATCATAAAAATGATTTCATTGAGGAAGGATATAATCATAATCCCTTCATAATGGTTTGAAAAGAAAATGATAATTATCCTAATCATATCCCCCAGGAGTGTCGTAACCAAGAGTGCAGCAAGGCCCGTTGTCGTGCACCAGTTCCTATTCGAGTCTAGCACAAAGCAGTGTTTTCGGGTTTTAACCCTAGGTACATCTGTGCCAGAGTCGCATCTACCTGCTCGTATCCAGACAGGGATGTATTTCATAGAAAACTCACAAAATCTCTATAATACCAAAATTTTATGAAGTTCTTCTATACTAATCCTCAAAGTCTATCTTCGGGCTATGTGTTCTAATCAGAGTTTATCTAAATCTAGCTTCCAAGGTTATTACTAAACTACCTCTGATTCCAACTGTAACGCCCCGACCCCAACTACCCAGAGTCGGTGCATTACTTCGTAACATTGACATGATCACAAAAGATCATGTCTCGAAAGACCGATTAGTTTAGTATCCTTGGAAACACTAGATACATTCATAAATGTTACATTACATCATAAAGTGAAAAATCACAATAACATAGTCTCCATAGTCCACACTTCTATACACTTCAGACTATCCCTATAGGTCATTCATAAAATACTTCTTCACATCCTGGAAAATATTAAAACATTGAAAGGGGTGAGCTCAGATGCTCAGTAAGGATAATAATATTGCGGACGCTTTCATAAATAAACATTAACATTTAAGGCAATGTATAACTAAAACAAAACCATTTTTAAACTTAAACTTCAGCATAATATGGCAAAAATAAAATTAAATAATGCCATTTAATTACTCACATGGATATTCTAATAGTGGAATAATCACATGAAATATCAATAACCACTTTCATAAAGATGGAATGCATAATGTCAGACTATCATAACCACGTATCCAAGGCCTCGTGCCAAGACCACAAATAAGATTTTGTCAAGGCCTCATGCCAAGACACTAGTTTATCTCATGAGACCTACCGATGCATCGAGGAGCTGTAGCGGGCTCCACCCGTCACTTATTAAGTTTAATGCATTCCTCGTATGAATAGGTTTAAACATATGATAAACCATAACATAATCGTATCACACAAAACATGCATAAAGGAAACATAACATTTCCACATTTCAATCACAAGATATCAATACAACACATTGATATAATAAAAACACTTTCAAAACCATTTTCAATACCAAAATAAAATAATGCTAAAACATTGTATTTGCTTTTCATTAAAAAAAAGTTATGGCTTGTAGAGGAAGCCGAAACACAAATAATGGTCACGGTGGCAGAGAAGTCGTTGTTGCCGCATACGTAAGACAAAAACATTCCTTTTTTCATTTAGTGAAACGCTTTGTAAAAAAAGATTCCTTTTTGAATAAAAGTCAAAGTCAAAGGGGTTTATACACCGTATAAAAGAAATTTGTGTATAAAACAAAATATGCCAAAATGAAAGGAGATTGAGACGAAGACCCTTACATAGATCATTTTTTTAAATAATGTAGATCTATTATGTGTATTCACTATAATTACACATAAATAAAGTAAAAATAAAAGATAGGACATAATAATATCATGACATAATTTGAAAGTTGGAGATTAACCCAAAGAATAGAAATTGGGTTAAGAAGTTCCCTTACCTCGTGTCCGAATTCACTCGACCGTTCTTTGATCTCCTAAATAATAAACTAGAGTTAATTTATAATTTCATAAGAACCCTTTTCAGGTTTATTATTCATTTTATATCACTTATTACCATGTTATGAACATTATGTAATTATTTATGTTAATAACGGTCATTTTGACGATCTTAGGTACTTGAGTCAAAAATAAACTTCTTATAATTACCCTTTGTTCATGTTGTAATATATCCATTATATCCATAATTATATTCATGATGTATATATCATATAAATAATATATATCCAGTATATACATTCATTTATAATATTACATAACATTTAGAGGTATGAAATGAAATGCAACGTTAATGGAGACGGTAAGCTGTACGTACGCATGAATGCTACTTTCATTTCTATTTCGTATTTAATGGAATGAAGGTATAATTATATAAAGGTATAATATAATATATAATACCATTTACTCCATCCTTTATACATCCCACATATGATATTAATGATTCAAATCACTTTGAGGGGGCGGTAGTCCGCACTTCCAAAAATGAAATTATCGCGTTTACCCATAATGGAAATCATAAAGTATGCCAAAAATGAGAAATAAAGAAGCATAAGGAAAACATAAACATAATATATATATCATATATGAAAATAGTGTCATCAAAATGTCCACCATTAGAGGTGTTAAAAGAATATTGAACAATCATCGTTTCGTGAGGCAGTATTTCGCCATCCACAGAAACAGTATGTTCTTTAACCATTAGACGAAGGTGTGTGTAAGTGTAAACCAAATACTTATCATAAAAACATCATAGTATATTTTAGAAACTGGTGTTGTTACAAAATAAATGAATAAAAAGAGTTTAAGTGGTTGGAGAAACAAAATAAAACAAAACAACATTAAAGAAGTCATTACCTTAAAATCAGGCAACTCTTTTGGATTTGAGCTAAAGGCTTCCTTGGGAAGACTTCTGCCAAAAGTGAGGCTTCTAGGAGTAAGGGAGGGAAGTTGAGAGAGTATTTGGACAGAGGTTGGCGGAGCCAAAAGGATTTATGGTGTTATTAAGGTGGTAGTGGTGGGGGCCTTTTATAAGAGGAGAGAAGGGCACTCTTGGAAAGATTTAAATGTTACTTTATTATGAAATGCCTTTTCGGATTCTAAAGGTCCCACACTTATATATTTCTAGGATAAGGTGATAAGGGTTCGAAATATAGTCATACAATAGGTTTTTGACAAGTTTAAGTCTTATATTTTACATTATCTTTTTATTTTATTTAAATCTTTAATTAATGGGGTAATCGATGCATCATCATGGTGTCATAAATAATTTAATTTATTTAATGTCTAAAAACTATAAAAAAATATAGTGATGTAGGAAATATTTTTAGATTTCTAATGAATATTTATTGTCAAAACTATGACTTGTATAACCCCATTTAAAAATTATTTTAGTAATACAACTCTTGTTTGTGACATTTTTATTTTAACATTAAATAAAAAAATTTAATGTCATTTTTCTACAAAATTGGATCCATGGGGTCCCCATGTTGACCCATGAATTTTCTTGGTCGGCCATGACTCATCAAATAGGGGTAGGACATGTGTAATGGTCATTTCATATTTTTATAACATTGTCTTTACCTTAAATTACACTAATTACCTTTAATCGCGATTAACTAAACTTAAAAGTTACTATTCATCAAAAATTATTTTAATCCCATTGAACCACATCATACTTTCTAATGAAAACCATGTATGTCAGATTTTTGAAAATCAAATCACATAAGTGGTAATGTTTCATTTAAACGAAAAATCAGTTTTTTAATTACCACTTAGTGGTTTCACTATTCATCAAAAATTAATGTTTTTCAGAACAATGCCAAAATTTCACCCTAAGCTATAATTGATATTCCGAATACAAAAATGATGTCTATTTTACAAAATTCTAAACATATATGTTTTATTAATTAATTTTATTATCAATTCCCGATGTCGCAACAAATAGCGTGTTTTTAAGAAAAACAATATAAATCAAACGATTGACAATTGTTTATGTCCAATTTCAAAGTGATAATAATTCTAATGACCACCATTGGATAAAATGGTAAAAATATATTATAATTACACTTTAAAACCACTATATATTATAATTTATAACTATAAATTATTTTTATTAAAAAATTTGTTTTTTAGTATTTTTCACCATTCATATATAATTGGAAGTTCTCAGAATATTACAAAAAATTTAACTTAGGGTAATTTCGATATTCCGAATACAAAAATGAAGTCCATTTTGAAATATAAAATTTATATAATTTCAAAAAGTGGGTATTACTATTCATAACTACTACTTTTATTGGTCGCGGTGTGTAAGAATCTCGAACTTGCGTACAATGCAAGCTATTGCATTATTGAAAGAGAAGCGTATCATGAAAGATCAGAGTGTTACAGTAATAATTTATAATTAGTGGTGATTAGAAAAAATAAATTGTAATTAGTAAAAAAAATGATCCTAATTAGTGGTATTTAGTAAAAATTTGTTGTAATTTGTCAATATTAGGGGTAATTAGTCAAATATAGTGATAATCAGTAAACATTAGGGGTAATTAGTAAACATTACCAATAATTAGTTAAAATTAATGGTTATTACTAATGTATTATTATTATTTACAGAAACTATTTAATCATTATTTATAATAAGATGGATCAATATTATCCATAATGAAGGAGCTATAGAGTGGTGGGGGGAAATGGATGGTTAGGTTTCATAGAATTAGAAATCTTGGGTGTGGTGTGCTTAGAAATTTACAAAAGTGAAACTGGATTTGGCGAATGTTTAATCCAATAAACATGTATCCCTACCCTTTGGGTATTTGGAATATTATTATGTGTTTCCCAATTTTTAGATAAGTGCAATTGTAGTAATATTATTGGTAAACTGTACAACAACTTAATGTATATATTTTTTCTCTTCTTCATTTATCTCCATTCGCAGAGGTAGAAGCCTCATCAAGGAAGCACTCAAGCCCTGATACTGGAGGCGGGGCTGCTGAAGATGCTTCATTATCGGGTGTTCTTGGGACAACATCCTCAACTAGTTGCAGTGATCCAAAAGCCTTCATGGGATGGAAGTAATCAAGCCCTAATGGTAGAAAAGAGGTTTTGGGGTCGGGTCCTTGTGGGACAGGGACAACAGTAGCACGACGTCCCTGGACTGGTTGCGGTGCGGGATGGAGGTATCCAGGCCTTGATGGAAGACATGGGGCTTTTGATGAGTGGGTTTGGGACCCCACATGTTCTTCATGGTTGGGTTTCCTTATTACATCTCCAGGAAAACCTCCATCGACCTCAACTTATTTTTCCACGGGTTTAGATAGCAAATGACAAGTAATGATAATACAGTTGAGAAATTTCCAAACATGTAAATGATTCAGAGAAACCTTCAACGGTTTGAGTTTTTGTTGGTGATCTATTCCCTAAAATAATATAAAACATGATGGTGGAGCCTTGGAGATGACTTGGAAGGCAAGGAAATATCACTACGTAAGAGACGTGGTGCACGAGGGTTCCTGGTTTGACTGACACAATGAACATATGAACCAGATTCTCATAATTTATATAGAATTTTTCTGGTTTGATATTTAATATTTAATATTTTTTCCATTCAATGTATAATAAATATGGATTATTATTTTCTGACTACTGAATTTATTATTATGTGGATTTTATGATATTTGATTTAGGTATTTTCATATAAGACCTCCTTTTTTATCTCTATAAATGAAATGTTTTATATATTGGATTATTTAAATTGTATTCAAATTATTTATGTAAAATTATTATTTATTGAAACTTTTTAATGTTAATCCATAAATCAATATGATAAAAGAAACTATCGACATACTATTATATAAAAATTATCAATGATTGTCTTTAATTAATGATAATTTCGGCGACAAATTTATTATCATAAAATTTTGCTGTAAATCTTTTTCACAACTAAAATGGCCATTTTATATTTATTGACAACCAATTAAGAATGTTATGGTTTGACAAGTTCTTATGAAATTATAAAAAATATATATAATTAATTTATTTATTTTAGTTCCATAAGTATTTTAATAAATATATTTATTTATATTTATAATTATAAATATATTTATTATAAATCCAGAATTATTTAAATATAAATATAAATTTATTTAAATTATTATGAAATATATATATATATATATATATAATGAAGATTTTTTTAAAATATAATATGTATTTAAATATATATATTATTTTTTTAAAATTTATTACTATATGTAATTATTATATTAATTTTAACTTCACAACTATTTAAATATACATATAAATTTGTTTATATTTATGACTATAACTATATATATGTAATAAATATGTAATAAATATATATTTATAAAAAATATATATAAATATATATTTATTAAATAATTATAAAATTACCATAGATATATACAAATATAATTCTAAATAAATATAGAAATAATAAAATTTTTATAAAATTATAATAAAGATATTAATTATTTATAATTATTAATATAATAAATATCTTTTTTTAATAAATTTATTATTTTATATAAATATATATATTTATTAAATATGAAAATATAAATAAATTTATATTTATTTATAATTATTATTATAAATAAATAAATATATATCTATTGTACATATAATTTTTTAAATATAAATAATAATATCAATAACTTATTATCATTATAGTTTTATCATCGCTTTTCTAACTCTTCTAAAGATTGTCCTGTATTAGTGCTAAAAAGGAGATGATAAAGGCATGTTTTATCGGTTCTTTCAATTTTAGTACTGATAAAACATACCTTTATCTATGATTTTTAACTATTGTTGATAAAATGATTACCTGATATTATAAATATACCCTAACAGTCTTCTCCTCCTATAACACGACACAACCTCTCACCGAATCTGAACCTTGTCACCACTTCCTCCTCCTCCCCCTCTTATGTTTTCGACTCCTCCTCCTCCTCCATCTCCACAAAGCCCTCCTCCTCCTCATCTATCACCGAATCCTTCCTCCATGAAGACCTCATCTGCAATAGGGAAGCTCTACTTTGTTTAAACATCACCTCCTCCACTGAACCCCTTTTTCTGCAAACAAGACCTCTGCCCAGAACATCACCCATGTCGTGCCCTGAACCCCACCTCAACCCTAAGCCCTTCCTTTGACACAAACCCACCTCCTCCACATACCCCACATCTGCTACCAAACCCCACCTCTACTACAAATCTCTCCTCCACTACAAACACATCTCTACCACAAACCCATCTCCTCAGGTGCTACCACTGTGAGTATTCTTGTAATCCTCTTAACATTTAATTTTTATTTTCTCATTGTACAATCTTCCAGGATCAATTTCATGTCGGAAACTTTTCTATTTGTGATTAAGGTTATTGATGAGCTTCTATGTCTAGAATAAGTTTTTTAAATGTTTTATTGAGATACCATTTGTGGTTCCATTATTTTTATTTATTTTCACACCTGGTATGGACACTGTAGTGGATATATAGATCATACAAATAAATTTTTGGTACAATAAATATACAGTTAGCTATTGGATTCTTGTGGACCAATTGATGTTTAGTGGCATAGTAATTTCTGTGTTTGTTAGGTGATTTTGAGAATGAAGTCCAGGTTTGGAAGGATATCATGTTATAGAATAAAACACATCCATTTTTTGTTATGTTTTTTAGTGATGTTTCGCATGTTTTGTGTCGTCTATTTTAAAAAGGATATGGATTTTTGTTTCTGACTGCATTAATATAGTGATGCTGGTGATTCTTTTATATTTTTATTCAATTATAGGGGAATGTATTGTTTGTTTTCTTGATAATTTCTGTCATATGAATGTTTCATGTATGTTCTTAGGATATTTCAATTATTGAATATCAATTTACTCAATGTGGTACAATTATACCCTACATATTACACCAATACAATAAATGATAGGAACCAGCCCTAGTGAATCTATGTACACTCCTGGGTTAGTAGTGAACCAATTTATCTATTTTGAGATTCAGTCATTATAATTTCACCCACATCTCATCATACTATCACCCATAATCATCAAATTTCATGTCCATGATAGAGGATTAGATTATAGATATATTTATATCCATGGATAATAAACTTGATTAGTTATAATCTAATAGAATTACCCCAAATAGTAATATACTTTCATCCACTATTCCACCAACCCTTACCCATGAAAAAGATTCTATATAATAGTGCAATGAAAAATTATGAAAATAGAGGTATGTGGAGAAAAAGACTTTGGAAGAAAATTATAAATGGATATTGGAAGAAAAATAGAGGAATATTAATGAAGTAATGATGAAACTATTCTTGGATGCTTATCTTGACGACTTCATGCACCAGGTGGAATATGTTCATGTAATTGATTCAATTACTGAATAGGAATGAGTTGAATTTCAAGTTGATGAGAAAGAAATACTATCATACATAGAATAATTCATATCACACACATACCTTCAGCACCTATCATAATTTCTATGTAAATAGTGCACTATGAAGGGCCAACCAGTCCATGTCAAAAACACCTCTAGGGTGTAGATGCCACTCCAATCCCAACCAAATCATAGCTCAATAACTTAAATTTTTGTTTATAGATTCATAACCATGGGCATCAATGTTTGGAATAAGTATTCCTTCTTTTAGATTTATGAGGTCATAATTGATTATATTACAATCTATAGGGTTAACCTCCCTAATGGAGCCTCCAATAAGAAAGATCATTACTTAGGCTAGTTCACGAAGATAATTAATCTTGCTCACCCATTGATTCCATAGTTATGGTGTTGATATCGATGCATCACTTAAAAACCAAAATCCATATACTGGAAGCCTTTGTGATACATGGTAGTATTAAAGAACCCCCCAAATGAGATTTGAGGGTAGTAAATGAATAATTTAGACACTTTGGAATTGGTTGGGAATTTTCAGTTATTACTAGAGGGTCAACCATGATTCTCCCTGATTTGAAGCACTTAAAATGCCTTATCAAAGAATGTGGTATGGTTTCTTTGAAAAGATGTTTATGAGTGATACTTCCATGATATTAATGGGAGATTTATGAAAACATCAATCTTAACCATAAATGATCAGGGTAATGAGTAGGGCAAATATTGCTATGTGTGGGGATTCAGGATTTGAATAGTTACAGTCCATGATAGTAATGTGGTTTCTTATGGGTCTAGAAATTTATTCCCACATAAGTGAAACATCCCATATACATTCCTTTACTTGAAAATAGTGTTTCATTCCATGAGGTGTTTTTAGTATTATCAATACTGTGAGATATTTTTGGAATACCCAAAAAAATGTTTGAAAAATATTTAATCACAAAGTGAAATGAACCATTGATAATGAAGAAGTTTTTAGTATTTACAGTGCTTTAACTTTGACCAAATTTATTTTGTCAAGAAGGGGAATTTTTTTCTAATGTACTGTATTGTTTGGATTAAGCTTAGGTAGTACATGACTCGCGAATTGTAGTTGGGGTTTGTCTTAGTGGTAAGCACCCCGTAATCCTACATGAAAAATGGGGGTTCAAAACCCATTGGTCATAGATTACTATATAAGTACTATAGCAGCGGTGGTACTATAGACTGGGGGTACTGTAGTGGTGGCAGGACACTGTAGTGGCGACGGTACTGTGCGGGTATTGTAGCAGGCGAGTTACTATTCACAGAATCGGCAATGAGCCAAAAATTTGAACCTATGGGCTATGTAATGGGATTCAATACCACTGGGCCTTTGGGCTATGTAATGGGTCCCCCTCAACCTAGTTAAAAGAGGTCTTTGATTTGATTTAATAATAAAATGAGGCTTCTCCCCAACCTTTAGTACACGATTCACGAATCATTGGGAATATGGTTTCCCACTTTGAAGAGATGTGACATTATGTTCAAATGTATCATGACCAAGTGACACTTAGGTCTTTTTCTATCAATTATTAACTATTAAATAGTATTACAAGATTAAACTATAGGATTCATACTATTAATTCATGAGATACATAATAAACCTTTTATAGAATTATATTTTAAAAAAATTTGGTTATTTTTTAATCAGGAATCCTTTATATAGTGAATATCTTAGGATTTAGGTATTTATAAAAATTCCTAAGTGGATATATTAAAATGATTCAAGTGTTTTGAAACATTTGATAAAAATTATATGTGTTTAACATACCATTTTTTGGTTTTAAATAGATATAAAAGGTTTTAAACACTTGGCATGTACTTAGTTTGCATGCTAAGTGTATGTCAACTCACATGGTTAACTTTCATAATGGGATGTGAATGTTTTTAATGTTTGTTTATTACTAGTTTCATTTTAAAAAGGTTGCATTATTTTAAAGAGGACGTTTTGAAAATTTATTTTTTAATGGGATTTCTTGTGTGATATTATAAATAGTTTCAATGGATTTTTTGTTAGCTTCTAAGTGGAAAAGTTCTAGGAAACAGAATGCAGTAATAACTACCATTCAAATGTTGAGGTCCATTTATTTGAAAGTCCAATTTTTTGTATTTAATTTGTTAAATATTAATATCATTGAATCAAATAGGATGGATATGAACAAATAATGGATATATTACCATCATTTAACAAAAGAGTATGAAGATGGATTGAAAGTGTTTATCATGTTTGAAAAAGATAGTTCATATGAACCTTCTCAAATCCTTTGTCCACATTTATACAATTTTTAATCAAGACACATTATTCTAGTGGTGTTGGGAGAACACTTGATATTTTATATAAAAGATCGAAGTTATAAATTTTTGAATAAACATGGGGATAAATTGAATGTAGTAAGTGGTTGGGATAAAAATGAATTTTATGGATTATCTGACATGATTACAAGTGGGGAAAATGATGAAGACCATATCAAGTATGTGATTAACTATGGGAATGATGATGAAGATCCTATTTAGGAAATGAATAAGATATTTAATGATGAGGAACATGATTACCCAAAATTGTTTGAGCAGTTAAAGAGTCGTGAAAAGATGACATTATATGGAGGTTGCATTAAATATACAGCTTTCTCAGCCATACAAAAGTTGTATAATTTGAAAGTATGCAACAGATGGAGTGACCCTAGTTTTATATAATTACATTATCTCTGTAATGACATGCTCCCAGAAGATATTGAGCTCATGGGTTGAACATACGATGCCAAATGAATGCTATGCTTGATGGGTATGATCTCTGAAAGAATACACACCTGCTCAAATGACTTTATACTGTTTTTCAAGGACCAAAAGTCATTTAGAAAATTCTCAAAGTGCTGTGATTCCTAATATGAAAATGTTGTATATGTTCTAATGTATGTTTTATGGTACATTACTATCATTTCATGGTTTAGGCGTCAATATGGACATGTGGAGATTGTAGAGAAATTGGCATGGCATGTAGAAACATGGAATAAAGATGAGAAACTATGTCACCTGACAGACTCTCCTTAGTGGAAGAGAATTGATCATGAGTATCCTAAATTTGGTAATGATCCAATAAACCTTTATCTTGTGTTATATACAGATGTATTGAGTCCATTTGTTTTTAAAAGAAACACTCACAGTACATGGATGGTTATGTTGATAAATTATAACTTTCCACCATGGTTATGCATGAAACACAAATTCATCATGTTTTATATGATTATATGAGTTCCAAAATGGCCAGGTGATGATATTGATGTTTATTTTGATCCATTGATCAGGAATTTCAAATTATTATGTGATTTAGGTGTTACGTTTGATGATTCTTAGCAAAATTAAGATTTTAGATTGAGATCCATTTATTATGGGAAGATAAATTACCTTCATTCTTGGGGAAATTTGTTTGGATATAGAATTAATGAAACTCAAGGGTGTCCTCTCTGCGAACAAGTTACACAATCAATTAGGATAAAACATCCATTGAAAACTATGTTTCCAGGACATCACATATTTATACCTTGATAACATAAGTATCGATTTTGGAAGATATAATTAGATGGAATTTTAGAAGAACATTCAACACTATCTCAACTAATATGTGGTCAACTGTTTGAGAATGTAAATGTAATAGACATTTCTTTGGGTAAATCATTTTAAAAATACCTTACAAAAATCAATTAGAAAATGAGATTATTTTTTTGGAATTCCCATACAATAATTGTTTTAATTTTAGACAATTTCATGTATTATGAATATTGAAAAAAATTATTTGATAGTTCCATCAACACGTTGTTAAATTCACCTATAAAAATAAAGGACGGAATTAAGTCTTGGTTGGACATGGTTTACATATGAATACCAGAAAAGTTGGCACTCGTGAAGGGTGAAAATAAAACTTTTCTTCCTCCGACTACTTACACTCTGTATAGGTAGAAAAGATATCAGTTTCTAAACTTCTTAAATGACATAATGGTTCCAGAGGGTTATTCAACAAATATCTAATGCATCGTGTCAATGACTGTTCTAAAGTTAAATGGTCTAAAATATCATGAATTATATATTTTGATGCACGATATAATGTTTATAACTTTAGGTTTCATTTTTTTCCAATGAATTTCCATCATACATTAACAAAACTCTGTTTCTTCTTCAAAGTTATATGTAGCAATGCTATAGACCTATTGAAATTTCTTACTATATTAAGAGAAATTTCCATCATATTATGCGAAATGGAAATTTTATTCTGACTACCACTATTAGATATGATGGTTCATTTTATGGTTAACTTGGTAAGATATATTCGACCATGTGGTCCTATACACTATAGATGGATGTACCCCATTTAACAGTATATAAATATTTTGAATGTGAATGTCAAAAGTAAATGTCATCCAGAGGGTTGTGTTTCAGAGTGATATATTATTAAGGAATGCATTGATTTCTTCATCAAATACCTATCATGTGTGAAAAGCATTGGTCTCATAAAATCTCGTCACACTAGGTGACTAGCGGGTGAAGGAAGTTCTGGAAGATATATTGTCAGAATTAATAAAACAAATTGGGAGCAGAACCACCTTTATGATTTGTATGAAATTTTGGAGGTTTCTCTATATATTGAAACCCATAATGAAATTATTTTGAATTTGAATCCATCAAGGGATGAAATATGGATATAAAATACACATAATCAATAAATTATAGGATGGTTTCACGAACATTTTTAACATGTTATATGAAAATGCAGATACCATTTTAGAACGAATTTGATGGCTAGCCAGAGCACCAAGTGTTTATGTATTATCTTATAATGGTTATTTAATTAATGGTTATAAATTCTATAAAATGGAGCATGATGAAGAAAGTACCACATAAAACAGTGGAGTTACACTCGTGGATGAAGCGATTCATATTTCAGGTACTAAAGACAGAAATCCAATTTAAAAAAATATGACATACTTTTTCATAATAAAAAATGGGAGTTTGATTATACAACATTCTAATTACGAATTTTTAATGCTAGTGGGTTGATAATAAGAGTGCTATTAAAATAGATAAATTGGGATTCATGAATGATTATTTGAGTAAGGAAGGGTATAAAGATGGACAATTTATAATGACAATATATTTGGTACAATTATTTTGGGTTCTAGATCCCATAAACAAAAAGTGGTTAGTTGTTCTGTTATTGACCTAAACCACAGAAGGGTTAGATGAAAATTTAACTAAGGATGGCCCTTTAATTGGGAAATCTGAATCACTTTGCAGCGGTTCCAATTTATATGATTTTTTTCTTTTTAGAGGAGACCATAATAATGGGATTTTGATCGTCGATAGTGGGGTCAAATCTCATCAACCATTATAAAAAAATAGAGTTCAATAATTATTTTACATTTATTTTATAATATATATCACATTACGTCATGTGATTAACAATTTACTGCTGCATTTATGCACTCTAAATTAAATGTAAAATCACTTCTACAGATTAGGAATTTTGTATGTGCAGGTTATCCCAATCCTGAGGAACCATAGGTCTCTCAACCTACTGCTGCTTGTAGTGTAGAGGAATGACCTTCGAAAAGTTATAGTGCTCCCATTCTTGAGGAGTATCTAGTTTTTCAACCTGATCTTGCACACAGTGCAGAGATACTATGGCCATCTTCACGTGCTAATGCTATCACTCTAAAAGAACATATTGACGTTGTTGATTTTAGGGAAATGGTACAGGAACAACGATGCATAAAAAATATGAGTGTTGTAGTTTTATGGTGATAAAAAATATCATTAAGGTAAAAGTCAAAGGCCTAAAATTTGAGGTCAGATGGAATGTGAAAAGGCAGCATGTTAACCCCTATAAGGCCATGTTCAAAAATTATATTAGAATCATTACTATTTAATGCGTGATGATTGATGTTGATTTGTGGAACCATGTTGTGCCTGAGATGAATACACTAACGTGGGAAGAAATTATTTTAACATTATGATATTATTTCAATATTTTACAAAAAAATAAAATAATGAAACATTGACTTACTATTCACCATCCATTGTAAAGTATGTGGGATTAATTTATTGCTCGTCGTGCATATATGACTTTATAGGTACATTATGGGTAGTAATACGTTGTTTTATGATATGTGTATTCTTCACATTCATTGATAATATTTTATTTATGAAACTTCATTTGAGTGATGGAAATTGGGAATGTGCCGAGAACCTATCAAACCGCTACCATAAAGAATGGACGGGGTACACTTAACTTGAAAAAAATTACGTATTTTAAATATAACATAATAAATTAATGTGAAATGAAAAAATACCATAACTATGTTCCTCTACTTATATACATATTGATGAATCAAAATCCAAAGCCACTTCCATCCCACACTATATACATTGGAAGGAGGAATGTGTACAAAATGATTAGATACTACTAGAAGAAAACAAAAAAACATTTGGGAAACATGTGTATGTATTACATATTAAAAGTTTTTTACATTAAATGACCATTACATAACATTAATAAATTATTTACTTAAATTTTATATCTAATATATTCACAGGAATAAAAAATCATATTCCTAATGAAAAAAACTATTGGTGACCTTAAGAACCATAACAATATGGTTTTGTTAGAGGTGCGATTCTTGGGTTGACACGCTGACCATATTTTGAGAAAAAAAATGATGATCAAAGTGAATTAATAAAATAGATGAGAGAAAGAATATCTACCCTTGAAGAAGAATTCCAATGGCAGAGAGTGATTCTGAAATCTTTAATTGTGGGAGGCAAAGAGAATAAGCAACTCAAGAACAAACACCACATCGAGATCCTGACCCACCCCCACCAGCTTTGAGGAAAGACATTACCCTAATAAATATGTCTTAGTAGAGGTTATCAATGTTCTAATAAATGTTTCTACGAAATGTGATTTAGAAAAATAATAATACCTTTAATGTACTGATATTCTATAGGGTGAGAAATATTATGATTTATATATATAAAAACCCACCCATCACCTTATTGCAAGGGCTATGATGTCCAAGATTCAAAACGAGATGATACAGATTAAATAAATTGACTAAAAAGATAAACACATACAAACCAGGACATCATGTAAGCTAGTGGCATGAGATAAACCCTTGTTTACCTTAATGGGGGTTTGATTCTCATGGCATTACCAGAGGTGATTGGATGTCACCTATACTACGAGTTTTATTTTTATAAAACTATATAACCCTTATAACATTCCAAAAATAGGATAAAGTCCTCAAAATAACATTAATTTTTTATCATCAATGTTGATATCATAGCTTCCATTTTAATCCCAAAATGCAATAGACCTTAATTACCTAAAAATTTAATATCTCGAAATATAAATTTATCCAGCATAAAATTTCATAACATAATTTCTCAAAAGGGTTTCTAAGACATTAATATTTATAACAAACAAAAATATATAAACCCATGATGATTTATATATCTCTTAATATGACATCCTAAAATCTAATTTTGTCTGAACCATACTATATTACAAACTGTAATAACCCAACCTTAAAAATAAATTATTATAGTGACCTTTGAATTAAATTCATTTTCTTTCATTACCAAGGATATTTTATGTCCATATTTTCAGATATTTAGGAAAAACTCTTACATAGTTAACCAATATATTAGAGGTGGATACTTATACTACGTATCCATTTCTTCATCCAAATGAATTCCTTTTAAAAAAATGAATGGTTACTTTTCTTGCCATATCTACAATACATTCATCACGACATCTTATTTGTCCATACCAATCATTAATACCTTTGAGAAATGTATTAAAACATGTGAAGAGAACACAAATATCATTAAGGGTCATAATTAATGAATACTATTTGTCTTTTGAAAACCCATATACCATTTTATTAAAATAAACATATCGTTTTTACATTGAAAAAGATATCATCATTTCAAAAATATAATTATCTCACATTTTAAAATAAATAATATCAATTAAAATTTATAATAAAAAGAGGTAACTTGTGGTATATTTAAACTAAAATGTAATAATCATATGGTCGAATTCCATATATAACTCTTAAAAATTTAATAATCATATGACCGACTTCCATACATTTCACACTTACAATGGATTAGTCATATGGTCGACTTCCATACACAGTGCATTGTAGGTTATAATGTTACCACCCATCCTTGTTTAATCACATAACCACATATCCTTCATTTATCATGTACCCACCCATCAAATTTTAAAGTACCATTATATAATCATAACACATAAATGATTTCAATTTTCAATATTTCACTCATAAGATTTCATTTGCAATCAAAATAAATAATTTAATGGTATTGAAATAATTATTCCATTTCCAAACCCATTATCAATACCAAAATACCTAGAAAGTGGGATTAAGATATTTCTTTTATTTTAATAACATTAAGGATTAAATAAGTAGACTAATATCAAATTATCGTCATATAAATGGAGAATTAGTTTCAACATATCTGATAATAAAAACATTGCTTTTGTCATTTCTAATGAAATTCAAATGATTTTTAGAAAAACATATAATGATTCTTTTATTGAAATCCTATGAATGAAATTAAAAATAGACATAAAATATATATTATAATACTTTTATATTGATATAAATAATTAAGTAATTTTTTTCATGAATATTGACATGGAGAAAAGATCTAAAAATTAAATCCATAAATATTCAAGGTGTACCATACAACATTGAACATTTAATTATTAATATTCAAGAATGAATAAATTTAGTAAATATTTAAATAACTTGTTTTTAGATTAAATATGGATATAAAAATATATAGTATAATTATTTATAACTTATAAAATAATAAAAGTTTATACCATCATGAAATGCCTCAATGAATGGAGATTGAGACGAAATCCCAAAACTTTTGTTTGATTTGTCTCGTACAATCAATATCATACTAAATAATAAAAATAGGTTTATTTTTTTTTAATTTATTAATAAAAATATTAAATTTCATTACATTCTATAAAACTTATTAACATTTTATACCAATTAATTAATTATTTAACTTCATGTTGGATGTTATGTTGATATTTGGTGCTTGAGTCCAAAATGCCTTCATTAATTCAAATATAATCAAATATTTCATTAGTATTTCATATTCAGAATATCATTCCTAACATAATAATCACCTTTATATATCAATTACACTATTAAGTATATTAATTAAATATGTATATGAAGAATTAACAAAGTTACAATCATGGTGAGAGTAAGATGTACATACACATGTGTAAGATATTCATTTTTCAATGATCAATATGGAAAAATAGTAAATAATATTTTACATTTAAATAATTATAATAATATAATTTATATAAGAATAATAATTTAAATATAATTATATATATTTATCCTTGTGATGTGGTGATTAAAAATGAATAACATCCCTTCGTAGAGGTGATAGTTCACAGATACGCACGAACAAAATTATCATTTTTATGTGCATATAATGTCTGAAAAATAATTGATATATTATTATATTTTAATGATAAATATTTCATGAATATCATATGTAAACATTAATTCCATCAATATTTTCGGTCTTGAGAGATGATAATGGAAAACGAATTATATAGACTCATGGAGGTGAAAGTTCACATATATGCCCCATTGTTAATTATTATCCCTTTTGACAGAAAAAAATGTATTTATGTGATGATATTAATATAATAAAATCTCATTATATTTATGATACTGATTTTTTTATATCACCATGGTGGAAGATGATTTTAAGGGTGTGGAAGAAGAAATAAAACATAAATACTTAATTAAAAATTAAACCATTCCTTTGGACGATCCCCTTTGAATAACACTTTAAAACCTCTATGGTGTGAGTTATTCCTATAATAAAGACTCTTAAAATGATTTTACTTATTATAGGAATGTATTTTAGTAGATCTATGATGATCCAAAGTATGTTTTAATTGTAAATAAATGATAAGATGTGGTTCCTTTTTATAAGATAGGTGAGGTACCATCTTAAAATTATTCAAAATAATAAATTAATATAAATTCATTTTCAACTAAAAATGGAAAATAAATTATTTTTTATAATATATAATGTTTATGGGTCTAAATTGAATCATCTATTTAAAATAATACACTTTTGGAATATTTTTTTAATATATATGTTTTTGTTTTAACTTTTTCACCTCTAACAATTTTATTATGTAATTTATACATTGAGGGTCAATATAATTAACTTAACATGAATAAAGACTAATAAAAGAAATTAATTTACGACCTTTTAGGACATATTAAATAAATTTTCTTAAATATTGATTTTTTAAAAAATTTAGGACATTTAATAAAATATTTTATATTTTAAAATACCATTAGTGTCAATTTTGACACTATTCATTTCCTGAATTTTTAATAAATATTAAAACTACATGATAAAGGGGAAAAAATATTTTAAAACACTTGTAATAGTTCAAAGTAATCGATATTGATTTTATATAATTAATTATTTTAAATTATATTTATTAGAATATTTTTAATATCATTTATTTGATTCTTCAAAAAATTAAGCAATTACGTCATCATCAATTTATGAACATTTAATATAATTATTTATTTCATAAAAATTATAAATAAGTTACTATGACTTTTTTAATATTTGTTTTTATTTATAATTAATATTTTGAGTCAAAGATATCACTTATATAACCACTTATTACAAGTTTATAGTTATGGGAGACATGATTGTGACATTGTTGTCTTTAATTTAAATAAATTGTTATAATTGTCATAATCACTCCCATGTGACTTATGAAGGACATGACTTGGGTCAAATTATTTTCTAGGTATAAAATAAACCATCCAATAATATTAGGACATGTGTTAGGGTAATTTTTTAATATTTATAATATTAATTTAACCGTTAATTATCTGATTTATCTTTAATCGTGGTAATAAAAATAATTAAAAAAGATACTATTTATAATGTCGAAAAAATAAAAGAGACCTATTTACATAATCTAGAACTTATTATTACAAATATTGAATCCATTTTTTCCAAATTCAAACCACATAATAGGCATAGATTATTAGATATTATTCACATGGTCTGAATAAGAAAATTGTTTTTCAAAGAATAACTTTCAAAACATCATATAGTTTTTATATATGAATTAAAGCTTAAATAAATTACTATATCATACATAGTATTAATTGAGAAAAAATATATAATTATAATTTAAATTTTTTTCAAAGTTAAATCTAATAATACAAATAAATTTGATGAAAATGAATTTTTGAATTGAAATGCAGTAATTTTCAAAATAAATTAAAAATATAATATTTATCTGAAAAACAAATTCAAAGTAATTTTTTTTACCAATTACAAATAAAATTATATTTATTCAAATAGAACATATAAATGTTTCAAAATCTATATTTAAAATTTGTTCAACATCAAGTGCTGTAAAAAAAATCTATTTTTGAGAAATACATATTTTTATGCATAAAATTGAATTTTTTCTTATATAATGACTAAAAACGATATACCAAGAATTTTAAACATTAAAATGAATATATTATACATACTAATTTCAGTAATATAACACAAAAAGAGTGATTATATTATTTATTAGTATATGACAAACTTGTGCACATTTAAATAGTTTTTCAGGAAAAACATTTCCTTTTATCTTAAAAAGGGGTTGACATCCAATTATAATTAATTTTTCACCAAAGAAGTAATTATAATTACATGTGTAATCGATATTTTTATAATTCAATTAATAATATTAATTCCATTTATTTTAATAGCTATGATATAAGGAATCGTTTAAATAATAATATTTAATTTCATTCTTATGTTCGATGTGGAATATCATGTATGTTGTTGAACATAATGTTTCTATTGTGCACTGTGTTGCATTTGTTATCAAGGATTGAATGGATGACAAGGAGTGTCAATATGTGAATGATAGAGGATGTGATGGTGATGGTGATGTTATTAATAAGGTGTCAAGGATTGAATGGATATGTGAATGACAAAGGAAGAAATGGTGATTGTGATGATTGAAGAATGACCATGGTACTAAGAAGCATGTCACTTCGGAGAATCACTAAGTGGCATAGAAGGTAATGGTTGAAACACTCTCCATACTAAATCGAACGATTATAGAACTGATCTTGAAGTTCCAAGACATGTATCAAGGAGATACAATGTCACAACATTTTTAGAAGTCCATGCATTGTCTTCACAATGCATGAGGAGATAAAGAAGTTCCATCCACTATCACAAAGTGGATGAGGAATGAATAAGGGATCCATCCACAACCTCAAAGTGGATGAAGTGGATTGAAGAAGACCATGCAATATCTCTTAGTGTATGTGGATTTGAATATGATCCAACCTCATATATGATTGGATTGAAGAATAACATTGAAGATCAAAGTGATTTATGATTATTTTTTGATGAAGATAGTTGAGAGATCCTTGAGAATTCAATAGAAGAAGAAGAAGAGATATTGGAGAAAATATATGGAGTTCATAAGAAGATGAAGAGGAGAAGTAGTATGGTTTGGAATTTTTTTACTTGGTTACTTTTCTTTTATACAAAGTAAAAACTATGTACTTTAACAAAAAAATCCAACCAAGGAGGCCAGATGAGGTCCCTCACCTCAAGAACTTGCGGACCCTAGGGTCAACCGCGCTCAAGGGAGGTCCTCAAGGACAAGGCCTCCCCGAGGCATGGTGTGGGCCGTGTGTAAGCCTGTGGGTGCCACGCGGTGATGAACCCGAGTAGCATGGGTGCTAGAGCGCGCCCGAAGGAGGCCGAGTGGGCACTAGAGCACGCCCGGAGGAGCATAATGGGCGCAGAAGCTCTCACGTAGGAGAACCGGTGTGGGGCGGCACCGGAGGGAGGAGAGGAGATTTATGAGTAGATGGTGGGAGGCGATGGTTGATAAACCATGGAAAAACAGCAGCACGTTTTGATGTGGGATGAGTTTTTAGAACGCGGAAGAAATCCTGTCCGCTCATCCGATCGCGCATCTAATTGTTGTCGTCCAACTCATCTGCGGCGCTGGGTTCTAATCCTGGCCGTCCGCGTTCATTAAATGTCGATCCAATAGAGCTGGAGTTGTCTCCTACCTCTCGATGAGCCGAGGACTCCCCGAGACACCTCCCATAAACCAGAGGCACCCGAGCGATGGAGAAGAAGCTCCCGGCCGCCTTTGATGAAGTGAAGGCCTCTGTTGTGTTTTTCTCTCCATTACGAACACATGCATTCATTAAAAGTCGCATGCATGAAATGAGATGAAGAAATTTGAGAGAGCCCGAGGCAAACGAAGTTGCTGAGGGTGCGCTTCTCATTCGACGTGCAAGGAAAGGCTCTGCATTCATTCATAAACGCATGCACATGATGCGTATACCAAGATTGAAGGATCCCGTGGATGAAAAAGAAAAAAGGAAATAACAAATATTTCCGGAATATCTCACCCACATTTGAAGATCTCAAAACGCCGTAGATCTCGGGCCTTCAAAGATTTGAACCCCGCGGCTTTGATCACACTCCTTGCCTATAAAATAAGCCGTCTAAGGCCAAAGACGGTTGCAACTAATCGTCTGAGAGAAGGTGTCCCGCGAAGCTCTTAGCCTAGCGAAGTTCGAAGCTCTGTGCACCACTTGCGCGGTAGAGCAGCCTGAAGCCACTGGAGGCTTTGAGAGTTCCTTTTGCGCTACCCCTATATTAAAGAAGAATGGAGGAAGGCCTCCCTGCACGCTCCATTGTGCGATAGGGAAGAAGTGTAGCCTTGCACGCCCGCTGCCCGCATACTTGCGCGGTAGCAAGTGGCCGCACCGTCTGTGCCCGCACACTCACACAGAAAAAGGAAGCCACCACATTCCCTTTGTGCCGTAGGAAGAAACTGAGCCGTGCACACTTGTGCAACTTCTCTGCCCTTGAACTCACGCGACAGGAGGAAGCTTCCGCGCCACCTACGCAGTAAGAGCTGCCGCACCTGCGTGGCAGAAGAAGTTGCCACCCCACCCGAATGGTTGAAGCCCCTCCTGCACCCAGTCCGGTTGAATACAGAAGGTGGACACATAAATTGAATTCCCTCCTTTGGTGAGAAGTGGAAGGACACACATTTTTGTGTGTGTGTGATAAGTTTAGAGGAAGCCCATAATACACTTGGGTGTGTGTGTGTGCACGGGTTGAAGAAGGAAGGCCGTGTGTGCAAAGTGGAATGGAAGGTCGTGTGTGCAACGTGGAAAATAAGGTCGTGTGTGCAAAAGGAGAGGAAGGCCACAACATCTTTGAGTGTGTGTGTGAAAATTAACAAGGTGGCTGAACCCTTAGTTTGTGCACAAGTGGAGTGTGCACACTTTGAAGAAGAAGAAAAGAACAAAGTGTGTGTAAATTAACAAGAAGGCCATAACCTTGTATGTGTACAAGTGAAAAAGGCCATAACTCTTGCATGTGACCAAGTGAAGGAAGAGGATACATGCATGTCCATGCATGTATGAATAATTGAACAATTGTGTGAACACCTTGAGAAGAAAAAGAGAAGGAGAAATTCATACTAAAGAATAACACACAATTTTGTGTGTGTGAAAAAGGATTAAAAAGTGTGACTCGAAGTAGATGGTGTGTGTGCTAAAAGAGATTTCACCCTTTAATGGTGTATAACACCAAGAAGAAAAGGGAAGAGCATGCTTGCATGCATGCACATGCACACATAAAAAAAGTTTAAATTAGTGTGTGTGCATTTGATAAGTCCAAGGACAAAGGTTCATGAAGATATTTGAGATTCCATGCAAGTCATGCATGAAGATTGATAATTCATGCAATCAGTGCATGAAGATTCAGAGATTCCATGCACTCAGTGCGTGAAGTTGAATTAAAGAGATACTGAAGCCTGACTGAAGTTAAAGACCTCATTCATCGGAGTTTTTAGTAGTTGAGCAGACCAAGAAGATTTAGTGGGCATACTGAGTGCATGAACATATTTTCCAATCATGATTCTTGAAGACAGTGGTCGGGTCATCCTCAGAAGACGGAGATAAATCCCAAGCAAAGAAGAGAAGTCCTAGTCACCACGAGTGATCAGAATAAGTGAGCATGGCTAGCCAACCTTATTCGATGTTGTTGAAGACTCTTGAAGAGCTTCAAAAGAAGAAGAGATACTCGTGTGACTCGAGAAGCCTGGAGAAGACCCCCTGTGAGACTCAGGGTGTTGAAGACTTTGGTGGAAGCTGAAGCAGGCCAGTGGGACTCCAGTAACACTGTGGGATGCAGTATAAAGAACCTCCTGTGGGACTCAAAAGAGATACAGTGTGACTCTGTATCAACCATTGTAATTACTAACCGAATTATAGTGGAGAAACCATGTTGGGGGCGTTTAACCAACATGGAAAGGACATAGACCTTTGGAGCCGAACCATGTAAATCCTTGTGTCATGTGCCTTTACATTTACTGCATCACGCGAGGAAAGGCTGAGAGATATAGGAAGTGGATTGAGGCCTTAACAATCCATAGAGGTTTAATTGATAAAGAATAAATTAGTAAAAAGTTTAAAAGGATCACTGATTCGCCCCCACCCCCTCTTAGTGATCACACTGATCCGGGCACTTCAATTGGTATCAGATGGAGGTTGCCTCTAAAAGATCCAAGGGAGTCATTATGAAGTGCAGATTTGAGAGAATGAGAGAACACCCTCAAATGAAGATATCCTCCAAGACTCAGAGAAATAGAAAGAAGAAACAGGTCAAGAAGATGAAGAAGAAGGTTTCTACTAATATAGAAACACCTTCCATTGAAGGTAATGTGAAAGTCACAAAAGATGACAATTTCATTTATCACTCTTCTAATGAAGCCTGCTCTAGCTGTGATGATGATAGAACAATCAATGATCTTCTAAAAGCACTCAAATATCTTCGGAAGACAGTCCCCAGGGAAGTGGCAATGTGTATTGCTACAAGTATCCATGATATTCAAGACGAAAAATTATAGCTAGAAGAAGATTCCAATTCTATGGAAGATTAATTGGCAAGAAGGGTTGGCGTAACCAACACTCTCACAAAGCTGGTGAAGGCTAATGATGAAACCATTTCCCTTTGTAGTGAAATAATTGATGATGCCACTGAAGAACTAAAAAGAATAATTTGTGAGAAATAATTCTTTGAGATAGTGTTTAAAGAAGTTTTCCATGCATTGGAAAAGATGCATAGAGTGTCAATGGTTGTTAAAGATTGTCGACTAGAAGACAAAGTAAAAAGGGTAAAGGAGCATGAAAATTCATTGCAGGAAATGAAGATGGTGCATGAAGACCAAATGAAACAACTGAAAGATAATTGGGAAGGAAGGCTCAGATTTGTTAAGGATGAGAATATCTCTCTCAACAAGAAATGTTTAGAGCTAGAGGTGATATTAAAAAATAAGCAATCACCCAAAACTGATGTCTCCCAATCATCTGAATGAAGAAATTTTGCCACTCAAGTGTGTATTGATAAAGATGATTCCAAAAGAACGACATCCTCTAGTGAAAGGGAAACATCTTCTATGAAGAAGGTACCATACATACCATCTTGTACTAATCATTCTAAATGTTTTTTCACAAAAAGTGCAGTATGGAAGAATAACTCTAAACATGTATGGTTGAAGAATATGATGAAAGAGAGCTCTCCTGAAAAAAAAAACAGCAATTCAAGAGAAAGACTCAACAATCAGAAGAAGTCAAGAATACATGATTTGTGGGTCAATGTTGGTGTTGCAACAGGTATGTACATTATGAAATGAATTGTTGGTACAATCCTCTAAATATTAAAGCACAAAGGAAACCTATTCCAAGGGGGAGAAAGCCATAGAAGAAGAAGCAACATCCATAGGTCCTGAAACATGTGTTTAGTGCAAACAAATTTGGAATGTTTGATAACATCTGGGATGAATGCAAATGTGTTCACAAGAATGATACATTCCAATCTCCAAATGTTTCCAAAGATGATATGAGTAGAAGATCACAGAACCTGTCTAAGAATGAAGAAGTATCCTTGGGAAGCTAGCAAAAGAAAGTTGAAAATGCTCCCAAGAATATCTTGGAAAAGAAAGAGAAGTCCTTGGATTTAAAATCCAGGAAGGGTGATGCATCCATAAGGACCACCAAGAAAAAAGGCTTCTACTGTGGAATGACTGGTCGTACCATGGATCTTTGTAAACAAGCCATGGAACTAAATATAAGAAAACCGCACTCAACAGGACAATCAATCCAGAAGAAGAAGAAGGTATTGATTGAAAATAAGCTGACTAAGAAAGGTAACTTAAAAGCATCAAAGGAACCATGTTGAACATCCAAATCTGAAGTCTCACATCCAAATGACATATTAATCATCTGGCCAGAAGATTTGTAAAGAATGAGAAAGGATGAAAATAAACATACTAAAGCTAGTGAAAATGAAAACCAAAAGATTTCACATGAAAATGATGTTCTGTGTGTGAGGTGCAATAAAGCTGGTCATAACAGTAATGAATGCATGACACTCATTCCAGCTCAAAAATAATTCTTCAAGAGAATGAAGATTGCACTATGAGATTCTAGTGCTCAGAAGGCACTTAGAAAGAGAGGAGTCACACGCAAAGAAGTTGAACTAGTGTTAAGATCCACACAAGCACAAACAACATTAAAGATCAAACGTGCAAGTGTAAATAATGGAGAAAGTGGAACATCTCGGTTGAGAGAATTTTCTCAACCTTGTTGTTCAAACTAATGAACAAAGGATGTTCCATCATCTTCTATAATCACTAGTATATACATGTGCATACATTTCAGGGGATTGAAGATGATGATCATTCTCAAATTGAGAATGGTACGGACAGAATGGAGTGAACCCCTTGAGGGGGAGCCAATCTGTAGAAGATGATCTTTTGAGATACATATCATCTTTCGAAGAATGAAGGTATTCCAATCACACTTTCCTCTCTTGTTTCCTAATTATATTTAACATGTCAATTAAGGGGGAGTAATTGATTGAAGAATAATGGATGAAAGGGGGAGCTTTATCTTTGCATTTGAACTTTCTAATGAGTTTGGTGAAGTATGTGCAGGATTTAGCTATTCATTTATATATCTAAAATATTTCAACCCCTTGAAGCCTAATCATGATCTCACATGTATAGTGAATTGTGGACAACATTGAATTCATTGGTTACATCACTCTTGTTTTCTACATCAGGTTATCCCAAGTAGACTTAGAGATGATTTATTAAAGGCTCCTTGCTAAAGTGAACATGTGACATCATCCCACTCTTAGTGATTTTCAAGAAGATGATATTCAAAGGGAGGAAGTTATATTTTCAAGAGAACCACACCACAACTTTGAATTTTTTTTCCAATAAGGGGGAGAAAATCTTGGAACACGTATTCTCCCATTCATATGTGCTCTAGTGATATTGACAACAAATACAAAGGGGGAGATTTTTGTGCACTGTGTTGCATTTGTTGACAAGGATTGAATGGATGACAAGGAGTGTCAATATGTGAATGAGAGAGATGTGATGGTGATGGTGATGTTATTAATAAGGTGTCAAGGATTGAATGGATATGTGAATGACAAAGGAAGAAATGGTGATGGTGATTATTGGAGAATGACCACGGTACTAAGAAGCATGTCACTTAGGAGAATCACTAAGTGGCATTGAAGGTAATGGTTGAAACACTCTCTATACAAAATCAGACGATTGTAGAACTGATCTTGATGTTCCAAGACATGTATCAAGGAGATACAATGTCACAACATTGTTATAAGTCCATGCATTGTCTTCACAATGCATGAGGAGATAAAAAAGTTTCATCCACTATCACTAAGTGGATGAGGAATGAAGAAGGGATCCATCCACAACCTCCAAGTGGATGAAGTGGTTTGAGGAAGACAATGCACTATCTCTTAGTGCATGTGGATTTGAAGATGATACAACCTCATATATGATTGGATTGAAGAAGAACATTGAAGATCAAAGTGATTTATGATTATTTGTTGATGAAGATAGTTGAGAGATCCTTGAGAATTCAATAGAAGAAGAAGAAGAGATGTTGGAGAAAATATATGGAGTTCATAAGAAGATGAAGATGAGAAGTAGTATGGTTTGACATATTTTATCTTGGTTACTTTGCTTTTATACAATGTACCAACTATGTACTTTAACAAAAAAATAATAAGCCAACCAAGGAGGCCAGCCGAGGTCCCTCACCTCAAGCAGTTGCAGGACCTGAGGGTCAACCATGATCAAGGGATGTCCTCAAGACCAAGGCCTCCTTGAGGCATGGTGTGGGCTGTGTGTAAGCCCGTGGGTGCCACACGGTGATGAACCCATGTAGCATGGGCACTAGAGTGCACCCGAAGGAGGCCGAGTGGGCGCTAGAGCGCGCCCAGAGGAGCATAGTGGGCGCAGAAGTGTGCCCACAGGAGAACCGGTGCGGGGCGGCACTGGAGGGGGAGAGGAGATTTCTGAGAAGATGGTGGGAGGCGATGGTTGTCAAACCTCAGAAAAACCACAGTGCATTTCGATGTGGGGTGAGTTTTTAGAACGCGGAAGAAATCCTGGCCGCTCATCCGATCGCGCGTCTAATCGCTGTCGTACATCTCATCCGCGTCGCTGGGTTCTAATCCTAGCCATCCGCGTTCATTAAACGCCGATCCAACAGCGTTGGAGTTGTCTCCTACCTCTCGTTGAGCTGAGGACTCCCCGCAATACCTCCCAAAAACTAGAGGCACCCGAGCATTTGAGAAGAAGCTCTTGGCTGCCTCTGATGAAGTGAAGGCCTCTATTGTGTTCGTCTCTCCATTACGAACACATGCATGCGTTAAAAGTCGCATGCATGAAATGAGATGAAGAATTTCGAGGGAGCCCAAGGAAAACGAAGTTGCTGAGGGTGCGTTGCTCGTTCGACAAGCAAGGAAAGGCTCTACATGCATTCATAAACGCATGCACGTGATGCGTATACCAAGATTGAAGGATCCCGTGGATGAAAAAGAAAGAAGCAAATAAAAGTGATTCCTGGAATATCTCATCTGCGTTTGAAGATCTCAAAACACTATAGATCTAAGGCCTTCAATGATTTGAACCAAGCGGCTTTGATCAAACTCCTTGCCTATAAAAGAAGCAGTCTGAGGCCAATGAAGGTTGCTGCTGTTCGTCTGAGAGAAGGAGTGACGCGAATCTCCTAGCCTAGCGAAGTTCGAAGCTCTGTGCACCACTTGTGCGGTAGAGCATCCCGAAGCCACCCGAGGCTTTGAGAGTTCCTTTCGCACTACCCCTGCGTGAAAGAAGTAAGAAGGAAGGCCTCCCTGCGCGCTCCCTTGTGCGACAGGGAAGAAGCGCAGCCTTGCGCGCCCGCTGCCCGCATACTTGCGCGGTAGCAAGTGGCCACACCGTCTGTGCCCACACACTCACGCGGGAATAGGAAGCCACTGAATTCCCTTTGTGTGGTAGGAAGAAACTGAGTCGCGCACACTTGCACGCCTTCTCTACTCGTGAACTCATGCGGCAGGAGGAAGCCGTCGTGCCACCTGCGCGGTAGGAGCTATCGCACCTGCGCGACAGAAGAAGTTGTCGCGCCACCCGCACGATTGAAGCCCCTCCTGCACCATGTCTGGTTGAATATAGGGGGTGGCCGCATAACTTGCGCGCCCTCCTTTTTTGAGAAGTGGAAGGCCACACGTTTCTGTGTTTGTGTGCTAAGTGGAGAGTAATCCCATAACACTCTTGGGTGTGTGTGTGTGTGTGCACGGGTTGAAGAAGGAAGGCCGTGTGTTCAAAGTGGAAAGGAAGTCCGTGAGTGCAAAGTGGAAAGGAAGGCAGTGTGTTCAAAAGGAGAGGAAGGCCACACCATCTTTGAGTGTGTGTGTGCAAATTAACAAGGAGGTCTAACCCTTATTGTGTGCACAAGTGGACTGTGCACACTTTGAAGAAGAAGAAAAGAACAAAGTGTGTGTAAATTAACAAGAAGGCCATAGCCTTGTATGTGTAAAAGTGAAGGAGGCCATACCTCTTGTTTGTGCCCAAGTGAAGTAAGAGGATACATGCATGTCCATGCATGTATGAATAAGTGAACAATTGGGTGAACACCTTGAGAAGAAAAAGAGAAGGAGAAATTCACACTAAAGAACAACACACAATTTGGTGTGTGTGAAAAAGGATTAAAAAGTGTAACTCGAAGAAGAAGGTGTGTGTGCTAAAAGAGATTTCACCCTTTAAAGGCTTATCACACCAAGAAGAAAAGCAGAGAGCATTCTTGAATCCATGCACATGCACACGTAAACAAAGTTTAAATTAGTGTGTGTACATTTGAGAAGTCTGAGGACAAAAGTTCTTGAAGATATTTGAGATTCCATGCAAGTCATGCATGAAGATTGAGAATTCATGAAATCAGTGCATGAAGATTCAGAGAATCCATGCACTCCGTGCATGAAGTTGAATTAAAGAGAGACTGAATCCAGACTGAAGTTAAAGACATAATTCATCAGAGCTTACATTAGTTGAGCAAACCAAGAAGATTTAGTGGGCATACATAGTGCAAGAACATATTTTCCAATCAATATTCTTGAAGACAGTGGTCCAGTAATCCTTAGAAGAAAGATATAAAGCCCGAGAAAAGAAGAGAATTCCTGGTCACCACGAGTGATTAGAGGAAGTGAGCAAGTCCATCAGACGTTATTCGAGGCTGTTGAAGACTCTCGAAGAGCTTCAAAAGAAGAAGTGCTACATGTGTGACTCGAGGAGCTAGGAGAAGACCCCCTGTGAGACTCAGGGTGGAGAAGTGTTTGGTGGAAGCTGAAGCAGGCTAGTGAGACTCTGGTAACACTGTGGGATGCAGTATAAAGAACGTCATGTGGGACTCAGGAGAGATACAGTGAGACTCTGTATTGACCATTATAATTACTAACCGAATTATAGTGGAGAAACCATGTTGGGGCGTTTAACCAACATGGCAAGGACATAGGCCTTTGGAGCCGAAACTTGTAAATCCTTGTGTCCTGTGCCTTTACATTTACTGCATCACTCGAGGAAAGGGTGATAGATACAAGAAGAGTGGACCGAGGCCTTAAAAAGACATAGAGGTTCAATTGATAAAGAATAAATTAGTCAAAAGTTTAAAAGGATCACTGATTCACCCCCTCCCCCTCTCAGTGTTTACACTGATCCAGGCACTTCAGTTTCCTTTAAAAAACATAGGATATCATATAATGTGTATTAAATACAATATTTTTATCACATATCATTCTCCAAATGCAGTAAATGAGATTATTAATGATACTATAAGTAAGGCGTATTATCCATGTGGCTGAAAAATGGTGGTACCTATGTCAGGGGTTGGAAACACACATCTTATAATTTCTAATTTTAATGATTGCAATAGAAATTTTAAAGAGTATTACCAAGTGTTCTTTGGAAAGGAGATATAGATGACCCTATTGTTCTTTGGAAAGGAGATATAGATGACCCTCGTGTGTGTGGATCCCCTAATTGTTACATTTTCAATATCAATGGTCTATAGAAGGACATGATATTGATCAGTACAAAAATATTCTTGGTTTAAGATTATTTTTTGTATAATATGTATTTCCATAGGATGGGGCTACCTATAAAGTGATTTTTTATTTACGATTGGTTTATCACATGAAACATTATTTCCTGGATTATTACTCACATTTTTTCCAATTGATACCGTATCACACAGTTACACATAATGGATTATATCATGGATATATGTTGACATTATTAAAATATAGTGTGTGATTATGATTTCCTATTTTAGAACTTTTACATTCCATATTCATGTATTTGTCTATTGGAATGGTTTTTATGAAATCAAATGGAAATTATTTGAAAATGGATTTGAATTTATAAAAATTCATTGTAAAACTATTTTTTAATGAATGTACTACTTTATTCATGATATTATACCATTTATAGACTCTATGGAGGTATCATATGGGTTTTTTATCACAACCCATTTTTCTCCATTGGGCGTTGTAGATGTTATAGTGTAGGATTTGGTTAAAGATAAAAGAATATTATAGCGTGCTGGTTTTTATTATTATGACATCAATCAATTTTACAAGGTATTCTGGTGAGAGTTAGTCGCATGAAGACTTTCTATATTAGTTAGTTTTTAATTTTTTTTATAAATATTATTTATATTTGGTTGTATGGATCTTGTATGTATCTATTTATTTCATGATGTAGTCTATTTACTATCTGTTTGGGTTATACTGAACACATTTTACCCTTATTTGGTTACACCACACCACTGTGAAGGACTGAGTTGATTTAATTTTATAGTTAACCTAGGTTTGATGAATACATAATGGTATCTGTGTGATTTTCAACATGATGATAGTTAAAACATCTTATGAGTCGTTCTGTGTAATGGGTAGACAAGTTTCTAGACCATCATAATTATAGTTGTAAGTGTGGGAGTGTTCCTAGATTGATTAATTCCATATCTAAAATCAAGTTAACATGGGCGGTCTAGAATCTTTTTTACTAGTTTATAGAATTCGTGTGTGATGTCATTTTCATAAACTAAATGATATTTTAATTTAAAGGGACATATTACTTATTATTATTATTAATATTTCATTAATTTAATTCATAGTTTCTTTAAATTTTGTATGTATTAAATCATTGATCTGATTTTATGTAGTCTGTCCTATGAATATGGATTATCCAGTATTTTTCTTACCATGTAATTAACATAGAATGCCTAGAAAGGTCTCTTCTATAACTGGGAGGGGAATCTGTGAGCTAGGATCTATAGATTAATACATTAGCATACCATTCTATGGTTGATGTTGTATTCCATAAAATTCATTCTCTAGGTCATGTAAGTACCGGGAACCCAAGATGAGGAGTAAATAATTGCACAATATAAACAAATCAACACCCACCCATATACATTGGTGACGATTTTACCAAATAATATGAGGAGATTATTGAAAATATTGATAGGATATTCATCTTCATGAAGATATCTGAGAACTATAGTCTGGTTTTCTCAACATATATGATCGAAGAACCCAGGAAAAGATGGTGGGGTTATATTGTGTAAGATATGTGGTAAGAGGAACTTACCTAGACATCAATCAGCAAAATTTTTCAATCACTAGTTTTAACTCGATACATTAGGTAAAATAAATACTTAGAGAGTTTCTAATCGTAAAGAAAGGGGAGCATACTATTTTTCAGTATTCCACCCATTTTTTTGAGATGATGAATCTAGAAGTGGAGATTTTCACCATTGAGAACCTAGTGGCCTGATGGTTTTAGTTGGGTTTGTGGTCCCATATTTGGTCAAAGTCAATTCTCAATTGTTTTCTTCTTCATGTAGGTAGTCAAAACTGTATCCTTAGATGAGGCTGACATTGATTGAATAAAGGGATTGGATGGGGCATTAGTTGGTGTTGTTTTCATCTATGTTGTATTTTATAACTTGAAAAGTTAGCACATGGTTAGTCAGTTTTCATCAAGACGAATTTAAGGTCTCAATTAGGGTAATATAAAGGCATCTACTATGAGTGTGAATGATATAAAAATATTTTTCTTACCTTTGTAGAGTATCCTATGAATTTTCATCATTGTGGATAGTCTAGTAACCTAAATCATTTTCATGAAAGGATATCTCAGGGCTTTAAGGAATAATCCACCACAACCAAGGCTTTATAGGTTCATAATAATAATTCATTGAGTGGTGGGTATAAACATCAATATAACAGGGATTTTCTTGTGGAATATACTATAAAGTATTATGTAGAAAATCATATGCTAGAGGAATCTATAATAGCACCTGCAACAATTAGAAGTTCAATAATTTGTATTTCATTTTTTGGTGGTATCTTTTTTTGATATAGGTGAAAGTCATTCCTTGATATCATCAATGTTATTTGAGGTATTTAGTTCATGGTTTGTATTTATTTCATTTACGATGTGTCTTTAAACTCTCTTGGGGAGGAGGTTTTGATAAGGTTTCAAGTGTCTCATGTTCCAAGTGTTGAATGTCGAATTCAAGGTGGTGTGGGAATTTTTACTTTCTAAAATTTAAATATTCAAAAATATACTCAACATGCATTTGATGATAATAGTTAAGTAACAAATACTTTATTATCCTTACTAGGTTCAATTTTTATCATCTAATGGGTTTACTCAGGTTTTTATGGGTGAGTGTGACACTATATTGGAATCATAGGATCATACTATACCATTATGGGGGTAATTTCATGCAAAATTATAGATATTTTTTTTGATGTTGTTGACCCATTTTTAGGATGAATGTTGTATGACGTTTTGAGTTCACACCCTTAAGTAATTATAGATTATTTTCTTAATTTTTCCCCAAAGAGAGATATAGAGTTTAATATTGACATTCTCCCTGGTATGATACAAACACCTCTACCATTTTTTTGAAATCATCCTAATGATTTAGCGTAACTTAAAAAACTAAATGATGATATAGTGTATAAAGAAATTTATTTATCCTATTATTTTACCACGGTATTTATCATTAATCATTGTTATGAATGTAGATGAGAGTCTCAGAATTTCTATTTATTATTTAAAGATAAATCGGGTGACAGTTAAATAAAAATTATTTGACTCGGAATGATGAACATTTTCACTACATTAGACAGACATATTGGTTTTAGAAGATTGGCCTTTAGTTAGGGTACCACATGTTAAGAGTCTATGAAACTAGTTGACCGAATACAACTTTTAGGTGCCGATATGGTCATTTTGAGTTTCTTGTTATTTTATTCTGTATCACTAACACTCATATTAAATTTACACCTTTTAAAAATATTATATTTCATTAGTTCTTAATAACATATTTTTTGTGTGTTAATGGATGGTATTTTCATGTACTCTAAAAAAGAGGAGGAGTATGTAAACCATTTAGATATCATTATTTGAACCATGATAGATCATTTTTTATATGGTAATCCATACAAATGTGAGTTTAGGATCTGAGACATGAAATTTTATAGGCATGTGATATTTGAGAGGGGTATCTCAGTGGATAATTAAAAAATATATGGTGTTATTTCATGAGAAAACCTTGAAAATGAGTTTATGATATGAAGAATCTAGGTTTGGGATGGTTAATATAGATTCATGTTCAAGACGTATCAAAGATCACATACTTAACAGAAGAGTTAACCTATTATGGTGTAATGTTTGAATTGAATGAAAAATGATGGAGATTTTTTAAGAGATAAAGGTGGGGTTGACTTCATCACTAGTATAGATGATTATGGAATCAGGTTCAGTTTAAGTGGATTTATTTGATTGTTTTGTTATGGATTTCTCATGTTCCTTGATGAAGAGGGAAAATGTCGTGAGCTAGGGCTCTCATCAGTGTGCTATCATGAGAAAAACTAACCTACCCACAATCTTGAGTTAGAATTAGTTATGCAAGCACACAAAACAATGAGTTTATATCGCTTTTGGGAGTAGTTTATAGTGTATTCTCATCATATGAGTTTTAATTTTTTTACATAGTGGGATCTGAACATGCAACAAGGACACATTTTGTAGAATCATATGACATTGGATTTTGATATTTCATTCACTCATAATAAAGGGAATCTAGTTTCTATTGTGTTGAAGAGTAACCTATAGACACATGCTATGATGGAATCAGTTGAGGAGTGTTCTTTGATTAGTTTGTATTCTGAGATGTCCTAGGGAGTTGAAGAGGATGGTAGATGAGTTTTCGTGTATTTTATGGACGGTGTCTTATCTTTTGATGATTGAGTTTAGATTGAGTAGGAGACATAGTCAACTTCCAATTCTTTGGTAAAATCTTATATAGAATGTAGATCATAAGTGAGTAGTCTTAGACTCACATTGAAGGTTTGTACTTCTATAGATGGTTTTTATCTCAATCTATTTGAATTAGGATTTTATTGACATTGGACACCTTCCATGTTTGTCCGTATACAATAGGGTGTAACATAATCGAAATAATAAGATTTTTTTTCTTTCTATATATATTTAATTAAATTTATTAGATTATAATAAAAACATAAAATTATTTATTAGTTATGTTGAATATTTAAGACATTATAATACTAATTTAAATTATCTCTTAAATTTTTCTTTTATGAAATTTATATTTTTTAAATCATATGATATAATATTTTTAAATAAATTATTATTTTTATGAAATAAGATTTTCAATTATATTTCAATTTTATGTCATACATAATTCTTTTTATAAACGTGGTTTATTTTTTATAACAAATAAATTTAACTGATTATTTTGGTTTAACAAAAATATATTAGAATGAATTATAAAATAACTATAAATAATTATTTTGAATTACATGGTTTACTAAAAACATTTAAGAAATATTATGAAAATTAAAATTAAACATAATATCATTTAAATATGAGAAATAAATGAAATGATGAAAATATTCACAAATAAAATTTGATTATTCATAATTGATAATATTTAAATAAATATGTTTTTTATAAAATATATATTATATATAATGAATGAATATTAATCCATTTTTTTAAAAAACAAAAAATTTAGATTTCTATAAATTGAATTACAATAAAAATTATGTTTTATATGATGATTATAAAAAAAATATGTGAGTTATATTTTGAATTATAAAATTTATGTAGTATAATTTATAATAAAAAATAAAAATTATAAATATATCATTAAAAATATTATATATTATAATAATTAGTTTAAAAATAGTGTCATTAAACTAAATTAATTTATTTCAAAACTCAAATTATATTAACTTTATAAAAACACATAAATAAATAAATAAAAATAAGAGAAGAGAATAAGGGGACAAGGTGGTTCATTTTTGGGAGAGGGTTTTATTTATTATTAGTGTCTTACCATGCAGAAGGGTTGAGTTCGACTGAAGGGTGAGAAATGTTTAGAAACATTCCACTTCGAGTAGATATGAAATGATGGGGTCTTGAACTTACTGAAGAATAAAGTGTAATGGTTAGGGATTCTATGTGAAGAAGATAGGCTTGAACATAGTTTTGAGGTCGAACAAAAACTAGATAACCACAAAGGGGATTCGACCTCAGAAGGCTGTAAAATGTAAGTGAAACCTAATATTCATCGTTTTTTCCTCTAATAAAACATTACTGGTATGAAAAATAATCTTGATATCAAATCTTCATGATGGAAAGTTTATCATTAAATCAATTTCTTCTTCTTTTCATCATCTACTACCCCATATTGGTTGTTTTCCATAATATGTTTTTGTCTATTCCACGTATATACCAATCCTTTGGATAATTTTGAATTTATCATTCTATATTTTTTTTCTATAAATAATATGGATGTCGATGTTATTCATATCTTTCTACTACATCTCAGTTCAGAACAATTTTTTTTATGATTGTGTTTGTATGAACCTAGACCTTCTTTTCAGGTATGTTTTCCTTTTCTGTTCATTATTGGTAAAAAGAGGAGAATATATAAATTTTAAAAGTACACATCGTGTACTTACTATGTACATGCCGTGTACTTTGTTTTCGCGCAAGTCCATGTGCTAGCTGTGTCCGGGCCACACACACGGTGTGTAGGGGTGATGTGGAGGCCACTTAATGCGGTGTATGGAAAATCCTAGTAAACTATGTGTACTCTAAAAGTACACGCCGTGTAATTTATTTATTTTTTCATTAAATGGACTGGGGTTGTGACTTAACCCCGAATACGTATTCATCTCTAGATTCTTCGACATACAGCAAGGGCACGACTGCAGATCTTCTCCGAGCCACCGATCTGCCACCTACAGTCTGAATCTAACGATGTTGGCTGCAATAGAATCGCAGCGGTGAGTTCTTTGTTCTTCACTGGCCATGTTTCCTCATTCTCTTTATTATGGGAGTTATCTAAGGATGAAATTTTTATAAATTATTGCAGATATACTCCATTCTAGGACGATTCATGGGCCTAGGTTCAAGTATATCGATCTTCAAGGATCGAGGTAGGTTGTTTGTTTCCTTGCGACGAATGTCTTTGAGTTTTTGTGAAAAAGTTTTGGATTCCCATGTATCAGGTATCTCGGGTTAGGGTTTTGATCGTGAATTATTATCTACATTAGAATGCTTGTATGATTAAGTTAAATAGATGAATATTATAGGCCTGTTTCATATTTTAGGATCACCCATTTGGTGTTATCCTTGTTTGGTTGTTTATCACCTTTTAACACAGTTTCCTGAAAGGAAACCCTATTGAAATTGCTAGTTTTCTTGTTATAACTGATTGCATATATTTAATTCTATTTACATGTTTTTGATTCATTTTATCTATTATCCAAGTAGTTGCTGAATATACTTAGGGATGCTAATAGTCTTTTACACACGACTAGACTACTCAGGGCTGGGTGAACCTGGTGTGTTAGACTAAAGAGGGGATTGATGATTCAGGTCATCCCTAGAGAGTATGTTATAAATTAGTATCATTCATAGGACCTATTGGAATTTAACATTGTGCTTCCTCAGAGTGTCCTTAGTTACGTATCGAGACTATAGGGGGAATTAGATGTAAGTTCTTCCTCATAGAGTCTATTGTTTTCATTGTATGACCGCATGGGAATTGAACATGAGTGCTTTCCAGAGTGTCTGTGCCATGTATGATTAGCTGACTATAGGGGTCTACTAGTATGAGCCACCAAGAGAGTCAGTGTGAATATTGATTGGTTGGTTGTGAAGAGTCCACCAAGCCAATGAACAATCTTGTGTTTTGTACTCCTTGTAGTTTAGGTAGTCTGTTGAGATACAAGTTGTGTTACTTTCTATTCTTTGGGAATATATAGATGTTTCTAGACTCCTTGAGTGATAATTATATGACTTAATTAAATTACTAAATATATGTGAATGGAGATTTGAGGGATTGTTTACTTTTGTGTACTCCTGTTTCTCGGTTTCATTTATTTCATTTACTTTTTCTATATTACTTACAAATAGTAGGGCACAGATCTTGTCGTGGTTGCCTAATGGGATTAGTCTCACACCCTGTTTGGGTCCTTCTTTTTGGCCCAAACAGGTTATATGGTTGCAGGTGGGGATAGGAAATGTGGCCTTTAGACTTCAGGTACATGATTGCTTATTGGAGCTGGAGATCATAGGACCGAGCCTAGGCTTGTGATGCTACTGGAGTTGCTATTTACTTTTAGTACATTGTTCATAGATGTATTTTAGCATTTTATTGTGTTTTCTTCTTTCCTTAGAAACTTTTACCTACTACATATTTTTCATCATTTTTATATTATATATTGATTCCACTGTTTAGTTTCAGTTATTGTATGTTGTTTACTACTTCTGCTATTGACTGTTATTTCCTTTTCTTTGTATACCTTACCAAATAAGGGTAGTGTTTCCCCAATGACTCACTAAGGCCCTTGCTGCTAGTCGGAAGCCTCTAGAATTTGGGGAAATGCACTTGAGGACATGTGGAGAACTGGGTACGAGGCACCAATTTAGTGGCTCTGGATTGGGGTCATTACAATGTGGTATCTGAGGCAGGTTATTTTCTTTTATTTCTATTGACTTACTATTAAGCGACAATAGATAGAGATAAGACGGAATATGTATGTGGTAAATAGCTATGCCCAGGAATTCTAGACCCCATGTGCTGGGTAAAAGCCAGGTTACCTCGAATATTTCAATTTTCGAGTTTTGAAAATGTTACAGTTTACATGATTTCACCATTGGGTGGTGCACTTGTTTTGTGATGTTACTATTTATATGATTGTGGTTCTATTTTGTTGCAACCTGATGAGATGAGGGTATGCCATCTCGTGAACCATATAGTCACTTTTTAGGAGATCACATGTCATGAATTTTGTCATGTTTTCTTGATTGAATTAGAAATTGGATGTTGTTGTGATAGACACTGGGATAGCAATGTATGTTGTTGTGATAACTACTGTTCTATAATACCTGCTATGTTGATAGGGTATTGTTGTTTTGGGATTCAATATCATGGATGCCAAAATTTAGTCTTATAGGATTTATGGGCCCTCGAAGATCGAAATTTGGTGGATCGTGAGTTGTTATATTGTTTACTAGTTATATTCATGGTTATGAATCCAAGATTTGATTCGCGAAGAGTATGTGACCCCAAGGATCGGAATTTAGAACCATAACGCTTGTTTCTCTGTGTTTTCTGGGCTTCGGTGCTGTTTTGAGGCTACTGCCCGGAAAAACCTAGACTACAAGGTGCGTACTTCATGAATACATGTCGTGTAGTTTTTAGCCGTGCCACTTACTGTGTGGGTAGGGACACAGGGTTTTGAAAGTTTTTATAAGAACACGTCGTGTACTAGTTTACACACCGTGTATTATTACTCGAGTATCTGGCCCTGTCACAAACAATAGAGACTGGGGGTTTCCTTCAAGTACACGCCGTGTCTGTTTGGAACACACCATAAAGGGTCGGCCATGTGTCAGGCCGTGTCGCTAACAACACGGGCCAGGTAAGGCATGTCTACTACACACAATGTTGTCCTTGAAAATGCCATGTAGTTTTGTCTTAGAAAATCCATGTGACCTAGCCATATAGCTGAATACTTGGGTTGAGAAATCTGCAGGGAAACACGTCGTATACCATATTGACACGACATGTAGTAGAGTTTCGTGTACCAGTCTGTGTGGCTAACAACACGGACATATGAAAAATATTAAGGACACACCGTGTAAGTGGACAAACACTCCATGCAATTTCCTGCTGGGCCAGTCTGGGTTCCTTGCGGTGTGGGAGTAATCGGGTAGGAATAAAAATGGGTTAATACACTTTTTGTAGTTTGAGGACACGCCGTTTAGTTGGGTGGTTTACACATCCATGTATGGCCAAGGTACATGCCCAGGGTAAAATTTCAGGAAACACACCCTTTAGTGGTTCTACACGCCGTGCTAGTCATATTTTTCCAAAATAATAGAGTTTTCCTCTCCTTTTCCATTTTAATCTCTTAAGTTTAAACAGTGATAGTTTTTAATAAAGGTGTTCTTGTGATCATTCATACTTATGGCACCAAGACGTCCTCCCATTGCACGTCTGGAACTAGGCAGTGACCGTACACCTGATACGACATATCAGGGACTACCAGTAGTTCCTTCTATAGTTCCTAATATGGCACCTGAAGTGATTCCAAACACTGGTGTCAGAGCTTAGTTCATAGAGGGTTTCATGAGATTCATGTTGACCTTCCAGGGAACCAGCATCCTACCCCGTCTATGGTAGAGCTGTTGCGAGTTTTTCAGCAGCAGCAACCTCCCACGTTCACAGGGTATGGAGGATCGCAGGCTACAGAGTCATGGCTAGAAGCTATGTTATCCATCTATGAGCACCTAGAGATGACACCTAAGAGGATAGTAGAGATGAAAACTTATATGTTGCGAGATTCCACCCAGAGATGGTGGGATGTGGTTTCACAGTCAGGGCACCAACAAGCTATGTCTTGGGATGAGTTTCAGTGTAAGTTCTACGACTACTTCTACCCGGTAATTCTGAGGGCTGACAGAGCCAGAGAGTTCATGAACCTGCAGCAGGGTACTGTCACAGTTATGGATTATTCCTGTCACTTCATATAGTTATGGTGTTTCACTCCCGTTCTGTGGAATGAAGAGCTGTTTTTAGTGAGGAAGTTTGAGGAAGGCCTCAGGCCGGACATCAAGTCACAGGTGAACTTATTTCAGTTGACTTATATTACTCTGATAGTCAACCATGCACTTATCACGGAGAGAAACCTGGGGGATACTGAAGCTTTGGACCAGGGAGGTTCAGGTTCCCGGGAAGATTCCTTTCAGGTAGACAGCAGGAAGCGCCACTGAGAGTCTACACAAGGTGACTCGAGGAAGTGAGGTATTCCTTCTGGTAGATGAGATATTCCTTCTGGAAAACAGGTGGTGTGCTATCAGTTTGGGAAAATGGGAATACAAATCCTATGTGCCTGAGAGACCCATTGGAGTGCCGATCTTGCAGCAATATGGGTCATCTGCAGCGTTTCTGCAATGTTCTTCTTCCAGGGACTAGTGAAGGGGGATAAATTTTGACTCCACATACAGGAGCAGGATTAACTGTTCCGTAAGAGACTGGGGGATAGAGTTATTCAGATCATTCAGTCTAGGGTATAGGCCGTGGATGTAGTGGTCAGGATTAAGAGGCTCAGCTTAGTGATCTTAGGCTATTACACAGGGCTGCGGTGCATGACAAAATTTCATGGTAGAGCTGATTCATCAAGATCTGATCCTGGGCCTTCTACAGTTCAGGTACGATTTTAGTAGCCTCAGTTTTATTCTTTTCACTTTTCGATACAGAACCTACTCCGAGCTTTATTTATGTGCATACCATGGAAATCCAAAGACTCATTGTTTATACTTTTGAGGATATGATGATTCTAGACACTCATTTGGGAATTAGAACTCCTACCGTGCGTCAGTGCTTAGACTTTCCCCTTGAGGTTGGTGGGTGTCATTTTTCATGAAGTCTCTATGTTTTGGAGATGGCGGGATATGAGGTCATTCTCGGGATGGACTGTTCATTTCCCTTCCAGGCCTTTGTTGATTGCTATCGTCGTAGGGTAAGTTTCACATCACCAGATGGCAGATCGTCTCTTCACAAGGGATAATGGGATGTCCAGGCGAACAGATCTAGACCCATGCATCATGCATTGGGCGGTGTTACAACCCATATTGCTAGCTTATATCCAGATGACCATGGTACTTTTCAGATATATTTTCCTCTCGTGGTTAGTCTCTTTTCAGATGACTTTCCAGAAGACTTTTTGGGTTTTCCTCCAGAGCGTGAGGTGGACATTTCTATTGATATTGTTCCAGGAGTGGCACCAGTGTCCATTTCTCCATATAGGATGTCTACACCTGAGCTGTAGGAGCTCAAGAAGTAATTGGAGGAGAATTAGACAAAGGGTTTTAACCAACCCAGTACATCTCCTTGGGGTTCGCCCGTGCTGTTTGCAAAGAATGTGGCTAGTACATTATGACTTTGTGTGGAATATGAGAATCTAAACCAGTTGATGGTCAAGAAACAGTATCCATTCCCGTATATAGATGATCTCCTTGATTAGATTCGAGGAGACGTAGTCTTCTCGAAGATCTACTTGAGATCCGGCTACCACCAGTTGCGTGTCAGACCATCTGATATACCTCTTACAACCGTCCGGAGCTGGTATGTTCTATATGAGTATTTATTTATGCCGTTCGGTCTCACGAACGCACCATCAGTTTTCATGGCACTAATGAACAGAGTTTTCCATTCTTACTTGGATTCTTTCATGGTGGTTTTCATGGACGATATCTTGGTGTACTCTCACACTAGACACGACCATGCTACCCATATTGAGATCGTTCTATGTACACTGAGGGAGAATTACCTATATTTTAAGCTCTCAAAGTGCCTATTTTGGATCGATGGGATTCACTTTCTAGGTTATTTCATCATAGAGACAAGAGTATTAGTAGACCCAGAGAAAGTGAGATCAGAAGTTACCTGGGAGCAGGTGAAGAATGTCATCGAGGTACGAAGTTTCTTAGGGCTGGCTGGTTACTATAAGCGGTTTATAAAGGACTTCTCACGCTTAGCAGCGCCATTTACGGGCTTGAAAAAGAAAGGTGTGAAGTATGTTTGGTTAGAAGCCGGTGATTCAGCATTTCAGGTGCTGAAGGGGAGATTGACTTCAGCACCGATTCTAGTTTTTCCAGATACGGGCAGGAGTTATACAGTTTTCTGTGATACATCTGGCATCGGGCTCAGAGCAGTGCTTATGTAGGAGGATCGTGTTGCTATATAAGGATCTTGTAAGTTGAGGCCATATGAGAGGATCTATCATACGTATGACCTGCAGTTGGCTGCAGTCGTTCATGCCTTGCGTTGTTGGAGACATTATATTTTGGGAGAGAATTTGTGGTATATACTGACCACAGAGCTTGAAGTATATCATCATGCAGCGTGACATGAATCTAAGATAGAGGAGGTGGGTAGAGTACCTACAGTCTTTCGATTTCAACCTTGATTATATGCCTGGGAAAGGAAATGTTGTGGAAGACACACTGAGCAGGAGGACAGAGATACATGTAGTACAGGAGGCCAGCAACGAGTGGCAGCTTATTGATCTATTTTTTGAAATGCATTTGTAGGTGCATGACAGACAGGGTCAGACATTTCTTTCATCTACAGCTGTTACCTCTTCCCTTATTGATCGAGTTCGAATGAGGAAGCAATTAGATTTAGATAGCCTAGTCCTATGGGAAAGCGTATTAGGAAAGGACCCTCTTCCTAGATGGATCATAGGGGAAGATGAGATCTGGAGTTTCCAGGGACACATATGGGTGATAGAAGATATACGCAAGGAGCTGATGCGAGACTATCATTCCTCAATTTGGGTAGTTCATCATCGTGTCACCAAGATGTATCATGATATACACCACCAGTATTGGTGGCCGGGTAAGAAGAGAGATGTTGCTAGTTTTTTTCATGAGATGGTCCACCTGTCAGCAGGTGAAGGCAGAGAACTAGTGACCAGCATGGATTTTATAGCAGCTACCCATTCCTGAGTGGAAGTTGAATGATGTCGTTATGGCCTTCGTGGCAGGGTTACTGAGATTGCCTCGGGGGAATGACTCGGTATGGGTTGTCATTGACAGAATCACGAAGGTTTCTCACTTCTTTCTGGTTAAGGAGACCTTTAGTGTTGATGTTCTTGGATGGTTGTACATCTGTGAGATTTTATGCTTGCATGGGGTTCCGAGTACTATATTTTCAGATAGGGACTCCCACTTTACAAAACAATTCTGGAAAAGGCTACAAAGGGATTTGGGTATACATGTACTTTTGAGTACAACTTACCATCCTCACACAGATGGCCCGTCAGAGCACACGATTCAGGTGCTAAACGACATGCTATGAGCATGTGTCATTGATTTGGGAGGTTCTTGGTAGAGACATATACCTCTAGAGGGGTTTTCCTACAATAATAGTTTTCAGGAAACTAATAATATGGCACCTTAAAAGGATTTGTACGGTATTCCCTGTCGATCACCCTTGTGTTGGCTGGAGGCAGGTGACGAAGCTATGGTGGGACCTTGTCTTGTTCAGTTGGCTACAAAACTGGTAGAGTTCATTCAGAAAAGGATTACTACAACATAGTCTCGGCAGAAATCTTATGATGATCAGTGGAGACAACCCTTGGAGTTCAAGGACGGAGATCAGGTTTTCCTACATGGTACCCTGAGGATGGGACACAAGAGGATCAAGAGACATGGTAAGCATTCACCGAGATATGTCGGGCCATTTGAGGTCCTAGAGAGAGTTATGATGGTTTCTTATAGGTTGTAGTTACCTAAGAGGTACCGGGCTATGCATGAAGTCTTCCATGTTTCTCAGCTTCGGTGTTATTTCTCAGTCTCATCACATGTTTTTCAACCCGAGGAGGTTGAGCTAGAGTCGGATTCATCATTCGAGTAGCATCCTATCAGGATTGTTGATCGTAGTGAAAATGTACTCCATGGCCGGTATTTTCCTCTAGTATGGGTGCAATGGCAACACATGTGTGTACAAAATGAGACTTAGGAGAAGGAGGCCGATATGAGATCATAATGGCCAGAGCTGTTCGAGGTTTCTTCATCGTCACCATATTAGGGAAATTCGGGGACGAATTTCGTTATGGGGGGAGTTTGTAAGAACCTGGGCCTTATTTTCAGTTATGTTTTCCTTTTCTGATCATTTTATGGAAAATAGTAGAATATGGAAATTTTACAAGTACACACCGTGTACTTTCTATGTAAAGGCTATGTACACTGTTTCCGCGCAAGGCTATGTGTCGGTCGTGTCTGGGCCACACACTCGGTGTGTAGGGGAGATGTGGAGGCCACTTAATACAATGTACGGAAAAGACTAGTACACGTCGTGTACTATAAAAGTACACACAATGTACTTTCATTTTTTATTAAACAAACTGGGGTCATGACTTAACCCCAAATTCATCTTCTTCTCTAGCTTTATTGACCAAGAGAGAGGGTATGACCACAGATCTTCTCCGAGCCACCGATCGGTCACCTGCTGTCTCAATCGAACGCTGTCAGTTTCAATATAATTGCATCGGTGAGTTCTTCATTTTTCTTTTTCCACATTTCCTGATTCTTTCTCTTGTGAGGGTTATATGAGGGTAAACAATTTAGACATTTTTGTAGATATACTCCATTCTAGGCCGATTCACGGGCCGAGGTTCAAGTATATCGATTCTATAGGATCGAGGTAGGTGGTTTGTTTCCTTACGATGAATGTCGTTGAGTTTTTATGCAAATGATCTGGATTCACATGTATAGGGTATCTCGGGTTAGGGTTTTGATCATGAATTTTAATCTGCCTTAGATTGCTTGTATTCTTGAGGTTAATATATGAATATAATATTATTGTTTCATGTTTTAGGATCACCCCTTGGTTGTTATCCTTGTTTGGATATTTATCGTTGTTTAGCACAGTTTCTTGAAAGGAAACCCTATTACAATTGCTAGTTTTCTTGTTATAAGTGATTTCATGTATTGCCTGCTATTTACATGCTTTTGATGCATTGTAGATATTATCCAATTAGTTGTTGAACATATATAGGGCTGCTAAAAGATGTTTACACATGACTAGACAGCTTCGAGCTGTGTCATCCTAGTGCGGTAGACTAAAGAGGGGATTGCCGATTCATGTCTTCCCTAGAGAGTCTGCTATAAATTTGTTTCATTTGCAAGACCTATGGGAATTGTAATTTTTTTCTTCCTCAGAGTGTCATTTGTTACTTATCAAGACTATAGGTGGAATAAAAAGTAAGTTCTTCCTCAGAGTGTCTATATCTTTCATTGCAAGACCGCAAGGGAATTGACAGTGAGTGTTTCCCAGAGTGTCTGTGCCTTGTATGATTACATAACTATAGGGGTCTTCTAGAATGAGCCACCCAAAGTGTAAGTGTGAATATTGTTTGGTTGGTTTTGAAGAGTCCACAAAGACAAAGAACAAGCTTGTGTTTTGTAATGGTAATAATTTTGGTAGTCTTCTGAGATACATGTTGTGTTACTTGCTATGCTTTGGGAATATAGAGTTGTTGCTAGACTCCTTGGGTGATAATTAAATGACTAAATTAAATTACTCAATAAATGTAAATGGTGATTTTTGGGATTGTTTACTTTAGTGTACTCTTGTTTCTCTGCTACATTTATTTCATTTACTTTTGATATATTGCTCAATGATAGTAAGGCACAAAGATTGTGGTGGTTTCCTACTCGGATTAGTATCAAACCCTGTTTGGGTCCATCTTTTCTGCAAAAACAGGTTATATGGTTGCAGGTGTGGATAAGGTATGTGGCCCTTCTACTTCAGGTATATGATTGCTGGAGTTGCTGTTTTCTTTTAGTACTTTGTTCTCAATTATATTTCAGCACGTTGTTGTGTTCGCTTCTTTCCTTAAATACTTGTACCTACAACATCATTTTTATCATTTTTATATTATTAATTTCTTCTACTATTTAGATTTGGTTATTTTATGCTATATACTACTTCTACTATTGACTGTTATTTCCTTTTCTTTGTATACCTTACCAAATGAGGGAATAGTTTCCATAATGACTCAGCAAGGCCCTCGATGCTAGTCTGCAGCCTCTGGTGTTTTGGGAAACGTGCTTGAGGTCATGTGGCGAACCGGGTATGGGGCACCAGTTGAGTGGCTCCGGATTCTGGTCGTTACAGTATAGATTGTCAACAATTTATATGGGTCTTATTAATAGTCATTGAAGCTCCATGATGTTTCTTGAAAATTAATTTGAATAAAAATGACACACACACACACACACACATATTTGTGATATAATAAATTGATTACACAGATATTGATGGAAAATGAAGAATCTTATTTAAATCACATAGTCATTTAATTCATTAATTTTAAACTAAAATAATCAACATAGTATTATATATATACATTATCACTATATTATCACATATCCTATTTATATTTAAATCTTTCATTTTTTAAATAATGGATTCGTTTTGAATTTCTAGTAGCAACAACATTTATTTATTATAGTCTACTACAAACTCTATACACTGAGGAAGGGCTATTCAAATCATTTCCTTTTTACAAATGGAGCACTCTATGCGATGATTATGGTGAGGAAGACTGAAAGAGGTTTTTTGTTTTTCTATGTTTGAGAGAAAATTGAGTGAGACAGAATGTCACCCATGAAGAAGACGAAAACCAGCTAAGGGAAATATTTAACATTAAATTTTTTATTTCCATAACTTTTAGTTATAATGAATGTCTCATCCAAAGTGATGTTTATATTTATTTCAAAATTATATAAATATTTATTTTATATGGTTATAAATATTTCATTAAATTATTATGTAGTTTTTTTATTTCCAAAAAAATTCATTTGTTTTAATTTTATTACCGTAAGAGAAAATAATAATTTTTCATTTGATAATTTTTGTTTGATTATAGTAAAGGAAACTATAATTTGACATTTATTCCTTCAAATTATATTATATAATGTAATTATTTATTCTAAAATATATTTTATTTCATTATATATTAATTATAAAATATATATTATTATGTTTTTATATTAAAATAATTAAATATCTCAAGGTGATCATTTAATTTTCAATATTCATTTCATTAAAATTTTATAATCATGGGGTATTTATTTCTAAAAAATATGTCTAGTCTTACTCAATATTGTAAATATATATTATATATTTATAAAATTTTATGTTGAAACTAAAAAGGGAATTTGATAATTATTTTAGACTAAATGCTTTCATTTTTATAAAATTATATGTTTTTGAAGTAAATATATTATCATGATTTTATTTTTAAATTTTTAATTCATTATTTTCTTCTTGGAATTTAAATTTTATAATTTCGATACAGAAATATCTAATTATAAAATATATCATTTTATTTTTAATTTCCTAAAATTTCATGAATCTTCTTATGTATGGAAATCATATATAACTCATCACATATCATTAATTTATAATAAATAAACTAGTTTTTTTATTTATATATATATGATTATTGAATAAAGCATATCATTATAAGAGATACATTCAAAAAATTATTTTTATGAGATTTATGAATTGATTACATGGATGAAAATTATATTGTCATTAATATACCATGAAAAGTCAATTTTTCAAGAAATTAGGTTGTTCCAAATCTCTAAAATGTTTTTTATGAATGTATTACTATATATATAAAAATATAAAAATATGTAAATATGTTTCCATTTTTATTAATATATTAATACTCTAGAGAAAATGTATATATATCTAAGGCATGCTTATAATTTCTTTAAAGTAGGTGATTTGAATTTCTAAACATGGTTGGAAAACGGGGTGTGAACCCTTATCATAGAAAATTATGAATGTTTATATAACATTCAATGTTTCAAGTAGCCCCATTATTTTGTTATTAAAATATTGAATTTTTTCTGGAAAATCACAGGATTATTTTTAATGAATTTTAAAAACTATAAGTATTTTCTATAGTTCTTTTATTGGTATTTTCAAAGATATTTACAAGGATATATTATAATTTATATGCAAAAAATATTTTCAAATGGTATTTTTTCATAGTCTTTGAAACCCCTGACATAGAAATTTAATTAAAATCCCATGTTATTAAAAATATTATCATCCGTATATTAGAATTAATAAGATGAAATAATTTAATTTACAATTGAGTTAATACAAGGAAAATTAGTTATTGTAATTTTTTATTTTTTTTCTACATGATTTAAATTTTACGATGTTCTAATTATCCCAAACCCAGACTAAAAATGGTTTAAAAATGTATAGATTGTTGTGTGTGTGTATTAATGTTTATTTGTAAAAGAAAAAATGCTATAATTTTAATATTGAATAAAAAATCATGGGTTTTGGTCGTTATATTTTTTATTATAGAAACAATCTAAAAAATTTTGATATTAGGTGATGTCTTTTGATGGAAAAAATTTATGCTATAGAATTTTATTTATATAATTATGTTATCTAAACAAATTTAGTTTTCCAAAGTTGTGATGATGAAGATTTGAAATTTTATTAAGATAGAAAAAATGAATTATGAGGTTTTAATTCATTTAATGGGGGGATGTAACATCCCAAATATTAGAATATTCTTATTCTTTTTATATATATTTTAATAAATTAATTTATATACAATGAAAATAAAAAAATGATTTTTTATTTATATTGAATATTTTATATTATATAACATTACAATAAATTATATCACCATCTATGATTTTATGAAATTAATGTTTTTCATACATTATGTTATATTATTTTTATAGAGAATAGATTTCTAAATAAAAAATATTCGTAAATAAATTAATTTTTAAATTTATAAATAACTCTATTATAAATGCAGTTTTATTTTTTAAAATAGATATATTTGATTTCTTTTTTTAATAAATCAAAATTTTATTGCAGAGAAATACAAACATATCATAAATAATTATTTTGGATTACTTGTTGTACTTATAAAATTTATGAAAAATTATGAAACTAATAATTTAACATGATGTCATTTAGTTATGTGAAATAAATGATATTATGAAAATATTAAAAAATAAAATTTGAGTATTCATAATTGGGAATATTAAATTAAAATATTTTATTATTAAATATATATTATTTTTGAATAATGAATATCTATAATATTTCATAAGAAAATAAATAATTTATCGTTGATATAAATTAATTTACATTTAAAATAATGAATTATAAGATGAGTATAAAAATATATATGGGTATTATTTTTAATTATAAAATTTATGTAACATATTTTATTATAAAATAATGAAACTATTAATATAATATTAAAAATTATATATTATCATAATTACATTTTAAACTATATATTAATTTTTATGAAATATTTGAATTTTCTTATAAAGTAAAAAAATGATAATGTTTTAAAAAAAATAACAATAAATATACATATTAATACATGATACGAGGATAAGGGGAGATGGTAAGTCATTTTTTGGGCGTGGGGTTCGTTTCTTCTTTAGAGATAAACAAAGCAGCAGGGTCGAGCTCAGTAGAAGTGGGAGATACGGTCTGAAGCTTGTCTTTTGGGGAATCCCTGAATATATGAGGGCATGATCATACTAAAGAAGAAAGTATATTGTCAAGGGAGTCCATGTGAGGGTGATAGTCCTAATCATAGATCAGAGGTTGAATAAAAACCCTTATCTGAAACAAAAGGGGTCAAGAACTTAGAAGGGAGTAAAAGCATTGTGAGTCTGATCTTCGTCATCATCATCCTTAAATGAAAAATTATTGGTATGTTTATTTATCAATATTTATAACTATTAATAAGGCAATGTTAATCAATTATTCAATTCCCCATTTTTTTCATCATCCATTATTATATAGTGACAGTTTCTAGTATATTTGTATTCAATATATATACCATTTTTGTCAAAAATTTCAGGTTTCATGTCTGAATTTATTTTTCATTAATTTATTTTGATATCCATTTTCTTCATATGTATCAACTACTACACTATTTGAAAAAAAATAATTATTGTATTCATTGTGACCAATTTATTCTCTCTATATTTAGAAATTCGAAAACTTCTTGAAGAATCTTGAATAAAATTAAAATTAGAACGATATATATATATATAATTTTGATCAATTTCAATGCTTTCACTATATGGTAAGGAAAATAGCTATTACTATATAAATCTACATCACATTTACTTATTTAATTCCAAATTGTAACTATCAATGAGGTAAAATATATATATTTATATAGTGTCACAATATCATCACATATCTGATTTGGATCTAATTTTTTTCAAATAGTGGATTCGTTATGGGTGTATAACAACAATTACATTTATTTACTTTATTTTATTGCATAATGTATACCCTGAAGAAAGAATAGTTAATAACATGGCATCATATAACTACTCCAAACAATGAGAAGAGTTCAATGAGGTATACTGTAAGAGGGATTTTATTTTTCTATGTTCATGAGAGAATATATTGATAGATAAATTCACTCACAATTAATAATAAAACCAGTTAAGGGAAACATTTATCTTTAAATTTTTTTTAAAAAAATATTATATTTCTAGGGAATTAATTTTCAAAATTTAGGTATATAATTATTCATAATTATTTATATTCATATATTCTATATTTATAATGATTTATTTAAACTGGAAAGGTATTTATTATTTTATTTTCAAAATATTCTATTAAAAATATTATTATCGCAAAGGAATGCATTTATTTTTCAATTAGGTATTTAATTTTGATTATAATAAAGTAAATAGTTATTTGAAAATTGTTCGTTCAAATTATATTAATAAAATTAATAATCTATTTCAATATATTATTTATGTTCTGAGAAAATATTTATAGAATTACAATGTTATTTTTATTGAATAAATTCAATTCTTTAAGGGAAATATTTATTTTCACATATTTATTTCTCTAAAATGTTATAATCATAAGGGATTTTTTTCCAGAACATTTTCATATATTTTTTAAAAATTATATATATATATGCGTTCTATATTAATAAGGTTTTAATTTTAAAATTATAAAGGAAATTATTATATTATTTTAAAAATAATAATTTTATTTTTATTAAAAGTAAATTTTTTAGAATTTTAAATTCAAAAAAAATTATTGTTTAATTTTACAGCCACATTTTCCTTTATGTAATTTAAAACTAATAATGTATCAATGAAAATATTTAATTATAAAATCTATGATTTCATTTTGAAATGTTAAAAATGTCATGAATGTGGTCAGATATAACCATCATTTATAACTCATTAAATATCATGAAATTATAATAAAAGTAGTAGTTTTATTATTTCTATATGTATGAGTATTGTATAAATATCATCTTTTTAATAGCCTTTTTAAAAATATTCTTTTTATTAGATATATGAATAGATTACATGGATGATAGTTTTTATTTCAATAATACTCCATGATAATTCAAATTTTAATGAAATTATTTTGTTATAAATCTAGAAGATGCATTATTAGGAAAGTATATATATATATATAAACTTATAAGTGTATGAAAATATGTGTCCTAGATTATTTATAAAGAAAAAATCTAGTGAAAAAGTATATATATAAGGTATGCGTAAATTTTTTTATACAATTAAGAACATGAATTTTTTAAACATTGTAGGGAAATGGGATGTGAACCCAACCCGTAGGAATGTGGGTAAGACCAGGCATTATTTAATTTTTTATGTGGCCAAACTATTTTTTTTATTCTATTATAATGTTTTTGGAAAACCATTAGATTATTCTTAAATATTTTTAAAGAGCATAAGTACATTCAATAATATTTTTGTGGTTATTTTTAAAAGAATGTTGAAGGAAATCTTTTAAACTACGTTATAAAATATTAAAAAAATAGTAATTTATTAAAATTTTTATCACTAGTTTCTAAAATCCCCGAGTATGAAATCTAATACCGATCCAATTTAAAAAAATTATTTTTATAGTAATTATATATGGTCAAAGACCAATTACATCACTTTTGAAATTAGCACATGTGAAGAAAACTTTTTATTTAATTTTCTTATTTTTCTTCAACTCAAACTAAATTTTAAGGTGTTATAATCATTTATAACATAGATATGAAAAGGTTCTGAAATTTATAATGTGTTTGGTACATTTGATTTTATTATAAATAAAAAAATACACAACAATTTCAGAACTAAATCTCAAAGCATGGGTTCGAGAATATACATTTGGTATTATAGTAAGGGCGTAGATAACAATGGTGGTTAGGAATTTTATTTTTATTAAAAAAAATATAGTTGATAGAATTTTATTTTAATAATTATTTTTCCTTAAACCATTTAGGTGTCCATAATTTTAAACTCATTTTTTTGGAATTTTCATAAAAAAAGAATCTTGAGGGTGAATTTAATTTACGGGAGGATATAACATCCATGAAATTATCCTATTATTTTTATTAATATAAATATTTTATTAAATTGATTAACTTATAATAAAAACCAAATTTTATTCGATATTTAATTTAAATATTTATGATTATATAATATTACTTTAAATTATATCATAAATTATGCTTTTTAATTATATTTTACGTATAATATATTATAATATTTTTAAAAAATTATTATTTTCAAAAAATAATAACTATTATTGAATTAATATTATAAATTATAAATAGTATTTTTTGAAAAATTGTTTTTTTATTTATTATAAATTTATTTATTTGATTTTAAAAAAATTTAAATTTTATTTCAAAGTATTATAAACTTATTTTATATAAATATTTTGAAATACATCGTATAATTAAATCAATTAATAAAAATGATGAATATAATAATTAAAAATAACGAAATTTAAATATAATAAGTAAATTAAATTATTAAATTATTAATAAATAAAATTACAGTATTCATAATTGTAAATATTTAAATTAATAAATTTTATTAAAAAATATATATTACTTTTAATGAGAGAATATAAATTATTTTTTTATTAAAAATAAATAATTTTTAATTCATATAAATTTAATTAAATGTAAAATTATGAATTATAATTTGATAAAAAATTATATATGGGTATTATTCATAATTATTGAATTTATGGAATGTATATTATAATAAACTGTTGAAATCATAAATATATTCTAAAATTGTCACATATTAGGAAAACTAGTTTTTAAGAAATAATTATTTTTTACAAATATATGAATTTATTTGTATTAAAAAATAATGAATAAATTTAATAAAAATAATATTCGATAGATAAATAAAATCATGATAAAAGGATTAGGGAAAATTATAGGTCATTTTTTGGTAGAGGGTTTAAATTTTTATTTGATGTCAAAATGATTGGGAGGGGTGAGTTCATATTAATGGGGAGATCAGGTTTGAATCATTTCATTTTTCAAAGTGATGATGATAGATTTTAGCACAAATATGAGTTCGAATGAAAACCAGATCTGGAACACATTGCAATTTTGAACATGGAAGGGGGTAAAAGATGAGTATGATCTAATCATCTTCATCATCTTCCTATAATAAAAAATTTTAGGTATATGTAATTATATGGATGTCAAAATACACGTGATGGTGTTTTTATATTTTATTTTATTTCTTCTTCTTTTCCTCATCCAATATCTCATAGTGGTTGTTTTCTAGTATATTATTTTTTGTTTGTTCATTGTATATACAAGTTTTTCAACATTTCCTATTATCTTGTTCTATATTTCTTCATCCTTAATCAATTTCTATATCATTGTTCTTCAAATATTTTTGTTAAGTCTCTTTTTGACAAAGTTTTTTAATGCTTGTATCAATTTTGAGAAATCACTATTGAAATTATTTAGAATCTCTGATGCATCAAGGAAAATATTGAAAATTAATTCATATCAAATATATGTATATATAATATATTTTAATGCTTTTACTACAAGTTAAGGAGAATAAAAAATCCAGCTTGAATCGCATCGTCATTTTCTTCATTATTTCAAAAATATATCAATGAATGAAGTTATATATATATATATTATCACATTATCAACACATATCTAATTCAAGTATCAACATTTGATTTCTCTCAGATAATGGATTGATTTTGGATGTGCAGGAACAATGAATTTATTTGTTTTATTTTAGAGAAAACTCTATACACTAATGAAAGGATATTTAATCCTATTAAATCATTAGAACAATGCACACTGTGGGGTGATAATATTGAGACATACTACAAGAGGTTTTTATTTTTCAATTTCTGGGAGAGAATATAGTGAGATAGAATTTCAGACATGAATAAAAAGAAAACCATGTATGGAAAACATTTATCATCATTTTTTTATTTCATTAATATTTTATAATTCTAGGTAATTTATATTCAAAATTTATTGTTATATTTCCTCATAATTATGAATTTGAATATGTTCTATAGTTATTATATTTTATTTTAAATTAGTAGGAGATGGATTATTTTGTTTTCTAATACTTATGTTTTAAAAAATTTATTATTGTATGACAAAATAATTATTTTCAGTTAATTATTTCCTTTTTATTTCCGTAATGAAAATAAATATTTATAAAATATTTCTTCAAATTATAATAAGTAATTAAATTATTTATTTCAAATTATTATTTATGTTCTGAGTAATTATTTATACCTATATGATATAATATTATTATATGAAAAATTTAAATTCTATAAGGTGAACATTTATTTTGGAATAATAATTTATTTAAATTTTTATAATCCCAAGGAACTTATTTTTAGGAATTATGATAATATTTATTCAAATTTATATTTGTTTATATTCTATATTTATAATGTTTTATTTTCAAATTAAAAAGGTACTTTATTAATTTTAGTGGTAAAAATGCTCTTATTTTTATTAGAATTCAATGATTTAAAATTTCAAATGATAAAGTATTGTTATTTTTTAATATTAATGCCATTGTTTTTTGTGTGAAATTTAAATTTTAAAATTCTCTATAGAAATATCTAATTATAAAAGAGATCAATTTAATTTAAATGATTTACAATTCATGCATGTTTTTTGATATGATCATGCATTTATACCACAAGCACCATTATTATTACTTTTATATTTATGAGTATTGAAAGAAATTAATATTTAAATGAATTACTTTCAAAAAATTATTTTTATGATATTTATGAATTGATTACATGGATGAAAATTATTCTTTCATTAACGTACCCAGAAAAGTAAAATTATAATGAGTATTGGTTATTACAAATATAGAAGATGTTTTATTATGAATATATATATATATAAGTGTACATAAAATAAATCCATGTTAATTTGTTAAGAAAAACTCAATTAAAAAATTTATATATATGTGAGGGAAGATTAAAATTTTTCGTAACATTAGGTGTTTGGCCATTGTAAACATAGTAGGTAAATGTGGAGTGAACCAATCCTTAAATAATGTTATAAGGACCATACAAACTTTAAAGTCTAATGTGGACCCATGATTTTGTTTTTCAAAATAATGCATATTGTTTTCTAAAAATAACTAGATTATCTTTCAAGAATTTCCGAATGCATATGTTTTTTCAATAGTATTTTGATGGATATTTTCAAAGGTATATACAATGATATATTCTAAAGTAACATCAAAAATATTTTTCATTATGTATTTTCATAAGTTACTGTTTCCTAGTTTTTAAAAACCCTTAAATTCTAATTTAACGCTCATATCATGTTTTAAAAATATATTCACTAATATCTTTATAGTTTTATAAAGGATTACATTTGTTTTCAAGTTAACTCACATGAAGTGAATTTGTTATTTTTTTGGTACAAATATTATTATGATGTATGGGTTTATAATTATCCAAAACCTAGAACCAAAATGGTGCTGAATTTTTATTGCTGTTTGTATATATCAAATTATTTTAAAATGAAAATAAAAAAACTTCATTTTTTGTACTGAATACAAAATAATGAGTGCAATGTTTACTTAACGATACCAAGATTTATTATGAAATTATACATTGCATAGGTTGGCTAGTGATTATGTTGTCGAATGCATATTATTTACACCATGTAACAGCTATTAGAAAATTACGACTGAACACCACAGACATTCTATTTTGTTGTAGCATTTAAACATTATAGTATAGAAGTATAATGAAATTTCTATGGACTTTGAAATTAGTTTCCCACAGAGTCCATGTGGGCGGAATGAAATTTGATAAATCAATGATCAAATTATGAAATAATCACATTTCATAGCAATTAAAGAGATAAAAAAGAGGAATATATTAGAGACAAGTTCATATGGGAGATTATGAGACCACATAGAGTTCAATCTAAAATTGTTTTTGATATGTACCTGGGATTCACATGAAAGTTGTAGAAAAAGATTATGAGGCTTCATGTGGTTCAATATACAATTGTTTTTTATAGGGGCCATAGATTCACCTGCACTATCTATAAATTTTTATAGTAGGTGATGGGTTCATAGTAGAAATTTATCCATGATTATTATACATATACTAATATATATAAATAGAGATCTATCTAGTTCCATGATGATATGATTCAGGCTGGATTTTTTGGTTTTGTTGTATCGTGAGAAAATCAATCTCCTATGGTTGAACATTCATATAACAATAGTTATTGGGCATTGATAATGATCGTTCCATTTTATGTGTTTCTGAGGAGACATATATATCTCAAATATACTTGGACGAGTTTTTAAAGAGGTTCTTTTTTACGAGTCTTGTTTAAGAGATGAAGAAAAAGGTATATTAGATCTGGAAGAGGATGTTAGTACAAAATATTTATAAAAAAAATAATATAGACCATTTTCATTTGCCTCTATATTGGGATGATGGTGATTATGTTTTTCTAATCGTTTCATCACTCCTGGTACTCATCGATTGCATAAATAGGGCTAACTATCCGAAAGGTTTATTGGACCCATTGAGATCATAAATTATCATAGATTTATGACATATCAGTTAGACTTACTATTTCTCTTAAAAATGATTTTCTATGTGATTTATGTTTTCCAATTAAAGTGGTATCACTCAGAAACTTCCCATGTGATTTAATGAGAGGATGTTGATCTTGATCTTGATTTCACCATTCTAGATTAACATGTTAATATTACCGATTTCCAGTATATGGTACTATGATGTTAGAGGATTCTTCTGGTACGGGTATTATGGAAATGTAGAAGTTTTACCCATGATACATGGGAGAGGGAGTAAAATATTAGGTAGTAGTAGCCTTTTATGGCTTGAATTCTTGAATCTTGAGAATTTTATAAGGAAAAAAGTCATTTATGATGGATATATAATACTACTTCGTGACTTTTTTATATGTAATTATTGTCCCATGTTTAATTTACTTTCAGATTTTGATTATTTATGGTTAATTTGGAGTGATGTTTGGAAATGATTGCTTCCAATGGGGATTTACATGGTTAACGAACTATTCCAAAAAATCAAGCGGATTTGGCTCAGAAAACCCTGTGGTTTATAATGATCCACTAGAGGGGGTGCTTGGTTTTTTTCCAATATATGTGGCCAACAAGTAAAAATAGAAATTCCTTATGATGAGATGGTTTCACTGGTAGAGAATGGTTAAAGAAACTATGGGGAAAAATAATGCACCCCAAACAAAGGCTGCATAAAGTGTGCACTGTTAAGGAACATGGTTACTACTAAATATACATCACCTCTTCCAAATCATACATGTAGATTTTTAATGCTATGTATTTAAAATTAAAAATAATTAATACTCTAGTTTAATTTAAAATAATCCCTAATCATATTTAAGATCAACCTAATAATTTTCTAGTAGTATAGAGATTATCCTTTTTTATTTTAAATGATTTTCCCTTTTTCATGAAGAATAACCTGATGGCATGTTTTATTTTTTGATCTGGTTTTTATTTTTCAACATAGATTCTCATGGGATCTCTTCCCTTCTAGTATTTTTGAATCTTAAGTGGGTAGTGTACTATATATATTAGTGGGTTGATAGGGGATTTATGTATTTCATATTGATATATAATTTTATGTACCTGATATACAATTCCCCGATCATCATTGGCTAAGGTGAATAGATCTACCTCTATTCATGTGGTAGGAATTTCTATAAAAATTAATAACTCTATGAATTTTATATTTTAAAAGTAAAATTTATTTTCTTTATTCATTAAATTGATGTTATTTATGAATGGAACAAATATCTTGGAAATTTACATGCTATTAAAGGTGTTTTACTTAAAAAATGGGGATTTTCACCCGATGTGTTTGGTTAAATTATTGAATGGTTGTTTTGATTTCGTAATTGGTCCTAAATAATGGAGGATATTAGATTGTATTTTAATTTTTTTAACTTTCAAACATGGTTTAATATTTAATTTTACGAAAAACAATGAACAGTTGTAATAATGGGTGCTTCGATTAAGGGGTATATGTGACGTTAGTGTGTGTGGAATCACTAGGTGTTACTTTTTTGACATAGATAAACTACATTTTGGATTGGTATTTTTTATTCCAAAATATTTTTATTTATGATTTTTTATGTCTAAAAAATATTCCCATAGGCTAGGACCCAATATAGATATAATTTTGATTTCGATAGGTTTAATAGATGATGGATTTTGTCTAGGATTCCTTCCCACAGGTTTTCACCTATGTTTATATCACAATGTCGCACATGATGGATTATTTAACTGATATTTTTTTTTCTATATTAACTTAATGTCTGTTAATATGATTTCCTTTTAATCACTTATAATTTCCATATTAATGTATTTGTGAGTATTAATGGTTTAAATGAAAACCAAAGAAATTGACTTAGAAATGGGATTGTATTTATGAAAATGTTTTGAAAAATGTTTTTTTATAATATCTTGAACTGTTGAAATCTAGAAATTTAAATTGGTATAGACTCTATGGTGGTATTCTTTGTATCTATGTAAACACAACCTACTTTTTCCATTGGGCTATTTTATATGTTTTAATTTAGGATTTAGGTAAAGGGAAGAGCATTATTAAGCATGATAGATTCTACTGTTGTCACAATGATCAATTCAGGATTGTCTGAAGGTGACTGTTGTTCACATAGTGACTAGTTATTTTAATCCAGTTTTATTTTTATAATTTATCCAATTTTTGTAGGCTTTTATGTATCATGGATGTATCTATTTCTTCCTCGATGTACTCTGGCTGTTTGAATTGTTTTTGTTATACTGAAGACGGGTTTCATTTATCATATTGCACCCCACAACCATAAATATCCAAATTAGGTGGAATTTATAGTTTAGAAACATTTTTTATTTAAATTATATATATATTCCTTGTTCTATTGGGACGATAAAAGGGTCAAATCACATCACGAATGTAGTAGTTCACACGTATAAACAAATGACAATATTATTTTTCAATCTCAAAAATGAAATTATATATTAACTTTTCAGAAAGATACATATTTCATTAATAAAATAATTATTTCCTGTATATAACATATATTAAATAAATTTTTACTTATTAACATCCATCTAAAGTGTTTGTGTAAAATGCATCTCATTATTTTGAGAGGCAGTAGTCTAATTTACACACAAAAGACATTATCTTATCCCCAATAGAATGAAAGGTTAGAAGTTATATTTTATATCACAACTCAAAATGTTTAAATTCATTTAAAATACAATGTATATATATTCTAAATCAATTATTAGGAAAATATTTGATAGATTATTATGGAAATTGATTAATTTTGGTTGATGTGGAGGTAGCCCTCCGTACACAGAAATGATGATTTCATATCCCATTTGACAGAAGATGTGTGTGATTTAATTAAAATGAAAACATAATATAATAAAATTATATGATAGATACTAGTTTAATTATATTATAATAATATAATAATATTTACAAAATATTTATAATGAAAATAAAATAAACACACTCAGTTAAGTATGATACCTCTTCTTTGGACAACCTCCTTTTATTACTGCAAAACTCATTTTGAGGATAGTTTTATGAAAAAACAAGGTGTTATTTCTCATGGGGATGAAATTTGTTAATTAATTTTGGATGGCCATGGATGTGATAATGGGATTTTTTGTTGTGAATAGGAGAGTATAGTAGAAGGCCTTTTATAATGACGGGAGTGGAACACTTTTAATTTATAAAAAAATAGTTATTCCCACTTTCTTTACATTGAACAAGGGTAATAAATTGATCATTCGAAATACACATAAAATATATGGATGAAATATTTCATAAAATATATTTCATATATTTTTTAGATCAATTTTACCCTTATTGGTTTAGTTTAATCCCTTAGTAAACTCGTTTTCACCTTAACCGTAATAATTAGATTTATCTTTTATCACTTTTTAATTAGTAATTAACTAATTTGAAACAATTAGATAATATTTATTATTATTAAACAAAATATTGTGTCAATTTTTTCAAATTCATTTCATATAATTAGAAAATTTTAAATTTAAATTTAACTATTTAGATGCGCTAAAAACTTAGTTTGTAATGTAGTGTATTTTTCAAGGAAGTGATAATATTATATATACAGTATACATACGAAGAATAATTATATTAATTTAAATTAATATCTTTGTATATAATATATAATAATAATTTAAAAAATTATTCATTTGTTCTTTTTATCATAATTAAAAAGTACAATCATTTTTTACATTAATATAGTTTTCAGAAAGATCCATTTTCAAAGAAAAAAACATATTCTAAAATCCAATATAATGATTATTGAAATTTAATTAATTGGATTAAATATAAATTAATATATTATGTTATTTTAAGTCACATTAATAACATAATGATACCTTTAAATTACAAATTTTTTTATAAGAAATGATCATTTTTAAAATACATCAATTTTAATTACTCGCAGAAAAAAATATTTTCAAAAAATACCAAAATACCAACCTTTTTTAATTTTTAAATGCTATCTTCAAAAATCATATTTTACTTTATAAAATTCATTTTATAACAGATCCAAAAAATAATTATAGTGTTTCTTAGAAAAATAAAAAAATCATCTAAGAAACACATTTTTGAAGAATAAAATTACATTACAAAAAGTTAGTTGGTCATTTACTAATAATTTAGAAAAATATTATATTGATTAGGATATGAATATATATATATATATTAAATTACTTAATATTATTGATACATTCTATTTTAAATTCCAGGTTATAACAGTTATATATTTCACAGTCCTTTTGATCTCAGTGTTTCATGTTGAATATGTTATCCACAAAATTTCTCTTATTTAAAAATACCGGGGTGTTAAATTTTTTTGTATAATGTCATAGAATAAGGAAATTATAATAAGATAATAATGTCCTAAATTATGAATTACGGAATTATAAAACTTTATTTATTGATCCATGTTATTATTTATGTTGTTTTGTCATTAATGGATTCATTCACTTTTATTATATTAGATATATGTAATATTTGAGTAATTTTTATGTTTTCTATATTATTCTTGTTATTTTTGTCTATGATAGCTTCTATTTAACTCCATCCCTTTATGATAATGTATGCTCACCCATTACTATTTTTCCCTTTCTCTGTGATACATGGAATGGAATAATGAATGTCTTCCTGGATTTTTGGGAATAAAAAATATTGTTCTCATAAGAATTTTTTATCATGTTTAGTGTCTTTATATGTTTTTTGGAATCATTTATATATCTATTCACCCATGACTAATAATTTTTTCCCATTGGGGTGAAATCCTTTGTATCATGTGCTAATGTAGTAAAATTACAACTAGTTCCAGGTTACTATAGTCTTCATGTTTACATTTTGTTTTCTTTTAGTATGATCATAGGATTTATAGACAATCAAACATGTGTTTCTCAATTGGTTTTCAGGATAAAGGGTTTTTATCTTTTAATGATGACAGCAGAACCATTGTATAGGCATTGTATATTTCTTTTATATTGGGTCTATGATAATCCCAATGGGATATGTTTGATTCAATAGCTTTATGAAATTACTTATATCATTTTTATAGCACTATGTTTATTTATGTGTACTTTGTTTTTGGTGGTAAATTTTTTGTGACTTTTAATCTATTTTTATACTCTAATTTTAGGGCGCAATCTCCCCACTATATGTATTATACCATCTATTCCTTTAGGTATCCTATTGTATATGGTTTGGCATGCCAGGGGTCTAATGGAACCCTTAGTCTGGGCACAGATAAGTGGCCTGTGGGTATTAAAAAATTGAATTATAGCATTTTAATATTTTAGGAATTCATTATATGGTAGAATGGATATCATTGAATATTTTAAATTTTATAATAAAAAATGGACTATTTTATCATGAACACCGTTCAAATGGTAGATCGATATGACCAGGTGTATGGCTATTTTTTTTATTGGTTTGCAATGTCATCTATTGAGATATTTTTCAAATAGAATTTATTTACAAGAGAGGTTTATTATAGTTTTGTTTCTTATCCCATTGGAAAAATTCTAGCATCATTCATCATTGTTATGCATGATAGACTCAGTGAAAATATATATTCTTGTATGTTATTTTATTAACTAATGGAATGGTTGAATTGTTTAAATTATCAACAACAACTTTTATGATGTTACTATATAATATGTTTGTGGAATTATACTTTGAAGATCCATGATTACCCTTAGTGGTTCTTGGTTAATGATATACTCTACTTGATAAAGTGTCGTCCCTTCATCAAGGGACGCATGAGGACCCATATTGGATGGGTATAGTCATATGATGCCTCAATGATAGAACCCTAACAAGTTCAGTTTAGGAATTTGTTTCTTAAAGGATAATATATCGACGGGAAGATGTTTCCCTTTATATTTGGACCCTCTTCGGGCAATATAATTATTTTGGTTACATAAAGTGTAAAAAATAAACTATATGAAATTTTATTATATAGATTTTTGATAGCATTTTATTAACCAAATATGGTGGTGGTGGCAGATCCCTGATTACAATAAAGAATTGAATATGAAAATATGCAGGTTATTGGATGAGAAGTGATTGGGTATTTTTGGAGATCTAGATTTAGGATTATGGGTTGGATCTGTTCAATCAATGGGCTTGTGGTTCCTAAGATTAGATTTTAGTTGTGTGGTGATGCATTGATAGATACTCATTGTAATGATAGAGTGGCGGGTGGCGGGTAGTCATGAGGTTATCCCTAGAATGTGAGGTATACCTTCTATTATTGGTTGATCTCGACACAATGTGGAACATTGTTAATGAGTCAGACATTTCATCTTGGGTTAGATGAGATGAGACTCATATGAGCATTAGTTTTGTTATGTGATTGGGTAGAATGAGAGAGTGAAATCAATGGGTTCAGTGGGATTTAGTATGATAGTGGGAGAACAAATATGGGTTGTTTCTTGGTGGATCAATATTCATTATCATGATAATGTTATTAAACCCAGTTGTTAAGAGAAATATTTCGGTCTGTGAGGGAAGGTGCATGCTTGGTATGTGTGGTAACCGTTTTTATTGGATATTGGCCAATTGTCTCTATAAAAACCTGTTGTCTATGTTCTTATTTTTTATGGGACAATGAAGTGCAGAAAATGTAGGTCTATTATAGTTTTATACTAGTGTCTCTCTTGTTGTGAGGTTACTCATACCTATGGTGAAGAATATCTTGATCATTATGGCCTAGGGTTTTGTGAAATACGAGATGACACTCTATGGAAAGAGGTGATATAAATAAATGGTCAGGTCACCATGGTGTGGTTGATCCAATATTTTGGTCTGGAAACATAAATCTTGGGATAATTGAGCATGTATTAGATGGGACATATGGTATATTATTGATAGGTACTTTCTAGATTGACTCTGAAGGAGTTATATATGGGAATATATATAATGGGGTACAATCCATTAGTGATTGGGAAAAGAAATTCATAGTGTCATGGGAATGAGTGGTTATTTTAGTTTTGTGTTGATTCATAGGAGTGAGAAGGCCTACAACATCTAGTAATTATGTATAGTAAAGGATGGAGAATGGGATGTTTACCGTGCGAATTTGGGTTATTCAGAGTGATAATAATGATACATATATTTTGGGAAGATTTGTATCATTTGTTTCAAAACAAGCCTCATGTCAGATAGATCATTGTTGTGGTGAGGCCAATTAGTGGATTATTGAGATGAAACCATGGTACTAGTGTTTGAGAAGATATACTAATATTTAGACCCTTGGAGGATACTAATTTCATGATGAGGTTGTCATGGTGGTTTGATTCATTACATTTTCAATGATCCTTGAATTATCTTTGTATGATCACAGGGTGAACCAAGGGATAATGAATCATTAATCTTGTGTTTTAGGGGGTTAAAATATGGTTCACCTCACGGTTAATTAGGATAACTAGCTATTTGTAATATGGTTTAGGGGGTAAGCTCTTTTTTCATTTGATTTAGGGGTGAATAATGTCAAAAATGAAGTGAAGTTTCCCATTGTGATGAATTTTTTTGATATAAGGAATGTAGGTACCATGGATTATAGGAAAAGTGATAAAAATCATGTAGGGTTTTTGTTGAAAATATCTATATAGTGGCATTCCAATTTTTAGAATGCATCAATAGGTGTGATTGATTTTTTCGGGGAAGTCATCTATAAGATGTATGTATTTTTCTTTTTTTGTAATGATTGACATATTGAAATTGAGTTGTGTGAGGAACATTATGTTGAATGATGTTACTATGTCATTGTACTATTGGATGTGTGTTTTCTATGGGAAATTTCTATGGTGGGGAGAACAATGATTTGGATTCGGGATGGGCATGTGAATTCCAATAGTGGGGAGAAATATAAAAATGTAGATGGATGAGGTAAATTCATCCAGGTCTATTATAAGAGGTTGGTGTAGTGAGTTCCATCCAAATACTGAAGTCTGTTGTGTGTAAGAATCTTGTCTTTCATTGAATGGCATGATTGGGGTTGGTGTTGGAAATGAAAGAACATTTGCAGTTGTGGTATAGAGATAATTGAGTTATCTCTGTTTTGACGATTCATATTGGTTGGATGACCATTTCATAGGATTACCATTGATTTTCAAGTATTATAAGCATTATGGTTGGGATCATGTAATGTTGTACGGAATTATGGGTTATTATGTTTTGAGAAGAAGTTTGAAGTTTATGTCTAGTGGTTGGTTTGTTTTGAGTACTTGGAAATGGATGGTATTATGAGATTTTTAACATTTATAAATGGTGTCCTTGGAAAATATTTTAGGTTCAGATGATTTGAAAATGTTTCATATGAGTTTCGGGAATAAATGAGTGGTTGGGCCACTACAAGTGAGTAGTTGTAGGTCGTTTTGGTTGTGAAGTAGGGATTCAAGATATGAATGTATATGGATAGGGGGAAACTATAACCTAGTGGGTTCACATAATAAACCCTCAGTACATTCCATTAATTTTTTTTTCAATTATTATAATTTTAAATAAATTTAATGTGTCATTCCACTTCCTCTTTGGTTGAATGACCTAAAGTGGGAGGGTTGCTCACACCATGACCCCTAATATTCACCCCTCCTTCTGGGATGAACTTATTATTGATTTGGTGGTGATTCTCAACACATTTACCCTCTCATATCCCTTCATTCCTATTTTACATTTTTCATTCTAATATAATCAACTTTTTTGTTATGGTTCAGGGCTAATGCCAACTAAGCATGTTGGGATCATCCAAAATTGATTTGGGTTTCATGTGCGGTAATAAAAAATAATGTGGGAGGATGCATACAAATTTCCAATTTTAATTTTGGTGGAGTTAATCCACAGACCTAATATTATTTGAAATCGTTTTTCCAAATCAATTGAAATTGACTGTTTGTTTGGTAACAACTGATAAGACTTTGGATGGGATGTTTTTGGGGGTGTGTCAAAATCCTTCTGAGACCGTTTAGTTATATTTTTTTAATGATAAATGTGGTCAATGATTTTTTTGCAAAATAATTATATGATCATAAAATTTTTGGATGATGTCTCGATCTCTTTTATATGTCAAATTTTACCTTTACTTGGGTATATCTTTTTAGGATTTTATATTATAGATATTTTGAGATAAATTAGATATTTATTGAGTGGTTTTGTTACATCCCAACTAAATAATGAATATGATATTTTTATATTTATTAATATTTGTGTATTAAATATTAATTTTACTTTAATGGGGATGATATGTTCAATGGATTACCTGACATGCAACAATGGGTTTCTCTGAAATCTCCCGTTGCACCCAATATTGAGTAATCATGTAAAAATGTATAATAATATAATATTATCTTCAAGGGTAGTTAACGCAATGTTTTTGTATTAGCGAGACTGAAAAAATATAAATAAAATGTGATTATATATTTTTGTTAAATATTTTATCATTTATCCAATAAAATTTAAGGTCTCAAAATGTAAATGAATACAATTTTAATCATAAATACTCTAACATTATTTAAAAGCTTGATTTACCACATTTTTATGGTTAACCCTTTTTAAATATATTTGTAGTCACTTATATATGTTATATTTGACAAAATAATATTATTATTTAGAATCATTCCATCAAAATTTACTTTGGATGAAATTATGGTATTTTTCCGAAAATGATCCTTTTTAAAGAATAGTGAAAAATACTGCCTTTTAATTCAAATCTATCTTTTAATATAATATATTTATATGGTTATATTATATTTATAATTGGTTTTAAAGTGTAATTAGATTCTATTTTTACCATTTAATCCAATTTTCTTCATTGGATGTAATTTCAATTTGAAATTGAACAATAACATGTGTCAATCTTTTGATAGTTATTATTTATTAAAAACACACTTTTTGGTTTTGAAAACATTAATTAATTTTAAATTAATTTCTTCAACATCTTATTTTTTTGAATTAGGAAGAATGGATTCCAAATTTGGAATCAGGAGGTACAAATTGTGTAAATAGGTAACTTTTCTTTTTTGTCATTATGAAGAGTAACTTCAGTAAATATTTTATTTACCATGGTTAAAGGATAAATATGGTAAATAAGGGTAAAGAAGATAATATTATAAGAATATTAAATTACCCTAACACATATCCTTATACACTTGTATCATAAATGTATTACCATTGGTATCCTTGTGGTGATTTTGGGACCCCATAGAGATACTTGTAAGTGAAAATGACAGTTTAATAAAATAAATGTAAAGTTATGGAAAATGTAACATAAAAATATATCTTAGTAAAAAAATTATATAATGGGTAATATAAGTGGTATTTTCAACTATAAATAGATCCTAGAAAGATCAAAAAATTTCCTAAATCATGATATTTTATTTATAATTTCTATACATCATATAGATAAATTTATTTATGACATAATGATGATGTAATGATTAACTCAGTAATGAATATTTAAAATAAATGTGATTATAGATTTTAGAATAAACATATACTGAAATTTCTTATGCCATCAACAAATTTTATGGAGGATTATTACTTGTTATATTTTAATTAATGTAGTTTTTAGAAATAAAAATGTTGTTATAGAATTTTTTTTAAGTCAAGATATGAAATGTTTATAAATTGACATAAATGAGATTTTATATCAATTAATATTTTATTAAATGAATAAATAGTTATAAAAATATATTATTCTTCAAAATGAAATATATGTTGTTACTAATGTCATTAACGATCTATTTTTTTTCTTATTATCATTTATAGTAAATATATTATCTATATAGTATGAATATACAAGAGGGCATAGTAAAAGTTAAATTAGTAGCTAAAGGATAAAGCTAAAAGATAAGGTTAATTTAATGACATAATCAGGTCTAAAAACCATTAAATGATATTATTTCAAAAAATGAACACATTAGTTTATAAATAAATTAGTAGACGAGTTTTTTAAATCGAAATTCATTTTATAGTAAAATAATATTTTGAAACATTCCTAAAGATCCCCTCCCCACTCTTATAAAAATACTGCATCTCTTATCATTAATTACACCTCTCAAGACGCTTTTATTGTCTAAAATCTTCTCAAATAAGCTACCAACATCCCTTTATTCCTCCTAGAATCCTTACCTTAGGTAGAAGGAACTTCAAGAATTCCTTTTTCTTCAAACCAAAGTGAGTTTCCCGGTTTAAAGGTAAAGTCTTCCATTAAGTTCTCTTATTTTATTTTACATCTTCACTCTCTATGATCTTCTTATTATCTGATTACATAAATATAATAGTATCCTCAATGAAATATATTTTTTTATAATTATTATAACTACACTTACACATACGTCCTCTTAATGGGTAAAGAACACATTATTTCTGTGTACGACGAAATGCTGCTTCAAGGAATGATGATTGTCTGATTTTCCCCTACCATCTCTCATGGTGGCTATTATGATGGAACTAAAATTTTATATGATATCTATAATATTTATTTTATATATATTCTTCAGTAATTATCATTTAGAACATATTTTTATGCTTTTGATATTGTATAAATATGATAATTTCATTTGAGGAAATGCGGACTACCACCCCCTCAAAGTGATATGACTTGTTCATAACATAGATGTATCATATGAAGGATGGTGTTAATTAACTTATTTAATGTATATAAAATATTATATTATCCAATAGTAATAATATACCTATGTATCATTTTGTTTTCATTCCTTTAAAAATGAAAAAATGAAATGAAAGTAGTGTTCATGCGTACGTACGACTTACCGTCTTCATGAACAGTTCATTTCATTTTCATATATCCAAATGATATAAAATATTATAAAAAAAATATATACAGTATATATATGTTATATATTATATTCAAATAATTAATATCATTTTGTAGATAATGAAATTTTTACCCCATTATCAATTGGTAATTATAAAATGTTCATTTTTTACGCAAGTTATGAACATCGACATAATGTCCAATATGATCTAAAATAATTAAATAATTGTTATAACATGGTAATAAGTGATATAAAATGATTAATAAAATTGATAAATTTTATTAATAAATTAGATATTAACATACTTTTGTTATTCATGAAGAACAAGTAACATATAAGACAAGTCGTACTTGAGGTAAGGGGTTTTCATCTCACTTTTTTATTCCCATAAATTTCATGCTATATTTACCACTATTTACTTTTGTATGGTGTATGTACTGAACTTGATTTTTTATGTAACATTCTATAATCTATGGGAATTTATATCTTTATTTTATGAACCATATTTCATGGGGTGTATGTTTTGTATGTTACCAAATCGACAAGGGATCATTTCACCCTAATTTTTTGTAAGAGACTTATTTTATGTAATGTATTTTAAGTTACATTTTCATATGATGGAATATGTTCTTATATGTCTTTATTTATGTACATTTTATTTCCAATTGATGAGATACCATTTTCTCTCCCATAAACTCATTTTATGAATTTTAATGTGATGCTGTTAGGCTACCGAATTTTTGTAAGAGAACATCTTAACCCAATTTCTATTCATTGGGATAAACTACTACTTCTTTATTACGTCATGATATGAATATGTTTGAATGAAATATGATTGTTTTACACTTAATATCCAATTATATTGTGTGTATTTATATTTTCTACATATAATTTTATAATTTATTTATCCTTAATCTAAGGATACGATCTCTGTAAGGGATTTTGTCTCAATTCACATACCATTTAGACTTATTTGTTTTTATACAAAAATTCACTTTTATATGGTGTATATACTTATATTTGACATTTTCTATCATGAATATTCTTATTCTCAGGATATTATAATCTTTTTAATGTTATTATGCAATTATCTTTATTCAAGTATTTTCTCAAGTGGTAAGGGACTCTTTAACTGAAACATTGTTTTAAATGTTTTAAATATTTATTCTTCTAAATCATTCTCATTAAAGACAAAGTTTTGAAAATGGGTTTTATGATTTATTTATATAGACATTAATATTTTAAAATGATAATTCTTTAAAATATTCAATGTGTCATGGGACACTTCGATTAAAAAATATCTTTATTAAATATTTGTAAATGGTTTGTGGAATGGGTTTGATAAAGCATTGATTATGTCAATATCTAGAAATGATTTATTATTATATAAATGTGGAAGTGTTATATTTTTTATGCTTGTTCATGTGTTAATATTATGTTATGGTTCATGCACATTTTTTATGTATATGGGTTGTTTGGTGATAAACATGGGGTAGGTGAGCTCGAGATAGCTCTCCAATGCAATGGGTAAGGTGACAGAGGTAAAACATAATGTTTCTCATAATAGATTTAGGTAATATACTATGATGGGTATTCCAAATGTAACTCCCTACATTGTTGTTAAAGAAACAACAAAAGTACATTATGGATTCCACATGTTACCATTATTATTTATTATTTCCATGTGTTATTCACAATACTTATGATTTTTTGTTATATTTTAAAGATAGAAATGTATGATTTTAATTTTTTTGTATTTATTTATGGGATAATGGGTTAGTTCCTTTTTTTATAACCCTTACTGATATTTTTATGCTCATCCCATGTTTATGAAATATTTTCCTAGGGTATATGGATGGGTAAGAGAATGAATGAATTCAAAAAGATTTATATCTTGAAAAGATCTCTTGTTCTATTTAAGGAGTTTTATTATTGCTAAAACAATTTGGATAGAGTAGAGGTGTCTAATTTTAAAATTTTAAAATGTAATTTAATAGTTACAGCCTAATTCTCTAAAACTATAAACTAGAAAAGATCCCCAATGGGAATTATTAACGTAATTAAAGACTATGTAATGTTTAAGGCTTAGTCTTTATAGTTGGTATCAAAGGTTGGTTTAGATAAATTTAGAGGATAGGGTGTTATTTAAGAACTAGTGACATAAACATAATGGTTAAAATAATATAAAGAGTCATAGTTAGTTTAGATAAATATAATGAGTTTAAGAAAACATGAATAATTATATCTTAGTGTTTACCAACCAAATAAGATATTATATGTGAATTTTACTACTAAACTGAAACTGACCTTTTTGGTTTTAGTAAAAGGGTGTATTTAGCAGGAACAAATGTAAAAATAGATGTGAAGGAAAACGGTGGAGGTCTTCTTAATGAGAAACCGATTGAAATAGGAGCTGCAGTGAGAACGTTTGTGGTTAAAATATGTTATGGTTATTTTTGAGGAATTTATCTCATTTTATGGAATGATATAAAATTATATATGTTTTGAAAGAGGACAACACACAGACTGTGTGACAACTCATCGTGTTGGAAAATTCTGTAGGAATCGATCCAACAAATAATGTTTGATCGGGTTTTATCGCCTACCACATGACTACATGATGTCCATGGATAGTATGGAAAACGATGTTTAGATAGATGATTTTATGTAGGAAGAATAAGTTTATATTGGGATATTATTATTTATAAAATGTATATCCTTAGTATATGAAATGTATTTAGTGATTAAGTGATAAAGGTTATTTGGGAGGACATTATCTCTTTTCGGAACACTATATGCTAAATTAAAATATAATACCATGATATTTATTTTGAGGAGTAATGGAAAAATATAATTTTTCATGGATATATGTTTTTTATTGTAGACACATAAAAATTTGGGTTATTTATGGAAATTATTAACCTATCATATAGAATATGTGATTAGGGTAACTACTTTTCAGTATGAGACTTAAGAGCACCCAATGTTATTTGAAGATGAAAGAAAATATTTATTGTGGAAGACTATGTGATTAAATCCTTATGATTTTGGGTTTTCAATCATTGTTTGGATTAATTTTAAGAATTTTATGGACATTTGTTTATTGAGCAATATTTGCTGAACTTTGTCTATGTTTTGTCAAATTCTAGGGATTATGAGTAATATTTATTTTTATAACGTATTATAATTTTTTGGGTATTATCTGATCTTGTACAAACCATTTTTGTATTGTATAATGTATAAAGATAGTGGAATTATATATTTCATCTTTTTTAGATTATGTGATTCTATAGAAGTGAAATTTAGCACATCAATTATGGCCATGTCATCGTAAATTCTCATCATATGGAGAAAATATGAGATTGTGGTAGAAATTTATTATTAGATGAATATAGGTAAATTTACTTACCTTGAAAGTGTAATGGTTTACCCAACATGCAACAATGTTATTCTCTGAAATCTCATGATGGACACAATTCTGAGCCATATTGAGAAAAATATAATAATATAATATTATTTTAAATGTTAGTTAAAATCAAGGTTATTTATTGGATGGAATTAATAGAACTAACTACAATATGATTATACATGATTTTAAAATGGTTTAACAATTATCCAATGGAATTTAGAGGCTTAAAATGTGAATGAATCCAATATTAAGAATAAATACTCTAATATTCATAAAACAGTTGATTTATCTCTCTTTGATGGTGATCTCTTTTAATATAGTTTTTGTCACTTTTATATGATCTATTGGTAAAAAATTATTCTTATTTAGAATCAGGACATCAAAATTTTAAAAATGATGAAATTTTGGTATTTTCAAATAATTTGGATTTTTTAATGAATAGTGAATAATACTGCATTTTAATTCAAAACCACAAATTAATATAATTTATTTATATGGTTAGATTATATTTATAATTGGTTTTATAGTTTAATTAGATAATATTTTTACCTTTTAATCTGATCTTGGTCATTAGATGTAATTTCAGTTTGAATTTGAATATAAACAAGTGTCAATATTTACAGAGTTATAATTTCTTAAAAACAGATTTTTTTCTTTTGAAAATTGGAATTAATTTTAAATTAATTTATTCAAATTCTGTGTGTTGGATTTGAAAAAATTTATTTCATATTTGGAATCAGGAGATCTATATTTTGTTAATAGGATGCTTTTATTTTTAGACCTTTTGTATACTTACATCATCAAATATTTTTTTTAACATGGTTAAAGGGTAAATCTGGTAAACAAGGGTAAAAAAATTATATTGTAATAATATTAAATTACCCTAGAACGTTCCCTAGTCCTATCGAATGATACATTTCTGAACATGGTCATCCTTTGGTCGATTTCTAGTCCCCATTGAGGCCCTTGTAAGTGAAAATGACACTTTAATAAAATTAATTTAATGTTAAGGAAAATATAACATAATCATATATCTCATAATAATTTTTTTATAATGCCTTATATAAGCTATATTTTTTACAATATATAGTAATTATAAAGATAAAAATATTTACTACATCATGGTAATATATATATATAATTTTTAGAAATAATATAAATAAATTTATTTATGACACAATGATGATGTAATGATTACCACATTAATGAATGTTTTCAATAAGTGAGATTGTAAATATTAAAATAAATTTATTTGGAAACATTTTATGCCATCCATGAATTTATGGATGATTATAACTTCTTATATTTGAATTAATTTAGTTATTCTTTAAATAATCAAGTCGTTATAGTTTTTTTTATGTATTGATATGAATTCTTTATAAATTGATATAAATGAGTTTTTAAATCAATCAATAATTTATTAAATGATAAAATAGTCCTAAAAATTTAATATTCGTACAAATTAAATATATGATATGACTAATGTCATTAATGATCCATTTATTTGTCTATTAAAATTTTATAGTTAATATATTAACCATATAGTATGAATATACAAGAGGTCATGGTAATAGTTTAATTAGTAATATAAAGGTTAAAGCTATAAGATAAAGTTACTTTTATCACCTAAAAAAGTATAAAACACAATGTATGAAAGGATTTAAAAAAAATACTCACCTTATATTCAAATTAAATTTTTTTGGGGCTTCTAGAAATTGAAATTCAGTTTAAAATAAAACAATATTTTTAAACATTTCTATAGATCCCCTCTATATAAAAATCCATCCCATCTGTCCATTTATAAAACTCTAAATCCCCTAGGATAACCCAAATTCTACCCAAATAATCTTCCAAAATCCTTATGTTCATTATAAAATACTTAACTCTGGAAGAAGGAACCTCAGGAAAGCCTTTTGGTTCAAACCAAAGGGAGTTACCTGATTTAAATGTAATATATTCTCTCTTGTTCCCTTATTTTATTATACTCCTCACTCAATATGATCTTATTATTTTTTACCTAACAAAAATAGTTTCCTAAATATAATAGGTTGTTGTTACGATAATTATTAGAACTAAACTTACACAAACCTCTATCTAATGGGTAGAGAATATACTGTTTCTGTGTACAACGAATGGCTGCCTCACAAAATGATGATTGTTCAATTTTCCCCTACCACCTATCATGGTGTCTATTATGATGGTACTGTAATTATATATGATATATATGATATTTATTTTATATATATGTTTCTGTAATTCTCATTTATAACATACCTTTATTCTTTTCATGTCTTATAAATACGATAATTTCATTTGAGGAAGTGTGGACTACCTCTCTGTTAATGTGATATGAATCGTTCATTCCATACATGGAACATATAAAAGATGGTGTCAATAAACTTATTTAATGTATATAAAATATTATATTATAATTTAATAATAATATACCTATATATCTTTTGGTTTTCATTCTACTAAAAATTTAAATATGAAATGAAAGTACTGTTCATGCGTACGTACGACTTACCGTCCCCATGAACGGTGCATTTAATTTCCATATATCCTGATGATATTGGATATTATAAATAAATATATATAATGGATATATATATGATATATATGATATCTAATCACTGAATATAATTCTGGAGATATTTTACTTTTGGCGCCATGGACAATTTGTAATTATAACATGTTCATTTATGATGCATGTTCCGAATATCGACATCATGTCTATTATAAACTCAAACAATTAACTAACTATTATTGCTAGGTAATAAAGGGTATAAAAGGAATAATAAACCTCAATATGTTTCTTAATCGAGTATAAAGAAACTTAATGTTACTGTATAGGAATAAAAGAGGAACATATAATACAAGTCAGACTTGAGGTAAGGGGTTTTCAACTCAATTTTTATTCCTCTGAGATTCATGCAATATTTTCCCCAATTTATTTTTGTCTGCTGTACATACTTCCCATTATTGTATTAATTGTGAAATATAATTTAATTTATGGGTTTTTAATTCATCATTAAAAGATATTTATTTCTTGGGGTGAATATTTCGTAAGTTACCAAATCGGTAAGGGAACCTTTCATTATCCTTTTTTAGTAAAAGACTGATTTTATGTAATGTGTTTTAATTTCCATTTTCTTATGAAGGGATATGTTCTTTTATATCATCATTTCTATAAATATTATGTAATTTTTATTAGATACCCTTTTTTCTCCCATCAACTCATTCTCTAAATTTTAATGTGATATCGTTAAGCTATAGAATTTTTGTAAGGGAACTTTTTAACCCAATATCCATTCTTTGGGATAAATTTGTACTTCGGGATTATGTAGTGATATAAATATGTGTGAATGACCTATGATTTTTCAACACATAATATCCTTTAATATTGGGTGTATTTATGTTTTTCAAACATAATATTGTCATTGATTTATCTTTAATCAAAGGAAACGATCTTTATAAGGGATTTTGTCTCAATTTATAATCCATTAATACTTATTTGTTGTTATACCCCAATTCACTTTTATATAGTGTATATACTCCCATTTGACATATTATTTCATGAATACACTTATTCTCATTATTTTATATTCGTTGATTAATGTTATTATGCAATTATTTTTATTCATGTATTTTTATAAGTGGTAAGGGACTCTTTCACAAAAACAATGCTTTAAATGTTTCAAAGAATTATTCTTATAAAAAATTATCATTAATTTCCATGTTTTCAAAATGGTTTTTAAGACTTAGTTATATAAACATTAATGTTTTAAAATGTTAATTATTTAAAATATTCCTAGCATTATGGGACACTTTTATTCAAAAATATCTTTATTAAATGTTTTAAATGGTATTGGAAATGGTTTTGATATATCATTTATTATCTAAATATCTTGAAATGATATTTTGTGATTGAAATGTGGAAGTGTTGTCTTTCATTTATGATTTTTCTTGTTTTATTATTATGTTATGGTTTTTGAGGATTGTTTATGTATATGGGTGGTTTTGTAATAAACCTATGGCGAGTAAGCTCGAGATAGCTATCTAATTCATAGGGTAACATGACGGATGTAAAAATTAATGTTTCTCTTAAGAGATTTAGGGAATATACTATGATGGTTATTCCAAATGCATCTCCCTACATTTATATAAAATCCAAAACATACGTATGTTATGGATGCTACAAGATGGATTTATGATTTATGATTTCTAGGTGTTATTCATAAAACTTTTGATTTTGTGTGGTATGTTAAAGATTGAGAAGTATGATTTCATTTATTTGTATGTGTTGATGGACTAATTTTTCATTTCCTTGTTTTATATCCCTTAATATGCTTTTTATGTTCATACCTTGTTTTTTAAATTTTTTTGTAGGGTATAAGTATGTGTAAAAAAGGAATAATTCATGAAGATTTATATCAACAAATCAACTCTTTTTTTATTTAAGGAGTTTTCTTATTGTGAATTTTTTTATAGATTATAACTGTCTACGTTATAATATTTCAAACGTAATGTAATAGTTAATGTTGATTTTTCTAAAACATTAATCATGAAATGATCTTTAATGTGAATTATTAACATAATTCAAGATTATGAAATGTGTAAGGTTGTGGCCATATAGGTTTTGGATTTTTTATGATTTTTTTTAATTTTCCAAATTAGTTCACCCTTCCTAGAAAACTAAGAAACCATATGATGGGGGGATTTCATGGTTGGAACATGGTTTATCCCTCAATGTACCCCCTTAGTATTATTCATGTGACCCCATATGAGAGGGTTTATGGTTAGTCACATTGCTATGGAAAACCATGCACCATGTACCAACATATGTACGTGTATAAAAATGATCCCCCAAAAATTAAATGGTAAATTTCCAAACCCCTATATTATAAATTTAAACACTTATACATGAACTTAATTGTTTATATTTTTTTTACAGTCTCTCTATCAGATTCTATAGGATTCTAAACTCTATTCTTTGAAAATCGAAGATCTATTTTCTAGATCTGCACCTCCCATGGTAAGAGATATAATACCAATTTTTTTCCATCCAATATCAGATATTTTACTCATATTATAATCGGATTTTTTCCTTAATTCCTGTTGTGTATTGATCTATATTTTCTATAGGCCTTAATACACTCAATTTTGGATCTAGGTTTAGGATCTAGATCTCATTCTTCATTGTGCGGTTGAATATTCCACCTCAATTTGGGGATTTATATTAGTGAGCAACCGTCAATGATCTGGAGGTTGGTGTTATATTATTAAATACCTAATGTATTGATTTCATTTATGTTCATGTAATTTTTGAAATCACTAATTCACATTTACCTATTTCATCATTAATTTAATTAATGAAATTGGTTAAATAATTTATTAATGGATTGTCTAATTGATTCACTAAAAATGCTATTAAATTGGTCAATTAATGGGTTTGTGTAATTAATCAATATATAGGAATGTGGAATTGATTCATTAATAAAATGTGGAATTGTGTGATTAATGAGAATTAAGGTATCATTCAATTTACCATAATGGTTCAAATAATTATTATATAAATGGTTGATAATATGTTTACTAATGAATTATTTATATTATTTTATGTGATTAATCTGAAGAACCATTTCAGTGTTGATCAATTAAAATGGTATATAAAGATGATAAATAATTATGATTGGGTCAATGAGGATTGAACTTGTTAAATGTGATATCTGTTTTTTCTTATTATTAATTTATATATGGGTTATGAGACACCAGCTTATGCCTTAAATATCCATGGGGTTACAGACAAGTCATCATAGACCTGAATGCATGAATGTGATAAATGAGTGTGCGACATGGAATGATACTTTAGAATACCACATTTTATTTATTGAATATTTATTTTCAGAAATGGAATGAATCTTACAAAACTCCACATGTGATTTAATGATAAAAATGTGGTGGGACACAGACTGATGCATTAAATAATGAAGGGGTCCTTGTAATGGTGTTCTAGGCCCAAAATGTTGTCATTTGACTATGATTACAAGTGGTTATAATTATGAAATTAAAAATCAACGAAAAATAGAAATCCATGATTATAATTAATTGTGATTTTTCCTATGTGTTATGGTTTAGACTCCGTCGTGGGATGAATTATGTATTGATGATTTAGTTCTTATCCTAAAACATAGAAATTTTGGAGGTTAATTAAGTAATAATGAAATGGGATAAATGTTTACAGTATTATAAACTATTCGTTATAAAATTTATTCACTATTATATACTATATATTTTTTTAGACACCAATATTGGTGGCATAATAATTTGAACAGAATCCATACTCGGGCTTCCTTATAGTTACCAGAATTGAATTCATGTTTTAATTATAGGAAAATGGACAGAGGCCTATGTTAGATGGATGTTTTATGATGGAACATAGATAAGGGAACATGAAATAGTTTCAAAAACCACTGGGATATATTGGTGTATTTATTTTTTGGTTTTTAATTTTAAACAAGATTCAAACTATGGCATGAAATATTTTGTGCCTTAGTGTGGATATTTTTTCCAATTTGGTTCATCATGTGGAACTGGTATTTTCTTAAGAAAAAAATGATTCTGGTTATTAGTTATTTTTTTGTTATTGTTTTTTCACTATTTAATTACTGTACTATAGAATTTATTACCACCCTATATAATATATTATACCCTCACCAATAGTCAGCAACCTCTAGCATATGGGGAGGCACGCTTGAGTTCATGTAACCAACCGACTTAGGGAACTAGTGTGTGGTTCCATGGTAAGGATGTTACAAAGTGGTATAAAAGTTTTTTTTTTACTTTTTTTATTTTTAAGGCTATTTGGGAATGGTATATTGGAGTCTAGGAAGAGTTTGTCCTTGGACATGAGCTCAAGCATGTGAGTTGCTAACTCATGTATGTGGGAAAACCCATGTACCCTATGTTGGATTTTTTAACTACAACATGATGTTATGGTTTGATGTCATTTCTCCCTATGAGAAGAAATTTATGTGTGATTTTATTGTTGTTTATGATATTTTATTTGATTTTACTCACAACCTTGTATGTCGTGATTGTTGAGTAAGCATGCGAAATTCTCTAAACTCATGAATTATTGTGACATGCATCATTTTTTGGCACGCACAGAAGAGAATGTTATAGGTAAGTTGTTTTAATTAAAATGTTTTTATTTTATTATGTAGAATTACTAATAAATTTTTCTAATCTGAAATTATAAATTTTAAAATGATATAGAATGTGGAAAATGGGTGTCTAATTAAAATTCGTTTGTGCGAATGTGTGTCACATAATGTGATCTATGGAATATATTAATGATGGTTGAGGGTAGTGATAGTGCCTTAGTTTGGAATGTGTGGATGGGTGTGGGGGTAAACAATTTGTTATTATTTGAATCCATATTATATAAATGTGTTAATGATGTGTAATTTATCTTAGGCTTTATTTTTGGATTTGTAGATATACTCATTAATGATGATACTTGTTTATAGGATGGGAGGAAAACATAGTTAGAAATGGTATTGTAGTAGGGGAACCTATGGCCCCAATAGTTCTCTATGAGGGAGAAGAAGAGTAGTTATGTGAGGAATATTATTTCTTCATATAGTTTATGGAAAGTCATCAAAAGTTGTTTTAGAAGAGTATGTCTAACCTGGAACAAGCGTTTCAATTACATCACCGTCCAACATTTGATGAAGATGTTGGACCTATGGAAATTGAGTTCTAAATGGAATCCATATAGAGAATATCTTGACGACATAGAGACTTGACTGAGAAAAGAGTCAGGCTATAAAATTATTTGATACATGTTAAGACAAATCATTGGTTTTACATCAATATATAGGATGAGAGACTAGAGAATATGTTGTGGAAGGAAATTCAGAAAAAGTTCTTAGAGGACTTCTACCTAGAGGTTCTTATGAAAGAGAGGGTAATAGAGTCCATAATGATGAATTAGTGGAGTATGTATGTGACATAACATGATGTCTTCTTTACTTTTTTACATCACTTTTCATGATTTCTGGAAGGATATAAGGAGACCATGGAGAAATAGTTTCAAGATATGATTAAATTTGAGATTAATTCCCTAGGGAATTTATTTTTACTATAAATGTTCTCTGAAGTAATAAATATAGCCCTCACATATGAGTAGAACATGATAAGGGATTCCATTGGAGGAGAGGTGGGTTTTTTAGGATGATCAAAAGGAATGAAATCGAAGGGTATGAAGAGAAATTATGAGAATATGAGAGATTGTGATAATTAGTAGAGTGGCCGGGTAGAAGGTTCAGTTACTTTGGACCATACCCGATTGACCTATCCTTAGTGCATTAGTCTGGATCACATTGTTAGAAATTTTATTGGACCACAAGTAGAGTGTTGAGATTATAGTGGGATGGGACATCTACATCGGTTTAGAAGTAACACATGATAGATTTATAGTCAGTGGGGGAATAGACAAAACAAGAGTGCTAGAAGGGGGTATTTTACCACATATCCACCTTGTAGTTTTAATTATACAATTCATAGAAGTTTAGGAAGTGTATGTGGAGCTTCTAGTAAGGATTTATTAAATTAGAAAAGTAGTTCAATACATGAGACTAAGACTCCATCACCGGGAATTTGTATGATAATTTCACAAATTTGTGCCTAGAGATGTGAATAGAGAGGCTGGACCATCAATATGCAAACATAGTATTCTTTTAGATTATATTCTATTGTGTTCCTTAATTGATACATGTACCTCTAGTTACATTATATCATCTTAACTTATGTAGGGGTTGAGTCAGACAATGGATTTTGTGAGTGGGGTTATGATGATCGATACCATGATGGTTGTATAGTCTAGAGGCATCTGTTTGTGCAAGTGGTGTTCTCTCAATGATGGGGTATATAATTTATCTTAGGATATTTACATCCACGATATGTCTAGATTTGACATGATTCAGTGTATGGACTAGTTATTAGTATTCCAAACCCACATATATTTTTATCATCTAAGAATGTTGTTTACATCTTTCAAGGGGGAAAATTAAATTCATCATAGATATTGAGATATCTTGGAAGGCCAAGCGGGTCCAGTTCATTAGCAATTGGGGGATATCACTGACTAGGTATTATGTTTTTTATTGAATGATGGGGGTGCTAAACCTTTTATCTTTCCACCCATAGTGTACATGTTCCATGATTAGTTTCTTATGGACTTTATAGGTCTACCAATTGATAAAGATATGAAATTTACAATTGAGCAAATGCCAAGGGCCATTATTGTTTTTATTCCTTCATAATAAATGGAATCAACATAGTTTCAAGAGATTAAGAATGAACTAGAATAGTTGATGGATAAGGGATTTTTCTATCTTTGTATGTTGACTTGGGGTTCTCTAGTTCTCATTCCAATGAAGGATGATGTGAATTATTGCTTGTGTGTCGATTAACAGATGTAGACATCAGGAAAAATTAATATTTGTTATGTGGTATTTGCGATGGAACCATCTCCCCATCGCAATAGGTTAGGTGTGAGATGCGGGTGAAACCGTGAGAACAATATTTGCGACGGGATTATATGCAAGTCTCAAATACCCTACATCATTTTTTAGAAATTACGATGGTATTTGACTTTCATCCGAAATAGTATGTTGGTAGGATGGTATTTATAGTAGGTCCAGTCACAATTAAATTTTTAACCACCTACCCTAATTAATAGGAGGGTTAGCATTTGCGAAGGGACCCTTCACAAATAATCTAACCTATATATACCCCCATCAGTTTTTCTAATTCCACTCATTTCTCTAACCCTCTTTCCCTCTCTAGTAACATTTTTTCTCCAAAAAATATTCAAAGATACATATTCTAAATATGAGAAACATTTGATGCATATATCCTATGAAAGATTATGTTTTAAGGTATTTATTTATTTATTTTAGTTTTTAGTTTTTTTTATTTTATACTAGTAATAATTAATGTTAATTAGCTGCATTAAAATAAAATTAAATTAGATTTTATTATTTATCATTTATTGTTTTTACAAATAATTATGTGCGATTAGTTTTAATTAGTTATGATTAGTAATAATTTTTAAAAATTATATATAATTAGGAATAATTAGTAATAAAAATTAATAATCAAGAATAAGTTGTAATAAATAGAAAAATTAGAAAAAATTACAATAATTAACAATAATCAGAATATTTATAAATTATTAAAAATAATTAGCAACATATTGAATAATTAGAAATAAATCCTCGTAATTTATATTGTAGAAATAATTAGTGATAAATTGGAATAATTTCAATTGGATTGGTAGAAGTACTTTTTTCAAGGATTCATATTCTTGTTAATTTCTCCCAATTAAATCTCTATGAAAAATATGCACCAACATACTGATATTCGTTTTGGTATGCATGAGAATGAGGAGCAGTGAAACAAGGCCTCCCTATTGTCCATTCACATGTATACAGAAGTGGATATGCATACGTCAGAGAAGATTTTTCATACTTATTTGGGCGAGATAATATTACAAGGAGACGACCCATTGGGAAAAAGAGGCTCTTTCGCCTGATGGCTAATCACCTTGCAAATTTCTCCCACTAAAAAACTATGAATAATATGCTTTGACATATGAATATCCATTTTCATATGGAATATAGTGTAAACTAGAATGGTGAGGCCTCCATAATCTCCTATATCATGCACAATAAAATGGATATTCATATGTCGTAAGATTTTTTTAAAGTGATTTCAGTTGGAAAAAGATGCAAGGGGATGAGTCAATGGGGAAATGAGCAGTTTCCAATCATTTGGAATTTATGCCACTCATAACTTTTGATAATTAGCAATGATTATATGTAATTTAAAATAATTTTCTATAATTATTATAAATTATTACAACTTATTATATATTTGAATAATTTTGAAAACAAATTCTATAAATAATAACAAAATAATAAAAATTATTATTAAATACTTGAAAAGTGAATTTAATTTTCATCACTTTTTTGGAGAGTGTTTTAGTTATGTCAAATTATTCATAAAAACAAATTGTTTTTGTCACGACCCGCCCTCGGGGTCCGTGCCGTGACTACCCCAAGCCCGCCTTCCATAGGCCAGGGGCTGGCGACTAGCACCAAGGCGTAATTCCCGGTAAAAGGGAAGGCATTGCCTTTGAAAAGTAAACACACACCACAGAGTAAACAAGCGGAAAGTAAACACTAAGCAAACAGAGTACGACTGAAAGTGCGGAAAAGTAAATGGGCCAGAATACAAACCCAAACTGAAAGTAAAGTACAACTCAAAAAGGGAAAAACAGCAACTGAAAAGTAAATCCGCTACTCCGAGCTGTCCACTGGAAATCCCACCTGAAGGGTGGGTACAGGTAGCTCTTCTGCTCCACGGGTCCCGCCGTCTGCTCCGTGCACGTCCCGCCCAGTGGTCCACCTCCGGGTACCGTCCCGCTCTGCAAGCCTCAGCTAAGGTCAACGCTGTCCGTCGTCTGCAACCAACACAACGAAGTGCGGGCGAAGCCCGTGCAGGGGTGAGTATAAGCTACTCAGTAGGGACCCCGAGACCCCTGAAGGTCTCTCAAAATCCACAAAGGATAAACCACGAAGCAAAGTACAAACACGAAGTAACAACTGACACAGGTTAGGTATATGCCCATACATATACCTAAGTCATCAATTAAAATACACTCCAACCTCCGAGCCCAAGTACAACTCAGTCCACGCAGGAAAGTATACGTATTCCACATAGGAAAGCAAAATATAATCCACACAGGATTGCACAACACAATCCACACAGGAAAACAACAGGATTCAGCTCACACAGGTAAACTTCTTCAAGGACGATAAAGATGATCACTGATCCATCTAAGTCGTCGGACCCACGAAGGATCGATAGGTAACTAACCCCCGCAGAAGACCCACACAGGATCGGGCTCACACAGAACCTGTAGGCGCTGGCTCACACAGAACCGCTGAGCGCAAGGACCCACACAGGATCGGGCTCACACAGAACCTGTAGCACTGATCCACGTAGGATCGCTGAGTGCTGTAGTCGTCGTCGTCAAATCCACACAGGATCTCTGTACTGTCGTCGTCAAATCCACACAGGATCTCTGTACTGTCGTCGTCAAATCCACACAGGATCTCTGTACTGTCGTCGTCAAATCCACACAGGATCTCTGTACTGTCGTCGTCAAATCCACACAGGATCTCTGTACTGTCGTCGTCAAATCCACACAGGATCTCTGTACTGTCGTCGTCGCAGTCACAGTAGCAGTCGTAGCAGTAGAACAGTCGCAGCCAGCACTAGGGTTCCCGCACACAGCAAGCTCGTACGGAGGGTCCGCTCCACGAGCCGAGAGGCTGATACATCAACTGTCACGAAGACCGAAGTTGATGTATCCAAAAGTTCCGTATCGTCAAAAGGAACTCAACGCAACGGACGGCGCGTCGATCGGACGCCCGGTCTGAGAGTTATTGGCATTTTCGTCTCCGGGGCCCGGTTGGTTTTTAAGGCAAAACCAACCCGACCGTACTCCACCTGCGTCCAAACCTCGGGCGGAGTATGCCAAAAGATCCGTCTCACTAAGAGGAACACTACGCGACTGACGGCACGTCAATCGGACGTCCGTAGCTCAAGATATGAGCGTTTCCGCTCCGAAGGCCCGGTTGGTTTCGTGAACGAACCAACCCGGCCGAACTCAAAGTAAACCGAAACCTTGAGTGCGATATACCGAAACGACCGTCTCGATCCAAGGATCGCGTTGCCGCAGACGGTTCGTCATTCGGAGGTCCGAGGCTCAAGTTATAAGCCAAGAACCGAATCTGGTCCGAAACGGGGGGTCCGGGTCCGGGCCGACCCAGCCCGACCCCCCCCCTCTGGTCGGCGCGGCGGCCGGCGGCGGCGGACGGCGGCGGCGGACGGCGGCGGACGGCGGCGGCGGCTGGCCGCGTGGCGGCGGCGGCGGGCCGCGTGGCGGCGGCGGCGGCTGGCCGCGTGGCGGCGGCGGCGGGCCGCGTGGCGGCGGCGGGCCGCGTGGCGGCGGCGGCGGCGTGCCGCGCTGGCGGCGGGGTGCCGCGGCGCACGCGGGAGGCACGCGGGGGCTAAGCCCCGCGTTTCACAAAAACGGCACGGCTTTAAGCCGTGCCTTGAATTAAAAACGGCCCCCGCAGATGGGGGCCGGCTGGACAAAAACCGGGGGGGCTTTGCCCCCCCCCCCCTCCTTTAATGAACCGCCCCCCCCCCCCTCATTAAGAGGGGGGTCTTGAAGGACCGGCCGGGGGTTTAATCCCCCGGTTTTTATGACATCCGGCCGGCCCGCTGGCCGGCCGGTTTTTACCAACGGGACCGGAATTTCCGGTCCCGCCCTCGACTCCCGACGCCGGCGGCCCGGCCGCCGGTCTTTCCTTCCGCCGCGGCCCGGAACCGGCCGCGGTCTCCTCGTCTCACCGCGGCCCGGAACCGGCCGCGGTGTTCGTCGTCCGGCACGGTGCGACGGCACCGCACCCCTTTCGCCGTGCCATGAATCCTCCCAACGCGGCGCGACGGCGTCGCGTTCTTGAAAACTCTCCTCGGCGTAGCGCGACGGCGTTGCGGAAAGAAAAAGGCATGTTCATCCGCGTGGTGCGACGGCACCACGCCACTTGTTTCCACCCGCAAGAATAAAACGAGAACTAAGGAGGGGGGGTTCGGCCGTGTTCATGCGGTCCGACCCCCCTCACGTTAAATAATAACATAACTAAGAATATCCAAAAGCCTCACGTTTAGTCATGCTAAAATCCATGATTCAAGAATGGAATAAAAATAATCAATAAAAAACATCCCCTACCTCGGGTTTGAGATTCAAAGAATCTTCTACGTTCCGCGGAAGACGGCGTCGCGGAAGTCGGGCGTCGCGGTCGTCGTTCGTCAAATCCGTTGACGAAGAATTACGTCCGATGCGACACGTTGTTGTCGGATCTTCGTTTGCCGACGAAGAATGCCCGAGGAGGATGCGGCGTTCCCTCTTGTTGACACCGAGGACGAAGAAGAGAGGCGTCGTTCTTCGTCGGAGTTTGAGCGTTCTTCGTCAAGATGAACGTTCTTCGTCAAGAAGAAGAAGGTGGAGGAGGAGCTCTCAAAAGCTCTCAAGGGAACAAACGACAACCCTTAAACAAATAAGATTGCATCTTATTTTATTAACACACAACTCAAAAGAATTTCAAATGTTTGAAATTCAAAAGAGTTTAACTCCCCAAAATTAAATTAAGTAACTTAAGACAATAAAGAGGGGGTTAAAGGAGTTGGGAGGATTTGAAAAGAAAAGGGGGTTCGTGTGGGCCCCACCACACTTAATCCTCCCAAGGGAGGTTAAGTGGGTGTGGGTCCCACTTCCAACCTCTTTTGATAGGTTTTAAAATAAGTTAAAATAAATTTGTCTTACACAAATTTTATTTAACTTAACTGAAAACCCCAAAACGAAACTTTCAACCCGCAACAAACGCAACTCCCGAAAAGGTCTCTTTAAGCGAATATCGGCGCTGCGAGTTCATCGGTTCCCTCGGATTTCAATTCCGAGCACCGGATCAAAAGTTAGGAATTCCCGCTCGTTCGTTCACTGAACGTACCCGAGCCCAAACTTCGGAAATTAATTCCGGGCACTCCGGGCCTCGGAATCAGGTGCCGTCTGAAACCGCGCTCTTGTAAAATTCTAAAGAAAATTAAGAAAAAAATTTCCTTGAATTTTACGGGTCTTTACATTACTCCCACCTCAGGGCTTTACGTCCCCGTAAAGCTACATCAAAAACTAGGGAAACAAAAGAGGATACTGAGCACGCATCTGAGCCTCCCGCTCCCATGTGCTCTCCTGGAGATTCCCGTGCCGCCATCTGTTGCGCACAAGAGGAATCGATCGCCCATGTAGGACCCGCTCCTGGATGACATGGACCTCTTTTGACGTGGCCCGGACCATCTCTGGTCCCACAAGAGCTGCAAGATTTCTTCTTTGCCGAAAAGAGAAACATGGTCTCATCCCCTGGATGAACCACATTCTTTGCCTAAAACAGTCATTCCTAACATGGATGTTACTAATCCATACTAAGGATGACGTCGTAAGGCCTCGACGCTACTACTAAGAGATTCAACCGTTACTCTCGCCTCCAAGGGTTGAGTCACACTGTCGGCATCAGTGTGTGGTAACTGGGTCTCCTCCAGTAGATGTCTCACAAGTGAGGGTCAAGTCAACAGCCAAAACTGGAACCTCTTAGTAACATTATGATAGAGGACATGAACGAAAACATCACATGGTATGCGTCTTTTATTATTGCAGCTCGTAATACAAGACGCTACACAAAAGCAACAAGGAACCAGAAGTACAAAGGATGTAACCACTAGTTCTGCTCCTGTCCATCGGCTCCCAGAGCTCCATGATCGAAGGCCTCGGCTGCCTGAAGCTGAGCTCTCCCCTGCGGTCGGGGTGGGCCTCCTGGTGGTGGTGGTGTTGGTAGAACCTCAAAGCGTCGGCCACCACTAGCTGCTCGTCCAGCTCCTCTGCCTCGTCCGCCTCCTCCCTGCGGACCGCCACGGTCGAACCTCTGCCTCTGCCTAGGTGGTTCCTCAACCGTCTGCTGCTCCTCCGCATGGCGGGTCGGGCAGTCACGAGCCATGTGGCCTCGCCCGCCGCATGCATAGCACTGTCTTCCACTCGAAGGACTGACCCCGCGTTGTGTGCCCTGCACTGCTGAGCCAGTGCCCTGAGGTCTGGTCTGTCTGGACCCCTGAGTCATTCGTCGACTGCCAGCTGCAGATGACTCTGCCACGTGCCGCCCTGCGGTGGGTCGCTGTGCTGGTGTAGACTCAGCAAGGAAGCTCTCGATCAGAAGGGCCCGCTCCAGTACTCCTGTCTGAGTCGGTATGCTGAGGGAGATCAGCGATGCCCTGATCTCGTGTCTCAAACCCTGCTCGAAGGTCCGGGCCCTGAAGAATGGGTCCCGTACCATGTCGGTCGAGTAGCGCGAGAGATCGGTAAATCTCGCCGAGTACTGAGCGACCGTCATGCTGCCCTGCCGCAGCTGTAGAAGCTCCTGGATACGCACCGCACGAAGGGTGGCTGGGACGAACTCCGAGCGGAAGATGCTCTCAAAGTCCGTCCAAAGAAGAGATGCCTCATCGTGCACCTGGAGCATCAAGCTCCACCATCGTCCTGCTGCTGCGTGTAGTAGGCTCGCAGCGAGGATCACCATGAGGTCTGCTGGTGTCCTCACTAGCCTAAACACTCGAACCACTGCCTCCAGCCAGTCCTCTGCTGCCTGGGGATCCGTCTCCCCGCGAAACCTGGGCGGTCGCTGGTGCTGAAACTCATGCAGTGCGCTGAGGCGACGTGCATCGTCAGCGGCTGCTGCTGGAAGCATCGGGGGATCGGCGGGTAAAGCTACCGCCGGTGCCACTGCTGACAAAGGGCCCTGCACCGAAGCCTCGTCGCTCGGTGGGCTGTCGTCTCGCTCGACTCTCGGAACCCTAGCTGGCTGCCGTCGTGGGGCCATCCTGAAAAGGAAACAGGTGCGCCACGGTTAGAACAGTATACCTGGTGAGCTGGCACAAGTAATCACAAGGAAAACTTGAGACTTTCATAAAGCAGATCAGTATACCCGGTGAGCTGACACAAGTAATCACAAAGAAAACTTGAAACAAACACGCAATCAATGTTTTCGTGCATTAAGTCGGAAATCAGAAGTCAGGGTCCTGGTGTACGGATACGTCGGCCGCCGCACCAACACTGGACTCCCTGGACTGATAACCACACTCAATACGCTAAACATTATTGCTTCACATAGAAAAGATCAGAGTTCGCGGTAGAACCGAACTCCTCTGATACCAATTTGTCACGACCCGCCCTCGGGGTCCGTGCCGTGACTACCCCAAGCCCGCCTTCCATAGGCCAGGGGCTGGCGACTAGCACCAAGGCGTAATTCCCGGTAAAAGGGAAGGCATTGCCTTTGAAAAGTAAACACACACCACAGAGTAAACAAGCGGAAAGTAAACACTAAGCAAACAGAGTACGACTGAAAGTGCGGAAAAGTAAATGGGCCAGAATACAAACCCAAACTGAAAGTAAAGTACAACTCAAAAAGGGAAAAACAGCAACTGAAAAGTAAATCCGCTACTCCGAGCTGTCCACTGGAAATCCCACCTGAAGGGTGGGTACAGGTAGCTCTTCTGCTCCACGGGTCCCGCCGTCTGCTCCGTGCACGTCCCGCCCAGTGGTCCACCTCCGGGTACCGTCCCGCTCTGCAAGCCTCAGCTAAGGTCAACGCTGTCCGTCGTCTGCAACCAACACAACGAAGTGCGGGCGAAGCCCGTGCAGGGGTGAGTATAAGCTACTCAGTAGGGACCCCGAGACCCCTGAAGGTCTCTCAAAATCCACAAAGGATAAACCACGAAGCAAAGTACAAACACGAAGTAACAACTGACACAGGTTAGGTATATGCCCATACATATACCTAAGTCATCAATTAAAATACACTCCAACCTCCGAGCCCAAGTACAACTCAGTCCACGCAGGAAAGTATACGTATTCCACATAGGAAAGCAAAATATAATCCACACAGGATTGCACAACACAATCCACACAGGAAAACAACAGGATTCAGCTCACACAGGTAAACTTCTTCAAGGACGATAAAGATGATCACTGATCCATCTAAGTCGTCGGACCCACGAAGGATCGATAGGTAACTAACCCCCGCAGAAGACCCACACAGGATCGGGCTCACACAGAACCTGTAGGCGCTGGCTCACACAGAACCGCTGAGCGCAAGGACCCACACAGGATCGGGCTCACACAGAACCTGTAGCACTGATCCACGTAGGATCGCTGAGTGCTGTAGTCGTCGTCGTCAAATCCACACAGGATCTCTGTACTGTCGTCGTCAAATCCACACAGGATCTCTGTACTGTCGTCGTCAAATCCACACAGGATCTCTGTACTGTCGTCGTCAAATCCACACAGGATCTCTGTACTGTCGTCGTCAAATCCACACAGGATCTCTGTACTGTCGTCGTCAAATCCACACAGGATCTCTGTACTGTCGTCGTCGCAGTCACAGTAGCAGTCGTAGCAGTAGAACAGTCGCAGCCAGCACTAGGGTTCCCGCACACAGCAAGCTCGTACGGAGGGTCCGCTCCACGAGCCGAGAGGCTGATACATCAACTGTCACGAAGACCGAAGTTGATGTATCCAAAAGTTCCGTATCGTCAAAAGGAACTCAACGCAACGGACGGCGCGTCGATCGGACGCCCGGTCTGAGAGTTATTGGCATTTTCGTCTCCGGGGCCCGGTTGGTTTTTAAGGCAAAACCAACCCGACCGTACTCCACCTGCGTCCAAACCTCGGGCGGAGTATGCCAAAAGATCCGTCTCACTAAGAGGAACACTACGCGACTGACGGCACGTCAATCGGACGTCCGTAGCTCAAGATATGAGCGTTTCCGCTCCGAAGGCCCGGTTGGTTTCGTGAACGAACCAACCCGGCCGAACTCAAAGTAAACCGAAACCTTGAGTGCAATATACCAAAACGACCGTCTCGATCCAAGGATCGCGTTGCCGCAGACGGTTCGTCATTCGGAGGTCCGAGGCTCATGTTATAAGCCAAGAACCGAATCTGGTCCGAAACGGGGGGTCCGGGTCCGGGTCCGGGCCGACCCAGCCCGACCCCCCCCCTCTGGTCGGCGCGGCGGCCGGCGGCGGCGGACGGCGGCGGCGGACGGCGGCGGACGGCGGCGGCGGCTGGCCGCGTGGCGGCGGCGGCGGGCCGCGTGGCGGCGGCGGCGGCTGGCCGCGTGGCGGCGGCGGCGGGCCGCGTGGCGGCGGCGGGCCGCGTGGCGGCGGCGGCGGGCCGCGCGGCGGCGGCGGCGGCGTGCCGCGCTGGCGGCGGGGTGCCGCGGCGCACGCGGGAGGCACGCGGGGGCTAAGCCCCGCGTTTCACAAAAACGGCACGGCTTTAAGCCGTGCCTTGAATTAAAAACGGCCCCCGCAGATGGGGGCCGGCTGGACAAAAACCGGGGGGGCTTTGCCCCCCCCCCTCCTTTAATGAACCGCCCCCCCCCCTCATTAAGAGGGGGGTCTTGAAGGACCGGCCGGGGGTTTAATCCCCCGGTTTTTATGACATCCGGCCGGCCCGCTGGCCGGCCGGTTTTTACCAACGGGACCGGAATTTCCGGTCCCGCCCTCGACTCCCGACGCCGGCGGCCCGGCCGCCGGTCTTTCCTTCCGCCGCGGCCCGGAACCGGCCGCGGTCTCCTCGTCTCACCGCGGCCCGGAACCGGCCGCGGTGTTCGTCGTCCGGCACGGTGCGACGGCACCGCACCCCTTTCGCCGTGCCATGAATCCTCCCAACGCGGCGCGACGGCGTCGCGTTCTTGAAAACTCTCCTCGGCGTAGCGCGACGGCGTTGCGGAAAGAAAAAGGCATGTTCATCCGCGTGGTGCGACGGCACCACGCCACTTGTTTCCACCCGCAAGAATAAAACGAGAACTAAGGAGGGGGGGTTCGGCCGTGTTCATGCGGTCCGACCCCCCTCACGTTAAATAATAACATAACTAAGAATATCCAAAAGCCTCACGTTTAGTCATGCTAAAATCCATGATTCAAGAATGGAATAAAAATAATCAATAAAAAACATCCCCTACCTCGGGTTTGAGATTCAAAGAATCTTCTACGTTCCGCGGAAGACGGCGTCGCGGAAGTCGGGCGTCGCGGTCGTCGTTCGTCAAATCCGTTGACGAAGAATTACGTCCGATGCGACACGTTGTTGTCGGATCTTCGTTTGCCGACGAAGAAGGCCCGAGGAGGATGCGGCGTTCCCTCTTGTTGACACCGAGGACGAAGAAGAGAGGCGTCGTTCTTCGTCGGAGTTTGAGCGTTCTTCGTCAAGATGAACGTTCTTCGTCAAGAAGAAGAAGGTGGAGGAGGAGCTCTCAAAAGCTCTCAAGGGAACAAACGACAACCCTTAAACAAATAAGATTGCATCTTATTTTATTAACACACAACTCAAAAGAATTTCAAATGTTTGAAATTCAAAAGAGTTTAACTCCCCAAAATTAAATTAAGTAACTTAAGACAATAAAGAGGGGGTTAAAGGAGTTGGGAGGATTTGAAAAGAAAAGGGGGTTCGTGTGGGCCCCACCACACTTAATCCTCCCAAGGGAGGTTAAGTGGGTGTGCGTCCCACTTCCAACCTCTTTTGATAGGTTTTAAAATAAGTTAAAATAAATTTGTCTTACACAAATTTTATTTAACTTAACTGAAAACCCCAAAACGAAACATTCAACCCGCAACAAACGCAACTCCCGAAAAGGTCTCTTTAAGCGAATATCGGCGCTGCGAGTTCATCGGTTCCCTCGGATTTCAATTCCGAGCACCGGATCAAAAGTTAGGAATTCCCGCTCGTTCGTTCACTGAACGTACCCGAGCCCAAACTTCGGAAATTAATTCCGGGCACTCCGGGCCTCGGAATCAGGTGCCGTCTGAAACCGCGCTCTTGTAAAATTCTAAAGAAAATTAAGAAAAAAATTTCCTTGAATTTTACGGGTCTTTACAGTTTTAAATTTTTTGAGAAATTTATTACAAGGAAGTTGAAACCAATAATTGTTAGATGATCATTCAAGAAACTTCTAGTGCAAGAATTTACATGGTTTGGTTTAAATCTGTTATATATTGATGGAGTTGAAGCATTCATATAATTTTCATCTTGAAATCCAGATTTTTCTTTAGAATGAAAAAATATGTACCCTTGTAAAAAATGTACTATGAGTACATTTGATACATTTGACAACATTGGTGGTCATCTATTGCGTTTTAGTTTTCAACCATATAATTTTTTTGTATCAACATGGTGAAGATAGTTATAGAGAGGATACTAAAAATTTGTTTCCTTATCTTTGAATTTTATAAAATATAGTAGATGATGTGGATGGTTCATGTAACAGCCCTAGATTTCATAGTACGTTATTTCTTCAAAATAATTCAATAACTTGCATTACACGCAACACTGAGTTCGAGTGCACCACGACTTACCAAACTAGCTGTTCAAATGTAGTTATGAATAATATTATCTAATTTTTGAATTTTATATAATCTATATATATTTTAACATCCATATTATTTTTTTCTTAGTCATAATATAAGAACAAATTAATTTTTTTTCAGATAAAGGAAGTATTTTTAAAAAAATGCAATTTTATAACCTTTAATGGAAAAGCCTTGTTTAAATCCAATTTTGACACTTTTATATATTTAATTTGACAAAATAAACTTATTCGTCAGAATCACGGCATAAAAATTTAGTTTCAATAAATTTTTGGTGTTTTTCTAATAACTTTCATATTTAAGGGAATAGTGAAAAATACTAAATTTTAATTGAGAAAAGTTTTTTTAATGAAAATAAATGATAGTGTTAAATTACACATTGGAATTTTTTGGAAGTATAATTTGATTATATTTTTATCATTTAATAAATTTTTGTTTATTATAAGTAATTTCAGATTTAAGACATAAACATATGTCAATATTTTTACAGTTTTTACTTTTTAAAAACTCAATTTTTTTTTGACAAAGATAATTAATTTTAATTTAATAAATGAAACTTCTATGTTTTTAATTTGGTAAAATATAATTGATTTCTGATTCATAATATCAAAATTATGTTAGGGTTAATTTTTGATATTTTGTTAAAAACCTTCAATTTTTGATGAATCGTGAAAACACTGCGTTATTATTTAAAACTAACATTTTTTTGAATAATTATTTATTTTATATAAATTTATTTAAAGAAAAAATAGAAATATAATCTCTATATATGTTAAATTCAATACAATGGATTCATCTTAAAATAAGTTTAGATATATAAAATGTTATTTAACTTTATACCATCTTTTACCCACCTTCTAGGAGCATTTAAAAATTTGCATAAAACTAAAACTGTCCACTTCTATGAGTTGAATTTCAAAAATCTGAGAGACATGGTTGAATCAGTATGTAAAATGTAGTTCAATAACATGAAAATAATTTTTGGTGAATAGTATCTTTTGACTTTTATTTACGAAGGTTAAAAGTAAATAGGGTAATTAAAGGTAAAAATTATATTATAATTACCCCAACGCATGTCCTAATTATATTATATAATTTTAATTTGACCAAAAACAACCTTAGGAATAAAATATTATCCTCTTTAGTCCACATGGATTAGATTAGGATATTTGTTATTATTTTATTTAAAGAATAGATAAAAGTGTTAAATCCAATGTTTAATAACTAAACCATTTTTAATATAGCGTTACAGAAAAGATAAATTTGAATATAAATCTTAATTATAAATATAAAAAATTTTCGTACATAATTGTATTATATTTATAATTTTTAGACATTAATTTATTTAATTTATTTACGACACAATAATGATGCAGTAATTACCTTAGTAATGAAATATTAAAATAATTGACATTGTAAATGTCCAAATAAATGTAAATTGAGACATATGATGAATTCCAATAATTATATAGTTTAATATGACATGATAGGGTTTATTAGATAATTTTTTTAGTAATAAGGTTGTCAGGACAATCACAAAAACAAATTACCAAATAGTGTCAAAATTGATAAAAATTAATTTTTTAAAAAATACTATATTAATAAGTGATATAATTTTTGTAAAAATGTAAGGATCTAAAAAATAACATAGATAAAGTTATATATATTATCAACGAACCACTAGAGGTTTATTTGGATTGTTATAGTATTTTTATTAAGCATATAAAATAAAAATTCAAAGAGACATGGTAAATGACAAACTAGTTAACTAAGATATAAATTTAAATGATAAGGTTATTATGGTGACCTAAACCAGTCTAAAACCTACTATTTGAGTGGTTTTATATCCATAACCACCATAGCCTCTAAATAAATCATTTTGGAGCAATTATAAAATGAAAATAATTTTATTATAAAATATCATTTCATGATTTCCTAAAGTGACCCTCACATCTTTTATAAAAGGGTTCTCCCCTTCTCTTAATTTCACACCTCCAAAGCCATTTGTCTTGGAAAAAACCAACCAAAATATCCCTCCAACATTCCTCCCATCATTTTAGAGGCATTACTTTGGTCAGAAAGGAACCATAAATAGCTCTTTTAATCAAATCAATATGAAGAACTCGAATAAGAGGTAAATATTTCATCACCTCTTTTAAGTTGTTTTATTCTTCCAATTCTTATTTCTTTGTAGTATATACTATAAAACAATAACTCAAGTATCTACTATATACTATGATGATATTAGAATTATGGTACAACCATATTCGTTATTCTATCCATCCTATAAATGTTAAAGTCATCATGCATGCCTACATATGACTTACCGTCTCCACGTCATGGTGTAGTTTGTCATTCAAACACATAATTATTTTGGATGGGTATAATAATGAATATAAATGATGTAAATAATAAATATAACATGTTAATGATTTTGTATATATGATATACCATCCAATTACATACTATTTCACCATGAATATACTGATATTGTCGCTCGTGTGTACGTATGGATTACCGTCTCCACGAATGCGATGAGATTCATTACCCATCATAATCATTCAAGAATAAATTTAGTTTTATGATTAAAAATAATTTTTAGGAATATAATATAATTATTAATATGAATCAAATACATCTTATCCATAACAAACATGGCATACGAAGCCTAACATATAAAGTAAAACGAATTAGTTAACACTCGAAATGTTAATACTACTGAAATATTACTAACAAATCACTATTAGAGGGCCATATATGATATAATATTTATGTATGTAGTTATATTATAATTTAATAACATAATTTTGTCGTTATACAGTATGTTAAATGTACCCTTGACCAATGGAATGTTCATGGTAAGGGTTAATTCAAAAAACTCTTTATTATCTGAGGTTGTTTCTCCCTAAGTATCTACTCGGACATATTTATTATCCATGTCCATCTTTCATAAAAGAGTTTATAAAGGGAATATTTTAAGGGATTTTTTTTATAAAACATCATTTTATTTGTTTTAAAGATTTATTCTTCTCAACCTTTCTCATTAATTTCCATGTTTTCAAAATGGTTTTAAGTATTTATTTATATAGACATGAATGTTTTAAAATGTTATTTCTTTTAAAAAGTATCAAAGTGGAATGGGAAACATTTATTCAAAACTATATTATAAATAAATTCCTTTATAAATTATGTTACATTTCAATGATTTCAAGAAAAAGGGATATTTCTCTCCAAGATGTTTACTGATCATATTCAACAATGTCATCATTTTTTATAGGATATTTTTATTGATCGAGGATTATTTATTATGATAAAAATCATCCATATTGTATTGAAGGTTTTGTGATATGTTTGACTGTGAATGTGGGTTTTTATACCATTAATGGATTATGGATAAATTATTTACATTTGGTATACTTGTTTTAATACAAATGTTTGTGTTATGTTTAAACCTTTTCATTTGAGGAATGAATTGGACTTAGTAAGTGATGGGTGGAGCATGCTATACCTCCTCGATGCATCGGTAGGTATCATCAGACAAACTAGTGTCTTGGCACAAGGCCTTGAAAAAATATTATTTGTAGTCTTGGCACAAGGCCTTGACTATGTGGTTATGAAGTCTGAATTATGTATTCCATCATTATAAAAGTGGCTATTGATATTTCATGTGATTATTCGACTAGAAGAATATCAATGTGAATAATTTAATGGAATTACATGATTTATATTTTCCATATTATTATGTAGTTTAATATAAAAAGGCATTTGTTTTATTCATATATTTTGTCTTAAATGATTATTCTTATTTATGAAAGGTTCCGTTATATTGTTATCCTTACTGAGCATCTGAGCTCTCCCCTTTATATGTTTCTTTCCCATGATTAAAAGAAGTATACTGTGACTGACTTGTAGGGATAATCTATGGATTTGAATGTGGTAAATAGAGACAAAATGTTGCGGAGGATTTTATTTCACGATGTAATGTAAAACATACGAATTTATTCAATGCTTCTAAGGCTACTAAACAAATCGGCCTTTTAGTATTTGATCCATTTTGATCATGACAATGTTATTTAATAATGTACCAACTCGGGGTAACTGTGGTCGGGGCGTTACAATTGGTATCATAGTAATTTTAGCAACAACCTTGGAAATAGTTTTACATAAACATTGATTAGAGAACATTACCCTACGATATACATTGAGGATTAGTACAGAATATCTTCCTAGAATTTTGGTAATGTAAATATTTTTTGTATTTTCCATGAAATATATCCATGTTTGGAGATGAGCAGGTAGAGGCGGCTATGGTACAGATGCACCTAGGAGTGAAATATCTAACAAGGGGTTTCGAGCTAGACATGAGGTATACTAGTACATGACAACGGGACTTGCTGCACTCATGGTTACAAAATTCCTAGGGGATATGATTAGGATAATTCACATTTACATTTCAATCCATTATGAAGGATTTAGGAGGAAATATTTCCTCAAAGAAAACATTTTATGGTTATAGATTATATATATAATCATTTAAAGTTATGTTAGGTATTTTATAAGTATGGATTTATGCATTTTGATTCATAAAATAACCTAGTGTGTGCCACTGTTTAGAAATGGTTCATAGTAGAATGAGTGAGAATTCTAGCAATACCCATGTTCTAAAGATTAAGAAGTATCATATATTTCATGGTATTAAACATATATTTAAATGGGAAATAGTCTCCCAAGCATTATTATCATATGAAGAAATAATATCATTTGTTAATAAGATAAGTAAATAATTCTATGAGTCATATAGCTTTGAAGGGAATAAATAGAAGAAAAGGATGGAAGAGAGAAATGTGGATAATGGGAAGAGGGGAAGGAAAGATTTTCCCATATGTGACAATTATGGAAAGAATCACCTTGGTAAATGATTTAAGGTAACAGAAGATTGTTATATGGGTGGAGAAAAAAGACACCAAATACACGATTTCAAGGGTATGAAAAAGGTTCCAGATGTACAATGCTTCATCTGCAAGGAGTTGGGACACTACGCAAATCAATGTCCAAATCATTTGAGTATACCCCAAATGTTTCTATTGGATAATAATCATGTTATGATACTTCCGAAGATTAAGAGGAATGATTAGAGTTCTTATGTTGTAATTAATGTATTTTATCAATTGAGTATTGTATTAATGGTGTACATGTTATAATAATTATATAGTATATAAGGATTTTACTGCATTACAATTCATTAAGGATTTAATATTATATGGATCTAAGAAAATTGACTCAATAGAAAGTTAAATTTTTTGGAAAATACATGGTTGAAGGAAAGATAAACCATAATATAGTTAATATATGAAGATAGTGATTTTGAAATAATATATTATTGATTTTTATAAATTATATTGGATATTATAGATATCCTTGGAACTGATTAATGGTTTTTTTATTTCATCATTGTTGGAGTTTATAACATATTTTGATATAACGAGTACATTGAGTATTCAATCAGGAATAATGGAGCATGAATTTAATCAATATGGTTTTATGGTAATTTAGGGTTTTACCGTGTTTTAAAAGAATACATGATGAAGGTATTCACATGTTATTATGAGGCAAAGAGATCATAATTGTGTTTACCTTCCTCATTTATTTTGGACTATGAGTTTGGACAAGAGTATATTGGATAAGACTAATGGATAGAATGTATTAGGTTTGACATTGTATATAATTGTTAAGGTTAAATAATTATTTAATATCATTTTTTTATTCTTATGAAACGGACAACCTAGAGGTTGGGTGACAAACCGTCTAGTCCGGCAAGGTCAAGAGACATGAACCCACAACCGAAGGGCGAAAAGGGTGGATCACCTATAACTGTCATACGTGATGTCCGGGTTTGTATAATGTATTTTTTTAAATAGTATTAAAAATGTATAATAAATTCATTATTTTTGGAACCCTTTATGATTAGGAAAAATAGAATATTTTTAAATTATATTGTCTTTTAGAGTGAAATAATAGTTTTTGGTAGGAATTAGTTAATATATGGAACTCTATGTGTCAAGTATATTTTTTTCATCTTATTCTATGAATAAATTAATTCTTTAAATTTAGGGAAGGGATATTAAAACCAAAAATGTGTTATCCTAACACCACATGTTTTGTTAACCCAATGTTATTTTAAATCATCATAGATTGATGCATTTGAGGCCCTCAATTTTACACTTGTTTGTGGTTGATGACCTCAATCAATCCCTATAAATATTTAAGTTTTTCCACTAATTATTGGTCTCTAATTTCCACCAATGTTCTCCTAATTGAGATCATAATTTGGTGGGGACTTTTTAATTCACATTCATATTTTAAGACTAAATTTTATTACACAAATTTCCGATGTGGGTTTTCCACAAAGGTATTTTCCTATATTTAACCGTTTATTTTTGAAGAAAAATTTCAAATTGCGATGAAGAAATTTATTGAATGGGGGGATAATGTAACACACCATGATTTCATAGTATATTATTTCTTCAATGTAATTCCATTAATTGCGCTACACGCAACACCGATTTTGAGGGCACCACAACATAAAAACTAGCTGTTCAAAAGCGGATATGAATAGTATTATCTAAATTTTGAATATTATATATTACATATATATTTTAACATTCATATTATGTGTTTCTTATACATTGGATAAGAAAAAATTCTTTTTTTAGATAAAGGATGTATTTTCAAAAAATACAATTTTATCACCTTTAATGGAGAAACCCTTTCTAAATACAGTATTTGAAACTATTATATATTTAATTTGAAAAAATAAACCTTTTTTAGAAAGGAGGTATAAAAATTTAGTATTGATAAATTTTTGGTGTTTTTCTGATATCTTTTATATATGGGTGAATAGTGAAAAATTGTAAATTTTACTTGAAAACAACTTTTTTAATCAAAATAATTTATAGTTTTAAATTATACATTTAAATGGTTTGGAAGTATAATTAGATTATATTTTTTTATTTAATACAATTTAGGTAATTATAAGTAATTTCACATTTAAATTTGACAAAAACACATGTCAATCTTTTGATAGTTTTTTACTTTTTAAAAACCATCTTTTTGGTTTTGAAAATGGGAATTAAATTTTAAATTAATAAATGAAAATTATATGATTTTAATATGGTAAAATAGACTTAATTTTTGAATTCATAATATCAAAAATAACTTAGGGTATCATTTTTTTATTTTTCTGAAAATTTTCAATTTTGATGAATTGTGAAAAACACTGAGTTATTATTTAAAAATGACTTTTTATTTAAATAAATATTTATTGTATTTAAATTTATTTTAAGAAAAAATATATATATAATTATTAGATATGTTAAATTTAATTCATGGGAGTCATTTTATAATAAGATTGGATATATAAAATTTCATTGAGCTTTTTACCATCTTTTACCCACTTTCTAAGAGCATTTGCAAATTTGCATAAAACTAAATTTTACCACTTATTTGAGTTGAATATCAAAAATCGGAGAGACATGGTTGAAATCAGTAAGTAAAATGAGGTTCAATAAGGTGAAAATAATTTTTGGTGAATAGTAACTTTGGTATTTTATTTACAATGGTTAAAAGTAAATAGGGTAATTAAGGGTAAAAATGATATTATAATTACCCTAACAAATGACCTAATTCTATTTTATAATTTTAATTCGAACAAATACAACCATAAGAATAAAATATGATCCTCTTTTTTCCACATGGATTAGATTATGTCATTTATTATTAATTAATTTAATGAAGAGTGAAAAGTGTTAAATTAAATGTTTAATAACTAAAACATATTTAATATAGAGTTACACATAAGATAAATTCGACTATAAATATTAATTAGAATAATAAGAAGATTTCATAAATAATATTATTTTATTTATAATATTTAGACATTAAATAAATTAATTAAATTATGAAATAATAATGATGCAATAATTACCTTATTAAATAAATATTAAAATAATACAAATTATAAATATCTAAATATATGTAAATTGAGACTTTTGATAAATTGCAATAATTTTATAGGTTAATATGACATTTTAGGGTTGATTAGATATTTTTTTTGAAGTGATAAGGTTGTTATGATTTCACAAAAACAAAATACCAAATAGTGTCAAAATTGACATAAATTATTTCTAAACAAATACTACATTATTAGTTGAAATAATATTCCTAAAAATATAATATTCTGCCAAAATAGATAGATATGGTTATATATATTAATAAGGAACCACTTTGTGTTCTGTTGTCTTGTTATAGTAAGTTTATTAAACATATAATATAAAAATAAAAAGAGACATGGTAAATGACAAACTATTTAACTAATAGTTAAATCTAAAAGATCAGGTTAATATGGTGACATAAACCCATCTAAAACCTATTGGTTGAGAGGTTTTAGACCCATCCCCACCTTAGCCTCCAAATAAATTATTTTTAATCCATTATAAGACGAAAAATTTTTTATTATAAAATAATATTTCAAGATTTTCCAAAAGTAACCCTCACCTCACTTTTAAAAGGGTATATCCCCTTCTCTTAATTTCACACCTTCAAATCCATTTGGATCAGCCAATCACTACTCAAATATCCTCCCCAACATTCCTCCCTTCATTCTAGATTCATTCCATTTGTTTTAAATCCACCCTAAGGAGCCCTTTTGATCCAATCTGAAGGAAGAACCCAAAGAGGAGGTAAATATTTCATCACATATTTCATGTTATTTTCTTCTTCCACTTCCACTTTTTTTGTTGCTTACATTAAAAAATAATATCTATAGTATCTTATATATGATGTGATGTTATTATAAATATGGTACAACCATATTCTTTATTCTATCCATCCTATAAATGGCAATGTCACCATACGTGCATGCGTACGACTTACCGTATCCACGTCGTGGTGTAGTTAGTTATTGAAAGACATCATTATTTTGGATGGGAATAATAATGAATGTAACTGAAGTAAATAATAAATATAACATGTTAAAGATTCTGTATATATTAGATACCATCCAATTACATACTATTTCACCATCAATATAATGATATTGTTTCTCATGTGTGCGTATGGATTACTGTCTCCATGAAAGTGATGAGATTAATTCCCCATCATAATCATTCAAGAATAATATTCATTTTATGATTAAAAATAATTTTTATGAACATAATATAGTTATGTATATGAATATAATACACCCTATCCATAACAATCTTGTTTTACATAACCAAGAATATAAAGGAAAATGAATCAGTTAAAACATTAAACAATGATACCACTGAAATATTATTAACAAAGCAATATTAGAGGGTCATATATGATATCATATTGATGTATATAGTTCTTATATAATTTAATAACAAAATATGGTCATTATACAGAAGGCTATACGTACCCTCGACCAAAGGATAGTGCAAGGTAATGGTTAATTCCACAATCTCTTTATTATCCGAGGTTGTTTTCACGTAAGTATATACTGGGAGATATTTATTATCCATGTTCTTGATTCATAAAATAGTTTTCAATTTGATTGTTTTTAAGGGAAATTTTTTACTAAAACAATATTATAATTTCTTTATAGATTTATTCTTCTAAACCATTCTCATTAATGACCATGTTTTCAAAATGTTTTTTAGGATTAATTTATATGGAGATGAATGTTTTAAAATGTCAATTCCATTCAAATGCTTCAAAGTGGTATGGGACATTTTGATTCAAAACTATCTTTTAAATTAATTACATTATAAATAATCTTAATTTTAAATTATTTGATGAAAAATGCACATTTCTATCAAATATTTTTACTGATCATTTTTATCTATATCAAGATCATTTACGAGATATTATTATTGATCACGTTGATTTATTATCATACATATCATCTATATTTTATTTATGGTTTTGTGATATGTTTGACTGTGGATGTGTTATTTTTATACCATTCATGGTTTATGGATAATGTATTGACAATTTTTATGCTAGTTTTAATACAGATGATTATGTTATGTTTAAACCTTTTCATATGAGTAATGAAATTTACATAGTAAGTGATGGGTGGAGCCTTCTATAGTTCCTCGATGTATCGGTAGGTTTCATGAGACAAACTAGTATATGAGCACTAGGCCTTGAAAAATCTTTTATGTAGTCTTGGCATAAATCCTTGACGATGTGGTTATGAAGTCTGGCATTATGAATTCCATGATTATGAATGTGGCTATTGATATTGCATGTGATTATTCAACTAGTATAATATCCATGCGACTAAGTAAATGGCATTATATGATTTATCTTTGATAAATTGTGCTGAAGTTTATGTTTAAATTAATTTTTTATAGTCTTATACACTATCTTAAATGTTTATGCGTATTTATGAATTTTTCCTATATATTGTTATCCTTTCTGAGCATCTGAGATCACCCCTTTTTAGTTTTTATTTTTTCGAGGATGAGAAGAAGTATATTATGAAAAAACATCAGGGATAGACTAATGGATATGAATGTGGTCAATGGAGACAATTTGGGTGGTGTTTTTTTCATTTTATAATGTAATGTAACATTCATTTATGTAATATATTTTCCAAGGCTACTAAACTGATCAGTCCTTTGGAACGTGATTACTTGTAATCATGCCAATGTATTAAAATAATGCATCGACTTTAGGTAGCTAGGGTTGGTACGTTACAATCCATCTTTTCAAGAAACTAAACCCCTGGATTATATTGATTTGACTCTTGATTTGCAACCATCTCAATTTTATGTGTTGTTGAGGTTCACTGGGGAATACATATATCCTACTTACAACATAAGAAAATTTATAGTAGTTGTAATGTTTATAGATATTAAATCAGATAATAGAATTGTAAATAGCTATTTTGGTAGGATATTTTCATTGGTTGATGAATTGTTACTGAATGAAAATATGTTTCCTATCAATTTCAATGAGATAAATAGGCTGGCTCGTAATTTGGGTGTTGGTTATCATAAGATTCATGCATGTTCAAATTATCACATCTTATATTATGGTGAAAATGATTCATTATATATTTTTCCCACATGTGGAAAATCGAGGTACTATGAAGCTCAACTAAGGAATTCCAGATTTATTTCTATAAAACAATTGAAATATTTCCTTCTTACACACATATTGTAGTGTTTATTTATATCTAATAACAAAATGATATTGATATTAGAGAAGAAACACAATATTTAAATGGTAATGGATTAAATCATATCTTTGATGGTGATTCATGAAATCATTTTGACAATGTGCATCCATATTTTCCTTTATAAACCCAAAACGTGTGATTGGGTCATTCTACAAACGGTTTATGTCTATTTGGTAATTATGGTAGTTGGTATTCTTGTTTGATTAACATTATAAAACTATTTTAAATAAAAACTATACTAATGGTTTTGGCCAAACCATTAGTATAAGTCACTAATTTTGAAATATACCAATGATTTCCCTAAATACGTATGTATTCGTTACTTATATAGATCTATACTAAGGGTTTGGCCAAAACTGTTTGTTTAGGGTCACTATTTGGACTTATACCAATGTTTTGGCCTAAACTATTGGTATAGATTAAAAAAATCAAAGAACCTATAACAACAGTATAACAACCTACACTTTACATTCATTAATATTACGTAAAAATTTAATTACATTCATTTCTACATATAATAAATCTATGACGGGACCATATTGGTATAGTGTCTTTGGAAACTGGGAAACATAAAAAACTCATTCATAAAATATCTATATTGTCTCCCACTTACATCTTTAAAACTAGACTCATTTCTGACATAGATTACATAATACCCTTCTTCATGCCCGGGTGAAAAGAAACATATGATAGGGTGATCTCAAATTCTCACTAATGGTATACAAGGAAAATATCAATCATATAATAATCAAATGATATAATAACATAACATTTTTTAATCTTATCCTGCATATGAAATATCATGTTATCATGTCACAGGATAAGAGTTAATAAGAATTAATGGAAATAATTTCAATTTCATAACAAAAGACATGATGTTTTGTGGAATACATATAAGAAGAGAAAATATTTTCCATATTGGATAAGGGTCATCATGAAGACCATCATAGTAGACAAATTCCATTACTGAACTGGGTTTACTTGTCGTTCCAGCCGTTTATTACTAAACTAGATTTACATTCTGCTCCAGTCATGCCTACATCATGAGATATAAAAATTTACGCAATGCATTAGAGGATGATATTTTTCACACCTAAATTATAATGAAATAGTTCTTACATGTTCCACAAAAACATAATGTATTCATCGTAGCATAACCCAAGAACTAAAATGGGTTTCTAAAACATCATTATATCAAAACCTAATCCACAAAAAATATCATTTAATCCTTAAAACAATACAATATTAGATATAATGGTGATAGAAAATAAACCCTATTTAAAGTGTCATATTATATGGAAAATAATTTAGATAAAAAACTTTCACTTAATTTCAAGGGAAAATATCCTTTCTTGTTCAAAATCGTTTCCTTATCTCAAAATGCCGCACATTTTTAAAGGAAAAAAATTTATTTGAAAATAAATTTGAAACAATTTAGAGGATATTATATATATATTATTAATTATTATTATGTAAAAATATTTTAATGTCGTATAAGTTTAAAAAATATTATTCTCACACTCTAGTCAGAAAAGTCAAAAAGTACCTCATATGGAAAATGAAATAAAAATTCATTAAATACCATTTAATTAATATTAACCTATGGATAAAATTTACTTTAAAAAATTGTACACGAATAAAAATAATTTTATATATTTTGGAAACATGGACAGGGATGATAAATATACACCAGTAAATACTTACGAATAAACAATTTCTGATAATAATGAGAATGATAAATTATCCATTACATTAGGTCTGATATCCTTAATATATATATCAAACTACTATATAATGGTTAATGTTTGTTATTAAATTATACCATAATCATATAAATATTTATTATATCATATATGATCCTATTATATCATTTTGTTAGCAGTGTTTCTATATTTCCATTATTTCAGGTGTTAACTACTTAGATTTCTCATTCCTATTTATCCATGTAATACATGGTTTTATTCTTAGGATGTATTTTATTCATTTATAGAATTAAATTCTGTTCATAATTATTTTTTTTATTCATCATATAAATTTTATAATTATCCTATAATTGTTAACATGGAGAATGAATCTTACCGCATTGTGGAGACGGTAGGCCGTATGTACGCACAAGTGATGATATTATTCCCTTTAATGATAAAAAGGTTTGTAATTGGATGGTATATTAATTATAAATAACAATAATCATGTCATATTTATTATTTTAGTCCTATATACCCATCATTATACATATCCAAAAAAGTATTTATGAATAACATATTACACAATGTTGTCGATATGGTAAGCGGTGCGTACACACTCATTTTGATATTGTTATTTATAGGATAGATAAATAGTGGTATAAGGTTTTTACATAACTATAGTAACATATAATATTGTATGAGATATTTGATTTATTACTTTAGTATGGAATCAACATAAGATGAACAAGTTGAAGAAGAAAAGAATTTTGAAAGAGGTGATAAAACAATTACCTATTTTTCTAGTATCCTCTTTGGATTTTCAAAAAGGGCCTCCATAAGATGGATTTATATCCAAAGTGTGGCCTAGAGGATGAATTAAAGAAGTTAGTTGTGGAAATGTGATTGTTTTGGCCAAGAAAAATTGCATTAGAGGTGTGAATAAAAGAGAAAGAGAGGTGCCCTTATATAAGAGATAAGTGGGACACCTTTGGAAATACAAAAACAATTAAATTAATAAAAAATAATTGTTAAATTAAAATTCATATAAAATGTATTATTTTTTAGAATACATTTGGATGGGTATAAATACTCTCAAACAATAAAATTTAGATATGTTGTCTTTTTTTTTATATCTTATAATGATGATTTATCCTTTTTTAATATATTTAATTTTAATTGTGGTAATAATATATTAAACAATATATGGTTATAAATATTTATTATATGGTGTTAATTAGCCATAAATTTATATTTTATGAAGGTTTAGACACTATAAATAACAATTTGTAATTTGTAAATATTTTTATTATATGTAATTAATTTAATAATATTTAGTTTCAATAAAATATCAATAGTTTCAATTTCAACACTATTCAATTAATTGAATTTAAATAAAATCAATAATTAAGATAAACTAGAAAAAAATATTAAATATACACCAAACATGTAATAATGTCCAATAAAATTAATTGCGAACCTTAATTAATTCATATTATATTTTCTTTTATATTTTTAAATTATTTATTTGATATGTCAATTAATGAAATAATTTCTACGTCCCTATTGTGTCATCCTTAATAGTAATTATATAATTCCTAAAAATTATTAATAAATTTATATGATCTAGGTAATTATTTTTTCAATCCAAATACTATCTATATTCCATATTATCTCATTTTTTTCATATATTAAAATTTACACGGTTTTATAAAATGAAAGTGTGGCATTTTGTCACATTCAATGATTTTAATAAAATTAACGTCATATTAATGGGGAAGTGGAAATTAAGTGATTAAATTTAGAAACCTAGATAATATAGGTGGAATTTATCCATCCAATAAAATTTGAATAGGTTTTCTTGTAATTTAATTAAATTATTTTTAACTTAATTACTTGATTTACCTTCAACCAATGTAATAAAGATATTTACCAATGATACAATTCATAAAGACCAAAAATAAAAGTATAAATAATTTATACATACTGATTCCAAATATTGATTCAATTTTTACAATTTTAAAACATAGGAGTTGTAGAAGTTAATTTAAGTTCAATATTGTTGTCAGAATGAGAGAATGAGTTTTCAAAATTTATATTATTGAAAAATATTGAAATATTTTTACATATGAATTCAATTTTAAATTAATTATAATGAAATAAATTATATTGAATGATAAAAATATATTATATTTATACTTTAAAAACATTTTATTTTTATAATTTAACCATATAAATTATTTTGATGAAAATAGTTGGTTTCTCTGAAAATCTATTTTATTTTTACTAGTCATCAAAACATGAAAGTTATTAGAAAAATAACAAAAAATCATCCAAAGTAAATTTTTATTATCTTCCTTAAAAATAAATAGTTTATTTTGTCATATATAAATTATTACTCTATCAACATCAAAATTTTATTGTGGTTCACCGTTCAAAGGTTTAATATTTTCCTTTAAAAAAATTGGTTTTTATATATCAAATAAGGTTTATTCAAAACCTATGTCTAAAATATCAATTGGATGAATACCAAAAATATTGTATTTAGTATATAACATATATATATCAAATTAATTTATTTACCAAATGTAATTCAATTAAAAATTAAAATGTCTATTTGATTTATATTTTTCATTAATAATTGATAGCTAATGGATTCAAAATGCATTTGACCAGATATTTATACTTATTCCTCTTAACTGAACAGTTATGATATTATGGTAATTTTATAATAATGTTGTTTTGAGGTTTGTTTAAACATAGAATTGTTTGAAACACAATATTATAAGGAATACAAATTATTTAATGAATATATTTCATAAAAACATCAGAGTGTTACATTTTACCCCTCTTAACCAAAATTGTGGTCTCAAAATTCATAACTTGGAAAAAATAGATGATTATACCTCTCCCTAAACATATCCTCATATTCCCATGTAGCTTCTTCAAATTGGTATTTCCATGATAAAACATTAACCAAGTGAGTGGTCCTATTTTGTAGAACTTTTTCACTACTATCCAAAATCTCTATTTGTTGTTCTTTATAAAAAATATATTTCTTTAGGGGTATGACTTTTGATTTTAGTACTTCTGAAGGATATTGTATTTAATTTCTCAGGAGAGACACAAGTAAAAAATCATTTACTTGAGAGATATTTAGTGTAAGATCCAATCAATAAGCTACCATCCAAACATGATCCATAATTTCTATAGGACTGACATACCTAGGGCTCATCATACCATTCTTTCCAAATCTCATTAATCTCTTCCTGGGAGATATTATTAAAAACTTCTTATTACCCACATAAAACTCTAGGTATTTTCTTCGGATTTCAACATAACTTTTTTTAACTCTTATATTCTCTTTTGTGTTGTTGAATAGATTAGGCATTTTCTGTCATTTTATCAACAAGAACAGTTCCTAATTGATATCTTTCCCCAAATTCATCCTAGGAAGTCAAATTTCGCCACTTCATTCCATAGAGGGATTTATATGGATTGATCATAATACTGGAGTGAAAGATATTTTTGTAAGAAAATTCCACTAAATCTTGGTGTTGATACAAACCACATTTGAAATCCATAGATGAATCTCTCAACATATCTTCAAGATTTTTAATTGTCCCCTCAGACTGACCATCTATCTGAGAATGATAGGAATTTCTAAAACTGAACTCTATATCAAAATCTTGATGATGACTTCTCCAAAAGAACATGGTAAACATCAGATCCTGATCAGATATAATCGAAATTTGTACTCCAAGAAATCATAATCCTTCCTTTACATTAACCAAACAAGCTAATCAAGGGAGAAATCCTCTCTAATAGTAATTAAGTGTGCCAACATCGTAAAACAGTCAACTATAACCAAGATAAAATTATTTCCTTTGGATGTTTTGGGAAGTCGGACAAGCAAGTCCATTGTGATATTTTCAAATATTCATTCCAAAATGGGTAATGGTTGTAACATCCCCATAGACTTCTATATCTCTTCATTATCTTTCTGACAAAGCAAGAATCCAAAGACATATTCGGCAACATCTCTTTGCATTACATCCCACTCGAAATACTCTTTCATGTCCATGTACATCTTGGTGATTCTAGGGTGAATATAGAATGATGAACTATGAGCCTCATCCGACAGATCCTTATTTAACTATATTATTGTAGGAATACAAACCTAGTTCATGAACCATATTATTTCACTACAATCAAGGTTGAATTTATAAAAATTTATAACTTTATTTTATAGCTCAACATCATTCTTATGTTCGTCATTAATCACCACTTGTATAGATAGTTAAACATTACATTGAGAAATATATTATTTCTCCCCATTATTTAAAATTTCAAGATAAATCCATTAGAAATCCATAAATATTACATTTTTTATCTTCTTCATGGAAAGGATAACATGGTATTGTCGACTCAAGGAATCTTCCACCTTTTTCACTTTCTTAGGTATGTATTATTTTGAGTATTCATAAACATTAATCAACTCTGACCATCTTCATTGTCTCATATTAATTTTATTTTTTTTGAAAATATACATTAAACATTTATAATCAATATAAATATCACACCTTTCACCATAAATAAAATACCACTATATCATTAATGAAAAGATTACCACAGCTAACTCCAAATCATGAGTTGGGTAATTATTCTCATGTATTTTCATAATCCATGAGACATAAGCTATCAACATATCATTTTACATGATAATACATCCCATTACCCTAATGGATGCATCACTGTAGATCACAAACCATTCTCCACTACAAGTTAGTGTGAGCACACGTGCATTGGCTATCCTTCTTTTTAGCTCTTTGAAATTATCTCCACAGTCTTCCTTACATAGGAACATAACTCCATTCTAAGTCAACCATGTCATTGATTTAGATAACTATGAAAAATCATCCATAAAATGTGGATAATAACCAGCCAAACCAAGAAATCATCAGATATTTGTTACCATTTTTGGTCTTGACCCACATTCAATAACATTAGTTTTTGATAGATCTATAAATATCCGATCTCTGGAGATTATGTGACCCAAAAATTAATCTTCCTAAATCAAAATTCACACCTGGTGAATTTTTCATAAATATTTATTTTTCTCAGTGTCTTTAGTATAATTCTAAGGTGTTCTTCACGTCCTTCCTTTCTTTTCTAATAGAAAAGAATATCTCCTATAAAGGCTATCACATAATGTTCATGATAGTCCTTAAAGAATCTATTCTTTAGGTCCATGAAGATAACGACGACATTAGAAAGAACCAAATAAATCACAATAAATTCATTGTGTCCATACCTTGTACATAATTCCATATTTGTTATATCCCCCTTCTTGACCCTTAATTGATGATATCCTGAATGAATGTCCATATTTGGAAAGTATTGATCTTCACATAGTTAGTCGAATAAGTCATAAATGATGGGAATAGGATATTTGTTCTTGATTGTGACCTTCTTAAGTTCTCAATAATAAATGAGAAGTATCACTGATCCATCTTTCTTCTTAATAAACAGAACATGTGCTCCCCACAGTGACAAACTAGGGTGTATGAACCCTTTATCAAGACTCCCTTAGAGTTTATTCTTCAATTACTACAACAAAATTGGGGGAATTCAATAAGGTGTCTATGAAATAGGCATTGCACCCGATAGGAGTTCTATTGAAAAATCAACTTCACGATTTAGTGGAAGACCTATAAATTCCAATAAAATACATCAATAAACTCTAGTGTAATGAGAATATTCTTATTCATGAGTTTCTCCCCAACCATTTGAGATAAATAACATCATTTTATTGGAAAAAACCCCATAAGATGGAATAAATTTCAACTTGAAGGTCATATTCATTGTTGCATCGATAGATGATTATAGATTGATATGTAAAATGAAATGTGACTATTATTCCTTTGAAATTGATATGAGATCCATATAGAGAATGCCAATCCATGAAAAGAATCACATAAACGTCCATTGTAAGAAGGATTACAAGATATTCAGGAAGCACTTTCCTACAAACATTAATCATAGAAGAATTATAAACTTTTGATGTGATTGTGTTCCATTAGGAGTTATTAAAGCTAACACAACATCTTATTTTTGAGGTAATATGGAAATACAAATAGAATTTTTGTAGAAATAAAAACGTGGGTGGATCGAGAATCAAATAATTTTTTTACTATAGAGTGTATGGTAAGCATACCTTTCACCTCTTCATTATCATACTCCATAGAAATGATATTGATTGTATGTTACTTTTTATTATCATTGAGATTAAGAGTTTCTTGATTTCAATCATCATCAATAACCCTGGGATTAAAACATGGATTGGCATAATTCCCCATTTCCTAGTACTTTTAGCATTGAAGTGTATGAGGTGCATTCTGTGCATCCATTTCTTTGCTCACATCATTATACATATTTTTCCCACCACATCGGAAATAAACTACAAGATGAACTTATTTTATATACATAAAACATTTAATAGTCCCTTTAATTATTTCCACACCTTGAGCATAAGAGAAAACTCATATTCTTTTCAGTGTATTCTTTATATTTTCTATTATAATCCTTTTTTCTCTTTTTATCAAATCCATAGGACTGATTGTTTACTCCAACCTCCATCTCAACCTTGAGAGAATATCTAATGATTTCCTCGTAGATATTAGAGTCCCTTATGGATAATTACCTTTGGAGAATTGGTTTTAAGCCACTAAAGAATCGATTAATTTTACTCTCAGGTTGGATAATAATTCCATAAGAATACCTTTTATGTCTTGTAAAATTTCCTATATAGGTACCAACTAATACATCTCCATTTTTCTTAAGTTAAAGAAAATAATTCTCCATCTATGATTGAAAAATAATAGTGAATTACTTATTAAAAAATATATTCTTTAAATCATCCCATTCCAAGGACTCAATTAAATCTATTTTCCTCATATTCGGGATAATATTACACCACTGATTAGCTTCACTCTCCAAAAGATAGAATACTAAGATAAATGTATATTTTTAAGAACATTATAAAACTAAAAATAATTTTTCAGTGGTACTATTACATTTTCACCTACTAATGGATCATAAGACCCAATAAATGAATGTGGATGATGCTTCATAAAGGACTCAATGGAATGTTTCTTCCTCCATTCCTCTCTTGGAAGTCCTGTATGATTCATAGATTGAAAAAATGATTTGTGAGCATGGATAACATATTTTTCATTCAAGATCCCATACCATTTGGTATCCTAGGGGGTCAATCATTGCATTTCCCTTCACATTAAACATTAACAGAGTTCCATCAAGATCTAGCCATTGACTAAAACCAAGAAGCATAATGTGAGAAACACTTATCCTAACAAGAAGACCACATAATCAGTAATTAAATTTCATTTTTTGACACATAGGGTTTATCCTATGTTATTCATGGTCATGTATAAAACACTAGTATTAGATCATATATTTAGAAATATCCTTAGGATTCTTACCAAGTCTTTCTCATCCTAGATTACAAAGGTTAACAACACCTTTCCTCTAATAACAACTATAATGGACAATAATTTACATACATTTATATTGCTTCAAAATTCTAGTACATTCATTTCAACAAATAATAAAGACATCACTGGAACATATATGTATAGTTTCTTTGGAAAATGTGAAACATAAACAACTGGTTCATAAATCATTTACATTGTATCCCACTTATTTATTCATAACTAGAATATTTTATGACATAGCTTTCTTAATACCATTATTTATGAACTATGGAAAATAAAACATAAGAAAGGGTGAGATAAAATTCTCGGTAAGGGTATACAAGGGAAATATAAATCATATCATAATAAATATACATAAGAACAAAACAATTCAAAATATTATCATGCATACGAAATATTGTGATATACTATCAACGGATAAAAGTTAATAAGAATTAATGGACATAATCCCAAATTCATAACATTAGACATGAGTTTTTTTGGAATACATATAATCATAGAATATAATTTCCACATTAGACAATTCTCACAGCCAAGACCATTATAGGAGAAAATGTCCATCACTGAAATAGGATTAATTTCCATTCCATCCCTGTATTAATGAATTGGATTTTATTCCCCTTGTGTTTATTTATATATCATGATATATAATATTTATGTAATTAATTGGTGGGAGATATTTGTATCACACATATTTTAGTAAAATCATCCTTACATGTTCCCAAAAAACATAATGCATTCATCATAGCATTACCCAAGAAATAATACCGGTTTCTTAAACATCAATCTATCATAACAAAATCCAAGTAAAATAAAATTTATTTATAAAGAAAATCAAATCATATTAATAATAGTTATAGAAAAATAACCCTATTTATAGTGACTCATTCTAAAGGTAAAATAATTTTGATAAAACACATAAACTTTATTACTGAGGAAAGTATCCTTTCTTCTACAAATTTTTTTCTCAAAATTTAATGCAATTTAAAAAATAAAATTTTTGATGAATATACACTTGAAAATTTATAAAGGATTCTTTCTAGAAATAAGGCATTATGAATATATAAAAATATGATCATATAGTATATGTTTAAAAAACATTCTTCTCGAACTCTAGTCAGAATTGTCAAAATATATCTTGTATAGAAAATGAAATAAATATTCCTTCCCTACCATTTAATAAAAACTCTCCAATTAAAAAAAATGACTTTATAATATATTTTAATAATAAAAATAATATTATATGTTAGGGAAACATATATTTGGATTATAAATATTCCCTAGTAAATACTTACAAATAAACAATCTTGGAAAATAATTAGATCGAAAAATTATCCAATACCTTAGGAATTGATATAATTCGTATGTATTTGATCGTATTGTATAATTGGTAAAGTATGTTATTAAATTATACCATAATCATAACTATATTTATTATATAATATATGATCATATTAAATCATTTTATTAATAGTGTTTCAATATTGCCAATATTTTAGGTGTTTACTGCTTCATTTTCTTATGCATGTTTTTCTGTGTAAGTCCGTGTTTTTATCCCTAGGTTGTATTTAATTAATTTTAAAATTAAAATTTCGTCCATAATTATTATTTTTTATCTTCATATAAATTTTATAATCAATCTTGAATTGTTAACATGTAGAATTAATCTCATCGCGTCATGGAGACAGTAAGCCATACATACGCACCTGAGAAGATATCATTCCCTTTGATGGTTAAAAGGTATGGAATTGGATGGTATATTAATTATAATGAATAATAATCATGTTATATTTATTATTTTAACCAAATATACAAATCAATATACCCATCTAAATAATGTATTGATGAACATCTAATTACACCATGACGTAGAGATGCTAAGCTGTATGTACGGACGAATAGTGACACTATTATTTGTAGGATGAATAAAAGGATGTATACGGTTATCCCATAACTAAAGTAACATATCAGAATGTATAATATACTAGAATAATTAATTTATTATAGAAACAACATAAAAATATGAATTATAAGAAGAAAAGTATTTTCAAAGAGGTGATAAAACAATTACCTGATTTTTGAGTACAACTTATTGATTTTCACAAAAGGCCTCCTTAAGAAGGATTTCATCCCAAAATATGGCCTCATGGATGAAATGAGGGAAGTTGGGAGAGGAAATGGGAAGGCGTTGGCTGATAAAAAGTTCTTTAGTGGTGTTATTGAAGGAGAATTATCGGTTCCCATTTATAAGAGAGGGGAGGGGTGCTATTGGAAATACCTAAACTATTAAATTAATATAAAATAATTATTGGATTAAAATTCCTCTAAAGTGGATTATTTCTAATATTATACAAGGATTGGTACCAATACTTGCAACCAATAATATTTAGACATGTTTTAATTTTATTTTAAACCGCATAACGTGGATTTATGATTTTTAATCTATTTAATTTTAATTGTGGTAATAACATTTTAAATATTTAATGTTTATAATTATATAATTATATGGATTTAATTAAAAATAAATGGATATTTTATGAAATTTTCATCTTTAAAATTATCACGTTGTAATTTTCAATTACTCTTATGATTTTTAAATAATTTAATAAAATTTTATTTTTCTAAAATATATATATTTTCAATTTTTACAATATTCATTTCATAGATTTTAAATAAAATCCACACATAATATAACTGTGATAAAAAAAATTTAATATAATCCAAAAATTTCATAATCCCCTATAAAATTCATGGAGAACCATAATTAATTCATATTATATTTCTTTTTATTTTTTGAAAATAATTTTTTTTACATTTCTATTAATAATATAATTTTTGTGTCACTATTATGTCATTATTAATGGTAATTTTTTAATATATAAAAAATTTAAATATTTTTCTATGATGTAGGTAATTATTTTATTTTTCCAGATATTATTTATAGTTGATATTATCTCATAGTTATCCATATATTAAATTTAATATACTTTTATAAAAAAACTTGTGACATTTTTTCACATTTATTGATTTTAATAAAATTAATGCCACATTCATGAGAAAGTGACCCTTAAGTGACTTCATTGCGACACATAGATGATAAGTGTATAATTTAGTCAAACATTACGATTTTGATAGGTTTTAAGGTAATCTCATAGTATTATGTTTATGATTAATTACCCTACTAAGATTCAACAATGGCAATAAAAATAATTAAAAAAGTTACTATTTATAAATCCCACAAAATAGAATTATACTATTAACATAAAAAGGACCTACTGATTCAAAATATGGATTCAATTTATAATAATTGAATACACAATAGTTTCAGTAATTAATTAAAAATAAATTCTATTGTCGGAAGGACATAACATGTTTCTTAATGTTAAAACATTGTAATAGATCGAAAGTTTTTACATATGAAATCAATTTAAAATAAATTCTAATAACAAAAATTATATTTAATGATAAATATATATTATATTTATACATTAAAACCATTCAATATTATAAATTATCTCTATAAATTATTTCTATGAAAAAATCTATTGTCATTTAAAATTTACTATATTTTTACTATTCATCAAAACATGAAAGTTATTATAAATATAATTGAAATTCATCCAAAAGTGACGTTTTATATCCCAAATCAAAATAAAATTATTATTGTTTCATTTAAATATTATTAATGTTTCAAAATCATAATTTGAAATGGGTTCTCCATTCAAAGGTATAAAATTTCCTTTATAATTTTGTTTTATATATCAAATTAGATTTATTCATACAATATGACAAAAATATCCAATAGATGAATACCAAAAATATTTTATTAAGTATATAATATAAATGTATCCCATTGATATAATTTGAAAAAAAAATTCAATCAAAAATAAAAATAACTTATCAGTTTATAATTTTATAAATAATTGATAGCCAATGAATTCCGAATGCATTTTAATAATTTAATTATAATTATTCCCTCTACCCTAACAGCTAGTGTATAACTGTAATTTTATACAATGGGTGTCTTGCGGTTTGTTTTAACACATGATTGTGTGCAATGCAAGATACTGAGGAATAAAAATTATTGATGGAAAATATTTCTTATAACCATCCAGGTGTTACCAGTGGTTCTCAAAACCGTTGTTATAGGTTTATAATAACGATTTTGAGAAGAGTTGGTATATGTACACATATATTTTATGGAATATTTTTTCAAATAACATTAAATAAATCAAAAGTTTGAATAAATATGGATATAAATGTATATATTTATGTAATCATGTTCACAAAATTCATGTTAGGATAGTGGTTAAGTCATTAGATTACAAATGGGAGGTGTTGGGATTAAAACAAAGGGAGATTTTTAGAATTACCTATACCAATGGTATTATTAAACCATTAGTACAAGTTTTTCATATGACATGTAATAATGGTTTTCCTAGAACTATTTGTATAGATCAATCCAAATTCCAAACCAGCCGACTGTCTTCCAAACTGTTGGTATAGGCTATAACAATAGTTTAGAGATCTATGCAAATAGTTTCAAACTGTTAGTATAGTATATTTATTTATTAGTGTAACTCTATAAAATTTACCTCATTGGATGTTAATTTAGGATCCATATATGTATTTTTCTTTATTGATTACAATACTTCAGTTAAAGAATATTGATATTTATTTTAAACCATCGATTGGTTAGTTAAATTCATTATATTGTAATGGTATCAGTACATATGATGTTTTTTTGAAACAAAATTTCTTAAAGAAAGCCGCAGTGATATGGATAATTAGTTGCTTCTTAGTATTTTACATGTAATTTCGTTGGAGTACACATTTTTCGATATCATGTTCATTTTATATGAGAGGCAAAAATAATTCATACTCTTCAATAGAAAATACAATGTTTTTTTACTATCATCTCGTATTTCTTCCAACTGATCGTCCTTTTGAGAGAAAAATATAATATTTGAAAAGGAAAAATTGCAAGAGATGTAATACCAAAATGATATCATTTATAGAGTTAAAATCAATTGTCTATCCATTACTTCCCAACACATTTAGGCCAATAATAATCCAACCAAAAATTTATGGCTTTGGGAATGAACCAAATTGGATAAAATGTAAAAAAATTTGGGATCATCCACATTGGTCTGATTCGTTAGTCATCCACATGATGGATGTCATGAATATTGATAATAACTTTGTTTACTACCTAAAAATCACTTTACAGTGGAGGTTTTATTTCTATATGGTAGTGGTTTCAATGAGCGTCATATGAATCTGAAATGATTTTAAAAAACTGCTGCTAAATTGGGTGTCAACATCCAATATATAGTGATTTCTTGAATTTAGTGATTATTTTTTGGTAATTTTCATATTAGGAATATTTAGTGGAGATTCTAGTAGTTTTAGCGGTAGTTTTCCAATAAAAAAAATAAAATTTATTTATCAGTGATAATAACATCTTCTCATAGTAAACATATTTAGCGCTAGTTCTCATGTTTTTAGATGTGGTTTTACTGTAAAAAACAAAATGTATTTAGAAGTGGTTATAACCAATCATTTTTTTAAATTTTATGCACGAAAACTGTTACTAAAAAAACCTGACCCTCCATTAAATTATAACCTAAATTTATTTATTAGTGGTTTAAACCGCCGTTAGTATGAAATTATCACCTTATATAGCCGATTAAAATATCCTCTAATTTTTTATTATGAAATGAAATAAATCTTACGATTCTGTAACCATAGTAGTAGTACACTAAAGAAACTATGTGGAAAGAACATATATTAGAATAATCTAAAATTCCTCCACAATCAACCAACTTATAATGTTCAGTAGTCCACTATCTCACAATGATTCATAGAAAAACCATGTGCGGAGGACATATAACAAAATAATCTAAACTATTGCATCTCAACCATTTAAGGCACTTATCATTAAAACGTGAGAACCTATTGTGCATCCATATCATACCTCAAAGATCTTACCCATTATTTAATATCTAATGAAATAACCATCCTGGGATAAATCCTCTCATGGGTTATAATCGATTGTACCAACCGCTAACTCATTAGTGCATCTATATATATATACTAAAGCAGGAATTTTTGTGCTAACATGTCACCTAACCACACATCCATGTCATCAAATTTTCCACATCCCACTCTCCTAACTAGCTAAAACCTATAGTGATCCCAACCCCGATTCACCTCCCTGATTCCCATCTCCCTTCTCCCTACTCTAGGGTTCCTTCACCCCTCCCTGTTTCCCCTGCCCCCTCCATGAAACAACTCTCACATCCCCTTCCCGATTCCCCTATCTAGCCATGACTATACCTCCCCGATCCAGCTGCGACTCCACCAGTTCATGTTCCGCATTCAGCTCCTCCGACTTTAGCTACTCTGAATTTTTCTCCTCCGGCTACGACTCCTATTTTCTCCACTCTTCTGAATTCCCATCGCATTCTCCTTCCGCTCGATTATTTCAATCTAGGGTTTGTGTTGTAGGTTCTAATAATCGAAATTTGTCTCAATCAAATAATTTCTTTCCTTCTCTATTCCACAAATGATTTTACCTATATTTTCCATCTCGTTCATGCATCATCTCTTGTCGACCGACGGTTCTTGTACGATGAAGTCCTTGACTACCGGATTCAAAATCTAGTAATATTCTTGGGTTCCCATGCCTCAATATATACTTTATCATTGACCAGGTACTCTTCCTCTTATTTATAATCTATTTTATGTTATTTTTAGGTTCAGTTATTTTTCATTGCAATCCTCGTCATCAAGCATTGATATTCAATGAACTTGCAGTATTTTACCAGCATCGTTATTTTATACATATCTTTGATAAAGGTCTTCACAGGTTACAGAGCATAAAATCTTCTCAAAATTTTATGTATTGACTCTGTTGTAATTCCTTTTATTTCTTGGTGATTTCATTCACCAAAGAAATGAATTCTTTGACAATAAAAAATACACAGATCTTGTGATGTAATTTTTTTTTGTATAAGAAAAATAAAACATATACTGGAGCATCGTATTACTCCTATGTAAATATTTAATATATAATATTGAACATGATATATTGATATTAGATCATAAGGTTTGGTTTATTCTTAGGTTTGCTGGTTTATTCTTAGAGGTTTTTTAGAATTGATACATATTTTCAACAGAAATAGACCTCTAATTTCAGTAATGATACTTCGACTACCAGCTCCAAATTCAGGACATGATTCCTCTCAGAACATCATCTCTTCATCACCGTAGCATGTCCTTCTTCTATGTTTTCCCACTTTTTCTTATATTTTTTCGAACATTATGTCGATGTTATGAAACTATAATATTCCTGGTTTTAAATGTTCTGCACCCATAATTTTCTCAAAAATCTATAAAAATCCATTACTTATCATAGGTGGTACAAGTTTTTAGAATTATTTGGTATTCCCTTCCAAATTCATACCGATTGGTAATAATTTGGGACTAATGATATACTCTTTTGACTAATTTGGTAATTATTAAGGGTTGATATTTTTAAATTATACCTGGTGATTCATGGGAGTCTTTACTACTACTTCTTGGGGTAAATGCATACTATAATTTATGTTTGTTTATTGTCTAATTATGTCTTACTGGTGTTTTTTCCTTTCTATGGTTTTTGATGTGTGAATTATTTTGATTTCGGGATATGTGTTCGCATCGAAGAAAATGTTTTTGCATGGAAAAAATGATGGTTCATTTCATGTTGGAAGCAGGAAATCCTATAATAAAACATATATATGCTTATTCAATTTTCTAGACTGATTATTTATTTTAGCTTTTTCATCTCTCAATGTAATGGATTTAATCATGTTTTTCATGATTGGGAATATTATCCTTTTAATGTCATATTATAATTATATTTTTAATATAGAATCATGATTCACCTTATTTTTTCTACTGGATCCATTAGAGTCTTCTTGTCTATTTTCATTACCCCCAAGTCTATTAGCATCCACTATATATTTCTTTTTATGAAATAAAAATCTTTTTCAGATATCCTTCATATCCAGATCTCTTCAACAGGTATGTTTTCTTAAAATTGTTGACTTAACCTCTCTTTTTTCCATCATTTTAAGTGGCAGTTATACTCTATATGAATGTATGTAATTTCTCCTAAACTCCTGGAGTAAGCTTCCCTTTTTTATAATATACAAATGTATGTAATTTGTATTAACTATTGAGTCCAATATATATTGTTTTTATTCACTAAAAACATATGAATATTATTCATATGAGATGATACACATAAACCAAAATTTTATTATAATTGCATGCATCTTCAAATTATGGATGACTATAGGAATCTACAGGATACATTCACTCACCTTCTCTTTGGTTCACCTCCCACAATCACTTACATTCCTAGTTGTAGTGACAACCACTATTTACGCCGCTTGACAACCACTTAGAAAACCACCATAAAATCACCCATACATACTTCAAACATCCTACAAACCAACATATCCACAATAGATAAGTCATCCTACTATCCTTCAATACATATCCCTTTTTTGCATCTATGATTCTTTTTAGTTTATCAAAATGTAATGATACATTCATTCTACTTTTTCATATTAAAAAACTCTATGTATAGATGTATAATTTGATCGGTCTTTATTTATTGGACAGTAATTATTAGTAGGGTTTACATTAAATTCATCATAGTAATTAACTATTATTGGTAGAAAATAACCCTAGCAGTGACTACAAGCACATTTTAAGGATTATTTTTTTAGACAATTAATTTTATATACTATAATCATAGTACTGGGAAGAAGTTCAATTACACTGGATTTTTTGAATCATTTTTTCTCTAATGTACCCTTACTAAACATTTTTCCTTTGTATAGTTTGCATTGTGTTTCTTCTATTAATTTTAAGAGATTGTTTCACATATAAGAACATGTTTAATCTTGGGAACCTGTCAGTTCTGATGAAGTTGGTACCCGATTAAGATGGTATTGTCACAAATTTCTTACTTTATTCCTTTATTTTAAATTCATAGTACATTTATTCTTGTAAATTCATACTATATTTTAATATTCATTTATTTTACGATTATTGATTTCTGGTGTTTTTATGGGTTTTTATGTGTGAGTTCTATTAATTTATGGATATGGTTTTGCGCTGAATAACATATTTTTTCACAGAAAAACTGATGGTTCAGTTGATGTTGGTACCAGGAAATCCTATACTACATCATATTTAAGATTATTTAGTTCTCTATACTGATTATCTATTTGATATTTTCTTATCTTAATATGATGTAAATAAAAATGATGTCCATGATTGGAAAACTGTGATAGATCTCTGCTTAGCTTTGTTATTTAATGACTATAAATCTTTTCCTTTTAATGCCTTCTTTTTTTATCGGTTGAATATAACATCATGTTTCACTTTATTTATCCTACTATAAAATTGGGATGGATCTATGCTTTGCTTTTGGAACTATATGTTTTCTTTAATTTCATTGTTAAGAGGGATTAGAATATCTTAATCTAAAAAAATCCTCCCATGTTCTACCTCTCTATACAATATATACTTACATACATATATATGTATATTTACATGCGTGCATGTGTCTTTTCTAACCTTCTATGATCATATATTAGAATTTTAATTAAAGGAGGAGGATGAAAATGAATTTAAGGAATAAAAATTGGATGACTCGAAAAACAATAACATTAAAGAAATTCCCATTCCTAGAGGTATCCACTGTCTTTCTATGCTCTTTACTGGTTAATATTCCTTTGATTCAAATGAAGAAAAATATTTGTGTCTCCCTGAGTTTCTATCATTTCTCTAAGATAACTATCACTACTAGTTTGTCCCGCCTATTCATAATATTCTGGATTCTTCAATTTTGGTTGCTTCTAATGTGCAGTCATCTCTCAGAACTGAAAAATATACTTTCATGTCATCACTGATAATAAAACATATGTTGGCATGCATTCATGGTTTAATCTGAACCCTATTACCCCTAAAACTATTTAAGTTAACAGAATTCACCAGTTTTACTTTTTAACAATAGATAATTCTCTAGTGCTTGAAGCTATATAGAGTCATAATGGCATCAATAATTACTTCTATAGGAACAACATACCCATGGCCAAAATAAGTGATACTACTCCGTGATTAATTTCATTGAGATTGCAATCTATGAGTCCCAATTACATTTCCATTCTCAAACATCTACACATATAGTTTCCAGAGGTAATTAAATGTAATGGTATGTATTTTCTTCCAATTATTATATTTTTCTTAAATAAAAAGCATTATGAGTTAATGGACTGAAAAGTGGTAAATGAGTTTTTTATATTTGGTCTGAAGCTTTTTGAATTATCTGTCTCTCTTTCTCTTTCTCATTTACAAGAAAAAAATATCTAATATGCAATTGGTTATGTGTTATAATATATGTAGATACAATATTAAGTTTCCTTTCATATTGAATGATATTTATGAAACATTACATTACCATTACAAAAAAGTGAATAGATTACTATCATTATTATTACAGTCAATAAATTTAAACATTGATTTCCATAACAAACACTTCTAGGTTACTATACTTTTAATAAAATAACATTAAATATTCCCAAAAACCATGAAACATTTTAAAGGTTTATAAAATTTGAGTTGCATGAAGAGGGTAAAAAAGTTCATATCATTTGATCTTTTAATAAAAAATATAGTATATATATTTTTACTATGTTTTATGTTGGTTGGATAAGAGGGTTGGGTGGGTGTTTTCATTTTCATTTAGTTTTGTTACTTAGTTTCTTCTCCCTAAAATTGTTTTCTACACAACTATATTCATTTCATTTCCTCATTTTTAATTTGATGAGAAATTATGTTCTGAAGTGTTGTCTATACATTTGTTTCTATCATCATTAGGAGTTTCATGTGATGTTGTATTGTTTAAATGGGTCTGCATGATTATGTGACTATAATTTTAGTTCTTTTTAGTGTAATAATTTAATGAATACAATGTTTTTAATATATTTTACATGCCTTGTCAAATTAGTATTTTCAGAAGATGAATTTGGGATTCAACATGATGTCTCTCAATTATGGGATATTGATATCAGGGGAAAAGTTAATGGAGGAGCAGAAAAGATGAAAAGGTATTGATCAATTGGTGATCTCAAGATGTCAGACATACTTAAATTTTTATATCCCTTCATCGATATGGTCTCAAATATTGATCAATTTTCATGGGCTTATGAAATGTATGTTTTTTATTTACATACATGGAGTTCAAACATAAGTTGAAATATGTGGTGATATCATAGGATTTGAATTTGGACGATTGTATTAATCTGCGACATGGTTAAAAATAATTTTAGTGTTTTTAAAAAATAGAATAGATATGAATATAAATATAACATATTATATGGTTAAATTAAAAATCACAATGTAATAATAAATTTTATAATATAAAGTGATCAAATTCAACTATCAAATGACCAATTTCCCCCCTAAAATTCATGATTCTTTCTCTTGATTAGTTACAATTGCCAATTATTTTTATCTATTATATTTCATGATGTAACTAAATTCTTAGTCATTAAAAATTAGCGTAATTGTTTTCTACTAAAATTATGACCTCCAAATAATTTTGTAACTTTAAATGAAAAATAAGATACTTCTATTTTATTTTTCTATTAATTTTTATTTCACTCTACAAACCAATGTTTCTGGGAATGTTATTTCAAATTTATATTATTTGTATAATTCAATTCTCTATCTTCCCCAAAAAAATAATTATTTTAAATTTATCATTTATTTTTTCATTAATATTGATGATGTCTCTATATTTTCCCACTTGTGATCCAATATATCGTACTACTATATTTGTATTTAAATATACTAAATATTAATGAACTATATTAAAATCGAAAAATAGTAATCTCTTATTGAATACTTTTTTTGACAAATATCACCATGAAAATGCACGGGTGAGTACTATTTGGTTAAAACTAAGGGCCTATAAGTCTATCAAACATCTCTACCAATCGTGGATCCTGTTTGGGTCATAACCCATGTGATATCATACACGGTCTCATATTCAACCATAATATCAATATTCCATAAACCCACTAACAGGGTCTCACATATGATTACATCACATGATGACCACTACCCGAAACTAGGGAACCCATTCACATGAGCATCCACCAATAGACCCCAATCTACATGATCATCCTTCATCAACTAAATCTTACCATAAAAAAGGAAATCACACTAAATTATCGATATCAAAGGAAATCAAAAACAAATGGTATATTTAAGTAGAAAATATTCCATTCCATATAAAAAATTCCATATAAGATATTATTGGAACTTTAGATAACCAAACCTAATAAAAAACACACTATGGGTTCATCATTAAGCATACAATTCCATGTTAACACACTATAGTCATTCAAAATCATGTGTATGAGGATGATTTCATCATCCTCATCACTGAAAATGTCCTGATTTATACACATGAGTTTCCCTTATATGAAAATCTCTATACATGTTATCCTAATTGATTAGATTCCCGCCAAGTAATTAGATTAGAAATTATTGTATAAAAATTTGTAGAAAATTAAACAACTAAACCTCAGTCATTAGTAAAATCTCCCTATATAAATCCTATGTGTAATGTGAACCATAAATGATTGATATAATGCTTTAAATTCCTCTTTCCAAAATTGTCCAACAGTTAAATACAATCACTTACCTCTTGAGAATTGGATAAGATCCCAAACACATAATTAATAAAGAACCAAAAACACCATGAAAATGTCTGGTCTTGAAAATGTTTGGGGAATTCTATGTGCTACACATTATACATGAAAAAATACTAAGTTTCTATATTTGAACAAAATATCAAAAATACCAATATTCACTATCTGATGAAGAATATTTCGCCTCCCCCTCTCCATATCCATCTCTATCTCTATATCTACCTCCTCCTATGAACACCTATATCAAAATTATATTGAAAATTAAATATTGTTGTATATTTATATTTTTTTACTTTAAACACCTAATTTGTTGGAAACTAAATGATTTTAAAGTTGTGTTATTTATCTAATCACAACCAGTTCTATATGAAATACCACAAATGAATGATCCATCAATCTTCTAATATAAATAAACTAACATTGTCTTCAAATAAGATATTTAAGACCTTTTTTCATGAATTGTGATTTTCATTAGAACAAAATCTGTCAAAATATCTTGTTAGAAAAACAATTGTTCACAAAAATTCATTTTGAAAATATTCACATTTATTAATATATTGACATTCAATTACACCATAATTTATTAACACTATATTTATTTATGAAAAAAACCTCAATTTTCCATTATAATGAAGCATGGATCAAATCAACATATGTAATGGGGATGGTAAACATCTCCACCACTAGATGTTCTAGAATTTGCCAATTAATCCTAAGACGTCATGCATAAAGACAGAAAAAGAATCTAATGGGGAAACTATCTTTGGTCCGATCATATTCCTTATATATAAAGTTTTCACAATTTTCTCTGTAGTTTTATTATTTTGATCATGTATGAAAAAACACTTAGTAGTATAAAAAATTAATAAAATATATACATATTAAAACTTGTTCCTATCTCTTTCACCCTCCAATATCCATAATAAGAACTAGGAGTTTCACCCTGATCCCCCACTATTGAGGCTGATGAATCAGAAGGCACCAACAGAGTGATGGGATACTGACAGAGTCTTTGAGAGATAGGGTAGGGGGAAAAAGTTGGTGTCTTAGATGTTGTAGGTAGGGAGAGAGATGGATCATCTTCTATTAGAGTGGTTGAGGGAAAAATATAACACTTCTTCCTTGGAATTCCAACCATTCAATCAAAAAAAATTAAATTCACAACATATCATTCAAAATATTTATACAAAAAATTGAAATGATAATAGATGAACAATACTAATAAACAAAATATACAGAAAAATGATAATTAATGACTTCACAAATGACAGAAGTAGTTCATGAATGAATGTATAATTACACATACAATCATTTTCTCCCTAAATAATGCAAGTTTTCTACTCCATTACATCATCCACATCATTTACCCATTCAAGACTAATATTTTCAAAGTCATGATGATCAAATAAGTCTTATTATTATTATCTATGGGAATTAATGTCATAGTTAAAATCTTACACTTTATCACCAATATCATACAAGACAATTTGTTTTATGTGAGAAACTATGCTCCACCCTTAATCCACAAAATCATTTAAATAATATACCATTTTCACCTGTAATGATTCGATATACAAATCATGTTGTTCACAGTTATCAACATTCATCATGTGAGATAAGCTCACAGATGTAAATTTCATGGAATTTATTTTACGACCCCTGATAATATCCACCCAACTTCTTTTGAATAAAACCACTAAAAAATTATTTTGGTAGTTTAATTTGAAAATATTATTCAACATTATATAGGTTTCTAAATAAAAAAATGTAATTATTCCACTATTGTATTTTTTTAAACACTATTCCACATCGACTGTACAATATCTAAATACATTTATGTTGTAAGCATCGAATATTATATGTTTTTTTAGTGGACCTAGAGAAAGAAACATAAAAAATTTTGATAACTCTTCTTGAGTATCAATAATATTGATATAAATAAAATAATATAAATAATTATATTTAAAAAATATATGTGTCAACATAATATCTGTATTATTTTTAATAATTATGAACTTACACGTTGTGAAAACTATTCTACAAGATGTTTATTAATATATTTTGTTATATATTTCACATTTCATGTTCATCCTCTCATTCATCAATTTATTTATATCCTAAAATCCTCAACAAATGGATCTGCAATTTCCCAGTTTAGATTGACATATCTATGTGTCAGTAATGACTCCTTTTCATTTAGTGAAACATTTGAGCTCCCCCCCACAACTGATTGACCATTAAGATGAAATATTTTTTATTTCCCATGTATTTCATATTTAGTTAATGTTTCATGAACATGTCCATCTCGATTAAATATTTTGTCAATATCTTCCATGTATCTATAATAAAATGTCAGAATATTTTCTTCCAAATAGCCTTTAGTAATAGATCCATCAGTTTAATATTTATTTCTCATGTATGATTTAAAATTCCCAATATATATGTCAAATAAAATAAAAAACATAATTATGTAATTAATAATGTGAAAATAATTTTTAACTGAAATAAAAACATATAAATAAAGTACCTCTTATTTTGATATATACATCGATAATGTATGGGGCCTCTTAATTTAGCTTCATCAACCAAATACACAGTTAAATTTTCCATGATAGTAAAAACGACAGAGGAAAGATTATCTCTTATGCACAATGTATCAATTAAAATCTATCCAGAAGGTTTTCTTGATTAAATGGATGAATATTTTTATCACATAGTTGTCTAAAAAATTTATATAATTGGAGTACAATAAAATTTACCTTTTAGATAATAATGTACTCAATACTAATGGAAGTAACAATTGTAACAATATTTTTGAATTGTGTCTTTTCAATCCTTGTAACATACAATTATTTAAGTCAAAACACCTTTATATCTTACTTTAATACCCATCAGATTCCATCAAATGTTTTAATATTTGATGGAATGTGTCTTTATTCATATTTTTCATTTTAAAAATTATCGGGGCATTCCTTCCTTTTCATGTTCAAATAGATCACACTTTATGTTAATTTTCAGTAATTCTCTCCGACCATTGAGATGATCCTTTGACATTCCATTCTCATTAAGAAAGGTAAAGGGTATATTTTTAGAAATATTATTTTCAATATGCCTGACCTCAAGTTTATTCCGCAAAAAAGTAAATTCTCAATACAGAATATTGAACAATATAATTTTTATCTTCCATTGTTGCATTCCGATTTCACTTGACGATGCACTTCAAACTCATTTCACACTATCATTCAAATGTTTCACCTTACTATGTTTCAACATTTACATGTTGTTCCAATATTTCATTACCTATTAATAACTTTGGAGATGGTCTAAGATCAATGAAACCAATGTATTTTGACTTGTTTAGCCGAAAAATATGAGATTCATAGAGAAATATTCCATGACACAATGATTAACATTTCCTACTGTGAAGTAGCCATTCTGGATCAAAATAAATGTTACAAACAAGGAAAGGAAAACCCATGTAAGTGTACCAACCAGATAAATTCTCAAGTCTAGGGAATTCACTAATAGTCCACATTAGAGAGGCTTCCATTTAAGAAATTGTTCTAGAATATTCACCATATGTCTCAACACCGTTGCACCATAACACTTTTAATTCATCAATTAAAGGCTATAAGTATACATCAATTTCATTTCTAAAAACTTATTTACCTATAATATTAATTTAAATGATAAAAGGCATTTGTTTCATACACATTCATGAAGGAATATTTTAAGGGATCAAAACAACCATCTAAATTCTATAACTGGTAATCAAAGTACTAAATAAATTTAATCCATTGGTAGCCAGTACCAATCGAACATTCCTAGTATCATATGAGAAATATAGATTTAATGAATCAAATATATTCTATGTTTTTGAATCTATTGTATGTTTCATTAACCATTCATTGTTATTATCTACAGAATTTCACTTCATGTGTTCGACAATGTTCGATGACATGAATAATATTTTTCAATTGAGGTTTTAAGGAAAGTAATGAAAAACCATTTCAAGTGTTTTTATTTTATTATTCATCATGGTAGTATATTGATTTAGAATTCCAATATCACTTTTAGACTTCCATCTAGATAAAGAACATTTTTCAAGTCCTTTCTGCTTGATTCCTCTCCTAAATAAAGCATACAATCAGTATGACATGCATATATTTTGGTATAATTCAGACTAATCATGCTAAAAACTTTTTTCATATCATAAAGTAACTTAGATATATTTGATTGAGGAAATGAATAATGAAAAAATCATAATATCATGGACATCACATTACTTTTAATTCTACATTTTCAATTGATATGGTACAATTTTAGCAGAAAAGAATGTTTTCAATATTTTAAACATCCACAATAAAACTTTTACTTTCCATTGTCAACTAATACATGAAACGCTTCTGTCTTCTCAGTGAAATTTTCTCTTACCTCATTCTTTACAATAACAATAAGAGGATCCAATGATATGTTATAATCTTGATTTGGTTGTCCTATTGTCTCAAAAACATCACTTGTCACGTTGCATTTTGTAGCACCCTCGAGCAGTTTTTTTGATATGTTTTCATGTTGATATTGGTGTCTTGAAATGCATAATTCTTCATTAATAAGTTTTTTTCATTTAATTTTCCATTTTTGATGAAGTTGTGAGATCATTATGTGGATTGAAATTAGTGCTCAAGCTTTCTATAACGATCAATTCTCCATGCCAAATCCAAATAAAATATTGATCAGGGAATTGCTTCAACATCAAGTGTTCATAAACATCATGTATATTCAACCATCTTATATATTTACATTTAGGATAAGAACATCTTATTCCCCCATCAAAAAATAAATTGGATATTTCAAAATCTAAAAAATACTCAAAACCCAGAGCATAATGAAGTGTGTTCCTCGAAAATTTTATATAGCTATTATCCATATATATCATAATGTTACTACACATTATTAAAAAAATTAAGAAACATAACTATTACTAAATAAGAAAATAGATTCATGTATATTAGTGGGAAAAATATGAATGTGGTAAATAACCATACACTACCTTTTAAATATACATATAACCATTTCTGAAATAAGAATTGTAGGGCCAATGAGCCCATACAGAAGTTGTAAGGGATCCTACTTAGATTCCAAGAGACCCAGGTTAAAAACCGGGTGGAGGAGACTGTCCAAGATACTGTAGAAATACTGTAGCAGTACAGTAGAACTTATGACAATGGTTACTATACCATGAAATGTTTGGTACTATATCAGTCATAACTATTCACTCGGTTTGGGATTTTAGGCCACTAGTTTGGGCCTACGAGTCTCATGGGCTTTTGGGTCCTTAAGGAATTCGGACAATAGGGCCTATGGGCAAGAGAGACCATATAGTATCCTAGTTCACCCAGAGTCAGCTTTAGAAGAGGATCAGAGCAACAAAAATAGAAGTAACCAGAAGCAGAGCTAACCAAATTTGAAGAATGAGAGGGTATGTCAACTACCATCGAGACCAGACACCATACAACATTGTACAAGAGAATTCTATCCTTTCAGTAATGAATGGTGGTGAGCTAGGAAATCAATGATATAGAATCTTGGAAGGGGCGGTTCTAGTGGGTTGGGCCTACAGGTCATGTAATGGGCATATATACCTCTGGCCCTTTGGGTCTTCTATTGCGGGTCATGTCGGGATTTGTGACTTCAAGGAGATTCTTTAGATGAGGTTTAGGGTAGGAATTTTTTACTTGATCGTTGCTTTCAGAATTGGATTTTTGAGAGGGTATGACTTTTTTCATGCAGACCAGGCCCACACAATTTCCCAGGACAACTTTCTGACAGTGATGAGAAGGTGGAAGCTAGACTTAAAAGTTTTTATGATGGGGAGGAGATTGTTTTGTAGCCATGTTCTAGTTGATGCTGGATTTTGGAATTTTGGGGTCCAGTTTCTGTCCTTATGTATTTGAAGTCTTTTTGGGCCCCCATTACCCATTAAAATGGGGTTAATGATTTAATAAAAAATTTAATTTTCAGTCAAAAATAAATAAAATAAAATAAAATAAAAAATAAGGCCTTCAGTCCAGTCGGGTTAAATAAGAATTTCAGAAACTCCTTAAAAATAATAAAACTATTTTGATGATTAGAATATATCATTGAAGATATTGGGGTAGGTTAGTGATCATTTACCCTTCATTAACTGATAAAGAAGAAGGAAAAATAGGGATACTATAAATGCTTCAACAAATGTGTATAATGACACCATGAGGTTCTAAATTTATTTCTTATTCTCTATACACTTCTTTCCATAGATTATATTTATAGAGAAAACAAAAATGGATAACATTGTTTATAAATCCATTGAATCTTCTATACAAGGTTGTTTCCTAATTCTTCATCATACATTCAAAAAAAGTTATAAATTAAAACAGAAATTTATAACTGTTTAAATTATCACACTCAAATTAAAAAATAATCAATATATTTCATTTTTGGAATCGTTGTCTTGTGACAGAGGCGTTCTTACATTCAAAAAGATAATAGATGCTACTACATATATAAAATAATGCATATTTATACCTATATCACCCACATAAGGGTAAAATAATTTTTTTATAGGCTGCATAAGGGTACCTCATAATTTTTATAATCTACGTAAAGGTAAAAATTAATATATACAATAGATTAAAGATAAGATGAATTTTACAAATCATACATATAGGTAAATTATAATTCTATGTAAGGGTAATATAAAATTATAATCAGTTCAAAAGGGTAATTTGTAATTTTGTGTAATGGTAAGCATTTATATAAACTAGTCATGTAAAGGTAACTTGAAAATCTATATAATGGAACTCAGAAGTCACATAAGGGTAATATGACTATTCTATGGCACACATAACGGAATAAAATAAATTCCTAACACTATTTAAAGTTAGATAGTTCACTACAAAAGGGTAACGAACATTTTTTATACTTCTTAAGGGTATATCAGCACTTGCGTAAAGCTATGAAAAAAATTCCTAATGTAATAAACAAATGTATAAAAGTAAGAATACCTTGAATAAAAGTATGGAAAACTTTTTGAAATGTTAGTAGAACTTATGTAAGGGTAAAACCAAGAATAAAAACCATACATTAGGGTAAAAAGTGTATATATAAAGGTAACACACAAACAATATATTCCATTTAAGGGTAAGAAAAATAGTTATGAATGGAATATAAAAATGAAATATAATCAAGAAAGATACAAAAATGATTAAATTAGGGGAAATGATATTATATAGAACTAGATTAAACTCCCCTAAACAACTAAGTAACCATATAATACAATATAAACAATAAAGATTCTATAATGATGAAATCAGGGGAAAAATATAATATATCACTAGATAAAACTCTACCAAATCACTATGTAACCATATAATTGAAGGTGTCCTAGGATCTACCCTAGGAATACTAACTTGATCCAAGTTAGTCATATATGGGCATAACCACTTGGACTATATATCTATCGACTTATGCTACATGTATAACTGAACTAGTGCTCGCCCGTGCATTCTCACGGTGATATCGGTCAACAATTATTTTCAATAAGAGATTAGTATTTTTCAATATTAATATAGTTTATTAATATTGATTATATTTAAATTAAAATATGCTAGTACGAAATATTCGAATGCGTGTGGAAAAAATATTGAGACATCATCAATATTGAAGAAAACATTAATGACAAATTTAAAATAATGATTTTTTGGGACAATTGAGAATTTAATTAAACAAATAATCTATATTTTAAATAACATTCCAATAAACATTGGTTTGTAGAGTGAAATAAAAATTAATAGAAAACTAAAATAGAAGTATCATATTTTTCAATTAATTTTACAGAATTATTTTGAGGACATAATATTAGTAGAAAACAATTAGTCTAATTTTCAATGAATAAAAATTTAGTTTCATCATGAAATATAATGGTTAAGAATAATTGAGAGTTATAACTGATCAAGATAAAGAATCAATGAATTTTAGGGGGGGAATAGGTCATTTGATGATTGAATTTGATCACTTTATATTATAAAATTTATTGTTACATGGTGATATTTAATTTAATCATATAATTTGTTATATTTATATTCATATATATTCTATTTTTAAAAAATAGTGAAATTATTTTTAATAATGTCGTAGATTAAAACAATCATCCCAATTCAAATCATGTGATATCGCGATAGATTTCTACTTACATTTGACCTCCATGCATGTAAATAAAAAACATCCATTTCATAAGCCCATGAAAATTGATCAATATTTGACACCATATCTATTCAGGGATAAGAAAAATTTATGTATGTCTGACATCTATAGATCACCCACTGATCTGCACCTTTTCATCTTTTCTGCTGCTCCATTGAATTTTCCTCGTATATCAATATCCTATAATGGGGAGAAATCCCGCTGAATCCCAAAATCATATTTTAAAAATACTACATTGACAAGGCATGTAAAATCTATTCAAAACATAGTAGTCATTAAATTATTACACTAAAAAGAACAAAAATTGTAGTCACATAAACATGCATCCCCATTTAAACAACACAAAATCACATGAAACTCCTAATGATGATTGAAATAAATGTATATATAACACTTCAGAACATAATTTCTCGTCAAATTATCAATGAGGAAACTAAATTAAAATAGATGTGCATACAACAATTTTAGGGAAAAGATACTAAGTAACAAAACAAAATTAAAATGAAGACACCCACCAAACCAACCAACACAACAAACATAAATCATAGTAAAAATATATGTACTTCCAATTTTCTTAAAAGCTCAAATGATATGAATTGTTTTACCCTATTCATAGTACTCAAATTATATAAACCTCAAAAAGAATTTGATGGTTTTTGGCCATGTTTAATGTAATTTTATTAAAAGTATAGTAACATTGAAGTGTTTGGTATAGAAAAAAATGTTTACATTTATTGAATGTAACGATAATGATAAGAATCTATTCACTTTTTTATAATGGAAATGTAATATGGCATATATATCATTCAATATACAATTTAAATTAATATTGTTTCTATAGATATTACAGCACATAACCAATTTCATATTAGATCATGTTTGGTAGTAAATGAGAATGAGAATGAGAGACAGATAATTAAAAAATCTTCAAACCAAATATAAAAAACTAATTTACCACTTTTTATTCCATTTTTTGATAATGATATTAATTTAACAAAAATATAATCATGGGAAGAAAATTCATTCCATTAAATTTAATTACCTCTGGAAAATATATGTGTAGATGGTTTGGAAAGGAAATGTACATGGGACTCATAGACTGCAATCTCAATGAAATGAATCATGGAGTAGTATCGCTGATGTTGGTCCTAGGTATATGGTTCCTATAGATGTAATTATTCATTCCATTATGACTCTATATAGATTTAATCACTAGATCATTGTCTATTATTAACCAGTCAAACTGGTGAATTCTGTCAACATAAACAGTTGTAGGGGTAATTGGGTTCAGAGTAAACCATGAATGCATGCCAACATAAGTTTTATTATCAGTGATGTCATGAAAGTCTATTTTTTCAGTTCTAAGAGATGACTACACATCAAAAGCAACCAAAACATAAGAATCCAGAATGTTATGAAGAGACATGACAAACTGGTAGTGATAGTTGTCTTAGAGAAATGACTGAAACTCAGAGTGACACAAATATTTTTCAACATTTTAATCAGAGGAATATTAATTAGTAAAGAGTAGTGAAAGGTAGTGGATACCTCTAGGAATGGGACTTTCATTAATGTTATTGTTTTTCAATCCATTCTATTTTGATTCCTGAAAATCCTTTTCATCTTACTCATGCACTTAAAATAAAAATATATTGATATATATGGTTAGAAAAAATATATGCATTCCTATAAATATACATATATGTGTGTGTGATTATAGAAAGTATATGGAGGGATAGAAAGTGAGGAATTTTTTTTTTCAGATAATGATTTTCTAATTTATCATAATGAAGCAAGGCAGGCAACATATAGTCAAAAAGCTAAGCATAGATCCATCTCGGTTTTCTATTAGGCTAAAAAAGGTGAAACCTGATGTTATATTCAACCAATTATTAAAAGAAGACATTAAAAGGATAATATTCCACATCATGAAATAAAAAAGCTAAGCAGAGATTCATCCCAGTTTTCCAATCATTAACATCATCAATAATTCCATCACATTAAGAGATGAATATTTCAAACAGATAATCAGTATGAAGAACTAAATAATCTTACATATGATGTAGTGAAAGTTTTCCAGGTACCAACATCAACTGGACCATCAGTTTTTTCATGCAGAAACATGTTATTCAATGCAATCCCACATCATGAAATTAATAGAATTCACAAATCAAAACCCAAAGAAATAAAAATACACCAGTAATCCATCATCATACAATAACCAAATAAAAAATTTATAGTTGTCATTTACAATAAAAAGTGTATTACGAATTTAAAATAAATGAATAAAGTGAATGAATTTTTGACCATGCCATCTTAATTGGGTACCAACATCATCAAAACAGACAGGTCCCCAAGATTAATCATGTTCTTCGATGCAAAACCATCTCCTCAAATTAAAAGAAGAAACAGAACAAAAACTATACATAGAAAATAAGTTTAGTAAGGTTAAATTAGAGGGAAAATGAATCAAAAATTCAAGTATAATTGAACCTCTTCCCAGTAATATGATTATATTATATAAAATTTATAGTATAAATACAAATACTCCTTAAAATGTACCTATAGTCACTGCTAGGGTTGTTTGCTGCCAGTAATAGTTGATTACAATGACGAATCGAATGTAAACCCTTCTAAAAATGAATGGTTAATAAATAAATACTGAAAATATTATACAAGTGTACATATATTTTTTGAATAGGAAAAAGTAGTATGAATGTATCATTACCTTCTAATAAACTACAAAGAATAATAAATTCACAAAAGGGATATGATTTGAAGGATATTAGGATGATGTATCTGTTGTAGATAGGTTGGTCTGTAGGATGTTTGATGAATGTATGGGTGATGTTACGGTGGTTTTCAAGGTAGTTGTGAAGAGGTATAAATAGTTTTTTTCACTAAAATAGGTAAAGTATGTGATTGCGGGAGGTGAACCAAGGAGAAGTAGAGTGAAAGTATCTTGTATGTTCCTATAGTCATGCATAATTGGCGGATGCATGAAATTATCATAAAATTTTGGTTTATGTGTATCATCTCATATGAATAATATTCATATGTTTTTGGTGTATAAAAACAATATATAGTGGATTTAATAGTTAAAACATATTACCATCATTCATATATTGGAAAAAGGGAGGTTTACACCATAATTTTAGGACAAATTACCTGCATTCAAATAGAGTGTAACTGCCACAAAATATGATGGGAAAAAGGATGGTTAATTCAACAATTTTAAGAAAACATACATGTTCAAGCGAACTGGATATGTAGGTTATCTGAAAAATATTTTTAGTGCATAAAAAGAAATATATAGGGGACTCTAATAGACTTGAAGGTAATGATAATATTCCAGAAGACTCTAATGGATACAGTAGGAAAAATGAAGATAAAAATGATGTTATCTTCAAAAAATAATTTAAATAACCATTAAAAGTATAATATTCCCAATCATGAATAGCATGATTGAATCCATTACATTGAGAGATGAAAAATCTCAAATAGATAATCAGTTTGGAAAAATGAATAAGCTTAGATATGTTGTAGTGTAGGATTTCCTAGTACCAACTTGAAATGAACCATCACTTTTTCCAAGAAAAAACATATTCTTCAATGTGAACACATATCCTAAAATAAAAATATATCACAGATCAAAACCATATAAATGAATAAAACACTAGTAAGACATCATCAGACAATAAATGAATAAAAATTATAGTATGCATTTACACCAATAAGAAGTAGTGAAGACTCGTATGAATCACATTGTATATTTAAAAAAACAGCCTTGAAAAATTATCAAATAAGTCTAAACAGTATACCATTGGGCACCAATTCTTAACAATCGGTATGACATTGTAAGCACATACACCAAAATTATGAAAACATGTATCGCATACGATAAGTACTGTATTTTTCTAGATTTTCCAGAAAATTCTAGTTGTGGAACATTTAAAAACATGAATATTATAATTTCATAACGTTGACATAAAGTTTGAAAACATATTAGAAAATGTCGGAAAACATAGAAGAATGACCTTCTATAGTGATTAAGTACTGATGTTTCAATAGGAATAATGTCTGGATTTAGGAGTTGGTAGTTGAAGTATCATTGCTAAAATTAGAGATCCATTTGTTTAGGGAATATATATAAATTCTAAAAAACCCCTAAGAATAAACCAACAAACCTAAGAATAAACCAAACCTTGTGATCTAATATCAATAGATCATGATCAATTTTATCTATAAAATTTATATATAGTAGTAACAAGACATTTCAGTATAAGTTTTATTGCCATTATTCACAAAAAATTAAATCACAAGATCTAAGAATTTTTTATTATCATAGAAATCATGTCTTAGGTGAATGAAATCACCAAGAAATAAAAAAAATTCCATCAAAATCAATATCTAAAATGATAATAGGATTTTATTCCAATGAAACCTGTGAAGAAAATTATCAATGATATGTATAGAATATTGATGCTGGAAAAATACTGAAATTTCATTTATTATCAATTCTTGATGAAGAGGATTGAAAGGAGACATACCAGAAACTAAAAATAACTAAATATAGATTATAAATGGGAAGAGGAGTACCTGGTAAAAGATGAAGTATAAATTGGAGGTGTGGGAACCCAAAAAGGTTACTGGAGTTTGAAGCCGGTAGTCGAGGACTTCATTGTACAGGAACCACAGGTCGACTAGAGATGAAGCACGAGCGGGATGACACTATGGGTAAAACCATATACAGAAGAGAGATGGATGAAAATTATTCGATTAAGATGAAGGTAGAAGATGAGTGCCTTTAGCGCGAACCCTAGATTGAAAAATTGGGCTTAGGAGAATGAAATGGGAACTCAGAGGAGTTGAAATCGGAGGAGTGGAAATTGGAGGAGTCATAGCAGAAGGAACCAAAGTCGGAGGAGACAAAGTCATAAGATTTGAAGGCAGATCACGTGCTTGTGGAGTCGTGACTGGAGAGGTGAGGTAGAGTTACAACATGAGAGGGGAATTGTTGAGGGAAAGGGAGAGTAGATTCGTGGAGGGGGGGAATCGGGGAGGGGTGTGGGAACCATAGAGTAGGGAGAAGGGAGAAGGTAACCAGGGAGAAGAATCGGGGTCGGAATCGTTGTAGGTTTTAGCGGGTTAGGAGGGTGTGATGTAGAAAATTTGATGACATGGATGTGTGGTTAGGTGACACATTATTAGAAAAAAGCATGATTTAGTATATATATTGATATAGATACCATGTTTCCTATATAATTCTCATGACGAAAACCCCTCACCTAGAACATGTTCTATAATGACTGGTTGGAAACCAGACGCATGTAAACCAACTAGATAAATAGGTTGGGGAATCCAATTAGAACCTAGTTTCCTATGACCAATAGTAGATATAAGGCATAGTAAAAATGAGTGAATTTTAGCACATGAGGAATAACCACAACTACACTCAACCCTAATACCCAATAATGTAGTACCCCATACATACATAATATACACTCGAGGAATACGTATCACATTCTCATACATGATGGGTAATAAGAATCAAATATTTATCACAAACCAATACCAGTGGTAAATGAGAAAGGGGGAATCAAGGGTTTAATTCCATACACAACATTTAAATCCAATGTTGTAAATAATAATTTAACACCAAAACATGTCTTGGAATGAAAAAAATATAAATTTTCATAAAATAATTACCAAACACCATAGAGAAAATTATTGAAAACACAAACCATTTAAAACATTTCAATTTCACCCTTACAAAAGGGTTCTCTACTATAAAAAACAAATCATGGACAATGCCAATCATTTCCCTAAAAATTCACATGAATAGAACATGAAACGTTTTAATAGGTCCACAAAAATCAACAAATTTCATTTAAAATGTTTCAATGATGCACTTCAATATGTATCTTTCACTATGAAAGTAAAAAAAATGAAAAAAGGGAAAATCACATCCATAAAACCATTAAAAACAATCCAACAATAGATTTTATAAGGTTTAAATCATGTACACATTTAAAATACCAATTTTAAATACATTAAAATAACCTATGTTAAATAATATAGTGGTCAATACCTCAATTAAAAATAAAAGTCTATTTAAAACCTTCTTTCACACATTAAAAAACATAATCGAGTTAAAAAGCATTTCAAAACAAGATAAAAATTTCAAAAGGAAATAAGATATTTCACAATAATTTTATCATAAAAAATTCCATTTAAAAAATTAAAACGTGATATTCAGGTGAAAACCCATATATACCAACCTCAAAACACCGAGAAATATTTAAAAAAACAATTTATATATCAAAAATATTCATAAATTCATAAAAATGGAATTTAGAAAGTAAACAGATTCTTATAATTCTAAAATGATGTGTTTTCATAGTAACACCTTCATCAAACAATTATATACTAATTTAAACATTGAGACAATCAACTCCTACAAAAATTAACACACCCATGGTTAGGATCGGTAGTGTGGCTTCAAGGGGTCGGGTAGGGTCCAGGGAGTCAATTGTGAAGCGTTGGGGGGGGGGTCAAGTGATGCGTCAGAAGGGTCAGCTAGAGTTGTACTATCAGTGATTGGCGGCAAGTGACCATACCACTAGCAAGGATTCATATGGCTTCAAGGGGTTTGAGGTTTTGTGTGTTAGGTTGTTGAGGGTGAAGCATCGGAGGGGTTGGGGTAGAAGTGTCTAGTTTATTAAAACATTAAATAATTTTCTAAGTGTATTTAAAAAATCGATGCTAAATAATTTAAAAAAATTAAAGGTAGTTTCATAATCCTCCCCTAAAAAATGTCACTAATATATATTTTTTTGAAGTGTTGGATAATTTATTTCACACAGTTTTAGACACACCTTGTATAGGAAAATAAAATTTAAAGGAGCAATTATATATTTCCCAAATTTGATAGAAAGCCGAACCTGAACAATTTCAAAATGTATGATCACAAAATTTAATTAATCCAAAAGATGGTTATACACTATCCAAAGAAAATAGATTATTATTTTGTAAGTGTAATGTAGATTTGAGACTTCCAGATGGTTATGTTTCCAATTTTGATAGATATGTCAGAAATGGTCATATTACCAGATTAAAAAGTCATGACTGTCAGGGAATAATGGAAGGACTTTTACTAATTAGATTAAGAGTTTTTCAGAATTATATTAATTTTTATGTGTTAACAATCATATAAATTTATTGGGACATATGTGTGGCATGAAAACACTATGATGCACTAATAATACTATAAGAAGGTTTTGTTTGAAATCACTATAAACTAGAAAAAATCATCTTTACGTTTTTATTTGAATTAATGGAATATATGAAATTAAATTATCTGCACGGAAAAAATGTATAGGTCTAATATAGTTTCGATTTATTTACCCATTCGAGATATGCAAGTAGAAATTGAAGAAAAATGTATGTAACAAATCATTGGTTGAAGGTAAAATTTCATATAGATATTTTCAATAGGAAATTACAACTCATGCTCTCATTATTTTAAATATTAATATCTCTCAAAACTCAGTAACATGGTCCATGAAGAGGCATATTTTTACAACGAAATGAGAAATTAATTATTAGTTATCAATCAGGCTGAACCTGGCTTCAGTGGAGTTCATTAACAATGGATTTTAGTTAACTAACATCAAAGAGATCATACATTTTTTTCATTTTAATTGTGATGAAATGTCACCATTTTTACCATGACTGCTCATATTACTTATTCTATAATATTTTTTACCATAAATTAATATTATTTTACTTTTAAGTTATATGATAATCATATCAAGAAACAACTTCCAAAAATTATATGATCTTCTTTTGATGAATGTCGGGAAAATAGTTTTTCCAACTAGTATAAAAAAACCAAATATAAATTATTTATGGGATAAAATATAAATTCAATTTTTTAAATAATATATTGATATATATTTTAAATGTTTTTAGTTTTCTCAACATGCGGATAAAATTGATAATCGTTTATGTGTATTCAGTATCCCACCTTCCAAAATGGTTATATCTTGTAATTAATATCTGGTGAATGGATTTATCATTAAAACCCATGAAAATGAGGAATCATCAAAAACAATGAAGAGTGGTGTTTTCTTTAGAGGAACTCATTATAGGGAAACCATCTTTGACTTTTATGAAATTCTAGAAGTTATTACTAAATGGTGTTATCTAGTATATAATTACACAATGATAGTTAAAAGATAGTGGTCGGATATTGGGAGAGGCTATCATGTTCATATAACCCATGAAATCATTGATGTTAAATATGAAAGTCTTTTTTATGTAAATGAATCATTTTTATTGGATCATAAGTAATATCAAATTTATTATTAAAATTAATGTTCTACTTCAAGAGAGTTGGGAGATTAGTGGAGTTTAAAAAAATTAAATATTGGAAAAATCAGTTTACAAAAACACAATACGGTTTTGCTAAAGTGTAATGAATTAAAAATTTTCAAGATACTGTTAGGAGTTTAGGGATTACTTGTTGAAGGTTTGGTATTGCACGATTGATGATTCATGAACCTATCAATGAGCAACATCCATGTTTTTTCTTCGATCCACGTTTTCATATGTATGTTTAGTTTTGTATTTTAGTATGACTTAAATAATTTATTTATATATTAATTGTTTGATTATTTGTTATTTTTTTGAAATTTTTTTCTCATATATATCTTGGAAAGGTGAGTTATAAATTGTGAAATTATTGTTGTAGAGTATGTGTCCCATGGAATCACATTTCCATTTATTTTCAGCACTCCATGTTCGATTAGTGGATAGTAAGAAAATAAATAATATTTATTTTAATAAAATTTAAATTAATAAATAATATAATAAAATATTTTTAGGTCTAATGGTACCCCATTGATTAAGTAATGTGTGACGCTATCTTGATGGAATGAAAAGGGTTTATGCATGATATTTGGTATTAATTTTTTCATAATTCAAGAAGTAAAGAAATGATGAATGCATGAGTGACAATATTTGATTAGTCTTGTCATTACCTCCTACTAGATTACATTTCATCACAGGTTTGGGATGGGTTGTGTTCAAAAACGTTAGGCGGTCTTTTTTTATGGGGACATAGGTAGGTCGACAAAACTGGGGAAGATAGGAGGTGACACATCCAGTTGGTAGTCGTACATTTTGTATACATAGGGAACATAAGGTAACTATTATTTTTAAATAATTTATATAAAATTAAATGTAAACGGTTTATTTTTTATTCGTATAGGAAGTAGAACTGCCCAATACTGAATAGTATTATGTTTATATGAGGATGCACAATGATCTGGTCACTATAGAGATTATAGGTGTGCGCTAATGTCATATTGTTTTTAGTATAATTTTTTTACACTTTTAAAATGTACTGCAAATAAAATTTTTACTATTTTAATTTTATGTTTCAATTGAGGAGTCATATGCGGCTATGATATCTTAGACACAGTCTAAGAGTTAGGATAATAATGTTGATTTGATTAGTGGACACTGATTTGATGAGGCAACAAGGATACAGACGTCCTAGTATGCCTTTGAGAAAGGTTGTGTTTTTGGTATCATGTATCGATTAACACCGAGGTGTTATTATTATACAACTGCGATGTCGGTGTATAGTTTGAGAACGTGGTAAGAAGAATTCCTAGTTTCATCAAATCATTCTGAGTTCACTATGTGAGAATTAGATATAATCCAATTTATCAATATTGGAATTCTGGATTGATCACGTATATTTCATGGGTCCCATCCTATCAATGGAAGGGTTGTTAGTGGACTCAAAGAATCTTCATGTACTTATTTCATGGGGAAAATTCAAGAATTTTATTATCATAAATAGCTTCTTGGGTATTGTGGGACATTATTTAAGGTTCATCCAAAATGTTTCCCACATAGAGTTATCTCATTCAATATTTTCAAAGGGGATAATTTTTGAATTATCTAGAGCATGTGAGAATGATTTTCATATTTTCAAGATGACTTTGAAAACAACACCAATTTTGATCCTACCAAAATGCGGTGAGGAGTATTATATGTTTTGTGACACTTATAGGATTGTACATGGAGTAGTATTGATGTATGGTGTTATGTTGACTATGTAAAATACCCTAGGGGTGGCGAATCCAGGTATGAAAGATTAAAAATATTGACCATTAAGAATTTGTTTTTTGTTAAAAACTCTCACTTCTCTCATTTTTTCATACCAATATATAAACAAAAATGAAATTACGCACATGAAAAAACGATTTTACATGGTTCACACTCACTAGGGTACGTCCAAGGATCATGCAATGTCAATTTTCTGATGTACAAAATCTACTATATATCACTGAAAATTACCAGGATCGAGCTAGATTAGTTCTATGCTACGAATCACTAACTATACAAGATTTATGGTCTACTCAATACATTCCCAAGGTTAACTTCTTATGTCTCTTTATCTAGATCCATATCGGTGGAAAGTATCCCAATATTCATTTCCTTCAATCACTTCCCTTGGAAGGGATCTATTCATAGTTTAGGCATTTGCAGGCCCTTTATACGAATGAAATAACACATCCTCAACAATTGGTAGGTGATCAGTGGAAGTACCTTTTTCACCCATAGATGAAATCAATTTTTCCACGCACTGTTACTTAGAAAAAATCAATTTTTTGAACTATTTAGTTCCTTCTGTGAACCACTTTCTTATTCTATGAACCCTATTGCACATATGCTATGGGGAACACATATTCATGAAAAACTACATTGGATTCCGCCACCACATACAACCTCTACGTACTAATTCCGCATTCTGATTCCTTGTACAGCTTCCACAAACCTCTTATACTTACCTCTTCTAGGTACCTCCTCTGTTTCAGACGAATAATTTCATCCACAGGCTACTCCTTCTATCAAACAATACTTCTCATTTCATGGAATCCTCCATACAAACTACTTCAATCTTTGTATAATTATCCTTCACAAACCACATTCATACATCACTAAATTCCTAGATCAATGACATCATCATATGAAATCAATCCCCTTAATGTATTCTTCTTTCATCATGAACATTTTCTACCATGATATATAAGATTTTATCAATCATATCTACTATTTTTGTATTTGATACTCCCACTACATCACTTCTCACCTCACAGCTTCACCTCCCCCTATCTCACTACTTCACCAAACAAATTCTCCCCATGTATTTAGTAAGACATTTTCTCCATTTTAAAAGATAAAATATCTATCCATTTGAAAAATTCCTCAAGTCCATTCATTTTATGTCTTTTAATTTGATAAATATAATTTGGTAAAAACACTCCATACCTCATGGAGAGGGTGTGGGTTACACCTCAAAACATATATAAGAGTGGGGAGTCGACTGAACCCCCAGTGATTGTCGATGCGTGTTGAATACTTCTTTGGGAATGTCCTTTGTTAGAATGTACGTAACTTGTTTCTCTGTAGGCACTTAAGACAACATGAAAATCCCTTTCTCCCCCTTATACTATATGAAATGAGACTTTATTTAATTATTCATTATCCGTGAGTTTTGACCAAGATTTTTTATAATATTTATTGAACATGAATTATCACAATTAATTATGATAGGTGACTTCACTTTAACTCCAATATCATCGAGCTGATTCATAATCCACAATAATTGTTTGAAATGTTGAGTGGCATAAATATACTCGGATTCTATATTGCTCCATGAAATGTAATATTGTTTCCTGCTTATATAAGAAATTCCCAATCCACGACGATAGAAATCATATCCTGAAATGGATTTCTTATCATCTATTGAACCATCCCAATAGGCATCTCTATATCACTGTAGTTATGGCTGATATTTTTCATTATACATCAAACTAAAATCAACAGTTCCCTTGATATAGTAAAGTATTATTTACAAAAAAAACATGTGGATTTCTATGGGACTGGTTTGATATCGTGCGACTTGGAATGTGGAAAAAATAGTGTATGTTCTTGTTGCTACCATATATAATAGGCAACAAATTATTTACCTAAATTCAGTGATATCAACTTCATTTCTATCATTGTCCCATGATAGTTTTATTTGAGTAGCCACTAATGTCTTCATCTACATGGAATTATCCATTCAAAACCATATCAAAACATCATTTTTATATTTAGATTTAGAAACAAATGTTCCATTTGTTCCTCATGCTACCTTTAAACCAAGAGAAAATATAAGTTCCCCAATCATTAAAATTTTGAAGTATATTTTCCTAAATTTTGAAATCTATCTATATTGTGCTTCATCTAATCCTCTAAATATTAGGAAATTAACACATACCATAACCATAATTCATTGATCAATTTCATTGTTGGAATATTGATTTCAATCAAATCCACCATTATAAAAATTGATCTTTTTCAGAAACTGATCTAGGTTTGAATATCATCTTCTTTGTACATTCTTTAAAATGATGAATCCTTCAATGTCTAATATAATTTTTTCTCATCTTTAGATTGAGAAAAACATCTTGATTCTCTATATAAACATCTTATTTAAGAACCACATTTATAAATGCTACATTGACGTCCATCTAAAAATCCATGAACTTTCATTTCACTTATATGGTCAAGAACAATTGATTTGTCTGCAGCCTCAAAACATGTGCAAATGTTTCGTCAACATTTATACCCTCTATCATGGGGTACCCTTTTCACACTATTAATTAATTATTTGGAATCAAAACACCGTATTTATTCATTTTGTTGAGAAAACCCATTTTCCCCATGGAATTCTTATCTTTTTTCCTAGAAAATTATCCAATTTATTTTCTATAATTGTTCAAGATCATAATTTATTGCACGAACCCAGTTTTCAACTCCAGTTACTTCATTAAAAAGATTCGTCTCGACCTCGGATAAGTACGATGCATGCTGTAGAGTCTTCATCCACCATATATACACTTGTGTTGTTTGATCAGCAATTATATTTTATCTACAGTTTCTGCAATTCTCGATTGTCTCTATGTAGACACTAATTTATCCTTATCCCTCTCTTAATCCCAGTCTTCTTCTGAATTAGCCTAAAAAAGTGAACCATCCCTTAATCATTTTATTTCTTCGTCACTATTCTACTCATACTTATCATGTATTTGCTGATGATTCTTCCCATTCTCCACTATATTTACATCATGGATTTCAATAATCATTCAAAGCCTCTTGTTGAAGAATTTATATACACTTCTTCCTTTAGAATAGACAATAAAAATCCCTTCATATACATGGGATTAAAAATTCAGGTGTTTCTCTTTGTTAAAAATAAAACACTTACTTCAGATGACTCTAAAGCACTTCAATGATGGAATCTTTCAATTCCAAATCTCATATGAAGTATTCTATTATTTCATACATAGTAACAATATATTTGATATGTATACTTCCATCATCAATACTTATTCCCATAATTTATTTGGAAGAACATTATCAATGAGAATTGTTCTTGACATGTTACCAAAAATCAAATTTCTTATATCAACTACTACAATCTACCGTGGAGTTCATACAACAAAACAATAATGCCTTATATAAAATTTCTCAAGACAATCCTCTACATGGATGTTTTGATCTTTGTTCCATTATCTATTCAGATCTTCTATATTTTTCAAACTTGCATCTTCTAAAATTACCTTGAATATGTTTTTATAAATTTGAATACTGTATATTTTTGGCTGATGATTGAAACCCATTCCATTATGCTATAATCATCAATTAAAAGAACATAATACCTCCTTCAATTAATATGTAATCGTGAATTTGGTCCACACACATAAATATGAACGATCAGAATAAATATTTTTGAAATTTCCTCTTTTTACTTATATGAACTTCAAATGATCATCCATTGTTAGAAGGCATCAAACATACATATACGATCACATGATAATCTTGGGAGATATCAAGTAGCATCAAATTTCTACAGATCATCTAAGGATGTTTGGATCATGTGGACTAGAAGTTTATTCCACAACATATTTTATTCATCCCTAGATAGAAATAACATGTCTTCTTCTACACTAATGAGGTACAGATTCCCTATTGTACACATTCTGTATAATATAACAACAAAATATTTTTCCTTGATGATACATAAGTTCTTAGAAAAAATTATTGAACATCCAATGTCATAGAATTGACTTACACATAATAAGTTTTGAATAATAACATCAACAATCAATACATCAACATCTATCATGTCATTTCCCCCAAACATTTTTTCCATGACCCAATGATTTGGAACACATAATCATTTACAAATATTATGATACCTTCTTTATCATGCCTAATTCCTATCATCAGATACATTTTTTGTGACATTGGGGAGGTACATCCATTGTCAATGTTCCATATCCCTTTGTGATAAGATGCCTTGAACACAATTTCTACAACCACTGCCTACTCAAATATTACCTTTTGGATCCATGCTTCTAGCATCATACCCTATATGGATTGATACTCTTGTCATTCCATACAATAAAATGGACCAACTTCATCATGTAGATATATAAATGGATTTTTCATTCTCAACTAATTTGATGATAATTTTTTTGGATGCTTATAAACATCCTTAGATTGCTTCAAAATATTCCTCTATGTTGTTGAGAAATATCATTCCATGTGTCTGAATCCTTGAAATTTAAAATAATAACTATATAATGATGTCTTGAAAAATTGAGCTTTTTTGATGGCGTATGTTGGTCCTATTCCCTTCGGCACCTCTTATCTTTTGAACACACATTTTTTTAATGTCACATCCTTCCAAATAACAAGATCTTATATGGGATATATTAATATGTGGAAATACTACACCACTTTTTATCTCTTGGGTTCTCTTAATCTTCTAACTCTACATCATACCCAAATCAATCTTCTATCTCAGAGTATGTTCTTGTGTTTTGACTACAACTGTTTCTACTATCTATTTTTGATCAACCCCTATACTAGCCTTATCAATGTAATTTTACTGTTTCTTTTGTTATTCTAAACAACCATGATATACATTCCTCTTTTCTATTTCCTATGTTAATTATTTTCCTGATTTTGTTCTTTGACTCAACAATTTATCTCGAACATGAACACTTCTTTGCATACATATGACTTCCTCTTCATATTGTTCCATTTTTTTCATTATATCTTAACTGGTTTAGTAAAACTATCGATATTTCTTTTATATTCTTCAATTTTGATTTTATAACCAACCTCAATTTCTATGAATTCTGGTGTTGAAGACATATTTTTCTCAATTTCATCATATAAGTCAGACTTCTTTTCTTCTTGATGCTACATATAGAGTTCGGAACCCTGAGAAAATTTTGATTTCTTAATTTTGGATCTCCAATAATCTATCTCTTTAAGAGAAACATATAATTCAACATCAAGGATAACTCTTACTTTAACTTCTCCTTTATCGTTATCAATTAAATCTTTTGTTATGTAATTTATGAAAACTCTCACAAAATAATATACTTCATGATCCTTACATTCCTCAAACTCACCTACCTCATATATTTCTATAATTTTAACCTCATTAGAAAGAATATTATTTTTTTCAATATATTCCTCTTAAAACATCATCGAACAACAACATTGGATGAATACTTATTTGGAGAACTTAATCGTTTTCATCATAATATTATTCAGAATTATTAGGAATCTTTACATCAAAATTTCCAATATATATACATCAAAATATAGAAAGTAGAAGTTTACCTTTCAAAATTCCTTTTCTTATTTGTAGGATTCAAGAGAGATATGAGATGAAATCATCCAAATTATCTTATTCCTGACAATCTTCAATAACGATCTTCTTCATGAAATTTAATTACACGTATTTAAACTTCCCCATTTCCACAACATTTTTATCGGCCTTTATCATTTCATATGAAACATGGGTACTATACAAGTTATCCAATTTTAGGTCCTTTCAGTCTTTATCATCCAATATGGAAACATTTGATTTAACAAGAGGTGGATGTTTCCTCATGTTAAAAACTAAAATTTTTATTTACACAATGACTTCTTAAAGACCACACATGTTGTCCAATGAATCATTAACCCTATAAATGAATGCATCAACAAATTCAATTGTGTTCATTCATATATTTTCAGACATGTTTCAATAAATTTGTACTTATTCTTCTTCGAACGTTGAATCTCTTTCATTGATATTTATTAGCTATTCCCACACATCATGTGATTTTTTACATGTCATCACCTCTTTATAAATTACATTTTATATGGATCCCCCAAAATCATTGATCCATTTCACATATGCATCCAATTATCATCTGATAATGAACCATTATTGATATTGGATAATATTCGAGGCATAACTTATGTGAAAATATCCTTTTCCTAATAATCGGAAGTAGTGCTGCATTCGATTCATCAAATATTAAAAAATGGTTCCTTCGAAGATTAGAATTCCATTTTGATGACCACCTCCATTTATTCGACTCAGAGAGAACCAATAAATTTTAAACATTCTCTCTAATACTAATGGTTAGCTCAAATATGTCAATGAACGATGGGGGGGGTTAATCATGGCATGACATATTAAAACTATTTCCCCTTCAGATATTGTCACATAATTAAAGAAAACACACTTCTCTCTTTCTCCCATAGAAATATATGAATAGAAATGAAATCATGAACATGACACAATTATTTTACTTCATTCACCTTTACACTTCTAAATCCAATGATTATACAATGGCGATATGCCAATGTACCAAATCAATTAAATCTCACTAGCTATTACGAGGCTCTGGTGAGATAACTTCTATGCCTGGGCTCAGATACATTACAAGATTTAGGGTCTTCTCACTACATTCTCGAAGTTCACTCCCTATATCCCTCTCTCTTTCTCACTACCTATGGAAAGGATCACCATCCTCCCCTCCCTTTTATCATCTCTCTTAGATGGAATCCACTCAGAGTGTATTGAAATTTAGTTCTCTTCATTTTCATTAATGAAAAAATCCTCCACTATAGGATGAAGCTTAGTTGGAGGCCATTTTTCACCCATATATAAAATTTAATTTTTATTGTGTACCTTTCATTTGTGGAAATTACATTCACAGACTGTTTAACTCAATTCCTGAACCAGTTTCTTCTTTTACAAACCATGAAACACATATGTTATGTGGACCACCTCTTACACGAACTTCCTTGCTTCCAAAATTGTGTACCTCCACTACATAATGCCTTGGTTTGCTACTCCCACATAATTCTTCCACATATAGATTCTACAAACTACTTCTTTGAACCACTACCATGAACCACTTCCTTGAACCACTTCTGTCAACCACTTCCGTGAACATCTTATGAGAACTACTTCCATGTACAAATTCCACATTCCACCTCTATTTCTACAGATTTCTTTCATCCATTGAAAACTCCTTCCATTGACCGTTGTGTCTCCTTTCTTGGAATCCTCCTCACAAACTATTTCACCCTTTGAAAAATTATCCTCCTCTATCCACTTTTAGAATTCACTGAATTCCCGAAGAAAATATGCTTTCTTATGAAAATCACTCTCTATAACGATGGAATTAGTGCTCCAAATATATAAAAATAGATCCAAAAATCTGATAATATGAGATTTACCAAATAATCTATGTTGTACAATCTTTATCACATACTGATCATCTTCTGTGAAATGAAATTGTCCCACGAACCAATTTACCTACATTGTCTGCATACCACCTCTCTTCTATATCAGCATCCAAAATTATATTATAGTTTTTTTTAAAAGTCATGTCATCTAATATACCACAAGCCTTCCATTGATCACATGCCATGTTATGAACCACATTAGTGAATTATTTTTTTTAGTGAATCATGAGACCTCTTTGGAACTCTTTTTCCTTCTATGAACCATCATGCGTACCTCTTTTTCAATCAATGAACTATACTTTATTGTTTTCATAATGTTCACTCTAATTCATAAATCATTCTTTCTTTTTAAAACCTAACTCCTAATTTTTAGGCTCAAAAATTTTGAAAACACTAGGAAATTCCTCCACCACAAATAAACTAGTTTGGTAACCCCCAACGATAATTATTCACGATAATTTGGTTTCTTTCAGCAAACACAATCACACAAAAAACATACCATTATGACAACATGATAAAATGTTGAAACTTTTAGGATAACAAATGGTGTATTGTTCATTCAGGGTGATTGAGTTGTGATGTATGGGTCATGGAATAATAGGATACATGAATGGAACTACTATGAACACAACCTTTCCATAGATACAATTTTTTTATTCCTTAATGTTTTGGAAATGCTATCTATTTTGAATGATGTTTACCTTGAATACCAATCATAAGACCATAATGTTTATATTTTTTTAAAGAGACATGAATTTTTGGTAGGGGAGATAGGTTAAATATTTTAAATCATTTGATTTTGATCAATCGTATACTCTTAAAAAGGTAAATAGTTTTTCTCTTGGAGTGAGTAGTAAATCAATTACTCAGGCATTTTATGAGTCTAGTTTTTAGTGGAAGATGATGAATTTTATGTAGGAGATGTATGTTATTGTTTAATAGGGCCACGAGCATATGACTCTCATATTAGTTTTTATGGAGTATAAACAATATATCTAGATCAGGGAGAGGAATCATGAGGATCCAAAATGATTATCTTTATGGAAATGAAATGAATATATGAAGCCACTTACTAAAGGGAACATAGTGGGGATAAGACCATCTAAAATAGTAAAAATGTAGTTGTTCATATGTGTATAAAATAGGTTCTTTTGTGCGAGTTTCACACCTCAAGGTGTGAATTGTATCCCAGATTGATCAAAATGTATAATGACTTAAAATGATAGTGTTGGTGGTTAGACATGAAAAGGGATGTTGGTGGAATTGTTATATGATGCAACAACAATCAACATGTGATGGACAAGTATGAACAACGTTGAGGTTCACTATAGAAATTTCCAATTACGTTATGGTAGTGGGATTAAATTACAGTATATTTTGTGGGGGGTCTCTTTAAGAAGTCTCTAAAGAATGATTCTATTTTGGTGGTTGTATTCCGACTGAAGAAAGCATCACATTTATTAAGTATGCATGAAACCCTCTTCAGGGATCGGTTGAGAGACATGTATGCTCAACAGTTAGTGTGTTTGTAAGGGGTACTGCGAAGTATAGATTCAATCCATTAATCAAATTTATCTTTTGTCTTCAATAAATCATTGTATAAGGTTCTTATTATGAATTTTTTTATGTGTTTTTACTTCCAACTATTGAAATATTGGTAGTCAGAATGTAATATACGATACTTTATGAAATGATTTGGACATGAGCTACTAAATTTGATGGTTATAGGGAATGAAATTTGATCTGGTGGAGGATTCATATAACAATAATAATCAGTTAAGTATTCATATGGAACCATACATGGATTTTTATAGTTATCCATGCAGATCACTACTATGTTGGATGGAGGTAGGTGAGTCGAAGATATTGCGACTGAGTCTCATGTTGGAGACTTCAGAACACATTCAGACGCTTCAGAAAAATATGTCCATGTATCATATAAACATAAGTCATATACCCATAGTCATCAATGATCCCTTGATTTTATGGTTGGTGACCTTGTGTGAATTTATATTTTTCCCTGATTGGGTAAAAAAAGGATTCAGAGACTAGGCTAGTTGGAACCTAGGTTTATCATACCTTTTGAGGGTGTGGAGAGGATCAGGCTAATGAAATTAACATTTTATATTAAATAGAGGTATAATGCAATGAAAACTATTTTCCATTGGTGAAAACATCAGGGATATCACCGAGACCCTTCTCAAGTGATTGATGATGATGATGTTGAGTTTGCGACTGATATAACATTTAATGGTAATTGGATACATGCATTGGATAATAGGGTGAACTGGTTATTGGGAAAAATTATGATGATATTTCATGTATTCATGAAACATTGGCTTATTTAGAAGAAAAAATGTAATAGATAAGTTGATATGAGGTCCAAGAGGCGTGATCCTTTTACCTTTGAATCTTGTATATACTTGGGAGTACAGATCGATGATCATATGTTATATGGTGGGGTGAATGTACGTTCCCAACAAATTATGGTGATTCTATATAATCATTTATGGATAATATTTTACCCTATTTTCAGTATATCTAGATTGGGTAATACTTTAGTGTATTTCATGGGAAATTGATGTGTTTTTAGGGGTTATGGGTAGTGCAATGTTTGTGACTTGTTTGGCCGAACCTTGTGCCCTACCCCATAAAAACATAAAACCCTAATAAAATATGGATTGTGTTGTTGTAAGATTGTATGAGAGAGTATGAACCATCTTAATAGTAATCATGTGACCCCCCAATTAGAGGTGAGTGGTTAAGAACATGCTCTGGGAAAATAGTGTGCCCCAAATAAAAAATCATGAACACAGAAAAATAAACCCCTACAAATTATTTATAAATTTAACGAACTCTGATGTTATATCCTTATACACCGTATATCAACTGTAACTTTTTTTATTTTATTTTGGGAAATCCTGAACATATTACAAGTAATTCAATACTCCATTCATGGTAAACCAATAATTTATCTAATAGATCTACATGTCTTCCAATAAGAGATCTCATTTCGATTAGTTTTCTCCCTCCCTCCCATATTTCCCTCATCTTTTTATGGTAATTTTTCTTCTTTTTGTGGTTGATCAAGATCTAGGTTATGATATACCTAAATCTATTCAATTTTTGTTCTTTTTTATGTAGATCCCATTCATCATTATGTAATTGAACGTTTGACTTCAATTTGTGGATTTCTTTTGGCAATGATCTATCTACAATCTTTATTTAGGTGGTCTATTTTTCAACACATGAATAATTGATTTCATTTTTTTCATGTAATTGTGAAAACACTATTTCACATTTAGAAAATGAACCTTGAATTGAATTAATAAATTTGGTTAGTTAATTAATTAATGGATTATTCAATTAATTTACTAATGGTGTTATTAAATTATTCAATTAATGTGATTGTGTAATTTTTCTATTAATGGGAATGTTTAATTTACTCAATAATATAAGATTCAATTTTTTAATTAATGGTAACTAAGGGACTTCTATATTAACCTCTAAGGGTCAATGAATTATTTGATTAAAGGATGATAAAGGGTTTAATGATGAATTTTTCATATTATTCCATGTGATTAAAGTGACAAATAATTCTTGTGTTGAAAAATTAAAATTGTATATCTTGAATTGAAATTTATATGAGAGGGTTAATGTTTAATATACTTTTTTAAAGTGGTATATGTGTTTACTTGTGATTTATTAATATAATGGTTGTGGTATATGGTTTGATTCATCAAATACCCATGTGCTAATACAAAAATAAATCAAGAACCAAGTCCATGCATGTTATAAATGAATGTAGGAAATGAAAAAATATATCAAAGTCCAACATGTGATTTATTAATAAAAAAGTTATGCTTCAAAATAGCACATTTTATTGATCGATTAATGGGTCATGGGACATATATTGATGCTTAAAATACCCACATGGTACTAGCCATGGGATTATAGGCATGATGTTTGGGCATTATAATATGGTTACATGTAGTCTTAATTATGAAATTGAAACTACATGATAAATGAAATTCCATGATTTTAATGAATTTTTGATTTCCTTGTGTGATAAGGTTCAGAATACGGCATGTGAAGAAGTAATAACTGATTTCTTAGGTCTCATCACGAAACCAAAAAAATTTTGTGGATGACTTGTTTATAATTAAATTTGATAACTATATAAATTATAGTAATTTATTCATTATAAAACATGATACACTATTATCTATTGGATATTGTTTTAGACACTATTGGTGGTGGACTGATGAGTTGTACTCACACCCTACTCAGGTTGTATGATCGGTACCTGAAAAAAATTCATGTTTTTAGGATATGATATGTTTAAGATCCCTATGTTTTATGGATGATTTGTGATGGAGCAAGGAACTAGAAATGGTTTTAGTACCTGATTGGAGTTTTCATTTTCATAATTTTAGGATTTTTCATTTGAAACTAGACTCGTACATTAACATGACATGTTTTTTTCTTTAGTTTTCATATTGCGTCATGTTGGGTTCATCTTGTTATACTATTATGTTATTTATGTTAGTATGATTTCGGTTATTGGTTATTTTCATTTGGTATTTTCTCTCTATTTCCCCTATTGTATTACACTAAAAAATATTTTATAGAATCCCATTGTTTTATAGTACACCATCACATCTAGTCACCATCCTATGACGTATGAGGTGGTATAATTAAGTTGATGTAATCGGCTGTATTGAGTCACCAATGTTTGGTTCCCTAGTAGAGATGATACAATATTCCTCCATGGTTTAATTTTAATAAGTAATTATAATATTTTATAAATAATTATTTTTTCATATGATTTGACCCATGATTTCAGGTGGTGGTTTTGGATTAAATGAGGCATGGACTGGATTTTAGGAGGTGATGTGTGGCTTGGATTAGTTAGTAATGTATTTCCAGATATAGGGTTCCATATTAATAATAAACATATGACTATTATGATTGATTTATTTCCCATAAGTATTCACATGGGACTGAGTATATTGGACAGTGACTGAGAGGGAATATGTTGAAAAGATTGGTTGGTTTTTGGCCTCCTATGACTATGATTACTATTTTTTCACTTGATCTAATTTGGAATTGGTTGGTTACTATGTATATAATGGGTGAGAGTGTTCTTTGAGCTTACAATATAAATTATGTGGTTTTAAGATATGAGATTAATCATGGGTATCCAAGCATGGAATCTCAAGGGATAATTGTAGGGGTTTGAAAATATTAGGAGTAGTGATGATACGTGAGATGGTTTTTCATCTCATACATGATGAGAGTCATTGATGAGAGGGTGGAATAATATCATGGTGTATGCCAGGAGGAAGATAAGCCTTTTAGGGGTTTTCAGGTGTCACAATAGGGTTTACCATTGAGTAAAGTGTTGAGGAATAACCCTTACGATATGGGTGATGGGAACCTAGTGCAATTGGTGGGAATTATATAGGACAAGGAAATAGGTTCTCAAGGGACATGAAATATTGTAACATGAAAAGGTACATTGGTAGTGGTACTAGGAGTGTTTTGGGACATAATGATGATATAAACTAGTCCATGAGGTATTTTTCAAAGGAAACTTTAGGAAGTGAATTCTCTAGTGGGTGGTGAGTGGGATGGTATAAATGGGTAGAGATGTTATGGGTATAGGGAACCTAGTGTATGCCTTTATTAGTGAGGGAATATGTGTTTCAATTTAGTATAATGTTCATATTGACAGGGGCCTTGGAACCATCAAGAGAAGTAAGTGGTGGGTTGGTACCCACATGTCTTTTCATGTGATTCTGGCCTCCAAATAGTATATGTGGATGGGCCAATATTCTTTTTACATCCCTATAGCCTTTAGGTATTGGTCAATGTGATGTACCCTCTATAGAGTCCACATGGTGTGGTCGAGGTCATGACCATTCCATGTCCCTTCATGTATCGAGTCATGTACCATTCCATGCTTGTTTTGGTTCAGTGTGATTATCATTACCAATTATATTATATATTGGGTATTGGACCTTCCAAGAATGTCTTATATCTGTGTTCAAAAACTATGCGATTTCTTTTATGGTATTGTTTAGAGGACTGCCCTGGAGGCTAGGTCATTGGACAACATGATACCAAGAAACCCCTTGAGTGATATGGGATCAGTCGATTCTTGTGTACATAATTATATACCTATTTTATAAAAGTATTAGGTCTCTGTTTTAGAGATAACCCTACCATGAGTCCATGGGTTTGAGCAGGTCATTTGTTCTGTGGCACATGACAAATGATGTGTCGATGGGATGGACTCCAACAATGCACCAAATCAGATAAAATAAGGTTACATGATGTTTTAGTTATCACACGATTACCCAAGGCACTAGGATTTGGCATGGATTAGATACAACATGATATCAATGGAACTAGAGTGACCAGTTAAATTTATTTAATTAATACACAACTATGATAGTATATACTAGAGGAACATGGTGAGATGTTCCTGGGATTGTTTACTCACACACCACATAGGTATCCTCATGTGAATGAAGATAATATGTCTATATCTAGGTTTATAATAATATGTGTAAAATATTAGGATAAATAACCTCAAATGAAATTATAGATAGGGTGTATGAGAACAAGTGATGGTACTAAGGCCGTCATTCATGAATTGTAACTTTATTTTATTATGTATTTCGAATTATTCCTATGAGAGATCACTAATTATATTATTTTATGACTTATTCATGGAATTATTATATAACAATATTTGTTTAATTATGTATAGTTTTATTATTGAAGTGTATGTTTTGGTTATTTCCATTATGTTTTATATCATTTATTCGAGGGAATATTCTCCACATTTTTGTAATGGGACCTTACTATAAGGTATTGTCCTCTGGGATTTGGGGAGGCATGCCTAAGACATTTTGGATCCCCCAATCTAGGAACATATGATTTTTTCAGGTGTGGTGAATCATAATTGATAAATAAATTAATGATTTCTTGGATATGTAGTTTATGGTTTGTAACATCCTTAACGTTTAAGAAATATTTTTTTTTCAAATTAATTTATATTTTTGACATTCTGCATTTCACATGACACTGGAAATAATTATATATATATATATATATATTAAAAAATCTAGTTTAAATTTCCTTTCACATGACAATAACATTGATTTCACTACATGAAACACTGACTTTAATTTCACTACAAGAAACACCAAATTGGCATGCACGACACGAAACACTATCTTGACATACATTACATGCAATGTCTAGTTTCTATGAAACATAATTTTATTGATTTAATTATTTAAATAGAATAGTTATATAATATCCATTAAAACATAGTAATATGAAATTTAATAAAAAAACTAAAATATTTTTATAATAGGTTTATTTATATAAAACGTATTGATAATAAAAAATACAATTTTTTGTGTAGTTTATATATGATTTAAAATATTATTTCCTAGAATGATCATTTTTTCATGTCCATATGTGAAGAAAAAAATCAAATTTAGAGTCATATAAAAAATTAATGAGATAAAGTAAACACATTTTATTAATTTATAATACAGAAATTAGATTATGGTTATTTTTTGGTATTTTTCTTAGAATATCCATTTTGATGAATAGTGAAAAACTGCATTTTAGTTAATAACTACCCTTCACATTAAAAATTTATTAATTTTAATTTACATTAAATTAGTTTTAAGGTAAAATTAGATCAAATATACATATATTAATAAACTTTAGGTCATCTTAATCAATTTCACTTTGAAATTGGATATAAAAACATAAAAATGTTTTGAAGAGGTTTCGACTTTAAAACCCCATTATTTTATCCCATCTCCAGGATTTCATTAATCGTATTTTTTCCACATATATGATTTGAATTTTGAAAAATGGAAATAAGATAATATAATAAGTATTATTTTAATATTCTAATTCGGTAATGTTAATTTTGATGAAAAAAATTATTAAAAGTGATTAAAATTAATCACAATGATTAAGCTAAAAATAAACACAATTAGGAAATAAACCATAATATTAAAGTCCCAAATGAACTAAAAACTTTTAAAAAACTTATTTTATACACATATTGCTTCCATTAATATTTCTATTTTTTTTGGTATGATTTTGTATAGTTAATAACATGTGTACCCCAAACATGTTTAAAAAAATTCTATGTGAGTCATTTTCTTTCCTTATAAAAAGCCACCCTTATACCTCATAATTAAAAATTTAAAAAAACGTAGTATCATCCAATATTTGACCAATAATCTTCTCATAATACCTTAATTTCCTCTATAATTATATCAGTTGGCATAATGAAAGCTGAAAAATCCTTTTGGCACAATCTAGATAGATTTTCTCTTTTAAGAGGTCAGCTATTATCTCTCTATATTTTCTTTTATTTTTCTTCTCCAAACCCTTCAATTTATTTACTAAATTATTTTATAATTAAAAAATTATACTAAATATACTATTATATTATTATTATTATAATTTATTTAACTACACATACACACATCTCCGTCAATTATGTAACGAACTTACTCTTTACGTGTGCGATGAACTACCACCTCACTAAATGATGATTGTCCATTTTTCCTTTTCATCATCTCATGGTGGAAATTATGATATTAAATATGTTTATATATTTTATATTTTCTATTTATTATGTATTTATTCTTATGCAATTATTTTATAACACATATCTTTTCACATTCAATTTTGTGGAAATGATATAATTTTTTGAGGATGTGTGGAATACTGCTCCTTCAAAGCGATGTGATCTGTCTATATACTAAATGGATTGTATTATGGATGGATTTATTGAATATATGTGATACATATTATATAAAAAATATATTATAATAATTATATATATAATTATATGTATTCTAATTTCTTTCATTAATCGGGAAAATTAAACATAATTGTGTTCATGTGTTTGTAAGACTTATTGTCTCCAAGAATAGTGTATTCCATTTCATACAGCTGTATCCTATATATTATTATAATTAACTTTTATTGAATATAATTATATTTTAATAATGTTTTAAATTCTCCAAATAATGTTATAAATATATGTACCAATGATATAAGAAATTAAGACACGTCCTAGAAACAAAGTAGATATGACATAATTGGAAACATTAACCTAGAATTGTTAACAAGTTGGTAATATAAATCCATTATAAAAAATATATGGTATTTGATTTATAATATGGTTATATGATATATTTATAATAAATTTATATTTTTATACAAGTGGTTTTAATTAGTAAGATGAGAGTCATGAAAAAAGGTAATAGAGTTTCATCTCACTTTTTATTTATGTGAGACAAATTCTATATTCACAACCCTATCCTTTTTAGTGGAGTGTATATACCCATGGATTATTATATGATTATTATAATTAGATTTTTGGGTATTTAGATATACATTTTATTATATTTATTTCATGTGGACTATGTTTCATAAGATACCGAATATGTAAAATGATTTTCACTCAATTTTCTTTTTATGATTCAAATGCCATGTAATGATCCTATATTTTATCATGAGTTGTATATAATACCAATAAAATGCTATATAATAAATATATTTATATTAAATATATTTTAATATTAATTTAATTTAATATTATTAAATGGAGATTATATTTAAATGTTACTTAGTTGTAATATTTTATTGAAACAATCTCATCGGTTTTAGAGATTGTTTAGGATTACGATACATTTGATGAAATTTTTTTATCTATATTTGAAGAAAATTAAAGAAATTATTTATCTTATTATTTTTAAAGATATATACATTTATTATTGCACTTTTTCCTCTATTTTTTATTTAAGGTAATTAGTAAAAATGTTTTAATAAAAAATCAGAGTGTATATCTCTCTTCGTTCATAAATTTGGTCTATTTCAAAACCATGTTTTAAAAAATGTTTTCAAATTATCATTGAAGATCATTTCAATGGAAAACGTTTTTAAAAATGTTTTATGTATTCGAAATCATTCATTATTAGTTTTCAACTTTTTTTTCAAGGAAATTATTTTCAAATTTTTTTTCATAGTTTCATTATTTGTTTTCAATGTTATTTTAAGAGAAATGGTTTAAATTTTTTTAAAGCCTTCTATATTATTTTTCTAGGTATATCTAATGGAATTATTTTTAAAACCTTTTCAATATTTCATTATTAGTTTCCATGTCATTTTCAATGAAAATGATATTTAAATTATTTAAATGATTATTTTATATGTTATCTTTGAAAAACGATTTAGAAATTATTCAAGATTATTTTATAAGTTTTCATGTAAAAAGGTATTCAAATATTTTTCAAGACTTATTTATATTGTTTATAGTCATTTTAAATGAAATTCCTTTCAAAAGGTTCTATGTTTTAAAAATGTAATTTTCAATGATGAAAAGATAAATTCATAAAAAATGTTTTTGAAATGTTAATTTAAAATTATTTTCCATCTATGATAGAATTTGTTCATGTTACATATGTTGTTATAAGAAATTATTTAAGGGTTCAATTAATATTAATTCTCTAAGTGTTTAATTATTTTTTTTCATAAGGATTATGAAATTTGTTTTTATTCCCCAAGTTATAAGTTTTTCAACCCCACTTATTTTCATGAGTTATGATTTAATGGAGAGATCATGAAACCTTTCTATTTTCTATAGGTTATGATGTTATAAAAAGTAAATAATACCCATTTAATTTCATGGTATATGATTTTATGTTTATAAAACCCATCTATTTTCAAGGGATATGGCATGGAGAGTATTTTGTCTCGAATGTATTTATGATTTTATTATTTTATGGGAGGGACCTATATCTTCCTCCAATGCATTGAGTAATAAAAAATGATTTATCAGATGAAATGGTACATTATAGGGTATTCTAATAAAAAACGAGGCTATATATGATGGAATCCAAAGACCAAAACAAGATAGTATACAAGAGGGAATCTAAAGCCAAAAAATAGAGTGTATATAGGAGGAAATTCCAAGAACAAAATAAAGGGTACATAAGAGTGCATTAGAATCTCAATAAAAGAAGGTAAACTATAGTAAATCCAATTCCTGAAACAAGAGGGTAAATAAGGGGACATACTAATCCCAAAATAGTAGGGAAAATAGGTGGACTTCCAAAGCCTACTATAAGATGGTAAATGGGAGGACATATGAATTCTGAAACATGAGGGTACACTGGAGGACATCCCATGGAAGAAAAAAATTGGTAAATGGAAGGGAATACCAATCATAAAGTAGGTACATAGACGATTAAACCAAACCTAACATCTCACAAAGGCCTTAGTCGGCGGCACTGAAATAAGAATTTTATATGCATATGTTTTTTCCTCAATTCCATGTTCTATTCTTATGTTATTTTTTCATGGATTATGTTTATTATTTAGATATTATTCATGTATTATGGAATGAAAATATTTACTATGATATATGATATTTAAGTTATGATTTTCAAATTTTATTTTCAAGTTTCGTACCCTTTTTTCTCTTATATGTACCCATTTCCTTTATTTAACCTTACTGTACATATGAGATCACCCTATTCATTATATTCCATTGACCAGGTTATGAATAAAGTATTTATGTAAAAGTACTAAAGTTGGAGATACTTTTTGGAGATGTATATTATCTTTCACTGTGATATAATATTCTGTGTCCTTGTTTCTAAAGACAATAATCTATTACGACCCTCAAGAATGTTTATTTGATATGTTTTTAATATTCATCTTAAATGATATAATATCCATTTATGTTAATACTGAGTCGCTATAGTTTTTATTAGAGTTAATTTTTATTAAAATATTGTTATATTGGATGATAAAACTTTAGTGATTTCCCTTGTTATATTTATATGTATTTTTCTAGGGACCTCTCTATGGATAATTATAAAGAAGTGTTAACATTTAGGAAAATATCCAAGAATTTTTTAATTGATTGAGTGAGTGGTTTCCTAGAAATACATAAATTTATAGAATGTAAATGTGTATGTGGATCTGGTATAGATATACCATGGAGTGACAACTCTACAAATATGTTTTATGCTTGAGTCAGGGCAATCTTGTACACAACAATGGGACTTTCTGCACACATAATTTGACACTCATGTGGAATATGCTTTGGTAATAAACCAAATCATCATGAACATTCATAATGTATATGAATATAATATTACTATGAATAATATAGTATAAAACTAATGTTTTATCAATTAAAAGGTATGAGTATTTATTTTGACATCCTGTAAGTAATTTTTCATGATTATGTGGCTTTCTTTTAGGATATGTGTTTCTCACCCCGTGCTTTATTATTTTAGTCAATGGAGAACAATATTAGTAATGGGGTTAGTAGTTAATATTTTAGATGTGGAATGTATAGTCATTATGAAAATCTATTTCCCAATTGGAAATCTCATAAAGAGAATATGGATGGTGGAATGAGTATTGGTTATAATTATGATGATAAAGAGACAAAAAATTACATGTGAGAGGTATGTGATGTTCTTATAGTATTTATTGCATTGAAAATAATAAGCATGATTATATTGAGGTTGAATAATATTAAGACGTGAAACATATTTCACATTATAGGAATGAGTTATTAAAGAATAAGATAATGAAGCATGAATAATGGATTATTAATAATGTTGTATTAATGATGTAATTGTTTTTCGGAATTCAAAGATTATGTTATATAAATAATGAAATGTATAATTATTTTTAGTATAAGTTTTCATTAAGTATTGAAAAGAACATGATTAATGGTGATGACGACAAGGTAAGTTGATTTCATGGAAAGGTGGTATTTTTTAATAGAAGGATACTCGTACTTAATTCCAGAAATATAGGAAATGGTGTTTGGATATGGATATGTTGTATATGAATAAGTATATTGGGTGGTACATCATTCCTTGAAAGTGATTATTAGAAAAAATTTATATTTCATCAAGGATGAAATTTATGATATCATGGATTTTAATAATATATTCAATAATCAATGGATTAAAGAGGAATTCATGTTTTCATGTTGTATTTATAGTAATTGAGGTTGTTACTTTGTTTCAAGGGAATATACAATGAGTTTATATAAATATTTGGAAAGTGACAACAATGTGGTAAATTTTGTTATATGGGTGATCAATTTTAAGATTATTTCATTATATTATTTCTAAATATTTGAATATTAATATTGTAGAAGGGTTATAAAGTTAACAATTTATATAATGATTATGTTAATATTTGGATAATTTTTTTGATAATAATGTATCATTTTACCATAAAAGAACTTATGAATGTTGGATAACCTGAACTAAACATTTTACTGGTATGTTAAATTAAGTAAGATGGAAAGAATTTTCATTTAATTTATGGACCTCATGACATATTGGATCTTTATGAATGAAAAATTCCCCCTCATTCCCTATAATAAGAGATTAAGTTGGAATTGTTCAAGGAAAAACCATTGTGTAAAATTGTACATATGAAAAGAAAAAAAATCAAGTATGTATGTTTCCATAATTTCCTAGATAAAAAATTAGAATCTAGAAAATAGATATTGAAAAATATTTATCAAATCTCCTTAATTTTTGATAAATCTTATGGTCCCTTAGATAATCACATATTTATTGTTAAGTGTTTTCCGAATTCTTTTGATAAATGTTCTCTATTAATGTTCATCTGAACATTATTTTTATATTCTTGTCCATGTATAAATATTTCATTCCCACCAATGTTCTCTTATGTGGAAACCTAGTTACATGTTAATGTGGGTAACCACTATGTCTCTATATTTGTTTTTATAAAGGTCGTTTTATTTTTAATTTTAACAATGATGGTTTATTTGAAATGAATACTCAAGTATTAAATGTTTAGTCGTTTCACGGAAGGTATGGTTTCTGTGTCCCAAATTATATTTACCCTAAGAAGTATAGCACCAATAAGGGTTCGATCCAAATGGAACTAAGAGGTTATTTTATCATTCTTAACATAGTTTGTATTTTTATTTTATGTGAGGCTTGATGAATTTAGTGTCAATTTATGTTGGTGGTTTTGGTACAAAAAGAACAGTCGGTTTTTAAGCTTCTTTTAACAAATTAATTTTTTGAATGAAAGTGAATACAGGAAAATATGATTTTGATCGAAATAAAATAGATATACGTTGGGGTTATGGATTTTTGATTTGTTGATTATTAATTCAAATCTATTTTGAAGTTATGTTATTAAAAATAACCCAACTATCTGGGTTTAATTTGTAATAAAGTTTCATTGGTCCAGTAAACATTATATTTACAAATGAATTAACTAACTGCTTGGTTCAATAGTTTCTTTAACATATAATTATTTGGCTTAGTTTATTTTGATCCTAGGGATACTTCCAAGGGTCATGGAGTTATTCATCGTTATTCTTCTTTTGAATCCCTGAAAATGTTGTCCTTGGTCTGGTGCAAAATTTCCAGTGATAATATGAAGTGATTTAAGAATAATATGAATAGATTATCCAAAAAACACATTCAAAGCAACTTAATTCAAATTACAACTCATGAGCGTCCACAACCACAACACATTGGGTGTTTAGTTACACATGGAGAAGAACATAAACACAAAACTATTGATACCTAATGAAATCATGGTTGGAACTTTGAAAAAGGAATGATTCATTGGTATAGGGAAGAACGGTGGTAGTACAACACTAGAGCATCAGTCCTTTGGGCCACAACCTTTCCTCTATAATTTCTCTCCACACCCCACTATCTTGGTCTGGAGGCCAAGGCCTTCTTTTATAGAAAAAATAAGTACACAGTGTGTAGAAAAAGTACATGCCATGTACTTTTGTCAACTTGTTTTTGCCACTGTTTTTTCCGCTAGTAGGCGACCTAACATGCTGTCTTTGACTTGGAACACGGAGACGCATGGTAGCTGACTGTACACAGCATGTCGCATTGCCTTACACGGTGTGTAGTCTTTAAATTCAGCCACCAACCACTTCTAGAAATGCATACAAGTCGTGTAGATATTTCACCCAGTGTGTCTCCTTCAGTTTTCCACATGGGCATATAGACTGTTCTCATCCACCAACCACTTCTAGAATGTCATACAAATCATGTATATTGTGAACAAAACATGTACCACCTCTTGGTTACTTGGTCATGTATTTTTCTTGTCCAACCCGTGTCTGAACTTGACTGTACACGGCACATATATAAGTACAGGCCGTGTAGTTTTAATGTTTTTCTCAGTTTTTACCTGTTTTGTGTATTTGGACATAAACCTCCTAGAAATGAACAAGATCACCAAAATCAAATTATTTTTTCCCTAAGCAGTAGGTAATTTCTGAAAACCTGTTGCTATTTTTCAATAGAGTGTATGAAAATGTATACACAAACCGAGTGCATCAAACTCCCCCATACTTAGTCATTTTCTTTCCCTCAAAAAAATATCAACATCTTATTCAAAGAGTCTATATCTTAAAAGGAAGGAATTAAGTTAATCATAAATGTTAATGATATGTTATAGGAGATAATTTCAAAAATATACAAAATATTTTAAATTCAGGAGATATTTTAAACATCCTTCATTTAGAATTTCAAATAACTACTTTCATCCACTTTTAACACATGCTTCAACCTTTTAAAAATAAGAAATCCCCATGATTATTTACCTCACAAAAAATATTCTCAACACTCATGATGATTTTAATAATAGTTATGATGAATCCAAAATATATACACTCTATCCATTGATTTTCATGAAATCTAGTCCTCCACTTTAGATAATTTGACGTTACAAAAATCATGAGGTCTTTTCAATAAGGGTTAGTCGTTTCTATGGCTAAAGGTTGGTAGGTAAAGTTGTGAAAATAACTCTAAGACATTAAAGAGGAGGCTAAATTATTTAGATAATAATGCATGATATTCAAAAATTAATCTCATTGTAAAAACATCATCTATATGCTTTATCATATAATCTCATAACCACCATTCCCTTAGTTGAGTCGGTATGCTTCACAAGCCAAAAAATGAGAATAAGGTCCCTTTGTTTTTATTTTTATTTTCCAACAAAGGGGACCACTATAATTTCCATGAAAAGTGGTTTGGAACCCCTTTTTCCCAGATGATCAATAGGCTCTCCCCCATACTTAATTACATGACAAATGAACAATCATAAAAAATCATTAAATAATTTATGTAGGAATAGAAAAAGGCATGTATTATGGATTCTTATAAAGGATATCCAGGGTCTCTAAGGGCTTCACAAAGATAAATTGCAGGGTAGGTCTCACGATAAATAGGTTTAAATAATCTAATGCCTCAATCATTTTAATGTAACTAAAAAATTCCTCATGTTTTGAAAAGAAAACTTGCAAATTATGGTAGTTATGTATATTATAAGAATCTCTCAAGAAAGAGGGTATTAGATAGAATATAAAAAATGTTTTAGAATACCTCTCATTAGTGGGAAAAATAAAGAGACAATCAGGTCCTGACTTATGAATACTTGATTTGTCAAATTGATGTTACTATCTGAAAATTAAAAGTAGTAATGTAAATTATATCAGAAATATATTTAAAACACCTTAGAACCAATATAATCATTAATTTTATTAAAATTTCCACTTTTATCTGATTAATTTAGAATATTATAAATAAAAACATGTATTCATATTTAAAAATATATCTTCTAATAATGATGTCTCATAGAATGGTAAAAAGTGAAAAGACTAAAGATATCAAAAGATACTCCCCCCATACTTAAAACTGAATGTAATCCACTATGTGCCCAAAAAGTATAACAAGGGAAGGTGGGGACACAATAGTGGACTAGACTGAGGGTAAGTAAGAAAATAAGGAAAATAATAAATAAAAGGAAGCTATGGAAAAAAGAATACTCCCCTAATGTCTAGGTATAGGTAAACAGAATGTGATGTAAAAGTGCAGCCTAAAACGTGCCAGAGTACCTATGAGGGGAGGGGGAGAAAGGTAAGACTACATGCATGCATAAAAAACCCAAGCACAGTATAGAACAAAAATATTTATACAATTAAAAGCATGTGTCCTAAAACGAGTCAGGGGGTTGCCTCGGAAGATGAATCATTCAGTATAGAACAATCCGGTAGATATGGCACAGGAGCCATGGAAGCGGGAGGCTTAGATTCTGCATCTATAAAGGAAACCGAAGAAGTAAGAGCTGTGGGCTCTGAACTAGGAATATGAGGCGAAACAGCACTCTCTGGATAGGAAACAGCGTTGGCAGCAGCAGTAGTAGTAGCTGGGCCCACGATAGAGAGTAGAACAGAATACATGGCCAGTGTAGTAGAAGGCAATGGAGTAGTAGCAGAAGGGCCAGGAGACGAGTCAGAGGCAGGTGGCGGGGGTACTGTAATACTAATATGATGAAGAATAATTCCCAACATCTGCTCCAGCAGGTCATGGTGGTCTTCAATATGAACCAAATGCTACTACATCGCGGCTAGGTGGAGGGAAAGGAAGAGATCAACCGAGGGTGTGGGAGTAGGTGGGGCTCGTTGTTGGATAGAAGAAGGAATTCTAAAAGAGGTGGGGTCCGTAGAAGGGGGTGTGGTGGGGAATCTAGTGGGGGTGGGGAAAGAGGAGGTGGTGCATCGACAGGTGGTGCAGGTGGGTGGGCTGGAGTCGGGGCAAGGACATAGGAACCACACTACTTTTAGACCAATCCCATGAAAACAATCATGAGATAGTCCATCCATTTGGGGGAACCAAACACGTCATGTGGTAGGGAAAGCTCAAAGAATCCAAGATGGTGGGCAAGGAGAGTGGAATAAAACCCACCATTTAAGTTTCCCTGACGGCCGGTAAACATAGCATGGAAGTAGGAGGCAGCTAGGTATGGGAGGTTCGCGTAGTCCTGCCAGATGAAACAGGTATGGATATCCATGTCATGATTGGTCACGACCCCCATGTCCTCATGGAGGGGGAAAAGAATGGCGTTAATGCCCAGGTGGGTAAAACGAAGGATGGGTTCAGTGATAAGGTTGCTCTTCTACGAGGTAGGTGCGTAGTAGTGGTCCGGCCCAGCAATCTCTTGCCACATAGCCACGAGCATAGAGTGCTCCAGTTTGGTCATTGTAGAAAAAGGGGTGGGGTGATATGATGGGGGTAGAAACTAAACTCTCAGTTGAACATAGTCATGGAGGGGGAATGGTATTGGCCACCCACCCAGAACCGAACCTTGGGCACCGCATCACCTGAGGTCTCCCAGTACTCAACTCCATCGAACTCTAACGAGGTAGAAAACTCCTAAAATAAATTGCGGAATATAGGAGTGATGACCTATAAAATATCAAGCAGTGGATTGTATCCAAGGAGATCCCTTAACTCTCCCCAGATGCCTAGCTGCTGCAGAACAGTGTTGTCAAGGTAGCAGCCACTCAACGGAATCAGACATCGAGAAAAGCACGGAACCCTGTCATGTGGGAGATCAGTTACAGGGAACACCATGCAAGGATAGGGAACACATGCCGGTCCCGACCCAGGTGGAGGTGCAGCAGCATGAGCTGGCTCTGGTGGTGGATCAGTTGTAGTTGGCGGGTGGTCACTGGATGCCGCGGTCGATGAGGTTCCAGTTGCGAAGGAGGATATCTCAAGTGGAGTGGCAATTGGGAGGGAATTAATGATGGTGGTCGGACCAACCTCGGCGGAGGGAGTGAGGGGTGGAAGGGTGGCCAATGGGGGAGTCTTGTCTACCAGATCGTCTAGGTCTATCTGCATCACTGACCGTAGCCATATCCACTAATAAATCGGCATCTCGCCCTCACTGGCAGACGCGAGTCGATTCCCATGGGAGGATATCGATCTGCCATGATCTGAAAGAGAATGAAACACCAAAAAAATAAAAATAAAAGAAAATATTACAAATAAAATGTGAGAAAATTAAATTATAAAAGTACATGACGTGTACATACAGAGTACATGGTGTGTAGTGAAACCTGTAAATCATCCAGTGTTCTATGGATAAACATGCTGAGGGAGTAGAAGAAAGACCAAAAAAGGGTACACGACATGTACCGAATGGACATGTCGTGTTCATGAAAAGTAAACATGGTCGTGTATGAGTAAACGCATGACCATGTTTGTTTACAGTTATTATCATAAAGGACACACTCTGTATGGATTAGACACGACATGTTCATCATTAGAGGAACATGTCCATGTGGTGGGCTAGGAACGGGCTACTCGGAGGAAATGGAATACATGGTTTGTACCGAACAAAAAAGCCATGTATAGGAACATGTGGTGCGAGGACATGTTAAGTGCTACACACGGAGGGGCCAAAAGGAGTGACATACACAGCATATACCGAACACACACACCCTTTTTGTGAAAATGGTGTCTGAGGTCATGTGCAAAAGAACTCGGTCACGATCGGGGCTAGTACATGGTGTGTACTGAACATACACACCGTGTAAATTAAAATTGTGAAGCATTCTATTTGTGGTCATGTACAAATGTACACATCATGTGTTCTTAATTTCGTGGCCATGAATCGTGGAAGACGTATGGTTGGAAGATCCCAAAATACATAAATTCTTTTAATAACATGAAATAGTTAGTGTAGAAGGATGAACATTGACCGATGATTGCAATGGAAGAGAAATCAGAACTCAAAATGTACCAAATCGATGGATCGGGAAGTGGGGAGGTCAGGTGGCGTTCGGGAGAAGAAACGGGAATAGGGAAAGTGTCGTGCGACACGGCTTGAAGCTGGTTGTCCGTGACTTATATAGTCGAGGTACACGACATTTACATGTAGAATACACACCATGTATCTCAATGTTTATTAAATATATATATATATATATATAATTATTACAGTAAACTTTATAATAATTAATATTAAAAATTTAAAAATAAAAAAAAAATATATATATAATTTAAAAATAAAACTATACATGTAATGTAGTGGTCTAATACATGTCGTGTGTTTTAAAACTGTAAAAATTGAAGTACAACCTTTGGTCTGGTGCTTGGGGTGAGGTTCGAACTGGCGATCAGCCGTTCCGAACAGAACCCCTCTACTACAGGAGCGAAGGTTGTACTAGAGACCATAATTATAATTGATAATCATTTAATCTATATAGCCTATACATATGGGAAAAATGAAATGCATGACATGTGGTTTTTAATTATATAGGAAGGGGATGAAGCAGGGAGATTAGTTGAGTTCGAACCCAAGTCTTTTGGATCCATTGCTGAGACTTTGCCAATATGACAACTTCATCCTCATGAATTACATTATATAGAAATGTATTTTTATTTTAGTTTCAGAAATAAAACTGGGTACACATGACATATATTGGAAGACACGCCATGTGGTTTTATTAAAAGGGTAAATGATGGAAATGGGGCGATTGTTAGGATTCAAACCGGGGTCTTTTGGAGCCGGGATTCTATCGTGGCCAACCGACCCATCCCCATAATGTTTTTTCATATAAGAAAATGTATATATGAAATTTACTACAAACTTCATGTAAGAAAATATAAAAAGGAGGGCCCCATGCCAAAGGTAGGTCAGGAGGATTTGAACCAGGGTTTGCTCAGATAAACTCCAGTGACCTTACCATCGGCACTAGTATCATCCATGTTTATACTTAGCTAATCTATATATTTGTAATAGTTAGAAAAAATGAAACACAAAAGTACATGTCGTTTATATAGAGGGGACATGACATTTTTTCTTTGGGTTGACTCCCAAGAAGCGCATTTGTCTTAACTCGTTGGTTCGACCAACTTACCTTTGCTTACCTGAGCTGTATGGTGGACAATGTCCCACTGTGTCGTCTATGTGACGGTAATCCTTCAAATGTTGCGCGTTCACTTTGAATGGTCGACTATCCTCTCCAGAAATTTCCACCGCTCCATGATGGAATATGTGTATACCTTGGAATGGTTCTGACCATCGTGACATTAACTTTCCTAGAAATAAACAGAGACGATAATTAAAGAGAAGTACTTGATAACTGGGTTGGAAAGATTTTCGTGAAATCATTCGGTCGTGAATATCTCGTGTTCTCTCCTTCTAAAGCTTGGTGTTTTCATATGCCTCTAATCTGATTTCATCATGTTCCGACAGTTGTAACTTTTACATCTCTTCGGCTGTCTTCAGATCAAAATTTAGGGCCTCGATGTCCCAGTAGGTTTTGTGTTCCAATTCTACTAGCATATGGAATTGATTTCACTAGATGAGACAGAATGGGGACATTCCCAGTAGAGTTTTGAAATAATTCTAATATTCCCACAAAGCTTCTTCTATCTTATTAGACTAGTAATTGTTCGAATATTCACTACTATCTCCAGGATGTGCTTGAGCTCACGGATGGAGAGGTCCACTTGTCCAATAGACTGGGGAAGATATGGTGTCCCAATCTGATGCTTTACTCCATACTTCAATATTATTACCCTCATCAGTGAGTTGTCGAGGTGGGTCCTTATATCGCTGATTAGTACTCATGGAATTCCAAACCTGCTAAAAATATGTTTCTTTAAAAATATCATGACTACCTTGGTTGTGTCGTGTGTTGTAGCGCTGGCTTCCACCCATTTGGAGACGTAGTCAACGCAGACTAGGATGTAAGAGTTCCCAAAAGTTGGGGGAAAGGTACCCATGAAATTTATGCCCCATACATCAAAAATATCGACCTCCAGGATTTGGTGATGGGTTATCTCAGCTATACTTCCCATATTACCAGTCCTCTAGAACCTATTTCAATAGGAAACAAAGGCCCGAGCATCTTTAAACAGGGTGGGGGGAAAAACCTAGACTTCCGGATCTTTGCTATCGTACGGTTAGGCACATGATGTCCCTAACTTGTGAGGCATGACAGAACTCCAGGACACCATGAACTTCATGCTCTGGAATGAAATGAAGGATTACCCCATCTCCACAAGATCATAATAGTATAGGATCTTCATAGAAGTACCTTTTCACATAAAAAAAATCTCTTCCTTTGCTGGAACGAGAGGTCGGGGTGAACTACTCCTGTAACCAGAAATTTATCAATATGAGTATACCATGGTCTAGGTATTTTTTGAATGAAAAGATGTGTTCATCAAAGAAATACACCATGATCTCCTGATCTTCCTCTTTCTCTAAATGAGGTAGGTCGAGCTGGGAGATATGGTCAGCAACAACGTTCTCACTCCCTTTCTTATATCGGATATCCAGATCAAATTCTTGTAGGAGGAGTACCCAGCGGATCAATCAAGGATTCAAATCTTTATTGTTCATTATCTACTTTAGTGCTACATAGTCAGTGTAAACAATAACTTTAGACAACACTAAGTAAGAACAGATCCTTTCAAATGTGAAAACCACGACAAGCATATCCTTCTCTATGGTGGTGTAGTTGATCTGAGCCTCATTGAACTTCCTGGTAGCATAATATATTGGTCAGAAAATACGATCAAGAATCTATCCCAAGACATCTACCACTGAAATGTCACTGGCATCACACATCTCCTCAAATCGTTCCTCCCAGTTGGGAAAAATCATCATCAGAGATTCCACCAGACGCTGCATCAGATGCTCAAAATCTATTGTGCATTTTTCATCAAACTCAAAAATGGAATCCTTGGTTAGAATATTGGTACAGTTTGGGTTATTTTGGAGACGTCGTGAAAAAACTGCCTTTAGAAACCTACATTCCCCAGGAAGCTATGGATGTCTTTGATAGAAGTCGGAATAGGTATTCGTGAAATGACTTATATCTTTGTCAGGTCCTCCTCTATCCCTTTTGATGAGATTCTATAGCCAAGGACAATGACACTTTGCACCATGAAATGACACTTTTACCAGTTTAAAAATAGGTTAGTGTTCTCACAACGTTCCAAAATGAGCTCCAAGTTCCGTAAACAAGTGGAAAATGATTTCCTATAAAAGGAAAATTCTTCCATAAATACCAATATGATTTGTTTCTCCATGTCATGGAAGATAGCCAACATACAGTGATGAAAGGTGGCGGGCGCATTGCACATGGAAATAGACATCCTCCGGTAAGAAAATGTACCATAGGGGCATGTGAATGTGTTCTTCTCTTGATCCTCTGAAGCATTGGAAATATTTTTATAGCCTGAATAACCATCGAGGACGAAATATAATTTTTTAACTGCTAGTCACTCTAGCATTTGATCCATGATTGGTAGAGGGAAATGATCCTTCCTTGTGGAATCATTTAGTTTTCAGTAATCCACACAGACTCTCCAACTCGTGACAGTGCGTGTAGAGATGAGCTCAATCTTTTCATTTGAAATTATAGTGATACGCCCCTTTTAGGTACCACTTGGATGAGATGTACTATTCGAGATGGGATATATGATTCCCACATCCCCCAATTTGATCACCTCTTTTTTATAACTTTTTTCATGGGGGGATTCAATCGTCTTTGTGGTTGTCGAGATTTCATGGCACCTTATTCAAGTAGTGCCTTATGGGTGAAAATGGTAGGAGTGATGCCCTTCAAATCAGTGACTGTCCACCCAATAGAGTGCGTTAGTTGTTTCTAAACATGTAGATGTGAATCTTCCTGCTCCTATGATAGTTTTTCGTTAAGTATGACAGGAAAAGTTTGATTGGGTCCCAAATAAACATACATTAGAGAAGATGGAAGAGGTTTCAGTTCGAGTTCATGTGCCTTCAAAATCATAGGTACAAGTGGTTGCACCTTGTCCTGTTACAGACTATCAGGAATAACCATACATTTCCAATAGTGGCCGCCCTTAACTTCTATGAATTTCAAGTCCTATGGTGGTTCATCATCTGGAAAGTTTGGAAAAATAACGTTATATAAAAAAGAACATACCGGATTATTCCCCTTTTCGCTCAAATGATCATCCATGGTGGTTACCGCATAATAGTCCTCATGCTTATGAAATGATGCATGTTTAACAGCCTTGAGGAAATTGTAAGAGACTCTCTCGTCTCCTACCCAGAAAATCATCTCCCCTTGATGCACATTAATTACAACCTTTACAGTGGCCAAGAAAGGTCTTCCAAGGATGAGAGGTGCCTCCTGGTCAACCTCCATGCCGAGGATGATGAAATCAGCTGGAAGGATCAGCCGACCCACCATGACGAGCACATTCTCCAGTAGTACCTTAAGATGTTTGATGGATCGATCACCAATTTGAAGGGATATTCAGGTAGACTTTAAATAATGTAGCCTGAGCTTCCTGAAAACTCCAAGGGGCATAAGGCATGCTACCCCTTAAGTCGCAGAGGGCCTTCCCAAACTCATATGCTCCAATAGTACAAGGAATAATGAATCTTCTTGGATCGTCCTGTTTGGGAGGAATTGAGTGTTGAACAACTTCCGAACACTCATTGGTTAGGTAAATGGTGCCCAAATCCTCCATCTTTCTTCTATTGGAGATTATTTCCTTCACGAATTTGGCATAAATAGGCATCTGCATCAATGCCTCTACAAATGGGATATTTATGTGCAGATTCTAGAACACGATCATGAATTTTCCGAACTGGTGGTCCGACTTTCTATGTTTCAATCTCTCTGGGAAGGGTAAGGATGGTAAAAATGTTTTGGCAAACTCCTTAACTTTATTCTGTGAATCCTCTTTCAATGGGATTTTGGATGATGAGGGGCCGATATTGGTACATTCTTCATCATCAGGGGGTGTGTATACACCTGGATGTTTTTTTTAGTTCTGTTGGAGCTCCTTTCCACTCTAGAGTATGACAACATGGGCTTCCTCCCCTAGGTTCTTCCCTATATTTCCCGATAGAGTACCGAGTTGACTTCCTGGGTGTTGTCCCACTGGCCAATTTGGTTATCCAGGCCTCGAATTTATGCCTCCTGATTTTGGAACCTAGTCTCAACAGTAGATATGAATTTGGTCATAAGATCCTCAAACCTTGAGGTGTTCTCCTGCTGAGGAGGTTGTTGAGCTGGTGGAGGTGGTGGCTGCCGCAGCTGCTTTGGGCAAGGGTTATGATACCATTGTTGATGATAAGATCCCTATTGGGGATATTTTTGCCTCTAGTACTGGTTCGGATAGAGAGATAGGTTGTAGTCAGGCGGTCGCTGGGGCAGAATATTTTTCTATTGTTGGCCCCAGCCTGTGTTTTGCGGATCATGCCATGTCGAGCTCTGGTACATCTGGTACTAGTTGGGCCCTCAGTTTTTTGAATCATAACATTCCTCGCTTGTCTATGGGCCTCCAGGAGAACCCGAAAATTATCCCATTATGTGGTTATAACCACATTCACTGCATATTGGATGGTTCACCAAATATACATGGGACGTCCCATTCAGATTGAGTGTGTCGATCTTCTTGGACACAATGTCTAACTGGTCAGCTAGCATTGTAGTTGCATCTATGTTATGCATACCAAGAATCTATGTTCCCCGTTTAGAATTCCACTGGAAGCTTTTTGTAGACATATCTTCTAGTAGTTCGAATAATTTTTCGGGGGACTTCCTCATTAGCATACTTCTAGTAGCAGCATCCACCACAAACTTGGTATTAGTTGTCAACCATCCATAGAAGGTTTTTACTTGCATACAAAGTTGATGTATGTGGTGTGGGAACTTGTGAAAAATCTCCTTAAAGTTCTCCCAGGAATCATACAATGATTCAGTGTCATTCTTCTAGAAATTGTGGATCTCGTTTCGTATTGTCACTGTCTTTGAGGGTGGGAAATATTTTGAGAGGAACGCTTGGGCTAGCTTCTCATTGGTAAGGATGGATCGTTGTGGGAATCCATTAATCCAATATTTTTCCTTATCCCATAGATAGAAGGGGGAGAGGTGAAAATAAATGGTGTCTGTGGACACTCTGTGGAAACAGAACATGTCGCAGACGTCCAGAAAATTGGAGAGATGAGCATTGGGATCCCCATTGGGTAGGCCGCCGAATTTAACAGTGTTCTGGATCAGCTGCATGATATCATTCTTGATCTCAAAATGTTGGGCTTGCACTGGAGGTCAGACAATGCGTGTATCTGCTCCGTGGATTGATGGAAAACCATACTCTATAATAGTATGGTGTGGCGATGGCTACTGAAGAAGGGTAACATGAATGAATTGTTGGTCATGAGGGGTGTAGTATGACCCCTGACATTTGTTCAAATATGGAATCTTCTCTAGTTGGAATTTTTGGAGCTACTGTGGGCCTTATACTAGAGAAAGTAGAGATTGCTGGTTCCAGTTGTCATCTGGTCCCAACTCTTGTCCAGCTCCTTAGACAACAGCTGGATTGCCATCCTCAATCTACGCCAGTTTAGTGGTTTGGTTATAGTCATCACTGACTGCTTGTTGGTTCCTCAAAAACACATGTTCGATCTCATGGTTAGTTGAAAAAAACCCTGATGGATCAGTGTTCTTGGAATGCCTGAGGTGGCCTATCATACACCAAAAGGCCAAAAAAACACCTAACAAAACACCAAGAGTAAATGAGGAAAAAGTGAGATAAAAATAAATATGATTAGAAATAAGATTTTTGTGAATCTATGATTTTTATTTTCACTAAAATTTAATATATATTTAATTAAAACAAGAACAAAATTAACTCTATTCGTTCCCCGACAACAATGCAAAAATTTGGTGAGTTATTTCACTGAATGTATGTTTTCAGTGTCCCAGATTATATTTACCCTAATAAGTATAGCACCAGTAAAGGGTCGATCCACAGGTAACTAAGAGTTTATTTATTCGTTCATAACATAGTTTGTATTTTTGTTTTTAGTGAAATTTTCTAAATTTAGAGTCGATTTATGTTGGTTGTTTGGGTACAAAAAGAACAATTGGTTTTTAAGATTATTTTAACAAATCAATTTTTAGAATAAAAGTGAATATAGGAAAATCTGATTTTCATGCAAAGAAAGATTTAAATGCGTTGGGGTTATGGATTTTTGATAAGTTTATTATTAAGTCAAAATGCTTATGAGGTTGTGTTTTTCACAATAACACAACTCTCAGGGATTAATTTATAATAATGTTTCCTTGTTCTGGTAAATATTATATTTAGAGCTGAAAAAACTAAATCTAGGGTCCGGTAGTTAGTGTTTAATGGATCTTTATTTGGGTTAGTCCATTTTGAGTCGACAGATACATCCAATTGTCACGGAGTTATTCATAATTATTCTTCTTTTGAATCCCTGGAATTACTTCACTTTTCCAATATAGAATTTCCAGTGATAATATGAAGTGATTTAAGAAGAATAAAAAGATATTATTAAAACAAAAACATTCAGAGAATCATAATTCAAATTACAACTCATCATTTTCCACAACCCACCACACTTGGTGTTTATTTACACGTGGTGAACAACATAAACACAAAACTATTGATACCTAATGAAATCATTCTTGGAACTTTGAAAAGGGATTGATTCTTCGGTAGAGGGATGAATGGTGGTAGTATGATAGTAGAGATTCAATCCTTCGGGCCTCAACCATTCCTTTATAATTTCTCTCCACACCCCAATATGTTGGTCCAGAGACCAAGGTCTCCTTTTATTGAAAAAAATAACTACACAACGTGTAGAAAAAGTACATGCCCTGTAGTGTTGACAACATTTTTTTACCTCCATTTTCTCTACTGGTAGGATGCCTGACATGTCTTATTTGACATGGAACATGGCGCCGCTTGGTAGGTGACTACACACGGCATGTCATGTCACCATAAATGGCATGTAGTCTTAAAATTCGGCCACCAACCACTTCTAGAAATGCATACACAGCGTGTAGGCATTGCACGCTGCATGTCTCCTTCATCTGGCCACATGGGCCTGTACACTCTTCTTGTCTACCAACCACTTATAGAATGTCTTACACTGAGTGTATATTTTAAACACGGCATGTACCACCTTTGGGTTACTTGGGGATGTATTTTTCCTTGTCAACATATGTCTGAACATGATTGTACACAGAGTGTATATATGTACATGCCGTGTAGTTGTAAATTTTTTGTCAGTTCATCCCTGTTTTGTGTATTTGTCCATAAACGTCCTGGAAATTAACAAGATCACCAAAATCAAAGTATTTGTTCCCTAAGCACTAAGTAATTGTTAAAAATTTGTTCTTATTTTTCAGTAGAGTATATGAAAATGTATACAAAAATCATTGCATCATTAAACATTTTATATCCTAGACTAATTTTGATGGAAAAATTCATATTATGGGCGTAGAATGTAACACACTAAGATTCAATAAAATATTTTATTTCAAATTAATTTATCTTTTTAATATTCTTCATTTAACATGACACTATAAATATTTTTATATTTATATATTAAAAAACTAATCCAAAAATAACATTCACATGACACCAACATGGATTGAACATCTACTATCACTGATATGGATTATGCAACATGCAACACTAACTGACATTCACTACACGAAACACCGACTTTTTATACATTACACACAATACCAAGTTTCTATGAAACATTATTTTATTGTTATATTTGTTAAAATTTGTAACATATAACCTATCAAATAAAAAATAATAAATGAATAGTAATAACTAATATTCAAATACTTGTATAATGGTTTTATGGAAATGAAACATATTGATAATGGAAATTGTAATTTTTTAAACTAATTTTTTTTTTGAAAATTCTATTTTGTGGAATGAGCATCTATTCTTTTCCATCCTTGAAGAAAAAAAATAGTTTTAGAAACAAATAAAAAAATAATTTTATAAATTTTTTTTTTGAAATTATAATTCAAAAATTAGCATAGGGTGGATTATTGATATTTTTCTGAGAAACATCCTTTTTTGATGAATAGTGAAAAATCTTGCATTTTATTTAATAACAATATTTTCATTTAAATAGATATTACTATTAAATTATATCTTAAATTGGTTTTATAGTCACATTATTTCAATTATAAATATAATAATAATATTTATGTCATTATAAATAATTTCACTTTGAAATATTATAGAAAAAATCAACAAACTATTGAACATTTTTATAGTTTAAAAACATGTTTGTTTGTCGCTTATGTAGGATTAGAATGAATCATAATACTTCCAATTCTATGAATTGAATTTAGAAAAATGGAAATACTTCATTTTAGTTAGTATAATTTTTATAATGTAATTATATCACATTAATTTTAGACCAAAAATAGTAGTAAAATTCATTAATGTTAATCACAATAATTAAGGTCAAATTTAATTTATTTAGAAACCAAACCTTAATCATAGGGGCCCAAATGACCTTTAAATTTTTCTAAAACCTTTTTATAGACATATTTCATCCATTAAAAGTAAATTATATATTTTTTTGGTTATTAAGACTTTTTTGGGTTAGAACACGTGTACATGTAACTTGTTTTTAAAAAACTCTAAGTGAGTCCTTTTCATTTTATATAAAAGACCACCACCTCTCCCTCTTATTAACACCACTCAAACCACAATGGTTCTTCCATTATGTAAAAAAATATATTTTTTACATCCCTACCTACATCCAAGATTTCTCTCCTTGGGAATAACGAAATCCATCAAATATTTTTGGAACAAACCAAAATGAGTTACCCAACAAAGAGGTAACCTCTTATCACAAGATCATTTATTTTATTTTCCATCTCCACCCCCTAAAATATTATTATTACGTGATTTTATAACAAAAATTATATCCTAAAAATACGTTTATATTTTTATTCTTATTTTTTTACCTACACTTACACACACCTCCATCTAAGTGGTATTGAACAAACGATTTACGTGTACAGTGAAATACCTCCTCACTAAACCATGATGGGTGAGTTTTCTATTACCACCTATCATAGTGGATTCTATTTGGGAAACTATATTTAAATATATTAAAAATTATAATTATAATTTAATAAATTATATATTAGTAATTTACAACACATAACTATATACATTCCATTTAGTGTAAATATGATAATTTCATTTGTGGAAATGTGGACTATTACCCCTCAAATTGATTTGATTATTTCATACACTAAATTGAATGTATTAATGATATATTTTCTGAATATATATGATATATATTATATAATAATTCTTCATTAATAATTATATATATATAAATACATATATCATTTAAATTCTTTCTTTCAACATGACAATTAAATTGAAATAATTTTGAAGCCTACTTACGGTTTACCAACTCCATGAATGGTGTATTTCATTTCGTACATCATTGTCCTATAGATTATTATATTTCAAATATAATTAATATAAATTTTATTTAAATTAGGGATTAAACTATGTAAATCAATATACAAATTTAAGGATAAAATATATAACCAATTAACTCACATGCGAAAAGCAAATCATATATTACCCGAAGTGAAAGCTTATCATTGTATTGTCTCAAGAGTTTAATATAACGAAATAATTGCGAAATATGTGGTATGAAAAGTAAAATATGGATATTTTTTATATTTAGAAAAAATTAAAATTTATTATACATGGGTTTTGAATGGGTAAGATGAGACTGAAGGCACAAGGTAAGAGTGTTTAATCAAAAAAATTATTTTCATGAGATAAATGCTTTATTCATAAACCATTCCTTCGGTGTATTATGTATACATTGCATGATTGTATTATATTCTTATTATACATAAATTTATGATTATTTACGTATCCATTTTATTATATTTATTTAATGGGGACAATGTTTCAAATGTTACCAAACGGTAATAATATTTTGTCGTAATTCTCCTTATTTGAGACACATGCCATGTTATGCACCTATATTATTCAGTGAGTGGTATATACCAAATATTAAAAAATTTACCATGAATTTAATTATATTATTTATATTTTAATATTATTTTAATCACATTTTATTAAATTTAGAGTGTGGCTTTGTAAGGAACAAGACTTAAACATTACATAATCTTAAATTATGTTAATAATTCACATTTAGGATCTTTTCAAGTTTAGAGATTTAGAGAATTATATCCTAACATATACATAATAATTGAATATTATATTTAGAAACCTCTATCCAGTATCAATTTTTTCATAAAATAAAAACCTCTTTAAAAAAGAGTCAAGTGTATTTCCATTTTTTAGATAGCAAGACTTTTCCATGATCCCATCTATGACCATATTCATCTTTAAGTCAAATGAAAAACATTTCAAAAACAAGGGATGGGCAAAAAAACTTAGTAAGGGTTATAAAATAAATAATGGAAAAAATAGTCCATAAAAACATAATCTTTTTAAAATACCTCATTAAATCATAAGATTTATGAATAACACATATAAAAGATAAATATTAATGGTAAATTGTGGAATTCATAACAGACTTACATTGCAGATATCATAGCTAAATAGGGTGTCACATTGGAATATCCATCACAGTATATTCCCTAAATCTCTTAGGAGAAATATTATGGATTACCTCTTTCATGTTACCCAATTCATTGGAGTGATATATCGGGCTCACCCACCCTAGGTTTATCACTGAACCACCCGTATACGCAAATAAGGCCCAAGAACCACAACATATCCAGAACACATAAAACAAACATAATGGAAGGACAACATTTCCACATTGAAATAAAAATATATAATTTAACTATATTTTCAAAATATATCCATTATCAGAACCATTTTCAATACCAAAATGCATAAAAGAGTATATGGTATTAATATTCCTTTAAAACATTATGAATTTTTAAGAATGTCAAAGATCAAAAAATACTCACGACGGTGAAAAGGGTCATTGTCATGGCGTACGTTAAAAAGAAGTATTTTTTTTCATTTAGTAAAATTATTTGTATAAAAATATTCCATTTTAAATAAATGAAATGTTAAAGGGGTTTATACAGTGTATAAACGAAATTCATGTATAAGTCAAAATATGCCTTAATGAAAGGAGATTAAGACGAAGTCCCTTACAAAGACCATTTTGTAAGTAAAAGAGATCAAATATGGGTATTGACTATTTGTACCCATAAATTAATTATAAATATAGGATAGGATATCAAAATTTATATCTCACATAATCATAGCATGGAATAATCAATAAGTATAAGTTTAACCCATATAATGGAAATTGGACTAAGAAGTTCCCTTACATCCTGTCTGACTTGACCCGTTCATTACTTAATCTCGTGAATAATAAACTAAATTTTATTTATACATTAGTCACATTATTTTTCGGTTTTATTATTAATTTTAAAAAACTTATTACCATGTTATAAACATTTCATAATTATTTATGCTAATGATGTTCATTTTCTCGATATTTGATGCTTGTGTCAAAAAATGACCTCCTTATAATTACATGTTTTCCATGTGGTCAAAAATAAATTATCTCCAGAATGATATTGATGATTTATATATCATATATATAGTATTTATAAGTATTTATCATAGTACATATCATTTGGAGATAAGAAATGAAATTCATCGTTCCTGGAGACGGTAAGTCGTACATTCACATGAACGCTACTTTTATTTCTATTTCATATTTAATAGAATGAAAACCAAATGAAACATAGGTATATTATAATTAAATTATAATATCATATATAATTCCATTAAATCCATCCTATATACGTTCCTCGTATGGCATGAACGAGTCATATCACTTTGAGGGGGCGGTAGACCGCACTTCCTCAATTGAAATTATCACATTTACCCATTATGGAAACCATAAATGTATGATATAAATGAAAAATAAATAATTATAGAGACCATATAAATATAATATATATCACATATTAATACTGTACCATCATTACGGCCACCAAAAAAGGCAGTAGGAGATAATTGAACAATCATCATCTCATGAGGCAGCAGTTCGTCGTACATAAAAATAGTATGTTCATATTCATTAGACGAAGGTGTTTGGAATTGTATTTAGAATCCTTCTCATAACAACAAAATATTATATTCAGTTTAATTTTTTTTATAAAATATATGAATAGTGAGTGTTTATGCGGTTGGATAAGTAAAATAAAAGAAAATAACTTATGAGAAGACGTTACATTTAAATCGGGTAACTCTGTTTGGTTTGAATCAAAAGGATTTGTTGAAGTGCCTTCAACCTTGGTAAAGGATTCTATGTGGAAGAGAGAGATACATGGAGTATAATTGGATGATTTTTGATGAGGCAAAGGTCTTGAGAGGAGTGAGTATTGGGTAAGATTAGAAGGAATTTTATAAGCGGGGTGAGGGGCTCTTTATGAAAGGTTGAAAATATAATTTTATTATATAATTATTTTCTATTTCAAAATGTCCAAAACTCATTAAGGTTGAAGATAATATGACTCTTGTTCGTAAAAAATCATACAATAAGAATTGAACATGTTTTAGATATTTTTTTAATTTTAATAATCTTATTTATTTAAATCATTAATTTATAAGGTAAACACTATAACATTATTGTGTCATAAATGATTTTATTTGTAAGATGTCTTAAAATAATAATAAAAATACCATGATTTTGAAAATATTCATAGAATTTAAATTTATATTTATATTCAAATAGATAACTTATATAAACCCATTTAAAAATTGATTTACTAAACGATATATGATTAAGTCAACATTATCTTTACTTTTTATTATTTAATATAATGTTTCATAATCAGTCTTCTGTGGCTCCATGGGGACCAAAATTGACCGAAGGATTCCCTTATTTGGAAAAGTATCAACCAATAGTATTGGGACACATGTTAGAGTAATTTTATATTATTATAATATTTTTTTACTGTTATTTACTAGATTAAGCCTTTAACTGTGGTAAATACAATATTTACTGAAGTAAATATTCATAATTTATAAAAATAAAAGATACCTATTTATACAATTTGGAAACTATGATTCCTAATATGGAATCCATTTTTCTAAATTCAAAACACATAATTGGAAAAAATTAATTTAATATTAATTCTAATTATTAAAACGAAAGTCGTGTTTTCAATAAATAATAACAATCCAATGATTGATATATGATTATGTCAAATTTTAACATAAAATTACATCCAATGACCAAAATTGGATCAAATGGTCAAAATATAATATAATTACACATTACAAACATTTAAAAAGTAAATGTATCTATATAAATAAATTAGATAAAATAAATTTTGAATTAAAATATAGTATTTTTAACTATTCATTAAAAATGAACATTATCAGAAATATACCAAAATGATATTCAAAATAAATTTTGATTTCACAATTCTATTGAAGACTATTATTTTTTCCAATAGAACACATTAATGTAAGAAAAAATATATTTAAAAAGGGTTCTCCTTAAAAGGTGGTAAAATGAACTTTTAAAGAATATTAGACAATTTATGCTTAAAATGGGATTATTTTTTATTTTAAGCCTCTAATTGTTTTTGGATAAATGTAAAAACATTTAAAAAACATGTAAAATCATATTTTATTTAGTTCTATTAATTCCTTCCATTACAATGGCTTGTTGTTAACTACTATTTAAAATAATAATATTGTATTAATATTTTTCAGTATGACTCAACTTTGTGTGAAACATTAATTTCCAAAAAAATCCCATTATTGTGTATTAGTTAAGCCTTCGAACATCACTTACCCTTTAATGTAAAATTAATATTTAATTAAAAAAATTAATAAATTTTAAAAAGTCAGATTCTTTATTTACCTAGGAAGTTACACCCATTCCCCCTTTGGAAATCACATAATCATAATTTTTATTCACTTATCAAATATATGGGAGTATTTATCCCCCATAAAATTATCAGATTCCCACATTTCCTCAAAAACTCTATAGTTTTTCTACAAATATTTTACCTGATGTATTACCTTATTCGACAACACTAGCTCTCTTTGGTCAAAAATTTGGAATGGTTGTTTCTCATAAGAGAGATTCTCTTACAAATAAACAACCTCTGGGATAAAAACATGAGATGGATCTGGTATATACATTCACAACATTGAAACATGATAAACACTATCATCTATATCTATATAAATTTTCTGCCTACTCTAAGCTATTAAAAGAATGATCCTTTATTCTATTATCTATATAAATTTTCTGCCTACTCTAAGCTATTATCATCTTCATCTAAACTAATTAAACTTTTTATACAATATCATCTACCTATTCTGACCCCATTAGTTTCATTTCACATACTTTATCCAAAAAATCTAGAGTTCGACACCGCTTTCCATATAATGCCTCAAATAGAGCCATCTATATACGGTAATGAACTCTTTTATTATAAGAAAATTCAACCAATGAATTATGTCGGTCCCAACATCCCTGGTAATCAACTGAGAAAGCACGTACCATATCCTTTAAGGTATGAATTGTTCATTCTGACTATCCTTCTAATTGAGAATGAAAAGATGTACTGAAATTTAATTCTGTACCCAATGAATTCTGAAGGCCTTTACTAACGTTATAAGTGAACCTTATATCATGATCAGATACAATAGAGAGGGGAAATTCATGCAATCTGACTATCTCTTTAACATAAAACTGAGAAAGTTTATATAAAGACAAAGTTTCTTGAATAGGAAGTAAATGAGATGATTTATTCAACCAATCAACAATAACCCATATTTCATTATTAACTCAACATGACTTTGTCAATATCATAATGAAGACCATGGATATATTTTCCCATTTCCACTCTGGCACTATTAAAGGCTAAAACATCCCATTCAGTAACTGGCACTCTGCATTAACCTATTGAAAAGTCAAACACTTCAGAGTAAAGTTAGGAATATCTTTTTTCATTCCACCCCACCAATCATACTCTTGAAGATCTATGTACATATTTTTACTTCCAGGATGAACTAAAAATAGAGAACTATGTGCTACACATGACAAATCATTCTTCAAATGTGAATCATAAGGAACACATAATATATTCCAAAACCACAAAAAATAATCATTATCGATGTTAAAATTTGACAACTTACCCTTCTGAAAAAAGTCTACCATTTTCTGCAACTCACTGTCTTCCTTACGCACTTTCATAATTCTGTTAGATAGAGTTTATTTCAATTACACTTGGAAAAAAATAGAGGAATTTCCCACACCAACAACTTCTATTCCAATGTTGATCAAGTCTTTAATGAAAGGATATTGTTCCAAATGTAACAAGGCTAATGTAGCATTACATTTTCGACTCAAAGCATCAACCACATTATTTTCATTTCCTGTGTTGCAATGAATCATGAAATAAATATATTTTATTATATTTAGCTATATCATCTCTCTCATATTAAATAATTTCTGAGTGAATATATACATCAAACATTTGTGATGAGTATATATTTAACACTTTACTCCAAACAAATGATGCCTCCAAAATTTTAAAGGAAAAAATAGCAGCTAACTCCAAATCATGTGAAGGGTAATTTAACTCATGAGGTTTCTACTCTCATGAAGAAAAAAAATTACTTGATCATTGTTTATAAAGACACATCCATGAAATTTCAATGAATGATCACTGTAGATAACAAACTCACCATCTCTAGATGTTAGTGCCAAAACTAGAGCATTCACCAAACATCTTTTCAATATCTAAAAAAACCATCACAATCATTATTCCAAATGAACTAAACACTTTTTAGAGTTAACATAGTCATTGGGCTAGATAGCCATGCAAAATTTTCAACAAACCAATAGTAATAACCTTTCAAACAAAGGAAAAATGAATGTTGGTTATATTTGTGGTTCTTGGCCATTCTTCAACAACTTTTATTTTTAGTAGGATCAATAGTAATGAAATTTTTTGAAATAATGAGAACAAGGAATGAAATTTATTATAAACAAAACTCACACTTTTAGAATTTACCATGGAGTTTATTTTCATTTATGGTTTGCATGATAACCCTCAAATGACTTTCAGGATCATATTTACTTTTATAATAAACCAAAATATCATCAATGAACACAACCTCATTTATCACCTTAGTGAACTTATCCATCACTGTAGTAAACTATTCAATTCCGATTCTGACCATCCCAGGTTGCTGATTTGGAAGGTTGTCTTCCTCATGATTTCATCCCATCATAACTACCATTTTTTCTCTACAGAAAACCAATCTAAACATAGAATTATCTTAGGGGAAACAACATGGAAATCTGTAAATGCTATATCATTTCAACCTTACTATAAATTAATTTAAAGACATTAATTTAACAATATTATAACTGCTAATGATGTCTAAACCAACCTTTTATACCCACCATAGGGATCCATCATTAATTCATTACAAAATCTGTAATTAACATAATAATTCACATTGAGGGTCTTTCCATGTTTAGAGCTTTAATGAATTAGGTCTTATCACATACAAAACAAATTGAATATTACAATTAGACACTTCTACTCAGTATCCATTTTTTTCATAAAATAAAAACTCGTGAAAAAATTGTCATATCTAGTTCTACGTTTTATACAACATGTATTTTCCACGATCCCATCCATTACCTTATTCATATTTAAGTCTTGTGAAAAACATTTCCAAAACATGTGATGGGCATAAATATCATAGTAAGGGTTATAAAATAATGGAAAAATTATTCCATCAAAACATAATCGATTTAACATACCTCATGAAATCATAATATTTATGAATAACACATAGAAAACATAAATCTTAATGGTAACTTTTGGAATCAATTACATACATAGATTATAGCCATCACAACTACATAGGGAGTTACGTTTGAATACTCATCATAGTATATTCCAGAAATCTCTTAGGAGAAATTTTAACGTTTACTTCCACCAAATTACCCAATTAATTGGAGGGCTATCTCAGGCTCACCCACACTAGGTTTATCACAGAACCACCTGTATACATAAACAATTCACAGGAAGCATAAAAAATTCACAACACATAAAAAAATATTAAGGAAAGATAACATTTCCACACTTAAGTCATAATATATAATTTAAATATATTGACCTAATCCATCCATTATCAATACCATTTTCAATACCAAAATAAATAAAATATTAAATGGTATTTATTTTCCATTAAAAACATTACTCCTTGTTAAGGAAGCCAAAGATCAAATAATACTCACAATTGTTGAAAAGATTGTTGTCACCGCGTACGTTAAAAAGATACATTCAATTTTTTTCATTTATTAAAATGATTTATATAAAAAGATTCCATTTTAATGAAATAAAATTTTAATGGGGTTTAGATACAGTATAAAATAATGTCGTGTATAAATCAAAATAAACCTCAATGAATGGAGATTGAGAAGAAGTCCCATACAAAGACAATTTTGTGAATAAAATAGATTGATTGTGTGTATTCACATTATGTAAAGATATATTAATTATAAATAAAATATAGGATATCAACTGTTATATCTCACATAATCATAGAATGGCATAATAAATAAGTGTAAGTTTAATCAAATCAATGGAAATTAGGTTACAAAGTTCCCTTACAACATGTCCGGCTTGACCGGCTCATTATTTAATCTCCGGAATAATAAAATGAAGTTATTATAGAATTGATTAAGAACCTTTTTCATCTTTATTATTCCTTTTATATAACTAATTACCAAGTTGTAAACATTTCATAATCATTTTATTTAATAACATTCGTTTTGTCGATATTTGGTAATTGAGTAAAAAAAGATCTCATTATAATTACAAGTTATCCATGGGGTCAATATTAAATTATATCTATAATGATATCTGTGATTTAGATATTATATATATCATATATATCCAGTATATATACGTATTTATAATATTACATAACATTTAGTGATAAGAAATGAAATGCATCGTTCATGGAGTCAGTAAGTCGTACGTACGCAAGAATTCTACTTTCATTTCTATTTCATATTTAATGTAATTAAAACATAATTATAAATAGGTATATTATTATTCCAGTATAATATAATATATAATCTCATTAACTCCATCCTTTATACGTTCCATGTATGGCATAAATGAGTCATATCACTATACGGGGTGGTAGACTGCACTTCTTCAAATGAAATTATCGCATTTACCCATTATGAAAACCATACTGATATGCTATAAATGAAAAATACAGAAGTATTGAGACAATATATATATAATATATATCACATATAAATATAGATCCATCATAATGGCCACCATTAAAGGTGGTATGAGATAATTAAACAATGATCGTCTCATGAGGCAGTAGTACGCCATCCACATATACAATATGTTTGTATCCATTAGATGGAGGTGCGTGGAAGTGTATTTATAATAAATCACATAAAAAATATATAGTAAAATGAGGATACTAGTTTTATTATAGATGAAATTAATAAAAAGCGTTTAGGGTGTTGGAGAAGTAAAATAAAAGAAAAGAACATAACATAAGACGTTACTTTTAAATATCGTAACTCTTGTTGGTTTGAACCAAAAGGATTACTTGAAGTGCCTTCTACCTAAGGTAAGAATTATAGAAGAAAGAAAGGCATTTATAGATCTTAATTGTGTAGAGTTTTGACAAGACAAGGTTCTTGATAGATATGTGTAAGGGGTTATATGTGAGGGCTTTTTATAAGGGGGAGGAGGGGCTCTTTTGGAAAGTTTGTAAATATTATTTTATTATAAAATGATTTTCAATTTCAAATGGCCCATGAATCATTTCTGTTATAGATAAGATGACACTTGTTCGAAATAAAATCATCAAAAATATTATTGGATAGTTTTTATATATTTTTGTAATTTTAATAATATTATTTATTTAAATAATAAATTAATGAGGTAAACACAACATCATTAATCTGTCATAAATAATTTTATTTATTTTCTATCTAAAAATAATAAGAAAAATACCATGATATTGGAAACCTTTTTAGATTTAAACTGAATATTTATAGTCAAATAAATAACTTATATATCCCCATGTATAAATTTATTTACTAAAATATATATGTTTAAGTAATCATTGTCTTTACATTAAATTAATTAATATAATGTTTCATTATCACTCTTAAGTGGCTCTATGGGATCCTAAAATTGACCCTATGATGGAAATGGGTCGAAATGTATTAAAAAATAGCACTATGTAACATGTTAGGATAATTTTGTATTATTATAATTTTATATTTTACCCTTATTTACCAGATTTAACCTTTATCAATGGTAAATAAAATATTTACAGAAGTAAATTTTCATAATGTATAATAGTAAAAGATACCTATTTACACAATTTGGACCTTATGATTACAAATATGGAATCCATTTTTTCAAATTCAAAACACAAAACATGAAGAAATTAAATTAAAACTATTTCCCACTGTCAACACAAAATGCATGTTTTATGAAATAACAACTATCAAATGATTGATACTTGTTTATGTCCAATTTCAACGTAAAATTACATCCAATAATGCAAATTGTATTAAATGGTAAAAATATATTATAATTAAACTGTAAAAAAAATTAAAAAGATAGTCTAACTATATAAATAAATTATATTAAATGGTAATTTGGACATAGAATACAATATGTTTCACTATTAATTAAAAATTTGAACATTATCAGAAAACTACCAAAATTTCATCCAAAGAAAATTTTGATGACCCAATTCTAAAGAGGAATATTATTTTATCATATATAACACACAAATGTTAGAAAAAGTATATTTAAAAAGGGTTTCCCTCCAAAGGTGGTAAAACAACCTTTTCCCAAATATTTATCTATTTATGCTTAAAATCTTGTTCTTTCATATTTGAAGTCTCTAAAATTTATTGGATAAATAAAAAACATTTAACAAACATGTATAATCATATTGAAGTTAGTTAGGTTCATTTTCTCCATTAAAATGACCAGGAATTAACTACCATTTAATATAATAATATTATATTAATATTTTTCAGTATGATTCAACTTTGTGTGCAACGTAAGTTTCCAAAAAAACCCATTGTTGTGTATTATGTACTCCATCGAACATAGAATCACCAATAAAATAAAATTAATATTTAATTCCAAAATATTAAAAAATATGAAAATTCAATATTTATTATTTACTTGGGATGTAACACCCTTCCCATATTTTAGAAATCACGTCCTCAAAATTTTTATTCTCTTACAAAATAAGTGTGGGTATTTATCCCATATAGAATTTTCAAATTCCCACATTTCCTCTCCAACCATATGGTTTTCCCCAAAACATTCACTTAATGTATTAACATATTCCAAAACTCTTCCTCTCTTCATTCATGAATCTAGCCTGCTTGTTCTTTATAAGAGTGATTTTCTTCCAACTAAACTACCTCAAGGGTCAAAAGATGAGATGGATCTGGAATATACTTTATCAACATTGAAACATTAAAAACATTGTGTACCTGGGAAATACATAAAGGTAATGCCACTCTATAGGAAACTGATACAACATTATCCAGGATTTCATTGGGTCAAATGAACCACAAACAAAACATTACTTTCCTTCCAAAATGCATTACACTTTTACTTAAAATATCTTTAATAAAGACCCGATAACATACCTAAAAATAATGATCCTTCCTCCAATTATCCACATAAAGTTTCTGTCTGCTCTGAGCTATTCTCATGTGATTCTGAATCAATTGATCTTTTTCTATCATCTCTACTACCAATTCTGATCCCATCAGTTTCCTTTCACCTAATTCATCCCAAAAAACTGGAGTTCAACAGTGCGTTCCATATAATGCCTCAAATGGTTCCATTTTTATACTTGAATGATCAATTTTATTATAATAAAATTTAACCAATGAAAGATATTGGTCCCAAATTCTCTAGTAATCCATTGAAAAAGCATGTACCATATCCTCCAAGGTATGAATTGTACATTCTGACTGTCCATTTGATTTTGAATGAAATTATTTACTAAATTTTAATTTAGTACCCAAAGACTTCTAAATGCCTTTCCAAAAGTTAATAGTGAACCTGGTATCATGATCAGATACAATGGAGAGGGGAACTCCATATACCCAGACAATATGTTTAATAAACAACTGAAAATGTTTTATAAATTCGTTGTATCTCGAAAAAGAATAAAATGAATAGATTTTGTCAACTGATCAACAATGACCATGATTGCATTATTTCCTCAATATGTCTGTTGTAATCCCACAATAAAGACCATGGATATATTTTTCCCATTTCCACTCTGGAACCGGTAAAGGCTGAAGCATCCCATTTGGTAACTTCCACTCTACATTGACCTATTGACAAGTCAAGCATTTCACAGTAATGTTTCCAATATCTATTTTCATCACATACCACCAATAATACTCCTGAATATCTATGTACATATTAGTATTTCTAGGATGAACTAAAAACAAGGATCTATGAGATTTACATAAGAACTCATTGTTCAACTGTGAATCAAAATTCACACATAATATCATCCTAAACCTCAAACCATAATCATTATTAATTTATAATTCCAGAAACATACCCCTCTGAACTAGCTCTACCTTTTTTTGCAACTAACTGACTTCGTTCTATGATTGCTAAATTCTGTTTGATAGAGATGATTTAACTGACACCTGAAACAAAAAAATAGAAATTACCTTCACAAATAACTTCTATGAAAACGTTTATCATGTATTTAATCAAAGGATATTGTTCCAAATGTAACATGATTAATGTAAAATTACTTTTTTGACTCGAAGGATCATCCAATTTATTTCCTTTTCCTAGATGGTAATGAATCGAGTACACATAATCCTTGATTAATTACTGCCAACTCCTCTTTCTCAAGAACAATTTTTTCGGTGTGAATATATACTTAAAACTTTTCTGGTCAGTAGAAATTTCAAAAATTACTCCATACAAATGATGCCTCCAAATTTTTAAAACAAAAAAATAGTAGCTAATTCCAAATCATGTGTAGGGTAATTTAACTCACTTGGTTTCATCTAATGTGAAGAAAAATCAATTACCTGATCATTATGCATAAGGACACATCCAAGTCCTTCCAACAAAGCATCATTATAGATAAAAAAACATTCCATATTTGGAAGAGAGTTCCAAGACCATAGAATTCACCAATCTTCTATTCAATTATTCAAATCAATCATCACATTATTTTTTCCAAATAAACTTAAAACAATTTGAAGTTATCTTCATAATTGGGCTAGATAACAGTGCCATATTTTTAACAAACCATTGGTAATAACCTTCCAAACCAAGAAAACTACAGATCCCAACAATATTTATGTGTCTTGGAAATTCTTCAACAACTTTTTTTTAGAAGGATAAAAACATATACAATTTTTTGAAACAATGTTACCAAGGAATAAAATTTGTTTTAACCCAAACTCACACTTGATGAACTTACCATAGAGTTTATTTTGTTTTATGGTCTTCAAGAAAACTTTGATATTACTTTCATGCACCTCTTTACTTTAAGAATAAACCAATATATCATCAATGAAGACAAACTCCTTTATCAACATTGTAAACTAAGCCATCACTACCGTAAATAGTTCAATTTGAATTCCGACCATCTCAGGTTGCTAATTTAGATGGTTGTATTCCTCTTGATGTCTTACCATCATAGCTGCATTTTTTTCTATGCGGAAAACCATTCTGAAGACAATAATATCTTAGGCAAAGAAAAATGGTAATCTTCAAATGCTATATCATTTCAATATAACCAATAATTAATTTATAAAAGTTAATTTAACAATATTATAACTCATAAAGTTATCTAAAATGACCTCTGATACCATCTTTAAAAAACCAGTCTTAATAAATTACATAATATTGAATTATGTTAATAATTTACATTGAGGATCTTTTCAGGTTTAGAGCTTTAGATAATTAGGTCATAACATATACCTAACAACTTGAACACTACCTATAGACACTTCTACTTAGTATCCATTTTTTCAACAATAATTTTTTTTTAAAAAAAGAGTCATGTTTAGTTTCATGTTTTTGACAAGAAGACTTTTCCATGATCCCATCCATGAATTTATTCATCTTTCAGTCCAGTGAAAAACATTTCAAAAACATTTTATATTCATAAAAAGCTATATAAGGGTTATAACATGAAGAAGGGAAACATTATTCTATCAAATCATAATCTTTTTAACAATTCTCATGAAATAATGATATTTTTGAGTAACACATAGAAATAATAAATCATAATGGTAACATTTTTCATCAATAACATACTTACATTATAACTATCAAAGATACATAGGGAGTTATGTTTGAATACCCATCACAGAATATTCACTAAATCTCTTAGGAGAAACATTAACGTTGTAGGGACCTAAAAAATCTGCAGAGGAGATTCTACCCAAATCCCCAAAATAATTCGGGAAAATAATCAAAGAAGGGACACATATAGGACTGGTCCGCACACCGGTCCCATGGAAGCAAAATGTGGCCAAGCCATGCGAGGCACCCCCCCCCCCCCCCTCCACGAACCATTTACATTTTTGAAATGGAGGCAGAGAGCCTCCGTGGTCATGAGGCAGGATGGGCACCAGTCCGGTTCACCATCATAACCGCCCCAACTGCGAACCGCGTCGACCAGTTCAAGCCGCACCCACTGTCATTCGTAGAATAGAGGCGGAACCCTCCACATCCATAGAGCACACCCTGAGGTCACCTCGTAGAGGTGGGGAAGCATTCAATACCCACCGCAAATCTTGGATTGACTAAGTCATATGTAAACCGGGTATTTGGATATGGGATCCACAAAAGGTGTCATGTGGCCATAGATACATCCCTTTTCCCACTCAATAAAAGAAGACCAAGGGGGGAAAGAAAGGGAGATCAGAGAACTGGAATCAGATTCGGAGGGATTGGAGATTAGGAAGGAGATCGGTTGAAGGAAGGCTTCAAATTTCACAAATTGAAAAATTTCCACCCATGAACCGTGACAGTATACGAATTAACAAGGAATTGGAAAACTCATAATAATTTGGTGAACTGCAAACCTAAAATAACAAAAACAAGGAGAACCACGAACTATACCCCCTATGCAGATTACTTCCCCGTGGACTAGGGAGGTTATTCCTTTTTCTCATCCATCGCACTGCTTAGCACTCTCCTACGCTGGTAAAGCCCTGATCGACAAGCCTTTGACCGGCACCACCTTTGGCCGCTACTGCCCACCTATAACCTTTCGTGAATCAACTTGGTTCGCGGATTGAACCCGAAGCCCCGAACTGCCATGGTTCATGGGGCGCCAATTAGTCCGTGGACCACCTTGGTTCGCGGACGGCCTCTCCAGCTGCGTGACACTTCCCTATACGAAGGGCTACACCACCCATTCCTTTTGGTTGATCACCAAATACATTGGTGTTCACATTTCCCTAGCAAGATAAAATCCTTCTGATCCAGCCAAATCCTCCATGACTCCCTCATTGGCCTATTCATCGGCCCTGAGACAAGGCCTCCACGAGAGCCACTGGATCCTCATGGTGTAACTTTTAGGTGCATCAGCGTGCCATTTTGAGTTCACATACCCACGGTAAACAGGGGAAAAGGGTTTCCCTGACCCTTGAGTATATTCCCAAAGCATTCTTGGGTTCACATTCCCGCGGTAATGTGGAGTCTGAGCTCGGGAATCCCCTCTCAACCCCTCCACTTGTTGACGGTTCCTAGGAGACGGTAAAATAGCCATAAGAAGGAGGCCCTCATGCACTGCAAGAGAGGATATGGGAACATGAGCACCCCCTTTCCCTCTCCCGTTGGGATTTGTATCCCCAGGTGTCCATCTCGGAGTAAGCCCTGACCTCATGGGCCGTCCTCATGCGTAATCCCCACTCAACTTCTCACGGATGCACTTTCGCAACGTGATCCTCTGGTCCCTGCTACCTCTGGTTTCTCACACCGAGCATGACTCACATGGGCTTATAGTAAGCATCGATCATGAATTCCTCTTATGGGCCTCCTCTGTGTGTAATACCCAATCTATCATCTTGGGCCTCCTCAGAGTGTAAGGCCCAATCAATCAACATGGGCCTCCCCAAAGTGTAAGCCTGAATCCACTTCTTGGGTTACCCTAGAGAATAAGCCCCGCAGTCATCCGAACTACGTGGACTTTGATCCCTGTAACCTAGACGAGGTATGTATGAAGCCTCTCAAAGGTTCATTCCCAATAACAGGTCATTCTGACCCCCCTTTCATGTCGGTTTACCAACATCATGGGCCTCCTCAGACCGTAAGCCCCAATCCCAACTATGGGCCTCCTCAGAGTGTAAGCCCCAATCTATCATATTGGGCCTCCTCAGAGTGTAATCCCTGCATTGATTCGAACTACGTGGAATTTGATCGAGGCCCCCTATAAAGGGGGCGTAGGAAGCCTTCCTGAGGTTCAAGCCCGATAACCGGTTGATCCGACTATCCTCACATCGATTCACCATGCTGCTCCTAGTGTCGCCTAAAGTGATTTCCGACTCTTCAGGGTCATTATTCCAATGAGGGATGGTAAACCACGAACATAAATGATTCTGAACCCCTGCCTCCAGTTGACCTTTGCCCACCAAAGTTAAATATGTGGATACTATGTTCGGGTATAAACCAAAGATTCACAAACATATGAATACATCTTAAATCTATAAGAGAGTCCCAGAACAGGCAATAATGCCCAACCAAAAGGGTGTGATGAGCCCGACTTCCCATCCTCTCGACCAATATGAGTTCTTAAGATTCACTTGTCAGACCATCCGGTGAACGCCTGCCTTTGGAAACCGGGTCCATAAAACATTGGATACAGAGCCATTGGGCGTTTCAAGGTCAGAAAAAACCAAACCGAAACAAAAAAAGGTGAACCTGATGTAAATCTTGGACCTAAAATGACGGATTCAACTCAATCCCACCCTGTTCCCCCCTCATGCTCTAATTGAGGACCAAGAAAGAACATTAATTATGCATGGTATTGTGAGATGCTGATTTGAAGGGTTTGCTGATTGTATTTGCTAAATTGTTTTCCAGGTACTACCTTCATAACTCCCTTCGATCCAATGGCATCGCAAGGGAACTCACAAGTGCATGTTTCCAGCAATGCAAGGACGAGGCTTCCTCAACAACGGAGGACCATGTCACCCACCCAGCATCTTTAACGTTGGGTTCCGGAAGTGATAATCCTAGAGTACCACATGAATGGTACTCTCCCAATGGTGGAGGCGGCCATTCACGCCCTCCAATCCGTCAGGATTCCCTGGTCACCCACCCAGCAGCGACAGCAATGGTGGATCCAGATAGCCCCTGTCGCTGTCTCCAACCATTTCAGTAGTCTATCCCCGGAACGAGACAATGCGTACTTCCCTTATCTTAGGGAGGTGGATAAGGTCGACGTTGAGGACTTCATCCCCACCGAACGAGGGATCCTCTCCAAGGCCCCCACCGGTAGACGCCATCGCGGTCACGCCATGTCCCAACATCCTCACACCGAGGAGGATGTCTCCTCAAGGATTCAGGCCCACGCTCCCCGACCTCCGGACCCTCAGAATGCCTGATGAAGGCAGCAGAAGTAAAATCAGGGACCGGTCATCACCCTGGTCCCTGAAGAGGTGCTCCTCTTCTCAGTCACAGAGACATACCACGAAAAGACACATATACTTGTTCGCTCCTCCCGAGACCACCATCCAGACATGGCAGCATCAAACGAGCCGGCGCACGTCCCCACCGAGCTCCGTCAATCCCTCGCTCACGCAGGATGGCCCATACTCAGTAGGCACCTCTCCCTGCCCAGGGTCGTAAAGACCACCAGCTTGACGTGGTGGTAACCCAACGCCTGCAGGACTAGCTCCTGGCAGTTTCTCCTGACACCCACCATCTTGACATAGTGGAAATTGATAAAGCCCGCCACCCAGATGTGGCGGCAAATCATAGGCGGGCATGTCTCCCCCCAACAAAGGCCACAGACTCGATACGGTGGGAAACCAATATATACAGGGCCATCTCCCTGCAGATGCATGTAACCCCCCCCCCCGATGTGTTGGAAAACGGAGAGATAAACCAGTGTATCCCGGTACAGGGGTAGATTCATTCACCTACCCCGAAACTGGAGAATTGTCAGTACCCACTGACCACTGGAGGACCGGATCAGGATATTCCTTCTCCGATACCGGAATGGGCCTTCATACCCATTCCATCCAAAGATGTCTCTCTACATATCCTAGCAATGATTGAGAAGTAGGTATCAATCCTGGATCATATCTTACAGACTTGAAAGCATGTAATTGAATCAAAGGAAACAACAATGACTTGGGATTTTGAGCCTATCTTCCCAATTGAGGTGACTCATCTAAGAGACGAGATAGCCACCTCGGAGCAGATCTGCATCCTTTCTTCTTCCCAGTATGGTCTCTAGCCATATTCCGTGACGCAAGGACAACTGGATCGAGTAGCTTCACTTGTTCCAACTGGGGGACACCCATCCATCACAGTGGATACACCAGATCCATAATATATCGCTGCCAAAAGTCAAGATGTTTGTCGGCGTATCCCAATAGCATCACGGGACCCAATTAGACAGGGACCCAATGGTGAAGGCCTTTGCCTACAGTAGACGGTCCCCACTACCCGCAAAAGAGCACCTCGAATGGGCCGAAGGAAGCCGGAAAATAATGAGCGGGATCAGGACTCCGCCCTACTGGATGCTGGGGTTCCCAACACCACCAAGAACACGTCAATGGTTCTGAACCCTACCCACCCATTACCATATTATGGGAGTGACAGTAGAACTTACGAAGGTCCGCCCAGCAATGTCGCTACCAGAAGCTCTGAAGGTCCTCACCAGAGCACCCTTGGGGGCCTCCCCCGCGGGCATATAACGATCGATCACGAGAGCTCCTCTTTTGATGCGAGTCAAGAAAACCCACTATGTGGCCAGAAGATCGAGCAGCCAGAAGGTCCTCCACTTTCAACGGTCCACCTTGACGTTCCTCCCCGGGGTATACACTACAATCACTCTCTATGCAGTGGGACTACAGATTGTGATGGTAGTCCTCGCTATCATAGTCGCAACTACAGAGGCCCTCCCCATAGTGGTGTCTCATCATGACAAGAAGGCCCTCCGTTTGTCGTGTCCTGTCCTGAATTCCCTCCCCAAGGGTTACACAGCAACGAAACTCCACATAGTTGGGAATTAAATCATGTTGGTAGTCCTCCCCATCCTGATGATGGAGGTCCTCCCCTTAGAGACGTCAAGCAACGAGAAGGCCCTCCCCTCATTGCGGTAAATTATGGAGGCCTTCCCTAGGATTTATCCTATAGATATTCTCCCTGCGGTAGCAGTAATGGTAGTCCTCACCATTGGCACAGCTGTGATGGTAGCCCTCGCCACCACGACGGCCATTGCGAAGGTCTTCCCTATAATGGCCCCATGCAACAATAAAGACCTCCCCTTTTTCGCAGCATGTCCTAAAGGTCCTCCCCAGGATGCGCGTCGAATGTGAATCCATGATGGGCATCCTCACCATGATGGCAGTTGTTGCGAAGGTCCTCCCCATAACGATGCTACCTAGCCAGAAGGTACTCCCTTTGCTGTGACACACCTTGGAGGTCATCCCCAGGGTGTGCACTACAAAATTCTTCTATACAGTGAAGCATCAAGTAGAAACGGTAGTCCTCACCATTACGGCTGCCATTGTGGAGGTCCTCCCCACGATGACATTTTATTTCGACAGGAAGGCCCTCCCCCTACCGATGCAAGCACCGAAAGACCCTCGTATGCTGAGGCACTCAGAAGAACGTGATCAGGCATGTCAGATTCCCAGCATGTCGCTAGTGATTCCCTTGTTCGATCAGAATCCGTTCCAGGGCCACGTTCATCTTCTGAAACACCTCTGAATCCCCCATAAGAAAATTCAATACCTACCCGTCCCACTACCTCCAACTACATTGAGTGCCTTAGTTGGGATGATAAGGTAGAAGAGTCACTAGAGGAGGAGTATGCCAATATGATACAACTGAGGAAACGACTGGCTAGGGATGATATACCAGTTATGTTTTTGCCTATGTCCACCTCTCAGTTCGACATACCTAGAGAATTGTCATGAAAATGCATGCACGGCATCCGCCATAATATATGGACGACCCTCCTCCGGCTCAAATCAAGCTTCCTTCCATATGACGGGTATGTAGACCACGTTAAGACGACAGGGGACCTCCTGCATCACATCAACATGGAGGCCCTTTCCTCGACACGACAACAACTCCCTGAGAGGCGTAAGGGGAATATGATGGCAGTATGCCACCATGCACTACACGAACTGCGCTGCCTCATCGGTGACGCACCAACAGGAGTCCATATCAGGGGATGGGGGGAACACGGAGCTCTGCATTTCACTCAACTCCCCGCCAAAAAGAAACCATTAGGTATGGTTTCTTGCAACTTCATCACGACAACAAGTCAATCGAGTGGACCCCCTTCTCTGGAAAGGCAACACACCCAATAGAGTCGGGTCGTGAGTAAGTCCCAGAAGTGTCAGGCCCGACGGGAACGAGCCATTCAAAAACTCCTGAATATGGCCACCGAGATCATCTAGCTGGCCTCTCGCCTAAGAGAGGCCAATTAGTGATCTTTTCCTGCCTCCCCAGAAGGGACTAATCCAAAGGTGAATTCGGAACCAGATCTGGTTCACCCCCGTATGTGAGCACGCGAGATCAGGAAGGTCGCGATAGCCACAGTCACTACCGCAATCCATGGTCAACCCCAGCCTGCAGGGCTGGGGGCATTTTTGACAACAAATTCCCCCGTAAGACCAATAAAACAAGGAAGAGACTCAACGTCCAGGAAACATAGCCAGCCCCAGCCCTCAGGGCTGGGGGCATTATTACCCCCTCAACAACAACCTCCCCCACGAGAGTTGGTATTCTCTCATCTGGGGAGGATAGTTAGAAGAGGAGGTTCATGTCCTATCCCGTCATTTTAAACATCATCCCCTCTGAGAGGAAGGCGCACCGTAAGGTTGCATCAAAGAACTCTCTGTGTCACCCTTCCTCAAGAAGTCCGATGGGAATCCTAGGACACAAAAGGGAAGGCCAGCTGAAGACGCGGGAGATCCTCTTCCTATTTTGAAGATGACGTCCCCTCCACCATGCAATATGAATTCATCAATGCCATAGAGGCTAACCCCGCGGGTGACACTGGGGAAAACGCAAATCCGGAAGGATCGGGAGATGATGGTTCCGATCAGGCTGTGACTCACAACGAACTGCCAGGTGTGCACACACGGAACTGGAGGACTGCCTTAAATATGGCCACCCCATCAGCTTACCTCCCTCCTCTTACACAGTGAGATTCCAACAAGTATAAGAATAAAGGAATGGTTACCCTTAACCCATCCCATTTTCTAAATAAAAACGAGACACTCACACTCGAAGATAGGTTTGCTCGACAGGAAGAAGAGATGAATGAATTGAGACAACTTAACGCCGAGCCACAACAGAGGAACAACCATATTGAAAGTGCATCCCAGGAGGATCCACATCATGCACTCCCAGCAAGTGCACCATAAAAGCTAAGGTTTTCACCGAAAAATGAAATACGGTCAAGGCTCATGTCCAATGAGGCACCTGGCCCGTCCAACTACCTAGATGTGGATCTAGATGAATACCAAGATTTCCCTCCACTCACGAAGAAACTGGAGCGAGTACGCCTAAACCCTCTGAAGGTGCCACAAATGGCACGCGCACCCATGGTGTCGGCCAACCCGGAACCTCAGGCAATGCCTTGGGCTACGCCTGCCTAGGACCAGGCCCAACAGGATGTAAACTAGGAACTCACCAACACCATCGAGGCAGTAACATCTCGATTGGAAGCGATGGAAGGTCGACGTGCTTCGATACAATCGGAGCGGAAACCCTACCCAGATTGGGTGACCAACACACCGCCTCCGCCCAATTTTGGGAGCCATGTCTTCCCCGTCTTCAATGGATCAGGCGATCCAGAGCAGCATTTGATGCACTTCGCATCATATTGAGACCCTATGATGGGGACTCCGGAACAACTAGGATTAGTGAAGCTCAGATACTTTGTATGGACCTTGCAAGGATCCGCCTTCGTCTGGTACACGAGTCTGCCAGCCCAGTCGATAAAGAGCTGGGTGGACCTCCGGTAGTAATTCCTCTTCCACTTCAGCTGCATGCTGCCGAAATCAATGGTCAGAAATCTCATGAACTGCAAGAAGTGGGATAAAGAGAAGGTATCTAATTTCATCTCTAGATGGAACGGTATGAACTACTCTCTAAACAGACCAATTCATCAAGATGAGATGCTAGCCATATGCATTGATAACCATAAAGATGGGCTGCGAACACTTCTCATACCAGTGGAGTGCACAACTAGCTTTCTCCATCTCTCGGCCATTTGCCAGAGAATTGAGGACTCCCTGTAGAGAACTAATTCAAATTCCCGAATAGCCTTGTAGGCTCCTACGAAAAGAGCTCCTAGAGCGGAAGCGTCCGTTGTCACACTCAAGCCAGCCCCTGGGCCCAGTCCGCCGCTTAGGCCTCCACCAAATCATCAAGGTCCTCCTGCATATCAGTGACCACCCCTTCCTAAACAGGACGATCATCGAGGACCAAAGAAGAACCCGTATGAGGAACAAAGAAAAAAAGTATACTCATTCCAGGATGATCAATTCTGCAGCTACATCATTTCCGCCATGAATTGCAACTTGCTCTGCCTCCCGGAGCCAAGGAAACCTGATGAATTCCTCCGTGATGACATGCCAGATTACTGCCCCTACCATTGGATATTGGGGCACAGTATCCGGGAATGCTTCGTCTTCAAAGACCTCCTGCAATGGATGGTAGATTCTGGACAAGTCGAGTTGTGACAACCCCTAGCACATGTGGCATGTATCTCTACCACCGACTCCAACATAGAGGAGGGATGGAAGAAAGTCACCAGAAAAAAAGGGCATAAATTTGACAACTGGATGACTCGGAAGACTATCAACCGAGACCAGGGCATACTTCGAGCTAAACTACAATAGCTGGTGTTTCCACTAATAGCCCCTGAAGCCGCAGAGCTGATAGCATCAGCCTCACAATCCTCTATGAGCTGGTCATCCAGGTAGAGTCGAAGGCGGAAACAATCACAAGGGGAGCAGTCGGCGGTAGGGCCAAAGTTTGTCCCAACCAAGGTAGACATTATGCCCTTGAATTTAACACCATGGGAACCGACCCACCAAATGGAAATATCTGATACAACCGGCCAGGTTGACCTGTCAAAGGATAAAGAGCCAATTTTTAGTTCTATCAATGTCATTCATCTCATGGAATCATTCCTTGACGAAGGGTATGGTTACGAACCCGAGTTCCCTACGCGAGGAACCGGGAGAAGGAACCGCAGAGGTAGGGGATACCAGGGGAGGCGCAGCCACGGCCTAAACCAATCCTACGTTTGAACCCCGTCCCAAACAATTAATGTCATGGAAACCCATGGGAGAACCCTTCAACAGACATAGCTGGAGAGGGAATGCCCCTCTACCTCCACAAGCAGCCACTCTGGACCTATTGTTCTGCGATACCCACTAGAGGTGGATCATGTGTCTGGTCGCCTAGTGCGCAAAAACAGACCAGCTGGGCCAAGTCCTCAAAATTCAAGAATGCTATCAGCATCCGTCCCCATGGAAAGTCCTTCCATTCCAAAAGCTCCATCTCCCAAAGCACCTGCCAAGACTCTCCCGACAATGGAGAAGCGTCGACTGCTAGAGAATAAATATAATATCCTTAAGAAGCTGGCATCGGTACCAGCCAAGCTGTCCATCCTAGATGCCCTGGGTTTCTCAGCTGACCTTAGGGAGGTTCTTATCGAAGCTTTGATCATCCCCCAAGAGTTTCAAGTTGAGGTAGCTGCCGCCAAGATTTACCGAACAGAGACTGGACCAGCTGAATGTAATGCGGTGATTTCCTTCACCGATCATGATGAAGACACCATCATGCAAGGATAAATCATACCGCTATATGTGTCTGGAACACTGAATGGTATTGAGATCCGGAAAGTCTTTATAGACAATGGCTTTGGGGTTAACCTCTTTCCTCTACAGACACTATTTATGTTGGGCTACAGTGAGGACGATCTAATTCCATCAATCGCGACTTTGTTGGGTTACGAAAAGAGTGAGCAGAAACCAATGGGACAGATTAAGTTAGGGACCCATTTTGGTGACCTGGTAGCCTATACAGAATTCTGGGTGGTTCAGAAGAACACAACATTCAATGCCCTGCTAGGAAGGCCATGGCTCCAAAAGCACATGGTCGTTCCTTCATCATACCACCGGTGTATCAAGTACTGCGTCATTGGACAAAGTGGGACGTTGCACACTGACAAGGCCCCTTTCGATCTCTCTGAGTCACATTACATTGACGTCGGTTTCTACGATCAAAATAAAAAGAATCCTTTGGTCGATGGTGTCGACTAGATCCCATCTTCAAATGGCCTGGAAATGGTTCCTGACGAACCCCTCAGGCAGCTTCGCAGATATTATGTCTTTCCCATCAACCATGTGGAAGGTAGGAGTTCAAGTCCTGATGTGAACTCGGATTTCCTCATGACATCATCCATAAAAACCGAGTTTTACAACGTGGGAACATCCACTGACCCTCAATCGGGTTGTCAAAGCTCGAGCAAGGACGCCCGCGACATCTCGCCTCCGGACTTCCAAGAGCTCATGCAAGGAGCTCTCTCCCCGTCGAACCAAGAAGATGAGGATTTGCAAAAAGAAGAGGGGGACGATCTTAGGGACGCACCTCCTGCATTTGAAGAAGGTATCTCTACAACTGTGGATGAACTTAGGGAAATAAACTAGGGTACCAAGGAAGACCCGAGGCCCACTCTCAATAGCGCGGCCATGTATCTTGAGGAACACAAGGTATATACCTCTTTCCTAAGGAAACATTGGGATGTATTTGCTGGAATTACATGGAAATTCCAGGACTCTATCCCGGGGTAGCGACGCATCACCTAGGTCTTCCAGAAGACCACCGGGGCTACAAAAAGGCCGCTAGAAGGACACACCCCTCGCATGCTGCCAAGATAGAGGCTGATGTCGAAAAGCTCGTCAAATCAGGCATCATCCGAGAGGTCCAGTACCCCATATGGTTGGCTCATATTGTCCCTACCAATAAAAGAAACGGGCAAATCCGCATCTGTATTGACATCAGAGATCTTAATCAGCATTGTCCGAAAGATAAATTCCCGGTTCCAATCACCGAGTTGTTAATTGATGCAATGTCTAGGTATGAGGCTCTATCTTTCATGGATGTCAATTCCAGATATAATTAAATTAGGATGGCCCGAGAAGTCAAAGAATCCACTACCTTCAGGGCCCCTCAAGGGGTATTCTATCACTGGGTCATGCCCTTTGGTCTCAAAAATGCTGGCGCCACGTATCAATGTGCCATGCATTGGATCATTAAGATGTTCCTAGGGAAATTCATTGAATTTTATGTGGATGACCTAGTGGTCAAGTCTAGACAGCGCTCACACCACCTATCAGACCCTGAGACCGTCTTTAACAAGCTCCGACAACATAGCTTGACGATGAACCCCTTGAAATGCCCCTTTGGGGTCACCTCAGGGAAATTCCTTATCTTCGTCGTACTCCATCACGGCATTGAAGTAAACCCTGTGAAGACGAAGGCTATCCTGAGCCTGCCACCTCCATAAAATCTCACTGAGCTGAGGGGATTCCAAGGACACCTAGCCTATATTACGAGTTTCATAGCCAACCTGGCAGGCAAATGTTTTCCTTTCACCAGGTTAATGAAGAAGACGGTCACGTACCAATTTATGGATGACCACCAAGAGGCGTTCGACAACATGAAGATGTACCTCTTAATCCCACCGGTGCTCATGCCCCTGGTTGAAGTAAGACCTCTCATTCTATATGTAACGGATCTAGAGTGATCACTGGGAGCATTCCTCACACAAAATAATGATGCGGGCAGTGAAAACAGTCTCTATTACCACAGTCGAACCATGATTGATTCTGAGACCCGATAATAAAATATCGAGAAGAGATTTATGGCCTTGGTCTTCAAGGTTCAAAATCTGCGAAATTATCTACAAAATCATGAAGTCCATTTGATCTTGTGGAGTAACCCGCTCACGTACATCCTCAGTCTCCCGATGATAACAGGATTCCTATCCCGATGGGTGGTCATCCTGCAATAGTTCTACATCCGGTTCGTGGCTAAAAAAGCTATCAAGGGCCAGGTATTAGCAGACATTATGGCAGAGCACCCTTCAATAGGGACAACTGCACCGGACGCCGAACTACCTAATGAAGATATCTTCTCAGTCCAAGAGGAGTTCCTGCCATGGGAAATGTACGTTGACGGCATGTCCCAAAGCCCCACTGGGAAGAGAATGGAGGATCACAGATTTAACAAAGTGGGTTTGGTGATAATACTCGTGTCCCCTGAAAAGGCAGTTTTTCCGTATTCCATCCTCCTATGAGAGGGATGTACAAACAGTGAAGAGGAATCCCAAGCCATCATTGCAGGCCTGGAGCTCACACTCTAGGAACAAGTACAACACCTTAAGGTAAAAGGTGACTCAGAGCTGGTCATCAAGAAATTCAATGGTGAATATGCTATTAAAAAGGAGGAGTTAATCCCCCTGCTGGACCATGCCCGAGGGATAATGGCTGAGTTCTCCATAGAACCAACATTGGCTTATATTCCCCAGTCCTAGAATGCTCAGGCTGATACATTAGCCAATGCGGCCACAACCCCAGCCAACCCAGGCCAGGATGAAACAGTCATCAGTATTGCTCACCGTCAAATGGTATTGCTATTTGTTCAAGCTAAGATGGAAGAAATCCGAGAAGTCAGTCCTGTCCCCGAGCCATATGCTCCTGCCACCAGCTGGATGACCCCAATCGCAAACTACCTTCAATGGCAAGAGATTCCATTAGACATGGCTAAACGAGAGAAAATACGGAGAAGTGCAATCAATTTTGTCCTATATGGCAGCGTGGGCCAGCAAGAGGTACTCCACAAACGAGGCCTCGATGGAGTCCTCCTTAGATTCATTGACGGCGAAGAAATCACTGCCATCATGACTGGAGTACATGTAGGATCTTGTGGAGCACATTAACCAGGGACCAAGATTTCCCATCAGGTTCGAAGTCTTGAGTACTACTGGCCCACAGTGGCATGAGACAACAAGCGTTTTACCGCAAAATGCCACTCATGCCAGATTTATCCCAACTTTATGCACCAGCCCTCAGATTTACTTCATCAAGCTAAGTACTCCTTGTCGTATTCCATCTGGGGGATGGACGTCCTGGGACCATTTCCTCCCTCAATGGATAAACAGTTGAAGTACATCCTTACGGAAACTGACTTCTTTTCCAAATGGGAAGAAGCCATACCCCTCAAGGAATTTGGGGCAAGAAATATGGTCAGCTTCGTGAAGACCAATATCATCACCATATTTGGTGTCCCTCATAGTATAATGACAGAAAACGGAACCAATTTCTGGTCTGCTAAGTTGGAAAAGCTCTACCACTAGTATGGCATCAAGGATAACCACTCATCCCACTACTTTTCAGCGGCCATTGGACAGATAAAAGCTTTCAACAAGACCCTTTCCAACGTCCTCCAGAAAATGGTGGGCAAAGACAAGAAGTCATGGCCAAATAAACTCCTCCTTGCATTGTGGGCTTATCGAACCAAAATCTGCACCACTACTTGGTATACCCCATACTCATTGTGTATGGAACAGAGGAGGTCCTTCCCATTGAACTCCAACTTCCCTCGCTCTGTGTTGCCATCTGTGATCAATTATCCAATGATGAGCAGTCAGAAAAGTGGCTAGGTGAATTGGAACAGCTAGACGAGAAGCGGCTGCACACTCTGCACCACCTTGAAGTGTACCCGAACCAAATCGCGCGAGCCTTCAACCAAACGGTCTTCCTCTGGTCTTTCTTGGAAGGGGAGTTAGTTCTAGTCCTCTAGACCCCAATGATACCTAGAAAGAAGCCTCCAAAGCTAGAGCCCAAGTGGGAGGGACCATATGTTGTACACAAGGTCTACACTAATGGAGCATATGCCCTGATCTCCATGGATGGGAAATTCACCACAGATCCTACCAATGTGAAATTAATGAAGAAGTATTTCGCATAGAGACCAAGATGTATTCATCATCCTCACTGCATGATGTTAAACTGCATGCAGTTCATCCTTACCACACAATGTTAAACTGTATAGAGTTCGTCCTCACCGCATGACGTTAAACAGCATGGAGTTCATCCTCACTGCATGATGTTAAACTGCATGGAGTTCATCCTTACCGCATGTCCTTAAACTGCATGGAGTTCGTCATTACTGCATGAGGTTAAACTGCATGGAGTTCATCCTCACCGCATGTCGTTGAACTGCATGGAGTTCATCCTTACCGCATGACATTAAACTACATAGAGTTCATCCTTACTACATGATGTTAAACTACATGGATTTTTTCCTCACCATATGACGTTAAACTGCATGGAATTAGTCCTTACCGCACGCTGTTAAACTTCATGGAGTTCATCCTTACTACATGACGTTAAACTGCATGGAGTTCATCCTTACCGAATGACGTTATATGCATGGATTTCGTCCTTACCGCATGACGTTAAACTTCATGGAGATCGTCCTTACTTCACGACGTTAAACTGCATCGAGTTCGTCCTTACCGCACGACGTTACACTTCATGGAGTTCGTCCATACCGCATGACGTTAAACTTCATGGAGTTCTTCCTTACTGCATGACGTTAAATTTCACGGAGTTCATCCTCACCGCATGATGTTAAACTGCATGGAGTTCGTCCTTACTGCACAACGTTAAACTGCATGGAGTTCATCCTCACCGCATGACGTTAAACTGCATGGAGTTCATCCTCACCGCATGATGTAAAACTACATGGAGTTCATCCTTACCACACAATGTTAAACTACACGGAGTTCATCCTCACCGCACGATGTTAAACTACATGGAGTTCATCCTCACCGCACGACGTTAAACTGCATGGAGTACTTCCTCACCGCATGACATTAAACTACATGGAGTTCTTCCTTTCCGCACGACGTTAAACTGCATGGAGTTCGTCCTTACCGCACGATGTTAAACTGCATGGTGATCATCCTTACCGCACGATGTTAAATTGCATGGAGTTCATCCTTACCGCACAATGTTAAACTGCATGGCGTTCGTCTATACCGCACGATGTTAAACTGCATGGAGTTCATCCGTACCGCACCATGTTAAACTGTATGGAGTTCTTCCTTACAGCCCGATGTTAAAGTGCATAGTGTTCATCCTCACCGCACGATGTTAAACTATAGGGAGTTCGTCCTCACCGCATGACGTTAAACTGCATGGTGTTCGTCCTTACCGCATGAAATTAAATTGCATGGTGTTCATCCTCACCACATGACCTTTAAATGCATGGAGTTCGTCCTCACCACACGATGTTAAACTGCATGAAGTTCATCCTCACCGCACAACGTTAATGCATGGTGTTCGTCCTCACCGTAGGACGTTGAAATGCATGGAGTTCGTCTGGACCACACGACATTAAACTTTATGGAGTTCGTCCTGACCGCACGATTTTATACTTCCTGGAGTTCATCCTCACCGCATGACGTTAAACTGCATGAAGTTCGTCCTTACTGCACGATGCTAAACTGCACGGATAACAAGAGTTAAGAATGCCTCTCCCCCCATGTATGGACTATAACTACACGTGGTGTATTCACTATCTGAACTGCATGACATTAAACTGCTAAGCACCCAATGGTCCAAACTATTTGACCTTAAACTAAGAGTATTTCGTCATCACCGCAGAATGTTAAACTGCATGGACAAGATGATTCAAAAAAATTCCCTCTTCCCCCCGTGTACGGGCCAGCCCTGCATGGGGTGTATCGCCTTTCATAGGAATACATGAGTCTTGATTCCTACCCCTGTAGGATGCATAGTGAAGCCATAATTCCACACCCTGGTCCAGTCACCACAAAAAAAAAGATGCTCCTTCCCTTGTGTACGGACCAGGCTTGCACGGGGTATATTCATGTCCTCGGAGAATGACGTTAAACTGCATGGAATACAATAATATCCCTCATCCAAAACTCATGATGCTAAATTTTATGGACCTCGTCCTAACTACATGACGATAAACTGTACGAATCTCAGAGAACTATGTATGGCTTGATTCCTGCCATCGCAGGATACGTAGTGACACTGGGATCCCCTATCCTGGCCCAGCCACTCCATAATAAATGCCTTCTTCCCCCCATGTATGGACCAGACCTGTGGGAGTTGTACTTATTTCTAAGAACTACATGTGTCTTGATTCCTACCCTCACAGGATACGTAGTGACGCTAGGGTTCCCCATCCTAGCCCAACCCCCTGAATAAAAGGTAAAAATTCCCTCCCCTCCCCCCCCCCCCCCGTGTACGAGCCAGACCTGCATGGGGTGTACTTTTCATCCTTACTGGATGACGTAAAACTGCACGGATATAAATATTTATAAATGTTCCCTTTTCCCCGTGTATGGGATAGACCATCATGGGGAGTATTTTTGTGTCCACACCGCAAGACGTTAAACTTCATGGACTTCGTCCTCACCGCAAGACATTAAACTGCACGGACTTCATCCTCACTGCATGACATTAAACTCCATGGACTTCGTCCTGACCACATGACGATAAACTTCATGTACATTGTCCTCACCGCATGACGCTAAACGGCATAGACTTCGTCATTACCCACCCAAGACACATGGAGATACGAGATGAAGACACTCCTTACACATTTGGATGTATCCTCTCCATATATCAGACTCCACGACCCGGATAATTATGGATCTTCATAACCACTCATGGCCATCAGAAGTGGAAAGTCATCGACTCGTGGACACCTTTACATGACTATTCATACCATGCCCTCAGCGGCTCTACATAATGATATCCCCTGGCTCATCTAGCAAAGGCATGATTTTTACAGGCGATACTCTTCCTAGCTCTGTACGCTTACCGGACTCAGAGCCCCCATACCATACCTCCTAATCCAGAAGTTTATGGTGATGTGTTTTACAAGTTCATTCCCCTTTTCACATCCAGGTGTTTCCAGGGTATCCCTATCCGGCTAGCCTATGTGTCCGTCACTGGTTCACGTAGCACCCTGCATCAACGAACATCAAGCTAGGACTAGCTACTTTGACTCTACGGAAAATTACAATGAAGATGTTTCTTATATACCCGGACACAATTATCCCCACATGCCTAACTCTGCACTGTGAGCAATAGTGGATTTTCATAATCATTCATGGTCATCGGAAGTGGAAAGTTATTAACCCAGGGACGCCTTTATATGACTATGCATACCATTCCCTCATCGGCTCTGCATAATGATTTCCCCTGGCTTGTCCATCAGAGGCAAGATTTCCTTGGGCAGTACTCTTCCTAGCTCCGTAAGCCTACCATCCTCAGAGCCCCCACACCATACCTCTTGATCCGGGAAAAACCCAAAGTGGTAGTTCACAACCTTCATCCCCCACCTTGTTCCAAGTATATCATAACATGTTGACTCAGTTTTTCTTCGAGTGATTGCAGTAATAGTAACCCAATGGTTCGAGCTCTATGACCGATAAACTAGGAGTACCATGTCCTTACCGCACAATGTTAAACTGCATGGAGTAATGGTACACCCCCGCGCACAAAGGAAATCAGAGAAGGGTGCTCTTTGAAACTCAACAAGAAACCAGGGACGGATATCCCTAACATGTCCAGACATTCTCCTGCCAAATGATAGACTTCATGGCCTAGATGATTGTGGATCCTCATAACCATTCATGGCCATCGGAAGTGGAAATTCATTGACCCGTGGACACCTTGGTACGACTATGCATACCATGCCCTCAGTAGCTCTGCATAATGATAGCCCCTGGCTCGTCCATCAAAGGTAAGATTTCCAGAGGCGATGCTCTTCCTATATCCGTACGTTTACTTGCCTCAGTGCCCCCATATCACCTCTCTTGATCCAAGATGCCCGGGAATAATGATTTACACCAATAAACCCCCCACGTCTGGGGCATGTTCATGTTTACAAGCCCAGTTATATTCTGATGAAGAGCGGCCTTTCACATACATCCTCACCGCATGACGTTAAACTGCACGGGATATCATGGCCGCATGGCACGAAACTGCAAAGGCCAAGCATTAACCATCCATAGAAATGCCTCCAATCGCAAGCATTCTCACTGGTTCAAAAAAAAATTCCCCCTTTCCTCGATGCATGATGATAAACTTCACAACAGCCTTCAAAAATACCTATTGTCCTTGCCGCATGATGCTAAACTTCATGGAATATGTTCCAACCATGTGACAATAAATTATACGGTGATAATCATCATGAATTTAGTGAAAAATAGACGCTTTTCTCCATCCTTCAGTGCACGGGTCAGACCTGCATGAACCACCGCCTCGCACTAGCATGAGAAATAATTACTTCACCCATTATCGGGATGTTTAGTCTAGTTATTTCCCCCGTATTCAGGCACCCTCTCATCATAATCCATACTTGGTACTCAAAAAAAGCCGAACTCTAATAAGCCACCCCTGGTGGTCCTAAATCTCATCTTCCCTGAAGTTTCTCGGCTATCAAAAGTGGATAGTATTTGACTTAAGGACACATTTGTATGAATATTTATACCATTCCCTCAGCGGCTCTGCATATTGATCGCCCCTGGCCCGTCTACCAAATGCATGATTTTCATAACCAATGCTTCTCTCTGTATGCCTCTTGGCCCCCGATCCCCATGTCTATCCCGGGATTCAGAAACCCTATGAGCTATAGTTTACTATCCTCTTTCATAATCCTACCTGAATGCGGAGGAACGTCTTTGACTATATTACTATGAACCAGGAGATGTTGTTCCATTTTAAATGTTGTCCCAGCTGCTTGACTTTTAACTGTGCCAAGCCTCATCCATCCCTTACGCTAACTAAATGCATGCGACTATAACCTTGCTTCCACACTCCTGATTGATACAGATGTTCTGAAAACCTTTCAGACACCACATACCCTTTCCGAGCCACCCCCGGTGGTTTTCATGTTTTTTTCCTTTCTCCAAACCACCCATCATGGTTTCCATGAACCAGACTTCCATTAAGTCCCATGGCCATCATAAATGGATAGTCATTGACATAAGGACACCATTGCATGACTATGAATACCATGCCCTCACCGGCTCTGCATATTGATCACCCTTGGCTCGTCTACCAATGGCAATACTTCCATAGGAAATGCTCTTCCTTCCACTGTATGCCGATGCGACTCCCATGCCTTGAGACATGCCCGACATGTCATCCAAATATGTTTTCCCCCCACGTGCATCTGAAGGGTGTTGAGACATCTTTTGGTCAACCAAACCTCATTGGGGCCCTTGCCCCACAATGTTTGGTCAATGTTGTTCGACTTAAAACATTAGTAGTGATAGTCTTGATGGAGGGACATTAAACCGCTCACAAAATAAAGTGGCACAAAGACGGTTATGCCGAAAACCCAAAAAGTGAGACCTATGAAAAATCCGGGTTATACCCGCTAGGTCCACAATAAATGGGACCAGGAAAAATCAGGGTATTAAAGGAAAAGACAATAATTTTGTATGGTTTTCTTACAAAACCCTAGCAATAGTCAGAATATGCTCGCTGGACCCCATGGTCCAGGCAGAAGTTAGAGCCTAATCTATTTTCAATCATGCACTCCGATTATTCTATGTTCAAGGAATTAACATTTGTAGCAATCATTACAAATAGTTTCTATCACAGGAAAAGGTGACAAGATCACTAAGGAGAAATGTTTCTTTGTTCCTTAACAAAGTGGGTAAGAAGGGCATCCACAATCTGGAGCCTCCCCTAGTGCGAAAGGTGATTATAAGAGTTTTTTGGTGGATTCACAAAGCTATATCAGGCGCTGGTGAGAATCCTCTATTTTCTGAGAGTGATTCTGCAGTAAAGTTATCTCAGCTTCTACAGCAGCCCACAATTCTTCTACCTCCTAGGTCGCCATTATGCTTTCCCTCCATTCCTCCTCAATCCGCTACTCCCCTTCTCTGATCATGGAGGCGACATTGGCCTCTTCCTGCTGCAACCACTATATCTCAGTCCTCAGCACCTCTAGGTGAGAATGCTACTTAATAACTTCTCTCTAAATACTCGCGATGACCCCGACGTAGTCATGAGCCTATGTTAGGCCGAGAGGTCAAGTTGCGGAAATGTAGGCTTCAGATTGGGTAGCGGAAAGGAGAGATTCGAAATCACCTAGCCTCTCCCGATCAGTGACTACCTGCTTGACTATGTCATATCCACTAGATAGTAAAAGCCATTAAATCCCAAATTCTGCACACCTCTGGCGAACCCAGAAGGGTCACCCCCAATCTGGGGACTTAAATGCTCCCCCCTGTCGGAGATCTCGATTTTCCGGCCAGCCATAGTGGTCGCTTACCATGGAATTGTGAGCAATACTCTGATAGCAGTGGATTGTTCCTCCTGAATATGTGGTCCGCTTGTTATAGATACTGGAAGTTGATTCAACATAGGTCCGATAGATGTACCCCTTGAGGCAGGCCGCACGCCGGCAGGTATCACAGACTGAGGGATAGTGGCGGTAAATATCCATGCTTCAGGATTGTTGTCACGAGATGGTTCCAGAATCAAAGTATCATACCAAAAACCGAACCCATAGGCAGGTAGGATTTTAGAAAATGGATAATCTTGCTCTGATTTGTAGAGCCGGTTGGCAAGGAAGGTAGATGGTAGGGAGTGAAAGACTCCATCTTGAACAGAGCTAGCCATGTCTTTTTGGCGTTGATCAGCAATTGGGAGAGGCTCTACAGCAGGCCTCAGTAGAGAATGAAGGGGAACCATATTTTCTCCCTGCACAGTGGGAGCCAACAATTGGTTAGTCCGGAATAAAAATCTGGGAAAAAATAATTGGATACATGGTTATGGAGCCTTCATAAGAAAAGAAATGATATTTTCTACAAGAAATGTTTTTTTGAATGATATATCCAAAATATATTCCACTTAAGATCAAATAAATTGGTTTTGTTCCTTCTTGTATTTGAAATGATCTAATGGTTCCATTCATAATGTTTCTATGAATGTTTTCTTGTTTGAAGTAATGATTATTATGAAATCCATTTATATTACATAATTTATATTATTTTAAATCCCACATGCCTTCCTAGGTTATTCTTTGATTAAGTGGTCATGAAACCAATCTCTTTCCCATAGTTTATGATGTTATGAAATGTTAATGTTACGCGTTTCATTTCTGGGTTATGAATTTATGTTTATAAATCTCATCAGTTTTCATGGTCCGTGGGATGATGAATGTTTTATGGAACATGTACCTATGATTTTATTATGTGTTGGGTGTGATCAATATCCATCTCTAATGCATCGGATAATGATAAATGTAATATATTCTAAATGTATAAGATAAATGGAATCCAAATCTTGATGAAAGATGGTATACGAGAGGTAATCCCATGATCAAAACAACTGGTTATATGTGAGGCCATCCCAAGCACAAAACAATATGTTCATGGGAGGACATCTGAATATGAAAATAATAGGGTACATGGGATACATACCATGCCTAAAATAAGTGGGTCAATAGTGAGACATCCCATGACCTATAGAAGAGGGTACATTTTAAGATTTCCCTAGCCTGAAACAAGAGGGTAAATATAAGTACATCCCCAGCCTGAAAAAAGAGAGTTATCGGAGGGACATCCCAATCCAGAAACAATAGGGTACATGAGAGGATATCCTTCACCCGGAATAAGATGGTATGTGAGAGGGTATCCCAATATTTAATATGGTACATAGGTTATTAACCGAGTCGTAAAGTGTTACAAAGTCCAAGGTAGGACACCTATACATGTGGTTTTTATATTTTTATGTTTTTCAATAATTCCATGTCCTATTCCAATGTTATCTTTTAAAAATATATTTTCCTTAATTCTGTATGACTAATGTCTTATAAACATCTAATAATTATTATGTTCTATGAAATCATTTGTGTGATCTTAAAATGTTATGTTCATGTTCCATATAATTTTTTTCATGTTATGCTTAAATATTCCCTTAATTTACACTTTCTGACCCTCTAAGACAACCACATTGTTTTCTTTCCTCTCATAAGGTAATAAATAATGTTTTTTGGTAGAAGTACTAATGATAGATATCTTTATATATAATATTGAAGATATTTTCCATGATAGATGATATCATTTCCTAGAATTCAAAGACACCATACTATTTCGGCCCTAAGGAATGTATTTTTTTTATGTACTGAATATTCATCTAAAATTCTTAAATCTCCATGTATGTTAATTCTGGGTCACTCTACATTTAGTCAATCAAAGGAAATCCGGTGTTTATTTGTTTTATCTATTATGATTGGATGATGAGTGAAGAATATCAATATAAAAACATTCTACCAATATATCATTTTATAATGTCATATAATTTTACTTGGGATTAAATATATTTTCGGAAAACCTTTTGATTGTAAAGTGTTTTGAATTATATATTTCTTATTAAATATTTACAACGGTGAAATATTTAAAATCAAATTGCTACTGAACACTACCTCTGTTTCTAGGTTCTATTAGGATAACTACGGAATGAACAATGTATACATAAGATGGCTTGGAAATTTTTTACAGACAACGTGGGTTTAAATGGATTTGGTAATGGTTGTATTGGTATAACTCAATGACTCACACCCTATAAGATATAAATTAAAGTGTCCACAATAACATGGTTTTTGGAAATATTTTTTGGATATTGTAGAAACTGAATTTATTGATGGATTCAATAATAATAATTATCATGGTTTAAATAAATGGGTCTCAATCTATGTAAAATTTTGGTATTGTGTATGCCTGTTAATTCATGATTCTAGTAGTCAATGAATTTTCTCCCTTCAATCGACATATAATTCATACCATATTTAAATTTTTTATCATATTTTATTCAATTTATGTATGTATAAATAATGTTAAAGAGTTTTAAAGGCCATTAATTAATATTCACATGTAATATATTCCCTATTTTTTGAATGAAAGTATAAATTTGAACATTCACTTAAAAATATAATTTTTTTTATTTTTTTGTGATGTAACATGATTTCCACTTAATTGATTCTTAATTTATATTTAATAATTAGTTATAACTTTTTTTATTTTTAAGAACATGGTTTTAAGAACTCATACTAATTGAGAATTATTTTAGTATAGTGTAATAGTTTGACCATTAACCTTGATGTATTCATCATTCTGCCTTTAAATTCCAATAGATCCTCCACGAGGACCATTGTCACTATAAAGTGACTGAAATAATTAAATTTTAGTTTATTGGAAATATATTCAATGAAAATGATAAAACATAACTCATTTAGTATAATATCTTAAAATGATTTATTTTTGAAGATAGTTGTTAGGTTTTTTCTTATATATACTTGCATATTTATTTAAGTAATTCTTAATTTTCTTAATCTTTCTTTACAAAAAATGAATTACCTCCAAATTTATTACAAATATAGGTGACTATTATTATGCACACATATGATTTCATCTCCAAATAAATGGTTTAAAAAATACCCTCAAGAACAATGTGAACTCATTGACAATTGGTGGGGTGTGGGTGGTTTTTTATATATAATAATTTGAAATTTTTCAAAATGAATAACCATCATCACCCATTAAATTATTCTTCATCTTATATTTTAGTGTTTGGAACAATCTTGTTGGACTAGACCAAATGGCCTGAAGGTCATGTTTTTATTTTATTATGGATTATCCCCATTTTAAGGGTTGAAGGGGAACCCGTACACGACCCATAGGAACAGTGTATAAGGACTAATATGACTTGAAATACATGACCAAAAGGCCCATAAGAATACCTTGCCCAGTACAAGATCTATAGGCCCAACCCACTTGAGTTCCCCCTCCCCAAATTTTGCATCATTGATCACCTAGCTCCGCACCTTTCATTGCTAGTCGGTTAGCATTGCCTCGTACAAAGCTGCATGGTGCCTGGTCCCGATGGTGGTTGCCATACACTCTCATTCTTCATATCCGGTTAGCTCTGCTTCTGGTGACTGATATTCATGTAAATATGTGATCGTGTGATAAAAAACATCATTATGTGGCCAACCTATTATTTTAAAAATGTAACAAAACTACATATTCACTAAAGGTACAATAATGTTGTTTGTAGTGGAAACACAATGACGGCCTTTGTACATCTCAATATTTTGTTATCAAAAAATTTCATCATGGTAAAAGTTTCTACTTATTTTATCTTAAACATCATATTCCCCATGAATCAATATTTATATAAAGTGAAATTTTTTTCAACTGATTGCATCCTATATTCTTTTCATGTAATTTAATCATTAGAAACCATTATTATTATTTTCTGGTAAATATTTACTCCCAATATTTATTATTGTAACTCATAAATTCATTCATTATAAAATTAAATTTTTCCATATGTCACATATCATATATGTTTTATCATAGGCGTTATGGTGTCTAGTTAATCCATTTTACTTTGAAAATTTTCAGTCCAAAAATTATTTATGAAATTGTTATTTTGATGAAATACCATTTGATCAATAAAATGTTATAATCTTTACACTATATGTCATATTTAATTAGCCATTATAATAATTTAATTTTTATAAAACTTCTTAATCTAATTATATGGAGTAATCCCTTTTAAAAAATCTTCCAATTTGATAGGAAATTTTTTTTTAATATTAATGTTATATGAATATCTAGTGAAGTAATATTCAGTGATTCAAATTCTAAATTTATGGTCTACATATTTAATACATTACACAACCAATGATTAATGAAAGTAGAAAAAAACATATGAAATCAAAAAAAGTTTTATAAAAATATCTAAATGATTTATGAATTGAATGAAATGTCTTGAAAAATCATCAAAATTTATTATAGAAATATTATCCCTTTTCTAATTTCTTCCTCAAATATAATGTCTTACGAAAATTACTATTGTTATGAGTTCTTTATAATGCCTTAGACATCAAAATATAAGATCTATATGACCTTTCCAAAATTTATCCCCATGTATAATCTTGTAAAACTATTAAAATGCAATTGAAAACTCTTAAATAATATCATTTAGTGAACCAAAACTATTTTAGACAATTTAAATAATCTAAATAACCTTTATTGCACAAAATATATATCATTTTTTGTTACTTTTAATATATTTATTTAATTTAAAATAAAATAAATAGTATACAAATATCCACTACAAATAATGTTCCCTAGTAAAATATTACAGGACTTGTGGAAACATTATATACACTAAGGTGCATCAAATTCTACTTGGGTCTCATCAATATTTTCATGGTATCAACATTTACCTACAAATCAATTTGCATAAACCACTAAGATTTTATAAAAAAAGGAAAATTATTCATACTAAATATACATAAAAATGTATATTTATTCAAGAATTCTAACCCTATGTGAGTGAAATTAGTGCAGGAAATATGATCATTGTACACTAATGTTTTTTTTCCTATAAAAAGATATATACTTACACTTCTTCACCATTCATGGTCATGTTTAAATAAATTGAGAAATCATCATATTTTCATTGATAACACATAAGGTCAACCATAACCATTTTTTTCAAATATAATAATTGTTTATTAAATATGTCATTAAAATGTTTATGAAAACATGATACAAAAAATAAAAAAATATAAAAAATAACATTCCAAAAGGTTAAAATCCAAAATATTATTTTATATTAAATTCACATAAATAAATTATCTTCATAATTAAGATTTATTTACATTAATAGATTAAATAAATGTAAAGACCCGCAAATTTCAAGGAAATTTTTTTTCCTTAATTTTCTTTGGAATTTTACAAGAGCGCAGCTTCAGACGGCACCTGATTCCAAGGCCCGGTGTGCCCGAAATCAATTTCCGAAGTTTGGCTCGGGTACGTTCAGTGAACGGACGAGCGGGTTTTTTCTATCTTTTGAACTGGTGCCCGGAATCAAATTCTGAGGGCACCGATTAAATCGCAGCGCCGGTATTTTCTTAGAAACGCCTCTTCCGGAGTTGCGTTTTCTCAGACGTGGTTTTTAAATTTTGCGGCTTTAAGTCAGAAATAAAATAAAGTTTGTGCGACAACTTTATTTTATTTCACTTAAGCTGTTGGAAGCCACTTGAAGCCACTTAAAGACGGCTTGAACTGAGTTGAACTGGATAGGATGCTATCCAGAAATATCCTACCCTCTTGGTAGGATATTTGTGAGGCAGGGCCCGCACGAGCCCCGCCGTTTCTTTCGCTAAGTAACGCACCCGCGAAAACCCGTCAAAGTAACTAAAAAGTCAACCGACGCGTTTTCTTTAATTCTTAACAGACCATTTAATTGGGCGGTTTATTTCGTGAATTAAATGGACTGTTTCTTCGTGAATTAATTGGGTCGTTACTTATGCGTTTTACGTTTGTTGGCAAAATAATAAAATAGACAAACTTGTCTATTTTGGAGGATTGCTATCGTTGTGCAATTCCTCTGAGCCTCCACCCTCTCCGCGAAGAACGCGAAGAACGCGAAGAACGCGAAGAATGCCGGAACCGGAATCCGACGACGCACGATCCGCGACGTCAACAGCTTTTCCGCGACCTTCTTCTTCTTCTTCTTCGGTGCCTCTTCTTCCGCGGCGAACCTGCGGTCGGCGGTTAAAGGTGAGAATCGAAACTTCTAAATTCTCCCTTCTTAATTTCAATAACAATGGATTTAATTAATTAAATCTGTTTGTTCTTGATCCGGAGATTGGCGACACGACGCCGGATACCGCGACGACGCGACGATCTCCTTCTTCCGCGACGAGCGATTCCGCGACGACCTCTCGTCCGACGACGACTTCGAGGTAAGGATTTATTTTGGAAAAGTTACCCCTTTTAAATTTTCTCGTGAACGTTCTTGAAAATTTAAAAAGCCGGTTTCAAGCGAACAATTTTATCTTTAAATAAAATTGTTGGATCATGTGTTGGTCATCTTTTTCTTTTCTCCCGTTGTTTATGATTAACGCGGAGGGAGCGGGTCTAACGAACAAGACCCGGCAACCCTCCGCCGATCTTCTCTTTTTGTGCGGATTTGGCGGACGACGACGAACCGTGCGGCAAGGGAAATCCATTGTTTCCGCAGTGAAGATCGTCCCCCGGGAGGAGCAACGGCGCAGACAGGAAAGGAATCGGGCCACCGGAGCATCTCCGGCGGCCCGCGGAAGGCGGCGGCGGCGCGGGTCGCCGGCGCGGCGGCGCCGGCGACCGGAGGCGCCGGCGACCGGAGGCGGCGGCGCCCGGCGCGCCGCCGTGGAGGAAGCCCGCCGCGGCTGAAGCCGCGGCGGCAGCGGCGGCCGGTTCCGCGGCCGCGCGGAACCGGGAACGGACGCGGCGGCCCGGCCGCGTCCGCGTGACAGGCGCCCCCCCCCCCCCCGCGGGGGCCGCGTTTCCCTCAAAGCCGCGGGTTTAACCCGCGGCGGCAGCCCCTTCGGCCGCTCGGCCGAAGCCGAGTCGGCCGGTCCGGTCTGCCGGGCCGCGCCCAGGCCGGACCGGACCCGATCTAGCCGGGTCGGGCCGGGTCGGGCCGACCCGGTTCGGGCCGACCCGGTTCGGCCGACCCCAGGGGGGGTTCGGGCCGGGTCGCCCCGGGCCCAGAACCCCCGTTTCGGGCCCTCTTCGGTCTTTCGCCCATATCTTGGGCCTGGGACCTCCGATTGACGAACCGTCAGCGGCTACGCGATCCTTGGATCGAGACGGTCGTTTCGGTATATTATACTCAAGGTTTCGGAAGACTTTGGGTTCGGCCGGGTTGGTTCGTACACGAAACCAACCGGGCCCTCGGAGCGGAAACGCTCATAACTTGAGCTACGGACGTCCGATCGACGTACCGTCAGCTGTGGTAGTTTCCTCTAAGTGAGGCGGAACTTTTGGCATACTCCGCCCGAGGATCGGATACAGGCGGAGTACGTTCGGGTCGGTTTTGCCCTAAAAACCAACAGGGCCCCTGGGACGAAAATGCCAATAACTCTCAGACCGGGCGTCCGATTGACGCGCCGTCTGTTGCGTTGAGATCCTGTTGTCGATACGGAACTTTTGGATACATCAACTTCGGACTACGTGTCAGTTGATGTATCAGCCTCTCGGCTCGTGGAGCGGACCCTCCTAAACGAGCTCGCTTTCTGCGGGAACCCTAGCGCTGGCTGTGACTTCGACGACAGAGCAGAGATCCTTCGTGGACTACGACGACGACAGAGCAGAGATCCTCCGTGGACTGCGACGACGGCAGAGCAGAGATCCTTCGTGGACTCCGGCGACGACTGTGCAGAGATCCTCAGTGGACTGCGTCGACTACTGCACTCAGCGATCCCATGTGGATCAGTGCCTACAGGTTCTGTGTGAGCCCGATCCTACGTGGGTCCTTACTACCGGTTCTGTGTGAGCCACTGCCTACAGGTTCTGTGTGAGCCCGATCCTACGTGGGTCTTTTGCGGGGGTTAGTACCTATCGATCCTTCGTGGGTCCGACGACTTAGATGGATCAGTGATCATCTTTGACGTCATCTGAAAAAGTATACCTGGTTGAGCTGAATCTTGTGTTGAACTATCCTATGTGGATTTTACTGTTTACTCTCCTTGTGGATTTGAGTCTTGCTTTCCTTTGTGGATTGAGTTGTTCTCGAGCTCGTGAGCAGAGCTAGAAATGGGGACTTAGGTATATGTATGGGCATATACCTAAGTCGAGTCAGATGTTACTTCGTGATTGCATCTTTCTTTTGTGCTATATCCTTTGTGGATTTCGGGAGACCTTCGGGGGTCTCGGGGTCCTTACTGAGTAGCTTGTACTCACCCCTGCACGGGCTATGCCCGCACCTTGTTGTGTTGGTTGCAGACGACGGACAGCGCTGATCACGGTTGGGGCGTGGAGCAGGACGGTACCTGGAGGTGGACCACTGGGCGGGACGTGCTCGGAGCGGACGTGGGACCCGAGGAGCCTGGAGGCTATCTGTACCCACCCTTCAGGTGGGATTGCCAGTGGACGACACGAGGCCGCCGTCTTTTCTTCAGTTGCTGTACTTTACTTTTCAGTTGTACTTTACAGTTGGGCTTGTATTTCCGGCCCCTTTACTTTTCTGCACTTTACTTTCCGCTTGCTGACTCTGTGTGGTTGTTACTTATAAAGGCAATGCCTTCCCTGTTTACTGGGATTTTACGCCTTGGTGCTAGTCGCCAGCCCCTGGCCTATGGAAGGCGGGCTTGGGGTAGTCACGGCACGGGCCCCGAGGACGGGTCGTGACAAATTGGTATCAGAGGTGGTCGGTTCTACCGCAGACTCTGATCGTCTTTTCTTTCTATATGAAGCAATAGTGTTTAGTGTATTGAGTGTGGTTATCAGTTCAGGGAGCCCAGTGTTGGTGCGGCGGCCGACGTATCCGTACACCAGGACCCTGACTCCTGATTTCCGACTTAATGCATGAAAACATTGATTGCGTGTGTGTTTCAAGTTTCTTTGTGATTACTTGTGTCAGCTCACCGGGTATACTGATCTGCTTCATGAAAGTCTCAAGTTTTCCTTGTGATTACTTGTGCAAGCTCACCAGGTATACTGTTCTGACTATGGTGCTCTTGTTCTCCTTTTCAGGATGGCCCCGCGACGACAGCCAGCTAGGGTTCCGAGTGTAGGGCGCGACGGCAGCCCACCGAGCGACGAGGCCTCGGTGCAGGGCCCTTTGCCAGCAGTGGCACCGGCGGTAGCTTTACCCGCCGAGCCACCGATGCTACCAGTACCAGACGCTGACGATGCACGTCGCCTCAGGGCACTGCATGTGTTTCAGAGCCAGCGACCACCCAGGTTTCGCGGTGAGGCGGACCCCCAGGCCGCCGAGGACTGGCTAGAGGCGGTGGTACGGATCTTTAGGCTAGTGAGGACACCAGCGGATCTCATGGTGATTCTCGCAGCGAGCCTCCTGCAGGCGGCGGCAGGACGATGGTGGAGCCTGATGCTCCAGGTTCACGATGAGGCATCCTTGCTCTGGGCGGACTTCGAGAGCCTCTTCCGCTCTGAGTTCGTCCCGGCCACCCTCCGAGCGGTGCGCATCCAGGAGCTTCTCCAGCTGCGCCAGGGCAGCATGACGGTCGCTCAGTACGCGGCGAGGTTCACGGACCTATCTCGCTACTCGACCGACATGGTACGGGACCCCTTCTTCCGGGCCCGGACCTTCGAGCAGGGCTTGCGACAGGAGATTCGGGCGTCGCTGATCTCCCTCAGCATTCCGACCCAGGCGGGAGTGCTGGAGCGAGCCCTCCTGATCGAGAGCTTCCTGGCAGAGCCTTCTTCAGCGGCGAGACCTAGCGCAGGGCGGCAGGTAGCTGAGTCTTCGGCAGCAGTTAGCCGACGGATGACTCACGGGTCCAGGCAGACCAGACCCCCACGCAGACGGCCTCAGGACACCGGCTCAGCAGTACGAGGCACACAGCGGAGTGCCAGCCTTTCGAGAGGCAGGTTTTGCTACTCTTGCGGCGGGCAGGGTCACATGGCTCGTGACTGCCCGACTCGCCGATCAGAGGAGCAGCAGACGGTGGAGGGTCCACCCAGGCAGAGGCAGAGGGTCGACTGTGGCGGTCCGCAGGGAGGAGGCGGACGAGGCCGAGGAGCTGGCCGAGCAGCGGGTGGTGGGCGACGCTTCCAGGCTCTACCCCCACCACCACCAGGAGGGCCACCTCGACCACAGGGAGCTGGCGGGCAGGGACATGCCCAGCTCCAGGCAGTGGAGGCCTACGACCCCGACATGCCAGAGATGATTCGAGGTACGATCTGTGTCTATTCCACCCTTGCTGCAGTACTTATAGACTCAGGAGCGAGTCACTCTTTCATAGCCTCTGCCCTTGTTCGGAGCTCGGAGATTCCGACTGAGCCGTTGGCTCGATCCTTACGGCTAGAGACTCCTACGGGAGCAGACTCGACGATTACGCACTGGTGCCGGCAGTGTGAGCTTACTCTAGGAGGCGAGAGCTTCGGCTGGGATCTCCTTGTAGCGGCGTCGAGGCCTTACAACGTCATCTTGGGCATGGATTGGCTATCCACGGTTCATGCCCAGATCGACTGTTTTAGGCGCAAGGTGTGATGTGTTCGTACCGACGGGAGTAGGTTTACCTTCACCGGCGAGAAGGGAACCTTTGCAGCACGGGATGGACTTCCGTGGAGGAGAGTGCAGCCCATCTCTCATCAGTTGGCTAGCCTCATCCTAGGAGCAGTGGACGTGCGGAGTCCAGTTTTTCCTGCAGTGGTGGACCAGTACGTGGACGTCTTTCCCGACGACGTTCCAGGGCTACCTCCTCGTAGAGAGGTAGACTTTTACATAGACTTGTACCCCGGGACAGCCCCGATATCCACTCCAGCATACCGGATGGCCCCCGCCGAGCTTCGAGAGCTGCGGGTACAGTTGGAGGACTTGCAGAGCAAGGGGTTTATCCGACCCAGTGTTTCACCCTGGGCTTCCCCGATATTGTTCGCCAAGAAAGCGGACGGGAGCTTGCGACTGTGTGTCGACTATCGTCGCCTGAACCAGGTGACAGTGAGGAACAAGTATCCGCTGCCACGGATTGATGACCTCTTCGATCAGCTCAAGGGAGCGCGGTGGTTCTCAAAGATAGACCTCCGGTCAGGCTATCATCAGCTCAGAGTTCGAGACGAGGACGTACAGAAGACGGCCTTCAGGTGTCGGTATGGCCATTATGAGTTCTTGGTTATGCCGTTCGGCGTAACCAATGCTCCAGCAGTGTTCATGAGCCTCGTGAACAGGATCTTCCAGCCATACCTCGACCGATTTGTCGTTGTCTTCATTGACGACATTTTGGTATACTCGACGACTGAGGAGGAGCATGCCTACCACCTGCGAGTTGTGCTAGACACACTCCGAGAGCACCAGCTTTATGGCAAGCTCTCAAAATGCCAGTTCTGGTTACGTGAGGTCCATTTCTTGGGGCACGTCAACTCTGAGGCGGGAGTTGCAGTGGATCCCGCGAAGATCGAGGCAGTGCTAGCTTGGGAGCCACCCAGGAGCGTGACAGAGGTGCGGAGCTTCTTGGGCCTAGCGGGATACTATCGGAGATTCGTGCCAGACTTCTCCAGAGTTGCGGCACCACTCTCAGCCTTGACGAAGAAGGGGAAACCCTTTGTGTGGTCAGACAGATGTCAGCAGAGCTTCCAGGAGCTGAGACAGAGATTGACCATCGCACCTATCTTGAGGTTGCCTAAGGAGGGAGTTGGATACGTAGTTTACTGCGACGCATCAGGGACTAGACTCGGGTGCATCCTGATGAAGGAGCGGGCCATGATCGCCTACGGATCACGTCAGTTGAGGCCGCATGAGCAGAACTACGCCACTCATGACCTGGAGTTAGCAGCAGTGGTCTTCGCTCTGAAGACTTGGCGGCACTATCTGATGGGCGAGCGCTTCACTGTCTTTTCTGACCACCAGAGTCTCAGGTATATCTTCTCTCAGAAGGACCTGAACCTGAGACAGCGGAGATGGCTTGAGTTCCTCCAGGACTATGACTTTGAGATAGTCTATACTCCTGGGAAGGGGAACGTGGTAGCCGATGCCCTCAGCAGGAGGACGGGCATTCAGCTGCTTGAGGAGGCGACGGAGCAGCTAGCCTCCTTGCAGATATCCTTCGTGGATAGAGATGGAGCAGCCTTTCTTCAGTCTCTCACAATCTCTCCTCCACTTCTACAGCGGGTCAGAGAGGCTCAGCGTGGGGACGCTGACTGTGAGACCCGGCGTGCACTGATATCCTCAGGTCAGGCGCCTGATGGTTTCTCCCTTGGAGCAGAGCACGACATCCTTTTCAGAGGGCGTACCTTCGTACCAGTTGCTTTACGAGAGGAGGTGCTGAGAGAGTTTCACACTTCTCCCTTGGCGGTACATCCCGGAGTGGCGAAGATGTACCAGGATCTCAGACGACAGCACTGGTGGCCGGGCATGAAGAAAGCTGTGGCAGAGTTCTTTTCACGATGCCTCACCTGCCAGCAGGTGAAGGCAGAGCATCAGGTACCAGCAGGTTTGGTACAGCCCTTGGAGGTCCCGGAGTGGAAGTGGGATAGCATATCTATGGACTTCGTGACTGGACTTCCACGCACTTCCAGAGGTCACGACTCCATTTGGGTGATTGTCGACCGACTCACCAAGTCGGCACACTTCTTACCCATCAGAGAGCAGGGCTCAGTGGAGAGCTTGGGATGTCTTTACGTCCAGGAGATCGTACGGCTTCACGGTGTGCCATCGTCTATCGTCTCCGATCGAGATGCTCGTTTCACTTCCCGGCTTTGGAAGGGGTTGCAGGAGGCGTTCGGGACGCGGCTCCATCTGAGCACAGCCTTCCACCCTCAGACGGATGGTCAGACGGAGAGGACCATAAAGACACTCGAGGACATGCTCCGTGCATGTGTTCTCGACTTTGGTCGCAGCTGGGAGGACCACCTACCCTTGGTGGAGTTCGCGTACAACAACAGCTACCACTCCACCATCGGGATGGCACCATACGAGGCGTTGTACGGCAGACCCTGCAGATCACCGTTGTGCTGGACAGACCCTGGGGAGTCAGCACTCGTGGGACCAGAGATGGTCCGAGCCACGACAGAGAAGGTCCAGATCATCCAGGAGAGGATGAGGACAGCTCAGAGCCAGCAGAAGTCATATGCTGACAGGAGGCGGAGGCCACTGGAGTTCGAGGATGGCGACCACGTCTTTTTGCGTGTCTCACCTCGACGTGGTTTACGGAGATTTGGCCGAGGCGGCAAGTTGTCTCCACGCTTCATCGGGCCTTTCCAGGTCCTCAGCAGGATAGGAGAGGTGGCTTATCGCCTGGCTCTACCACCTCAGTTGCACCGGGTGCACGACGTCTTCCACGTGTCTCAGCTGAGGAGATACGTGCACGACCCGACGCACATCATCGACTTTGGGGAGATGGACGTGGACGATGGGGTGACTTTTGCGGAGGTCCCAGTGGAGATCGAGGATCGATAGGAGCGGGTCCTACGTGGGCGGTCGATTCCTCTTGTGCGCGTCAGATGGCAGCACGGGAACCTCCAGGAGAGCACTTGGGAGTGGGAGGCTCAGATGCGTGCTCAGTACCCCCATTTGTTCCCCTAGTTTTTGATGTATCTTTACGGGGACGTAAAGCCCTGAGGTGGGAGTAATGTAAAGACCCGCAAATTTCAAGGAAATTTTTTTTCCTTAATTTTCTTTGGAATTTTACAAGAGCGCAGCTTCAGACGGCACCTGATTCCGAGGCCCGGTGTGCCCGAAATCAATTTCCGAAGTTTGGCTCGGGTACGTTCAGTGAACGGACGAGCGGGCTTTTTCTATCTTTTGAACCGGTGCCCGGAATCAAATTCTGAGGGCACCGATGAAATCGCAGCGCCGGTATTTGCTTAGAAACGCCTCTTCCGGAGTTGCGTTTGCTCAGACGTGGTTTTTAAATTTTGCGGCTTTAAGTCAGAAATAAAATAAAGTTTGTGCGACAACTTTATTTTATTTCACTTAAGTTGTTGGAAGCCACTTGAAGCCACTTAAAGACGTCTTGAACTGAGTTGAACTGGATAGGATGCTATCCAGAAATATCCTACCCTCTTGGTAGGATATTTGTGAGGCAGGGCCCGCACGAGCCCCACCGTTTATTTCGCTAAGTAACGCACCCGCGAAAACCCGTCAAAGTAACTGAAAAGTCAACCGACGCGTTTTCTTTAATTCTTAACAGACCATTTAATTGGGCGGTTTATTTCGTGAATTAAATGGACTGTTTCTTCATGAATTAATTGGGTCATTACTTATGCGTTTTACGTTTGTTGGCAAAATAATAAAATAGACAAACTTGTCTATTTTGGAGGTTTGCTATCGTTGTGCAATTCCTCTGAGCCTCCACCCTCTCCGCGAAGAACGCGAAGAACGCGAAGAACGCGAAGAACGTGAAGAACGCCGGAACCGGAATCCGACGACGCATGATCCGCGAAGTCAACAGCTTTTCTGCGACCTTCTTCTTCTTCTTCTTCGGTGCCTCTTCTTCCGTGGCGAACCTGCGATCGGCGGTTAAAGGTGAGAATCGAAACTTCTAAATTCTCCCTTCTTAATTTCAATAACAACGGATTTAATTAATTAAATCTGTTTGTTCTTGATCCGGAGATTGGCGACACGACGCCGGATACTGCGACGACGCGACGATCTCCTTCTTCCGCGACGAGCGATTCCGCGACGACCTCTCGTCCGACGACGACTTCGAGGTAGGGATTTATTTTGGAAAAGTTACCCCTTTTAAATTTTCTCGTGAACGTTCTTGAAAATTTAAAAAGCCGGTTTCAAGCGAACAATTTTATCTTTAAATAAAATTGTTGGATCATGTGTTGGTCATCTTTTTCTTTTCTCCCGTTGTTTATGATTAACGCGGAGGGAGCGGGTCTAACGAACAAGACCCGCCAACCCTCCGCCGATCTTCTCTTTTTGTGCGGATTTGGCGGACGACGACGAACCGTGCGGCAAGGGCAATCCATTGTTTCCGCAGTGAAGATCGTCCCCCGGGAGGAGCAACGGCGCAGACGGGAAAGGAATCGGGCCACCGGAGCATCTCCGGCGGCCCGCGGAAGGCGGCGGCGCGCCGCCGTGGAGGAAGCCCGCCGCGGCTGAAGCCGCGGCGGCAGCGGCGGCCGGTTCCGCGGCCGCGCGGAACCGGGAACGGACGCGGCGGCCCGGCCGCGTCCGCGTGACAGGCGCCCCCCCCCCCCCCCCCCCCGCGGGGGCCGCGTTTACCTCAAAGCCGCGGGTTTGACCCGCGGCGGCAGCCCCTTCGGCCGCTCGGCCGAAGCCGAGCCGGCCGGTTCGGTCGGCCGGGCCGCGCCCAGGCCGGACCGGACCCGGCCAAGCCGGGTCGGGCCGGGTCGGGCCGGCCCGGTTCGGGCCGACCCGGTTCGGCCGACCCCAGGGGGGGGGGTTCGGGCCGGGTCGCCCCGGGCCCAGAACCCCCGTTTCGGGCCCTCTTCGGTCTTTCGCCCATATCTTGGGCCTGGGACCTCCGATTGACGAACCGTCAGCGGCTACGCGATCCTTGGATCGAGACGGTCGTTTCGGTATATTATACTCAAGGTTTCGGAAGACTTTGGGTTCGGCCGGGTTGGTTCGTACACGAAACCAACCGGGCCCTCGGAGCGGAAACGCTCATAACTTGAGCTACGGACGTCCGATCGACGTACCGTCAGCTGTGGTAGTTTCCTCTAAGTGAGGCGGAACTTTTGGCATACTCCGCCCGAGGATCGGATACAGGCGGAGTACGGTCGGGTCGGTTTTGCCCTAAAAACCAACCGGGCCCCTGGGACGAAAATGCCAATAACTCTCAGACCGGGCGTCCGATTGACGCGCCGTCTGTTGCGTTGAGATCCTGTTGTCGATACGGAACTTTTGGATACATCAACTTCGGACTACGTGTCAGTTGATGTATCAGCCTCTCGGCTCGTGGAGTGGACCCTCCTAAACGAGCTCGCTTTGTGCGTGAACCCTAGCGCTGGCTGTGACTTCGACGACAGAGCAGAGATCCTTCGTGGACTGCGACGACGACAGAGCAGAGATCCTCCGTGGACTGCGACGACGGCAGAGCAGAGATCCTTCGTGGACTCCGGCGATGACTGTGCAGAGATCCTCAGTGGACTGCGTCGACTACTGCACTCAGCGATCCCATGTGGATCAGTGCCTACAGGTTCTGTGTGAGCCCGATCCTACGTGGGTCCTTACTACCGGTTCTGTGTGAGCCACTGCCTACAGGTTCTGTGTGAGCCCGATCCTACGTGGGTATTTTGCGGGGGTTAGTACCTATCGATCCTTCGTGGGTCCGACGACTTAGATGGATCAGTGATCATCTTTGACGTCATCTGAAAAAGTATACCTGGTTGAGCTGAATCTTGTGTTGAACTATCCTATGTGGATTTTACTGTTTACTCTCCTTGTGGATTTGAGTCTTGCTTTCCTTTGTGGATTGAGTTGTTCTCGAGCTCGTGAGCAGAGCTAGAAATGGGGACTTAGGTATATGTATGGGCATATACCTAAGTCGAGTCAGATGTTACTTCGTGATTGCATCTTTCTTTTGTGCTATATCCTTTGTGGATTTCGGGAGACCTTCGGGGGTCTCGGGGTCCTTACTGAGTAGCTTGTACTCACCCCTGCACGGGCTATGCCCGCACCTTGTTGTGTTGGTTGCAGACGACGGACAGCGCTGATCACGGTTGGGGCGTGGAGCAGGACGGTACCTGGAGGTGGACCACTGGGCGGGACGTGCTCGGAGCGGACGTGGGACCCGAGGAGCCTGGAGGCTATCTGTACCCACCCTTCAGGTGGGATTGCCAGTGGACGACACGAGGCCGCCGTCTTTTCTTCAGTTTCTGTACTTTACTTTTCAGTTGTACTTTACAGTTGGGCTTGTATTTCCGGCCCCTTTACTTTTCTGCACTTTACTTTCCGCTTGCTGACTCTGTGTGGTTGTTACTTATAAAGGCAATTCCTTCCCTGTTTACTGGGATTTTACGCCTTGGTGCTAGTCGCCAGCCCCTGGCCTATGGAAGGCGGGCTTGGGGTAGTCACGGCACGGGCCCCGAGGACGGGTCGTGACAATAAATACCTTTGGATACTCTGTCAATAATGTTTTCCCACACCTCTATAAAAATATTATAGAACTAAACATAAATAGATTTATGTTTTGATTCTGCTCCTTTGAAACAATGTCTAATGAAGTAGTGCGAGAGGCAATTCGATGTCCATTTGAAAACATTGGGAGGAGTGGGGATAAAGTCCTATATTTAACCTCACTATTTGAAATATATATGTTGGTAGTAGTTTATTGAAGGCAAGTAATATTTTATTTATTATTGGAAAAATTTAAAGAATCAACACACTTTTATACCAATCCATTTGATGAAGTGATATTATATATCCTTGTGGTTAGAATATTAATTTTGACCATGATTTCTTATAAATTTATAACCCTTTGAATACCATATCCCCTATAATTTGAGGATTTACTTCCTCCTTGAGATATTATAACTGAATTATCATCCAAATCAATTGGGCTATGGAATGTGTTGAATCTATATATTATACATTATAATTACCTAAGAGAATATACAATTTTATTTCTGATATACACTCCATCCATCCCTTACAAAAACTAAATCATATGTATACCATTGATCATTAATATTTCCTACCATTGGGTATCTATAAGTTAATAATATCAATCTTTAAACTAATATCATACATTAATCCATAGTTTTATATTCTATTTATATAGCGAATATATATATTTCTGGATATAAAATTGTATTCATTTGGTATACCTTGATACATGATGCATATTTTAAAATCATTTACAACATATTTCAATGTATTTTTCAAATTATATAAACTTCCAAAAAACTCTGTAAATATCATTATGTCTACATCGTTCTCTTTTTCATATTTCAACTATTTTACTTCCATGTCAATATGTGTTAACCAAGTTATAACTTCTCTATTCCAAAAAATATTAGATGTATATGAGAATAAAGAAATTAATAATGATAAAATATATATTCCTATAGAGAAAATTTTAATCCTATAAAATTTATCATTTCCCCAAATAGTGTACATTTAAAAAATCATTAGCTTTCCCGAATGAAACTCTTCAAAAAAACCTTCTCCATTCCTTGAAAAATAATTCCTTCATTATAAATATTAACAATTACTGATACCTCATTATTATCATTAATTTTTATATTTCTACCCACTCTTCCTTTAGCATTCTCAAACGATATCAAAAAATTTCTAACGTGGAATTACAATCTCATAGGGAATGTTTTAACCCATATAGAGTGGGTTTTAACTTGTATATGTAAACTTCATCATTAATAGGAAATGAAACCAATATGTTTTTGAAAGTACATTGACTCTTCCAATTTTTAATTGGGGACGTATTACATGAATTCCATTTTGCAAATAATGTATTTTCCATGTGTTTTAATAAAAATAAATATACTAATGGACTATTTTCATGACATTTTGTTGATTAAATAATAAAAATTAATTCCATTAACTTGTGAGTACCACTTACACACTAGATTATCATTGTTTATTATATATTCTCCTCTTTTATTCATATTTATTCCAAACATTTACAATTTTATTATTACATTCTTTTAATCAATATTGAGTACCAAAAACTTGTTTTCAATCTTCTAATATGATTCAATTTTTCATTCATTATATCGCCCAATATTGATCCTCTAATTCCATATTCTTATATCGTGGTTTAACATGAATAATAGTGAATTATTTGTTTCTTTCCTCAATATTCTCCATGTCTGAAGTTGTTTTCCTTGTTAACTGAAAATATTTTTTTCCAAAAATCAAATTCTTATATTTAGATATGATAATAGACCTTTTTTAAATTAATTGAAATGGATTAATAATTATATACATTTAACACATTATTTAATTTTGCATTTTTTTGGGAATCTTGTTCCCACTTTTCAAAAAATTGTTTCATAATCAAAATATTTAGAATAGGATACATGATATGATATTTATATATTTATATATTCAACACCATTAAATTAGCATGAACAAAAAGTTTTAACTTTCCTTCTTTTTAATAATAGAATCCTTTAGAATTTAGAGGACACCCATGGAAGATAACACAACTATTAAACACTCTAACAACATGATATTTTTACCTTCCTATATGATTATACATAGGCTTCCAAACAATCATAAATTTTTCAAACTCAAGGCCTTAATAAAATATAACAATTTTTTTAGATATTTTAATTTTTTCTATTTTAGTATTGGGTTTCCATGTGATCTAATATACAAATTACTTTTCTCTCAAAAAAAGTGAAGTTAAATTCCCAATAATTATAATATGATCCATCAATAACAATTTTTTTCTTCTATTTATTTAAAATTTATTATTAGATATAAATAATAGATTTCATGGGGAATAATATTATTCCAAATGTATTCTTAAAATATTCCATTATTACATTCTAATGTAATGTCTATTTAAAAAATTTTCAATGAAAATTCACAGTCCCTCATAGTAATTCTTCTAATCCGTTTAATCTATTTCATGTCACCTCAATTATCCTCGAAAACAATAAAAATTGATATGGTTAATGTCATAAAAAATAAAATTAAATACCAAAATATTATCATTTTTTAGCTTTTCATCATCGAATAAATTTATTAATAAATAATCTCTAATGGATGTGATATTATAGTATAAAATTTTCTATATAGTGATTTACTAATAATCACATTTTTATATGTAAGGTAAATATACCATCTCTATCATTTTACCAAAGGCACATCATGGGAAATATCTCTTATGTAAAAATTTCTCATGTTATTTTGGTCATGATAATAGTCCTTTGATGCCATAATTTTTGTTATTATTTAAATTTTATTTATAAATAATTATTTGTATCAAAAACCAAATGATAGATTCCCATTTTTAATGTACACTTATAAATACAAACCCACTAATTAAATTTTTATATAAAATACTACCTTTAAAAAACATTATTACATTCATAATATAGTTGAGATGCACATAGAAGATTTTGATTCATCCCATTAACATATAATGTGTTCACCAACATCATCTTCTCCTTTCTAATAACCGATGACCCAAATCCATTAATTTTAAGTGACCCAACATTTTCATAAGTACAGTGAGGAAATTTTCACATTTTAATATCCATTGGAGGCTTTAAATATCATGTCTCATATGAGTAAAATAAAAAATCATGAATTCAAGGACACTACCTTTTACATTCATTCGATTAAAATCTAACAAAAAACGGTTTTTATATTCCTTATTTCATCTCCTTATAATAATTTTGATAGATGAAACTTATAGAAAAATTATTTTAAGGATGTGATAAAAAAATTTCAATGTTTCACCATTGGTCACATATTCATATAACAAATTATTATTATTGAAGATTTTATTCAACCTTGTTTCCATGATATTTAGTCTTTTTCTAAACATTCCATTTTTTGGTACATTGACTCTACCTGAAAATTTTTCTACCAATCCTTATTCATAAATATCATATAGGTAATTAATCCAGAAATATTATTATCTTATTATTAAATCCAATGTTATACCAATAATATCCATAAATATCATATTTCACTTTTAAAATACCCTATTTTATAGTTGGTGACAGGTTAATTTTTCATTTATTTTGGATATCAATTATGGATCCCTTTTTAGGACTAAAACATTATAGGAATCCGAAACAATATTATATGATATAGATTTATTTAAAACCTTTCTAAATCTCCATTTTTAGATGTTTCTCCATTAAATTATGTGTTCTTATAGTTTTTAGATTTATATGAATTTCGTTTTTTCTAAATACTTTGTTTTTTAATCAAATATTCTACTATTAAATTCCAAAAATACACATATTCTCTTTCTCATCATTTTTATGTGATATTTTTTAGTTTAGTTGACTCTAAAAATTTCGTAAATCATCAATGTCCTTTAGAATCTTCATTTATTAAATTCACTAACTAACTAAATATAATTTTAATTGTAAGATTTTTGGTTCTCTTATTACTTATTAGCATTGAAAATATTTAATTGAACAGAATAAATATAATAATACTTCATTTAAACCCTTTCATCCAAATTATTTTTAAACCTCAACTATTTATCAAGAAATATATTTATGATATAAATCATCTCCATATTCTTGTATAGTTATTTATTAGATTAATAATCATAATTTCATAAATAGTGATTTTATTTTGTTAAATACATGATCTACATCTCCATCATTGAGATCTTCAAAGTATGATCCTTGATTTCTCATTTCATTGTCATTTATTTTTGGTTTCATTATCAGTTCCAATATCTATACTTTCACAACTAGTGATATCTTCCTCATTCCACATTTTAGTCATTAGTGTTTTATTTAATTAATTGGATTCCTATACTTCTATATCACCATAATTGATGTCACAAAAATATTAAATTTATTATATTTTCATTGTTTTTTTATTTATAGATATAATAACAATTATATTATAAGTAAAATATTGATTTTTAAAATTTTTTCTCTATTCATAGATAACCACTATGTCCTCTTATCATTGTAATCACTAAAATATTCTTCTGTCAATAGTGGATAGATTCTATAAAATTTATATAATCTCTACAGTTGAAACATTTTTGTGGATAGTTTTTAAAAAAATTCATTTTTCTCTTCTCACACTTCTAAAAATAGATGAAAATATTTTTTAAACATTTAATCAGAAATATCCATCTTCACTAGAATCTCCATCATACTAAAATATTTCATTAATAAAAATAGTTTTTTTGATGATGTAATAAAAATTTATTTTTTAAACATACAATTTTTAATAAAAATAATTTAAACATATCATAAGAAATTTTTTTTGTGTGAATCATTTGAAGTAATTAAAATTGTAACACTGTCATATATTACTGTTATGTTTTCCTAATTTCCCTTCCCATTTATTATCCAATTTAACATTAAAAACCCCTTATCTAATATAAAGATAATAATATAATTCCAAACAAGGACATCAATTTCCTTATTCTTCATATTATAATCTTTTATATAAATATTATATTTATGATGAATAAATAAATAAGTTGAATCCTAAAGTACACACAAAGAAAATATAACCATAATAACATATAATATTTTCAGGTCTAATTTTTTTCCAATAAATAGTCAGAATCCCCCATCATATTCGATTAATTATGGTTTCCATATTTTTAAAATAAATCTCGTACTAACTATTAAAATAATGAATAACTCATTCTATCATATAATAAAAAAATAATTGTATTATACAGTAACTAGAACAGGATATAAATTATAAAGTCTTTCAATATCATTGGGAAATCACTGAGTGGCGGATGGAGGGTCTATGATTTAGAATTTTTTTAATTTTCCTATAGATTTAACCTTTCTGACTAGTTGTTATGATAAAAATATCAAAATAAAATGCATCAAAGTAGACATAGTATGTACTATAGTCTATACAAGTTTTACTACTCAAAATGGGAAGTTATCCCTTTTTATAATTAAGAGTCACCCAATACTATATAATCCCCTAGATTGAAAAATGAATATAAATAATAATTGAAGATCCTTTACTCATGATACAATAATATATCATTACTCTCTCTTGACATGTTTTCGAATAATATACACTAATTTATTATACTCTTCAGTCAAGGATAACTCTTCCCCACTATTGAATATCACCCAAAATTATTATAATTCTCTGATAATTAATATCAATCCACATCAAGAGTGAAATATTATTCTTCACAGCCCATCATTATTCTGATAATAACACAAAAAAAGTCTTCTGTACTATTTATCTTATTCTTATACTACTTTCGTTACAAATATAATTCTTTTTCTCCTATTTTATTTATATGGTAAATTTACAACACCATAATCTTATTCAAAAACTAGAAACATATTATATATTATTCTTATATACACTATCACAATATGTTTATTCATAACAAATCCAATCACTTTCCCGGTGTCTTTAGTACCATACATAAATACCATATTCAATTATAATAACATATTGGCCAAAATATCTTCACAAATGAATTTCAATTGAAATTAAAATTGGAACTAATATCTTTTTGTAAACATTTAGAGCATATTTATTAAGATATATTATACTTCCCACATCATTCTTATTATTTTATTTTATTATTTTGATCTTTATTTGTAGACACTAGAATAAATCAGGAGTGAGTGGATGCTTGGTAGTGTGGCCAATGTATTTTTTGAAAATGAAAATGAAAAATAATCTTCATATGAGGTAAAACAACCTTTAACATGGAAAAACCCCATTTATCCCTTACATTAGACAAATAATTAATTCTTATGGTCATTCATCATTATGTAAGGCAGTACTTATTTTATCTAACACTACATCATCATAATAAAACAAAAACTTCCATGATTTGTATGATTTTTAAACTTCTTAGAAAAGGTAGTGTTTTCAAAATATTTTTTCCAAAAAAATAAATTTTATAATCATTTGATATAGTTCTACTAAGAGTATTTATTATATAAATAGGATACATTTTTTTAATTAAAAAATATAATTTTTATTCATATATACAAACTTTTGAACAATAGTCTAAAATAATATTATGAATCCATTTTAATTTTCCAAAATTTTAGACAATTGTAGATTTTTTTATTACATATTAAATCTTGTAAAATATATATATTTCCATTCATTCCTCAATTTGTTTTTCATAAATTGATATTTTTTATGAAAAAATAGGCCATATGTTTTAAAAGAATCTTACACATCTCTTTTTGAGGCTTCGCTTTCAAAAATTCAGGCTATATTGCAAGTCTTAATCCAAGACAAATAATGTCTCATTAAGTCTAAAATTATAACACATTTTCTATTATAAACTTTTTATTTATTTTAAAATTTATTATTATATATATGACTTATCTGAATTAAAAAAACTCATACACTCCTCACATAAAGTATTTTGAAATTTAAAAATGCAATACCTATAGATAGAACAATTTATGGAATTTTTCGAAAGTCATACATATCAATAAGAAGTATTTCATAATCATCATTAAAATTTCATTTTCAGACTTAAATTTGAAGCATTGAAAAATATTCATGTCTTATGAATTCTAGAAGATGTATTATGTTATCTAAAAAATCATACAAGTAATAGTAAAAGGTTTATTATGACATCTCTAAAATTCATATTAAACTCCAAAATACCAAGTCCCATAAAATTTACTCAGAATAATTAAATTTTTCTCAGAGAATATCCACAATCAATTAAAAAATCTTCAATCTATAAAATTCAGTAACCTCACCTTGTGTATTTAATTTTATCTAAGTGTTAAAACAATTTAGGTTTTCAAAATAGAACACAAAAACATTTTATAAACCAATTGGTATATTGAAGATTAAATTGTTATTTTGTTGATATTGTTTCAACAAGTAGTAAGTATTATATGTTAATGTGTTTAAATTTTTATGATTTATGGTCTAGTATTAATTTCGAATACATATGACAATTGTCTTGAGAGTATAAAAATGTTTCCAAAAATAGAATCCATCCCTTAATTTGGTGACAAATTAAATTGATGAAGTCCATTAAATATTATATTGTTATGCAAGAATATTATTAGTAATACAACCCTGAAAAAATATTTAAGTTGTTTTATGGTGATTAAATGATTAAATTTGTGGTCATGAATAAGTTGGTTTGGATTTATATATATTAATTCAATGATTTTATAACTAATGAATTTTCTATTTTATGATGTTGTAATCTAAATGACTATAAATTTAGGATAGAATTTAAAATATAATTCATTCATTGCCTAACTAATTAACCGACAAAACACATATGGGACCTTAGGTCAATTGTGTGGGAGATAGGTCTACCTGAATAGCCAGGGGTGGTAGGTGAGAAATAGGGCCTATATAGATCCCACATGGAGTTCTTGGAGTGTGTACAGAAAAAACATGTGTGTGCTCGGAGGGGAGTGCAACAATGTGGCATGGCTCATGTGGGGGTGTGGTAAGGAATTTCTGGGTTCAAAACCTAATTATGTAATGATACTTTTGTATCATGAGTTTAATTATTATTTTATCCCATGAAAATAGAAAACAATTATGTGGGACATTGTTCAAGCGCGACAATTTTCCTCCATTAAAAGAGGTAATATTAGAAGGTGGGTGATCCAATCATATATTTTTGTTCCATTTGATTTGGAAATAAACCATCATAATCCATATTAATAATAATACAAATAGATCCAATGCGATTTAAAAATAATCATATCCATAGAAAATAATCTCCAAAACATATTCCCTAGAAAAACCCCATGAAACATTTGGTAACGTATTTGACCATTGATTATGATAACCTCAATTGGGTCTCATGAATCTCCCCAATTTATCGACATCTCCTGACACATCCATTTTTCTCTATGGTTATCCCATACCTCTGTTTCTGATGTTTCCCCAGGGCACGCGCATCCTTCTGCTTAAGTGCGACAGGCACGAATTTTGTTACCCCACATTCCTACTTTCTAAAGGTAGGCGGCATTTGTTCCTTGTTCAGGGACGTCTGCTCGTTGATGGAAATGGGATGATGGGATGTAGGTTCTTCCTTCTGTGGATTCCTCCTCAGAGATCGTCACCTAGTCCTAGTATCCCACATAGATTTAATATGTTATACTTGAAACTCATCCCGGTGCCATATTTTTATGGACACTAGTTAATTAATCTGCTTCTATCAGGACATTCTCATGGGTCTGTGTAGAGACCCGTATCCTGACGTACATGGACATTACATTACATTTGCGGAACACTTAGTACATAACAAAAAAACACACACACAAGGATCGTAATAGTTTAGTGTCTTTGGAAACTCGGAATATAATCTTCTAATCGTGGTGAAAGATCTTCAAAATCTCCCATAAAGATCTTCATTTTTTTACCTAAAACCTTTCTTTATATCCTGGGGAAAAGAAAACATAAAAGGGTGAGCTCAAATGCTCAGTAAGGGTAAACAAAAGAAATATAAATCTCATCGTATACACAAGCACATAACTTTTGGAAATTTTAACCTGCAAAAGAGATCATAATTTCATAACATGGGATAAATCATGGCAGTGAAATGTAATCACAATAATCAGAATCTTAAAACATGAAACTTTGTGGCATTCACACATAATCATAGAGAATCATTTTTTTTAGTCAAGACTCATTGCCAAGACTATCTTAGTGGACAAAGTCCCTTTCTGAATCGAGTAACCCTCGTTTCAGTCCTGTTTCACTGAACCGGTATAACCTACCATTCCCGCCATGTCTATCTCATGAGATATAAAATCTTTACCCAATGCATTGGAGGGAGATATAGGTCCCACCCATCTTATAATGAATCCTTTCTTATGTGTGCCACATAATCATAAATCATACATCATCGCATAACACATATAACAAAAATGGGATTCTTGAAACATCATGACATCATAAACAATTCAAATACGATAAAGGAATTCATAAAAGTATTTACATAACAACATAATCAAATAAATGTAATAATAGGGATAAAAACAGAACCCTTTATTATCTTAGATGGAAAATGATTTTGATAAAACACTTGAAATGAATTCTTGAGGAAAATATCCTTTCTTTTTTAAAATCATTTTCTTTTCACAAAATTCAATGCAATTTTAATAGATAAGGGTTTTTGTTGAAAATAATAATGCAATATTGTAGAGGAAGCTTCTTGAAAATGAGGTGTTATGAAACTGTAAAAATCCGTTCACGCCGTATAAGTTAAAAAAACATTCTTCGTACTTTTGTCGAAAAAGTCAAAAAGTACCTCGTACGAAAAACGACAAAAGATTCCTTTCATATCTTTTACTAAAAACTCACCAAAGGGTAAAATTGGATTTAAACAATTGTAGGTGGATGGAAATAACATTACATATTGAGGAAACATAGATGTGGATGATAAAATACACCACATTAAATACCAACGTATAAACAATCTCGGATAAAAATGAGATTGTGATATTTCCCTTACCTTAGGTCCGATTAGCTTCGTGTGTGTACGAACCTCCTGTATAATGATTTAAATAATGTCATTGAATTATTACAGAATCATATTCATTGTTATGATATCATATATGGTTCACTTATGACTTTATATTACCCGTTCTTTTGTAAATTCCATGTTAAAGAAGCGTTTTGGGTAAAATCGTTTCATTTATCGTAGGTGTTTTGACTTGTTGTTCTTGACATTATTATTACTTATATCATGATTTACTTACTTCCAGAATATAAAATATGATTTATATATCATATATATTCAGTATATATATATATAATAGATAGATAAATGAAATGAAAAACACCGTTCATGGAGACGGTAGTCCGTACGTACGCATGAACGCTGTTTTCCTTTCCTTATTGTCTTGAATGGAAGTAAGTAGATGACATACATATATATATATATACATAAATCCAGTAGCTTTATAATGTCATATATTTCATTATTATTTCTTATACATACTTTATAATCATTCATGAATGGTTAATCATTGAGAATGAATCTCATCGCGTCGTGGAGACGGTATTCCGTACGTACGCACGAGCGATGATATCGTTCCCATGGTCGTGGAATTGTGTTTAAGTGTATGTAGACTATTTCAGTATCAATATAACTTTATAATAATCATATATAGTTACTCATTACACCATTATACCCATCCTATTAAGGTGGTGGTGGAAAATAGATTACACCACAGCGTGGAGACGGTATTCCGTACGTACGCACGCGCGGTGATTTCATTTTTCCGTAGGATGGATAGAAGGTTAATTAGGGTTGTTTCATATTTATAATAACATATCAGTATGTAATTAATACTGATGTTATTACTTTATCATGAAACAACTAAAGAAGAATAAGTTGAAGAAGAAAGAAATTGAAAAGATCGGTAATGGATATTACCTCTTCTTTGAAACGCCTCTTTGAATCCTCCACTTAGGGAACTAAGATTGGTCTTTGAAGAAGACCAGGACCTCTAGGATTATTCTAGGGAAGTGGAGAATATATTTTGGCAGGGGTAGGCCGATCTTGAGTGCTCAAATTGGTGTGAGGAGGAGGGGGAGGAGGTGTCCTTTTATAAGGGAGGAGAGGGGCACCTTAGGAATACCTCAAAATATTATTTTATATTAAAGTCAAAATCGGTTTATAATGGATACAAAGGGTCTTATTTCGAAGCTAAAGTTGGGATGGGTCGAAATCCAATCAACCAATAGGATTTAGACAAGTATAGGTTATTATTTTAACCTTATCAATTAGATTTAACTCTAAGTTAAATAATTTAACTTTTACCGTGTCTTTTGGTTTTCTTATACTATATGGTTAATAAACTTACTATAACATGCCAAACGAACCCCAAATTGTTTATTATTAATTTATATATCCTTATCTAAGTCATTTGGCCGAACCTTATATTTTTAGGAATAAAATAACAATTAATAATATAATATTTGATTTAAAAACTATTTTGTGTCAATTTTGACACTATTTGATATATGATTTTTGTGAAAGTCATAACAGAATTATATGATCTAAACAAGTTGATTAAATCAACACTAATATATCATAGTAACCTATAAAAATAGTGGAATTCATAAAAATTCTCAAATTATATATATTTGGGTATTTATAACATCAATTATGTCAATATTTCATTAATAAGATAATTACTGCATCATCGTTGTGTCATAAATAAATTAAATTATTTAATGTCTAAAAATTATAAATAAAATACCATCATGTAGGAAATCTTGTTATCTTTCTAATGAATATTTATAGTCGAATTTATCTTATGTGTAACCCCATATTAAAAATGTTTTAGTAAATAAACTTTGATTTTAACTCTTTTAACACTTCTTTAAATAAATAAATAATAAATGTCCTAATCTAATCCAAGTGGGCCTAAATGGTCATATTTTATTCCTAAGTTTGTTTTTGGTCGAATTACACTTATCCAATAGAATTAGGACATCTGTTAGGCTAATAATAAAATCATTTTTACCCTTAATTACCCTATTTACTTTTAACCGTGGTAAAAAAAAGTAAAAAGTTACTATTCACCAAAAATTATTTTCATCTCATTGAACCACATTTTAGTCCTTGATATTAACCGTGTCTGTCGGATTTTCGAAATTCCATTCACAGAAGTGGTAAAATTAAGTTTTATGCAAAATTCAGTTTTTAACCTACCACTTAGTGGTTTCACTATTCATAAAAAATTGAAGGTTTTCAGAAAAATGCCAAAATTTCATCCTAAGCTATATTTCATATTCTGAATTCAAAAATGAAATCTATTTAACCAAATTCATAACATAGAAGTTGCATTAATTAATTTTATAATTAAATCCCGCTGTTAAAACAAATAGCGTGTTTTTAAGAAACAATATCTATCAAAAGATTGACACTTGATTATGTCTGGTTTAAATGTGAAATTACATTCAGTGACCAAAATTGTATTAAATTGTAAAAATATATTCTAAATATACTTTAAAACCACTCAAATTAATAATTTATCACTATTAATTATTTCGATTAAAAAAGTTGTTTTTAATTATAATTTAGTAATTTTCACTATTCATCAGAATATGAAAGTTATCCGAAAAGTACCAAAATTTCACCTTAGGCTAAATTCGATACTCTGAATCCAAAAATGAAGTCCATTTTGAGAGCTAAATTTTCTAAAATTTAAAAAGTGGTTATTACAATTCATAATGGCTAGTTTTAATAATATTTTAATAGCATATCGTTGTTTCGTGAAACTCAGTATTGTGTACTACACACGCTATCGAGGAAGGTTGTGATTGTGTGTAATTCAAGGCAAGTCAAAGATGTGTGTTGTGCAAGCTCCTTTTGGTGTAGCGTACAACAAAAGACATTAATAAAATTTAAAAGAATATTTTTCATAAAATCTCGGGCTGTTACATTCTACCCCCCTTAAAATGAATTTCGCCCTCGAAATTCGTCGGGGTTATAAATGGTTTACTAATCGAAAGTTTCTTTAATAGAAACCCATATCGTAAAAAGGAATATCAAAACCAATCTTTAAAAACAAAAGTATGAAACGTAACGGTTACCCAAATAAACTAATCACTGGGTTTCCACATAGGTGAAAATATGGATATGGAAGAGAAATCTAACCATCATGTTCTGATGGAGAGTGGTAGAGAACATGGCTATGAAATAGCCAACAATCAGAAAGACATAGATTTGTGACAATATAAGGTACCATCTGATTTATCAGATATAAGAGCACTAGGACAACATTTTTGGTTTTCAAGATCGTTTCCCTAAAGTTAAAGAATTTGAATTAGAATAAATACTTACTTTATTTTGGTACAATCCCACTGTTGTTCGTGCCTTTAAAAATTTCCACTTCATCTATTAAATAAATGAAGTTGAATTTGTTATTCGTGAAGTGTTAGAAGATCATGTGATAGAATGACGGGTCATTCTATCTGTCTCAAAAGGTTAGCAAAATTTATATACATAAGTCGATCTATAGTGGGATTAATCATATATGGTTCCTAAAATGGAATTATACTTCATATATCATACTGCTTAATATAATAAAACTAGTTTCTACTAAACAGGGACTTCCTGTAGGCCAGTGGTAGGCAATAAAGGCCAGTCGCACTTCGGTTGTGGGTTCGATTCCCACAGCCTTGTCCGACGTGATGGGTTGTCGCCCGTCCTGCAGGTTGTCCTTTTTCTAAAACTATATTACTATAACATCCCATCAATAATATCGAAAAAAAACTTCTATCCTTAAACAATACTAACTTATGTCCAACATAATCCATTGTAATCTTTAGGCTTATCCATAATACTGCAGTCCACTCTCATAATATAGTGAAAACGATTACCAGAGATTTAATATTGTCATTGATCCCCATATATCATAAGATATGTCTTGTTGGTCACATTCCAAACATTCAAAGGCCTTAATCATTTATTCTCTTGAAGAATGAATACCCATTGAACCTTAGTGAAATCATGAATACTGTTAAAAGTTAACACTTTCCACACACCAAAATCCAAAAACTCTATATACTCAAAACATAATATAACCTTCTCCTTATATCAGTCATGAGCTCATGAATACTATCAATCATTTAATTTTCTCCTTATCCCTACATTATGCGCATATCATATACATTCCAAAAATATCTGAATAAACTTCTATGGATACTGGTAACATTAATCATACACTTTCAAAACTCAAGGAAAGACAATAGTGTAACAATACTTAGATGTCTTTTTATTCCAACATTACACATGATAAACATGTAATCATTCCACTACATTCTTAATCCATTTTCCAAGATTCAACAATTCTTTCATCTCACATATCATTTGTAGTCTCTTCATCATCATCAACATAAATACTTCCCATACGACCATACTGATTCTCTTCATGAGACTTTCCCTTAGGGCATTGGTTTGCATAATTCCCGTACATTCCACATTTAAAACATTTAACCAGTGTTGATGTCGTAGCAATATCATTATCCTCATCCCTGGTGTTAACTGAACCTTTTCCTTTGCACTTACTGGCTTTGTGTCCTTCTTTTCCACACCCAAAGCATCTTCCAATTCCTTTGAAACATTCTCCTTGATGCCTCTTCCCACATGAATTACATAGGGGAAATTGATCTTTCTTTCCTCTATGATCATCATGAAACTCCGTCTTTCTCTTATTAGCCGAGTCAGGAAACTTATCAAATTTTACTTTATTTATCATATTATGAGATTGCTGATTCGGCATAATAATTATGTTTGGACTTCCAAATCCCATTTCATTATGAAGAATATCATTCCATTGTCCATCATATCCTCCATTATCGTGAATCATCTTGTTTCCAGCCATTTTCTAAAACCCAAAAAGAATAGTGTGAGAGGCAAAAATCATGCTAGGGAAAACAACATAATAAAGGGGAAGTACCTTCAATATCTAACATCTTAGGTTTAATTCTATGATCTTTAGAGTAATTCTAGTACTATAACCTATACGTATACTTAACCTTAGGGACATCCATAGACATACCTTAGAAATATCTCTAGGGATCTCACTAAAGTTCTCGCATCCTAGTTTCCAAAGGTTGACTAAACCTTTCCTCTGATACCAACTGTAGAGACCCGTATCCTGACGTACATGGACATTAAATTACATTTGCGGAACACTTAGTACATAACAAAAAAACACACACACAAGGATCGTAATAGTTTAGTGTCTTTGGAAACTCGGAATATAATCTTCTAATCGTGGTGAAAGATCTTCAAAATCTCCCATAAAGATCTTCCTTTTTTTTACCTAAAACCTTTCTTTATATCCTGGGGAAAAGAAAACATAAAAGGGTGAGCTCAAATGCTCAGTAAGGGTAAACAAAAGAAATATAAATCTCATCGTATACACAAGCACATAACTTTTGGAAATTTTAACCTGCAAAAGAGATCATAATTTCATAACATGGGATAAATCATGGCAGTGAAATGTAATCACAATAATCATAATCTTAAAACATGAAACTTTGTGGCATTCACACATAATCATAGAGAATCATTTTTTTTAGTCAAGACTCATTGCCAAGACTATCTTAGTGGACAAAGTCCCTTTCTGAATCGAGTAACCCTCGTTTCAGTCCTGTTTCACTGAACCGGTATAACCTACCATTCCCGCCATGTCTATCTCATGAGATATAAAATCTTTACCCAATGCATTGGAGGGAGATATAGGTCCCACCCATCTTATAATGAATCCTTTATTATGTGTGCCACATAATCATAAATCATACATCATCGCATAACACATATAACAAAAATGGGATTCTTGAAACATCATGACATCATAAACAATTCAAATACGATAAAGGAATTCATAAAAGTAATTACATCACAACATAATCAAATAAATGTCATAATAGGGATAAAAACAGAACCCTTTATTATCTTAGATGGAAAATGATTTTGATAAAACACTTGAAATGAATTCTTGAGGAAAATATCCTTTCTTTTTTAAAATCATTTTCTTCTCACAAAATTCAATGCAATTTTAATAGATAAGGGTTTTTGTTGCAAATAATAATGAAATATTGTAGAGGAAGCTTCTTGAAAATGAGGTGTTATGAAACCGTAAAAATCCGTTCACGCCGTATAAGTTAAAAAAAACATTCTTCGTACTTTTGTCGAAAAAGTCAAAAAGTACCTCGTACGAAAAACGACAAAAGATTCCTTTCATATCTTTTACTAAAAACTGACCAAAGGGTAAAATTGGATTTAAAAAATTGTAGGTGGATGGAAATAACATTACATATTGAGGAAACATAGATGTGGATGATAAAATACACCCCAGTAAATACCAACGTATAAACAATCTCGGATAAAAATGAGATTGTGATATTTCCCTTACCTTAGGTCCGATTAGCTTCGTATGTGTCCGAACCTCCTGTATAATGATTTAAATAATGTCATTGACTTATTACAGAATCATATTCATTGTTATGATATCATATATGGTTCACTTATGACTTTATATTACCCGTTCTTTTGTAAATTCCATGTTAAAGAAGCGTTTTGGGTAAAATCGTTTCATTTATCGTAGGTGTTTTGACTTGTTGTTCTTGACATTATTATTACTTATATCATGATTTAATTACTTCCAGAATATAAAATATGATTTATATATCATATATATTCAGTATATATATATATAATAGATAGATAAATGAAATGAAAAACACCATTCATGGAGACGGTAGTCCGTACGTACGCATGAACGCTGTTTTCCTTTCCTTATTGTCTTGAATGGAAGTAAGTAGATGACATACATATATATATATATACATAAATCCAGTAGCTTTATAATGTCATATATTTCATTATTATTTCTTATACATACTTTATAATCATTCATTAATGGTTAATCATTGAGAATGAATCTCATCGCGTCGTGGAGACGGTATTCCGTACGTACGCACGAGCGATGATATCGTTCCCATGGTCGTGGAATTGTGTTTAAGTGTATGTAGACTATTTCAGTATCAATATAACTTTATAATAATCATATATAGTTACTCATTACACCATTATACCCATCCTATTAAGGTGGTGGTGGAAAATAGATTACACCACAGCGTGGAGACGGTATTCCGTACATACGCACGCGCGGTGATTTCATTTTTCCGTAGGATGGATAGAAGGTTAATTAGGGTTGTTTAATATTTATAATAACATATCAGTATGTAAGTAATACTGATGTTATTACTTTATCATGAAACAACTAAAGAAGAAGAAGTTGAAGAAGAAAGAAATTGAAAAGATCGGTAATGGATATTACCTCTTCTTTGAAACGCCTCTTTGAATCCTCCACTTAGGGAACTAAGATTGGTCTTTGAAGAAGACCAGGACCTCTAGGATTATTCTAGGGAAGTGGAGAATATATTTTGGCAGGGGTTGGCCGAGCTTGAGTGCTCAAATTGGTGTGAGGAGGAGGGGGAGGAGGTGTCCTTTTATAAGGGAGGAGAGGGGCACCTTAGGAATACCTCAAAATATTATTTTATATTAAAGTCAAAATCGGTTTATAATGGTTACAAAGGGTCTTATTTCGAAGATAAAGTGGGGATGGGTCGAAATCCTAACAACCAATAGGATTTAGACAAGTATAGGTTATTATGTTAACCTTATCAATTAGATTTAACTCTAAGTTAAATAATTTAATTTTTACCGTGTCTTTTGGTTTTCTTATACTATATGGTTAATAAACTTACTATAACATTCCAAACGAACCCCAAATTGTTTATTATTAATGTATATATCCTTATCTAAGTCATTTGGCCGAACCTTAGATTTTTAGGAATAAAATAACAATTAATAATATAATATTTGATTTAAAAACTATTTTGTGTCAATTTTGACACTATTTGATATATGATTTTTGTGAAAGTCATAACAGAATTATATGTTCGAACCAAGTTGATTAAATCAACACTAATATATCATAGTAACCTATAAAAATAGTGGAATTCATAAAAAGTCTCAAATTATATATATTTGGGTATTTATAACATCAATTATGTCAATATTTCATTAATATGATAATTACTGCATCATCGTTGTGTCATAAATAAATTACATTATTTAATGTCTAAAAATTATAAATAAAATACCATCATGTAGGAAATCTTTTTATCTTTCTAATTAATATTTATAGTCTAATTTATCTTATGTGTAACCCCATATTAAAAATGTTTTAGTAAATAAACATTGATTTTAACTCTTTTAACACTTCTTTAAATAAATAAATAATAAATGTCCTAATCTAATCCAAGTGGGCCTAAATGGTCATATTTTATTCCTAAGTTTGTTTTTGGTCGAATTACACTTATCCAATAGAATTAGGACATGTGTTAGGGTAATAATAATATCATTGTTACCCTTAATTACCCTATTTACTTTTAACCGTGGTAAAAAAAAAAGTAAAAAAGTTACTATTCACCAAAAATTATTTTCATCTCATTGAACCACATTTTAGTCCTTGATATTAACCGTGTCTGTCGGATTTTCGAAATTCCATTCACAGAAGTGGTAAAATTAAGTTTTATGCAAAATTCAGTTTTTAACCTACCACTTAGTGGTTTCACTATTCATCAAAAATTGAAGGTTTTCAAAAAAATGCCAAAATTTCATCCTAAGCTATATTTCATATTCCAAATTCAAAAATGAAATCTATTTAACCAAATTCATAACATAGAAGTTTCATTAATTAATTTTATAATTAAATCCCGCTGTTAAAACAAATAGCGTGTTTTTAAGAAACAATATCTATCAAAAGATTGACACTTGATTATGTCTGGTTTAAATGTGAAATTACATTCAGTGACCAAAATTGTATTAAATTGTAAAAATATATTCTAAATATACTTTAAAACCACTCAAATTAATAATTTATCACTATTAATTATTTCTATTAAAAAAGTTGTTTTTAATTATAATTTAGTAATTTTCACTATTCATCAGAATATGAAAGTTATCCGAAGAGTACCAAAATTTCACCAAAGGCTAAATTCGATACTCTGAATCCAAAAATGAAGTCCATTTTGAGAGCTAAATTTTCTAAAATTTAAAAAGTGGTTATTACAATTCATAATGGCTAGTTTTAATAATATTTTAATAGCATATCGTTGTTTCGTGAAACTCAGTATTGTGTACTACACACGCTATCGAGGAAGGTTGCGATTGTGTGTAATGCAAGGCAAGTCAAAGATGTGTGTTGTGCAAGCTCCTTTTGGTGTAGCGTACAACACAAGACATTAATAAAATTAAAAAGATTATTTTTCATAAAATCTCGGGCTGTTACAGTCTGGTTGCAGAAGAAACCATCAGTTAGGGGAGTAGTCACGTTGGGCATCACCAGCGTGTCTCGATGCTAGGGATTGGTGTGTCTTTCTTCTGTCCTTTGTTATAGGGCTTCTTGAGGGCATGTAAGCCTGAGGCATCCCACGTTGAATGTGGGGAATTATATGCCATAGGCACATATTTGAGTTTTTCCTCAGCTTCCCATGTTTAACAAAGGGTATGACTCGAGTTTATAGTCCAGCGGGGATGGATCAGACTGATCAGAACACTAATTAGAGTGGATCAGATTGAGGAACCCCCAACGGGGTGACACCGATATTGGGGCCACCATGTGGGAGGCTCCCCGAATGCTGCGGAGGAGAATGAGGTGGCCTGATCTCACCGGGATGTGGTGACCTGGGAAAGAATTAGGATGGACTATGTTTTTGGGCTTGAGCCTCGAAGATACTTCCTACGTACCATGCCTTGACCTGGATCAATGTCCACGTAATTCGGGAATATAGAATAATGTTATGCGGGACAGGGTAGAAATGATGTTAAGGGGGTCGTAGCAACTGGGTGGTGGGCTTAAACCTCCGGGAGGCTTCCTACGTACCATGACATGACATGGATCAAAGAACATTTAGTTCAGCATGGGGTGTGTCGGAAAACTGACGTGACGATGGACTGGGGGTCCGATGGGTGATAGACATGAACATCATGGAGGCTTCCGATGTACTATTCCTTGACATCGATAAAATACCACATAGTTTAGGATGGGTTGTGTCAGCAAACTGACATGAAGATGGACTGAGGGTCCTATGGCTGATAGGCTTGAACCTCAGAGAGGTTTCCTACGTACCATGCCTTGACATGGATCAAAGACTACATAGTTCAAGAAGGGTGTCATCAGTGAACCGATGATAAGGTGAACCTGGGGGTCCACCTGTGATGGGCTTGAACCTCAGGTAGGCTTCATACGTACCATTCCTTGACATGGATCAAAGTCCACATAGTTCAGGAAGGGTTTCGTCAGCGAATCGACGTGAAGGTGAACCCCGGGGTCCATTGTAGATGGTATTGAACCTCAGGGAGGGTTCCTACGTTTCATGCCTTGACATGGATCAATGTCCTTGTAGTTGAGGAAGGTTTTCGTCAGTGAACCTACATGAAGGTGAACCCGGGGGTCCACTGGTGATGAGATTAAACATCAGGGAGGCTTCCTACGTACCATGCCTTGTTATGGATCAATGTCCCCGTAGTTCGGAATGGTGTGGGTTTCGGAGAACCCACATGAAGAAGGACCATGGTCCAAGTGGTTGGCAGTATTGAACCTTATGGAGGCTTCCTACATACCATGTTTTGACATTGATCAAAGACCATGTAGTTTTGGATGGTGTGGGGCTTACACTCTAGGTTGCCCATGGTGTTTATGGGGGCTTGGCACACTGACATAGAGAAAATCATGTCCAATGGTTATTGGGATTGAACCTCCTGGAGGCTTCCTATGTACCATGACATGACATGGATCAAATTCCACGTAGTTCAGGCGTGTAGTTTAATGTCATGCAGGATGAGGCGAGATACAGTTTAACGTCATGCGGGGCTGGGGTGGTGTCATGGTCGACACTTACTCTAAGCCCACATGTGTCATTCTGGGTGTGAGAAACAATAGGCATCAGAGACCTGATGATCAAGTCGTGAAACATGCTTCCATGAGAGGTGGAGTGGGGCTTTCTCGTGGAGCGGTCCAAGGATAGTGAGATTGGGACTTACAATAGGTTAGAGGCCCGATGGCGAAAAAGTGCAGTGGGAGAGGGATTTGGGTTCAATGTGGGGAAGATCCTCATTCCCTATCACACCCACTGCTAGCCTTGGCATAGAGGAAGTGAGGAGGATCATGGGTGCTACCTCCTGCAAGAAAATCTTGGGGATTAGACCAAAATGGATGCCCTTCCCTGTGGAAAAACTCCACTTCAAGAAGGATGATATCATCCCTTGTAGAGACTAGGGGGTGTGGAGAATGCCTATGGTGGGGGGACCCTGCGTGTGAGGCATGGTGTTAGGTCACAGTTTAATGTCATCTGTTGAGGATGAAGGTTCTTGGAAGTTTAACGTCTTGTAGCTCAGACGAGGCGGGTTTACTCCGCAACCTTAGGACATACATAACCAGTACCCTTTGCTCATTGTGGTAGGGAAGGCACCGGCAACACCGTACTGAGGGGGTGTAATGGAACGAACCATCGAGGGGTCCACATTAGCATGGCTATGCGAAGAGGCAATATCCATTAGGGTTCTTATGTGAAGAAGCATTAGGCGTAGAAACGCTACGGGTGGTATCGTCTAGCGGAATTTGAAGTCACATCGTGCCAACGTGGAGGGTCACACGGGAAAAGGATTTTCCAAGCAGAGGGGTCCATAGGCCGGGGAATTATAGAGCCCTATTTTTCCGCATGGGGGAGGTAACTTGTGAGGGGGTGTGCTTCGTGAAGCGGGGTGCCTTATCCTTAGCATGGGACATAGGGGAAAATGGGAGGTTCTTCACGAAGTGGAAGGGAATTCGCGGAGCACAACCTCACAGAGCAAAGGTGCCTCCCGGAGCAAGGTGTCGGGAAGCGATATTCTTCATGAAGTACAATAATCATAACATAGAAAATGGATCAATTGTACTTGAAGGGTGATTCACGAAGCATAAACACTCTGCGATTAGCGGGGTCCCCTTGGGGATCCCCTTCTTTCGCAAAAGTCCTTATGCTTCGTGAAAGGCATCCCTCTCAGAAGAGGGGATCAAACAAGACAATGGGGAGGAACTTCGCAAAACAGAAGTATATCACTTAGATCATTGTTCTATGAGCGGAAGAGTGATTCGTGATTTGGGGGATGAGAAACCGAAAGGTCGGATTGTCCCACCATAAGGCTTTAGGGGAGTCCCGTATTTATAGGCAAAAGGTGTCGCAGAGCAGGGCTCACATGGCGCGAAGAGGGGTTGGGCAGAATCGCAGTGGGCTCACGAACGTCAAATGGAGTGATGGAGCGTCCCACCTCCTTGGATTCGCAGCGGGTACGGGATGTTCAAATGCGTTCAAGGAGCGTCTGTCTTCCTTGTCATCGCGGCAGGTTCACGAATATCAAATTCATTTTCGGAGACACCCGCCTTTTTCGTTTCGCAGCGACCACAGTGCTTGGGGGTCTCCACGAAGGGGCTTCGCGAGGCAGTTTGTGGGGCCGTCATGGGGTGTCATATGTTTTGTTCCAAAATTTGGCACCAAAAAATGCCCCCTCAGACATAGATCCACTGAGAGATAAAGGGTCTAAATCTGAGGGAAATCTCCAAAATCCTTGGTCCTTCGCAGTACGGATTCGCAACGCATGATCGCGAGGCGGACTCCGGACGCATGGGCCGGGCACGCCGCGAAGCTCCGTGTGGCCAAGACGTCCTGTGAAGCTCCTAAGGCCGTCGTCTATAAATAGGGTGTTGGCCCTCTCTTTTTTCCTTTACTTTCTCTGTGATCTTTTTTTCTTGCTCTCTCGATTCATGAAGATCTATGTACTCCGCGAGTGATCTGTGTGAATCGAGGATTCACGACGCATAGTGAGTCGTTGACTCTGCGTTTGCACTCCGCGTTTCGGCTTTGAATGTTGAGGCAATGCTTCTGTGAATTGTCTTCACAATCGGATTTCACAAATTCAATTCTCAAAAGATCTTTGCGAACCAACCAACCAAAGTTCCATGTTCCAGAACCAAAGGCCCACCAAGAAGCTGCCCATGGGGTCCTTGAAGATGCTGCCGGAAGGGATGAAATGGAGAACAAACTAGGGCTAGGAGATATACTTCGGAGCCACTTGGACCATATTTATTTGGTGGAGCTGCTATCAGAGATCCAAAAGAACTATCAACTATGAAGGAGGTTTCCTCTGTAAGGCTTCGGGCTGAGGAATGATGTCTTCATCCCTGTAACAAGTAGGGATGAGCCAGCCTACTGGTTCTGGAGCACGTTGTGCTAGCACCGTTGGTTCAGGGTGCCTGATGGTCATGCCCGGGAGGACTTCAAGCCTATCATTGCCGATCTCCAATACAATCATCTGATAAATGTCGATGGGGGGGGGGGCATTACAGCTAGAGACGTCCCCTCCACTTTACTGAACCATCATTAAGGCAGTGCTGGGAACCCAAAAAAGGGGTGGTCCGAGGAATGGGACCTACACCAGGGTGGAAATTTCACAGATGATAGGGATTGGGCCTACTGGGTAGGCACCTCGTGCTAGGATTTTCGGGCAGAGATGAGATGAGTGGGCCTGGATGAGGAAGATTGGGCATCCCAGTTCCACATCTACCAGCTGAAGCAGTTGATGTCAGAGATTTTGAGCTAGTGGTCACAGGGGACCAATACCATTCACCTGAATAACTGGGAGGTCGACATCAGCCTATGAGATGTGCATCATATCTCATGGGTCCGAATACTGGGGGTGATGTACGAAGAATTCCTCCCAGCCACGGGTACGTGGGAGGATCCGGAGTAGATGCCACGTCTGGAAATGGAACTGATGGAGAACGTTCCTGGGGAGGATAAGGAGGTAGTGAGGGATGTCCACTTCCCGAACTGGTTCAAGAAGTTCTTGAACATCCCAGAAATCAGGATGTTCCCAGCAAGGCCTCGAACTTTCCCAAATGGTGGTCGGAGCAAGGAAAACACGTATTGGGGGTTGCTGGAGAATAACAATTGGAAGACCTGGGGGTTCAGTGTTAGCACTGAACAACGACAAATATTCATGCTGGAGGCATTCATCGCAGCCCCCATCTATGGTTGGATCCTTCAGGTGAGGGATACAAACATGGGAGTGCAGCCAGGAACTTTCATCATGGCATCTACTTTGGAGACAGGAGGGAGGGTCAACCTGGGGATCTCGATGCTCTCTAAATTGTACAAAGTACTGTGGCACAACCGCAAGGGAATAGGCCACAGAGGATATGAGGGTCTTTCCACCTCTTGTATATGTGGATGGAGGTGCACATCAGAGAGATCTACGAGTATCCAAACTCCATCTCGCCTCCTGGGTCGAACTTTCCTCCCTCAATCTTGAATGTCGTAGGGAGATTTCTGACCAAGATGACCACACCATCGACTCTAAACCAGGCGTGTAGGGTGGAGAAATTCAATTTACACCCGTTCCCATTAACTAAGGGGGCCTTCATGGATGATGGATAGTGAACAGAAGAGAACAGAGCCTACCTCCTGGCCTTTCTAGGTGGAGTCCTGGTGGCCAGTGTGGACCGTGAGCGTCTCTGTGATCCGTGCACCCCACACCGGTTCGCTAAGAAATTATGGTGGATATAGCATCTGACCTCGTAGGTCTACCATGGGGTACACTACGCGGACCACCAATGTGTAATGATGCAGATGTGGCTCATGTTCACACAGGAGGATGGGAAGATTCGGAATGTATTGCATATGCTGACCGTCGTCCTAGGGATGATTAAAAAATACGCCCAGAGTTGGTAGGAAGCCTACCCAGGGGAGATGCTGAAGCGGACAACAATTCGGGTTGGTGAGGGTGAGCCTCCCCAAACCTTGGGATGGGACCGGAAGGTGACAAGGGCATCCCAGAGTGGTGGGGCTGCTGTAGCGGCGGCGCCCGCACTAGTTGAGAAGGGAGCAGCAACATCAGGTCCGGATGTGGCAGCGGAGCCGGTGGTCCCAATGGAACAAAGTCATCTAGAGGGGCGTCCACTGAGAGGGTTCTGTAGGATTCACACTCAGGCCTTGGGTAAACGGCTCCACCACATTGAAATGGTATAGAATGATACCTTTCTGGAGTCATAGGACTTCTGGGAGGTCAACCCAAAATTCCATGGCCTACCCGAATTATTGGAGCACCTTAACCGCCTCGAGATGGACATACTGGGGACTGGCCCCATTAGAGTCGGATTTGTAGAATCCCAGGCAGATGCTGAGCAGTACATAGCCGAGATGGAGTAATTTATCCATTCCCAGGGTGCCCTGCACCCGATGACAGACCGAGTCAGGGAACTGTTTGATTTCACGGTCCCTCTACTGCTTTTAGCCGCTGATCTGAGGGAGCGCTTTTCCCTACTGGAGAATCAGATGAGTCCTCCTGGGGAGACGAGGCTGGTAAAGAGTGTCAGCAGGAGGTGGGTGAAGTCGGCGACAAGTCCTCGGATCTCAAAGATTTCATGGAGGCTCTTGAGGTAAAATCCCATGTTCTTTTTTCAGAGCCTATATGTAGGTTACTCTAGATTTCTTATTAGCTTATGTACTATATAGAAGGACCTCATGCATAGACCTCATTCTCGCCCCTCAGCGGGCACCGAAGCAAGACCTTCAGGATCCTCGGTCGTGGCTGCATCAACCTCCACGTCTAGCAAGACCGCGACAGTTGAGGTGGCTCCCCTGGAGTCTCCAGACCTGCCAACCATATACTGGGGCCCAGATTTTGGGGTTCTGACGACATCAGACCAAGAGCGAGACCAGGGATTTGACCTCTGTAAGTCTTCTCCACTGCATTCCCAACAGTCATCCCTTGACCACATTAATTGGGATTCACGTCCCCTTCTTGTAGTGTACAGTCCTTCAATAGGCATGGGATACTACAGCGAAGTTGGTCGGTGCTTCTGGTAGTGTCCTTCCCAAGGCATTCCAATGGTCGTGGAAGTGAACACCCAGCCTGAACGAACCACATCCCTCCCAATACCTAGCGGGGTATCCATTGGGACTACACCTGAGATCATAGAGGTTGGATCTGATGATGAGGATCAACCAGACGATTCATGCCCCACCACACCTGATCTGACGCCAGACGTGGACCTAGCCGAGGAGTTACTGGGAGAATTTCTTACAAACGACCCACCAATCATGTTTACTAGAATGAGATGGCCTCTGACGAGGAGGATAGTAAAAGTGTCTATCACCGATCATGGAAGATGATCAAGCGCTTCATCGACTACACCCTCCAAGCACTATGGTTGAACTAGAGAGACATACTTCGCTCGCGGCTATACCAACTGTCTGTTGGTGGAGTGGATTACTGATGTCCTCACATGCTCATTCAAGATCTTATGGTGGAAATGATTCAGGAGTATGACTGTGGCCTTGGCGTGGGCTGGCAGGGGAGGAAGGCAGTGAACATCAAGTGGCTCCAGAAGGCTGAGGATGAGGTCCAGCAGCTGCAAAACCGGGTGAACTAGCACTTGACCTCCCTCAATGCGCAATCTGAGCTGAAATCATGACTGATGGCCCAGCTGGCAGAATCTGAAGATGGCCTGAGGTGATCTTCTGGGGAGATGAACGCTATTCGGGCCGACGCAGAGTAGGCCCAGATTGCGGCCAACGAATTGCGCCCTCCCACTGTCATGGAGGAGTGGGAGGTGAAAAATCGGTAACATATCTTGGACGCCACCAGCCAGAGGGTGGTGGAGCTGCAATGTTCATTCGACGAGGTCAATCCATCCTTGGGGGGAGATAACCCCTGAGTGTTGAAATGATTACAAACCATTTAAACGTACTTTCATGCTTTGATTGTCTAAATTACATAGAATTCATGAGTTCTATTGTTATCATAGGTTTATTTCATCCTTATAATGTTCATGGAGAATCCAGCAACCATTCCCTAATCTCACATGGGTCATGCTCGATGTGAGAAACAAGGGATGCTACTTCATCACCCCTTCCAAATGTAGGAGTGCAAACCAAGCTTCAGGAATCCGGGGTTTGAACAACCGGTCTGGATTTTTGGGAAATGGGAGAGTCCTGGCTGGAGAACAATGTTCTCAGAACATCCAAATTATCATTTTCCTCGCGTGATCTTATTAACTAATGGTGTAATTCTAGGGGCGCCGAAATCAATCCGAACAGACGATAATGGGAAGTGTGAATCATGATACCCGGGATTCGGAACATTGTGGAGGTGGCATGAAAATAATGAATAACTATTGACCACATTTGAAACACAGTATTCTTATTGTATTATCCTAGAGTGGGGCATAGAAATGAGGGTCGACTATTAAACTTGTTCGAAACAAGTGACATCTCGCAAATGTCATCCATTAGTCTTCCGGAACATTGGCCTAGGACAGTTGACTTGCCATAATATGAGCATCAATACAATTAGGGGGCTCCTCCAGATATGAAAGATGATGAGGGACTGAATAAGGTACACAAAAATCATTAGATGTGGAGTGATGGTTTGTTCGAATAGAATCTGGAACTCACGAAATTACGCCACCATGGCAGAAACACATTGGATGGGCGCATCGGTTTGATCAGGGATCATTCCTTGTTTCAGATAGGGGCTTTCTGGTGAGGGGGGGCTTCCACATCGCAATGCCATCGTGGGTTATCTAGAACTTGTTCGGGGAAAATTTTATGTTGCACGGTTCCCCACAAGGGGTCAGGCCAGGGGCCGGAAATGGAGAGGAACATGACCTTATGATTCCTGGGGTTGGACCCTAGTCAAAATACCATGGTGTCTCTATGTATCCCATGAGGATTGGAATCAAGCCGTAAGTAGTTTTCGAAGTGCAGTATAATCATAGACCAACACTGAAAGGTGAAGTCCCCTCGAGGAGACGCTCTAGTGCATCCCAAGACTAACATGGGGCATCCTGAACATGTTTAGGATAGAACTACGGTTTAGTGTCATGTGTTTATGAAATATGTATTCCTGCCGTTTAAAGGCATACGATAGGAAGTGGAGTGAAAGGGAAGTGCCCAAGGATCATGTGATGCAATCGCTATGAAACCAACATGAATGAGGACTTGGAGTCCAAATCCCACCATGTACCCTCGGAGGAAACTCTTCAGGTCGAGGGACCAAGAGTGAGAATTAGGCTGGGCCTGAAGCAGAGTGGTCGAGCGTTCCTACGTTCCCCATGAGGATAGTAATCAAGCCATACATAGTTCTGAGAGCATAGTTTAACATCCTGCGGGACGATGAGTAGCTTGGACGCACCGATAAACATCCTTCCAAAACAACTAAGCCCACGTGAGTCGTGCTCGGTGTGGGAAAAAAGATGTAATGGGGATCATTACCAACACAATAAGGGGAATGTTAGGGCGGATGGACGCTTGGTGAATGTCCTCCCAATGATTCTAACTCTTCCATGAAGCGCACCTAGAAACGCGATGTGATAAAGCTGAGTATGTCAAAATCCTACTTGGATGTGGGAGAGTGGAAATGTGTGAATCATGATGCTCGCAATCTGGAACCCAATGATGGTGGCATGACGATGGAGGATAACTATTGATCATGGTGGAAACACATCATCCACATCACATTATCCTAGAATAGGGACATACAAATGAGGGTCGACCATTGACCATGTTCGAAACATGGGACATGTCACAAATGTCATAAAAAATCCTTAGGGATGTTGGCCCGAAACGGTAGGAGAGCCCTTAGGCCTAGCATCCATGGAGATCCCTTAGCCCTAGCATCCATGGAGGGACCATAGGCCTAGAATCCATGTCGTCCAAGGGTCCTTTTGTATGTGGAAGAGGATGAGGATCCAAATAGCGAGCTCACAAAGCTTGGACATGGAACAAGGGGAATATCCCTATGAAAATTCCACAATTCTGGAACATTGTCAGAACACATCTAAATATGAAAACAAGACTTATTAGATATAGGAAGTCGAGTCCCTTCCAAGAGGGATATCGTAGTTTTAGGTCATAGATCTTGGACCATAGGTGGTAGGAAACATGGGAGACTCATAGTGAGTAATTACAAAAAACCCACCCGAATGGGAACTGGGGGTTCCGACCACCACGTGTTCTTTGGAGAGGTTTTAGGTCAAGGTACCCAATATGAGTGTTGATGTGGGCTTGAGGAAAAGTGCAGAGGTGTTCCTATGTAACCCATGATGATGGGGATCAAACTGCACGTAGTTCTGGAGGTGGCATGGTAAGAAAGAATTCCATGGAATAGGGGGTGTGAAGGCATGCCCCTAGCTCCAAATGAAGTGAAATTTGATATATCTTGTTTGTAATTTAAGTTGATTGTATTTTTTGTGAAGCTACATGCCTAGGGTAGAAGGCCCTGGCATCACCACAAGAATTAATCCATTGTAGGAATTGACAAATGGTATGGCGAATGACCAATACCCAATGTGATGTCCTCTATGATGAGGTCATCACAATGTAGTGCCGTTTTTCATCATGTGTCCAGGATGATAATATCATATTTTAAAGTCATGTGATGGGACCATGCATGCTTTTTAACATCATGCAGCACAGATGTAGCAGAAATGATGCTAGGCGGGGAATGTGTACGGTGCAATATAACATCCCTGACATGAATGGGGAAATGGTCCCTTATCAAAATGTACATAATTTTGAGAGGGGAACCTTAGGAAAAGGTTCCAAAATAGGGGTACGAGGGAAAGGGGTAGGATAAAATACCTCCCAACTAAGATGGACCCGAAGAGTAGGTGTCCGGGTTGTCCTACGTATCCCGTAAGAATGGGAATCAAGCCATATGTAGTTGTAAAAGAGATCTTAGTTTATGGTCTTAGAGCTCAGACCATACAGGAACGAAAACCCTCCCATTAAATGGAGACCCCAACCAAATCCCTAAGAACACGTGAGTTAAACTCGGTGTGGGAAACAAGGAAGGTGAATGTCTTTTGCAATACTTGTAACACACTCCAAAGGGAAATCTGTGTGGAGACCCGAATGACAGCTATATTCCTCCCAACGCACGGATTCCCATTGAGGAAGAGTAACAAGAGTTTCAATGTTCTACTTGGACATGATGTGGTGTAAAAGTATGTGAATCATTTAACCGACATTTTGGGCTTAATGGGGTTGGCGTGGCGATGGAGGATAACTATTGACCATGCTCGAAACACATTAAACATATCGTGTTTGAATAAAGTGGGAGAACAAATGAGCATCGACCACTGACCATATTCGCAACACGGTATTTGTATCAATGTGTTATCCATGACCATCGGGGTAGTTGTATGGTAATGGTAGGATAGCCCTTAGGCCTATCATCCATTCCCCTCGGGGCCCGTAATGGTAGGAGATCACTTAGGCCTAGCATCCATGACACTCATGGGTCCCTTTGGGTGTGAAAGGTAATGGAATCCCTAATGAAGCGGAATGAAAATCCTGAAAAGTGGGTGGAAGCATGTCCGATCAGAGTCTGACATTCTAGCTACTAAACCAAAGTGCCCTTAGGCACATTGATGAACCACCAAAAAGGGGCGATGATGGTGTCCAAGAGGGAGAGGGTAGGCCAAGCGGCCATGGTGAGATGGAGATTTCCAAGAACTGGGGCTGGACCTGAAGTCTAGACATTCGAGCAGTCCTACGTATCCCATGAGGATGGGAATCAAGCCACACATAGTTCTTTAAGATACCCCAGGGTCTAATACCCCAATGAGGGGGGTGTACGACACGACGAACAACTCGATGTGAATGAGGACATAATCCTACACCACACCATACAATCCCATAAGAGATAACCTAGGATGGGGGCCCGAGAAGGCCAAGGGGCCTGAGGCTGGGCCTCTGTGAGGAAGGCCTGGCCAACATGGAGTTTAATGTATTGCAGTGAGGACGGGGGTTCGGGTCCCAAGAGTGCCAAAGGGCCTAAGGCTAGGACTCGGTTAATAAGGCTTGACCAGCTTCCATTTTAACGTCTTAGAGTGAGTAAGAGGGTCAGGGGGGGGGGGCGAGAAGGCCATGGGGCCTGAAGCTGGGCCTCTGTCAGAGAGGCCTGACAAATCTGAGTTTAACGTCTTGCAGTGAAGATGGGGTGGCCTGGGGCCCGAGAAGGCCCAACGGCCTGACGCTGGGCCTCGTTAGTGAGGCCTGACCAGTCTATAGTTTAATGTCTTGCAGTGAGGATGAGGTTTGGGGGCCCGAAAATGACAAGGGGATTGAGGCTAGGCATCAGTCATGGAGGCCTCACCAATTTGTAGTTTAACGTCATCTAGTGAGGACAGTGGATGGGGGACCGAGAAGTCCAAGGGGCCTGAGGCTATTCCTCAATTAGGGGGGGGGGCAACAAGATTTCAGTTTAACATCTTGTAGTGAGGACGAGGGTTGGGGGCCCGAGAAGGCCAAGGGCCCTGAGGCTGGGCCTCCGTCAGGGAGGACTGACCAGTCTGTAGTTCAATGTCTTGTAGTGAGGGCAGGGGTTAGGGGCCCAAGAAGGCCATGGGGCCTAAGGCTGGGCCTCGGTCAGGGAGGCCTGACCAGTCTGTAGTTTAACATCTTGCTGTGAGGATAGGGTGACGATAAGGTGTCTCATCCGGGGATGAGTACGGCACGACAAGCAACTCGACATGAAGGAGGACATAATCCCACTCTATACCATATAATCCCATAATAGAGAACCTGGAAAGGGGGCCCGAAAAAGAAAAGGGGACTGAGGGTTGGCATCACCTAGAGGGAGTTCGTCACTTGTATATACAACGGGGCAGAATGAACCACTACAAATGACGTTCAGGACCACTTGGGGTGGCCCTAACGATTCAGGATGGCTGTTGACCATGTTCGAAACACATCAACCCTATAGTGACCATTCATGAGCAACAAATGAACATCAACCACTAACTATATTTGAAATACAGGACATGTATCGGATTATTTCTCGACATCATCGAGGGTGTTGGCCTAAAGTGGTAAGAGAGAGCCCTTAGTCCTATCATCCATACCGTTAAGTGGCACTTTCAGATGGGGAAGGAGATGGAATCCAAATCAAGGAGTGGGTGAAGCATAGCTGTACCCATATTTCAAAGAGGATAACGTCTCCAGGGAGTCTGACTTATGCCTAGATCGAGGTTAGATCGACGTGAATTGGGGAAAGAGTTTTCACCCCTATTATTTGTCTTGACCCCGGGGGGATGATTCTGGCATTTGGTCTGGGCCAACAACGAAATGACTTGGCATTCCTACATATCCCATCAGGAAGGGAATCAAGCCATACGTAGTTCTTAAAGGACATGTAGTTTAACGTCATGTGGTGAAGATGTGGGAGGATATAAGAAAAGGAGTGGGAACATGGTGTGACCATTTTAATCCTTGTATGAGTGGGGCTAAGGATGCCTACACCATATCATGTGAGGATGCTCCGAGAAGGCTATACCCATGGGTGATACTCAAAGAGAGGATTTTGGGGCTGGGATCAAAACAAAGCATATGAGTGTTACTATGTATCTTATCCGGATGGGAATCAATCCATACATAGTTTTCATGATGTAGTATAACATCTTGCAGTAGGATTCGTAGTTTAACATGATGCAGGACTAGTGAGCTTAAGGTCATGCGGGACAATCGTGCAGTTTAGGGTCATGTGGGACCATCCTGTTTAAGGTCGCATCGAACCAGCCAGTTTAAGGTCATTCCGGACCAGCTAGCTTAGGAAAAATATTTCTTAGGATCTGGGCATTGGTGGGAGGAGTTATATGCTCACCATCTATGGTCACCAAGGACTATGCTCCATTGGGGTAAACCCTGTGGACAATGTAAGGTCCTTCCCATTTGGGCTCTAACTTGGGTGGTTTCCTCCCAGGGATCATTGACATTCGGTGGTCCAGTACCTGGTCGCCTTTCCGAAAAGAGCAGAGGTGAAACTTCTTATTGAAGGCTCTATCCATCTTGTTTTGGGGCCTTTCCAGATTATGCAGGGCATAGAGCCTACTCTCGTTAAGTGTTTACAATTCATATAGATGGATTTCAGCAACCTTATTTGGCGCCTGCTGGTCATAGACTGTAGTGCGCAATGAAGGTAGCTGGATCTTGATGGGTAGGACGACCTCAGCTCCGTACACCATGGAATACGGGGTCACCTGGGTGGAATTGTGAGTCATCGTTTGATAGGCCCCGAGGGTTTTGGGGATCTTTTATGGCCAAATATTCTTTTTCATACCATCCATTTTCAGAAAAATGTTAGAGACAGTTTTTTAACGCCTCGATCTATCCATTTTCCTACATGTGATAGCAGGAGGTATGGTTCGAGAGGATATTTTACTTGGAGTAAAATTTATTCTGCTCGGCAACTCGGTAGTTGATGCCATTATCGGTGAGGACGGCGTGAGGAAATCCAAAATGGTGGACGATATTGGATCTGACGAAGTCAACAATGGAATGGGCCTTGACTTCCTCGAGCGGAATTACCTCTACCCACAAGGAAAATAAATCTGTGCTGGTCAGGATGAACCTGCACAATCGGTCTATCACTGGTGGATATGGTTCCACAACATCAAGTCCCCACACCGCAATTGGAAAAGAGTACTTTGTGGAGTGGAGGGGTTCTGGCGGCCGATGCAGGAAGTTAGCATGTACTTGGCACACGTGACATCTCTTGGAAAACTCAATACAATCATGGATCACAGAGGGCCAGAAGTACCCCAGTCTTCGGATCGGATGGTACAACTTTGGCCCAGCCAGGTGGGCACAATAGGAACTTGCATGATCCTTTTGCATGACATGTGAGATCTCGACTCCTTGAATGCGACGGAGGATAACACCATCAAAACCATTCTTATAGAGGATCTTCTCAATACTAGGACCATTTTGGAGGGTAAACTGCAGCGCCCGACGTCGGATTTGCTCGTGCTCAGCCCGATCAGCCGCGAGGAAACTGTTTTAGATATACTCGACAAAAGGGGATCTCCAGTCAGGTGTCTTTTCAACCATTGGATTTGAAGAGCCTAGCAGTCCTGACATGGATGATCTAGCGGTATGATGGCTTACTCACAGGACGTAGTCATCCTCTAGGGTGATGGGAGAAATGACTTTCCAGTGGGCCACATGTATAATCAGATCATCCTTCTTCCGCTCTACAATCAATGCCGCTAGGCCGGCCAAAGCGTATACCAGACTAATCTATGAATGAGGGACATGTTTGACCTCTGGTTGAGAAGGGAATTGGGCCATTAGATTGAGGGTGTGCTCCAACAATGGTGTGAGCTATGGATTTCTGACAACATAGCCACCATTGACTTGCATGATGACCATCTTGGAATCCCCTTTCACATGAAAATGGGGAATTTCGATCTCTAGGGCCATCTCGAGACCATCAATGAGGGCCTAATACTCTGCCTTGTTGTTGGTGCAGCCTTCTGATAGTAGGAATGAGTATGGAAAGATGACTTGGTCCAGGGTAATGAAGATGATACGCATTCCCACTTTGTTGATCCTAGGATTATTGATCCTCCTACTGGTGGGACTCCGGGATGCACCATCAAAGTTCATCATCCAAAATGGGTTGGTATGATAGACTGAGAGGATTGCCTCATCTGGAAAATCCATGTCTATGGACTGGTTCACGGATGTTGGATGGGCATCTAGAAAGTCTGTCAATGCCTTCCCCTTGATGGCCTTCTGGGGAACAAAACTAACGTCGAACTACTAGAGAATCACCACCCACTGTGCTAGATGGACGACCAACATGGGGAGATTTAGAATATACATTAGTGGGTCTAACCGAAAGAGCAGATGTACCTCCTGGTGTTGTAGGTAATGTCGCAACTTCTGCACAACGAATATTTTTTTGAGGCAGCTCTTCTTGATAGGGGAGTATCTGGTCTCAGTATCGAGAAGCATGTGTATGAGATAGTACAGACTGTTCTCTATCCCCTCGTTGTTCTTCTGGGTAAGAAGGGCACCGAGAGATCGGTCCAAATCCGTGACATACAGAATTATCGGCCTATCGGAGACGGGTGGCATCAAAACCGGTGGATGGAAAAAATATTTCTTGATTTCCTCAAAGGCCGCCTGGAACTCCTTGTCCAATTCATAGGCGGTTTCCTTATTCATGTGCTGAGAAAAGGGCTTACACTTTCCATCCTTATTCACAATGAATCGGCGTATGTAGGCTAAGTGGCCTTGAAAACCTCGAAGAACACGAATATTTCTCAGGGGAGGAATCTGGATGATGGCCTTTTTCTTCTCCGGGTCGATCGCGATGCCTCAGTACCTGACAAAAAATCCAAGAAACTTCCTAGAAGTGACCCCGAAGGCACACTTCAACGGGTTCATCCTAAAGTGGCAAGAATGAAGGAAACTTAACAATTTCTAAAGGACTTTGATATGGTCCTAACACTGGTGATATTTGACCACCAGATCATACCCGTAACACTCCACCAATGTATCGAGTAATGGCTTGAATATGCAATGCATGGTCTGATGATAGGTGGCACCTGCATTCTTCATGCCCAAAAGCATAACCTGGTAATAGAAAGACCCTTGGGGCACCCTGAATGATGTGGAATCGTTATCCTCAGGGGCCATCTAGATATGATTTTATCCAGAACAACCATCCATGAAGGAGAGTGCTTGGAACCCTGCCGTAGCATTGATCAACAATTCTGTCACTGGAAGGGGATCATCCTTGGGATAGTGACGGTTGAGATATCGGAAGTCAATACAAACTCCAATCTGTCGGTTCTTCTTTCTGACTGGCATAATGTTGGCTAGCCACTTGGGGTACTAGACCTCATTGATGAAGTTGTATTTTATGATCTTGTAAACATAGGCCTCGACCATGGCACCGGGTGAAGGGTACATTTATCTAGGAGGATGATTGAACCAGTGATGGTTTTTCAAGAGACTGAGAAAGTGGACAGCTACCTGAGGATCTAGTCCTAGAATCTCATTGTAACTCTAGGAAAACACGTCGCGATGCTGTTTAAGGAAGTCCACATACCACTGATACTCCTCGAGGGACATGGAGGTACTGATCCATGTGGGTCTCAAATCATCCTTACTACCAATGTTCACCTGTACCAGTTCATCGACCGTGGCGGAGACACCTTCTTCAAATGAAGGGGGAGCATCTTTCAAATCTTCTTATTCGCTTGTAAAGGAGGTATTCTTAGTGGCTGAGGCAACCCCATGGTCGGAGGAACCGGACGGGAGGATTGTACCAGCCTTGACAGTCGTGGATAGCACCTCAGTAGATTCACGCGCCGCTGAGACCTTGGCGATGAAGTCAGTCGATCTAATCACATCGGGCCTTTGCCCCAAAGGGCCACACATGCTGATGTCAAAGCAATAGTAGTGAATCGGCTTGAGCTGGTTAATCCAAGCCTAGTGAAACAGACACGGATGACGTACTACCATCACCATGGGTAGGAAATCTTGGTACAGTATGGGGTAGGAGGTTCTGGGATCACCTAAGCCTAGTTTGTGTAGTTGTATGAGGTGTTTTCCCATCATCGCTTAGACTTTGGAATATTCCTTCCTCTTGTACCTAAAACAACAAAGCATTGCCCAGTGTCAGGGTTCATTCCCTCTAATCGATGGATTGTGAAGACATAGGTGTCGTCCAGACCTACCCAGGGGTCACTGGTGATCATGGAAGGTTCAGCCTCACTTAGCAGAATCATCTTATCCTTGTTCTTGTAAAAGTCAGCATCCAGATAACAGGCATCACAAGAGGAGAAAATAGATGCATCACCTTGGAGCATGCCTAATCGATCATTAAGGGATTAATTGAGGCATTGGTGATACGATGAGGGGGCCACCGCATGCAGGTGGATCCATGGCCTACCCATCAATGCATTATATGCGGTGTCTTAGGAGACGACCATAAATTTAGTACTGGATACTAGGTAACTGAACTGGTTCTTCAAAAGGATATTGCCGACAGGGGTCTGTTCTGTCCTGTCATATCCCTGGATCCTTAAATCAGAGGGAGTAAGGTCGTCCTCAGATAACCGTCCATTTTCGTAGCATCCCTGTTAGGATAAAGTTGATCCAAGAGCCACTGTCAATGAGATAGTAGTGAACCTCAACATCGTTGAATTGTCCGGTGATGTAGAACGAGCGAATTTTACCCTATATGGGAGATCGTTCATCCTCTATAGATAATTAAATGATGGCCTCGCCTTCGGATGTCCCAACTGCTTTAGCATTAAAGCCTTTTACAGCTGCTACCTCCGTCTCAAACTGGAGGGGGCTCCATAGAGCCTCAACGAGGGCCTCACGCATATCAAACGACAAGCGGAGGGATTCACGGATGGAAAGACTCGATAGAATGTTGGCTATGTGCTTCAGAACATCATACTTCCATGCCACGCATGAACTTCTGCTTATAAGAGTCCACTCTACGATGGAAGGAATGGCAGACCCTGTCAGATGGACTAGCGACTGGATAGTGCTGGGCATATCCCACTACTCACTAGTCGAAGACTAATTTGTAGCTCTCGGATGAGGTCCAGGCACCTGAGGTTGACCTGTTGAGGGGAGAAGCTTGTCACGGTATGACCGAAATGGATCTGCCTGATCCAATAGTACAAATGGTGGTGGATGCAGACCTGACGACACCAGATGAAATGGCTGGGCATGCTGAGCTATGCGTTGGGCCTACTATCTGGTCTCAGTGGCAGGCATGACCAGTCTAGAGGTGCCAACGGGTGCACCTCGATGACCCATGTAGTCATGACTCCGCTGGCGTTAGCGTCAGCTGGGGACGTTGGGTAGTTTCGCCTAGCATTCCCCCTCGTCTGGAGTCATATAGGGGATTACCAACTCAACGGTGTTAACGGAATCGTACGCTTGACTATCGCTCAAAAAATCATCCACCACTCGGAAAATTTTGGGATGGATCCCCATCTCAAGGGACATGATGTCTCTGAGAGTGCATGACGGTGATGGAATCGGTGGGGCTTGTTGCTTCTTCTTGCGCTGCTGATTCAGGCTAACCCGAATGATTCCATGTGCGCGAGGAATTGTTTTATGAGCCATCCAGTTGTCGTACATCTGGGATCCGTGGCTCGGAACCTGCTTCCACTCACCTTCATGGTCGCTCCTGCAATCTGACCTTACAAAGACACCCTCCACTTGTGTCGGGGATGGGCCCTACCTAACTATGTTGTTATTGACTTGGTCTTAGAGCCAACACTTAATCACATAGAACTTCCTGAGGGTGTTCCCATGAATCCGGTGATAGGGGTAGTAGCTAGGGTGATTAGTGAGATTCGCCTCTGCCGGCCTTCTACACCCAGGGAAGTGTACAACCCCTTACTCTAGGGCACAACATAAGTTACCAGGGACCTGATTCTTTCATAACAAGTAAGTCTGGTGCCAAATTTTTGGATAGGGATCCCTTGGATCCTGGCCTTGATGGGGATCTGGAGGGGCCGGTCGAGGAGGAGGACCCTAATTGTACCGCCTGGGCAGTGGCGGTGCATTACGCGGAGGTGTCTGCCGATTTTCAGAATGATGTGGGGCCAGAGGTTGTGCCTGAGGTAGAGGGCCTCGGCGAGGTGGTGGGGTCGGCGCTACTGGTAACAAATCTATCTGCCTGGGGGCCTCTATCTGGGCCACCGCGGCAGGCTCGTCTCTAGAAACTCTCCTTGCTAGGATTGCAGGGGGCAATAGACATGCCTACCTGGCATGTTGCAGGGCTTCTTCGAGGTGCTAGGCCTTATTTGAGAAGTTTATGAACCCTCCAGGGTAGTTCTATGTGATCAGGGAGGGAACCAGTTCCGTCATGATATTCCTTATACACATCGTCAACAATTTCTCATTAGTCATTGTCATGTCGAGGGAGTCTGTGAGTCCCTTCCACCGGGTGATAGAGTCCCTGAATCACTCATCAAGACTGTGTTTTCAATTGAAGAGGTCTGTGATGTTGGTCTTCCAGTTGGTAGAGCAGAACTCGTAGAGGAACTCTCTGTGAAGTTCCTCCTAGCTTGTCATAGATTTGATGGGGTGTTGGCTGTACCAGACGAATTCCATCCCCTCCAGTGTCTGAAAAAAAGAGCAGATCATGGCGGCATCCTGCTGTGATGGAGTCCCCAACATGGGCCCGAACCTTGAATTAATGTGGGATAGGTTCTCCAGTAGTTCCCTCGTCCTATTAAAGGGGGAGAATGTGATATTCCAAAAACCCGGAGGTGCCAGCATATCATCCACCCAGGCTGGGTATGGCCTGCCATCCGGTGGGATTGCCACATTCCACGTTTCCAATGCATTAAGGCGGGAAATGAGTGTCATCATAGAAACATTCAGAAGTGGCTCCCTATCATAACGGTGATCCCTAATCACAAGTTCATTTCCAGGCACTTCGACATGGTAGATGGGTTCAACAGCTCATTGAGCGACAGGAGGAATGGCCTCCGGGGCAGCTGGGTGACCCCGGGCTGGATTCCTCAGATTTCCACGCCGTTCAGGAGGGTTTGGTGAGACATACCACACCCTATTTCCGTGAGTTACGGATTTTTCCCTGTCACTAGGAGAAGCATGATCAGGGTTTCCCGGAGGTATCATTCCAGGGGGAAGTTGTTCTTTCCACTGTTGCTCCATCCTAGGATCGTCATAGTCGGGTCGTCTCTCTATCGCGCGTTCAAATAAGAGTTCATCGACCATCCTCTTCTTCTCAGCATGTTGCTGGCACAACGGGCCATCTCAGGGTCCTCTTCCATCTTCTACACTGAGGCAGACGGGTCAGAGTGCTTGACAGCTCCGACATTCTCTTTTCCCTTACTGACATTCAGGCTGAGCACCAATTACACAATTGGCACAGGGAGACCTAGGAGGTTCTTCTGCTGACCGGTAATCCTCCCCGATGGGTCTAATAGGGGTTACACACCCTCAAGGGGTAACTCTCCATTTATAAACTCCATCTCATCCTCCTTGTCCACTATGTCAGCCATGTGTACCATGACCCTTCCCGGGGGCATGTCCTCAATATCACATAGTGAGTCTGGCTGCCGTCGGATAGGGATGAAGAGGAAGGAAACATACTGCCCCCATCCACAGACATGCACATGGGGGTTGCTTCCCTGATGATTTTTCATAGTACCTTAATACTCTAAACACATTGCTACTGGAGGGCCTCATGATGGCCTGCTGACTCAGGGCGCTAGTCCACCGGGAGTGTATCCAGATTGACTAGATGACAATGCTCACAGAAGTGCTCAAAATGCACTTCCTCCTTGGATATACCACACACTGATGTTGGAAACTGAAATGCATCGCCCAGAGGGTGTAGCGAAGACACTCAACTTCATATGTGGTGAGTGACTCGGGTATGCAGAAATCCTATACTGCTACGGGCCAGAACTCATCGGGGGAAGCGGTCTGCTACAAGGATGCTCCAGAATCTCCTCGGCTCAATTTTTGGGCCTGGCCCTTGATTTCCCCACTTGCCAACTAGGGGTTGTTAAGGAACTAGCAGTGGTACTGAGGCAGACCACTGGGACGACAAGTTGTCCATTGTAGAATACGGTGAATGGGCTGACTGGCCACCAATTCTTGGGCTATCCCTTGAGGAGTGTAGTGACCTAACTACTATGTCGCGATAGGGTAGGCTGATGACCAGTATTTCTGACTCAGGGCCAGGGATGTCGATGGTGGGTCATGATGCTGCTCGCCTGCCATTAGTCCCCAGAATAGCTCTTTGTGATCTCTCGTGGAGGTAGAAAGCGCTTTCAGGGATGATGGTGGTGACTGCACGACTGTAACCTACGGGGTCACCAGATTCTCTTCCTCCTGGATAAACCTGCAGAGGGAGGAAGGAATCTTGTGGACCTCGCATCCTAGAAGTACCAGGATGATGCACCTCATCCCTTCCCCAGACCACGACTCGGATGAGAAAGGGTAGGGTTCTTGAGATGAGTCCCACTCCTCTTCAGAGTCTGAGAAGAGGACAGTTTTTACCTCTATCCGGGCCTTCCTAGGATTATTTTTGTGGCTGCGATGACCCGCCATCCTGCCCCTAGATGGTTCCTCAGGACAGGGATGATTTCTAACATGTGTTCCTTCAGCCGCACTGGTGCCAGGGCGGAGAGGACTTCCACATGAGACAGCCAGGGTGCGAGGACCACAAGGAAAAATGTCTAATGGGACATGGGGAGGACCTCATGTCTTGGTGTGGGTGGAGCAAGGCTGGCCTTCACCCCTCTGGTTTCCAGGGCAACGGGGACCTTCTCCAGCTGCGGAGAAGACATAGGGAGGATCCCCACGATGGAGAGAGACCGAACCGCGGGGCTGACCCTCATTTGGATTGGGGGTGGCACGTGGAAGGCCTCCATGATGATCCTCAAAGAGGGGAATACCTATGCTTGCGGTGGTGGTGGTATGGGGAGGACCTCCGTACGATGTGGAATCACGGTGGGTTAGTTCAGGATGCCCCCCCCCCCCCCCCCGCTCAGGCCTGTGACCCGAAGAATTGACTCAGCCTGCTCGTGGGGCAGTTGGGGCCTCGATCCCAGTTGGGCGTAGGAGAACCCCTCCTTAGTGTATGTAGGGACTTGATGATATGCGTCGATGGTGGATCGGGCCACAGTAGCTGTTGATGTTGACACCTGTTGGAGGGCATCCTTAGCTCGTGCCCAATGCTGGTGTCGGGTCAGATGGGCTGGTGCTGGTGGCGCAGTTGAATGGTTTACCTACTCCTCCGGCAAGGCCGAGCGGTGATGTTAACACGACCGGGTGGGGGCCCTTGCTGTGATCCCCTAGATTGCGACTCTGACCAGGCTCGGCCGGATGTCACCCACCTCATTAGCATAAGGCAGGGAGTCGTCAAAGCACTATAGGGATTGGGTCTCGAAACGATTGAATATTGGAGTGGGGAGCAGCGACTCCCTGTGTGGCCCTTGGGGGTGGCGTTGACGGCAGGGCCTGGATGCCTCAAAGTCCAGGTGGGCAATATCCTAGGTCCCGATTAAGCCCTCCTCCTCATAACAACATACAAGGTCATTAAAAACCCTTCGTTTGAAGAATTCCGATGGGGAGATATTATGTTGCGGCCTCGTATATGTCGTTGTAGTAGTAGTGGATCCACGCAGAGTGGCTGTGCTGGGGTTGCCCATGCCCCTGCGTAGGCGGGTGGGTGGTGATCGTGTTCCTGTGGCAGCAACCTGATTCTTGAGAAGCAGGGAGGTGGACACGTTAGTACTGAGAGGAAAGGAAATTGACAACTTCTGTCCTAGCACTATCCCATATTATGTGGCCGGTGAGAGGGATCCACGCTTACAACATCACAGAATGGGACACCCAACATTATACTACCCCATCTTCTGGTGAGTTTCACACCAGTACCACTTTTCTCATGGAGGGACCCGGTGCCGGATAGCTTGATCTAGGAGCACGTCAATCCATGGATGGCCCGAGCATTACTAATCACCATATTGATGAGAATAACTTCATGTCAGGTTCACCATTTCTCTTTCTGACGCTTTCACCGGGGCACGCTCGTCTGTCTACTTGAGTGCGACAGGCACAAATTTTTTTACCATGTATGAACGCTTTCCAAAGTTGGGTGGGATTCATTCCTTGTTCAGGGACGTCTTCTCCTTGATCGAAAAAGGATGATGGGATATCGGTTCTTCCTTCCATGGATTCCTCCTCAAATCTCGTCACCAAGTCCGGGTCTCCCTCATAGATTTAATATGTTGGTAGTGAAACTCTTCCTGGAGACATATATTCATGGACACCTATTAATTACACAGCTTCTATTAGGACATTCCAATGGGTTCGGTCAGGGAAACAACCTTCGGTTAGGGGAGTAGTCATGCTAGACTTCACTGGTGTGTCTGGATGTTGGGGATTGGTGTGTCTTTCTTCTGTCCCTTGTTATAGGGCTTCTTGAGGGCACCGAATCCCGAGGAAGCCCATGTTAAACTCTGGGAATTTTATTCCATTGGAATGTATCTGAGGTTTTTCCCATCATCTAATGTTTAACACAGGGTATGCCGCGAGTTTAACATCCAACAGGGATGGATCGGACTGCTCAGAATGCTGATTTATAACGACCCATACATTACATACATTGTTAATACTTCAAAATTGAATCACACTTATTAAAACATATGACAAAACCACAAAGGACCGTATAGGTATAGTGTCTTTAGAAACTGGGAAACATAAACAACTGGTTCATAAATCTTCTACAGTGTCTCCCATTTATTTCATCATATCTAGGGTCCCTTTTAGAATATTCTACTTAATATCCATCTTCCTGACCTGGGGAAAAGAAAACATACAAAAAGGGTGAGCTCAAATGCTCAGCAAAGGCAAATAAATGAAATAAAAATCATATCATATCTTTTTGAAAATCATAACCTGCAAAAGAGATCATAATATCTTAACATATAATAAATCATAGAAGTTAAAATGAGATCCCCATAATCATAACATAAAACTTGAAACTTTGTGGCATGCACACATAATCATGGAAAATCATTTCTTGTTAGTCATGACTCATTTCCAAGACTATCTTAGTGGACAATGTCCATTTCTGAATCGAGTTCACTCCTCCTTTCAGTCCTTTATCACTGAACCGAAATAACCTTTCGTTCCAGCCATGTCTATCTCATGAGATATAAATCATTACCCAATGCATTGGAGGGAGATATAGGTCCCACCCATCTTATAATGAATCCTTTATTATGTGTGCCACATAATAATAAATCATACATCATCGCATAACACATGTAACAAAAATGGAATTCTTGAAACATTATGACATCATAAAACAAGTCATATAAGGTAAATGACTTCATAAAAATAATTTCCTCAAAACATAATCAAATCAATGTAATAATAGGGATAAAAAAAGAACCCTATATTATCTTAGATGGAAAATAATTTTGATAAAACATTTGAACTCCATTCTTGAGGAAAATATCCTTTCTACTTCAAAAACACTTTTCTTTTCTTAACATGTCATACAATTATAAACTAAAAGAAGTTTATTAAAAATAAACTTGAAAACTTATAAAGGAATATTCTTGGAAATAATGTTTTAAAAATCCATTCTTGCCGTATAAGTTAAAAAAACGTTCTTCGTACTTTTGTCTGAAAAGTCAAAAAGTACCTCGTACGAAAAACGACAAAAGATTCCTTTCATATCATTTACTAAAAACTCCTCGAAGGGTAAAATTGGATATAAACTATTGTAGAAGGATGGAAATAATATTACATATTGAGGGAACATGGATGTGGATGATAAAATACTCCCCAGTAATTACCAAAGTAAAAACAATCTCGGATAAAAGTGAGATTGTGATATTTCCCTTACCTTAGGTATGATTTGATTTGTATGTCTCCGAAGCTCCTGTATAATGGTTTAAATAATGTTATTTACTTATTCCAGAATCATACATATTTATATGATATCATATATGGTCATATTCTTAGCTTCTTATTAGTAATATTTCATTGTTACTTGTTACTTGGGTCTTTATTGCCTTTTGTTCTTATGCGTGTTTTGCCGAATAAATTCTTATTCTTCTTTTAAGGTTATAGATACCTTATATCCATAATGGTATTAGTGTAACATATATCATATTTATTCATTCAATTCATTTATATAATTACTATGTAATGATGATCATGTAGAACGAGTCGCATCACATCGTGGAGACGGTATTCCGTACATACGCACGAGCGACGATATTGTTCCCATGATTGTGGAATTGTATTTAAGTGTATTTATACTATTTCAGTATCAATATAACTTTATAATAATAATATATAGTTACTCATTACACCATTATACCCATCCTTGTATGGTGATGGTGGAAAATAGTGTACACCACGGCGTGGAGACGATATTCCGTACGTACGCATGCGCGGTGATTTCATTTTTCCGTTGGATGGATAGAAGGTGAATTAGGGTTGTTTCATATTTATAATAACATATCAGTATGTAAGTAATACTGACGTTATTACTTTATCATGAAACAACTAAAGAAGATGAAGTTGAAGAAGAAAGAAATTGAAAAGATCGGTAATGGATATTACCTCTTCTTTGAAACGCCTCTTTGAATCCTCCACTTAGGGAACTAAGATTGGTCTTTGAAGAAGACCAGGACCTCTAGGATTATTCTAGAGAAGTGGAGAAGGGATTAGGGCAGGGGTTGGCTGATCTTGAGTTCTCAAATTGGGGTGAGGAGGAGGGGAGGAGGTGCTCTTTTATAAGGGAGGAGAAGGGCACCTTAGGAATACCTCAAAATATTATTTTATATTAAAGTCAAAATCAGGTTATAGTGGTTCCAAAGGGTATTATTTAGAAGGTAAAGTGTGTATGGGTCTAAATCCTATCGACCAATAAGATTTAGACAAGTTTAGGTTATTATTTTAACCTTATCAATTAGATTTAACTCTAAGTTAAATAATTTAACTTTTACCGTGACTTTTTGTTTTCTTACACTATACGGTTAATACACTTACTATAACATGCCAAAAGAACCCCAAGTTGTTTATTATTAATATATATATCCTTATCTAAGTCATTTGGCCGAACCTTAGATTTTTAAGAATAAAATAACAATTAATAATATAATATTTGATTTAAAAACTATTTTGTGTCAATTTTGAAACTATTTGATATATGATTTTTTTGAAAGTCATAAAAGAATTATATGTTCGAACCAAGTTGATTAAATAAACACTAATATATCATAGTAACCTATAAAATTAGTGGAATTCATAAAAAGTCTCAAATTACATTTATTTGAGCATTTATAACATCAATTATGTTAACATTTCCTTAAAAGGGTAATTACTGCATCATCGTTGTGTCATAAATAAATTAATTTATTTAAAGTCTAAAAATTATAAATAAAATATCATTATGTAGGAAATAATTTTATCTTTCTAATGAATATTTATAGTCGAATTTATCTTATGTATAACCCCATATTAAAAATGTGTTAGTTATCAAACATTGATTTTAACTATTTTAACTATTCATTAAATAAAATAATATTAAATGTCATAATCTAATCCAAGTGGACCTAAATGGTCATATTACATTTATAAGGTTGTTTTTGGTCGAATTACACTTATCCAATAGAATTAGGACATGTGTTAGGGTAATAGTAATATCATATTTACCCATAGTTACCCTATTTACTATTAACCGCGGTAAAAAAGTAAAAAGTTACTATTCACCAAAAAATTATTTTTATCTCATTAAACCACATTTTACTTAATGATATCAACCGTTTCTATCGGATTTTCGAAATTCCATTCACAGAAGCGGTAAAATTATGTTTTATGCAAAATTCAGTTTTTAACCTACCACTTAGTGGTTTCACTATTCATCAAAAATTGAATGTTTTCAGAAAAATAACAAAATTTCACCCTAGGCTAATTTTGGTATTCCGAATCCAAAAATGAGGTCCATTTTGAAAGATAAAATTTCAAAAAGTGGTTATTACTATTCATAACGTGTATTTTAAATAATATTTTAATAGCATATCGTCGTTTAGTGAAACTTGGTATTGCGTACAACGCAAGCTATCGAGGAAGGTCGCGATTGCGTGTAAAGTAAGCCAAGCTACTGTGTAGTGAAAGATTCCTTTGATGATATATATATAACATAGAAACAAAATATTACTCATAAAAATCTCGGGTGTTACATGATTAGAGTGGATCGGATTGAGGAACCCCCTCGGGGGAACACCGATATCAGGGCCAACATGTGGGCGGCTCCTCAAATGCTTTGGAGGAGAATGAGGTGGCATGATCTCACCAGGATGGGGTGACCCGAGTAAGAATCAAGATGGTCTATGGTTTTGGGATTGATCCTTGAAAAGATTTCCTATGTAGCATTCCTTGACATGGATCAAAGACCACGTAGTTCAGGCATATAGTTTAATGTCATGTGGGATGGGGCGAACCGACGTGAAGGGGGTCAGAAAAATTGGGTGGTGGGCTTGAACCTCTACGAGGCTTCCTACGTACAATGCCTTGACATGGTTCAAATACCACATAGTTCGGGATGGGGTGTGTCGGCGAATCGAAATGAAATGGACTGGCGGGTCCGATGGCTGATAGGATTAAACCTCAAGGAGGCTTCTTACGTAGCATGCCTTGACATGGATGAAAGATCATGTAGTTCAGGATGGGGTTTGTCGGCGAACCGAAGAGATGATGGACCGGGGGTCCAATGGTTGATAGGCTTGAACCTCAGGGAGGCTTCCTACGTACCATGCCTTGACATGGATCAAATCCCACATAGTTCAAGAAGGGTTTCGTCAGTGAACCGACATTAAGGTGAACTCGGGGTTCCATTGGTGATTGGCTTGAACCATAGGGAGGATTTCTACGTACCATTCCTTGGCATGGATCAAAGTCCCCAAAGATTAGGAAGGGTTTTGTCAGCGAACCGACGTGAAGGTGAACCGGGGGGGTCCACTGGTGATGGGATTGAACCTCATGAACGCTTCCTACATACCATTCCTTGACATGGATCAATGTCCCCTTAGTTTATGAAGGGTTTTTTCAGTGAACTGAGATGAAGGTGAACTCGGGGGTCCGTTGATGATGGTCTTGATCCTCAGGGAGGATTCCTATGTACCATGCCTTGACATGGATCAAATTCCCCATAGTTCGAAATGGTGTGGGTTTCGGCGAAGCGATGTGAATAAGGACCTTGGTCTAGGTGGATGGTAGGCTTGATCCTCAGGGAGGATTTCTACGTACCATGCCTTGACATCGATCAAAGACCACATAGTTCAGGATGGGGGTGGGCTTACACTCTAGGCCACCCAAGGGGTTTATAGGGTCTTGGTGCACCGATGCAGAGACAGTCAGGGCCAATTGTTGTTGGCCTTGAACATCATGGAGGTTTCCAACGTACCATGACTTGACATGGATCAAAGGCCATGTAGTTCGGGTGTGAAGTTTAACGTCATGCAGTACGAGGTGGGATACAGTTTAATGTCATGCAGGACGGGGGTGGTGTCATGGTTGATGGTTACTATAAACCCATGTGAGTCGTGCTCAGTGTGAGAAACAAGAGGCAGCAAAGACCGGACCATCACATTGTGAAAGGTTCGATCATGGGATGTGGAGTGAGGCTTATGAATGGAGCAGCCCAAGGAGGGTGAGATTATGACTTACTCCAGGATGGATGCTCGATGGCGAAAAAGCACATCGGGAGATGGATTTGGGACTGAAGAGGGGAGGATCTCCATTCCATATCACACCCTCCACTGGACTTGGCATAGAGAAAGTGAGGAGGATCAGGGGTGCTACCTCCTGCAAGAAAATATAGGGGCTTAAACAAAAATGGTGGCCCTTACCCGTGGAAAAACTCCAATCCAAGAAGGAGGATATAATCACCTGTGGAGACTAGGGGGTGTGGGGAATTCCCAAGGTGGGGGGACCCTGTGTGTGAGGCACAGGGTCAAGTCATAGTTTAATTTCATGTGTTGAAGATGAAGGTTCTTGGCAGTTTATCATTCTGCAGGTCGGAGGATGTGGGTTTACTCCGCACCCCTAGTACACAAATAATTGGTACCCTCTGCTCCTTGTGGGAGGGAAGGCATGGGAAACTCCGTACTGAGGGGGTGTTGTGGAGTGAACCATCGAGGGGTCCACGTTAGAATGTCTATTCAAAGAAGCAATAGCCGTTAGTGTGCCTATGTGAAGAAGCATTAGGCGCAACAAATATATGGGCGATATCATCCAGGGGACTTTGATGTGACATCATGCCAACATGGAGGGCCGCACGGGAAAATGATTTTCGAAGTAGAGGGGTCCATAGGTAGGGACCTTATGGTGCTCTATTGTTCTGCGTGGTGGAGGGAACATGTAATGTGGTGTGCTTCGCGAATTGGGGTGCTTTAGCCTTAGCATCGGGAAGAGGTGCAAACGTGATGTTCTTCATGAAGTCTAAGTGCATTCGCAGAGAATATCCTCACAGAGGAAAGGTGCCTCACAGAGCAAGGTTTCTGGAAGCGATGTGCTTCGCGAAGTACAGTGAGCATGCATTAGAAAATGGATCATGTGTACATGAAGGGTGCTCCACGAAGCATAAATTCTCTGCGATGAGTCGGGTCCCCTTGGGGATCCCCTTCCTTTGCAAAATCCCTTAGGCATCGCGAAAGGCATACCTCTCAGAAGAGGGGATCAAAACAAGAGAATGATGAGGCACTTCGCAAAGAAAAAGTACCTCGCACCGCTCATGGTTCTCCGAGTGGAAGAGTTCTTGGCGATTGGGGAGATGATATGCCGAAAGGTTGGATTGTCCCTCTATAGAGAAAAATGGGAGTCCCGTATTTATAGGTACGAGGTGTTGCGGAGTTGGGCTCACGCGGAGTGAAGAGGGGTCGGGCGACTTCATGGCAGGCTCGCGGATGTCAAATGCAGTCGCAGAGCATCCCGCCTCCTTATCATCGTGGTGGGTTCGTGAACGTCAAATGCATTTGCAGAGCACCCGCCTCCTGGGCTTCGTGGCGGGTTCGTGAACATCAAATGCATTGGTGGAGACTCTCGCCTTCTTCGCTTCGCGGCGGACACAGTGCTGGGGGGACTCCACGAAGGGGCTTCACAAGGCATTCCGTGGGTCCGTGTTGGGACGTCTTTTTCTTTGTTCCAAATTTTAGAGCCAACAACCTCAAAAAGTAAGAATCAATACCAATAATGTTTGAAATTTTCTCATGTATTTTAAATATCATCTGGAATCATTTAGAAGTAATCCTTTCATTTTGAGTATATTTTCATCTATAAAATATTATTTAGATATTGGTTATAAAGATCCATCTTCTACAGTTTTCTAGGTATATAAAGTTATATCATTTTGTTAAAAACAATATATCTGGTGAAATACCATAAAATGATATTTTTTATGTTGACTAATTGATCATTAATATGTAATAAGGGTACTATAAATTATAAAATGATATTGTTAATAAGGTATTTAGTGAATTAACACACTATTTAATTTTATGATAAGTCATATTAGCCACATAATGATAACAAACCCACTCAAGTATATATTTTTTACTAAATGAGTTTGATAAAGGGATTATGGTGCTATGTCCCCATAAAAAAAACACTTTGAACTAATGTATCATATTTTGGGGAATCTTATCTCTTTTCCCAATGGTGGTAATGCTTTTCTAAAGACTAAATGTTTTCTACATGTTAAATTTTGTCATAATGGTAGATTGATCAAAATAATAAAATTTTTAGTACCTTAGTCAACATTTTATTTGAACCAAAAATTCATTTGGTAGGTTATGAATAAAAAATCATGTATAATTATCACTTTATACTTGGTCCCATGAAAAAAGATATCTCCACCCACACATTTCATGAACAATAAATAATCATCCAAAAAGAGTATATTTATTCATCTAAGGAATAATTTTTCTATTGGGGTGTAAAATGAGGGTAGACCCTTCCTTCAAAAAATTCAGTTCACTAGACTTGTAGATATAGTCAGTTCTATAAATCAATACTGAATAACTTATCATCCAATAACTCATCATTAATATAACTATCATTTTTTTTGTTTTTACATCATTTATATTTAATCATGATAAATGATTGAAAATTATATTTTCTTAAACCGTTTATACTTTTATCAAATTATAGAACACTAAAAATATAATGCAATAGAAAATAACAATTTTTGATCACTCTTGTCCAAATAATTGTTAGAGGAATATGTGATCAATGTTGATGAACACATTGGAGAGTATGTCAGAGGTATTAAACATTTAAAAATCAAGGTTGACTGATAATAAAAACTATTTATTGCGTTTCAATTAACTTAATCACATTAAAGAATTTATTTTATAGTATATTATCCAGAAATATGTAATAAATCATTATTATAAGAGACACATCCACTATGTTGGTACTCACATTTCAAATCACCTCAACGACATTATCTTAACTAAGAGATATATTTATTTGTGATTAATGAACATTTATAATATGAAATTTGAATTTATAATTGAAAGATTAATCAAAATATGATGAATCTTGCTTAGAAAAGAGATTTATATGTGGAAAATAAATCATAGAAAATTATTTTTTCAATTATTTAATTAAAACAAAAAAAATGAAATATTTTAATTTTTTTATATAAGTCATTGATAAAATATTAAATGAATTTATTTTTCTAGATATATTTTTCTCACATACTTATATATATAATTATTTAGAGAAATAAATTATTTCTCCATGAATTATAATTGTTACCATTAGTTTGGAGGATATTTTCATTGAAATTATTTTAGAACCACATTGATATTATGCAATAAAACATCAAATAATCTCTTTTAAATGATGAAATTATCAAAGAATATCTAGAGAATATATTTTCACATGTCTTAAAAGTTATGTTCTATAAATTTTTTCATTGTTTATGGATCATTGTGTATTCCAAATAATATGAGTTTATTGGATATGTTCATATATAAACTAGTGAAGATAATATTTCCTTATTATTTCTGGTCCAATGACATTTTATTATATATAGATTTGACATCCTTATTGAATTTATACTCACGTAAAACCAATATCACCTATATATCATCCATAAAATGTTGTGTATAGTGTTATTTCATCATGGATGTGTTTAGTTTCCCATATATTTGGATAAATTCACATCCATTTAATGTATGTGATGGAAAAAATTCATGATATTATTTATTGATTTCCATAATTCATTCCTTCAAAGGTATGAATTGTAATGAACTATAACATTTATAAATAAAAATAAAATATATAATCCCCTTAAATAATATTTTATACAAAACAAAATTTACTACCTATTTCATAGGAGTTGTCAACATTTATATTTTATTGATTTCATAATTTCTTGATTCCCCCTCCCAATAATAATTTCTTTGTGAAATTGTTGTGTTACCTAAATTTTTTGTTATATACCCCTTGTTTTATGTTACTTCCTCATTATCAACCCATTTAGAAGTATTTATATGTTCTTGAGTGTTAATTATATATTGATAAAAAATATATATTTCCTTTTTATCACCCATGAATGAATACCTTAGCATGAATATACTGTTTTTAAGAACTAATATAGGTGGGGTGAAAATTAATGTTTCTAACTCACGGTTGGAGCCCCTAGTTAAAAATTCATATTAGTAAGCATTATTAGTCTTCCAAAAATATGTTATGATATTATTTTCTATTTAAAATGATTCTGCTAAAATACATCATATTATCTTATATGTTAAATATTAATGTTTGAGTTTCATTGAGATATATAGAGATAATTTTACTATATTAATCCCCATAATATATTCAATACTTCATAAATTTAATCAAGTTAAAATTTACTTATTGCTCTTAAACATTAATATAACTGAACATTAATTTACCTATAGGTATGATGTAACTACAATCAATGATTGAAAATTTATATTTATTCACTATATATTGAATATGAATATTTGTGGGGAAGATAAAGTCCCTTACTATTATGAGTATGTATTGTAAGATTTCATATCCATAAATAATTGGTAAAACTATATCTTAGAGTAAATATTTCTATTGTGTTTGATTTATCCAATACAATTTTCATTAACACACCTAGGGGAATTAATTTTACATCATAACATAGTCTTTAATGTCATTTTTTAATGTTACATGGACCTATGGTCTATGAAATTGATAATCGTTATTAATCTAAAATCATAATAACTATCTTTATTTAGAAAAATATATATAACTCCTCATTGAGGTGTATTTATACCCATAAATATATTTTATTTATCTATCATGGTAATAGTTGAAATTATTTTATAGAATAATTTCTGAAATGTAGATTCTTTGAAAAAAATATTCATATGAAGATTTTAGAAAATTTCTACAGAACATAAGAAGAATGTAAGTATTTACTATTAATCACCATCATAAAAAAGTAGAGAGTTTGTATGTATAGTGGAACTTAAGGATAGGTTGTATCATATTATTCTTTTATTAAACCATATTTTTCTTTTATCTCATCATTCTCTGAAATGTTATCCTATTTATTGTTGTTTTATCATATTTTTTCCTCAATATTTTTTTCTATGGTATCCATTTTTTACTAGTCTATTATAGTTCATTCCCATTCTTATGTGATTACAAATTTAGAACTTACCGTAGGATCTTATCAATTATATGATTAATTATTTTTGGGAATATATTCAATAATATTATATAATTCTATTTTTACTTCTATTTTCAAGGGATAATAATTTATTCCCTTATAAAGGACCACATATATGTCTTTGTTTTATTATATGGCTATTGAAATAGTTTAAATTGTTGATTTTATTATGGTTAGTGTGTATGTCATGGTTTTTTATATGGCTCTAAATCATGATAATATGTTTTTTACCAAGGTGTTCCTTCATTCCTCCAGAAATTCATCCTACTACTTTTTAGATTCCGTTAAACCTATTGAATAAATATCCTATTGAACTGATATAGAGTCCTTTTTTATTTCATAATATATTATTTTAGTAATTTATATTTATATATAAATTCAAATAATTATTTGAATTCATTTTAATATCTATGCATCACATAATATTACGGTTATAAATTGGGTGTCCTAGATACTAAATTTACTACATGAATGTCATTATGACTCATTCAGGGTGCAACTATTTATGTTTCAATGTATGTAGTTTAATTAAATTAAGTAGTGGATCTCTATTGTTTGAATCAATTAATTTTCCACATGGTTTGATTATAATATATTTTATATAAGATCAAAAGTAAGCATTAATTTTTTTAAAGTCAATCATCTATTCATGTAATTATCAATCCCAAATGCCACTCATGCGTTCATTCTATAATATAAAGTCTGAATTTAGATATGAACTTTTCCTCCATATTGTGTGAATTATCAATTAATATTTTTATAATCTCCAAAAATTTAAATCAACTTCATATTGAATGAAATTATAAATTCTATTCCACTGTTTCACCATCTTTGAATGTGGAAAGTAATTGTCATGAAATTTCTATTCTAACAAATCTCATATAGTGATGTTACTAAATGGAAATCTCTTTAACTAACACATATCTTGGTATTTAATATAAATTATAGATCAACTACACCATATAACATAGTTTTATACTCCATCATTATAGAATGAAGTATAAATTTATATAAAATAAAATAAGTATATCAGTTATTTTTCATGTTTGATTCCACCTAAATTTTTTATATTATAGATAATTTATTCAACACATATATTAGTCTCAAAATATTTCATAGAATAGTTGGTTGATAAAAATTCAAATAATCCTCTTCAACAAAAGGAAATTTATAGTCTATGAAGGACATCCAACTTTGTTGGGGTGGATCGAGATGTATTAGAACCTAGAAAGGGGACTACCCACTAATTCATGATTCCTTCTTGTGGACTAATATTTTTTATTATAAAACTGTAGTTGTTGAAACAATATTTATCAATAATTTGTTTTTAGTCCAATGGTTATGATTATTAATCTCATGCACCTTTTAATAGTAATGTAAACAATAAAGTATATGAATAAAAATAAAAAAATAATTATATTAATGGGTAATAATGGTATTAGAATAATAAACTAATACACTCTATTAATTCATTTCCTATTGTTTCTTCCATTAATAATCACCATATTTTTAAACATCATAATACATTATAACCTCATATAAATCCCTTCCAATTTTACATATTTATTTTATAATCTTTTGAATACTTAAACTATTAAAACACGTTAGAGTTATTATTTTTAAGTAAAACCCATGTGAACACATATAAAAGGGGAGAAATATAATTTTATAATCTCTAAGACAATTAGGATATTGAAAATTTATTATTCAAATTTAATAAAAATGATAAAATATTTCTTTGAAAAAAACTTCCCCTTAAAATATATAAGAAATAAAAGTGAAAATATTACTTTTCAAATTTATATAAATTTAATTAACCCACGATTTAAATAATTTCAAATAATTAAAATATTTAATTTCTATCTAGCTACAATTTTGTCATGTCTACTTGAAATGATTGAAATAATTAAATTAAACTATACAAAGAACCAAATTATGTTAAATTACATTGATGATTAAATATTATTAAAAAAATATTGACTCGAAAGTATTAATTTCTAATTTTCAATTCATTTTTATGAAATCGCAGGATCCTTAATAAATCTATGCTCACTAAAACTATATTTCCTAAGCATTTTATTATGTTTTATGAATTTTTTTTACTAAAAATATAAATAGTTATATTGTAAAATAAAAGTGATATTTTATTATTTAATTTGATACAAGAGACTACAGATTTTATGATACATCAAACAAACTATTATTATGTCTAGTGGCTAGACTAATTTACTTTTTATAAGGCCAAAATTGTAATAACCATCAGACTAAAATTGGAACCGACACATCAGACTAACCTTTATTCAAATTATCTGATTTAATATCAATAATTAAGTCTATCAAACTATTTATATTTTATAAATTAAATGATTATAATAATATATATTTCAATCAATTAAACATAGAATTGCATTGGTACTAAAAAAAATGACATCATAAAAATCAACTATAATGAATTATTTGCTATCAATTTAACGATCAATATCATTATGAGTTTTCAATGTGCAAGCTATGTGAGGATATGGAAACCAACTATGAAATATGATCATTTTAGGAATTTTTATTAATAGGTGGCTATATTAAGAGTTGGGAGATGATGTGTTCACAAAAAAAGTCATCTAATGATTTTTTATAGTAAACATCTCATTCTTAGGTATTGAAATATTTTAAGGATTTGAATGTATATGAAGTCTAATTGTGTATTATAAATTCCATAGAACAAAATTTATTTTTTATTATGTTATTAATCTTGGAACAAATTAAGCGATTCTATAGATAGGAAGTCGGTGAATCTGATACATCAGATCAAGGGATTTCAAGGCTTGGAAGATAGAGACCAATAATAATATCATGGGAATTCTTGTTTATGAAATACATAGTAGAAACCAATCATTATATAGAGGGATTGTGAGGATTGGAATACATTTCAATTTGGATCAATTTATCAAGGGATTTAATAAAAATGATCAAGAGATGAAAACCATAGGTACATAACCTATGGATATCATCAGTAATGAATTATGACATCCTTAACTTGTAATATTAAAGTGTAAAATAATTTTTCGAATATTGGAAGTCATTATCAATTTTGTAAGAAATTTTATTTCAATGATATGTGTTTATAGATAAAAGGTTTTATGGTCATTAACATGGTAGATCTTAATTTTGGTTCTTCATAAAAACCTAATCTTTGTTGACTAATTTTTTTATAAGAATGATTATGAATACTAGAGATACAGAATGAATATGTTTTTTATTACTACTATAGTTTATTACATTGTCATTATTAATATATTTTATAAAATTTATAAGAGGGAATTTAATACTTTTAATCATTAGTATTAATAATAATATCACTTGGATTATAAAATAAGGAATACACTACCATGTTCTATGACCTGAAATATATAAAATCAAATCACTTCATGTGAAGCCAAATATAATATTTCAAAAATGATAGTATTTAATAAAATTGAAATTATATTATTTTGAAACTAGAAGTGCTATGATGAGATTACACTATAGAAATTTTTATTTAATACATAGAGAATTGGTTGATAAAATGAATAAATAATTTAGTACAACAGTTAGTAGATTTCTGTTAATTGGAAATATGGAGTAAATAAATAAAACATGTGTTTAATGTATAATATAAATCATTATTAATGATTGGGAATAGAAATGGTTATCCATGGATGATACAATGAAGATTAAAAGTCATACATTCCTCGGTCATATTGGTAACCATATGAAAAATAAATGTTGATTCAAAAGAGATGCATAAAAATTGAAAACTATGAATGGAGGAGTTCCATTTTCAAATAAATATAACATTCTTAATGAAGTATGTTTAGTGGTAAAAGTTGTGCAATCTATAAATAAAAAGAATTTTATTATTGTTTTAGATTATATTTCATCTAAATAAACTAGTAATTAATGTGAAAAGCTTGCTAAAAGTATGAAAAATATTGTTTCCATGAAATAATTCCTGTATATATATAAGAAAACATTAATGGATAATATTGATAATTAATACTCTACTGAAGTTAATTTTTATGAATGTCAAATGTAAAGACACATCAGAATAAATTTTCCTATGTTGAAATAAAAGGTTAACACGAAATGAAATTTTTTTAAAAAATCCTATGAAGTACTATCACAATAATGTCAGGAAGTGATATAACTATTTAGACACATTGAGTGAAAGTGGATGAGATATTTATATAAATTATTATTCAATTAATGAATTTTAATGAAAAATTAACATTGGTTTATTTATAGAAACTAAAATTTGAATAAATGTTTCATGAAAAACATAGATACAAATAAAGTTCTTAAAAATCATATATTAATTCACGATATTCTAATAATAATAATGAAAATTATTCTTCAACTTCTGATGAAAAATCTTACTCAGATAAATATTTTGAGACATTACTTAGTTGTAAATAAATATCCCTATTCGAAATAAAAATTGGAAAAATTGAAAAATTTACAAAAAACACATGATGATGCAAAAGATAATCCAAAAAAAGAATAGACAAGAATTACTAATATTACAAAAAAATAATATCATTATTAACATCATGATAAAAATAATTTTGAAAAAGGTATTATTTTTAATACCATGAGAAATATATTTATTATAATTGTAGTTTAAGAAATAATTATGTGAAATATATTCCCAATTATAGTTTTACTTAGGATTAGAACATTATTATATAAATATAATTTGATATTTGTATATTATTGAATCAGTTATCTATTTTACTTATTGAATGAAAATTTTTCTTAAAATGTATAAATAAATTAGACCTTTTAGAGATATATCTATATTCAATTTCACAAACTAGAATCCTTTTTAATAAAAATTACATTATTCCAATGAGTAATGCATTTTAAAAAAATTTCAATAAAGTATAAATAAAAACATGAAATTTAATTTCAATATTTTTATTCCATAGATTTTCATAAAGGATATTTTTTATGGAAATATAATTTTTCACCATAATTAATATAAAAAAATTGGTTTTATAAAAACTTAATTAATGATATTTCTGAAGATAATAAATTTCAGTTCTGAAAACTTATATTTATTATGATAATAAAGAACGTTCTGATTAAAAAATATTTTTTACATGGATAACGGTTTCCCTAGATATATTACTAGAAACAACGATTCATTAAAAATTTAATTAAGTTGAAAAGTTGTACAATAACATTTATAGATAATTATAATAAAGAAATCATCGGTATATAGAACACTGTGATTTATAGAACAACATAGATTTGTAATTATTAATGTATTATAAAAAACAGTCATAATAATATATGAGTACGTCATTTTTTTGATGAATTTTATCTTGAGAACATTATGAAGGAAAAATATATTTCTCATATTTCTAAATATGAATTTATTCTTCCCAAAAATCGGCATGAGAATGTTTAATGATTAAAAATAGATGACCTTAGGAGCCAAAATGTACCTTGTATTAGTGAAATAGAATATCCATATTGATGACATAATATAAAGTTATAATATTGAAATCTTAAAAAATTAGAGAAGTTTATTAGGAAAGGACTCTTTAAGGATATACCTGAATATAAGTTTGATACTTCAAAAGTCCCTTCTCTTTTTCTATATTGAAAGAATCATAAGCCGTGTTTGAAATATTTTAGTTATGTCTGAACTTTTAATTCATTATAGTTAGTTAATATGGATGTATTTGTTCCCAAAAACCCATAACTATTGGGGGGAGATACTCTGTATTTGTCTTAGTTGATGATTATACGAGATATACATAGAGTCATTTTCTTAGAAGTAATATTAATTCATTATTTGATTTAAAAGTATTATATCTACATTTAAAATTTAGAAAATCATATCCTGGGTAAATATGCATTGTGATCATCACAGAGAATATTTAGTTTCTGATTTGGAAGAAAAATCAATAAAAAACATATTATACATAACATTACTACAGTAAGAAATCCCAAAAAATCATGTAGTAAAAATAAGAAATATATTTATTCATGAGATTACTAGAACCCTAGTATTTGACTTATCATTTGCTAAAATATTTTGCGTAGAAGAATTTTTTACTTCATGTTATACAGTTTTAATAATATATACGATTAATAAAACAATTTATCTATTATGTATATGAAGAAAACCAATACATTTTTACTTTAGTGTTTTTTGGATTCAATGTGTTTATGTTGAATACTCAATATAACCTAAATATATTTTCCCAAATCTTGAATAAGGAATATTTTTATGATATTCTACAACCAGTATGGATTATAATGTTTTTAATAGAAATACATATAATATTTTAGATAATAGTACTAGTTATGTTCGATGAAATTGATCCCGTTTTTTCAAATAATCCCAAAAAACATATTTAGTTGTTAGTAGTAATACTAATCTTCAAACTAGGTGATAGAATTCTTCTAATGCAAGAATAAGAGAATAATATGTTTCTAAAGCTAAATCTCATGTTTTTTTTTCAATTTGTTATCGATCAATAGATTTTTACAAATCCATGAAAACAGTTATATCCTGGGAATCATTATTGTGATAATTTCATTAGTGATATATAACAATTTTTTAGAACTATAATTTATTTCAGATATGTAATTAAAAACAATAGGTTTTCTAAAAAATTGAAATTAATAACCTTGATGAGGTTTTTGGTGATGTGGATTGGATAAAATTGATACATGTTGAATATAATGAATTTGAAAGGAAAAAACACTGGACTTTTCTTGAACATCTTAACAATATATCAATAATTAGAGTGAAATTGTAATTTTAAAACAAAATTGGAGATAATTGAATAATAGTTAGGAAAAATGATTGAGTTTTTATTAATGTCTATAATCATCAAATGGGAATAGACTTGGAATAAGGTTGTGCACTGATAGGTAGACATGAATCTAATTGTATAATTCTAGTTTATGTAACATTATTGAATTTCAAACTACATAAAATGGTTATAATCTATGATTTAATTAATGTATATTTTCAGAAGAAATTTTATGTATAATAACCACTATGTTTTGAAAATATAAAACATCAAAATCATTCTTATTAACATTCAAGTGAATTTTATTGACTTAAAATCCCATAGATCTCCGTATTACTGGTTAAATGGATTTTTTTACAAAATATTTTTGTCAAGGGATATGTTGATCCAAATTATTTTATAAAAATTGATATTTAAAATATATGTATTGTAAAAATTTATTCTAATGAAATTATATTTTTTTTAAATAAAAACAATTTAACAGATTACTTTGTAGATATTACGAAGTGTGGGTATGAAATGTGTATGATGGATGAGTTAACATAAGTTATAGGTTTTCAAATATCACAAAAACCAAAAACACCATTTATATCTCAACATATGTACATAAAATATCATTTTACAAATTTTTCTATGAAAACAGTAAAAGTTTTATTACCCATATCGAATCCTCAAATACATATTTCGTACTAAAGAAGGGAAACTGGTTGATCTTGAAATTTTACAATTATGATTGGAAGTTTACATTACATAATAGATACTAATATATATTTAATGTTTTTTATATTAAAATATGATATACATAAATACAATCCAAAATACATCCATGTTATATATACTAAATTTAAATTTTGTTATCTTAATGGAAATATATATATAGTCTTATTAAATTATTATGGAAAAAAATTTAGTTCAGATTCCAACATTGGTGGATATATAATAAATTGGAAAATAACTCCCAAAATCATTTCATTTTTTGAGATAATCATTATTTTCGTGGACACATAAGAAATAAATCCCAATAATACATTCAACAATTAAAGGGTAATTTTTAGCAAAATTATGTTTTTATTATCATGTTTTGGGAATACAACACATAATTACATTATATATAATGATTTTTTCTAAACTAATAAATTTCGTAATGAAACAAGCTATATTAATTTGATAAAAAATCACTCATATTACCCATGCGATAAACACAAAGACATAAAACACCATTTCCTTTTGGGTCAAAATTTCGAAGGATAAATTATTTTTCATATCATCAAAATGCAATAACATCTTTATGATATATTTAATAATCTTCTTTGTTCATATATATTAGAATACATTAAATAGAAATGAGGGATAATAATTATAAAAATATTTTTAATATTTACTTCTTATTTAATATTCTCCTAATACTAATGATATAATTTTAAAAGGGGGTGTAGATATGATAAGTTTTTATATTAAAAAACCTAAATTTTTTCTAACAGTTTTTGTTTTTATAACCTTATTGGAGTAAAAAGTTTTATAAAAATTATTGGAGTCACCTTTTTTATAGATTGAAATTTTTTAAATTTTGTTTTTGAAGGAGTTATTTTTTAAAATATTTTCAAAATCAGCTTTTCATTATTAAATTTCATCAGGAATATTTTTTTAGTTTCATTAAAAATTACCTAACCGAAAAATCACAATAAATTTTTTAAAATCAAAATTTTGTGATAAATGTTTTTATTAACAATAATTTGATTATAAAAATTATATATACTGAGCATTACTTATAAAATTTTTCATAATCACATTCTATTATAAAAATAATAATAAATGATTACATATGACAATGAAAAACATCTGCACCTTATTTTACTATTATTTTAATTTTTTCACTTAATTGCTACTATAGTTTGTTAATTTTATTGTACATATTAAATTTTTTGTAATTCTACATGACTAAATATCCTTGGGTGTTTCACCATATGGATATTCTAAAGGGGGGAATCATGAGACCATATTCTAGTGGAAAAAATGATTCCAGTTGTGACATTGGATGTAGATGTTTAGTCAGGGAGGTAAACTATCTCCTAACCTCTATCAGGTCATTCGACTCTATGCAATGAGATGGATAGGTTGCATACCTTCTTGCCTTACCCCAAATAGTTGGAATGGGAACACAATGTATTACATGTGTCTCAATCGTGGATAAGCGTGTGTGTTCCTACACACGTCATCATTTTATGGATTCATTATGAAGGTGGACCATCCCTTTGGTCTATATTCCATGGAAGCATAGAAACTTGTAGGTTTCCTTGGGAGTGTTAGAGCTATGTGCGGGCTTAGTATATCGAGTTGTTTCCCTAGTTTTGCTTTTCGAGGATGAAAATATTAAAGGATGGAATAATTTAGAGACCCTTTTTTTACTAATAAGACTTTGAAATATTTCCAAAAATATTTCTAGAGTAGGGCGTTGAGACAACATGGATTTCTATGGCCCGGTGTTCCCGAAATTAATTTTATAAAAATATTAAGTGTTTTTAATATTACACACGAATGGTTAAATAAAGAAACACGATATATCTTAAATATTTGATCAGATCATAAATTCGAGGCCACTGTTGGGTTCAGAATATAGTTTTCCCTTAGGTGTGATATAAGATGAGTCAGCATGGGACATTCAGACCACTCTCTCTTTAGCTGTTTGTTAAATGGATAAATTAAATTATTCATTTATTCATTTAATAGATCAAACCCAAATGTCTCTTGAACAAGGACACATATGAAATATCTCAGACCGCCGATGAGCTCAGAACATAGGATTTAGCATAGGAAGGGTATAGCCATTATTGGGATCGGGTGTTTGGCTTATACACCATCATGGGAAAATAATGAAGTAATGAAATGATTATTTATTAAATAATTTGATTAAAAACCAATTAAACCTAATGATAGGTTATAAATTCGTTGTTTAGAGGGGGTTTTCCTCATAATTTAGTTTTTCCAATGATGAAAACCCCCCCTTTATCTCCTCTCATCCTTTTCTCATTGGTGAACGATGATCAATGAAGAAAAAATGATGAGACCTCGGATCCATGAAGATCTAAGTGAAATGAGCGCAATATATATCGACGAACACGTTCTTCACCATTGATTGATTCTTTCGTAAGTTGGGACTCTTATGTGGTGTCTTTATGCCTCTGATTAAACATTGAGCATTTTGATTATTGAATCCTCAATCTGCACCCTTGCACATTTCCAGAAATTGAAATAAACCACTTTCATCAGTTTATTAATTATTTATTATAGTTCTTCATTCATCCTTCTAACGACAGTAAACCATGGCTAACTTGAACAATAGACAAGTTTATTCATCAAATTTTTTAATCACGATTTTTTCTTCCTTCTCCCTCCATTCATCCCCATCGCTTATTATGGTCAGTGTTTTGATAAATACCAGACAATGAATCAATGTGAAACCGATTCTTGACACATAATATTATTTATGCCAACATAGATTTGTGGTCAATCGGTTGAATGGGAGTTAGGAAACGTATTGAATACCAGATTCAAGGCTTTCATACTTAGATAGGAAAGTTGTAGGAGTGATGCTCAGAGGGTGTTTTATAGAAGATAGAATAGTAACAAATGGCGAGGCCGGGGGATTAGGCTGGTGCCAGTTATGCGAGGTGGCTAGCAGGTGAGGGGGGGACTGACATGGTAGTGCGCGGTTCAGGCCAAGGCATTACATTCAACAAGGATGGTTGAGGTACGGATATCATTAGTAAGGGATGAGAAGTTTAGTCAGCATGAGCAAGGCGAGGTGACCGACAGCTGAACTAGTGACCAGCTCGGTGATGCGTGGTTTAACTATGGCAAGTTAGAGAGGGCTGTGAGATCTTTGGGTATCACGTGCAGGATTCACAGGTACCATTATGTGAGAACGATCTATTCAGGAAGGGGTCGGCACACATTATCATTTCCTTCCTAAAACTAGTATGAATAAGAAGGCATATGATGTAGAAAAAAGATAGGGAAGGAAACTAAGGGTCATGCTAGCCATGCGTGAGGAATGGGAGGTCATGACCATATATGAATTTTTAGATAATTTTTTTATTCAAATAATAAAATGAAAAGAAATTAAAAGAAGGAAATAATACTGATTGAATCCAGACACAACAAGGGGTATTTGAGTGTGTTAATGGAGTTTTTAATTAAGTTTAAATAAATAAATAAATTAGTAAGATAAATCAAAAGACATTTTTATTATTACATTTGTGGATAAAGCACTATTTTGTGTATAACTTCTCCGTGCGACATCCTTTTGATGAACTATTAGTGGAAGAGTAATCAAGGGATTAAGATGGTAAATTCATGTCCAATGTTGAATTTTAATTTTTAGTTTGTGGTTCAGTCTCCAAAACAACTAATAATAATAATATAAAAATTGCAGGATCTTATATCCGATATATCTCCCTCATACAGTGTCAGAATGAAAAAACCGTGTCTGAAGCTATGACCCTGAATTTATGAGGGATGTTTGAAGAAAAATATTGGATATTTATGTTGAGGTCGAAGTGCGGGCCCCATGAGGCCCATTTTGTGCATGTTACAGTGAAATACTGATTTTTCAACAGGTATCCCTTCTAAGAAAATGAGTAGTCGATTTCATGTGTTTTTGTGAGAGGATATCAATATCATGATCTATACAATTTGTTTCAGGGCCCAGGTGTTGGTCCCACATAACATCATTCATGAGAAATGTGGCAATATATTACATTTCAATCAGATATCCATTCGAGGGGAAACGAATAGTTGATCTTGTTCTTGTTACTCAAAGGATCGTAACAGTGTGATCCATTTGGTTATCCAGTTCCATTTGAGGAGGTCTGTGAGTATAAGTACATTTTCTCCCCTTTCTTTAACCATGATCATTAACTTCTCGTCAGCCTTTGGGCTAGATATGTCATGTACTGTGGTAGTACACTCGCAGGCCTAAGTGGTACTTGATTTTCAATTTAGTACCTAAGTATGGAAAGGTACATGGAGAAGAAAAGACTCAAGTCCACACAATGAGTGAGCCCCACATGCACTTTGTACCACATTATGAATCTTATCTCTCTTGTATCTCCTTATTTTTTACTCAGAATTTTGTATATGAGTAGCTGATCCTGATTGATTTTCTGCGTAAAATGTGATGGTTCCCTCCGTAATGGATTTTGAGATATGATGGGAGATGTTTACGATGCGAAGTTTATTCAGGGCGACACCAGATGAATGAAACATAATATATTCTTAGAGGTACTATATATCAAGGACGACCAGTGTTCCTCAGTGATTTATGGGAGGTATTATCCACCATGGATGGCTAGTGTTCCTTAGTGATTTCTGAGAGGTACCATCCCGCAGGGATAATCAGAGTTATTCAATGTTTTTTTATGATGTACCATCTAGTGGGGATGATCAGAGTTCCTCGATCCTTTTCTGACGGGTACCATCCAGTGGGGATAAATCATGTTCCTTGATGTATTTCTGAGACAAAACATCCATTATGGATGATCAGTGTTCCATAGTGATTTTCTGAGAGGTACCATATAGCTGGAATTTCCAGTGATCATATGTTCATTATGAGAGGTACCATCCAGTAGGGATGAACAGTACAATTCCTAGATAACCCTCCTCCCAGGGAAGGTAGTGTTGTCCCTGAGGAGATATCGGGCTGACCTAGAGAGTATTCCCCCAGAAGATATCAGGCTGACCCAGAGTGTAGTCCTCAAAAAGATACCCGGATGACCCAGAGCATAGTCTCCAACGAGATACCGGGCTGACCCAGAGCATAGTCCTCGATGAGATATCGGGCTGAACCAGAGCGTAGTCCCCGAGAGATATCGGGTTGACCCTCATACCGGGCTAGGTAGGATAGTCCCAAATGGATCAGAGAATCCCTCAACAGTGTGACATGGTGGAGAGGCAAGATTAGACATACCTAAGGTCCCACACGGATGAGGAGCACTTCCCCCATTTAGATTCATCCTGGTGATGCGACCTAAAACTGTGCAGGCGAGTTAGTGTTACCCAAAGTGGATAATATCGAGGTGCAATGATTTGGGTCCATTTGACTTGGGTTTCCCAGGTAGATTTGATTAGGTGTTGGGGATTGTAGATGGTTTTACTTGTAACTATTGGATACTCACTTTCTTGGGTTGAGCTATGAGATTTATATCCCCTTACTTCCCCATTTGGGTTTCATTGACTTAGCACGCGCGCACACACACATATCTTGTTTCGAGTGCCAACTCTTCGGGATTTGGCTTCTCCCCTTCCAAGAGAGGTGAAGATGCATGGGGTATGCCACATTCTTTATGTGTCTATATTCTCATGGTTGGATAATTCCACTCCACAACTATAGTTAGCAACAATCGAAAGGGGTGTTCATTTCCTCACTTTTTTAGCTCCTTGTTTTTGGATTAGACTAATTTCACACTCTTGTTGGGTTGAGCTATTCTCCTGCTCACTTATTATATACTTTTTTCCCATAATGGGATTCATGTATTATATCTCTTACTGCTACCCTCTTAAGTACTTCTCTTGCTTCTCCCTTGAGCCTTCAGGGCATCCTATTGTGTATTCGTATACTCAACCTTTCTTGGGATTTTAAAACATTTGGTGTGCCTTTATAGATGAAAAACATTTTTATCGTGATATCAGAGGTGCTTAGGGACACTGGGTTCCTGGACCACGTGCGGTGGTTGTAGCTTGGGATTCAGGAGTGGGACTCTCCCAGTAGTTTTATCTTTTCACCTCGGGCCGTGTTGTGGAACTGTTCAAGTGGCTGCGTATTTTGAACTTTTACCTTTCAGTTATAATTTTAATATACATGTAATTTTTAGAGGTGGATGCATATATTTTTAGTTCCATTTATATAGTACTTTTATATCTTTATTTTCTTTCTCTATGCACTTTTTCATTGAGTTGGTTGTGTGTGTGTATAGTTTCTCAGGCATAGGCCTCCCTTTGTTTGTTTTCCCTTCGACGCTAGTCCCCAGCCTCTGGCCTATAGAGGTAGGCTTGGAGTAGTTTCAACTCTAGTTCCAATGTGTGTTGGGTCGTGACACATTTGAATCATCAGTATCCAATTCTGTAAAGTAACCTGCGGATGAGTTCGGTAGTTCTAGTCTAGGAATTAGTGTATTCTATTACCACATGGATAGATGATATCAAATTCATTGATAAAACTGTAGAGGAGGATGATTCCACAGTTGGTGGATCCAAATCCTTCTCCATTAAACTTCATGAATCTTATTTTATTTAAATTTATTGAAATGAGAGATCCAACTAAACATCTCCACAATTTTGTTTCCTATAACGGTCTAAAATTGGGAACCCCTAAATAAAAAACAGTTTTCCACCTCTGTTTCTTTTTATAGACATTGAAATATAACTTATTTATTTTGTATAATGAAATTATAAATTGTTCTATTAATATTTGTTACTATATCAATCATATATTTATCTGAAAATCTATCCCTTCAATGATGAAAATATCAATTTTTGACCTCTATAATTGAAATTAGAAATAGAATTATATATTTAGGGACTCCTTTGTGATATGGACTTGTATAACATACTCCTTGGAAATAATTATTCCTCTTTATTTTTTACTAGAGATTTTTTTTAAATATAACTATTTATTTTTGAACCATTCACATTCTCATGATGTACCCTCTTGTGTACAAAGGGTTTGTCTGTATAGAAAAATTAATTGAAGTTGTTGTTTACCAATCCAAAGATATATTATAACCATTACCAATTTAATAGATTAGTAAATCAACAATTAATGAAATATATATTACCTCAATCATTACAAAACGTTTTTTGAGAAATCATATGAATGATTTCATAAATAAATTACCACTCCAAGAATGACTATGTTTTGGATTATTTCATGTAATATAAAAAAATTTAGACAACCTTAAACTCATGTTATGATCAATAATAAAATTACATGCCACACCCAATATAAATTAACTAATAAATATTATAATAACACTACTGATAAATCTATAATAAACAATGTAACGACCTGGTTCTAGAAGACACCCAGAGGCGCCCCGTACGCAGTTGGTCACAAGGCCTCAAGCACATTTCCCCAAATTCTAGAGGCTGCCGACTAGCAGCGAGGGCCTTGGGTGGATAGTGGGGAAACTATTCCCTCATTGACAAAGTACATAGTGGAAGAAAAACAAATATACAATAGCAGAAACCATAATCATCCATACAAGAGTTAACGATAAATAGCGGAAGACTAACAGTAAACAACTAGAGCACACACAAATATATATAAAATTATGCTTGATACATATGTCTCGGAAAGTAGCCAAACATGTTACAATGATTAATACAACACTAATCGAATGTGAAAAATAAAACAGGTAAACTCCTCAACATCACAAGTCATAGATTAGTCCCATGCTCTCCATCTCCACACCAAGTCAAGTACATGAAGTAGAAGGAAACATTCCCTTATCTATACCAGCAACAATATAGTCTGTTTGGGCCCAAAAGCATGGCCAAAACAAGGTTTGAGACAAGGTCCCAGTAGGCAAACACCCAAAGATCTGTGCTTAGTAGTAAATTAATACATGGCATGTAAAAGTACAGGAAGCATTAAATAGGAAATCACACAGCAAATACAATCCACAATGTCTAGCCTGTAAATTACACAAGTAGCATCCAATCAACAAGTAGAACAACAGGTAACTCCCTGGGTAGTTCTCCCAACCTAACCCTTATGGTTCAACCTACAAGTAATACCAACCCCCTGGGAGGCACACATAGTCTCACCTCTCTGGTTCAGCAAAAGAATATACTCTCTGAGGAACCACTCACCGTCAATTATCCCTATAGTCTTGTATCATACTAAAGGCTCTCTGGGGAAGCACTCAACGTCTCATTCCCCCTGTGGCCCACGTCGAGGAACTAAAGTCTCCTTGAGGATGCACTCATCGTCAATTCCCCCTTTTGTCCCCCACCGAATTAAAACTACACTATGGAGAAGCCCTTACATCCATTCTCCCTATGGTCCACTACACAATGTTCTCACATCCCTGTGTACTACAAACATGAATAGAAAGCGTATCACCCCAAGTAAAACTCAAGAACTACATGGATATCATTCTAAGGTATAACAACATAACATTACAATAGTTCCATTATCCTACAACTAGGCATTGAAACTAAAAAAACGCCTAACAGGAAAAACATTAATGGAAAAACATCCATAGAACAGTAAAAATTACCCTATTCCCAAGCATTGATCTCTACTCAAGCAATCAAGAAAAGAAGGAAAACAACTGGGAGGATGAATAGGAGACACACAGTTCCTCGATCAGGGGGATTTGTGGAATTGCACAAAATATTCAAATACTCCCTATAGAAAGGCACAAACCACCTACCTCGATCCTAGGAGATCTATATACTTGAACCACGAGGCTTGATTCTCTTTAGAACAGTGTAGATCTACGAAAATGCACAAAATGCTCAACCAACAATATCTTGAGAAAGACGAAGAATTGGATAACAAAGAAATAGGAGAAGGAAGGGTTTACCGCTGTGGTTCCAATGAAATCGACGGTGGTCAATTAGGAGAATAGACAGAGGCTCGGGGGATCAGAGATGTTTTGCGGTCGTACAGGTTCTCTCGGAAGAAGAACATGAAGAAGAAGCAAGTTCTATCCATCAGGCATGACCCCAGTCCGTTTAATGAAAAAAAGAAAGTACACGGTGTGTACTTCTGGGGTACATAGCATGTACTTGGCCTTTACATACTCTGCTTTAAGTAGCATCCACATCTCCCCTACACACCGTGTCTATTGCCCTGACACAGCAAGCACATGGCCTTATGCTACATCAAAGTACACAGCGTGTACTTATAAAGTACACGTTGTCTACTTAGGAAATTTTCATATTTTCATCTTTTTCTCAAAAACTCTCAAAAAAGGAAAAACATACCTGAAACGAAGACCCGGTTTCTTACAAACACCCCCTTAATGAAATTCTTCCCCAAATTTCCTTAGTGAGGCATAGAAGAAGAAACCCCAATAAACTCCGGCAACTACGATCGTACATCGTCCTCCCTTAGCCATGCCTCATCATGTACTTGCCCGTGCTACCATAGAACCCATAAAAGAGGAACATACCACCCATGAAGAACCTCTGTACTGTGATCGACAATCCTGATAGGATTCTCCTCAAAAGATGCATCAGCTTCGAGAACAACCTCCTCGAGCTGAAATACATGAGACGTGTATGAAAAGTAACATCAAATTTGAGAGACATGGAAGACGTCATGCATAGCTCGGTACCTCTGAGGTAACTGAAACTGATAGGAAACCGGCCCAACTCTCTCTAATACCTTAAACAACCCGATGTACCATGGTGAATGATTAACCTTTCTCTGAATCCTCTTGTGTCCCAACCTCGGTGCGACACGGAGGAAAACCTAATCCCTGACCTCGATCATCAAAGGTCGTCTCCGCTGATAAGCATAAGACTTTTGTCGAGACTGTGTTGTAGCCATCTGCTTCCGAATCAACTCTATCTTTTCTGAGGTCTCCTAAACAAGACAAGGTCCCAGTAAAGCTACCTATATTGCCACCAACAAACATAAAGTTGATCCGTATGGCCTACCGTACAAAGACTCATAAGGTTCCATCTAAATAGTCGCCTAAAATCTGTTGTTGTAGGCGAACTTCACAAGAGGCATATGCTTCTCCCTAGAACCGCCAAAGTCTATAATACAAGCTCGGATCATATCCTCAAGCACCTGGATCGTACGCTCGGACTGGCCATCTGTCTGGGGATGGTATGTTGTACTCAAAAGTACCTATGTACCCCAAGCCCTCTGATTCCATGGAAATAACCGATAAGTAAAGCACACATCCATGTCGGCAACAATGGAGTGTGGATCTCTATGGAGACGTAAAATCTCTTGGATGTATAGTCATCTCAGATCATCAACAATAAAGGTATCCTTGATAGGTAAGTAGTGATAAACCTTCATAAGCCTGTTGACGACAACCGAAATAGAATCGTTCCCTCAAGGAAACCTCGGCAATCCAGTCACAAAGTCCATCACGACATTGTTCCACTTCCACTCTAGAATGGGTAGCTGTTGAAAAAGGCATGTTGGTCGCTAATGCTTTTCATTCACCTACTGACAAGTAGAAAACCTCAAGACTGAACCATCAACATCTCTCTTCATACCTGGCCACCAGTACTGGCGATGAAGATCCCAATACATCGTGGTGATGGCAGAATGAACTGCCCAAACTGACGAATGAAAATCCTGCATCATCTCCTCGTGTATGTCTTTTGGCACCCATACGTGTCCCTGGAAATGAAAGATCTAATCCTCGCCCACTGTCAATCTTAGAAGAGGGACCCCTCATGACACACTCTCCTGTAGGACTAATCCTCCTATGTCAGATAGATGCCTCATCTGTACCCGATCAAGAAATGTAGAGGTAACAACTACAGAAGATAGGTATGTCTATCAATGTCTGTCGTGCACCTCCAGATTCATCCTTGAGAATAGATCCATAAGCTTCCACTCACTGATGACCACCTTAACTACCTAAATATGAGTTCTCCTAATCAATGCATCTGCCACTGCGTTGCCCTTTCCTGGCGTATAGGCAAGCTCGAAATCAAAAGACTGAAGATACTCGACCCACCTATGCTGTCTTAGATTAATATCACGCTTATTGAAGATGTACATGAGACTCTTTTGGTCAGTGAAAACCACAAAGTCCTCTCCCAAAAGGTAATGTCTCCAATAATGCAAGGCATGAACAATAGCGGCCAACTCCAAATCGTGCATTGGGTTGTTCCTCTCATGTGTCCTCAACTGCAGAGACCCATACGCAACGACTCCATCTCCCTGCATAAGAAAAACGCCTTCCTCGATACCTGAAGTATCACAATAAATAGTATTGCTCATACCGAGCTCTGGCAAGGATATTATTGGTGTTGACGTCAAAATTACATTCAGTTCCTAAAAGGATGACTCAAAATGATCTGACCATAAGAACTTCACTCCCTTCTTGGTCAGACCTGTCAATGGTGCTGCTAGGCATGATAATTCATTAATGAAGCGTCTGTAGTATCCATACAGCCCTAGGAAACTCGGTACATTAAAAACATTCTATGGATGCTCCCTAGAAACTACATATCTCACTTTCTCATGGTCCGCAGATACTCCTGCCACTGAGAATACATGACCCAAGAAGTGAATTTGATCCATCCAAAAGTGGAACATCGATTGTTTAGCATAAATCCAATGCTCTCTCAGTGTACTCAGAATGATCTCATGATGGGTTGCATGGTCATGTCAGTGTGATTGTACACCAAAATATCATATAAGAAGACTATGACGAAGGAATCCATTTAAGGAAGGAACACTTTGTTCATCCGTTCAATGAAAAATGCTAGTGCATTCGTGAGACAAAACGACATAACCATATACTCGAAGAGACCATACCTGCTCTTGAAGGCTGTCATAGGTATATCTGATGGTCTAACACGAAACTGATGATAACCGGACCTCAAATCTATCTTCGAGAACACCTAGCCTCCACAAAACTAATCGAAAAGATCATCAATCCTCGGTAAGGGATATCGGTTCTTGACTGTCAACTAGTTCATCTTCCCTTAATACACCCAAAGCATAAGGGCACCATTTTCCTTCTTTGAAAACAGGACCACTGAATCCCCTGGAGAAGTACTGGGTCGGATGAAACCCTTTTCCTGCAACTCCTCCAAATGCTTCTTGAGCTCTTGCAACTCAGGTGTAGCCATCCTATAGGGGGGAATGGACACCAGTGCCACTCCTAGAACAAGCTCAATAGAGAAGTCTACCTCACACTCTAGAAGAAAAACCAGAACATTCCTCTAGAAAGACATCTCTGTAATGATCCACCACTGGAGGAAAGTCTAGCTGTGAAGTCCCTTGATAATCTAGATAAAAATTATCAATCTGGGTCGTTACCCTTCCTAGCCCATGATGCTCGATTCCTTCTTGACTCGCATTAAAATCACATTCGCCTCTATGGAGAAAAGATTCACCCTCTGGTGAAATGAAACTCACCAAGCAGCAATAACAATCGACGACTTCCTGGAAGGGAACCAACCCGTCCATCCTGAGAATGAAATCATATCCTGTCATCTCTAGGACATAGAGATCCCATAAGAAATGATACCCTGCAACCTCAAGATGGCACTCTCTTCACTGACATACAATAGATTTCCTCATCCGTAAAGGTGTGTCTAGTGTCAACAAGTCGGCAGAGGAAATGATATAGAGCCTATGGCTCTCCATAATAGAAACAGAGATAAAGCTATGAGTAGCACCATTATTGAAAAGAGATGAAGATAAAACTAAGGCTACTATGAATGTACCTAGAACTGTAGAAGGTTCGGGATCCTGTTCCTGATTGGTCTGCTCCATTGCAAAAGTCTAGCCTACCCCGTGGCCCTGTGACCCTTCCTGACCACTCTGAGCTGATCCTCCCTGATGAAACTGATAGACTGGTGACTGAATGCCACGACCTCGACCCCCACCTCGGCCCAAATGGATGGAAGAACTCGGGTTCCCAGAATGGTGAGAAAATTGTGGTGATGCTCTTGAACAAGGAGTCATGGAAGAACCCTCGTCAGCATCTACTAGTGAGAAAACCTGACAGAAACGCTAAAGGTGACCCATCTTGCCACAAGATCTACACTCCACTGGGTCTCTCTGGAACTACGACCTTGTGTTACCTACCATTCTACACCGGTAACATACTACTTGCCTATATGAAGATGTATCTCACCTCCTCGGATCACAACACGTAGACTCCATACGACACTTCCTGTTGTAAACTGGATGAATACTAACTTTGGAAGCAGAACCGCCCTGTCTCGCAACTCCGGAGTCTCTCATATTGCACTCCGCAATCAGTGCCAAGTTGACGATTGGATTGATGGAAGTCAACTGGAAGATATTCACCTACGAGCGGATCTCCCACCTAAGGCCATACTCAAACTTCCTTGTCAAGAACCTACCATCTCCACCCCGGAGGGGTGTGAAACACTGCAGCTCTGTGAAACATGAGGAATACTCCATAACAGAAAGAGTACCCTGCTCTAGACTCATGAAATCCATGGCTCGATCGGCTCTCATGTTACTCGGGTAGATGTAGTCATAAAACACGTGCTGGAACTCCTCCCATGACATAACCTGTTGATGTCCCGCCTATGAGATCACGTCCCACACCTCTTGGCAGAGTCTCATAGAAAATAGGTAATGAGCTTGACCCTCCCCTCTGGAGGCATTTCTAGAAGCTCAAAGTTAGTCATCATGGCTTTCAGCCATTACTCTACAGCGTGTGATCCTCCGTCCCCTAAGAAGGTAGGAGGATACTGCTTTTGGAAAACCCATGTCAAGTCTGCCATAGTCATGGTAGGAGGAAATGCTCCCTGAAAGGTATGAATCGTCCTCATAATGCCTTCCCTAAATGGCGAATTAGTGCCTAAAACTGGTACGACAGTCGGTGCCAAAGATGGCACAACTGGAGTTTCGACAGGAAGTCCTTGAACAACCATATCTGGAATCTGATCACTGTCCTTTAATTGACGCACAATCGTAATACTTCTCGGTGGCATAGCACTGAATGATCAAAAGCATAACATAGATCAGGAATATCAAGGAAAAGAGAAAAAAGAAGTAAAAAACAGAAACATGAGAAGGAAACAATCAAGTTTTACAAAACATGACTACACGTCATGTACATTACTCTACTCCCCTGTCCAAGTCCCCTTGCACGACATGTACTTAACTCTATTCCCCTGACCGAGTCTCCATGCACGGCTAACCCATGTGGTCATCTTAAACTAAGACTACACAGTGTGTTACCTGTGGACACCGCGTGTAGTAGACAAGGTTTCAATGACCAGTGTTTTTAGTTACATGGCTGATTACACGGCTGAGGCTACATGGCGTGTTCCGAACAAAAATGGTGTGTACTTGAGGATTTTTCCCAACCCGTTTTGTTGGTGACACGGCCTGGTACACGGCTATCCCTTACATGGCGTGTTCCGATCAAACACGGCATGTATAGTAGGCGATAACCTCATCCAGTGTTGTTTGTGACATAGACGGGTACCTAGAACAAGGCTACACAATGTGTTCATACAAAACACGGTGCGTATTACACAAGCTTCCCCGACCCGTGTTGTTAGTGACACGACTAGGTACATGGATCACTACTTCATGGCGTGTACCTACCGTACACGGTGTGTACCTACCGTACACGGCGTGTTCCTGGAGATTTTCCACAACCAGTTTTTCTGCTCACATAGTCAGTGACATGGTTTAAAAGCTACACGGTGTGTATATATAAAGTACACGCCATGTATTCTGGGTTATTCTGGGCAATAGGTCTGAAACTGCACCGAATCCCAGAAAACACTGAAAAACAAGCATGAAGGTGCCAAATTCCGCTCCGTGAGGACCCATACTCCACGTGAATCAAAGATTGGAATCTCATACATATCATATATAAAAGAAACAAGTCAATGATCCACAAATTTCCGATTCATTAGCACCCATAACACCTCAAGAACCAAAATTTGGCGTTCATTTAATCAAGGTAGAATAAAAACATCCTCTATATCAAACTGCATGGATTTTATCAAAGTATCTTTCAAAATAGCATTAATAATCTACACAACGTCTATCACAACAACATGAAATTGATAATGCACCCTAGATGGCATGGCAAGAATGCATGGAATACGATTTCTAACAAGTGCCTATATGATTCATGAGATGACATACCCTCATATCATCAGGTTGCGACAGAAATAGAAGAAAAATATCAACAAAAATAACAACACAATGAACGTGAATCACTCTATGTGAAATCAGATCAACTGTAAAATAGAAAAACCATAAAACTGTAATAAGTGAGGTAGATTGGCTTTTCCCTGAACACGGGTTAGCTACTCCCGAGCAAAGCTTAATACCAAGTACTGAATCCATCCTATCTCTGGATAAAGGCTCTAAACAGTAATTCAAGAGAAAACAAACTCCATTGATACCACTTTGTAATGTCCCAGTTCTAGAAGACACCCAGAGGCCCCCATACCCAGTTGGTCACATGGCCTCAAGCGCATTTCACCAAATGCCAGAGGCTTCTAACTAGCAGTGAGGGCATTGGGTGTGATGGTGGGGAAACTATGCCCTCATTGGAAGAGTACATAGTGGAATAAAAACAAATAGACAACAGTAGAAATTGTAACCATCCATACAAGAGTAAATGATAAACAGAGGAAGACTAAGAGTAAACAACTGGAGCACACATACATATATATTAAATGATGCCTGATACATATGTCTAGGAATGCTGCCAAACAAGTCAATATACTGAATACAATACTGAACCAAAGTGAAAAAGAAAATAGGTAAACTCCTTAGCATCCCAAGCCATAGCTTGGTCCCATGCTCTCCATCTCCACAACAAATAATGTACCTAAATTAGATGGGTGCTTTCCCATATCTATACTGAAAACTATATAGTCTGTTTGGGCCCAACAGCATGGCCAAAATAGGGTGTGGGACAAGGTCCTAGTAGGAAACCACCCAAATATTTGTTCCTAACAGTCATTAAATACATGGAAAATAAAAGTACAGGAAGCAGTAAATAGGAAAGCACACAGCAGCTACAATCCACAGTGTCTAGCCTATAAAGTACACAAGTAATAGCCAATAAAAAAGTAGAAGAATAGGTAACTCCCTAGGTAGTTCTCACATCCTAACCCTTATGGTTCAACCTACAAGTACTAGAAACCCCATGGGAGGCACACAAAGTCTCACCCATCTGGTTCAGCTAAAGACTAGACTCTCTGAGGAAGCATTCACAATCAATTCCCCCTATAGTCTCGTATCATACTAATGGCTCTCTGGGGAAGAACTCAACGTCTCATTCCCCATGTGGCCCACGTCGAGTAACTACAGACTCTCTGAAGAAGCACTCATCGTCAATTCCCCCTTTAGTCTCGAATAAAATTAATAAGACACTCTGGAGAAGCCCTTACATCCATTATCCCTATAGTCCACTACACTAGGTTGTCACAGCCCTGTGTACAACAAACATGAATAGCGTGCGTATCACCCCAAGTAAATCTCAAGAACTACTTGGCCATCATTCTAAGGTACAATAGCATAACAGTACAATATTTCCACTATCCTACAACTAGGCTTGGAAACTGGAAAAATACCTAACAGGAAAAACATGCATGGAAAAACATCTATAGAACAGTAAAAATTACCCTATTCACAAGCAATGACCTCTACTCAAGAAATCAAGCAAAGTAGGCAAATAGCCGGGAAAAAAATTGGAAACACACAATACCCCGATCAAGGGGATTGGTGGAATTTCCCAAAATATTCAAAGACTTCCTACAAAAAGGCTCACACCACCAACCTTGATCATAAGAAGATCGATATACTTGAACCACGAGGCTTGATTTTCCTTAGAACGATGTAGATCTACGAAAACACACTAAATTCTCAACCCACGATATCTTGAGAAAGATGAGTAATTTGGAAAAAAATATCTAGGAGAAGTAAGGGCTTTTCACTGTGATTCCAACACAATTTACGGGGGTCGATTCAGTGAATGGATGAAGGCTTGGGAGCTTGGGGAATTTTAGCGGCCGTACGGGTTCTCTTGGAAGAAGAACCTAAAGAAAAAGTGAGTTCTGTCTGTCAGGTGTGAACCTAGTCCGTTTAATGAAAAAAAGAATGTACACATCGTGTACTTTTGGGGTACATGGTATGTACCTTTCCTTTCCATACTCCTCTTTAAGCGGCCTCCACATCACCACTACACACCGTGTGTGTTGTCTGGACATGGCCAGCACATGGCCTGGGCTTCATCAATGTACATGGCGTGTATTTATGAAATTTTGATATTTTCTGATTTTTCTCAAAAACAATCAGAAAAAGAAAAATATACCTGAAACGAATATCCAGGTTCATACAAACACTACGATTATACATGAGTAAAATTTACTACTATTAAGAGAAAAATGATAATTAATTATTGATGTTGAAAATGATTATTTTTAATAAATGTTTTTTTCTTTATTTTTAGTTTCTATTAAAAATATGAAATTTTTAGATATGATAATATAATTTTATTAAATAAAAACCATTTCTATTTATATATATCATAAATTACGTAGTATAATTTTTTTATGATTCCCAAAAATATTTAATTTTTAGAAGAAAATAGAGGTATAAAGTAATTTTTAATTCATATGGTTTTATCATTATGTAAGTGTATTGTATCAATTCCGAAAACCTATTATGATAGAAAATGTGAATCTAATAAAGAACTTATGAAGTGTATTAAAATTTTTGAGCTGTAAAATCTGATGTCAATAATTTTTATAAATAATTTAATATATTAGTTAAAATATTCTTTTTTATTTTTATTGAATGAAGTATTTTCATAATGATACTTCATGGATGTTTGAATTTAAAACCTCAAAAATATTATTTTATTTCTAACTTATAAATTTATATAATTAAATTCAGTAAGAATAATAATTTTATCTTATATATAAATGTAAATATTAAAAAATATTTTTTATAAAACACTTTTTACATGATTAATTGTGAATATTTTTTAAGTTAACTTTTTATTATTATGAATAAATGTTGTTAATTTTTAAAATATTCAATAATAAACCATATTTCAATCATCAAACACATCAAAAAATAATTTCCGTAATTTCCATTTTTACTAGGCGTGTTCATATATTTCATATAATTACAGTAAGAATTAAGAAATTATTGATAAAATGATTCTCATAAATTTATTTATCTTTTAATTATATCTTGAAAACACATAGTGAAATCAAACCAATCTTGTTAATATTTCATGAAAATAATATTGGAAATTTCTACAACATGATAATGAAATTAAACTATAATCAGGTAATCAATTTGTAATATATGGTTCTAAAATAATTATAAACGCATTATTATGTTTATATTAATGTTTATAGATAATTGATTAATTTTTTAAATTTCATTATATAGGTGGTTGAAACAGTTTCATGGGAATCAATTTTAATGTTAGTGGGCTTGGTAACTCAAAATTTTTCAGGCATATGATAACAATATAACTTTGATTTTGAATACATGTAGATTACGATGTCCACAAAGAGATTTTGTTCACATAACACCATTCGTTTAATTCTTTTTGAAGTAAGATCATTAATCATTAATATGGCAGACTACCGCCTTCATGAAAAAAAATCTCAATTTCCATCACCACCCAATTAGGATTGTAAAAAAAATGTATTTACTAAGGATATATAATAATAATGAAATGTCTATGATCAAGAATATTTCATGTTATAATTATCTAGTGAAATTCTCATACTAAGAAAAACATTATAATATGTTACTATTTCATTTGGATTTACAACCTATTTAAATGATGTTATAAAAAATATATCATAAATGGTTATGTGATTTCATATAATTTTAATGTAATATGTTAATGATATATTGATTATATTTTTATGATTATGAATAAATGTTGTTAATTTTTAAAATATTCAATAATAAACCATATTTCAATAATTAAACACATTAAAAAATAATTACTGCAATTTCCATTTTTACTAGGCGTGTTCATATATTTCATATAATTACAGTAAGAATTAAGAAATTATTGATAAAATGATTCTCATAAATTTATGTATCTTTTAATTAGATCTTGAAAACACATAGTGAAATCAAACCAATCTTGTTAATATTTCAAGAAAATAATATTGGAAATTTCTACAACATTATAATGAAATTAAACTATAATCAGGTAATATATTTGTAATATATGGTTCTAAAATAATTATAAATGCATTATTATGTTTATATTAATGTTTATAGATAATTGATTAATTTTTTAAATTTCATTATATAGGTGGTTGAAATAGTTTCATGGGAATCAATTTTAATGTTAGTGGGCTTGGTAACTCAAAATTTTTCCGATGATTTATACACTTTCTTATCAACATTCCTTCCCCCAAGTTCACTATATTTTCCATTTTGAATGTCGTTCTATCATTATTACCATATAAATGGATATTTTAATCCAAATAAATTTCTATGAATTCCTTTGTTTTCTCTTATATAAAAATGAAATGATAAATTTCCAAAAGTGACTCATAACATTGGATTTTACAATGATGAATAAACAATGTGTTCTAAAAAAATTCCTGATATAGTTATCATTATCGTTAAATGATATTTCTCCATTAGAGATATTCTTTAGTATTCACCCTATATATTACTTCATTAAGAGATTATTATGTTTGTTCATGTTTTTTTATCACACTATTTAATTCAAGGTGTAATTTTATAAGATTTGGATGTTCTATGTTACTCAATTTATTTTCATGTTTTCTTTCTATAAAATGAATGATTTCCATTGGATTCTATGAAAATGATTAATTTTCCATGTGTTAATTAATATTTTGATTATAATTGGTTTTATCTGGAACACATATTTTTGGATGATGATGGGTGGATTCATATATCAACCCATTACCTAGTGATTTATTCATGCATCTCATGAGATAGTTAGAAGTGGGAATAATGATTTTGTCCACCCATGCATGGGAATGACAAGTTTTCTCACATTTTTAGTTGTAGACATTATGGGGTTTTTCAATTAGTTATAGTCATAATGGGATATACAATATATTTTTTAATATTCTTAAGGGTGTGAAAAAATTTCTATGTTATTTATTTTGGAATGAAAAAATTTCTTGAATTATTTCATTTCCATGAAATGTTATTTTTTAAAAAATTAAGTAATAATTTCAATGTATTCTATATGTTTATGCATTTATATATTATTATATTATAATTGAGAAAAAATTTAATCCATACCATATCATTTATTCTTCCTTAATGATAATTTTTGGATTTTATATTTCTTTAACATATTATATGATTATCATCTATGGTCTATTATATTTTAATAAGATAATGTCTTCATTACGTTTTCCATAATATTTTGATATGACACATTATGATATGTTTTTAATATACTAATAATCCATGTTAATCAAATTCCTAGTTTACATTCCCCTAGTTATGAATATGATTATATCATTTAATATATCTAAAATGGATTCTATAGGAACTCAACTATTAAGAAATGTTTCAATTAATGTAAAATATGATGCTTACGGTGATAATCTACAAGATATAAAACCTTTAGGTCATTCTATTGTGTAACTTTTGTGAGATATATTATTTTTAACAAGAAATTATTATATATTGTTTGTTATCTCTACTCATGCTGGATTCATGTTGGTTCCATCAACCCATATGCTCATTGTCTCTTTCACTACTAATCAAAAATCAAAGTTGCCTATAAAACGCCATGCCTGTGGATTTATTTATGCTATATCATTTCAATGAAATTTAATTGAGATATTAAATTCACTTAAATAATAATAGGGATTAATCATTTCTCTCATTATTCATTCATGGAATTTTTCTCATGACATATCCAAAATATCATATCTTGTTGGAAAAATGTGCCATCACGGTGTTCCTGAATTCCTAAAGGTAAGTGACCTATAACAATATTAATACTAATAAAAAATTCTAAAGATAAACACACATATCCACATATTGTAATATAATAATGAAACATATATATATTATTGTCCAACTAGAGGTTCTAGTTCAAATAATACCTGGAACTAGATATTACCAAGGGTGTACACCATGAAAAGGTACCTCATTATCTTGAGTCTCCACTCCTAATGGCCTATATAATTTTCAAAAAATTAAATGATATCATATAATAATATAAAATATATTTAATAATACTATCACATCACTTATAGGTCCTCAACATAGTGGGGACCCCCTATGAACTTTTACTACGACACCCACTATTTGGAAATTATGACATACTATGTTATATTGAAGAAATATCATGATGTTATATGTAGTTTAATAATATTCAAAACTCTAAATACATGTTTTCATAATGGAAATATATGTTTGATATAGGGAACCAAATCGTCCATTAAATAAATCCATGATGGAAAAACATCCACATAAATCCTTTTTATGGTATTTTATATAAATTCCATCATGATAGAACACCATTAGAATCATTTACTGATGATTGATCACATATAAACATCATTGACTGAAAACCAAGAATTTTGAAATTTTAGTGGACCCTTCCACTTCTCAATGGAGCATAATATATTGTGAAATTACATTTAATTTTTCGGAAATTTGACATCTTTCCATTGGTTCCAAATATAGATATATTTAACCAATTAGGTTTAATTTTAGGAAGCATCTCAATTGTAGGTAAATTTTCCTCAATGATATCTCTTCTTAGACACATGTCACATACCTAGGTTAAAATAATATATTTGAACTCATTTGATTAATATAACTATGTTTAGGTTTTTCAAAATCACTTTATAATAATGCTACTTCCATGGTATCATGAGGCCCATGATGAGGTTACTCTCCCTAAAGTCCATCGCATTGATAATGTTGTCCATTAATAATTATTCCACCCCAAGTTGTCCTCCAAACATTATTGGAACCTAAGGGAAATTAGGACCATGTATTATGCCCTGATAAAAAGGGATGTTATCATGTGGATAATACAAAAACCCCTTATCTCAATATGATTATCTTTATTCCCTATGTGTAGATTTAGCCTCACTATCCCACTAGATGAGTCATACATGTTTAAAAATTATCTTTAGATTAAAGATTCAATCAAGTAACCATTAAAAATCTCATCCCTATGACTCATCAATGAGCCAAAGAAACTATATCATGTGCCTCCATTCAAGTGTAATTAAAAAAACCCTACCTTCACATGAGACTCCTTATATGTTGAACACCTTAGATCATCATGTTAATATACCACACACATATCCATCCATCTTCCAAACATGACATGGGAATCCTAATGGGTGTATTCCCCAATCATATTCTCTCATGAATTGTAAATAATTGATAGAATGCAATATAAATGGAATTCTATGAATAATCCATGTTATACCGCTTATTATCACACCTCCATGGACACAAAAAACCTTACTACTCAATGTCTTACATAAAAGAACAGTCATGATACACGACATTAAAATGTGAATCTAGAACTATGGGTTCTGTGATTCATTATAACAAATAATAATAGGATAAATCCTTGAGTATTAATCACAAAATAACAAATAATCAACAGGCAAAGCATATATGGCCATAATTGGAACTGAGTATGGTTCTTGATGCATGGACATAAAAGTAATATAACTGGATAATTGATGAATGGCTATATTAGGGACAACAATAGTCTTTGTTACACGACCTAAAATTGTATTCCATGATCCATTAAAAATCCCTAAACTACGTGGGTTCTGATTCACATAATAGGGATATATATTAATCCTCTTTTATTCGTTGGTTTATAACTCCGCAACACTTTATACATCCTTTTATAGGACCTCAATGCCAACATTAATACTAATAAACTATAGAGTGAAATCCTATATAGGTTCAACATTGATATAGACCAAATAACATGATAAAATAAGAGATAGTATATTTCTTACCTGAATTGTACATTCATATGAATATTTTCATTCAATTTTTTTCTCAAACGTAATTAGTATTTTTATATTTAAATATCACAAAAAAGTATTAAATATTTAAAATAAACCTAATTTAGGAAATAATTACCCATAAAAGTTGATTGATTAGAATATAACTGAATCCTCTCTACAAATTATATCCCAAATCATGACATTAAATGTCTTAGAGACCACATTCCTTTTTAAATTAGCTCATCATCAACTCAAAAATATATCAGGGGCTTGGGAGAAAATTGGAAACCAATTGGCCACCCTATCTTCAATATACTAATATTTTAATAGCATATAGTTGAGTAAAATCATAAATTTAGGAATCACCTATAAATGTGTAAAATGTGTGGGTATGGGGAAAAATTAGAAAAAATATCTATTGTCACTAGATCTATAAATAAAATCCAATTAATGTATTTATTAGGATAAATAAAAAGGATCAATTTTTTTTGTTTTATAGATTATCTATTCAATATACAAATGTCTGTGATATGGTGTTGATATCTTGGTATTTTTTATTTAATGTCATGAATTGATATTTGGATTTTTCTACTTCTGAATGACCATCCTATATTTTTTGTTTTATTATAATATTTTACTTAAAATGGAGAAAGGATAAAATATTACATTAAACATTATGTTATTTTCATTTTTTTATTTTTATCATTTTTAGATAATGATATTTTTCTATTCAGTGTCATGATTTTTTTATCTAATAAAAATAACATCGTTAAATTTTCCAAAATATAATTTTGATTTCATTGATTTGTTTCCATAAATAATAATTTACTAAAATTCATCATTTAGGCTCTTACCTTCCAAAAATATTAAAATAAATTATGTAATATAAATCATATTAGTAATTGAGATTAATATCAAATAATATGTATACAATATAATAAAAAATTCCACAATAAATTAATTTTTTTCTAAAGAAAGATATTAATTAAAAATGATAGTAAATAAACACACATTGAATTGGTAAAACATTACTCACATATGAGAATAGATAAATATATATAAGTAGTATTTTTAAAATTAAAATATCCTAAATCCTTCAACACCATAACATATAGTAAATCATGATGAAAATATAATATATTCAACATTATTTTCATTCATGAAATCATTCATTATTATAAAAAAATTATTTCTAATATCGAATTTATATTTTTATAGATTTAAATTTTATCATTATATATTTCTATAAAAAAATTATTTCTTATTTTGTTTATATTTTTTTAATGAAACTATACATATGGTTCATTCTTAACATTCAGTGATAATAATTTTTTCAATCACTTGTAGACAACAGTTATAACAGTAAACAAATTAATTGAAGAAAATATTAAATAAATATAAATATTTTCAAAATATCCATATAATTGAAACCAAATGGTACGATTAATCTTAAAAATTATTTTCTTTTCATTACTATGGTTATTCATAGTAGTAAACATGTATAAAGAATAATAAATTTTGATTCCATAATATAATTTCATTTATTTCAATTTTATTCCCCATAAAGTCAAAATTTTCCCAATTCTTGTGATTATGCGTAAATCAAAACCTAATTTTTTTATCTAAAATTAAAACCAATATATGAAATTCAATGAAGACCATTGAGTGTTTATTTAAGGCTATATTAATATATCAGTGATTGAATCCATTCTAAAAACAACAAAATCTATTTTATTTTAACCAGTACTCATCATCAAATATTGTTCCCTTAGAATAATGAAAATGAATTTAATATTCATCTCACTCAATATATATGAAATAATAAATCATATATGGATTGTAAAATATGTATGAAAATCTTCTTTTTTTGTTAACATACACTGGGATACATAAATTGAGTATAAAAATCAGATTGTTTTAGTGTACTAAAATAATATAAATAAACAATTAATATTGAAGAATTGTTTTTTCTAAAGAAACTATATACAAATTATTTCTAATTATTGAATGATTATACGGTGATCACATACTACCAGTCATGGGAATTTTATTTTTCTAATTTAGTGTCTATTTTATGTTTGATTATTGGTTATTTTAAATAAATTTAGATAACGTCAACATCATTATATGATTCTGACATGGCATCACAAAAATTCATTTATTATAGTGCTCTACTATTGACTATTATGTTACCTTAATAACATATGTGAAAATATGGAAAACTATTAATTAATAGATTTGATATTATATCTTTTAATTGATATTCACATTGAAAACCACATCCTCTAAAGATGAACTATATAATAAATATTATTTTATAAAATGAATTGATCTTCAAAATGATTTCTATTCATATATCTTTTTTCTCAAAACTAGATGTTTCATTTCCATACATGGTTTATGAAACTATATTAAACAATCAATAATCCAAATATTTTAGCCATGATCTATATTTTTCTAATATTATTTTTCTTCATAAAGATATGTTAATATGAACCATGTAAATAAGATTTTTCTAAATTAATATTTTTATTTTATTCTACTTTTTTTCTTCTCTATTATTCTATTGGATATTGATATGTAAAATTTCATTGTTATATAAAACCAGTAATTAGTGATTGAAATCAATTTTTGTGTCCTGATCATCCATAATTATACTATGTACAACATTCCATAAAGGGTGGTTAATGATGTTTGTATTGGTTAAGTAACATCTGTTGTTATATATCTATATTTATATATATACAAATACTAAATAACAATGATAAACAATTAAAAATCATTAAGTCCATGTTGTAATGGTATATAATATGAAATATAATACTTTTAGTGTAAAATATTCAGAATACCATGACATAGGAAACCTTATGTACTCAATTTTATTCAATTTTCTTACTCATAATATATTTCTATAATACATAATGTCATGTTATAAAACACCCTGGTATTATTTTATCTATCTCATAAAACTATAAAATGTGACAATGTCATCGTCTCTTCATACATGTTAATCACCCAATGAATATTTTACTATAAATATATTTCCTAAAAAACATATTTTAGTACAATGATGCTTGTTTCAAACCATATTAGATATCATGGAAGACGTATTTTTAAATATATATCCTTTCAAATTATATCTTCCATTTACAACATGTTTGATTTTGTGTATTAACTAACTAAATTGTACATGTTTTTTTGTATAAAAATATGACATTTTTAATATAACTATATTATGTTCATTTCCATTATCAACCAAAAGAACTATCTTTAACTATTGAAAATAATAATTACATATTTTTTTAAAATATGTGATTTATTTTCCAGGATTCATAAACTGACCCCCAAACATCTCAATCCTCCAATAAAGGCTCTCAAACTTCATCACCTTCTCATAATACCGCCATGATCCATCAATTATATATTAATAGAAATAAAATTATTATATATACCTACCATATAAAAGTATATCAATAATATTTTCTTATTTTTTTAACAAAAAACAATATATTAACAATATTAAATTAAAATAAACCCCTTGTGGAACTATATATTTCATTTGGATATATCTTATTTTCCACCACTTGTCAATTATTGCATTAAGATCTTATTTTTCAAAATGAATGATATTTCATCATCCACTTTTTGTCTATATTTTCATTATTTGTCTACTAATGAGCAGTATCTATCAAATTTACCTAAGGTTTATATATTATTGGAAACTAATCCAACTCAAACCAATACTTTGTTTAAAATAATCTACCCTTTTGGTTTATTTATTAATATTAGACAATAAATATCTTTAATAAAAAATCAATATATGGATCCTTGAAATCCACCCATCAATTATTTAATACGTTGCTGATATAGAACTATATTCTAGATTGTCGCAACTAATCCATTCACTAAAAATACACACGAATCAACATGCGGAATATCATTCCTCAGTAATATGATTATATATATGAGTCATATATCTCATAATGGTTTTAAATATATATTATTATTATTTTAATCATATATTTATAAGGAATGAAATTTTTTATCTCATGTTCACTGCATATTCCATTTTTATACTAACTTTTGGGGAATACATCCCCAGTAGGTATTTTATATCAAATAATGTTTTCTTTAATGATATATATAATCCCATATTTAATAGACCATTGTTTCATATATAATTTTTCTCCATCAATTAAAATTAATTATCTAGTTTTACTAATCATTAGAATGAATTTTTTTCAAAATTCATGATTTGTACATGATTCTTATAACTCCCATATCTCATGGAAAAAGTTTAAATTTGCAATGAGAAATATTAATACACTATTTAAAGTAGTCAAAAAAATAATCAAATAATGTTATGTCAATAATTATTATATAAATCAAGATAATAAGTAAACAGTTTGTTTGTTTTCATTACATTAAATTAATTCCATTAATGAAATAATATCGAAAATAATATCTTCCTTAAAAAATGAAACTATTAATACCAATCAAACATTCATTAAATCAAAAATAAAAACCATAAAATTCAATATATTCTATGTATATTAATGTATTTAAATGAAATTACTTATTTTTTGGGGTTACATGGATATTTTATATGGAGATACCATCCTTTAAAACTTTTCGGCTAAAAAATATCTCTTACATACTTCACCATTATTATCCATATAAAAACATTAAAACCAAAAATATCATTGAATATATCCTCTCTAGTGACATTAAACTTATTAAAAATAAGATTATAACAAAAGTAATATTAAAATTCATAACATCAAACAATATCATGAATTCCTCCATTTATATTTCTTCTTCTCCACTAATTTTATTTTATCATTAAAAATTCATTTAATGGACAATGGATACCAATTATAATAATTTTATAAATTACATTTAATAATTTAACACATTAAAGGAGTACATGATACTCATCTTGCTCCAATATTATTTACCTAGAAAGGCTTCATCAACTATTTCTATTTCATAAAATGTTTTAAAATTAGTAATGTTTTTCTCTTTGTTGAAACTATTGATAATATAAACCATTTAAACTAGCAACACATCAAAAAATATACGGAAATATAATAAATAATTTATTGGGTTACTTATTAGATATCCTCAAGTATAAGAATTTATCATGTCTCAGTCATGTATTTTTATACATCATTCATGAAATACATTGATATGAGACCTTATTTATTATGGTATGAATGATACCAATTATTAATGTTTTTTCATACATATTATATTAATCTATATGGTACTGAACATTTGGAGTACATCCCACTATTGAATAAGAATTGACCCATATTTTATAATAATTTCCTTTTTATATGTTATAAAATTTCCACTAGCATGAAACATATCTCCATTTTATTCCTTCATTATATTGAAACTATATGAAATAATTTCTTGATATTCCATATATTTTTTCAGATAATTTTCCATAACTTAATCCACCAAATTCAATTTTTTTATTCTCCATGATGGTTTTTATACATAAGGTGCCACCTCCTTTCCCCTTAATACAAAAACATTTATCTCTTCTAACTGACACGATAAATTCCCATAGATAACAAAATAAACATTTCTAAGTAAATCATACCCCATTTTATATTTTTAAGATGATATAATCATTTATTTTTTCTTTCACTACATAAATTATTGTCCTTTATATAATTATATATGGTAATTTCCATTCCTACATAGTTGTATCACCTCTTTAATAATTTTATTTATGATAAAATCTTTATTAGATAAATAAAAAACCCTATTTTCTTCACTAAATCATGATTCATACAATCACAACCATTATTGTTTAAATTCAATAACTTAAAATATTTACTATAGAAAATTATTTACTTTTTAAAATTTTCACTAAAATATTACTTTTTTGTGTCTTCATCCAATAATTGGTATTTCATAATATATATTTTTGAAATGTATTTTTTATTACATTTGGTTCACTCATGATGTTTTATATAAAATTTTCTCTAAATTTATTTTCCATACCCTTATCCTTTGAATTTACAAAATAATTTGTAAGATCAAAAATAAAATCACATTTTATCATTATATTAGCATTTATCATTTTGAAAGATCCAATAACAGTTAATTCTCCACACAAATAATTTTTATTTTTATTTTATTTTTATTTTATTAATGAATAATCATATCTTATATTAATTTCACGATATTTATATTCTTTTTAACGGTATTATTATTCTAATATATTTATATCCAGATATTCTTTTCATGTCCATATATGGTGTGGTTTAAAATAAAATGGGAGTGGGTTCATTATTAAAAAACATATTGAAAAAAAATACATAATATGATATTCTATAATGATCAAATAAATCAACCGTACATAATTATGTCCACTCAATTTGATCCCCATGTGTAGAAAATATAAATAATATAAATCTTATCTAATTTTATATTCGTTCTATATTAATTATCCTACATATAATCTTTAAAACCATTGTCTTGGTTTGGGTTATAGAACACACTATAAAACCCCACATTTATATATGAATGTAAAATCATTACATATGTCTTTTTCTAACCACTATTAAGAAAACCAAAAACACATTCCCATAACAAACGTTGTGGTAATGATACCTTCGCATTCGAAGAAGAACCATCCATACATTTATCTGGATCTATAGAAAAACATTTATCCTCTTCCACTTACAATCCCAAGATATAACAAGATTACAAAAATTCCATTTTTTAAAGATTTAGAATGATATATATCTCTTTTTGGTAGGTATAACCCAAATAAAATTACCATGTTTATGCTCATATAGTGCATGAAGATATTTTATAATGAATGAAGAAACTCTTAAAATGATGAGTGAAAGTTTATGGGGTTACAAGGATTTAGAATAGGTAATCTTCACACATTAATGGTTTTTGAATGATGATGTTTTGGTAAAATTATAATTGAAGGATAAAAAATTCCACGCCTATGGTTAATAAATGGAGTTCATACTTGTGATTATGTATTACTTATGCACTATGAGACTTCAACTCCAATTTCTAAGAAAAACTCAAATGACTAGTTCCTTTAGTGAATTTTTCATGTTTTGTTTTTATCAGTGATCCAAAATATCATTCAAATGAAAATTATTAAATATCCCTGAAGAATAAAATTAGAAATAACATCTAAAAACTAATTTATAATATATATAAATTTAAAATATGTGTTAAATACTCCATAAATAATTTATGTTCATAAAATAATATTTATCTTTTAATGTCAAGGATATTAAAATTTATACATATTATAAAAAATATTTAAACAATCAATGATATTTGAATTAAAAATATAGAACCCATATATTAATAAAAAATCATAACATGTCTTTCTTAGTAATTATATAAAATTCAATCTTTTGAATAATCATAATGAAAAGGAAAAAATTGTGAATATATGTAATATTTTTGAAAATGTAAGAGTAAATTCCATTAACATTTGAAATATCATAATGGTAATATCCTGGAAATATAGGATTCCCAAACACAGTAAAATCTCTTACTCAATAAATGTATATGGTATATCATGATAAGTTTGAATAAATAGTTTTAAAAATTACCAAGAACTCTTTTCTTTCATATGAAATTGATTTTGAGCACATAAAATCCAATTTATAAATTTTTATGAGTCTTTTATTTTGAGGTAAAAAAAATTATATATTATATAACAAACATTCATTGAATTAAAAAATTGTTAGTAAAATATGAAAAACTATTACATAATATCCTTCACACATAATGTTTGTGTAAAAAACGTTTTCAATTATGTTTAGCTCTAAAATTGAAATGGGTAAAAGTAAAACATGAATGATTCATTTCTCATAATCAGACTCGAAAACTATTTAAGAAAAATAATTCATATCTTTCATGAAATACCATAATTCAAATACTCCTTTCGTTTAAGAGTAATTTCTTTGGAATATAATATTATCTACCAATTTATAGAAGTTATGTACTTAGAAAAAATACCCATAAATGTAACAAACAATAACAATAATAATTCATAATATAACAGTAATAAAAAAATGGATATCATTAATTTATTCACCAACCAATTTATGCTTCATATAAAATACTTTATTTCCTCAAACGGGAAAAATGAAAGATAATAAAAATCACACACCTATAGTGATGTATTTAATTTTCTAAACCCGAATAATTAATGTTGAAAAATGGAACACAATATTATACTCCCATTTTAGTTAAAAATCCTAAGACAATATCACCAAAACACTCCCCTGTTTTTAATAACAAAAAATATATACATATAATTGTATATCACAGAATGAAGAGTAATAAATCAAATATCCCTAAACATATCCTAAAATAATTATTCCCAAGAACCTAAAATTCCTCCCAAAAATAATAATTTAATATATCTATATAAAAATAAATATAATATATCATAATTAGAATCTATAATATGTGATAATTAAAAATAAGATATATGCACATGGTTATGTATAGAAAAATATTAATGTGTATATTTAGAAAGAAAATCAGTAAGAAAATTAGAAATAACCTCCCAAAAAACATGAATAATTAAAAGAATATACTAAATGTTAAAAAAAAATTGAATATCTAGAGTAGTTAACCTTACCTTATGTGATATAATAGCATACTTAAATTATGTCACACTGATTTTACAGAAACCGAAAAGAATAAAAATAATATGAAATATCAAAACAATTATAATGACACAATTCATCTAAAATAAATGCTGCGGTATATTCTTAAAATGATATAATAATGAAAATTATTGTAAAAATATTGTAATTTTATATGATAAAACTAATATAATAATACATTAATATAATTTCTATAAAATTAAAATATTTTATAAAATAGTTTTTAATGAATTAATCGAAAATATGTTAGGAATATTATAGTAAAGTGTAAAATATAAATATATTTTTTATTCTCTTTAACCACAATAAATAATCCCAAGGAAACCAAATATCATATTTATATACCAAATAATAAAACCCTAAATTCATGTTTAAAATACAATAATATAAATCACTTGGGTTTATAGGTGGTTCATGTACAATTATTTCTTTTTATATTTAAGAACAATAGATATTGATTTTTATTTCATTTCTACATTAATGGGAGTTTTAGATATAAATAATACTTAGGAAAAAGTGATTTAACAAAACAATATGAAAAATTATATGAATAATGACAAATAAATACCATTTAATATAATTTATAGAAGAAATACCTAAAGATATTCCATCCTAAATAGATTTCTAAACATTGTTGTAATAAGGAAATCATAAACACATCCAGTCTTATTTTTTTCATTTTACTCATTTCCATACACATTTGATACATCATTATTCCATGAATAAAAGTGGACAGAATTTTCACAAGACATTAAATATTATATTTAGATATACTCTTATCATATTAAATGGCATATATGTAATTAAAATATATTCTAGATTTACTTGAAGTAGTATTTTTTAGATTTCCATTTTCCATGATTAAAACATTAAGCTCTTAGTTATGTTTTTCCACAACAGAATCGACAATCCATTTCTACTTTTCTAAAAAATTGTGATACTAATATAATATTATTTTCTAAAATCCAATTTTTGAGAACTATCTTGAAAATTATTGACATTAAATACATGATCTTTAATTATAATTCATATATATAAACATAACATTATAATCATAATTAGAATTAGAATCAGAACATCATTCATTATCAATGAATCCCATAAATAATATGTTTTTTTATATTTCATTATAGTTATACTAACATAATTTATAGACCACGGTCTAAAATCTGTGAATGAAACATTATAATATTTTTCCATTAAATATAAAATAATATTTAATTTTCACTTTCCTCTTGATCAATTGAATCTAGTCTTTTATAACTACTCCATTCACCAAATGATTTTTCTTCTTCCTTTACAAATAAATTTTTTATTGATTACTTTTATAACCATATAAATTCATACAGTATGTGGAAATATTACACTCATAACAACAATGTCATGAATTGATATTTTAAATCAATTCCTATCATCCTTATCAAAAATTTATTTTTTATTAATGAATTACTGTTCATTATCACATTGTAATCAACTTTAAAAACCGTTTTTACCATAAAATTTTCATTTTTTGATGAATATGAATCACCAATGGATGTAATATATAATGTTTCAATAGTTTTAATGAAATATATTTATTTTATACATGAAAATAATATTTTACATTCTTTTACTAATGCTTATATTATAAGAGTTAACTAAAAAACTTCAGCGGGGTATATTCTTTATATTTTATATTTCGTAAATGGTAAAATTCTTAGAATTCCACAACATTGGTATTTATATGAGTAATATTTAAACCATAATTTTTTTACATTGTTTCTGTAAGAAAACTAATTCAATTAACAATAATTATGACCATATAAAGAAAATTCTTATCAGTTCATTTTCATCAATCAAGAAATATTGATATTCCCTTCTCTAGAATCTAGTTTTTCTTCATTTATAATAATCTATCCATAATGAGTAACGTTTAAAATTATTGAACTATCATATGTTTTATTACATAAATTTATATGGATATTTTCATTTCATCTAATAACTCAACAGTTAATATTCACGATCTTATAATTCAGAAATATTTTTATAGCATCAATGCCTATAGGAAAATATAGACCACTATCAAGAAATTTAAATATATTGTTACAACTATTGTAATATCGTAATTTCTTAGATGAATATGATAGTATTAAATATCATATTTATATTAACTAATTTAATCTTCATTGATAAATGGTGGAAATTGAGGTTTCCATCATTCATAAGAATCTTAAACAACCATATAAAAAGTTCTCCTAAGTCATTATATTGTTTAGATAATGAAGTTAGATCGAAAAATATTTTTAAAAAATAATTATAATATATATTATTAATAATAAATGTCTCAATAATGTTATCCACAATACTAATTATTTGGTGTTGAGATGGTGTATTGTAAAATAAATGCAGGTATAGAGAATTTTAAAACAGAAATAAATTTTTGTATCATAACATGTAATAATATACAGAGATATCTCTCAAATGAATTAGGTAACTTTATAGTTTTCTTAGCTACACAAGGAGTTACATTTGGAATACCCATGTTACCTTCATCACGTTACCTAATTCATTTGAGAGATATCTCTGGCTCACATACCCGTGGATTATCACAAAACCACATATTTACTTAAATAATTCCCAATAACCATAACATTCTTTAACATATTCATAACACATAAAATAAGCACAAAGGGAAGACCACATTTCTACATTGCAATCACAATATATAATTTCAAGTTATTGATATTATCAATGATTTCTCAAGACCATATTAAATACCAAAATACATAAGAATGGTATGTGGTATTTATTTTCCTTTTAAAAACATTACAACTAGTTATGGAAGAAAAATATAAAATAATTCTCATGGTGGTGGAAAGGTCATTGTCACCACGTATGTTAAAAAACATTCCTTTTTTTGTATAGTAATCTGCTTATTAGAAAAATATTCCTTTTTAAAATAATTTAATTAAATTAAAAGAAAAATTGTATAATTATACACTGTATATAAGAAGGTTGTGTATATACCAAAATATGCCTCAATGAAAGGAGATTGAGATGAAGTTCATTACCTTGATTATTAATTGTCTCGTTCGTTATTTATATTCATGAATAATGAACTTTTGTTAATTTATACCTACATTATAACCTCATTCATGTTTATTATTTCTTCTATATCACTTATTATTTTTTTATAACAAACATATAATTATTCATGTTCATATCAGTCATTTTGTCAATGTTCGTTACTTGAGTAAAAAATAAACATGTTATAATTACAAATTTTCACCAAGGTAATACTTCCTTTATCTCCAAAATTATTTTCATGATATAAATATATTATATATCTAATATATATATATGTATTTATAATAGTCCATAATATATAGTGATAAGAAATTAAATGCACTGTTCATGGAGACAATAGGCCATACATAGGCATGAACTCTAATTTCATTCCTTTTTCATATTTAAAGGAATGGAAACTAAATTATACATTGGAATATTATAATTCATGTATAATATCATATTTTGTATACGTCAAATAATTTCATTAATTATATCCTTTTTACATTCCTTGTATGGAATGAATGAGTCATACCACATTGAGGGGGTGATAGTCCACAACTCCTCAAATATAAATATCGTATTTACACATTATGGAAAGAATAACGGTATGATATAAATTAAAATAAAAAAGGATATAGGAAATCTAAATTTAATATATATCATATATAAATTCACTTCCATCATAATGGAAACTATGATAGGTGGTATGGTAAAATTGACTAATGGTCATTTCAGGAGGTAGAAGTTCACCGTACACAGAAAGAGTATGTCGGTGTCCATTAGATTGGGGTGTGCGTAAGTGTAGTTTGAATCCATCTCATAAAAAATCCTAGTATATTGATGATACTTTTGTTTCTATGTAATCATATAATAAGATGAAAATATGGAGTGGAGAATAAAAATAAGTGAATGAAACTTGAGAGAAGGCATTACCTCTAAACTGGGTAAATTATTCTGATTTGAAAGAAAATGATTTCATAAAAAATCATTCTACCCATGTTAAGGTTTCTAGAAGTAAGGGGGATGTTGGGAACTTATTTGGGTTGAATTTTGATGCTCCAAGGGGCTTTATAGGTGTGAGTAATTGGGTAGATTTGGTGGCCTATTATATGAGGGAGGAAGGGAACTTTAAGAAGGTCTTCAAATATTATTTTATTTATAAACGATTTTTATCTTCAAATGGTCCCAAACTATTTTATTTCAAATACAAGATGTTTTTGGGTCACAAAACTCTCTAACAATAGGATTTATACATGTTTAGATAAAAAAAATATCCTTATCTTTTATCTTTAACCATTCGTAAAAAACATCAAATCTTACCATGTGTTCATGCATTTCTATAATATATTGTAGCTAAAGTGGATATATAATACCAATATGTAATGTCCCTTGTTTTTTAATTGGGTTAAAATACGCATGTGTTTTAATTTTTTTTCAGTTTATCAATGAGTTTTTTTAAACCAAGCTCTGTAATTTTATTCCGAGTGGTTGGGCACCAAAAGTTTTCATTTTTGGACTTGCGTAATAACCGGAATATTTTTAGCAGGTGTCTTGATGAGTCTCGAGAGCACCGGATCCGAAAAAGTCCACCATAATGGATCTGTATGGGCAATGCAGGGTTGCAGTACAACCCGGGAATTTTACCATGTTTAATAAATTATTTAATTTAATAAATTGGTTGTTTTCAGTTCTAATTAAATGACTATTAGAATAATAATAAATATGATCTTATTATTATTTTTATTACTGTTTTTTTAATTAACTAAAATATAAAATATTTTAATTGAATTATTAATGGGGTGTAATACTTATGTGAATTTAATTAAGGTGTTGGGTATATCAAAGAACTGTTTAATTAAAAAATATGTTTTTGATTTAATGAAGGAGCATTGTTATTAAATACAGGTGTTGGGTTATAATAATGGATTGAGTAATAATAATTATTTTTTTATTATAATGGTTTTATGAGTGTTATAATTATTGATAATTATGATTATTATTTTTATTATAAATAATAATGGTAATGAATTTGGGAGTTTTGGTTGGAATTAAAAAAATGAATGTTTTAATAATAATAATAATAATGATTATTTAATTATTATAATTTTTGTGTTATCTAATTAAATTCTAGGAAAGATGAATTTAACTAGATGTGGGAAACTAATTATTTTATTACTTTTATGTCAATGAGATTTTAATTTAACTATTATTTTTTTTAAATAGAGATTTTGGTTTTATCAAATGTTCAAAAATTAATAATAGTGTTTCTTTTTTTATTATGGTTTATGAGTGCTCTAATTACTATTATAAATGGAAATCAAATTAGGGGTTATGGTCCCCTTAATTTGACTATATTCAATAAAATTTAATTATGGGGTATATTTAGGGTATATGTTGGATAAAATAAGAATAGAGAAAATGGTTTATCCTTCCTCTCTAATCTCATGGAAAGCAGCCTCCCCCTTCTTCCCCCATGAGGAGCGACTGACAGGTTTTCCATAGGGGGAACACCTCCTGCTATGGGCCCTCCATCTAGATAGCATTTCCATTGATGGATCTACTTTCTGTAGACCTCCTCGACCATAAGGCATGACCAGATCTAGGCACGAGAGATCCTCCCTAGCCGTACCAATGGTCGTGCAACCCATGGTACCTTTTTGTCTGACCTCGATGCACAACCTCTAATCTGATGTAACTAGAAGCAGTTGTTGTCTCCTCTTGGTAGTGTCGCACAATAGCCGCATGACCCCCAGGTAGAAACATGAGGACAAAAGAGCCATGGCATGACCCCTCTTCTTCCGATATAGTTTTCCCTCTATTTATTCATGGGATCCCTTCGATTTCTAGAGTTATAGTCGTTAAACATGTCCTTCCCCATTGGTTTTATTTTTTTTCGGTGCCCTATTTGGTTTTGGAGAAAACCCTAATGTTTGGGTTTAATCTGGTTGTTGTGTTGTTCGTTCAATAGGTTATGCAATGAGTATATTGAAACATGTTGGAATGTGTTCTAGCAATAGTTGCCGAAGGTGAGGTGGTTCGGTGCAATTTGGTTCATCGATATCATTTTAGTGGTATGAATTGATATCGTTGGTTGGTTTTTCATCATCTAATTTGGAGTCCAAAAATCAATGAGTCAGTGACACATAATTAGAGGTGTTTTTCTCCTTACTACATTGATTTTGAATACCAAGTTTAATGTTTAGAATTTTATTTATATTGTTGCAGGGAATGCACATGAATATATATATATTTATATACATAAAAGGTGTGTGTGTGTGTGTGTGTGATTGCAGACCAGTTGCGGACTAGTTGCCACCAAGTATATTAAGGAGCTTCATATTTAAAACGGTGCCACCCTAAGGTAAGGTCCCAAGTCCCTATCACTTTATAAAAGAATAATATCTTTTTAAATAAACTGAGATTGTTAGTTTCATTGATTATGATATGTATATTCATGACACTCTTGATATTATTAAATGATTTTTTCTACATGAGATAAATGGGGACTCAAATAAGTGTTCATTTGAAGCATGTTTTTCTAATTTTCTTAAAGTGATATGATTAAATAGTTAAATGATTTGAATAGGAAAAATTCGTATTATGTTAATTAATTTTAGAATTAATTATCATGTAATGAGTTTGAATAAAAACTATGGATATTAATAATTATTGAGAATATTGAATATTTGAAATGTTTGGAATATAAATTAGAAACTGGTAATAATTAATGAATGGATTAATTATTACATGATAAATGGATAATGGTTAATGAATTGATGTTTCTTTAAAGAGATAAGATTTAACTAGGTAATTTTTGAATTAATTAAATTGAATTCATTAAATTAAGATTGTGAATTAGTTGTTTGTTTCGACTGTTGGCCATGGGTAACATTTGATACATGTTATATTTACATGTAATAATTTGTCTTGGAGGAGGTTGTTTTATATTATGAGATGCTGCGTGATATGGTTTATAAATATATGGGCTTTGTTCAGCATTTTTTTATGATAATTAGGTTTATGTAAATGGTTAATGTCTTGGACAAATAACCATTTGAGTGGACGAGTTCAGACTTGATAATTATTTTTCATAATTAAATGTTGAGTTAATTATTTTGTTAGCTTTCTAAGAATAATTAATTTTCAATTAATTATTTTCTATTGAGATGTTGAATGGTTAATAGAGGGTTGACTTTTGATGGGAGATTTATGTTGTTAATTAGTTGTTGACATAATTAACGGATTGGGTTAATTAATTTATGAATTAATTAATGGATGGTTGTAGGGTGTTAGACATGGAATTTTACACCAATGATATATGTATATATATAATTGATAACAGGGTTGGGAGATAGGGACTGGCTCTCCAAATGCTCAAGGGGTGCTAGACATGGAATTTTACACCCAGCATGCAAGAAAATATTCTTCTATGGGTTAGAGACTAATGCTCCAAATTCCCATGGGTTGTGAGACAATGACTGACACTCCAAATACTCACAAGGGTGTTATAAATGAAGTTCTACATCCATTAAATGACATTGGACTGTGGGTCCAATTGGTCCCACATGAAATGAATAAATTGGTCAATGAAAACTATTATGACACTATGATTTGTGAATTGGATATGAGAAAGGGTTCATATTTATCAATGAATTGGCTGAATCACTATTAGTGGACAGAACCAGGAGAGAATCACTGTTTTTTAGTATACGAGCATAGATATAGTATATAAATGATTTAATTGAATATCATATGATGCATTATCCAATCCAAATATCAAGCTTGGATTTGTTCTTAACTTTTATTACTTAGATGGTCTTTAGAGACATATGTGGTGAGTGACTTATATAGGGAATGATGGGCTTAGTCTAGATCATGATAATTATGTAGTTTAATGAGGTTTGAATAATTGATAAATGAAAATGATTGTGCAATGACTATTGTGTATGCATGAAAAATGTATAATATTGGTTCAGACACCTACTAAGAGATGAACTAGGTACTTTGGTATATAGTTACATTTTACATATTAACATAATTATGCACTCGTGCACTATTTAAATTATTTACTGAATATTAGGATTTGCGGTTGACACTGGTTGTCCCGGCCTAGTGAGATTAATATCTCACACCCTACACAGGCTGCCATTGCACTGGGGTACCCGAGTAGATTCTATTTGGTTGTAGCATTATGTTGTGTGCATTTACTTGGTAGATAGGAGCAAAGGACTGAGCAGATGCTCTGGATGCTCGAGGAGACTACCATCAGGGCTTGGAGTCATTGTTTATTTATTTTTGTAATGGAATGCTCGGAATTCTTTTTTGTTCACCGTTTTCCATTTTTGTATCATTAGCATGTCATGCATGCATCTGCTATCTAAATGATGTTGGCCATTTTCTTGTACTAGATTTATAAAATCTAACTTCTGCTGCTTTATCATTTATTAGACTGTTTTCTCTATTTATTTCCATTATATTGTTATTTACTTTGATATACCACTGTGAAACTCTAATAAGAGGGTATCGTCTCCCCACTAACTATCCTTAGACCCTCGCTTCGAGTCGGAATGCTCTGGCGTATGGGGAGATGCATTTGAGTTCATGTGGAGACTGGTCCGACCACTGGTTTAGTGGTGAGTCAGGTCGGGACGTTACACAAGAGAACCATAAGTGGATTATTATTGATATTTTAAAACTTATATAAGTTAGTTGGATGAATATTATATTTTTAGGACTATCAATTCACTTAATAAGATATAATTTGTTTTAAAAGCTCATTTATGTAAATTTTGACACTATATAGTTATTTTTTTGATAAAGTCCTAAACAATTATTCCCTAAAAAAGGCATTTACTCAATTATAATCTATCAATATCGTCCATAAAATTCGTCTATGACACCAAATTTTTCAAATTACATTTATTTTAATATTTATAATATCATTTATTTGAATCTTTCATTAATGAAGCAATCACTACGGCATCATTATAACATAATTAAATTTATTTATTTAATTTCTATATATTATATATAAAATACCATGATATAAAAAAATTTCATCTTTTTAATGACTATTTATAGTTTAATATATCACTTATATAACACCATATAATAACTATTTAAGTAAAAAGATACATGTTTTTGTAATTTTACTCTTTTCTTTAATGTAGTTATTATAAAATGTCAAATTCAAACCGAAGTGGATCCCTGGGGTCCCAAAATCGACCCAAGGATTCCCATGGTTAGTCATATCTCATCCAATATAATTAAAACATGTTTTAGGGTAGATTGATATTATTATAATATTATTTTTACCCTAATTTAATGGATTTATCTTTTAACCATGGTAAATAAAATAAATTCTGAACATACTATTCATTAAATCCAAAAACAAAAGAAACTTATTGACACAATTTGTAAACATTGATTCCAATCATTTAATCCATTAATCTAAATTCAATTCCTAGAAGTTCTAGTAATTAATTTAAATTTAATTCCCATTTCCAAAACCAAAAATATTTTTTAAATAATTAAATACTAAAAAAATATTGACTTGTGTTTATGTCAAATTTCAATGTAAAATTACTTCCAATAACCAAAATTGGATTAAATAAAAATATATTATAAAATTACACATTAAAACAAATTAAAATTACAATATAAATATATATATAAATTAAATGAAATGACCTTTTTGAATTAAAATGCATTATTTTAAACAAATCATTTAAATATTATTATTTTTAAAAAAAATAGAAAAATTTTAAACAATGGAAATTTTTATGTTCCTATTATAAAGACGAATTTTATTTTTTCAAATAGAACACACAATGTTGTCAAAAACTATATTTAAAAATGGTTCACCATCAACAGGTGATAAACCAAAATTTTAAAAATATTAAAGTATTTCATGCTTAAAATTGGATTCATTATCATTTTAATCCATTAATATTTATTGGATAAATGTAAAAACTTTTAACAAACATGTAAAATATTTATATAGTTAATTATGTTCATTACATCTAATACAATGGCTAGGCGATAACTACCAGTTAAAATAACTTTATTATTTTTTGGTATAACTCAACATTATGTGAAACGTAAGATTTCGGAGGAACCCATTGTTACATGTCAAACATGCAATCAGACAAAGAATCTTTTTTAAGGTGAAACAAATATCTTATTCACTATTATTAATATATATGAAATATTATTATTATATGAATACCTAGGATCCTACTTCATTCCCCCCTTTTTATGAATTGCATCCTCAAAATTCTATTCAATTAGTAAATAAGTGGGGTCATTTATCCCTCATTGTATTTTCAAATTCTCATGTTGCCTCTTCAACCATATGGGGTTTCCATAAAACCTATACCAAATTATTTACCTTATTCCACAACACATGATCTTTTTTTTCAAGAATATGGACTATTTTTTCCTCCTCAGAAATATTCTCTTCCAACTAAACTACTTTTATACTAAAAACATGAGATGGGTCGGGCATATAATTTCTCAAAATTGAAACATGAAAAACATTTTGTACCTCAGATAAACATGGAGGTAAATACACTCTATATGAAAATGATCCAACATTCTCCAAGATTTCATAGGGTCCAATGAACCCCAGACTCAACATTGTATTCTTACAAAAAAGCATTACATGGAGAAACATTGAGAAAGGCATTATGACCTACATAGAAAGGAATATCCTTCCTATGTTTATCTTAATAACTTTTCTTACATATGTGATCTGTTATAATGTGATTTTGAACTAAGTAAAAATTTTCTTCCATATGTTCTACTAATTATGGTCCCCTCATCTTCCTTTAACCCACTTCATCCCAAAAAAAGTTATAGTTCCACACATATTTTTATATAATGATTCAGAAGGTTCTATATGTATACAAGAATGAAAACTATTATTATGAGAAAACAAAACAAAAGGAGGATGTTGGTCCAAACTTACCTGGTAATCCATTGAACATGAACAAATCATATCTTATAGGGTCTGAATATTTCGTATAGATTGCCTATCTAATTATAGATGAAGAGCTATAATAAATTAAATTTAGTACCCAATGAAATTTTATGGCCCTTCCAAAATATAGAAGTGAAACTGGGTTCACGATAAGATACAATGTAGAGGGAAACTCTATGTAATATTACTATCTCATTAATATTCAATCGGGAATGTTTATTTGTAGGCAGAGTTTCTAGAATAAAAAAATGACCAGATTTAGTCAATCGATCAACAGTAACCTAGATTGCATTGTTACCTGGAGGATGATTTGGTAATAATACAATGAAATTCATGTATATATACTTCTATTTTCACTCTATAACTGACAAAGGATGAAGCATCCCTTTTGGTAACTTCCACTATTCTTTAACCTATTGAATAATAAAAAATCTCATGGTAATGTTAGAAATATCTCTTTCCTTTCCATTACACCAATAATACTGAAGATCTCTATACATCTTAGTACTACCCAGATAAAATAAATATATAGATCTATGAGATTCACATAACAAATAATTCTTTAATAGGTAATACCACGAAAAAAATCATCATTTTTCAAAAATATAATCACTTTTTTTTATTATTGTGAAATTCAAGTAACATAACCTTCAAAACCAATAATTCCTTTTTCTAAAACTCACAGTCATAATTATATGCTTTCTTTATTTTGTCTTCTAGAGGAGATTATACTAAAACATGAAACAAAACAGGGGAATTTCCTACAATATAAACATCCAATACGAAATTTATCAAATAAAAAACCTAAGGATCTCATTCCAAATATAACAAGGTTAATATAGAATTACATTTTTGACTCAAATAATCGGCCACTTTATTTTGTTTTACTAAATGGTAATGAATCGTGCAATCATAATCATTAATTAATTATAACCATCTTCTCTGTCACATGTTAAATTATTTTAGAGTGAAAATATACATTAAACTTTTGTGATATGTATATATTACACACTTTACACCATAAAAATGTTTCTTTCTAATTTTTAAATAAAAAACAACAACTGCTATTTCTAAATCTTGTGTAGGGTAATTTAACTCATGAGGTTTCAATTGAAATAAATCACAAGAAATTACCTGATCATTGTGCAATAGGAAATAACTATGTCCTTTAAATAAAGCATCACTATAGATAAAAAATTCACTAATTCTAAAAGGCAGGGTCAAAATGGATCATTCACTAATAATAATTTCAATTCTTTAAAGCATTCATCACATTCTTTAGAATAAATAAACATAACACCTTTTGGAGTAAACATAGTTGGTGTACAACATAACCATAGAAAATATTCAATAATTCTCTAGTATTAACCTACGAAACTATGAAAAATATGAATCTCTGTTATATTTGTGGTTCTTGGCCATTGTTCACCAAATTTTGTTTCAGCCTGATCAACTATTATGCCATATTCATAAAAAATGTGCACAAGGAATATAATTTTTTGTAACCAAAATACACTGTTTTCGAATTTACCATACTTATATTTTTCTTTTAATTTTTTCAGGACATATGTTAAATTAATTTCATTCTCCTATTTCCTTTTATAATATACCAAAATATCATCAATAAATACAACAACAAACTTTTCAATGAACTCATGGAAAATTATATTCATAATTCCTGAGAATACATCGAGTACACTGCTTAACCCAAAAGACATAACAACAAATTCATATTGGCCATATCTTGTAATAATCATTATCTTTTTAATTTATACTTCCATTAATTTAAATTTAGGGTACCTAGGCATCATTTCAATATTCAAATAATATTGAGCTCCCTAGAGCTGATAAAAAAATAATCAATATGAGGATTGATATACTTGTTCATAATAGTGATGTTATTAAAAGACTAATAATTAATGCAAAGTCCCATTGAACCATCTTTATTTAAAAAATGATCGGATCACCTGATGGTGATGTTCTCATCCGAATGAATGTTTTATATAATATCTCACACATTCCATTCATTAACTCTAGAAGTTCAATTTGAGTCATTTGATAATGGGGTATAAAAATTGGCTCAACATTAAGATCCAAGTCAACAATTAATTCAACTTTCCGGACATGTATTATACAAGGTAACCCATTAAAAAAATATCAAGATAATCATTCAACAATGGTACATCATTAATATGAAAATTTCCTTTGTTTTCAACAATATGTGCAAGGTAACATTGATTTCCATATTTTACTAGTTTCCCATCATCATGATTTGTTATAAAAATTAAGGGTTCTTTCTTGTATAGAAAAATAAATTATTCTATAGAAGAAACCTATTTAGATATGTAGTCAATCTTATCATGATAAATAGAAATCAAATCCATACCCAAAATAACATCAAAATCTACTAGAAGAAAAACAATAAGTTTTTTAGGTATATTCTCTCCACACACAATGACAATAAGGTTCTTGTAATTTTTTTGTCTCAACATTTCCTCCGTGTTTTTTTACGACATGTTCTGGATTCATATAATGTGATGGAATTCCCAATTTACTATCTATATTTTCAAAAATTAAAGAATGTTTAGACACAAAATAAAACAAAACATTGGACGAATATGAATATATAATCAATGTGGCTAATACTACATCATTTGATGACCCAAAATATAATAAATTAGTTGAAAATGATTTCACCACCCCTTTCTTATTGTAGTCCGGCTACATTATGTCATTTGAGTTCCTCTTCGGACAGTCATTTGCATAATAACCCATTTCATTGAGCTTAAAACAAATTACTAATTGTAAATCAGATTTTTTCTTACTACTACCCTAATCATTTTCAGTTCAATTATGAGCCTTATTTCCCTTCTAACCACATTATAAGTACTTACCATATTTCAAAAGTAATTCCCCATTGTTCTTTTTAGTAAAATTTTCACAAAATGTAAACATATGTTTCTTACCACCATTCCTTTTTGAAGAGTTATTCCCTTTCAACATCATTATTGACCACTAAGTATGTTTTTTTTTTCAAAGTGCAAATGAACATCAAGAACCACCATTTCTACCTTCCCCACTCATCAAAAAAGTTTTTCATAACATTTGAACCCAAGATAAGTTAATTTCCTTCGATACATTGGATTTAATCTTGATTAAAAATGATTTATTTCACTAATAAGATCCCATATGAAATTTAGAACATTCCATGCTATTCAAGTGAGTTTTTCCACATAAGAATCTATTGAGTCATCCTCATTCCTCAATTCCATGAATCGTTTTTCTATCCTATGTCGAACCTACTTAGGAAAATATTTCTCACGGATCAATCCTTTGAATTCATCCCAATCAAGAGCATCAATCTTCTCACTATTTCTGATATTTTTAACCATCTAAAACCACTGATCGGATTCACCTTTAGAATGGAAAAATAGAGAGACTAACCTATTGATGTTCTGAGCACCCCATGAAATTGAAATTATTTTCTAGTTCTCTAATCCCCCCTTTTGCTGGCCTAGGGTCAGATGATCCTCTGAATGATGGGGGATATTTCCTTATGAAATTCTCAACCTCTAACATGTTCCTTCTTGGTTGATATGGATGATCTTGTGCTGGGATAACACCATAATTAATATCCAGAGTGAACTGTGCTGTCACAACAACAAACTATTCAGTTCGGATTCCGACCATTTTTTGTTGCTGATTTGGTAGGTTGTTTTCCTCTTTATATAGTCCAATCACAACATCCCTATTTCCTCTATAAAACCCATTCAGAACACAAAAATTTCATTGATGAATCAACATGGTAATATAAAAATGCTATATCATTTTAATGATACCATAAATTAGAAATAATATATGGATTTTAATTTAACAATATCCTAACTCATAAAGTTGTCTAAACCAACCTCTAATACCAACTGAAAGGACTCACCCATAAAAATTACATAATCAAGATTTATGTCAATATTTCACATTGAGGATATTTTCAGGTTTATAGTTTTAGATAATTAGTCCACAACTAATACATTACATCTCAAATATTATAATATATAAACTTTTACTCTAACCATTTTTTTAAAAAAAGTAAAACTCATTAAATAAAAGAAACATTCATTTCTTGATAAAAAAACTTCTTCAATTATTCTTCTCTCAGGACATTACATATACCCCGTGGAAAACATTTCAAAAACAAGGTATGAGCATAAAAATATCAGTAATGGATATAAAATAAGGGAAGATACCATTAGTCCATGAATACATTCAAATCATGAAATCATACATTTCAATCACAAGCTCTTTAACATACTTCATGAAATTATATAATTTATGAAACAAACATTGAAATAATAAATCATAATGGAATCATATGGCATTAATAACATACTTACATTGTAGCTTTCATAACTATATATGGAGTTACGTTCGGAATAACTATCATAATATATTTCCTAAACATCTTGGTAGAAACATTAACGTTTACCTCCATAATATTACCTAATGAATTGAAGAGATATATTATGATCACCTATCATTGGATTATCATGAAACAACCCATATATATAAATATTGTCTAATATCTATAACATACATAGAAAATTCATAACACATAAAACAAACATAAAGGAAAGATAAAATTTCCACACTGCAATCACAATATATAATTTCAATTTATTGATATAATCAATGGTTTCTCAAGACCATTTTCAAAACATAAATACATAAAAAAGGGAATATGGTATTTATTTTACTTTTAAAAACATTAAGGCTTTTTAAGGAAACCAAATATAAAATAACGCTCCGGGCGGCGCAATGGCCATTGATCCATGTACGATAAAAAGAGACATCCCTTTTTTCATTAAGTAAAATGCATCATAGAAAAAATATTAATTGATAAATAATTGAAGTAATTTAAATGAATAATTGTATAATTATACACCATATAAAATAAGTTCATGTATCAAGAAAAATACACCTCAATGTAATGAGATTGAGATGAAGTCCCTTACCATGAGCCTGACATGTCCAATTAATTATTTCTATTCTTGAATAATATACATAGGTTAATTTATAATTTTTTCACAGCCATTTTCTACTTTATTATTTATTTCATATCACTTATTACATTGTTATGACAATCATATAATCATTTATGTTCATATTAGTTATTTTGTTGATGTTTGGTACTTGAGTCAAAAATGAAATTGTTATAATTAAAAATTGCCCATATGGTCAAAATTAAAATATCTAAATAATATAATTCATGTTTTAAATAACATATATATTCATTATATATATTTATTTATAATATTCCATAACAATTTGAGATGGGAAATGAAATGCACCGTTCTTGGAGACAGTAGGTCGTACATACGCATGACCGCTACTTTCATTTCTTTTTCATATTTAATGGATTTAAAACTAAAAGTTGCATAGTTATATAATAATTCAAATATAATATAATATTTTATATATGATGTATAATTCCATTAATTCCATATTTTATAGGTTCCATGTATGGAATTAAGGAGTCATATCACATGGTGGGGGCGATATTCTGAACTTCCTCAAATGAAATTATAGTTTTTACACATTATGGAAAGCATAAAGGTGTGTTGTAAATAAAAATACATAATTTTTGAGAAAATATAAATAAAATATATATAATATATAAATACAGTTTCATCATATTATCCACCATTATAGGGGATTGGGGAAAATGGAATAATTTTCATTTCGTGAGGTAGTAGTTCGCCGTACACAGAAATACTATGTTTTAATCCATTATATAGAGGTATGTGTAAGTGTAGTTAGAATAATTCTCAAAAAAACATCATAATATATTGATGATAGAAATTTTCTTACGTAATATAAGTATAATAAGAGTATTGGGAGTGGATAAAGAAAATAAAGAAATATATCTTGAGAGATTATGTACCTTTAAATCACGTAACATCATTTGATTTGAGCCAAAATGATTTATTTAATGTTTTTATTCCCATGTTAAGTATTCTAGGAGTAATTTAAGGATGTTGGGAGATTGTTTTTTTTTAGTTTTTACAATCCATGGGGTTAGAGATGTATTAGTATGTGGGTTGAGGTGGTGGCATTTTATAAGAGGGGGGAGGGCACTTTATGAAGGTCTTTAAAATTTATTTTACTCTAAATTTATTTTCAGTTATAAATTGTCCCAAACACATTTATTTCAAATATAGGATTATTTTGAGTTGATAAGATCTCAAAAAATATGATTTAGAGAAGTTTATTTCAGATAATTAACTTTATATTTTAGCTTTATCCCCTAGTAAAAAACATTAACCTTTATTATGTCTTCTTGAATTTTCATAATATATTGTTACTATAGATACTATAAAACTGCAAGAGAATCTTAAGTGAATAACTAATAAAAATTTTAACATCATATATTTCATTTTCCAAATATTTTATTTTTATTACTATTTTATTATTCAAATAATAGTATTCATTTAAAAAACACATTTATTCCAATTCTAACACTATAAAGTAATTGATTTTTTTAAGACATAAAAACAAGATTCCCTCGAACAAAATGAATTAAATAAAAGATAATATGTCGTTATAAAACAGAAAATTCATCGATGGAATCACATTATTCGATTTAAATTTATTTAAATATTTATAAAATCACTTATTTTAATCCTTCATTAATGAAGCAATCACTGCATCGTCATTATGTCATAATTAAATATGTTTATATAATGTCTAAAAATTATAAATAAAGTACCATAATATATGAAATAATTTTATATTTTTAATGAATATTTATAGGTTATGATATAAAATATATAACCCATATAAAATTTTTTTAGTAAAAAGATACATGTTTATGTTATTTTTCCCTTTACTTTAAATTAATTTTTATAAAATGTCATTTTCTCACCCAGGGGCCTCCATGGGGTTCCAAAAATATAACCAAGGATTCTTATGGTAAGAAATATCTCATCCAATATGATTCTAATATGTGTTAGAGTATTTTCGTAATATTATAATATTAAATTTTCCCTTATTTACCAGATATTCCCTTTATCCGCGTTAAATAAAATAATTACTGAAGTTACTATTCATAATTTCTAATAATAAATGGTATCTATTCAAAAAAATTGGAAATAATGATTACAAATAAGGAATACACCGTTCAAATTTCTAAACATAGATTTTTTGGTAATTAATTTAAAATTAATTCCATTTGTCAAAACCAAAAAGGGTGTTTTTATGAAGTAAAAACTACCAACATATTGCCACATGTTTATGTTCAATTTCAATGTGAAATTACATCCAATGACAAATATTTCATTGAATTATTGAAATATAATAAAATTACACTTTAAAACTAATTAAAATGACAATATAACTACACAATTAAATTAGATGAAAAGATAGTTTTGAATTAAAATGTAGTATTTTTCACTATTCATTAAATATGTATTTTATTAGAAAAATACTCAATTTTAAAACAAAGTAAAATTTGATCATTATATTCTAAATAAGAAGTCTATTTTGTTGAATATAACATATAATGATTTTAAAAAAATATTTAAAAACTTTTCTCTATAAAAGGTGGTTAACCGACCATTTAAAAATATTAGAGTATTTTATGCTTAAAATTGGATTCATTCTCATTTTAATCCACTGATATTCATTAGATAAATGTTTAAACGTTTAAAAACATGTGAAATAATAAAATAGTTTTTATGCTCATTCGTCCTAATAAAACTTCTAGGAATTAACTACCATTTTAAATTATATAATTATTTTTCATTATAACTCAACATTGTGTGCAACGTAAGATTTTGGAGAAACCAATTGTTGTGTGTTAGGTACGTTATTGGACAAAGCATTATTTTTATCCTAAAATTAATATCTTATTCAGTAATAGTAATATATATGAAAAAGTATTATTATATAAATTCTAGAGATCCTATAATTCCTCTTCGCTTTTAGAAGCCATATATTCTTAATATTATCTGAAATCTAATCTTCCAATTTTCGAGTATTGATAATAGATCTCTAAAAATGATCTACCATCTCCCTAACAATTCAATTATATTCAAATTGATTTTGTAATGGTAATAGTTCAATATTTTTAGATTTAGTCTTATGGATAGTTATGATATCCATTAGAGGTTTATTTTATACATTGGATCGAATTTTTATATCCATTCATTTGATTGGGAAACCATAAATAAGATTGTCGACATATACATTCTATGAGGGGACCACTTATTTAATCTAATCAATATAATAGTAGTAACTCATTCAGTTGAGTGGTAGGTAATACTCATCTATGGTTGTACAATCATAATTATAAAAGAGGTTCCTCAATTGGTCTTTATTTATTGCTACTAAGTTGACTTTTGCGATGTTTGATGATGATTTTTGTTTTGAAATATACCAACGACACTTGCTGGTTGATGAAACTCTAGACCTTAGACCTCAATTGAATTCTTCCTCCAATGCAATTAATTAGGATATCATGTTTATGTTCAGGAATATTCTTATAGTGAATGAGGATCAGATGGAGGTTCTAATTTTGGTGACCACTCAATAATTGTACGTTGAGTCAACTGTGTATGAGATAAATGAAGAGGGTAATACATCGAATATGTTTAAAGAAATAGGAGAAGTTTCTTCAAAAAAGGGATAAGATGGATGGAAGATAGTCCTGCAAAAGTGGTACAAGAAAAAAACATGTGATAAAAAATTGGATATTAATACATAAAAACAATATTAATAATAAAAAACCAAAATTATTGTTGTTCAATTGTAAAATTTAATATCCTCTTCTAAATATAAATAACATAGGCATGTTTTTATTTTCATCCACTCGACTATGAAAAACATGAAAAAATATTGTTTTATCTCTAGGGAATATACTATTACCAAAGGGGAATAAACCATAACTTATAATGATTATTTCAATATAATCATTCCAATGAACACTAGGCCCATCAGTAAAGGTAATTGTTTAAATTTTAATGGTAGAGGATCACCCATGGTCAAGGACTCTATTGGCCAAAAAAAAATATTAAAATTGAATTTGGAACTATAAGGCCTGATGATGCTACCATGGATTAAGAGGACGATATGGAAGTGATTATATGTTCATATCCATGACATCATCTCATAGATGGAAGGTAGCAAGAAAGGATAAATAAGAAGAGGTTTAAGACACTAATGTATTGGAAATTATTTTTAATTCAATAAGGAGATTGTGGAAGAAATTTTTATTATCAATTCCAATTTAGAGGATGTCAACAGAATATATTAGAGGTATTTTCATATGATTATTAGTTAGAAACAATGGAATTAGATAAAAACCATGAAATTATATTTATTTCTAGCCATAATGAATAGATGAACAATGTGGTGTAATGCCCCTAGGTATGGGGAAGGATGATGTAACTAATCAAACGTTATATAAATAAACCCCCTCCATGAAATTTAATTAAATGAATTGTTACTTATTATGGATATAGAAAACACATTTACTTCATTGGATTCATTATGCCTTATATGATTTAAAACACTATTATGAAAAATTACCATTTATTATATAACCATTGAACAATGATGATACGATTAGTATAAATATAGGGTTTTAAGATATCCACATGACATAGACAAATTATGTGATGTAAAAAACTAGTAAGATCATACACTATTAATCCATTTACAGGATATTTCAATCTATAAATCATTATTTTACATTTCTATTGACCTATCCCAAGCTAATATCAAACAACTTAATCATTATTAAAAATATTAACTATTTAATTTGAATCTCATCAAGATCACGAAACATGACATGTACACAGAACAACCCCATGAATGTCTTATTGTATCACATGTTACTAATGGGGTGTTTGTTGGTGCATTAATAGAATATGTATCAAAACCATAAAAATATTAATACTTATAAATTATTTATCAATTAATATATTTTCATCTTATTATTTTTTTCAATTAAATTGATTGTTATTATGTAATTATAAGGACCCGGCCTTAAACCTTACATAATATTGAATTAAATGAATAATTCAAAATAAGGATATTTTTAGGATTAGATTTTTAAATAATTAAGACATAAATATTACATCTCAAAAGATTACAAAGATGACACTTCTACATAGTTTCCATTTTTTATAAAATAAAAACTCTTGAAAAAAAGAGTCATGTCTAGTTCTAGGATTAATAAAAAATGAATTTTTCATGATCCCGTCCTTGACCTTATTCATCTTTAAGTCCTGTGAAAACATTTCAATACTTCGGATGAGCATAAAAAGCTCAATAAAGGTTATAAAACAAATAATGATGACATTTGTTCCTAAATACATACAAAACTTGAACTCTTTTACTTACCTCATGAAATCATAAGATTTATGAAAGACACATAAAAATCAAATATAATAAAGTTAACTTGTGGCATCAAAATCATGATTACATTGTAGTTATGACAGCTACATATGGAGTTACTTTGGAATAACTTTCATAGTATATTCACTAAATATCTTAAGAGAAACATTCACGTTTACCTCTATCATGTTACCCAATGCATTGAAGAGATATCCCTGGATCACCCTCCCTAGTTTTATCATGGAACCAATGGTATACATAAATAATTCCCAAGAACCATATCATGATCATAACACATAACATAAGAATAAAGGAAAGATAAAATTTTCACATTGTAATAACAAAATATAATTTCAAGATATTGAAAAAATAAATATATTCTGAAAATCATTTTCAATACCAAAATACGTAAAAAGTGTATATGGTATTTATTTTTCCAGTTAAAAACATTACGTAATTTTAAGGTAGCCAATGATCAAATAATACTTGCGGTGGTGGAAAGGTCGTTGTCACTGCTTACATTAAAAAACATTCCTTTTTTCGTTTAGTAAAACTGTTCATAAGAAAATATTCCCTTTGAATGAAATGAAAAGTAAAAGTTGTTTATATAGCGTATAAAAGAAAATAGTTCATTAAAACAAAATATGATTCATTGAAAGAAGGTTGAGATGAAGTTCCTCACCTCGTGTCTGACTTGACTTGATCATTCTTTAATCTCCTGAATAATAAGCTAAAGTTAACTTATACTTTCTTAACAACCTTTTTCAAGTTTATTATTTCATTTATATCACTTATTACCATGTTATATACATTATTTAATCAATTAAGTTAATAACATTCGTTATTTCGATATTAGGTACTTGAGTCAATAATGAACGCCTTATATTTACATGTTGTCCATGTGGTCAATGGTTTATTATATCTAGAATGATATTAATTATTTAGATTTCGTATATATCATATATATTGTAACGTCCCGGACCCGGGTGCCATGCAACGGTTTCCTCACACTCGGTTCGCCACGTGACCTCAAGCCTATTTCACCAAACACCAGAGGATGCCGACAAGCATTGAGGGCCCAGGGCTGATAGTGGGGAAACTATGCCCTCATTTGTCAAAGTGTAGCGCAGTGGAGTACAGAATAAACATACAACTACAGCGGTAGCCGTAAACCATACAAATACTGAAATAAAAAACTACATTGGATATAACCAACAGTATATAAAATATTATGATACATGTTTCATGTTCTAAGAAAACAGCCAGAACATGTTTTACATCAATACAGTACAGCAGAAAGTAGAGTACAACAAAACAAGCAAAACAGCTGCTAGCGGCATCATGAGCCTAGGCTCGGTCCCATGCCCTCTTACTCCTGAGCAACAGTCAAATACCTGTATAGGGAATCATTCCCCTATCTACACCTGCAGCAATGTAATCTATTTTTGCTGAAAATCATGACCCAAACTGGGTGTGAGAAATAAATCTCAGTAGGCACCCACCAAAGGCCCATTTCCAAATACATGTAAGCATTCAACAACAGTGTGCAATAGTAAAATTCAATAAAGTAAGAAGTAATCAAAAGTAACTAATTACCAGTTATATTTCAATTTTATTTTTTATATCCATTAAATACTAGAAATCACCACAGCGCATTTCTAAGTAAGCAGTCCATGTCCTCAGACATGCAAAACCTTACCCTCTGGTAAGCAGAATCCAACCCGCAGGTATAGCCCTCAGGCGTAATAGAAATTGCCCTCAGGCATTGGAAGTGTTGACCTCAGGCAAATAAGTCAATCCCTCAGGCACGAAAGGATTCCCTTAGGCGAAATACTATAGCCTTCGGGATAAATAGTACAGTGCCCTCAGGCTAATCACAAAAATGCCCTTAGGCCAAATACAACAACTCCCTCTGGCTAAACAAGTAACCGGGCCATGACCAATAGGTAAACAAGCAGTATCAATCAATTAATATCAAGGAAATTCTACCATTACTACTTTAAAGGCATACCCTCAGGTATCCTGGCCAAACGGCTAAACAGTGAATCACACCCCGGGGTGGTTACGGATCAAAGCAACGATCCCAACCAGCATTTTATTATCAATATTTAATCACCTATGCAATTCTAGGAATTAAATATAGCAATGACCTCAGCCACATGACACCCCAATATGGGTATGTGGCACGAAAATTCAAAAAAAACACACGACAGTTGGAAAATAAACACAAAGCCGCCAACCTTATACACCAACGAACGTTATACCCGAACGCCGACTCCAGAAACTCCCATGAACGGCGCAGATATGACGAAGAAAAAAACCCATTCAAACATAAATAACTTAAGTTAGGAGAAGAATGGGTAAGAACAGTTCTAAGAGAGGAGAGGGCTTACATGTGCGGTTCCAGTGAGATCGTCCGAAGTAGAATCGGATTCTAGACGAACACCTGGCAGATCTTCAAAGGGTCGGTCATCCTCCTTGGCTCCAAATCTTCTTAAGTGTCACCTCTGCCAAATGAAGAGGCTACTACCTATTTTAAACCAAAAAAACAAAGCACACGACGTGTACTTCTGAGTAAAAATCATGTACTTCTTTCATTTAACTGTTCATTTTGAAGCACCGCGACACTGTTCATCAGTCGACCTGAGTACACGACATGTACTCCTGAGTACACGGCGTGTAATGTCACCCAGTTGGCGGCGACTCCACCGCCTTACTATTTAGACCTGCTGACTGACTACATGGCGTGTAAGGTACCACTACACGGAGTGTAGTCGGTTCCTACTCCCCATGTCACCGACATGGCTACACGCCCCGTGTACTCATCCCAACACGGCCAAGGGTACAAGGCGTGTGGAAAAGTACACGGCGTTTAGTTCCAAAATTTAGGATTTTCCCCCATTTCCCATATTTTCTCAATAACACATAAGGAAAAGGAAAAATAAGAATCCCGTATATCAAAAATAAGAACTGGGTTCTTACAAACTTCCCCCCTTATAGAAATTCGTCCCCGAATTACCCTTCCAAGGGTGGAAAAGAATAATCTCAGAACAGCTCTAGCCACAGAGCTCATACGTCGCCCTCCCGCTCCCGGGTCTCGTCCTGCACACGGTCATGCTGCCATATCACCCGTACGAGAGGAACTGACCGGCCTCAGAGAACCTTCGTGCTCCTGTCAACGATACAGATCGAATGCTCCTCAAAGGATGCATCATGCTAAAGCTCAACCTCCTATTGTGGAAAGGTGTGAGACAGGTCTGAATGGTTACGACGCAACTAAGACACGTGGAAGATGTCGTGCATGGCCTTGCACCGCTGCGGTAACTGCAACCGATAGGAAACCATCCCGACTCTCTCCAGAATCTCGAATGGCCCCACATTCCTTGGTGAAAGCTTACCCTGTCTCATGATCCGCTTGTGTCCCAGACTCGGCGAAACACGTAGAAAAACATGATCCCCGACCATGAACTCCAAAGGTCATATGTGGCGATCAACATAAGACTTCTGATGAGACTGTGCGGTAGCCATCCACTTCTGAATCAGCTGGACCCACTCAGATGTCTCCTGCACGAGCTGTGGTCCCAGTAAAGCTGCCCCACCTACCTCTAACCAGCACAAAGGTGATCGGAATGGCCTACCATATAAAGCCTCGTATGATTCCATCTCAATAGTTTCCTGAAAAATATTTTTATAGGAGAACATGACTAAGGGTATATGCTTTTCCCAAAGGCCCCCAATGTCTAGGACGCATGCACGCAGCATGTCCTCTAGCACATGTATCGTACACTCTGACTGGCCATCGGTCTGAGGGTGGTATGTTTTGCTCAGAAGCACTTGTGTACCCAGCGCTCTCTGAAAACTCTGCCAGAAATGAGGCGTAAAGCGGGCGTCCCTATCAGACACGACAGAACAAGGGACCCCATGAAGACGTACGATCTCTTGGATGTACAGCCTTTCGAGATCGTCCAAACTAAAGGTCTCCTTGATCGGCAAGAAGTGTGCTACCTTAGTCAGTCTATCCACAACTACCCACACGACGTCAATGCCTCGAGGGGACCTCGACAATCCTGTCACGAAATCCATCGTGACATCATCCCATTTCCATTCTGTATTTGGCAACTGCTGTAACAGCCCAGCTGGCCTCTGGTGATCTGCCTTCACCTGCTGACAGGTGGAACACCTCGTAACAAAACCAGCTATCTCCCTCTTCATACCCGTCCACCAGTATTGACGTCTCAAGTCTCTGTACATCTTGGTAACCACGAGATTAATTTCCCAAGCCGAATCATGAAACTCCCGCATCAACTCCTCGTGTATATCCCCTAGAACCCATACTCATCCATGGAAACTCAAAACCTCCTCATCGCCTATCGTCCAATCGGGTGGAGGGACCTCACTTGCCATCGACTCCCATAGAACCAGGCCTTTTGAATCTGATAGCTGTCTCATCCTCACTCTATCCAGGAGGGTAGAAGCCACAACTAATGAGGAAAGATAAGTCTTCCCCTGACTGTCATGCACCTCTAGATGCATCTCAGAGAACAAATCCATAAGCTTCCACTCACCACTGGCCTCCTGCACTACCTGTATCTGAGTCTCCCTGCTCAGTGCATTAGCTACTGCATAACCTTTACCAGGTGTATAGGCAAGCTCAAAATCGAAGGACTGTAGGTACTCAACCCACCTTCTCTGCCTCAGATTCAGGTCACACTGAGTAAAGATATACTTCAGGCTTTTATGGTCGGTGAAAACCACAAATTTTATCCCAACAGATAGTGTCTCCAACAGCGCAACACATGAACAACTGCTTCCAACTCGAGATCATGCGTCTGGTAATTCCTCTCATGTGGCCTCAACTACCGAGACCCGTACGCAACAACTCGGTCGCCCTGCATCAAAATGAATCCCATCCCAAACCCTCATGCATCACAGTAAACTGTATAGCTCCTCCCCTTCTCTAGGAGTATCAGGATCGGTGCTGATGTCAACCTTCCCTTCAGGTCCTGAAAAGTTGCCTCGCAAGCTTCTGAACAAATGAACTTTACACCGTTCTTATTCAGACCTGTCAACGGTGCTACTAAGCGAGAGAAGTCTTGTATGAAGCATCTGTAGTAACCAGCCATCCATATGAAACTCTGTATCTCAAACACGTTCTTAGGCTTCTCCTAGGAAACTACTACTCTCACCTTCTCTGGGTCTACTGCAACTCCTTCCTTTGAGATGATATGACCCATGAAGTGAATCTGGTCAATCCAAAAGTGGCACTTTAAGAGCTTAGCATATAGCCGATGCTCTCCCAGTTTACTCAATACGATCTCAAGATGGGTGGCATGGTCATGTCGAGTGTGAGAGCACACCAAGAGGTCATCCATGAATACTACCACGAATGAATCAAGATACATATTGAACACATGATTCATCAGAGCCATGAAAACCGCTAGCGCATTCATGAGTCCGAACGGCATAACCATGTAATCGTATAGAGCATATCTGCTCCGAAATGTTGTCAGCGATATATCCGATGGTCTCACGCGCAGTTGATGATATCCCGATCTCAATTCAATCTTCTAGAACAATCATGCTCCACGAAGATGATCAAATAGGTCATCAATCCTTGGCAAAGGATATCGGTTCTTAACCGTCTACTGGTTCAGCTTCTGATAATCCACACAAAGTCTACGGGTACCATCCGCTATCTTCGCAAAAAGGACTGGAGAACCCCAAGGAGAAGTACTGGGTCAGATAAAGCCCTTTGCCTGCAACTCCTCTAACTGCCTCTTGAGCTCCTGCAGCTCAGGCGTGGCTATCATATAAGGAGGAATGGACACAAGTGCCACCACTGAAACAAGATCGATAGAGAAATCCACCTCACGCACTAGACATAGACCTGAAAAGTAGTCCGGGAAGACATCCCTAAAACGATCAACAACTGGAGAGAAATCAGTCTGACAAGTCCCCTGATCACCCAGATATAAGCTCACCATCGGGGCTGTTACTCCACCTCGCCCATGTTGCTCTGGTCCATCTCGACGTGCATGAAACCCCATTCACCCTTGTATAGAAACACTCCGCCCTATGGTGACGTGAAACGCACCCTGCGACGATAGAAGTCTACAAAGGCTCGAAAGAGAACCAACCAGTCCATCCCGAGAATGAAGGCATGACTTGTCATCTCTAAGACATTGAGGTCCCAAAGAAAGTGACAACCTCCAACCTCAAGGGGGTACGCCTTGAACAGACGCACACCATCCGTTCTAGTCCCCAACGGAGTGTCTAGCGTCATGATATCAGAAGGAGTAGAAAGGCATAGGCCAAGGCGCTCCACAACGGCACATATATGAAACTATGTGTAGAACCCATATAAAAAAGTACTGAAGATAAGACAGAAGCTACTATAATAGTACCTCTGACTGTTGAAGGTTCGGGATACTGCTCCTGCTCGGTCCGTTCCACTGCGCATGCATGTCCAATGTCGTGGCCCTGCGACACAGCCTGGCTACCCTGAGCTGTCCCGCCCTACTGCCTCTGAGATCCTGGTGTCTAGCTACCACGGCCACGACCACCATCTCTGCATGCACGCCCTGGATCATTCCAGTTCCCCGACTAGTAAGAAGCCACTAGTCCTGCTCCCGCATGCGTAGTATGCACAGAACCCCTCTCACTAGCCACTGGTAGAAACACCCTGCAAAAGCGCTACAGATGACCCATCTTGCCGCAAGCTCGGCACTCTACTGGATCGTGTGGACACTATGGCCTCTTGTGACACTCTCTACCACACTGGTAGCACCTGACCGGTCCACCTAAAGAAGTTTCCTGGCTGGTACTGCTGCCCTGAGAGAAGTCCATCTGTCTCTTCCTCTTTCCAGCTGAAATTGTACTAGTAACTGGTGTTGGACCGCACTAGACCACACCACTAGCTTCCTATAGGTTCCTCTATGTAATCAGCGCCTGGTTCGAAATCTCATGTACAGTAGGTAACCTGAAAACATTAACCAGTGCTTGGATGTCATACCGAAGACCATCCTCAAAACGTCTGGCTCTCAACGTCACGTCACCCACTAGCACGGGTGCAGAATGCTGAAGCTCCGTAAAACGAGATGAATAATCCATCACCGACATAGATCCCTATCGCAGATTCATGAACTCCCGATCTCTACCTTCCCTCAGCGTCTCAGGAAAAAATAAGTCATAGAAGACTGCCTGAAAATCTTCCCACGCCATGTCTGTGTGATGATTTGACTGGGTGGTTACATCCCACCACCTCTTGGCGGAATCACGCAGCATATATGTCGCGAGCTCGACCCTCCTCCCTGGAGGTGTCTCAAGATGCTCAAAAATAATCTGCATCAATCCTAGCCAAGACTGTACATCATGTGGTCCGCCATCCCATGAAAACGTAGGCGGAGGCTTCTTCTGAAAGATACGTGTCATCTCGGCCATAATTGTAGTAACCTGCGGTGCTCCCTGAAAGGTCTGCATGAACCGCATAAAGCCTTCACGGAACTTCTCCTCCACTCCTGTGTTCGGTATAACAGCTGGTGCCGCATCTGGCTCTGCTGGAGGATCAACTGGTAGCCCATGGCCCACCATCTCCAGAGTATACTTGTTTCCGCTCTCCGGGAGAACAACTCGTGGTCGTCTAGGCGGCATGAAACTACAAGGTCCAAAGCGCACCTTAGATTCAAGATTATTTAGACTGAAAAGAAGGAACCACAAAAGAACAAGAGGAAGAAGGCATTTCAATGTTTGAAAAACAAGACTACACGGCGTGTACAATGACTACACGGCGTGTTCTTGACTTCTGTTCCCCTGTCAGGGTCCTTCTACACGGCTAAGCCACACGGCTTCAGTCGAACATAACTACATGGCATGTATAATATCTACACAGCGTGTACGGTGTTATTTTCCAACTGCACATGTCCTCTGTGACACGGCCGACTACTCGGCTTGTCCCCACACGGCGTGTTACACCCGCACACGGCGTGTACACCACCCTATTTCCTAGCCACACGGCTAATTCCACATGGTATGTCCTCGGACAAGACTACACGGTGTGTCCAATGACTACACAGCATGTTCTTGACATCCGTTCCCTTGTCTGGGTCCTTCTACACGGCTTCCATCAAACAAAACTACACGGCGTGTACAATATCTACACGGCGTGTACGGTGTTATTTTCCAACATCCTATGCCGTCTGTGACATAGATGAATACTCAACTTGTCCACACATGACGTGTTACACCCAAACACAGCGTGTACACCACCCTGTTTCCCAGCCACATGGCTAATTCCACACGGTATGCCCTGAGACAAGACTACATGGCGTGTCCCATAGGTACACGGCGTGTTCAGGGAGAGGTGACACTGGCCCGTGTTGTTAGTTACACGACCGAGTCCCCAGGTCACACTACACGATGTGTCCATAATTTACATGGCATGTTCTGTCAAGGAGTTCACCGACCTGTGTTGTTAGTTACACGGTTGGACTCCGGGTCACACTACACGGCGTGTTCATTCGGTACACGGTGTGTTTTACCCAAGCCTTTCTCCTACCCCGTGTCGCCGCCCACACGGTTTGTGACACGGGAAGAGACTACACGGTGTGTACTCACGGTACACGGCGTGTACTCAAAATGTTCATTTTTCTTCCCGAACAGAAGAGCATACACGACATGTATAAAATTACTACACGGCGTGTATACTGGGTTTTCGGACATTATGCCTCAGAAACTTCTCTGGAACCCATAAAATACTGAAACTAACACCTAAGTGTCATATTCCGACCCGTGGGGGCCCATAGTCTCCACGAATCAATGTTTGACATCTTATGTGTTATAACCAACAAACAGTCAATGATCCACTAAATTTTGGTTGATGGGGGCCCACACTCCCCAAAAACAAAAGTGTGGCGCCCATTCTATGAAAAAACTCAAACAAAAATACCATATCACAAGGCAGGTATTTATAAAGCAGCTATCACAACAACATGCTTTACGAGCACAACAACTATCACAACAACATGAAAATTCTAATGCACCTACATGTCATGGAAACTATGCATGGCATGTGATATCTAGAACATGCTTATATGATTCATTAGATGGAATACCCACATCTCATCGAGTTGCAACTAAATAGAACCCACAGATAAAATATAAACAGCACAATCTATGTGTGTCACCCAACGGTGAAAACATATCAACCGTAAAATTGCAAAATCAAAATATTGGAAAATACAAGGTAGACTGGCTTATCCCTGTACATGGGTTAGCTACACACAAGCACAAATTATTACCAACTTTCGTTCCGTCCTATCACTAACTATGGATCCAAATAGTAATTCAACGAAAAGAAACCCCTCTGATACCAGTTTGTAACGTCCCGGACCCGGGTGCCACGCAACGGGTGCCCCGAGCCTGGTTCGCCACGTGACCTCAAGCGTATTTACCCAAACACCAGAGGCTTCCGACTAGTAGCGAGGGCCCAGGTCTGATAGTGGGGAAACTATGCCCTCATTTGTAAAAGTGTAACGTAGCGGAATACAGAATAAACATACAACGACAGCGGAAGCAGTAAACCATACAACTACTGAAATAAAAAACTACAACGGATATAACCAACAATATATAAAATATGATGCAACATGTTTCAAGTAATATGAAAACATCCATAACATGTTTTACATCAATACAGTACTGAAAAAAATAGAGTACATCAAAACAAGAAAAACGGGTGGCAGCAGCATCGCGAGCCTAGGCTCGGTCCCATGCCCTCCTACTCCGCAGCTATAGTCAAGTACATGTAGAGGGACCCTTGACCCTATCTACACCTGCAGCAACGTAATCTGTTTGGGTCGAAAAAAAATGAACCAAACATGGTGTGATAAATATATCGCAGTAGGCACCCACCAAAGGCCCGCGCCCAACTGCGTGTAAGCATGCAACAGCAGTGTGCAATAGTAAAATGCAATAAAGTAAGAAGTACTCAAAAGTAAAAAATTACCAGATATATTTCAATTTTATTATTTATTTATCCATTAAATACTAGAAATCACCACATCGCATTTCTAAGTAAGCAGTCCATGTCCTCAGAAAAGCAAAACCTTACCCACAGGTAAGCAGAATCCAACCTGCAGGTATAGCCCTCGGGCGTAATAGAAATTTCCATCAGGCGTAGGAAGTTTCTCCCTTAGGCACAGAAGTCAATCCCTCAGGCACAAAAGGTTGCCCTCAGGTGAAATACTACAGCCCTCGGGCTAAATAGTGCAGTGCCCTCAGGCTAATCACAACAACGCCCTGAGGAAAAATACAACAACACCCTCTTGCTAAACAGGTAACTAGGCCATGCCCAATAGGTAAACGAGAAGTAACAAGCAATTCCTCTCAAGGAAATTCTACCATTACTACAAAAAATTCAAACCCTCGGGTATCCTGGGAAAATGGCTAAGTAGTGAAACACACCCCGGGGGTAGTTCCAGATCCAAGCAACGATACCAACCATCATTTTATTATCAAAATTTAATCACCTATGCAATTCTAGTCATTAAATATAGCTACGGCCTCAGACACACGACACTCCAACTTGGGTTCGTGGTATGAAAACACACAAAAACGGCCGACTGTTGAAAAATAAACACAAAGCCACCTACCATTTATGCCAACAAATGTTATACCCGATCACCGACTCCACAAACGCCCAAGAACAATGCAGATCTGACGAAGAACAAAACCCATTCAAACATAAATAACTTATGTTAGGAGAAGAATTGGTAAGAACTGTACTAGGAGAGGAGAGGGATTACACGTGCGGTTCCAACAAGATCGTCCGGAGTAGAATCAGATTCCTGACGAACACCCGGAAGATCTTCAAAAGGTCGGCTATCCTCCATGGATCCAAATCGGCTCAAGTGTCTCCTCTGCCAAATAAGGAGGCTACTGCTTGTTTTAAGCTAAAAAAAAGTACACGGTGTGTACTTCTAAGTACACTACGTGTACTTCTTTCATTTAATTGTTCATTTGGCGGCACCTCCACACTGTTCATATGTCGACCTGAGTACACGACATGTACTCCTGAGTACACGGCATATACTGTTGCCCAACTAGCAGCGACTCGCCGCCTTACTGTTTAGACCTTCCGACTGACTACACGGTGTGTAAGGTACCACTACACAGCGTGTAGTCGTTTCCTACTCCCAACATTGCCGATATGGCTACACGCCCCGTGTACTCATCCCAACATGTCCATGGGTACATGGTGTGTGGAAATGTACATGGCATGTAGTTCCAAAATTTAGGGTTTTCCCCATTTCCCATATTTTCTCAAAAACACTTAAGGAAAATGAAAAAGCAGAAGCTCGTACGACAAAAATAAGAACCGGGTTCTTACATATATCCAATATATAAATGTATTTATAATAGTACATAACATTTAGAGGTAATAAATGAAATTCATCGTTCATGGAGACGGTAAGCCGTACGTACGCATGAACAATACTTTCAATTATATTTCATATTTTTATGGATTTAAAGCATAATTATACCTAGGTATATTATAATTACAGTATAATATCATATATAATATCATTAAGTCCATGAATTATACATCCCAAATAAGGCATTAACGAGTCACATCACTTTTAGGGGGCGGTAGTCCACACTTCCTCAAATGAGATTATCGTATTTACCCACAATGGAAACCATAAAGGCCTGCTATAAATGGAAATTATAGAACAATAATGAAAAAATAATCATAATATATATCATATAAAAATATACTTCCATCATAATGGCCACCATGAGAGGTGGTTGGAGATAATCGAAAAATCATCGTTTTGTGATGCATTAGTTTTCCATCCACAGATACATTATTTTTTTCACCCATTAGATGGTGGTGTGTGTAAGTGTAGTTAAAATCCTTCTAATAAGAATAACCTAGTATATTGATGATATTGGTTTCATTACAAGATAATGTAATAAAAAGTGTTTAGTGGTAGGAAAGTAAAATTAAAGAAAACAATTTAAGAGAAATTGTTACCTTTAATTTGGGTAACTCTCTTTGGTTTCAACCAAAGGACTTCTTGAAGTGCCTTCTGCCTAAAGTAAGGTTTCTAGGAGGAATAGAGGGACGTAGGAAGCTTAATTGGGCAGAGTTTGGACAAGCCAAATGGCTTGAGTGGTGTGAGTAATTGGTTTGAAGTGGTCTCCTTTTATAAGGGAGAGGAGGGGCTCTTTAGGAAAGTGTGAAAATATTATTTTATTATAAACATATCGTCCATTTCAAAAGGTCCAAAAATAATTAAAGTAGAAGAAATGATGACTAATTATCGAAATAAAATCATCCAATAAGAATTTTATATGTTTTGTATATTATTTTAATATTTATAATCTTATTTATTTAAATGATTTATTAATGAGGTAAACACTGCATCAATATTGTTTCAAATATAATTTTATTTCTTTGTTGTCTAAAAATTATAAAAAAACCATGATGTAGGAAATATTTTTATATTTCCAAAAAATAATTATAGTCGAAAAGATAATCTATATAACCCCTTGTAAAAAAGTAATTTACTAAAAGATATTTTTTTTTCATTTTTGCCGTTACATTAAGTTAATTAATCTAAATTGTCATTATCACTTCCATGTGGCTCAAAAGGGTCCCAAAATCGACACAAAGATTCCAATGGTAATAAATGAATCAAAAAATAAGGTTTGGAAAAGTGTTAAGAAATTTTTGAAATATTATAATATTCTTTTTACCTTGAATTACCTTATTTTCCTGTAACCGCGGTAAATAAAAGTCAAAAGTTACAATACACCAAAAATTATTTTCATCTTATTGAACCACATTTTACATAATAACAACAAACACGTATGTAGGATTTTCGAAATTCAATTCACAGAAGTGGTTAAATTTCATTTAAATGAAAAGGTCAGTTTTTTACTACTACAAAGTGGTTTCACTATTCATCAAAAATTGTAGTTTTTCAAAATAGTACTAAAAATTCAGCCTAAGATATAATTGATATTCTGAGTTCAAAAATTATGTCTATAATAAAAAATTGTATACATAAATGTGGAACTAATTAATTTAAAATCAAATCCTTTTGTTAAAAAAAACAACATGTTTTTAAGAAAAATAACTATCAAAATATTGATACTTGTTTATGTCCAATTTTAAAATGAAATTAATTCCAATAAACAACATTGAATTAAATGGTAAAAATATATTCTAATTAACCTTTAAAACGAATTAAGAAGATAATCTAACTATATAAATAAATAATATTAAAAAACAGTTTTGAATTAAATACAATAGTTTTCACTATTCATTAAAAAATGAACTTTATCCGAAAAATACCAAAAAATTACCCAAAGTAAAATGTGACGTCCCAAATCCAAATATGAATTTTATTTGGTCAAATAGAACATATTATGATGACCAAAACTAAATTTATTGAGAGTTCTCCATTAAAAGGCATTAAATCGACCTTTTAATGTAAATTATTCTTAAATTAGATTCATTCACATTTTAAGCCTCTAACTTTATATTGGATAAATGTAAATACATTTCAAAAACATGTTTAATCATATTTTAGTTAGTTTTGTTCATTTCTTCTAATACAACGGTGAGGATTCAACTACTTTTTAAATTAATAATATTATATTATTAGTGTGCAATGTAAGATTTCAAAGAAACCCGTTCTTGCATATCGGGTATGTTATTGTACATAAAAACCCTTTTAAAGAAAAATTAATATTTAATTCAAAAATATTAATAAATATTTAATACGTCTTATTCTTTGTTTACATGGGATGTTACATCATTCCCCCCTTTTGGGAATTGGATCCTTGCAATTTATATTCACTTATGAAAATAAGTGGGGGTATTTATCCCTCATAGCATTTTTAGATTTCCAGGATACCTCTTCAAACATATGGGTTTTCCACAAATAATTTACCTGGTGAATTACCTTATTCCGCAACACTTTCTCTCTACGGTCAAGAATCTGGACTGGTTGTTCCTTATAAGAGATATTCTCTTCCAACTGAACTACCTCTGGGCTTAAAACATGACATGGATCTTGCATATACTTTTTAAAGATCGAAACATGAAAAACAATGTGTAGAAGGGATAAAATTTAAGGTAATGAAACTTTTTGCGCAACTGATCCAACTCTATCCATAATTTCATATGGTCCAATAATCTTCAGAATCAACTTTCCCTTCTTACCAAAATTCATAATACATTTCCATGGAAATACTTTGAGAATGACATGATCACCTACCTCAAAAGAAAGATCCATCCTCCAGTTATCTTCATAACTTTTCTGTCTGCTCTGAGCTGTTCTCATGTGCTTCTGAATCAACTGAACATTCTCTACCATCTATTCTACAAATTCTGGTCCCATCAGATTCATTTCACCTACTTCAACCCAAAAATCTGGAGTTTGACAATGCTTTCTATATAATACCACAAATGGAGCCATCTGTAGACTGGAATGAAAACTGTAATTATATGAAAATTCAACAAAAGAAAGATGTTAGTCCCAACTTCCCTGATAATCCATCGAGCGAGCATGTAACATATCCTCCAAGGTCTAAATTGTTCTTTCTGATTTCCCATCTGATTGAAGATTAAAAGTTGTACTAAATTTTATTTCACTACCCAACGACTTATGAAGGCCTTTCCAAATGTTATAAGTAAAATGAGATCGCGATCAGATACAATGGAGAGGGGAACACCATGAAACCTGACAATCTCATTAACATGCAACTGACCAAGTTAATCGAGAGACAAATTATCTTGAAAAGGAAATAAATGAGCATATTTTGTCAATTGATCAACAATAAACAAGATTTCATTATTACATCGAGATATCTTTTGTAGTCCCACAACAAAGTCCATGGATATATTTTCCCATTTCCACTCTAGCACTGGTAAAGGATGAAGCATTCCTTTACATAACTTCCTCTCTCCTTTAACCTCCTGACAAGTCAAACATTTCACAGTAAAATCAGTCTTATCTCTATTCATTCCATCCCACCAGTAATACTCCTGATAATCTCTGAACATCTTAGTAATACTAGGATGAACTGACAACGGAGATCTATGAGCTTCACATAACAACTCATTCTTTAATTATAAATCAGAAGGCACACATAATCTCTTTTCAAACCTCAAAACACAATAATTTTCAATGTTAAATTCGGGAAACTTACCATTCTAAACCAACTCTACCTTTTTCTGTAAGTCTCTGTCTTCTTTCTATGCTTGCTTTATTCTATCTGATATAGGTGATCTAACTAACACTTGACACAAAATAGAAGAATTCCTTGTACCAACAACTTCTATTCCAACATTCATCAAATCAAAAACCAAATGATCTCGTTCCAAATATAAAATGGTTAATGAGACATTACTTTTTAGACTCAGCATCAGCCACATTATTTTATTTTCTCGGATGGTAATGGATTTTGACATCATTATCCTTGATTAATTCCAACCATCTCCTCTGTCTAATGTTCAATTCATTTTGAGAGAATATATATATTAAAATTTTCTGATTAGTAAATATTTCACATTTTACTCCATACGAATGGTGCCTCCATATTTTTAGAGCAAAAACAACAGCAGCTAATTCCAAATCATGTGTAGGGAAATTTAACTCATGTGGTCTCAATTGACATTAATCATAATAAATTACCTGATCATTCTTCATAAGACACATCCAATTCTTTTCAATGAAGCATCACTGTAGATAACAAACTCACCATTTCTGGATGGCGGTGAAAAAACTGGGGCATTCACCAATATTCTTTTCAATTCCTGAAAACAATGATCACATTCTTTTGTCAAGATGAGATTAACACCTTTTCGAGTTATCATAGTCATTGAACTCGATAACCATGCAAAATTTTCAAAAAAATCGATAATAACCTACCAAACTAAGAAAACTATGAATATTGAATATATTTGTGGGTCCTGGCCATTCTTCAACAACTTTTGTTTTAGCAGGATCAACAGTTATTCCATTTTTTGAAATAATGGGACCAAGAAAAGAAAATTGTTGTAACCAAAACTCATACTTTCTGAATTTCCCAAATTTTATCTTTTCTTTTATGGTTTTAAAGACAACCCTTAAATGAATTTCATGCTCCTATGTACTTTTAGAATACACCCAAATATCATCAATGAACACATCCACAAACTTATCCACGAACTCATGGAAAATTCTATTCATAAGATCCATAAATATAGCAGGTGCATTGGTTAAAACAAAAGGCATAACAAAAAATTCATAATGGACATATCTATTATGAAACACGGTATTTGGAACGTCTTCTTTTTTTACTTTCAACTGATGAAACCCCGAACTCAAACCAATCTTCAAAAAAAACTGAGCTCCCAAGAGCTTATCAAACAAATCATCGATATGAGGAAAAGGATACTTGTTCTTAATAGTGATGTATTCAATGAAATATAATCAATGTGAAGTATAATTTAACCATCGTTATTTTTAACAAACAGTACTGGAGCACCCTGTGGTGATGTGCTAGGTTGAAAGAAACCTTTATCTAATAACTCCTGAAATTCCTTCATTAACTCTAAAAGTTCAATTTGAGCCATTCAATAAGTGGGTTTTGAAATTGTATTAGCATCAGGAACTAATTCAACAATAAATTAGACTTCCCGATCAAGTATAATACAAGGAAACATATCAGAAAAATCATAAAGGTACTCATTTACCACTGGAACATCATTAATCTGAACAGTTCCGTTATTTTCAACAATATGTGCAAGGTGACATTCATTTCCACCTTTTACTAGTTTATCAGCTTACTGATATGTTATCAAAATCAAGGGTACATTTTTTATACAAACTGAAAGTAATTATGAAAAGAAAACTCTTTTTCTTTTCAGTAAATCTTAACATGATAAATAGAAATCCAATCCATTCCGAAAATATCATCAAACTCTAATAGAGGCAAATCAAAAAGGTTTCCAGGTAGATTCTTTCCACACATAAGGACATGAAGGTTCTTATGTTTTCTTTTTGTCTCAAAATTTTTACCATGTGTATTTACAATATGTTCTATATTTATATCTTGATATGGAATTCCCAATTTATTAGAAAACTTCTTAGAAATAAAAGAGTGTATAGACCTTGAATCAAACAACAAATTGGTATAATATGAACAAACAAACAGTGTACCTGAAACAACATCATTTGATGGACCAACATCAGCTGAAGTAGTTGGAAAGGATTTAACCACCCCTTTCTACTTGTAGTCTGGATGATTTCCTTTAGTGGAGTTCTTTGTTTGACACTCATTTTCATAATGACCAATTTCATTGCACTTAAATCATTTTACTGACTATAAATCAGATTTTGTCTTATAATTACCATGATCTTTTTTAATACAATTACGAGCGTTAAGTCATATTTTACCACATCAATACAACATAACATAATTCAAAAGACATTCCCCAACATGCTTTTTAACACAATTTTCACAAACTGTAAACTTAAGATTCTTACCATCAGACTTTTTTGAAGAGTTCTTCTCTTTCGCCTTCCACCTCGACCTCTTATTCTGCTGTTTGTCAAAGAATACATGATCATCGGCAAGCTCCATTTCCACATTCTCCAAAAAAACATGTTTTTCATAACTTTTGAACTCACAAGAAGCTAAATCTCTTAGATACGTTGGCTTTAATCCTGAGTAAAAATGGTTGGTTTTACTATCAAGATCTCGAATAAAATTTGGAGCATACCTTGCTAGTCAGGTGAATTTTTTTCATAAACATCCACTAAGTCATCCTCCTGCCTCAGAGACCGGAATTTTTTTTTAATCCTATGTTGAACCACCTTAGGAAAATATTTCTCTAGAAATATACAATTGAATTCATCCCAATCAAGAGAATCAATCTCTTCAATATCCTGGATATTTTTCACCATCAACCAGCACTGATCAGCTTCACCATCAAAATGATAAATTTCAATACTAACCTTTAGATGTTCTGAACAACTCATGACATCGAAAATCTTTTAAGGTGAATTAATCAACCCTTCTTCTAGCACCGGGTCAGCTGATACTTTGATTGATGGGGGATGTTGCCACATAAAATGCTCCACTACTGACATGTTCCTCTATGGTTGATCTGGATGATCTCATACATGGATACTACCACTATTCATAGCCTGATCCAACTGTTACATCACTGAAACAAACTGTCCAGTTCCATCTCCGAACATCTCAGGTTGCTGATTTGGAAGGTTTTCTTCCTCCTGATGTCATCCCAACATAGTGGCCATGTTTCCTCTGCGAAAAAAAATTCTGAACATAGAAATATCTTAGGTGAAGCAATATGGTAATATGTAAATGCTATATGATGTCAATATTAACATAAATTACATTATGGATATTAATATAACAATACCATAACTCGTAATGTTATCTAATATGACCTTTGATGCCAACAATAAGAACCTGGCCTTAAACCTTACATTATATTTAATTAAATGAATAATTCACATTGAGAATCTTTTTAGGTTTTGAGTTTTAGAGAATTAGGACATAACTATTACATATCAAAAGATTACAAAGTAGGAAATTCTACACAATTTCAATTTTTTTCATAAAATAATAACACTTGAAAAAAGTGTCATGTCTAGTTCTTGGTTTAAGATATCATGACTTTTCCTAGATCCCATCCTTGACCTTATTCATCTTTATGTCCTGTGAAAACATTTCAAAACTTGGGATGAGCATAAATAGATCAATAAGGGTTATAAAAAAAAGAATTAAATCATTTGTTCATAAATATATAAAAAACATGAACTCTTTTACTTACCTCATGATATCATAAGATTTATGAAAGACACATAAAAATCATATATCATAAAGGTAACCTATGGTATCCAAATCATACTTACATTGTAGCTATCACACCTACATAGGGAGTTACATTGGAATACCCATCACAGTATATTCCCTAAATCTCTTAAGGGAAAATTTCAAGTTTACCTCCGTCACGTTACCTAATGCATTGGAGAGCTATCTCGGGCTCACCCACCCAAGTTTTATCACGGAACCGCCTATATATGTAAATAATGCCCAAGAACCATAACATGATCATAACACATAACATAAGCATAAAGAAAATATAATATTTTTACATTTCAATAAAAAAATATACTTTCAAGATATTGAAATAATAAATCCATTCTCAAAATCATTTTCAATAACAAAATACGTAAAAAGTGTATATGGTTTTCTTTTTTCCTTTTAAAAACATTACGGCTTGTTAAGAAATCCAAAGATCAAATAATACTCACGGTGGTGGAAAGGTAGTTGTCACCGCTTATGTTAAAAAACATTCCTTTTGTCATTTAGTAAAACAGTTCATATAAAAACATTCCCTTTGAATGAAATGAAAATACAAAGGTGTTTATACAGTGTATAAAAGAAAATCATGTATTGAAACAAAATATACCTCAATGAAATGAGATTGAGACGAAGTCCCTTAACTCGTGTCCGAATTGGCTCGATCGTTCTTCAATCTCGTGAATAATAAACTAAAGTTAATTTCTACATGATTAAGAACAAATTTCAAGTTTATTATTCCTTTAATATCACTTATTACCATTTTATAAACATTATGTAATCATTTAAGTTAATAACGATCATTTTTTCGATACTTGGTACTCGAGTCAATAATGAACACCTAATATTTACAAGTTGTCCATGTTGTCAATAGTCCATTATATCCAGAATAATATTGATTATTTAGATATTATATATATCATATATATCCATTATATACATATATTTATAATAGTACATAACATTTGGAGGTAAGAAATGAAATGTACAGTTCATGGAGACCGTAAGCCGTACGTACGCATGAACGCTACTTTCATTTCTATTTATTATTTTTATATAATTAAAGAATAATGATACATAGGTATATTATAATTATAGTATAATATCATATATAATATCATTAACTCAATCCTTTATACATCCCACATAAGGCATTAACGAGTCAAATCACTTTGAGGGGGCAGTAGTCCGTACTTCCTCAAATGATATTATCACATTTACCTACTATGGAAACCATAAAGGCATGATATAAATGGAAATTACATAAGCATAAAGAAAACATAATCATAATATATATCATATATAAATATAGTGCCATCATAATGGCCACTATGAGAGGCTGTAGGAGGTAATCGAACAATCATCATTTCATGAGGCATTAGATTTCCATCCACAGAAACATTATGTTCTTCACCCATTAGTTAGAGGTGTGTGTGTGTGTAGTTAAAATACTTCTCATAAAAACAACCTAATATATTGAGGATTCTGGTGTTTCTAAATAATAAAGGAATAAAAATATTTTAGGGGTTGGAGAAGTAAAATAAAAGAAAACAATTTAATAGAAATTATTACCTTTAATTTGGGTAACTCCCATTGGTTTGAACCAAATGACTTCTTGAAGTGCCTATGCCTAATTTAAGGTTTATTAATGAGGTAAAAATTTCATCATTATTGTGTCATAAATAATTTAATTTCTTTGTTGTCTAAAAATTATAAAAAAAATACCATGATGTAGGAAATCTTTTTATCTTTCCAATGAATATTTATAGTTGAAAATATAATCTATATAACCCCTTGTAAAAAATTAATTTACTAAAAGATATTGGTTTTTTCCATTTTTGCCTTTACTTTATGTTAATTAATCTAAATTGTCATTATCACTTCTAATTGGCTCAAAGGGATCCCAAAATTGACCCAAAGATTTCCATGGTCGTAAATTACTCAACGAATAAGGTTTCTACAAGTGTTAAGGTAATTATGACTAATTATAATAATATTTTTACCTTGAATTACCTAATTTATCTTTAATCATGGTAAATAAAAGTCAGAAGTTACTATTCACAAAAAATTATTTTCATCTCATTGAACAACATTTTAGATACTAATTATAACCATGTATGTCAGATTTTTTAAATTCAATTCACATAAGTTGTAAAATTTTATTTAAATGAAAAAGATAGTTTTTTTAACTTCTTTTAAGTGGTTTCATTATTCATCAAAAATTGATGTTTCTCAGAATAATACCAAAGATTCATCCTAAGATATAATTGATAATCCAAATTCAAAAATGATGTCTATTTTACGGAATTCTATACCAAATAGTTGCATTAATTAATTTAAAATTAAATCACATTGTTAAAACAAATATCGTGTTTTTAAGAAACAATAGCTATCAAAAGATTGATACTTGTTTATGTCCAATTTCAAAATGAAATTAATTCTAATAAACAACATTGTTTTAATGGTAAAAATATATTTTAATTACACATTAAAACCAATTAAAAAGATAATTTTACCATATAAATAAATTAGATTAAAACACAGTTTTGAATTAAATACAACATTGTTTACCATTCATTAAAAATGACCTTTATCCGAACAATACCAAAAAATTACCCAGAGTAAAATTTGATGTCCCAAATCAAAATAAAACTTTATTTGGTCAAATAAAACATATAAAGATTACCATAATTAAATTTAAATAGGGTTCTCCATTAAATGGCGGTAAATCGGCCTTTTAATGTAAATTATGCTTAAATTAGACTCATTCACTTTTTAAGACTCTAAATTTTTATTTGATAAATGTAAACACATTTAACAAACATGAGTAATCATATTTTAGGTATTTTTGTTCATTCCCACTAATACAACGGCTGATAGTTGACTACCTTTTAAAATAATAATATTATAATATTAGTATGCAATGTAAGATTTCAAAAAAACTCGTTGTTGCGTATCGGGTACGCAATCAAACATCGCAACCATTTTAATGTAAAATTATTATTTAATATACAAATATTAATAAATATGAAATATGTATTATTATTTGTTTACCTGGGATGTTACATTTATAATAAAATAAAAATTGTATTTTTGAATAATATTTAAATTCCATTACAGAATTTATTTTGTGGAATTAATATATTATTAAAATAAATAATACTATTTTGAAATATAATTACTAAATTAAATTTATCAATTACAAATTATTATATGGTTTTTATGATGTCAATTATAATTTTTAAAAGGGGTTGAAAAATGTTATTGTATATAAACAATCATTTTTAAATTTACGTTGACATGTATATAAAAATTTAAATTTAAAATTTGTAGAAATTTATATATAAATAATAATTTTTTTCAATAATAACATCAAAATTATCCAATTATTAAATTTTCATAATTTTCTGAGTCAGTTAATTTTTTTGGTAAAAATTATATGCGATATAAATATATGTTGTATATTATTACATCATATTGACCAAAAATGATATAATAAATACAAAAATTTTATCCAAAACCAAATATATTTTCTCTATTTAAATTAATATTTATTGAATTTATTTTATTGATTTTATAAATTCATCATGAACCCTTTATAACATTTAATGTATTTTATGGGTTTAGAATAATTTTTTTAAGGACATGACTAACGTCCACATCATTATATTTAATATCATAATATTTTTTTCCATTGTCCAAATAATATAATTATATAAAACCCTTTTTTTAATAAATCATATAAAAATACCATTGTAAGGATTGTGGTTTTTGTGATTTTATTATATATAGTCCAAAAATTATGTTTGAAAATGGTAAATAATTCTGTATTAATTACCCCTATAAACCCCCCAATATCCCATTTATCTTTAGTAAAAAACACAGGAGAACATCCTTACTCTGTCATACCCTCTCTACAGTTCTCCAAAGGTGCCCCTATTCTCCCAAGAAGCTCCTCCCAAGCATTTTGAATCATTATATCAATGAATCACTTCATATCCTTCTTCTCTTTATCCATGAATATTCATTATATAATTTCTTTAATTTTTATTTACTAATGTCGGGATATGTTGTTCCATATACCCTTTACTTTAATTTTCAGTCTAAATGATGATATACCCCATTCAATCACATCAATACATCCCAAGAATATTTATATTCCTCTAGTATGTTATTGAAATTTCTCCCCAATTATCCATGCCAACAAATTATATAGTGAATTCCCATAAACATTTCTTTTCTAGGGTGTTCACCATTAGGAAAATAATGTTCTTCATTTGGGTTTAGATGTATTTATTCCACCATGGTTGATCGTAGTATAAAGTAATATAGCAAATGAGTCCATGTTGTATGATATATAGGGAACACATAAGCTTGAGAATGAAATGAATGTGACAGGTCAACCCAGAATTATATAGCACTCCATTGCACTGGGTGTTATTTTAGTCAGGTAGGATCCATTTATTGGATTAGGGAGTGAACCTAATCCATCACAATACTTTTTCCACCATGATTTTATTGGTAGTTATCCATGACCAATGACTATGATGCAATAATTTATGTAGTTTCCAAATTTCCCAAAGTTTCCTTTATTACTATCATTCTATATTGTGCCACATTTTTCTTGTTTATGACCCTCACTCCTTTTATATGTAATATATATTCCTATTGTATACCATGTTTTAATTTTTTCATGTTATTCCATGTTTTTTACATTTTGGGATCTATTTCTCCCCCAATTCTTTTTCGTACCCCTATATTATCCCATGATGTTTTAAATAAGAAGGAATATTATTATGATTTTAAGGAGTGTGTTCCTAATGGTATTGTACTCTCACTTTTATATTTTTATATAATGTTCATAAATACCATAGACCCCATACACATTGATATTACATGTTTTATTATGTGTACTATTAAATAATATGTAATAAATTAATATATATAATGATATGTTGGTATTTTTTTGTATAAAGGAAAAGATTGACTATTCTACGTGAAGATTAGAAATAAAATATGGAAATCCTCATTAATATGAAAATTATAGGAAAACATTAATAAATTCTGATAAGTATATAGTAAGTCGTTTATCAATAAAATAAATCATTGTCTAGATACTACAAGTGGACATGGCTTTAGCACAAATCCAAATAGGGTTAAAACACAAGAATGCCTTATTGATATTGAATTAGGTGAAAACTAGGGAATTATAAGGGGCCTTTCTATGCATCAATTTTGAAAATCTTGGGAAATATAGTTTGGTAAATTTATAAGCTCAGTAAGATCCATTACCAAGGGAACAATAATTCCAATAAGAATATATGTGAGGAAATAGATCATGGATAACATAGATTGAATCCTATGATTTCATAAGTTATGAAATAAATTTCATTTATAAGTTTTCCCTTTAATGTAATTGGATTCCAAATTATGTTTTTGATAGTTCAAAAATACTAATGCCTAATTTTCCATTTATTCTAGCCAATGGATTGAGATTGGAGGAAATTGTTAAACTACCATTGTGACGTGAAATTTGATGACCAACCAAATGAGATGCCCATATATAGGAAAAAATGTATAGTGATTATTATAATTATCCTCTCTAAACTAATATAAGTTCTATATTAAATCATGTATTAGGAGGATCACCCAAATCCCCCTGAAAAAATATCGTGATACCATTGAGAATATTAGTCAAACAAGGCCTTAACATTCTATGGATCAGTTGATCCCTTAACCATGGAATAATGGATAAACTCCATTGAGATGATATTACCCATATTTATATAAGATAATTTTCTACTACCATTTTATTTAATAGAGGAAGAAGTTAATCATTGCTGGAAATTGATTATGATTATGAATCCATGTGAAGAGATAGAAGTAATGGGGTTGAAGGAATTTTTCAAATTTATTTAGTATAAATATTTTCCTTCCTCACTTTAACGTAAAATTGAAATGGATTTAATTTACCTCGAGAAAAAAGATAATGATTCATTCAGGGAATATTAGGGATACATCATAAGATTTTCTTGATATGCCTCTAACATAACCCAAATGATAATTTGACTGATTCCTTGGTAAGATAAAACCTAGTCTACAAAAAATCCTAAAGTTATTAAAATATGATATATATGAAGAAATAATATCAATCTCCCTCTAATTTGAAATGTAGATCTCAAAATCTCAAGGATATCACTACAATAAGAAGAGAAAATAAGGGTATAATTATGGTGTTTTGTGGTGAATTCTAGTAGTACTAAGAAATTATAACATCCCACTGGTCAAAAGTTCAGAAAGAAGCACCCCGATAGTATTCTAAGAGGGGCTATAAAATGCTTTAGGTTAGGGATGGATGTACACATAAATAAGGACAACTGATAGGATAAACCCACAAATGTTATGGAAGAAAGGATTTATCTAGTCAAACAATAATGCATTGTTAACTGTTTAAACAGAAGGTAAAAAAGGGAACTTTGAATACCAATGCACTAAGCCAATGGTTATTGAAGAAAACCAATAATCTTCAAGGAAGCACGAGATAGCTCATTCCATCGCAATACCATAAGTGGATTGAGAAAATGATGTGTGGAAAGGTATGCTAGTTATTCATTCAAGAATGGTGATCAATTTTTTCATTTTATTTCTGTACACACCTTCATATCATAGATGTTTATTAGAACTCATCAGACACTAGTTAATGGAATAGAAGTAATATAGTTAATGATATTATAAAATAGTGAAATTATTTCACACTGTGTATCTAAATTCGCACCTATAAAAAAAAATTGGTTGAATTTTCCCTCAAACCTGGTGATAATCGGTTATGTTTAATTTGGCACAATTGTGGGTGTGGATTTGATTTACCGATATAGTGAAAACATAAACTAATTCTTGAATGAAATAACTCTCTATATAATGAATCGAATCCAAATTCTATACATCTTCATGGAGGATGGTGTATTTTCTTTAAAACAAACATCTTGATCTTTTATATTATTATTTAATGACAATTTTTATCAAGTTCACATGATTGAGTATAAGGAATATACTATCCTTGAATATTTCCCCATTATATGGGAATATAATAATGTGTTTCCAAAAGAATTACTTGGTCTCCCTCCAGACTAAGAGGGATATTTTTCAATTTTATTAAACCTAGGGAGTTACCAATGTCCAAAATTACTTACATAATGGATATTGTCGAACACGAGGAGCTAGGGAAATTACTAGAAAATAATCCTGATAAAGGTTACATACACCAAAGTGCTTCACCTTGGGATGTAAAAGTCCTCTTTATCAAGATGAAAGATGGGTTAGTGGGACTTTTCATTGATTATCATGATCTTAATAATATTGGGATTAAGAAAAAGCATTCCCTCCCATGACTTTATCACATGTTTGACCAAATATGTGGAGAAAAATACTTATACATTCTGGTTCTTCATTTTCGATGTTATATTGTATGGGTGAAGAATGAGGATATCAGTAAGACCACATTATGTACATGGTACAATCACTATGAGTTCATAGTAATTCAATGAAGACTCACAATATTAAAGATATTCTCATCTCCATAATGATTTTATTCATTATATATTACCATGACAAATTTTTGGAATTATTTATAGAAGATAATAAAATATACTTCCAATGTGACGAAGAGTAGTAAGAGCATTTGAGAACTGTTAAAAAGGTAATACAAAAGGGTAAACATTATGAAATGTACAGAAAATGTGAGTATTGGTTGAATTATGCCTCATTAATGGGGAATATTATCAAAAGTAATGTGATATTTGAGAACACTTCAATGTAATAAAAAATTGATTTATTTCCAAGGATAACAAATGTGATAGAAATAAATAGTTTCCATGGATTATCTAGCTGTTATAACGGATTGGTAAAAACATTATCATGATTCCCAAACCCTCTAATCATGTTTTCTTACAAAGGGAGTCTTTTTTGGGAATGAATAATTTGAAGAGAGATTTCAGGAGTCAATAAGTAGAATTATCACTACATCATTACTCACACAATCTTTGATTTCAGTACATTTCATTGTATTTAGAGATGATTAGAAGAAGGTATTAAGATATGTGTTAAAGAAAAAATTAAATATTTATACCCTATGTTTAAGATAAAATTAAATTTAATGAGTTTTACAAATTGATAGACTATCTAAAGGTGTATATAGTGACCTTGAAATTGAAAATATCGAAGAATTATCTATTGGGTAGACGTGTGAAACATATATGGATTAAAAAATGAAAAATTATCTATTTAAATAGATTGAGATGATTTTTTTCTAATAATGATGGTTTTAATTGATCAATCACACTAACTTCTCAATCCACTCCCATCATGGGAGTGAAAATTTAGTGACTAATGCTCTATGTAGAAAGGATCCCAAAAACATTAGCATTAATGGTAATTGAGAAGGATTCAATCTTCTTGTATTTGAAAATGTTTTTCATGGTAATAATAATAAAAAGAACATCATTATTCCATTTAAAAATGATTGATCATCCATCCCTTCCATAGCAGTTGAATTAGGATCAAAGGGATGGTTGGAAATTAAAAATAAAGTGGAATCAATATGAAAAAGTTAATCCATAGAGATCAATTTTAATAAATAATGAGTTGTGATATTTGGTTCACGAAAATGTGTATCATCAAATCCTTAGATAAAGAAAGAGTTGTTGTTTGATGAATATATTTCCAATTATTTTATATATCCCTAAAAAAGAAATATGTATTGGGATATTTAATATCACTTTTTGGGGGATATTATAAAGAAGGGGATTATAGAAAATAAATAAATATGTATTCTATGTTAACAAGTTAATGTAGAAAGTAAAAAATACGAGTTTGTGAGGCAAACATTACCCATACATACATGGAAATGGAAAAACATCACTATGGTATTTATCACTAGTCCTTCAAAGGCATCAAGAAGAAATAATGATATTTGGGTATTGGTGGATCATCTTATAATAACTACTCACTTTCATTCAATTTTATAGGACTTATTACTTGATCAACATGAAACGTATACATTAGATAAGTGTATAATGTTCTCGAAAACCCACTATTTATTTTATACGATCAAGACAATAGATGTAACTCCATTTTTTAAATATTCACTAACCTGTACTAAATACTATATTGAACTTCATCAGTGATTAAGAGTAGAAAACTGATGGAAAATGTGAATAGACTATCCAAAACAATTTAGGAAATTTTTAACAAATTCACAGTTGACATGAAAGGTTGAAGGGAACAACATCTTCTTCTTGTTCAGTTACCATATAATAAAACATTCCACTAATGTATTTAAATGACTCCCCATGAATTCCTTTTTCAGAATTGGTGTAGAATAATATCACATTAGTATAAATTTTGGGAAACACGAACTGCAAGGTCTTTAAATGGTCGAGGAAATGATGGAAAATATCGAGAGTATTCAACTACACGTCAAGGATATTGAGAGTCTAAATAATAAATATTATATAAATCATTGAAAATACTTATATTATGAGTATAGAGATAAGTTATTAACCAATATATCTTTATGGAATAAATTAAATATAATTAATAAGAAATGAATGTTTTTCATTAGATACATTTGTCTATTGAGATCCTTGATCACATTGGAGTAGTGTAATATCTACTGGAATTCCCACCTGACCTATCTCAATAACATGTTATGATCCATGTATCACTCTTGATGAAGTAAATACATGAAAAATCACATATAAAAATTCCTTAGGTAGGACCATATATGAATGCAATTTCCTACGAGTAGAATCCATTAACTATATTATATCAAAGAGGAAAAGTTCTAGAGAATATAGAAATTAACCTAGTATAACTGTTCTGGAGAAACCACATGTTTGATGAAGCATTGTTGGAACCAAATGAAGTGATGAAATAGAATTAACCTCATCTATTTTAGTGTAATAAATGAATATTTCTAAGGAGAATCTTTTTAAAGGTTGAATATTGTAATGAAATAAAATTTTATAAATAAAGTTCCCCTTGTAATTAAATTAAATTAATTATTATATATTATAGATATAGAAGAAACATGACTTAATTTGATTCAATATATCCTATCAAATATAAAAGAACAATAAGGATCATTTACATTGATAATATATCCAATGAAAATTTATCACATGCTTAGTATAAATATATGATTTTAACAAGTCCAATTGACATAGAAAAGGGTTGTGTTATCTTGAATCAGTAGGATCATAAACTAAAATTCTATTTTATTGAATTTTTAGTGGGAGATATAATCATTGATCTTTTCCCTTTACTAGACCCAAAATGGCAACAAAAAATATAATCATGATCGGAACTAGTTATGGGAGAATTTTTCACTCATTGAGATCATGGTCAACATCATATATGCCAAACAACCCCTGAAAGACTCATTGTTCCATACATTCGTCTTGGAATTTTTTATCATGTGTTAAAGGGAAATCTATCCAGACCATAATAAATTGAATAAGTATATATTATATAATAATAAATATATTTTAATCTTATTATTTTTACTTTATAAAATATTTTTAATTGATATAATAAAACACAAATTGTATTTTTGGGTGACAATAAAATTCGTTTTTTGATTTTATTTTGATAATTAAAGGATTTTGATTTAAAAAAAATAATTGAATATTATTTTTAAATATTATTTATTAAATATTAATGACTATATTATTTTTGTGGCCTCAAATGTTATTTTTTTATGAGTTCAAAAAGTTTTACTTTAAAAAACCCATCATTTCTCAATAAATGATAATTATTATTTTGATAGTGAAAAGTAAAATATATAAATAATTATTTAAATAAAATTAATATTGTTTTTGGAATTTTAATGTGTAAACTATGTAATAATGAATTGTTTGAAATTTTTGTAGATTGAAAAATTATCATATAAAAATGTAATAAGGTATAAATATATGGTGTCTATGATGACATCATAATGACCCAAATTATATAATAAATACTATAAATGTTATCCATGACAAAATATATATTTTTCTATTAATATTATATGTTTTAGGTTATTCTATTTATTTTATACTTCCACAATAAATCCTCCAAAACCAATAAAATATTTTATTGTTTTAAAATCATTTCATTATGGAAATGACTCACTAAAACAAAAACAAGTGTATTATTTTAATATTTTATGACCCTTGTCCTAAGAAAATAAAAAAATCCCATTTTCCTAATAAAATCTCATGAACCATGGGATTGTTTCTTGGTTTTAGTTATTTTATTATACAAAGTCCAAAACCTATGTGTCAAAAATGATAAAGAATTATACACTCATTTACTTCATAAACCCAAAAACTATCCAATTTTCCATTATTAAAAAATCTTTTAGGACTTCTATAATCGAACATCACCTCTCTATAGTTATCCAATGGTTCCCCCAATATCACTATAATCTCTTCTCAATTATTTTTAATCACCATCTCAAGGTAAATAATCATCTCCTTCTTCTCATTATTTGTGTATCTTATTTATCTCCAATTTTTATCTGTATTTAAAAATTAATATAAATTATCCTTCATATCCCCCATGTTTTCCATTTTATGTATAATTTATGATATACCTCTTTCTATCTCAAATATCCATCCTGTGAATATTCATACACCACCATTATTCTGCTAAAATTGAAGCATGATTTTTCATGAAAAATAATTGTTTAGTGAATATGCATACCCATTTCCTATCATGGGTTTTCATATTTATGAACATACACATATTTATTGGGGATTAAATGTATTTAATATGCACAAATTAATCATTGAATAAAATATCATTATGAATTAATCCATGATAGATGCTATATGTGGCACACATAAGAATGATAATGAAAGCAACATGTTGAGTTCACCATGAATTATATAGAACTCCAATGCATTGAGAAGTGTTTTGTCTGTTGAGAAATTTTCAAAAGGAATTAGTTAGTGACAAAATCTATCATGGGGAATTTCTCATCACGATTTTATGGAAGATACCCTTAACCATTGTGTAAGATGTACTATTTTTAGTTATAACCACGTCTCTTATGCTGCCTTTAAGATTATAAGTCTGTATCATGTTCCATTATTCATATTTATAATTATGACTCCTTTTATTCCTCATTTATATTAATATTTTATAAAATTTATTACCAAATTCGTGTTACTAGATTATTGTTCCCTTACTAGGATTTATATCTTACCCCTTTCCTTTGGGTGTCCCGGGATTATCCCATGCAATTTCATCTATTATGGAATATTATGTCCATGTTAATGATGTTTTTAGTAATTATGATGTATTCTCTATTTTATGTCGTTATGTAATGTTACTAATTCCCAAATACACAATACTTCTCAATCATTCGTATTGTATAATATGTACACTTATGTATGAAACCATGAATTAATATGCAATAAAGTGAAGGGATTTCGTAGATTGTGTTGTTATTTTTTGATCTCATTCAAGAAGAAACCTAGATTAAGTAAACTGAAATTTACAAGAGATTAAAAAGGGTTAAAGTTATTATCATGTTAAAATTTTATTCGATTGGTTCAGTTTTAACAATTTTGGTTAAACTCGTTTCTGTCTTATTCTATTTATGTTCACATTACACCCACAAAATTGAGTTTTCATGAATCAGTGGTGGTGAAAACACATTACAACATTCATTTTTCAACCCAAGATTAATAGTATAATTTCCATACATTTTTCACACCTAGCGTCACAAAAAAATATATTTTTTGAAATAGATAGAGAAAAAAAATTTACAATATCTAGACCCATGGTTCTACCAATAACCCATAATAATTATCTGAACACACTCAAACATAATACATGATTTTTTATTTGGATAGAATATCTAGTAAAAATCATTTTATGTGAGGTATAACATCTTAAACATAACAATATGTAAGACATTATAGTGAAAAAATCATAGTATAATGAATGTAAAAAAGTGTTTAACTAATGAGTGAATGTTTATGACATTTCTTGTGTTTGGAATAGGATAAATTCACCAGTTCATGATTTTTTATGATGAATTTTAGTAATTTTTTCAAAGTAGACATCTATATTTCAACACATTGAGTAAAAAGCATAAAATCTTGTTACTCAGTAATTATATATTATAGTGTTGGAAGACTATGGATTCTATTTATATGGAAAACTAAAATAGTATGTTCCCATTGATGGAAGTCCACACCAAATTTATAAATTCTAAGCACTGAAATTCAACTAGAATCTCACAATGTTTCTAAATAAATAAGATAAGTAAATACATGTTTTAGAATCATTAATAATATAAGAACATTTAATATATGTGTTAAATACCCCAAAAATAATATCATTTAATTCCCTAAATAATCAACCATTAAAATCATATATATTTACGATAATTCATGTGAAACAAAAATTAAGAACATTCAATAATATTTTATTTTGGAATCTAGAATCAAATTATTTAGTGTAAAATACACATCAGTAATACTATAGTACATAAAAATTAAATATTACATAACATAATAACTAATTAGATGTGTGGAGAAAATCATAAAATTATTTTTTAAAAAATTTAATAGTAACTCCCATTAGCATCTTAAAAAGTGTAGAGGTAATAATCTGGAAACATAATAGTTAAATAATTTGATAAATATCTAACTCTATAAATGTGTACGGGTTAGGTGGATATGATTTAACAATTACTTTTCCAAAATACTAACTCTCACTTCAATCATAAGAGTAAAATTATGAATCCATAAGAATAATTTTATAAATCATATAATTATTTTAACATTTGAAAATATAAAAAATATGATGAACACTTTATATCCACAAAAAATATGAAAGAATAAATAAATAATAAAAAACAATATAGTATGAGTCTTACCAATGAATATTCTAGTATGGTACTATTTCAAATATATCCAACTCTAAATTCATAATAGTAAAAATTAATCACAAAATATTACATTCTAAAAAATATTAGAGTAATAAATTTAAAATATATAACATAAATGAGTCAATAAAAAAAAGTAATTTTAGACATCTCAAAAAAATTAATTACATTATTCTTCACATATTTGTTGTTACCCATTTTTGAATATCATGTAATTAGAGAAAACATCCAAGCACAAAAAGTGATAAATAATAAAAATTGGGTATGATAATAAGTAATACACAATAAAATACATGAATATCATTCCCATCACATATAATTAGTTCAAACATCAAATATAATTATGTTTTAATTAAATATGAATCTTGAAAGATAATAAAATCAAAAATAGATTGAGTGGTGTAATTATCAAAACCAAAATAATTAATGTCACATGGGAACAAAAACATGTCAATGTCGAGAACATTATTTTTAATCACATATTATTCAATAATCCCTTTATTTATTTCTATTATTACGAAAGAATCAATGTATTTATATTTTTTTAATATTTTTATAGGTGAACTAGATTCACATATATAAAAAATGAACTTCATTAACTCGAATTCAAGTACCATTTTCACTAAAGAGATTCTTCATATTAATATTCATTATCTCTAGTTTTTAAATATTGAATTTTTAATTATACTTTTCATCTAAAAATTATCTTAATAATTTTTCTATACTTATCAAGGTAGTAGCATTATCTTAAAATATCATGGGTTCTCGATATATCTCATTCCAACAACTGAAATGAGGTAGAATAAGGAAGAATATACATAATTCATTTTTCAATCAGGTAACTAAAAAAATATTCATGAAAAAATTTTAAATATACAATAAAATCACCATAAGAATAAATTTTTATTAATATAATCACTTATAAATTTTAGATATCTAACTATATCATATTTATAGACTTAGGAGTTAACAATATGGGGTAAATCAGGGTGACCACCAAATAAAAGTCAATTCAAATCCTCTGTCATTAATTGATTTGTTATAATTTTCGGTAAATAATTGATGTATTATTACCATCATAAAATCCATTATAAATTATTAACCATATATACGAATAAAATAATAAAAAACCTGATTATTTTACATGGTCTATATACATTGGGATATACTAAAAGATAATACACTTTGTGATGTGTATATGTAATAAATGTTTATTATACTCTATATCCAAGTCAATAAAATGTTACAGAAAATTATTATCCTATACAAAGGCTACCTACCTATAAAATAATAATTTATGGAATCTAAATAATTTACTTGGAAAACTTTCCTCACCCATATTGTCAATGTACTACCCTATAGATGATTTCTTATTAGTTCAGAGTTGTGAATATAAATTTATGTTTAGTAATAAATCTATTGTGGATATTCACTACTCAGGGTAATATGGGTTCCCAATGAATCTTAATATAATTATTTATCCATTAATTACCCAATACAGACATGTCTGTATTAATAGTGATATGAATATTTCAAAATATAGAAATTTTAAGTGGAACCCACTTCATGAAAATTACAATCAATTAATGAAAATTCAGTTGGTAAAGGATCAATATTTAAAATAATATACACCCAACTCTATTCATCAAAAAATATCAATATTACAATGTCCTACCATGGGTTATAAACCTCTATCTCACATCTTATAACCTAGATATATCAAAACCACTCAACTATTTTTTGGATTATCACTCTTGATTTAGATATATTAATTTAATATCATAAAATAGAATCTATTTAGATTTTCCTAAATATTATTTTCCACTATATATAAAATATTTATTTTACTATGGAATGATATATTGAATTATTTTAGTCTTCAAAACCTATATTCAATAGTTTATATTTATTTTTTCCATAATCAAACTTAATTGTTTAATGTTTCAAAACCCTTTGATACTATCATTATATATCGATATATGTCAAGTTATATATCTTTTTAAAGGGAAATATGAATAAAAAAATACAAATATTCAATATCTACAAAATTTCACAATTATTTTAAAATATATAAATATTTTACTGAAAGCATTGTATTATACTTCAAGTGTCAAATAAACTAGATTCCGTAGAATAAAAACTCCATATAAAATATTTTAAATTAATTTCAAAATATTGAGATATATCCCTAAATGATATTTAATATATTAAAAAACCATGATGTGTATTTCTCTTTCAAACCCAATTCTTAAAAATATATTTGAATCTCATAAAATGTATTGGTTATCCCATAACGTGTTTCATGGAAATATTTTTATCTAAAAAATGATATATATAAATATTATTTATTAATATTTTCTTTCATATTTATAATAATATTATTTGAAAATATAATCATTTCAACCTATGTCATACCAATTATAATCAGTTTATTTAAGTGTTTGTTCCTTATCGAAAATGTAGACTTTCTAATGGAATTATATTTATAAAAAGTTTTTAATAGGAATTCCTATAGAAGTAGAAATATCCAATGGTTCGTTATCCAAGGGGACGTATTTCCCATAGGTAGGAACTCATTAGGTGTTTGACCTATAATGCTTAAGAACATACACTAGTCTAGAGGATGAGAGGTCGGACTCATCACACCCTTTGGGGGTGGGGGTTATTTTCTACTTAGAGGCACTCTTATAGATTTTAAAAATGTTCATGAATACATTATTAATTCCTATGTATGATGTTGGTCACCACATATTAGAAATCAATTAATAACATTTATATACCATAGAATCGCCTTTATGTATTCAAGGATCATTATCAATGGTGATATTTATATTTTTCCACGGTTCTCCATCAATGGTATCACATTATGTACTACATAGATATTTTTTTTTCATTATGAAGATTCAAATTTTCTAGCCCCACAGAGGGGTAATCTATATTTATAATCATCTATGGATTCTAATGTAAATAAAAAAGAATCCTGTGGATTTTTATTAAATACATGGGAATTTTAAAAGACCATGAAAATCTATGGTGCTTGATTCCGAGGCCTGGTGTGCCCGGAATCAATTTATGATGTTTTTGTCCATGTACGTTCAGTAAACGTACGTGCGGGTTTTTATAACATTTGAAATGGTGCTCAGAATTGAAATATGAGGGCACCGTTTACCTCGTAGTGCCGATATTCGATTAAGAAGACTTCCACATTGACGACATTGAGTCGAGGATAGAATTTAGTTTTTGGGTTTTCTAAAAAAAATAATAAAATAAATTGACCTACACTTTATTTTATTTAAGCCATTGTTTGGTGTGGGGTGGTTAAAAACATCTCATGGAGGTTGGTGGTTGACCACCATACCATAACCACCCATGAGTGGTTATGGTGGTGGGGCCCACCTGAACTCAACCTCCCATGAGAGGATTAATGTGGTGGGGACCACCTGGCCTCTTAACCCCTTAAACTCCCCATTAATTTGGAGAAATTACAAGCTCCAATTAATATGGGGGAGCATCTTCAACTCCCCTATATTAAATTTGTGACAACTCTCATCCATTAATTACGTGGAGCCGATCTAATTAATTAATTCTCTATTTGAATTCATGCCAACAAATAAAATAATAGACAATCTTTTATTTATTTTAGGTTGGTATATTTCATTTAGAGGAACATTGGAAGAGGAGAGCTAGGGAGAAAAGAACCCAACGTAGAACAAAGAAGGCTCCACCAACGAAGAATGTTGATACTGTTCGACTTCTTCCCCGGACACCTACCGACATAGAGCGTCTTCCATGAGTTGATGCAACTCAGGTTTGGTAGTGCTTGGAGGACGCCACGAATGACGATACTCATCATCTTCTTCATGACGCTCCGTCAACGAATTTCAAATGATAATAAAAAGGTAGGCGGTTTACTTTGAGTAATAATCCTTTCTTTTCATAATCTTAGTTTGAAAGTAATCGATGCAATGGTTTCTAAGAAATTGTTGTTCATCGTTCTACTTTGATGAACCAATTGATAACACCATTAAATGTGGAGTGTGTGGGCCAAACTAATGTGTCCCAACTATCTCCGCCAATATTTTGTGTTGTTTCTTCGGCATGGAAATGAGTTGACGACGATGCAGGCGGAAACGACAAAGGTTGCACTACATGTGGCCTCCACGAATCGCGCCACCCCCATGATGCTTCGATGCTTCCGGCCAAACACTCAGCTTGCGCCGGCCTGAGCCACACCGAAACAGCCGGCCTGACTTACCCATGGCCTCTCATGCACCCCGCTGGCCTGCTCACGGCCTCTCGGGCGCCCTTCCTGGCGCCCTACCACCCAGCCCATGGCATGTCGCGCGACATCCTGACGCCATGCCCGCGCCTCGCACGGCACCCCGCGCATCGTGCCCGGTGCCTAGCCAGCCTACACGGTGACCAGCTGGCCTGCCCGGAGCCCTGGCAGAATTCTCTACACGACTTGACCTCGCCCTACCCGGCACGCTGCCACCCTACCCGCACTCCACGCAGCCTCCTGGCACCCTACCGACCTCCCAGGCCAAGCAGCTGAGCCACACCCCTCGTGGTGCTGGCCGAACCAACCCCAACCTCTGGGCCGAGCCGCCAACGCCGCGACCTCGGGGGTGAACCTCCCCCACAGTCCACTGGACCAGGCCCAGTGGACCAAGCTGAACCTAGCGTGCTGACCGGGTCGACCCAGACCAGGTCGGCTGAGTCGAGTTTGGGCCGAGTCAGTCTGGCCAGGTCAGACCGATCCTAGGCCCATTACCGACCCTTTACTTTCTTTGGGCATAACTTTGGAACAAGAAATCCATTTGACGAATCGTCAGCGGCGATGGTATTCATGGAATACAATGGTCCCATTAAGAATACCCCTTTAGAGTTTGGGGTATATTTTATTTACAGTCAGGTTGGATCGTATACAAATCCAAGTGGGCCCCCGGGACAGAAAAACATATAACTCACAGACTGGGCATCCGATTGATGTGTCGTCTATTGCGTTGAGACCTCTATGATGAGGCAAAACATTGAGATACTTATACATGGGACTTCATGAAAGTTGGAGTATCAACCTGTATCTCATGGAGCGGACCCAACTGGAGATGATTGAGTGGAGTACGAAGACCTAGTAGCTGGCTGAGACCTGACGACTTCTTGACCGATTCGACTCGGAGTTATTAATCTAGCCCAGTGGGGAGCGCCAGATAGTTGTTGGAAAACCCACGGTGGAGGAGAACCTGTTCTCTGGTGGAAAATCTGTAGTACTCGACCGGAGTAGTACCTCTGCAGGCTATTTGGGGGACATCCTGGTAGTTGGCGGAAGACACACAATGGGGAGCGCCTCGGTGTGAACATAGAAGACCCACTGCACTCGACAGGAGGAGTACCTCGGTAGTCCAAGGTTAGTGAGAAGCGTCTGGTAGTTGGAGGTAGGCCCACTATACTCGATAGAGGAGGAGTTCTCCAACATATGTGGTTTCAACATTTTGAATAAAAATCCTGGTTGAGCTGAGTCTATAACATTTGAGTTTACATCATGATTGAGATGAATTACTTGATAACATAGGGATATGTATAGGTATATACCTAAGTGTGGTTTTCTATTGTTTTCATACTTTTTGGTAATTGATGTTGGATTTTGTGAGACCTTTAGGGTCTCAGGGTCCTTAATGAGTATAGTTATACTATCCCCTTCACGGGAAATGACCGCACCTCGTTGTGTTGGATAAAGACGACGCACAATGCATACTGAGGCCGAGAGTAGCAGGATTGGATGGTACTCAGAGTTGGACCACACAACCTGGTAGTACACGTATGATACAGACGGACGTGGAGTGCTGAGGAGGCTATCTGTACATACCATTTATGTAGGATCCGTAGAGGATGATCCAGCAGTGGTTTCACCATTATTCTATTGTACTTCTGTTTCCTTGTACTTTACAGTTGGGCTTGTATTTCCACCCCCTTTACTTTTCAGCACTCCTTTTGTATACAGTTATATATAGTGTTTTGCTTCAGGAATATACTCTGTTGTGCGTGTTTATAATTTATAATGGAATTTCCTTCCCAGTTTTAGGTATTTATTCCTTTGGTGCTACTCGCCAGCCGCTGGCCTATGGAAGGCAGGCTTGGTGTAGTCATTACATGGGTCCCGAGGGCGAGTTGTGAAATCTAAGGTCCCTATGGGGTTTATCATCATCCAGTGAGATCATAATTATTTTGAGTTCATGATCAAACCCATAGATGGGCTTCATATGTGTCTTTTTGAGAGGAATCAGAACCCATGTAGATTGGTAATTATTAATAAGGAACAACCTACCTTTTATGGTCATGTGATAAGGACCCAAATGAACAATTTTATGTTATGTGGTATGGAAATTTAGGGGGAAGGTTCCAAGTCATTTATTTTTGTGGGACTCGTACCAAAGAAGCTTAAGAAAAATGAAAGGGATATAAATTTCCATGTTGAATTAAACCCTGCAGACGATATGGGTCAAAATAACTGGGTGTATTTCATATGTTGGGTATGAACCTATGGGAGTATTCCAATGTATCCCAATTAAATGAAAATGAATTCTAATTTAGTTTAATCACAAGTACCCACAACTATGGAGTCCCTCAATAGTATTTCTCATAAGGGAGTGTGGCCCTTTGAGATGATTATGTTTGGTATTATGAAAGAAGGGGATTCATTTTGAAAGTGTCCCTAAGGGATGTTTGAATCACAGTGATTTGGGGATTTACATGTGGATTACTCCTAAAGGGGGTTCCCATTGAACACAGTCCCTTGGTGGGATACATAAGTATCTGGGTTAGTAGGAATCATAGTTCATGTATTTCAATCAGTCACATTGATTGTGTGGGTGTCAGGATCATCATAAATCAATAAGAACACATTATTCATTCTCAGTGTGAGGAAAAAGAGGGTCAAGAAGATTCGACAAATAACACACTTTATTTCCTTCACTGGTTGAATATAAGGATTGTGGTGGTGGAAGAGGCTAGGGTTATGGGACTTCCATCTCTTCACTTCGCACTGCAATGGAAAGAAGGTTACGGATGTGTTGGTATAGTGGAGAAATAATGCAACCTACTAAATGAAATTATAGTGTGACAATCTTGTAGGGATTCATTAAACTAGGATCCATATAAAAATGAGGCTGTGATGCCATTTTGAATGGAAATGTTTGTTTAATCTCCTTCCTCATGATGGGAAACAGAGTCTTCGAGTACCAGAGATGGGAAGGAAATGACCCAGTCCAAACCCTAATCATATAGAATGGGTTCTCATCAAATATGTTCCAGCTATAAGGCTCCCTAGAACCATAGATACAAAAATCTATAGATTCCTCACGGTTACCAACCCTCTGGTAGGACATGTGTGGAAAACCTCTGACTATAGAAATGCTATTCGAAATTGGAGAGATGTTGTTGTTACTCTCCATAAATTTTGTTTTCCAAGAGATATTGGGGGAGGATTAAACATATTTCCTCTCAAACAAGGGATCCAAATAAAGACAGACCATACCAATAGTTTCCTTGAGATATTCCTTTTCTTTGGATCATGAAGGTTGTAGATTAGGGTGAGCCAAGGAGGCTGATTCATGGGGTGCTCCACGTAGGTAGGCCTAGGTGAATTTGGGAGAAAAATGGGAGATGGAAAACCTAGGTGACTACAAAAGCAGAAGACATTAATAAATCCTTTGAGGGAATCCATAAATGTTCATGGAACTATGTTACATACATCCCTATTTTAAATAATATAGAATTATGCTACTATTCAATAATTAAGGGTTTAAAAAATGCCTCATGTGGGTTTTGTTTCAATTAAACATTGGTAGTGAATAATTTACACTATCACCCTTTAATTTCATCTACTTTATGTGTTATAAAACGACCTAGATTGTGTCATAGGGCCTGAGAAAATTACTAGGGGACCAGAGCAATAATTGACATTTGGGGAAATTATTTCATCAAAATGAAGACCCCAAGGGCCTATTTATAATAAAATATTGGACAAATGGTGAATTTTTTATTACATAGGCATCACATACAGGTCGGCCATGCTAGTTCTTTCCATACGGTTAGGTGTAGGTACCTTGTTCGCTGATGATGTTTTGGGGGACTAGAGCCTATCAATTGGGGGAACCTGTTGTTCAATTACACCGGGGATGCACCCTTGAACCCCTTCATGGGATCACTATTGATATGTGATCTTAGTCCCTTCATGAGAGTCCCTTAACATCCCTCAATAACACCATGAAATATAGAGAGTCACACCATGAACTTTTCTAAACTAGGCAACTACAATTTGGACCGCGACCCATGGAAATATAATCTTATCATTCTTCTAACATAAAGATGTATTTCTTCTAAAACTCATCATTTTTTATCTAAATGAGATTCACTTATTCATTTCTATGAAAAATTAATGGAACAAATTTCTCAATGTAAAAACTATGTTAACCAATTTAACTCTACTTCTTCCTCAATAAAAAAATAGTTTTTATTTGTAAACCTATGTTTCAGTTTTTTATATTCTCTTATAAAATGATTATAGTAATATAAAAATGAAACTTTTTTTATATCACAGTGATATTTTCTAAAAATACCCAAAAATACCTCTTAATACTTAAAAAATACAACTTAACATATATATAACTTCAAACAAAATCGATGAAAAATTAACTTTTTGTTCTGATAGATGAACCATAAAATCTCAATTACAATTAATAATAGTTCTATCCATGTTTACCTTCCTCAATAAATTTCATACACTATGACCACTTATTTTCTTTTTAAAAATATCTATTGTCACTAAGTTGACATAAATTAAAGAGTTATTGAACGTTTATATATCAATGTCATGTATCTCTTTGTACACCTATTGGATAATATCTCACTACGATCTTCCTTCATTAAAATATAAAACATATTGCACACTATTTATGATATCCATATTCATTATTCATCTATTCATAATGGGATTAAAACAAATTAACATTGGGATTATATGTGACTCACAACTTATCCAAATGAAAAAATTCATTTGGATCAAATGAATATTTATTATCAAAACTTTTTATTTAATATTTAAAATTACCAATTCAATCATTAAATCGACCAATATATTTAATTTTTAATTCATGAATCAAATATAAAATTTTTCTCTAATGGATAACACATATAAATTGAAATATATAATTATTATAATTATTTAATATTATATCAATAAAAATTACACTTATAAATGATTATTTCTCTTGGATAAATTATTTCAAGTTAATTATTGAAATCATAATAAAACCCTCCCAATATATAAATCAGAAATTTTTGCCAATAAGATAATTGAGGTTAAAGGGAAATAAGAGATTAAAACAAAAAATTAACTACAATATAATAAAATAAGAATTTAATTTAACAATATATCATGGTTTATATGGTATCCTTTTCATGATGTTAATTTATGTATATTATGATTACTTCCAATTAAATTATTTTTATAATCACAATACATGTATAATTATTTCTAATTATTACATAAATAAAATTTTATTTTATATTCATAATAAGAAACCTACTAAAAAGTTTAATATTATTATTTTGAAAAAAAACATTTATAAAGATAAATTTCAAGATTTTTTCTACCATTACAAAAACATATATTCTCTAACTGTTCTTTATAATAAAATTAAAATTAGAATATAGAATTATCTCAACCAAATTATAAATCATTCATTAATGGTGAACACATAAGGTAGTTTTCATATCTGATAAAACATTTACCAATGTTTGATAAATACAAAAAATTATAAATGAATTGAACATTAAGAATTTCTATGACGTAATATGTCACTTTTAATGGAAATTTTATATTAATGATGTGTTTTATCCGTACCTAGACACTTAATATTAATATTATTAATAAATTTTTTGTGATGATTTCATGATACTATAATGTCTTCAATTTCAAATGGTTAAATGTTTCACCTATATTTGGAATTGAAGTGGATTATTCATTTTTAACAAAATGAGACAATTAAACTCTATAACAAAGAAAAATAAATCGTTTAAAATCTCTCTCGAATAGAAAAATAAAAAAACACAAAAACAATCCATTATTATACGTATAAAAATCATAAAAAATTTGATACCCTTTGTAATTATCATTTTATTTTTTTCCTTTAATATTACCTGCAGAAGAATATTAAATTTTATACATTTTTAAAATCAACCCTATTTTTTATGTGAACATATATGTTCATAGATTGAGAAATATACCATCAAAATAATTGAAAGTGAGTTCTTCATGTACATAGATTTATAAACAATCATATTTTATTATATAATCCTCCCTCCACACTAAAGTAAAATTATAAATTGTATACTCAATGTAATAAGGATATATTTATTAATATAGTTATAATAGAATAATAATATCTTATATTATTACCCATTATCAATTATTTACTTCTTACAATTAATATTTAAAAATTCATTATCACTTTTTCTCATACATTATAATCTGTTTATTAAACATATATTACAAAAATTTCAAATGAAATACATTGTAATGGATAATATAATAATTTTTTCTTTTAATCATTAAGTTGTTCTTGATGATGTTTAATTAATTTGAAATACATTTTTCCTTGTAATTATTTTTGTGTTATATTATAAAATATTATATTTAAAATGTATAACCCACCTTCTCATGAAGTAATTTTAATTTTTGGAAAAACACTACAAAACATTACAGATTATCAGTTGGTTTTACAGGGGGTTATGCACAACCTCTTCTAAATTAATTCTTCATGGGGTTATGCACATTCCCCTTTAATAATAAAATTTGGGGGGGGTCACAACACACTCTATATTTTGTATCATTCTTTCATTTGTTTTATATTATTGAATTGTAGAGACTCGTACTTGACGTACATAGAAATTACATTACTGTTGTGGATTACGTAATACATAACAAAAAAATATACCAAAAGGACATTAATAGTTTAGTTCCTTTGGAAACATGGAACATAATCTTCTAATCATGGTGAATGATCTTCAACATCTCCCATAAAGATCTTCCCCTTTTGTTTTCTTATCTAAAACCATTATTTATATCCGAGGGAAAAGAAAAAATAAAAAGGGTAGCTCAAATGCTTAGTATGGTTAAACATAGACAACATAAATCAATCCATAAACATTTGAATGCAAAAACATGAACATAAAATCTAAACATCAAAATCTTGAGCAAAGACGTAAATCTTGGAAGTACGTAAGGAATATATCATAATAGAACATCAATCATGATAAAATGGTATTGTAATAAAACATGTAATTGTGGAAAACCATTAAGAACATGATATGATTTCATAGTAGCCAAGGAATTTTTTCCATGGTAATCTTAGTAGACAAAGTCCCTTTCTGAATTGTGTTCACTCCTCGTTCCAGTCCTGTATCACTAAACCTGAATAACTTACCATTCCAACCATGTCTATCTCATGATATTAAAATATTTACCCAATGAATTTGAGACAGATATAGGTTCCACCCATCTCATAATGAAATCATTCTTACGTGTGCCACAATATAAACCTAAATCATTCATCATAACACATATAATAAAATGGGTTGCATAAACATGATCACATCAAAACATAATCCATATAAAACAAATGGATATAATATCATTTTAATAAAAGTGAAACCATGTAAATTATAGAGACATTATACTTGAAACATACACATATGAAATAATGTCATCTTATATAGAAAATGGTTTTGATAAAATACTTGAAATGAATTCTTGAGGAAAATATCTGTTATCCTTAAAAATCATTTTCTTTTTACAAAATTCCACACAATTATAATAGAGAAGGATTTTATTCAAAATAAACATGAAATTTTGTAGAGTAAGATTCATGAAAATAAGGCGTTATAAAACCGTAAAAATATGTTCATGCCGTATAAGTAGAAAAACATTCTCCTCGTACTTTTAACAGAAAAGTCAAAAAGTACCACGTAAGGTAAACAAAAAAAAGATTCCCTCCATAACACAAATTAAAAGTCAAAGTGGGTTTAAAATGACTTTAATAATATGTGTAAAAATATTATACACTTTATAAAAAACATTTTTATGGACATGGATGAAAAATATACCCTAGAAAATACTTACATATAAGCAATCTCAGATTAAAATGAGATTTGAAAAATTATCTGTTACCATATGTCCGATATGCTTTTTATGTATCCGAACCACCTATAAAATTATTTAAATAATGTAATTGAATTATTAATGAATAACATTCATTGTTATGATGTAATATGTGGTTCACTTATGACTTTATATTACCCGTTCTTTTGTAAATTCCATGTTAAAGTAGTGTTTTGGGTAAAATCGTCTCATTTATCGTAAGTGTTTCGATTTGTTGTTATTGATATTATTAATCATATCCTGATTTACTTAATTACATAATGTAAAACATGATTTATATATAGTATATATTCAGTATATAAATATATATGATAGATCGATAAATGGAATGAAATACACCGTTCATGGAGATGGTAGGTCGTACGTACGCATGAACGCTGTTTTCGTTTCCTTATTGAATTGAATGGAATTAAGTAAATGAACAATATATGTACATAAATCCAGTATCATTATTATGTAATATATTTAATTAATATTTATTACATATATACTTTATAATCAAACTAGAATGGTCAATCATAGAAAATGAATCTCATTGCGTTCGTGGAGACGGTTGTCCGTACGTACGCACGAGCGATGATATTGTTCCCATAATTATTGAACAGAATTGGAGTGAATGATATAATATAATAGAATCAATATGATGTAAAAATAATCATATATAGTTATTCTTTACAATATTATACCCATCCATGTAGGGTGGTGGTGTAAAAACTTATTATACCACGGCGTGGAGAGGGTATTCCATACGTACGCACGCGCGGTGATTTCATTTTTCATAGGATGGATAGAAGGTGAAATGGGGTTGTTTAATATTTATAATATAATATCTGTATATTTGGGATACTTATTTTATTACATTAAAATGAAACATCTAAAGAATAATATGTTGAAGAAGAAAGAAATTTGAAAGAATCGGTAGAAGAGATTACCTCTTCTTCGACCTGCCTCCTTTAAACTTCTTGTTAAGGGGCTAGAGTTGGTCTTTTGAGAAGACCATAACCTCAAGAATATTACTATAGAAGTTGATAAGAGTAATGGGCAGGGGTTATACAAGCTCAATGGCTCAATGTTTTGTAAAGAGAAGTGGGATGAGGTGCCATTTTACATGGGAGGAGAGGGCGACTTTTGGAAACCTCTAAAATATTAATTAATAATAAACCTAAATCCCAAATAAAAACATTCAATGTGACTCCAATTCGGATACTAGATATGATAGGGTTGTAATCCCATCAACCAATTAAATTATGACATGTTTTGATTTTATTTTAATCCTTATCATTTTGATTTCTCCTTATTTAATCTATTTAATTTTATTTGTGGTAATAATGTTATAAATTTTATATGGTTATAAATACATAATTATGTGTTCTTAATAATACATAATATGTTAAATTAGGAAATTTTAGATCATATAAATCTCTATTTGTAATTTTTAAAATATTTTTGTGATTTTTAATCAATTTAATAATATAAAATATCAATAGTCTCAATTTTGACACAATTAATTTATTTGAATTTAAATAAAATCCACAAAGAAGATATGTTATAAAAAAATATTTAATAGATTCACAACATGTCATATATATCTATAAAATTAGTGTATCACATTAAATAGTTTACATAATACATTTTTTTATTTTTTAAAACCATTTATTTGATATTTCAATCAATAAAATAATTTCAACATCACTATTGTGTAAGCATTAATTATAATTATTTAATCCATAAAACTTCTTAATATATTCACATGATGTGGATAATTTTATTATATATTTGGATGCTATTAATTTTTTAATTTTCATGAATTCTATCACAAAATTAAAATTGTTATACTTATAAGATTTAAGAGAGAGACATGTTGTCACATTCTTTGGTATTAATAATAATTAAATTATTTTCATGGTCAAAAGTCCATAAAATGAATCTAATACGACCCTTAGGTGATATGGGTCGACTTGTAGTCATCCAATAGAATTTTTTCATGTGTTAGGGTAATTTTATAATCTTATGTTTACCCTTAATTACCCGATTTACCTTTAACTGCAGCAAATAAAAATTACCATAGTTACTATTCATAATATCAAAAAAATAAAAGAAACCTATTAAAAAAATTTGGACCCACTGAATCTGAATATGGAATCCATTTTTCAAAATTCAAAACACATAATTTTCTGTAATTATATTAAAATTTATCCCATTGTTAAGAAAGTGGGTTTTTAATGTTAAAATATTGTCAAAGATTGAAATGTTTTTCCAATGAATTCATTGTAAAATTAATGGTAATGACATAAATTAAATTAAATGGTAAAATTATATTTTATTTATAATTTTAAACATTTCAATATTATAATTTAACTTTATAAATTATTGCGATGAAAACAATTATTTTTAATTAAAATATAGTATGTTTTTACTATTCATTAAAATATGAATGTTATCAGAATAATATGAAAAAGTTATCCAAATTAAATTTCTATGTCCTGATTCCAAGGAATAATTTTATTTTTTAAAATTGATCTTATAAAAATTTCAAAAACTATATTTAATGTTGGTGTGCCATCAAAAGGCGACAAAACTGCATTTTTTGAAAAATACTTATTTTACCCGAAAAAATTATTTTGTTCTCATACCATGTTCGAGAAATGTGAAAGATGAATAATTATGTTATAAAATTAAAAATTTATTTAATAATATTCATAAAATCTAGTCCATAATAATATTATAACAATATAACGTTGTTTAGGGAAACCCGGTATTGCGTACTACACACAATATTGAGGATGGTTACGACTGCGTGTAATGCAATCCAAGTCAGGGATGTGTATAGTAAAATCTAATTTTTATGAAGCCTATAACACAAGAAATAAATGAAATAAAAAATAATAATTTTCTTAAAATCTCGAGTTGTTACATTCTACCCCCCTTAAAATGAATTTCGCCCTCAAAATTCATCGGGGTTATAAATGGTTTACTACTTGAAAGTTTCATTTATAGTAACCCGCATCGTAAAAAACTAATACTAAAACATAATTTTAAAAAGTGAAGTATGAAACATATCGGTTACCCAATTTAACTCAGCACTGGGTTTCTACATAGGAGAACATAGGTGAAAATATCGATATGGAAGAGAAACCCACCATCATGTTCTGATAGAGAGTGGTAGAGAACATGGCTATGAAAAAGCCAACAATCACAAAGCCATAAATTTGTGATGATCAAAGGTACCATCTGATTCATCGAATATAAGGGCACTAGGACAACATTTTTTGTTTTCATGATCATTTCCCTAATGTTAAAGAATTTTAATTTGAAGAAATACTTACTTTATTTCGGTATAATCTCACCGTTGTTTTTCCTTGAACAATTTCCCCTTCATATATTAAAGAAATGAAGTTGAATTTTCCATTCGTGATGTGTTAGCAGATCATGTATTGATGGGTCATTTCATATGTCTCAAACAAATGGTTAACAGAAGTTATCAAATATACATAAGTTCATATATGGTTTGGTTAATCTTATATGATTCCAAAAATGGACTTATACTTCATCTATCATACCACTTAATAAAATAAAACTAGTTTCTACTAACCAGAGACTTCTTGTAGGCCAGTTGTAGGAAATAATGGCCTATCACACATCGGTTGTGGGTTCAATTCCAGCAACCTTGTCCAACATGACGAGTTGTCTCCCATCCTGCAGGTTGTCTTTTTTTTCTAAAACATCACTATTATAACAGTATAGAAATAATATCAAAAAAATTATAGTCTTAAAAAATACTATCTGATGTATGAAATAATCCATCCCAATCATTACACTTATCCAAAATACATCTGTCCAATCTCATAGTATAAATAAAATTATTACTATAAATTTCATTAACCAAGCATGTGAGTACAATCATTTATCCCCCATATGTCACAAGATATATCTTGTTGATCGTATTCCAAACATGTGAATACCTTAACCATTATTCTCATGAAACATGAATTACCATAGACCAATAGTGAAAACATGAATGCTGTCAAAAGGTAACTCTTTCCACATACCAAAATCCCAAAATTTCAATATACTCAATCCATGATATCACTTTGTCCTTATATCAGTCATGAGCTCAAAAATATTATTTTATCATTATCCCTTCATTATGCACATATCATCTGCTTTCCAAAATATTTGAAATACCTTTCTTGGTTACGGGTACCATATAGTTAATGAAAACCAAAATAAAACAATACATTGATATTCCAATATTCCACAGTACTATAAATTAAATTCCACAACATTATTTTGGAATCCCAATACATAAACACATAATAATTCCACTACGTCGTTGTCATACTCAACATTGCCAAAAGTGATCGCATGTGACATCCCTATGTCATTTTCCTTAAGAGGTCTCTCACATCGATCATCATTAACCCTTTGATTAGGGCATTGATTAACATAATTCCCCAATTCCTTGCACATGAAGAATTGATGTGTTGGTGGAGCATCCTCTGTAGTATTTTCTCTATTCGTGTCATTAGAAACCTTTTTCCCATTACTTCGGCACTCAGCTGCTTGATGACCTTCTTTTCCATACTTGAAAAATTTTCTCGTACCTTTTAGACAATCTCCACAATGCTCCTTTCACACTTTGAGCATAAATAAACATTTACCTTTTTTCACCATTGTTCTGAGGTTTTTCCTTGAACTCCATCTTTCGTTTCTTGTAAAACAAATGAGATGGATATGTTACACCAACATCCAGATCTACCTTGATAGCACAACACACAATTTCTTCTTAGCTACTGAAGTCACTTATAGCTAATTACCTTTAATTATTTGGTTTTGATCCACTGAAGAATCGATCAAATTTACATTCAGGTTGGATGATAAAGCTAGATTCATACGTTGCAAGTCTTGTAAAATTCGCGTCATATATACCAATAGATTCATCATCCTTCTACTTAAGCTAAAGTAACTCCTCTTCCATCATTTTTTGAAGAATACAATGGATGTACATACTGAAAAACAAGTTCTTGAACTCGTCCCATTCCATGGGTTTGATTTTATCTTAGGTTCTTGTATTATTAATTAGAGTCCACCATTTTATTCTTCACCTTCTAAATGGTAAACAACGAAAATGATTTTTTCATGTTCTGAACAGTGACGTATGGCAAATATCTTTTCAAAAGAACTGATCCATTGTTCAGCAACAAGTGGATCTGAAGACCCATTGAATGACAGTGGACGTTACCTCATGAAGGACTCAATAAAATATTGTTCCCTTCTCTGATCATTTGGAAATACATAATTATTCATAGCTTGTATAAGTATAAAAATAAGATTTTTCACTCCATCTCCCATCACATTTAGTTGCTCGGGGGGAAAATCATTGCATTGTCCATTATGTTGATCAACACGGTTCCTTTGGGTTCCATCCATCATCTAAAACCCAAAATAAACAGTGTGAGAGGAAAAAATAATGCTAGGAAAACAACATAATAAAGGGGGAGTACCTTAAATGTCTAATATCTTAGGTTTAATTCTAATATCATTACTATAATTCTAGGACTATAAAATATAATTATACTTAACCTTAGGGACATCCCTAGACATACCATAGATATTTATCTAGTGATCTCCCTAAAGTTCTCGCATTCTAGTTTCAAAAGGATGACTAATCCTTTCCTCTGATACAAACTATAGATACCCATACTTGACGTACATAGAAATTACATTACTTTTTCGGAATACTTAATACATAAAAAAAATAGACACCAAAGGACTATAACAGTGTAGTGACTTTGTAAACATAGAAAATAATCTTCTAATCATGGTGAAAGATCTTCATCATCTACCATAATGATTTTCCACTTTTTTTTTCTTACCTGAAACCTTTATTTATATCCAGGGAAAAAGAAAACATAAAAAGGGTGAGCTCAAATGATAAATAAGGGTAAACATAGAGAAGATAAAACAATACATAAACATTTGAATTCAAGAACATCAACATTAAATCTAAACATCAAAATCTTGAGCAAAGACATAAATCATGGAAGTACGTAAGGCATATATCATAATGGAATATCAATCATGATAAAATAGCATGGGAAGAAAACATGTAATTGTGGAAAACCATTAAGCACATGATATTATTTCCATAGTATCCAAGGCATTGCTGCAAAGGCAATCTTAGTGGACAAAGTCCCTTTGTGGATCGAGTTCACTCCTCATTCCAGTCCTGTATCACTGAACCAGATTAACTTACCATTCCAGCCATGTCTATATCTTGAGATATAAATCTTTTCCCAATTAATTAGAGGGAGATATAGGACCCTCCCATCTCATAATGAAATCATTCTTATGTATACCACAACATAAACATAAATCATTCATCATAACCCAATGATTAAAATGGGTTTCATAAACATCATCCCATTATAACATAATCCATATAAAACAAATGGATATAATTTCATCATAAGAAAATTGAAACCATGTAAATCATAGAGACCTTATACTTGAAACATACACATATGAAATAATATCATCTTAGATGTAAAATGGGTTTGAAAAAATAATTGAAATGAATTCATGAGGAAAATATCCTTTCTCCTTAAAATTCATTTTCCTTTCTTAAAATGCCGCACAATTTTAAAATAATGGGATTTTATTGAAAATAACCAGGAAATATTGTAGAGTAAGCTTCATGAAAATAAGGCATTATAAAACTGTAAAAATCCATTCATACCGTATAAGTAAAAAAATATTCTCCTCATACTTTTAACAGAAAAGTCAAAAAGTACCACGTATGGTAAACAAAGAAAATATTTCCTCCATAAAACAAAGTAAAAGTCAATGAGGGTTAAATATGACTTTAAAAATACATTTAATAATATTAAACACATTATTAAAAACATTTTTATGGACATGGATGAAAAATATACCCCATTAAATACTGACGTATAAGCTATCTCAAATAAAAATGAGATTTGAAAAATTATCCTTTACCTTATGTCTGATATGGTTCGTATGTATCCAAATCTCTTGTATAATTATTTAAATAATTTCATTGAATTATAAAAGAATCATATTCATTGTTATGATATCATGTATGGTTTACTTATGACATTATATTACCGGTTTTTTTTGTAAATTCCATATTAAAGTAGCGTTTTGGTTAAAAACATTTCATTTTTCATACATGTTTCGGTTTTTTGTACATGATATTATTACTCATATCATGATTTACATAATTCCAGAATGTAAAACTTGATTTATATATAATATATATTCAGTATATAAATATATATGATACATCAATAAACACTAATGGAAATCCAGGTTTTCCCAACGCTTCTTTACCAACGGTTTAAGCAAACCATTGGTAAAGAAGCCCTTTCCCAACGGTTTTAGAAAACCATTGGGAAAGGGGTGTCGAAGGCACCATTTCCAAACAGTTCTTGATAAATCTTGGGAAAGGGATGTCCAAATAACCCTTTCCCAATGGTTCTATTCAGCCGTTGGGAATGGGTGCCTTCGACACCCCTTTCCCAATGGTTTTTAAAAACTGTTGGGAAATGTTTCACCAAAATATAGAATCGGCCGCTGCTCTCCCCCATTCGTGACAGAACACTAATCTGTCCTGGGGTTATCTCATCTCACAAATTCCCACCTCCGAACCTGTCAAACTCCATCCGTATAATCTCAAATAAGTTATTCTATTCTTCATACGCATAAAATTTTAAATTGTTACTTGTTTTTATTGTTATTCATCTCATATTTTAGTTTTATGTTTTGATTTTGGATATATATAACATTGTTTTGTGTTTTGATTTAATCTATACATTATCCATTATAATCAATTTAATTAATTAAATCCTTAACCCTCCATCGAAGAAGAAGCATCTCAAATTCATTGCGGTTGGATTCTAGATTATGTAAGTATGCGTTTTTATGATTTTTTCATCTTGTAATTAATTGAGACGTGGAAATTTATTTATACGTGTTTATTAATTTTTAGAAACGTTTTTATGAATGTTATCCTTAAAATTCCTTGAGGAAAGTGTTTTATTTAAATGAATTTTTTTTAATAAGGCTTGTGTAATGTAATTTGTTATAGTACACTATGTGAATATGTTTGGAATTCAGTAACACATGAGATAACTAGTGTGTGGGAATGTGATGTGAAAGAGATTCCATGGTTGGTTCAATGTTATATATACTCTTTGAGCCTATTAATGGGTTGTTTTAATGATATTTTGAGATATTTACTTTATGTTTATTGGTGAAAACTGGGATCTGTAGATGTGGTTCATTATTAAGACATATAATTACTGCTAAACATGTGGATAAACCATGAATTGTAATGAATTATTGAAATGTTTGATGTTTTTAGTCCTTTTCTATTTGGAGTTTCTTTTGATGGTGATGTTTCCTATTGTTACCTATGATGGGAATTTATTTTAGATTCTAAATCGGCTGAGACTCCCCCACCATGCGTAGTGTATGCAACCTCTACCCTCATTTAATCAGTGAACTGAAGTCATTAATTCAAGCCTTAATTCTCACTAGCATGTAATAAATTGAATGATGTAATCCCATCCTCTCATGATTTCTTACTTTAGATTGTGTCCAACATATAGAATATAAACTTTTGAATTCATCAGTTAACCAGGATCATGTATCCCATTTTCACCAAGATGACTATACTAATATAACTTTAGGGTCAATTAAATATGGTACTCATTGTATGTTGTATATTATGTGTCCTTGTTGGCCAATACTCACTTTTATGAGGGTGGGGTGCTTTTCACTACCCATGCTGGCTTATGTAGACATCCATAAAAATGTTAGATAAGTCAGAAGTTTAATTCAGTAATGTTGTTATCATTGACATACTTTATTATTAATCTCAAATTTAAAAATAAATGTTTTTGTCTATACATAATGAAATTAAATATTTTTACAAGCCATGAACAACCTATTAGTGTATAAGCCTAAATTTTATTCACCCATGGGGTGCGCTTGACTTGGGGAAGTAATTGGGTAATGAAAGGTATGGCCATAGAGGTGCCAATAATGAGTTATTGAGCATGATTGAATGATTTGGGATGCCTATAACACATGATGGGACCTGAGGCATGTTCCACTAATAGACCTAATGAAAATGAATATAAATAAATTTTAATTCAATTTATGAGTACTTGTTCTTTAAATTATTTTAATAGTTCACTACATCGACTAAAAACATATTCCTTTATTGGTTACTTAAATGTATTTTCTATTACAGTTCAATCCTATTGAATTGTTTATGAAAAAATGACTTATATAAATTCTTTTTACAGAATGGACAAAAGTTTGATGTATGAAACCGATCGGATCTCAAGCGATTTTCAAAACAATTTGGAGAGATTTATAGATTTTCTATTTCACAGTGCTTCAGATAGTGGCCGTATACACTGCCCATATTCCAATTGTGCTGATATACCTTGGTTGAGCCATGAAGAAGTCAGATACCACATAACCAATAATTGTTTTCAAGAAAAATACTTTGTGTGGTATCACAATGGGGAGAAAATGAAATCTCAAATTGGTGATGACTGAAATGAAAGGACCGGAATGGAGAATTTGTAAGTTGATCAGTTTCCATTTATTCGTCATCATGAAAATGAAAGGATTTCAACTCAAGAAGACTTTGATATGAGGACAGCTGATGCATCTAGTGAAAATGATGATATTGATAGGGTGAAAAATTTGAATGATGCTGCCACGACCACAGTATATCAACAATGCGATAAAATGAAAAAGGCTAGAATTTTTAATCCGAATGTTTCATGGGAAAACTATTTATGGGATTTCTAATACAACAATCGATTACATTCTTACCCTCTTGAAGGATTTACTTCCAGATGATGCAGATATTCCATCAAACCACTATATGGCATGGAAGTTAGTTGAGGAACTTGTATTTTCAAGAAACAAAATTCATGCTTTCCCAATAGATTGCAGTTTATTCTGGGAGGAAACCGTTGATTGAAATGATAGTAATAAATGTGGCACATCCCGCTGGAATTCAAAATCTGATGGAACACCATCCTGCGTTCCACAGAAAGAAATGTGGAACCTTCCATTGATCCCCATACTCCAGAATCTTTTTATGTCTGATGACATATCAATAAAAATGAGATGGCATGATATTGAGAGAAGGAAGACTAATGATGAGTTGGTTCATCCTACAGATGGATTTTCATGGCAGAGATTTGATGCTGGACATCCTGATTTTGCAGCTGACGTGCGTAATATGAGTTTGGGTCTTTCATGTGATGGTTTTAATCCATTTGGGCATATTCTTACATCGCACAACACATGTCCTGTTTTTATACATATTTATAATCTTCCCCCATGGTTGTGTTTGAATAAACCATTCACTTTCATGTGTATACTCATATTTGGTTCTTCTGATCCCATCATTGATATTGATGTATATATGCAAAGTTTAATAAATGAGCTGAAACTTATTTGGGATGTGGGTGTGCGCACATACGATGCATGTTCGAAAGACATATTTCAGATGCATGATGCGCTTATGAGTACGATCAATGATTATCCAGCTTATTCAATGATGTCTGGATGGAGCACGAAGGGAAAACTATCATGTCCATTTTGTATGAAGAATACACGATCTAGAAGACAGAAACATCATCATAGTTTTAGTTTTATGGGACATCGGAAATTCTTTCCAAAGGATCATCCATATAGAATCATCCATTCATGTTCTCAATTCTTTTGGTTTACCTCGAGTTGGGTTGTTAAGGTTGGTAATATTCAAATTGATTTAGTATTGATCACAAATATGTTTTAGCTGACTTGACCATTATGTGAATTTTCAATGTTTATTGGTTGTAGTTTTATTTGAATTGTATTTTCTAATTTTGAATTGAAATGTATTCAAACCTAGTCAAACAATATTTCTAACTTGGTGAACATTACAACTTGTATGATATATTTAATCCATTCATGATCTTATAAAACAATTCATAGCTAAATTAACAATGAATCCCCATCTTCCCTCATATATTTAGTTTTTTGGTTTACACATTAGTTTCCTTTAACTAATTAATTACATACATGTTTTCAAAAGTAAGAAATTCAGCCAATTGAAGAGAGACGAAGGAAAAAAATGATGGATAACAATCGTCGAATGGTAGAGACGGGCGTTCCACCATTAGTGCCTACAGTGAGTACTGTATTTCAAATATATATATTTAAAGAATATAAAATTTCATTTGTTAAATTTTTGTGTTAAATTTTTTTATGATCCACCTATACGTCGAATGTTATTAGGGGAGGATCCAAGTACTAGTTCTAATACTCTGGCTGGTGGTATGAGGAGTGTTCGTACCAGAGGTGGACGAGTAGCTACGCGTACCCGACTAGACCCTGACCCTCCCACTGATATGTCATCCTTCCCACATTCTGATCTCGGTGTGTCGTTAAGGACACATGGGATATTTATCCCTCCCATGTTTTCTCTACCTTATGCATCTTCTGGACCATCATTTTCACATCCCATGATGATTCCCATTCCCCAGTAAGAATCTGGTCATTCAGCTGGCCCAACTTCTTTTCCATCTACTAATGTCTCTCCGAGCTTCTATATTCCATTGTATTTGACTCTTGTTACACTATAGGGTGTTCCTTCAGTGTCTGTGGATCCAGGGGCGCTCAACGATCTGACTGGCGCAGGTTTAATTATAGAACCCTAAAAAAAATTATAGCAATATTTATTTTCATTATAACATGTTTTGATAAAATATTTGTTTTTATTTCTTGACAGATACATATACTGACTGGAGGCGGAGGCGGGGGCATACATGCATGTGTTCGGTGTGGAACCGCCTCACACAGGTTATGGTGGATTACAATGAAGACAAACAAATGGTTGAGAAAACAGGGCAGCAATTTCGGAGTTTTTGGGCGACGCTTTCCAAATACTCTGACATCATTCCCGTCATCCCACTATCATGGAGACATTTGCCTCATGAGGTCAAGGATAGAGCTTAGGCAGAGATATGGGTAAAAAAATAAGTTGTATTTAATTACATGAATTATTTTTGTATTTATATGAATTAATATATTGATGTCAGCTTCGATTTAATTTTCCCGATGTTGAGGGTGCATGACTGGAACGTCTAAAGGATTTAGGTGAGCTTTGGAGAGCATAAAAGCATGAGTTGTATATTGGATGGAGTGCTAGAGTTGGCAGTGAGTTAGAGGCGGTACTAGTCATGGATGATTTTTCTATAGAGCAGTATCATAAGATGATTACTCATTGGACGAGTACCCAGTTTAAGGTATGAATTAAATTTGAGGTATTTAAATAATAACTTTCATTTTTTTCATTAATATTATCCTTGAATTATCAAATTTTATTTAGGAATAATCTGGAAAAAACAAAAAAACATTGATGCAAAAAAATACCTTCACACACTAGGACGTACTACGATGCCGGATCATGAGAGGAAACGGGTGTGATAATTGTTTATATGTTTTCTTTACCACTTAAATTTCCATTTGTTTCCTTAATTATTCAATATTTTTCTAAATTTTTCATATAAATTTAATTTTCAATGGCATTGTAGAGGAAAATACAGAATATTGTAGGATGTGTGCCTCGAGAAAAATGGTTTTGCTCAAGTAGACGGAAAAAGGATGCAAGGGTCGTCAACGAAGTGTCTCAGCAGCAGATTTTATGTTTTAATCTATTTATTTTTTATTTTAATATATATTTTGGAACATAATAATATATTTATATTTGAAACAGGACCCTTTAGAGGCCCTCTATTCCCAAGAACCAGACAATTTTGGGCCAACTGATCACTTACATTAGGTGTTGGGAGAGGATCATTCTGGTAGAGTACGCTGCTGACCTAGGATAAACCCGATGAGGTATTGGACCTCCTCAGGTATGCGTTGTAGTGTGACCAAGCTAAAGAAAGTTAGGGAACATGCTGAACAGGCTGAGAAAAGGGCCACAGAGATGGCAGAACAGTCTGTTAGGGAAAACATTGCATTTATAAAATTTATTGAAGTTCTACGTCCAACACTTCCAATAGAGGCCAGCCCAGCTTTTGATGAATACATGTTATAGATACGTTCTATATATGGTGCACCAGATGGTAGTTCTAGTGGTGGTCAGGACGATTTCTAGATTGACGATGATGATGGTGAGGAGCATGATGTAGAAGCGGAGGGAGAGGAGGAGGGTGAGGCGGATGGCGAGGGAGAGGAGGAGGGAGAGGGAGAGGAAGAGGGTGAGGGCGAGGAGTAGGGTGCTGAGAAGGGTGAGGACGATGATGGTGATGAGGACGAGGGTGATGATGATGATGATGATGATGATCATGATGGTGATGTGGGATAAATTGGTCCGTTACATTTTTTACTTATATTGCTGAGATTTGATGTTTAATCTATTTTAGTTTTTGGTTTTACCTAGACTCGTAGTATAGTATTGGAGTTGAGCTATTTTTATATATTGTCTATTTTTATTGATGTTGTTGTCTTTTAGTGGTGGTGTGTTTGGGATCTCCCTGGACAGCCCCCCTCCTCCCTGGACCCTGGACAACCCCCCACCATCCTTTTTGGACTGCAGACAGCCCCCCAGACAGCCCCCCGAACAGCCCCCCACCATCCTCCTTGGTCCCCAAACAGCCCCCCAAACATCCCCCCGGACACCCCCCGCCCTCCTTCTTGGACCCTGGACAACCCCCCCCCCCCCCCCCCCCCCCCGAACACCCCTCACACAGCCCCCCACCCTCCTCCTTGGTCCCCAGACAGCCCCCGGACAACCACTGGACAGCCCCCCGGACATCCCCCCCGGACATCCCCCCACCCTCTGTGATTTCAATTACTACTAGAAAAATCTATAACATATGTTTTATTTATTTTCATCATGATAATCAATGTGAATCACATTTTTACAGCTAATCAATATCATAGATTCTTGGTATGTTATAAAAGGGTTGTATTCATTGGGCATGGAGTTGTTAGCTCTAAAATGTTTCATATAATGATAAACTAAAATCTAATCCATACTAAGAATGATATAAAAATATTCTATATTAATTTTCACAAGATATTATTTAAATACCATTCCACTAATAGAAACATGAGGATTCTCATAAATCATGTTTACCTTAATATTTCCACAAGTATTTTTAGTAAATGTTTTATCATGTATTAATTTTATGATATTCTAATTTTAAATTTAAATTATACATAAATAAATTAATTTAAATACTCTTAGTCAAATAGTGTATTTGAATAATATGAATAAACAACTAACATAACACTCTAACTGTGTCTCTTTTGTTTAAAATGGAGAGGATTATAAGTGAAAATAACAACTGGCATATGGAAAACTGACCAAACACATTCAGAATCTATTAATAATTTATCACAATGATCCAGGGGTTATTTGTGACGTGCACAAGCCAAATTGGGCTCAATCTGAGTCACTGTGTTTTCGGGATCAGTCTAAGTGTCTATCTTTTGTTTTAAATGGACAACATTTTAAGTACATATGGGACCAAATGAATTCAGTTTCCATTGAAACATTATAAAAACTATCCATGAGTCATATATGATGTGTACGAGTCAATCACACCTCAATCTGAGGTGCAGTGTGGCCGACACCACTCAAAGTGTTTCTCTTTTGTTTAAAATAGACTTCATTTTAAGTGAAAACAATAAGTGACATATGAAAAAAAACCAAACACCTTCTAAATGGGGTTATGCTTTATAAAAACAATCAATGGTTCATATGTGACATGTACAAGTCAACCCCATATAAATATGAGTCGCGGTGTGGCTGCCACCACTCTAAGTGTCTCACTTTTGTTTAAAATGGACAACATTTTAAATGAAAACATCAACTTTTATATGGAAAACTGACCATACAGATTCTGATTGTGTCAATAATTTTGCACAACTATCAATGGGTAATAAGTGACATGTACGAGTCAACCCTGCCTCAATCCGAGGCGCGGTGTGGCCGACACCATTCATAATATCTCTCTTTTGTTTAAAATGTACATCATTTTAAATGAAAACAACAACTGACATACGAAAAACTAAGAAAACACATTTGAAATGTGTTGATGCATTAGGAAAACTATCCATGGGTCATATGTGATGTGTACGAGTCAACCTTGCCTCAATATGAGGCATGGTGTGGTTGGGATCACTCTAAGTGGATCTCATTTGTTTAGAATGGAAAAAAAATTAGTACATACAAAAAACTGGCCAAATGGATTTTGATTGTGTTTATAATTTAGAACAATGATCCATGGGTCATATGTGACGTGTACGAATCAACCCCTCCTGAATCTGGGATGCGTTGTGGCTGGTACCACTCAAAGTGTCTATCTTTTGTTTCAAAAGGACATCATTTTTAGTGAAAAACATCAACTGGCATATGGAAAAATGACCAAATGCATTCGGATTGTGTTTATACTTAAGGAAAATGATCCATGGGACATTTGAGAATTTTTCAAGTCAACCTTGTCTAAATCCGAGATACGGTGTGGACGGTACCACTATAACTGTGTCTCTATTGTTTAAAATCGACAAGATTATAAGTGAAAAGAACAACTGGCATACGAAAAACAGACCAAACACATTTATAATCTGTTGAAATTTTTTTACCATGATCCATGGGTCATATATTACGTGTATGAGTCAACCACGCCTCAATCCATGTCGTGGTCTGGCCGGGACCACTCTAAGTGTCTCTCTTTTGATTAAAATGGACAACATTTTAAGTACATATAAAAAACTGACCAAACGCATTCAGTTTCCATTGAAACATTAGGAGAACGATCCATGGATCATATGTGATGTGTACGAGTCAAAATCTCTTTAATCCAAGGCGTAGTGTGGCCGAATCCACTCAAAGTTTCTCTCTTTTGTTTAAAATGGACTACATTTTATGTTAATATAACAACTAGCATACAGAAAACCAACCAAACGGATTCTGATTGTGTCGATAATTTTGAAAAAAGATCCATGGGTCATATGTGATGTGTAAGAGTCAACCTCACCTCATTCTGAGGCATGGTGTGGCCGACAACCCTCAAAGTGTCTCTCTTTTGTTTAAAATGAACTTTATTTTAAGTGAAAACAACAAGTGACATATGAAGAACTTACCAAACACATTCGAAATGTGTTGATGCTTTAGGAAAGCGATCCATGGTTATTATATGACCTGTTCGAGTCAACCCTGCCAGAATCTGAGGAATGGTGTGGCTGGAACCACTCTAAGTGTCTCTCTTTTGTTTCAAAGGGACATCATTTCTGGTAAATACATAAAACTGACGAAACAGATTTTTATTGTGTTCCTACATTAGAAAAATGATCCATGGGTTATATGTGACGTGTACGAATCAACCTCTCCTCAATCTGAGAAGTGGTGTGGCTGGTACCACTCAAAATGTCTGTCTTTTGTTTCAAAAGGAAATCATTTTATGTGAAAAACATCAACTGGAATATGGAAAACCGATCAAACGCATTTGGATTGTGTTGATACTTTAAGAAAATGATCCATGGGTCATTTGAGACGTGTACGAGTCAACCTCATCTAAATCTGAGGTGCATTGTGGCCAATACCACTTTAACTGTGTCTCTTTGGTTTAAAATGGACATGTTTATAAGTGAAAAAAACAACTGGCATATAAAAAACTGATCAAACTCATTTGGAATCTGTTGAAATTTTTGGACAACTATCCATGGGTCATACGTTACGGGTAAAAGACAATTGTGCCTCAATCCAAGCCGTGGTGTGGCCGGGACCACTATAACTGTCTCCCTTTTGTTTAAAATGGACAAAATTTTAAGTACATTGGGAAAAGTGACCAAACGCATTCAGTTTCCATTGAAACATTAGGAAACAATCTATTGGTCATATGTGATGTGTACGAGAGAACCTCGCATTAATCCAAGGTGTGGTGTGGCTGAAACCACTCAAAGTGCCTATCTTTTTGTTTAAAATGGACTTCATTTTAAGTGAAAACAACAACTAGCATGCGGAAAACCAACCAAACAGATTCTGATTGTGTCGATACATTAGCACAACGATCCACGGGTAAACCTTGCCTCGATCCGAGGCACGGTGTGGCTGACACCACTCAAAGTGTCTCTCTTTTTTTTAAATGGACTTCATTTTATGTGAAAACAACAAGTGACATACGAAAAACGATACAAATGCATTTGAAATGTGTTGATGCTTAAGGAAAAAGATCCATGGGTCATATGTGATGTGTATGAGTCAACCCCGCCTCAATCTGAGGCGTGGTGTGGCCAGCACCACTCTATGTGTCTCTCATTTGTTTCAAAAGGACAACATTTTAAGTGAAAACATCAACTGATATATGGAAAACCGACCAAACGCTTTCGGATTGTGTTGATACATTACGAAAATGATCCACGGATCATTTGAGATGTGTACTAGTCAACCCCGTCTTAATACGAGACGCGATGTGGTGGGTACCACTCTAACTGTGTCTCTATTGTTTAAAATGGACAAGATAAATTGAAAAGAAAAACTAGCATTCAAAAAACAGACCAAACACATTCGAAATCTATTGAAATTTTAGGAAAATGATCAATGGGTCATATGTTATGCGTATGAGTCAACCACACCTCAATCCAAGTCACGGTGTGTCCGGGACCACTCTAAGTGTCTCTCATTTGTTTAAAATGGACAACATTATAAGTAAATAAAGAAAAATGACCAAAGGCATTTGGTTTCAATTGAAACTTTAGGATAACAATCCATGGGTCATATGTGACGTGTACGAGTCAACTGTGCCTCAATCTAAGGTGTGGTGTGGTCGACACCACTCAATGTGTCTCTATTTTGATTAAAATGGACTTCATTTTAAGTGAAAACAACAACTAGAATACGAAAAACCAACCCAACGGATTCTGATTGTGTCGATAATTTAGCACAATGATCCATGGGCCATATGTTACGTGTACTAGTCAACCCCGCCCCAATCCGAGGTGCGGAGTGGTTGACACCATTCATAGTGTCTCTCTTTTGTTTAAAATGGACATCATTTTAATTGAAAACAACAACTCGCATACGAAAAACTGACCAAATGCATTCGAAATGAGTTGATTCATTAGAAAAATGATTCATGTGTCATATGGGACGTGTATGAGTCCTCCTCACCTCAATCCAAGGCACGATGTGGCCAGGATCACTCTGAGTGGCTCTCCTTTGTTTAAAATGGTCATCATTTTATGTACATACGGAAAACTGACCAAACGGATTCTGATTGTGTTGATACTTTAGAACAATTATCCATGGGTCATATGTGAAATTCACCAATAAACCTCGCCTCCATCTGACATGAGGTGTGGCTGGAACCACTCAAAGTGTCTATCTTTTGTTTCAAAAGGACATCATTTTAATTAAAAAACATCAACTAGCATACTGAAAACTGACCAAACGCATTCGGATTGTGTTGATACTTTAGGAAAATAATATATGGGTCATTTGAGACGTGTACGAGTCAACCCTGTTTAAATCTGTGATGTGGTGTGGCCGGTACCACTCTAACTGTGTCTCTTTTGTTTAAAATGAACAATATTATAAGTGAAAAGAAAAACTAGCATATGGAAAATTGACCAAAAGCATTCAGAATCTGCTGAAATTTTAGGACAACGATCCATGGATCATATGTTACGTGTACAATTCAACCAAGACTCAATCACAGTAGTGATGTGGTCGTGACCACCCAAAATGTTTCTCTTATGTTTAAAATGGACAACATTTTAAGTACATATAGAAAACTGATCAAACTGATTCTCATTATGTTGATATTTTAGCACAACAGTCCATGGGTCATTAGTGATGTTTACAAGTCAACCCCGCCTCAATCTGAGGCGCGGTGTGGCCGACACCATTCAAAGTGTCTCTCTTTTATTTAGAAAGCACTTCATTTTATGTGAAAACAACAACTGACAAATGGAAAACCGACCAAACGCTTTCGGAATATGTTGATACTTTTGGACAATGATCCATGGGTCATATTTGATGTGTACGAGTTAACCTCGCCTCAATATGAGTCACAGTGTCGCTGGTATCACTCCAGGTGTATGTATTTTATTTAAAGTGGACATCATTTCTAGTAAAAATATATGGTATATGAAAAACCGATCAAATTATGAATTGAATTCTAGATTACACATATAATTGTCATCTAAATTTTAAATTCAATTCTAAATGAATTATGTATGTTTATAATTACGTTATGAATTCGGATTTAATTATGGATGTGTATAGTTCCAGGATGCATTATATGTTAAATATGTATTAATTTGTTCTCTATATGTATGTGTTAATTGGTTATTTCAGGTACAATAATTGTATATGTATGTGTTGGTTTATTGCATGTACAATAATTGGAAATTATTGAAAATGAGAGGGAATTCTACTGTGAAAATTGCACAAAATGAGAGCTTCTTTGAAAATTGTCGGCTACCGTGCAATTTGCACAGCATAGGCTATACCAACGGTTTGAAACTGTTGGCATATCATCTATGAGTGTTTTTTAACTACAGTTCATAGAACTATTGGTAGAATGCCTTTCCCAATGGTTTAGAAAACATTGGGAAAGAAGCCCTCTATTTAGTTTTCCCAACAGTTCAAGCCAAACCGTTGGGAAGAACTCTCCCAACGGTTTGGCACAACCGTTGGGATAGGTTAATTTTTTCCCAACCCATCCCAACGGTTCACTGTAAACTGTTGGGAAATGCTTTCCCAACGGATTACATATCTACAGTTTGCAGAACCATTTGTATAACACATACCAATAGTTCTGTAACCTTTCCCAACGGTTCAGAACCATTGGGAAAGCATGTATTTCTGGTAGTGAAATGGAATGAAATACACTGTTCATGTAGACGGTAGGCCGTACGTACGCATGAACGCTATTTTCATTTCCATATTTAATTGAATGGAATTATGTGAATGAAACATATATGTACAGAAATACAGTATCATTATTATGTAATATCTTTCATTGTTATTTATTCTAAATATAGTTTATAGTCATACTTGAATGGTTAATCATGGAAAATGAATCTCATCGCGTTCGTGGAGATGGTAGTCCGTACGTACGCACAAGCGATGATATTATTCCCATAATTATTGAATATAATTGGAGTGAATGATATAATATCTCAAAATCAGTATAATGTTATAATAACCATATATTGTTATTCTTTACACCATTATACCCATCCAATAAATGTGGTGGTGGAAAATATAATTATACCATGGCGTGGAGATGGTATTCCGTACGTACGCACACGCCGTGATTTCATTTTTCATAGGATTGATAAAATGTGAAATGGGGTTGTTTCATATTTATAATATCATATCAGTATATTAGTGATACAGATTTCATTTCTTTACAATTAAACATCTAAAGATGAAGAATTTGAAAAAGAAAGAAACATGAACGAATCGGTAGGAGAGATTACCTCTTCTTCGACGTGCCTTCTTTAAAATTCTTCTTAAGGGACTAGAGTTGATCTTTTCAGAAGACCATATCCTCAAAAAATATTACTAGGGAAGTTGAGAAGAGTAATGTGCAGGGTTTATCTGAGCTTGAAGGCTCAAATTTGGGTAAAGAGATGTGGGAGGAGGTGCCCTTTTATAAGGGAGGAGAGGAGCACTTTTGGAAGGCTCTAAAATATTAATTTATAATAAACCTAAACCCCACATAAAAACATTATATGTGATTCAAATTTAGATACTAGATAATATTGGGTTGTAATCCCATCATAAAATTAAATTTAGTCATTTTTTGATTGTATTTTAAACCTTATCATTTTGATTTATCCTTATTTAATCTATTTAATTTTATTTGAGGTAATAAAGTAATAAATTTTATATGGTTAAAAATACTTACTTATGTGTTCTTAATTATACATAATTTGATATTTTCTGAAATTTTAGATAATATAAATTTTAACATTTAATTTTTAAAATATTTTTGAGATTTTTAACCAATTTAATAATATAAAATATCAATAGTGTCAGTTTTGACACAATTAATTTATTTGAATTTAAATAAACTCCACAGAGAATATATGTTCAAAAAACTATTTAATAAATTCATAACATGTCATATTTATCTATAAATTTCTTGGATCACATTAAATATTTCATATAAATTTCATTTTTATTTTTTTAAACCATTTATTTGATATTTCAATCAATAAAATAATTTCAAAATCACTATTGTGTCACCATTAATGATAATTATTTAATCCATAAAAATTCTAAATAAATTAACATGATGTATATAATTTTATGATATTTCTGAATACTATTAATTTTTGAATTTTCAAGAATTTTACCACTAAATTAAAATTATTATACTTATAAGATTTAAGAGAGTGACATGTTGTCACTTTCATTGGTTTTAATAATAATTAAATTATTTTAATGGTCAGAAGTCCACAAAATAAATATAATCTGACACTTAGGTGATAATGGTCGACTTTTAGTCTTCCAATATAATTTTTTCATGTGTTATGGTTATTTTATAATCTTATTTTTACCCGAAATTACATGATTTATCATTAACTGAAGTAAATAAAAATTTTCGTAGTTACTATTCATAACATCAAAAAATTGAAAGAAACCTATTAACATAATTTGGACCCGCTGAATCCAAATTTTTAATCCATTTTTCAATATTAAAAATAGAGAAGTTTCAGTAATTAAATTAAAATTTATATCGTTGTTAAGAAAACGAGTTTTAAAACTTAAAATATTTCCAAAGATTGAAATGGATTTCCTATGAATTCAATGTAAAATTAATGGTAATGACATAAATTAAATTAAATGGTAATAATATATTCTATATATACTTTAAAACCATTCAATATTATAATTTATCCATATCAATTATTGTGATGAAAAAAGTTGTTTTTAATTAAAATATATCGTGTTTCTACTATTCATTAAAATATGAAAGTTTTCAGAATAATATGAAAAATTTATCCAAAGTAAATTATTATATCATAATTCCAAAGAGGAATGTTATTTTGTCAATATGAACTTATAAACCTGTCAAAAACTATATTTAATGTTGGTGTGCCATCAAAAGGCGGAAAAACTGCATTTTTTGAAAAATAATTATTTTACCCAAAAATTTTATTTTGTTCTCATACCATGTTCTAGAAAATGTGTAATATGAACAATACTGTTTGAAAATTCAAAATATAGTTAATAATATTCATAAAGGATTGTCCATAATAATATTATAACAATATATCATTGTTTAGGGAAACCTGATTTTGCGTACTACACACGATATCGAGGAAGGTTGCGACTGCGTGTAATGCAAGCCAAGCAGGGATGTGTGTAGTTCAAGCTGATTTTTGTGTAAAATAAAACACATTGACATCAATGAAATGAAAAAGAATAATTCTCATAAAATATCGGGTTGTTACACGAATTTTAGGGGCATTTGTGTGAAATCCAATGCTAATTTGAAAATTAGTACCACTATAAGTTCTGTTGGATTTTAGAGGACTTATATAAATATAACACAAATTGGATATTAGAGGCTATGTAAATATATAACATAGAAATTTATTTTTAAAAGTAAATAGAGTGGGTTCACAACCCCCGTATTTTTTAAAATTAAAGAGGCTTCTTGAACTATCATTAATCTCTTAGATTAGAGGGGGTTTTGAATGCCTGTTAATTTAATACATTAGAGGGGTTAGTGAACCCCCTCAAATTTTGGAAATTATATGGGGGTTTTGAAACCCTACTAAGATATGACATTACATGGGGTTTTGAACACCATATAATTTGTGATATTTATGGGGGTTCGTGAACTGATGTTAATCAATTTGATTAACGATAGTCTTTATCCATTTCAAAATTTTTATATACTTTTTAAATTAAATCTCATATAAATTAAGATTTTATATTATATTTTGTGTGGGTATGAATGTAGAGATCTGTAGCTTGACGTAAATGGACATTACATTACTTTTGAGGAATATTTAATACATAACAAAAAAAGACACACAAGGACTGTAATAGTTTAGTGTCTTTTGAAACATGGAACGTAATATTCTAATTGTGGTGAATGATCTTCAACATATCTCATAAAGATCATCCACTTTTTGTTTCCTTACCAAATACCTCACTTTAAATCTTAGGGAAAAAACAAAACATAAAAATGGTGAGCTCAAATGCTCAATAAGGGTAGGCATGGATAAAATAAAACATACCATATACATTTGAACTTAAAAACATGAACATAATGTTTAAACATCAAAATCGAGAGCAACGACATAAAACATGGAAGTACATAAGGCTTAGATCATAATGGAACATAAATCATGATAAAATATCATGGGAATAAAACTTTTAATTGTGGAATCCATTAATCACATGTAATGATTTCCATAGTAGCCAAGGCACTGATGCCAAGACCATCTTAGTGGACAAATTCCCTTTCTGAATCGAGTTCACTCCTCGTTCCAGTCCTGTAATACTGAACCAGATTAACTTACAATTTCAGCCACGTATGCCTCATGAGATATAAATCTTACCCAATGCATTGGATGGAGATATAGGTCCCACCCATCTCATAATGAAATCATTCTTACTTGTTCCACAAAATAAACATACAACATTCATAAAAACCCAATAAATATAATGGGTTTCATAAACATCATCCCATCATCACATAATCGATATAAAATAAATAGATATCATTTCATAATAAGAAAATTGAAACCATGTAAATCATAGAGACATTATACTTGAAACATACACATATGAAATAATTTCATCTTAGAAGAAAAATGGTTTTGATAAAACACTAGAAATGAATTCTTGAGGAAAATATACTTTTTTCTTCAAAATCATTTTCTTTTCACAAAATTTGATGCAATTTTAAAAGTATAGGATTTGTTGAAAATAGTCATGAAATATTTTTGAGTAATCTTTATGAGAATAAGGCTTTATAAAATCCTTTCATGACGTATAAGTTAAAAAAACATTCTTCTCGTACTTATGTCGGAAAAGTCAAAAATTACCTCGTATGAAAAACGACAAAAGATTCCTTTCATATATTTTACTAAAAAATCACCAAAGGATAAAATTTTAATTAAACAATTGTATAAGGATATATATTTTACATATTTAGGAATCAAGGATGTGGATGATAAATATTCACCAGTAAATTCTGAAGTATAAACAATCTCGGATAAAAATGAGATTGAGAGATTTTCCCTTACCGTAAGTTTGATATGCTTCATACGTTTCTGAACCTCATGTATAATGATTTAAATAAATTTATTTACTTATTAATGATTCATATTCATTGTTATTACATCATATATTGTTCACTTATGACTTTATATTACCCGTTCTTTTGTAAGTTTCATGTTAAAGCAGCGTTTTGGGTAAAATCATTTCATTTATAATGTGTTTCGACTTATCGTTCATGATATTATTACTTATATCATGATTTACATAATTAAAGAGTGTAAAAAATGATTTAAATATAATATATATTCATCATATAAATATATATTATAGATCTATAAAAATAATGGAAATACACTGTTCATGGAGACGGTAGGTCGTACGTATGCATGAACGCTATTTTCATTTCCTTATTGAATTGAATGAAATTAAATATATGACATAAATATATATATACATAAATCCATTAGAATTATTATGTCATATATTTCAATATTATTCATTATATATACTTTATAATCATTCTTGAATGGTTAATCATGGAAAATGAATGTCATCGTGTTCGTGGAGACGGTAGTCCGTACGTACGCACGAGCGATGATATCATTCCCATGATCGTGGAATTGTATTTAAGTGTATATATAATATTTCCGAATCAATATCACTTTACAATAATCATATATATTCATTAATTTCACCATTATACCCATCCAAGTAAGGTGGTGGTCGAAAATAGATTACACCACGGCGCAGAGACGGTATTCTGTATGTACGCACGTGCGGTGATTTCGTTTTTTGCAGGATGGATAGATGGTGAAATATGGTTATTTCATAATTATAATAACATATCAGTATATGAGTGATTCTGATGTTATTACTTCATAATGAAACAACTAAAGAAGAATAAGTGGAAGAAGAAATAAAGTTGAAAGAATAGGTAACGGACATTACCTCTTCTTTGAAGCGCCTATTTGAGACCTCCTCTTAGGGCACTAAAATTTGTCTTTGAATAATTCCAAGACCTATAGGATGTTTCTAGGGAAGTTTAGAAGAGAATTATTCAGGTTTTGGCCGAGATTGAAGGCTCATAGTGGTGTGAGAAAGAGAGGTAGGAGGTTCCCTTTTATAAGGGAGGAGAGAGGCACCTTTGGAATAACCAAAAATATAATTTTATTATAAAGTCATATTCGATTTTTAATAGCTCCAAATTTAGTTCTTTCGAAGCTAAGGTGAGGATGGATCTAAATTGTCTCATCTAATAGAATTTATACAGGTTTAGGTTTCTATTTTAACCTTATCATTTAGATTTAACTTTATGTTAAATAATTTTTCTTTTACCGTGTCTTCTTGTTTTCTAACACTATAAGGTTAATAAACATACCATAACAAGCCAAAAGAACACCAAGATGTTTATTATAAATATATATATCCTTTTCTAATTCATTTGGCCGAAAATTAGATTTTTATGAATAAACTAACAATTAATAATATAATATTTGTTTTAAAAACTATTTGATGTCAATTTTGACACTATTTGGTAATTGATTTTTTTAAAATTAATCACATAATGATTAGTTCGAAAAAATATAACTAAATTAATAATAACATGTCAAATTAACCTATAAATTAGTTTAATTCATAAAAAGTTTCAAATTACATTTATTTGGGTATTTATAACATCAATTATGTCAATATTTTATTGAAAAGATAATTACTACATCATCATTGTGTCATAAATAAATTAAATTATATAATGTCTAAAAATTACAAATAAAATACCATTATGTAGTAAATAGTTTTATCATTCTAATGAATATTTATAGTCGAATTTATCTTATCTATAACCCTTTATTAAAGATAATTTACTTATTACACTTTGATTTTAACTATTTTAACACTTCTTTAAAAAAATTAATAATAAATGTCCTAATCTAATCAAAGTGTGCCTAACTGGTCATATTTTATTCCTAAGGTTATTTTTGGTCGCATTACACTTATAAAATAGAATTAGGACATGTGTTAGGGTAATAATAATATCATTTTCACCCATAATTATCCTATTTACTTTTAACCGTGGTCAATAAAAGTAAAAAGTTATTATTCACCAAAAATTATTTTCTTCTCATTGAACCACATTTTAGTCCTTGATATTTACCGTGACTCTCATATTTCTGAAATTCAATTCAGAGAATTGGTAAAATTTAATTTAAATTAAAAAAATTCATCTTTTTAACTACCACTATGTGGTTTCACTATTCATTGAAAATTGATGTTTTTCGGAAAAATACAAAAAATTCAACCCAAGCATTATTTGATATTTTAAATTCAAAATTGATGTCTATTTTTCCAAATTCATAACATATAATTGGAATTAATTAATTTTAAATTTAATTTCCGTTATCAAAACAAATAGCGTGTTTTTAAGAAACAAAAACAATCAAAAGATTGATACTTGTTTATATCCAATTTCAATGTGAAATTAAATCCAATGAACAACATGGGATTAAATGGTAAAAATATATTCTAATTACACTTTAAACCCATTTAAAAATATAATCTAACCATATAAATTATTGAAATGAAAAAAAGTTGTTTTTAATTAAAATATAGCGTGTTTTTATTATTCATTAAAATATGAAAGTTATCAGAATAATATGAAAAAATTATCCAAAGTAAATTTTTATGTCTTGATTACAAATAATAATTTTATTTTGTCAAATTGAACTTATAGACAAGTCAAAAACAAGATTTAATGTGGGTGCACCATCAAAAGGCGATAAAACTACATTTTATGAAAATTACTTATTTTACTTGAAAAAATGATTTTGTTCTCATACCATGTTCTAGAAAATGTTTAGGATGAATAATAATGTAATAAAATTCAAAATATAGTTGATAATATTTATAACGGTAAGTTCATATAACATATCCTTGTTTAACGAAACTCAGTATTGCGTACACCACAAGCTATCGTGGAAGGTTGTGATTGCGTGTAATGCAAGCCAAGTCAGGGATGCGTGTTGTGCAAGCTCCTTTTGGTGTAGCGTACAACAAAAGAATTTGATGAAATTAAAAATAATATTATTCAAAAAATCTTGGGGTGTTACATTCTACCCCCCTTAAAATGAATTTCGCCCTGAAAATTCGTCGGGGTTATAAATGGTTTACTACTTGAAAGATTCTTTAATAGAAACCCACATCGTAAAAAGGAATACAAAAACATGGATTTAAAAACTAAAGTATGAAACGTAATGGTTATCCAAATTAAGTAATCACTGGGTTTCCACATAGGATTACATAGGTGAAAATATGGATATGGAAGACAAATCTAACAATCAAGTTCTGATGGAGAGTGGTAGAGAACATGGCTATGAAAAATCCATCAATCACAAATCCATATATTTGTGATGATCTAAGCTACCATATGATTCATCAGATATAAGGGCACAAGGACAACATTTTTGTTTTTCAAGATCATTTCCCTAAAGTTGATGAAATTGGAATTATAAGAAATTCTTTCATGATTTTGGTACAGTCTCACCGATGGTCGTTCATTGGACAATTTCCACTTCATCTCTTAATGAAATGAAGTTGAATTTTTCATTCGTGAAGTGTTAGTAGATCATGTGATACAATGATGGGTTATTCTATCTGTCTCAAACAAATGGTTATAAAAGTTATCAAAAATACATAAGTCCGTCTATAGTGAGATAAATCATATATGGTTCCTAAAATGGACTTACACTTCATATATCATAATGTTTAATATAATAAAACTAGTTTATAATAATCATGGACTTTTTGTAGGCCAATGGTAGGCGATAAAGGACAGTCACACTTCGGTTGTGGGTTCGATTCCCATAGCCTTGTCCGACGCGATGGGTTGTTTCCCATCCTGTAGGTTTTCCTTTTTTTAAAACTACATTACTATAACATCCCATCAATAATATAAAAAAAATCTATCCTTAAATAGTAATAACTTATGTCCAACATAATCCATTCCAATCTTTAGGATTATCTAAAATACTTCTGTCCAAGCTCATAGTACAAAGAAAATGATTACTTGATATGTCATCAACCAAGCATGTGAATACCATCACTTATCCCCCATATATCTTGTTGGTCACATTCCAATCATTTGAATACCTTAATCATGTATTATCTTGAAAAATGAATACCCATTTAACCATAGTGAAAACAAGAATGCTATCAAAAGTTAACTCTTTTCACATACCAAAATCCCAAAATTCTATATACTCAAACTATGATATAACCTTCTCCTTATATCAGTCATGAGCTCATTAATAATATCAAACATTTAATTTTCTCTTTATCCCTTCATTATGTGCATATCATCTACTTTCCAAAAATATTTGAATAATCTTTCATGGATACTGGTACTATTAATCATACACTTTCAAAAACGTAAGGAAAGACAACAGTTTAACAATCCTTATATTTCTCTTTAATTCATAGTACCATGAGAATACTTATACAACATTACACATGATAAACATGTAATCATTCCACTGCCTTCTTAAACCATTGACTGAGATTCAACAATTCATTAATCTCACATATCATTTGTAGTCTCTTCATCATCATCAACATTAATACTACCCATACTACCATACTGATTCTCTTCATGAGACTTTCCCTTAGGGCATTGGTTTGCATAATACCTGTACATTCCACATTTAAAACCTTTAACCATTGTTTATGTCGTAGCAATACCATTATCCTCATCCATGGTGTTAACTGGACCTTTTCCTTTGAACTTACTAGCTTTTTGTCCTTCTTTTCCACACCCAAAGAATGTTCCAGTTCCTTTGAAACGATTTACCTGATGCCTCTTCCCACATGATTTACATGAGGGAATGTGAACTTTCTTTCCTCTATGATCATCTTGAAACTCCATCTTCCTCTTATTATCTGAGTCGGGAAACTTACCAATGTGGAGATTATTATTCATATTATGAGATTGAAGATTAGGTATAATAACGATGTGTAGACTTCCAAATCCTGTTTCATTTGGTCTTTCATGAATAATATCATTCCATTGTCCGTCATATCCTCCATTATCATGAATCTTCATGTTTCCAGCCATTTTCTAAAACCCAAAAATAATAGTGTGAGAGGGAAAAATCATGATACAGAAAACAACATAGTAAAGGGGGAGCACCATCAATATCTTACATTTTAGGTTAAATTCTATGATCGTTACTGTAGTTTTAGGACTATATCCTATACGTATACTTATCCTTAGGGACATACATAGAAATACCTTAGAAATATCTCTAGGGATCTCACTAACGTTTTCGCATCCTAGTTTCCAAAGGTTGACTAAACCTTTCCTCTGATACCAACGGTAGAGACCCAAATCTTGACATAAATGGCCATTACATTACTTTTGCGAAATACTTAATACGTAATGAAAACAGACACACAAGGTCCGTAATAGTTTAGTGTCTTTGGAAATGTGGAACGTAATCTTCTAATCGTGGTGAAAGATCTTCAACATCTCCCATAAAGAACTTCCACTTTTTGATTCCTTACCCAAATCCTTTCTTTTAATCCTGGGGAAAAATAAAACAAAAAAGGGTGATCTGAAATGCCCAGTAAGGGTAAGCATGGATAAAATAAAACATACCATATACATTTGAACTTAAAAACATGATCATAATGTTTAAACATCCAAATCTTGAGCAACGACATAAAAAATGGAATTACATAAGGCATAGATCATAATGGAACAAAAATCATGATAAAATAGCATTGAAATAAAACATGTAATTTTGGAATCCATTAAGCACATGTAATGATTTCTATAGTAGCCAAGGCATTGCTGCCAAGACCATCTTAGTGGACAAAGTCCCTTTCTGAATCGAGTTCACTCCTTGTTCCAGTCCTGTAATACTGAACCAGATTAACTTACCGTTCTAGCCAGGTCTATCTCATGAGATATAAATATTTACCTAATGAATTAGAGGGAGATATAGGTCCCACCCATCTCATAATTAAATCATTCTTACTTGTGCCTCAAAATAAATAGAAATCATTCATGAAAACCCAATAAATAAAATGGGTTTCATAAACATCATCCCATCATCTCATAATCCAATAAAAGAAATGGATATCATTTCATAATAAGAAAAGTAAAACCATGTAAATCATAGAGACACTATACTTGAAACATACACATATGAAATAATGTCCTCTTAGATGGAAAATGGTTTTGATAAAACACTTGAAATGAATTCTTGAGGAAAATATCCTTTTTTCTTCAAAATCATTTTCCTTTCACAAAATGTCCTGCAATTTTAAAAGAAAGGGATTTTTTTTGAAAATATTCATGAAATCATTTGGAGGAATATTTATGAAAATAATGCATTATAAAATCCTTTCATGTCGTATATGTTAAAAAAACATTCTTCTCGTACTTATGTCGGAAAAGTCAAAACGTACCTCGTACGAAAAATGACAAAAGATTCCTTTCATATATATTACTAAACACTCACTGAAAGATAAAATTGTATATAAAAAATTGTAGAAGGATATGAATATGACATATTGAGGAAACAAGGATGTGGATGATAAATATTCCTTGGTAAATTCTGATGTATAAACAATCTCAGATAAAAATGAGATTGCGAGATTTTCCATTACATTAGGTCCGATATGCATCGTTCGTTTCCAAACCTCCTATATAATGATTTAAATAATGTCATTGACTTATTACAGAATCATATTCATTGTTATAATATCATATATGGTTCACTTATTACTTTATATTACCCTTTCTTTCGTAAGTTCCATGTTAAAGAAGTGTTTTGGGTAAAATGATTTCATTTATCGTATGTGTTTCGACTTGTCGTTCTTGATATTATTACTTATATCTTGATTTACATAATTCCAGAGTGTAAAACATGAATTATATATAATATATATTCATAATATTCATATATATTATTGATCTATAAAAAGAAAGTAAATACACCGTTCATGGAGACGGTAGGCCGTACGTACGCATGAACACAGTTTTCATTTCCTTATTGAATTGAATGAAATTAAATAGTTAAAATACATATATATATACTTAAATAATGTAGAATTATTATATCATATATTTCATTATTATTCATTATATATACATTATAATCATTCTTGAATGGTTAATCATGGAAAATGAATCTCATCACGTTCGTGGAGACGGTAGTCCATACGTACACACGAGCGATGATATCACTCCCATGATCGTGGAATTGTATTAAAGTGTATGTATATTATTACAGAATCAATATCAAACTATAATAATGATATATATTCATTACTTTCACCGTTATACCCATCCATGTAAGGTCGTGGTGGAAAATAGATTACACCACGATGTGGAGACTGTATTCCGTACGTACGCACGCGCGGTGATTTCGTTTTCCGTAGGATAGATAGATGGTGAAATATGGTTGTTTCATACATATAATAAAATATCCGTATATCAGTGATACTGATTTTATTACTTCATAATGAAACAACTAAATAAGAATAAGTGGAATAAGAAATAAAGTTGAACAAATCGGTAATGGACATTACCTCTTCTTTGAAGTGCCTATTTGAGACCTCCTCTTAGGGAACTAAAATTGGTATTTGAAGAAGACAAAGACCACTATGATGTTTCTAGGGAAGTGGAGAATATAATTTTTCAGGTTTTAGACGAGCATTAAGGCACAAAGTGGTGTGAGGAAGAGAGGGAGGAGGTTCCCTTTTATAAGGGTGGAGAGGGGCACCTTTAGAATAACTAAAAATATTATTTTATTATAAAGTAATATTCGGTTTTTAATAGCACAAAATTGAGTTATTTAGAAGCTAAGGTGAGGATGGGTCTAAATCCTCTCATACAATAGAATTTAGAAAGGTTTATGTTTCTATTTTAATCTTATCATTTAGATATAACTTTAAGTTAAATAATTTTTTGTTTACCGTGTCTTGTTGTTTTCTTACACTATAAGGTTAATAAACATACTATAACAAGATAAAAGAACCCCAAGTTATTTATTATAAATATATATAACCTTATATAAGTCATTTTTACTAAAATTATATTTTTAGGAATAAACTAACAATTAATAATATAATATTTGTTTTAAAAACTATTTGATGTCAATTTTGACACTATTTGGTAATTGATTTTTTAAAAAATCATAACATAATGATTAGTTAAATAAAGTAAACAAAATTAATACTAACTTGTCTCATTAACCTATATAAATAGTTTAATTCATAAAAAGTTTAAAATTACATTTATTTGGGAATTTATAACATCAATTATGTCAATATTTCATTAAAAAGATAATTACTACATCATCATTGTGTCATAAATAAATTAAATTATTTAATGTCTAAAAATTACAATTAAAATACCATTATGTATGAAATCTTTTTATCTTTCTAATGAATATTTATAGTCGAATTTATATTATGTATTACCCTTTATTAAAAATTATTTACTTATTAAACTTTGATTTTAACTATTTTAACACTTCTTTATATAAAATAATAATAAAAGTCCTAATCTAATCCAAGTGTGCCTAAATGGTCATATTTTTTTCCTAAGGTTTTTTTGGTCGAATTACACATATTCAATAGATTTAGGACATGTTTTAGGGTAATAATAATATCATTTTTACCATTAATTATCCTATTTACTTTTAACAGTGGTCAATAAAAGTAAAAATTTACTATTCACCAAAAATTATTTTCATCCTATTGAACCACATTTTAGTCCTTTATATTAACCATGATTCTTATATTTCTGAAATTCAATTCACATAAGTGGTAAAAATTAATTTAAATTAAAAAAATTCAGCTTTTTAACTACCACTATGTGGTTTCACTATTCATCGAAAATTGATGTTTTTTAGAAAAATACCAAAAATTCAGCCTAAGAATTATTTGATATTCCAAATTCAAAATTTATGTCTATTTTTCCAAATTCATAACATATAAATGGAATTAGTTAATTTTAAATTTATTTTCTGTTATCAAAACAAATAGCGTGTTTTTAAGAGACAAAAACAATCAAAAGATTGATACTTGTTTATATCCAATTTCAATGTGAAATTACATCCAATGAAAAAAATGGGATTAAATGGTAAAAATATATTCTAATTACACTTTAAACACATTTAAAAAGATAATATTACCATATAAATTATTGTGATGAAAAAAAGTTGTTTTTAATTAAAATATAGCGTGTTTCTATTATTAATTAAAATATGGATGTTATCAGAATAATATGAAAAATGTATCCAAAGTAAAGTTTTATATCATGATTCCAAGTAATCAATTTATTTTGTCAAATTGAACTTATAGACAAGTCATAAACATGATTTCAAAGTGGGTGCTCCATCAAAAGGCGATAAAACTAAATTTTTTTAAAATTACTTATTTTACTCGAAAAATTGATTTTGTTCTCATACCATGTTCAAGAAAATGTTTAAGATGAATAATAATGTTATAAAATTCAAAATGTAGTTGATAATATTCATAACGGGTAGTTCATATAACATATCGTTGTTTAGAGAAACTCAGTATTGCGTACAACACAAGCTATTGTAGAAGGTTGTGATTGCGTGTAATACAAGCCAAGTCAGGGATGCGTGTTGTGAAAGCTTCTTTTGGTGTAGCGTACAACACAAGAAATTAATGAAATGAAAAAGAATATTTTTCATAAAATCTCGGGGTGTTACATTCTACCCCCCTTAAAATGAATTTCTCCCTCAAAATTCATGGGGGTTATTAATGGTTTACTACTCGAAAGTTTCTTTAATAGAAACCCACATCGTAAAAAGGAATACCAAAACTTGGATTTAAAAACTAAAGTATGAAATGTATCGGTTATCCAAATTAACTAATCATTGGGTTTCCACATAGGAGTACATAGGTGAAAATATGGATATGGAAGAAAAATCAAACAATCACTTTCTGATGGAGAGTGGTAGAGAAATGGCTATGAAAAATCCATCAATCACAAAGCCATATATTTTTGATGATCTAAGATACCATCTGATTCATCAGATATAAGGGCACTAGGACAACATTTTTGTTTTTCAAGATCATTTCCCTAAAGTTGATTAAATTTGAATTAGAAGAAATACTTTTGTGATTTTGGTAGAGTCTCACCATTTGTCGTTCTTTGGACAATTTCCACTTCACCTCTTAAAGAAATGAAGTTGAATTTTTCATTCGTGAAGTGTCAGCAGATCATGTGATAGAATGATGGGTCATTCCATCTATCTCAATCAAACGGTTATAAAAGTTATCAAAAATACATTAGTCCGTCTATATTGAGATAAATCATTTATGGTTCCTTAAATGGACATACACTTTATATATCATACTATTTAATATAATAAAACTTGTTTCTACTAAACAGGGACTTTCTATAGGCCAGTGGTAGGTGATAAAGGACAGTCGCACTTCGGTTGTGGGTTCGATTCCCACAGCCTTGTCCGACGCGATGGGATGTCGCCCATCCTGCATGTTGTCCTTTTTTTAAAACAACATTACTATAACATCCCATCAATAATTTCAAAAAAAAAATTTATCCTTAAACAATACTAACTTATGTCCAACATAATCCATTCCAATCTTTATGCTTATCTAAAATACTTCGGTCCAAGCTCATAGTATAGAAAACGATTACTTGAAATTTCATCAACCAAGCCTTTGAATACCATCATTTATCCCCCATATATCTTGTTGGTCACATTATAATCATTATAATACCTTAATCATGTATTCTCTTGAAAAATGAATACCCATTAAACCTTAGTGAAAACATGAATGCTGTCAAAAGCTAACTCTTTCTACTTACCAAAATCCAAAAATTCTATATACTCAAACCATGATATAACCTTCTACTTATATTAGTCATGAGCTCATTAATACTATCAAACATTTAATTTTCTCCTTATCCCTTCATTATGCGCATATCATCTACTTTCCAAAAATATCTGAATAACCTTTCATGGTTACTGGTACCATTAATCACACACTTTCAAAATGTAAGGAAAGACAATAGTGTAACAATCCTTAGTTTTCTCATTAATCCATAGTACCATGAGATTACTTATACAACATTACACTTGATAAACATCTAATCATTCCACTACCTTATTAAACCATTGACCAAGATTCATCAATTCTATAATCTCACAAATTATTTATAGTCTCTTCATCATCATCAACATAAATACTACACATACGACCATACTGATTCTCTTCATGAGAATTTCCCTTAGGGAATTGGTTTGCATAATGCCCGTACATTCCACATTTAAAACCTTTAACCATTGTTGATGTCGTAGCAATACTATTATCCTCATCCATGGTGTTAACTGAACCTTTTCCTTTGCACTTACTGGATTTGTGTCCTTCTTTTCAACACCCAAAGAATCTTCCAGTTCCTTTGAAACAATTTACTCGATGCCTCTTCCCACATGATTTACATGAGGGAATGTGAACTTTCATTCCTCTATGATCATCATGAAACTCAATATTTCTCTTGTTATCTGAGTCGGGAATCTTACCAAATTTGAGATTATTAATCATATTATGAGATTTCGGATTAGGTATAATAAAGACGTGCGAACTTCCAAATCCTGTTTCATTTGGTTTCTCATGACGAATATCATTCCATTGTCCGTCATATCCTTCATTATAATGAATCTTCCTGTTTCTAGCCATTTTCTAAAACCCAAAAATAATAGTGTGAGAGGCAAAAATCATGCTACGGAAAACAACATAGTAAAGGGGGAGTACCCTCAATATCTATCATTTTAGGTTAAATTCTAAGATCATTACTATATTTTTAGGACTATATCCTATACGTATACTTATACTTAGGGACAAACATAGAAATACCTTAGAAATATCTCTAGGGATCTCACTAATGTTTTCGAATCCTAGTTTCCAAATGTTGACTAAACCTTTCCTCTAATACCAACTGTAGAGACCCAAAGCTTGACGTACATGGTCATTACATTACTTCTGCGGAATACTTAATACATAACAAAAACATACACACAAGTACCATAATAGTTTAGTGTCTTTGGAAACATGGAATGTAATCTTCTAATCGTGGTGAAAGATCTTCAACATCTCCCATAAAGATCTTCCACTTTTTGATTCCTTACCTAAATCCTTTCTTTTAATCCTGGGGAAAAATAAAACATAAAAAGGGTGAGCTCAATTTCCCAGTAAGGGTAAGCATGGATAAAATAAAACATACCATATACATTTGAACATAAAAACTTGAACATAATGATTAAACATCAAAATCATGAGCAACGACATAAAAAATGGAAGTACATAAGGCATAGATCATAATGCAACATAAATAATGATAAAATAACATGGGATTAAAACATGTAATTGTGGAATCCATTAAGCACATGTAATGATTTCCATAGTATCCAAGGAATTGCTTCCAAGACCATCTTAGTGGACAAAGTCCCTTTCTGAATCGAGTTCACTCCTCGTTCCAGTCCTGTAATACTGAACCAGATTAACTTACCATTCCAGCCATGTCTATCTCATGAGATATAAATATTTACCCAATGAATTAGAGGGAGATATAGGTCCCACCGATCTCATAATTAAATCATTCTTACTTGTGCCACATAATAAACATAAATCATTCATAAAAACCCAATAAATAAAATGGGTTTCATAAACATCATCCCATCATCACATAATCCATATAAAATAAATGGATATGATTTCATAATAAGAAAAGTGAAACCATGTCAATCATAGAGACACTATACTTTAAACATGCACATATGAAATAATGTCATCGTAGATGAAAAATGGTTTTGATAAAACACTTGAAATGAATTCATGAGGAAAATATCCTTGTTTCATAAAAATCATTTTCTTTTCACAAAATGTCATGAAATTTTAAAAGAAAATGATTTTTTTGAAAATATTCATGAATTATTTTGGAGGAATATTTATGAAAATAAGGATTTATCAAATCCTTTCATGCCGTATAAGTTAAAAAAACATTCTTCTCGTACTTATGTCGGAAAAGTCAAAAAGTACCTCATACGAAAAATGACAAAAGATTCCTTCCATATCTATTACTAAAAACTCACTGAAGGATAAAATTGGATTTAAAAAATTGTAGAAGGATATAAATATTACATATTTAGGAAACAAGGATGTGGATGATAAATATTCCCCATTAAATTTTGAAGTATAAACAATCTCGGATAAAAATGAGATTGCGAGATTTTCCATTACCTTAGGTCTGATATGCTTCATACGATTCCGAACCTCCTGTATAATGATTTAAATAATGTCATTGACTTATTAAAGAATCATATTCATTGTTATTATATCATATATGGTTCACTTATGACTTTATATTACCCGTTCTTCTTTAAGTTCCATGTTAATGAAGCATTTTGGGTAAAATCATTTCATTTATCGTATGTGTGTTGACTTGTCATTCTTAATATTATTACTTATATCTTGATTTACATAATTCCAGAGTGTAAAACATGATTTATATATAATATATATTCATCATATTCATATATATTATAGATCTATAAAAACAATGGAAATACACCGTTCATGGAGACAGTAGGCCGTACGTACGCATGAACGCAGTTTTCAATTCCTTATTGAATTGAATGAAATTAAATAGATGACATATATATATATATACACATAAATCCAGTAGCTTTATTATGTCATATATTTCATTATTATTCATTATATATACTTTATAATCATTCTTTAATTGTTAATCATGGAAAATGAATCTCATCGCATTCGTGGAGACGGTAGTCCGTACGTACGCACGAGCGATGATATCATTCCCATGATCGTGGAATTGTATTAAAGTGTATGTATATTATTAAAGAATAAATATCACATTACAATAATCATATATATTCATTACTTTCACCATTATACCCATCCAAGTAAGGTGGGGGTGGAAAATAGATTACACCACGGCGTGGAGACTATATTCCGTACGTACACACGCGCGGTGATTTTGTATTCTGTAGGATGGATAAATGGTGAAATATGGTTGTTTCATACTTATACTATCATATCAGTATATCAGTGATACTGATTTTATTACATCATAATGAAACAACTAAAGAAGAAGAAGTGGAATAAGAAATAAAGTTTAACAAATCAGTAACGAACATTACCTCTTCTTTGAAGCCCCTCTTTGATACCTCCTCTTAGGGAACTAAAATTGGTATTTGAAGAATCAAAAGACATATAGGTTGTTTCTAGGGAAGCGGAGAAGATAATTTTTCAGGGTTTGGCCGAGCATGAAGGCACAAAGTGGTGTGAGGAAGAGAGAGATGAGGTGAACTTTTATATGGGAGGAGAGGGGCACCTTTGGAATAACTAAAAATATTATTTTATTATAAAGACATATTCAGTTTTTAATAGCTCCAAATTGAGTTATTTAGAATCTAAGGTGGGTATGGGTCAATATCCTCTCATCCAATAGAATTGAGATAGGTTTAGGTTTCTATTTTAACCTTATCAATTATATTTATCTTTAAGTTAAATAATTTTTCTTTTACAATGTCTTCTTGTTTTCTTACTCTATAAGGTTAATAAACTTACTATAACTAGATAAAAACAACAAGTTGTTTATTATAAATATATATAACCTTATCTAAGTCATTTGGCCTAAAATTAGATATTTAGGAATAAATTACCAATTAATAATATAATATTTGTTTTAAAAACTATTTGATGTAAATTTTGACACTATTTGGTAATTGACTTTTTTAAAAATCATAACATAATGATTAGTTCAATCAAAAGTACCTATATCAATACTAACATGTCACATTAACCAATAAAATTAGTTTAATTCATAAAAAGTATCAAATTATATTTATTTGGGTATTTATAACATCAATTATGTAAATATTTCATTAAAAATATAATTACTGCATAATCATTGTGTCATAAATAAATTAAATTATTTAATGTCTAAAAATTACAAATAAAATACCATTATGTAGGAAATCGTTTTATCTTTCTAATGAATATTTATAGTCTAATTTATCTTATGTATAACCCTTTATTAAGAATGATTTACTTATTAATCATTGATTTTTACTATTTGAACACTTCTTTAAATAAATTAATAATAAATGTTCTAATCTAATCCAAGTGTGTCTAAGTGGTCATATTTTATTCCTAAGATTTTTTTGGGTCTAATTACACTTATCCAATAGAATTAGGACATGTGTTAGGGTAATAATAATATCATTTTTACCCTTAATTGTCCTATTTACATTTAACCATGGTCAATAAAAGTAAAAAGTTAATATTCACCAAAAATTATTATCATCTCATTGAACCACATTTTAGTCCTTGATATCAACCGTGACTCTCATATTTCTGAAATTCAATTCACATATGTGGTAAAATTGAAATTTAAATAAAAAAAGTCAGCTTTTTAACTACCACTATGTGGTTTCACTATTCATCGAAAATTGATGTTTTTCAGAAAAATACCAAAAATTCAGCCTACGCATTATTTGATATTCCAAATTCAAAATTGATGTCTGTTTTTCCAAATTGATAACATATAATTGTAATTAATTAATTTTAAATTTAATTTCCATTATCAAAACAAATAGTGTGTTTTTAAGAAACAAAAACAATCAAGGGATTGATACTTGTTTATATCCAATTTTAATGTGAAATTAAATCCAATGAACAAGATGGGATTAAATGGAAAAAATATATTCTAATTACACTTTAAACCCATTTAAAAAGATAATCTAACCATATAAATTATTGTGATGAAAAAAAGTTGTTATTAATTAAAATATAGCGTTTTTTTATTATTCATTAAAATATGAATGTTATCAGAATAATATGAAACATTTATCAAAAGTAAATTTTTATATCCTGATTCCAAAGAAGAATTTTATTTTTTCAAATTGAACTTATAGAAAAGTCTAAAAAAAGATTTAATGTGGGTGCGCCATCAAAAGGCGGCAAAGCAACATTTTTTGAAAATTACTTATTTTACTCGAAAAATTGATTTTTTTCTCATTACATGTTCTAGAAAATGTGTAAGATGAATAATAATGTTATAAAATTCAAAATGTAGTTGATACTATTCATATCGGGCAGTTCATATAGCATATCGTTGTTTAGCGAAACTCAGTATTGCGTAGAACACACGCTATCGTGGAAGGTCTTAATTGCGTGTAATGCAAGCCATGTCAGGGATGTGTGTTGTGCAAGCTCCTTTTGGTGTAGAGTAAAACACAAGACATTAATGAAATTATAAAGAATATTTTTCATAAAATATCGGGGTGTTACACTGCATGTGTGTGTGTACACACAAACACAAACATAGAGATATATTTATATATGTATATCATAAACATTTTGTAAATGTACATAAATGCATTATAAACACACACTGACACACATATATAAGTACATTATATAAATTTCTTAAATTAATGCTTATGTATATAAAAAATGTATATATATATAAATTTTGGAATACATAACATTAATGTAACTATAAATATTTATAAACAAATATATAATATTTATATATGGTTTTATATATAAGAGACATTTATATTATGATTTATATTATACACATATTATGTTAAATACCACTATAATTTATAATTATGTATAATAAATTTATATTATATTATGTATAAAAATAAAAATATTATAGACAAAATTTAAAAAATTTATATATATATAAATATATATTATATTATATATATATATAAATATTGTATTATAAATATTTCATTATTTATACATTTATATATATTATATAATTATTATATATATATTTCAGTATAACAAAATAATTAAAAATCATTTTATTAAACATATATATATAATTTAATTATATAATATATTTACAATTATATGATTGTATTTAATTTTATTTATATGTATACATAAATATAATTGTGTAACGTTTTGTACATCTATAAGTATTTATTTTTATTAATTTTATTACAAATAATATTAATTATAACTAACATAATGTTAAAAAAATTTAACATATATATAGAAATATAATTTATTTTAGAAATAAATCATAGAAAACCCATGTTTTAGTTTTAATATATTAAATTTTAATGAAAAAATAGGCATATTTTTGAATAATAGGATTATTATTTTATATTATATAGAATTATTATTATACAATTACATTTACTTAATTACATATATATTAATGTGCATAATAATAAATATTGTGTTAAAACACATTATATAAATTTTTCTATATATTGTACTTCATATTTCATTAATTAAATATTTTATATGCTTTCTTTCATGTATAATATTTGTACAAATTTCATTTCATATAATATTAATTATATATAATATAAATATTAGTTCAAAATTTATTTAAAATATATGTGTTTCATATAATATTAATTATAAATAATATTATAAAATTTATAAAAATAAATATATGTTAATGTTCATAATAATAAATATATATATTGAAATACCTTATATGAATATTTTATTAAATATATTATATAAATAATTATAAATATATTATAAATTAATATGTAAATAATATATAAATATATAGTTATGTATATAAATAATTCACATATTTATTTATTTATTTCTAAATAATTAAATATATTTGTATATAAATCACATTAATAGAATTATAAAATATATTTACTCAAATATATGTGAATACAAATACAAAACATATATTTTATATAGATGTGTAAATTAGAAATAATATAAATTTATTATAAAATAAACACATAATATATATATATATAATTTAATTCATATAAATATAAATCTAGGATATTTATTTTTATGTATTTAAATATTTACTCAAATAATTTTTATTTGAATAATTATACAAATATATATATATATAGACAGACACACACACATAAAAAAATTGTTGTGTATATAGAACAACAAAAAACATCAACTTCGTGGAAGAGGCGATCCGGTTTCTGGCCAAGGTGTTGGTTCAAAATCCATTGGAAACATTCAATGAGTGGGCCACGAGACAGCATGGATAGGGAGGGGTGGCTGAATAGCAGCAAGGAAGGGCGCAATGGATTTAGATGTGGGGCATAGCTTATAAGGGAACCAATTGTATGGAGAGGCATAAGGGGGATTGGAAGCGACGCACATTGCATAAGGGAACAAGAGGGGATGGCGGAGCCACAAGAGAAGGGATCCAAAGTGCAGGGCAATGGGGAAGTAGATTCAAGGCATGGAGGGGAAGAGAATCAGATCGTGGGAGTTTTAACAAAAAATAAATAAATATTTAGAGGTAGTTTATTGAAACCACCCCTAAATATGGCACAGATCGTCCCTATTAATGGTGGTTAAACCCCCCTCTAATTGAGACATAAATACTGGAAGTTTTGAGAATGACCCCTAATATACGATATATCACTCACATAGCAATAATTTCTAACTACCTCTATGTTGAATTATACAGTAGAGGTGGTTAAAACCCCATCTAAACTGATATTTTGTAGTGACATTCGGGGGGGGGGGTTATATCCTCCTATGAAACTACCAATACATTTGGAAGTTGATATATATTCATTATCATAACTTAGTAAAGCTAAAGATAATAAACTAATAGTCTCATAGTTCCATCTTCTTTCTTCATGAACATGAGCTCTGCTACCCACAGAGAGAAGCCTTGCCGAATGAAACCTTTTCTTTCCCGCTCCTCCTACAACACTTTCAGCTCCCAAAATTTCATTTGTTCATAAGATATATGGAAAATAATAATAGTCCCAATAATAAGATCAATTATAAACTCCACTTCCCGTATAGGTGCCACCCATGAGATGTTATTGAGAATGGCATATGGAAATTGATCCACACCTGCAAGAAAACTGGTAACCATGATCTATTCTATCAATGAAAAAGTCAATGATAGTAAGTGATATGAAATTGTTCTGAATGTTGGTTCCAACCGGACTGTTGCACATATCTTTACAACCCTTTTCCCACTGATGATATGTTTGATGTTGTCTTCAGTTGTAAAAAATGTTGTCATGCTATAATAGTTGATTTGAACCTCAAAAATTTCAACCAATCCATACCTATAATTACATCAAAGACATCCATCTCTGACACTAATAAATACCTAAGAGGGGTTTATATTCCATTTCCCTAAGAGGGGTTTATTGTTTTCTGATAACTGTCACCATCTCAAGTTTCAATCCTAGAAAATTAACAACATAAGAAATAATGAAGGAATGAGATGTGCCAGTATCAAAAAACCATTTCATAAGGGTATAATTCAATAGAATCACACCTCTCATTGAATATGGTCCATCTTAATCATTCACAATCAAGTATGCAAATCCATATAATTGCTTCATCATTAGATGTTTCTGTTTATTGTCTTGCAGAGAATTCACATGAAGAAGATTCATGGTGTCCCTAAAATCACCCAGGCTAGCTCTTATCTACTAACGATTATGATTCTTCTATCCTAATCTTGTTGAAGAATACAATTATTTTGACACCTGAGAAGTGTCTCAAGATCCCGAACTCATAGCACTGCGACAATAGCATTGAATAGTTCCAATATTGTTGAAGTTGTGGAATGCTCTTGGTTGTTTCATACAATCTCGTTTCATGTGGTGGAATTAGCCACCTTGGAGACATCCAGCTGGTATTTTTTATTTTAAGGTAGATTCACTAATCCAACTCATTGATTATGATTCCCATTACCACATTGGAAATAGGTTTCCACAAACTTGTTTCTCCAAATATTCGACTTACCACTATTTCATGTATGTATCATCTTGCTTCCACCTCCCATAGCACCTGAGATGTCCTGTTTACACACTATATCTTTGTTCACCATCTCTGTATAATCTATAATATAGAGAAACTTAATCTTTGAGGGAATTTACTTCCTTATCCCTTATTCAAATATGTTTTCTTTCAAAGATTCACTGTACAGATCTTCGGGTGAACTGTGCACTAAATTTATGAATTTATCATTATATTCTGTGACATAGAGATTTTCCTACTTCAGGATGAATAATTCTATTTTTCATTGGATTCAAAATGCATGAGTATAGAATTTTTTTGTTGAAAAATTCCTCAAAATACTACCAACTAATACCTTCAACAAGTTTAGCTTGAACTGAAAAATCCCACCATAGGAATGAAATAATTTTTATAATATACATTTACAATTTTAATTCCATCTCTACCCTTGTTGTGATGAAATAAAATATTTGATTCATCCTATTCACCCTCACCTCATCACTTTCTGGTTCCAAGTCACCCTGAATGATGGGTGGATTCCTCTTCTTGAACTGCATGTAATGGTCCACCTACCATGCCTCAACCCTTAGGTTCAAGGGTCCACAACATTGATTTCATAGAAGATAAACTACACCAGATCATAGATCTTCTATGGATAAGGTGCATCCATATTATCCACGACTTCCTATAGTTAGATTATACGACGTTGACCGTGTTCTATTTTCTAAAAAAACAACAAATTATGTACGTATCAATCTCTAGGAAATGATCTCTTATCATTTCATAGTCTATCATATCAAATATAACAACATTTTTATCCATATTTATCCATTTTTGAAGAAAAATATTTTTTTTAAAATGAACCATTTTCAAAATACATCAATCATTCCATAATTAAAGACATTCATTTGAAAATAAAATTAATTCATTTTTTTCAAAAATATAAACCATGATTCAAATAATTTCATTACTCAAAATGATATATGAAATTATAGTGATAATTCAATCCTTTTCAATTCATGTCATTCTCATATCATTGTCTACACACATAATAATGAGATTACAAAATCCTATAAGTGTCTCCAAATCAATTATGTATCCAACTCCTTGGAAACTTGATGTTCAACATAAAAAGATAGATAAATATTTTTATTATCTACATTTTATGACCAAAAAATCCTAATCCTTTATAAGAATACAAACTATGGAATAAAAAATTAGGAAGTTAAACTCCAAGACAAATAAAACTAAAGACTACTTGTTCCACATAAAAAGGGCCAAGATGATACCATATTTAATGACCTGTCGCTACTAAATTTCTTGAGAATACCATAAATAATTTCTTGGCCTTAATATACATAATCCACACACCAAAGGCAAGAAATAAATTCTGATGGGTTTTAAATACAATGGTTTAGGATTTACCCTATAATATTAAACTAAATCCCCAAAAATCAACAACCCAAAATAAATATATGATGCACGATCAAAATAAGGACAACTCAACAATATATTTTATACCATAGTAAACCAAAAATGTTCTAAAATGTAGGTCAAATAAAACTCAATGAAAAAAGCCAAATATAACATAAAAAGACTCCAAAATAATCACAATACTCCATACACCACTATCTTCATGCTCCTCTATCACCAAACTTCCCAACAACTCATGATGTGGTTCTAAAACCTTCTGGTACTCAGCCATTTCCCACATCCCAAAATATGAAATCTACCAAGACACTAAAGTGATATTGAATGGGCGAATATAAAACATATTTGGTCTTCTAAATTAATATTCCTACTCACTCCACTATGATTGAAATGTTAGCAACATTTATATAAAATAATGATACAAAATAATTTCCAAAAATAGTTTATATGCAAATATAAACACTTATCAACATAGTTTATAACTAAATATAAAAGAATGTAAAACAATTTTATATAATGTTATTTTCCATATATATAGTCATAAAATTCTTTAATACCCTTTTTAAATATCTATATTTGAATAATAATTTAATTCTTCATATCTATAATTCCAACAATGAGTGCTTCATTTTGACAGATCCATACCCATAAGTGGTTCCTCATCGTTCTACCAATTCATCACAAGATAACTAAATCCCATGTGCCATTACACCATTTTAGAGAAGAAAAATGTCATATTTCAACCATTACATGTAATTCAATTTGACTACAAACACCATGTTTTCGAAAAAACCATGCCAATTTCGGTAAAATCCATTCATTTAAATAAAAACTATCAATTTATTGATACTTTCAATGGTTAAATATAACAACCAAATAATTCAAATAAAATCATAAATTTTAAAAAAAATGTATTAAATAAACTTATAAAAATTATATAAAATCTCCAACATTAAATCTCCATTTTCAAATTATGATCAAAAGTCAATTTCAAGAACTCCCATTTTTCTAAAATTTCATAATTCCCAAACCTTCACTAAGAGAGCTCCCAATTAATTATTAATAGCCAAATCATATATATTATGACATAAAAACTAAATTTGAATTAATTACTTAATATTAAATCATGGTGTATTGAGATTGAATCTACCTACATCGCTTATTTCGATAAAAACTGAACACAGACAAAGAACACTCAATAATCTTGGTTAGGATTCTTGGAAAATACATTGGATATCCTACCATATCATAAGAAACACAAAATCAATTCTTTTTTGTGGAACCAATTATATATCTACCCCTAATAAGTGTAGATAAACATAAAAAAAAAAGAAGAAATGAGTTGTATATCTAAGAAAGTGTGGAAAAAATAATGAAGAAAAGTATCTTACTGAAAGAATCAGCCTTCGAATCATAAATGAAATCCTTAAAATTACTTCTATATTGATGGGAGAACCTTCTTTTCCATTTGGAGAAGAATAATTTCGTGTTAGGATTGTTCAAGGATGAAAATGTGTAGAGAGAAGTGAAAAATATACCAGATCCACATTTAAAGGAATTGGTTTCTGGATGTGCTTGGTTTTGTCCCATGGTTTGGGAAAACCATCTGCAACCAATGTACCCCCCATTTTTTCCCAACAGATTCCAAGATCACTCCATACTCTCCACATATTTACCCATAACTTTTAAACACATAAAAAGCATACAAAATATTTATATACCAAAAATCAGGGATGCCACAATTGTAGTCTTTTATAAAAATAATCAATTCATTATGGATTTATTGAATATTAATAATTTGTTCTTGAATTATATGCAAGAAAAACATTCCTTTCATAAATTTCAAGAGAATTCACAAAGTACGTCATTTGTAAAATAAAAATATTATTTTTTTCATAATGTATAGTAAAAAACTCAATATTAGGTAAATGTGAATTTAAAAATCCCTAGGAGTATAGAAAAAAATGATTTTTTAGAAAACATGGACATGAAATATAAAAATTCTAAAATAGATACTTAATATGAAAAAAACCCAGATATTGATGAGATTGTGAAATAAATACTCTTATATTTATAATTTGTAGAGTCATATTCCCCATGAATGAAAGAAAATTATATATATATTAAAATTCCATAATCATATATATATAATTCATAATATTTAATTATGGTCAATCTTCACACCACATAGAATAGACATGTAGGGTATAAGGTATGTGACTCACAAAAATAAATCTGAGACAAAAATCCCTTACCTTAAGTCCTGACTCCCATTTTACTAGTGAAAACCACCAATATAATAAATAGATGAGTATTATACATATAATATCTAACCATATTCATATATATATCTATCCATATATTAATTACATAATACATTATATTACCTACTGTTAACAATTCCAAGTTTAAGTTATGTTTTGGGAAATAACTAGCTTTATTTATCGTATGGGTTCTGATTTTTTGTTCTTGGTCATCATACATAGATTATGAAATGATTATATACATAATTAAAAAAATGATACAAATATCATATATACTCATTATATATTTATTTATGGGTACTCTAGAAATTTAAATGAAAAAATCACTATGTATAGAGACCGTAGGTCGTATGTACACATGGACACTGTTTTAATTTTCTTTTCATATTAAAATATAAAAATCATTTTATAATTTATCATTTCAGAATAATTTTAATGTAATATATATAATATATATTAATGAAATTAATCCTTATTGACATCCATGTGAAATATTGAATAAAAACTAATCACATCACATCGTGGAGATGGAAATCCATATGTACGCACGAGCGACATTATCATTTCACAAGAAGAATAGATCATAAAATTGTATATCTATGATATTATCCTTAAATAATTATGAATTATTCATCAAAATGATATCTAAATATTAAACTCAATATAATTCCCTCTAAAAATATGGGATGATGGAAAATGAATTAAATGACTACGTGGAGATGGTATGTCATATGTACACATGAGAGATACATTCACTTCGTGTTCGATGGGAAATGGGCTCTATAATGGTTAGTTAATTATAATTACAAAATTTATGATTATTTGGGATTCTTAATTTCTAAATTTTTTATATATATATAATATATTAGTATGAGGTATATAAGAGTAGAAAAAGGGATTGATTGGTTTGAGAGATTTCTTCTCCTTTTTAAATGGCTCATTTAGATCTCCTCTAAAAAATATACATAGTCCATTGGGAAGACCAAAACCTCTATAATGTTCATAGGGATGTTTATATGTTAATGTGGTTGATTTTTTTTCATGAAATAAGTTTCAATGTGATTAAATTTGATGATAAAGTTTGTGTCCTTTATAATGGAGGCGAGGGGAAATTTTATAATATCAAAAAATAATAATTTATAGTAAATACAATGTCAGTAAAAATACCCCAATAATGATATTCTTACAAATATTATATTATATAATGTTGTAAATTTAATCATCCAATAAATTTTATAGAGTTGTTGATGTAATCTCTATCTATTTCTTTATGATTACCCCTTGGTTAAGTTATTTTAATTTTAAATATCGTAAAAAAAATTTAATGTTAAGAGTATGCAAATTTGGCATATAAAGATTGAATTGGACAATAACTATTAAATTAAGGATATTTTAGACTATATATCATTTCCCAGTCTATATTTATTATTTTTATGCTTTTAAAATAATTAAATAAAATATTACATTTATAAAATATCATAAGTGTCAATTTTGACACTATTCATTATTTTTATTTTCCTAAAAATATCATAACAACATGATTTCATAAAAAATAAATATTTTTAGACATTCCTAACATGTCTTATTTATCTAAAAAATTTGTGGATGACATCAATTATTATATATTATATTAATTTTAAATTTTTTTATATCAGTTATTTGGTATTTTCATTAATTAAATGATTAATGAAACATCATCTTATAAGCGATTAAAATATTAATTTTTTCCTATAAATTAAAAATAAATAACCTTGATGAATAAAAAAATTAAAAATAAAATAAATAATTATAGTATACTTTATATTATATATAACCCCATATTAAAATTGATATTTTTATTATAAATAAAATAAAAAATCATATTGTTTTCGTTTTATAAAATATTATTAATGTATTACTCTCATTTATGTGGATTAAAAAGGATATAATACCAACCCAAATATTATTTTTGGCTACACCCCACTAAAAATTTTAAATTTGGACAAGTGTTGTGGTAATTATATATTTTTTATTTTATTATTTTCTACAATTTATTGCTAGATGTACTAATTAATGTATTTATAAGAAATACTTATGTTGTCATACATGATTCCCAAAAATAAAATAAACCGTTTACATAATTTTAACCATCTTATTCAAAATATTTAATCCATTTTTGTTTTTTAAAATATGTTTGAGTAATTAATTTGAAATTAATCCCATTGATTAGTGGATAAATTAGTTTATTAAACATTAAACATGTAAAATATTGATTCATTTATATATCTAAATGCAATGTAAAATTACTACCATATACCTATATTAGGTTAAAAGGTAAAAATTTTATATTGTTATGAATTATAATGAATCAAAAATGTAATTTAAAAATTTAAATTATGTCAATAAAAACATATGTTTTTAGTAAAAAGTTTGCATTTTTTATTACTCATCAAAATATGAATGTTATCATAAAAATATAAAAATATATAAAATTAAATTTTTATATTCCTGTTTTTAAAAATAAGGTTATTTTTTATGAATATAATATATGTATGAGTAAAAATTGGTATTAATATAGGTTCAATAAAAGGTGATAAAATTACCTTTTGGAATAATATTGGTTTTATGTATTAGATTAGGTTGGTTATTAAATTGTGCCTATAAAATGTATTGTATGAATATAAAAAATATATGACTAAATATGCAACCCATTTAATTCACTAATGTCATTCAAAAATTATAAAAAATTTAATTTATTAATAGAAAACCACATTAGAGAATTAAAAAATTATTTCCTTTTTAATCAATATGTGTATAATATCATTTCTAACTAATTGGTAAACAATAATTTCATATTATATACCTAATATTTTTATTAGTTAGTTGATATTATTCCCAACCACAAATTTAATGTCTGGGTTATATCTTTTGATATTAAATAATAATATTTTAATTATATATCCCTATTTGGTAAAACATAGTATTGTATGTAATGCAAGCTATACAAAGAAATCATTGATGTGCGTAACACATGCCAAGTATAATGATGTTTATAATGAAAGCTAATATAAGTGTTTTATATAACATAGTCATAAATTAGGGTTTCATATAACACATGCGAATCAAAGTGTTTTGTATAATGTAATGTATATTTAGTATTGTATAAAATGTAAAATATCAAAAAGATTAAATTAATTCAAAAAATACATTTAAAAAAATCATAGGGTTTTTCATGTTATCCCCCTTAAAATTAATTTCTCCCTTAAAATTCATATAGGGTATCAAATGTGTAATTCTTTAACTCTCCATTCATAAAAACCAACATTGTAAAAATTTATTACTAAAACATCATTAAAAAAAGAATGTTAGAAACATAATTGTTAACCAATATAAATCGTAACATTGTTTCCACATAAGTGAACATAATGGGAAAGTGAAAACATATACATTGAAAATAAAAAAAATGATGTTCTGATGGGGGGTGATGGAGAAACTTTTTAGGATAATTCATTAAATAAAAAATATATATCCAAATTTGGCTTAAAGAGTTTAATAACGTCCTAAAAATGATGATACCATTACAAAAATTTATTTCAATTCCCTTTCTTTCTAAATTTTAATAATTTTTCAAAGAATATACAATTAATTGATTTTAAGATATAATTAATCTCTATTATGCTTTGATTGATCTCCACTTAAAAACTTATTCCAAGAAATAAAGGTGAATTTTTCATTCATGAAGCGTTAGTAGATCATGGGTTCCATAAATAGAAGGATAGATCATTCCATCTATCATTATGATAATAAAATATTAGTAAAAGATATCCAATTTTAATAAGTCCACCTACGGTGAGATAATACATTAATCTTTAAATACATCATTAGAATATTAACATGGACAATTACACAAACTTTTCAAATTATAAACCTTAAATCATATTAAATTACAAAACATTATATATAATTTCAATAAATTTATCAAAAATAACCTTATCATTGTTCCCCTATATGTCATAATAGTGTTCAAATATGTGAATATCTTCAGCCAGTATTATCCATAATCAGTGTAATAACCTAGATTATCATAAATCCTTATTGAAAACATAAATTCTTTATTAATCCATATATTATTGGATATAGTCCTTACGTAAAAAATATATCATCATATAGATTTGTGATAGCATGAACCACTTTTTCCACATATCCATAATCATATCCACGGTAATCAGTACCGTCAAATTTACTTATTCATATCCATCATATCATTATCATATAATTATCAAATCTTTTGGAATGTATTTCATGTTATCTTTCCATCAATATTACCCCCCATGAATATCACCTTAATAGTAAATCACTTTTCTAGTTTGTTAGAAAAATTTAATATATTCATTTGAATCATTAGTGAAAAATATAAACTAAAGAATCTTTATATAATTCTGTATTCATAATTTTTGAATCCAAATACATAAAAACAACTGTTATTCAACAGCATCCTTCCTCCATTAACAAGGATACCTAATCATATTACTCAATGCATTTTTCCATTCACATTTTACAGGTAGTCTAATCATAATCAATAATATAACCATTAATTATACCACATTGATGATTCAATTCAAGATCATTCCTATTAGGACATAGGTTTTCAAAATTTCAATTCAATCAACACATAAAAATTTAAACTATTTATAATAACTTGGGGAGGTGAATATTTCCATCCATTTCTTTAACATAAATTTGTATTTTTCCTTTTCATTTACATTTTTTTTCCTTCATTCACACAGTCAAAACATATTCTTGTCCCATTGAGACATTTAGTTGGGGGTTTCTTCCCACACTCTTAAAATGTCATTACTCGTCCCTCGGGGCCCATGTCGTGAGTAACCCAATCCCACCTTCCATAGGCCATGGGATAGAGACTAGCACTGAAAGTCATTTTCCCTATAACCAAGAAGGAATTGGCATTATAACCTATAAACACACAGCCAAGCACACGAAAAGATAGGGACACAAGTAAACTTTATAGAAAAAAGAGTGTTTAAAGTAAGAGGGGTCGGAATACAATCCCAATAGTAAAGGTACAAGTACAACATAAATACAATACAACTAAATAAGAGAAATATAGATACTCGGTATTCCTCTGAGGTTCATACCTGATGAGTAGGTATAGATCCCCTCCCCAGCTCTCCATGTCCACCTTGCTGCTCTACTTACTGATACACCGTATGGTCCACCTCCAGTAACCGTCTAGTCCTTGTACCCTCATCCATAGTCTGCAATGTCCGTCGTAAGTACCAAACAAAACGAGGTGAAGGCATATCCCATGCAATGGTGAGTATAACGATACTTCATAGGGACCCCAAGACCCTAAAGCTCTCACAAAATCCACAAAGCATGAAAATCAACTGACAACCCTACAAATTTATATGCCCTTATATATACATATGTTATCAAGTTTTCCCATATCAACCATGAGGAAACACAGAGTCCAACTCAAAACGAACATGCTCAACTGTTCCATAATGGAAGAATTACCCTAGAGGTAAGTACCACACAGGTATGCCATAAAGAAGAATACCACCAAGGTATTACCACAAAGGGAAAGTATCAAACATGTATGAACTCATATCAAACTAGGTATATCTTAGGCACAATAGTAGAGATGATTATATGTAACTACAAAATTATCTTACTTTATTACGGGGTAGACCCACAAAGGATCCTAATCATCATCAGAACCACAGAGGATAGTAGTACATCATCTGACCCAAAAAGAGTCATAGTACCTCGTCAGACCCACACATGATCCTAGTACATCGTCATACCCACAGAGGATCCTAGTACATTGCCAATACATCATCAGACCGACACATGATCCTAGTACATTTCCAGTACATTGTCAGACCCAAACTGGATCCTAGTAAATCACAAGTACGTCGTCAGACCCACACAGGATCCTGGTACAATTCCATTTGTCAACATACCCACACCAGATCTTAGTAAATAGCCAATACGTCTTCAAACCCACACATGATCCTAGTACATCGCCGGTGTGTCGTCAGACCCAGGCAGGATCCTAGTACATTTCATGCACGTCGTTATACCCACACAGGATCTTAGTACATCACCAGTACATCATCAGACACAGAAAAGATCTTGGTACATTTCCAGTACGTCGTCAGACCCACACAAGATCCTCGTACATCGTCAGTATGTTTTCAGACCCACACAAGATACTAATATATCACCAGTTAGTCGTCTGACCCACATAGGATCTAGTACATCAACAATATGTCTTCATACACACACCGGAACCTCGTACATCAACAGTACATCATCAGACTCTCATAGGATTCGATTACATTGCTAGTATGTCGTCAGGCCCACACAGGATCCCAGTACATCATCAATACATTGTCAGACCCAAACAAGATCCTAGTACATCGTCACTACCAACTACAGGGTTCCCTAACGAATCCATATTTTCTTTGAGAGTGTCCACTCCTCAAGTTACTAGTCAATACTCTAACTGCCATAATGTCCCACAAAGAAGTATCTCAATGGCGTTCCATGTCATAGGTGTCTCAACACAAAAGACGGTGCTTCAATCGGATGACCGACCTATAATTTAATAGAATTTTAGTCTTGAGGGCCCGGTTGGATTCATTCTCGATCCAACCTGACCATACACCAACCTTATCCAAATCTACAATGGGGTATACTAAAGGGACCTTCTCGCTCCATGGTTTCATGCACCACAAACGGTTCGTCAAATGGGCACATGTGCCTCTGTTATGGCCAAAAGAGTAATAATGGTTCGAAGAAGGTCTGTGTCCGGTCCGACTCGGGTGGACCGACCCGGCCTGGGCCGATCCGACCCAGTTTTGGATGACCTGGCCCGCATTGGGCAACCCGACTTGGCGGCTTGACCTAGTGGAGGGGAGGACGTGTGGCGACGCAAGGGCTGCGGGCGGCACAAGGGCCGCAGGGCGGCGCAAGGTCCCCAGTACTGTGTGGGGGCTGCATGGTAGTGTGGGGGTTGCGGGCAGTGTGGGGGCCACTGGGTGTTGCGGGGTCTGTGGGGTGATACGGGGGGCCGCACTGCGACACGGGGGGCCACTGTGTGGTGAGGTGGATGAGGTGCGTAAGGGCGTCCACAATTGCACTGTCACCTTCTTCACAGCTGATGGTGTGCCAGCCAAAGAATCCAAGTCCCACCGGTTCCATTCATCATCACTGGTCGCCACTTTCTTCAAATGTGACGAACACAACCAAAACTCATGAAGTTGAGGATAGATCGGTCCATGTTCGTTTGGCCCACACGCTACGCATTAGGGTGGTAGTAAACTGCTTATTAAAATTCTATAAAGAATGCCAAACCCCGCAGCCTCTGGCAATGATTATTCTGAAACCCGCAAAAAGAAATCATCCATGGATCAACTAGTAAAAGAGTCGATCCACATTCATTTTTTAGAAGAGAAGAACGTGGAAATCATTAATCACACATAATCAAACCTCTACCTTAGAGGATTCTAGATAGAGGTAACAATGAAGGAGATGATGTCATTGGGGATAATGGCATAAGTGTTCATCACTTCCATAAGAGGCCTCCAAAGTTATCTCGAACATCATCCTCGTTCTTCAATTATGGAGTGTTTTATTTATTGGAGGATGTATTTCTCCACGATTCTATAAATATCCTCCCTTATATTCCACACTCTCCCAAAAATACCAAGAGATGAAATGAGAACATAAATTAAAATGCTTTTAAGGTAAGTTGACACCATAATAAAATGACACTATTTATTTAAAATAGAGAAAAAATGACTAATATACTCAATTAAATCAGGAGGAGTAATTACCTGGGAGTTAAAAGGGTGTCTCCATTAAGGTGGATTCGGGTGGTCCCCACCACCATGGATTCAAATTGGGTTTTTTAGTTTGGGTGGTACCCACCTCTTAACATCCATATGGGAGTTTGAAATAAAAATAAATGCTCTTAAACAATATTTATTTTTCTTTTTCCATGAAAAATTGAAAAAGTATCTTTCACCATCGACCTACTGCGGTCGAGGTAAAGGTCCAGTTAAGAGAATACCATTGCTACGAGTTCAACGGTGTCCTCTGATTTCAATTCCGAGCACTGATTCAAAAGATAAAATAACATGCCCACACGTTTACTGAACGTTCCCAAAAAAAATTAGAAACTCATTTGGCGATAACCGAGGCTCGTAATCACACGACATAAATTTTCGCAGACTAATAAAATTCAAATTTAATTTAAAAAATTTACAATGAATTTCCAAGTCATTACATTCTCCCCACCTTAGGGAATTGCACCCACGAAAGCCACATCACAAAACTAGGAAAAAAAGTGGTGGTACTGAGTAAGAATCTGAGCCTCCTGCTCCCATGTGCTCTCCCAGAAGTTCTCGTGCTTCCAGCGAACAAGAACCATTGGAAATGACCTCCCACGATGGACCTACTACTGTCAATCCTCAATGTCCATAGGAACCTCCAAAAACGTCACCCCATCATCGATGTTTAACTAGCCAGGGTCGATGACATGAGATGGGGTCGTTCACGTAACTCCTCAATTGGGATAAGTGGAAGAAGACGTGCACCTGGTGGAACTGAGGGGGATGTTCTAGGCAGTATGTCACATCGTCAACTCTACATTGGAGCTGAAAGGTTCCGATGAACCTCAGAGATAACTTGTCGCCCCGGCCAAATCTCTGAAAACCTCTTCAAGGTGAGAACCATAGAAAGACGTCGTCTCCACCCTCGAACTCTAGTGTTCTCCGTCTCCTGTCAGAATTATACTTATGCCTGCTATATGTAGTCTTCATCCACTCCAGGATGATCTAAACCTTCTTCCGTGGAAGCCCGTACCATCTCTGGTCCCACGAGTGCTGACACCCCTGGGTTAGTCCGCCACAAGGGTGATCTGCAATGTCGCCCTTACAAAGCCTCTAAATGTTTCATCCCAATGGTCGAGTGATACCTATTGTTGTATGAAAACTCAACCAAGGAAAAGTGATCCTACCAGTTATGACTAGAGTCGAGGAAGTAAGCACGCATCATGTATTCAAGTGTATGAATAGTTTTCTCAGTCTAGCTATTCGTCTGTCGATGGATGGTGGTGCTCCAAAGAAGCCACATCTCGAAAGCCTCATGCAACCCCATCCATAGACGGGAAGTATAACATGCATCATGACTAGATAAAATCATCGAGGGTACTTCATGTAGCCTCACAATCTCCTACACATTGAGGTTCCCCAAACAATCTACTGAACCTTGCCATTTTATCGGTAGGATGATGGACGACATGGTGACTCATTCAACAATCACCCAGATTGAATCATGATCTCGGGATGTATGTGGAAGTACTTTCATGAAGTACATGGATATCCCATACTACATCCATTCTATGAACTCTAAAGGCTGAACAAAGCCTGCTGGTACTTGATGCTCCGCCTTCATTTGCTAAAAAGTAAGGCATCTAGAGGTAAATTATGCTACTTCTTTCTTCATTCCCAGCCACCAGTGCTGTCGTCGGAGATCTTGGTACATATTTTCCACTTCTGGATGTACCGCTAGAGGTTATGTCTGGAAATCTCTCAACACTTCCTCCTAAAGAAACACTGGTACCATGGTGCATCCTTTGAAAAGAATGTCATGCTCCCCACTATCGGAAAATCCATCTGGTGCTTGTCCTATGGATATCTGAGAACTTCGAGCCTTGCAGTCAGTGTCCCCACATTGCGCCTCCCTGACTTGCTAAATAATTGGTGGAGTGACTGTAATATATTGAGGAAAACTTGGTCCATCTCGATCCACAAATGATATCTGCAAAAAGGTATGTGGATCTGTCACCTCACCTAGCTGCTATATACCAGATCTCCTAGTTAGTGAATCTTCTACAACATTCCTCTTCCTAGGAGTATAGACTATCTCTAAGTCTTAGTCCTCGAAGAACTCAATAAAATGTCATTGTATCAGCTTTATGTCCTTCTGAGAGAAGATATACATGAGACTCTTGTGATCAGAGTACACTATAAAGACAATCTACCATCAAGTAATGTAAAAAAATCTTCGTGGTGAAGACCATTGCTACTATATCCTGGTCATGGGTAGTGTAGTTCTGCTTATTTTGTCTCAGATATCATGAACCATATGTGATAACTGCTCGTTCCTGCATCAGGACACATTTGAGCTCGGTCCCTGATGTGTCGCAGTAGACTACGTACCCTACGCCCTCCTTCGGAAACCTCAAGATGGGTTCACTAGTCAGTCTCTGCTTCAGATCCAGAAAACTCTGATGGCATCTCTCTAACCCAACGAAGGGTTACCCCTTCTTCGTCAATGCTGATAAAGATGTTGTAACTCTGGAGAAATATGGCTCAAAACTCCATTAGTATACGATCAATCCTAGAAAACTCCATACCTCTGTCACACTCCTGGGTGGCTCCCAAGCATGTAGCAACTCAATGTTGTTGGATCTACTGTAGCTCAAGCCTCTAAGGTGACATTTCCAAGAAATTGAACCTCTCGGATCCAGAACTGGAAATATGAGAGATTACCATAAACCCGGTGCTCTTGAAGTGTGTCTAGATCTATCTTCAAATGATAGGCATGCTCCTCCTCAGTGGTTAATTAAATCATAATGTCATCAATGAAGACCACCAAAAAGTGATCAAGGTATAGCTGAATGATCCTGTTCATGAGTCCTGTGAACACTACTAGGGCATTGGTTACGCCGAATGGAATAAGTAAGAAATCATAATGGATGTACGAACATCTGAAATCCATATTCCTCACATAATTGTCTCACACTATGAGCTGGTGATAGCCTAATCTGAGGTCTATCATTGAGAACCACTTTCTCCCGTCATCTAATCAAAGAGGTCATCAATCCTTGGGAGTGGGACCTTGTTCCTCATGGTCACCTGGTTCAGGCACCGATAGTCAACACAAATCCTCAAGATCCCATCTTACTTTTTGGGGAAAAGAATTGGGTATTCATAAGGAGAAACACTAGGCCAAATGGACCCTTTCCCATGTAAGTCCTCCAGCTGTACCCGCTTCTTACAAAGCTCCATGGGAGCCATCTGATATGATGGGTTGGATATCGGTGTCATCCCGGGATACAAGTCAAAGTAAAATTCTACCTCTCTATGAGGAGTTAGACCCGAAACATCATCAGAGAAGACATTCGCCTACTATTCCACCACTATAGGATAACTAGGAATTTCCACATTAAACACTCCGAGGGAAACGCTATCCAATTGATTAGTGATTGGCAGCACTCTCCTCTAGGTAAGTCCATATTATGCTGCAAAGGCTCCTTCTCACCGGAGAAGGTAAAACTGGCCCCATCCGTGCACACACACTACACATTTCACCAAATACAATCAATATAATCATGGACTGTAGATAACTAGTCAATACACAAGATGACATCACAAGGCCTCGAGGCCACTACTAGGATATCCCATCTGAAGCTCTCACCTCATAGAGAAAGCTCACACTGCCAGCACTGGTGCGTAATGGTTGAATCTTCTCCCGTAAGAGTCACTAGCTGTAATGATCGATCTAATGCCTCCGTCAGAATCTATGAGCTTAGAACAAGGGGAATGGAAATAAAAGAATGAATAGTACCTTTTCATAAAATTACTACAACTAATGTGTAACAGACACATATCGTACCTTGTATCATCTCTGAAGAGCCCTGGTCGTAGGTCTCATCAGAATGGAGCTAAGATCTCTCATATCCACCTGCCCCTTCAGGTCGGGGTGGACCACCTGGTGGTGGCGGCGATAACACCATGAATCATCCCCCACCACCAGCTGCACGACCATCTCATCTACCACTTCCGCCTGCTCCCTATGGAGCTCCTCGATCGAACCTCTGTATCGGACTAGGAGGTCCCTCGATCATCCACTGATCATCCATTTGATAGGTCAGACAGTCACGAGCCATGTGACCATGCCCGCCACATGCTTAACATTTCCCACTCCCCGCATGACTGGATCTGTCTCTAGTGCCCCGCACAACCGAACCTGAATCATGTAGTCGTCCTCCTATAGGTCCTGTCCTCTTGGACCTCTATGACATATATCTACTACTAGCTGTTGAAGACTCCACTACGTGACGTCCGATGGTAGGTCTCATTGTAGGTGAATTCTCAGTAAGAAAACTCTCCACATAGAGGGCTCTCTCTAACACCCCTTCATGCGTCGGGATGCTGAGAGAGATCACTGATACCCTGATCTCTCACCGGAGCCCCTGGTCGAAGGTCCGGGTGATGAAGAATGGTTCATGAACCATATAAGTTGAGTAGTGTGAGAGGTCAGTGAAACTCGCTGAGTACTGAGAAACAATTATTCGACCCTACTTCAGATCAAGAAGCTCATATATGCGCAATACGTGAAGAGTTGCAGGAACAAACTCTTCCAGAAACAGGCTCTCGAAGGCTGCCTAGGGAAGGGTCACCTCATCGTGAACCTACAACATCAAGCTCTACCATCTTCTTGTTGCATCCTGTAGAAGGTTAGAGGCAATGATCACCATGATATCAACTGGTGTCCATACCAGTTAGAAGACTCTCACTAAAGCCTCTAGTCAATCCTCATCCGCATGTGGGTCCGTCTCTCCCCTAAACCTGGGTGGCCTCTAGCGTTGAAACTTGTGCAAGGCACTCAAGCGATGTCCACCCTCTAATGCCGGTGTTGGTGGCATCGGTGTCCCAATGGGAAATGGTACTACTGGTGCCTCCGTAGGTGCCTCTATTAGAAGAGGGACCTACATCGAGGCCTCATTGCTTGGTGGGATATCATTGCATACTATATCCATAACCCTAGCTAGATGTCTACGTATAGGCATCTTGAAAATAAATAGGTGTTCCACAGACAATAATTTGTATTTTGTGAGATGAATCAAAGATATCATAAAGAAAAATCTTGCAAACACACACATATAATCAATTTTTTTTGTGCACTGAGTCAGAAATCAGAATTCAGGGTCCTGGGGAATGGATTAGTCATTCACCACAGCAACACTGGATTCCATAAACTGATGATCATACTCACTGCACATAACATTATTGCTATTAAAATATCAGAGTCATATGTTCTATAGTTGAACAGACTTCATTGATACCAATTTGTCATGACCCGTCCCCCGAGGCTATGGTCGTGACTACCCCAAGCCTGCCTTTGAAAGGCCAGGGGCTATAGACTAACACTGAAAGGCATATTCCCTAAAACTGGGAAGGAATTTCCTTTATAACCAGTAGACACACACAAACAAGCACACAGTAAGATATGGAAACAAGTAAATAATATATAAAAAATAGTGCTGAATGTAAGAGGGGCCGGAATAAAAACCCCACAGTAAAGGTACAAGTATAACTAAAATAAAATACAAATGAAGAAGAGAAAGGAAACTACTGAGTAATCCTCTGAGGTTTTCACCTGAAGGGTAGGTAAAGATCGCCTCTAAGCTCACTATGTCCGCCCGACTCCTCTATGTACCAACATGTCATATGGTTCACCTCCAGGCACCGTCCAGTCCTGGTACCCTCGTCCTCAGTCAGTGATGTCCATCGTCTACCCCAATCACAACATGGTGTGGGTATATCCCATGCAGGGGTGAGTATAACGATACATAGTAGGGACCCCGAGACCCTCAAGGTCTCACAAAATCCACAAAGAATGAAAATCAACTGACAACCCTCCTTAGGTATATGACCATACATATACCGATGTTATCAGGTATGCCCATCTCAGCCGTGAGATAACACAATGTCCAACTCAAAAATCCCATTATCAATTGTTCTACAATGGAAGAATTACCCCAAAGTTAAGTACCACACATGTATGACACACAGAAGAATACCACCAACATATTACCACAAAGGGAATGTACCACACATGTATGAAGTCAGCTCACACCAGGTACATATTAGGCATAGTAGTAGAAATTATTAGATGTAACTACTGAATCATCTTACTCTATTAAGGAGCAGATCTACGAAGCATCCTAATCATCTTCAGACACAAAAAAGATCATAGTACATCGTCAGACCCACACAGGATCCTAGTACCTAGATAGACCCACACAGGATCCTATTACATCATTAGACTCACATAGTATCCTAGAACATCACCAGTACATCGTCAGACCCACATAATATCCTACTACATTACCAGTACGTCGCCAGACCCACACATGATCCTAGTACATCGCAAGTACATTTTCAAACCCACACAGGATCCTAGTACATCGCCAGAACATCGTTAGACAAACACATGATCCTAGTACATCTACATTACATCGTCAAAACTGTAGAGGATCTTTTTACATCACTAGTATGTCATCAGAAACACACAGGATCCTTGTACATGGCCAATATGTTTTCAGACCCGCACAAGATCCTAGTACATCACTGGTACATCGTTAGACTCACACATGACCCTAGTACATTTCCATTACATCTTTAGACCCACACATGATTCTAGTAAATCTCCAGTATGTTGTCAGACCCACACATGATCCTAGTACATTGCCAGTATGTCGTCAGACCCACATAGTATCTTTGATCATCGCCAGTACGTAGTCAGACCCACACAGGATCCTAGTTCATCGCCAGTATGTCGTCAAACACAAACAAGATCTTATTAAATTTCTAGTACGTCTTCAAAAGAACATAGGATCCTATTACATCATCAGTAGTTGTCATACCCACACAGGACCCCAGTACATCGTCAAAGCAATCTACATAGTTCCCGCACTAATCCTGCTTGTCTCTAGGAGATTCTTCTTCTCAAGATATTGGTTGATAGTACATTTTCCAGTAAGTTCCAAAAAAAATTATCTCAACGGTCCTCCATGTCATAGGGGTCTCAACGAAACAGCTGATGCGTCAATCAGACACCCGGTCTGTAAGTTATTAGGATTTTTGTTCTGAGGGCCCGGTTGGATTCGTGCTCGATCCAACCCAACTGTAACCCAACTTTATCCAAATCTCATGTGGGGTATACCAATGGGACCGCCTCACTCCATGGTTTCCAACACCATAGACAGTTCATCAAATGGACACTTGGTGCCTATGTAATGGCCAAAAGAGCAGTAATGGGTCAGAGCTGGTCCGGGTCTGGTCTGACCAGATAGGCCCGACACGGCCCGACTCAGTTCATGTCGATTCGTCCCATGCTTAGTATCCTGGTTTGGTGGAGGGATGTCCATAGGATGACGCGAGGGCCGCTGGGCGGCGCGAGGGGTGCGATGCGATGTGGGGGCGATGGGGCGGCGCAGGGGCCACGGGGGGGGGGGGGGCAAGGGGCGGCAGGGAGGCCGCAGTGCGGTAGGCTCTCTGGGGTGCAGCGTGGAGGCCGCGGGTGCGATGTCACCTTCGTCCCGCTGTTGGTGTGCCAACTGCCATATCCGAGTCCCACCGGTTCTATTAGCCGTCAACGGTCACCTCCTTCTTCCAATTTGAGGAACACAACAAAAACTCAAGAAATTGTAGAGATGTTGGGCCATGTTCGTTCGGCCTTCACCCTCCTCATTAGGGTGGTAGAAAGAGGATTAATAAAACTATTATGAAGAAAACCAAACCCTACAACCTCTACCAATGATTATTCCCAAACCTGCAAAAAGAAATCATCCACAGATAAACTAGATAGAGAGTTGATCCGCGTTCATTATTTAGAAGGGAAGAACATGGAAATCAATTATCACATATAATTAAACTCCTACATGAAATGTTTGTTGGTGGAGGTCATGAGGAAGGAGATGATGACATTGGGGAATATGGTGTCAGCGTTCATTACTTCCGTAAGACACTTCTAGAGATGGCTCAAACGTTGTCCTCGTTCTTCAATTCTGGGGTGTGTTCATTGTTAGAGGATGTGTTTCTCCATGATTCTCCAAAAACTCCTATCTTATTGCCAACACTCTCCCAAAAATCCAAAGTGATGAAATTCAAACTCAATTTAAAATAGTTTTAATGTAAGTTGACACTATAATTAAATTACTCTATTGATTTAAAGGAGAGTTGGAATAATTAATTTACTCAATTAAATGGTAGGAGTAATTAATGGGGATTTGAGATGTTTTCTCCATTAAGGTGGGTTTCTAGTGGTCCCCAACACCATGGATTCAAATTGGGGGTTTTAGTTATGGTGGTCCCCACCTCTTAACATCCACATGGGAGTTTCAAATAAAAAAAATAAATTTTTAAGAATTTTTTTTATATTTCCACGAAAAAGTGAAAAACTATCTTTCACCCTCGACCTACTGCAATTGAGGTAATGGTCTCCTAAAGATAATACCGGTGCTGCAAGTTCAACGGTGTCCACAGATTTCAATTCTGAGCACTGCTTCAAATTTTACAAAAACCCATTATCACGTTTAGTAAACATACCCAATTTGTTTTTTTTCAGAAATTTATTTTTGGCACAGCGGGCCTCGGAATCACGCGCCGTCAATTTTCACAGACTCGTAATATTTCAATTTAATTAAAAAAAATTACAAGGAATTTTCGGGTCATTACATGACATGTGGTAAACTGAATCTTATTTACTCCATGGTCCATATTACCTAGACTGTTATAGAACTCCATACTTCTAATCTTTTGGTGAGTTTGAGATTTGATTAAGGTATATTTTTTTAATCATGTGCTATGAAAGAAAATTAGTCTTGATTAAAAAAATAATCCACTATTGTGATCATCCCATTTAATTTCTCATAAATTTTTTTTTATCAAATTCATCCTTAACTAAGTTCATTTTGGTTATCTCAATGGACATAAATTAAAAGAAATTGAGTATGGGATAGTTGTCATGCTGAGTAACCACATAATCATGAAAGCCTACTTAGAAGATGTCTAAATTATGACACCTTATTTAATCCTTGACATCATATATTTATATTAGGTTACTCATATCCAACATATTTTGAAAACATTCATGATTATTCATGACATTTTTATGAATTCCAAAAGCATATCCCTGAGGAGTGACAAACTAGTTGTACAGCAAGGCCTGTTTTTAGGAACTGGGTTATACTGCTGTCAGGTCCAACTCACCTATTTAGTGTTTCTATCTGCATATTCAACTATTCAATAGCCACATACACTTTTATAATCCAAAAATTCATAATTCTTAGAATCCACTCATAGTATTATTTACCAAAATTCTAGATCATTTCCCAAAACATTAACTTATCCTTAGACTTATCCTTATAGAAACCAAGAGAAAATCATTAGATGTTTCTTCAGGGGTTGGACTAATATTTTATTTTCCAATTTTCAAGAGGTTGAATAAAATTTTTCTTTGATACCAACTATAATGACCCAGTATTAGAATACATTAAAATTGTATAATTTTCAAAGATATAGATAAACACATACCTAATGATTGTATTAGTTTAGTGCATCTGGAAAAATGGATCAAAAACATCTACTTAGGTAAAAGAGATTCAATTTATTCTACCAAGGCCTTCCCCTTAATTACTTCTACTTAAAACATTTCTTTGTAAAAAATGAATTAAAACATAAGAATAGGTGAGCTCAAATGATCAATAAGTGTAAACATTGATGATACATTACCATGTAATGATAAAAAGTGTATGGAATCGTGAAAAAAAAAATTGAAGGTAAAACATTCACAAAAAAGATTATATACATGATTAATAGATAAAATAAATGTTTTTTATTAGACATGAATCACCTAGTAATCATTGAATATAATCCCTGATATTGTATCATTGACATAAGACATGAAATTATGTCGTACACATAAACCTTTATCTTTTTGAACATGTATAAATACAAATAAGATTACTCAATAAATTAAGGACATGAAATCAGGCCCTTGAATAATCATATTATCATGGAAACATGGTCCACACATAAAATTAAAGACATGAATACAAGGTCTGTGCCTATAAATTTTAACATGAAATTTGGTTCACACATAAAAGATAAACCTCATGGGGAATACATATTTACCCAATGTATGTGAAGGAGATAAAGGTCCTACACATCATATAATGAAATCCATACACATTGTTTCCTCATGAACGAAAATCATCCATCATAACAGTTTCCATAGAATTAAAAGATATTCATAAATATCATAAATTAATTACATAACCAATGGAAATGAAATTGGTTTCACAAATATCATCCAACCGTAAAAAAATCATCCATATAAAAAATAAGAAAAGAAAAAAATAACATCATTGATATAACATATATAACATCATATAATGTTACCATATATGGAAAATAATTTTTATAGATCACGTGAAATCAATTCTTGAGAACATATCCTTTCTTAATTGAAAACCATTTGTTTTCATAAAATACGACACAATTTTAAACGAATAAATTTTTCTTTATAATAAACTTGTAATCATGTAAAATATTCTACATGGAATAATGGAATCATGAAATCATTACTATCCATTCATTCCATATATTTTGAAAAAAATTCCTTTCATACTTTTGAAAAAACATTCACAAGGTATCTCATTTGGAAAATGAAAAAAAGATTTATTTCAAACTATTAAATAAAATAAAAAATGTGTAACAATGAACCTAAACATTAAAAAAATAGAAAAAATAATTTTTGAAAACATCTTATAAAATATATACATGTAAGATAAATATTCCTCAAATGATACAAAAACATAATAATTCCATATATTGATATGATTGTGAATTAAATACTTATCACATTATAATATGTAGAATCATACTATCCATGAGAGAGAAAAACTTGTTAGTTTTGAAAACACTATAATTTTATGGATAATATTCATAAAATAAACTAATAGGAAGTATATAAAACAAGTTGAAGAAAACATTAGTCTATAAGGCATGTGTCTCATATAAATAAAAGTGTGACAAAAATCCCTTCATTAAGTCTTGAATATTTTGGTTCTCAAAATTCCTTCTATATAATAAATATAACATTATTTTATATATATTACCAAAAAATAGACGTATATTCAAAAGAATATATTACCTACTTAAGACATATCATTGTCTTATTATTAACAATTCCATGTTTAAGTAATTTTTTGCGTAATAACTGCTTTGTTTCTAAAAAAAATTGAATTATAAGTCAAGGTAATATTACATATATAAAGATAAATTATATTAATAATGAAAAATGATATAAATATCATATATATTCATTATATTTTTTACGGTTATTCATAAAAGATTGAGGTAGAAAATAAAATACACTGTTTTGGGAGACGGTAAGTCATACGCATGCATGATCCTTATTTTCATTATATCGTCATATTAAATGAAAGAAAGTTTTTTTATATATTATCATTTAATAATCTTGTATATTTTATTTATATCATACATAATCATAAAATTCATCCCTATTAATATCCATGTGAAATATAAATGAAAAATGAATCATGTCACATCAAGGAGATGGTAAGCCATACGTACAATCGAGTGACAATATCAATTCCGGAAAGACTAGATGGCCAAAATATATATATAATATTAACTACAATGAAGTATAATTATGTCATAAATATAATATATAAATATTTAACCCATTATAATTCGCACACATAAAAGTAGGTGAGGAAAAATGAATTATATCGCTACGTTGAGACGATAAGCCGTATGTATGCACAAATGATAAATTCACTTATTGTTTATTTGGAATGGGGATGTATAATGGTGTGTTCATAATAAAAATAAAATTAAATAATATATAATATGATTTATATATTAATTTATAATATATATAAGATATTTATATGTGGTATAGAATAGTATAAAATAGAGTCATTGGTATGAGCGATTACCTCTTCTTTAAACCCATTATTTTAAAAATCATCTACGGGACTGGAGAGTTGTTCTATTGCGAAGAAAATAACCTCTTAAATGTTGATAGAAATATGTAGAATAAATTTTTTCATATTTCTGTTGATATATAATAATCATTAAGATTAAATGTGTTGAGGGAGGAGTCATCAATTTATAATGAAGGTGAGGGTCACTTTTGGAATCATTAAAAACATTTGTTGATAATACATTAAAACATAATCCAAATACCTCCAAAATGAAACTTATTATAATATAAGATGATATAATGTTTTAATATCATAATATAATTAATTTTTGACTTCTCATGTTGTAATTTAAGTCTTATATTTTCAATGAACCTTAATTAAAATATTTAAATTTCAACTATGGTGACAAGGTTATTTGATTTTAAGAGGAATTATTTTGAACGTAAAACTTTTAAATTGGACAAAACATGATCAATTTAAGATATTTTTGACCATATATCAATCCATTTTCATTATTTAAAATATTTATTATTTTTTTATAATTTATTAAATGTTAACGTTCATAAAATATAATTGCTGTCAATTTTTAAAAGATTAATTATTTTTCTTTTAAAAAAAATATCATAACAATGTCATATATTAGAACCAAAAATATTAAATCAATTATAACACATTAATTTTATCCTTAAAATTTATTTACGACCTTAATTATATAAAATAATATTTATTATAATATTATTAATATGATTATTTGTAATTAACATTACATTAACGATAACTGCATCAACCTTATTTAAGATTTTAAGGTATCTTTTTTCTAAAAAATTAAAATAAAATATCATGAAAAAATAAAAAAAAATTATCTTTAAAATTTATATTTATAGTCTAATTTATATATAGTATTAAACTATATTAAAAATGATTTATTTATTTTAAATATGATTCTGAAATCATTAACATTATTATAAATAAAATAATAAAATATCTTACAATCATACAAGTGGCATTAAAAATTTTATAATTTCTGAAGAAGGTAACTTTTAGTTGGAACCCACTCATCTTATGAAATTTTTACATGTTTTAAAGTAATTTTAAATTATATATAATATTATTTTTGACACTTAATTACCTGATTTACCTTTTATCATGTTAATAATTAAATATATAAAGTTACTATGAATAATGGAAAACAAATAAAATAAATCATTTTACATAATTTGGACCCACTGATTGTAAATATAGAATATATTTATTAGAAATAAAAACATAAAATATTGAGTAATTAATTTTGAATAAATCTCATTTAAGAAGATAGAAAATGGGTTGTCAACGTTTAAACATGGAAACAATATTAACATTTTTATATTTAAATTAAATTTAATATTAATTAAAATTACTTATATTAGATAAAATGATGAAAAATTTATTTAATTAAACATTAAATGAGATCAAAAATATAATTTAAGACTAAAAAGTATTTCAATTAAATATTTAGATTCAGTTAAGATTTATTATTATTTATTATTTATCAATACATAAATCTTATTATAAAAATGCCAATAATTCAATCTTGTGTAAATTTTTATATTATGATTTCACAAGAGATGTATATTCTATTAAATAAAATATAAAAAAGTGTGAAAATGGGATTTAAAATTGGTTCCCCATTAAAAAGAGAAAAAATTATATTTTTAAAAAATATTTGTATTTGTGAAAAAAGATTTCGATTGATCTGATATTATGACAATAAAATCTATTGGATGAATATAAATAATATTTTTCTTGAATATGTAACATATATATTTCATTAATATAAATCACTAATTTAATTAATTTAATCTATTAATACAAAACGGCATTAGGAAGTAAAAAAAGTATTTTTATTATAGTCAATTCGTATATATTTTCATATCTAATTTATTGGTAACCATTAATTTCATATAAAAATCCTTAAACATTCATAATTTCGTTAATAATATTAATAAACTCTAATATAATGGATATAATATATCAAATTATATTAAATTGCAATATTTTAATAATATACTATTGTTTAGTAAATATAGGTATTTGCATTAATGAAAACTATCAAAATAACTCGGTGTTGTGTGTAACGAAATCTAGTCATAGTGTTACATATACCAAAAGCTAATGTAATTGTTTCATGTAACATAATATAAATATTGGGTTTTATATAATACCAACCAATCATAGTGTTTTTTATAGTTAAATATATATTTAGTATCGTGTGAAAATAAATATATACAAATGTTTAAATTAATTTAAAAATATATATATTTCTCAAAATCTCATGGTGTTAAAAGGATGTTTTAACAGTAGTTGTTAATTGGTAAAAGTAGATGACAAAAATCCTTATGAAATTATAAAGACTCTATTTGGATCCCTAAAAGTGTAGAAAAACTCATTTAATAATGTGAAGGGTGAGAAAATGGTTTTCGGGATGTTCATTTAAACTTGGATGTACAGTGAAACGGTGATTTTGTGAGAATTAAATAACATTATATACATCATCTCAAAAAAATTCCTAGATGAAAGACAATAATTTAAGGTATATATTTATATATATTTAGTTTACCTTCCATAAATCATTACTGTTATATCCTTATAAATGGGTTCAAACCTAAATATTTTAGAATGATTGAGTAATATTAAGTGATGTTACGATAATTTCGTTCTATTTAGTTAAAAATATTGTAGAATTATTAGTCATTAAAATTGAATATTTATAGATATAGTGTATAAGATATTTACTCTATATTAGTGTTTAATAAATTTAATATAACACTTATCTGGATTGGTGGGATACTACTTCTATTGATGTTGTTTATATTGTAGATTACTAAGATACAGAGGACACTTTGGACGATGAGCCTCTATCTTTAAGAATAAAATTAATGAAAATTTAATCAAATTTTATTTATTCCCATTTAGTTAATAAATTTAGAAATATGTAACAATAATTTATGATTTTTAGTGTTTTAGATAAAGAATCATCATGAATATAATGTGATGTTATTGTTCCTCAAGATGATAATCAAGAACCAATGTTTTAGGTTTTTACCCATTAGTACTTCTTGAAAAAAGTCATGTACATGAAGCTAGGATACAAAGTAACCAAGAGAAGAAATCCCTTATATCTAAATTTATAATTCTAATATATGTATAATTTGGTGAGTCAAAAAATATTTATTTCCATTTTTTTAGGTTTTAAAAATAGTTCTTATATTGATATAATGGAATTGAGCTATTATTATGGAATTTAAATTGTGTAGTTTCCTTAAGATGTAATGGATGGAAATAAATAATGAATTAATATTTATGAATATGATGGTCTAGAAGAAGAAGAATAATTTTTTCAAAAACATTTCCTGGTAATGATAATTTTAAAGAGAAGACAACAAGAATAACATGTTTCTCTTGTGTTGTATATAATAATTAAAAATCACATTTGGGATAAGCATATGCGATCTAAGGAGAATGTGGATACATAATATTATATATATTATTATTTACTAGTGTAACTATATGATATTCGAATTTGATGGGTTGAAGAGTCATATGGGTTCTCTGAATGAAAAATATATCAATAAATCATACTCAAATGAGCTATAATAAATTTAACAATCTCATATATATATATATATGATGAAGAATATTTCAGTAGTTGAGTTAGGCATATTCACTTGTATCCTGGATGAGATTAAATCAATAGAAACATAAATTGATTTTTTATATAAGGTTTTAACTTTTTTAGCTTGAGAATATAAATAAGACATAATCTATTGTAGAATCATCCTAATGTAAAAAAATCAAGTGTTATTTTTGATTATATGGATAATTTATCGTCAAACATGATGGTGTTAGATAAAAGAGTTTAGGAGACAAAGTGAGATTTTCAAACTCTGGATATCAATCAATATATAAGAATTGAAATAACTACGTTACAAAATATTGTTAAAGATGATTCAAAAAGTGTAAGATAAGTAATATATAATTATATTGATGAACTGGATGGTTTTTTAATGATTCATTTACATCACTAAAAGAAACATCGGTTTCCATAAAATATCTGACTAAAATGTTTTTAACATTTGTTTCTCAATGGTAATATTACATGTATAAGATTCAAAAACCCATAAATTACTACATTTAGCGAATCCTAAATGAATATAAATGATTTTCATTATTTTATTATGAATATAATGAATCAAATATATATATTTAACACATTGAGATATTTTCTAGTCCTGTGAATGTAGAGATAGTTTCTACCAAGTTAAGGAAGTTTTTCCCAAGAGATATCAATTATAATTATGGTTTTCATGTTCTTAAATATTTGATTCATTTATTTGTATTTAAATGATAGTGAATTTAAATAATGAATGAGAAATTGAATTAAATGTGAAGTGTTTCCAAAGGTTATATTTGTAGACTTTAAGGGAATTTTGGAGATGATATATTGATGTTGATTTTTTTGCAAGACTTTTTCTAGGATTAACTTTTTTCAAGGTTATATTTGTATGAAAACATGTCGTTATAGCTTAAAATAAAGATAATCCTTATTGATATTCTTCCTATATATAAGGGGATATTAGAGAATGTATTCATAGATTATTTCATAATCCTACCATTATTCAATTATATAATTCAATATTATAATAAAAAATATAGTGAGAAGCATCAACCTAGGATTAAAAAATTAATTTTACGATATTTGATTTTCTATTATAAATTCACTATTCTACTTTTATTTGAAAGCGAAAGGGAGATTCATGATGATATTTTAGAAATTTACAAAAAAAACATAATAGGGAAATATATATTCATCCTTATGATGGTACTAAACATTACTTTTCCAGTCATAACCTTATAAATAATTAACATTCCATTATATCGTCCAAACATAATCTCATCCAAAAGATAAAATATTTTTTATTTTGTGATTTCTAGATATTACATTTTAAAGATGTAAATCTATTCTATTAATTAATGAGATTATATACATTGTATTTAATTTTTATCACATTTCATTGTTCATTGCATGTTATTTACATTTATTTATCTACATAAAATGTCAAAATATGTTAATTTTAGTCATCTATATTCTTTTAACTCCATACAATACTATTATATTGAATCGTAATGATAAGTGTGATGAAATAAAATTAGAGGCATTATTGTATAATATAATCACTTGGAAAATATTATATAAATTATGTGATCCAATCTATAAAATACTTATATTAATTTGTCCTAGGTTTTGTGGTTATCAAAAACGAGATATTGGTTTAAAATATAATGTTGTTCCCAAACAATTTCAATATATTATATGTTTTGGTGAATAAAAATATCTCAGTTTTACATAAAAACACTACATATTTATTTTATTGTAATTATGTGTGTTTTATAATAAGATTTTATTTTTAAATGATTTGATTAAACAGATAATTTTCATGTTCCAAAAAAATTTCAAAGGGTAATAAAATATGATATGATATATTATTGTACACAGTGATACTTTATCTTATAAGTGGAAATTTTTCATATATTTATATGAATTTTATTTCATATAAAAATATGTACTCTAATAAATAGATAAACCTATTTACATTGGATTCCAGTTTTTATATTATGTAAATTATCATTTAAATGTCTTGTATAACATATTTATAGTAATAGGTAGAAATTTTTCATAAGATCTATAATTTTATAAAGGTTAATAATCAAGTTTTGATCATTTTCTCATATGAAGAATCAAACGGACCTACAATCTAAAAAAAATTAGAATGATAACATTTGAAAAAGTTAATTATAATTCAAGTTGATGATTTATCATAAACGAGATAAAAAATCACACAAAAATTGAATTTATCTTTTGAAACTATGTATCATGATATATTATCCTATTAATATAGGATATTCATATAAATGTATGAATCATATAATGAAATAGATTATATTATGATGAATTTTTTTATCTTAAAGTAAATCTATTTTTAATGTTTCAATTCAAGAATTTAACAAATTCTAATGGTGATGTGATGTCAAAAATGATGTTAGAATAATACAGTTCCCTCTGAAGCTAAATTATTACATTTTGATTACATAATGAGTTTTTATATACAATATCAATGTATTGAATACCATTAAAAAACCATTTGGAGAGCCATCAACTACATTTCATTTTTTAAATAATTTTGATGGTTGGACTAAGAATCTTGTCTGAATTTATGGTCAGAATCAATAAATGATCCAACCCTTTAATATTATTCTATAATCTCTTAAAATTTTGAGTATATATGATTTTCTTAATTAAATTTTATAAAAATGTCAAGAAATAGAACTATATAAAATAAAAGAACAATCATGTAACAAAGTATACTGTTAAAAATATGATACTCTATGCTCATATATATATAATATATTTATTTTTTTCAATAAACTAGAAAAAAATAACATTTTTAATTAGATATCACATCATGTTTATTATATAGAAAATTCATATTGGGATTTTGAATTACTATTCCATTTTATATGAACCTCTCATATTTATTCAGGTAAATCATGAAATTTTTTGGAAAATAGATATCACATTAATTTTTACCGTTATATTTTATAATGAATGTGAATATGTTTTGTAAAAGGGATTTACTAGAAAGAACTATTGAAACCTTTTTAAATAATTGTCATTTTATTTCACTCAACTATCGAGGTCCCTTGCAAAAGGACCTGCATAAATAAAATCACCAATCTAACAGAGAGATATTTTGTGTTTGTGTTCTATTGTAATCATTTTCCATTAACAACTGGAAACCCTTATTAGTCTTTTCATCTCTTTTATACTATTAATACCGCTTATTTTTGAGAAATAAATACCAAAAAGCATCAGAAAATGATGTTTTTATGGTTAATTGTTTAGTACACAATTCACCCCATCTAAAGTTATCGTGTAACTATTTCTAGATCAACAACATACTAATAAAATGGGAATCATTTTATTTATTTATTTTACTGAACATTTTCTAGAACAATAAACATAATCACATTTTAAAATGGAGAAATTTATCTTAAAAACATAAAATTTAACATTTTTTAAAGCTTATTTTATGAATTTATATCTTATTTTAATCTGGAATGTAATTTACATGATTATATTTTGGATAAATATGGAATAAAAATGTCTATATTGAACATGTAATTTTTCATGGAGTATTTAGTGTTATTTCATTTGATATAAAAAACATTGAAACATTATAACTATTGATGGTGAATATATAATTACTTAATGATCTTGTGATTAGTTTTTTGAAAAAAAAACATTTAAGAAATATTTTTTTCCCATATATACATGTTCAGACCACGTTTGACAAAACTAGTTCCATCTCTCTATATAAATATTAAAAAATCACTTATATAATACGTTGAATTTTTTTAAAGTATAGTCTCTCAAATAATATTAAACTTATCTATATTTGGATTATATAAAATACCATGTTTATCTTATGTTACGTGCACCACTATGTTTATCTATTTTTTCATGCAACACTCCGTATAAATGAAACATGACCTAGTATTACAATATTATTGTTTATTATAGTAGTTATCACCTAAAAATTATACTGGAGTGTATGAATAGTATTATAAAATTTATAAAATTACATTTTTGATATATTTATATATAATTCCATCATTTCAAAATAGTAAATTACATTTGAATGTAAAACCCATATGATATTAACAAGAATTTGTCTTAAAAGAAATTTTTATGTAAAAATAATTGATTTTCCCAAAACAACTAAAAAACAATTGGAAATATATTTTAATGACATTTATATACTATATATTCAATAAAATCATTAAAATTCATTTTATGTGTCTTCTAGACAATAAATAAGAATAAATATAGTTTTACACTTAATAACATTATTTTTCTAAAAAGATTTTTTGTCGCCTATTTTAAGAACATATTTTAAAAATAATTTTTTCTAAACATCTAGAAAAATTATATTAACAAATAAATAAATTGAAATCCAACTATTAAAATTATATTAAGGTGAATTTTTTTTAAGATTCAATTTTTTTTACGAAATAGTTGGAATAATAAATTTTAATTAGTAATACATTTTCATTTAAAATTTTAAACAATCATAATTTATATTTGGATTTTTTAAAAATAAATAATTTAAATTTTATATATATTAATCAAATTTTGGACATTGTAATCAATTTCATTTTGAAACTAGACATAAAATCATTGTAAACATCTAATCATTTTCTCTTTGAAAATCCTTTTTATTGTCACATATGTGAGATTAATTTTAAATGAAAACTGTACACTTTAGTTAATTGAATTTTAGTTAATGGATTCCAAATTATAGATCATAATAATTTATATTATTTTATATGTTCAGATTAATTTCTCTCAAAAAATAATATTAAAATGTGTATAAATAAATTACCTCAGTTAAGATAAAAATGGGTTTATCATGATGATAAACAAAAACAATAATAGTTAAAAATAAATAAACACTTTACAAAATATATTTTCTAGAATTATGTATACCATATCAATTCATATTCTTATAAATAATACATTTTTTTCCTTTTGTAATGATAAAAAAGAGGGTAAACCATTTCTTTTTCAAGAACTACAATTGTTCCACTCACATCACTTATAGAATGCTACTACTATCCTCTCTTATTAATTCCTTAAAACAATTTTTCTATGACCAATTATGACCAAAATAAAATCCCAAAATCACACTTATAAACTTAGAATAATTAATTTTCGTATTAATCCATCATAGGAATGATTCTGGTGAAAACCTGAGGAGGTTACCTAAATAAGAGGTAACATTCTTCCATGATAATTTTTACTTCATTTATTCCTACAACTCATAAAATATTCATTATAAAATGATGATATACTGAAATAATTATGTTATGTGAACTGAGATTTTTTTATTTTAATTTAATCAACTAAAACCAACTCAACATTCATCATATGGTTTATGAATTAATATTTCGTGTGTATAGAAAACTACAACCACATGAATCAATGTCATTAATTTTTTCATTGGAAACATTTATTGTTTTTTCTGAGGATGGATATAAATTATTTATATAATCATTATAAAATTATTATACATACATATTTATTATATCAATTATACCTTTTTAATTTTAATTTTTAGGGTATATGATCTATTCACTCATGTGTATGATGTGATAATGCCTCACGAAATTTTGTGATTCATTTTCGTTAATGAGTTATATGGGGTATAATATTAATAAATGCAGTGAATATATATGATATATCTTAAATAATTTGGATTTAATGAAATATTTATCATTCCTAAAAAATAATATATATATTTTCATAAATCTTCAATAACTAAAATATTATAACATCATTCTTGTAAATGTGGACTACCACATTAAGAAAGCGATGCAACTCTATTTTTAGCACCACATAATATAGAAGATATATTTAATTATCTATAAATAAATATTTTTTAATTTAAGATTTTATGATAATTTTAGGAAAAAAATTATATTAGTTACCTTATACTTATAGTTATCATTGAAAAATGGAAACAATACTCACATATACCTACAACCTACAATCCCCAGATTGTAAAATACATTATTTCCAAAAACCATATTTCATTATCGGTATTAAAAGTATAATCGTAGAATAAATATAATATTTATTTCATGATAATTACTGTTGAGATAATTTAACTATAATCAATGTATTAAAACCTAAAATAAATAATCAAAATATATATGAAAAACCAAAAAAATATTATATGAAATCTAACATTAAGAGATAATTTTTTAAAATAAATAATAAAATGACATATTTAAATAATATATAGTATGAAATATGTATTACCTATTCTATAAAAGATTTAAAACAAACTTATATTTATTATATATATGGGTCAAATTAGTATTAAGTACGTCGATGCTTACAGTAATGGAATTATAATCTCTCTTTTATTTCTAGGAGTTAAATGAGAATTCAACACCCATTTATTTCTATAGTGTATATTATTTCACATTGATATGATATATCATTAATCTAATTATTTTCATTCTATTTAACATAAAATTTGTAATTTTTTTAATTATGGGTTGTAATTCAAAATTATTACAAAAGAAGAAACAAATTTTCTTCCCACTATGGTTTTTCTATGGGAGACATGCCATATTCACATAATGTTTCTTTAATTTGGGGTATTTAATGCACATGAATTTATTTTATGATAATATAATAAAACGTATTATTATAATCATATCCCTTTTATTTTATCTCTAAAATTGGGTTTACAATTCAATCATTACCAAACTGATAATGAATCATTATCTCAATTTTCCTTCTTTTAGATATATTTTTATGTTATTATGGTATCTTCTTATAAGATGTGTGTGTATATATATATTTATACACTTTTACATTTAGTATTATGATATTATTTATCATCTTCATATTTTTCAGATTCATTAATTATATTCCTTCAAGGGGATTATGTTTCAAATAGGGGTAAATATTTAACATAAAAATTTTACGGTTTGTTGGGCTTATTTTAAATTTTGTTTTTGATCATAAAATCTTATGATACAGTTATGATGAAACTAAAGGATTTTTTTCCTATGGTTATTTTATAATAGTAAAATTTTTCCCTTCATTTTCCCCTCTTTATGTACTCATGATTTCAAAATGATTTTTTTCATAAAAAATAGTCTTAGAAAGCACTATTTATTCAAAAATCATGTTTCATAACATTGTTTTTAAATTTCTGTGAATTGATTTACCAATATTTTTTTATTTTTTATTTAAAAGTAATCTTAATTTATTTTGGAAACAATTCCTCTTTTACTATTAATAAAAATATTAATTTATCCTTTTTTATATCATGAACAAAATTTTCCACTATCATAAATAGTAACATAAGTGATAATTCTATTATAATATTCAAGGTATTTTTAAAAGGAAAGGGTTCATTGAAAAAATATATCTTTTAAAATGAAATTTCATCATGTAAAGGACATTTTCAACATGGAAATTTTTAAATTTTTACTAAATATTCCTTTATTGTTATTCCAGACTATTTTCAAGAGAATGGACCTCCAAAATGTTTTATGATTTAAAAAGAAAATTTCAATGAAAATTTTTTCCGTCAATAAATTTCTAAATTATTTATCTTCCAAAATAATTTTCCATCTAAGATGACATCATTTTATGTAACACATTATTTACGGGGGAAATTAACCAAGCAACCCATTTTTATTATTTTTATGAATTTTTTATGATGAAATGATGCTTATGAAACCCATATAATTTATCATGGTTATTTAAGGTCGAAATGTTGAAATTGTTATGAAAAATGTTTCTTTTACTTGTGGTTTTATATGATGAAATGTTTTATAAAACACATTTCATCCATGGGTTATGATATGATGAATGTTCCTTAAACATGCGGAACATATTTTTATATATTATGTGATGGGTGGGACATATATCTCCCAAAAATTCATTATATAATGATTAATGTTTTATTAAATTTAAGGTTACATGGGAGGTTAACTGAAGATTGAAATAGCGTGCATGATTGGTTATCCCATTCCTGAATGAGGGTATAAGGGAGGTCATCAAAACCCCATTATAGGAACACATGTTATTTAACAAGTCAATTTTTATTAATTTTATTGTCGATATCCTTGACATAATATTATATATGCTTTATTGTATTCTACAATTTTATGTTTTATACCAAGGTTATGATCTCAGGGATCATATTCCTTGATTTCCATATGATTCACACATTATGAACTTGAATTCATTATGATGAGACTCAGGATTGGGTTAATTGATATATAGTTTAAGATATTAACTTTTTATTCTCATGTTCTCATACTCTTATCCACAAGTTATGTTTATGTATTTACCATGATTAACCATAATGAGAATTTATGCTGACCTAGTCTTGTGTATACCATCCCCATGTTATGATGAATGGTTTTAAGCAGGATATGTTTTTAAGGGTTCTAATGGGGAAGATATTTTCTATGAAATTTATGAATTGTCACAAACAATAAGATTGTGTACCTTGTATCCAATTACACTAAAATATTACAGTAGTAATTTCTTCTTTATGAAATTTATTGAATATTCATCTAATAAGATGTTTAATAAATTTTAAAATTAATGTTTTCTATACAAGGTAACCAAGAAAATATTTTGTTTACTACACAAATGAGGATGAGGAATCATTTGGGACATACCTAGGGATATTTATGAGGAAATTTCAAGGGATTTGACTAGGGATATTTCTATGGATGATTCAAACTATAGTAAAATGTATTACAGTTTTATAAAGGATGGCGCAAGTGGGTTCTATGATATTCATTCCATGTATGAATACTACAAGTGGATGTGGCACTTGAATAGATGTACCTAGTGTCAATATATCTAAAAAGAGAAAATTCAATAAGACTTAATCATCACCTAATGCATGATAATGTGTTGTGTTTCTCATTTGATATTACTAAGGGATATACATTATAAATTTACAAACCCATTCGGATCCATAATAAGTTTTTTAACTAGATTATGACTATGAATTACTTAGGATAACACTATGGTGTCATAAATTAAAAGGTGGTAATGTTTCAGACATCATTTAAGTGATTTTGGATGATTATGTGTTTTTTCACAATGATTACTGTTTCTCACACTATGAATTCAATTTTATGGGGACCGATAAAACATTAAGGCATTGTATTAAATTTAGTGTAATGGAAAATGAAAAGATTATACATATGAGAAAATCATGTTATTGGATACGGAATACAAAATCCTATTGCTACCCTCACCAATATTTCTACAGATATTAGTAAATCTTGATTACTCATGTAACAAGAGAGGGAACAAAATTTTTATGATTCCAACCTTTTAATTTCATTATAATTCCACATTATTTTTTTAAAATTACATGGGATTATTTCAAGACTATACGCTTAGACGACATGGTCTTCCGAGTCATAGAGTTCACGTAATGATCTGTCAAATAATTTTAAGCTTTAAATTTCAGGTGTGAGTCGTTTTTCAAAAAAAGATGAGTAACTACTATATGGGATCCCAAATTAGAAATATGAGGGCACCGTTGCATTTAGGGTGGAGGGTTTACCCTAGGAACATATTAAGTTTAGTTGGCATTAGCATCCATTGACAAAAACCAAAGAAGACATAATGGTAAATAAAATAATAAAATAAAATAATTTAAATTTTTGAATCATTATAACTCATGAATGGTGACTTGGATTGAATATATGATTCCACCATTGAGCTTGTGAGGGTATAAATTCCTTAGGAAGCGCCTAACATTGGCCAGTGTGGGTAAACAATGAAAAGTAGTTTTTGGCCGTAAATAAAATAATTGAATAAAGTTATTTTATTTAAAAATACTTGTAACCCCTTAACAGTAACTTGGATTATAAATTTGAGAGTACTTTTGATCTTATAAGGTCATGTTTCCCTAATGCAGAGATTAATCTTTATCGATGTGGGTCGAGGGTGAAATTATGTTTTTGAACATTTTTTTAGTTCATATATATAATCATGTGAGCTGGTTATTCAAACATACAAACCATTGCAATGATACAAATATAAGGGAATCATTGAACTCAAATTGACAGAATTATCCTATAAAGGAACTATCATCGATCGATAACAGTCAACCAAAAAAGAAAATTTTCAATCCTTTCGGAAGAGAAGTAAAATAAATTAAAAATATAATTTATTTTTCTTTCCTCACAATTGAGGAGGCTGAGTGGCACTATGGATCAATGATTAGGAATATAAAAATACCACTATTGATTATATTTAACTTATTTTTAATTGATACAATGTTTCATAAATGAATCAACATAATGATGCAACAAATCTGCATAACTGAAACACTACGACTTGTTTTTCTATTAAATTGATAACGGTTGGAGAGAACAGTTTGTGGCTTATGAATTTTTATTAAGAATCTACAGTGAAGGATATTATCCCCAATGAAGAATTTCAGTCGATCAGTGGGCGACGATGACACCTTGTAGGAATGATCTGGGACCGGAGGTTGATGAATGCTAACGACTTTGCACGGATCGACACCAAGGTGTTCAATGTTGTGACTAATGGTATTGCTTTATATCATCCAGATTATACATGTGTTATCTTCTAGCACCATGTGTATACTTTCCTTTGTGGTTTTACTTTGTGGTTTGGTATCCCTCATGAGTATTGTTTTTCTCACCTCTTCACTTGCTTCCCAATGCATTTTGTGTCTTGTGTAGGTGATTAGACTCTTCGACATAGTCCCTGGCGCTCCATGAATATGTGTTTCATAGTGATATTAGAAGATGGATGCATCGATGGAGACATCATATGTCTAGGACTAGGTGGTGCATAGTGATATGGGATGGATGGGAATACTTATATGGCTATATGAAACTACCCATCACCTACCCTTAATGTGGGGTCTCTTGTAGTCTGATTTTAGTAGTTGTACATTCTTTTATGGATTTGGGATTTTATTATAACCCCATTGTACTTTCAGGCTTTACTGTAATCATAGTAGTTGTCTCAGTTATTATTGTGGTCTATTTTGAATATACAATCCACAGTTTGATCATTGTTCATGTGTACAGGTTTAAAGGAAATTCTCATCCCTTTTTGGTTATGCTTATTCGGATTTAGTCACCAGCCCCTGGCCTAAGAAGGTAGGCATGGAAGAGTCATGGAATAGACCCCATGGAATGGGTCATGAAAAAGTAGTATGAAAGGTGTTAATTTATACTAGGATAACTTAGAGTCTGTATAATTTTGATGAGGGTAACAGTGTTATGTGTTTTGAGTTTAGCTTTCAGGCCAAGGAGTCATGTGTTTCTACGGTGACCAAAATATCCATACACCAGGACCTTGAAATCTATTTTCCGAACTGGTACATGAAAACAGTAGTAGGATTCATATTTTAGTGTTTTCCCATGTTCTATTTGAATTAGAGTCTTCTCACAAGGTATAATAAATTTTTTATTGTTCATATTTATTCTCATTCAAGTTGCCTCTACGCAGATGACCGTCCAGGATTCCTGTGTGACCACGAGGATGATCTATAGAGTGATTAATGTTCGATATAGGGACTATTTCTCAAGATTGAACTTGGGGGGGGGGGGGGGTTCCGAGTGATAACACTGCCCGTTAGTAAGCAGTTACTACTGGAACTACCTGTAGATGATGCACATAGGCTCAGTGCCTTACACAATTTTCAAAAATAGAGACACCTCAGGTTTTGTGGTGAGCCCAATTTACTGGAGGCTATGGACTGGTTTGATGTGGTCACTGAGTTTTCCATCTAGTCCGGGAACCATTAGATCAGATGTTAGTCCCAACAGTGAGCCTTCTATATGGCTCAGTATGGAAATGATGGGGTTTAGATTACCCGATCATATAATGAGGTGACATTTCCATGGATAGAGCTATAGAACCCCTCTATGAGAAGGAAATAATTCTATAAAAGCTAAGGTAAATGCACTCTTAAGAGCTTATCCAGCATTAGAGTGAATAAATATCGATAGTTGGGTATTCTTTGAGGCGTAACGACCCTTGAAGGTACTCGATGAATACAACATGACAAGTACATAATGGCTTGGACCTTCAAGAGAGACATGATTAGGGAAACATAATCCATCACTATTCTTATGTACATTTCGACTTTTTGTAGTGTAAAATATAGAACCTTCATGGTTGAATGTTATTTGGATAAGAAGATAAATCCCATTGATGTTAGTATTGGGGATGAAGGTAACCAATGTCAGTCTTAGATTCTTGGATGAGTATGAGGACGTATTTGAAGAGGATTTCCCAAGAATGCCTCCTAGTAGAGAGGTATATTTATTCATTGATCTGAACCCCGATAATTCACCATTGCCTACAACTAATTATCAGATGAGTTATGAAGAGTTTCAGGATTTTATGGTGCAATTGGAGGACTTTCAAAAGAAGGGGTTCGTAAGGCATATTGTCTCACCATGGGAATCTCCAATATTGTTTTCCAAGAAGGCAGAAAAAAGATTGAGACTATTCCTAGACTACTAGCTCCCGAACTAGGTGATTGTGAAGAATAAATATCCGCTTCCAAGAATTGATGACATGTTAGTGTGATCGGCGTTAGAAGAGAATCACACTACACACATGAAGATTATCCTGGATACAAACCGTGAAAACTAGCTTTATTGGAAGATATAAAAGTGACAGTTTTGTTTTCGGGAAGTCCACTTTATGGAAAATGTCATCTCAGAGTCTAGAGTTTAAGTGGATCAGGTGAATATAGAGGCAGTGCTTTATTAGGATTCAGACAGTAGCGTGATTGAGGTTCAATGTTTCATGGGGTTGGCCGGATACTAGTATAGGTTTGTGACTGACTTTTCTAGAGTATTAACACCTTTATCAAATTTTACCTAAAAGGTAAAATCATTCATGTAGATGGAAAATTTCTAGATGATTTTCTAGGAGCTAAGGCAGAGACTGATGAGTGCCCCCAGTTTGAGACTACGAAATGAGGGCATTGGGTATTTAGTTTTTTTTGTGATACATTAGTTTCCATACTAGGTTGTGTCTTGATGTAAGAGTGAGTAGTGATCGCCTATGGTTCACAGTAGATGAAGAATACTGAGCCGAACTACACGACCCATGACCTGGAGATAATAGTAGTGGTATTTTACTTAATGATGTGTCAGCTCTACATTATGAGTGAGTGGTTTATATTCAAATATTATCTTCAACGTCTTATGTATATCTTCTCACATAAGGACCTTAACTATAGGTAGGGTAGATGGATGGAGATCTTCCCAGATAATGACTTTGATATAGTCTATAATCTTGGAAAGTGGAATATGGTAGCAAACACCCTCAGTGGGAGGACTAGTTTGCAGCTGTTGAGGGAGGCGATGTGGTACCTAGATGTGATGTAGATATCTTTTTCCGATGATAATGGGTTATCATTCCTGTAGTTGATGACTGTAACTCCATCACTCTTAAAATGAGTAAGGAAGGCACATATTGTGTATGTTGACTGTGAGTCTAGACGTTCTCATCGATCCTCAGGACAGGCTCATGATGGATTTTAGATAGGTGGGGAGCATTTTATCCTTTTAAGAGGGTGAACAGTAGTACTAGTAGTGTTGAAATAGGATATATTGAGGGTGTTCTATACCTCAAACTTGGTAGTACATCCTAGAGTGTAGAGAATGAACCGAGATCTATGATGTCATTATTGGTGTCCGGGGATGAAGAAAGTGGTGGCTGTGTTCTATTCATGGTACCTTACTGGTCAGAAAATGAAAGTTGAGCATCAGGTTCCTACAGGCTTGGAAGAACCACTAGAGTTAATAGAGTGGAAGAAGGATGGTTTCTTCATTTACTTCGTAATGGGATTGACATGCATGTCCAAGGGCCATGATTCTATCTGGATGATCACTGACTTACTCACCAAGTAAAATCACTTCCTATCCATATAGGAGAAGGGATCTGTAGAGGGATTTGGAAGACTCTTTGTCTAAGTGATAGTGAGGCTTCATGGTGTTCCCTTGATGATAGTCTAAGATCATGATGCTCTCTTCTCATCCTAGATGTGGAATGGATTATAGGTTGCGTTTAGGACTCAAATGAGATTGGGCACTACATTTCACCCACAGACAAATGGTAATATAGAGAGGACCACAGAGTCACTATAGGACATGATTTTTGATTTGTTCCTTGAATTTAGTTGTAGTTGGGAGGACCACCTACCACTAGTGGAGTTTTTATACAACAACAACTATCAATACACAATTGGCATGGGGCCATTCTAGGATTTATATGGGCAACCTTGCAGATCACCTCTATGTTGGATAGACCATGGGGAGTTAGAACTCATGGGACTAGAGATGGTATGGGATACCACTGAGATGGTCCATATAATATTAGAGAGAATTTGTTTGAAATATTATACTAATACAAGATGGAGACCCTGTTATTTTGAGAAAGGAGACCATGCATTTATTCTGGTCTCACCTCGATGGAGATTGATGAGATTATTCCGAGAATGTATGTTATCTCATAGGTTCATCTGAACATTACAGATTTTGAGAAGAGTTGGAAAGTTGTAATACCATCTAGATCGTACCCCACAGATGCACCAATTTCACGATTTTTCCACATGTCACTGCTCAAGAGGATTGTGCAAAATTCATCACACACTATCGACTAGGGAGAGATGGACATTGACGAGGTGGAGACGATTGCAGAGTTCTAGGTGGATATAGTGGATCAATAAGAGCTAGTCCTTTGTGGATGATCTATTCTACAAGTGGGCGTTCGATAGTAGAATGAGAATCTATAGGAGAGTACATGGGAGCGGGGGGATCAGATTCCTGGCCAGTACCCCAATTTTTTTGTTTAGAATTATTTTGTTCTAATGGGACGTATAGACATTGTGGTGGGGGTAATATAATATCCCATAAATTCCATGTATTTTTTTCAATTTTATGGTATAATTTTGAGACCAGGAGCTAAAACAACATGTGATTCCAACTCCGTATGGTCCCAGAATGATCTGCCGATAAATGCTAATATATAGATACTAGGTGTGATCCATTTTCCATAAAAATTGGAATAAATATTTATTGGGTTCTCATATTATAAATCTGAGGGCACTGTTTCATTCATGACGGTGATTTTACCCTAGTATCTACATAAGTTTAGTCGGCGTGGGCCTCCTTTGAGAAAATTAAAAACTGGAATTGCAGTTCAAAAAATAATTAAATAAAATTATTTTATGTTCATAATCCTTATAAATCACAAAAGATGACACATATTGAAAATTTGTTGCCACTGTTGATATCGTGAAGGTGTGATTTCCTAATGTAGATCCTATTATTGACAGTGTGGGTCAATAGTGGAATGTAGTTTTAGGCGGTTAATAAAATAGTTGAATAAAGTTATATTATTTTAAAATCCTTATAACTCCTAAACTGTAACTCAGATTGTAAATCTAAGTGAGCTATTGAGCTCAAAAGGGGGTGTTTCTCTTCGTTAAAGCTTGACCTTGACCGGCGAAGGTCGATGGTGAATGTTAGCTTTTTATCTTTTTTAATATCATTTAAATAAATTTTCTTCTGGGTTTTTATAACTTCTAAACTGTTGCTTGGATCAAAAATATGAGGGCACCTTTGAACTTAGGATTTCGGGATTCACCTAAAGAGGAACAAACTTTTTCATATGATGGTTGACTAGAAACGATTATTTTTAGGCCTTTTGGAAGAGAAATAAAATAAGTTAAAAAGATAATTTATTTTCTTTTCATCAACATTGATTTGGTCGACCAAAATTGCGGAGTGGTTATGAAGTGGAGACAAACATCATTAATGAGGATATTAAACTAAATCATAACATAAATTCTATTTTATAAATGAAACAACCTAATGACGCAATGACTCATTATAACAGAAACATTGCAATGTATTTCTCTTTTAATTAGATAACAGGTTGGAGAAAAGTATTGGAGGCCTGAGGATTTTTATGAAGAATATACAGAGAAGGATTTTCTCTCCAATGAAGAATGTCAGTGGATCAGAGAGGGGAGACAACGCATTGGAAGAAGGATCTTGGACTGGAGGACGAATAATTCCATTGACTTTGAATGGATCGACACCAATGACGAACCTTCTACATTTGGGGGTTTATTTTTTTGAATTAAAATATCATGTTCTTATTTCTAGATAACTAACATGTATCACCCCATGAAAATCTTGATCAACAAATCATATAGTTTTGAGGGAGGGATGTTTTGACATGGGGATTTGAATTGTGGGGAAAATTCATTTTTTTGAATCCCAAAACCTCCCCTACTAATTTCTGCTTTGAAACTCTAAAGCGGACAGTAATGGTTGACACAAAAAGGATGATATCCTCCACCTTGTGCTTTATTGTGCTTTATTCATGACCTAACATACATTTTGATAGAAATAAGTTTTCCAGGAATTAGTAGTAATGGTTTTATCCCACGGATGCTGGAGATGCAAGTGAAACAAAGAATGAAAAACCAGAGCGGACACGGTGGTCCGTAGTAGGTGTTTTTTGGAGAGTCAGAGATCCCAAGCGGTGACCCATAACATTGGATGGGGGTGGGTTGTGGTGTGCCATGATGGTGTGTCGAAGAAGGCTGCATAGAATTAGAGCAGCGGGATCCACCATCACTCGAGCCAGCGATTGGCGGTGGTAGACGCAACTCTTCACGGGTATGTAGTTCGGCGAATGCTTGCTGGATCACAGGGCTAGCCGGCTCCATCCTACATTGACGTGTACGAACGAGATGTTTTTCGAGATCTGGTATGGAGGGGACTGGTCCAGCTAGTGGGCTAGATGGAGGTGTAAAAATTGGGTCGTAGCGTATCTCGGGGTTGATTTAGCAATCCCATTATAGCAGGAGGGGCCAATAGGGAATAAATGGGATGCAGGGCGGCTCAGTTTGGGAACAAGAATCCCACTGGTTGTGCAATGGGATAGTAGGGATAGGGGCACCGACAACCTGGTTGGCATGACTCAATGTCGAACTGAGATTGGGCTATTAAGGCCCAATGGTGTTGATGCACTGGTCGGGCAAGACTAGGTCAACCCAGACCCGAACGCAGTCGAGTCGGGTCAGTCGAACAAAACATGGGCATGAGGATCCCAAGGGCCAGGTTGGTCGGGTCGGTCAGACATGGTCAGACTGGGCCCAGATGAAACCAGCCCCAATTTTCCAAAACACTAATATAATTGAGACCATGCATCTAATTGATGAGTCATTTGTATATTTAGAACACATTCAATGAGGTGTTTCTTTTGTAATACTATAAGGATGTCTTTATTAAAGATAAAATGAAATAAATGGATTAAGGAGTGGTTTTTGCGGGAATCATATGCACTAAATGCGAGAATCCTACGACTGACTGAGACACAAAGACAACTGGAAAGATTCCCAATGTGGATAAACTACAAGCAAGCCTATCTGGATCAACTACGATGAATCAGTGGGAAATGTCTCTATGTGACCCGGCACACACTCGATTGGGAGTGGTTATGTTTGACATGGTATACCCACGGTAGTCATCATAGATGAGTACCTCATTATGATGGCCAATGTGGGATGTAACTCTATGTGACCTAGCATGCCTATGGTGGGGAGCAGATCTATGTGAACCAACATTCCAATGGTACTCATCAGGGATGGGAACCAAAATAGTTCATTCCCATGTTAGGTACCACTAGTATGTGAGTCTATGTGACCTGAAAAGAATGACCATGATGGGGAGTAGCACTATGTTACCCAACATACCCACAAAACTCATCTGGGATGGGAACCACATAAACTGAAGGTGTTATATGTTGCGAATGATGATCTTGTTTTTTATACACTAGATTATGCCTACGTGAGATGACATTACCATGTGTATACTTTAATTCATGGTATTTATTTTGTGGTATGGGGTCCCCATAGAGTATTGTGTTACTCACCCCTGTACGAGATTTTCCCACACGTGTCATCTCCTATCAAGGTGATCAGATGCTTTGACAGAGTCCTTCGCAGTTTGGGACCATGTGGTGCACAATGAGACATGATGGACAAACACTTCAACATAAACCTTAGTGGTCCAGGACTTGGTGGTGAACAATGAGATATGATGGATGTGTGTACTTATACGACTATAGGTAGGAAACCTTTACCTACCATTCATGTGGTTTCTTGAGCGGACAGAGCATGTGAGTTATACATTCCATTTTGGTTTTGGTCTTGTATTATGGACCCATTTGTACATTCATTTTGTACTGTACACTCAGTTGTAGTCTTAAAACTGTTTTGGTTTACTTTGGGCTTACTTTCCAGATTCTGATCTTTGTGCGTGTGTACAAGATTAATGGTAAATGCCATCACTTTTTCAAATATTCCTATTCAGTCCTAGTCACTTGCCCCTGGACTATAGCAGAAGGGATTAGGGTACTCATGACACATGTATGGGGGGATGGGTTGTGACATTCATGAGGTAACATCCCCCATTATTTAATGGGTATTATGATCCACTAGTTACATAGCAATGGACTAGGACCATTGAAGATATATTATATATTCTCTATTTTTAGGAAATATAAGAGTCGTTTTGGAAATCTTAAATATGGATGGGAAAACAAATCAATTGTGGAATCATATGAAGAATTTAAGGGATAATTATTAAATTGAATAAATTATTTATGATGAGTTCATGAATTAGTACATTCCCCATTACGAATGAAGATGGATAAGGAGTTACTTGAGGTAAATCCAACGGATGATGAATATATTTCTACATACGAATTAAATTTTCTATTTCATATGTTTTATAGTTATATTATTATCATACATCCTGAATGTAAGGTTGATAGATTCATCAATATATTAAAACCAAGTCTCTGGAGGGTTTCAACCACAAGAGACATCCGTATATATAAACTGATTTTCAATGTACTATCATGTGGGAAATGGAGGATATAATTACATATCAATATTCGGGTTATGATAAAAATATAAAAATATAAATGGAAAATCATGGAATAATGGAGAGATGAAAATTAAATTCTGTTTATGCTCAAAGTGTGGGAAACAACATTGATTAAATTCTTATAAGGGAAAATGTAAATGTTTTATGTGTGGAATGTATGTTTATCGGCTAGTAGAATAATGATGTTGTGGGAAACATTTTCCTAAATATGAAAAAATATAATTTTTTTATAAAATTAAACCCTCATAATGTAGTATTTAAAATTAAATAAGTTTGGGCATTATTAAAATAAATAACACAAATGAAGGATTAATGAGGATGATAAGTTACATAAACCTGTGAATATAAAGGACAAATGGAATGATTATGAAATAATTATAGTCAAAGTTAATCCTGATAATTAGTGAAGACTAATCATTCCATCCATTTTTTGGGAATTTCATGATTTATTTAGTATGAATGAGCCCTAGGAAAATCTTGTTGTTCATCCTTTACTAAACTTTCATATTATTATCTCACTCTATTTGAATTGTAGAATAACAAAATCATAAATTATTTTATATCATTATATGGTTTTCACCATGCTTTAAAGAGAATTTATTAATGTAAGATATGATTTTTTTAATGAATAAGGGTTGCATTATTTTTTGTAAGTGTATTTGACTCTAGGTAATATTTACTTAAGATTTATTAATACAACCATGGGTTTTTGGGGTTATGGTTGATCATAAGTTCAAAACCATTGACAACCTTTTTAAAGTTTTAGGTGATGGGTGTTTATAATGATTAAGCATATTTTATAATAAATTTATTATAATAAAACACTTTACACATTGTGAAAATATGATTAATGGATATTTTATGCATTAGGGGTTACCTTATCTTATATATTGATGAAATTATTGGTTTTACTTGATAACCTTACGAAAAATACAAAACTCATTTCTATAAGCGTAATTTCTCTCTCGATCCTTTTTACTAAATAAATAATAAATAAGTGGTATGCTTGCATTAGGTACCACAATAAATGTTTTTGATTGGGATCTAAATCATACCTTGATTTCATGGAAATTTCTTCATCATGAACATGTTAAAAATTTGATTTCTGGTCTGAAAAATGATCAATCATAGTGAATAAATCAAACCCTATAATAAATGGTTTGTTATTTTTCTATGGATTTAAAATGTTTTTGGGATCAACAACATATTCACATTGAGTATTCATGTGACAATATATTTCATTTGATCAATCAAATGGATACTTATGAATCCCTTTATGAAAAATGTGTTGAAATATATCATTATGGAATGATGTTGTTGACAAAAAGCTATAGGTAACTAAGAAAGATGATTAGATGGAATAAAGGGGAACAATAACTCATGAACATGTAAGGAAATAATAATGTCAATAGAAATGTTAGGATCCTGATAATCGATGTAATCCAGGATTTTATTTTGATAAGTAGGTTATTCTATGAATGTCTATGTTAAATAAATTAGGGAAAAATAAGACCTAGGTACATAGGTCACATCAAAATACATGACCGTATTAGGAAAATTGCCAATAATATTGTGATTAAACCTAATTTTTATCATGTTAAAGAGGTGTTATATGTACCTCTCCTAATGATGTACATGTTTAATACTTCACTTGTTACTAACTAAAAGTTCGTACCACTGGATCTTGGTATTTCTAATGTGGAAGCATAGGTAAATGATCTAGATCAATTAAAGAAATTCATATGAAACAAGAACAACCTTCTAATCAATTTTTTGGTGAAAATATCCTCTAGTATACAATTTGGGAACCTGTTGATGTAATGAGGTGGAATTATCCCTGGTAATTTGCACCTATGTGATAAAATTTGAGGGTCAATGTCATTTTATGGTAGGTAAATTTCAACACACTAGAATTAGTGGATTATATTTTTTATTAAATTTATTCATTTCTATATTTTTCATTACACTCAAACTCTAGTTTATAATATATTACAAGAGCCAATGATTTTAGATTATGTTTCATGAAATACTGAATTAAAAAAATGTGATATATAATTAAAATATTATTATATAATAGGAGATTTATAACATAATGAATGGAATGGAGGATATGTATAGAATTAAAAAAAATTATGAAAATATAATATTTAAATTTTTTATTAAATGAATTACTTGTTTATTATTTAATTAAAAATAAAAATTTACACCACTATAAAATATAATAGAAATTTTTTTGGGGAAATTATTTTTTCTTGAAAACAAAAACATTTAGACTTATTAAATTAGACAAACCAATTTTTCTAAATTATTCTAGTGAAATTTATTTATCATATATTCAATAAATAAATTATCATTAATCGCTTTTGTTTTATAGTCAATAGAAAATATTTAATCATATTTGACTCCTAAAATAATTATTTTTACAAAAAAGTAGTTTTGTTGACTTTTTTGATCAATTATTTTAAATGTTAATTACTAAAAATATACATCAATTATTTTAAATTGTAAATATAATTTTTAAAATCAACATATAAAATTTATATTGTGGTTGATATTTGGAATGTTTCTGAATAGATTACCTTTTTTGTAAATATTGAAAAATAATAAATTTTAATTAAAAACCTCCATTTCTATTAAATTTATTTTATTGTAAAATTCTAGATTTAATTTTATTTAATGTTAAATTAATTAAATTAAATATATAATAATAAAATTTATTTAATTGGAATAATTTGCATAATGTTATTGGATAAAATGATTTCGTAATGTTTTGAGCATTTTCTCTTTGAAAACCCTGTTTACTATCAAGTCCATGATATTATGTTTAAATAAAATATTTCCAATTATATTAATTTAATTCAATAAAATATATTCAATATTTTAGATGAGAAAAATTTATGGTAATTAATAAATTCAAATTAATTCCTGGAAATAATGAGTAGTGAAAATAATAAAAATTAATTATTGTGGTTATGTTAAAAATGGGAATACCAGAGAATTAAACTAAATAGATAAGGTTAAATATGGTGTAAAACTTGTCAAAAATATAATATATGCAAATATTTATACCCTATAAAATATTAAGATCCATAATTCTCAATTATTGATCATTTTTACATGATAGAAACATAGGTACACCTTTTTCATTTAAAAAATGACATGTGTTCCACTCACCTCTATTATAGAAGGCCATCGCTATTCTCTCTTCATCACAACATAATTTTTTTCTTCAACTGATAAATTCAGAAATCACTTCTCAAATTATATAATCACAACTAAAAAACCATATTTTTTGAATATCTCTATCCAATAGAGGCTTTTGGTGAAATGATAAGGTGGATAACAAAAGAAGAGGTAATGTTCTTTCAAGAGGGTGCTCACTTAATTTCCTCCTCCACATCCTACATTTTTTTACATATGAATATATAATAACCACATAATATTAAATATAATTACATATTTATATGGTAATGAAATCAAATTCAACCATATCTAATTCTACCAAATGGGTTTCAATATCATTGTATGTTAGTACAGCGGACTACGACCTCATGTACCAATAACATTGACTTTTCCATTAACATATCTCAGTATTGAGTATGAGGACAGATAAAAATTATATATACTGAATTTAGAAAATAATTATACCAATTGAGTCATCATATCATATATACTATTTTACATTACATTCATTATGGGATACAATAACGTTACTCATGTGTATACCGGACTACAACATCATGAAGTGTTGTGACACATTTTCAATAATGCTTTACATGGAAGAAAATATGAATATATATAATTAATATATGTAAAATAATTAAATAAATTTAATATTAAATAAATTTATTTCATTATTAAATGATAATATATCATTTTTTCTAACATTTTCACTCACTAAAATATGGAAAAATCACTAGTGTACGTGTGGACTACTGCCTTCATGAAGTGATGTGACTCTCTTTTCATCACCACACCAAATAAATTTGATATATTGGTATATTTAATAAAATAAAATATTATTTATAATATAATTATAATTATATAATGATACTATATTACTTACATCATTTCCATGATTATCTGTTTTAAAAAGGAAACACTAAATATGAGTACATAAGGCCTACCATCTCTATTATCATAACATACTTCATTTATAAAAACCCATCATTAATGGCTGGTCTCAAATGTATAGTTGATATATAAATATTATAATTATTTCATTATTATTATTATTATGAATATTATCGGACCATTCTCATGTTATGAGGGATAAAAATCGACTCATTTATGAAAAACAACGCAGTTATTAACCAAACAATGAAATTAACATGAAATTATTTATAAAAAAGTAGTAAAAGGACATAATTATATCATATATTTTATGATATATGTATGTTTAGTTATTTTTTATATTTATAATTAAATTATATTTTTTAAAAAATAGGTTTAAATGAGTTATATATAATTCAAGACATATGGTAATATATTTGTAGACTCTCTTTATTTTTTGGGATTCATTTTCATATCCACCAGTCATTTCATTTTTGTGTTTTACATAAGTCCATTTATAAATTTTATGTCAATAATATAATTTATTTAATGATATTTATTATATTATTTTATGATATTATTTATGGGGTATTTAATTAATAAGACTAAAAAATCTGTAACGGATTTCCATCACACATTTATTTTCCCCGAGACACATGCCACATGAAGAATGAGTTTCATTAATTTGGTTTATAACATACCAATGTATGTATTTTATGATTACTAAAGTTATAATTATTTTTATTCACCTATCCATTTTTGGTCTCTCTTTCATGCATTTTACAGTTCAATAGTATCCAAATCGGTAATGGACTTTTGTCTAAATTTTCCATCATTGACTCATATGATTATGTAATTCACATATATTATAGTACGACGTGTACATAAGAATTATTTTACATAAAATATAATGGTGTTTCTTTTATTCCCATGATATCTTATGTTTTATTTAATTTTATTCTTTCAGGGGATTATGTGTCAAGGTTACTAATCCGGTAAATAATTTGTGCTACACCCTCATAGTTTATTTTTATTTTTTAAGATAATGTTCATAATAATATAACATTTTGTTAATTATCTTTGAAAAATAATTTATTTTATTATAATTTGGTTACATCATGATAATAAATTAATTACCTTATATTTCCTCCCTTTATTCTCTCAGGAGTTCAAAATTACTATTTTTACTAAAAAAATACATCTTTTCTCAAAATAATATTCTTAGCGAAAACCATGATTTGAAAAAATGTTTTCAAAAATTTTTATAATTTTTTTACAATTATTTGATATATATATTTTACTAATGTTTGAATTTGTTAATTTTTTTTAAAGTAATTTTTTCATTTTTAAAAATAATGTTTTTTTCTTTTACTAAAAATGTGAATGGAATCTTTGTGTATAGTATAAAATGAATATCATAACCTCATGGCTTGTATTTTCATTTATTCATCGATTTTAAATTTTCAAGGAATTTTTTTAAGGAAATCAATTTCAAAATATTTGATGTTTTATAATTATTTCTAAATTTATATGTTTTATATTTCCCCAATAAACATTTACAATGATTCTTAAAGCTTCTATTCTATGTTTTGTTGTTTATTTTCAATGAAAAGGATTTCCCAAATGGGTTATATTTTATAATTCCATTTTAAAAGTGGATTTATTTCCCTATAAAAATTTCTATGTCATTTATATTTAAAAAAATATTCCATCTATGTTAAAATTATTTTATGTAACTTATGCTTTACTAGATTTATATACTAAATATACAATTCGTATTCATTCCATAAATGGTTAATGATTACATAGTGAGTATTAAATCCATATATTTTCATGGATTATGTTCTGAAGAAAATATTAAATGATTATAAAACCCATTTTTATATGGTTTTTTCTATGATTAAATGTTTTATAAAAACCATTTATTTTCATGGTAACAAATCTAACTAATTTTCTATTAAATTTTTGCACATAAATGTGTGGATTATTTCAATTGTGAGACATATATATAGATCATATTAAATAGGTAATTATTAATTTTATATGGCCTCAAAAGGTATATGGGATGTTATCCTATACCTGAAAGAGGGTACACAGGATGTTATCCCCACCTGAAAAGATGGTATACTAGAGCTCATGCCATGATGTATTTTGGTACAAGGGTGGTTATACCAAGACTAACATGTTATGAATGTTTTTTTTGGTAGACGTGAAATAATATTTAATATATTTATTTGCACACAAAATATTTAGGGATTATAGACAAGTTATATAGTCATGTCTCATATTCTTTTAATTCCTAATTATTCATGTCTTATGAATTGTAATTATTATTTGATGAATCAATATTATTATATTTGAAATACAATGTTTGGTTTTAAAATGATATGATCATGTTCTCATATACTTATTCTCATGTTATGTTCATTTATTTCCCTTGCTTACCCTTACTGAGAAGTTGAGGTCATTCTTTCTTATGTTTTCTTTCCCATTGATTTGAAGTATGTTATGTTTGTGAAGCATATTGAAGGGTGTGATGTTTTAGGGAGATGTTTAGGACATTAACCTAATCACAATATTGTTTGCCTAAAATCAAGATACAATAAAATATTTTTTTCCTCATTCATATTTTGTGTAATTTATAGAATATTCATCTAAAAGAAGTTATATCTATGTATGAAAATACTAGGTCACTATAACTCATGAAAGAATCATATTGATGTTATATACCATTTAATTCATGATTACATAGAAAAAGAAGTTATAAATCAATATTTAATTAATTAAGATATTTAACTTGTCGACATATTTAAAAACCCTTTAAATTGTAATGTATTTAATTTATTTCACAGAATGTGTAAATAATTATATAGGATGACCACTTTTTAATTCTATAATGTTCTTCAAATGGGAATATATATCATTAGACAATGGGATCAAAATTATCATATTACTGTGATATTTAGTATCCGGTGAATGAATATCTATAATCAAGATGATCAATATATGAATATTTTCTTTACATATTCATCAAAATACATTATATTTTTACAAATAGGTTATTCAGATCATGATAATGTACTAAAATAATAAAAAATTGTGATTATTAATGGTACTAGTACATTCTATTACATATTTTTAAAAACATAAATTAATTTTATATTTTTTTATCCCATATATTATATTAAAATTAATTAAAAAATATACTGATATTGGAATCAGAATTAATAAATAATTAGAAGTAATGTATGGGAGGTCTCTCAAAACTCAAATAAATGTGTATCTACATTACTCTTCGTATCTTTTTCATTTCCCCCCAAAAAATATTTATATATTTTCTTTAATTAAATTTAATTTTTTAATAAATTTTTCTATTTTTAATGACATCATTTAACTTTTTAAGGATATTGGCCATGATATATTGAGTAGAAATGAAAACAACACCACGTACATTGGTAAAAATTGTTATGAAACTACATATCAAATTTTTGGATTAATACTAATTTTTGGGGCTGAGAAAAATATATTTTATAAAATAGAAAAAACTCAACACCATAAAAAATATTTATGAAGTTTCATAAGATATTTTCATTTTTTAAAGAAAGGAAAAGTAATGATTTCCTCTATTTGTCTCAAGGAATAAATTTCGATTTTCTCTAGATAAATTATGTAAATATTTCTATATAATAATTAAATTACTATTTATGGTGGACTATAATATCTCATCACAGAAATAAGTATGTTTTTCAAAATTTTATAACATTAATATGATTTTCGAAAATAAGAAACCAAAACTAAATATAAAAAACATATAGTTAAAAAACAAAGAGTCTCTAAGAAAATATAGTCATAAATCATCCCTATAAAACATGTAGTTCATGTGGTAAATTTTCATTAAATAATTATTTTTAAAAGCATATACATATATGTTTTACATTTATTTTTTTCAAACAATAATTTTCAATGGATATTCATTGGTTCAAGATAAAAATTAAAATTCCACCAAATGGATGAATTTTATATATTCTCATAATGAGAACTATCATAAATTGAATGTCAAAGTTATATATATAGTTTGGAATGATGAATTTGAAAATGAATACATTTTAATAAATAAAAAATATGAAAAAAAACATTATAAATGATCTCAATAGGCTGTGATACTTTTATTCATTCTACCCTGATAAAATGAATGGTGGAAAAATCATATCCACATTTATCAATGATTAATTATAACTTCAATAAGTCAATAATTTTGTTTTGGGAGGTGATTATTAATATGCCACTAAAGAAAAGTAATGTCATATTTTAGTTCTAGTGGAAATTGTGAAACATATAGTTTAGAAATGTTGAAGGAAGGGAAAATAAAAAATGACAAAATTTTGTTGAATATAGAAAATCATTATCTAAGAGTTATTATGAATCATGAAATATATATGAAGGCAAGATATAGATTTAATTTAATAAACAAACCCTTGGTTTCAAAAAATCATATTCTATAAAAACATTCAGTTCATGTTGGGGAAAATAGACAATAACAGAAAAAAATCCAATAAAGAGAACGATACCAAAAAAATGTGATCAGTAGACTACCCAATATTACATTAATGATAGATTTTCAAATAGTTAAAAATATCTTTGTTAATACTCTTTATTATAATATACTACTTAAAATCCTAAATAAATACTTACACATTTATCTATAATAATATTAACTTTATCTTTAATTTACAAAAAATTCTATAACTTGTTAGTTAAACAATCACTTTATTTATTAAGAAGTAAATTAATTTGTAATCATAAAATGAAGAAAATAAAGATCATAATACATCAAAATAACTACCACCTAAAAGAGATGATATTTATGACTCTCCCAAGAAATAAAATGCCCTTCTTTATCTTAGAATGAATCATCATTGTCCTCCTACAAACCTAAAAATAGTAAAAACTCAAAAAAATATCAATAAAAGATGGAATCATCAAAAAATACAAATAAATCATTCCACCAATGAAAATAAAATTTCCCCAATAATAATAATTGAGTGAAATTGAAATTTTTAATGGAATAATATTCAATAATTTATTTTAAAATAAATTCCACGTCCCACTGAACTGAACTATCTACAACAAATAGTGAAAAACTAACCACTACCTATAAAATACAAAAACCAATTTATGTTTAAAGAAATACTAATGTTGTTGATTCTAAAATCAAGATAAAAAATTGTAATGAAACAAAATATAAAAAATTAAATAAATAAATAATTTCAATTATCATTATAAACATATTTGTCTAAAAATTAATTATGATCAATGAGTTTTTAGGTATCATGTGACAGTTTTTACCTAGCTAAATGGATAAGTTAATATGATTAATGAATCCATAAAAACACCTTCGTCAAGTGGCCAATGAAATATATTTTTGGGAAAACCTTTTCTGAATTCTAATGATATTCAATATAAATGGAAGGAAAAATTTATAATATTGGGAAAATTAAAAAATAATTATGTGTCTTCAGTAATTTTCTGTCGAAAATGAGTAATCCTTAATAATTATTTTCTTAACCTAATAAAACAATTCCTTTAATGCATTCATTTTCATATATTTACAAATCATTTCACTATGTTATATAATTACTAAATATTGATTTGTTATTTAAAAATAAATTACTCATATGGAATTAAATATATGGATATTCTTTTTTAGTGATAACTAATAAAATTTATACTTCTTTAACATAGAATGAAAAAATTATCATCCTTTAGATGAATTTTTTATGACATGAATGGAGTGGTGAGAATGTATGATTATATATATATTTTTTATTATATAATTATTTATAAATTTTATGTAAGATATAAAAAGTAATTATTTGGGGGGGTTATCTTTTTAATCATCAATAAAGTTCTCTATAAGTATATTTGTGTAATGTATAATATGTAATATATTTTAAAACTGTTAAAAAATGTGTGATTTATATGTGAATTTTTAAATTATTTTTTTAAACTAAAATATTCATTATTATCAAAATTATCATATATTTATTAGTAGTTTTATTATTGATATTGATTTTTTTTATTTCACATATGAGTCATGTAATAAATAATTATACACATCGTAAGATAAAATAAGTTGTAATATTAAATCAAATGAGTTTAATAATAAAAACATAACATAAAAATGTTTTCCAAATATGGTATATTGTATACAAAAAAATAAAAAAAAAATTCATCATTAGTTTATTGAGGCTCTACATATAGTGAAACAATGTACAAGTTTTTAAATGTAAAGGATCAAAAATTTATGTCAAATAGATGGGTGTAATTAAAATTTAACTGATTGTGGTGATTTAATCAAAATTTATATATCAATTTTATTATCCCTGGATTATTGATGTTAAATTCATCACCTTGAATTATATATTATCAATTTAAGGATGTAGTTCTCTTCAAGATGAAGATAGAACCAAACTTCCCATAATTATTCCAAAATACCCATTATTTTCGCTCAAAGAGTAATTTTTAATGCAAATAACCATAAATTTAAATAAAAATTTTCGATTCTCATAATCAGTGTGGTAAAATATTATTTTTGGGTATAATACTCTCCCACTACTTTGGATTAAAAGTAAAGACATTTTGAGGAATTGAACATAGATATATATTATTACAGTTCTTATAGGGGGAATATATTTATTTTCCCAAACACATTTAGTAATATATTACCTATTCATTCTATTTCAATGTAATTTTATCCAAAATAACTCAAATTATAATTTATACTTACAAAATTTAATTATGAAAAGGCTATCGTCCAATATAATGTTTTTAAAAATATTGGTTCAAACCCTATTTTTTTAATCATAATATTTCTGGTAGATATTAAATTAATATATAAAATATTCTTGTTTAATTTTTTGTTTTTGGGGTTTTTGAATTGTTTTTTAAAAAATTATTCTCACCACTGTTGAGACTATAATTTTGGGATGACACCTTATTTATTTTATTTTTTTGAAGACTTTCTTTTATTGAACATAATGAACATTTATATTTCATGGATTATTTTATTATGGGATTAGAAAATTATATATAAATTATATATTAAAATGATCAAAATATTTCATAAATTGTTCAAAATATATATCTTTGAAATTTAAATTTTCAAAATAATAAGAAATACAATATTACAAAATATATATATACTTCATTGAAATAAAAACATGATAAATAAATGTAGAATAATCACAGTTATCCATATGACTTTACTTATCCTCCATCCATTATCCAATCATTTTTATCAAAGGTATAAATAATATTTTCCCATTGAAATTTATAAATTATTTCATTAGTTTTATAATCCAAATTTCTTATTGTGTTAATCATTGGTTCTGTAATATCTATAGGTATTGGATGATTTTACATTAGTGTAACAATTTGGGACATGTGGGTGGCTAGTGATACCAATGTTATAGATAGAAGAAAAATAGGATCATTGAATCAATCTCTATTTAATTGTATAAACATTCAGTCAATATAAACATTAACTTCATTATTTTTATTGTCATTAATAATATTTTTAATCTATTTTATTTTGATTTCATCCCATAAAATTGTTTTAATTTCAACTCATTTTACATGACATGTTGTTTTATAATAATATTGATGAGATTTTGTATTATAGAACATCTCATACATGCTCATTAATTCATTGATTAAGTTAGAAAATAAATTTTAATGTGATTCTATCATCTAAAGAGGTATGAATCATTCATTCATCATCTAAAAAATCATTAGTTATAGTCTTATAAAAAACAAGAAATTATCGAAGGATATTTCCTTGATATCCATAATTATAGTCCCATGTGAACTATTGGTTCCATTTTTCCTCAAATAAAATATCAACTTTTTGAAGAATAAAAAAATTACAATTCTTAGAAATAAATTAAATAAATATGTATTGTATTTTTTAGATTAACATGTATGTCTGATGTGTCCACCTATTAAAATTGTAATATTACAACCCATTGGTGTTAGTTTTATCAACTATAGAAGAGATCACTAATGTGTTGGTCTATTTTTTTACAATGATCACAATCATCCTGTAAATTATCTGTTGTAATTTTATAATGAACTCACCAAAATTAATCATTTAGTAAACCATGGAACATCAATTTTTTCACATGTTATTGAGTAATGTGGCACCCCATTTTGTGAAATATGAACCTTCAATATGGGAGACCTAGTTTCCAATATAAATTTTTTAGATTTATCCTCTTTCTAATAAACTATTCCATCACCAGTAATTTTAATAAGGCATTTACCCAACATCTCTATTGTCCCCATATTTTGTTAATTATGGTCCTCGTGAAATTTATAAACATATTTTTTATGAGGAATATATTTATCAAATATTTTAATTTTCTTATCTAATAATGTTATAAGGAGTTCCTATAAATATTTATTTTATTCTTGTGTTCATGAAAAAATAATTATTAAATAAATATTGAAAATATTTTATGGGAGGTCCTTTTAATGTTGAATATAAAATATTAACCTAAAATTGATTTACAGCAATATGAATTTCTCCTTTTCATAGAAAATACATGGGTTTCCCCTTATAGATAATAATAAAAAGAGTATACTTATTATTTTACTTTAGAATTTTTCTAGATCATTGTTAGAAAGGGGGCCCATTATAAAATCCATCCATATTTCATAAATCATATCCTTTGATGGTTTTATTATTAATATAACATAAGTTATAAAATCCAAAGTTTTCTAATATATATACTCATAAATATATATTATTTTTGGTTATATATATATATATATTATGGTCATATTCTAAATATAAATTTGATTATTTAGTTATTGAATTCAATGGTATTTATTAATTCTAAATTGACCTCTAGAAATGTCTCGTTTTCAACAATAGAGAGATCTATATATAAATTAATTTTTATATTACATTGAAAATATCATATATTACATATGATTGATATTTTTATAGATCATAAATTTGATAATTTATCCTCTTATATTGATAAATATACTCTAATAAATAATGATATCATGTATAATATATGTTTTATAGGGGTTTAAATTTAGGGGATTGGATTATTCTGGGGTGGATGAATAATGGATTGGTGTAAAGGAGGGAGTTCCAGGTAGGTGTGATATTTTTCTAGTGAATATTTCAAATAGGTGGTATGGATTCATTATAAGGAGAAGATACTAGGGTTTATTAATAGTATTATAACTCATGATAGCACCTCTAGTTTTAGGAGACTTATACATGGTTTTTGGTTATGGTTGAAAAAAAAAATTTGTTTGCTTTATAGATAATGGATAGAATATGTGTGTATATTTTTAATTAAAGATAGTTATAACTCTAGAGGAAGTGTTTTAGGAATTATAATTGTATTGGAGTTCAATTAATTGTGTAAATGAAACAAACAGAAAATGAATAAGGATTGCATTGTCTAGTTTTATAGATGATATCAATGGATCTTTTGTGGATCTCTAAAGATAAATATCCATTTTTGGGAATAATATTTCAGATATGAAATAGTAAATTAGTAAGTGCAAAATTCAATTTTTCTGAAATAAATAACATGATTATATACACCAATTTTTTTATTAATGTATCGCAAATTTATATAATACTAGATACATTTCTATTACGATCTCAATGTTTTATTCAAACAAATTTCCCAACATTTAGAACCATTAATACAAAACTAAAAATATAGATAAATTTATATTCTGGAATATATAGTAGGATAAATATAATTACCCACATCACATACACATATTTTTAAAACTTATTTAGTGCAAATATCCATACAATACTCCATATAAAATAGATTTCTATCAAATTCCACAAATTATGTGCATTATAAAACATCCCTATGAAATTAACATAACGTTTCAATTGAATCTTCATAACCTGATTGTATTGATCAACACACCCGTTTTATAAATGATATTACTTGTAGGAATAAATAAAATAATTGATGAAAAATAAATGAAATGACTATGTTTTTCCCTAATACGGCATTAAATATTTTTAGGGAATAATGATGGGGTTAGATATTGAGTCATCAATGGATTCAAAGGCCTAGAGAGTCTTGATAATTATATAATAAAAATATTTAATATATTATATCACATATGAAATGTATTTTATAAATAATTAAATAACACTCAAATGAGGTATCATATATGAAAAGTAGTACAACCGTTTAATATGAAATATAATATTTATCATGAATATGAGGTAAACATTGTTGGTAGTAAGTGGTGCTTTTACTGTGGTCATGGGAGCTGGAACTATTTGGTACTGTGGTAGTACTGTAGCAAGAAATGTTCGGTATTGTAGCAGCTGAAACTATTCATCCATCTGGGTATTCAGGCCACCGGTTTGGTACTCTAGTCCTACAAGGATTTCAGTCCACCCATGTCCTTCGAGCAAGTTGATTGTAACACCCCGAGATTTTATGAAAAATATTCTTTTTAATTTCATTAATGTCTTGTGTTGTACACTACACCAAAAGGATCTTGGACAAAAGGCATCCTTGACTTGCCTTGCATTACAGGTAATCGCGACCTTCCTTGATAGCTTGTGTAGTACGCAATAACGAGTTTCACTAAACAACAATATGCTATTAAAATATTATTAAAACTAGCCGTTATGAATAGTAATAACCACACTTTGAAATTTTTTAAATTTTATTTTTCAAAATGGACTTCATTTTTGGATTCGGAATATCGAAATTAGCTTAGGGTGAAATTTTAGTACTTTTCGGATAACTTTCATTTTCTGATGAATAGTGAAAATTACTAAATTTTAAATAAAAACAACCTTTTTAGTCGAAATAATTAATAGTGATAAATTATTAATTTGAGTTGTTTTAAAGTATATTTAGAATACATTTTTACATATTAATACAATGTTGGTCATTGGATGTAATTTCACATTTAAACCAGACATAAACAAGTGTCAATCTTTTGATATTTATTATCTCTTAAGAACACGCTATTTGTTTTGATGACAGGAATTAATTTTTAAATTAAGTAATGAAAATGATATGTTTTGAATTTGGTAAAATAGACATCATTTTTCAGTTCATAATATCAAATATAACTTATGCCTAATTTTTGGTATTTTTCTGGAAACTTTCATTTTTTGATGAATAGTGAAACCACTAAGTAGTAGTTAAAAAAATGAATTTTTCATAAAAAATAATTTTACTGCTTCTGTGAGTGGAATTTAAAAAATCCGAGAGACACGGTTGATTTCAGTATGTAAAATGTGGTTCAATGAGATGAAAATAATTTTTAGTGAATAGTATCTTTTTATTTTTTTAACCACGGTTAAAAGTAAAAAGGGTAATTAAGGGTCAAAATGATATTATTATTACCCTAACACATGTCCTAATTCTATTGGATAAGTGTAATTCGACCAAAAACAACCTTAAGAATAAAATATGACCATTTAGGCCAACATGGATTAGATTAGGAGATTTATTATTAATTTATTTAAAGAAGGGTTAAAATAGATAAAATCAATGTTTAATAAGTATATCATTTTTAATATAGGGTTATACATAAGATTAATTCGACTATAAATATTCATTAGAAATATAAAAAGATTTCCTACATAATGGTATTTTATTTGTAATTTTTATACATTAAATAATTTAATTTATTTATGACACAAAGACGATGCAGTAATTATCTTATTAATGACATATTGACATAATTGATGTTATAAATACCAAAATAAATGTAATTTGAGACTTTTTATGAATTCCACTAATTTTTATGGTTAATATGAAATGTTATTATTGATTTAATTAACTTTTTTCGAACTAATAATTCTTTTAAATTTTTTAAAAAAATCAATTACTAAATAGTGTCAAAATTGACATAAAATGTTTTTTAGAACAAATATTATATTATGAATTGATATTTTATTCCTAAAAATCCAAGGTTAGGCCAAATGACTTAGATAAGGTTATATATATTAATAATAAACAACTTGGGGTTCTTTTGGCTTCTTATAGTAAGTTTATTAACCTTATAATGTAAGAACACAAAAAGACCCGGTAAAAGTAAAATTATCTAACTTAAAGTTAAATATAAATGATACGGTTAAAATAGGAACCTAAACATATGTAAATTCTATTGGATGAGAGGATTTCGACCCATCACCACCTTATCTTCGAAATAACTCAATTTGGAGATATTTAAAAACGATCTTGACTTTATAATAAAATAATATTTTTAGTATTTCCAAAGGAGCCCCTCTCCTCCATTATAAAAGGGCACCTCCTCCCTCTCTACCTCACAACACTTTGAGCCTTAATTCTTGGCCAACCCCATACCAAATTCTCTTCTCCACTTCACTATAAACATACTAGAGGTCATGGTTTTCTTCAAAGACCAATTTTAGTTCCCTAAGAGGAGGACTCAAAGAGGCGCTTCAAAGAAGAGGTAATGTCCGTTACCGATTCTTTCAACTTTATTTCTTCTTCCACTTCTTCTTCTTAGGTTGTTTTATTAAGAAGTAATAACATCAGTATCACTAATATACTTATATGTTATTATAAGTATTAAACAACCCTATTTCTCCATCTATCCATCCCACGGAAAACGAAATCACTGCGCGTACGTGCGTACGGAATACCGTCTCCACGCCGTGGTGTAATCTATTTTCCACCACCACCTTACTTGGATGGGTATAATGGTGTAAATAATAACTATATATGATTATTGTAAAGTGATATTGATTCTGTAATAGTATAAATACACTCCAATAAAATTCCACGATCATGGAAATGATATCATCGCTCGTGCGTACGTACAAAATACCGTCTCCACGACGCGATGTGATTCATTCTCAATGATTAACCATTCATAAATGATTATAAAATATATATAATAAGTAATCATGAAATATATGACATAATAATGATACTATATTTATGTATATATATATATTTATGTCATCCAACTAATTCCATTCAATTCAATGAGGAAACGAAAACAACGTTCATGCGTACGTACGGCCTACCGTCTCCATGAATGGTGTATTTATTTCCATTTATCGATATATTGTATATATGTATATTCTGAATATATATTATATATAAATCATCTTTTATATTATGTAATTAATTAATCATGACCTAAGTAATCATATGAATAATTACATGTCAAAACACGGACGACAAATGAAACGATTTTACCCAAAATGCTCTTTAACATGAAATTTACAAAAGAACAGGTAATATAAAGTCATAAATGGACCATATATGATATAATAACAATGAACATGATTCTCTAATAATTCAATAACATTATTTAAATCATTATACCGGAAGTTAGGACACTTACGAAGCAAATAGAACCTAAGGTAAGGGAAATATCACAATCTCATTTTTATCCGAAATTGTTTATACTTTGGTATTTGTTGGGGTGTATTTTATCATCCACATCCATTTTCCCTCAATATGTAATATGGTTTCCATCCACATACAATTGTTTAAATCCAATTTTACCCTTCGGTGAGTTTTTAGAAAAGGATATGAAAGGAATCATTTGTCGTTTTTCGTACTAGGTACTTTTTGACTTTTCCGGCAAAAGTACGAGAAGAATGTTTTTTTAACTTATACGGCATGAACGGATTTTTACGGTTTTATAAAGCTTGATTTTAATAAAACTTCCTCAAAAATATTTCATGACTATTTTCAAGAAAATCCTTTTCTTTTAAAAATGCATGACATTTTGTGATAAGAAAATGATTTTAAAGAAGAAAGGATATTTTCCTCAAGAATTCATTTCAAGTGTTTTATCAAAACCATTTTCCATATAAAATGAAATTATTTCATATGTGTTTGTTTTAAGTATAATGTCTCTATGATTTATAGGTTTTAACTTTTCTTATTATGAAATGATTTCTATTTCTTTTATATGGATTATTTTATGATGGGATGATGTTTATGAAACACATTTTATTCGTTGGGTTATTATGAATGATGTATGTTTATTTTGTTGCACAAGTAAGAATGATTTCATTATGAGATGGGTGGGACCTATATCTTCCTCCAATGCATTGGGTAAATATTTATATCTCATGAGATAGATATGGCTGGAACGGTAAGTTAATCCGATTCAGTATTACAGGACTGCAACGAGGAGTGAACTCGATTCAAAAATGGACTTTGTCTGCTAAGATGTTTTTGGAAGCAATGCCTTGGATACTATGAAATCATAACATGTTCTTAATGGATTCCACAATTACATGTTTTATTCCCATTCCATTTTATCATGATTTATGTTCCATTATGATCTATGCCTTATGTACATCCATGTTTTATGTTGTTGCTCAAGATTTTTAATGTTCCTGTTTTTTTTAAGTTCAAATGTATATGGTATGTTTTATTTTATCCATGCTTACCCTTATTGAGCATTTGAGCTCACCCTTTTTATGTTTTATTTTCCCCCAAGATTAAAAGAAATATTTAAGGTAAGGAAACAAAAATGGGAAGATCTTAATGGGATATGTTTAAGATCTTTCACCACGATTAGAAGATTACGTTCCAAGTTTCCAAAGACACTAAACTATTATAGTCCTTGTGTGTCTGTTTTTGTTATGTACTAAGTATTACACAACAGTAATGTAATGTCTATGTACGTCAAACTTCGTGTATTTACATTGATTCTCAGGGCCTTAGGGCCACCATAAGACCTTAGGTCCACCTCAAAGCCTTCAGGCCATAAGAATGTAGGCCCCATACACACTACAAAAAAGAAGCAGCCCCAGAAGAGGATTCTAGAGCAGGTGTAGTCTCTAGAGCAGAGACAAGTGGATTGTCAGAATAAGAGGGTATGGCTATGCCATACGTAACAGCCTGTGCTTGCATGGGAAGCTTAGCCAGATGGTCATGCAAAGTTGGAGAGCTACTATTAGGATGTAGATGCTAGGGAGGTGTAGTTCCTTTTAGATAGTCTTGTTGAATTTTATAAGACCTTCGGGTAATGTATTCTCCTAAGCCTACGAGCCATGTAATATCCGAGCCTACGGGTCTTTTAAAGTTTCCCCCTCATCCCTTGATAGGGGGGTTATCATAAATAAATAAAAATGAAGGCCTTCGGGCCATTCAGGCTGGCAGGGAGGAACATTAATTGATAAATTAATACATTTTATTATCCCTAATTTTCTCCTCTTAATTTAACCCAGTTATGAAAACTATTTATTTTTTACCACATAATATTAGTGATTTGAGAGTATAGAATTAAGGTAAGCTTGGAAAACACAAACATATCAAGGGTTGTGATCAATTCACAACGGGGTGACATCACCAATATAGTTCATGAATATCACCATTGAAAATGATTCAGAACTATTCTTCATTAATGTATAATCCCAACAACAGGTAAGCTGTTTGGTTTTTATTAACCCACGTCAATCATTAATAAATTATTATAATAGTTTTATTTTAAATTTTATGGTAGATTTATGGTTGACAAAACTATCTTCCATAATTTAAGAATTTATATTTCTTTCCTCATTTCCACTTTATTCGTATCTGTATGACAATGAGTGAATGCCAACCGAAAACCTGTCCATGGTATGTTCATTATTTTTATTTTTTGTGTTATCCCCTCCTAATAATATGTGCAATAATCATATAGCTATTATCTGTATGGTTGTTTAAAAAATACCAAGTGAATGATATTTACACAATTGTTGTTTAGAACAATGTATCATTACTTTTGGGTTTTGGATTATATTTGTTAGAATTATCATTGTGAATTATTAATGAGGGGGATGAGGTGTTTATTAATATATATCCACTTTTTTCAATAATTCAGACAAATAGGAGTGACTAAAAATGATTATCTATTGTATTGATCGATATAAATTTGTCACCTATGACAGGGAAAGAGAAATTCAATGTTGATCATGATCTATTGTGGAATCCAATATGGAAATGATGATTGTTAGTGGTATTTTAATGATTTTTTATTTCATTTATAATTTATAATAATATCCTTACTATATGACATGAATTATATCGAACACACAAAATATAGTGCCCTCCTATAAGATTAGGGTTTATGCATCGAAATATATATAACATACACTATGAAACATGTGACACAATGTCTAACATGTGGGTAGAGGATCAATTTATACACTATGTGTACACAGTAATATATACAAATAGGATCATGGGAACTAATAGAGTAAATGGGCACGTCCCAATACTCTAATTTAGACATGTATAAGAGTACATGCCATAATACATGAACAAGGGATGATGACACACCATGTTTTTTAAAACACTCTACACACCACGTATTCTAATAAGACATTCAATGTATATAGAGTTTGAATTTTTTTTCGAGAAAGTAATACACATCTTGTACTCTTATTACACATGATTTAGTTTTCCCCAGTCAAGTAGATTCCCTCCATATATTCATTATGAACCAGTTTCAGTTTGGTGTGCCCACCTACATAATCCCATGTGGGTAAAATGAGGGTGTACATCTTGAATATAGTATTTTAATCCCATCAATGGGATTTCCAATTGATTGAATTATAAAATCCATCTATGTGACATTGGGTATGATCAAAGATCATTTTATCACCTTAGGAAGGTGGTTTTTGAGGAATTTCCATGACCAACTTACATAGGATATGATTTATTATATTGAAAAATCCCCAGATCCATGAACTGTTGACACTCTACCCTAAAATCACCCTCCAAAATTTCTTTAAATTTCACGATCCATGTGTCTTACATTGATTATTAGATATCCATGACATAGATCCCATGATACAAGGGAATATTTAATTGGTAAAAGACTTTTTCTCTTGATGCATGCCATTTTATAAATAGAATCTACGTAACTAGGTTCTAGTAGTTTTAACATGACTGTATGAGGTTCTAAAGTGGATGTGGGATGATTTATGTAGGGAATTATTTACAAAACATCCACAAAATTTAAGAAAATACTATTTTATTTTTGGATCATAGACTAAATCTTCATGTTGTCCCACATTGAAGCCATCCATGTGAATGTTTCAGTAAGGATATAGGGTTTCCATTACATGTAAGATGTAATTTAGCTTCATGAAGTTAACACTATGATATTTTAAAACCATGATTCTCGATTCATGTCATGATTATAGATAGGATTATAAGAGGTATCATGAAATCAGGTTCATTTGAGAATTCCATTTCTCATCAAGATCTCTGACCAAACTAAGAGGACCATCATGAATCTGGAGGACATGTTGTTGGCATAAATGATAGTATTTTTCATGGTTGGGAGATTCACATACCCTTACTATATTTTTAATTAAAAAAATACCATTCCATCATTATTGTTTCTCTATTTGACGCCCTTTATAGGGTACCAAGAGAATAATTACTATGTTGGATTAATCTATGTGACTCAATACTCATGGACCTCGAGATAGTTTCATTGATGAAAGTGAAGGTCCATATTATCTTATCAATGTGTAGAAATAGATTTCCTAGAGATGTCCAAAGGCACAGACAGATCGATGATAAAGTCCATTAGAAATAAAGTATGGGGAAAATATGTTCCTGAATGTCTCCCCATGGTGTTGATTTTGGATATTTTTCAACATAATCAGGTTATATTTAGGATTTATTTTCCCTTTAATAGTATTTTATATGGCTGGAATGGTGGAATTCCTCTTTGACCTTCCAATATAGTTGGACTGGATATTAGGCATCATATGTGTGTCATGGATATAGTTATATGTACATGGCATATGACATGTTATCTACGTGGGAGAGATGTACTTTTAGGATTGACCTAGAAATACATATTACCTAATAGAGATCACGGATGGATAAGAGAAGATACTCAATGGGGGGTGGGAAATTCACATGGTTTGTGTCTGGAGGTAGCGTAGAGATCAGTAAGGGAGATAATTGGAGAGGTATAACCATGTGTGATCTGAGTACCATCATATTTTTCATTAATATTATTTCATTTCATGAGATACTTCGGTGAGGTATGTAGAATTTTGTGTCACTGTTTTTTTGAAATAATACATTAAAATATTTTAGGAAGTATTTTTACAGCTAGAAGCTGAGTCAATGGATGATTATGTGGCTCTAGGAGGATATTATTTTATATAAGAAAAATATTAAATATATTATATAATTTTTGTTATGTTTTTTTAAATATATGACTAAAAATAATATGGATTCTCATATGGGGAAACTGAGAATTCTGTTTAAGTAGAAATGTGGGGTTTATGCAAGGTTCAACATAATCTCTATCAGCTTAAGGTATGATTGTGGGTAGAATATGAAATAATAAATTTATTTAATTAATTTTTGTTATATTATTTTAGAAGACCTATCATCCGCATATTTAATTAGTTTTATGCAATATATCTATAATTAGGCACATAAATCAAGGGTGTTGATGGGAGATAATGGAAAAGATATTGGTTAATGATAGTGGATAGAGGATTAATATCAATTACCAAAGGGTAATCTTCACCATCATAGTTTGTGTATATCAATAATGATAATGACATAGATTCAGTATTAATAAAAATGTGATCTAAACATGATGTATTAATTTTAATTTATTAGATGTAGCCATTTTTATTATCTGTTATTGAATATATATTAGTTGATATAACATTTTTTATCCTAGATCAACGATTGATTATTTATTATTGATATTTTAATTCATTATTTAGGGATGGGTAATGATTTTATTATATCATCTTCATGTATTAACCTAATGAAAATAATCAAATCCATCTAAAAATGGACAAGGTTTGTTACTATGTTTATGTTTTTTTATTCTATCCCATTTCTTTGTGTGATCATCATTGGTGATTCATTTATCCATAAATTCAAAAAAAAAACTACCATGTGGGAAATAGTTGAACAATCACTCTTATTCTATGGGATCATTAATGAATGGTTCAAGGTCAAGATTGATGGAATGGTAATGGTGCATTATGATGTTGGATAATCTGTTTCATATTCATAGATCCCATGTAGTGAATTTTATAATATCAGTAATGAAAGGATGTGATAGATGATTCTCAATTATATTTATGGTTAGAATCTATCCCCCAATGATGAGGCATGCAAGGTCATTAGTTTTTTAGGATCTATGGATTAATCCATAATTGAATCAGTAGAAGTCTTCATGGGTGAGATGCAAAATCCATTCATGGATTATTAAAAATATACAGACCACACGATATGTAGTCCAAATCTTAGAAACAGCAGTCCCCTCATGTGGTCTTTGGGTTTTTGTATAGACAAAAATATACCAGATCATTTGACATGTGTCAGATGTCGTGTGACCAATGATGGAGGCTAAGTATGTACCCTATGGGTAACTGGGTACAAACGTAGATAGGATGATGATCATCAATAAAGTACATATGCATGTCCTAGTAATCTAACATGGATAGGCACATGATCCTGCCAATAGTAAATGGGCACAACCCGATGTACACCGACACATGAAAATGTACACAAACAAGGGAAAGTGGTATGCTGAGTTCATGAATAACCTATACACTTCAGGTATTATAAAAGGATAACCATGTATACTAATAATGGCATTCCATGTGATACTCTAATACACAAAAAGAGATGGGGTAGATGATACTTATCATACAATCCTTATACAAACAGTGTAATTTTACCAAAGTAAGATAAGGCACTTTAACTATTATGCATAGACCAGTTTTAGTTGGGTGAGTACCCTCAGTTCATCTAAATGATGGATTTGTGTGGAAATATACCCTTATCATTTGATTGTTATCCCATTTATAAGATTAGTGTTAGATAGAGTTTCAGAATCACATCGTGTGATATAGTTCGTTATCTTGTATCATTTAATCAACTTCCCTATGTGGGGATTGAGGTAATATCATGAAAAACTTATTTGGTTATTGGACCCACTGAAATTAGGGTTATTCTTGGTAGGTTTCAGTATACACTAGAGGCTTTGGTGAGATCCCCAATCTATGTATAGATATACTTATATTTCTTGTGAGTAAATCTTTGAGGAACCCCAATGATCATGCCCCCTCAGATGTGTTCCTTTAGTGATAGAATGGATTTTTGTGTTAGTTCTTGAATATGAGAATTTCCACAAAGTATGAGGAAAAATCATGTTTCATGAAGCATGGTAAACACGTTTTGATACATAAAGTCTATCATGAATATATATGGGTGATTATTTTCTATTATCTCATATTCTGAATGTCATTCCTACTTGATGATGAGATGAATACATACATGATGCTTTATTTTTGTCGATTTTAGTGTGTCATAATAGGTAGTGTTATACTCAAAACTGCAAGAGAACTACTCTCCATGGACATGTTTCATATGGATGATACACCCATTACATGAATCCAAGGGGGGGAAAGGGTAGGAGGAGCACACTGAGTCCAATAGAAAGTGATTTTTTCAAGATTTAAATTAGAATAGTGTCACCCTTCAAATCAGGTTAGTATTTTTTTCAGGGTATTTCATTTGACACATTATTCATTTTTTTGTACTTTTTTATACATTGATGTAGGATAAATGCAATGTATAAATTATGGTATTAGTTGTGTTAATATTTCATCATTGTATTGGTATTTAGATATATATGTGTCTGTGTGTGTGTGTGTGCAGTACCATAGGCTAAGGGATCCGATTTGTCTAATATTAATAACAATCAATAGTTTTTTCCCCAGCCTATTGGAGTTAGTTTTGGGGTGTCACAATTGAATTTTTTATATCTAGAAAGGTCTCAGTGGAGAATTTCTCGGAAACAACAAAATAATTGTCTCAAAATAAAAATCATTTGTTGATATATTATAGAGAAACAATACTAGAAAGCCCAGATTCAGTTTCTAAAACCATTACATTATCATATGATACAATTGATTCATTTCTCAAAAGACATAATTATTTATTAGTCATGGTAAACTAGATTCATACATGATAATTGTATTACAAATGAACATATTAATGACAACATAATTTTTTCACTCTAGGATGACAACATTATCACATCTCATTTATATTTCCATATCATTATTTATACACTTCAAAGAATCCTTCGGAAAGGAAATATAATAAATTTGACCTCAAATTAACAATAAGGGTAATTTATAGAAGAAGAAAAATTAATCAATGATAATAGTCAATATTCCAAGGTAATAAATAAAGACACATTCCTTGTAATGAAAAAATTGAGATAGAAGTGGGAAAACAATAATGTAAATAACTAAAAATACATTCCATTCATATATATAGATACTAAATAGTAAATGTAGAATGGAAGATAATTAAATCACTAGATATTTAATATATTAACTATGAATGAAATTCATCCCTTGATATGGTGACACAAAACCTCATGGAAAAATAATAATTGAATCTAAATGATGTAGATGATATGTTTTGGATTCCATGATTCCTAGGTACATCGAACCATTACAACCGAGTCCTTTCCCAAGATAGATTAGCATATCAGTTAAAAACTCATCTAAGGATATCCAGGTGACATTTCCCATGAGAATATTAATTCTTAAAGGGGAGATCTATGACTGGGCCCCAGTCGGGTCGAATATGTCCAAAGTATTCCTCATATATCTAATAATATATTTCACAATATTCCTTATCAAATATTCGCCTGGAGTAGAATATTATGATTTATCAAAATTTTTCCAAGTTGTCAAATAACATTCAAAGTAAACACCATATAAAAGTGGTATATGGTTTAGGCAATGAACCTTACAATGATAATTGATATATATAATTAGAGAAAATTAAATGCTCAATGATAAAAGGAAATTGAATATTTCCATGGGACTAACAATAGAACCATGTATGTAAATTTAAATAATATCATTGTAAAAATAAATCATAAACCATATAGATGAAGAATAAGGATTATACCAATAAAAAATATCAAAAGTGTAAAAAGATGTAGGTTTTTTTATTGATTACTATAAATAATGTATAATATATTTTTGAACACATTCTTGATGAAGATATGAACTTTATTATGAAAAACATTTAAAAAAATTCTTATTTTTCATAAATAACAATGGAAAAATGTTTAACTAAAAATTACCCTTTAAAACAAGAAAAGTAATCTATAAAGGAATGAAGGGGATAAATCTATAGATACCAAATAGGGTAAAGATAACATTATTTATCATGGTAAATGTTTATAAAATTACCCTATTCTGAAAATTATAATGATATTGCTTTGAATATTTTCTAAAAGAAATGAATGATAAAAATAGGATTAGAAAATCATATTAGAAAGGTAACAAACATTATTGAAAATGATTTTAGAAAGAATTTCCTTTTATAAAAAAATTTGTTCTCTAACTAGAGAGAGACATTAATTTTTTGTTTTCATAAAAACATATTCTAAAACATTTTGAGTTCCAATGAGTAGAAAATGGTTCTATTATGTGAAATGTTCTAGAACTAAAATTTAGGAAAAATGAAAGGGTCTAATATATAGTGATAAAATTATTACCTCTAATGGAAATTCATGTTTACACAATGAATAAAAAAATGAGTTTTTAAGGTAGATAATTGAAAATGTTATAACTTTTAAGTGAAACCCAATTAATAAGTATATTATGTGTATCAATTGTACATACACATAAAGAATTAGAAGTATATAAATGGATATTAAACATAATTTTACAAACATTCATAGAATATTTCAAATAATTATTAAGTAGTATATCTCAATGAAAATGATTCAGGTTATGAAATTTATTTTCCAATTTCTTAACATATAATACACATCCACTTTAAAGAAATAATAGAAATTGAAACTCATAATAAAATGAACAGTGAATGAATCATTATATTTCTTGAAAATGTGTAACTATGTACACCATATATAATAAAATAGGGTCAAAATAATAAACTGATTGTTTCATGATAAATTTAACAATCAAAAGGGAAGTGAGATAGAAAAGATAATAACTAAGAACATTTTACAATGAAATAATTTTTCAACATTCAAAAGTGTCACATACAAATTTGAAACATTTGAATCATAATAAAAATGAAAAATTGAAATTAAATGAAACTAAAACTATCATAAAAATAAGTATATTCATGATATAGAGTGTTAATTGGAGTTATATACACAATTAAAAATAATTTAGGTGCATAATAACAAATAAGTCTTAGTAGGTTATAAATTGAGATGAAATCCCATAACATGCATTTCCTTTTGTGTGAACATAATTTAAAATCTTTTTTAGTTGTTTTAAAATGTCAGTATCATATAACAGGACCATAATATCATTTCAAATAAAATATATTATCTTCCTGTTACATCTTATTACCAATTTATTAACAATCTGTCATTATATTCCCTATTTTTTCTGTTAATTGCCTAGTTTTTCAAATATTTTTTTAGATTTTACTTGTCGTTATTTATTTTTAGATCATGATGTCATAGTAAAAATAATTCCAAACATGATTTCATTATTATATAAATATATATATATATATATTTAATATTTATTAATAAAATCCATAATATTTGGAGATAAAATATAAAATGCTCCGTTCCTAGATACGGAAGTTGTACGTAATCGTGAATGTCACTTATATTTTTTTATTGAATTTAAAATAATGAAAAGTAAATGATATATATGTGCACTATAATTAGATTATAATATTTATGTCATATATTCCCTATTGTTTTATTAAAACTGTCCTTTATACATTCCATGTATATCCTGAATGAATCAAATCACTTTGAGGGGGTAGTAGTCCACACTTTTACAAACGATGATATCATATTTTCAAAAGAATGGGAATAATGATGGTATATGATATAAAAAATTTAATTAGTCAAAAATATATTATATTGATTATATATATAATATAAAAATTTAATTTACATTTTATTACCAATCATCCGAGGTGGTAAATGAAAAATATAATGACATCATTTTTGTGAGGTGGTAGTTTGACGTACACATAAAAGGTATGTTTGTTACTAATTAGATATTAGTTTTTATAAGTTAAAGTCAAACCATTAGAATTTAAATAACTCAAAATATATAGTATAATATATTTATTATATAATTATTCAATAATAATTGTTTAGTGGTTGTTAATTAAAATAATAATAAATATAGTTTGGAAGGATATTGCATCTTAATCGAGAAACTACTTTTGGTTTTTATAAGAGGAATTTTTTTGATATATTTCATAACAATGTGATTTTTATAAGATTAGAGGACAGATTCTTTAGAGCTTTTTGGGAATATATGTGTCGGTCTAATGTGTCTTTAATGGTGTGATGATGTTAGGGGGGTGTGTTCTCTTTTATAGTGGAGGAGGAGTGGCACGCTTGAAATTTTTTGAATGTTAATTGCACCCCTAATATTTCCATTGAAATTGGATCAAATAAAGGACCCAATTTGACAAAATAGGATTTAGTTTTGATATATAGAAATCCAATGGATTTTGGAAAATATTATAGACCATTTTGGCCCTTATGATTATGGTTTAGCCCCTTATTAAAATAATTTTTCTCTTAATCATTACAATTAAATATAATCACTTTCACCAATATTGTTGGTCAAAAACAAATTTTAAAATATTCACCATTATAAATTATTGTTTTTACCAATGTGGAAACCATTTTCCCAAAGCACAATCACAAACGTGGAAGAAATTAATTTAACATAAATCTGAGAGACTCAATGATAATAAGAATATTTAATGTAAAACCATTCTAAAAAATTATATGTTTTTATTTTCATTTTCAATGTGAAGTTGATTCCGATGACATAAATTGTATTAATTGATAATATTTTATTGTAATTTATAATTTTAAACAAATTAAAAATATAATTTATCGTCATTTATAAATTATAATAAAATGTAGTTTGGAGTTAAAATTCATCATTTCTCAATATTTATTAAAAATGGAAATTCACGGAGAAAAAAAATTATGTGTAAGATAATTTTTATATTATTCATTAAATTATCAAGTTTTTTTAAAAAATAAAATACATATATGTTCCAAAAATTTATATTTATAATTGGTTATCTCTTAAAATGGTTAAAAATTGTCTTTATAAAAATATAAGTTATTATGTGTAATATTTAATTTTTTTATCTCAATACTATAAAATATATTTGGATAAAAAATATTTTATTAAATACATAATATATATATATATTAAATTTATTTTGTTCTGTATTTTTAATTAATATGATTTATGAGGATAAAACAACTTTGTGGGTATAAAATTGGTTTCCTATAAAAACATTCTCTTTATATCAAATTGGTTCATATATTCATTTCAAATTAATTAGTAAAATATGAATGAATTTTATAAATGTGTAACATATATATTTTAATAATTCAGTTAATATTATTTACAATTTCTAATTTAATTACAGGGTTATATTTTATTTTATTAAATAATGATATTTTATTAATATATTCTTGTTTGTTAAAACTCAGAATCACATTTAATGCAAGTAATTAAAGAACGTAATTGTCACATTCGATGTAATCTAACTTATTTTTTATATCATTGATAGTTATAATATTTATTAACTTTTTAAAATAATAAATATATTGTAATATCTTTAGAGATTGTAATCCCTCACATGTTTGGTGTTACTTTTCTTTAATTCTATCGAATAATATGTTTTTACTGTTGAATTTATAGGCCTTACAATCTACCCATCCTAAAAAAATTTCACCCTTACAATTAAAACCTGATCTTGGTAGTATAATGTTTGATATTTTCTATTTTCAATCCCACAACCTGATAATGGTTTGTAAATCATCAAATAGAATATAAAAAATGAGATATAAGAAGATCACATGGACTTACATATTACTAGTCCTTTGTGTATGAGAACATTATTGTAATATGGAGATACATACTTGGCAGAAAAGTGTTAATATTTATATGGGTGATAGGGGTCATCAATAAGAAATAATTAAATGATAAATAGAGTATTGGGGGTCTCAAATTCTAAATTATATAATGATATTAAGACAATAGAGTCAGTAAAAATAGAATTATTTCGAAAAAACATTATTATTTTTGATCATTTTACAAATGTTGAGTAATTCTATAACTACCAATGAACGTAATAAATATACATACTTATAATATTTCTATAAATTCATTTTTCATTATTCTTTTGAGCTTTTATCAATTTCAATTCATCCATTTCATTAAAAAATGGATATCCAAAAATTATGTTTTGATGGCTAAAGCACTAAAATAAACTTTTAATCAATCATAAGGCCCATAAGATATGTCATTACATTTTTATGTGACTATTTTAAAAAAAATACTTAAGAGATCAATTTTTAATCCTAAAATATAGTAATATTGGTTCTACCGTAACATCCATTCATCATATTGTTTAACTAAAAAAACTTTCATATAAATAAAGAAAAAATGTAGTCTAGAGGAAGGTGAAAACCCCTTATCATCCTTCGGTCATTGGTTTGAGTCTCTTGGCCTTTCTAGACTTGATGGTTTCTCACCGGGCATACATGTTTTCCTTTTCTAAAACCAAATTCATATAATTTCAAAAATTAAAATTATTTACATCATTGAAATAAGTGTAATCAGTTAATAATATCTTAACTAATGTTTTTAATACAAACTCAATAGATAAATACTTGTCCATTTACTTTCACAAAGGTACGACCATTGCATATGGTTTAACACGCGCCCCTCATTATCTTTATCAATTCACATTACAATGACCCTACAATTTATTTCATTACTATTAAATCATTTTAAAGACTAATATATAGTCATTTAACAATGAGTATTTTATGGTTTAGTTTCATGGTAAGACCTAGACCATACATAACATGTACGAATTAAACATAAAAAAATTAAATATTTCCTTAATATTTACCTTCTTACGAACCCTTGATATATCTTTAGTAAAGGTAGTCACCTGAATATATACATCGAAATGAAGTTAGATTATATCCCATTAAGAGGATATATAAGAATATGAAATAATATAACATGGGGTGGGAATAATTTTAACACAGATATTGAATTGTAATCATGAGGGGAGTTATTATGAAAAGGCATGAAATATGGCAACACATAAAAATAAAATGCCATGTATTAATAGTTTACTACCACACATAGTTGTGAAAAAATATGGCATCATTTCCACGCATAATTAACTTTACCCATGAGATACATCACATTTCCCAAGTCATTGTAATTCTATATAATTATTGACACACCTGTCACATCATAACATTTACATTGCACATTATAATTCTGAGTGCAACTGTCACATCATAACATTTACATTATCATGCATACCACATAGAACATATAAAAATCTTGAATATAAATATCCTATATATAGAAATGGGTTTAATATCATAATAATATATTCATTAAATTTTTCTTCCCAAATGAAATATGGAATACTTAACTTGAATCACCTATATTGAGTGAGATGACACAATCTCAAGGAGTAAAGGGTGTGTTTTTTTAAAATGAGTTATTTTTGAAAACATTATGTTTCTCAAAAAACATGTAGAAGCCATGTATATCCATTATAAGGTAATATAATTATGAATAAATTATATTTAAATAATATACATATTAAAAATGGAGTGAAAGAGGGAAACCAAAAAAAAATAGTTGGCTTTGATAATTCCCCATCAGTTGTGTTAAAATGATTTCTTCAATTTATTATACTATATAATCACATTATATTAATTAATAAACAATTTTAGACTCTTTTGTATGTTATAATTATTATTTGTAAAATTACGTTTTTTATGGGCCCTTGGATGAGATTTTGTGTTTAATTTCATCATTCGAGAGTGTTCAATTTACTAAAAGTTAGGGATTGGTCCTCTTGTATACATGAAAGAACATTTGTTTAAAATGTAGATGAAGAATATAATTGTTATTATACATTTTTAATGATCCCCAAAAAAATTATCTAAAAGTTATTTGGTTATATACCATGTGTACAATTCACTATACATATGTTAATGATGATCATTTTAGTATAATTTTGGCAGTTTTTTGATGCCAAACAACATGGGTTTTTATCAATTATTCTAAGGTGTATAAGTTATTTATATTACATAAATAGGTAATAAAATACAGATTAAAATCTGTTTTAAACCATTAAATGTTCTTACTAACATCCATGAAGGTGATTAAGTAAACTGAAAGGTTTTCGCCAACGATTTTGGTAATTTGACACATCACATGCGATGATTACATTTTTAAAAAATTAATTTACATAAAAAATGATATTATTATACTATAATTTTATTTATAATATCCCTAAATTTTATTTATAATTTCATGGGCTTGGATACGATTCATTTTCCTATTTAATATTCATAATTTTCATGTTACTATTTATAAGTCATGTTACTATTTCACTGGTAATAGTTTCTTAACTTCTATAAATACATTATATTTCATTAATTATTCATTTATAATGTTTTAATTATGCCCTCTATGTGATTTTATGTGATTTATAGTATGTGATATTACTATAATAAGATATAAATTAGTTTTAAAAAAGGAGGGATGGAAGGTGGGACAGAGAAACCTCATCAAGGCGATGGTGGCGTATAGGGTTTTCTTCGGGAATGGAATACACTCTCGATTTGGATCTCGAGCTACTATTTGTTGGGGTTCCTCCTCCTTCTTTTCAATCTATGTCGATAATGTAGGATGATTGTGGGAGAATAGAAAATGAGTATGGTGCTAACAAGAGGCATTTTTCATTATTGAAGGTTTTCACTCCCAAAATAATCAACCTAAAATGTAATATTTTTCATGTAAAAGTTAATGAGGATGCTATTTAAGATAAGATTAAGATTTGATGACCTTCGATTCTTGCACGTATGATTTTACCAGTCGGGGAAAAAAAGTTGAGGGTGAATGAACGTTCAGAGACTCTCTATGGTCTGGGGTTTTGTGGTTGACCGATGTATTCCTATGGGGAAAGGCTTCTTTCATTTTCTCTTCCTGAATGAGGATCTGAAACAAAGGGATTGGGGATTTGGAACCATCTCCTTGAAACCGGTAATGGTTACCATTCAAGAATATAATGTCCAATTTAACCCATTCTCTATCAAGAACACTATGGTTTAGGTATGGATCAAAAATCTTGGCTTAAACTGGATTTTTGGAACCCTCAAATATTGTTTGATATTTTTTCAGGTGTGGGTGTTCCCAGTAAAATGGACAGAGCCACAGAAATGGCAATTTATGGATACTTTTCTAGGATTCTATTTGAAATTGATCAAAATTATAACTTGGTTGAGAAAGTTGTTTTCTCTACATCAGAGGATGATATTAATCTGATAATTAAGTATGAAAAATTACCTCAATTTTGTGTAGAATGTCAAGTCAACAGAAGTAAAATTGTTTTAGAAATGATATCTTATCTTATTTCTCTGTTAAGCATCACAACCAGAAGGTATGTAAGAAACTCCATAAAATACAACATAGAGATGAAGAAAATCTTCTAGAAACTATAAATTTGGGTGATTCCCATAAACGAAATGGGTCTGATCCAACACAGGTGTAGGCTATCCAATCTCCGCAAAAGTATTGGTGCTTCCCTAAGGAGTCACAACATGCTGTGGATGAAAAAAAATACATCAGATTGTACCAATATTAAGTTTGTAAATCAGCATGAGGTATTCTTCCATGTCGGGGAGTTGTAGGGACCTGTTAACAAACCGAAGGGGCCTACGACTCCTTCTCATGGTCCGTCTGCACATGAAGAATACAAATTAGATGTAGTTTTTGTGGACTCCACTTCGGAAAATGATGTTGAAACCCAGGTAAAGGATGATGCCTTTATCATTTACCCTAACATGGATTCTTGCAAATATTTATATGCAGGCTCGCAGATTATTTAGGAACTCAACAAGAAGTGGAAGAAAATGAATATTGGGGGGAAATGGTCTGACACAAAGAATGATGGTTCACCAAAGAAATGTTTATATCAGGATGTTGTTAAAGTTACATCAGTTTCCAAAGAAGGCATTTCTCCCTCAATTACAAAGTATCGGCCAGGGAAGGACTAATCACATCTAAATCCCACTATGGTGACTAGATCCATCTCTAGTGGGAGAAATGATCGGGGTAATTCTTTCAGTCCCATGGATGATGAGTCTGATTGGGATTATGATGAGAATAATCCTCTTGAATTTGATTTCTAATGTCATTGATATTTTATTTTTTAGAATGAGGTAAGTTCGTCTTGTCTGACCACATTCCCTAGTTGTTCCATGTTTTTTATTTTATTTGAATAAAGAGGCTTGCCTCACCTTTTTAAAAAGTTTTATAAAATTTTATGTCATTACACTATTCCTCCATATTGAAATTTCACCATCAAAATTCCATTTTACTTAAAATGTTGAGGGTAGATATCCTTCATCGCCTCCTATGGTTCCCAAGTTTCTTCTTTATATATATTGTTTCTCCACTAAAGTATGACATGGTGGGTTGTCTTCTTACTTATAACCTTGTCTCTCTCATCTATAATCGTCAGTAGATTATGCCCATATGAGAGATCATCTTCTAGTTGTACCACCTCTGAGTTTATTTTATGTGGGGGATCCGGTATATACATCTGTAAGAGTGATACATTTAACACATAATGAGCATGAGTTGTATTTAGTGGATGTTAAAACTGATATTCCATAGCTAATATGTGATCAAGGATCTCAAATCGGCCAATGTAATTTAATATTATCATCCCTTCCCTTTAATAATGAATTACTCTCTACCATTGATATATTCGAAGGAAGTCATTATCTCTATATTTAAACTCCAAGTCACTTAGACGGTTGTCAACGTAACTATATTTCTATCTCTGAGCACCTTATTTATAATTCTAGATGGCCGGCACCTTTTCTATCATCTCTTGTACAATATTAGGTTCATGTATCTTATTTCTCCAACTTCAACACAACAGGTTGGAGTTCTACATTTATTTCCATACACATCTTCAAATGGATCAATCTGAATACATGAGTGGTAGATATTGTTGTTTGAGAAGTCAAAAAACGAGATATTATGATCCCATTCATCTTTTAGTTCAATATAATATGCTCTTAACATATCCCAAATCGATTAAATAGTGTTTCCTTATTGACCATCAGTTTGGGGGTTATACGTTTTGCTGAAATTCAATTTAGTACTCAAATCATTTAGAAAAATCCCCCTAAATATAGAAGTTAACCTATGATCATTATTAGAAATAATTGAATGTTAAACCCCATGATGTCTCACCAATTAAATTATATATATATTTTCAAGTTATCCAAGATAGAAATATTCCTAAATAGTGATATAGTGGGAATCCATGGTGACTAAGTCCCCCACAACCTATATCACATTATATGCTTTTGATGTCTTTAGGAGACCTGAGAAAAAGCCCACGGTGAAATTATCCCATTTCCATATTGGTATAGAATATGGTTGCATCATCCCTTTGGAATTCTATAGCTCTTCCTTTACATGTTGACATATCATGTACCATGAGATATATTCCACTATCTATTTCTCCATGTTATCCCACAAGATGTGTTCTCAGAGATCACAATATATTTTGGTACTCCAATGATGGATATATAATGTTGATTAATGATCATTGTAAAAGAGATCCATAATTAACTCAGGCGATGACATAACACGTACATTCTTTCCAAGATGAATCACACCATCATCATCGATTTAGAACTTTTAATGTTTCCCTTCCATTATTGCATTATCCCACTTTTACAACTATGTATCATACAATTACACCTCCTAAATCTTTTCCTGGATATATGGTTGGGATTGAATTTGGTAAGGATTGGGTTTATTCCATAACCTTATTATTTACAAATCAATCCTTTTCATATCCATGAAAAAATGGTATTTCTCAATCTACAAAATGGATAGAGTAGCATGTTCTTTTCTATTTAGAACATCAGCTACATTGTTTTAAATTTCATGAGGATAGAGAATATAGAAACCATAGTATTTTATTATTTCTTACCATATCCTTTGATTCATTTTGATATATTTTTTGGGTGAATATATACTTTAGGCTTTTTGATTAGTATATATGTACCAAATATCACCCTAGAGGTAGTGCTGCAATATTTTCATGGAAAAATCCAAAAATTATATCTCTATATTATGTTTAGTGTATTTATTCTCATGGAGAATCAACTGTCCTAGGGTATTTTCTATCACATTTGTTTAAGAATACAAGACCCATGACTTTCTTGGAAGAATGATTATATATATAAATATAAATTCTTTACTTTTCGGTTATATGATTACAATTGTAGTGATCAACATTCTCATTACCTCCTTGAAGCTTTCCTCGCATTCTTCTATCAAAATATACCCCATTCATTATTAACATTATTACCGCTACTGACAGTCATGATAAATTTCTCACAAAACGTTGACAGTACACTCCTAAGACAAGAATACTAAAAATTTCTATAAAATTATAGGTTCTGGTCCATTCATCATGTGCCTTTATTTTTTACGAGACTGTAGAAATTACTTTACTTGTGATCATGATTCCAAAAAATGTAACATAATTTATCCAAATATTACAGTTGTTGATCTTTGCGTACAAATTATCATTACTTAACAGAACCAACACAATATTTATTTATTCTTCATGTTTCTCTTTACTATAGGAGTAGATGAGAATATATTCAATAGACACTAGAAAACTTTTTTCAAGGTAATTTCTAAAGACTCAATTAATGAAATCTATGATCATTGAATGAGAATTAATATGTCTTAATGGAATCACATGAAACACATAGTGCCCATACCTTGTGCGAAAGGCAGTCTTCTGAATATATTCCTTCTTCACCCTTAGCTGATGATATCTAGAATGTAGTTCCACCTTTGAAAAGCATTAAGCTCGTCATGACTGACAAAACAATACATCAATACTTGGAAGAGGATAATTTTTCTTTACAGGTATTTGGATGTGATCTAAATAATCAATTAACATCCACGTTGTTCAATCATTCTTCTTGAAAAAAGAGCACTAGATCATCACTAGGTGATAGACTAGGGAATATGAAACCTTTATCCAATTCTCTTTCAGATACATATTTAAATCATCATGTTGACTGAAAAATTATTTTTTATTTTATTTTCAAACCACTCACAGGATAACCGGAAAAATAAAAACACATAGGATGCCAATTCACAATTAAAAATTCAAAAAATCAAAGGATAACGTAGAACCCAAGACCATCATGATCCAGGATCACCCGATTCAATTGAATTACCACTGCATGCAACCATCAACCTCAAACCTACCAATGACATCCCCATCCTATCACCACTATCAAGGTCATCGTCCAAATGCCACACCAGTCATCGAAGCCTGTCTGAGCCCATCATTGTCTCCATAAACCCTAATCACCATGTCATCGTCATCGTCCCACAACGAATCGGAATCAAAACCATCAAATCTAATCACATCGAACGTGTACCCATCGGACATAATATATTTTTGAACGACATCCATGACCACCACAAAAACCATACATGAAACTCTACCTCTTGATATGGGTGTAGTACATGCACCTCTTCGGGAAATACATAATTGAATTCCATCACAATGTTAATTTCCCCTATGATGATACCTTCCTTTGAATCATGAATTTATCTTAGGTATTATTCTTTACATGGAATCAACAGCCACTCTGATGAATGATTATCCAAATGAGAGTCATGATCATAATTTCATTGTAGAGGAGTATGGGATGGTAGAAAATATGAAAAAATATTTATTTTCCGAACATTTTATATATGCCCTATACAATGAGAGGAAATCCATCCCTATTATAGAATAAAATCTGACATCGGACTATATTACAAGATTCACTGGTAGAATAATCCCACACACACCAACAAGAAAATATTCCAACACTTGGTTGGGAATTATTACTCCATATGGCATTTTTATATATATCACTAATTCATGGTTTTGGGTGCTCGAATCAATATTAATAGAAAACATGGAAGATAGAATATAATTCATATAAAAAAAATAAAATATGTATTTTTTACAATCTTGAGTGAATAGTAAGTGTCCTTGTAGCACTTTATTCTCATTCTCCACATCTGCTGTTGTGATTTAATAAGCCTTCCATTGATCGATTGGATTTGGTGGTTGATAACACTGTTTAGCATTGATGAAAAAAGTTTTACTAAACTATATTTCATTGTTCTGTTGCTTCCAATTATTGTATAATTGTATAGTGTCTTTTGAACATTCATTAGTTTGGTGGCCTTCTCCCCCACACCTGAAGCATTTCCTCGTCCCATTGATGTATTTACCATGGTTCTTCATTTCACATTTTTGACTTGTGGTTGGTTGAGTTTTCTTTCAAACTTCCTTATTAGATCCACCATCATAAAACTCAATATTATATTTATTATCACCATTTATATAGGGTTATTCTATAAACTCCATCTACACATTGAGATCACATTGAACTACATATTCATAACATTGGATGTCTCCAATTTCTGGGGACTTTCGAAGGTATGGTCTTTACCCCAAAATAAATTTATTAATTGATCTATAATTTTTTATAACAAAACCAAAACCATAACATGAAAGCATTATGAAATTTCGATCATAGACTTTGAAATATTCATTTTTCCTTTACATTAGGTCTATGATTTATCTATACATGTTTTTATAGAAACTTTAAGAGAAATATTTTTAAGAAGCAATACTTAAATGTCTTCCCACTCTATCCCTCCAATTTCATTCATCACCTTGATATTATTAATCAACACGCACCATTGTTCAGCCTCCCCATCTAAACGAAAAATGGACTTGGTCACCTTATCCACGTAGAACAGTGATGTAAATAAAGATATTCTCCATCGAGTTGACCCACTTTTCCATGACTAGTGGATCAAATGATCCACTAAATATTAGTGTCAGTTTTCATATATTACATTTTATATAGAGTTACCCTCTCTTAGGTGAATTCAGATGCTCCACGTTTTTTAGGTTATTGTTCATAACCTGAAAAAAATGGGTATGAATCACCATGAAATTTTGAAATCCACCACTTGAAGCATTGGGGATGTCATTTGGGCCATATCTACAGTATCCCTCACATGGGTTTTTGGAAAATTTTCTCCTGGTTTCCCCCCATTTTCTAAATTATAAATAGTTAGAACAACACATGATTAATAAATTAATTAATATATTATTTACTACATTTTAAAATTGTATCTAAAGGTATATATTGTGGGATTGCTATGTTTAGAATTATATAAACCAATGCTTCTTGGGTGCTTACTTATTTATAGTATCATGCAATGGGTTCTCACATCAGTTCTCTATTCCTAATAAAAAAATTAACTAACCTTCCTATAATACCATCTATAGAGACCCTTATTTTTCATTCATCGCTATTACATATTTTTAATGAAAAACATAAAATCATTTAATAACAAGTATCTGAATATTTATTGTATTGAAAAAAAGACCATAAAAACCTTTACAACATAAAACTGAAACATTAATTTAATTCCGTATTCTTTAGATTCTTATTGGATTTTGAAATATACTTAGTACAAGGAGTCACCTGAGTATATACGTAAAAAAGGGGTGACCTAAAATCCCAGTAAGAGGATAGAAAATAACATGAAATAATATAGCATGAGGGTGAGCATAATGATTAAAAATACCTAGGATCATAATAATTAGAGGATGAAATATGAGAAGGATTAAAATAGGTAATTGTAATAAAAATGAAACATCATGTATTAGTGGATAACAACCACACATAGTTATGAACAAAGATAGCATCATGTTCAAGCATACTTCTCTTTAATCATGAGATATATCAAATTACCCCATGCATTGGAGGGTTATATATCATTGGGAACACCCATCACATCATAACATTATCATTTCACAATATAATTATGATCACTCCTGTCACATGATAACATTTACATTATCATTCATTCCACATAGAACATATGTCAATCATAACCATAAATAACCCACTAAAGGTAATGGGGTTCATTTCATAATCTTTTTTTGGAAAAAATATCTTCATGGTGTCCTCTCGTTATTTTTTTGGCTGTGATTATGTTTTTTGACAAAGTCATATGACTATTAATGAGAAAGGATTGTGTTTTCTGAAAGTACGTTATTATGGTGGCCTGGTTTTCTAGTGTGCCATTTTTTTGGGACTCAAAATCAAGAGTTTAGTTTTTTTAAAAGTATGAATTATGTGTCGAGGTACACAGTATAAATACCATGAATCATAGTTCATATATTAAAAAATTGTTATGCAAAATGATTAATTAAATCAAAAAAGGAATGTAATTTCTAAGTGTGAGATTCAAATAATGTACATGAATGATTTTCTGGGAAAAAAGCTTCAAGGTGAAGTCATGATGCATTCATGTGGTATGAGGAATGATTGTGGTGTTAATAATGGATTGTTGTTCACAGAAAAAAGGTTGTAAATTGGGAAACCATGAAGGGGGTTGTTTTTTAAAACATGATGGTTCTTTTAGCCACTATGAAAGAGGTAATACAGTATGAAGACCACGTAGGGTAGAATAATTCACTAGTGAAGCAGTACATGGTGAAGGTGGTACCTCATTGAGGAATTGGTAAATCAAGTATTTGAGGATTTTCTGGAACTATTATCCTATATAAGGAGTGATATTTCCATCATCATGTTTGTACAATTTTGATTGGAAAGCATCATTTCTCTGGGAATTCACTAAAGTTCCAAAGTGATTCACAAGGTAGAATTATGAAAAGGGTTATGTGGTTCATGAGGAAAAAATTCCGTTGAAGGTTCTTTATGGGGAGAAATATATACCAAAATGGATTCCTTATGTATAGGAGGAATATTCAATATAGAGAGGAAGAAGAAATGGTACGTGGGGCAGGAAGACCCAGTACACGGAGGGGAGATGGTATGCTGAAGCAGAGGTAGTCTATGGATGACAGACGGTTCATGGAAGGGGAGACATATTGTGAAACAGTGATGGATCATGGAGGAGAGGTAATCCATGAAAAATACATGACTCATAATATGTGGAATAAGAATTTTGTTATGCAATGGAATCTAGGTGGTTCATGGGACTGAAGGAAGCTTGAAAAGGATAAAAAATAGTTTTTGTATGTAATGTCTAATAAGCTATCATTACATAGATAAGAGGATTACTTATATGAGTGAAAATGGAGTACAATATAGAATCTACCAATTGTTTAAGATGCATGAATTCATGAAAATTAAGGCACCTAAAAGTCAAGAAACTGTATTTGGATCCCTTATAATATAAGTGATTGAAGGAAAAGGATGACAATGATCCTTCATACTGGTAGTGAGTAAGAGGAGGATACATTTAGAGTGACCCTTGGGGATGCAGTGAGAAAACACTATACCTTGTAAAGGTACTGATCCTGTGTATAGAAGGTATAGCATGAACAAAGTAATTTGATAGCGAGATTTTGTGGATTTTGTTCATCGGAACATTGTCAGTGTATGCTCCTTGGATGTATCCTAATGAGGGTGATCCATGTAAGATAGTTGTTCCTAATGAATGTTTTTATTTCTGTTCATATATTTCTATGGGATAAAGAGAGAAGTGTGTAATGATTAATGATGAAACAATATATGAATGTGATGTAAATTTAATGATTCAAACCCTGATTCATCACTCTTCTCATATTATTTGACCTAATCGACCAACCAATTGGTATCATATGAAAAGGAAAAATTTTAATGAATCTCTCTTAGTAGAAGAAACTGAGGTGGTCAATCACAAAGGTATTCAGATAATGGATGGGTATATTTTCAAACTATGGAAGTATATGATGTGACACTACTTTTTATCATTAGTAATGGATGCCTTCACTATATATTTGCAAGGAAATCAGTCGATATCAATAGTGGGGAATTATTATAAGCTGAAAGAAGGGAATTCGATGCCTATGATAAAGGGATAAATGATTTATGTGGATCCCTATAAAATTAAATATATATGATGTTTATGTCATGTAAAACATCACATGCTATGTGGGACAAATCGTGGAATATTTATGAGGGTGACTAAAAAGTGAGTGAAGAAAGGATGCAGGTTCTATGGAACAAGTATGATAATCATAGAGTGAACCCCCAATGAGTTTTTTGATGCATTATTGGATAGGGTAAATGTTGTTGTTGAAGACATGGATGGTGTTGGATATTTCATTGAAGATAAGGATCCAAAAGAGTTGACATAGGATAACACGCAGAGTATTGTTGCAGCATATGAAATGAGAAATTATGATATCTATGTAGTGGGAAAGGGGAATTATAAAGAAGTGTAATTAAAGGCCACAAATAATCTCTTTGTTTATGGTAGTTATAAGGATAATTGTTTGGATTATGTCATGATATTTCCCTCTTCCAATATACAAAGAGGAAGATGAATGTTCATAGGTAAACATCCACCTATATGCTTCTGAAGTGGAAATATATAAAATTATACAGTAAAGTGTCCTAATATGTTTGAAGAACTTGATGAAGACAATAATTAAATATGTAATGATGTATAAATAATTGATAAGGTGTGATATTTTCTAAGAGGATGTTATTCAAAAATAATAATCTTTAATAGAAATAAGATGATAGTTTAAAATAATTTGGGGCAGAAGAGTTGGAGGACTATCGGGATAATAATGTATTTTCATTGGTGGCAGTTGTCAGAAATTACATAACATGAGAAGAATGAATCGATGTAGAAAGAGAAATTAAATGAATAATTGATCACCAGGATCAATTATAAGATTCTCTTAAATAAAAAGATGTTTGGAGATCTAAAATAAAAAATCTAACAAATTAGTTCATGATACCAAACACTATATACAGTAGTAGGAAGAAGATAATTCTGATATGAATGAAGAAATTAAAAACAAAAGTCTTCAATTCTAGAAAGCTCAAATTTGTGGTTGAATAAAAACTCAAATTGAACAATAGAGAATAGATATTTATTGTTAGACTGAAACTGGAAAGTATAAAATAAAATTTAGTTAAGAACATGAAGAAGAATTTGTTGCTGTGCGGTGAAGTGTAAAAGATCAATAAAATTTCTGAATCATAGGTAGACATCGGGAAAATAGATATCACAGGCACCATAAATTATGAAAGTGAAGCATAGTTGTCCAGTAGAATAATAGAATGAATCAAATAAAATTGATAAAAAATGTATGAGGATTGATTGAAACTAAAATATTTAATGATTGAAGTCAGACCACAATAACCCAATATGAGAGTAAATATTGATTTGGGTATGAGGAGAAATAGAAGATTCATAGATCCCAAGCGCCAACCAGTGCTTTATTATTTACACAGTAGAATATTCCCTGCAAAAATTATATTTTTGTGGAAATAAGAGACACTCATAAAATATTTATTTCAAAGAAAAGAGTTATCGAAGGGAGAATGACTAATAGAGGAAATCATATAGAGATATATTTTCAAGGACATCATTTTATGGTCACTGTTTTAGGTATAGAGAATTCAGAGACGTGGAAAGATACTATTCATAAAAAATAAAGAGGAATGTGATGAAATAAAATAAGGTTGGTTGTAAGTAGTAGAAAAAGGTATAATCAAATGATCTAAATATGAAAAATAGATTTAAAGCACTATAACACGATGTTCATCCATAATATTTGGTGAAATTTAAAGATTATCAATCCATACTGGGATTGAAGTTATAAACCTATATCAGGAAGAAAATATCTAAGGAATAATTGGTTGCAGAAATTGTATTCAAGGCATCAGATCACACTTGAATTTGGATCATTGATAGTGGATTCAACATTCACATGATCGAAAACAAGGATCTGGTCACATGAATGAGGTATGATAAAAAAGGTATCATAAGGTTTGGAAATAATTGAGTTTTGAAAATTTGTGCCACTAAGAAAGAAATTTCTAGGGGGAAGACATGATACATGAATATGACTTGGTTGTTAAAGGTCTTAGTCAGAACATGTTTAGTGTAAGTCAATTGTAAAACTAAGGACATTAAGTAATATTTTCGAAGAGAGTATATGTCATCAAGGAAAAAATGGTGTTGTTATGATACATGTCATGTGTAAAAAATGGAATCACTACCTTGTGAGTGGAGAAGAGTATATGTGATTTCTATCCAAGGAAGAAGAAAATAAGATGCATTATTCTCATATTAGATATATGAGCCTAGAATCCTTGGAGTATCTGGTGAAAGATGATGAAGCTCAGGATCTTCCAAGATTATCATGTGATCATACACATACGTTTGATGCTTTCGAATAAGGGAAGATCATCTAAAAGACATATAAGTAAAAAGAGAAAAGGTCAACAATATATATTGATTTGACTCATATTAATATCTGTGGACCAATATCACAAAGAGATCTTGAGTGGAGGATATATTATGTTCACTTCATTTATAATTATATAATAATGGAATGGGTATCAATAATTACCCACAAGTCTAAGGTGTTCAGTTTCATTACAATATGTCAGTGGGAATTTGAAAATATAAGAAATTAGAAAATAAAAAATATATGAATAAAAAATGGAACAGAGTAAACAAAATGACAAGTAGAGGATTATCTTGACAAACATGGGATAAGTAATCAAGTTTCAATTGATAGAACTCCGCAATATAAGGGATTAGTTGAGAGATGATATCATATTTTCAACAGAATGGCTAGAAAAATGATCATTGATAATGACCTTACAGTGAAATTTTGTAAATAAGCTATGATGATGGAAGTCTACACATCAAACAGAGAGTTATTATGTTCTAATGAACAAAATACACCATATGTTCTATGGAAGGAATCGATCATTGAAGTAATTTCTATTTTTTCATAAATAAATGAATAATTATCATCAAGTGGAAACGTAGGAAGTTTTAATCCTATGGAGATGAATGGATATTTCATGGATACTCAAAGAAAATAGAAACGTATAAATTATTCAAAAAGAGTCTAGAAATTATTATTGAAAGAAATGATATAACTATAGTAGAGAATGTGCAGAGTCTTTAGCACATACATGATCATTATCAGGAGGATAGAGATGAAAAAATAAGAAGACCAAGGGTTACACTAGTTATAGATGATTATTTATAAAAAGTATTAGATGATTAGAGGGATTATGATAGATCAATATCTACATAGAGACACACTAGATCAGATGAAATTGAGAGAAGAACCCTAATTGGAGAGTAGACAATGCCAGTGTATACAATGAGGTTGAAGACTCTACAACAAGAATCAAATATATCACATGTAGAGCCTAATTATTTTAGTGAAGTAGATCGTGATGAGAATTGGGGTTAGGAATTGATTCAATATCTTGAAAAAATTGATTAAAATCATAATGAGAGATTGTTTCGTGACCAATATGCATGAATTTCTTCAGGAAAAAATGGTTCTTTTGAAATTACATTAATGTTGATAGTGTAGTGATTCTAAATAAATGAATAGTGTGTAAAGGTAACTACCAAAGAGAATAAATCTATTTTGATGAAACATTTTCACATGATTCAAGGCTAGATACAATCAAACTATTATTGACTATAATCGTGAAATGAAAGTTCAAAGTGTTCATGGTTGACGTCAAGTTAGTATTTCTAAATGGTGTTCTAGAAGAAGAAGTTTATATTGAGAAAACAGATCATTTCATGATCCATGAAGTTGAGAAGGTTTTTATGGCTGAATAAGAAATTATATGGTTTGATAAAGCACCAATATCATAGTATTCAAGGCTAGATCGGTTTTTTTTAATCTTGGTTTTCAGCATGGTGGAGTTAATTACAATCTATATTTCAATTAATATAGTAATCGAAGGTTGATGGTGTTGGTATATATCGATGACATAATCTTTGGAGGTTATAATGAAGCATAGTGTAAATATTTTTCCAAAATCATGAAATGTGGGTTCGAAACCTCAATTATTGATGAGATAATGTTTTTCCTCGGTTTAAAGGTAACACAAGGTTGGAATGGAATATTCATTTCACAATAATAATATTCCAAGGAGGTTTTGAGAAGATTTGGAATTGATAATTCAAATCAGATGATGACTGTAGTGGAAACTCAAATGAAACAATCATGGGATGATGGAGGAAATTCAGTTAATGTTACATAATACAAGAAAATAGTTGGTTGTCTATTGTACATGAAAATAGAGAGACCTGCCATTTTTTCCACAATAAAAGTCACATGGTATCAATGTAATAACAAGGAAATAAATATTATTATAGTAAAAAAGAATACATAGATATATCAAGAGAACTATGCATTTCAATTGGATTTATATTGAAAAAAGTATTCAAGATTTATTGGGATATACAGATACAGATTGGGCCAATTCAATAGATTAAAGGGAATGAATGTTAGGAGGATCATTCTATCTTGGTTGGTTGTGTATATCACCATTATGAAAGATACCAGACATCATTTCATTGAGCACCATGTATGCTAACTATATTGTGAAAACTCTTGAATGTACAAAACAATTATGGATGAAGAAACAAATTCTTGATATGGGAGATTAATTTAAGTCTTTTATTGGAATAAATTGTGATAAATCAATTCAATTAATCATCGAAAAAATATATTCCATCACTCAATGAAAAAGCACAATCAAATCGAATATCATTTTACTAAACAGAAGGTTTATTAAGGTCTTGTGAAGTTGGAGTATGTGCCTAGATAAGAACAATTTGCATATATTCTTAAAATGACCTTTACCAAATATGTATTTGAATGGAATAAAATTTGATCTATGAGTCCAATCGACTCCCCTCACATTAAAAAGTGTGTATGTAGGTCCCCCTATCCCAGATGTATGGTGTGTTTTTTCATAATGTAATAATATGTGTTCTTTTCTATGTCTCAGACCTAAAATAGATATCATTCGAGTTCATTGACAAAGGTGGATAAATTATGATTTCAAAAGGGATAAAATATCATATTCATGAAACATGGATAAGTTGAAAAGTGGAGATGTGTGATATGGGGATATAATGATATTAGGGGGACCAGTGATGTTGGGTGGTATTAAATCAAATGATGATATATGTTATTGATAAAAGGATACATATCAGGAAAACTGTGGTTCAGGAATAAAGTATAAGATTGGTGTTGGAATGGAATGATGTGATTCATTGATGAAATATTAATTATATTCTTATTTATCATATTGAAAATGGATCATGTGGGCTTTGAGTATACATTGAGTAAATATTTAATCGCTATCTTGACCACAATATGTGAATGATGATAAAAATAGTTGGATGAAGCTTTAATGAGATATCCAATTATGAATGTGTTTTCAAAAAACATAAAGGATAAGATTTTAAGAAAAAATACATCTAGGTGTCCTCTCAGTATTTTTTGGGTGTTATTGTGTTTTTTTAAAAAATAATATGACTGTGAATGATCATGGTTGGGGTTTTTTGAAAGTAGGTTTCTAATGTGGGAATATTACCCAATGTTTGTAAAATTTTGGGGCCTCAAAATCTGATGTTTAGTTTTTGGAGAAGGATAATTTCGACATAGGGGTAAACATTAAGTAGACCATGAATCATGGTTCACATATTGTAATAATGGTACTCACAACATTGATAGAAATCAGCATTGGAATGGAAACGGAGTATGAGACATATACCTCCTACTAGAATGGTTCACGGGGAGAAAATGGTTTGTGGTAATGGCATGTGGTATGTAGAAGGCATGTGGTACATGGAAGTCTTATGGTACACGGTATGAATTGACGTTCAAGAAAACTACTTGGTAATTTGGGAAACCATGAAGGGAGTCATTCAGGAAATGTATATGTTGATTTGGGCATCTGAAATGTAGGAACATTAGTACGGTGACTATAGAGTGTCGAATAGCTCACAAGTGAAGCGGTATGTGGTGATGGTGGTACCACATTAATGATTTGGTAAAACTCAGTATAGATAATTTTGGGATTATATTTCTCTATGAAATGAGTTTTGATCAATTTATAAAGTTAGAATGTTTTTTATTGGAAATAAAATTTACTTCAAGAATACAGTGATGTCCAAAAGAGGTCCATGCGGGAGATTTTAGAGAAGGGTGAAGTGGTTCACATAGAAATAATTTTGTCAAATGTTTTTTATGGGGAACTATATCTTGAAAAGGTCATTGTACATGGCGGAGGAAGACATGGTACCGAGAGGAATAAAAAATTGAACATGGAGGAGGAAGAACTGGTACATGGAGGAGAGACGGTCTATAGAAGTAGTGGTAGTCCACAAGTGATAGACGATTTATTGAAGCAGGAAAAATCCATGAATTATTAAGGATTCATGAAGGAAAGGTGATCTACTAACCATACCCACTACACGGTATGCATATAAAGTAAGGTGGTACATGGAGGAAGCTAGGTTATTTGTAGAGGACTCATGGAATCTTGAAAAATCTCAAAAACATATATAAAAAATTTCAGTTAACCTAATAGTACGCCGAAAAATGGATTACATCTATTGGTGAAAAAGTTCTTTCAAACATGAATCTACTTATAGGTGAGGAAATATGCATTCATAAAAATAATAGGACTTAAAAGTACATAATCTATGAGTGGATCCCTTATAATAGTAGTGAGTGAAGGAATAAGAAGATGGCGATCCTTCGCACCGGATGTGATCCAGAGGAAGAGACAAAGTGATTAACCCATGGGAATTCGATGAGAAGATCATAATCCTTGCAAATGAAGTGGACCTAGGCATTGAAAATCAAGCTCGAACATTATTTTTTGTAATTGAGATTTAGTGGATTTGGTACATTGGAACATTATTTTTGTATCCTACTTGGATGATTCCCACTGGAGGTGAACCATGTAAAATTTGTATGTCATGTGAATGATTACATTTCAATTCATATATAACTAAGGGTGATATAGATAAATTTGTTTTTTTTATGATGAAACAATATCTGAAGGGGAATTAATTTTAATCTTTCATACCATGATTCACCACCAATTAGGGTATTGGATGTAGTGTAACTAACAAGCATACATTTATAAACATTTGTTTCCGAAATGAATGAGGGAAAAAGTTAGATAAATCATCAACCTTTAGTGAATAATAATTAATATCGAGAATTAAATGGTTTGTTTTTTTAAGGAAGAGATCATTGGGAAAACATTATACATATCATAAACTCAATTAGAAGACATGTATACCCTAAAAAGGTAAAAATTATATTAATAAATGATATTTAAGGAATATTTCTAATTAAAATTGTGTGAAATATGAAAAACCCGAAATAAAGAGTGTTTGGTTTGGGAATTCCTCTTACCTTATATCTGAATACTTTCATTACATTAATGTCCTACATAATCAAATAATATTAACTAATTAACAATTCTAGAACCATTTATATATTCATATTATTTATTATCATTCTATTATGTTAGTTTTTGGGCCTATGGATGAGTTATAGCATTTAATTTAATCATTTGGGAATGTTTTCTTTTCTATGATTCCATGATCTGCCATCTTGTATTCATGAACAAAAGCTTTTTTTAATTTTTACCAATATATGAAATTGATATTAAATTTTATTAATAATCCTATAGAATCTTAAGTGATATAATAAAGTATTTTCTTACATACCATTAGGATGTTTCAGTATATATATGTTAATGATGATCATTTTATGTTTATTTTTGTGGTTTTTCAATGACAATGAACTCGTTTTTTTTCCATATTTTATAATTATGTATATATTTAATGTCTAGAACGTAAAATGGTTATAAAATAAAATTAAAATCCTTTTAAAAAATTTCATGTTCTTATTAATGACCATGAAGGTGCTCATGGAAAATGATAATGCATCACCCACAATCTCTGTAATCTGACACCTCACGAGAGACTATTTCATTTTTAAAATAAAAGAGAGAGATATATGTAGGATTTTAGTGATGAATAGTCCATTAAAATGATAAAATGACAATATATGAATGTTAATGGGGTTATAATTCCATTTTTATGAATGTATATATAGATATAATAAGAAATAATATGTAATTGAAAGGGAAAATGGAAAATCTAGAAGATTTTCCTCTTGAATTCACCTATTGAGATCCTAGTCATAGAACCAAGGAATTTTCTTTTGATGATACTAATATATCAAGGACATGAGAGAGGTGTTAGGGAATATTATTGGGATAAATTAAGGAATGTATCAAATTTTTATAGGTGTGATGATAAAAACTTGTGAGGAGTGGTATTTGTAGTAGTGGAGAGGGGTGTTTTCTTAATTTTTTAATTTTTAATTTTATTATTTTGATAAAGGGAACAACTAGTGTTCATTTATGAGATTAAATACAATACATATATCATATGACTTGAAACCAATGCTGATTGCATAAAACATGACTCAATGAATTGGTTATTTAGCTTATAATGTATATATACCATAAATTAGCATATTTCACTATTCAATTAAATATAGGTAATTGATAAAAATCACAACAATTCACCCCGGAATTTTTTTTATTTGTATAATTCAAAAAATCAACCCCATTTTGTGCAAATAATTATATAAATATGATTAATTTAATTTTTAATTAAAATAATTATTTAAATGGACAATAAAGATTGTAAAATTAAAAATGATTTTATAGTAACTTGAAAGTCTACTTAAGTTTGTATATGATTACCTTCAAGTTATATCACATAAAATATTAGTTTACGAATGAATTTTATGAAAATAAAATATGTTATAAATTATAAAATTGATAATAAAATTATAATTAATTCTATTGGACTTATAAAAATACTAACACTTAATTAATACTTTTTAAGACATTTATTGACATAAAACATTTATATAACTATATCATAATTTTATTTATAATATAACTAAATTTTATTTATAAATTAATTGGTGTGGTTAATATTCAATATTCAATTATATTATTCTTAAGGTTTATATTTCTATTTGTATGTTCGTGACTCTATTTAATTTGTACTAGTTCCTTACCTTTTATAAATACATCTTATTTCATTAATTCATCATTTATAATTTTTTATTGTCTCTATGTGATATAATATTATTTATTCTATGTTAAATTACTATGAGAAGAGATAAATTTCTTTTATAATAATTTGGGTCTTTATAAAAATACTTCATAATGGTTTGTAAGGAATGTGGGAATTATCCTAAGAATATCCCTCAGGAGTGTCCAACCAGGTCTGTTGTAAGTATCATTATCATGTAATAGGTTATGATGAGTTAGGTCAGACACACCTTGTTAGAGATATTAGACCAAGGTACATTTGTTCCATAACCACATACAATTATAGTATCCAGATAGGTATGTGCTGCTATGAATACCATCATAATCTCTAACATAACAAAGATCTTGGATGTTCTTCTATTCATTTCCACAAATTATTTCAAGGGTTTTGTTATCTATTTTATTTTTTCCTAAATCATGTTCCATTAATTTCTACTAAAAATTATCTAATACAAACTATAGAGATGCGACCCTAAAAATATTCAAGTTGGTTACTTCTATTATTACATTATCATAAGATATAAGTAAATCACATCCCAAATGACCAAATATTTTAGTAGTCTTAATAAACCAGATATATACATGATTATTTTATTACAAATGAATACAGTAATTACTATAATGGTTTTTCATTTATGTAAAATAACGTTATCCAATCTAGCTTATACATGAATAGTATTCTTTGTAAACTTCATCAAATCCTGGGTAAAGGAAAAAAAATAAGTGTGTGTTCAAATTATCTGTAAGGGTAAAGTATAACAGAGGAAATAATGAATCAATGGGAATAGTAAATATTCAATGGAAATTACTAATGACACATTCCATTTAATCAATAAACTATGAAAAATGTGTTTAAACTATGTGAAACAGTAAATAAATCATAACATAAGACATTAAAATAACAAGATAAGGCATAATAAATATATCTTAGAAAATAACTGAAACACATTCTACAAAAGCAATGACAATAGAATGAAATGAATCCCTAAATATGTTGATGAAATATTTCATGGATAAAATGTTTCCAAATATAATTGAAGGTAATTCTTAACTACTGGACTCCAGGTTTCCCAGTTACATGGAACCACTACCCCTAAGAAATTTCACATGATTTTTAACTACATCTTGTAAAAACTAAAATATGGCTAGTTAAATGACATGTTCCATGATACTCCAAATGGATTATATGCCAACTTATAATTGCAACCCACCCATGTTATACCTGTATATGGGATCCCTCATATATAAAATAATCAATTTATCAATGCTCCTTACAAACTATCCCTGTGGGGTAGTAGATAGAAATTTTTCAATATTTCCCCAATTATTCCAATAACATTCAAAGTAAACACCATATGAAAAATGTTATATAGTTTAGGAAATCAATATATCCAGGACCAATGATATGGATAATTTGGGAAAAATCAATGTTCAAGGATCATATGAAATTAAATATTTCAATGGGACTAACAAATGAATCATGGTAGTGAATGTTAGTAGAATCCTAGGCCATATCATTCATAAAACATCGAGAGGAATGATAAGGATAGTATAAATACAAAATGTCCCATGTAAGGATAAAGGGTTGTATTTTTATTAATAGAAATAATATGGATGATTTATTCAGAAAACATTATTGTGCAAACATGAATGGCCTCATTTTGTGAGGGGGTTGTTCATCAAAAACATATTTGGAAAGATTGTTTCCCATTACATTGATGTGGGAGTATTTTTAGGTCAAACACATATAATAAAAACATTTCAGTATAACATGTATACTGGTTTTATTAAATAATAATGTAATAATAATAGTTTAGGGGGTATAGAATGATAATAAATATAATGAGGCTGAGTTAATATGTTACCCTTTATTAGGGTAACTCCTTTTGGTTCACACCAATGGGTTTCCTTTGAAGTATTTATTTCTATGGACATTATTTTAGTTTTACGGGATGGATTTTTATGACTTATTTGGGTGGAATTTGTTTTATACAAAGTGTATTTAGAGGATTTAGTATGTTCGTGGGATGACTACCTTTTATAGTGGAGGAGGGGTGTCAATCTTGTAAATTTTTTGACTGAAAATTCCACCCACAAGTTTTTCATTAAAATAAGCTCCAATAAACGAAAAAATTCAATACACTGGAGGATTGGTTAGAAATATGTCCTTATGAAGGATTTTAAGAAAGATTCTATGTCATTTTCGATCCGATGTCTATAGTTTAGTCCCTTTTTAATCTAAATTTCTTAAATATCATAGTAATAAATTTTAATCACTTTCACTATGATTTTTGGTAAAAAAAATTTTGAAATTATTAGATGTTATAAATTATTTCTATTTTGAAAAAAGAATCCATTTTCCATATTATAACGAAATAAGTGGATGAAATTAATTGATGTTTAATCCTGCATACATAATAATAATGTAGGTTTTTAAATTAAAAAAAGTTCAAAATCTTGCAATGATTTTATATTGAATTTCAATGTGAAATTGAGTCCATTGAACTAAATTTGTTAAATGGATAAAAATAATATATAATTAACTTTAAAACCCATGATTAAATTATATATCACTATAAATATACTATATGAACAATTAGTTTTGAAATAAAATTAATTATATTTCATTAATCATTAGAAAATGGATCTTCATAGAAAAATACAATGGATTCCCCCAAAAATAAGTTTTCGAATCCTATTTCAAATATAATGATTACATTGAAATATAAAAAATTTAAAATATAAACAATTTATATTTTATATGGGGTTTCCCTTTATAGGTGATAAAATTGCCTTTGAAAAAATATATCTATTATGCATAAAATTGGGTTTGTTATTATCTTCATACAAATATATATATTATAAAAATTTGGACAATGTTTTATTTAATATATACTATATTTTAAATTCATGTCAGTAAATAATTGTAATTAATTTAATTTAATATGATAAAACTTATTTATAGTCATAAAAATAGATTATTTAAATAATTATTTTATATCAAAATGTTTTTTTATTTATTTCTAATAAATTGGTAACCATTGGATAAATCATATATTTTTGTAAACCATATATTTTCATATGTTTTCCTTCCTATTCACAGACACTAATTAAATAGCTAGGTAATATATTATTATATTAAATAATAACTTTTTGACAATATATTATTGTTTGGTAAATCTTGGTATTAGGTGTAACAAAAGTCATGGAAGAAAGTTGTTGTTATATGTGATGAAAGATAACTGATTGTTGTATGATATGAATGATATAGTATATATTATATTTATTAAAAATAGTTATTATGTTGTAATGTCTTTGTATATTAAATTCCCTAAGACTCTTGGTATTACGTTTCTTACATTATATCAAATATAGTGTTCTTAATTTAGAATTTTGGGGTGTTACTTATATCTTTTGATTCACTAATCATCACATACTGACAAAATATACGTGATCATGAAAAACATCATAAAAGAATATAATTTTAGTCAAATATCATTGGTTAATGGTTAATAATGGAATTATAAATTGTTGAAAATTTATAATTCATGTTATCTTATAGACATAAGTAAACTATAACCACCATGTCTTGAAAAAATTATGGAAAAATATATAGGGATTACATGGATATATAATATTAAGGGAAATATAACCACTTAATTGTAATGAAAAATATTTCAGAATAACTAAAACAACATCATTCCAACACATACGAAAAACATAAGATATAAAGTACTACACAATTTATTGATGGGGTATATAATTCCTTGATCTGTCAGCACCATAATAAATTTTTATTATCTATGTCACATTATATTGGAAAAATTATAAATAATAAAAAATAAATAAAACCACGATAAAGAAATGGGTATCATGATAAGCCCATATTTTATTTACCATTGTGATTTAATATATGAACCCATGAAAACAATGGATTAAATAATATAAGAAATTCATTTAAAATCATAATGATAGTCGTGAAATTAAGTCTCAAATGGATTGTAAAAATACCAAGGATGAAGAATAAATTCATGAAATGAACAAATTTTATTGAACATTTAATAAAATGGAAAATTATTCGTTAAAATGGAAAATACGAAATAGATTACATTAAAATAGAAATAAACCAACATGTTTTATATTAAAAAAAGAGGAATTATTGGAAATCATAAATAAAATATCAACATCTACATAAGTTATTAAAAAGTGAGAGAAACTATAATGTTTCCCATAAGAGTGTTGTAAAGTTTTACAGAAATAGTAAATAAAAATGGGACCATAATTCCATATATATAGACATTAATATAAAGATATTTGAATATTAAAGGATATAAGGTAAACATATTATAAATTTTTAAATATAATGAGATAGAGATATAGGCCAATACGGAACATATCCTTCAAAAAGAGAAACAACATAAAACAAAATGAAATCAACCCTTACCACATGTTGTGAAATTTTTTAGAATCTCATCTAAACTCCTTACATTTTGAGTTCCCTCATTTGTGTTTTTTATAACATACTTGGGTAATGAATATCTGGATAAATAAGTTCAAACATATGTTATATGGGTCATAGTAGAGAGGGAAATATAAAATTATTTAGCAGAGGAAATAATAATTGAATTAGAGATAAAGGGGTGGCTGAGGGGTGTTTATATAGCCAAGCAAAAGGGGGGTTTTGTAATAAATAATTAATTAAATTATCATTTAAGAAAAATAAAAGTAAAAATATTAAATAATATAATTTTTTTGGTTTATAAATAAACAATACTCAATTATACTACATTTTAATCATTCAAAAACTACATGTAAGGATGAAAATACATATTTAAATGTAATGAATAAACAATTGTTTTATATTTGAATGAAATATAACTGATTCTTTAAAACTAATATATTAGTTTATGAATTAAACATAGTTTTTTTAAATGAAATAAATTATTCCATAAATATTTCTTGTTACGATAGAATGGGTTCATAATTTCTTATATCACATTTATATGAGGACAATTTAATAAAAGTTATATTTTTATTAAATACATAATTTTTTATTATTCACTGAAAAAACAGAAATTTCATCACAAATATATAATAGTCAACCTATTATATTTAATATATTCTAATTCTAAAAATAAATTTCATTTTCTCTAATTGAAATTCTAAATTTTAGAAATCAAAAAAAATAAAATTCTACATGGAAAAACAATTTTACTTCAGATAAATACCATTTGAATACTTATGAGTTATCACAATATACTTTAATCTAAATTCCTAATTAATTTGTTAATTTTAATTAATTGTAACAAATAATTTAAATAAAATATATCTGAACGTTTTTTTAATTTTTTAATTTTTAATATCATCATCATCATCATAAAATATTTAATAAGAATAAAATCGAGATAATACAATGAAACATGGTCTGGTATGGAATATTAGAGAAAAAAGAGATTATGGGGTCCCAAAATGGTGAAGACCAAGGGCATCTCCTATAAGAATATTATCACCCTTCAGATTCAAACTATACATGTTAAGAAAGATTTAAAATTCAGTACTAGGGATGTCCATCGAGGCTAGATAGTCCGCAGGTATATTACCCTCCCGCCATGTATGAGAAAATTTAATATCTCCACCAACGATGCCCCAAAATTTTCTAATGATATGCTATATAAAACAAGGAATAAAACCATTCCCATGAACTGAATTATGAAAAATAATAGACTCCATTTCAGCTTCATTAATGTCCAAATTCCCATGCATACAAATATTGAAACCTATGAGTATAGCCATTTCCTCTGCATCAAGTGAGTTACCCAGTCTAAGCTTAAGAGAGAAATCTTGGAAGACAAAAACACCACTATCATGCACAACACCTCCCCCACAAATCAAACTATCTACACATCATCCATCAATATTATGTTTCAAACCCCTTGAAAGAGGATGCCAACATAACCAGTTGTGAAATGATGTTCACACATCTTAGAAAAAAAAATGTGAAACCAAATGTAATTTCTACAGTGAAGGAGCATCCGTCCAATTCGCTAAATCCTTGATGATATCCATGAGTAATCATTTGAACCAGAAGATAATAAACCATCCATTTTAAACCACTCCCTCATAGATCGATTCATGATTTAATATGAAAAGTAATAATTTTTAAGATAAGTTGAGATATGAATTCTTTACATTTAGAGATATTTTTCATTTTAGTTACATAATTTAAAATTTATTATTATTCATTTATATTTTTATGTAATTTTTTTACTCATTGAAATCTAAATGTTTTATATATTATACTTTTCTAATTTTTTAGTTTTTTACTTTAACATATTGTTATTATTCATAAAGGTTATATATAATTACAATGATCATATATTCCACCCACATCCTATGAAAACTTCTCATTTCCTTTATTATAAATTGAATTATTTTTAAATTAATGTAATACATATTTTATTTTAAAATTAATTTCTCAGTTCTAATAGTTTGGGTAATTTTTAATGTTTTGTTTTTATCTCTGGTAATTTTTTCGGACTATAGTATAAAGAATATAATTTTCTATTTATTAATTTACCTCCTTTTATTTTGGCATAATTTTTTTAATTCTATTAATCATATTCATACATCATTTATAATTTGTTATATTAATTTAAAAAATGGTATATTTCATGCATATGTCTTATATCATACAATAAAGTACACATATATTAAATATATAAAATTATCATATGTTAATATTATTTACCACTATACTAATTATTTATGAAGACCCATCTTTGAAGGTCAAAATGTAGTCCTTTTTGGCTATGTAAACTTATTTGGGTCACGATAAAAATTGAGGGATTTGATCAAGGCATAATTACCAAAATACTATATTGGAATACGTGTATATTCATATTTATTCTTATTGATCACCAATTTCGTAAAATGAATCTATAATCCTCAAGGTTATAGTTAAAGATTTTATTCATTTATTTTTCCCTTGATTGATTTTTGACTGTTATTTTTATGAACCTAAATATATATACTGTAAAAAACAAAAATAAAAAAGGGAATACAAAAATAGAAATATTTAGGAATACGCTTGATTGAATCAATTAGAGAAATATATGACTTTATTTTCTTTTTTGTCTTTGGAAATGATTCCAAAACATTAAATTCGTACATATATCATCAAATCCCATGAATAAGGTTAATAATTATAATATATACCTAAATATTATAGATATTTATACTACTAAAACGTATTCATGTTCTTATCCCAAGGCCTATACAAGGAAAGTGTAATTAAATTCAAAAACATAAACTTCCATGATTATTACACAAATAAAAACTATTAAAATGTATTATCTAGATTTAAAGAAAAAAAATAAACAATTAATAAACAATTATGTATTTGAATATGATAGAAAATATTTTTTAGTGATGTTGTCCCCAAATTATCAAAATAAAAAAAACCTTATTATTTAAATTGGGTTAATTTTTTCAATGGTAATACAATAACTCTATATAATTTTATTCAATCCACTAGTAACTCATTGATCAATTTCTAATACATATCAAAAGAACTCAATTAACGTTAAGGTCCATAAATTTAAAATTTTCACTATAAATATAAATCTAAACTAATTTATGTATTTTAATTAACTCTATTTTCCAATATTTTCTCCCTTAACAAGTCTCATTGTGAATTTGTTAACAAGTAATGAGAAAATCAACATGTTTCAATGTAATACTAATTCAAATATCTATTTATAAGTAATTTTTGTTTAATATTATGTAAATAGTTTTGTTTAATCTTTATTTACATCAACTCATATGAGGTTCTCACTCATAAATCAGTTAATATCAAAAAAATATAATTTATCAAATATCAATAATGGAGATTTCCAAAATTAAAAAAACAAAGATGAATATTTAATGAGTACAAAAAAATAATTTTAACTCGACTGAATTTCACTATTAATTATTCATAATAAATATATACGAATGAAAATTAAAGAATAATAATCTATTATTTTTATATCGGGAAGACATTGAAAAAGATAATGACACAATATGGGGTTAATTTTATACATTAAAAAAAAAATTATTGATGAAAAACCTATCTTATAATGAAGTGACACGTTACTTTTGTCTTATAGAATAGTGAGTTGTGAAAATGAATAAAACAAAACGAACTTAGTGTTGTATAGTTGTTTAGGGAATTTAGATCCATTATTTCTCTCCACCAACACTCAACCCAATGAGCATGATAATTTTCACTAGATCCTTTTATTTGGAGAAATTTAAACCATGACATAGTAATGGAATTTGACACCCTTAAAATACGTATTTAGATATCCTTATATTTCCTTTAAAAGTATTCATAAATCAACAGATGAACACAAGAAGATTACACATGATGAAGGCTGAGGCTGAGCTGTCAAAACTCTACAAAATCATCAAAGATTGATTTTTTTAGGACACGGAATAATCATTATAGTTGTAATAATAAGTGAAAGGTGTATTCAGATGTTTAATAATGAAAAAAATGAATATATCATCAACATATTGTTGTAATTTATCAAACAACAATGGAGGGTAAACCATATATATTTTTAAACATTTATACGTTCAATGTGTATCTCTGACAAAAAGATTCATCATTCAGTGTAGAAGAATATTTAATGAAAAAAATATAGTAGCAGTGACAATAAAAATTGTGAGAAAATAGACCCAAACTTTTTTGTCTCCAATTTGTAGACTTGAAAGCAACACCACATATACTTCTTATAGATACATCAAATTTTATATAATCATATTTTTTATTAGTGAAGAGATTCTTAATATTGATACTGTAAGTAATACAGCTCTAGGTCAAACTAGCTCCATAAATATCACACAAATAAATCATGAATATTTTAATTAAAAAATATTCCAAAGTGGTCATAAAATCCATTATAAATATGAAAGAATTATTTTAGTGAATGTAAGACATTAAAATAAATATACAATTCCTTTGAATCAGTCATTAAATTACATTGAACAGATATTTACATTCGTAATTATGGTTTCTTAAAGAAAGGATGATATCACAGATTAAAAACTTCATAATTGAATATACAAATGTATGATTTCATCCTAAAATGATAAAACACCAAATTTAGGGTTGAAGAAATAAAATTGATCAAAAAATTAGGGTTTCATACCATATGTTTTATTTCTTAAACATTGGATTACTTATATAAATATTCATCATAATCCATACATTCCTGAAAGCATAGGGTATATAATCCATATGTGTTATTTCAAACATTGGGTATCCATTCCTTAAATTATTCATTATAAAAATAGGGAATGACAAATGTTTCTTGAATACATTTAACCACATCCTTAATGTTCCAAAAATATATTCTTATTAAACCAATTACTTTAATAAGTTTCCAAAATAAATATTCAGAAAAATAATAATTTCATGTAATTCAATAAATCCTAAATTCATTTTTAACAGAAATGTGGACATTTGTGAGAATAAAAACCCAGAAAGCTCAGTCAGAGACAAAGTCTATGATGATTTATTTAATAAATTCTCAACAATATCCCCTTTTTTATTTTAACAAAACCCATGTCAAAATAGAATTTAAAAATAATAATGTTCACTCCTTTATTTGAGATAATAAAATATTTCATATATAAAAGAATCGCGTCCCTTATTTTCCCATTGATTAAATAATTATTTTTCTGATAATTTATCATATATTATAAGGATAAAATCTACTCTTATATTTTGATTATTGAGGGGAAAAATAATAATTTAATCTACAACTTTAATTTTTTCCCATAAACATATACCTCACATAATTAAAAACGGTAAAATAAAAAATTTCAAAACATCAACAGAATATTTTCCCCAATAAAAAATATACCCATCCCCTCCATTTTGTGGGAAAAAAATATAAAATTAGATATTATTTGATTTTAAAATCCCCCTAATTAATGATTTAACAATAAATATAAGAAAAAAATTTGTAATGTTCTAGGTTTTTGTATCGAGTCAATAGCCTCTCCATTATTGATCATTTATAATATTTGAGTATGCTAAATTATTATTCAATCATAGGAACATGATTCTATGAAATAAATTAACCCTATATCTTTATTTTGGATGGTTTTAGTAGTTTAGAAATTTCCTTAGGAGTTTAAATGGGATTTTAGTGAATCAAAGGGCCGCACTCCTATTTTGAAGGTTGCAAGTCAAGGCACACTATTAGGGTAAACTGAATGGCCTCTCCAAGATAATTGTACATCCCAGTTTTGAAATACTATATGGTTTTACAAACTATGTGGGGTGAGGAAAATGACCATGATGGTGTCTATAAATTATTAAGTGGTTTTATAAATGATTTTCATTATGTTAGGAAAATCATGAATGACAAAGTATGGGTAGTACCGATTACATAGTACATCTACCCTATAGCCCGCACGGTTTGTGCAATGTATTCTAAACCATGCTAGCTAACTAGGATTCCTTTGAAAATGATTAAAATTCAGTTTTTATCTGATATTTATTATATATTTTCTCCTATTATTCCCCCGTTATTCTTCCTTATGAATTATGCAGTAGAAAAGGATAGATACTCCTTTCCACCTCTAGTAGGTTTTTCTCAAATTCTTTTTTTTGAAATCCATTTATCGATCCTTCTTGTGCATTAAACCAATATCTATAAGTAACAACGCACCAATGCCTCAATATCATTTTTCTGTTAATTCATGGAATGATAAATCCGTGAGAAATTATTCCCTTCTTCCAGGATTTTCAACAGAAACATTGATTTCTTCTATATTGCATTTTCTAAGAGTCTAATTCCAAGAGTAACAACATATATGAGTTCAAGGAAATTTTTTCATAACTTTCTACAAGTTTTCATGGTTTTTATGGGTTCAAATTTTAGTTCATAATGATTTAATTGATTGATGCCACAATTATTGACATTAAATTGGTCATATGACTTTATGGTGTTATTTTGGGCATTTTATCACATTATTTACCCATGAGAGGATGGCTTAGAGGTTGTCCACCACCATGGGTAAATAGGCCATATTCTGTTTTAAATTATGCTGAATTTTTTTATTTAAGTGGAATATAATTATATACATATATATATATATATATGTGTGTGTGTGTGTGTTCTATTGGTGTTTTACTTCTATGACCCATGGTGTTGTGACTGGATTTCCCCTATGGATTGTGGTGGCTTGGCAATCAGGATTGAGTAAATGTGGTAATTTGGATTATATTTACCCAATCATTTTGAGTGATGTTAATTACAGAACTAGGAATCATGGACATCAGTTTGAAATGTTGGTGACCTCAGGTTTCTGGCATGTTCTCTGATAAACTAATATTGTGCGACAATCATATTTGACTGACATTGTCTGAGGGGAATAGTGTGCAATATATGATCAATCATAGGTAATATTTTGGTGATTTCTACTCGATCATTATGGAAAAATAACCAATTAGACTAATGTAAACACATTATCACTAAGTGATGTGGTTTTTCTGACTTATCACCTGTGTTGAATCCACTGATAATGTGACATAAGTAATATAATTTTGGAGTGATTTCTAAATAAACCCATAATAAAGTGATGATTCGTTAGATGATATCACTAATGATATCATTTTGGGGATGAGGATTGATGTATTGAGGCCATTGTAACTATTCCATTTGGGATAAAGATATCTTCAGTCTTCTTCATGTCATTTCTGAGATAAATTTGATTATAAATGCAGAATGATATCACTATGCCTCCGAACATCAGGCTATGAGCCTATGGGTTCCTTTGAGAAAGAGTTCAAGGGACAAAATACTTTTGTTTGGTCATACATTAATTAAATTGGTAAAATTATTGCGAAATGAAGTGTCTGTTGGTATGAGGTTCTAAGTTACTTATTAAGAGGGGGAACAAGAGGGCTCACATAGTATATTTGATATTATGGGATACCTTGCTCCATGGGTTATGTATCCTCTCATCTTCTGGTATTCTTTAATTTTTTGCGAAGGTAAAATATTCATATTTTCTATTGATCACCATGTAATATGTTTCTTAAATAAATTGAATTATTCTACTTTACTTTTATAATAATTCAATCATTTATGAAATCTTATGACGACTATAAATACAGGGGTTGTATCCAACTGAGACTCATTCTATCCTAATACACAGGACCTTTGGGACTCATTTAGACATTATTCATTTCTATTTAGGTATGGGATTGGTCTATGTAGTTGCGTCCTTTTTTGTGTTAGCATGGATGGATGAAAGCGGTCCCTGACATTCCATCATTAGATGGGGTTTTATTTTTTGTCTATCTTTCGATATCTGCATGATTAATATATTGGTATATATTATAGTTATCCATGGGTTAACCTTCTTCTAGATATTGATATGTATGTCCTATATCATATGGAAGTTTTGTTTTAGTTGTTGCTAGTGGTATACTACATTTTTTTATTTATTTTTATTTTTATTTATTATGTGTCCTTTATGGTATTTTATTGATTGTTATTTCTCCTTATGTGAGTTTTGTTTGAGTCAGTTGAATCTTTATTCCACTGAATTTTAAATATATATATACTTGGATTATTATTATATCATCCCATGAGGGTATAGTCTCTCTGATATATCTCTTAACACCATCATTGTTAGTCATAAGCCTAAATGATATGGGTGGCATGCCAATGACCGGCGGAACTCACCTAATAGAAATTTTTGGGTGGAAAATAGGTTTGGGGATTCTAGATGTTGTATATGAGTTGTTCCTATACTCAGAACTTGTTTCAACATTCTACTGAATAATAGCAATATAAATTTTTTTTTATTTTTTTTCATTATATTTGTTATATGGTATAATAGATAAATTTTATGTGTTCAAAATTGGGTTTAGAACTCGTACATGGCTTCCTGCTGCCCCATGTACAAGTGATGAAGCATGTTACTCTGAAAGGGAATTTGTGTTCAATTTCTATCAGTTACAGTTTATATGATTTAGACCTCAAGTGGTATTCTTGAAGTTTTTTTGGCTAATTGTAATGTATTGTGATCATTTTACTAGTATGGAAAGGAATTATATTCGGAACATTGTCCTGGTAAGGCAACATGTGTTTTATATGATTATTTTGATTTTTTCTAGTCACATAATAGGCTGTTTTATTTATTTATAATTATGAACCTATTTAATTTTCTTGTTAAATGTTACATGAATATATTCATACGATCTGATAAATATAAATATATATATATATATATCTTTTGATGTGTGAATTGGGCCTGACTCTTTTAAGATAAGACATAAGCTATGGATTGGGTTGATGTTGATCACTAGGTTGGGGATGAGGTCACCATTTTTTTGTGACATAGTACTTCAGGATGGGCATGGACTATGATATAATTGACACTCAGATCCTTTGAGGTTGGGTATAGAATCCCATATGCCCAGATGTCGTGTGGAATGGCTGTGACTGGAATGGGAAGGGTAGTGGGGACTCTCTTCATGTTACTACTTTTCCAATCTGCATTATATATATATATTATAGAATATATGAACATTTTTATGGTGTTAATCATGTTTCATCCTTGATGGCTTGGATGGAGTGTTAGGTAGGAGGAGATGTGGTTACATCGGTACACAGGTTGGCTAAGACCCATGGTGGTCAGGCAAAGCAGGTACATGATCAGGTGGAGGATCTGAGATAGTCTTCAGATTATGCTATAGTGGTAATTGGGTGGACAATATATCTTACTTATTTTAGGTCAACACATGATGATAATATCTAATTTAACCTAATATGTAGGATCTAGAAGATTTCCATGGGTTCTCAAGGAGTATATCCTTCAATGTCACATCTAACATGGGATTTATAGTTGTAATACACTCCAATTTTTCATGGGGAGGGTGGTTAATGGGTTGATGAGATTTATATTGAATCCTTGGAGATGATATTTTAGAAACTATAGATGCATCAAAAATTTATCATGAATCTTATAACTTACATGATCATAGAATCAAATTAGAAAATCTATGAAATTAATGTATAAGAAGTAATATGTGATGGAAAATAATGGAATGACATTGAGTCGTGGTTCATTGAGGAGATTTTCCCAGAGACACTGAGGACGAAAAAGGATCCAGATTTCCTGAGTCTTTAAGAGGGAGAAATTTCTATCAGGCACTCTATATTGATGTTCAATGAATTGCCTCACTATGCACCTAGTATGGTGAGAGACGAAATCATGAGGGTGATTTGTTACAATGGTGGTTTACATCGTGCCATTTTGGTGAAGGTACACATATTTAGTTGGACCTCATTATCAAATTTAATAAATGAGGTGCTCAGTGAGGTGGGAAATTTGATGAATAGGTCATACCCGAGCCAGGAAACATCATTGGGTGATTATAGTGGAATGAAATCATATAGTATGAAGGGAGGATGAGATGAGTTCCTGTAGGGTAGTTTGGCCAATGAATCCAGTAGACCACATTGGATTCGGTCTCCGACAGTTTTTATCATATGGGTAAAGCCATAGAATGTTTTATCCTATTGTGGGAAGGGTCCAATAGTGTGTTGGCAATATGGGAATGTCAAAAATCTCAATAGGTTCTTCATGAATACATCTCAGACAACCTGTAGTCAGGTTCTGGGGTAGACTCATGGATCTATGATCCGATTGGGAGTGGTACTAGGTGATAGATGCCAAGATTCAGCTACATGCTGAGGACGTGGAAGATACAGTGGGACATAAAAATGGGGTTACTGCCTATTGGATGGTGTATTAATATAGGTATTTTAGGCTTCATGTAATAAATATTTAGGATGGTTGAATATTGTTGAGCTACTAGGGTCAGAGTAGACATTTGTGATGATGATGGTAAGAGGTATGCTGAGGGTGTGTCTATCTGTTTTGGTATATCATGTTAAGGCATGCCTATTTTCAGTGAATGAGGTACATTAGATATGTGTATGTATTGACAAGAATACTATTTAGTATGTTGTATCCACCTCAGGTTCATTATTTATATTTATGTATATATATCTCTATCACTCTGTGTGTGTATTAAGTGCGAGAAACTAGGATATATGTGAGCATCAACAGATTTTTTTTTCATTGAGGTGTGTTGGATTCACTTCATCGAGGATATTTCGGTTATGTGAGGTTAATCAAAACTTAAAATAAATATGATAAAACACATTATTGACGTTCGAGGCACCATGATTGTTCTAGGCATCTGTTGAGATGCTGGGCTAAATTAATTCCATTTGTGACACGAGAATGAGGAGTGTATTGATGCAGTGTGGGATTCTGATGGGTTTCATGTATGAAATGGGATAACTTAATGATCTTCATGATTGATTATGCATCACGAGAGGACATTGATCCTAGTATGTGGTTGAAGGGATTATTTCATGATTTGAGTTTTGGTAGGATTGTGTCAATGGTTGATCACTCCTAAGATTGGGAAACCCCTATAGGTAGCTGGATTGTGCCATTGATGTCGGGGTAGTTCTGGTTATTTTTTATGGGATCATTACATTTGGTAAAATATATATGTTTCTTTTTTATATATCATGGATGATCAATTTTAAGGATGGGAGATTGTAACATCTTGGGATTGTGAATCAGATTAAAATCCTCTCCTTTTTGAACTTTTGGAAGTTGTGGGTATGAAAAATTATTCATTGATTGTCGGAACCAAGTTTAATGTTTTCTATAAACAATATATATTGTTTTTGAAGATATTAGTGGTTTACCAAGACCTTTTTGATTTTGGATGGTTTTTCGAGTCCGTCGGAGCATAATAGGCCTGTTTTTAAGGTTGTCGGTCAAGGAGCATGGTTAGGGTAAACTATGCGGCCTCTACCTACTAACTATGAAACACAATTTTTTACAGGAAAAATATTTTGATCAATTGTGTGGGGTGAGGTTTAGATCTGTGAAAGTAGATCTACAATTTTTTAAAGGGCTTCTACATGGATCAGGAAACTGCGCACCAAACTTCCTAGCTAGTTCCACAGAGGTAGTACCTCAACATTATAGCATGCATGATTTGAAAATATTTTTTAAAACCATGACGGATAAACATAATGTTGAAAAGATAGTATTCCCCTCTCTTTATTTTACATTTTTTTCTTTTTTTCCAATTATTCATTCCTTGGTAATGCACATTAGTAACATAAATCTCATCATTTCCTCCTGTAGTAGTTTTTCACCAATTCCTTCCTCTAATATTCATTCATTGATATGTCTGGTGTGCTAGAACTGTATCAGTAAAGATATCTTATTACATGACTCTATATCATTTCACTCACCTCATGGATATCTAAATATGGGCAATAAATTATCCTTTTTTAGGTAATTCGATATATACATTGATTTCTTCCAAACTTCTTCGAGTTAAGGGAAAATACCGAATGTGATATGTATATGATTCCAAGGAAGGTGGTGAGTAACCTTTATTAAGATTTCATGGTTTTTTTGGGGTGTTTATTTTATAACTACAATGGGTTTTTCATTGAGGCTGTAATTCTATTTCTTCAGTTGATCGTATAACCTAATTTAATTTCTTTGGATATTCCCTCACCTTATTTACTCATGTGGGGTTAGGTAAGATGTCGTCGACTACCCTTGGTAGATAAGTCATTGTGTGTTTTCAATTATATTGATTTTTTTATTTAAAATTAAGTAAATTATAAATATATTTTCAACCTGTGATATGATGTTGTGACCAATGTAGTCATGATAGGTTTCTCCCAAGGGATTGAGGTGGCTTGGCTGTCATGATTGAGGTGACATGGTCATCCATTTGTTCTTAACCTAGAAATTTAAGTGAATCTTTTCATATGATTGCGAATCAAGGACCCCAGTTTGATATGGAGGTGCTATCTGGTTTTAAAACCCCCATATGATGAGGTAAATAGATTTTTTTTAATGAGTTTTTATGTGTTTTAAGTGATTAGGATGAGATTGGATGAGTTTGGGAGAGCATGGAATGGTTTTGCAAATGATTGGAGGCCTTTTTCAGGGTGCACAGTTTGAGTATGGTTATGGGAAACCATGTGAAAATTCCAATAAAACTATGTGACTCATAGAAGTGGGGTCCCACATGGTTTTTGTATGGTCTGTCTTACTCTGTGTCCCATTAATGTTGATTTTTTTAAATGTGTTCAGTCAAGATTTTCCCTTACTCACCCATTTCTTCTCCCATATGAACCCTACACATGATTTCCTATTATCGAGGGATATATTTTCCCTAAAAATATTTATGGAAGAAATTAGATAGGGTTTTATTGTGGTTTGAAGGATGTTCATCTCAGGTAAATCGTCTCTCTTTGTTTCTCTTTGGTTTTCCCTAGATCTACACTTCCCTCTCTCTTGATTTTTTAGATCTACTTCCATTGTGTGTAGATATTGGGTTTTCTGGACTTAAATGATGATATTAATTATTTTTTATGATAGATAAGAAAATATATATAGGTTTGGGTGGTGAGTTCACCGGATTTGGTTTGAGTTGGCTTGTGGGCTGATTTCACTGAAACCCTAAAGGTAGGTGGTTTCTCTCTCGACTCTACATTTCTAGAACTAGAAGCTGTTGTTTCAAATATTTGGTTTTTCTTGAATTTTTTTTGTATGGGCTATTTGAAACTTATTGGTAATCTATTATGCGGTGATTTTTTTTATTTTGGCGAAAAAGGTATTTTAGGTAAAATGTTCTTTGTTGTTAGATTTTAAAATATTGATTTTAGAATCGGTTGCTTGGGTTGTTTTATCAAAATGGTTAGATAAAATGGTTTTCAATAAAATGGGGTTCTTTATTGGAATGGATTGTGGAACAAATGATATCCTAAGATATTTTTTGGTTTCAAATTAGTTGTTGGAATATTTTCCTAGCTTGAATGGGTTTATATGATTTTGTTTGGATTAATTTTTTCTAAATGTGTTGGATTGATGTGAAGAGGTTGGATGTAACACTATTAATAGGGTATCAATGGGGGATCAATTGGGGTTGAGGAACAACTAACAAGGGTAGGTGGATGGAAGTACCACTGATTTGGGAATTAGTGAATAGGCTGGGAGAAAGTACCACCAAATTGGGAATGACTGAACATGTTGGGAGGAAGTACCAGAAAACTGGGAATGAGTGAATGGGTTAGGTGGAAGAAACAGAACTATTGTTATAATGGTTTTGTTGTGTGAAATTTATGGTTGTGTATTGTGGTGAAGTTCCCCGGAAAAGTAGAATTTGTGTCCTAGTTTGTGATGGTAAATAGATTATTGTATTTTTGTTGACATTTCGTTGAATTATGTGAATTTTTAGTAAAGCATGTCTTAGTAAGGGTTTGTTTCGATTAAGGAAATGGTTTATCTATTTAATGTTTAATATAAACTACATTATATAAATGTGATAATGTTTTATTCTTAGTGTCTTGTGTTAGAATTCATTCGAGTAAACCCTACTAATTATTTATACTCACCCCCTATAATTGAAATTCGGTGCTTTTGTAGATGTCATTTTCTAGGACATAGGTAAGGGTAATGAATCTCAAACTCTAGTAGTTCGACATGATGCTCTAGTGATGTTGTGGTGATTGGAGCAAGTATCTTGGTGTGGAGTATTGGAGTGTGTAATGGTTTACTATAGGTCTCTTGTGTAGTATTCCACATGGTACCCAGATTTGGGTTTATTAGTTTTAGACCATGGAATGTTTAATGGAAAAAATTGATTGTACTTTGGAAATGTATAGTTTGGGTTGTTATGTTAACATGAATCATGTAGTTTTGTATGTAATGTCTTGATTGGTTGGCTGTTCAATTAAAAAGTAAAATCATTCCCCAATTAATATTGAATAACTTGGATTTTATTTCATGTGTTTAGCACTTTGGGAACATCGCTTAATGTCATGTAGAATTCCTCCGCCCTCCCAAGCCAATGGGATGGGGAGGGATGTTAGAAGTGGTAAAAAAAATTATTCTACTTGGAATTTAAGTAAGAGTAGTTGTTCGGTCCTTTGGTTTGGATTATTGTTCTTGGTCTTGAAAATATTTCTTAGTCTATTCCTTGAGTCTGGATGGTAGAAAGTTGTAGGATTGTCAGAACATGGAATGTATAGCATAATACTATGTAGCTAACCCCCATATTATTAACTACAAGTTACCAATGAGTTTGGTACATAATTGTTTAGAGACACTTATATGAATTGGAAATCTCATTGTCCTGGGTGTAGCCAATGAGACAAGCATAACATGCATGATATAAATTAATTCATACAAGGATTCATATTTTATTGTTTTATAATGATTTATTCTGTGATATTAATGTGTGGATTCTAAAAAATAAAAATTTTGTTTCAAAAATTATGGATTTGAAACATGGAATCTTGTGGTATTTTGAATATGGTTTTACTTTCAAAACATGGCCAATTTTTCTAAATTGTGAAACATGGGAAATGTGAACATGTTTAAATCCCTGTTGTGATAGTTGAAATGTATTGAATTTTAAAATTGTATACCCTTTCATGCTAAGGGAGTGGGACTTATGGTTCTTTTTGTATTGATAGAAATGGCGTTGTGTAGGAATCATAGAGACCAACTAGAGGAAGCCGCTGAAAATACGGTTACACCTGAGCCTCAGGTGAACCAGCAGATATTTTAGAGTATAGTGAATGATTTTGAAGCTATGGAATGTGTGAATAACATCATAGAACCAAAGCATGTGAATCATGAATTTTAGTTTCAATGGAAGAATCCACCCATGTTTAGGGTGATTCAGAGCTAGAAAGGGATAAAGAGTGGTTGAACAGAATGAATAGGATATTTGACATCATGAGAACATTGAAAAATATGAATGTGTAGTTAGCCACACATATGTTGGAAAATATTTTCCTTCAATAGTGGGAGCTATTAGTTCAAGATTGGATAGACCAAGGTATGACATGGGAGGGTTTTGATGAATTGATTAAAAAATATTCTACCCTCATCCATTCAAAATTCAATATAAAATTAATTTATTCCATTTGAGATAGCATAACCATTAAGTAACGAAATATTCAGAAGTGTTTATAAACCTAGTGTGGGTTCACCAGAGTTGTTAGGTGGTATATAGTTGAATGTATATAAGCAAGGATGAGGTAGGAAATCCATTCCAATATAATAGTGATGTTTAAAAATGATGCACAGAAATGGTGAATAGAGATACCATTGGTGATCAGGATCTCTTGGGGGATAGAGGAGGGGGAGTCATATTGTTACCCATTAAAAATAGTAGGAACTCGAATTCTGGGTTCTACCGGAAGAGGGACAATTATTTCTAGGGTGGGAGTATGACTCAGAATCTGAATACAAGATTAGTGAATATTCCTTCAAATCCTTTGGGAAGGAAGAGATGTTCTCTATGTGGTTCTACGAGCCATATAAAGAGGGATCATATAGAACAAAATTCTTCTTGTCATAATTTTATGAAAATGGGGAACCTTTAGTATTATGTAGAAATTATTCAAAATTTTGTGTTCATGACACACCTTAGTGTTTGCAGGAATCCTATTCCTCGCCAGGATGGTGGTATCAGCATACACCTTATCAGCAGAGCAAAGTGGGTCATGGAGATTCTCACAATACCAAGATACCTCATCAAGGGTAATAAAGAATAGAACATGGAACAAAACCAATTTTTTTGGCATTAGCATGCTATGATCAAAGATTAGTCGGGACCATCCACAGTGTGAGGTATGCTTATTTTAAATTCCACATTGATGCATTCTTTATTTGATACAGGTGATTCACATATTTTTATTTCTTCCCATGCAATTAGTTTGTTGAGTTTACATGTGGTAAAGATGTCTTCTATTTTAAAACATCAAACTCCACTGGGTAAAATATAGTTTTAATCATTCATATGTAGATCATGTTTCAATTTTTTGGATGACATTAAATTGATTTCTGATTTCTTAGGGATTGAGATTGATGCTTGTGAAATAATCTTGGGAATGGATTGGTAGGAAATTTTTAAGACCCAGATTTATTTCTAGGCATGAAAAATTAGTTTTTCGATGAAGGATGGCATTGAACATCTCTTAAGTGGATGGAAGAAAGAATTTTTGGGTGTAACAGATATGTTAGCACAAGTTATTAGCACAATATTGTATCAATTAGCAGATTTTTCATTGGCATCAGTGGAATGTGTTGAGAAGAGTGTTCTTCTAGAAGTTTTAGATTAGTTTATGATTGTATATCCTAAAATATTTTATGGGTTTCCACCAGTGAGAGTAGTGACGTTTAAAATTTATCTCTTTCTGGGGACCAATCCTATCTCACTTCTGTACTAACATATGAAAAAGTAGAAGTGTGGGAATTAAAATTGCAGTTGGAAGAGTTAGAGAAATAAGGTTACATCTGTCCAAGAATGTATTATTGGGTAGCACATGGTATATTTTGTTAAATATGAGGACGAACTTCTTCAAATATGTTTTGATTATTGTAGACTTAATATTGTTATGAAAAAGAACCGATATCCACTTCTAGGAATTGATGAATTTTTTACCTGTTGAGGGGAAATCAGGGGTTATCTAATATGGACATATGGTAAGGATAACATCAATTGTGTGCCAGGATGGAAGATATTATGAAAATATCATTCAGAAGTAGATATTGAAATTATAAATATATGGTCATGCCATTTGGTCTAAAAAATTCACTTGCAGCATTCATGGAATTGAAGAATCAGATATTTCTGAGATATCTGGATTATTTTGGGGTGGTATTTGTTAATGATATAGTTGTGTATTAATGGTAAAGGGTAGATCATCAGAAGAACATGGATATAGTGTTAGAGATCTTGAGGGATAATCAATTCTATGAAAAAATTTCAATGTTTGACTTTGGGATACATGAGGTTCATTTCCTAGGCCATGTTATTTCTGAGAAAGGTGTTTTAGGTAATCTAGAAAAACTAGGGGTTGTTGTCTTTTGGGAAACTTCAATGAACGTTTTTGAGATACAGATATTCCTTGGTCTAGCTAGATATTATCGTATATTTTTTCATGATTTCTCATGATTGGATTCAACAATGAATTCTTTTAAAAAGAAGATATCCCATTTCAATGGGTAGAGAAGTGTCATAAATGATTTGAAGAGCTATAGGGTCACTTAACATCAGCACCAATATCGGTTTTTCATGAACCAATGAAAGGGTACGTTGTGTATTTTGATGAATCAGGAATAATTTTGGGGTGTGTTCTCATGCAAGGGTATCAAGGGGTTGCATTTGTATCATGGAAGTAGAGGTTGAATGAGAAGAACTAACCAACACATGGGTTGGAGTTGGCGACATTGGTTCATGGTTTAAAAATGTGGCTTCATTGTCTCATTTGATATAAATTCAAAGTTTTTACTAATCCAAAGAGAATAAATAATATTTTCACAAAAAGACATTTGAATTTGAGGCAAAGGATATGGGTGAAATATATCTAGATGTTAGATTTTGAATTAATGTACACACCGAGTAAAGGAAAGTCGGTGTCAGATGCATTATGTTGGAAATCATATGCTCAAGTGGTGAAAGAAGCATCAGATCAGTGGCAGTTGATGTCGGTAATAGTCATAATGTAGTTGGATTGTGAGGAACATGGTGAAATAATGGTCTTCATTCTGGTTTCTTTAGTTCATAACTTGGATAGTTTAGTTAAAGTGGAACATGCATATAATTTCGAATGTATGGCGATGAGGTTGAAACTCAATGGTGGGGAGACTATTAAGGGCTGGGAACTGAATGGGAATTAGGTATTGTGTTTCTATAATCAGATGGTCGTACCAGTGGCTTGTTAGGAGTAACTTCATAGAGCTTATCACCATTCCAGGAGGTCTGTCCGTCCTGGATTTTAGATGATTTATAAGGTGTTGATAGTGCAATTTGGGTTGGCTGGTATGAAAAGGGATGTTGCCGAGTTTGTCTCGAGATTCATGACTTGTCATCAAGTCAAGGTAGTGCATTAGTGGCCATTAGGCATGATGCAGACATTACCTATCAAAGTGTATACATATGAGAAAATAGAAATGGATTTTCTGAATGGTATCCCAAGAATGGTCAAGAAGCATGATGCCATATGGGTGAATGTGGATCAACTCACAATGATGAACCATTTAATTAGGATTCTTGAATCCCAACGGTGGATGATCTGTCCAAAATTGCTAGCTAAAAAGTTATAAATAGGAATGGGGTTCATGTTTTGATTGAATCAGTTGAAGATCCATGGTTCATATCTCATTTTTGGAAATCATTACTCTAATTCCTTGAGACACACTTGACCATAAGCATGTTGTATCATCCTCAAATGGATGGAAAATCATATTGGATGATACAAAACATAGAGGATATGATAAGGGATTGTGGAATGGATTTTTTTGGTTTGTGGGAGGAGAGATACCATTTGTGGAGTTCTCCGATAACAATAGTTTTCATGATTCAAAAAATATGGCTTCTTTTGATCTATTGTATGGGCCTCTGTGTCATTCTCCACAAGTTCAGTGGAAACAGTTGAGACTTCGATCATTATACTGAACATTGACAAAGAAACTATAGATAAAATCATGATGATTAGAAAAGGGATGGGTATTGTTCAATGAAGTTATAAATCATGTGCAGAACATCATCGATGATTGTTTTCACTCATGGTGGGTGGTCATGTCTTTTTGAAAATATCCCCTAGGTAGGTACATTGTTAGTTTGGAAAGAGGGTTATGTTACCTCTAAGGTATATTAGGAATTTTTTATAAACATGAGTTTATTAGATAGGTGTATTTTCATTTCGCTTTTTACCATGGTTTATTGTGGTGAACAATGTGTTTCATGTCATCCAGTTGAAAAAGTTTCAGCTGGATCATGACTATGTGATTCGTTGGGATCATGTTGAGAAGAAACCAGATGCTTCTTTGGTGCAGGTGCTGGTGTATATAGTAGATATGAAATATAAAGTCTTTCATGGTAAAATCATTAGTATAGTTCAGTTTTTTTGGTATCATGGTTAGATTCAGGAGGTGACTTTGGAGCGGTAGAAATATAGGATCGAGTCATGGCTCGAACTCTTTCCGAAAAGAAATGGTTCAATACTTTCTAAAGATGTAAAGTCAAAAGATGGGTAAAATGTAGCACCCCTAGTTATAGGTATGTATCCTATTATTTCTAATCTTTATTTTTTATGGTGGTTGGGATGAGTTTTAATGATTTTGGGAGAGTTTGGAATGGTTTTGGAAAAGTTTGGATGCCTCTTTAAGGTGCACAGTTTGAGAACAGTTCGAGAAAACTTTACAAGAATACAAGGAAAACTGTTAAACTCAATGTATGGGTCCTGCATGGTTTGAACATGGTTTTTCTAACCATGAGGATTGGATGTTTGAGATGACTTTGAAGTAGTATCATCTGCATGGTTAGCGAATAGTTTGTCAAACCGTACAAGCTAACTGTGTGGCCTATTAATGTTGGATTTTTTTAAAAGGCATTGGTTTGAATTTACACTAACTCACCCATTTTTTCTTCAATACAAATCCTAAATTTGGTTTCCTCTTCTCATAGGCTAGGGGTGCTCTCCCTCTCAATTTGGAAGATATTTTAAGGGGTTTCAAGGTGGTTTGAATGCAGTTCATCTCATGTAATTCTTCTATCTTGGTTTTTATTTGTTTTTCTCTTGATTTACTCTTCCTTCTCTCTCAATTTTCTAGATATACCTCTGCTGTATGTAGATATTTGGTTTGTGATTAATTAAATGAAAAGATAATGTATTTTTGATGTTAGGGGAGAAAATTAATAGTGGTTTGTGTGGTGTGTTAACCAGATTTTTTCTACAGTTGCTTGTGGGTTGATTTCACCAATACCCTAAAGGTAGGTGGATTCTCTCTGGATTGTAATTTTGTAGAACTAGAGGATTTTCATTCAAATATTTGGGGTTTATTGAATTTGGTAATTTTTTGTGATATGAATAACTTTATGAAATACATTATGTGACAATTTTTAGATTTTTTGGAAAATGTGGTTTTAAGGTAAAACGTACTTTGTTGTTAGATTTTAAAATGAAGATTTTAAAATTGATTTCATAGATTGTTTTATGAAAATGGTTTCAGAAAATTGTCTTTAATAAAAAATGGATTTCTTTATTGAAATGGGTTGTGGGAGGGATGATATCCTATGAGACTTTTTTATTGCAAATTAGTTGTTTGCATATTGTTGTTTCTTGAATGGGTGTATATCCATTTGTTTGTATTAATTTTTTGTTCATGTGATGTATTTATGTGAAGCAGATGGAAGTACCAATAAAAATAGAGGATGGTTAAGTGGTCGAAGGACCAATCTGAAGTGTAGGTGGGTTTATGTACCACCGGATTGGGAATGATCGAACTTGTTTGGTGGAAGTACCACCGAATTTGGAATGAGTGAACAGATTGGGAAGAAGTTCCACCAAATTGAGAATGAGTGAACGGGTTGGGAGGAAGTACCACCCTGATTGTTATATCATTATTGGGTGAAAATATTATAGTTAGGAATTGTTACGTACTTCCCATGAAAAGTGGAATTGTTGTTCTATTTTGGGATGGTAAATGAGATATGGTATGTTTTTTTACATTCCATTGAATTATGTGGATTTTTGGTATATGATTTCTTGGTAAGGGTATGTTTGGCTTGTATAAATGGTTTCACTATTTAATGTATTATATAAACTACATTATATAAATGTGATAATGGTTATTTCTGAATTTCGTGTGTAGGGAATTAATTTAGGGAAATATTGCTGAGTATTTGTAATCACCCCTAGCTTTGGAACTTCTGTGCTTTTGATTATGTCATTTGTCAGGGCACAGGTAATGATAAAGCATCTCATTTTTCTAGCGGTTCGACATGGTGAATTTGTGATGTTGTGGTTCTTGGAGCATAGAGGTTGGAAAGGATCTATGTGGGGTGTATTGGATTTCTATTGGTCTCTTGTGTAGTCTCCCACTTGGTATCCAAATTTTTGGTATATTTGAATTGGTCCTTTTTATATTTTCTTGAAAAAATTTGTTTTCCTTTGGCAATGTATTGTTTAGTTTTCTATATAAACACGCATTATGTAGTTTAGTAAGTAATGGCTTGTTTGGTTGGTTTTCAAATTTAAAATGAAAATAATTCCCCAATTATTCTTGAATCCCTCAACATTTATTTCCTGTCTATAGCACCCTGGGAACATCCCTGAAGGCCAAAAAGAATTACTCCACCCTATCAAGACAATGAGATGAGGAAGGATTTTACAATGGTCATGGTCATGGACCGAGTTAAATTTTTATGGTTCCAAAATCATATTTTCATTACATGGTCACAAGGGCATGATGTACTCGAGCTGATGTGGATTAGGTACTAATGTAGATATTTTTTCTCACCCATGATGACGAAAGAGATTATTAGTGTCATGTGCACAGATGTTGAATCATTAATGGGGTTTTCTTGACCACTCTTGTCAGATATAGGCCCCGAGTAGTGCGAATTAGGTAATTTTTTGGTGGTTATTTCAATATAAATAAATGGGGAAGGTGAGGATCCTTCAGATGATAAAATTGTTGCTAAGGGTTGTGGGATGATGTATGCCATATTAGAGGCCTTTTGGGGATGTCATGATGTGAGCCAATGGTGATTATCTTTTATTTAAGTCATTTTCCTGGCTCCAAAAGTCGTGCTACGATACAATAGGTTCATTCAAGTAGAGGTCAAAGGGACTAGATGATTTTTTTGGGTGTTCCTTAGAGATGTCAATGACGTGATTGGAATGTAGGGTGTCCACTGTTCTAATGTTATGAGTTACATGATTAGAGGTGGTAATTGAGGGATCATATATTTTATTTGACATTAAGGTATACATTGTTCCATGGGACAAGGATTATTATCCACTCTAGGGTTATCCACATTGACAAAGTCATGTAAAATCATCATGGGGTCTTTTATCACTAGGGAATCTTTTCTAAATGAGTTTCATTGAACTAATTTACATTTATTATAATTAAAAAATCCTTGAACACTTATGTTGGGTTTTTAACCTTAGGTGGTACCATTCTATGACTTATTAAAACACCCTATATGGGTACTACATAATTTAAATAGACTATGTACATTTACATTCAGGTGCAGGTTTTGGATCTGGAGGTGAATCCTTGTATGAGTTAGCATAGAAGAATGGTAGGGGACATTGGGGTTCCTATATCACCTTGAATGATTTTGGTTATATTTTTATATCAGTATGTTTTATATGTATGAATCTACTATGGTCATCCTTGGGAGACCCTTCCTTTGGATATTGATATGTATGACTTTTATTAGATGCATGTTTTTAGTACTACATGTGTTATGATGTACCATTTATTTATTCTTCTTACTATCATTTATTTTTGTTCTTTTATTCAATGAAATTAATTATTCTTCGACATTTATTTGGTCTAGTTCAAGTTTACATAGTCTTTATTCTATTTAATGTTATAAATATAAACTCAAAACATTACCTAGACTCTCTATGATATACCCAAACATCAATATTATGATTATATATATTGTGGAAATACATTACCTAATTGGTAAAACCCTATGATATAGGAACAGTTTGTATATTAAATTAATTTTGTATCTCTACTATAAGTCACTATATTATTAGCTTATATAGAAATTGTAAATACTATTTATTATCAGATTTTATTTAATATATTATTTTCAAAACATTGATATTGAATCAATATATTATATTAAATTATTGATTTATCTACTAAAAATAAAATCTCCATTTTCTCTTAATATATATAATAGTTCCATTATACGTCTCATGTACATGATGATTGTTTTAAGATATTCCTTGTATATCTATTCTATATTATATTTTTATTTTTCCACCATGCTTGAAGCATATGACAAAAAATCTAATACATAGAAATAGATTTTTTATAAATCCTACCAAAAATGATTATTGAGAAATACATATTTTCTAAATATCTTGATATTTAGAATAAAATTAATATTGGAGGGATTTATTCCATTTGTAATTAGTTAAAAATATTCCTTTAGATCTTTCTATTATATTATTATTTCAATACAATTTCAAAATACATAGTTTTAATTACTCAATGTTTTTTAGATAAAAATTATAATACACAATAACATAGAAATAAGTTTTCTATATTAAGTCATTCATACCAAAATATTTAGTTAACTAATACTTGATTGACTAAATTACTAATATAAATTTTCAATATTTTATCAATATATTTCAAAAAAATGATACTCCAACTAACATGTTATAATTTTTTTTTATAATTATATCAAAATAATCAATCCATAATTCAATACACGTTTTTATCCATAACTCTATCCTTGATACATACATTTTATACAAGATACATTGGATGTAACAAAATATTTTGGTCAAATCATATTTATATTTTTAGATTTATAAATTTAGTAACGTTGACTTGATTGTAAACTATCAACTTAAAATGATGATAAGCAACTATGATAATGATATTTCAAAAATATTACAAAAATATTATATTTTATAAGTTTTTATTATAGTTAATGTAGTGTAATATCTTGATAACTATAGTAACCAACCATTCATTAAAATTATTCACCACACTATTTATATCTATCTAATTTATTAATAACCATTTATATTTAATAGGTCTTACATCATCTATAACTTCTAACAAAATAAAAATCCCTTAAAAGTGTGACTAAAGAAGAACCATTATAAAATAAATTTATGATGGGTATCTATGGTTTATCTCAATTAGAGATGACCAATATTGTATATGTCCTCCTACTTATTTTTTGGGGAATGGTAAGAAATGACATTCTATCTTTTGATGTGGTTTCTATATAACAAAAAAAAGAGGCATATTATTCATTTTTTCTGAGATAATTTCTAAATGATTTTGAATGGTGTTTCCATATTTAATTTATAAATAAAATCCTCATGGATGAGTTTTTGGAAAATTAGAGCTAATCTAGAATACAAATGAATGAGATATTATATAGGAAATGTATAATAATATTTTATGGAAGGAATTATATCATCGTCAGAATGATCTAGATGATCCATTATAATCTTATATAGATAACAAGATTAAATAATAAATGGTTTCACCATGATTATTTAAAGAGATAATAAATATTTTATTTTACAATGAAGAGTCACTTAACAACTAAATTATGTTTTTCAGTGATGGATTTTCTAATGAATAAAATGGTTTCGGTTGTGTTGTGACAGATTAACATAAATAATTGGAAGATTTTGTAGAGAATAATAAATACACCACCCCACAATTATTTAGTCCACAACTCAAAAGAGTACTTCAAATGGAAATTATATTACCACATAAACTGGGTAAATAATATTTAATGATCCAATAGATGTTACACTACATCAAACTATAGAATGAAATAAAAATTCTACAATTGAATGGGTTGATTATAATCCAAACAATAATAATATAAATCTCATATCCTAAAACCTCCCGATGGTTTTCCAATTCATTGAGCTAAATGATAACATGCATGCCTCCTAATGAAGAAGAGGCTACTGACTATAAGTTAGGGCATAATCTATATAATTGGGAGACTATTACTTTGAATCCGTGTAAAAAACTATAAAATGACTAAACAATCGGCCACAAAAATAACCAAAGTATGAATAATAATATAAGCACAATGATATAATCAATATACCATGCAGATGTATACAACCATCCATCACATGGATTCCCCAATGGCATGATATGTATAAAAAATAAAAAAAATACACATGAGGCTCTACATCCAAACATATTCTTAAACTCATACCCATAGATAGGTTTCTTAGGAAATATTTATATAATAATATCACATAATTACTATTCATTATCCTCAATCGAAGGTCATAAATTGTATAATATTTTTTCATAACAATTTAACATTAATCACAACGGTATATTTTTCACATCTGAACACCTTAATCCTCAGGGAGTGGGATGTATTCATAAAAAACACTTAAACATCACAACACACATTCTGTCCCATGTTATATAAAAACATACATCGTGGTAATTATTTAAGGATATTATGTTTTATGACTCATTTTCCTCAATGCATTGATAAATACTATTAAAACCACATTCTAAAGTACTGTGAGATCTACCACTAATGATACCATAGAAAATATTTATTTTGACATGAGTATCATCTCATCAGTTCCTATTCAGATATATATTCCTCTATCCAAAGAATCTCTGAAATGAAATTTATTATTCATTTACTGTTGGTATTTCATACTAAAAATATATATTTTATCCTCCCAACAATTTTTCACTTCAGTCATAGTACATTGGATTCATTAAAAAAATTATTTTAAGGTAATAAAATTTATAACAGCTATATATGGATTGACTCCTATTTCAATAAAATATGTAATGAAGCATAAATATCTTCTTATAGAACACATAATATGATCTTATTCAATTCCATTCCCTCTGGTACAATAGATATCTATCCATTTATTAGTTTATATGATTCGATATCAAGCATATACTAAACATGGTAAAATATGTCATTCGTTGTGATTCCACTAATTCTTATTGGGATCCCTCCACTGATCGTATACAATGATGTGATCTCTATAGGATCCAATAAAATTCAATCATTTTTTTACTATGAATACAATGATATGATAATCATCAAGAGGCATAAATATGAAATATTACCTCACACCATTAATATGTTAGAAAATGTGTTCTCTGTGAACCTCAGGAATGATAATTCAGTAATGGGTGGATATTCTTGCAAAGACATTTATTAATTAATTTATGTGGTGAAGAAAACCATATATCTAGAGTGGTCAATGTATGTCATCCATTTTAGAGGGAAAATTTCCCAAAAGTCATTACATGAATTTTTAACGATCTTATAGATTACATTTATCATGAAAAAATATTTTCAACATGTATACCCAATATTTAGGGGAAACTCGTTCCATTAGATTCAAATTAATCCCCCATAGAGCCAAAATAGATATCAAAAATCAAAATTTATAACCATATTAATTTGTATTTTACTGGTTTTTACTATATTTGGGTTATTGCGGGACCTACTCATTATTTTTCTGAATTCCCTACTGAACAACCTCGAATTTCATATTAGAGAACCAATATGTAATTCCCGTATGAATCCTATGAATATGAACTTTACAAATATCCCTAATCCTTCCCTCACATTTCCCATCTTTCATTCCCTAATCCAAATAAGATCATGTTCAGTTGTTCATGAAACACAACCTCGTGAACCCTCCCAAGAAGAGAGACACTCACACACTCATTGATACCTAGGTGCATGGGAATGATACCATATATTCTAGGCACCCAATGCTTCATTGAATAAAATAACTAAATCTTTATTTTATATAGATTGAGGAGGCTATAATAACTTGATCACATGGATCCACAACTAATTCACATGAGTTTTTTATGAACTCATTCATATGATTTTCAAATAAAATCAACAACAATAAGATAGAAAGTAGAGGGTTCAGGTTTCATCAAAGGTTATTATACATATAACCCTCATAAATTTCCAGTTTACCAATGTTTTCATATAGACTAGGTTTAAGATTATATTAGATTGAGATATGTATAGGATAACATTTAAATTCTAAGGCACACATTCCCCCCAATATAGTGGTATCATTCCATGCCCTCAATGGCTTATTTGGTATACTCAGACACCCATGACATCAATATTGGTGGAGCTTCACCATCTCACCCTAGGGTCTTCAATAAACATATTGGAAAAAAATTTCCTATGTATGATTAAAAAATAACATACATCACTCAATCATAATCATTTGAATATTAATATAAATTACATGTGTACATTATATACTCAGGTGGCCCTTAAAATTATATATTCCTTTATTTATGGGATCTATAATTATGTAATAGATCTCATACTATTATTAAACCTCCTATCATAGATCCAAAAGGACCAATTAATAATGTATCCTTACATTTATGATGAATCCCTATGTCATCAAAAATAGTAGAATCAGACATGGACAGTGATACCCATTTTGGTTTCCCCTATTGGTACAGATATAAATGGATATATTCATTTAGTGAGAGGTACCAATGGGTAACTATTTATATGTATGTATCATATTTTATTCCCCATAATTATCAATAGAGATAAACCAAAAATTCACACCCATGCATAAGTGATGAGAAGTTTTTTATGTGTTAAATTGATGAGTAATCATACATGAAGTTTACTCTTGATGTGAATGGAAAAAGAAGGGAATATGAGTTAATATCATTAGAGAAATTATTTATATGATATTAATCATTAAATTTTTATTTTGATAAGTGTTATAGTCATCATTTTATCAAATGACATGGTTTTTATATTATTAGGTTTCTATTGTAATCTTATCAATTAAACTATGCTTCAGAAGTGTTTCCAAAACAAAAAAAAAATAGATCACTATAATAGAAATTGGGAAAATGTAAAAATTCAAGGTGATTAATTTTTTGGGAGTATACATTAAATTTATGATGATGTTTCAATATAATTATCATATATTGTTTTTGAAGATGACGAGAGTGAGAAAGAATATGTCGATTCTCCCTGCTGTATCCCTGAGCTTTCTAAATCATGTAACATGTTGGGTATGATCCCGTTCACACTCATGATATTATAGTATCTCATAAAGTGAAGAGGTGAAATTTAGAGGTATTTGAGAAGTGGGAGATTCGTCTAAGGCTTAGGATAGTTTACTTAAATTTAACATTTGGTATAAGGATCCATATAATGGACTTAGGAAACATACATGTGTTTATTGATATGATTTATAATATATGATTTACCATTACTTCTTTTTAATTCATCATTATATTGATGAAAAAACACTCCATTGTGTTTTATTTCATGAAATTTATGACAACAGACACATAAATATTATTTAAAATCACTAAACATAATGTTTTTTTGTGTTTTTATATATCACTACACATTATAATATGTATAATTCATAAAACATGATTTTTACAGGTAGTGGTGTAATATCAACATATTATTCCATATGACATAAAAAACCTAAGTATGTGATATGCCTTTGTGTTAAGAACCTAGTTCCAAATGATATACCAATAATGTAATATATTTTATAAGGCATAACATGTCCTAGTTGACCAGGATTTAAGTAATATATCTTTTAATCATCAATTTACACAACAGCCTCATATACATAGGTCATTAAAAATTATATTGAATTATATTAAATAGCATGGGAATACACATCCAATAATGATTTTAGATATTTATTATTTTATGAATGGTTTAAAAAAATCCACTTATATTAAATCATATGAAATAATTTATCAAATCTCCATCCAAAAATCATTTTGTATTAACTTTTAAAAAAATGGTTAGGTCCCTGATTCCAACTCAATCCCTATTTAATCAACCAAAAATTGGATCCTCATGAGCCATTGTATAGTTGATAAGGAATATTAATAATTGGCTATATAAATGCAATAAAAGTCCAACTTCTATCATGTAATTATTATTACGCAATCTAAATAGGTATATATAATGACCTGTAATAAATCCATGTATGTCAATAACTATGTCCACCATCTGTGTTATATGAAATCCTAAGATTTCATATAATACATTTATTTAATACATCAAATGAACATGGAACACAATGTTTTCAAATCATATATATCTATTGAAGTCAGAATATGGAGAAGGGACAAATCAGGCGGGTAAAAGATTACCAAATGAATCTCGTATGGAAAATAGGAGATACTGGGGCCTTGGAGGTGGGTGCGCACAAGATTTGGAAGGTATGTGTAAGAGGAGTTCCAGCACACAAGCCATTGCGTTCTGGCATTCCCTTTTACGCTCGAACCACCACCCTCCGTTTCGGGATGCCTCGGCCCCATTTCCATTCCCAAGGTGACGTCAGACGGGGGTTTTCACACCGGCCTTCCCTTCCGCTCCCAAACCACCACCCTCTGTGACTAGACACACTAGCCTCGTTTCTGCATGCAAGCCATTGTTGAATGGGGGTTTGTGTGCCCGACCCCATTTAAACGCCCGACCCCATTTCCACGCCCAAGGAAACGTCAAATAGGATTTGCACACCATGATCTTTCATGCCATTCCAAGGGCTTTGGTTATAAAAAGAATGGTATGCCTGCTCTTCGGGGACTGTGACTGAAGACGAAGAAACTTTTTTCTACACGAAAACCCCATCTTCTATGACCATGCAATATAAACCCATGGCCTTCAGGTATTGTTTCTTGAGAAAATGGTTTCCCAGGGGCACCTTCGGACATGCCCTCTAATCCTAGTAAATTTCATTTTGTCTAAGTTGTTTGCACGAAAGGGGTCCCCTCTTGCACGCAAGTCCCTACTCTGTCAGGTCATCTTACACGCAGTCCATCCAAATTGCATGCATACCGTCCTTCTTGAACGAAACCCTTTCGTCTTGCACGCCACCGGTCCCACTTTTGCACAACCCATCTGTTTTTCACACCAATGGTCCTCGTTTCACGCAACACGTCTGTCTTACGGGCTACCTATACCTCTAATGCGCAACCTCTTCGTCTTTCTTGAAAAATATTCCTCTTGCACGGAGACTTACTATTTTTCCCCTTCCCATTCTCTAACATGCGCCGCATGTTCTTCCCTTACCTTAAGGCGCCGTGTTTGTGCCTCTCTTATGCGCGACACACCTGCATCACGTGCTCTTTTCTCATTAGACCCCTCAGGTTTTCACGGAGAAATTTCAAAATCCCTTGGATGACACTTCTCGTTGCGTGTCATCGCCTAATGCTCCTTCACATAGTCATGCTAACGACTTTTGCTTCTTCACATAGCAACGCTAACATGGGCCCCTGATGGTTCGCTCCATAACACCCCCAACCACATAGTTTCCTATCACTTCTCTTCACAAAGGTGTAGAGGGTGGCAGTTATGTATGTCCTAGGGGTGCGAATTAATCCCACCTAGTGTGAGCTATAGGATTTTAAACTTCTAAGCACCATTGCCCTCATCACATGATGTTATACTGTGACCTTTCCCTGTGTTGTGCACGTGTGGTGCCCCATCTCAGACATTCTCAGCACCCACTGGTCTCCACGGGGGTGATATCATTAATCACATCTAATAATATCATCTTTATCATAGTAGCATCTATCAGTGGGGAAAGGTAAACCACCCTGGTGTAAGCCCCTCACTTTCCTTTTAGGAGGTATCACCCCTGTTGCTCCTCTATTTCTTGGTGAAAAATCCCTCTCACACTATTCGTTGTCACTACCTGAGCCTCCATCCTTGTGTAATTCTCAATATCTATCTCTTTGGGATACTAACCACGCATATTACCCTGTTTCCACTTTGGTACACTAACTATTTGTAATCCCCACTCCATTTCCCATGGACACACCATTATTTACGTGACCTTCAAGACTTTTATATCTCTAGTTTCTCACACCGAGCATGACACCTGGGCTTAGAGAAAGCATCAACCATGAAATCCTCTACGAATAGCCAGGAGTGTAAGCCCCACAACCATATGAACTATGTGGTCTTTTATCATTGTTAAGGTAGGGTACGTAGGAAGCCTCCCTGATGTTCAAGCCCACCATCCACCGGTCATCCCAACCATCTTCACATCGGTTAATCGAACGACCCCCTTGAACTTCGAGGTCATTGATCCTTTTCAAGGCAGGGTACATAGGAATCCTCCCTAAAGTTCAATCCCACCATCCATTGGTGCCGACCATCCTCACATCGAGTCACCAACCCCTTTTGAACTACGTGGTATTTGATATTTTCCAAGGTAGGGTATATAGGATGCCTCCACGTGGTTCAATCCCACCATCTATCTATGCCCCAGGTCCTCATTCACTTCAATTCACCCCAGTCATGGATGATGCTAAACTGTGAACCTCAATTAGTGGTAAGCTGTTATCTCCGCTGATCAACGGTAAGCCGTTGTTTTCACCAGTCAGCGGTAAGCCGTTTCACCCACCTAAACTGTGAGTTCTTTGATCCTTTTCATGAAAAGGTATATACGACACCTCCCTGAGGCTCGAGCCCAAAAACCATTGGACATCAAGTCCTCATCCACTTCAGTTTACCGGCCACCATCCCACAATAACTCTGTGGGTTTGATCCTTGTCTCCTAGATAAGGAATGTAGGAAACCTCTCTATGGTTCGACCCCATCTAGTGGTCAGTCTTTGCGATGCCATTTAGTGGTACACCTTTGCTAGCTCTATCCAGAGGTAAGTCGTTGTGACCCCATTCTACGGTAAGTCATCGCGACCTTGTACTGCGGTAAGGCATCGACATCCCCATCCAGCGGCATGAAGTTGGAATCCATAATTAGTAGTAAGCTATCATCAGATTATCTATGAGGACATTGATTCCATACTACTGGGATACGTAGGAAGCCTCTTTGAGGATCATGCCTGAATTCATCTTCATCCTCATGGCGGTTCCATCTCATTCTCCATCCACTCCATTCAACACTCCATCATCCATATTAATTATTACCTGGGCCGTCACATTCCAATGGTATCATTCCATCTCATTTCTCATTCGACTTAACACCAATTTGGATGGAAACCACATGTTGGGTCCAACATCAGTGTTCCTTCTAGAGTTTGAACCCATCTGATCCATTGTAATCAGTGTTTTGGTCAATCTGATCCATCTCCGCTAGACGTTAATCTCACGGCATAACATGTGTAAAACATGGGAAGATGAGTAAAATCTCAGATACATTCCCATGGCATATGATCCCACACATTCAACGTGGGATTCCTTGGGCTTCCGCGTCCGCAATGAGTCCTATAATAAGGGGAAGAAACCCAGACACGCCAGTGATGTCCAACGTGACTACTCCCATGACCGAAGGTTTCTGCCCTAATCGGACCCTTTGGAATGACCCGGCAGAAGAAGTGTAATTTAATGGTGTCCAGGATGAAATGGCACTAAGAAGAGTTTCACAAAAAACATATTAAATCTATAAGGGAGCCCAGACTAGGTGAAGAGTTCTGAGGAGGAATCCAAGAAAGGAAGAACCAACATCCCATCATCTTCTTTCAATCAAGGAGAAAACTTTCCTGAATATTGAACGGATGATTCCCGCCTTTGGAAAGTGGGAATATATGGCATTAGCAGTGTTTCCTCCTCAGATGGATGCGCGCGCCCTAGAGAAAACGTCAGAAACAGAAATGGTGAACTTGAAATGATGGTCTTCTCCTAAATATGGAGATTAGTAGTATTGGAGACAACTGTGGATTAGCGTGTCACTAGATCTAGATATATGGTGTCGGGTACCACCATGAAAATACTGGGCCTGGCATGAAACTCACCAGAAGTTGGGGTAGTAGAACGTTGGACATCCAAGTCTACAACGTTGTCAGTGTAGACCCATCATACAATCCATGGAAGACAGGATGGCACTGTGAACTGGTCATCAATTTAATTTTTATTTCTGCACTGATGAGTTAATCTATTTTCTTTCAGAAACCAAGTTGATGCACCCGAAACTCAGTCACCTCCTACCCACCGATGTAGGAGTAGGGGTATTTGATAATTTGGAAGTCTCGTGCGGCTCCAACACTTCCTCAAAAACTTCTACACCCATGATCCTGGGGTGCCCAATCTCCTTCTCCCTATCTGAAGTCATCCAATGAAGGTTGATCAATGTCCTCGTACGCTGGTATGAGGAAGATGGAATTATCCCAACACGTGATATGGAATGCCTAGATTTATAGTCATATGCACTTCATCATCAACGCCTCCCCCGAGGTCTGGGTAGGGAGACACTAATCCCCACCCCAACATATAACTGTTTTGGGAGCCTGTCCCTAGAATTCTTCGACAACTCCCTACCCTACGACGACGAGGTAGGGGATTTCCGAGCCAGCCTGATAAGAGTCCCATTTCAGGGGCTCCTAGTGGGGGATCCCACCTGGCCGCATCAATGTCTATACCATTTATTAATAGATGTGGAGAATTTAATCCATGCACCTGCTCCACCGGCTTCAGTCTGTCTAACCAGAAGCCAGCATTAGGCACAAGCCGAAGAGGATGCTTGCAAAGGAGCATCATTGTCAACAGCTTTTGTGACTCGAGCCACCACTGATGAATTCCACCCACTCCATGTTTATGCTAATCATAGACATTCATATGATCAACCTAGATCAAGTCCCCAACCACCCTATGGGAAGTCTAGGTCGACTCTCTTGGTCGTCGTCATAGGCAGTGGCTGCCGCGGACTAACCCGTGGCGATGACACCTGGTTCGGAGGTCCTCCCCATACCACTAACATGGAGAACACAGATCTTCCTTGCTTCCAAGATCAGCATGGAGGTCTTCCCTATTCCACCATTAGTCCAATTGAGTTTCCTCTCTGTAGTAGTGATACTCATCATGAATGTCTCTCACGTTCCCACTACACCGAATATGTAGTCATTCCTCCCATACAGACCGTTGGTATAGGGGGGGGGGGGGGTTGCACATCTAGTATATTATCAATGTGGGGAGCCTCTCCGTGTCCTTGTAGCAGTGGGAGAAGGTCTTCCACACCTCATAAATTATAGGATTGAGGTCTATATTCGACTCACCAGCGCCCAACATGGAGGTCCTATTTGTTTTCAGATCGACGGGTATGAGGCCCCTCCTCATACTGTTGTGGCCAGAAGGAACAAGCATGGGGGTTCCACCTGTGATCCATTGTGCTCGAGAAGAGTTCATACCCGCTCTAGTACCTACCACATAGGTCTTCCCCATATCCCTTTTGATATCTTCCTCAATTCTCCTCAAAACCCAGTTTTTTTGGGTGTTAGTCCTCCCCGCCCCAACACCAGTATGGCCGATTGATTTTTTCATGTCAGGAATGTAGCCTGTTTAGAAGAGACATCCAGGGGAAGGAAGGTGGGTCATCATCGACATAAGAAGGATTCGAGGAAGGTCCGAATAGATCTCAAACTATTCCTCTTCTTAGATTATGAAGCGAATAAGACTCAATGTGGGAACCGTACCCCCGCTCATCCGAGTCAAGGGTTGGGGTAAGAACAAGGCGCATCAGCCTAGTACTCTTGGAATGCGAGGTCAATTAGATTACCACACCCCTATGTAGGTATATCCAGGAGGATGAAAATTTTTCAAACTCAGAGGTTATGGTTGTGCAATCACCACCATCGTTACTAGAAGCACTCTCTACCTTGACTAGAGATCACAGAGAGCTGTTCTGGGGACCAATGGAAGGCAAGAAGTAGTGCGGCCTATCTCTAGTAGCACTAGAACTAATTCTAGGTAATTCAGTCATCATCCCTTCGTATCATGACATAGTGTCCAGGTCTCTACACTCATCAAAGGACAGCCCGAGATTCTGCGGCATGTCAGCCCGTTCGCCATATTCCCCGCCAGCGAGTCTGCCGTCCCAGCGGTTTGTCTCAGTACTGATCCCAGTTACTCAGCCTCCTTTTTTTAATGAGTGGGGTAATGAAGGGCCATACCCTGAATCTCATCCAAGGAGCTTATGTAATATCTTTGTAGTGGACCACTTCCCTAAGATGTTCTAGCCCATGGAAGTGCCAAATTTTTGCGTCTCGGAATCTCTCAACCTAGATGATGTTTAGTGTTTCCTCCAAACACTCTTGGAGATGCACTCCAGCCTTTGGCTTCAGAGAGTGGTTTATCCCAAGATCCATATATATTTTGAAGACATTGGTGAGCAATTTCATCTATTTTATTTGGTCAGACTCCCTATTCTCAGCACCCCAAGTCACCAGTCTGCCGTAGGGCCCTCCAACAGCAATGAGTTCAGAGTTTCAATGTACTCCACAAGATTATCAAAGATGCTTCCCCACACATACAAATCTGTGGCTAGGGGAAATATTCTTCCCTCCTCTTCAGTCTTATCTGACGGCATCTAGACTCGTTAGGCGATATTGAGTACATGCCCCTATGAGGGGTCACAGTCAACATGGCTGACATAATGGAGGAGGGGAAAGAATGAGATCTTCTTAATGAGGACATACACCTCAAGGGTGGGCACCACTAATGGATCCATCGGGATTAGTTACTCACCAGCAAATGAATCTTCTAGGTCTCCTATCACCCACTGAGGCATTGGTCATTAGGGGAAATCACGACAAGGGTAAAGAGCACCTCGGAGATACCAACCACTACGACCCATCTACCTCAGTGCAGATGATGGCGGAGGACCCTGAGAAGGATGCGTTGCGCCAACAACTTTCGGAATAGAAGAATTTTGTTGATGACATCCTCACTAAATGCGCTACAAAGCGACAACCAAACAATGACAATCCAAGGCCACGGTAGAAGCGGTAGGAACAAATTCCCCTCGGCGAGCTGCCTCCAGGTGACCCTGACTATCCTTCCCCTAGAGATAGGTTTGAGGCTGGAATATACAGCAAGAGGGTGTGGTATGTCTCACTGAACCCTCTAGAACAGTGCAGAAATACGTGGAACCCAGCTCAGGTCCCCCAGCTGCCCCACAGGTCACTCCCCCAGCTGCTCCACGAGCCGTCGAGCCACCTTACCATGTTGAAGAACGCACCAAAGCACTCATGGTTAGGGACCCCACATATTTGATCCAATTTTGGCACTCATTTCCCTCATTGAGGCATTGGAAACACGACATGTGGAACTCCCACCTAATGAAAATCCATATCCATCATCGGTGGTTGATATGATGACACCTCTGGGTTACAAGAATCCTGCCTTTCCCCCCTTCAATGGGACAAGGGACAGGCCATGACATCTGTACCACTTCACCTCAAGTTGTGTGCCCATGTTAGGGACTCCAGTGTAGAAGGAGGCTGCCGAGCTCCAAAGTCTTGGGCATACATTAGAGGGGCATGTGTTTTTCTGGTATATCCAACATCTCATTAGATCAGTGATTACATGAGAGGACCTCTGTAGGAAATTTACCTATCAGTTCATCTACACCATGAAGAAAACTAGCATCACAGACAATTTCATGTGCAAACAGAGGCCTGATGAGCGTGTCGTGGACTTTAACGCCCAATGAAAATGGCTTACACACTCCCTTTACATGCCACTGACTTAGGAGAAATTACAGATGATTTGTGTGGGAAATTTAAAGACAGAACTGGTTCCCTCTCTGATCACCTAGTACTACCCTGGAGGATTCTGAGACTTATCTGATAAGGCCCAACACTTGGAATAAGCCCAACAATAGGCCAACCAGGCACGTCTGTTGCCCCCTTCAATCCCTGCAAGGTGGGCTGCAGAGAAAAGCCCACTATGGGGGCCCAAATAGAGGCCCCTAGATATCTTGACTTATTACAAGTGGATCTACCTCTACAACCAAACAGAGGCCCACAACCATAGGCATATCCTCTAGCCCAGCAATGTCTGCCTTAGAATCGGTAGGTGCCCCCGCGAAACGCGTAGCCCCCACCCATGCGGGACAATCAGGCCCCTCCTCCTTAACAGGCTCCTACAGCCCCTCATCAGGGACAAGCTCCAAGACCCCCCATTCCAGACAGAAGAAACATGAATTAATCATTCAATGAGAATCGGGTTCCCTGCTATTTCTGAAGTGCCTTGGAGTAGGGGATTGTGTATTTTCCTGAGTGCAGATGTCCAGAAGAGGCTATTCTCACTGATCGCCCCAACTACATCCCCTATCACCAGATATTATAGCACAGACTCAAGAAGTGATATGTGTTCAAATAATGGTTTCAAGACTAGGTCGATAACAACATTTTCAGGATGGGCCAAGCCCCGACAGAAGTGGTATGCGTCATTGTAAGGCCATATAGGTGCAGCGATTATGAGGGCGAGTGGTGGTAGGTTTCTAACCACGGGTCCCAGAAGTATGATGACTGTATGGATCGAAAATTAGTTTCTCATTACCTTGGTTTCATTCTTGGACCCCTAAATCAGCCAGAGCCTTTAGAAGCTGCGACCACCACTTCTGCATCATCATCTCAGTCATCCTCTTCCCCAAAGAGAAAACACTGATAGCACAAGAGAAAGCAACGTGCCCCGCCAATGCCATCGTTGCCCTGTACACTTGACTATTTCATGCCCCCGGATATGAGGATTACACCTAGGATCATCCTACTAGAGGATGACTCATCGAGTGATAGTGAAGGGTACATTTTAGTTAACACAGTAGAGTTGGTAAAACCTTACATGGCCCCCGACGATAGGGAGCGCCAGGCGAATCTCCCCAACGTCCCCAGCCGATGCCAACATCGATGGAGCCATGGACATATGTGTCATAGAGGTACATCATTTGGAACATTCACCTAGACCATGCATTCCACTAAGACCATAATACAAGCTTTGTGCAGAGCTCAGAATGTGCAGCCTTCTCATCCGGAGTCATCAGACCTGCCTCCACTGCCGTTTGTTCTAATGGATCAGGAAGAGCCACCATGACCATGTCGTGACAAACAATGCTCTGCTAATGGCCGGTCTCAGTCACATGGAACTCATATGGTACCCACTCTATGGGCTTCTACTAGTGGGCAGCGTGATATTCCCAGCACGAGTCAACCACTGGCCCAAAGGATGATTTTCCCATTCCTATGAGGTAGTTGTTGATTGATGCTACAAATGGATTTCAGGCTATCTTTTTCATGGATAGTCACCATGTACAACCTGATTAGAATGTCCCTTGAGGAAGAGGATTCCATAGCCTTCAGGGCACCATAAGTTATATATTGTTTCCATGTTATGCCCTTTAGCTTAAAGAATGAAGGTTCCACCTATTAGTGGGCAATTCATCCCATAATCCTGCCAATCCTCAGGACATTGGTGGAATGCTATGTGGACGATCCGGTGGTCAAATCTCACCATCCCTAGGACCATGTGATGGACCCTGAGAAAGTGTCCGGCTACTTCTATTATGTCCACATTAAGATGAACCCATTGAAATGTTCCTTCGTGGTCTCCTATGGGATGTTCCTCAGCATTGTTTTCAGATACCGGGGTATCGAGAATGACCCTAAGAAGATCAAGGCCATCAAAAAAATGTCTCCCCCAAGCAACATTCCGGAGATTCGAGGTTTTAAAGGAAAAATATCCTATATACATAGATTCATTGGGAATTTGGATGGCAATTTTAATCCCTTTTCATGGCTCAGGAAGAAACGCACCGCTTATGAATGTGATGGACAGTGCGAGGCCGCGTTTGAGGAAATCAAGAAATATCTACTCCATCCTCCGGTCATGATGCCACCCATCTCTAGAAAACCATTGGTCCTTTATGTGACTTCCATGGAATGATCCCTTGGCACCCTTTTCACCCAGATGAATAATGAAGGGATGGAGAACAACCTTTACTACCTCAGCTGCATTCTCCTCGATACAGAGAATATATACTCCCCAATCGAGAAGAGCTGCCTTGCGCTGGTATTCATAGTAAATAAATTGCGACATTACTTGAAGCACAATGTTGTACAACTGGTGTCTTGGGTAGACCTACTGATGTACATTTTGAACCGCCCCATGTTGACAGGCTATCTAGCATGGTGGGCAGTGATTCTTAAGAAGTTCGATATCAGATTTGTCCCTCAGAATGCTATTATGAGGAAAGCATTGACAGTCATCATTGCTTCCCATCCGACTCCTGCTATCTATTACTTGGATCTCTATTTTACTAATTAGGCAATCCTCTCAGTATATCATGCCATCCCGTGTTGGAAGATGCATTTCAATTATGATTCCCTGAGTCCCATCAGTAGAAAGCTCAATGACCCCAGGCTCAACAGGGTAGGCTTGGGTATCGTCTTTATTACCATAACACAATCCATTCATCCTTACTCATTCCTATTGTCATAAGGCTCCACCAAGGAGTTAGAGTATCAAGTTCTTTTATGTTTCCTCGAGCCAGCCCCCGAGATTGATATACCCAATTTGCATGTGAAAGGGGATTTTGTACTTGTCATCAAGCATATCAACGATGACTGTGTCGTTAGAAATCTAGATCTTGTACAGTTTTTGGAGCACACTCTCTACATAATGGACATGTTACTATCTTGGATTGTAGTTACTCATGTCCCTCGATCATAGAACGGTCGATCTGATGCCCTGGCCAGCCTGGCTGCATCACTTCTAGAACCCGAGTAGGATGATCTGATTATCCACATGGCACATCTGAGATTCATTGCTCCCATCACTTTAGATGAAGATTATGGCCTGTAATAGAGCCATATTACCACTAAAGATTCCAATTCAGGACCCCCATCTCCCTCAGATTCAGTAGTTGAAGTGACTCCTGACTGGAGAGCCCCCTTTGTCAAGTATCTCCAAAATGGTTACATCCGGCTGATTGGGCCGAGCACGAGCTAATCCAATGCCGTGTGCTGCAGTTTACCCCCAGAGTGGTCCCAATTTTGAGTGTATCCTCTACAAGATCGGGTTTGATGGTGTTATCTTACATTTGATCCACAGAGTTGAGATTTCTCAGGTCATGTAGGAGGTTCACATCAGTTTGTGCGGTACTCATTAGATTATGCCGAAGCTATCTCACCATATCCATAGATTGGGGTACTTTTGGTCCTCCATGATCCATGATTTCTTCGACTTCTACAAGAGATTCCATGTATTCCATGTTCATGCCAACTTCGTGCATCGGCCACCAAAGCCTCTCCACACTACCAAGTACTCTTTTCCCTTTGTCGATTGGGGACTGGACATCGTGGGACCGTATCTGCTGGAAAAAACTCTTCAATGTCGGTCATCCTGACTGCTACAAATTTATTTTCCATGTGGGAAGAGGTTGTTCCCCTCAAGGAGGTCATGGTTTGTTCTTTTATTGACTTCATTGTATACAATATCATCTACTGATTTGGAGTCACTCATGTTTTCCTAATTGATAATGGAACCAACATTCGTGCAGCTGAGTTGAAGAAGTTGTACCCCAAGAACAACATACACACTAATAATACCTCCCACTATCATGCATAAAAAATGGGTAGATTGAGGCATTCAAGAAGATCCTCTCTATCATTTTGCCAAAAATGGTTGGTCGGAACTGGAAGAGTTGGCTGTACAAGCTCCCCAATTCCATCTCGGCTTATTGGATGACCACATGTAATTTCACACAGGTGATCCCATATTCCCTGGTATATGGAACAGAAGCCTTTCTGGCGGTCGAGATTCAGTTTCCTTCATTAAGCACAATGGTCTACAACTAGCGGGCACCAGATAAGGTAGATGAAATTCTCCTGGCTAAATTGGAATCACTTGATGTGAATAGGCGGTGTTCTCTACACAACCTAGAAAGACAGCAGAACAAGATGGCCAGAGCCTTCAACCATAAGTTCTACCTCCACTATTTTATGTAAATGTGATCTGGTATCGGTCCTCAGGACACCAATGATACCTAGAAGAAAACCACCCAAATTAGAGCCCAAATGGGAAGGACCTTTCGTTGTTCACAAGGTTTACCCTAGTGGTGCATACTCATTTTTGACCATGGATGGTGGGCATATAACTCCTCCCACAAATGAAAAGTTCCTCAAGAAACACTTTTCCTGAGCCAGCTAGTCTTGTGTAACCCTAAAAAACATGGTCCGGCATCACCCTAAACTACCCGGTCCTACATGACATTAAACGATTAAACATACTGCATGCTGGTAAACTATATGGAATCATGTAGAATGTTAAAATACACCCTTAGAACTATGTGTGGCTTGATTCCCATACACATGGGATACATAGGAACTCTCATACATTTCTTCTTGAGCCCAGCTCCCAAACATTCTTCTTTGACTATCACCCCCGGGGGTAGAACTCTTGGAGGATCCTTACATGACATATTGAAGGCTTCTTTGGATCCCACTCATGTCAGGATTACGACGGCCGTACCATGTGACCCCTCCCCATTCTTCTATCCTCTCACATCCACACTGCACAATGTTAAATTTTATGGCCTTTAATAAATACATGTGGCTTGATTTTCATCCTTGTGGGATACGTATGAACGTCCTGACATTTCGTCTGTTGGCCCAACCCCAAACTCTAGAATCTCCCCTCGGGTCATGACATGTGGTGTTGTGTAGATTATTTCCTCATTGATGTAAGGCTATTTAGCCATGGAACACATATAAACTTGAAATGATCCTTCCTTTATTTATCATCCTTTCCATTGGCACATTGCCTTCCATGCTCGGAACGACCTATCTTTTGGGTTTTCGTCCCCCTCTACATCCAAAAGGACCCCCAACTGGAATGAATACTTGGAATAAGGGATTAACTACCATTACAGGACAATGATATCGAGGGTTTCAAACAAAAAATTGATACATGTCCTACATTTCGAATATGGTCAATGGTCGATGTTCAATTGTGTTCCCTGAATTATGGTCACATTAGGGTGGAAAATGTGTTGCGAACCATCAAAAGTTTTACTCTATCATGATTTCCACATTGTGGTCTTCCATAAGCACGATGATTCACCCCCTCTGTCCAATGAATATCACATTAAACGAGGCATATAGGTTTCGATCTATATTACCCAAAACTATGATCACCTTCATCCTCACTGCAAGACATTAAACTGCAAACTTGTCGGGACATTCCATCCAAGGCCCAGCCTTATGAACCTCTCCTTTTTTGGGGAACTGGCCCAAGTTCTCACTTAGGGTTGTACGATGTAGTGTTGGATTATTTCCTCATTAATGTTGGGTTTCTTTCTGTGATGTGCACGTCCCAGGATGAGATACCTTACCCTACCACTGTCCTCACTGCAAGATGTTAAACTACAAACTGGCTAGGACTTTTTGTCTGAGGCCCAGCCTCTGGCCCCTTGGACTTTTAGAGACTCCGACCCAAGTCTTCACTCAGGATTATATGGTGTGGTATGGGATTATGTCATCATTTAGGTCGGGTTACTCTTTTTGCCATACTCCTCCCTTGTTTGAGGAATCTTAACCATTTGTGTCCTTACTACATGATGGTAAAATGCACCTTACTATCTTCCAGAACTATTTATGGCTTGATTCCCATCCTCAAGGGATACATAGGAATGCCTGGACACTTTGCTGATTGGCCCATCCCCATCTCTTAGAAATATCCCCTTCACCTTAGCCCCATGCCATGCACTTTCCCAGGGATAGGGATATTTGGTGTGGAATTATGTCCTCATTCACGTCGGTTTTGAAACAACCACGACATCTACCTCTTTATATTGATAGTTCCCTATCCCCTTGTTCTATACTCATCTCTTAAAATTTTCTACTCTAATGTTGAGCCCATCGACCAACTTTTTTTATTCAACAATGTGCCCAATTGTATTCTGGTTCAGCTATGGAGTGTTGGATTTTACCTGGACATGCTTTCACCCATTTTTTGGCTTCATGTTCCCCTTAATTTGGGATTCCATAATATTTCACAACCAATGGGACTCCCAAATGGCATGGGTGTGAGGCGTAAGGGCTATCCTACCATTACAGGTCAGCATCCTCGAGGGTTTTAGACAAAAAATTGATACAACTCCCGCATTGCGAATACGGTCAGCAGCCGACGCTCAATTTTTGTCCCCATTTCAGGCCACATGGTATGTATGTTGTGTTTCAACACAATCAACAATTATCCTCCATCATCATGCCAGCTCTTCCAAGCCTTCAATCTTGGTTACAATATTCACATTATTTTCCACACCATCATGTACTATTATAATTTCAACACTCCTGGCACTATCCCACAGTGCACATTTGCATGTTAGGAGGACAAAATCCGCGGAAAAGACATCATTTAGGGATCCGAACCAATTTCCATTTGGCGTGTGTTCCAGGTATTGAAAAACAACAACTTCCACCCTTGTTTCCCACATCTATTTTAACTCACATGGGCTTAGGGATCGGGTTGAGGTCTGCACTGACTTGGAAGAATTTCTCTCCTCTAGGGTCCTTGATCTAAGAACATAAACTAAGATCACTTTTAGAACTACATACATCTTGATTCCCACTCCAATGGGATATATAGGAACACCCATACTCTCATCACCAAATCCAGCTCAATTGGGATCTAGTTTCTCCTGACCATTTTTTTCTAACCTTTCCTGGCCCATCGGAATGAGGTTTCTTGCTCATAATTAAGGACGATATATTATAGAAATTGATATCATTCATGTAGGGTATGCTTTATCATGCCGTGCACACCCCCTATGCAACCTCATATCTCCTATATACATCTTATCCATATGACTTTAAACTATGATGATTAGTCCCAGATGACTTTAAACTATTTAATACATCCTACATGACATTAGTAATGCACGGTTGGTCCCATCACCTGTCCCTAAACTATGACACGATCTTCCTGGTTGCATGATAAAAGACAGCACTATATTGTGATTTCCTCACCTAATGGGGCGTCATGTTTGGTATCAGTTACACACCATACCATTTTTCAATGCCTTTATATGGCATTATTCCAATGGTGTTACATGGACCTTCCATAATAGGTACATCTCTTCAAAAAAAACCCATTCATCATAAATGGAAAACAATATATATCTAATACCGCTTCTTTTGGTGTAGGGGTCTGACCCAAAAAATCTTATTATCCCCAAAACCCCTATATTACAATGACATCCTCTCTGAAATATGTGCGGATTGATCCCCATCATCATGGGGTACATAGGAACGTCTACACACCTTATCTCAGGCTGAGCCTAACTTTCTTTTTTGGTCCCTCAACCTAAAACATCCCCCAAGAAGCATAATGTGATCTCCACTAGGTCCTTATTCACATTGGGACTTGTAATTACATCACTGTGTTTCTCTCATTTCCTACCATTAGTAATATGAGCTCTATGAACATAATCTACGACCACCCCACATCCTTACCAAAAGATTTTAAACTACATGATATCTTCTAGAACTATGTATGGCTTGATTCTCATCCTCATGGGATACGTTGGAATGCCCATATATTTTTTTGTCTCTGGTCCCAGCCCCAAGAATCTACAAATATGGTCCTTTCTTTTTCTGACCCCTAGCCAAAACTCATTTTAATTCATGTGGTGTGACAAGTACCTCCTAGGTTCTCATTCACGTCTGATTTTTCAGTAGCCTCACCATGTTCTTCCCATATCTCTTCACAGTGTGGTACGAGTTCTATGTCCTAAAAATAATATTTTCTTATGGGAACAATGTGTCACGTTTGGCTATTTCACTGACCTACACAGAGTCCGTTAAATCAAGCCCCCTTAATGGTCCACCCAAGGACCTTAAGATGAAAGTGTGGGACCCCAGGACCTTTTTCCTTGGGAATGGATATGAATCCATCTATTTGAAACTTATTATAGTCGTATCCAGATGCATTTAGACAAAGAGACCGAAATATGGAACTTTCACAGGGACATTGCTCTTGTTCCATGTTCATGCTTTGTGAGCACGTCATTTGGATCCTCATCCTACTCCATGTCTGAAATGACCCCCTGTGTAGCCTAGTCTCAAGACAGAATGTCTTACCTACCGCCCTGGGCCAACGTCCCCAATGATATCATACGACATTTGTGATAGGTCCTATGTTTCGAACACAGTCAATAGTCAAACCTCATTTTTTGGTCCCCATTTTGGGACAACATGATATGAATAATGTGTTTCAAACATGGCCAACAATTATTCCCTATCGTCAAGCCACCATATTTTTTGTCTAGATCATGAGCATCATGATTCAGATATTTCAACTTCCTTATGTTCAAGTGGAATTCCAACATACTATGTTTTATTCCATCACACATCTTGGTGAGCTATATAGGCAGGTCAGCATTAGTGGTACGTCATTCACCTAGTGTCTTATTGTCCCAAACTTGTGCCTCCATGTTCTAGGAATGTTACATCACTACTGCTTGTTTCCTACATCGAGCACGACCCACGTGGGCTTAGTAGTTCTTGTAGGATGTTTACTGGTGCATCCATGTCACATGTATCTTCCCTCCTCCTGCATGACGTTAAATTTCTCTCACAGAGTTACATATGGCATGATTTCTATCCACATAGGGTATGTAGAAATGCCTGAACACTTATCTTTGGGCCCAGCCTAATTTTCATTCTTGGTCTGCTAACCTGAAGAGTTTTCTCCTAGGATATGTGGTGTGATCCGGACCAAGTCCTCATTCACGTCGGGTTTATAGCTACTACACAACATACTCTTATCCCGGTATCTTCCCTTTCACTCCTTGTCCCATCATATTATGTTAAACTGCATGAGTCTATAAGTCCTCAAACCCATGACACTAAACTATGGTTCTACCCTGAACAAGCTTCGGATGCCCTATGTTAATCATGGGATGAGTTAGTTTCCTATCTGGAGAAGATTCTCCCTAACAGTGTCGGTCTCTAACCACAATCTACCCCCAAGAACTACATGTTGCTTGATTCCCATTACCATGGGATACATAGAAACCCCCAGACATCCTATCTCTGGGTCCAACTCCCAGAATCATAAATCATGTTCCCCCCTCTTTTTTTGGTCCCTTAACTTGAGGTCTTTTGGGGATCCATGAAATAACAGCATTACCCTGATCAAGGTCAGGACGCACCACGATAACATTGTGAGGCGACAGTTTCCTTGTCAAAGCGGTCATGTTTAGAATTATGTTTGATCCTTAATCATACTAATATCCCCACCAAATTCATTTCCACCATGGTGGCATAATTTCAAGAATGTTGGATTCCAGTCGAACAACCCATCACTCCACTCTCCATGCTTTTCCTGACCTTTATTCAGATCCTCATCCTTTTTCACATCTAGAGGATCCCCCCTAATAGTATGGATGCATGTCCCATGGCTCACCTACTTCCTTAGGCTAGCTTTACTGAAGGCTAATGGATGCAATTTCGACTCAGGACATGTGTTTTGAACATGGCCAAAGGTTGTCCCTCATTTGTTATCGCCATTTTAGGCTAACAACATAAGGATAATATGTTTCAAACACTGTCAACAGACATTCATAATTTCCATGCCATCACTACAGTGTTCTGAATCCTTGGTATTATGACTCACACCTTCCACCCCCTATTCGGATTTATTCCAGTGGCCCTGGAATTACCCTGTTCGTTCACAAGATCACATCAAGAAGATGGTAATTTGACTATGCGGAGAGCTTCATTCTCTAGTCAGGTCCATCTCATCTCTTTATGGGAATCTAGATTGGTTATTTGAACCTCGGGAGCCTGATTCTTGGTTGGAACTCCTACATTGAAGCGAAGTAATAGTGCGAACATCTCCTGTTTCATGCATCGTATATGAACCATGTGAGATTAGGAATGGATTGATTTTTATTTAAAGATTTTGGTTGGATCATATTAAATAAAACGAACATGTAACCAAATCTATCCATACATGCAGTTCAGAATAAGAGGTAGTAAGGGGCAGTGTGTTTATAAGTTCTTCCAAAATAGGGCCCTTAGGGATCAAAATCTTGGAAATATAAATCTAGATCCACTACCTTTTGGATTGTAGCCTCCACGATTACCTCCCAACCCTTGAGAACCTTCTCATCATTAGTGGTTGTAGGGTGCAGTTCACTGACCCTAGCCTATGCTTGCACTAATTCAGTTTGAAGTGCAGTCATTTGGTGACCTGCTTCCACTAGCTTCCCTTGAGCATCCACCAGCTGGGCCCTTTATTGCTCCACATGCTTGGATTAGTTTGCATTGAATGGATGCTTATTCTTAATCTGTTCTTTGAGGAGTTGGACTTATTGTTCTTCCTTTAGGAATGCTTGCGTACTCCCTAACACTTCCTAACACCGGGCAATGTCGGAGCGTTGGATTCTCTTGCACAGCTTCTCAGCCATGTAGTCGTGGACTGTCGAATAAAGGCGTTGAGCATCCACCCCTCCATCATAGAGAAATAACAGTAGGCATGGAGTGATCCCATCTGTTTTAGCCAATCTATTTAAGGCTGACCATGAAAGCGCTTGATAATCTTCCACCCTTTGCGTCGTGTCATGCGACTCTCATCGGCCTCCTTAGAATCGGAATCATCTATATGCTTTGGATCCACAGGCCGATAGTCAGGGAAAGAAGTGATGAGTTTAGAAGTTGGGAATTCTTCAAGAACCTCCACCTCATCTGTGAATTTTCCCTTATCCGGCTGAAATTCCACCCTGGCAGCATTAACACCCCTCATTGTGATGTCCGACTCACAGATTATTTGGATCAGGTTGTCTGGAATAGATGCTTCTACAATGGGTGATGAAGTTTCTACCCATCCCACTCCTATAGAGGTCCCGGAAACGACAGTTCTTCATGCCCCCAACCTTGCGATCACTGCATCATGAATCAGTATCTTGATTAGCTAAATTCTCCAACAAAGAGGGAAAACCCCTGAGAAAGGACTTACATGAGCCATGTGTAGTGGTTTTCAACGCATGTGTCATGTATGGGCCCCCCTCCATGGGAGAGCCTTTAGCACTTCTCAACTTGATTACTGGTGTCGGCTCCACTTAGACTATAGGGATGGCATGGGGCTCTCCTTTTGTGTCAACATCACATAGTCTAGCTAAAATTGGTGCCCCATTATGCCTGGTCCCAAGGGCTAGCTCCTGAGGTCTCTCCCCGGTCTCCATAGGCATACCTGCACCCCCGATGGGAGAATCTTCCAGGGGACCCTTGCCCACGTGTTCTGGAGTGGACAGGGTTTGGTTGATGGATCGAGATTATGAAAATATGAAGGTTGGTATAAGTTCTAATCCATACCGCAAGCTGCTCTTCTAGTTCTACATCAAATCCAACAATTTCTCCACTCTCCTAGGAACTCCACTGGTGAGTGGGAGCTTCTAAAGGCCCCTCACCACCAAGACCCTTGGCATGGTCCTCTTATTTTAAGTCCTTCTTCTTCTTCTTCTTCTTCTTCTTCTTCTTCTTCTTCTTCTTCTTCTTCTTCTTCTTCTTCTTCTTCTTCTTCTTCTTCTTCTTCTTCTTCTTCTTCTTCTTCTTCTTCTTCTTCTTCTTCTTCTCATACACTTAAATCCTTGGATGGTAGCCTCTATGGGTCCCTTTCTTGCACAAATAATGTGAGGGTTTGTGATCATTTGGATTCTCCTTTTTATAGCGGAAACACCCCTCTCAGTGTCAGTCTGATGAGCGGAAATTATTAGATCTTTTTAGGGGTAGGAATGAAAGATAGTGGAATCAGTGCGCAATGTGGTGGCAGTGTGAAGGAAGGGAGATTTCATGTGCAAAAGAGGCATCACGAAAGAAGGTCGACATTTGTGGAAAAATTATGGATGGTGCGTAAAACCCGGAGTCAATCGTAAAATCATACTCATGGAGTAGTATGTTATTCACGCACAAGAGTAAGATAGCCCGATGCATGGAAAATGTCAATATAGGGACAAGGGTGGGCCCTCGGCCTATTTATAACGTGATAACGTAGATTTCATGCCCGTGTAGAACTCTTTCGTGTGAAAATTGCATTTTTTATGCCACTGAGGATAGAATTCCTATTTTTTCGCAGAACCTCAAAATCCGACCATAGGGTTCCCTTTAAGCTCCGATTCTGAGGGGGGCACTTGTTGATACCGAAATTTGGAGAAGGGCCACATCAGGTGGGTAAAAGAGTACTGAATAAATCCGTGATGCAGAATTGGAGATACCGGGGCCTGGGAGGCGAGTGCGCACAATATTTGTAAGGCACATGCAAGATGAGTTCCAGCACACAAGCCGGTGTGCGCTGGACTTCCCTTCCGCAACCAAACCACCTCCCTCCATGTTGTGCCACTATGGCCCTATTTGCCCACTAAAGGAAACGTCAGGTGGGGGTTTGCACACTGGCCTTCCCTTCTGTACCCAAACTGCCTCCCTCTGAGACCATCCCCACTGGCCCCGTTTCATTACCCAATGTGTCGTAAAATGAGGGTTTGCACACCTAACCCCGTTTGCACGCCCGACCCTGTTTTTGTGCCCAAGGTGACGTCGAAAGGGGTTTTCATGCCGTGCTCTTGCAAACCATTCTGAGGGCTCTGGAAATAAAATGAACTGTATCCCCGCTCTTCGGGGATGGTGACCGGAGATGAAGTGACACACTATTGGGTGAAAACCCCATCATCTGCGAATGTGCCAAAAAACCATAGCCTTTAGTTATTGGTTCTTGCGTGATAGGTTTCACAGGGGCGCCTTCGAACGGGCCCTCTGATCCTTGTAAATTTAAATTTTCCCTATGTTGTTTGCACGCAAGGGGTCCCCACTAGCATGCAAGTCCTCGCTTCGTCTTGCAATCTAGTGCGCAGTCCGTCCAAATTGCACGCAAACCATCCATCTTGCGCTCAACCCTTCTATCTTGCACACCACAAGTCCCACTTGTGTGCAACCCTTTTTTAGAGCATGCCACCGGTACCACTGACACACAACACATCCATCTTGTGACCTACCCGTACCTCCTTCACGCAACCTCTTTGTCTTGCTCCCGAACCTTGCCTTTCCCACACAGAATTCCTTTTTCTCCCCAGCCCATTCCCTGACATGTGCTCCATGTGCTGCCCTCACCTTATGGAACTGTGTTCGAGCCTCTCTTATGCACGACACACCTATGTCTTCCAGTCTTTTCTCATGCGCCCCCACAAGTTTGCATGTACAAATTTAAGTCCCTTGGACGACACTTCCTATCGTGTTTCTTCACGTCATGATCATTTTCATAGGCACACAAATAACTATTACTCTTCTCATAGCCACACTAACATGAACCCCCAATGGTTCACTCCATAACACCCCCATCCATGAAGTTGACTATCCCATTCTATTCACTAATGTGTAAAGGGTTGCAGATATGTAATCCTAGGTTTGCGGAGTAAACCCACCTCGTCCGAGCTATAAGATGTTAAACTACCAGGCACCATCATCCTCATCACATGATGTTAAACTATGACATCGACCTGTGTCGTGCATGTGGGGTTCCCCATCTCGGAAATTCTCTACACCCACTAGTCTCCATGAAAGTGAGATCATTCCTCATATGGAATGATATCCTCTTTATCGGAACGACGTGCATCCATAGGGAAAGTGTTACCACCCTGGTGTAAACCCCTTGATTTCCTTGTAGGAGGCTACACCTGTACTGCTCCTCTCTTCCTGGGTTCCAAATCCCTCTCTCGTTGGGCTTTGTCACCACCCAAGACTCCATCCTCGAGTATGTTCCAATATCCATCTCCTTGGGCTCCTAAACAAATGTAAGCCCCTGTTTCTTATATGGGACGCTAACTACATGTCGGCCCCACTCCATTACCCATGGACGCACCTTTCGTGAGGTGATCATCAGGTCTTTTCTGTCTCTGGTTTCCCACACCGAGCATGACTCACGTGGTATTAGAGAATACATCAACCATGACATCCTCTATAGGAAACCTAGATTTTAAGCCCCCACACATATGAACTACGTGGTATTTTATCCTTACTGAGGCAGGGTACGTAGGAAGCCTCAGGAAACATCAAGCTCAGCATCCACCAGTCATCCCAATCATCTTCATGCCGATTCATCAAGCACCCCCATGAATTACATGGTCTTTTATCCTTTTTATGGTAGGGTACGTAGGAATCCTCCCATAGTTTCAACCCCACTATCCATTGGTCCCGGCCATCCTCACGTTAGTTCACCAACACATTCTGAACTATGTTGTCTTTGATCCTTGCCAAGAAGGGTATGCCGGAAGCCTCCACGAGGATCAATCCCACCATTTATCTGGGCCCTAGGTCCTCATTCACATCGGTTCACCCTTATCTTACATGACACTAAACGATGAACCATAATTAGCGGTAATCCATTATCTTCCCTAATCAATGGTAAGCTGTTCTTTCCCCCAATAAGTGGTAAGGAATTTCCCCCAGATGAACTAGAAGGTCTATGATCCTTGCCAAGGAAAGGTACGTAAGACACCACCCTGAGGCTCAAGACTAATAAACATTTGACCTCAGGTCCTCCTCCAATTTGGTTTACTAACCCCCCATACCACAGGAACTTTGTGGGATTGATCCTTGTCTCCTAGATAAGGTATGTAGGAAGCCTTCCTAAGGTTTGACCTCATCCAACGGTAGGCCGTTGTGACGCCATTCAGCGGTAAGATGTCGCCATCTCCATCCAGCAGTAAACCGTTGTCACCCCATTCCATGGTAAGCCATCACGACCCTATCCCGTGGTAAGACGTCGACATCCTAATCCAGTGGTAAGCCGTTGGAATCCCAATTCGTCGGTAAGCCGTTATAAGACGAGCTACATGGACTTTCATTCCATGCCACAAGGATACATAGGAAGCCTCTTTGATGCTCAATCCCAAATTCATCATCATCCTCATTGAAGTTCCATCTCATTCTCTATCCACTTCATTCAACACTCCACCATCCATCCTGAATCTTACCCAAACTATCACATCCCAGTGGGATCATGCCATCGCATTCCCTGTTCACCTTAACACCAATCAAGAATCTAACCAAACGTCAGCTCCAACATTAGTGGTCCCTCTAGAGGTTGAACCCATATGATCCACTCTTATTATTGTTCTGGTAAGTCCGATTAGTCTTTTCATGGCTTTAAACTCCCTCTATAACTGTGATAAACATAGGAAGCTGAGGAAAACCGCGGATTCATGCCCATGGAATATGATCCCCTATATTCGATGTTGGATGCCTCGGGAATCCGGACCCTCGAGGAGCCCTATAATAAAGGGAAGAAACCCAGACACAGTAGTGATGTCCAACATGACTACTCCCCTGACAAAAGGTTGCTGCACTGACCAGACCATTTAAAATATCCCAGTAGAAGCAGTGTAATTAACGGGTGACCATGAAGATGTAGACCTAGGAAGAGTTTCACGAACAATTTATTCAATCAATACGGGAGACCTGGACTAGGTGACGAGCTCTAAGGAGGAATCCACGGAAGGAGGAACTGACATCCCATCTTCCTGTTTCTTTCATGGAGGAAACATCACTGAATATGTAACGGGTGTCACCCACATTTGGAAAGTGGGAATGCGGAGCAACAACTATGCATCCTCCACAAAAGGATGCATGCGCCTTGGAAAAAGCATTAGAAACGAATATCCAAATCATGTTTTTTTACCCTCTATGAATAGAGAAACTAGGTGTATGAATACATCACATGTCATTCATATTAATATAAGAGCACATAACATACCCCTCAACATAAAATATAATCCCTTCATATACTATATTGGTACAATTGTTCACATCATCAATCTATCTCAGTTGAAGGACCAGATATTATATATATGATATGAGAGGAAAAATTCATATTGGTTGAACATAAATGAACAATATGACCTTTATCATACCCAACTTCAATAATATCTCCACCTTAAACAATAAGAGGTCTTGAGTTTTTAATCAGTAATTCATTTCATTGAATTGATGAAGAAGATTTATGTTTATAGTTTTAGATAATTATCTCATAACACTTATAATAATATATATTAAATCATAAATTTGATGCCTCAACTTTGAATATGAATTCCTTATAAAACAATAATTTTATGATATAACATATTTTATTTTCATGATATATATTCACTATTTTGACTAATACCATATCCTAGTTACTATTCATCCTAAAAACCCTATGATTTAATTAAAATAAATTTTATGATAACAAAAAACATAGAATGGGACATAAAAAGAAAAAATAAAACTCATAGTTCAAGAATATTATAAAACATTATCCTTTTTTATGATAAAATTATGTATCAAAATCAACATTTTCTTACCCAATAAATCAACTCCACTGAAATTTTTTTTTTAAAAACATTTAATTATAAATACTGTAGTGAAAATCATTCTCATGAAGGTGTATTTTAAATCCTAGAAATGTTATAAATAATTTCAAACAATTTTATTCATTTCAACCAAAATAATTAGCAAATACATTTCATTGAACAAAAAATATTTATATTACCTTTAGAAATAATTAAATTTAAATAAAAATAAATAAAATGAATAAATAAATCTTGTAGGTAACACATGGAATAATTTTCATATAACTATTAGGTATGGAGTAACATTATTAGTTTCAAATGGAATAAATATCACATTAACACATAGAATAACCACCATGATTAAAACATGAATAACATTCATGGATACACTGGGAATAACCATCATAATAAACTTAAAACATAATTTATATCCAATTAATTTGAGGTATATCACAGAACTACCCATCCTAGGATTATAAGGTAATCACCCATCATTATAAATTGTTTAAAAGAACAAAAACATAATGATAACACATAAAATCATACATCATAAAAATAATATTTTTACACATTAGAAAATATTTCTCGATATCGAATTAAACGTAAAATTTGGGAATTTTTTTTAAAAATAAATAGAAAATTAGTATGGAAGAATTTTTATTGTAGAAAACAATAAAGTGTGCAACTGAATCCATGAATAAAATAATACCTATGATGGCAGGATAATCTATCTTCACCATTTGCATTAAAACAAAATAATCATTTTTTCTCTTTCTAAAACAAATAATAATATTCGAAAAAAAAATCTATTTTAAAATAATTGAATAAAATTAAAAAGAGAAATAAAATTTCCCTACAAATAATTTTATGTCCATATAAATACTTTCATAAAAAATATTATAAATTTTTTTATGGATGAAAAGGAGTTTAATGGGAACACTAAAATATTAATTTTTGTAATAAAGTAACTTAACATGAGTCTAACTCATCATGTAAATTATTCATCATATTGAATAAAATAACTATGTTAGTTATTTAATTTGTTAATATATTTTTCAGGATCATAGTTTTTAATATATTATTTAATACATGTTATCTAAAATATATTAATTAATTACATTGATGTTGGAGGTTTTGATGATATTCAGATCATATGTCCAAAATGAATTTGGTAGGTAGATTTTGGTCAATAAAGTGATTCTTACATCAAATCTAGAATGATAACTAGGTGATTGATTTAATTAATCTTAATGAATATATTTTTATGTCAAACAATTATTTATTTTTTTTTTGAAAATTGAATTAAATTTCAATCATGTAGATAATTGGTCATACATACGCATATCTGACATTTATATTTTTCAATGAACATTAAAAAAATATGTAACTATTATTGTATCTCTAATTAATTATAATTTTATCATAAATAATTTTTTTATTTATTATACTTATATATATCATCTATGTTATGTAATAATAAAAAAATATTGAAATTTCTTCATATAGGCGGTAATCCAAATGTACCTGTGAATAACATTATCATTATCCACTGGTTGGAAATTTCAGAAGGTAAATGATATATTTACTATTAATAATGATACATATTTTATAAATATAATATATATACATTTAATTCATAATCATAAAAATCCGTAAAAAGAGGTGATGGAAAAATAAATTATATCGGTTCATGAGATGGTAGTATGCCGTACCTGAAAACTATTGTTTCATTCTCGATATACTGGAAGATGATATGGATATGGATTAATCCATTCAGATGACAACTTATTACTATATTAATGAATCTTTTTTATTATGTCATTGTGATTTAATAATCTTTATTTATGTTATATGAAAAAATAAAATAAAATGCTTGGTTAAAAACTACATCTTTTCCTCAGACAACCTATTATGGGTTACCCAAAGAGAATTCCAAGGTACAATTCTAGGTAGAAATGGAAAGAAGAAAAAGATGATATATTTTAGGAAGATACTATGGTATATATTTGGTGATCTATTTTTTCATGATGTGTGAAGAAAAGAGAATATGTGGTTCCCTTTTATAAGAGATGTGAGGTGCACACATCGAATTTCATAAAATTATTAATTAGTATAATTTAATTTTCATATTAAAATGTATAAAAAATGATATTATTAAAATATAATATTATGGTGAGTTGATATTATATCATTAAATAAAATATTAATATGTTTAGACAATGTTTTTAGCATAGTTTTTTCCTTGAACCCTCAAATAACCCTTCGGTCAATTATGATGAAATTAATCTTTTTTACTCAAAAGGGTTAATATAGTTATTATAAGAGATTTTTTTACAATAAATATTTAATACTTGATATGTTAAACATTTTCTCAAACACCTGGAAGAGTATGTGACTTTTTAATTTTAAATCATTAAATAAATTGTCATTTATTATAAAATAGAAGTAATTTCATTATTTGAACAGTTGATTAAATTCTATATTGAAAACAACATAATAATAATTAAATTTGAATATAAAAAATTCATAGATTTAATTTATTTCATGATTGACTAAAAAATAATATTTAAATTAATTATTTTAAATAATATAACGTTTAATATTTTAAAAAACATTAAATTTTTCTCTATGAATTTAATAAATATAGCATTTTCGTGGACTAGGAATTTAAGGAATAAATTTTAACACTAAAAATTATATATAAAATAATATCATTATATAAAATAATTTAAATTTATAAATATTATATATAAATTAATGTTCTTTAATTTCCCTCTATTTTAAGATTTGGATCACAATTAATCAAACAGAATTATATTTTTTCATTTCATTATTTAAAATATTATAATCATAAAAATAAAAAAAATGTATTATAAGGTATGATATTCCTATTTTGGACCATTATGGTGTAAATATTGTCCAATAATAAAATTATGTTAAGTGATAGGGTTAGTTTCTAGTCCTTACCACATTATTTTTACCCTTAATTAAGTCATTTCAAATGTACTGTAGTAACCAAACTTGATATGATTATTATTCATATTGACTGCAAATAAAAGAGAATGTTTACTAAATATGACCTCATGATTAGAAATATTGTTTCCACTATTCAAGAAACAAATTAATATATTTTTTAAAATAAAATAAAAAAATATACCCATAAAACTCTATAAATAATAGTCCTTTTAGAATAATGAAATTTAATCTATATAATTTTTTTTATACCAAATTCTTGTATAATGACATTAAAAATATAATATTCTTATTATTTTTAATCAATATTAAATAATTTTTTTAAAAAAATCCAAAATAAAAATTTAATTTAAAAATTATTTACAAAAATTCAGTTTGTAATAAAAATAAGTTTATTCCAATTCCATGAAAAATAATTTGTTTTCAGAATTTATCACAAAAAATTTCAATCATAATATTAAAATGTTTAATAAAAAATGAAAATAATTTTGGTATATTTTTTATTTTGAAATAATTAATTTATTTAAAACTATAAAATTCATGAAAACCCAATTTGGTTAGAAATAAATATTATTAACTTTTATATAAAAAATGTTCCTAATAGTCACATAGCTAATATAACCCAATAAAATATGTTTAACTAATATATAAAAATGATTTAATTTAAAAAAAATATTTTATACATTCTAACTAGCTTGAAAAAAATGTTTCTACATAGTCTTATTAATCATATAAATTATTATGGATAGTTTTTCCCTTAAATAATTTTCATATTCCAATGTTTCTTATTCAATGATAATGTTTTTCCATTGAACCTTAAAATTAATATTTAGGTTATTCAAAAAATTCGTCTCTCTATGGTGTAGTGTTTTATAGGTTGTTCCTTATATTTTGTGTTTACTTCTAACAAAATAATATTTGGGCTCAAAACAAGATAAGAATATTACATGTATTTTTTTATGAAGAAGCATTACTTTTTTCCATATTATAAACGTGGATGAAAGGAAACATGATAGAATATGATCCAAAATTATCTAAGATTTCAAATAGTCAAACTAATAACAATCATATTACTATATTATTATGAAAAAAAATCACTCTCATTGAGATACATTAATAAAAACATTATCACCTACCAAAAAATTAATCTTTACTTTGGTTATCCACATATTGTGTATAATTTCGCGGAGCCTTACCCATATTTTTCTAAACCATATTTACCTTATCAACCATTTCTTGTACCAAATTTGGCATATTCATATTTCCCCCCACCATCATATCAAAATGCTGGAATTCAACAGTACATTCCAAATAACAACTCAAACACTGGAATATGAATATTGGAATAAAGTAATTTATTGTAAAAAAAAGATCCATTAAGTTATGATGAGTAACATACCCTTAATAAACCATTGAAACAAATGAATAAATTATAAAAATGTCTGAATAGTTTTATCACACTATCCCACTGATTGATAATGAAAAGTTGTATTAAATTTTAATTTAGTTCCCAATGAATTCAGATGTAATTTCTGAGACTTTAATGTGAAGTGGAAAATATATTCAGAAAAAATGGAGATCTAATTGGTATATAAACTAACTATATCCTTAAAAATCAAATGATATATTTTATTTAATGAAATATTATCTCAATTGGGAAGGAAATTTATAGATTTAGTTAATTGATCAATAATAACTGAAATCGTATTATTATATCTAGATTTTTTTTGTATTCCCATCGTTATTTCCATTGAAATACTTTACATCTTCCATTATAGCTCTTGAAATGGATTAATCATTCCATTCTATAAATATTCTGTTACATTAACCCATTTAAAATTAAATTATTTCTTGATAAATTTAGAAATATCTCTTTCCATTCCATCCCACTAGTAATACTCATGATGTTTCATGTACATCATAGTGCTACTTGGGTGAATGAAAAATGAAGATGTATGAAAATCCCTAAACTATTCACTCTTCAACTGAGAATCACAAGAAACATATAATATCTTTTAAAATATAATGATAACTTGTTCATTAGTGTTGAACTCGAGTATCTTACCCTTCTTAAAAGATTTTATATTTTTCCCTAAAATATGATCCTTATTGTATGATTTCATTAATAATTCTGAAAAAGGATATATTTATGATACCTGATAATGAGGATCATCTATACACCTATTCTCAACAAAAATTTGTTAAATTATTAACCAAAGGGTCATTATGAATGTGTAAGAAGGATACTATAGAATTATTTTTCTTTCTTGAGGATTCAACTCCATTGATATATATACCTAGATAGTAATAAATTGTGTAGTTATAATCAATAATTTATTCCATCTAAATTTTCGATCACATTTTACTCTCATTATAAGTGAATATGTACTATATATATTTTTAATATTTATATTTTTAGAGTATAGATCGATATAAATGATTTCTTCATATTTTTATTACATACAATACAACATATAGTTCAAGATAATTTACTACTTAATTTTTTATGTGGTTTTATTTTACATGAAGCATAAGTAATACGTAATCATTCTACATTAATAGACAATGAATTCATTTTAATTATGAATCATTGTAGATAAAAAGAACTTTTTTAGATTTTAGAGACAAAAGTAGAGAATTCATTTATATCATTCTTATTTCACATAAAAAATCATCATATTCTTTTGTCCAGATAAATTTAAATTTTATTCAATTTAATTTTGTCACTGGGCTAGAAAATTGAATAAATGTTTTAGAAAATTGTATTTAATTTACTACTAATCCATGAAAACAATGAATCTAACTATAATTTTTAGGTCTTATCCCATCATTAAAAACTTTTTATTTGGATAGATACCTTATTATAACATTATATTTTTTACTATCTGTCTATGGAATTAAATAAGTTGTAATGAAAAATGAAATTTTATAAGTATTCCATATAACATATTTCATTTATGGATTTTCAAAATAATACATACATATTTTCATAATACTAAAAACTTTTTGAATAAATCTTGATATAATCAATAAACACAACCACAAACTTATCCAAATATTAATGTAAAAAACTAATTATAATTTTCATTAGTATTAATGTTTAATTTTTCAACCAAAATGGAATAATTGATAACTCATAATGCCTTTATCTTATCTGAAATTTAGTTTTTATAATTTCATCTTATTTCACCATGAGCCGGTGGAACATGGACTTTAGGTAAACCTTTAAAAAATAACGTTCTATTTATAGTTGTATTTTTATATCAATATGAGAAAAGTTTTTCATTATTTATAGTAATGTTATTTAAATATATATAATCAATAGATATCCTAATGAAAAAATATTATTTTTTTCAAAGAAAATAAGAGTATATGATGGTAATGTTCTATGATGAATAACAACATTTCAAGAAACTTATACAATTGTCCTCTCATTTCTAGTAGTTCTACATGAAAAAATTGAAAAGGGTGGTATAAAATATTATTAGCATTAGGCCCAAAAAAATTAGTAATTTCCACAACCCATTATAGTATAACACTAGAAAAATATTAGAAAAAAATCTAGGTATTATTTCAGTATCATTAATTCATTAATCTATATAGTTCCATTATTCTCCATACATGATCAAGAAAAAATACATTTCCATATTTTAATTGTTGATCATGTTATTAATATGTTATTAATGGTATAAATTTATTTTTAATACATACTAAAACTCAATTTGAAAAAAATAATTAGCCCTTCAATATATCTTAGCATTGAAAAAAAGGAAGAAATACATACATATAATGATATGAAACTCTTTTGTTGGAAATAGATGATGGTTTGTAGCTAATGACTTTACATAGAAAAATAAACAGTATTATAATTAAATTTTACCTTAATACATCCCCCTGAGTTTTACCTTAATATATCATAATTTATTCAACATTTAATTATCTATTTAAAAAATATCAATATCTTATAACTAGTTCATCAATTAATAACATAATTCCAAAATATCACCATATCATAAATAGTTCAAAAATTAAATAAAAAATTTAAAAATCTCAATATATCATAATAAATTCAATAATTAATTATCCACATCTATCAAATCAATATCCCCAATTTCACAATTCCATCAATTAATTAATATACTAGTCTAAGTAACTCGATTAAAAACTAAAATGATAAAAAAAATACAATTACATACACATAATTTCAATTATTACATTGATATTAGAATTATATACCACATAACTTAATTATTTGAGGAATGATCGCCTTGAAGAAATCCCTAATTTGAAGCAGATTAAATAAGAACGTGATGAAGAATATGTTCTAGATCTGATAGATAAATCCATTGTCCAAAAAATATCTCTTAAATATTGATCAATATCCAACTAGAATAGATCTAGATTCAATAAAAATGATCTAGATCTATCAAAATAGATGTTAATAACCAAACAAAATAATGGTAGAATAATTGGAGAGAGATGAGAAGTCAATTGAAAAAAATCCACATTACTAAAATTATGTATATCCTCCAATTTGGATTTGAATTGACATAAACATAGGACAGAGGGCCTTGGAATTCCTTTTAGAGCCTTTATAATTGAGTGAAATTGATTATTGGTCGGCTAGGGTATTCATGTGTATAAAAAGGATGTTTGAGAATTTTTTTATTAAATTTTTGGTAATTAAAATATCATATGCATTGTTTTCTTATCATGGTACAAGATTAAAAATAATCATGTAGAATAACCATATGCCTCTTATAAGATGCCAATATTCTCCATTTAGAGTTAATGGTTTGATAAACCATGTTCCAGTTGTGCAAAACCACTCTCTTTAGGGTTGCACTATTTGCAGGGCTATGGCGCCCGTTTATGGAAAAACATTCACCAATCGGGCACTTCCCTATTTCATCCATATTTTCTCAAATCATCACCCAAACACAACCCATGGTAGAACCCAAATAATATTAACTTATTATAAGGATAAATGTTACCTATATGATAGCCTAATACATTTCTGGGAAAGGTCAGGATTTTAAAATCACCCCACTACAGAACATCTCGTCCTTGAGCTTTACTACCATGCATGTCTATGATTCTGAGTCAATAATATTGGGACATGGTGCCATATAATCATCATATCACTCTCCCATGATTCCTCTTAAACATGTCCACGTTTCCAAATACATGAACTATCATCATAGTTTTCCCCGTGACACTTTCTCACTACGATGAAACACATGTATTGTATGCTCCACAAAGTACTTATCAATTTAATGCATGAAATCAGAAAAATAGATCACATATTAAGGGTAAAGGTGATACTACTAATGTTGTGAGACATGAAAAAAATCATTAATAGAACTGTATCATTTTTAGGATCCAATTTTCAAGCTAGTAGCCCCATTCTCTTTATAACCTCAAATAGTCCATCAATACTAGGTTCCAACAAGCACAATATTTTTTAACATGTGGTTGCCCTATTTAGAAAATTTCCAAATTAATACATGATCGACCCTTATAATTTCTAGGGATCATCGATATCTATCCTCATATGAATTATGTCTACTCTGATCCATTGAAAAATTCTTATAAATCAGCTATAATTTATCTAATGCCTCTAGCATGAGACACATTCCCAACATCTTGGACTCACATGTGTCCATCCAGCATAGAGGGAATCTAAATAGAATACCAAATATTGAATATTATGGTTTCCTCTATTTGTTTTACTGATAAATATTCTTATAGGAAAACTCCACCATATCTGGGTTCTTCAAACCAGATTTACCAAAGTCACGAACATATGCTCATTGCATATCCTCAAGATCCTATATTGTATGCTACAACAACCCATATGTCTATGGGTGGAAATATGTACTGAAAAAAACCTGCATATCCAATTCCTAATATTATCCCATTTATAAGCATAATTATAAATGACAGATTTGTTCTGGAATAACATTCCACGCCACCATATGCAGACAGACTATATCTCAAAGATACAAATCTCACAGCAGCTCCACCTAGAAAGTCTCACATTTCTAAAAGAAATGGACTATCACTGTAATTATGTCCATATTAACCCAAAAATCATTATTTCTACATGTAATACTCTAGATACAAAAAAGAAAGTCCTTAATAATTTTATCCCACTACCATTTTAGAATGGGAAACGATTGTAATAAACCACCAGTTTGTTGTTACTCAACCTTTAAATGATGATAAATGGAGCATCATGTCAGAATCCCAGTTGTCTCCTATTTCATACTGGGCCACCAAAACTATCATCCTAGGTCATGGTCCATTTTGGTCACACCCATTTGTACCACCCACATTGATTCATGAAACTAATGAATCATCTTCTCCTAGATGCTTGTAGAAAAAACAACCCTATTCCTAACACATATGATCTCATGCCCATTTATGGTCCCATAAAAAGGTTTCATCCCACATTTAAATAATTCCATCAAGGTCAAAAATAATGTATCCTCGTAATATATATCGAAATCAATATCAACTGTGTAGACTCCATTTAAATTGATAACAGTTTCATCTTTTCATGACTCTCATAAACCACAACATACATCCCATCGAGATAGTTTATCAGCTTCCACTCATCACTAGACTTCTATACCCCCCCTGTGTCTTAATTTTTCCTTCTCAAATAATTAGCAACTTGGGGTCCCTCTTTAAGGGTATATTCTACATCAAAATTATATGATATCATATGATAACCCCACCATCGCTACTGGATTTTAAAATATCATTGTTAAAATATATACATCAAGTCTTTGTGATCTGTATGCCCAATAAAATTATTTCCTAACATATAATGTTACAACCACATCAAATCATAAACCGACAAATCCAACTCGAGGTCATGTGTAGTGTATTTCCATTCATTGATTCATTTACTACTTAGACCCATATTCAAAAACTAAATCTATCTGCAGCAACACAGATCCAAAAACTATTGTAAATTTCTAAAAAAACACCACAAACGTTTCACCTGACACAGGTAGAATAAATATTAATGCCAATTTCAAGCTCATCTTCATTCCATAGAATGAATTCTAACATTCTTCCAACCATCCAAACATTACACCTTTTTTCCCAATCCTAAAAGCAGCACTTCCAAATGTGAAAAGTCTTGAATAAACCTCTAATAGTATTCAGGTATCCATGTAATGTTATATATATTTAAAAAAAATTTGGATTCTCCCATGAAAAAATTTCCTGAACCTCCCATGGGTCCACTGTCACACCTTTCTTCGAGATGATGTGACTAAAGAAGATAACATGATCAATCAAAAAAATATATATATATTTATGAGGACAAATAATTTTCAATCAATGTAGTAAAGTAGATTTCAATATGTTATGAATGATCATCATGAGTACTGCAGTACACCATAGTATCATCCTCAGTCACCACCACAAACAAATCTTGGTAAATACTAATGATTTTTTTCATGAAGTACTTAATAAAGGGTGGTGTGTTCATCAGCCCAATCACCATTATAAAGAAATAAAATTGTTCTTTCATACTTCTACGAAATGTTCTAGATATATTTGAAGGATGAAATCTCATTTGATGATACGATGATATCTTTTCAATCATGTAGAAAACACAAGATCCTCTCAACTTGTTAAACAAATCAAGGATACATAGAAGATGATATCGATTCATTATTCTCATCTTATTTATTATCTGGTAGTTGAACCAGACCCATAGAGTCTGGTAATCCTTCTTATAAAATATGATTGGAGAGCCCTGAGGAGATGTACGCAGTATGGTTTATAATTATTCTCCAACTCCTCCATCTGAAACTTGATATATTGAACCTCTTTCAGTGCAATTATGTATGGTGTAAAAAAATTGGCTCCGCCCCCGGTATGATCTCAAAAGAAAATTCCATATATGACTTAGATAAAATTAATCAAAAATCATCATGAAATAAATCATGAAACTTATCCACTCTTGGTGGGAAGACATCTTACATTACACCCCCATCATCCAATAATACACTATAAACATAGGCTATGGGATCTCCCATTTATTGACAATTGGCTCGCCTTGGAATTCCTTTATATCCCAATTTCTATGGAGAATACATTTGTAATCCTTAGGAGATGAAAAGGTCACTATCCTATGGTACTAGTGAACATAGGATTTTAATTATACATAATAGTCAATACCCAAAATTAAGTTGAATCTTGACATGTCAACAATGTAAAGATCCTCCAAAAAGAAATACTCCCCAACTTGGAGAGAACACCCCTTCCACAATAAAATTTACCTAGACTATACTCTTAGTGATGTTTCTATCATTAGCACCCCACTTATAAAATCCACATCTAGGCTCATTCCATTAACATGATTGTAATAAATAATGAAATTAGAGACACCCATATTGAATATGGAACTATCTAGTATAGAAATGATAATATTAGTACATCTACCTATTGATAGTTTATCCTCACTATCCACAAGTTTTGGATCGACCACATGTAGCATTGCTACCCATAATCCCTATGATTCAATATCAGTCCCCTCTATTGCAGAACTCTGGTAATACAATCTCTATTTCCCAGAATAAGGACGTACACTACCACTAACACCTTGGACAGTGTGACCCTGTGTTTTAGACTGATATGGTGCATATGATCCCCCTCTATCAACATGGTTCAGTAAATCTTCTCCTCCACTACCCTTCTGTTGTGATTTCAAAAATATTTTATGTATATTTCCTATTCTTCTGCAATATTGGAACTCTACGAGTGGTTGGGGATTGTGTATCCATTAGAAGAACATCCTAACATAGTAGTGGAATATAATATTGGTAGGGTAATGTTTGAAAGAACCTTCCCAATGGTCAGTGTTCTTGTTATCACCTTGGATAAAACCCTATTAGATATTATTAATACTACTAAGATAGATACCTAATGATCATTCAGTAGTATCTAGTTGTCTTTCACTAGAATCCTCCCTCAGGTTATCCTCAACTATGATAGCTTTGATACCACTATGAAACATCCCAACACGGGTTCCACAAACTGATGCCCCGAGCATGTTGGTAACATGACCTAAAGAGAGCCTCCCAATACACCAGAGGCTATTGATATGCAGAGAGGGACTAATATCTATTATATGAAGATAATAACCTATTTATCAGAGTAATACACAAGTTGAAAATAAATAATTAATTACCCAATAATTAAATAATGTGACTTGAATAAAATAGTATCACTAGATTGAAAAAATGGGAGACACAATATCCAAACTAAACAATAGATATTAAATAATAATATATGTGCAATATGTCAAAATGAAACTCAAAAGTAATGACACTGACAACTCCCATGAGGGTCCACAGCTATACCTGGTTCCCTCCCCCTGGTCCATCAAAACTCATCGATTTTTCATAGGGTATTTTCCCTTATCCATTCCTAAAACCATGAAATATATTTAGGTACTACCCATGCATTCTGACTAAGTTGTGAGTAAAACCCAGTAGGCCACCACCAATGAAATCTACAAAAAAAATCCAGTCAAATAGTGTATTATATTTATAAATAAAATAAAAAACTATATAAGAGAATAGTTATCACAATATCAATTGTTCTTCGTTTAACCTCATAAACACTTGGTTCTAAGGGACACGTGACACTGAATTCCTACATTGTCCCATTATGGATCACAAACTATCCTCAGTGGATATTATATTGAATAATTCAATTATTACCATTTTTTTCTCAATTTAAACATGAATTCCATTATTAAAATCCTTGTCACATTTCACTCAGGAAATCCATTATTACCAATCATTATTTTTTCACACAAGAATTAAATTTTTACAATTTGCTGTCTCAATTCACTCATGAAGTAGATTATTACAATTCATTTTTTCAAAAAATGCCTTAATTTCATTGTTACCATATATTATTTCAAATCATATTATTAATTAATTCAACAATTAATTTATCACCTAAATCCTAATAATTACATCTAGAATTAATTAATCCTCTCAATCATGTAAATAAACTCACAAATTAATTAATCATCACAATATAAATAATAATTCAATTACAAGTTCATAACATCAACCCCCCTAATTAACTATCTATTTAAATAATCACTCCAATCCCATCATCTTTTTCACCAATTATTAATCAATATCCAAGAATTCAATATACAATTATTATTTCAAACATTAATTATCTCAAATGAACATTATCAATATATTATTATTAATTCAACAATTATTTATTCCATTCACAATTCTCTTTATATGTAATTATTTCAAAAAAATTATCCAATTCACAAATCTCAATATCTAAAAATTAATCCATCAATTAATTATCCAATTCAAAAAATAAATGTCACATTATAAATTCAATAATTAATTATCCAACCTATAAAATACTATATCAAATAATTAATTCAACAATTAATTATAAATTCTATCAATTAAATAACCCTCATTTCACAATTCCTTAAATTAATTAAATCACTAAATTAAGTACTTCAATTAAGAAGTAAATTTCAATACATATAATTGAAATTATAGAATTACATTCAAAAAGTTACATATAAAACCTTGTGATTGGAATTATTGTAAATCTACATTAATTTTTTTATGAATGATCTCCAAATGTAAAATTGAAATTTCAATTAAATCACTTAAGAACACAATGAAGAATACAGTCTAGATCTTTTTTTATGGATAGTCCATATATGATACTTAAATGAATAGTAAAATGAAACCAGATATCTCAAATATATATAGAGATCCAATATTTATATATTTAAATTTAGCAAATATAGATATAGATCAAATAATATAGATGATAACATATTGTTGGAGCCAAAATATTGGACAAAAAGGACGATGAAAAAGAGGCCATGCGCCCTTCCTCACAATGCCACGATGCGAAGTCCCCTGCCTCTGTGGCTGCCACGAAGCACCAGAGGCAGTAAATCTCTACAAACGCCCTGACATTCGTGAACCCAGTGGGAAGAACCAGATCCAGTAACGCTCCGTGAATGCCCTGACATTCACGAACCCGCCACGAAGAAGATGATGCGGTACCTATCCATGAATCCGGTTGACGTTCGCAACCCGCCGTGAAGCCACTGAGGCCCCCTTCGCGCTGCATGAGCTCTTCTTCATAGCGCCCCTTTCTTATAAATACCGAGCTCCCCCGGAGCTCTCATGACGGAAAATCCAACCTTTCGACTTCTCAACTCCCAAACCGCGAAGCACTATTCACTCTAAGAATCATGAGCTCTATGAGGTATTTTTGCTTCGCGAGAGGCCTTTGCCTTGTCTCGTTTTGAGACCCTCTTCCGAGAGGGATACCCTTCGCGAAGCCAAAGGGCCTACATGGAGGAAGGGGATTCCCATAGAAGCTCGGGTAGTCACGGATCGTTTATGCTTCGTGAAACACCCATCATGTACAAGTGATCCACATGCCAAGGAAGGGTCAATGTACTTTGCAAAGCACACTGCTTCACAGCACCTTGCTTCGTGAGGATATGCTCCGCGAACACCTGAAAGAGCGCTGACGTGGGCGCCCTCAAATGATTAGTGATTTTGGGGTACTTAGGTGCAGCAGAGTGGCTGACCAAGGTCATCTCTCAAAGGAGTAAGTGAATTAAAACAATTTTTAGAGGTATTATAGAAATAAAATAAAAGATAATAAAAACTCTACTTGAAAGGATGGAGGTGGTTGTTTATAGTTTATGAATCTAGAAGACGTTTGCTGGAAGAAGATTGTATTTTTTTTGTTTTTATTTTTGAAATGATGTTCGATTAAAATGACGAAACAAAAAGATGTTTTTTAGAAAATATTTTAAAAGGCGTAATCGATCTAACTATACCTCTTCATTAACATATTAATCATCATAATTTAAATCAATATCCACTTAATTATGATCCCATAATTTGTTATCCCTCTAACCCTACGAGAGTTAACTTAACCACAAAGATGAAATTACTTAAACCATAGGCTAGCTTTGGAACACACAATCGCAGCACCCTGCATTCATTGTTGATCTAAGGTTAGCTTATGGTCAGTGGTTAATTAGAGCACATATCCATTCTAGAAATGTGGATGAATTGTTTTTAGGGATTATATTTGAACTCTAAAAATATTTCCTTTATGGTCTTGTATTACCGATTAAGATCGCGCTCTCACAATTTACACAATTCTCGACCTCACATGTTTTGTGTTAATTGTTCAATTGATTTCTTAGTTGCTTAAAATTTAAAAAAACAATTCATGGATCATATTAAGTGAATTATAGTATCTCAATGATTCAAAATAATTAAATGAAGAAGGATAGAGGTCGATCGATTACTAAAAAGAACTACTCTTCCATGGGTGGTGTAGTCATCGTGGACACATTTTGCATAAGCAAAGGATTGAAAGGGTAGAACCCAATATTTTCTCCACTCTTGATTCCAACCCAATAAAGAAGATTAATAGAAGAAGAAAAGGAAATAACAAAGAAGATTTTTTGATGAAAAATTCATGAAACAGACGTGAAATAAAAGAAATACAAAGAAGAGGTAGGAGAGGAGAGCCTTTTTGGAAGAGAGGTTTGCATAAAGGATTACTTCTTCCAAGAGTTGTGAGGGGATCCCAAGAGAAAAAATTTAGGCCACACCATCCCAAAGCCTCTAACAGCCCTGTCAATGTGTTAAAACCCCCTTTAAATAGAGTTTGTGAGGGCCAGGGATACATAACATATTAAGTGTGAAATGAAAAACTCGGCCAAATATTTTATTCCAAGTTTCACCGCCTAGTTGACCTCCAAAATGCGTGAATTGACCAGCCTTCCAGAAGGATGATTTGTTCCAAATAATGTCCCCGAGCTCTAATCAACATTTGGGCTCAATCCAAGCCCAGATGAAGACGATATGGACCAACTACAGAACTCATGTCCATTCTGCCGAGTCCAGCCCACCATTGTTTTAATGGCCCATTACCTCCATCCAAATGCACTTATTAGCTCTAGTGTCCTGAATGAAAGTTGTAGAATATTAATTTATGAAAGCTGTTACAAAAGTTTAAATTCAAATAATAAATATAAAAATATTTATCATCGAAATACTACAGTGCACTATAAAGGGTAAAACTGGAATTTTCACCAAATTTTCAAATGAATGATCAAATCCCAAATATTTTATAAATAAACATATTTAACACAATGTGAGGAAATTATTTCATTTATTATCAATAAAATATTCAAAAAAAAATAGTGATTTATCAACTCCCCCACACTTACACTTTTGCACTCCTGGGCAAAACCTCATGTCAAGTAAACATCAAATCAAAACCAATTTTAAAACTCATATCATTGGGATCCATCAATTCCACACCAAGAATCAAAAGATATCATGCCTCATAAAAAACATTATTTCAAGATCTCTATTAATATCAATCAATATATTTCCACTTCATTTATCCTCCCATGCAGAAAACACTTACCTCGCTTGAATTTTCTCTCATCACTCAAATATCAATTTTATTTTGCAATGTCTTTCTCATCCAAACTCATACTAGGGTCACCATAGGCTTGATATATTTCTACATCGATACCTGATGTGAGTCAAGTACATATGTTTATCATGAGGACTTTTCAGGGTTGTTCTGTGGCTTTCAGTTGGTAGGATTTAGATGTGAAATATTCTGAGGCTGAATAAGGAGGGCTTGACTCTTTTTGAAGAAAAATTGTATTAATCTAATTTTCACTTAAATATGGTATCCTCATTAATCCCCATAGAATAAATTCAGCTCCATAATCATGAAAAGTCATGAAAATTTTACACCATTCTTCATTTCAGCATCAAAAATTGTCAATCATCTCAAACATGATTTTCTTGAAAGCTCCAGATAGGCACAACTTTCCACCTCAATTAGAAGCTCCAGAAAAGGCACAGCTTCACTTGTCATGAAAGATCCAGAAAAGGCATATATTTCAATATAATGACTTTCTTCAGCAGCAAACACAACTCTTAAGAATTTAATTTTCGACCCAAAGTATCAAAAAATGTGGTAGTACAACACAAGAAAGCTTCCCCCACACTTATGCTCAACTAGATTGTGCAATTTCACTTCATGATTTGGTTGGATAGGGAAAATTGGCTTGTAATGTGGCTAACCTAACAGGATGTGCATGGATTCTAAGGGCTACAAGGATTTAATATTCAAGGTAGGCCATTATAAAAAAGGATTCTTTGAAATAGGGGCTTTAATACCAAACAAATGCATCAATCATTTAAACATAAGTACATCAAACCCTCAAGTTTTGATAGGAATAGATCAAATTCTGGTTAAATAAAGCATGGTTTGGTTCTCTCAAGATGTGAGGTGAATGTAAATAATATGAAAATAATGTTTTAGAAGCCTCACAGGAATGTGATTTCAAATATAAAGACAGTGAGATGTGGCATGGGATTCAAAATTCAGTGTACTTTTCATGGAATTACTAAATATTTGAATTTGAAACAAAGTCATTTCATCATTCATTTAATCTTAGTTTCAAGGGGTAAATTGTTTCACTTATTGATATGGATTTAAAAATTGTGATGAGAATCATTTCAGCTCAAAAATGTCAAAAACACAAAGAAAAATAAACACACAAAATTTGAAAAACACAGAAAAAAATTGGTTATTTTTAAAAACATGAAAACAATTGAAATTACTAAACTAAAAGGTTCCCTCCCCCACACTTAAAATACTGCATTGTCCTCAATGTGAACCCATGAGATGATATATGCACATGAAATGTAGAATTTTTAAATAGGACAAATAATATAAAAGTGAAAGGGTTTGGAACAGCCTGATGTGCTCAAGTGATGATGGGGTCATGCAGTGTGATAAAATCCACTACATTAGTAGGAATCCCCTCAATGTATCTCTTCAAACATTGCCCATTGACTATAAAGCTCATTCTAGTGTCCTCTTGTGTGATCTCCACTGCACTATAAGGAAAAACATTAGATACAATATAACGACCTAACCATCTGGAACACAACTTACCAGACATCAGCTTCAGTCGTGAACTGTAGAGAAGGAATTTCTCTCCAACATGAAAATCCATTTGTTGGATCATTTTGTCATGAGATGCTTTTGATCATTCCTTATAGAGCCTAGAGTTCTCATAGGATGACAGTCGAATATCCTCATTCTCTTGAATCTGCAACTTCATTTGAATCCCATCTTGGGACAAATCTATGTTGCATTTCTTTGTAGCCCAATATGCCCGATGCTCGAAATCTACTGGGAGATGACATGCATTCCAAAAAACCATCCTAAATGGGGACATACCAATGGGGGTCTTGTATGCTATCCTATAAGCCCACAATGCATCATCGAAGTGCTTTCTCCGATCCTTCCTATTTGGCTGCACAGTTTTCTCCATAATTTGTTTCAACTCAAGATTTGAAACCTCAGCCTATCCATTTGTTTGTGGTGGTATGGTGTTGATGTTTTGTGTGTTACCCCATACATCCGAAGAAGGGAAGCATGATTCCAATTGAAAAAATGTGTCCCTTGGTCACTGATGATAGCCTTCGGTACTCCAAACCTGCAAAAACATCTGTGCCTTCACAAAATCCACAACAACATGAGAATCATCAGTCCTGGAGGCCTTGGCCTCCACCCATTTTCTCAAATAATCAACAACAACCAAAATGTACAAGAAACCATATGAACATGGAAAAGGACCCATAAAATCAATGCCCCACACATCAAAATCTCACAGAATAGTATGGGTTGTTGGGCCATCTCATGTGTCCTAGAAATATTCCCAGTGTGTTGGCAACGAGAGCATGACTTAAAAAACACATGGGCATCATGGAATAAATAGGCCAATATAATCCAGAGTCCAAAATAGTCCTAGATGTCTGTTGGGGTCCAAAGTGTCCACCACATGCAAGTGTATGACAGAATTTCAAAACAGACTCAAACTCATGATCAGGAACACACCACCTAATAACTTGGTCACTACAAATGCTCCATAAGTATGGATCATCCCAAACATAAAATCTTGACACACTTTTTAATTTTTGGACGTGATGTTTCTTTACATTTGCAGGGATTTCAGAGGAAATAAGTTAGTTAACTAAACTTGCATACCAAGGATGCATACCTGAGATGGAATAAAGATGTTCATCGGGGAAAGTGTCCTGAAGTGGTACTCGGTCCATGGTGTCATCCTCTAGTTTGTGAGTAATCCTACTCATGTGGTCTGCCACCATGTATTGTGACCCCTTTTTGTCTTTTATATCAATATCAAATTCTTGAAGAAGGAGCATCCATCGGATCAGCCATGGATTTGCATCTGGATTCTTTAGGAGGTACCTCAAAGCTGCATGGTCAGAAAAAACAACTACTTTAGAGCCCAATAAATATGAACGGAATTTATCTAAAGAAAATATGACAGCAAGAAACTCCTTTTCTGTGGTAGTTTAGTTTTATTGGGCTGAATCCAATGTCCTTGATGCATAGGAAATCACATGTGAATGTCCTTCCACCCTCTGAGATAATACAACTCCAACCGCGAAGTTGGAGGCGTCACACATAAGCTCAAAAAGAATCTCCCACCGTGGGAGCTGTATGATCGGTGGAGTGGTCAGACGTTTTTTTAGCTCATCAAATGAATTCCTGTAAGAAACATCAAACACAAAATCAGAATCCTTTGGAAGTACTCTTGACATAGGAAGAGCAATCTTACTAAAATATTTGATGAAGCGCCGATAAAATCCAGCATTCCCTAGGAAAGATCTAACATCATGAACACATGAAGGATATGGTAAGGATGAAATAATATCTACCTTTGATCTATCAACCTCTATCCTATGTTTTGACACTACATACCCTAAGACAATTCCATGCTCTACCATGAAATGACACTTTTCAATGTTCAGGACCAGATTCTTCTCAATACAACGATTCAACACCTTTCCCAAACTAATACGACATTTATGAAATGAAGACCCATACACTGTCAAATCATCCATAAATACCTCCACGCATGTCTCAATAAAATCAGAAAAAATAATCACCATGCATATCTGGAAGGTACCTGGGGCGTTGCAAAGTCCAAATGGCATCCTACGGTAGGCAAATGTGCCAAAGGGACAGGTGAATGTAGTCTTCTCCTGATCCTATAGAGCTATAGGAACCAGAAAATATCCATAAAATCCATCCAAGAAACAATAGTGTGTCTTCCCAGCTAGTCTCTCAAGCATATGATCAATAAATGGGAGGGGGAAATTGGTCCTTGCGAGTGGACTGATTTATTTTCCTATAATCAATACAGACACGCCAACTATTTTTCACCCTCATTGGAACTAACTCATCTTTCCCATTTTTAACAACAGTAACACCACTTTTCTTAGGCACAACTAGAATATGACTTACCCACTGAGAATCTGAAATGGGAAAGATTATACCTGCCTCGAGCAATTTTTCACCTTCTTTTTTAACAACTTCCAAGAGGGTGGGATTGAGTCTCCTTTGTGGTTGTCTCACTGGTTTAGCCCCATCGCCCATAAGAATCCTATGCATGGGAATGGAGGTTCTAATACCTGATATGTCAGCCAAGGTCCACCCAATCTCCCTGGTGTTCTCCCTAAAAATATTCAAAAGCTTTTCATCATGTTCAAAAGGGAGATTGTTAGCAATAATAACATGCAATCTCTCACCACTCAATAAGTATGAGTATTTCAGATTTGGTGGAAATGGCTTGAGTTCTAATGAAGGAGGGTGTAGTATGGATGGAGACATTGAAGGAACTGAAATATGTGCATGAAGAGCATCAGTATCAAAATAGACATCATCAAAATCAGAGAATAAAGCATTAAATCCATCAGCATACTCAACAACCATGTCATAATCAGAGTGAACATGATCAAAATCAGAATATGAATCCACATCAAAATCAAATCCAAGAGAGGATTTTGTATCTGCAACATGTGTGGATGTTCTCTTAGACTTCAAACTCAAACCAATACTCATAATCTCCCTAAGCATAGGACAATCAAATTCCATGGAGTTTTTATTTGGTGGTTCAAAATGGGAGATAAAAAATGCAGAGTGATCCTATGAGGGGTACTTCATGGAATCCATAACATTAAATATCACAAGTTCATCTCCAAACTCCATGGAAAGTGTACCCTCATTGACATTTAATATAGTTTTTGTAGTTTTGAGGAAGGGCCTACCTAAGATAATGGGGGCATGAGAACTTACCTGATCATCCTCCATGTTAAGCACATAGAAGTCTACTACAAAGATCATGTCTCTTACCCAGAGAAGTACATCCTCAAGGACTCCCACTGGATATGCTGTAGCTCTGTTCACCAATTGCATCACTACTCTTGTTGGCTTCAACTCACCAACCTGCAAGGAAGAGAATACAGAGTTAGGCATCACATTTATGGAAGCTCTCAAATCACAAAGAGCATCAGAGAAGTGCAACCCCCCTATGGTACATGGGATGGTGAATGTCCCAAGATCCTTGCACATTGTTGGCTTTGCAAGAGTTGGTGTAATGAGTGCTGAGACATTCCTTCCAAGTTTGATCCTCTCATTTCCCTTGAGCCCTCTTCGATTTGTACAATGTTCTTTTATGAATTTCGCATACCTTGGAATTTGCTTAATGGCTTCAAGTAGAGGAATGTTGATCTCCCCATGCTTGAATGTATTCAAAAACTCCTTTTTCATTACTTCTTTAGCCATCTTCTTGGTTTGGAAAATACTTTTGGGAAAAGGAAGGGGTTTTTGAGGAACACCATCAATCTTTTTCTTACCTTTATCTTTCTCCATGGATTTCTCATTAGTTGGTTTGGAATTCGGCTACTCTAGAGTTGAGGTGAATCCAGGTGGAATGGTAGGAACATATGTATCATTCATTTGCTTCCCACTTCTCAATGTGATGGCACTAACATTCCCCTTTGGATTTGGAGTGGGTTGGGAAGGTAGATTTCCGGAATTCTTACTTACATGTTCATAGAGGTCGGTGGCAATCAAGTTCATTTGAGTCTTCAGATCCCTCAGCTCCGAACCTTGAATCTTTAGCTCATTATGTTGATTAAGAACAATTTTCTTCAAAAGGTAATATGTGTTATAATCTACCTTGGGTGGGGGATGCCCTTGTTGCTGGCTTGCTGATGCTTGGGCTTCAAATCTCAATTGGGGTTGTTGGAAACCCTGCTGGTAAGGCGGAGGCTGCTGGAAGTTTTGTTGAAAGGGTGGCCTTTGTTGTTGTCCAGAACCATACCTCCTGTCTGGTTGATCTTTCCACCCTTGGTTGTATGTTGGAGCAAATTAATCAAACTTATTTTGGGGATATGGTTGTTGTTGTTGCCGCTTATATGGTCACCCTGGGAATATTGTTGCGCAATCCTCTGTCTCTTATTGTTGTGGGAAATAGTCACATGGGTGGCTTGTCTCAGTGAAAATGCCATAAGGCCTTGAAGGAGGGGGTAGAGATTTCTTTTGTGCCAATGCAATTTTCCTGACCATAGTGTTCAATTCTTCCAACATGGTATCAATCAAATGACTTTCAAGAGAAGAAGGACTTACCTGATGTACTCCTCAAACATGTAGTGTACCTCTATCACCGAATTGTTGGGAGTTTTGGGCCATCTTGTCGATCAATGCATGTGCATCTACTGGTGTCTTGTCCACCAAATCTTTTCCAGCCGCGGCATCCACCATTCTCCTCAACATGGGTGTAAGTCCTTCATAGAAGTATTGGATGAGTAATTGCTCACTGATTTGGTGATGTGGGCAGCTTGCACACAACTACTTGAATCGCTCCCAGTACTCATACATTGACTCCCCTTGGGCTGGCTTGATCCCCGATATCTCCTTTCAAATTGATGTGGTCTATGATGCTGTAAAAAATCATTGTAAGAAAAGACGTTAAAAATCATTCCAACATGTTACATCTTCAGGTTGTAAATAGTATATCCAATCCTTTGCAGCTCCATCAAGTGAGAATGAGAATGCTCTTAATTTGATTTGATCTTCAGAAACATTTCTTGGTAATATGGTTGAGAAAACCACATTAAATTCCTTAAGGTGTTTATTGGGATCCTCACCAGATAAGCCATGAAACTTTGGAAGAAGGTGAATTAATACAGATTTCAATTAAATGTCTGATTCGAGGTTTCGGTATGAAATGCAATTTGGTTGATAGTTAATATCTGGTGCAACAAATTCTCGAATGGTTCTATTAAGTTAATTTCCATTATTTATAGCCATTGGTTCCTCTTTTATGTTGGAATTTTAATTGCTTCCAATTTCAATTTTTCCAGAAGAGAGGAATTCAACAACTGGTTGAATATTAAAACTTCCTGTAGACTGAGAATGTCTGATTCAATCCCTAAGACTACGTTCAATATCAGGGTTAAGATCTAAGAGATCTTTGGTATTAGTTCGTGTCATAAATCAAATAAAAATGAAATGAATGAAAGTGGACCATAGTAAGATAAAAATGAGAAGTTTGAGTTGATGGTCCAAAAATAAATGAAGAGGATAACAAAAAAATGAAAACTTGAGAAAGGGGAAAGATGAAAGAGAGAAATGAAGAAAATAATAAAATGAAAAATAAAATAAATACCTCTAAATGGTTGAATAAATTACTTTCCTCCCCAGAAATGATGCCAATTTGAAAGAGCGCTGTCGTGGGCGCCCTCAAATGATTAGTGACTTTGGGGTACTTCAGTGCAGTAGAGTGGCTGACCAAGGTTGTCTCTCAAAGGAGGAAGTGAATTAAAACAATTTTTAGATGTATTCTAGAAATAAAATAAAAGATAATAAAAACACTACTTGAATGTTTTTGGGTGGTTGTTTATAGTTTATGAATGAAGAAGAAGTTTGTTGGAAGAAGATTGTATTTTTTTTAGTTTTGAAATGAAGTTCGATTAAAATGACACAACAAAAAGATGATTTTTTAGAAAATATTTTAAAAGGCATAATCGATCTAACTCTACCTCTTATTAAATTATTAATCATTATCATTTAAATAAATATCCACTTAATTATGATCCCCTAATTTGTTATCCCTCGAAACGTACAAGAGTTAACTTAACCACAATGATGAAATTACTTAAACCCTAGGCTAGCTTCGGAACATGCAATCGCAACACCCTACTTTGATTGTTGTTCTAAGGTTAGCTTATGGTCAGTGGTTAATTATATCACATATCCATTCTGGAAATGAGGATTAATTGTGTTTAGGGATTATATTTTAACTCCACAAATTTATCCCGTATGGTCTTGTATTGCCGATTAAGATCGCGCTCTCACAATTTACACAATTCCCGACCACGCGTGTTTTGTGTTAATTGTTCAATTGCTTGCTTAGTTTCTTAAAATTTAAAAACACAATTCATTGATCATATTAAGTGAATTACAGTAGCTCAATGATTCAAAATAATTAAATGAAGAAGGATAGAGGTTGATCGATTACTAAAAAGAACTACTCTTCCATGAGTGGTGTAGTCATCGTGGAGACGTTTTGCATAATCACACGATTGAAAGGGTAGAACCCAATATTGCCTCCAGTATTGATTTCATCCCAATTAAGAAGATTAATAGAAGAATAAAAGGAAATAATACAGAAAATTATTTGAAGAAAAATTCAATAAACAAACACAAAATAAAATAAATACAAAGAAGAGGTGGGAGAGGAGAGCCTTTTTGGAAGAGAGGTTTTCACAAATTCTTACTTCTTCCAAGAGTTGTGAGGGGCTCCCAAGAGAAAACCATTAGGCCACACCTTCCAAAAGCCTCGAACATCCCTCTCAAATAGTTAAAACCCCCTTTAAATAGAGTTTGTGAGGGCTAGGGATACATAACTTTTTAAGTGTGAAATGAAAAACTCAGCCAAATATTTTATTCCAAGTTGCACTGCCTAGTTGACCTCCAAAACTCGTGAATTTACCGGCCTTCCAGAAGGGCGATATGTGAAGAATAATGTTCCTGAGCTTTCCTCCAAATTTGGGCTCCATCCAAGCCCGTATGAAGATGATATGGCCCAAATACAGAACCCATGTCCATTCTATAGAGTCCAGCCCACCATTGTCTTAATGGCCCATTTACTCCATCCAAATTCATTTATTAGCTCCAGTGTCCCGAATTAAAGTTGTCTAAAATTAATCTAGGAACACCGTTACAGAAATTCAAATTAAAATAATAAATATAAAAAAATTTATCTTTGAAATACTACAGTGCACTATAAAGGGTAAAACTGGAATTTTCACCATATTTTCAAATGAATGATCAAATCCCAAATATTTTATAAATAAACATATTTAACATAATGTGAGGAAATTATATCATTTATTATCAATTAAATATTAAACAAAATAGTGTTTTATCAACACCCTTCCACTTCGCGAAGCACCTCCCACTTGCACCTCTGCCCCGTGCTAATGTCAAGGCACCCCACTTAGCATAGCACACTCCTTTGCGTGTGCTCTCCACTATGGAAAGGAACCAAGCTCCACAAGGTCCCTGAAAGTGGACCCCTTTTCTTGGCAATTCCTATTCTCGTGCGACCCTCTAGGTTTGCACGATTTTGTTTCAAAGGACAATGGATGACACCACCAGAAGCGTTGCATCGCCTAATGCTTCTTCGCATAGGCACACTAACAACTATTGCTTCTTCGCATAGCCACGCTAACATGGAACTCTCGATGGTTAGCTTTGTGACTCCCTTTTTCCATGGCCTTGCCGATTCCTTCCCACCAACAAGGGGTAGATGGTGACGTTTATGTAAGTCCTAGGGGTGTGGAGTAAACGAACCTCGTCCGAGCTACAGGACGTTAAACTACCAAGCACCTCGCCCTCAACACAAGATGTTAAACTATGACCTGGCCTCATGCCTCACACGCAGGGTCCCCCTAGCTTGGACATTCGTTACATCGCTCATCTCCTAAATAATAGAATCACCCTCACATGGGATGATATCTTCCTTATCGGAGTCGCTTTTGTAAATCAAGTAAGGGATTCCTCAGAGAATAAGCCCCAAGCCTCTCTTACAGAAGGTAGAACTGATGCACCTCCGTACTTCCCCACTACCAAGGCCAGTGGAGGGAGTGATAGGGAATGAGTAACTTCCCATATTTGGTCCCAAATCCCTCTCCCGCTGCGCTTTACTACAATTTGGGCCTCTATCCTGGAGTATGTCCCAGCACCATGGGCCGCCAAACTTGTAAGCCCCTCTTTGCTTGTCACGGATGCACCATTCACAACATGATCGTTAGGTATCTATTGCCTCTTGTTTTTCACACTGAGCATGACTTATGTGGGATTAGAGTAAGCATCGATCTTGGAAATTCCCTCATCCACCGTGACGTTAAACTGTATGCCCTCGTCCATCATGACGTTAAATTGTATGCCCTCGTCCAGTATGACGTGAAACTGTATGCCCTCATCCAGCATGATGTCAAACTGTATGCCCTCGTCCAGCATGTCGTTAAACTGTATGCCTTCATCCAGCATGATGTTAAATTGTTTTCCCTCATCCATCATGACGTTAAATTGTATTCCCTCATCCATCATGACGTTAAACTGTATTCCCTCATCCAGCATGACGTTAAACTGGATGCCCTCATCCCGCATGATGTTAAACTACATTCCAGTCCAACATTAAGACATTGTGACTATCCCGAACTATGAGTAATTTGATCAATGTCAAGGCAAGGTAGGTAGGAAGACTCACGAGGTTCAATCCCCCCACCAGTGGACCCACTGGTTCACCTTCACGTTGGTTTGCTGATGAAAACCACCACCTGAACTACATGGTCTTTGATCCATGTCACGACATGGTACATAGGAAGCCTCCCAGATGTTCAATCCCATCACCCATTGGACCAAGGTCCTTTCTCAAGTCATTTCGCTGACACCCACATCTCTCCCGAACTACATGGAATTTGATCCATGTCAAGGTATGGTACGTTGGAATACTCCCTGAGGTCCAATCCCAATAATCATTGGCCCCGACTGTCTCCATGTCGGTGTGCCAAGCCTCCATTTTCACCTAAACTACGTGGTGTTTGATCCATGTCAAGGCATGGTACGTAGGAAGCCTTCCTAAGGTTCAATCCCATCATCCACCTGGACCATGGTCCTTTTTCATGTCGGTTAATTGACACACCCCCATCCCGTATGACGTTAAACTACATCCCAATCCAGTGGTAAGCCGTTGTGACACTACCATCTAGTTGTTCTGATACCCCTTCGTGTCAGTAGAATAACCCCATTTCCTGAACTCTGTGGGCTATGATCCATGCCAAGGCATGGTACATTGGAAGCCTCCTGATGTGAAAACCCACCACCCATTGGGCCAAGGTCCTTTTCACACTTGGCTTTCGGCACTCAACCTAAACTATGTAGTCTTTGATCCATGACAAGGCATGGTAGGTAAGAAGCCTCACAAGGTTCAAGCCCACCACCACCTGGTTGTTCTGACCGTATTCACGGCGATTCTTCAAAAACCATTGGAATCCTAGAGTGTAAGCCCCTCACTTCTATCCCGAACTACTTGGAAATTGATTCCCTGCTATGGGGATACGTAGGAAGTCTCTTCGAGGCTCAAGACCATCGCCATCACCATCACCACGACGGCTCATTTCATTCCTCCGTCACTCCATTCGATTATCCATCATCCATCATGATTCTTACCTAGGCCGCCACATCCCGGTGAGATCGTGCCCCCCATTCCCCTCCACTACATTCGGGAAGCCGCCCACAGGCTGGCTCTGATATCGGTATTCCCTCAAGGGGGATTCTTCAATCTAATCCACCCCAACTAGTGTTCTGGTCAGTTCGATCTGTCTCCGATGGACGTTAAACTTGTGGCATACCCTATGCCAAACATGGGAAGATGAAGAAATAATCATATATATTCTTAGGGCATATGATTCCTCATGCTCGATGTGGGATGCCTCGATCTTTTTCACCCTCGTGAAGCCCTATAATAATGGACAAAAGATAGATATGCCAATTACCCCGCATTTAGACACATTACTGATTCCTTGACATGACTACTCCCCCGACTGAAGGTTGCTTCCCTGACCGGACCCTTTGGAATGTCCTGACAGAAGTAGTGTAATTAACCGGCGTCCATGGAAACATGGCTCTAGGAAGAGTTTCAGGAACAAAATATTAAATCTATGAGGGATACCCGAACTAGGTGACAAGTTCTGAGAAGGAATCCACGGAAGGAAGAAATGACATCCAATCATCCTAGTTTCGATCAAGGAGCAGACATACCTGTGTAAGGAGCAGATGCCACCTGCATTTGGAAAGCGGGAATACGGGGCAACACAAAAGTCGTGCCTGTCGCGCCCTAGCGGACGAACACACGCCCCCCAGCGAAAGCGTTGGAAACAGAAATGGTGAACATGATGTGAAATTATTATCCTAAATGTGGAGATTAGTAGTGTTCGATACATTAGTATATTGACGTGTCACCGGATCCATATATCTGGCACCGGGTCCCACCAAGCAAACAGTGGGCCTGACGTGAAACTCACCAGATGTTGCGGTAGTAGAATGTGGGGCATTCCGTTCTGCAATGTTTATTGTGTGGATCCCTCTTGCCGACCACGGAAGACGGAATGATGTTGGGGGCACTTGTTGTCGATATATTTTCCTCCCAGCACTTATGAGTTAATCTCCCTGATTCTCAGGAATCAGGTTGCTGCTATAGGAACTCGGTCACCGCCCACCCACCTATGCAGGGGCATGGGAAATACCATCACAACCAGTCTACGTGGATCCACTACTACTAAAATGGCATCAGCATCCACTAGTGTGGGGCGCCCATGCCCCCTCTCCCCATCAAAAGTCATCCAATGAAGGGTGATTAACGACCTCGTATGTCGTTACGAGGAGGAGGGCATAATCCCAACTCGGGATATGGACCCCCTAGACCTGGAGGCGTCCAGGCCCTGCCATCAACACCACCCTCGAGGGCCGTGTAGGGAGCCCCTACTCCCCACCCCAACATTCAATCGTTTCAGGAGCCTTTCCCCAGAACTCAATGATGACTCCCTGCATTACGCTGATGAGGTGTGTGATGTCTGGCCCAGCACGATCAGAGTCCCGATCCAAGGACCACAAGCAAGGGCCCCTACCCGGCCACGTCACCACCGCCGTTCGGCCTTTCCAGAGGAGCAAGTAGGCTATTCCCCTACACCACTAGCACCTGCTCGTCTGACCCGACGCCAACGTTGGGCCCGAGCTGAGGGTGCCCGCCAAGGGGCGTCGACGTCGACAGCTAATATGGCCCAAGACACTGCCAACGTATGTCATGAAGCCCCTGCGTACACTTAGAAGGAACACTCCTATTCCTGACCGGGATTGAGGCCCCAACCGCCCCACGGGCATGCTAGGATGCCCCTCCGGGTCGCAGGCCCGAGTGGTGACCACCGCGAACCAACCCATGATGATGTCACCCCATACAGAGGCCCTCCCCATACCATCACTCCACAGAGAATGGGCCTTCCCCGCTCCGAAGTTTGACATGGAGGTATGCCCCCGCACTACCACCAACCTGAATGAATACCTACCCCACGACAGCGACACTCGGCGTGGAAGTCTTTCTCATGCCCACCACACTGGATATGGAATTCATCCTCCTACCCTCGAACTTCAATATGAAGGCATATCCCATCTGGTCCCTCTCTTACGTGGGGATCCTCCCTACGTTCTCTCTCCAGTTGGTGTAGGTCCACCTCACCCTGGAAACCAAAGTAGTGAAGGTCAGCCTTGCTCCACCCTCTCTAAGCATAGAGTCCTCCCCATGCTTCCTCTGGTTCCAACGAAGGTTTCCCCTGCTCAGGTGTTGTCCATGGAGGTCTTCCCCAAGTTCCCTTCGACATTTTCCCCAGTTCCCCTCGCACCCCGGTTGTGACAACCAGAATTCTTCTCTGCCCCGATGCCAGCACGACCCCGAGACTACATTTCGGTAATCATCCATGTCCCAAAGAGCCGTATAGGGGCAGGAGGGCGGGTCGTCGCCACTACAAGAAGTGTCCTGGGAATGCTTGGGCGGTGATCAAACTGGCCCGATTCTCGGATTCTGAAGCAGAATGTGACTCGGCATAGGAACCCTCCCCTCGTTCCTCCGTACCTAGGATCGGGGAAGGAACAAGGCGTTTAGCCTCATCGTTACAGAATTCAAGGTCCACTGGATTCTCTCCTCTCCTCATGGGTATTTCCAAAAAGAGGAATTTGTGGGAATCCCACAGGTTCTGACCATGTAGTCACCACCGTCAACACCAAAAGCACCCTCTATCTCAACCAGAGATCATAGAGAGCTCTTCTATGGACCAATAATGGTTGAGTAATTGTGTGACCCATCGCCAGTAACTAAGATCCATGCACCATAGGTTATGGAGATCAGCTCGTCGCATCATGACATTGTGTTTAGGTCACCACACTCTTTGGAGGATGCCCCAGAATTAAGCGGCTAGTCGGCTCGTTCTCCGTATTCTCCGCTGCCCAGTTTACTTTCTCAACGGTCCGCATTCGTACCGATACCGGTTCTGTAGCCACCCCTGGTTGAGGAGAGGGGTAATAGGGTGCCAAACCCTGAATCCGAGACTAGGAGCTTCTGGAACATTCTTGCGGTGGATCACTTCCTGGAGAAGGTCTGACATAAGGCAACGTCGAACTTTTGTGCGCCGGAATCCCTCACCCCGGAGGAAGTCAAGTGCTTCCGTCAAACCCTATGGGCGACACACTGTCATCTTCGCTATCAATGGGTGTTGTACTCTAGGTGCCACGTGCAATTCGAGGAAATCGGTGATCATTACCGTCTGGTCGATTTGGTTGCACTCCCCGTGGCCCAGCACCCTGAGTCACCAGGTCGCCAGAGTGCCCTCCAACAAAAATGCATTCAGAGTTTCAAGGTACTCAGAAAAATCATCAGGGAAGCTACCCTCATGTGAATGTCCGTGGTTGGGGACATTATGCCACCCTCCTCTTCAATCCTATCTGACGGCAGCCCGATTCGTTACGCGACATTGAGGACATGCCCCCAAGAAGGGTTGTGGTCCACATGGCTGACATAGTGGACAATGAGGATGAGCTGAAGTTTCTCGGTGGAGACTTACCCCCTGAGGGTGTACCACCGCTGCTGAACCCATAAGGGAGGATTACTCATCAATAGAGGAACATTCTATGCCTCCTTGCGTCCACCGAGTCACAGGTACTTGGTCAGAATGTCGGTAATTGTAATGAACATGTCTGAACTGTCAAGCACTCCAACCCATCCGTATTAGTAAAGAAAACAGAAGAAGACCCCGAGAAGGACACGTTGCACCAACAGCTTGCTAAGCAAAAGAGGCTGGTCGTCGAACTCTTAGCTGATCCCGCTATAGAGAGGCGACCTGACTATGGTAATCATATGCCAGGGCAGTAGGGGAAGGAACAACTTCCCCCCGGCGAGATTCCTCCGGGAAACCCTGATCATGCTACTCCTGCAGACAGGGTAGAAGCCGGAACTCATGGAAATTGGGCGTTATACATCTCTCCAAACACTTCTGAACGGCAAGGCAATCCATGGAATCCAGCTCGGGTTCCCCCAGCCGCCCTGAGGGTCGTTCCGCCAGTTGCTCCACAATCCATTGAAGCAATTTACCATGTCGAAGTGCTCATAAACGCACTCGTAGTTAGGGAACCCCGTCAAGATAGGGATGCCCACCCGGATGATCCAATAGCGGCACTTATCGCCTACCTCAAGGTGTTGGAAACGCGGTAGGTGGCAGTCCCACCAGATGGAAAGCCATATCCCTTGTGGGAGGATGATATGCCCGCACCCCCAGGTTTTGGGAATACCACTTTCTCTCCCTTAAACGGGATAGGGGACCCACAGCAGCACTTGACTCATTTTTCCTTTAGGTGTGGCCCCATTTTGGGGACCCCAACACAATAGGAAGCTTCCAAGCTCTGATGTTTTGTGCAGACATTGGAGGGTACTGCATTTGTCTGGTACAGTCAGATCCCTATCAGATTGGTGACCAGCTAGGAGGATCTCCGCCAGCAGTTCTTATACCAGTTCAGCTCCACCACGCGAAAGACTAGCATCGCAGACCTCTTCATGTGCAAACAAAGGCCTGACGAGCGAGTCGCGGACATCATCGCCCGGTGGAAGGGGATTTCATACTCACTCGACATGCCACTAACTCAGGAGAAAATACTGACGATGTAAGTAGGGAATGTTAAAACAGAACTGGTTCCTTCCCTGATCACCCAGAACTACTACGGAGGGTTCCGAGACTTCTCAGATAAGGCTCAACGCCTTGAGGAAGCTCTCCAACAGGCTAGTAAGGCACGTCTGCTGCCCCCTGGGATCCCATACAGAAGGACTTCCTGAGCTGAACTCTCCGCGGTGGCCCAAATAGAAGCCCCCAGGTAGTTAGAATAACATCCAGTGGAACCAGCTCTGTCACCCCATAGAGGACCTCCACCTCAAGCCCAGGATCCTTCCCTGCAGTGACCGCCTCAGAACTGACAGGTTCCCCCGCGTAATGCGCCACCACCGCCTAGGCGGGACAATCCGGTTCTGCCTCCTCGGCAGGCTCCTCCGGCCCCTCATCAGGGCCTGGCTTCCAGGGCCCCCTATCCGGAAAGAAGGCACCAGACTTACTCGTTCAACAATAATCAGGTCCCTAGTTAAAACTATAGTACCCTAGAGCAGGGGATTGTGAATTTACCCGAGTGAAGAAGCTCGACAGAGGCGAATCTCCCTGATCACTCCAACTACTGCACTTAACATCGGATTCTGGGGAACACCATCAAGCAGTGATATGTGTTTAAAGAATGGCTCCAAGACCAGGTTGGCAACAACATAGTCAGGTTGGGCCCGTCCCCGACAGAAGTGGCAGGTGTCTTTGTAAGGTCAGAAAGCGGTAGCGACGATAAAGGTGAGTAGCAGTAGGTTCCCAAATGTGGGTCCCAGAATTAAAACAACTGGATGGCTCCTAAAACCATTGATTGTGCCCATGGTATCATTTGAGAATGCCTGAATCATCCTGAGCCTTCAAAAGATGTGACCAGTACCACTACATCATCATCTCATCCGACCTCTTCCCAAAAGGGCAAGTAGTGGCAGCGCAAGAAGAAGAAACGCGCTCCACCACTGTCGTCTTCATCCCGCACTCTCGGTGATTTAATGCCCCATATGATGGGTATTCCTCCCAGAATCCCCCCAATGGTGGATAAATCTTCTAGAACAGTCAGGGGTATGCTTCGGTTAATACCGTGGAGCTGGTAAATCCGTTTATGACTCCCGACGAGGGGAAACTCCAGGAGAACCTCCCCAACGTCCCCAGCTGATGTCAACGTCAGCAGAATTGTATCCACATGGGTCGTCAAGGCACGACAGTAGGTGATTTCATCCAGGCTATAAATGCTACTGAAACCAGATAGTAGGCCCCGTATAGAGCTCAATATGAACAACCTCACCTGGTACCCTCACATCTACCTCCACCGCTGTTTGTGCTACTTGATCAGGTAGAGTTGTCTCGACCATACTGTGACCTATATTTCCCAAATACAAGACAATTTCAGTTTACCTATCCTCATCCTGCATCTACTCTTCAGGCATCAACTAGCGGGCAGCGGGATGTACCCAGTACCAGCCAGCCGTCGGTCCAGTCGGCAGGGCCCGTCATGCCACCAACAACAGGATGACCTCCTGTAAGCAGAGGATTGAATTTGGCATGGAAGTATGATGTTCTGAACCACCATGTCGGCATTCCAGTAAGGCTTTCTATTATTGAGGCACTTCTCCTATCATCTGAAATGTGTGATGCACTTTCTGAGGCCCTAAGGAGCCCCCTCCAGTTTGAGACGGAGGTAGCAGCTGTAGGAGCCTTCCATGTTGAGGAAATTGAGAATGCCAAATTCCTGGTAGTTATCTCATTCTCTAGTGAATATGAAGACCCTACCATATATGGGCATATTCTCCAACTGTATGTCACTGGCCAATTCAATGGCGTGGAAGTCCGCTGCTGCCTTGTTGACACGGGTTCTGAGATTAACCAAATCTCGATTTGGTCACTGTGAAAGATGGGTTTGTCTGAGGATTACTTAACTCCCTATGACCTCAGAATCCAGGGATATGACAAGATCGAGAAATCCCCAGTCGGCAAGATCCGCTTGAAGACCCAGTTCGGTGGCCTAATTGCCAACACTGAGTTCATGGTTGTCTCCCAGGACACCGCATACAACGCATTGATGGGCAGGTGACGGCTCCATCTGCAAGCAGTGGTCCCTTCATCATATAACCAATGCCTCAAGTACTCCCTCAATGGTCAAGGAGGTCTGCTCCAAGGAGATGCGTCTCCTTTCACCTCATGTGAATCCTGCTATCAAGATGCTGACTATTACTAGAGCAAGGATAAGCAAATCCTGGAAAGTGAGGATGAACCTGCCTCGGTCACAAGTGATCATAGGGCAGGCCTGGACGATGCCTACATATTTCTGATCAATTGGTTGGAGGCCACGACCCCTGAAATGGGGCAGTGTTTTGTTGTTTCGGGTACAAGAGTAAGGTATGTTTTCATGTCCAAGCGACGACAGAAAATCGCCTCGTACTCCAACACCAATCAGGCTCAGGTGATCCCGAAACCTCCTACCCCTATGTGGTATCGGGATGTCAGGATTATGGCAATGGAGGTACGTTATACGTGTCTCTTCCACTGGGCTGGAATCAACTGGCTCAGGTCGACGTGACACTACTACTTTGATGTCATCAAGCGTGACCCCTTGGGCTGAAGGCAAGATGGGATAGGATTGAGTGCCTTCATTTCTATGGTCTCAGTGGCATGTGAGTCTCCTGATATGATGACCACTACTGCCCAGGCCGGCACCAGCTACCCATCAGGGTTTGATAACTCAGAAGCAGCTCCCCCCGTGGGAGATCCCTCCACAGGTGGAGAAGAGGATCTAGAGGATGCTCCACCTACCATTGAAGAATGCATCTCTACAACGGTCGATGCAATGGTACAGGTGAACCTTGGTTGCGAGGCAGACCCGAGACCCACATTGATCAGTGTAGCCATGCCCCTCGAGGAGCAACAATAGTACATGGAGTTTCTCAAACAGCAACGTGACTTTTTTTCCTAGAGTTACGTCAAGATGCCAGGACTAGATCCCTAGGTAGCCGTCCACCACCTTGGTCTCCCAAAAAACCATCGCGGGTTCAAGCCGCCTCCCAAAAAGATGCACCCTTCTCACGGTTCCATGGTTGAGGCCGAAGTTGAAAATCTTATCAATGACTACTTCGTCAAAGAAGTCCAGTACCCCAGGTGTCTTTCTTACATTATTCCAGTCAGGATGAAGAATGGGAAGACCAGAGTCTGCATCGACTTCCGCGATCTCAACCACCACTGCCCAAAGGATGATCTTCCCCTCCCTGTGACAGAGTTGTTGATTGATGACATGGGCGGGTTCCAATCCCTCTCTTTCATAGATGGGTATTCCTGGTACATCCAGATCCGGATGGCCTCAGAGGACGAGGAGTCCACTGCATTTAGGGATCCCCAAGGTATTTTCTATTACCAGGTCATGACCTTCGGCCTGAAAAATATAGGTTCCACCTATCAGCGGGCCATGCATCGCATATTAAATCTGATTCTCGGGAAACTAGTGGAATTCTAGGTGGATGATCTGGGGGTCAAATCCAGCCAGTGTTAGGACTATCTCAAGGAACCTGAGAAAGAGTTTGGATTCCTTCGTTCCAGTCACCTGAAGATGAATCCGCTGAAGAGTTCCTTCGGGGACACCTCAGGGATGTTTCTTGGCTTTGTTGTTAGATACCATGGCATCACTATTGACCCAGAGAAGATCAAGGCCATCTGCCAAATGCCTCCCCCGAGTAATATTGGGGAGCTTCGAGGTCTCCAAGGCCACATAGCCTATATACGCTGATTCATTTCGAGTCTAGCTGGAAAGTGTAATACCTTTTCCCGACTCATGAAAAATGGCGCCACCTATGAATGAGATGAGGAGTGTTAGGACGCATTCTAAGAAATCAAGAAGTATCTGCTCCAACCTCCAGTCTTGATGCCACCCATCTCTGGAAATCCGCTGGTCCTTTACATGACAACCCTGGAATGGTCCCTCGTTGCACTTCTCTCCAAGAAGAACAATGAGGGAACAGAGAACAATGTCTACTACCTCAGCTACATGCTCCTCGATATAGAGACCAGATACGACCCATTCAAAATGAGATGCCTTGAGCTCGTGTTCGCCGTATAGAAATTGCAGCATTACCTACAGCACCATGAGGTATAGTTGGTCTCTCGGGTAGACCCACTGAAATACATTTTGAACCTCCCTATGTTAACTGGCTGACTAGCGCGGTGGGCGATGATCCTCTAGAAGTTCGACATCAGGTTCGTGCCTTAGAAGGCCATTAAGGGACATCCATTGGCAGACTTCCTAGCTGCCCATCCAACCTTCGCATATCAATCCATGGATATGGATTTTCCTCATGAGAAAATCCTCTCAATTGATCATGTCATCTCATGTAGGAAAATGCATTTAGATGGTGCCTCCCAGAGCCCCACCAGTAGGAAGTTCAGTGATCCTAAGCACAACAGAGTGGGTTTGGGTATCATTTTCATAACCCTGGCGCAAGACGTTCTGCCACACACATTCCAGTTGTCATAAGGCTACACCAACAACGAGGCAGGGTATCAGGCACTCATCGTCGGCCTTGAACTGGCACTTGAGATTGTCGTGCCCCATCTGCATGTGAAAGGGGATTCCGAACAAGTCATCAGGAAGGTCAATGAAGACTATGTTGTAAGGAAGCCAGATCTTGTGCCATTTCTGGAGTGCACCCTCCATCTAATGGCCCAGTTCGCTTCTCGACCAGAGGTTACCCATGTCCCTCGGTCATAGAACGGTCGAGCAGACGCTTTGGCCGGCTTAGCTGCATCGCTCGCAGAACCCGAGCAAGATGATTTAATCATACATATAGAACACCAGAGAGTAGTCTCCCTCGTTACCCCAGAGGATGATGATGGCTTGCAGGTAAGCCACCTTACCACCGGACCCTCCGCGTCGGGGGTCCCAGGTTCATTGGATGCAGTGGTTTAGGCCACTCCCAACTGGAGGGAACCTTTTGTCTAGTATCTCCAAAAAGTTTTCCTCTTTGATGATCGGGCTGAGCACGAGTGAATCCGACGTCGTGCACCGCAATTTACCCTTCAGAGTGGTCCTAGTCTTGAGCGGATCCTCAATAAGTGGGGCTTCTATGGTGTTCTCCTTCGTTGCATTCAAGGAGTTGAGATTTCTAAATTCATGAAAGAGGTACATGCTAGTTCATGCGGTTCCCACCAGGCCGGGCCCAAGCTATCCCATCAGATCTGGAGGTTGGGGTACTTCTGGCCCTCTATGATCCATGATTGTATTGATTTTTCCAAGATATTACACACGTTCCAAGTTCATGGTAACTTTCTGAATCATCCAGTAGATCCTCTCCACTCCACCAAGTACTCTTGACCATTTTCATTATGGGGACTCGATGTCGTGGGACCATATCCACCGGTGAATGCTCATCAGTGTAGATTCATCTTGACTGTTATATATTTATTCTCCATGTGGGCAGAATTTATTCCACTCAAAGAGGTCCAGGCCTGTTCCATCGTCGACTTCGTGAGCTCCAATATCATCCACCGGTTTGGAGTCCCTCACGCTATCCTCACTGATAACGACACTATCATCCGAGCAGTTGAACTGAAGAAATTGTACACCAAGTACAATATCCATTCGAACCATACCTCTCGCTATCATGGACATGAAAATAGATAGATCAAGGCGTTCAATAAAACCGTCTCTAATATTCTGCAACAGATGGTCGATCAGAACAAGAAGAGTTGGCTAGAAAATCTCCCCAACACCTTCTGGTATTATCGGACGACGAATCGCAATTCCACCTAGGTGACCCCATATTCCCTGGTGTATGGGGATGAGGTCGTCCTATCCATTGAGATCCAACTGCCATCGTTACGCACTACAGTCTACGACCAGCGGGCGCCAAATATGGTTGCCGAAATCCATCTAGCTGAATTGGATGCACTGGATGTGAACAGGATACGTGCCCTGCACAATCTCGAAAGGCATCAGAATAAGATAAACAAAGCCCTCAACAAGAAGGTTCACCTTCAATCTTTTCTGCAAGGCATCCTGGTGTTGGCCCTCCGAGCGCCAATGATTCTTAGTAGGAAACTCCCCAATCTTGAGCCCAAATGGGAAGGACATTACGTCATCCATAATGTTTACCCCAATGGAGCATACTCCTTGGTGACCATGGATTGTGAGTGCATAACTCCTCCAACCAACGCCAAATTCCTCAAGTAGTAATATGCCTGAGCCCCTTGGTCCCGCATGAACTTAAACTGTACTGTCTCACATGACCTTAAACTACACATTATGGTCCCACATGACCATAAACTGCACCATAGTCCTGCATGACAGTAAACTGGTCATCTTCCTCTGTCATGACGTTAAACTGTACATTATGGTCCCACATGACCATAAACTGCAACATCGTCCTACATGAAGATAAAATGAAATATGGTCCGAGCTCTATGAACTTAAACTAAGATCTCCCCCATCCTTACTGCAAGACGTTAAACTGAAATCCGGACAGGCCTTCTTGACCGAGGCTCAGCCTCATGCCCTTTGGCCTTTTCAGGCCCCTGGCCCCCTGTCCTTACTGCAACACATTAAACTTCAAGTCAGTCAGACGTTACTGACCGAGGATCAGCCTCATGCCCCTTGGACTTCGTCGAAAAAGTCTCTCTTATGAGATTGTATGGTGTGGTGTGGGATTACGTCCTCATTCACGTCAGGTTACCCGCCGTACCGTACATATCCCTAGATGAGACGCATATCTCATCCAACACGATGTTAAATTGTGCTTCAAGAAATATGTGTGGCTTGATTCCCATCCTAATGGGATATATAGGAATGCTCAGACATCCTGTCTTGAGCCCAGCCCTGAGCTCTTCTCTTTGACTATTCCCCCTGGGTATAGTTTCCTCAGAGTATCCTCACATGATGAGGAGTAGGTTTCCATATCCCCACTCATACATCGTTTGTAATGGTTACACCATGTGCCCACCCCCGTTCATCTATCCCCCCACGTCCTTACCGCACGATGTCAAACTGTATGGCCTTAATGAACTATGTATGGCCTGATTCGCATCTTTATGGGATATGTAGGAAAGCCCAGACATTTCATCTGTTGGCCCAGCCCATAAGACGAAATCTTCCCCTCAGGTCAATATATATGGAAGGATGCACAATTTTTCCCCAACTTACATCGATCAGGTCTCGACCCAGCTACATGTCCCCTCCCTTGGAGATGTTCGCCTCTTTCATAGATGGGTAAAGTTATGCTTCAAACCCTCCATGACTGGGATTCCATCACCTTCCTCATCTGGAAGTTCCTCTGAATGGTATGGATGCCCAGCCTAAGGTCCCTACCACCAATTTGGGCCAATTCCCATGAGAATGTAGGGAAAAAAATTTATACGAGTCCCGCGTTTCAAATGCAGTTAGCGGTCGATGCTCATTTGTTCCTCCCATATCATGTCACAATCCCGGATCATAGGGTCCACCCCATGATGTACCAAACATCGAGTGCAGTGATTCATTCTTCCCCATCTCGAAGAGAAAATCTTCCTTTTGGGTGGTGCCAACAGTCGGGCCCCAGGCCCCGATTCTTTTATATGGAGTTTACAGCGTGGTGCAGGATTATGTCCCCATTCACATCGGGCTACTTTCCATGCTGTCTGCATCCCCTCACCAATGCCCTGCCTCAGGCCTCTTTGATTTTTTGGGCTATATCCCAAGTTCTTACCCAGAGCATACAGTGTTGTGAGGGATTATCTCCACATTCGCATCGGTTTTTCCATCGTACCATACACCTCCTCTGTCCAGGGAGTCCTTTTTTCCGACCTTTGTCCTCAATTCAAGACGTTAAACTGTGAGTAGGCCAGGTCGTCCTGACAAAAACCCAACTATCAGGCCCCTTGTCCTTTTCGGGCCCCATGTCCCTAGTTCATTCCTATGGGACTGTGCGGTGTGGTGTGGTATTACATCCCCATTCATGTTGGGTAACTCGTCGTGCCGTACACATCCTCGTTAGGGTATCCTTCCCCCTGGGCCATCTAGAACAACGTGTGTATAGATTCCAATCTTTATGGGATATGTAGGACCACCTGAATGCCTAAACATCAGGTCCAGCACCATCTTCTGAAAATCTCCATTCCACATTGGCCCCTTGGCCTAACTCTCCTGAGCAACTTCGTTGACCCTTTTGGCGGTTCACCAATGTGCCTAAGGGTACTCTGGTTTATGTAAACTGGAATGTCAGATTCTACTCGGACATTTCCACACCCGCTTTCCAGGCTTCATGTTTCCCTTCATCTGGACTTTCATCATCTTTAACAACTGGAGGGACCCCCAAGAACGGCCTGGATACATTTCCCAAGGGCTCTCCTACCATTATGGGCCAACTCCCCTGAGGTTTTCAGATAAAAAATCATTAAAATCCTGCGTTGTGAATATGGTTCGCGGTCGATGATCATTTGTTGTTCCTAACTCAGGATAACGTAATATGGAGACTATTTTTCATCCACTCTTAACAGTTATCATTAATCTTCACACCAACCCCATTTATCCCAAAATTTTGGTTACACAATTCAAATCCTTCTCCATCCTCATCATGTCCAAGTAGATTTTCGAAACTCTTGATATTATTCCTCAGTGCGCATCTGCGTGTTAAGGGAACAAAGACGTGTTAAATGTGTCCTTCGAGGCTCTTCACCGACTTACCTTCGATGTACGTTCTGGGTATTGTGATAAGGATCTTCCTCCCTTGTTTCCCACACCTATTTTAACTCATGTGGGCTTAGGGATCGGGTCGAGGTATACGCCTGCTTGGAATGATTCCATCCATCCATACCTGGTCCGAGCTCTAAGACCATAAACTATGATCTCATAATAACTATGTCTGGCTTCATTCCCATCCTCATGGGATACGTAGGACCACCCGGATGTCTAGACTTTGAGTCCAGCCCCACCTCTTAGGGATCTCATGATCTCTCGGTCACCTAGGCCCCTTGGCATGTCCCTCTCTAAATGAGGGATATAGGAATGATACAAGGTTTTTGGAGCTATACCCCCTTTTCCTGAGAATCCTCCATCTCTTGATCGCCCTCAAGTTGAGTCCCTCAACTCCTTTCAGTGATTAACCCTTGTGTTAAGAGTACTCTGGTCTAGGACCAAGAGTGTCAGATTCAACTTGGTCATGTTCCTTCCACTTGTCAAGCTTCGTGTTCCACTTCATTCGGGCTTTCATCACCTTTCACACCCAAAGGGACCCCCAAGAATGGCCCAGATACAACGCCCAAGGGCTCCCCTACAGTTACGGGACAACTCCCCCAAGGGATTTAGACAACAAATTGATGTAAATCTTGTGTTGTGAATATGGTCCACGGTCGATGTTCATTTGTTTGTCTCCATTTCAGGCTAATGCGACAAGATGTTGTGTTGTGATCATGGTCAGCAGTAATCCTCGTTCATCATGCCATCTTATTCAGGCCTTGAATTTTGGTGGCATGATTCACGTTATGTTCCACCCCATCATATCCAGGTGGACTCTAGAGACTCTTGGTGCAACCCCTCAGTGCACCTTTTCATGTTTGTGGGATGAAACTGCAATACGGTGTCCTTCGGTGCTCCCACGTTCTGAGCTCTAAGACCATAAACAAAGATATCCATTAAGGGTTATGTGCGGCTCAATCTTCATCCCTATGGGACACATAGGGCCACCCTCACATCTTGTTTTCGGGTCCAACTTAGATGGGAGCTAGTTTCTACTTCCCCTTTCACTCTCACCTCGCTTTGGTCCCCATGGCCTGAGGTTCCTATCTCGGGACTGTATACAGTGTAATGAGGGATCATGTCCCCATCCACGTCGGTTATGTCACACGACACCAAACACATTCCCCACCTAGCATCGCCTCTGCTACATCTACGCCGCATGATGTTAAAATGAATGCTTGTTCCTATCACACAACCCTAAACAGGGACATTATCGTCCTTTCTGCATGATGAAAAACAACACTCCATTGTGATGACCTCATTGTAGAGGACATCACGTCGGGTATTGGCCAGGTGCCATGCCGTTGTTCAATGCCTATCATGGAATGGTTGTTGTGGCGACACCATGTATTGCTACCCTAGGCCTGCTGCTTCACAAAAAACCCACTCACATTAAAGGAAAAACAATATTTTCAAATTCTTCTTCTTTTGGTGAGAGGTCCATGCCTACACTTCCATTTTTTTGGCACTAGTACCTTACCGTTCCACATTCAAGAAATATGTGTGGCTTGATCCCCATACCCATGGAGTACATAGGAATTCCTTTTCACTTTTATCAGGCTGAGTTCAACACTCGTTTTCGGTCCCATGTCCTAAAACCTCTCCCAAGGGGGTCATGCGGTGTGGTATGGGATTATTTCCTCATCCACGTCAGGTTTTGTAATTAACCGCTGCGTGCCTCCTATGTTTCCTCCCACCCATGGTGCGAATTCTACGATTCTAAAATAGGATCTCCCTGTGGGAAAGGACTCTGCTCCCTCTATCTAATACGTCTCGTTGTCATATTTAGATGCGTTTTGACAAAGAGCCAGAAGTGTGGTATTTTCATGGGGACATTCCCCTCGTCCCATGACCATGCTTTGTGAGCTCCCTATTTGGATCCACGTCCCCTTCCACATCCAAAAGGACCCTCAGACAACATTGATGTTAGGATTATGGGATCCCCATTGTTGTTGGGCCTAAGGGATATCCTATCGTTTCGGGCCAATGTCCCTGAGGCTCTCTGACAAAATTTTCGACATGGTCTCAGGTTTTGAACGTGGTCAACATTCGACCCTCATTTGTCTATCTTCATTCTAGGCTAATGAGATACAGATGCTACGTTTCCGCCACGGTCAATAGTTATCGTCTATCGTCACGCCGCCATCATTGTGATCCAAATCTCGAGTGTCATGATTCCCACATTTCCACTTCCTCATGTTCATGTGGAATTCCAACATACTCGGCTCTACCTCTTCGTGCATCTAGGTGCGCCACATGGATGGGATAGAATCATTGGGCCGGTATTCACCAAGCGTCCCTTATACCTAACATGTCCCTTCCTATGTCGGGAAAGATCCCCAATACTACTTGTTTCCCACATCTAGCACGACTCACGTGGGCTTAGTAGTTTTGGTGGGATATGTACCGGCACAACCAGGCTTCTCTTTGTCCTACATGACATTAAACTACGCTTCCCAAACTATGCATGTCTTTATTCCCATCCTCATGAGTGTTGGACTCTGTTTGGACTAACCATCACTCCACATTCCACGCTTTTCATTCCCCTTTATTCATATAATCATCCTCTATCATGTCTAGAGGGACCCCCTAATAGTATGGATGTTCGACCTATGGTCCACCTGCTATCATGGGCCAACGTTCTAGAAGACTGGTCATGTTTTGAGGGACCCCATAACAGTACGAATGCTCGACCTATGGTCCGCCAGCTGTCCTGGGCCAACGTCCCGGAAGACTAATCGATGATATTTGAATTAGGCCTCGTGTTGTGAACATGGTCAATGGTTGGCCCTCATTTTCTGTCGCCATTTCAGGCTAATGCAGTAAGGATACCGTTTTTTCTCCATGGTTAATGGTTTTCCTTTATTGTCACGCCACCCTCATAGTGTTCTGTATTTTGGGTATCATGATTCACATTTCCCATTCTCATCCGTTTGGACCAATTTCAGCTCCCCTAGCATTGCACCATTCGTGCACAATAACCCAATGGAAAAAACGGTAATTTGGTTTTTTTTGAGAACATCCTTCTCTGGCCTGGTCTCTCAAATTTCCCAGAAATCCGGACTGGTTATCCAAAGCATGGATGCCCGAAGCATGGTTTCCAGTACTATGTTTGGATTGGATGATGAGGTGACTATCTCTTGTTTCTCACATTGGGCCTGACCCACGTGACCTTAGGGAATTGTCGCTAGACGTCCCACAAACATTTTAAGGATGCAAAATAAATCAGTGCAAATAACGGACCTCATGCATGCTCTGACATTCATATATTTTAAAGCATGAAATTACATTTAATGGTTTATAATTATTAATGTACCTGGGGGTCAACTCTCCCCATGGACGGATTGACCCCGTCAAATGAGCATTGCAGCTCCGCCGCCCTTTGACTTGTGGCGTCCAGGAATTGATGCCACTGACTTAGCTCCCACTCCTCCTCAGAAGCGACGGGGTGTTGTTCGTCAGCCTCAGATCAGGCCCTCTCTATGTCAGCCTGAATGGCAGCCATCTCTCCAGAAGCTTTCATCATACGCTCTTCTTCCTCCACCAGCTGGGCCTTCAACCGCGAGATCAGCTCAGATTGAGCATTAAGAGAGGCTGAGTGCACATCCACCTGGGCCTACAGCTATTGGACCTCATTTTCAGCCTCCTAGAGCTTCATGACATTCATCGCCTTCCTCCGCTGCCTTCCCACACTAATCCCATGATCATATTCCCAGATCGTATTTTCCATGAGATCTCGGTTGAGCATATGAGGACGCTGGGCATCCACTCCCCCAGAGCACTGTTCGCACAACAGCGAGCGAAGTCTGTCCAATTCATTCAGCCATAGCGCTTGGGGGTGACATTGATGAAGCACGTTATTAGCTTCCATGGTCAGTGATAGACTATTTTATTGTCCTCTTCATCAGAGGTCATTTCGTCCCAGTCCGCGCAATTGGTAGGCTCATATGCGTTATACGCCCGTAAGAAATCTTCAGCAGGACCTGTGTCAGGCGTTGAATCTGGTACGACATCTGGCGCCCAGGAAGGCATTGTAGTAATTGGGTTGACCGACCGATCCTCATCATCAGACTCCACCTCAATGACCTCAGGCATGACCCTACTGGTGGTCCCTCCATTGACAAGGAGTGCAACAGCTCGGGTAGGTGGGGTAACTAGCTCCACCATCACCGGCATGCCCCTAGAAGGGATGCCCCCAAACATCTAAACCAGCCTTGCCACAACAGCCCATGCCAGTCGTAGAACTATACGTGACAGGGAAGGGCATGGACGTCAGTTGTCACGATCTACATATGACAGCCATGAATTCAGAGGAAAAGACTTATGGAGATCAAACTCGTGGTGCTGCTCCAGAGCTAGTGCTGATGGGACCCCAATGTGTGACCATCCATATGTTCTCGTATGGTCTGGAGATCATAGAGGATCCACCCCAGGTGTCCTAGCCCCGCCAGACACAAAACTAGACGCGGCCGCAGGCACAGGTTCTGAAGGTCCTACATCATCACCCGCTAAGGGGTGAGAGCAAGGTCTATGTACTAGTTCCTCCTGCGTGGTTCATGTATTCGTAAGAGGTCCATAATGTCCTGAAAGCGGACCCTAATGAATGAAATTTGGAATGCTACATCGATATCCTCTGCAAAATCGTCGGAATCCGAGTCTTGATCTCCGACTTCGCCAACCTCCAACGGGCTCCTTCCACCGGCCTCATCCTCCCCAGGGGATTTGTCTGATTTTTCCGGCAGGGGGAAGCGCTCTCCCAGTTCGGCGGCTGACAGCTGTGGGGGAACCATACAATCATGTAGCACACTTACCCGACTCGTCATCAGACACGGGGCACCACTGGAATGTACGTAGTCCTCCAGCACATCCAAATGCTCCTCCGCCTCCACCGGAGACACTGAAAAACTGGCACGGACAAGCCCTATACACAGTAAGACCATCTCGAGATAGTTCAAGTGTTCCCACATGACGGGCAGACTAAGGTGTTTCCAGTTGACGTCCCAAACGCCCCAGGCCTCCATGAAAACAACATTCTATGGAATGTCGATATGGCGTAGTAGCTTCCCCAGAGCCTGAGTGGATACCTTACAAAATCCCCTCAGTGGCTTCCCCTCCGGATGGCTCTTTTCTTCTAGGACCACTAGATCAACCGCTGCGGCCGCATCCTTAGCGGGTGCGAGCCTCACCTCCACGGAAGCCCCGCCACCATGAGAGGCCCTTTCTGCCCTCCGAACCCGACCACAGGATAGGGGAGGCCTGCAGTCACCACCCCGAAAGGTTGGCTACTTCAACATTTCACCAGGATAAGCCGACTCCCAACTGCTGGCATACTCTTTCACCAGTCCAAAGGAGACAGTGGATGGAGGCAATGCAATTCGCATTTTCCCATCTTCTCATATGAACATGAGCCACAAATGCCTCATTACACATGGGTTCTCTTCATGATGCACCTCCCAGTAGACCTATGGGGTCAACCACTGTAGGCTCCAGAATTGCCTCACAAACTGATGCGGGGTGTACGACTCACAGAGTGGCTCACGGTCCACCCGTTCCACCGAGACTCCACCTTGAAAGGCTAAGAGATATTCCCAATGTGCTTCCGTTCCCCTCTCGTCATCGGTGAGTACCCCCATCAGCAAAGGAAATGGGTGGAAGATAAACTCGTCCGGCTTCCACACTCGGTTCAGCACCATCGGTACGGTTAATTTAACATGAAAGCTCTCAGCCGCGTTCATAATGGAAGGGAGGAAGTTTGATCCCGGTGGAGATATAGGGTTTTGGTATTCGTAAAACCCCCTAATGTGCACTGTAATCCACCTATACAGAAGGCGGAGGTTCCCATATATCCCCGGTGGCTTCTTGCCCTCGCCAATGTGATGCAACATCTTATACAATATAGCGAGCATCGGAACTCCCAAATTTACCCTCATTCCCATGGCCATCATGGATTCCATGATTAACAAGCTAGGCCACTCCCCTATGTTGGTATCCCTCACCGGCAGGATCCAAATGCAGATAAGGGCCATGATAAATGTCGCCATCCTAACTATCGGCTGTTGTTCAGTGTTGACACAGAAACCACAGGTCTTCCATTGAATGTCCTCCAATTGCCGCCAATACGAGTGCTCCTTGCCCCGTTGAGCCCCCTTAAGACATGTTTGAGGCCTCATAGGGAACTCTCGATCCTCTAGGATGTTCAGGAACTGCTTGAACCACTTCTTAAAGTGGACATCTCTCACCGCCTCCTAGTCCTCTCCGGGGAACAGTGCCATCTGTGCTAGCGTGAGCTGCGACATCTGCTCCGGATCCTCCCATGTGCTCATGACGGGGAGGAACTCATCATAAATGGCCCCCAAGATCGGGACCCCCGAGATATGATGGAAATCTCACAGACTAATGCCAACCTCCCTGTGGTGCTGCTGAAAAGTGTTGTTCCTAGACCACCATCTGCTCAGCAGCTCCGACATCAGCTGTTTCGGTTGATAAATGTGGAATTGTGAGGCCCATGCAGCCTCAAACAAAGCCAGTATCCTAAGATCATCCCCAAAATCCTCTCATGAGGCACCTACCTAGTAGGCCCATGCCCAGTCATTGGTGACATTACCACCCGGGCGCATATCCCACTCATCGGACCACCCCTTTTTGGAATCCTCCAATGCCGCCTTCAGTATGGTGCGATACATGGGAGGGGACATTTCCAGTTGTAGTGGTTCCCCTTCAATGTTGTTCAGATGGTTGTACAAATAGTCGACGATGACTAGTGTGAAGTCCTCCCACACATGACCATCGGCCGCCCTGAACCATTGGCGTTGGCATGACGTGCTCCTGAACCAGCAAGCTGGTTCGTCCCTACTTGCCTCAGGAATGAAGACATCATCGCTCAGCCCGAAGCCATACAATGACAACTTCTTGCAGAGCGAATAGTTCTTTTGGAACTATGATAGAATATTTGTCAACAAATTAAGGTCTGAGTGGCTTCGGACCAGCTCCCCTAGGCCCAGACAGTTGGCCATCTCATCCTTCCGGGCGGCGTCTATGAGCACCCCCATCACAGCTTCTTGATGGGCCATTACGGTTTTAGAACTTGAAAAAATTACGGGTCGGGTCACAGAGATTGTTCACGAATATCGCTAGCGAAGATCGGGCGCAAAGCCAAGACGCGGAGCTGGGCCTCGGCTTGCAATCAGAAGTTCGCTTGGCGCAATCAAGGACTCGGAGACTCGCAGTTTTCCGCGAAGCTCAATTCACGGTGAGCAGACACGGAGGACGCATAGCTTCACGCATCGAGAGCACAAGATGAAAAAGTCGCACTTATGGAAGAATAAAATAGGTCATATCCATATTTTTAGGTGGCAGCCCTAGGAGCTTCGTGGTGCATCTAGCCCGCACAGAGCTTTGTGACGCTAGATCGTGTGGCCCCCGCCTGCCTCGTGCGACAGCTCCATGAATCAGCACTACGAACCGCGGATAATTTTGGCGATTTCCCTCAGACTCCGACCCTTGATCCCTTCGTGGCTCCAAGATTTAGGGGGGGCATTTGTTGGCACCAATATATTGGATGAAAAGGACGAAGAAAAAGTGTCCTTGTGCCCTTCCTCACGAAGCCCCGATATGAAGCCCCCTGCCTCTTCGGCCGCTGTGAAGCACCGGAGGTTGTAAACCTCCGCTAACGCCCTGACGTTCGTTAACCCTCCACGAAGCACTAGAGGTGGTAACGCTTCGTGAACACCCTGATGTTTGAAAACCCACCGCAATGAAAAGGAGGTGGTACCTATCCGCTAATTTGGTTGACGTTCGTGACATGCCATGAAGCCACTGAGGCCCCCTTTGTGCCACATGAGATCTACTTCATGGTGCCCCTTGCCTATAAATACTGAGATCCCCCTAATCTCTCAAGATGGACAATCCGACCTTTCAACTTCTCAACTCCCAAATTGCGAAGAACTCTTCGCTTTGGGTATCATGATATCCGCGATTTATTTTTTCTTCGTGAGAGGCCTTCGCCTTGTCTCGTTTTGATCCCCTCTTCCGAGAGGGATTCCCTTCACGAAGCCTAAGGGCCAACGTGAAGGAATGGGATTCCCAAGGGAACCCGGGTAGTCGCGGAGCATTTATGCTTCATGAAACACGCATCATGTACAAGTGATCCACATGCCAAGATAGGGTCACTATAATTCGCGAAGTACACTGCTCCACAACATCTTGCATCGTGATGCAGTGCTCCGCGAACACCCTTCCAATTCACGAAGCACCTCCCACTCGCACCTCTGCCCCATGATAAGTCCAAGGCACTCCACTTCGCGAAGAACACTCCTTTACGAGTGCTCTCCACTATGCAAAGCAACCAAGCTCTACATGGTCCCAGACTGTGGACACCTTTGCTTGGCAATTCTTATTCCCATGTGACCCTCACGGTTTGCATTATGTGATTTCAATGACTCATGCAGGACACCACCCAAAGAGTTGCTACACCTAATTCTTCTTCACATAGGCACGCTAACGACTATTTCTTCTTCGCATAGCCATTCTAATGTGGACCCCTCGATGGTTCGATCTATGACCCCCTTTTTCCACAGCCCTGCTGATGCCTTCCCTCCCACAAGGGGTAGAAGGTGAAGGTTATGTTAGTCCTAGGGGTGCGGAGTAAACCCACCTCGTCTGAGATGCAAGACGTTAAACTGCCCAACACCTCGTTCTCAACACATGACGTTAAACTGTGACCCGACCCCATGCCTCGCACGCAGGGTCCCCCCAGCTCGGACATTCTATATGCCACTCGTCTCCACAAGATTGGAAACACACTCACATGGGATGATATCCTCCTTATCAGAGTGGTATTTTTCCACGGGGGAAGGGCTGCATCAGAGTGTAAGCCCCAAGCCTCTCTTACGGAAGTTAGAACCCATGCACCTCCGTACTTCCCCACTGCGAAGGCCAGTGGAGGGAGCGATAAGGAACGAGGCACCTCCCATATTCGCACCCAAATCCCTCTCCCTTCACACTTTTCTACACTTTGGGACTCCATCCTGGAGTATGTCCCATCACCATGGGCCTCCTAACACCTAAGACCCTCTTCGGTTCTCAAATACGCACCCTTCGCGATGTGATCGTCAGGTCTCTGATGCCTCTTGTTTCTCACCCCGAGCATGACTAATGTGGGCTTAGAGTAAGCATTGATCATGGCAATGCCCTCATCCAGAATGACATTAAACTGTATGCCCTCGTCCATCCTGATGTTAAACTGTATTCCCTCATCTAGCATGACGTTAAACTGTATTCCCTCTTCCAGCATGACGTTAAATTGTATGCCCTCATCTAGCATGACGTTAAACTGTATGCCCTCGTCTATCATGACGTTAAACTGTATGCCCTCGTCCAGCATGACGTTAAACTTTATGCCCTCATCACGCATGACATTAAACTGCATTCCAGCCCAGCAATAATCCATTGTGACTATAATGAACTACGAGTACTTTGATCCATGTCATGGCATTGTACGTAGGAATCCTCATGTAGTTCAAGCCCACCACCAGTGGACCCACGGTTTTACCTTCACGTTGGTTCGCTAACAAAACCACCACCTAAACTACATGGTCTTTGATCCAGGTCAAGACATTGTATGTAGGAAGCCTCCCTTAGGTTCAACCCAGTCACCCATCGGACCATGTTCCTTTCTCATGTCATTTCTCTGACACCCACATCTCCCCCGAACTACGTCGACTTTGATCCATGTCAAGGCATGGTACGTAGGAAGCCTCCCTGAGGTCCATGCCAAATACTTGTTGGCCCCGACCATCTCCATGCCAGTGTGTCAAGCCCCCAAATTCACCTGAACTATGTTGTCTTTGATCCAAGTCAAGGCATGGTACGTAGGAAGCCCTTCAGTGGTTCAATCCCACCGTCCACCTGGACCAAGGTCCTTTTTCATGTCGGTTCTCTGACACGCCCCCTACTGTATGACATTAAACAACATCCCAATCCAATGGTAAGCCATTGAGACACTACCATCCAGTTTTTCTGATACACCTTCTTGTAAATAGAACAACCCCTTTTCCTGAACTACGTAGACTTTGAACCATGCCATGTCATGGTACATAGGAAGCCTCACGAAGCGCAATCCAACCACCCATTGGGCCAAGGTCCTTTTCACGCCGATTTGTCGGCGCTCAACCTGAACTATGTGGTCATTGATCCATGATAAGGCATGGTACCTAGGAAGCCTCACAAGGTTCAATCCCACCACCACCTGGTCATTCCGACCATATTCACGTTTGTTCTCCCAACACCATGGGCAGCCTAGAGTGTCAGCCCCACACATCCATCCCGAACTACATGGACTATGATTCGCTGCCGTAGGGATACATAGGAAGTCTCTTCGAGGATCAATCCAATCACCACCACCATCTCCACGATGGCTCATTTCATTCCTCCTTCACTCCATGAAATTATCTATCATCCATCCTGATTCTTACCCGGGCCGCCACATCCCGGTGAGATCATGCCACCCCATTCCCCTCTATAGCATTTGGAAAGCCGCCCACGGGATGGCTCCGATGTCGGCATTCCCTCAAGGGGGATTCCTCAATCGGATCCACCCCAGTAGGTGTTCTGATAAGGCCGATCCATCTCCAGTGGACGTTAAACTCACGACATACCCTGTGATAAACATGGGAAGCTGAGGAAAACCACAGATATATGCATAGGGGATATGATTCCCCGCACCTAATGTGGGATGTCTCGGGCTTCCACGCTCTCAATAAGTCCTATAATAAATGAAAAAAGATAGACACGACAATTCCCCAGCATTCAGACACGTTACTGATGCCTCGACATGACTACTCCCCCGAATGAAGGATGCTTCCCTGACCAGACCCTTTGGAATGTCCTGATAGAAGCAGTGTAATTAACCGTCGTCCATGGAAACATGGATCTAGGAAGATTTTCATGAACAACGTATTAAATCTATGAGGGAGACCTGGACTAGGTGACAAGTTCCAAGGAGGAATCCACAGAAGGAAGAACCGACATCCCCTCATCCTATTTCGATCAAGGAGTTGAAGTCCCTGAATATGGAGCAGATGTTGCCCTCCTTTGGAAAGATGGATTGCAGGGGAACAGAAAAGTCACGCCTGTCGCCCCCACCGGACGAACGTGCGCGCCCCAGAAAAAGCGTTGGAAACACATACCACCAAAAGAATTGGAGAATAATGAGAGGGAGAGGGAGAAGATAAATCAATTTGGAATAAACCACATATAAGAAAAGGTTTATATATGACAATTCATCTTGGAATCAATAAAATAATGTCATGAAAGGGCATGGAAATTCATTTAGAGGCTCTAGAATTTATATACATTGACATTGGGCTGATATAGAGTATTTAATGGTATAATTCTGGGGTTGGTAAATTTTTAAAAAAAATTGTGGAATTAAAATCATGTATGCCTGATTTTCTACTTGGGGTTTACAGTTTCCCCTAACCTTACACCATAATTGTGCACCTCTACTAGGAAGTGAAAAGATTCTCTTTATAGAGAACACAAGATGTCAAATAATGTGCTAGATGTGAAGAAACCTTATTGTCTAGGGTGGCATGGGTTTTAGGGCTAGTGTGCACTGTTAAGAAAAACCATGCTCCAACCATTCCTTTTATTTCATTCATATATCATTGCTCAAATGTTTACCCAAACACACCCCAATGTAAGCATAACATTATATGTACTCGATTTAATGAAAAAGATGACTTATAAATGAGCTTAACACATCTCCATTAATGGTTTGGGTTTTACATCTTCGTAAGATTCTCATCTCTTCCCTCACCCTTAATGGTAATAAATAAAATAAATTAAATTATGAGATGAGTCTTACAAATAATTAATCAACCTATATCCATTTTATGGAATTTTATTCCTTCAATAAAATGGGATTTCAATTTGTTAACTCTAAGTATTCATGGCCTATCCCACTATTGAAAACTAGGTTCATATAGCATGAAATAAAAGATATCAATGATGAATCTTATTATGTAGCACTATTTTCATGTTTAATACAAATAATAATAATAATGGAAATGTTAAATAATTTTACTAATTATTTAACAAGCACTCATCTCAAATAAACTCATAAAAATTACTCTTGTTAATTCTATATCACTCCCCCTAAACTCATATTTCTCACGAACCATCGTATATCTTTCAGAATTAATCTTTTTTAATCCATTAAAGTGATTAAAATGATATGGGAATACCTTAGAATCAGTTTTTCTCCCATTTAATGGAAAAAATATACACATTAACATTGAAAATGATGAGTTCATGATGGATACCACCTCTTTTTATAAAACTAGTACAACACTAATCATTCTCCTCATATTCCCCTCATTTAATTACTTTAATGTAAGTTTAAATAGAAAACAAATATAAAATAAGTCAGGACCCCAATGTTCCATAGAATATTCAAGGATGATGTGAGTTTTCTCCCAACTCAAACATTTTTCTTCTTATTTTCCCACCACTTCTATTCCCCTCCACTCCCATGATTTATTTATTGGTTATATTAGTTATATAATCTGTCCTCTTGTGTGGAGTATGATTATTTACTTTTTATAATAAATAATTTTCAGAAAAATGTGATTTTCCTTTAATTTGACTCATTTTATACATTTCTTCTTGAGATGGTAAAATTTTCATACAATTCCTTGTATCATGTCCAGGCTACTAGAATATTCCACACAGTTATGTTTAAACTTTCAAATCATTACATATATATTACATTTCATGTAATTTTTTATTCTATTCTATCTCAAAAACAATTATATTAGACTCAACATATGTTTGATTATTCTCTATTTAACTATAAAATTTTATTTCTTCTTGTGAAAATTTTATTCATTCCATATTGAATTGATTGGTCTTCTTAATGATTTTACAAGGATCTCTTTTAATTTTATTTCATCTATATTTAGAAAAATCCTTCACATCAACATCTAATATTTCTTCAATCAAAACAATAATGTTAATTAATATGGTAATTGAATCCATATTTGATCTTTTATTATGTCAATTAATTTAAATTAGATGGATTAATTTCAGTTACTCATAACATAACCTTTCTTACCATAGTAGAAGCTTATTTTTATAATAAGTGTGATTATATTTTTTATTCGTTAACAACATTATTAGGAGTAGAATTATACATATCTTTATTATTATATTCACATAAATGTAAATAATTTATTCCTTTGATAATATAATTTACTTATTTCATGGTCTTCACTCTTCATTAGAATATTATTTATTATTGACTATTACATACCATCACAATGCATTATTGTTACCAATTTTATTTTAGTAAGCACAAAAAAATTCAATGCAACTAAACCTATTCTTTGTAGATAGATTCACCCCCTTTTATGATTTTTGTGCATATTTTTTGGAATTTATTTTACCAATAGATCTTATCCCTCTTAATTTAATATTTTTTTATTTTCATACATTGAAAAAATGATAGAACAAAAAGTTGAATGATATTTATTCTTATGTGTGATATTCATGATATCATTGAAACCATGATGCTTCGGTAATACATTAATCATAATTTTTAATTTCTATGTGGAACACGAATCGATAGAGTTCTCTATATCCCCCATTAAAGATATGGTTGGTTTTTTATATGTATTCCTCACCCATAGATGTATATAAATTAATTTAAACCATATATATGTAGATAATCCCACATTTGTGAAATCATAATTATACGAACAATTGGATAACATATTTCTGGTGATTTATATGAATGATTATCTAGATCATATAATCCTTCATTTATAGAAAATATGAGTATTCTTGGAGTTGTAAACCTTATTATAAATTTGGGATGTTGCAACCTTAAATTTAAAAATTTATATTGTTTTTAAATTTTTTTTTACAAAATCAATTTTTCATCATGTTTAATATAGTTCATGTTTAGAGAATATTTCTCTTTCTTAACAAATGATATACTATATTCCTATTCAATATTAAGCTTTTTAATATTATCCTAATGCATCTTGTGTCTCTTTTATAGAATTTTAAAACCCCTTTATCATATATTATTTTTTCTTCAGTTTATCATTGTCAACATTTTTTTATATTTTATGATTTTTCTATTGTCCATGTATTTCTTAAAAGAATAAATTTTATCACCACTTTCTAAAAAAATATTCCTTTCAATTCTTCATCATTAATTGAAATATTTTTTCATACGATACGATAAATTTAACTTTTGTATCATAATACATGGTACATTTGTATTATATATATGAATAATATCATTATAAGAATCATTAATATTGATTATTTATTCTAATTATAGACCTTTTTGAAAATGATTCCACTATTTTATCTGATTCTTATTGAAGCGGTGTTTTTTCATTGTGAAATCTATTTATGTATTGAAATATATGTGAAATAGAAACAAGTAGATATATTTTCTTGTAATCATTTATTTAATATTATTTATCATTGAATGGTTCATTTAACACAACATCATGATAATATAATCATGAGTCTTCATACTATTATTCTTTATTAATTGAATTATACTTCTTATTATACCATTCCAAATTTCTCATATTATATTTAAATATACCCACTATGGATTTTCTAATTTAATCAACATGAGTAGAAACTAATTCTTCCATCTATGATACATCTGACAATTCAAAAAATATAAAATTCATGTATTCTCATAGAACTGTCTTACCAAATGATGGGTCATTAATTGGGGAACATTCTATGATATAACTTGTAGAGGTAGTATCTATGTGATATCCTTGAGAGGGGGATGGGTGGATCAATTAACCTTTTGTTTTACAAATTCATATCTTTTAATTCAACCCATTTGGATTGTTAGATCATTGTTCCACTATTAATATTTTCTCTATACATTTCCAGAATATATTGTAAATAAAATATTCAGAATAAAATGATTTTCTTGTTTTAGTTTCAATATGATCCCACACATTCAATGTTGGTTTAACACACCATCATTGATTCTAAACAACCAAAACTATTTAGTAGTGTTTTCAATTTCATTTATAATTGGAAAAAAATTGTTAATAAATTTTATCAAACTAGTTATACACCCATGTAATAAGTCTTATAGTTGTGTATGGATATTAAAATAAGATACCAAATCTTATATAATGATTTTTTTTATTCCCCATCATTAAATCTTCATCCACAATAGGTTATACACAATAGTTTTAAACATCTTCATCTTATTTTTATTCATCAATCAAAAGATCATTTTTTAGATGTAACTCATTAACCATAAAATATTGATGTTCCTCTATGATTTAATTACCTAAATTGGGTCTATCGTGTAAATAGATTCAATATCTCAAAAAATCACGGATCATTTATGTCAATATTTCATAGAATTTTTATATTTATGGAATGATAATATAAGGAACTGGACTAATTACATTACATAGTATTGATTTTAGTCATGAAAAAACTTTTTTTTACATTGAGGATACTTTCATGTTTAAAGATTTAGAGAATTGGGACATAATACAGTCATAAAAGTACACATTATTACAGAGTGGATACCATAAAATTAGTTTCCATTTTTTTCAATATTAAATACACTAAAACATAAAACTTGATTCCTTGACAATTATTAAAAAATTTACATGGATTAATTATTTGAAAAACACATCAATTAACCTGTGAAAATCATTTAGACCTATGGAGGAGCAGAAAAACTCAGTAAGGGATATAAAAAGAAGGAAAGAACACATTTGTCCATAAATACTAGTAACGTTTGAAATCACATCCAAAATACGTACTTATCACCTGTATATATATACGTACATTGTGAAAAAATTGATATCCCCAATAAATAAGAACATAAGTATAACCATAAAGTTATCTTGGGGAATTAGTAACATAACCTTGTAACCCCCTCATAAACCTTATAATTTATCACCCTCATGGCTACCTTACTATTTGTGTAACTATCGCAGTTACACTTAGAGTAACCGTATGGCAGACCGCCAACATACACATACTCAATGCGTTTAAGGGAAAAAAATAGGTCCCACCCTTCATCATAAAAAATGTCCATGAACTAGAACATAATCACACAACATGAATAATAGCCTAATAACATTAATTTTGAACTTTGTAAATCATAATTCTAAAAGAGTATTTTAAAAAGAATATCTGTTATATATATCATATAATTGATGCGAAACTTAATACAGTGTATGGAATATGTATAAAAACTATAAATTCACAAAATGAAAGATAATATTTGAAAAATAAATCACACTATCAATTATAATTACTAAATAAATATCAAAATAAAAGGATAACCCAAAGAATGGAAATCGGGTTAAGAATTCCCTTCCCTCTGGTTTGTCTTACTTCAAATGTGTTTAAACATTCTGTATAATTGTTAAATGAGTGTTATTATAATTTCAAATAAACATGTTCCTATTTTAACATCTTATATTATAATTTAAAAACATCATTTCACCCTTTAATTGTTAGTATTTTCTCCTTGCACTGTTTTTGGGTGAGTTCATTAACTGATATTCAAGATTGGTTCATGATGGATGTTCTTGTCGATTGGAATTGAAACACCATAATTGGAATGGATTAGTATTTACATATTTCATGTTCCAAAAATTATACCATATATCATTCTGAATTCTTACATTAGTATGATTCATATGTTAATACATTAATGATGTTTGTTTAGATCATTTTATTGGTTCTTTGATAATAACGACCTCATTTTGTTTTATAAATTAAAACCATGTGTACAAGAGAATTCCAAAACCATGGATGAAGCATAATACATTTATTATAACCTAGATCATCCATAAAATATATTTCATGAACCGAAATGAATGATTTAATGAAAAATGAAATCACATTGTCCATGATGTCGGTAATTCGACACATCATGGACAATGTTTTTAATTCATTGAATAAGTGGGATAGGAGAAGAATAGTGACACTAAATTTTCCATGAACATGAGAACATCAAGAATATAAATTATTTTTGAGATTTCATAACTCTTTGTTATGAGGAGGCGAGAAATGAATATTAAATGCAATGAATCTTAAAATAAAATAAAGCATCATAAATTTCTCATGGAAGTTCGACTGCCTAAAGGCGTCTCTTAATATTCCATAAAAATAGTTTAAAGTGAGAAAGTAGATATATTATCACTCTTAAATAATATGGAGAGTAAGGGAGAAATAGTTGAAATATCCTAAAATAACCCAAAGGGAAAGGATGTGAATATCATGAAATGAAAGAAAATAACGAAAATAAAAGAGGATGTTTACCTCTAGATATCTTTACATTGAGATCCTTCTTTAAGGGGTTTGTTTTTGTCCTTTTGGTGAGACCAGCTCATCTAGGACATGGGGAATTGACTTGGGGGGAGTATTAGGAAGAACATAGGCATATATCGAGGATTTAGAGGTGTGGGAAGAAGAGGTAAGTGAGTGTGATATTTATAGTGGAGGAGAGATGGTATATTTCATTATTTTAATAATTATTATAATATTTTTGCCCAATATTTTGAATAATCATAGTTCATGTGACCTAAAATTGTAATAATGTCATTTTATTTGGAAACAAGTGTCCATGCATCACTTATGATGCATAAATAGTGTATTTTACTGATAATTTTTTTATACGGTATTTTATCGTATTTCACAATTCATCACAAATTGTTGATCTTTTGAAAAATACAAAAAAATTACCCTAACCATTTTTTGATGTGTAGAATTCAAAAATGAAGACCATTTTTTGAAAATAATTTTAAAAATATTATTAATTTATACTTTAAATAAATTCATACATAATTCAAAAAGTAACAAATATAATTCTATAACAACTCTATATCATGATGAAAAATTAACCAAGATGTTATTATCTTAAAGCCATAAAAAATAATATAATAATAAAATTTACTATTCATTAGGGTCAAATTACAATTCATATTACTATTGATAAAGGGAATGTTACTATTAAATAAAAGTTGGTTTCATCAGACTCCAAATAACATACTGAACACAATTGTATATATCCCTTTTTAGAAATTCATAAAATATAAGAGGATAAATTATTTATAAAGGCTAGTTATAAATATCTACATAAAACAAAGAAACATGCATTTGGATTTATTTTCCAAAAAACATGCGGTGTTTTATAATCCCTACCTTCTGGAAATTGTGTCCTCGCAATTTTATTTACTTATTAAACAACTGAGCGTATTTTTCTCACATAGCATTTTCAGACTCCCTTGTTGCTTCTTCATCCATGTGGTTTCTCCAAAAAAACCTTTATGTGGTGGATTACTTTATTACACAATACCTGTTCCCTTCGATCAAGAATCTGAACTTGTTTCTCTTCATAAGAAAGGTTCTCTTCCAACCGAAATACATCTGGGATCAAGACATGTGATTAATCTGGCACATACTTCATCAACATTGAAACATGAAAAACATTATGTAATTGAGACAAACAACGAGGAAAAGATACTTGCTATGCAATGGATATAACATTATCCAATATTTTAAAAGGACCAATTAACCACAGACATAGCTTTCCTTTCTTACCAAAACACATCACACTTTTCCAAAGAGTGTTTTTAAAGAAAACATGGTCACCTACCTCGAAAGATAAGTCTTTCCATCTGTTATCTACATAACTTTACAACCTACTCTGAGATTTCCTCATGTGTTTCTTGATTATATTCACTTTCAGAGCCACTTCTTCTACTAATTTTGGCCCCATATACTTTCATTCATCATGTTCGTCCCAAAAAACTAGAGTCCAACACAACTTCCCATAAAACCCCTCAAATGGTTCCATCTGTATACTGTAATGAAAACTGTTATTATAAGAGAACTCAAATTAAGAAAGATGATAATCCCAACTTACTTGATAGTCCATTGAACAACCTCGGAGCATATCCTCCAAAGTCTAAATCGTTCATTCTGATTTCCCATCTGATTGAGGATTAAAAGTTGTACTGAAATTTAACTATTTTTCCTACAACTTTTGATGTCCCTTCCAAAAGATAGAACTGAACCTGGGATCTTGGTTAGATACAATGGAAAGATGAACTCAATGTAACATAAAAATATCATTAAGGTACAGTCAAGATAGTTGATCCAAATACGATGTATCTCGAATAGAAAGAAAATGTGATGATTTTTTCACACGATCAACAATAACCCAAATTTCATTGTTACCTCGAGAAGTTTTCCGTAGTCCCACCGCAAAGTCCATGGATACATTATCCTATTTCCACTCCGGCATTGGAAAGGCTGAAGCATCCCCTTAGGTATTTTCCACTTTGCTTTAATATGTTGACATGTTAAGCATTTCACAAAAAAATCAACAATAACTATTTTGACTCCATCCCACCAATAATACCTTTGAAGGTCTATATAAATCTTATTACTGCAATGATAAACTAAAAATGGAGAAATATGACCTTCACACAACGTCCATATCTTCAGCTGAGAAGCACTAGGCCCACACAACATTTTTACAAATATTAAAACACAATCATTATCATGGTTTAAATCTAGAAACATACCCATTTTAACCAATTCTACCTTTTTCTGTAGCTCATGGTCTTCCTTTTGTGCTCACATAATTCTGTATGACAATGATGACTACACAGAAACCTGAAACAAAACAGAGGTATTTCCTGCACCAACAGCTTCTAAGACAAAATTCATTAAACCATTAATTAAGGGAACATGTTCCAAACAAAGCATGGTTAATGATGCATGATGTTTCTGACTCAAGGCTTCTCCACATTTTTTACCATTCCATGATGGTAATTGATCGTGCAATCATAATCATTTATCAGTCCAAGCCATCTTATCTGGCTCATGTTTAATTCTTTTTGAGTGAATATATTCTTTATAATTTTATATTCTGTATATATTTGACATTTGGTTCCGTATAAATGACCCCTCCAAAATTTCAAATCCATAACCACAACTTCCAATTCTATATAATGTGTGGGATAATTTAACTCAATATGTTTTAGTTTTCTTGAATCAATAGAAATTACCTGACCATTTTTCATCAATAAAAACCATGTCACTATAAAGAAGCATCAATGTAGACATCAGACTCACCATTTCAGGAAGGCAAGGCCAAAACTGGAGCATTCACCAATCTCTTCTTCAGTGCCGGAAAAACAACATCACATTCTACTATTCAAAAAAATAACCCCTTACTGTGTTAACATAGATATCAGGCTAGATAACTGAGAAAACTTCATTACAAAACATTATTAATAACCTTTTAATCCAAGAAAACTAAAAATCTCTATAACATTTGCAGGTCTTGGCCATTCATCAACAACTTTTGTTTAGGAATGATCAACTATAATTCCATTCTTATTTATAGTGTTCCCAAGAAAAGAAATATGTTGCCACCAAAAACCACACCGGTTGAATTTTCCAAACAGTTTATTTTCTTTAAAGGATTGTAAAACAACCCTTATATTCTTTCATGCTCAACTTGATTTTTAGAAAATTCTAGAATTCTATCAATAAACACAACCAAAAACTTATCCAAGAACTCGTGAAATAATATATTCATAAGATTCATGAATACAACAAGTTCATTAGTTAATCCAAATGGCATAGCAACAAATTCATAATGCTCATATCTAGTACAAAAGGCAATTATTGGGATTTCATCCTCCTTCACCTTCATCTAATGGTATCCAGATCTCATGTCAATAATGGAAAAGTACGGAGCTCCCTGGAGCATATCATACAAGTGATCGATATGAGGCAAAGGGAACTTTTTTTTACGAATGATGTTTTTCAAAGATCTATAATAAATGCAATGTCACATGAAACCATATTTGTTTTTATCAAACAAAACAAAATCTCCCTATGGTGAAGTGTTAGGATTAGTGAAGCCTTTATCAAGCAAATCCACCAACTAATTTTTTAATTTAGGAAGTTCTATTTAAGCCATATGATATGGGGTGTTTGAAATTGGATTAGCAACAGGAACTATGGAAATTGTGAATTCAAATTACAAATTAGTTTTGAAAACATGTATATCATCAGTAAAAATATTAAGGTATTCATTTACCACATGCACAACATCAATCTAAACCGTTCCCTTGTTTTCTACAATACGAGCAAGATAAATTTCATTTCCATATTTCAACAGTTTCTCTGATTCCTGATATGTTATCAATTGTATGGGTTCATTCTTTTATACAAATTGAAAATCTTTCTGGAAGAAAAATCTTTAGGTCTACAATTTATCTTAACATGATGAACCGAAAGTCAATCCATTCTCAGAATCACATCAAACTCAACTAAGAGAAAAACAAAAAGGTTTGCAGATAAAGCCTTTCAATAGACCATTATAAAAAAATTCATATCATTCCAATTTGGTATAACATTTCTCCATGGGTTTATTACAAAAATCTATGTTTTCATTTTTAAGGTGATATTTCCAATTTACCCAAAAACTTCTCAGAGATAAAGGAATGTGCAGACCCCGTATCAAATGAAACATTAGAAAAATCTGAGTAAACAAACAAAGTACCTGATAAAAGTTCATTGGATGGTTAGACATATACTGACGTGGTTGCAAAGGATCTCACTTAAACTTTCTGCTGGTAGTCTAGCTTCTTTGCAATATTCAGATCTCTCTTTTGGAAGGAATTTTCAAAATTACCCATCTCACCACATTTAAAACACTTTAAAATTTTCATATCAATTTTAGTCATTTGATCATTTTCATTTCAATCTATGTCCATATGTCCAAACTGACCGCTTTTAAAACACTTCCTAGTTTGGCTATGACATTCCCCAGGGTACATATTGCCACACTTTTCACAAACCAAAAACTGGATTTTCATACCATAAGATTTCTTTGGTTGATTATTACCAATTTATTTCCATATGGACCTCTTATTCTCCTTGATTACAAAATTCTCATGATCATCAGCAAACACCATCCCTACCCTCTCAACACATCAGAAAAATTTCTCCGAACTTTTGAATTCACGGGAGGCCAATATCCTTCGACACCTTGGCTTCGGTCCTAAGTAAAAGCGGTTGACTTTTCTATCATGATCCAGAATAAGATATAGATCATACCTCACCTGTCTAGTGTAGTTCGCTTCATACACGACCACTAACGTTTCCTCCATCCATTTTAATTCAAATAATTTCTTCTCCAACCTAAGTCTCACCACCTTAGGAAAAAAAAATTCATGAAAAGAATTTTAAATTCATCCCACTCTAAGGAATCAAAATCTACTATATCACTTATATTATTTACCATTTTCCACCACTGATAATATTCACCTTGAAAATGATAAATTTAAACACATACCTTTTCATTACTGGAACATAACATAACGAAAAATATCCTTTCAGTGGATTTAATCCATCCTTCAGTAGCTACTAGGAAAAAAGATCGATTGAAACCAGGAAGGTGTGGTCTCATAAAATGTTCCAATATTGTCATTATATTTTGGGGTACCTAAAGTTTTCTTCTAGAATGGATGCCACCACCATTTATTTTATACGTTAGCTGAACCATTACTTTCACAAACTGCTCGGTTCAAATCCCTACAATTACGGGATACAGATCCAGAAGGATGTCGTTCCGTCGGTTCCTCTCCTCTTTACCTTATTTGTTTCTTATATGGACTACCATTTTAAACAAACGTAACGTAGGCAAATAAACATGGTGATCTTTAAATTTTATAACATTTCTAATTAATCATCGAGTAAATATCATTTATGGTATTTAATTTAACATCATCCAAATACTTAATGTTATCTAAACCATTCTTTGATACCAACTAAAAGGACGATGTCCTTATTACATTACATAGTCATTAATTTATTCAAGAAAAAAATTCCTTTTATATTGACGATATTTTCTAGTTTAGAGTTTAATGAAATGGTAAATAGTACATTCATAACATTACACATTGGTACAAAATGGATACCATAAAACAATTTCCATTTTTTCACTATTTAAAAAATTAAAAAAGTAAAACATGATTCCTTGACAATTATTCTACATTTAAAATGGCTTCCTTATATTTATTACACATAAATTAACCTATTAAAATCATTTAAAACTAGGGAAGATCATAAAAACAATGTAAGGGATATAAAAAGAAAGAAAGAACACATTTTTCCAGGAATACTTTTAAGGTATGAAATAATTTCCATGAGACATAATTATAACCTATATATAAAATTACTTTGTGAAACCTAAGATTTACACAATACGTAAGAACGTAATTATAACCATAAATGTATATTGAGGAATTACTTACATAATATTATATCCCTCTTGGCTACCTTATAATTGGTAACCCTCACGAATACATTACTATTTGTGTAACCATCACCGTTACACTTGGAGTAACCATACGAACGACTCCCAATATACACACAACCAATGAATTGGAGGGAAATATAGGTCCCAAACTTCATCATAAACAATTCCCAAGAACTAGAACATAATAATACAACAATAATAATAGCATAAAAACAATACTTTTGAACTTTGTAAAACAGAATTTTAAAAGAGGATTTTAAAAAGAACGTCTATTATAAATATCATATTATTGTAGAGAAACTTAATTGAGTTTATGGAATATGTATAAAAACATTAAATACATATAATTAAACATAATATAAGAAAACCCCATTAGAAAATTAATTTTTAATACCACATAAATAATGAAGTATAAGGTTAACCCAAAGAATGGAAATCAGATTAAGAATTCCCTTACCTCAGGTTTGTATTACATCAAACTTTTTTAAACATCCTGTATAATGGTTAAAAGAGTGTTATTAGAAACTTAAAGAAACATTTTAATGTTTATAAAATCTTATATGATCATTAATAACATAATTTCTCCCTTTAATGGTTAGTATTTTTCTCCTTTCACAGTTTTTGGTTGAGTTCTTTACATGATTTCCAAGATTGGTTCATGAAGTATGTTCTTGTCGATTGGAATTGATACTCCAGAAATGGAATGGAGTAGTATTTTCATATTTAAAGAATCGTAAATTATTCCATTTAGGATTTTTAATTCTTACAAGAGGATGATTCAGAACATAATACCTTAATGATGTTCATTTAGATCATTTTAGTTGTTCTTTGATAATAACGACCTCATTTTATTTTATAAATTAAAACCATGTGTAAACAAATTACTGAAAAGTAAATGAGACATAATACATATATTATAACTGGGTTTAACTATAATATATTTCATAACTATACATGAAGGATTTAATGAAAAATGAAATCACATCATCCACGATGTCGGTAATTCGACACATCATGGACAATGTTTTTAATTCTTTGAATAAGTGGGAGAGGAGGAGAATCATGATGAATAATTTTCAATGAATAGGAGAATATCCATAATATACATGATTCTCAATCTTTCATGCCTCTTGCATTATATGAGATTAGGAAATATGAAGAAAAGAAACAAATCTTGAAAGAAAAGAAAACATGAGAAATTTCTCACAAAAATTCAGCAGCCTAATGACGTCTCTTAAAATTTCATAAAAATATTTTGATGAGAGAATGGGGATTTCTCATCACTATTGAATAACATGAATAGTAATGGGGGTATGGAATGAAATATACCAAAACAATACAAATGGAAAGGAATAAAATTACATAAAATGAATGAAAAGAAAGAAAAAAGTAGGATGTTTACCTCTTGATCTCTTCTCCATGAGATCCTTCTTAAGTGCTTTGTTTTTGGACTTTGGATGAGAGCAGCAACTCTAGGATGTGTGGAAGAGCTTTTGGAGGCATATTGGCTAGAACATATGTAGGGATCAAGGCATGAGAGGTGATGGAGGAAAAGGGGAGTGAGGGTGGTATTTATAGTGGAGGAGAGGGGGTATTTTTCATTATTTTAATCATTATTATAATATTTTTGCCCAAAATTATTAATAGTATTAGTTCATTTAACCTAAAATAGTAATGTTGGAATTTTCGTTTTACCAAGTGTCCTTACATTATTTATGATGTCATAAATAGTGTATTTTACTGATAATTTGATTATACGACATTTTAACTTATTTCACCTTTCATTGAAAATTCAAGAATATCAGAAAAACCCCAAAAATATACCCTAAATTTTTTTCGACATTTAGAATTAAAAAATGAAGTCTCTTTTTGGAAAATAATTTTCTTAATATTATTAATTTAATTTTTATATAAAATCATACCTTATTCAAAAATTACCAACTCTAATTCTATAACAACTTCTATTTCATGATGAAAAATTAACCAACATGTTATTATCTTTATTCAATAAGAATATAAAATAATAATAAAATTTTCTATTCATTTGGGTCATATTACTATTCATAGGGGTATGCTACTATTCACAAAAAAAACATGTTGGTTTCATTAGTCTGCAAATAACATACTAAACACAATTGTATAATACCATTTTTCAAAATTTAAAAAAAAATAAGGGGGGATTTTATGATTAAGGGATAGTTATAAACATATACTTAAAACAAAGTTCATTTAATTTATAGTTTTTTTAGAACAACTTGGGGTGTTAGAGAATATGTATTCCTCAGGTAATTAATATTCTTGAGCAGATATTCCTCCATCAATCAAGGAATCCCTAGCCTTAGTCACTATGTCTTGAAATATTATTTTATATTATATATGTATTGAAATAATATATCTAATAAATTTGTGAAATAAAAAATTTATATTTTTATATAATTTACATTATAGTGATCGTAATAACTAACTCATTTACATTTCTCTAGATTACTTATGCAAACACCAATGAGAATCTCCTCCACAATAACTATTTTCCTACACCATAATCCCGAAACACACATTATATTAGTCTGTTAGGAAATTCCTTTTCACAAATTGTCACAATTATATCCTCACATATGTAATATAACATGATTTTAATACAACACACTATGATATCACTACACCTTCATGAATGTCTCCATATTCATCATTAAATCCTCACATTCACATAATTTTGTCACTTATACATATGAATGTATATTATATATTATATGTTACGTAAGTCCTTCCTCATGTAAAATTTAATATGTGATAACTATGTATTAATATCTGATATATATAAAATATGCAGTCATAATGTATTGTGGACACATAAATAGTAATGTGATGACCTTCCTCTACTCGTGTCAACTAGCATGTGAGGTTACCTTCTTCACCCATTGTCATTTAAAAATCACACTATCATCATGTATAATCATTATTCTTCATGTGAGTTGGTTTTCATGACATAACATTTTATTCATCCAAAATAATCATATGGGTTATCTTATTCTTCATGTATCAAATGTGGCTTTGGGTGTCAATCTGTCTCCATTTTTCTATGTTATCACTTAACATCTTAATTTTTTACATTGATGGATGTACATAATTTTTTTCATAGTGACCAATTTTTATCATAAAAATAAAGAACTCTCAAAACATATTCCTTAAGAAACATAGAACACTCATCCCAAAATTATTATATATGGGGACCTAACCACAAACTATATTTTAATTTAAACAGATTCATAAATCATTAAATGCCATCAATGATCATGTTGTATCCCATTTATTTCGACACCTACACTCACTGTAATTTAAATTAATATGATACAAAATGATGTTGAATTAATTGTATATATAGATATCCTTTATTATTATTTTTTAATCAGTTTCCATCCATGAATACAATATTTCTCATTTTTTTTGGAGAGATAATTCATGCATCCAAACTGTTAAAAAAATCATCATTATTCCACTACTACTAGACACGTAGACTATTTCATATTCATGATTCAATTGAATGGTCAAGATGATTCTCATCATTTTAATGAAGCTGGAATAATAATAAAATATTGATAAAAACATAAATATGATAGAATATTTTGTAATTATTTTTCACGATCCAATAATGAGGGCTTCCGTAAGAGGAAGAAGATAACCACTAGAGATGATCAGACCACATAAAAAGATTTGATTTCATGGTTGAGATATAATCATATTTTATAAATATATTAATAGTTTTTTCATTGGTTCCTACTCCCACATAAAATAAATTCTTGTCCAGACACCACTAGATATGGTGATCAAGGCCATTAAAATACTAGTAATGCATCTGGGTCTGATCAAGTATTCTCTTCTCAAATACTAATACATGTCACTTCATCTGATCACATTCCATTGTTCACCTAAATGAACTCCTTTTTCATTATTTATCAAATGTTTAACTTCCTCCGCACTACTCCAATAAATTTAATATAGACATTATTCTGAGTGTCCCAGGGTATTATTGTTACATGAACATCTAATATTATATTCAAAACTTCTCATGAAAACATGTTTGTATCTAAATTATCATATCTTAAATTCATCATCAAATATTTGACTCAAATATTCCCATTCATACATGTTACATACATTATTCCAAATTAATGTTATTATAACACAAGTTATATAAATTAATATCATCTCCCTTTTTTGACAAGTAATGGGAGGATTGTTTCATCATCCATGTCATCCAATGGATCCATATTAATCCTATTCTAATAATTACTCCCCATACATTAATTACATCTCAGTTTTAATGAGAAACAATATAATTCACATCACATAGAACTTCCCTATATCCATTACCTGATATTTTTATCAACACATATAAATCATATATTCCAAACCGCATACCCCTCAAAACGAAATTACAGATTTCATTAACACATGTACCAAATATGTAAATTACATGTAATTTAGAAATTTATTCTGGAATTTGAAATTTTTAATCATATTAAAACATAACTCCTCCTTACCATATTTAACATTATGTTTAAAATAACCTAGAATGTCTATTTTTGAAAAATTTCTATACTCACAAAACAGATTTTATTATTATAGTTTCATCCATTGAACACATTATAAAATCCATAAAATACAAAAACATGGAAATTATATGATCAATTAATTTAACCCCAACACTTTGAGAATATTTTGTAAAACACTCTTTCACACATTCACTTTTTTGGAAAATTTCCATTGATGAAAAAATGTATTCAATTAACATGAAAATCATTCAAGAAGTCCCAAATCCCTCTATGTCAATAATATAACTTATTGTTTTGAGTATATGAGTTAAGAATTAGGTTACTTTATATAATATGCATATTATATCATTTGATACATGAAGGGAATCATATAAGTGATCTCATTAACATCATGATCCACTTGTGAAATAAAATTCCGCAATTAATGTTTTTACTAGTGTTACAACATTCAAACAATAAGAAACTATTTTTCATTGGTTAATCTTAAATTTTTGTTTGAAAATAATGATTATATTAATATATAATATTCTATTTATCAATGTTTATTTTGTCTTAAAAAACATTTAATAATTAATTTTCTAACATCTGATCCCACTAAAATCATAACCCAATTAAAATCCATCGTATCTAATAGGGTTCCTTGATCCATATTTTATTGAGATTTGGTTGGATTTTCCATTGATCATCTCACTAAGATATTTAGTTATGGAATCATCATAATCATATCACTTATGATTCATAGATATCTGAGTAAAAAATCATTGATCAACCGATCCTTTGGTAATAATATACAATATTTCCTTGGTAACATGATACTAATTTATACATATGTCTAATTGTAACCAGAAGAAAATTCCGATAACAAGATCTCAATCCTATTATGTCATCCATTTATTTAATTCCATTGAAAAGATAATCTAGTGATACAAACATTTAGTTTTACCTACCCATTTGGATGATCGATGTCCACATAAGTGGCTCTTTAGAAGGAAAGCATGTCTTATTATTTTTAATGGGATCTTTCGAGAACAACATATCTAATGTACTTCAATTTACATATATTAATTGATTGAATTATTTAGTATTTGAAATGATATATATTATACAAAATAAAAACATTCAAACCCTATTGATGAGTATATCATTATTAAACACATTTTTTGTGACTATCCCGAACCAAAAATCAACTATATTCTTACATATCTAAATGAATCATTTAGATAATGTACATGTAACTAACTCATGTGAAGGTTTATAATTATATAAAATCTATAATCTCTACATCAGTAATCATTTATCCACATATTGATTACCCAAACATTTCATGAAAAGGAATAGGCCTCACTATATGTGAGCAGTTTGGCCAAATGTGCATTTAAGCATGGATATATTACTGCAGATATGTCTCAATTCCATGGTAAAGAAAAAAATATGAATATAATATAGTTAACAATTCAATTCAACAACATAACCCAATACTATCCAGTGTTGTGATTAAAGAAAACTAAATCCATTATTAGAACAAGCATGTAAATCATTAGATGGATGTATGAAGATATATAGAAGTAACAAAAACATAATTGAACCAAATAATACATCATAATTAATTGTATAATTTTTTTTTCTTTAATATTAACATGAAAAACAAATAAGTGAACAATCCAAGGATTTACAGATGACTAGAAATTTGAACTATACCAACGGTTTCGAAACAAGTTTGTTTATATAGTCTATAGGTACCCAATAATAAATATTCAACAAAATCTCTTGCCATTATCTCCTTCCCTAGATAAGATGATAGTTCTACCATAGAGAAGAACATCTACCCTTCTACAACACTAGCCATATCAATGTCGTAGAGGTTTTTCATTGTCTTGTAAACATAGGATCTAGGATTAAACATAGGCTGACAAACACATTGTAAATTATGGGGATCTATGAGGATTATCTGATCCACTATGACTTAAATATTCATGATTTTGATAGGATGTAAGATAAACTAGTTGGAAATATCATCCTGAAGACCTAGTTTGGTGGACTGCTTTCTAACAATGAGTTCATTTTTGTCTCTTAAGACACTTCTTACGATGGGTTTATGGGTTGGCCATTGCTCCACCATCAAGAAGAGGTCCATTTTTCATATCACCAATGCCTTATGTACTCACTTAATTTTACAGTAAGTATACTCTAAGGAGATATGTCTTGACTTTCCTCTTTATAAGCACACAACATGGATGTAGACTACTACAAGAGAAAGAACAATAATATTTAGGATAACGAGGTTTAACACGCTATGGCTGTGACTGACCCATGGATAGACCTAGATGATGAAAACATTTTCTTGATCAACTGATTGGAGGCCCGAACCCCAAACATGGTGAAATTAATTTTTGTATCCATAATTAGGTGTAAGTAAATTTCCAAGTCTATGGGATGCTATAACATCACCTCATATTCGTATACAAATCAGGATCATTTGATCCCAGTGCCCCCTACTCCAATAAGTTATCTGAATGTCTACACTATGGAAACAGAAATATATTGTACTTTATTGTTTTGATGGAATAGGATAAATTTGATCCATATAACATGCTAATATTGCTTCTATATAAGCAATAGTGGCTCCCTGTGTTGATGGAATTATGGGATTGGGTTGACATATTTCAACCACCAGGTTTCAGCAACATAGGGGTCCCCGGATGCGGTGTCCACTACCAATTAGGCCGGTGTCCATGTACATTAAAGATATTTCAACTAAGAAAAATCATGTACCTTTAGGGATCTCACCCCCATGAGTGAATATATGGATTTGGAAAATTCTCCTCCCACTTTTGAAGCGGGTGTCTCTACCACGGTCGATGAATTTCCACTGGGGAACCTCTGTAATGAGAATGATCTGAAAACCGCATTGATGAGTGATGTTATTACTATCAAAGAGCATCAACAATACATGGATTTTATAAATTTTCATCATGATTTATTCAATTGGAGTTATGATGAGATGATAGGGCTTGATCCTCAAGTCACCTTCCATTGTCTCTGTCTTCATGAAAATCATCACTGGTTCAAAAAGTCTCCAAGAAAAATGAACCATCTAATGGTTCCAGGGTCGAGGCTAAGGTTGAAAAGCTCATAAAATAAAACGTTGTCATGGTAGTTGATTAACCTAGATGGTTAGCTATCATTGTTCCCATTATGAAGAATAATTTAATGATTGATGTCTTTATCAACTTTTGGGATCTCAACCATCCCGGTCCGAAGGATGAATTTTCCCTTCCTATGACAGAACTGTTGAATGACTCCACTGCTGGGTTCTAGGAACTTTTCTTCATGGATGGGTAGTCCTTCAATAATAAAATATGAATGGACCATGAGGATGAATAGGATACCACCTTTAGGGAACCATAAGGTACTTTCTTCTACCATGTAATGACTTTCAGTCTAAAGAATGCAGGTTCCACCTATCAGCATTCCAAGCATGGTATATTTTAGATGATCATCGGGACGTTGGTGAAATTCTATTTGGAAAATATGATGGTAAAATATTTTTAGTTCTAGGACCATATCAAATATATAAAGAATGTTTTTGGATTCCTCCCTTCCTACAATTTGAATATTAACAGCTTGATGTGTGCCTTCAGGGTCACATCCAAAATGTTTCTCAGCTTTGTTGTTAAATATAGAGGCATCAAGATCGATACATGGAAGATTGGTGACACTTGCTCGATGTCTCCTCTGAGAAAAATTCCGGAAATTTGAGTATTTCAAGGACACTTATCCAACATACGTCGATTCATCGCAAATATAGCTAGTAAGTGTAATCCCTTTTCCTAGATCATGAATAATGGTGACAATAATCATTGGGATGAGGAGTGTCAGACTTCATTTAAGGAAATCAAGCAGTACCTATTGTAGACTCTAGTTTTGAGGAAATACATTCCTAGAAATCTGATTATCCTTTATGTAACTACTTTTGAATCATATATTGGTGTGCTTCTCTCCCAGATGAACTTTGAGGAAAAATAGAATAGTTTATACAATCTTAGTCGCATGATCCCCAATATGGAGCCCATATATTCATCTTTTGAGAAGAGATAACTTACATTGGTATTTTTAGTATAGAAATTTCAAAATTACTTATAGAATAATGACATACAGATAATGTCCTAAGTGGATCCTCTTAAGAACATTCTGAACCATCCCATGTTAATAGGTCATCAACCTCAGTGGATAGTGATCCCTTAATAATTGGAAATCATGTCTTTCTCCTAGATGTCTATCAAGGGATAGGAATTGAAAGACTTCCTTTCAACCCATCCAGCTCCCGTGGATAAATCTATAGATCATTATATTCTGGATGAGGTGACCCTCTCAGAAGAATAAGTCATTCTGTGTTGGAAAATGCATTTTGATGGAGCTTCCCGAGCCCTATAAGGAGATGACTCAACGAACCCCGAATCAATTGTTTTGTCCTTGGAATCATCCTTGTTAGGCCAATGAAAGCTATTATACCATGTTCATTCATGTTGTCAGAAGGATATACCAACAATGAAGTTGAGTACCAGTCTCTCATTACTGGTCTCAAGATATCCCTCAAGATTGATGTTCCCCACATACATGTGGAAGGGGACTCTGAACTACTCATCAACCATATCAACGGTGAATACATCATTGTGAATCCATAGCTCATACCAATGTTAGAACATACCCTCAACCAGATGTTCTATTTCCTATACTGGCCAAAAGTTACTCATGTCCCTAAATCCCAGAACCATCATGTCGACTCCTTGTCCATCTTGGACACATCTCTGAAAAAGACAAATTAGGATGATTTGATTATCAATGCGGTCCATCATAGAATCATTTCTACTATTACTTTAGATGAAGATGATATCCCATAAGTAATATAACTTACCACAGGTGTCACCACATCAGGACCCCCAAGTCCCCCCACCATAGTGTTGGAAATGACTCCTGACTAAAGGACCCCATTTATCGAGTATCTCTAACATGGTAATTTCCCAGCAGATTATGTTGAGCGTTAGAAATTTTGAAGAAGCACATTGCAGGTCACCCTCCAAAGTGGACCTAGTCTTGATTAGAACCCCTACAGATGTGGGTTCAATAGGATTCTCTTCTATTGAATTCAAGGGGGTGATATTTCTCAATTCATGCATGAATCTCATTCTGGTTACAGTGGGGATTTTCAGATAGATTTGAAACTCTCTCATCAGATTCATAGATTGGTATATTTTTATCCCACCCTAATCCTTGACTATATCAAGCTTTCCAAGAGGTTCCATGCATTCTAAATCCATGATAATTTTTTGAATCCGATGCCAAAGCCTCGACAAACTACCAAGTAATCATGGACCTTCATGGTCTGGGGACTCAATGTCATGGGACCAAATCCATCGGCGACAGCTTAGCAGTGTAGGGTCATCTGGACCACTACAAATTTCACTTCCATGTGGACTGAACCAGTTCAGTCAATGATTTCAAGGATCATTCTATCGTTAAATTGGTGATATCTAATAGCATCTACTGATTCAGATTCCATCACACCATCCTCACTAATAATAGAACAACATTATGGGCTGCTGAACTGAAGAACATATATTCCATGTAAAACATCTTTTCTAATCATAACTCTCATTATCATGCACATGAAAATGGGAAGATAAAGACATTCAATAAAACCAAGTCTAAAAGTTTGCAGAATATGGTTATTTAGAACAAGAATATTTTTCCAGATAAAATCCCCATCTCTCTATGGGATTATTTGATGATGACATGGAATTCTATTTAGGTGACACCATATTTTGTTGTGTTAGGGAAGAAGATAGTCCTTCCCATCAGTATTTAGTTTCCCTCATTTTTCACAGCTATCTATGATCAGAAGACACCCAATAAAGAAGTTAAAATCCATCTGGCTGATCTTGAATCACATGATGAGAACAAACTTTGTGCCCTGTATAATTTGGAGATGCTACAGATCAAGATAACCTGATATTTGAACAAGAAGGTGTGCCTACATTATTTCTTACATGGTGACACGGTGTTTTCCTTGAGAACACCAATGATACCTAGAAAGAATCCAATAAATCTACGGCCCAAAAGGGAGGGGCCTTATATTATTCACATGTTTTACCCAAATGGGGGATATTACCTAGTCACCATGGAATGTGGTCATATTAATCCCCCCACCAATGATAAATTACTCATTCCGTACATTAATTATTAGTCCCACATTTATTTAAATTTTCATGACCTCACCACATGATGTTCAACTACGTGATCCTTCTGGGCTGAAGGATGTAAAACTACTCAGCACTCATCCCACAAGATGATAAACTAAAAACTTGTTGGGACATTTTGTATGTATCCTAGCCTCATGTAACTCGACCATTCTCGCCCCAATCCCAAGTACACACTTAGGCATTTGAGGTATGGTATACAATATATGTCCCCATTCACATCAGTATATTTTTTCCATTCCACACACATCCCCTTCAGACACCCCTCCTTCCATTTTCCTTGTTTCATGACATTAAACTACATGGGTACCACCATGCTTTACGCATCCCATAATTTGGGTTTCCATAATCGTTCACATGAAAAAGTACCCCTTAAAAGCATGGATTCTAGGCCTCATGAATATTTTACAATTTTCATCCAACATACATAAGGATTTTGAAGGAAAATATGGAACATGTACCATGATTTGAATATGGTCAGTAGTTGATGCTCATATGTTTTTTCCATTTCTAGGCCACATGAGAGGGATAATGTGTTTCTAACATGGTCAAATGTTATCCTCAATAATTATTATTATTATGTAGTCTCCCATATAATAGGCATAGTGATTCACCATTTCTGTCCAACTATCACACACACAAGACATTAAACTGGGCCTCTAAGATCAAAGATCTATGACTATAAACTAATTTCTATCTCATCCATGTCGCATGATGTTAAATTTCATCACATCTTCAGAACTATGTAAATCAGGATTCTTGTACGCATGGGATACATACGAACACTCAAACAATTTTTTTTATTCCATCTCTAGTTCATTTATTCTTTCTCTCAGCCATGTGTCCTGAGTTATTTCTAAGTATTATGAATGGTGTGGAATTTGTGTGCTTATATATTCATTCAGGTTAGGTAATTTTCCAGACCATTCACATTAACCATAGATATACCCCCTTTTATATTCTTCCTTATCACATGGTTTTAAACTTCATGAAATCTCAACTACTTCATGCTGCTTGATTCCCATCCTCATGCGATTTTTTGGAATTCCAAAAAATTATGTCTTCTGGTCCAGCGTTGTTTCATAGAAATATCCTCTTCCATTCGACCAATTGGCCTATGTCTTCTAAGGGGGTGGTTTGGGGGGTATGTGGTGTGGTGTGGAATCCTATGTCCTCATTCATGTTGGGTTTGTAATAGCCAGACAATTTACCTCCCCTCTTTATAGATCTCCACCCCATGTCCCCAACTAACTTCTTGAGTCATGTGCTCTCAAATTCCCCCCTTCGTCCCTCTTTGACAGTCCACCAACATTCCCAGGAGAACTCTGGTTTAGGACCTAGAGTGTTGGATTGTACATAGAAATGTTTTCATCTAGTTCCATTCTTAATGTTTCCCTTTATTTGGGAATTTATCATCCTTCTCATTTGAATGGACCCCCAAACAATATGGATGTCTGTCCTCAGTGGTATCATACAATATTGGGCCAATATCCCCGTGGATTCCAAATGAAAATTTGACACAGGTATCATGTTGCTAATAAGATCATCATTTGATGGTAACTTTTTTGTTCCCATTTTAGGTCACACAGCATGGATTTTGTGTTTCGAATGCGGTCGATAGTTATCCTCCATCATTACACTGCCCCCATCATGACTTAAATATTTGTTTCATGATTTATATCCTTTTCAACTAATTCATGTCCAACTTGAATTTCAACACTCTTGGTGCCATCCATCAGTGCCCATTTTCACATTAAGAGGATGAATCCAATGAGTGGTGTCCTTCAAGGATCCACATTATTTCCCTTTTCTTCTTATTCCATGTGTTGTGATGATCATATCCACCATTGTTTCCCACATTGAGTATGGCTCATACGGGCTTATGAATTTTTCAAGGCTTACAACTGATTGTAAGTGTATCAATTATTTCAGTCAGATCTCTATGACCATAAAATAAGATCTGACTCATCCTAATCGCATGACATTAAACTACATGAATCTTCCCAGAACTATGTACAACTTTATTATCATCCTTATGGGATACATATGAACTCTTAAACATTTTGCCTCTAGGTCCAGCTAGGGCTCCATAATTATATCTTATGTTTGGCCTTTTGGACTTGACTCTTATAAGATTTCATGGTGTGGAATATGTGGACTTATGTCCTTATTCATATTGTGTTTGTCAATGCCACAACACGTACTATGCCTTTAAAAGTTAGTCTCCCCAGCCCCGTCCATGTTGCATGATGTTAAACTGCACAAAATCATCCAAAACTATGTATGTTATGATTCCCATCCTCATGGGATAGGTAGAAATGCCTGGACATTTATTCATTGAGTCTATCTCACATATCCTCTAATATTTTCTGACCCGTTGTCTGGAGGGTTCCCCCCTCCTGGATTGCGCACAATGTGATGTGGTATGATGTCCTCATTTGCATTGGGGTTGCTCCGTCTCCCCTTTCATGTTCCATTTAGATCCTATTTCATATATGGGTGTCTATGAAATGGGATGTTAAACTATACTCTTTGGTCCCACATGACTTAAAAATGATGTGTCTTTACCACATGACGTTAAAATTCATGGGTTTCTCCTATCATATGACCATAAACTATGACTCTATCTTCCTGGTGGAACAACATAAAATGGAACGACATTGTGGTGTCCTCGATTGTGGGGACATCATATTTGGAATTGGTCATATACCATGTCATTTTTTAAGGCCTACATTTGGCTTTATTCTTGCAGTGATGTACAGATTCTCCATCCTAGGTTTTTTGCATCATAACATAACAATCACATCCACCCTAAAGAATAAACTAGATCAATAAAATGACACTTATTTTCATGGATGGGCCAGACCTGCAAGATAGTATTTCCCATTGAATTTGAACCCCACCATACCATATTATAGATCTATTTGTGACATTATTCCCTTCCATGTAGGATATGTAGAAACACCCAAACATTTCGTCTTCATGTCCAACCCCATGTATCTCAAATACTGCAATCTTTAGGCCACCATGTGCTAAACTATGTCGGAATCATGTGGTGTGGTGAGTACCTTTTGGGTCCTAATTCACATCGGGATTATGATTACCATTTCATGTATTTTCTTTCAGCAATCTTCCTTTAATCCTCTTAACTGCATTGTTGCATGATGATAAATTACACAAATCATTCTAGAACTATGCATTGCTTGATTCCCATCCTCACGGGATATGTAGGTGCGCCCGTAAAATTTTTCTCGAGTCGAGCCTAAATTCAAAATTTGGTCCCCCGACCTAAGGTTTCCCCAAGGATCATGTTTTATATCATGGTATTATTTCCTTATTCTCGATGGTTTTTTCAACAACCACACCATGTGTCTCCCGTGTCTATCCCCAACTAGGTTCGAGTTCTACACCCATAAACGAAGATATTCTTGTGAGAAATACATATGTCCAAATTACCATCCTCCACTGATACATAGTAACACTTGGGAATTTAGTATTTAGGTCTATCCGCAAAAATATTCCACAAGATGGATGTCCTCTTGGGTCCTCATCCAGAACGATTTTTTCAACTTCATCACCCAACACACATTCCACTAAACTAAGTCCCCTCTCAATTGTCCTTTCATGAACCAAAGTTATCAAAGGCAATTTAATTTTTATAAATATGTCTTATAATAACATGAAATGTCAAAAAAAAGAACTACTATGTGATGTGCGACCATTTAACATTTTGTTTTATGAATTTTTGAAATTTGACATACAGAGTTGCGATCTGTAAGTTATTTAGAGTCTAATATGACCAACTTATTTTTTGATGAATAGTGTGATACCATTATAAATAGTAATGTTACCATTATGAATAGTTACATACCCTAATTAATAGTAACCATACCTATTATAGTATATAAATAAGATTCACGTGTATGTATGATATACCTATATCTTTGAATAAGAAAATAAATGTTTTTAAATTTTTATTTTTTGAGTAAATTGTCATTTTAATAAAAAGTTAAATTAATCATATTTAGAATATTTTTTTAAATGTAGTTCATTTTTTCAATTTACAAGTCAAAAAATGGTTAGGGTGATGTTTTGGTATTTTTCTAAAAAATAAGAATTGTTTTTGAATTGTAAAATATGATAACTTACAATACATGCTAAATAAATGAATTATGATGTCATTAACTGATGTTTGATTTATGTAAGGCCATTATATAGATATAAAAATCATGTATTACTACTATTTTTCATGGAATCATCACTATTTTCTATCTTATGATAAAATAATAAACTAATGATTATAATATTATGAAAACCCTCTTCTCCTCCACTATATGTACAACCACTCCTTACCTCATTTCTTCACTCCTCTCAAGCCTTGATCCTTGCATATATTCCACCCATATTCCTCCTAATGATCATCACCCACTTCAAAAATCCCCTAAAATATTTAAAATACAAAATCTTATCCCCTTATGAGGCTCTCAAGGAAGGTTGATTCAAGAGTTAAATTCCAATTTTCAATTCATTTACTATCTTTTCATGTTATATTGGTTACTTTACTATTCATACCTATAATCATAAAAATATTACGATATCTCTTGTATGTTACATGTACTAGAATTTAGTTATGATAATGGAATACATTAGTATCATCTCACCTTTACCTTTCTTTTATTTTAGTAGTAAAGACCCCATCTAAGATGTGTCAAATTAAAACATTCAAGGATGATGGGTTTTCAATTTAAGTTACCATCATCAATTATCGACATGAAACCAATTTCAAGATTGAAAAAAAACATAATATATTTATTATGTATCACATATGTTTTGTTAATAGTTTATTACAGATGTTTTTTATTTATAAAACAACACATGTTCATTGTGGCCAAGAACCACCAATTAACCCAAAAGGCTATCACTAATGTTTTATATAACGATTCCACTTCAATCAAAGTAACAAAAATAAATTTATAAACATTTAAAATCCTGAATTTTAAATAATTTCATGTAAATTCAACTTCAAACAACCACTTAAAACTTACATAATTATCTGTTCATGAACATAACTAAACCGATCATAAAAACTATGAAAACAAATAGATCCAAACAATGAAATTGAACCTCATAACCAATCAAAAAGATTATTAATGAACGTAAAAATGATATAATAAATAATATAATTATAATAGAGGTTATTTAATTCCTAATTAATGAACTTTAATTTATTATTCATGTCATTATGCTCCAGAAAATGTCACCATCAGACATATGGTAAGGGATCCTCTACATTTCACTTTTATTTAAGATTTTCTTCTATGTTATTCCCTTTTATGTGTAATTACATGTTATCGGTTATGATTTAACACCTTCAACAGACATTTATAATTATGTATAAATGATTAAACAACCCTTTGTCTCTCATAAATCCCTCTTAAGTACACACGATATCATATCGATATTTCATAAGTGATTCTACCCGAACAACCTTTATTCTTTCGGGTTTCAATGTATTTATTTTTGACTAAATGATGCTATATATTATTCTTATATGCATCTGATAAATTAAATTTTAATGTTCCAATTTAATTTATAAAGTTACATTCATCATTTTATTGGGGGATATACATGGTTTTAATTGATTCCCTCATCAATACTTCTCGATAATCAAACCCATTTTAACAGAGACTCTGAAATTCATTACTGATTTCAAGTTCACAATAACATCTATTTTAAGACACATTTATCTTTATAAAATATGTATTTTTATTTTTAATAATTCGTGGTTCACTTATGGTTTTTTATAAATTATATTTCCCTTTTCTATTTTCAAAGCTATAAAATATTTTCCATAAACCTGTTCAAAAAAAAAATTATACCAAAGTTTTTTGAATACATTTATTTAATGTTGTCACTTATACTTTAAATCCCAAACAATGACACTTATATATTTTTTTCTTTATTAAGTTGCATGAAAACATCAGTTCCCTTCATTCATGGACACTTTTTTTATACACCCATCTTTTATTCTTTGTGTTCTGATTATGGTAACCAATTTTTCCATGGGTAATTATTATGTTTATGTAAGATTTATTATGTATGAATATCTATGTGGAAAAAATATTCATGAAAATGTATGATGGTTGTGCCAAGATATCAATCCAGTGCATTGGGTAAAGTTAATTCTCATGTGATGTTATGTGCGACAATCTTTGTGGATTAACCATGGCTTGAGCTACTTAATGAAACGATCTTGGCAGATAGATTGAATCATACTAAAGTGACGCTTTTTGTTTCTCCCAAATTTTTATTAATCCATGTTTATATTATTATATCATTATATATTATAGTTCCATATTTTTTATTCCTTTTTATATCATAATATAATGCATTCTATTTCTTTTGTTAATGATTTGTTCTTATGGTGATTCCCTTACTGGGCTATTTAGCTCGTCCAATTATTCACGTGTTCCCTAGGGTACAATGTGCATATGTAAGGGCCCAAAGGATGTTACGATATCTTTATGTATAATAATTAAAGAATAGTTTGTTCATTCCCATGTTTTATTTTTTATTTACCAAGTCTTCAAAGACACTATACTTCATGATCCTTGTCTTGTACTCGGATGTATAGTTAAGAATAAAATCATGTAATTTTATGAGAAAAGTCTAGGGTCACTATAGTTGGTATCATAGGACGATCTATTTTTTGGATATTATGAACAGAATAATTTAGTAAGAACATTATGTATTAGACTATGTATAGGCAAGACTCCCTAAATTTTGGTAAGTATAGAGTGTTTGGTTTATCAAGAAAATACATCTATGTCTGGATACAAACATGTGGAGGAAAATATTATACTGATGTACCTAAGAGTGAAAACTCCAACAAGGTATTTAGGGCCTAACCCAAGATATCTTGGTACATGAAAACTAGCCTTTCTGCAGTAATGGTTTGGCACTCCTAGAGGATATGATTTAGTAAATTCATGATCTTAGTACAAACCAATATTATGGGAAAAAATACCATAAGAATATAAATTATTAAATAGAATGAGGAAAACCTAGATTTAGTTCTATGGAATCTCTTGTTTGGATATAATTGTCCATTACATGTTTATCCATAATTTCCAAAAGTTTCCTTTTTATGTTAAAGAAAATGTATTCATACCCACTAATTGTACGTTATTTTTCTTAGTTAATGTCAAGAAGTATAAGAAGATATTCCCACAAATAATGTGATAGGAAATGTGAAGACTACCATAATGATATGCCTAATATGATGAGAACAGGCGCTCAAAACATCATAACTCTATTTACTCAACAGGCTCGTGTTTTGAATAATAACATGAATCATGTAGAGCATCCTCCACATACAATGAAAGTGCATGATTCTATAGAATCATTCATGTGAAAAAGGCCTCCCATGTTCATAGATCATATGATCATGTCCTCATAGAATAGTGAATTAAATCCATTGAAAATATATTCTCCATCTTTCAATACTTAGAAGAAGATAAACTTGTACATGAGGTCTATTGTTTTGATGAGGAAATCTAATCAGTGGTGGACGCTTATCAAGAATACAATGTACCAATATTAAATTGATTCCATGGATTGGAAGGAACTCAAGTGGATGTTTTTCAGTAAATATATTCATCAAACCCTCGATCTCCATATGGGAAGTGTGTTCCTCGATATGAAGTGGAAGGAATATTAGTCTATTAGTGTGTATAAAGAAAACATTACAAGGAATGAAAAGTACGCCCTTGTATTTTTCATTGACACCGTAAACATGGAGGATAGTTTATTCAGTAGACTATTACTGACTCTATGAAACCTGTTAGCGATTGAAGACACAAAAAGTTATGAGGAGATTTTCCGTTGTGCCATCAAAATTGAAATGGAGATTGGAGACCCTAATTGGTCACATTCTCATGATGGAAAGAAGCCAAAAATGGAGAGAAACATGGGTGGTTCAAAAAAAATCCCATGATGGAAGGAAGCTTGAATATACAACTTGTAAAAGTTTTGGGAATAAGCATCTAGGGAACTGTCTAGAGGGAACTAGGAATTTTATTAAATGTAGAATGATGGAACATCTGATAAAGAATTGAAAAAGGGATATGAAGAATCCTCCTAATGTGGATGTAGAAATTATTGTTTAGATCAATAATCAGCATGTAGTGTAGTGATACAGTTTCATGGAGAATGGGAATTATGGAAACAATTTATATAAGAAAAGGATTGGTAAAAGAAATAAAAAAACCTCCAAAGAAACATGGAAGGTATTTTTCTATCACTACTATTGATGTGGAGCCAGATAATTATGTGGTGACATGTAGTCTAGTTATTCATTAAAAAATGGATAATGTATTATTTTATTATGGTTCTATACATTCTTTCAAATCTAGCATGTTTAGTAGAACTATTCAAAGACCACCTAAAAATTTGGAGGATATATTATCTTTGATAATAGTGAATGGGGAAATTTTTATATCCAATATTTATTACTCCTCAGTTAATTCATGAGGATAGAACCTCTTATAATATCTCCTCATACATACTTTAGTGGATTTAGATGCATTCATGGGAATGGGTTTCCTATCTTTATACAAAGACCACATTAACCGTCAGGAAATGGAGATCACTCTAGACATTCCAAAGCATCTTCCAATTCTTTACATGTGTAAAGAAGAAGGTGAGTCTCCATTAGAATAATTGTATAATGTGTTGATATTGACTACTTTTGGGCAAGAATATTTAGCCAAAATGATTGAGATAAATGAGATATTCATGATTGAAGTCATCATATCAGGGGGGATTACACTGATGTATTTCATAAAGAGTTTCATATTCTTCATCCTGATCGAGAGGTTGGGTTATCTATTGAACTTATTATTGCATATTTTCCTATATAAAATACACCTTATAAAAGGCCACTGTTGAGATGGAAGATATGAAAAGGTAGTTACAGGAGAATCTGGACAGGGGTTTTATATGCCTGAGTGCTTCACCATGGGGTGATCTAATCCTCTAAGTCAAGAAAAAAGGCAAATCAATACGCCTCGACATTGATTATTTTGAGCTCAATAAAATTATGATAAATAAAAAGTATCCACTTCCACATATATATGACTTGTTCGATCAGATTTCTGGGGCCAGTTATTTCTCTATGGTTTACCAATAGTTTGGATATCATCAATTAAAGTGATGATATAAGATATTCCCAATAATTCATTTTAGAAATATATATGGACAATATGAGTTCATATTGATTCCATTAGGAATCCATAATAATCCATTAATTTTCATGGATTTAATGAATAGAGTATTTAGTGATTACCTCGAAAAATGTTTGGTAATATTTATTGATGATATTCTGATATACAGTAAGATAAAGGAGGAACATCAGAGCATTTGAATACTATGTTAAAGACATTTAAAAGGAAAAAATTGTATGAATTGTACAGTAAATGTGAGTTCTGGATGATTGAAGTATCATTCATGGGGAATGTTATCACCAGCAAATGGATATCTATGGACCATTCCAAGACAAAGTGAATTGAAGTGTGGCATCGGCCAACCTATGTAAAAGATATCCGTAAATTTTTGAGTCTAGATGGGTATTATCCATGATTTTGGAAGAAATTTTCACAATTTTCACACCCAATGAATAAGAATTGATTGATGGGAGTAATGTTTTTATTGGAATTTGGACTGTGAAGACAATTTCAAGGAGTGGAAAATGAGGCTTATCACTACGCATGTACTCACACTCCCCACAAGTGGATAACTCTTTGTTGTGTTATGTGATGCATCGAAGAATGTTTTAGATTGTGTGATTTTGAACGATTATTATGTGATAGACTATGCATCAATTCATATGAAAATACACAATCAAAAATATTTGACACATGATCTAGATTTGGAGGTAGTGATCTTTACATTAAAAATTAGGTGGCATTATCTCTATGGGGAGAAGTGTAAGATAAATACTAACGACAAGAGTCTCAAATATATATTCACACAAAAATGGCTTAATATGCAAAAAAATGGATAGTGCTCATCATGTATTATGACTACTCAATCAAATGTCATCTCGATATGGCACACAAGGTAGCGGATACTCTAAGTATAAAGGATCTTGCATCATTATCATTGATGATAATTGGAAAGGATATGATCTTCCAAGATTTTTTGAGGATGGAAATGGGAATCATTAAGGGTTGATCATCATAAATAATTTCTCCATTGATTTCTCAATCATCCCTCATGGTGAAAAATAAATTATTCCCAATGAAATACATGTGGAAACTCAAAAAAGGGATGAAGCAATTAAAAAGGGGAAATCCTATGATTTCAAAATTGATGATGAATGAGTTGTAAGATGTGGATCACGATTATGTGTACCATTATATATAGATATAAAGATGGAACTTTTGAATGATTCTTATAGCTCAATAATCTCTATCCACCAAGGGATCACAAATATGTATCGATATCTCTGATAGAACTTTTATTGGGATAATATGAAATGGGAGATTACTGAATATACATCAAAGTGCATGGTATGTAAGAAAGTTAAGGCTGAGAGGAAACACTCTAAGGGGATGATGTAACCACTACCAATACCAACATTTAATTGGTAGAACATTAAAATGGACTTTTTCACTAGACTTCAATGGATATCTAGATGAAATAATGCTACATCGTTCATTATGGATAGTCTGATGAAGACAACTCACATTATTGCAATTTGATAGGACTTCTAATTAGATTAAAATTCAAGGATTTATATCAAAGAAGTGGTAAGGCTACATAGATTACCACAATCTATTTTATCGTATTGAGATTCAAGATTCACCTCGATGTTTTGAAAAAGACTCCAACAAGCTCTATGCACTGAACTGAACATTAGTATGACCTATCTTCCTCAAACATATTTCCAATCTATGAAAACCATTCAGACACTGTAAGATATGTTAAGGGAATTTTCTATGGAATTCAAAGGTGGATAGGACCAATATCTTCCCCTGGTTTAGTTCCCATACAACAATAGTTTCCACTCAAGCATACGAATGGCACCATATGAAGACCTTTATGGGAAAATGTGCATAACACCAGTGTGTTTGGATGAAGTTGGTGAGAAGAAACTTTTAGGACTTGAAAAGGACAACGAAATAGTGTAGAATGTGAATACCACTCAACAACACATCAAGGATCCCAAATTTGATAGAAGAGTTATGCATAAAATGTTCGATAGGACCTTGAGGTTGAAGATAGAGACATGGTATTTTTATGAATATCTCCATGAAACAAAGTCATGAAGTTTGGAAATAAAGGGATGTTATGTCCCATGTACATCAACCCCTTTGAGATTCTACATTAGTTGATGTTTTGGATGACTGACTAGAACCTCTACCTACCATGGCCAAAGTAGATGATGCCTTCCATGTATCCCTCATTAAATAAGTACATACCGGATCCTTCACATGTTCTCTCTTTGAATGTGGTATAGTTGGAGGATGATCTTTCATATGAGGAGCATCCAATGAAGTTCATGGATCAAAGAGATAATTTTCAACGTAACAAGACTACTCATGTAGTAAAATTACTATGGTGAAACAATTTGTACAAAGAGTCAACCTGTGAAATGGAGTAGGAAATGAAGGAAAAGTACCCACACCTGTTTATGGCTTAGAACGTGAAACGAAATTTTGAGGTAGAAATTTCATAAGGGGGATAATATAACGACCCAATTTTTTCAATGGAAATTTGATTCTTATAAATATTCCATATAATCACATAAATTTATAACACAATGATCATCTATGTTCTATGTGACCATTGAACATAATTTTGACACTTCTTTGTTTTGAATATTGAAAATCTGACATACATAGTTGCAATTAGTATGTTATTTAGAATCTAATATAACCAACTTATTTTTTGTGAATAGTAACATACCCTTATAAATAGTAATTTTATCCTTATAAATTTTGGCATACCATAATGATGAGTAACCATGCACATGATATTATATAAATAATATTCAATTGGATGTAAGATATTCCAATATTAGGGAATATGAAAAAAATTGTTTTAATGCTGTTAATTTTCAAATAAATTGTGATTTTCATTAAAAATTAAATTTATCAAATATAAAGAATTATTTTTAAATAATAGGATACCTTTTTGGATTCTACTCATCAAAATATGGATCGGATTAATATTTGGTATTTTTCTAAAAAATGAATTTTTTATGAATAAGAAAGTACGTCATCTTTTGATAAATGCAAAATACATGAATTATGATGTCATCAGCTGATGTATGGATGATATAAGGCCATTATATCAAAGTCGCATGTACTAATTACTATTCTTGGTCATATAATAATCACTATTTCTTCTTTTTTGAAAAATAATAAAATAATGATTATAATATTATGAAAACCCTCCTCTCATCAACTATAAATACCACCCCTCCTTACCTCTTCTCTTAACTCCTCTCTAGAATTGTGAAATACTTATATTCTACCAAAATCTCTTCTAAAGAACCTACCCCACGTCCAATATACCCTAGTATATTCAAATGACCAAATCCTCTCACCATAAGAGGCTCTCAAGGAAGGTTTATTCAAAAGTTAAATTCATGTTTTCCATTCTTTTACATTCATGTGAACATATTTTGGTCAGTTTTCTATCCTTTCCTCTCATCATCCAAATGTTATGAAAACCCCAGTACCTTAAATGTTCTATAATTTTTTTTATGATAATGGAATTTTTTATTATCATCTCTCAATTACCCTTTATATTTAAGTAGTAAAGACACCATCTGAGATGTTTTAAATTACAACATTCAAGGATGATGGGTATCCAATTTCACTTAAAATATTAAATTCGGGTCATAAAACCATTTAAAGGTTGAAACATACAGTAATATATGTATAATGTATCATATATGGTTCTGGAATCATTTTCTACACATTTTTTTGATTTATCAATCAAAAAATGTTCATTGTGGAAAACACCCCCAATTAACCCAATAGGTTATCACTAATGTTTTATATTATGATTCAAATCCACTATAAATAACCAAATTAAATTTAAATCCTTGAAATATCCTCTATGTTAAATAATTTCTTGTAACTTCAACTTTTTACAACAACATTTAACTTACATGTTGATCCATTCATGAAAATATGTAAACTGATCATAAAAACTAAGAAATAAAACGAACCTGAAAAAATGAAATTGAACCTCACAACCAATAAAACTGGTTAATAATGTCCACAAATAGTTTATAATAAATTATTTACATATATAATAGGTTCTATAATAACTAATTAATGAAACTAATTTTTTTATTCAGATCATTTAGTTCAAGAAATGATCACCATTAGACATAAGGTACAAGATCATATCCATTTCACTTTTATTCAAAATTGTACACTATTTTATTCCTTTTTGTGAGTAATTAATAGTGATGGGGTATGATTACCCACCACTAACATACTTTACTAATGTTTTTAATGATTATAAAACCCTTTACTCTCATTAATACCTCCTATGTACACATGATACCATACTAATATTCTGTAAGGGATTCAACACGATCCTCCTTTATTCCTTTGAGTTTCTTTATCATTAATATTGCCTAAATTAGGTTATATACACTTCTTATGTACACATTCTATATTCTATGTGAATATTTCAAACACATGTAACAAATTACATTCATAATTATCATTCAGGGATATACATGTTTTAAAATGATTCCCACCACAATACTGGCCGATAAGATAACCTATTTTGAGGGAGCTTCCCAAATTCATACCTGCTTTCAAGTGCACAAGATCTTCCATTTGAATCCATTTTTTCTTTATAAAATAATTCTTTTATTTTCAAATCTTTTATGGGTCACTCCTAATTTTTTATAAAGGGTTTTAACTTTTCTATTTTAATAGATCGATAGTATTTTCCTTAATACTACTCAAAAATGTTTGTATGAAAAACATTTTTTAGTACTTTTCATACATGTTATTTCATATACATGAAATAACCCACCATGATACATAAAACATTTTCCCTTATCAATGTCCATGTATACATTAGTTCCCTTCTTTCATGGAAGCTTTTGTGTTATGCCCATCTTTTATGCATTGTGTCATGATTATGGTATCCAATATATTCCAAGGTTAATCCTTATGATTATGTATGATTTATTATGTATAATTATTTATATGGACAAAATATTCATGAAAACTTAAGATGGGTGATCCTATATTTCTCTCCAATGAATTGGGTAATGTTATGTCTCATGAGATTTTATGTGTGATAGTCTTGGCAGATTATCATGGCCTAGTGCTACTATGTGATACTATCTTGGTGTTTAGCCTTGATTCATATTTGATTCAGATTTTATGTTGTTTCCACATTTCTATGAATCTATATTTAGATTTATCTATATTTATATTTTAATGTTCCATATTATAAATTCGTTTTAATATCATTATGTCATACCCTCTATTCCATTTTCTAATTCTTTGTTCTTATGCTTATTCCCTTATTAGGATATTTAGCTTATCCCTTTGTTCATGTGTTCCCTAGGGTACCCTATTACTAAGTAAAGGCTCAAAGGAAGTTAGGATCTCTCTATGGAGATTAAATAATGATGTGTTTTTTGTTTTCTTGTTTTATGATTTATGTAGCCAGTCTTCAAAGACACTGGACTTCATGATCCATGGCTTTTACTCTGATGTATAGTTATTTTTAAAAAATGTAATGATAGGTGAAATGTCTAGGGACACTATAGGCCCACTCTATGACCTCAAATGAGGTGTTTTTATCCCTAGTACTCGTGTCCTTGGATACATATTTGGATCCATCTAACTGACACATCGCATTGGCGTACTCAATTGTGCTGTGGAGTAGAGCCTAAAGTCTTGGATTTGACATGGACATTCCCTCATTTTGTGTCCACTCATCAGGAGACCATTATTTGGATTCCAATCCTCTTCTATGTCTAAAAGTACCCCTTTTATGGTTTGGTCTCATGCCACATTGGATGACCATCCATATTGGGCCAACGCCCCTAGATACCTCAGACGAAATTTTGTGACAGATCCCATGTTTCAAACATGGTCAACTATCAACACTCATTGTCTCTCCCCACAACAGGAAAACATGAAATAGATTTTTTGTTTCAAACATGGTCATCAGTTATCCTCCATCATCATTCCACCATCATTTTGATCTTGTTCTCGAGGTTCATGATTCACATCTTTCCTCATCCTTATGTTTAAGTGACATTTCATCATACGTTCCCTTACCCCTTTGTGCATCTTGGTTCATTAAGTAGGTAGGTCAATATTATTAAGATTTCATTCACCTAGAGTCCTATTTCCCCTAATGCCTGCCTCCCTGTACTATGAATATCCCTTCACTACTACATGTTTCCCACACCCACCACGACTCACATGGGCTTACTGGTTTTTGTAGGATGTGTACTTGTGCATCCAAAGTACACATGACTTTCATCCTTCGTAACATTAAACTGCACTCTCAGAATTATGTATGGCTTCAATCACATCTTCATGGGATAAAATGCAATGCTGAAGCGCTTTCCCATGGGTCCGGTCCCATGTTAGTCCACCTCGGATATATGGTCTAAAGAACCCCACTGGGAACATAAGGTGTTTTGTGGACTCTTATGGTCCTCATTAATGTTGGGATATGTAACAAACTTCACATTTCCATTCTGATTATCCATTCCCTCAATGTATGACATTAAATTACAACACTACCCTGAACAAGTCCAAGATGCCCCATGATAATTATTGGGATGAGTCAGCTTCCCCACTAGATAGGATTTCTCATTCCAGTGAGGGTTTCTAACCTTGATGAGTTGATGAACTATGTATGGATTGATTCATCCCCGAGTAGGATACATTGTGACATCTTCATTTCTAGTTCCTCAATCCGTCCACGTGCTCGTAAACCCTCTAATAAAATATTGATGGCCTTGTCCCCCATTTTGGGACCATTTAGTTCATTTGTACTCATCCTACAATGCTAAACTATGTTTATATCATCCTCATCAGAAGGATATAAAATTTTGGTCCTCTCAATGTTCTAGTCAGAGAGATCCTTTATGATTATGAGTATGATCTTTGATCAGACTGATGCTCTCAACAAATGAATTTTTATCATGGTGTCATAATTTCAAGAATGTTGGCCTCCATTTGAACCACCCATCACTCCACCTTCAATGTTTTTCGTTCCTTTATTTGGATCCTCAACCGCTTTTATTCATGAAGTAACCCTAACAGAATTGAGGCTCATCATATGGATCACCTATTTCCCATGACTCATTTTCCAGAAGAATAATGGTTGACATTTTGTGTCAGGCCCCATTTTTCAAACTTGTTCAGCGGTCTGACCTCATTTTTCATCCCCATTTATGGATAACAGAATAGGGATACTATGTTACAAAAAATGGTCAAAAGTTATCCTTCATTTTCATTCCATATATACTATTTTCCAAATATTGGGAGTCATGATTCAAACATTCCGCTTCCCTCTTTTTGGATTTATTCAGACTCCCCATGGGTTACGCCACTTATGCACTAAAGAATGCTGGGAACGTGGAAATTCGATTTCTTTGAGAACATCATTCTCCAGTAATGCCTCCCTCTTTCTTCCTGAAAATCTGTATTGGTTATCTAGACCCTGGATTCCCAGAGATTTGTGAGAACTCCCATATTCAAATGTAATAATGATGAGAACATCCCTTTTGTCTCACATCTGTCACGACCCATGTGAGCTTAAAGAATGATCATAGGATATTTCATGAATTTTATGGAAATTCATCCTACCAAATCAAATAATGTAACTCGTGAACACAAAAAATATAAAAAAGAAAATCACAAAAGTTATTTTATCATTTCACATAGTTTATAATGAACATGTATTGGACGCTCCCATAGATGGTTTTACCTCTTCAATGGTGTGTTCTAGCTCCACCACTCTCTTTCTTGTAGCATTAAGGATCATTGGTAGACTATTAAGCTCCAACTCCTCCTCTATAGAAATGAGGCATAGTTCTTCATCCTTGATCTTGGTCCAATCCTTGCCAGCACGGATAATATTCATCTCTTCAGAGGCTCGCCTCATTTGTTCTTCAACAACTTCCATTGGGGACTTCATTCATGATATGAGCCCTGATTGTGTGCCAAAGAAATCAAAATACTAATTTTCCCACACCTTTATCCTTTGGATCTCATGTTCAGCCTCCTAGAATCACTTGATGTTCACATACTTCCTCTACTGCCATTCCTCACCAATTTCACAGTATTGTTTCTATATTTTTTTGGACATGATGTCTTTGATGAGAATATGGGGACATTGGGCATTCGCTCATCCAGGACATAGTTCGTGCAGTTTGGAATGAATCATCCCCATCTAGTCTATCTATTGTGCTTTTGTGGTCTCCCCAATGAAGCACTTGGTTATCGTCCATGACCAGTGACATATGACCTTTTTATCCTCATCATTAGAATTTATCTCATACCAGTCCTTTAGGTTGACAAGATTAAATTAGTGGAATTCTTTTAGGAACCCATTAGTAGGATCTCCATCTGGTTTCTGGTCAGGTGGCTCAGGCTTTACATAATCTGATTGATCCCCATCGTCAGATTCCACCACAATGATTTTAGGATACGTCCTGTAAATGATCCCACCTATAATAAGGAGCACAGTGTCTTGTTCATTATGTGATTCCACTTCCACAACCATTAGTATTCCCCTGCGAATGGAAGCTCAAGTGTCCCCAACTATCCTCGCCAATTTGGCCTACACCGTTTGATGAACCATGAATTTGAGAATATACAGATGTCAGTAGTCTTGGTTCAAGGAGAAGCTGTTTCAAACTCTAGGAAGAAGACTTGTAATGATAAAATAGTCAGTATTTCCCCTGAGTTATGGCTAATGTAATCCTAAGGCGTGGCTACACATATATGGTTGGGAAATCCAGAGACTCTAGGAGAAGTATCTTTGGTGTCATGGCACTTCTATATTTGATAATCTATATTGTCACAGGTTGAGATCCGTACGCTACATCTACCGTTGTACAAGATATAGATTTTCATATGGGGTCCTCCTTCATAGGTGAAATGTTAGTTGATAAGGCTTAATATACCCTAGTGATGGCCAAATGAAAATAGTTTAGGTTTTACCTCAAGAGGATCTAAAAACTATTCTAGCTCTGAGTTTTCGACCTCACCTTCCTCCAAAGGGATCCCTCTACTAGCCTCTTCCCCTATGAGGAATATTTTTAATCTTCCAATTGGATGAAGTGCTCCCTCAATTCATCAGTATATAAATATAGAGGGAATGTTTGATTTATTATCACTTTCACGTGATCCATCATTGGACACAGAGTAACCCAAGAGTGCAGAGAGTCATCCAGCAAGGCGATGTACTCCTCCCCTTCCTCCTGAGATACTAAAATGTTGGCCCCGACATGACCAATCCCAAACAGGTCAATGTCAAGATGGTTCAGATGGTTCCAAATCATATATGGATTGAAGAATTATCTATTAACAACCTAGATATCCCATTCCTAGAGGAAAATAGAATCCTCAGGCCTATCTATATGGCCTATCGGTTTCCCTAGATCCTGAGTGAGTGTCCTACAGAACCCCATGGGTGGACTCCCTTATCACTAATCATGCTCCTCTTGGAACACCGAGTCTGTCACCACCTCCTACCTCCCAATCGGTGCAGGAATCAACAATACTGCTGCTCCACCACCACAGGATGTTCTTACCACCTTTCTGCTCGAACCTTGGGGTTTAAGAGGTACCCTGTCACTTTTAGGGATGGTCTACTACATCCACATGTCCTCTAGGTAGGATTCCACTAAAAACATGTCATACTCGTTCAATAGACCATAGACACCTGTGGTTAGGGGAAGCTCATTCCACATATTCACATCCTTTAGTGTGAACATGATCCATATATTCCTCATCAAACATAGATTATACTCTTGGAATAATCCCAAGTAGACCCAATGGATAATCCTCAACACGCACCAGAACTGCTTTTCAAAGAGGTACGGGGTGTACAGATAAGAGATACACTCATGAATAACCCATGACACCAAGAATCAATACATAAATGCCAATAGATAGGACTGATGCTCCTTAGTTACCTAGTACCATCGGTGAATAAACCAATTGGCGATGAGAAAATATTGATGTTGAATTCATCCACCTTCTAGAATCAGTTCAGCACTAGTAGAGAGGCCAACTAGCTCAGGGAACTCCCCACTACATTCTAAATAGAAGGTAAGAAATCTGTCCGTCGAGGGGAAATGAGGTTCATATATTCATAGGTTCCCATATATGCCGTTATCCACCCATAAAGAAGATATAGCTACCCACACACCCTATGTGGATTATTCCCCTCACTAATATTCCACAATACATTTTGCAACTAGCCAACACCGGGATCCCCAAATTGAACTATTACCCCATCTACTATATGAATATGATGACAATCATGGTCAGAGATAAACCCATGTTTTTATACCTCACTGGTAGCATCCAGCTGTAAATGGTCACTAAGGTGAATTCTACCTACCTAACCATCAGTTACTACTCAATGTTGAAACTATTCCCCTATGTCTTCTGCTAGATGTTTTCTAGGAGTTTCATGTATGAGTGCTCTTTCCTATGCTGGGACCCCTTCAGGCAAGTTGGAAGAATCGAAGGATACTTCCCATCAAAAGGGTAATTCAAGAACCCCATGGACCCCAAATTATTGTGGACATCCCTCACAGACTGCTTGATCTCTCATGGCACCATTTCCATCAATACCTTTCCCAGAAACGAAATATGCTCTAGGTCCTCCCATTTATTCTCAATAGAGAGGAACTATTCCTACATTAACCCCAATATTGGAATCCCCAAGATATTATGATGTTCTTAAAGGGTGATACCAACCTACCCACGGTGATTATGGAATGTGTTGGTATTCGATGAGCACCTGATAAAAACAATGGGATTAGGTTTTTGGGTTGGTATATATGGAATTGTGAGGCCCATGCCACCACATACAGGAGCACTCACCTATGATCCACCCAAAAATCCTCAACGGAGGCACAAAACTAGTAAGAACATTCCCAATCTTCAATAAAATTGTAGCCATGGATCAAGTCCCAATAAGTAGTCCACCCCTTTTCCGGGTTCCCGAAAACCACATTGAGAATGGTATTATACTATGGGGGAGATATCTCTAGCCGCAATTCCTTCCCAACAATGTTGTTACAATGATTATACAATAATTCCACATTGATGGGTGTATCATCCTACCATATATGACCATCGGTATCCCTGAACCATTAGTGCATGAATAACGTACTCCTAAACCAATAGGCTGACTCATCCTTACATTCCTCTGGAATGAGAACATCATCCCTCAAACAAAACCATATAGAGGTAGTCTTTTGCATAGATGGTAGTTTTTTTTGCTTCAGAAAATAGCTCCACCTTGGATTCGTGAACTGAATGGAACATCACACATTCCACAATGCCTTGGTTTTTTTCCATCTCTTCCCTCCAAGAAGAGTCATAAAGAACCTCCAAATAGATTCTTGGTGAGCCACTCCATCCCAAATCATTAGAAAGGTTTATGTCATGGATCATAGATATCAATCACAAATCTTTCCCATTGATCTAGATCATAGATATTTGTCACAGAGCCCAGCCAAATACCTCATAGACCCATGCTGCGGAGCAGAAAAATATAGAGTCCTATGATTTTCTATCCACCACAGTGAAAAAGATAGCCATATTGGAGAATGGAGGTCGTAGAGCCTTTAGGGATTCACGAATCAATATACCAGGAAGAAATGAAGAGAAAAGTAAACAAAAAAAATATAATCCCCCCAATTTATAGGAAACAACCACCAAAATTCATGAAATTGATGATTGTGTAATGATTCACAGTGTTCTCAACCTGCAAATCACTCGTCGTCATTACAGCTTTGCTTTGTGATATTGGTTTGTGATTATCCTAAATTATTTTAATATATTCCCTTATAATTTCAACCATGTTTTCTCCATTGATCCCTGTCTGAGGGGGGATTTTTTTGGTTCCAAAATGCATGAATGGGAATAATACACAAAGAGAACTCCAATTCCTAAATATGATTCTTTGTGAATCTCTTTCAAGAAGCCCCTCGACATCGCTGCCGATAGAAATCCATGACCACCTTTGCATTCTTGATAGAGAAGATGGGTGGAAGAATCTATGGTTATGAAAAAATTAATGGGAGGATTCACACCGCTGAGGGAACAAGATTTCCTCTATGATCCCTTGGAAATTTATCGAAGCCTCTATGAGAATCATGAAGGGAATGAAGGTGGCTATTGAGAATCAGTGGGGATGATGTTTGACACCACGGTAACTAAAACTATGATACAATCCAAATCCCATGTCAAAGCGCAAGCAGCTTCACAGTGCACTATCAGAGGTTCACACGGCCTTTTGCCTATAAATTATGGGTGTCCCTAGGACCTAGAATATAGATACCTTGACCTTTCACCTTCTTATCTCTTAAATCGTGAAGATCCTTCTAATATTCAAAACATTGAGAAAATGATCACTTAAATGTATTTGAGAATTGTAAAATACCTTTCCCTTAGATCATATGAAACCCATTTTCATGTTTGGACACCCTTTGTAGATCCCATATGCCACCAAAATGTACAGAAAACCCAAAGGGATCTTGGGTCATCAGAAAACACTCATGCTTCTCAATGATCATTCCATGAACATGTGAACACCATGATAAGGTAGGATCACAATGATTTGAAAAGTACATCGCTTCACAATGCCTTACTTTTCAAGGTTCCACTACTCTGTGATGTCCTACTCCAAGAACAAACATTCACTTCGCGAAGCACCTTTCATATGCATGTAAACCACAAAACTAGGCTAGGAAACACCATATCATGAAGCATGCCCCTTTGCAGAGTCTCTCTACCTTGTGGCACTCCATAACTTCCCAAGGTCCCTTATTATGGATCCTTTTTCTTCAAAAACCGATATCATGTATGACCCTCCAGGTTTGAATGATGTTATTTCATGGTCCCATAGGTGGTGATTCATACTGCATTTCATAGTCTTTTGACTCTTTGCATAGTAACCCTAATAGCTCTTTCATATTCACATATCCACGCTAATGTGATCCACTGAATAGATAACTCCACAAACCCGTCTTCACATGGAATTGTCTGTTCCTTCTCTTCAGTAAGGGTTAAAGTTAACTGGTTATGTATGTCCTAAGAGTGGGGAGTGAATCCTCATCGTCTGAGTTACAGGACACTAAACTGCCAAGAACCATCATCCTTAGCACATAACATTAAACTAAAGCCTCAATCTTGGTCATATACATGCGGCGTCCTGCTTTATAAATTTTACATGACCACTGGTCTCCATGGGAGTGATATCTACCTCACAAGGGATGATATCTTCATTGCATGGAATGAAATCTATCCATGGTGAAGATAAAACATCTTGTTGTAAGACCCTATCCTTTCTTGGGGGATGTAGAATCCTTTCTCTTCCTATATTCTTCCATGTGAAAAGGCTAGAGGAGACATGGGGAAAGGACCTCTGATATCCCATCCCACTCCCTTTGGGATTTAATTCCATCAAGCCTCCATCCAAGAGTAATTCCCAATATTCATCTCCCTAGGCCAATAACCACAGGTAGGCCCCTCTCTGTTCCTCACGGACGTAGCAACCATGATGTGATCGTCAAGTATTTTTTGTCTCTTGTTTCCCACACCAATCATGACTCATGTGCGATTTGAGTAAGCACCGGCCATGGTATCATCCCAATGACACCTTAGTTTGTAATCCCTATATCCCCCACTAACTAAACTATTTGGAATTCGATCCTTTCCCTTCTAGGGGAAGGTACGTAGGAAGCCTTCTGGAGGATCAAGAACATCACCCATTGGTCTCAACCACTTCATTTTAGTTCACCATCATCCCTAATTATGTTAAATTTTATGCCCCTTACATACCGCATGACATTAATCTACATATATTCAATATACATGGGTATTGATCCATGTCTCCTAGACTAGGATTTTAGGAAGCCTCCCTGAGTTTCAAACCGAAACACTAGTTTACCTATTTAAATACATGGGTTTTGATCCATGACTCCTAGAAAGGGTATGTAGGAAGCCTCCCTGTCATTCAACCCCTAAAACTGGTAATCCTATTCAAACTACATGTGTTTTTATCCTAATCTCATAGATATTATACATCAAATGCATCCATAAGGTTCATCCCCAAAAATTAGTAAACCTACTCAAACTATATTGGTTTTAGTCTTCATATCCCTGAAAAGGTATGTAAAAAACCTCCCTATGGATCATCCCCAAACACCAATAATTGTTGGTGTTCCCTTTGTTTGGACCCACATCCTTGGTTCGTCCCTCTGTGGAGTCAAACAAACTCTCAGGCTGCTAACCATGGGTATCCCCTAGCATGTTGTTCTGTCTCTATCCTTTTCATACTCCCCGATTTCCATGCCCCATACTAAATAATGTGGAATTTGATTCCTTACTATGGGGATAGGTAGGAAGCCTTGTTGAGGTTCATTCCTATAAATAATGTCCCATTATGGTCTCTCACTTGAGCATTTGTGTTTCAGGAAGGTCATGCCTCAACATAGAGGTTCTACTTCCTATGGGTCTCATCCACACATTCATTCTCGTGATTTAACTTCTCATGTGCCTCATCACCCTTCTGAACAATGCGTACAACATTTATTTATGATGGTGATATGTAGGAAGCCTCTTTGAGGTTCTATCCCAACATCACGGTCATCTTCACATCGTCCCCATCTCCTCCACCACCCACATCATTCAACCTTCCATCATCCATCCTAATTCCTACATGAGATGCCTTACCCATGTTAGATCGTGCAATCCAGTTAGGAATCTTACCACACATAAAACCCACATAGTTTTTAATCATCCAACCAAGAATACCCCTCTTGTAATGGGAAGTTATCCGTGCATATACCCCAACATGTCTTCGGGTTTTTATCCTTTGGTTTTTCCCTGATTCATCACCCCTTAATACTATATGTGTTTTGATCCATGTCTCCAAGGAATGGTATGTAAGAAACCTCCCTAGGGTTCAATCCCAAACGACAGTAAACAATGGTGTCCCCATTATAGAGACCCAATTATCCTCAAATCTGTCTCCGTTAGAAATTTTGATCCACTCATTTGGTAAACCCCTCACGTTATCCCTCTTAATGATGTACCAATATTATGAACTCTTATCAGTGATCCTATCAGTCTGATCCCATCTATGCTAGATGTTAAAATCATAGAATACTAGGTGTTAATCCTAGTAAGATGAGGAAAACCTCATGGAAATACCTATGGAATATAATTCCCCACACTTATTGTGGGCTGCATTGGGCTTCCGCGCCCTCAATAAATCCTATCATAAATAGAAGAAACCTAGAGGTATGAGGGTTTCAGTGTCCATAAAAGACGTTGATGTCCAAAGTGACTACTCCCCTAATCGTAGGTTGCTTCCCAGTCTTCACCACTTGGAATGTCCGAATATAAGCGTTGTAATTAACCAACATCCTTGAAGACATGACACCAGGGAGGAGTTTCATGAACAACATATTAATCTTTAAGAGAGACCAGACTATGTGACATATTCTAAGGAAGAATCCATGGAAAGAGAAACCAACATCCCATTATCCCATTTCAATTAAAGAGAAAACATCCCTCAATAAGAAACGAATGTCACTAGCCATTGGAATGTAGGAATGAGGGCAAACAAACAAAACACATCCACACAGAAGGATGTGCGCCCTGATGGAAACATTGAAAACAAAGACCAATACAGAATTTAATGTGATATGTAGTGGAAAATTTATAACCTACAATGTGGTATCATTATAAAGAAGAGTTTTGGGTGTAGTAAATAAGAATATAAGTTAATTATGGTGGTTTTTTCAATAAATTAATCATATTAAACTCACATTAAATAAATTTTATTTTTCCAGGTAATGGTTTCATGTGATCATTTAGTTTTTTGGATGATTTATAGAGATTTTTTGATGTATTCTGAATGTTTTTTAGAGTTGAGAAAAATTAATACTGAAAATAAATATATATTAATTATTATAAGGACTTCATTGTATTGTGTGTAGTGTTTTTATTTTATATAGACATGAAAATTAGTAGAGGATTGAGAATTGCATGTGTATAATATTTTAATTTTCAAAAGACATAAATAAAAGTATTGAAATAATTCTACTCAAATGAATAAGGTTTCTATGCAGTGTATATGAAAAACTAAAAGATGTAAAATATTTTTGTTATGTATATGTTCATATATTATATATCTTTATTTTTTTATTATAAAAAATTGAAAATTATTCTTTACATGATTATTACATTTTTTTGTGTAATCTGTAAGAATTTTATTTTCATATATAATACATTTTTTCATAATGGGGTATATATAAATTTTTTATTCATATTTGTTTATGTAAGGAAGCATACATTCAATATTTCTTAAAAAAATCAGTATATATAAGGTTTTTATTTAACAATAAAGACTATGAAAATTTTTATTAGAAAAATGAAATTTTTTATTCAAAAAATTTCTATTCTAGAAAAACACTTTGTCTAAGAATTATTTTTTTATGAAATTTTTTTATATAATTTTTTTTAAAAAAATATACCACCTATAAAAAAGAGTTTCTTAATGTTAGGAGATATGTTCAAATAAAAACTTAATATGGAAGAATACATTAGGTTATCATTCCTATCTTTTTTTAACGTATTAAAATCTATTGGTGGGTAAGGATTTTGTAAAAATATCAGTAAGTTGATCTTGTGTTACAATAAATTGGAGATTAATATATCCTTTTAATACGGGATCCCTAAAAAAGTGGTCCCTTATATCTCTATTTTTTTCATGAGAGTGATGTATAATATTTTTTCTAATTGAAATGGTACTTGTATTATCACACAATATCTGTGTTTTTTGTAAAACTATTTTAATAGTCTCTAAGTGTGTGTTGCTTCCACAACACTTGAGCACAACAACATCCAACTTCAACATTGTCTGCTTCAATAGCTGAAATTTCTATTGAGTGTTGCTTATTGCAAGACCAATAAACTAATGAATCTTTTAATAAATTAAATGTTTTGAATATACCTTTTCTATCCATTTTCATCCACGAAAATAGACATCATAAAAAATTTAAAAAAATCATTTCCAGAAGTATAGAAAAGTCCTAAATCCAATGTTTCCTTTAAATAGAGAATCATTCCTCTCACTACTTTTCAATAAGATTACATTGGATTAGATTGATATCTTAGACATAAGAATTCTGAAAAAATTAATTATAGAGGACTATATGTTAAGTATAATAAACATCCTATCATAACTCTAAAAGTTGTTTGATCTACTAGTTTCCCTGCTTCAACAAGATCAATAGAATATGAGATTCTTCTTGGAGTGATTATAATTTTTTTTGTCAAATCCACATTTTTTTAAAATATATTTAATATACTTATTTTGATATAAATAAGTCCATTCTAGTTTTTGATAAATTTTTAATCCTAGGAAAAATTTTGACCCACCCATCATACTCATATCAAACTCACATTTCCTGATATTTTCAGATGAACCGATTAATGATTTCTAAGTTGATCCAAATATAATGTCACAAAAAATATTCAAACAATCAAATCATTTTTCTTATCTTTATTTATAAAAAGGGAGAGATTATCAGTTCCCTTAACATAAATAATTTGTATCAAAAATCTCCTAAGTCTATCATATCATGATATATGAGCCTGTTTAATTCTATATAACGCTTTGGTAAGTTTGAAACCATGTTCAAGATATTTCGTGTCTTCAAATTCTAGATGTTTTTCATCTTAAACTTCGTCGTGAACATATCCATTAAGGAATGCACACTTAACATCCATTTAGAAAATTTTGAAATTTATGAACGCTGATATGAAAAGTAAAATATGAATTGATTTAAGTCTAACTACTGGAGAATATGTTTATTCAAAGTCTATTCCTTCTTGCTGATTATATCCTTTAGCAACTACTCTAGATTTATTTATTATTAGGATTCCATTTTCATCACATTGTTTTTCTGAGGATCCATTTTACTCCAATTAATGATGATTCTGTTGGTATTTCAACAAAGGTCTAGACTATCATCCTTTCAAATTAATTTAGCTCATCTTGCATGTAATTAATCTAATAATCATCACCTAAAGCTTCATTAGTGACTTTTGGTTCTAATTGGGAAATGGATGTGAGATGTTCTAATTCATTTATTAAAGAACATATAGTCATTAAATGATTATTTACATCAACAATGATACTATCACTGGGATGATTCTTAAGAAATGGTTGATTTGGGTTTTGTAAAACATGTTTTTCAACATACGGTAGAAAATATTCTAGGTTATACATGTCAGAAACCTTTTATTGAGAATTTTCCATGTTATTATGATATTATACCGAGGTTTTATAATTAGTTTTTGAAATAACATTTTAAGATGTAGGTTGGGGTTTTATTTAACAAAAGGATCAGTTTCATCAAATTTAACATGCACTGTTTCTTCAATAGTACAAGTTTTAAAAAAAATCTATAATATTTTGATGTAGAGAAATAACCTTATAAAACTACTTCATCATATTTGGGTGAAAATTTATGTATGTTCTCTTTAGTATTCAAAATTAAAACTTTTCATCCATATACATTAAAGTAAGAGTTTCTAGGTTTCCGACTAGTACACAATTGATACGGTCTTTTGTAAACAAAAGGGATGATTGAAACTTGATTTAATTTATAGAAAAAAATACTAACATCTTCATCCCAAAAATCATTATCAATAGCATATTAACTCAACATGTTTCTACTTTTCAATTGAATAATTCAATTTCCTTTTTCAACTACTCAATCCCATTTATATGTTCATGGAGCTGAGAAGTTATAAGTAATGTCTTTCTTACTACAAAAAGATTCAAAATCTGAATTTTTAAATTATCTTCCATGATCACTATGAATAGATATCAGTGGAATGTTTTTCTCATTTTTAACATTAGATCTAAAAGGGTTAAAATATGAAAAGGCACTATATTTCTTTTATAGAAAATAGACCCATATAAATATGATGTTATAATCAACTAAAATAGATACATATTATTTTCCTCTAATAATTCCATTTTTTATTGGAGCAAAAAGTTCCATATACACCAATTGCAAGGCATTAGATAATGCGACTTAACTAGAAGATTTAAATCATTACATATGTTTTTTCCCAATTGACATGGATTGTACACTTTTGATGAATAAAATCTACATTCTGGTAGATCCTTAACAAGACTTTTCATTTAATGTTTTCATTGGTTCTTGAGGTTACAATATCCTAGTCTACTATGCCAAAACCAAGATTGATTTTCCATTACACCGAGTCAAGGTATGTCTTTTCACCTGTTTTCGTCTATGTTTAGAGTATAAAAATTCACATTCCTATGGGGGAAAATAATAAACTCTTCCCTAGAATTGTGTACTGAACATTTATCATTCATAAAATTTAAAATTTAACCTTACTCACAAAATTGGCTTGTGCTAATGAGGTTGTGTTTAAGGCCTTCAATAAATAAATCATTTTAAATCTATGTTTTTTCTAGAATAACAATGTTACATACACCAACAATTTCTCCCTAAGCATTATCTTCAAATGTTACTTTTCGTCCTTTTAACTTGATAATCTTTTCAATGAAATTTTTTTACCAGTAATATACTGAGAACATCCACTATCCATGTACAATGTTTTGTTGTTGGTTCTTTATTTATTTTCTAGATAATAAGATATTTAAATTTTTAAAAGCCATGCTTTCAAGGCTCCTAAAATTTCTGAATGTAAAATCTATGGAATCCAAATTTTCATAGACAAGTAATATTTATGAAAACATTATTATTGGGTTTTATTTAAAGAAATATTTTTCCCAAGGTCCACCATATTGATATTTAGTACAAAAGGGATCATTTTGGGGTAAAAAATAATTATTCCTAAATACAATTTAGGAGTGAGTATAACCAATTCTTGAACTATTACATAGAAGATGAGTTTTAGAGAAAAAATTATCAATTTATATCCTTCTTGAAGTACAACATGACAAAATTTTCTTTAAGGTAAAAATTTAGGATTTATTATGAAGAAAAAATTCTAATCCTCAACGTCATCAGTTTTAGAACTTAGGGTTATTATCTAGAATATTTTTCCTGGAAAAAACTTTTTCCAGATCCTTAGAATTTTTATCCTTCATAGAATTAACATCATTAAGGTTTGTATAAAAATATTCAAAATCAAATTTTTTCGGATTAATATCTTGAGAGAGATCAAACATTTTTTTTTTTAGAATATATATTATATAATTATCTTTCTCTAACATATTTTTTATCTTAAAATTTTCATACTCAAAAAGTTTAGAAAATCTAGAAACATCTTCAAATGAAGGTAAGTTATTATCTTTTGATAAATAATGTTCATCATTTGATGATTCCTAATATTATTATTTTGTAATATTATTATTTAAAATAAATATTGGTTATGGATTCAGAATTTTGTACCTTATCACTATGACAATGATTTTCAAAATGTACTATAGCTATAATTATATTATTATTATGGCCAAATGATTCATATTCGGACGATTATTCTGAAGAATCACCACCACTAGCACTCTAGGTGTAATTTTCTATCAAATTTTTTTTCCCTTATACTTATAATACTAATTTGTATTTCTTTCAGAATGATTTTCCTTCCTATCTTATTTATGTTGAATAAGAATATCTACTATGATATGTACAGCCCTTTTGAATTCATTACCTGTTATTTCATAATATTTATTGTCCTTTATATCGTTCTTCTTATATCTGTACTAAAAATCTTTCATTCCCACAATCATGTTCATCCTTCAAGTGTTAATAGCTAATTCATTCTCTGAATGATCAATGTCACTTGATTCAGATATAATAACAACATTGTTTTATATAGACATATTTTCCATTTCTTAAGTCTTATTAATATATATACTAGTGAACGATACACTTCCATTACCATTCATCTTTTTTTAGAAATTCAAATATCTCTCTATCCTTGTTTCATTCCAAAGAAGCATTACGAGTAACTAATCAATAGTAATGATAGGAAGATTTATATTCTCATAAATATCTATCCTTTTTGGATTCCCACTCATTGGGAATGATATCAATTATCATATCCACAAGAAGATAATAATAAATAACTTTCTCTACCATAGATTGAATACTATTGAAAACGGTCAGAAATATTTGTCGTAAATCTCAAACAGGTTCTCTATATGGAAATTGGAATCCATGATATTGAGCTCTTAAGCCAACTCTTTTGGTATCTATCACATTATTAGTCCCAAAATGCATAACATAAATTTTCTTATAGATACATTTGATACCTTCATAAGAATATATTTGACTATATTTGTTATTGGACATAGAAAAAAAAGTTATTGCATACCTTGTAATTTAGTTTATATTGTTTTTTTTCATAATTGTAGTTGGTTCTTGACTAGTATTTCTAGAATTTTGTATTGCCTAATGAGAATTAAAAAATATACAATTCTAGTATTTTTTAAAAGGTTGAGGGGAAAACCCTCTTAATTGAACCAGAAAGAAAAAAAAAACCTCTTAAATGGACTGGGAGAAAAGGCAACCCGTTACATGACAAGGGCACATTTGCTGATAAAGAGAAGCCTGAAGGTAAAAATAAATCAAAGACGAAAAAAACGAGGCAGATAAAAAAAGAAGCATCGGAAAGAACTTCATCACCCCCTCTATCAGACCATGCAAGGTGAGATCTGTTGAAGGAGATGTCTCACCCCCTTGCCAAGAAGTTGTGTTGTGCTGTCAACACAACGCGGTAGAGTACTCTCCCAATCCACAATGAGATATAGATGGAAGACCGAATGATAGGTTCCAACACACCTATCTCTCTCTCGAGCCGCCCACCCGACAGTGCATGCAAAAACAAACACAGTACTATCAACCTTATGCAAGAGAAAACTTGATAGAACCATAGAGAAGAAGATCCAACAAAGTTTCCATCCATCCAAGAGGAAAAATGGCCGATGATGAATTGTATACTTTAAAAAATTCCTTTGGAACCTTTAAAGTTAGATATGAATAACTAAAGTTTCCTTAAGAAAAGGAAAGGACTAAGTTTAACAAAGTTAAACTAAGTAAATTCACAACACCTCTAACACCGAACTAAAATTAGGAAAGAGATTCCAAAAGTAGGTTCCGGAAATATGGTTCCGGAAATTGAAACTTAACAAAAGTTACAATATGAGATTCTACCTTAAAGCGTATAGAATCTAAACTAATCAGAGTAAGGAAGTATAAGAAAGTTATACTTTCCTTAAGATACAAATTGCAGCGGAACAAAACAAGTAGTAAAACTACTAGTAACAAGATAATAGTCTTTTAACCCAAAGAGAAGGGTATCCAACAACCTTGGATAAAGGTCCCTTGATTTATACTTTCAAGCAAGTCTTTCTTACCCACACCAGGGTAAGCCCTCGATACGAAGATCGGAGTCTCTGTCTTGCTATCCCCGCAAGCCCTCAACTTCAAGGTAGTTGGCAACCTCTGTCTTCCTCAGCAAGGAAGTCCTCGATCTTTAAGGTAGTCGGCAACCTCTGTCTTTCTCAGCAAGAAAGCCCTCGATCTTTAAGGTAGTCGGCACCTCTGTCTTCCTATCCCCGGAAGCCCTCGAATGTAATCACCAACATTCGGAGTTGCACGAAGCTTTGAGAGTTTATAAGAGACTCTCTCTCTAGAAATCACTTCAACAGCATGTATGCACAAAGTCCAAATTGTTCATCCATCAGTTACGAGCTCTTTCAAATGAGCTCCTATTTATAGGTAAGGTCGGCTCCTTCTTCAACGGTCATATTTCCCTTAAAGTTCGGAGGGACCTGTACACGTGTCACTTAGACAACGGTTAGTTTATAACAAAATCGACGACATCGTTTTATAACAAAACAAGTGTAACAGAAAGTACGACATCATTTTAAACTCTAACAAAAAGGTTCGGAATTGAAATTTCGGAGTGAAGGTTCGGAGTGAATAAATTCAGAGTGTATAAAACAATGATAATCAGATTCTTTTTAATAGGAGAATTCGGAATGAGAATTCGGAGTAGGAATTCGGAATAGGAATTTGTCATCAGAAATCGTAATGAGAATTCGTCATCAGAATTCGTAATGAGAATTCATCATCAGAATTCGTAATGAGAATTCATCATGAGAATTCGTAATGAGATTTCTTCATTAGAATTCGTAATGAGAATTCTTCATCAGAATTCGTAATGGGAATTCTTCATTGTAATTCCTAATGGGAATTCTTCTTCAGAATTCGTAATGAGAATTCGGAATGGAATTTCTTCATTAGAATTCGTAATGAGAATTCTTCATCAGAATTCGTAATGGGAATTCTTCATTGGAATTCGTAATGGGAATTCTTCTTCAGAATTCGTAATGAGAATTCGGAATGGAATTTCTTCATTAGAATTCGTAATGAGAATTCTTCTTCAGAATTCGTATCCTGATTCTGGAATAGAACTTAGTCAGAATTCATATCCGGAATTCGGAATGAAACTTCCTTATAGTTCTTGTCCAGAACCAAATCCTAAAACAGAATGCTTTTATATCAAAGTTTTAATGACTCCGAGAAAACGAATCCGAATCTCACACTTAAGAAAAATATGAAAAAAAATGATAAGGATAATTTTCCTTATAAAAGCGATTTTCCTTAAGAAAGCAATTTTCCTTATAAAAGCAATTTTCCTTAAGAAAGCATTTTTCCTTATAAAAGCGATTTTCCTTAAGAAAGCATTTTTCCTTATAAAAGCGATTTTCCTTAAGAAATAATTTTTCCTTATAAAAGCGATTTTCCTTAAGAAAGCATTTTTCCTTATAAAAGCAATTTTCCTTAAGAAAGCATTTTTCCTTATAAAAGCGATTTTCCTTAAGAAAGAATTTTTCCTTATAAAAGCGATTTTCCTTAAGAAAGCATTTTTCCTTAAAGATAAGGTGTTTGTGATTTTCAAAACATGAAGGAATGGAAAAGTCATAAGGAAAACCTTATTGACTCAACAATATCCCCCTTTTTGGAAAGCACAAACATCCTTACGAAAAAGCTATTCTAAGAAGAAAGAAACACATTAAAGCTTATCTCCCTTGGTTTAAGAAATAGATGAATACGACTAACTCCCCCTTAGGCTTTGAATCTCTAAGGATCGTATTCATATTTCCGGAGTGATGTTTCTTTAAGAAAAAAAAACTCCCCCTTAAACAAACTCTTATTAGAGTTCTATCTCCTTGGGTATTTTTCTTTCTCCCCCTTTGATAAGCACTTATTAGATTTCCTATTTTTCTTAAGGATCTTTTCCTTCTCCCCATTTGTGATTTTCAAAAAGAATTGGAGGGAATGGAAAAACTTAACAAAGTACCTGAAAAAATTAGTACAAACGAAACAAGAAGCACAATTCTCATTATATTTGAAATGTCAGCAACAAAAACAGATTACAACAAAAAGATCGGATTGGTCATTTCGGATCTTTCTCCTTTGATATGAGCCCCTTATGAATTGTCTTGATCTTTTTGAGGTCCTTATGATCTTCCTCTGCTTGCTTCTCCAAGATGACTATTCTTGCTGACTGTGCTTCAATGATTTCTTCCTGAGCCTTCAACTTTTCTTCCTGAGCTTTCATCTTCTCTTCCTGGGCTTTTATTCTTTCTAGAAAGTCAATCCGATGATCCCTTTCAAATTTCCAACTTTGATTAACAGAGTTGAGCTTTCCATTCAGATCTCTCACTTCCTGAATCCGAATGTTCTTTTCTTCTGTCAATTTCTTATCGAATGAGGCAGTCATCTCATGAAACTTCTTGTCCTCGGTTTGAAATGCATCCTTAACATTTTCCTGAAACTCATCCAGCAACCTCATCTCTTCCACAGTTTTCTTAGACCAACTTGTCATCCTCTTGCAAGATCTTTTATGGGATTCGTAACCAATGAAGAAATTTTTGAACTGAGCTTCAATTTCAACACACTTATCCATTACCATGGATACGGAATCGGTTTTCTGATTTAGCGTATGTTGGAGCATCTGGCACCGAGAGTCAATACTGGAGAAGGTCGGAATGGTTCCCACCAACTTTTTCAAGGACTGAACAACAAAATCGTGCCCCAACGATGATGATTCCGAATCTGACATCTTGCTCGGAGAGTTTTCTTCCTCAATAAGCTCCAACTTCCTCTTAGAAGAACTACCAGCTTCCTTCCTCATACTCTTTTCTGAACTCGGGGTATCAGCAAGAATTCGTTTCCCCTTATCTTTTTCCGGAATAGAAACTTGTTCCGGAGATTTCTTCTCGCTATCAGACACTTGAACAACCAAATCTTCCTCATCAGCAACTTCTACATTTTCCTTCTGAGCAGCATTAAGTAAAAGATGTTCTTCTTCTCTCAGACAAGAAACTTCTTCTTCGCCTTTCTCTTCTTCCATAGTCGGAGTGACAAGCTTTGAAGATTGAGCTTCAGATGTTCGGAGTGACAGGTGTTCCGAAGGAGTTCCTTTGTATTCATCTACTTGTTTGAGCACATCTCCTGTCTCCCCACTTCCTTCAGCAGATTCTTCAACTTCTTCCACTTGCTCTACTTCCTCAGTAGCAACAGCCTTTTCCGGAGATACAAGATTTCTTCCTGGAGTCTCAGGTAGAGATTCCAGAGAAAAAGATCTCGGAACGGGAATGGTTGCTGAAACCATTTCATTAAACTTTAACAACGCTTGCACAGCCTCAGCTTCTGACAACTTCTTCTTCAGCTTATTTTCCTTAGCTTGCTTCTCAAGCTCATCAGCAGCCTTTTCTTTCAGATCCTTAGCCTCTGCAGGATCCAATCCGAACTGCGGATCTCCTTCCTTCCTCTTCTCCTTGTCATCTCTCCACTTCGCTGCAACCTCATCAGTATATGTCTTCTTCTTCTTAGGCTTAGGAGGTGCGGAATGGACATCCTTAGACTTAGGTTCCTCAGCATCGACTACCACTTCTTTCTGCTTCCTTTTCCTTACCGGCTTGGATGATTCCGGATCAGCCACTTTCGGAGTCACTTCTACTTGAGGAGGTAGATCAATGAACTTCCCTGACTCCTTGTTAAAAGCTATATTCATCCTTTTAAGAGTTGCATCACTGAGAAACATGATCTTTCAAACTTTCGGCTTAGAACTACAAGCAACCTTGAAGGATTCTAGGAACCGAACTATCAGCTTCGACAATATTGCCGGGTACATCACTATCTGAGCTCTCAGATTCCCGTTCTTCAAATTATCAATGTTGAGAAGAATATGCTTCATCAAGTTGAACTTTCATAGATTTATCAAGAAATCTATGATGTATATCTCACTTTTCTTCAGACTATCCTTATCTCCTTTTCTCGGTACAATAAGCCCTTGCACCCATAACTCCAGAATCCGGAAGTTTGTAGAAAGACTTGCTATTTTCGGAGCCTTATCATCATCCAATCCGAGAATTTCTAAGGCTTTCTCCTTGTTGAAACTACCCAAAGAGTCTGGCAGAACGTGAGAAATAAACTCAGCTTCACCTTCATAACTCAACCCTACCAAGCTTGCAGCCTTGGTGTAAGATAGCTTATATGTCTTGCCATACGATTTGAAGGAAAACTTCTCTCTATTATCTTCCATGAAGAAAGCAACTGACTCATAAAACTCGACAAGCAAGTCAGAGTAGACTTCATCTTGGTTGCCGGTTTTTGATACCGCAACATCTTCCCAGCCATTCAGCGTGATATTTTTTGATATAATAGAATCATAGTTGCTGAAGAAATTCGGATGAACTAACCGTTCTCTGTAGACTAACCACTGTGAAATGGGCTTAGTTGAAGACATCTCTTGAGAAGCTAACTCTGCAGACATTCGGATTAGAAGTCCTCTGAGATATTCGGAACAGAGAAGACTGAAGTTCGGAACTGAAAAACTGTAGTTCGGAACGGCCTTAAATCGGAGAGTCAGAGCTTCAGCACGCAAAAGCTTGAAATCGATGTGGGACGAGAAAATAGGGTCCCCTTTATATAGGAATTGGGATGACGGTTCAACTTCCTCGGTTGATCTAACGGTTTAGAATGATCTGCGATCCGATCTAACAGTTGAAAGCTTGAATCCGATCTTTTTGAGGTTTTATTAAAACAAAGATTTAAGAAAACTATAATCCGAAAACAAAATACAAGAAACTACCAGCAAGTAAAATATGATTACGAAAACTTCAGTAAGGAAATCATACCTTTCGGATTAGCTTAGGAAAGTTATTCGTAATGGGTAATATAAAGACGACTACGTAAAATTCAATACGAAAAACTCAGTACGAAAAAGTAAATATGAAAAGTCAATACGAAAAACTTAATACGAAAAACTTAACTTGGTACGAAAATTTGGTTATGAAAGTCCCAGTACGAAAGTTTTCCATTCCGGAAATTTTCAATACGAATACTTTCATTCCAGAAGTATTCTGTACGAAAATATCCATTCTGGAAAATGGTAGTTCCGGAAGTTCCATTCCGGAAATTTTCGTTCCGAAAAGTTTGAAAACAAATTTTGAAAAAACTTTGTTAAACAAACAATCAAATGTACTCCCCCTATGAAAAGAAGTTTATTACTGTAAGGAGATTTTTTCAACAGAAAGTTAATTTAGGAAGATTACCTTACGGTTATCATTCCTAACTTTTGTTTAATATATTCAAATCTATCAGAAGGCAAGGATTTTGTGAAAATATCAGCAAGTTGATCTTGCGTTCCGATAAACTGAAGAATAATGTCTCCTTTAAGTGTGTGATCCCTAAGAAAGTGATGCCTAATATCTATGTGTTTTGCACGGGAGTGATGTGCAGGGTTTTTACTTAGGGCAATGGCACTTGTGTTATCACACAAAATTTGAGTTTTAGTAAAACTCAAGCCATAGTCTGTGAGTGTGTGTTGCATCCACAACACTTGTGCACAACAACTTCCAGCTGCTACATATTCAGCTTCAGCAGTGGAAAAAATTCTTCCTTGGAATTGTGAACTAAGCATTCATCATTCCTAAAATTCACAAGGTAACCTTCATCACATAACTGACTTATGCTAATGAGGTTGTGCTTAAGACCTTTAACAAAAAGAACATTTGAAATCAAAGTTTTACCAAGAAAAACTATATTACCAATACCAACAATCTCTCCCTTAGCATTGTCTCCGAAAGTTACCTTTCCTCCTTTCGTTTTGATAATCTTTTCAAAAAAGCTTTTGTTACCAGTCATGTGCCGGGAACATCCACTATCCATGTACCAAATATTGTTGCTGGAACTTTCTTTATTTTCCTGAAATTAAGAACAAAGTTAGACTTTCGGAATCCAAACTTGTTTGGATCCGAGATTTCCAGACAATAAAATTTTAGGTATCCACATTTTCTTAGAAAAGTAAGCTTTATGAAAACCTAAAGATTGGGTTTTGTTTAAGGAACAACTTCTTGCCCAGTGACCACCACATTGACATTTAGTGCAAAATGGGGCACTTTGAGGAACAAAATAATTGTTACTGAAAACTGGTTTTGCATGGGTATAACCAAATCCGGATTTATTTCTTAAAGGTCGTATTTGAGAATACATCTTATCAAAATTTTCCTTACCATGGGTAAAGTTTGATAAACACTTCTTTAAGGAAAAAATTTCGGACTTGAGTTTTACAACCAAGTTTTTATCCTCAAAATCATTAGTTTTTGAACTAGAGTTAGGCTCGAAAACATTTTTATTAGAAATTACTTTTTCTAATTCTTTAGAAAGTTTATTCTTCTCAGAACTTACTTCCTCAAGATTTTTTGAAATACTTTCAAAATCAGCATTTTTCTTATCAAGATCTTTAGAAAGATCTGATATCTCTTTAGTAAGAATAGAATTCCTAGAATTTGCCTGATCAAGTTTCTTGTTGAGTTTGGAGTTCTCAATCTCAAGAAGTTCAGCAAATCTAGAGACTTCTTCATAAGTAGGTAAAGTATTTTCCTCATCAGAAGATGATTCTTCATCAGAAGAGTTATAATACTTACTATCATTAGGATTTAAAGAAACATTGGTCAATGATTCAGCATTTCGTACCTTAGCCATAAGACAATGATTATCAATAGGTAATCTGGCTATAAGACCATGATTCTTCTGTCCTGAAGATTCATATTCAGAAGATTCATCTGAAGAGTCACCACCACTGGCACTCCAGGTGTCATTAGCTTTCAGAACATTCTTAGCTTTGGCTTTGTAATACTTCTTCCTGTTCTTTTCTGAATGTCTTTCCTTCCTTTCTTTCTTTTTGAGCATAGGACAATCTGGTCTAATATGTCCAGCTCTCTTACATTCATAACATGTAACTTCTCCATCTTTCTTATCTTTCCTGTCCTTCTTCTTATACTTGGATTGAAAGTTTCTCTGTCCAGCTATCTTGTTCATCCTTCGAGCAAGATTGGCTAATTCATTTTCTGAAACTTCACTAGATTCGGATTGGAAAATGACTTTCTTAGATTTGGATCTGGTTACTCTCTCAGGAGTATTAGCTTTCATCTGATTCGAAGTTGTAGTAAAAGCAACAGTACCATTTCCATTCTTCTTCTTGATGTTGTCAGCATCTCTCTTCATTCTGGTCTCATGTTGTAGAAGAGTTCCAAATAATTCATCAAGAGTAATTTGAGTGACCTTCCTGTTCTCATATATAGCTGTTCTCTTGGATTCCCACTCATTGGGCATAATATCAATTATCTTGTCCACAAGAGCTTCATCATCTAAACCTTTTTCTCCCATAGATTGTAGACTGTTGACGATTGTCATAAATCTTTGTTGAACTTTACAGATAGGTTCTCCATAAGGAAAATTGAAGCCATGATATTCAGCTCTAAGCATAGCTCTTCTAGTCTCAATCACCTTAGAAGTCCCAAAGTGTGTAACCTCTAACTTCTTCCATATACAGTTAGCTACTTCACAAGAAGAAATTTGGCTATATATATTTCTAGTCATTGAACATAATAAAGTATTGCGTACCATATAGTTGAGTTGATATTCTTGCTTTTCCTGGTTAGAAAAGGTTCTGACTTCCTTGTCAGGAATTTTATAATCACCAGTAAGCATCACAAAGTTGTCTACTCCAGTATTGATAACAAAAGTCTTCATACGATCTCTCCAGTATTCATAATCATTACCATCGAAGATTGGTGGCCTTGTAGGATTCAGATTGTCAATAGATCCAACCTTAATTCCTGCCATACTAAATAATAACTTGGATACAAACTTGTTAGTAGCTTAGAATCGAAATCACAAAGTTCGGAATGGGAAAAGTTCGGAATGGATAAATCGGAATGACAAAGTTCGGAATAGAAAAGTGAGCAAGAAAAACTTGTATGTGAGTACAAGTATTTCAGTAACCTTGGCTCTGATACCAAATGTAAGAATGGTATAGAGTAAGAGGTTTCCAACCTCTGATACCAATTGTAGGATCGAAATATAATATGAGATGCTCAATATACAAGAGGGGGGTGAATTGTATACTTTAAAAAATTCCTTTGGAACCTTTAAAGTTAGATATGAATAAATAAAGTTTCCTTAAGAAAAGGAATGGACTAAGTTTAACAAAGTTAAACTAAGTAAATTCACAACACCTCTAACACCGAACTAAAACTAGGAAGGAGATTCCAAAAGTAGGTTCCGGAAATATGGTTCCGGAAATTGAAACTTAACAAAAGTTACAATATGAGATTCTACCTTAAAGCGTATAGAATCTAAACTAATCAGAGTAAGGAAGTATAAGAAAGTTATACTTTCCTTAAGATACAAATTGCAGCGGAACAAAACAAGTAGTAAAACTACTACTAACAAGATAATAGTCTTTTAACCCAAAGAGAAGGGTATCCAACAACCTTGGATAAAGGTCCCTTGATTTATACTTTCAAGCAAGTCTGTCTTACCCACACCAGGGTAAGCCCTCGATACGAAGATCGGAGTCTCTGTCTTGCTATCCCCGCAAGCCCTCAACTTCAAGGTAGTTGGCAACCTCTGTCTTCCCTAGCAAGGAAGTCCTCGATCTTTAAGGTAGTCGGCAACCTCTGTCTTTCTCAGCAAGAAAGCCCTCGATCTTTAAGGTAGTCGGCACCTCTGTCTTCCTATCCCCGGAAGCCCTCGAATGTAATCACCAACATTCGGAGTCGCACGAAGCTTTGAGAGTTTATAAGAGACTCTCTCTCTAGAAATCACTTCAACAGCATGTATGCACAAAGTCCAAATTGTTCATCCATCAGTTACGAGCTCTTTCAAATGAGCTCCTATTTATAGGTAAGGTCGGCTCCTTCTTCAACGGTCATATTTCCCTTAAAGTTCGGAGGGACCTGTACACGTGTCACTTAGACAACGGTTAGTTTATAAAAAAACAGACGACATCGTTTTATAACAAAACAAGTGTAACAGAAAGTACGACATCGTTTTAAACTCTAACAAAAAGGTTCCGAATTGAAATTTCGGAGTGAAGGTTCGGAGTGAATAAATTCAGAGTGTATAAAACAATGATAATCAGATTCTGTTTAATAGGAGAATTCGGAATGAGAATTCGGAGTAGGAATTCGGAATAGGAATTCGTCATCAGAAATCGTAATGATAATTCGTCATCAGAATTCGTAATGAGAATTCATCATCAGAATTCGTAATGAGAATTCATCATGAGATTTCGTAATGAGATTTCTTCATTAGAATTCGTAATGAGAATTCTTCATCAGAATTCGTAATGGGAATTCTTCATTGGAATTCCTAATGGGAATTCTTCATCAGAATTCGTAATGAGAATTCGGAATGGAATTTCTTCATTAGAATTCGTAATGAGAATTCTTCATCAGAATTCGTAATGGGAATTCTTCATTAGAATTCGTAATGGGAATTCTTCTTCAGAATTCGTAATGAGAATTCGGAATGGAATTTCTTCATTAGAATTCGTAATGAGAATTCTTCTTCAGAATTCATATCCTGATTCTGGAATAGAACTTAGTCAGAATTCATATCCGGAATTCGGAATGAAACTTCCTTATAGTTCTTGTCCAGAACCAAATCCTAAAACAGAATGCTTTTATATCAAAGTTTTAGTGACTCCGAGAAAACGAATCCGAATCTCACACTTAAGAAAAATATGAAAAAAAATGATAAGGATAATTTTCCTTATAAAAGCGATTTTCCTTAAGAAAGCAATTTTCCTTATAAAAGCAATTTTCCTTAAGAAAGCATTTTTCCTTATAAAAGCGATTTTCCTTAAGAAAGCATTTTTCCTTATAAAAGCGATTTTCCTTAAGAAAGCATTTTTCCTTATAAAAGCGATTTTCCTTAAGAAAGCATTTTTCCTTATAAAAGCAATTTACCTTAAGAAAGCATTTTTCCTTATAAAAGCGATTTTCCTTAAGAAAGCATTTTTCCTTATAAAAGCGATTTTCCTTAAGAAAGCATTTTTCCTTAAAGATAAGGTGTTTGTGATTTTCAAAACATGAAGGAATGGAAAAGTCATAAGGAAAACTTTATTGACTCAACATCCATGATATTGAGCTCTTAACCCAACTCTTTTGGTATCTATCACATTATTAGTCCCAAAATGCATAACATAAATTTTCTTATAGATACATTTGATACCTTCATAAGAATATATTTGACTATATTTGTTATTGGACATAGAAAAAAAAGTTATTGCATACCTTGTAATTTAGTTTATATTGTTTTTTTTCATAATTGTAGATGGTTCTTGACTAGTATGTCTAGAATTTTGTATTGCCTAATGAGAATTAAAAAATATACAATTCTAGTATTTTTTAAAAGGTTGAGGGGAAAACCCTCTTAATTGAACCAGAAAGAAAAAAACCCTCTTAAATGGACTGGGAGAAAAGGCAACCCGTTACATGACAAGGGCACATATGCTGATAAAGAGAAGCCTGAAGGTAAAAATAAATCAAAGACGAAAAAAGGAGGCAGATAAAAAAAGAAGCATCGGAAAGAACTTCATCACCCCCTCTATCAGACCATGCAAGGTGAGATCTGTTGAAGGAGATGTCTCACCCCCTTGCCAAGAAGTTGTGTTGTGCTGTCAACACAACGCGGTAGAGTACTCTCCCAATCCACAATGAGATATAGATGGAAGACCGAATGATAAGTTCCAACACACCTATCTCTCTCTCGAGCCGCCCACCCGACAGTGCATGCAAAAAAAAAACACAGTACTATCAACCTTATGCAAGAGAAAACTTAATAGAACCATAGAGAAGAAGATCCAACAAAGTTTCCATCCATCCAAGAGGAAAAATGGCCGATGATGAGTGGCAACACTCCCATCCATCATTCGAGGTCGCCCACCTGACATCAATCTACAAGATGCAGAAACGCCTGCCAAATTCAATGAGGAAGAATCCAATCCTCGCAAATCCACCAGCAACCAAGTCAGCAAACACAAGTGGGATTTACAATTATAGTGTTAATAAAAAAAGCCTTCATCCTCTCTCTCTCCAATAATCACAATCATTAACATCAAATATTTGTGTTTGGTATGATTAATGTAATTAGTGGAACCAACCTTTATACCAGCCATTCTATAAGAAAATAATTTGCCACTGAACTTATTAAAAGTGAAAAATTTATAAACAGAGATAAAAATCATTATGAAAAATCTAAATTAGAAATTAAATGCACAAAAATTTAGATCAAGTAAAATATGATACAAAAAACATATACGTGAGTATAAGTACTAGTGAGACAAATTTTGATAACAATGGTAGGATAGAAATAGTAAATGTTGACACTCAATTACAATAGCATGGAGGGGTGAATTGTAAGATTAAAAACGTTATTTTTTAATCTAATGGGAATTTATGTTTAACTATGTCAAACATTATAAATTCATAATCCCACTTTGGTGATTAACTTATAAATAAGCCTGCCTAGGGTCCAAAAATATGAATATAGAAAATAAGCATTAGAAAAAAAATTTATTGAAATATTATATATTAATGTGTATATAATAATATTTATTACAGTAAGTAAAAGTAAAAGAAAGTCCAGGAGAGTTAAACTTTCTTTATTTATCAAAATATTGTGGAAAAAGAAATTAAAAAAGGACTAGTAATAGTTGGAAATATTTTAACCCAATGAGTAGGGTATCAAACGACCTTGGATAAATAGCCCTTGATATATGCATTCCAAAAGGCCTATCTTACCCACACAAGGTTAAGACCTCAATAGGAATATAAAATTTCGTCCTAATATCTAGGTAAGAACTAAAACATTAAGGTAGTTGACACCTCAATCTTCTTATCCTCGAAATCCCTCGATTGTAATCAGTAGCAATCAGAGTCGCAAGAAGCAAGCTAAAAAAGAGGTTCATGATTAAGCAAGGAGTTCATAAAATGAACAAGGAATGAGAGTATTTATCTCCTTATAAATAACTTCACAACATGAAATCTCATGGATCCAGAATCAAAAGATGGATGGTTAATGAGATCATTCTATTAAGCTCCTATTTATAAGAGAAACCCCAAAGGTGATATCAATCCTCCAATGATTATAATTTTCCGTGAATTTCTGATGGACCTGTACACGGGTCACTCAACTAGTGGTTAGTTAGAAACAAATTTTATGACATCGTTTCATAATAAAAAACATGTGTATAGAAAATTAAGTAGCTTATCCATATTTTAAAAATAAGGAATCTAGGTAAAAATAGAATTCAGAGTCAAAAAATATAAAAAATTGTATTCTAGATACAAATGGATATTGAAATTCTCTTTTACAATTAAATCAGAATATTAATTCTATAGTTATTATATTATGAATTATAATGAATATGTAGTATGAATTTTTATTACTTAGATTATGAATTATGGAAACATTATAGTGGGAATTATGATGAATTCAGAGTCAGAATTCTGAAAAATTTAGAGTCTGAATTTGGAAGAATTTTGAATCGGAATTATGAGGAATTGTGAGTCAGAATTCTGAGGATTTTGGAGTGCAAATTCTAGTGAATCCAGAGTCTGAATTTTAGAGAATTCAGTGTCTGAATTTAATATAATTCAGAGATTGAATATCATATAACATAGACTCTGAATTTTAGTGAATTCAGAGTTTGAATTTCAGATAATTCAATGTCTGAATTTTAGAAAATTTGGAGTTTGAATAAATTAAGTCTTTGTATTTTATGTTTTTTTTTGCTTCTGGGGTTTTTGATAAGGATCCTGTTTTGTTTAGTAAAAAATAGACTTGGTTTTGGAAATACGATGAAGATGATAATGAAAAACAGAGTAAGGGTAAAGCATTTCTTTGAGAAATAAAATTTTCCTTAATAAAATATTTCATTGAGAAAGATAATTTTCCTTATAAATTCTTTTTTTTATTTTCAAAACATATTGAAAGGGAAAATTCATAAGAAATTTTTATTGACCCATGCATCTCCCCCTTTTTGGGAAGCACAAAAAATATTTCGATTACGATTATAAGGGTTATGAAATTTTCATTTTGACATATAAAGGAAAAACTTATCTGCCATTACATACGTACCAGGATGAGTACGACAAACTCCAACTTATGTTTTGAAATCCTTAAGTATCATTTTCATGTATTTCATAGAGATGTTTTTTTCTTTCATAAGACACTCTTATTTAAGTAGACTCCCTCTCACTTAAAATATCCATTTCATAGGAAATTCTTTTCAATTTTTTAATATATTTTTTATCATTCTTTTCTCCAAATTTGTGATTTTAAAGAAGGAATAGAGATAATAAATAAATAGTACCCGAATGATTAGAACTATAAAAAATAGAAAAATTGACGGATAGAATGTTTTTCATTATGATATAAAAAAATTGATACAAGGAGAAAAATACTACAAAAGATCGAATTAACAAAGAAATCATTCATCCTTATTTTCCTTTGGTGTGATGTTACTAAGGGTAGACTTTAAATTCATGAGCCCATTATGATCATATTAAAACTGTGTGATCAACATTTCTTGATCCCAATTCTTATTTTACAGAGCCTTGATTTTTTCATCATGACACATTAGAATTTCTGCATCATATTTCACTACTTCTTCTTGTTGATTGATTTTTTCTTAAAACTCTTCCTTGAATTCCCTTTCTCTCAACAATTCTCAGACACTGAATTTAACATCCCATTCCGATCATTATCCTCTTTCTTATGATAGATTTTCTCAAGTTTTAATGTCTTTGAAAAACATTTTGTATGTATTTTAATTCACCAATCTAACTTCTAAAAAGCAACTTTCACTGAATCTTGGAAGTCGTCAAAGATTATCATGTATTAAATAATTGTTTTAGACCATTTTTTTTATTTCCCTACAAGATCTCTTATGCGCATTATAAACAATATGATAAGTTTTGAAATCTTCTTCAAGATAACTAAACATTTCCACCACTATACATAGTGAATCTGATTTCTGATTGAAATAATTTTGAAGATACTGACATCTCGAGTCAATACTAGGAATCAAAGGCACTATGTTGACCAACTTTTTCAAAGATTGAACTACCGAATCCCGACACATATAATATGAAGATTCAGAAATGGATTCCCTTTATGGAGAGGATTTATGGTCTCCCTCTTTAGCCTTTCAATTAGATCAACCACTACCATCCTTCATAACAATCATAGCCTTCTTAGGTGTATCATAAAATGCTTGTTTTCCTTTAGCATCATTGGAAATAACTTCTCATAACTTGGAGATTCATTCTCACTATCTTAGAGTTGGAATATTTTCCTTCATCAACATGTTTTTATAAGTATCTTCTTTAAAAATATTTGGTTGATTGAAATCATGGTTTCTAATCTCATCATCAATAGGTTTGTCAACATCTATCTATCCACCATCTTATTTCCTTTGAGAATCAATTTTCTGCTCTACATGGGATGTTTGGATTGAAGTAATGTTAGAAGGACACTCCTTCTCATGATATTCTTCTAATTTCATTATCACATCATCATTCGCATAGTACTCTTCTAATTGTTCTTCTTCTAATTATTATTGTTGAACTCCTTATTCTTCCACAACAACTTCTAGAATTGAAATTTTATTTCCATGATTTTCTACAGGTACTATTTCATTGTAAAAATATCCCTGTACTTGAATTTTTTCAGAGGCTCTCTCTATATCCTTGAGAAGTTCTTGAATTATATCATCTTTAAACATTTTATTTTTCATATTCTTTTATTTTTCATACCTTTCATGCGCTTCAGAATAATAAATTTTCACGGGTTTTTCATCATCATGATCTAAGACAAATATTAAGTCTACTTCATTCTTATTCTTCATACGAAACCTCTACTTCACTACCACTTCATTTGGGAATGGTTTTTTCTTTTTCATCTTTGAAAAAACTAACTGACTTTTGGGAATAGTATATTTTTCTTTGTTTTCTGCTTCCTTCTCTTTTTTTTCTTCTTCTACTTCTTGGATTTTTATCTGACTTCACCTTTATTTAAAAAAGATTCAATCCCAACATTAAAAGAGTTACAGAGTTATCCTAATTTTTTTTGAAACAAATTTTCATCATCCTCGAAGTATTATTATTCAAAAATATGATCATGGTGGTTATTGGTTTAGAACTCCAAGTAATTTTGATGGACTCTAAACATAAAACTATGATATTTGACAATATTGATGGATATAGGATAATTTGATACTTTATAGTTCCATTATTAATGTTGGTGATTATCAGGAAGATGTAATTCACAAGATTTACCTTTCTCGGGTTAACCAAAAATACTAGTATAAATATATAACTATTCTTTAAAAAATCATTATCCCCATATCTCAAAATAAGGAAACCTTGATCCCACTGGGCTATCATTATGAAATTTGATTAAAGGTTTTTTATCTTAGGTTAATTTATTCTATTGAGTCCAAGACCCTCAATTGCATTTTACATCTAATAACTTTTTAACTAATCTAGAAAAGTTTGAGAGAAAAAAATTGACTCCCCATAATCTATAATTTCAAGAATATTTGTTGCGATATTAAAATACAGGGAATATGTTTTCCCATAGCTATTGTAAGAAAACATCTCCCTTCTACCTACCTCATAAAAACATATTTTATCATAGAATTCAATAAGCAAGTGAGGATAAACAAAATCTCGAGTCTTAAGCATAGTAATATAAAAAAATATCCCTACATTAAGATTTATATTTTTCATGATTAAGGAATTATACATAGAAAGGAATTTCAGGGAAACCATCCTTTCCTTGTCGATTTTCCAATCCTTGATTTCCTTAGTTGAAGACATCTTTTTTTATATGGAAGATTCCAGAGACATTTAGAGTATAATAAAACATGGAAAATGGAACTAACTATTTTAAGAGAATAAGATCGTTAGTGCACAATGTCTTGAAAATTGATGTGGGACATAGAATAAGGGGATTTTATATAAGCTTCAAGGTGATGTTTCGAATTACCATTGTGATCCAAAGGTTGAAATAAGCATGATATGATCTGATAGTAGATATGAATGATATATAATGATTTTTTAGGTTCTAATCTTTTGTGGTTTTACGGAAAAATATGATTTTAGGTAAGTAAATCTGAAAGATTTTTCTAAAACCAGAATAAAAATACCAAAAAGAAAAAACATTTCCATTAAGAAAATTTATATAAGGAAACATATCTTCCAAATTAATTCAAATAAAATCTAGGCACAAAAATATTTTCATGATCAAATTAGATTTCTAAAAATTTTGTTAAGGAAAAGAAATTTTTGATTCCAGATATTTGGGTTTTGAAAGAAAGATTAAAAAAATTACAAATTTTTTTTAAAAACTTTTGTAATAAAATTGTAATCCCCTTATGAAAATAATTTTATTAATATAAGGATATAATATTCAAAAAAAAGTTAAGAAGAATTATTAAGTTATGGTTATCATTCCTAATTTTTGTTATTATATTCAAATTTATCAAAAGGTTAGGATTTTGTATAAATGTCATCAAGTTGATCTTTTGTTTTGATAAAATTAATAATTATATCACCTTTAAGTGTGTGATATTGAAGAAAATGATGCCTAATATCTATATGATTATATGAGTGTGATGGTAATGATTTATTCTTAGGTAAATGGATGTTTTATTATCACAAAAATTATGTGTGTTGGTAAAACTCATGTCATAGTCTGTGAGTGTGTATTGAATCCACAACACTTGAGCACAACAGCTTCCAACTGCAACATATTCAGCTTCAACAGAGGAATGTGGAACTGTGTGTTGCATCTTTAAAGACCAATAGAATAGTGAATCTCCTAAAAAATGAAAAAATTTAGATGTACATTTTCTATCCATTCTACATCCACCAAAATTTGCATCTGATTTTATTTAAATCATTTTCATATTTATAGAAAATTCATAAATCCATCATTCCCTATAAATAGAAAAAACAAATTTCTTATTTTGAATGATTTTTACTTATATTATATTGATATCATTCACATAAGGATGCTGAAAACATAATTTCTAGTTGAATTGTTATTATGTATAATAAACTACACATCATACATCTAAAAGATGTTCGATCTAATTGTTTCCAAACTTTTTCAAAATCATGCGAATATGAGGTTCCAATTGGATTGCATGTACTTTTTGTGTCATCATATTTTTACTTTTTATGAATATATTTAATATACCTTTTTTGAGATATATATGTACCTTTTGGTTTTGGATAAATTTGAAAATTTGAATAAATGTTAACTTACCCCTCAAACTCGTCTATAATTTGATTTAATCTGATTTGAAAATGAATCATTTAAATATTGCTAAGTTGATCTAAATATAATGTAATCAACATATATTTGAAAAATGAAAACATTTTTCATATCGTTCTTTATAAAATGATTTGGATCAGTAGTTCCCTTAAAATAATTATTTTGTATAAAAAATCTTGAATGTCTATCATACCTTGCTATAGGGTCTTCTTTAAGTCCATATAATGCTTTGGGTAGTTTGAAAACATGTTTAGGATACTTTTCATCATTAAATATAGGAGGTTGTTCAACATAATATTCCTCTTGAACAAGTTTGTGAAGTATTGAACACTTCACATCCATATAGAAATGTTTGAAATTAAAGAATGATTAAAAGGCAAGGGAAATACGAATAGATTCTTGTATAACTACGAGAGCAAAGGTTTTTCATAGAGTTTTCATCATTTTTATTATGGATTTCAGCATCTAATATATCTTTATTTATTATTATTATTCTATTTAATTCACATTTATTTCTGAAGACCCATTTTACTCCAATTATAGAATTTTTCTTATGTCTTTCAACCAAGGCCCAATCATTGTTCCTTTCAAATTCATTTATCTCATCTTGCTTGTATTTAATCCAATAAGCATCACCTAAAGCCACATCAGCGAATTTTGGTTCTAAATGGGATTGAAGTGATAGATGTTTTAATTCAACTATTAAATAACTTCTAGTCCTTAAAGGTTTATTTACATCATGAATGACATATTAATGGGGATTATTCTTAATAAAAATTGATTTGGGTTTTTTGTAAAACCCATTCATAAATATAAGGTAGAAAATATTCTAAGTTATATACATTAGAAACATTTTCATTTTTATTTTTATTATAGGAAGAATCAACTATCAAAGGATGATAATTAGTTTTTGAAAACACGTCTGTAGATGTAGGTTGGGGTTGTTTGAAAATAAAAGGATTTGTTTCATCAAAGTTTACATTCACAGTTTCTTCAACAGTACATGTATTTTTTTAAAAATCATTATAAGCCTTATATGTAGTGTAATAAAGTAAGAAAATTATTTTATAGGATTTCGATGAGAATTTATATAAGTTATCAAGAGTATTAAAAATGAAAAAATTCCATGAAAATACTTTGACATAATAATGTCTATGTTTTCAACCATTCCACATTTCATAATGTGTTTTGTTATGAAGAAGTATGATTAATAAAATATTTCTAATATAAAAGGAAGTACTATCAAATTCATCCAAAAAATTATTAGAAATAGAATATTCACTCAACCTGGATATAGTAATCTCTTAAAGTATTTGATTTATTCTTCCAACAACACCATTATGTTGATGATTTATTGGAGATGATAAGTTATGAGTAATGCCTTTCGTACTATAAAAAGTTTCAAATTTTAATTTTGAAATTCTCCTCCATGATTACGATGAATAGTTATCAGTAGAAGGTTTTTATCATTTTTAACACAAAATATAGAATTTTTATAATTAAAAAAAACATTATATATTTTTTCTAAAAAATAGACCCATATAAATCTTGTGTTATCATCTACTAAAACAAATGAATTTTATTTTCCTATAACACATCTACTTTGCATTATACTGAAAAGATTAATATGCACTAACTATAATGTATTAGATGTTGAGACTTCACTGGTTGATTTTATGTTTTACTTATGTTGTTTTTTGAAAATTTATAATGATAACAAACTTTTGTAGAATTAAATTTAAGATCTATTATATCCCTACTAAGTTTTTTATTTGAGAGTTTTCATAGGTACCTAGGGTTACAGTGTCCTAGTCTTCTATTCTATAAAAAAAGATTGATATTCCATTACACTGAGGAGTGGTAGGTCTTGCCTCCAAATGTCGTCTATATTTAGTGTATGAACATTATCAAGCCTATAGGAAGAAATAATAAACTCTGGTAGGGAATGGTGTTTTATGAATTTCTCATTTTAAAAATTCATAACATTACCATCATAACATAATTGGCTTATGCTAACGAGGTTATTCTTAAAGCATTTATCTAATGAAACATTTTAAATCAATGTTTTTCCTAGAAGAATTATGTTACCTATACTAAAAATTTCCCCCTGAGCATTAACTACGAATGTTACTTTTCCTCCCTTCAACTTGATAATATTTTCAAAAAAAAGTATTATTACCCGTCAGATTTCGGGAACATCAACTATCCATGTACCATGTATGGATGTTGAGACATTATTTATTTTTCTAACAATAAAATATTTATACTACAATAATATCAAATTTATTGTATCCCAAAATTTCAAAAAGTAAATTCGTAGGAATCGATGTTTTCTTAGAAAAATATGCATTATGAAAACCTAAAGATTTTGTTTTATTTAAAGAACAAATTTTCTCCCAATTTCTACAATATTGACATTTTGTACAAAAGGAATAAATTTGGGGTACCCAATAATTATTAATAAAACTAGTTTCTAGTGAGTATTACCAATTCCTAAACTATTCCATACAAGAAAAATTTGAGAATAAATTTTATCAAATTCTTTTAATCCAAAAGTAAAATTTGAGAAAAGTTTCTTCAAGGAAACAAATTTCATATTTTTGTCTGATGACAAAATTCTTATCTTCAAAGTTATTAGTTTTAGATCATGGGTAATTCTATAAAATATATTTCTATGAAAAAAAATTTTCAAAATCCATAGAATGTTTTTTCTTCTCATGATTCACTTCAGAATGGTTTTTAGAAACACCTTTAAAATAAAATTTTTTCTGGTCATGATCTTTAGAGAGATCTGATACTTATTTTTTTAGAATAGAAATTGTGGAATTTTCTTTCTTTACATTCATTTTTATAGTTAAATTTTCATTCTCATGATGTTTAGAAAATATAGAGTCTTAATCAAATAAATTTAATGTATTATCTTCGGATGAGGAAGATTCATCATCCAAAGATTCGTAATATTTTTCATTTGGAAAATTATCATTTTAAGATATATTGGTTAAGGATTCAGAATTGTGTCCCTTTGACATTAGATATGGACCTTCAATAGGTACTCTGGATATAAGGCAAATATTCTTCAGACCATAAGATTTATATTCTAAAGATTCATTAGAATAATCACCACCACTAGAATTCCATGTCTCATTTGGATTAATGGCATTATTAGAATTAGACATGTAATACATCTTTCTATTTCATTCAGAATGATTTTCCATCCTATATTTTTTTATGCATAGGAAAATTAGGTCCGATATGTACATCCCTTTTACATTCATAATAGGTTACTTCAAAATATTTTTTTTCCTTTATATTTTTCTTCTTATAAATGTGTTAAAAATATTTCTTTCATACAATATTGTTCATCCATCAATAAAGATTGGATAATTCATTATCTGAATGACCATTGTCAATTGAATTCATATATAATAACAGATTTATTAGATTTATATCTAGTTTCCCTTTCTGGTGTCTTATATTTAGATGTTGTAGTCAAAACTACACTTCCATTCCCATTAGTCTTTTTTTTGAAATTGACAACTCTCTTCATTCCTATTTTATAATGAAGAAGATTCCTAAATAACAAATCAAGATTAATGTTATATACTTTTCTATTCTCATCAATAGATGTTTTTTTTATTTCCACTCATTGGGAATGATATCAATTATCCTATCCATAAGAACTTCATCATCAAGACCTATCTCTCCCATAGATTGAAGATTGTTGAAAATGGTCATAAATCATTGTTGTAATTTGCAAACATGTTCTATATAAGGAAATAAAAATCAATGATATTCATCTCTTAACATATCACTTCATGTTTCTATAACTTTAGAATTCCCCACATTCTTTACTTCATGTTTCATCCAGATGCAGTTGGTAGATTCACAAGAAGATATTTGACTATATATAATTCTATTTATAGAAAAAAATATGTATTGTGTACCTTGAAATTAATTGATATTCTTGTTTTTCCTGATTGGTGAATTTTCTAACTTCCATGTATGAAATTTTGTATTCCTTAGTGGGCATCAAAACATTCTCTATTATAGTGTTAAAAACAAAAGTCTTTCTCCTATATCTTCAATACTCAAAATCATTTCATTCAAAGATTGTGTGTCTAGTTTGATTAAAGTAATCAATGGAACCAACATTCATACCTACCATTCTATAAGAAAATAATTTTACACCAAAATTGTTATAGGTGAAATTTTTTAAACAAAGATAAAAATAATTAAAAAAAATTTAAATAATAAAATATAAGCATGAAAATTTATATAAAAAAAACATGATCAATAAAAATTATATGTGAGTATATGTATCTTACAGACCACCTTAGGTACAAAATGTATGATGGAAATGGTAAATTTTGATGCTCAATTAAAAGAGGGGGGTGAATTGTATGTTTTAAAACATTCTTTTTTTAATCATAAAAAAATTTATGTATAACAAAATTAAATAAGGTAAATTCACCAACCAACTTTTGTTATTAACTAAGAAAACATCGTTCTTAGTGTCCAAAAATATGAATCATGAAAAGAAACCTAAGAAAAAATTTCCAAGAGACAGATTCTACATTAAATCTTATATAATCATAATTATCAGAGTAAGTAAAAGTATAAGAAATTATTAGAAAATTATACTTTATTTCATTAACAAAATTTACTATAAATAAAACATGAATAAAAAAAGTAACAAGAAAGAAATAATTTAACCCAAAGAGCAAGGCATCCAAAAACCTTGGTTAAAGGTCCCTTAATATATAATTTCACGAAGGTATGTATTACCCACACATGGGTAAGCCCTTGAAATGAATATCAGAATCTGTCGTACTATCCTTACAAGCCGTCAATCTTTAAGGTAGTCGGCACCACTGTCTTCTTATCTGTGAAAGCCCTTAATTGTACACAACAACAATCAGATTTTCACAAAGTAATCTAAACAATATGTTCAATGATGAACAAGGTTTTCATATAGTGCACATGGAACAAGAGTCTTTATCCCTATAAAAATCACATCACGTCATGCAATCTCATGGACCATTAATCGATAGATGGATTTTAATGAGCTCATTATAATAAGTTTTTATTTATAGGAAAAACATCAACAGGTAGCTCCCTCCTCCAATAGTTATATTTTTTTAATGAATTTTAGAGGGACATGTACACGTGTCACTCAACCAATGGTAAGTTATAAAAAAATTGTATGACATTATTTCATAATAAAAAAATTTCTATGGAATTATGACTCTGAATATTGATGAAATCGGATCTTAATTATGATGAATTAAAATTCGTAATAATGGGGAATTTAGAGTATAAATAATAAGGAATTTAGAGTCTGAATTTTAGAGAATTTTGAGTCTGAATTTTAAAGAATTCAAAATTTGAATATCAATGAATTCTATGTCTGAATTTCAGTTAAATCAAAATTTGAATTTCAGAGAATTCAGAGTCCAAATATCAAGGAATTCAAATACTGAATTTCAAAGAATTTAGAGTCAGAATTTCTGAGAATTTAATGTTTGAATTTTATAGATTTCTGAGTCTGAATTTCAGAAAATTAGTAGTCTAAATTCCATATAATTCTGAGTTTGAATCAATTGTGACTTGGAATTTCAATAAAATGTATGATTATGAGGTTTTTTATAAAGATTCACATTTTTTCCTATAGTAAAAAATAGTCATTGTTTTGAGAATACATTGAATATTATAATGAAAAACAAAGTAAGGGTAAAATAATGCATAAAGAAAGAAAATTTTTCTGATGAAGATAATTCTTAAAGAAAGATAATTTTCCTTAATAAAGTGTGTTTCTAATTTTCAAAACATAGAGGAATAGAAATGTCATATGGAAACCTAATTGACTCATGATAGTCCATTCCTCAATAAATATAATGCATTAGGGAAACAATTTTAATAATAGATGAAACATATCTTCTAATTTTATGGAAAAGTATATTTTTGATATAATTTTATTGAGATTAAAGGATAATTCCTACTTTTTTTCTCTATTGATGATACTTAAATACAACATGTTCTATAGTGAATATTTATAATGTAATGTATAAGTTAATGATTTTGAGAAGTGAAATTTTTACATAGAGTGTTCTTTTTTATTTCATTCTGTAGTGTGTGTGATTTATGTATTGATATATCTCACTATAACATGTTAATACTAATGATTTATAAGAAATCATAAATTTAAATGAATAGATTATTTACTACTCATTCACCCCTAGTGAAGTACACCATTCTGGGGCCACCAAAATTTGAAAATACAATTTAGACCGTGTTTCAAGTAATTAATTATTTTTACGATCGAATATACTATCTAGACATTATTTAGTCATATTTATTAGCATGAACTGATATGTAAAAAATAGTATAATGGTTCATTCCTAAATAATTGTGTTTAAAGCCCCATTATAAAACCAATTTGGGGTTTCAAATAACATTTTATGGATCTAATACCACTTAATGGTTTCTAAGTATTGTTTATCAATTAAAATAACTATAATGCATGATTAAGAAACCTGAAATAGGAACACCTTAGAAAAAAACTAAAATCATTCAATAGTAAAAAATAAATAACCTGGTGTGTACAATCTAAACTAATGTTGTTTCTACACCATTTTATCATCATTTTATAAAGAATATAACAACAGGCAACAAAAATATATACCACCTAAGTGGTTTCCCATGTTCTAAACAAATCAGAAAACAACATTGGCCAAATCCATTTCACTATCAAAATAATATAGTATCACCTGATGCAAGGATATGACAAGACCATCGCTTTGACAAATGAGAGTGTTTACTAAGGCTAGAATATTACACAAATCAAGTATCATAAGTTGGTAGGATTTATAATTGGTTATTGCACTACCAAATTTCATTAACTCATTCATTTCATAATGTATGAGTTAATTCTATGGAAAATTCACGAAATCAATATATAAATACAATACCTCTAGAATATATTTATTATTATAAAATGTTTTAAAATCAATACATTTGGAATATCCATTAACAATATAATTAATATTTTTATGTCTCATTATATATCATAATTATTTATGATTCACATGATTCCTTCGACAACTATTGTAAAATAACTGGTATTACATTGCAATATTACATTATAAAACATGAAAATCCCAAAGTATATGATAAACCATGTTAATAATAATGTTATAGAAAAATAATAAGAATATATCAAACTTTATAATAAAATACACAACTCATCTCATAGGAATTAGATATATCAATTATATATAATGCATACGGTATGAGATCGTTGCTACATATTTTAGAAGAAAACTCAATCACCTGTTTTTCAGGTTGGTTCTTTTTGTATTTATTGAAATCATTTTTATTCTTTACATGAAATTTTATTAGAGAAGAGATCAGATAAAAAGTAAAGAAATTTTCTTAATTTAAGAAATTCCTGGTGCAATAGATTTTTTATTACAATCTAGTGTTCTAAAGCTGTAGAAAAAATTTACACCTACAAGAGTATCATGACATAATTCACATCTATTCTGTTGTGATGAGTTTCTGGGTTATTATGATGTTATTTAATATATAATGATTGATTCATAATGATGTTTTATACAATTTCTATGTTTTGTATTTGTAGGGTCCTGAAAAATCCACAAAGGAGAATGATGATCCCCTTTAACTCAATGTAGATACTACCCAACTCCCCCTCCAAGGTATGGGAAAATGTGGACAAAACTCAAGGATGGAGAAATAGGAACCCGTCCATGGAACGATCTAATTTTAATGACGCGCAGCCGATTCCGCGAAGCGTCCCCCCTCTACAGACCGTTGTCGTTCTCGGAATGGAGGCGGAGATCCTCCGTGGGCGCGAAGCAGGGAGGGCGCCAATACGGTTCACCATCATGAACTTCCCCAGTAGCGATCTGTGTCATCTGGCACAAACAACCTCCACTTTCGTTCACGAAATGGAGGTGGAACCCTTCGTGGTCACAAATCACTCCCCTCGTTCGGTTCACGGGGGGGGGGGGGGGAGAAGGGCTCAATACCCAAAAAGAATTAAAGATTGACCAAATCAGCCATAAACCGGGTATTCGGTCATGGGCCTCTGCAAAAGGTGCCACATGACCATAGATACATCTCTTCCCCACTCTTTAAAAGGAGATCAAGGGTGAAAGGATTGGGATTTGGATTCAGAGGAAGGGGACGGCAAGGAGATCGTTCAGATTCGAGTCGAAGGATTTTGAAGGAATGCTTAGGACTTGGAATGTCCCAGTTCACGAACCAGAGTAGGTATGAACCTGGGAACGAACTAATAAGTAACATAAAACGCATAATAACTTGGTGAACCGTGAAATTAAAATAACAAAAAATGAGAAAAGCACGAACCAGGGTCCCATTGCAGATGTACTCCCCGCGGACCAGGGAGTTTATGCCCCTTTTCTGATCCATCTCACCACGTAGCACCCTCCTACGCGTGCGAAGCCTCGACCAACGAACCCCCGACCAGCGCCAACCTTGGCCGCCGCTGCTCTCATGGACCCTCCGCATACCAAACTTGTGCTTGGACTGAACCCGAAGCTACGAACCCTCCTAGTTCGCGAGATGCCAATCAATCCGCATACCCCACAGGTTTGTGGAATGCCACTCAGTCTGCGGACCAACCTGGTTCGTGGGTGGCCTCTCAGTCCACAGACAACCCTAGTTCACAGATGGCCTCTCTAGCCGCGTAGCACATCCCTACACGAAGTGTGCCACCACCCATACCCATGTGTGGTCCGCAGTATCCTTCGGAGTTCTCGTGCCCCGAGCCACATAAGATCCTCATGATCCGACCCAATCCCCTGTGACTCGCTCATTGTCCTACTCATCGGCCCCAAGTCGAGGCCTCTACCAGAGCCACCAGATCCATGTGGTGTAACCCTTAGATTCACCAGTGCACCATTTGAGTTCACATACCCATGGTAAACAGGGGCGAAGGGGTTTCCCTGACCCTTGGTCGGATTCCCAAAGCATGCATGGGTTCACATTCCCATGATAATGCGGGGTCTGAGCCCGAGAGCCCCCTTACTGCCTCTAATCGCTAGGACGGGGGGCTTCACGCTTCGGTGGTCGGGCACTTCTCCCCTCCCCAGAGAGGAGGCGACATACCCATCAGAAGGTAGTCATCCCCATTCACCTCAGTACTTCCCTGGGTACTTCCCCAGGGAACCAGAGAGGATATGGGCACAGAATCACCCCCTTTCCCTCTCCCTCAATGCTTTGTCAACATGGGAGTCCATCCCAAAGTAAGCCCTGACTTAATGGGCCGACCTCATGCATAATCCAAACTCCACTTCTCACGGACGTACCTTTCACAATATGATCCTCTGGTCCCTACTGCCTCTTGTTTCTCACACCAAGCATGAATCGCGTGGGATTTGAGTAAGCACCGACCATGACATAATTTTATGGGCCTCCTCAGAGTGTAAGTGCCAATCCATCATCCTCTTATGGGACACCATAGAGTGTAAGACCCAATCCATCACCCTAGGCCTTCTCAGAGTGTAAGACACAATCTATCACCATGGGACTCCACAGAGTGTAAGCCTCAATCCATCGCCCTAGGCCTCCTCATATTGTAAGCCCCAATCCATCATTCTGGGCTACCTTAGAGTGTATGTCCCAAGACAACGTGAACTATGAGGACATTGATTCCCTACACCAGGGATACGTAGGATGACTCCATGAGGTTTAAGCCCGATCACCAGGGGACCCTTGGGTCCACCTTTATGTCGGTTCTTCGGTGCTCCCGTTCGAACTACGTGGACTTTGATCCGAGTCCCCTAGGCAGGGTATGTAGGAAGCCTCCATGAGTTTCAATCCCAACAACTGGTCAATCTGACTATCTTCACATCTGTTCACCACACCACTCCTAATGTCGCCTCATTGAGTTCCAACTCCTCGGGGTCATTAATCCAATGAGGGATGGTAAACCTCAGGCATAAATGATTCTGATCCCCCAGTGTTCAGCTGACCATTTCCAACCAAGAGAAATCTGTGGATATTATTCTTGGGTATATAATAAAGATTTTTGAACATATGAATATGTCTTAAATCTATATGAGAGTCCCAGAACAGGCAATAATTCCCCCCCAAACGGTGCGATGAGCCCGAATTCCCATCCTATTGACCAATATGAGTTCTTTAGAGTCACTGGTCAGACCGTCTGGTGAACGCCTGCCTTTGGAAAGAAGATCCACGTGTCATCGAATATGGAACCGTTGGTCATTTTGAGACCGTTCCGAAACAAAAATGGTGATCCCGATGTGAATATTTAACCAAGAATGATAGATTTAACTTAATCCCACCCAGTGCCCCCTTTTACTCACAAGGAGGGCCATGATAGGTCATTAACTATGCATGGGATCATGAGATGCTGATTTGTTAGGTTTTCTTCTTGTATTTGCTGAAATTTGTTACAGGTAATACCTTCAGAACTCCCTTCTATCCAACGGTGTCCTGATGGAACTCACAAGAGAGTGCATCCAACAACGCAATGACCGGATGTCCTTGCCTACGGAGGACCCCATCACCCACCAAGCGTCTTCAACGCTGGGTCTCAGGCGCGCTGATCCGAGAGTACCCTGTGAACGGTACTCTCCCAACGATGGAGGTGGCCATGCACACCCTACAATCCGCCAAAACTCGCCTGTCTCCTAACCAGCAGTGGCCACAAATGAAGATTCAGACAGCCCTTGATGCTATCTCCACCCATTTGGGGAGTCTATCCCCAGAACAGGACGATGCATACCTTCCTTATCTAGGGAGGAGTATGAGTTCAACATTGAGAACATCATCCCCATCCAATGGGGGTTCCGCTCCAAGTCACCTGTAGGAAGACTTCATCACGATCACACCACGACTCAACATCCTTGCGTCGAGGGGGATTTCTACCTAAGGATTCAGTCCCACGCTCCCTGAGATCTGGCCCTTCAGACCGCCCGACAAGGGCAGCAGACGTACAATCACGGACCGATCATCACCCTGGTCCCTAAGGAGGAGCATCGCTGCCCAGCCAAGGAGACGTACCACGAACATGCACCTACACCACCTTGATCCTCCCGAGCCTGCCATCCAAACAGGGAAGCATCATAAAAGATGGCAGGCATCCCTACCAAGCTCCATCAAGCTCGTCGCTCACGCAGGAAGGCACATTCTAGGGAGGAACCTCTCCCTTCCCAGGGTCATGAATCCCACCAACATGACATAGTGGCGACCCGGCACCTACAGGACAAGCTCCTAGCAGTTTTCTTCTGACACCTGCCATCATGGTATGGTGGTGATCAACAAATCCCACCACACAGATGTGGCAGATAATCATAGGCGGGCACGTCTCCCTGCTACCAAGGCCACCGACTTTATATGGTGGGAAACCAATATATGTAGGGCCATCTCCCTACCGATTCAGCTAAATTCTTCCATCTCGATGTGGAAGAAAAAAGAGAGATAAGCTGGCATATCTAGGTACAAGGGAAGATTCGTTCACCTGCCTCGACACAGGAGAATTGTCAGAACCCATTGACCACTGGAGGACCAGAGTGGGATATTCCTACTCTAATACCGGAATGAGCCTTCATACCCATTCTAGCCAAATATGTATCTCTACATATCCTAGAAATGACGGAGGAGTAGGTATCGATCCCAGATCATATCATGTAGACTAGCCAGAATGTAATTGCATCAGTGGAAACAGCGAGGACTTGGGCCCGTGAGCCCGCCTCCCCAATTGAGGCAACTCATCTAAGAGACGAGATAGCTACCTCAGAGTAGATCGACATCCCTTCTTCTTCCCAGGAGGGTTTCCAGCAATATTCCGCGATACAAGGGCAACCGGATCGAGCAGCTTCACTCATTCCAACTGGGGGACCCCTGTTCATCATGGTGGATACTCAAGAGTTGGCAAATATCCCTGGTAAAAGTAAAGATTTTCTTTGGCATATCCCGACAATGTCACAAGACCCAATTAGATAGGGACCCAACGGTGAAGGCTGTTTTCAATAGCAGACGGTCCCTGATGCCCGTAAAAGAGTGCCCTGAACGCACTGAAGGTAGCCGAAAAATAAAGAGGGAGTTCATGACTCTGCTCTGCTGGAAGCTGGGGTTCCCAATGCCGCTACGAATACATCAATGGATCTATACCCTGACCACCCATTACCATATTATGGGAGTGGCAGTAGAAGTTGCAAAGGTCCTCCCCGAAATGTTGCTACAACAGCTCTAAAGGTCCTCCCCAGAGCACCCGTGAAGGCCTCCCCCATGGGAATATAATGATCAATCATTAGGGATCCTCTTTTGATGCAAGTCATTGAAAACCTCCATGTGACCAGAAGATCGAGTATCAAGAAGGTCCTCCACTTTCTAGGGTCCACCCTAAAGGTCCTCCCCGGGGTATACACTGCAACCACTCTCCTTGTTGTGAGACAACAGATTATGACAGTAGTCCTCGCTATCATAGTCGCAACTGCGGAGGCCCTCACCAAAGTGTCGTCTCCTCATGACAAGAAGGTCCTCCCATTGTCGTAGCCTCCCCTGAAGGTCCTCCCCAGAGTTTACGCTGCAATGGAACTCCATGCAGTCGGGCATTAGATCACGGTGGTAGTCCTCGCCACCCCGATAACGGAGGTCCTCCCCGTAGAGACGTCAAGCAACGAGAAGGACTTACCATCATTTCAGTACATTCTGGAGTCCCTCCCCGGGATGTATCCCGCATATATTCTCCCTACAACAGTAGTAATGGTAGTCCTCACCATTGATGAAACTGTGATGGAAGTCCTCGCCACCATGGCCACCATTACGAACGTCCTCCCCGCATTATCCCCTAGTTACAAGAATGTCCTCCCCTTGATGTAGTTTGTCCTGAAGGTCCTCCCCATGATGCTCATTGAACGTCAAGCCATGTTGGTCATCCCCACCATGATGGCAATTTTTGCAAAGGTCCTCCCCGTAACGACGCTACGCAGCCAAAAGGTCCTCCCCTTGCTGCGACACGCCTTGGAGGTCCTCCCCAGGGTGTGAACTCCAAATGTCCTCCATGCGGTGAAGCATCAAGAAGTAATGGTAGTCCTCACCATTACGGCCACCATTGCGGAGGTCCTCCCCACGATGAAATATCATATTGACAGGAAGATCCTCCTCATACTAAATCAAGCACCAAAAATCCATTGTATGCTGAGGCACTCAGAAGGACGGGATCAAGCATGTCAGATTCCCATTTAGTTGCTGACGACATCCTTTTGCAATTTGGAGACGGTCCAGGGCTGCGTTCATCCTCTGAACCACCTCAGAATCACCCAAATAATGATTCATCACCTACCGGTCCCACTACCTCTGACTACACTAACAGTGAGCATGTCAGTTGGGCCGACCAGCTTGAGGAGGCACTAGCGGAGGAGTATGCCGATATGCTACACCTGAGGAAACAAATGTCCAGGGTTGATATACCAGTTATGTTTTGGCCTACGAACACCTCCCATTTTGACATACCCAGAGAGTTGTCGGAAGAATTTGTGCACGGAATTCGCCAGAATATATGGACAACCTTCTTCCAACTAAAAGCTAGCTTCTTGCCCTATGAAGGGTATGCAGACCATGTCAAGACAATAGGGGACCTCTTGCATCACATCGACCTGGAAGCTCTTCCTTCAGCACAGAAACAGCAACCTGAGAGGTATAAAGGAAACATGGGGATATCCTACCTCCGTACGCTACACCAGCTACACCGCCTCATTCGTGACGCTCTGATGGGAGTCCATATCAGGGGATGGGGAGAAAATGGAGCTCTGCATTTCACTCCGCTCCCTGCCCAGAAAAACCTGTTCGATATAGTGTCTTGCAACGTCATCACATCAAGACAGAAATCAGGTGGTCTCCTTGTTTAGGTAAGGCAACACCCTCAGCAGATTCAGGCCTTGAGTACATCCGAAAACCGCCAGTCCTGACAGGAACAAGCTATTCAAGAACTCCTGAATCAGGCCACCGAGAGCATAAAACATGCCTCTCGCATATGATAGTCCAATTAGAGATCTTTGCCTACCTCCACAGAAGGGATTGATTCACAGAAGAACTCATCGCCAAACCTAGTTCACCCTCGAATGGGGGCATGCAAGATCAGGCAGGTAGTGATTGGCACAACCACTACCGCCATCCAGGGTCAACCCCAGCCTGCAGGGCTGGGGGTATTTTTAACCACAGATGCCCCCGTAATACCAATAAAACTGGGTGGAGACTCAATTTACAAGGAACGGAGCCTACCCCAGCCCTCAGGTCTGGGGGCATTATTACCCCCTCAACAACAACCTCACCCACAAGAATCAGTATTCTCTCATCTAAGGAGTATAGTCATAATAAGAGGTTATCGTCCTATCTCGTCATTTGAATCATCATCCCCTCCGAGAGGAAGGTGCACCGTAAGGTCGCAACAAATAACTCTCTGCATCACCTTTCGTAGAGAATTCTGAAGGCAATCCCAAGTCACGAAAGAGAAATCCAGCAGAAGATGCGGGATATCCTCTTCCCATATGGATGATGACATCTTCTCCACCCCATGATATGCATCTATCAACATCATAGATGTCAACCCCATAGGTGACACAAGAGATATTAAAAATTAGGAGGGATCAGGAGACGAAAGTTCCAGTCAGGCTGTGACTCACAACAAACCACCAGGTGTGCACACCGAGAACCAAAGGGCCGCCCTAAATATGGTTATCCTTCCATCCAACCATCTCCCGCCTACCCAGCAAGCTTCCAATAAGGATAAAAACAAAGGACTGGTTACCCTTAACCCGCCTCCCTCTCTCGACAAAGATGATCCACTCATTCTCAAAGAGAGATTTGCTCGATAGGAAGAGGGGATGAAATAATTGAGTGGCTTAACGCCGAGCTACTACAGAGGAACCGCCTTATTGAAAGTGTGTCCCAGGAGGAGACACATCATGCACTCCCAACAAGTGCAACTCAAAGACTAAAGTTTGTCCTGACAAATGAAACACGGTCAAGGCTCTCATCCAATGAGGTACCCGGTCCGTCCAACTACCTAAACATAGATCCGGATGAATACCAAGACTTCCCTCCACTTAGGAAGCAACCAAAGCGAGTATGCCTGAACCCTCCGAAGGTGCCACAAACGGCACACGCACCCCTGGTGCTGGCCAATCCGGATCCTTTGGCAATGCCATGGGCTACGCCTTCCTAGGACCGGGCCAAACAGGATGTATACCAGGGTCTCACCAACACCATCGAGGCACTAACAACTCGATTGGAAGTGATGGAAGGTCAACACGATCCGATACAGCCAGAGATGAAACCCTACCCGGATTGGGAAAGCAACACACTGCCTCCACCCAATTTTGGGAGCCCTTTATTCTCTATCTTCAATGGATTAGGCGATCCGGAACTACATTTAGTTCACTACGCATCCTATTCCGACCCTATGATGGGGACTCTGGAATAGAAAGAAGTAGTAAAACTCAGATGCTTCATACGGACCTTGCAAGGATCCGCCTTCGTCTGGTACACGAGTCTGTCAGCCCAATCCATAAAGAGTTGGGAAGACCTTAGGCAGCAGTTCATATTCCACTTCATCTCAACATTACCTAAAACAACAGTCAGCGATCTCATTAACTCAAGAAGAGGGAGAACAAGAGGGTCTCAGATTTTATCGCCAGATGGAAAGGTCTGACCTATTCCCCGAATAGGCCAACGCCCCAAGATGAGATACTAGCCATATGCATCGATAATCATTGAGATGAGCTACGAACACCACTCATACTAGTGGATTGCACCACTGGCTTCTTCCATCTATCGACCATTGCCCAGATAATTGAGGAATCCCTATAGAGGTCTAATTCGAATTCCAGAATAGCCTCGCAGGATCTTGCGAAAAGAGCCCCTAGAGCTGAAGCATCCACTGTCACACTCAAGCCATCCCCTATGCCCGGTACACCGCTCAGGCCTCCACCAAATATTTAAGGGCCTCCTGAATATCAGTGGCCACCTCCGCCTAAATGGGATAATCATCAAGGACAGAAGCAGAACATGTTTGAGGAACGAAGACTAAAAGTATACTCCTTCTGGGACAATGAAGTCCACGACTACTTCATTGCCGCCATGAAATGAAACTTGATCCACCTTCCAGATCCGAGGAAACCTGAAGAAGTTGGCAGCGATGATAGGACAGATTACTGACCCTACCATCGGATGTTGGGACAAAGTATCTGAAAATGCTTCGTCTTCAATGACCTCTTGCAGAGGATGGTAGAATGTGGGCAGGTCGATCTGGGACCACCCCTAGCACATGGCGCATGTATCTCTACCACCGAATCTGACAAAGAGGAGGGTTGGAAGAAAGTCACCAGCAAGAAGAGGCATAAATTTGAAAACTGGATGACACGGAAGAATATCAACCGAGCCTAGGGCATACTCCGAGCACAACTACAACAGCCGGTGTTGCCACCAACATCCCCTGAAGACGCAGATCCGATAGTATCGACCTCAAAACCCTCCACGATCAGGTTATTCGGGCATAATCAAAGGAGGAGGTAACAATCTCAAGAGGAGAATTCCGCAACAGGGCCAAAGATAGTCTCGACCATCACAGATTATATGCCCACGAATTTGGCACCACGGGTACCGACCCACCAAACGACACCATCAGGGACAACCGACCAAGTTGTCCTATCAGAGGATGAAGATCCAATCTTTGGTTCTATTAATGGAATCCATCTTATGGAATCATTTCCTGATGAAGGGCATGGTTACAAACCAGATTTCCCTGCACGAGGAGCTGGTAGGAGGAATCACAAAGGTAGGGGTACCAGGGGAGGTGCAGCCCCGGCCGAAACCAACCATATGGTTAGACCCTGGCCCAAACCGTTAGTATAGCGGAAACCCATGGGAGATCCCTCCAATGGACCCAGTAGGAGAAAGAATTCCCCTCCACATCCACAAGCGGCCACCCTGGCCCTGTTATTCTACGATACCCATCAGAGGAGGAATAAGTGTATGGTCTCTTAGTGCGCACAAACAAACCGGCCGGGCCAAGTCTTGAAAACACGGGAACTCCATCAATATCTGACCCCGTGGCTGGTCTCTCCTCATCAAATCCTCCATTCCCTAAAGCACCCGCTAAGACATTCTCGCCAACGGTGAAGCGTCGGCCGCTGGATAAAAAATACGATATCCTTAAGCAGCTGGCATCGGTACCAGCCAAGCTGTCAATCCTCGATGCCCTAAGTCTATCAGCAGACCTCAGGGAGGCACTTATAGAAGCCTTGATCAGCCCCCAAGAGTTTCAAGCCGAGGTAGCTGCCGCTGAAATTTTCCAAATAGAGACTGACCCAAATGAATGCAATGCGGTGAATTCCTTCCCCGATCAGGATGAAGACTCTATTATGCAAGGACACATCAGACCACTATATGTGTCTGACACATTAAATGATATTGAGATCTAGAAAGACATTATAGACAATGGCTCTGGAGTTAACATACTTCCCCAACGGACACTCCATAAGTGGGGCTATAGTTAGGATGATCTAATTCCCTCGTCCACAGATTTTTTGGGTAACGATATGTGTGATAAGAATGCAATGGGAAAAATTAATCTAAAGACCCATTTTGGTGACTTGGTAGCCTACACGGAATTCCTGGTGGTCATGTAGAGCACAATATTCAATGCCCTATTGGGAAGGTCATGGCTCCATAAGCACATGGACGTTCCTTCATCCTACCACCAGTGTATCATGAACTTTGTCAAAGGAAAAAGTTGAAAATTTCATGCCTACAAGGCACCTTTCGAACTCTCTGAGTCACATTACAGTGACGTTGGGTTCTATGAGCAGAATAAAAAGAAGCCTCTGGTCGATGGTGTCAACTGGATCCCTGCTCCAAATAGCCTAGAAATAGATCCTCATGACCCCCTCAAGCAGTTTGATAGATATTATGTCATGCCCATCAACCATGTTGAGAGTAGGAGTCCAAGTACGGACATCAAATCGGATGTCTTCATGACTTTAGCCACGATTACCGAGCACCAAAATAAGGGAACATCCGCCAACTCTCGATCTAAGGATGAATACTCAATTGGGGATTCCCACGATGCCTCTACCTCAAACCTTCGAAGGCTCAAACCGTAAAATCTCCCCCTGTCGATCAAGAATATGAGGACATGGTAGAAGAAGAGGAGGAAGATCTCCTGGATGCACCTCCCACATTTGAGGAGGGAATCTCCACCACGGTGGATGTGCTTAGGGAAATAAACCTGGGTACTGAGGAAGATCTGAGGCCTACTCTCATTAGTGAAGCCATGTCCTCCAAGGAACACGAGGTATATACCACTTTCTTGAGGCAACAACGGGATGTTTTTGCCTGGAATTCCACAGAAATTCTGGGACTCAATCTAAAAGTGGAAACACATCACCTGGGTCTTCCAGAAGACCACCAGGGCTATAAATAGGCCGCCAGAAGGACGCATCCCTCACATGACGCCAAAATAGAGGCTAAATTTGATAATATCATTAATGAAGGATTCATTCGGGATGTCCAGTAACCCATTTGGTTGGCTAAAATCATCCCTGTCAAGAAAAATAATGGACAAATCTCCATATGCATTGACTTCAGAGATCTCAATCGACATTGTCTGAAAGATGATTTCCCGGTCCAGATCACAAAATTATTAAAAGATGTGACGACTAGGTATGTGGATCTATCCATCATGGATAGCTATTCTGGATATCATCAAATCAGGATAGCCTAAAAATATGAGCAAGCCACTACCTTCAGGGCCCATCAAGGGGTATTCTGTTACAGGGTCATGCCCTTCGTTCTCAAGAATGCTGGCGCCACATATCAGTGCTCCATGAATCAAATCATTAAACTATTCCTTGGTAAATTCGTTGAATGTTACATGGATGACCTAGTGGTCAAGTCCAGACAGCGCTTGGATCACCTGTCAGACCATGATACTGTCTTCAACAAACTCCGACAACATAGCTTGATGATGAACCCCTTGAAATGCACCTTTGGTGTTAGCTCAGGGAAATTCCTTGGCTTCGTCGTACGCCACTGTGGCATCAAAGTGGACCCTGAGAAGACAAAGTCTGTCCTTGGATTACCACCGTCCCAAAATCTCACCAAGTTGAGGGGATTCTAAGTAAACCTGGCCTATATTAGGCGGTTCATAGCCAACTTGGCCGGAAAATGTTTTCCCTTCACCAGGTTAATGAAGAAGGGGGTCACGTACCAATGGATGGATGACTTCCAAGAGGCGTTTGACAACTTGAAGAAGTACCTCTTAAGCACACCGGTGCTCATGCCCCCGATTGAAGGAATACCGCTCATATTGTACTTGACAGCCTTAGAGCGATCACTGGGAGCCTTCCTCACACAAAAAAAAGGACGCCGGCAGTGAAAACAGTCTCTATTACCTTAATCGAACCATGATTGATTCTGAGACATGATACTGAAATATTGAGAAGAGTTATTTGGACATGGTCTTCTTGGTTCAAATGTTATGACATTATCAGTAGCATCATGAGGTCCATTTGATCTCGCGGAGTAACATGCTCAAGTACATCCTCAGCCGCCCGATGCTAACCGGATGCCTATCCTAATGGGTAGTCATCCTGAAATAGTTTGAAATCCGGTTTGTGCCTAAGAAATCCATCAAGGGTCGGGCATTAGCAGAATTTCTGGTAGAGCACCCTTTAACAGGGACCACTGCACCAGACGCCGAGCTACCTGATGAAGACATCTTCTCAGTTAAAGAGGAGTTCTTGGAATGGGAAATGTACTTTGACGGCCCATCCTGAAGCCCAACCAGGAAGAAGATAGAGGATCCCAGATTCATGAAAGTGGTTTTGGGGATAATACTTGTGTCCCCAGTAAAGGATGTCTGGCCAGATTCCTTCCTCCTATCAAAAGGACGTACGAACAATGAAGTGGAATATCAAGCTCTCATTACAGGCCTAGAACTCGCACTCCAGGCACAAGTACGGCACCTTAAGGTAAAAGGTGACTTGGAGCTGGTCATCAAGAAAGTTAATGGATACTATGTTATGAAAAAAAGGAGCGGATCCCCCTGTTGGACGATGTCTGGGGGTTAATGGCGGAATTCTCCATATAACCAACATTGACCTACATTCCCCGGTCCCAGAACGCTTAGGCTGATGCATTAGCCAACGCGGCCACAACCCTAGCTGACCCAGGCCGGGATGAAAATGTTATCAGTATTGCTCACCGTCGAATGTTATTGCCATTTGTTCAGAACAAGATGGAAGAAATCCACAATTTCAGTCCTGTCCCTGAGCCATATTCTCCTGCAACCGGCTGGATGACCCCCATTGAAACCTAATTTCAATGGGGAGAACTTCCATAAGACAGGTCTAAACGAGAGAAAATACGTAGAAGGGCAATCAACTTAGTCTTATATGGCATCGTGGGTCAGCAAGAGGTCCTCTAAAAAAGATGCCTCGATGGAGTTCTTCTCAATTGCATTGATGGAGAAGAAACTAATTCTGTAATTAATCAAGTACATGCCAGAGTGTGAGGATCGCATCATCCAGGCACCAATATTTCACATTAGGTTTGAAGGCTTGGGTATTACTGGCCCACATTGGCACGAGATTGCGAGCGCTTTACCGCAAAATGCTACTCATGCCAGATTCTTGCCAAATTCATACACCAACCCCCGAAGTTACTTCATCAAGCCAAGTACTCTTGGCCTTTTTCTATCTGGGGAATGGAAGTCGTGGGACCATATCCTCCCGCCATGGCCAAACAGTTGAAGTATATCCTCACAGATACCAACATCTTTTCCAAATGGGAAGAAGCCATACCCCTCAAGGATATCGGGGCAAGAAATATTTTCAGCTTTGTGAAGACCAATATCTTCACCAGATTTGGTGTCCTACATAGCATACGGACAGAAAACGACACCAACTTCTGCTCTGCTGAATTGGAGAAACTATACCACAAGTATAGTATCAATTATAACCACTCTCCCCGCTACCATGCAGCGGCCAACAGATAGCTAGAGGCTTTCAAAAAGTCCCTTTCTAGCATTCATAAGAAAATGGTGGAAAAAGACAAGAAATCATGGCTTGATAAACTACTCCATGCATTTTGGAATTATCGAACCATAATCTGCACTGCTAATTGGGGCACCCTGTACTCATTGGTGTATGGAATAGAGGCATTCATGCCCATTGAACTCCAGCTTCCCTCACTCTGTGTTTCCATCTGTGATCAAGTGTCCGACGATGAGCTGTCAGAAAAGTGGCTAGGTGAATTGGAACAGCTAGACGAGAAGCGGTTGCACACTTTGGAAAATCTGGAGGTATACCATAACTAGATCTCATGAGCCTTCAACAAAAAGGTTTGTCTTCGGTCTTTCATAGAAAAAAATTAGTGTTGGTTCTCTAGACCCCAATGATACACGAAAAGAATCCTCCAAAGCTGGAGCCCAAATTGGAGGGACCATACGTAGTACACAAGGCTACTCGAATGGAGCATATACCCTGAACTCCATGGATGGAAAATTTACAACCTCTCCTACAAATGCGAGATTCCTAAAGAAGTATTTCACATAATAACTAAAAGTAGTTGTCATCTGAGCTGCATGACATTAAACTTCCAAGCATAGAATGTTCCAAAATCTATGTCCCTAAACTATGAGTATGTTGTCCACACCGCATGATGTTAAAATACACGGTGTTCATCCTCACCGCATTACATTAAACTGCACTAAATATAATTATACTCCTCATCCTTACCGCACGACGTTTAATTTCACAGATTTCATAGAACTACGTACGACTTGATTCCTGCCCTCGCAGGATAAGTAGTGATGTCAGGATCCCCTATCTTGGCCCAGCCACTCCCAAATAAAAGTTAAAAATTCCATCTGCCCCCATCTACGGACCATACCTGTACAAAGTGTATCCCTCTTCCTCACCGCATGACGTTAAACTGCACGGGAAAGATGTTTTAACAATGCCCCTCTCCCCCCGTGTATGAACAAGACCTGCACAGGGTGTACTTCTTTCAGAGAACTACGTATGGGTTGATTCTTTCTCTGGCAGGATATGTAGTGACACCAGGGTTCCCTGTCCTAGCCCATCCCCCTGAACAAAAGAAAAAAATTCCCTTTCCCCCTGTGTACAGACAAGGCCGGCATAGGGTGTACTTCTCGTCCTTTCCACACGACGTAAAACTGCACGGATAGCATGATTTAAAAATGCTCCCTTTTCCCCGTGTATGGGATAGACCTGGACGAGATGTATTTTTTGTATCCTTTCCACACGACATTAAACTGTATAGAAAATAATGTTAAAAATACCCCTTCCCCCGTGTAGGGACTAGAACTGCATGGGGTGTATACCTTGTCCTTACCGCATGACGTTAAACTGCACGGACTTCATCCTCACCGCATGAGGTTAAACTGCACGGACATCGTCCTCACTGCATGACGTTAAACTACACGGACATCATCGCGACCCACCAAAGACACTCGACGATATGATATGGAGACACTCCTTGCACATTTGGATGCATCCTCTCCATACATCAGACTCCACGACCCAGAAAATTGTGGATCTTCATAACCATTCATGGCCATCGAAAGTGGAGAGTCATCGACCTGGAGAAACCTTTCCTTTACTATGCATACCATTCCCTCAGCATCTCTTCATATTGATAGCCCCAAGCCCGTCTACCAATGGCATGATTTACTCGGGCGATACTCTTCCTAGCTCCGTACACCTACCGGACTCAGACCCCTCATATCACATCTCCCGATCCAAAAATTTATGGAGAAGTGGTTTACAAGATCATTACACTTTTCACATACAAGTGTTTCCAGGGTATCCCTATATTGATAGCCTTTGTGTTCACCACTGGTTCACATAACGACCTGCATCAATGAACATCAAGCCTGGGAAAGGCTGCTTTGACTCAACAAACAATTGCAGTGAAAATTTTTCTTGTATACTTAAACACCATTATCCCCACATGCCGATCTATGCACTGTGAGAAACCACGGATTCTCATAATCATTTATGGCCATTTGAAGTGGTAAGTTATTGACCTAGGGACACCTTTGTATGACTATGCATACCATGCCCTCAGCGGCTCTACATAATGAAAGCCCATGGCCCGTCCATCAAATGCAAGATTTCATTGGGCAGTACCCTTCCTAGCTCTATACGCTTACCGGTCTCAGAGCCACCACGCCACTCCTCCTGATCCAGGAAATCTCAAAGTTACAGTTTACAACCTTCATCCCCCACCTTGTTCCAAGTATATCAGAACATGCCGACTCAGTTATCCTTCGAGTGACTGTAGTAATAGTTACACAATGGTCTGAGATTTATGACCGCTAAACTAGGAGTACCTCATTCTTACCACACAAAGTTAAACTATATGGAGTAAAGGTACACCCCCACATACAAAATAAATCAGTGCAGGGAGCTCTCTAAGCTTTAACTGCAACCAGGGACGAATATCCCTGACATGCCCACATTTTTCCTTACCCAACGACAGACTTCGTGGCCTGGATAATTGTGGATCGTCATAACCATTCATGGCCATCGGAAGTGGAATGTCATCGACCTTGAGACACCTTTATATGACTATGCATGCCATTCCCTCAGTGTCTCTGCATATTGATAGCCCCTGGACCGTCTACTAAAGGAAAGATTTCCCTAGGGGATACTCTTCCTATCTCCGTATGCTTACCGCCCCCAAAGCCTCCATGTCATCTCTCCTAATCCAAGTAGCTCAGGATCCATGATTTACACCATCAACCCCCCCCCCTAAACGTCTTGGAAATTCCAAGATACTCGGGTCCAGTTACATTTTAATCAAGAGCGTCCTTTTTAACTTCGTCCTCCCCGCACGACATTAAATTGCACGGTCAATCGTCCGTGCTGAATGAAGCAGAACTGCACAGCATTGGAAAAGGAAAGAAAAATACCCCTCGTCTTCACTGCATGATGTTAAACTGCACAACATCCTTTAATAATGCTCTTCATCTTTGCCTCATGACGCTAAACTGCACGGTCAAATCCACCACCGGTTCAGTAAGAAACAATGGATTTTCTCTGTCCTTTAGTGCACGAGTCAGACCGGCACAAGCCACCGTCTCACACCCGCGTGAAAAGGAGTTACTTCACCCATTCTCGGGAAGTTCATTCTAGATGTTTCCCCCATATCCAGGCACCTTCTCATCATAAACCATACTCTGTACTCAGGAAAAAGTTGGACTCTCATAAGCCACCCCTGGTGGTCCCACATCTCAACTTCCCTGATTTTTTTGGTTATCAGGGGAATACAATCATTGACATAAGGAAACCTTTGCATGAATATGCATACCATTCCCTCAGCATCTTTGAATATTGATCGCCCGTGTCCTGTCTACCAAAGGCACGATTTCCATAGACAATTATTCTCTCTGTACGCCTCTTGGCCTCCGAGCCCCCATGTCTATCCTAGGATTCAGAAACCCTCTGAGTTACAGTTTACCAACCTCTTTCACAACCATACCTGAATATGGTAGAATGTCTCTGACAAGATTACAATGGACCAGGAGAATTCGTTCCATTCCAGAAGATGTCCCAGCTACATGACTTTAAACTGCGCCAAGCCCCAACCATCTTTTACGCTAGATAAATGCGAAGGAAAGGAACCTTGCTTCCACACTCCTGATTGATACGTATGTTCTCAAAACCATTCATACATCACATAACCTTTCTGAGCCACCCCTGGTAGTTTTCATATTTCTCCCAACCATCCATGGTGGTTTCCATAAGCCAGACATTCATGATGTCCTATGGCCATCAGAAATGGAGAGTCATTGACTAAGGGACACCTTTGCACGACTATGCATACCATTCCCTCAGCAGCTCTGCATATTGATCTCCCATGGCCTATCTAGCAAAGGCAAGATTTCCTTAAGGCAATGATCCTCCCACCTCTGCACGCCGACGCGGCTCCCATGCCTTGAGACATGCCCTGTGTGTCATTCAAATTTAAACACACTCCCTCGAAATGCGTCTGAAAGACACCGAGACATAATGTAATCAACCAACCCCATTGGGGCCCTTGACCCACCATTTTTGGTCAAATCTGTTCGACCTAAAACATCAGTAATTATAGTCTTGTTAGTGGGACTTTAAACCACTCACAAAAAGAGGCACAAAGCCTGTTAGGCTGAAAACCCGAAAAGGGAGACCTATGCAAAAGTCATGCCATACCTGCTGGGTTTACACTAAATGAGCCTAGGAAAAATTAGGGTATGAAAAGATGAGGCAAAAAGTTTGTATGGATTTTCTACAAATCCCTAGAAATAGTCAAATTATGCTCGCTGGACCCCATGGTCTAGGAAAAATTTACAGTTTGTTATCCTGGGTTATGATTAATTCTGGTTTAGTGAATTGTTATTTACACAACATTTGTTCTAGTAACAATCAAATTTCACAGCAACAAGTGTTCGACATAGACTGTATTTCATTCGAACAAAAAGGTTGGACATCCATAATCTGGGGTCTCTCCCTCACCAAAAAAGGGGAGAGTGGTATGAAAAACAGAATGTACAAGAGTGGCTCTGATAGTCATAAACAAGCCTGACTCGCTCTCTCCACCAGATCAGCAACCGTGTGGCGGAGGTCGTTGCAAGACCGTTCCAACATGACCTTCTCCCTGGCTTCAACCTTAGCCACATAAAGACTATGCTCCACTGTTGTTTGGAGATCGTTGATCCCTTTTCTGGTGGCTTCGAGACGACCGATCATAGCTGACAACTGATTCTTCAACATCGCTACCCGTTCTTCACATTCTTGCAACTCGGAGGATAGGACGGCCGCCTGATCTCTAGAGATCGCCTCCTGTGCTATCAGCTGATGGAGCTGTATCATGGCTTCCTCCTGGGCTCGGGTCCCGCAATGAGTGGCAGCAAAGTGATCATGTTTTCGTTCACCATTGGAAGCTTCCTCACGGGCCATGACAATATGGAAAGCAAGAGAATGGAACTGCCAATAGTCAATGCCACCCAACCCCAAACACTAGAAGAGCTATCGATGAGCTTCAGTCTTAGTTTCCATATCAACTAGAGGTGTTTCAGCAACGATCTCGCAAATCCGAGGCCAGGCCCACTTGCGCACCACCCGGTGGTCCGCCATGACACGAGGATATTTGGTATCCTCACCGGATAGCACGAGAACGAAATCTGGCATTGCAACCAGCACAGGCATGTGGTCACTAGTATTTGGTTCCGAAATTGGAATGTCTAGAGCCTCAAACCCCGGTTCAGGCATGGGGATGAAGTTTCTAAGCCCAGTATCCATTGAAAAAACTTCCGGGATTGTCTCTCTAGGACCCAAAACCACATGGTTTTCCTCATCCACGTCCAAGAAGGATGAACCCGTCTGAACTTCGGCCACCTCAGCGTTGGGAGAGGAAAATCACTTGAGCCGCTTTGATCGACGAGCCATCAGTCGATCCTCCCTTAGACCTGATGAGGAAGGTGCGGTGGACGTAACAGCTGTAGTACTTCTTGAATTGGGAACTTGCCGGATGGCCTTCCCTAGAATCCCATCGGGATAGTGTTTTTCCCACGCTTTTTCATAATGCATGAAAAGGCCGGTGGCTGCCCCCATGATAGGTAGGGTAATGCTCATGTCAGATCCCTCCCGCATCAACATCATCCACCATTGTCGAAGTATGGCTAAGTGCAGTCCTCAAGCCTGAGGAGGGGGAAGGGAGACATGGACATTCATGCAACCAAACTGGCAAGAAAAATGATACGGGACATACAGCTCGCACAGAGAAACCCTGTAGATCCGCACGGACAGAAATATGTCATGTAGAGAGATCATGTAAGAACTCTCCTCCAGGCTCCCCCAATGGTTATCAACTAAGACACCAGATGGGGTGGGGTAGGGAGTGAAAGAAAACTGGCGAGAAGTCACTCAAAAGCTCTAGGAATTCACCAGAGATGAAAGATTTCAAGCGAACACCAGCTATATCAAGTAGGGTAGGCCGAAAAGTAGGAAGTGGTATGACCGTGTTGTGACGATACTCATAACAGTGATAATGATCCGCTACCCAGCCATACAAAAATTGAAATGGCCCACTCAGATGTAAGGGTGACCCTCCCTTCTCCTTGTGACCCAGCAGTTCATAAATACAATCCAATGTGGGCATGACCAAATTCACCAGGCGGCCCTCTGCTAGCTCAACTCCCATCATCAGGGTGAAAGCACTGACGCCAGGATTAATATCCCGAGAAGGGAATATCCACCTGCTCAGGAACATAGCTGTAGGTTCTTAAAAAAATCCACAAAATAGATTCTACCAAAATTCCCCAAATAATTGGGGAAAATAATCAAAAGAAGGGACACAAATAGGACTGGTCCGTGCACCGGTCCCATGGAAACGCAACATGGCCAGGCCCCATGAAGCGCCCCCTCCAAGAACCTTTTTCGTTCGCGAAATGGAGGCGGGGAGCCTCCGCAGTCGCAAGGCAGGATGGGCACCAGTTCGGTTCACCATCATGAACCACCCCAACCATGGACCACGTCGACCGGTTCAAGCCACACCCGCTGTCGTTCATGGAATAGAGGCGGAACACTCCGCAGCCGCGAAGCACTCCCGGAGTACGCCTTGTGGAGGGGGGGGGGAAGCGTCCAATACCCACCGCGAATCGCGGATTGACCCAGTCAGCTGTAAACTGGGTATTTGGTTATGGGCTTTTGCAAAAGGTGTCGTGTGGCCACAAATGCATCCTTTTCCCTAATCTATAAAAGAAGAATAAGGGGGAAAGAAAAATAGTTTGGAGAATTTGAATTGGATTTGGAGGGATTGGAGATTCGAAAGGAGATCCATTGAAGGAAGGCTCCAAATTTCACAAACAGAGAAATTCCCATCCGCGAACAACATCTGGTATATGAATTATCAAGGAATTGGAAAATGCATAATAACTTGGTGATCCAAGAACCTAAAATAACAAAAACAAGGGAAATCGCGAACCATACCCCCTTCACGGATGAATTCCCTGTGGACCATGGAGTTTATGCCTCTTTTTCCATCTGTCGCACTATGTAGCTCCCTCCTACATGGGAAAATCCCCAACTGATGAGCCTCCGACTGGCACCGCCCTTGGCCGCCACTGCCCGCAAGGAACCATCCACGAACCACCCTGGTTCACGGATTGAACCCGAAGCCGCGAACCAACCTGGTTCACGGATCGAACCCGAAGCCACGAACCACCCTGGTTCGCAGGACGCCAATCAGTCTGTGGACCACCTTGGTTCGCCGACAGCTTCTCCAGTCGCGTGTCACTTCCCCACGCGAAGGGAGCCACCACCCATACCTCTCGGTGGCTCTATAAATACTTTGGTGTTCTCATTTCCCGAGCCATATAAAATTCTTCCAATACAGCCAAGTTTTCCACAACTCTCTCATGGGCCTATTCATCGGCCTCGAACTGATGCCTCCACCAGAGCCACCAGATTCACGTGGTGTAACTTTCAAGCGCATCAGCGTGCCATTTTGAGTTCACATACCCACGGTAAGTAGAGGCGAAGGGGTTTCTGTGACCCTTGAATAGATTCTTGAAGCATTCCTTGGTTCAAATTCCCACGGTAATGTGGATTCTGAGCTTGGGAATCCCCATTCTACCACTGCAGTTGTTGAGGATTCCTTAATGATGGTAAAATAGCCATTAGAAGGAAGCCCTCATGCACTTCAAGAGAAGAGATGGGCACAAGAGAACCCCCTTTCCCTATCCCACTTAGCTTTGTTGCCATGGGCGTCCACCTAGCAGTAAGCCCTGACCTTCTGGGCCTCCTCAGAGTGTAAGCCCCGATTTAATGGGCTGCTCTCATGCGTAAGCCCCACTCCACTTCTCACAGACACACCTTTTGCGACATGATCCTCTGGTCTCTGCTGCCTCTTGTTTCTCACACTAAGAATTACTCACGTGGGCTTAGAGTAAGCATAAACCATGACATCCCCTTATGGGCCTCCTCAGAGTGTAAGCCCCAATCCATCATTCCGAGCTGCCCTAGAGCGTATGCCCCCAAGACAATGCGAACTACGTGGACTCTGATCCCTGCCTCCTAGACAGGGTACGTAGGAAGCCTCTATGAGGTTCAAGCCCACCACACATCGGACCACCCAGTCCATCTTCACATCGGCTCCCTGACTCCTATCAGAAATATGTGGACTTTGATCCCTGCCTCCTAGGCAGGGTATGTAGGAAGCCTCCAAGAGGTACAATCCCAACAACTGGTCGATCAGACTGTCTTCACATTGGTTCACCGAGCTTCTCCTAGCACCGTCACAATGAGTCCAGACTCCACAGGGTCATTAATCCAATGAGGGATGGTAAACCTCCAGCCTAAATGATTTCGAATCCCCTGCATCCAGATAACAATTTCCCACCAGGGTTAAATTCATGGACACAATGTTTGGGTATAAACCAAATATTCGTGAACATATGAATACGTCTTAAATATATAAGAGAATCACAGAACATGAAATAATTTCCCCCCAAAAATGGTGTGATGAGCTCGACATCCCATCCTCTCGACCAATGTGAGTTCTTAAGAGTCGCTGGTCAGACCATCCGGTGAAGTCCTGCCTTTGGAAAGTAGGTCCATCAATCATTTGATACGGAGTCGTTGGTCATTTCGAGGTCGAAAGCCAAAATGAAAGAAACAATGGTGAACCCGATGTGAATCTTTTACCAAACATGATGAATTTAACCTAATCCCACCCTGTTCCCCCTCATGATCTAAAGGAGGGCCAAGAAAGTTCATTAAATACACATTGGATTATGTGATGATTCTTTGATGGGTTTGCTGTTTGTATTTGTTAAAATGATTTTTGACAGGCACTTTCAGAACACCCTTCGATCCAATGGAATCCTGAAGGAACTCACAAGCGCGTGTTTCTGAAAACAAAAGGACTGGACATCCCCATCTATGGAAGACCCCACCACCTAGCCAGCATCTTTAGCGCTGGGTCTCGGATGCGCTTATCTGATAGTTCCACATGAACGGTACTCTCCCAAAAGTAGTGGTGGCCATGCACACCCTCCAAACTGTCATAACGCACTGGTCATCTGCCCAGCAGTGGTAGAAAAGGTAGATCCATATAGCCGTTGTCGCTGTCTCCAATCGTTTCAGGAGTCTATCCCCGGAACCATACAATGTGTAACTCCCTTATCTTAGGGAGGCAGGTGAGGTTGACATTGAAGACTTCATCCCCATCGAACAGGGGTTCTTCTCCAATGCCCCCACCGACAGATGTCATCGTGGTCACGCTGCGATTCAACATCCTCACGCCGAGGAGGATGTCTCCCCGAGGATGCAGGCCCACACACCCTGAGCTTCAGCCCCTCAGACCGCCCGACGAGGGCTGCAGACGTACAATCAGGGACTGGTCATCACCCTGGTCCCTGAGGAGGAGCTCCACTGCCCTGCCATAGAGAAAAACCAAGAACAGGTACCTACACCTGTGTGCTCCTCCCGAGCCCACCATCCAGACATGGCAGCGTCGTACGAGCTAGCGCACATCCCTACCGAGCTCTATCAAGCCCATCGCTCACACAGGACGACACTTATTGGCAGGCACCACTCCGTGCCCAGGGTTGTGAAGCCCACCAACCTGACGTGGTGACGACCAAGCACCTATAGGACTAGCTCCTAGTGGTTTCTTTTGATACCCACCATCCTGATATGGTAGCGATCAACAATGCCCGCCACCCAGATGTGGCTGCAACTCATAGGCGGGCACGTCTCCCCACCAACAAAGCCCACAGACTCGATACGGTGGGAATACCATATATGTAGGGACAGCTCCCTATGGATTCAAGTAAACCCTTCCACCCTGATGTGGTAGAAAACAGAGAGATAAACCGACATATCATGGAATATGGGCAGATTCGTTCACCTACCCCGACACATGAGAATTGCCAGTACCCACTGACCACCGGAGGGCCGGAGTAGGATATTCCTACTCTAACACCAGAGTGGGCCTTCATACCTATTCCAGCCAAAGATGTATCTCTACATATCCTGGAAATGATGGAGGAGTAGGTATCGATCCTAGATTATATCTTGTAGACTTGCCAGAATGTAATTGCATCAGTGGCAACAGCAATGACTCGGGCCCGTGAGCCCATCTACCCAATCGAGGCGACTCATCTAAGAGACGAGATAGCTGTCTCGGAGCAGATCTGCATCCATGCATATTCCCAAGAGGGTCACCGACCATATTCCGTGACACAAGGGCAACCAGATCGAGCAGCTTCACTCATTCCAATTGGGGGACACACGTCCATCACGGTGAATGCTCCAGAGCATGCATATATCCGTTCTAAAAGTCAAGATGTTCGTCGGTGTATCTCGGAAGCATCACGGGACCCAATTAGACATGGACCCAAAGGTGAAGGTCGTTGTCAACAGCAGATGGTCATAGATACCCACAGGAAAGTGCCTCGAATGCGCCGAAGGCAGTCGAAAAATAAAGGGGGAGTTCATGAATCTTCCCTACTGGATGTTGGGGTTCCTGACGCTACTAATCCTACATCAAAGGCTTAGAACCCTGCCCCTCCAATACAATATTATGGGAGTGGTAGTAGCAGTTGCGAAGGTCCTCCCCACAATGTCTCTACCAGCAGCTATGAAGGTCCTCCCCAGAGCACCCGTGGGGGCCTCCCACGCGGGAATATAACAATCGATCATGAGATCTCTTATTTTGATTTGAGCCACAGAAACCCTCCATGTGACAAGAAGATTGAGCAGCAAGAAGGCCCTCCACTTTCTGCGGTCCACCCTGATGGTCCTCCCCGGGGTATACACAACAATCACTCTCCATGCAATGGGACCACAGATTGTGATAGTAGTCCTTGTTATCATAGTCACAATTGTGGAGGCCCTCCCCACAGTGAAGTATCATCATGATAAGAAGGCCCTCCCCTTGTTGTGGCCTACCCTGAAGGTCCACCCCAGGGGTTACGCTGCAACGGAACTCCATGCATCCAGGAATCAGATCACGGTGGTATTCCTTTCCACCCTGATAATGGAGGACCTCCCCACAGTCCCGTCAAGAAATGAGAAGGCCCTCCCCTTAGTGCAGTACATTCTAGAGGCCCTCCCCAGGATGTATCTCGCATATATTCTCCATGTGGCAGCAGTAACGGTCATCCTCGCCATTGCTGCAGCTGTGATGGTAGTCCTCGCCACCAGGGCTGCCATTGTGAAGGTCCTCCCCGCAATGGCCCTAAGCAACAAGAAGGTCCTCCCCATATCACAGTGTGTCCTGAAGGTCCTCCCCAGGATTCACGTCGAACATTATTCCATGATGGTCATCCTCACTATGATGGCAGTTGTTGCGAAGGTCCTCCCTGAAACAATGCTGCGCAGCCAGAAGGTCCTCCCCTTGCTGCGACACGCCTTGGAGGTCATCCCCAGGGTGTGCACTGCAAAATTCCATTATGTGGTGAATCATAAAGAAGTAATGGCAGTCTCCTCCATTACAACCATCAATGCGGAAGTCCTCCCCACGATGACGTATCGTATCGGCAGGAAGGTACTCCTCCTACCGAATCAAGCACAGAAAATCCCTAGTATGGCAAGGCACTCAGAAGGACAGGATCAAGCATGTCATATCCCTATTTATTCGCCGAAGAAATCCTTCTGCAATTAGGAGATGGTCCAGGGATGCTTTCATCCTCTGAACCACCTCGGAATCGCCCACATGATGATTCAGCACCTACTGATCCCACCGCCTCCGACCACACTGGCAGCGAGCATCTAAGATGGGCTGACCAGGTAGAAGAGTCACTAGCAGAGGAGTATGTCTATATGTTTTGCCTGAGGAAACGTCTAGCCATGGATTATATACCAGTTATGTTTTGGCCTACGGCCACCTCTTAGTTCGACATAGCCAAAGAATTTTTAGATGAATGTGCGCACGACATCCACCATAATATTTGGACGACCCTCCGCCGGGTGAAATCGAGCTTCATTCCCTATGAAGGGTATGCAGACAACGTTAAGATAATAGGAGACCTCCTACGTCATATCAACCTGGAGGCCCTTCCTATGGCGTGACGACAACACCCCGAGAGACGTAAAGGAATCATGGAGATAGCCTACCTCTGTGTGCTGCACCAACTGCGCCGCCTCACCGGTGACGCTCTGATGGGAGTCCATATAAGAGGATGGGGAGAACATGGAGCTCTCTATTTCACTCCGCTCCCCGCCCAGAAAACCCCATTCGGAATGGTGTCTTGCAACGTCATCATGTCAAGACGGCGATCGAATGATTTTCTTGTTCAGGAGAGGCAACACACCCAGCAGAGTCTGGCATTGAGTAACTCCCAGAAGCTTCATGCCCGATGGGAACGAGCCATTCAAGAACTCCTGTATCAGGACACAGAGAGCTTACAATAGGCCTCTAACCTAAGAGAGTCCAATCAGTGATCTTTTCCTACCTACCCAGAATGGATTGATCCACAGGTGAATTTGGAACCAAATCTGGTTCACCCCTGAATGGGGGCACGCGAGATCAGGTAGGTCGCTTTAGCAGCAGCCACTGCCACAATCCATGGTCAACCCCAGCCTACTGGGATGAGGTCATTTTTAACAATAAATTCCCTCGTAAGACCAATAAAACTGGGAAGAGACTCAATTTCCAAGGAACCCCTCAGGGCTGGGGGCATTATTACCCCCTCAACAACAACCTCCCCCACAAGAATCAATATTCTCTGGTCTAGGGAGGATAGTAAGAAGAGGAGATTACCGTCCTATCATGTCATTTGAATCATCATCCCCTCTGAGAGGAAGGCACACAGTGAGGTCGCATCAAAGAACTCTCTGGGTCACCCTTCATCAAGAAGTCTGAAGGCAATCCCAGGACACAAAAGGGAAGGCTAGCAGAAGACACAGGAGATCCTCTTCCCATTTGGAGGATGACATCTTCTAGGCACCGCGATATGCATCTATCAACATCATATAGGTTAACCACGTGGGTGCCACCAGAGATACTGCAAATCATGAGGGATTGGGAGATGATAGTTCCGGACAGGCTATGACTCACAACGAACCACCAGTTGTGCACACCCATAACTAGAGGGCCGCCCTAACCATGGCCACCCCTTCAGCTAACCTTCCTACACCTACCTAGAAAACTTCCAACAAATATAAGAATAAATTACTGGTTACCCTTAACCTTCCTCTATCTCTCGACAAAAATGATCCACTCACGCTCGAAGAGAGTTTCGCTCGATAGAAAGAGGAGATGAAGGAATTGAGACGGCTTAATGCCGAGAACCTCCAGAGGAACAACCTTATTGAAATTTCATCCCAGGAGGAACCACATCATGCACTCCTAGAAAGTGCACCTCAAAGGCTATGGTTTTCCTCGAAAAAAGAAATACGGTCAGGGCTCCCATCCAATGAGGCCCCTGGCCCGTCCAACTACCTAGATGTGGATCTAGATGAATACCAATATTTCCCTCCACTAAGGAAGCAACCAGAGCGAGTAAGCCTGAACCATCCAAAGGTACCGCAAACGGCACACACAACCTTGGTGTCTGCCATCTCAGATCCTCAGGCAATCCCTCGGGCTACACCTACCCAGGACCGGGCCCAACAGGATGTAAACCAGGGTCTCACCAACACCATCAAGGCATTAATTACTCAATTCGAAGCGATGGAAGGATGACACACTCTGATACAGCCAGAGCGGAAACCCTACCCATATTGGGTGACCAAAAAGCCACCTCTGCCCCACTTTGGGAGCCATGTATTCCCTATATTCAATGGATCAGGCGATCTAGAATATCATCTGATGGACTATGCATCCTATTGCGACCCTATGATGGGAACTCCAGAACAAAAGGAAGTCACGAAACTCATTTGCTTCATACGGTCCCTGTAAGGATCTGCCTTCATCTGGTATATGAGTCTGTCATCCTAGTGAATCAAAAGCTTGGAAGACATTCGGCATCAGTTCCTATTCCACTTCAGCTCAACGTTGCCTAAAACAACATTCAGCGATCTCATGAACTGCAAGCAGAGGGAGAACGAGAGGGTCTCAAATTTCATCGCCAAATGGAAAGGTATGACCTATTACCTGAATAGTCCAATGCCTCAGGTTGAGATGCTAGCCATATGCATCGATAATCATCGAGATGAGCTGTGAACACCACTCATACTAGTAGAGTGCACCATTGGCTTCTGCCATCTCTCGGCCACTTCCTAGAGAATTGAGGACTCCCTGCAACAGACTAATTCAAAGTCCCGAATAGCCTCGCAATCTCCTGTGAAAAGAGGACCTAGAGCTGAAGCATCCGCTGTCACACTCAAGCTGGCCCCTGTGCCTGCTCCAACGCTCAAGCATCCACCAAATCATCAAGGGCCTCCTACATCTCCGCGGCCGCACCCGCCTAAACGGGATGATCAGTGAGGAGCAAAGTGAAACCAGTTTTAGGAATGAAGGAAAATAGTATACTTGTTCTGGGATGATCAAGTCTGTGGCCTCTTCATTGTATCCATAAACTACAACTTGCTCCGCCTCCCGGAGCTGAGGAGACCTGAAGAAGTCGGCCAAAATGACAGGCCATATTACTGCAACTACCATCAAATGTTGGGGAACAATATCTGAGAATGCTTCGTCTTAAAAGACATCCTACAGAGGATGGTAGACTCCATACAGGTCGAGTTGGGACCACCCCCAACACATGTGGAATATATCTCTACCACCGACTCTGACAAAGAGAAGGGGTGGTAGAATGTCACCAATAAGAAGGTGAATAAATTTGTTAATTGGATGACTGAGAAGACTATCAAGCGATCCCAAGGCATACTCCGAGCTCATCTACAGCAGCCACTGTTGCCACCAACAACCCCTGACGCCGCATAGCCGACGGAATCGGCCTCATAACCCTCCACGAGCTGGTCATCTAGGCGTAATCGAAGGAGGAAACAATCACAAGAGGAGGAGTCCATGACGGGTCCAATGTTATTCCCGACCCTGGAAGATTATATGCCCTCGAATTTGGCGCCACAAGCACCGACCCTCCAAACAACACCATCAGGGACAACCGACCAGGTTGACCTGTCAGAAGATGAAGATCCAATATTTGGTTCTATTAACATCATCCATTTTATGGAATCATTCCATGACGAAGGGTATGGTTATGAACCTGAGTTCCATGCACGAGGAGCTGGGAGGAGGAATCGCAGAGGTAGCGGATACCATGTGAGGCAGAGCTGCGGCCGAAACCAGCCCTATGGTTGGACCCCTGACCAAATCATTAACTGTGTGGAAACCCGTGGGAGAGCCCTTCAACGGACTTAGTAGGAGAAGGACTGGCCCTGCACCTCCACAAGCATCCACTCTGGCCCCGTTGTTCCGCGGTACCCACAAGAGGAGGAGCAAGTGTCGGGCCACCTAGTGCGCACAAACAGACATGCCAGGCCAAGTCCTCAAAACGCGGGAGCGCCATTGATATCCGACCCTATGGTCGGTCCCTCGTCATCAAATACCCTATCCCCTAAAGAACCCACTAAGACTCTCCCACCAATGGAGAAGCGTCGACCGTTGGAGAAGATATATGACATCCTTAAGCAGGTGGCATCGGTACCATCCAAGATTTCAATCCACGATACCCTAAGTTCATCAGCAGACGTCAGGGTGGCACTTATAGAGGCCTTGATCAATCACCAGGAGTTTCAAGCCGAGGTAGCTACCTCCGAGATTTACAGAATGGTGACTGACCCGGTAGAATTCAATGTAGTGATTTCCATCACCGATCAGGATGATTATGTCGTCATGAAAGCGAAAATCTGACCACTATATGTCTCCAAAACCCAGAATGATATTGAGATCCAGAAATTCATTATAGAAAATGGATCCGGAGTTAACCTCCTTTCTATACAGACACTCCGTAAGTCAGGATATAGTGAGGATGACCTAATTCCCTTGGCCATAAGTTTTTTAGGTTACGAACAGAGCGAGAAGAAGCCAATGGGACAAATTAAGCTAAAGATCCATTTTGGTGACCTGGTAGCCAACACTGAATTCACGGTGGTCTGGCAGAGCACGACATTCAACGCCCTATTAGTAAGGCCATGGATCCAAAAGAACATGGTCGTTCCTTCATCCTACCACCAGTATATCAAGTATTGTGTTAATGGAAAAAGTGGAATATCACATGCCAACGAGGCCCCTTTCGAGCTCTCCAAGTCACATTACATTGTCACCAGGTCCTATGAGAAAAAGAAAAAGTAGCCCTCGGTCGATGGTGTCAATTGGATCCCTTCTCCAAATGGCCCGGAGATGGTCCCTGATGACTTCCTCGGGAAGCATGGTAGAGATTATGTCCTTCCCATCAACCATGTTGAATGTAAGAGTTCAAGTATGTACATGCACTCATATGTCATCATGAATTCAGACACGATGGCTGAGAACGACAATGCGGGGACGTCCACCAACCCTCAATCTGGGGATGAATACTCAAGCGGGATTGCCCACAAAGCGTCTCCTTCAAACCCCCAAGAACCTGTGCTAGGAGCTCCCTCCTCGTCGGATCAAGAAGATGGGGACTTGGGAGAAGTAGAGGAGGAAGATCTCCAGGATGCGCCTCCTGCATTTGAGGAAGGTATCTCCACCACGATGGACGAGCTCATGGAAATAAACCTGGGTACAGAGGAAGATCTGAGGCCCAATGTCACTAGTGCAGCCATGCACTCCGAGGAACATTAGGTATATACCTCTTTCTTGAGGCATCATCGGGATATTTTCTCCTGGAATTACAACGAAAAGCTGGGACTTGATCCAGAATGGAGACGCATCACCTGGGTCTTCCAGAAGACCACTGGGGCTATAAACAGGCCGCCCGAAGGACGCATCCCTCACATGCCGCTAAAATAGAGGCTGAAGTTGATAATATCATTAAAGCAGGTTTCATTCGAGAGGTCCGGTACACCATTTGGTTGGCCAACATAATCCCTATCATGAAAATGAACAGACAAATCTGTGTCTGCATCGACTTCAGAGATCTTAATCAGCATTGTCCAATAGTTGACTTGTCGGTTTCAATCACCGAGTTGTTAATTGATGCAACGGCCGGGTATGGGGCTCTATCCTTTATAGACGGCTATTTTGTATATAATAAAGTCAGGATGGCCTGAGAAGATGAAGAATCCACTGCCTTCAGGGCCCCTCAATGGGTATTCTGTTACAGGGTCATGCCCTCTGGTCTCAAGAATGTGGGCACCACATATTAGCGTGCCATGCATCGTATCTTTAAACCGTTCTTGGTGAAATTCGTTGAATGTTATGTGGATGACCTAGTGGTCAAGTCCAAATAGCGCTCGGATCACCTTTCAGACCTTGAGACCGTCATCAATAAGCTCTGACAGCATGACTTGAAGATAAACCCCTTGAAATGCGCCTTTAGTGTCACCTCAGGGAAATTACTTGACTGCTTCATATGCCATTGTGGCATCAAATTTGACCCTGAGAAGATAAAGGCTATCCTTGGATTTCCACCTCCCCACAACCTCACTGAGTTAAGATCATTCCAAGGACACCTAGCCTATATTAGTCAGTTCATAGCCAACCAGGAAATAAAATGTTTTCCTTTCACCAGGTTAATGAAAAAGGGGGTCACGTACCAATGGACGGATTACTTCCAAGAGGTGTTCGACAACATGAAGAAGTACCTCTTAAGCCCACCAGTGCTCCTTCCCCCGGTTGAAGGAAAACCACTCCTCCTGTACGTGATATCCTTACAACGATCATTGTGAGCCTTCATCACACAAAAGAATGATGCTGGTAGTGAAAATAGTCTCTATTACCTTAGTCGAACCATGACTGATGATGAGACTTGATACTCAAATACCGAGAAGAGCTGTTTGGATTTTGTCTTCATAGTTAAAAAGGTGCGACATTATTTGAAGCATCACGAGTTCCATTTGATCTCATGGATTAACCCACTCAAGTACATCCTCAGCCTCTAGATGCTAACCGGACGCCTCTCCCGATGGGCGGTCATCTTACAACAGTTTGAAATCCAGTTTGTACCTCAGAAAGCCATCAAGGTTCAGGCATTAGCAAATTTTATGGTAGAGCACCCTTCGACAGGGACCACTACACCAGACACCGAGCTACCTGATGAGGAAATCTTCTCAGTACAAGAGGAGCTCCCAACATGGGAAATGTACTTCGACGGTGCATCCCGAATCCCATCTGGGAAGAGGATGGAGGATACCAAATTCAACAAAGTGGGTTTGGGGATAATAATCGTGTTCCCAGAGAAGTAATTCCTTCCATATTACTTCCTCCAGTCAGAAGGATGTACGAACAATGAAGTGGAATATCAAGCCCTCATTGCAGGCTTGGAACTCAGATCCTAGGAACAAATACAACACTTTATTGTGAAAGGTGACTTAGAGCTGGTCATCAAGAAAGTCAATGGTGACTTTGCTATTAAAAAAGAGGAGCTGATCCCCCTGTATAACAATGTATTATGGTTAATGGAAGAATTCTCCATAGAACCAACATTAACCTATATTCCCCAGTCTCAGAATGCTCAGGCTGATGCATTAGCCAATGCGGACATTGCCCTAGCCGACCCAGACTGGGATGAAATGGTTATCAGTATTACTCACCATCAAATGGTATTGCCATTTGTTCAAGATAAGACTGAAGAAATCCACAATTTCAGTCCTATCCCCGAGCCATATGATCCTGCCACCTACTGGATGATCCCCATTGCGAAGTACCTTCATCGGGGAGAGCTTCCATCAGACAGGGCTGAATGAGATAAAATACGGAGAAGGGAAATCAATTTTGTCCTATACGACGGCATGGGTCAGCTAGAGGTCCTCTACAATTGAGGCCTCGATTGAGTGCTCCTCAGATGCATTGACAGAGAAGAAACTGTTATCGTCATGATTGAAGTACATCCAGGAGCGTGTGGAGAACATCAACCAGGGACCAATCTGTCCCATCAGGTTTGAAGGCTTGGGTACTACTGGCCCACAGTGGCATGAGACTGTGAGCATTTTACTGCGAAATTCCACTCGTGCTAGATTCATTCCAACTTCATACACCAACCCCCGGAGCTACTTCATCAAGCTATGTACTCCTGGACATTTTCTATCTAGGGGATGGACATCGTGGGACCATACCCTCCTGCCACGGCCAAACAGCTGAAGAATATCCTCTCGGCAACTGACTTCTTTTCCAAATGGGCAGAAGCCATACCCCTCAAGGAATTCGGTGCAAGAAATATTTCCAGCTTTGTGAAGACCAATTTCATCACCATATTTGGTGTCCCTCATACCGTACGAACAGACAATGACACCAATTTCGGCTCTGCTGAATTGGAAATGCTATACCACGAGTATGGTATCAATGCTAACCACTCATCCTGCTATCATGCAAGGGCCAACAGACAGATAGAAGCTTTCAACAAGACCCTATCCAACATCCTATAGAAAATGGTGGAAAAATACCAGAAGAAATTTATGGATAAACTCCTCTATGAATTGTGGGCTTATCGAACCACAATCTGCACCGCTACTCAGTCTAACCCGTACTCATTGGTGTACGGCACAGAGGCGGTCCTGCCCATTGAACTCCAACTTCCCTCACTCTGTGTTTTCATCTGTGATGAATTATCTAATGATGAGCAGTCAGAATAGTGGCTAGGTGAATTGGAACAACTAGACAAGAAGTGGTTGCACACTCTGCACCACATGGAGGTTTACCAGAACCCAATTGCACGAGCCTTCAAAAAGAAGGTTCGCCTCCCATATTTCATGGAAGGATAATTATTTTTTGTCCTCCAGACCCCAATGATACCTGTAAAGAAGCCTCCAAAGCTGGAGCCCAAGTGGGAGGGACCATATGTTGTACACAATTTCTACTCCAACGGAGCATATGACCTGATCTCCATGGACGGGCAATTCACCACCACTCCGACCAATGTGAGATTCCTGAAGAAGTATTTCGCATAGATACCAAGAAGTGTTTCATCCTTACCAGACGACGATAAAATGCATGGACGAAGAATAAAATTGAGATGCATTATTCATCCGATATTCATGATGTTAAACTACCAAGAACCCAATGGTCCAATATCTATGACCTTAAAATAAGCGTATTTCAACCTCACCGCATGACGTTAAACTACATGGTCAAGATGATTTAAAAATTACCTCTTCCAATGTGTATAGACCAGACCTTCTTGGGGTGTATCGTCTTTCAGGGAAATACGTGCAGCTTGATTCCTACCCTCGTAGGATACATAGTGATGCCAGAATTCCACACCCTGGCCCAGCCACCTCAAAAAGAAGAACAAAAATTCCCATTCCCCCGTTTATGGTCCAGACCTACACAGGGTGTTTTCATCATCCGAGCAGCATGAAATTAAACTTCCATGAACCAAACGGTCTAAACTGTATGACATAAAACTAAGAGTGTTTCGTCCTCACCGCATGACATTAAACTACACTGACAAGATGATTTAAAAATTCCCTCTTCCCATGTGTACAGACCAGACTTGCATGGGGTGTATCTTCTTTCAGCGAACTGCGTGAGACTTGATTCCTACGCTCACAGGATACGTAGTGACCCCAGAATTCCACACCCTGTCCCAGCCACCTCAAAAAAAAAAAAAATTCCCATTCCCTCATGTACAGACCAGACTTGCATGGATTTTATTCACGTCCTCAACGCATGACATTAAACTTCATGAAGTCCGTCCTTACCGCATGATGCTAAACTACAAGTATAATAAGAGTCAAGAATGCTCCCTTCCCCCCGTGTACGAGCCAGACCCGCACGGGGTGTATTCATTTTCCGAACTACAAGACATTAAATTGCCGAGCACCCAACAATCCAAACTCTATGACCTCAAACTAGGAGTATCACGTCCTCATCGCATGACGTCACACTGCTCGGAATCCAATAATACCCCTCGTCCTAACCACATGATGTTAAACTGTATGGACATTATCCTCACCGCATGATGTTAAACTGCACAGATTTCATAGAACTACGTTCGGCATGAATCCTGCCCTCGTGGGATACGTAACAATGCCAGGATCCCCAGTCCTGGCCCAGCCGCCTAAATAACAAAAATTAAAAAAAGGCCCCTTTCCCCCATGTATGGACCAGACCTACACAAGGGGTACTTCTTCCAGAGATCTACGTACGGCTTGATTCCTACCCTCACAGGATACGTAGAGAAGTCAGGATCCCTAGTCCTGGCCCAGCCCCTGAATATAAGAAAAACAATGCCCTTTCCCTCCGTGTGAGAACCAAACCAGCACGGGGTGTATAATTCATCCTTACTGCATGACTCTAAACTTCATGGACTTCATCCTCACCGCATGACGTTAAACTTCACGGACATTGACCTCAACGCATAACGTTAAATTGCACAGACTTCGTTGTGACCCACCCAAGACACATAGCGATACGAGATGGAGATACTCCTTGATCATTTCGATGCATCCTCTCCATACATCAGACTGCATGATCCAGATAATTATTGATGTTCATAACCACTCATAGCCATCGGATGTGGAAATTCATTGACCCGTGGACACCATTGCATGACTATTCATACCATGCCCTTAGCGGCTCTGCATAATGATAGCCCCTGGCTCGTCTAACAAAGGCAAGATTTCCACAGTCGACACTCTTCCTATCTCTGTATTCTTACCAGCCTTAATGCCCCCATACCATACCTCCTAATCCAGAAGTTTATGGGGAAGTGGTTTACAAGTTCATCACCTCTCCACATCCATGTGATGCTATGGTATTCCTACCTGGCTAGCCTATGTGTCCACCGGTGGTTCACATAATGACCTGCATCAACAAACAACAAGTAAGGACTAGAATACTTTGAATCAATGGACAATTTCAATAAAGATATTTATGGTATACCCAGACACCATTATCCCCACATGCAGAACTCTGCACTGTGAGTAATCACGGATTTTCATAATCATTCTTGGCCATAAAAAGTGGAAAGTTATCGACCCGGGGACACCTTTGTACGACTATGAATACCATGCCCTTAGAGGCTCTGCATAATGATATCCCCTAGCTCGTCCATCAAAGGAAAGATTTCCTCGGGCGGTACTCTTCCCAGCTCTGTACGCCTACCAGCCACAGAGCCCCCACACCACACCTCTTGATCCGAGAAAACTCAAAGTTGCAGTTTACTACCTTCATCCCCCACCTTGTTCCAAGTATATCAAAACATGTTCACTCTGTTATCCTTTGAGTGGTTGTAGTAATAGTCACCCAATGGTCCAATCTCTATGACCGCTAATCTAGGAGTATATCATCCTTACCGCACGACGTTAAACTGCATAGAGTGAAGGCATGACCCTGAGAGAAAGATAAATCAGCGTAGGGAGCTCTCTAAGCCTTAACAGCAACCAGGGCTGAGTATGCCCGACATGTTCAGACATTTCCTTTCTCGACAATAGACTTCATGGCCTGGAAAATTGAAGATCATCATAACCATTCATGGCCATCATAAGTGGAAAGTTATAGACCCATGGACATTTTTGTACAACTATGCATACCATGCCCTCAGTTGCTCTACATAATGATAGCCCCTATCCCATCCACCAAAGGCAAGATTTCCCCGGGTGATACTCTTCCTAGCTCCGTAAGCTTACTGGACTCAGAGCCTTCTTGACATCTCTCCTGATCCAAGAAGCCTTGGAACCATGATTTACACCATCAACCCCCCGCCACGTATCGGACATGCTAGGATACTTGGGCCCAGTTACATTCTAATCAAGAGCGGCCTTTTCAACTATGTCCTCCCATCATGACGTTAAACTGCATGGTCAACCATCCTTGGTGCATGATGTAAAACTGCACAACATTGTAAAAGTAATGAAAAATGCCCCTCTTCCTCGCTACATGATGTTAAACTCCACAACAACCTTTAAATAATGCCCCTCTTCCTTACCGCATGATGCTAAACTGCACGGAATATGTCCTAACCACATGATGATAAACAGCACGGTCAAACCTGCCATGGGTTCAGTAAGGAACGGAGGCTTTTATCTATCCTGTAGTGCACGGGTAAGAATGGCACAAGTCACCGTATCACACCCGAGTGAGCAAGGATTACATAACCCATTCTCGGGAAGTTTAGTCTAGATGATTCCCCCATATCTAGGAACCCTCTCATCATAAACCATACTCTGCGCTCAGAAAAAGATGAACTCTCATAATCCTCCCCTCGTGGTCCCAAATCTCAACTTCCCTGAAGTTTCTTGGCTATCAGGGAATACAATCATTGAACTAAGGACACCTTTTCATGACTATGCATACCATGCCCTCAGCAGTTCTGTATATTGATCACCCCTGGCCCATCTACCAAAGGCATGATTTCTTTAGGCAATGCTTCTCTCCGAACGCCTCTGGTCCTCTGAGCCCCCATTTCTATCCCTGGATTCGGAAACCCTCTTAGCGACAGTTTACCAACCTCTTTCACAACCCTGCTTGAATATGGTGGAACGTCTTTGACAAGATTTCTGAGAACCCGGAGAAGCCATTCCATTTTAAATGATGTCTCATCTACATGAATTTAAACTGCGCCAACCCTCAACCATCCCTTACACTAACTAAATGCATAGGTAAGTGGTCTCTTGATCACAATCATGATTAGTACGGATGTGCCCAAAACCCATTCAGATGTCACACTCCCCTTCTAAGCCACTCCTGGTGGTTTTCATAATCTTTCAAGCCACCCATCGTGGTTTCCATGAGCCAGACATCCATGAAGTCCCCTAGACATCAGAAATGGATAGTCATTTACTTACGGAACCATTAGCACGACTATGCATACCATGCCCTCAGTGGATCTACATATTGATTTCCCTTGGACCATCTACCAAAGGGATGTTTTCCTTAGGCGACACTCATCCTACCTATGTACATCGACGTGTCTCCCATGCCTTGAGGCATGCCCTGCATTCCATTCAAATATAATCATGATTTCCCCCACGTGCATCTGAATAGTATTGAGACTTCTTTTAATTAGTTGATCCCCATTGAGGACCTTTCCCCACCATGTTTGGTCAAATCTGTTTGACCTAAAACATCAGTAATGATAGTCTTGTCAGTGGGACATTAAAACGCTCACAAAGTAAAGAGGCACAAATCATGTTAGACCGAAAATCCAAAAAGGGTGACCTATGAAAAATACGGTTTATACCCACTGGTTCTACACTAAATGGGCCCAAGCAAAATCAGGGTATTAAAAAGAAGAGACAAATAATTTTTTAGGGATTTTTTACAGACCCCTAGCAATAGTCAAACATTGCTCATTGGACCCCATGGACTAGGCAAAAGTTAGAGCTTGTTTTTCTAAGTTTTGATTAATTCTGATTCTATGAATTGTAATTTTCACAATAATTGTTCTATGTAACAAACAAATTTCATAGAAACACGTGATTGACAGAGAATTTGTTTCGTTTGAATAAAAAAAGGGAGGACTTCCACAAGCTGGGGTCTATCCCTCACACAAAAAAAGGGGGAAGAGGGGTAAGTAAAATAAAGGATACAACAATGGCTCTAATAGTTACAATGGAGCCTGACTCGCTCTCTTCACCAGATCAGAAACCCTGCGGCGAAGGTCACTGTAGGACTGTTGCAACACTACCTTCTCCCTAGTTTCAACCTCGGCCACCGGATAGATACTCTCCAATATGGTTTTGTGGTCGTTGATCCCTTTTCTGGTGGCTTCAAGACGACCAGTCATAACCAATAACTGATCCCTCAGCATCGCGGCCCGTTCATCGCATTCATGCAACTCGGAGGATAGAATGGCCTCCTGATCTCGAGAGATCATCTCTCATGCTATCAGTTGATGGAGCTTTGTTGTGGTTTCCTCTATGTTTCGGGCCCCACACTGAGCAGAATCTAAGTGAGCAAGCTTGCATTTAGTAGTGATAGCTTCCTCATGGGCCAGGACAACTGGGCAAGCAAGATAATGGAACTGCTGATAGTCAAAGCCACCAGACCCCAAACCAAGGAAGAGTTGACGAATAGCTTTGGTTTTAGTTGCCATTTCGGCTAAAGGGTTTTCAGTGATGATTTCACAGATTCCGGGCCAGGCACATCTGCGCACTGCCCAATGGTCCTCTATGGTACGAGGATCTTTTGTATCCTCACTAGATGACACGAGAACGTAGTCTGGCATGGAATCCCATGTAGATGTGTTCTCACTAGAAGTAAATTCCGAAGATGGAATGTCTAGAGCCTCCAACCCCAGTTCTGGCTTTGGGGCCAAGTTGATAAGCCCAGTATCGACTGGCGGAGCTTCTGGGATGGTCTCACTTGGACTTAAAACCACAAGGTCATCCTCATCCACGCACAAGAAGGATGAATTTTTCTAAACTGTGGCCACCGTAGGGCTAGGAGAGGAAAGTTCCATGAGTCTCTTTGATCGACAAGCCATTAGGCGATCCTCCCTTAATGCTGATGAGGAAGGTGTGGTGGATGAAACAGCCACCATACCTCTTGATTTGGGAACCTTCCAGACACCCTTCCCTAGGATCCCATCAGGATAGTATTTTACCCATGTTTTTACATACTCCATGGAATGGCCGGCAGCCGCCCTCGTATCAGGAAGGGGAATGCTTGCATCAAATTCCTCCCACGTCGGCATCAGCCACCAATGATGATGTATGGTCGGGTGCAGTCCTTGAGCCCGATAAAGGGGAAGGGAAACTTGGACTTGCATGCACCCAAACTAGTGAGGAAAGTGATACGAGACATACAACTCGCACAGAGAAACCCTATTGATCCATGTGGACAGAAATCCGTCTTGCAGAGAGTTCATGTAAGAGCACTACTCCAGGCTCCCCCGGCGGTTGTCAAATAAGACGCCAGAAGGGGTGGGGTAAGGAGTGAAGATGAACCGGGAGAAGTCGATCAGAAGCTCGAGGAATTCACTAGAGCTGAGGGAATTCATGCGAACTCCAGCTACATTCATTAGGGTAAGCTGAAAGGTAGGAAGCAGGATGACCGTGTTTTAATGATACTCATAACAGTGACAATGATCCACCACCCAGCCGTACAAAAATTGAAATGGCCCGCATAGACGGTAGGGTGACCCGCCCACCTGCATGTGGCTTCGTAGCTCATAGCTAAGGGCCAAAGTGGGCATGACTAAATTCACCAGGAGACCCTCTGCTAACTCAGCCACCATCATTAAAGTGCAGGCCTGGACACCTGGGTTAACATCCTGGGAAGGAAATAACTATCATCTCAAGAACATTGCAAACAGACCGGCCAACCGAAGCATAGGCGACACACTAGGGTGCTCCTCGTAACACCATGAAAGGTAGTCGCCCACCTCTAGAACCACCTAGTAGGATGCTGGGGAGGTTCATGATTACTGAGAAGGATGTGTCCTGGGGTACTTGATCATCGGCATAGGACCCGTAGTGTTCGGAAATAACCCTATCCAGGTACCATAGGGAATAAGAGAGCTGTCACGCAACGCCTGACCCAATGACTTCTCTGCCATAACCAACAAATCCTTCGCCAATAAAGGCACATGTTTGACGTCGTCCCATGCATCGGGAGTGGGAAAAAATTCGTCATACATCTCACCAGTAATCAACAATCCTCTTATATGGTAGATGTCTCACAGACTAATGCCGACTTCACCGTGGGCAAGGTGTAAAGTATTAGTACTTGAACACCAGCGGCTGAATAGGTCAGGCAGGATCAGAGATGGTGGGTAAATAGAAAATTGGAAAGCCCACACTGCAGAGTATAGATTGAACGCTTCCAATGAATCGGGAGACTCCTGAAAATGATGATGGACCCAGAAACCCGAGGCCCAATCATTTGAGAAGACCCAGTTGGACCGATGATCCCACCTTGGAACCCACCCCGCGTTAGGATCCCTTCGAGCAAGGTTGATAATAGAAGGGTAGTCCTTAAGGACATCTTTCTGAGAAAAGTCTTGAGTGCACTGATCGCTTTGGGTCCATACAGAGCCCCTCAGAATAAATGTGTTTTTCGGACCAGAATTAGAGATTATCTCCACGGATTGTGTATGGCTTGCCTGAATGCATTTTGACGGCGCTTCCAGGAAAGGAGAAGGGAGACCAGATAAAGTAGGGGGGATAGGGACATCATCCTTAAGACAGAAGCCGTAGAGTAGGATCTGATTTCATAATGGATAACTCAGAAGCTCCGGAGAGAGCAGGTTCTTCAATACACCATCATCAGGAATGATGGACCGACTAGGGTCTTCTTTGACACCCTCCACTCTGTGAACCATAGATGAACATCTCTCTAAGCCATTTGAGAGGGGCTCTGCATCATGGCTCAGCGCAGAATGAGGGGGAACCATATTTTCTCCCTGCACAATAAGAGCCAACAATTGGTTAGTCCGGAATAATAATCTGGAAAAAATAGGCAGATTTATGGCTAAGGAGCCTTTATAAGAAAATCCCGCAAGGAGGCCTTAGAGGATGGTTCGCGATTACATCATCATGTGAACCTGCCCTTCGTGAAATTAGTACAATAAACCCTATCCCGCGAATCATTGGCCAGGAAACCGCGAACCAAGTCCCTCTGCAGAATTTCAATCCCGCGTTTAAGTGATTATGTTCGGGAGACTCAGACACTTCTAAAGTTCAAGAGATTTTAGTCCACGGAGCATGGAAACCGCGGAGCATTGAAACCGTGAAGAAAGTTCCTCTTCATCCCGTCATCACTTACATTTTAATTAATTTGGAGTAATGGTTCGTGGTTGAGAAGTTGGTCTGCGGGTGATGGCGACCGCGAAGAAGGAATGGTTCACGGAGGTCACTGCTGATTCGCGGACGAGGAACTTTGTGAAGGAGCGAGCACCTGGAGGCGAGGGAGCTCTGGTTTCGTGAAGAATTTATCAACGGAAAAATTATGGGATCCCTGTATTTATAGCTGTGGTCCCCTATCGGGTCCACCTCTTTACCGCAAACCATCTTAGTTTTAGGACCACTTTGCATCGGAATGGTCTCCTCTTCGTTTCGATCAGACCCCATTCTGATGGGGGCATTTGTAGGGTCCTAGGAGAATCTACCTAAATCCCTGAAATAATTGGGGAAAATAATCAAAAGAAGGTTCACAAACAGGACCGATCCGCAAACCGATCTGTGAACCGGTCCCATGTAAAAGCAACGTGGTCGGGCCCTACGAAGCGCCCCCTCCATAAACCATTGTCTTTCGCTAAATGGAGGCAGAGAGCATCCACGATCGTGAGGCAGGATGGGTGCCAGTCTGGTTCACTGTCATGAACTGCCCCAACCGTGGACCGCATTGACTAGTTCATGCTGCACCCGCTATCATTCGTGGAATAGAGGCAGAACCCTCCCCATCCGCAGAGCACTCCCCGAGTTTGCCTCACAGAGGGGGGGGGGGGAAGCGTCCAATACCCACCGAGAATTTCAGATTGACCAATTCTGCTGTAAACCGGGTGTTTGGTTATGGGCCTCCGCAATAGGTGACGCATGGCAATAGATACATCCCTTTCCCTACTCTATAAAAGGAGGCTAAGGGGGAAAGAAAAAGAGATCAGAGAATTGGAATTGGATTCAGAGGGATTGGAGATTCAAGAGGAGATCGGTTGAAGGAAGGATTCATATTTCGTAAACAGAAACATTCCCATCCGCGAACCATAGAAGGTATACAAATTAACACGGAATTGGAAAATGCATAATAACATGGTGAACCATGAACCTAAAATAAAAAAAACAATGAAAACCGAGAACCATACCCCCTCCGTGCATGAATTCCCCGTGGACCAGGGATTTTATGCCTCTTTTCCCATCTGTCGCACCGTGTAGCACTCTCCAACACGGGCGAAGCCTCGACCGCCGATCCTCCGACTGGCACCGCCCTTGGCCGTCGTTGCCTGCCTAGAACCATCCACGAACCACCCTGGTTCGCGGATCAAACCCAAATTCACAATCCACCCTGATTCGTGAGATGCCAATCAGTCCACGAACCACCCTGGTTCACGGAAGACTTATCCAGCCACGTGGCACTTCCCCACATGAAGGGCGCCACCACCCATACCTCTTGGTGGCTCGATAAATACTTCGGTGTTCTCATTTCCCAAGCCAGATAAAATCCTTCAAATCTAGCCAAGTCCTCCACGACTCCCTCATGGGGCTATTCTTCTGCCCCGAGCAGAGGCCTCCACTAGAGCCACCAGATTCACATGTTGTAACTTTCATGCGCATCAGTATGCCATTTTGAGTTCACATACCCATGATAAGTAGAGGTGATGGGGTTTCCCCGACCATTGAACAGATTCCGGAAGTATTCATGGGTTCACATTCCCACGGTAATGTGGAGTCTGAGCTCGGGAATCCCCTTTCTGCCCCTTCACTTGTTGAGGGTACCTTGGAGATGATAAAATATCCATTAGAAGGAAGCCCTCATGCACTGCAAGAGAGGAGAAGGGCAATGGAGCACCCCCTTTCCATCTCCCACTGAGCTTTTTTTCCACGGGCATCCACCTAGGATTAATCCCCGACCTTCTGGGCCTTCTCAGAGTGTAATCCCCAATCCATCGCCTCGGGCATCCACCTAGGAGTAATCCATGACATAATGGGCCACTCTCATGCATAAGCCCAACTCCACTTCCCAGGGACTCAACTTTCGCGATGTGATCCTCTGGTCCCTGCTGCCTCTTATTTCTCACACCGAGCATGACTCACGTGGGCTTAGAGTAAGCATCGACCATGAAATACCCTTATGGGCCTCCTCAGAGTGTAAGCCCCAATCCATCATTCAGGGCTTCCCCAGAGCATAATCCCCAGTCCAATGCGAACTACGGGGACTTTGATCCCTGCCTCATAGATAGGGTACGTCAGAAGCCTCCATAAGGTTCATTCCCACCACCCATCGGACCACCCGGTCCATCTTCACGTCAGATCCCCAACACCAATATGAACTACATGGTCTTTGATCCCTGCCTCCTAGGCTGGGTACGTAGGAAGCCTCCAAGAGGATCAAGCCCAACAACTGGTCGATCCGACTGTCTTCACATCAGTTCACCGAGCTACTCCTAGAACCGTCTCAATGAGTCCAAACTCCACGGGGTGATTAATCCAATGAGGGATGGTAAACCTCAAGAATAAATGATTCTGAATCCCCTGTATCCTGATGACCATTTCCCACCAGGGTTAAATATGTGGATACTATGTTTGTGTATAAACCAAAGATTCACAAACATATGAATACGTCTTAAATCTATAAGAGATTCCATGAACATGTAATAATTACCCCCAAAAAAGGGTGTGACGAGCACGACATCCCATCCTCTCGACTAATGTGAGTTCTTAAGAGTCTCTAGTCAGACCATCCAGCGAACACCTGCCTTTGGAAAGTAGGTCCATCAATCATTGGATACGGAGCTGTTTGGAATTTCGAGGCTGAAAGACAAAACGAAACAATAGAAAAGAAACCCAACATCCAGAGCATAGGAAGCACACCGGGGCACACCTCGTAACCCCATAAAAGGTAGTCGCTTGCCTCTAGAACCTCCCAGTAGGAACCTGGGGGGGTTCGTGACTGTTGAGAAGGATGAGTCCTGGTGCACTTGATCTTTGGCACATGACCAGTGGTGTTCATAAATAACCCTATCCAGGTACTATTGGGAATAAGAGAGCAGGCATGCATGGCCTGACCCAGTGATTTCTCTGCCATAACCAACTGATATCTCTCCAAAAAAGGCACTTGTTCAACATCGTCCGATGCATCTGGGGTAGACATAAATTTTTCATACATTTCACCGATAATTGGGATCCCTTCTAATTGATGGATATCCCACAGACTAATGCCAACTTCACCATGGGCTGTTGGAATGTATTACTGCTTGAACACCAATGAATGAGTAGGTCTGGCAGGACCAAGGATGGTGGGTAAATAGAAAATTTGGAAGCCCACACTGCGGAGTATAAATTGAATGCATCTAGTTATTCGGGAGACTCCCGACAGTTATGATGGACCTAGAAATCCCATGCCCAATCATTTGAGAACAGCCCGCCAGACCGAAGATCCCACCTAGGATCCACCCCACATCGAGATATACTCGAGAAAGGTTGATAATATAAGGGTAACTTTTTAATAAAGCTTCCTGAGAAATGTTTCTGGTGTTCTGATCACTTGGGGACCAAACAGAGTCCTTCAAAATAAAGGCGTCTTTTTGGTCAGAGTCAGAAACCATCTTCCCCGGTTGGGAAAGGTTCACCTGAATACACTTCGGAGATGCTTCCAATAAAGGAGAAAGAAGAACTGAGAAAGTGGGGGTAATAGAGACATCGTCTTGAAGACTGAATCCACGGAGCAGAAGACGATTTGATTGTGGATAATCCAGGAGCTCAAGAGGGAGCAAGTCTTTCAAGACACCATCGTCAGGAATGATTGAATGACTAGGGTCCTCTTGGATGTTCTCCACTCTGTGAATCTTAGCTAACTATCTCTCTGAACCAATTGGGAGCAGCTCTACAGTAGACCTTGGTCTATAACGAGGGGGAACCATATTTTCTCCCTACACGACAAGAGCCAATAAGCGGTTAGTCCGGAATAAAAATTTTTGGACAAAAATACCAAATGTTTGGCTGAGGATCAGTTGAGGAGCCTTTATAGCAAAGTCCGCGAGGAGGCCTTGAAGGATGGTTCGTGATGACAGCATCCCGAAAACCATCCCTCAGCGAAAGTAGTCCACAAAACCCCGGCTCGCTGAGCGTTGGCCAGGAAATTGCGAACCAGGTTTCTTCATGTAATTTCATTCTCGAATTTAAGTGGTTAAGTTCTAAAGACATAGAATCTTTTAAAGATCAAGAGATTTTAGTCCGCGGAACACCAAAACCGTGAAGCAAGTTCCTACGCGGCCCATTTTAACTTAAATTTCAATTAATTAAAAGTGTTAGTTCGTAGCTGGGATGTTGATCCGTGGATGAAGAATGGCGCAAAACGAGAAATGGTTTGTGGAAGTAGCAGCCGGTTCGCGGACGAAGCGTTTCGCGAAAGAATAAGATCGTGCACACAAAAAAGCTCCGGTTTCATGAATAATCCGGTAAGAAGACAAATGAAAGGTCCCTCCATATTTATAGGCATGGTCCCCTACCGGGTCCACTCCCCTTTTGTAACCCATCCGAGTTTCAGGACCACTCTACATCGGAATAGCCTCCTCTTCATTCCAATCAAACCCCATTCTGATAGAGGGCATTTGTAGGGTCCTGAAAAATCTGCAAAGTAGAATGATGATCCCATTTAACTCAAGGGAGATTATAACCAACTACCCCTCAAAGGGATGGGAAAATTTGGACAACACTCAAGGATGGAAAAGGAGGAACCCGTCCGCGGACTTGTCTAATGAAAACAACGAACGTCCAGTTCCGCAAAGCATCCCCCCTTTGCGGACCGTTGTCGTTCATAGAATGGAGGCGGAGATCCTCCGCAGGCGTGAAGCAGGGCGGGCACCAAACTGGTTCACTGTCATGAAACACCCCATCTATGAGCCTTGTCATCCGGCCTGAACCGCCTCTACTGTCGTTCGCGAAATGGAGGCGGAACCCTCTGGGGTCGTGAAGCACTCCCCTCGTTCGGTTCCCGGGGGGGGGAGAGAAGTGCTCAATACCCACAATGAATTAAGGATTGACCAAGTAAAATTTAAACTGGGTATTCAGTCATGGGCCTCCGCAAAATGTGCCGGGTGACCGCAGATACATCTCTTTCCCCACTCTATAAAAGGAGATAGAGGGGGAAAGGATTGGGATTCTGATTCAGAGGAAGGGGATGAAGAGTTGATTGTTCAGATTCGAGTGGAAGGATTTTGAAGGAAGTCTTAGGACTTTGAAAGTCCCAGTTTTCTAACCAGAGCAGGTATGAACCTGGGAACAAAATAAAAATGAACTAAAAATGCATAATAACTTTGTAATATGTGAACTTAATGTAATAGAAAAAGTGAAAACCGCGAACCAGGGTCCCTCCAAAGATGTACTCTCCACAGACCAGGGAATTTATGCCACTTTTCAGATCTATCACACTGCGTAGCACCCTCCTACGCGGGTGAAGCCTCGACCAATGAACCCCCAACTAGTGCCAACCACGGTCGTCGCTGCTCACGTGGAACCCTCCACATACCAACCTTCTGCACAGACCGAACCTGAAGCCGCGAACACTCCTGGTTCGCGGGATGCCAATCAATCCGTGGACCCCCCTGGTTTGCAGATGGCCTCTCAGTCTGTGGACCACCCTGGTTCGTGGGCGGCCTCTCAGTCTGCGGACCACCCTGGTTCGTGGACAGCCGCTCCAGCTGCATAGCACTTCCCTACGTGAAGGGCGCCACCACCCATACCCCTGTGTGGTTCGCCAAATCCTTCGGAGTTCCCATTTCCCAAGCCACATAAGATCCTCCCAATCTGACCTGATCCCCTGTGACTCCCACATTGTCCCACTCATCGGCCCTGAGCTGAGGCCTCCACAAGAGCCACCAGATCCATAAGGGGTTACCCTCATGCACACCAATGTGGAATTTGAGTTCACATACACAGGGTATACAGGGGAAAAGGGGTTTCTCTGAACCTTGGGTGAATTCCCAAAGCATGTATGGGTTCACATTCCCATGGTAATGCAGGGTCTGAGCCCGAGAACCCCCTTCCTGCCTCTACTCGCCAGAAAGGGGGGATGCACGCTTCGGCGATCGGGCACTTCTCCCCTCCCCAAATAGGGGTTGGCATACCCATTAGAAGGCAGTCGTCCCCATGAACCTCGGTACTTCCCTGGGTACTTCCCCAGGGAACAAGAGAGGAGATGGGAACAGAAGCACCCCATTTCCCTCTCCTGCTATGCTTTTTATCCATGGGCATCCATCCCAGAGTAATCCCCGACTTAATGGGCCCCCATCATGCGTAATCCTCACTCCACTTCTCATGGATGCACCTTTCATGACGTGATCCTATGGTCCCTGCTTCCTCTTGTTTCTCACACCGAGCATGACTCATGTGGGCATAGAGTAATCATCGACCATGGAATCCTCTTATGGGCCTCCTTAGAGTGTAAGCCCCAATCCATTATCCTGTTATGGTTCTCCTTAGTGTGTAATCCCTAATCCATCACCCTGGGATTCCTCAGAGTGTAAGCCCCAATCCATCACCACCGTCCTCCTCAGGGTGTAAGCCCCATTCTATAGTTCTGGGCCTCCTCAGAGTGTAATCCCCATCCATCATTTTGGGATACCTCAGAGTGTAAGTATCAAGACAATGAGAACTACGAGCAAATTGATTCCCTACCCAACAGATACGTAGGAAGCCTCCATGAGGTTCATGCCCGATCACCAGCGGACCCCCGGGTCCACCTTCACATCGGTTCTCCGGTTCTCCCATTTGAACTACATGGACTTTGATCCCTATCCCCTAGGAAGGGTACATAGCAAGCCTCCATGTGGTTTAAGCCCAACAACCGGTTGATCCAACTATCTTCACATCTGTTAACCACTCCACTCCTATTTCCGCCTCATTGAGTTACAACTCATCGGGGTCATTAATCCAATAAGGGATGGTAAACCTCCGGCATAAATGATTCCGAACCCCCTGTGTCCAGCTAACCATTTCCAACCAGGAGAAATCCATGGATACTATGCTTGGGTATAAACCAATTATTCGTGAACATATGAATACGTCTTAAATCTATAAGAGATTCTCGGAACAAGAGATAATTCCCCACAAAATGGTGCGATGAGCCTGACTTCCCATCCTCTGGACCAATGTGATTTCTTAAGAGTCACTGGTCGGACCATTTGGCAAACGCCTGCCTTTGGAAAGTAGGTCCACGCTTCATCGGATACGGAACAATTTGGTGTTTCGAGACCTACAAGAAATAGTATTCTATGGGATTTGTATACAATTAAATTATAATATTCATATCATGTTTCTATAGAGGACCTCATAATGTATAATGACTAGGTAGAAATTATTTCTGCATTCTTATTATTTAGGGAAAGATAATCCATGTTGAAATAAAAATTATGATTCCATAATGGATTCCAATATTGAACCAAATTTGAATAAGATATTTTATAATATTATATGTATATATATAATCAAAATATTTTATATAAGAAATTCAATAACACACATTATCATTTAATTACATATGTGAGTTTTTTTAAAATGGTTCTTCTTGATGGTGAAAATATGAAATGAAATTAAGTTTTTTAACAATGTATCCTAAATATAATTATAGTGATGTTAATGAGGAATTTGATGATAGTATTTGAGTTGTTCATGTAATCTAAATAATGAGAAAATTGATGAGGAATGACTAGGATTTTTGAACCTGTTAAGACTCATGTAGTTCATTCTTGAACATATTGTTTAGAACTGTCTTCTTAATCATGTCATTCTTAATATGGATAATATTATAGTAATGTCTACAATGAGATCATCACCATCATAAACCAATTTTTATCCAATCGATAATATTATTGTGTAGTACTTGTGAAAATTATCTTTCATGATCATTATGGATCTATCTATCTCACATCGTTATTTTTATTTATTCTTTATCCCAAATAATAACCATAAGTGGTAATTGTTTTAGAGTTAGTATTTTGATAACCTCTAAATCACACCAATTGTTATTTGTGGTTCAATTTCCCATGATAACGTCAATTTTTATTATTTTAGGATTTATGAAGGATCATATTCAATGAAATACACATATATAATCTTTCATAATCTGATTAGTATACTATTATACTACTTTATTATCTATGAATTTTATACTAATGGATCTTCATTTTATTGGATCCGTAAATTGTCATGGAGGTGAGTATTTCATTACCCAAAATAAATTTTTGATCAATGAAATACTTAGAGGGAATTAATTACATAAATAATGAGGGAGTTACAATATTTTATAATGGTTGAATTATTATTTAGTAAGACAGGTTGGTTCTATATTTTCTATCCCATTTCATAGAAATTTTAAATATCACTAAAAATGGTGTACATATTTATTAATTTGGGGCTTCCCACAATTCTCTTGCTATAAATTATTTTGAAGCTGAATAGGGAAGGTGAAACACATTACTAACATTCTTCTCAGTGTAAGAATTTATATATGTTATATTCATAATTATAGAGAATTAAATTTCTATAAAATAATTTTATATCACTAAGGTTTAAAATAAACCTAAGGATTTGTGATTAGTAATAAATCATACAAAATTGATATTATAATGAGAGAAGTTGATTTAGTCAAAGAATCATTCATTTTGATGAAAACAATTATTATTTAGTTTCCATGTTATAGAGATATTATTTAGTATTCTATTATAGCAATGTAACTAATATGATTTATCCAAGATATATTTTCATTTAAGATCTCTTATATTGAGGATCATGTCTTCGATTGGTTGGAAATACAATCAATATTTTATGAATATATTATTTTAGGAGAATGAGGACATTTTTAATGAATAAATGAAAAATCATGAATGTTTCAACTTTCAAGATATATAAGGGTTCGAATCATGTTGAAACAAAGATTTATCATGAGGAAGAAAATGATAGTGATGAAAATAACATGAATTTAAAATTGTTTATTTCATGTAATTATAAAATAATGTTGTGATGAAATGTAAAATATAGTGGTAATTATCCATATAATCATTTCCATTTTGTAATGATTGAATTATTTTTATCCAGTTATTCAGAGAAGAATAATAATGATGAAGACAATTATCGAAATAGAAGATAGTCATAGGGAAAATTATATGAATTGGTTATAATATAGGGATTTACTTCAATGAAATATATGGCCCAACCAAATGTATAATAATTTTATAGTAATTCATAATTCTATATCCTATTATAAGTAACATTAAATAGAGGAGGTGGTGCCAAATAATAGAGAACAAATATCATATATGGTTAAATCAGTGTAATCCAATTATATTTGTTTTATGTTAGATGGTAATATTAAATATAAGTTTTGTAAAGATAATACAATAAAAGGGTTTCTATTAAAAATGGAGTTCTTGGTGTGATTGAACTAAAAAAGGAATCTTGATAGAGAAGATATTGTGTTGAATAATGAGAAAGATTCAATAAAAAATATCTTTATGAGTCAAATTATAAACTTATAATTGATATCAACCAATATTTTTCCAAAATTATGGGTGATTTTAATGTTATCAATGAATTATGTATAATATACATAAGAATACCTCTAAATATATAATAATAATGAATGAGAATGTAATGAATTTTATGGTGAAGTTGTGTGAATCTGAATTTTTTTGAATGAATTCCATCAAAGAGTGTTCAAAATTTTATCATAGAAGATTGTGGAAGTAATAAATTATCTATGAATGTAGTTTATACTCCCTATAATCATTTTGATTATCCTATTGTTCTAAAAAGTATAATATTAGACACATAATATTAAATTTATATTGGTGGTAACATCGACATAAATAGTATGAAGCCTATAATATCACTATATTGGTGAAAAGTACATATGATACGTTTTCAATGGTGTAAAAAATCCAAAAAATATGATGGGTTGAAAAATGAAGGAATTTGATGCTAATACAAACGAAAAATAAATGAAAATTAATTTTTATTTCATGAATTATGATGTTGAATGAATGATGTGAATTACATCACAATAATGGTGAAAATTATACATGATACATTTCTTATGGTGTCAAAAATTTAAAAAAATAATGATGTGTTGAAAAAATGTGGTTGTTTATGCTAATACTAATGTAAAATTGAAGGATATTGATTTTTATTTCATGAATTATGATAATTAATGAATGAAAATGACTTTATATTAAATGGAACATTAATGTGTTTTATTTTATTAATTAAATATCATACAATGAATATTATATATTTAATAATTATTTTAGTGTTAAAGAGTCTTTGGAAACACATCCTAAGTGTCTATTTAAAATTTTTAACTTCTTGTGCATAGTAAATTCCATGAAACAAGTGGGATTCAAATAAATGTTAAATTAAATCAACAATGATAACATTAAAAATAGAAGATTATTTGATAATAAAACATTTATTTTCTTCAGGAAACATATGGGAGGTTTTATCAACATAGGAAGTAATGAATCATGAGTTTACGGTTAATTAATTTGATTAGTAATTGAAACTTTTGACTCTTTAAGTAGAGGAAATTTTGGTAAATAAAATATACATTGGAAATCAGATTGTTTGAAAATATATAAGATATATTTTACGTGTATTTATAGGATTTAGAGGTGCATCATTAGATTGGGGGAGTATTTGATCATTGTTTATGTGACCTTGCTAAAAACTTCTGTTACATAAGACTATTCAAACCCTAAATAGAGGCATTATTGAATGACTTCTATTGTGTGAGATTAATTTAGGGTGGAAGAGGGAGAGATTCACCAAAAGGATACTAACCACATATATAAGCCTCTAGGTAATATTTATATTATTTATTTTGAGATTTTGTTTCACAATAAGGGATATATTTTTGTGAGTGGTTCTCAATTTAACCCCCTGATAATTTTTTAAATTTTTTGTTTGAATAAGTTCAATTTCTTCAATAGATTCCACTAACCACAACACTTTTTTATAAAAAACAAAATATATTATATTATTTAATATTTAACATGACCTTTATAACTATGCTTTAAATCATGGTTGTATTAATATAAATAATTAAATTATATATATTAAGTATAAAGGATTTATATAAATCAATAACACGATAGAAGTTCACATAAATTTTGGAAAAGTATTAATCTTATTCCAAAGTACAATTTTCTAAAAAATTAAATTAATTTTTTTAATATACAAATAATAAAAAAATATATACTATAATATTTTATGAAATTTGTTTTGAAAAAAAATTAATTTTTTTGATAATCAAGTAAAAATTCTTTTTGGTTGTCTATTTGATTTTTTCTAAAATGATTAATTTTTTGACAAATAAAGACAAGTAAATATTTTAATTGAATGTGAACTGCATATTTAAAGAATTTATAATGTTAAAAGTTCCAAGGGTTTTAAATGAAATGGTAGTTAATTTATATTATATATGATCAAATATAGTTTATTTAAATAAATTTCACACATAATTTGTACATAAGAACTTCATAATCATTTGAAACTTTTTTTCTTTGGAAATATAGATTTTCATCACAGAAATGGGTATGATTATAAATTTATTATTTCCACAATTTTTTAATGTAAATTGGGTAATTTGGTATCAAATTTTCAATCATAATAATTTCTATTATATAATAATTTCTTCTTAATTTTTTAATATAATTAATAGAAAATAATAATAATTAATTAAATTGATTAAGATAAAAAAGTGTTTACCAAGTGTTATACTAATACTATAATGGTATAAATTTACTCAAAACATTTATAATTCTTTTATTATGTTCATATTTCTTTATTAACCTTTTTTGGTTATAAATTGGTTCAATTGGTAGCCTTTTGAAATGAGAGAAATGTTGGTGGAATTGTTTCTTTTCAAAAGTTCTATGTGTATCCTATCCCCCACATATAAAAGTCTACCCTATCATCAATTTTACACACACCTAAAACTAATTGGTTTGGACATTAAATTCAATAATAGGATTTTTAATTCCATTAACTCATCCTACAATCGTTTTTTGGTCCGAAATCCATCCATAGAAAGTGTTTTTTTTGCAAATCCAAATAAGTTTTCTGATGAAGATGTAATATCCATATTGAATCATTTTATTTTATTTATTCCTAAAAATATATAAAATATAATCAAATAAATATTTTTTATAAAACATTAGTTTATTATGGACCCTAAGATGTAGTTATATTAAGGTAATGTCCTAAAACAAATTCATCCTCCCTCAAATGATAAATAAAATATCCAATCACATGTATGGTGGACTACAACCATATAAACCAACGAAATTCCATTCCATAACATCGTGTCATATATATATATATATATATATTGATGTATATGATATTTATATATTATATTTCAGATATAAATTTACCTATTTAACTATAATATCATATTTATGTTCCTACAATCCATTTGGTAGAAAATACGATAACATCGTTCATGTATTTAGCTAACTACCGCATTGAGAAGTGTCATGATTCATTTTTGACTAATGATTCTCCTGGATGTAAATAATAATAATTTTAATAAAAATATGTTATATATAAGACATAAATATGACTCTTAAAATGTAATTCATTCTTTACCATTGTTTCATTTCATCTGTAAAAAAATGGAAACATCACTCTAGCATATGTACATTATACAATATCAATGAATTCGGTTTTTAATTTAATATAAAATTTTTATGGATTAAAAAAATAATTATATAATGGATATAAATTATATTAATATAATTTATAACATAATGGATAATATGGAACCATAACCAATGTTAAATATTTTAAAATACAAAACTTAAACATAAAAAAATAAAATATAGTTGTTACCCAAAATATAATTTTAAAAATTAGTTAATAATAAGTAATAAGTAAATAAAATATGGAGAAATAGATATAATTATGTTTATGTGAATGTTTTATAATAAAATTTTCTTCATTATACATGTATGATCGTATTATAGACTTATGTTTCTAGGTCAATGGTCTCAAATTTTATTATTTTTAAAATAATATATACTATTCCACTATTTTATTTTATGAGGTTTATATATTAACCTATGAGAATATATAAAATCAATAAAAAATTAATTATTTTGAATATTTAATTGGAGGATAATATTTTATTGTTCATTAGATTCAAAATTTACCAATGTGGTAATGTTTATTTTGTTACTATCTCATTGCTTATGAAGATTCATTATGATTATGTTTCTTAATGATGAAATATAATAGTACATATATCAATAAACTCATGACTTTTCATATCATCTATTTTTTATCCTGAGAATATATGTTTTAAATTAATTTTCATTTTTAGATGTACTCATTATTTCAAAAGAATATTTCTATGAATAATCATCTTTGTTTCACTCTTCAGTCAACAATGATTTTTCTTCCCTATCAATGTTACAAAAAAATAATTGAATATATTTTCTAAAAATAAAATTATATTATTTAAAGACTTTTATATCATATTTTTACTATGAATTTTTTTAAAAGGAATCCACTTTTCTTTATCTTAATGAGTTTCTATCGACTTTTTCTAAAAAAGTGAAGGGAATCATTATTTGAAATTTTAAAGTAAGAAAAAAATTCTCAATTTCCTAACCACTCATTGTTTTAATGATTCCATAACATGTTTCATAAATTATATTCAAATAATTTTTTTATTAGTATTCTAAATGATTTTATATTCCATTAGTTTAAGGGATGTTATTTTTTGATGGTATTGTATTCCATGAGTGAAAAGGATGTTTGGTGGCCCTTGGGGTGTTTTTTTATCATATTCCTTAGAGATTATTTTATGCAGTTGAGGAAGGTACGGGAGATTATTTGTCATGGGTATAGGTTTTTCTGTGGATGTGAATATCTTTAAGTGGTTGAGAAAAACTGATGAGACTCCTTGGGAATTAATATATTGGTATATATCAATGTTTTTTGTATTTTTCTATTTTTTAGAATACATGTATTATTTAGATATCCATAATAGTTATTATATGGTTCATTTTTAAATGTTATCATGAATAAAACCATAAATGACTAGTTAAATGATGGATAAAACATTTTTAGACACTTTTCATTTTATAATGATTCATGGGTGGAGAGTTATCAATCAGTTTGAATTTAAATGAGAGAAATTCCATTAGTGTTATAAAAGTAAGAATAGATCGTTATATTAACTAAATTTGACTGACATACATGACAAGTGTAGATTTTTTTGTTCCCATGGATTGTAACATACTACTCATGGTACCATGAGTCTGATTGTATGATCTATTGAGACATGAGTGTATAATGATTTTTGATCTATATGATATCAAGGTAATTTCTGGTAAATAATAATTGAATGGGATCTGAATGATGATTACTCTCACATTTTATTAATAATGACTGAATATGGGATTATGGGTATTGTTTTTATGCAGTTCCTATTTGGGAATGAGATAGTTAAATGTGTTGTTTACATTACCTATAGAAACCCAGCACCGGAAGCTTGAAGCTGGTGTCTGATATCAATAACATTGTCATCATTAAAAGTAATCTATACTCGAAATGCCAATCAGTTTAGTGGTCTTAGGAAACTAGATAATAAATTGGTCTTGTATTATGAATGAATAAACTAATTAAAAGATACGATTTTTTTCTAAAAAATAAACAACATCGAGGATAAATCAAATATATTTACTAAATTCATTAATATATTGTCATTGCACTTATTTGATTCCTAGGGATGGTAACATAATAATATTGAGCTAAAATGATCAGTAAGGGTAAGTAAAGTGGAGGAAAAATGAATTAATGAGAATAATAATTATGTCATGGTAAATAATCAAACACATATTCCTTGTAATCAATAAGTTTAAATGATAATTATTATTAGATGGTATTAAATGGATACACATTCCATTCAAAATAAATGATATGGAAAACTCAATATGGAAAGGAATGAAACTAAATCACAAACCATTTAATCAATGAACTGAAAATGAAATGTATCCAAACACATTTCGACGCAATATCACATGGATGAATAATAACTAATACTAAATAATAGAAATTCATAATTATTAGGCGTCATGTTTCCCAGGTTCATGGAACCAGTTCTCTTATTAGATTGTTTATCCATTCCAATTTATTCAACTAATTTTTCTAATGATACTACTTACACATCTACGGACATTCATTAACCCGTTCCCAACCCATAGTCCTTGCATTAACTGGTATCTTACCCATAGGGATTGTATTAACTGGTCCTTAACCCTTAGAGTTTATGTCCAAAGAATTTATGTAAACAAAGTACCTTATAACATATCCTTATTGAATAATGGATATGGGTTTATAAATATTTACCAAAATAATCAAATAACTACAAAATTAAAACCCATATGAAAATTGGTATATAGTTCATGAAATAATCATATATGTGAAAAGTGATATGGATATTTATGGGAAATTCGATGTTGAATGATTATACAAAACATAATATTTCAAAGGGAAAAAGTAATAAAGTAGTTGAATGTGAACAATATCCTTAGAAAATCAATCATAAACCATCTATAGTAATATTAATTATATAATCAATATAGGAAAACCTATGTGAAGTAAAATAAAGGTTTGATTTCATTGATGAATGGAAACATTATAAAAATATATTTTAAAAACACTTCTTTAGGAAAACATCAGTTAAAAAAAATTACAAACCTTTTCGTTGAAAATAAAATTTAAAAAGATTTTATTTTCAAATTATATTTTTAAATAATTAAAATGAAATTTCGATTAAATTATGGGTTAAATACATACAAGGTAAAAAGAACATTCTTATTGCAATGTAAAAATATATGAATACATCCTTGTTCAGAAACAGACAAGAAGACTCCCTTGAAATATTGTTAAAAGAAAAAAGGGTAAAAATAACATACCAAATCATTTAAATATATTTTTTGAAAATATTTCATTAAAACATGATTATTAGAAGATAATGGGTTCTCCCAAAAAAAAGTGATATAATGTCGGGGTTTCATAAAAAACATTTGGACAACCTATGAGTATGAAAGAGGGTAAAATGGTACTAATACTTGATAATGTTCACACATAACCATATAAGATTAAAAGGATTTATGGAACAATGGTAATATAATTTAGTAAAATAGAAATACCATTAAAAGATCATTGAGGTTATTGTTGAGGAAAATAATATTTAAACATTTCAAAGTGTACTATAACACATTGGAAAATTTAAAATCATAAACCTCATGATGAAATAATATTAATTTAATGTTACAATTTCTTGAAAGTAATTAGTTTCATGATATATCATGTAAAAGGGTAGTATAAGGACCATATTAAAGAATTTGGGTGCATAACAACAAATAATTCTCAATAAAATATAAATTGAGAGGAAATATCTTACATATGAATCGAAAGGCCAAAAAGTAATAATAATATATTAAAACATATAAATACCATAAATATAATAGGGTTCATGATATTACATTTGAATGTGGTGGTATGTACACCATGTATATGAAATTAGTGCAGAACAATAAATTATGCCACACAAAAAGAAATGTGCGGCAAGAGTCCCTTACATACGAATTGAAAGAACCAAAATGATACATATATAAAACAAGAAGATTGTATAATTCATGATATTAATTTAAATTTGTATTTTTGTACACCATAAAAAATATATGAGGCACAACACAATATTTTATGCCTCATGGAAAGAAAAGTTAGACAAGAGTCCCTTACATAGGAATTCAAAGACCCAAAAGTAATAATAATAAATTGAAACATAAAAATACCATGAAAATAATTGTATTAATTATGTTAATTTATATATTTTATAATGTACACAATTTATAATAAATTAGTTTCATAATAATAAATTATGACTCACAAAAAAAGAAAAGTGAGGCAAGAGTCCCTTATGTTATGTATCCTTTCGGGTGAACGCCCATTATCACCAAGTAAAATAAAAATATGTTTATTTTATAAATTATTGAGATTTTTTTTATTTTTATCATTTATGTTATTTCACCATTTACTTTGTTGTGTACAACTACTTAAAAAATTATGTTCATGTCGAGTGTTTTGACCAAATTTGTTTAATGTGTCAAAACAAACATTTGTAGGTCATGTATGGGAAATGGGATCATTATATAACATCTATAGAAAAATAATATGGACATAATTATAATATTTAGATATCACTTATAATTGTAATTCCATTCATGAATGATGGTTATGAAAAATTAATAGATGTTTCAATCTCGTAGATGGTAGGCCATACATATGCAGGAGAAATGTTATCATTTTTCAATGATCGTTATGGAAAGCAGGTAAGTGACACCATATAATTATAAAATTTTCAATATATCATAAAAATTATAAAATTTAATCATATATACTAATATATATAAATCTTGTGATGTAAAAGGAATCACATCTTATTGGGCAGGCGGGAGTGCAGACGTCCATGAATGATGTTATGAGTATTTCAGTGTGTGAAAGGATAATTAATATATATATATATATATATCCAAAAAATTAAATGTGTCTTGAATAAAATATATATTGTAACGAACCCGGTGGGCCAATAAGCCCAACAAACTCAGCCATGCCCGAGACCAGCAATCTGGTAGATGGCAGACCCCCACCCCACAGGAAGATAACAAGCCCCCATATCTTGCTAGCCTAGATAACACATGGAAGGTACTGTCCCCTACCGAGATAGGATTTAATACGCCGCCCTCACTACTAAATCCATCACCACAGGCATAAAGGCCATCCGGGAAGCGTTACGAGTACCACTGGGCCTTTATGTAATGAACCCAGTGGGCCTAGAACCCAATGAACTCAGCCACGCTCAAGCACAACCCTCTGGCAGATAGCAGACCCCCACCCCACGAGGGTGGTGGGGGCCTGTTATCTGCCTGTGGGGTGGGGGTCTGCTGTCTTCCAGAGGGCTGGGCTCGGGCGTGGCCGAGTACGTTGTGCTTCTAGGCCCACCGGGTTCGATACATATATTTTGTTTTTTTATCATATTTTTAATTATAATCATCATTTATACTTTCCATGGATCATGCACCGAGTCACATCGCATAGAGGTGGCTGTAGTCAACATATCCTCAAATGAAATTATCTCATTTACCCTAGATGTAATGTATAAAGATAGCTGTATTAAGATAATTAATGAATCTTAAAGACATACTTAATTTCATATATAGCATATATAAGGAGATATTACATCATAATGATGACCATGAGAATATGTAAAGGAACGATGAACAATAATTGTTTCATGAGGCAGTGGTTCTTTGTTCACATAAACTGTATGCTCATTACATATATGATGGGGCATTGTAAGTCTAGGGGAAAAGATAAAACAAAAAAACTACAAGATTTAAGATAATATTTTTATTTTATAATATTAATAATAATATTATTGTGTGTAGGTAATATAAATGAAACTAGAAAGCCCGAGAGATTACATTACCTCTTAATCAGGTAACATCATTTGGAATGAAAAAAGGCTTCCTGAGAAATATTTTTTACCAAATAGAGGCATATAGATCTAGGGGATGGATGTCAGGAGACTATTTTTGGTTGATATTGGCTAAAACTAGGTGGTCTGAGCGGTGTGAAGATGTGTTATAAGGGTTTCCATTTATATGGATTGAAAAGGACTCACTTGGAATATTTGAAATCATGTTAGGTTTAGACTTGTTCATACCAAAAACAAGTGATACTGAAACAAAAAAACGTAATAATTTACGTTTTATGTCCAAATTGTGGAATTAAAATTGGCGTTGGACAAGTTTATAGGTAATTTGGACCCTTAAATATATGTTTTTGTCATTTTTTATGCATAATTACACCATAATCTCTATAAATAATTTGAATCACATTCACTAATAATTTTGGTCAAACAATAAGTTGATATAATTAGACTAAAAATACCATCCTAATAAAAATGGTTTATTTATATTTTTGGAAATTCAAATCACTGAATTAAATAAATTAAGATTATTTCTAATCTTACAAAGAAATAGTATAACTAGTTTTAGTAGAAACATTCTCAAAAGATTATTGTGTTTTTAAATTCAATTTCAATGTGAAATTGACTGTAAAAAACTAAATATAATTCATAGATGTATTTTTCATAGAATTTAAATTTATAAAAAAAATATAATTTTATGTTAATAATTATTTAAATGAAAATGTTATTTTAAACTAAAATATAATATTTTTCACTATTCATCAAAAAAGATGTTTTTCAAAAAAATATAAAAATTTCACCATCATATGTTACTGAAATTATGAATTCAAAAATGAATTTTATTATATCAAATTAAATTTTTAAATGTGTCAAAATTAATATTTAATATAGGTTTGACATTAAAAGGGGTAAAAATTATTTAATAAGACATATAGGATTATATGTGTAAAATAAAGATTGATCTTATAATATGCTAATTAAATCAATTGGATTATTTGAAAAATATTTTTGTGAATAAAAAATATAAATTTGATTAAAATCATTAAATAATTGTTTTTATTTATTATTTTAAAAAAAACACCTTTGGAAGAATAAAAATAAAAATATTTCCTTTTTTATAAACAATTGGATCATATTTTCAGATCTATGTAATTGGTAATAAATGAATTCATTTTAAAATTATTTAAAAAATAAATTTTCATAATGTAGTTAATACTATTCATAACATATAACATACACGATAGGTTATATAATATAATATTAAATGATAATATTATAATAATATATCATTGACTGTTAAAACTATGTATTGTGTATTACACAATAAAATGAAGAAATGCCATCTTTGCATGTAATACAAGATATTGAGATTGGTCTATCTTGCATGTAATGGAATTAATCTTGGTTTTGTGTGTATTAAAAGATATATCATGTATTTAATTCATTTAAAATAATAAATATATATTAGAGCATCATGATATTATATTCCCTTACGTGTTTAGTGATGCGTTTCATACATGCAATTGAATACGAAGGTGTACATTAGAATTTTGGGGTGTTACATTCACCCACCTTAATTAAATCGTGTCCTTGAAATTTAAAATCTATTATAGTTATACATTTGGGGATAAATCTTATGTTTGAAATCCCACATTGTGATATGGTTGAGTAAAAATTCTTCTATAAAAGAGATGATGAGAGATATAGGGTTCACATGGACAACCATATACCTAGGTTTCTATTTATGAGAAAATTAGAACCAACTAGGGGTATAGACATTGAGGGAATGAATAAATATATTTATGGATTTAATGACGTCATAAATCCCAAATAATTGAAGGATAGATAGAACGATGAGGTCCTCAAATCCATAAATTTGTGACGATTTAAGATCCCATCATTTTGGCATAAAATTAGGTATTATTACAACATTTATTTTTAATTCATTTTAATATTATTGGGAAATTATTTTACTGTCCAATAAAATAAGAAAATATTCTTAATTGGTAGTTTTAAATTTCTTATGAATTATATTAACTTTTCATTATGCATTTATAAAATTCAAATTCACACTTTTACTCTAAGAAGTTAGTTACCAACAATAAGCTTTTAATACATGAATCGCTAAAAGAAAATTTTAAAGTATTGTAAGTCCTATAAAAGAGTGGAAATCATAATAATTTTCCTTTAGATATATTTAAAACCAATATAGTCATTATATTGATCTCTAATCATTATAAGTGATACTACATGCTGATCATTAAAATTTCTTATTAGTATTTATTAACTAAAAATAATTAAAAATTTAGAAGGACATAGCATAGGTCAGTTGTTGGTGTGAAACCCTTATCATCCATCGATCATGGGTAAAATACCCCCTGAAATTTCTTAAATTGATTGGTTTTCAACTGGTTTATATGTTTCCCAAATGTAAAACTAATTTAATATACTTAATAATTTAAATATGATTGAAATCATTGAAATTTAATTATTAAATATATAGATAATAATGTTTTTCAACACATCCTCAATTCAAAAACACTTCATACATTCATTTCTACATAGGTCCTTTCATGGTCTAAGGTTTACCCATTATATCATTCATATGGTTTCTAAATCATGACACTTTATATTCAATATAGAAGATCATAGGTTTAACCTTAGTTATTAAATGTAATTATCTATTCAAATTATTCATAATGGTTGGTAAGGAAATGTGGATCATCAGAATAATATCCTCTGAGACTATCAAACCAGGTGCATTGTAAGGCTCGTTGTCGTGTACCAAGTAACCCCGATTCAGACATGGAACACCTCGTTTGATTTGTTATACCTAGGTACATCTAGGTTAGAACCACATGATCTTATCGTATGAAGACAATGATTTATTTCTAGGATCTCCCAAGTAAAAAATACTTTTCCAAAAATATATGGTGTTATTCGATACATATAATGAAAAATTACCTCATGGGTATGTTATCAAATCTATGATTTTCTAAATATATATCTCATTAATTATACAAAATATCCTATGATACAAAATGTAGAGACCCAACTCCCAAAGCCTGGAGCCAATGTCTACTATCAATTACACTAGCATGATTACAAAGAATGAATCCCTGAAATACTAATCAGTTTAGTATTCTTGGTAATCTATATACATAAATGTTTCTTTTCATACAAATGACTACACTAATGGAAGAATATTTTTTCCTTATAATAAATACAAAATTTAGGTGAAACTCTAATCCATTTATGAAATCCATTCATATTTTTCTTATCACGTTTCTTGGATACCTAGGGAAAGATACCTAATAACGGTGAGATAAAATTATCAGTAAGATCTAGTAAAGTGGAAAAAACATGAATCAATGAGAATAATAATTGTGGAATTGTAAATAACTAAACTCACATTCAATTTAATCAATAATCCGAATTTATAATTAATATGCTAAGGTAATAGATAAAAACACATGGCATTAAGAATACTAGATATGGAAAAGTCGAAAATTAATGGTATGAAACTAAAACACATGGAATTTAATTAATGAATTGAAAATGAAATATACACACAGACATGTCATTGTAATATATCATGGATACAAAGTAACTGAAACTTAATTATGGAAACTCATTTGGTTTTAATGTCAATTTTCCTAGGTACATGGAACAAGTCTCGTCGATAGTTAGTTTCTCCATACCAATTTTCACAACTAATTAGTCCAATGAGAATACTGATGCATTGAGGGTATTTCATTAATCGGTCCCAAACCTTTAGACCATCCACTAACCAGTCCCTAATCTGTAGGGATTTCATTAACCAGTCGCTAACCCGTATAGTTTTGGTACAAATCATTTATATAAACTATGTTTCTATCAATGGTCTATATTGAATATAGGACATTGGTTAATCAATATTTCCCTAAATAGTGGAATAAAATTCATATTAAACACCATATAAAAAATGGTATATTGTTTAGGAAATAATAATATCCTTGAATAATTATATAAATATTTATGGAAAATTAAATGTTCAATGATCATAAGAAAATGTATATTTCAAGGGTGAAACTGAATCAAGTGAGTGAATTTGAATACTATCTTTGTCCAAATTAATAATAAATCATCCATTGGAATATTAATGTTGTTGTAAACATAACATAACCCATGTGGAGCAAAACAAATTGTTGATTTCATTTATGAATGGAAAAATTATAAAAAGATATTACAAATAGTCTTGATCAAAGTTTTATAGTTTGAAACGTTTTGAAAAACAATTAAATCAATTTGGAATGAATTTTCATTAAAATTAATCCTATGAAAACATGAAAATGAAACATTGAATTAATAAAGATGGGTAAATCCATACAATGTAAAAAACATTGATTTTTTATGATAAAATGTAATAAAAAATTTCCTTGTTTAGAAAGTGATAAGGATATTTCATTTAAACATTGGTAAATAAAAAAATGGTAAAAATGCCTTCACCAAAAAAATTTAAAATCACGTTTGAAAACATTTTAATAAAATTATTTTTTTAGAAGAAAAAAGCTTCCCCAAATAATAAGATAAATAATGCCAGGTTTAAATAAAAAAAATTTGAAAAACGATTTGAGTACCAAGGAGTTGGAAAATTGTACTAATACATGAAAATGGTCATGAATAACCATTGGAGAATGAAATGATTTACCCCAAAATGTCCATAATACTTCCTCAAATGGAATTACCATTGAATGTTCATTACGGTTGTTGTCGAAAAAAATAATCTTCAAACATTTCATAGTGACCCATACAACATTGAAACCTTTTTAATCATAAAACACATGAAATAATAAAATCAAAAGAATGTTATAATATCATCTTAGTATAAACATTAATGATATATTATCTAGAAGAAAATTTTATAAACCATATAAAAGAAGTTAGGTGTATAACAAAAATCAAGTCCCAATATAATGTAAATGGTGATGAAATCCCTTATATATGAATTGAAAGACACAAAAGTATTAATAATAAATTGAAACAAAAAATACCATGAATGTAATATTTTTCATTATATTTAATGTTAATTGGGAAACATGTGCACCATATACAAGAAATTATGTGCACAAATATAAATTATTCCTCATAGAAACAAAAGTGATACATGAATCCATTACATATGAATTAAATGACCCGAAAGTAATAATAATGAATTGAAACATCTAAATACCAAGATGATAATATAATTCATGAAATTATTTTCAATGTGGAATTATTTACACCATATATAATAAAATATTTTCATAAAAAATAAACTATACTTCATTGAAAGAAGACTGAGACAAAATTCCCTTATATATGAATTGAATGTCAATAAAGTAATGATTATCAATTGAAACATATAAATACCATGAATATATAATAATTCATGAAATTAATTTTCATGTGGGTGTATTTAGACAATTTATAATAAATTATGATGGCGACAATAAATTATGACTCACAAAAAAAAGTGAGGCAAGAGTCCATTATTATGTGTTTCCATTCCACTGAACATATATTAACATCCTTGATAATAAAAATATGTTAATTTTAAACATTAATGAAAACATTTTTCCGTTTTATATATAATTTTATTTTAATTTTTACTATGTTTAACATAAATACGTAAACAATTATGTTTGCGTAGGGTGTTTTGACCAAATTCAGTTTATGTGTGAAAACTAACTTATGTTGGACAACTGTTGTCAAAGTGGTCATTATATAACTTTTAAAGACTAATAACTTTGATATTATTATCATATTTAAAAATAAATTGTACTTATAAAACAATTAATGAGTGAGGGTTATGAAAAATGAATCAATGGTACAATAATTGATATGGTAGGTTGTACATATGAAATAGTAACATTCTCATTTTTGAGTGATCATTATGGAAAATAGGTATGTAACACCATAATATTCAAGAAAGATAATTATATCATAAATACCATGTTATATAATCATATATATTTTTATATTGATTTCTTATTATGTAAATAGAATAAAATCATATCCTTTAGGCGGTAGTCCACACATCCACGAATGATGTTATCACTTTTTAAGTGTGTGAATGAGTAATTTATAAAATTATATATATATATATATATTGTAAAGTCTAGATTCTGGAAGACGCCTAGTGGCACCCCGTACCTGGTTGGTCGTATGGCCTTAAGCACATTTTCCTAAATTCCAGAGGTTGTCGACTAGTAGTGTGGACCTTGGGAGTAAAAGTGGTGAAACTATGCCCTCTTTGGTAGTGTAACACAACAAAAGTAAGAGACAAAACAATAGAAGAAGAAATAAAATTAAAATTCAAAAAGAAACTACAGAAGACTGAAGAAATAACTAGCTGGATCCCACACACACACACACACACATATATATATATATTATGTGTGATACATATGACTAGGAATGTATCCAAACAAATCACAATGCTAGAATAAAAATAGTACTAAAACAAAGTACAAAAAATAGATAAAATCCTCAGAATCGCAATACTCGGCTTGGTCCCATGCTTTCTAGCTCTAAAGAAATCGTGTACCTAAAGTAGAATGGCACTTTACCATATCTATACCTGCAATAATATAATCTGTTTGAGACCAAAAGCATGACCCAAACAGGGTGTGAGACTAAATCCCAGAAGGAAACCACCGCAAGTTCTGTGCCTAACAGTCAGTGAATATATGGCTGGTAATATTTAAAAAGAAAGTATTAACAAGGATGTACTCAGTAGTAACCAATCCACAGTTTAAATAATTAATTTCCATATATTAAGTAAGTATATAATAAAAGATGTTACCCCCCTAGGAAGTACTCTCAGCCTAAACCATATGGTTCTACGAGACAACTCATGTATCACAACAATCCCTCTGGATATTACTCTCAGTCTAACCCCTCTGGTTCTGCTTCAGCACAGAATCTCTAAGGAAGAACTCACCATAAATTTCTCCTATAGTATGATATCGGTAACTAAAGGCACTCTAGGGAAGCACATATGTAACATTCCCTCTGTGTCCTGGGTAGAGGAACTATAGACACTCTGAAGAAGCACTTACACCAATTCCCCCTCTGGTCTCGCATTGTATGTAATAAAAGACACTCTGGAGAAGCCCTTGCATCCATTCTTCTGATGGTCTACTACACTAGGTTCTCACAGCCCTGTGTAAGTCAACACGTACAATAAAGGGTATCGGCCAAAGTAAACCTCAATAACTACTTGACTAAATAGTCTACTGCATATCAGTATATCAGAACAACAGTCACACCATCCTACAATACTAGGAATATGAAAACAAGGCATCCTAACAGGCTAAGAAGGACCAAATAGTCATAAACAAAACATGGATGAAAAACACAAAAAAATCATATAAATTCACCCAATTCACAATCAATTTACCTCTAGTTAGGAATACAATAAAAACTAGCAAACAATAGGTCTAAAATGGTAAACATGCAATACCTTTTTCTTGGGAATTGGTCACTTTAGCACATAAAATCAAAGAGTTTCTACAAAAAGGAAAAAACCACATGCCTTGGTGTTAGTATATCGTTATATGTAAAAATAAATCCTTGAATCACCTAAGAACACTTTAGATCTATAAAAACTTCCAAAAATCAACTGAGGATAACTCTTGAATAAAGAGAAATCTGGAAACAAAGCTCATGAAAAAGGAAGAGCATACCGAGGCAGTCCCAACGAAATTGACGACTGTCAATTTGAAGAATGGATGCATGATCGGGGGATCGGAAAAGATTTTCACTCATATGAGTTATCTCCGATGAACCACACCTAGAAGAAGGGAATTTTGTCAGTCAGACATGATCCCGGTATGTTTAATGAAATAAAAAGAAAGTAAACTATGTGTACATTATAAGTAAATGGAGTGCACTTTCTGTTATCGAGCCCATATTTAGGTGGCCTCCAGGTCACCCCCACATGTTTGTGTGCATGACCAATACATGTCAAGCACATGGATACCTGTGGTAACCGAGTACAGGGAATGTACTCATAAAGTATATGGCGTGTACAGAAGAATTTTCCAAAAACTCATCTTTTTCCTCAAAAAACCATAAAATGTAAAACAGACCTAAAAATAAGATCTGGGTTCTTCCAAACTCCACCCCCTAATGAAATTTGTCCTTGAATTTCCCTAGTGATGCACCGTAGAAGAAGAATCCCCGAACAGCGCCTGCCACTATGATCATACCTCAACTTCCCTCTACCGTGTGACATCATATAATCACCCGTGATTCCATAGAACATATACTATAGGAGCATACCAGTCACAAAGAACCTTTGTAATACGATCAACAATCCAGATAGGATTCTCCTCGAACAAGGCATTCACTTCTAAGTCAACCTTATCAGGTTGAAATACATGAGACAGGTCTGATAAGTAATGTCAAAGATGAGAAACATGGAAGACGTTAGGCATAGCCCAGTACCTCCAAGGTAACTGCAACTAATAGGAAGACGACCCAACTCTCTCCAACACCTCAAATGACCTGACTTAACTCAGCCAATACTTATGCTAACTCATAATCTTTATATGTCCCAACCTTAGTTTGACACGTAAGAAAACATGATCCCCAACCATGAACACCAGAGGTCTTCTCCACTGATCAGCATAAGAATTCTGTTGAAACTATGCAGTAGCCAACCTCTTTTGAACCAACACTATTTTCTATGTGGTCTCCTATACAAGAAGATGTCCCAGTAAAGCTGCCTCTACTACCTCCAGCCATCATAAGCGTGATTGGAATTGAATACCATAAAAAGCCGCCTAAGGTACCATCAAAATAGTTTCATGAAAACTATTATTGTATTAAAAATACACATGATGCATGTGATTCTCACAATAACCTCCAAAATCTAGGATGCATACTAGAAGCATGTCCTCAAGAACCAGAATCGTATGCTTGGAATCACCATCTGTCTAGGGGTGGTAAGTTGTATACAAAAGTATTTGTGTACCCAAAGCCTTCTGTAGCCCCTGCCAGACCCGATAAGTAAAACATGTGTCCCTGTATGATATAATGGAGTGTGGAACTCCATGTAGACATAAAATCTCACGGATGAACAACCTCCCCAGCTAATCAACACAGAATAACTCTTTGATCAGCAGGAAGTGAGAATCATTCGTTAGTCTATCAATTATAACCCATACTACATCATTTACTCTAGGTGACCTCAGTAAAACTATCATGAAATAAATCGAGATATAATTCCACTTACACTCAGGAATGGATAACTACTACAAAATACATGTTGTTCACTGATACTCTTCTTTCACCGGCTAACCGGTGGAACACCTCATGATGAACCCATCAACATATTTATTCATACTTGGCCACCAGTACTAACAGTGTAGATCATGATACATCTTTTTGTACACATGAGTAACTTCCCCAATAGAGAATCTAAAGTCCTGCATCAACTCCTTCGGAATGTCTATTGACACCCATACGCGCCCCTAGAAACGGTAGATCTCATCCTCTGCTATGGTCCATCCAGGAATAAGGTCCTCTCCAACCACACCATCCCATAAGACTAGGCCATCAAAATCTAATATCGTCCTCATTCACACTCAATCCGGAATAGTAGAGGTAACTGTTATAGAAGATAGAACCATCTTCCCTATATTTCATGCACCTCCAAATGCATCTCACAGAATAGATCCATAAGCTTCCACTAACTGTTGTCCTTCTGAACTACCTGTATCTGAGTCCTCATACTCATCACATCAGCTACAATGATGCCTTTCCTCTATGCATAGGCAAGGTCAAATTCAAAGGACTAAATGTACTCAACCCACGATCACAATCTCAAATTTAAGTCACAATTGGTGATGATATACATGAGACTTTTTTTGCTGATGGAAACCACAAAATGTTCTCCCAAAAGATTATGTCTCCAAAAATGTAAGGCATGAACAACTGCAACCAACTTCAGATCGTGCATCGGGTAATTCCTCCCATGTGGCCTCAATTGCTGAGACCTATACGCAACGACTCCGTCTCCCTACATAAGCATAGCTCCCAGCCCAATGCCGATGCATCACAATACATAATATAAATCTTGCCCGACTCTAGCAATTCTAGTATTAGTGCTGAAGTCGACCTTCATTTAAATCTTGAAAGGATGACTTTGAAGGATATGACTACCAGAACATTTCACCCTTATTAGGCAGGCCCATTAGTGGCACTTCTAAGCATGAGAAAACCTATATGAAATGCTTGTAGTATGTAGTCTATGGCATCCCACATTTTTATTACATAACTTCTCATTACATTTTACATACAGATGATCTTTAAAGTTTACTGTCTTGGAAATCTGGAACATAATATATGAAAACATCATAAAACATCCTTCTAAATCACTTGTAAGGATTCATTATAGGTTTATCCTATGTAAAATTACTGCATCTCATAACATGGAGACATACATCAAAGGAAAGGGTGAGGAGAAGGGCCAGTAAGTTGTGAACAAGGGAATCAGTTTACTTATGATATTAATAATAACTTGAAAAAAACACATAAAGACATGATAATTGGAAGAACATGAATATTATAATGAAAAGAACATGAAACATAACTTCAACATGTAGAAACAAAATTTAATTTAGACATTGATGAACATATCACCAAGTTTTATCCCCTAGGTGTCATATAAAATTTCCATGGTTATTCACCAAGGTATTGTAAAACTTGTCATATCTAGAGATTATTTCTTTACCCAATGAATTGGAGTGCTATCAGGGCACACCCTTAGTATTTCATTATTTTCATGTGAGACACATAAATAATAATCAATCAATTAATAAATAATCCATAAATAATAAATTAAATGGGTATCATTTTAAAATCATGATGTTTTAAAAGTTTTTAAAAACATGATCATTACATTATTTATAACAAATGGAAAGGGAGTGAGGGTCATATTTATTTCAATTATTGAATGAAATGGATTAGTTTTATGTATTTATGAATACCCCTGGAAATGAAAATATATTTGGTTATTCCCATAAATAATGAAAGAGAATTTCTGGATAAAAAAAGAGATTTGAGATGAAAATTTGGCAGCATAACAGCTATATAACATTGTTTTAGAAATCATTAAAAAGAGTGGGTACAATTGTAAAACACTGATAAATAACGTATAATACAGTATAAAGACAGAATAACATGGAGATAAGAACATGGTATGGAAATTTTAATGACATACCACATGAAAAGGAATCATGAGAGGAAAGAGAAGATGTCGTATCGTTTACAAAAATTTCAACATCATAACAGTGTCACTTAAAAATTCATAAATTAAATTGATGAGAATGTAATAGGTCTCCCTTCATCTAGACACGACATGGAAATTATTAGGGATATTGAAGAAAAAAACCCCAGATAATAAAATAGAATATAGAAGACATAAAATAAAGGAAGTCATGACTTATAAGAAGAGGGTGAATGGTTCTCATACCTTGAAGAGTAACATTGAATGATCGGAGGTCAGAACCTTGTGAGGATTGAGGGAACCCTGGGAAGACTATTTCTGAGTAAAAATACCATAAATTAATTGAGGAGTATTTGGGAATGAAATGGATGAGGGAATGGCTGGATAGTAATAGGAAAAGTGAGGAAATAAATTATTAATTTCTAAGGGACACCTAATCAGTGATATTTGCAAAACCATGGGATTGACTAGGGTATTTGACCATTGTGTAGGCCACTTATGACACCTCATAAAATATCATACTATTAAAAAGTTTACCAGATTATTTACATCATGATTACATAATCAATGATGACATTAAATACTCAAAAACTCAAAATTGTATTTTTACTATTACCTGAAAAATCAATTGTTTTAGAAAAAACAAAAAAAATCACTCTAACCTAATATTGATGCTATGAATTCAAAAATTAACTAAATTTTATGATAATATATTTCAAAATATTTTTTATTTAATTTCTAAATAAAATCATTATTAATTCCAAAAATTCATCTTTAAAACTATTACTCATTTTGTAACACCATATGAAAGTAAACATGGTCCCATAAAATTATCGTATAACCGTAAGACAATAATGTAACAATTTATGATTGAATTTTATGAAAATACATTTCCCTTTTAAATTAATAAATTTTTAAATAAAATATTAGGGATATACAAAAATACCAAAACAAAAACTATGATCACTTTTCACTTTTAAGATGTATAAAATATTTCTATAAATTCCTGGTAAAAGTTTCTATTTTTGGGGGGCATTACTATTCATTACTATTCCTATTGGAATGTTACTATTCATAGTTCACTATTCACTAAAAAATTTGTTGATATTTTAATAAACTATATTTTTTACTAAACACAACTATAGAAGAATGTTTTTTGAAAATCAATTAACATTATTATTTATTTAAAGAAGACAAATATATTTTAAAATACCCCATTTTTTCCAAAATTCATCAATATTATTCATCTTATATATATCCTGACATTTCAAATTCACAAACTATACCATAATAAGAAATAAAAATATTATTTATATAAATGGATTATGCAAAGTAGCTAAGGTCTTGTTACATAGCCCCTTATAACACCATCATAAGACCTAAGTGTAAGCTGTGCTATGGGGATAGAATCTTGAGGTGGATCGGTCAACATTTCACAAGTGGTGATTTCTATCAGCTTGAACTTCTCCCTTGGGAGATTCCGTTCAAGTTTCACATGGTGAAGTTCAGTTTGGACTTTGTCTAGAGAAAAGACATGTGATGATACCTCCTTCCCAAGATCCGTCCAGTGGGTTTCACATGGCCCGAGTCTATAAGATGATGCCATCGAATATTTTATCTATATTAATTAACCAAGATCATTTTAATTTATAAAAAAATTTAATGTTAAGAATTTAGTTTCCAATGGTCATATTGACCAACTGTCATATAACAATCGAAACCCAATATTATTTTTTTAATTATACTCACTTCATTAATTAAAGGGTTGAGTATAAAATTAAACAACAGACCAATTTAGGAAATAAAAAATTATTAAAAAGTTTAGGTCATTACATTATTCCTCCCTTAAGAAATTTTGTCCCAAAAATTTTAACTCATAGCCAAAGAGGAGAAAAGGTGTGGGAACTTCTGCCTCAAAGACTCCTCGGGTTCCCATGTGGCTTCCCCACATTTGTGGTTCCTCCAGAACACCTTAACAAAGTGAGTAGTCTTGTTGCATAGAACCTTGTTTCTATGATCCAAGATCTCCACCGGATGCTCCTCATAAGAGACGTAATGTTCCAACTATACCACCTCTGGATTTAGTACATGTAAAGGGTCAGGTATATATTTTATCAAGAGGGATACTAGGAAGACATCATGAAATTGTGCATGATTTGGAGTAAGTTCCAGATGATAAGCCACAAATCCTACACGATCAAGGATATCTTAGGGTTCAATGTACCTAGTGCTGAGATTAATTTTATTCCCAAACCTCATGACTCTCTTCCAAGGTGAAATTAAAAGAATGACATTATCACCAACATCATACTCCAAGTCCCTTCGATGGTCGGTGGCATAGTTATTATGCTGCCTCTGAGTTGCCTTAATGTGTTGATAGATGGCATGGACTTTTTCTGTCATCTCATTCACTAGATCAGGCCCAAGAAGCTTTCTCTCACTAACTTCATCCCAAAAAGTATATGTTATACATTGCATCCCATATAGAGCTTTATAGGGTTCTATTTGAATGCTCTAGTGGAATCTATTGATTTAAGAGAAATCAACTAAAGGGACATGTTAATACCATCCACCATTAAATTCCATTGAGCATGTTCTCAGCATATCCTCAAGTGTTTGAATAGTTATTTCAGATTTCCCATCAGTTTGGGGGTGATAGGCCGTACATAAATTCAATTCAGTGCTCAGAGCATGTTGAAGAATTTTCTAAAATATTGATGTGAAACTTGGATAATGAACATATACGATAGACTGTGGAACTTCATGCAGCCATACCACTTCCTTCACGAAAATCCTGGAATGTTCATCAAGATATAAATCATCTTGAATAAAGATAAAATCGGTAGTGTTAGTGAGGTGGTCCACAATAAACCACATCACATTGTTTCCTTTTGATGTTACCGGGATACCAGTGATGAAGTCCAGTGTGATATTGTCCCACTTTCATGCTGGTATGGGTAGTGGTTGCAATACCCCTTTAGTACATTGTCTCTCTGCCTTCACTTGATGACATATCAGAAACATTAAAGTTTATTCAACAATCTATCTTTTGATATTACCACACCAATAATGATCATGAAGGTCCCTATACATTTTTGTGCTTTCAGGATGTATAGATAAAGTAGAACTGTGACCTTCATCCATCAAGTGCTACTTTATTTCTGGAGTAGATGGAACACAAAGTCTTGTACAAAATTTTTGTAGAATATCTTGATAAATATTGAAATGAAGAGACTTCCCATCCTTCATAGCCTCAAAATTCTTATGTAACAAATGATCTTATTTCTGTTCTTTCTTGATCTTCTGTAGTAATGATGGTTGAGAAACCATTTGGGTGGTGTTGATGATGACCCTTCCCTTATAATTCCCATTTCCAATTTTACTAGATCATTGATCAAAGGATCACTTAGAATCCTAATCATGTAAAGAACAATTGGGTATTTCTTACTTAATGAATCACTGGCATTGTTTGTTCATCTGGGATGATAATTAATTGAACAATCATAGTCTTTGATAATTTCCAACCATCTCCTTTGTCCCATGTTAAATTCCTTTTGTGTGAAAATATACTTCAATAATTGATGGTATGTGTATATATCACATTTATCCCCATAAAGATAGTGCCTCCAAATATTCAGATAAAAAACAACCACTGCCTGCTTCAGATAAAGCGTAGGATATTTCAGCTCATGAGTCTTCAACTGTAGAGATGCAAAATCAATGACCTTGTCCCTTTTCATGAGGGCACTGCCAATCTCTTTTAGAGATGCATCGCTAAAAATAATGAGTCCTTCTCCACATGAGGGCAGCGTTAACATGGGTGAAGTATCCAATCTATTCATTAAATCTAGGAAACATTCCTCACACTCCATTGTCCCATTCAACTCGACCCCTTTTCGAGTTAACATGGTTAATGGATTATAAAGTCATGAAATATTTCTCACAAACCTCCTAAAATGTCCCGCTAATCCAAGGAAACTATGAATCTTAGTTATTATTATATCCTGAGGCCACTCCTCTACATATTATGTCTTTGTAGGGTCAACATTGATTACTTCATTGGTGAAAATGTTCCCTAACAAATAAACATGTTGTAACATGAATTCACATTTACTGAACTTTCCAAAAATCTTATCCTTCAATACTGTTTGAAAGATAACCCTTAGATGATCCTTGTGCTCCCCATGACTTTGGGTAAATATCATAATTTCATCAATAAAAACTACCACAATGTTATCAAGGTAGTCCTTAATGACTCTATTAATTAGACCCATAAAACATCAGGTGCATTAGTAATTCCAAAAGGCATAACAAAAATCTCATAATTACCATATCATAATTTGAAGGTAGTTTTTGGAATATATTCTTTCTTTACACTCAATTGATGATAACCGGATCGAAGATCAATCTTAGAGAAGAATTGTGCCCCATGAATATGGTCAAATAAGCCATCAATTCTTGGAAAAGGGTATTTTTTCTTCACTATGATCCCATTCAGTTCCCTATAATCAATGCATAGTTATATCAATCCATACTTCTTCTTGACAATGAGAACATGTTCTCCCCAAGGAGACACACTCGGTCATATGAACCCCTTCTCCAAATGATCTTAGAGTAGTTTTTGTAATTCCTCTAACTCCACATTTTCCATCTTATATGGGGTATTTGATTTTGTATGAGATCGAGGTAAAATTCAATAGAGAACTCTACCTCTCTTTCTGGGGGAGGTTCAGGAAACTCCTCAAAAAATACCTCAACATATTCCTACATGATGGGGAAATTTTCTTTCCTTATACTCTCATTTCCATCTTCTTTTTCACTGATCAAATCCATAAAGAAGAATATAAGAGGTTATTCTAGGAAAATAACATTTTGAGATATCTCTCCATGGAAGATAACTGTAGGTTCTCCATTAAAAACTACTGATATTTCCTTGCTTCTGAATTTTATCATAGCATTATACTTGAAAGGCATTCCATCCCTAGTATAATTTCAAATATAGCATGGGAATGACTACTATATTTATGATAAGATTGTGCTCACTAATGTAAATACTAGAGTTTCTAAATATTGAAGATGCATGGAAAATCCCACCAGGGGTCCTGACTGATAACACTACTTTTATAAAATTGGGGGATGATTCTAAATTCATTGCAAACATGGGGGAAATAAAAGAATGTGTAGAACCAGAATCAAACCGAGTACTTGATTTCATTGAGAGAACAATAAGATTACTTTCTACCACACCACTAAGAGCTTCAACATTAACTGTCGTGATAGAAAAAGCATGACCTTGCTCCCTTGGAATTTTTTGAGGCTGATGGTTGTTTCCCTCTACTGCCATCAGATTTGTATAGTGATTGGAAAATTTCCCATGTTTTCCACACTTAAATCATTGTACATCAGGTAGGGCCTGCACCATCTTCCCCTTGTCATTAGTGTTTGGAAGTTGTGGTTTCACCACAATACGAAGAGCCTCCTAGCCTACAGACACTTTTCAAATGACAACGCATGCCCCTTCTTCCCTTTTGTGCCTGAATCCCATCTCCATGCTCTCATTCAATGCCCCGGGGCTCAGGAGGTTTGGAATGGCAGGGGATCTACTACAGAGCTATCCCTAGACGTCGCCTCGGATCTTACCTCTCTCCTGATGCGATGGTGCTCCTCCTTTTCACCAGCTAAAGTAGGCGTCCTATACATTCTGACTTGGATTATCTGGGATAGGCGGAACGAGGCCATTTTCAATCTTTTTCAGAGGCCCCCCAGATTTTGGATTGACCGGGAATCATCATGGATTGCGGTTTGGAAGAACCACCCTGAGCAACAATGACTTTTCACCCCCTCTCCTCATTCCCAACATTTGTGCCCCCCACCGGAAGGGATTATTAAGATAAATGTGGATGCCTCTCTCCCAAAGGATGCCCCAGTTGGAATAGGTTTGCTGGCCCGAGACTACTAAGGAAATCTTATTGCAGCCAAATACGAAGCATGCTACGCACTTTTGGAGTCCTCAGTCGCAGAGGCCACCGCAATCCTTGATGGGTTAAACTTCGCAAATGACCATGGTTGGGATTCCATTCACATCGAATCTCATTGCCTCACCGTAATCAATGCCATCAATCTCACTGACGGCGGGCTTCAACCTTTCGTCTCCATTACTCGGTGTATTCACTCTCTGAGATAAGGTTTCACATCCTGCAATTTCTCATTTATTAAAAGGGAAGCGAATGAATCCGCTCACAAGATGGTAGCCGTTGGCCCTCCTTACGAGGATTTTCTCTGGTTTAATCATTTCCCATCGTGGTTATGTGACTGTATTTCTGCTGATCTCCATCATTAATGGATTTGTCTTATTTTTTCAAAAAAAAACAGGTAGTTCCCCAATGATTCTTCCCTCATTTATAACACATGGGATGTTGCACATGCTTTCTTGCTCTTCCATGATCAAAGGAATTCCCTATGCTAGGATCCATCAGTCTCTTCTTGTAGTTTTATTTATGATACCACTTTATCTCACCACAATCCAACTGAACTTTAATCGCACTCCGAAAGATCTCCTCATAGGAATCATAGTCTTGGTTGGCTATATTCTTCTGCAAATGAAGTCTTATTCTCCCAGGGAATTTTTCAACCTTACCATTTGGACCAATGACAAATCTAGAGCTATAATGTGAAACACTTGTGATGTTCATCTCATAGATTCCCAATGATTCATTATCCTCTTGTTTTAGGTGAAGAAACTATTTCTTCATTCTTGTTCTCATCGATTGAGGGAAATACTTATTGGAGAATATCCCTATGAACTCTTCCCACTCCATAGCTTCAACTTCAACCCTTGGCCTTGTGTTTTTAATCAGCTCCCACCACTGATCAACTTCTCTCCCAAAGAGATAGACAGCCAGGTTAACCTTCTCTTATTCAGAGCATTAGAGCACATAAAAGATCTTCTCGATATAGCTGATCCTCTATTCAATAATCAATGGGTCGGTTGATCCACTTAAGGTTGGGGGTCATTGACGCATAATGTATTCAACATAAATGTGTTCCCTTCACTGTGATATCAGTCTCTCATTTTGATTCAACTTATTTCCCATTACTTGAGTCAGTTGGTTCATCATTCTCATGAATGTTTCCATTCTATCTTCCATCAGAGGGTCGTCAGTGCTAGGTCCATTGCATTCACCATTTGCACGGTTCCTCTTATTTCCTAACATTTTCATAATGAAAACAAACTTTGTGAGAAAATTAGAACCTTTACAAATATTTTATCATTAAATTATTTCATGTCTTAAAAAATCTTTATACAATTACATTTCCATATAAATCCTTCAAAATGATTCCTAAAAATCTTATGATTAAAAAATATATCCCCTAGGAGTGTCATAAACAAGAGTGTTGCATGACCCATTATTGTGTACTACGATACCTCAGGTCAAGCCCGAAACTCCTTGTCGGAGTTTTCACTCCTAGTTACCTTTTTTCCAGAGCCGCCTCTACATGCTTTTATCCAGACGGGGATGTATTGGCATGATAAACCACATACTCAATACTCACCAAAGTACTATGAAGTTTTCCTATATTTAAACCTTTCTATAGGATTATTCTAAATGTGTTAAAAGCCTAATTTCCATAAATAACTAATCCATCTTCTGATACCAACAATGGAATCCCACCTTTTTATTAAATATCTTTTCATTACATTGTACATACAAAGGATCTTTAAAGTCTAGTATATTGGAAATCAAGAACATAAACATTAAAATATCATAAAACATCCTTATAAAACACTTGTAACGGTTCATTATAGATTCATCCTAAGTACAATTACTGCATCTAATAACATGGAGACATATATCAAAGGAATGGGTGAGCAGAAGGCCCAGTAAGGGGTAAACATGGGAACCAGTTTACTTGTGATATTAATAAGAACATGATAAAAAATACATAAAGACCTGAGAATTAGAATTACAAGAATATCATAATGAATATAACCTGAAACATAACTTGAATACGTGGTTAAAAAATTTTATTTAGACATTCATGTTCGTATAACAAAGGTTTGTCCACAAGGAGTCATAAAAAATTTACTAATGTTATTCACCAAGGTATCATGAAACTTGTCATCTCAAGAGATTAATTCATTACCCAATGAATTGGAGTGATATCAGGGTGCACCTTTAATATGTATTTATTTTCATGTGATACACATATATCAGAATAAAACATTTCATAAATAACCCCTAGATAATAAATGGAATGGGTTTCATTTCAAAATCACGATGTTTCAAAAGTTCTTAAACACATGATCGCTACATCATTTATAACCCATGGAAAGGGAGTGATGGTTATATATATGTCAATTCCAGAATCAAATTGATCAATATTATGTATTGATGAATACCCCTAGAAATAAAAATGTATTTGGGTATTCTCAAGAATAATACTAGAGGATTTCTTTAGAAATAGAGAGATATTTGAGACAAAACTTCTACAGCACAATAGATATATAACATGGTTTTAGAAATCATTAAAAAGAGAGGTTACATGGGAAACACACTCATAAATAACATATAATACAGGATAAACAAATAATAACATGGATATAAGAACATGATATGGATGTTTTAATGACATACCACATGAAATGGAAGCTAGAGAGGAAAGAGATGATGTGATTTAATTTACAAAAATTTTGGCAGCCTAATGGCATCACATAAAAATTCAGAAAATAAATTGATGAGAGTGAATAGGTTATCCCTTAATTTGGAAATAAAATTGAAGGTAGTAGAGATATAGAAGAACCATCCCCCACATAATAAAATAGAAACTAGAAGACATAACATAATGGAAGTCATGACTTAAAAGAAGATGGTAAACAGTTCTCTTACCTTAAAGAGTAACTTTGAATGATTGATTGTTGGAACCTGGTGAGGCATGCGGGCACCATGGGAGGACTCCTTGGGAGGTAATAGACCGGAAATTTTTTGAGGAGTATTTTGGAAGGAAATTAAGGATGGAATGACTTGGTAATTATATGAAAACTGAGGAAATAAATTATTAATTTCCACGGGACACCTCATTGGTTGTATTTGCAAAACCAGGGGCTTGCCCTTGGTTTTCTCCCACGGTATTGGCCACATGGGAAACCTCATACAATATATTACTATTCAATAGTTGAACATATTATTTACATAATTATTACATCATCAATGATGTCATCAATAACCCGACACACAAAAATGTATTTTAACTATTCACTGAAAAATGAACTCTTTCATAAACATCCATAAAATTCAATATAACCTAATGTCGAAGCTCTAAATTAAAAAATGAACTCCATTTTATGAAAATAATTTTATAAATAATTTTAATTTAATTTTTAAATAAAATTATTATTTATTCCCAAAATAAAACTTTATTACTATAAATCATTTTGTAACACCTTCATAAAGTAACCAAGGTCCCATTAAATTATCATATAACCATAAGGTAATAATGTAACAATTTATGATTAGTTTTTATGAAAATAAATTTCCATTATATATATTAAAAAAATTATAAAATTTTAAATAAAATATTTGTGACATAAAAAAACACCATAACATAAACAATGATTGTTTTTCACTTTTAAGATGTCTAAAATGTTTTAATACATTCATGGGTGATGTTTCAAGTTTTTTTGTCGATTTACTATCCATTACTATTCATTTCTATTCATATGGGCATGTTACTATTCATACATTAATATTTACTAAAAATTAAGTTGATCTTACTAGACTCTAAATTTCATACTGAACAAAACTGTATAAAACATTAATTATAAAATATATTCACATTAATAATTATTTAAAGAATACAAAAATATTATGAAATACCACTTCTTTCCTAAATTCATCAACAATATACATCCAATATTTATACATAAATTTTAAATTCACAAACTTTTAAATAAAAATAAATAAAACTTTATTTATATAAAAGAATTACAGAAAGTAGCTAAGTTCTCATTACATAGCCCCTTATAACACCAGGATAGAACCTAAGTGTATGGTGTCTTAACGTGATAGAATCATGAGGTGTCTCGGAAGAACATTGCCCCCGTGGCGATTTCTATCAGCTTGAAATTCTATCTTTGGTGATTCTGGTCAAGCTTCACATGTGGAAGATCAGCTTGGTCTTGGTCCATAGCAATGCCCAGTGACTCTACCTCCATCCCAAGCTCTGATGGATGGCCGTCATATGGCCTGAGTCTACTGAATGATTCCATCGACTCTTCCTTCTGTGTTAATTAATCAAGATCATTTAAATTAATAAAAAATAATTGTAACGTTTAGAATTTAGTTTCCAATGGTCATATTGACCAACAATCATATAAAAATCAATACTCAAAGGTATTATTTTAATTATAATCAATTTATTAATTAACGTGTTAAGTATTAAATAAAATAACCCACACAAATTTAGGAAATAAAATTTATTAAAACATTCGGGTCATTACACAACCAACCCTAGAAAACTCAATAACTCAAAGAAGATATTAGGCTCCACCCATGATACTATTGCCCTCACTTTTTCTAGGTTTACTGATACTCTTTTCTCTAAGAAAACTTGACCCAAGAAGTGAATCTCAACCATCCAAAAGTGTAATTTTGAGAGTGTAGCATATAACTGATACTCTCTTACTGTACTCGAAATGATCTCAAGATGGTGGCATGGTCTTGTCGAGTGGGAGAGTTCACCATGATATCATCCATGAAAACCACCATGAAAGAATCCAAATATGGATGGAATAGTTAGTTCATCAGTGCCTTGAAAACTGTATGTTGGTTCATGAGACCGAACGACATCACCACATACTCATATAGACCATTCCATCTCCGAGAGGCTTTAAAGGGTATATCAGATGGTCTAGCGCACAACTGATGGTAACCGGACCTCAAGTCAATCTTCGAGAACATATGGGCTCCCCAAATATGATTAAAGAGATCCTTAATCCTTGGTAAGTGATATCGGTTATTGACCATTAACTGGATCAACTTCTGAAAATCCTCACATAGTCTGAGGGTACTGTCTACCTTCTTCACATACAATATAGGCGATCCCAAAGGAGACGAACTGGGTCAGATGAATCCTCTTTCATACAACTCCTCTAACTTCTTCTTGAGCTCTTGTAACTCTGGTGTAGACCTCATATAAGGAGGAATCGAAATCGGTGCCGCACATGGTACATGTTTGATAGAAAATTACACCTATTGACTTATAGGAAAACCTGAAAATTCCTATGAAAAGACTTCTCTGAAATGATCCACCACTAGAGGAAAGTCCATCTGTGAAGTCCCCTGGTTATCCAAATAAGGACTAGGAAACTGGGTTGTTACTCCCCGAAACCCAAGACACTCAGCTCCCGCTCTGCTCTCCTGGACTTTCCATTCACCTTTATGATTAAACTATCCACCCTATGGTGAAGTGAAACTCACCCTCCCATGATAAAAGTCAATGAATTCTTAGAAGGAAACCAATTTGTCCATTTTGAGAATAACATCATCGCTTGTCATATCTAGTTCATTGATGTTCCCTAAGATGTGACACCCCCAACCTCTAGATGGAACGCCATGCACTGATGCACACTAGCCATTCTAGTCCCCAACAGATTTTCTAACATCAAGATATCAGTTGATGAAAACATACAGCACCCAAGGCAATCCACAACAACAACAAATATAAAGCTATGGGAAACTCTTCTATCGAAAAGAGTAGAAGATAAAACTGAGGAAACTATGATCGTACCTCAAATGGTAGAGGGTCCTGGGACCTACTCTCACTAGGTCTACTCCACTGAAAAAGTATAACTTGTACCGTGGACATGTGACCCTTCCTGACCAATCTAAACTGATCCTCCCTATTGTTGCTAAAAGCCTGGGGACTGGCTACCATAGCCACGACCTCCACCTCGGCCTGAAAAACAAGAAGAACTACAATTCCCTGACTGATAAGAAACTGGTGGGGCTTCTCCCGAATGAGGAGTCATAGAAAACCTCCTGTCACCAGATTCTAGTGAGAATATCTTATAGAAACACTGAAGATGACCCATCTTACAGAATGATCAGTACTCCACTGGGTCACTTGGTAAATTTGGACTTCTATGTCTTCTCTTCCCGAACCAGTAGCACACAACCTGGCTACCAAAAGAAGTGTCTTGCCTCCTTGGATCACCGTGTAAAGACCAACTACAGCACTTCCTGCTATCAGTAGGAGGGATACTAACTCTGAATGTCAAATCACTCTACCTCAAAACTCCAGAATCCCTCAGATTTTTCACTGTGATCAACGCCTGGTTGACTATAGAAGTGATGGAATTCAACCTAAATATGTTCACTATAGATCATAAGTCATGCCTCAAACCATACTCAAACTTCATTTCCAATAATAACTAATAATATCTTGGAATAGGGGTGATGTACTTCAGCTATGTAAAGATAGAGGAATACTCCCTAACTGAAGGAGTACCATGTTCTAAAATCATGAACTACCGGCTCGATCATCCCTCAAAGTCTCCCAATTGAAGTAGTCATAAATGTTATGCTGGAACTCATTCCACGCCATATCTTGTTGGCATCTCTCCAGTGAGATCACATACCACCATCTCATGGAGGAATAGAGAAGAATATATGTAGAAAACTTTACCCTACTCTCTTAAGGCATCTCCAGATGCTCAAAGATAGAAAGCATGGCTTCTAACCACGACTCTTCAGCCTGAGGTCCTATTTCCCCTATGAAGGTGGTAGGATGCTACACATAGAAAACCCACGTCAACTCTTCCCTAGAAGGGGCAGGATGCCGTACTCTGCGGAAGGTTTACATGAACTTCATAAAGCCCTCTCAGAACTGTGCATCAGCACCTGTGTTTGGAATGAAGAATGGTGCTAGGAATGGCACAACTGGAGGATCTACTAGAAGTCCATGATCAGCCGTGTGCAGTATCTAATCACATCCATGTAATTGGCATACATCCAAAGGACATCTCGATGGCATGAATCTGCAAGGTCAAACGCACTACTTATATCAAGATTATCAATGAATTGAAACTAGAAGTGTAAGAATGGAAGAAGAGAAATAAATCAGTCTATTTTTTCAATATATGGATACACATAGTGTATAATGAATACATGGAATGTTCCCTTATGCCTTGCACATGGGCGTGTACTCCAGCCAAAACTAGTCATGTAACACACAATACACAGCGTGTTGTCCTAACACACGGCATATAATTGGATTTTCTTCCCCTTTATATTTCTTCAAAATAGATATCCCACACAGTTCTCATAGAACAATACTACACATCAAGTTTGTTCCAAACATGACATGTGCTAGATGAGCTTCACGGAACCGTGTTGTTAGTGACACGACTAGATAAATAGCTCACACTACACGGCATGTTCCAACATGACACAGTGGGTATTACTTAAACATTATCCATCTTTGTTTTTAGTTACACACATGGACACATGGTCTACCCCACATGGTGTGTACATCCATCACACGATGTGTTCTACCAAGATTTCCCAACCCCATTTTCTTGCCCACACAGTCAGTAACACAGTTAGAGGCTACACGACGTGTACATAGAGTACACAGCATGTACTTAAGAAAAACAGCTTCTGATCGAACAGAAGAACACATGGCATGTATTCATCAATAAAAACTTGTATTCTGGGTTTTTCTGGATAATAAGCCTTAAAAACTAATCCATAGCCCAAAAAAACACTGAAATGATAATTTAAGTGCCAGATTCAGACCGGTGAGGGACCATACTCACTTCGAATCAAAGCTTGCTATATTATACATGTTATAACAAGGATAATAAAGAAATTATCCACCAAATTCTGGTCTGTGAGAGACCATAACACCTCAAGAAACAATTTTTGGTTTTCATTCAAACAAAACCATACACAATCAATACACTATCAAACAACAGATAATTTTTCATGGAATCTATCACAATAGTATGCATACATATCACAACACCTATCAAAAAAGCATGCAATTGCTAATGGTCCCTAAATGGCATGGCAAGAATGCATGAAATTTGATTTATAGCAATGGAATATATGATACATGAGATGTCATACCCTCATCTCATAGGGTTGTAATAGAAATAGAACCCTAATAAAATCAACAATAATAGCACAAAACATATGAATTATTAAACGGTGAAAATCAAACCAACTATATAATTTCCAAACAAGAAAAACCACAACATTCGAGGTAAATTGGATTTTCTATATACACGGGATAGCTACTCATCTGCACAACTTATTACCAAGTACCAATTCCATCTTATCCCTGACTATAGGCACCAAAAAGTAAGTCAAGAGGAAAAGAAGCCATCTGATACAACTTTGTAATGTCCAAGTTCCGGAAGCCGCCTAGAGGTTCCCCATACCTGGTTTGTCACAAGGCCTAAAGAGAATTTCCGCAAATGCCAGAGGATACCAAATAGCAGTGAGGCCCATGGGTTTGATAGAGGGGAAACTATGCCCTCATTGGCTGAGTAACACAGCAGAAGTTAATCACAATGTAGTAGCGGAAGAAAAAATATTAACATACAAAATTAACAGTGGAATATTGTTGAAATAAATAGTTGGGGCCCACATATATGTATATATGAATTATTCATGATACATAACTCTAGGAAATCAGCCAAAACAATCACAGTGCTGGAAATCAAATAGTAATAAACCAAATTACAAATTAAAACAAATAAACTCCTAATCATTGCAAGCCTCAGCTTGGTCCCATGCTCACCAGCTCCAATGCAATCATTTACCTGAAGTAGAAGGGTGCTTTCCCTTATCTATACGTAAATTAATATAATCAGTTTGGGCCCAAAAGAATGACCCAAATAGGGTGTGAGACTAAATCACAGTAGGAAAAAACCACCAGATCTATGCCTAACAATCTATGAATATATGTCATGTAATAAGTAAAAGAAAGTAGTAACTAGGATGTAATCAATAATAAACAATGAAAAATTCAAAGAATTAAATTCCATATATCATATAAGAAGCTAATAAATGTAGGTAACCCTCTGGGATGTACTCTCAGCCTAACCCCTTTGGTTCCACCAATCAACACATGTATTACAAGCAACCCTTTGTGCAGCACTCACAGTTTAACCTCTCCGGTTCAGTATAATCTTATACTCACTGAGGAAGCACTCACCGTAAATTTCTTCTATAGTCTCATTTCGGTAACTAAAGGCTCTCTAGGGAAGCGCTTACATCACATTACCTCTAAGTCCTCTGTCAAGGAACTACATACACTCTAAAAAAACCCTTACTTCAATTCCCCTTATGGTCTCGCATCGTAAGTAATAACAGACACTCTAGAGAAGCCCTTACATCCATTCTTCCAACAGTCTACTACACCAGGTTCTCATGACCCTGTGTAAGTCAAAAATAATAGAAAATAATATCAGACAATGTAAACATCATGAAATAATTTTCTAAAAAGTCAACAGTATATCAGCATGTCAAAACAACAGTCACACCACACTACAATACTAAGCATGTGAAAAACAAGGTAGCCTAATAGGCAAAGCAGAACCAACTGTCATAAAAAAATCATGCAAGGGAAGCACTTCCAAAGAATATAAATTCACCCTGTTCACAATAAATTAACCACTACTCAAGCATACAAGCATAGTAGGAAAAAAATAGTGAAAATGGTAAACACGTAATACTTAGTTCATGTGTATTGGGCACTTTTTAACATAAACTCAATGAATTTTTACAGAAATGCACAAAACACCTACCACAGTGTTGGGATAATGTAATATGTTATCCTCAAGCATTGAATCACCAAAGAACACCATATATATACAACACAATTTAGAAAACTCAACCAAGTAAAAATCTTGATAGATGAGGAATCTGGAAACGAAACTGGAGAAGAAGGAAGACCATACCGAGGCGTTCCCAAAGAAATTGACAGCGGTTGATTTGGAGAATGGATGCTCACTTGGGGGATCAGAGAAGATTCAAGGATATATGGGTACTATCATACAAACCATACCTATAAGAAGAGCATTGTTTCTATCAGATGCAACCTCAGTAAATTTAATGAAATTAAATGAAATTACACGATGTGTACTTTATAAGTACTCTGTGTGTACATACCATTACCAAGCCCTGCTTTAGGCAGCCTCCGGGTCAACACCATAGGGCCGTGTGCATGGCGGCTACACGTCCAACACACACACACCTGCAGTGACAGAGTCCTCGACATGTACTCACAAAGTGCATGACAAGTACTTGAGAAATTTCTAGAAACACCTCTTTTCATCAAAAACACCAGAAAATATAAAACATACCTAAAAAGTTATATATATATATATATCCATAAAGGTAATTAGGATGTTAATATCATATATATGTTATTCAGTTATCAATTTTTTATTCATAATTATATTTTATACATTCCATTGATCATGTGAATGAGTCACATCTCATTGAGGGGCAGTAGTCCACACGTCCTCAAATGAAATTATTGTATTTTCAAAGGATAGAAAGTATATAGATTAGTGTAAAAATAGAATTAAAGAAGATTAAATACACAATAAATATAATATAAAACATATATAAATAGATATTTCATCATAATGACCACCATTAGTGGAAATAAAGGATGAACGAACAATTATCATTTGGTGAGGTGATAGTTCACCGTTCACATAAACAATTTGTTAGTTACCCATTAGATGGAGGTGTGTGTTAGTTTTGGTCAAATAAATATAATAAAAAAATAAATTTATATTTATTATACAGGTGTTTTAATGTATCAATATAATATGATGAGTATAGGGAGTGGAGAATATAAATTAAACTAAAAATATTTATAGAAGTCGTATCCCCTTAATCAGGTAACTTTTTCTGGTTTGAAACAAAAGGATTCCTTGAAAAGCATTCTACCCAAAGGTAGGAATCTAGGTCGAGGGTATAGATGTTGGGATAAAATAAATGATGATCTAGTTGGAACCTATTAGGATTTAGAGTTGTGATGAATTGGGAGAATTGGTGGCCCATTATAGGGAATGAAGAGGACTCACATGGAATATTTGAAAATAAGTTATGTGTACACATGTTATTACATAAAACATGATATAAAAGACACATAAAATGATGAATGTAATGTTTATGGCCTAATTATGGATAGAAAATGGGTGTTGGAGAGTTTTATAGGTCATTTTGGCCCATAAATATAACATTTAGTCCATTTTAAACCTAATTACACCATAATCACTATAATTATTTTAAATGACCTTCAATAATCATTTTGTAAAAACAATTCTTATTATACTAAAATTATAAACCCAATTACAATGGTTTATTTCTATTTTTATAAAATTAAATCACTAATGTGGAAAAATTATTATTTTTGATCATCTTACAGATAAACTATTTACCTTGTTTTTTTTTGAAAAATGTTCAAAATAATTTTGAGTTTTTATAAAAAAAATATAAATGTGATATTGATTATAATAAACAATATTGAATTAATAGATTTATTATTGATCTGATGGGACTTTATAAAAAAAATTATCATATAACATTACATTAATAATTATTTAAATAAAAACGATGTTTTAAACTAAAATACAGATTTTTTCACTATTCATCAATAATGATGTTTTTGAGAAAAATACCAATAATTCAACTTAATCTAGTTTTTACATTATTAATTTAAAAATGATGTTTAGTTTTTCATAATCAATTTATAAATGTGTAAAAATTTATATTCCAAATAGATGCTCCATTAAAAGGATGTAAAGACTATTTAATAAAAAATATAGGTTTTTATGTGTAAAATAGAGCATATTCTTATCTTTTCAAAAGAAAATCAATTTGATTAATATGAAAAATATTTTAGTGAATATATATAACTTTTATTTTATTTAAATCATTAACTAATTTTATTTAATTATTATTTTTATTAAAAAAAATTTCTAGGAAAATAAAAAATATATTTGTTTTTATATCTACTTGGTTCTTCTTTTTATTGTCTTAGTAAATGGTAACACATGAATTAATTTAAATTTATATTGAATATACAATTTTTGAAGTTAGTTTGTATTATTCATAACATTTAACATAATGTCTAGGATATATAATATAATATTAAATAACAATATTATAATAATATATCATTTATTGGTGAAACTCAATAGTGTTTATAATTCAATAAAATGAAGAAGGGTCAATGTTGCGTGTAATTATAGATTTTGAAGAAAAAAAAATCATTGCATGTAACACAATATATCTTAGTGTTTCATGGATTTCAATCAATCTAATATATTTAATTCATTTAAATAGTAAATATATAGCAGAGTCTCAGGATATTTCATCCCCTTACACATTTGGTGTTGTGGGTCATACACGTTATTGAATACAATGTTGTACATTAGAATTTTGGGGTATTATGGGCCCTATGATATTTTTTGGATCCCAAAGAAACCCCATTATGTGCATTATAGTAATGTGGTGATGAGGATCCCATAAATTTCAGTATCTGATACATATACCATGGGACACTAGTATTTATAAAAAAATATCTCCATGGGTAATGAGTAAGTGTGTTGTGTAAACTCTAGTTTCAGTTATTATTTAAAGATTGATCAAATAAGAGGAATTCCAATGGTATTAGGGTCTCTTGGTTTTGATTAGGATAGGAAATATGTTTCTTGATGGTTAGGTGGACCAAAAATATTGTTTAGAATGTTATAGATTTTTATTCCAAAAAACATTCAATAACATGGGATTCAAGGTTGGGATGAGTGTTCCTCAAGAGGACTAACATGAGTATGAGGATCAGATCTATCTTGGTTAGTCCTTTAGGACTGTTAAAAGTGGATCCATATGTTTTTTATTATACCCTTGTATATTTTATGGTGTGACCCTATCTATGGGTTATTTTTTATGAATAATGTGAGCGGTGTTCCTAGTAATCCAACTTTATGTAGCGATCAGTGTTTTTATGTGATTTTTAAGAGGTGTCCAGGCATTTCTAACCATTATATTTTGTAATGGGAAATAAATATCTTTTTATGAAGTAGTGATTTGATTTTTTGTCCAATGATTTGGGTACTCATATGGTAGGGAGAATCCTACTGGTCATGGGTTTATGGATATCATGTTTTTATGTTCATTGTGATCCATAATATTTCATGTCCTATTTTCAATAGGGCCTCAGAGCAGCATCGGTGGAGCTCCCCTTCTTGTGATTGGGTTTCACTTAGGTCTATATTCCCTTCCCTTCTTCAGTGCGTCTTGATGTGGCTTGGGGTCGACGTTTTCGGCTTGGAATTGTCATGTACCTGTGATGATCTCCTCGGCGCATCTTCTCGGAGAAGACATTGGAGAAGATCTGGTTCGACATATTGGCAAGTTTGCTCGACGCTGGTAGTTCTAGCTTCGTCTCCTCTTGAACGCTCGGGCATAGATCCAGCCGGTGTTTTGCCCCGGCTTTGGTGTGAATCTAGCCTTGCGCAAGGGTTTGGCATGTGTTTTCTTCCATTTCACCGGTCAGCGTGTTCTATGAGAGACTCCCAAGGTGAAGCGAGGCCCTGGCCCGATGAGGGGCACAAAGGAGGGAAGGTTCTTTACTCTACTTTTGGTCATCAAGGGTATATTTTTGCAGGTTGTTTGTTTTGGTTTGATGTTTTTGTAGAGCCGCTACTAGTTGAGGATGCACTGAATGTGCTTGATGAATTCCGTCTGTAGGGTTTTCCGATGAGGCCTGGATGCTTTTGATTGTTGAGCGAGATGAATCTGTGGTTCTGTGGTTTTTGTTTGTAGTTATTTTGACAGTCCTGCTATTTTTTGGTGATATTCCGGTAATGTTGATGAGTAGTGATGAGGGTTACTCCCTCATTGTAATCGGTGAGCAGTGTTGTAGCATTGCTTAAGGTTTGACGGTGCTGGTTTAAAGGCTTTTGCTGACGTCTTAGGTTGTAGCGGCGATGGTGGTTTTTTCCGGTGGTATGGCTAACGCTGCAGGGGTGTGGCTTGAGGTGAAGTTCTGCCCGAGATGCCTTGGTACTTGGGTTTGAAATGATGGCATGGTTTTTAATTTTTGAATTAGGATGGTTGAATATGTGGTTGGGATGATTGTTTGTTATTTGGATCAGTTTCTGTATGGTTACCAGTAACCCATAAATCGGTATTGAAAAAATGAAAAAAAAAGATTTCCAGCAGCTGTTTGCAGGTTCATTGCAAGGTGAGACTGGTTAGTGGAATTTAGAGATGATATCAGGATGTAATTGTGATAGTAGATATTAATTTATGTGGTTTTATAAAAAACAAGAGATTTGAAAATTTATATTCTGTATCAGATGTAATCTACATGATTTCATCAGGATCATGATATAATTTGGCATGATCTTTGAATAATTTTTATTGGGTGTCATTCAATTATAATAGTTATAGTATGATGGTATTCTTGGTTGGATGAAGTTTTAAAAATTTATTTGATCTTATTTTAATTAATTTACAATAGTCTTGTTTTTTAGATGATGTAACTATAATTCTATTTGATAATTTTTCATGATTGGGTGATGCGAAGGCTTTTTAGTGGGTGAGGATGAGATTATATGGGAATGTCAACCAAAGCTGGGTTGACAGTTTGTTAGTGCATAATTGGATACCGAATGGTAGGAAATACATTAGGTGAATGATAACTAGTATAAATGATATTTTTTTAGGATCATACCAAATAATTTTTTGAGAAATATATTTACATACAATCAATAGGATTGTATGATGAAACAGAATCTAAATTGTAGTTAAATTGAGAAATGTAGGAGAAATTAGACTCTGATAATTGGGTTTTATGTGGGGATATGACATCATACTATTATTGGAATTGATAAGACAAGATTGGAAATTTGTTAAGGAAATGTGAATTTATGGTTCAGTTATTTAGATGAAAATTTATTTTTTTTTCAAATAAGAAATATTTTGATAAATGGGATTTATTTTATAAATCCAAACATTTGGAAATATCATGTAAAATTTCTTATGCAAGTTTCAACTGATCAGGAGAGCATGAAAGAATAGTTTTAGTGACCCTTCAATAGAATTCTATATTATTTGATAGATCATGATACAAGAAGAAAGGTTATTAGATATAATCTATTAATTGATATCAATATTTGGGGTAAGAGATTGAGATGGTGTGTCTATGCGGAGATCTAAAAACAAATGATATTTATTTTATTAAAATTGTGGATTTATGGATTATATAAATAATTTAATATATATTAAACCATAAAATGTGATCGTGGTGGAAATATAATAACAAATACATATGGGATCCACAATTAGGGTTACCCAATAGTGAATCATTATTCTACTACCAATGGGATAAAAAATGAAAGGTGATAATCATGTAATGATTTAGGGTCCCTTTAGGAGGAGGATTACACTATGGATCTTGCGGTTGTGCCAAAAAATGTTTTTGGGGGTGGTTGTTGCATAATTTTCAAGAGGGACATGCCATAATTAATCTCCAAACAAGGAATATTGTCCACCTTTGTTCACGTAACAATGGTCCTCCCATTTTTAGTATCTAAGTGGGGTAAAAAAAATTTAGATCACCTCTATATATTCTATTATGTTGTCCATTTGACATTGGGTGTTCATATATGTGATTTGTTCATTTTTTGGTGTTATTTCCTTCTTCGGTACAGTTCTATATTTCTGATTTGTTTTATCTGATTTTATGGGGTTTTATGATTGGGTTTGGGTGATCATTCATCTAGATTTGGGTGGAATTTTCCTAAAAAATTACTTTATGTATTGTGTATAGATGATGTGTTGGGTTGATTAATCCATATCGTCCATCACCAATTTATTTTTGGTATTTCATCAAGAAATATAATCAAATAATTTAAATTTATTTGTATTATATTTTTTATTAATGATGAATCAAATCATGGGGAGTTTTCATATAAATATTATGTGGGTACGTAGGGGATATTAAACATTTCATTGGTTATGGTCCGCTTGAGTAGATTATACATAGCTAGTTTTATTCCAATGCAAAAAATTCATTTAAATTTTATAATGAATTATTAATATTTTTAATTAGTTCTTTGAATAGTATCATATAAACGATGACATCATTTCATTAGTGTATAGTCGTACAAGTCTTGATGGGGATATATTGGTTTCACTAAGGACGTTATCTTTTATATATATGTAGTTAGTCCCAATAACACTACACAATATACCTCTGGGTTAATTATTGTGAATTATTTCTAATTAATTTATGGTTTTGTCAAAATGGAATTGGATTGATAGATCTATATGGAGAAAAATATAGTTGAATTGATCCTCGCAGGGTGGGACTATGGAATCTATTGTATGTTATGTTTTTTGGTAATTTCTCAATGACTACATAAATACGTGGGTGAGGATACTAATTGATCTTATGAGGGGATTAGTATATTTTGGGGGAAAGAATGCGTTATGGGTAGTCAATGTCCGGATTACTAGGTATTGTACCTCAGACCAGAGGGGATTACATATAGGTATAATGGGTGTGATGGAAATCATTATCACTTGTGGTTGGGAATATATTATTTAGCGTGGATTGGAATCACAGAGTTTTTAATGAGTGGGATATGTCCTATATTGATTGATGTGATGTATTGAGGATGGTTATATCAATGTGATTTGGTTGAGAGACATACTATGGTATCTATGATAGAAGAACCATGTATGGGTTATTGGAATTTATTTTATGGATTGGTAATGTGTTTCCAATATTATTTTAGGGAATATTCATGGAATGGTTCAGGGGTATTGTGAAATATATTACAAAATATAAATTTGAAGAGGTATTTAATATGTCCATTTAAGGTTAGGGATTAATGGGTCCAAGGACATGGTACCACTATAGAGTGAGAAGTGTAGTGAAGTATTGATGGGTAAATACATGGTGTTGATGATGGATTTTTTAGAAAACATCATGGGAGATATGGGTTTATATATTAGTATGAGATATTTTATATTATGTTATTGTCCATATCATAGAATGGCATACTTATGAGTCTGTGATGGATATGAAATGTTTCATGACTTTTAGGGAAAATTATTATATAAATATCATTTAGGTTGTTAGAAGTGATAGAGGCTATATGTGTGGGATTCTAGTGGATATAGATATTAAGAGTGATTATCACATGGTTTATTTTGATTATAACATTATTTTAAAGGGTTCTAGTTATGTGGATGTTTTTATTTAAGGAAGTGGAAACATAGTGCACTGATATGAGGGTTTTTGAGTTACACCCCCTAGTTTTTGTCACAGAATATTAGTTACTTTTTCTAACTATGATTTTGTAATCAAAGAGACCAGAAGTATATGTATAATTTATCATATATGATAATACATAGAGTGAGTTTTGGATAATAAATTAAACTATTTCTTATGATTAGACTGACCACAATCTGGGGACACCAGACTGATTTTTTAAACATGGTTAGACAAAAAAAGATTAGATGAATCTGTATGAAATTTATTATTGATCATTAATATGAAAGAGATATCATAATATATATGTCTCATTAGTGTCTAAATTTATACCAATAGAGATTCTAGGATTCAATTTTACCTTTGATTCACATTTTTAGACATGTCATGAGATAGGATGTGAGATGGCTTGAGATTTTATATGGTCATACCAGAGGTAGATCATGATTCCAAAAAAACCCTCTAGTTCATGATGATATTGTAGATATGGTTCACTGGTGGTGATATTACCAGCAATGGTTACAAGTTGTGGTGTCCTGAATAGAATATGATGACAAAATGTAAAGGATTTTATTTTTGTAGCTTTATTTATTTTTCTCGTAAATACACATTTACATGTGGGAATATATTATGTGAACCTAGTTAGATACTATTGGGAATTATTTCTCACACAATTCATGGGAACCTGGGTGTACGTACTGAAAATGTCTTTTATTTATATAAATGAACATATGTTTTATAGTATCTTTGGATATAGAATATAGATATTTTTTATATATGGGGGTGAGGTGAGGATTTTTGATAAAATGGAGCATCATTTTTTATTTTTTTCATTTTTTATTTAAATATGTTATAGGATTATTGATTGATTCTCTTTGATTTATTAATATAAATCTTCATAATAACATATCATATCATAGTATTATAGTATATATTCATTGTATAATTAGTATATATGTATTATGTTTGGTTATATACTATTATTAATGTAACACCTCAACCAAAGAAGCCTAGAGTCATTTCATTATTTTAATACATTCGCCTGATTACGAGGAACCTAGTCCCGAAAGACGGAGCAGTTTAGTAGTCTTGGAAAATAGAATACATACACGAACGTTACATTGCACATTAGAAAATAGAACACATAATAAATGATCCTTTTATATCACAATTAATCCCCTAGCATAACCCCGCTTATCAATCATAAAACACTTGTTGGAATCCTGGGAAAATGAAACATAAGAAAGGTGTGAGTTCAAACGCTCAGTAAGGGTACGTAATACAATAGAAGATAACATAAACATGGGATGGTGAATAGTTGAAAACAAATAACTTTATAGATAATAAACCGGAACAATTTATGGTAAAAATATGATCTAAGTAAAAGATTCCATAATAAAACATAATCATGGGTATTCTATTACTCGAATGACCACATGAACCATTAATATTATTTTCATAATGAGGGAATGTATAATTCCGGACATTCTGAAACATTTTGTCAAGGCCTCGTCCAGGATGTCTAAAAATGATTTAGGCCTCAGAAAAAAAACATATATCAAATTGAAAATGGAATCTGCCAATTCCACATCGAGTTGTCTCATGAGACCTACCAATGCGTCAGGGAGAAATAGCGGGCTCCACCCGTCACTTACTAAGTCCAATACATTCCTCATATGAAAAAATTAAAACATAACATAAACATTATTATTAAAACTATCATATAAAATGTTAATAATTTAACCCTAAATAATGAATGTTATAAAAATTACACATCCACAGTCAAATATATCACAAAGACATCAATACAATATAGAATATTTGTAACATAATAAATAAACCTCGATCAAGAATAATATCCCTTAAATAATGTTGGCATAGTTGAAAACGACCAGTAAAAATCATTGAGAGAAACATCCAATTTTCATGAAATCTTTTAAAAAGCGTATATTTTATAAAGTAATTCATTTAAAAGATATTTTTGAATCAAAGTTACCCATACAAATTTAATCTTTTTAAAAGAATTAACATTTTAAAACATTTATTTCCATATAAATAAATCATTAAAACCATTTTGAAAACAAGGAAATTAATGAGAAAGGTCTAAAAGAATAAGTTATTAAAACATTTAAAATGATGTTTTAGTAAAAGTTTCCCTTAAAAAGGATATATTTGAAAACAATTTTATGAAACAATGACATGGTTAATAAATATTTCATAGTAAAAACATACCCATAAACAATCTCGAATAACAATGAGATTGAGGAATTAACCCTTAACTTGACCTTCCTTTGGTCAAGGGTACGTTTAACCTCCTGCATAATGAACAATGTAGGTTATTAAATTATACCATAACCATATTCATATTTTTTATATCATACATCATTCATTTATGACTTTATACTACCCATTTAATAATGATTTCCAAGTTAAATTAACGTTTCGGGTAATAATTGCTTTCTTTATCGTATGTGTTTTAACTTGTTATTCTGGATCGTATCATTTAGATAATTATTTAAATAATTATATAAATTAAAATTGGATTTATATATCATATATATTTAGAATATAAATATGTATAATAGTCATATATATGAAATGGAAAACACCTTTTATGGAGACGGTAGGCCGTACGTACGCGTAAAAGCTATTTCCATTTTCTTATCTTATTGAACAGAACTAAGTGAATGAGATATATGTAAGTAAATAAATATATATATGTATATATCTCTAGTAGCATTATTATGTCATATATTACATTCTTATTAATGATATATATATTTTTATAATCATCGTTGAATGGTGAACGTGAAAATGAATCTGATCACATTGTGGAGACAGTAGTCCGTACGTACACACGAGTGAAAATATCATTATATTGATGGTGAAATCGTTTGTAATTGAGAGGTATATAATATATAAAGAATCATTAACATGTTATATTTATTATTTACATCATTTTCAGTCATTATTATTATAAGGACCTGACCTTAAACATTACATAATGTTGAATTAAATGAATAATTCACATTGGAGATCTTTTCAGGTTTAGATTTTTCTAAATTAGGCCATAACTATTAAATAACAACTTGAATATTACAATTAGACACTACTACTCAGTATCCATTTTTTCATAAAATAACAACTCTTAAAAAGACACATGTCTAGTTCCATGTTTTAGACATCATGACTTTTCCTTGCTCCAATATTTTAACCTATTCGTCTTTAAGTCAAGTGGAAAAAATTTAAAAAACTTGGGATTAGTATAAAAAGCTCAGTAAGGGTTATAAAATAAGGAAGGAAAACATTACCCCAACAATAAATACAAATCATAAAACCATACTTTTTAGTCATAAGATACCTTATGAAATCATAAGATTTATAAATAACACACACAAATCATAAATCATAAAGGTTAATTATTGCATCCATATTAAACATACATTTTATCTATCATAGCTACGTATGGAGTTACACTTGAAATACCCATCACAGTATATTCCCTAAATCTCTTAGGATAAACATCACATTTACCTCTGTCACTTTTCCCAATGCAATAGAGATCTATCTCTGGCTCACCCACCCTAGGTTTATCATGGAACCACCCGTATACGTAAACAATTCCCAGTATCCATAACATAATCATAACACTGAACACAATTATAAATGAAGGATAACATTTCCACATTATAATATATAAAATCAATATATTTAAATAAACAATGCTTTATCAAAACATTTTCAAAACCAATTAAAATGAGATTTTTGAATCAAAGTGTCCAATACCACTTTGAAGCATTTAAATGAAATATCAATTGAAAATATTAATTTCCTAATAAATAAACCCATAAAAACATTTTGAAAACATGTAAAATAATGATAATTATTTAGATGAATAAGTCTTTAAAACATTTAAAATGATATTTTAGTTAAAGATTTTTTTACAAAATGAGAGACAATTTAATACCAATAATTGTGGAATAACACTGAATCATAACAATATAATATCATGAGAATAATGTGACTCATGATATAATATTTCAAAGGACAGTATGTACACCATATAAGAGTGAATTGGTGCATAACAACAATGAATTCTCAGTGGAAATGTAAATTGAGATGAAATCCATTATAAATATGGTATCCATAAATTAAGGATAAATCAATCACATAATTATGTGTGAAAACTATAAATACACCCAATATAAGTGTATATTAATTGTATAACAATCATATGTCATTCACACATATTCATAATATGACATATTCAAAATGTACAAGATGAACCCAAAGAATCGAAATTGGGATAAGATGTTTCCTTGTAATCATTTGACAGCCTAACGACGTCACTTTAAAATTCATAAAATGGGATGATGAGGTAAAAAGGGTATGTCATCACTTTGACAAAAATTTTAAATCTATAAGGATATAGAAGAACATATCCCAGAATAATAAGATGTAAATTAAAATACATAACAAAAAGAATTCTTTTAAAAAGAGGAGGGTCAAAGGTTCCCTTACCGATTTTGTAACGTACAAAACATACGCGGCCTGAAATAAGGATCATACAATAAATATTTAAAAACTCATAAATGAAAGTATATTACACAAATAGTACAATCATGGTTAGTAAATACACAACAAAAAAGTAAATAGTGTCAAATATAGCATGAATCTCACAGGAATAAAAATTGAGACAAAACTCTTTACCACGTTTTACTCAACTGAGTCGTATGACCAAAAATTAATAACCACCAAATGAATCATAGAATACCATGAATATAATGATAATAATGATAATATATATCAAATGACAGTACACAATACACCATGTATAATGAATAAGTGGATAACAATGGAAATCTAACGGAATTAAAAATGAGATAAGAAAATCCCTTACCACTTGTCCAACATGACTCTATCGTTCTTCAATCTCCTGAATAATAATCTAAAGTTAATTTGTACATTATTAAGAACCTTTTTCAAGTTTATTATTCCTTTTATATCACTTATTAAAATATTATAAATATTATGTAATCATTTAAGTTAATAATGTTCGTTTTGTCGATATTTGGTAATTTAGTCAAAAATGGACTTCTTATAATTACATGTTGTTATTGTGGTTAGGGGTTAATTATATCCAGAATTATATTCATGATTTAGATATCATATATATCATATATATCCAGTATATACATGTATTTATAATAGTACATAACATTTAGATGTATGAAATGAAATGCACCGTTCATGGAGACGGTAAGCCGTATGTACAAATGAACACTACATTCATTTCTATTTGTTATTTTAATGGAATTAAAACATAATGATACAAAGGTATATTATAATTCCAGTATAATATCACATATAATATCATTAAATCTATCCTTTATACATCCCACATAAGGCATTAATGAGTCACATCCCTTTGAGGGGGTAGTAGTTCGCGCTTCCTCGAATGAGATTATCTTATTTACCCACTATGGAAACCATAAAGGCGTAATATAAATGGAAACTAAATAAGCATAAAGAAGAAAAAATAAAAAATAAAAATAATATATATTATATATAAATATAGTTCCATCATAATGGCCACCATGAGAGGCGGTTGGAGATATTTGAACAATCATCATTTGGTGAGGCGTTAGTTTTCCATCCAGAGAAACATTATGTTCTTCATCCATTAGATGGAGGTGTGTGTATGCGTTGTTATAATTTTTCTCATAAAAAAATCCTCGTATATTTAGGATACTGGTGTTATTACAAAATAAAGGAATAAAAAGAGTTTAGGGGTTGGAGAAGTAAAATAAAAGAAAAACAATTAAGAGAAAATGTTACTTTTAATTTGGGTAACTCCCTTTGGATTGATCTAAAGGACTTCTTGAAGTGTCTTCTGCTTAAGGTAAGGCCTCTATGAGGAGTATAGGGATGTAAGGAGATTAATTGAGCAGAATTTGGGTGAGCCAAAAGGCTTTAGAGGTGTGATTAATTTTCTAGAAATGGTCTCCTTTTATAAGGGGGTGGAGGGGCTCTTTAGGAAAGTGTGAAAACATTATTTTATTATATACAGATATTATGTTTATAATGGTCTAAATATCATTATAGTCGAATATAAGATGACTAAAGGTAGAAATTAAATAATCAAATAATAATTGGACAGGTTTTGGATAATATTTTAATCATTATAATCTTATTTATTTAAATGATTTATTAATGAGGTAAACCCTCCATCATTATTGTGTCATAAATAATTTAAATTATTTTATGTCTAAAAATTATAAAAACTACTATCATGTAGAAAATGTTTTTATATTTCTGAAGAATATTTATAGTCTAAAATATGATTCATATAACACCATATAAAAATTAATTTACTAAAAGATATTTTCTTTTGTCATTTTTGCCTTTACTTTAAGTTAAATAATCTAAATTGTCATTATCACTCCCAAGTGGCTCAACAGGGTACCAAAATCGACCCAAATATGACCATGGTCATACATGACTCAACCAATAAGGTTTGGACAAGTGTTAAAGTAATTTTTAATTATTATAATATTCTTTTTACATTGAATTACATTATTTACCTTTAACCGCGGTAAATAAAAGTCAAAAGTTACTAATCACCAAAATTGTTTTCATCTTATTGAACCACATTTTACTTATTTATAACATCCATGTATGTCTTATTTTCGATATTCAATTCACATAATTGGTAAAATTTCATTTAAATGAAGAAGTCAGTTTTTTTAACTATCACAAAGTGGTTTCACTATTCATCAAAAATTGAAGTTTTTCAGAAAAATACCAAATATTCAGCCTAAGATATATTTGTTATTTTGAATTAAAAAATGATTTATTTTTTCCAAAATTCAAAACATATATGTGGAATTATTTAATATTAAAATTAATTCCCTTTATCAAAACAAATAGCGTGTTTTTAAGAAATAGTATTATCAAAAGACTGATACTTGTTTATGTACAATTTCACAGTGAAATTAATTCCAATGAACAACATTGGATTAAATGGTTAAAATATATTTTAATTTTACTTTAAAACAAATTTAAAATAAAATCTAACCATATAAATAAATTATATTAAAAGGCACTTTTGAATTAAAATACAATATTTTTCACAATCCATTAAAAAATTCACTTTATCGGAAAATTTCAAAAAATTTACACAAAGTTAATTTTGATGTCCACATTATAAAGAAGGATTTTATTTAGTCATATAGAATGTATTAAAGTGACCAAAACCTTATTTAAAAAGGGTTTTCCATTAAAAGGCGATAAATCTACCTTTTAATGTTAATTATGATTACAAATAGATTCATTCACATTTTAAGCCTCTAACTTTTTTTGAATGAAATATAAATATATTTAACAAAAATGTATAATCATAATGTAGTTAGTTTTGTTCATTCTCGGAAATACAATGACTATGAGTTAACTACCATTTAAAATAATAATATATTATTAATGTACAACGTAAGATTTCAAAGAAACCCATTGTTGTGTATCAGGTATGCTATCGAACATAGAATCCTTTGTAGAGTAAAATTAATATATAATTCAAAAATTAATAAATATGAAAAATTCATATTCTTTATTTACCTGGGATGTTACATCCTTCCCCCTATTTGGGAATTTTGTCCGTGCAATTTTAAAATTTGGGCTAGGAAACTTTATTGAAAGTCCCCTATCGGAAAAAGAGTTAGTAAAATTATCACTTTAAAAGAAATAAATAAAAGTACAATGGTCACCCGAGTTATCCCATACAAATATTCCATGAAAACATGGATATGGAGGGGAAATAAAATGGCCATGTTCTGATGGAGAGTGATTGGAAACAAGATTAGGATAATGTTAGCCACAAGAAAATCACAAAATTATTTTGTGTGTAAACTGTCATTGATTACCTAGTATGAAATGTAAACCAACAACGTTTTTGTTTTACAATCCTTTTCATAATTTTGAGGAATTCTTCTTCTACATAGAATAAAAATAATAATGAAATATAATTACCTTCATGTACAGTTTCATCTTTCAATAAGTTTCTACCAAAACTAATCATTTCTCTAAACGATGAGCATTCAAAAAGACATGGTCACATTAAAAGCACAAGAATCATGTTCTAGAGAATCACATTATCCACAAAAGGGGGAATATCTATTTCCCTTGTACATAAACATCAACTAAAGCCAAAATTGTTAGTACAAGATTATATAATCACCAAATGGATAATCCAATATAAAATTATATACTACTATTAATCTCTAAAATTCAACAAAAAGAACAAAGGTTCAAGAAAGACCATTAAATAAATAGTTATCCTTAAAATTATTCAATGTAATCCAAATTAAGATTGAATCCCAAATCTATGAAGGATTTAATCACATATTCTTCTAAGGTAAATCTTAACATTTATCACCAAATAACATCAGTTACTATTAAAGTCTCATATTGAAAAGTAATTAACCTAATCACATATCCTCCATGATTGGATAATCATTTAGAAAGATAACCCAATATCAACTTATTCATGATTCATAGGATCATATAACTAAAAATAATTATTCATACTAACCAGGGACTTCATGTAGTCCAGTGGTAGGTGATAAATACCAGTTGCACATTGGTTGTGGGTTCGATTCCCACAGCTTTGTCCAACGCGATGGGTTGTCACATGGTGTGCGTGTTGTCCCTTTTCAAAAACTTCATAATTTTATAACATTCCCAAAAAGAGATAAATTCATCAAAAATAACCATAACATATTTTAACCACAAAGGTTATCTAATAACTTACGTTTTGCACCCCAAAATGTATTAACCAGTAATTGCCTCAAATTCAAGGATCATATATACCCAAATGGTTCTGTATAACTATATCCACAAAAGAGAATATAATTATTCGTTGAATAAAATTTTCATATATCAAACATCAGGGTTACACATACTATAAAAAGTCTTCTAATGTAATCTCATCTTCACAAGAGCCTTAATACTTTTAATCATTTCACCATCCTAAATTATACCATTACTGTTGAATCCCTTATATGTTGACTTCTTACTCATTCAACATTCTTCATGATCCATTAACCATTCCTTTCAAACTTATTCTGAAATACTTCTTTCCTACAAACAAAATCATGAATCATATCTTATGATTTCAATAATATCAAAGACATATGTTAATAAATAATCCATACCTTTCATTGGTCATTGTCAGTTTCTTCATCCTCAATCGGAATGGCATTAGGTATTGTTAAATGAATATTTTTATGATCCTAGTGATCGCATTCCCAAAATATGTTTGTAGGAAATGTGTTTGCAAAATAACCATGCACACCACATTTAAAACATTCAATTGATCCCTTGGAAAAGACTTCTTTCCCTTTCCTAGAGTCAACTGGATGCTTCCTTTTTCCATGGAAGGTTCTTGCTTTATGACCTTCATTTCCACATCTATAGCATCTTTCGGTCCAATTGAATCATTTTCCTATGTGTTTCTTTTCACATATTTGACACATAGGTTTTTGAAAATACATACATTTATGATTATTACCTAAACTTCCATAGGGATTTGTTTCCCGTATATCGGATTCCTTATAAAGACCACCATGGTTCAAGTGGTCAATCATGACTCTAGATAGTTATATGAGAATAACCACAAGTGTTCTCATTGCAGCTCCCATATCATTCAATTACTCATTCAGAAAACTGTCACAGTTTTCTTCACATCCACTGTTACTTTAGTGCCTGCTAGATCCAACCATTTACTAAAACCAAAAATGTCAGTGTGATTATATCATTAAAATCATCTTATAATATCTTATGAGGAGGGTAAACACGAAAATATACTTATTCATGTTATCTTAAACTCATTAACTTTATCAAAAAAAACTACAACTCTTTCTTAAATCCAAACCATTATGGTAAATTCACTTATGCTTAAAGAATTCTAAAACCTCAAAAGTTATCTAAACTGACCACTGATACCAACTATAAGGACCCGACCTTAGACATTACATAATATTGGATTAAATGAATAATTCACATTGGGGATCTTTTCAGGTTTGGAGTTTTAGATAATTATTACATAACTATTTCATAACAAGTTTAATATTACAGGTATACACTACTACTAAGTATCTATTTTTTAATAAAATAACAACTATTAAAAATACACATGTCTAGTTCCATGTTTTAGAAAGCATGACTTTTCATTGATCCCATCCTTGAACCTATTCATCTTTATGTCCTATGGAAAACAATTCAAAAACATGGGATGACCATAAAATGCTTAGTAAGGGTTATAAAATAAGGAATGAAAACAATAGACCAACAATAAATACAAATCCATGAAACCATACTTTTCAATCATAACATCCCTTATGAAATCATAAGATTTATGAATAACACACAAAAATCGTAAATCTAAAAGTTTTCTTATGGTATACATATTAAACGTACATTATAGCTATCACATCTACGTAGGGATTTACACATGGAATACCCATCAAAGTATATTCCCTAAATCTCTTTGTAGAAACATCATGTTTACCTCCGTCACTTTACCCAATGCATTGGAGAGCTATCTCGGGCTCACCCATCCTAGGTTTATCACGGAACCACTTGTATATGTAAAGAATTCCCAGTAACCATAACATAATCATAAAAACTTTCATAATTATAAATTAGATCATAACATTTCCAAATTCGAATATATCAAATCAAGATATTGAAATAAACAATGCTCTATCAAATCATTTTCAAAACCATTTAAGATAGATTTTTGAATCAAAGTGTCCCATACCACTTTTATGATTTTAAATGAATTATCATTTTAAAACATTAATTTTCATATAAATAAATCCATAAAAAAATTTAAAACATGTAAATTAATGATAATTATTTAGAATAATAAATCTTTAAAACATTTAAAATGATATTTTAATTAAAGAGTTTTTTACAAAATGAGAGACGCCTGAATACCAATTATTGTGTAATAACACATAATCATATCATTTTAATATCATTAGAATAATTGAATTCATGATATAACATGTCAAAGGATTGTATATATTCCATATAAGAGTGAATTGGTGCATAACAACAATGAAGTCTCATTGGGAATGTAAATTGAGATGAAATCCATTACAAATATGGTATCAGTAAATTAACGATAAATAAATCACATAATTATGTGTGAAAAATATAAAAACACCCAATATAAGTGTATATTAAGTGTAAAATCTTCAGATTTCATTCACACATATTCATAGGATTACATATTCAATAAGTACAAGATGAACCCAAAGAATCGAAATTGGGTTAGGAAGTTCCTTTGTAAAAATTTGAAAGCCAAACGACGTCACTTTAATATTCAGATAATGAGTTGATGAGATAAAAAGGGTACATCATAAATTGGATATAATTTTTCAATCTATAAAGATATAGAAGAATATATCACAACATAATAAGTTGTAAATTAAAATACATAACAAAAGGAAGTCTTTTAAAAAGAGGTGGGTCGATGGTTCCCTTACCGATTTGGTAACTTACAAAACATACGCTATATGAAATAAGTATCCTAAAATTAAGATTTAAATACAAATAAACGAATGTATATTACACATTGAGTACAATCATGTTCAGTACTTACACATCACAAAAGGAAAGAGTGGAAAATATAACATGATTTTCACGGGAATAAAAAGTGAGACGAAACCCTTTACCACGTTGTAATGAACTGTATCATATGACCAAAAGTTCATAACCACCAAATAAATCACATAATACCATTAATATAATGATAATAATTATAATATATATCAAATGGAAGTACAAAATACACCTCATGTAATGAATAAGTAGCAAACAATGGATATCTCATGGAATTAAAAATAAGATAAAAAATCCCTTACCTCGTGTCGGACTTGCCTCAATCATTCTTTAATCCCTTAAATAATAAACAAAAAATAATTTATACATTCGTAAGAACCTTTTTCAAGTTTATTGTTTCTTTTATATCACTTATTACAATGTTATAAACATTATGTAATCATTTAAGTTAATAATGTTCGTTTTGTCGATATTTGGTACTTGAGTCAAAAATGGACTTCTAATAATTACATGTTGTTCATGCGGTAAAAGGTCCATTATATCCAGAATGCTATTCAGAATTTAGATATCATATATATCAATTATATCCAGTATATACATGTATGTATAATATTAAATAACATTTAGAGGTAAGAAATGAAATGCACCGTTCATGGAGACGGTAAGTCGTACGTACGCATGAACGCTACTTTCATTTCTATTTCTTATTTTAATAGAAATAAAACATAATGATACATAGGTATATTATAATTCCAGTATAATTTCATATATAATATCATTAAATCCATTATTTATACTTCTCACAGAATTCATTAACGAGTCACATCACTTTGAGGGGGCGGTAGTCTGCACTTCCTCAAATTAGATTATCGTATTTACCCACTATGGAAATCATAAAGGTGTGTTATAAATGGAAAAACATAATAATAAAGAATAATAAAGAAAAAATAAAAATAATATATATCATATATTAATACAGTTCCTTCATAATGGACACCATGAGAGGCGGTTGGAGATATTTGAACAATCATCCTTTCGTGAGGCGTTAGTTTTCCATCTACAGAAACATTATGTTCTTCATCAATTAGATGGATGTGTGTGTAAGTGTAGTTTGAATATGTCTCATAAAAACATTTTAGTATATTTAGGGTACTGGTGTTGTTATAAAATAAAGGAATAAAAAGAGTTCAGAAGTTGGATATGTAAAATAAAAAAACAATTTTAGAGAAATTGTTACCTTTAATTTTGGTAACTCTCTTTGGTTTGAACCAAAGGACTTATTGAAGTTAATTTTACCTAATTTAAGGCTTCTAGAAGGAGGAGAGGTATATAGGGAGATTAATTGGGCAGATTTTGGACGAGGCAAAAGGCTTTAGTGGTGTGAGTAATTGGTTAGAAATTGTATCCTTTTATAAGGTGGAGGAGGGGGTCTTTAAGAATGTGTGAAAACATTATTTTATTATATATTTATATTGGGTTTCTAATGGTCCAAAAATCATTATAGTTAAATATAATAAGGATAAAGGTCGAAATAAAATCATCCAATAGAAATTGGACAGGTTTTGGACAATATTTTAATCATTATAATCTTATTTATTTTAATGATTTATTAATGAGGTAAAAACTACATCATTATTGATTCATAAATAAGTAAAATTATATGATGTCTAAAAATTATAAAAAAAATACTTTAATGTATAAAATCGTCTTAGCGTTATAGATAATATTTATAGTTGAAAATATGACTTATATAACACCATATTAAAATTAATTTACTAAAAGATATTTTCTTTTGTCATTTTTTCCTTTAAATTAAGTTAATTAATCTAAATTGTCTTTATCACTCTCAAGTGGCTCAATGGTGTCCCAAAATCGACCCAAATATGACCATGGTCGTAAATTACTCAACCTATATGTTTTTTACAAGTGTTAAGTTAATTTTGAATTATTATATTATTCTTTTTTCCTTGAATTAATTTATTTACCTTTAACCGTGGTAATTAAAAGTCAAAAGTTACTATTCCCCAAAAATTATTTTCATCTTATTGAACCACATTTTAATTATTGATAACAAACATGTATGTAGTATTTTCTAGATTCAATTTACATAAGTGGTAAAATTTCATATAAATGAAAAAGTCAGTTTTTAACTACTACTATGTGGTTTCACTATTCATCAAAAATTGATGTTTTACATAAAAATACCAAAACTTCAGCCGAAGATATATTTGATATTCCATATACAAAAATGATGTCTATTTTTTCAAATTCAAAACATATAAGTGGTATTAATTAATTTTAAAATGAATTCCTGTTATCAAAACAAATAGCGTGTTTTTAAGAAACAATAACTATCAAAAGATTGAAACTTTTTTACATCCAATTTCAAAGTGAAATTAATTCCACTGAACAACATTGGATTAAATGGTAAAAATATATTTTAATTTTACTTTAAATCCAATTAAAAATATAATCTAACCATATTAATAAATTAGATTAAAAGGCACTCTTGAATTAAAATACAATATTTTTCACTATTCATTAAAAAATGAATTTTGTCGGAAAAATTCCAAAAATTTAAAAAAAGTAAATTTTGATGTCCCCATTCTAACGAAAGATTTTATTTGGTCATATATAATGTATTATAGTGATCAGAACTAGATTTAAAAAAGGGTTCTCCATTAAAAGGCGGTAAATCAGCCTTTTAATGTAAATTATGCTTAAAATTAGATTCATTCACATTTTAAGCCTCTAAATTTTATTTAATATATGTAAATACATTTAACAAACATGTATAATCATATTCTAGTTAGTTTCATTCATTCTCTCCAATGCAATGGCTAGGATTTAACTACCGTTGAAAATAGTAATACATTATTAGTGTGCAACGTAAGATTTCAACGAAACACGTTGTTGCGTATCAGGTATGCTATCGAACATAGTAACCCTTTTAAAGTAAAATTAATATTTAATTCAAAAATATATAAATATGAAATGTCATATTATTTATTTACCTGGGATGTAACAATTATACCCATCCAAATAATGAAGTGTTTAAATAACATACTACACCATGATGTGGAGATGGTAATCTGTTCATACGCACGTATGGTGACTTGTCATTTATAGGATGGATAGTGTAATGAAAATGGTTGTATCATTTCTATAATAATTTCACAGTATATATAAGTTACTGGAGTTATTATTTTAGAATGTGAACAAAAGACAAAGCGGAAGTGGAAGAAGAAAAGAACTTGAAAGAGGTGATGAAATTTTTACCTATTCTTTGGGTTCATCCTTTTGATTTGATCAAAAGGTCTCCATAGGTTGGCTTTCTGACAAAATAAAGGACTCTAGGATGAAAGGAGGATATCTGTGATGACATTTGGATAGGGTTTGGCTTGTCCAAATGGCTTGTATGTGTGAATTGGAGTGAAGGGGAAGTTCCCTTTTATAAGAGAGGTGAGGGTCACTTTAGGAAAAGATTAAAATATTAATTTATTATACATCCAAATTCGGTTTATAATGGCTCCAAATGAATTTATTTCAAGACATAGGTGGTTATGGGTCTAAATACTCTCAAAAAATAGGTTTTAGACAATTTTAGGTTTCCATTTTAACATTATCTTTTAGATTTAACTCACAGTTAAATAGTTTAACTTTTACCATGTCTTCTTGAATTTTTACAGTTTTGGGTTAATAAACATACACTAAACTTCCAAGAGAACCTCAAGTGGTTCATTAAGGACATATATAATATTATTTTTTCACTTTGTCCTAACCTATGTTTTTTAGGAATATTATATCAACCAATTATATAGTATTTGTTTTGAAAATTAATTAATGTCAATTTTGACTCTATTTGGTATTTTGTTATTTATGATAGTCAACACAACATGATTACTTCTAAAAGGATACATTGTATCATCCCTAACATTCATATTGACCTATAAAATTCTTGGATGTCATAAAAACATTGAAATTATATTTATTTTTAATATTTATAATACCATTTATTTGATTCTTTCATTAATAATATAATTACTGCATCATCCTTGTGTCAAAAATGAATATAATTATTTAATGTCTAAAAATTTAAAAAAAATACCATGATGTAGGAAATATTTTTTTATCTTTCTAGTGAATATTTATAGTCTAAATTATCTTATGTATAACCTTATATTAGAAATGTTTTATTTAACAAACATTGAATTTAACACTTTTAACTCTTCTTTTAATAAAATTATAATAAATGACCTAATCAAATCCATGTGTTCATAAAGGACCATATTTTATTCCTAATGTTTTGTTTCGACTAAATAAACTTATCCAATAGAATTAGGACATGTGTTAGGGTAATTATGATATCATTTTTTTCCCTTAATTACCCTATTCACTTTTAACTGTGGTAAATAAAAGTCAAAAGTTACTATTAACCAGAAATTATTTTTATATTATTGAACCAAATTTTACTTTCTTATATCAACCGTGTTTTTCGGATTTTTTTAATTCAACTCACAGAAGCGGTAAAATTATGATTTATTCAAATTTGCAAATGCTCCAAGGAGGTGGGTAAAAGACAGTAAAACGTTCAATTAAATTTTATTCATCTAATTTTATTTTAAAATGATTCCAATGAATTACATTGAAGATATATAGTTATTATATATCTTTTTTGACGAAAAATAAATTTAAATAAAATAAATTATTATTTGAATTAAATGTCAGTTTAAAATAATAACACAATGTTTTTCACTATTTATCAAAAATTGAATGTTGTTTCGAATTTTTTTACCCTAATATAATTTTGATATTATGAATTCAAAAATGAATTCCATTTTACAAAATTAAAAACATAGAATCTGCATTTATTAATTTAAAATAAATTCTTGTTTTCAAAACCAAAAGGCGAGTTTTTTAAAAATAAAAACTTTCAAAAATTGACAAGTGTTTATGTCAAATTTAAATGTAAAATTAATTACAATTAACTACAATGTATCAAATGATAAAACTATAATCTAATTATACTTCAAACCATTCAAATAGATAATTTAACATTATAAATTATTTAGATTAAAAAATTGGTTTTCAATTAAAATTTAGTATTTTTAACTATTCATCACAATATGAAAGTTATCATAAAAGTACCTAAATGTTTTCCAAAATAAATGATAATTTCCCTCTTCTAATGAATAAGATTATTTTTTCAAATTTAATATATAAAAGTTTCAAATATTGGATTTAAAAAGTGTTTTCCATTAAAAGTAGTAAAATTGCATTTTTTGAAAAATACTTATTTTATTTAAAAAAATGAATTTGTTCTTATATTATGCCTATGAAACACATAATATGGATTCTAAAATTTTATATTGTATAAATAATTCAAAATTCTGTTAACACTATTCATAACAACTTTTTAAACAACTAGTTTGGTAGGTTGTGGTATGCTCAAACCCGGTGTTTTGTGTTGCAAAAGTTATTGAATTACATTGAAGAGATAACATACTATGAAATCTTGGGGTGTTACATTCTCCACTCCTTCAATAAATTTTTTCCTTACAATTTGAAATTGATTTTCAAAAATAAAAAGTTAAAAATAGAAAATACCATTGTGGAAAACCCACATCAGAAATTGGGTAAATAAAATTTAGTCTTAATAAGAGGGAAAGGAAAATAAAAAAGTCACTTCAAAATTATGAACTCGATCAGGAGAAAATTGATAGAAATTAGAGACATATAATTGGAAGAAAAATTCATATATATATAGGGAGTGATAGAGGTCATCCATCACAAAAAAGTGTAAAATTGAGGGCCTCAAAGCCTTCAACCTAGGACAATTTAAAATATCATTGGTTCAAAAAAATATAACATTTTAGAAAAAAAATTTGTTTTAAGATACTTTCCCTAATGTTTTATAATTAATTAATTCATAGAATAACAAGGAAAAAAATATACTTGAAAAGTACAGTTCCATCCTATAACTAATTTCTACCACAAACACAACATTCACACTAAAAGATAATAGAACATAATAACAATCTATTTATCCCATTCATATAGGGTTCCAAAAATATTGAATTTGTAATTCATTTTTTATAATATTATAAAAAAATACATTATACAAACCAGGTCATCATGTAGGCTAGTGGTAGGTGATGCACCCTCGTCACCCTTCATTTGCGGGTTCAGGTCTCGTGGCCTTGCTGGACGCGATGGGTTGTCGCTCGACCTCTACGTTATCCTTTTTATGAAAATCCGTAAATAATCTAAAGAAATGATTTAACCTAAACAATAGTATCCAATGTAAAAATTAATCGATTCCATCCTTTAGACTTGTCCATAATACTTCTGTCCAAATATACAGTCTAAGATTTATAAGGACGGTAAACACAATGAAGATTCTTTAGGCCACAAAATAACATTTGAATACCTTCATTGTGTATATTTCTAAAACACAGTAACACCCTGAATTACCATAAAACATTATTGATTAAATTCATACTCCATTATTCATAATATTATAATAGATATATTCCATATATCCAAAAAATTTGAATACTCCAATAATGATGAAATAAACAAACCATTAATAAGTTCCAAGGTACTCTATAATTTCCCATATAATTTATCCAAATCAACCATCTCTTATTCCAAAATTAGTAAATCAGTATCAAGACCATATTAAGGTTTATATTTACTCCAAAAATGTATTTGACAAAAAGTTTAACTTGTTGTTGAGTCAATTTTCATAGAACAATATAATCTCAAATCCTCAACGAAGTAGCATTGCAGTACAATCCTTATTTAGTTCCATAATTCATATACCTGGTATATCATCGATTCAACACTGAAATGACATAATTCTTTAATAACAACATAAGAAAACTAGTCATTACTCTTCTTATGTAGTAGTATCATAATTTGATAATTATCCAATAACATCTTTTTTGGTATACTCTGATTACTAGGACATTGATTCGCATAGTGTCACAACTCAGTGCAGATGAAGAATATTACATTTGAAACCTTTTTATTACCCTCTCTATCATTTACATGGTGTCATTTTTCTACACACTTATAAAAATCTCACATTCCCTTCATAAAATTTCCAAGGTGATTCATTCCATAGTTGTGACATGTGGGAAAATCCTTCATTCCCTTATTCCCTTTATCTATCATTATTTCTACCATACTATTCTTCTCTTACATCCCTTAAAAGCCATAGGACTCATAAAATTCATTACATATCATATTAACACATGATACAATTTCTACATATGATGAGAACACGTGGGAGACTATTTCCCTTCTAAATGTTGGATTAATACCAGGAATTATATGATCCTTCTTAGTTTTTGGATCATACATATTGCTGGAGTTCTCATTCCTTCTACTGTGCTCCATTTCATAAAATTAGAATACACTATTCCATTTTTTGAATCGCAATTCATAAGTCCAATCATGTAAAATACCTAATGTAAATTGGATAGTTTATGGATATAATCCATAATCATAAAAATGTTTTCATTTTTGAAGTATTTACTCCTAAATCCTTCAAATTGATTTGTATTGAAAATGTGATTTATCCAAATCATATCCCCTAGGAGTGTCGTAACCAAGAGTGTAGAAAGGCCCATTTTTGCGCACTAGTTTCATTCGAGTGTAGCTCAAAGAGGTGTTTTGGGGGTTTACCCCTAAGTACATTTGTGCCAGAGCCGCCCTTACCTGCTCGTATCAAGACAAGGTTGTATTTTTAAAAAACTCACAAAATATCTACAGTTCCAAAATTATAGGAAGTTCTTCTACACTAATCCTCAAAATCTATCTTATGGTAATGTTCTATAATCAGAGATTATAATAATATATTTCAAAGGTTGTTTCTAAATGTACTCTAATACTAACTCTAACACCCCGAACATAGAATACCAGAGTCGGTACATTATTTCAATACATTGGAATGATTATAAGGAATCATGTCCTGAAATACCGGTCAGTTTAGAAGTCTTGAAAAATAGATTACATATAAAAACGTTACATTAAAAATTAATAAATAATACATAAAATAAAGGATTTTTTGGAATGCCATTAATCACATAGCTTAACCCTTCTTATCAATCAAAAAACACTAGTTGGAATCCTAGGAAAATGAAATATAAGAAAGGGGTGAGCTCAAAAAAATTAGTAATGGTAAGTAATACAGTAGAAGATAACATAAAATTTAGGCATGGTGAATAATTGAAAACACATGACATTATAGATAATAAACTTGAATACTTTATCGAAGAAATATGAGATGAGTAAATAATTCCATAGTAAAACATATCCAGGGTTATTCTACTAGTTGAATGACCACATGAACCATCAATATTATTTTCATAATGAGGAAATGTATAATGTACGACATTCTGAAACATTTTGTCAAAGTCTTGGACTAGACGTCTAAAAATGATTTAGGCCTCAGCCAAAGCCATATATCATATTGGGAAAGTTCTCGGCCAATTCCACGTCTAGTTCACTCATGAGACCAACAGATGTGTCAAGGAGCAATAGCGGGCTCCACCCATCACATACTATGTCTAATACATTCCTCATATGAAAATTTTGAAGCATAACACAATCATTCATGTTAAAAATAGCATATGGAATGTATATACTTTTACCCTAAACCATGAATGGTATAGAAATAACACATCCACAGTCAAATATAACACAAAAACATCAATATAATATAGAATATTTGCATCATAATAATTCAACCTCGATCAAGAATAATATACCTAAAAGGATGTGGGCATAGTTGAAAATGATCAGTAATAATCATTGAGAGAAATATCCCATTTTCATGAAATCATTTAAAAATAATGTAATTTATAAAGGATTTCATTAATAAGATAGTTTTGAATAAAACTTTTCCATACAACTTTGAAACATTTGAAAGGAATTGACATTTTAAAACATTCATGTTCATATAAATAAATCATTAAAACCATTTTGTAAACATGGACATTAATGAGAAATGTTTAGAAAAATAAATTATTAAAATATTTAAAAGGATGTTTTAATAAAAGTTTCCATTAAAAAGGATATCTTTGAATACTGTTTTATGAAACATGGAATGGATAATAAATATGTCCCAGTAAAAACATACCCATAGAAAATCTCGAATAATAATGAGATTGAGGAATTAACACTTACATTGCACTTTCCATTGGTCGAGGGTACGTTTAACCTCCTGTGTAATGACAATAGTATGTTATTAAATTATTACAGAACCATGTTCATATTTATGGTACAATAATTGATTCTTTTATGACTTTATACTACCCTTTTAATAATTATTTCCATGTTAAATTAAAATTTTGGGTAATAATAGCTTTCTTTATCATACGTGTTTTAACTTGTTATTCTTCATCATAAAATTTAGATCGGGATTTAAATATTTCCAGAATATAAAACATGATTTATATATCATATATATTTAGAATATAAATGTGTACAATAGATAAATATATGAAATGTAAAACACCATTTATGGAGATGGTTGGTCGTACGTATGCTTAAACAATATTTTTGTTTTCATATCATATTGAACATAACCAAGTGAATAAGATATAAGTACACGCACCCACACACACAGATATATATATATCTAGTAGAGTTATTATGTCACATATTACATAATTATTAATGATATATATATTTTTATAATCGTCATTGAATGGTGAATGTGGAAATAAATCTCATCGCATCATGGAGACGGTAATCCGTACGTACGCACGAGTGAAAATATCATTATAATGATGGAGAAATAACATGAACATTTGTGGTATATCATATATAAAAAATCATTAATAGGATATATTTATTATTTATATCAGTATATTAATTATTATACCCATCCAAATAATTAAGTGTTCGAATAACAAACAACCCCACGACGTGGAGACGGTAATCCGTATGTACACATGTATGGTGAATTGTCATTTATAGGATGGATAGAATAATGGAAATGGTTGTACCATTTTCATAATAAAATCACAGTATATAGAATATAATGGATTTATTATTTTAGAATGTAAAAAAAAAGAGGAAGTGGAAGAAGAAAAGAACATGAAAGAGGTGATGAAATATTTACCTCTTATTTGGGTTCTTCCTTTTGATTTGATCAAAATGGCTCCATAGGTTGTCTTTATGACAAAAGGAAGGATTCTAAATGAAGGGATGATAGTTGAGAGTTTATTTGGGAAGGTTGTTTCTGAGAAAAAAGGCTTTTAGGTGTGAATTTAAGAGAAGGGGAATTTCCCTTTTATAAGAGAGGTAAGGGTCACTTTAGGACAAGATTAAAGTATTAATTTATTATACCATCATATTTGGTTTATAATTGCTCTAAATTAATTTATTTCGAGACTTAACTGGTTTTAGGTCTAAATAATGTCATCCATTTTGTTTTATAAAAGATTATGTTTCCATTTTAACCTTATTGTTTAGATTTAACTCTTAGTTAAATAGTTTAACTTTTACCGTGGCTTCTTGTATTCTTACACTATATGTTTAATAAAAAAACACTAAACATATAATATAACCTCAAGTGGCTCATTAATGACAAATATAATATTATTTAATCCATTTTGATGAACCTTAGAGTTTTAATAATATTTTATCAACCAATAATATAGTATTTGTTTTAAAAATGAATTTATGTTTGTTTTGACACTATTTGGTATTTTGTTTTTGTGAAAGTCATCAGAACCTGATTAATTAGAAAAATATACATTGAATCTACCGTGAAATATCATATTCACCTATAAAATTAGTGTATCTCATAAAAACTATGAAATTATATTTATTTTAATATTTATAATACCATTTATTGGATTCTTTCATTAATTAAGTAATTACTGCATCATCATTGTGACATAAATAAATTTAATTATTTTATGTATCAAATTATAAATAAAATGCCATGATGTAGGAAATATTTTTAGCATTCTGATTAATATTTATAGTCTAATATATCCTATATATAACCCTATATTAAAAATAGTTTAGTTAATAAATATTGAATTTATCACTTTTGACTCTTATTTATAAAAAATAATAATAAATGTATTAATAAAATTCAAGTTAGTATAAAGGATCATAATTTATTCCTGAGGTTTTCAATGGTTGAATTACACATATCCAATAGAATTAGGACATGGTTTAGGGTAATTATGATACCATTTTTACCCTTAATTACACTATTTTTTAACCGTGGTAAATAAAAGTCTAATGATACTATTCACAAAAAATTATTTTAATCTTTTTGAACCACAATATACTTACTGATATAAACAATGTCTCTCTTAATTTTTAAATTCAACTCACAAAAGAGATAATATTATGTTTTATGCAAATTTTCAAATTCTCTTAGGGTGTGGGTAAAAGATGGTAAAACGTTCGATAAAATTTTATAAATCTAATTTTATTATAATATGACTCCAATTAATTTAATTGAACTTATATAGGTATTATATATATTTTTTGATTTAATAAAATTTAAATAAAATAAATAATTATTTAAATAAAAAGTCGGTTTTTAATAATAACACAGTGTTTTTCCCTATTCATCAATAATTGAATGTTTTAAGAAAAATACCAAAAATTTTCTATAAGATAATTTTGATATTAAAAATTCAAAAATGAGGTAAATATTAAAAAATTAAATACATATAAGTTGAATTTGTTAAATTAAAATTAATTCCTGTTGTAAAAACCCAAAAGTGGGTTTTAAAAAAGTAAAAACAATCAAAATATCAACATGTGTTTATGTCCAATTTAAATGTGAAATTACTCATAATGACCTACATAGTTTTAAATGAAAAAAATATAATCTAATTATATTTCAAAACCATTGAAATGGATAATGTAAAACTACAAATTATTTCGATTAAAAAAGTTGTTTTCAATTAAAATTTTGTATTTGAAACTATTCATCAAAATATGAATGTTATCAAAAAAGTACCAAAAATTTATCCAAACTAAATTTTAATGTCCCGATTCTAAAGAAGATTTTTATTTTGTAAAATTGAATATATAAAAGTGTCTAATATTAGATTTAAATAGGGTTTTCCATTAAAATGTTGTAAACTATAATTTTTTGAAAAATAAATCTTTTAGATAAAAAAAATGAATTTGTTCTTATATTATGTCTAAGAAACACATCATATGGATTCAAAAAATTTATATAGTATATAAAATTCAAAATTCTGTTAACACTATTCAAAACCGCTTTTTGAATGGCTAGTTTGGTAAGATTTGGTACACTAAAACTCGGTGTTGCGTGTTGAACTAGTTATTGAATTACTTTGAAGAGATAACATACTATGAAATCTTGGGGTGTTTCAATTTATATTAATGATATTTTGGTCATTGTGTCCCCAAACTTTGATTTATTCCCTCATCTATAGTCATTGACCTATAGTCGAAGTGGAGGAATGCATGAGGCCTTATGTCACATCATCTCCGATAACACATATTGATTTTAATAAAGACATTACATAGAAACCGTGAGAAAAAAAATAAAAATACTCAAAATTTACGTGAATAAGTATTATAACTCTAATTATATCTCAAGATAATTTATTTAATAAATAAAAATGATTATTGGTTTGTCATAAAAATTAGTAAAAAATAGAATTCCTTGTATAGATTATTGGTTTCAAAGAAAACATGAATGGAAACAACAATATCTTGAAATATATATAGTATTTTAATTAAATAGATATTTATTTTGTGAATAATGTATAAATAAATTTCAAATGATTCAAAAGAAAACACATTAGTGAAAATATGTTTTAATACATTGGTTATCTCTTAATCGATGTGTTCAGTCACACTCTCGTTAATATCTCTCAGTAAAAAATTGGAATGATCTGATATTTCTATAAATGGACATTCTATTATAGTTTAAATGATGGAATAATAATCTGGAATGTATAGTTGACATAACCAAACTTATTCCAATTTTATAATAATCAAATTAAATACTAGATGAGTGTTAAGGGTTATGTTGGTAATATTACCTATTTTTGTAATATAATATATCTCACTTGTGAATGACTCAATACATTTGGAACATATATCCAATGTAAAAAAAGTGGAAAATGTTTAACTAAATATAGAGATAATAACCAATATTCCACTTTTGTTGTTACAAAACGATGCATGAGTCTTTATGAGTATGGAATCAAACATAGAAAAATAATTTAGTAGTTTTGTTGATGGTTCTACTCATATGATTTACAGTAATTTTACATCGAGAAGTTTACAAGATCCTAAGAGGTTTAATAGCTTTATGTCTGTCTCAAAAATCAAATAGGACACGCTATAAAATGATTTTGGTCCAAAAATGGATCTAAACAAATTAATGAAGTGTTTAAAAAAAGTTTGGGATTTCTGTAATATGGTATGAAAATATCATTCTATATACAACCCAAAAATTAGGTTCATATAAAAGGATGAATTATTGTATGGATCCTCAATATGTTGTTGGGGAAAACCCTGTAATGTTGTTTTACTACAATTTTAATTGGTGTCTAATTTAACTAAATTTAGACATAATTCAATATGAGGATTGTTTTGTGAAGAATTACATTTAGAAATTTGTAATGGTACTCTATATCTTGTGTTACATCAAGATCAAATGAACATATTTGGAATGGTTTTATGAGACAAGAGATTAGGGGTTATTTTAATGAAGTTAAAAATGAAGGAGTTACTATTGTAAAAATAGGAACCCAAATAAAATCACTAATATTTTTGATGTTATTGTGTTTGAAAATAAAAATTCATTATAAATATCATGTCATTCTGGTGATGTGATTAATGAATTATTAAACTAATGTGAGGAATACTATGGGTTTTATATGAACATAAAATTTGATATTAACTTTTTAGAATTTATTTTAATGTTTTAAATGATTTTCATATCCTGGAAATAAATTTATATATTTTATAAATGAATAAAAACATGTTAAGATAAAATAAATAATTGGAAAAAATAGAAACAGTTTTCAAACTCTATGGTTAACGATAATTTAAAATGACACTATATTTACTTCACTAGTTTAACCAAATCATGATAAATAGGTCTTCTAATATGAGTATTAGATAGAAGTAATGGAATATTACATGAATCGAATTGGGTATAAAAAATATGATAATTAGTTTCGCATCCTAACGTCACGAACATAACATGGATTATGTGAATTTTCATGAATAATCTTAGTGAGAAAGATAAAATAGGGGACAATACGGATCATCTTGAATGTAGATACTCTCAAATTAATGGTTTATAATTTTTAATAATTTTTTTCCATCACTAGTATTTAGATAGTATGAACCATTATTTTCATATTTCAGAAATGTAATTATAATTTTTTCCAAATTGTTGTGAAATCAGAATTCTTGAATAGTGAACATAACAAATAGTTTTTTATAAAACTATGTGTTTTGATACAAGATAATGACGGATATTGAGTTTTAAATATGTTTAATGATTATTTTGGGATAAATAACACTATGGTAAATATATTTGGAGACTTACAATGGATTAATGACTTTTCAATTAAAGAAATGATATGTGGATAATAATATCTATGTCAAGGTTGATGGATAAAAATTACTTATAATTAATATTTATGTTGATGACAAATTTTTCACAAGAAAATGATTTTTTTTAAAATATTCTACACTTTTGATGAAATAATGTGGAGTTATGAATGATAGATGAGGTGAAATTATGTTGGAGTTACTAGTCATAAAAATAATTGGTTGCATCTTTCTCCAATAATTAAATTATACATGTGAGTTATTAAAGGAGTTAAAAATGGTAGAATTGATAGAGTATATACTCTAAAAACACTTGACATTATGTTGTACTTATTTTAGGAATTAAATAGTGTTGATCAAATAATATTTTTATGGATCATTAATTTTTTACGCTATATAATATCATCAAGATCATATATTGTGTTTGGGGTGACACTAAACCAAAAAATCAAATAAAATCCTAATGAGTTACATCTTTTAGCATCAAACTAATAATTATGTAGATCATATGTATAATTGGTGATCCTAATTTAATTTTTAGAGGAAATTATTAATTAGAGAATGATTTTTATATTTTATCTATAATAAGAAAATTTAGAAACATTAACCATAATGAAAGTTGAGCATGTTGAAATATCATAAGACAAACCACCGTTTAGATGAATGAAAAAATAAATAAATGACATGTGGGTGAATGTATCATTCCCATTTGTAACAAGTTTGGAAACTATATTTAAATTAAACTCTTCCAAAAATCTATATTAACATTCAAAGTGAATCATTTCGTCATTTAGTGACACTTCATTAATATATATTTAATACTTGGAAAGAATTTATTAGAACATATTTCATCGAATGATAATTTTTTGGATAAATTTATAAATAAATTAACAACGCATGACTTCTAATACTAGAGAGTATTTTTGGGTTTGTGTCCACCACAAAACACTTCTAATTTCATTGTTTTAGTATCCCACCTTTATAAACAGATTTATATAATAATTGAATACAATATAATGAATATATTATTAAAAGTTATGTGACACTATTTTTTATATATGTGAGGATAATATCACTGATGAAAAGAGAAAACAACATTGATTAAGGTGACATGAGTATTTGTTAAATGAATATCTGGGGGGAATCTCACACATTATTTCATAAATCATAAAAATAAATGGGGAATATTTAAGATTACTTGACGAATATGGAAATTAATGTGTCACAAAAATTAAAGTTCCTGAAAGATTTAAATTGAAATTGGGGGTAGTTTGTAGTTGATCTAAATTTATAAATGGTCAAAATAGTATTGATCATTATGATCTTACCACGATTCACTATTTCATTTTCACTATTACATAACTTTGGTAAATTAGTTATTATTGAAAATTATAAAAACAATAAAACATTGAAACAAATGTTTGATTAAATTGTTTTTTATCACTATTAGAAAGGTAAATATAAATTTTTATGATAATGAAAATGTTGGTGGAGGAGATTTGGAGAGCCCGTGATGAGGTCCAAGAAAAATGGGCTAAAATGTGTAGTGTCTAAGCACACTAGTGGACTAAACCACACAATGATACTAAACCATGCATCTAAATGGGATTATATTTTTTGTTCTTTTCAAAACTAAAATGTTATAAATGTCATATAAATACACCCAAGACCCATTCATCAACTAAGAGTTCCATTAGAACCAATCTATCTTGGGAATCTAATCTGCATAAAGGAAAAATTGGTGTTCTGGATTCTTTCAATATCTTGAGATTTAATTATAAAAATATTTCCAAATATTCGATGGATATTGTTTATATATGGGTATAAAACAATTTAGTCTTCACCAAATAGAGATAAGGTTTTCGTTTGGTCACGAAGCATGGGAAAATTGGTTTTACACAATCTATATGCCCCAAAACACCTTCCACAATCCATATAAAATGATAACTTTGTAACATCATTTGAATGTTTAAACCAAAAGAAAATATCTTCCATTTTTATTCCAATAGTGTCCTCTTTCTCATTCTAGAAGTTACGTAGGTCCCTATCCACATAGAGAGATCAAGAATGATGAAGGAGTTCCACTCGTGCTTCCTTCTCCTCCTAATGTTGTGCTAAGAAGTGGGTGATAATTGATAGGAATATACACACCTAAAGAGGGAGTTCTTAAAAATAAATCTCAAGTGGTATTAAGTATATCATGGTGTTAATTATTATTTTAGATATATATTAACTTTTTTTGTTAATTTAATTGAAGAACTTTTTTATATCATAACTGATCAGTTTGTAATTTTAACTGTGTTTCTTTTATTGCTTTGATTTGACAACATATGAATCTTATTAATTCCTAAATAGTTGAAATTTTAGTGCTCCTTGACACAGTTTGTTACATTATAAGAGGGTTTAACAGGACTACATGATTGTTATGTCATTGTTTAATGATCTTTTCATATTTTTAATAGGCCTATGGGTACCAATATCTTAATTAACCCTTAATCAAAGAATTACACCAAAACATAATAATCAATTAAGAAAGAGGAAAATTTCATGTAGTGTAGTAACATAGAAATGATCATATACTTATCATATATATTTTGGAATCCACTTGTTTTTAAACTCTTAAACAATTTAAATTATGTATTTTTTAACATTATCCCAATCCACTATTTCAGTACTTGTTATTAATAATACACACACTTAACCAATCCACGCTCCTTGTGGCATAAACTAGGGCCTACCCTATACTATAAAAAACAATTAAATGCATAAGAAATTTTACTTTTCAGAGTATCATTGTTTAATTATGGTGTCATTTCTAGGGAGAACATTGGTTTAAGAGCGTGTTTTTTAAGATATTTTTATATTTTGTGAATATTTATTTGTTTTATCTTATTCCATTTCATTTAATTTTTGGTCCTGATTTATTTATTCAATATTTTTAATGCATGATATTTTATACTTAGGGATATTTACCTCCTTTCATAACTAGATGGAGAAGACCCTACATCAATGACACTGAGACACACATGACAACTATTTGATGGAGGACACGCCACAACTTGAGACTTTTCTAAACACATCATCTATTGGAACCACATTAGAAACTAAAGTTAAATTGTATAACCTGGCTGAAAAAATTGAACCCTAAAAGAAGTTACCTTTCTTGATTTTGATATCGAACCCCCATACATTCAATTACATGTCAAGGAACCAATTTTGAAGAATAATTTTCTCTAATTGAAAAAAAAATTATGAATCCATGGACTCATGGGAGAATACCCACACAAGAATTTAAAATAATTTCATACTATGTGTTTGACATTAAAACCTAATAATGTGGACGAATAACATGCTATTCATAGGGAACCACCTTTTTCATAAAAAGATATTGCAATATATTGGTTGTATTTTGTTAATTCACTGATTAGAGGTTGGGAAGACATGAAATTCCCTTTTCATGAAAAATACATCCCAACCTCTAGAACCACAACAATACAGAAGGAGATATGTGGGATAATCAATCTCAAGGGGATGTAATTCCTGAATTTCGGGAAATATTTAAAATATTTGTTCATGTTTCCCATACTACTAAATTAGTTATCAAATTTCAATTCATTATTTTTATAAAGTTTTAATTCATATTGATTGAAATATTATTGATGTTACTATAGGTGGTGCACTTGTTGAGACCCCAATTTCATCATGAAAACAAACTGAAAACATGTTGGATTTCACTGAACAATTTGTTTCAATTTTATATATACCCATTAGTGGTTTCCATGAGGTGAAAAGTACTAAATTCGAGAAGAATTTGGACATGAAGTTTGAAAAGGTAAGTACACTTCATCAAAAACATTCTCTTTCCCAAGGGAAATCCCAATCTCCTCCTCCCATCCATTGTCAAATAAGTTATTCTGACACCCATTATTCTTACCAATCCCCCAAAATAGTAGAAACTTCTGAGAGTTGTGAGGAAATATTTTGATTTCACCCCTATAACAAACCATTTAGGAATGAACCTTAATATCCATCCAACCCTTGGTGGAATGAAAACATGGCTTATAGGCAAGGGGACTATAAAAACATACTTAAAAAATAGTAGATCCAATAAGGGAATAGTAGTAATCCACCACCACCACCTATAAATACATAACCAGTAAAAATTAACTTCAAACTAAACACTCCAATGATCATGCCTAGAAAATAAGATATGATGAAACTAATGGCTTATAACAATCTGAATTTTCAATAAACCAACCATGCAGCCATAAAAAACCCAAAAACCCTTTTGGAAAACTCACTCACTCTGTGGGGAAAATCCAAAGTCAATAGTTAAGTAAAATACCTTCTCAACCAGTGGTTAAACATATGAATAAGAGAAATGATAGTTCCATTAAACATCAGATTGGAAAAAAAACATAAGTTCCAAATGACCCCTCCATTAGATTCATCCTCTCCAAAAGAAAACACCATCCCAACCAGTAAAATTATTCCCAATGTTGAAAAAACATGTAATGAGAGAAGAACTTCTAAAGGAAAGAGTGTTTCATTAAATGAACATCCTAGCCCAACCATTCCTCTTCCAATTCCCCAATGGTCAACCCAACCAAGAAAAAAAAGAATCTAAACACAATAAAAAATCATTGAATCTTTAAAAAAGTGCAGGTTAACATCCCTTTGATTGATGTCCTAAAGAATATTCCATGATAAACCATGTTTTTGAAGGAGATGTGTACACAAAGAAGGATACATTTAGGGGATTAGAAGGTGAACATGGGGATGAACGTCTCATCATTGATAGATTCATCAGCTTCCACCAAATGTAATTATCATGGAACATTCTCAATTATGTTCACCATAGGGTAGTATTCTTTCTACAATTTTAAGCTTGATTTTTTCACATATATAAATCTAACGCCTAACTATATATACTCTAAATTGAAATTAGAGGAACTAAATCACACTGTAATTTTTTAAATTAGAAAATCAGATTAAAACACACCCTTAAAATGTGTTATAGGATGTTCTTAGGAGGGTAAAAAGTTTTTGTTTTTTTGATAATTTTTAGGTTATAAAAATGGAATATGATAGGATGAATGGACATATACCAATTATATTGGGGGTTCCCTTCATAAAAACTACCAATATAATAATTAATTTCCAAAATTGTAGATTATATATGGATTTTGGTGGTGACATTTTCAATATTAACATCTTTGATTCCATGGCTAACCCCTGAAAAGTGCATTACTCTCTATGTGTTTACTCTCTAGATGAATTACCTTACCTTGAAAAATATTCTTTTCATTTCCATGATACCCTTACAGTGTTTTCATCATTTATTGAAATTTTAGTTAATGATTAATTCATTGAATGTTGTATGGGTATATAAAAATGTCAAGAACATTTTTTTAATTGAGGATTTATTGAACCCCAAGGATCACATGATCGTTGATGATATTTCTAACCATGTAAGATCTCATTCCTCAATTGAGGATGATACCATTGAGAAGTTATATGAGATTAGTTACCTATCACATTTCTACACACTCTGATCAATAAAAAATATACCTAAATTGGATAATAAAACAAGTACCTCATGATTTTATATATTCTTATGCTAATAATGGAAACATAATACCTATAATCACATCTAGTTAACTCTCTATAGTGATTGATTTGTGACAAGTTGAAATTTTGAAAGAGTATAAAAATATTTGGGATGGATAGTTTCTGACATTCTTTTAATTAGACTATTTATTTTAGACATCGTATATTATTAAATGATGAGCCTAAACAATTGAGGAAGTCACAAAATTGACTGAACACAAACATCCCATATGTTTTTAAGAAAGAGGAATCAATATTATTGGATGCTAGAATCATTTATGCTATCTCTGATACCCAATTGGCTTGTCTAGTAGAATTCATTTCTATGAAAATTATTCTTATAGTAATACAAAATGAAAACAATGACTTGGTTCCAACCCGTGTGCAGAATAGTTGGAATGTCTGTATAGACTATGAATGACTAAACCAACACACTAGGAAGGGTCATTTTCAATTCCCATTAATTGAACAAATGATCGGGAGGTTATAAGGAATGTCCCACTAATTTTTCATTAATCGTAATTTTGGATACATTAGTGTCCATATTTTCACTGAGGATTAGGTAAAGAAAACCATTACATGCCTCATTGGTACAATTTCATAAAGGGGGATTCCATTTTGTCTATGAACTGTTCATGGTACGTTCCAATGATGCATGTTTAGAATTTTTTGGGATTACCAGTGTATTGAATGGAATTATTCATGGATGATTTCACTGTTTATGGATCATATTTTTTATGAAATTATTAGTTCTTTTAGTTCAGTCCTACATCACGTTATTGAAATGAATATCGTATTAAATTATGTGAAATTCCATTTAATTGTGTGAAAATGTATAATAATGGGACATGTAATTTTTGGGAATGGAATCAACGTCAATAAATCAATAGCCTATGTCATTTCTTCTATCAACAATCACCATAAATTTATGGGATGTGTGGTCTTTCCATGGTCTTGATAGATAATTATGTAGTTTCATTCATGACTTTAGTAATATTTCACTCCCTCTATTGTCATTTCTCCAAAATGAAATGGAATTTGTTTTTTCTAATGAATGTGAAGATGATTTTTATAATGTAAAATGGTGTCTCACATCACCCACGATAATGTAAACTCCTTGTTGGGATTTAATATTTGATCTCATTTGTGACACCAATAATTATGCATTTGGGGAAGTCTTTTTTCAAAGGGTCAATCGAGATCCCGATTCCATTGCCTATTCCTCACACACACTAGACCCTGCCCAAGAAAACTACAGAATAACTAAAAAATAATTTCCCTCCATTTTTTTTCTCTTGAAAAAATGTAGGTATTACCTTTTAGGGTGAAAATTAATTGTTTTATTAGACTATGCAGACCTCCAATATCTTCTTAAGAAACCAGATGTCAAACCACGTCTCATTTTTTAGATTCTTCTCTACCAAGAATTCAATCTAGAAATTAAGGATACAAACAGAGTACAAAATATGGTGGCTGGCCATATTAGTAGGATCCTCTCATCACTATACATCGACTCATCCCTTAGAATTCCCATAAATTCTATTTTTCATAAAGGGAAACGGTACCAATTTCAAGATTATATTACATGTTCAGATAAAATTTTGAATTATTTTGTAGCATATTAAATTTATATTTATTTCTATTAAAAACATGATGTTTGTCATAAAATGAGTATCCTTGGTATATTTGGGATGACCCCTACCTTTGGCACACATGTAGTGATCAGGTCCTTAGGCATTCAGTTCCTAGTATCACTTTTTAGGCCTTCCTTAGGTTCTTTCATATTTATTCTTGTGAGTTCCACTTCGGTAACCAATGGAATGCTCCCTATGTCCTCAATTATAGTCTATTTTGGCCAATATTTTATTAGTATGACCATGATTTCAATAATTTCATCACTATTAATGATTGAGGAATGTCTCTAAAAGAAAATAAATTTCAAAAAAACCATTTATCTTCAATGAAATATTCAATTTTTTGGGCATTGAATTTCTGGGACCATTCCATAATTCATTTAGGAACCTCTAAATTCTTGTAGCAGTGGATTATTATTCAAAAAGTATAGAGGAATGAGATATGATGAATAATGATTCTAAGGATGTATTGGAATTTTTGAGTTCCTGATTCTTTTTTATTTTTGGATTACATTGGTTCGTCATCAGTGACCAGTGTTCTCATTTCTATAACCGAACAATTCGATCTCTTTTTTGGGTATAGGTTCGGACATAGAGTTTCTACTACAAATCACCCATAAAATAATGGTCAAGATGAGGTGTCAAATAAGGAGGTAAAACATATTCATGAAAATGTATCATCTTAATAGAAAATATTGGAGTGTTAGACTCAATGATTCATTATGGTCTTACCATAATGCATTTAAAACTCCAATGGGAAAGTCACCATATCGGATTGTGTTTGGAATGAGTTTTCACCTCCCCATTGTGATTGGGCTTTGAGCCTACTAAGCCATAATGCAATGCAATTCTAATATACCTAGTTTAGGTGGTGAAAAGTTGTCACACATTAGGGATCTAGAGTAAACGAGAAGAGAGTCATAGGATAACTGCAAGGTTTATAAGATTTGAACCATGGTCTCCCATGTTACTATCATCCTTCATCAACAATTCAAAAATGATAATATGGTCTTCCTATACAATGCAAGGATGAATTTTCTTCCAGCTAAAATTCATTCCCACTGGATTGGACTATACATTGTTACGACTATCTCTCCATTTGGTGTTGTTTAGGTTAAAAATGTCAAAACCATGAAATCATTCATTATCAAGGGGAAGTGGCTGATGCACTTCCACAAAAACATTCCAGAATCCCAGTTAGAGTATCTCCATGTTCATTATGTAGTCTATGAATGAAACCCACCACATTTTATCCTTCTTTCCATCATTATATTTTATTATATTGTGGTCACAACAGGCATTAGTTTTGGGGGATTGGAATATTTCTGGGTTAGTTAGTAATGTTCATCATATTTCTTTCTTTTTCACATTTTCACTTATTGTATAATATTGCAACTTGACCCACCCTTATTTCCCAAAATGCTTTTGGGCCAAACAATTAATTTTTTATTCCCACATTATCATGGAAAATAATTTACACTTAATCATGGATGTTAATGATAATGCATGAAAAATTATTGTGTTAAATAATTTTTTAACATTCAATTTTTTTGATGAAATGTGAATTTCAAAAATATTTCAATATTGAACTATAATTTTCTATTCAAAATTGGTTCTTTGTATATGATATAAATGGTTGTTTCATTTTAAAAACATTTATATGAATGGTAACATATATGTGTATAGTTTTAGGAAAAAAACATTCACTTATTTTCTATACACACAATTTTAACCAACCATGATGTGTGAAATGATCTTACATAATATATGGTAATTATAAAATAGGTTAACTTTTATCTACTATCCATAATTATTTTTTTATACATTTATTCATTGTCCAATCTATTTCAATACTATACCAGGTTGACCTCTTCATGTGTGCTTGTTATCTGACTCTTGTATGGCCTAAAAAAGTGTTATATATTGATAAATTAAAAAACCACCCTTCCTTGACTTTTGATCCTATTATATCTATTATTATTATTGTCGTTAGAAGATCAAACAAGGGTTTAGAAAAGAGTGTGATATTTGTTCCAAGTGAAACTTTTGAAAAAAAATTAATGATTGGTGTGATGAAATGTACAACATATAGAGAAATCTAGTTCATGAGATTATTTTTTGACTTCTAGGAATGTTTATATTATGGGGCCTTGAGTGTTGATTTCAAATGATATATGTAATGTTTAGTGGAAAGGATCACGTTTGTAGACAATTTTTAAATTAACTTATATTTACTCAATTGAAAGTGGAATGAATAGCATGAAACGGTTGTCACACATAGATTTGGGGAATTAATTATATGATTTTATTTTGAATTATGTTCCATGATTGGTATCATGAATCTCTTTAATTTCATTCTGATATAATTTTGGAGCCTACTTTTTCCATGATCACTTAGAATAACTATTTAGTATGATTTTTTCTATAATCACATTTCAATAATGAATAAAATTTTCATTTAATGAATAATATTTATAAATTTTGAAATATATAGAAGAATAATGTTTAGAAATATAAATTATCTCAAGAGTGAAAATTTTCAGTTCTGGGGGAGTGATCACAACACAATTACCTATTTCAGTTTCACTCTTGCACCACTGTGCTAAACTAGTTTTGTATTGAATATTATAAAAAAATAAAAAGTTGAACTTAATGTTTGATTTAATTATTATTTTTTCACTATTAAAAAGGTAAATTTTACTTGATTTGATAATTAGAATGTAGGTGTAGGTGAATAGGAGGACCGATGATGAAGAAAAAGAATAATGGACCAAACTGTGCACGATCCAAGAACACTAGTTTACTAAACAACACACTACTACTAAAATGTGCATCCAAATGTGCTGAATTTTTGTGGGATTCTAAAAAATTTAATGGGAGACATTTAATATTAAGAAACACAATCCACATTCATAAAATAATAGGCCATTCTGAACTAATATTTCTCAGTAATCAAATCTACAAAAAGTCAACAGTAGTGTTTTGATTCTTTCAAAATATCGAGGTGTAGTTTTTTAAATAGAGACAAATTTTCAATGGATATAGTTAAGATTTGGGTCTAAAAAAGGTATTTTTTCTAGTGATAGATAAAAATTAATGGAGGCTAAAACCCATGGGAAAATTATTTTTGCACAATATTTGTTCCCAAAACCACCTTCCACATTGATTATAAAATGATACCATGGGAACCTCATTTGAAAGTTAGATTCAGAAGAAACACTCTTCTATTTTTTAGTCCTTAAGGTGTATATTCGTAGTCCTTGAATTTATGGATTCCCCTATCCTACCAAGGGTATCAAGAATGATGAATTACTTCCTCCCAATCTTCCTCCTATTATTGATACCGAGTTAAGCGGTGGGTGATCATTACGATGGAGATACACACTTAATGATGGAGGTCATACATATTATTATCTATGATTTTGGAGTTTGTTTTTGTTTTAATTGTTCTTTTAAAAGTATCTTAACTTTTTATGAATCATTTAATTGAAAAAAAAATTATTTCATAACTGATCAATCTATAATATTGAATATGTGTCTTGTGTTCCTCCAATTAGAAAACATAATAATCCTCTCCGTTCCAAAAAATTTGATATTTTTGTGTTCCTTGACACACCTTATAACCTAATAAGGGTCTAGAACCAGACAAAATTGTTTTTATGTCATGTTTTAGTGCTCTTTGCATTATTTTAAGAGGCTTGTCGGTACCGAAGATCTTTGTTACCCCTCAACCGATAGATTACACCAAACCCTAATTATCAATTATGAAAAATAATCATTTCAATTAGTGAAGTAAATTTGAAATGATCACGTACTTATAATATATTTTTCAGAATCACCTCATTTTTTATCATGAAAACTCTATAAATTAAGACTTTTTTTTGAAAAATGTTTTCCAAACCGCAACCAATGTTTTGTACTTTTTTATTCAAAATACACTCTCTAAGCCTATGAATGCTCCTTGAGACACGACGTAGGGTCTTCCATATACTATTAATCAGACTTAAAATAATAATCAATTTGAAATGTCACAACAATGTAGTTACATTACAATGATATTTGGATAATTCAGAGAATTAACATTTTATCCTATAATGTGGGGCCTGAGTAACTATTTCAAGGGGAAATATTGAAGAATATTTTATTTATACACTTCAATAATGACTTTCTAAGATAATTTAATATCAAATTTTTTGACAAAATTATGAAGGATAAGTTTGAATATATGTTTAGTTTATAATTAAAGTAATGAAATATAAATTTTGATAAGTTGAAAAAACCCATGATGTCATGTAGTTTTTATTATGTTATGATTTTTTCAAGCATGTGATGCATTTTTAGATAAGGTATAATCAAATAAAAATTTATATGGGTTGTTCCATGATGTTTTTCTATTGAATTGTGGGGTTCATTATTCTATTAAGCTTTCACTATGACTATGGGTCATGGATATTCCATGTAATGGAATCTATGGTATATATAGTCCCTCAGGTTAAAATTTTATGGTACGATCACAATAGAAGAATGAGTGACAAAGGATTTCATACCATATAATATTTATTTACTATTATATCCAATTAACAATGTAAGGCACCAAAAGATCAACCTCATCATCCCCCAATGGTACACACAAATAATATTATTATAAAGTGATAGTTTTTCTATTTTGGAAGAGTCGTAATATAAATATTATTTATAAAAATAAACATGATATAATTCACATAATTATTCCATGATTCATTTGAGGTCCATTAAAATTGAATTTTACAATGGTGGCAGTGTACTAAAACACTGATATATTCATCAAATTATTCTAGAGATAATTCAGTTCAAGATTACGTTAAATCTTAAGTGCTGAATGAAGGATTACCTATGATATAATCTTATAGGACCATGGTGATGTATAAGAAGATTTATATACTTATTGAAACATGTATATATATTTATTACACATATATTTTATGAAATTATTTATTTTCCAATCCTTGTTAATTTATATAATGATATTGAAACATAGTTAGTGAAATAATTAGCATTCGACATGAAGGATAAGCCACTTGAATATATGTGTGTTAAAACTACATAAACACAATTGAATCATTATAATTAGATCCCTCTCCATTTATGATAATAAGTTTATTTTTTATGATCATACACACAATAATCATATATGAGGAAACTAATTTTTAGTTGTTTCTCTAATACCCGTTGATTAACCTCCCCACTCTAACAGTTGTTCACTATAACTAAGTCAAATCAGTAAGTACAAATAAACTATTTCTAGGAAAATGTTTCAAATATATATTATTTATAACACCTAAAAAACAAACAACATGTCCTCGATACTATACCTTAATAGTTACACTAGTATCCCTTGATATATAGGTTTTAACAGAAAACTTGATGGACTACATCACATGACCCTAAAATGAATTGTTTTACTCATTATATATAATTAGAATATATGGTTATATATTACCATCGTAGAGAAATATGGAAACCCTATTTTTTGTCCTAGTTCCCCAACATATTTATTTTCATATCCCTTTATTGTTTTATACATTCATAGGTGACGTTAAATTCTAATGTATCTTCATATATTTCTTTATATTATAAGGTAATTAAGGATTTGGATAAAATTGGAGATATTTTAGTTTACATGTACTTGGTTATATCACATGATTTAAATTTAATAAATCTCATTCACTAATGTGGAACACAAATATTTAAATAGAAGGATTTCAAAAACACTAAATAAATCAGTAAGAGGGTCCTAGATTATACAACCAGATCCTCTATGAGATGATTATAACTCACATATATTTTATTTATTCATACATTTCCCAATTATAAACAATAAATTATAATGTGACAAAAAATATGAAACAAAAATGTTGAATGTGACATGATATCAATTACTCAGATAGAGGAATTATTTGCTAGGCCTTCTCTCTTTAAATATAATGCCAATCATATTCTTAATTTCTAAACTCTCCTCAAATCCAATTATCCTCTTCGGTGAAAATATCAGATGGAATCAGGCTCCCATCTAGATAGGTGAACTCACATGGAATCTAGGGTTATTGTAAACCACTGATAATGGCACCCCAAACCTATATATTGTTTAATACAATAATTTGTATTTCACTAACGTAAATATAGATTATATTGTCCACATAGTGGATGTAGTAAGAAATAGTGAATGTGATGATGTATTAATACATCCATAATGAGATAATTATAAATATACTGATATCCCACACCATTATAGAATAGATAAGTCCATAGATAATGATAGAACATTTTTTTGTGGGGTATTGGGACCCATGTTACATAATCAATCCCATTTGTAATTCCTTTCTTTGAGTGAGACAAATTCCAACATTCCATATTAAGAAATGGGTGATGAATAAATATCATACATCTAAATGAATATTGTAGATCTATCATTGTGTTATCCTACTAAATATAATTATTTTCAATGTCATGGATCTACAATTCCTTATGAAACCGTAGAGGAAACATTGTGCGTTAAATCATTTCGAATAAGGAACCCCAAAAAAACCCATTAAGAGGACCAATCATAATCATATAAGGGATTTTTAAGAAACATTATAAAATCCCTAAACCAAATATTTTTTATTATATAATGATGGTAGCATTATGTAAATCCATTATCACCATTAGAAGCATACGTCGAACCTTTTTATGGTAAACATTAGTGAAGAAATCAACAAATTCATCACTTGTGAGGGAGAATACCCAACACTAAAAATGTCATCCTCAATGATATATGTTAAGAAAAAATAGAGTTCCTCCTCATGAAAACATGAATATCAACCATGGAGGTTCTCCCCGTGTGATTATTAAATAATGGTGCAACGAAGTGGATATTACCAGTTCATTTTCAAAATCAGTTTCAGAGATCTCCCCAATGGTAATCAACATGAATCATACAACCACAGAGGAAGCCCCATGGTAGAGTAAAATATAAGAACCATGGATGTTTTACCATGGTAATGGTTGTTAATTTCCACCTAGTGATGAAAAAACCAATCAATAATGAGGGCCCCCCTATATTGATAGTCATGAATGCAGTCACTGTGGTGGTCCTCACTATGATATATGACAGGAAATTCCTCCCCATAGTAGAATTTTCAATCCATAGGGAAGGTTTCCCCTAGATAAAATACAAATATCAATAACACAACAAGTACTCCCTAGTGAACTTATTTTAAATGAAATATCGTGGATTCAAAACACAGTCGATATAAAGGTCCTTCTCCATATGGGAAATCATGAAAACTAAGTTTATAAAGTTTCTCTCGATGATATAAAACACTAATGTCCAATCCATCAAAAAAGCACCAATCTAAGAATATAAAATGTCCTTTCCTAGAAAAAATTATTGAGGTACTATATATAGTGATAGAAAAAGGAAGAACCTAAGTCGTTATCACCGTGGTACCAGTTGTAGCGATCATCCCCATAATAAATCCTACTATAAACACAATGTAAATCTCTATACTGACAGATAAGAAGTCATTAGGCAATAATTACCAACATGTTTAGAATAAGATAAAATCTATGGAGAACCACCCCATGGTTCCTTTTATGAATATCCTCATTATGGTTGAACATAGCAAAAAACAAAAAGGCTCTCCATGTTTCATAACAATCCCAAAGATAGAATCTTCTTAAGAGGTATATATAAATTCAAATAAAGATACACTTTTAACTCCATTATTATATCAAAATAATTCGTCTCAATTAATTGGTGATTTATGTTAACAGTCATTATAGGTTTTTCCACTACACTCTTAAATCATTTATATAGTTTAAAAAGTTTAAGATAATTGTTTCTCAATTAAAAAGTATTCAGAAAGAATATTTATCATCACAAAACTGTAAAAAAATTCATTGAAGATAATTATTGTTATTTCAATAAGTTGGAATATTTATCCATAAAAAATAAATTCATTTTTTCCATTATCACTTCTTAGTATGTCATTCATATGATTTTTTATATAGAAATAATATCATCTTTAAACATCATTAATTGCAAAAAAATTAGAACTTTTAATGTGAACATTATTGGCTTACGAGTGGTATGGAGTTCATTTTAAGGAGTTAAATGACTAATATCACATAGTCATGCACATTTCTCTTATATTTCACTAGAAATATAAATATGATATGAAATTTGTGTGTCTATAAATGTATTTATAAAATAACCGTAGGGAATATAATAAAATAATCAGTTGGGCTTCCAATATTTATTTATTAGAGGATTCAGATAATTAATATTTTTTTTCACTAATAATATTTAAGATAGATCTTTCTGACAAATATGATTCTACCATAGTAGTTTCACTCCAATCTCAATATCAAGGATATATCAGTCAAATATTTAGAAGGAAATAGAAGATTTCTAGATCACAATGTTGACACACATGTATGGAATAATAATTTCATTGCCTATAAACTAGTTTCTATGAGTGTGAAAATGGGGACATGTCTATGATAATGTCAACCTATAAAAAAGGATTTTTCTTCTTCAATAAGAGTCAATCCAATAGAACCGTACCATGATATCGTACAACTAGAAGATACAAGGATATATGTGAGAGATGCTATAAGATCCACATCAACAAATAAAACATCCCTCTTGAAATCCCATCCCACATGGATAGTATAATATTTATCCCCACCAATATCTTTAGATTCATTAAATAATGAGTCTAATACCTTAATTAATGAGGAACCCCCTCATGGAAATTAGTATTAAAAATGACGAAAATAACACTATGGGGAACTCAACATATATATCCATAAGTAGTTAATGAGCCAACCAAATTGATTAAATCATGTTTAGAAGTTGTTATAAGATATTTAGATAGGTTCACCTATCATCAAAATTCTCTCATTTAATCTTAATATGATCATAATATGGGGAAATAAAAATAAGTATAAGTCCAAAATTTTTATATAATCTAAAAAATAGAAAATACTATTTTATTGTGAATAAAAGATTAATGGTTATTCTATCGAATATAATTCTACATTATTCTAAAATATAGATGAGAACTTTTTTTAATCAATGTGATTAGAAATAGTAAGTGTACAACTATTAACACTATTAATTTTATCGATCATGATAAGAAAATTTGGCATAAAAAGGAGAAGGAATCCATAGATAATATCATTCTTATTGGTGTATATCAAAACAGTCTTTGTGGGTGATACCAATGAAAAAATCATGTTGTATGGTATACTGTAAACATTCCTTTTTTTGACCACTAAATAATCTACGTCCTATGATGTAGGAATTGTTTTGGATAAATCTATATCCCACCCAATAACTAATGGCGTTATGAAAATTTTAGTGGATTAAATTAATACCCATTATGAGGCAAAGATATAAATTCTCAAAATTAATAATACTAAACTAATCGTGGGGAATACACATACTAAATAGGAATTTCACTATAAATACCTACCCATGATGGTTGACCATCCTAGATGGAAATATTTCATTTAGCCAAAGAAAATTTATAAGGGTAATAATTGAGAACCAATGATCTCACAATCACAATTGATTAATTTTAGATTCTTCTGATTATAAAGAGTGTCCTATTCTATTCCATATTGTAGGATTGACTAATGAATGTTATCAATTATAATAACAAGCTAGCTATATAATAAAAATGAATATATTAAATAGAATCAAGAGAATATATATTATATTTTTTCAATCCTTAGTTTCAGTCTATTTAAGCATAATTTGTAATAGTTCTTCTATTGATAATGATGTATTTGAAGTGGTTGGATAGGAATCCTCGTCCACTCAACTCAGGATACAAAGAAATATTTGTATTTCATTGTACATAAAATCCATGATAACATCATAATCACTTCTTATCCAATTATTTCCTGATTTTGTGCACTATATATAAATAATAAGTAGCTAAACTAAAATATTCCATTTGAATCCTAGATATTACAATATTTTCATTGTAAAACAACTCAGTATATTGATTTTTAAAAAATTAGTAGAAACATAAAAATAAATTACTATACTAATTCAGATCCACCTTTAAGTAAATAAGAATTTTTTATCTCCATAACTGTATATAACAGTATAATGAGAGGCCTATAAAATTCATTTATATTGGGAAGGGTATAATATATTCCATGTACATATAAAATTTCCATAAGATGATATTTAAAATATTTATAGTTAATATCCATGATGAATTATCCCCCATGTTAATTTTATTGAAATTATTTTGGAGGATTATTACAGATTTCTTAAAAGGATCAAAATTTATAAGATTCTATTTAGTAATCCAAGAAAATTTAAAAAACAGCAAAATTATAAAAAATAATATTTTAGGAAGAATAAATAACTAATATCACTCCTAATTCATCAGTTACCCCGACCATTGATTCTATTTCAATGATATTCACTATAGTGACTCCTATTTAATAATAATAGGTGTGAAAATTTCATCATGTTGAAAGATAACACTTGAAAAAGGGGAAAAGTTATTGGGACACATAATCTAGAAAGGATATGGTTAATAAAATCCAAAATGATCAAGTTTGAAGATATATCAATCTAGTACTAAAAAATACCATAAAAACATTATAAGTTACCACCAATCTAGTTGATGTTGTGAAAAGTGTTCACATACTCTATTTCCCTTTTTAATTAATATTTGTTAATCCAATCCAATAATGATTTCATTTCAAAGTCAATCATAAAATTATGTTTAATTAACTAATTTATTTTCACAATTACAAATATAATGTAATATTTTTTTCATACAGTTCCTTAGTCGGATAAAAGGAAATTAAATAGGTTTACAATATGAATATTACGATTTTTGGTGTTAAGATTTCTCAAAAGAGAATATATCATGCAACTTAAATACACTTTGTAATATTTAATAAACCATTGATGTATTAAATTATCATTATAAATTATGTAATTACCTATTTTATTAATAACAGGCCGATAAATTGCGAAAATAACCACTAATGAATAAACGATCAATATTAGAATCATATATATACCTGAGTCCAATTATAAACCTTATAAACATTTTCCCCTTCATTTGAAGGATTGTAACCAACTCGTTAAAATAAAAATTCATTTGATGAGTAAAATATCATGATTATATCAAATTATTTTGATTTATAGTCTAAAATTATGATCAATGTGAATTACATTTAATATACATTCAAATAATCAATTATGGTGGTGGACACCATGGTCAATGAAGAGACACTTGAGGTTGAATCTATAACCGAGTTTTTATCCCCATGTAAATAATATATGTTTTAGAAACATTGATAAAGTCCCAGAAAAATCCAAATTGGAATATTTATCTAACCTCTTGTCCTTATATGAAAATAATATTTATTCCCAATTGGTCGATATATAAGTTTACATATTGAATCTAGGATAAGATCACTATGTTGAAATATCATGGCACTCTATCATATATTAAATAATAGAATCTCCAAATGAAGAAATAAAACCTTGTCTTCATGGTTATCACATCGTTTTATTCCTAAATTCTAAAAGTACGAATGTAGAAAATATCCCAAATTTTTTTATTAAAGAATCCCTCTATCATTCTAGAATCACTCTCAATTCTATACTCCCACTATCGATACCAATAACTTAATGAATCCACAATTTGGGATTTATCAGATCATTAACCATTCAATATCCACATGTCCACCACCAATAAATATCTGACTAATATCGTATTTACTATATAAAACATGGTGGTCATATTAATTGTGAAATATTGGGAGGAAATGATATAAAATAAAATCATAAACATATATGTGTATAAACTAAATGACAATATTAATTTTTATTAATCCTTCATTCGTTATAGAATAAGAGTAAAATTAATTTCAATATGAACACTCAACCATTTCTAAAAAATAATAATTATTCATTCCTTTAAATTTCATGACTTATAGTTTAGAAAAAAAGGGATCAATTATCCTTATAATAGAAAAAATTATATTCTATATTTTGGGCCTAATTTATTATTATTTTTTATAGTGGTTTATCAATATACCACATTAAATTCACTTATCATGAGAATATTGGTCCATTTTTGTATTGGATTTCCATTATTAGAACTCCAATAATTAAAATAATTTATTTATATACATGTTGAGGTAGTAATGGTTATAATTCAATTTATTATTCCAATAAATAGAGTAATACTAAATAACTAATCTGGGAGCCATTTACTTAGTTTTATATGAACCCAATATTTACTAATTTTTTCTTTATTAAGTGTAATTAAGATAATATAAAAGATATGGGGAAATTATTTAACTAAAAGACACTATTTAGGTTATAATACACACTAGACTATAAAAAACTCATAGAGACCACTATAATTATGTAGTTGATTATTTTATAGTATATATGTTTCACATTAAAAAAATATAGACATGTTAATTATTAAGGACCAAACAACCAAGAAAAAATATCCCACCCCCGGATCAACATTTATTACAATGTATTAGAAGATGGATTTTTATTAATATCCAACTAAAATTGAAAACAATAATTTTTAACCCAAATTATTTTTTCATTGATTTGTATATCTATTTTTTTTGTCAAATTATTGACTGATATTTAATTGATGACGTAATAGAATTTTCATCAAATAATGACTTTCTAGTGTAGTCGACATTGGGGTTTGGTACCATTTCCTCAATTCAAAATATTTTAACCGATCTTGACGTGATATTATCTCTTCGTAAAAAATATGTAATTATTGATGAAAATTATATTCCACTATAATCCTTAAATAATCATAAGGATGCCCCTTAAAACATTTTTAGGCTAATAAAGGATAATATCTTAGATTTTCATCACACTCCTTTTTGAAAAGTGTCTCCACCAGTGAATTTGGGTATTGAATAATACTGAAAACCTAGGATAGTTAGTGCCTATAAGGATCCTGAGGGGTAGTAGTGGATAATTTAATTTTTTAAAAAAGACATGGATCTATTTGTGAGAAGTTGTACCAAGAAGTTGGCATTAGATCCAAATGTCATTATCTATATACATGGCTTACCTAAAATTCTATGTGGATATAAAAATGTATCTATATTAATTTTTCAATCACATAGTTTTAAGGTGGATGTTATGGTTGATAAATGGATTTAGGAAAATTTATTATTAGAATTCCCAAACATAAAATGGAGCGCCATGATTTCTCATTGTGAGAAGATGGAAAAATACATCAATCCCTATATAGACACCAATAATTATCATTTCATAAGTTTATAATCTAAATCACAATAATAACACTTTGTATTTATACAAATAAGAGATTCAAGTACTTTCTATTTATAAAAGTGTATTCTTCATTTAAAAAAACATGATTGCTCTTAAAGATGAAGAGATTGTTTCATTTATTTACCATGAATGAGTGTATTTTTACAAAATGGATTTTATTTCTCTAAAAATTTATGACAAACATTCCATAGATTGATGAATGATATCATTAATAATCAACTTTAAAATATCATTAAATGTTATGTTGATGATTTAATTTTAAAATCCTATATCTTCCCCAGTAATTTTTTGATAAATTGGTTTTGTTTTTTGCTATTGGATTACAAAACCAAAAGTTTAATCCACTAATGTTTGAATTAAATATGTATTTAAGAAAATTAGTTTATATTTTGCAGTGTTATAATGTAATCAAGTTAAATCATATAAAAACCAATGAAATACTCAAGATACAGCCTCCCCAAAATATGTTAATATTTTAATAAATACAATGAAATATCACCTACATCAACTATATCATCCCCATCCAAGAAGGAAAGTGTATACACATCAGTAATCAAATAAATAAAGGTAAAACATACTAGTGGGATGAATAATTCTATTTTTTTTTAGATTACATTATTTAATATCCTTCATACCCTCTAGTGTTTATGCTTTCCTAGAATAAAAGAATCTTATTGAATATGGGGATAATATGTAATGGTTACTCAGTGAAATTATTCCCCATAATAATGATGTGGGAAAAAATAACCATTTTTATCATAAATAAATATTTCTGTATATTTAAATTTGATATACTACCATTGAGACTAATTTAAATAGTTTTATATTTATAGTCAATAAGCTATGTCATTATGTGTAGTAACGAAATTTTAACTTGAACTCATACCTCAATCCATTAAAATATATTCTCCAGCATCATATATTTAATCAATTATTGGACTGCAAGTTACTTTATTTTATTATTCTTGGAATGATAGAAACAACACAAGGAACCTCCCTTCAAGGAGGCCAAAAATAGTGAAGTCCAAGAGAATACCGTTGCACCACAGTGAAGCACTCAAGGGGGAGGGAGTTCAAACTATCAAATATCATATGTGGCTCCTCCTGTCTGCCCAATCGAGGGAGAGAATCTGCCGCAAAATTAGACTCCCTCAAACTGTGATGAATAACCCTTCCATAGTTAGTCTCCGCCCTGCACCTTCGAATGAGATAAATCGACTCCCATGGAGTTCCATGGCCTCCCTATAACATCTTCACTATAGTCTCGGAATCTGACTCCACCTCTGTCACCTGCATCCCTCTCCGCCTACACACCCTCAAACCAGAAAGGAGAGCCCAGACCTCCACACCCAAAGAATTCCATGAGCCATAAAAGGCACTAAAATCCAGTAGAACAGAACCCCAACAATCCCCAAGCAGACCACCTCCCCTCAAGACCCCCCCCATATAGGAGCCATCAATGTTCAGCTTCATACCCAGGTTCAGGGGGTGCCACCTCACCCATCTTTCTCTGCCTCTAGGATGAATGTAGGGGTGACTGAGCAGATTAAACACTGCCACCGATGAGAGCCCTCCTTTGACAAGAGAGGATAGCTTGAAAATGAGCGATTTAAGATAGACCTGGATAGACACAAAATACCTTTTAATTCCCAGTCGAATGTGGTTCCCGGCCTCCCAAATAACCCTACAGATAGCAACCGAAATCAGGATTTTGACAGCCCGCTCCATTGCCCTATTTTCGGTACCTGGGAGCCAGACAACCATGTAATCTTGGATACAGTAAGACTCACCATTAGGGAAAGGGGTAACTTTCGATAAGAACAAAATATTATTATGAGAATAAGAATTAAAAATAATAAAGTGATATCCCTTGATTCATGTACATAAAATACTTGAGTGGATGATTTTGGTAATCTAGAAATAGAACACAGTGAGAAAAATATGGATGAACTGATCATTCATATAACGAATTGATGAGTGTTTATTCTTATTCTAGAAAAATAAGTTCAAGATTTATACCACGGGTCATACCTGTTCTTCTCCACATATAACTAATATAGAAAAAAATAAGATATCATAGATTGTTGAGTAGTTTCATAACAGATTTATACCATTCTAGAAATACATAATAGAGAAAATTCATCCCATATAAGTGAATTTAATACTCTATAATGGACACGATTGACAAAAATTTCTCTATGAATAGTGTTTTTATTTAGATCTTCTTATATACATTAAATATAAATATATCCAAAATATTATTACCAACTTCCATGCAAGAAATTTTCGTACACATCATACTGAAATTAAGATCAATCATTTTATTAGTATACACATGAACGTTTATCCATCCATGACTCATAAATACTTGTAATTTAAAATAAGGTTTCACATATGCTAGGGTCTCAATATGTGTATTCATCAACCATCAGAGTTATTTCACACTAAAAAACCTCTTAGACTTTATAAATTTAGGGGATATATGTTTTATATTTATACCCAAATTTGACTAACTAAAAACTAAACTTTATTCTCCTATGTACCAATTTCTTTTTTAAGTGTGATGAAGTAATAACCGTGATGGATATCTAGATAAAAGGAATGATAAATTTTTGGATGTAAAAATCATAAAATTGATTATAGTTCCTAATTCCATTCTCAAAACAATTGGAAGATGCTTCTATGTGTATTCACTGATATATGTGAATTCAAATTTCAATATAATGTTTAATAATTCATTAGTGTTTCATAAAACTATGCTTTTATAGAGATGTTACGTCAGTATTAGATTATAAAATATCTTGTATTTAATGGAATAAAGGGATAAGTAGTACAAACATAAATAATTCCTCAATTATGTGAGAGGCACAACACCACAACAAATACCGAAATAAAGAAATCCCTATTTTCTATTGAGTATGATAGTTATGTGTTCCTATAATCTATTATTAGATAACATTACTAGAAATGATTTTTTTACACTATCTAATTTTGGATGTATGATAGAAGATACAATTAAATAAATTATTGAAACATGATGAGAGATGTTTACATGTGGTATGTAATATATTGGTTCATCATAAAAATATAATTTGGTAATTTAATAAGGAAGGTAATCTCTATTCACTCATTCAGGGATAGTTGGTGATACCCATGAAGATACACATGAATCTAGAATAAAAGTGGGAGACCCATACATTATACCCATGTTATTGTCCAACAAGGCCTACTCCTTAATTATAATGTAAGGAGTGCTTTTTACCCCTTCCACTAATGAGTGGATCCTTAGTAAATACTCTAATAAGTTCATTATATTTTTTTTCAGTCCATGAAACATGACATTAAATTCTGGGAAAAATATTTAGTACCAGATGACATTAAACATCATTGAAAAAAGTCTTTATCACATAACATGAAACCAAAAGGCATATAGTCCATGCCATATGACTCTATAAAGAATTAAACAAAGTCTTTATTTTTATAATCTTACTACAATATTTGAAGCTCTAATCTTATGATTATAAAAACCCAGACATGTGATCCATTAAGTATAACTACAATCATTTTAGAGTTGTATGTCCCAAATGACCTTAAACATCATAGATTAATCCATCCATACTTTTATTAAACTTCCTAGATTATGCTAACCCATATAACATCAAAAAACAATAATCCACTTACAAAAGTTCTTCATATGCATAATAGTTCCAAGTGTATTGTTTTTTAATTTATGATGTCTTGTCCACTTTAACTCAGTACTGTGAAATAAGATATCTTTCCTAATAACTATAAATGGATTTAATATTATTATCATAGGATATGTAGCAGTGTTAAAATCACATATCTTGGATCGAGCCAAAAAATCAATAATCGCCTCATTTCGTATTCATATCACCATAGTGTATGGTTTGTTAATTTATGTTACATAATCTATATTTTTATTGAACTAAAATTACATATAGTTGTGCCTAGATATAATATAAAATGAATTAATACAAAAAATCAATTCTATTTCTACCTCTCCACTACTCTTGTAATCAAATTGTATTGGTTTTGCAATTCTTGATAACGATTCTCTATCAATCATATATCAGGAAAAAAATTGCCCCTCTATAGAACTATGTGTGGCTAGATTATTATCATAATGGGATAAATATAAATTTTTGGATATCCTATATTAGTCCCACGCACTACTTCCACTCCACTATCATACCATTCAAAACACACTATTCAAACTCAATATGATTCTTTTTTAGTCGGAATATTCAAAATATATTTGAATACTTTCCATCCATATAATAAACATGATATATTGGTTGATTAAACTACCAAAGTGTTTTCATATCCATTAAAATCAAGTATGTATAATATAAATCTATCGATTAATTTTGGTTTTTTAACATGATATTTATTTATAAATTTCATGCAACCATTAAAAAAATATATTTTTATAGAGTAATTTAATATCGATCCACATTGTCCGTGATAGTATTATTATAGAACCTTTAATTATATAAAGGTTAGTTATCATACTTAGAAAATATGTCTGACTGAATGGTAAAATATATATTATTTCAATGTTTTTAAATGCTTTCCAAGACCATCCATAATCTTTTCTCCAAATATAATTCAAATATCATAACCCATGATTGACAATAGCGCACCCAATTGTATGTAAATACATAGAAATATTATCGTCACTCATACAATAATTTGGTTTTAATGAAGGATAAATAAGCCAATATACTAATATATAACAAAATTTATACCTAATTAAATGTCATTTATATTAGTATCACATTAATTCATGTCAATTTATTTATTTTTTATGGAATAATATTTATTTATTAGCACAAAAATGAGGTCTATGTTCTATGAATTTAATCACAGAGACTTTATTAATCAATATATTATGAACTGAAACACTAAACATCGAATATATTCGAATAAATATGTATTTAAATTGTCTGTGCATGTTCCCCAGTAAAGAATATTATACTATAATTTGGCACATAATTCAAATTAGGTACATTATACCATTTTTTAAAATACATCACCTCTCTCGGATGATTCATGAAATGTGTCCATAAACAATATGTATATTATTTTATGTTAGATTAAAAAATATTAAATCAGGTTTAAAATTCATTTTCATTTCTTCATTTTTCACTGTGTTAGATAACATGATTCTATGTTTTACAACCATAAACTCTAAATAACATATTTTTTTCTAATTTAAAATATATTAAAATTAAATTAAGAGTGACATAAATATTTTTTAGGATAACAACACAATGAGGTAATCCAAAAATAATAATATTTACTTACTAATAATTTACTTTATGTTTAATAAGAGGAGAATTAGAGTTCAAAAAATAGAAGTAAAAAAACTCATGAAGTATACATTTGAATCATGTAAAAGTTGATTAATTTTTTAGTAGTATATACAAATTATACAATGATTATGAAATTAAAAATATAACTTATTAATCATGGGTTATTAATATTTTATGTTTTATATTTTTTTATTTCTCCAATATTATATTTCATAAAATTATTGGTTTTTTAATGTAAATTCTTAATATGAAACCTTTTATGGTTCATTTTGTATGCCGTTTAATTATGAGCCACCCTTTTGGAAAAAATTATACTATCTAATTCAACATAAAAATTATATTCGTGAAACAATAGTTTCTATAAAATATAAAAAAATAAATACTTTATAGTAATCATGTTAAAAAATGAAAAGAGAGGATATATAAATAGAAAACTCTCTACTTTAAGCCTTTCCATTTTCCTATGTAAGAAAAGTAAATATTTTAAAAGAAATTAAAATTATAAAAAAACATTCCAGGTTATAAACCACAAAATTTAATCCTAATAAAAAACAAGACACTTCACTAGTTATGAATTTATGTTTCATACAATATACATATGTCAGGGAAAAAAATAAAGGAAAAATATGTTAACAATTTTATGTTTAGATCATATTATGTGAAACCGAATTATCAAAAATATTCTTCAGTATCTCTAAATTTATTTTCCATGGCCTAGGAAAAAGTAAGCGTGTAAAATGAGAAGGTAGAAATCATATAGGATCTATCCCTTTCTCCAAAAAAATTTCATTCACAAATAATTTTATATACCAATTGAATGAAAATTATATAAATTCTTCATATCATCAACAAAATGAGCTAAAAATATTCAACGTTATTTTTTAATAGAATTTACGTCTTCAAGTTATTCAGTTAAATGATCATATACCAAAATTGTTCTGTTTTATAAAAAAATTCAATGAAAATTATATCAATTAATAGTGGGATGATATTTAGGGTCCTTAAATATTCGGTGGCCATAAATTTTATTTTAAATTCACATCATATCGTGGATACATGAGTCGTTATCAACAAAAGTCTTTTATAAGAATAGTTAATGGGTTCATTGATTTATTTGAAAATATCCCTCGTATAATAGTGAATAGAATAATTTCTTATATGTAATTAATTAGACACCCATGGTATATTAATGACCGCAAAAAAATGTTTCCCTAATTCTATATGTTATATTGTATCATCATAAATTGGAAAATTCATATAAATTGGAAAAACATTAATAAATTAATATGAATGGAATCCCATTAGTATAAAGAACATTATAATTTCTTATTATCCACTACGTAGTAACTAGGCCATTTTCATGATCCTAATTAAAATTCAGCCTAATGTTTTTATGTAATTCAAATAATATGGTTGGGTTGTTTACATTACCAATGCTCAACATATTCCCACATACCATAATATCTTATTTTAACATTATAATTATTATCATATTAATTTACATATCTGTATTCTAGTTATTTAGGTTTATTAAAATACCATTACTGTTACTAACTAACAGATTAATCCTATCTTCGAAATAAATTTTTAGTTTTCACTATTATTCCCACATATATGTTAATATGAATCATTATGAAGATAAAATTCTCTGAGACATGATTAAACTCTTAATTATAATTGATTTTTTGTTGAGACCCCACTATTGGTAAAAAGTTCATTTATTTTAGTTCCACCCCTTGGAAAAAAAATTCCTTAAATTCAGGAACTCCATTTGGAAATGAATCATTAGTCAAAAACCTTTGAATGATAAAACAAATTTTGTTGATATCTTCTTCTGGGTAACCATATATTTTGGTCTATATCTTCCACATATTAGTAAAATACCACAAATCAATGTCATTATATTATTCAAAAAAGTTTATTCAAGATTCAATTCTAGAATACAAAATAATTGAGTAATGATCCAACATTTTTCATGCCTCTATGTGATGATTTAGTTCTAGGAACATAAAATATATCCATAGAATGAACAAAATATCTCTATCATAATATAGAATGAAATTTTATTCTGGTAAAAATAAATGCATTTATAGTAGAGTTTTATGTGATACAATAAATACATCACACCCATTTCTATGTTGATAATGATACGATATTCACATGGAGAGGTGAATATAATGAGAGCTTCATTGTATTAAGTAGAATAATATATGGTCTCCAGGTACCTCATGATCTATCATTAACCAAGGGTGTATATCCTCTAAAAAAATAAATTATATGGTTACATGGTTATGAAAATAACTTTTCTATAGTAGGTTATGGATCATATGTAATTTTAAATTAAAAAATTACATAACATATTTATTTGAATATAAATGTTTTTTTGGACGTCCTTTCTCCATGAAAAACATACTATATTTTTAAACACCGTAGAAAGGGTAAATAAATTCCATTATAATTGATTTGGTATCTCAAGGACCTAAAATGAAGTACCAAATGAAATATTATGTTAATTACCATATTTTTTTCTATACACTCTCTGATCAATACTGATGTTTCTCCCTATTCTATACACACATATTTCTTGTATATGAACAACTTTGTTCACCCTCAATCATGAATAATGACATTCCGTACTTAAATATCATCATTGGACCCTCACGCAACCTAATTTACACCTCAACATGAAAATATATACATGAAAGTTTACAAAAAAATAAACAGAAATTTTTTACTATATTTGTGTATCATTCACACCTCCATTATTTCGTAGGTGCTTGAGGGGGTTACTGTAATTATTATGATCAAAGAAATGTCTTTCCTATAAAAGGTCCCCCATCCTCAAGAATTAATAGAATATGATAATTGTATAATAATAGATCAATGGGGTCTTGTTTGAGAAAAAAAATATTCCACAAAAAATATAGTAAATTTTAAAATAATAAAATAATTGATAGAGATCAAAAATGGGGGGATTTTAGACATCTAGATGTCATATTTAGGGAACCATGTGAAATAACACTTTTCCAATGTCTTTAAATACTTTTGGAAGAATGTATATTTCAAGAGAGATCACTCTAAATAAAATACCAAATTCATGGCTCTTTTGTATATCTAATCTAGAGAGGATATTACCAATCCTCAATAGATAAAATTGGTGACCCTCTATATTAGGATTAAACCCTAGGAGAAACCTTACTATTTCCCGTTTGTTATCCCAACAACCATATTATTAACTTTTCACCCTATTCAACCACATTAAATATAATTTTATCTATCCATAAGCCAAATATTTCATTTGTATATAAATGGTACTCATTTTTCTTTCATGTGGAATATATCATATTTTATTTCATTATTAATTGGTATTTATGAACCATTAATAGAACTATTTTTTGTGTTCCTCTTCTTATCATGGACCATTAGATTCCTTCAAATCATGACCTCCTTGATAATTATGACTCACCATATTGAAAAAAATGGTGTCTTTAATGGACAGGAATATCAATCATGTATACTGTTAAACAGTTCTTATATATCCAGTGTAACGACCCAAAATTTTGAATAATTTTTTGGTTTAATAATTTTTTGTGTTATATTATTTTATACTTAATAAAACTATATTCTTTAATAAAATAAGTTAGAATAATTAAATGAGACTATTGGTTTTATACTTTTATATGATTGTTGGTCAATATGACCGTTGGAAACTAAACTCTTAACATTACAATTATTATTCATAAATACAAGTGATCATGGTTAATTAATATAGAATGAAGATTTTATGGCCTTATCCAGTTGACTCGCCCCGTTCGAATCACATCTGACAAAACTTTCGAAGGAGGTGGCACCATTGGGATTTTCTCTAGACCAAGAACAAGCTGAACTTGATCATGTGAAGCATGAATGGAATCGTCTATGGGAAATGATCAAGCTGATAGAGGTCACTACTTGGGAAATCCTGGCTGAGCAGCCCCATGATTCTTTCACCTTAGCAAACCTTACACTTAGGTCCTAGGCTAGTGTTATAATGGAATATGTAACAAGACATTAGTTTCTTTGTGTAATCCATTGATATAAATAAAATTGATATTTCTTCATATGGAAATGTTTGTGAATTTCAAAGGTCCGAATAAATATAGCATGTATATTTTTGTTGAATTTTGGAAAAAAATGGATATTTTAAAATATTTATTTTATTCTTAAATAATTAATAATGTGTAATGATTTCCAAAAAATGGTATTCTACTGTTGTGTTTAGTAATAAATTTGGAGTCTAATAAGATCATCATAATTTTTGGTGAGTGGTAAATTATGAATAGAAATTTTATGCTTATGAATAGTAATGTGACCAAATGGAATAGTAACCTCACTAAATAATGAATTAATATAATTTAAACAGCTTGATTAGGTAATGCGATTCAAGAAAATAAGTGAATAACTATTTCAGAAATTATTAGATATGTATTGGTTTTCTTTTTGGGGAATTGTGTTTTTATTTAAAAATTAAATTAAAAAAAATTTAGAAAATTATTTTCATAAAATGGAGTTCATTTTTGAATTCAGAGCATCGATATGGGTTAAGGTAAATTTTTGGGATTTTTATGAAACAATTGAATTTTCATTAAATAGTGTTATTATTTAGAAATAAAATTAAAAATATTTTGAAAATTATTTTCATAAAATGGAGTTCATTTTTGAAATCAGAGCTTCAATATTTGGTTAAGGTGAATTTTTGGGATTTTTCTGAAATAGTTGAATTTTCAGTGAATTTCCATTTTATTTAAAAAATTAAATTAAAATATCTAGAAATTTATTTTCATAAAATAGAGTTTATTTTTGATTTCAGAGCATCGATATTGAGTTATGGTAATTTTTTGTGATTTTTCTGAAACAATTGAATATTTGGTGAATAGTAAAAATTACAATTTTGAGTTTCGGGTGTTTAATGGCATCATTAAGGATGTAATAAATATGTAATCATTCTGGTAGACTCATGAATAGTATGATATGCAATGAGGGATCCCATGTGGGTAACACTAGGGTAAAACACCATGGTCAAACCCATGGTTTTGCAAATATCACTGATTAGGTGTCCCTTGGAAATTAATAATTTATTCCCTCACTTTTCCAATAACTATCAATCCTTTACCTCATCCATTGTTGTCCCAAATACTCCTCAACGATGTTATGGTCTTTTACCTCCAAAGTATTCCTCCCAAGGTTCCCTCAAGCCTTCCAAGGTCCCGATCATCATGCTTTCGAAGTTACTCTTCACGGTAACAGAATCTTTCACCCTCCTCTTTTAATCCATGACTTCCTTTATGTTGTGCCTTCTAGTTTCAATCTAATTATGTTCAGGGTGTGTTCCTATATGTTCTTATTACTGTCCATTTCAAGTCTAACTATTGAGACACACTTTACACTGTCGTCAATTTTTTTTCGAAATTTTTAAGTGACGCTGTTAGGATTTCAAATTTCTCATAAACGAAATCGCATTTCCTCTTTTCCTTCTTGTTTTATTTTCATTTGGTATGTCTTTAAAATATCCATAACATGATATTATTATGTTCCCATACTGTATTATGAATTATTTATGACTGTGTGACCCTTGGACACTATTTTTTCTATGTTTTCTAAAACCATGTTATATAGCTGTTATGCTGGAGAAATTTCACCTCAAAATTTCTATCTATTTCTCTCAAGAAATACTCTTGTTTATTATTTGAATAAGCAAACCTATATCATTTCTATGAGTGTTATTAAATATATAAAAATGATATATTATATTTATTAATTGACTTACATTTATCCATCACTCCCTATCCATGGTTTATAAACGATATAATGATCTTATTTTTCAGAAATTTTAAAAACATCACGATTTAGAAATGAAACCTCTTTTTTTATACTCTTTGGGTTATTTATGAAATGTTTGATTATGATATCTATGTCTCACATAAAATTAATGATATATTAAGTGTGTTCCCTGATAGCGCTCAATGAATTAGGTAAAGAATTAATCTCTAGAGATGACAAGTTTCACGATACCTTGGTGAATAACCTTGGTAATTTTTATGATGCGTCTGGGATAAACCTTGGATATATGTTCATGAATATCTAAATGAAATGTTGTATTCACATATTAAATATATGATTCATATTCTAGTTATTATTATATGCATATTTTCCTATTTCTCATGTCTTCATATTTGTCATTTAGTTCTTATTGATATCACAAGTAAACTGATTCCCATGTTTATCCCTTACTGGGCCTTCTTCTCACCCATTCCTTTGATGTATGTCTCCAAGATAGGAGATGCAGTAATTATACATAGGATGAACCTATTATTAATCCCTAAAAGTGGTTTATAATAATATTTTATGTCTTTTTCTTGTATTATGTCCCAGGTTTCCAAGACACTAGACTTTAAAGATTCTCTATTTGTAAAATGTAATGAAATTTTATGAAATAAAATGGCAGGATGCTATAGTTGGTAATAGAGGATTGTTTAGTTATTTATGGAAATTATCATATGAAAACTTTATGAAGAAACCTATAGAATATTTTAAATATTGTATAACATTATAGTATTTTGGTGAGTATAGTGTAAGTGTTTTATCAAGAAAATAAATCCCTATCCAGATACGAGAAGGTAGAGGTGGCTCTAGCACCGATGTAAATAGGGGTAAAACCCGAAAACACTACATTGATCTAGAATTGAACGGGAAATGGTACACGACAATAGGAATTTCTACACTCTTGGTTACGACACTCTCGGGGGATATGTTTGGTTAATCTCAAGATTTTTATGAATCATTATGAGTGAATTATAGAGAAATGTAATTGTATAAGCATGATATTTAAAGATATAAAATCCTTTATAGTTAAAATATTCATAAATGATATAAGTTTCTCACTAAGGTTTCAATATTTTAAAAAATGGTGGGAAATATGGGTAATTGTCCAAATGGTGAATGTAATGGAGCACACGCTGACGATCCTTTGATGGAAGCCGGAATAGAAACATTCAAGACAATGATGAACCAACTGACTCAAGTTATGGGAAATAACTTTATTCATGCTGAGAGACGGATCTCACTGCGAAGGGAACAGAATTATGTTGATTCTTTTATGCATCAATGACTACCAACTGTCAGTGGATCGACTAACCCATTTATTTCTATGTAATGTATCAGCTCTATTAAGAATATATTTTCTATGATCCGATGTTCATTGTAAGAGAATATCACCCTAGCTATCTATTGCTTTGAAGGAGAATCTGATCAGTGGTGGGAACTGATTAAAAACACAAGGAAAAGAGTGTATTCTGAAGCTATGGAGTGGGAATAGTTTAGAATGATCTTCTTCAGTAACTATTTCCATCGTTCCATGAGAAAAAGAATGTAGAAGGAGTTCCTTGAGCTGAAGTAGAAGGAGAATGAATTTGTGGGAAGCTATGTGATGAACATCATAAGGATTTCAATTTAAACATCTAGAATTGTCATGGATCCAAATGGTTAGGTTGACAGATTCATCGGTGGACTGAGACCTCATCTTCAGAAGAATCTATCCAACCTTGACTATGAAATCTATGATGAAATCATGTGGAGTGCGATGAAAGTCAAGCTGGAGTTTGGTAAGATGCAGTGGTCTCATAAATCAAATGACAAGAAGAGATCGTTGGATCCCAGTTTAGGGAGTAACTTTGATCAGGTAAGAGGAAGAAAGAAAGTGAAACATTCCACGTGTAATAAATTTGGGAAGAAACATTCAAGGATCTTCTTTCTCGGGAGTGTGAAATGATACAAGTGTGGAAGAGATAGCCATATTGCCAGGAATTCTCATAGAGACGTGAAACCTAAAATTCCAAACACTAAGGAAACGTTTAAGATGGTGTAGGCCCTACCTGATGTCCAGTGATTTATGAGTGGAAAACGTGGTCACTTTCCCAATCACTGTCCAAATCTAAGGGTAGTGGAGGGGAACCACGATCAGCGCCAGCAAAGGCCAAGGGAGTAAGGCCCTACTTGTACTATTACAACAGCTAAAGTTGAATCTCCGAATGATGTGGTCTCTAGTACTCTTGTTGTCCTCTCAAAGCTAGAAAGAACATTTTTTGATTCTTGTTCTATGAATTCCTTTATTTCCTCCATGTTTTCAATGAATTTTGAATAAACCCCCAATTTTCAAAAAGTAGATTTATCATTCAAGACTCATGGTGGGATTATCCAAGCATTATCAGTGTGTAGAAACTCTAGATTTTAATTTGGTTAGCAAAATTTTATGGAAGATCTAGTAGTCATTCCCATGAAGGAATTCGATGTTATACTAGGGATGGACTGGCTCTCAAATTATAATGCCAATATCAAATGTCGGAGTAAAGAAATATTAGTAGTATTGAATGGAAAACCTACAGTTATCTTCCATGGAGAGATATCTCAACCGGATTCTATTAAGAAGAAACCCCTATATCCTTCTTTATGGAGTTGATCTATGAAGAATGAGAAGGGGATTTGAGTTTAGGGTTTGAAAATGTCCCTATCATCGAGGAATATGTTGAAGTATTTCCTTAGGAGTTACACGGACCTCACCCTGAAATATAGGTAGAGTTCTCTGTTGAACTCGTAACTAGATCTCATCCAATATCAAAGTCCCCACATAGGATTGAAAATGTGAAGAAATAGGAATTAAAGAAACATCTCCAAGATCATTTAAAGAATGGGTTTATCCTACCAAGTGTGTCTCCATGTGGGGCATCAGTTCTTTATATGAAGAAGAATGATGGATTGATGCAGTTATGCATTGATTATAGAGAACTCAATGGGATCACAGTGAAAAACAAATACACTTTTCCATGAATTGATGATTTATTTGACCAAATGTTTTGGGCTCAATTCTTCTCTAAAATAGATCTTTGATCTGGTTATCATCAATTGAGAGTGAAGAAAGAAGTTATTCCAAAAAATCCTTCTAATCATGTTATGGGAATTATGTGTTTGTTGTTATTCCCTTCAGACTGATTAATGCACCTTCTATTTTTATGTATATGATGAATAAAATATTTAAGGACTACCTTGATAAAATTGTGGTAGTTTTTATTGAGAATATTCTGATATATTCAGAAATTCGCAAGGAGCATAATGATCATCTAAGGGTTATTTTAAAAACTCTACGAAAGGAGAGGATTTTTGGAATGTTTTTTAATGTGGATTTTGGTTACAATAAGTTTCTTTTTTGGGGAACATTGTTACCAATGAAGGAATCATAGTTTACCAAACAAAGACAAAAGTTATAGAGGAGTGGCCTCAACCTATAATAATAACTGAGATTCTAAGTTTCTTTGGAATAGGAGGATTTTATAAGAGGTTTGTGAAAAACTTTTCACAACATTCTATCCCATTAAACATGTTAACTCGAAAATGGGTCATGTTCTTCTAGAGAAAGTAATGTGAGGGCTGTTTCCAAGAGCTGAAGAAGAGACTGGTTTCTTCACCAATGTTAACTATACAATGTAGTGGAGAAGTAATTGTTATTTTTAGCGATGAATATATCAATGTGCTTGGGTACGTGATAGAACAAATATTTTCAATTAATTTATATTGAATATCACTGTTTTAAACTCGCAAAAGTGTTCTTATAAGATGAATTGTTTCATTTTTATGATTTTGGTGTTATTTTGAGCTGAATAGTAAAAATTGGCCATTTTGGATTTTTAACAGTTTTAACTTATTTATGTATTTTGGCCATAACATTATCTACACTGATCCGAATTGAAAAATTCTTTCTTTTAATGATTCTATACATCTAGTACTTCATTTACTATATTTGGACTAAAATCTGAATCGGCCATATGGAAGCTCAAAAGAATCTCACAATTTGGCTCAAGAAAACTGTTTCCAGTTCTGCCTATTTTTGGTGTGGGATCCATAACTCATCCATTGTGGGCCCAACGCTTGCAAAATTCGGTGGGTGGACGCGAAAGTGGTTTTGGAGCATCTTTTATGAAGGAGGCACCGCGGGATTCGTCCGTTTGAGGGTCCATTAAAGCTGCCTAATCTAGGGTTTGACGTTTTGGATATTCTGACTGGACAGAATAAATTATCAGAATAAAAGGGCCATAACTCTCGGAATACCTGTCCAAATACGCTGAGATATTTAGGGGACACGTCCAAGACAATTATGCACAACATTGAAGAAGGTCTCAACGCATGAAGAGGTCATTTATTGGGTCCAAAACGTGACAACATTCGGAGGACAGAAATCTGGCTATAAAAGGAGGAGAGCTCCTCCTCCTCAACACATCCCATTCTCCACCCCATTCCTTCTGGGGCACCAAGGAGAAGAACTTCTCAGATTTTTCTTTTATTTATTTTGTTTTAAAATGTCTCTCCTCTCCCGCATTATCTCTCTTACCCCATCCATGGAGGGGTAGTTTCATTTGAGTGATCGGAAAGAGGGGAGGCTGGACCTATGTGTTGTGCTTGAGTTTTGTGCTTGAAATGAATAAAATTTGTTCTTCTTTCTTCTTCCGGTTCCAATTCATAATTCAGTATTAAATTCCTAATGCGGTTGTGTTAAGGTTTTTATTCTGAAATTATAAATTGCTTTGGTCGATGATCACATCTCCCTCCACCCAATTCTAATCTTTATACGGTGGAACATGATTAGGGTTGGGTGGTGATTGCTCGACGGTTGTCAAGCACGTGTATAGGATTGTATGTCGAAATCTTGGATTATTAGGGAACAAAAATTCCAGTTCTGGGATTGCTCTAATTAATCAAGAGACCTTCTACAACCCTAAACACATTTTAAGGAGGATAGACCAATCTAAGGTTTTAGAAAGGGATATTCTAATCACATCTCTCTTACCAGCTTAAGGAAGAAGAAGAGATAAAATTTGGAAACCATGATGGCACAACACTAAGTCTAGCCGAACCATATCCGATCACTGTCTTTATAATTTGTTAAAATCAATCAATTTCTGTTGTTTGTTTCTCTCATATTAATTCAAATTTGTTAAAACCAATATTTTTAAGAAAACCAACAAAAAGTGACAACCTTGTTTTGTGTGCACTCCTTTTCGGGAGACTACCTAGGATCAACTGCTATACTATACTTAGGTAAATAAAATATTGTTTTGCCACGCCCCATGACAGGCGTGCATCAAACTTGGCACCGTTGCCGGGGAGGCAGTGTCTCAAAGTTTTTTTAAAAATAAAAATAAAAAAAATCTCTTTTGAATGACCCGTAGTTCAAATAGCAATTTATTAGAATTTGATTCAGAAATTGAGCGCACAATACCCAAATTGAGAAATCATAATCTTCCCAAAGATTTCGAAGAAATAAATATCACTAATTCAAGTGATACCTTGAGTGGAGACTTTGATCCTTTAATAATGGCTGTAAATCCCAACCGAACCCTACGTGACATCTGTGCACCTCAATTTGTCAATCAAAATTATCAACTTGTAATTCCTGCCATAGAAAATGATTTTGAATTGCGAATTAACATGATCCAAGTGCTTCCTAAATTTCATGGTATTGCAGGTGAAGACCCAAATCAACATATTCAAGAATTCACCTATGTATGCTCCAGCTTCAAACCTCAAGCAGTCGCGGAAGAGCATGTGAAGTGGAGGGCTTTCCCCTTCTCACTAGAGGGAGCAACAAAGGAATGGTTGTACAATCTACAACCGGGGGAGATCAGTGACTGGGAAGATCTAAAAAAATTCTTTCTACAAAGATTCTTCCCAACATCTAGGAGCACTGCAATAAAGAAGGAGATTTATGTCATCCATCAATCAACTGGAGAAACACTCTACGAATACTGGGAACGTTTCAAGAAGCTTTGTGCAAGTTGTCCACACCAAGAAATAGAATAGGACCAATTCCTTGTGTGCTTCTACCAAGGATTGCTTGACAATGACAGGAATCTACTAGATGCCTCGTCAGGAGGAGCCCTCATTGATAAATCACCTGCAGATATACGAATTCTGATTGAAAAGATTGCACAAAATTCACAGCAGTTTGGCACTCGAGGTACGATCACCCGAGGGATCCATGAGGTAATAACATCTGATTCGGTAGATTTAATTAGAAATGAAATGGGTGAACTCACCAGGTTGGTGCGACAAATAGCTGTGAACCATGTGAAGGAACAACAAGGACCGAATCAGGTATGTGGTTTATGCTCTTCTAACTCTCATTACACTGATCAATGTCCGGAAGTGCAGGGGACAGAAAGTTGTGATGCAGCCTATCAACAAAGGCAATACCAACCGCAAACCCAACCAGGGTATGGGTTTCAACAGAACCAAGCCAGAGCACCTTTTTAGCAGCAATATCAGAACCCGATAGCATTCCAACAACCTTATCAGAAGCCCTTCCAACAACAACAAACTTTTCAACCACCACCTTTCCAGTGGAAGAATTATGAGCAACCATCCACAAGTGCACCAACAAATGAAGACCAACAACTGAAGAAAAGAGTTACAGGAATAGAAGATATGATGGACAAGATAGCTGATCAATTTGCAAGCATTATGGATGCTCTCACCAAGAACCAAGGTAATCTTCATGCACAAACAATTCCCAATCCAAAAGAGAATGTTAGTGCAATCACAACCCGAAGCGGGAAGGAGCTCAAACCACCAGAACAATATGAGGAGGATGAATCTAGGGAACCTGCTGAAGCTCGTCCTGTCCAACCAAAAGATGGAGTCAACAACAAAGTAGAAAGAACAAGGTTCAAGAAAGAAAGACTAGAAACACCATTGCAGAAACAACAAAGGGAGAAAAAGGATATTCCAGCACCATTCCCATCAGCATTGGTTGAGTCAAAGAAGGGATAAGAAGAACGACTTCAATGGGAAGTTAAGGAAACATTCCGAAAAGTTGAGATTAGCATTCCACTACTGGATGCAATCAGGCAAATCCCTAAATATGAAAAATTTCTGAAGGAGCTATGTACTAAAAGAAAGAGGTTGGATGGAAATGAAAGAATAAACTTAGGAAGAAGTGTCTCAGCATTGATCACACCACCGATACCACAAAAATGTCAAGATCCATGGACTTTCTCTATTCCATGCACTATCGGTTCATTAAATTTTACTGATGCACTATGTGATCTTGGTACTTCGATAAATGTGATTCCTCACTCTGTGTTTTCATCTTTGCAGATCGGAGAACTAAAATCAACTCGAGTTGTGGTACAATTAGCAAACAGATCCACCGTTTTTTCAGCTGGAGTCGTTTAACATGTACTTGTAGGAGTGAGAGGATTAATCTTTCCAGTAGACTTTTATATCCTTACCATGGAGGAAGACCGAGCACCATCCCAATCTCCCATCATACTAGGGAGACCATTCCATAAAACAGCAAGGACAATCATCAACGTGCATGAAGGAACACTCACCATGGAGCTCGGAGATAGTACAGTACACTTCAATATTCTTGATACGATAAAACACCCTTCCAGCAATCACTCACTTTATGCAATCTCCCATGATGAAGGTATAGAACCAATTGAAGACTCAGGTATGCTTCATGACTTTTTATCTTTGGGAGAACACTCTTCATTTGAATTTTATAACTCTTATGAACCAGAAAATTCTGATATCATGTTGGAGGATGAGGTAAAATCTGATTTTTTCGATGATTTGTTAAAAGGAAGTAATATTATTCCTGAGAATTCAACATTAGAAGTAGGAAACCTAAATGCAATATCATCCCTTGAACAACCCCCATGTTTAGAGCTGAATCCTTTGCCATGTGACTTGAAGTATGCTTACCTAATGGAAGGAAAGAAATTGCCAGTAATCATTTCCAATAACCTATCCCATTCACAAGAACAAACATTGATTGACCTTATCAAAAGGAATGTCAAAGCTGTAGGATGGAGTTTAGGTGATATTCCTAGAATAAACCCTAAGGTATGCTCTCACAGGATATTTTTAGAAAGTGAATCTCGGCCAGTTAGACAACCTCAAAGAAGACTCAATCCCAAAATCATGGAGGTCGTTAAGAAAGAGATTGAGAAATTGTTAGCAACTGATATCATTTACCCAATCTCTGATTCTCAATGGGTCAGCCCAATTCAAGTAGTCCCCATGAAAACTGGCCTGACCACTGTCACAAATGAAAGAAATGAACTGATCCCCATGAGAATACAAAATAGCTGGAGAGTGTGTATATATTACAGGAAGCTAAATCATGTTACCAGAAAAGATCACTTTCATATTCCATTCATTGATCAGATTCTTGAAAGGTTAGCTGGAAATACTCATTACTGTTTTTTAGATGGATTCTCAGGATATTTTCAGGTACCAATTGCACCAGAAGACCAGGAGAAGACAACCTTCACCTGCCCTTTTGGAACATTCGCCTACAAAAGGATGCCTTTCGGGCTATGCAATGCCCCAGGTACATTTCAACGGTGTATGGTGAGTATTTTTTCGGACCACATTGAGGATTTCTTGGAGGTGTTTCTTGATGATTTCACAGTTTTTGACAATTCATTTGATATTTGCTTGGGAAATTTGGAAAATGTTTTGAAAACATGCATTGAAAAGAACCTTGTCTTAAATTTTGAAAAATGTCATTTCATGGTTGAAAAAGGGATAGTGTTGGGGCACATAATTTCACAAAATGGGATTGAGGTTGATAAATCAAAAGTTGATGTAATAAATTCCTTACCATATCCAACTTGTGTCAAACATGTTAGATCCTTTTTAGGGCATGCATGATTTTACAGAAGATTCATCAAGGATTTCAGTAAGATTTCTCTCCCTCTCTCAAGATTACTTATAAAGGATTCTAACATTAATTTTGATTGTGCATGTAGGGAATCATTTGATGAATTAAAGGAAAGGCTGATAACACCACCAATAATGCATCCACCCAATTGGGATTACCCTTTCGAGATACTTTGTGATGCATCCAACCAAGCAGTGGGAGCCGCTCTATCACAGAGAATTGACAGCAAGCCTCAAGTCATCTCCTATGCATCATGGACCTTGGATGAAACACAAATAAATTACACAACCACAGAGAAGGAGTTCCTTGCAGTCGTTTTTTCACTAGATAAATTCCGATCATATCTTCTGGGCACTAAATTTGTTGTTATTTCTGATCATGCAGCTCTTAGGTACTTAATGAAAAAGGCGGATGCTAAACCACGATTGGTGAGATGGATGCTACTCTTACAAGAGTTCAATTTGGAAATCAAAGATAAGAAGGGGACTGAAAATCAAGTGGCTGATCATCTGAGTCGACTACCCCACACCGCTGAATCAGAAACACCAAAGCAGAACCCACTTAATGATGAGCTTCCTGGAGAACAACTCTACATCATCAATAGTGAAGTACCATGGTATGACAACATTGTCAACTATTTGGTAACATCTCAGGTACCCTCTCATCTAAGCTCTCATCAACAACATAAGCTTAAATCTGAATCAAGATTTTACATTTGGGAAGATCCGTTTCTGTGGAAAAAATTTAATGATCAAATCATAAGAAGATGCTTGCCAAGAAGTGAAATTGAATCAGTGTTTGAATTTTGTCATAAATTATCATGTGGAGGCCACTTTGGACCTCAGAGGACTGCCCGAAAAGTTTTAGAATCTGGACTCTACTGGCCCACCTTATTCAAGGATGCATATGAATTTTGTAAAAGATGTGAAAAATGCCATTTTTCTGGTAACATATCCAAACGACATGAAATGCCACAAAAACCAATAACCTTTTGTGAAATTTTTGAAGTTTGGGGCATAGATTTCATGGGACCATTCCCAATGTCATTTGGAAATTCATATATTCTTTTGGCTGTAGACTACGTTTCAAAATGGGTGGAAGCAAAAGCAACCAGAACTGATGATGCAAAAGTTGTTTGTGATTTTGTTAGGGCTAACATTTTTTGTAGGTTTGGCGTTCCACGAGCAATCATCAGTGATCAGGGAACTCATTTCTGCAACAGGAAAATGGAAGCATTGCTGAAGAAGTATGGGGTACATCATAGAACATCTACCCCATACCATCCCCAAACAAATGGCCAAGCAGAAGTCTCTAATAGAGAAATCAAAGCCATTCTGGAGAAGACTGTTAAACCCAACCGGAAGGACTGGAGCCAAAAGTTAGATGATACATTATGGACATACAGAACGTCCTACAAAACACCGATAGGGATGAGTCCCTATAGATTGATCTATGGAAAGAGTTTCCACCTTCCTGTGGAGTTGGAGAATAGAGCCTACTGGGCGGTCAGAGAGATGAATCTGGACCTTGAGAAAGCTGGGAAAGAAAGAAGATTTCAGTTGCAGGAGTTAGAGGAAATTAGAAGGGAATCTTTTGAAAACTCAATGATCTATAAAGAGAGAACAAGGATGGCCCATGACAAGATAATTCAACCAAGAAACTTCAACCCTAGAGATCACGTGTTACTCTTCAAATCCAGACTTAAGCTTATGCCAGGTAAACTTCGTTCCAGATGGGAAGGCCCCTTTACTGTTACTCATGTATATCCCTTTGGTGTTGTGCAGATTCAAAAGGAAGGAGGAGGAAATCCATTCACTGTAAATGGGCAGAGGCTGAAGAAGTTCCATGGGACCGTACCTCAAGAACCAGTGGAGGAGATCACACTCCTTCATCCTGAATACAAATGAACACCTACCAGGTTGCATCATTCCTTTACACTTGATTAAATACAGTAACTCCAACTTTTTGAAACATACATTTACATGCATTGAGGACACTTCATAAATTAAGTGTGGGGGAGGAAATCTTGAAGTCCAGGAGATTTTTCAAAAAAAAAATGTTTTGTTTTGTTTTGTCGAGCCAACGACATTAAACAAAGGCGCTACCGGGAGGCAACCCGTATTTTCCCCCATTTTCCACTTGTCTTCTTAGTCATTTACCATCATGATTGAATGGGCCTGCACTATCAATTGTTTTCATTTTTTTCAGGTCCATTAATGAAGAGGGTGTCATGGGATTATACATCATGAAGAAAAGGATCCATTTGACCTGGGAGTATGAGTTTCAATTCTATATTATCCGACTTTATTCCCTATATTTTTTAGTATTTTAAAGAATTAATCAAGAAAAGGCATGCCCACGCTTGAATTCATGTTTGACTTGACTTCTCTAGGAGACATGAGTTTCATAGAAATCCAGTGATTCTATGTTTTAGATTTCAATGTTTCTGAGATTGAATGATTAAAATGGATAATTGGATGATTAAAGTTAAGCAAGGATATTGAAATAAGGACTCATGATTTGAGGGAATTAATTGATTCATGTAAATGAAATTTCCCTTCCATTTTTCATTCTTTGAATTTCTGAAATTCATGTGAATTAATTTGTTATTATTAATCATGCCATGAGTGATTTTCCAATATCATATTCTCATTCCTGAGAGAATTTCTAGACCAAATATTTCCTATTTTATCTTGGGAATATTTCATGAGTGATCTTGGGACGTGCCACCTGCTAGAACATGTATTGAAACTTGTCAAAGCTATGACTGTACAAAACCACATTTAAAATGATTGTGGCATCTCTTTGGCTAGCCACATTTTATCCTAAGACCCACCTTTACATTTATCCTTCGTAAGCCCTTAGATGCCATGAATTGCCTTATAGGTTTAATCCACATTACAATCCAATTTTTCCTTACCTACCTGCACTTTTTAGTATTTTTGCATGGTTATTTCAAGTTTGAGTGTGGGGGAAGGGCCTTTCGTGTGCGTTCCTTGTGATATGTATCATTTTTGGGTGGTGTAATGTGGGAGTCGTCATTTTGGGAAATGTATTATTAGAAAATTGGGCATGAGTCATCATTTCATTATGCTTCTTTCATTTCATCTGGTTCTCCATAAAAAAAAAGAAAATAAAGCTGTGCCTTTCTGGAGCGTTACAAAAAAACAGGGAGAACTTGGATGATATCATTCTTTGTAATCATTTATTGACTCATGACCCATGTCATTGAAAGGGGAGTGGTGTTGTGATTCACATTTCAAGGGGATTTGAGTGAGGTTCATCTTGTGTTTTCACTTGATTAATCGTGCATTGTACATAAGAGTCAAACCTCCTACTTCTGGCCTTAAATTATTTCAATCATTTACCCACCAACCCTAAGCCACAGAATCATTTGAACCTTTATCGCAAGTCCTCATGATTTTATGTGTATTTTTTCTTTACAAAGTGGAGAAAGTAGTTACTTTATAAGCCTATGGATAAGGAACATGTTCTCATGATATGAGCATAACTCCACTATTAATTGTATCATGAGTGATGAGAGAAAATATTCAAAAGTGAGGTAGGTCATGATTTGGCATGTTTAATAATAATAAATTGAGAAGCTTGAATGAATGAAAGGAGAAGCTTCATTATTTTTCAAAGGGGAAAAGTAAAATGCATGCATTGATTGTTTCTTTGAAAAATAGGAAATTATATTGTTATTATTGTGGAACTGGAAAATTTTATTGGAAATTGATAATAATTTGATTTTATTCCATTTGAAATTTAAATATTGGTGACATTGGTGTCCTTTGAATTCCATGTTGAGATTTTATGCTTGAGGACAAGCATAGTTTAAGTGTGGGGGAATTGATAGAACAAATATTTTCAATTAATTTATATTGAATATCACTGTTCTAAACTCACAAAAGTGTTCCTCTAAGATGAATTGTTTCATTTTTATGATTTTGGTCTTATTTTGAGCTGAATAGTAAAAATTGGCCATTTTGGATTTTTAACAGTTTCAACTTATTTATGTATTTTGTCCATAACAATATCTACACTGAATCTAATTGCAAAATTATTTCTTTTACAGCTTCTACACATCCAGGACTTCATTTACTATATTAGGACTAAAAGCTGAATCGGCCGTATGGAAGCTCAAAAGAAGCTCACAATTTGGCTCAAGAAAACTGTTTCCAGTTCTTCCTAGTTTTGGTGTGGGATCCCTAACTCATCCATTTTGGGCCCAACGCTTTCCAAATTCGGTGGGTGGACGCGCAAGGGGTTTTGGAGCATCTTTTATGAAGGATTCACCGCGGGATTCATCCGTTTGAGGGTCCATTAAAGCTGCATAATCTGGGGTTTGACGTTTTGGATATTCTGACTGGACAGAATAAATTATCAGAATAAAAGGGCCATAACTCTCGGAATACCTGTCCAAATACGCTGAGATATTTAGGGGACACGGCCAAGACAATTATGCACAACATTGAAGAAGGGATCAATGCGTGAAGAGGTCATTTATTGGGTCCAAAACACGACAACATTCGGAGGACATAAATCTGGCTATAAAAGGAGGAGAGCTCCTCCTCCTCAACACATCCCATTCTCCACCCCATTCCTTCTGGGGCACCAAGGAGAAGAACTTCTCAGATTTTTCTATTATTTATTTTGTTTTAAAATGCCTATCCTCTCCCGCATTATCTCGCTTACCCCATCCATGGAGGGGTAGTTTCATTTGAGTGATCGGAAAGAGGGGAGGCTGGACCTATGTGTTGTGCTTGAGTTTTGTGCTTGAAATGAATAAAATTTGTTCTTCTTTCTTCTTCCGGTTCCAATTCATAATTCAGTATTAAATTCCGAATGCGGTTGTGTTAAGGTTTTTATTCTGAAATTATAAATTGCTTTGGTCGATGATCACATCTCCCTCCACCCAATTCTAATCTGTATATGGTGGAACATGATTAGGGTTGGGTGGTGATTGCTCGACGGTTGTCAAGCACGTGTGTAGGATTGTATGTCGAAATCTTGGTTTATTAGGGAACAACAATTCCAGGTCTGGGATTTCTCTAATTAATAAAGAGACCTTCTACAACCCTAAACACATTGTAAGGAGGATAGACCAATCTAAGGTTTTAGAAAGGGAAATTCTAATCACATCTCTCTTACAAGTTTAAGGAATAAGAAGAGATACAATTTGGAAACCATGATGGCACAACACTATGTCTAGCCGAACCAAATCCGATCACTGTCTTTATAATTTGTTAAAATCAATCAATTTCTGTTGTTTGTTTCTCTCATAGTCATTCAAATATGTTAAAACCAATCTTTTTAAGAAAACCAACAAAAAGTGACAACCTTGTTTTGTGTGCACTCCTCTTCGGGAGACTACCTAGGATCAACTGCTATACTATACTTAGGTAAATAAAATATTGTTTTGCCACGCCCCACGACAGGCGTGCGTCGGTACGTCCTCCTATTAAATGACAATGTCATTGCTTATGAATCTCGATAATTGAAGACACATGAGCAGAACTATCCAACACATGATCTAGAGCTGGATACGGTAAATTTTGCTCTAAGATATAAAGGCACTATCTTTATGGGGAGAAATGTGATACATACACAGACTATCAATGTTTGAAGTATATTTTCACACAAATGGAATTTAACATGAGACAAAGGAGATTGGTGGAGGTTCCTAAAGACTATGATTGTTCAATTATTTATCACCCCGGAGGAGCAAAAAAGATTTTGATGCATTAATCAGGAAAGACACATTTTTACTTTCCATGATGAGACTTTAAAGAGATCCATTGATCAATGACCCAGTAAAGATGGACAAGGAAATAATAAGGTAAGATACATCACAAACCCTAAACCAGATGATTTCTCAACCATTATTACCAGAGAAGATCATGAAAGCTCAGAAATATGTTCCTTGGTTACATAAGATGTTTAAAGCTGTGAAGGATGGAATGTTTACGGAGTAAAATATTTATCAAGAAAGTGTATTGAAATTTCATACAAGAATATGTATTCCATTTAATCTGGAAATAAAAAATGACCTGATAGATGAATCCCATAGTTATATCTTCTTTATACATCCATGAAGCACAAAAATGTATAGGGACTGTAGACGCTGAAAAGTACGTAATTTCCTGGGAAAGTTCAGAAACGAAAAAGCGATGTCATATTCGGACCCGGAGGCTTAGTCCAGAGGTCCCGGAGGTGTGGCATGGAAAAAAAGGGGAAGCGCGTGGAAAATGTATTCCCGTGCAAAACATACGAGGATTAGCGAAGGGTCCTGGTGCCTGCACACAAATAATTACACACCCACACCCCGTGTGGTGATATTTCGCACCGCCTCCTCCACCTCACAAATTATTGCACGCCACCCTGAATTCCACTCCACCAGATTCCAATAAATAGAAGGCAACCCCTACCTTTTCGGGGTTGAAAAATTCAAATCACCTCTCGTGCGCGTAATTGGTTTTCTAGGCGCGCAAAATATGGTATTCAGGTAAGCTTCTTTTTCATGACAAGTCGCCCCGGGATCCGCCTTTGTGTGAGGTCCCCATAGCTTAGACTAAACCCCAACCCCTTCAGGGTCTACCCCTTGCGCGCAATTCCTTCCACTGGACATAGGCCCATCAGTTGCACACAATATTTGTGTGTCCCCTATCTTTACGCACGACCCTTGCCGCATGCGCGGTTGCTGGCCCCTTGTGCACAATCCATTCAAGTCGTGCATGTCGCATCCCCCCTTTTTTGTTAATTCAACACCTATTTCGCACAAAACTGGGGATTCTTGTGCCAGGATCCCTTTATTCCATGAATCCCCATGGGCTGCGTGCAATCGTTCGGCGCCCTTCATCTCGGAGCTCCCCGAGAACCCCCTATGTGAGAGTACCCTATTCCCTCCTTTCGGGTGATATTTTCAGGTGTCTTGTGTACCTGGGTCATTCGTATCATACATGGTTTTCTCGTACGTCCTTTGAGGTTTGAACGAAGTAACTTGAATTTCCCTTGGACAATTCTTCCCACTACATTGCTTCACCTCATGCTTCTTCGCATAGGCATGCTTACGGCTATTACATCTTCGTATAGCCCTCCTAATGTGGACCCCTTGATTTTTCGCTCCATGACACCCCCTCATTACGGCCTGGCCGATGTCTTCCCTTCCACAAAGGGGCATAGGTCACCGGTTATGTACGTCCTAGGGGTGCAGAGCCAACCCACCTCATATGAGATACATGATGTTAAACTTCCATGCACCTCATCCTGAACACATGTCGTTAAACTATGATCTGGCCCCATGCCACACACACAGGGTCCCACCGCCTCAAACATTCTCCAAGCTCACTCGTCTCAATGGGGATGGGATTACCCCTCATAGGGGATAATATCCTCCTTGTTGGGGCGGAGTTTGTCCGTGGGGGAAGGGAAGCCACCTTGGTGTAATCCCCTACCCTTCCTTCCAGGATTCAGCGCCCATGTTCCTCCTCACTCCCTCGGCAGCAAGTCCAGCCAATTGCGTGGTGGGGAATGGTGCTCCCTCCTTTCATCATCGGTCCCCAAGGCCAGTGGAGTACGTGATAGGAAACATGGCACATCCTCTCTTCCAGGGTTCCAAATCCCTCTCCCACTGCAATTTGTCACCCTTGGGCCTCCATCCTGGAGTAAGTCTCGGCACCATGGGCCGCTCAACGCGTAAGCCCCTCTTCACTTCCCACGGACGCACCCTCCGCGATGTGATCGTCCGGTCCCTACAACCTATTGTTTCTCACACTGAGCATGACTCTCATGAGCTTAGAGTGAGCACTGACCATGACACATTATGGGCCGTCTCAGAGCATAAGCCCCATCCATCCCAAACTATTGGGACTTTGATCCGTGCTAAGGCATGGTACGTAGGAAGCCTCCACGAGGTTCAAGCCCCACCATCATGGTCCATCTCAGAGAGTAAGACCCATCCATCCCAAACTATGGGGTCTTTGATCCGTGCTATGGAAAGGTACATAGGAAGCCTCCATGAGGTTCAATCCTGACCATCATTGGTCATCTCCGAGCGTAAGTCTCATCCATCCCGAACTACATGGACTTTGATCCGTGCAAAGGCATTGTTCGTAGGAAGCCTCTACGAGGTTCAAGCCCCACCATAATGGGTCATCTCAGAGCATACGCCCCATCCATCCCGAACTATGGGGACTCTGATCTGTGCAAAGTCATGGTACATAAGAAGTATCCATGAGGTTAAACCCCCACCTACATGGGCCGTCTCAGAGAATAAGCCCCATCCATCCTGAACATCGAGGATTTTGATCCATGCTAAGGCATGGTACGTAGGAATCCTCCACGAGGTTCAAGCCCGACCATCATGGGCCGTCTTAGAGCGTAAGCCCCATCCATACCTAACTAAGGGGACTTTGATCCAGTCTAAGGCATGGTATGTATGATGCCTCCACGAGGTTCACGCCTCACCATCATGGGCCATCTTAGAGTGTAAGCCCCATCCATCCAAAACTACGAGGACTATGATCTGTGCTAAGGAATGGTACGTAGAAAGCCTCCATGAGGTTCAATCCCCACCATCATGGGCTATCTCAGAGAATAATCCCCATAAATCTTTAACTACAGGGACATTGATCCATGATAAGGCATGGTACGTAGGAAGCCTCCATGAGGTTCAAGCCTGACAAACCATCAGCCCCAACTACCTATGCGACGGTGTGTCAAGACCCCATTTCCACCTTGGGCTGCCTCAAAGTGTAAGCCCCAATCTTTCTAGACCCAGGTCCCTCTTTACGTCAGTTCAATGACCCCACCACCTTGGATCATCTTAGATAATAATCCCCAAATTCCCTCCTCCCTCATGACATTAAACTGCAATCCCTCCTGAACAACGAAGACATTGATTCCCCGCCACGGGGATATGTAGGAAGCCTCCATGAGGCTCAAGCCCATCACTTGTTTCTCTTCCTGATCTCTCCCTTGATCCCACATGTCTTGGTAAGATCATGACCTAACCTAGAGGTTCTACATCCCCTAGGTCCCATCCATGTATTCATTCCCACGGGTCATCTCTTCAGTTGTCCCACTGTATCATCAAACTACGCGGACTTTGATTCCCTGCCATGGGGATATGTAGGAAGTCTCTACGAGACCCATGCTCAAAGCCATTTTCCATCCTGATTCTTACCCTAGGCCACCACTTCCAGATGATATCACGCCACTCCTCGTTCCCCTTCACAGCATTCGAGATGCCGCCAACGCGCTGGACCCAACATCGGTGTTCCCTACTGGGGGTTCTTCAATCTGATCCACTCTAGACACTGTTCTGATCAGTCCTGTCCGTCTTCTATGGACGTTAAACTTGAGTAATACCTTGTGTTAAACATGGGATACTGAGAAAAACCTCATATACATGCCCATGGCATACAATTCCCCACGTTCAATGTGGGATGCATCGGGATTTTGCGCCATTGAGAAGCCCTTTCACAAGGGACAGAAAGCACATATGCCAATCCCCAGCATCAAGACAATCCAGTGATGCCCCCACGTGACTACTCTCCTAACTAATGGTTACTGCCCTGACTGGATCCGTTGGAAGGTCCTGACTAAAGCGACATAATTAATTGGTGTCCACGAAGATATGGTACCGGGAAGAGCTTCACGGACTATGTTTTAAATCTATGAGGGAGACCCGTGCAAGGTGATGATTTCCGAGGAGGAATCCACAGAAGGAATAACCGATATCACATCAACCCATTTGGATCAAGGAGAAGACGTCCTTGAATAAGGAGAGGATGCCTCCCGCCTTTGGAAAGCGGGAATGCGGGGCAACAACAGTGCATCCACTGTGTGACAGATGCACGTGCCCTGATGAAATAATTCGAAATAGAAAATGGTGAACCCAACCTGAATCTCCTCTCCTCATCATGGGGGATAGTAGAATTCGGGACATCAGGGGATAAGAATGTCATCTGACCTCGTCATCTAGTACCAGGTCTCACTGAACAGGCCTGACGTGAAACTTGCCAGATGTTGGGACTGTAAGGACGTTGAACATTCCATTATGTGACGTTGTTAGCGTGGATCCCTCTTTCCAACCATGGACGATGGAACAACGTTGGGGCACTAGTTGTTAAATTTTTTTCTTAGAAGTATTAATGAGTTCCTCTCCCTGCTTCAGGAATCAAGTCGTTGCCTCCAGAGCTCGATCACCTGCCCACCGACACAGGCGTAGGGGCAACATCAACGCGGCTTCCCCGCACAGTTTTACCTCTTCCACAATGGCCACAACCGCCACGATAGCTGGGTGCCCATACCCCCTCTCCCCATCAGAGATCATCCAGCGAAAGGTAATCAATGACCTTGTACGTAGGTATGAGGAGGAGGGGGTCATCCCCACCAGGGATATGGCATGCCTCGATCTTGAGGCGGTTGTGCCTCGTTGTCCACGCCACCCCTGAGGGCCGCGTAGGGAGCCACTTCTCTCCACTCCAACAGTTAATCGCTTCGGTAGCTTGTCCCTGGAGCACCTCAACCGATCCCTCCCCTACGCCGATGAAGTAGGAGGTATCTGGTCCAACCTGATCAAGGTCTCGCTACAAGAACTCCTGGAGAGGGCCCCTGCCAGGCCGTGTTTGCACCATATCTTGGTTCTATAAGCCAAGGAGGTGGTAGTACACACACCAACACCACTGGATCCAGTCCACCTGACTCAAAACCAGTATCAGGCATGGTTAGAAGAAGACACCCGTTTTGGGGCATTAATGTCAGCGACTTGTGTGGCCCAAGCCACCACTGGTTCATATTCTAAAATACTTGTATACGTTGAGGAGGGGAAGCTATATTCCAAACATGGATCGAGGCCCCAACCGCCCCACGGTCAAGTTTGGTTGACTCTATCTGTCACCGGCACATGTCTTGGCCACCGCGGACCAATCTGATGTAGTACCGCCCAATGCGGGGGATCATTCTGCAACACCACTACGGAAGGTGTGGGCCCTCCTTGCTTCCAATCTCAGGGTGGAGGTCTGCCATGTGCCACCTTCAACCTAGGCGAGGGTCTACTCTGTGACAACAACACTCCACGTGGGGGTCTCTCTCACGCCCACTACACTGGGTATGGGGTCACTCACCCTTCCATGAATGGATAGTGTGGAGGTATTGCATGTCCAGTCACTTGCCACCACGGAGGTCCTCCCCATGTCCCTTTCGACATTTTTCCTGGTTCCCCTTGCACCCCGGCCTCCTCGGGTTGGAACTTTATCTGCTCGGGCGCTGGTACTGCCTGAGGACCCTATATCGGAAATCAGCTCTGCCCTGAAAAAACCAACTAGAGGTAGGAGAGCAGGCCAACGCCACCACAAGAGGAATCTAGGGGATGGCCAGGAAAGAATCTGTCTAGTCCACTTCTCAGACTCTAAGGTCGAGTACTATCCATCGTAGGAGCCCTCCCCTTAATCTTCTGAGTCATGATCTAGTGCAGGAATGAGGCACATCGACCTCGTACTCCCGGAATGCATAGCCCGCTGGATCCCTGCTTCCCTCAGAAGGTATATCTAGGAGGGCGAGACCCTGGAATGATTCCAGGGGCCAACCGCATAGTCACCACCGTCGTCTCTAGAAGCACCCTCTACCTCAGAGCTATTTTGGGGGACAATGATGGAAGAGCTGGCACATAACCTACCCCTCGAAGATGCTGCTACTGTGTTAGGAGCTCTGGTCGCCAGTTCATCCTACCGTGACATGGCGTCCAGGTCACTGCAATCCTTAGCCCGTTCTCCGTATTCTATACCGGCCAGCCTGCCATCACAGCGGCCCACCTCTTCGCCGTTGCCAATTCCTCAGCCACCCTCAGTCGACGATTAGGGCAGTCAAAGGTCGGACCCTGGATTTGAGATGGGGAACTTTTGGACCATCCTCGCAGTGGGCCACTTCCCTGAGAAGTTTTGGATGGTCCTTGGATCGAATTTTGGTACACCAGAATCGCTCACCCTGGAGGATTTTGAATGTTTCCACCAGACCCTCTTGGCGACTCACATCCGACTTCGCCACCGATGGGTGACTTATCCAGGGAGCCATGAGCACCTCAAAGGCATCAGAAAACAATGCCGCCTAGTTGACCTGGCCACACTCCCTACGGTCCATCACCCTGAGTCACATGGACACCACATGGCCCTCCAACAAAATTGTGTTCATTGTTTTCATGTACTCCGCAGTGTTGTCTAGAAAGATAGCCCCCACTTGTAAGTCCGCGGTTGGGGGTAGTATACCGCCCTACTCAATATTGTGATTCATCGGCAGCCTGACTCGCTTGGAAATAGTGATAACATGCCCCTAAGAAGAGTGGAAGTCAAAATTACCAATTTAATAGGAGAGTCGAATGAGCTAGGACATCTCGATGAGAACGTCCCCCCTGAGGATGTGCTGCCACTAGACCCGTTAGGAAGGATTACTCACCAGAAGTGGAACCTCCTAGGTCTCCATGCGCCTACCAAGTCACTGGTATTGATCCAGAATGTCAGTAATGGCATAGAGCATGTTGGAGGTTTAAAACACTCTGACCTGTCGGCCTCAGTGTAGAAGATGGAAGAGGACCCTGAGAAGGCTGCACTGCGTCAGCAGCTTTCTGATTAGAAGAAGTTAGTCGATGAACTTCTGGATGAATGCTTTGCAGAGTGACAAGCTAACTACAATGATCCTAGGTTTGGGTAGTAGGGGTAGGAACAACTACCCCTCAGCAAGATTCTAACAGGCAACCCCGATCATGCTATATTCGCTTAGAGGGAAGAAGCCAGATCCCATGGAAATAGGGAACAATATGTCTCATAGAACCCTCCAAAATGACGGGACCACCCTGGGAACCCCATCGGGGATCCTCTGGATGCCCCAAGGGTCGTTCCACCAGCCGCTCCACGAGCCACTGAGTTCATCTACCACACCGAGGAGCCTGAAAATGCACTCAAGGTTAGGAACCCCTGCTAGGTCAGGGACCCGCGTCCTGACGATCCGATGGTGACACTCATTTCTCAACTGGAAGCTTTGAAAACATGACAAGTGGTTGTCCCACCAGATGGAAAGCAATACCCGACACGGGTGGATGACATGCAGGCAACACATGATTAGTAAATCCCACTTTCTCCCCCTTAAATAGGATGGGGGACCCGTCGCAGTACCTAGCCCACTTAAACTCGAGTTATGGTCTTATGTTAGGGACTACAACGCATTAAGAGGCCACCAATCTCCGTTTCTTTGTTCAGACGTTGGAGGGGTCGACTTTCGTATGGTACAGCCAACTCCCCGTTGGATCCGTGGAAAGATCGAATGACCTCTATAGTTAGTTCCTTTACCAGTTCAGCTCTACCACCTAGAAGATGAACATCATAGACCTCTTCAAGTGCAAGAAATGACCTGATGATCGATTCGCCGAAATTGTCACCTGGTGGAAGGGGCTCACATACTCCCTTGATATGCCTTTGACATATGAGAAATTACTGACGATGTGTGTGGGGAATGTCAAGACAGTAATGGTTCTCTCCCTGGTCACTCAGAATAACCCTGAGGGGTCCGAGACTTCTCAGATAAGGCTCAATGCCTCAAGGAAGCTCTAAAACTAGCTGGCCAGGCACGCCTGCTGCCCCCTGCGATTCTAGCAAGGGGAGCTGCCAGAGCCGAGCCCACCGCCATGGCCTAGATAGAGGCCCCCAGGCAGCTAGAGTTCCGACCATTGGAACCCACTCTGCATCCTCATGGATGTCCTCCACCACGGGCACAGTTTCTAACCCACCAGCACCCGCCCAAGAATCGGCGGGGGCTTCCGCGTAACACGCCGCTACCGCCTAGGTGAGATAATGAAGTTCCACCCCCTTGGCAGGATCCTCCGGTCCCCCGTCAGGGTCACTTTCCTAGAGCCCCCATTCCAAATAGAAGGAATCAAACCTACTCATTCTATGAGGTTCAGGTCCCTGGCCTCTTCTGTAGTGCCTCAGAGAAGACAATCGTGCGACTGCCTGAGTGCCGGAAGCTGGAAGATGCACATATCACTGATCACCCCAACTACTACCCTTATCACCGGATCATGGGGCACACCATCAAACAATGATATGTGTTCAAGGACAGGCTCCAAGAACAGATTAACAACAACACAGTCAGGTTGGGCCCATCCCTGGCGTAAGGGGCGGGTGTCTTTTTGAGATCAGATACTAGTAGCGACGATGGAGGTGTGTGGCAGTAGTTTCCTGACTACGGGTCTCAGAAGTATAACAACTAGATAGCTTGCAGGATAGTTGACCACACCCATGGAATTATCTATGCACGCCTAAATTAGCCGAAGCCTCCAGACGCTATGGCCACCACTTCTGTGTTATCATCTCAGCCAGCCTCTTCACGGAAGAGAAAGTGTCGGCGGTGCAAGAAGAAGCATCACACCCCGCCAATGCCATCTTTGTCCCACACTATCGGTGACTTCAGGCCCCTAGAGATGGGCAACCCTCCCAGAATCCTCCTCATGGTGGATGATTCGTCGAGTGATAGTCAGGGGTACACTTCAGTTAACACCGTCGAGTTGGTAAATCCCTATATGACTCCTGACAAGGCGGAGCGCCAGACGAACCTCCCCAATTTCCCCAGCCGACACCAACGTCGGTGGAACCATGAATATATGGGTCGATGGGGCATGTCAGTTGGCACCTCCAGCCAGGCCGTGCATGCCACTGAGACCAGACAGTAGGTCCAGCGCAGAACTCAGCACGCACAGCCTCTTCATCTGATGTCTACATGCCCTCCTCTGCCACCGTTTGTGTTACTGGATCATGCAGAGCCACTTCGGCTGTCTCGCGATCAGCTTATCCCATCCACAAGCTGATATCATTCACCCAGTCCCCATCCAGTAGTGACCCTCTAAGCTTCGACTAGCGAGCAGCGAGATGTACCCAGTACCAGTCAGCCGCAGGTCCAGCCAGTAGGGTCCACTATGCCTCCAGTAGGAGAGAAGCCACTTGTAGGTAGAGGTTCGCGCATGTTGTGGAAGAATGATGTTCTGAAGCACCTCACCATCATCCCAGAAATGTTCTCCATCCTTGAAGACCTTCTCCTGTCACAGGATATGTGCGAGGCACTCGCTGAGGCTTTTAAAAATCCTCCTCCAGTTTCAGATAGAGGTAGCCACTACAGAAGACTTCCATGATGAAGTAGTTGAGAATGCCGAATTTCAGGCCATAATCTCGTTCTAAGTAGAGGATGAAGGATCCCCCATACAAGGTCACATCCTCCCACTATACATCACCATCCAATTAAACGATGTGAAGACTTGACGATGTCTCATTGACATCGGCTCTGAGATCAACCTTACCCTGTCATAGACACTACAGAAGCTAGGGTTAACGGAGGATGATCTGACTACCTCTGATTTAAGGATCCATGGATATGACAGGACAGAACAGACCTCAGTTAGCAAGATCCGCCTAAATACCCAGTTCGGTGGAAAGGTTTCTAGAACAGAATTCTTGGTTTCTCCTAGGATACCGCATGCAATGCATTGATGGGTAGGCCATGGCCCCACCTACACACGATTGTCCCCTCATCATATCACCAATGCCTCAAGTACTCCCTTAATGGTTGAGTAGGAATACTCCAAGGTGATGAATCTCCTTTCGCCCCATGCGAAGCCTGCTACTTGGATTCCGATTATTACAAGAGAAAGGATAAGAAAGTCCATGCAAGTGAGGTTGAGCTTGTTACCGCTACGACTGACCCTTGGATAGGTGTGAATGACCCCTACGTCTTCCAGATCTATCGGTTGGAGGCCACAACCCCTGATATGGTGCAGTATTTGTCATTTTCCGGAAAAGGGGGAATCATGCTCCCAAATCCAAGTGGCATCAAAGGATCAATTCTTATTCTTATAGGAAATAGGCTCCAGTGATCACGAACCCTCCCACTCCCATCAGGTATCATTACGTCCGACTCATGGCAATGTTTATCCATCATACTTGTCTGTTTCGCTAGGCATGGATAAGTTGACTCTAGACAACGTGCCCCTACTACTTTGATATTATCATGCGTGGCCCCTTGGGCCAAATACCAGATGAGATTGGGTCGACAGCTTTCATAGCCATGGTCTCAGCAGTTCCAGAGTTCCCCGATCCAATGACCACGCCCGCACAAGAGGGTAGCAGCCGCCCATCAGGTTTTGATGGCTCAGAAGAAGATCCCCATGTGGATGATCCCTCCATAAGTGAATAATATGATATAGAGAATGATCCCCTACCTTTGAGGAAGGTGTCTCTGCCACAGTCGACGAGTTGGTACAGGTGAACCACGGAGGCGAGACCGATCTGAGACCCACATTGATCAGCGTCATTATGTCCCTCGAGGAGCAGCAGCGGTACATCAAATTCCTCAAATAGCATCGTGATGTGTTTGCCTAGAGTTACGATGAGATTCTAGTACTAGAACCTTAGGTAGCCATCCACCACCTCTATCTCCCGACAAACCATCGCGGGTTCAAGTAGCCAACCCGAAAGATGCACCCTTCTCACGGTGCCATGGTCGAGGCCGAGGTTAACAAGCTTATCAAAAACCACTTTTTCAAGGAGATTCAGTACCCCCAACTGGTTATCGAAAATCCTACCAGTCAGGAAGAATAATGGGAGGATCAGAGTTTTTATAGATTTCCATGATCTCAACTGCCACTGTTCAAAGGATGATTTTCTCCTTCTAGTGACAGAATAGTTGATCAATGATATGGCTAGATTACAAGCCCTATCCTTTATGGATGGTTACTTTGTATATAATTAGATCTAGATGGCCCTTGAGGATGAATAATCTACCGCTTTCAGGGCACCCCGTGGTACATTCTGTTACAAGGTTATGCCATTCGGCCTGAGGAATGTAGGTTCCACCTATCAGCGGTCCATTCATCGCATATTCTATCCATTCTTGGGAAAGTTGGCGGAATTCTATCTGGATGACCTGCTGGTCAAATATGGCCAGCACCAGGACCATCTCAAGGACCTAGAGGAATTATTCAGTTTCCTTTGTTCCCGCCACCTGAAGATGAACCCGTTGATGTCTGCCTTCTGGGTCCCCTCTGGGAAGTTTCTTGGATTTTTTGTCTGATACTGGGGCCTTCAGATCGACCAAGATAAGATCAAGGAAATTAATGAGATGCCTCCCCAAGCAATATTCGGGAGCGTCAAGGTCTTCATGGTCACTTAGCCTACATACGCCGATTCATTGAAAATATGGATGGAAAGTGTAAGCCCTTTTCTCAGCTCATGAACAAGGGCACCGTAGATGAGTGGGATGAGGAGTGACACACCGCCTTTGAGGAAATCAAGAAATACTTGCTTCAGCCTATGGTCTTGGTGCCACCATTCTTTGTTAAGCCATTTATTATCTATGTCACCGCCCGGGAACAATACATTGGTGCCCTTGTTGCCCAGATGAACAATGTGGGGATGGAGAACCACCTCTACTAACCCAGTCGCATGCTTCTTGATACGAAGAGAAGATACTCCCCCATCGAGAAAAGCTGAAACACACTCTTATTTTCTATGCAGAAGTTGTGGCATTACCTACCGCACCATGAGGTATAGTTGGTCTCTCGAGTAGACCCACTGAAGAATATATTATGAATCGCCCCATGTTTACTGGATAACTTGCGTACTGGGCGGTGATCCTCTAGCAGTTTTACATCAGTTCTGTGTCCCAGAAGGCTATCAAGGGGTAAGCATTGGAAGACTTTCTAGATTCCTGTCGAACATCTGCGAACAAGTCACTGGACCTGGATTTTCCTAATGAGATAGTCCTCTCAGTCGATCAAGTTGTCCCATGTTGGCATATTCACTTTGACGGTGCTTCCCGAAGCTGCACCGACAGGAGGCTCAATGATCCTAGGCTCAATAATGTAAGTTTGGGTGTTGTCTTTATCACCGCGGTAGAATCCATCCTTACATACTCATTCTTGTTGTCTAAAGGCTGCGTTAACAATGAGGCAGAGTATCAGGCCCTCATTACTGGTCTTGAGCTGGTCCATGAGATCGACGTTCCTCATTTTCTTGTGATATGGGATTCCGACCTGGTCATCAAGAAAATCCATGGAGACTATGTTTTCTAAAATCCAGAACTCATACCATTGTTATAGCGCACTCTCCGGCTAATGGCCTAGTTCCATCTCAGCCAGAGGATATCAATGTCCCTCGGTCAGAGAACGGTCGAGAAGATGCTTTGGCAGGCCTGTCCACATCACATGTAGAGCCTGAATAGGGTGATATGATTATCCATGTGGCGCACCGAAGAGTCATTGCTCTCGTCACCCCAGAGGATGATGACAGCCTGTAGGTAAACCTTCTAACCGTCGTTGCCTCAACAACAGGAACCCCGGGTTCTTCAAATTTGGTGATCAATGTAGTTATTTATTGGAGGACACCCTTGGTTGAATACCTCCAACATGGTAATCTCCCATTAGATTGGGCCGAGCACGAGCGAATCTGACCTCGCACACTACACTTTAAGCTTCAGAGCGGTCCCATCCCTAATCAGGTCCTCTATAAATACAGATTTGAGGGTGTTCTCATCCGTTCCTTCAAGGAGTCGATATTCCACAGGTCATGGATGAGGTTCATGCTAGTTCCAATGGTGCCCATCAGACTGGGCCAAAACTATCTCACTAGATTCAGAGACTATGGTATTTGTGGACCTCCATGATCCACAGCTACATCGAGTTCGCCAAAAGGTTCCATGCATGCCAAGTTCATGCTAACTTTGTGCATCGGCCACCTGAGCCTCTCCATACTACCAAGTACTATTGGCACTTTGCAGTCTGGGAGTTAGATGTTGTGGGGCCGTACCCACCGGTAACAGCTCGCCAATGTCAGTTTATCTTGACCGCTACAGAGTTCTTTTCCAAGTGGGTGGAGGAAATTCTGCTCAAGGATGTCAAAACCCGTTCTATCATCAACTTTGTGAGATCCAATATCATCTATCGGTTTGGGGTACCTCACTCTATCCTCACCGATAACGGCACCAACTTCTGAGAAGTCGAGTTGAAGAAATTGTATGCCACGTGCAACATTCGCTCCAACCATACCTCCCGCTATCACGCACAAGAAAATGGCCATATTGAGGCGTTCAATAAAACCCTCTCTAACATTTTTCAGAAAATTATTGGCCAGAAGAAGAAAATTTGGCTAGATAAGCTCCCCAATGCCCACTGGGCTTATCGGACGATGACCCGTAATTCCACCCAGGTGACCCCATATTCCCTGGTGTATGGAACGGAGGCCATCCTGCCCATTGAGGTTCAATTTACCTCATTGTTCACAAAAGTCTATGACCAGGAAGCACCGGATAGGGTGGCGGAAATCCATCTAGATGAATTAGAAGCACTGGACGAGAATAGGCTTCATTCCTTTCACAACCTATAATGGCACCCGAGCAGGATGGCTAGAGCTTTCGACAAGAAGGTTCTCCTCCACTCTTTCTTACAAGGTGACTTCGTATTGGACCTCAGAGTGCCAATGATCCCTAGCAGGAAACCACCCAAGTTAGATCCCAAATGGGAAGGGCCTTTCATTGTTCATAAGAATTATCCCAATAGAGCATACTCCCTAGTGACCATGGATGGTGAGCGTATGACTCCTCCAACCAATTCTATGTTCCTAAAGCAGTACGTTGCCAGAGCATTTGGTCCTGTGTGACCCTAAACTGCATCGGGTCCTGCACAACGTTAAAATGCATTTGGTCCTATACAACTATAAACTTTGTTTGGTCCTACATTTGGGCCCCTACTATCCTGAATGACCTTAAATGACACGCTCATCTTGCATGAAGTTAAACTGAAAGCTGGTCAGGACTTCCTGACCAAGTCCCAGCCTCAAATCCCTTTCCCTTCTCAGGCCACCATCCCAGGTTCCCTCTTGTGGGATTGTATGGTGTTGTGTGGGATTATGTCCTCATTCATGTTGGATTGATCCATACACATCCCCGGATGAGATGCCTCTCATTGTCCTACATGACGTTAAACTGTGCTTCAAGAACTACATGTGGCTTGAATCCCATCCTTATGGGATACATAGGACCGCCTAAACACCTCTATTTCCCATCCATCCCCATCTCTTAAGAGATCCCATGATCTCCCAGTCACCTCGTCATTTTGACTTTCCCCCCTCCACGAGGAGGATATATAGGTTTGGTCCAGGGTTTTTCGCGCCATGCCACCCTTCTCTCGGAAATCCGCCATCTTTTGGATGCTCTGAAAATGAGACCCTTGACCCTTTTCAGTGGACTTGCAATCTGTTCAATGTACTTTGGTCTAGGACCTGATGTGTCAGATTAATCTTTGGCAAGTTCCGTCCACATTTCAGTTTTTGTGTTCCCCTTCATTCGGGCCCCCGTTATCTTTCACACTCGGAGGGACCCTAAAAAATGGCATGGATACAACGCCCAAGGAATATCATACCATTACGGGCCAATGAACCCCGAGGGTTTTAGACAACAAATTGATACAAATCTTATGTTGCGAACATGGTCAGCGGTCGATGTTCATTTATTGTCCCCATTTTCGGCTAACACGATAGAATGTTGTGTTGCAGACATGGTCTATAGTAATCCTCTGTCGTCACGCCAGCCCCTTCAGGACTTGGATGTTGGCATCATGATTAAAATTATATTCAACACCATAGTGTCCAAGTGGAATCTCGAAACTCTTTTCACTAACAATTAGTGCACCTCCACACTTTAGGCAGACAAAGCTACAATACGGCGTCTCTCGGGGCTCCTGCAATCCGAGCGCTAAGACTATAGGATGGGATCTTCCCTAAGAGCCATCCAAAACATTAATATCATCCCCAAGGGATATGTGGTGTCACCCGGACATTGCAATTTGGGCCTAGCTCAGATGGAGGTCAATGTCTCCTACCCCTTATCCTCTGACCCACACTGGCCCCTTGGCTCAAGGCTCCTCTCTCGGAATTGTGCACAGTGATGGTGTGAGATTATGTCCTAATTCATGTAGGGTATTCTTTATCATGTCATTAACATTCCCCCAGGTCCAAGACATATGTCCTTAAACTGTGCTGGTTGGTCCTACCACATGACCATAAACTATGATGATATCGTCCCGGCAGCACGATGAAAACTGACACTGCACTGTGATGCCCTCTCTATAGAGGACATCACGTTGGGTATCAGCCATTTAACATAACATTTGTCAAAGCCCCTATACGGATTGATTATTGAGGACATGATAGGAAATTCTAAACCAGGACGGTCTCTCCACAAAATAAAAACCATTCACCATAATGGAAAAACAAGATACATCAAATTCCACTTATTTTGGTGTGAGGGCTAGACCCGCATGCCCCATTTCATCCTGGGAACAAGTACCATACTGTACCATGCCACCCTTAAAGAACTATGTATGGCTTGATTCTAATTGTCATAAGATACGTAATAGCACCCGAGCACTTCCCCACGGGCCCAAACTAACATTCGTGTTCGGTCCCTTGACCGGAAAACTTCCCCAGGGAACACATGGTAGGTAGGTCTTATGTCCTCACTCACATCGGGTTTGGTAACCACCTTATTGTGTGTCTCCTGCACTCCTTAACCATCCTTGGTCCGATTTTTAAGACCATAAACTGAGATCCTTTCCAGAACTACATGTGTCTTGATTCCCATCCTTATGGGATATGTAGGAATGCCCTGACATTTCATCTTGGGTCCAGCCCCAGGGATCAGAAGTCTATTCCACCCCACTGTCGGCCCTTTTGCCTAACTTCTCGGTGAGTTTTTTAACTACATCATTTTCCCCAAATAAGAATAGGATGACACATAATGATGTTGGGAAGTGATAGTTCCCTCACCAGAGAGGTCCAGTCTAAAAGTAGGTATGATCCATGACCAGATTAATACGTCCACCTAATGTGCCTCCACCATGGTGGAGTAATCTTGGGACTGTTAGAGTCCATGTGAACAAACCATCACTCTGCTTCCCATGAATCTCATTCCAGTTTATTCAGACCTTTATCCTCTTTCACGTTTTAAGGGACCCCCTACCAGTATGGATCCTTGACCTTTGGTCCGCCTGCTGTCCTGGGCCAACATTCTGGAAGACTGATATTGTTTGGAGGGACCCCCTAGCAGTATGGATGCATGAACTATGGTCCACCTGTTGTCCTGGGCCAACGTTCCAGAAGACTGATCGATGATATTTGATTTAGGCCCCGTGTTGCGAACATGGTCAGTGGTCAGCCCTCATTTGTTGTCCCCATTTTAGGCAAATACGATATATATGTAGTGTTTCTGTCATGGTCAACAGCTATCCTCCATCATCACGCCCCTCCCATAGTGTTCTGAATTTGGGTAATGTGATTCACCTTTTTCATCTCCCTTTGTTCGGATTGATTTCAATGCCTCTGGAATTGCCTCGCTCAAGTAATAGTGCACGTTGGGAGGACAATACATCAATTGGACTGAGGTCCTCTGCATTTGGTTGGGCCTCCCTCGTCTCCTTGGGAACCCGAGTTCCAATTTAGAATGCCCGAAGCATGTTTGATGCTCCCAAAATCGAAATAAGTGATAGTACGCGCCTCCATTGTTTCTCACAGCCCACATGATCTTAGGGATGGATTTATATTTATTCCACGATTATGTTTGAGCATGTTAAGCTATAGGTACAACTATGTTATGAAATGGGGCATGTAAGTAAATTTGTCTATATATACAATTCAGAATAACCAAAAGCAGTATGGTGGGAAAAGTGTATTGGTGTGGCCAAAACAGGGCCCCTAAGGGTTGGCTTCCAGGATAGACCTCTCCAATGCCGCCACATTTTGGTTGGTGGCCGCCAAGACTGCCTCTTGTCTCCTAAGAGCACCTTCTTAATTATAAGCTACGAAGCATAGTTCGTCAGCCCCGGCCTGTGCCTGCGCTTGTTTAGCTTGGTGATCGGTTACCTGATGACTCGCTTCTATGAGTTGATCTTGTGCATCTGCCAGCTGGGACCCCAACTACTCCTCTAGCTCAGAGAAGGTTGCAGTGAACACACCCTAATCCTTCTCCTATTACTAGAGGTTTCAATCCTCCTGCAATGCCCTCAAAAATGTCCGGGTACTCACTGAATCCTACTGGCATCGGATGACGTCGGTGCACAGGCTGCTCTCACGCATCTTCTAAGCAATGTACTCACGGACCTTCAGATGAAGATGTTGAGAATCTTCCCCTCCAGCACATAGGAAGCATAGCCAGGTGTTGAGGGACCTCGTATGATTCAGCCATTCCCGGTGGGGCTTATTGAGAAAACACCGAATGCACTTCCATCACATCGTCATGGAATCCGACTCTCCTCGGCCGCATCTGAATATGAATAGTCAATTTCTTCAAGATCAGTGGCATGATATTCCAGGAAGACACCCAACAGGGTAGCAGCGGGGTCTTCCTCAAGGATTCCTCCCAGGTAAATAGGCTCCTCAGCATCCGGGTGACCCTCCTCTCTCTCCTCGGTCCTCGTAGTGCTCACGTCGATTTCCGACCCTGCCCCGCCGGTAGCACCACTGGTGTCCGCCACTCCTTGTTCACCAGTTTCCAAAGCCAACTCGGTTTGGGGGGCATATTATGGATGGGGTGGAACTTTTTACATTGGAACACTAGCAGATGGTCATGGCTCTATAGCCCGATGAGCCTCCAGTGCCGTGATCACTGTACAGACAAGGAGCACCCTGATCAGTTGAGCCCTCCGACAGTGAGTACCGGTGTCGAAGAAAGGAACTTACAACTACCCAAGGCATCAGCCTTTTTTTCTCTGGCTGCTATAGGAGCTGTCATGACGGGGGACCCCTCAGCACTTGTCAGCTCGATAACGAGGGTCGGTGCCCCGCTTTGTCATATTGATGCTTCCTCCCCTCCTTTGGTTGGGGACGCCTGGTGAGCATCGATGCGCTCCTGAGTAAGATGAGAAAAGTGGTTTAAGGTTTTCAAAGGAAAGAGAATACAGGGGAAAATGAGGTTTCAGGCATACCTCGAGCAGCTCGATCATATCCATATCAGAGCCGATGATCTCACCGCTCTCCAAGAGACTCCCTTGGTGGGATGCCCCTCGTGAACCTTTACCTTTGGGATCACCTTCTCTTTCCCCTTCACCTTCCCCTTCTCATTCCTCCCACTCTCCTGTTTCGTCTCCCTCCGACTCCTCGTTGCTGTCATCTCACCCTGGTGGAATCCTTTATGGATCATGCTCTTGGCCGAGCAAAACCTTCACCAAAGGAGGTGGATCCACCCGTCGACCTCTTCAGCATGCCTATGTGTCCATGGCGTCAGGTATCCATGTTGTCGGTGGAATTTAACTTTTTCGGTGACCCGGACAAGCCCGACTTCTGGAAAATGAATCCCATTTCACACTATCTTCTGATAGAGGGATTCAGTACTCATTGATTGGCACAAAGTTATCTAGGCCGACCACATCAGAGGGAAGATGGCATCCTGGGAAGGTTGAAGAAAGTATCTTATTTTCTTCCCAAGATGTTCTCTGGCTGCTCTGTGGGACCCTACTCCAACATGAAATGAGGGTACGACCCCTCCATGTGACGCTCCCGTTGCTGAGGTCACGGCTCATGCAGGCCCTGTTCCCTGAGGCGATCCTAGCCCTCCTACTCTAGCAGCACCCCGCCAGCCCTCTCGCCATCGAGGTTCTGCACTAGCAACCTCGATCTGCCAGAATTGCTTCTACAGAATCCCCTCATGGTATGATATGGTCCAATGTTAAGCATACTTGGTTGAGAGGCCAGCGTTGACTCTGGAAGGATGAAAAGTGATGATGTCGCCGGAGTCGTAGGTTGTGAACATCAGCCACAGCTGACGAAGAATGGAGTGATGCTTCTCCCCCCCCACATCTGTGTAAAATCTCTTCGGCATTCGCTGGAGTAATCCAAACTACCTAGCGTACCTGGACAGCACGTAAGGCTCTCAGAAAATCTTCCCATCAATCTGGGCCACAAGCACCTCGACTCTGATGCTTTGGAAGTACTCTTTATACTCCAGCGAGCCTTTCCCATCGTCTATCTACTGACCAGTTGGGGTGGGAAATGGGATTAATGTGAGGTTGGTGTGGTTACAAATTCTGATCCATACCCCTTCCTCATTGATCATCATCGTCATGACCCTGAAAATATTTAGCAGAGAGGGTCACAGGCCATTACCCCAAGGACGGATGGCATTTGGGAAGGTGTACCTGCTGAAATGAGCTGCAACCCATCCGTGGAAGATCTATAAGGTGTCACGCACTCTCCTAGGCGATCCCCCTCTTGATATGCATCCCAAAATGGTATACAACCGGGCCAGCATGAGTACCACCAGGTTGAACCTCCTGTTGGCAGCCATGAGGCCCGACATCACCAGAGTCGCTGGCAGATGCCCATCCTTGTATCCCGCACCGGCAAGAGCCTTCCTCTTAGGAATGTGGTGAGGATTCCGGCGTACCAGACATTTGGGTCCCATGAATAATTGATTTTATAGACCCATGATTGGTATTTCCCCACCTCCAAGGTCCTGCTCTTCCTCCTCTGAACCACTGTTGTATAACATTTTCCCCACCCTGGCATCTTGACCTCTAGATCCTTTTCCAGGATCAGGAAAAACCATTCCTTGAAGGCGATATCCTTCAGAAATTCGTTGACCTTCAACTTCTCCTTGTCCAACTCCAGCATGTGCCACGTATGTATGGGGTTCGAGATCTGTCACCTGAGATGTTAATCAGCTGAAGAAACTCATCGTATTGATGGCCCTACAAAGGGATACCTCCGAAGTAATGGATGTCCCAGACTGATGACGACTTCCCCATGGTGAAGATGGAATGTGTTGGTGTTAGGGGACCACCGAGTGAATAGATCTGATCGATGCTCAGGCTGCCGGTAGAAGTGAAACTTCTATGTCCACACAGCCTCGAATAGGCCGATGTGCCACAGCTCTGCCCCAAATTGGTCCCATGTGTGGCGAACCCAGTACCCCCAAGCCCACTCGCTGGTGAAGTTTCTTACCGATCACAGATCCCAATCCTGCATTCTACCCTTGGTCTCATCAGTTATGCTTTGATGAAAGGTTCTCGCGTAGAGGGCCGACGAGCTCTCCACAACGACGTCACCTCCTGCAATGGTCCTGGTCCTACTGGTGAGGGAATAGAGGTCTATATGACTGGTTTGTGTGGATGGGTGGCCATTATTGGTGATGTTGTATCGAGGAAGGTCATCTTCATGGGTCACCTATGACCACGGAGTATCAACCTCGAAACTCGGAAAAGGGACATCCTCTAGAATGGCGATGTTCCATAGCAACGGTTTGTCAGAGAGGGTGTGATCTTTCTGGGCCAGGGTTAGCATGTTGAAGAGGGTGTGGTTATTGGAGAAGACCATCTTTGAACCATAAACATCTGGGTTCACAACCATTTCAGCCCTATGAGTGGCGGCTTCCCCCTCATCAACCTGGTTTACAACCATTTACTTTCAAATAAGTGTTCATAAGTGCTGCACAAAATCTGGAAGGTTGGCATAGAGTCTGGGAGTAGGGCACGCAAAATCAACAGATTGCATGAAATCTCAGAGTGTGGCAAAGAAAATCCCATGTTTTCACCTAGAAAGCAGCTAAATCTCAGTGGTATTACGCGCATCCATGTTTTTTTCTCACAATAATGTATGCAATTTCATTAATGATATGTCTGAGCATATCGCGCAAGAAATACCGTATGGAGCATGGGGCCCGCAGTAGATTTTATAGGCTAATACAGTGTTCCGAACCCCCCCCCCCCCCAAATATGGTTTCGTGCCTGACCGAGGTTTTTCATGTCGCTTGAGTTTTTTGCACGCCAGCGGCCCACATGCCTAGCATTTCGGCATTTACCTCAGAACCCGATCGTTTTGACCCCTCGCCAATCCAATTCCGAGGGGGGGGGGGGCATTTGTAGTCGCCGAAAAGTACATAAGTTCCTGGGAATGTTCCGAAATCAAAAATTGATCTCATATTCGGACCTGGATACTCGGTCTGGAGGGCCCAGAAGTGTGATGCAGAAAAAAGGGGAAGCGCGTGCAACAGGTTTTCACGTGCGATATGTACCAGTATTCACGAAGGGTCCCGGTGCAGGTGCGCAAATAATTACGCGCCCACGCCCCATGCATTGTTATTTCGCACTGCCTCCTTCACCACCCAAATTATTGCACACCGCCTGGAATTCAGTGATGATGGGTGCCTATAAATAGAAGGCAAACCCCTTACTTTTTGAGGCTGAAAAATTTGAACCGCCTGTCTTGCACGTAATTGGTTTTCCACGCACGCGCAATATGGAATTCAGGTAAGGTTCTTTTTCTCACCAAGTCACCCCAGGATCTGCCTTCGCATGAGGTCCCCCTGACATAGACTAATCCCCAACCCCTTCAGGCTCTACCCTTGGCACACATTTCCTTCCATTGCGTGTATTCTCGTCAGTTGCACACAATAATTGCGAGCACCCCTCTATTTACCTGCGTCCCTCACCGCATACGCGTATGTCGGACCCTTGAATGCAATCAATTTAAACCACGCAAGTATCAGCCCCCTATTCCTCGCAAGCAACACCTATTTCGTACCAACACAGGGCTTTCCGTGCTAGGGTCCAATAATTCTACACAGCCCTAACGGCTGCGTGCAATCCATCAGCGCCCATCACCTTGGTGCTCCCTGGGCACCCCCTATGTGTGAGTACCTGATTCCCTCCTTCTGAGAGATATTTTCAGGTGTTTTGTACACCCCAGGCATTCGTATTATACACGGTTTTCCCGTAAAGTCTTTGAGGCTTGTATGAAGTAGCATCAAAGTCCCTTGGACAATTCTTCCTGTTGCGTTGCTTCACCTCATGCTTCTTTGCAAAGGCATGCTAAAAACTATTAGTTATTCGCATAGCCACACTAACATGGTCCCCTAGATGGATCGCTCCACGAAATCCCCTTAGTACAACCTTTCCGTTTCCTTCCCTCCCACAAGGGGAAGAGGGCACCAGTCATGTATGACCTAGGGGTACAGTGCCAACCCACCTTGTCTGAGCTACAGGATGTTAAACTGCCAATCACCCCGTCCTCAACACATGACATTAAACAGTGACCGGGCCTCATGCCTCACATGTAGGGTCCCCCCGCCTCAAACATTCTCCATGCCCACTCGTCTCCATGGGGATGGGACCACCCCTCATAGGGGATGATGTCCTCGTTGTTGGAGCGGCATTTGTTAGAGGGGAAGGGCAACCACCATGGTGTAATCCCCTATCCGTCCTTCTAGGAATCAACACCCCTGTTCCTCATCACTCCCTCAGTGCCAAGGCAAGCCAAGGGCATGGTGGGGAATGGTGCTCCCTCCTTTCATCTTCGGTCCCCAAGGTCAGTGGAGGATGGGATAAAGAATGCGACCCCTCCTCTATTATTGGTTTCCAAATCCCACTTCTGTTGTGCTTTGTCGCCCTCGGGCCTCCATCCTGGAGTATGTCCCAGCACCATGGGCCGCTAAACGCGCAAGCCCCTCTTCGCTTCCCACAGACGCACCCTACACGACATAGTGGTTAGGTCCCTGCAACTTCTTATTTCTCATACTGATCATGACTCCCATGAGCATAGAGTGAGCACCGACCATGAAACATTATGGGCCATCTCAGAGCATAAGCCCCATCCATCCCAAACTACGTGGACTTTGATCCGTGCTAAGGCATGGTACGTAAGAAGACTCCATGAGGTTCAAGCCCCACCATCATGGGCCTTCTCAGAGATTAAGCCCCATCCATCCCGAACTACCGGGACTTTGATCCATGCTAAGGCATGGTACTTAAGATGTCTCCATGAGGTTCAAGCCCAACCATCATGGGACATCTCATAGCGTAAGTCCCATTCCTCCCGAAATATGGGGACTTGAATCTGTGCTAAGGCATGGTACGTAGGAAGCCTCTACAAGGTTCAAGCCCCCTCCATCCCGAACAACGGGGACTTTGATCCCTTCTAAGGCATGGTATATAGGAATCCTCGACAAGGTTCAAGCCCCACCATCATGGGTTGTCTTAGAGCGTAAGCCCTATCCATCCCGAATGATGGGGACTTTGATCTGTGCTACGGTATGGTACGTAAGAAGCCTCCACGAGGTTCAAACCCCACCATCATGGGTTATCTCAGAGCGTAATACCCCTCCACCCCGAACGAAAGGGACTTTGATTCTTGCTATGGCATGGTACGTATGAATCCTCCACGAGGTTCAAGCCCCACCATCATGGGCCATCTCAGAGCGTAATCCCCATCCATCCCAAACTATGGGGACTTTGATCTGTGCTAAGGCATGGTACATAAGAAACCTCCATGAGGTTCATGCCCCACCATCATGGGTTGTCTCAGAGCATAATCCCCATCCATCCCGAACTTCGGTGACTTTGATCTATGCTGAGGCATGGTACGTAGGAAGCCTCCATGAGGTTCAAGCCTAACAAACCATCGACCCCAACTGCCTCTACGACAGTGTGTGAAGCCCCAATTTCCACCTTGGGCCGCCTTAGAGTGTAAGTCCCAATCCTTTTGGACCCAGGTCCCTCTTCACGTCAGTTCAACGACCCCAACACCTTGGGCCTTCTCAGAGCGTAATCCCCAAATTACCTCATCCCTCATGACGTTAAACTACATTCCATCATGAACTACGAAGACTTTTATTCCCCGTCACAGTGATACGTAGGAAGCCTCCATGAGCCTCAAGCCACTCACTCATATATCATCCTGATCTCTCCCTCGAGCCCACATGTCTTGGGACGCTCATGACCTAACCCGGAGGTTTTACATCCTTTGGGTCCCATTCACGCGTTCATTACCATGGTTACCCTCTTCAGGTGTCCCACTGTATCATCGAACTACGTGGACATTGATTCCTTACCACGGTGATATGTTGAATGTCTCTCTGAGACCCAATCCAAAATCCATCATCCATCCTATTTCTTACTCGTGCCGCCACATCCCAATGAGAACATGCCACTCCACATTCCTCTTCATAGCATTCAGGAATCCACCCACGCGCTGGCCCCAACATTGGTGTTACCACCAGGGGGTTCTTCAATCAGATCCACTATAGACAGTGTTCCAATCAGTTTGATCTGTCTCTGTTAGACGTTAAACATGTGGCATACCCTATGTTAAACATGGGAAGATGAGGAGATCTTTAGATACATGCCTATGGCATACAATTCCCCGTGTTCGATGTGGGATGCCTCAGGCTTCCGCGCCCTCGAGAAGCCCTATCATAAGGGACATAAAAAAACATGCCAATCCCCAGCGTCAAGACACGCCTGTGATGCCCCAACATGACTACTCTCCTAAATGAAGGTTGCTGCCCTGACTGGATCCCCTACAAGGTGCTGACAGAAGTGGCATAATTAACTAGTGTCCATGATGATATAGCACCGCGAAGAGATTCACAAACTATGTTTTAAATTTATAGGGGAGACCCGAACTTGGAGATGAGTTCCGAGGAGGAATCCATGGAAGGAATAACCAAAATCCCATCATACCATTTCGATCATGGAGCAGACGTCCTAGAATATGGAGCGGATGCCACCCACCTTTTGAAAGAAGGAATGCGGGGCAACAGCAGCACGTCCTCTGCCTGACGGATGTGCACGCCCTGGAGAAAGCGTTAGAAACAGGGAACTTCGTGACTATTTTTTGTGGGATAATATGAAAAGGGAGATTGATGAATACATTTCAAGGTTCCTGGTATGTCAGAAAGTGAAGGAAGGGTGACAAATTCTTAAAGGGGTCTTGCAACCACTACCCATACTAGAATGAAAGTGGGACAATATCACTATGGACTTCGTCACTAGTCTCTCGAGAACATCCAATGGAAAAAGTGTGATATGGTTTATTGTGGACCATCTCACCAAGACTGCCCATTTTATCTCCATTTGGGAAGATTTCTCCATTGATCAACATTCCATTATTTATGTGAAGGAAGTGGTAAGGCTTCATGGAGTTCCACATTCTATCGTATCTGATCGTGATCCAAGGTTAAAATCAAAATTCTGGAGAAGACTTCAACATTATCTGAGCACTGAATTGAATTTCAATGCGGCCTATCACCCTCAAACTGATGTCCAATCTAAAAGTTCTGTTAAAACACTGAGGACATTCTGATATCATGCTCAATTAAATTTAATGGTGGATGGGATCAACATCTTCATTTATTTGAGTTCTCCTACAATAATAGCATTCAATCCAGCATTCAAATGGCACTCTATGATGCTCTATATGGGAAGCTATGTAGAACTAATAATTGTTGGGATGAAGCTACTGAGATAAATATTCATCGCCATGATCATGGGCATGAGATGACTGAAAAAGTCCATGCAATCAAGAATCACATTAAGGCTTCTCAGAGTCGGCAGAAGAGGTATAATGACAACCATCAAAGGGACTTGGATTTTGATGTTGGTGACAAGTTCATTCTTTGAATTTAACCTTGGAAGAGATTCATGAGGTTTGGGAAGATAGGTAAACTCATACCCAACTACATTTACCCCTATAAAATACTTGATCGCATAGGTGCAGTGGCCTATCAGCTTGCACTCCCTCCAAATCTAGCACAAGTTAATGAGGTCTTCCATGTATCCCTCTAGAAGAAGTACATTCTTGACCCTTCACATGTACTAAACCCAAGGGTGGTACAACTGGATGATGACCTCTCTTATGAGGAGCAGTCGGAGGAGATATTGGACCATAGAGACAAGGTTCTACGCTACAAGACTACCCTCTTTGTCATGTTGTTGTGGAGGAACCACAAATTAGAAGAAGCCACATGGGAATCAGAGGATTCTATGAGGTAGAAATACCCACACATTTTCTGTTCTTAGAGTACGAGTTAAATGTTTAGGGGTGAAATTTTTGAAGGGGGAAGAATTTAATGACCCGAAATTTTTCATAATTTTATATTTTCCTAATTTTTTGTGTTATTTTATTTTATACTCAACAAAACTATAATATTTATTTAACAGAGTGATTATAATTAAATGAGATTGTTGGGTTACAACTATTATATAACAGTTGGTCAGTATGACCGTTGGAAAAAAAACCATTAACATTACAATTATTGTTTATAAATACAAGTGATCTCTATTAATTAATACAGAAAAAATATTTGATGGCCTCATCTAGTAGACTCAGGCTATTCCAAGCCCATCTAATGGAACATGGGATGGAGGCGGCACCTCTAGGCTTCTCCCTGGGCCAAGCCCAAGCCGAAATGCATCATTTGATGCTTGAACAGAATCGCCTATGGGAGAATTTCAAGCTGATAGAGGTCACTACTCGGGCAATGTTGGCTAAGACGCCCCATGATTCTATCACCATACCACACCTTACAATTAGGTCCTATGTTGTTGTTATAAGGGGCTATGTAACAAGACCATAGCTGTTTTTTGTAATCCATTGAAATAAATAAAATTGTTATTTCTTCTTATGGAAATGATTGGAATTTTCAAATTTCTAGATAAATATAGGATATATATTATATATGAATTTTGAAAAAAATATAGTTTAAAATATTTATGAAAACCTTAAATAATTAATAATGTGTAATGATTTTCAATAAATGGTATTCTATAGTGGTTTTCATTAGAAAATTTAGAGTCAAATAGGATTAAATTAATTTTTAGTGAATAGTAAATTATGAATAGTATTTTAATGCTTATGAATAGTAATGTGACCAAATGGAATAGTAACCACACTTAAGAAAAATTAATAAAATTTAGGAACCTTGATTATGTAATGTGATTCAATCAAATATGTGAATAACTATTTCAGAAATTATTAGTTAATTATTAGTTTTCTTTCTAGTGAATAGTATTTTTATTTAAAAACTAAATTAAAAACATTTAGAAAATTATTTTTATAAAATAGAGTTCATTTTTGAAATCAGAGCATCGATATTTGGTTGAGGTTAATTTTTGGGATTTTTCTGAAACTATTTAATTTTCAGTGAATAGTGTTTTTATATAAAAATTAAATTTATAATATTTAGAAAATTATTTTCATAAAATGGAGTTCATTTTTGAAATCAGAGCATCGATATTTGGTTAAGGCAAATTTTTTGAATTTTTTTGAAACTGTTGAATTTTCATTGAATAGTTTATTTATTTAGAAATTTAAATTTAAAATAGTAAGAAAATTATTTCCATAAAATTGATTTCATTTTTTAATTCAGAGAATCAATATTGGATTAAGGTGAATTTCGGGGATTTTTCTGAAACAGTTGAATTTTCAGTGAAAAGTAAAAATTACAATATTGAGTTTCTAGTGTTTAATGACATAATTAATTATCTAATAAGTATGTAATCATTCTGGTCGAATTATTAATAGTAAGATATGCTATGAGGTATCCCATGTGGACAATAACATGTGAAAATACCATGGTAAAGCCCATGGTTTTTCCAATTCCACTGATGTGGTGTCCCTTGGAAATTAATGATTTGTTCCCTCACTTCTCCTTTAAATATCAGGACATTATCTCATTCATTTCATTTCAAATTACTCCCCAGTAAAGTTCTTTTCTCTTTACCTTCCCAATAGTCCTCCCAAGGTTCCCTCGAGTTTCCAAAGGTCCCGACATTCATGCTTTCGATGTTACTCTTCAAGGTAAGGGAATCTTTCACCCTACTCTTTTAAGACATGGCATCCTTTATGTTGTGTCTTCTAGTTTCGATCTTTTTATGTTGAGGGTATGTTTTTATATGTTCTCATTACTTTCCATTTCATTTCTAATTTTTTAGAGACCCTTTATTCTCTCATCAATTTGTTTTCTAGAATCTTTAAGTGACACCGTTAGGCCACCAAATTTCTAAAAAAATCACATCTTCTCTTTTCTTTCTTGTTTCCCATTCATGTGGTATGTGATTAAAATATCCATAACATGATCATGTCATGTACCCATACTATATTATGAATTATGTTTTATTGTGTGACCCTTTCCCCATCTCTTTTCAATGTTTTCTAAAACCATGTTATATAACCGTTATGCAGTATAAATTTCGCCTCAAAATTTCAATCTCTTTCTCTCATGACATTCTGTTGATTATTATGTGAATAACATATCCTATTTCATTTCTATAGGTGTTAACAAATATATAAAAATGATATATTTTATTCTTGAATTGACATACATGTCACCCTAACTCCATTTCCATGGGTTATAAATGATATAATGATCTTATTTTTATGAACTTTCAAAAACGTCACGATTTTGAAATGAAACACATTTCTTTTATTCAATATGGGTTATTTATGAAATGATTTATTATGAAATATGTGGATCACATGAAAATAAATACATATTAAGGGTTCAACCTGATAGTGCTCCAATACATTGATTAATGGATTAATCTCTAGAGATGACAAGTTTCATGATACCTTCGTGAAGAACCTTGGTAATTTTTAATGCATCTCCGGGATAAACCTTGGTGATATGTTCATGAATTTCAGAATGAAATGTTGTAGGCACATATTTATGTTTTGATTCTTGTTATTTTTATTATTATATTCATCTTTTTTCCATTTATAATATCTTCATATTTTTCATCATGATTTTATTGATTTCACGAGTAAACGGATTCCCTTGTTTACCGCATACTGGGCCTTCTGATCACCCATTTCGTTGATGTATGTGTCCAGGATATGAGATGCAGTAATTTTATGAAGGATGAACCTATTATTAAGCTTTACAAGTGGTTTATAAGAATTTTTTATGTTGTTTTCATTTATTATGTTCTTGATTTCTAAGACATTAGATTTTTATGATCCTCTGTTTGTAAAATGTAAAGAAAAGTTATGTAATAAAAAGGTGGATGCCATATCTAGGTCCAATAAATGTGTTATAAGTGAATATAGGACATAATTTTTCAATATATACCTACATTCCATTGCCTTACATTTTTTTCCTAATAAACCAAAATGAATATCCCATGCATTAGTCTCACATAAAACAATTTTCATGAACTTATCACCAATTGGCCCAAGTTATATTACATTAAACTAAAAACATAATTTATTCTCATTAAATAACAGTAAAAGTAACACAATTAGTGATGGTTTTAGGAAATTAAATATTACAACAAATGGTCACTCTCATATTAACTAAATAAGAGTTACATATCTCATTATACGGTAACAAACTATATGGGTTTTTATTTTCTTAAAATATATATTGAGGAAGCCTATTTTAAGGTCCCAATTTTTGCACCACAACTCCTTCTTCCTTCGATTAAAATTCCATTATTTCATATAAAACATTAAATTATAATTGGTCTTTCAATAATTATATAAATGTTGTAGTATTTATTATTTTTGATCAGATGATATGGAGTATAATTTTATTTTTTCTGTTTTCCTCAAAATATATAAGAGTTAATCAATCAACTTCAACAAAGAGAAAATGTATGTTGTTTATGAAGGATTTCAATAAAATTCCTGAAATCCATAAGATATAATTGGATGAGAAACCCATTTCCACAATCTGATGAACCGACCCTCAATCCTCATGATATCAGCATTGATTTAGCTAATATAAAATCCAAATAATAATGTGATGTGTTAGTATAAAAACCGTTCCTTTTTATAGATCCTGAAGTGGTTTGATTTATATTACCATGAGAAATATAGTCCAACATAACTTTAATACATGAGGCATAATTCCAAATATTAGTTCCCATATATTTTTAGTAGTACACTTTGTAACTCTAGATATTAACCAATAACATAGATGTTGGAATCAATCTTTATTATTTTCTAGATATATAATTACATTTCAAGTGAATAACATTCCCATTTGGATTACTCCATGGATAAATATTGTAATCTACATAAATAATTAATATAATACATATAAAATTAAACTATATAGCATTATATATTATATTTAAGATGAATTTATTCTTCCAGATTTCCCTCTTCACTATATAAATGGTTTATTGAGTAGTGAAAGATAAAAAAATATTTTTTGGTTTAAAATATAAATTTGGAATCCTTAGAAGATATAATATAATTATTCACTCTGAAAAAAATATCATTAGATTAATAATAATTGAAATTAATAACAATAATATAATCAAAGCCTGTTAGAGAAAACATCATTCCTAGGATAATTCCAATTAATTTACAGAATTGTGTATTGATCATGAAAGAAATTTTGTTTAATATTATACTATATGAATTTCATATCATTTTATATATATCAAACCAATGTGATTTTAATATATATATTGTAACTTTGTGTATGTCCATGACCTATGTATCATTTCTTTTATAAGAGATCAATCTATTAAATATTCCCTTCTATCATTGTTGACATATATTTTAGAGACCAAATCGCAACATCAATACAATGATTAATTTAACTTATTATAAAAATTCCACTTTCCTTGGATTATGTATAACCAAATTAATGTTCTTGTAACATACACAATAATTTCCATACCTCTTATCATAAAACCAACAATATTTTAAAAGAATTTCATCTTTTTTGTTATTGGATTTTCAACATTGAAATCTAGTCTATTGAATCTATCCATACAAGATTTCAATTTTAATTGGTTTTTAACTTCCCTTTTATGATATTTTCCCTTAAATAATATAATTATGTCTCCGGATATATTTTTCTTAAATAGAATTATATATACATATAGGTATAAATATATGATATTCCATGAAAATATTTCATTCACTCACTTTTTTATCAAACCCACAACATGTTATGAATATTAAAATCATCATGATTTCTCCCTGATAATTGATTATTTCTATCTTTTATTTATAAGCCTTTGGGAATGTTAAAGGTTTAAATGTTTTTAATTGTATAATAACTGAACTAGAGAATATATTTTACCCAAATATAGATTTTGTAACATCCCAGGTAAATGAAGAATAAGACATATTTCATATTTATTAATATTTTTGAATTAAATATTAATTTAACTTTAAAGGGGTTTCTATGTTCGATAGCGTACCCGATACGCAAAAACGAGTTTCTTTGGAATCTTACGTTGCACACTAATAATATAATAATATTATTTTAAACGGTAGTTAACTCCTAGTCGTTGTATTGGCATGAATGAAAAAAACTAACTAAAATATGATTATACATTTTTGTTAAATGTATTTACATTTATTCAATAAAATTTAGATTCTAAAAAAGTGATTGACTATAATTTTAAGCATAATTTACATTAAAATGATGATTTATCGCCTTTTAATGGAGAATCCTTTTTAAATATAGTTTTGGTCACTTTAAAAAATTCTATATTACCAAATAAAATACTTCTTTATAATGGGGATTTCAAATTTTACTTTGTGTAAATTTTTGGAATTTTTCCGATAATGTTCATTTTTTAATGAATAGTAAAAAATATTGTATTTTATTTCAGAAGTGAATTTTAATATAATTTATTTATATGGTTATATTATCTTTTTAATTGGTTTTATAGTGAAATTAAAATATATTTTTACCATTTAATCCAATTTTGGTAATTGGAATTAATTTCACTTTGAAATTGGACAAAAACAAGTATCAATCTTTTGATAGTTATTGTTTCCTAAAAACACGTTGTTAGTTTTAACAACGAGAATTAATTTTAAAATTAATTAACGACACTTTTATTTTTTCAATTTTGAAAAATAAACATCATTTTTGAATTTGGAATATCAAATATAGATTAGGCTGAATTGTTTGGTATTTTTCTGAAAAACTTCAATTTTGATGAATAGTGAAACCACCAAGTGGTAGTTAAAAACTGAAATTTTCATTTAAATGAAATTTTACCGCTTCTATAAATTGAATTTAAAAAATCTGACATACATTGTTGTTATCAATAAGTAAAATATGTTTTAATAAGAAAAAAATAATTTTTTGGGAATAGTAACTTTTGACTTTTATTTACTGTGGTTAAAGGTAAATAGGTTAAATCAAGGTAAAAAGTATATTATAATAATTCAAAATTACCTTAACACTTGTCCAAACCTTATTGGTTGAGTCATTTAAGACCATGGGCATATTTAGGTCGATTTTGGGACCCCATTGAGCCACATGGTAGTGATAATGACAATTTGGATTAATTAATTTAATGTAAAGACAAACTAGACATTAACAAAAATCTTTTAGTAATTAATTTTTATAAGGTGTTATATAAATTATCCTTTCGACTATAAATATTCATTGGAATGGTAAAAATATTTCCTACATGATGGTATTTTTTTATAATCATTATACAACAAATAAATTAAATAATTTATAACATAATAATGATGCAGTATTTACCTCATTAATAAATCAATTAAATAAATAATATTATAATGATTAAAATAATATAAAAAACATGTCAAATATTGATTGGATGATTTTATTTCTACCAGGAGTCCTCTTATATTAATCTTGAATGATTTTTTGTCCAATAGAAACCGAATATAATTATATAATAAAATAATAGTATCACACTTTCCTAAAGAGCCCCTCCTCTCCCTTATAAAAGAGACAACTTCTATCCAATTCATCACACCTCTCAAGCGATTTGGATCGTCCAACCTCTTCCCAATTAATCTCCCTACATCCCTCACCTCCACATAGAAGCCATACATTAGGTAGAAGGCACTTCAAGAATCCCTTTGGTTCAAACCAAATAGAGTTACCCAAATTAAATGTAATTGTTTCTCTTAAATTGTTTTCTTTTATTTTACTTATCCAACCCCTAAACTATTTTTCTTCATTTATTTTGTAACCACACCAGTATCCCCAATATAATAGTATTTTTTGACTAAAATTATTCGAACTACACATACACACACCTCTATCTAATGGGTGAAGAACATAATGTTTCTGTTGATGGCAAACCAACACCTCACGAAACGATGATTGTTCGATTATGTCCTACCGCCTCTCATGGTGGAAATTATGAAGACAATGTATTTATATATGATATATATTATGTTTATGTTTTCTTTATTCTTCTGTATTTTCCATTTATACCACGCCTTTATGGTTTCCATAGTGGGAAAATACAACAATCTCATTTGAGAAAGTGCAGACTACCGCCCCCTCAAAGTGATGAGACTCGTTAAAGCCTTATGTGGGATGTATACATGATATATTTAATGATACTATATATGATATTATACTGTGATTATATTATACCTATGTATAATTATGATTAAATTTAATTAAAATAAGAAATAGAAATGAAATTAGTGTTCATGCGTACGTACGGCTTACCGTCTCCATGAACGGTGCATTTCATTTCTTACCTATAAATGTTATGTACTATTCTAAATACATATAAATACTAGATATATATGATATATATTATATCTAAATTATTAATATCATTCTGGTTATAATTGACTATATACCACATGGACAACTTGTAATATAAGGTGTTCATTTTTTACTCAAGTACCAAATATTGACAAAATGAAAATTGTTAACTTAAATGATTACATAACATTCATAACATGGTAATAAGTGATATAAAAGGAATTATAAACTTAAAAAAATGTTTTTAATAAATTATAAATCAACTTTTGTTTATTATTCTGGAGATTAAAGAAATATCGAGTCAAGTCGGACACGAGGTAAGGGAACTTATTAACCCAATTTCCGTTATTTGGGTTGATCTTTCTTTTCATGTTTATGACATTATATGACTGTGTGAGAAACGAATTTTTATGTATTTATAATTTCTTTATATGTGATCATATTGAATAAACATAATAGATCTATTTTATTTACCTAATGATCTTTGTAAGGGACTTCGTCTCAATCCCCTTTCATTGAGGCATATTTTGCATTCATACAAGATTTTCTTTTATACGTTGTATAAACACACTTGACTTTTCAAAGGGAATATTTTTCTACAAATAATTTTACTAAACAACAAAAAGAATTTTCCTTTTAATGTAAGCAGTGACAACGTCCTTTTCTGCCACCGTGAATATTATTTGATCTTTGGCTTCCTCAACAAGCCATAATGTTTTTAGAAGAAAATAAATACCATATAATATTTTATTTATTTTGGTATTGAAAATAGTTTTTATAATGGATTTGTTATGTCAATATAATTAAGTTATATATTTTGATTGAAATGTGGAAATGTTTTCTTTCCTTTGTATTTATTTTATGACTTATGATTTTATAATGGTACTTGGACATTTGACCGGAAGTTAAATGATAGAAAAAATGACAGGTGGTGCCATTAATACTAGGACGGGTGGTTACGTTATAACCTCCAATGCATTGGGTATGGAAATCGGCCTTATGGATATTCCATTTGGTGATATGTGTGGAAGTAAACCATATGGTTATTCCATTTATGTATGTTTATGTCCCAAGTTAGCTTTATATGTTATTTTTTCATTATATGGGTTTTATGGTAATATTTTGGTTACATAAATGGAATGTAATTATATTTTATTTAGTGAAGAGTATTTAATACTTCATAATGGTGAAAAGTATTACTTATGTCAATGTATTCATGGGTTAATTTCTGTTTTGAAATACTAATAGTTTTCCTTCTTTGTGTATCCCTTACTGAAAATTTTATGCTCATCCCATGTTTTTGAAATGTTTGTCACAGGACATAATGTGGAATTGGGTCAAGGATGGGATCAAAGAAAAGTTGTGTTGTCTTAAACATGGAAATAGACATGACTCTTTCTATTCAAGAGTTCATGTTTTGTAAAAAAAAATGGAAACTATATTGAAGTGTCTACATTGTAATATTTTGAGATGTAAAAGTTATGTCATAATTCTCTAAAACTCTAAACCTGAAAAGATCCTGAATGTGAATTATTAATTTAATTCAATATTATATAAGGTTTAAGGCCGGGTCCTTATAGTTGGTATCAAAGGTCAGTTTAGATAACATTAGGAGTTAGTTATTGTTAAATTAATATCCATAACATAATTTATGTTAATATTGAAATGATATAGTACTTACAGATTACCATGTTGCTTCGCCTAAAATATGTCTCTGTTAAGAATGGGTTTTCATAGAAGAAACAGGGTAGCTGTGCTAGGAAGGCATATAGAGTGAAATGACCTTCTCGATTAGTATCCAGAGATAGTCAGAATCAGGGTTGAACAGTTTGTTGCAGGGATGGCTTAGTTGAATCGGTTGATAAATGGTAGTTTTGTTTATTAATGATATTTTGGTTTATTCCAAAAGCAAATAGGAATAGGAAAGTCATTTAAGGGTTTTCTTGCAAAACATAAAAGAAAATAAATTGTCTCGGAAATTCAGCAAGTGTGAGTTTTGGTTACAACAAATTAATTTCCTTAGTCACATTGTTTCTAAAGATTGAATAACTGTTGATCCTTCTAAAACGAATGTTTTTGAAGAATGTCCAAGACCCACAAACATAACTGAGATATGTAGATTTCCTTGTTTGGCAGGTTATTATCGGGGGTTTGTTGAAACTTTTGCACGGTTATCCAGTCCAATGACTAAGTTAACTCGAAAAGGTGATTAGTTTATTTCGACAAAAGAATGTGATGATTGTTTTCAGGAATTGAAAATATGATTGATGAATGCTCCAGTTTTGGCACTGCCATACAGAAATGGTGAGTTTGTTATCTACATCGATGCTTCATTAAAAGGACTTGGTTGTGTTCTAATGAATAATGATAAGGTAATTTCTTATTCTTCACGTCAGTTGAAACCTCATGATTTAAATTACCCTACCCCGGATTTGGTATTAGCTACAATTTTTTTTTTGCTCTAAAAATTTGGAGGCATCATTTTTATGGAGAGAAGTGTGAAATTTATACTGATCAAATAAATTTGATGTATATATTCAATCAGAAATAGTTGAACATGGCACATAGGAGATGGTTAGAATTAATCAAGGATTATGATTTCACCATCCATTACCATCCGGGAAAATAAAATAATGTGTTTGTTGATTTGAGTTGAAAAAGTAATGCTTCATTAACCATGTTACATTTGGAACGAGATCCTTTGGTTTTTGATTTGATAAACTTTGGCATAGAAGTTGTTGGTGCAGAAAATTCTTCTGTTTTGTTTCAGGTGTCAGTGAAATCATCTCTATTAGATTGAATTAAGAATGCACAGAAGGAAGATAATGAGTTTCAAAAAAACAGTAGAGTTGGTTTAGAAGGGTAGGTTATCTAATTTTAACATTGATAATGATTGTGTTTTGATATTTGGGAAGATATTATCTGTGCCTTGTGATTCACAGTTGAAGAATGAGTTGTTATGTAAAGCTCATAGTTCCCCGTTTTCAGTTCATCCTGGCAGTACTAATATATACAAAGATCTTTGGGAGTATTACTAGTGTGATGGAATGAAAATAGATATTGTGGATTTTAGTGTGAAGTTTTTGACTTGTTAGCAGGTTAAAGAAGAGTGACAGTTACCGAAATGAATGATTCAGCCTTTACCAGTGCCAGAATGGAAATGGGAAAATATATCTATGGACTTCATTGTGGGATTACCAAAGACATCTTGAGGTAATAATGCAATCTGGGTTATAGTTTATCGACTGACTAAATCATCTAATTTCCTTCCTATTAGAGATATTTTGTCTTTAGATCAACTTGATCGGTTGTTTGTTAAAGAGATAGTCAGGTTTCATGGTGTTCACCTCTCCATTGTAACTGATCGTGATCCCAGTTTTACATCTAACTTTTGGAAAGGGCATCAGAAGTCGTTGGGTACTGAATTAAATTTTAGTACCGATTTTCACCCTCAATCATATGGGAAATCAGAACAAAAAAATCAGACCTTAGAAGATATGTTACGTGCATGTACATTGGATTATCAATGAAGTTGGGACCAACATCTTTTTTTGGTTGAATTTTCATATAATAACTATTTTCATTCCAGTATACAGATGGATCCATTTGAGGCATTATATGGAAAGCATTTCAGAAATCCAGCTTTTTGGGATACAGTATGTGAGAGGAAGCTAATTACGCCAGAATTCGTAGAAGAGATGGTAGAGAAAGTTTAGCTGATTCAGAAGCACATGAGAACAGCTTAGAGGAGACATAAATGTTATACCGATAACAGGAGGAAGGATCTTTCTTTTGAGGTAGGTGATTATGTCTTTCTCAATGTTTCTCCATGTAAAAGTGTGATGTGTTTTGGTAAGAATAAAAAGTTGAGTCTGAGGTTTATTGGACCTTATGAAATTTTGGAGAAATTTGGATCAGTTGCATAAAAAGTGGCTTTTCCTCCATGTTTATCCAAATTACACAATGTTTTTCATGTTTTGATTTTGATAACGTATATGTCATATCCATCTCATGTTTTGAGCCCAAAGATAGTTCAGTTGGATGGAAATCTCTTTAATGAAGAACAACCAGTCTAGATTCATGACCGTAAGGAGCAAGTGTTGTAGAATAAGGTAATTCACCAGGTTAATGTTTTGGGGATAACCATATGATTGAAGAGTCAACGTGGGAATCTGAAAATGCTATGAGGGATAAATACCCCCACTTATTTGGATAAGGGAATAAAAATTACGAGGACCCAATTCCCAAAAGGGGGGAAGGATGTTACATCTCAGGTTAATGATGAATAATACATATTTCATATTTATTAATATTAGTGAATTAAATATTAATTTTACTTTAAAGTGGTTTCTATGTTCGATAGCTTACCTTATACGTAACAACGATTTTCTTGGGAATCTTACGTTGCACACTAATAATATAATATTATTATTTTAAATGATAGTTAACTCTCAGCCATTATATTGGTGGGAATGAACAAAACTAACTACAATATGATTATATATGTTTGTTAAATTTATTTACTTTATCCAATAAAATTTACATTCTAAAAATGTGAAAAAATCTAATTTTAAGCATAATTTTCATTAAAAGGCCTATTTATCTCCTTTTAATTTCGAACCATTTTTTAATCTAGTTTTGGTCAATTTAATATATTCTATATAAACAAATAAAATCCTTCATTATAATGGGGATATAAAAATTTACTTTGTGTAAATTTTTGGAATTTTTCTAGTAAAGTTCATTTTTAATGAATAGTGAAAAATATTGTATTTTATTTCAAAAGTGACATTTAATCTAATTTATTAATATTGATAGATTTTCTTTATAATTTGTTTTAAAGTGAAATTAAAATATATTTTTAACTTTTAATCCAATTTTGGTCATTGGAATTAATTTTATTTTGAAATTGGACATAAAAAAGTATCACTCTTTCGATAGTTGTTGTTTCCTAAAAACAAGTTATTTGTTTTAACAATGGGAATTAATTTTGAAATTAATTAATGACACTTATATGTTTTGAATTTGTAAAAATAATCATCATTTTTTAATTTTGAATATCAAATATATCTTAGGCTGAATGTTTGGTATTTTTCTGAAAAACTTCAATTTTTGATGAATAGTGAAACCACTTAGTGGTTCTTAAAAAAACTGACTTTGTTATTTAAATGAAATTTTACCTATTCTATGAATTTGATTTCAAAATTCCAACATACATTTATGTTATTAAGAAGTATAATGTGGTCCATTAAGATAAAAATAATTTTTGGTGAATAGTAACTTTTGAGTTTTATTTACCGCGGTTAAAGGTTAATATGCTAATTCAAGGTAAAAATAATATTTTAATAATTCATAATTATCTTAACACTTGTTGAAACCTTATTGGTTGAGTTATTTACAACCATGGGCATCTTTGGGTCGATTCTGGGACCCCATTGAGCCACTTGGTAGTGATAATAACAATTTGGATTAATTAATTTAATGTAAAGACAAAATTTACATTAACAAAAATATTTTAGTAATTAACTTTTATAATGGGTTATATAAATTATCCTTTAGAATATAAATATTCATTGGTTAGATAAAATATTGACTAAATGATGGTATTTTTTTATAATTGTTAGACAACAAATAAATAAAATTATTTATGACATAATAATGAAGCAGTATTTAACTAATTAACAAATCATTTAAATAAATAAGATTATAATGATTAAAATAATATCCCAAACATGTCAAATATTGATTGGGTGATTTTATTTCAACCCTGAGTCATCTTATCTTCATCTTTAATTATTTTTCGACCATTATAAACTGAATATAATTATATAATAAAATAATAGCTTCACACTTTCCTAAAGAGCTCCTCTTCACCCTAATAAAAGGAGGCCACTTCAAACCAATTCCTCACACCTCTCAAGTCATTTGGCTCATCCAAACTCTTCCCAATTAATCTACCTATATCCTTCTCCTCCTTATAAAAGCCTTAACTTAGGCATAAGGCACTTCAACCACTCCTTTGGTTCAAACGAAAGGGAGTTACCCAAATTAAAGGTAACAGTTTCTCTTAAATTGTTTTCTTTAATTTTATGTCTCCAACCCCTAAAAACTTTTTATTATTTGTATTGTAACAAAACCAGTATCCTCAATATACTAGTATGTTGTTATGATATGGATTCTAACTACACATACACACACCTCCATCTAATGGGTGAAGAATATAATGTTTCTAGGGATGGAAAACCAACGCCTCACGAAACAATGATTATTCGATTATCTCCTACTGCCTCTCATGGTGGCCATTATGATGGAACTATATTAATATATTATATATATTATGTTTATGTTTTCTTTATGCTTCTGAATTTTCCATTTATAGCATGCCTTTAATGTTTCCATAGTGGGTAAATACGAAAATCTCATTGAGGAAGTGCAGACTACCGCCCCCTCAAAGTGATGTGACTCGTTAATGCCTTATGTGGGATGTATAAATTATAGATTTAATGATACTATATATGATATTATATTGTGATTATAATATACCTATGTATCATTATGCTTAAATTCAATTAAAATAAAAAATTGAAATGAAAGTATCATTCATTTGTACGTACGACTTACCGTCTCCATGAATGGTGCATTTCATTTCGTACCTCTAAATGTTATCTACTATTATAAATACATGTATATACTAGATATATATGATATCTAAATAATGAATATAATTCTGAATATAATGGACTATTGAACACATGGAAAACTTGTAATATAATGTGATCATATTTGACTAATAGTAGTTGGGGTTTGGCATAGTGGTAAGCACCCCATAATGCTACATGAAATGGGGGTTCAAAACCTATGGGTTGAAGGTACTGAAGCGTACTATAGTACCGGCGGGTACTGTAGCAACGGTGGGCACTATAGCGGTGGGAGGTCACTGTAGCGGTGGTAGGGTACTGTAGCGGCGGCGGTACTGTAGCAGTGCGAGTACTGTTGCAGTACTATTCACAGAATGGGCTTTGAGCCATAAATTTGGGCCTACGGGTCATGTAATGGGCTAAATGGCCACTGGGATTTAAGGCTTTGTAATGGGTGTCCCTCTACCCAGTTAAAAGAGGTCTTTTCTTTGATTAAATAATAAATGAGGCTTCGGCCCCAACCTTAAAAAAAATTGACTCATTACCAAATCTCGACAAAATGAACATTATTAACTTAAATGATTACATAACATTTATAACATGGTAATAAGTGATATAAGAGGAATAATAAACTTGAAATAAGGATCTTAAGCAAGTATATAATATCTTTAGTTTATTATTCAAGAGATTAAAGAAAGATCGAGTCAAGTCGGACACGAGGTAACAGAACTTTTTAACCCAATTACTGTTCTTTGGATTTATCTTCCTTTTCTTATTTATGTCATTATTTGATTGTGTGAGAAATGAATTTTTATGTATTTATACTTTCTTTATGTGTGATTATATTTAATACAAAAAATAGATCTATTCTATTTACAAAATGATCTTTTTAAGGGACTTCTTCTTAATCTCCATTCATTGAGGCATATTTTGTTTTGATACAAGACATTCATTTATACGTAGTATAAACATGCTTGAAATTTTAAAGGGAATCTTTTTCTACAAATAATTTTACTAAACATCAAAAAGAATGTTCTTTTTAATGTAAGTGGTGACAACAACCTTTTCTACCACCGTGAGTATTATTTGATCTTTGGTTTCCCCAATAAGCTGTAATCTTTTTAAAAGAAAATAAATACCATATACTCTTTTTTGTATTTTGGTATTGAAATTTTTTTTAATGGATTTGTTTTGTCAATATATTTAATTGATATATTGTGATTGAAATGTGGAAATGTTTTATTTACTTTATATTTATTTTATGTCTTATGATTTTATAATGGTACTTGGACAATTGAAGGGTGGTTACGTGATAAACCAAATGACGGGTGGTACCATGATTACCAAGATGGGTGGTTATGTTATAACCTCCTATTCATTGGGTATGTAAGTCTGTCGTATGGATATTCCATTTAGTGATATGTGTGGAAGTCGAACGTATGGTTATTACATTTAAGTTTGTTTATGTCCCAAGTTACCTTTATATGTTATTTCTTCTTTATATGGGTTTTATGGTAATCTATTGTTTACAAAAATGGTAAGTAAAGATATTTTATTCAGTGAAGAGTATTTACTACTTCATAAAGGTTAAAAGTATTAAATATGTTAAATTATTCATGGTTTACTTGTTGTTTTGAAAAACTAACAGTTTTCCTTCTTTGTGTATCCCTTACTGAGATTTTTATGCTCATCACATGTTTTTGAAATGTTTTTCACATGACATAATGTGGAATAGGGACAAGGACGGGTTTAAGGAAAAGTCATTTTGTCTTAAACATGGAACTAGACATGACACTTATTTTTCAAGAGTTCATGTTTTGTAATAATGGAAACTGTGTACAATTTTCTCTTTTGTAATCTTTTGAGATGTAATAGTTATCTCATAATTATCTAAAACTATAAACCTGAAAAGATCTTTAATGTAAATTATTCTTTTAATTCAATATTATGTAAGGTTTAAGGCTAGGTCCTTATATATTCTTTACAATTAAATAAATAATTAATAAAATTACAGTGGAACCCATGTTTAAAATAGGGCTAGTGGTTATCCTCATTATTCCTATCAAAAATTAAATAGATAGTTTACTCAATTGAACAATATCTTTGATCAAAATGTTATTCTGATCCAAATATAGTTTTTAATATATTATTTGATTAAACAATATTTTTTTGGGATACTTTTTAGGGATATTAATGAGTATAGAGGTTACAAGAAAATATTAAATCATATCATGACCTCATGTGTCCCACTATAAGGGTATGATTTATAATTCTATAATAGAACTTAATGTAGTTAATTCAGGATGAGATTGATAATTTTCACCATATAGTATTTATCGTTGATTTTCAATTTTCTGAAAATATAATTCACATCATGATATGGCTCTCAATTACATTAAAATTATTATTCAATTTATCAGTTTCATTGTTTGAATTAACTCAATCCATGTATGGAGTGCCACACATTAGAAAAACAATATCATAAAATTTTTATTTCAAAAGTAACATTGTGAACACATTTCATTAAAAATCAATAAGGACATGAATTTAATGTCTCAAAATTCATTTCCACTACTAAACAGATTGTGTCATGAAACATGACATCCTATTATTACATATATATTAGTATTAAATCATTTAGAGAATAAATTTTTTTATCTTATTATGAAGTAGGATCTCATGACCTCATTTATGGAATCTGTAGTGTTTGAATTCTAATAATGATCCATATTAATTCCTTTTAATATTCATCCTTATGATAAGTTTATAAATATAAAAAATCAAAAATAGAGATTAAAATTGATGGTATACAAAATATTATTCAGTTTGTGAAATTTTAATATTTTTTTGGAAAAAAAATTATATTTAGGAACATAAATTTTAAAGATATTTTGGGATCTCAAAGACCATGTGTCATGGGTAAAAAAGGTATTTGTCTCTATGGTGAAACATCACAAGAATATTTGTTTTATATAAATATCATTGAAATATAGAAAAAAAATTATTTTTATTAACCCCATGAACATCACAAATCCAAGGATGTATTCAAAAGCATGTTAATTATATTGAAATAACTGTGGAAGGATATTTCCTTTCATTATGAGTAAGTTTTATGGATATATATTCCAAAAAAATTTACAATTACAGTCATACTGATTATTATCTAGGATGAGAGGCTATTTGAATTATAAGTAGGATAAATAGAAATTATTATTCTTATCAAACCATATATTTGGTATATGGTAACATATTTTATTTTTAATCTTTGGAAATAATACATAATTCTATTGAAAGAGAAGAGGATGATATTCATATGAATTTAAAAGGAATATGTGTTATTGAGAAATCAATTTTCTATATTTGAGTAATTTTTTTTGTCATACAAAAAACTTATACAATATGTATTATGATAAGGAATATAGAGTAAGACATTTATCCACTCATTTTTTATATTCATTTCAAGTCTTAGAAGATGAATGAGAAGGAAAATTTGATAAAAATTCCCTTTAAAACACCAATGATTGGTGGAACATAAATTATAGATTATGTGTGTTCATCTCATATGGAAAGTAATACTAATTTTTTGAAAAACAAATAAGGGAATATTTGATGAAATATCATGTTTTTAAAATAATAAAAAAAAAAAATATTAAAGTTTGTAGAAAAACTAGGGTGTTATATAATGAATTGAAGAATACAAATATACTTTGCAGTAGTGATATTTATCACAATTTATTTACTTTTGGTTAGCTAGATGAATTTGGTTTACAAGTTTGTGTTCTATGAGAAAGTATTTAGTATCAAAGATAATACTAAGAATTCAATTAAGGTTACATGAAATAATAAAATTCACATTATGTAGATAAAATAGAATTTTCATATCTTTTAACAGTTGATGAAGTGAAATGTTTTTTGAACAAGACACTTGGATACATACATATATATAACCTAAAACAAAATTATGTTAATGGATTATATTTATATTCCACTATTTAAAAAGAAATATAAATAATATTTATGATTATATTTATAGTAGAGTGATTTTATTAAATTATGACCATACATAGAATAAAATATAAATGGTTTTACAGAATTGTGTCTATGAAGGGGTTTGTGGTCCAGTTGGTTAGGTATAATTATATAATGTGAATTATTTTATCTTACATTTTTGTGATTATATAATAAATAGATGTATTTTATTAGGCAATAATGAACATAATTTATTGATTTCAAAAACTTATTTAGATTAGTAATGAAAAATTAAACTAGAAGAACTATAAATATACATCGATTAGATAATGGAATTTATTACACATACTATGAGGATTTTTATTTCCCTTAAAATATGTTATAAATCATTAAGTTTTATTACTGATACGTTCTTAAAAGTGTTGTTTTGTGTAAATAAGAAACCACATGGTGAATAATAAGGAAAATATTATATTGATATAGTGTTTTGTCTCATTTCATTAACAGAAAAAATTAGTTCAATATTTTATTTTTACATAGAATAGATATTTAATCTATCAGGATATTATGAACACACCAAATGAAATGTTTCATAAAATGAAACACACATTAATATATCATTATTTATTTAGAAAAAACTGTTTTATTTGATTCATAATTGAAATCATTGTAAATATGGAGACATATAATATGAAATAATTTTTTCTTAGATACTCATTAATGATTAAATCAAATATAGTTTCAATAAAATTATCGAAATTATTAATTAAAATTTGGATGTTATTTATAATGAGAATGAATCAATTTAAATTTCTAGAAATAGTTTATTTGAAAAAGTGTTTGAAGAATATGAATAAGTTAACATATATTCAGGATAAAATTAAAATATCATTATTAGTGATGATGATAAAATTGAAGGATTAGAGAAAAAGGTGATGAATAGATTCATAAATTTAATCAATCAATTATGAGGACACCATAAGATTTTCCAATAATGTTATAATGAAAAAATATGATTTTACTCAATCACAATGGATTAGGAGAATAGAGACAACTACTATATTATATGGGATTGAATTACCTCAATTGACCACCAAATAGATAAAAATTCATGTATAATGGAAATGAATTAATAATTGATCCAAAAAGGTAAAAACATACACTCGAGCTTTTAAATAAAACAAATAATTATAATATAATTTGAAATAAATCGGTCTTCAATAAAAAGATCGATGAAAATTTAGTAGCGGTCCAGAAAATAGAAAGGATTGTTTTTATGTGTTAGTATCATGTATAAGGATTTTATGTTTAATAAAAATTACCTCTCTTTTTATGAATAGTTTTTATCCTAAATTATAAAATATTGTTAATTTCAGAAGATATTAGATTATTCAAAATAGATGTGGAGAGAAAATTCCTTAATAGATTCTTTGATGAAGAGGTATATAGAGAATAATAATTTGGATTTATTATAATAAATGAGGAATCAAATGAGTGTAGGTTATCAAAGTCTTTTAATAACTCATATAAATCACCACATAATTGATATTCTCCATTGTATACATTCTAATATAATTAAAAGTTGAAGAGAGAAGGGGATTATAAAAACATCTACAAGAAAATCATTGATTGGGAACAATTTGTGGTGATGGAGTATATTGATAAAATCATTTATTGTTGAATCATGTAAGATTTATCTGATATTTTTACTTTCTTAATGAGTGATGAATATGGTGTGTCAATGATAATTGTTTTTTATATATTTTAAGGTGTTGTAAGTTTATAAATATAAAGAGAATAAACTATTTTCATTGGTTAAATATGTAAGAGAAGTTAGCATGTATGCTTAATAAAATTTTTGATCCCGTACAGTAGTTTGAAATAAACAAGGAAAATATCAGGATACTAAAGTGTACAATTAACCCTTTATAGAACAATTATTTTTATTTTACTCTATCTCATAAAAACTAGAACACATATTATCTATTCTATATTCTTGAAAGCAATTGTCCTAAATTTTCTGAATATGTATCATGTTTTAAAGTGAATATAATAATGAGATATAATTATAGTAATCTAAATTATGTATTATTCTTAATAGGTGTAATTGAAATGGAATTATTAAATATTTATAAACTGATTGGGTAAGTGATAATGTTTATTAATAAATCCAAAAATTGAAGGGAAAATTTTACATTCTATGAATTTAAATTTGATTTCAACGTAAAAAATGGTTTTTTTATTTATATATGTTATAAATTGAGATATATAGTTATTATAGAGGTTTATACATAGATTATATGGATAAGGAAACATCTATGATATATTAATGATGTTGTAAAATATCATATGATAATTCAGCGTGATTGATAAAGTGAAATTTAATTAATGAAAGTTTAAGTTAAGAACTCACATAAAATTAAAATGAGATATGTTGGGATTTTATAAAATATAAGGAAAATAATATAACGAAGGAATTTTTTGGGACAAAAATTCATTTAGAAGATAGCATTACAAATCAAATGAAAGAACTTATATTTGATAATTTTTTATTGAACTTTGTAGTGAAACCATTTACCACAAAATGATTATTTGTGGCTTACCTCTATTTCAATTTTATAAAATGATATATTTTTATATTAATTTTCATAATGGTGTATTATATATTTTTTGGTACAAGATGATATGGAAATAAATTATCCTTATAAATTGATCAAAATAATGTGGAATAATGAGATGAGTTTGATAGAAAACCTTTCAATTGTTAGTAATTTATCTTATTTCATACAAATGTAATTTATTAAAATAGGATAAGAGAATATGTTGAATGTTCATTTCATTGTCTTGCCTAGTTAATGTTTCAACTGGTCAGATCTTGGGAACATAACCCGTTACACTTTTTTTATAAAAGGGCGTAGGGGAGTATCAAAATGGGGAATGATAAGAGGCATGTCATATATTATAAGAGGGTGGGCCTCTAGGAGAGAATAATATAATATAAGAGATCATTATTCAATAATCATAAAAACAACCAAAAATTGATTTGAAACAAAATATAATGTAGGATAATTTTTTCCTGAATATATTGAAAAATATGATTTTTTATTTATAATATGTTGTTATTAATTATATTAAAGGATCATAAAGAATTTATAGTCGATTTTGGTAGTTGATAAGACAAGAGAATATCATGTTGTGACTATGGGAATAAATAAAAAATTGTTTATTTCATAATGATCATGTCGAAATTTCTATAGTTCATTTATGTCACTAAATATTTATCGATCCATAAAGGATGCTTGTAAAATCCCAGGTAAAAGAAGAATAAGACATATTTAATATTTATTAATATTTGTGAATTAAATATTAATTTTACTTTAAAGGGGTTTCTATGTTTGATATCATACCCGATAAGCAACAATCACTTTCTTTGGAATCTTACTTTGCACAGTAATAATATAATATTATTATTTTAAATGGTAGTTAACTCCTAGAAGTTTTATTGTCAGGAATGAATGAAACTAACTAAAATATTATTATACATGTTTGTTAAATGTATTTACATTATCCAATAAAAATTTAGGGGCTTAAAATGTGATTGAATCTAATTTTAAGCATAATTTACATTAAAAGGCCAATTTATCACCATTTAATGGAGAACCATCTTTAAATATGGTTTTGGTCACTTTAATACATACTAATTGACCAAATACAATCCTTCTTTATAATGGGGGCATCAAATTTTACTTTGGGTAATTTTTTGGTATTTTTATGTTAAAGTCCATTTTTAATGAATAGTGAGAAATATTGCATTTTAATTCAAAAGTACCATTAAGTATAATTTATTTATATGGTTCTATTATCTTTATAGTTGGTTTTAAAGTGAAATTAAAATATATTTTTACCATTTAATCCAATGTTGTTCATTGGAATTAATTTCACATTGAAATTGTACATAAACAAGTGATGATCTTTTGATAGTTATTGTTTCTTAAAAAGACGCTATTTGTTTTGATAACGGGAATTGATTTTAAAATTAACTAATACCACTTATATTTTTTGAATTCATCAAAATAGACATTAGTTTTGAATTTGGAATATCAAATATAGATTATGCTGAATTTTTGGAAATTTTATGAAAAACTTCAATTTTTGATGAATATTGAAACCACTTAGTGGCAGTTAAAAAAACTGAACATTTCATTTAAATGAAATTTTACCACTTATATGAATTGAATTTCAAAAATCTGACATACATGGTTGTTATCAAGAAGTAAAATTTGGTTCATTAAAATTAAAATACTTTTTCATGAATAGTAATTTGTGACTTTTATTTACCGTTGTTAAAGGTAAATAGGGTAATTCAAGGATAAAATAATATTATAATAATTGAAAATTACCTTAACAATTTTCCAAACATTATTGGATGAGTAGTGGCCGACCATGGGCACACTCGGGTCTATTTTGGGACCCCATTGAGCCACATGGTAGTGAAAATGACAATTTGGATTAATTGATTTAATGTAAAGACAAAATTGACATTAACAAAAAGATTTTAGTAATTAATTTTTATAAGGGGTTATATAAATTATATTTTAGACTATTAATATTCATTGGGAAGATAAAAATATTTCCTACAAGTTGGTTTTTTTATAATTTTTAGACATCAAAGAAATTAAATTATTTATGACACAATAATGATGCAGTATTTACCTCATTAATAAATGATTTAAATAAATAAGATTATAATGATTGTAATATTATCCAAAACATGTACAATTAGGATTGGATGATTTTATTTCGACTACGAGTCATATTATCTTCATCATTAATGATTTTTTGACCTTTTGAAACTGAAGATAAGTTTATAATAAAATAATATTTTCACACATTCCAAAAGAGCCCCTCCTCTCCATTATAAAAGGAGACCAATTCTAACCAATTACACAAACCTCTCAAGACATTTAAATCGTCCAAACTCTAACCAATTATGCTAAAAAAATCCCTCTCCTCCTCCTAGAATCCTTATCGGCGTCATAAGGCACTTCAAGAAGTCCTTTGGTTCAATCCAAAGGGAGTTTCCCAAATTAAAGGTAACAGTTTCTATTAAATTGTTTTCTTTTATTTTACTTCTCCAACCCCTAAAATATTTTTATTACTTTATTTTGTCAAAACACCAATATCCTCAATATACTAGGATATTTTTATGAGAAGTATTTGAACTACACATACACACACCTCCATCTAATGGGGGAAGAACATAATGATTCTGTGGATGGAAAACCAACGCCTCAAGAAACGATGATTGTTCAATTATCTCCTACTTCCTATCATGGTGGTCATTAAGATGGAACTGTATTTATATATATTATATATTATATTTTTTTTTATTCTTCTGTATTTTCCATTTATAACATGCCTTTTTGGTTTCCATAGTGGGTAAATATGATAATCTTATTTGAAGAAGTGCGGACTACCGCCCCCTAAAAGTAATGCGACTCATTAATTCCTTTTGTGGGATGTATAAAGGATAGATTTAATGATAACATATATGATATTATACTGTTATTATAATATACCTATGTATCATTATGTTTAAATTCCATAAAAATAAGAAATATAATTGAATGTAGCGTTCTTGCGTACATATGGCTTACCGTCTCCATGAATGGTGAATTTCATTTCATACCTCTAAATGTTATGTACAATTATAAATACATGTATATACTGGATATATATTATATATATGATATCTAAATAATAAATTTCATTCTGGATATAATGGTCTATTGACCACATGGACAACTAGTAATATAAGGTGTTCCTTTTTGACTTAAGTACCAAATATCGACAAAACGAACATTAAATACTTAAATGATTACATAACATTTATAACTTGGTGATAATTTATATAAAAGTAACAATAAACATGAAAAAATGTTTTCAATCAAGTAGAAACAAACTTTAGTTTATTATTCATGAGATTAAAGAAAGATCGAGTCAAGTCGGACACGAGGTAAGGGAACTTCTTAACCCATTTTCCATTCTTTGGGTTGATCTTAATTTTCTTGTTTATGTCATTATTTGATTGTGTGAGAAATGATTTTTTATGTATTTATACTTTCTTTATGTGGGATTTTATAGAATAATCCTAATAGATCTATTTTATTTACAAAATGATCTTTGTATGTGACTCATTAATGCCTTATGTGGGATGTATAAAGGATAGAGTTAATGATATTATATATGTTATTATACTAGAATTATAATATACCTATGTATCAATATGTTTTAATTCCATTAAAATAAGAAATAGTAATGAATGTAGCGTTCATGCTTACGTATGGCTTACCGTCTCCATGATTGGTGCATTTCATTTCTTACCTCTAAATGTTATGTACTATTATAAATACATGTATATACTGTATATATATGATATATATGATATCTAAATCATGAATATCATTCTGGATATAATAAACATTTGACCACATGAACAACATGTAATTATAAGAATTTCATTTTTGACTCAAGTACCAAATATCGACAAAATGAACATTATTAACTTAAATGATTAAATAATGTTTATAACAGGTTAAAAAGTGATATAAAAGGAATAATAAACTTGAAAAAGGTTCTTAATCAATTAGAAATTAAATTTAGTTTATTATTCAGGATATTAAAGAACGATCGAGTCAAGTCGGACAGGAGGTAAGGGATTTTCTTATCTCACTTTTAATTCCGTGAGATTTCCAACGTTTTCCACTTATTTATTTCATGTGTTGAATTTTGTACTCCCATTTGATATATATTATTATAATTTTCTTATATTCATGGTATTATGTGATCTATTTGGTGGTTATTAACTTATGGTTATATGACTCTGTTGATTACAATGTGGTAAAGGGTTTTCATCTCACTCCTTATTCCCGTGAGATTCATTCCTTATTACCTCTATTACCATTTGTGTGGTGTATGTACTTCCCATATTAGTATTCATTTTTTAATAAAATTTAATTTAATTTTATTTACATATTCATTATATGATACTTGTTTCATGCAGCATATGTTTTGTAAGTTACCAAATAGGTAAGGGAAACTTTGACCCTCCTCTTTTTAAAGACTTTTTTTGTTATGTATTTTAAATTACATCTTATTATGCTGGGATATGTTCATATATATCCTTATAGACATAAAATCTATGTCCAAGTGATGAAATACCCTTTTTATCTCATCAACTCATTTTCTGAATTATAAAGTGACCTCGTTAGGCTGTCAAATTTTTACAAGGGAACTTCAAAACCCGATTTCGATTCTTTGGGTTCATCTTTTACTTATTGAATATGTCATCATATGAATTTTTGTGAATTACCTATGATTGTTTTACATTTAATATGAACTTATATTGGGTGTATTTATATTTTTTACACATAATTATGTGATTTATTTATCCTTAATTTAAGGATACCATCTTTATAAGTGATTTCATCTCAATTTAAATTTCCACTGAGACATCATTGTTATTATGCACGAATTCAATATTATATGGTGTATATACTGTACTTTGACATAAAATATCAAGAATCCAATTATTCTCATGATCTTATAATGTTATGATTCGGTGTTATTCCACAATTATTGGTATTCAAGTGTCATTTATTTTGTAAAAAACTCTTTAACTAAAATATCATTTTAAATGTTTTAATGATTTATTCTTCAAAAGAATTATCATTAATTTAAATGTTTTAAAAATGGTTTTATTTATTTATTTATATAGAAATTAATGTTTTCAAATGATAATTCATTTAAATTCTTCAAAGTGGTATGTGACACTTTGATTCAAAAATCTCTTTTTAAATGGGTTTGAAAATGATTTGATAAAGCATTGTTTATTTAAATATCTTGATTTGATATATTTTAATAAGGAAATTTAAGATAATATATATCATATATAAATACAGTTCCATCATAATGGCCACCATGAGAGGCGGTTGGAGATATTTGATCTATCATCATTTCTTGAGGCGTTAGTTTTCCATCAACAGAAACATTATGTTATTCATCCATTAGATGGAGGTGTGTGTATGTGTTGTTTGAATTATTCTCATAAATACATACTAATATATTTAGGATACTGGAGTTGTTACAAAAGAAATGAATAAAAATAGTTTAGGGGTTGGAGAAGTAAAATAAAAGAAAACAATTGAAGAGAAATTGTTACCTTTAATTTGGGTAACTCCCTTTGGTTTGAACCAAAGGACTTCTTGGATAAGATGAGTCATGGTCGAAATAAAATCATCCAATCAGAATTTGACATGTTTTGGATATTATTTTATTCATTTTAATCTTATTTGTTGTCTAAAAATTATAAAAAAATACCAGCATGAAGGAAATCCTTTTAGCTTTCCAATTAATATTTCTAGTTGAAAATATAATTTATATAACCATTTATAAAAATTAAGTTAATAAAAGATATTTTCTTTTGTCATTTTTCCCTTAATTTAATTAATCTAAATTGTCATTATCACTCCCAAGTGGCTCAATGGGGTCCCAAAATCGACCCAAAGATTCCCATGGTCTTTAATGACTCAACCGATAAGGTTTTGACAAGTGTTAAGGAAATTTTGAATTTTTATAATATTCTTTTTAAAATGAATTACCTATTTACCTTTAATAGAGATGATGGATGGAATTAATCTAGTATTATTATTGCACAATCCTTTATCATCCGGTAAAAGCAAATAAAATGGTTGATGTTTTGAGTCGAAAAAGTAATTCTTCATTAATAATGTTATGTTTGAAATGAGATCCTTTGGTTTTTGGTTTGATAAACATTTTCATAGAAGTTGTTGGTGTAGGAAATTCTTATGTTTTGTTTCAGGTGTCAGTGAAATCATCTCTATCAGATGGAATTATGAAAGCGCGGAAGGAAGAAAGTGAGGTGCAAAAAAAGGTAGAGTTGGTTCAGAAGGGTACGTTATCTGATTTTAATGTAGATAATTATTTTGTTTGGAGATTTGGGAAGAGATTATGTGTGCCTTGTGATTCACAATTGAAGAATGAGTTATTATGTGAAGCTCATAGTTCCACGTTTTCAGTTCATCCTAGTAGTACTAAGATGTACAGAAATCTTCGAGAGTATTACTGGTGGGATGGAATGAAAAGTGATATTGCTAATTTTGCTGTGAAGTTTTTGACATGTAAGCAGGTTAAAGGAGAGAAACAGTTACCAAAAAATAAGGACATAAAAATACATAAATGTAATAACCATATGGTCGAATTCCACACAAATCACTAAATGGAATAGCCATATGAATGACTTCCATACCCAATGCATTGGAGGTTAAAAAATAACCACCCATCCTGGTTTTCACGGCACCACCCGTCATATGGTATATCACGTAACCACCCATCAAATGTCCAAGTACCATCACAGCTCATAAAATATTGCAAATATAAAAATTTCACTAATAACATTACATTTTAGGTCACAAGAAGTAATTTCACGATATTGAAATAATCAATCCATTCTCATAAACCATTCAAAAAGTGATTTCCGAATCAAAGTGTCCCATACCACATTCAAGCTTTTAATGGAATTATAATTTCAAAACATTAATGTCCATATAAATAAATAATGAAAACCATTTTTAAAACATGGAAATTAAAGAAAAATATTTAGAATAAAAAATCATTAAAACATTTAAAATGATATTTTAGTAAAAGAGTTTTTAACCAAATGAGAGACTCTTGAATACAAATAATTGAGGAATAACATTATGAGTTAGGGTATTGTTAAATTAATATCGATAAAGTAATTTATGTTAATATGTAAATGATATAGAATTTACAGTTTACCATATTGCTTCGCCTAAGATATGTCTCTTTTAAGAAGGGATTTTCATAGAAGAAACATGGCAGTTATACTGGGAAGGCATATATAGGAGATAAACATCTCGATCAGCATCCAGAGATAGTCATAATTAGGGTTGAACAGTTTGTTGTAGTGATGTCTCAGTTGAATCAGGTGATAAATAGTAGTTTTTTTTATTGATGATATTTAGGTTTATTAAAAAAGTAAAGAGGAACATGAAAGTCATTTAGGGGTTTTATTACAAACCATAAAGAAAATAAAATATTTGGGAAATTCAGCAAGTGTGAGTTTTGGTTACAACAAATTCCATTCCTTGGTCACATTGTTTCTTAAAATGGCATAACTGTTGATCCTGCTTTTTCAATTCCTGAAAACCATCATCACATTATTTTGTCCAGTTGAAATTAACACCTTTTTTAGTTAACTTGGTCATTTGACTAGATAACCGTGAAAAATATACATCAAACCTCCAGTAATAACCTGCCAAACTGAGAAAATAATCAATGATTATGATTGCACAATCCTTTATCATCTAGCGAAAGAAAATAAAGTGGATGATACTTTGAGTCAAAAAAGTAATACTTCATTAACCATGTTACTTTTGGAAAGAGATAATTTGGATTATGATTTGATGAACTTTGGCATAGAAGTTATTGTTGCAGGAAATTATTCTATTTTGTTTCAGGTGTCAGTGAAATCATCTCTATCGGACAGAATTAAGATATCACATAAGGTAGATAGTGTGTTGCAAGAAATTTGTTCTATTGGTTCAGAAGTGTAAGTTGCAGATTTTAATGTTGATAATGATTGTGTTTTATGATTTGGAAAGAGATTATGTGTTCCTTGTGATTCACTATTGAAGAATGAGTTGTTATGTGAAGCACATAGTTCTTTATTTTCAGTTCATCATGGTAGTACTACGATGTACATTGATCTTCGGCAGTATTACTGGTGGGATGGAAGGAAAATAGATATTTCTGATTTTACTCTGAAGTGTTTGACTTGTAAGCAAGTTAAAGCAGAGTGACAGTTATTGAAAGCAATGCTTCATCCTTTACTGGTTCCAGAGTGGAATTGGGAAGATATATCCAAGGACTTTGTTGTGTGATTACCAAAGACATCTCGAGGTAATAATGAAATCTGGGTTATAGTTGACCGATTGACTAAATATTCCCATTTCCTTCCTATTAGTGATAATTTTTCTCTAGATCAACTTGCACAGGTGTATGTTAAAGAGATAGTCAGGTTGCATTGAGTTACCCTCTCCATTGTATTTGATCGTGATCCCATGTTCACTTCTAACTTTTGGAAATGCCTTCAGAAGTCATCGGGTACTAAATTAAATTTTAGTATAGCTTTTCATCCTCAATCAGATGGGCAGTTAGAACGAACAAATTAGACCTTGGAGGATATGTTATGTGCTTGCTCGATGGATTACAAGGGAAGTTGGGACCATCATCTTTCTTTGGATGAATTTTCTTATAATAACAGCATTCATTGAAATATATAGATGGCTCCATTTGAGGCTTTATATGGAAAGCGTTGTTGAACTCCATATTTTTGGGATAATGTAGGTGAATGATTGATGATGGGACCAGAATTGGTAAAAGAGATGGCCGAGAAAGTTTAGTTGATTCAGAAGAAAATGAGAACAGCTCAGAGGAGACAGAAAAGTTATGCAGATAAAAGGATGAAGGATCTTTTTTTGAGGTAGGTGATCATGTCATTCTCAAAGTTTCTCCATAGAAAAGTGTGATGCGTTTTGGTAAAACTGGAATGTTCAGTCTGAGGTTTATTGGACCTTATGAAATTCTGGAGAAATAATGATCGGTTGCATACAGAGTGGCTTTACCTCCAAGTTTATCCTAGGTACACAATGTTTTTCATGTTTCGATGTTGGGAAATTATATACAAGATCCATATCATGTTTTGAGCCCAAAGATAGTTCAGTTGGAAGAGAATATATCATATGAAGAACATCAATATAGATTCTTGACCATAGAGATAAAGTGTTATAGAATAAGGTAATTCACCAGGTAACAGTTTTGTGGAAAAACCAAATTATTGAAGAGGCAAAGTGGGAATCTGAAAATGATATGAGGGATAAATACCACAACTTATTTTGATAAGTGAATAAAAATTGCAAGGACGCAATTCTGAAAAGGGCGGAAGGATGTAACATCCTACTTAAATGAAGAATAAGGCATATTTCATATTTATTAATATTTGTGAATTAAATATTAATTATTCTTTAAAGGGGTTTCTATGTTTGATAGCGTACTAAACACGCAACAACGAGTTTCATTGAAATCTCACGTTGCACACTAATAATATAATATTATTATTTTAAGTGGTAGTTAACTCCTAGACATTTTATTAGAGGGAATGAATGAAACTAACTAAAATATGATTATACATGTTTGTGAAATGTATTTACATTATCCAATAAAAATTCAGAGGCTTAAAATGAGAATGAATCTAATTGTAAGCATCATTCACATTAAATGGCCGATTTATCATCTTTTAATGGAGAAACCTATTTAAATATAGTTTTGGTCACATTAATACATTTTAATTGACCAAATAAAATCATTATTTAGAATGGGGGCATCAAAATTTAATTTGGGTAATATTTTGGTATTTTTCTCATAAAGTGCATTTTTTTAATGAATAGTGAAAAATATTGCATTTTAATTCAAAAGTGCCTTTTAATATAATTTATTTATATGGTTATATTATCTTTTTAGTTGCTTTTAAAGTGTAACTAGAATATATTTTTACCATTTAATCTAATTTTTGTCATTGGAATTAATTTCACCTTTAAATTGGACATAAAAAAGTTTCAATCTTTCGATAATTATTGTTTCTTAAAAACACGCTATTTGTATTAACAACGGGAATTAATTTTAAAATTATTTAATGACAATTTAATGTCTTTTATTTGGAAAAATTAAAATAATTTTTTAATTTGGAATATAAAATATATCTTAGTCTGAAGTTTTGGTATTTTTATGAAAAACATCAATTTTTGATGAATAGTGAAACCACTTAGTGGTAGTTAAAAAACCGACTTTTTCATTTAAATGAAATTTTACAACATCTGTGAATTTAATATCAAAAATAATAAATACATGGTTATTATAAAGAATTAAAATGTCACTCATTAAGATAAAAATAATTTTTGGTGAATTGTAACTTTTGACTTTTATTTACCGCGGTTAAAGATAAATAGGTTAATTCAAGTTAAAAGGAATATTATAATAATTCAAAATTAGCTTAACTCTTGTCCAAACCTTATTGGTTGAGTCATTTACGACCATGGTCATCTTTGGGTCGATTTTGGGACTCCATTGAGCCACTTGGTTGTGATAATGAAAATTTGGATTAATTAGTTTAATGTAAATAGAAAATTGACATTAACAAAAATATTTTAGTAATTAATTTTTTTATGGTGTTATATAAGTCATATTTTCAACTATAAATATTCATTGGAAAAATAAAAATATTTCCTATATCATTTTATTTTTTATATAATTATTAGAAATCAAATAAATTAAATTATTTATGACATAATAATGATGCAGTATTTACCTCATTAATAAATGATTTAAATAAATAATATTATTATGATTAAAATATTATCCAAAACATTTCCAGTTCTAATTGGATGATTCTATTTCGACCATGAATCATATTATCTTAATCTTTAATGATTTTTTGGTCCTTTCGAAACAAATAATTTTTTTATAATAAAATAATATTTTCACACTTTTCTAAAGAGTCCCTTCTCTCCCTTATAAAAGGAGACCACTTCTAACCAATTCCACACACGTATAAATCCATTTGGATCATCAAAATTCTGCCTAATTAATCTCCCAATGTCTTTCTCCTCCCCCTAAATCATTACCTTAGGCAGAAGGCACTTCAAAAAGTCCTTTTGGTTCAAATCAAAGGATGTTTCCCAAATTAAAGGTAACAGTTTCTCCTAATTTTTTTTCTTTTATCTAACTTCTCGAACCCCTGAAATCTTTTTATTCCTTTTTTGGTAAAAACCAAGTATCCTCAATATATTAGGATATTTTTTTGAGATGTATTTGAACTACACTTACACGCACCTCCATCGAATGGATGAAGAACATAATGTTTCTGTGGATGTCAAACTAATGCCTCACAAAACGATGATTGTTCAATTACATATTACAAACTGTCATGGTGGAAATTATGATGCAACTATATTTATATATGATATATATTATGTTTATTATTTCCTTATGCTTCTGTAATTCCGATTTATAGCACGCCTTTCTGGTTTCCATAGTGGGTAAATACGATAATCTCATTTGCGAAAGTGCGGACTACCGACCCCTCAAAGTGATGTGATTCATTAGTGCCTTATGTGGGATTTATAAAATATGGATTTAATGGTATTATATATGATATTATACTGTATTTATAATATACCTATGTATAATTATGTTTTAATTCCATTAAAATAATAAATATAAATGAAAGTAGCGTTCAAGCATAGGTACGACTTACCATCTCCATGAATGATGCATTTCATTTCTTACCTCCAAATTTTATGTACTATTATAAATAAAATAATATTTTGGATATATATATGATATATATGATATGTAAATAATGAATATCACTCTGTATACAATGAATCTTTTACCACATTAACAACATGTAATTATTAGAAGTCCATTTTTGACTCAAGTACCAAATATCGACAAAATGGACATTATTAACTTAAATTATTATATAATGTTTACAACATGGTAATAATTGATATAAAAGGGATAATTAACTTGAAAAAGTTTCTTAATAAATTAGAAATTATCTTTAGTTTATTATTCAAGAGATTAAAGAACGATCGAGTCAAGTCAGACACGAGTTAAGGGACTTCGTCTCAATCTCCTTTCATTGAGGAATATTATATTTTAAAACATGATTTTCATTTATACACTGTATAAACACCATTTAATTTTCATTTCATTCAAAGTTATTCTTTTTATACAAAGTGTTATACTAAATTACAAAAAGAATGTTATTTTTTATGTAAGCAGTGACAATGACCTTTCTGTCGCTGCGAGTATTATTTGATCTGTGGCTTCTTTAACAAGCAGGAAGGTCATTAAAAGGAAAAAAATAAATACCATATACTCTATTTATATATTTTGGTATTGAAAATGATTTTTATAATGGATTTATTATTTCAATATATTGAAATGATATCTTGCTATTGCAATATAGAAATGTTATCTTTATTTTAGGATTATATTATGTGTTATGATCATGTTATGGTTCTTGGGAATTATTTACGTATATGGGTGGTTCCCTGATATAACTAGGGCGGGTGAGCCTGAGATGGATCTCCAATTAATTGGGTAATGTGACGGAGGTAAACATGAATTCTTATCCTAAGAGATTTATAGAATATACGGTGATGAGAATTCCAAAGTAACACCCAATGTAGTTGTGATAGGTACAATGTAATTATGATATGGATTCAACAAGTTACATTTATGATTAATGATTTCTATGTGTCTTTAATAAATCTTATTATTTCATAATATATGTAAATGATTTCATGTTTTGAATGTATTTATGAACAAATGTTTTCATTCTTTGTTTTATAACCCTTACTGAGCTTTTTATGCACATCCCATGTTTTGAAATATTTTCACAATACTTAAAAATGAATAGGGTCGTGGATGGGATCAAATAAAAGTTATGCTATCTAAAACATGGAACTATATATGACTATTTTTTTCATGAGTTTTTATTTTGTAAAAAAATTGAAACTGTGTAGAAGTGTCTACTTTGTAATCTTTTGATATGTAATAGTTATGTCCTATTTCTCTAAAACTTTAAACCTAAAAAGATCCTAAATGTGAATTATTCATTTAATTCAATATTACATATGGTTTAAGGCCATGTACTTATAGTAGGATGTTTTTATTATAAGGGTTCAAACTATACATACCCAGACCTCAATCTAATGGATGAAGAACATAATGTTACTATGGATGGAAAACCAACGCCTCACGAAATGATGATTGTTCGATTATATCCTACCATCTCCCGTGGTGGCCATTATGATGGCACTATATTTATATATGATATATATTATGTCTATATTTTCTTTATGCTTCTGAATTTTCCATTTATAACATGCCTTTATGGTTTCCATAGTGGATAAATATGATAATCTCATTTGAGGAACTGCGGACTACAACCCCCTCAATGTGATGTGAATCATTAATGACTTATGTTGGATGTATAAAGGATATATTTACTGATACTATATATGATATTATACTATTATTATAACATACGAATGTATCATTATTCTAAAATTCCATTAAAATAAGAAATTGAAATGAAATTAGCGTTCATGGGTACGCACGGCTTATCGTCTCCATGAACGGTGCATTTCATTTCTTACCTCTAAATGATATGTACTATTATAAATACATGTATATATTGGATATATATGATATATATGATATTTAAATAATGAATATCTTTCTGGGTATAATGGACTATTGACCACATGGACAACTTGTAATATAAGGTGTTCATTTTTGACTCAAGTACCAAATATCAACAACATTAACATTATTAACTTAAATGATTATATAATGTTTATAACATGGTAATAATTTATATAAAATGAATAATAAAAATGAAAAAAGTTTCTTAAGCAAGTATAAATTAACTTTAGTTTATTATTCAGTAGATTAAATAATGATCAAGTCATGTCGGACATGAGGTAAGGGAACTTCTTAACCCAAATTCCATTCATTGGGTCGATCTTCGTTTTCTTGTTTATCTCAATATTTGATTGTGTGAGAAACGAATTTTTATGTATTTTTTATTTCATTATGTGTGATTATATTGAATACACATAATAGATCTATTTTATTTAAAAAATGATCTTTGTAAGGTACTTTGTCTCAATCTCATTTCACTGAGGTATATTTTGTTTTAATACACGACTTTCTTTTATACGCTGTATAAACACCCATGACTTTTCAATGGGAATAATTTTCTATAAATCATTTTACTAAATGAAAAAATTAATGTTCCTTTTATCGTAAACAGTGACAATGACATTTTCTGCTATCGTGAGTATTATTTGATCTTTGGCTTCCTCAACAAGCTGTAATGTTTTTAAAAGAAAATAAATACCATATACTATTTTATGTATTTTGGTATTGAAAATAGTATTTATAATGGATTTTTTATGTCAAATATTTAAGTGATATATTGTGATTGAAATGTGGAAATGTTTTCTTTCCTTTATATTTGTTTTATGTATTATGATTTAATAATGGTACTTGGACATTTGACAGGTGGTTACGTGATAAAACAAATGACGGGTGGTGCTATGAATACCAGGATGGGTGGTTATGCTATAACCACCAATGCATTGGGAATGGAAGTCATCCATATGGCTATTACATTTAGTGATATGTGTGGAAGTCGACCGTATGGTTATTCCATTTAATTATGATTATGTACAATGTTACCTTTACATGTTATTTGTTCTTTATATTGGTTTTATGGTAATCTTTTGGTTACAAAAATTGTATGTAATGATATTTTATTCAGTGAAGAGTATTTAATACTTCATAAAGATGAATAGTATTACTTATGTTAAAGTATTCATGGTTTACTTGTTGTTTTGAAAAACTAACAGTTTTCCATCTTTGTGTATCCCTTAATGAGATTTTTATGCTCATCCCAAGTTTTTGAAATTTTTTCACAGGAAATAATGTAGAATAGTGTCAAGGAAGGGATCAGGGAAAAGTCGTGTAGTCTTAAACATTGAACAAGAAATGACTCTTTTTTTCAAGAGTTCATGTTTTGTAAAAAAATGGAAACTATATAGAAGTGTCTAGTTTGTAATCTTTTGAGATGTAATAGTTATGTACTAATTGTCTATAACTATAAACATGAAAAGATCCTCAATGTGAATTATTCATTTATCTCAATATTATGTAAGGTTTATGGTCGAGTCCTTATATTTGGTATCAGAGGTTGGTTTAGCTATCTTTAGGAGTTACGGTATTGTTAAATTAATATCCAAAAAGTAATTTATGTTAATATTGAAATGATATAGAAATTAAAGAATACCATGTTTCTTAACCTAAGATATGTCTCTGTTATGAATGTGTTTTCATTGAAGAAATAGGGCGGTTGTGCTGGGAATTCATACATAGTGAAATGACCTTCTCGATCAGCATCCAGAGACAGTTAGAATTAGGGTTGAAAAGTTTGTTGCAGTGATGGGTCAGTTGAATTAGGTGATAAATGGTAGTTTAGTTATTTGCTGATATTTTGGTTTATTCCAAAAGTAAAGAGGAACAAGAAAGTCATTTAAGGGTTATCTTGCATACCATAAAAGAAAAGAAACTATTTGGGAAATTCAGAAAGTGTGAGTTTTGGTTACAACAAACTTCTTTCCTTGGTCACATTCTTTCAAAAATGGCATAACTGTTGATCCTGCTAAAACTAAAGTTATTGAAGAATGGCCAAGGCCAACAAATATTACTGATATTCGTAGTTTTCTTAGTTTGGAAAGTTATTACCAGAGGTTTGTTGAAAAGTTTTCATGGTTATATAGTCCAATGAAGAAGTTAACTCGAAAAGGTGTTAAGTTCATCTGGAAAAATGAATGTGATGATTGTTTTCAAGTATTGAAAAGAATATTGGTGAATGCTCTAGTTTTGGCACTACCTTCCATAAATGGTGAGTTTGTTATCTATAGTGATGCTTTGTTGAAAGGACTTGGTAGTGTCCTTATGAAGAATGATCAGGTAATTGCTTATGCTTCACATTATTATAAACCTCATAAGATAATTACCCTACACATTATTTGGAATGAGATGTTGTTGTTTTTTTTAAGAATTTTAAGGCGTCATTTTTATTGAGTGAAGCGTGAAATATATAATGATCACAAAAGTTTTAAGTATATATTCACTCAGAAAGAATTTAACATGAGACAGAGGATATGGTTGGAATTAATCAAGGATTATGATTACATGATCGTTTATCATCCAGGGAAAGAAAATAATGTGGCTGATGATTTGAGTAAAAAAAGTAACACTTAATCAACCATGTTACATTTGGAACGAGATCCTTTGGTTTTTGATTTGATGAACTTTGGAATATAAGATTTTGTTGCATGAAATTATTCTGTTTTGTTTCAGGTGTTAGTGAAATCATCTCTATCAGACCGAATTAGGAAAGCACAGAAGGAAGTCAGTGAGTTGCGAAAAAGGTTATGTTGGTTTAGAAGGGTAAGTTTCTTGATTTTAAAATTTATAATGATTGTGTTTTGAGATTTTACAAGAGATTATGTGAGCCTTGTGATTCACAGTTGAAGAATGAGTTGTTATGTGAAGCTCATAGTTCTCCGTTTTAAGTTCATCCTTGCAGTACTAAGATGTACATAGATCTTTGAGAGTATTACTGGTGGGATGGAATGAAAAGAGATATTGCTGATTTTGTTGTGCAGTGTTTGATTTGTCAGCAGGTTAATGTAGAGAGACAGTTACCGAAAGGAATTATTTAGCTTTTACCAGTGCCAGAGTGGAAATGGGAAAATATATCAATGGACTTTTATGTGGGATTACCAAAGACATCATGAGGTAATATTGGAATCTAGGTTATAGTTGACCGGTTGACTGAATCTGCTCATTTCATTCCTATTACAGATACTTTGTCTCTAGATCATCTTGCTCAGTTGAATGTAAAAGAGATATTCAGGTTTTATGGAGTTTCCCTCTCCATTGTATCTTATCATGATCCTAGGATCACTTCTAACTTTTGGAAAGGCCTTTAGAAGTCATTGGGCACTGAATTAAATTTTAGTACAGTTTTTCATCCTCAATAAGATGGGCAGTCTGAACGAACAATTCATACCTTGGAGGATATGTTACGTTCTTGCTCGAGGGATTACCAGAAAAGTTGGGACCAACATCTTTCTTTGGTTGAATTTTTCTTATAATAACAACATTCATTATAGTATACAGTTGGCTCCATATGAGGCATTATATGGAAAGCATTTTTGAACTACAACATTTTTTGATGAAGTGGGTGAAAAGAAGCTAACGAGACTAGAATTGGTAGAAGAGATGGCAGAGAATGTTCAGTTGATTCAGAACCACAGGAGAATAGCTCAGAGTAGAAAGAAAAGTTATGCAGATAACTGGAGGAAGGATCTTTCCTTTGAGGATGATGATCATGTCTTTCTAAAAGTTTAGCCACGGAAAAGTGTGATTCGTTTTGGTGAGAAGGGAAAGTTGAGTCCGAGGATCATTGGACATTATTAAATTCTGGAGAAAGTTGGATCAGTTCTGTATAGAGTGGATTTACCTTCAAGTTTATCCCAGGTACAAATTTTTTTTCATGTTTTGATGTTGAGAATGTATATGCCAGATCCATCTCATGTTTTTAGCCCATAGGTAGTTCTGTTTGAAGAGAATATCTCTTATGAAGAACAACCAGTTTAGATTCTTTACCGTAGAGAAAAAGTGTTACGAAAAAATTTGATTCACTAGGTAATGGTTTTGTGGAAAAACCATATGGTTGAAGAGGTAACGTGGAAATCTGAAAATTCTATGAGGGATATATACCCCCACTTATTTTGATAAGTGAATAAAAATTGCGAGGACACAGTTCCCAAAAAGTGGAAAGGATGTAACATCCCAGGTAAATGTAGAATAAGACATATTTCATATTTATTAATATTTGAGAATTAAATATTAATTTTACATTAAAGGGGTTGTTATGATCGATAGCGTACCCAATACGCAACAACGAGTTTCTTTGAAATCTTATGTTTCTCACTAATAATATAATATTATTATTTTAAATAGTAGTTAACTCCTAGATGTTGTATTAGAGGGAATGAATGAAACTAACTACAATATGATTATACATGTTTGTTAAATGTATTTACATTATCCAATAAAACTTTAGAGGCCTAAAATATGAATGAATCTAATTTTAAGCTTAATTTATATTAAAAGGTTGATTTATCACCTTTTAATAGAATAACCTTCATTAAATATAGTTTTGTTAACTTTAATAAATTTTTATTTACCAAATAAAATCCTTATTTAGAATGGGGACATCAAATTTTACTTTGGGTAATTTTTTGGTATTTTTCTGATAAAATTCATTTTTTATGAATAGTGAAAAATATTGCATTTTAATTCAAAAGTGCCATTTAATCTAATTTATTTATATGGATAGATTATCTTTTTAGTTGATTTTAAATTGAAATTAAAATATATTTTATCATTTAATCCAATGTTGTTCATTGGAATTAATTTCACTTTGAAATTGGACATAAATAGGTGTCTATCATTTGATAGTTATTGTTTCTTAAAAACACGCTATTTGTTTTGATAATGAGAATTAATTTTGAAATTAAATAATTCCACTTCTATGTTTTTAATTTCAAAATATAGAAATCATTTTTGAATTCGGAATATCAAATATTTCTTAGGCTGATTTTTTGGTATTTTTCTTAAAAAACTTCAATTTTTGATGAATAGTGAAACCACTTAGTGGTAGTTAGAAAAACTAAAATCTTCATTTAAATAATATTTTACCACTTCTCTGAATTGAATTTCAAAAATCCGACATACATGGCAATTATTGAGAAGTAAAATTTGGTTCATTAAGATGAAAATATTTTTTGGTGAATAGTACCTTTTGACTTTTATTTACAACAGTTAAATGTAAATAGGGTAATTCATGGTTAAAAGAATATTATAATAATTAAATATTTCCTTAAAACATGTTTTTACCATATTTGGTGAGTAGCGTCTGACCATGGGAATCGTTGGGTCGATTTTGGAACCCCATTGAGCCACTTGGTAGTGATGATGACAATTTGGATTAATTAATTTAATGTAAAGAAAATATTAACATTAACAACAATGTTTTAGAAATTAATTTTTATAAGGGTTTATATAAATTAAATTTTCAACTATAAATATTCATTGTAAAGATAAAAATATTTTGTACATGTTGGTATTTTTTTATAATTTTCAGACATCAAATAAATTAAATAATATATGACCCAATAATAATGCAGTATTTACCTCATTAATAAATGATTTAAATAAATAAGAATATAATGATTAAAATATTATCCAAAACATGTCCAATTTTGATTGGAAGATTTTATTTCGACCATGATTCATATTATCTTCATCTTTAATGATTTTCAGACCTTTTGAGACCGAAGATAAGTTTATAATAAAATAATATTTTCACACTTTCCAAAAGTGCCCCTCCTCTCCCTTATAAAAGGAGACCACTTCTAACCTATTTCACACACCTCTCAAGACATCTGGCTCGTCCAAACACTAACCAATTAAGCTTGAAAAATCATTATCCTCCTTCTAGAATCCTTACCTTAGAATGAAGGCACTTCAAGAAGTACTTTTAATCAAACCAAAGGGAGTTACCCAAATTAAAGGTACTCGTTTCTCTTAAATTGTTTTCTTTTATTTTACTTCTCCAACCCCTAAACTATTTTAATTCCTTTATTTTTATTAATAAAACAGTATCCTCAATATACTAGGATATTTTTAAGATAAGGATTCAAACTACACATACACACACCTCTATCTAATGGGTGAAGAACATAATGTTTCTGTGGATGGAAAACCAACGCCTCACGAAACGATGATTGTTCGATTATCTTCTACCGCCTCTCATGGTGGCCATTATAATGACACTTTATTTATATATGATATATATTAAGTTTATGTTTTCTTTATTCTTCTGTATTTTCCATTTCTAGAACGCCATAATGGTTTCTATAGTGGGTAAATATGATAATCTCATTTGAGGAAGTGCAGACTATCGCCCCCTCAAAGTGATGTGACTCGTTAATTCCTTATGATAGATGTATAAAGGATAGATTTAATTATACTATATATGATATTATACTGTGATTATAATATAAATATGTATCATGATTCTTAAATTCCATTAAAATATGAAATACAAAGGGAAGTAGCGTTCATGCGTACGTATGGCTTACCTATTCCATGAATGGTGCATTTCATTTCTTACCTCTAAAAGTTATGTAATATTATAAATACATGTATATAATGGATATATATGATACAGATTATATCTAAATAATGAATATCATTATGGATATAATAGACTATTCACCACAGGGACAAATTTTAATATAAGGTGTTCATTTTTGCTCAAGTACCAAATATCGACAAAACAAACGTTGTTAACATAAATGATTATATAACATTTATAACATGATAATAAGTTATATAAAAGGAATAATAAACTTGAAATAAGCTTATTAATCAATTAGAAATTAACTTTAGTTTATTATTAAGGAGATTAGATATATATCAAGTCAAGTCGGACATGAGGTAAGGGAACTTCTTAACCCAATTTCCGTTCTTTGGTTTGATCTTCCATTTCTTGTTTATGTCATTCTTTGATTGTGTTATAAATTATTTTTTATGTATTTATACTTTATTTATGTGTTATTATATTGAATACACATAATAGATCTATTTTATTTAAAAAATTATCTTTGTAAGGGACTTCGTCTCAGTCTCCTTTCACTGAGGCATATTTTGTTTTAATACATGACATTCTTTTATACGCTGTATAAACACCCATGACTTTTAAAAGGAAATATTTTTCTACAAATTATTTTACTAAATGAAAAAAAGAATTTTCCTTTCAACGTAATATGTGGAAATGTCCTTTTCCACAACCACGAGTATTATTTTATCTTTGGCTTCCTTAACAAGTCGTAATGTTTTTAAAAGAAAATAAATACCATATACTTATTTATGTGTTTTGGTATTGAAAATAATTGTTATGATGGATTTGTTATGTCAATATATTTAAGTGATTTATTTTTATTTAAATTTGGAAATGTTTTCATTCTGTTATATTTTTTATGTCTTATGATTTTATAATGGTACATGGGCATGTGACGAGTGGTTACGTGATAAACCAAATGATGGGTGGTGCCATGAATACCATGACGGGTGGTTATGTTATAACCTTCACTTCATTGTGTATGTAAGTCAGTTATATGGCTATTCCATTTATTGATATTTGTGTAAATGTACCATATGGTTATTCCATTTAATTATGTTTGTGTCCAAAGTTACCTTTATATGTTATTTGTTCTTTATATGGGTTTTATGGTAATCTTTTGGTTATAGAAATGGTAAGTAATGATATTTTATTCATTGAATAGTATTGACTACTTTATAAAGGGGAAAATATTACTTATGTTAATGTATTCATGGTTTACTAGTTGTTTTGAAAAACTAATATTTTTCTTTCTTTGTGTTTCCCTTACTGATCTTTTTATGCTCATCCAAAATTTTTGAAATGTTTTTCACAAAACATAATGTGGAATAGGGTCATGGATGAGATCATGGAAAAGCCATGTTGTCTTAAACATGGAACTAGACATGTCTATTTTTTTCAAGAGTTCATGTTTTGTAAACAAGATGGAAACTTTGTAGAAGTATCGACTTTGTAATCTTTTGAGATGTAATAGTTATGTCTTAATTCTCTAAAACTCTAAACCTGAAAAGACCCTCAATTTGAATTATTCATTTAATTCAATATTATGTAAGGTTTAAGGTTGGGTCATTATGATTCTTGTATGATTTCTTGAAATGATAAAATGGGAAGATGTGTTAGGATATAGTTTTTCATTACATGATGTTTTTTGTCTCTCTATTAATTTTATCTTGATCAATATAAATACAATTGTTCAACAACATTCCCAAATTGTAAAATTTTTAATTTGATAATTCTGGCAATGAATACACACCATTAAAAAGATATATGATTTGGAATTTATTGTCTCATATTTCTTTCCTAATGTTAAAAATATTTTTCTATTAAGCATTAAATTATATAATGATCCATCTTATAGTTTTTAATTAGTTTGAGAAGAAACTGAATTTTCACACAATGAAGGAGGATGTCTCATCATGATATATATAATATAGAGTGTTCAAAATATAATAAGGATGTAGATTTTTCTTGATGGTTGTGTTGTGATAACCTAATAAATTTTAATAATAAATCCATTTCATTTCAGAATAATATTCAGGGATTCACAATTATTACAATAATCATATATAAATTTTCAAATAAAAAATTATTATATTCTAACAATTATTTTTTCTAGAGATAATGAGGTTTTATTTTTATTTTAAACTTTCAATCATTATAAATTCAATTGAATGAAATTGAATATTTTTATTATATGATGACATAGAATTTACATTATGGTGAATTTAGGGGTTTTTTGGATGGATTTACATTTGATTTAATAGTAAAAAAATCAATAAAGATTTCATTTACATTAAAGGGTTTAAAAAATCCTCAATTTTATTTTTTATTGGTTTGAAAACATCTTTTGTATGTCTTAAAAAGTAATACTTAAAAAAATGTTTTTCATTGTGTTTTTCATTCATGTATTAAAATTAATTTATAAAACTTTTTTTAATATCATCATTAATATATATTTTATCATTTAAATTAGCCAATTAATAATTTGTTTTAATGTAAATTTAATTTTTGATCATAATGTATAGTGACCATGGAAAATAATTATCACCATAGTAATGTGTAAAATAGGTTAATTTGTTTTAAAACATCATTTAATGTTTAAAAAATTGCATATTAAATAATTTTGGAATTGGGTATTCTAGATTTTATCATATTAAATTATAAATTTTATTTATCTAAAATTTTATATGAGTAATAGATTTATAATATTCAATTTTTATAAATAATTACAAGTGTTATAGTACCCTGAATTACAAAAGGAAACCTCATATACTCATTTATTCACATATATTGATCTATTTATCCATTCCAATACATACATAGATAATATCCAAAAATCCTTCCTCATCCCCTATAAGACCTTTTACCACAAAAGACTAATCCTAGAATGCACAAAGAATAAATTAAATGAGGTTTCCTAATAAGGATGCACAACTCTAAATAGAGTTTCATTATGTTTATTCTATTTTGTACCTCTATAATATATTATTTATCTCATATGATATAAAAACGTAACTATCTACCATATTATAAAAATCTATTATTTTGATATCACAACCTTTTTCATCTCCTCAACCATCCAATGGGAAATGAAAAAACATTTATTTGGTATTCATGGGGACTAATACCTCTATAAATTGATGTGTTTATTCATTTCTCACCTTCTCATATATATGGTAAAAATGATGGAAAAATTTAATTTCTATGATATTTATAAAAAAATTATTATTTAATAAAGATAATATATATATATCCTTCATCAACATTCATCCCCTATAAAATGAAAAAACTATTGTGTGTATATTAAGACTACAACATCTATGATATTTTGTGATTCATTTATCATTACCACCTAATAATTTTAATTATAAGGAAGTAAATAAAAGATAAATATAAAATATGTAAAATATGTAAGAATTTAACAACGTAAAATTTTATCTACTTATTTCACTTGAACCAAAATGAAAAATGAAAAAATCCTTCCTGCATACATACAGAATTCCATCTTTATGAAATGATGTTCTTTATTTTCATCATCAGCCTACATGAATGGTAATAAATTTACATTAAATGTATAAAAATGGTAATTATAAAATTTATTAAATTACATATATTACGTAATAAAGAATGTTTTTATGATATTTAACATACAAATGTTATTCTGATGTTATAAAAATAATGACCCAATGACTAACAAGATAAACTAAACTATTTTAGTAATAATAAATATTACTGTAATAAATTAATTAAAATGAATATTTTAAATTAAAATAAAAAAAATATTCAGGAATTTAATAACTAATAAAATTTCATTATATAGTATTCATAAAATTTTAAAATTCTAACAGAGCATAATATGTAATATTTTTTTCAAAACATTTTTTAATGTTTTCGTACCAAATATTTCTCTTAGATATAAATTTTCTGGAAAAATTTCTTTTAATGTTCTTAATTATACAAAAAATATATCTAAGGACATTTCTAACCAATATTTTTTATAATGGTTTAAATCGGAATAATGTTAACTTTTACCAAACTATTCATTTGAAATTTGTCTAATAACGTGAAGAACAATGATTATAAATTATATTAGTTGACCATGATTTCAAATAATAATATATATTATTAATTATAAATAGTTCTGCACATGTTTTCATTCTTTTCTTAATGAATATCATACTACAATTATTTTTGGATTATTTACCATAAATAGTTTCCTAATAAATCCAATAATTATAATAAAATTTTATTATAAAGAAGAGTACTGTTTATTATTGGTTCATATGTGTTTTCAAGATTTTAATGATGAAAATTAAAATATTATATGTTTTTTATTCCCGATAGGGTACTTGAAAATTAATGATGATTATGGGTGACCATGATATTTATCATTTCGATGGGTGTTCGAGATATATCTGTCTAATGCATTGGGTGATTATTAGTCATCAGAAGAGAAAATATGGGAGATATCCTGGTAAGATACTCCAATAAAATTAACTTCACATAAGTAATTTTGAAACGGGCTAAGCATATGGAACATAGTTTATGAATGTGATTCTATGTGGTTCTTATTTTATTATTTATGAATGTTTTTATATAAATATTTTTATTTTTTAAGGAATGAAATGTTTTTGATCTTTTCAAGGTGAATATATTTTTTAGAGGAATTTTTATTTTATTATTATATTACTAATGATACCATCAAAATCACTTAATAATATGTTTTTAATATTTAAATTTGATAAAATTTGTAATTACCGCGTGAAGATGTGGTATTTATGTGATGGAAATTTTATAGAGAAAATGTAAACATTTTCATTGGATTTCATGACTTCAGTAGTCCAACATGATTCATTAATTTTCATATCCATTATTCATATATTTTTTTCTCATTGCATGTTCTTATATTTTTTCACTAGATTAATATATGTAGAAGAACTATATAATGGTCAATATTGTTGATAAGGTGACTCAATATAGTATAATAAGGAATGAATTTTTTGAAACATAATGAAAAATTTGAGAGCCTAATTTTGTGGATAAAGTGTAATCTCTAAGGATGTGATTAATTTTTTATATACAAATTTATTAACACTATAAAAATATGGTCCAAATATATCCTGTAAATGATTATAACTATAACCCTTTTTATAAATAATTTTATTATAGGATTATAATGATATATAGTATATTGTTTTCTATTAATGGAATGGTATAAATAACATTATAAGGTGTGATGAAGATAAAAATGAAAATGAAATATATTATAATTAAGATTGTATTTTCAATTGAAAACTTTTTTAGAATTCTATTTTTTTTATAATATATGTCATTTCAGAATAGTTTTTCATAGAGTAATCATGGATGATAAAGAAGGAAGGAATCAAGGGGATAATAACCTTTTGAATTAGTGGGCTTAAATATTTATCACCAAGAGTCTTTAAATGATTTTATATCTAGAAAAAATTGATATTAATGGTGTAATCAATGAAAAAGTGTGACCAAATTCATCATTTTGGATATTTTATATAGTATATCACTTTATATAAAACACCGTATGGATTTTCATGGATAATAAAACCTAATTGTATCTCTATAATGGATAAATTCCATAAAAAATATATACTTAAGATATTGTATGTAAATGAAACAAAAATGTATCTCTTTTATTTATCAATTTTTTATAGAAGTTGATTCATATTTGTCTTTAATTACTAATATATTTGAAAAATATAATAATGATCGCATGGATTAGACTGACACTACTGAATTTTTTCATGAAATATAATTTTTCTAAATTTCAACAACATAGTTTTTAATAAAAAAATTAGTGTATAAGAAATTTAAAAAGACTCAATGTCCTCTAATAAGGAAATTTTTATGAGATTGTCCAAGTATGCACAAAATTTCATTATACACCATGAGAGTAAAATTGATAGATATTACCTAGTCCTAAAACCATGATTGTTATTATCTTTATCATCTATTAAATTTTATCATTATGAGTCTATATCAATGTGTTCTTAGAAATTTTGTGGAGGTTTTAGTAAGACATATGATTATTTCATAAAATAAGAATAATATTTGATTTAGGTGGAATGAAATTGAGATGTTTCCAACAAATTCATCCATTGTAAATCTTACCAAATTATCCAAATATAGTAATATTAATTTTAATTAATTCATGGTAGTATAAATAATTCTTATTTACATGGTATGACTTGTTATTTGATTCGTGACTATAACAATTATAGTTCTGATTAGATCAGTAGTTTGACAAAACATAGTTATCTAGCTGTGGGATATTGTAATTTGAAATAGTTGGAATACTATGATAAAATATGTAAAATGTTAGTTTTTTAAACATAATAATAATAATTAACAAAAGTATAAATGCATGTAAATTATTTTTATACTAATAAATATGGTTATAGACTACCACATTAAGTAATCTTAGCTCTTGGATGCTCAATATTTATTAAATATTGTTTTTAGTTTTGAGTGTCACCGGCTAAAATTAACTGAGGATGTTGATTTATTGATAATTTTTCCTAATATACATGGCCTAAAAACTCAATTTTTCTTATTTTACAGAATAGTTTTGTAGATAAAAGTATGAAACCATATAGGTCATATTATATGTGTGTTACACACAGAAAGATATTACAAATTTGTTAAATATGAGGCTGAGAATATTGGTATGAAACACCCTATAAAACTCATAATGAAAGGTTTTTACCTAGATATCTAGATCTTCATTGATATTGTCTTCTATGTGATTAAACATCTTGTCCCATATCAATATGTACTCCTCCAAAATGATCTTCTGTTTTTGTTATTGATTGTTCCAATATGCGATATTGGTTATTATTCCACAACAATTTCTCTTAATTAGAATGAGTTAAAAGACTTATATCATAAATTCTAATGACCTCCTCCTTCGTCACATTGATCTTAAAAACACCATCATTCATTTCTTCATAGATTGTATGTTATGCTCCAAAACAATTTCTTTTATCTACTTCTATTTTCTATTTTATTCTATCATAGTGTTGAAAAAAGATTGGTTTCTAGCACCGTCCAATATATTCATGTTCAGGCCTCCTACTGGCCTCAACAACATCCTTCTCCCTCTCCCTAAAAATCTCATGACTACATAAATTAGTTCAATTCATTTCGGCTAGTTTCATTCCACTCTTATATTTCATAGTTTTAACTCAGTGTCTCATTTCTATCATACTTTTCATGTTCAAATAATTATTATGGGGTCTTGGTTCCCAACACTCTTTCAAATGAATAATTTCCAAATAATCAGATCATGTTCATCACATTACATGACACATTTATATCATTCTTGTGCCTGAGGGGGTACCTCTCATAATCTATAATCTATTTAGAATTAGTATCTTTGTCACTCTACTAAGTGGATTCAATGGACCTTGACACTACCCATTTCTTCTTCCATATTTTAATTAATTTATTCCACCATTTAGAGTCCACATCTTCTTTCACATTTCAAGTTAGGGGAGAAAATAAATTTTGATTCAGTTTTGAGATTGGAACATCCTTCCTGCCATCTAGTCCCTATTCTTGGACAACTGATCTCTTCTAACATGGACTCACTCGATGAGAATGAGGTGGGGTAGACTCAAAATCCCTTCTAACATCAATTTAGAACCAAAATCAGAAATAATTTCATCTCAATTGTTTACATTTCAAAACCTCACAGTATCAACAACGGAATGGGAATACCTTGAATGATTCTCTCTCCCACCATCAGAAGCCTACACTAGAAACTTTTTTTCATCCAAATCACGTATCAAGATGGAAAAAATGTCAATGACCCTGAGTTCAAAATTCATCAGTACATTAACTTTGTGAATATGGAAAATTAAGACTCCATCCTCACCCAAGATAACAACAGAGGGACATGCATGTGATCTATACTAGGTCTAATTTTTAGTAATGGACTTCCCAATATGGGATTGGGTATGACATAAAATAGATTAAAAATTCCCCAAATGTTCACATGATGAGTAATAGTCTCAACTTCATTCAAAGGTAACAAATTTCTTACACTAAAACTCCTCCCCCCCCCCCAATGTTTAAAATCCAAACAATACATGTATTAGAAACATCCACTTCCCTAAATATATGTGGTGATATGGTGTGACACAATGAATTGGTTTGGCTATCCAAGCACAAGAAACACCATACTATATATCCATGAATTAAAATAATTGGGGGTTTTCAAAAGTAATAGGATGATGAGGTAAATTTACCCCATGAGACATATTTATAGTATCTCATTTCTTATGGAAGTCATAGGACCATCAAAATATGTAGAATTGATAATTGTTTCATGTATGAGGATCTATGGACCAAGAAATTACCAGGTCATAATCTATCATGAATCAAACCATAATATGACTGCTATTCAGAATCACAATAGTTCTGTGTTCATGTATTCCCCTTGAACTGAACATGATCCTCTCAAATGTGATGACCAATGAATGATGATTCTTGATTTGATCCACCATGTTTCGGATTATGAGCATTGAATATTCTGAGAACATTGAGAGAGAAAGAGAAATATTAGACAATCCAACATTTAGATTGGGGAGTTTAGAGAAAAAATCATTTTCAATTAAAGGAGTAAGAAGTCTGTGTTTGATAATGGAAAGAGGGAGGGTCGGTTCCAAGGGGTCCCTCCCCCTTCAATGGGGGGATGGAATGGATTAGCATCCATCATCTCATATGTCCTCTCAAAATGTCTATAACCTGAATCCATTACCACTCAGAATAGATATGGTCATTCTAAGTACATGGTCATGCCTACAAGGTAGATTATTTCACATTTTTTATTATATATTTTATTAATACAATTTTTTTATGAGTGTTTAGACATAATATTGTTAGTCTTCATTGATGAAATTATAATTTATTCTAAATTGTATGTGGAAGATGAGAAATGTTTAAGGATTATTCAGAAGCCTATAAATGAATTGAAGTTTTATAGAAAACATATCAAAGGTGAACTTGGGAAAATTTATATTCCATTATTTGGGTATATTATTTATAAATGTGGAATAACTATTGATTAAACTAAAACTAATGTGGATGAATAATGGTTAATACCTATAAAATTCATTGAGATTTGATGCTTTCATAGATTTGTGGGATCTATTGGAAATTTTTTAAAAACATTTAAATTTTTAATGTTCCAATAAATAATATATGTTCAAATAAACACAAATTATTCTAGAAAATTATATTTGATAAATATTTTCATGATTTGAATAGAATATTGTTTAATGGTCCAGTGTTAGCCTTTCTAATAATAAATGGAGAATATTTTATTTGTAGTGAAGATTCTATGAAAGCAATTTGTTGTTTATTTAGCCATGATGATCATATAATTATATATTTTTTATCATAATCGAAACTAAAGGAGAAAATTTTCCTAACCATGATCATGATCTTGTAGTAGTGGTGTTTTATTTTAAATTTTGGAGGTATCATTTTTATGGGGTAAAATGTAAATAATATAATTAACATAAAAGTATAATGTATATATTCATTCAAATAATGTTGATCCTGATGTATATAAGATATATTTAATGGATAAAGGATAATGACTTCAAGATTTAATATTATCCACAATTAGGATTTTTTTTAATTTAGTTGATAATATGGTGTACCATTAACAATGATATATTTGGGACAAAATCAATTATTTAATTATTTATAGAATGTTGTCCATGAAATTGATAATACATGAAAAAATTCTATTTTGGATCATGGTTATGTGAATCCATAATTCCTAGAGTGAATTATGAAGGATTAAAAATAATATTATGATATATAAGAAATGGTAGAATTGGTCAATGAGGAAATGTTTCATTAATCTAACATTGAAAAAGATAATGTTGTGAGATTTTGAATGAGATTTTGTGTTCCAAGTGATTCTTAATTGATGACATAATATTTATGTTAAACTAAAAAATCTCAATATTTAATTCATCCGGTTAGTACTATAATATATAGAGACCATTTTGAGTATTTTTTGTGGAGGGTAATAATATAAAACTTTATTGATTTACCATGAATTGTTATAAATAATATTTGGTTAAATATTAATGGAATCCATATAAGGGAATTTTATAACCCTTTCCATTTGATGAAAGGAAATAAGATAATTTATCCATGTAATTCATTGTAGAATTATCCAGGATTAATTTTGGTAATGATGTGATTTTTTTATTATAGGTCATTTGACTATATCTATTTATTATCATCCTATTTAAGATAAAATGTATTTGGAACTACTTTATAGATTGTATATAATAATGATATGGTCATATTAAATGGGTTCCCTATATCTATTATACTCGATCAAGATCCTATATTTTCCTAAATGTTTTTGGTCATACATAAATTTTATTTGATGTTTAATTAAATTTTAGTTAAACTTGTCTCCATTAGTCTGATGGAATATTAGAGTCAAGAATCAAAATTTTATTTATATACCTCTTTCTTACTCATTGGATTACATGTTATGATAGGAAAAAATATGTTATTGTTGTACTTTTTTTTATAATTGTATTTATTGATGTATATAGACGACACCATTTTATTCATTATATAGAACGTAGTTTCATACTCCTTCGTAACAGTGTGATATTACTGAAAGATTATATTTGGGAACAAAAATGGTAAATTATATGGTTATTAAGATAAATATAATCTATCATCATATGAGGGTAGCTCAGAGTATGAAGAAAATTTATTCCTATTTTCGAAGGAAATGTCTCTTATTTGAATAGGGTGATCTTGTTTTTTATAAATTATCTCCTTGGAATAATATAAATATTTTGACAGGAATGTAGAGAAATTTATATTAACTATGAAATTCAAGAATTTGTTTCATAATTTATATACTAATTGTGCTTATGATTATATTTATCTCAAGGAGACGATGTGTTCAATTTTTTTTAAAGAATTATATATCTAAAGTGTCCCGTGTTTTGACCCCATATATAATTTAGTTGGAAAAAGATATTTTTTATGATGAAATTTCAGTTTAGATTCCAGATCACATATCATTGGTTTTTCAGAATATTGTTACTTTTATGGTAATATTTTCTGAAAAACCATATGGAGGAAAAAGAAAATTTAGAATTTGAAAAATATATGAGGTTAAAATTCACTCACATGTCTATATACAGAATAAAAATTAAGGGTTGAAATCTCATTTAGGTGGTAAGAATTTTGAATCCAATGAAATGTGAATAATTTTTTATTTTCATATCTTCATCATAATTATGTATTAAAATTCATTACATTTACGTTTATTATTTTTCAAATTTAAAAAATGTTTTATTTAAACAAAATTGATTTACATGTATTATATTGTTTTAAATTATAAACTATATTTTAATATTTATGAATTTATAATTTGTAATATAGAATAGGTTTTTATATCATCATATAAATTTTTTTGGATGCAATTATATTATTTATTTTGAGGAGATTTGTTTTTTTGTTGATAGTTAAAAAACCTAATTTTGAAATAAAATATTTATTTAATTTAATGTATTTTAAAATAACTCTATATTTTTGGATTACTATTGAAATTGAGTCCATATAAATTTTAAAAAATAATTAATATATTTCTTTTAGAATTTGTGATAATTTTTATTTTTGTATAAATTCATTTTTGAGGATTAAAATCCGATTTTAATAAAATATAATTTTACATAAATTTTTTTTCTTATATTAAATTGAATTTCTTTTACACATATAGGTTGAATCTTTATTAATAGAATTATTATTTGGAATCCAAATGTCCAAATTTATTAATGGGTGAATTTTATTTTTGGTAATAATGAATAGTTTCCATTATGAAGTGTTATCATTGCATTAAAGGGTAAAAAGAGTTAATGAGGGTCAAAAAAACATTGTGAAAAGGTCTAAAAATACCATATTAAACATTATTTGGTGATATAATTTTCACCAATATAGACTTATAATCTAAATTTTATTTATTATTGGACACTATACAATGATTGATACATATATAATATTTAATTGTTTATAGTAATTATAGTTGTACCACACCCCTCACATATAATATCTTATCTTATTAACACACATACATCCATTTATCTGCACCAATCCATACCCAAATAGCATTCCATCATACATCCCTATATTTATTATATCCTTATCTCACAAATGGATCAATCCTAGAAGTATTAAGGTGTAAGCCAAAAGATCTTTAAAAAAGAATAGGTATAACTCTTAATACAGTATTTTCATATTAACATCTTCTTATAACTCCTCAAAATTTTTATTATCCATGATTATATATTAATATATTTATATTTTATTATTTTTATGTTTCAAATCATATCATCACTTTTTAATCCTAAGTGAAATGAATATTTATCTTCGGCGTATGTGTGGAATACAACTTCAACTAATTGATGTGATTCATTTTTATCACATGATCATATGAATGGGTAAAATGATAATTAAATTTAATATATATCTTATATAAATCATAATTATGATTTGAAATGATAATATACTACTTAATTTCTTAAAACTCAATCTATTAGGAAATGATAATTTTTCTCAGGTGTGTGTGGGTATAACCACTTCCAAGAAGTAGTGTGATTTTTTTATTCCCACCACACATGGATGGTAAAATGATGGAAATAATTAAAAAACATTACATTTATAAAATATTATTGATTTTTGAAAAGTAAAATAATTTATTTTTTTAATTTTCGAACCATTAGAAATAGGGAAATATTGTTTATTCGTATAAATGAACAATTGTCTCTATTGAATGATGTGATCCATATTTCAAGAAAACCATACATGTGTGGTTATAATATTGTATTAAATATATAAAAATTATAATTATTACATGATTTAGGTATTTTTTGATGATTGAATAATGACCACATTGACAATACTCGATGCACTAATATTATTTTGATGTTATAAAATGAAAAACCTCAAAATGACCAACATAAAGATAACAATTTAAATAATTAAATAAAATAATGATTAAAAAATTGAATGGTGATAATGTAATGAAAATAAAAATGTTCTAAAAAAATAACTAATGTATATAATTTTATAAAATATGATTTATAGATCATATGATTCTATATGAGGCTTAAGGTTAATGATTTTTCATTAAATCCTAGTATTAATGCAATCCTTTCATAAATTTCTCTTACAGAAAATTTTTCCTAGAAATGATTGTACTATAACATAAAATATTGTTAAATTTAATTTTTGACTACATTTTAGTTCATTTTGAAAATTTTAATAATTAATAATTTTATCATTTATAGTATGGTTTATTTCTGTTTTTTTAACAAACTGAATAATAATGTTTTTTAACAAACAGGGACTAAAAACCTTTTATTTTATTCATATCAAATATACTTTATAAATTATTCTCTATAATTTTTCATTGTTTTCTAAAAAATATCATATTTCTATCCTTAGATGAAAATTTATCTTAATGGAATTCCCAATGAAAGAAATATTTTTCAACATTCTTATGAAAACTGGATATTGCTTCTACATTTTTGTAAAAATTCGTTTTTGAAGGGAATTTTTCATCAAAAAGAGAAATAGTTAAAATAATGTGTTCATGAAAATATATATTAGTACCATATATGATGAAGGGTGAGAAATATATATCCCATGAAAATAAGTGAGCCATGTATAAATCTTCAATTCATTGGGTAATGATTACTCTCTAAAGATGAAAATGTAAGAGATGGCATGATAGGCTACTGATATGGTATTAATAGATAATCATTAATTAGAATGTGGTGGAAACATGATTTAACCTATGTTACATATATTATTATTTAAGAACATTATTTTCTATTTTATAATATTTTGTGGAAATATTTTGATTTCATTAGGAAAAAAATATTATAATCATTTGTTCGTTAGTTGTTTTTTTCAAGGAATATTTTATTACATTATTAGATTCCCCATGTCTCCTTCATAATTTTATTTTTTATGTAATTTTTTTAAAAAAATTATTTATGAAAATGATTATTAAATCAATTGTATATGTAATATTTATATTTTTGACATTCTAGTGTGAAATGGTAATCATTTTCATCGGTTTTCAGGTTTTTTAGTTAAACTAAATGGATTCCATTTTTTTACCCCTTATTAAACATTGTTTTACTCACCTCATATTTTAAAATGTTTTTATATGATCAATGTATGATTAGTAACTATATTATTTCCATTAATAATAAAATAGTGATTAAACATAAAATAAGAAGAAGTGATGTATATTAAATATATGTGTAAGATTAAGAACACCTCTTAGTGAAAAATATACTATTTGTTGATATATCCACATTATTATATTTAGTGTTTTATAAATTTTTAGATTATAAACATAAAAAACATAAAACATTAATATATTGATAACCATGTAATAATTTTTTCAATTATAGGATTATTATGATATGAGGTGTTACGTGGGTAGTTATTTGAGAAAATAATAACTACTTATTTGAAATGAATGGTCTATATTTAAAGGAATATGATATGAGAGATGCATTTGAATTATTTATTGTTAGGAATTGTTTAAATTAAATATTTAAATATCAATAAATATATGGTTTTAATGTATAATACTATTCATAATGAAATCATAACACATAATAGAAAAGATATAGATAAATCAAAAATATTAGATAATTGTGGACCAAAAATTAAGTATTTTTAATATATATTAACAATGAATGATGTTTGATTAGTGTTATTTGAATTGATGATACACTTTAGAGGAAATTATAATTATGAATACCATTTCATAAATGGATTTAAATAAAAAACTATCCTAGTGAATACCCATTTTTTATATGGAATTTCATTCTAAATTGTTCTTTTTGAGTGATCAGCCAATATATAAATTATATATTTTATCCCAATTGAAATTAGTAGGCAGAATAGGGGATTTTTCCATTGACTGTAGATGATTAATGATATATCCATAAATAATGTAATGACAAACTAGTGATGTAGTGGTTAATATTCATATTAAAACATTGTAGATATGTTTTCATTGGTTGCATCCCTTTTTTGGGGTAACCAAGTAAAACCATGTTTCTATGATATTTATTATATTATACTTTATTGAACATATAATAAATATTCAAAACAGATAATCAATTCAAAATCTCAAATACCATTATTATAAAGATAAAGTTTAATGTTTTAACATACCTTAATTCCAACACCCTCTTTATTTATAAGTACAACAAAATCATATAGATAAAAACTATATAATATATCCTCGTAAAACCTTATCCACAAATTAAAATGAATATTTACTTTTTCCAATATCCCTGTGTTTTAAATATTCTTAAAGTTATTTAACATTTATCCCCTTTGGAGTTTTATGCTATTAAAGATAATTAGCATTGACAGATATCAAGTCTTTCAATTTTCTCTTAATATATTCATGGATTTCAACTCACACACTCTTCTCCCTATTATGATTGAATGTACATATATTTTATTAGATTGATTGTTATAGTCTCATCATGAAACATTAATCAATTATTAGGTGAATTGTTTTTATATATAGAATTATTCCACATCAAATGAGTCCAAACAACATCAAATTTTTCAATGAATTTAGTAATTAAAAAAATATTTATACCTCAGTTAAATATGTATTTCCAAAAACTATAAGAAACTAATTGAATTTAAATCTTACAACCTTAAACATAAATAACTTTATTCATTAACCAAAATAATTTTGGAATACATTATAATTTATTCATCATTAATGTCAGTTTAATCGATCACATGATAATAATGAATTTTCATTCTCGGGAAAATAAACAACACACTGCTAGAAACACAACAGGTTGTAGGTGAATATAATGTGAAACTTTTTAGGTCATGATATAGGGCCCTATACATTGATAAATTATTAATTTATTTTTTTATGACTATAATCATTAATCAATATAGAATCCAAAAAGTATTCATGTCCAAAAACTATAAAGGAATATGCATAAAAATGTTCATATTGAAAACTCAATACAATCACACTAAAAATAAGAAACATAATTTTTTTAGTAATCCTAAAATCTATATGGAATTTTATAATTTCATATAATAAAATGAAAATGAATATAAAGATCACAGAAACTTATATCAATCCCAAGAAAAAATCATGCCACATTCCCTAGGTTCCCAGATCGTGTCCAAATTTATTATTTTATTGGGAAATAAATTGCATCTGTTAGATATTAACTCCACAACTATATTCCTTATATTTTTTAGTTTAGGTTAAATACATTCATTTCTACAAAAATAACCCATCCCTAAAATTCTCAATATCATAATTGAAAAATATTTTTTTCCAAACTCTAAAACCTCTATATAAGAGTCACCAATTGATTTATTTAAATAACATAAAAGTAAGATACACCTTTTATTTAAACTATATGAACAGAAAATAATATTCAATGATTTATTTAAAAATTATATAATAATAAACTAAATTTTTTCTGTACAATTTATTGATAAAATAAATAATTAATCCCACATTTTCTACATCATTAATATTAGAATATAATTTTTTACATTGACCATATGACATATTTTTGTCCATGATTCTAGAAATTAAAAAGATTGTATAATTTTTAATATAAACTAAATCACTATGAAATAATGTCACATCATCCTAATGTAATAGTTATTAATTTAAACTTTAACAAACTTTAGTTATATTTTTATGAACATAAACATCAAGCACCAAGTATCTTTTCGAGTAAATATACCTTAAACAACAATGCATCATTACAATACTTTTTTTATGATGTGAAACTACGTAGAATGATACAAAAAAATATCAATCCAAATAACCAAAAAGTTATATTGAAGACAAAATCATGTCTTAATAACTTCTTCTCGATTCTATTATACATATCCATTAATAATTAAAAAAATACACGAATAAAGTGTCACACCACTATCATTTCCAATATTATTCCATTTGAAAACAATATATATATATATATATATATTAATGATTATGGATCTCAGAAAAATTTATAACACCTAATTGTTCATAAAATACATCTAGTGTTTGATCCTAATTAATGTATTTCAATATGACCTTATGTACTCAAGACCATATAACTACATTCCTTCCATTTATCAAATAAAATTCATTAATTCAAATTTCTTGAGTCACATAATAATTTATATTCAATAAATATAACTCAATATTATAGTGTTGGAACATAAACTATATATAAAGATTACATATATTATTACAAGACCACAAATCCTCAATTGAAAAAACTATCTTCATTTATATTTGAAAAATAAAAAAAATAATTCAATATGAAGGCATAATTGAATATGATAAGACCACATCCATCAAAAGGAGTATTATTGGGAGGAAATTTAATAATTATTAATTTTATGATACTCTAAACATAACTTAATGTATTGGTGCATTCAAATTATATATTTTTAGATTATATTTTCTTTAGTAAATATGTCTAATGGATAATATATATTCTTACACATCCTATACGGGACCCCAATTATATTAAATCTTTATTTTCATGTTACCTATCTACTCATGATAATTTTATTTTAGTTAATTTTAGGGATGTTCATAAATTAATTTTATATGTAAAAAAGTAAAATTCTTATAAGAAATATTAATGAAAAAACATATTGGAAGTTATAATTTAGTTAATACGTTATTCAATATGAATCAAATTATATTTATCACTCTATAACTATCTAAAATAATATTGTTTTTCATTATTAATGGTGGAAACAATTATTTAAAATGTTTTTCATTATTGATATGGAAAAAATATTGGATTTCAATATGTTGAAGCTTATGCTAAGGTAATATACATATTAATTGTTAGCTAATATTATTTGATAGGGTTATAAAGAATATTATTACATTTCATGATCCATGTATAATATTTTTAGTATTATTATTCATGAACATACTATAACTCTATAAAATGAACATGATTAACATCTATCAAAATATGTAACTGAATAGACCCTTCTTCATGTTTTCACACTCTCTATATTGTACACTCTATATTCATAGGGTCCTCCCCCAATATAATTTTTATAAAAACAATTTTATTTATATTCATATATCCTAATTTCATTCTCATAAATGATGGCATAAAACCGAAATATATCCATTTTCTCATACAAAAACCCCTTGGGAGTCAACAACAGTGAAACTATGTGTCACGACCCGACCCTACCCGGTCTCGAGCCGCAACTACCCCAAGCCCGCCTCCATAGGCCATGGGCTGGCGACCAGTGCCGAAGGCACAATAACTCGGGGAGGCGTTTGCCTAAGCACCTGTACACAGACACGTAGAAAACTCAATACAACAGTGTAGAGTAGAAGAAAATACAAGCATAGTAAAAAGAAAGGGAAACTGAAATATATATATACCACAAATTGCATCGACCTCTAAGCAGTAAAAGGTACAAGCTGAAAAGAAAAAGGGAAAAACACGTGCCCAACCAAAAAGTGACATAATCCGGCAATTGGGAAACAAATAGAACAGCTGACGGGTCACCCACCTGGAACCCGGCCACGACCACCGCACGCGGTCCAAGCTCCCAAGCTCCTACGCTCCACTGAAGTCACGTCCAACCTGTCCGTCGTCTGCAAGGTCACACCAAGTGCGGGCAAATCCCAAGCAGGGGTGAGTATAAAAATACTCAGTAGGATACCCCGAAGGCTCGAGGGAGCAACAAAGGAGGTACTGAAGGGTGAGCAGTAGAGAGAACAGGAAAAGTAGCGGAGTATAACTGAAAGTGCAGTAAGAGTACAGTAAAGAGTCCAGCTCAACCCAACAAGATTAAAGAAGGTAGACTCGTCTAGGCACAAGGAGCTGGAAATGGTGAGAAGACGAACTTCTCGTCGAGTCTTCTCTACCTATAGTAGGAGAGTAGACTCGTCCAACCATGAGAATCTAGACACGGAAAGCACATGGCATACCTCGCGCGTCTTCGCCTCTCCTGGAAGGAGAGTAACCAAAACCCAAGGAGTGGGTACTCATATGAGGTATATACATATCCTTATGCTCAGCAAGAAGCCCGACCAATGTTGTAATGGGATCTCCGTCCCATAGCTCAGCCCAAGAAAGAGTATCCAACAGTCACAGAAGTAACAACATCGATACCCAGCATCCCGCATGTCTGCCCCGAACCGCAAGCCAAGGGGCTCAATCACCACACCTCGACACTATCCGCTTTGGGCAGTACTGACTCTCCCGCACAGTTTTAGGTCGCGTCACAAAGTCGCATATCGGTGGGGGAAAGCGCTCCTCACACTTGAGAGTTCTGGGGGAATGTCAACCACAACTCGTCACTGCCCCGTAGTCGAGAGGTCTACTCAAAGTCGACAGGTGACCCCCTGCCCAGCCCCGCTGGAGGATCCCTGGAAGTCAACGGGTTCCCACTACAGGGATACCCGGAAAGTCGACGGGTGCCTCACTACCCAGTCCCGTAACAGGGTAATCCACTGGAGGGTGAGCCGACTAAAGTTGGCGACGGGACCACTGCCCAGCCCAGCTGGAGGTATCCCAACATCGGGGACCACTGCCCAGCCCAACTGGAGGTAAGCCCAGCATCGGAAACCACTGCCCAGCCCAGCTAGAGGTTAGCCCGACATCAGGGACCACTGCCCAGCCCAGCTGGAGGTACGCCCGTCACTGCTCTGGCCATCCCTGCTGGATTGTACTGCTCAGTGAACCCCGCTGTACTAGCCATCCCTGCTGGATGGTAACCCACTGATGAGCCCTGCTCGATACAACCTCAGCCCTGCTGGAAACAACCTCAGCCCTACTGGAAATAACCTCACCCCTACTGGAAACAACCTCAGCCCCGCTGGAACAACCTCAGCCCTGTTGGAACAACCTCAGCCCTGCTGGAACAACCTCAGCCCTACTGGAAACAACCTCCTGTGTAAGGGATCGGTGCCCGCGTAAAGTGTTGGTCACACCGAAACCACAATCTCTACTAGGGAACATGGAGCAATGGGAGAAACTCCCTAGGCCTCACAAGGCGATCCCGCTCCCATCCGCTGAGTCACTGTTGAAGTGGACCGAGACACCTCATCCCAAAAAGTGGGGAAAACGCCCGCACTGCATGAACACCCGTACTTGCAGACAGTGTCACAGTCCGGTGAAAGGGCACATTACTGAAACCCCTCACAGCCGAAGAAGCAGAGGAACCAAACCATCTCTGCCGGCCAAACCATCGAGAACAAGACTAGGGGGAGACCGCTAACTGGTCAGACAAAAGAGCACAAGGCCAGGGGAAACTCCACCCTGCTGGTCAAACAAACGAGCGCAGATCCAGGGGAAAACTCCTCCCTTTTGGCCAAACAAACGAGAACAAAGCCAGGGGAAAACTCCACCCTGCTGGTCAAACAAACGAGCGCAGAGCCAGGGAAAAACTCCACCCTACTGTCCAAACAAACAAGCACAAAGCCAGGGGAAAACTCCACCCTTCTGGTCAAACAAACTAGCGCAGAGGGACCCTCTACATCGCGAGAGGTCAAGAACGCAAAGCATATCACGGCACGCACATGGGTCCCACATGAAGCATGGCCCCAAGTCAACCCCAACTGAGCGCACAAACATCCTCAGGTTCAAACAACCACACGTACCTCCAAACACTCCCATATACTCCTGGAGTATACCTCATTCCAGCCCAAGGGCTATCGTGCACACGGCACCCAGCGTCAACGCGAAGGCGTGACGTAACAACTCCACCTCAAAGGCCCATGCACGGCCAACCACATCTCGTGGACCAATTATATTACTCTCCCAAGAGTGTGTGATCACACACCAAGGGTCCACTATAACAAGGTAGGGTGAACCACCACTGAAGCACCTTCCATGCTTCTACATTTAACAAGATCGTGCAAGAGGCTCCGTGCAATCAAATGGATCACACCGTTGTAATACTCGGAGAAAAACATGCGAGATCGACTACTTACTCGCCTCAAATGGATATCCAATGAAAAAGTCACCAACACCGCTTCACGCCCGAACGACGTCCTGTGACCCCGAGCCTCGGCCCCGAAAACAGTCAGGCGCATCGCACCATTGTGATTCCCTCGGGAAACACATCAAAAGCACTACTCACTTGAGTGCAACAGATATCTGGAGAAAAAGGTGCATCCCGGCACACCGCACACGAGTGGTGCCACATGGGACCCACATCCCGGTACCGAAACTCAATGAACGGATCGCATCGTCGCGATCCTCTCGAAAAAGTACACAAAATGGACTACTCACTTGTCCAAAACGGTCACCCGGTGATAAAGCTGAAAATCACTGTCAACTCCCGAAACGGCCCTCACGGGGCCCGCTCCATCGTGCGGAATTACAGCGGGCAGACTGCGCCAACGTGTTGCCCTCGGAAAAACACCCAACATCGACTGCTCGCACGCCCCGAATAGATGTTCGAGGAAAATGTCGCTACTAGCTGCACGTAGCTCAAAAGACGGGCCATGGGGCCCATGCCTCAACTCCAGATTCTATGCCCGAAACCACCCGGGAAACCTCCACCTCGATGCCAGGGTCCCAACTCCACTGACGGTGCTCAAAACGGACGTCGGACACGTCCACACCGTCTAAAACAAGATCCGCTGAAGAAACGGCTAACCCCTCGACGTACGTGTCGCGCCACCGAGGCACCTAGATTCGGGAATTAAAAATTCCCAAAACCATCTCAAAAGGGTCACCTAGACTCCAGGAAGGCTCTGCCACATACGGCATGAAAATCGGACACCCGTAGTGTAAGATATGGGTGTCCGAACACAAAGGGGACCACCCCCTAGGGCTAGACCGGCCTGTACCGGTCGGTCCGCCCGACCAGGCCCGGCCCGCTGCTCATCCGCGCGGCCCGGTGCCGGTCGACGGCCCGCCTACAGACCGGCCATGAGGGCCGGTCACCACTCCGCGTGAAGACCAGCGTGGCGCGGGTCTTGGTCATTGCATAGGGGTCGTGCGACGCGACCCCGCGGTCACCGCTCCCTGATGACCGCCGCCTTGCTGGGCGCTCCGCCAGACGCCCCCGCCGACGCCCGAGCACCCTACTACCGTGCCCAGCGCCTCCCCCGGACACCTTCTCTGATGCTGCGGACACCCCGCTGCCGCGCCCAGTGCGTCCACCGGACACCCGTGGACACCCGCTGTCGCGCCGTCCGACCTCGTCGCGCCGCCGCTCGAACCCGCCAGAAACCGAAAACCCGCCAAATTCGGCGGATGATTGCGAATGTCTCTGAACTCCGATTTCAAATCTGAAACAAGCGTCGAAAAGAGAAAATTGTATACTACGACTTCATGGGCTTAGTTCGTAAATCCAACAACGAATAGGAAGTATTAAACATGCTCGAAGTAGGTTCGGGAATAGAAAATGCAAACGCAACATCCAACCTCGTGGGGCTTCGCCCAAAGCTTTGCGACGATCCGCCGGCACCACCGCACCTCGCCGGAGTCACCTCGCCAGACTCTTGCCGAAGATGGAGGAGGATCAGGAGAAGAGGGGCTGACATGGGGAAGGGGAAGGAGAGGAGGGAGGAGGGTGTGTTAAGCATTTAAATAGGAAACGCTTAACCACCCGCCCGTCGGCCCGGACCCGAACTCTCAGCAGGGTCGAGGTTAAGCCTCCCCTATGGTAAACACCACCTCCCGAGCACAACGGAGGTCTCAGAATTTTAATCCAAGATCCCGTTCAAAATTTATAAAATTTAACGTCTGAAGCCGATAAATTACGAAAACGCCCCTGGAGCCATTTTTCACAGACGGGCCGCGCCCGCAAAACATACACCCCTCCTAGGGTAAACGGAACGCTCCGAACTCAAAGGTGCCCTCAGTTTTCCAATCTGTGTCACCGTTTAAGGGATACCTGCGTTTCAACATTAAATGAATTAATTTAATTTATTTAATCGGTTTAACGTTCCAGAAGCGGGCAAGGGGTCCAAACATCCCGCGCTGACAAGTTTTATGTCGTTCCTAGGGTAAACACCCCATTCCGGACCCATCCGTACACTCGGATCCCTGATCTGGATCACCATTTAGGATTTATCCCGTTTATTTAGCATTTTCAGTGTGAACGCACTAAAAATTTAATTCTGGCCACTCTGGGGCTCAGAATCGGTCGTCGTCTGAAGGCACTGCTCTGGAATATCATCAAGAATATTTCAAAGTCTTTCGCAGCAAAAACTGGGTTCTTACATCATTCCCTCCTTCAAGCTTTTCATCCTCGAAAATCAAAACCAGGGAACAACACAGGGTACAAAGCCCACACCTGGCTTTCCCATACCAAGAAGAACCCACGCAAAGCTCTACGTCACCGCACACAGACCAAAGGATTGATCAGTTCATGCTAGGTCGGCCCTTGCCGATGTCATTCACCCACTCCAGACATTGGGGTTAGGGCAAGGCGGTAGAGTACCTCGCCATCCCTTTGCACGGTCTCACATGGCCCGAAGGCCCTCGGGGGTAGCTCACCTCCCCGGTCAAACCTCTACGTCGCAGGTCGCGACTGGAATCACCACCCGCACCTGAAACAAGGCCCGGTGATTCCCTCCTTCAGAATATCCATATGGTGAAACACCCAAGGATATCCGGTCACGCAAGATTCCACAATTGATGCTCTCTTACACGCTCAATAGGCGAAGGAGCCAACACCATCGACTAAAGGAAAAGGTCTCATGCCTTTTTCATTACCAACACAGGGTTACACTCGATGCCCTGCGTCACCCTGGTAACACCTCAAACAAGGAGCAGGGAGGAAAGGAGTTCACACACAGAGTCTAACAATTCTACTGCAAGAAGTAGAAGAGTCTCAAGGGGTACCTCTCATCATCCCATGCTCTGCAGGATCATAGACATCCAAGCTCACAGCTGTCCGTGGTCCCAACTGTCAGCTCCCGGAGGCTGACGTGGACCGACTAGTGGTGGTGGGAAGACCTCGTAAAGTCATCCTCCACCAACAGCTCCTCCTACTCCTCTGCCAGCACCACCTCTCTGGGCACTACTCCGATCACGGCGCTGCCTCTGCCGTGGGGGTGCGCCTACTGCCTACATGAAGCTCTCAGCAACTCCGGTCGGGCAGTCTCGTGCCAAATGACCTTGCCCGTCAGAAGCATAGCACCGACCCTCTCTGGGCTGCACTACTGCCCTCCGGCGCCACTGTGGTGTACGACCACGCCCATGAGTCCGGTTGTCAGTAAGCCTCCTGCGTCGATGTAACACCCGAGACATTTATGAGAAATATTTTTTTATAAATCATGAAAGGAATCTTTTACTACACACAACACTAGCTTGGATTGCTTTACACGCAACCGCAGCCTTCCTTGATAGCTTGTGTCGTACGCAATATCGAGTTTCAATAAACAATGATATTCTATTAAAACTAGCCGTTATGAATAGTAATAACCACTATTTGAAATTTTATTTTTCAAAATGGACTTCATTTTTGGATTCGGAATATCGAAATTATCCTAGGGTGAAATTTTGGTATTTTTCTGAAAACTTTCAATTTTTGATGAATAGTGAAACCAGTAAGTGGTAGTTAAAAAAACTAAATTTTCCATAAAACTTAATTTTACCGCTTCTGTGAGTGGAATTTCAAAATTCCGAGAGACACGGTTGATGTCAGTAAGTAAAATGTGGTTCAATGAGATGAAAATAATTTTTTTGGTGAATAGTAACTTTTTACTTTTTTACCACGGTTAAAAGTAAATAGGGTAATTAAGGGTAGAAATGATATTATTATTACCCTAACACATGTACTAATTCTAATGGATAAGTATAATTCGACCAAAAACAAACTTAGGAATAAAATATGACCATTTAGGCCCACTTGGATTAGATTAGGATATTTATTATTAATTTATTTAAAGAAGGGTTAAAATAGTTAAAATCAAAGTTTAATAAGTAAATAATTTTTAATATGGGGTTATACATAAGATAAATTCAACAATAAATATTCCATAGAAATATGAAAATATTTCCTACATAATGGTATTTTATTTGTAATTTTTAGACATTAAATAATTTAATTTATTTATGACACAAAGATGATGCAGTAATTATCTTATTAATGAAATATTGACATAATTAATGTCATAAACACCAAAATAAATGTAATTTGAGACTTTTTATGAATTCCAAAAAATTTCTAGGTTAATATGACATGTTATAATTGATTTAATTAACTTTTTTCGAACTTATCATTCTGTTATGATTTTCACAAAAAATCAATTACTAAATAGTGTCAAAATTGACATAAAATAGTTTTTAAAACAAATATTATATTATTAATTGTTATTTTATTCCTAAAAATCTAAAGTTCTGCCAAATGACTTAGATAAGGTTATATATATTAATAATAAACAACTTGGGGTTCTTTTGGCTTGATATAGTAAGTTTATTAACCTTATAGTATAAGAACACAAGAAGACATGGTAAAAGTAAAATTATTTAACTTAATGTTAAATCTAAATGATAAGGTTAAAATAGGAACCTAAACTTGTCTAAATTCTATTGGATGAGAGGATTTAGACCCATACCCACCTTAGCCTCGAAATAAATAAATTTGGAGCTATTTAAAACCGAACTTGACTTTATAATAAAATAATATTTTTAGTTATTCCAAAGGTGCCCCTCTCCTCCCTTATAAAAGGACATCTCCTCCCTCTCTTCCGCACACCACTTTGAGCCTTCAATCTCGGAAAAACCCTACCATTTTCTCCTATCCACTTCCCTAGATACATCCTAGAGGTCCTGGTTTTCTTCAAAGACCAATTTCAGTGCCCTAAAAGCAGGTCTCAAAGAAGCACTTCAAAGAAGAGGTAATATCCATTACCGATCCTTTCCAATTTCTTTCTTCTTCAAATTCTTCTTCTTTAGTTGTTTCATTATGAAGTAATAACATCAGTAACACTCATATACTGATATGTTATTATAAGTATTAAACAACCTTATTTAACCATCTATCCATCCTACGGAAAATGGAATCACCGCGCGTGCGCACGTACGGAATACGGTCTCCACGCCGTGGTGTAATCTATTTTCCACCACCACCTTACTTGGATGGGTATAATGGTGTAAATAATTACTATATATGACTATTATAAAGTGATATTGATTCTGAATTAGTATAAATACACTCCAATACAATTTCACGATCATAGGAACGATATCATCACTCGTGCGTACGTACGGAATACCATCTCCACGATGTGATGCGACTCGTTCTACATGATCTTCATTTCATAATGATTATATAAATGAATTGAATTAATGAATATGATATATATTACACAAATCCCATTCTGTAAATGAGTTATCTATAACCTAAAGAGAAGACAAATAATTTATTCGACAAAACACGCATAAGAACAAAAAGTTATAAACACCCGAATAACAAGTAGCAATGAAATATTACTACTAAGAAGCTAAGAATATGACCATATATGATATCATAAAAATAATTATGATTCTGGAATAAGTCAATAACATTATTTAAATCATTATACAGGAGGTTCGGACACTTACAAAGCAAGTCGGACCTAAGGTAAGGGAAATATCACAATCTCATTTTTATCCGTGATTGTTTATACTTTGGTATTTACTGGGGTGTATTTTATCATCCAAAACAATGTTTCCTCAATATGTAATATTTATATCCTTCTAAAATCGTTTATATTCAATTTTACCCCTCGGTGAGTTTTTATTAAAAGATATGAAAGGAATCTTTTACCGTTTTTCATACGAGGTACTTTTTGACTTTTCTGACAAAAGTACGAGAAGAATGTTTTTTTAACTTATACGGCATGAATGGATTTTTAAATCATTATTTCCAAGAAGCTTCCTTTAAAAGTTTTCAAGTTCATTTTTAATCAACTTCTTTTAGTTTATAATTTTATGACATGTTAAGAAAGGAAATGTTTTTTGGAAGTAGAAAGGATATTTTCCTCAAGAATGGAGTTCAAGTGTTTTATCAAAATTATTTTCCATCTAAGATAATAAAGGGTTCTGTTTCTATCCCTATTATTACATTGATTTTATTATGTTGTGATGGAGTTATTTTTATGAATTCCTTTATCTTATATGAATTGTTTTATGATGTCACGATGTTTAAGATTCCCATTTTTATTTCATGGGTTATGCTATGATGTATGGTTTATGATTTTGTGGCACACATAAGAATGGTATAATTATGAGATGGGTGGGACATATATCTCCCTCCAATGCATTGGGTAAAGATTTTATATCTCATGAGATAGACATGGCTGGAATGGTAGGTTATACCAGTTCAGTGAAACAGGACTGAAACGAGGGTGAATCGGTTCAGAAATGGACTTTGTCCACTAAGATAGTCTTGGAAATGAGTCTTGACTAATAATATATGATTCTATATGATTATGTGTGTATGCCACAAAGTTTCAGGTTTTATGTTATGATTATTGGGATTACATTTCACTTCTATGATTTATCCCATGTTATGATATTATGATCTCTTTTGCAGGATAAGATTTCCAAAAGTTATGTTCTTATGTATATGATGTGATTGATATTTCTTTTGTTTACCCTTACTGAGCATTTGAGCTCACCCTTTTGTATGTTTTATTTCCCCAGGTCAGGAAGTAGGTTATTAAGTATAATATCCCAAAAAGTGACTCTAGATATGATGAAATAAATGGGAGGCAAAGTAGATGCTTTATGAACCAGTTGTTTATGTTTCCCAGTTTCTAAAGACACTATACCTATACGGTTATTTCTTGGTTTTGTTATATGTTGTAATAAGTGGGATTCAATTCTGAAGTAATAACAATGTATGTAAAGTATGGGTCGTTGTAGTTGGTATCAGAGGAAAGGTATAGTCAACCTTTGGAAACTAGGATGTAAAAGCCTTAGTAAGAACCCTAAGGATAAGTGTAAGAATAGAACACAATCTTAGTGTTTTAGAAATGGCCATGAATAACCTAAGATAAGACCTTAAGTGTGAAATTTTATTCTTGATTATGTGGTTTTCCTATTATAATTAGTGTTGCTCACACTATTCTTCTTGGTTTTAGTCAATGGTTGGAACCCGAAGGAACCGTGTTAATGCGGAATGCGACGGGCAATGCAATGATTGTCCCCCTGAGCAACCAAACGTTATGGGAGCTGGAATGAAAAATCTTGTAGCCATGCTCACACAACTTTCTCAAGCTATGAATCATGCAGGACTTCCAAAAGAGCAAAGGAAGGAGCCACATTCTGTTGAATCCTTCATGAGACAGCGTCCACCTTCATTCAGCGGGTCTACTGATCCATTAGTTGCTGAACAATGGATTAGTACTACTGAAAAGATATTTTCATTTCTTCAATGTTCTGAGCATGATAAAGTCATCTTAGTAGTGTATCATTTGGAAGGTGATGCTGATCAATGGTGGAATCTTATTAAGAATATGAGGCAAAGGGATGAAATTGAGTCCATGGAATGGGTAGAGTTCAAGAACTTATTTTTCAATAAGTACGTCCCTCGTATTCTCCGAACAAAGATGGAGAAAGAGTTTCTTTAACTGAAGCAAAAGGATGATGAATCTGTTGGTACCTATGAAGCAAATTTTACAAGACTTGCAAGGTACGCTTCTGGTATTATTATCCCACCTGAGAGTAAGATCGATAGATTCTTTAGTGGCTTAAAACCAAGTCTTCGAAGGGCCTTATCCATAACGGACTTCAATAGCTACGAGGAAATCGTTCGATGTGCTCTCAAAGTTGAGATGGAAATTGGAGTAACCCATCAGTCATATGGGTTTGATAAGAAGAGGAAAATGGAATTCAAAGGAAAATATAAAGAGAACACTGAAAAGAAGATGAGCTTTCCCTTATTCTCAAAGTGTGGAAAGAAACATGGAGGGAGTTGTCTTAAAGGGACAAGTAAATGTTTCAAATGTGGAAAGGAAGGTCATCAGGAATTTGAATTCCGCGATGATGGGAAGAAGATGTATAATGATGCAAACAAAGGAAGGGATACACAGAATGAACCTACTACAATTCATTGTTTCAAGTGCAAGGAGATGGGGCATTATGCCAATAAATGCCCTAATCCAAGGGTTGATGATGATGGTCGACGACAACAAACTCTTAAGGCTAAAGACAAAGGAAAGTCACATGCAATTTCTATCAGCGATGTGGAGTACGATAACGATGTGGTGAAAGGTACACTTACCATCCACTCTAAAGTAGAAAATGTTTTATTTGATTATGGATCCACCCACTACTTTATTTCTGAAGAATTTTCTAAGGATATCACCTTATTACCTCAACAGTTAGATGTTGAGTTAGCTGTGACAACCCCTAATGGCACAACAGTCGCATCAAAAGTTTATAATTCTTCTCCGATTGAAGTTTGTGGGAAAGTGATTCCTACAAATCTTGTGATCCTTCCTATAGTGGAATTTGATGTGATTCTTGGCATGGATTGTCTTTCTCTACATGGAGCTCATATCAATTGCCAAAGAAGGGAAGTCACATTTCATATTCCAGATCAATCTATGACCATCTATCGATGCAAGGATAAACATAACCATCCAGTGGAAATTTCTTCCATTTTATGGGTATTGATTCCACTAAATGAAGGTTATTTATCTCAAATGGTTGGTGAGAAACTCACGATTAAGAATATTCCCATTGTACGGGAGTTTGATGATGTCCTTCTGGAGGAATTACCGGGTCTTCCACCGAATCGTGAAGTTGAGTTTTCAATAGAACTCGTACCGGGTGATTTGCCTATTTCAAAGACACCTTATAGAATGGCCCCAATTGAGTTGTAGCAATTGAAGAAGCAACTCCAAGTGAATCTTGATAAGGGGTTCATGCGCCCTAGTGTGTCACCTTGGGGAGAACCTGTTCTGTTTGTTAAGAAGAAAGATGGATCAATGAGACTCTGCATTGATTATCAATAACTTAACAAGATCACTATCAAGAACAAATATCCTCTCCCATGCATTTATGACCTATTTGACCAACTATGTGGAGCTCCATACTTTTCTAAGATTGATCTTCGTTCAGGGTATCATCAACTAAGGGTCAAAAGGGAGGATATACCAAAAATGGCTTTCCGTACAAGGTATGGACACTATGAATTTATAGTGATGCCATTTGGTCTTACTAATGCCCCTTCTATCTTCATGGATCTGATGAATAGAGTCTTTAGAGACTATCTTGATTAGTTTGTGGTAGTCTTTATAGACGATATTCTTGTCTATTCAAAGAGCAAGGAAGAACATGAAGATCACTAGAGAATTATATTGAAGACCTTGAGAAAGGAGAAGCTTTATGCCAAATTTACCAAGTTTGAATTTTGGATTCAAAAAGTTGCATTTTTGGGTCACATAATCTCAAAAGAGGGGATATCTGTGGATCCAGCAAAAACAGAGGTTATCGAAAGATGGTCGAGACCAAAAACAGTAACAGAGATCCGAAGTTTTCTTGGTTTGGCTGGATATTATCGACGTTTTGTAAAAGATTTTTCACGATTATCTAATCCACTCACCAAGTTGACTCGGAAAGGAGTTATGTTTGTTTGGACAGAAGAATGTGAAGAGAATTTCAAGGAGTTGAAAAGAAGGTTATCCAGTGCACCTGTGCTCACACTGCCTTGTAGTGGAGAAAGGTTTGTGATCTACAGTGATGCATCAATGAAGGGATTGGGGTGTGTTCTTATGAAAAATGATATGGTGATAGCTTATGCCTCATGATAGTTGAAAATACATGAGAAAAATTACCCAACACATGATTTGGAGTTAGCTGCGGTAATCTTTGCATTAAAGATTTGGAGGCATTATCTTTATGGTGAAAGGTGTGATATTTATACTGATCATAAAAGTTTAAAGTATATTTTCACACAAAAGGAGATGAATATGCATCAAAGAAGATGGTTGGAGATGATTAAGGATTACAACTTCTCAATCCATTACCACCCTGGGAAAGCAAACAAGGTGGCAGATGCATTAAGTCGACAAGACCATGCTAGTTTATCCATGATGAGGATCACAAAAGATCCAATATTTATGGATTTAAAAAGGATGTATCTTGGAATTGTAATGGAAGGGGAAAAATCTTATCTTTCTCAAATGAATATTCAACCATCTATACATGTGAAGATTAAAGAGGCACAGAAAGAAGATGTCGAGTTACAAAAGAAGGTGAGAATGGTTCCTGAATTCATCCTTGATTGTGATGGGATAATAATGTTCAGGAATCGGGTTTGTGTTCCTCCCATCCTGGAATTAAAGAAGGAGCTACTGGATGAGGCTCATAGTTCATCATTATCTATTCATCCTGGAAGCACGAAGATGTATAGGGACTTGAAAGAGTGCTTTTGGTGGGATGGAATGAAAAGAGATGTTGCTGAATATGTCTCTCGATGCTTGGTTTTTCAGCAAGTTAAAGTTGAGAGACAGAAGTCTAAGGGGATGTTACAACCATTACCCATACCCGAATGGAAATGGGAAAACATCACTATCTACTTTTTCATAGGACTTCCTAACACATCCAAAGGAAATAATTCTATCTGGGTCATAGTTGATCGTCTTACAAAGTCTGCACACTTCATTGCTATTAGAGAGGATTTCTCTCTAGATCAGCTTGTCAGGATATATGTAAAGGAAGTGGTAAGATTGCATGGAGTACCACATTCTATTATATCTGATCGGGATCCGAGATTTACCTCGAAGTTCTGGCGAAGTCTTCAGCATACTCTTGATACAGAGTTGATTTTCAACACTGCTTATCATCCTCAGACAGACGGTCAGTCTGAGAGAACAATTCAAACTCTAGAAGATATGTTGAGAGCTTGCCCTATGGATTTCAAAGGTGGTTGGGATCAACACCTACCTTTGGTGGACTTTTCTTATAATAATAACTTTCACTCCAGTATTCAGATGGCTCCTTATGAAGCTCTCTATTTAAAGAAATGCAGGACTCCAACTTGCTGGGATGAAGTTGGGGAAAGAAAGCTATTAGGACCTGATCTCATTGATGAAATGGCAGAAAAGGTCAGATATATTCAATAACACATAAGAGCATCTCAGAGTCGACAGAAAAGTTATGCCGACAACCGAAGAAAAGACCTAGAGTTTGAATTGGGTGATAAAGTGTTCTTACGAATATCCCCCTGGAAGAGAGTCATGAGATTTGGAAAAAAGGGGAAGTTGAGCCCTAGATATATCTTTCCTTTCGAAATACTAGATCATGTCGGGAAGGTAGCTTACCGATTGGCGCTTCCACCGAATCTCTCTCAAGTACACGATGTGTTCCATGTATCTCTCCTGAGAAAGTACATACCCGATCCTTCACATGTACTTAGCTCAGAAGTTGTACCGCTCGAGCAAAATCTTTCTTATGAAGAACAACCGATAGAGATTCTGGATCATTGCGAAAAAGTCCTACGAAACAAGACCACTAGATTGGTGAAAGTTTTATGGAGGAACCACCAATTAGAAGAAGCTACATGGGAGCTTGAGGATATGATGAGGGAGAGGTATCCTCATTTGTTTGTTACAAAGTAACGAAATTCGAGGGAGAAATTAATTTTAAGGGGGGTAGAATGGAACACCCAGGAATTTTATGAGAAATATTTTGTTTTTATAAATCATCAAAGGAATCTTTTACTACACACAACACTAGCTTGGCTTGCTTTACAAGCAACTACGGCCTTCCTCGATAGCTTGTGTCATACACAATATCGAGTTTCAGTAAACAATGATATGCTATTAAAACTAGCCGTTATGAATAGTAATAACCACTTTTTGAAATTTTATTTTTCAAAATGGACTTCATTTTTGGATTTGGAATATCGAAATTAGCCTAGGGTGAAATTTTGGTATTTTTCTGAAAACTTTCAATTTTTGATGAATAGTGAAACCACTAAGTTGTAGTAAAAAAAACAGAATTTTTCATAAAACATAATTTTACCGCTTATGTGAGTGGAATTTCAAAAATCCGAGAGACACGGTTGATGTCAGTAAGTAATATGTGGTTCAATGAGATGAAAATATTTTTTGGTGAATAGTAACTTTTTACTTTTTTTTACCACGGTTAAAAGTAAATAGGGTAATTAAGGGTAGAAATGATATTATTATTACCCTAAAACATGTCCTAATTCTATTAGATAACTGTAATTCGACCAAAAACAAACTTAAGAATAAAATATGACCATTTAGGCCCACTTGGATTAGATTAGGACATTTATTATTAATTTATTTAAAGTAGGGTTAAAATAGTTAAAATCAATGTTTAATAAGTAAATAATTTTTAATATGGTGTTATACATAAGATAAATTCGACTATAAATATTTATTAGAAAGATAAAAAGATTTCCTACATGATGGTATTTTATTTGTAATTTTTAGACATTAAATAATTTAATTTATTTAAGACACAAAGATGATGCAGTAATTATCTTATTAATGAAATATTGACATAATTAATGTTATAAACACAAAAATAAATGTAATTTGAGACTTTTTATGAATTCCAATAATTTTCTAGGTTAATATGACATGTTAGTATTGATTTAATTAACATTGTTCTAACTTATCATTCTGTTATGATTTTCACAAAAAATAAATTACAAAATAGTGTCAAAATTGACATAAAATAGTTTTTAAAACAAATATTTTATTATTAATTGTTATTTTATTCGTAAAAATCTAACGTTCGGCCAAATGACTTAGATAAGGTTATATATATTAATAATAAACAACTAGGGGTTCGTTTGGCTTGATATAGTAAGTTTATTAACCTTATAGTATAAGAACACAAGAAGACATGGTAAAAGTAAAATTATTTAACTTAATGTTAAATCTAAATGATAAGGTTAAAATAGGAACCTAAACTTGTCTAAATTATATTTGAAGAGAGTATTTCGACCCATCCCCACCTTTTCGTCTAAATAAATCAATTTGGATCTATTTAAAACCGAACTTGACTTTATAATAAAATAATATTTTTAGTTATTCCAAAGGTGCCCATCTCCTCCCTTATAAAAGGGAACCTCCTCCCTCTCTTCCTCAACCACTTTGAGCCTTCAAGCTCGGCCAAACCCTGCCATTTTCTCCTCTCCACTTCCCTAGAGACATCCTAGAGGTCCTGGTCTTCTTCAAAGACCAATTTTAGTGCCCTAAAAGGAGGTCTCAAAGAAGCACTTCAAAGAAGAGGTAATATCCATTACCGATCCTTTCCAATTTATTTCTTCTTCAACTTCTTCTTATTTAGTTGTTTCATTATGAAGTAATAGCATCAGTATCACTCATATACTGATATGTTATTATAAGTATGAAACAACCCTATTTAACCATCTATCCATCCTACGGAAAATGAAATCACCGCGCGTGCGTACGTACGGAATACCGTCTCTACGCCGTGGTGTAATCTATTTTCCACCCCCACCTTACTTGGATGGGTATAATGGTGTAAATAATGACTATATATGACTATTATAAAGTGATATTGATTCTGAAATAGTATACATACACTCTAATACAATTCCACGATCATAGGAACGATATCATCACTCGTGCGTACGTACGGAATACCGTCTCCACGATGTGATGCGACTCGTTCTACATGATCTTAATTTCATAATGATTATATAAATTAATTGAATGAATGAATTTGATATATATTACACTAATACCATTCTGGAAATGAGGTATCTATAACCTAAAGAGAAGAATAATAATTTATTCGACAAAACACGCATAAGAACAAAAAGTTATAAACACCCGAATAACAAGTAGCAATGAAATATTACTACTATGAAGCTAAGAATATGACCATATATGATATCATAAAAATAAGTATGATTCTAGAATAAGTCCATAACATTATTTAAATCATTATACATGAGGTTCGGACACTTACAAATCAAGTCGGACCTTAGGTAAGGGAAATATCACAATCTCATTTTTATCCGAGATTGTTTATACTTTGTTATTTACTGGGGTGTATTTTATCATCCACAACATTGTTTCCTCAATATGAAATATTTATATCCTTATAAAGTCGTTTATATTCATTTTTACCCTTCGGTGAGTTTTTAGTAAAAGATATGAAAGGAATCTTTTATCGTTTTTCGTACGAGGTACTTTTTGACTTTTACGACAAAAGTATGAGAAGAATGTGTTTTTAACTTATACGGAATGAATGAATTTTTAAAAAATTATTTCCAAAAAGCTTCCTTTAAAAGGTTTCAAGTTTATTTTGAATAAACTTCTTTTAGTTTAGAATTTTTTGACATGTTAAGAAAGAGTGTTTTTGAAGTAGAATGGATATTTTCCTCAAGAATGGAGTTCAAGTGTTTTATCAAAATTATTTTCCATCTAAGATAATAAAGGGTTCTGTTTCTATCCCTATTATTACATTGATTTGATTATGTTGTGATGGAATTATTTTTATGAATTCCTTTATCTTATATGAATTGTTTTATGATGTCACGATATTTATGATTCCCATTTTTATTTCATGGGTTATGCTATGATGTATGGTTTATGATTTTGTGGCACACATAAGAATGGTATCATTATGAGATGGGTGGGACCTATATCTCCCTCCAATTCATTGGGTAATGATTTTATATCTCATGAGATAGACATGGCTGGAATGGTAGGTTATACCGGTTCAGTGAAACAGGACTGAAACGAGGGTGACTCAGTTCGGAAATGTACTTTGTCCACTAATATAGTCTTGGAAATGAGTCTTGAATAATAAGATATGATTCTCTATGATTATGTGTGTATGCCAAAAAGTTTCAGGTTTTATGTTATGATTATTGGGATTACATTTCACTTCTATGATTTATCCCATGTTATGATATTATGATCTCTTTTGCAGGATAAGATTTCCAAAAGTTATGTTCTTATGTATATGATGTGATTGATATTTCTTTTGTTTACCCTTACTGAGCATTTGAGCTCACCCTTTTGTATGTTTTATTTCCCCAGGTCAGGAAGAATGTTATTAAGTAGAATATGCCAAAAAGGGACTCTAGATATGATGAAATAAATGGGACGCAAAGTAGATGCTTTATGAACCAGTTGTTTATGTTTCTCAATTTCTAAAGACACTATACCTATACGGTCCTTTCTTGGTTTTGTTATATGTTGTAATAAGTGTGCTTCAATTATGAAGTAATAAAAATGTATTCAAAGTATGGGTCGTTATAGTCGAGGTTCTGCTTACCGATGCCCACTAGCTGCGACAGACGTCTCGGCTCCAACGTGCCTGCTGCCACAACCAAAACTAGAATGTGACAGGAAGCCCTCTGTCACCAGCACCTGATCTAGCACCCCGACATATGTGGTAATACCCAAGGGTACTATGAAAGCATGCATCTCTCGGTGGAGACCCTGATCAAACTTCCGCGCTCAGAGGTTGTCGTCATGGACCAAGTTTGGGTAAAAGCGTGCACGGTCTGCAAAACTAGCCGCGTACTCGGCCACCGTCATCCCTCCCTGCTGAAACTACAGGAGCTCTTGAATCCGAACGGAGCGCAAGCAGGAGGGGAAAAACTCCTCACGAAACAACATCAAAAAGTCATCCCACGAAAATGATGACTCGTCAAGAAACTTGGTCACCAGACTCCACCAACGCCGAGCTGCTCCACAAAAAAGGGTGGCTGCGAAAGCCACTCTCTAATCTGTCGGTGTCTGCACAAGCTTGAAAAGGTGAACCATTGCCTCGAGCCAAACCTCTTCTGCCTGAGGGTCTGGCTCACCACTAAACCTCAGCGGTTTCTGCCGCTGGAACTCGCGGAGCATGCTCAACCTGCGCTCAATATCAGCCTACTCCACTGAAACTGTCTGCTGCTCAACAGGTGGGGGTGCTGCTACCGGCCCACCCAGAGAAAGGGGCTCGCATGATGGGTCCTGAACTGTGGCCTCGTAGCTCACCGGGTTGTCTTCACGAACCAAAGCTGGTATCCTCGCTGGCTGTCCTTGTGGAGACATCCTGAAAATTATCAACGAGTGTCACGGTCAGATGAGCATATATGTATATACCAATAGCAACGATGGGGAGCTGACTCAAGAAGGACAGTCAAAGACTCAGTACTATGTGATGCACAAACCAATTTTCCCTGCAACAAGTTTCTTAGCATGACGAGTCGACAAGCGGGTTATCAAGGTCCTGGTGAATGGATACGTCGGCCACCGCACCATCACTGGACTCCATGGCCTGAGAGCCGCTCTCGAGACACGTTAACACTATTTCCCTAAATCCCAACCAGTTCCTTTTATTTTAGGGACGTCCGAACATCGTCCCAAGGAACGAACCACCTATGATACCGCTTTGTCACGACCCGACCCTACTCGGGCTCGAGCCGCAACTACCCCAAGCCTGCCTCCATAGGCCAGGGGCTGGCGACCAGCGTCGAAGGCACAATAACTCAGGGAGGCCTTTGCCATAGAACCTGTACACACACACGCTGCAAACTCAATGCAACAGTGCATAGTAGAAGAAAAGACAAGCAGAGTAAAAAAGAAAGGGCAACTGCTATATATATATACCACAAAGTGCATCAACCTCTAAACAGTACAAGGGACAAGCTGAAATGAAAAGGGGAAAAACACGTGCCCAACCAAAAAGTGCCACAACCCGGAAACAGGTAAACAAAAAGAACAGCTAATGGGTCTCCCACCTGGAACCCGACCACGACCACCGCACGTGGTCCAAGCTCCCAAGCTCCTACGCTCCACTTAAGTCACGACCAATCTATCCATCTTCTGCAAGGGCACACCAAGTGCGGACAAAGCCTAAAAAGGGGTGAGTATAAAAGTACTTAGTAGGATACCCCGAAGGTTCGAGGGAGAAACAAAATAGGTACCGAAGGGTGAGCATTAGAGCGAACAGGAAAAGTAGAGGAGTACAACTGAAAGTGTTGTAAGAGTACAATAAAGATTCCAGCTCAACCCAACAAGAGGAAAGAAGTTAGACTCGTCCAGGCACAAGGAGCTGAAAATAGTGAGAAGACAAACTTCTCATCAAGTCTTCGCTACCTATAGCAGATGAGTAGACTCGTCCAACCATGAGAAGCTAGACATAGAAAGCACGTGGCATACCCCGCGCGTCTTCGCCTCTCCTGGAAGGAGAGTAACCAAAACCCAAGGATTGGGTACTCGTACGAGGTATATACATATCCTTATGCTCAGAAAGAAGCCCGAACAATGTCATAAGGGGATCTCCGTCCCATAGCACAGCCCAAGAAAGAGTATCCAACAGTCCCAGAAGTAACACCATCGATGCCCAGCATCCCGCACGTCTGCCCCGAACCACAGGCCAAGGGGCTTAATCACCACACCTCGACACTATCCGGTTTGGGTGGCACTGACTCGCCCGCACGGTTTTAGGTCGCGTCACAAGGACGCATCTCGGTGGGGGAAAGCGCTCCTCGCACTTGACAGTTCTGGGGGAACGTCAACCACAACTCGTCACTACCCCGCAGTCGAGAGGTCTGCTCAAAGTCGACAGGCGACCCCATGCCCAGCCCCACTGGAGGATCCCTGGACGTCAACAGGTTCCCACTACAGGGATACCCGGAAAGTCGATGGGTGCTTCACTGCCCAGTCCCGTAACAGTGTAATTCACTGGAGGGCGACCTGGCTAATGTCGGTGACAGGACCACAGCCCAGCCCAGCTGGAGGTAACCCACATCGAGGACCACTACCCATCCCAGCTGGAGGTAAGCCTGGCATCGGGGACCACTGCCCAGCCCAGCAGGAGGTAAGCCTGTCATCGGGGACCACTGCCCAGTCCAGCTGGAGGTAAGCCCGGCACTGCTCTAGCCATCCCTGTTGTATGGTACTGCTCGGTGAACCCCGTTGTACTAGTCATCCCTACAGGATGGTAACCCACTGACGAGCCCAGCTCGATACAACCTCAGCCCTGCTGGAAACAACCTCAGCCCTGCTCGAAACAACCTCAGCCCTGCTGGAACAACCTCAGCCCTGCTGGAACAACCTCCGCCCTGCTGGAACAACCTTAGCCCTGCTGGAAACAACCTCCTGGGTAGAGGATCAGAGCCCGCGTAATGTGTTGGTCACACCAAAACCAAAAGCACTACCAGGGAACATGGAGAAACGGGAGAAACTCATCAGGCCTCACAAGGTGATCCCGCTCCAATCTGCTGAGTCACTGTCGAAGCAGACCGAGACACCTCATCCCAAAAAGTGGGGAAAACGCCCACGCTGCACGAACACCCGTAGTCACAGACGGTGTCACAATCCGGTGAAAGGGCACAATACTGAAACCCATCACAGCCGAAGAAGCAAAGGAACCAAACCATCTCTGCCGGCCAGACCATCGAGAACAAGACCAGGGGGAGACCGCTCAACCCTACTGGTCAGACAAAAGAGCACAAGGTCAGGAGAAACTCCACCCTGATGGTAAAACAAACGAGCGAAGAGCCATGGGAAAACTCCTCCCTGCTTGCCAAACAAACGATCTCAAAGCCTGGGGAAAACTCCACCATTCTGGTCAAACAAACGAGCGTAGAGCCATGGAAAAACTCCTCCCTATTGTCCAAACAAACGAGCACAAAGACAGGGGAAAAATCCACCCTGCTGGTCAAACAAACGAGCGCAGAGGGACCCTCTACGTCGCGAGAGGTCAAGTACGCAAAGCAGATCACGACACGCACGTGGGGACCACACGACGCGTGGCCCCAAGTCAACTCCAACTGAGTGCACAAACATCCTCAGGTACAAACAACCACACGTACCTCCAAGTGCTCCCGTATACTCCTGGAGTATACCTCATTCCAGCCCAAGGGCTATCGTGAACACGACACCCAGCGTCAACGCGAAGGCGTGACATAACAAATCCACCTCAAAGGCCTAGGCACGACCAACCACATCTCGTGGACCAATTATATCACTCTCCCAAGAGTGTGTGATCACACGCAAAGGGTCCACTACAACAAGGTAGGGCGAACCACCACTGGAGCACCTTCCATGCTTCCACATTTAACAAGATCATGCAAGAGGCTCCATGCAACCAAACGGATCACACCGTTGTAATCCTCACGAAAAAACACGCGAGATCGACTACTTACTCGCCTCCAACGAATATCCGACGAAAAAGTCACCAACACCGCCTCACGCCCGAACGACGTCCCGTGATCCCGAGCCTTGGCCCCGAAAACAGTCGGGCGCATCGCACCACTGCGATCCACTCAGGAAAACACGTCAAAACCACTACTCACTTGAGTGCAACGGATATCCAGAGAGAAAGGTGCATCCCGGCGCACCGTACACGAGCGGTGCAATGTGGGACCCACATCCTGGTCCCAAAACTCAACGAATGGATCACACCATCACGATCCTCTCAAAAAAGTACACGAAATGGACTACTCACTTGTCCAAAACGGTCGCCCGGTGACAAAGCTGGAAATCACCATCAACTCCTGAAACGGCCCTCGCGGGGCCCACACCATCGTCCGGAATTACAGCGGGTAGACTGCGCCAACGCGTTGCCCTCGGAAAAACACACAACATCGACTGCTCGCACACCCCGAACAGACGTCCTAGAAAAAAGTCGCTACTAGCTGCACGCAGCTCAAAAGACGGGTCGTGGGGCCCATGCCTCAACTCCAGATTCTACGCCCGGAACCACCTTGGAAACCTTCTCCTCGATGCTAGGGTCCCAACGCCACTGACGGTGCTGAAAACAGACGTCGAACGCGTCCGCGCCGTTCAAAACAAGATCCGCCGAAGAAACGGCTAACCCCTCGACGTACGTGTCGCGCCACTGAGGCCCCTCGTTTCGAAAATTAAAAATTCCCAAAACCAGCTCAAAAGGGTCACCTCAATGCCAGGAAGTCTTTTCCACTGACGACATGTAAATCGGACACCCGTAGTGTAAGATATGGGTGTCCGAACACAAAGGGGACAACCCCCTCGGGCTAGACCGGCCTGGATCGGCCGGTCCGCCCGACCTGGCCCGGCCCGCAGCGCAGCCACGCGGCCAGGCGCCAGTTCGTGGCCCACCTACAGACCATATCTGAGGGCCGGTCGCCTCTCCGCATGAATACCCGCGCGGCGCGGGTCTTGGTCGCCGCACAGGGGTCGCGTGACGCGACCCCGCGGTCGCCACCTCGCCGGGCGCTCCGCCAGACGCCCCAGCCGACGCCCGAGCGCCCTGCTGCCGCGCCCAGGACCTCCCCCGGACACCCGCTCTGATGTCGTGGACACCCCGCTGCTGCGCCCAGTGCCTCCACCGGACACCCGCGGACACCCGTTGTCGCGTCGTCCGACCTCACCGCGCCGCCGCTCGAACCCGCCGGAAACCGAAAACCTGCAAACTTTAGCGGATGATTTCGAATGCCTCCGAACTCCGATTTCAAATCCGAAACAAGCGTCGGAAAGAGAAAATTGTATACTATGAATTCATGGGTTTCGTTCAAAAATAAAACAACGAATAGACATTATTAAACATGCTCGAAGTAGGTACAGGAATAGAAAATGCAAACGCAACATCCTACCTCGTGGGGCTTCGCCCGAAGCATCGCGACGATCCGCCGACACCACCACACATCGCCGGAGTCGCCTCACTAGACTCTCTCCGGAGATGGAGGAGGCGCGGGAGAAGAGGGGCTTCCAGGGGGAAGGGGAAGGAGAGGAGGGAGGAGGGTGTGTTAAGCGTTTAAATAGAAAACGCTTAACCACCCGCCCCTCGGCCCGGACCCGAACTCTCAGCAGGGTCGAGGTTAACCCTCCCCTATGGTAAACACCACCTCCCGAGCACAACGGAGGTCTCAGAATTTTAACCTGAGATCCCGTTCAAATGTTATAAAATTTAACGTCTGAAGCCGCTAAATTACAAAAACGCTCCTGGAGCCATTTTTCACAGACGGGTCGCGCCCGTAAAACTTACACCCCTCCTAGGGTACACGGCACGCTCTGAACTCAACGGTGCCCTCAGTTTTCCAATCCGAGCCACAGTTTAAGGGATACCTGCATTTCAACATTAAACGCATTAATTTAATTTATTTAATCCATTTAACGTTCCAGAAGCGAGCGAGGGGTCCAAACATCCCACGCCGACAAGTTTTATGCCGTTCCTAGGGTAAACACCCCATTCCGGACCCATTCGTACACTCGGATCCCTGATCCGGATCACCGTTTAGGAGTTATACGATTTATTTAGAATTTCCAGTGTGAACGCACTGAAAATTTAATTCCGGCCACTCCAGGGCTCGGAATCGCTCGCCGTCTGAAGGCGCTGCTCTGGAATATAATCAAGAATATTCCAAAGTCTTTCACAGCTAAAACTGGGTTCTTACACTGTGAACTGGTTCATAGTGTCTACCTCACTTATTTATAAATTTTTTTCATTTAACTATTCACAAAAACATTTAGTTAATTTAATGAAATATTAATCTGTGGATATTGATACCCAACAATTCCCAAAATTTAACATCAACGGTGGAGAGACCCTATTTAACTACTGAAATCATCTAATGAATTCTGATTAATAAACAGGTTGACATTATGTCAAAAAATGTTCTTTATCACCTAGTGTATAGAAGTGGATTCAAAATAAATTTTATATATGTCCCGAGAAACCATTGAAGAATCAATGATCTTAAAACCTAAGGAGTCAGTGTCTCAACATTCATCTTAATAATCCCTTGTATCATAGGTTATGGGGACTCAAACATTGATATGAGAGTAATAAAGGATGTTGTTGATAACTTCTTATTCCATGAAGGTGTGTAGTGGATAATTCATGGGGGATCATATGTTCTAATGTTTTTCCAGCACTCTTAATCACTACAACTCATACCTATGGTATTTTATGAACTATATACCATTAGATGTAAATTTGGATATACACTATTTGATTTGAGAGTAATTTCATGTAAATTGTATTACATCTTATCATGATATACATGAGATGTAGATATTTTTGGATACACTATATCCAAGGAAATAAATAAAGGGGGGATCTTCCATTTTATATTCCATTACTTCTATTCATTGAAAACATGATAATTTAATTCCTATAATTGAATCGATTTTGATTCAAATATGAGTTTAAAACTAGCATATTTTTTAGCATATAAGTGAGTGGTGATTTATCTACATGCACGAGGTTCTAGATTTATCTCTTTAAAGGGAGTTATTTTTTATTTATATGTGTCTATATTGGACATCCCTATATAGGGGTTGGTCATAATCACCTCAGGCTCAAAAACATATGTATATCTTCTCAGGATATTATTATATTCATTCATGTTAGCCTCGATCAATTTAATATTAATATCCACATTATACTTAAGATACCCCAATGAAAAGGGTGGATCAAAATGTTCATAACAATTTAGTCTTATTGATGTGTGCAGTTCATTTCATAATGACTATGGTTGATGAAAATATCATATTTCCTCTTTCTTTTATAATGTATAGTAATTTTAATCACCTAATAAAACTAATTCTAAATCATGATCTTGGACCTTAATTGGCATATAATTTTCATTACCCATAAAAAGAACCCAAAACTATACCTCATATACATAGGTCTATGAATTAATTTATTAGGATTAATATTGTGATGGTTTATTATTATTCTTAATGCGCTTAATATTTTTACAAATGATATTTGATTACCCTATGTATTCCATATTTACCACACCTATAGTTAAATTGAATTAAATATTATGGTAGCCATTTTTTATGGGCATGATGGAGGAACTAGACTCATGGTTTCAATAATTCGTAGATATTTAAGACAGTTCTAGGTTTTCAAATAAAATAAATTAATTTTTCAAATAATATAATACATTTTTTCTAATAAAATAATCTATTTTATTAATGATATTATGCTCTCTATATCCTCTAAGAGAACTTTGGACCTATTTTCCATCATAAACTACCCAACCTTTTGAGTACACATTCTTTTTCTATAAAAAACATAATAACTCCAAACCATTTATGAATAAGATTGAACTTGTTCTCTTACATATTCATGAAGGGCACAAGTAATATATGTTTATGAAGGTAGATTGACTTCGATACATGGGGATTCATGCATCAAAAATCAACCAATGTTAGGACATTAGGATTGAATATTTTTCAATATTCAAATCATTTGGTAATATTGGGATAATTCATTATATTATTGAACTTTATATAAAAACTGATAGTGTGTGTATTCTGTATAATACCATAACCTCTCATCCAGGTCCCTAGAACACCATATGAGACTAAAATAACATATAAAATCTCTTCATATCTACTTGTTCCGTTTTTTTGGGATATCCATAGATAAAACATCACTTATTGAGTCTAAAATTTCATAGTTTTATAACCTATATACATCAATTATCTCTTTAAAATAAACTGATAATGGTAGAAATCCAAAATTCCATCATATAATTGAATAAACTAGGATCACATATATATTCTTTAGTATTAAAACTCAATGATATTGTTGTTTTTTGTGATACATCCCAATAAAAATGTGAAATAGATTTTTGATAAAAAAAAATATACCATTCCATTGATAATTGACATATTGTATATATTATACCATTACAAGAATGAGAACAACTTGACTAATGGATTCCCAGTGGAAATTGTCTATGGATTTGATAAAGATATCTATTTTGGTTAATGTTTTTGATATATATAAGTGGTGGATTGTTATAGAATGGTATTCAAACACATTCCAAATGGTATTTCAATTTTAAAATGGGGTTTCTTCTTAAAGGATTTTCTTGAAACATTAAATAATATACAGGATATAGTTTGGATCTTATGTATAACCACCCATATATGTGATTGAGGAATAAAATTAATCTATATTTTCAAAAATATGAGGATCATTATTATTATATAAAAATTTCATAATTTTATTCCATATTCGATATATTGTATATGTAATTTATTCACTTATGGGATCCAACAACTTAGCAGATCTAGAATAATTTTTTAAAAATCTATCAACACAAATTTTTGAATACATGATTATTTATTTATAACCATGTGAATACAATAAAAGAGAAAAATATTTTTTATATTTACTAACATGAGGACTCATATTTATTTAACATTCACCTTAGATATACTTTAACCTCAAATAAATAGTGACTAGATTTATGTGAACCACATTTATTGAGAAACATTATTCCAAAAAATAATTATATTTATTTTTAAAATTAAATTCAAAAACACATTACGTGAGATTATAGGTATACTATTTTTACACTTTAGGCCTATTTACTAGAGGAAATAGGGGATCATTCCTAGAGTCAATGATTGGAATCCAATAGATCATCTAGTTGCACATAGAAAAAATTCTAATGTCATAAATAAAAAAACATCATAATAATTCCCCTTTACTAATATTATCACTTCGTCATGATATCTCTTCAATCCTGTATCAGAATTTTGTCATCAACATATATGAATTATTTTTAATTTTGTGACTATTGAAATGATCACATGATTGAAGGATCATGGTCCTAGATATGACTAGATTATTTTCTTCCAATGATTATTCTCTATGTATCAACTTTTATTAACTCAAAAGAAACAATCATTTCATTAATTTATTCAATTAATTTCATACAAACTCTAAGGCACCAATCATATCCTTCCAAAAATTTATAATATATGGTCAGTATTTTTTCAATACATCAATGTATATGATTCATCGTATACATCGATAATAATCTCATGTATAGGGATCAATAGACATATTTAGATATAAGAATATCCAATGCCATATATAACATGATGAATTATTATTATTTGGTATGTTCTTATAACCTTGTATCATGAATTTTTTCATTTTTATTCATCATTAGAATCTTCTTCTAGTCATCCAGTAGCTAATTGTTAAAACATATTCTATATCATGTATGCCATATCTCATAAAGGCAATAGGAAATATGTTTACTAATATTATCATATCATTTCATGGTTATAATTATTAATGGAAATTTCTATAACCCTTTGTTGTGATTGATAATATAGAGACATTTTTCCACTAATGTTACATATAAAACATGAATCTAGTGTTATGATATATGATAATATTTGGTATTTGAATAATATATCAACTAAAAATTCAATGTTTGTATATTCTAATGTCCTACCTTGACAATTTCATCCATATTGTGATGTTTTTAGATGAACATGATACATATGTTCTGTGATGAATTACCAACCATCCACAAATTATGGGTACCCAGACTGTACTATCATGGTGTTGGAGGGATATTTGATGTGTACGCCCTTTATTTTTTTTACTTCATTAGAGAACCACATATGAATTTTATATTTACCTTCAACGAATGATTATTATGTATTAATTCTAATGGTTCCCTAATATTCTTTATTAAATAGATTGTGTCGGTTTTTTTGTGTCGAATAAAGGTTTAGGATTAAAATATTATGATATTGAGTATCATATTTGAGATTTTTATGAATATATAAAAATGATAAAAGATTACTGGCATATATTTTAGATTTTGTAAAAATTTATATCCATTAGAAATTTCATCCTTTGAATTTTTAGGTGGGAATATGGGTAATAATGTATCCCCTTTATTAGGACATGTGCATATTCAGAGGTAGTGGATGTTGGAACCAATTTTTATGGGGTAATTAATGGTTTTTGAATTTATTTTTACCACAATATATATATATTTTATCTTCGTCAATGATAAAATGATATCATGATGTTTTTCTTGTATCATAAATTTATAGATATAGTCCAAAACCATCACATGTGATCAAAATTGACAAGGTAGAGATAGATCTAGATTTATCCATTGTGGATGATTATGTTTAGATAGTATATTTTATTGAGAATACATTGCACAATAATCTCATTCATGTGTTACACAACAATAGATGATTGTGAATATATATGGGGATACCTAGTACTTGGAGACTGCTATGTAGGTGTAGTGGTAAGTTCTTTACATCGACAAGGTTAAGTGGAGATCATAATGGGAAATAATGGATAGAATTTTATATGGAGAGGAACTTTTAACACCCATTATACATAATAGGCTTGAACCTATCAAATTTTCACCAATCCTCGTGTATATTGATGATATTTGAGTGTTGGAGGTGTTATTCTGGACTCAGGGGCTAGTTTTAGACGAATGTGTTGAGATTTAAGAAATCTGTACATTGAAAACCACTGTTGGGTATCTTTTAGAATAATAATATATACTTTCTTGAGGTTTCAATGTGGTAGTGTCTACTGGGGTAAATGGTCGATTTTGTGTCCATTGAGCGGGTACTCATTTCCCAATAGGTTTCCAACATATGGATAGTAGTGGAATTATTAAATATAAATTAAAAGTAAATTTTTTTTAAACATAATTAATTTGTAATTATGTCTCATATATTATTATAATAGACCAAATCACCCCCTCTCACCTCTCCCCAACATTACTGAGTGTTCTGCTCCATCCATTCATCATCATACATAAATATTTTATGTTACAGAATGTCATCACCAACAAGTTGACTACTAATATTACTTATAATTATCATTTAACATTCAATTTTACCATATATAAAATTTATCACTAATTATTATATTTTTATAAATTTCATGATTTTGAAAATTTTAAACAAATGTAAAAAGTCAGCTATAATTAAAAAAATCAACGATACATGAGTACATATTTTCTCTCATCCTTTTTTATTTTTACATTTCTATACTAAATATTATAGATTATAGGAAAATATAATTCAATTATAGTCTAAATATAATATATGAAATCAAATTAATATTTTGAATATGAAATATATTATAATAACTAATATCTAGAGTGGTTCGTTGTGTTTTTGTTATTGATGTCATGGTCAATCATTTCTTCTAGCCCTGTGAAATGTGTTACAAAACCTGAAATTTAGACACGGGAGGAGTATAAAACATTAGAGAGATGACATTAGGAGTGTTATGATGTGTCTTACAGTATTTCTCATTAAGTGATTTCTTGATAATGAGAATGGTATGGGTGAGGGGGCCCATGTATCAAACATTGAGAAAGTTAGTTGTTTAAGTTCATAACCCTTCACATGTTAAATAATTTCCCCCCCTAAATTGGTCATAAATGACAAATCATTCATTTGGATGGTATCTTAGTGCGTTTAGTGCCTCATACAGATAAATCTAATTTGTAGTTATATATTGACCACATTTAGTATTTTTTTATCTCATCCACATAACATTTATTGGTGATCCATCAATAAACATGGGGTTGGTGAAATTGTGGAACCTCATCAACATTAATATGCCTTGTAAATATAATATCTCATACTAAAATGTTCATAAATGAAGTGAATCATCTGCCCTTAAGAACTGTCTTGTTAGTACACCATCAATATAGAGTGTTTTATAAATTTAATATTTCCCACCTAAAGAGTAATATAGGGGGTGAAATATAAACCTATAGTTAGATGGTGGGAATTATTTACCACCCAAGGTGATGTTTCTTATAGTTATATTTAAAATAATTAAGTGTGGTACTTATGGTTTATTTTCCTCTTATGTTGTATGTTCGTGATACATCATCCAATAATTATAATGATTAGTATTTTATCATCAATATGAGATTGGTTATGAAACATTCACTTGAAAATGCCTCATTCTCCCGAGATTTTTCATTAGTGATGTATCATTAACATTGATGGGTTGTTATGGTTTCGTATTTTTCAACTAATTTTTTTTGGTGATAGATTATTCACTTTTATTGTATTATTATGAGTGAAATATTGTTAATTGAGAATGTGATTTTATACAATTTTTACACCGTCCTAGTTTAGAAATGGATGAATAAGGTATTGTCATTAATGGTTTGGAAGAACATTTCTATATAAGGTGACATTATTTTTGTATATTTTATTTATTAGAACATAAAATTGAGTATAGAAAAGTATTTAATAGACTATTTAGGGACACTATTGTGGTTAGGAAACTAATTTGTATATAGAACAATATTAGGAACACTTGTACCTCAGTGGATTTTATTTCTCATTACCTACATGATGGAAAGGGCCCTTGGGCATTAAATGGGTGACATAAGATAACATGTCACTTTTTAGAAACAATACATATCTATGAATTGGATAGATGTTTCTTCATGTATCCTTTAATTACCTTTGACCTTGTAATATATGATATAATCACATATGATCATGTTTTTATTTTATGATTTTAAAAAATTAAAAAGAAACTGATTTTGATTTGGAATCATATATATATATTTCGTTGAATTAAATTTAATTGACCTTTATATGAAATGATTGTCTTATTTTGGGATGATTATTTCATTATTTGTTATCATCTGGGATTTGATAAATATATTTAATTTTAGATCCAGTCTCCCCTAATTGCATATGTCGACCCTTGCAACTATTAGCTGTTCTCTAGTGTTTGGGGACGTGAGTTTGATGTTTATAGTATCCTAGTTAAATGACATGGTATGAGAATATTATCTTGGACCTTACTGTACAATATCAAGTCATGGATCCCAATATAAACCAATATACCATCCCAATCTAAAACAACTAATGGAAGATAAGGTGAAATCTATATAAAAAAATTAACTTGAAAATTCATAAATCATATAGTGAATACACCCTCAAAATCATTACCATTTACTAAAACTCAAGAAAAACCTAAAGCAAATAATACTATAGTTACAAAAGATTTTCCAATAGAAAATAATAAACCTAAAAACAATCCATCATGGTGGAAAATATGTCTTCAGAACATAAGGAAATAGTGAAATAATGTTCCTTCAGAATTGATCATATCTATTTACAATTAATTAAATATATTTTAATAAAATAATGAAAAATAAATGGAGTTATTTCATCAATAATTTTATGAAATTATTTTTAAAGAATAACATAAATTAACGATGCTATGAAGACGTGGAAAAATTAATTATGTAGAATAATTTGAAATAATAATCCATAAGAAACATTTTTAAAAAAATGTTCATTTAATGGCACCATCAAAAGTGTAAAAGTTTAAAGAGAATCAAAAACCATTTTCTAGTACAATATTTTATACATCACAGATAATCCACTATCCAAACATAAAATCAAATTGAATAAACATAAATAAACAATTCAAAATAAGAAAACAAATTTTATCATAAAAAAGATGTACAAGATCCTAATAAAATAATAATAAAAAATATAACATAGATATATGGAATTAATGATATAATTTGAACAGATAGGGAAACTGTAGAGACCCTAAGCCTGACATACATGGACATTACATTACTTTTGCGTAATACTTAGTACATAACAAAAAACACACACACAAGGATCGTAATAGTTTAGTGTCTTCGGAAACTCGGATTATAATCTTCTAATCGTGGTAAAAGATCTTCAACATATCCCATACAGATCTTCTCCTTTTTTTACCTAAAACCATTATTTATATCATGGGGAAAATAAAAAATAAAAGGGTGAGATCAAATGCTCAGTAATGGTAAACAAAAGAAATATCAATCGCATCGTATTCATAAGAACATAACATTTTGGAAATCTTAACCTGCAAAAGAGAGCATAATTTCATAACATGGGATAAATCATGGTAGTGAAATGAAATCCCAATAATCATAACATAAAACATGAAACTTTTTGGCATACACACATAATCATAGAGAATCATTTCTTATTAGTCAAGACTCATTGCCAAGACTATCTTAGTGGACAAAGTCCATTTCTGAACCGAGTTCACTCCTCGTTTCAGTCCTATTTTACTGAACTGGTATAACCTGCCGTTCCATCCATGTCTATCTCATGAGATATAAAATCTTTACCCAATTAATTGGAGGGAGATATTGGTCCCACCCATCTCATAATGATACCATTCTTATGTGTGCCACAAAATAATAAATCATACATCATTGCATAACCCATGTAATAAAAATGGGAATCTTAAACATCGTGACGTCATAAAACAATTCAAATAAGATAAAGGAATTCATATTAATAATCCCATTACAACATAATCAAATCAATGTAATAATAGGGATAAAAACCTAACCCTTTATTATCTTAGATGGAAAATAATTTTGATAAAACACATGAACTCCATTCTTGAGGAAAATATCCTTTCTATTTCAAAAACACTTTTCCTTTCTTAATATGTCATACAATTATATACTAGAAGAATTTGATTAAAAATAAACATGAAAACTTGTAAAGGAAGATTCTTGGAAATAATGTTTTAAAAATCCATTCATGCCGTATAAGTTAAAAAAACATTCTTCTCGTACTTTTGTCGGAAAAGTCAAAAAGTACCTCGTACGAAAAAAGACAAAATATTCCTTTCATATCTTTTACTAAAAACTCACTGAAGGGTAAAATTGGATATAAACTATTTTAGAAGGATAGAAATATTACATATTGAGGAAACATTTATGTGGATGTTAAAATACACCCCAGTAAATTCCAAAGTATAAACAATCTCGGATAAACATAAGATTGTGATATTTCCCTTACCTTATGTCTGATTTGCTTCGTAAGTGTCTGAACCTCATGTATAATGATTTAAATAATGTCATTGACTTATTACAGAATCATACTCACTGTTATGATATCATATATGGTTCACTTATGACTTTATATTACCCATTCTTTTGTAAATTCCATGTTAAAGAGCGTTTTGGGTAAAATTGTTTAATTTGTCATCCGTGTTTTGACTTGTAATTATTTATATGATTACTTAGATGATGATTACTTAATTCCAGAATATAAAACATGATTTATATATAATATATATTCATAATATACATATATATAACAAATCAGTAAATGGAAAGAAATACACCATTTATGGAGACGGTAGGCCGTACGTACGCATGAACGCTGTTTTCGTTTCCTTATTGAGTTGAATGGAATTAAGTAGATGACATACATATATATACACATAAATCATGTATAATTATTAGGTCATATTTTCCATGATTACTTATTATATATACTTTATAATCATTCATTAATGGTTAAAGTGGAGAATGAATCTCATCGCGTCGTGGAGACGGTAGTCCGTATGTACGCACGAGCGATGATATCGTTCTCATGATCGTGGGACTGTATTGGAGTGTATGTATACTATTTCAGAATCAATATCACTTTAAAGTAATCATATATAGTTATTATTTACACCATTATACCCATCCAAGTAAGGTGGTGGTGGAAAATAGATTTCACCATGGCATGGAGACGGTATTCCGTACGTACGCACGCGTGGTGATTTTGTTTTCCGTAGGATGGATAGATTGTGAAATTGGGTTGTTTCGCAATTATAATGACATATCAGTATATGAGTGATACTAATGTTATTACTTCATAAAGAAACAACCTATTAAGAATAAGTGGAACAAGAAATAAAGTTGAATGAATCGGTAACGGACATTACCTCTTCTTTGAAGCGCCTCTTTGAGATCTCCTTTTAGGGAACTACAATTGGTCTTTGATGAAGCTTAGAACCTCTAGGATGTTTCTATGGAAGTGTAGAAGAAAATTTTGCAGGGGTTGTCCGAGCTTGATAGCTCAAAGTGGTGTGAGGAAGAGAGGGAGGGGGTTCCCTTTTATAAGGGAGTAGAGGGGCACCTTTGGAATAACTAAAAATCATATTTTATTATAAAGCCAAATTAGGTTTTAAATAGATCCAAATTGATTTATTTAGAATCTAAGGTGGGTATGGGTATAAAAACTCTCATCCAATAGAATTTATAAAAGTTTAGGTTCCTATTTTAACCTTATCATTTATATTTAACTTTAAGTTAGATAATTTTACTTTTACCGTGTCTTCTTGTATTCTTACACTATAAGGTTAATAAACTTACTATATCAAGACACACGAACCCCATGTTGTTTATTATTGATATATATAACCGTATCTAAGTCATTTGGCCGATCCTTAGATTTTTAGGAATAAAATAACAATTAATAATATAATATTTGTTTTAAAAACTATTTTATGTCAATTTTGACACTATTTAGTAAATGATTTTTGTGAAACTCATAACAGAATGATTAGTTCGAAAAACGTTAATTACATCAATACTAACATGTCATATTAACCTATGAAATTAGTGTAATTCATATAAAGTCTCAAATTACATCTATTTTGGTATTTATAACATCAATTATGTCAATATTTCATTAATAAGATAATCACTGCATCATCTTTGTGTCATACATAAATTAAATTATTTAATGTCTAAAAATAACAAATAAAATACAATTATTTAGGAAATATTTTTAGCTTTCTAATGAGTATTTATAGTTGAATTTATCTTAGGATTAACAATGTATTAAAAATGATTTACTTATTAAACTTTTATTTTAACTATTTTAACCCTTCTTTAAATAAATTAATAATAAATGTCCTAATCTAATCCATGTGGGCCTAAATGATAATATTTTATTCCTAAGGTTGTTTTTGGTCGAATTAAACTTATCCAATAGATTTAGGACATGTGTTAGGGTAATAATAATAACATTTTTACCCTTAATTACCGTATTTACATTTAACCGTGGTAAAAAAAGTAAAAAGTTACTATTCACCAAAAATTATTTTCATCTCATTGAACCACATTTTACTTACTAACATCAACTGTGTCTCTCGGATTTTTGAAATTCCACTCACAGAAGTGGTAAAATCAAGTTTTATAAAAAATTCATTTTTTTAACTACCACTTAGTGGTTTCACTATTCATCAAAAAATGAAAGTTTCTAGAGAAATACCAAAAATTAGGCCTAAGATATATTTGATATTATGAACTCAAAAATGATTTATATTTAACCAAATTAAAAACATATCAGTTTCATTAATTAATTTAAAAATTAATTCCCATCGTCAAAACAAATAGCGTGTTTTTATGAGATAATAATTATCAAAAGATTGACACTTGTTTATGTCTGGTTTAAATGTAGAATTACATCCAATGAACAACATTGTATTAAATTGTAAAAATATATTCTAAATATACTTTAAAACCACTCAAATTAATAATTTATCACTATTAATTATTTCGATTAAAAAGGTTGTTTTTAATTAAAATTTAGTAATTTTCACTATTCATCAGAAAATGAAAGTTATCTGAAATTTACCAAAATTTCACCCTAAGCTAATTTCGATATTCCGAATCCAAAAATGAAGTCAATTTTGAAAAATAAAATTTACAAAATTTCAAAAAGTGGTTATTACTATTCATAATGGATAGTTTTAATAATATTTTAATAGCATATCGTTGTTTAGTGAACCTCGGTATTGCGTACAACACATGCTATCGAGGAAGGTCGTGATAGCGTTTAATGCAAGGAAAGTCAAGGATGCGTGTTGTGCAAGCTCCTTTTGGTGTAGCATACAACACATGACATTAATGAAATTAAAAAGAATATTTTTCATAAAATCTCGGGGTGTTACATTCTACCCCCCTTAAAATGAATTTCGCCCTCGAAACTCGTCGGGGTTATAAATGGTTTACTATTCGGAAGATTATTTGATAGAAACCAACATCGTAAAGAGGAATACCAAAACCAGTCTTTAAAAACAAATGTATGAAACGTAACGGTTACCCAAATAAACTAATCACTGAGTTTCCACATAGGTGAAAATATGGATATTGAAGAGAAATCTAACCATCATGTTATGATGAATAGTGGTAGAGAAAATTGCTATAGAAAAGCCAGCAATCACAAAGCCATAAATTTGTGATGACCTAGAGTACCATCTGATTTATCGGATATAAGGGCACTAGGACAACATTTTTGGTTTTCAAGATCATTTCACTAAAGTTGATGAAATTGGAATTAGAAGAAATACTTTGGTGATTTTGGAATAGTCTCACCGTTGGTCGTTCTTTGGACAATTTCCGCTTCATCTCTTAAGGAAATGAAGTTGAGTTTGTCATTCGTGATGTGTTAGCAGATCATGTGATAGAATGATGGGTCATTCCATCTGTCTCAAGCAAAATGATAGAAAAGTTATCAAAAAATACATAAGTCCGTCTATAGTGAGATTAATCATATATGGTTCCTAAAATGGACTTATAATTCATATATCATACTTTTTAATATAATAAAACTAGTTTCTACTAAATAGAGACATCCTGTAGGCCAGTGGTAGGCGATAAAGGCTAGTCGCACTTCGGTTGTGGGTTCGATTCCCACAGCCTTTTCCGACGCGATGGGCTGTTGCCCGTCCTGCGGGTTTTCCTTTTTCTAAAGCTATATTACTATAACATCCCATCAACAATATCGACAAAAGTTCTATCCTTAAACAATACTAACTTATTTCCAACATAATTCATTCTAATATTTAGGCTTATCTAAAATACTTCGGTCCAAACTCATAGTATAAAGAAAATGATTACTTGAAATGTCACATAACAATCACGTGATTGCCATCATTTATCATTAGATATGTCTTGTTGGTCACATTCGAAACATTCGAAGGCCTTAATCCTGTATTCTCTTGAAAAAAATGAATACCCATTTAACCTTAGTGAAAACATGAATGCTGTCAAAATTTAACTCTTTCCACATACCAAAATCCCAAAATTTCTATATAATCAAACCATAATATCACTTAGTCCTTATATCATTCATGAGCTCATGAATATAATCAAACATCTCATTATCTTCTAATCCCTTCATTATGCGCATATCATATACTTTCCAAAAATATCTGAATAACCATTCATGGTTACTAATACCATTAATCATACACTTTCAGAACATAGGAAAGACAACAGTGTAACAATCCTTAGATGTATCTTTATTCCATAGTACCATGAGATTACTTATATGACATTACACATGAAAACATGTAATCATTCCACTACCTTCTTAATCCATTGACTGAGCTTCAACAATTCTTTCATCTCACATATCATTTTTAGTCTCTTCATCATCATCAACATGAATACTACCCATACGACCATACTGATTCACTTCATGAGACTTTCCCTTAGGGCATAGGTTTTCATAATACCCGTACATTCCACATTTAAAACATTTAACCATCGTTGATGTCATAACAATCCCATTATCCTCATCCCTGGTGTTAACTGAACCATTTCCTTTGCACTTACTGGATTTGTATCCTACTTTTCAACACCCAAAGCATCTTCCAGTTCCTTTGAAACAATATCTCTGATGCCTCTTGCCACATGATTTACATGAGGGAAAGTGTACTTCCTTTCCTCTATGATCATCATGAAACTCCATCTTTCTCTTATTATTTGAGTCGGTAAACTTACCAAAGTTGATATTATTGATCATATTATGAGATTTATGATTAGGAATAATAACTATGTTTGGACTTCAAAATCCTGTTTCATTTGGTTTCTCATGAATAATATCATTCCATTGTACTTCATATCCTCCATTATCATGAATCTTCCTGTTTCCAGCCATTTTCTAAAACCCAAAAAGAATTGTGTGAGAGGAAAAAATCATGCTAGGGAAAACAAAATAGTAAAGGTGGAGTACCCTCAATATATAACATCTTAGGTTTAATTCTATGATCTTTAGATCATTTCTAAGACTATAACCTATACTTATACTTAGCCTTAGGGACATACCTAGACATACCTTAGAAATATCTCTAGGGATCTCACTAAAGTTCTCACATCCTAGTTTCCGAAGGTTGACTAAACCTTTCCTCTGATACCAACTGTACAGACCCTAATCCTGACGTACATGGACATTACATTACTTTTTCGGAATACTTAGTACATAAAAACACACACACACATGGATCGTAATAGTTTAGTGTCTTTAGAAACTCGGAATATAATCTTCTAATCGTGGTGAAAGATCTTCAACATCTACCATAAAGATCATCCCCGTTTTTAAACCAAAAACCTTTCTTTATATCCTAGGGAAAATAAAACATAAAATGGTGAGCTAAAATGCTCAGTAAGGTTAAACCAAAGAAATATCAATCACATCATATTCATAAGAACATAACATTTTGGAAATCTTAACCTGCAAAAGAGAGCATAATTTCATAACATGGGATAAATTATAGTATGGAAATGAACTTGAAAACTTGTAAAATAAGATTCTTGGAAATAATGTTTTAAAAATCCATTCATGCCGTATAAGTAAAATAAATAAACATTCTTCTCATACTTTTGACGAAAAAGTCAAAAAGTACCTCGTCTGAAAAAAGACAAAAGATTTCTTTCATATCTTTTACTAAAAACTCACCGAAGGGTAAAATTGGATATAAACTATTTTATAAGGATATAAATATTACATATTGAGTAAACATTGATGTGGATGATAAAATACACCCCAGTAAATTCCAAAGTATAAACAATCTTGGATAAAAATGAGATTGTGATATTTCCCTTACCTTAGGTCCAATTTGCTTCGTAAGTGTCTAAACCTCCTGTATAATGATTTAAATAATGTCATTGGATTATTCTAGAATCATAATAATTGTTATGATATCATATATGGTTCACTTATGACTTTATATTACCCGTTATTTTGTAAATTCCATGTTAAAGAGTGTTTTGGGTAAAATTGTTTCATTTGTCGTCCGTGTTTTGACTTGTAATTATTTATATGATTACTTAGATCATGATTAGATAATTCCAGAATATAAAACATGATTTATATATAATATATATTCAGAATATACATATATATAATAAATCAGTAAATGGAAAGAAATACACCGTTCATGGAGACGGTAGGCCGTACGTACGCATGAACGCTGTTTTCGTTTCCTTATTGAGTTGAATGAAATTAAGTAGATGACATACTTATATATACACATAAATCCAGTATCATTATTATGTCATATATTTCATGATTACTTATTATATATACTTTATAATCATTCATGAATGGTTAAAGTGGAGAATGAATCTCATCGCGTCATGGAGACGGTAGTCCGTCCGTACGCACGAGCGATGATATCGTTCTCATGATCGTGGGACTGTATTGGAGTGTATGTATACTATTTCAGAATCAATATAACTTTAAGGTAATAATATATAGTTATTATTTACACCATTATACCCATCCAAGTATGGTGTTGGTGGAAAATAGATTTCACCACGGCGTGGAGACGGTATTCCGTACGTACGCACGCGTGGTGATTTTGTTTTCTGTAGGATGGATAGATGGTGAAATAGGGTTGTTTCATAATTTTAATAACATATAAGTATATGAGTGATACTTATGATATTACATCATAATGAAACAACCTAAGAAGCAGAAGTGGAAGAAGAAATAACGTTTAAAGAATCTGTAACGAACATTACCTCTTCTTTGAAGCGCCTCTTTGAGATCTCCTTTTAGGGAACTAAAATTGGTCTTTGAGGAAGAAAAGAACCTATGGGATGTTTCTTGGTAAGTGGAGAATATAATTTTTCAGGGGTTGGACGAGATTGAGGGCTCAAAGTGGTGTGAGGAAGAGAGGGAGGGGTTTCCCTTTTATAAGGGAGGAGAGGGGCACCTTTGGAATAACTAAAAATATTATTTTATTATAAAGAAAAATTCGGTTTTAAATAGCAGAAAATTGATTTATTTCGAATCTAAGGTGGGGATGGGTCTAAATACTCTCATCCAATATAATTTAGACATTTTTAGGTTCCTATTTTAATCTTATCATTTATATTTTACTTTAAGTTAGATAATTTTACTTTTACCGTGTCTTCTTGTATTCTAACACTATAAGGTTAATAAACATACTATATCAAGCCAAACGAACCCCATGTTGTTTATTATTAATATATATAACCTTATCTAAGCCATTTTGCCGAATCTTAGATTTTTAGGAATAAAATAACAATTAATAATATAATATTTTTTTTAAAAACTATTTTATGTCAATTTTGACACTATTTAGTAATTGATTTTTGTGAAACTTATAACAGAATGATTAGTTAGAAAAGAGTTACTTAAATCAATACTAACATGTCATATTAACCTATAAAATTAGTGTATTTCATAAAAAGTCTCAAATTACATTTATTTGGGTATTTATAACATCAATTATGTCAATATTTCATTAATAAGATAATTACTGCATCATCTTTGTGTCATAAATAAATTAAATTATTTAATGTCTAAAAATTACAAATAAAATACCATTATGTAGGAAATTGTTTTAGATTTCTAATGAGTATTTATAGTTGAATTTATCTTATGTATATCCCTATATTAAAAATGATTTACTTATTAAACTTTGATTTTAACTATTTTAACCCTTTTTTAAATAAATTAATAATAAATGTCCTAATCTAATCCAAGTGGGCCTAAATGATAATATTTTATTCCTAAGGTTGTTCTTGGTCAAATTACACTAATCCAATAGAATTAGGACATGTGTTACTGTAATAATAATAAAATGTTTACCCCTAATTACCCTATTTACTTTTAACCGTGGTAAAAAAAGTAAAAAGTTACTATTCACTAAAAATTATTTTCATCTCATTGAACCAAATTTTACTTACTAACATCAACCGTTTTTCTCGGATTTTTGAAATTCCACTCACAGAAGCGGTAAAATTATGTTTTATGAAAAATTCATTTTTTTAACTACCACTTAGTGGTTTCACTATTCATCAAAAAATGAAAGTTTCCAGAAAAATACCAAAAATTAGGCCTAAGATACATTTGATATTATGAACTCAAAAATGATGTCTATTTTACCAAATTAAAAAAATATCAGTTGCATTAATTAATTTAAAAATTAATTTCCATCGTCAAAACAAATAGCGTGTTCTTAAGAGATAATAACTATCAAAAGATTGACACTTGTTTATGTCTGGTATAAATGGTGAATTACATCCAATGACCAACATTTTATTAAATTGTAAAAATATATTCTAAATATATTTTAAAACCACTCAAATTAATAATTTATCACTATTAATTATTTCGATTAAAAAGGTTTTTAATTAAAATTTAGTAATTTTCACTATTCATCAGAAAATGAAAGTTATCCGAAATATACCAAAATTTCACCCTAAGGTAATTTAGATATTACGAATCCAAAAATGAAGTCCATTTTGAAAAATAAAATTTACAAAATTTCAAAAAGTGGTTATTACTATTCATAACGGCTAGTTTTAATAATATTTTAATAGCATATCGTTGTTTAGTGAAACTCGGTATTGCGTACTACACACGCTATCGAGGAAGGTTGTGATTGTGTTTAATGCAAGGCAAGTCAAGGATGCGTGTTGTGCAAGCTCCTTTTGGTGTAGCGTACAACACAAGACATTAATGAAATTAAAAAGAATATTTTTCATAAAATCTTGGGGTGTTACAGAAACATAATGTGATAAAAAATAAATTTAAAGAACATTTTTATTATATCCCATATAAAATGATTTCATTGTACATCCAACTAAAATACAGAATTATAACAAATTTGTTGATACTAAAAATTTTGGTCGAATGGGTGGTTTTCTCAATTTATCATCATCATAGATATATATTTGTTAAAATGACGATCTATCTAGACATTTCTTGACAGGAATAGATCATAAAAAATTATTCCCATAAAATTTCTTTAGGTGTGAATATTAATTTGAATATTACCTAATAATATCTTATATAATAGAATATATATATATATATATATCAATATGCCACATTTAAAAACATTAACGAATTAACTCTATTAAGATAACATGATACTTCCAACCAATGATAAATAACCTACTTCATTATTATAAGTGTTACTAGCTTCTTTATATGTGATTATTTTTACTATTTTAAAATGAAAATTACATACACAAGGGTGAAAATTATATATTTTCCATTTAATGGTCATAAAACATCAACAATTTTAAATATTAACTAAATTATTAAAGTGGTTATACTAGATGATCTGTTATCATATAATGATTAAATTAATGAAAATGGATTAAAATCGGTGGAATATCTATTTTTATATTTTTAATAGTCCTCAATAGAACGTAATTTTTTATTCTTTCTTAGGTGACCATGTTTTTAAAGAAATTGAACTTTATAAATGAAATTTCTCTCTATATGTTTATCTCATATAATATAAATCATATAAAATAACATAAAAAGCATAATACAAACATTATAAATTCATCATTAATAAAATATGAGGTATTTATTGAAGTTAAGGAACCTATACTGATGAAATAGTAACATGAACTTAATAATAGTAGTGTGACCCTTATGAATAATAAACATGATAATAGAATATTAACCTCACCAATGAAAATATAGATAAAATTTGGCGATCTTATAAAAAAATTATGATATATTTATATCATAGTGTAATTAAATGAATATTTTTAAAATTTATATTTAAGTGTTGTTATTTTTGTAAGTAATAAATATTTAATTATAATATTATAATGAACATAATGATAAAAATTAAAATTCATTTTCAAAAAGATTATTTATAAATCAATATTTTCTTTTCTTGTGATTTTAAGATAATTTAATGAGACCATAGTTAATTTTTTAAATCATTATACATAACATGTAAAATTAAAACTATATTTTCGAAGTAAGTTTTTATTATAATTAATAATTACATTTCCAATAATTAAAAAAAATGTTTTAATAAAATGGATTTCATTTTTTAACTATACACATTTAAAAATGGTTAGGGTGAATTTTTGTGATTTTACTGAAACACTTGAATTTTTAGTGAGTAGTTAAAAACTGTAATTTACAGTATAAATATATTATAAGATAAATACAATATTCCTTGATACCGAGATGATTTAATCACCCTTTTTCAGAACATTCATAGACATATTATTGTATTTATTAACAATAATCAATACTATTGTTAGTCTTCAGTAAAATTATAAAATAATGAATAGAATAATTGGAAATCACATCTATCCTCCATTATCAAAACCAACCCTAACTCCCTATTCTACTCACACCTCTAGGCCAATATGATTTTATTTATTCTACTCAAATACTCTTACCTATTCTCTCTCCACATCTAAAATCTCTTGGTCTTACCAAAATACCATAACCCCTTTCCCTAGGGAGGATCAAAAGGAGGATAATTCAAGAGGTAAACCCTCTTCCATTTTCTTTAATTTTTATTTCATTTTTTTCTATTTTCTCCTAAAATACAATGTTCAAATGATAATGAGAAGTCAAGTATCATAAGTATAATGTAATGATGTCACGTAAATGGAATATCCATCATCAGTCTCTTTACTCTCCCCCTCTCTTTTATTTTAATAATGAAATTATTGCTCAAGATGTGCTGATTTACAACCATCATGGGCGATGAAAGTTCATTATTAAATTTATCATTTATAGCTAGTTATGATACAAAGTATTTTGTTGACCCTGACTATAAAATATTTTTTATATCTTATTAATGGTTTTCGAACTATTTTATTTACAAAATATTAAATAATAGAATAAAACTAGTTCATTGTGATCTTAATCCAACTAAAACTAAGCTAAATGATTATCATTAACATGTTATGTAATGATTTTTCCACATATATGGGTTAAAAAAATAAATAATACCAATTAATAATAATTTTTTCATTAATAAAATATAATTATATCTTTAGGCAATTATACCCATTTTGTATGATCTTTATTACTCATATACAGGTATACTAATCATGGAAACTAATGAAACAAATGCTCCCAAGCGATAAAATTATATATTATAACTCATCAAAATTTCCATAAGTGAATTTAATAAAATTATAATAAATAAATTACATGTATATAAGGTACTTAATTAATTATTTTTTGAAATTAATTTGGTTATCCATGTCAGTAAGTTCATATACATATCACATTTGGACATAAGGTAGGGTTTTTCTACCCAAACATCCAATTCTTTTTTGAGTTACTCATTTTCTCTCATTTACCTAGTAAAATTATTAATTATTCTTATTAACTCTTCATAAATAATGATTTATTGTTCTATATATGTGTATGAATAATAATCCATCTTTATTTTACATATTGTAACATTTTTTTAAAAGGATATTTCTCAAATTCACCTCGATAAACACGCCCAATATAAAATAATTTCTGGAATTATGGAATATTTTCCAGTACAATAAAAGATGAATTTTGAGACACCATTATTTTTATAAAATAACCTAATTTATTATGAAAAAAATATATTAGTTCACTTCTAGTTTATGGAAATTATTTTCCCAAAAGAATGCTTCGTTACATAGTATATGAGTATTTCTCTGAACTATTACTCAATGAATTTATAAAAGTATTTATATCTATTTCAAAAATATTTATGTTTTTTTAATTTGGATTAATAATTAAGGATATAATATACCATATTTTATTTAATTATTTATTATTAATTTTACTGTGGAAGTGAAATTTTGAAACCATTCATCGTATTACTCTGAATGGATAGTGTTTATGTTGACTGAATGGATAAAGTTATTTACATTCCTATATTTGTTTCAATATGAATATATATTTATTTATTATGTTACTCCCCTTTCATAAGATGAAATAATTGGACTTATTAAATGATAATAGGGGACCTCTACAGCGTGTCTATTCAGAGGTAGGACTAATCAGAAAAAACAGAATTGGGTTTTGGCTACGGCTTTACACAAGTATTATTAGACATCTTCATTGAGGCCTTTACAATATGTTTCAGATGATGAAAATTAAGCATTCTCTCATTATAAATATTAAATTTTATAAACCATATGATTATTTGAATATTATAATTTCAATGGTTTTGTTTTATTCTCTTTTGATAACATTAATGTCGTACTGTAATCATCTTTAATTCCTACTGTAGTCTTCTCAAGTTCATTTTTAAAGGCACGTGTTTTTAGTTAATCACCATGCATAATGTATGTGTTTATGATAACATATAATATCAAATATCACACATTTATTTTGTTTTATTTTTCCCCAAGAAATGAAGGTGAAATTTATTATGAATGTCTTCGAGGAATAATCTAAGTGTTTTGGGTATTTCTAATGAAGTTGTAGTGTTTTTTTGTTTTCATGTTTTATTATAAATTTTACTTTTTAATCAGGATTTTCAAAACTACTAAACTATTCAGTTTTTTTGGATGGTACATACTTGTAAACCTACCAATGTCAAAATTTTAGGAATCGACTCTAGGTAAATAAGATCAGGGTTCAAATAGTTTGTATCAATGGATGGTTTGTAGAAACATTGGAAACTAGATATATAAATCGTATATTAGGGAGCAAAACCCAAAGATAGAATTTGAGTATGAGAATAAATAAACATCCATTATTTTTTCTAAGGTATATATTATGTGAATATTTCTAGAAAACACATCTCTCTCTAGATACTAATATTGGATGTGTTTAATGCACATATGTTTATAGGAGTAGAATCTTCGACAAGATGTTCTGGGTGTAACTTGGGGTAACCTGGTGCATGAAAATGGGCCTTACTACGTACCTCATTTGACACTCATGGTAATATTCTTAGGATAATTCACATTTTCTTTACAAACTATTATGATGTATTTAATTGTATATATAACCGTAATGAAACCATTAGTTTAATTATGAAAATATAAATGAATAAAATTACAACATATGTTATGTGTTTTTCTAGTTTGACATTATACATTATGATTCGTAGACTAATTTAGTGTGAGATATTATTTAGAAATGGAACATAGTGGAATGAATGGAATCCTCATGAATTTGTGTATTCCATGTATTTATTTCCCTTCAATTCATGATAATGATGTTGATTTTGAAGCTTCCACTAGTGTTGAAGAAATTTTAACTATATTTGGAAAAAAGACTCATGTTATGTAAAATAACCATAACAATATAGATCATATGGATCCACAACATTGAGGAGAAATGTTATACATCTTTATGTGACAGAAACCTCCATAATTTAATTAGACTACAGACCCATTCATAGAAAATGTTTAGGGCTGAAGCCTCATTTGTTATTAAAGGAAAGAAAATACCTCTTTAACTAGGTAGAGGGAGACCCATTACGTAACCTGAAGGCCCGGGGGGAAATTAGCCCATTACATGGCCTGTATGGCCAATCTTTTGGACCAAATCCCATTCTGGGAATAGTTCTGCTACAATACCCACGCTGCTATAGTACCACACAGTACCCATCACTGCTACAGTACCCTGTCGCTACTACAGTGCTCTGCCGTTGCTACAGTGCACGCCGCCACTACAGTGCCACCATTGCTACAGTACACTACAGTCGGCTATAATACCTACACCCAATAGGGTTTTGAACCACCAATTTTCAGGTATTATTATGTGGTGCTTACCACTAAGAAAAACCCAAACTACCAAAAACCAATTCATAGAAGAGTAGTGGATAAGTTCGATAAGGAATTTATTTCTCTAACTGGGAAGTAATGAAATGGATAAGGTATTCATGGAATTTTATCATCTATCGAGATATTCTGATCAATGGTGGTCATTTATTCAAAACAAAGAGGAGGATAAAGATATTGAAAATATATAATATAGGGGTTTTAAGGAAATATTATTTGAAAAAAAAAATTCTAAAGAAAAATGAGTGGATATGGAAATGAAATTCAAGAATCTGAGGTAGATGGATGATAAGAATGTTTCCAAGTATAAAGCCTTCTTTAATACATTAGAAAAGAATTTTTTAGACTACCTATGTAATCCACGAAGAGAGATTAATTAATTTTTTGGTTTTTTAAAACCATTCCACTGAATGGAACTAGTTTCCCAAACATTCTCATCATAAAAATATATAGTATCATGTGAAATCATGATAGAGAATGAATTATAGAAATATTTTGATGTTAAAGGAAAGCAATATAGTAATAGTGTTTAAGAGGAAATAGTGGATAAAGGGGATAATAAAAAATGGCGTTTTACAACATGTGATACCTATGGAATGAAATAACTAGGAGACTTATTAAAAGAGAAATGGGTCTATTTGAATTGTGGAGAAAAAGTTCACCATAATCTTGATTTCATGGGAATGAAAGTTGTTTTGAATGATAAATTACACAATTTTTAGTGGATGGAAAACTATTAAAATGATATTCATATGTATCAAGGAAACATTCCATAGAAAATTCCACATGAGAAAGTGCCAACTTATGTGATGAAAATATCTATGGTTGAAGTTCTGACTAATGTGGTTATAGTTACATTAATCCTCTCATAATATTTAGCTAAAGAAAAATTTGATTGTGGATAATCACATTCATCTTTATCTTCCTAGTTTCTAGTAAAATTAGATATTTCCATCTCTCATTAACAATTGAGTTGACATTAAAAACCTCTAAGGGAAGTATTATTGAAAAAAATATGCTATGATGTTCCCATTATTGTATATAAATGTGATTTATCAATTAATTTTTTCATCTTACCTATTGTAGAATTTTACATAATTCTCAGTATGAAATTTTCATTGAAAATTTGATGCGAATATCATTTTTAAGAAGAATGAAATTAAAATTTGTGAGGACGGTGTTGGATCCCTTATCATTAGAGTAGAAAAATCACCCACCGATTCTTATATAGATCCACACCACATAGCTCCACTAAATTAATATTCTGGGGAGGAAGAGAACACAATATCTATTGGTGGGGGACGATATCTTCAAATTCTGTATGAACCTATTTTGAATGGATACATTTAATTTTTCTAGAGAATTAATATGGCCATCCTACAAGGGGGGAAATTATGTTTTCTATTGATTTAATTCATTGTGAAAGGCCTATATCAAAGACTCCTTATAGAATGGCTATAGTGGAATTTTTGGAACTGAAGAAATAACTAGATGAATTGTGTAATAAAGGATTTATCGTCCCATGTATTTATCCATGGGAATTCCATGTTCTCTTTGTCCAAAAGAATGATGGATCAATGAGGCTTTGTGTTTACTATGGAGAAATCAAAGCTATCACAATAAAGAAAAAGTATCCCTTCCTCCTATTGATGATTTGTTTGATCAAATTCATGGTTCTAAATACTTGTTGACTATTTATATTTAATCTTGATATCTCATTTTGTGTGTGATTAAGGAAGATATTCTGAATACAGAATTTTGAACCATGTTTGGACATTATGAGTTTATAGTAATGCCTTTTGGACTGACTAATACACCCTATGTTTTCAGGGATCTATTGAATAGGGTTGACAAAGAATATGTTGATGATTTTTTTGTGGTATTTATTTATTATATAATAGTACACACCAAAAGCTATAAAGATCATGATAATGACTAGTACATCATAATAGAGACTCTTATAAGAAATGAAAATATATGGGACGTTTAGTGTGTGGGAATTATGGCATTAAAAAGTTTATTTTTGAAGGAATATTGTCTAAAATTATGGAATCATAGTTTTTCAACAAAAAAGGTAATTGAGGAAATTAATATTCAAATAAACATAACCAAGGTACATAGTTTTATTTGTTTAGTAGTTTATTATCGGTGTTTTGTATATAACCTCACCCGATTAGCTAACCTGTAAACCAAGAGTAATGGTAGAGGTGTTAAGTTAGTATGTAATAAATAATGTATATAATGTATTGAAGAATTTAGTAGGAGATTATTGAATTCAATGATAGTGACTCTACCGACCTGAAATGCTATATTTGTCATTTAGAGTGTTGCATAAATGAATGGACTTGGATGTGTCCTTCTGCATAATGATATTGTTATTGCCTACAAATCAAGGATGGATAAAACTAATGAAAAGAACTATCCTACTCATGATCTTGTGATATAAGTAATAATCATTTCCCAAATGATATGGAGATAATATCACCATGGTGAAATACGTGAAATATATACGAATAATAAGAGCATTTATTGTATCTTCTCAGAGACAGAACTCAACATGTGGAAAAGGCAGTGGCTCGAGATACTCAAGAATTATGAATGATCAGTAAATTACAACAAAGGGAAGGGAAGCAATGTGGATAATTAATAGAGTAGTAAGGATCATGGAGTTATAAAAAAATTAGTATTGAAGGGGACCAAGTGTTCATATATCTAGTAATGATGGATATGGTAGTTATCAAATAATGTGAAATATAATTACTTTTTCGATTGATTTCCCAACCATATTTATTATAAATGATTAAAATTTCATATCATGATGATGAGAATCTTCAAATGAAAATTAAATCCCTAAATTATGGGAAGTTTGAAGACCTCGTGTATGAATATGGAATTAAGAAATTTGAAAGGAAGTTATATGTTTTTTATATACCTGAGATAAAAATAGACTCATTGAATGATACATAGAGCTCAAATTTCTCTATACACCATAGTATAACTAAGATGTATATAGATTTGATGGAACATTTATGATGGGATGATTTGACTTTTGAAATTTTTGATTATGTATCAAGATGTTTAGTCTATCAATGAATGGTTGGTGAAAGACAACATCCTTGGTGATTCATGCAACCTCTTCCTATTCATACAAGAAAATGAGATGACATAAAAATGGATTTCATCACTGTATTACCAAAATATCATGGAAATAATATTGAAATATGGTTAATTGTTGATCGGATTACCATATCTACATATTTTATAACTATAATAGAGTATTTTCTACTAGAGAACACGTAACACCTATATATTAATGAATTCTTTTGACATCAAGGGGTACCTATCTCTATTGTGATTGGTTGTGATCCAAGTATTACATCAAAATTATGTATAATTATTAAAAATAATTTGATAATAAGCTTCAATTGAGTACAAATTATCACAATAAATCTAACGAGAAGAATGAAAGGACCATTCAAACATTAGATTACATGTTGAGATCATGCCCCCTATCACGATATGTGGGATCTCTACAAGCCTTTGGTAAAGTTTTCATAGAATAAAAATATTCATTCAAGTATTCAAATAGAAACATATTATGTGATGAATGTAATCAACTGTCATACACCAACATGTTGGGATGAACTTGGTGAAAGTAAGAATGTAGTCCCAGAGCTTGTATAGGATAAAACAAAGAAGGTTAAGGCTGTTCAAACCCATATCAATGTATATCAATGAAGAAAAATGTTCTTTTCCAATAATCAAAGGACGAATTTGGAATTTATTGTGGGAGGTCACGTTTTCTTGAATATATCTCCATCGAATGGTGTTATAATATTTGGGAAGAAATTGAAATTTATCGCCATGTGCATTGGTCATTTTAAAATTCTTGAGTGTGTTGGAGTGGTAGCATAGATTTTTGAGATTCCAAATATCATTTATAAAGTATACATTGTGTTCCACATCTCACTATTTAACAATTACATGATAGGACCAATGCATGTCCTCACTTCTGAATGACTAAAATTATAATGTCACTTATTTACTATGAATAGCCTATCCAAATTATGGACACTAAAAACATGTGTTGGGGAATCAGATAACACATCCAGTAAAGGTACTTCTGAAAAAACATAAAATTGATGTGGAGACATGGGACTTGAGAAACTTATGATGAAAAACTACCAAAATCATTTGATTATGTACAATTATGAAATTTCTAGGATGAAATTTTTATAGTAGAGGAGAATATAACAACCCAAAACTATATCAATTAAATTTACATTCTTGGTGTATTTCATATATTATAGATCATATAAAATAACATATTTAACATAACCCAATCATCATAAATGAAGAATGAATGAAAGATGAGGTATTTATAGAAGTTAAGGAAAATATATCAATGAAATGATAACATTACCTTAGGAATAGTAATGAAAAGATTATGAAAAGTAAAACGGTCAGAAAGTATGAGACATCACGAATGATGGTATAAATGATATTTTCCATCTTATAAATGATATTCTTAAATAATTATACCATACTATAAGTACATGAATATATAAATAATTAATATTTAATCTTTGGTATTTTTGTAATTCATAAATATTTAATTACAAAGATATAATTAATAAAATAATTTTAAAGAAAAATATTTTTCAAAAATGTTATTTTTATATCAGTATTTTTTGTTTAATGATTATATATAGATTTTATGAGACCTTAATTAAATTTTGAATGCGTTATAACATCAGTTATAAATTTAAAACTAAATTTTTTAGATAAATAATTATTTTAATTAAAAATTAAATTTCTCTCATTTAGAAAATTATTCTCAAAAAATTCTGTTAACATTAAAATTCTAGACATCAAAAAATGTTTAGGGTTATTTGTTTGAATTTTTCTAAGATACTTGAATTTATTGTGAATAATAAAATATGGTAATTTTCAATATAAATACATTATAAGATAAATAAAATATTAATTGAATTGTGGATGATGTAATAACTCCTAATTGTAAATCACATGAAATTATTTCACTATTTATTCATAAGAATAAATAATATTGTTTTTCTTAAGAAAAATAATATATTAATGAACTAAATAATGAGAAATCACCCCTCTACCACACTATAGAAACAACTTATTACCCCATATTCCCCTCACTCCTATAATCCATGAATCTTGTCATGGTTCTGGAAAAATCAACATCCCCACTCTCTCACCACTTTCAAGAGATTTTCTTTCCCAAAAGTGGTTCTCCTGCGGGATAATTAAAGATGTAAACCCTCTTCCTGTTTTCTTTTAATTTTATTTCAATTTTTTTCTTTTCTTATCCTCTAATCACCTCCTATGTCCAAATGACCATGATAACTAAATTATCAATTATTTACATTAAATATATAATATTAATGTATGATCCATCATCATTCGCCTTCACCTCTCAATCTTTTATTTTAAAAATGAAATTATCTTTTTAGAGGGGTTGATTTATGAACATCATGGTTAATGAACTTTCTTTCATAAATTTATACATTGAAGAAGGCCATGATAAAAATTTAATGGTTGAATCAGATTATTATATATGTAATTTATCTTATTTAAGGTTCTTTAACCATTGGATATACATAATATTACGTAATAGAACAAAACTTGTTCATTGGGATCGAAAAACAGATAAAATTATGAAAAACTGTTATCTTTACATGTCATATAGTGATTTGTATTCATATATAGAGAAACAGAGTGAACTTATGGATGTTCATTAATAATATTTAACTCTAATTATGGAAAATGTTTCCAATTTTACAATAAATGTATTACTCATATACAAGTATACAAATTGTCAAAACCAAGGAAACATATGCTTCTAATCGATACAATTGTAAATTATAACTCATTAAAAAGTCCATAAATGAACTAAAGAATATTATAATAAATAAAATACATATATAAACGTGTATGGATTAATTAATTAATCTATTTAAATATATTTTCTAGGAAATTAAGATCAAGTGCAGAACACATTCTGACTTGAGGTATGAGTTTTCTACCCAAACCTCCAATCTATTTCAAGATATTAATATTCTCTACTTACCCCAATGTAATTATGAATTACTAATATTTAATCCCAAAATATAATGTGTGAATATTATATATATATGTGTGTACCCTTCATAATCCTTCATTATTTTATGGGGAGTTAAATGTTTTCAAATAATCATTCTCAAATTCATCCCAATAAACCAGCTAAACTCTAGGGATCTAGTTTAATTCATACATATTTTCAATTGTCCTCTATTATTAGTTGTGAGAGACCATTATTTTTATAAATTGAGAAATTTTATTTTGAAAAAAATATTAATATTTTACGTCAAGTTTTATACAAATATTTCTTCAAAATAACATTACATTGAAAAGTAATAGAGTTTTTAACTCATATATTACTAAATGATTTTATAAATGTATTCCTATTTATTTAAACACACTTTTTGATTTTATTTTTTCTAATTGGGATTAATATTATATGATATAATCTACCATATTTTTGAAAAAAAAATTATGATTCGTTTGAAAGTAGATGTGATATTTTGAAAACATTTACCATATTACTGAATTTTGGTAATGTTATTTACATTTAATATGTTAGTTTTAATAGGAATATATATGTAGATTATGTTCCTACGCTTTCATATGAGGAATAAATTGGATTTAGTAATTTATTTTTTGGTCCCTCTATAGTCCATCGATGCATCAGTAAGCCTCAAGAGAACAAACATAATTGGGTATTGGATGAGGCCTTACACTAATATTTTCAGAAATCTCAGAAGAGGCATTGATAATAAGTTTCAAATGTCTATAAATATTCATTTCCCAATTATGAAAATATAAATTTATAAACCATGGAATTATTATACAGGCATAATATAAATGGTTATGTTTCAATCACTTATAATCACTAAAATAGAATTTTACAATCTTCTTTCATTCCTATCATATTATGATAAATATTATTTTTAAAGGCTTGTGTTTTTAGTTAATAAATGTGCATAATATTGGATTTTATGATAACATTCATTGCATTATGTACTCTTACAGAGAATCTTAGCACAACTATTTCTTATGTTTTATTTCTTCCCAATATGTTATGATGAATATCATTATGAATGACAAGCTGGAATAATCTAAGAGTTTTTTTTTGTTTCCAATGGACATGTATTTTTTATTTTATTTTCACACTATAATGTAAATAATTTTTTTATCTGTGGTTTCCCAAAACAACTAAACTATTAATTTCTTTGGTATTCAACATCCTTGTAAACATATAACTGTATTAATATAAGGCAATGAGTTTTGGAAACTAGGTTCGGGGCTCTTATAATTTTTATGTCCCAAGGATTATAAATTTATATTCTTTTGAATTCAATCATTTCATATAGTGATATTATGTATTTATCTAATAAATATATATTATTATAGTGATTTAGTTTATTAGATAGAGAATTTTCACAACTATATGTGTATTTAAATGTTTTGTGAATGTGTAATGTTTGGTTTAAAATTAGTATAATATATTATACACCAAATTTTATATACAAATTTATTCTTCAATCATGATAATAACATTACAATAAATATTGAATTCAGGAAATATTGGATATATGAGGTTACATAATAAATAGTGGGGATGGTTGGAAAATAATTGGCTTTTTGCAATGTAAAATATCTCACTAAAAGTATGTTAAGGGTCTACTAGACTACCAAATGAACATTAAGTTGTGTTGTATTGTTTATTTTCAAATAGAATACATGTGGGAGTTTAATACTGTCGTTATCTGGGTAAAAAATATATTTTCTTGGTTCCCTATTAATCTTTTATTATGTTTTCTCAGGTCAATCAAAATATTTCTGAAATACATTCTGTCATTCCATGTGAAAATTTTTCTTAAATTCAATCACCCTTTATTTTTCATAATATTTACTTATTACTCTATCTCAATATAACATTATAATTTATCATGAAAATCATGTTCCTTTTTTTAAATTAATACATTATTTTAATCTGAATGAAACCCCTTCACTATTATTTACTAATATTATATTGTGGCATTTCAATATAATAATCTCTTCGAATAACAACTTTTCATTCAGTTTTTAGAAGAAAGATTTATTTAGGATATATCAAAGTGATAAATTCCAAGAAATTCATTTAGTTTATTTATTTTATTATTTTCATTCACCTTAAAGCACAATTTATTTAATTTACTATTAGTGTATTTTAGAGAAAACACTATATGATTTATCTACCATCAATACCTTGAATATGAAACCATAATTATCAACGAATAATATTTAAAACAAGAGATCTTATAATGTGACTTTATACTATAAATATATCTATAAAATATTATCTGTTATTTATAAAAATACTATAAAATGAACTTGTCATGAACAAACAAATGAAAGAAAGAAAAACGTGTATGGTATAAAATAACTATCTAGGTGAAAAGTAACATCACCATGATGTTTTATTCCGAATAAAAAATTATTTAAATGACATAATACATGATTTATTGAGATTATATTAATTTTTTTTGTTAAAATAAATAATGATAATAATTATTACATTAAATCAAAATTCCATCATCACACAAAAGTAATAGTTTTTTATGATATTTTGAGTGAAAATTTAAACTTGATACTATGTTTTTTAGTGGTGGTATATTGCATGGGGGATGGTGGAACCATAAAAAATAAATCTATACACTATATGTGATATAAATTATGCAAGCCAATGAAGTTAAAGTGGAAGGTAATGATATGTGGAATCATTAGCTCTGAAGGGATTAAAAGTGTTTTGGGATGGATTGGGAAGGTGGGAATGAGAGAAAATTATGAATAATGAGGGGAAGATAGGTGGGGATTAAAATTGCTGATATAAGTAGAATTTTATGGTTTTATATTATAATGTTATAGTTATGAATTATTAGAGAGGAATAGTGGGTATTTTTTGGAGAGTGTACGGGCCACTGCTTTCACACACTTTTATTTTTTTCCTAACCCAAGGGCTTTTGAGGAACTCCCATATTTTATTATTAGTTTACGAGAATCGATGTTTTTACCTTTTGTAGGAATACATATTTTCTAAGTAATAACAAATTAAATTTAAATAATAGTTTGAAATATTAATGTATTATAATATTTTAAATAAAATAATATTAAAATTAATTTATGTCAAAGCATCATATATATCACCAATTATTAAAATAAATTATTTTGAGAAAATTTTCACTTTTGAAATATTTTTCTGAAATAATGAATTTATTTTTTCAACCTATTTAATGGTATTTCTTCACAATATATATATTTTAGATTGAATTATTATTTTTTATAGGTATTATTAAAGTTTTTATTTTAAATACTATGGTTTTTATGATATATCAATTATTCCATTACCTTTTACTGTAAATATATTTATAAATTATTTTTTCTAATATATTTACAAAAAATAATTATATTGTATTATGTTGTAGAGTGGATGACAAGTAATCACTGGATATGAATATATTTTAAGATGTTATAATTTACCATTTCATTATTATTTTTGATCATAATGATACACATGTTATCCCTTCCCATTCTACATCATCCATGTATGTACATTACTATGGGTATTTTGTCTCTAATATTGGCCATGTGAGGATTATCTCACTGAACTATTTATTCTGAATAATTTTTTATTACCCTATCAACTATTCCCCATCACACATGATTATGTGATTATTCTCCATAAATAGTTATTATTTTAGATAAATAGTTGATTTTTATATATTTAATTCCCTAATATTTCATTGTTTGAATGTGGGGCTTGATAATAGTAGTTGTCTGACCTATAACATAAATATATATTTAATGGGTTTTGGTATTTTTATATTAGGGTTATAAAATTTAATTAATCATTTATTATTCCTCTAGTTTATGATTTTTTTTCATTTATAAGTAGTTTGGATGCTTTTGGGTATGTTATTACACTACAGTTATCATATAAGCATGTGCTTCCATGAACTCCACCATGATAGGTGTCTATAGTCATTTGAGGTGATATTACTATGTAACGTATACTCTCCCTTGTAAATAAATCTAAAGTGTAAACATATATAATATTTATATCATATTTGAGGAATGATAATGTTCTTGGGGATTGATTTATTGAGGACAATGTCTCTTTGTTAGTATAGGAAATGAAAATAATAAGTAGGGATATAAAGCTCGATTTTGATAAACATAGTTTGATGAAAATAATATTTATGATTATTAATCTATGATGGTAATGTCGGTGATATATATAAATTTTTTATAAATGAATCTCAAGATATATTATAGAAATATTTTTGGGTGATGACATTATATATATATATATATATTCTATTTTATATTATTTATAATTATTATTTTGATGATGGTCGTGCCTTTTATGTCCATTCTATTTACTTTCAATTTCTTATTATTGGATTAATATTTTATTTTTTTCCAAGTGATATATCTTTTTAGAGGGATAACTCTATTTACTATGATTTAATTAATCATGTCACTAGATTCTAACCATTGGATACTAAAAAGTACTCTTAACCTCATGTTGTACATCTACCTTAGTGTATGACATTGTAAAATGGCGTTAATGATTTTTTGAACTATTGTATATATAGATAAATGAGTGGGTATATAAAATATCAAAACATTTGAGGTTTATAATAAAGAATCATGTTATTTTTAGAGTATAGTAATGTTATAATGAAAAATTAATCATGTTATTTTTTATATAATATTTTTAAAAAAAATTGTTATTTTGTAGGTTGATTGGTTAGGTATTTGATTACCTTGATTTATTTTTATTAACCACATTCCACTAAATATATGATATCATTTTTAAGTCACAATAATCATGTAGATTTATATAATAATTATTTAAATATATGTTATTGTGTGTGATGATTTTTTATATAATGAACGATTTTCCTTGTTTGGGTTTTCAAGGTGTGTTAAATTCTAGTCTAAAAAATAATAATGATTATAAATATATTATATGAAAAAAATTATTATAAAATAAATGACAGTTATTTATTTGGATGGATAGTTTAATTTTTTTGGTTTACTCTTATTTTGGAATTCATGGAAATTTTTTGGTTTGAATGAATTAATTGAGTAGAACATATATCCATATTTTTTTAAGATTTATATTTTTACATTTATTATAATTATTCCATATTATATTGTCTTAAACTATAAAATATTTGATAATTTTGAGCAGAAGTTTGGAATTGTTTTCCTATAATTGTCTTCTCATATGTTTAGGACATCATATTTGACTATATTTTCAATAATATTCATTGGAATAGAACATAGAAGTAACCATATATAAATTTTATTTAATTTTTGGAAGGTGTCATCAAGATTTACCCCTTATGTGAGTAAAAAATGAATCTCGTTAAATGTAAAACATTGACCATGTCTTCCATGAATTGATATAAGGAAAAACTAGGGGAGAGAAAATAATGTTATATTTTAACCGTGAATCATAATAATGATAGTTGGAGTTGGTTTCCAAGAACCAGAATTCGTGTGCTTATGATTACATATATTAATATTACTTAATATTTATTAAATTCTTATCAAATCATGCCTTTTTTTTAAATGATATAGTATTTGATAATTCCTTTTGAATATTTGGAACACTAAAATCTAATAATAGAACTTATATATGATGAGAACATAGAAGTGACATGATAATATTCATGAATTAATGTTCTATATTTGGATGAGATCAGTCGGGAGAAATAATGAAATAGGGAATCATTGGTGGAGACTCATTTGATATTGAGGTACCTTTTCATGGTGTGTGTCCTCATTAATTTTTACTGTAAATGATTGTGAGAATGAGAAATACCGGTAGGAAATTCATATTTATATTTTTAATTGGTTGTTCCAATATGGGGAAGTGTGTGTTGATAGAAAAAATTATTACTATTTTTATTAATGTATATAATGTGTTTTATAAATTGACATGTGTAAGAAAAACATGACAAAAAATGTTCACAAAGAAGTATAATATGTATGGTGTGGCAAGAGTAATATTTCATTAATGAGAAACTATTGAAACAATTTTTCATTATGTTATTTAAGAGAATTTTATATATCAGTACCTTTTATGTTGATTTAATAGAATAAATAATTCAATGGACATGGTATTCATTGGAAAATTTTATTTTTTTAAATTCCAAGAATGTCACATCGGGCACATTGTATAATTACATGAACATTCAACCAATTAGATTATATTTACCACCATATAAGGATTACATTACATGGTAATAATATGTATAAGGTTTTATTTAATTGAGATATTGAATTCATTGTCTACGGGTGTCTTGGAGTGTTTTTTAGATTGTAACCATAGACATTGAAATGTTTCATCTAGTGCTACTAAGAAAGTGGCCTAGAGGGTAAAAAAAAGTGTATCAAAAACCATAGAAAATAATATTATTATTTAAAATTTAATATGTATATTAAATATTATTCCTGTAATTGGTTTATTTTTTTTTTCATTCTATTTATCGTATACATTTTTTCAATAGTAATTTAAGAGAATTATATAAGAGTATAATACTAAATAAATAAATATTTTTAATTTAGGTAATATTGTATTTACTTATTTCATGGTGAATAATGAAGTGATATTTATTTAATAAATATTTAGTTATTATTCAAGACCCAATAAATATTCAAGTGTAATGATGAATTATGATAAATAATAAATATTTAATTATGTTGTGTTTTTTGTAGTTGTTGTGAAAATGTAATTTTATTATTACTGTAAATATGGGGTTCTACAATCATTAACGAAATAATAAGGGTGCATATGAAATTAGTATTTTAAAAAAAAATACCATTAAAAACCCATTATATTATATCTATTTTGATGGGTTATAAAACCATTAAAAAGTTTTCATTTATATTTATTTATTTCTACATGTTAGATCCTTTGGATGATGTTCAGTTTGAGTGTCTGACAATAGTAATTGAGTATTGTTGCTTTCAATATTTTTCTAACTCTTGGGATTAGAAATCATCATCTTCATGATTGGATAAACTACACAGAATGTGTATGTTATGGTTCTAGAATATGGTAGGATTGTATTTCATTGTTGGCTCATGGATTATGAAATTGTGTGGCTATGTCACGCGGGGTGCCCCACTTCTGCAATAGGGTGTTCATGGTTGGCACACGATTTGTCACACTATACGACTAAGCTATGAAACATTCTAAATAATTAAAAAATTTAATTTACAATTTTCACCTCCAATGTTTTAACAGTAATTCCAGTTTCCCATTTTGGAAGGGGTTTATTGCTTGGGTAAGAAGTTTCAGCATTGAGAAATCCTAATGTAGTGCTATAGTGTTAGTAAGGCTCCTATTGTGGGGAGAACCCTCTCGTGTTCACCATTTTTTCAACATTTTGTGAGGTGAATGGTCACCACGAGGTTCATGGTTTTATTTGGATTTTTTTGAGTTTGATTATGAGTGATATTTATTGTTTGGATGAGTTACTTTTTGGAGGAAGAAATTGTGTGTTGTTGGGATAATTTTCAGACACCAACCACAATTTTATTTTATTTTAATTTATTTCTCAATGTTAGATATTTTGGTTGAGGTTTGGGTTGAGTTCCTGACAATTTTCATTGGGTTTTTGTTGGTTTAGTTCATCAATATGCATGTTCATGGTTATTTGGAAAGGTATTAGGAGAAATATTCTTGTTGTTGTATAAGGCCCCAATCATAATCATAACTTATTATTGAGTTATGGGAATAATTTGAATTTCATTCACATCAAGGATCAATTATTGTTTTTAGATTTAGAGAATTTGGATATAACTCATATAGAACAAATAAAATATTAGAAATTAGGCACGTCTACTCAATAACAATATTTTCATGAAACAACAAATGTTTAAAAAGAAACATGGGTTCGTTTCTTGTTTAAGCTTCATAACTTTTCCATGACCCCATACTTGATTCTATTCTAATTTAAATCCTATGAAAAACATTTCAAAACCACTGATGAGCATAAACATCATATTAAGGGATTCATGAAGAATTAAAACAATTTTTCTAGAGAAAACATGTAAACAATGAAAATTTTATAATAAATTAATTCTTTTCAACATTAATATGTTTTAAATACATTTCACTATATATAACCTCATTAAATACCATTTTTTATATTAAAAATATTAAATTAAAACCCCTAAAATTAAAAAAATGACAAATAAATGTAATTTGGGTCATTATCATACATAAATGGAATAACCATACAGTTAACCTCCACACATATCACTCTTACCAATGGAATAACCATACATGTGACTTCTATACCCAATATATTGGAGATCTATATTATGTATCACCCATTGTATATGATAGACCGATCTCACCCGTGAGCAATAACGAGTCTCAACCCTTCGTATAAGCTGTGTTGGGCTCAACTGTTATCTATATTGGGTCTTAACCCTTCGTATATGCAATATTATGCTTATCTGTTAGCTAAAATGTGGCTCAACCATTCATATATTCTTTGATGGGATCACCTGTGAAAGGTGAAACTTCCATTTTTCAATCATAAAATATAAAATTTAATAATTTTCAACATTTCACTCATAAAAATAAATTTTCACTCCTAAGATAACTTTTCATGTTATTGAAATAAGATATCGTTTTTTAAAAACCAATTTAAAACATTAATAACATATATTTTTGAATCAATCTATCCCATACCACTTTAAAAAATATAAAATAAATTCAAGAATTAATAATTTAAATAATTTATTCCCATATAATTAAATCCATAATATTAATTTAAAAACATTGACATGAATGACAATGATTTAGAAGAATAAATCTTTAAAACACTTAAAATAATGTTTTAATTAAAGAGTCTCAACTAAATTTGAACATTTAATTTATAAGACACATAAAAGTATAACATTTTAAAAAATATTAAATAACAAAAGTATAGGTAAATATGGATTCATAAAGATAAATGGGGAAATATATACACTTTATAAAATAATAATGCTACATATCATCAAGAAATGTCTCAATGATATGATATTGAAAAAAAATCCCTTCCCTCACATCTAAATCGTCACATGTGTTCCTTTATCATTTTAAATAATAAAATTAAGTTATTTTACACATGTTTATAACAATTTTAATTTTTATTATTCCTTTTATATCATTAATTACAATGTTTTAATAATTAGATAATTATTTGAGTTCATGCTAATGTTTTCTCGATATTCAGTTCTCGATTAAAAAATGAACATGGTATGATGTCAATAGTACACGTGGTCATAATTCATTCATATCAAGAATAATATTCATGAAATTATTATCATATCTAGACATAAATTTCACTATTAAATCAAACCATTATGTTTGTTAATGAATAATTAACAAAATTATAATCATGGAGATGGTAAGCCTTATGTACGCATGATTAATGTTTTTGATTTTTCATTTATAGTTATAAAATGATGTTAAGTATTATTTTATCATTCAGGAATTTTAATGAAATCATTAATATCATACTATTAATATTACTATAATTATAAATTTCATACAAGTGATATAATGAATATAAAAGTGTCACATCGCATTCGGGAGGCAATCGTTCACACATACGCACAAACGGTGTTATAATTTTTATGTTCATGGAAATTAAGAAATTAATATTCTATATTATTATCATATAATGATTAATGTGTCAGTAATTTCAAATCTAAAAATTAATTCCACTGTTATAACTAGTCATGAGTGATGTTTATGGAAAACAGGTCAGATCGTTCCGTGGAGTTGATAGTTCACACTTACGCATGAGTGATTGATTCCATTACCATTTAATATAAGTGGAGATGTATTTAGATAATGATATAAACAAAATGAACTCTTAGTATATTTAGAATATATGATTTATTATCTCATCATGTAATAAGAATATTTGAATTTAGTTGAATAAGAAACTAAATAGAAATACTTAAACAAAAACATTACATTTCTTTCAGATAAGAACCTTCCTTAACACCTCTAATTAGGGTTTTATACCCAAAAAAAGGTTTCATGAATGTGGGCAAAGGATATTCGATAGTGTTTCGGATGATCATGGCCAAAAAAAATTTGGATGTACGATTAATAGAGAGCAATGAGTGCATTTTTATAGGAGAGGGGAGGGAATCCTTTATAATTATTACGAGTATGAAATTAATATAAATTCCATTTTGATTAGAAATGGTTAAAAACATATTTAGTATGAATATAGGATTACTATGGGTCTATATATAATCATAAATTTAAATTTAGTCATGTTTTAATATTTTTTAATTCTTAATATTTTGTTTTAACACCTTTTAACTATTATCATTTTTTCATGTAATTTGCACGTAAAAGGTTAAATTAATTTCCAAATCCAGAAAAACGTCCAATGAAAGAGTAATAAATGAATTTTTTAGAGATATTTCAATTTATTTGTCAAAATTTATGATTTTTATAGATTTTATATCATATAATTATTATTTTATATTTTAAGATTTGAATGAGTTCAATTATGACCCTATTCCTTAGATGACTTTTTTAAAATATCATAACAACATGTTTCCTTAAAAAAAATTAAGTAAAGAAAAACATTCCATATTCTGCCAGGAAATTTGGTTATGGAAAAAAATATTTCATATTATATTTATTTTTATATTATTAATATCATTTAATTGATTCTTTTGTTAATAAATTTATTATTGCATCATCTATGTTTCTTAATTAAATATAATTATTTCATTTATAAAAAATATAAACAAATTGCCATTATGTAGGTAATAGTTATTTATTTATATGGATTATTAAAAGTCATATATATCACTTTAATAACCCAATATTAATTTTTTTAGGTATAAAGAGACATATTTATGACATATTTTCCTTTACCTTAAATTAAATGTTATAAATGTCATAATCACACTCATGTGGCTTCCAAAGGTCACAATTTCTTCCAAAAGATGTTCATGGTCGATACCGACTCATAATATTATATTAATATGTGTTTTAAGGAATTTTATAATATTAAAATATCAATTTAATCTTTAATTACCATATTTACCTTTAACTGTGGTAATTATAATACTGAAGTTACTATTTAGAAAAAATTATTTTGATCTTATTGGACTACATATTTCATAATGAGTACAAAAATGTATGTATATTTTTGATAATTCACTTCACATATGTTTTTAAACATGTTTTATCACTAATCTCATTGACAAATCGGGAAAACATGATTTTCATGTAAAAAATTCGAAGGACCACAAATTTATTCTATTGATTTTTAATTTGAAAATGCATATAACGATCTAAATTACAATAACTGATATAAAACTAAATCTACTTATAAATTTAATCAATGTAAATGTATTATCTAAAAATATAAATAAGTTATATGAAAAGTCATTATTAAATTAAAATGCAGTATTTTTCACTATTTATTAAAATATAAATTTTATCAGAAAATTCGAAACATTTAACAGAAATAAATAATGTTGTCCCTAATATGAATAAGAATTTTATTTTTTCAATTGGAAGAATTAAATTAGCAAAAAATATATTTACAATGTTTTCTCCATCAAAAGATGGAAAAACAGAATACATTAAAAAATACATCTTTTATCAGAAAAATCATATTTTTTTAAATCATCTCTACAAATCATATAAGATTATTTTTTAGTACATTGAATATATTACATATATATTTCATTAATAAAATCCAAAAAGAGTGATTTTATTATTTTATAAACTCAATTATTTTCATTTAAATTGTTTTTCATGAAGAAAATCATTTATATTCTATTGGTTTTCATTTTATTTTATATTTAATTTGGTATCCAATGAATAATTTTATAAACCAGTGTAAACCATATTTTCATAATTCTTTTAATCCTATTCATTTCCCACATTCTTATGTATATGTTATAACATTCATATTAAATAATAATAATATGTTTGTAATGTAATCATAATGTGGAGTATCATGTATTCTATCGAACATAGTGTTTCCTTTTAACTAAACTTGGAATGATACATTCCCTCCCCCCCATGGAAATTGAGTCCTAAAAATTTTAATTTGGGGTTGGTATTTATGGTATGGATTCTTAGAATACCATTATTACAATACCACATCATAAAATGGATTAAAATAACATCCACATTAAATGATGGAAAGTAACGTATGAAGGACATATGACATAACAAATTACTAAGTTTATATATAAAAATATATGCATATGAATGGGAGAAATAATCGTTATGTTATGATGGAAAAAATAGAAAAAAAATTATTATGAAAAATTTACAATAAAAACTCATAAATGTTTGATGGGTTAAGGATTTTAAGATTTTATAGTGGGAAAAGTCAATAGAATTATTTTTGTTTTAATATATTTTTATAGAGTTGTCAAATTAATTTACTACCTATATTAAGATCATATTGAAATACATTTAAATAACATTTATAGTTTCTTCATTCAATCAAATTCCCCTAAAAATCATTTTTTTATCTAAATGATGAGTATTTTAGAGGAATTTTTTTACACCTAATACACTAGAATCATGATCTAAATAACCACATAATCCAAAAATTATTAAGAATCTATTCATATTATCTTAAAACACAAACCAAAAAAATATAGGATAAAATAATATAATTCCCAAAATATAATAATCATTAAATGAATAATGACTACATTTAATATCCATAATTCAAAAGTAATACCCCAATTTCATCATAGACTATTCACCAAATAACTATCCTCTAAATTACTCAAAATAACCATAACTTGTTATATCCACAAAGTTTATCTCATACATTTCATTTTGATACAAAAAATGAAATAACCTATAATTATCTCAAATTCCAATATCATTTAAACCCTAATGCTTAAAAATACCTTCATAATTGTTTCCTCATAAGAAATGAAAATTATTTGTCAAATAACATTTTCACCTAACAAACATCAGGGTTACACATACTAAAAAAATTCATCCAATGAATTCTCATAATCAAAAGAAACTTAAATTTCATAACAATTCATTATCTTATAGTATACCATAACCATTGAATCATTTATCTATAGACTTTTTAATTATTCATCATTATTCTTGATAGATTAATCATGATTTTCCATGATATTCCTTTATACTTAATTCCTATAAACAAAAACTTGAATCATTTCCTTATATTCAATAATGTGAAAATATGACTTAAGAAATAATACATAACATTCATTGTACATTGTTAATTTCAATTTTTAAATGGAATGGAATTAGATATTGATAAACATATATTTTCATGGTCCTCCTGATCCCATTCATGATCATTCATTAAGGACATTTATTTTCATAATGACCATACTCCCCAATTTTAGAAATTACAACTAATAACTTAGAAATAACTTTATTACCTTTTCTGGTGGTCACTAAATGCTTCATTATTACATGGTAGGTTATTGAATTATGACACTCCTTAATACATTTATAAAATATTCTCATACAATTAAAACATTTCTTAGGTGTTTCTTTCCGCATTCTCAACATATATATATATATAATTTAATATACTTACCTTTATGATTATTACCTAAACTTCTAAAGGGATTCATTTATCTAAAATAAGATGCATTATAATACTCACCCATGTTCCCGTGATTAATCATGAGTCATGATTGTTTCTTTTTAATAACAATAATAGTTCTTATTTTAGCTCATTTTTCATTCGGTTTCTTATTCAACAAACCCCCAAACATTCCTTCACATCCATTGTTTCTTTGCTGCCTCTAGGTTCTTGAAATTTATGAGAACCAAATATTTTAGTGCGAGTATATCAATAAAATCATCATATACTGTCTTATGAGGAATATAAACACTAAGATATACATATTCCTGTTATCTCAATCTTATTCAATATATCAAAAATAACAACAACTATTTATTTAATGCTAACCATTATGGTTACATATAAATTTTAAATTATGTTTAAATATCACCCTAACCACTTAATTTTTCAAAATTATCATTTGATAACAAATATAAGGCCCCATCAATAAATATTACATAATCTTGAGTTATTTAAATAATTTGAATTTCATTCACATTGAGGATCATTTATAATTTATATATTTAGCGAATTAGGTCGTAACTCATAAATATTTAATAATTTATTAAAAATTACACAATTCTAATCACTATCCATTTTTATCAATAAAAATTGTTAAATAGAAACAAGATTTCATTTCATGTTTAAAGATCATAAATCTTCCAAGATCCCATGTATAATACTATTCATCTCTAGATCTTGTGAAAAATATTTCAAAATATTGAATGAGAATAAAAAATCTCATTAATTTATACATAATAACGGAAAAAATTAGTCTTTCGAAATCATGTAATCCATGAATAATTTATCATAAATTAATACATTTCACCTTTAAGAAGTATTAAAAAAACATATCTCATTACTTACCCTTTTGTAATCAAAATATTACCTTAACACCCATATAAAGAATCATATAATATATAATTGTATCTTGGGACATAATAATACTTGATGGTATAACAATACCAGTGACATCCACATATATCACTCTTATAATTTTAATAGCCATATACCCGACATCCATACCTATTGCATTAGTGATCAAAAATGTTGATAAACCTTTTTATATGACATACCAATCTCACCCATGAGATTTAATAGTTATTAACCTTTCGTATAATCTGTATCAGGCTCACCTATGAGGAATAATGAGGCTCAAACCTTTGTATAAAGGTATATCGGTCTCACCCATGAGCAATAATGGGGATCAACCACTCATATATGTTATATCGGGATCACATGTAAAATTTCCAAGTACCATTATAAAATCACAAAACATAAAATAATTCAATTTTCATAATATAAATTATAGAATTTTATTTTCACTCATAAAAAATCATTTCATGTTATTGAAATAACCGAACCATTTTCAAAAAACCAATTTAAAATATTTATAAAAGGGATTTTTGAATCCAAGTGTCCCATAAAAATTTGAATAATTTTAATGAATTATGAGAATTACAATTTTATTAAATTTTTTTATGTATAAATAAATCAATAAAATCATTTGGAAAATATGGTCATGAATGATAACGATTTAGAAGAATAAATCATTAAAACACTTAATACAATTTTGTAGTTAAAGAGTCCCACACCACATTGATCACTTAAATTATTATCCACATAAAAGTATGAAAATCTAAAAAAAATAAATAAGATGAATATAGTTAAATTAAGGATATAGAGTGTCAATGGAGCTGTATATAAACATTATAATATAATAAATGTGCTTATCATTATGAAATGTCTAAATGAAACGATATTGAGACAAAATCCTTTAACTTGAGTCTAAATTGTTATGTGTATTCCCTTTTCATCATTAATAATAAAAATAGATTATATTTTACTTGTATAAAATACTTTTAATCCTTAATATTAATTTTTATATAATTAGTTACAATGTTACAATAATTAGGTAATTATTTGAGTTCATTTTATGCGTTTTGTCAATATTTTGTTCTTTAGTCCAAAATGAACTCGATGCGATGTCAATATCCAATGCGGTAAAAATTCCTTCATAAATAGAATATTAATAATGTAATTATTATCATTTTTATAAATAAATTATAAATTTAAATAAAACAATTATGTGTTGTCATAAAAAAGGACAATGTTATAATAATAGAGTTAGTAAGTCATACGTATGCATGGGTAACATTTTCCATTTTACATTGATCATTATGGAAAGAAGTAAAGTTTTATATTATCTTCACATAATTTTTATAAAATATTTAATATCATATTAATCATTTATATATAATTATATTTATAATACAATCGATATAATTAAAAAAAATGAGTCACATCTCTTTTTGGAGGTGATAATTCACTTGTTCAAATGAACACTGTTTTAATTTTTTTTTGCATGGAAAGTCAGAACGTAATTGATATATTTTTATCTTATAATTACTGAAATTTCATTAATATCACAAATAAATATAAATTTAGTTATTATAATAATTCATGAGAGAAGGTAATGGAAAATGAATTAGAGTGGTTCGTGGATGTGATAGTTCACACGTACTCACGAATGATTATTAAAATTCCCATTTAATGGAAGTGGAGATGGACATAGTTGATTATATTAAAAAAATAACCTCAAATTATATTGTTTTTATTTTATTTATTATTTAATATTTGTGTATGAATATTTGATGGAAGTTGAATAAGAAATAAAATATATATACTTAAATAAAAACATACCCTTTCATTCGGATGAGCGCCTTTCTTAATAGCTTAACACCTCTATGTATAGTGTTATTCTGAAATTGTGGCTTCAAGAGTATGGGTTGGAGTTATAATAATTGTTTTTGGATGATATTTTTGGATCAAAATGGGTTTTATGTATGATTTATTGAGAGGAATGTGTGACTTTTATTGGAGATGGGAGGGACACAATTGGAATTATAAAAAGTATTAAATATATATAATTTCAATTTCAATTCCTAATGTCTCAAAACACATTTAGTATTAATATATTATGTTTATGGGTCAAAATATTATCATCCAATTATTATTTGAGAAATTTTTATTATTTTTTTATTCCTTTTATTTTTTGACCACTTTTAAGTGTTACCATTTTATCATGTAATTTACTTTTAGTGTGTTAAAAGAATTACTAAATTTTGAAAAAGTCTAATGAATGAGTCAACAATGAAATTATTATAGTTATCAAAACGTTTTTTAAAATATAATTTTTTTATAAATTTTTTTTATTGAATTAAATATTTTATATATTAAAGTATTAATTATATCAATTTTGACACTATTCATTACAATAATTTCTAAAAATATCATAACAACTTGATTAACTAGTAAAAAATTAATTAAATAAATTCTAACAATTAATATATATATATAAATATTTTTTATGGAATAAAATAATTTATATTGTATTTATATTAAAAATATTACTAACATTTATTTTATTCTCTCGTCAATTAATCCATTACTGAAACATCATTGTGTTTTAATTAAATTTATTTTTCCCTAAAAATTATAAAAAAAATTACAATAATGTATGTAATATTTTTATATTTCTATGTTATATTCATAGTCAAAGACATCTCTTACATATCCCATTTTTAATATTGTTTTTGTAAGAAGAGTCATATTTATCATATATTTACATTTACCTTAAATTAAGTGTTATAAATGTCAAAATCATACCTAAGTGGATTTCAAAGGTCACACTGTCAGCCAAATGATGGAAAGGGTGGATAATAAGTCAACTTATAATATTATAACAACTGTACGAGGACTTTTATAATGTCATAATATTAAATTACCCTATTTTCCTTTAATGTGTTAAATAAGATACTAAAGATACAATTCAAAAAAAATATTTTGATCCAATTGGTCCCAATTTATCATCCAAAGTACAACCATATTTTTCCATTTTTAAATATTTAATTAACGAAATTGGTAATGTTAGGAATAAAACTAATCACATTGATGGATCAAGAAAATAGTGTTTTATGTAATACGTTGAATCATTCACTCCGTTTTTCAATTTAATTTTAATTCTAAAATGAATACAATGAACTTCATTGGATTAAATGAACAAAAACAATGTAATTAGAAATTAAAAACATGTAATATAAAACACTATCAATATAAATAAATTATAAGAAAATGATGTTTTGATTTAAAATTCATTATTTTCAATATTAATTAAAATATAAATTTTATCAGAAAATAACAAAAATTTATCCAAACTAAAGTTTGATTTACCTATTACAAATAAGAAGTTTCTTTTATCATATATAAGATATAAAAGCGTCAAAAATTATTTTTAAGATGGTTTCTCCATCAAAAGACTAAAAACATCATTTTTTTAGAAATACATCTTTTATTTCGAAAATATAATTTGTTTATAAATAATGTCTAAAAACAAATCGTATTAAATGTAAACATACAGTGAATATATTAAATATATATTTAATTTAAAAAATCCAAAAAATAGTGAATTTATTATTTTTCCAAACTTACTTATTGCCATTTTAATATTTTTTTTCAGGAAAACATATCCTTTATATTCAATTGTTTTTTATTTAATTTTCTAGTTAATTTAGTAATAAATGAATAATTATTTAAAAATATGTAAACCACAATTTCAAAAATTAGAAAATATATTTCATTACCATCATTCTAAAAGATATGTGATAAATATAATATTAAGTAATAATAATGTGTTGTTAATTTAAACAAAATGTGTCCTATAATGTATGTTATCGAACATAATGTTTAAATTTAAAAAACACGGGATGATACATGTGGATTTTGTGACACCAAGGGGGTAAATAAATATTTTTTAAATCAGTCAATGATCATTGAGTATGATCTCATAGTGTATGAGGCATTATTTGACAGTTTTGAAAAAAAAATTAGGTTCCACAGTTTGAGAAAAGTATTCCCAACCCCTGAAATATAATCCATCACGATTGAAAAATGTTTCCCCATGAAGTCACATGACTTGTGAATGGTTTAAAAAACCTTGTATATAAAACATAAATCTGATTAAAACCTATGTATATTTTATTTTTAAAACCTAATTTTATTAATTACACTTCCCATTTGAAGACCTATCAGTTTGGGTATCGACCAACGGTTGCCCCCATTATTATTCCTTTAACATAGACCAATTTTTAGGTAATATTTCCCCAAATTTTAGTGATTCTTTATAATTTATTTATCAAATCATCCACATTACCATTATCATCTTCCGCCACCCTCATTTCATAGTTCTCTTTTGTCTTGGAATTATCTTAATTGAAGCCTAGGGATAGGGTTGGATGATTTTGGTCGATTTATCTAATTTTAGAGTCTCATGATCATATTTTACGGTGTATTATTCCTCCTACAAAAGTTTTGTTGAAGTATTAAGATATTGAGTTAGGTGTATCAATTATTTTTATTTCTGGAACATTAAATGGAATTATTTATATTTCATAGAGACTTTTAAACTAAATAATATTGATTTTGATTTGATAGTATAATTTTTTTTGGTTTGATTTTGACGGATAATATGTGAGAATTGGGTTTTAAAGGGTTTCGTTAAATATCATTATGTGTTCATGTGTCAAATTACTCTGATAATGATGATGAGTCCATTTTAATGAAATTTTGTGGTTTAAGATTATGTTTTCCTTGGTTACATTACTATTTTTTAGTTTAATGGTGATATCAACAATGTGTACAAAATGTGGTTCTTTGAAATGTTTTTGGATGATCCATTGGGATTTCACGGGTGTTCCATTGGATTCAGAACATCCATATGTGCACGGGTGCATGTAGGGATGTTCCAACAAATGCTAATGGACTTATTTAACTTAATATCATATGCTTAAAAACACAAAACATTTCATCCTCCCATATTTGTCAATTTTTTTATTACTTACATGTTTTCGAAAGGGTTCATGTTCTCAAAGTTTAATGAATATTGTTTTAAATGTCAAGTCATAAATTATTTTCGGTTTCTTACATTGTAAAATATGTCTGGTTTCTAAATAATATGAAATAAAATTTTGCATATTTATGTATGATTTGAATTTTAAATTTTCCTTAAAGTAGTGTTAGAAATGGAATAATATTTTTAAAATAAGGGCTTTTTCATAGCTGTGCAGATGAATGTGTTATATTATGTTATTTAAGAAATAATATGGAAAAAAATTTCTGATGTATTGTAAAACATAATTTTTAAGTCTCGATTGGATGTTTATATTGTTTTGGAAATGAATAGTGGTTTTCGAGGTGTAAATGCCATGTTGGAAACCATGCCTATTTTGGGAAATGTTTTTAAATATTAGTTGATGTGACTACTTTATTGAAACCTTTGATATGATTATTGAGATATGGGAACCCTTATATAGGATTCCCTAAGTGTGTTTTATCACATTAGTGGTGTTTATGTTTTTGGTAGGTAAGTTTAGAAGTGGCAGGTCAGTAGAGCTACATATGCGAGGGCCTCCCCATTCACAATAAACTATTATTATGGGGTTCATGGGAATATTTTTTAGGGTTGAGTGATTGTTTATTGTAAAAAAAAAGATTTTATGGGTTAGTATCAACTTGAATTTATAGGGACTGGTGGGACAAACCATTGGATTGGATAGTTTAGTGCACTAATTTGTATATTGACTGTGAAGATATATTATATGATAAATTGTGAGTTTGATCTGAGTACCTCTAGGTATCACTCGAGGGATGTTTAGGAAACTCCAATGGTTATTATTTGATTGTTCTTGTTTATTTTTCTATTGCATTTATTTTTTTATTTGGTATCACTTTATTTTATTTTCAACATTTCCTTGTATAACTTTTTCTGTATCCATGTGTGAAATTTAGTTTCTAAAATAGAAAAAAAAATTCAAAAAATGGGAATGTGGTGTGTGATATTTTGAGAAAGGGAATACTATGGTAGTTTATTAAGAATAATAAAAAAAATTCATTACATGTATGTTAAAAAAGTATTTATCGACTGTTTTGGGAAAGGAAATTTAAGTATTATGTAGTGATTTCCTACTGAGTCATTAAATCTCACACCATTCCTGTAACATAAAGTGTTAGTAGACCCATGCTACTTTTTTTGGTTTAGGTTTCTAGTTCGAGTGTCCTTTAGAGAATATTGGTCTTCTGGTTGGTTTTATATATGAGGTCATGTAGCGATCATGTGGGTATGGTTTTTGGTTTAGTTTTTTACTCAATTATTATTATTTTTAACAGTTTCTGAATTTGGTTCAGTTTTTATATTTAATGATGAATAGATTATGGCCTTTGATTCATGTTTAATTTTTCTTTTTGATCATGTTTTATTCTAGGGACAAATCATTGCAATTAAATTATTTTGATTATCGGAACTATTTTCTAGCCCATGAGGATTAGGAATTACCTTTGGGAAATGTCTTGTACCATGTAGGGTGTTAGGTCGGATAAAATCACATCCTATTTTGGGTCATGGTTGATGTTTTTGGTTGTACACAATAACATCAGTAAAATTCCCACAAATCCCTAGAGGTTAAACACTCCACCAATGATCCCAAGAAATAAAAACCATTATCCTCCACACCACACTAAACTATATATATGAAAATATGAATCTCTCTTGATGTGATTCTCTAGGTGTTAAATGATGAATAATGCAATTTTAATGATCTACCATGAAATCACCCAGATATTCCTACCAAAATGTTCAAAGGTTCATGGAGTATGTTTGGGTCACCATTAGAGATAATTTATGCTTGAAGTAAAAATTATAAAAATGATATGACATTTAGACATTAATATATTCATCAATAGGGGAAGAATTTATCACATGGTAGTTATTTTATTTTTAATTTTTTTTATAAATAATTTTTTGATGATTATACTTATTGGTTCTATATCTCTATAGTTAATTAATTATTGATTCACTTATATTGGTCATTATGAATGTCATCAATAAAAATTTCATATTAGTCATAAATTATGAAATGAAACTAATTATTTTATACTACATATACTGCATCCATTGCTCCATAAAAAATTGTATTAGAGAAATAAAATAATTAATTATAAATATTGAATCACTGTTTATTAATTTACACATTTATCATTGGTTTTCAATTCCTATTTATTTAGTTTTTATTATTAATCATGAGACAGTAACATATTCTCAATTTATTCATGAAACTATAAAATAAATAAATAAATTTAAAAATAAATAATATTCTATAAACTCTTCTAAATGTTCTGAGGAATACATCTAGATATAATAAAATAACATGTCATGTATTCTGTTGATTTATTCCCAGTGCTAGTTTCAAATAAATCAATATAATTTTCCAAATAATTAGTAATTATTATAATCTATTTGAATTTAATATACATGTTTTGTATTTAAATACACCACATGTTGACTAGACCAGACTTGAGTATAGTCTACTAGACTACAAAATCTGTAACGTTGGTGCATGTCGTGTAGTCTATTATTTAATTATTTTCCATCCCTTTCGTTTCACAACCAACATTACTAGTGGCCATGTTACTCAGACACCACATGATGTGTAGCCTATTTACATACCATTGAATCACATAATTACAATTAAATGACTACAAACTGAGTCCCTTGGTGTATTCCATATATATAAGTGATAAATATACATGACATGTAGATGGATTGTACAAATCTTGTATATTTAATATTTCAAAATAATTAAAAATATATTTATTATTCTTATTAAACCTTGTTAACGTGTGTTTGGTATGAAATTTATTTGAACAAATATATTTTATGTGATTGTTTATATACAAACATACATATATATATGTATTAAATTTATTATTAATTTATATTTACATTTCAAAATTGACTGGGGTGTATATGTCATCATACCGCCATTACTCAATGTGCATTGAAATAAAATAGTGTATGTAAATATCATCTTTTCCTTCTTTCATTTGTTTTTATAAGTAGATTAAGTAAAATAGTGTGATATTTCATGTATTCTAGATACATCATGACTAAAAGGTATATGACTATAATATATAATTGGATCCATATATGGTTAATCACCATGTTTCCTCAATGGGACAAGTTCTCCTCATAGTTTATTAAAAATAAATTTAGTTTATTTTTTATGAACTATGATGGATGATAATATCTTGAAATTTAGGATGAAAATTAAGGTTATGTAATTGATTAATTTTAGAATATTTTTATTTTATTCTATCATGATATACATAAAATAGATTAATTGCAATTGAATATTAATTTTAATGAATATTTAATTCATCCCATGTATATAGATGATCACAAGAATAGAAGAAACCATTATATATTTCTTATTTCCCTGAAATTTAGTATTAAATTAAATTTACTTAATGCACATCAACCCTACTATTTTTATGTATGGGGCATTGTTCCCATGGATTTCTTTTATATAAACCGCAAATCCAATCACAGTCATATATAGACCATCATTGGGAATCTACAAACCAAACCAAGTAATGGTAAATTTATTTTCACCTAGCTCAATTATGATTTTATCATCCTCCATAGAAACTAAACATTATTAAAATTTCATGATCATAAACTTCTATTGTTCTATTTATTAAAATCACTATGGTAAATTTCATTAGCGATGTTTTTTCATGTTCTCATGTATTTATAAATTAACAATTATACAATATAGAACAATAATAAATTGGATTATATATAAATTTTATCAAACGCATTATTAATCAATTATGTAAATTCATATATAATTATGAAACATGTAATAAAGATAAAAATGGTCAATTATTAGAAATTTAAAAAAAATCACTCAAATAAATATTATGTTAGTATAGCCTTCCAATACTTCGGTTAAAATATACTTGATGTTCAATTTTATTTACTAGCCCATATTAGGGTACAATCAATTATCATAGAATTTTAACTTCATATTTTTGGTTGATATAACATATTTTACATCAAGGATATAGAATCCATGCAGGACACAGTGAAACGATAAGACTAAGGTTGAGGAAATCAATTTAAGGATTATTGGATTGGTATATCCACTAAAAAAATCAAGGAACTATGTCATAATATTGTTGTAAATTTAATTCTTACCAAAAATCAATCAAATAACAAATCAACCCCTTTTATTGGTTATGATTAGGGAATATGAGTCCTTTATAGTAGAATGTATATGTAAAATGATATTTCAGAACCAATTTTTTGGGATATTGGATGTCGATTAAAAAGTGGTAGATTAACAAATATAATATTTATTATCTATTTTATCATATATATTTATAAAATAATTTTATTCTTACGTATAAATTTGTAATTAATACAACTTCAAGCATATTACTATGATCCATAAAGGAAAAGGATAATATTTCAACTTGAACTAATCTACATTAATGTTAGAGTATATAATGATTAATCCTATTCAATCAAAGGATATTCTATTTAATAGAACACCATGTTCCTGAATATCATTTTCCAAACAACGATAGAGGATGATTTCTCTCTCTATGATAATCATTTGGATGAATACATGTATTTCCTCTTTGTCATGATATCATCCATGACATGTATGCTTCGTAAGAAACATGTGGAAATGTATTCATATATATTTATGTCACAAATTCCGGATATATTTAAATAGAATATGATTAAAGAGCATTATGATATATATATAGTCCACTATTTACATGAAGTCATTTAAAGTCGATTCCTAATGGGCCTCGTGTTGTCAATATTATTATCTATACAGTGAACATTGATATCATGTTGAATAAATTCCTAGATGGGGTTCTCATTGATATCAATATGTCATCACTACACAAGTTCTTCTCTATTTTTAAAAATAATTATAACATAATCAAATTGTATAGGAGTTTTTAGGAAAAATTTTACTCTAATTCACTAACTGTAAAATTATATAGGGTTTGACAATACCAAGGTCCTTATTTTGATTTAGAAAATGAATAAAAAGAAAACATGGTAAAGTCTCTTAACAATTCTAATGGTCCCAAAACCATTCCCTCAATAAAGATGAAAATCAAATGAAATGTGAAACCAAATGGAATAGTTTGTTATTTAATTTTCATATAAGGCCACTGAAATAGGAACTATACCTAAAAGAAAGAGGATGTGAAATGTGTATCTGTTATCATTATAGATAACTTTATATCAACACATTGTGTATTATAAACAACATGTTGTTCTCACACACATTTCTAAATTAATGAATGTTGAATTATCTAAAAAATTACTGAATGAGAGGGGGGTTTGTATGCTACAAATTCGGCATGTATTCTTTCTCTAGATGTTAGATTCTAAAACAACCCATTTACAATAAGTATGATCAGTGTTTCATAATATTATGATTTTATACTGATAATTACAAAAAAATTATTATTGGTATCTTATCTAGATAAAAATGTTACCATTTTTAGGTTCAGAAATTAATTTTTTTTTATTTTATAAGTATTGGATATGTTATGGTTTGGAACATTTAAATAATGATATTTATGTAAAAATTTATAAAGGAAAACTATTGAAAATTAATAATCAATCATGTTCATAGGACCTATAGAAATTCATTGTGGGGGATTCAAAAAAAATGTCATGTAAATGAGAAATGTCTAAAAATATCTATAAATATGGTTACTTAGACTCCATTGAGTTAAAACAACATGAATTGATTAATACTTACTTAAAATGAATAATGAATAGAAAATCATTTAGTGAATATGGTGAAAGGGTCATATAGATTATCATATATGTATACAATGATGTATATAAAATATTTATAATAGATCCTGGTGGTGGGAATTCTAACATCATTATTTTTAGTAATTACTTGAGTAAATATGACTATTTACACTAGATGTGGTACATGCTTATGTCCTTTGAGAAATTCAATAAATTCATTAATGAAATAGAGAATCAACTTGTGAGAAAGAAAAAGTTGTTTTGATCTTATCATGGTGTTGAATATCATAACCAATAGTTCATCAAATATTATTATTTGTTTTCAATAGTTCTGTACTCACCCCACATTACACGAAAAAGTGGAATTGTGTTTGTGAAATGATGACCATTAACTATATTAACATGGTATGGTTTATGATGATACACTTAATTCATCTATCATTATAATGATTAAATGAATTATAAAATATAGTTTATTCACTACAATGAGTACCAAATAAGGTTGAAAAAAGTATTACCTTAAATTTATAGAATGAAATAAAACTTGTTTTGTTTTATTGATGTGTCTAGGGTTGCATGGAAGTATTTAGTTACATATCAGGGGAAAACACCCTATAGAAAGAAGTTAATTATCATAGGGTATCCTAATTAATCATGGGGATACTACCTATAAATATCATTATATTAGAATGTTAATTTCACTAGAAAAATCCATGTTTCATGGGAGGGAACACATACTCCAGGAGGATACTAAGAGATAGATTGATTTTGATTAAGATGATGGTCAAGATACACTTGTGTTGGTATAAGAAAATATTTAACATGTCTACATTGAATAATTTTTTCACAATGAGAAAGTGCATTATAAGAGAACTAGATAGGTAAGAGAACTTAAGATATATGTTTTTCTTGTCGCTTAAGATATTGACAAATTATTCTTCCATAAAATTGACCATATCTCTTAAAAAATGTAACAGAGATCTCAAACATATAAATAATCAAGGAGTTTGGAATGGATTAAATGTATCAAATACAAGTTGGGGTTGTTGTCTACCCACAAATTTATTTAAATATTCTTTGGTAAAAATTGGTAACTAGGAGAAAGATGGACAATGATGGTAATGTTCGTATCTATAAATAATGTGCAGTGTCAAATGTGTTTCAAATGAGTCATGAAAATGAAAATGATGAATCATTTCATTAAATTTTTATGTTGAAATCCTTTGTAATACTAGTTTATATGACATATTACCATGACTATAAAATTTTTATGATGAATATAAAAATAGATTATTCCAGTGCGAACCTAAATGATGATTCCTATATGACTCAACATGATGGTTTTGTGACATCGGGAAATTCTAGGAAGTCATGAAATTTTTATAGATACAATAATATAATTAGTCTTGCATCTATGATATGAGAAATTTGGTATGATGAAACTATTAAATAATTTAGATTCATTTACAATGAACGTGTGCCTTGTGTTTACAAGTAGTTTAGTGGTAATTTGGTCATCATCCATGAATTATATAATGATGACATATTAAATAATTAAAATGAAATAACAATAATATAGTATTATAAATAATATTATAGTAAATTCATTTTTATAATTTGTAATGTTGAATTAGCCCAATTTTTTTGGATTAAGATCATTCATGTTAGATAAAAGAATCTTCTTGGACTATGTCATGGTATGTACATTGAAGATATACAAATGATATTTAATATGGAACAATCCATTTGGAAATTGGTTCTACTATCACACGGTGTACATCATTCCATGAAATTTATTCCATAGTCACAAAATCAGAAGAGGATGGTATGTATTATCCCATGGTCTACATCGGAAGGATTAATCAGGTATTCAATGTAAGATAATAAACTGTATATATCTTATTCATTGATAATACTATAAAGATATAAGGCATATTAAAGTTAACAAAATTTCTCTACTATTAGGGATATCCTTATATATCTATAAAGAACAAAAGATATATTACTAATGGATTCAGGCGATAAAGAGCTTTTCATTAGGGGTGACATTGATCATGGTTTTCAAATAGATCCGAATGATATATTATTATATCCAATATATCTCTAAATTCTAAAATGAAGTTTTGTGAGGTAGCATATTTCAATAGACTAGTTTCAACCATTTATCTGGTGGATCCCTATTATATAGAAAATTCTACTATATACATAGAATCCCTCTGGACAAAAAAATTATACAATCCTGATGTGGTACCAATATGTATATATTCTTTGACATTATATTTTAATAATTTTGTTGAGGTGCATCATCTAAAAGATCCACGACCACACCAATAGAAAAATCAAATAATTATAAAGTGTCACTGATTGTGGGATTTTTCTCAGAAGGTTGAAGTTTTATTATGAATATTTTTCATTGGAGAAAATGTGGTTGACTCCTTGAATATTGAATTACATCAACAGGATCATAATATCACTTTAAATCTAATTGATTTTTGATCATTAATTGTTTTATCTATTAAAAATGGTAGTATATTAGAGATAGTTCCCTATAACTAACACATGTGTAATTTATGGTTACTTATATTCATATTTTTGAGTATTAGTATTCATTTTATTGAAGCATTTTTTTCCTATGTTACATAGTATGTGATAATTTCATAAGTGTAACTTTAATAATCAAAGGATAGAGCAGTTCCCCGCTATTATGAGAACTTAGATGTACCATGATAGTATTCTTAAACATGTGTTCTATATTTAGGTGAGACCATAATATGGAATAAAATGATATAGATATTAGGCATAAAGACTCAATGTACTTTAAGGTACATTCTCATGGGGTATATCCTTTAAAACATCCATTATAAGAAATTATGATAATTAGAAGCTCTAGTAGAAAATAACAATTTCTATTTTCCATTTTATGTTACTTTATATTGATGTGTTTTTTATCCATATAATATAATATAATTAATAATGGATATCATGAGTCTCATTATTTGATGTATTGATAAAAAAATGTAATTACTTGTTTTCACGGTGATGTTGTATATGTTGGGTGTGTCATAATTAATATTTGATTATAGAGTTATTAGAGAAATCTGTTTCCACATTTTTTTATTTATTTATGTTGATATTTTATGCCCACCTATGTAAATGATACATCCTAAATAAATCAATTTCCATGTTGTTCACTGGAAATGTTAATTTAGAAAAATTCAAATATGGATACATTGAGCACATTTGTTGATTGTATCAGAATCAAACTTAGATAATAAGATATCACATGGTAAAGGGATCACAAAACATATTAATCATCTCTATAATATTTTATGTAATTTTTTAATTAATTTATTTATTTATTGGTGTCTAGGAATGTCTTGAAATTCTATCATTGGTATAAGGACCCAACCTTAGTACATTACATAATCATGAAATTTTAGTCAAGAACAAACATCCTTTAACATTAAGGATCATCTTATGTTTAGATTTTGAGATAATTGGGATATAACACATAAATAACATTACACATTTATATAGATTTGATACCACAAAAAAGTATCCAATTCTTCCTAAATATATTTTTTTTCAATAAATGATTTTCAGTTTGACAAAAAATTATAAAATTTAACTTGTATTCCTTGTTTTATATACACATCCTTATAACCTGTGAAAATAATTTAAAAAATGGGATGAGAAAACAAATCCTAGTATAGTATGTAATAATATTTTAATAAAACATTAATCCATGAATACTTGTAACATATGAAATCATTTTAAAAAATACATATTTGTCACCCATATAGACATACTCTGGGAAACATTGAATTTCCATGAGATTTCAACCAAACATGTAGAAAAAATATAGAACACTAAAGTTATCTTGGGGCATTATGTAGTTATATTTTAACAATCATGCAACCTTATTATTTTTATCTCACACAACTACCTTAAAATGTAACCCTCACATCTATCTTAAGGTGTAACCATCAAAGATTCACATGGAGTAACCATATGAGAAAACACCGAAATACACATAACTAAGGAATTGGAAGTACATATAGGTCCCAAAAATCATCAATAAAATTGCCAATAATTAAAATATAATAATAAAACATTAATAACTAAAAAAATCCTTTTGAATTTTGTAAAATAGAATTTTTATAAGAAGATTTTTGAGGAAAATCCCCCTTACAAATATCAAAAAATGGAAGTGAAAGATTATTGAGTAGATGGAATATGAATATAAAATTAAAATAAACATAACTGAACTTAATATAAATTGAATTCATAACACAATAAATTTTAATACCACATAAATAATGAAGTTGATGTTTATCCCAAAGAATGGAAATCAGGTTAATGATTCCATTACCTCGGGTTTTTCTTACACAATCTTGTTGAAAACTCATGTATAATAGTTATAAGTGTTATTAATATGATACATAAACATATTCATGTTTATAACACCTTATATGATAATTTCATAACATTTTTTCACCATTTAATTATTATTATTTTGTTCCTCCCAAGGATTTGATTGAGTTCCTTACCTGATTTCCACGGTCTGTTTGAATTTGATTTTCTTATCGTATAGAAATTAAACTACAGAAGTGGAATGAAAGATTACTCATTTTTCTCTTGAATATAGAATAATAATATAATTCCTCTTTATTTATATATGAATATGAATCATTATATAAAACATTAATGATATTTGTACATATCATTTTTTTTGGTTCCTTGATAATGATGAACGAGTTTCATTTTATAATTTAATTTGATGCATAAAAGATCATTAACAAATATAGGTTAATATATAATATTAAATTTATGGTTCAACCATTAAAAACGTTTTTTAATCATATTTTATGTAATTAATGGAAATTGAAAACACATCATCCACGATTATTGTAAACTGTCATATCACAGATGTTGTTTTTATTTTTAGAATATGTTGAAGAGTAAAGGAAGAATAATGATGAATTATTTATATGAACATAAAAAAGTGAAAAATATATAAGATTATGGAGATTTTATACCTCTTACATAAGGTTAGGGAAATGAAGGATAAGAAAAATAATGTAATTGAAAATAAAACACATGAAAATAGAAGAGGATTCTTACATATGGATCTCTTCTCCTTGAGATCCACCTAAAGGCATTTTGTTTTAGACTTTTGCTGAGACAATTAAGTTATTTAGGTGGGGAAAATCCATGGGGAGGGTATTTGTAATAACATAAAAAATTATCAATGTTTTTTAGGTGTGAGCGGATGAGGGGAATGGGAACGATATTTACAGTGGAGGAAAAAGGGGATTTTACATTGTTTTAGTCATTATTTTAATATTTTTGTTCAAGACTATGTATAGATACGTTGATGTCATAAAAAATCTTAAATAGAAAATTTGAGTTTGAAACCAGTGGGATTACATCAGCCATGATGTCATAAATAGTGTATATAATTGATAGTTTGTATATACGGTATTTTGTAGAATTTCACTATTCATCCAAAATTCAATAATTTCATAAAAATAAAACAAATTCACACTAACCATTAATCAAAATTGATAATTCAAAAATGTAATCAAATTTTTTAAAATAATTTTCTATCTATTATTAATTTAACATTAAAATTAAATCATAATTTATTAAAAAAATAACATTTTTAAAACAAATACTGACCCTATATCGACATGAAAATTTTATCAATATCTCATTATCATATAAGCTTAAAAAATGTCATTTACTATTCAGTAGGTTCATATTAATATTCAATTCACTATTAACAAGTGTATGTTACTATTCATAAAAAAATTGGTTCTATTAGAATCCAAATATGTTATTGATTACAGTAGTGGATGCCCATTTTTTTAATTAAAATCATTGAAGAAGAGAAATTAATTTTATTTAATAGATATAACTATATACATAAAACAATTATTATAGAATTTAAATTAATATTTAATGCCTTGGGTTATTATATTCTCCCCACGTTCTAGAAATTGCATCCTCACAATTTTATTGTCTTATTAAACAAGTGATTATACGATTACCTCATAACATTTTTAGATTACCAAGTTGATTTTTTAACCATGTGGTTTCTCCAAAAAACATTTACCTAGTGGATTTACATATTCTACTATACTTTTTCTCATCGATCAATAATCTAAACAAGTTTCTTTTCAAAATAATGTTTAACTTCTAGGTGAACTGGTCCTGGACTAATGAGTTGAGATGAATCTGGCACATACAATCTAAATATCGAAACATGAAAAACATTGTGTACCTGATAAAAGCTCAAAAGAAAAGATTATTAGTATTAGACTATTCCAGCTTTCTCTAAAAAATTTATAATTTCAAGTGAACCATGGACATAGACTTCCTTTTACCAAAACATGTAACACTTTTACTTGTGAGATTCTAAGAAAGACATGATCACCAACCACAAAAGAAATGTCTTTCCACTATTGTCGGCATAACTTTTCTACCTTCTCTAAGATTTTCTCATGTGTTTATGGATAATAATCACATTCATAGACACATCCATTACTAATTATGGTACCATCATCTTACATTACCAGATTTCATCCCTAAAATATTAATTTCAAAACCTTTTCCAATAAAATTACACAAAAGGGGCCATCTGTATAATGGATGTAAAATTCTATTATAAGAATACCCCTCTAAAGAAATATGTTGATCCCATCATTCCCAATAGTCCATTGAACATGGTCTAGGCATATCCTCCAATGTCAAAAACATTCATTCTGACTTCCCATCTGATTGTGGATGAAAAGTTATATTGAAATTTAATTAGGTTCCCAAAGACATCTGAAGGTGCTTCCAAAAATTAGATGTGAACTTAGGATCCTAGTTTGATATAATTTAAAGAGCAACTCCATGTAACCTCACATTATTATTATGGTATAATTGATAATGATTATCCAAATAAAATTTATCTCTAATAAGGAGGATTGTGATTATTTAGTCAGTCAGTCAATAATAACTCAAATTATGTTGTCACCTTGAGAAGTATTTGATATTTAAAAAATGAAGACAATGGATAGATTTTCCCATTTCCACTCTAGTTCTAGTAATTTCTGATGCATCAAATATGGTAACTACTTCTCTACTTTAACCTGTTGACCTGTCAAAAATTTGATATAAAAATATGTAATATCAATTTAATTCCATACAATTAGTAATACTCTCAATGGTATCATTACATCATAGTACTAGAAGGATGAACTTAAAAAATATATCTGCATGCTTCACACAAGAATTATTGGATCAAATGGGGTTCACATAGTACAAAAAATATTTTTCCAAATTTCATAAAGTTAAATTCATAAAACATGCCAATTTTAACCACTTTTACCTTTTTTTGCATCTCAAAGTCTTTCTTCTCTGGTTGACTAATTCTTTTTGAAAATGATGACTACACTGAAACCTAAAATAAAAAATATGGATTTTCTAAACCAATAGCTTTTAAACCAAAATTTATCAAATCATTAATCAAGGGATCATGTTAAAAATATAACATGGTTAATGATGTGTATTGTTTTAGACTCAATGCATCCACCAGATTTTTTTCTTTTCAAAGATTGTAATTGATCATGAAATCATAATGCTTTATCAATTTAATCCATCTTCTTCTCCTCATGTATAATTAATTCTTGTTGAATATATACTTCATACTGTTATGGTCAGTATATATTTGACATTTGGATCCTTATAAATGATTCCTATAATTTTTTTTAAAGAAATATATACATATGGCAACTCCAAATAATCTCTGGAAAAATTTACCTCATTTGATTTTAATTTTACTAAATCATAATCCATTAACTAATCATTCTGCATCAAAACACAACAAAGTCCCTTTAATGAATAATCATTGTAGAAAATAACAAACCATTTTGGGAAGGCAAGGAAAAAAACTGGAGCATTTACCAATCTATTCTTTAGTTTGTGAAAATAAACAACATATTCTTCTATCTAAATAAATTTAACCATTTTCATTTTAACATAGATAGTGGGGTAGATAACCGTGCAAATATTTTAACAATACATTGGTAATAACCTTCTAATCCAAAAAACTATGAATCTCTGTAAAACATTTTTTCCTTGGACATTTATCAACCCCTACTATTTTGGAAGGGTAAATGATTATTTCATACTTATTTAGAATGTTCCCAATAAAAGAAATTACTATTAACCAAAGATCATAATTGCTAAATTTTCCATAAATTTTCTATTCCTTTACGTTTTTTAAAACAACCCTTATGTGATTTTAGTGCTCTTATTTACACTTAATAAATATTAGAATGTCATCAATAAACACAAGAACAAAAATATCCTTGAATTCAGGGAATATTATATTCATAAGAGCCATGAATATAAGGTGTGCATTAGTTGTCCCAAATAACATAACAAAAAATTCATAATTCCAATATCTAGTTCAAAAATGTTTTTTGATATAATACTCCTTCACCTTAAGCTAATGGTGTCTGAATCTCAAGTCAATCTTGAATAAGTTCAGAACTCCCTGAAGATGGTCAAACAAGTTGTTGATATGAGGAATATGATACTTGTTTTTAATATTGATGTTATTTAAGGCTCAATAATTAATGAAATTTCCCATGGAACTATCATTCTTTTTAACGAACAAAATAGGATCACCTCATGTTGTAGTTCATTGAAGAACCAATCCTTTATCAATAAACTCATGCTATTTATTTTTCAGTTGAGTAAGTTCCCTTTGAGCCATTTGAAAAGGGGTTTTTCAATTTTTCTCATCATCAGGAACTAAGTAAATTGTGAATTCAACATCCTATTTAGGCTTAACATAATGTAACTTTAAAGGAAGAACATCAAGATATTCATTTACCACTAGCACATCATTAATCTGAATTATTCCATTTTTCTCAACAATATGAGCAATATAACATTCATTTCCATATTTCTATAGTTTCATATAATCTTGATATGATATCAATTTTATAGTTTGATTATTTTATAAAATCTAAAACTCATTCTAAAAAACAAATTTTTTTATCTCTACAATCAATCTTAGAATGGTAAATATAAATCCAATACTTATCCAAAATTAAATCAATCTCTACTATGGGAAAAACTGAAAGGTTTGAATGTAATGTCTTTAGACATACCACAATAGAAGGATTCTTATTATTCATCTTTTCTGTAATATTTGCCCTTAGTTTTTTAATAATATGTACATGACTAGTTTTTTGAGGTTATATTTCCAATTTAACGGAAACTTTCTCAGAAATATATGAATATTTAGACACCATAACAAAAATAAAATCAGAAAAAAAAATATGTAAACAAACAAGGTAGCTAATATATCTTCATTGGATAGCCTGACGTCTTCAAATGTAATCTCATAGGATCATAGTAGACTTTAATTCATATATTCTATCGTCTTTACATCATTTAGATATCTCTTAGGGAAGGAATTTCAATAATGACCCATCTCACCACAATTAAAACAGATAATCATTTTCATATTAAGATTAGTCTCAAGATCATCTTCTTTAAAATCTCTGGACATACGTCCAATATTACTACATAAAAAATGCTTCCCGATTTTGGAATGGCATTACCTAGGGTTTGTTTATCCACACTTTTCACAAATAGGAAATTGGAAATTCTTACCATCAGATTTCATGGATTAATTCTTACCCCTAAATTTCATATAGACGTATTCATATCCATAGTTTCAAACAACATGTGGTCATCAGAAATCTCCATTTATACACTCTCTGAACATCAGCCAAGATTCTCATTACAATTGGTTCATAGGAGGCTAATTCCCTCTGATACCTTGGCATAATTCTAGAGTAAAAAACAAATTCTATCAAGGTACATAATATGATTTGGAGAATAAATTTCTAGTTAGATGAAGTTTTCTTTATAAACGAAAACTCAATCAACCTATATAAACTTCATTTCAAGTAATTAGTTCTCCATTATATGTTAAAGAACCATTGGAAAATATTTTTCAATGAAATTACTTTAAAATTAATCACACACTAAGGCATCAATCTCTTCTCCGTCATTGATATTCATGACTATTAACAACTACTAATTAGATTCATCTTGAAAATGATAGATGTAAATAAATAAAATTTTATTATATGAACATCATGTAACATAAAATATCATTTCAAGGGATTTAATCCATCCTTAATCTGGTATTAGGTAGAAGATCCACTGAATGTAAGAGGGTTCCGCCTCATTAAAATTTCCACTATCCTCAAGTTCCTTTCTTATTGAAATGTTTCTGATATTTAATGGTTTCCACCACCTTTTATTTCATGCAGTAGGTATAAAATTAATATCACAAACTAATTGATTTTATTCCTTACAATTCCAGGTTATAGATTCAAAATTATATCATTTTTTTGGTGTCTCTACACATTAACATCCATGTTTTCTCTACGGAAAACCATTATGAACAAATATATCTTATTCGAATAAACATGGTTTTACTTAAATTCTATTTCTTTTAAAATAAATCATAGAGTAAAATAAATTTACCATATTATATTATCATCACCCCCACCCCTAAATTTTTTAAATCATCTATTGATACCAACTATAAAAGACTAATGTTATTACATAACATAATCATGCATTTTAGTCAAAAACTAACCTACTTTATCATTGAGGATATTTTAAATTTTAAATTTTTGTAGATTTTAGGTAAAAAATACATAAAATAACTCATTTATACAGAGCGTATACCCCAAAAATAGCATCCATTTCATCTATATATATATATATTTTTAAATAAAATATGTTTTCTTTGACAAAATATCATAACATTTATCATGGAATCCATATTAGTCTTACACATCTATATAACCTATGAAAATCATTTTGAAACTTTCATTGATAACAAAAAACTCATTAAGGTATGTAAAAAGAAGGAAAAAACATTAGTCCATGAATTCATGTAATGTATGAAATCAATTTTAAAAAGACATACTTTTCACCCATACTAACTTAAATTGTGAAACATCATATTTCAATGATATTTCAAAAAAAATAGAAAATTAATAAAACCATAAAGGTATATTGGAGACTTAATTTCTTATATTTTAACCCTCGTGTATACCTTATGATTTGTAACCCTCATGGCTACCTTAAAAGGTGATCCACACAGTTGCCTTATTGTGTATCCATCACAGCTACACATGGAGTAACCATACATCCAACCTCCAACATACACACACTCATAGAATTGGAGGGAGATATAGGTCCCACCCTTCATTATAAAAAATTCCCATGTACTAGAACAAAATCATAAAACATGAATAATTTCATGAAATATTGATTTTATATTTTGTAAAATATAATTTTTTAAAATAGGGTTTTGGAAGAAAAAACCCCATAGAAATTTCATATATTTGAATTGTAATATAATAGAGTTGATTTAATATATATACATATAAACTTCAAGTATAGATAATTTATCATAATTTAAACAAAATTCATCACACCAAAATTTTAATACATTATAAATAATGTTGTATATGGTTAACCTACAGAATGGGATTTGGGTTAACAATTTCCTTACCCCAGTTTTATCTTACATAATCTTGTTTAAACCTCATTTATAATGGATAAAAATGTGTTATTAATATGTTATATAAAAATATTGATGATTATAACACTTTATATGATCATTTCATGAAATCATTTTACCCTTTAATTATAAGTATTTTGTTCCTTCCATTGTTTTGGGTGTGTTTTTTACATGATGTTCATTGTCGGTTTGTATGTGATTTTCTCATTGAATGGAAATGAATTTACAAAATTGGAATAAAATGGTAAAAATTTGTTTCCATAATATATTATGATACCATGAATCAGTTTTTTATCATATATGATGATAAATAATTATATAAATCATTAATGGTATTTGATTAGATCATTTTTGGCAGTTCCTTGATAACCCTAAAATGGTGTCATTATATAATATATATTCGCACATATTAATTAAGTACAGATCATAAAAATAGTTTAAATAATAAAACATAATTCTAGTATCTACCATTAAAATGGATTTGCGAACATATTTTAAGGATGCAATTGAAATTAAAATCACATCGTCCATGAATTTGGTGAATTGGCACATCACATATGGTGTTTCTTATTTTTAAAATAGGCATAAGAGGAGAGGAAGAAAGATGATGAATTTTTTACATTAACATGATATCATATATAATATATAATATTCTAGAGATTTCATACCTCTTGGATAAGGAGAGGTTAAGAGAGTATAATAAAGAATGGAATTGAAATGAAAATACCTGAAAATAAAAAAAGGATTCTTACCTCTTGATTTATTTCCTTGATATCCTCCTTAGGGCCTTTGGTTTTGAAGTTTGGGTGACACCATAAGGTCTTGGAGTTTGGGAAGAGAATTGGGTATGGGATTTTTCATAATATAGAAAAAGGTCAGCATATAATCGGTTTGAGAGGAACTAGGGAATGAGGGTAGTATTTATAGTGGAGGAGAGGAGGGATTTTACATTAGTTTAATCATTATTTTAATACTTTTGTCCAATAATACGAATCTTATCTATTATTGTGATAAAAAATAGTAAATAGAGAACGTTTATTTTAAACAAGTGGGACTACATCATGAATTATGTCATAAATAGTGTATTTAACTAATAATTTGTATATACAATATTTTACAGAATTCCATTATTCATCATAAATTCATGAATTTCTACAAAATTCCAAATATTCACCCAAAACATTCCTCAATGTTTATAATTAAAAAATTATCTCCATTTTTTAGAAATAATTTTATAAATATTATAATATTATTTTAAAAAAATAATACTTTATTAAAAAAATAAATAGTTTTAAAAATATAAATGATTTTATATCACCTTACGAAATTAAACAAGATCTTATTATCTTATAACCATAATAAAATTAAATAATAATATGATTTAATATTCATAAGGTTCGTATTACTATTCATACTACTCTTCTAATGGTATGCTACAATTCAAAAAAATGGGTTTTATTATACTCCAAATTACTTACTAATCACAATTGTAGATAAACATTTTTTTTGAAATTCAAATCATAAAAGCTTATAAAACTATGTTTAATGGATAGATATAACTATGTACTTAAAACTATACTTAAATCATTTCAATTTATTATTAAATCAATTAGGTATTACAATTAGACATTGGTCTTCCCCACCTAATGCCAATAAGAAAGAGGCAAAAAAGATCATACAATATGTGTATCCTGAATCATTGTTAAATAGTAATATTTTTTATTATTTAACATGTTCATTAAAAATTATTCCTATATTTTCTTAAATAATTATTCATATATTCATGATCTCATATATTGTGTTAGTAGTTGTTTGTGAAGATATTATGTGTGGAAAGTATTTAATAAATATTTATCATATATCAGGTGAATATAATATTTATTTATTTATTGGTAAATAACATAGGTATATTTATTTAGTAAAAAAATATTCTTTATTCAATTATTATAAAATATTATGTTGGAATAGAGGATCATGTTTATTAATCGGGTAATAAATAATGTCAATAAAATATTATTTTCCACAAATAATATTTAAAAAACACATCAGTTTTTTACATGTGACACAAAAATAAGAGTATTATTTTTTATACATGGGGTTTCATAGAGATTATGAATATAATAGGAGAAAATTTTCTATTATATTTCTCTAACCATAGTACTATTTAGAAAAAAATTATGTTATTTATAATGTGTTTGTTTCGATTTCATTTAGTTGTGTAGAACGACATCTGAAAAATTGTCTCAAAGAAAAAAATATCTCCATATCCAAGAACATTCGAATGAATTGAAGGTATTCCTTATAAAAAAACACTCATTGTACTAGATATATCAATGAAAATCTATCATGAATCAATTTTCAGGGTGATCCATGGTTAATGACAGAAGCATTAGGATTTACCATGGTAGTTCCCAAAGATTCCTACTGCGATGTTCATAGGATCTAAGATAATGAGTGGATAACCACTAGGGAGAATCTAAAATTAATTCTTATAGTATGATCATTATATATCACTGAGAAATTATTAGATTCACCAACCTAGAATGAATTAATCTCAAGGTACATATTTACTTTCATAAATTAATTACAAATAATTATTTAATAATAAATCGTTTTGGATATAGTATTCTCTCATTAATTAATATATTAATATATTCTAATGGTAATTTAATTTAGGATTTATGTAAATATTATATTAATAATCAATTGTGAAAAAAAATTTGGAATACCCAATCGGTAACTTCTTCAACTCCCAAAACCCTCAATTAATCCCTAAATCGTATAGGGTTACAAATCTTTATGTGGTGTTTATGAATATTTCATCAAACATATTGAAATTATATGTGTCTGTTATTATGAGTTAATTTGTTTTACTCTAATACCATATTTTATACTCTATGTGTTATCTCAATTATTTATTAATTTATTATTTTTTATATATTTATAATTATAAAATAAATTTAAAATTCTGAATTATGATTGAAAATGTTTCAAGCATGATATCTCTTAAAATTTAAATCATAATAGAATATTGGTATGAATATTAAAATTTTCCATCTCAATATGATACATTACATTGACCAGTTATGATATAAAATAATTTGACTATAAAAATATATTTTCCCCTAGAGTAAAATATACATTACTTGTACAATTAAAGATATCCAAATTTTAAATTCAATTCATAACATCTAATAAAAAGTTCAAATAAAAAACCTATTTCATTTTATATAAAATTAAATTTATAAGCCATTATAAAATATATTCTATTATAATGGGGGTTTATATATTTAGAGGTCAGAGAAATGAATTGTTTTTTAAAATCCCTATACATGTAATCACATACCTTTTCTAGAGAAGAATTTATTAATATTTTAATGTTCATATGAATCAAAATTAATTCCATGGAATATAATAAAAAACATTAAGATGGTACATTAGATACATCACAAATTTCTTCATATAAAAATATTATACTTCACTTAATCCACTAGAGATAATCCAATTTTTATTTTTTCAATATGTACCTAAGGGTAGAATGAGTTCCTTCCATAATGTAAATGAGTGATATATAAGTTAGGAATCATTCTCAGTTAATTAATATCAAATTATTAATGAGATTTATTTTATAATATTTATATTTACATTTTACATTTTTTTAATTCATAGAATGTAATATTTTTCAATTCATTTTTTTATTATATATATTCTATAGAACTTATGGAAATTTTAAAGGGAATCACTATTAAACATTTATAGATAGGATTACCTAGTTCTACCCATACCATGACCATTATATGTTATCGTGGGTTTGGAATGAAGTGAACCTTAAGTAGATATCTAGTTATCCGACAAACACAAATTTTGGTAAATAAATATTTGATTTCTCTAATATGTATATAGATAAATATACCCTACTTATAATGACCTATATTTAATTAGAACATTAAAAACCCTTATATTGTTCTTTAAGGATACAAAATTTCATAGGGAAGAAAGTCATTTTGTATAATATGGTATTTATATATTTCAATCGATATCATTTAAACGCAATTCTAGTTTTATTCATACAAATATTTTATTGGGGGATCAAGAACCAAACACCCACTTCCCTAACCCATTTCTGAACTATGAAGATTAATTATATGTTACAAATAATTAGGTTATAGGAACATGTATCTAATTAATTTATCAGGTTTAATTTTTTATTTAAAATATATGTGTTTTTTGGGCCTAAAATTATGCGTCAACATAGTTAACTGGGTAATTAATTATCTATAGAGATTTTATGAGTGGGGTATTTACTATTAAATTTATAACCATGAAATAGATCTTTAGAATTCATCCATGAACATATGATATTGTATCTCAAAATGTTATCGCCTTCCAATATTCCATTTTTTTGTTTTCATTTCATGTGAGGTATGAATGGTATAATTAGTTTATCCTTGTGCATATAAAGAAGTCAGTAACAATGAGGTCAACTCATCCTATAAAGGATCATATTATATAGTCTTGGACTCACATAGTAGTTTCTTATATTATGATTAATTCTTTCCTAGTAACAATTATTTTCATCTTTTCATCATATACTATCTTATATTAGAATATACCACTTATGAAATCTATTTAATGATGAATAACCATTCAAAATAAAAATAAAATTATAATGAGTATTTAGTTTCTCATTATATAAGGACTCTTTTTCTAATTGCATGAGGATATGTATGTGTGTGACTATGCTATAATTTTTTTCATAATGAAATGGAAGTATCAATTTGACACCATAGATGGAGTGAAGATTTTTAGGGTCAATAATCCAAATGATTTTTTTTATTAATTAGATTGTAGAGAAGGTCCTAGGTCTGAAGTCGTCATTGTTTTCAATGATGATACCCTCAGATGTTGTTATAGTTGATGTGTAGTTTATGAGAAATATTCCTCTATTTTTTGGCCATTTGGGATATTTTTATGTTTTATTTCATGTATCATGATGAGAACATGTAAAACTACCAATGAATTTAGAAGGGGGTAAAACATTATTTTCTTATATGTGTCACTATGTGATAAACCGCCAATGTGGGATGTGTGTGTTGATACCCATCATTTAGCCCAATGCCCACAAAAAATATGTAAGAGATGGGTGTGCTTATACATGTATTTTCGGCTAGGGATTTTAGTCTGATTATGTGGAGCATTAATTGATGGTTCATTGAGGGACGTTTATTAATCATTGAGATGGTGGGTCAAATGATTAATGTGTGTCTTGGAACCTATCATCTCGTCCTACTCCCATATGCTGATGCATGATGTATGAGTTCCCTTTCATTTTTTGTTGGACTGGAATAACTCTTCTTCTTGGTCGGTGGTCGATGTAACCACTTCAACTAAAATAATAGGTCTAATAAATATGTAAGTGTGTGGAAATAATGTTAACTAGTTTTTTATATGAAAAAAATACATCTTGGTCATTTGGGAATTCTAGGGGTGGTACAAGTGGTTCTACTCATTAGGTGTTGGGAATGACATTGTATAATGATACCCTCAAAGGGTGGGCCATTGGGAAATTCAGTCTATTCATATAGGTAATTAGTTCATACTGATCTTGTTTATGAATTCAGGTCAGATTACTCAGTAGAATATGTTCCATTGTGTATATGTTCTATTCTATGGGTACCCACTATTCAAAGTTTTAAAAGGCAAGTTCATTTAATTTATTAAATAGGGCATTGAGAGTCAACATCCTTTATGAACATGAGATCATATAAGATGTGATGATGTTTTTCAACCTCTTGGATGACTCTTCGATAAGGCTATATATTATTATGATATAATATGGAGATTATTTGTTTGTTTCAAATGAGTTAATTTAAATATGGTGATTATTTAAAGTAATTAAAGAAAATTAATCCTTAATATATTTTCTCATAAGTAATAAATTCATTAATTATCTCATTAACAATAAAGGAAAAATGTTCCGTCATTTATGTGGGATTTTAATTCAATTTCATATGACAAGGTATCATTCACATTACCTTTTCACTAACACATTTTTATTTTTTTAACTTATCAATAGTATATAGATTCATTGAATCATCTCTAATAATAATTCAAAAAATAAATATAACCATTCAATACTATTTTGAATACGAATGGCATGATAATGATTCAAATGAAACATAATGTCATAAATGTTACAATTATATTTAAAATATTACTATAATACATTAGGGTGTACTATAGTATCATTATATTTCATATTTATTGAGGGTAACATTTTGATTTAGGTTCTGATATGATGATATGAGGGTACATTAAAGTATTATTCCATTTATTAGTGAATAGTGGGTATAATAGGGTTTTAGGTTTCCTAGATATACTTAATGGTTAAATGATGGTTGGTACCATATTTAAAATATAAAATTTTATTAAACAGTTTAAGAACCAATAAAAACATTAGGGTTAAAAAAAAATTTCATCCATGAAAGTTTGAATATTATAAAAGGAATCAAGGACTCAATGGAATACCTATTGTTACAGTAGTGTTTCATGCCATTTAGATTGGATAAGAATTTTATGGGATTTATGATCCACTTGGAAGACTTAAGTGTAGGATTCAATTTATTACCATCTATGAAATGAGTGTCTATAAACAGGTAATTTAGGTTACCCAGGGGGAATAATGGGTATTCCTAGGTTTTTTTTCATATAATAATGATTAAGATTTTTTTAGGAGTGGAATGAGGTGCCATGTTATTTGGGATTTTCCAAAAACTGGATTTCTAAATATCATTGTTGGGGGACAATTTTTTTTATAGTCATAGTTTTAATCAATATGAGAATAAATATAAAAAATTTATGGTCATTGTAAGAATTCGATTTTTCATAATAGGTAATGATCCATTATTTTTGTTTTAAATGTTTTATTATAGCCTTATGTACATACCCCTTGTGATCATGGATGTTTTGGAGGTGTTTGGGGATAGTTTAGAGCCTAAAATATTTTTTTGGTCTTCAAATGCCCTAGATCATAGCTCGTGCAACGTTAGACAAACTATGCGAGTGGAGGAAGTATCTTCCTCATGGTTTTGGGGAATTGTACGATAGAGGTTGTACGACCATGTGGGATATCTAAAAATACCATCGTTTTGTAGAATAGTTTACACATGGTTACTTCATAGTAAGCCATACCATGCGCTAAAATAGTGTAAAGTTCCACTTGGAGGCAATGATCTACACATAGTTGCCATATGGTTTAGGAAAATTTTGGGGTAACCCATGAGAGGCTACAGTGTGAGTATTCGTTAAAATTTATAAATAAAAAAACCTTTTCTAAATACATTTTTTGGGTTCTCAAAAAAGAATATAACCTTTTTTCATAGGATCTATCATTTGGAACCTACGATATGGATAGATCCCTACTATCCATATGAATACCGTTTTGATCGCTGATTATATCATTAGATCCACATCGGTAAGGACTATGTTCCTTCATATCCATTCTTGTTTCTCCAAAACAATGATTACACATTTTATTTTAGCAAATATGATCTAATATCTCATTCTTCGTCTATTGTATAGATCTCTCCAAAACTATGATGTATAAGGACTCGATACTAGATTAAATCTTTACAACTCAGTAGAGGGAGGTGTTTTTTAATTTAATTCCACATTTTGGGTGATTTTTGGACAATCCATCGTTTTGGCCACCCATTATACATTTCGGTGTGGCCCTGTTTTTTAGAAATCTACACTTGTTTGGATTAGTCGGACCTACTGAGGATGCCCGTAGGTTCCATTTAGGTTATTTGGCACTTTTTTCTCGTTTCAAAGTCACCCATGGGGTGTGCCTTATATAATTAACTTATTTATGCCTATTTAAACCACCCAAAGGTTGTGTTATTCTACATTATTAGTTAGGGGAAGACCATTAATGCCTTAATGTTTTGAGTTGATTTCCTAGGATATAAACTACCTTCACTCCTTGTTATATATTGTGATGTATTTCCTATTTTGATATTTGTGAATAAATTAAATGGATGATTTGAGTGGGTATAACTATATGAATCAACAAATGAATTGTTAAATAGGTTATATGGGTGGATCTTCCAATATTGTTTGAAAATGAGAAATGGATTGCATGAGAGTATTTTCTCATGTATTTTTCATATTGATGTGAGTGGTAATAACATCATTAAATGAAATGATTAAATCAAATGTTCAGATTGAGTGGATTGATAGATGTTATGGGCCAATATCCATGGATCTAGAATGCAGTAGTGTTTTCCTAGGGTCGAATCTTTCCCTTGGGACTGGATTCGGTGAGATTCCTTAGACCTTTCTACACTGTGGATCTATATTTCTTGGTCTTGTATAGGACTTGTCGGTGCACATTCCCCAAGTACTCCAACTATTTCCAAAATCGAGTTTCCACTTGGATTCCCATGGGGCTCGATGTGGATTCCTTGGACAAGATCCATGGATTTGGACCTTCATGTTCTATATTTATTTCAAAGATTCCCTAAATCATTACACCTTTGATATGACCCTCTGGGTATACATTTCACTATATGGCGTGATCGTTGGATTTTTAGACTTCTTTATATAGGATGGATGTGGTCTAAATGACATGGATGGATGTACAACATTTCCTTGTGACTTTTTTTACTTTGTTTATAGATTACTTGTTAAGAGAAAACATTACTTCAGGTAGCCTTGAGAGGTTGTTTAGTTTACCTACCTCAGTATACTTATTTCATGGGAATTCTCTATTTTGTTACTGTTTACCATACACTTTCTAGAACTTATATAGTTTTTCTTACAACTATATAGCCCATGGGTGGTTACGTACAAGGATGTTTTTCTCACACCTTGTTTTCACCCTCTAAGGGGACCAAACATATTATATGGTAGCTCGTGATGATAGAGGAAATAGATCTCATTAAATTTTCTGATTATGTCCATGGGACATGGTAGCATAGGACCAAGGTAAGGCTTGTGATGACGATGGGATACCTTTTTTGTCGTTTTTTTATATTTGGGTTACTTATACTATATTGTATTGAAATGTACCATTTTGGATGATGTCTTTATACATGTAACATCAGATTCATTTTGTAGTTGAGACTTATTGGTTATTGATATGTATTCCTATCTTTCTCTACATCCTATTGACTACTATTATTTCGCTTCCTCTATTTATTGTATATTGGAATTACACTATGATACTCTGGTAGTGAGTGAATAGCCACCCCACTAGCTCAACTAGGCCCTCATTATTAGTTGGTCGCCTCTTTTATTTTGGGATATGTGCTTGAGGACAAGGGGCCAACTGGGATCAGGGAATGATTGGGTGGCATCCAGGTACGAGATGTTACAATGTTTTTTTAAATGGGGTTCATTTCTAGTTTGACATACTCATTGGTGATGATAGAAAGAGATATGGTATAAAATGGATTTGGTAAAAAACTAAACCTAGGATTAGCTAACCCTTGTATAGGGGAATGCAAAATGTCCCAAAATGGATTTCTATTTTTTATGATTTGATGGTTACAGTTGATTAAATTTTACCGATGGGAAACACACTTGAGTTTTAATATTACTATTGATACAATTGGTCTGTTTTATTGCATTTGAAACTAGCTTAGATGATTTTATTCCATTTCATGCATCTTATAGGAACTTGTTACTATTGAAATTCCATGTATTATTCCATGCCATTTATAAAGTTTTGGTCATTGCATTTTTTTGTGATAGTTGAGGTGATTTTTGTTCCTGCTATTGGGTTAGTTGGGTATTGTAAAAATGAATGCTAAAATCACCAATAAATTCATAAGGTTTATTGTCCCTTATACATTGGTATGTGAATCACCGATTTAATATAAATTCTAAAAAACTTTCTATATATATGGTTTGAAAGGGATATAATTATGATATTTTGAGGTGTTATGGGACCTCATGGATTTGAAATTGGTAATGCTTGGTAGTGTGTTCTGGATAACTATATGTGAAATGAAAATGGACACATGAAATGATGGATAGATACTTGACCTAGACCTGGCATTCTAGTGTCCAAGAGGCAGAGTTTATAGTAGTTTGATGATTGTTTCTAATACCATCCTAGAATTAGGAGAATTTTGTGGGTAAGACTTGGTTTTTAGGAGGGATTTTACTTATATGTTCCTTCTATGTTTTGTGATTTGAAGTTGTTCTTTCCAAAGGTGTGTGATTGGAATTATAGAGACATGTAACCATGATGACCTCTAGTGGTACGCCATGTGTGAGTTGATGATGATACAATGGAGATGGTGGTCATTTATCTACCGATATATCATCTTTTATTACTAGACGAGACATTAAGGTCTGTTTAAGAAACTTGTGATGAGGCACAATTATGCGAAGGCTTGTTTCGATATATATATATACCTTCTAGAAAGTACTGCAGCCTATCATGTCTATGGATGAGCTGACATGTGTGTTCCGGCAGAAGAATCCAAATTCTATATAGCTATGTCTTGAGACCACGTTATGGATTTTTTCGAATATGGATATGCATCTTGAGTATAGGGTCAAGATTATGATTTATATGTTTTCTAGAGTAGAGAAGGGATGGTGTGATATTTTGAACCAATATAATGGGATAAAAAATATGTGTTAGGTTGAGTTCCATAATTTTTTCTAGTATTACTTTTACCCAGCGCCTTTTCAAGAAGAGTGGGATAGAAAGAATATGTTTTTTTAGTAAGGTGTTATGATAGTTATGGATTACTCATAACACATTACTGTGATACATCATTATTCAATATTGTTTCCTACTGATGTTCTATTTAGGGTGAGGTGATTCAAGCTAGGTCTCAGACATGCTATCAGTTCTTAGGTCAATGTGTTGAGATTGAATTTTATCACTATGATTGTGAATCAGGCCCTGATCGCATAGAAAAACATGAGGGAAACAGGTGGTACATAATAGGGGAGTGTTTTTTATCACCCTAGAGGATTTATTTCTTTTGGACTGAAGCACCATTTCATTGTTTCCTGTGAGGTTTGTTATATTCATTCTATGGGTTCAGTAATCTTGGTGTTCTACCATTACTATGGTTGGTGAGGCCACATGATGAATCCGTGTGATCACGACCCTGTCATGTGATGGGCATGTGGATGGAAGTGTCACATGGAGCAGTTTTGTAGGACCATCCATCTAGCTATGAGTTGTAGTGGTTATCTCTGACATCTTGTTTATTACTAGGTTCTTTATCTCCATGTCTTGATCAGAGCTGGAGCAGTGTGGTCTAGTCTGTCCAAGGCAATGGTGGTTATAGTCATGGTATCCAGACACCAGTTTGGTAGAGACAACAACGTGGATCAGCTCAGGGTAGTCAAATAGCATCACATGGATGTGTTAAATTCAAGACTTATGTTTTACAACTAATCCAACAAGGGAATGGTTCCAAATTATATATGGTGATAGGTATGATCTTAGTATCTATTCCATTTTTATCTTCTCTATTCAATACATGTGAATCACATAGCTTTATATTTGTTCCAATGTTTAAAATCCTTACGCTAGTTTATTTTCTTTCTGAGGACATTATGTGGCATGAAATAACATTGGAAGCTTGAACAGGTGATGTACTATAGTGTACGAAGTGTCCCCTTGAGTTTGGGGGTGTCTCTATATTTTGGATCTATATCTCCTTGAGATAATAGGGTTTAACTTCATTCTCAGGATGGATTGGCTGGTAGTTTATCGAGGGCACAATGACTGCTATCACCGAATGGTGACTTTTACATGTCCATATGGTGAATATTTTATTTACAAGGGTGAGTGTGATGGGAATGCACGCTGAGATGGACCCAAGATTCATGGGATGGGTGGGATGACAACCCGAATTGATAGTTTGTTTCTGGGTGATTAGGGAGTCAATCAAGAATACATCCCTCCACTAGTTGAGTTATTTAGGTATGTCTTTCCCAATTACTTTTCTTGGTTACCTCATGAGAGAGAGGTAGAGTTATACATCGAACCAGTTCCTAGGATATCCATTTCTCCTTAAGAGATGGCTATAATGTATTTTTATAAGGATCAAAATGTAGCTACAGGATTTGGAGGTGAAGGGGTTTATCAGGACCGGTACATCTCCATGGGGTTATTGAATCCTTTTTTGTGGATAATATGGATGGATATCATTGTCTATAGGTTGAATATCAAAAAATGAAACTAACTGATGATGAAAAACATGTATCCCTGGCAATAGATAGATTGCCAATTTGATCATGTTTGAGGAGCATGAGTGTTCTAGAAGATCGACTTGAGGGTAGGATATTAGCTGGTGTGTGTTTGACCAATAGACATACCTCATGCAACCTTTTTAGTAGGTATTTTATATTTGAATATATGGTTATTTAGTTCGGTATCATAAACGTGAAGGTTATTTTCAAGGCGTTGATGAACCATGTGTTCCATCATTATATGGACTCATTTGTTGTGGTTTTGGTTGATGATATCTTGGTATATTCTCGCAATTGACACAACCATGCAAAAAAATCATGAAATTTATTTGAATACATTAATAGAGCATCATTTATATTCCATGATATCAAAGTGCCACTTTTGGATGGACCATATTCAATTCATTGGTAACATTATCTCAGGGACAACAGTGTTAGTGGACCCATTGATGGTGAGAGCTGTAGTTTCTTGAGAATATCCCAATATCATCATTGAAATTCGATGTTTCTTTCTGATAGCTAGTTACTATATGAAATTCATATAGAACATCTCATTTATATAAGTGTCATTTATGGACTTGAATAAGAATGGTGGTACGTTAGTTTTTTGTGATTCATGCGAGATAAACTTTCAGAAGCTTACCGGGAGGTTGACAACAGCACCAGTCCTAAAACTACCAGTGTAAGGGAAGAGTTACATGGTGCACTATTATGATTCATGTATTGTTATAGGTGTAGTTATTATGTATGGGGATCGAGTTTTTTCTTTATGGGTCTCAATAGTTGAGGCATCACTAGAAAAATTACCCAACAAATAATCTCTAGCTAGCAATGGTTGTACACACATTGAGATGATAAAGAGGCTATAGACTAGGAGTGTATTTTCTGGTATACACGAACAAGAAAATCCTCCAGTATATCTTTACACAGCGTGATCTAAATATGAGGCATTGAATGTGGGTGGAGTACCTACAATTTTTTGATTTTAAGATTTCTTCTAAAATTGATAAAGGCAATGCAGTGGCAATGCACTGAGAAGGAGGACTTGGATACAAGCAGTGAAATTGGGTAGTAGTGAGTGGAAGCTTATGATTTTGTTCACTGATATGCATCAGAATGTTCTTGACAGGCTAGGGAAGTCCTTTCTATCATCCTTAGATGAGAACTCTACCCTATTTGACAAAGTTAGGATAAGGTACCTATCAAATTTATATGACCTAGATCTATAGGATTGTGTGTAATGGGAGGACCCACCTCCTAGTCGGATGGTTGGAGATTATGAAATCCTATAGATCCATGGATGTGTTTGGGTTCCAATGGATATAAAAAAGGTGGTGATGTGGGAGTTTAATGAATAATCATGTTATGTTCATCTCAGTGTCACTAACATGTATTGATAATTTCATTGTTAATATTGGTGGCCGAGTATGAAAATATTGGTAGTTGTATTTTTTACAAGGTGTTCTGCCTATCAGTATTAGAATGCATAACATTTGCGACCAGTTGGGATTTTATAGCACTTACCTATTCTGGACTGGTAATGGGATGACACCATGACATATTTTTTGAACGCTTTGTCGATGTCTCCTCGAGGTAATGATGTTGTGTGGGATTTTGTTGATAGGATTATGAATTTCAATCATCTATTGTCAATCAATGAGACCTTATGCGTTGAAGATCTCAACAGATTGAATATCTGAGAGGTGGTGTGACTACTAGTGGTCTTGAACACTATCATTTCAGATGGACATAGGTATTACACCTCATTTCACGAAATGATTATCAAGGGTACTGGGTACAATGGATCTTATTAGCACAAAATTCCACCCTTATACCCTCTTCCAGTCAGAGCATACGATACAGGTGGAAGATGAAATGTTGTAAGCATGCATCCTAGATTTTGGGGGCTCAAAATAGAGGAATATTACCTAGGAATAGTTTTCCTACAATAACAATTCTTATGTGAAAATAAAGGTGTAAACTTCTAGGTATTTAGATCGTAGGCCCTTCCATTATCGCTTGTGCTGGATAGAGGTAGGAGAAAAAACTTTACGGGGACCACATCTCCTATATATTAATTCTGAGCAGGTCTAGTTGATATAGAAGTGAATGGATACATTGTAGTATTATTAGAAGACTTATTCTAATCACTATTTAACACCTCAAGATTTTAGGTTAGGGATGGTTTTTTCTTGTGTGTTTCACCGAGGTTGGTACAAAAGTTGATAATGAGACATGGTAATATTTCAACAAGATATGTTGAGCAGTTCAAGATTATAGAGAGAGTATGGTCGATTGCCTATCAGTTGCAATTACCTTAGAGGAACCAATACATGCACGACATCTTCCACATATCTCAACTATTCTGTTATCATTCATACATGTGTCAAACTATTGAGACCATGGAGGTTGAGCTCCATGATGATTCTTCCATTGAGGAGCACCAGATTCATATCATTGATAAGAGCATGAAGTTCCTCCAATTCCGATCAATTACTCATGTACGGGTGCTATGACAGTAAGAATATTTAAAGAATGAGACCTTGAAGATGGAGGCTGACATATGTTCTCATTGTCTAGAGTATTTCTCAGAATAATCTTGACAAAATTTTAAAGAAAAATACTAGGATGAATTTCTATAAGTGGGAAGATTATAAGAACCAGGTTTTCATATATTTTATAGATCCTTTTCATTTTTGTGTATGTTCATTATTATGGCCTTACAATTGTACCCCATGTGATCATTGGTTTTTTGGAGGTGTTCGGGGATTTTTCCGAGCCCATAACCATGTTTTGGACGTGAAATGATCAGGAAAATTCTTTGTGTATGTCTTGTTAATGGTTAGACTAACCCTACAAGTGGAGGTTGTATCTTCTGCACAGTTTTGGGAAAACATGGGGTAGAGGCCACATAACAATGCAGGATGTCTGAAAAGTTGTACATTTTTACAAACAGTTTCCACATGATTATTGGACGTTTGTCTTGACCATGTAAGGTAACCGTACGATGTTCCACATGCAGGCAGTGAGTTTCTCATAGTTTTCATAAGATTTGGGGAACCGTTTGGGTAAACCATCTGCACCTAATATGAGTGTTTATAAAAAAATTAAAAAAACATTATGCCCATTTTTGGGTTTCTCCTCAATGTAGTGACCACTCTAACATTGTATATCTCTTTTGGACCATTTCATAGGGATTTATCTCTACTATCTCTCCGATCATTTTTTTGATTGTTGATCGTCTCATCGAATCTGCATCAGTAAGGCCAATGGTCCATTTTAGTCATTATTGTTTCATCTGAACTGTGACTATATTGTTTTATTTTAGTATCATATGACATATTATTTATTTCTATGTTCGTTCTATAGATCTCTCCTAAATTAGGATTAATTGGGACTCGATACTAGATGATCTCTCTACTATCAAGCTAAGGTAGGTGGTATATAATTTCTATCAGTTGTCAAATTCTTTTCAGGCATTCAAAATTTTTATTACTCATCAAACATTCTAGTAAAACCCCTTTTCTTATAAAGGTACTATTGGTTGGTTTAGAAAAACATAGTGATGATTATTGTAGGTTTCGTTTAAACGTGTTCACACTCATTTCACATTTCAAGGTCACTCATCGGGTGCTCCATAGAGAATTAGCATATTTATTCATATTTAAACCACCCAATGGGTGTGTTATTGTGTTTTCCTAGTTAGAGGAATCAAGTTAACGCCTTAATGGTTTGAATAGCTTGCCTAAGATATGTACTGCCTCCTTGCCTTTAAATATATTATGATGTCATTCTTAAATTGATAGTTTGTCTTAAATAAAATTGATTATATGGGTGGGTATACCTATATGAATTGACTACTGTCTTGTTAAATGTATTATATGGGATTATAGGACCATATGTTTTGTAAATAAGAAATTTAATGCATGATTGGGTATTCTCATGGGTAGTTATTGTTTATGTGAGTGGCTATAATCATGGGGAATTAATTATTTAAATTGAATTGTCTAATTTAATAGTGTGAAGGATTCCATGGACTACTCTCTATTGATCCAGAATGCAGTAGTGGATTCCATGGTTGGACTCTTTCTCTTGGTTCTCGATTCTATAGGATATCTTGGGCCTTGATACCCGGTGGATCCGGCATTCTTGGACTCACATAGGGAATGTTGGCACACATGCTCCAAGGACTCCAACCAGTTCGTGTATTGAGTTTCCTCTAAGACGCCCATGGGAATTGATTTGGATTCCTTATAAGATATCCTTGGATACGACCCTTCATGGTCTCGATTTATTTCATGGATTACCTTGTATGTGAAACTTCAGAACTGTACCTTTGGTTCTACATTTCACTGTACAATGTGGCCATGGGATTCCTTAACCTATTTATACCAGATTTTTGTGGTTTACTTCACATGAATGGATGTACGTCATGGCTGTGTGACATGATTATATAGTCTATAGTTTCCTTTTTAGGTGTGACACTTCTTATAGGTATCCTTGAGAGGATCTTTAGTTTACCTACCATAGAATACGTATTCCAAGGGAATACACTATTTTTTTTAATGTTTACCTTACACATGATAAAACATATAGTATTTCTTTTAGAACTATTTAGACTATGTGATGTATCCTATTGGGATGTTTATTTCCCACTATGTTTGGACCTCATTAGGGACCCAAAAAGATTATATTGTTTCTGGTGATGATAGGGGAAACAACCATGGAACTGGTTGTAGATTTTGTCTTTGTTGTAGGGAAGTATATGGCCAATCTAAAGCTTGAAATTCTATTGGGATACATATTGGGTATTTTTTTCTTTTTGGGATACTTGTACTATGTTGTATTACAATTTACTGTACTGGATGTTTTTTAGATACATGTATTATCCACATTATTTTCAATATGATACACCTCTGGTTATTGATATGTATTCATGTATTATCTTGCATTTAGTTGACTGTTGTTTTTTCACATTCACTATTTATTGTATGTTTGACATCCACTGTGATACTATGGTAATAAGGGCATTGTATCCTTAGTAGCTTTCCTCGACAAAGTAGACAACTACATGAGATTCATTGGTCCTAGAGGCTTTGGCCCCCACACATTTTCTCACTTAATAAATAGAAAGAAAAATATACAAAACCCAAATGAACAAGGAAAAGGGACCATAAAATTGATTCCCCATTCATCAAAAATTTCACAGAATATTATGGGTTGTTGGGGAATTTTGCATCTCCTAGAAATGTTCCCAGTGTGTTGGAAATGATTGTATGACATAAAAAAGAACATGGTCATCATGGAATAATCTAGTACAATATAATAGAGGGTCAAAGACATTCCTATATTTGAATTGGTTTCCAAATTGTTCTCCATATGATTGTGTGTGACAGAAATGAAGAATTGACTCAAACTCATGATCATGAACACACCCCCAAATAACATGAACAATACACATATGATAGTTGTATAGATCATCCCAAAAAAAAATATTGACTCACCCTTTATGTTTTGGACATGATGTTTCTATAAGATTACAATAATTTCAAAGTCAACAAGATAGTCAACTAAATCAGCATAAAAAGGATACATACCATAAATGGAATAATTATTATCATTAGGGAATGCGTCTGGAAGTGGTACCTTGTCCAAGGTCGTAGCCTTTATTGTGTGAGTAATACTTCTCATGTCATTCCCTATGTTGTTTTATGAACTCATATTTTAATTTATCTCAATATCAAATTCTCGAAGAGGAATCATCCATTGGATAAGTCTGGGTTCTGTTTCTGGCTTATTTAAGAGTTACCATAGTGATGTATGGTTGGAAAAAACAACTACATAGAGAATAATAAATATTAACGGGATTTTTATAATGAAAATATAATGCATAGAATATAATATCAATTTTTTTGAGTTTTATTGGGTATAATACATTGTCCTCGAAGCATAGTTGTTCACATTTTAACATCCCTCCACCCTCTATGATAAGACGACTCCAAATGTAATGTTTTAAGCATCACAAATCATCTCTAATCTAATGTCCTACCATGGGGGTTGTATGATTGGTTGAGTGGTCAAACACTATTTTTTCTCATCAAAGGCAATCCTTTAAAAATTAGTAAACAGAAAATCAGATTTTTTGATGTAATTATGACATGGGATGAGAAATATAACAAAAATATTTAATGAACAACCAATAAAATCCAGAATTCCCTAGTAAATATCAAACATCACACACACATGAAGGATACAGTTGGGATGAAATAATATCTACCTTAGATCTATCAACCAATATACAATCATTCGACAATACATTCCATATGACAATCCCATGCTCTACCATGAAATGAATCCTTTCAATGTTTACAATCAGATTCTTCTCTATTTAATGATTTAAAATTGATCCCAAACATGAGATACCATCCTCAAATTAAGACCTATAAACTGTAAAATCATCCATAAATACCATAATGATGGTCTCGATAAAATTAGAAAAAATACTCACCAAGCATCTCTGGAAGGTACCTGGGGAATTACAAAGTCCAAATGGCATCCTCCATTATGAAAATGTGTCAAATAGACATGTAAATGTTGTCTTATCATGATCCTTAAAGGATGTAGGAACCATAAAATATCCCGAAAATCATTCCAAGAAACAATAATGTCACTTCCAAGATATTCTCTCAAGCATTTGATCAACAAATGGGAGGTTAAATGGCCCTTGCGAGTTGATTGATTTAATTTCCTATAATGAATACACAGACGCCAACTATTTTGTACCCTCAACAGAAATATATCCTCTTTATCATTTTTATCTATATTAACACCAATTTTCGTAGGCACAACATGAATATGACTCACCAACATGGAATCCAAAATGGGATAAATTATACATTCCTTGAGTAATTTTCCAACATTATTTTTAACAACATCCGAAATAGTTGGATTGACTCACCTTTGTGGATGTCTAATTAGTTATTTTCCATCCTCCAAAGGAATCCTATGCATGAAAATAGAGGTACTAATACCAGCTATGTCAGTCAGGGTCCACCCAATTTCCTTGATGTCCTCCCTCAAAAGATTCAAATTATTTTCTTCATGTTCAAAAGGGAGAATCTTAGCAATGATAACAGGTGATTTCTCACCACTTAACAAGTATGATTGTTTTAGATGTGGTGGAAATGGAATGACTTCCAATTTAGGGGTTGATGTATGGATTGAAAAATTTATGGAACTGAAATATTTACACAATGAACATCATTATCAAAATCTACTTAAAAAATTTCACTGAATAAGGCATCAAATCCATCATAATACTCAAACTCCATGTCATAGTAATATTATGAATAATCAAAAAAGATAATATGAATCAATTTAAAAATAAAAAAGAGTTGTTTTTTCATTAGAAACATGTGTTGAAGTTCTCTTAGACATCAATAAAGAATCAATACTCACAATCACTACAAGAATACAACAATACATTTCCATGGGGTTTTTATTTGGAGGTTCAAAATGGGGGATAACAAAAGCAGAATGGCCCTTTGAGGGTTACTTTATGGAGTCTATAATATTAAATATTAAAACTTCATCTACAAATATCATAGAAATTATACCCACATGGACATTTCCAATCATTTTTATATGTTTTAGGAAGGTTCTACAAAATGTAATGGGTGCAATATAATTTATCTTATCGTACTCCAAGTTACGCATGTAGCAATCAGGTGGAATGATCTTGTATCATAACTAAACAATTACATCCTCAAGGACTCCTGCTGAATATGTTGTAGTTGTATTCACTAATTGTGCAACTACACTCGTCGTCTTCAATTCACCAACCAGTAAATAAGAGTATATAGATTGATGAATCACATTAATGGAAGATCCTAAAACACATAAATCATATAAAAAGTGTAACTCCCCTATGGTGCATAGTATGATGAATGTAGTGGGATCCTTTCACTTTGATGGAATTTCTAGGGTTGGTGCAATGAGTGTGGACACAATCCTTCTAATATTGATCATCTTATTTCCATTGATCCCTCCTCGATTGGTACAATGTTATTTTAAAAATTTATCATATCTTGAGATTTTGTTTATTTCATCAACGATAGGGATATTGTTTTCAACATTCTTGAATGTATCCATAATATTTTATTGCATCATCACTTTATCCATCTTTTGGATTTTTACAACTCTATTTTGAAATAGAAGAGAATTAGGGGGAAAAACATTAATCTTTTTCTTACCATTGTCTTTCTCCTTGGTCTATTCATTAGTGGTTCTTGAATTAGGCCTCTCCAATGTTGAGCTGAATTCCAATGGAATTTCAGGAGTAGATGTTTCAGTTTTTTTCTTCCCACTTCTCATTGTGATACTGCTGACATTTTCCTTGGGATTTGGATTAGGCTAGGAAAGAATAATTTCAGAGTTCTTACTTACTAGTTCATTGATGGCAATGGAAATATGTATCATTTGATTCTTAAATTCCCTCATCCCTAAACCCCGACTCTTCATCTCATTATGTTTATTAAGAACAATTTTTATTAAAATTTCAACGGTGTTAGAATCTCCCTTGGGTGGGGGATTCACTTGTTGTTTTCGGGTGGTTGGATTTTTTATTCATGGGCTTCAAATAATCATTGGGGTTGTTCTAAATATTTCTTATAATGAGGTGGATGGTAGATGTTTTCTTGATAAGGGGTCCTCTTTTGTTTTAAATACCCATAACTAGTTTTTATTGTTTCTTCCACCCCTGTTTATATGTTGGTGAAATGGAATCATACTTTTTTTGGGGTTGTGGGTGTGGTTTCTTCTGATATGGTCTCCTAAGGAATACTATTGTATAATCCAATAACTCATGTAATTGGGGGAAATAGTCAGTTTGGTCCTCTTTTCTAGTTCAACTACCACATGGACTTAGAATATTTGGTTGGTATGTCTTTTGAGCCTTTGAAATCTTCATCACCATGGTGGTAAATTCTTCAAACATAGTATCGATTAGAATATTTTCAATAGAGTAAGGACGTGACTAATGTATTCCTTTAACATGTTTTCTACCTCAATCACCAATTTATTAAGAGTTTTGTACCATCTTGTAAATCAACGCACATGAATCTTCGAGAATATTTTCGAACAATTTCCCTCTAGATACAACATATTCCATGCTACTCTCTATAGGTGTGATTCCTTCATAGAAGTACTAGATGTGTAGTTGATCCCTGATTTGTTGATGTGGGCAGCTTGGATACAACTTCTTGAATAACTTCCAGTCTTCATTCCTTGACTCCCCATGGTATTTCTTTAATCATGAGAACTCGTTATGGATATAAGTGGTCTTTTATGCTAGAAAAAATCTATGTATGAAAAGACAATTCAAATCATTCAAACATGTTACATCATTAGATAGTAAGTAATGCATCCAATCCTTTGTAGTTCCATCACGTGAGAATAAGAATGCTCTTTGTTTTATTAGATCGTCATATACATTTATTGGTTTCATCTTTGAGGAAACCATATTAAATTTTTTAGATATTTTTGGGATCCTCACCAAAGAGGCCTTGAAATTATTGAATTTTGTGAATTAATAATGATTTTAGTTCAATGTACATTTTGAGATTTAGAAATGAAATAAAATTTTTAGGTAGGTAATATCTAGTTCATTAAATTATTAAATTGTTATATTCTATTCATTGTTATTATTTTCAGCCATTGGTTCTTTTTTTATGTTTTATTTGGAATTATTTTAAATTATAGTGTTACTTGAATGGAGGAATTATCCAACTAGTTGAATGATGAAACATCCGATGGATTGAGAATGTCAGATTTGATCCGTATGGATGTGTTCATTCTCAGGGTAAAGACCTAAGAGATATTTGGGATTAGTTCATTTCATAAAAAAAATTATATGATGAAAAGCGAACCATCAGAAAAAGATAAGAGGTTTGGGTTGATTTTATGAATAAAAGAAAAGTATAGAGAAAAAGTTGAAAACATCTGGAAAGGGAAAAAATGAGGAGAAGAAAATAATAAAATAATAAAATAATATAAATACATTTAATTGGTTATGTTATGCACATGCCTTCCCGAAAAGATTTTCAATTTGTAAGGTGCTATCCTGGGTGATGTCAAATGATATTCGGTTTTGGGTTATTTATGTGGAGCATAGTATCTGACCATGGTCATCTATCAAAGGACATAATTTTAAACAAAATATTAAAGGAATTTTAAAATCAAAATAAAATAAAATAAACTACATAGAAGGATGGTACAGTTGTTCATTTTTTAAAAATTAATAAGAAAATTTTTTGTCAAAAATTATTATAATTTTTTTTTGAATTAAAAATGGCTTGATATAACTAAAGGAGAAGAATTTAAAAAAATAATTTAAAAGGGGTAATTTATCTAACTCATCCAATTCAATTAATTATAATTATTTATGATTTAAATTAATATCCACTTAATTATCATCCCCTAAATTTTTAACCCTCAAACCCTAAGGGAGTTAACATAATCACAAAGATGAAATGAGTTAAACTCGAGGTATCTTCATAACATGCAATCGTAGAACCGTTATTTGATTAAAATTGTATATCTAGATTTTGGTCATTAGTAAATTAGGGTACATATCTATTCTAGAAAATGAGGGTGAATTGTGTTCTGGGATTATATTTGACCTCTAATATTTATTCCCTATTGTTTCGTTTCACTTGTTAAGGTGTAACTCTCAAAATTCTCAAATTACTCGACATCATATGTGTTTTCCTGAATTTTTCATTCGAGTTATATGTTTAAATTATATTTAAAACTCAATTTATAGATCATTTTTAGTGAATTACAGTATCTCATTGATTAAATATTAATCATTGAATAAGGTAAGAGGTAGAGAAATTACTATAAAGAACTACACTTCCATGGGCGGTGTTCTTAACGTAAAATCATTTTTCATTCACAACGGTTTAGAATGTGTATAACACAATCATGTTTCTAATCACAAATTCCAACCCAAATAAAAATATTATAATAATATGAAAAATGAAAATAATAGAATAAATGGATGGAAAATTATTATTTTAATGAAATCGCAATAATATTACAAAGTGACGTATAAGAAGAAGGCTTCGGCAAACGGATCCTAGATTCAAGAGATCTACCTAAATGAATTCCTATATAAAGGGATTAAACCCAATTTTCATCTTCCTTCAATCTCCTAATGAATTTAACAACCACATAAAATGAGAAAACACCACTTTATATAGTTGAGGAGATTCTAGGTATCATGTGGTTCCAAATGTGAATTGGTAAATTCTACCTAATAGTTTATCCCAAGTTTCAATACTTATTTCACATTCAATATACCTGAAACAGATATAATTCCTGAAGAGTGATTTATGATAAAATTTTCATTCAATATCCACTCCAAATTTAGACCTTGTTCATGAATGTATGTAGAAGTTATATCCCTAATACAATACATATGTCCAATCTGATGACTCCAAGCTATCTTTGATTTCATATCCCATTATGTATAGTAAAATGAACAATTTAGCTCATATGTTTTGTATTAATGTTGTATCCCATAAATACATGAAAACATTTAAAATAATTCTAAATAGATATTTCAAATAAATTTATTTATTTTCGAAATAATAATGTGATTTTAAAGGGTAAAATATGAATTTTCATAAAATTTTCAAATCAATGGTCTAATCCAAAATATTTTATGAATAAAAATATTTAACCAAATGTGAGGAAATGTTTTCATTTATAATAAATAAAATATTCATATTTTTTTCTAATCAGTGGAATCTATGTCAAGGAAGTTACTGTCATGTTAAAGGAGGGGAAGTTATACCGTTTATGTTTTTATAACTAGTACTAATGGTGTGTCTTTTATGTTCACACAACATAGTCTAATGTGTTATATAGTATTAAATCATATCAGAAGGATTATTAGAAGAAATATTTTCACAAATTATAATATTGTGGGTCCTATTCATTCATGCCCCTAAAATCATGTATTGACAGATTAATTTGTTAATGGTTTAGGTTTATACTCTAGTTTTTCATCCCTGAATACTCAACTCATTAAAATAACTCTTTGATGCTATAGGTGGTGTTATATTAGAATGGTATCCTCTTTATATGCACATTATAACATTATGGATAGATAAATGAATAAATATAGGTAAAATTGTTGGTGGGAACATGTGGGAGAAACATTTTCCTTACCCTAAGGGTGGTAAGTAAATCGATATACTGTCCCCCAAAGTTGGGAATTTAAAAAATAAAGAATAATATGGGAATACCATGGTATATAAATGGGGATTATATTAAAGATACCCAAATTGATTTTCATATCATGTTATAATTATAATTTAGTAAAAACACATTATGGTTGAAAATAACATGAGTGGATATTTTTTAAAAGTAACCAACTGTTTTAGGGACAATAGATGAACACAGATGATATTGCTAACCTCTCTAAGGGAAACACTATATACAGCCTACATTATAGGTAATGGAAATGTGTAAAAAAAATTCCTTGGGTTTAACATCCATTCTATAATGGAATTATGAGAATATATATTTGGTTTCTTCATTATGATAAAGTTTGGGCTTATATATATAACCCGTCATATTGTAAAATCAGTCACATTATCCATTATTAATATGGAAACAATATTCTTATGTTAGTGTGTTACATATATTTTTTATCTTATATAATCTAATTGAACATTATTTGTTGGTATTATTATTTCCTATAGATTAAAAAAGTGTATGTGTAATGGTTTACTCTATTTTTATATGTATTTTTATTTTACATGCATAATAATGTAATTTCAACTTATTCTTAGAATACTTAATGATAATTACCCTAATTTGAACATTTGATGATATATGGTGCACATTAATACTTTGTTTCTTGGATTATTTCTACACTAGTGGGGGAATTAGTTCTATTTTGGGTTTCTCTCTAGAGTTTTTTACATGTATATTAATAAATGTGTATATTTTCACTCCATCATAATATTCAATTTTTTAATGGGTTAAAAATTGTTTAGAACCATCGTGGTAGATGATAATCTATGATTTTTATAATAATATATATTTGAACATGGTTTTTGTGGAATTAGAGTGAAAAGATTATTTATGTATGAATGTGAATGGTTTACAAATTAAAGTGATGGGAAATTGTATATGGTTACACATTGGTTAACATCTATAGTAAATTAAAAAATGTTTTGTCTGTGATAGAGATTTCAGAAATCCATAAGTCATATTACTTCTATCAACATTTAAGAATGCTAAAATTTAATGATGTACCATGACAAGTTGACACCAATATACTTTCATTGAATCAATGTTTTTGTGTTCTAAAGGAAAGTCATCAATGTCTTTCACATATTTTAAAGTGACAAGTTACTATAAAATCATTATTTTTCTTTGAAACACAATAATCTCATCTTCCATCACAAAATATAATTTATAATAACTTATTCTATGAGAGGTTTTCACTTTTATACATGGAATTGAAATGGAATTGGCTTTAATTTCTTTCTATATAAATGGGTTTTACACCTTTATATGGCCTTGTTCAATTTCCCGATTCATGTAACGAAAGTTCATTATTCATAAAAGTGTTCCAATGTGCTATAGTTACATTTTTATGTATTAATTTCATATCCATTAATGGATTTATACTCAATTAAAATCACTTCTACATAAACTACTGATGATCAAATATTTACATGTGATATCTAAACATTCACATATGTAAAAAATTTCACACGTTTTCTCACAATATAAAATAATTTACTACAAGTTTATTTTTTTACTTTGGTTTGATAATATCTTACAAATTTATAATATCAATATAGGAAATTAGTATATGTTTGTTTCATCATAATATTATTGTGCTTCAGATAGAGGGAATACAATGGTTAGTAATATCAACGTTGATTTGTTCCATCACATCTAACTGAACTACAATATATTATAAAACCTACTAGGTTATTAAATCTATATTTGCAATGATATAAATGGGTAATTTTATATATATTTGGAATTATGGATGGTACAATAAGCCAAAATTTAATATAAAATTTGGTGATCATGTGGTTTTGTACTTTCTAGATATACCCATGTAAATATCCTATCAAATAGATAGATCACAACTAGGGGAGGAATATATTTTTCCAATAATAGTTCCCAAAAACAATAGGTTTATCCCTACAACAGTCATCAATCAAAAACTACTATACTCTATTATTTTAACATCATTATTTCTTTCATCTCTGGTCAATCTAAGGTTTGGAGTTAGTAGTGGGGAATTTTCTTCCTCGATAATCATTATGTTTTAGAGGGAATGTATATATTGGGATCATCGGTGCAATAATCCACTCAAAACCCCTCACAAGTCCTTAAAAATATATGTTGTAGTCTCAAAATTAATATTTTTAGTCTATAAACATGTTGATATGGTTATAGAGATCACTAACTATTGGTATAATATTATAAATATATATTATTTGATACATGTGAATGTGAGCCTCTATCCCATAGATATCCATAGTATAGGATGATTAAAAATAATTATAGTCATGTGTGATTAGTTTTTATAAGAACCAATGGTACATGAATATAGTTATAAGGATATTTTTTTGGTTAATAGATTTCAATGTGTTTTCAAACATATGATATATTCCCAATTTTAACTTTATAAAAATATTCCTTATGCGTATTAGCTTCAGATTCTTTTAGATACCATTGGATAAGAAATTAAACTATGAATGAGAAATTGTTTCCCATTGAAACATAAAATTAAGAAATATGGGACCTAATTTCTTCATTTTGATTGTTACTAAAATATAATAAAATTATTTTATGTTAGACTAACAATAAAATAGACCTTTCGTGGGAATATGTTTTTATAATGTTTTTTAGTGGGTGTTTGAAACTGATTAGTGACTTCCACATAGATGTTTTCCCCAACACTTTTATATAGGATACAAGGTTGTAATATGTTCTTTAGATCACCCTAGTGGTTCCATCCATGGATAAGTTTAAATGGATGTTATGCCATATCGGTCAAAGTGGGTATTTTATATTGTTGTGAACCCCCTATTAATTTATGTATTAGATGGTTGATATTCATATGTTATATAATTAATTATATAACAAAACCATTATTCCCCACTATAAATATAGGCCTTCGATTCTATATATTTTCTATTCAGGGGAAGTGTTCATAAATGGTGAATCTCATATATGTTCACTAAGATGTTATAATTTGTTCATTTTTATTTTATTTGATGCACAAAATGGGTGGTTGAATTATATTGGATGGAACATTGTGGAATATCACACACATTTGGTGTCATTTCATGATATAATAATCTTAACAACAATATATAGTCTGTCATAGTGACAGATCCTTGTGAATTTTTTCTAATATTACTTATAATCTTTGTGTATGAAGTAGATTTCATTGCAATTTTTTTGTGAGGTCTGTTTGGATTGAATATTCTCCATCCCTCTTGAACATTCTTGAAGTGGTTTATAAGCATAGTCTTCATCATAATGGGACTTATTTATGAACAACCATGATATTATGGAAAATTGGGGACACAATATATAAAAAATAAATTAACAGGGATTGGATATGTTATATCTACAAAAGGAATTGAATTCATAGACAATCATATTAGGGATATTGTGTAAACAATTAAATTGTTGGTGAAAAGATAAATTAATTGAAATGTTGTTGATATAATCTTCTTGTTCTCAATTATTCATTGAAAAGGTAAAACATGATTAGTTATGTCCTTTATGAATGATATATTTGACAGATCTTTAATCATCATGAACAATATATATTCTAAATAAGATAATGTGTTTGAGGATTACAATTTCAATAGTGATGATTTAGGATAAAAGGTGACAAATAACAAGATGAAATGGTTTTTATGATGCTAAAAAATCCCTGAGATGAGGTAATATCTTTCTTTGATTGTTTTCGATATTTCTCACTCATAGATAACTACATGATTCATATAATTTATAGGACTATTATGATTTATTACATCCAATAAATCCTTCTATGTATTTTTGTGCCCATGATGTGTCTTCATCTTTGTTGAACATGTGAACCAGTATAATGAGAAGTCCCTTCTTGCTGATATTTTCTATTCCATCCTTAACAAATCTAGAGTCTTGAGATCTGATAAACAATTATAGACTTCAATATTATGAAAAAAATCCCAATCATGAATTATTAAATTAATCTATAATATAGGTTAAATGATAATTATTTTCCTTATAAATTATGACAGTTCTTACTAAACTTTGTATAAATATGGTCCATGGGTATCATAAGAGATTCATCCACTATGGGTTTATGACATCATTTAGTAATCCATTATGTGACTCCCGTATTGAAGTCAATTTATCAAAGATAAAATTTTAGCCTAGTGAGAAAATATTTTTATTATCATTGTGATATTATTATTTCATAACCTCTTCATACTCTAACCATTATAATGTGGACATAGAAAATTGAATGTACATTAGAGTCATAGGGAGTTCAAATACCCTTTTATAAATTTCATCTTTGTTTCCCACTATAGGATCTAATATTGAAATGATATAAGATCTTATTTATTTTATAAATTTACCTATAATCATTTCATATATAATTATTTTAAATTATTTAGGTGGTTGAAAAAAAAATATTGAAATACTTTTAAATGTCAATCATATGAATCTGAAGGATTGGTTATTAGGCCAAATTACTAATTTATCCTTATTTGTTCAAAAAAATTCACATTCATTATGATAGTGATAGTTAAAAATAAAAATTACTTCTTCTAATAATGATAAAAAACTTGTCTAATCATGAAAATAAATCATATTCATTGTACTGAGATATATAATTACTCATTTTTAGAGCGGTTGAGTTGAGAGTACTTGTTATCCCTAGATAAATGGGGGTGTGATCTATTACATTGAATCCTCATTCGATCTGAAGTGTTTATGTTCATTTTATAGCTTAAAGTAACCATGAAGTAGATTCCAAAACATCACTATTTTCCTAATTTTAATGTGTATGATTATACTATTCATTGTATTATATGTTTTATAGTTGAAGTTATCATCACTCCACATAAAATGGAGCCCCATATAAAATTATCCTAATGATTTTATAAAAGAAATGACATATGAGAGAGACCTCCTCTGTTCTAGAAGTTATCATAAAACACAAACCACTAAAAAATGTGAAAATTGATTTAATGTCTGGAAATTAAATAAATAATAATAATATTAGAGAGTAAGTATTTTCATAACCTGTATATTATGATCATTGAAATACCAATAGAGAAGATATGTAACAAGGTGGGTTATATCCAATGTCATCATATGGACATATAATGTAGTAGATTTCATTATATGGGGGATTGGACATTGATCAAGGAGAAATTTCATTTTCATGAATTGAAGGAGACACAATTAAAATAAATATATGAGGAATGAATTAAGAACTACATAATATAATTTATAAAGAAGGGTATAAAATAGTTAGAAATATGTTTGGAGATGAAGTATCAACTCCAAATATATATTATCATGTGGATGGTGTATGCGGTATGAAATTCATTGTTTTTAATAGATACTAAAAATAAAATTAATAAGATAACAACTAATGTTTAATATATTAGATGATAATGAAAATAACTATACATTATGGTGGTAAAATTGGATACCCATAAAGCATTAGAGCCTAATAGGATAAGAGAGTTGTATAAACAGGTCACTAATTCAAATCATTTTTTGGTTGACATTAGGGATTTAGCCGGAAAACATTTATTTTTATGATAAAATCCAAAAAATTATTCATCCTACTAGAAATATATTTTTTACAAAGTGCCTCCTTGTTAAATATTCTCGTATTAGTTTGGTCACTTCAAAACTTCACATTCCCATTCATTGTTTGAGTAGGAATAGAATTAGTTATCATAATTAAAGCTAGAATGATAATATATACATTTTATTCTTCATGATTATTCCAATATTTATGATATAGTATATTAATTTGCTAATATATAATATAAATTATCATAATAAATAACTAAAACAATTACTTAACTCAATTAAACCTTATTAGAATTGTGGGTTTTAATAATTTATGATCTATTGATCTCGATCCATGGATTGAAATAGTAAAAGGTCAAATTTGAAATTATAAATAATCTCATGTAATGTTATATTTAATAAATATATGCTTCATATATTCCATCACTATATGGTGAGTTTTTTATTTTAAATAATTTAACAAAATCATTCTCTCTATATATGTATTTCTTTCTATGGTTATTGTCTATTAATATGTGATATGTTATTCACATTATGGTATGTTTTAACAATTTTGATAATTTATAAATGGGATATAATACTCTCTATGATGCATTGATGTGGAAGAATATAGGTGGTATATATATAATGGTCATATATCATAATCTAAAAAGAAGAAAAAAATATTTGGGCATAAAAGATTTTTGAATTCATATGATATATTTTGTTATAAATTATTAATGTAGGATGATTTTTTCAAAAACATTCAAGTACTCAGTGATGAAATATAAATTCCCAATTTTGTTTATCATGTTGAATTCATAAAAAACAATAAAAATTCATAATTTTTTCATAGATTCATTACAATAATAAGCATAGATCAACTTTTAAATGGGATAATTATGGATACTATTAACATTATACCACCTTAATATATTTGGATAAACCTTTTAAAATGTTCTAACTATGGGAAATGACCTTAATTTTTCATCTGATATTACTTATGGGTTATAAACCTAAAAAACATTATACCTCTATTCTATTATTGTTTAATGAAATACATTATGAACCATGTCATGTGTCAAGATTAAGGATGCATAATTTTTACCTTTTAAAACCTATTTGTTTATATTTATTATAATTGAGGATAAAATTTTGCTAATGATTAAATTATTATAAAATATATTAAGGTATCAATACAATTTTGTTATAGTTTATTCACTTACATCATTGAATAAGATAGTCTTGAGTTTTAAAGTATATGGTTATAAAACCATTACTAAAAGGATTGCATAATTTAATTTCATATATTTCATACAATATTATAGAAGAAATTATGTATATACTATCTTAACCAGGAGGATATTGATTTTTAATGGCATAATTCTCAAACAATGGGGATTATTCAATAAAAATTATGTCAAAGAACACGTGATATGAAAGGGAAAAGAAATCATTGGTGAAGAAATCATGGATTTTATATAAGAGGTTTTTTTGGTGATGAGATTTTATGTTTATACTTCCACAAAAATATTTTACGACTCATTGTTTATGGTTATAGGGATTGGATCTCAGTGTTGGGTTTTCATTTACTAGATAATCATTAATAAACCATCTCATATTAGAAAAATAAAACATCACTGTGAGAAAAAACAACATAATAACAGGGATAATGTATATAAAAGAGAATTTAAATTATAAGAAAATTATAAATCTTACCTATAATTATTTAAATAGTGTTTTCAGCTTGGATTTTTTTCGGATCAAGTATTAGTATAATGATTTTTAAACATATTTTAATTTTTTCACCAACTTTTTCATATGACATTGTATTTTTTTTATTATAGAAAAATTGATGATATTTTTCCCATAATTTTCATTATTACTTTTTTAAAAAAAGTATTTATAATTGTTTAATATGGAATATTTACTTTGAACAGATCCTTTAAAAATTTCAATATTTGTGATAAAAATATGAAATCTAACATGTTTTCTATTTATATATTTTTATCCAACTCTATTTTTTTCTCAATTATTTTATATTTTATGTTAATTTATTCTAGATAATGTATACTATAATATGATTATGTTTTTATAGTTTTTAATAAATGTTTCGTCTTTTATATTAAGTATAATTGTAACAAAATAACTTGAGAATACAAAAACTGGAATAATATACCTCAATTTTTTTGAATCTATAATTTATTTAAGGTTCATACTATATGTACTTTATTCAATTTTCAATTTTAATGGTCTAAAAAAATTAAAAAAATATATATCTTAATTTAATGTTTTAGGGCGTTGAAAAATGTATCCACAATATTAGCATCATAGATCAGGGAAAAAATATTTTTTTTGTTATGTAATTATAAGTAACATGATATGAATTAAGATAATTAATTATTATATTAAGATAATTTTTTTAATAAAGGTGAAATATACTAGAACTTTTTTGGGAAATTATAAATGGAATTGGGTGTTATACACGTTAATCACATGTGACATAGAGTAGAAAAATGATTCCATATACTTTTTTATGACTATTGGAAGAACCATTTATTTGGATTAGTGTGATATATCCATTGGATAGAATGAAATATTTAATTCTAGGTTTTCCCATGTTATAAAATTTATATATTATCAAATTTATTTTTTTAAGAGGAACCATGTAATATATAATTTTAAAAAAGGTAAAATATGACATGATAACCATCATGTGATTAAATAAATGATTGAAATTTCTATGTATGTGGTTTGAGAAATGGTATAAAATAGAAATTACATGAATATGAATGAATGAACGAGTCCATATTAACATGAATTGGTGGGCCTATATACTAGGAAATTCCATTTGATAAGAAGAAGAGCGTGGAATGTTATTTTTTGAATATGATACAAAATAGTGACATCAATAAATATCATGTATCAATAAGAATAAATACAGATTCAATTTATGTATGAATTTACATTTTAATGTAGATTTCTAGGTGAAAATATATCATGAATTAGAATATTATTATAATATGTTGTTTAAAATGATGGGATGGAAAACATGGTAAATTATGGACTGACACGAATATTGTTAATTTATGTTCAAATATGAAAATGGTGGTAAATAAAATCAAACTGTACATATTATTAAAATATAAATAATGATAAATGATCATTAAATTTATAAACTAGAAAATATTATTTAAAATATTTAATTACCAAAAAATTTTCAAATTTAAAAAATAATCACACCCATGACAGGAGATCTAGGAATCATTAAACAATCTATGCGAATAAAAATATAGACCCAAATAGTTCTGTGAAATATAAATTCTAGTTTAATGATAATGAATGAATCATAACATATTTATTTGTGGTACTATACAGTAGGATATTCTAAAGAATATGAAAATGAGGGGTGAAGGATAATAGGCGATCATTAGGTTTATATAACACATACACTAGTATATTATAAGTTTTAAATAATTTGTAGTCATTTTTTGGGAACAATATTCAGAGTATTTAAGGTCATGTGAGGATTACCCCTCTATATTGATTAACATCAGTTAAAAAAATATTATATATAGTTTAAAGGAATTCTTCCATAAAATATTATGGTTATGTCTATTGGATATCGTGTCATGGTATCTAGGGTCTCGGAATAAGGACCTATGTTTATGACCTAATGACAAAGTCCATGTAATTTAAAATTTATGATTTTTTGGTATGGACTATTATGAACCAGATTTGAAACCATGTGATATATTTCAAAAAACCCTAGTATTTTTGGGAAGCATTATACACTCTCTATCAATAGTTTTTGAGGTATATGATCTATAGGAGTATAAAATACAAATGATATGTGGTCCTATATAGTATTATTTTAATTTATCAGGTTATAATTATAGTATCATGGATTTCATTAGTACTGACACTAATTTTCCATGATTAAATTACTAAATAAGTAGTTTATTACTGACTCAATCCATTCCATTTTGGTAGGATTGATGTTAATGGTAGGACTTAAATCTCATTTAATAATGAGTTTTCAATTTATCCAAAAGAATTTTTAGAATCATTTGAGCACTAATCCGGTGCACAAGAATTATCTATGTGAGGGTATTTATAAAACAATTTGAAAGAAAACATCTATATCTATAGTTGGAAATATTTGACTTCATCTATAGTGGGTTGTTCAATGGTATAATAAAACCACAATGAATTAAAATAATTTTTGGGTTGTGTTCCATATTTATAATCTACTATACTATATATACAATTGGATATTCCCATTATAAAGGCCTCTATATATCATTGTGTAGCCATTGGATGAAGATAAGTGTTATTAATAAAGGCATTCCATATAGTGTATGGTCATTTTAACTTATAAAACAAATATACTAATGTATCTATCTAGGGTATATAAAGAGGAAATCCTAATATTTTAATGATGTTATAATTTATAAAGGTAGTGAAAATATTATTTTTATCTTATTCTAGGGTAACTACTTCAACCCATTTTGAGAAAAACAAAACAAAAATTAGGATGAAATTTCATAATTGATTATAGGTTGGTGGTAACAGACCTATTACATCTAAAGAGAAAATAGGAAACATCATGGATTACATTTATAACATGAAAAATATAGAAACTAATAATGAATGCTACTATAAAAAATAAAAAAATTAATTTCATTGTGGATTCCACATAGTTACACATCAGAAGATGTCAAATGTATAAGCTCCAATTAAATTAATGGAAAATTTTGTCTCATCTCTAATAAGAACCACATTTGTAATCGAAAAATTGTTTTATTACATTGAGGATATAAATTATTTAAATTCATATATAGAGGACATCATTAATAACTATAATATATATTGGAACTATAGAATTCAAACTATCATATAGGATAAAAATATCCCCTTCTCTAAACAATTGTTCCTTATAGATAAATAATTTGGGAGAACCCCATGCTTGAGATTGTATACTATTAGGGATATAAAATTGGCTAATAAAATATATTAGAAGGGTAATTAATATTCTTCAATCAAGTAGATATTAACATTATTGACATAAAATGTCTTCTCGATTGTTAAATGAGTGACTATAGTATGATTCACCTCATAGATGAAAATTTTATCTTTATCATAGTAAGGCAGGGTGGTGAAAAAATTGACAAGTATTAAATGTATTTAATAACTTTTCAGTGGTAAATTTCAACCTTATTTAAAAAATATGATAATGTATGTTTCTCACTGCACCATTTTTATTTAAACACACAAATAAGATTCATGATTACTCTATTTTTGTATCCCTTGCTTTTGATCTATGAAATCTAAATTTGAATGGAAAAATTCCATATCAACGAACATGCCATAATACTTCTTCATATAGTTATTGATCCCCTTATAATGAAGAATTGTGTATGGTAGGAACACACTTTTAGTGGAGAGGAAACTAATTCCATGTTAACCCTATTGTATTTAGAGACATTAGTACATTAATGAAATTGACTATGGGATACATTTACAATAAATATTCCTTAGTATTTTGAGGATTAATTTATGAGGAATCCATAACTGTCAAGGAGTTCCATTTCTAAAGGTTATTTCTATATAGTTATATGATTGTCTAAAAATTCCTCTATTACCTTCCCTTTGATTTTATTTTGAGATAATATCTTGAGATAAATGTCTTGAAGTACATTGGACTATCTTTCTAAAAACATATTTAATATTTTTTCTAGAGTATACATCAGTGGATCAATACATGATACTAAATCCACATTATATGTTTTAAAGTAGTTCCTTTTTTTCTAATACTATAAAAATTATTTTTGTATAATTCATCATGAATATTGAATGATATTAATTAACATGTCACATTATTTATTAAATGTTGCACTAGATATTTCCCAGCCCACGTCATTTTTTAGTCAATGAGGTTGTAAGTGATCATTATAATATTTTCATATAGAATATATGGGTCCTTCCTTCTATAGTTATGAAAAATAAATGGTGTATGAAATAAAATATTTCAAGCAATAAAATACAACCCCAAAATACCCTTACCATTATTAGGTCACTATTTGCATCAATAATATTGAAAATTTAAGAATACTTAAAATGAGACTATTATTGAAGAACCTAATATAACAATGTTTCCTTCTATCCCTCTCAACTATATGTGGTTCCATGTTGGAATAATATCCATGATTTACCATTTAATTTTCGGTTGGACCTTGAAATATTAATAAGAACCAATGTTTAATGAAATTGCATTTATGTGACCCTTTGACACACAATTTAGTGGGATCTTCTCTATAATATGATAATGAAGTCTTGATAATTGAGAATGGTGATTTTAAATGTGTACAAAATATCTATTATATTTTACTATAAAGTCTTCTGCAATACATTCCCCTATTCTTAATAAATTGGATTTTAATATTTCGCTCATCACATGTTTATATGTTACTCTATAATTTATTATGGGAAAAGTATACAATTATATAAATATACACATTGTGGCTCTATAAAGTTCATATATTCCTTAATTTTATGGGAGATATATATTTTATTCTATTAATATTTTTAATATATAATGTAATATATTTGAAATGACATAATTAAAGTGATTAATAGATTCATTATCAGATTAGAAAAATCATTTTTTCGACCATGTCTAATGTTGTATCGAATTCCAACATTGCAATATTGTTCTATTCCTCATTATTATGAGGATATAATTGGATATCCATTTATGGTTCTTATCATCCAAATTAAAATACTCATTGATCATTTTTTCCATTGTGGCCTATATCATGACTCCATGGGATGGGTGCGTCATCATAGATTATTATTTATAACAGTTTTAATTTTCAGGATGAATACATTTGTAAAAAAATAATATGGGATTATAAAAACATATTTTCAATGAATTTCTATAATTTTATATGTTACGGTACAATCAGGTACATGGGTTATTGTGTACATTCATCAACAATATTGACTTAACTAATTAAAAGTGAATTTTGATATTATTCAGTGACCATATTCAATTGTACAAGATCGTCAATGATTTTTAATAATCCGTATATAATTTTTTTAGAGAATTATCCAATTACACCTCACTACGCATAGGGATAATAGAGAGGTTATTAGTTTCTTCAACCCTAGATAGGTATATAGTGCCATTTTCTACATCAATAAGAATAAAATTATCATTGAAATATAGAGACTCATTAGTCTCTTACTGTGTCATATGTATAGTCATGAATATTCCAAGAACATATTTCCTTATCATGAAAATCATGAAAAATTATTTTATGCCACTAAATGTTCATATTTAGGTCAACTATATTTTATTCAGGTATTTATTATTTTTCAATTATAATTATTTAATGATAAATTATATAAATTTTTTTGTATTAACCTCTATTTCAGTAATGTATAACAGTTATTCAAAAATAATATTTAGTTATAATTTGTACAATAAAATATTATTTTAGGGGTCCATAATATTAACTGGATGGATAAGATAAAATCCTAAATTTTTTGGTTAATTAATGATATGGATGAGAATTTAAAAAAATTTCATTCACGTCACTCCATGGGATAGTAATTAGTCCATTGGGAGTTTCATCTTTTGTTGATTAACATTGATAATCTTACATCCCTTCCTTCTTATAATACCTATCATCAAAGTATCTGGTTTCTCATTAATATAATCGGTATCATCTTCCCATAAGTACACCAATTTTATAGATAATTAAGTAATACATGTATTGAACACCTATGATTTATTTTTTATATCTTATTCTTATATATATCACCATTTTAGAGGGGTCATATTCATGTATTGCAGGTGTTCCATTGGGCTATCCAAAAATACATCACCATCCTAAACTATTTTCACGAGTAACTCATTATAGATAATTGAATATTAAATGGTGTGGCCCAAAATTAAATTGTATGGGGTGTAGTTAGGGTTATTAAAAGTTTATTCCTTATTATATTTCATAGTCTACAATAGAGTAATCAGGCAGTGTTCTGTGGTAGACAAAAATTACTCAATAATATCATCAGGTTAGATTGAGAATGTATTAGTCATTCAGGATTCAATGTCACAATTCCATTATTCCCCTAAGATATCTGTTTTTATTATTCCAATTGAAGATATATTTTTTGTGGACATGGTCAATATAACCTAATTGTTTTGGGAGGGTGGTTGGGTAATGGAAATCTCTTGAGAATAACAATTGAAATTTACACCTTCTTGGTTATCCTTTATTTAATGGATGTTACCTTTGAGACCACATGTTGTTTTTCTAAATTAAATCATATAATAAAGACATTTTTTCTATTAACTCTTAAAACCCCACAATATAATTATATTAGATTATAATTATAGATAACGCATACTACGATTTCCACCATAAAATTCAAATATCTTTTCATAATAAAGTCTATCCTTTGGGGAATATGCCAAACCTTTTCACTTTGAAATAAATAAATTAAAAATCTCAATACCCAAATTTTTCTTATTTTAGAATTATATAATACTGATATCCATAAACATTGATAACAACATGTATCTGAACTATTGAAGGAGGTACTTTAAACTAGAAATCAACTCACAATCTAGGTTTTAATATCATATGAATGCATAGCCCTCATGTATAGAGATGAAACATGTGAGTACTTTTACCTCTTATTATTCAAGGCCTCCAAAAATAAAACCAAGTCATTAAGTAATATGGGAAACATATTGTTTCATTTTATCCATTACATTGAATGATGAATATTGAGGGTTTCCAAAATTTAGGGGAGGTCTACTAGATGAACCCACTCTAGAAAAGACATTCTTTTTCATTGTTCCAATATAAATTATTCCTAAAGAGATTCTATAATAGTGATAAAAGACAAAAATATTTTTCTATAGGACACCACTCTAATTGTTATACTATGTTGACAATCTATCTCTTGAAATTTGGTTTGATAATAATTTAACGGAGTGGAATCCATGTTTTTCACTAGTGTAGTATTAAGTTGAACAAGATAGCATTGTGTGAGGACTTTATGAGGAGTAGAATATATCCTTATTAATTAGTTTGTTCCTTATATATGGTGTGTTTTAATAGGTAGATTCTTATATATATAATTAATTCCAATAGTCCTAATCATATTTATTTTATTGGGTATATAAATAATGCAAGGAATAATAATTTTATATGTCAATATTTCCATATGAATAAACCATGGGTCCCATATTTTCTTATATGATAGAGTGTGAAAAAATACAATACAAAATATTACAAAAGCACTTATTTAATTATTTTTATAGTAAAGAATAAATCATTCCTTAATATGACTTATATACATTATAATCATTGAGAATTGTAATAGTCTGTAACATGGGCATTATAAAATGACTGTTATATTTATTGTATATTAAGGGTAGTGTTCAGAGGTAATTGATACAGAATGGTGTAATGATGGAATATAATAGTATTACCATTCATTATGAAGCTCATTTATTTTATATTGCGAGAGAAGTGGAATCACCAAGTTTCACACTTGAACAATCCCAATAATAACTTTAACAAGTGTGGATGGAGTATAATTTCATTTGAAAATGATGAAATTGTTGTATTTCATCCCTAAACCGTTATTGGATGAACAAACATATGAATGTACCACAATCACTCTGTTTAACGTATAATTTAATTTCAATTTAATATGGTATTATTTATCTAGGGGTCAAACAATATTGATGCATAAATTATCATATAAATAAAATTAATTTACTCTAATTCCATATTTTCATAATTATTGGAATATAATTAGACAACATTATAATATAAAAACGTATCTTAATATATAAAATTATAACAATTTCATCTCATAAAATAAAAAATGTATTAAATACAATAAAAAATTATTGGACAAAATTTAATAATAAATATATTTTTTTAAAAACAAATTATGATTTATATTAACTAAAATAAATTCCTATGATAATTTATTTTTATTTTGAAATAAAATTTCATTATAATGAAATGGTTTCAGGTAATTAATGATTGTTAAAAAATATGATAATCTTATTTTTCAATCATGTAATTAATTTTTCTCTGAGTTAGATGTGTGACCATGTAATAAAAATATTTTTTCAATGAATTGAAATTTTAATAAAATATAAAACTTCCAAAATTTAAAAAATAATTTAAATAAAATGGAAAACATTTTTATAATTATAAACCAAAATATCTAATATGCCAATGTTTTTTATTATTTTTAAATTTGAAAATAAATATGTTAAATAGTCAAATTTCATATAATAAAATATTTTGTTACAATATATATAAATTAATTTTTTAGTTTTCTAGAATTCATAGGGATAATAAGTTTTCATAATTATTATAAAATAAAAATTTCTATTGAATGATGTCATATGATGGGTCACATTTTGTAATAAATAATATTTAATTTTATTATATTCTAAACACTATCATCCTACCCTTATATATTTCTAGTACTCTTCCTGTGCAAATGAACAGAACTAATAAATTTTCTTTCAAATCATATGGTTCAACATCATTAAAAAAATTGAAATTTCGTTGTAATTAATATAATTTTTTGAATAATAAGATGAAATAAACTGAGTCACCTACTCGTGACATTATGAAATAGATTAAATACTAATGATGATGGATATGGAACATGATGAAGAAGGAGAGGTGGAGAATGAAAAACATGAAGTAACCTAAATTTACAAAAATAAGAAAATATAATTGAATATGAAAATATGGACATTCAATTTTGAATGTCATCAAAAAAGTGTTAGTATGAAACAAAGTAAACATATCTAAATTTATATTAAAAAGACAGGGTATGAACATATGGTTGAGTTATGTAACCTTTTTAATAGTTTTTTGGTGTGTTCTTCAATGAGATAGGTTCATCCACATCATTCTTAGTAATTTTTTTGGACATCTTTGTTAGTAAAACCCTAATAGTATAGGTGTGATTCATTGCTACAATGTATCCTCTTTTAAAATGATGGGTTTGTAGCATTGCAGATCCCTATTACATTCAGTACAGGTGGGAAAATAAACTATAAAATCTGTTTTGTATATGAGGTAGCAATAAAACATTGAAAAAATGCATTGAATCAAAATTTACCCAAGGATGTGAAAATTAAAATTACATGATACTGAAAAAAAAATCATTGTGTTTATTCCAAAGAAATTTATTGTATACTACATAAAAATTTTATAAAAATTTAACTGAAAAAAACATGTTCTTTCTTAATATTTGTAAATTTTTTCAACCATATGAGAAACTATTGAATATAATCAATTAGTCAATATATCCAAATAATTATTCACTTATGAAAAATATCTAGAAACATATTACATTACATTTTTCTTCATAAAATGGGGTAATGTAATGATATGGAGATGGAGAGATAAAATTTTGAGTATGGATTAACATAATTAATTATCATGAAATACCAAAAGTGGACATAAAATAAGAAAACAGGTGAATTCATGATACATAAGAATGATATACCAAAAAATAATAAAGAATAATTCTTTTTATAATTCCTGAAATAGGATAAACTATAGAATATCATAAAATATAGTTATAATAATAAAATTTAAGAAATACAAAAAAGAAATATTATTTTCTATAATATAATTACATTTTTCAAACTTAATAGAGGTGAAGGACTTTATATAATAGTTATCTTCATAAAATTGGGTAATGTTATGATATGAATATGGTGAGATAAAATTTTGAGTAAGGATTAACATAATTAATAGACATGAAAGAACATAAATGGATAGGAAATGAGAAAAAAGGTGCATTCAGGATACATAAGAATGTTTTCCCAAAAATTATATAGAATAATTCATTTTATAATGCCTAAAATAGCATAAACTGTATAATATCATAAAAAAGATTTATAATCATAAAATGTAACAAATATGAAAAAGAAATCGCATTTTCAATAATATCAATCCATTTTGTAAACTTATTAGAGGTGAAGGAATTTACATAACCTTGACCATAAGTTCAGCACCTTGCATGGAATGGATTGATCCAAATCCAAAGGCTCCAACCCCAACACTCGATTGGTCTCCACTGATGTGACATGGACTCCACAGAAGACACCATTAGTGGTGTATCAACTTCATGGGTCACATTGCTCGACCATGCATCATTTTAGGTAGGTCATTCCACCAAAGGTGGAATACTTGGTTTGCAAGTGGATTTGTTTCATCATATAGAATATGAAGGCTTCCTATAGGTGGATTTGAAAGGTTTCATAAGTGAGTTTTAGATTCAATGACTTCAAGATCATTTTAATAGCAATCAGAACTATGTTCAATTCAGCATACAAAAATCCATCATTAGTTTAGCAGATCAATTCATCATTTAAATGTATGTCCAAGTAGATGGTTAATAAGTAAATGATGATATAAAAGTGAAATAAAAATTGACAGATCTTTATTGCACATGCTCCTCAAAATAATGAGCAACTGTTATATCAATACAATTACTATTACAAATATTAAGATGGTTTTTTTGTTCAGAATAAATTTATAGAAAGAGAATTGAATGTATATAAATTACTTGGGGACCTTATCAATGAAAAAAAGGAGACATAAAATAGAATGAAAATCCAATATTTGTTATAATATGATTACTAATGGAGGTTCTGTTGAGTCAATAAGTTTTTCCTTATGACTTTTCCATTCCTTCTTGTTTTGAAAATCACAAACACCTTATCTTTAAGAAAATTTCTTTCTTAAGGAAATTTTCTTTCTTAAGGAAAATCGCTTTTGTAAGAAAAATTATCCTTATCACTATTTCATTCATATTTTTCTTAAGTATGAGTTTCGGATTCATTTTCTCGGAATCATTGAAACTTTGATATAAAGCATTCTGTTTTAGGGTTCGGATTCTGGATAAGAACTATAAGGAAGTTTCATTCCGAATTCCGGATATGAACTCTGACTAAGTTCTATTCCAAATTCAGGATACGAATTCTGAAGAAGAATTCTCATTACGAATTCTAATGAAGAAATCTCATTCCGAATTCCCATTACGAATTCTAATGATGAATTCTCATTACGAATTCAAATGATGAATTATCATTATGAATTATAATGAAGAAATCTCATTCCGAATTCTCATTAAGAATTATAATAATGAATTATCATTACGAATTCTAATGAAGAAATCTCATTCCGAATTCCCATTACAAATTCTAATGATAAATTCTCATTACAAATTCTAATGAAGAAATCTCATTCCGAATTCTCATTACGAATTCCAATGACGAATTCTCATTACGATTTCTGATGACGAATTCCTATTCTGAATTCTCATTACGAATTCACCTATTAAACAGAATTTGAGTAGCTTTGTTTTATACACTCTGAATTAATTTAGACTCCGAAAAATATCTTTGTTTGACTCCGAACTTTTATATTGCTTACAATTCTAAAATTTGTCTACTCTTTACTATTGCTCTTTACACTCTGAACCTTCACTCCGAAGTTTTCATTCCGAACTTTTATGTAAGAGTTTAAAACGATGTCGTACATTCTGTTACATTTGTTTTGTTATAAAACGATGTCGTCTGTTTTGTTTTAAACTAACCGTTGTCTAAGTGACGTGTGTACAGGTCCCTCCGATCTTTAAGGAAAATATGACCATTGGAGAAGGATCTGACCTTACCTATAAATAGGAGCTCATTTGAAAGAGATCAGTGCTGAAATGATGACAGATAAACAACTTGGTTTTGTCCATGCATGCTGTTGAAGTGAATTCTAGAGAGAGAGTCTCTTATTAACTCTCAAAGCTTCGTGCGACTCCGAATGTTGGTGATTACATTCGAGGGCTTCTGGGGATAGGAAGACAGAGGTGCTGACTACCTTAAAGTTCTAGGGCTTCCTTGCTGAGGAAGACAGAGGTTGCCAACTACCATGAAGTTGAGGGCTTGCAGGGATAGCAAGACAGAGACTCCGATCTTCGTATCGAGGGCTTACCCAGGTGTGGGTAAGACAGACTTGCTTGAAAGTATAAATCAAGGGACCTTTATCCAAGGTTGTTGGATACCCTTCTCTTTGGGTTAAAAGACTTATATCTTGTTACTTGTAGTTTTACTACTTGTTTCTATTCCGCTGCATTTTGTATTATAAGGAAATTATAACTTTCTTATACTTCCTTACTTGTACTCTGATTCATTTAGATTCTATATGCTTTAAGGTAGAATATCATATTGTAACTTTTGTTAAGATTCAATTTCCGGAACCATATTTCCGTAACTCTCATTCGGAATCTCTTTCCTAGTTTACTTTCAGTGTTAGAGGTGTTGTGAATTTACTTAGTTTAACTTTTTTAAACATAGCCTTTTCCTTTTCTTAAGGAAAACATTGTTATTCTTAACTAAATTTAAAGGTTCTAAATGAATTTTTAAAGTATACAATTCACCCCCCCCCCTCTTGTATATTGAGCATCTCATACTATATTTCGATCCTACAATTGGTATCAAAGGTTGGAACCTCTTACTCTATACCAATCTTACATTTGGTATCAGAGCTAGTGTCTGAAATACTTGTACTCACATACAAGTTTTTCTTTCTCACTTTATCCTTCCGAACATTGTCATTCCGAATTTGTCCATTCCGGACTTTCTCATTCCGAACTTTGTGATTACGAATCCTTGCTACTAACAAGTTTTTGTGCAAAGTTATTTCTAGTATGGCAGGAATTAATGTTGGATCTATTGACAATCGAAATCTGACAAGACCACCTATATTTGATGGTAATGACTATGAATACTGGAGAGATCGTATGAAGACATTTGTTATCAATACTGGAGTAGACAACTTTGTCATGCTTACTGGTGATTATAAAATTCCTGACAAGGAAGTCAGATCTTTTACTAACCAGGAAAAGCAAGAATATCAACTCAACTATAAGGTACGCAACACTTTACTATGTTCAATGACTAGAAATATATATAGCCAAATTTCTTCTTGTGAAGCAGCTAATTGTATATGGAAGAAGTTAGAGGTTACACACATTGGGACTTCCAAAGTGATTGAGACTAGAAGAGCTATGCTTAGAGTTGAATATCATGGCTTCAATTTTCCTTATGGAGAACCTATCTGTAAAGTTCAACAAAGATTTATGACCATTGTCAACAGTCTACAATCTATGGGAGAGAAAGGCTTAGATGATGAAGCTCTTGTGGACAAGATAATTGACATTATGCCCAATGAGTGGGAATCCAAGAGAACAGCTATAGATGAAAATAGGAAGGTCACTCAAATTACTCTTGATGAATTATTTGGAACTCTTCTACAACATGAAACCATAATGAAGAGAGTGCTGACAACATCAAGAAGAAGAATGGAAATGGTACTGTTGCTTTTACTACAACTTCAAATCAGTTGAAAGCTAAGACTCCTGAGAGAGTAACCAGATCCAAGTCTAAGAAAGTTATTTTCCAATCCGAATCTAGTGAGAGTGAAGTCTCAGAAAATGAATTAGCCAATCTTGCTCGAAGGATGAACAAGATAGCTGGACAGAGAAATTTTCAATCTAAGTTTAAGAAGAAGGACAGGAAAGATAAGAAAGATGGAGAAGTTACTTGTTATGAATGTAAAAGAGCTGGACATATTAGACCAGATTGCCCTATTCTCAAAAAGAAAGAAAGGAAGGAAATACATTCAGACAGGAACAGAAAGAAGTATTATAAAACCAAAGCTAAGAAAGTTCTGAAAGCAAATGACACCTGGAGTGCCAGTGGTGGTGACTCTTCAGATGAATCTTCTGATTATGAATCTTCAGGACAGAAGAATCTTGGTCTTATAGCCAGATTACCTATTGATAATCATTGTCTTATGGCTAAGGTACGAAATGCAGAATCATTGACCAATGTTTATTTAAATTCTAATGATAGTAAGTATTATAACTCTTCTGATGAATAATCATCTTCTGGTGAGGAAAATACTTTACCTACTTTTGAAGAAGTCTCTAGATTTGCTGAACTTCTTGAGATTGAGAATTCCAAACTCAATAAGAAACTTGATAAGGCAAACTCTAGGAATTCTATTCTTACGAAAGAGATATCAGATCTTTATAAAGATATTAATAAGAAAAATGCTGATTTTGAAATTATTTCAAAAAATCTTGAGGAAGTAAGTTCTGAAAAGAACAAACTTTCTAAAGAATTAGAAAAAGTAATTTCTAATAAAAATGTTTTCGAGCCTAACTCTAGTTCTAAAACTAATGATTTTGAGGATAAAAACTTGGTTGTAAAACTCAAGTCCGAAATTTTTTCCTTAAAGAAGTGTTTATCAAACTTTACCCATGGTAAAGAAAAATTTTGATAAGATGTATTCCCAAATACGAACTTTAAGAAATAAATATGTATTTGGTTATGCCCATGCAAAACCAGTTTTCAGTAACAATTATTTTGTTCCTCAAAGTGCCCCATTTTGTACCAAGTGTCAATGTGGCGGTCACTGGGCAAAGAACTGTTCCTTAAACAAAACCAAATCTCTAGGACTTCACAAAGCTTTTTTTTCAAAGAAAATGTGGATACCTAAAATTTTATTATCTGGAAATCTCGGATCCAAAAAAGTTTGGATTCTGAAAGTCTAATTTTCTTCTTGATTTCAGGAAAATAAAGAAAGTACCAGCAACAATACATGGTACATGGATAGAGGATGTTCCCGGCACATGACTGGTAACAAAAGATTTTTTGAAAAGATTATCAAAACGAAAGGAGGAAAGGTAACTTTCGGAGACAATGCTAAGGGAGAGATTATTGGTATTGGTAATATTATTCTTTTAGGTAAAACCTTGATTTCAAATGTTCTTTTTGTTAAAGGTATTAATCACAACCTCATTAGCATAAGTCAGTTATGTGATGAAGGTTTCCTTGTGAATTTTAGGAATGATAAGTGTTTAGTTCACAATACCAAGGAAGAATTTATTCTCTCAGCCAATAGGCAATAGAATGTCTACACTTTGAATCTAGAAGACCTCAGGAGCCAAGATTTACCTTGACTAAGTGCAATGGAAGATCATTCTTGGTTATGGCATAGAAGACTAGGACACTATAATATGAGAAACCTATATAAACTCTCTAAGAAGAAACTAGTTAAGGATCTACCGGAGCTTAGATTTGGTTCTTCTAAAGTTTGTGATCCTTGTCAATATGGCAAGCAACATAAATCTAGTTTTAAGTCAATCGGTGAAGTCTCAACAACCGATGCATTACAGTTAGTGCACATGGATCTTTTTGGTCCAACACAAACTGGAAGTATTGGAGGCAAATACTATGTGTTTGTTCTAGTTGATGATTACACTAGATTTACTTGGGACTATTTTATAGCAAAGAAATCTGAAGCTTTTTCTTATTTCAAAAGTTTTAGAGCTCAAGTTAAAAATGAGAAACACCTTCCATTGAAAACTATTCATAGTGATCATGGAGGAGAATTTCAAAATTCTGATTTTGAAACTTTTTCTAGTAAGAAAGGTATTACTCACAATTTTTCAGCACCTAGAACTCCTCAACAGAATGGTGTAGTTGAAAGAAGAAATAGAATTCTTCAAGAGATAACTAGAACCATGTTGAGTGAATATTCTATTGCTAGACATTTCCGGGCTGAAGCTGTAAGTACTGCTTGTTATACTATAAATCGAGTTTTGAATAGACCTTTTCTTAATAAAACTCCTTATGAGTTATGGAATGGTAGAAAACCAAGACTTTCCTACTTCAAGGTTTTTGGTTGAAAAGTATTCATTTTGAATACTAAAGATTACTTACATAAATTCGCACTAAAGTCTGATGAAGGAATTTTCTTAGGTTATTCCACAACCTCTAAGGCTTATAGAGTTTTTAATAAAAATACCTGCACTATTGAGGAAACAGTACATGTAAAATTTGATGAATCAGATCCTTTTGTTTTTAAACCATCTCAACTTACATCTTCAGATGTGTTTTCAAAAACTGATTGTCAACCTTCGATAGAAGAACCTTCTGATAAGTAAATTGTTCTAGAAGATACTTCTGAAACATTTACCCCAGAAGACTTTCTACCCTATGTTGATGAACAGGTTTTACAAAACCCAAATCAGGTGTTTCTTAAGAATCATCTCAGTGATAGTATCATAGGTGATTTAAATCAACCTGTAAGGACTAGAAGTTCCTTAAGAAATAAAGTAGAACATCTAGAATTTCATTCCCAATTAGAACCTAAAAGCACAGACGAATCTTTAAGTGATGATGATTGGATTAAAGCAATTCAAGATGAACTAAATGAATTCTAAAGGAATAAAGTCTGGACCTTGGTTGAAAGACCTAAGGAAACTTCTGTTATTGGAGTAAAATGGGTTTTCAGAAATAAATGGGATGAAAATGGAGTCATTGTTAGAAATAAAGCTAGACTTGTTGCTAAAGGCTATAATCAACAAGAAGGAATAGACTATGAAGAAACCTATGCTCCAGTAGCTAGACTTGAATCTATCCGTATTTTACTTGCCTTTGCAGCATTCTTTAATTTCAAACTTTTCCAAATGGATGTGAAATGTGCTTTTCTTAACGGTTATGTGCAAGAGGAAGTTTTTGTTGAACAACCTCCTGGATTTGAAGATACAAAACATCCTGATCATGTTTTTATACTTACCAAAGCTTTGTATGGCCTTAATCAAGCCCCACAAGCATGGTATGATAGACTCACTAGATTTTTGCTTCAAAATAACTATGTTAAGGGAAATGCAGATCAAACCCTTTTTATAAAGAAAGATAAGAAAAATGTTTTGATTGTTCAAATTTATGTTGATGACATTATATTTGGTTCAACTCAGCAATCCTTGACTGACACTTTTGCTAGTCTAATGAAATCTGAGTTTGAAATGAGTATGATGGGTGAGTTAACATTTTTCCTTGGTTTTCAAATTTCTCAAAAACCAGAAGGAACCTACATATCTCAACATAAGAATATTAAAGATCTTCTTAAAAATTATGGTTATGACAACACTAAGAGTATAAGTACTCCCATTGGTACCTCAAACTCTTTAGATCTTGATGAAGCTGGGAAACCAGTAGATCAAACATCTTTTAGAGTTATGATAGGAAGTCTACTTTACTTAACAGCTAGTCGACCAGACTTAATGTTTTCAGTATGCTTATGTGCAAGATATCAATCTAATCCTAAGGAATCTCACTTAAAGGCAGTAAAAAGAATTTTTCGCTACCTTAAGGGAACCATGGATCTAGGATTATTTTATACTTCTGGAAATGATTTTGTTCTAAAAATCTTTTCTGATGCTGACTATGGTGGATGTAGAATGGATAGAAAAAGTACATCCGGAACTTGTCATTTCTTAGGAGATTCTTTAGTTTCTTGGTCATGCAAGAAGCAACATTCTGTAGCACTCTCCACTGCTGAAGCTAAATATGTAGCAGCTGGAAGTTGTTGTGCACAAGTGTTGTGGATGCAACACACACTCACAGACTATGGATTGAGTTTTACTAAAACTCAAATTTTGTGTGATAACACAAGTTCCATTGCCCTAAGTAAAAACCATGCACATCACTCCCGTGCAAAACACATAGATATTAGGCATCACTTTCTTAGGGATCACACACTCAAAGGAGATATTATTCTTCAATTTATCAGAACACAAGATAAACTTGCTGATATTTTCCCAAAATCTTTGCCATCTGATAGATTTGAATATATTAAACAGAAGTTAGGAATGATAATCGTAAGGTAATCTTTCTTAATTAACTTTCTATTGAAAAAGTCTCCTTACAGTAATAAACTCCTTTTCATAGGGGGAGTACATTTGATTGTTTATTTAACAAAGTTTTTCAAAATTAGTTTTCAAACTTTTCGGAATGAAGATTTCCGAAATGAAACTTCCGGAACTAAATTTTTTGATTGGACAGTTTCGTATAGAATACTTCTGGAATGGAAGTGTTCTTATTGAAAATTTCCGGAATGAAAATTTACGTACTGGCAGTTTCATAACCAGGTTTTTGTATCGATGTTTTTACTCATAATGTATTTTTCGTAATGTATTTTTCATACTAAGTTCTTCGTATTTTTTTTCTTCTTAAGTTTGTTCTTCGTACTGAGTTTTCTGTAATGAGTTTTCCGTACTAAGTTTATTTTTCATAGTAAAATTTTTGAGAAATCAGCCATTACGAATAATTCCCTAAGCCAATCCGAAAGGTATGATTTCCTTCCTCATGTTTTCGTAGTCATATTTTACTTGCTGGAATTTTATTGTACTAAGTTTTCGGATTATAGTTTTCTTAAATCTTTGTTTTAATAAAAACCTCAAAAAGATCGGATTCAAGTTTTCAACCGTCAGATCTGATCGTAGCTCTTTCCAACCGTTAGATCAACTGTGGAAGGTGAACCGTCATCTCGTCATCTATATAAAGGGGACCCAAATTCTCGTCCCACATCGATCTTAAGCTCTCGCATCCCGAAGCTCTGACTCTCTGATTTAAGGCCGTTCCGAACTACAGTTGTCTCTGTTCCGAATTTCTCAGAGAATTTCAGATCCGAATGTCTGCGGAGTTAGCATCTCAAGAAATGTCATCCACTAAGCCTATTTCTCAATGTTTAGTTTACAGAGAAAGATTAGTCCATCCGGTTTTCTTCAACAACTATTATTCCCTTATCTCAAAGAACATCAAGTTGAATGGCTGGGAAGATGTTGCAGTATCAAAAACCAGGAACCAAGATGAAGTGTATTCAGATTTACTTGTCATGTTTTATGAGTTAGCTTCTTTCTTCAAGGAAGATAATAGGGAGAAGTTCTCTTTTAAGTCTTATGGCAAGACTTACAAGCTTTCTCACACCAAGGCTGCAAGCTTGGTAGGGTTGTCTTATGAAGAAGAAGCAGAATTTATTTCGCACGTTTTACCGGACTCTAAAGGTAGCTTCGACAAGGAAAAAGCCTTAGAAACTCTTGGACTTGCTGATGACAAGGCTCCTAAAATTGCAACTCTATCCACAAATTTCCGGATTCTGGAGTTATGGGTGCAAGGACTTATCGTACCGAGGAAAGGTGATAAAGATATCTTGAAGAAAAGTGAGATCTATATCATATATTTCCTGATAAATCTAAGGAAGTTCAACTTGATGAAGCATATTCTTCTTAATATTGAAAATTTGAAGAAGGGGAATCTGAGAGCTCAGATTATTATGTATCCAGCAATCCTCTCCAAGTTGATTGTTCGGTGCCTTGAGTCTTTCAAGGAGGCTTGCAAATCTAATCCAAGAGTTTGCAAGATCATGCTGGTCAGCGATGGCACTCTTAAAAGAATGAATGTAGCTTTTGACAAGAAGTCTGGAAAGTTTATTGATCTACCTGTTCAAGAAGAAGTGGCTCCGAAAGTTGCTGATCCGGAATCATCTAATCCAGTAAGGAAGAGAAAGCTGAAAGAAGTGGAAGTACAAGAAGAAAATCCTAAGTCTAAGGAAGTCCACTCCACACCACCAAAGCCAAAGAAGAAGAAAGCCTATCCTGATGAGGTTGTTACAAAGTGGAGAGCTGATAAAGAGAAAAGGAAAGAAGGGGATCCACAGTTCGGATTGGACCCTGCGGAGGCTAAGGCCTTGAAGGAGAAAAATACTGATGAGCTTGAAAGACAAGAAAAGAAAAAGAAGCTCAAGAAGAAGATGTCTGAGGCTGAGGTAGCTCAGGCCTTGTTAAAATTCAATGAAATGGTTTCAGCAACTATTCCAGTTCCGAGATCTTTCTCCCTGGAATCTCTACCTGAGACTCCAGGAAGGAATTTCGCTGCTCCGGAAGAGGCTGTTGCTAAGAATTCTGAGGAAGTTGAGAAAGTGGAACAAATAGAAGAGGGTGCTGAAGGAAGTGGTGAAACCAGAGATGTGCTGAAACAAGTAGATGATTACAAGGGAACACCTTCGGAACACTTATCGCTCCGAACATCAGAAGCTAAATCCTCGAAACTAGTTACTCCAGCAATGGAAGAAGAGAAAGGAGAAGAAGAAGTTGCCTATCATGGAGAAGAAGAACAACTTTTACATGATATTGCTCAAATGAAAAACGCAGAAGTTGGTGTTCAGGAAGTTGCTGATGACGAAGATTTTGTTGTTCAAGTTTCTGATAGTGAGAAGAAAACTCTAGAACATGATTATATTCCGAAAAAAGATAAGGGGAAACAAATTCTTGCTGATACTCCGAGTTCAGAAAAGAGGATGAGAAAGGAAGCTGGTAGTTCTTCAAAGAGAAAGTTGGAGCTTATTGAGGAAGAAAACTCTCCAAGCAAGATTTTAGATTCGGAGTCATCCTCGTTGGGGCATGACTTTGTTGTTCAGTCCTTAAAGAAGTTGGTGGGAACCATTCTAACCTTCTCTAGTATTGACTCAAGATGCCAGATGCTCCAACATGCGTTGAATCGGAAAACCGACTCTGTATCTATGGTTACTGATAAGTGCGTTGAGATTGAGGCTCAGTTCAAAACATTCTTTGTTGGTTACGAAGCTCATAAGAGATCTTGCAAAAGGATGACAAGCTGGTCGAAGAAGACTTTGGAAGAGATGAGGTTGCTTGATGAATTTCAAGACAATGTTAAAGATGCCTTTGAGACCGAGGACAAGAAGATAAACGAGCTGACTTCCTCCTTTGAAGAAAAGCTGACTGAAGAAAAGAACTTCCGGATTCAAGAAGTCAGGGATCTGAATGGGAAACTGAATTCTGTTTCTCAGAACTGGAAATTTGAAAGGGATCATCGGATTGATTTTGAAGAAAGGATGAAGGCTCAAGAATAAAAGATCCAAGCTCAAGAACAAAAAGCTGAAAGCCCAGGAAGAAAATATTGAAGCTCAATCCGCAAGAATAGTGGTCTTAGAGAAGCAAGCTGAAGAAGATCATAAAGACCTGAAGAAGATCAAGACTATTCTTAAGGGGCTCATGTCGAAAGAGAAGGATCCGAAATAACCAAATCCGATCTTTTTGTTGTATTCTTTTTGTTACTGATATTCCAAATCTAATGAAAATTGTGTATCTCGTTTCCATTGTTGTCATTACTAATCTTTCAGGTACTTTGTTATTTTTTTCCATTCCCTCCAATTCTTTTCGAAAATCACAAAGGGGGAGAAGGAAAAGATCCTTAAGAAAAAGAGGAACTCTAATAAGAGTTTGTTTAAGGGGGAGTTTTTTCTTAAAGAAGACCTTCTTATGAAATATGACTCCGGAAATATGAATACGATCCTTAGAGTTTCAAAGCCTAAGGGGGAGTTAGTCGTATTCATCTTTATCCTTAAAACAAGGGAGATAAGCATTAATATGTTTCTTTCTTCTTAGATTTTTTTCGTAAGGATGTTTGTGCTTTCCAAAAAGGGGGAGATTTTTGAGTCAATAAGGTTTTCCTTATGACTTTTCCATTCCTTCTTGTTTTGAAAATCACAAACACCTTATCTTTAAGAAAATTTCTTTCTTAATGAAATTTGCTTTCTTAAGGAAAATCGCCTTTATAAGAAAAATTATCCTTATCACTTTTTCATTCATATTTTTCTTAAGTATGAGATTCAGATTCATTTTCTCGGAATCATTGAAACTTTGATATAAAGAATTCTGTTTTAGGGTTCGGATTCTGGATAAGAACTATAAGGAAGTTTCATTCCGAATTCCGGATATGAACTCTGACTAAGTTCTATTCCAGATTCAGGATACGAATTCTAAAGAAGAATTCTCATTACGAATTCTAATGATGAAATCTCATTCCGAATTCCCATTACGAATTCTAATGATGAATTCTCATTACGAATTCTAATGAAGAAATCTCATTCCGAATTCTCATTACGAATTCTAATAATGAATTCTCATTACAAATTCTAATGAAGAAATATCATTCTGAATTCCCATTATGAATTCTAATGATAAATTCTCATTACGAATTCTAATGAAGAAATCTCATTCCGAATTCTCATTACGAATTCCAATGACGAATTCTCATTACGATTTCTGATGACGAATTCCTATTCCGAATTCTCATTACGAATTCACCTATTAAATAGAATTTGAGTATCTTTGTTTTATACACTCTGAATTAATTTAGACTCCGAAAAATATCTTTGTTTGACTCCGAACTTTTATATTTCTTACAATTCTAAAATTTGTCTACTCTTTACTATTTTTCTTTACACTCCGAACCTCCACTCCAAAGTTTTCATTCCGAAGTTTTATGTTAGAGTTTAAAACGATGCCGTACATTCTGTTACATTTGTTTTGTTATAAAACGATGTCGTCTGTTTTGTCTTAAACTAATCGTTGTCTAAGTGACACGTGTAAAGGTCCCTCCGATCTCTAAGGAAAATATGACCGTTGGAGAAGGAGACGACCTTACCTATAAATAAGAGCTCATTTGAAAGAGCTCAGTGCTGAACTAATGACAGATAAACAACTTGGTTTTGTGCATACATGCTGTTGAAGTGGATTCTAGAGAGAGAGGCTCTTATTAACTCTCAAAGCTTCGTGCGACTCCGAATGTTGGTGATTACATTCAAGGGCTTCCGGGGATAGGAAGACAGAGGTGCCGACTACCTTAAAGTTCGAGGGCTTCTTTGATGAGGAAGACAGAGGTTGCCAACTACCTTGAAGTTGAGGGCTTGCGGGGACAGCAAGACAGAGACTCCGATCTTCGTATCGAGGGTTTACCCTGTTGTGGGTAAGACAGACTTGCTTGAAAGTATAAATCAAGGGACCTTTATCCAAGGTTGTTGGATACCCTTCTCTTTGGGTTAAAAGACTTATATCTTGTTACTTGTAGTTTTACTACTTGTTTCTATTCCGCTGCATTTTGTATTATAAGGAAAGTATAACTTTCTTATACTTCCTTACTTGTACTCTGATTCATTTAGATTCTATATGCTTTAAGGTAGAATCTCATATTGTAACTTTTGTTAAGATTCAATTTCCGGAACCATATTTCCGGAACTCTCATTCGGAATCTCTTTCCTAGTTTACTTTCGGTGTTAGAGGTGTTGTGAATTTACTTAGTTTAACTTTGTTAAACTTAGCCTTTTCCTTTGCTTAAGGAAAACATAGTTATTCTTAACTAACTTTAAAGGTTCTAAAGGAATTTTTAAAGTATACAATTCACCCCCCCTCTTGTATATTGAGCATCTCATACTATATTTCGATCCTACAGGTTCAATATATTGTATGTGTTTTCACAAAAGAAGATGTATGATTTTGAAAAAAATTTAAATATCCATTCTAAATCTACCTATATTATGGAATAAGTTCGCTTCATTCTAAAGTGGGATCTCATGGAATGTGGAGATAATCTATGAAATTGAAAACAAAGAAACATATTTATGGAAGAAGAAAGTGGTAAAAACAAAAAAAATGTATTTTTGTTCATGGAATACCTGGTATATATATTACTATAAAATTCTCATTGATTTTTTTATCTTCCACCCAAAAGAATGATGACAGTGAAATTCTATTTGAACAAATGAAGAATAAAATCTGGGAAGAAACTACATGTTAAGAAAAATGGATGATAAATATGAAGAATGGTTGATGTAAAGTTCAATTATATGATTCAGTTAGGTTATGAATGGTCACGTACTAAATTTTTTTTGTTTAATACATAAATATGTCTCAATTTTCAAAAATCTGTAAGAAAAATTTATATGGGTGTCTGGTTTGCAAGTAGTGAACTGGAAAATACATGTTCTAAAATGTGATTCATGTATCTGAACTTATACACTACCAAATATTTTTAGTTTTCATGTACATTGTAACTATGAAAATAAAATCTAGGTAAACTAGAATGTGTATAGTGGATGGATATGAAATACACATGCCAAAGTAAATAATTGTTAAAAAAATGGAATAAAATTTAGGAAAACACGAACCTATGTTATTTTGCATAACCAAAAATAATGGAAATTCCTTATAATCCAAAAAAAGTATTCCTCAGTTTTGGAAAATGTAATTCTCTTAGTTGAGACATACCTTAAAATATATAGAATACATTAGTTAGTGATTTTTAGTTTCTAAAAATCGACTAGTTAGCGAATGGAAACCCATAGAAGCTCCCATGTGAAACCCTTTAGTCTCGGGTTGAGATCGCTTTATATTTTCTCTAATATCCTTAATATGTTTACTTGATATATTTCGAGCTGACAAGTTTTCAAAAGGATAAAAGGGAAAAACCCCTAAAAATTTAGTGTACCTTTAAACAAAAGGAAGATATGGGATGAGATCATTGGATGATATATGATGGAAAATAATAATTTATATTAGTATTTTCTTATCTCAAGAACATGCAAGATAATTAATGAAACCTACATGCTTCTTACTCCCTCATTTTAATAACATCATAGGTGAAAATTATATTAAACAATATAAAGTGTATATATATCAAGAGATAGATAAGAAACCAGAAATGTTAGTAGGTATGTATAACATACATGTGGGTGAAAATGGACTTTACATCACCTTAACTATAAGTCCAGCAACTTGCATGCAATGGACTGATCCTAATCCAATGTCTCCAACCCTGGAACTCTATTGGTATCCACTAATGCTTCATGGACTCCCCAGAAGATATATTTAGTGGTTTATCATCTTCATGGGTCACATTGATCAACGATGCATCATGTTAGGGAGGTTGTTTCACACAAGGTGGCAGACATGGTTTTCAAGTGGATTTGTTGCATCATATGGAAGATGAAGGCATCCTACAGGTGGATTTTAAGGGTTTTAGAAGTGAGTTGCAGGTTCAATGTCTCCAAGATCATTTTAATAGCAATCAGAACAATGTTCAATTGAGCAGAAAAAATCCATCATTAGTTGAGGAGATCAATTCTTCATTTCAATGTATGTCCAAGTAGAGGGTTAATAATTAAATGATGATATAAAAGGGAAATAAAAATTGACATATCATAATTTCACATGATCCTTAAAATAATCAGCACGTGTTATATCAATACAATTACTATTCGAAAAATTGAGCTGGTTTTTTTGTATAGAATACATTTATAGAATGAAAATTGCATGCAAATAAATTACTTGGGGACTTTATCAATGGAAAAAAGGAGACATAAAATAGTGTGAAAATCCAATATTTTTTATAATATTAAGAACAATGGAGGTGAAATATATTGTATGTGTTTTCACAAAAGAAGTTGTATGATTTTGAAAAAAAATAATGTTAAATAGCCATTCGAAATCTACCTATATTATGGAATATGTTCGCTGCATGCCAAAGTGGGATCACATGGAATGTGGAGATACTCTAAGAAATTGTAAACAAAGAAACGTCTTTATGGAAGAAGAAAGTGGTAAAAACCCAAAAATGTATTTTCGTTCATGGAATACCTGGTATAGATATAACTATAAAATTCTCATTGTTTTTTATATCTGCCACTCAAAATAATGATTTCAATGAAATTCTATTTAAACAAATGAATAATAAAATCTGGGAAGCAAGTACATGTTAAGATAAATGGATGATCAATTTCAAGAATAGTTGATGAAAATTTCATTTATATGACTCGGTCATTTTATGAATGGTCAAGTACTAAAATGTGGTGTATAATACATAAATATGTCACCATTTTAAGATATTTGTAAGACAAATTCATATGGGGGTTGGTTTGCAAGCAATGTACTGGTAAATAAATATTGTAAAAAGTGATTAATTTATCTGAACATATACACTATAGAATATTTTTTGTTTTCATGAACATGGTAACTATTAAAATAAAATCTAGGTAAACTGGAATGTGTATAGTGGATGGATATGAAATACACATGCCAAACTAAATAATTGTTAAAAAAACCAATCAAATAATATTTAGATACACTCAAACGTATGTTATTGTGCATAACCAAAAATAATGGATATTCCTTCTAATCTGAAAAAATGATTCCTCAGTTTTAGAAAAAGTAATTCTCTTTGTTGAGACATGCCGTAAAATATATAGTAAAAATTAGTTGATAATTTTTCCTTTCCAAAAATCGAGCAGTTATCGAATGGCACACCTTAGAAGCACCCATGTGCAACCCTTTTGTCTCGGGTTGAGATAACTTTATATTTTCTCTCATCTCCTTAATCCGTTTACTTGATATATTCCAAGATGACAAGTCTTTAGATGGCTGAAAAGGCAGAACCCCTCAAAATTTTGATTACCTTTCAACAAAAGGAAGATATGGGATGAGATCATTGGATGAGATATGATGGAAAGTATTGTTGTTTCTGATAGTAGTATAATCAGTGATGATCATTATAGTAGTTTCATGCCTAATAATCTGAATTGGAGTGATAGAGAATAATTAATGTTGTGGAATGTTCTGTGCTTACTGTGATGATGAGGCATCTGCTGACTCCGTAATAGTTTGACCAATTTTATTTTTATGTTGTAAGATTAGTATTGGGGCATGATGTTGATAAATAAAAATTTAACATACTAACTATATAGTTAAAGAATTTTCAATGCCAACATGCTCACAGAATGAAATACTTTGTTGTATCATAGTATTCAGTCGTTTTTTTCTTGTTTGATCCTGCATATGTCATTTATAGATTTGAATTTTCTTGAGGGACTATGAACAAGGTAATGAAAAATTGTAGTAAGACTTGGTTACTTGTTATAAACAATTCAATCAAAGCTATTAAATTAAAGATAGTAAACTAAAATAACCATTGTTGTGTATATGTGATAATGGAATGCATCAACATATTTCTGTGTTATTAGCTGGTGCGGCCATCTCAGATATAAAACATGGTTAGGTAGCAAGATAATATACTACAAAGGTATATTATTTGAGCTTGCAATATTATAACTAAAATAAAATTGAAGGACAATTTAAACTGAACCTACAGTTTCTAGGTATAATTGATAAAGGAATACCTCTTCCTGTTTGTGTTCTTCCCATCGGTGTTTCAGGTTCAGTTGCATAAATATTTTCAGTAGACAATATTCCTATACAATTTCTACTATAGTTAACATTTATGTTCCTGATTGATAAATAACGAAACAATATGAGGTGTGTAGAATAAATATTATACAACTTAGGTGATAAAAGATGAATAATATTAATCAGAGAATAATAATACCAAGGGTTTTTTCTGGAAGCAAGGAGGATGTTGAGGAAAATCAAGCCAGAGCGGAGTAGGTGGATGTGTAGGAGTCAGAGGCGGTGTAAGACAAGCAGGCGGTAGTCGAGTCGTGGGGGCTAGAGGCATGGTAGACGTATGTGAAGGATCCAGGGGTGTCGAAGTCAGACGCGTAGGTTATGTATGCATAGAGCCAATGTTGTAGGAGGCAGAGCGGTTATAAGCGAAGAGATGATAGGTAGATAATCCAGAGCGAGGAGGCGGTTGGTTGTAGGAACGGGAGGCTATAGAGGATGGAGGAGTGACTTCCAGGAAAGTGGGCGAAGATGAGGTGTGTGAGGGGGCAGAGGCAGATAACAGTTGAAATGAAACCCTAGGTCGATGGAAAGAATTTTCGGGGGATGGAGGCGTGATGAATGGCTCTGGATAGAGCAAATATGTGTGGTGAGATGTAATTTGGACACATGGACAGTTTTGAAGATGACACGTTAGCATAAAAAATCCTACTTTAGTATACGTATAGATATAGATACCCTCTAACTCCCACATCTACACAGACCACAATCCCCAACACTCTTGAAATTTATTCCCAAATTTATCTTCAACCCTCTTCTCAAATCATATAATCATTTCCCTCAATAAAATTTAACATTCCACTTTGTTTATGAGTCGTATTTTTTAACATAATTTCATTCGTTGAAAATTGAGATCAATTCGATTGGGGTAATTCATTGATAATAATGTGATAAAGAAGTTAAAAAGTTAATATAGATTGGATAAAGAGTTCAAGTCTTAATATTTCTAGAAACATTTGTTATATACTTTATGTTTCATGGTGATTTCTGAAGAATTGTTATGGATTCATTAAATGAAAGTGTATATCCTTGTGGAACATTTCCCCTAGTAGATCTATCTATTTTAAAATTTATATTCAATGGTTAAATACATGATCAATAGATTTTTCGCATTGGTTAGATCAAGTTAACTACATGAAAAATTTATTTTCATTAAGAATTATCTTCGATGTCTCCTTGAAAAATATAGACTATAAATTCATGCAGATTGTTAATTGATGAAGTCCATGAAAATTTTTATTTATGTATGTTATAGAGATCACACGATGGATATTAATATCCTGATTGTCAGGAGGAATAATAATGTATGAGGATTGTATTGGGATAATATATGTGGTTGAAATTACATTTATATATTTAGAGATATTTTTATAAGTATCCAATTGGGCCTTACAATAAAAATATCCAACCCACAAGAAATCAGAAGCCTGGCTCAACTTTATCACTTTTTGGAAATAGTTTTCAACACTATTATGGGGGAATACTATGCCTAGCCACTATTAGAAATAGGTGGAAAAAATCCAAGATGTTCCCATATATAATGTCTAGGATCAGTGGAGAATATGTGAGGGGAGGGCACATTGTCATGCTGAAGAGATATGACATGATATCTTAGAGAGAGGATATTTTTTCCCACTAAGAAATAATTATCAATTAATATACCATTCCAATTTATATTAAGGTTTCATTGTGGGGTGTTTTTAGACCATGTTCTATTAATCTATCATTAATAAGAAATAAATTTTGACGGTAGTTTGTTGTGGATCATCTTATCAATCTGACCACTTTGGAACAATGTCCACTACTATATGCCTCACAAGGACCTTTAGTAAGCTATCATTTTTGATGTATCATCATTCTAGCTCAATCTAAGATCATGCATCCAATTACATATTGCAAGAATATTTTAAATACACAGGATGAAATCACGTCATCATAATTTAAATATTAGTTGGAGTGGCCACTTTTTTTTCAAATGTGAGATATTAAATCCTAAAAGGTATGTGATCCTTTTCAAATTCATGAATGAAGCTCAAAGTAGTAGGGAAACTAAAAAAATTCATGAAATATATCATGTTTTGTTGTCTATCATTAATATGTTTTTGAATAATTTAAACAAAATATATTTTACTAGTGAAAATTTCATAAAAATCATGAAATGTTTTATAGAGGGAGTGAATGAGTGAAACAAGGTTGTCATCGACACCTATAAAAGTAGAGGTGTTGTCCTAAGAAGCGTGATGTGTCCACTTAGGAAATTTGAGACCTCTAGTATTCACTATAAAATAGAATATCACAAATAATAAATTACTGAATATGGAAATCATTGTTCAATAAAACAAAAAGTATTCTTGACGAAAAGTTGTCTCTCCATCCATTGAAATTCGTATGGAACTCTCTAAAGAGCATTGTGATTAGATTATTTTTTTAAAGCAATATGGAAAGTGAAAACATGTCTCCTTTTATTACACGATGAATTGATTTCTACAAAGCCTTTGTATTTTGTAAAAAATGATGAGGCATCATAGATCCAATTCTTGAGTGGAATAATCACATAGTGCATTGAAAATAACTGGTCCTATAAATATTTAATCATCTTTATGGAATAAAATAGTTCACTCATGAACTATGTTGTGTGAATGAGATGAACTATGGACCTAGATTGCATGAAAAGGAAGGTTCTCATATTTAAACATGCATAATATTTTTAGAAAGCAGAAGACGCATGATAAAATTAATATATCAAAACAGTGTTCACATATACTTTTTGGTGTGATGTAATATGTGGAGCAGTTTTTTTCTTTTTGAAGAGAACCTAAGGTGGAAAAATGGTTTGCATGGTTTCACCAATGTGAATAAGAAGAATAGAATATTCATACACATGTAATCATGTGAAATAAATTATAATAACTTAACTATATTTATACAAGTTATCATGGAGATTAAAATAAATTAAATATATGTAATATATGATAATAAATTTGATATATATTTATATGTGTGTGTGTGTGTGCATTCTAATAGTTTTCATGAGCTATTCCATGCAATAAATTAATAAAGTTTATTTCACAAGAAAATTTACATCAATTTAATCAATTGATATAGATATTTATTTATTATAAATAAGAATAATTCTCTCAATGATTTATTAAATGTGAATATGATATTGAATATTATTCAAAATTAATGTTTAAAAGATCGGATAATGATACTACACTCATTATTTTGAATCAAAGAAGAACTAATTTTTATGTTTTGAAAACCATATTATCATCAATATTTTAATACTCAAAATGGAATTTTGTGATTTTGTTATTTAAAAAAAGTTATTTCTATGATGTTGGGTTGGAATAAAGAAGAAATATAGAACAATATTGAATGATTTGGTGGAAATTTTATATTCAGTTGATTGACATTTAAAAAAAATATTTCATTCAAATATACACTCACATTATTGTAACAAACTTAATTATATTATTTTCAGTACATAATATTCTACTTTGAGAAGGAAAAAAGAATTGATTTCTTACTACTATGCGAGAAAAAAATTGAATAATATAATTTTGTGAGAGAAAATTAGAACATTGAAATCCAAACTGTTATAACATGTTGAAGACATTATTATTGTAACAAAACTCTTCAAACAAATATGCAATTTTCTTTAGAATCATTTCAATAGTATAACCATGTGTTGTAAAACAAGCACTGTGAAGTTGAATTCAGTGAAATGTATGTGAAAGGTTATTTAATACATGATGTAACCACATTCAAAGGATTGCATTATACTGATCCTGTAGTCTAGATCAACTTTAAAACATATTCCAAAGACTAGATAATCTTATTGAACAGTGAACATTAAAAAATATTATTTTCTACCTTTAAAAAAATAATATTCATTATTGGTCCAAGCAAAATATTTCATGATAATAAAAATCCTAATGGTTCAATGTTGTCATGGGATAAAAAGTTGTAATTTGTTAAAAAATGAAAAAACAGTAATACACACATATAATTGTTAATCATATACCAAAAAGGACCTTTAACTTGGAATTAGATACAGGTGTCACATATTTTAGATTCACTATGGAGATGTTATTCTTTTGAAGATTTTAGTTTCATTATGGATTCAAAAATGAATATCATTTTTGGTAATTTTTTAGTTATCCTTGAGAAATAGTATATATCATCCAAGATCATGATTAAAAAAAATAAAATAAGATAAAGTTGAAGAATAAGCTACTATTATCTAATGAAGAGGATGTATTTTATAATACAAGACTTTTCAACAATGAAGACACATAATTTTGTGAAATTATAGAAATGGAGGCTCATGTTTCCATCAAAGTGAATTATAATATATCTACCTCTACTATTTAGAATGTATGTGTATGTAAATTTGAAAACATTTCTCTAGGTAAATATTATTTTACAAGCATTGATGATGGTAAATCTAAAAATTCACATTAGTTATCATTTTATATTTTATGTTATTTTCATCATTGTATACAGAAAAAATAGCATCACTTATTTTTTGAGTATTTCAATATATGTTGGAAGAAATACACTAATGGTAAATGGAAGTTTATTTTATATATAAATGAATAAAATAAAATAAATATAGAAGGTTTTCTGCTCTATAGAAATGTTGGAACTATTAAAGATATAAATAGGGAACCTAAATTCATTTATTGAAAATGGATCAATAATTTTGACGAGGATGATGGAGTCAAGAAGACTATTGAAAAACTGATCCATGCACTAGAAGAAAAATAAAAATACAAATTTGATATCAATGATTCACAATTTTATGTAACATCCCATATGATTAAAGACCACAAAAATTTAATTCAAAAATATTTTTTCCTCCATGAAATGGAATTTTAAATAATGAAGATGTATTATGAAGAAAAAATAATTATTATTGGACACCAAAAATACATCATCAAGGTGAAATATCTATAATTGGATGTTCAGTTGGACAATCATGAGAAGAAACATATTAAGGCTTCATAAAATATTGAAACATTTTTTTTGTCAGTCATTGTTAAATCAAGGGTTCTACTGTAAAACTACCTCCAACATGTGATAAGAAAATAATGTCATGTTTTTATTAAATATCATTTGTAGCTAAGAGGAAATAGGTATAATCCATACCAATATGTATTAATGATTCTATATATATCATCATGAAGAGTGAAGGTTAAGAGAAATTGTTTTAATATATATGGATGAATAATGGGGATAAGAAACCTACCACCATAACTATAGTGGATAAAAAATGTGTAAGTTGGTTTACCATAGAGATCAAAAAAAATAATGAAAAAGAACTAATAATTTGTTATAGAATATTTTATGAAATCATTATTTTTGGGTCATTTTCATTCTTAAAATAGTTATTGGAATTTCCATTCAATTTTTTCTATAATACAAAAAATGAAGGGGCACAAATGAAAACTATGTAAAGGGGGAGAAATCTAGAGATTCATAAGAATAATTTATACGTCTAGAAGTTTTTGTATACTGTATAATGACATGGAAATATTCAAAACATCTATGATAAGGGAAATAGAAGTTTTCACGAGGATGGTACATGAAAACCTCAACATGAATCCAAAGCTGATAAAAATGAATACCACAAAAGATGGATATGAATAGAGAATATAACTTGGAAAAAATCAGAATAATATTATGTACATAAATACTCCCAAAAATATATCATATAATTAATATGATAAGACCTTATTTATTAAGTCCAAGTTTTTTTAAAAGGTGAATCATCCAAGTTTTTTTAAAAGGTGAATCATCCAAAAGAACTACAATTTTCGATGAAAATCAGAAGAATCCACTTGTAAAATCCAATCCTTCTACCAATTTCAACAATTAAATGATGGTTATTTGGTTATAAGATGCGGAATTAACAAGGAAAAAGGAATAATCACCATCCAAGTCCAGTGATAAAGAAAAAGGAAAGAGTTCACATGATGATGGAAAATTTGTATAAGATTTTTCCAATAATAGATGTCACTTTTGTTAAATAATCTTCTGTTTCATAGCCAACATAGATGGTCACACTATTATAAATTTGCTAGAAATTATTCTAGAAAAATAATATTTAATTAAGAAAGATAAAATCAGACGTGGAGATGAAAATATACTATATTCTCTTGAAGAAATTAGGTTCTCATGAAAATAAATTGAAGAAGTAATATGATCGGCATAGCCTCAATCTGAATCATTGATTAGATGTGCAAGTGTGAAGATTAATGAAAATTGGGAAACATGGTTGAGAAAAAAATATCAACCTTATTGTTCATATTGATAATACATGGAGGATTGACCTAATTCCTTTAATAAATTTTTTATTTTATTTTCTCTTTTAATTCATGGATTTAATGTGAGCATCTTCTCATTGGGTAGTTCTAAATAAAAAATGAAGACTTCAATTCTTGATATCCGTGATAAAAAATTTACCATACTTGAATGATTCCTCAATTGATATTCAAATACTAATATGATGGAGTTATTCTTGAAGTTGAATAATATGATTTTCTATTATGGATAAAAATGATAAATAATATTCCATCATGTATTGACATATTTTTAGGTATCCAAAATAATAAATGGTTTATAATATCACCTTTGGTGATGTGGATAATTTTGACCAATCGGGGCAGTTACAAGTGGAATATTGTATCTAGTGTTCTGTCCATACTAGAATTTCTTGGAATCCAATCTTGATGACATCCAAAATTACAAAGATGATGACAATTTCTTATATTTATGGTGATACAAATGAATAATTTTGTAGAATAATTATTACATTTAGTATCAATTATTATTATTATTGAAATTTCATGATGTTCATGTCACTTGAAAATGATTTTTCTTCTTAATCTCTCATCTATGGTTATAAAAAATAAAAAACCTTTTCTAGAGAGGGAGGAATTGAATTAATCAATGGAATAATAATAGTATAAGTTTACCAAAAACACTTATCCTTCATATTGATCATTAATTTTTTAGAGCTATTTCATTAAGTGAGTGCATTTGTTTCATGTTGATATTTCATACAAAAGTTACATATCCAATTTTAGTATAAAAATCATAAAATGAATGTGAAATAACCTAGAAGAAAATTTTTTCAGTTCTCATTTTATGAGGTATCATAATCATTTGGTAATTGATAGTTCTGTGGTTTAAAAAAATCCCTTTATTTTCTACAACGAGTACAGCTAAAGTGTACATATATTGAATTGATTAATGTCACACTGATAATGTTGGGAATGATACCATTTTCCAACAAACATAATATTTCATATAAACTGTGGGATATATTGGGAAAAGAGTGTCTAAAAATTAAAGGGTGAGGGAAGATAATGATCTATATACTGACATATTCATTTATCAATAACATTGATGGTATGTCGAATAAATACAAAGGGACTGAAAAATGATCCCACTTTTTTTATGAGTTATATTTGTTGTTAATTATTTTCATTAGTTTAGAATGGAGATCAATGTGAAAATAAGATTTCATTGATATCAAAATACTGAAGAGTTTCTATAGTTAATGGAGCTTTGATAAAGTCCCCAATACTTAATATTTCAAGAAATAAATTTAGGAGACTTTGAGTTTTAACATGATTCCTGGATTATTATTAAGTATTCGTTAAATGAAATTGGATTACATGATCGAATAGTTCTCATAGAATCTATCACAATAACTAAAATAATATTCAATGATTAAGAAAATGTTTTAAAGATATTTAATATTTATTACATCATGGGTAGTCCATGCAAAAATTATTTTCATAGAGCATAATATTTTATGTTTCCATGAAAAAAATTAAAATGACTGAGGATATTGAATAGATGAAGGCCATGAAATAACTTATTATTTCATGTAAATGATCTCAATTTAAAAATATTCTTATCAGTTTTTTCATGAGAGATAATAATGAAGTATGAGTGTAATATTTTATTATCTAATTTTACAATTACATTTTTATACATAGATATATTTGTCAACATCATCAGTTGTGCCTTACGTAAAAAATATGGTTACTGAAAAGAAAGTATATACTAGGATCGACCATATCACAAGTGGGTGACAATGGTAAAACACACCATGGGATACCATACCAGTCCTACCCATAGTTTTAATGGATATGGAAGAAGTCCAGGTGTTCCCATGTATAAAGTGCAGGAGTAGTTGCACCATCATTCAGGGTGGCATGGCAATAGCCAGAAAATGGATATGGTGGTACCTGAGGGAGAAGATATTTATGGACTCCAAGAAGTAGAACATGATTGATATACCATAACCATTTCATTAGAGGTTTCATTGTGGGGTATCATTCATCATTGTACTCTATATCTGTTAATAAAATGATGAACATTTTATTTTTTAGATGATGTGGCTCATCTGAGTCATCTGATCACTTGGGGGAATCATCCCCTAGCTTCAGCCACATAAGGATCTCAATGAGGAAGATTATTTCTAATTTAGTTATGTTATTTACTAAAATATTATTCTATTTTTCTTATATCCTCAAGATAAATAAAGGATTAATTATTGGGATTAAACCTAGATCAGGTTTGTAGTTATATTTTTCATGAATTTGATAAACTCAAAAAGATAAACTCACCTCCATCGAATCAATAACATATTTTTGTGGTATTTTTTGTGTGTGTTATGTGTTGGCTTCAAAGATAATGTAATGTGATATTTTTCAAATGCATGATTAAAGATTTCTCAAAGTGTAAATTCAAACTCATGATGAAAAATAATCATGTTTTGTGGCATATGTTTAATATAAATTTGAGATTTTAAAATATGATATAATTTTCTCTTGAATGGGTCATCAATTAAAATTTAAAAATGTAAAAGAGAAAGTGTATAATTAAAATAAGGTTGTGATCATTGTTTATAAAAGGAGAGGATCAGTGCTTTAAAATGGCGATTCCTCTACTCAAGATATTTTGAAGCTCTCATTTTATTTTTAAAATAGAACCTCTCCATGGATTTTTTATGGAAATGGATATAAATGCCCCATGATCCATCAAGGCATCACAATGAATATTAATCTCAACGTCCATCGATAATTCGAATGTACTCTCAACAGAGAACCATGAAGAACGAAAATCCATGAAGATATAGGGACAACGTAAACGAGTCTCCCTAGAATTAATGAAGATCTATTATGTACAAATCCTTCATGGTTTGTGAAAATCATGAGACGTCCATGAACTAGTTCTTTAGGTAAATAATCTAGAAGTTAATCATGAAGTACTAGTTTTGTAATTCATTATTAATGTTTCAGAATGAAGTAGGTTCACACATCAACTGTTTTTCATGAAAGAGTAGAACTATACACCTGGTTTTCAAAAAGAGTTATATTCTTAATGTTTCACTTTCTAAAATCTTACATAAGGGTTAAAACACATGAGAAAATTAATAAAATAATATAGTTTTATCATATACTTATACATGAAGAAAATAATTAGAATAGTTTTGGTTTTTGGGAATATAACCAAAGGAAAATTTGAGGTTTTTCATAGTTTCACAAAAGTATAGAATAAGTTCACATGCATGATCATGAGAAACTATGAAAACATTAATATAAAATTTCTTATGATTTTCAATGTTTCATAATTATTAGAATAGAAACCCAAATAAATATAAGAAACATCATACAAGAAATGAAATATATAAATAGATATATGTTCTAAGGGTTTTCATGAGATGATATGTGAAAGAAATTCATGAAGGTTATAGAACATAAAATAGTTATTTCATGATAACTAAGTGAAGTAAATATTTATTTAAATTAATGAAGAATTATTTTCCCATGAACTTGATTTACTAATATGTTTATATTGAACGTTTTTCATATTTCTTATATGGAATACCTAATGACTGATATTTTATTTATTATTGATATTGTGTACCAAAAGCAAATTAATTTTGATGATTATAATAATAAAATATCATCCTTATTTTAGTAATAAAAAGGATGATTGTGATTCTTTCAGGATAAAGAAGATATCTCAATTCAGTTTCTATTGCACTGAAGAATAAAGAGTGAACAATAGAAGAAGAGTCAGTGACCAATTTATATTAAGTTTATTATAATATTTTTAGAATAATTATTTTTTCATCAGTGTAATACACACTAATATTACTATGATTGATAGAAGAAGACGATTGTGTAGATTTTAGTCTTTTACATTAATGAAGTTATAATACTTACATGTGTTCTACTGTGTATATAACAATGTGATGAAGAATCCAATCATATAAAAAATAATCATAGTGAAATCCAATAGGTCATAATGAGTAGAATACATTCTTATTGTTACAAACAACTATCCTAAAATTGGAAAATATATTCAGAGGTAGTATAAATAAAATTCTAAGTGTTGGAAAATAAATACATTTAAATGGACTATAATGCATTCCAATTGAAGGGGTATTTACTACTTGTTGTAATCACAATAACAAAATTAAATTCTCATGGTTGTTTGGTCACAATAATTTCAAGACCAATTTAATGATTAACTACACATATTCAATACTAAACCATGAAAAAATATTGGCTTAATTATTTACTACTTTTATATTCTAACATGGTAAATTAGAAAGAGAATATAGAAATCGGGATCCTAATATTCTAATGAGGTAAATGGATAAAAATATTTTATTAGTTTAAATAATCCCCATCCTAGAGTCACCCCTCTCATTTGTAGAAATATCAGAAACCATTTCTTTCAAAAATAATAATCTATGATTCCATAAGGTGTATCATAAGATTCAACATCCAAAAGGAAGAGGTAATATTATCAAATGAATTTTCTTATATTTGATTCTTCTTATAACTTATAAAATCAAATATTAATTATATTTTAATAATAGTATAAAAATTAATTTTCGTGAATCATATTTTATTATTATTGTATCCATTATCTAAAACCCTATAATTCAATTCTAATATGAAAACATATATCATGTTATGGTCAGTTCAAGATCTTCATGAAAAGAATTTTTATTTTTCCATCACCACCGACATGGATGATGGTGATTTGCATATTTTTCATAAAAATTCTCTAAATATGTATATTATAATTTTATTTCGTATCCTGTAATGGAAAAAAGTAAAATAACCAGTGAAAAATTAAAAATTTGGCATGGTTGTAAAACAATAATAATGAACTAATTTTTTAAAGATAAAATTATTACTAAATAAATAAAAATTATATAATATAAAATATATTTATTTATACCCATAAAAACCTCTATAATGAAATTATAATTATTATGTTATAACTTAGTTTTTATGGATTCAGATTAATAAAATTACATTATAGCTGATAAAAAACAGAACCATAGAACCGTGTTACAATAATAAATGGAAATATAAACAAAGAATTCATATATAAAAAATGACTATAAAAACATTAATTTTAGTAATAATTTTTATGTACCTGAATAAGGTTCTATTTATAGTATTTAATAAATTAAACTCGAAAATTAAAAAGGTTGGATGAACATACATAATGACTCGTGGACCTGATGTGAGGGGTCTTCTAAACAACCATGATTACATTTATGTTGAAAATTTTATTTAATTTAACTTTTTCACAATAATAGTATATTAGAAAAATTTAATATATTTTATATAAGTTATTTAAATATATAAATAGTTGACTACATGTTTCATTATTATGTTTAACATTTTTACTATAATTTTGTTTCTCAACTACTTTTAAAAAGAAAACTCACATAAAGGGTACCTATTTATATGTTCTTTTTTATTATGTACCACTCAAATAATTTTTTTACCTCTATATGGTTTATAATAACCATCCTTTTATAGAAAATTATTTTAGATCATATATGGTTACAAAAAAATGATTATTCACTTTCACTTTTTAAATACTCTTTATCATTTTTTAAAACCCTTCTTACGGAGTTTTTCTCTAATCATATGTCTCAAATCCTATTTATGTATCGACATCATGAGAACTTGATTTACATTATGTTTGATTAATTATTCATTTGTGAACATTAATGTATGTTTTTTTCCCAACATCCACGGTATACTTGATTATATTCTATTTTTATGCCAAAACATATTATTTTGTAACACATCTAATATTCATTGGATTTTATTATTATTATTACCTATGTATGATATCCTTATGTGGAACTAATATTAATTTTTGTGTTATGAATGTGAATTATTTTTCATTAAATTGGATAGAACCATAAATAATTCTGTAATATTTTCATCTCATGAGATACCATGTATGGTAAAGGGGAAGTATTCCAAGTACAATATATTTTTTTTTTGGGGGATTGATCCATGACATATACTAATCATGTAATATTTTATATTGTTAGGAAATTAATATGATGGATTATCCAATAATACCATCATCTCAATTCCATTCTTTCGTTTGAACATATATGATTTTTTACTTTTATGTTAAAATTATATTTCCCCTATAACATATGTATTACTAGTCATAATTCATTAATCTTATTATTCCCTTATAGAGATTTATAGATCACTATTTATAATTTTGTATTTCCCTGTGGAATCTTATTAAGTAATAAATTATCAATTGGTTTTTAGATCACCTTATCTAGAAATAAAAAAAATGATTCAATTGATATTTTAAATATTTAACCTACCAAATCCAATGGGCCTCAAAATTTATATGTTTACTATTATAGAAAATAATTTAAAAAACATCAACTTATATGTATAAGTGACATGAGTTTATATAATTAACTAATAGTTGAATTTTATTTTATTACCTTAATTATGTGATCTCATAACTGACTATAACATGATCTACAATATTTTGTTGGGTAAGGGATGATGGTATAATAATATGTATCCCCATGCCTTTATTTAATAATGGAATATCAATAGGGGAACCTAAATACATAGAGCCCCTTTTATTTTTAGTATGTTTTAATTCTTCTATCATTTGGTTGTGGGTTTATTTAAAATTAGGGTATTATCTTCACCCAACTCATTCCTAATGATATATTCTTAATCATCAGTAATATTTGAATTTTTAATGTTTTCTAATGTGAACCATCCAACACTAATTAATAATCTTCATCAAGGAAATAAATGTATTTATACTATTTTGAATACCCATTAAATGGTTAATCATAGTTATAATTTGAGTTTGATTGATTTGAGGGTCCTCTTTTATTGTACCCTTAGGGTGATTTCCATTTTCATAAGGAAAGACGTTATGTGGTGTTTTAGAATATTCTATTTGACATATGAGCCTTAGACAATCCCAAATGACATTGATTGAATATATAATATAGAGGGACATCATCAGGTCACCTATCTATAGGGATAACCTTTACCTCAACAAAAATATATTTTCCTTTAATGATATTCCACAAAAAATAAGACAAACATTATCCTCATGAGTAGTGTGGGTGAAAAAGATTGAGATAAAGATGTCTGTATCCTTATGGGTTAGGGTTGTCCTAGATTTATTATAGGTAGAAAAATAATTACCTCTCTCATTTATTAATGAGAAAATATTCCAAAAGATAATGAAATGAGGCTTTTTATTTGGTGGATTCAGTATATTTTCCATCTTTGGATGAGATCAGACCATTAAAGGCGGTGTCCCCATCAGAATTCGTTTTTCCCTTTTCAGACATAGCCCCCTATAGTATATAGTTAACATCATGAATGGAATATTTTATAAAATTTTATAATATAGTTAATTTATTTGAAATAAAATAAAATATGTTTTTTTATAATTATTTCCATTGGTGACATGCATTTGGGTGGAGAGACTACGTTTTCCCTCACATTCCCACCATCTAATAGTGGATACAATCTTCCACTGTGGTTAGTGATGTCACCTACATGGTCAAAATGGGAGGGTGGTATATCGTCTCTTCTTTGTATGGATACATCCTTTGATATTTTCACCATGTATGATTCTCCCTCATTGATCTAAGACATGTTATTGAATATCATTCCGGACCGCATCTCAAGGTGGATGACGTTTAATTAATCTTCACACTATTGTGAAATGTTAGGTACCTTCAATTTGGAGATGATGATTTTAGGGAATCTTGTCTATGATATACATCTATAAAAGTATTCATCATTTTATGTTTAGGGAATACGTTATGTGAGGAATCTTGGGTGTAGAAGCATAGTAATATGATATCTTCTATAGCGAAACATATGTAATGAACATAAGGAAACACTGTCTATATTCCTTTGGAATTCCTTATGCAAAGCATGGGGTAGAAGATCTAATGTATTTGTTGGGGTTGAAAAATATATTTACTATCCTTTGGGGATATTTTGTTCATAGTGTTTTCATCTTTTTGGGACTGGTTGGTCATAAGTTATATTCTTCTAGGTAATGTTATATCATTTCCTTAATATCCTGAAGGGATAGGTATATAATAGGTTTAACTTCTCTTGGGATAATAAAATCATAGTTTTAAAATCTTATATGGATATGTATATTGAAAGATTAAAATTAATTTAAGATAGTTATATCATAGGATTAATTTTTTTATGTGGAAAAAAAGGTCATATGTCTAACATTATATGGGGACTGTTATGTGGTGTTGTGTGCGCCCTGGGGGGAAGAACAAAAACATTAGATGTAGAATCCTAAGAGGAATGTAAGAATATTTAGTGGATGTTTTTGGATTTAACTTCAAGAAAGTATCCTATATACATAAGGAGATCAGGATTGAACCTCATTGTTGTTTCCAACATTCATCCAGGAGACAAGGATCAAACCCCGTGTATTTTGAGCACACAATTTAATGTTGTGATACAAAACTAGTCCATGTAGTTTTACATCATGTGGTAATGATGCCTAAACAATAGAAGGAGATACATTGAGGAATATTTTGTGAATGTTTCATACGTTTTCCAGGGGTTTGAGTGGTTTCATCCCAATGTGCTCAGGGGAAAAAATATGGCCTTCATTGGTGTTGAGGTTTCAACCCTGGTGTAGGGGTTTCATCCCATGGTGGTATGTGGATTAGTCATATGGGTTCCCCTTGTGGGTTTTATCATCCATGGTGTTAGTATTGTATCTCATTAAGGAATCGTGAATACATATATGGGTTTACCTAGTGTTTCTATTTTATTCCTGGTGTTATTGTTTCATCGAACATAAATGTTAGGCATAAACTATAGAATTCCCTAATGTTGGAGTTTCTTATATGGTGGTGGGTTCCATCCAATGGAGATATTTTTCAAAGACATATGGGATTCTCTAGTGTTTGGGTTTTATCCCAATGATATTGTTTCATTATATGGAGTTGTGGGGATTGTGAATACGGCATGCCTATTGAATGTGTCTCATCCCAAGGTTAGATTGGAGGTGTCACCCCTGATTATCATACATGAGGCATACTATTCTGATTTCACAGAGTATAAGGTGAGGGGTCATGTAATTCTAGTCATACATTGAGAATCAAATGTTCACTGCATGGTGTAGGAAATATAGATATATGTCAGGTTCTAAGGATTACTTCATGTATTTTAACATCCTTTTAATATAACGTTAAGATATATTATTTATCTTCTTCCAGTTTGGACCTATGATTAGCTTATAACCTGGGAGACTATTATTGGCTAGAAAAATGTATCCCACCCTTGGCCTACAAAGCAGTAAATGTTGGATTTTCCATTGATTATTCCATCTTTAGGGAGGAAATATATACCTCATTGTTTACTCTGGGTGGAACATGAATTAAACACTATCATAGTGCAGTGGAAAAAATATCTATATGTGAGGGTGTATATTCATTAGATTCATATAAATTATTATTAAAATATCTGGAGAACAATTAATGTAAAATATCCAAGACATGCTTGAAGAAAAGAGAATCAATATCATATTTGATTATACCAACTGTGTAGAGGATTAAGGAATGAATGAATTAGGTTCTTGTGAAAAAATATAACCAGGCACTCAACATTCATGATGTAGTGTACTCTAAAAAGAGGAAACATATAGGGGCCCTTGATGTGGGTTTTTTGATTATATGGGTTTCTCAGCGGTTAGGGTCTCATGAAAGGGAAAGTCTTATAAGTGAGGGTTTCCCTACCTTAGGGAAAAACCATGGTTCACATGGGGTCTATTCCATTAATTATAATTTTCTCATGAAACCCCATGAGGCTTTATAGGTTTTTATCTATCTCCATGGCCATGATGATTTTAGGAAAATCTAATATACCCTGAAATTTTAGCTTCCATGTCTCATGGGATGTTGTTCTTGAATGATGTTGACAAACATGAATTCTTATCTCGTTTTCCCTTGATTGTTGATTTTTTAGGGATTCAATTCCTTAGGTGGAATTAAAATGTATATGTCCCCTAACTTATGTGTGGATAGGGAATTTTATAGGCCTCTAAAATGGTTTAAATCCATTTTCATGAAATTTTGTGTCTCATTGATATGTTTTGTGACAGTTTTGACATAGATCATTGACCTTAGTGACTCAACATGTGTTTCTCAATGGTTAAAATCATTTTTCTGTCAATAACATCATAGTTCATGAAGGACATTGGTATGAAACGTTTTTTTCATGATGGTTATAAAATTAATAAATACAACCACATTGGTGGATTTTAAACCCATTTTTTTCAGAAATTCCATGATATTTTCATGAATTTCCCACCATATCCAGTAACGATCCATTTTTCTACATCAACAAAGGTCTGGTGGTGGACTTATCAATCTAGAATCATTATTCAACATCATTTTTACACCAAAATGATAACATACTATTCATTTTATATATGTTTTTTATGGAGGGAATAATGAATGAGATCATGAGGTAGACATATTAACAAAAAATTAATTTGAATTAATGTGTAGAAAATCTCTCTGATACCATAATGCTTATATTTGGAGAGGCCTCCATAAGGGATGAATTAATAAAACAGTGTCAATCATGATTTGAATATTAGAGGTTATTTCATTTCCCATATGATATAGTGTTATATTATATTGGGAAGAAATAATGTTCATAAAATATACCCCTTACATCAATCATTTTACTTTTTAATGCATATCCAACATATTTTATTTATTGAAAAATTATACTATTAAAAATTATCTAGATGTTATGGTTGAGGAAGGACATGGATTATTATTTTTATTTGGGGACTAAAACATGATTGGTATAAATATTTTACTAAATCACTATCATATCAATCAAATCAAATTTATATGGATAATTATTTATACAATTATATCCACACCTGTATTTTCATATATGGGTTTTTGAGTGTTTCCAAGATTCTATATGTGTATTTTGTGTCACACTATGTTAGAAATTTCATTGTTTTAATGGATAACAACCATTTAATTATTATTTATTTAGATAATATTAACACACCACTAGTCAATGATGGGAAATCCAAAGGGTCCATTTTTTTATCTCAATGAAATATCATAATGATACATTTTTTTGACAGCTATTAAAATATTGCCCATCTAATTGGTATTTAGTGACACCGGATCAGCCTCTGACACTTTAGGGACCAAGGATCATATAGTTAGTATTGAAAAAATAAATCCTATAAAAATATATTTGTGTTGGTATTACAGGATATGGTACATATACACTTTTTCATTGAATAATCATGTGGAATTAGGTACCATTTGTTTAATCAAGGTGGACACCCCTTACAAAGACTATATATCATGATCACATGGAGTATCTATGTACTTGTTTTTTGATTCCATGGAATGGAATTCTATAGATTATGTCTCTATTATCATGTAAAAATATTTAATGATAATTATATATTTATTCATAGGGTAGATCACCATGTTTATAGGCCTCCCCTCAGGGGAAGCGACCAATATTTATGCCACGCTTGAGTGACCTTGAGAGGTTTTGGGGACATCAATGATAATTTGAACACAGATTATCAATAATTAACTACTAAAATATGACTCTTTGGATTAATTAGATTATTCACGGGAATTATTTTCCCCCTGATAACCTATAAATAAAAAAATTGGATCATGGTGTTATTAAATATATTTTTTAGTTTCTATGTCAATGCAATAGTGATTATGGCAATTATGAGTATGGTCCCTTATTGGTAACATCTCTTTAGTTGAATGAACATAGTAGACATATTCAAATTCTTGATAATGATATAAAAAATGAAATTTTGTATTACAGGAAGATATATTTCTATAATGGAAAGAGTTTTTAATGTGAATATCATTCCTTAATTGTTCCAAGGATTTTGGGTTGGACTTTATGGTAACATATCATAAAGAATAGTAAACATCATTGGACATATTGGGGTCAAATAATCATTCATGTACTTACATACCAATACTAAACCCATCTATATATGTAGATAATATATTTGAAATAAAAAAGTTAGTGTCTAAAATGTAATTCATTTTTGGTATTAGAGACAAAATATATCTCGGGGTCATGATATAATTAATGTGGGTTGTTGATCAATAGAAAAAATTGATTTAACCAAAATTATTGGGGGAAGAATAACCTTTTAAACCATTACTTGTTATTTTAGATTCCATAAATAATCAAAAATATTTAATCCATTACATCATCCTCATAGTAAATATTTATGATTAATCAATCAATTTAACTAATAATAGATTTCATATTGAGTTCAGTTTTTTTATAGAATGAAATTTCCTCCAATGATCAATTTTCCTTGGGAAATTTTTCATATGTAAAAAATTTCGGTAATTATAATTTCCTGGGGTATATTCTAAAACCAAGAGTATATTATCTCAAATCATCCCATGAATGACATGATTTTCTATTCATTATGATATATTGTGGAATAATGTACACACATTGGTTGGGGTGAATTCGGGATTTCTTACTTTTCATCAAATTAATAACTATCATGAAACCAATTTTTCTAAAATCTTGTCATGGTTACTGTATATGGATCTTTTCTAGTATAACTAATTTATCCTCAAACTTGTGTATTAATTTAATGAATATAAATAACTACCTTGTATTTTTACATGGTTTCGTTCAAAGACCTACTCCTTTTCATCCGGGTTATGGACACCCTACATAGATTATATAATATAATGATCAATATCTTAATATATTATTTTAGTATTTCCCATACCTACAGTGCCACAATATCACTATACATAAAACCACATACTTCCAACAATATTCCCACAATCGTCTTGACACAAAAATTAACTTTGTAGCATGTTTTCCCTGAAGAACCTATGTCACATAGGTTTCGAAGAGTATCATTGAATATATTAGTGTTGTATTATATTCTCCTCTATTAAAGAAAATAATTTATTCAATACAAGATTATTATACTTCAATATTATTAGATCTCCATCAACTCACTATGATGTGTTCTAATTCTAAAAACACTTTTAGAAATGAACTTGTAGCCTAGTAACTACTTAGCTCAACATCACTAATTATCGTTGAATATTATAATCATGAAGGTTCTCTAAAAAATAAATTTAGTATTTCAAACATATCTCATTATTATATTTAGATCCTTCTTTATATTCTTCAATATATCATCTATAAGATACATTTTTTCCTCATCTTTTAGTACCATGGATGAAAAATATCAGATCCAACTATAGGTATATAACTCAAATGCATCCATGGCTCCTTATTTATTTTATATTTCTTCTTCCTCTATATTCACACTCAAATGTGGAATCATTTATGAGTATTCAATTTTTTTCATAAAAAGTAGTATCATTAAATATAATATTCGTGTTATCCATAAATAAAAATTTGGGAATAAAACATTTTGGAAGCTAGGGATACAATATGATGTATATTTTGAAATAAAAATATTTTCCTAAAATAGCCTCATTTAATTATTATTAGTTTTATAAAATAGTAATAATTTTAATAAAAATTATCTATTGTGGGCATAGATTTTTCTCAAAATAATATAATAAAATCCACATATATTATATTACAGTTGTGTAAAAAGAAAATAGACAACATATCTATGATCAGGAACTCATCTTGAATTTGTAGCTTAATGTAATATAAAAGACCTTCAATATATTATGTATTGGAGAAATTCACAGAAATTATTTTCAGGGACTTAAATATGCCCAAAAAACCATAGGGAAAACTCTTATAAGTAATTATGAACAATTGATCAAGGTTTGAATATTCTAGTTCATAATTTTTCTTGAAACCCCATTGGTATAATTTTTTTCATCAATGAATACATTGATTGGTTCTTTTAATTTAAAAAAAAATTAAAAATCTTGGTCCATGGATTGATTCTGATTATTGATATTCATAAATTAAAATAACAACACATGAATCAATTTATTTTTATTTCCTCATAATTAATTAATTCTAGAAACTCTATTTTTCATTTTATGTTTATATTCCATCTAAATAAATGAAGAAATTTTTTTATTTATTCTAATTAATTAATCACACATAAATAAATTGGTTTTTGATTTATTTACCATGAAGGAAACCCCAAATTCAGCATATCTATTTTTATCATCTTCATGAGATTTAAAATCTCAAAACATGAATTTTCATCTAGCGGAATCCTAAAATTTCTCTAAGTTTTAAGGTAATATAATGGGAACTTCATAGTCTTTTTCATGATAAAGATTACATTCATATATATATATATATTCCATGGAAAATTTCATATATTCTCTCAAAATTATTAGGCTCTTACCTTGTAATTTTTTATACTTCGTCCTAAATTCTTAGACTCTAATGAAGTCATATGGTATGTTTGATAACATACAACGATTTTTTGTGATTATGAATTAAAATGTTTTTTGTCTCATAGGATCATGTAATTATCAATATAAATAAGAACGCAATGTTATATGATTCATTCGCACATTTGGAAAATACATTTGATCTAGAGAGTCATATGATAGAGCTCAAATCCATGAGACTGCTTCAATTTCTTACACACATTACATAACATAATTCATTCAGAAGAAATGTATTATTATCATAGTAAACAATGACTTCTGTTCAAGACATATACATTCTTTATGTAATCCATAATGAATGAAACTATAAGTATTTTCAAATGAACATGGTCATTCTATATGATTACTCTAAACTCCAAAAATCTACCCAAAACATAAAAAGTTGATTTTCAGAATAATTAAAATAACTAAGAACTCCATGAAATGCATTTTTTAGGTTTTTTCAGAATATAGAATAATTAATTAAGAATATTTTCTTGAACTCCTATTACAAATCCAGTTTTTTCTTCTTCAATCAACAATAATCTATATATATTCACATAAATATTCATCTAGTATTTTTTGTTATAATAACTAAAAATGCCAATATTAATTTTAATATTTTTATGGGTTCTCCAAATTTTGGTTTCAATGAATCAATCCATCCTTTTATTAAATAGAATTTTCCTTTTCTATTTATCCCCTAATAATCAATAAATTTTCTATGGGTTTATTTATACATCTTCACTATGAAATCAGCTTTTCATAGTCAAGTTGACCAAACAACAGGAAAATACAAATAATAAACACATCTTTATGAAACATCAATCTCTATTTTTTTTAAATTATAATAACACAATATATACATTAGTGAAGAATGTGATACATCTCTCATAATTGAAAAAAACTAAAAGGGTGTGATGAACTCCCCCTTTGAACACATTATGATAATTCTTCCCCCAATTTATTATTTTATATCACTTGAGAATGATACAATTGTAAATTTTAGGGGAGGATCTTATTCAAATTAATATACACTTTAAAATAGAACAAATAGGATTTTATAAGAGATTCACTGCATACAAGTTGATTGTGGTAGTAGAAAAATTTGAAAAAAAAGACATTTCCTGAATTTAGACTTGGAATCACATTACTCCTAGAAAAGTGTCCTTAAGAAAATCATTTTATGTCTATGTGGGTTGTCCCTCTGTACATAAAAAGAATTATAAGGTAAAGAAATCATACATCTTTACATGTGATAACAATACTATATTTCTTATTTTATCATTATTAAATATTTATTTACATGACAATTCTATAACCTCTTCTCACTAGAAAAAATACATCAAAATATTTCAAGTTTTATGTATTCCCTAGAGGTTAGATAAACACACTCCCTTGGAGATAATTATATAAATGTGTTTAAAATGAAATTATAAGATGAAATCATTCCTAGAATTTTCAATTTTTATGCGAATATACATATAACCAAATTCAAACATGTTTATGGTATTTTCGAAACGTAAAACATTTTTAGATATCATACATGATGAAATACTACCAAGATTTCATCACCTATCACAACCATTACTTAAAAACCATGAATTAATTATGGGAGTATGGATCACCCAACAATTCCTAAATAGGAAGAAATTAGGTTGAGATATGTCTCACAATCTAGAAAATTCCTTACTTATTGGTCCATAATTTTGAGACATATTCTTGGTTACTTAACCATTTAATTTTTATCTTTGTTCATAATTAGTTATCATATAATTCTATTCATTTTAAACTATTTTTAGTGGAAATTGGGTCAAAAACCATGGAAGACTGAGTAATGACTATCATTATATCTTTATCAATCTTTTTAACCAATTACAATTGATTTTTCTATATGGTTATAAAACCATTGAGTATTTGCATGACTTTGTCATTGATTGTGGAAACATTATTTGAATCATTAGTTTATGAACTTGAGATCATATTTTCCTGTCCATTTTATTTCATTTATCCATGAAAATTATCATTCACATGATTACCATGTGTCATGTTTGTGTTCACCTCCCATATACCCTAATATTTGAAATACATTTTCCTTTCTTTTGAAACCTATCCTCTTATTTATAAGATTTTTTAATTAAATTTATAATTCAAATATTTCCTTCTTGAATTTTTTTACTTATTCATATTTCTTAAAATTTACTTTATATTAATGGAAATTTTATGAAAATATTTTTTGTGGAAAAAATTTGTATATTATAATCACTTGTTATGTGTATTTTGAACCACCTAGATTCCATTTTTGTTACCTTATTTTTTGAATTATCTATCATAGGATTTTTTACATAAGGTCGAAACATTTTTCATCTCTATAAACTTCAATTCATGCCACATTAGATATTCTAAGGGTTATAGAATAATTTTCAGTATGTATGATAAAATATATATCACATTTCAAATAGGTTTCTTTCTGATTCAACTCTTTTACTTATGGACAGATTCATTTTAATCTATGTTTTTGAAATTGTTATTGTAGTTTTTATCCATTCATGTATCATTATCTAAATTAATTTTAGACTTTTATTATTTCTGTATACTAAAATATGATCATATCAACTAACAACCCTATTTGAAAATTTATAGCAACACCATCAACATGAAATTAACTATGAAGTCTTCATGTTTATTCAATATATCAAAGTATTTTCTCTTGATGATATTGTCCATCAACATCTATATTTAAGGATCATTTTGGCGAACTATTTTTTTAACTCTCAAATATGTCCAGAAGCAATGTGCATGTTCAAGAAATGTTTTCCCTCTAATTATCATATGAATTTTAATATATGTGTTGCATTCAAAGAAATTATTGATTTTGTCCATATATGATTATCACACTAGGGGTCACTTTTTAAAGAGCTATAGGTGGATGATTCTACCCATTATCTCAATCACTACATTCTAGTATTTTGATGATTATTTAATAAAGGTATAAAATTTGATGTTTGTATAGAAAGACATTATAACAATATATTGTGATGTTATATCTTGGGAAGAATCATTAAAATTTAACTCGGTTTATAGATCAATTTATTCTTATGAATAGCATGATTTTCATCCACAACTTATCTTAGTTTAGTCTCCCATAACATTTTAGATTTTCAACATGGTCCTTGTGTATTTGGATTTTATCCACAATGGAGTGATTCATCTCTTTCACAATTTAATTTATTAAACATTCATATGGGTAGTTATTACCTATATTGGGGCTTTATAAAGAATCTATAAATCATTTATTTCTTTTTATATAACACTTAAATAAACATATTTATGTTATTCATCTATCAGTAAATATTAATTAAAAAATTACATTATATAATTTTAAATATAGATAGATTATTTATTTTATTTTGTTAGCATAGTGAGAGTGTTTTAAGGTCATATCTTCGTTTATAATTATTATTCCAAATCATTACCCTCATATTAAAAAAATTGAATTAAATTCTAAATTCAAATGATTAATATAACTATATACGTTTTTAATTAAATTTGTAAATTCTTCAAATAAACCATAACATCAAGATATAATTAATCATTGATTGTAATGAATTTATAACCATATCATGATGAATATTCACTAAGTGAATGATAATAAATAAATATATCAATTGTATTTTTACAATCCAAATTAAAATCATTTGATAATGTTTCCACCATATTCATTGTGCTATTTTTTGGTACATTGTAACTTTATTTTGACAATTTTGTAGTATCCTGGTCAAAAAATAAAATTATAAAATAATGGGGACATAGATCGTATTTTATATATTAGAAAATTCGTAAGACATCTAACATATTCACTTCATATATATATATATATATATTAGATAGACCAACATAAAGAATTTGATTTATCACAAATTAGAAGCAACCATATGTCTCTAATTCAATTGATATAGTACAAAAAAATATATTCACAGGGAACATTTCACTGATACCACTTAATAACTAATCTCACCCATTAATAAACTTTGTAGGGGTGTGAATAAGTTGTTACAAAAAAATCAAATTATAAAATATCATATAACCCATTTTCAAAATTTATCCATGAAAAAATCTAGTTCATACTGATTTACCTTAGTTTAACCATAAAATCATCAAACTTATGAAAAGGAATAAATTAGATAAATGTAAAAAAAAAGTACTTTTACAATGATAGGTACCAAAACCTACAACTTTTCATGTTGTTAATATTCCCAAAAATGTATTCTACACTATAATGATCAACATATGAATATAGTGTTTTATTTCCATCACCTATAATATCCCAGTGTACTTACAAATTTATTCTTCCAATATGATTTACACAAACATCTTCACAATGAATATAAGAAATAAAATCTGGCTATCTAGGAATCCATTGAGTAACATAGGTTATATATCAACCAATATGTGTGTGAAATTATTTTATTTGAAGCTCTTCCATTGAATTAAACTCGTAGAAAAGTATAAGCTACTTTAGTATCACCATGATTAGATCAATTTCCACTCACTATTGTTTCATAGAATTCCAACAACTATCAAGATAATTACCTACACCTTAGTAACTATATAACTCAACTTCATAGACTACAACTAGATCATCACACTATGATTTATCTATTAATATTACCGTTAAATTTATTAAATAATCATAGAATAATTTTCAAAATAGTTTTTTTCTCTATAACATGTGGAAGATACTTCTTCTCCCACCTCTAATAGAGATAATGGATACTGCAAAACTACCCTATCTCTAGGAGATTCAATTCACAATTATCATAAGCTTACACAATTTAGATCTCTTCATTATATATATTTACATTAAAATGCCTCATCAATTATGAGAATTAAATTAACTTTATGAAAATTAGCATACATAAATAGAATATAGTGGGGAACATGTCATATTCATCTAGGAAAATCAAAATAGAATACCCATTTTTGGTTTCTGTAGCATCTCTAACCTTAATAGCCACCGAAAAAGTGCTAACAGGCCGGCTAACACTAACTTAAGGCCCACCTCCCCAAACACCAAAGGATTACGACAAGTAGAGATGGTGTAGAAATTTATAGTGGTGAAGCTATAACCATTGGGAATATATAATATATTAGTTATAGAATAATAGGATAACATGAAATAGAAATTAATGACTCAGCTGGCTCAAACCAGTCCCATAGACTGGAAGCACATCAAATATCAATAAACAGAGAGGCAATGAATAAATAGAACCATTATCAGAAGGTAATCATATTTTCCTTCCAAACACCAATTGTAACCAATACTAAAACTATCAAGGAATGTATCCATAGAAGATCATACATGTCAATATATTAGGGTGCACTTGGATTACCATTTTAGATACATACAAAACAATCATACTGAAACCAAAGGAAAAAATGAATAAAAACTCTATCTAGGTGTGGCCTCAAGGTCCATGCCAATATCCATGAAAAATAGTAAAGTTACATATCTCCTATGGCAGATTATTTACCTATATGTAAATCCATAATTTATACACTTTCCATGAAGGATCAATTGAGGGAATTAGAAGAATCTCAATAGGATACCACCCAATTGATCATTACTTGTATAAGTGTTTAAATATATTAATATATATGTAGTGTAAATTTTATGATGATACAATAAACACAGCCTCCAATCATTCTCAACAGCTTCTAAGGAGTGTCGCCTGCTTCTACCAATGTCAGAATCACATATGTAGAGAGAGATGATGGCCCATGGGCAAAGGTAACCTTGTAGTCATAAAGTCAAGGGGAACCCTCATGATCCACCTCAATCAAATTTCATAGCACCATGTGCCCCCTGACACATCATGTCTCAAAGTACTGATTTCTTAATGGTATACCCAAACAATAGTATCCCGATCTCACGAACCCATGATTGAAAGGTAACATCAACCCATTACATGAAAACTAAAGGAATAATGATTTCAATCCAAAAATTAGTATACCAGCCCATGGAATTATGTATAGAGAGCCCCATCCCCCAACCTGATAGCCTCACCGCTGTCATGTGAAGGATCATAAACATCCACATGGATATAAATGAAATACACCCCAAAATCAGAAATACAAAATCTGGAACTACCAAAGGCCTCTACCACATGAGTTTTTAAAATATAATCATGATAGAGTCAACCTCTGTGCACATGACTCATTAAGAATATTTTCCATAATGAGTGACAGTAAACCACCAAATAAGAATGTAATCTAAACCATCTCTAGAAAGTCATTCCCCTATAACCATGTATCTATAATTTTATGGACATTCCATCCAAGTATGATGGGCCATTCAAAATTTCACAGTCACACTGCCTCAAACCAACATCTATGATGGACAATACTTTAGTCAATCCCGCATAAGATAATTTGGACATTTCCAACTGGTGATCATAATCACTCAATCCTAATGGCATTCCCATTACAAACCCAAGGTTCACATCAAATGTAACCTCAATTATGACATATATATAATCAGATTAAAACAATTGTAAACAAGTAACTGAATTTATATATTTTTAATTTCACTTTCTATCAGATATATCATATTATAACTAATGTCTTGAATTCATGTAACATTATTAATCAAGAATTAACAATTTAATCTTATCAATTTCAATTAAAAAAACCATTTAAACCCATTTTGGAAGCTGGAGGAAAATATCCCAAGGAGCAATGACCACCCTCCCAGCCTCACTAATGTATAACTAGAATAGGTCATCCCCAAAGCATCCAACATGGTCTAATAGTAACGTAAATATGTTGTAAAAGTTTTCATCTCAAAAATCACCATTGTGGTAAAATTCCTCAACCCCTAATAGTCCGCCAAAAAATAAAAAAAGGTATGAACTACATATACTAAACAAGAATGAACAAGAACATTTGATACCAATCTACAAATCAAAGTTGATCAACATAGATCTGATATTCTCCTTTAAACCCTGAAATTGGTTCAAACAAAAATAGTGGTCCCTAAGAAAAAATCCAAATAAGAAGAAGGGTTCACAAGGATAGCCTTACAGAGGAGATCACATAGCCACCAACGAATTGAAGAACAGATTTCAGATAGAGGGGTTGGATCAAAATCCATTGGAGGAGAAATGGGGTGGCTCTCCCCCTGATGTTAATGAAAAAGAAACAAGAAATATGGATTGTGGAGAGAATTAGGAATTAAAAAGAAAAAATATAAAAATATATAACAAAGAGAACTGGTACCTATCGTATGGTTTACCCAATGGTTTGAAAAATCCGATGACAACTGTGGGGAATCCACTACCTAAGGATAATGTTTTTCATGGGTACCTACACAGTTTCCCAAACCATTTGGAAACCATGAGGATGAAACTTCCTAAGACATTAGGACCACATGAGCTACAAACAAAATTTTCTAAATTGGGCAGCTACTATGCACCTACACCTTCCTCCTCAAAACAGGCCATTCGGCCTCTGAAACTACCAAAAGAAATAAAAACACCTAGGGCACTCCCCAAGACCCTAGACCAACCTAGAACCCTTAAATAATTCCAACTGAACTCTATTAATTTTATTTGGGTCTATGAATAAAAAATTATCATAGCCACTAATTGAACATTCAAATCGGGTGGGTATTTTGACCTGTTAAAAAAATCGTGTCGTTACAATCTCTCCAATATAACATAGCTCCACCCTGAGCTATGTAACAAGATAAAGAGATGGTACCAAACATACACATCCCATTATAAACAACTAGGTATATCTTAGTATCAAGGGTTCTGGCCAAATTCCTCAAGGGTCTACCCAGAAAATGAATTTCATTACTGAGTCTCAGCCTGACCAAAATGCATATCACACTAGGTTCCATCAAACTATTTTTGGACCCATGGTCATCTCGTGAAGAATCTTCACCCATGCACCTCATAAGGTTCTCCCATGTCACTCCTGACACCCAATCACATCCCACAAAACATCATTCCCCTCTATCATGCCATGACACCAATGGAACAATGAAGTCTTTCAACCCATGGATGCTCAAAACTAACCTGTGAAATACAACTCAATCAAAAACTACATCATTGATTCTTGTATGCGTATTTCACCTCATGAAACACATGTCCATAAGATTCCCCAATGCCTAAGAACCAAAAAATATGCATCCTATTATGACCTCACTGCCAATAAACTAATATATATATATATATAATCACACCCCCAAAATATTAAAAACCAGCTAACTAGCTTCTAGTTCATCCATATACATCCTATGCACCTCATGCAATCAAAGCAGACATGCCTCAATAATCAATTCCAAAAGAAAACAAAATAAATTCAAGACCACAGACATGGAGTACCTCTAACTATCATCTTCTCACTCACATGATTATCCCTTGGATGCTCTATGGTGTACACATAGCATAACACATGGCTACCTAAAGACTGGCGTCTCTATGGTGTTACACAATCTATTGATCACTAACTATATGGTTTGGACCCACTATATATTCCATGACCCCCACATGTATTTAAACCTCAGCTACCCTCACATAGTATAGATCCTTAACCAATATCATAAGAGTACTCCTTCCCCGGTCCCAATCTAATGTCTTTCTAATAGTTCTTCCAATAGATCCTCTTGAGATTCCCCACATGTCCACAAGCCTGGTCAGGCTTTAAAAGCTAATCACACAGAGTATAGACATTCCCTAGATGCCCACAATGAATCCAAACCACTGCTGATCTACCACAAGGCATCCTAGTTGGGGGCTTAACCTTCATGTGCTACTAGAACTCATCCCAACACAATTTCCTGATAAGTAAACAATCATTTGAAGCCTCTACCTTTCCCAAATGGGTCATGTCCATTTGTTTTCCATAATCTAGGAACACCTGATTCCCTTCCTCTAACTAAAATTTCCACCTAATGATGTTTACCCACACCTTTATGGAGTTTCATAATCCATATTCGAAGCTCCTCACCCTCTATGTGTCATCGCTTACTATACCTTCTGAAAAGAAAAACAACTCATTGAAAGCTGATTCATAGTCCATAATGGACATGTGACCCTGATAAAGGCTCAAAAACACCTTAGTTATCTCCTAGATCACCATCTATGGGAAAAGGTTAAAGAAGAACCTATCCTCAAAATCATTCTAGGATATTCCCTCAGGTTAGTGATCCTAAACCTGTGCATCCCAATAGCGCTTTGCCAACCCTATAAGCATATAAGTCTCCGGATTAACCCTTCACCCTGGAGGCATATCGAGCTCCATTAAGATCATCATCATGCCCTCTATCCATTTCTATGCTTCATGATGACCACCCTCACCCTGAAAAAGGGATTAGTGATGCGACTGTAACTCTTGAGTAAGATAGGACACTATGGGATCCCTTTACTGAGCAACGCTGTCAATCCCCGAAAAAACATGTACCAGACATGATCAAAGGTACTCTTCATGCCACAACCCAAAAATTTTCAAACCAAGTAGTTTCCCTTCCAGCTCTGTATCTTGAACCTAATAACGTCCATGAGCTTATACCTACATCTTCTGTTCTGCCTAACCATTTGGGGTTTGAACCTGATCATGCTTCTGTGACACTATACCGTAAACCACCTGACACTCCATCTGATCAATCTAGTAAGAACCCAATGAATACCATAAATGGTCATAAATACCATATATATAAAAATATATTTATCACATATAGGGAATTAAATAAAGTTTATGTACATATCTAGTACCCTTACTCTCCGCCACATCAACCATGCCCCACTGCATCCCAGCCTCATGGCGTCCTTACCATCCCTTAATACCTCCTTGTATCACAAATTCCATGTGCCACACCCGTCCTAAAAACCATTGTTTCCTCAATTATACAACAGAGTCTCCCAATTATAGTGATCAAAATCTTCTCAATCATATAATCTTATTTCTTCTTTAAGTTCTAATACCATTCAAATTCCAATTCTATAATATATGTTTGGAATATTACATTGTATAAAATAACAAATTCAATCATATCATATAATTTCACCTTTTTACATGGAATTTAATATTATTAACATGGTATAATCATTTTGAAAAGCATAAATGCATTTAAAAATTTGATATACCATAAAATGTATCTATCAAATTCCAAAAAAAAAGCATCACAACCCCCTTTCCATACCTATCCAATGGTCTCTCACATTTAATTCCATACATGGCCCATTGTCCATGTCTCAAATCATAAGCAATAATATCACAAACCTAATGATCCACAGAGGTTAAAATAATATAATCTTTAATCTGACAAAAATACAAATATAATAGCCCATCCAAGGTAACATAATCCATCCCATGTAAATGGGATGCACTCAAACAACCCCAACTTAGATATCAAGTTATAACAAAAACCAAATTCTTGTCTACCATGAGAAAAAAAAGTAATTCCATTAAGTGAGGTAAATAAACCCCTATGATACCACTTGTAGCGTCCTTGACCAGAAAATCCACCAGAACATTGCTAACGGACCAAGTATTAATTGCCTTAGGAACACATCCAGAAACTCTAAAGGTTATGGACTAGTATAAAGGGTTCAAATAGTTATAATTTGGAGGTTATACCCATTGGGAATAGATAATATACTTGTCTGATCATAATAAGATAGCATGCAGTCATAATAAATGACTCAACAGTCTCAAACCTGACTCGTTGAGTATAAGTACGACTAAAATCAATAAAAATGAAGTTATAAATAAATAGAAATATGATTGTAAAGTAAACAGTCTATCATTAAAAACACCACTTGTAACAACTAATAAAACAAATAATGATTGCATCCATAGTAGGTCATTAATATCAATATATAAGGGTTCTCATGGATAACTAATGTAGCTACATAAATAGTAATCATACTAAAACAAAAGGAAAATTGAACATAAACTCCATTAATGAATGACCTCAAGGTCCATGATAATATCCCTTCCAAAACGTACTATGATCCATCTCTTTTGGCTGATCCATTACCTATAATTACAACCATAAATTCAACATGAGTCTTGAAGGACCCGTAAAAGGTGCGAGATAGATCTCAGTAGGATACCACCCAATAGTGTGAACCTATTATAAGTGTTGAAGATGATATTCATCTCTATGTAACTTAAAAAATATAATACAATAAAAAAACAACCTCCAATAGTTCTCAACATCCATCAGGGAGTGTCACATGATTTGGAAAATACAAAAATCATAGATGTAATGAGAGTCATTGGGCCATGGCTCAAGGTGTCCCTGTTGTCACAATGTTCTGGAGAACCCTCAAGTTCTACCACAATCATATTACTTTGCACCACATTTCTCATGAAATATCGTTTACTCAAAGTATGGATATCCTGAAGGAACACCCAAACTATAGTATCTTGGTATCATGGACCCTTTCGTGAAATCTATCATTGGCCCATGGCATGAAAACAAGAGGAACAATGATGTCAATCCAAAAATAAATATCCAATCCAATGGCCATCAGACTGAATAGCCTTATCCCCTAGTCTGATATCCTCAACACTATAGACTGAAGTCTCCTCACCAACCATGTGACTTTCTATAGCAAGAACCATACAAATTATAAATAACAAACCTGCAAATATATGGGGCATCTACCCACACAAGTAGTCAAAATCATGTCATCACACAATCAACTTATTCTCAGGTGACTAAATCGGTGGTTTGGCCATCATGGGTTAGCGGAAATCACCAAATACGAACACAAGACACTACATCTCTAGAACCTAAAACTCTTACAACCAATTTTCTAAAATATGATAGCAATGGAATCCAACTATCCCAGGATATCCCTACCGAACAACCACACTACCTCAAACTGACATCCATGACACCCAATCCTGTGTTAAAAAACACTCTACAAAATAAGGTCCATTCCAAACCATTGATCAAAATCACTCAAACACAATGTCCATTCTTTCCCAACCTTGGGTCAATCCAATCACAACCCTAAGGGTCTCAACATATGTAATCTAATAAATTATATATATATATAATAACATTAAAACACTTGTATACAAGAAATTCTATTTATAATGTTTTAATTTCAATATCAATAGCTATAACATAGTAGCACTGAGGTCTTGAATGCATCTAACCAACATAATCTTTCATTAAATATTTAAACATACTACTTTATATTAAAACGATTCATTTAAAATAATTTTCGCACCCTCATCCAAAATATCCCTAGGAGAAATGACCTCTCACACAGCCTCTCTCTCGCATAACATGCATAGGGAATTATCATGACATCCCACACGGTCTAACGATCATGTCAATATTCTATAATAGGGTTCCGCTCAAACCCCACTATTGTGATAAAAACATGAAACCCCCAAAAAGTCTGCGAAAACTCAAAAAAAAGGTATTCACAACCTTCCTTAGACTCATAGTCAAAAGCATACCCGATAGAAAGCTCCAATTTTATATTGATCAATGTAGATTTTAGTTTCCATATTAAACCCTAAAATTGGTTCAAATGTAAATAGTGGTGTATAAGATGAAAGTGAAATGAAAAATAAGGGTGCATGGGGTTAGCCTTACCGAGGTGATCCCACAGCCACCAATGAATCGAAAAATAGAGGTCAAATGGGGGAGTTGGATCATAATTCACCAGAAGATTAAAGGGGAGGATCTCCCCCTACAATTATTGACTAAGAAAGAAGAAAGAGGGAGAGAGGAGATAAATAGGAATGAAAATTAAGAAAATGGAAAATATAAAAAAAACCATTGTAGGGTGTACGGTTTACCGGCACTATTTGACAAACCGTGCGGAAACCATGCAGAATTCACTTCCTAAGGCTGAAGGTGTGTATGGGATACTCACATGATTTTCCAAACTATATGACAACCATGTGGAAGCCTCTTCCTAGGGTTGTGGGTCTACATGGCTACCTGCATGGTTTTCCAAACCATGCCATAACCATGCACCTGAACCTGTAACCTCAAAACCGGCCATTGGGTCTCTGATGCTACCAAAACCCAACTGAAAGGCCCAAGGCACTCTCCTATCCAATATAAAGACTATAAAAAATCAAAAATATAAAATATAAATCTCATAATTGAGTTCTGATAAATGAATAAAAAACGATCATAGCTACTAATTGAAAAATCACACTCAGTGGGGATTTTGACCATTTTCAAAAACATGGGTCGTTACATTTTCCATGTAAAATTTTATGATACATAATTAAATTAATAAATATTATAAAAATATTATTCTTAAATGTTTATTAGTTTTGAATCTTAGTAAAATAGATCCTTAGAAAATATATGTAGTGGGAATGACTTTTTCTTCCCAAAATCTTCAAAAAAATCATCACATAAAATATTTTAGCTATAAAAATAATACAAAAAAAAACAAATATATAGAAGGGAACTCATATTTAATTTCTATATTCCTGAAATTATGAATGATTTCCCTTTCATAATTATATATAAAATTCACAAACAACAATCATAGTCACTAATTGTCAAACAAATAGCCTCATATGAAGCTGTTTGATGGTATAACTGATATAATCTAAATGATGGATGATTATTAACCTATATTAATATCTTTAACAATGTTATATCATTTTCATTAAAATAATACATACATTTTTTATTATATAAATTTTATCAAAAAAAGGTTAGATCTTGGATACTCTGAGCTTTATGATGTTCTAAACTCAAAATCACAACCCAATAATATACTAATGCTCACTTCCCAAAAAATTAATGAATTCTATAAAATAAATTATTTTTTATCCACTGTTAATAACTTTTAATATATGAAGTCCAACTTCCATTTCTTCTTATTATTTAATAACACACCAATATATGTGTTTTTTATTATTTTACCAAAATGTAATAGTCATTTCATTTTCCAAACATTTCTCATCATTATTATATATTAAAACTTGAAACTAAATTTTTCAACCAAATTCAATGTGTATTTTCTCTATGTGTCTATGTCTCACACATTTTTATTAATAGTCATACACATTAAAAGGAATACATTGAGTGACTTACTCTTATAGAGAGTTGCATTTAGGTCAGCTCAAGTAGTCTAATACTCATTCCTTTATAAATTTTCTATATTATCATGAAGTATTTAATTACGTAAAATTTGTATCATAATATCAATGAATTATATTAGAGTATTATGAAGAAGACATATACAACATAAAAATTTATGTGATCCTTCCTTAATAAATTTATAGTAGACTCTAATGTCTTATGATGGACTCAACTTATGTTCAAAATAATCTTACACTAGTTCTCAATGCATCATGATCACCAAAAATTATTATTCTCATCACCTTAATTTAAACATTGAACATCATAGTCTTTTGATCACAATGGAATATGGATTATGATCATCACATAGCCAGTATTAATGAACATCATAACAAAAAATTCTACTAGTCTATTGGAATGGGTATTGTCCTGATCCACGACATCTCAAAATTATTTAAATCATCTTATATCTTCATGAAAAGATTGATAAATTTATTATTATAATTCAAAATATCATCAAATTAATTTATGAAGGGTTGCAGTATATAAAATACTAACGAACTATCATTCTCATGAACTATTATTCTATCATAGGTGCACCCTACTTCAATAAATCTTAATACATATCTATTATTATAATCCTTCATCGCGTAATCATTTGATAGTAAATGTAGAATAAAATATTGTTTTCAATCCATGAATGGGTTCTCAAAAATTACATTAAAAGTATTCTTTACAACCACTTATCTATGTAAATTTTCATTATTATTTATTCCTCATGGAATAAACACCACTTACATGGGTGGATTATTAATTCTTCACCCAATACATCATATTTTAACTCCAAAATTGAAAGAACTATTCATCCACAAATAAAATGAACACTAATTTTTGGTACTTCAATTGAATTTCTTATAAATGCTAGATATGTCCATGAAATCATTCATATGACCCAAACTAATTTATTTTAAATTACATACATACTTATAATGATGAACACACATTATCAATTTCATTGGATTCCATATAGGCTTTATGCGTAGAAATTACATTAAATATCATTTCATATATCCATGATGTGTGTAATATCATGGTTATTGAATGAGGAAGTTTTTTTGTATTATTATTTGTCATATTTAATATATACTTGAATTAAATATGAAATTTAGTGCCATCTAGGATTTTATAAAGATGATTACAACAAAACCTTAAAACACACTATTATTTTGATTAATTTCTTCATCAAAATGGGGTTTTTCGGATATATTGCAATTTAAGGTCCCTTGAGATGAGTCAATGATTACAATAATTTCAATTCCATCAATATATGGTAATGAGACATCTATTGGGGGAATTTCTATAATGGTTTGGTGATGATGTATACACATCCCACAAGTGAATCCATACATTGTTATCTCGTCCATAAAAACTAGTTCATTGAATCAACAAAAATAAATAACATTTTCAAACCATGTACCTGGGTTTGGAGTCATTGGATTAACATATATGTACTTTTACATTGGCTATTCATAAATTTATGTGTACTTTAATTGTCTCATCACTAGTATACTTATTAATTGGATCATATTCAATAAATACATATAAATGAATTACTTTATTATGTGATGATATAAAATCGAAAAATTATGATGGATTTTAATATTGTATTGAATGTATATAAGAAAATTATAAGACATATGATCTTCTAAGAAGAAATAAGGGTATATTCATGTTCCTTGTTTTTAAAGAAATAATAAGGTCCAAATTTTGGTTTAAGATATAAAAGGTATTCTTAAGGGTATGTTGTAGATTCTTGTCATCTATGAAGGTATAAAGGATATACTATTATTTAAGGTCCTTAATAAATTTATAATGGTATATGAGAGTGTAATGTTTTTAAATGGTAAAGAATAATCCAATAGAAGCTGTTGTGAATAATACTGGCATCATATAATATATAATAATTTGAAATTATCAGGGTACATCATTTCTAGAATTTTGAAGCCATTATTTCACAGCTGATCAATTTTAGTTGTTCTTACATGAGTAACTGAAAATGGATATTATAGTATTTTGGATCATTACATGGTACTGTTGCATCATAAACATTACCCAAATGGTGATTATAGCTTCATAGAATCTAATTTCATCATTACTATGTCAAATTGTACTAACTGTGTTGAGTTAGAATAGTAAAATCATGGGTTACTATAAAATCATGATTCTTAATGAGATCATTTTGAGTTAAGGTTTCTATAAAAAATGTGTGTTTCATATAATTTTCATCGAGATATAGTGATTTTATTTAACCGATATGTGGGTTTAGGGATTATTCCATAAATACATAAACCTCTAGATTCATGTTCATGTTCAAATTTATATTCTTTCAATTTATACCTTATAGACATTTTTTTGTAAAATGTAGACATCGGGGATTAATGAATATAAAAAAATCACCAATGAGTTTTTTGAAGATCAACTTCAAATTTCAAAAATATAAAAATTTCATTAGTGGAATACAGGTTAAAGATAATTCATGTAAATATATATGATATCAATTAATATATGATGAATATTTAGGATTTTCATCATAAAAAAAATCATTGAATAATTTCTTTGATAAACACAAATAGATAGAGATGACTAAGTGGTAATTACTAGATTAATAAATTTTGGGAGATATGTACCATACATGAAAATACAACATTTTTTTCACCAATATTGATGAGAATAAAAAGGCTGGGATTATTAAATAACTCAATAATATTAATTTGATGGAATATACATAATATAATGTATATTTTTGTAATTGACTACTAAATAAAAATATGGTTGAATGGAATATTACTCACGTCAATGAATTTAACACCATCACATGACTGTTAAAATTATTTTGATTTAACCATGATGATGAGTTATGTGAATTATTTTTACTATATTTTATACAATATATTTTAAAATATATTGTAATAAATTATATATTCAGTACAAAATATATAGTTTATATTAAATGATGTGTGAGATCTGATCCTAAGTGAGGATATTTACAAAATATAATTGAGATAACTCTTCGGTTCTACTATGAGAATAGAATGAATAGGTATATAAATACATGAATATAATCACAAAGGATAATCAAAATAAAAAATAATGATTCAGGATTATGTAGATGGGCCTTGACCAACTTGCGAATGTTTAGTGATTAAATGGCATGTAGAAAATGATTATAGAGAAAAAAGATGAAGCAATCATAACCGTAGAAGGACCTAATGATTTTTTTCGACCAATTTTAGAGAACATTATAGTTTCTAGGATTCTATACAGAGGGGTATCTTTTATTCGACCTTAGAGAAAATATTTTTAAATAATTTAATTTCTATGAAATTTGGTAAGGTCCATTTTATAGTGATACACCCTTAAGACATTATTGAAATGGTGATGCACAGATCATAAAAAGTTTAATTTATGAATTTTGAATAATGTGTACACATTTTTCTATTAATATGGTTTTTTATTTTAATTAACAATGTCGAAGATGCATGTTTTATCACTATATTAAGTAGTGATGGGTGAAAATTTTTTAAATTGATATATGGTTATAGATCAATGAGAATATATTAGAACAATATTAAATGCAATAAAAATTTCACGTATATGGTCATAATGAAAAATTAAATATGGGATTCACAATTTAGAAGATATAGATTAGGTCATATAATTGAGAGGGGTGACAGGGTAGACAACAAGAGGAATGCTACAAGTGAAGATGTTAACATAAGTTGGCATATATATCTAACTGTACTTTTGAATTTTTATTATAGAAAAATATCAGGGAATGGTAAATATACTTTAGGTTTGATATTTTACTATTTAGACATTGGAAAATATAAAAAAAATAAAAAACTGATTACAAATACTAAATGTTATTAAATAAATCATTGGACACATTGATGTGTAGTGACCTACACTATTAAATTCCTTTGAGGGGTTACTAAATTATGTTGAATTTATTTTTTACACATCTATAAATGTATGAGATTAATTTTTCAAAAAAATTACTATGTATTTTTTTATTTTAAAAGTGTAAACCTTATGTGAATTATATGTGAGGATTAATGAGAAAATATTTGTAGTTTGGGAAATTCAGAATAGTTTGAATGTAAATATTTTATGAAATATTATGTTAATAGTTGAAGTTAATTGTATAATTCTTCTCTAGGAACAATATAAAAAATAATTTGGAAGATATATTGAATATTACACAGAATAAGTTTTCTATGAGTACAAGGATGCAATTAGGGTTACCCAATAACATCTTCCCAGAGGATGTGAATATAACAAAAAATCACATCAATATTAACACCTATTTACCAAAGGGAGAATTTATACATGTGTAAATATATTCCATAAATAATTTAATATTATATCATTTATGATTCATTAGTAAATTTTATTATCCGAATATAAATAATGGTGTATGAAAAAGTCATTGTACAAATTCAAAATCATTGTTTATTTTTTTAGATAGTGATGGGGTGTTTGGATATAACATCTAGGATAATGAAAAAAATAAAATAAAAAATATATAAATTTATATTTAATAATTTTTTATTACAAGTAATATTATTAATTTTTTATTAATTTTTTAAATAAATATTTAGGGTATATGTTAGAAAATGATCTGGAGATTTACCAGAGAAAGTGGCATTAAGAATGTATGGAGTTAAAGATATCAACTTTTTTGTGAAATATACATGCATAGATATTCATTATATAAGAAAAATTTATTATTGGCTAATTAATGATAAAAAAATTCATTGAATTGAAAATATTGTTGAAAGAGTAATGAAAATGAGTTTGGGTTGTAAAGGAGAATATTTCTTAATTTCGTAATAATAATACATTGGAGATAACACATTTTACACAAGGAATCACTGAGTATGAAAACAAATGGGTAACATAGGTCATGGAATATCATGAGGGTAACATGAGATACAATGTAAGGGTAATGGGTACTAGTTTTCCTGAGAAGGATGGTGTTTATATCCATACAATATTACCACATATACAGAATATTACTACCATATAAATGGTTCTTAGTATTTTGTCCATCAATGTAATTACATCATGATAAGAATAATGTAAATAGTAGTTTATTTCAATAGTATTTTAATGATGAAATGAATATATATAACCCTTAATTATTCTTTTGTTTTCAAAAATATTACATAAAATGAAAACTCGTGATAATTTTATTAAAGAAAAAGAATGAACTATGTAGTGGATTAAGAAGTTTGATGCATTAATGATAAAAAAATTAGAAAATTTTGTGTCATAGATAAATGAAATTATTTTATATATTTTTGCAAGGGATACATTATATCTAATTTTTATATTAATGGAAAATAGAGTGTTTGACCATTTATCTAAACGATTGATGGTATGAATGAAAATATGGACCAGGAGTTCGACAATGAGGATCATAAAGAAGCTACTAATATTTTGAGTATTATTATATGGAGAGACCTTATATCATGAACCCAGATATTATCATATATTTATTACATTGGATATTTCATGTCAATATTTAGTATAATATATTAATTTTATATATTATTCCCTGATAAATCTATTTAGTATATTCATATGATGAATCATAAAATATAGATGATGTGAATGAGTACATAGAAATTTTTCCATGTGCATTATCTATTGGAGGATTGATGTATATCTTGGTTTCTACAAGACTGGATATTTCTCATGAATTGGGTGAATGTAAATACAAAAACCTGAGAAAAATATTGTGAATCATAAAATTGGATTTTAGGGTATATAAAGGTAATCAAGGAAGTATATATGTTCATGGGGAAATGAAATTAATTATATAGTCATATTAATAAAGAACATGGACATGTTATCTTTTGTAAGAGGAGTACCTAAAGGAGTTTTATTTGTTTTGGTGGAACTATATGAAGCTGGAAATATCATGTATAGTAGGTGGTGGTGATCTCTAACAGGATGTAAAATTACATTACTATAATATAATACAATAGGAAGATAGTTCAGTCAATAAAATCCTTTTGAAGCTAAATAGAATGTAAAATGAAAATTTATTACACTATGATAGTCTTAGTGATATACATGTTAAAATGAACCAAAAATCGCATGCCCAAATAAAACTTATTAAGATGAAGTGTAAATTTATCATAGTACTTATATATTATGAGATGTTTCAATTGAAAAATAATTCAAAAAACAACAATTTAACAAACATTATATATTTTTTCTGATGGTGGGTGACAATTTCACTCCTTATTTTTAGTAATTAGGTGATTAAGATGAGTAATGAGATGGTTATAATCTGAATAAATTGGGTTTTTGGAATTGTGTTTTATTTTATTAATATTTTTTATGGATCTAGGGTCTTTTTTAATCTGTTTGTTTTTTGGATAGTTTTTTCCTATGTCTGCCAAACACTTTTATGTTAGACATTTTAGTGGTCAATGGGGATTACACACTCATCATAATTTATATTAATTAGGTCTACATTAATTGTAATTTTTTTAAGAAAATTGGTGATAGAATTTTTTTGTCTATTTTTATTATCTTTTGGTTTTAGAGGATATTCCAAAACCCATTTTAATTCTCTAGGGTCTTTTTTCATTTTTTGTTCAACTGAGGTATTTTTTTTTTGAAATATATTTTTGTATACAAGTTATAAAATAGAATGTTGAATGTAAAATTTTTTTGGGTGCCTATGTTGGCATATATTTTTGAATATATACTATGTGGTAGAATATGGAGGAACACTATTATATCTTTTTTAAGAAACATACATTTTTATATGACCCAGAAATTATGGAATATTTCATTTTACCCTAAATTTTGTTGATATCATTCTTCACTAACAATATTGAGAATAAAATTATATAAATAACATATTAAAATATAATTACAAGAAAATTATATCATTTATGAATTAATCATGTTAATATTAGATTTATTTCTAATTTAAGGATTATTCTGAGAATGATATTTATTTACAGAATAATGAACAATTCAATAATTTATAACAAAATAATTTATATTAAATGAAAAATTCAAATTATTAATTTTATATTTACAATAAATTAAAATAAGACTCATATTCTATAAAAAAAATAATCAATAAAATATTAATCATCATTATACATGATATGGTAATATGTTCTATTTTACTAAAAATGCATTTTTCTAAAAAACAAATTTTCATTACGTTTTGTGTTTTAATATTAAATTAATTTCTAACACATTTTTAATTGAATTTTATTTATAAGATTTCAAATCTTTCATTAGGATTTTCAATCTTGATAATGTGGCCCATTTTATTTTTAATCATTATGATTGGTAACCTTATTGGATATTTGTGAGCTTAGTATTAGTTAAAAGTGTAAAAAAGGATAAAACATTTGGATAAGGATTTTAAATTTATATAACACATAGACTCATCATTTGGGATGAATATAATTGTGAAATGTTTTCCAAAACATGAAAATATGAAAACTTGTTACCATGTTTCTTTGATATTGAAAATTATGGAACATTAGGAAAACAATGATAAAAATTGTCACACTATTGAATTATAAATTCCAAATATAAAACATATAGATAAAAAGTGTTTATGATCAGTTTTAAATTTTCATATGAATATGAATTATTTTTTATTATCATGATATATTATTTTTTTAGCAATTGAACAATTACTTTAATGATTACCCAAGGCTATCCAAATATTTATTCAATTTATTGAAATATAAAATAAAATATTTTTAAAATATTAAATGTATTATCATTTGGATAAATTATTGTGTTCCAAAAATCCTATATAATAATATATAATATTAGGGTTTTGTTAATGGATACATTCCAAATAAATTTATTTATTGGTTTATTTATTGCCAAGTTATATGAATATAGTCAAAATAAAATTTATGAAATTTTATGAATAATATATATTATTAATTTTTTTAAAAACAATAATGATTTTGAAATAGACCATAGGGGTCTATGATATAGTCTAAAATTTATTCCCTTGGACACATAGGAGAAAATAATCTTATAGTAATTTAAATTATATTTCTTTAATATTTGAATATTTGTTAATGTTGTTATGGTTAAAATTTTTTATCCAAGGGGTTAATGTGAAGGAAAAATAGTGATATAACATATAATCATATATATTTTTTATTAGATAAATAAATCATGACTATTAAATCCTTATATTTGATGATACATCATTTTTATACAATTTTACCCTAGTTAGAAACGTTTTATATTAGGATGCTTCTTGAATTTCCAAATGATACCCTCTCTCAAGCTATAAAATGACACCCTTCTCGCTTTTTTTACACCCCAATGAACCATCTAGAATGATTAAAAAAAGACAAATTCCATTCCCCCTTTTTCTAGACATGATATAGTGGTTTATTTCATCATTAATAAAAGCTCTATATGTCCTTTAAAAGGAATATGAAGGTCGTCTAATGGGTAAGAGGATGTTAAGAGAACTTACAAGGCAAGTCAAACATAATGTAATAGGTTTCAACTCAATTTCCACTCGGCTAAGATATAATTTGTATTATTCACACATTTAGTTTTATGTGGTGTATATAATACCCATTTGATGTATTTAAATTGAATAAATATTTTTCATGATGATTAAAGTTCCAATTCAATTTTATTTTTTCAATTGGTTAAATTTTTAGACTTTCAAAGAGGTAATAATTTATTTTGACAATATACTGTTTTTGGATTTTTCATATTCTTGTTAAAAGAATATTTATATTCTATCCTTATTAAAAACCCATTATTATTTTATCCTCTCAATATTTATGGGGTTTCCATATTTTTTAACAACATATTTTCACTTTGGAAGTTGAATCAAGAAAACAATTAAACGAAAATATATAATTAATTTTATTTTGATAAGGTATACTGTTTTCTTGGACTATATTTTCTAAAAATTTTAATTAAAAATTTCTATTTTATTTTTAATCATTATTTTCAAGGACATTTTATCTTATCCTTTAAATTTAATTGGATTCATATTAAAAAAATTTTGTTATATGAATGGTTTATTTTTTACATTCATTATAAAAAGTAAAAAAGGAATATATTTAATACATATATCATTAACATGTATTCTCCAACCAATATTTTTGTATGAAATTTTAGTTTCTTCAATAAAATTTCGTGGTTTTTTCAATGATACAATATTAATTAAATCTTATTTAATTTTTCCTCCCAATTTCCTTTAATCTCTAATGGACATAATTTTTTTACAAAATAAATACTTTTAGTGAATTAATATCCATATTTTATCATGTATACATTCTTTTTGTTGTAATATTTCTCCTAAAAAAGAAACTTTCTAGTGATAATTTAAACCGTAAAATAAATTTATCAAAGATATAAATATTATTTATATCATGTATATGATTATTTCATAAACAATAAACCATTTCTACATAATTTGTTCTATGATGAAATTTATTGGTCAAGAATGGAAATAATATTATATTGTATTATTTACTATCTTAATGGCCTAAAGGACTTCTTTTTTATTGATTTTTTGAAAAAACCTTGTTTAAAGAGATGTGGGGGAACCCTTATAAGGCCCGTAGGCATAGAAATTACATTGCCCGTAGGATTGGAGACATTAAAAGACCAGTAGGTCTTAAGTAAATCATACAGACTATGAAAACATGAAACCACTGCTCCCAAGCATCTACATCGTGATCTTCTCAACATCTTTTCTTGACTTTTGGGTTATCATGTCCATGTACAGGTGCATAGGAATGGTTCCTTTGAAAAATGACAGACCCTCTCAATCTACTTAAATCTGTTTAGACCACCCTCTTAGTGAATGTGACCTACTATAAAATCCTCTTATGGGGTGGTTTCTTGTAGAATCTTCCTGTGAAACTGCATATCAGGTAGCCTTGAAGGCGTTGTGGTGGCATGAAAATCATGAGGTGTCTCGAATGCCTTACTGACATGAGGGCCTTGGGTGGCCTGAAGGCCTTAATGACTCCAAGACCAAACCTAGGGCCCAAGGTGAATAGTTCTGGATACTACAATGCTGCAATAGTACTTGTTTCTGACACTTTCTCTGGGGCAGGTGCGTCCATCTCATTTGGTTGTACGGAAGGCACTGTCTGTTGCCCCGCATTCCCACTTTCCAAAGGTAGGCCATATCCTCTCCTTGTTCAGGGACTTTTGTTCTCTTATCGAAACATGATGATGGGATGTCAGTTATTCCTTCCTTGGATTCATTCTCGAAACTCATCACCTGGTCTGGGTCTCCCTTATAGATTTAAGACGTTGTTCGTGAAACTCTTCCTGGTGCCATATCTTCATGGACACCAGTTAATTACAGTACTTTTGTCTGGACATTCCATGGGGTGCGGTCAGTGCAGTAACCTTCGGTCTAGGGAGTAGTCATGTTGGACATCACTAGCATGTCTGGAAGCTGGGACACTGGTGTTTTAGGGTTTCTTCCTTTTATTATAGGGATTCTCGATGGTGTGGAATCCCAAGTCATCCCGTGTTGAATGAGAGGACTTATACACCATGATCATGGATTTGAGTTTTTCCTCAGCTTCCCATGTTTAACATAGGGTATGCCGCAAGTTTAACGACCAGAAGAGATGAATTAGACAGATCACAACACTGACTAGAGTGGATCAGATGAGTGTAACCCCGGTAGGACACTCTGGTGTAAGTGGGTTGACATAACCATTCCAGGATGTGGAAGCCTGGGTATGAATCATGATGGATGATTTGGTGCTGAGTGAAATGGGTGGTGATTGGGATGGAACCATCGTGAGGATGTTGGAAATGTTGGGATTGAGTCTTAGGGAGACTTCATACATCTCCCTATGGTAGGGAATCAATGTCTGTTTAGTTCTGAAGGGAGATGAGACATCTAAGGAGGTGACCCATGAGAATGGATGCGTGGATGGGACCCAGAGGATGTGGAACCTTTGGATTCATACCTGACCTTCCCGAGACGCATATGATCAATGGAAAGATCAGGAAATGATATTTAATTGGGGAGTACATGTTGGAAAAAAATCTGATGATGTGTATTGGGATTACGCATGGTTAGTATCCTTGGTTGGTCTAACGTCACTTGGACAGAACAAAGATGTGGGTCCCAGCAAATGGGATTACATCAGCTTTCCGTTGAATAGAAGATGTAACGACATACCGCTGATTAGGATACAACAGCTTACCACTGATTAAGGGACACAATGGCTTATCGCTACATGGGGAACACGTCTTACCGCTGGATGAGGTCTAAAATTTAATTCCATATAGACCGGGGGTGAACCAACGTGAACATGGACCTGGGGTCTAGATTGATGGTGTAGGCGAACTGACTTTAAGGTGGTTCAGAACAACCTGGTGTGGGGCATGAACCTAAGGGAGGCTTCCTGCGTACCTTTCCTTGGAAAGGATCAAAGTACTCGTAGTTCAGAAGGGGTGCATTTGGGACTTATGCTCTGAGGCAGCCCAAAGTGTTGGTGAACTGACATGAAGATGGTCGGAATGACCGGGGTGGTGGGCTTGAACATTGTGGAGGATTTCTATGTACCCTACCTTGGCAAGGATCAATATCCTCGTAGTTCATGATGGGATATTGGTGCAATAATGTGAAAGTGGTCGAGACCAATGGTTTTTGGGCTTGAACCTCCGAGAGGCTTCCTACGAACCTTGCCTTGGCAAGGATCAAAGTTCTTATAGTTCAGGATGGGTAATTGGTGCACCGATGTGAAAATGTTCTGGACCAATGGATGTTGGGATTGAACCTCAAAGAGGCTTCCTAAGTACCTTTCCTAGGAAATGATCAAAGACCACATTGTTCAGAATGTGGGGCTTGGTGTGCGGACATAATGATGGTTATGACCAACGGATGGTAGTGGACTTCAACCTTAGGGTGGATTCGTACAAACCCTACCTTATTAAGGATCATTGTCCTTGTAGTTTGGAATGGTTTTGGAGAATCGAAGTGAAGGTATGTCCAAACGACCAGGTGGTGGGCTTGAACCTCAGGGAGGCTTCCTACATACATTTCCTTGAAAAGTATCAAAGTCCTCATAGTTTAGATGGGGGTAGGCCTTACACTCTAGGCTGCCCGGAGAAGATGTCAGGGTCGATGATTACTCTAATCCCAAGTCAGTAATGCTCGGTGTGAGAAACAAGATGTAGTAGAGATCTGGCGATCACATCACTAATGGTGATTCAATGGGAAGTGGATTGGGGCTCACGTAGTTGGCGGCCCAAAGAGGAAACAGGGTCTTAAACGTGGTTTGCGGCCCAGTGTGATGGTGAATGGGACTTAATCTATGATGACGGCGCAATGGTGACAAAGCCCAGTGGGAGAGGGATTTGGAACTGAAGAAAGAAGGAGCATCATTCAGCACCATGACATTTGTTGGCCATTAACACCATAAAATAAAGGAGGAATAGGGGTATTACCTCCTGCAATAATGTCTAGGGGATTACACCAAGATGGTTGCCCTTACCAGCGGACAAGTTCATGGGGGAAGTCATAGTTTAACGTCATTTGCTGAAGACAATTTTTCTTGGCAGTTTAACATCCTATAGCTCAGACGAGGCGGGTTCGCACTGCAACCCTAGAACATATATAACTGGTACCCTCTACACTTTGGTGAAGAGAAGGGATAGGCAACGCCATGACTGGGGGTGTCGAGTTGTGATCTCATTGGGGGTCCACGTTAGTGTGGATATGCGAATAAGAAATGGTCGTTAGCATGCCTATGAAAATAAGCATGAGTTGAAGAAATGAAATGAGTAGTATTGTCCATGGGGCCTTGAAATTACTCCGTCCATACCTGAGGGTCCAAACGATGAATGAGAGCGTAACGCAGGTCTGTCGTGTGTAAGAGTGGTTTGAACAAGGTGCCTCAAGGTGAGGGAAACTGATAGAGCATGTGTCAGAGAATGAGCCATGTAAAAATAAGAAGTTTGTGGGAAAGAAGAAGGGTTGGTGTGCATGATGGATGGTTGGTGTGCAAGTGGGACAGGCGGCATGCAAGACGGAGGTGTTGTGCAAAAAACAAGGGTATGTGAGCAAGTCAGACCGGAGGTGTGCAGGAAGAGGGATTGCACGAAAGTCGGACAGGTGGTCTTCAATGATGCTTGACACCAAGGGGGCCTTCACGCAAGACAAGTCCACTTGTGCAAAAAGATCTTGAAAATATAAAAGGATCTGAGGGCTCATCCAAAGGCACCCCCAACCAGTCACAGAACAATCATTACCTGAAGGCCATGGGATTTCGTGTGGTCGCGTAAGACATGGTTTTTGTGCAGCAGAGAGTGGATTCGTCTTCGGTTACCATCCTCCAAAGAGAGGGGAGATGGTTTGTTTTATAGCCGGATTCCCCAGAGTGTCGTGCAAGGGACCAGCGCACAATGGATTGGTGTAGAAACACGTTGTCGTCGCCTAGGGCTCGGAAACGGGGTTGGCCTCACAAACAGGCGTTCGAAATCTTCTTCAGCACGGAACTGGTACCGGTAGCACAAACCCCTTTAAAAACACCTTGGGCATGAATGTGAAATCCAAATCAACCGGCGTGCAAATGGGCGTTGCGCGTCACCTTCGGCACCGAACCGGGCTCGGCTGTTCAAATAATTTTTATCGTCGCCTTCGGCGCAGAAAAGGTCCCACGTGTGCAAATCCCCTTTCGACGACTCCCTGGGTGTGGAATTGGGGCTGGAGATGTTAGTCGTGGATTTCAGTGTTTTGGGCACCAAAGAAAAGGTCGGTGCGCAACAGTTTGTGCACCGAAGGCCACTTGTGCGTGATTTTTTCAATTTTGCGTGCAGCAGCACACCGTGCTCCGAGATCTCCTTCTCTTTATCCCAACTTCATTTTGATCTCTATGATCCACTCAATGTGCAGATCCTCCTGATTTTGGTGTCAAAAAATTATCCCCCTCAGAATTGGAGCTGAAAGTGAACCCGAAGATCGGATTCAGAGGGCATGCCAAAGAATAGAAATGAAATACTAGGAGGCGCGCAAAAATGCAGATAGTGCACGGAAGAGGGTTGTGGGGGCATAGAATAATCGTCGATTCTTTATAAAGAGGCTGAGCCCCATGGCCCTACTTTATCTTTTTTCCGCGTGATAGGCTTGCTTGCACACGCATGAGAAAAACTCCCTCTTCCCCGCATAAGATTTCGTGATTGAATCTGGGTTTTGCTTGCCGTCCAGAATTTTTACACACACATCAACCATCTTTAGAGCCGCCACATTTTTGAGCTAGATTTTCTTTATTATTTTCCACCTAAATTTTTTGCGACGATTCCTCCTTCATTCGCACCGACCCCTTCAGAGTTCTAAAAAACTTTTGCTCATCAGACCGACGCCGAGAGGGGTGTTGCTACAACAACAAGGATAACTCAAATGATCACGAACCCTCAGATTCATCATGGTAGGAGGGTAATTTCTGTAACACCCCAAGATTACATGGTATGATTCCCTTTGAATAATACAGTAGTGTGTGTTGTATGCAACTTCGAGCTCTAACACACACCACAACCAATCAAACTAGCTGTTATGAACAGTAATACCCACTTTTTGAACTTTTCTGAATTTCATCTCTCAAAATTGTCTTCATTTTTTGATTGGAAATATCTAAATTATCCTAGGGTAAAATTTTGGAACTTTTCAGATATCATTTATATTTTTATGAATAGTGAAAATTACGAAATTTTAATTAAAAACAACTTTTTTAATCGAAATAATTAATAGTGATAAATTATGAATTTTATAAGATTTAACGTATATTTAGAATATATTTTTACAATTTAATACAATTTAGGTCATTGGACATAATTTCTAAATTAAACCGGACATGAACAAGTGTCAATCTTTTGATAGTTATTATCTCTTAAAAACACGCTTTTTGTTTTAACAACGAAAATTAATTTTAAATTAATTTCTGACACTTCTGTGTTTTGAAATTGGAAAAATGGATTCCATATTTGGAATCAGGATGTCAAAATTGTGTAAATAGGTAACTTTTCTTTTATACAATTTGAATAATTACTTCGGTGAAAATTTTATTTACCATGTTTAAAGGGTAAATCCGGTAAATAAGGGTAAAAAATAATATTATAATAATAATAAATTACCCTAAAACGTGTCTTATCCTTATTTTTTGATACATATCTGACCATGGTCATCTTTCGGTCTATTTTGGGACCCCATGGAGCCACTTGTAAGTGATAATGACACTTTATATTAATTAAGTTAAAATAAATACAAAAATGACATAAGCGTATATCTTTTACCAAAACTATTTTTACATAGGGTTATATATGTTGGATTTTGGACTATAAATATTCACTATAAAGATTAAAAAAAATTCCTACATAATGGTATTTTATTTATAATTTTTAGAAATTTAATAATTAATATTATTTATGACACAATAATGATGTAGTATTTTCCTTATAAATGAATGAATCGAATAATTGGTATTATAAATGTTAAAATTAATATAATTTGAATGTTTTTATGACATCAATGACTTTTATTACTTAATATGACATTATAGGATTGCATAAATGAATTTGGTTATAATTAATAATGTTGTTAATACTTTAACAAAAATCAATTATTGAATAGTGTCCAAATTGACATAAAAGTGTTTTTAAAACAAATATTATATTATTAATTTATATTAAATTTATAAAAATATAATTTTCGGCCAATAGACTTATATCATGATAGTTTTATCATTAATGGACCACATGGGGGTCTTTTGGAGGTATATAGTATGTTTATTAACTATATAATAAAAAATACAAGGAGACATGGTAAGTGTCAAACTAATTAACTTAGAGTTATAACTAAAACATAAGGTTAATATAATGACTCCAACCTATCTAAATTTTATTGTTTGAGTGGTTTTCGACCCATACCTACCTCAATCTTTAAATAATCCACTTTGGAGCCATTAGAAACCGAATATGAATTTATTATAAATTAATATTTCTAGCTTTTCTATTGGTGCCCCTCACCCCTCTTATAAAAGGGAAATCCGCCTTCTCACTAATTCACACATTCAAAGCCTTTTGGCTCGGCCAAACCCTACTCAAATACTCTCTCAACTTCCCCTACTTCAACTTTGAGGCCTCAGATTGATTAGAAAGCCAACCTATGGAGCCTTTTTGATCAAATCAAAAGGAAAAAACCTGAAGAAAAGGTAATGTTTTCACCACCCTCTTTCAGGTTTCTTTCTTCTTCAACTTCTTCTTTATTCGTTATTGCCTTTCTAAAATAATAAATCCAGTATCTTATATACAATGTGATATTATTATAAATATGGTACAACCATATTCAGTATTCTATTCATCCTTTTAATGACATGTCACCATACGTGCGTACGTACGGATTACCATCTCCACGTCGTGGTGTAATTGTTATTCAATAAATTTTTATTTTAATGGGTATAATAATGTTGTGTAATTCATGTAAATAATAAATATAAAATGATAATTATTCTGTATATACGATATAAAATCCAATTATATATTATTTTAATATCAAAATAATGATATTGTCGCTCGTGCGTACGTACGAACTACTGTCTCCACGAACACGATGAGATTCTTTCTACATCATATCCATTAAAGTATAATTATCATTTCATGATTAATAATAGTATTTAAGGACTTGATATCATTTTGGATATGAATAAGATACAACATATCCATAACAAACATGGCTTCTGTAACAAAACATATGAAATAAAACGAATAAGTTAACACCCGAAATGATGATAATTCTATGAAATTATTAAAAATGAAATTTTAAAAGATAATATATGATATCATATTAATTTATATGATTATTGTATAATTTAATAAAACTTATTTCACCATTATACAGGAGTTTATCCTACCCCACCCAAGGAAAAGTACATGGTAAGGGGTTTTCATCTCACTCCTTATTCCGGTGAGATTCATGCCATATTTCCACTATTAACTTTTGTGTGGTGTATGTAATACCCATAATTGTATTCTTTGTGTAATACAACTTAATTTATGTGTATTTACATATTCATTGAATGATAAATCTTTCATGGGTTTTATGTTTCGTAAGTTACCAAATTGGTAATGGTTTATTTCACAATCTCTTTATTATCCGAGATTGTTTTTACGTAAGTATCTACTGGGAAATATTTATTATCCATGTACATGTTTTATGAAAGAGTTTTCAAAGGTATTATTTTAAGGGAAATTTTACTAAAACACCATTTCAAATGTTTAAAATATTTATTCTTCTAAATCTTTCTCGTTAATTTCCATGTCTTCAAAATGGTTTTTAAGGATTTATTTATATGGACATGAATGTTTTTAAATTGTTAATTCCTTTTAAAAGTTTCAAAGTGGTATGGTACACTTTGATTCAAAAATTTCCTTAAATGACTTATTTTCCAATTTTTGTGACTTTAAAATTTTTTCATGAAAAATAGATATTTCTCTCCAAAATATTAAAATCTATTGCAAATGTATACGTATTTAACGCTAGGTTAAAAATGTTTTCAGAAAACCTGATTCTCAAGTGTGGTAGACATAAAGGGATTGGTTGTGGACCCATCATGGCCTGTAATTAGACGAGCAGTCACAGAATTAGTTAATTTTTTTTCAGAATCTTGCATAATGTTTTCAGAAAAACACTGGAGTATGTTTAAGCAATTTTAAACATAAGTATCTTCTAAAAAAATTCATTGTTTGGTCTCATGAGACAAAATAGTGTCTTGGAACGAGGCCTTGAAAAAATATTATATTTAGTCTTGGCACGAGGCCTTGGCTATGTGGTTATGATAGTCTGGAATTATGAATTCCGTCATTAGGAAAGTAGTTATTGATATTACATGTGATTATTCGAGTAGTAGAATATCCATGTGAATAAGTATATGGCATTATTTAATTTTATTTCTGCCATATTATGATGATGTTCAAGTTTTAAAATGCATTAGTTTTAGTTATACATTGCCTTAAATGTTTATGCTTGTTTATGAAAGTTTCCTCTATATTGTTATCCTAACTGGGCATTTGAGCTCTCCCCTTTCTATGTTTTATTTTTCCCAGGATGTGAAAAAGTATTTTCTGAATGACTTGTAGGGATAGTATGAGGTGATAATATTGTGGACTATGGAGACTATATTGTTGTAGTTTTTCATTTTATGATGTAATGTAAAATTTATGAATGTTTCCAGTTATTCCAAGGCTACTAAACTAATCGGTCTTTCGAGACTTGATCTTTCTTGTGATCAGGCCAATGTTATGTAATAATGAACCGAATCTAGGTAACTGGGGTCGGGGCATTACAGTTGGTATCAGAGTAAATTTAGTACAAACCTTGGAATCTAGATTTAGATAAACTCTAATTATAGCACATAGATTTATGATGGACTTTGAGGATTAGTATAGAAGAACTTCCTAAAATTTGGTATTGTAGAGATTTTGTTAGTTTTCTGAGCAATACATCCCTATCTGGATATGAGTAGGTAGTGGCAGCTTTGGCACAGATGTACCTAGTGGTAAAACCTAAAAACACCACTTTTATCTAGACTTGAATGGGAACTAGTGCACGACAACGTGCCTTGCTGCTCTCTTGGTTACGACACTCCCGGGGGATATGCTTAAGATAACTCTCATTTTATTTAAAAACCCTATGAAGGGTTTATGAGTATATAAGTCCTCAAAGAAAACATTTTTATGATTATGGATTATATCCATAAATAGTTCAATTTATGTAAAGTGTTTTATAAGTGTGGAATTATGTATTTCGATTCATAAACAGATCTAGTTTATGCCATTGTTTAGAAATGGCGCCTAGTGGAAGAAATAGAAACCGTATCAATGCACACACTCCATGTAGGGATTTCACTCCTACTCAAGATAATTATAGTGGAGCTGGTGATGCAACTAGTGCTGATCAACTAATCACTATATTGGAAAAACTCACTCAGGTTATGAATAATAACCTTACCCGTATCAAGAACCTTGATCCATAGCATGGAGGATCAATGTTTGATCACTTCATGAGGCAAAACCCACCAACATTCAATGGGAGTTCAAATACATTAGTAGATGAGCAATGTATAAGTTCCGTAGAGAAAATATTTCATGCTTTGGGGAGTAGTGAAAGGGAAAAAGTTGTCACGGCAGTTTATCTCCTCACTGGAGAAGCCGATCTATGGTGGTCATTGATTCAAAACATGAAGGAAGATGATGAAGTATCAAATATGGAATGGAGGATGTTCAAAGATCTTTTTTTTTAGCAAAATACTTTCCTCGTGACCATCGAGCAGATATGGAAAGGAAATTTCTGAGTCTGAGACAAAAGGAGGATGAGACTGTCGCAAAGTATGAGGCTAACGTTACGAGGTTAGAAAGGTATGCTAGAGATTATATATGTAACCGAAGAAGTAAGATTTATCATTTCATTGATGGGTTAAAACCATTTCTCTGTCAAGCATTAGTCTCACAATCCTTCTCATCGTACAAAGACATTGTCTCCTGTACTATCAATATAGAAAAGGAATTCTCTAGGTCTTATGACTTTAAAGCAAAGCAAGAGAAGAAGAGATCTTCTGATCAATCTGGGAATGGAAATAAGGGGTTGAAGGGAAATGTTGAATATCCATCCTGCAGTAAATGTGGAAGAAACACCCCGGTACTTGATTAAAATGAATGTGAGTCTGTTACAAGTGTGGTGAAAAAGGCCACCAAGATCGTGATTTCGAGGGGAAGAAGGAAGCTACCGATGTCAAATACTACAATTGCAGGGAGATGGGTATAGCAGCCCACCTTTTTATCACATAAACATTCATTACATTTTACAAAACCGAGGATCTTTAAGGTTTAGTGTCTTGGAAACTAGGAACTTAAAACATGAAAACATAAAACATTCTTCTTAAACACTTGAAAGGCTTCTCCTCATGTTCATCCTAGGTTCATTACTGCTTCTCGTAACCTGGGGACACACATCAAAGAATAGGGTGAGCAGAAGGCCCAGTAAGGGAAACAAGAGAAACATTTTACATGTGAACTTGAGATACTTCAATAAGGTCATGAAAAGAACTTTAAGGCATTAGAAAGAAATCATGATATATATCATAATAAAAATAAAATTTTTCATAACATTAAGATTTGGATAAAACATTTAATATTGACAATCATTTTGTTTCACCAAGGTCCATCCCCAAGGTGTCATTAAAAATTACTAAGGTTATTCACCAAGGTATCAGTCTAAAAGGTCATATCAAGAGATTAAGTCTTTACCCAATGCATTGGAGCGCTATCTGAGCGCACCCTTGCCATGTCTTTATTGTCATGTGAGCCACATATATCATCATCAATCATTTCATAAACAACCCATATAGCATAAAATAAATGGGTTTCATTTCATAATAATAATGTTTTAAAAACTGCTTTAATGAAATGATCATTATGTCACATTAATCCCATGGAAAGGGAAAGCGGGTTTCATGTATGTAAATCCCAGAATTTAAAATAGAACATTTTGGTATATATCTGAATTCCCCTTTAGAAGAAAGATATTTGAGTATTCACTTAATAAAACAAAAGAACTTTATAAAAAGAGAGAGACATTTTGAGACGGAAATTCTGCAGCATAACGGCTATGTTACGAGGTTTTAGAAGACATTAAAAAGAGAGGGGAAATGGTTCACCCACTCATAAATGATCCATATAATTGTAGAGGTACAGAATATAAAGGATATATGAACATGGTAATGAAATTTGAAAGATGTACCATATGTAATTAAGAACATGAAAGGAAGACAAAAAATAAGATTTCTCCTATGAAAATTTGGCAGCCTAACGGCATCACTTAAACTTCAAAAAAATCAATTGATGAGATAAAATAGGGTATCTCATCATGTGAACATAAATGATCAGTATGATAGATATAGAGATAATACCCCAAAATAATAAAAAGGAACATGAATGACTTTACATGAATTTAGAACTTCAAAACGAGAAGGGTGAAAGAACCACTTAAAATTCTGGCAGCCTAACAGTGTCACTTAAGCTTCAAAAAAAATGAATTGACAAGATCAAATAGGGTATCTCATCATATGAACATAAGATTTCAGTATGATATATATAGAGATCATACCCCAAAATAATAAAAAGGAACTTGAAAGACATGACATGAAAGTAGAACTTTGAAAAAGAGAAGGGTGAACGAATCCCTTAAAATTTTGGCAGCCTAACGACGCCACTTCAACATTCTTAAAAAGAATTGATGAGAGCAAGAGGGGGACTCTCATCATAAGAACATAAAAATGTCAGTAACATGAATATAGGAGAACATTCTCCAACATACGAACATGTATCATAAAATAAATTACATAAAAGAGATTACTTGAAAAGAAAGAGAGTGGTCGGATCCCTTACCTTAAAACATAACTCTTAAAACTCAAAGGTTGGGACCTTGAGGGCTTGGGGGAATCTTGGGAGGACTCCTTGAAAGTTAATGAGACCAGATCTTTGTTGGGGAGAGTGGGGAGTCGAAATGGATGAGAGGATGGCTTGGTATTTATAGGGAACGTGAGGGGACAAGGCATTAATGGCCAAGGGACACCTCAAAAGTGTTTTTATCAAAACCACGTTCTCTCCCATGATATTTCCCATGAAGTTAGGCCACATGGAGCCCCCAATACAATAATTCATCACCTTTGGTCTACCAACCCTTAAAATATCTCATGACATCATCATGACACAATTATTATGTCATTAAACTTACTGAAACCCTAAAACGTTATTTTTACAATTCACTGAAAATCCAACATTCTCAGAAAAATCCCAAAATTTCACCTTAACCAAATATGAATGCTCTGATTTCAAAAATGAACTCCATTTTATAAAAATATTTTTCTAAATATTTTTAATTTATTTTTAAAAAAATACACTATTCACCGAAAATTCATTTTTTTCAGAAAAATCCCAAAAATTACCTTAACATAATACCGATGCTATGAGTTCAAAAATGAAATCCATTTTATAAAAATAATTTTCCAAATATTTTTAATTTAATTTTTAATTAAAAAACATTATTCACCCGAAAAAAGTAAAACTTGAATAATAATTTATGAAACCATTATTTTACCATTTTATTGAATCACATTACTTAATCAAGTTGCCTAGATTATATTAATACTTTCATTAAGTGAGATTACTAATCCATTTGGTCACATTACTAATCCTAAGCATAAAATCACTATTCATAATATACTGTTCATCAAAAAAATAAGTTGATCTTATTAGACTCTATATTTTGTACGGAACATAATTGTAGAAGACCATTTTTTGAAAATCATTACACATTTTTAATTATTTAAGGATTAACTAATTTTTTTTAAAATATCCTTTTTCTAAAATTTATCAAAAATATGAATACTATATTTATCCGGACATTTGAAAATTCATAAACTTCATCATAAGAAGAAATCAAAATTTTAATTTAAAACAAAGGGTTACACAAGGCAGTTACAGTCTCCTTACATAGCCCCTTATCACACCAGTATATGAACTAAGTGTAAGGTGTGCTAAGGTGAGTGAATCTGAGGGAGGCTCGACCAACATCGCACGAGTAGTAATTTCTATCAGGTTGAACTTCTCGTGAAGGCGATTCCGTTCTAGCTTCACACGATGAATTTCGGCTTGGGTTTGGTCCAGAGCAAAGCCTAGTGGTGCTACCTCTTTCCCAAGTTCTGTTAGATGGGCTTCGATCAGTCCAATACTACTTGGTGAGGCCATCAAATCTTATTTCTATAATAATTAACCAAGATTACTTGTATTTAGAGACAATAATCAAAACGTTTAGTTTCCAGTAGTCATATTGACCAATGGTCCTATACCAGTCAAAACCCAATAGTCTCATTTTAATTATACTCATGTTATCAAATGAAACATTTTTGTTGAGTATAAAAATAAAATAAAATAACACATAAATTTAGGAAACAAGATTTATTCAAAATTTCTGGTCATTACAATCTTCCCCCCTTAAGAAATTTCGTCCTCGCAATTTTTAAAATTGGGTTTTAAAAGTTCATTGAAAGTCCCACATCGGAAAAGGAGTCTGTAAAACTATTACTTTAAAAGAAAGGAAGGGAAGTACAAAGGTCACCTGAGTTAACCCACACTAGGATTCCATGTAGGAAAACATGGAGATGGATTAGAAAAAAAGGGTCCATTTCTGAGGGAGAGTGATAGAAAACATGATTAGGAGAAAGTTAACCATAAGAAAATCCCAAACATATGATGTGTGTAAACAGTATTTGATTACCTAGTAGGAAACGTAAACCAACAACGTTTTTGTTTCACGTTCCTTTTCATAATTTTGAGGAATTCATTTACTACATAGAAAATATACCAACCTTTATGTAGAGTTTCATCCTTTAATAAGTTTCTACCCAAAACTAATCTTTTCTCCAAATGATGAGCATTAAAAATTACTTGGTCTCATCAAAACACAAGAATCGTCTTCTAGGGAATCACATAATCCACAAAAGATTAACTATTTATTTCATCTATCTTTAAACATTATCCCAAAAACATAAAGGGCAAGGTAAAACAACTCTTCAAAAAGAAATAATCCCACATGAATGGAAACTACTTTTAAATCTTCAATGTTCTGTGGTACTACCCAAAGTTCATCATAGACCATTCCATAAATAACGGTCCTTAAAATTCCTCAAAATAAACCAAACTAGGATTGAAACCCAAATACATGAGGGATTTGATAACATAGTCTTCTAAAATAAACTTCATTGTTCATCTCCAAACAACCTAAACCACACCTAACATCTTATAACAAAAGTAGCTAACCTAAACATATTTTACCCAAGATAGGCTAATCATTCCCATAAGTAACTTAAATTACTATAAGTCCACCTTAAATTCATCGATTCTTTAAAATATAATTCAACCTTACTCATCAATGAAAATACAGTAGTAATCTATTTACCTCGATCATATAGGGTCCCCAAAATAGTTAAGGTCTTCCAAAATAATAATCATCTTTTTATCCCCTAATCATCTCTGTCATATAAATACGACAATCGTCGCATTTCCTATCACATTGGTTGTTGGGACACGTTCTTCCATTTCCCACCATTAACTAAGAAGATAATGTATAATAAGAGGCTTAAATACTTAACCAATAATCATGAAAAGTAACTTAAAGAATATAAGGATAACTTGTAGAAGAAAAGTATACCCTAACTTGTGATTCCCTAGGTTTCAAACTAGGTTATCCATGATCATATATTCTTATGTGAATCTTTATTTTATTTTATCTTTGTTCCTTTAATAATGGTTCATACTAAGCTTATGAATTTACCAAAGCATATCCCCTAGGAGTGTCTTAACCAAGAGTGCAGCAAGGCCCGTTGTTTTGTACCAGTTCCCGTTTGAGTATAGCTTAAAGAGGTGTTTTCAGGTTTTACCCCTATGTACATCTGTGCCAGAGCCACCTCTACCTGCTCGTATCCAAATAGGGATGTATTTTCTTGGCAACCCATTACTCAATACTCACCAAAATACCAGGAAAATTTCCTATATTTAGACTTTTATATAGGGTTTTTCCTAGATTTTTCATATCCTAATTTCCAAAAATAACTAAACCATACTTTGATACCAACTATAGCATCCCGCCTTTTTATCACATAAACTTTCATTACATTTTACAAAACCGAGGATCTTTAAGGTTTAGTGTCTGGGAAACCAGGAACTGAAAACATGAAAACATAAAACATTCTTCTTAAACACATGAAAGGCTTCTCCACATGTTCATCCTAGGTTTATTACTGCATCTCGTAACCTAGGGACACACATGAATGAAAAGGGTGAGCAGAAGGCCCAGTAAGGGAAACAAGAGAAACATTTTACATGTGAACTTGAGATACTTCAATAAGGTCATGAAATGAACTTTAATGCATGAGAATGAAATCATGAGATCTATAATAATAAAAATAACATTTTTTATAACATTAATATGTGGCTACAACATTTAATATTGACAATCATTTCCTTTAACCAAGGCCCATCCCCAATGTGTCCTTAAAAATTACCAAGGTTATTCACCAAGGTATCAGTCTAAAAGGTCATCTCTAGAGATTAAGTCTTTACCCAATGCATTGGAGCGCTATATGGGATCACCCTTGACATGTCTTTATTATCATGTGATCCACATATATCATCATCAATCCTTTCATAAACAACTCATATGGCATAAAATAAATGGGTTTCATTTCATAATCATAACGTTTTAAAAACTGCTTTAATTACATGATCATTATGTCACTTTAAACCCACAGAAAGGGAAAGCGGGTTTCATGTTTGTAAATCCCAAAATTTAAAATAGAAAATTTTGGTATATATTTGAATACCCCTTTAGAAGAAAGATATTAGAGTATTCACTTAATAAAACAAAAGAACTTTAGAAAAAGAGAGAGACATTTTGAGACGGAAATTCTGCAGCATAACGGCTATGTTACGAGGTTTTAGAAGACATTAAAATGAGAGAGGAAATGGGTCATCCACTCATAAATGATCCATAAAACAGTACAGGGAAATAATATGAAGGATATATGAACATTTTAATGAAATTTGAAAGATTTTCCATATGAAATTAAGAACATGAAAGGAAGACAAAAATAAGATTTCTCTTATGAAAATTCGGCAGCCTAACGGCGTCACTTAAACATAAAAAAATGAATTGATGAGATCAAATAGGGTCTCTCATCATGTGAACATAAAATATAAGTATGATATATATAGAGATCATACCCAAAAATAATTAAAAGGAACATGAAAGACATGACATGAAAGTAGAACTTCAAAACAAGAAGGGTGAAAGAACCACTTAAAAATTCGGCAGCCTAACGACGTCACTTAAACTTCAACAAAAAATGAATTGACAATATCAAATAGGTTCTCTCATCATATGAACATAAGAGTTAAGTATGATAGATATATAGATCATACCCCAACATAATAAAAAGGTACTTGAAAGACATGACATGAATGTAGAACATTGAAAAAGAGAAGGGTGAAAGAATCCCTTAAAAGTTTGGCAGCCTAACGGCGCCACTTAAATCATTATTAAAACGAATTGATGAGAGAAAGAGGGCGACTCTCATCATAAGAACATAAAAATGGCCGTAAGATTAATATATTATAACATCCTCCAACATAAGAACATGAAAAATAATATAAATTACATAAAAGAGGTTATTTGAAATGAAAGAGAGAGGTCGGATCCCTTACCTTAAAACATAACTCTTAAAACTCAAAGGTTGAGACCTTGAGGGCTTGGAGGCACCTTGGGAGGACTCCTTGGGATGTAATGAGACCAGAACATCATTGGGGAGAGTGGTGAGTCGTAATGGATGAGAGTATGGCTTGGTATTTATAGGGAAAGTGAGGGGACAAGGCATTAATGGCCAAGGGACACCTCAAAAGTGGTTTTCTCAAAACCATGTGCTCTCCCATGATATTTCCCATGAAGTTAGGCCACATGGGCCACCAATACAATAATTCATCACCTTTGGTCGAACAACACTTAAATTATATCATGACATTATCATGACACAGTTATGATGTCATTAAACATACTGAAACCCTAAAACGGTATTTTTACTATTCACTGAAAATTCAATTTTCTCAGAAAAATCCCAAAATTTCACCTTAACCAAATATCAATGCTCTGATTTCAAAAATGAACTCCATTTTATAAAAATAATTTTCTAAATATTTTTAATTTATTTTTTAAATAAATACACTATTCACCGAAAATTCATTTTTTTCAGAAAAATCCACAAAAATTTCCTTAACATAATATCGATGCTCTGAGTTCAAAAATAAAATCCATTTTATAAAAATAATTTTCTAAATATTTTTAATTTAATTTTTAATAAAAACACTATTCACCCAAAAAAGTAATACTTGAATAATAATTTATGAAACCATTATTTAACCATTTTATTGAATCACATTACTTAATTAAGGTGCCTAGATTATATTAATACTTTCATTAAGTGAGATTACTAATCCATTTGGTCACATTACTAATCCTTAGCATAAAATCACTATTCTTAATTTACTATTCATTAAAAAAATAAGTTGATCTTATTAGACTCTAAATTTCATACTAAACATAATTGTAGAAGACCATTTTTTGAAAATCATTACACATTTTTATTTATTTAAGGTTTAACTAAAATTTTTTAAAATATCCTTTTTCTAAAATTCATCAAAAATATGCATACTATATTTATCCGGACATTTGAAAATTCATAAACTTCATCATAAGAAGAAATCAAAAATTTTATTTAAAACAAAGGCTTACACAAAGCAGTTACAGTCTCCTTACATAGCCCCTTATCAGACCAGTATAGGACCTAAGTGTAAGGTTTGCTAAGGTGAGAGAATCTGAGGGAGGCTCAACCAACATCGCACGAGTAGTAATTTCTATCAGGTTGAACTTCTCGTGAAGGAGATTCCATTCTAGCTTCACACGATGAAGTTCGGCTTGGGTTTGGTCCATAGCAAAGCCCAGTGGTGCTACCTCCTTCCAATGTTCTGTTAGATGGGCTTCGATTGGTCCAAGACTACTGGGTGAGGCCATCGAATCTTCTTTCTATAATAATTAACCAAGATTACTTGTATTTAGAGACAATAATCAAAATGTTTAGTTTCTAGTGGTCATATTGACCAATGGTCATATACCAGTCAAAACCCAACTGTCTCATTTTAATTATACTCATGTTATCAAATGAAACATTTTTTTTGAGTGTAAAAATAAAATAAAATAACACATAAAATTAGGAAACAAGATTTATTCCAAATTTCGGGTCGTTACAATTGGACATTATGCAAATGAATTTCTTAAGCGTCATGGGATCTTACCTCAGAAAAGGCCACGGGATCAAGTCCAAGCTTATGCTATCACTACTGCTGAGGTAGAAGATCCGAAAGACGTGGTGGTAGGTAATTTAATGGTTTCCTCATGTTTAGCAAAAGAATTATTTGATTCTGGATCATTGCATTGTTTCATATCTTCCCAGTTTTCTAAGAAAATTAGATATTTCCAGTTTGATTTAACAAGGGAGTTTTCAGATTAAACTCATAAGGGAAGTATCATTGCAACAATGATTTGTGAATCAGTACCCATTAGAGCACATAAATGTTCATTATCCACTGATCTCATCGTCATACCTATGATTGAGTTTGATATAATCCTCGGTATCGATTTCCTTTTGGACTATGATGTGAAGATTTATTTTAAGAAGGAGGAGGTTATGATTTTTGATGATGATGGTAAGAAACACCTTATCTATTGAGAATAATCTTTACCACCTAATTCTTATCTAGATCCACCCCCAGTAGCTCAACTAAATTCAATTATTGTTGAGGAAGAGAATGAAATGACTATGGGTGAGTAAGAAAATGTTCAAATAGAGGATGTACCTATTGTTAAATAATATGTAGATGTGTTTCCAGAAGATTTACCTGGACATCATCCAGAATGAGAAGTTACGTTTTCCATTGATTTAATTCCTGGATCAAGGCCTATATCGAAGACCCCTTATAGAATGGACACTAAGGAATTAGTTGAACTAAAGAAACAACTAGAGGGATTGAGTAATAAGGGATTTATTTTCCCTAGTGTTTCTCCATGGGGAGCCCCTGTTCTTTTTGCTGAAAAGAAAGATGGATCTATGAGGTTATGTATCGACTACGGGGAAATCAATGCCATAACAATAAATAACAAGTATCCCCTACCTCGCATTGATGATTTATTTGACCAACTGCATGGATCTCAATACTTTTCAAAGATTTACCTTCGATCTCGATACCATCAGTTGTGTGTGAAGAAGGAAGACATTCTGATTATAGCATTTCGAAAAATGTACGTTCATTACGAGTTTACAGTAATGCCTTTTGGGCTGACTAATGCACCCACTGTATTCATGGATCTAATTAATAATGTTTTCAAGGAATATCTCGATGATTTTGTGGTGGTATTTATTGATGATATATTGGTATACTCCAAAAGCTACTAAGATCATGGAAATCACTTGCGCATTATCTTGAAGACTCTGTGAATACATGAATAATATGGGAAGTTTAGCAAGTGTGAATTCTGTCTTCAAGAGATTTCTTTTCTTGGCCATATTTTCACTAAATATGGAATCTATGTTGATCCTTCTAAGACCAAGGCAATCCAAGAATGGCATGCACCGACGAGTATTATTGAGGTACACAGTTTTATTGGTTTGGTAGGTTATTATCGGTGTTTCGTCCATAAATTTGCCCGATTGGCTAACCCATTAACGAAGCTTGCACGTAACGGGGTTAAATTTGTTTAGAGAAAATAGTTTGAAGAATGTATTGAAGAACTGAAGAGAATATTAGTCAATGCTCCTATATTTACTCTACCATCGGGGAATGATGGGTTCATTATTTATAGTGATGCATCGAAGAAAGGACTTGGTTGTGTCCTTATGCAGAATGATAGGGTTATTCCCTATGCATCACGACAGTTGAAAATTAATGAGAAAAACCATCCTACTCATGATATCAAGTTAGCATCTATGATCCTTGCTTTGAAGATATGGAGGCACTACCTCTACGTTGAAAAATGTTATATTTATACAGATTATAAGGTTTTGAAGAATATTTTCTCCCAAAAAGAACTCAACATGAGGCAAAGGTGATGGATTTAATTACTCAAGGATTATGATTGTATGATACACCACCACCCGGGGAAGGAAAATAAGGTGGGAAATGATTTGAGAAGAAAATATCATAGTGTTTTGAACAATATGAGAATTGAAAGGGATCTAATTTTCATGGATCTAGTGAAGATGGACATGGGAATAACCATGGAAGGTGAAACATCAGTGCTTTTTCAAATGGTTGCCAAACCATCTTTACTAGAAAGTATTAAGAGTTCTCAGACCGACGATGAAGAATTTCAAAAGAAGATTAAAGCTGTGAATGATGGAAGATTGAGAGACCTTGTGTATGAAGATGTAATTATGAAATTTTTGAAGAGACTTTGTGTTCCTGATATACCTGATCTAAAAAGGGGATTGCTAGACGATGCTCATAGTTCCAATTTCTCTATACACCTTGGGAGCACCAAAATGTATAGATATTTGAATGAACATTTTTAGTGGGACAACATGATTAGGGAGATTTCTGATTTTGTGTCAAGATGTATGGTTTTTCAACAAGTGAAACCTAGAAGGCAGCAACCGTGAGGATTCATGAAACCTCTTGCCATACCGGAGTGGAAATTGGATAATATAATGATGGACTTTGTTATGGGACTACCAAAGACTCCTAGATGGAACAATTCAATATGGGTTATTGTTGATCGTCTTACTAAGTTAGCACATTTTCTAGATATAAGAGAAGATCTACCACTGTAACGTCTATAAAGACTATATATTAATGAAGTTGTGAGACTTCAAGGAGTACCTCAATCGATTATTTCTGATCGTGATCCCAATTTTACTTCATGATTCTGGAAGAGTCTTCCGAAGGGCATGGATACTGAACTTCATTTGAGCACTGCCTACCACCCTCAAACAGCTGGAAAATCAGAACAGACTATTAAAAACTTAGAATAGATGTGGAGATCCTTCTAATGTGACTTTCAGGGTATGTGGGATCAATATTTACCTCTGGTATAATTTTCCTATAATAATAGCTTCCATTCAAGTATTTAGATATCACCATATGATGCGTTATACGGAAAAAGATGTCGCACACCAGCCTGTTGGGATGACGTTGGTGAACGAAAACATATAGGCCTAGAACTAGTGGAGGAAACAATGGAGAAGGTAAAGGTAATCCAAAACCACATCAAAGAAGCTCAAAGTAGGCAGAAGAGCTATGCCGATAACCGAAGTAAAGATTTGGAATTTCAGGTAGGAGATCATGTTTTCATGAAGGTATCTCCATGGAAGGGAGTTATACATTTAGGTAAGAAGGGTAAATTGAGTCCTAGGTACATCGGATCTTTCGAAATTCTAGAATGAATTGGGGATTTTTCTTACCATTTGGCAAATCCGCCAAGTCTCTCCAAAGTTCACGATGTGTTCCATGTATCACTATTGAGAAAATACATGCCTGACCCAACGCATGTACTCACCTATGATGAATTAGAACTGGAACCCGATCTGTCTTATTGCGAAGAGCCCATCTAGATTCTTGATACAAGAGAACAAGTGCTGAGAAACCGAACGACTCGTCTGGTAAAAGTTCTATGAAGATACCATAAGATGGAAGAGGCGACGTGGGAACCTGAGGAACTTATGATGAAGAACCACCTGATTAATTTCATGCGGAAGTATTCTAGAAATTTCGAGGAAGAAATTATTTGAAGGAGGGGAGAATGTAACACCCCAAAATTCCATGGTATGCCTCCCTTTGAAAAATACAGTAGCGTGTGTTGTACACAACTTCAAGTTCTAACACACACCACAACCAATCAAACTAGCTGTTATGAATAGTAATACCCACTTTTTAAAATTTTATAATTTTCATCTCTCAAAATTTTCTTCATTTTTGGATTCGGAATATCGAAATTATCCTAGGGTAAAATTTTGGAACTTTTCGGATAACATTTATATTTTGACAAATAGTGAAAATTAATAAATTTTAATTAAAAAAACATTTTTAATCGAAATAATTAATAGTTATATATTATGAATTTTAGTGGTTTTAAATTATATTTAGAATATATTTTTACCATTTAATACAACGCTGGTCATCGGACATAATTTCACAATTAAACCGGACATGAACAAGTGTCAATCTTTTGATAGTTATTATCTCTTAAAAACACGCTTTTTGTTTTAACAACGGGAATTAATTTTAAATTAATTTTTGCCACTTCTGTGTTTTAAATTTGGGAAAATTGATTCCATATTTGGAATCAGGATGTCAAAATTGTGTAAATAGGTAACTTTTATTTTTAGACATTTTGAATAATTACATCGGTGAAAATTTTATTTACCATGGTTGAAGGGTAAATCTAGTAAATAAGGGTAAAAATAATATTATAATAATAATAAATTAACCTAAAACGTTCCCTAACCATATTTTATGATATATTTCCGACCATGGGAATCCTTGGGTCGATTTTGGGACCCAATGGAGCCACTTGTAAGTGATAATGACACTTTATATTAATTAAGTTAAAATAAATACAAAAATCACATAAGCGTATATCTTTTACCAAAACAATTATTACATAGGGTTATATATGTTGGATTATGGACTATAAATATTCATTAGAAAAAGATAAAGCGATTTCCTTCATAATGGTATTTTATTTATAATTTTTATATATTTAATAATAAATATTATTTATGACACAATAATGATGCAGTATTTTCCTTATTAGTGAAAGAATCAAATAATTGGTATTATAAATGTTAAAATTAATATAATTTGAATGTTTTGATGACATCCATGACTTTTATTGCTTAATAGGACATTATAGTATTTCTTAAATGAATTTTTTTCGAATTAATAAATTTATTAAGACTTTATCAAAAATTAAATATTGAATAGTGTCAAAATTGACATAAAAGTGTTTTTAAAACAAATATTATATTATTAATTTATATTCAATTCCTAAAAATCTAAGGCTCGGTAAAGAGACTTATATCATGATAGGTATATCATTAATGGACCACTTGGGGGTATCTTGGAGGTATATAGTTTGTTTATTGACTATATAATATAAAAATACATAGAGACATAGTAATTGTCAAACTAATTAACTTAGAGTTAAAACTAAAACATAAGGTTAATATAATGACCCAAACCTATCTAAATTATATTGGTTGAGTGTTTTTCGACTCATACCCACCTTAATATTTAAATAATCCACTTTGGATCCATTAGTAACCGAATATGAATTTATTATAATATAATATTTCTAGCTTTTCCAAAGGTGCCGCTCACACCTCTTATAAAAGGGCACTCCCCCTTCTCACTAATTCACACATTCAAAGCCTTTTGGCTCGGCCAAAACCTGCCCAAATACTCTATAAACATCCCTCACTTCATCCTAGAGTCCTTAGTTTTATCATAAATCAAACCCAAAGATCCATTTTGATCAAATCAAAAGGAAGAACCCGAAGAAGATGTAATGTTTTCACCACCCTCTTTCAAGTTCCTTTCTTCTTCAACTTCTTCTTTCTTTGTTATTCCCATTCTAAAATAATAACTCCAATATCATATATATATATATAGTGATATATTATAAATATGTTACAACCATATTCAGTATTCTATCCATCCTTTGAATGACATGTCACCATACGTGCGTATGTACGGATTACCCTCTCAACGTCGTGGTGTAATTGTTATTCAAGAAATTATTATTTGAATGGGTATAATAATGTTGTGTAATTCATGTAAATAATAAATATAACATGATAATTATTCTGTTTATATGATATACCATCCAATTATATATTATTTTATTATCAAAATAATGATATTGTCGCTCTTGCGTACGTACGGACTACCATCTCCACGAACGTGATGAGATTCATTTTCCATCTTATCAATTCAAGTCTAATTCTCATTTGATGATTAATTATAGTTTTTATGGACTTGATATCATTCTAGTTATGAATAAGAAACAACCTATCCATAACAAACACAGCTTATGTAACAAAACATATGAAAGAAAATGAGTAAGTTAACACCTGAAACGATGATAATACTAAGATATTATTAACAAAGAAATGTTAAAAGATCATATATGATATCATATTAAAGTATATGATTCTTGTATAATTTTATAACAATTATTTCACCATTATACAGGAGGTTATCCAACCCCATCCAAGGAAAAGTACAAGGTAAGTGGTTTTCATCACACTCCTTATTCACGTGAGATTCATGCAATATTTCCACTATTACCTTTTGTGTGGTGTATGTACTACCCATAATTGTATTCATTGTGTAATAAAAATTAATTTATGTGTATTTACATATTCATTATATGATAACTCTTTCATGGGTTGTATGTTTCGTAAGTTATCAAATTGGTAAGGTTTTATTTCATAATCTCTTTATTATCTGAGATTGTTTTTACGTAAGTATCTACTGGGACATATTTATTATCCATTTCCATGTTTTATGAAAGAGTTTTCAAAGGTATTATTTTAACGGACATTTTACTAAAACATAATTTCAAATTTTTTAAATAATTATTCTTGTAAATCTTTCTCATTAATTTCCATGTCTTCAAAATGGTTTTTAAGGATTTATTATTACGAACATGAGTGTTTTTAAAATTTTAATTCCATTTAAAAGTTTCAAAGTGGTATGGTACACTTTGATTAAAAAATATCTTTAAGTGACTTATTTTCCAAATTCTTTGACATTTAAATGTTTTCATGAAAAATAGATATTTCTCTCAAAAATATTAATATCCAGTCCAAATGTATACGTATTTAACGCAAGCATAAAAATGTTTTCAGAAAACCTGACTCTCAAGTGTGGTAGATAGGAAGGGATTGGGTTTGGACCCATCATGGCCTATAATTAGTCGATCAGTCTCAGAATTAGTTATTTTGTTTTCAGAAGTTTGCATAATGTTTTCAGAAAAACACTGGAGTATATTTGAGCAATTTTAAACGTAAGTATCTTCTAAAAAAATTGCATCGGTAGGTCTCATGAGTCAAACTAGTGTCTTGGAATGAGGCCTTAACAAAATCTTATTTGTAGTCTTGGCACAAGTCCTTGGCTACGTGGTTATGATAGTCTGGCATTATGCATTCCATCATTATGAAAGTGGTTATTGATATTTCATGTTATTATTCGACTAGTATAATATCCATGTGAATATGTATATGGCATTATCTCATTTTATTTCTTCCATATTATGTTGAAGTTCATGTTTTTAAATGATTTTGTTTTAGTTATACATTACCTTAAATTTTTATGCTTGTTTATGAAAGTTTATGCTATATTGTTATCATTACTATGCATTTGAGCTCACCCCTTTCTATGTTTTATTTTTCCCAGGATGTGAAGAAGTATTTTATGAATGACCTACAGGGATAGTATGAGGGGATAAGAGTGTGGACTATGGAGACAATGTTTTTGTAGTTTTTCATTTTATGATGTAATGTAATCTTTATGAATGTATCAAGTTATTCCAAGGATACTAAACAAATCATTCTTTAGAGACTTGATCTCTCTTGTGATCATGCCAATGTTATGTAATAATGCACCGAATCTAGGTAACTAGGGTTGGGGAATTACAATTTATGACAATAAAATGTTTTTTTGCATGTTGACGCAAGCTCAAAAGGACTACGTTCTGAGTGGTATCCTACCGCTATGGAATTTCAGTCTCCTAGAATAAGTGTTGATGCTAGGTTTTTAGATGGACACTCCACAGTCATGGGTGATGGGAAAGGATAGTCTTTTACAATTCCACATTAAGAAGAACTTCCATCATGCTAGGGATACATAGAATACATCCATCTATGTCCTATATCCAAAGACCAGGACAGTTGCAGGAAGTGATCTAGTTCCCGATAAATCTCTTACTATTTATCCAAGTACTTTGAGAAGTAGCATTACCGATGAGACAATGGGCTAGTAGGAGTGGGATTTCAGATCTAGGGGTAACTTTACAAATGAATGGGCATGGTCGTACTGGGTACATAGGACATGCGAGGAATTTGGGCCAGAGCTGCGGGCCATTCAGCTTTTCGAGGCCGTTTGGACATCTCAATTCCACGTATACCAGCAAAAACACTTAGTGGAAAGCTGTTCAGTCGATGGATGCATAATAACAATACTTTTCACCTACATCATGGGGAGGCTGGCATCAATTTGTGGGATGTCCATTATATCAGAAGGATCCCCTTGGAGGGTTATCAGTATGATGAGTTCCTTCCGACAGAGAATGTCTGGGGGGATAGGACATGCACCCCAATTCTGTCATGGAACCTTCTTGAGCATGAAAAAGAGGAACTCAAAATAAAATATATCCAAAAGTACATATCTTACTCAAGGAGGTTTAGTAGATTTTTTTCCCAGGGGACTGCCGTGAAAATTCCAGGTAGAGAGAAGCAATGCCCGAACATATCTCAGAGGGGAAACCCATGATTATTTTAGAAGATTTTGGAGACGAGATAATATCGATCATAGGGATTTGGCATAAATTAAGGTCAATACCCAAATGTGAGATATGCCAGGTTCCTTGATGCTTTCGTGAGCTGTTGGTTGTTACCTGTGATGGAAACGAGGATGGGAGTCTGCCCGGGAATGCTAGTGATGGTCATGATCACATCGGAAAAGAACAGGGTTAACCTAGGAATACCAGTGTTGGCTAGGCTATACAATATCCTAGGGCACATTTCAATTGGTAGTATGCCCAGGAAGATATGTGGGCTATTCTAGATCCTCCATAATTGGGTCGCATCCCACTACAGTGTGAATGACTTCCCGAATTCCATCAGCCCCAGGAAATGGTATGTGGCCATCCATCTTGAACATTGTTGGCCCAGGACGACAATGAGGGCCGACCAATTTCCATGATCGAAACACAGGGCCTGGCTCAAAATTTTATCCAATAGTCTTCCAGAAAGATACCCCTAGACAATAGGTGGGCCCTAGGCAGATCATCCATACTAGTAGGGGGTTACCTTAGACGTGAAAGAGGATGAGGGTCTAAATAAAGGGCACACTAAGTGTGGAGAGTGGAGCGATGGGTTGTTCGACTGGAGTCCAACCATCTTGAAATTACGCCACCATGGTGGAAACCCATTTGGTGGGGATGTCAGTCAAATCATAGATCAAACATAAATATGAATAGGACCTATTTGATGAGGAAACTATCACCTCCCAATGTTATCGTGTGACATCCCAACATTGTTCAGGGTAGAACCATAGTTTACTGTCATGTGTTGGGGACACATAGAATCATGTAGTTTTTACATCACACGATAGGATGTAAAGTAAAAGGGAATACCCCATGAAGGGAGTATGTGGTGCGGTAGCCATAAACCTGATGTGAATGTGGACTTGAAGTCCATTTCACACCATGTATCCCTAGAGGAAACTCTTCGGGTCAAGGGATCAAAGGTGAAAATTAGGCTAGTCTTGAAGAGAAGTAGTTTGGTACTCCTATATACCCCATGAGAATGGGATTCAAGACATATGTAGTTCTAAGAGAATAGGTTAACATAATGTGGGATGGGGAAACGTACATGTGGCATGGCAGTGCTAGTACTCATCTTACCGGAACTTTTAATCCCACGTGAGTCGTGTTTGATGTGGAAAACAATAAGTAGTGATTGTAAATTACTATAAAATGGAGGCATACATTGGGGATGATGTGGTTTTAGGTTAATGACTTCCCAATGAAGCTGACCCACCTATATAATGCACCAAGATGCGCTGAAGAGTAAAGCCGAGTATGTTGGAATTCAACTTGAACATAAAAAAGTGGAAATGTGTGAATCATGATGCTCGAGATCTGGACCACAATGATGGTGACATGATGATAGGGGATAATTGTTAACCATGTTCGAAACAAAGTGTCTATATCACATTATCCTAGAATGGGGGAAAACAAATGAGGGTCGACCGCTGACCTATTTAGAAAGAGGGGACCTATCACAAATGTCATCCGAGATATTTAAGGACGTTGGCCTGAAATGGAAGGTGAGACGAGGTGGCATGAGACCAGGCCATGAAGGGGGTCCCTCCAAATGTGGAAGAGGATGAGGATCCAGATGAAGGGTTCACGAAGATTAGACAAGGAATGTGGGGAATGTCCCAAGGAAAATTCCATACTTCGGGCTCATTGTCAAAACACATCTGAATACAACTATAAGACATATTTGATATAGGGAGTCGAGTCCCTTCCCAAGGAAAAGGGTCACGGGGTCGTGTGATTTCAAATTAAGGTCCTAGGGTGGACCATTAAGGGGGGGATTGATTTAATGGATTGTGTGCTGGGTGGGGAAATAGCCAAATGTGACGTGTAGTTCCAATAGGGAGGTCTTAGTTTTGGGTCATATAACTCGAATCAAATTGGGAAGATGTATGGGAATCACATGGTGTGGTTATTGAAAAACCCGACCTAAGTAAGAACCTAGGAGGTACTCACTGTACCACATTTTCCCAAATAAGTTTGGGCCAAGGGGCTGAAAAAGGAGGGACATGATTTGTGGATTCCTGGGGCTAGACCCAGAGACAAAAATGTCCGGGTGTTCCAATATATCTCATGAGGATGGGAATAAATCCAAATGTAGTTCTGGAAGAGATCTTAGTTTGCGGTCTTAGAGCTCGGACCATGTATGGTTGGAAATAAGGGACCAATGGTGATGTAATTAAAAAACTCGATGTGAATGAGGATATGGTCTAGATCACCATGCGCTTCTTGGGGGAGGTTTCAGGTTGAGGGACCAACCATGAAAGTTAGGCTGAACCAGAAATAAGGTGCACAGATGTTCCTACGTACCCCATGAGGATGGGGATCATGGTTCACATAGTTCTAAGATAAAGTTGTGTGGGTCTGGCCCTTGCATCCAAAAGATAAGTATTTGATAGATCGTGTTTGTTCATTATGATGAATGTGTTTTTTTGTGTTAAAAATGGTCCTATGATAGAAGGTCCAGGTATCGCCATAGGAATCAAGCCCTATACAGGCATTGAAAAATGTTATGGTGTGTAACCGATACCAAACATGACATCCCCTTGGGTGAGGAAATCATAATGCAGTTCTATTTTTTTCGTGCAGCCATGATGATAATGTCACGGTTTAGGGTCATGTGATGGGACCAACCATGCATTTTTAATGACATTCAGGATAGATGCAAGATTTTAAACTCATGTGGGACTAATAATTATAGTTTAAAGTCATATGGCTCAGAATTATATAGGAGATATGAGGTTCCACAAGGAACGTGCACGGCATGATAAAGCATACCCGACGTGAATGTGGACAAGTTCCACACCATATATTGTGCAATTTCGAGGTGGACACCTCAGGATGAGAAGTTGGGAGAGATCAGAAGAAAAGGGGGGAAGGGAAACTAGCTCCCTATTGTGATGGACCCAAAAATGAGACGTCTGGGTGTTCCTACATATCCCATGATAATGGGAATCAAGCTATAAGTAGTTCCAAAAGAGATCTTGGTTTATGTTCTTAAAGCTCAGAGCATGGAAACGACGGACTATTCCAAGTAAGTGTGGACCTTAATCTGATCACTAAGCCTACATGAGCCAAACTCGGTGTAGGAAACAAGGGCAGATAAGGTATTTGCAATATGTGAAATACATTCAAAGGGGAAATCAGTGGAGCCCCGAATGATTGAATTATAGTAGATTTTTCCTCCTAACATGTGGATGTCCACTAGGGAATAGTACCAAGAGTTTCAAAATACTACATGGACATGATGAGTTGGAGAAGGATGTGAGTCATATAACTGACATTTTGGGCTTAATGGGGTTGGCGTGATGATTGAGGATAACGACTGACCATGTTTGAAACACAACATCTATATCATGTGGCCTATGGTGGGAACAAAAAACGAGCATCGATCGCTGACCAAATTCGCAATGCGGGACTCATATCGATTTGTTGCTTGAAACCCTTGATGACGTTGTCCCGTAATGGTAGGAGGGCCATTGGGCCGAGTATCCATGCCATTCGGGGGTACCTTTGGGTGTGAAAGTTGATGGAAACCCTAATGAAGGGGAACACAAAGCCTAGGAAATGGGTGAAAGAATGTTTGGGTTGAATCCAATATTTTAGGTTCCAAACCAGAGTTCCCTTGGGCACATTAGGGAATCGTCAAAGTCAAATGGGGGGCTCATCTTGAGAGTGGATGATTTGAAAAGATTAGTATTGCACAAGGGGATGGAAAACTCTCAAGAAGAGGAGGTAAATGGTGTGGTTGTTACAAAACCCAGCGTGAATGAGGACAAAATCTCAAACCACACCATATACCCCTCTCCCATGGGGAAGGAAGGCCACAGGGACAAGATGAGGCTGGACCCGAAGAGAAAACGTTTGGGCGGTCCTACGTATCCCGTGAGGTTGGGAATCAAGCCACATGTAGTTCTTGCAGAGAGTAATGTGCAGTTTTCCATCATGCAATAAGGAACCATATGGGTGAGGTACCCCACACAGAGGGGTTGTACAGTGCGGCGAGTAACCACACCTGAATGAGGACATAATCCTATACCACACCGTACAACCCTAAACAAGAACATGGGTCGGGGCCTGAAATGGCCAAGGGGCTGGAGGCTGGGCCGTGGACAGAATGCCCCGACCAGCTAGCAGTTTTACATCTTGTAGTAAGGACAAAGGTGATCATAGTTTAGGGTCATAATGTTCAAACCGTATATGTCTACTTTAATGCCATATGAGTGGGACAGGAAGGGTGAACCATCTTGCTTATGGAAGACCACAAGGAGACAAAGATTATTGAAGAAAAATGATGACCAGGTTCAAAACATAGTACCCACCATTATGTGACCAGATTTTAGTGAAAAAAAATTGAGTGTCGATCATTGACCATATTCACAACATGGGGCTTGCATTAACCTGTCACTTGGAATCCTTGATGATGACAGCCCATAATGGTAGGAGAGACCTTAGGCCCATCATCCATGACATTCGGGGTCCTTTTTGATATAAAGGGTGATGGAATCCCAAATGATTGGGCTCGCGAAGCGTGGTCGGTCCTGTGCTTGCGAGGTGGATGATAAATGAAGGGAGAAATTTCTCAAGGGGATATTTCTGGTGCAAAAAAATAGCCCAACGTGATGAATAACATATGTCTTCACTACAACACACAATCCTAAATGAGGACTTGGGCTAGGGTTTGGGAGAGGCCAAGGGGACAGAAAACGAAAAGGGGCCTCAGACTGAGCATCCTAGCCAACTGTAGAAATATGAACTCTTTTGAGGTTACCACCTCATCACTACTCCGAATCCCACATGATAAGTTTTTGGTGTGGGAATCAAGGAGCCGTATTTTGGGTTACCTTTTATATACGGGTCAAGTAACTGGAATCGCCTGAAGAGAGTTCATCTCTTGAAGATACAACGGGGCAGAATGAACCACTACACTCAATGTTTGGGACATCCTAGGGTGGCTTTAATGACAAAGTATAGTTGTTGAACATGTTCAAAAAATAGCGTCATTATATTGAACTAGAACCGGAACAACAAATGAGCATTGAACACTGAATATATTCACAACACAGGACATGTATCAACTTGTTTCTCAACATCCTTGAGGGCATTGGCCCAAATTGGTAGGAGAGACTTTGGGCCTAGAATCCCTACCATTTGGGGGAACTTCTGAATGGGAAGGATGATGGTGTCCCAATCAAAGGAATGTGTGAATCAAAGCTATGCCCATACATTTGATAGTCTAGAAGAGTGGTGAAAGAGGTCTAAAACTCTATTAGTGGGACGTATGGTAGAATAATTATGAGATCGACGTGTATTGGGGCATAAAACTGCACCACACCACATGTCTTGACCTGAGGGGAGATTTTGAGGCATGGGTTTGGCCAATAGATGAAATTTCTAGGCATTCCTACGAATCCCATGAGGATGGGAATCAATACATACGTAGTTCTTGAAGGCCATGCAGTTTAACGTCGTGCGGTGAGGACGCTGGAGGATAGAATAATGGGGATTGGGCACATGGTGCGACCATCGTAATCCTGATATGAGTGGTTCTAAAGAATCCCACACTATACCATGCATGGATCCTCTGAGAGAACTATACCCAGGGGGAATAGTCAAAGAAGAGAGTTTGGGGCTAGGATCAAGGTGAAATGTTTGAGTGTTCCTACGTATCCCATGGAATGATAATCAAGAAACACATTGTTCTATGGGTGCAGATTAACATCATTCAAGACAAAATAATATTTAACGTCATGCGGGATGAATCATTTTAGGGTCATGCATGACCAGATGGTTTATGGTCATGCCAGAACCGATACAGTTTAAGGTCATGTAGGACCAGACAGTTTACGGTCATGCCGGACATGGCCGTTTAGGGTCATGCAGGAACATCTGACTCAGACAAAGTATTACTTGAGAAACATGGCATTGGTGGGAGGAGTTATATGCTCACCATCCATGGTCACCAGAGAGTATGCTCCATTAGGGTAGACCCTATGAATTATGTAAGGTCCTTTCCATTTGGACTCCAACTTGGGTGGTTTCCTACTATGTATCATTAGTGTCCTCAGGTCCAATACCAAGTAACCTTCCAAGAAAGATTTGATATGAACTTTCTTGTTGAAATCTCTAGCCATCTTATTTAGATGACTTTCCAAATTGTGTAGAGCACAAATCATACTCTAATCGAGCGCTTCGAATTTAGTGAGACAAATTTCAGCAACCTTATCTAGCACTTGCTAGGCATAGACAATTATGCCTAATGAAGGCAGCTAAATCCCAATGGGCAGGACAACTTCAGTTCCATAAACCATGGAATATAGGGCCACCTTGGTGGAATTACGAGTCGTTTTCTAGTAATACCAAATAGTTTTGGGGAGATTTTCTGGCCAACTATTCTTATTTTTACCAACCAATTTCTGCAAAATTTTAGAGAGGGTTTTATTGAATGGCTCGATCTGTCCATTTGGATGTGCATGGCAGTGGGAGGTATGGTTCGAACAGATGTTGTACATGGCGTACAATTTCTTCAGCTCAGATGCTCAGATGTTCGTGTCGTTATCGATGAGGATGAAGTGAGGGACTACAAACTGGTAGATGATATTGGAGCTCACGAAGTCAACGATGGAATGGCATGTGACCTCCTTGAGTGGAACTACCTCTTCCCACTTGGAAAAGAAATCTGTTGTGGTCAGGATGAACCCGCACTGGCGATCTGTTTCTGGTGGATATGGTCCCATGACATCAAGTCCCCATACCGCAAATGGCCTAGAGTACTTGGTGGAGTGGAGAGGTTTTGTATGCTGATGAATGATGTTAGCATGAATTTGTCATGCATTACATATCTTGGCGACTCGATGCAATCATGGATCGTGGAGGGCCAAAAGTACCCCAGTCTCTGGATCTGGTGGGAAAGCTTCGGCTTAGTCTTGTGGGCACCACAGAAACAAACATGAACCTCCAACATGACCTAATAAATCTGAACTCCTTGGATGCAACTGAGGATAACACTATCGAACCAGCACATGTAGAGGGTCTTCTCTATAAAGGGACCACTCTGGAGGGTAATCTATAGCGTGCGACGTCGGATTCACTCACACTCAGCCCGATCAGCCTGGAGGTAACAATTTTGGACATACTTGACCAAGGGGGCTCTCCATTCAGGGGTCACATCAACCACTGCATATAAGGAACTTGGGGATCCTGACGTGGAGGCCCTAGCGGTAAGATGTCTTACCTAGAGGCTGTCAACATCATCTGGGATGACAGGAGCAATGACTCTCTGATGTGCCACCTGTATAATTAGATCATCCTACTTGGGTTCTATAAGTGATGCAACAAGGCCATCCTGGGCATCCGCTCAACCATTCTGGGATCGAGGGACCTGAGTTACTTCTAGCCGATATGAGAATTGGGCCATTAGCTGGAGGGTGCGCTCCAGGAATGGTACGAGCTATGGTTTTCTAACGACATAGTCATCGTTGATCTTCCTGGTACCTAGTTCGGAATCCCCTTTCACATGCAAATGGGGAACATCCATCTCGAGGGCCAGCTCATGTCCATTGATAAGAGCCTCATACTATGCCTTTTTATTGGTGCATCCATCTGATAATAGGAATGAGTACGACAGAATGGCTTATGCTAGGGTAATAAAGACAATACCCAGGCCCACCCTGTTGAGCTTGGGATCATTGAGCCTCCTACTAGTGGGGCTTCGAGAAACACCCTCAAAATGAATCTAACAACACAGGATGGAATGATTTACTGAGAGGATTTCCTTATTAGGAAAATTGAGATCCAATGACTGGTCTGAAGGAGCCGGATGGGAAGTAAGGAAGTTTGCTAATGCTTTCGCATTAATAGCGTTTAGAGGGAAAAACTAGTTATAAAACTACTAATGAATCGCTTCACACAATGATAGATGGCTGGTCAACAAGGATCGGTTCAGAATGTACTTCAGTGGGTCTACCCGAGACACCAGCGGTACCTCGTGGTGCTGTAAGTAGTGTCGCAATTTCTGTTCTGTGAATACTGGCATAGGGCATCTCTTATCGATGTGGAATTATCTAGTCTCTGTATCAATGATCATAAAACTCAGGTAGTATATGATGTTTATTGTCACCTCATTGTTCATCTGTGAGATATGGGTGCCAAATGATCATTCTAGGGCAGTCACGTACATGATCTATGGTTTTCCAGGGATGGGTGGCATCAAGCCTGGAGGCTATAGTATATACTACTTTATTTCCTCGAATGCGGTCTAACACATTTTGTTCTACTCGTAGGTGGATCTTTTCTTCAAGAGTAGAGAAAAGGGCATACACTTTCCATCTATATTCGCAATGAATCAGCGTATGTAGGTTTACAGGCCCTAGAAACCTCGAAGATCTCAAATATTGCTTGGGGGAGGCATCTGACTGGCGAACTTGATCTTCTCTAGGTTGATCTCGATGCCCCAGTACCTCACAAAAATTCCATGGAACTTCCCAGAGGTGACCCAAAATGAACATTTAAATAGGTTCATCATTAGGTGGTGTGAATAAAGGAACCCAAAAAATTTCTCGAGGCCCTTTAGATGGTCCTCGAACTGGCGAGATTTGACCAACAAATCATTCACATAGAATTGCACCAATCTCCTGAGGATTGGATAGAATATGTGATGCATGGCCTGCTGATAGGTGGCACCTGCATTCATTATGCCGAAGGGAATGACCGGATAAAAAAATGTACCTTGTGGTGCCTTGAAAGCTGTGGACGCCTCATCCTCAGGGGCCATTCCGACCAGGTTGTTTTTAGAGTAACCATCCATGAAGGAGAGGGCATGGAACCCAGTTGTTGCATCAATCAACAATTCCTTCACAGGATGGGGAAAATCATCCTTCAAATAGAGATGGATGAGATCATGGATGTCGATTAAGACTCTAATATATCTGTTCTTCTTCCGGACTTGCACAATGTTGGACAACCATTTGGGGCTCTAGAACTCCTTAATGATGTTGGCCCAATTGAGCTTGTCAACTTTGACCTCGACCATGGCACCATGAGAAGGGTGCATCTTTATGGGAGGATGGTTGAACCCACGATGATTTTCTAGAAGACCGAGGTAGTGGATGACTGCTTGAAGATCTAGTCCTGGAATCTCATCCTAACTTTAGGAAAACATGTCATGGTGTTGCTTCAAGTAGTCTACGTACTGTTTTTACTCCTCGAGGGATATGGCGACACTGATCAATGTGGGTCCCGAATCTGCCTAACAATTGTGGTTCACCAATACCAGTTCATCGAACATGGAAGTGAAGCCCTCATCAAAAGGCTGGGGTAGCACCTTCTGAATCCTCTTCATTGCTTTCAAAGAAGGGATCCTCCACGGGGGAGGCTTCCTCTATGTTGACAGCCCCCCCTGTGAAAGGCTATTACCAGCTTTGGTGGCAGTGGATAGAAAATCAGGAGGCTCATGTGCTGCTAAAACCATAACAAAAAATTGTCAATCTGATATCATCCGGTATTCGGCCAAAGGGGTCACGCTTGATAATATCAAAGAATTAGTGGCGGCGTCGGCTTGAGCCTGTTAATTCCAGCCTGGCGAAAAAGGAACATATGATGTACTCTTGTTTCCATGGGGTGGACATTCCAATACCTTAGAGGGGTAAGAAGCTCCAGGATCACCTGAGCCTGTTTTTTGTTGGAGTATGAGGTGATTTTCTACCATCTCTAGGACTTTGCAATATACTTATACCATGTAACAGAGACAACGAAGCATTTCCCAATGTTAGGGGTCATGGCCTCCAATTGATGGATTAGAAGTACATGGGTGTGATCCAGAACTACCCAGGGGTCTTTTGCAACTGCGGAAAGCTCGAACTCATTGTCATGAATCTAATTGTCCTTTCTCTTCTTATAGTCGGAGTCCAGGTAGTGGGCTTCACAAGAGGCAAAAGGAGACACTTCACCTTGTAGCACATCCAATCGACCATTGAGGGAGTACTTGAGGCACTGGTGATATGACGAGGGAACCAACATGTGTAGGTGGAGCCATGGACTTCCCATCAATGCATTGTATGTGGTATCTTGACAGACAAACATAAACTTGATGATGGAAACTAGGCTACTAAAATGGGTCATCAAATGAATCTTGCAAACCGGGGTCTTCTCAGTCCTATCATATCCTTGTATTCTTAAGTCGGAGGGAGTCAGGTCATTTTTGTATAACCCTAGTTTTTGTAGTGTTCGAGTCAGGATTTAGTGGATCCCATAGCTCGTGTCTACACGATAATGGCGGACCTCGATGTCGTTGAACTGACTGGTGATGTATAGTGGGCGATTGTGCCACATTATGAGAGAACATTCAACTTCTTTAGAGAATGATATAATGTCCAGGAATTCAACATTATCAACTACTTCAGAATGAAAAGCTTCTACGGCTGCTACCTCTGTCTCAAACTGGAGGGGGCTTCTTAAAGCCTCAGCAAGGGCCTCACGCATATCTGACAATAGGAGAAGGACCTTAAGGATGGAATGCCTTGCTGGGATTCTAGTAAGGTGCTTGAGAACATCATACTTCCTCACTAGGCATGAACTTTTACTTATAAGAGGCTGCTCTGTGACAGGAGGCATGGCGGACCCTATAGGCTGGGCTGACGGCTGAATGGTGCTGGGCATATCCTCCTACTCACTAGTCAAATCCCGCAGAGTACCTATCGGATGAGGGACAGATGACTAAGAATCGACTATAGTTGAGCGAGGCAAGTTGAGGTATGGTCGAAGTGTCTCTGCCTGATCTAGCAACACAAACGGCGATGGAGGCGGGCCTGATGACACATGATGAGGAGGCTGTGCGTGCTGAGCTCTGCGCTAGGCCTACTGTCGGGTCTTAGTGGACTGCACAATATGGATGAGTGTTGCAACTGATGTTCCTCAATGAACCATCTGGTTGTGGACCCCCTTATGTTGGCTTCGGCTGGGGGCGTTGGAGAGGTTCTCCTAGCGCTTCCTATCTTCGGGAGTCATATAATGATTTACTAACTCAACAATATTAACATATGCATACCCTTGACTATCACTATAAGAGTCATCCATTACTGGGTGGATTAGGGGAGGAATCCCCTACTCTTGAGGCATGAAGTGGCCAAGAGTGCGAGGAAATGGTGGCATTGGGAGGGTGTGTTGCTTTCCCTTGCACCGCTGATGCTTTCTCTTCTGGGAAGAGGTCGGCTAATATGATGACGCAGAAGTAGCAGCTGTACCTTCTGAAGGCTCCGGAAGATTCAGGTGTGCAATAATGATTCCATCGTCATGAGAAACTTCTTTTCGATCCATCCAGTCATCATACATCATGGACTCTCAGTTAGAATCCTGCTTCCTCTCACCCTCGCTGTCGATGCTACTGTCTGGCCTTACAATGACACATGCCACATGTGCTGGAGCTGGGACCAACCTGACTATGTTGTTATTGACCTTGTCATGTAGCCAGTCTTTGAACACATTGCACTACTTTAGGGTGTCCCCCAGGATCCTATGCTAGAGGCATTAGTTGGGGCGATCAGTGAGGTTCATCTCATATGGTTCTCTACACTCATGAAAATGCAAAATCCCATGTTCCGAGGCACTTCAGAAATAACATGGGACCTGATTCTCGTTGAATAAGTAGGGCCAGTTTCTTATATCCAGAAATGGGGGCCTTGGAGCTTGGCCCTATTGCGGAGCTAGATAAGTATGTCATAGAGGCGGAGCCTAGTTTTCCCGCCTAGGCGGTGGCAGCACATTTCATGGGTGCACCTGCTGATTCTGAGGAAGTCGTTTTTAGTTTGGAGGTTCTGCCTGTGTTAACGGGCCTCTGTGAGGCAGGGGAGGATGCTCTACCAGTAATAATTCAATATTTATAGGGGCCTCTATTTGGGCCACCGTGGCAGTCTCTCCTATTCCATCCATTCTCACGGGAATTGCGAGAGGCAACAGACGTGTTTGGTGGCTTGTTGCAGGGCTTCTACCAAGCGCTGGGCCTTATCGGAGATGTTTCGAAATAACCTGGGGTAGTTCTGGGTTATCAGGGAGGGAACCAGTTCTGTATTTAAATTTCCTACACACATCAATAGTAATTTTTCATGAGTCAGTGGCATGTCAAGGGAATATTTAATACCATTCCACCATGCGATAAAGTCTACAACATTATAATCAGAACATTTTTTACACTTGAAGAGGTTTTCGATGATCGTTTTCCACGTGGTGGAGATGAAATTGTTGACTAATTTCCTACGAATATCCTCCCAGCTGGTTACTGATCCAATGGGAAGCAGGTTGTACCAGATGAATGTTGGACCCTCCAATGTCTGAACAAAACAGTGGGGCTTGGCAGCCTCCTGCTGCGCAAGAGTCCCTAACATGGGAACACACCATGAGTTGAAGTGGGCCAGGTGCTGTGGTGGGTCGCATGTCCTATTAAAAGGAGAAAATGTTGGATTCCCAAAACCCGAAGGTGCCGGCATATCATACACCCATTCTGGATATGGCTTGCCATCAGGTAGTGTTTCCACCTATCGTGTTTCCAATAAACCAAGGTGGAAAATGAGTGCCCCCATTGGATCTTCTGGGTGGGTTTCAATGTCTTGATAGGGATACCTAACCATGAGTGCAATGGTGGTTTTTTCAACATGGTAAGCATGCCCAGCGGCTAGCGGCATGACCCCAAGGGTTGCTGTGGGAGCCGGAGTTGGGTCCCTTGGATTGTCGTGTCGTTCAGGAGGGTTTAGAGAGAAATAACAATCCCTCTTACCATATGTTCGGGCCTCAACACTGTCTAGGGGAGTAGGACAGTCATGGTCTCTTGGAGGCAATACATTGAGGGGATGTTGTTCCTGCCCCTACTACCCTAGCCTAGGGTCTCCGTAGTCCATCCGTCACTCTACAGCGCGTTTAGCCAGGAGGTTATCAACCAAAATCTTTAGCATGGAACGTTGTTGGCACAATATGGCCTTCTTAGTGTCTTCCTTCATCTTCTTCACTAAGGCGGATGATGCAGAGTGTTTGGAAGATCTGATGTGATCTTTACCCTTACCAGAATTCCGGGTGAGTACTAATGCCTCGGTGGGCATAGGGAGATCTAGTAGGTTCTTATGCTAGTGAGTAACATTCCCTGATGGGGCCAATAGCGGTGGCATTCCCTCAGGGGGTAATTCCCCATTAATAATTTCCACCTAATCCTCCTTGTCCACTATGTTAGCAATGTTGACGGTGACCCTTCCTGGGGGAATGTCCTTGATATCACCTAGAAAATTAGGCTGCACCAGCATATGACTGAAGATGAGGGCATCATACTGCCCCCATCCATGGATTTTCACGTGGGAGGAATACTCCTTGATGATCTTATAGAGTATCTTGAAACTCTGAACTCATTTTTCTTGGAGGACCTTACGGTAGCCTGGTGACTCGAGGCGTAGGGCCACTAGGAATGCAGCTAGATCGACTAGACGAAATTGCTCTCTAATGCCTTCAATATGTTCTTGGATCCTGAAATAAACCAATCACTAATGACGAAGCAGAATGTGTGTTTCCCAGAGGGATTGGAGGAAACATTCAACCTCCTCTGAGGTGAAGGACTCCAGCGCGTAGAAATTTGGTGCCGCCATGGGCCAGAACATCTCAGGGAAGTGGTCCGCTGTGAGGATATTCTATAAGCTCCTCATCTCAAATATAGGGTTTGGAACTTCATTTCTCAACTCATGAACTAGGGGAGGAAGGGGAACTGACAGCGGTATTGAGGCAGACTGCTGGGATGGTAGGCCGATGAGGGGAGAGTATGGAGAACGGGCTTTCTAGAAGCCGAATATCGGTTTGTCTTTCGAAGAGTATAGCGACCTGGCTGTTATGTCATGATAAGAAGGGCTGGCGCCTGTAGTTCCTGGATTAGTTTATAGGGAAACTAGTGATATTCTGCATTGCTTCTCACCTGCCATCAATCCCTAGAATATTTTTCTGCGATCTCTCGTCGAGGTAGAGAGATCTTCTGCTGATGACGGTGGTGATTTCACGACCGTGACCTGCGAGGATTCCTAATTTTCATTATCCAGGTTATAACTATTGTGGGAGTTTGGAATCCCATGTATCTCGCATTCCAGGAGTATTACGTTGATGCGCCTTTTTTATGACCTATCCCTTGACATTGATGAGTGAGGGGAGGGTTCCCGAGCTGATTCATATTCTGCTTCAGAGTCTTAGAACATGACTCGTTTGATATTTTTCCGGACCTCCCCCAAATTTTTTTAAGGTGGTAATGACCCACCTTCCTTCCCTTGGTTGGATCCTCTGGACTGAGCTAATTTCTGACACGAGGTCCTTTGGCTGCACTGGTGCTGAGGCAGAGATGGTTTCCAGCTGAGTAAGCAAGGGTGCAAGGAGCACCGAGAAAAATGTCAAAGGGGACATGGGGAGGACCTCTGTGGAAAGTGCTAGAGCGGAAAAGACCTCCGCTAGAAATGGAAGGAGCCGGGGGAGGACTTCTGTGATTTGTTTTCCTCGCGACTTCAGTATGAGGAGAGTCCTTGAACCAGACTAGCCAAACACGGTTAAGACCTTCGTGCTAGGTACTAGTGAGGTGAGGCTGGCCTTCACCCCTCTAGTTTCCATGGTGAGGAGGGTTGATGGCCAGCCTCACCTCACTGGTGGGAAGAATGACCCAATACATGGGGAGGATCACCATGTTGAAAAGGTATCAGAAGTGCAACGCCTCCACACGGACGTCGGTGGTGGGAAGAATGACCCAATATCTGGTTTAATGGGCATGGGAGAGACCCCCGCGCTGAGCGTCACTGCCACGGGGAGGACCCTCATTTGAACTAAAGGTGGCATGGGGTGGCCCTCCATTCTGAGCCTTGAATTAGAGAAGGCTTGCGCACATTGTCGTAGCGGTACGAGGAGGAACTTTGTACTGGGTGGCATAACTGCAGGTTACTCCGCGATGGGCACTGCCTGTGCCTGCGACCAAGAGAGTTGACCCAGCCTGCCCATGGGGCGATTGGGGCCTCAATCCTGGTCGGGAATATATGTTCCTCTCATCAATGTATATAGGGAACTAGTGATGTGTGTCGGATGTGGCCTGGTCCATTGTAGCCACTGGCATTGACGCCCATTAGAGGGTGTCCTATTCAGCTTGCATCCAATGCTGGCGTTGGGTCGGATGGACTGAAGCCTGTGGTGTAGGTGCATGGATTACCTGCTCCTCATCTAGTATGGCCAGGTGGCAGCATTGATGCATTTGGGTGGGGGGCCTCGCTGGGAGCCCATAGAATGGGACTCTGACCAGGCTGGCCCAGACATCACCTACCTCGTCAGCGTAGGGAGGGATTCATCGATTCGTTTTGGGGAGAGGGTCCTGATATGGTCATATGTATGTGTGGGAGTAGAGGCTCCCTGCACTGCCCATGGGTGTGGCGTTGATGACGAAGCACAGATGCCTCCAAATCTAGGCAGGCCATATCTCGACTAGGGATAATGCACATTTTATTATACCATCGTATGAGGTCATTGATCACCCTTCATTGGATGACCTTGGGCAGGGAGATGGGGCTTGGGCACCCCATGGTTGTGGGTGTAGAGGACATTGTGGAAGAGTCAGAGCCACATTATACTGCCATGTTGGCATTGCCACTGCCCATACATCAGTGGGCAGGCGGTGATCGCATTTTGGGTGCGGCAACCTGATTCATGAAAGCAGGGATATTAACTCATCAGTGCTGAAAGAAAAAGGAATCGATGACCAATGCCCCAACTCCATCCTTTCTCCATGACAGGTAAGAGGGTTCCATGATTACAATGTCGAATAATGAGATGTCCGAAATTTTACTGCCCAAAAATCTCGTGAGTTTCATGCCAAGCCCACTATTTTCTTGAAGGGACCCAACACTGGATAATTAGATCTAGTGACATGCTATCCATGGATGCCTCAAATTCTACTAATCTCCATATTGGGTAGAAGATCCTTCACATTTGGTTTACCATTTTTTTCCTAATCTTTCACTGGAATGCGCGCATCCGTCTCCTTTGGCGGGACGGAAGGCACTATCTATTGCCCCGCATAAACACCCTACAAAGGTAGGTGACATCCGCTCCATATTCAGGGAAATTTTATCTTTGATCAAAACAGGATGATGGGAAGTTGGTTCTTCCTTCCTTGGATTCCTCCTCAGAACTCATCACCTAGTCTGGGTCTCCCTTATAGATTTAAGATGTTGTTCGTGTAACTTTTCCTGGTTCCATATTCTCATGGACACCAGTTAATTACAATTCTTCTATAAGGACATTATAAGTGGTCAGGTCATGGAAGAAACCTTTGGTCAGCGGAGTAGTCACGCTGGACATCACTGGCATGTCTGGACACTGGGACACTAGCGCATCTGGGTTTCTTTCCCTTATTATATGGATTCTCGAGGGTTCAGAATCCCAAGGCATACCACATCGAATGAGAGTAATTATATTCCATGGGAATGCCTATAAGGTTTTCATTATCTTCCTATTTTGAAAACTGGGTATACCACAAGATTAAAGTCTCGTGGAGATAGATTGGATTGATCAGAACACTAACTAGAGTGGGTTAGATTAGTTTAACCCTAGGAGGACACTATGATGTAGGAGGGTTGACATGGCCTTACCAAGATGTGGCAGCCTGGGTAAGAATCAAGATGGATGATGGGGTGCTGGGTAAAATGGGTGGTGAATGGGGTGGAATTGCCGTGAAGAAGACAGTAATGTTGGGCTTGAGTATCAGGGAGACTTCCTATGTATCCCCATAGTAAGGAATCAAAGTCCATGTAGTTCATAAGGGTAAGGGGACTTCTAAGGAGGTGACACGTGAGAATGGATGGGTGGATGGGACCCATAGGAAGTGGAACCTCTGGGTTGGGAAATGTCCTTCCCTCGACACATAGGCTCGAGGGAATGATTTGACGATGAGCTTGAATTGGGTTGTACATGTAGGACAACAACCCGATGATGTGTATGGGGCTTATGCGTGGTTAGCAGCCCGGGTTGGTCTGACGTCACTAAGACATACCAAGATGTTGGTCCCTGCTAATGGGATTTCAATGGATTTCCACTGAATAGGAAATGCAACAACATACTGCTAATCAAGATTTAATGGATTTCCACTGATTGTGGGACATAATGGCTTATAGCTACATGGGGCACAATAGCTTACCGCTGGATGGGGTCTTTAGTTTAATGCCATGCAGTCTGGGGGTGAAACGACATGAATAAGGACTTGGGGTCTATATGGGCTTTGTAGGTGAACCGACATCAAGGTGGTTTAGAACGACTAGGTTTTGGGCTTGAACGTTATAAAGGCTTCCAACATACCTTGCCTTAGAAAGGATAAAATTCCTCATAGTTCAGATGTGGGGTATTTGGGGAATATGTTCTAAGGCAGCCCCAGGTGTGGGGGAACTGATGTGAAGATGGTCAGATTGACCGGGTTGGTGGGCTCGAACCTCATGGAGGCTTCTCACATACCATGCCTTGGCAAGGATCATAGTCCTCGTAGTTCAGGATCAGGCATAGTGCACCGACGTGAAAGTTGTCGGGACTAATTTTTATTGGGCTTGAACCTCAGAGTGGCTTCCTACGTACCTTGTGATGGAAAAGATCAATGTCCTCGTAGTTATGGATGGGGAATTGGTGCATCGACGTGAATGTGGTCGGGACCAATTGTTGTTGGGCTTGAACCTCAAGGAGGCTTCCTATGTAACTTGCCTTGGCAAGGATCGTAGTCCACATAGTTCAGAATGGGGGTCTTGGTGCACTAACGTGAAGTTGGTCAGGACCGATGGATGGAAATGGTCTTGAACCTCAAGGAGGCTTCCTATATACCCTGCCTTAGCAAGGAACAAAGTCCTCGTAGTTCTAAATGGTGTGGGTGAACCGACGTGAAGGTGGGTCAGAATGACTGGGTGGTGGGCTTAAACCTCAGGGAGGCTTCATACGTACCTTTCCTTGAGAAGGATCAAAGTCCCCGTAGTTCAGATGGGGGTGGGTATGACACTCTAGCTACCCGAAGAAGATGTCATGGTCAATGCTTACTCTAAGCCCACGTGAGTCATGCTCGATGTGAGAAACAAGAGGCACCAGAGACCTGATGGTCATGTCATGAATGGTGAGTCAATGGGAAGTGGAGTGGGGCTCGCGTAGTTGTTGGCCTAAAGAATAAATAGGGTCTTATGCGTGGTTAGCGGCCCAAGGTGATGGATATGGGGACTTACTCCAATATGGAGGCTCAATGGTGACAAAGCCTAATGGGAAAAGGATTGGGAACCAATGAAAGGAGGAGCACAGTTCCGAACCATGTCCTTTTCTAGACTTTAGCACAGGAAAAGGAAGGAGGAATAGGGTTATTACCTCCTGCAAGAAAGGCTAGGGGCTTACACCAAGATGGTTTCCATTTCCCACAAACAGGTACATGGGGGGGAATTCACAATTTAACGTCATGTTCTTAAGACGATTATTCTTGTAATTTTAATGTCATGTAGCTGAAAAGATGACGGTTCACTCCGCACCCCTAGGACATACATAGCTGGTACCCTATGCACCTTGGTGAAGAGAAGGGACAAGAAATGCCCTGACTGGGGTGGGTGTCGACAGGTTATCCCATTGGCGGTCCACATTAGTGTGGTTATGCGAAAAACCAATAGTCGTTAGCGTGCATATGTAAAGAAGCATGATTCGAGGCAAAAAAATTGGTAGTATCATCCAAAGGACTTTGAAATTACTCTATGAAAATGGGAGGGGCCACACAGTGAATGAGCGTGTGACACAGGTGTGTCATGCATAAGAGTGGTTTGATCAAGGTGCATCAAGGTGATGGCAGCACATGCAACTCATGTCAGAGAATGGGATGAGGAAAAATAAGAAGTCTGCACCCAATAAGAATGGTTTGTGTGCAAGCCAAATGGTTGGAACACAAGTGGGACTGGTGGCATTTAAGACGAATGTGCTTCATGAAAAAATAGGGATTGTGTGCAAGTCGAACCCAAGGCACCCATGAAGAAGGCTTGCGCGCAAGTTAAGCTGGTGGTGAGCAAGGATGCAAGCAGTATAGGGGGCCAGCACGCAAGACGAGACCCCTGGCATGCAAAGATCATGAAAATTTATGAGGATCCAATGACACATCTGATGGTGCCCCAACCTATCGTGCAACAATCATTACCTGAAAGCCAGGGGTTTTCACACTGTTGCAGAAGACAGTGATTTCACGTAATAGAGAATCACTTTGTCTTCGGTTACCATCCCCCAAAGAGAGGGGAGACAGTTTTCTTTATATACAGAGTCCCTGGTGTGCCACGCCAAGGACTGGTGTTCAAGGAACTGGTGCAGAAGCCTCGATCACCATTGCCTCGGGCACGAAAATGGGGTCGGCCGTGCAAATAGACATTCGATGTCGCCTTCAGTGTGGAACTGGTCTCGGCCGCGCAAAACCCATTTCGACGACACCATGGGCATGGAATCAGGGGCCGGAGCAGCCAACATGCAAAGGAGCATTCCACATCACCTTAGGCACAAAAACGGGCCCGGCCAAGAAAACGAATTCCGTCGTCGCCTTCGGTGTGGAACGGGCCCAGACACAAATAGATGTTCATTGTCGCCTTCAGCGCAGAAACATGCTCGTTCACACAAACCCTCTTTTGACAATGCCTGGGGACGAATGCAGGGAAGGAGAGTTCGGTTATGAAGGGCAGCATTTTTGGTGCGTAAGAGAAGGCTAGCGCTCAATGGTTTGGGCGATGAAGGCCACTTGCATGGGATTTTTTCAATTTTTCATGCACCATCCCACTGGGCCCTGGGATCTCCTTTTGTTCATTCCAGCTTCATTCAGAGCTGTTTGATCCACCTGAGGTGCCCCTCCTTCGGATTTTGGAAGTAATTCTACAATACTGCTACAATACTGGAATTATCCTTCATCCTATTTTTGAACCTAGGACTCATTGATGCACATAGAGAGACCTCACCATATGGGCTGAGGCTCATATGCTTATTTTCTCAATACAAATATTTTTTATAAGGAATATTATTTTTGAATTAAATTAATCATCACATATATGTGTATTGTAATTTGAATGAATTTTTAGGTAGGGACCACTTATAGATATCCCCTTAATGCATCAACATGTCTCATGACACAAATTATGTGGTAAACATTATTATGTGGTTTTTCAATAAATATAGATCTATTGATTAAACTGACATACAATAATTTATTTTTGTGTAATATATCGAGAATATTATGATCATGATGTCAAATATTTTGATTTTATTTTATTTTGAAGTTATCTATTATTATCTTGGATATTACTAAATTTATATTATCTATGGATGGATCTAATTTTCATGTTATTTATAAAATGGAATGTTTTTCACTAATATACCCTTATATATTCATTGTGTCTAATATAATCATGGTATCTTCTTATTAATGCTACCCTCGATAAGGATCTAATATCACCCTTTATATATTTTTATTTCCCTAAGATATAAAGTATTCAATTATGAATAATATGAATTTTTTAATAATGTTTCTTATGTGATGTATTTTATACATTCATCGTAATATAGGAATCATGTATGTATTTGGATCTCCAAGATTTCTTAAATGACCAATATGTGATAGTGTGATCTCTTGTATCTTATAACAGTATAATAAAGTAATATGTACCTCTAGGATACTTGTGTTGGGGTTTCTATATGTTGTTTAAGATAAATTTTAGAATAAATCATGGGAGAATAATTTTTATATGAATATCGCTAATAAGATAATTCTATTAATCCCTTTTAGTGTTGGTAAATTTTACCATTTTGGTATATCTATAAAATGGATCAATATTAATATTTATTTTGTGGTAAATTTATGTGTTAAATTATTTAATGATGGTTCCTAAAAGAAGAAATTAAATCAACACCTGTAAACAATTTATGCATCTCTTTATTGAGTAACACAATATTGTTGGTGTGTGAATTGGGATGGTCATAACCATACTAGTGAATATTACTAATGTTATGAACAATGACCACACCTGAATGGATAAACCTTTTTTTCTACAAAGTGATTCAATAATTTTGGATCACATTATGAAATCTAGGCCCCTCAACTTTTATTGAATTACTAATCCCTTGGTAGATAATCAATGGATTATGTATCCAAAAAATATATTATTGTGTTTGGTATGAAATGAATGAGAAAACATTATTCATGTAGTGAATCATTTTCCATGATATTTTTTAATTGTGGGAATTGATCCAGATCACTAAATAGGTTTAATAAATATGTGACATGGAATTTATAAAAAATAATATGATTTTATTCAGTAAATACTTTCTTTATCAACAATTATATAATACAAAGAGTAAGTCACTCAATTTAAAACAAATAGAAGAAGAACGTGTGGTATGGTATGATTATATCTAAACATGATTATCCTAGTATTGTTCAAACTTTGTAAATAATTAAAATGTATTATTTACCATTTGTTTTATGGGCATATGTTGTGTCTCTAATGGGAACCAGTTTCAAATAGTTTTTGATGATATGATAATATATATTTAATCATCCATTAAGATAGTGAAATATTTTCACATCATCTTATATCTTCAAGGGAAATCATTATTATAATTGTTTTGATGATAATTATGATAAATGGAATACATAATATAATAATAAAGGAATGGGTATATTTTTATCATATAAAAAGTGTTGAATGAAGAATTCTAGAAAAATCATAAAGGGAATGGGAGACTATTAAAATTAAGGAGATAAGGTTCATCTGGATAATGAATGTGTGGAAAAGAATGAAGCCACTACGATCTAGTACACAATAATTAAATAGAAGGGAATTTATTCAAACAAGTTCTCCAATAGTCAATGGAACCTAACTTATAAAAGGTTTTGGGGAGAATGTGAAACATCTTGAAATATTATAGATTATGTGGATGTTCAAAGAGATGTTATAAAATGTACACATATCATCCAATATAAATGTATTATTGTTTTATTTCATTTATGATCTACCCATTATTTTATATAATAATAATATTCAAAGGTTTTCACACCACCATCTCAATGATTAGATGTTGAGACAGTTGCAAATACTCATAATCTAATGATGACTACATCATATGTTTACACCTATTATCGGATAGATTTTTGTGGGAATTTGATTGAATTATTTATTATTATTCTACCACTAGTTGAGTATGATATAATTTTTGGCATGGATTGGATATCTCAGTGTAAATATCAGCTCAAATTTTGTTGGGGGTTATTACATTGAATTTTGTAAATCATCCTACGATAGTATTTTATTGTTGGGATGAACCTAATATCTAAACAGAAATTTCACCTTTCATATGTGTTTCATTACCTATTAATGTTGAATATATTACATATATGTTCTGGGAGAAACTCAACATTTAATATTTGAATAAAATATGTGATTTTATTTATAAAATTCAAGAATATATTCCAATTTTTTAATCATATTATGATGATATTTTTTAAAAATATGTATTACTTGCAACTATATAAATTTCATAGACTCCATATTGAATAACCATGTTTGAGTTATAGGAAAAAAAAGATGTATCTCTATGAGAATCTAGATAAAGTATTAATTCTTATTATTTCATCACCATGGTGGGTAACAATTCTTTTTATATAAAGGAATATGGACCAATGCATCGTAGAATTTATTATAGTGAATATAAGAAAATCACAATAATGAAAAATTATCCTCTACCCTATATTGATAATATTTTTTTACCAATTATGAGGATATTAATATTTTTTCAAAATTGATATTTGATATTAAAATTATTTTCTAATGGAAAAGTATCAGGATATTCCCAAGATTGAATCCCATATAGGGAATGGTCATTATAAATTTATAGTAATCCCATTTATGAATCCTAATTCACCTTATATCTTCATAGATTTGATTAATAGAGTCTTTAGGGACTATATTTATTTTCTTCTAGTAACATTTATAGATGGTATTCTAATATAATAAATAATAATGGAAGGGTGTGAATCTTTTTGAGAATTGTTCTAAATACCCATAGTATGAAATAATATTATAAAAAATATACCAAGTGTGAATTTTTTTATATTTTTTTCAATCATGTGTCATATTATTTCACGTGGGGGAAAATCTATGGATCTGTCAAGGATGTAGTTTATTTCCACCACAAAATGGGAACCTACTAGTAATTGGAACTGCTACCAGGTATTTACCTGATGTTTTTTAATACCACCACTAAATCGGGTGTCCCCATTCAAATCTCATCATTTTATCCAAATTAAATATGGTGTCTAAGAATTGTTGATAAACAATTTTTTAGTGAGGTCATTTCTTTTTTATCTGAAATTTTTTATCTCAAAATAAATTCAAGAGTATGTGGTGGTTTCAACCACCAAAATAATAGTAAAATATAGTGGTAGTATAAATCTACTCTAGAAATTTTTTTACCAAATATAGAGGTCGTTTTATCCACCTCTATACAATTATGTTAAAAAGAAAATGAGTTGTAGAAATTGTAGTGTGGAAAATGGAAGAAAAGACCAATATAAAATTATAACCATTAAAATAATAGTAAAATAGTAGTGTATTTAGTCAACACATTGTAGTTCAATGTATATAAAAATTTATAATTAGAGATATAAGAAGATTTTAAACATGGAATTATATAATCTATACATATCTAAAATTCAAAAAAAAAATATTTCAATAGATACGAACAATGGGTTGAAAAATAGGTGAAACCAAAGAAATAGATAAATCTCTTTAAAATATTAAGTCATTCATATAATTGAATCCCCATATCGAAAACAAATTATTAGAAAAACCAACCATAACCAAGAAAAAACACACAAGAAAAGTAACCAATTTGATAAACCAAGGGAAACATTACATAAATAAAGAATTATGTTTCAAAGATATATGTGCATAATTTATTTAAAATGATAATGAAGAAATATTATTTATAATGGATCAAAAAATATCATATATAATATTCAATATAATGAGAATCAAAGGAATGAAACATAAAATTAATAATAAAGTGCCTAAAGAAGTAATCGACACTCAAAAATAAGGATGACAAGAAAAAACATATATATCAATTTAAATACCATAGGTTATCGTGATAAAATCTTGTAGAAAATCATGTGGATGTATGTTTTGACTTAAAGATGAATTCCATAACAGTTTCTTAAATTTTTTTAGAAAGGGTTTTATATCATCTTAACATTCCATGACTTTGTTCTACCACACAGTCACTCAATCCTTTCTTCCAATCACTATATTCCATTGCACTAATGCTAAGTCTTTTATGTTGTCACACTCACTCTGTATGATATCACTCACTATAAGTAGTGTGATACAAAAATATAACATTACCCTTGTCTAAAATGCACCATGGTCCATTTTAATGACATTAACAACTGGTCAGGCTCGGTCCTAGGGTCTTCCAACATCTACCACAAAATGTAGAAATTTTTCATTCATTCACAATAATTTTTCTTATATTTATTTTATGAATATCATATAAATCATTTGTTATATGTATTGAATAGAATATATTATAAAAATAATCAAACTATATACATTCATGGAAGGTTTGATATTGATTTAAAAATTGGTACGTATAGATAAAAACACATCGACACACACAATCAAACATATTTTCCCTCGTATTGAATTTGGATGTTGGTCACTCCGCTATTTCTTCATATTCATGTAATGAAGTAGTTTTCCTTATTTTATTTATATAATTCTATCATGATAATAATGAATGAATCATTGGGTAATTTAATATGATTTTATTTTAGGAATAATCATATTATTCAGTGTTATAATTGATGAATTAATTTCAATATCATTATTTATTACCTTGGTAGTATTATTACTATATATTCTTAACATTGGGGTAAAGGGGTTGGATTCAGTTAGTGATATTAAATTAAGTTTTATATACTCATTTCCCACATATTTTTCCCTTGAATAAATATAAACCTTGGTCCATATGATCCATGTAATTGTAAAAGATTCATATATGATTACTTATAAAGATAAAATCTTTGTATCTAGATGTTTTAAACCAGATCAAAAACATTTCATAAGGAAATAGTTCTCAATAAATTATTTTCATTCAAAGGCATATTTTGATTATTCAAATCTCACGTGATTCTCCCACTTTTCAAAGGTGTGTGTCCTCTATTTCACCTTGGGTGGTGAATATTAAATATTTTTTCATCAAATGATTGAATTTTCATCAATCTCACTGGGTTGTTTACTTTATCGTCCAAAACATTATTTTGAATTTAATATATTTCATTAAATCCTTCCTGGTGAAAATACAAATTACATTTTTTTTGAATGTTATCGATTACATCTAATATATTTTTATAATCCTATGTTTATACGATGTTTATTGAAATTATTATTTCTTAAATATTATATTTTATAATATTTTAAAAATAACAAAAAAAAATTTATCATTATTGGAAATGAAAAATATTGTGGTGTAGATATTACTCCCATGAAATGGGACTCTTTCATAACAGTATAAGGGAAAAATAAACTATAAATATCATATCTATTTAAGGATGTACACAATTTTTTTAGGTAATCTGATAAGGACCATTGTGATACCATTTATGCAAGTGCAATTAAAAGGAAATATTTTAGATTTATTATCATTTTTTATGAATGAATATGATCATTTTAATGAAATATAGATTAATCCTATATGTTTTAAACTTTTATTATATATTCTAAGGTCCTTCATTAAAGTGTTTATAGTATTGGTGTTGTGTGTGAATTTAAAACATGATTACATTTCATGATTAGGCATAAAATATTTTGGATCTCGGGTTTTAGTTTTCCTCTATCTATTGCAGACTATCTGGTGGGATGGATGGCTTAAAGAAAGTGTTATGTGAATCAGTGGAATCAATGTTGGGGTTTACACTAGATAAGTATCACATTGTACAACTGAGCCATTAGATGGAAAAAATAATTCTGATAGAATTATGGATAACAATATGGATTATCCATGATGAGTATCTTGAGTCAGAAATTGTTTCATGGTCTTATTAATTTTAGAGATTCTCATTTTTAAAGGAATATAAAATTGACTATTCTTTTACCAAAATTATGGTTTGATATGGGAACCAATTGTGATCCCATTTTCAAAGGAAGACATTATAGAATTGTGGAATATGACTGATCATAGTGAACCTATAACTTTTGTTTGGTGGAAGAGGAGGATGGTCAGATGGAAGAAATGACTATTCAAAACTATAATCATAGAAACACCAACAAAAAATATGTGTAAAATGGTATATATCATGGTAAATATCCTAGGATACAGTGATACTATTAGAAAATCCTTTTATGGAGTGTATTTGGCATTATTTTATATTAATCATCACAAACCATGATTATTTTAGTATTATGTTTCTCAGGTTGTGTTATATAATTTTATATTATAGGAATACTTATAAGATATTTGATTATGTATAATGGAATGTATCTATTGCCTAGGAGTCACCGTTACTTCTAGGATGAGCTACTGCTTGAGGCAAGTCACCACTAGCATCATTATGAGGTACCACTTGATGGATTCACCATCACCACCAACATGATTTACCACCATGATGAGGTACTACTAGAGGCGAGTAACAGTTACCTCTAGTGGAGATGCCACTAAATGTGTGTCACTGGTTGATATTGAGACACCGCTAACATTCATGTTACTATTTATATTTGAGGACTCTGTCATGAATGGATCAATAGATAAAACTATTCTTAGATAATTTGACAGTCTTCAAGACATAGTAACATTTGATCTGAGGAATGTCGATATCACCCATCTGATGCTTCTATATATTTTCAAGTGATATCTCTCTCTCTTACTCAGGCACATAAAAAAAGATATGATACATAGCTGATATGATCAATTACTGAAGAACAAAATTTATGAATCCCCAATAACTAGATGATTTACATTATTTGAAGATCAGTGACACAAAAACACCAATCCTATTATTGATATTGATTTAGGAATCAGATGTATATCAACTAAAAGTAACTGACACATTTATATGCTCCTCCATTTTGTTTCAATTTTCATGATCGAATCATAGACTTTCCCCCAGTGTTGTTCTGAGTAATACAATCATACATAACACATCAGACTGGTATTTTTCTATTCTTATTTGTTTGGTCTATTTTACCTTGGATCAGTGTATTACTTTTTCGATAATCCAACGCACACTGTCTCTATCACATTCCTAGAGAATTCTTGTTATTGACTTCTTCCTCAATCTGTTTTCCACTATGTTTTTGGAATATTTCCATTTGAAACCAGTGTTTTTTTATCCCTTGAATAACTATAGAAGATATTTTTTAGCCTATATATCGTGTTTATCTTAACAGTATACCTAATCAATGTTATGGATTTATTTGATTATATTTATAATCTACATGATACAAAATGATTTCCATGTGGATGGTATTAAGTGTTACTTTGTTAGTAAACCTCCTTTTTTATTCGATTTTGTCACTATATTATTTCTTTACAATCTTATTCTAAATATCTTTTTATTACCAAATAAAAAAATTTATTTGATAATAATTCTTAATTAGTTTTTATATATGTATCTATCTATTAAAATTGATTTTGAAAGACAAGGTATTTCTAAACAATGTTATAAATGAGACATAATCACTCATTTAGAAATATTTTATAGGGATGTATCATATATTGATATGCTATTTTGGTTAACTATAAAGTTTATTTTAAAAGGAGGAATGTTTTTAGTCTATTTATTCAAAGAAATTTTTATTGAGTAACTCAATTTACTCCTCTTGAGTAAACCACTTTTACAAACATTTGGTATCAGGGAGTTGTTTTAAATTAAACGATTTAAATGTGATTTTATTTATATTACAAAGATCTCAACTTTTTGCCAATTATAAATTTTAGTTGTTTATGGGTAATAGAAAATAAAGAGCTACTACCATCTAACCTCCTTATTTTAATTTCATCATCTATTATCAATGGATAATTGAGATTAAAATGTATTTTGAATGTATGGGTTTTTACAAATGTACTATAATATAATATCAATATGAAATACCAAAAACTCTATGATGTATATGGAATGATGCTACAAGAATCAAATTACAATAATAACTGTAACACTATGACTTCCCTATTTTTTTCTTTATTCAATGATAAATTCAATATAATATCAACATGAAAATATGGTTATGAGACGTAGCATACATTATCATTATCACATAAAGGAACATAAAATATCAATAAAATGAGATAAAAAACATTCACAATTAAATATAATAATTTTATGATGAAATATCGTTAACCTGTTTGTGATATGTATCTCAGGTTCAATGTGTATGTAAATACCATGCAATCAATTTGAATGTATGTGACATTCAAAGATCAAGTGATGAGACTTCATAGAATCTTACCAAACATATGGAGAGGAACATCTAAGTCAATTAGAGAATCATGTTACGTAAGTAAAATCCCCCAACTCACTCATACTCATGTATATTATTAATGGGAAAGAAAGAGATAAAAGAATGATAAAGGGTAAACCCGATAAATATGGATAGGGTCAGAAGACATGGGAGTCATAATGTTATGGAGCCCATGGGCGTCACCTCTAATGATACTCTCACACTCTGAGGGTAAGGAACTCAACATGGAGAAGGAATGAATTATTTTTTTCATTAGTGTAAATTGAATCTATGAAGTCTACCACCTTATTTACCTCCTAACAGGTGTGAAGTAAGACGGTCTTGTACGATATTTGAAGGCAACACCAGCAGAAAAGAGAGGATATTCTCCAGGGAGTGTTAATTTGTAAATTAAAAGATCAATATAAAATCATGGAATCAAATTCAATGATTTAGAATAGGATATTCATGGGAAAGTATAAGTGTATGCATCTGAGTAAGGCCAATGCCAACACATAAATGCAATATCCCCTAGAAGTGATTTCACTGAAGGATGGAACAACACTTCCCCTTGGATTTTGAACAACCCCTCCCCACTCATACTTCCATTAACACAAGAGCCATCAGTGTTTAATTTCAACACATTTATAAAGGGAGTCCATCAGATCCACCAACCATGGGGATGATCTATACTGCATTCATGATAGATTTTGTAACTTAGCACCTCCCACATTGAGGTTTCCTCTTACCACTTTTTCAAAAGAACAGCAAAGCTGGTGATCAATCACCTAGTACGAGTGATTCGGGAAACCTTTGAGTAGGTAAGACAACTCTGTTGTGCTTTATTCCTCGCTTCCCAAATGCACTAACACCCAACTGAACGGATTATGGCTCTTTCCTTCCACTCTATGGAATGTTTTTTTGCACTTTGGAACCACCTATATTTAGAATTATTGCTATGTTGATCTTGGGAGGTTAATCCAATGAATGCAGACATTTTTTCCCAGATAGTTTTTGTCCAATCTCTCACAAATAATAATTGGGATTCCATCCCAACACTCGGATAAAAGAAGTTGGGTGATTTAGAGTCAAGCTAGACCCCTTTTTTGGTAGTCCTCCTCATCAGTGGGGATCACATGGATATGACTGCAACAAAAGAGAAAATTTTATTTTGGTGATACCTCTTTTTATCAAAGGAGAGGGAGAAATAAATCTTGTTTGAAATATTTATGAATCATCTATTGGTAAGCCATGATAGAAATTGATCTGGAATAAGGAGTCCCGAATACACACGTATCTTGTTCGTTTATGAGATCAATGAGTTGATAAACATTGATATACTCTTTATTAAGTCCCATATGAATAAATGCACAATATTCACTAGCCTATTTTAATGTTATTTCAGTAATAGTTCATCCATGGAAGCAGAGAGAGATACATGGATAATTATCATTCCAAAAGCTAATGTCACCACAACCGATGATCCAACAGAAATGGTTTTGGGGAAGAGACATGTGGCTTTGAATTTTATTCCATCATTGAGAAGAGATATTTTTGACAGTTCTGATATTATTTCTATAAATTTTCTTTGATATAATTTTCAATAGAGTGAACCCCTTGAAAAATACACATTCCAACCTATCATGAAGGTTTTACATCATCTCTGAGACAATTCATAGTCAGATGCCAAACTCACCAATATAAAGATCAAATCTTGACCATGAGGCCTATTGGTACATGACCTCTGAATGGAAGTGCCAAATTAAAGTAGTCATGATCTCCTATATTATCCTTATAATATTTTTCAGAACCATATGAGCTGAAATAACATGCATGGATATGAAGGTTAACATTCTATTTACAAGAGTGATCATCCTTTTGAAATAAAGGAATTGGGTATACAAATTATAGATGTGAGAAGAGATATTTCCTACCAAATTGTCTATATTATTTTTACAAAAGATTTCCAAATAGATATGATCACCAATATATCCCATTAGTAGTCTAATTATGGGAATTGAAACACTAGATTTGATTCTGTTAGCCGCCTGTCTGCCAAATACTTGAAATGTATGGGCTACATTTTTTCCAATTTATAATTTTCCTGCTACACATACAGGATTCATTATCAATGTTGTTAATTCCTAGAATAGTGTTCATGATCCCATTGATAAAAAAAACATCTGAAAACATGATATGATACAAATTATATGAATGGAATCTAAAAAAAATAGATAGAATAGAATCTTCTTTCAACATGGATTTTATGAGTCATCATATAGAATCATGTGCCAAGATGAACATCTATGGTGACAAGGGGTATCAATATCTAAGACTGCAATCCAATATGAAGAATCCCCTTTATCTTCCAATATAATATATTGAGAACCATAGATAGATCACACATCTAAACAACATGACAATATCCCAAGGGGAAAATCCCATGCCATTAGACATTAACGATAATGCCCCACTAAATCTTGTCATATGTTTTCAGCATATCAACTTTAATGATAATGTTCAAGCAATGAGATTTATAATTTATGTATTCAATCATCTCTTGCACTAGTCCAATAGCATCCTGAAGGCACCTATGTCTCAGAAAATCCTGATTCTCCTTGGAGAACCAAACATTGAAATGTTGAGATATCCTCCTTCTGATAACACTTTTAATGACATTATACGAAAAGTTACACATTCTTATTAGTCTCAATAGATTGAGAGAAGATGGATACATTACACCAGGGATGAGAACCTTGGTTATGGAACTTGACACTCGGTTGAGGATACCTCCATGATAGGAGACTTGGACTACCTCTAGTAGACCGTTCTTCACAAAGATTCTATAGGCCACATAGAAGGAAGCTGGAAAACCATCTGGTATAGGTGAGCTCTCGGGATTGAGACCTTACAATGCATCCCATATATCATTTTCCTCATGACGGGTTTATAATAGGTGATTATAGGATTTAGATATCACACAAGGAATGTTGAAAAATATGTCGGAATGGCATCTAGGGAACCATATTTCATATATGGGTTTGGTCATGCAAGAAGAGATTTCATGAGATCTTCTCACATGCATACTAAAAATTAAATTTCATTTGTAATCTTCCCATATTCAAGAATAATATTATGCTCCCTTATACATCTCCTTTATTTTATGAAACCATTTGAATAGTCTGTGTTCTAATCACCTTCTTGATTCCACAAATATTTAGATTTATCCAATGAAATTTTTTCTTGAGATAGGAGTTGTTCCTCTAAGATGCCCTTCTTATGAAGGTGAGATCATAATAAGTCATAAATCCATCCATTCTATAGTCTGAACTCCATTTTGTCAGTGTATTTTTTATAAGTCCCCATCTGCTCTTATGAGGGAGGTAGTATACTGCTCCAAATTTGCAATGAATCCTTCAGCAATTTCAGTTTCATATATATATAGGTATGTCCATCGGATCCCATGAGCTGGTCTAGGACAAGAGTATATTTACACATTTTGAAATATTGGGGTATGATGTATAGCTGCTAGAGAGGATGAATCACTTCCTCCCCAAATCTATGGACTAAAAACAGAATAGAAATGGGAAATGGTTTGAAATAGAACTGACAAGGTGGGTTAAAAGTTATTTTTCATTAGAAGAAATCATTGTAAGGTTTTATAGACATTGGTACAAAAAACAAAAAGTAGGACTTGGAACATTTTTTTGGTTACACCAAGTATATTCTTCACTTATGAATCCAAAATCCATAAGTCCATTACGAGAAAAGAAAGAGGTGAAGTTCTGAAATGATTTTCTATAATTGGTGACAGCTTCATTTTTTCCTGAGGGATTAATGATGGAATTAAAGTCACCTAAAACAAGCCATAACAATTATACAAGATCAAAGGACACGATATATTCCATAGAAAAACCATTATGTACATATCAAATTTGACATAGATGAAGGAAAAAAAATACTGGAGAAAACTGAGAGAGGTCACGATGGTGAGGTGTTGATATGAAGAGACCACCAACTCCACTATGTTATGTGAGATCCAGAATAGCTAGATTTTCCGATTGGTGGTATGGTCATGAAAAAAATGATGAAATAACATTATCTTAAAATAGGTAAAAAACCTAAAATCTTTTTTTGTTGTTTCATAGGTGCTAAAGACATATTTTTGTTGTGACACTCGTGGGAGATGTAATCTGTCTTCAACAAAGATCCTACACCACAGGAGTTCCAAATCAACAACTATATCATTGATACTGATGATGTCATGGTTTTGAACATAATTTTAGAGACTTCATTTGATTACTAATAGATGCTAGTTCATACATTGATCACGAACACTATTTGATGATGGAATATAGGAGAGCGTCCAAGGGAATTGGGTGAACTGTAGTTTCCTTCTACTGGTCCATCATGGATATAATGGAAAGGTTGGAAAATATATTTTAGGTTGGAATTGAGAAACATCCTGATGAGATCAGAACATTCAGAACCTATAGGGCCAGGGGATATGGGGTTGTATGATTTCCTTCCCTTTGGTGTAGCCTTTAGATTCATTATATGGTGGATTTATAAAAGGGGAAGTGTTGATTTGAAAATCGGTAGGGGAATGTTGGAAGGAGGAGGGGGTGAAGGAGCAGGACCAAAGACCATAGGCAGGGAGTCTGATGACAACAGAGGAACTAGTTGGGACCGATCAATAGGAAAGATACCCTCTAAGGAAAGGGGAATGAGTAACATCAAACATGAGAGGTGACCTCTGGATACTGAGAGGAGTGTCTAGGAAATGGATCTACTACTAGTACATTTTTTCTGAGATGCTTCTTTCAGAAAAAAGTCACAACATGGAAATAAAAAAATAACTAAATTAAAAATATCTATATGATAAATGTAACCTATTGGAAGAAACATTTCAGGATGTAAAAGATAAATATAATTCACTTACGTAACAACATTAAATAATAGTAAATTTTGCAAATAACCTAACTATTGAAAATAAAAAAATAATCAACTATTGTAAGAAAATATTGAATTAAAATTTTCAATTGAAAAGTTAAATAATGAAATTAAAAAATGTATGAAAGTTACGAAAAAAGTAACTCAAGTTATATTATGGAAAGTAACTCCAAAATAAATTATTGGGATAGGTTACCAGCCACGATATTGAAAAATGAAACAATATATTAACATATAGTACCCATTTTGAATGTTCATAAACTTCCAGTACCACCTCAATTGGTCCTAATAATTTTTTAATCTCTATAAGTCTTCAATCTATTTATAGAAAACCAATTAGAAAAATATGGTTGTCAAAAAATCTTATTACTAACACAACTAGAACCATGATTATTTTTGTACCAAAATCATTTTTGGCATAAACATTGTGTTTTAGGAGACCTATTTGAAAACATTCAGCAAAAGTATATAGTATTTAGATAGTGTATGTTCCAATAAAATTTCTTGTGAATATTCAAACTTCTAGAATTTTATCCCGGTTGATGGTGGTCATTTCAGTTTTGTTGACAATGAAAAGGATAAAATCGTCGTCCTTTGACAAATTAGAAATTCTAATTAAGTATTAATTTCCAAATTTTTTATCCAGTTTGTTTAAAACAAAATCTTCAAAGTATATCCAAATTAGGGATGAAGGATTTTATGTAAATTTTGAAAACAATGCATGTCATGTTTTTAATAATAAAAATGATTTAAATTTACATCATTGAGATATGATAATATTTATTCTATTGATTTAAATTTTTTAAATTATAATAATATGTCTTGTTTATGTGCCTTTCATAAAGAATCTTGCCTTTGTAATTGGAGACTATGACACTGAAATATTGATGTTCCCCAAAGGCATTGTTAATTCCATTGGGCATGGGTCAATTTTAAAAATGTATAATTTTTCCCATACTTTCACAAACATCAATGAAGTGGTGTAGTGTGAATACTTGGTTGAATTCACAAGGAGATTTCCGTTTTGACTTTGGATAAATCTGATTCCTAAACCTATAGGAGATTCCTTTCTAAAAGTCATTGTTGGATATTTTAATCTATTTTCTATTTTTGGCATAACATTAAATGATGAACGAGCAGTTGGTATCATGTTGTGTATTTGATGGAAGGATTCCCTTTTTATTCTATCTTTTGAAAGAGCCTATGGATTATTCTTCGAATCGAACATGGATCACATGTTTAATTAGGTCTTTCCCTCCTAATTCTAAATAATAAGTTGCTATTCTATAGTTGGGAGATAGTGACAGCTTTAGTGCATTATGTTTTTTCTTCTAGAAGGTAGAAAGTCTCCTAAGATAGTGGTTATTGCTTCATCCACATGAAGTTGGATAGGTTCATTTTTTTACATCACATGGTCATGGATGATCGAAAAAATGGGATTGATTAGGGGTTTATATCCTAGTTACTGGTAAAATTATGATTTTTGATTATTAGATTAAAATTTATATTTACAAAGTCATATACATATCTTGATCCCTACCCCAAATAAATTATGCTACTCATGGCGGGGTTGGATGTAATTAAATAAAATAATGACAACATGCTTGATGGATTAAATATTGGAATTGGAATCAAGCAATGGTTTGAGAATGGTAACTAAAATAAACACGCACTATGTAAATTAAAATTATAAAAAAAAGACATGCATGATGAAGACAAATGGAAATTGAAACTCGACACAGTGGTATGAATGGAATGGCATGAAGAACAGAGCATCCACGACTCCTGGATTAAAAAAATGCACAAATACTAAGAATTTTGAAATATTTAGTGGGGAAGGGCATAATGATTAACAAAGAAGATGAATGGGATAAGAGAAGAACATTTGAAATTCGTTGAAATTCTATGCCACTCTATTGCTTATATAAGCATAAATCATCATGATATGTAACATTGGTACACGACGTATAGACTAGATCTATGTCAGTTCAAGTGGATTTTCGATCTCATGCATGACACGTGGGCCTCTAGTGAGTTTTTGAGTATTAATGGGGAACACTGCATGAAATGGTCATTCCCAACATGTATGTTTTCCCTATCTAAATTTTCTACAGATTTTCCACAAATTTCACACCCGAGGCTTTGACAAGATTCCCAATTTGCCCAGTCTAGTCACAATGTATAACATCCTTTCTTTCAGGCACTGTGTCATGGTCACCGCTTGGTATCATGACATTAGGAAGGTTGTTATCTTCAGGTACACAATGTGTATAGGTATATCATTACATGTACTTGGTCTATTTTGTACTTTTTCTGCCTTTTCATCCTTTAAAACCTATGAAACTCCTATTCAAAATATATAAGACACATACCAGTGCATTATTAAGTTATATAATATAAACTAAAAACAATTTATAGAAAAAATGTATATAAACATTAGGATTATGACATCCCCCCCACACATGAACAATTTCTTTTCCTCATGCAAGAAATTATCAATAGAGATTTCAGGATTGACAAGAAATTTTTAACGAAATAATTATTTGTTATGTTGATATAACTAAATTTAGGTTAAATTAGAAAAAATTATAATTCTGTAATTAAACCTACATATAATGTCAGTCATTCCTCACAAACTAGTTTTCAAAAATAAATTCGAGTCTTCTAATCATCACCTCATAATTGTTCCTTCAGTTTTATTCCCAATTGTAATCTACCTATCCATTCTTTTCCCTCAACAATCAAGGTAGAAAATAAATGTAGTGGTATTCTCATACCCTGAGTACCTATTCTTATCTGTAGGCTAGCACTAGTTCAATCACCTCCAATAATTAATCATAAGAATAAGATTAATCTTGATTGCTTCACGAAATTAGGTTCTGATGACTCTCCGGCTGTGGGTAAGTGGGTAAAATGTGAAAATCATGCCCCAACGGAGGGTAGGCTATAAAGTACAAAGAATAGGTTCTAGAACAATTGTGATGATGTTCCACCTTCTGAACGGTAAAATTTGTATTCCATAATCTCAATTTGAATCCATATGTGTACAAATATGTATATCAAAATGATTCTATTTCTTTCTTTTTTCTTTTTAATTTTTATTTTTATTTTTTGAAATTCATGCTTATGAATGATCTCTCACCCATCACCTTACTAAATATAATCTTTTGAGGGATTCATCAGTCTGAAAAATGGAAATTTCTGACCCTCCTAATGCACAACAAATATCAATTTTTCTTTTTATTTTATATTTTGAAAAAAAAAATATGAATGAGTTTCAAAAAATGGTATTTTTATCAAAACCTCATAGTAAGGTTAGAACACCTTACATCATTGAATACGGAATCATCCCATGCTTTCTTAATGTCTCCCCCACCGTTATTAAAATATATTCATAAGTATTGCAAAATGGTAGGGAAATAGGATTGGGATATCATCATTCTATGAGGCTATTCATGGAAAATATGAGATAAATAAAGGATTGATGATAGGTGGGTCTCAGTGAAAGTGGCTATCAAATAATGCCTCAATAATATTAAATATGTGTTTGTTCAGTCATCATTTTGATATGTTCTCAAAATAAGTTCATGTAGGTTTATATTCTCCAAGTATCTCTTAAGAAATATGCTCTGATATGAGTATGAAATTGAAGGTATAGAGTACTCCTGGGTAGTAAGAATCAAAAACAAACTAGAAATCACTTAGGGAATAAAACCAAAGAAAAATTTTAATTAGTCATTATTTTAATGATTATGAATGTGAATTAATTCCATAAACTTAGCAATCATTCTAAACTAATACAAGAAGGAGTGAAACATGGTCCTTGTCACTTTTCCACTTAACGTTTTATTTTATTATAATGGAATAATGATACTTTGGATTAAATCCTCCTTATTATTTAGAAAATTTTATCCTAGACAAGTGAGAACAATAATAAACTAGGTTTATCAATTGTGAAACTGTGAGAAGATCCCCCCATACATAGTCGGACACAGTGTCCCCACTATCAAAAGAATTATTTTGGGAGTGGTATAAAAGTGAGTTTTTAAATTAATTAAAATTTATTATAGGAAAAAATTAATATAAGAGTGAATCCAGAACACCCTGATATAAGTGGTATGCCATGAGGGGTGTTTAAGATTTCGTAGCATGAAAATCCAATGTACCTGCAAAAGTGTTAGAATAGAAAATCTTGTAATAGATAAAAAATGTTAGTTCAATTGTATAAACTTACAGAAGAGAAGATAAAAAATCATACATAGAGAGGGGGAAATGGGATGGGAATTTTTTACTAATTATGATAGTTTTACAATGATTCTTTATGAAAGACACTAAATGACTAATGAAAAGGAAATAAAAATGACAGTTCTATGAAAAGTCGACAATAAAAAAATGAGAAATGGGTTGCCCTCTATAAAGTGATAACTAAACCTCATCAGCCAGACAGGTTGACAAAGATTGTTTTCAGAAGGCAGACTAGATGAGTTTCTACTTTACCATTTATGCCTACTAGTGGTTATGTCTGCAAGCTCACATAGTCACATTGGTGGAAAAATCACTTCACCCACAGTAGTTTAGACATGAATGAGGTGTGGTAAGAATGGAATCATTGGTCGCGCTGGCTACTTCGGGTCGTGAATTGCAATTGATAGCTCATGAAGCTATTAGGAAATGTGGAGGACATCCACTAGTACCATTTTTCCTAAGGAAACTGGTAGTGTTGGGCCATAAATGATTAAAAATGATTCTAATTATCTTGACATTCTATTGTTACAATGAAACAAAAAACAAACAAAAAATCAAAAAAACAAAAAAAACAAAAAAACAATATTTCATGAATATAAGTATATACGAAGTGCATATAGATGTGGGAGAAAAAATTAATTCAACTAATACTCAATAAAATTACATTAAAAGGGTCCCAAAAATCCCAAAATATAGATCAAACTCAGATCAATGATCCCGCCACAAAAATATCCTCGATTATCACCCCACTACCGGGTTTCATGATCGACTTTTAGGGCATATCTGCCTTAGTAATAGTAGTAATAGAGGATGGAGGTACAACATTGGTAGGTGGTGTGGTAGAAAATGTGTGGATGTGGTCTAGTGTGGCGGCTTGTGATGTACTTATTTTTACTGACTTTTTGGTTATAAAAGATGGATCCATGAATAATACCTCAGGGATGACCTCGACGGATACTCCCTTTCCCACATAGGCATCTTCTTCCTGGAACTCATTCTAAGTGGTCGGGTTGATGAGACTGGTATAGAGGTCTGTATGGGAGGAAGGGGTGGTGGAAAGGTGAATTAAGAAGGACTTTCTGTGGCGGCATAGGGTGTAATGAAAAATTAAATGTGCTCAATGAATAAAAGAGTTATGTGGGATGATATTTGGTATAGATTTATAAACACGCACTCGATATCAACCGATAGCTTGCCGAGGGTGTCGAAGGGTGGTGGTGGTACCGTCGAAGTGGAGGGCAGAGGGGTGGTGTGTAAGGGTGTAGTAAGTGTTCCTGTCTGAGGAGGTTGGGGTGGATATACTACTGCTGCTCTTGTTGGCTGCTCCTGAGGTGTGGCCTCCAAGTTATTTTGGTCTATGAAATTGATGTCATCCTCTCAAATGAGAATCTTCATCAGGTAGATAATCCCATGATCAATCATCTCGATGGGTCCAATGGCGGTGAGGGGAATAGAGGTGTCAAAGATTCCTAGGTAGATGGCCATCAGGGTGATAAAGGATAGACCAATGAGTGTGACTTTCATGCTATGAGTCAGGATGCTGAAATATGAGGAAAACTAGGCGACGATATTGATAGGAAACCCACCCATGGTAGCAGTGCGTATCAAATCATCCATCTGGCTAAGTGTCCCAAATTAATCTCCCCAAGAAAACCATCCATTAGTCGTGTCTCTAGGAAGGATGTGAAAGGAGGGGCCTCGTAGCCGAGTCCACCTTGTGAGTTGAGGGTTATAAATTTAGTGGGGGTTACAGGGGATGATAGGACATATGTTTAGTACAGTCTCATGGGCTGGAAATATCTAGATGGTGGGGTAAACAACGATGATAACTAACTCCTCAGTCTAGATACTGAGCCCAACTATAAACTTACCAAAACAAAGATGATGAGGTCTACATCCAATTAGAAAACAGAGGTAGTCCACGGTGATCTCAAACATGGTAAAGAACTAAAGAAAAAGCTCTCGGTACATCTTATCCCATATTGTGATAATGTTTTTGATATGAAAAGAATATAAGATGTGAAGAACAAAATTAGCAATGTTTAACTTTGACGGAATGTCCACGTATAACGTTTTGATGGAAAATATCATCTTCTCTAGTAGGTGAAGAGGATTTACTTGATGATGTGGGTTTTTGAAGCAGAGAACCAAGTTCAAATGGTGGTTATCATTGGTGGAGGAAGAGGAGGTGTCGTCTTGATATTGGGATGCAGCATGAGGGAACATATCAGTGGGTTTCTAGCTCTCAGTGTTGGAGGAGGAGGTAGAGGGTTCAAGAACATCCTAGGGTCGGTTGGTGCGTCCCATTGTAGGAGTGTGGTGTGATGGGTGGTTGCAGCTGGCATGCTTGAGGAAGCTAGCTTGTGGTGGCCTTGTAGGGTGGTTTAGGGAATACGATAATGGATGGAACTGTGAGGGGTGTGGGATGAGGGTGTATGGGGTTTTGGGATGGGGTTTCAGGTGTAATGGTAGAGGTGGCATAAAGGGGAGATGAGGGGTTGGGGGAGATAGTGGTGCAGGTCTTGACTTGTAGGATACCTACATCAATTCTTAAAAACCAATTTGACCATGTAAAGATGTGTACATATCAATAACATCTTTACGGAGAAGAAAAATAAAATTTCGTGTGAAAATGAGACACGTTGTAAAAATTGTGTAAACGATATATACATAAATGTGTTTGGCCAATTTTCTTGTCCCTTATGCAACAGATTTTCCATTTTTACAAGAGTCTCTTGGATAATTATTCTAATCTACTTATATAAAACCTCTATACCCTGGATTTCTTCCTATTCATTGTGTCTTTTATAGTTGGGAGCCTGAATCATTCAATGATTAGTGGAACATGAGTCTAATGACACAAACTTCATGGAATGGCTCATGAAATATATTTATACTTTGACCATTTACCATGATTGGTGGTACTCTTCCTCATTGAATTTCAATTGTTCCATAGGGTAAATATTGGACAACCTCAAAAGGTCAAGACCATCTTGACGTCGTCATTCCTGGAAATAGTTTTAATCATGAATTGAACAAAAAATCTTTATTCCCTGGGATGAAGGTAGTTATTATCATTTGTTGGTCATGCCATATTTTTATTTTCTATTTTAAACCCTTTTAATTTCATACGCATCTCTCATGATTTCTTCCAATTCTCTTAATTTCAATAACCTTTCCTCTTTAGCCTTTTCTTTATCCAGATTCATCTTTTGGATATACCATAATGAACTATGTTCGAGCTCCACCAAAAGATGACATGGTTTACTATAAACCAGTCTAAATGGGGTGGTGCCTATGGGTTTTTTATGATGTTTTGTATGCCTATAATACATTATCCAACTTTATTCTCAAATCAATTCTGCTGGAGTTGACAGTTTTCTCTGTGATTTTTTTCACCTCCCTTTTTGACAATTCGACATGCCCACTTGTTTGTGGGTGATATAGTGTTCTGATTTTGTATCTAATGACATATAGTTCAAGTATCTTTCACACTGGATGATTCGAGAAATTTGTTCCTTGTTCACTAATGAGTAATCATCAAAAATAAAAAACATGAAAACACATTCTGTAGAAGAAAATTCATTACCACCTTTGTTGTGTCATGGGTAGTCACATCAGCTTCCAATCATTTTGATTCATATTCAACTGAAAATAGAATATAACTGTTATCTTGTGATGTATTAAATGGTCCAATAAAGTTAATACCACATAAATAAATTAATTCCACTTATGAAATGGTATTTTTTTCATTTCATTTTATTTAATGATATTTCACGTTCTTTGACATCTATCACATTTATTGCAGAATCCCATGACATCATGACGTAATGAGTGCCAGAAAAATCTGCATTGTAGGATTTTTTCCACCATTCGATCAGGTCTATGATGTCCCCTAGTTGTTGATTTCTTGCACATTTTGACGACTTTTGTATCTCTTCCTCTGGGATGCATTGTCTTAAAAGGACATTTTCACAATTCTTAAATAGAAATGGTTCATCCCAAAAGTAGTGTTCAGCATCATACATTATTTGTTTTCATTGCTGGTATGAGAGGCCATGATGGAGATATCATGTGGCATGATAATTGGCTATATATAAAAACAAGGGCTGGGTCTTGACACAAAAAAATGTTTCATTTGGAAAATATACTTATATATCTATCTCTCTATATTCTTTAATGATGATCAGGGGAAATTGAGAGAGGTGGTCGATAATGATGATCATTGTTCTTTTTGTGCCCTTGATCATGATGTCAAACTCTTGAAGAAAAATAATCCAACGTATCAACCTTGGTCTTGCATCATTCTTGTTCATCAGATATCTAAGGGATGGATGATCTGTATATATGCTAACATTGGATTGAATGACGTATGAATGGAACTTTTCAAAGGAATATACAATGATTAGGAATTCCTTCTCTGTAGTTGTATAATTGATATGGGATTCATTTAAATTATTGACATTATACTATATTGCACAATAGGTGTTTTCAATGCATTGTGTAAGAAAAACTAATATAGTAAGGTCAATTTCGTCACACAAAGGTCAAACTCTTTTTCCCAATTTGGTGCAATGATAACTGGAGATACAATTAGACTATTTTTAAGTGTTTTAAAAGAATTTAAGAAGTCATCATTGAATTCTAATGGATTATACTTTTACAACAAGTGTGTCAGTGGATGTGTGACCTAATAAAAATATCTTACTGAGAATATATAGAACCTAAAATTCCCATGGAAACATCTAATACCTTTAATGGTTGATGGTTCAGGTAGACCTTTGATAGCATTGTTATTTTCCGGATCAACCTCAATGCATTAATGGGATATCTTGTTTCAAAGTACCATTCTTCCTTATACCATGAAGTGACATTCTTCCCAATTTATCACTTTTCTTTTCTCCTCACAGCATTTGAGAAATTTTTATACATTATATAGATATACATCGAATGATCTCCCATAGAATGATAAATCATCAAGGAAAATTTTGAAAAACTCCTCATCCATATCATGAAATATGTGTGTCATGAATCTTTTGAATGTTTATGGAGAGTTTCACATAATTAATGGCATGAATCTATATGGAAAAGTACCAAATTGGTAGTTGAAGGTGGTTTTGGACTATTCATCAGGGTTGATTGTGATTTGATTGTATCCTCAATATCCATAAAGTAAATAGTATAAATCATTCCCTACTAGTATCTCTATCATTTTATCCATCAATAGTGTAAGAAATTCATCCTTCCTTGTTGCTGCATTCCAATATCTATTGTCCATGAAAACTCTATATCCAGTGATGGTGCATGGTGGAATGATCCCATAATCATCTTCCCTCTCTAGAATGAGTCATCCTATCTTGGGAATGTCTTGAAGGTAACACACCAATTAAATAAATTATTTTTGAAATATTATTCGAGGATCCATAAGTTTCATTGCACTCTTCTGACATCCTCTTTCATTGGTGGTGTGATCCACCTCTGAGTTTGTTTTCTTTTGTTTTCATCCTCATCCAATATAATTTGTTTAATACTTTCTAACAGATTGATTCCCTTAATATCTACCACTCTAAATGAAATTTATTTATTGTGTCTTTTTAGGACAACACCATGTTATTCTCTTGATACTAGTATAGTTCTTCACTAGTGATGATGTGTAAAATAATGAATCTCTTAAATATGAGTACATCAATGTATTTGGTAATGGTTTCAAGTACAAATGGGTGGCTGAATGATGGATGGGATAAATGGTGGCATGGTGCCTCTAGTGACTGGGTCAATAAAGAAGACTTCCTCAAAGTCATAATATTCTTTATTTTCTATAAATGAATCATCATTCTCTTACTTCATAGCCACGTACTTTTCTCTTTACTGAACAAGAGATATGGTGTTGCAATCCACCGTATCATCTGAATGTTGTGAAACCTTTACCATGATATATAATACTTGTTATTCTCCAACTCTAATGATCTAGGGTCCTCGGTTAAAATCAATCAAGGCCTTTTCAGTCTCCTAGAAGGGTATTCCATAAATGATCAGTATATCTTCTTCCTCTTCCATGTCCAATACCATAATTTCTATTTGGAAAATGACTTTTCCAACTATAAACAAAAAATATTTCACAATACCACATGCGTAATAAACTAAAAGAATGTCTAACTTCAATTCTACCCATATTTTCTTAGGCTATTTGATTCCTATCATGAGGAAAACACTCATCGGCCTTATCATAATGTTGGATCTATGATACCAAATTGCTCTTCAAAATTTGAACTCTCCTATTACACAAGGGATTGAAAAGAATCATGAATATCTTATATTTGGTGGGATTTTATACTCTACAATAGTATAGAATTTTTATTTTAGTGTGATCTCCCATAGATCATATATTTTTCTATTGATTAAAATAATATATTTGAGAAATTATTTGTACACATGCATTTGGGCAATTATGAAACAAAAAAGAACATTGATGATCAATTGCTGGAACATTTCAAGGATATTTTTGTACTAATATTTCTACATACCTTGTGTCACTCATTATGAATGTGGAATAGGTGGCTTGTATAGAGGTTGGGATATATAAACAGGTTCCTTATGTTTTTTAGGGCTTCCACCTTATCAGATGGTAGTTCCTCTTGTGGTGTTGTGAGAATAGATTCATCAACTTCTTTATGTTGTTTCTTGGGCTCTTCCTGTAGACATTTAACTGTTGGTTTTTTATAGTATAACAGTTTTCAATTCCTCAACACTACATACTTTGTTTACTCTTATGGGTATGTTTTAGCTTACTAGGTATATTGCCTAGAAAACATTAAGATAAGGATTTTGACATTTGACCCATTTGAATATCCAAATATCTCAAAGATACTCATTGGTTTTCCATCATTGTATCCAATATAGTAATTCTATGATATGAATTTTGAACAAAATATTTCAATAGGTTCTCCAAGATACATTGTAGTGGAGGAGGTGGATGTTGAAGACTTGGTTGGGTGGGTGGAATTTGTTTTTGTTTTTGGGGCACCAAAACCGGTTGTTTAGGATATGTATGTTGTTGTGGTCTCGGGATAGGGTTTATTGGTGTATATCCTGGTGGTCACTGGTCGTGAAATAGAACTGGACTACTATACTGCTGAAAATATCCATGATTGTGTTGAGGTAGATGTTGATCAAACTTTTGCGGATAAAATGGATATTGATGTTGTTGCTGGAATGAATACTTTTATTATATTAATTTACATAATTACAATCTATTGTCTCATCATATCCTAATTTTCAATCTTGATATATGATCTGTCTGCTACACATCACGCATGACTGAATCTCCTGGACTAGTGGAGTAGGGGGTAGTGTGGTTGGAATCCAAAAAGACTAATGATTTTTAGTTAGTGCATCAACATGAACTGATTACCAGGTGGTCTCATAAACTTGATGGACTCCACGTCATTTTGGTCCATGCTAACTTTTCCACAGACTGTAATTGTTGGATAATTAATCCAAACTAGCTCTCCCTGTGTCGGGTGTTTTATACATTATATCTCCATCAGCAACTGTATAAATGACTATTTGTACCACTAGTTGGAGTCCTTTAGAGAATGTTGAATTTGAATCCATGTATCGAGTCTATGATGTGGAATCCTTCTTCATTATTTCATTGATTTGATCCAATGTTTCCCATGAAGATTTTACATCTGTTTGTGCAAAGTTGTGAATGTCATTCCAGAGCATCCTAGTCTATAGTGGTGTATATTATTTATTGAGAAGCTTTTTTACAAGCTCATCCCAAGTTGTAATTGACTCGTGATCTTGGCTTTTGAAACAATAATTTTCTCCATCTCATAGAGACAATGGGTAGACATAATTTCTTATAGAATCTGATGATACTCTATCATTTTGAATGTTATTGCAGACTTCCAAGAAGTTAGAAATATGTTCGTCGGGGTCTTCACTATGAATACCACTGAACTGCCCCATATTTTAGATAATGTGAATGAGTATAGGATTAATTTCAAATGTGTGGTCTTGGATAGGTGGGATAAATTTTCTAGGTGTCATAACATGGATCGATTCTAAACCATATTCCATGATTATTTTATATGGTTGCATATATTATTCTCTAGGAATGAGTGGATGGCATGGCAGTTTTGGTCAAGTGGGGTTACATTTCTCATACATATCTGACTAGCGAGGTGAAGAAAAACAGGTTTCAATATCAGGATCAAAGGCCAAGGGTTCGCGTGCTTCATGATTCCTTGATTTACTCAAGGGACCTTGGTACATGCACAGTGAATAGAAGAAAGGGACTCAATGGAATATGAAAATGATGAAAGGGGATCCGGTAATGGTAATCCAATGTAAAAAAAGATTTCATTTTCTTAAAAATGGTATTGAATCAATATCAGTGGAACAAGAAATTTGAAACACCCAAAAGGCATCATCAATTTCTCTTAGCATGAGTCAAATTTAGAAATTTATAATTGTTCCCAAAAATTCACTAACTATAGAGATGTAGTGTTGTGATAGTGTGGGGTTGAATCCACTTGGAGAATTCCATTTTGACAGTGGAGAAATCTGATTCCTAAACTTATATGGGAGTGCATTCTAGAAGTCCTTGTTTGGGGGATAAATCTATGTTATATTTTTTGGATGACATTAAATGATGAATTAGGGGTTGGGATTAAGTCATGTATCTTTGTGAAGGATTCCCTTTTAATTAGATCATTGGAAAGATCCTGTGTCTTAATCTATAAAGCAATCATGGATCACTTGTTGACATTGGTCATAGCGTCCAAGTTCTACCTAGGAAGTATTTATTCCTTGGTTGGGACATAGAGACAACCTAGGTGAATTATGATTTGGCTTTATTAAGGCAGAAAGTATATTAAGATAGTTTCCATATCTTTTTCAACAGCAATTTGGAAAGGGACATTTGATTGACCATCCTGTGGTCAAGGGCGTTCACACAAATGGTAAAGACATGGGTTTCATATCCTAGTTACTTATTAAATTATTATTTCCATGTTTATATCATATGAATGATTAGTTATTTATATAAATTTCTTGATCCATTCTCCTATGAAAATTATATACTGATGGTGGTTATGACATAATTATTTAATTGAATGACAACATGCTTGAAGGATTGAATAATTGAATTGGGATCATGTAAAGGTTCGAGAATGATAACTTATTTAAACATTCACTATGTAAATAAAAATTCCAAATAAAATACATAATTGATAACGAGAAATGGAAATTTAAACTAAAAAGAATAGTGGGAATTGATTGAGTTGATTAATAGAAGTTTCGTGTCTCCTAGATTACTAAAAATGAAAAAAACACTAAGAGTTTGATAGTTTGGGAGGGAAAAGGGACAAATGAATCATAAAGTAGATGAATGGGAGAAGAGAATCATATCTGGAATGCTCTGTAATTCTCTTCCACTCCACTTCTTATATAATCATAAATCGCCACGATGTGTATCAAAGGTACACGACATGTAGACTTGATCTGGGTCATTTTTTGTAGATTTTGGATCTCCAGCATAGCGTGTGGGTCTAACAAATTTAATTGGTTTGACTGGTTACACAACATGAATAGTTCATTTTGAAGGTGTACCATATCTTTATCTAATATTTCTATGGAATCATAATAGATTTTGTGTATGGTGATTTTACTGGCTTCAAAACATGTATGATCTAGTCATGACATGTAGCATCATTTCCTTCTTGATTCATGGAATTGTCACTGCTAGGCTTCATAACTTGAAGCAGCTTGTGATCTTCATGATCATGGCATGTACATGTAGATCATGATGTGTACTTGGCCTATTTTTCACTTTTTCTTCCTTTTCATCATTTAAAACTAGTGAAAATATTTTTACCTCTAAATTAGTCACATACCAGTGCATTATCATGTAATTTAACATAAACCATAAAGAATTTATAGAAAAATGTATATATAAATTAGGCAAATAAAATATTCACTCACATAGAAATATAACTAAGAAATTGTTAGTGAGAGACCTACCAAAGCATTAATTTTTAAATGATAGAGTTTTAAGTCCCTACCAGATGGGAAACCATCATAATATTTCTTTTAAATCCAAAAATTAAGTCTCATCCTATAACCCATTAGAAATAATCCATATATACGTATTGCGTTCTTCAAGTGTCTCTAGTCTCAATGGAAAAAATTATGTTTTTGTCTTTATAGATGACTTATCTAGATACACTTGTGTATAATTTCTAGCTCACAAAAACGAATCTTGTTCTTACTTTATTAATTATTCCAAATCTATAGAAAAACATAGTGGACATGGGATTAAGACCATAAAAAGCTATCATGGAAAAGAATTTGAAAATCATGGAATTGAATACTTTTGTTTAGAAAATGGTTATAAACACATCTTCTATGCTCCTAATATACAACAAAAAAATGGTATTTTAGAAAAAAAAGATATAGAAACCTACATAATATACCCCGAACAATGTTAAATGAGTGTGAACTGCCTATATAAATTTTTGATGAGGCTGTTAATATATCCCATTACATGAAAAATAAAGTATTGATTATACCTATATTAAAGAGAACACCTTATGATATAAGTAATAATATAATGCAAAAGGTTAATCACATTAGAGTTTTTGTTTGAAATGTTTTCATTCGAAATATAGTAGATAAATTGGAGAAATTTACTTCAAATAGAGATGAATGAATTATCCATGTATATTCAACATCTAATAATGTTTATAGAGTGTTTAACAAGAGAACAAAAATAATGGAAAAATATTTTCATAACAATTTTGATTAAACTGTTACCGAAGTAGCTAATAATATCTTATATGACCCTATGGATGGTATTTGAACTCAATATCTCAATTCTGAAAATTCTAAAACTTCTCATTAACCATCAAAATTTTCAGCCAAAAAACTTCCAGAACCATAACAAGAAGAATACCTCAAGTCATTTATCCCCTCTTCAAAAAGACCCATTAGGAATCATAAACACCACCAATTAGATGATTAAATTATAAAACTAGATAACGGTACACACACTAGAGAATCCCTTCAAAATCAAATTAAACATCAAGCCTTCTTGTCACAACTTTAACATATGATCATTAATGGTGTTGTCAATGATGAATTTTTTGTAATAGCTATTCAAGAAGATCATAATCAATTTGAAATAAAAAATGTTTGGGAAATATTTGACTAAATTAATTACACCTTAATTATTTTAGCTATGTGGGTGTTTAGAAAAATGGTTGATGAATCTTGTACAATAATAATAAATAAAGAACGATTGGTTACACAATGTTTTTATCAAAGAGAATGTATTATTTATGATGAAATATTTTCAATAGTATCAAGGAATGATTCCATTAGGACGATTCTTTCATATCCATCAGAATTAGACATAAAACTATATCAAATATATGGTAAAAGTGCAATCATAAATTGATTTACAGTAGAATATTTTTTTGTTTAACAACCCTAGGATTTCAAAATCCTCAATTTTCAAAAAAAAATTAATTAATATGATCTTTTTATGTTACAAAATAGGCTCATAGATTTTTCTATGATAGGATTACTTCATTCCTTATATCAAAATGTTTTCCAAATGTATAGATGGTCCACATATATTTATAAAAGGAATATAAAAAGTTGTTTTAATAGTACTAATATATGCATATGATATTAATTTTTGATCTAATAACGATTCGGTATATAATAATTTTTCAAAACTGGTGTAAAATTTATTTGAAATGATTTTAATGGGTGAGCTCACTTCTTTCATGGATTTTAGATATTTCAAAATAAAGAAGAATTGTTTTAAATCATAGTATGTTTGTTAAATATAATTCAAATCATTTTGTCCTAGAGATAACCAAAATCATTGATACTCCCATGAGTTCCACCTATAAACTAGACCATGAAGAAGCTGAGAAATCAATAGATCAAACTAGTTAAAAAGGTATAATGGGAAGATATTTATACTAAACTATTAGTCAACCAAATAATATATTTACTTTTTGTATGTGTGTTCTCATTCAATCAAATCCCAAAGAGTCACATTTATTATTTGTGAAAATATTCTTTTTAATACCTAAAGAATAAAACCAAATTCCGATTTTTGTATTTATGAGGAAATGATTTTAACATAGAAAATTTTTTGATGCTGATTTTGGTGGCATGAAGTTATATAGAAAAAGAACATTAAGAACATGTAATATTTTAGGAAAATATCTAGTATCATTATGTTGTAAGAAGAAACAATTTGGGGCACTACATACTTTTGAAGCTGAATACATATGTTCATGAAGTTATTGTGAAAAAATCTTGTGGATGAAACATTCTTTACTAGACAATAGATACCAATTTATACATGTACATATAAATTTTCATAACACATGTGAAATAAACATTTTAAAAAATCTATTATATCACTCCATAAAAAGAACAATGATGTATGACATCCATTTTTGAGAGATAATTTTCAAAATATAGATATAAATTTAAAATTTTTTGGAACATAACATCAGTTATTTGATATATTCATAAAGCCTTTGAATTATGAATGATTAAACTACATAAAACATGATTTAGGAATGAAAAATTTTGGTTGATGGGTCACCATTGATGAGTCACCATTTATGAATAACTAATGATGTGTCTCCTTTAAAGATTAAAATATGATGATTCATCATTGATGTTTCACCATTGAAGAGTTATTGTTTATGAGTCTTAGTTGATGAGTCACAATGGATGAAGTCGTTGTTGACTAAGTCACTATTCTTTTTTATATCGTTATTTTATTTCTGTTTATATTTTCATTTACCGATTAATTATTATTATTATTATTATTATTAGTTTAGAAAATATAACTGATAAACCCATCGGGAATACTCAAAATCAATTCATTACCCCGTACACATGGTCTCTTAAACTTTTTCCCTTCCTCTCGAACTGATATTCATTATTCCTTATTCCATCAAAAGCCTTTAATCAATCTGAATGGACCATGTGAATTTATTTTCATAATAGATTATAGATGTGATGAGGGATTCCATGAAAATAATGGAATAATCATGTAGTTTGTATACCATTTCACTAATCCCGTATCTGAGAAATCAGGCAGTCAAAGATAAAAAAGAAATTTATGCACAATGGCTTTTATCTAGTAATATTCTAGTGTTAAAGGGAATTGAAATAAAGATGTGGAAGAATTAGTTTATCTATAATCTTTGAGTGTATTATACAAGGGTATTTTTTCAATTTTATTTGAAAGAAAGAATTATTTTTGGAAATGATGCAGGTAGAATTTGAAGCAGCATCAATGGAGAAGAGAATTATTTGTCTTCAGGAGAATAGAAAAAATGATTAAAGGATCCCCAAAAAGGAATTATATGAGGATTTCCAAGGATATAGACAGACATAAACTGATAATTTCAATTATGAAAGGGGAATACTATAATAAACTGAAGATGGAACTTTGGTCAGACATACAAATGCCGAGATTGGTGGTGAATGAATGGTTCTTTTTAAATTTTTACAACATCTTCAATGTCACATGATTATGTATTTCAACACCATGAGATATCTATAAGTGTACATATTTATATGATGAATAAATGTAAGAGAATTAATCTTTATAGATTTTTAATGATACATATGCAAGAGATATGAAGAAAGATCTTGTAATCAAATTCCCTGATTTATTTTAAGATGATCTATTACATTTTATATGCAATGGGTAATGTCATAGCTGTAAAAGAATCTGAAGAAAAATTTAGATGTTTCTACTTATCCAAAAAAAATTGATATAATGTTAATGTAAGTTGAAATCATTGGAACAGATGTCAGGTCAGGGAAAATGAAAATCTATGTGATGATTTTAACCCTTTTCATTACACGGCTAGACCAAACGACATGGTGGATCAAGGCCTTAACCCAGATGAGATAGTTGAGTACTATAATGTTGATACTATTTTTAATTTGAATGAGATAGTAGTAGGTTTAGTGGTAGAAGAAGAATATGAATATTTTTTAGTTGAATAATGCAATGATTCAAAGATCATTAAATATGCACCTAATGACTCAAGTGTACATGTCAGTTCATTAGGATCTCTACCTTCCAATGAAACTATCCCACCAGAAAATGATGATGTAGAATATACTAATTTTTTGGAGATGCTCATTTCAAATCATATACCTCTAAGACATAATGTTAAGAGGGTGTTGAGGGAGGTAGTGATATTATTTTTAAATAATTAGATAAAAAAATTATAGATCTAGAAAATATTTCAGTTTTGATGATTATGATCCGAGCCATGAATATAATATGGATAAGGATTCCAATGACGTAAACAATAATGATAGACCCAATGAAATAGATGATAAAATGGTGGAACTGATCTTGAGGACAACGATGATAATGGAAATGATCCAGGTCTTGAACATGAGATAATTCATCATCAATCTTCTTCATCTTTGGAATCATGTTCTCATAGAGATGAAAATCAACTTCTGGATACCATATTCCAATAGTTCCAATTGATTGAATAGAATCTACAATTATGGTTTATAAACTCTAAACCATGATGATAAAATAGATCAATCATAACTATTAGACATCATGAAAACAAATTTATATATTTTATTTCCATTAATAAATGTGGGGTGGAATGTTGAATACCATTTTTTTTAACATTCTGTTCTAGTGGATTATTCTCCATAGATAGCCAACATAGAACTGCAATAGACAACACATATGTCCTAAATATCTAAAATTGGCCAATGTTCTCAGGTTACTATATACTCACACATACTTCCATATTTAATATCTCTAGTAAGACACTTTAAATAGTAGAAAAAATATATAAGATTTGAATGATTTGGATTGACATATATTGATATAGATGATACTACTGGAAATTTTATTATAATGGAAGGATCCCTAGTTAATCAGATTGATTAGCTAGGAGAGTTACTACCTTTTATCCCCATGGAGACCCATAAAACAACAGTTCAACATATTAAACCTATTATTCCCCCAAATTTAGTTACCCAAGTTGATTTTATTTCATTAAAAAGAAATGTGAATTTAAATTTAGATTCATTGAGAAGGAATTTTGTTTCATATTTTTAAAATAAAATAAGATCTCAACCATCTCCAATAGCCAAAGTCAGTGAAGAAACTGTTCAATACTTGGTTGTATTTGTGATATCTTATATAAAAACAAAATATAGTTTTCATATTAAATAAATGGAATTAAATAATATTAGAATTTCATATGATGTAACTAATTTAAAATTATTCACAGAAAGTCTGACATCCTCTATATCAGAATACAAGAAATCCATTTCTTAGATGTTGTGTAGTTCAGCTACCATTTCCTCTAGTTCATTTGAACATCCTCATGATTCAATAAAACATGATATAGATATAATTTAATAAATAATCACAGAAGATCATAATGTATATGGGTGATGTAATAACTCATAAAGAATAGATTTGGCAGGTACACCTCTGTGTATAACATGTCTTTAATTTCTTAAATGAGTATGTCGTTGATGTTAGACATGATATAGAAGTAATAAAAAATTTATAAAGTATTATCTATCAATGATTTATAAAAATCATGAAATGTTTGATAATTACCTTTTTCTTACTAATAATGGGTGAATTACCCAAGTGAAAAGAGCCTTTAAGGAACTTGTGAGTCAGTTTATGGTTTTCGCACAAGCTCTCTAATGATTTATGGATAAGAAGGCCAAATTCAATACTAAAAAATAAATGAGCGGTTCAATAATTATGGACTTTTTCATTCTTCTGAAACCCTACCTTCATGTCCACAAAACCACTATAATTTATAGAGATGAACACCATGTTTCAACTATTTTTTTCAACCACATGCCTAGACCCAGTTCATTGAAGGTCGACTCTCATCACTTAGTCATCCAATAGTGTGCATCCACCTTTTTAGCATTTTATTTTTCCAACGAATGATGTTGTTAGAGTAATCAGACCATTTCTTTTTAGAGAACCACTTCCTCTTACTAAAACATTCCCATACATAACAAAATTTTCCACGACATATACTTTGATAGTTTCTTCTCATGAAAACAAAAGATACAGGGAAAAATAAAAAGGGATAGACAAAGATGAACAACACTAATATTCTAATCATTGTAAATATTATGATGTTATCTCTTTGAAATAGATTACATATTTTCTTCCTTTCATTCTTATATTTTTGTAGTCATATATTTTTGATACATAGACAATGAAAAAATCTTGTGTTCTTCTATTTAATCCCACAGTTTAACAAATTTTATTATTTTCTAATAATCACAAAATGGGAGATAAAATAGAAATTTAGTTTTATATTTGTAATAATATTTTTTTTAAACTCAAATAACACTATGAATATTGATGATTACACATTTAGTACATGATTTATATAATTACATGTTTTTTGATCATCAAAAAGGGGGAGAATATTGGCACCTCTATGTACAGAGTGTGTTTGATGCTCCCTTAAATTAATCATCACATGCCATGATTCTTTAGTACTAATGTTTCACTTGTTTTATTACATAATTTTATATGAAAAGACCACTTCAATGATATTTTTTCGATGTATTATGTCATGTCACCATTTGTTGGGATTCACCATTACCACTAGGATGAGCTACAACTGAAGTCAAGTAACCATTACTGTCAAGATGAGCTACTTCCAAACAGAGTCATCATCACTACAAATAGAAGATACCACTAGGATGAGGTACCTCCAATAGAGAGTCAGCTATAACGCTAGAGGAGCTACCACCATAGGTGGTTTAATACCTGATACTGAGTCACAACATGCATTCTTGTTACCGTTACTATCTGAGAACTTTGACATGAATTTATTAATAGATAAAATTGTTCATGGATAGTTCGACCAAGTCATCAAGACATAGTAAAATCCTATATAAGAAATGTGGATCTCCTCCATCTGAAAATTATATATATTCAAAAAGGATCCCTCTATCTATATCTATAATAAAGACACTTAAAAATATATATGATAAACATCTGATATGATCTCTTACAAACAAACTGAATTTGTAAATTCTCATGAAGATACCGATTCACATTCTATGAAGATCAATGAAAAAGGAGAAAATATCCGATTATTAGGATTTATTTATAAATCATACACAGATTAAAAAAAATATACCTGCATATTTCTATGATCCTCTATTCTATTTTGATTTTCCCGAACAATGCACAGACTCCTCACCAATGTTAATCTGAGGACTACAAACACACAAAACGCATCAGCCTATTCTTTTTTGTATTTTCTTGTTTATTTTACCTTTTAGTAGTGTGTTTTTTCATGTTATCCAACACATTATCTCCTACACATTCCTGGAAAATAGTAGTTATTCTCTTCTTCCTCAAAATACTTCCATCTATGTTTGTAGAAGAGGTCCCAATGTGACCTAAATTTTTCATTCATCAAGCAGATAATTGTGGAAGTGGATTTTTAGACTAGATAACTTTTTTCAATTGACTATATACCTAACCCATGTTGGGGATTCATTTGATTATATTTATATTCTTCGTGGTAGGATTTGATTTCCTTGTGGAGAGGATTATGTCTCACCTTGAGACTGAACTACTTGTTTATTCTTTTGTATCATTGTGTTATTTGTTAGGTTTTTTACAATCACATTCTAGATAATTTTTTTAAAAAAACAATACAATTTATTGGATATTTAATATTAATAAGTTATTATATTTTTTTATATCTATGTAATTTTATTTAAAAATTTATGGTATTTCTAAAAAATATTCTATTTGAGAACTAATCCCTCATTAATGAAATATTTTAAAAGGTTATTTATTATATATATGTACAATTTTTTTTAATTAGGTAGTTTATTTTATAAAGAGGTTTGTAATAGTATATTTCTTTATATAAATTTTTATTGAGTGACTCAAATCCCCCACTCTTGTGTTACTCACTCTGACAAATAGATACAACCCTACAGATACTCATGTGAATATATCTTATGAGTTATTGATAATTTATAAAAAATAAAATATATAAACTATATAAAACCTAACCTCAAAAGGTATAATTCCCAATAGATTAATATTTTCATTCACAACATGAATCTTGTTAGAGTTTCATCATAAAATCATAATTTTTTTTCTTGATCTCCCACCTAGATACCAAAGATTACTTTGAAAATGGTTAATGGATGCGGGAAACATATCATAATACCCCTAAAACATATTAAATAATATCCCCCAACACAAATAAAATCACATGTTGATATGAATCAACTTTAATCAAAAATATTAATTATATTCTTTTACAAATAAAAATGAAAATAGAAACATAAAATTGGTAAAAAAAATCCTAAAAAATTGCCTCTTATGCATCTAGGAAATCATATAGACAGATCGAAAATAATTCTATATGTGGAATCCATTCCGAACAATAGAATGCCCATTTATATAGAACATAAAAAAACATCAATACAATGTATAATTATTTAACTTCATAAATATTGGAATATATCAGTTTATAAATAATAAAAGGTTAGTTTTATAAAACTACAACATTCATGGAAAGTCAAAAAAATTAGCGATGTTAAAAAATAAAAACCTCATACCATAATCTGGTATCTCACTCAACCTGTCATTATGTAATAATTTCATGAATTTAGTGATGAATAAAAATAACCAATCCTTATTACTACCGGAAGAACAATGATCCACACCATTATTGTCTCTATCCCCAAACTCGTCTACTAACGCTTTTATGGAAATTTTATTTAAAACCAAACAGTGATGGAAATTCAAATTTAATGTTAAAAGGAATAAATGTTTTTGTAATAAATTATTATAATTATTTGTTATTTATAGGCTCAATCAAGCCACTATTTAATGAAATATCACTAGGGACACATCTAATAAACTTATAATATATATCAACTAATTCTATTTGTAGATAGAGAACCCTCACATCTTGAATCGTTATCTGATCCCCTAGTTGTGTGATTTTGTATCCTTTTTTCATGAATTTTTCTTTGTGGTTCCATAAACTACCTTATATCATTTCATGGTAGGGAGTAATCACAATAATGAGTAGATGTGGCTGCAAACCTGAGTTACCATCCAAAGACCTCAGACGATACTTGTCCTTATCTCATCTCGTGAACATGATTAGGATAGTCCTCCATAGTTAATTGACTATCTCGATCATATTCGGAGATATTTAAGGATTGGAATAGATTTAAATCAAATATTTCTTTTATTTTTAGATAAAAATCATTTATTATTCATAATTATAGTATTATATATTATGAAAGTTACAAATGAAAATATGTACTTAAAATAAAAAATGAATTCATACCCCAGCTTCTTTAGAAGGATCCACTACTACAAAATAGGAATTTAATATTTATTCTTATATTAGTGCTGGAAAGTTGCACTAAAAAGGATCCATTTATCAATTCTAAAAAAGTATTAATTAAAGATTAATTTTATCAGTGTTAAAAAAACACTTCTAAAAGGTACCCTTTATCAATGTATTATTTTTAGGGCTCATAAAGGGTATCCTTTATCAACATTTTTCTTGATCTAATCAAGGATATGTATAAAATGAAATAATTAAATAATAACAATTAATCTTGTGTAAATTAAAAAATATTAATAATTTTATGAATTAAATAATTATAGATAATAAATAATAAATTTAAGACATAGATATATATTATAAATACTAATGAATTTTAAATATTAAATATATATATATAAATTGAATAAAAAGAAACAAAAAAATAATGAATTAAATAAGAATAATATTAAACATTTTATTAATTAAATAATTATTGTTGAAAATGAAAACATTTAATATAAATATATATAGATTTTAAAAATTAATTGAAAGTATATTATATATATATATATGTGAAGAATACATTTTAATAATTAAAAAATGAATAAGCTCTAATAATTAGACAATGAAATAAAAAATGAATAAATTTAAAACACTGATAAAAAATTAGTAAGGAAATAATTATTTATAAAAATAAATATGGTTAACAAACACACACAAACACATAGAAATATATATATATATTAATGGATTGAGGATTAAGGACTCTTTATTAAGATAAAAAAGGGGGAAGGGGGAACAAAAAGAGTAACATATAAATACCCCATGGACCGTAAGAAAAAGGAAAAAACCCATTAACTCGTCCTAGAGAGAATGATCATATTGTGATGTATGAGGAATCCAACCCAACCCTGAGGATTTATACCCCTCCTCTATGTAATGACATGCACAATGGGCCATCACTATAATATGTGGATTCATCCACAACAACCAAATTCTTAATTTCATATCATGAAACATCTTCAGGCTTTAGTCCATCCTCCTCGCTATAATCAATAACAAGCATATAAACTGACTTGTGTAATTTGACATTGCTTTTTTACCTTCTTATTTGAGATTTAGAACTTAGAATTTGGACCACAACAACCTATAAGATATATTCATCATGGATTTTTCATCAATGGTCATAATGGGTAATTAAATCCATGATTTGAGAACCTGTGCGTGGTCCATCGTGGTTTCAACCACCACCATCATTATGAAATGGGGACACCTGTTGATGGGAAACTAGAGATAATATCAATTTGGTGCTGGCAGGGTAAACACCATTACCTAATGAATCTTATTGAAGTACAATGTTTGTAGAAAGTGAGAGATGTGGGAGTTTGGGAACTCCATCAAGGGACCTGCATAGTTCCATAGAGGTAGAAGTCACCGAGTGGAGACCACAGTTTGAGTCTAGATTCTATAGAAAGCAATGGGAGATTGGGAAGTGGAGCCTACATATGTGTGGAGCTATGGTCATCTAGAAGAGGCCTCAGTTGAAGCCTAGACATAGAAGGATACGTCTGAGTGTTTTCATGGAGGTTGGAGACATCTGGAAGAGATCCTTATTGGAGATTGAATTCAATAGGAGATTTCTATACGCATCCATAAGTGGAAATATAGAAGTCCATTATGTTATTATTTCCAATAAAGTGTTCATCAGAATATTGACATCTATGTGAAGAAGCCAAAACTCCTTTATTCCATATTGAATAGTCATTGGAGTGGTCAATCCCCTTATCAGAATTATATTTCCCTCCATTGTTTTTTAATTTCATCAAGAAAGCATCCTAAAACATGGTCTCTCCTTTTTGGAAAGAAACCACAAGTTTATCCTACCTCATCCTGTTATTATCCCCTGACAGTGTTAAAACAACTTTCTAAAATTGGTTTCATAATGTTTAGATTCACATTGTACATATTATATGCCCCCAATTAGAGCCTCTAAGATTTCGATTTCCACACTAGTTGGAAAAATCTCTTCGGACAAATCATACCATGTAACAGAGGACTATTCATTTAGTTGATTTGTAGATGTATACATTGGGGTTCCTTGAAAAGGATCATTTTCCGGCTACTAATCAGTCTTAGAGCCTATTAGTCCACAACACTTTTTTCATCATGTTAATTCATGAATATAATGATATTTGTGTGAGAGTTATGTGGGCCTTCATTCCTAACATGATTATTAGTTTTAGCAACAATCTCATGCAAATACATGCTACTATCTTTCCTCTAACAATGTATCTCTGTATTCGCTTTAAATTGGATTATAACCAAGATAATGCTTGCTTACAGTTGTACCTCGAGTGTTCAATAATGCCAAAAGAATTATAGTACAATGGAATTTTTTCATAATAAATTATAATATTGATTTCATCTTTTTCTATGGATAACACAACCTTGTCAATCTAGGATGAAGATAAATCAACCTCTACTATTATTCTTGTATACCGGCCAAAACTGACATTTTATTTACCTACATCCATCTGAATTGGAATCCCTATCATCAAGGAAATGTCATAAAATATTTCATAATTCAACATAACCTAGTTTAAACCAAACACCTTAATCCAACCCTGAGAAAAAAATCATTAAAATCATTAAGGGAGAAATGTAGGTTCCTATCATGGATTCAAAGAGTTTCTACATTTAAATTCACTGAATCGTAACTCCATGATATACCATATAATATATATATATTTAAAATAGAAGAAATAATATATATGAAATATAAATATATAAAATGAATAAAATTTAATAATTAAAAACATAATAAGGTCTTATTCGACTTTAATGGGGTTCAAACATAATTTTTCATTAATTCATTTAATATTGAAATATATTCATAAAATTTTATTTGGAATGTATATAAAATGATTCATTCATTTTTATTTATATAATAAAAAAATTTCTGATATTAAATAAGTTATATATTTAGTGAATGACGGTTTATAATTAATGACTAATAGTAATAAAAAATAATGATTAATTGTATCGAGTAATGGAAAAAATTGAATGTCATTTGAATTTTCAATTTAACAGTATACCAAACATGTGTTACATTGATTTCTCACAAACATATACACAATTAATGAGTTTTGATATAAAAATTACACACATATATTTATGTCATTAATGGAATCTTATATTGAAATACATAAACCTAATATTTTTGTAATTTTTTCAAATATTAGAATTCATTTTATAATTTCATTATAACATGATACATTTAATATAATATTATTTTAATATGTAAATTGTATTTCTTAATTTTTTATTTTATTATATTTATCTATTATGTATAAATTTATAATATTTTTTAATTGTAATTTTTTATTTTTTGGGAAAGTAATCTTTTTCAAATATTTATTTATTTATTTATTTATTTAAAATCTTTTAATAATATCAATATTTATTGATATATATTTCCACACATATCCATATTATTTTAATAATTTATAATAAATTAATAAAACATATATATTTTTTAAATATTATTAAATTGTACTAATTTTTAGTTAATCAATTTAACAAGATTTTAACATGCATGCATTTAACATTATATATTCTTTAATAATGTTAAAAATAAATTTGTAATTAAATATTTATAAATTAATATATTTATATATTTACATTTACTATATTTACAAAAAAAAATATTTTATAAAATGTATATATATTATTATAAATAAATAATTATATATATTTGAATAATTATAAAATTATAATAACGTCAATTAAATAAAGGATAAAATTACTATATATATATATATATTTATGTAAATATATATATTGATGTATATATAATTTTTTAAAATAATTTACATGATTATAAATAATAATTTTATATTTAAATTACTATAAAATTATAAAATAATTTTTTTAATATGTTCAAAATATTTATATCTATATTTATATATATTTATTATATAAATATATATAATTTCATAAATATAAATGATGATATAAATATATTTATAATTATAAAATTTTAATACATATATTTAAATAATGAATATATTTGATATATATATATATATTACAAATATATAGCTATAATTATATAAATATATATAAGTATATAATTATAATTACAATTATAAAATACAATTTATCAATATATTTTGAAATATATTTATTTATAAATATAATTATAAATATATTTTTACTATATTTATTAAATTTTATTCTTATAAATATAAATATAAATATACCTTTTTATTAAAAAAATTAATGAATTTGGAATAAATTTTTATATACTTAAAAAAATATAAATGTTTAATATATATATTTAAAAAACTATCATATTTATTATATATATATATATATTATAAATATATAAAAATATATAATGATATTAATAAATTTATAATCATTTAAAAATATTTTTAAAAATATTTACAATTTTATTATTTATAATTACAATTCTAAATCTATTATCAAGTCTAATGTTTTAAAACATAATATTTATGAGAACTATTTTGGAGTTGATGATAAAACTCTCACCGGTCTATTTAAAAGTTTACAAACAATGATTGATTTAGTTTTTCTTCTCAGAAATTCACATAAGTCCCCTGTCGTCAGCACTCTCCCTCTACAATATCTTATAAGAATCAAGGATCAAATCAAGTTTTTGTTATTTTATCATCATCTTCACTCATTGTTTTCTAGTTTAGGTTCCACAATTTTGTTATATTTTTCATTAACTAATAGAATTAAGAGTGTCACCGTTATTTCTTTTTGTGTTCTTTCTTCATTACCTTTTTTCACCATGGTTACATTTTAAGAAATCCCAATATGATTTTAATACTACATTCTATGTGTTTATTTCCCTTCTTCTTTAATAACCATAAACAAATTTGTTCAACTCGATTTAACTAAATTTGGATATCTACTATATCCTATAACACGTGACCAATGTAGAAGATATTTCTAATTGCATCCACCATTTTCTCAATTTTATATGTATTTCTCTAATGGATTTATATGGATTCTCAAAGGGAAATAATTATTTTATTCACTATTTAAGTTCTCCCATATTCTAAACAGTATTATTTATCAATATTCTTTTCTCCCAAAAACCTATTTTTACTTTGAGGGTTGAATCTATAGTTATGGTTGATTATTGTTTTAGTCCTATTTTCATTTTATTTTAGATGTATCTTTTAGGGGTGGTGTATATGATCAAAAAAAATATTTCTACTTGAATGACGTTGTTTGTTTTTTGAAACTCATTTATTTAAATGTTTCTGAAAGTATTTTTCTATCTAAATTCCCTTCTTATCAATTAATTTATATATCCATTCCAATAATGGGATCATAATTTTTTTATTATTATTTTATAAAAAATAATGTGTTTTCATGGGGACTACAACCTTATTTATAAATCAATTGATTTATTATTTTTAAAAGCTTTTGTAAATTTATAAGAGGATCTACTAAATGCATAAGATTAATGAAAAATGGTACTGGAACTATGTTGAGTCTAAATGTTGTAGCTAATGGTTAATGTGTTTTATCGAAAGTAATTTTTATGATTTTTTGTTGACTCTGATTATTTAAATGATTTTTTCCAATGCATTACTATATATTATGTTTTATGTGATATTTATAATAAGTCTTTACATGATAATTTTTAGTCCTACTAGTAATTGATAAATAAAATCCTTAATTTATTAGAATGATATTATTGTAACAAAATTTTCTCTCATATAGTTATTAATATTAAATTGTCAAATTACTTATAAAAATTCATTATTACATTATCAATATTATTAAGAAACCCATGGGTTAGTGTTTTCTGTTGGTTTTTTTACCTTTTATGGTATTTTTTTATTATTGTTATGTGATTGTTATCCAATGTCATTGGTGGAAATTTATTCAAAGGGTTTTGTATGCGAGAGGAGGTTTATTTCTTATAATTTATTATAAATTAATAAATTTATCATGTTTATATTTTTTTCAAAACTCCACTATTATGATTCCATGAAAAGCCAAGGTACCTTTTTTGATATTTGTGTCTCATAGTGTCTAAAAATGATATTATTATTTCTCTCATACCATTAGTGTTTCAATATCCATGTTGTTAAACCTATTTTTTTAAGGATGTGGAAGCCTTATTTATTTTTCAATTGTGATGTTATAAATGGGAACCCTTTGGTTATAGACTATACTAGAATATGTTAACTATTATAACACCCTATGCTCTAGTGATATTCCCATTATTGTTTTTCATTTTGTAATATTTTCTTAGACATCCCTACTATACATGGAGAATTTAGAGCTATGATTTAGTTGGTGGTTTATTATGGGATGTTATTTTATTATAAAATTTAGAAATATTCTATTTTATAATATTATTTTCCTTTATAATGAAATGTGATTATGTGTTACTATTATTTTTATATTAAAAGTGATTTTTAGTTATATTTCATATGAATTTGTTCTTCTAGTTATTATTATAACAATTCAGTTCCTATCTATGGATGTCTAATGTATAGAAACACCATGTTGGATACTAAAAAACATTTACAATGGAGTGTAATGTTACTAAAATGGGAAATCAATCCATATTGTATGATGAGTGATACAATGGTTCTTCCTTAATATCATTAAAATCAGGAATAATCTTCAGTTATTATGGAGTAACAGTTTTAGTTATTTAGATATTTCAGCCTAGCATATTCATTAAAAAATTACATCAAATATCTATTTTTTATTTGAAGAGCCTTAATGTATAGATACAAGAGATCAAAAATCATGAGGTATGATATGTATAGGTTATTGATCATATTATTCATGATACGAAATGAGATTTGATGTGTAATAATTATTATTTATTTAATATGATTCTTTTTTTATTATTTTTTATGGATTTTGAAACGACGTGATAATATTTATATCTATTTCAAAATGAATCAAATATTTTGGTGGTTTCATGAGTTTTTGAGTAATGGTGGAAGAAAAATTAGAGTCAAACCATTGTATTTGTTCTCTAAAAAATTGCATGATGCCTTTGTATTATATTGAAAACATTTTATTTTATTTTATAGGGTTTGAACATTATTCAATAAACATTATGGTGAAATCATTCACATCTCTATATATCTATTTGATGTTCAATTTTAACCTCTTTTAATTTCAACTATCTCATAATTTGATTTTATTTTTATTATATTCATCAATGAGTGAATTTAATGAAATATTTTGTTTTATCATGGTTATTTAAATTTTAATTTTTTGGTCAAAACTGAATTTCAAGATTATTTTTGTTTAAAAATAATTTTGGTGCATTATTTTAAAGAATAATATTATTGAATTTTCCTGTTATAAATCTACATGTTATGTAATTTTGTAAATAATTTTTAATATCATGTGTGATCTCAAAAATTTTGGGTTAAAAAAAATTTAATTTAGTAGATTTTTTTAAATTATAATAGTTTTTATCTAAAAAATATCAGTTACATTATGGAGAGGTATGTTTTTGAAATTTTTTAATATGTTATTAAATAGGTTTTATCATTTTATATAAATTTCCTAAAATATTTTCTATATAAATTTTGAAAAAGTAATTTTTAGAAATTATATCAAATAATTAATATTCAAAACATATGAAATGTTATGGAAGAGTTCAATTATTTAGTAAATTTCTATCCAATGTTGATTCCATTGGTTATATGTTTATTATTTGAATAAATTTTTAAATCATAAATAAATTGAATTTATATTTCATGTTATATAGAATGTGCTTCCCAACAAGTTATTCTAGAAATTTTCAAAGCCTTATATAGAAATGATTGTCATGGTGATTAATTCAATCACTTAGGAGCATTATTTTTTTAATTCCTCACATGATTGTAACAGTTGAAATTGAAAAGGGGGTTTGAATATCATAAATGTTTAAAAAAAAATTGGTAAAAATTCAATTTGAAATAAAAAACTATTTTATATGGGGTTTTTAAAATTAAAAAATAATTCTTCTAAATATTTAATGTTTTTTTGATATGGGTTTTAAAATTTTAAATTATAATTTTTGTAAGTTCAATATTTTTTGTCACTTGAAAAGTGTTTTTTAATGCTCTTGGTTTTGATATAGAATTTGGAAAACACTCATATTAATAAGATAATTAATTTATTATTCATTAATATCCTTCTCTAATATTAATTTTTTGGAAGTCAAATATTTATTATTTAATTATTTATGGGGAATAATTTATATATATGTGTGTGTGTGTGTTTTGTCCTTTTATTCCAACAATGGTCCTCTCCTCAATGTCTGAAATAATCATGACATGGAAATCCTTCAACAATTTCTACTAAAAGATCATATTGTAGTCTTGACGAACCACTTTTCTTATTCAATGGATAGTGGTTATTGAACACTTGAGAAAATATAAAAATGTACCTCACACCTTTGACAATTTGGAAATGGGTATCAAAGAGAAAAGGAACTATGAACATGTATTTTCTTATCAAATCATATGGAAAACAACTTTGTGCATGAGAAATATTTCATATTTAGGAAAAATATCTATGTAATGTTGTCTAGTTATTCACTAAAATCCATCCTATGAATATTGAGATATATGTATAAAAAATTCATCATCATATGGTTTGTGTCCTGAATAATTATTATAAAATTTTGTTACTTGAGACTCATCCCCCATATCTTTTATACTTCCACCTGGGTTTCATGAACTACTATGATTATTAGGCATACCATTTTATTTATTGGTGAAAATTTGGGATTAATATAGAGGATAGAACAACCGTAGTAGACTAAATATATTCTTAAATTTAATTAACCATTTTATTCAAAACATTATGTAATTATTTATAACAATCAAATATGGGGTTCCCCAAATTAGAATTATCAATTACATTTCAAAATTTAAAATAAATTCCTTATTTTTTTTTTATTATTTTTCTAAAAATGAATATTTTATAAACCTAATGGGGTTGATATGAATTGAAAATTTTTTCTTCCAAATTTTATGACAAATTATTATGAAGATAGTGATTAAGAGTCCCATATAATTGCAGTAGATCAGGAATATGACGCTTCGAAAATCATTTTTCCATGTTTAAATTGTTATTATGGATGAAATACTTGAATAAAAGTGTTTATAAAACATTTAAATTGACTTCTAATAGATCAGTTATATAAATTTTGTAATAAACATATGGAAAAACATAATGTTCCCAAAAATTGTGATGATACTTTATATTATAAATCAGTTGATATGAATTTGAGCCAAATATAAATGATGAAAGAGATCACATTGAATAAATGACAATGGGAATTGAAGACGAACATAGAGATTGTCCAAAGTAATTTGTGAAGGTGAACAACACTTCTAAGAGACCATTATATACAATTTGTTCTAACGGACAACATTTTAGCTATATTAATTTTTGTAAATTTGAATGAAGCTAAAAGAGGGAGAGACATCATCTTTAAAGAACACCTCAATCTCCTAAAACATATGCTACCAGAATAAAATATACTTCCACTTCAATCATATAAACTAAATTAATACCACATTCAATGGATAAAATAAAAATCATTATTGTCTAAATTATTGAAGATACATTCACTCGGACCATGAATCACTAATAAAATGAAAAATATGTTCAATAAATAGATTCAAGAAAAATAAAATGAGTTTTTTAAAAGAACGATGGTATTTTCCAATTATTCCATGTTTTATAATACCATATAAATTTAATGAGACAACAAAAAATTAGAATGTTCATGAAGATACCCGAATTCATTATGGGGACCAACATCATCAAGTAGATTTTTCTAGTGGATGAAAAATTATTATGATTATCCAAAATATATAAAAGTTATGAGGAACATTCAGATTTAATTATCTACATATTATTTAAATACTTTAGGTCAAAGTATTCTTACTCATGGTATATCACTTGTCATGTTTTGAAATTATAACATTTATCCATGGATATGCAATATTTAAAATTACGTTATGTTGTATCTTCTTATATTTGGAAAAAAGAAACCCGAAAATGATATTGATAACAAGTTGACTAAAATGGTCAAATATATGAAATTGATTTTAGAAATTTGTGTTAAAATGATTTGATTCTCACAAAAGTAGAGAAAAAAATTGAGGCCCATTTTGTATAGGATGATAAATGATTCCCTGTTCAATGAAATTTTTATCTCTGAAACATTAAATTAATTCTTTGGTGCCCAATTTTGAATAATTCATACACTCAGTTCATTTGAGACTTTCCATGAATACATAGTTTTTAGGATGTTTTAATTTTTTACCTTGAAAAAATAAATACTATTCCTAGACCAAAACATTTGATGGGAATGCTAAGTAAGGTACAACACAATATCTATTAATGGGTGAACAATAGTTTGATAATGTAAATGATTATTATACTATGGTTTGAAAACCATTTTTAAAAAACCATTGTATTTCAGGTTCTGAAAAGAGATCAATTTTCGTTGAAATGTTGTATTATAATTATTTAACCATAATGCATTTTATTAATGTCATGAATGTAGAAGAAAATTACATTATATTTTTATTATAATGATGCAAAATTTTCATGAAAATCAAAATGATAGAATCAAGTAGTAGTTGTATAAGATTCACATAGGGATAAAAGAATTTTTGAACCAGTGAAATGTAAAGGGAATAATTTTTATCCTCATAAAATTTATATTTTACCAATGCTGGGAAATTTCAATTTTATATTTTCTGAGATGATGTAAAACTTCCATGGGGTCATTTATCAAAAATCAAGAATTACATGTGATTGTATAATTTTAAGTTACATGGACTAAAATCACATGAAAATATTGTTTTCATGAAATATTTGATCCATATTTCACTATATATCATTGTTCTTAAAAATTTATGAAACACATTAACCATAATCTACTTCTTTTTAAAAAATAAATGCATTAAATTTATAGAATTTATGAACTTTTAAATCTTGAATAATGAGATTGTAATCATATTTTGTAAATTAGAGAGATTATTAAAATCATAATTAAATAATACAATGGGCCACCTTAATTTTTACTTAGTTATATGGTTTCAACATTGTTGTCATTTCTATTACTTATAGATGTACCACGTTGAAAGGTACACGACGATTTTGAAAGCGAAAGTCAAGAATTATATTTGGTTGGAAGAATGTATTTCAAAATAGTATATTTTTGTATAAGAAAATGAATTATATACTTTTTACCTGTAAAATTTTGACACTATTAGTCTCTTAATGATTCTTCAAAATGGATAACTTTTGTGTGAAGGGATATCCATAAGTTTTTTTATTACAGTTTTCATCACATATATCAAGCAAAAAACCATTACATTTTACAAATATAGTGAAGACATTGATCCATATGTTGAATCCAACAAACAATTTCATATATATTTTAGTCCATCAAGAAATTAAATATGGATATATAATAATAATAATAAATAGTTTGTATTATGGTTTCAGGATGAAATTTATATATATTTTTCATAAAATATAAAATCAATTGACAAACTAAATTGGTGGATAGATAGGGGAATAAATAAAATAATTTTTTTCTGAAATTTTTTTAATTAATTATTTTATAATAAAACAAATAATATGATGAATTTGGTATGATTAAAAATAGTGGAGTTATGCTTGGGATGGAAGTAATGAACTGAACATGTTACAATGATATAAATCCAATTTATCTGAATATATCATATTTTTGCATTATCATATAGATATTAAAGATGTATTATAAATAATTTAGAGTACCAGAATTCTATATAAAATGGATAAAAAATAGGATTGTAGTTAAAATTATTGAAATAGGCTTCGTGAATGTGAATATCAATGTTGAAGGGAAAAGGTTGTGTAGTTAATAATGGATTCACTTGAAGGGAAATTATTTTATGTCTCATATCATGAAAATAAAAATTAATTTTTGTTCCATTATAGAATAAAACTATTTTAGTTTATGTTTAATATTAAATCAATGATAATCCTTTATTTTATAGATTATAATTACTTCATAGTGGTCCGAATATAAATATTATCTTGTATTTTAGAGGATACCTAAAAGTGGTGATTTGGATTATCGATAGAGGATCTAAATGCGTTTATCCTTAACAAAAATAACGGACTTAAATGACATGGATTATTTTTTATATATATACTTTATTCATCATCATAATATTATCTATTATCTACTACATTAATATAATCTAAATTAAATTTATAATTACTCTTGAGGATAATGACTTATTTAAAGGATTATGTCACCAATCTTTTGGAAGAAAATTATAATGATATTGATAATACAAAATTAATTTGTGACCAATTGTGTGTTGTTGAAAAAAAACAAGAGTGACCCAACCTCATAGGGTTGTATAAAATTATCAACACAAGAAGTATGTTTATAAAATTTGTGGATTATGGTAATCCACAGAACCAATCTGTTTACTTCAACAAGATAATCATACTTTTTTTGTAGGGGAAAAATGAGTATGATTGTTATTATTGTTATATACTCATGGTTCCATGCATATCATGTAATGAGGGAAACCATTTTGTAAGATATAAATGTAAATATATGATATAAATTCACTATTTGACAAAAAATTCTTTAATTAAATATCTATTTAATTTTCATTAATACTTATAGAGTATGTTTATTTTATTATTTTTTTGAAAATTTTTTTTTATTAATGGACACTGGAAAATCCCATAGTGGCTTCCAGACATTTTTTACCAAGATAAATTTTAGGGATGTTGAGGGAAAATTAATTCCCTTCCCACTAGTTAGTTATGAACACATTATAAAAAAGGAAACATTGAATGATTTCATCAGTCGTTATGACAAGAAATCATTTTAGGTTCATTTTAGTTGATAATATATTATTTTAAATTAATTATTTTACCCAACATTTATTCAGGTTGTTAATTTATGAAACATCAAAAGTGTTATGAAAATATAGAATTTCCATAAAAAACAATGTACCTTAATCACAAACCAAGGATGTGGTATGATTTACAAGTGAATAAATAGGTTGTATTTTAAATAAAAAAACATTTTGTAATTTGAAACTAGAAATGATCAATTTTTAATATGTAGATTGATTTCTCAAAATCATAAACCACTTCATTACCACATTATGTGTCTTGGATGGAGGCAAACATAAACAAGGAGGGTAAACTAGTTGATGAAAAAATTATGGTAAACATGAGAAATTTATGCATAATATTAATTATTTATAATTTATAATAGTATTACATAAGATTATATTCTTATATTCACATGTTTTTTAAACAATTGATACATAAGAATCTTCGTTAACCGTAACAAGAGAAAAACTTGTTCAATGGAATTAAAGTGGTCAGAACATTACAGTTGTGTTAGAGGCGTAGGTTTTGGAGTGTCTCCCCGAACATATTTTGAGATGATTAAACCATAATAAGATATATAAATATATATATAAGGCAATGAATGGAATGAGAGAAATAATAGATTGTTTATTAAAAATCCTTATTTGATGATGTTTAGTTGACCAATATATGAAAAAGCAGAAGTGTGAAATTGTATTGAAACAATGATTCTCATATAATGATCTAATTAATACTACAATATTTGAGGATTTTTATTCCCTTAAAAACATACCTTACTCATGTTTAAATAATAAAAACACTTTATCAAAAAATGTGAATCCAAAATCTTCAAATATCATTATTTCCAAAAATTATGATGGTTAAATTTGTATGTTATGTTTCTGTAATAAACCACCAACCACTTTATTGATAGTGGTGTAAAGAATAATATCCTAAGAGAATATGTAAATAATAATTAACACCCAAAATATTACATGATATTAGGGATTGAGGTAGCTCATAATTAGAACATGTATTTGCATGTTCCACCTGATGGAATGTATATTACAATAATAATGATTCTACTGTAACAGTCCTAGCATAGATATATAATCATATAATGATACATGATGTATGTGTTTAACTATTTCTTAATATAAAAAATAAATAATTGTGGATAAAAAAAATCCTAAAGGGGTATATGGTATTATTGATGGATAAAGATATAGGGAAACCGAAGGTTGAATCAATAGAATCTAGTGAATCAACCACACAAATAAACACAAACTTCTAGGAGAACATTCTATCCATGACTTCCACATAAAAATTTATAATAAATACTACTATATATAGAGAACATGTTTAATTATGTAAATATTTCATAAATTCCATATGATGAAGAAATATTTGGAACTGTTGATACAGAAATCATTAGTTTTAGTAGTATCAATGAAATTATAGTGTTTGTTAGACTGGGATTATCAGTTTTGAATACTTATATATGGTACATTATGGTAATACAACATCCAAAATATTTGACCAATTATTTTCCTTAAATATCACAACTATTCATATTTTCAATAGAATTTTATATTACTACTATATAATTTGGAAAACATGGGAAACAACATTTGCATTCATTAACCATTGTATAATTTCTATGAGAAAATATTCATTGAATGAAGAATACATTACTAAGATGAATCATGATCAATATTATATTATAGTAGAAAATTGAGTGTCAATAGATTCTTTATTATTCATATAATGCATGAGTAATACTATAAAATATAATCAGATATATTATATTAATATTATTTTCCTTAAATACTTGTTTTAGGATGAACAATATACTGATCGCACTTAATATGGATACCAATAATATTTATTTCATTGATCTAATGCATTAAAATCTAACAAAATGACCTCACATGATTTGTATTGTGATTTTTTAACACACGACAATCCAAATTTTATAGGTAAACATCGAATTATATGTCTCATTATGTGTCTTAACAATAATTTTGTTATGAATATGGGGTCACTAAATATAGTCTAAATCATGGAATGATATTGGTTACTAAGCATAAATGTCTGAGGATTACATCAAATGGAAATAGATTATTGTATATATTGAATGATGTAACTATCAAAATAGATATCAATCCAATTAAATTATTCTGGATATTTTTTTAATTACTAATAATAGACAATGGAATTGAATTTTGATATGGTGGTTTAAAATTAAATAGAGTGGTCATTAACCCATAAATGACCAACATCCCTATTCATGTGATTTCTATTTATAATTAAAATTTCATAAAACAATTTATTAGTCATCTGTTTTTCAATAATTTCTTACTACTTCCAATATTTATGAAAGCATTCTTACATAAAATAATATTTAACCTTGAATAAAAATGCATAGGAAGAATACATGGGGTGATAATGTTTTCTAGCGACAAATTTTGGTGATTATGTACTTTGTTTGTGATATTTTATTGGCTATGACTTTAAAAATATATTTGGTTTTAGAAAATTTTGTATCAAAAATATTATATATATATTTTATATTTCTCAAGTTGAACTATAATTAAGGAAATAAATTTTTATTTAAATGAGAAAAAAAATTTGATAGAAAGTTTATAGGAATTATGATGTGGTGACTTCCTACTACTTATTTAGTTAATTTTGTTAGCATTTTATCTACTTTTGTAGTTAATTAATAATACATATTTATTATCATTAAAAAATTACCTCTCTAGGTTCCAATAATTGGTGGTGGTAAATTTTATAAAAAATGAAAATACAACAGTTTTATTGTCCACTAATATGCATGTGCATGTTTATTTTGTAAAATGATCAATGTGTAGAATCTCGTTAATCAAAAAACTCATCATTATTTCTAATAGAAACTACTCAATAATTAGGATGGTTCCATTTTTATGAAAAAATAATGGTGGTGTTATGTTATATATTATCAACACCCAAAATTTGGAAAAGGATATACTATTTTGTAGAATATTCTGGGAAGACTTAATAGATTTTCTATATCTTTGTGTCATTTTGATGCTATAAATGGTATACTTATCATTAATATTTCCAAAAATGGGTTCAAATTTTAAAAGTATGTTTAGTGTCTTCTAAAAATACATAATGGGTCACACTAATTTATTTTACCATAATAAAGTCAAATGGTTTATCATGTACTTTATACACTCTATGATGGTGAAAGGGGAAGATATATTTTATTATGTTCCTAAATAAATTCAAATTTAAATATTTGTTTTAATCCAATAAATGATCTCTAATATTATTACGTTATTTTGTACTATTTTCTAGGAATAAATAAATGGATACACTATGGTATAATATTATCCATCAATATATAATGCGTTATTCTAATTATTATAGTAGTTAATTAGGTAAATGTTTATATATGAGTTTTACACCAACCCAGAAATTAAAAAACTCATCTTGGGAATTTTGTGAACTACGTGAAAGTTATTTTTTTAATGTTTTCAATTTAATCATTTTTAGTAGTATTCTTCTAAAATATCTCATATGAATCTAATGTGGTTTAATCCTAAAAGTTATATTTTGTAGTCGTAGTTTAAAATAATGGGACTGGGAATGCTAGTTATCTTTGACAAATGATGGTTAGAATTTAAAGTTTTGATTAAGGGGTAAAATATTTTAATGTATCATATGTAGTGGTAAAAATCATTTGTGATGAATTTTTCTATTTATAGACATTATTAATGAAATACCATATAATTAATCATCATCTATGTGGGATAGTATTTTAAACAATTTAGGGTCATGTGGTATGGACCACTAAAGGAAGTATAATTTCATACTAGATGTTCCAAAGTATTTTTTAGGGTCATATATGATTGAAAATTTTATTTTATTTTATAATCATATGATTGATAATAATTCAATTATTATTTATTGATATATTACTCCAAAAATTCCATTTAATTAATTTTTTCCCCATTATTTCTGCTTTTTTAGTCAATGCGCCCATCATTTTTATCTTTTTTTATTTTCATAGAGTTCAAGAAGGAATGAATTTTTCAACATGAATAATTCAATCATGTACCATGATCATGCACTAATAAAGGATGATGCACTCCTGATTTGGAAATTTTATTTTTATTCTCCAATTCTTTCAACATTCTTAGTTGTCAAACTACAATACTATTAGACGAACTATATTGTTGAATAAATATTAGGATAAAATAACATAGTGGAATCAATCATACCTCAAATAAGAACATTGTGTACATGGTATGACTGGAATTCTATTCATTTATTTTAAAATATATATTTTATTAATGTATCCATTAATATGTATTTTTAGTCATTTATTTATAGTATCACTAAAATAAGCATTGATTTAATATACACGTGGATTCGTTTTTTCGATTTGGGGTGATTTGATTGAAGTTTTCCTTGATCGTGAGATGCTTAACATTATGGCTAAAACCAAGATAATTACATGAAATAAATAAGTCAATCAACTGCACCAAAATTAGATACATGGTGTTCCTAGTATAACTTATATTGCATGGTATCATTTTAAAACTAATTTTTTTAATGTATTGTTGTAAATTTCTGTTTAATTTATTTCTTTATAGTATTACTATCATAATAATTTTATTCCTATACATGTGGAGTATTTTGAGAAGTCATATTTTCCCTCAATCATCATCAGAAAGCTATAAATGCGTGAACATGTTACATTTGGGTCAGATGTTTCAGGTAGCTTGGGGTTTCCATTTCTATCCAAATTCACCATTTCACTCTTTTTTGGGATGGTACAGGATTTATAAAGAAAAAACACATCTAGAACTCAATTAGAAACACCTTATTCTGATACAAAATGTGCTCAATATGACTCGAATAATATATATTTTGTTTATTATTTATATTTCAGTTCAAAGTAAAAATCACATAATCCAAAATAATAAACCACAATCATATTGTATTGATCATTTTGGAAAATAGTCTATAATTCATTTTTGATGTCTATGAATCAACAACACCTCATTCTGATACATGATGTGAAAAATTATGAATCTAAGTGTGTCATTTAATTTATTATTGACAGCAATTATAAAAAATACATATGTGAAATAATCAAATTTGAGAAAATGAATTAGAGTTATTTTCCTACATTAGTAAAATGATCTGTATGACATTTTTGATGTGTAGAAATCAGCATGTTGGGTCCAAGAATCATAGAAAACTAGAGTGATACAATTCCCTTAATTTAGAAAAATGATATAATGAATTCATAAAAGGATTGAAGTAAATATTCAAAGGTAAATTTCCCTGAATAGCACAATCCCTTTGAAAAATACCACTTTTCAAGGAGATCCACGTAATTATTAATCCCCTAAGAACTAAATAGTTCACAGGAAGGAGATGTTATAACTAGTTCGCGAAAAAGAATCCATATACATCTGTGAGAGAGTGGTGTTTATTTTCACTACCTCAAACTATTTTCTCCATGATATAAATATCTCACAAGATGCGGTTATTCATCAAATCCTACAAATATTATGAAGTCATATGCCGAATTTATTTAGTGATTTAAATCACTAAAAATTATGGCATTATTGACAATGTTTCTAACATGGCTAGAGGACCTTGGTGAGATCCCACAATATAAGGCTTCTAAAAATCTATGAGCAACTGACCACACAAGTATTCGGTCCCTCCACACTTCTATAAGTTGAAAATGATAAGGCCTAAAATAAAGTGAATAGACACCTGAACATATGAAATGAATAGATTGAAAGTTATGAATCATGAACACTGGACCACTTTCATGATTACCAACATGAAATACGTGAATGAAAATTACAAAATAAATAATAATACAACATTCGGTATGTTAACCAAAAGTACATTATGGACACAATACCATGCAGAACAAACAGATGTCCCCATTTCTCATAGGAACCTTGCAGAGAAAAATTCTATGTGGGTGGAACCCTACCCAGGGTAGAAAAACCATATGCATGAGTAAATCTACACTACATAGAAAATGATTCATGGTCGACATCCAACCCCATGAAAACCCACGCTACATGGGACAAATCTAGTTCCTCATAGCTCAATTCTATGTTTTGGTCCCTTACCTTCATAGAGACATGGTATGTGGAAGGAAACCTATCCCATGTAAGAACATGTTTTGAAGAATGGGGTATTCTTGGGCATAAAATGTATCTGCAAACATTATCTTACTTTATATCACTATTCCTCATGTTTATCCTTCTATAAACCAATATATCAGAATCATAAAATGTCCCCTTACATGTTAACCTATTATTTATGATAAGATAATTTGGAAAATCTTCATGTTCATTCATGTTAGAAACCCATGGTAAGAAGAGTCATGTGGGTATTCTTTGTTGAATGGAAGACCCTCAAAATATCCTCAAGACTACATTCCCATAGAATGTATGGTTCGGACCTCAATATGCATATGTGATCTTCAAAATTCCTAGGATTTAGGGTTACCACTTGGTGTTCCATTTGATGAGGGACACTTTTGAAAATTTTAGTCTCTTATGTTGAAAATTTTAGGGAACTCCTCCTGAGGTAGCCCCTTATCTTTTTTTGCATTATGTGGAACTATATTTCCTCTTCACCTCCTCTCGGGGAATAGCTTGATAGTTAAGAAATGTGACTACCCTATATATTAACAAATAGTGTAAAATAGCACACTCAATGTGGTTTCTCTATCCCCTGGGATATAAAACCATCCATTAGGGGAACTATTGATTTCATTTGACCATCATAACATCTTCTTCTTCTAGATTCTCAGACTAATCTTGACACTCATGGTCATAGAGATGTGTGGAGACTATGAAATCATCCTAATCTCAAAACTCAAATTGGCCTCCTATACAGTATAAGTCCTAAAACCATACTTAGTCCTCAAATTGATATATTTCCAAGGAATCAGGACTAAACAAGCATCATCCATGTGTAAGCCCCCATCATGCCTCTTATCTAGGAAACCTCTAAGGTTTATGTCCATGGATTAGTGTAATATGTGGGTTTTGATTCCCAACTAACTGGGATACATAGGAAGCCTCCACAAGGTTCGAAACCATCATAGAAATCTACCTAAAAGTTATTCATTCCATATTCCTGGTAGATTCATATATACCGAAGAGTCTATATCACTTTTGGGCCCCTATGGATTCTTCAATATAAGTGACACACAATCCTTTATCAGTAACCCTTCGTAGGGATGTCCTCAACTCATGATGATAAAGTGCATGGTAGGGACCTTTTTAGATGAACTTAAAAGTGAAGTGTAGAGTTAAGTGACACAGAACTACATGGGCCCATATACATCTCATTAAGATATCTAATAATCCCATTTCATAGGTTTGATCCCAACATTAAAGAAACTTTTCTTCCCCAAGGTTGATGGTAAACATGATAGCTCACCTTCATGTGGCTTAATACCCGCATTACACTAAAAACGACCACATAATACACGATCCATCCCCAAAATGGTATCATTTATAGAGATCCTTTGATAAATATGGATCCCTACCATAATGGGAAACCTCAAATATATACATATATTCTTAAACCAATACTTAATTATGATCATCATTATATAGGGGTAATATAGGGATTCATTATTAATATTGTATTAAGGATTTGTCCACCTATCAGAAATCAATAATCAATTCTCGGAATAAGTATTATCTCCCTTGAAAATGGTGTGACAAACCCAAATTCCCATCCTCTTAACCAATGTGAGTTCTTATGTTTCATTACTCATGTTAACAAATGATCATTAACCTTTGGAATGAAGGTCCATGAATCATGTATATGAGATCCATTGGGTATTTCTTACTCTAAAAACAAAACCCTTTGGATAACGTTAGAAGTCATTTAACCCAACATAAGTGATTTCACACAATTGAACACCTTTTAATCAATAGTTCAGGCCACAGACACGTCTTCATTAGAAAAAAAATGATGAAAATGATGTGAAGGATTTAGGTATTACACCACTTTCACAGTTTAAACAGGGTATACTACCCATGTTACATTGGACCATTTCATTCCTAACCAATAATCATGCCTTCAATTGAACAAAAATGATGAAATAGATGTGAATTGTAAACCCAAGTGGTGGTATTAATCTCTTTTATTCCACTTTCTATATCCAAAATGAAAGAGTGTTAGATGAGACCATCAATTATGCATGTAGTCATGAGATGCTACACTAAAGAGGGGTTTTAAATATAATTGTCCCATATATTGTAGGAACTCATCAGATCATCCTTCAATCCAATGGAATCATATAAGTCCTCATAGGCATGTGAAAAGGCTAATGAACAGGTTGGGAGCTCAAAACAGTTGATCCCCCATCACCCACCTTGTGTCCCCAATGCTGGGATTCAAATACACTTGTATTAGAGTACCCCTACAGGTTACTCTCCCAACCATTGAGGTAGCGAATCAAACTCTCTAGGTCATGGAACCCCACCAGTTATCCAACCATTGATAGTTACTATCCCATATAATGGAGGCTCCTCTATCCATATCAAACCATTTTGGGAGAATTTCTATACAACAGAACACGGAATTCCTTTCATACCATAGAGAGGATGGTGAGGTCTTGGCCCAAAATATCATCCCTACAGCATTGGGGTCCCACCCAAGGGCCCCTACTGTAAATCACTGTCGTCAATTCTAGACATCATCATACCCTCCCCCATAGGGGGATATCACCCCAAGGGCTATTTATGATGTCAAACAGAACCAGGTCTCTCTAGAGTCCCTCCAAGGGAGATGATAATACAATCATGATCAAGTAATTACCATCATTCCCATGAAAGGAACATAGTGTTACTATATGATGAAAAACTATGGGAAGAATTAAATTCATTATCCTTATTATATAGCATGAGAGTAAATATAAAGAAAAATTACATGCACGTGAAAAGTACATCAAATGATCTCTAACACCTCTATGTATGTTGGGATTCATATTATAATATGATAAAAACATCTTCCAATGCACATGAATTCCATCTAAAAAATAGGGAATCAACCCGCTAGGTGAAGATGTATATTATTACTAATAAATACCTATACCACCTATCATGAAAAATGGATCCAAAATCAAATCATCATCAAAATATTATTGATTAATATTAGGGCCACCATCCAAATATGGATAAAATGTGATGATCGAAATTCATTATCAAATATATAAATCCCATCAGTCAAATACAATGGAATTAGGAGAAAACAACTGGAATTTCCTTGCTATACCTTAGGGAAGACCAAAATTAATCCCACATAGTAGAAAAATCATATCTTACTAGAAGAAAATAGAGGACCGAGAAGGAACATATTTTATATCCAACCTCATAATGGGAATATATTCTGTTTTCTTCTAATTAGGTATCTTAGTACATATAGATGGTGAAATAGACTCAGGTATAATTTCCTAACCATATTCTACAAAAAAAAATTTGTTTTAATTAATTTCATAACAAAAAAAAAGGATTCAGGCCCACAAGACCACCTCTAAAAGTGGGATGAATCATCCACTTTGTCAGGTGGTCACAATGAAATAATAATACATGGAAACTTCCATATAAGAGGGAATCAACAATATTATGAAATATGTGGTCACACAAATGAAGACCAAAATACTGTTCCTGCTGGGGGACACCATCCACCAAGATTGTCACTCCATGGGGGAATATAACCCTATGAAAACCACGAATTTTCTCTGGTGTATCCAGAAAACACCACGTGATCCACTCAAATAGGATATTTTTTATGAAGATTATCTCCTACAACAAGAATCACATGTCTCCCATTAGAGAGCTTCCATAAATGAATCTCACCAAATGAAATTGTAAAATGATGAATAAATTCATGAATCTTCTCTATTGTAAGTAGGAATTATTGATTCCACAAAACATTTATCAATGGAGGATTATGAACCTGACCATCTATTAAAAAATATCAGTAGTGGAAGAACTTTTAGAAAAAGACATACCGATAACATTGATAATAATTACTATGATGTTCCCCCATAGAGCACTTACTAACAAGGATTACTTCATGGACAATAAATGATTAATCCTGTGATTCTTTCTCATGGTTAAAATCATGGTATCCCACTTCATAGGCAAATGATGAAACATCAAGAAGTTTTACATATTATTCCATCCTCCTTATGGTCGTCCCCAATGTATACACTATATATATTCTACCTAAATCTAGATATATAGAAATGATGGTAGTCCTCACCATTTGCGCCTCAACTGGGAAGGTTCTTCCCATAGTGACATCTAATTTCCAAAAAAAACGTCCTCCTCTTATTATCTTCCACCCTATGGTCCTCATGAGGGTCCATGGTACATATATTGTCACTTCAGTTAGAAATTAATCTATGGTGGTTTTAATCGCTACTATGACATCAATTGTGAAGGTCCTTCCATTATTGACTCTCCTTTCTGCAAGAATGTCCTCCCATTGATGTCATCTACCCTAATGGTATTCCCCAAGTAAAACACTACAGATATTCTCCCTGTAGCGTAACATAATAAAATTATGGTAGTTTCTCAGAATTATTTTATCAACTGAAAAGGTCATACCTGCAGTGACATCTCATTTATTCTAGAAGGTCCTCCCATTTTTGTCATCCACTCAGATGGTCATTCTAAAGGAATATACTGTAGATATTCTTCTTTTATTCGAACATCAATTTATCATGGCAGTATTATCTATTGTGTAATCAACTGCAAAGGTTCTCCCCACCCTAACATATTGATCGATAGATTTTTTCCTTTACATGACTAATAAAAGAATTCCATAATTTGATTAGGTGAGTATATTGATGGATTAAGACATATTGGAGAACCTATAAATGACATGAATCAAACCTTCTTGACCAAGAGGTAGCCCGAGACATTTCCCATCCTCTCATCTACTCATATACAACACCTATACTAGTAAAAAATCATTCACCCGTACAAATTGTTGTGAAATTGTAACGAATCATTCAAATTAGGATGCTCAAGATGAGGAGTCACTCGTAGAAGAATAAAAATATAGGTTCCTATTGAGAAGAATGTTGTCCAGGGATGATATATTTATTATGTTTTTTGCATCAAGAACATACCAATTTCACATACTAATGAAAATTATGATAATCATTAATGTATTACATTCAACTCATTCTCTCAAAAAATCTTCACCATTTGAAAAAAAGAATTATCCCAACAAAGGGTACACAGACCATGTCAAAATAGTGGAAGAACATCGTTATCAAAAAAACATGGAATCCCTTCTATCTACAAGATGAACACAATTAAATAGGTGGTAAAAAGATCTCCAACTGACCTTCCTCAATTTTTTTTCATATGTTTTATCATCTAATTGTTGACACCCTAACTGAAGTTCATATTCGGGAAATTGTAGATCATGGAGCTTTTAATTTTAACCCATTCCATTTTCATCATATCCCATTGAAAATGACATCCTATAATGTTATTATCCCAAGGTACTAGTTGATTGAGATCCCTACTTAGAAAAGGTGGCATTCCCATCCAATAACTGGCCTTGTGTAATTCTCAAAATATCTGATCCAATGAGATCATGCCATAGAATAACCTCTCAAATATGAAATTGAAATAATTCATCAAGATTAATTCTTAAAGGAATCCAATAATCAAGAACTATTAAGGTCCCTAGGAAAAAATATATTGAGTTTATATCGACCATTATACAAAATCCATGCTCGTAGTAGGACACATGAGATCAAGAAATTAGTGACATTAGCCACAGTTTCTCTATTACAATATCCTCACCCAACCAACATGAATGGGGATTGTTTGAACACAAAATACCATTATTAAGCTGGGAAAATCAGGCCATGCCACAAACATATAATGGGAGATACCACATCCCATAGGGTTGGAGATATTTTTACCATATCCATACTTCTCAACCAAAATTAGTCTTTTACCAATTATGAAGGATGAAAATAGGAATAGAAACCTAGTTCATCTTATCTAACAATCATGTCCTCTTGGAAAGGAGGAAAAACACCCAGCAGAATAATAGTTCACTTTGAGTCACCCTTAATAAGGAAGCTAAAATATGAAATCTGAAAGAAAGGTGGACGTCCCAAAAAGGGCACAAAGAACCCTCATATCATTTCATTACTAGCACAAAAACATAAATGGGTTATGCCATAGTGAACTCCATGGAAATCAATCCTAAAATGGCAGTGAAGAAGAGCTTATTTTAGAAGAACAAAAATGATGGTTCTACCTGAAATCTGATCCCCACTGAGAATAAAATTGTGCATACATAGAAGGAGAGAGTCCTCCTAAATCTAGTCACTTCCTTGACAAATCCCAAACTACCTCCTTAGTGAACCACTAATAGAGAAAAGAACAAAAACAAGGTTATATATGACGCAAATACTCATCCAAATGATAAGGACCTCCATATTCTCAAATAATTATTTGTTTTGAATGATTTATAAATGAATTAGTTGAGGTGAATAAACACTGTGATACTCCAGGGTAGTTTTTCTGTCAAATATGCTCTCTAGGATTGGCTTCAACATACCCTTCTAAAAGGTCTTCCTAACAAACAAGGGTTCATCCTGGAAATTGAATTAAGGCCAGGACATCCACTTGGAATGGATCCTAGACCATTGTTCTACCTAGACCCGATTATAGAATGATATCCATATTTCCCTCCACTAATGAGGGAACAAAAATAGGTTTAGAAAAATTCTCAAATTTTTTCCCATCCATATACCAACTAAAAATAACAACATAGTCCGCACATCAATGTTGATCCATTACTAAACATATCTACTTCCATGTTCAATAAAGCACTCAGCAATGACATATCAATACCATCATGTCGTTATCATCTATATTGGATGCTACTGAGGAATTTCATGCATTATTTCACCATGAATGAAATCCTTGCCCCTACTTGTTAAGCGACAGCCCACCAACACCGAATTTATGTATTGTTATGTCTCTAATATTCAAAGTTTTAGGTGATCCAGGACAACATATTATGCATTATTCATCCCATTAAAATACCAGGATTGGAGCATTATAGTAAAAATATGTAGTGAAACTCTTATGCTTAATAAAAACCTAGTAAGTTCTATCCTTTATTTGATATTCAAGTTTTTTTTTGGTCTATCAGAGGATGGAAAGTCATTTTTTAGTAGTTTGTCATCTAGTTAAGCTCAACTCTATAGAATAAAATGCCCAATGAGCATTCAATGTACAAAAAACGAGAAAAATATAGAGTCTCGTATAATGTTCCCCATAGTAAATGGTTGATATACTCATAGAAATGACAATTTTCCCAAGATGATAAACTTTATACGTACATTGATAACTTCCTCTCTGATTTACGAATGTCGGGCATATTAGTGATATACACAACTATGTTCGAAGTGTTCTCTTACATTTCCCATAGAATAGATGATTTCACACAAAATATTAATATCAACTCTTGAATAATACAATCAGTCTAAAAGAAATGAGTGGGATGGAAGTGGAAACATTAGCCACAATTATGCTAGACCCCACACCCACTATCTCTCCTATGTCATTATCATATTGTGCACCCCCAAGAATAAAATAATACTGATGCCTCTACGTGATAAGAAGAGGGTACCCAACTAAAATAAATTCACTAAATGAAGGAATAATGTTTAATAATTTAGATATGATCATGTATTCAGATATTTTATAACCAATATAGACCATGATATTCTCTTATATAAAAATTAGAAAGGGATAATGAGGTTATACTCAATGAAAAAAAATCTATCACCCATTATACAGGATAACATGACACACAATTAAGTAATTAATAACATACAAAGACCTCTTACAATAAATTAATATATTCTAGGAAAGTAAAATTTGTACTTCTTCCAACTCTAGTGGTGTGTGATTCAACTACTACCCCTGACGAAGGAGGTGAGTGGAATGAAGTTGTTCGCATAAGGGTATAAATGAATTATGGTTTGATGAATTTAATAAAAGTAATCTAATCCCATTGAATTCTAAAAACACAATTGAAACAACCAAATATGCCCCGAGCTTCATCCTCTATGACACAACCGATATCATAAAATACACAAACCTCCAATGTCCGTCTCTTAAAAAAGTATTTTGGCCTAAAAAAGAGAAAAATAAAATATGGATAACTTTTACCAAGACCATCGTTTCCTTTGACAATCATAGATTTTACTCTCTTATATCTGAAATAACATGAAGTTTTCTTCCCAATGGTCCCACTAGAATTGTTCATATGGGTTAATGCATCGTCAAAAGATGAGTTGATTTTATATTCCATTAATTTAATTCACTTAATGGATCCATTATATGTCAATGAGTATGGATATGAGACTGAGTTCCATATACCCAATAATGGAATCAATAGAATATGATATGGAAACCAAGGGTACCTAGGAAGAACTAGTCATGTAAGGATCCAAACATCTCACTTTGCCCAAACTAATACAATTAATATTATAGAAGCTCTAGAAATATCCCTCTATCATGTTAAAACTGAACATGAAAATCTCCCTTCACCATGAAAAGGCCACTCTGGCCCAGTCAGGATAGAATATCTATTAAAATAGAATCATATGAAAAACATCCCTCACCATGTAGGAAGAAATGTTTTCCATATCCCACAACGAAAATATACACCAACAACTCCTGTTCTGAGGGATAATCCATATTAATCAAATTTTCAAGCCCCCAATGTGCATGTGAAGTAGAATACCAACTATAGGATTCACACAACATTATTCCATATGTATTAAATTCTGAAATATTTATCCTCGCTTCCATCCAATCTATTTATCCTGGATTTTATAATCTTATAAAAATACCTTAGGGAATAAGAAATAGAATATTTTATAATACAACAAGAAATTGAAGATTAATTGGATGCTTTCATGGTATAATGAATATATACCAATCATGTTCAATTACATGTAGTTATTTCCTTTAAAATTCAAGATAATGATACCAATATGCAAGGGAACATCCGAAACATTTAGTTGTCTGGCAGTATAAATTATGTTGATATACGAAAAGTTTTCATTGAAAATGGATCTATATTTTACCTCCTTCCAATATAAAAACTTATTTTTTCGGGGATTAAATTAGAAAAAACTAACACTTGTTTCCATAACCTTTCAAGTCTATGAAAAATGAGAACAGAATCCATTGGGCTAAAAGAAGCTCAATACTCAGTTTGGAGACCATGGAGCCAATTCAGAATTTCTAGTCATATGGGAAAACAAAAAACTACAACATCCTATTGGGACATCCTAGCTTTCTTCATCACATTGAAATTAACTCATCCTATCATCAATGAATCAAATATTATATTAATGGAATAATTTAGACATTATACACCAATAAGGTCCCATTCATGTCATATGAGTCGCATTATATTGATGTAGTATTAGATGCGGGGAAAGATAAACAACCCTTGGTTAATTATGTGGAATGTGTCACTTCCAAAAATTGTATTGAAATGATCCTAGCATACCCCTCTAAACAACACGGAAACGAAATTTAGGATTGGGCTTCATTCACCTAAAATATACTTTCCTTATCGGTTCAATCCAATTTTATCCACAAAACATATGAGTTACATCAGACAACTATGTACTCTGGGACCATCTCTATATGGGGAATCTATGTCATGGGACTATATAATCTAGTTATAGATAACATGTTCAAGTGTATAATCATATAAAAATACTTATATTCCAAATTGACAAAAGCAGTATCTCTCAATGATTTCAAATAAATAAACATTTTATACTATGTGAAATCCATCATCATTTACATATTTGGTGATTCTCATATAATAATAGTGGTCTACGAAGCCAATTACAATTTTTTTATTAGAAAACATATTAGGATTATGGTATCAAGACCAACCATTCATCCTACTATCATGTTGTGACTATCATATAGATAGAGTCCATCAATAAGTCTCTATCCTGTATACTCCATAAGATGGTAGATAATATTAAAAATTATGGGAATACAAGCTCTTGTATACTCTATTGTATTACCAAACCATGACCTACACTGCCACATTAAAATACCCATACTCATTATAAAAAGAGATAAAAGAGGTTGTACCCATCATAGTTTAATTTCCCTTTCTCTGCATCACCAGCAGTTATAAACTATCCAAATTTGAGAAATCCCATAAATGAATTGATGAATTGGAGTGACTCAATGAAAAGTAATTTCATCAATGAAATCATTTTTAAATTTACAAAATCTAAATTTCAATTTACTATAATAAAAAAATCCTTCCGGTCTTTCCTCAAAGTTGAAGAGGTGTTGGTTCTTTAGATTCCAATGATACTCCGAATGAAAACTAAAAATATATAATTGAAATTGGAGAGAACGTACGCCATACAAAATGTCTATTCTATTAGATTTTATTCTTAGAACTCAGTTGATGTAAATATCAATACATCTCCCACCAATGCAAGTTTATTTACAAAATATTTTCTATGAATTCATGATACATAATCCAAAAAAATTGATGGTAAAATGTATGGAGCATGTCCCGACATCATGACATTAAAATATAATTCCATCATCCTGACCGAATGACCATAAATTGTATGATTAATAATCATATCTACATAAAATTAATCTACATAGAATCAAGGGTCACATTTACATAGACATAAACCAACAACTAACATCCTCACTGCATATTGTTAGACTACACGATAGTATTAATTTAAATAATCAATTCTCTACACACAATTCAGTTACGTGAGGGAGAAAAAAGAAATTTTCCTATTACTATTAGGGATATAGATTTGTGTATGATGTCTCATCCTCTAGAACTATGTGTGTTGTGATTCCTATCATCACATGACATGTAGTGATTCCTAGGCACTCCATGTTGGACCAAACAACAAATTGACCTCCATCATGGGATGATTTACTTTTTCATGTTTTCTATAAATCCATATTTTCATGTTGGCATTATGGTTCTTTCATTCCTTTAGGATCATCCTTCTCACATTCCCTTGATGTATGATGATAAACTCCATGGAGCTATGGTATACTCACCCGATAGGATGCCTCCATGGGTTTTTGGTCATCTAACCTTCATTTTCATGATATACAAATCCATTGATTCACATTACATGGGAAACATAGAAACAATTTAATGTCATATCCCGGGTCCAACTACCCATAATAAAACAAATTCCCCCTACCTGCATATGGACCAAACCTATGCATGGGATTTTCTTTCAAGAAAATCATATGGCTTAATTCCTATTCACATGGGATATTTACTGATTTCTATATATTCTATCTTTGGTTCCATCTATAAATCTTCTCAGCTATTTATCCTATTGGCCTATGTTTTCTTTTTGATTGTGATGTTTTCAACTGGTACTCTTAGGTCCTCATTCATGTAGGGTCATAATGGTTTCACCATGAACCTCCCATTTTACTGCTTACTCTCCCTCAATCCACATAATATGATGTGAGATAGTGCTACCTATATCCTGGAAACACGATGGTAAATTACAATATGTAATCAGGATTCCCTCATCTATGAGTATACCACCATCGACATGGACCATCAACCATTCTGTGTTCCAAAATTCTATCCTTCTTGAGTACGAATCATATCTGCATTGTGTTTTCCATTCATTATAACTACGTAAAATATGATTTGATACATGTACAAAATATGCAGTTATTTCTAAACCATGTTTCATGTAACAACTATAAGATTAAGGAAAAATTCTCCCTCATTATCGATCTATCCGATAAGGAATGTTCATGTCGATAATTATGTATGGAATTATTCTCATTGCAAAAAGATATGTTGTGATGCCTAGGATATGTTTCCTAGTCATATAAATGGATCAAAGAAAAAAATGCCTCGTCCCCTACATGCATTGCCATACATGATAATTTGAATTCAGGCCCCTCATTCAATGATCCATTAACGAAACAAAAAAACCCCTACGTATGAGTCAAATCTATGTAGGGATTTTCCCATTTCATATAGAATCATGATCTGAATGTTTCTTATAACCACAAACACATACTTTAAAATAATCAATCACCATGCACTGAGCAATTTATGACCTTCAAAACCGTTCCTAGACATTAGACGTCGAGGTTTAGTGTGTTGAGGACACCATTGGATGACTATGAATAAAACCCCTCAATTTTCTATGTAAATGTTTCCCAAAAAATGGCCTGTCAACCAATGATTTTTTTCCACATGAGGATCTTTTCCTACCTCAATATTCTTTAATCACTCTAATTTCATGTATCATTTGTCAAGCTCCATGAACCCATGGAATAATGGATTACACACTCCACCCCTCATGTTCAAAGAATGTTAGAAAATATAGGCCTGATTATACTCCAAATTATCATGGGTTCTATAAAAATAGGTCCTAGACATATAAGCTTAAATTGTTCGAATCCTATTCAACCGCACTACATGACATTAAACTGCACTGACAATGTCCTAGTTTCATGCCACTAAATTTCATGGTATTAAGAACTATGTATGTCTTTATTTATATCAGAACAAGATACATAGTGACACCTGAATCTCATATTTTGTATCTATCCATGAGAAATAATGTTCCCTCTTTTCCAATGTATGGGACATACCTATACAATAAACTTCTAGAGTCAACAAAAAATGCCCCCAATGTTAATATTCATGAAATATATCCACATAGGAGACACCAATATGATCTTCACTCCATTGGTGAGCTCATATTCAAAACAAAAAATTCCGCACTCCAATACGTAAGATACAATTTTTGGGGAAATTTTAATATGATCCTCACCCTATTAATGAGAAACTATAAAAAAGAAAATTCACATTTGACTACACAAGTGTTTTCTTATCACTTGGGAGAACATTTGAAGAACTAGTTTTGGATTGTTTCGTACCATTATAGGATACATCATGATTCCAAAACAATATGTTTTAGGTCTAGCCACCCCTTCCCTCTTCCTTCACATCAGGTAATATATGTACATACTACAAGACATTATACTACTCGAGTTTCTCTAAACTACATAAATCATAATTAAATCCATTGAATTACACATAGTGACTCCCATATATCCTTTATTGGCATCATCCATAGCATGAAATAAATTTCTCTTCGATGTGCATGGGTAATTCCATTATTGGGAACCCTCTTATATAAGAATAAGGGGAACATCTATACCCATTTCCAGGAAATTTAGTCTATAAATATTCATTTCATATTCAAGAACACTCCTTTAAAAAACCACACACTATTTTCATAATGTTATGAATCCCAATAACCCTCCCTGCCAATTGGATTTAGAGGACCAGTGGCCAAAGAACAACTTTGTTTGACGATGCACAATTTGCCCTGATTGCCTCTATATATTTTTTATAAAAACATTCCTCTTACTCAAACTCAAATTCAGCCTCAGGAGTGGATTTTCTATCTCTATATTCCCCTATGATTATTATTTCTAAAGTCATTATTTGGATTCGGAAACACCCATATTTCATTTGATATCTTTCTCCCCCATCATGCATGAAGATGAAAGAACATTCCTATTCAGACCATCATGAAAATGGTGAATCATTTCACCCTAGTCCGAGATAGGTTTCCATAAATCATACATCTCAAATTTAATTGTTGTATGACATTAAACTACACCTTGCTTTAACCGTCATTTACTCAAGCCAAATTCTTATCGGAGTGGTTTCCCATACAATTATAATACAAATTCCCTCAAGTTTTTAGACATCACTCTTTTGAAATGTCACCTTTTGTGGTCTTGAAAAATCAAAATTCTCTTAAAATTACATATCAATAATAAAGAGAAGGTCTGAGTCCTAAGGATTCCCTTTGTTATTATACACAATATACCCCCCTTAGATATACAAATGTATCCCCAAAAAATTCTTGTAAACCAAATCAAAACTCATACCCCGCAAAGGATTTTCCTTCCTCTGTATTCCATATAAAAGTTGTGTAAAAAAATATTCTTATTGTTAGTACTCACATACATTCCCTGTATCATGTTTCATATTTTAAAATCATAAAACGAGGGTAAATTAATATACAACATTCATGTGTGTAAGGTATTAGAAATTTCTTAGCCAAAACATCCTATTTGGGCCCTCGTCCTAAAATTTATGGTAAAAAATATCCGACCTAAACATCATCGAAATTAGTCATGTATTCAAGACTCTAAATAGTCAATGAAATGGGATTCCAAATATGCCTGGTCAAAAACCCACAAATGGAACCCGAGGTGAATGTCATGTGCCAGCAAAATAAAAACAATGCTTTTTATTTTTTAGGAAACAATAAATTGATTAAATGATGAAGAGACACTAACCTTAATAGTTATAAACACCAAAAAGGTCATCCTGTGAGGAATTCAAGTTATTCATACTAATCCCACTTAATAGTGTAATTGAAAAAAAATAGGGTGATAACTGAAAAGAAGAAATTTTCATAGGGTTTATTATAAAACTCTATATAAATTCAAACTATTCTTATTGAGTCCCATGATTTAGGAAAAAATATACCATTATCTAACCTTTCATTAAATCGGGATAATTCTATATCTAAATATCACGATCTTTTTCCCAATCATAACTCATTTAAATTAGTGCATTTTTTGGATCCTTAAGTCTCCACAAATAAGATAGATACAATTCCATTCATTTAGAAATAGTTAAAAATATATTATGATGAATACAAAAGGAAATATTCGAACAGAAGTGTCCACGGAGTGAAAAATATCTTCGTAGACCACCACATCGCATGGTGATCCACTACATCATGAATAACCCATGAAATAAATAGTTCATTTGATGGAAACACAACCACTATATCCAGAAAATGAATCCATATATGATTTATGAGAGAGAATTTGTGATTTATACTACTGAAAAAAAATTACTCACTAAATAAAAAGTTCACAGGATGAGCTCGTTTGTCAATTCCCCCAAATTAGATGATTTTGTTTGCAAGTTTTAGGTTTTTATTTACACCCCAAAAAATTATGTCCTTGATTAGTAAGCAATTCACTGGACTAGACATACTCTGTGAGCTCTCAAAAAAGAAACATAGTGGCCTACTGCAGACAACTGACCATAGTAGTATTTGTTCCCTCCCTTCTTATATAAATATATCTCAATGGGGTATCCTAGGTAATTATCTACACCTCCATCCATTCTCTTCTTTCATATCATTTTTCCTTATGTTGACCCCTATAAGATCCAGCCAATCAACATGAGGCCAAGGCCCCTTCCAAAGACACATGGTATAAATTATAAGATCATTGGGAATATTAGCATGTCCATTATGTATTACAAACCCTTGTTGAGAGAATTCATTTGTTTAATATCCCAAAAAAGGTAGACCTCTAAAATTTCTTCACGTTTACATTCATGTTGCAACATGGGTTATAGCCTTGGAATGCTCTTATGAAAATCCCCATTAAAGGGATTGAGTTTAACCATTGGACTATCCCTTCGATGAGGGCCAGTTTTGAACATTCCCCAATTTGTCATTACAAATTTCAGGGCACTACTCCCAATGTTAGTCCTATTCCATTTTTATTAAAATCATCTCTTTTGTACCTCTTTTCCTCCACCTAGGTCATAACTAGATAGGTCACCAAATGTGACTGTCCTGGATATGAAAACCGGATAGGAAATGTGCACACTCAATACCCTTTATCTCTCCCCTTGGCCTCCAGAACCATCCATTGGCGGATAGGGTGAGTTGTATGATCTTATCTAATAAATCATATTGTTTATTATATAGATAATGACTCACATAGTCATACAGTTGAGTAGAGATTATAAAATACACATGATATCATTCTTTAAATGTTCCTCTTAAATGGTATAAGTCTAAAAAAACATACATCAATATTAAATGAGCCATAATCCCAATGAAGAAGCACTAAATAGACAGCTTCCTTATGTAAGCCCCAACATCGCTCCTTAACATGGCCTCCTATAAATTGTATGTCCCATGAATAAAGAAATATGTGTGCTTTGTATCCCAACTAACAATGATATGTAAGAATCATCCTTGATGACCAAACCCATCACCCAAATACCCCCAAAAGATCCCACGACCATATTCTATGTAGCGTTATATATACCTACAAGACTACATCTCTTCTAGACATTTTAGTCCAATTACACATAAGTTCTGCACCATCCTTGACCAAAAACACAATGCTTGAATTCCTTGACTGCGTGATGTTAAACATCATGGTTGGGTCCTTGTTACATGACCATAAAATGTGATGTTTCCACTTAAAAGGTTGCAATCTACATGGGTTCAAAATTGTCAAATAAGGAATCTTAGGAAGCAAATTTCACGAGTTCTATCCAAACATAAAAATACATTTTGTTTCCCCTTGATGACGGTAATCTCAAGAGATCTCATCACGTATCTTAAAAAAATTATCCCAATAAATGTCCGAAGAATCCCTAATACATCCCCAAAATGTTCACATTTATAGGGAACAATGGATATATTCATGTCCCTCTATTGGTGGGGAACCTTAGATATATATATATTTGTAATCCTATTTGTATATACAATAAATCATTACCTAGGTTTAAATTGTGAATACATTACTGGGAATAAAAAAGTAATTTTTGACCATATCTTAAATCCATAATGGAGTCAAAAAACTGGGAATAGTTCCCCCAAAATGTTTTTGGTAAGCCTAACTTCCCACCCCCTTGACTAAAGTGAGTTCTCAAGTGTCATTTTCCATGTTACCAAATGAGAACATACTATTGGAATATAGGTCCATGAATCATATATATGAGATCCATTTCAAATTTCCATCTCCACTAAAAAAACAAATCAGAGACCATTCAATGTTCTTGTATCTGAAATCATTGTTTTCACACCATTGAATCCCCTATAATCAACCGTTTCGGACAAAAAATTGACTTTGGAAGAATCGAAATGATGAATATGGCATGAATGACTTATGTACGGACCCTACTTCATAGGATAAATATTTTATAATACCCATTCCTTGTTAGACCATTGGATTCCCAACCTTGGATCACACCTTTGAGGGAAACACAACCACACCTCAATCTGATAAATTATGTTCCATGTATAACTCATTGTCTCTATTAGCAGTTTCAAATAGAAATTTTAGTTCAAAATTTTTCAGTCACAGGAAAATAAGAAAAAACACTAGTAATTTATTGATAATTTATAAAGAAAATTAATAATTAATTTTAATGTGTATGAATCAAAGTCCCATCAAACAGACACATGATGAGATCAGTATGACTCAAATTGCATTTATTCAGTTTAAAAGGAAATTTTAGTAAAAAAGTAACAAAAAAAAGAAAATGAATTCAAATTATTTTGATACATTATTAAAATGATCCATACGTAATTTTTGTTGTCTAATAATCATATGAACATAAATCCAATTCATAGTTGTGATCATTGGGACTCAAAGTGTCTATTTTATATTAAATTAACATTAACAGACAAGTGGGATACTTTAAAACGAAAATTAGAATTTGGGTTGTTTTTTACATTATCTAAATTTTTCATATTTCATTTTTGAAATGTTAGAATTAGGGCCACCACATTCTAATACATGATGTTCCCAGAATGACTCAAATTCCCATTATTAGGTTAAAATTGACATTTTAGTTCAAAAGTGTCACTCATGGAAAACCATGAAAATTCCCTCAAACTATCTTGATAATTTTGGATACTGATTCATAATTATTTTTTTATGTTTTGGATGTAGTCTCACGTTATAACAACACACCATGTAAATGGTATAACTAAAAGTGTGTTTGTTTGGTCAAATATTACATTTTATTAAAAAACAAGTTGCATAATTTAAAACATGAAATCACATTTGAATTTTATAAATTATATAGTAAAATTATCCATATCTATTTCATGATGTTTAGGAATCTACCCCACCTTGATATGATGGAAGGTGTGACCGGTGTGACATCTGGTGTGTACATAGATTTAAAATTGGCATTAATTTTTGAATAAAATGACATCTTTCATACTCAAAACATGATCAAATTCATTCAGTTTGTTTTTATAACTATGGAAAATGATCTATATGTAATTTTTGACATGTTGTAATGAATTTAACCTCAATATGATACTAGATTCCCCAACTATGAGACAAAGTGTCTTTTATTATTTTAAACGTTATATTTTAGTTCAAAATGACTCACTCATAGAAAACCAAGAAGAAAACCATAGATTTCCTTGTAAATTTTTTTAAAAAATTCTTGATATTTAATTTTTGATGTGCAGAAATTAGTACCACATAAAACTGAATGATGATGTGTCCTATATGACAAAAATGGAATGAATATTGTTAAAAATGTCATTTTAGCTAAAAAAGGGGAGTGATACATTAAAAACAACTAAAATGACATCAAGTTGTTTTTATACTTTATGAGAATGATAAATAAGACATTTTTTCAATAAGATCCTATATCACCTCATTCTGACATATAAATAAACTTGTATGACTCCATGTGTGTCTTTTTATTTAAAATTAACATTAAATTTAATAAAAAATACAACGACATAAAAAAAATATAAATGCATTTAGATTGTTCTGATACTTTAGGAAAATGATAAATATGTTATTTATAATGTCCATGATTTATCAACACATCAACTTGGTACACCTTGTTCCAAGTATGACTAAGAGTGTCTGTTATCGATTAAAAGTTATAATTTTAGATCCAAACATGCCCCTCACCAAAAATAGAGAAGATGAACTTGTATTGTATTGGAAATTTATGAAAATGATTCAGAAGTCATTTTTCACATTTACAATCCCATATCACATAAAACTGACACATGATGTGACATATTTGATTCAAAGTAAATGTTTCTAGTTTAAAATGAAATATTAGTAAAAAGAACAATTGAAATATTCAAAACCAATCAAACACATTCAGATTGTTTTGATACATTATATATATAATATATAAGTCATTTTTTAATAAAAAACATTGTGTGATGGGTAAGAGTATGTGTGTGGCTTCCTATTTACAAATGATAGTAATTTTAGTAAAAAAGGAAACTAACAACCTCGAAACCAATAATATTCATTCAAACTATTTGGATACATTATAAAAATCATCCAAAATTCATTTTTTACATGTAAGACTCATTTTAACCTCAATATAATATGTGATGTTCCTAGTATGACTTAATGTGTTCCGTGATATCTTAAAATAGACATTTTATTTAAAAAATGTGAAACCCTGAATACTACGAAAATCCACTAAAATGTTCATTATAGTTTACATAAATGATTTCTAGGTAATTTATCACATTTATTAATTAGTCTCTCATTAGACTGACACACGATGGATCAATATGGAACAATTTGAATGTTTCCAGTTTAACATTTAATTTTATTAAAAAAACAAAATAGATATACTAATAAATAAGAAAGAAACAATAATATTATTTTTATACATTAGTAAATTCTCTATACATATGTTCTGACATATAAGAATTTTCTGCACCTCAATCTGAGGTATGGTCCCACTGGAATGTCTTAACGTGTCTCCTTTTATTTTAAATTTATATTAATTTTAGAAAGAAAAGAAAATTTAAATAGAGGAACCCAAAAAATTCATTTAGATTATTTTGATATTTAATAAAGAAGTATATAATTAATATTTTATAGTCGTAATTATAAGCACCTCAATGCAATACAAAATATGCCAAATATGCGTCAAACTAGATGTTATCATATTAAAATTGTTATGTTTGCTCAAACATTTTCACTAACTAAAAATTGAGAGAACTAATATAGATTTTCTAGATAATTTAGTATAATTATTCATAATACATTTCTGATGTGTAGGAATGAGTCTCACATAAAACTAACACATATTGTGAATTTTATGACTTTAGGGGAATGATTCTCATTTAAAATGGCTTTTTTGTAAAATAAAAAACCTATCATACTCAAAACCAAGAGAGTGAATTCAGATTGTTTTGATTCATTCAAACATTGATCCATAAGTAATTTTGGGATGTGTAGGAAAAAAAGAACATCAATCTGACGAATTGTGGGATGGATATGAATCCATGTCCATGTTTTCAATATATAAGTTTCATTTTATTTCGAAACACATATCCCATCACAAAAACTGTTAAAATTATATCAGATTGTTTTCTAACAAATTTATATGTTATTACATAATTAATTTGTTAACATTTTTATCTTATAATTATTTAGTTAATTTTCAATGATATAATGCTTGAATATGATCATTATATGATCCGATGTGCAAGAATCAACATCAACTCAATATGATAAACAATATTCATAATGGGACTCAATGTTTAGATTAAAAATAACACATTTAATTTAATTTATTTCGTTGTAGAATAACTGACCTATAAATTGTTTTATTATATATTTTCTTTCTTCTTTATACTTGGAGTAATTTATTTGGAAATTTAATGAATATTGATCTAGGGAATGTTATGAAGGACCATTGATTTTTTTTCAATGTCTGTGATAATTTTCAATTACTCATGTAATTTTATAAACAAATGTTTGTAATTTCTATAATAAAGTATTTTTTAAATTTTATTTTAATTATTATTTCATTTAGAATCCTTATTTGAACATGTTTATGTTGTTGTCTCTAGTACTATAGTGTGATGTAAAATTATCAGCACACTGCAGTGTGCCCCTTTATCATCTCCTATAAAACTGTGAATAAAGGGTCCCTTCATCAATTAATTTCAAACACTAATAAAGGGATATATTTATCAGTTATTTAATACAAATATTTAAAGGAAACCATTTTTAATGAAAAATAGGAGTTGAAAAATGAGTTCCCTTATCAGTGCTTCTAAAATCTCTAAAAAAGACATCTAATCAGTGTTAAAAAATGCACTGATAATGGACCCATTTACAATGATTTTCTAGTTCTGATAAAATACTAGGTATTTTAATCACGATCTGAAAGTTAGTAGTTGTTTGCCCCATGAAAGGATGATTTAAATTATTTTAAAGGAATTTCTTGTAATATTGACCATTCACATAACATCAATCAGATTTAATCTGAATATACAACCAACATTCAATTCACGATACTTGGTTCCTTAAATTTATTGACCACATTAAACAAATAGAACAAAATAATTTAATATATGAAACATATAATTTTAATAATGAATCATATTGTATATATATTATTTTTGGATATTATATGGATAATTTTCATGACTGTGCACTAAGACAGTGAGAGATTCCTAGGTCCAGTGTTCTTGGAATTAACATTTAAAATATATTAAATATATTAAATAGCATGTTCAGGTATTTTTATTGAAAATGTGGAATAACATAAAAATGGGGTGATCAGATCATAAATCTAATGGAAACATTGAGTTCATAGAATGTCTTTTAGCATAGGTGAGACATAAATTTGTTCATCACATGTCATTTGTGAAGAATTCATCACAAGAATAAATGAAAAAACAAATTAAATAATTAACATATTTTTTTATTTTGACGTAGTGACTATTTCCACATTTAAATTAATGGTTAGAATATTTTTCTATGGTTGGTCCCTCAAACCCTAAATATTTATACAACTATTTGGGAGTGTTCTTAGTGAACTATAATAGATTATGATCAGATCCAGGATTGTTGCACCAATAGAGTATTTGGATATTGCCAACGATATCAACACAACCAATCATCATCAAAAAAGTATCTAGCCTCCATGTAAGATTTTTTTTTTAATTTCATTTCCAGTTTTATTAATACAAGGTGAATGTTGATCAATTATATGAATAAAACGGATACACACATCGTCCGTAGAATCAGATTAACGGAATTACTATAATTTGTTTTATTATTTTAATACTATTTATATTCCTTCTTCTATGTCAACTAACGTAAAAATTATATTTTATTATACCATAAGTTTCCTATTAATGGGTGAGGGTTAACCAAACATGACATCAAGGACATAATAACATAAATTATGCCCCATAATTCCACAATCCATTAATAACTAACTTATGCCAATAAAGGAAAGCTCCTCCAAAACATAACAGATGTAACTTCCATCTTACACCTTCTCATCGTTGCTCAAAAATCTATCTTGTGGATATTTTTACGGGCATGGAACCACTGAAAAATGTCAATCCCTACCAAATTTTCATATCCTAATAACTTTAATATGAAGAAATCATCATACTTTGGAACCCATATGAGGCACCCCATGAACATGGTTTGGTTTCATTGGCCCTTGAATGCGGGCATGGGTCACATCATCACAGAACATAAAAAAGTAATCCACTATGAAAAATATTCCTCAAGACACAAAATTCATCATTAAGCATAAAAATAAATGGTATTTTCTACCCCCTGAATGATAGAACCAACACTAGAAGATATCATCCCTAAAAAACCCCACAAGACTCCCTCAAATCCACAGCTGCAGACAACAAACCTGAATAATCGAGATCCTCTAGGATGTGAGAAGATAATCCAATTCCCGAGAGGGTAGGAAGACCCAACAACCATACCATAGGATAATCATCTAAGAGTTTGTCCATGGATATCTGGACAAGAATAACCGCTATGGGAATGAATCCAATATGATCTGAGCCGAGGAGGAACATGCACCAGAGGCCAAAATGAGCAAGCATGAGGAAAGAGAGAGGAACTTCTGAAGGCTGAAAATGATGCCACCCTATTGACTTCAACATTTCAAAGCTCATCAAAACACATCACTTCCATCAAAACCATTCTCAGAGACCACAACAACCTCCCAAAGCACACACCCATCCCGAGAGCGATAGAGAATACCAGAACGACCACCCTTGCGGAAAAATACCTAGAACTCAACCCCTTCCCCATAGAAAATATGACCACCCCACACAATGGAAGGATGAACAACCTTCATCACAGAATCATGACCTCCCCGCACTTATAGATCCAAGCCTCATATGAACCACTATTTCTCTAATATTTCATTGCAGATGATCGCACCTAGCCATGCCGCCACAAAGGAGCCACCAATGAACCTCACCACCACCTTGAGACATCGCCATAAAAGAACTCGCCCCTCTATGACACTTGATGTGAGACATATATGAAGCTTTCTTCGTACCTAATACTTCTCTATGGAATACCACACCCCATCGTGGTAGATCAGACCACATGCTGCTAGATCCGAGCCCACATGAACCTCATTGCTGTAGAGAGAGAAGCCACCCTTCGTTGTAAAATTTCACCTCACTACAGAAAAACGAACACCCCATGTCAACTTGATCAAGGCCATAATGTATGGTGTCCCCCCATGAGACTAGAGTTTTATCCTCTATCATATATTATTCCCAAGGTAAATTTTATGAAATCAGTGCGAAACCCTTGAGAAGGGAGTTTATCCTCCATCTAATTAAACGTATCGAAAGGATTGTGGTTTCATTGACATACGATCCACTATGTAATGGCTTGATCCATATTTGGTTCATGGTGTCCCATAATACATTTGGGTTTGACCTCTATATATGCATCAGTTTCTCTATAGACCATTGAGTTTTCATCGGATGGGCCTAATGATCAAGACCATGTCATAGAGTGTCTCATATGATAGAATTGATTATGGAGTTGAATATCATGGAATTAGAATTACATAAAGAATAATCACGTGGATTGATGTTAGTTATGAAATCATGGTTTAATGGTGTCATTCATGATATTTATTAGTGTTTATATTATAAATTGACAACTATATATTGCATTGAGGCGACATTAATTGGGGATTCGTTTTTTCTTTTTTTTGGTGTCCTAATGAGTATTGTAATTTTCACCCATGCATGTGACTTTCTAGTATGTGTCATGTCTGATAATATGATGACCCTTTTGATAGTGTCTCAGGTGGACATGGAGTGGATGGAGTTTAGATTGAGTTTGTTAGACCAATATGGTTACTAAGAATATTCTTTTTTTACTTTATTTATCAATCTTTGAGTTGGTTTTACTCCTCAGGGTTTTTTTTGGGCTTATTATTGGAACCATTCCCAATTTTAGTAATTTATTGTCATTCTCTATTGTGAGATATTTGATGTATTCATGAATTATTCCAGTTTTTTAGACTTAATCATTATGTGGACTTGTAAATGATTGTGTGTGTAAAAGTTCTTTAAGATAATGCCACTAATTTTTCGGTTATACCTACTCGGTGTGGGTCTCTATTCCCTTCCTTATTGGAGGCGGGCTTGGGGTAGTAATGGGTTGAAATTCGGTAGGTCAGGTTGTGAAAGAGTGGTATCCCAGTTGGTTGGTTCTACCTTAGTATTGGTGTCAGTTATATTTTTTCAGGGAATTAGAGATTATTGTTATGATTTTGACTTTTAGTCTAAGTAATCCAGTGTTGGTGTGATGATTTATGTATCCATACACTAGGACCTTGATCACATTCTTTTCAACTCAATACAAGTAAAAAAAATTTGAATGAATTTATTTTGGTACTTGGACCCTATATGAATGGTTGTGTTTCCCATTTACTTTATGAGTTAGCTCCCCATATATACTATTTTTACCTTGGTACATCTTATTTATTTTATTTAAGGATGCCTGCATGTAGAAATACAGGATGAATTCTACAACATGATCATGAGGATGATCTTCTAGGTGATGAGGCATAGGTATTGTGGTCTGTTCTAGAGTTATGAACTCCGGTTGGTTTACCATCTATACCATCACCAATTGAGTATCAACTATAACTATTTGTACCATATGAGGATACAAATAGGCTTAGTGTGAATAATGATTTTCCTATGTAGTGACTTCTTTGGTTTCATGGTGATTTAGACCCATATGTGGTTGAGGACTATATAGTGGATGTCACCCATATGTCCCACCTTGTGAGGATTCCTACAGATCAAATGGAAGTCCCTATGACAAGTCTTCATCTGGGATATTCTAGTAAATTGTGTATCATAATGACTCATACAGATGATGAGTCAACTCTCTCTTATTCATACCTTGAGCAACCCTTTAGAGAGGAGTTTGGTCCAGACACATTGTGATCAGTATTCATAGAAGAGCTTCGGTATCTGTATTAGGGTAGTACGACCATGGAAGAGTACTCAACCTGGTTTATTGTTCTCTCATGTTATTCATGGGATATTTCATGGGATCATTTATTCATTTAATGGAACTTTTAGAAGGGATTAAACTAAGACATCAGTGCTTCAGTAGTATACATTTACATTCCCACCAATGCTGGGTACTTGAGAAATCCCATAGGGTGGAGATAATTCTAGAAGAGCTGGAAAAAATAGAGTGATGTAGATATGGGAACTCAATAGGTGATACCTCAACATAAGGCTTCTGAAAATACTCATAAGGATCTAATAAATTCATATGCATCAATATTCGACCAATGTACCTAGGTTTAGTGGTTCAATGATCTAATGTTGGATCAAATAAACTAAGAGAGAGGTGGTGTTTCTCCTACGACAGTTCAGGACATCTATCTCCAGATTTTCCAACCCATTATATAGTTTATCATGATATGGTCGATGGATCAATGAGGTAGAGAAGGAGTTAGGATAAAGGTCATTAATTGTGTGAATAATTTGTTAGAGGGGTTATCAGGACTAATGGAGATGGTCGGTTGTTCGACCTATTACCAAAACTACCCTTAGGTGGTCCACATTAGGCTAAGGGATATGGTGGATAGGGGTGAGGCCAACCGAAATCCATGGATCCCTATGACCCCAAGGCTCAATGGATGGTACTAGGTATAATAGTTTCCTTTTATAATTTATCTAATGTATTTATAGACAGAGGTGAAACTCATTCCTACCTTTCCACTTACATCATGTGAGACATAGTGATTCTTGTTGATCATTTTTCCGACCTTTATGGTTGGAGACTTTAAAAAAAACATGACATAGTGACCGTGAAAATGAGATGGTATTGAGACATGATAATTGAGGTGAGATCTCTGTATAAGATGTTTTAAATACAGCAATGAGTTCTTATGGATTCATCTTTTGTTTTGATGCACTATCAATAGTTCATGAATGAATTGAATTGTGTTGGTGGATGATTTCGTGATTCATTACTGACGGAATGATGTTTTACCTGTTGGGTGAAATGGGGACCTTGGATGGGAAGGATGAGACTAGGTATAAGAGAGTTCAACAAATTACTATCTAGTTGGCTAGATTCTCTCAAGGAGAAGTTTATGCATTGGGCTATCAGTTTATTGGGTTGGGGGAAGAGTATGAAGAAGTTGTTCATGAGGATGTATCTGGATAACCTTACCACAAAGAGTGGAACATTTACATAAAATTTCATCTCAGGACTATAGTAATATATTTAATAGCATATCATTTGGATCCTATAGTGCTTCGAGAGACAAGGTTGCAATTGGAGGACTTGTTGGAAATGGATATGTAAGACTAAGCTTTTCCCCCTAGTTCGCCCAAGTGTTGTTCCCCAAGAATTCAGATAGGAGCTTTTGGTTATGTGTGGATTACTAGCACATAAACCGAGTGACCGTAAAGAATAAGTATCCACTACACAGGATTGGCGGATTATTTACTAATTAGATAGGGGCATGACGGGACTAGAATATTGAAATTATATTAGGTTATAACCAGCTGTGAGTATGAGATGAGGATATAAAAAATAAGATATTCCGTTGTATCTATTGTAATTATGAGTACATGGTGGTGGCATTCAGTGTGATTAATACCCCTGTAGAATTTATGGGACTCATGAATCATGTATTTCATCCATTCTTCGTCGAGATCATTATAGTCTTAATCGATGATGTCCAAGTGTATTCACTATTCGTGTAGCAACATTCCAGATACTTAAGATGATCCAGGATACATTCAAAAGGCACTATATTTTCCATAATTTCTCGAAATGCCAGTTTTTGATTCAATAGGTCAACTTTATGGGATAAGTCATCATGGATGCTAGAGTATCAGTGGATCCACTGAAGGTCGAGCCAGTGATTTCTTTGGATCCACCGATGAGTGTTATGAGGTATGGAGTTTCCCTAAATAGATGGGGTACTATCAAAACATTGTAACTATATTCTCCAGGGTGGTAGCACCATTTATATGTTTGACTTAGAAGGAGAATATAACAACTGTTATATTTATTACACATTAATAATTGATTTAATACATAAAATTGATCGTAATACAACAAAAAATATAGAGAAGTATAGTGTATTTGGTAGTTAGGTAAATTACATAACAAATCCTAAAATGGGAAAAAATAGTATTGAACACATCCTTGGAATGATCATAATGTTCCAATAAACTTAAAACAGTATGGGATAACATGGGGAAAACATAAGAAGTGGTTATCTATAAAGCCCAATAGGGGAATAAACATGGTATAATATGAAGAATATGATTCATGTTTGAAAATAGTCATATAAATATGGAATAAAAATAAACATAAATAGAGATACAAGATATAGCATGGTAATACTAAATAAAAATGAGAAACGTGGAAACAACTTCAAATAATACATCATAATCATATGTCAAGGAAAAATCGTCCAATAACTTGTGGAAAAAGTATCATAAATAAATCGGGTTCAATACCTATCCCAACATGACATTTCCTGACAGTAATCATTATCCAATGAATTAGAGAATTTTATGGGTTTACTAATCATATTCATTTAATTATCATGCTTATGAGGGCCATATAGATCATACAACACAGGTTCATTGATCATCATAATTCATTCCATGATTATGATGTGTGGAATACTTATATATAATTCCACAGATTAATAATTATATTTTCATATAGGTGTATTTCCCTGATAAAAAAATGTTGATGGTGTTAACTACACAATTGTTTGGAAATGAAAATGTATAGTGAGAATTCTCAAGCATAACAACATTACATAAAAATAATAAAAATGGTTAATGACGTAAAAAAGGGTATATTATCATTTAATCATAAGACAGTAATTAATATGGGCATTGAAGGAAATGTACCGAAATTATGAAATGGATATATAATGAATATTTTCGCAATGAAACATGAATAAATACGAGAAGGTTAGGTTTGGGATATCTTCCTCCATTACCCGATCATTGCGGATGGATTTTTCAAAATCTCTCCTGCCCGATGCTCCGGTATCCCATGGGGTCACTGTGTCTGGCCCTCCGGCAACCGGCGAGGGCTTGCCTCATCCTCCTGATCTCTCCTTAAGAGAAGCCCTTCTTCACCAGCATCCTTCGGGTGTAGTTATTCCTTAGAGTGCTACGTCCGTGGGCACCGAGGTTGCGTCTTATTTCTTTGAAAAAGGATCCCCTATGCTCGAGGTTTCTGCGACATCTTTTGCAGAGGCGGATTTGGATAATTAGTGGACGTTGTTTGCACGTTTCATTACGGATAAGCCTCCTCTGGTGTTTTTCAAAGATTGCTTCAGGCATTGGAACTTACATCATCGAGCTTCGGTGTCAATTTTTGATCGTAAATCCTTCTGTATCGTCTTAGCGTCCAGAGACGATTTTGACACTTCTTTGTGCAAAAACCTCGTTCTGTGGGGCGTTGGAGGTTCTCCCTCTCGTGTTGGTCAATGGATGTTCATTATGGAAGAGAGTTCTCCCGTGCGGCGGTCTGGATTTATCTTCCTGGGTTACCCCTTCCTCTCAAGAATGAATCCGTTCTTAAGGTCATTGGGCACTCTTTGTGTTGCTTCCTTTTCGAGGAGGATCATACTCTTCGTTTGGCGGAGGCTTCTATTGCTCGATTGTGCGTTGAGATGGATCTCTCTCGGCCATTACAGGATCATCTGTTGTTACGTATTAAAGGGCTATCTGATAGTCATAAACCTCTGATATATCCCGTTTACCCCAGGTTTGGTTCATCTTGCCATATTTCTGTACATTCTGTGCAGGTCTGCTACAAAGCTCGCTCGAAGGGTGTTGATGTCCAAGCGAATTCATGGTCTTCTGATTTGTCCCCTTCTAAAAGCATTGATGGAAGTGCTCAAGGAAGTGTTAAGGCTCCAGTTTACTATGAATTGTCATCGGTGGCTTTGTCTTCTAATTAGGCAGTGGAGGGAACTGCTTCTTCCAGTCCTGATTTGGTTCGAGTTCGCTGTTTTATGGGTAAGGAAAATTTTGTACATCTTTCAGTGGTAGATCCGTATCCCTCAGAGATGAGAATCAAGAAGATCTCTTCGCCTTAGGGATCTAGTTGTGGATAACTAGGTACCCATGTTTAGTTATATTTCTGAAATCCCAGTGGTGGAAGCTTGTCCGAGTGATCAGAAGGATTTTCAGTCCTCTCTGTCTAGGGGGATACCCCTCCTATCCTTGGACACCTGCACCGTGGTGTCCTCTCTTTCGCCCTTCCCAGTGCTGTCTTCTCCTCCATCCTTTCCAGCAATGCTTACTTCACCATTCCATCCAGGTGCTTCCTCATCTCTTTTGGATCAGAGCAAGAGTCTGGGCATGTGTTTCGATTCTCCAGAGGTCTCTTGCAGGGTGCTGTCCTGCGGTGGGTTATACTGTGCGGCATCCTCCTCGCAGGTGCAAATGGGTGTTAGAACCTGGTCAAAATCCAGAGCTGATGAGCTTGTATGTGAAATATCATCTCTTCATGGGAAGGGCTAGGTGTCGAGGGCCAAAGCCAGATGAGCGGGTGTCAATGTTTAATGTCGTAATATGGAATGACCGAGGCTTTGGAGCCAGGGTCAAGTCTGATTTTCTATTCAATGAGTTATGTAATAACCATGTCTCCCTCGTTGCTTTCTTGGAACCTAAACAAGCTTCCAGCAAAATATCTGAGTATGCACATAGGCTTAAAGTATGTGGTTTTGTACATGGGGTTCCTCCCAATTCACACATATGGCTTTTTTGGGAAGATCATATCAGTGTTGATCTACTGAGTACAACAGATCAATCTATTAACATTAAGATTACTGTGGGTATCCAAGAGTTTTTCTTCTCAATTATATATGCCAAGTGTAATTCTCAGGATATGGAGTCTTCATGGAGTGATCTATATGGATTCAATCCTGATGCGGCTCCTTGGATTGTTGGTGGTGATTTCAATATTGTTGCTAGTACAGAGGAGAAAAAAGGGGGTGGAGCTTTCCCCAGGAATGCCAGTCATTCGTTCGTTTATTTCATGGCACATAGTGGATTGTTGGATACAAGTTATGAGGGACGTATCTTTACTTGGTGTAATAATCAACGAGAGGGGAGGTGCTCTTTCTGTCGTCTTGACCGATATATGATGAACAACGCTGCATTATCTATGTTCCCAGACTCCAAAGTCCCTCACTTGACTCGGAGTTTGTCTGATCAATCCCTACTACTCATTTCCCTTGGTGCAGGTGTGTCGCGGGAGGATCATGATATATTTTCCAAATCTTGGGTGCAGGAACTGAGTTTTCTAGAGGTGGTCAGAGAAGCCTAGGACTCGCAACACCGGGGGAATCCATGGACTACATTTCATAAAATGCTTCGGCGGGTTAAAAATATTCTTCACAGCTGGAGAAGAACTATCCCGGCTCGTGATCATGATGTTTCTGAGATCAGTGAGGAGGTGGATCATCTGGAGAAAAGTTTCGAACAAGAATGGGATGACTCCATTTTTTATGAGTTGAGAAGGAAAAAATACTTTTTATCTGATAGTCTGCTTAAACTGGAAAGGGTGTCTAGAGAGAGAGCATGGGTAAGATGGCATCAGGAGGGGGTCTGGAATACCGGGTACTTCCATGATTTCATTAAGGAACGCCGGCGTGTTCAGAGGCCCAATATATGTAGGGAGGATGGATACTTTTCCTCAGATCCGTAGGAAGTCAGGGAAAAGGATAATGAAGTTATTCAATCTTTAATGGCTACTCCTAATCCTTCCATGGCAGGGGGTACCCGAGTGGTAATGCTGAGATTTTTTAGGGCATTTCCAGTAGTGTTTCAGAGGTCATTGGTGATGGCTTTAGAAGAATTCCTGATGAGGATGAAGTGCATGAAGCATCCTGGACCTTGAACTCGGATAGTTAACCAAGACCGGATGGGTTCCCTCGGTCTTTTTATAGGGCTTCATGGGAGATTATTAAAGGGGATCTGGTACGTACTGTTTATGATTTCTTCCTAGGAGGGGATCATCCACGTATTGCCTCTTCTACCAAAATGATTATTACACCGATAGTGGGTAATACTCAATCCATTAATAAATATAGACCCATCAGTATGTGTAACTTACCGTAGTAGATCTTAGCCAGCATTCTTAATAAGATATTGGCCATCCACCTAGATGAATGGATGAATCCAGAATAGCATGGTTTCATAAAAGGGTGGTCAATTCAAAGTGCGATTGGTCTGGTACAAGAAATGGTTAATGGATTCAACAACAAATCTTTCAGGGGCAATTTGGTGTTTAAATTAGATACGAGTAAGGCGTATGACAGGATGGAAGGGGGTTTTGTTCTAAGAGTCTTGGCTTGCATGGGGTTCTCCAACTGAACTATCTATCTCCTTTTCCATTGCTTAGCTAAACATGGATTTCTACTTTGTTCATGGGCATGAATTTAGGATTTTTCAATGCATGTTGTGGTCTCAGGCAAGGGGATCCTCTATCCCCTAATCTTTTCATTCTTGGACAAAATGCTTTTAGCTGGTACATTAATAAGGGAATCAGCGCAGGTAAAATCTTTCCATATCACAATAGGTATGCCACAAGGGAATTGCTCACATGATGTTTGCGGATGGCACTGTTATTTTTATCAATGGTAGTAGAAGATCTGTGAGGGGTACCAAAGGGATTGATAAGGAATATTTCAAGTGGAGTGGGCTGTTGGTGAACAAGGAAAAACACACATACTTTACATCAAGGAGGACCTCTATGTGGAGGGAGAGGCATTTGAGAGAAGGCTTGAGCATGGGAAGGGGATATTTTACAAGGGAATACCTTCGAGCTCCGATTAGTCCTTATTCCCTGAGGGTGAATAATTTTGATATGATTATAAGAAAAATTACAGGGCGTATCCAGGACTGGAAGAACATATTTCTTTCTTTTGGAGGTCGTATCACTCTAGTCAACAGTGTTCTTGTTTCCATCACTATGCATATTCTTTCTACTCTGGAGGTTCCAAAAACTGTAATATACAATTTGGAAAGGATTATGGTGTCCTTCATATGGTATGGTCATATAGAAGGTAGACACCATTGGGCATCAGAGAAACTGTTAGCAAGATCTCTATCTGAAGGGGGTATTAATATGAGAAGTGTATCTAGTACCATGCGTGGGCTCCATACTAAGTTAGCATGGGAGGATATGGAAGGCCGATCACTATGGCGAAGAATCAAGGAGTATGTATATGGCCTGAATGTGAATTCTTAGAGAAGGCGACCTTCTAGGATATGGAACTTGACCCTCCCGCATCTGGAAATTCTGCATCATCACTCTCGATGGATTGTGGGTAGGGGGAACATCAACTTTTGGCAGCAGGATTAGGGGGTAGGCAGACTATGGTTACCGGGGTGTCTGACCCCAGACTTATATTTTAAAGAGGCTAGTAATCACCCAAGATTCCTTTATTCTATCCTTGATGTGAGTCAAAGGGAAGTTTTTAGCACTATTGTTTCTAACGATGAGGAAGACATGCTGGTATTCACGAGCTCTTTGTCGGGTGCTTTCTCCATTATGAATTTTGATCATGTGTCGAGGAACATAGTGAATGATGATTCATGGGGGGAGTCTCTGTGGTGCAATGATGACCTCTCAAAATTAATCTTTCTGTTATGGCTTGTGCAGAACAAGGCTTTGTCGACCGATGACAACCTTCAGAAAATGTGTGTAAATATGGCTTCAAGGTGTTCATGTTGCAGGTCTTCCAACGAAGAATCAGTAGGAAACCTTTTCTATGATAGTGAATGGGGCAGAGGGATTTATCAGGCCTATGGGGGTTTCTTCAGGTGGAATGGTTATGGAGGATCTCCTGCTGACTTTCTTCATGCTTGGTTTAGTGGAACTGGAAACCAAGTGGCGGAGAGAAAGGCCAGATCGATCATCCTAAGTGTCAGGTGCTGGAAAATCTGGAAGGCCCGGAATGAGGGTCGACACAATAACGGTTCAAGATCCATGGACTACATTCTTTTCAAAATGAAAAACAATATCAGGGATCTTCTTCGTTTATCACTGGATTGTCATTCGGTGCCTTCGGTTAAGGCTTTGGTCCAGTCTATTCCTACCGATCACCAGGCGAACAGTTTAGTGCAGGGATGTTGGGTAAGGTGGTGTCCTCCAAGCCAATGACTCAAACATAATTCAGATGGGTCGTTGCGCGGGGGGGGGGGTGGAATTCATGTGGGTGGTGTTGTGAGATATCAAGCTGGGTCAGTGCGTGCGGCGTTCACTGCTTCATTCATGGATGGTGAGGTTCTTCAGGCAGAGTCCTTGGATTTAGCTAAGGGTTTGGAGATGTGTTCCAGCAGTCAGATTCAGTTGACGGTGGTGGAGACTAACTCCCTTCTTCTGTATAGAGCCTTTCTGGACATGGGAATAATTCCATGGAATATAGTTTATACAGTTAGGAGATGCAATGTTTTCATGGGGAATCACATTGTGATATCACATACATGGCGGGAGGGAAATACAGTAGCGGATTTTCTGGCATCAATGCATACTTCTAATCGTGGTATGGTTTCTTTATTAACATGGGTTCATTTACTAGTGAGGGGATGAAGTTTTTTTGTCAATGATTCGTTGGGGTTACATTACATTAGACCTCCATGATGCTTTTCATTCTTCCCATGTATTGTGATCTCTCAAAATCAATAAAAATGATAACTTTCAGTCAGAGATGGTTAGGATCCCTTATAGAATTTGGGCATAGTAACGACTTATGTATGGTCCAAAATGATATAATTTATTTGATCCGTCATTCAAATAAAATCAAATTGTTATTAAGGTAATGAATATAAATTAATTCCCATACAACCATTTGGATGTAAAATAATTACTTTCCAAGATGAGGCTTGAATTTGAATGGGGTAGAGGAAGGTAATGATACCTTATAGAATTTCCTCATAGTAATGACATAAGTAAGGGAAAAATGAAGGAAGATAAATGATACATGAATAAAATGGATAGTAAGGTAATGATTATAAATTAATGAACATATTACCAATTGTAATAACCAGAACAAATTTCAAATAATATGCTTGAATTTGAAAGGAACAGAGTAAGGTGAGGATCACTTATGGAATTTTTTAATAGTAAAATCGTAGGTAAAGGTCCAAATTAGGGAGGATAAATGATCCCATATTAATATAACCTAAAATTTACATTATGATAATCATTATAAACGAATAACCATATAACAATATTAAATTATAATATCAAATTTCAAACAAGTATCTTGAATTTGAAAGGTGGATAGGAATGCGAGGGTCCCATACAAAATTTGGGGTTTTCATGAGTTAGGTAAGGGTCCAAATGAGGGAAAATAAATGATCCCTCATTAATGTAACAAAATTTTTTATTTCATGTAATTATTTTAAATTAATAACAAAATAACCTTTTGAAATTACAAAAACAATTTTTGAAGAAGATTATTGAATTTGAAAGGATAACAGGATAATGTGGATCCATTACTTGAGTGTGGGATTCAAATATCATTGGAAGGGATTTTTGAGAGATTTTGGGATCTTTTGGGGGACTCTATTGTAGGTAGGGAAGGGTAAGGACATGATCGAAGGATTCTTAGTGAAGTGGAATGATAGATTACTTGGGTTTATATATGAAAATAGAGGGATTTGATTATTATATTTGGTTTTGGACTCTATATAATTTAATATCCATAACAACAAACTATCACATGGTTTCTAACAAAGGGGAGTGGTTATTATTTATTTTTATATGTCCATGGTCCTAACATATAAAAATATAATCCTTGGTGATGTGGAGGTGTGTGACACTCCAAAAAAATGATTCTAAAATTAAAAAATATATTATTAGTCTTTGAGGATACATAATTTCTTTAATATTTCTAAAAAATAAACATAATATGACATTATATTAAATTGAAAACGTATATATTGTTGTGGATCCAATTTATTTTACTTATTAAAATTTTTTTTATTCATTATGTTGTCATAAATAAAAATTATATTTATGTGATGTTTAATGTTTAAATGAAAATTTGACTGTCTCAGAAAATAATAAAAATTCACTATTGGATAATTTCAATGTACTGGTTCAAAAAATAATATTCATTTTATCTAAATAATATCTGAATATATGAATTTTCACTTTTAAAATAGAAACCGATATTTTGTAAAAATTATTTGTTTTTTGACAATAACATTTTTACCATTATAAGAATTCCATTTGACTTCATAAAAATTATATGATAATTGATATTTAGAAATTTTTTTAATTATAATATTTTATTAAAATATTATTTATCTAAAAAATCTATTAATTCATCAAAATATAATTCTTAATTGAATTTTAATAATAACCAAAAATACTATTTTTGTTTTATTGAATCATAAGAAAAATAATTTATAAAGTAACAACAACAGTATGTAAGTATATTCAATGTTTTATAAAAAATAATATAAATAATCATATTTATAGGGCCCTTTCCATTTTCATTAAATACTCCAGAATATTCCCTAAGGGTATGGTATGTGATGGTGGGACATTCCTGTGGAATTTCATTGAACATCGTTTGTGCAGTGATCTCGATGAACTATAAATTCTCATATAAATGGATTCTGTCATGCTTATAATTTTTTATCTTATTTTGGGATTAGTCGAGGGAAAATAAAAGAAGTGATATCTCCCTCAGATGTTTTGATAAATGGGATTCATATGGTATGATCCTACTGGTTGTGGCCACCACTTTCTTTTCCTCTAATGATTTAATTTGTTATAACCATATATTTATACTAATATTTTGATCAATGTTTGATGGACATATTATCAATCGTAATAATTATTATCAGCCAATTAAATCTGTTAGAATATAATTAAAATAAAGAAGTTATTATTATTTCTATTACCATATTACTTAATAATACAATGAAATAAATTGGAAGGATAATTGTTTTAATAAATTTTATGGTCATTAAAATCTCCCCCGTAAAACAATTTCAGCCTAAACAATTTTATTTTCCCCCATTAAAATATATTAGAGTATCTCTAATTCATCACATCATCTGGTTGGCACATTTCTACTTCAATCATGTGTTTTCTCCAAAACACATTTACTTGGGGAATTTTATTATATCGTATAACATTTTATACGTGATCTAATTTCTTCACTGACTACTCCTCAAAGGAATACTCACTCTCTAATGAGACCACATATGGATTGAATTAATGTGATGGATATGTTATATACTTCTTCAAGAGCGATACATGGAATACATTATGTACTTGAAATTGGTTTGGTGGGAGTTCATGTCGATAGGATACCACTTTGATGTAATCAATAATAAGAAATGGCTGATGTGCCTTTGAGTAATCTTTTCATTCTTCCAAAATATCATCACATTATTTCATGGAGATATAAGTTGGAATATCATGTCTCCAACATTAAAATCTAGGTATCATTGATGATTTTTAGCATATCTATTCTGTCAACTCTGAGTAGTGTTGATTCCCTGCTTAATGGTTTTAACCATCACTGGAATTTCCACAACCATTTTAAGACCTAGTAGTTTGTGTTCCAAGAAATTATCCCAACATAGAGGAATTTTGAATATCTTCCCAGAAAGGTCTTCATATGGATCCATTTGGATGCTCGAGTGGAAACTTTTGTTGTAAGTTAACTTGAAAAGAGGAATATGTTTGTCCCTTAGTCCATTGAAGTCAATTGAGTATTCTCTAAACAGTTCTTCAAGTGTTTGGAACGACTTCTCATACTCGACATTAGTTTGATAGTGATAATCCATTATGATGTTTAACATAGTTTTTAGTCAATTATTTAATCCTTTCCAAAATATAGAAGTGGATCTTGGATCTCGATCTGACACAGTTGATAGTGGTAATTCAACAAGGCATACCACTTCCCTAATGTATATCTATGCATTTTTATCAAATGATAAATACTATCGAATCATAATTAAGTGGGCAGTATTTATTAGATGATCCAGCACAACCAAGATATAATTGTTTCCTTTGGATTTCATTGGATTTCCAGTGACATAGACTATGAGGATGATTTCCCATTTCGATGAAGTCATGGGTTATAGATTCATCATACCCTTATACTTCTGCATTTCATCTTTCACATGCTAAAATTCAATGCACATTTATTTATATTCGTAGATCCCATTCTTCATGTTGTCCCACTAACTGTGCTCTCATATATCTCGGCACAACATGTTGTTTTCTTGGTGAATAAAGTGTTTTTAACTATTTCAATCATCCAATAGTTCCTTATTTAACATAGGATTTTATAGAACACATAATACAGACCCAAATCTCACAATTCCCTGTTAATTAACATTGAAATCCAAGGATTTATCATTTCTTATTCGTTCCCCTTTCTTTTTAATTCCTACATAATCTTTTTGAGAATCCTTTAAACTTTCAAGAAGAGAAGGCTGAGATGTAATTTGTTGATGGACTGATATGTTACATCCATTATGATTCCCATTTCCATCCTCTTCAATTATAAGAATATTTGATCCCTTTTAATTATCACCAATGACAAAATTGTCAGATCCTTTATAATAATATTATCTTACATGTTGTTATCCTTACAAGTAAGTTATTGAATTGAGAAGGCATAGTCCTCAATCACCTCTAACAATCTTCACTGGAACATTTTACGTTCTTTTTGTGTGAATATTTATTTGAGGCACATGCGATCAGTATATATCTCATTCTTCTTCCCATCTATATAATTCATTAATATTTTCATTTTTATGATCCCAACTGATAACTCTAGATCAATCGTGTGATTGGTATTCTCATGATTTTCATCTTCTAAGAGGTGTAGGCATTGAAATATTTCTTTATTCATTTAAAAATATCCCATTAGCTACTTTGATGAATCGATTAATGCTACCAATATTTCTCCACTTGTGTGTAGTGTGAGCACAACAGAAGCGACAAGACTACATTTACTCTCCATGAATCATTATTTTCATTCTACATTCCATGAAAACATAACTTAATTTCTAGTTATATTGGTAAGATATTTTATTAATCAGGAGAAGGTTCTCAAAAATCAGTGATAATAACCATATAATCCATAGAAAATATGGTTATTTATCACATATGTTGTCCCAAACCATCCGTCAATTTAATTTTCCTTTTAAATATCCACATATATCCCATTTCTAGTGACAATATTCACCAATAATGATACATCCATCAACTAGAGCTCAGAATTTCTACATGTGACATAAATATACTACTTTCATAAGGACGTCATCATAGTGCACAAATGCTCCACATTATTCTCCATTATTTTGGAGTATTCATGAATATAATTAATATATACAACCAAAAATTTGTGAAGGTAGTCTCTAAATACTCTATTCATCATGTCCATGAATATCTTTATAGTATTAGTGATCCTGAATGGTATCACTATGAGGTCATAGTTCCCGTACCTTGTAAGAATAGTGGTCATGGGAATATTTTCCATCTTCAGCCATACATGACAATATCATGACCTTCAATCCTCCTTGTATAATTATTGTCCTACACGTAGATGATCAAAAAAGTCATCAATCTATGGTAGATTATACTTGTTCTTTATCATGATCATCTGTATCTCAGGAGAATGAATGTATAGGTGCATTTTTTCATCCTTTTTCTTGAAGAAGATAAATTGAGAATCTCATGGTGAAGTACTTGTGCCTATGAACAATTTATCTAGATACAAAACAGTTGTCTCCTTAGGTCCTCATGTTCAACAATAACCATCCTATATTGAGTTGGATTACATTATCAACACCCCTGGTATAAAATCATTTTAAAATTCATCATCCCATCTAGGTGGAAGACCAATGAATTCCCCAAGAGACACATCTATTTATTCCAATAAATAGGCATGCATTAAATAGTGACGATTTTTATAGAGTCAATCATTTTAGATAGATGCTCTTGCTTATTGGGAAATAATATCCATACTTGAGATGATGGTGTTAACGAAAATTCATCACCCCCTTCAACTTTTTCATAATCAGGGGTCAATTTTACATAAGAAGAGTTATTTCCATATTGTAGACATTTATTTCAACACATTATATGTAAATATGATACATGAACATAATTGAATCAAATTCCACCGAAGGAAGAATGATATGGTTTGATTTGATGTTTATCCCACATATTGTGATAGGTGAGGATATATATGTTTGAGATACAATAATTTATTAATTTTATATTTTCACCATCATCTCTACTTCAATGATTATGGGGGTGCCTTAATAGTTCTACTAAACATTCATGATATGAAGGAATTCATAGAATGATATTCAAAATGTGAATTCAGAATTTTTGAATGTATAACTAACATACATGTCACCTCTTCATTGATTCGATTCACTTTAAAAGTATTGAGGGAATGATCCTTCCCTTACTAAATTGGATGATTTTGGTTGCCTTTGAAAAGATTTTTGATTTGTAAAGTGCCCAATTCAATGCATTTGTAGCAATGAACAATGCATTTAGAGTTGAATGTAGCATTTCTTTTTTATCACAATAGCTTGTTTCTAATGTCCACAATTATTATCTAGGTGTACTTCATTCACAAACTTAAATTATTTATTATCCACCTTTAGGAAATTTTTTGGTTGATTCATTACACACCATTGACTTGTGGTATGATGATATTTTTTGACACCGTCATATTTATCCATCAGATCTCCAGAATTGGACTCCACTTCAAGTTTCCTATCCCCATAATATACATGGTATTCTTTGATATTTGTGCTGACATTTAGGTCACATCTGACAATTTCCCAATAGAATTTGTTGTCTTGGATTTCTAGGGATATTCATAGATTATGTTTTATCCCAGCAAATGAACACTAATCCTTACATTTAGCGGTAATGATAATGCTGGAGGCATATCCTGAATTTCCTATGATGTTTTTCTCATATAACTAGATAGATTAATTATCATTGTTATCATGAGGGTGTGGAAATCCTAATATAGTTTTTGTCAGAGAGTATGAGGAAAATATTTATTGAAAAACATTCTCTGGAATTACTTCCACTCCCTCGCTTTGATATCATTTTCAGGAAATGTTTTCTTGATAAATATCCACCACTGATCATATTCTCTATCCACATGATTAGCAAACTGTTTAGAGTTCTATTTATTATATTATTTAATGATTTATAAGAAATTATCAATGTAGTTGATCAAATTTTCTGTGATTAAGGGGCCTGAAGATCTATTGAATGTATGAGGCCTTTTCACATGATGTTCTCAGTTACAAATTATTCTCCCCTAGTAGAGTATGGGTGATTCTATTTATCTAGGATTCTATTTCAAACATATGTTAGCTATAATAGTATCATGAAAACACTGTGATTTCTGCTCCCATAAGGTTTGGATTCTCATTAGGGAAGTCATCACATTGCCTATCGCATTGATTGTTTAACCAGAGACTCCTTGTTATTGAAATTTGCTAAAAAAATGTAAAATTAGGCCTGATTATTTTAATAAATTAAAAAATTAAAGAGGATTATAAAGTCTTTAATGTGATAACATATACATTAAATATACATCCTCAAATTATTAGTTCATATGCTTCAATATCTATTATCCATTATCAATTTCCTAACATATTTTATTATGGAAAAATTTTCACCTTAATAATGATTCATAAGGAGTTTACTAATTTACTAAATAATATCATTTGGGAATATCAATCAAAGTGCACTGTAAGACATGTTTTCATGTACCATGTTAAACTGAGTCAGGCTCGAAACACCGTGTTGATGTTTTTAATCCTTGGAACATCTACGCTATAACCTCATCCAATTGTAGTATCCATAAATGGAGTTATTTACTTAATAGACCTTTACTATATACATAAAAAAATCATGTCTATCTTATTATTATTATCCCAAAGGATTTCATTGGAGTCCTCTAACAATTATACCCAAAATAGCTAAACTTTTCCTTTGAAAATAAATATAATAACCCGTCTCTTGATTACACATTAAAACAAGATTTATTATATAAAATTAAAATTCATACAACCCAAAATATAGATTTTTATAGTGTCATTGGGAATTTGGTACATTACAAAACAACTTATAAATGGGATAGAAAACATTATTGAAAATTCCTTGACATGATCATAATATTACAATGAACATAAAAATTCATGGGATAACATGGCGACACACTTAAGAAAGTGGGGATCTATGAATCCATGTAAGGGAGTAAATATGTTATCACATAAAGAATATAATTCATGTAAGTCAATAGGCATATAAATGGGTAATAAAAATCATAGAAATAATATAGATGAACAATGAGAAATGATATAACATGGTATTGATAAAGGAAACATGTGAAATGTGGAAGCAAAATTAATTATTATATCATAAATTTAGCTAATGGATAAATCCAAAAAGACATCATGGTGTAATAATTCTCATAAAGGAATGATGTTAACAACCTATCCCAACATGTATTATCATGATACTAAACACTACTCAATTCATTAGAGTGTTATCTCGGCGCACACATCACATTAATTTCATTCTCATTCATAAGTGTGTCACCCATATCATAAAACATGGTTCCATTCATCATGATGATTTTTTCAACAATTAAGGTGTATTTAATATATATTTGTAAATACTCAGTCAATAATTATATGTCCATAAGGTTAAATACCCTTTATGGAATAATGGGTATGGTATTCACTACACAATTGTTCTGGCATAGAAAATTGTGATGATATTTTGACAACATAAACACTATACATAAAAAATGATAAAATTTTTCGATGGGGGAAAAAATGTATTTATAATCTATTAAAAATAAAATAGTAAGTAATAGGAATATTTAGAGACATTTAACAACATTATTAATGGGAAATAGAATGAATATATTCATAAATATACTTGAATAACGAAGAGAAGGTGAGGATCCATTACAAAATTTTGGCATAGTAACGACTTATCTATGGGTGAAAATGTGGAAGTATAAATGAAACATAGTTTAAATAATATGAAATGGATTGTATGGAAAATATAAAAAATTAATTAACATATAAACATATCAATTTTTAATAACTAATTTCAAAGAAGATACTAGAATTCGAATGGAGGTGAGGAAGGTAAGGATCCCTTAGAAATTTTCAACATAGTAAAAGCTTAGGTTAGGTTCCAAATGAGAAGGATAAATATTACCTCATTAAAATAAAATAAAATGTACATTAAGGTAATTACTATTAAATAAAGAAAATAAAAACATATGAAATTATAAGAATAAATTTCAATTATTTTTCTTTGAATTTGAAAGGAGGATTGGAAGGGGGGATCCCTTGATGAATTTCGACAAAGTAATGGATTATGTAAGAATCCAAATGACAAAGTATAAATGATCAATAATTTTAAAAAAATAAAATTTTAATCAAGGAAATGATTATAAATGAATGAATATACAACCATTTTAAATTATAGGAAATAATTTCAAATATGTTTCTAGAATTTAAATGGAGGATAGAAAGTTAAGGATCACATTCAAATTATCAGTATAGTAATGAATTATGTAAGGGATAAAATGAGGCAGGATACATGATCCATCATTGAAAGGGCATGAATTTATTATTAAGGCAATGATTATAAATTATTGAATTTATAACCATTGTATATTACATGAAAAATATTCAATGAAGATGCTTGAATTTGAAAGGATGAGAAGACTGTAAGGATCACTTACATGAGTTTGTAGCTCCAAATGCATTGGATGGGATCCTTGAGATATATAGTGAACCATAGGAGGACTCTAGATAGGTTATGGAAGAGTGATTATGTTCTAAAACTACTTTTTTGGAAGATAAACCATATTTTTGTGGGATTTTATAGAAAATGTGGTGGATTTCATTATTTTTTTGGGTTTTCAATCTACATAATAAAATATCTATTACAAAAAACCATACCAGGTTTTTTCTCATGTTTTAATCCATATGAGAGTGGTTTTTATTATTTTCTATTAATAAGGTCTGAAGTTGTTAAAATATTAACATTGGCGATGTGTAGGTGAGTCACACTATTAAATAAATGATTCTAAAATATATTATTATTATCCTAGGAGGATTCATAATGACATCATAAAATAAAACTAATATACATAAAATAAAATTATTTAAAACATATAAAAATATATATTTACATGGATACCATTTATATTACATATTACATCACTTTTATTTTACTATTACATCGTAAAGAAGACAATATATTTATATGATATTGAATTTTTATCATGAAATTTGACTGTCTCTAGAAATTATGAAAAATTCACCATTGGATAATTTTCAAATCATGATTCCAAAAGTAATATTCATTTTATCTAAATAAATTTCAATGTATGGTAATTTTCAATTTTAATATAAAAACCTACATTTATTGAAAATGACGGTTTTTTGACGATAACATTTTTTATCCCTTATAAAAATTACATTTTTCTTAATTAAAATTTTATGATCATTTATATTTAATAAAATATATTTAATAATAAATTTAATTAAAATATTATTTATTTTAAAAATCCATTTTTTTCAAAATATATTTCATTATTGAATTTGAAGTGTAAACAAAAATAATTTTTTTTATTTTATTGAATCAGAATAAAAATCATTTATAATGTAACAATAATAGGGTGGAGATATATTCATTATTCTATAAAAAATAATAAATATACACATATTTCTATGGACTTGTTAAATATTCATTTATTAAACCATCAAACGACATAAGGGTATGGTGTGTGATGGTTGGACATTCATGGGGCAGTTCGGTGAACATGGATTGGGTAGTCATCTCAATGAACACAAACATCTCTCATAAACACTTTCTCTAATTCTTGTGTTCATGGATATCATATTGGATTTCGTCAAAGGAAAATCCAATACATGAATATTTATCATAATATATGATAAATGGGCTTCATAGGGTGAAATATTATGGCCATAGGCCATCCTATCCATTGTCTGTGACAATTGGATTTTTTAAAACCATATATTTATACAAATATTCTAGTCAATGATCAATGGATATAAAATCAATGTTAATGATTATTATTAGTCAATAAAATAATAATTCTATATAATAAAACAAAATAATTGAATGTTTTTCTATAACCATATTACGTAATAATACATTTAATTAAATTTCATGGGGAATTGAATTGAAAAATGAATTGGTTGTTACAGGGAAGCCTTTTGTGTGGACATAAAGGTGTCAGTAGTACTTTTAGGAGCAGAGGGCGAGGATGACAAGAACTATTATTTTGATATTTCCATGGGAGGGTTTTTGAACATATTTTTATATGAGGAATCAGGGACCATACATGATTGAGTTCTGTTGAATATTATTGTGTTTATTACCTATAATTCATATAAGTTCATACCGCATTAGAGAAAATACAAGGCTCAAAATCTAGATTTATCATAGGTATCCTTTTTTTGAAAGATGTGACGAAACTACCTGATAGGAAAGTGATATATGATTTACTCTAAAGACAATAGCCTCATGTAATCTTCTCATAGAAGGATAATAGCTTTACAAAGAGAAAATGGTTAGAGTTCCTCCAGGAAAATTACATCATGTTTGTCTATACTCCTAGGAATAATAACATAGTGTAAGTCGATCTCGACAGGATATACTGTTCTCAGTTTTTATTTGAGGAATCTAAGAATTTGGCCACATTTCAGTTGTCCTTCATGGACAAGGATAGTGATTCATATATTCAGATGATGGTTGTTAACCCTCTGCTTTTATAGAATTTCAAGGATGCTCAGGATAGATAGACTGACTAGGAGACATTACGTACTTAAATATATAGCATACATGGTCATGATGGATAATCTGATGTTGGGAAGAATGTTATCCTTTTACAGGGATAGACCATGAAACCATTTATATTACATGAGTTGGTGATACTTGAGCTTCACAAATCCCATTTGGTAGTACATCTAGGTGGGGAAAGTATGTACTATTAAGATTAACATCAGTTTTGGTGGCCATGATTAAATATGGGAGTTGTAGAGTTTTTTCTCTTGATTCCTCACTTATTATCAATTGAAGGATTAACATCATTTTCCAGGGGGACTTCCTCAACCTTTTGAAAATAGAAATTGGAAGTGGAATTGGATATCAATGAACTTCATGAATGACATATCATATATGTTAATGGAAAAAAATCCCATATGGGTGATTATATACTAACTAAACAAGTAAAAACACATTCTCTAATACAAAATAGTCCATTAACAGTACTAGAATATGACATTATCTATTCTAATAATTCATTGATAATATTAGTGTGGTTAAAATCCTGAAACATTTATTAGTGATAAAAAATCTCTCTTAATTACCCCATATAGTGTTGCTAAAAAAGAATTGCTAAATAGCTCCATTAACAATTTTTTAATTATGAATTTTAATGTGGGCTGTTAATAGTTTCTTAGCACTAATTGACACAGTTCTAATAAAATGTGTAAAATTATATTCTTTTTAGACACATATGAGCCAAACCACCATTATCAGTGCTTCTGAGGCCCCTTTTACATCACTCCACCATCTTTATCAATGATATTCACCCCACCACCATTTATTTTCACTTTTCGAATTTCTATCATTATGCGTGCCCACCTGGTTTTGAACCCATCACCTCTCCATCGAAGATGAAACTCTTTTAGCACCACACCATGTTGTTTTTCTATCTATTTAATGATATTTCTATATATATATATATATATTTACATATTTAAATATAATTATTTTAAAATAAATTTATACAATATAGGTTTGTGTGATATAAATATACTTATATTTATTTATGTATATTATATATTATATTCATTTATATAAACTATAATATTACAAGGATATAAATATATTTATATATTTATTAATAGAAACATATATATATGAATATATAATGTAAAATATGGTTAGATATTTTTTAAATACATTTTTAGAATATGTATTTACTTACATATGATAGAATATATATTTTACAGAAATATGTATATATTTCAGTGATTTATTATATGTAAATATAATTAAAAATGAATATATTTATTGATAAATAAAATTTAATAGCGAAAATGATAAAATTTCGATACCATAATTTCAATATGAATGTAATACCTAGGAATAAATTCAGTTAAGACTAAACAAAATTCATTAATACCCCCATTAAAAGAGGTTGAAAATCCATCAAATGTTAAAAAATCAGGGCACCATAACTAATAAATCAGTTTTAGAGGTCTTATGGGACTTTTTATGCTTAAAATATTATAGATGTTTACCTCAGTAACCAAGGATATATATCTCATCATTGGTTTCAATTGGATATTATGTAAAGCTCATGCGGGCAACTGGATCAAAATATATAGCCCTTTGATGTCAGAGTTATGTTTTCAACTTATTATAGATATTTTATTAAATTTTTTTATCTTTAAATTTATATTAAATGAATTTTAAATAGTATTAATAATAAAATTAAAAAAATTATTATTCTTAAAAAAAATTATAAGGAATTTTAGTCAAAAAATATATATATATTAAGTTTAAATACCTATTTAGAATATCAAAAATATTTTTCAAAAAATATAAATTATATTATTATGAATGTAAATATATTTATATATTAAAATATTATTGTTAAAGGCATATTTTTATGGAGTATAAAAATATTAGTGCTATTTAAAAATCACTGATAAAGAGAGACATTATCAGCACTTCTAAAAAAATAGATAAAGCCCCCCTCCCTTTAATAGTTCTTTTTAGATGTGCTGTTAAAAGTCCCCATTTATCAGAACATGTAAAAGAGTTCAGATAATGGCCCCCCTTAAACATAATTTTTTCACCACTATTATTTACTCCATTAACAAAAATAAAATAGTTTTGTTATGGACCCCCTTCATCATTTCTTTTATAGGGCTGAAAGTGGGTCTTTAATAGCATTTTTAGATCGAGCTATTAAATACCTAGTGTTAGATAAACCTAGTTTTGTAGTAGTGTTTTGAGCTATTCAGGAGAAGAATATAGTAGACATCATGCGCCACCTCTACATGGAGGAGATATTCAAGCATCATGGTGTTTCCTTGATAATCATCTTTGACTGTGATGCTCGCTTCACATATCAATTAAATAGGGGATTTTAGGTTAATTTAGAGACTCAATTGCACATGAGAACAATGTTTCAACCCCATAATAATAACTAGACAATGTGGAAAATTCTGGACACGGAAGACATGAAATAAGATATCATGATGTACTCTATCTGTAGTTCACAGGATCCCCTTCCCTACGTTGAGTTTACATACAACAAGAATAACTATTATAGCATTGGTATGTCACCATGTGAGGCTTTGTACGGGTGACCCTATAGGTCACCAGATTATTGTACTGATCCAAGTGAGTCATCACTCATGGTCCCATAGTTGGTGTGAGCTACTACAGAGGTAGTTTCATCATCCAAGAGCAAATAAAGAATAGACAGAGACATCATATTTATTGTGAAGACTAATAAAAAAGGCCTATGGTGTTCACTGAGAGAGACTATGTGTTCTAGAGGGTATTACCTTAGTTTAGAGAGATGTGGTTTGGCCCTGAAGTCATGTTATATCTGAGATTCATTGGCCCCTTCTAGATACTAGGTAGATTTAGAAAGGTGGTTTACCTCTTAGATTCATCTCCAATGTAAGAATGTGTTAACAAAGACTTACATGTGTCATAGTTGAGGAGATATGTTTAAGACCTATCACTTGAGATTCACTGCATAAAGAAAGACATTGAGAATGAAACTACCTTTTTTGAGTACTCAGTTGCTATTGATGATCAGAAGGAGATAATTATTTTTGGGTGTTCGATTCCCCTTTTCAGTGTATAGTGGAAGAACAAGAATCCTTAGAAGACAACCTGGGAACAGGATTCCTAGATGCCAAACAAATACCCTCATCTTCTTGAATACATTTTTCCACATTCAAGTCAAAAATACCTAAGCGAGGATGAATATATTTACATGTATTTTCAATGTATTATTTATAGATGAAATATGTATTGTTATCTAGACCATTCCTTGAGATGATGTGCAATTATAAGGCCCATTGTGCTCTAAATACAAGTTTTAAATATACTAAATATATTAAATTGAACACAGAAATAAAATTACAGAGAATGTGGAATAACCCTCAAATGGGATCCTAGTATAGAAAACTGAGGGCACTCTTGAGTTCAGAACGTGGGTTTCAAAATTAGGACGACCTAACAATTGATGAATAGGACAATTTTTGAAATGTTCATCATGTTCATAAATAAATTAAATGAAATAAATAATTAATTTATTTTAGTTATTATGAAGGAGTTATTTTTTTCTCATTTAAATGTACAGTTAAGATATTTTTTTAGTTCAAGACACTAAAGCCCTAGAGATTCAGAAATTCATTGGTTATCTTTCAAATTGAACTAAAATAGATCAAGATTAGGTCATAGATCATTACACCAATTGAGTTTTTGGATATCATCAATGATAGAAATTTAATATTTCATGATCATCAAATGATCAAAACTCTATGTAGAAAGTTTGTTTTGGTATTTCCATCTCCTTTTTTGTAATCCCTGATGAAAATTGATCAATTCCAAAAATATAATTGATATGTGAATCATAGGTAGAATTAAATTAATGGAATTATTATTATAGGTTTTTTGATACTATTCATTTTTATTCTTTTATTACTAGAGATCCTGAACAAATGAACAGTATAAAAATCATTTCATAATATTTATGGCTTATTAATTTCTTCCATATTTCATCATTTGATCTTCATTAGTTTTCCTAGAGGATAATGATTCTAGAATTCCCATTTTCTGAACATAGTGCAATTATTCTTCATCGAAATGGATCAAACCCATTTTCATGGTTGGGGATGGTTGTTTTATTTCAAAAAACTATGATAATGTTGGGTTTATTAGGAGAAAACTGAACTGATTTGGGCATTCTGGATTTTTCAAAAGTGGCGTGTGGTGATGAAGTTATCGGTAAATGATTTTCCAATCTGTTTGGTGGTATGAATCCTATGAATGATCAATGTTGAGGCCAGTTAGCCCTAGATATGGTGTTCTTGGGTGATATTGGTAGTGAATGTGACTGATCTGGGTCATGCATGAAATAGGAACAAATTTTTGAAAATCCCGAACAATGTGGCATTTAAATCGGGATTGCACACCTTATCTATCTCGTTCAGTAGTGGATAGTGTTTTAGGATTGAGATAAGGGTCCCAAGGCCTTTCACCCATATCATAGGAGGTGTGACCCCTATTAGGCTTTGTGTGTACATTGGGAGGTAGATAAACATGCAAAAAAGTACCGGTCCAGGTAGCATGCCATGTATATGACCATGAAAATGTACTTGTATATAAGGGCTAGCACAATGACATTTATATATGACATGCATATGGTATTTCATGTCTCTACACTCTGTTCATATCTTCTTTATGACATGTATTTAGAAACTAACATTCCATGTGGGTATTTATCACACAAGAAGACATGGGGATAACTAGAAACACCATGTTACCCTTGGTACATGATCTGTTTCAACATCAATTATTTTTGTATCTCTTAATTTCTATGTTTGGACTAGAATATGTATATTTTTATACCTCTTTCCATTCACTTGAGGGAAAAAATTTTCATTACATCAACATCTCAGGATTGTGATACCCTCTAGAGGTCGATTCATAGATAGAGTTATAGTTTCCCTATGTAATACTGGATTATGTTCCTATATCATTTTTGTTTATTTATGTGGGGTTTGGTGGATCAATGTTACCTCCCTAATTGGGGACTTCATCCTCATTCATGAATAACATATTATTAGGGTTTGTGGTTTCATTGACATGTGATCCCCTACATACTATTTTTATCCATATTTGGTTTGTGGTGTCCCCCATGAGTTTAGGGATTCACCCTCTATATGTTCATTAGGTTTTTCTTATAAAATTTTGCTTTATTTGGTGTTCCCAATGAACAATAACTCTTTTTTGTGTGTCTCTGATGATTGCAAAGATAGTGGAGTGACATCTCTCATAATTATCATTTCATCAAGAAAAATCATATAGTTGGGATTTTTTTTATGAACACATGTGGGTGTAAATTCATTCCAATGTATGCCTTGGTGTTTCTATTAAACATTTATTATTATATCCTTTATTGAGATGAAATACATGGTACATTGTTTTTAGTGTTTTCAGGTATTTCTAATGAGTGTTGTTATAATCACACTTGCTTGGGGTTTTTTCACTTGTGTCATGTATTATAGAGACGACGACCCCATGGTGGTGTCCTGGGAGGACATTGATTTTGTGGAGAATAGATGGATCATGTTATATTTAGTTCGTTACCAGGATCATGCATTTTTTCTTTATTTATTCCCCTTGTAGTAGGTTCCACTTTTTACTATTTTTTGGTTGGGCTTATATTTGGCCCCTTTTCCCATTCAAAACATTACCTTTAAACTATATTGTAGGATCATATATGTATGAATGAATTATTCTATTTCATTACATTATAGTGTTTTGTGGGTTTGGAGAAGAGTGAATTTGTACAGTTACATTAGGAAAACGCCCCTCATTTTTGTGATATTCCTACTTGGAGTTTTTCACCATCCCCTTGCCTATTGGAGGTGGGCATGGGGAAGTCATAGGTGATACCTCAATAGGTCATGTCATGAAAATTTTGTCTTATAAATATTCAAAATAATTAAAATAATACCATATTCCATCTATTTCTTAAAAACACTTGTATATAATAGTTTGGAAATGAATTTTTATGCTCATATTGATATATTTTTTCATGAAACATCTATAAATAAATATCATGAAATTTAATAGTAATCATGCAATCTCAACACCTTATATGTGATATGATATTAATATAATTATATATATTCCAATATCATGTACTTATCATAGTGATAGAGAACAAAAACACAATTTGTTACTCTCTAGTTACACCTTCTAGTGCCTTATTCTACTTTTGTTGAGTGGTCAATGGTGTATAATTGAATTCATTCAATAATAACCTTTTAAAATCATTCAACTTCATAACCAAATTTTCTATTTTGATTTACGTGTGATAATATCAGTAATGATAAAGTGAAATGACATATTTATAAAGAGATTCCATTTTAAAATATACAATTCCAATTTACTAAGGGAATTCAATTGAACCATATTATATTAAAAATAAATATATCATGGAGTTAAAAAAACTACTCATCCATTATTTAGTCATATTATCCCAATAATAATATGAAATTTGAAGGGTATTTGGATATACTATTGATTGGATGAGAATATTTCCAAATATGCAAACATCATCACCTATGGGGACCCCAAAACAATCAAATGGGACAACTGTCTTCAATTGGTTAAGAATCCAAAAATCATTACTATTAATATCAATATACATAGAAATATTGTTTCCATATATTTTTAATAATGTTTTATTATTATAAAAAGTGAAATAAATAATCCACATTAATATTAGTATCTATAACCATCACACTCCAATATCATCATGATGTAATAAGAGTAACTAATTGTTCCATGATTATAGTGTTTCAATGTTCTAAACATGCAGAATCTTAATGAAATGTTCTATATTATAATGGGATGTAGATGGAGGGTGTGTTAGAAGTTGGTAGGAGAGAGAATGATTGCGTTTGAAATAGTGGGGGGGAGATTGAGGGTGCCCAAGATATGTTATGGAGGGAGCCTGATGAATCATTAGTTGTACAATGGGACAAGGAAATATCATCTTGGATTTCACTAGGGATAATAAATAGCTTCCTCCTTATAATTCCTATAATTTAGGCAAATGAAAATAATATTAGAACATATGTTTTCAATAAATTATTTAGAAAAATAAATTGGTAAGTGATATCATATGCACAAGACTAACAAGGAAAAATATATATAGGTAGGACAATGAATAAATAGACATACAAAAAATTATATCATTTACTTTTTATGAATTTGAATAATCTGGAATAAAACCAAATTAAAATATGATAATATTAATATGATTCATTATTTTTACATTATATATATATATAAGATACTTTTACTGACGTAAAAAATTCTTTTATAATGTGAATCAACCTTGCGAATGATTTTTTAATTACTTTATATCCAACAACGGGGATTAGAAGATGATTCAAAAAAAGAAGAAGAAAATATTTAAAATTATTTGATAATAATAAACAATTATTTACAATGGAATTCCATATAAATTCCTTTCTTATGTTAATAGGATGCCACTGAAATGTGGAGTCAGGTGGGAATGGGAAGTAGGGGGAAAAAGGGAGAAGGGGAGAAGGGGAAGAAGGGGTGAAAGGGGGTCGAGGGTTGGGGGAGGTTGGTGGTTAGCATGAGTTCTTGGCATAAGGGGGCTCGGGGAGAAGGGTGAGAAGGGGGTAGGGGGTGGTAGTATTGGATTATGGGAGAAGGGAGGGTACATGGGAGATGAATTGTGCTTAGGGGTCCTGGGCTCGGCTCGAGTACGGGCTCTAGGTGTTCATGGGTTCAGTCTTGAGAGATATATACATATATCCGACTAATGATATTCACATATATTCATGTTGGTTTTGTACACACAGAACAATATATGCGTAATTATTTATATGTTTATAACCAATATATATATATATATATATACACACATTTGAAATGAATATAACTTTAAGAAACATTTTAAGATTAATATATAACAAAAATTTTAATAACAAAACCTCTATTAAAACATATATCATATTAAATAAAGGTTATTTAAGAATATAAAAAATATAATGCGTGGTAAATGAATTATAATAGGATTTTAAAAAATATTCAATTTGGGAAATAACATAGAAATAAAGAGGATATCTTGTGAACATGAAATCTACATCAAATACATTTTTAACATAATATTTATTACAATTTGATATCAAAAGGACAGATTAAAAATTCAATCATGCAAGGTTTTAAAATTTAAGGATCCAAAATAATGGGGCACCAACATGAAACTCTCAAACATTAAAAATGGTGGGAAAATACCACCATAATGAGCTCCAAGACCCCCCTAGAGTAAAATTTTTTTCATTAAAAACATGAAAATATTATTATAAAATTTTCCAAAATGGAAGAACAAACTAAAACAAAACCTTGAATCCATTGATATTCAAGTCATTAAATTTTCATAGAATGTGTTGACCTTAATTAGGACTCATGAATGTTATAAAACATGAATCAGGAAATGTATAAACCAAAATTGGGTTAGGGTTTAGTTATATTCTGTGAATAGTGGGAGAGATGAGAAAAACAAAAAACATAAGAGATAACGGGGTGCAAATGAGGGTTTGGGGAATTGGTGGGGGAAGTGACAGTATGAAGGGGGAACAATGGTTGGGCAATGAGGGGGAAGCAGTGGAGGAAATGGTTCAAGGGATAGGGTGTCTATTGGTGTGGTCTCAGGCTCATGGGGTTCAGTTGAGAAAGGGGGACAATGAATAGGAAACAATTTCAGGGGATAAGGTGGTGCTTGAAACTCAGGCTCAGGTTTGGGACCTCGAGGGAGAGGGTGGGGGTTGAATAATGACATGGGAAAAAGTTCTTATAAAATATTAAAATATCTAGAATCATTTTTTTGAAACATGCAGCAATTTTTACTGATTTTTTAGTGGAGTAACAATAAAACATTTCTAAAAACTATCTCTACACTCATATTTTATTGTAGTTTATAGAGAAATGATATCGGCTGACTATGTTAACTAAGATCCATTGTTTTCATGGGTTGTATGTGTACTACTGATTCTTCATGAAATATATATCATTAATATCTATCTGACTCAACAATATGACATGAAATTGGTTAAATACCAATGTATATATAAATTTAACAAAAATCTAATTGAATTGAAGAAAATTTTATTATGTTCTCTTATTCTTACACTACCACAACATGAATATGGGTTTGAAATACATAATAATGCATCACATACGGGAAGAAGATTCATCATATGGAAGAATGATATGGTGATTTCTTATGCCTCCCTCAAGATTAATATCTAATGGAAGAACTACTTGAATCATGGATTGGAACTAGGGGTTGAAAATTTCCATTGATGATATGGGGACATTTTATGTATGTCATAATGATTAACTTATATAATGATAATAATAAGTAAAGAATATATTTAAAAATAAACAATTGGAAATTATTTAGATATGAAAATCGTAGTCTATAAATGATTATGAATTCTTGATACGTTACCAAATTGGGATGAGAAACATGGTAGATGATGCTCTGATTTGGGAAAATTAGGATATTTTATCAATGATCTGGATTAAAATAAATATAATTTTTTTGTATTAGTGTAAGAATGATCTTGAAATTATGGGGAAATGTGACAAATCTTATATTTATCATATGAATGTTTATCTATCTATCCCTGAGAGCATTATGATGGAACAAAACAACGATGTTGAATTATAGAAGAAGGCGAGGAATGTTTTGAAAACCAACCATTATCATGATTGAATAATAAGGTTTGAGAACTGAATATAAGTCACATCAATACGAAATTTCATGATGGAGATGCTGGATATTGCACAAAGTTCATCATTTTCTATTCATACTTAGAGTAAAAAGGTTTTATAAATACATGAAAGATTATTTCAGGTGGGATAATAAGAAAATGGATTTTTCTAGTTATGTACCACCATTATTGGTCTATAAAATAGTTAAATCTGATAGACATAAGTCAATGGGGATGTTAGAACGATAAAGAATACATGAATTAAAACAGCATAACATTTTCATGGATTTCAGGATCAGATGCCCAAAAAAATCTAAGGGTAATAATGCTATTTGGTGTGTAGTTGATCACCATATAAAATTTATGAATTTTTATCAAAAATAGATTAGTTTTATATCTTAATAAATTTATTCGATTATAAATTAATGATGATGCAAAATATTAGGGAGTACAAACCCTAATCACACATGAAAGATAATATATGATTACCTTATTTTTGTAGAAAAAATTGTTGTGTCAATAAGGTTTCCTTAAGACTTTTCCATTTATTTATGTTTTGAAAATCACAAACACTATATCTCAAGGGAAATTTTATTACTTCTAAGATTTATCTTTTTAAGGAAATTTTTCCTTCCATAAAGAAATTTTCTCCTTACCTTTTTTTCATTGTTCATTTTATTGTTTATCTTATTCTATATCGTTTTATTTAAAATGTCTAAAAATCAGTTTCATATATAAAATCTCATAATCATATAAATCCTTAGATATAGAGTATTCTATTTTCAGATTCTAAATTCTATGAAATTCAGATTTTGAATTCTCTGAAATTTAGATTCTGAATTCTCTAAAATTCAGATTCCAAATTCTCTTAAATTTGGATTCCAAATTTTATGAATCTTGTTTTACAAATTCTCTAAAATTCATATTATGAATTCTCTAAAATTCCGATTCCAAATTCCTTAGAATTAAGACTCTGAATTACTTATAATTTGGACTCTGGATTCCTCAGAATTCAGATTCTAAATTCATTATAATTTAGACTCTGAAATCTATGGAATTCAGGATCTGAATTCCTTGAAAAACAAAATATGGATATTTATTATTTATAATCTCAATGTGTTTATTTTCGTAGACATTGAAAATTATTTTTCCTTGAATCTAGAAAATTGGATTAGGTTTTTCATCCATATTTTAATTTCCCCTATTATTATTATAAAATGATTTTGTACTTTCTGTTTCAAACTAACTGTAGTATGAGTGAAACATGTATAGGTCACTCCATGATTCAACAAAAAATACGATCATTGTAGGAGGGAGATGACCATTTGAGATATGACTATAAATAGGAACTCATTTGAACTAGATCATTATTGATCAATGAATCTAGAGATTACATGCGGTTGAACTGATTTCTTGAAATAGAAACTCTCATTACTTGTGCATACTAAATGTATTGTTCAACATTCTTCGCTCGACTCTGATTGATGTTGTAAGCAATCGAGGACTACAGGGGATATGAAATCAGAGGTACTGAACTACGTAAAGCTTGACGAATTCCTTGATTAGGAAGATAGAGGTGCCGACTAACTTGAAGATAGAGGGCGTGCATGGATAGAAAGGAAAATTTTGATATTACTAATGAAGGTTTACCATGGTGAGGGTAATACAGACATTCTTGAATGTATAAATCCAGAGACCTTTATCCAAGGTTATTGGATACCCTACTCATTGGGTTAAAATATTCCATTTTTGTTACTTGTTTTTGTTTCATGTTTATTTTATACTCCATTTTGATTAATTAGGAAAGTATAAATATCGTATAATTTATCGTACTTGTATACTTAGATTAATAATATTCAATATTCTTTAGGATGAATCATTTCCTTGTAAACTTTTATTATGTTTTATTTATAGAACCATATTCCTAGAACAAATCATAGTTTGTAGAACTAAGGGTCCCTCTAAATTTATCTTGATTATCCACGGTAAAAATTGATTTCATTAAGGATAAAAATGAAATATTCATACCAATATTAAAGGTTCCAAAGGATTTTTTAATGTATACAATTCACCCACATCTTGTAAATTGATCAACTATATCATATTTAGATTCTACAATTGGTATCAAATAATGTCTCTGAAATATATATATTCACATATAGGTTTTTTTTCTCAAATTTTCATTGTTCTAAATATTATCCTTACTTAGTATTCTTTCCTTGTTTACATACTTTTATTTCTAAAAAATTTCAGTGGAAAGGTATTTTCTTATAGATGGCGTGAATGAATGTTGGTTTGATTGACAATCTAAATCAAACCACACCACCTTTATATGATATAAATTATTATGAATATTTGAGAGATTGTATGAAAAGTATTGTTATTTATACTGGAGTGGACAAATTCTTTATGCATAATAGAGATTACAAGATTCCTGATAAAGAAGTCAGAACTTTTACTAATCATGAAATGTATGAATATCAACTAAACTACAAGGTACACAATACTTTGTTGTGTTCTATTACCAGGAATATATACCATCATATTTCTTCTTGTGATGGTGAAAATTATATTTGGAAGAAGTTGGAGGTTACTCATTTCGGTACATCCAAGGTTATGGAAACTAGAAGAGCTATGATTAGAAAATAATATCATCGATTTATATTTCCTTTTTGGGAACCATTTTGCAAGGTACACCAATGGTTTATGACTATTGTTAATAATTTAAAATCCAATTGTGATAAAGTATTAGATGATGAGGAACATGTGGACATGATAATATATATCATGCCTAATGAGTGGGAATCTAAGAGAACAATTATTGATGAGAATTAGAATGCTTCTCAGAGTACTCTTGATGAGCTTTTTAGAAATCTTCTTCAACATGAGACCAGAATGAAAAAGAGGATGTTTTGAATAAAATGAAGAATGGGAATTCAATTGTAGCCTTTTCTACTACTAAAGTAAAGGCTTCTGAAAGGTTTACTAGATTCAATTAAAATAAAGTTATTGTTTTATCTGAATCAAGTGAAACTGAACATTCTGAGAATGATCTAGATAATATTGCTCAAATGATGAATAAGTTAGTGGGGATTAATGGATTTTTGTATATATTTAAGATAAAAGAGAGAAAGGAAAATAATGATGCTGAATTTACTTGTTATGAATGCTAATGAGCAGGGAATATAAGCCCATATTGTCGTATGATTAAGAAAATGGATAGAAAGGAAAATAATTATGAGAGAAATAGAAAGTAGTACTATAATTATAAAGCTAAGAATGGTATAAATTCTAATGACAGCTAGAGTGACAGTGGTGGAGACTATTATGATGAATCCTCAGAGTATAAACCTTATGGTCTGAGGAATCTCGGTTTAATTGCCTACTTACCCATTGACAATCACTACTTAATGTCCAAGTTAAAAAATGAGGAATATATAACCAATGTATCCTTTAATACATATTATAGTGATAAAAAATATTATGAATCTTCAGATAGAGAATCTTTTACAAATTAAGATAATACATTACCTACTTATGAAGAAGATTCAATGTTTTCTAAACTTCTTGAGAATGAAAATTCTAAACTAAAGAAAAACATTATAAGGAAAATTCTAGGATTACAATTATTACTAAAGAAGTATCTGATCTTTCTAATAAACTTGAAATTTTTTTTATGATATTTAACATATTTTGAAAAAACCTCAGAGAAGTCAATTTTGAGGAGTATAAACTTTATAAGGATCTAGAAAAAGTAATTTCTAATAAAAATATTTTAGAGACTGACTCTTGTGATAAAAATAATGTTTTTTTAGGATAAAGACATAGATATTAGTCTGAAGTTAGAAATATTTTCCATGAGTAGGTGTTTGTCAAATTCAACCTTAGGTAATGAAAACATTGATAAGATATATTCCCAAATTTGACCTCTAAGGAATAATTATTGATTAGGTTAGACACATTCAAAATGGGTTTTTAGTAATAATTATTTTTTTCATCAAAGTTCTCCATTATGCACCAAATGTCAGTGTGGTGGGAATATTGAAATAATTGTTCCTTAAAAAACTCAGTCTTTAGGTTTTCATAATGATTATTTTTCTATGAAAATGTGGATTCCTAAATTTTTTTATTTTAATGTTTCTAGATCCATGAAATTTTGGGTTCTGAAAGATTAAGACACTTATTTTTATGAAAATAATGATAGTACCAATAGTAATACATGGTACGTGGATTGTGGATGTTCCTAAAACATGAATGGAAACAAAAACATCTTTGAAATGATTATCATGACCAATGGAAGAAGATTAACTTTCAGAGATAATGGTTAGGTTGAAACTATTGGTATTTGTAACAGTGTTCTTCCATAAAAAATTGATTTCTAATGTTTTATTTGTTAATGGCCTTAAGAACAAATTTATTTTCATAATTCAATTATGTGAGGAATGTTACATTGTGAATTTTAGGAATTGCAGTTCTTTGTACACAATTAAAAGGATATGTTTATTCTTTCTGCCAGTTTGAAAGAGAATGTATACACACTAAACATTGAATCCCTTAGGATCCAAGATCTACCTCGTCTTAGTGTAATGGAAGATCATTCAAGCTTATGGAATATATGGTTAAGAAATTGTAAATTTAGGAACCTATGTAAAATCTCTAAGAAAAGACTAGTTAAGTATCTACTAGAGCATAGATTGGATTTTTAAAAGTTTTTGATCCTTCTTAATATGGAAAGAAACATAAATAATCTATTAAATTATTCAGTGATGTCTCAACTACTGATTCTTTATAGTTGGTACATATGGATATTTTCAGTCAAACACTAACTGGAAGCATTAGACAAAAATATTACATATGTATCCGAGTTGATGATTGCACTAGGTTTACGTGGGTCTATTTCCTAGAAAAAAAATTTGAAGCTTTTTCTTATTTCAAAATTTTTAGAGATCACATTCAATATGAGAAAAACCTTCTATTGGTAACTATCCATAGTGATCATGGAGGATAATTTCAAAACTTTGATTTAAAATAAATTGTATTATAAAAGGTATTACTCATAAATTTTCATCACCATGAACTAATCAACAAAATGGTGTTGTTGAATGAACAAATCAAGTTCATCAGGAGATAACTAGGACCATGTTGAGTGAATTTTAGATAGCTAAACATTTTTGGGGAAAAGTTTTATGTACTAATAGTAATATTATAAATTGAGTTTTGATTAGATTTTTTCTTAATAAATCTCCTTATGAATTATGGAAGGGTAAAAATACTAGACATTACTATTTATAGGTATTTGGTTGAAATATATTCATTCTAAATACTAAAGATAATTTACCTAAATTCTCACCCAAATACGATGATGGAATTTTCTTAGGCTACTCCACAACTTCTAAGGCTTATAGATTTTTCAATAAAAATACATGTAATGCGGAAGAAATAGTATATGTTAAATTTGATGAGACTAATCCTTTTATTTTTAAACAACATCATCCTACATAATCAATCATGTTTTTAAAAATTGGTTATAAATCCCTGATAGATGATCATTCTGATAAAAAAATGTTCAAGAAATTTTTTCTATGAAATTTTCCCCAAAATATTTTCTACTATATGTGGATGAACAGGTACAACAAAACCCCAGACCGTTGTTTCTAAAGAATAATCCTAGTGATAACATCATTGGTGATGTAAATCAAATAGTAAGGACTAGAAGTTTCTTAAGAAATGATATAGAACATCTTGTTTTACTTTGTCAATTATAACCTAAAAGTACTAATGGAGCACTAGGTGATTATGACTGCATAAAAGCTATCCAAGATGAGATATATGATTTTTAATGAAATAAATTCTGGACCTTCGTAGAAAGTCCTAAGGAAATATTTTTTATTAGAGTAAAATTGTTCTTTAGAAATAAGTGTGATGAAAATGGAATCATAGTAAGAAATAAAACTAGATTTGTAGCAAAAGGATATAATCAACAAGAATAAATAGTCTATGAAGAGTCCTATGATCTTATATCTACACTTGAATCTATTCATATTCTACTTTCCATTGAAGTATTCTATAATTTCAAACTTTTTCAAATTGATGTTAAATGTACTTTTTTTAATGGTTATGTTAAAGATAAAGTTTTTGTTGAAAAGAATCTAGGTTTAAGAGATCCAAAACATCCTGGACATGATTTAAAACATACCAATGCTTTATATGTACTTAAACAAGCTCCTATATCTTGGTATTATATACTTACATGATTTTTGTTTCAATGAAATTACATTAAGGGAAATGTTGATCCATCACTTTTTATACAGAAATATGAGAAAAATATTTTGATCATTCAAATTTATGTTAATGACATTATATTTGGTTTAACTCATTATTCTTTAACAGATTTGTTTGTGAATCTAATGACAACAGAGTTTGAAATGAGTATGATGGGAGAGTTAACATTTTTCTATGATTTTTAAAATTCTCAAAAACTAGAATAAATTTATATATCACAACATATTTATTTTAAATATCTTCTTAAAAAGAAAGGATATGAAAACACCAATATTATAAATACTCCCATTGGTACATCAAATTCACATGACCTTGATGAAGCTGAGAAACCCGTAGATCAAACACCATTTAGAGGTATGATAGGAAGTCTACTATACATGACATCTAGTCATCCAGACGTAATGTTTTTAGTATATTGATGTTCCATATATCAATCCCATTTTAGGTAATCTCATTTAATGGTAGTGAAAATGAATTTTTGCTAATTAACGGGAACCATGTATTTAGGGTTGTTTTATACTTCTAGAAATGATTTTATTTTTAAATGTTTTTACGATGATGACACTTTTGGATGTAGAATGGATAAGAAAATTACATATGGAACATTTCATTTCCTAGGAGATTCATTAGTTTTTTTGACATGAAAAAAACAACACTCAGTAGCACATTCTACAACAGAAGTTGGATATATAGTAGCTAGAAGTTGTTGTGCTCATGTTTTGTGGATGAAACACACACTAACAGACTATGTAATGTTTTTTTCAAAAATAAAAATAATGTGTGATAATACTAATTCTATTTCCCAAAGTAAAAACTAGGCACATAACTCTCATTCAAAACTAATAGATATTAGGCATCACTTTCTTAGGGATCACACACAAAAATAAGATATCATTAATCAATTTATCAGAACACAAGAAAAACGTGTAGATATTTTCAGAAAATGTTTACCCTCCGATATATTTCAATATATTAAACAGAAGTTTGGAATTATAACTATAAGGTAATCATCTATATTAACATCTTTTTGAAACCGATCTCTTTACAGTAAGAAACACTTTTTTATAGGGGGAGTAATTTTTCATGTTAGTCAAAAAAATTCTTAGTCAAAATTTTTCTTAGTCAAAATTATTCTAAGTCAAAAATTTTAATCATCAAATCTTTTCATAGACATGAATAATTTCCCTCATAAGTATTTCAACTGTTAGATCATGTTAGATAGGTGAACCATTGCTTTAATTTCCTATATAAAGCCTCCCCAATGGTTTTACCACATCATTTTTTAAAGATTTCACATGCTAAATATCTTCCCCAATACTTAAGGTCATTCTAATTCATAAAAGTTACCTCAATTCCTAACTTCTGCTAAAACCTCCCCACAAAAAGAAATTTCGACTGTTAAAGAAATATCCAAATGTCATATATACCAATAGAGGATATTTGATTCAAAATTCTACTCCAAACATGATTATATCATTTCTGTTAATATTAAGTGTATTGGTGGAGAGATCCATTGCATTTAAAAACCAATGTCATAGGATCTGGTGTATTTGGAGTTGATGGTAGAGTTCTATAAAATAGTAAATTTTACAATGAAATAGAAAGAGGTAATTTTTCTTTCATGAGATGTTGAATGACCTACTCTATTACATACAACATTGCTGAAAATCTAAAAGGGATTCTATATGAAGGTGAAGTAGAGTTCTGCTCACCCAAGATACCTGATATAGTGGGATCATTTGACATGGAAGAGGTTATAGGCTGTCTTGGATTGAAGGAAGGGAGGACTACAAAAGTTATTCACCTCTATGAAAATATTCAGATTCTTCACCTTTGGGTTCTGGATTTCTCATTTTGAAAAAAGGGGACCATAATACCATAATAAAAAGTGATATCTATGCATTAGATTTTTTGGTGAATCTCATGAAGATCAATTTCATGAAGTTACTTTTATGATAATCGAGAATATCAAGAATGGAACGTTGAATCCCAAATCATCATGTATCCAACTATTCTTTCGAAAATTATTGTTATTTGTCTTTAATAATTAAAAATTACATGTAGTTTTAATCCAATGAATTTCAACCTAATGCTGATACGTGCTGAAAATTTATGGACATTGAATATATGTGTTGATAGTAATTCAAGGTAATTTTATGTTTTCTCAGAAGTAGAAGTTTAAGATTTATCCCAAGAAGGGTGGAAAAAGTGGAATTAAACAGAGCTGGAAAAGAAGGAAAATATTCCTATAGCTAAGGAATCATCATCAGCCCCACGAATGCCAAAGAATCAAAAGATCTATCCTAATGAAGTAGTGGCTATGTGAAGATAAGAAGAGCAAAAAAAGAATGAAGGGGAGCCAATGTTTGTCATGGATCCTGTTGAGGAAAAATCATTGAAGGAAACGACTACTGAGAATCATGAAAAGAAAGAGAAATAAAGGAAGCAGAGGAAGAAAATTTTGGAAGTTGAAATCATCCAATCTCTTATCAAGGCTTCTAAAAACCCCTCTATGAAAATTTTGGTATCAAAATTCTTTTTACATATATCAAAACCAGAGACTCTGGGAAATTATATTGTCATTCCAGAAAAATATCAAGAAGAAGAAATACTCTAATAAGATGAAGTGTAAAAAGAATAAGAATAATAAGAAGAATGTAGTGATACTGAGGACATGATAAGGCAAGTAGAGGATTATCATGAGAAGAAGAGTCCTTTAGAGTATCTCTCAATCAGAAAATATGAAGCCAAATCTTTCAAAATTGCTACAACAGGGAATGAATAGAAGGGTCAGGAATATGTGAATAACCCAACAGATGATGAAAGTATCAATCATGATTTTATTAAGCTAATTGATATTGTGGTCAGTGATGAGAAAGAAAATTGTTGGGGAGTAAAAATCATTGAGTTATCTGATAGCGAGCATTAATTTCCCAAGGTAGAATAGATCATTCATAATGTTGATAAGGGAAAGTAGGTGTTGGTTTCTACACCTAAGAAACCTGTGGTGAAAAAGGGAGTTGTTGGAAGTTCATCTAAGAGGAAAGATATTGAATTAGAAAAAGAATCCTCACCATCCAAACTCTCAGATTCAGAATCATCTTCCTTTGTAAATGAGTTTTCTGTATAGTCTTTAAAAAAGTTAGTTGATACTATTCCCTTATTTCCATGTATTGACTCAAGATGCCAGATTCTTCTGCATACGATAAATAAAAAATTAGATTCAGTCTCCATGGAAATGGATAAATGTGTTAGACTAGAATAAAATATCAAATATTTTCTCATTGGTTATGAGTCCGATAAAAGGTTATTCAAGTAGATTACATGGTAATTAATGTATACTTTCGAAGTACTAAGAGAATTTTATTGTATTCTATATAATTTCAAATATGCTTTTGACAATGAAGATGGCCTACTTAATGATCTTTCTAAGAGATTTGGGGAAAACCGACTCTTGGATAGTCTTCTCAGAAGCAAGAAGTTAAGGATCTGAATAAAAATCCTAATTCAGTGGTTGTTAATTGAAAGAGTTAAAGGGATCACAAAATAGAATTTGAAGAGTTGATGGTTAAACAAGAAGATGTATTGAAAGCTCAATAAGAATTTATTAAGGCTTAGAAGGAAAAAATTAATGCCTTGGAGAAGAAAAGTGAATATCATGATAAGTTGCTTAAGCATGCAAAATAGGATCACAAAGAGCGCAAAAATCTAAGAACTATTCTCAATAATCTGATGCTGAAGGAGAAAGAAGCATAATTTTATTCCATTCATATCTATTGTTGTATTTTCCTCATTGTAAAAATTCATTCAATCATAATGAAATTTTCATTGTTCTCCATATATTTGGTTGTTTAGTAGTAATGATTAATGTAACAATTTTTCTATTCACTCTATTCCTTTTTGAATATCGGAAATGGGGAGAATGCAATGATAAAAATTAATACTATGTATGAGGAGGTTTTCCTAATTAAGGGATAGTTCATCTAAGGGAATTTTATTATCAAGGATGATTTCTGTATGCAAGAAAAAAGAAAAATCACATTTATGAAATCAAGAATACAATCCTTAGGGATTTTAAATCCTATGGGGGAGTTAGTCGTATCCACTACGATCCATAAGTAAAGGGGGATATGTTTTTATTTTCAAGTCCATAAAATTTTATGTCCTTATATATTTTTAGTAAAGATGTCTGTGATTTCAAAAAAGGGGGAGATTGTTAAGTCAATAAGGTTTCCTTATTACTTTTCCATTCCTTTATGTTATGAAAATCACAAACACTCTATCTCAAGGAAAATATTATTTCCTCTAAAATTTATCTTATTATGGAAAATTTTCTTTCCCCAAGGATATTTATTCATTACATTTGTTTAAATTGTTTATTTTATAGTTTCTCTTATTTTAACTACATTTTTTATAATGTCTAAAAATCAGTTTCATATCTATATCCAGGAAATACAATAAATCATTTGATATCGATTATTCTGTTTTCAAATTCTGAATTCTATGAAATTCAGATTCAAAATTCACTGAAATTCAGAATGTGAATTCTCTTAAATTCTGATTCCGAATTCTTGGAAATTCGGATTCCAAATTCTCTGAAATTCAAATTCATAATTTCTTGATATTTAGATTCTGATTTCTTAGAAATTTCTATTAGAAATTCTTAGAAATTTAGTTTCTGAAGTTTTGTGTTTTTAGATTCTGAGTTCTCTGAAATTTATATTCTGATTTTTTTTGGAAATTCGTATTCCGAATTCCTCAGAATTAAGACTCTAAATTCCTCAGAATTTTGATTCTAAATTCATCAAAATACAAACTCTAAAACCCAAAAAATTCGGATTCCAAATTAATTTGAATTTAGGCTCTATATCTTCAGAATTATGATTCCGAATTCCTTGAAAATAGAATCTTGATATTTATGATTTATAGTCTCTTAGTGTTTATATTCATAGACTCCGAACATTATTTTTCCTTAGACTCTATAAAATTAGATTTGATTAAGAAACCATATTTTATATACCCCTATTATAGTTTTGAAACATTGTCATACTTTCTGTTTTAACTAATCATTTTTTGATTGACACTTGTATAGGTCCATCTAAGATTCAAAAGTAAATATGATTGTTGGAGGAGGTAGTCGACTGATGGAGAAATACCTATATATAATATAAATTTTGAACGATCAATGACTTTCGGGGATAGGAAGACATGGCTTTATGACTACCTTATTGCTCGAGGAATTCATTTATTGGGAAGATGTAGGTGTCAACTACCTTGAAATTCTAGGGCTTGTGGGGATATAAATACAGGTTCCGATATTCCATTCAAGGGCTTACCCTAGTGGGGGTAAGACAAAGTTTCTTGAAAGTATAAATCCATGAACCTTTATCCAAGGTTACAGGATACCCTACTCTTTGGGTTAAATGATTCCATACTTATTACATGTTTTTTTCAAGTTTATTTTCTAATATATTTTTATTAATAAGGAAAGTATAACTATCTTATACTTTCTTGTACTTGTATAATCTGATTAATATGATTCTATACTCTTTAAGGTAGAATATTTTACTTGTGAAATTTTCTTAAGTTTCATTTCTGGAACCATATTTCTGGAACCATTCAATGTTTGTTGAGATATTTTTCCTTGTGAATTTACCTTGTTGAACATTGTTAAATATAGTTTTCCATAATGTTAAAAAAGTATGTTTATACAAACTTTAAATAATACAATGAATTTTTTAAAGTATAAAATTCACCCCTCCTCATATAAATTGACCATCTAATTCATATTTCGATCCTCCAAATTCATCATTAGGTTCTAGAAAAAAAGTTTTGACTTTGTATTTTTTTTGAAGCATTTGTCGGGGTGCACATCTGCCTCTGTATGATGCACAATTTGTTTCCTCGCATTCCCTTTCTTCCAAAGTGGGTGAAATCCATTGATTATTCTGGGACACTTACTCCTTGATCGATATTCGATGATGGGATGTCATCCTATCCTTCAATGGATTCCTCCTTAGAACTCGTTACCTAGTCCGGGCCTCACTTAAATATTAGGAAATTGTCTGTGAAACTCTTCCTTAGTACCATATCTTCATGGACACTAGTTAACTACATTGATTCTATGAGGATATTTCATGGGGTCAAGTTAGTGAAGTAATCTTCAATCAGAGGAGTAGTCATGTTGGACATCATAGGATTGTCTAGATGAAAAATCAATGATACGTCTAGGTTTATTCCCTTTATGATAGGCATTCTCGAGGACGAGGAATCTGGAGTATTCCCATGTCATGTGTGAGGGATTTATATTCCTAAGGATTATTCCTCAGTTTATCCTTAGCTTACCATGTCTGACATAGGGTGTTACAGAAGTTTAACATCTAGTAGAGATTGATCCGAACGCTAATGGAGAGTGGATCGGATTAGTTAACCCCAAAGAGGATGCACCTAAGGGTTTTACATGATGCGTGGATCGAAACGTCCAATGAAGACGAACCAACGATGCCTGGGTCCCTATAACAAGGATGCTTGGGTTTACCGTTTTCCGGGATTGAACCTCAGTGAGGATTTATATACACCGTGAATAGAAGATAGGGATCAAAACCCTCATATTTCTAAGGGGTTATGAATTTGGGTGTACACATAGGGAAAAACCCTGAGACATACTGGTGATTATGCATATATTGTGGCCTGTCGCTAGAGGGACACACATGGATGGATGATTATTGATTGTGTGGGGATTAGGCATGGTTAATTGAGCATAAGAATGGATTGATCCAACCGGGATGTCGCAACCTAGGTAAGAATCAGGATGGATGATGGGTGGTTGATGAAGTTGATGAGATGAATGGGATGGAACCGAAGTGAATAAGACAATGATGTTGGGCTTGATCCTCCGAAAGGCTTCCTACGTAACACTGTGGTAGGTAATAAATGTAAATGTAGTTCAAGATGGGGCATATGTTGGAACTAGTCATGCTGTAGAATCCCCAAACAAGTGGGGTTTTAAAATTTATCCACCGATGATTGATGTAAACTTGTCGATGTTGGGGGATAGCATCCCGATCTTTGCTGAAGACTACACGTGTAAAATTTTAAGCACAAAAATAAACTATAAAAATACCTAGTTTAATTCTAAAGCATCATTTGACATCTTTTCATCATTGGCAATCACTTCTCAAATAATCCGAAGCATCATTTGATCATGGTAGTGAGGAGAAGAGAGAGAAGCTACATGAATAGTCATTAGAAATCTCTTCTCCTCTAATTTTTATAGGGGTTAAATAATTACACAGAATCACCTAGCTGGCCCCTAGTACTTAACGCACTATCAACAACATTTTATGACTACTAAACTGAGTCATAAATATTATTATCATTTACTTTTAATATATTAAAATATATTACATGATAATAATTGAGTCATTAACTTGACTCGTCATTCCCATAAATATTAATTGATCCTTGTATATATTTAATATTTATTAATTAATATCTTTTCATATATTTACTAAAACTCATAAATAATCTTAATTAAAAAATTCATTACTCATTATTCTTAAATTGAATAATATGAATCTATTTATTGCATTGGTTATCTTTTGTCCTTGAAAAAATCCAAGACCCATGTGGTGGGGCCCACCATGTCTAAAAATTTCTATTCAACTGAATAGGGAATATTCTGGAATATGCTATTGTGTGTGATCCTCTAGGACCTTATCTGGAAAGTAGTGAATAGTATTCCTAAATCAAGAGTGGGATCTAGTAACCCATCATGGCCCCTAAATAAAAATAGATTTTCACAATAGCAACAACCAACCTACTAACACACACTATGTAATATAATCACTTTGTCTGTAATATCTCATATATCAGGATGCAGTTACGTGTCATCACCCGTATCTTTTTTATTGTCTGTTGATTTAACTAGACAGATTTGCCCTTGAATATCATGTCCATTGACTTATAAGGGTTCTTCCATTCACATCAACATGGCATGAGATATATTACTTCTATAACCCAAAAGAGACAAATTATTTCTTTACCATTTAACAAATGTCATGCCACTAATGATGCTCCCAACACAAACTACCTCATCACAACTTCATTACCATGGTTTTCGACTTTCTTCAATGTACGTAATCAAATGACATACATTGGTAATGATCTCAAGTCAGAATACCATTACACATAATCGTAGATAGAATAATATAATGTCACATGAAACATGTGGCTTTCCAATTGGTGGGACAGTCCTCATGATCTCAATACTAGAGATCACCAAGTGCGAACTTCATGAGAAGAAGTCTCAATGATTATGATCCCCCAACACCTAATAGTAAAACATCTACGTTTTCCAATCAGTATGATTTATATATACCATATAACATATATTTAAGATTAATTTAATAGTATCTAGAGGTTCTCATTATTTATTAGGAACTACTATAACGTTTCAATAAGACAATTATTAATTGGAAATTACCATTTCAATAGTGGACATAGAAAATTATACAATATAACAGGTAAGATGAAATCATGTATATAAAAATTTATACATGATATGGTAATCAAAATCATGGAATAGTTGATTCTAGGTAAACCATTATTTAAACAGCATAGAATCAGGTTATGCATAGAGGACAGTGACATGATAACATTCTAGGGGCTTATGCATGGTTCGTGGCCTGTGATTTGGTCTGACTCCACTGGGATGGACCAAAGATGCGGGTCCCAACAATGGGGACACCATGTATTACAAGTGTTTAGGATTGAACATCATGGAGTATTCTTACATACCCTATCTAGTAAACAGTGATCAAAACCCACGTAGTTAGAATAGATTTACTATTGTTTGGAGTTGAACCTCAACGAGGATTAAAACATACACTATCTAGGAGATAGTGACAAAATCCAACATAGTTCAAATAGGATTACAAGTGTTTTGGGTTGGAACTCAAGGAGGCTTCCTACGTACCCTATCTAGGGGACATGGATCAAATCCCACATTGTTCGAATAGGTATACCAGTGATTGGGGTTGATCCTCAGGAAGTATTCCAACATACCGTATCTAAGAGACAAGGATCAAAAGCCAAATAGGTAGAATAGATTTACTTGTGTTTTGGGTTGAACCTTAGGGAGGTTTCCTACATGCCCTTTATAGGAGACAGTGATGAAAACCCAAGTAGTTTGTACTGGGTATCAGTTTTTGGGGATAAAACTGAGAGAGGTTTCCTATGTTCCCTATATTGAAGATAGGGATCAAAACCCATGTAGATTGAATAGGTTTACTAGTGTTTGGGGTTGATCCTTAGGGAGTCTTCCTACATACCCTATCTAGGATACATGCATCAAAACACACATATTTTAAATTGGTTTACCAGTATTTGGGGTTGAACCTCGTGGAGGCTTCCTAAGTACCATGTCCAGAAGACATGGATCAAATACCACATAGTTCAAATAGGTTTACCCCTATTGGGGGTTGAACCTTATGGAGGCTACCTAAATACCCTATCTAAGATAAATGGATCAATACCAATATAGTTCAGGGGGAGATATAGGATTAGTGTGTGTACGAAGGATAGTGATCAAAGATGATTCAGGGACATACATGTGGTAAAAATCCCATTATTGATCTAACACCTGGGAGGTGGCAGACAAGAGATTCGGATCCCAAAAAAAGGGAATACAATGGCTTATCGTAGATTGGGAATGAACCTCAGAGATGCTTCATATTTTCCCTATCTTGGATATAGTGATCAAAAGCCACATAGTTCTCATACATACAGTTTAGCATCATGCAAGGTGATTGGGGGAATACAGTTTAATGACATGCTGGATGGGAGTGAACTGACATAAAGTTGTCAGGACCGATGGGTGTTGGTCTTGAACCTCATGGAGGCTTCATACATTCCATTCCTTGAGAGGGAAATGATCCAATTATAGGTAGTTCATAAGGGGGTCTTGGGTATTACATGCTAAGGAATCCCATTAAGGATGCTATGGACAATTCATGCACTTGGCTAGTATCCCAAAGAGGAAACATGGGATTACACTTGGTTAGTGTCCCAAAAAGTTAACAGGGTATTATGCTTGGTTCAAGCCCTAGGGAAATGGAGATGGAAACTTAATCAAGGATGGAGGCCTGATGGTAATAAATCCTAAAGGGAGAGGGAAAAGATAAAAAATATCAATTTTCCCTTATCTCCATTAGAATTTATGCACAAAAGAATAGGGGAGGAGCAAGGATGCTAACTACTGCAAGAAAAGTTAGGGGCTTACACCAAGATGGTAGCCCATCCCCATTGACAAATGTCATTCCATTCAAAGTGGCTCTCATTTTATGTGATGAATATATCACTCTTGTGGAGAACAATGGACATGAAAAATTTCCAAGACATGGCAGCCCTTGTATATTGCACGAGGTTAGGCCATAGTTTAACGTAATGTTCTGAGGGTGATGGTGCTTGGAAGTTTAACATCCTTATGCTCGAATGATGAGGATTTACTCATCATGCATAGAACATACATAATTGATACCCACCCACACTTGGGGAAGGGAAGGAATTATAAATTCCATGTTGGTGGGGGGGGGGGGGGGTTATGGAGTGATCCACTGATGTGATCATGTTAGCGTGGCTATGTAAAGAAGCAATAGCTGTTAGAGTGACTATACAATGAAAAACGAGGCTAAGAAACACAATATTAAACACCACCCATGGGGAAATGAAATCACTTTTCAAAATCATGTGGGGACATACAGGAAAAGGGTGTGAAAAGCATGGGATCTTGAAAATGGATTCTTCGAGAAAATAAAGGGTTTCACGAAGGCTGGATGCTTTGTGGAGAGGATGGAACTCACAAAGGGAAAAGACTTCACAAAGAGGAGGGGATTCTCTAAGAGGAATAGTACTTTGATTTTGATGGGAATCCTGAAGGAAATGGGATTCTCGAAGAGGATCCTTTAATGAAGCATAGTTTCACCCTATCAAAAGAATCATTATTTGGAGAGAGATGGACAAAGGATATACACTTCATGAATCCTCAAACACCCTAAAGGGGGTCCTTCCAATAAAAAGGTCATATACCTTCAAAAAGGGCATCTCCCACATATGAAGAGGTTGGAAATAACACAAAGTGGTACAACTCGCAGAGGTGAAGTACCTTTTGGAAATCCATCCATGGGTTTCACAATGGTCTGTGCGTAATAAGAGATTAGAATTTGAAATGGAAGAGTCAAACTTGTTTGGAAGGGGGTGATCATTCCAGTTATAAAAAAACACAATTGGTGGGGATGCCAAACATACCACATAGATGACTGACACCATAAAGAGGAGACACTTCATCCGCCTGTGTTGTCCTCCCATGTGGTGTTTGACGTCACAATGATTTATTTCAACACGACTGCCATGGAGTGGGACTTGGAGGCTACTAGCTTCATGGAGGAGATATTGGTAGGTGTCAGACTCGCACCATGTTTTGATGGTGTATTGAACATCGCAGAGGCAGCCTCGTGGAAACGGGTCAGCAGTATAGAGGTATTCACTGAGGATCCCCTTTTAGAGGTACATATCTCTCTTGGGATTCCTCATTACCTAGGCCACATCCTTGAGTTTTATCCCTAAGTGGGACAAAGTTTCATCACCAAAAAATGTACCCACTCATAATTGGAGCTGATAGAAAAAAGAGGGTCAAATTATGATGGCATGACACTGAAGATACCTGGAAAACTGAATCTTTAATAGTTCGAGGAGGTGGGTTGCAGAGGCGGGTGCCAAGCTGGTTTGTGAAGGCCAGAAAATTTCCAATTTGTGAAGGGATACTTAAAAGGAGGCCTAGTTCCACAGGGGGAAGGGTACTATGATGATCCTCGAGGGGTCACCACGAAGAGCCATGGATATTCGCCGTAAACCCGACGCCCATGGAACCTATATATAGGGTCTTAAAGTGATTTTTCTAAAACTCAACCTTTGCGAATGACACTAAATGAGACCTTTATTTGAAAAAATATCTTCTCCAAGAACACTTTAGCAAACCAGAGTCCTTTGGTCCAGTGCTTTGTAACTAATATTTAGAGAATCAGAGAATCGAGTTCCATTTCTTCCTTTGCAATGCAGGAAGAAGAGAAGGTTTCTTCGTGGCACGGTGGTGGTGTAAAAATGTCTTCGCAAATGGTCTTTATGAAGAGTCTCCTTGAAAGACTCATTGATCAGTGTTTGGGCCCCAACCAAAATTTTTCCAAGTCCCCAGATCCAATGACGGGTCAGGAGGTTGCATGAGAAGTTCGGTGTTGACTCATTGATCGGTGTTGCTCGGAGGGAGGCCATAGATAATAACATAATAAATGAATGTATATCCGGAGCACTTCCATTCACAAATTTTTGATGGAACGACTATTACGCTACTAGAGAAATAGGTTTTTAAGCCCTCTAACATGGGGGATCTCCTTTGGCGGTCACTATTGGTGGCCTAAAGCGACCACCAAAGGGGGTCACTGGGCTTTGAAAAAAAACCCATTCAGACCCCACCCCACCGCAATTACACCTTCCCTTCAGCATCACTAATCCCTCATCCCCTCGTTACCCTCCGCCCCCCGCTCTAACTCCACACATCCCCTGTCCCCTCACCCCTCCACCCTCGCTGTCCTATGCCCTCCGCTCCAGCTCCCTGTGTCCCCTGTCCCCGCACGACCCTCTGCTCTATCTCCCTAGTCACCTTGCCACCCGCCCCCCTGCTCTGCTTCGGCTCCTCGCATCCCACATCCCCTCGCCGCCCTCCGCTCCATCTTGACCGTCCCCTCACTACCCGCCATTTGCTCCGCTCCAGCTCCCAACGTCCCCGGTCCCATATCCCATCACCACCCTCTGTTCTGCTCTGCCCATCCCACTTCCCCTATCACATCACTGCCCATCCCCCTTCCCCACTCCATCCTCCGCTCCGGCTCCTTGCCATCCCCCATCTTCTCCCCCTTCTTCCCCTCCCTCGATGCACCACTGCCACTTATTCCCCTCACTCCCCGCACGGTCACTGCCCATCCCCTCACCACTACTGTCTGTCCACTCTGGCACCCCTCTATCCTCTGTCGCCTCCCTCGTCGTCCCACCCACGTTGCACCGTCACCACCTGACCACCTCCTCCTCCAGCTCAACATCACCGCCACCACCGCCCTTCCCCTCCCTCACCACACCTCCCTTCCATTGACTCTCATCTCCCTCGCAGCACCCCCTTCGGCTCCCCTCCCTTTCAGATTTATAGCGCAATAAGCTCTACCCAAATTTCTGTTTAAGAGTTTGATTTTGGGAAATTTACAACACAAATTTGGCATGCCTGATGATTATATGAATATTGTTTTTGAATAAAAAGTGTGGAAATTGATGTTCATGTATATACGAGCTTCTATGAATATGAAACAATGTGTCTTGATAGTGTATCAATATTAGATACTTCACACATTACTTGAGGTTTGAGAAGACTATACATATTCATGCATGAAGTATTCACAATTTGATCAAAATATTAGTAGGGAATCTTGAATGTAGAATCATCATTAGATTTACCATACCAAATGACGATGATGACATGGGATTTCACTTACATTTCATTATCTATTATTTTTTTATTAGTCATTGATATAATTTTATAATTTTATCAATTTTCCACAATCAATTGGTCAATATTTATTTAAAATATATTTGATATGAAAAATTCATGTAATAATTCTGGTGTGGATGTTTTTTATACAGATATTATTATGGGTAAGAGTTGGATTGATCTTCCAAATCGAACATCTAGAGAATATTTTAATGGAATTATGCAGTTTATTGAGTTCACTGGAGGATTTAAAAGTGACTATATTAGTTTTTCATGTAGAAATGTGCTAACATATATCAATTCACATGAGATAATTTGAGGGAGCACCTATTATTAAACGGATTTCTAAAAAATTAAAAGATTTAGACTCTTCATGGAGAAGATTATGTTTGTTGTCAAAATATGGATGCACTTCCGATGGATGTTGATGCAAGGATGAATGAACCAATGCATGAAGTTTATACGGAAATGGTACATGGGTTGGATCACGAAGGAATTGAAATCCAGAATCTTGAGACCGATGAGATAAATCTTCACTTTGGTGAAGATCATGATTAGAGGAGGTTTTATGAAGAAATTGATGATGCAATAATTGAATTATATCCCGGATGTACTTATTACAATGAATTGTCGTTCATCCTGGAGTTTTTGCATTTGAAGACTTTGAATCAGTGGTCAGACACATCATTCAACATGTTGTTGGTGTTATTGAAAATGGATCTTCCTATGGATGTTATGATTCCTGGGTTGTATTACCATGATCGTAAGTTGAAAGAGAACATAGGTTTAACATATGAGAAGATAGATTCATGTGCAAACAACTATTTGTTCTTTAGAAAGGAAACTGCCAATTTGGTTATTTCTACGGTTTGTGGTGCTTCCAGGTGGAAAGAGAACATGGGAAATTGGACTCATCAAAGATAGATTGTGATACTGGGAAAACCGATTGTCATAAATAAAATGCGTTACTTTACCCTTAAATAGAGATTTAAAATAATTTCTATGTCATCCAAAGTTTATAATTTAATGATATGGCTTGCAAAATGAATTCATGAAAGTGAAATGTTAACCCACCCGACACACTCTCATGCATGAAAGCATTTTGATATGAGACATCTCTACTTTTCTAAAGTTGTTCATAATTTCTGACTGGGGTTTTCAGTAGATGGTTTCAATCCATTCATGTGTATGGTTGGTTCAACTCATAGCGCATGGCCCATGGTGTTGGTTCTGAATAATATACCTCTGTGGCTTTTTATGAAAAAACAATTTATATTACATTCCACTCTTATTTATGGACCTATAATTCTGGGGGATAAGATTGAAGTTTACCTTCAGCCATTGAATAATGAGTTGAAGGGATTTTGGGGCGATGGTGTGATGACTTATGACTGAAAAAAATGAAATTTACAAAATGCATTATTCTTTATTGTGGAAAATCAATGACTTCCGGGCTTATGAAAATTTATCAGGATGGATTACTGAAGGGGAATTTTCATGCCATTTTTTAAATAAAAGTAAATAATCTGTATGGCTAAAACATTCAAAAAAATTGGCCTACATGGGTCCCATATGTTTTCTCCCCCATCAGCACAGGTTCATAAAGGACAGAGTGGCATTGGATAGTTCTAGAGAGTTCAACCTCACACCAAAGAGCATGACATGAGTCAAAATGTTATTGCAGATTGAGGAAGAAAACATCTGCATGGTATAAGAAATTTAGGATTTGGTGGCTCATCCATTATGTAATATTCGTGTTGTGGGTAGGCAGCACAATCATAATTGGAAAAAGAAAAGTATTTTTTATAGTGTTCAGTATTGGAAAACTAACATGCTATGTCATAATTTGGATGTAATGCACATTGAAAAAAATGTTTGTGATAATATATTGTGGACGATTTTAGGTGTCAATGGGAAATAAATAGACCATGATAATGAATGTCATGATTTGTAAGAAATGGGTTTAGGGAAACAATTGTATTTTCAGTTATTTGTGGAAAACAAGGCATATATTCATGCTGCACAGTATACGATGACAACAACAGAGAAGGATACATTTCATTCAATCATGAAGATGCTCAAGGTTCTTTATTGTTACTCTTCTAATATTTTAAAGTGTGTGAATCTGACGAGCAGGACATTGCATGGGTTGAAAAGTCAATAAAGTGACATACTACTTCAGCAGTTGATTTAAATGGAAATTTGTGATTGTTTATCCCCTAATGTTGTTCAGCCTTTGATTGAGATGTGTAATTTTTTTTCACATATTTTTTTAAGAAATCAACGAATGGGTGATTTAAAAAGATCGCAAGACCAAATTGTACAAACGCTTTGTCACTTTGAGAAACTATTTCCCCATTTATTTTACGATTTTATGGTTCACTTGACAGTGCACCTAACTGATTATGTAATGGATACTGGTCTAATGAAATTAAGGTGGATGTATCCTATTTAGTAGTATTTTAGAAGATTGAAACGATTTGTATGCCACAAATCTCATCCGGAGGCATCAATATTCAATGGTTATTTGATGGAAAAGTGTACTACTTTTATGTAGAATATCTTATTGATTTTGAAACAAAATTAGATAAGCCCTCTCAGATTCATGATGGTCCAGTTGGAGAAGGAAGTATATTTGATATAGAAAACATCATTTTGATACAAGCACATCGATATATCTTCTTTAATACATTATCATTTGCACCATTAATGTAGTAAGTGTCTTATCACTTTTATTGTTTAACTTTAACATGTTTTTTTAATAATTTGATCATTTAAAAAATTCGATATCATTTGTAGGAAAATCATTAATGAGATAAAAGAAGAGATGTATCGTGTGAATGAGTATCAAATTCAAAAATCACATTATGCTTCATTTCATGATTGGTTTAAGGATTTTTACGTGTAAATTGATTTTCATTATGAGTGAATTATTATACTGATTTATTTATGCGTAAATCATTATTGAATTATATGAATTATGTAGGTTCATAAGCTGAGGGAGTTAGGGGACCCCATGCTAACTGATGAATTTATCCAATTGGACGAGGGTCCATCTATAACAGCTCATCGTTATAAAGATATAGATGCTAATGTTTTTTGATTTTGAATTTAAGATGTTTACGCCAAAAGAGCAACTCAAAACAGTGGAATTAGTTGTCCATTCGTCGATTTTGTTTATTACTATGGTCAATTGATTGACATCATTGATTTTTTATATGCACACGGGTTGAAGTACATATTGTTAATGTGTAATTGGGTTGATCCAATGCGTGTATGTAAAGTCAATCAATATCAGTTTCCATTGGTGAATTTTAACTATATGTTATACATAAATGAATGAGTTGATAATGGATCCTTCATTTTGACATCACAAGCAGAACAAGTATTTTTCATTACTTTTCCTTCGAATCCATTTTGGAAAGTTGTTGTGAAAATGTATCAGTGATGAGTGTTTTTATTTGAACAGGATGAACCTGAGGTTGTTCCCTTTGTTTCCCAATAGCATGATCAACAATCTGCAGTTCAACGTGAAGAAGATATTTATTTGGTCAGAGAATCTGTTGAAGGAGAAATGGTAAATTTTCATGTTTAATGATATGTATAATTTTCTTCCCACTATTCGATATTGAATGTCCAAGGATATCATAAATTATTTAACAATTTTATAAATCCAAGTATGTTTTAATCCTCACTTTTGGAATTTTATTCATTTATAAATATTTATGGTGATTTCTCTATTGGTATCTTCATGTTATTGTCGATGTTTCATCCCATTGAGGTATTCATCATCTGGTTCATGTGATGCTTGAATTTTTATTAATTCAATCTGAAATTATTCTATGAATTGATTGGTTTTGTAAATAATTATATATATGTTTTGTTAACTTTCTGATTTTTTAAAATCCATTTACAACTAATTATTCAATCCCTTTTTTTTGATTAGCAACTGTACATGTTTGGTTTTCTTAAAAAAAATACAATTTATCTTATGGACACTTTGGATACTCCCCTAGCTAATTTTTTCTATGATTGCAGGCATGTCAGAGGAAGAGGCAGCAGATCCACATCATCCATTTGAGCCACATACGTCTCAGGGTCGAGGTTTGTTTGAATGTAATTGTGTTTATTTTTTATTTAATTGATAAACACACGCATATATAAATATATATATATATATGTAACTTTTGTCGAATAAGATATAAAATTGTTTTCAACAGGATCATACTCGACCGCTTCTTCCTCTCACAAGAGAGTCCCTGGTCGTGGTAATTTATCATGGAATTATGACACAACATTTGATGTTTCTTTTGATGAGATATTTCATCCTATGGTACTGAATGGTCGTGTATTAATTTTTCAGCTGGGTCAAATTATACATGTCCCACAACGATTTCCATTGAACACACGTGACTCTACTTCTATCCCCCTGGACACATTAAATTGTCTTTGCAGGGAGGTACATGTAATAAGGCAATTTTAATTTCTTCCATTTGTATAAACAATAATATCCTATGTGATTTTTTTTCTTGAATTGAATAATCTGAAATTATTCCCAGATAAGTTTTAAGCCATGTGTATTAGAAAATTTCATAAGATGGGGAATGATTATAAAGACAATGTCAAGAGGGACCACTGGGCATCAAATGTGGGAGCCCCAGACATTCTAGAAAAAGTCTTGAGAGGTGTTCTCTCAGCTCAGTGGTGTGAATTAGTTGAATATTGGTCTACTGAGGGTGTTGTGGTATGTATATTTATTTTGGTACATATATTTTCAAGAACATGTGATTTATTTGAAATTTGAATTAATTGAATATAGGTGGTGTCAACACGATGTTCGTAGAATAAAGCCTTGCAGGGACCCCCTCACAGGATCGAGACTCATCACGTGTCTCAGATCTGACATGAGGTATTTATTATTAATTTTTTAAATTTTTAATTATTATATTTGTATAGAGTTATGGTAGCAAGGTGCACCGACTAATAAAATGTCGGTGTGGATGATGACTCATGATTGAAATGATCCAGAGGCTGCAACATTGATAGTAAATGATTTTACTCATTACCAATACATCAATAAATCTGTATATTAACATATATATGTATATATATTTAAATATTTCACAGGATAAATTTGAATCTGAGTTAAAACAGCTTCCAGAGAACCAACGACAACTTTCCATTCAAAGGGAAGAGATCTTCCATCACATTATTGGCCGGGATGGGCATGGATAATGTTTGACCTATGGAACATGGATTCTTTGATCTGTAGTATCACACATTGTGGTTGTAGATCTTTCTGTTATTCAGATGACACATTATTTGTCTGATTTCAAGGCATGGTTGTGTGCATCCGAGGAGGTAAATGTGTAATTTATCGCCGAGGTTTGAACACTATGGGAATATGTGCATCCAGGTGATGGTGCATGGGATCATATGACACAGGTATATACAGATTTTTTATTTACTTTATATTATTTTTGTTATGAAAATCTTCATAATTTTTATTTGTTGTTGGCCCCTGGCCCAAACGATGGATGTAGCGGTCATGACCACGCATGACACATCATATTCACGATGTTTGATTATTTTTTTATTTGTGGGATTGTTATTGATGTTTCAAAAGGCAAATTTATTTTTCTTGTTTATGATAACGAAGAATATAATTTTTCTCATAATTCCACATTTTTGATGAGTTTAAGGTTAATTGATTTGGTTGAATATGTCTTTAGAGCCACAAAAAGAAAGGATACTGAGGGACATTCATTCCTAGGGTGTTGGGAGCTGCCTGAGGGGTATGGAGTGGGATGTTATAGTCAGTGGGGGTCGGGATAAGAAAGGATACTCATTAGGGTAATTGTTTATTATTCTATTAGGCCATTTTTAAAATTGGAAAGTTGGCCAATTGTCCAATTGGATGTTAGGTGAAATAGAAATTAGGCTATTTGTCCATTATTCTAGTTGTACAACTAGAAAATATGCCATTAATCCAATTTTTTAGGACACTATGTCATTAATCTAATTGGACATTAGTATTATTATGTTTGGAAAATTGGTTATTATGCCATTAGGACAATTGGTCTTTAGACCAATTGGACCTTTGTCCAATTGAACAATCGGATGTTAGGCCATTATACCATTATGGCATTAGGTGAATTGGTAAACGGGACAATTTTACATTCGTTCATTAGGAAAATTGACCTTCAGGCCATTGGGATAATTGATCGTTAAGCAGTTAGGCCAATTGTCCAATTGGATGTTATAAAAAATAGCCATTAGGCCATTATGCCAGTATTCCAATTGTATAACTAGACAATAGGCCATTATTCCATTTGTTTTTAGGACACTGTGTCATTAAGATAATTGGTCATTTGTATTTGTAAGCTCATAAAATTATCCATTAGGCCATTATGAAAATTGGTCTTTAGACCAAATGGACATTTTTCCAATCGAACAATTGGTTGTTAGGCTATTATTCCATTAGGGAATTAGGTGAATTGGTAAATGGGAAAATTTGACATTGGGTAATAAAGAAAATTTACCTTTAGGCGATTAGGATAATTAATTGTTATGCTGTTAGGCCAAATATCCAATTGGATGTTAGGCCTAATGACCATTAGGCCATTATGCCATTATTTTAATTATACAACAAGCCAATATTTTGTTATTCTAATTGTTTTTTTGGACACTAAGTCATTAAGCTAATTGGCCATTAGTATTAATAGTTTCGGAAAATTGGCCATTAGGCCATTAGGACAATTTGTATTTAGACCAATTGGACATTTGGGTAATTGAACAAATGGCTGCTTAGCCATTATGCCATTAAGGCATTATGGGAATGGTTAAATGGGACAATTTCACATTTTTTCATTATGAAAATTTACATTTAGTCCATTAGTATAATTGATCAGTACGTCATTAGGCTATGTGGACAGTTGGATGATAGGCCAAATGGCCATTAGGGCATTATTCCATTATTCTTATTGTACAAGGTGTCGTTTGACCGCGGTGACCAGAAATGCATTTCTGGAGTTATAAAACACCAAAACGATGTGTAATGGTCAAATTTAGAGAAAACATCCTCAGTATGACTTGACATCACATGAAAATAATAGAAATATTATTCCTGACATATACGAGGAGACGACGTGTCAATCGGATGGGCGGTGTGCACAGTACGACCGAATATGTTGTTTTTAATAGTTTGGAATGCTCTAAAAGGGTGTGTTGGTTGGTAAATACCTAGATAATGACCTCATAATGTCACGAAATCATATGACAACACCCTTTGTGTGAATTTTGATATTTTCGGGAAGACTGTATGTCAATCAGAGGTGTCGTTGGACCACGGTGACCGGAAATGCATTTCCGGATTCATAAAACACCATAACGATGTGTAACAGTCAAATTCCAATAAAACATCCTCATAATTACTTGAAATCACAATAAAAAAATAGAAATATTATTTGTGACATGTAGGAGAAGATGAAATGTCAATTGGACGTGCAGTGTGTGTGGTACGACCAAATATGTTGTCTTTAACAGTTTGGCGCGCTCTAAAAGGGTGCGTTGGGTAGTGAAAACCTTCCGAACATCCTCGTAATGCCATGAAATAATAATACAACAAAAATGGTGTGAATTTTGAAATGGTTGGGTAGAGGGTACATCAATTGGAGCTGTCATTAGATCGCGTTGACCAGAAACACATTTTCGGAGTCACAAAACACCAAAACGACGTCTAACGGTCAAATTCAGATAAAATGTCCCCATAATGACTTGAAATAACACAAAAATAATATAAATATTATTAGTTACATGTATTAGGAGACATCACGTCAATCGGACGTGCGATGAGCACGATACGACAGAATAGGTTGTTTTTAACAGTTTGGCGCGCTTTAAAAGGGTGCGTTGGGGGGTCAAAAAAAGATGAATGACCTCATAATGTCATTAAATCATATGAAAGAACCGTTGTATGAATTTTAAGATGTTCAGGTAGACTATGTGTCAATCATAGGTGTTGTTTGACCATGGTGACCGGAAACTCATTTTCAGAGTCATAAAAACCCAAAACAACGTGTAATAGACAAATTCAGAGAAAACATCCTGATAATGACATGTAATCACAAAAAAATAATATAAATATTATTCGTGTCATGTAGGGGGATATATCATGTCAATAAGACATGCGGTGTGCATAGTACGACCGAATATGATGTTTTTAATAGTTTGACTTACTCTAAAAGGGTGCGTTGGGTGGTCAAAACAAGCCGAATGACATCAGAATATCATGAAATCATACAACAACAAACTTGGTGTGTGTTGTAAAATGGTAAGGTAGATGGTACATTAATCAGAGGTGTCATTTTACGACGGTGACTAGAAATGCATTTCTAGAGTCACAAAACACCAAAACAACGTGTAATAGTCAAATTTAAAGAAAACGTTCCCAAAATGAGTTTAAATTTCACAAAAAAATAAAAAAATTATTCGTGACATGTAGGAGAATATGGCACTTCAATCGGACGTGTAGTGTGCACGGTACGACCGAATATGTTGTTTTTAACAGTTTAGCGCCCTCTAAAAAGGTGCGTTGGGTGGTCAAAACCATACAAATGACCTCAGAATGTCATGATATCATACGAAAACAACCATGATGTGAATAATGAAATGGTAGGGTAGAATGTACCTTAATCAGAGGTGTTTTTTGATAGTGGTGATTGGAAATACATTTCCAGCGTCAAAAATCACCAAAACAACGTGTAACGGTCTAATTCATAGAAAATACCCTTAGGATGACCTGACATCGCACAAATACAATATAAATATTATTCATGACATGTAGGAATATATGTCATGTAAATTGGATATGCGGTGTGCACGGTACGACCGAATATGTTGTTTTTAACAGTTTGGCGCACTCAAAAAGGGTGCGTTTGGTGGCCAAAATCTGCCAAACGACCTCGGAATGTTAGAACATCATATGAAAAAAATCATGGTGTGAATTTTGGAACGTTCAATAGACGGTACATCAATTGGTGTTGTCATTTTACCACAGTGACTGGAAACGCATTTCCAGCGTAAAAAAACACCAAAATGATGTGTAATGGTCAAATTCAGAGAAAATTTCCTCATAATGACAGGAAATCACATAGAAACAATAAGAATATTATTCGTGACATGTAGGAGGACATGACACGTCAATCAGATGTGATGTGTGTGCGGTACGTCCGAATATGTTTTTTTAACAGTATAACATGCTCTAAAAGGGTGTGCTTGGTGGTCAAAACCAGCCGAACGACATTAGAATGTCATTAAATCATACAAAAAATACTGTGGTGTGAATTGGGAAATGTTTTAGGAGAGGGTACGTCAATCTTAAGTGTTGTTTGACCGCAGTGACTGGAAATGTATTTTCGGAGTCATAAAACACCCAAATGATGTGTAACTGTCAAATTTAGTGCAAAGATCCTCAGAATTTTTTGAAAGCACCCAAAAAAATAGAAATATTAGTTGTGACATTTTTGAGGATACGACACATCAATCAGACTTGTAGTGTGCGTGGTACGACCGAATATATTGTTTTTAATAGTTTGGCACGCTCTAAAAGGGAGGGTTGGGTGGTCAAAACCGGCCGAACAACCTCAGAATGTAATGAAATAATAAATCAACAACCATGGTGTGAATTGTGAAATTTTTGGTCAGACGGTACGTCAATCAGAGGTGTCTTTTGACAGCGGTTACCAGAAACACAATTCTGGAGTCATAAAACATAAAAATGACTTGTAATTGTAAAATTCTGTGAAAATTTCCTCTTAATGAATTGAAATCACTCGAAAACAGTAGAAATATTATTCGTGACATGTAGGAGGAGACGGAACGTCAATTAGACGTGCAGTGTGCACGGAATGACCAAATATGTTGTTTTTAACAGTTTGGCACACTCTAAAAGGGTGCATTGGGTTGTCAAAACAAGATGAACGACCAAAGAATATAATGAAATCATACTAGAACATTCGTGATATGAATTATGAAATTCTCAAGTAGACGGTACAATATTTGGATGAGTTGTTTTACCATGGTGATAGGAAACGTATTTCCGGAGTCATAAAACACCAAAATGATGTGTATTGGTAAAATTCAGAGAAAACTTCCTCATGATGACATGAAATATCAGGAAAAAAATATAAATATTACTCATGACATGTAGGAGGATACAAAATGTCAATCGGATGTGTGGTATGGGCAGTACGACCAAATATGATGTTTTTAACAGTTTCAGGCAGTGTGTGCGGAGAGCATTCCTTTTTAAACCGTAAAACACTTCCACAAGCTAATCCAAAGACTCCAAAAAAAGAAAAAAATTCCAAAAATGATAAAATTTATTAAATTTTAGGTTTTAAATTATTATAGAACACATGATTTGAGGTCAGACATAATTATAATATATATATATATACTAACTAAATTTATATGTCTAATTTACGTATATTTGGTTTAGTTATTTTTTTGTATGTTATTGTTGGTTTATTGAGGAAAAAGATTGAAATAGATTGGACCTATCTGGATCATTGAAAATGAAGCATGCCTTTCATTTATGGTTTATGAGGATCCTGATGTTTAAGATGTTTGGAATTGTTTTAATTTTTTTTATTTTTTTTACCCTGTTTCTACTGTTTGGGAACCATCATCGAATTATTTTAAAAAAAAATTTATACAGAATAGAGACAACCATTGGCGGTCCCTATAGGTCGACTAGGAAGTAGTTCAGCAAACGCCAATGGTGGTCGCTATTTCTTGGCTGAGTAGCAAGTTAGCAAACGCCTGGTGGTCGTTGTAGATGAAATTTTCATCCCCCATCAGCGACCTCCATTGGCGGTCGCTATAGGCCTACACCGTCGGACCTAATGCGACCACCATTGGTGGTCTCTATGTGGTCTTTAAAGACCATTAGCGACTGTCTATGGTGGTCGATAATGCATTAATTTTTAGTAGAGATAAAGGTGCAGAGGGAATATTTGTTATTCAAGTGAATACCATTTTATGGTTTTGGATTTCATGATTAATTCTCCAACCCAAAAACCATCAAGGATGGTTGAGCCGACTGGTTTAGGACTATCCCTAAGAAATAGAAGTGGTATAAGGCTTCAAATGGGAATATCAAAAAAAAATTATACTCCGGTCATAGCTCATTGTCTATACTAAAAAATTTAAATAGTATCAATGGTAGGGAATTGGAGTAAGAGATATCCCAACCCAGACAGAAGACTATCATCAAGGCACGGATTGGAAAATCCAGAAAATGGGTGGATCACAAGCTGGGACTTGCGCCAGGGAAAAAACATCACAGATGACTTTCTTTGGGCCTACTGTGCATGCACGTAATATAATGAGTTTGCAGATTCCCATAGGCAGGATGGACTGAATGGAGAAGTATGTGCCCCTTGTTTATCATCTATCATATAAAGGAATTTATTCCAGAATTGCTGAGTTGGTGGTCATTATATACCAAAAAATTCCACATGAATCAATGGGAGGTTGGAATTAGCCTCTGGGACCTCCATTAGATTTTTGTGTACCCAATCCAGGTAGGGATGTATTATGAGTTCCTCCCCGCCACAAATGTCTAAGGGGACAGGGAGAAAATGTGGCCTTTGGAGATGGTATTACTGAGGCTAGTGCCAGGCATATGCGAGGACAAACAGAATACCTGAGACATTAACATGATTTAGTGGTTATATTATTTCCCAAATTCCCACCATAAGTGATATCACTACCAAAAAAGGCCCCCCATATTTCTGTAAGGATCTCACTGGGGTAAAGAGGGTTCATACTTAAGGATCTTGGAAGGAAAAGAGTGGAAACTGTGGGGATATAACATCAATACTGAGCTTCAGATGATAGTCAGACATACTGAGTTTATCTCATATTTGTCCCATGGGTTGATATTATAAGTCAGAGATGCCCATATGGGGTTTCGATCAAGTACATTTATCATGGAGACTTAACTTGCTGGTCAGGAAATCATCAACCAAGGTATACTAGTGTGGGAAAATTCATAATATATACTTCGAAATGTTAGTTAGGGGAAGTGTCCAAAACATGTGTATAGGCTATTCTAATTTACATATAGATGGATCATGATACACATGGGGGATATGAATATTATAACCATATCTCTCTACTTAGTTTTCATTCCACCTAAAAATTTTAACATTGTGTGGAGTGACCCATTGAAGCTAGATGCTATGACTGTGCAGTGTAAGATGGGGCGAGAATAAAAATTCATCTTCCACCCATTTCCAATGCCAACCTATGCCTTTACTGATGATAGAAAAAATACCATAGAGATGATATCATATCTTCCATCCTTCTGCAGTGGTGTTCTAGTGGTGAGGGTAGAGTGTGAACACATCTGTGAACCATATAACCCACATCGGTTTCCCAACAATTCTAGTGCATTTAAATGATTAATCCACAAGTGTATACGAATATGCACCATGAGAATCACTCATGCGTGATGCAACAACATTTTATAATGTTTAAAAGCGAGGTGGGGAATAGGTGGAATGAGTTTCCTCTTTCAGATGCAACATTTGGTATGGTTCACAAGTATTCTTAGAGTTGGGAGGTGGCCTATCCAAGTGAAATGCTAAAGCGAGTAACAATACTAGTATGAAAAGTGGTTCATACACCTCATCGCTGAATAGTGGGAATGGGAGGATGTCAAGAATGAGGTTGGAAAATACACTAGGGTGGCGAGGCTGTAACTGAAGGGGTGGCATGCCAGGAATTAGCAATCCCTGGAATAGTTCTAGTTTGAAGTGAAGTGGGAGAGGTGGCTATGTCGGGCCTGGTGGCCCCACCCGGGATGTCCCAGGGGGGAGTTAAATCATCTCAGGGTTTCCAAATGGTGACCCCTTCAGCACCTAAGAATGACCTACATCCAGAATTGATACACTCTGATGCCATATTACTAGAGGCATGGAAATATTAGGAAAAGATAAAATAGTACCACGACATTAATGGCTTGTGGTAGGATTTGAACATGCATGACATGTCACTGGGGGAGCTTGGATTTGTGAAGGATGGCATAAATTATATCCCTACCATGGTAATAATGTTTTAAATGGAGCTAAAAGAGGTAATATATTCTCTAGGAGACATGCAACCAATGTGACACCAGGAAAAGGAGCTGATGAATATGACTACTCCCATAGAACTGATGGGCTCTCAACTAGAGGATCATTTAACTTTATGTTACCATATAGATGAATCATGGGGGGAAGAAGTTAATGTGGGAAATTTTCACCGAGAAAATGATGGGGCTTCCAAGGGATCCCCTCCTAAAGAAGGTGAGATACTGTCCTCGGTGGGAATCTCTTTGGGAGAATTCTCCACAACTTTAGAAGTAAGTATCTACTCCCATTCATTACAATAGTTCCCTCCCAAACGTATCTTGATCAATCAACTAAAAAATATATCTGTAGGGGATTATTTAATTGGCATCTCCCACTGACAATTAAAAAGTCACGATAGTCGCATAGGACTAAACATTGGGGCCTACAGCTAGGGAGATGGTGGTTACGGAGTCCAGCGGTGCTCTAAGGAGCAAGGGAGACCTCCTTAGAATATTCAAATACCACAGTCATATATGGAGGGTCACGTCTCGACCTCCCTGTGATAGTAAAACTAAGGTGAGACCACGTGTCTTAAAAGAGAAGGTTTCATTTTCGAGAGTTGTACCCATTGTCCAGTCGGTCAAGCGGGCTAACACCAACCATGCTTGGATAGTTTCCAATATAGTGAGTCTGTTGCTGATGAAAATGGAAACAAGACCTGGGGATCCACTCCAAATAGTGGTGTTGATCCCTATCATGTTAAGTGCCCTAGCTGACAGGGCCATATTTCCATATGACTGTCCAGTGGTGGTGGACGATACTGCTGGAGAAACATAGTTTAGCATTGACTGGGTGGACATCATCAAATTCGAATATAGCGATTAAGACCAACCCAATAAAGACCTTATTACTAATCTCATGGTGGATTTTACCGAATATGATCCCACCAAACAAAATGATTAGGACGATACTACTTCTGATGAAGATGATAGAATGGAATTTCGTTGTTAATCATGGATCCTGATCAAACACTTTATCATGGAGACCCACAAGTTAAATGGACATTCGAGATGGGGATTCTTCATTCATGACTACATCATCTATGCACTAGAGGGGTAAATGCTCAATGTACACACACATTTATTATAGACTAACTTGATGAGAGGGTGCGGGAGGATGCACATAGCCCTATTGTTGGTTCGAAGTGAAGGATGGCTATTAGTATCCAAGGACTCAAGGAGGATGATCATGAGATACAACAGGGTCGGGAGCAAGCGATAGGGCAATCCTCTTTCCTCGATACATAATCGGGGCTCATATTGCAACTGAATCCTCTGTTAGTAGATGCTGAAGAACAGATGAGGTGAACCTCTTAAGATATGGCTATTATCCAGGCCAGCAAGGATCGAGCACATATTGAGGTTGATGAACTACACCATATTAAAGTCATTGAGGATCATTATCTTAATATGAAACAACAAATCCTAGACACCAAGAGAAAGTGATTAGTGGAGCGGGAATGATTTGTTGATGAGGTCAACCCATATATGGGAGTGGTCGTACCCTGGGCGATGTAATTTATGGGAACTCATGAACATATTTTCTAGATTTTCTTGTTTATTTTGGTTGAATTCAAGAGTTAAGTTTTCTACTTTAGAGATTCCATTTCCATCATATTTTTGAAACATACAATGATCAATCACAAAGATCTTGTGGTTTGTGCCATATGTTATAAATAAGGGAAGGTCACATCATTAATTCATTTGAATTTGAGAGTGCCAACAATTCTATAGGAATATGGGGTATGAATGACTAATCTGGGCATCTAGGAAGAAAGAGGGAGGCGTGACCATGGAATGATGTTTTCATATCAGTCTAACACCAGGGTCATTATAATCAATATGAAAAGAGAGGAGTGGAATATGTAAAATACGATACCCAAAATTCATAACATTGTAGGTATGGAATGACAATGAAAGATAACTGTTGAACATGTTCAAAGCATAATATCACTAATGCATTATCATGAAATGGGGATATCAAACGAGGGACAACCACTGACCATGTTTGAAACATGGGGCCTAACATGAATGGTCATCCATTAGACATCTAGAACATTGTCCCAGTATAGTAGGTGTGCCATGATCCAAGAATCCACACTATTAATGGGTTTGTTAGGCATTAATGAGGATGAGGATCCAAATAATGGTAGTCAAAAGTGTGGAGGGTGGAGTGATATGTTGTTCAAATGGAGTTCAACACTCCTGAAATTACGCCACTGGGATGGATACAAATTAGGTGACCACATAAGTCTGATTTGGTATCATATCCATTTCATGAAAGGTTTTCTCTGGGGAGAGGATAGAGTGTATTGTAGTTTTTTTTCATGCCAATGAGGATGATAAACTAATAGTTTAACGTCGTTTAGTGAGGAAGATTCACAGAATAGTATAACATCATATGACCTTGTCGTTACACATTGTTTTATGGTCATACTTCCTAGACCAATGCTAATAGTATAAATTCGTGTTACACATACCGAAAGATCATAGTTTAAGGTCATAGTGACTGGATAGTGATTGGGGATGAGGCGATATAAGGGTTAATTACACTAGGGATGGTGCCGAGGATAACTGCCTTGGCATCACTTTGTATCCCAAAAAGAGTATAATCAAGCCACATGTAGTTCTCAAGAACAGTGTGGTAAAAACAAATACTCGTAGGGGGATCCTCTCTGGAGAGGAAGCTAACACATCCCATAATTATAATAGGTCAGCTTGAACTTTTTTAGGGTATAACCATAGTTTAAAGTCATCCGTCAAGTACATTGTTACCCAGAATTGAAATAGAAGGTATGGTATATATCTCAACGTGAATGGGGACCATAAGAGTCCACATCACACTAGGTCATCTCAATGGGATTCTTTAGACCATATAACATATGTGACATATTTTTGGGATGCACTAGAAGGAATGTTCTCATGTATTCCTATATATACCATGAGGATGGTAATCAATCCATACATAGTTCTCAAATTACTATTTAACGTTAGGTTGGATGAAAGGAATGTGTAGTTCAGCTACCCCAGTACACATCCTTCCAAAACCACTAATCCCACATGAGTTGTTCATGATGTGGTAAACAAGGGGTGATGATGGTATTTTTTAGTATAATGAGGCCCAAATGAAGTGGAATTGAGTTCTAAGTGAATGACGTCCCAACATTACCGAACTACCAACTCAACACACATAGATGCATGAAGGTGTAAAATCGAGTGTGTTGGAATTCCACATAAACATAAGTGAGTGGAAAGTTCTGAATCATGGAACTTGATATTTGGATCACAATGATAGTGGAATGAAGATAGAGGATAACTATTGACCATGTTAAAGAAACATTATTTTCGAGGTATCCTGGCATGGGGACAAAAAATGAGGGTGTACTACAAACCATGTTCGAGATACAGGACCCATAAAAAAATGCCATTCGTGGTCTTACGGGTCATTTTCCAAAGACGGTAGGTGAGCCAATGTGGCAAGAGACTAGGATACCAAGGGTGTCCCTTTAGACATGGAAGAGTATTTAGATCCAAATAGAGGTCTCATGAAGCATGGAAAAGCTATGAAGGAATGTCCATGTAAAATCCTACACTTTGGGATCTTTTCCATGATGAATTTTAGTATTCAAATGCAATTTGATAGATAGAGGGATTAAGATACCTTTCCATGAACAAGGTTCCTATGGAGGAAAACTTCTAATTTAAGAGGGGACTTGGTTTAATGGAATTTGAACAGGGTGGACATGTTTCAAAACCCTTTTTATATGAGGACAAAAGGGGACTTCCATCTTGTGACACATCCTTTGGGATGGACCTGAATACTAAATGTTCAAGTGTTCTTAATTTTCTTAGGAGTATAAAAATCAAGCCACACATAGTTCTAATAGGATGATCTTAGTTTATAGTCATAGAAATCAGACTAGGATGGGATGAGATAATGGAGACACATGTTGTGTTTGTTGAAAAACCCAATGTGACTAAGGTCCCAAGTGGTACTCACCACACAAAATTATTCCAACAATGTTCAGGCCAAGGGGGACAAAAAAATGTTGGGATTTGAGATACCTGGGGCTGGACCTGAAGACAAAATATTGGGGCTTCCTACATATCTAATGAGGATGTGAATAAAGCCACAATTAGTTCTGTAATTTATGTTTGATTTCATGTGGGATGAAGGCTAGTTGGATCTCAGTTTTAAGGTATTAGACCTCAAAAAATAATGGAAAAGAACAAGGGAGACACATGGTTCAACTATTGAAAAAACAAATGCGAATGAGGATAGTAGGTGTCTGTATCACACCAGGTGCTCCCAGGGGAGATTTTAGGTCGAGGGACCATAAATGAATGATTGGCTTGGCCTGAGGCAAAGTTCCTGGGAATTTCAATGTGCCCATTTTTATATTAATCAAGACACACATCATTTTGGAAAATGGAATGTTAAGGTACTAATTCTAGAGACAATAATGTCGTGCAAGTATGTCCCACACACCAAAAGAATCTTCATTTGATGGCTCTTGTTTCTTCTTTAGGGTGGATGTGTTTTTTATAATGAAACTAACCTAGGATGGAGATTCAGAGTGTCTGTATAGAATCAATCCATATATAGGACTTGACAAATGGCATAGTGGATGACTAATAACAACCATGATGTCCCCTCAATCGTGGACATCACAATGCGGTGTAGTTTTTGTTCATGTGGACAAGACGATAGTTCCAAAGATTAAGTTCATATGATAGGACCAACCCATGCGTTTCAATGCCATGCGACAAAGGAATAACTACTTAATGTCATGTTGGACTAGGTAGTATAGTTTAACGTCCCATGGCTTAGACGCCGAAAGAAGAACAAGGTTCTAAAGGTAATGTCCTGGTAGTGATATAGCATATCCAACATAGATGATGACATCAATCCCAACAACATCATGCACCACCCCAAAGGGGGGGGGGGGCATTGTCCAAGGGGACATAAAACATCATAGGATTTGGGGATGGACCAAAAGACAAAAATTCTCTAAATTCCTATGTATCCATTTTGTATAGGAAAAAACCCATACACAATTCTTGAAGATTTCATGTTGTTTAATGTCACAAGACAAGGATGGGGGTGATCCTAGCTTATGGTCATATAGTTCTGACCATAAGAAGTGATACTCTTCCAAGAAGGTGTAACCCTTCATAAAATACCTAAGCCCACATTAGCTACACTCAATATGGGAAACAAGGGTGGATAATGTCTTCACAACATGTGGAATATTGGGAATGGGGAAATGGAGTGGAGCCTTATATGAAACCACACCATGAATTTTAACTCTTGACATGCAAACACACACCAAGGGGTTTCACCAAGAGTGTCGATATAATACATGTACATGATGGAGTATGATTTCATGTGAATAACACGACCAATATTTTGGAATTAATGGGGGTAGCATGATTATGGAGGACAACTATTTTCTATATATGGAGAACAACATCTATATCATGTGACATGAAATGGGAACAATCAAATGGGCATTGACTACAAACCATATTCGCAATGAGGGACTTATGTCAAAATGACATTTGGAATCCTCGGTGATATTGGCCCATGATGGTAGGACAACACTAAGGCCTAGAATCCATGACGTTTAGGGGACCTATCAAATGTGATATATGATGAAATCCCAAATAAAGGGGAACATAATGCAAGAAAATGGGAAAAAAATGTATATGGAGAACCAAACACTCTAGATCCTAAACTAGAATTCTCTTGGGATCATAGGTGAATTTCCATACAGTGTTGTGGGGCGCAATCTGGGAATAGATGACCTAAGAAGATGAATAGAAGAAAGTTGAATGTAGAGATCTATAGAAAGAGTAATGTGGCATGGATATTGAAAAACCCGTTGTGAATGAGGACATAATACCTCAAAACAACACATACCCACTTTGGAGGACGGAGGCCTGGTGGACAAAAGGAAGAGAAGGTTCATAATAAATAAGGATGGACCTAAAGGAAAAATTTCTGGTTATTTTTTTGTATTTCATAAGTTTGTGAATCAATCCATACATTGTTCTGAGGTGGCGTGCTATTTAACATCAAGAAACAAGTATGTGTTAGATCATAGTTTATGGTCATTGAGCTCAGACTGCAGATGCCTAGTTTAATTTCACGTGCGTTGTACAGATGGGTTGAAAGGTTGAATAACCATTCATATAAATTAGGAGACCACATGATGGGAATAATTATTGAGGATAACTTCTGACCATGTTCTCAACTCAATATACCTTGGGTAACTTGGGAAATAACAACAAATTGAGCATGAACCATTAACCACATTTGCAATTTGGGACTTGTGTCAAATTGCCGTTCAAAATCATTAAGAATTATGGATCGAGACAGTAGGATATCGATAAGGACTAGCTTCAATACCATTCAAGGGTCTTTTAGAATTTGAAAGATGATGGAAACTCAAATGATGGGACGCATTATATATGGTGGTAACCAAGGAATGTAACATCATATGGTAAAGACGCTAAATGGAGGAGGGTGTCTCAAAGGATATGTATGTGGCATGGAAAAAATAGCTCGATGTGAAAAAGGACATAGACTGCATACCACACTACATAATCTAATTTGAGAATATGGGCTAGGGATCTAGAATGGTCGAGAAACTTGATGCTGAGCCACATATAAAAGGCCCTATAAAGTATTCAGTTTAACATCTTGTGGTGAGGATGAAACAATATTAGTTTAAGGTCATAGATCTTGAACCATAATCTCATATCCCATTTATGTGCATGATCCTAAAAAAGACTCTTAGACCATGTGATAATTTCTCATAGTGGGAAACAAAGAATGGGGTCATGTTCTCCCCTCGTATAATTTCAAAATAATGAAGGAAAGAGATCGGGAGGGGTAGATCCCTACCAAACCAATTTTTTTCTTGAGGCACATTGATGGTCAAAGGGATAATAGGAAAAAAAAGAATCACATCACCAAATATTTGAGAGATAAAGGGGGTGTTAATAATTATGGAGGATGAATGTTGACCTTGTTCGAAACAGAACATCCATATCATGCGATGAGACATGAGAAAAACAAATGAGTGTCAACCAATGACCATTGTAAAAATGTGGGACTTGTATCAAATTGTCTTTCACGGCCCACTAGGAAATTGGACTGATATAGAAGAGAGACCTAAGGCCGAGCATACGTACTATTTGGGGGTCCCCTCAAATGTGAATATAGAGAAAGAACAAAATATTGGGGCCGTGTGAAGCTTGAATATTCCCTTTCATTTTAACATCATTCCTCAAGGAAGAAAGAGGTGAAGATCTCCAAGTTAGGGGACACATTGTGTGGTTATGATAAACCTGACATAAATTAATTCAAACAAGGAACACAATACACCGTGTGTTTTGAAAATTATTCAGGCTGAGAGTCTCGACACAAGGGGAAATTTTGGAGTATTGGGTTGGGCATGAAGAAGAAATATCTGGGTTTTCCTATATATCCTATAGGGGTAAGAATCAATCCAAACATTATTCTGGAAGGGCCATTCAGTTTAACGTTGTGCAGTGAGGACATGGTAGAATAGAGGAAATAGAGGGTTACATGGTGTGATCATCATAAATTCAGTTCAAATGGGGCCAAAGAAGTCTACACCACCCAATGGGATATCCTATAAGAGAACAATACCCAAGGGAATTCAAAGAGAAGAATTGGGGGGGGGGGCAGACTCTATGATGAAGTGATCCAGGATTCATACATATCCCATGAAGATTGGAATCAAGCCATAAATAGTTCTTGAGATGTTGTGCAGTTTAATTTCTTACAGAGGGGACATGGGGAGATATTAACATAATCCTGTAGAGAACGTAACATATTGGATTTTATTGTCATACAGGATGAGGGATGGATAATTTAACATCCTTTACCCTAGTAAGATCACACTTTTTAACATCATGTAGTGAAGAATAGATAGCTTAGAGTCATGTGGGACTGTTAATGAAAAATAATTCTTGAGGAATTTGGCATTGGGTGGAGGAGTAACATGCTTACCATCCAAGGTAACTATGGAGTACGTGCCATTGGGGTAAATCTTGTGAATGATATATGTTCCTTCCCATTTGGGCTCCAACATCAGTGGATTCCTAATAGCTATCATCAACATTCCCAAGGAAATCACCATGTAACCATGGAAGCAAAATAAGATGTGAACTTTCTTGCTGAATGTTCTGGATATCTTGTTCTGATGCCTCTCAAGATTGTGCAGGGCATAAAGCCTATTCTCATCAAGTGCTTCCAGTTCATCCAGACAGATTTTGGAAAATCTATCTCGTGTCTACATATCATAGAAAACTATTCATAATGAATGAAACTGAATTTAGATGGGTAGTACTGCCTTTGTTCCATACACTAGGGAATATGGGGTCATATGTGTGGAATTACGATACGTCATCCGACAATCCCGGAGAGCATTGGGAAGTTTATCAGGACAAATCATCATGGTATAACCAAATAAATTATGCAAGTTATTACAGATGGTTTTGTTGAATGTCGCAATCACCCCATTTTTTTGTTCATGATAGTGGTATGTATGGTTAAAACGGATGTTGTACATGACATAGAAATTATTCAGTTTGTCTTCCCTAATGTTCGTGCAGTTATTGGTGAGGTTGACGTGAGGGAGTCTGAATAGGTAGGTGATATTGGTGCTCACAAATTCAATGATATAATGGGATTCTAATTCCTTGATTAGGATTTCCTCTACCCACATGGAAAAGTAATCCATAGTGGTCAGGATGAACCTGCACTGGCAAGGTGTTGCTGGTGGATAGGGTCCCTTGACATCGAGTCCTAGTACCGCAAAGGGCTAAGAGTATAAGGTAGTGTGGAGAGATTCTGGTAGCCGATTCACAAAATTAACAAGGATTATGCATGCATGGATCCTCTTTGGAAACTTGATACAGTCATGGATCAGGGTGGGCCAAAAATATCCTAATCATCAGATCTAGTGAGAGAGTTTCATCCATGTCTGATGTTCCTTACAGGAATTGGAATGAACCCCCAATATTACCTGAGAAATATCACCTCCTTGTATGATACGAAGGAGAACCCCATCAAACTCATGTTTGTAGTTGATCTTCTCAATAATGGGACCACTCTAGATGGTGAGCTGTAATGTGGTCCATTGTATTCACTCACGCTCGACACGATCTGTAAGGGAGATTACTGTGCTCGAGATACTCGACAAAGGGGGTCCTCCAGTTAGGAATTACATCCAAAACTATGTCAGGGGGTCCTAGGCCTCCTAATGTGGAGGCATCAGTGGAATGGTGGATTACCTGCAGGCTAACATCTCCATTCAGAGTTACAGGAGGATGAATCTACAATTCACCACATGGAAAGTAAAATCCTTCTCACTAGGCTTTTCAAGAGATATGGCCAAGCTGGCCATGGAATTGTCTTGGCAGTTGTAGGATCAAGGGAATTGAGTAACCTATTTCTATGATAAGAACTAGGCCATCAACTGGTGGGTATATTCTAATAGTGGTAAAAGCTCTAGATTTATGGCAACATAGTCACTGTTGATCAGCTTGATGATTAATTTAGAGTCCCCTTTCACATTTAGGTGGGGAACGTCAATGTCGAGGGCTAGCTCAAGACCAGTGATGAGAGACTGGAACTCTACCTCATTTTCGGTACATAATTTTGATAAAAAAATGAATATGGAAGAATAACATATTCTTTCATGATGATGAAGATTCCTAGGACCACACGGATGAGTTTTGGTCCATTTAGTCTACTACCGGTTGGGCTTCAGGAAGAACCATCAAAGTTTATATTCCAAAAACGAATTGATTGATCTACAGAGAAGATTTCATCTTGTAAAAAATAAAAATCTATGGACTGGTCCATGGGGGAGGATGGGTGGAAAATATGTTTTCCAATTCTAAACCCTTGATGGACTATTGCGGTAAAATCATGATGTCAATTTGGTAGACGATCACTGACCATCGAGCTTGACAGCCTGTCAACATGGGGTGGTTTAGAAAGTACTTCAGTGGATCCCCTTATGACACTAGCTATATATCATAGTGCTTCATGTAATGTGTCAATTTCTACACTAAGAACACTAGCACAATGTATCTCTTTTCGATATAGGTGTATGTTGTCTCTGTATCAAGGATCATACGGCCGAGACTGTATAAACTGTTCTATGTTCCCTCATTGTTATTATCGTCATGGAGGGAACCAAGAGATCAATCCAGAACAGGAACATAAAGGACCAACAACTTTCAAAAAACTAGTGTCATTTAGACTAGAGGCTGTAACATGTACATCATGACCTGTTTGACACTCCTCGTCCCTCTAATAATCGGTGCCTTTCTTCGTTATTCAGGAAAATGACTTACACTTCCCGCCATATTTGCGAAGAATCGACATATGTAGGCTAATTGTCCTTGAAAGCCTCAGAGTGCCTGAATTCTGCTCAAAGGAGACATATGAATGATTTTTTTGATCATATTTAGATCGATATCGATGCCTCAATATCTAAAAACAATGTGAATAAACTTTACAGAAGTGACATAAAAGGCGCACTTCAATGGGATCATCTTCAGATGGTGTGGATGAAGGAAGACACACATTTTAACAAGATCTCTGAGATAGTCCTAAAACTGGTGCTATTTTACCACCAGTTCATCCACGAAGCATTCCACCAATATCCTAAGGATCATATTAAATATTCAATGCATGGAACATTGACAGGTGGAACCTGTGTTTTTTAGACAGAAGGGAATTTCCTGGTAGTATAAAGTAACTAGTGGTTTTCTATTGGTTGTAGAATCTTTATCCTTGGGATCCATTAAATTTTTGGATGTACATGAAATACTTATCCTAGAAGAAGAGTGACAGGAACCCCATAGTGGCATAAATCAACCAATCTGTCATAAGAAGGGGAAAGGCATCTTTCAGGAAATGATGATTGATATCCCATTTGTCGATGAAGACTCTAATCTGGTAGTTCATCATTCCGATAGGCACAATGTTAGCCATCCATTTGGGGTTCTGGACCTCCATGATGATGTTGGCTCTGATGAGCTTATCAACCTCAGCCGCGACCATAACACCATTAGAAGGGTTCACATTTATGAGGGGTTGTTTGATCCTGTGATTACTTGTTGGATGACCGAGGTGGTGTACGGTGACCTATGGGTCTAGTCCTAACATCTCATAAAAAATCCAGGAAAATAACTCACGATGTTGTTTCATGAAGTCCACATATCACTGTTTCTCTTCAACAGACATAGTGGAAATGGTAATTTTGTGTTTCAGATCCATCTTGTAACTGAGGTTCACTTGTACCAATTCATCGACCGTGGTGGAGACAACCTATTGAAATGCAGGAGGTGCATCCTCAAAATACTCATCTTCAATCACATAGGAATGATCCTCAGTGGGAGATTATTCATCCGAGTTGACAGGTCTTGATGGGACACTGGTGCCATCTTGAGCAGCGGTGGACACCACATAGGTGAGCTCCTGTACATCAGAGACCATAACGATGAAATATTTCGACCCAATCAAATATACCATTGACCCAAGGGTCATTCTTGATGATATAAATTAAATAGTATCACGTCATCTTGAACCAGTTTTTCCCAGCTCGGTGAAACAAGAAAGTATGATGTATTTTCATTTCCATGGGGATAAAATCCTCATACCATATCCGAGTTGGGGGCTCTGGGATCACTCGAGCCAGATTTGTATAGGAATAGGATGTGATCTTCCGACATCCTTTAGACATGGAAATTTCCTTCCCCTCATTGAAGAAACAAAAAATCATTGCGAAAAATTTGGTGTAATGGGCTCCAGTAAGAAGATTGGAAAAAATGTAGGGATCATCCAGGTCTATCCATAGGTATGTTACAGTTATAGAATGTTCAACCACGTTATCCAGAATCTGCTTTTCCTTGCTCTTGTAATAGTTATCATCAAAGTAGTAGGATTTAGATGAGTCAAAGGGAGATGCATCACCTTATATTACACCTAATAGACCATTAAGAGAGTACATAACGGATTGGTGATATAAATAATGGACAATAGTGTGTAGGTGGAGCCATTACCTACCCATTAACATGTTTTAGGAGTTGTTTTGTGAGACAACCATGAACTCGGTGCTAGAAACCACGCCACCGAACTGAGTCTACCAGTTGATCATTCCAACTGATGTCTATTATATCCTATCATAATTGTGAATTTTTAGGTTAGAGGGACTGAAGTCATCATTGTACAACCCCATATTTTGGAGTGTCCGGGTCGAAATGAGGTTGATCCATGACCATGTATAGACAAGAAAATGGTGAACCTCTATGCCTTCAAAATGGCCAGTGATATATAGTGGGTGAATATTCCAATATAAGGGATAAGATTTATCTTCACTAGATAAATAGATAATGGTAATACATTCATAATTCTAGACCGCCTGAGCATAAAAGGCTTCTGTAGATGTTACCTCCGTCTCAAACTAGAGGGGGCTACTTAAATATGTTGTAAGGATTCAGCCAAATCCGCTAATATGGGAATATCCTAGAGGATAAAGATATTCTCATGAATGATTGCAGGATGCATAATTATATCATACTTCTATTCCCAGCCTGAACATCAACTAATTGGAGGTTGTTCTGTGGAACGAGGTATGATGGGACCTTCCAGCAGAACTAATGGCTGACTAGTTCTGGGGATGTCTCGTAGATCAGTATTCGAAATGTGTGGAGTGACTACCGTATGAGGGCTATATGAAAGAGTCCAATCAACAAAAAACATGGCTGATTGTAACACGGTCATGTAAGATCCACTTGACCATGTATCACAAACGATGAATGAGGTGAATCCAAAAAAACAAGATGAGAAGGATGCATGTACTGAGCTCCACACTGGGACTATTTCCTGGGTTCAGTGTCATGCACAGCTTGGTTGGAAGCATTTACCAACACATCTCAGTTACTCATATAGTCACTTCTCCATCAACATTGTCATCAACTTGGGATTTTTGGTGGATCTATCTGACACATTTCGTCATCAAGAACCATGTAGGGGTTTACTAGCTCCACGGTGTTAACTAAAGCATACCCTCATTAATCACTTGAATAATCCCCCATCATGAGGAGGATTATAGGGTCATTCAAAAAATCCAGGGGGTGGGGTTGAAATCCACGAGATTATGGGATGATGATGGCATCAACAAGGGACTTTGTTTTTCTTAGAACTTCTGTTGCTTACCCTTCTAGGAATTGGAAGGCTAGGATATCAACACAGAAGTAGTGGCTAGAGGTGATGCTATAAAGTATGAAGGATCATGTTGATTCATACATGCATGGATAATACCACATGAATTGACAGATTTTTTATAGGCTATCTAGTATTTGTATTTTTTAGACCCATGGATAAGAACATGCTACCACTCACCTTCGTTATCATTATCACTCTCAGGCTTTATGAATACACATACCATATGTGTCGGGGTTGGAACTAACCTGACTATTTTTTTACCAACATGGTCTTAGTTCTAGTATCTAAACACATATAAATTATTTTGGGTGTTCCCTAAGAACATTATATTGGGGTTGTAATTGAGGCGATTAGGGATATCTTCCACTTCAGGCCTCCTCTTTTCCAACTACCGTTGAATTCCCTATTCCAAGTCACTTCGAAAATAACTGGGGACATTAGACTCATTAAATGTGTAGGAATGATTATTTATAACCATTAAGGGGGATCTAGGAGCTTGGCCCTGGTAGGGGGATGGAGGAGCCTGTCGAGGAGGTGGAACATTGTTATATCCCTTAGGTGGTGGTGGCAGGTTACTCAGGGTGGCCAGCTGATTTTGAGGTGGCTGCTACTGGGCCAGAGGTTGTGCCTGAGTTGTCTAGAATCTGTGACGCTATGGTGGTGGATCCAAAAATAATAGCTCCAGCTACCTGGGGGGCCTCTATTTGGTCTACTACAGTAGGATCATCCTTATTGGATCTTCTCATGGGAACTACAGGGGGAAACATACATGCCTTCTCGGCCTGCTACAAGGCTTCCTCTATATGATGGGATTTATTAGATAAATCCCAAAATCCCCTTCAGTAGTTATGCATGATGAGAGAGGAGATTTATTCAAACTATACATTCTCCACAAATATTGTCATTAGATATTTTTAAGTTAGCGGTATTTCTTGGAAATATGTGAGGCCTTTCCATCTGGTGAGAAAGTCTGCAACACACTCATCAGGCCATTGCATATACTTAAATAGAAATCCAATACTCGTCATCCGAGTTGTAGAACTGAACCGTTAAAGAAACTACCTATGAAGATCCTCTCAGCTGGCTACTGACCCAATGTGTATCTAGATGTAAAAAAAATCCTAAACACTTCAAATATTTTTATGAAACACTGCAGTTATGTGGCCTCCTGTTGCGCTGGAGTTCCTAGCATGGGTCCACACATTGAGATGAAGTGGTCCATATGCTACGAAAGATTTCCCATCCCATTTATGTGGGATAAGAAAGGATTTCAGAAACCAAGGGGTGTTTGAATATCATCCACCCATTCAATATTTGGATTTCCATCAGGTGAAATTACCACTTACCGAGATTCAAAAGCCTTGAGGTGGGTAATGAGCGCGTATATTGGTTCATCTCGGTGGGGATCCCTATCAGGAAAAGGATCCCTCACAACCAGTATGTTGGTAGGGTCTTCAATGTGATAATAAGGTTCAATGTCTCATGAAGTCATTGGTTGGATGACCTACGAGACTACTGGGGGAACGACCTGCAGAGTGGCTGGGGGTACAGAGCTGGGCCACAGGGAGGGTTATCACGCAATTCGGGAATATTTGGAGAGGCATATCATGCCATGTTTCCATAGACACTGGAATCTACCTTGTCTAGGTTGGTAGGATTGTATAGCTCACTTGGAGGAAACCCACTGAGGGGAGGGTGCACCACCCCAACTTCCCTAGTTGAGGATTACCATAGTATGTTCATTGTTCTATGGCATGTTCAGCTAGATGGTCAACAACCATAATTTTTTTCTCCATGAGATGCTAATGAAACATGGATTTTTTGGGATCAACTTTCATCTTCAGTATTGATCCCGACAGGTGAGAGGGTTTGATGGCTCCAAGATGCTCTTTGCTCTTATTAGGATTCTGACTGAGGGATAATGACTCGGTAGGTACGGGAATACACAATAAATTTCATTGGTGTCATTTAACCCTTCCAAATTGATGAAATTGGTGTGTCACCCCAAGGGGTAAATTATCTTCATGGAGCTCTAAATAGTTCTCTCCCTCTAATAGGTCGGCCATGTTAACCACGCTTGTACCTGAAGTCATATAGTCAATATTGTCTGGATGGTCATGCTGGCACCAGATATAACTGAAATGAAGGGTTGTATACTACCCCCAAGAATAGATCTAAACGTGGTGGGGGGAATCATCTTTAATAATTTTGTAGAGCACTTTTAATCTCTGAAAAAATCATTAGTGGAGGGCCCGATGGGGATCAGATGACTCAAGGCGCTGGGCCATAGAGAGCACGACCTAGTCGACTATACAACATTGATGGCCAATATCTTCAATGTGTTCCAGAATCATTGGTTAAGACAAATGATGATAACAGATACAGAAGTGTGTTTACCATATGGTATGGTGAAATCATGTGACCTCCTCCAAGGTAAGAGATTCTGGCCTACTGAAGTTTGTTGTTACAACTGGCCAGAACATCTCTAGTAATGGTCCACTGTAAGGATGTCCCATAACCTCCTTAGCTCAGACTCAGGATCCGGCCCTTAGTATCCCTATCAATTTCATAGGGGCTACTAAGGGACCAAAAATGACACTGTTTCATAACATTGAGATGATAAACTGGATGGAGAAGAATATGGAGAGTGAGCTGATAAGTCATCGCATCTCGGGCTGTCTTCTAAAGAATGAAATGACTGTATGACCACATCTTGGTAAGACGTACTAGCGAAAAAATCTTCCCACATAAGGGTTGTGGTTACTAATGGTGGGTCATGCTATTGTTCATCCTCTATTAGTCCCCAAAATAACTCTCTACGATATCTAGATGTGGTGGAGTCTAATCCTGTTGACGATAAAGATGATTACATGACCAGTCCCTAGAAAGAGGATAATTATTCCTCCTCTTGAATGTATCTTTTTATGGAGGAACAAATCCAATGGAATACAAATTCTGGAGGATGGGCTTATACGCATTATTCCCACCCCGACCTCGACATAGAATATCAGTGTGAGGGTTCTATTACAAAATCACATCCGGCCTCAGAATCTAAAAAGCAGACCAGTTTAAACGCGGTTTGATGATTCTCAGTATTATTACTTTGGCTGCAGTGATCCACACTCCTACCCCATGATTGTTATTTAGAACATGTTTTTTTGAATGAGGAGGAGCTATGGAAAAAATGGTGTTGTGATAGATAGGACTTCTTAATGGGGGGATTCAGTGTGTGAGGAGCACCCAAAAAATAGCAAAACAGACACGGGGAGGGCCTCTGTGCCCACAGGTCGGCATACCGAGGGGATCCCCACGAGAAGCATTAGATTGGGTATGACCTCTTATGGAACAAATGATATCATGGTCTAGACGTCAATTCTTGTTTCCCTTAATACTGGTGCTAAAAGGGGGGGATTCGTTCTTATCAAATTGAACATAGGAAAGACCTTCATGATGGATTCCAATGAAGAGGGGGAGGACCTATAATTCTCTAATTTTTGGGATGAGGGTAAACTTCATCAGTTTTGGTAAGAACACTAGAAACACCCCCATGTTGATGGTTGACTGTGTGGGGATGATCTTTGCATCAGAGATATGCGACAGGAGTAACAGATGCATAACTGGGATCACTAGTTCAGAATAAACCTTCATGTTGGATGTCAGTGTGCAAGGGATGTCCTTCACCCAGACTGATTTTGGCATTAGGAGTATCTCTACGTTGGGAGTGGGAGTGGGGAGGACCTGCACTCGCATTTTTGGTTTCTCATGTATGACCTCTCTGTTGGATTTCAATGTCGTGGGTCATCCCGCGACGAGCATTACCTATTTTTGTGAGGAAGAGTGTCATCTCTAACTGCCCATGGGGCGGTTGTGGGCTCAATCCAGGCCTGGTGTATAAGTACCCATCCTCAACATAAACAAGTCATTGAAGGTATTTATCTACAACAGTACGATCCACTATATCTACTGGTGATTAATCCCCCTATCCTGCGTCCTCCTCAACTTGAACCCAACATTGTCATTGGGTTATTTGGGTTGGGCCCGACAGTGCAGGTGGATTACTCAACTTCTCCTATACCCGTGGGACTAGGTGGTGGAATTTACATAGCCTAGCGGGAGGACTCCATGGAGGACCCTAGGAGGGGATCACTATTGCACTGGCCCAGAATTCCCTTACCTCATTGGCATAAGGGGTTGAATCGTCAAATCATTAAGGGGAAAGGCCCTTGAAACAGTTTTAGGTTGGAGTGGGGAGAAGTGTCTCCTTGAATGGCCCTTGAGGGAAGCTGCGACGGTGTGGTGAAGAATCCACTAGGTCCTATCGGGGCATATCCGGATTTGGTATAATTATTTATTCCTCAAACCATCGAACGACATTGTTGATCACCCTCCACTAAACGAGTTTAGATGATGAGATGGGGAATGAGTTCCCAATGACTGTGGACGTAGTGGTCTTCGCAGAAGATATGAGGTTGTACAAGAATGCCACATTGGTTTTGAATTGGCCCTTATGTCGATGGGTGGGTGGTTATTAGTTTCCTTTCATAGAAGCTTAGGTGCTGCAAAATAGGAAGATTCAACCATTAACACTAAAATGAAGAATGTGTCATCTATTTCCCCATCTACATTCTATCTCCAAATTATTTTTAAGATGGATCCACTCTAACGATGTAAAAAACTAAGGATTTACATCACTCAACTAAAAATCCACAATCACTAGTGTATTTCACATCGGGACCACTTTTTTCTTGGATAGATCTAGCACCTAATAACTGGATCTTGTGATACACTCATCCAATGATGTCTCGAACTCTACTAATCTCCACATTAAGGATAAAAATTTCACGTAGGGTTCTCTGTTTCTTTTTTTGATTATTTTTCAGGGGAACACATTTTTCCATGTAGTACATGCTGATTTTCCCCACATTTCTACTTTCCGAAGGTAGGTGTAATCTTTCACTTATTCAGGGATGTTTTCTCCCTGATCGAAATGGGATGATGGGATGTCAGTCTCTCCATATAGGGATTTTTCCTCAGTACCCTTTTCCTAGTCTTAGTCTCCCTTTAAGATTAAGACGTTTTTTGTGAAACTCTTCCCCAGTCTCATATGTTAATGTAATTTGGTTAATAACAATGCTTTGGTCAAAAAATTCAAAGGGGTCAAGTCAGGGAAACAACCTTCAATTAGAGGATTAGTCTCATTGGACATTGCTGGTGTGTCTGGATGACAAAACACAGATGTGTCTAGAATTTTTTCTCTTATGATATGGATTATCGATGGTTTGGAAGCCCAAGGAATACAACATTGAATCGGGGATTATATTCCATAGGCATTTCCCTATGGTTTTCATCATCATTCTATGTTTGACATAGTTTATGAATCGAGTATAACAACAAGAGGAGATATATCATACTAATAAGAATACTAATGAAGAGTGGATCAAATGGGTGCATCCCCAAGTGGGTGCACCTAAGGGTTTTACTAGGTGGTTGGATCAAAACGTCTAATGAAGAAGGATATGAGGATTCTTGTTTACCTATAAAGGGGATTATAGGGTTTAATATTTCAAGGGATTGAACCATAGGGAGGTTTCATATGATCCCTGTGAAGAATACATGGATCAATACCCACATATTTCGAAGGGGTGATGAATCATGGTGTAAAAAAAGTACGACATCCCGAAGACATGCTATAGTTTACCCATGGAGAGAAGCCCATATCAGGAAGGACACTCTTGGTTGGATGATTATGGATTATGTTGGGGAGAAGAACGGTTATCTTCCCATGGGAATGTCTTGTTCCCATCTGGATGTGGTAAATCGTTTAATAATTTGGATGGTTTATGGATTGTTGAATGAAGTGGCTGACAATAATGGGATGGAACCGATGGGAAGATGATTGTGATGTTGGGATTGAACCTCATAAAGGCTTCCTACGTATCCCCATGGTAGGTAATCAATATCCAAGTAGTTCCGGATGGGGAATATAATCATGTCTTTTGAAGAGGACATCAAGCCGGAAACATACTGGGGGATTACACATGGTTTGCGGCATGTGTGTGGGTCTGATTCCACCGGGAAGGACCAGGGATGAGGGTCCCAACAAAGGGGGCATAGAGGTTTACTAGTGTTTGGGTTTGATCCTCATGGAGGCTTCCTATGTACCCTATATAGGATACATGAATCAAAACCCACATTGTTCAAATTGGTTTTCCAATGATTGGGGTTGACCCTTGGGGAGGCTTTCTATGTAACATGTCTAAGAGATAGGGATCAAAACCATCGATGTTCATATAGGATTAAGACTATTTGGCGTTAAAACATAAGTAGTCTTTTAATGTACCATTTCTAGGAGATATGAATCTAATCACATGTAGTTTGTGTGGGTTTACCCGTGTTTGGTGTGGAACCTTAGGGATGCTTCCAATATACCCTTTCTAGGAGATTGTGATCAAAACCCATGTAGATTGAAAAGTTTGACCAGTTTTGGGGTTTTAATCTTAGGGAGGCCTTCTAAATACCATGTCTAGGAGACATGGGTCATAATACATGAAGTTCAAATATGTTTTCCATTGTTTGTGGTTAAACCTCAGGAATCCTTTCTACATACCCTGTCTAGGAGAAATGGATCAAAAATCACGTAGTTCTATTATGATTACTAGTGTTTGGATTTTATCCTTAGGGAGACTACCTATGTACCTTATATAGGAGACATGGATCAAAACCCATGTAGTTTTAATAGCTTTACTAATGATTGGGTTGAATCTCATGGATTCTTCCATTATACCCTGTCTAGGAGACAGGGATAGAAATCTCCATAGTTTGAATATGTTTACTAGTGTTTTGGGATAATCCAAAGGGAGGCTTCGTACATTCTTTATCTTGCAGATAGGGATAACAACCCATGTAGTTTAGGGGGTGAAATAGGATCGGGGTGTGCATAGAAGATAAAAACCTGAATATGATTCATGGACTTACGCATGGTTAACAGCCCAGAATTGATCTAACACCCTTGGGGAACTGGAGCAGAGAATCATTTCCCAAAAAAGGGAATACAATGTCTTACCATAGATTTGGATTGATCCATGGGGAGGCTTCTTATATTCCCTTTTCTAGGAGACATAGATCAAAACCCATGAAGTTAGTATATGTACAATTTACCATCTTGTAGGACAAAAGGTGGGCATATAGTTTAATGTCATGTAGAATGGGGGTGAAACGATGTAAAGTGTTCAGAACCAATGGGTGTTGAGATTGAACCTTAGGGAGGAATTCTATATATCATTCCTAGAGAGGGAAATGAACAAATTTTATGTACTTTTAATGGGGATTATGGATTACACTTTAAGGTTGCCTGACAAGGATTCCATGGCCGGTGTTTACTCTAATCCCAGGTGAGTCATTCTTGGTGTGAGAAACAAGAGGCCGAATAGACGAGACAATCACGTAAAAAATGGTGCGTCTATGAGGGATAGAGTGGGACTTATGTGTGGATAGTGGAAGAAAGAGAATATAGGGGCATACACATGGTTAGAGGCCCAAATATGTAATATGTGATTATGCTTGGTTAATATCCCATGATGAGGGGGGTTGGGATTTACTCTAGGATGGAGGCCTGATATAGATAAATCCAAAAGGGAGAGGGATATGGTATCAAAGGTACCTTCTACCATCTCTCCTCTATACATTTTTCATGAAATAAGAGAGGAGGATCATGGATGCTATGTCTCACATGAAAGGATATAGGCTTGCACAAAGATGGTTTCCCTTCCCCATGGAGATATGTCATTCCATACAAAGAGGATCTCATTCCATGTGAGGAATATATCACTCCTATGGAGACCAGTGTGCATGAAAAATGATTATGAAGGGGAATTCCATTTATATTTTATAGGGAGAGGCCACAGTTTAACGTCCTATGCTGAGAATGATGTTGGTGGAGAGTTTAACATCATATAGCTTGGACGATGAGGATTCACTACTCACAACAAGGATATACATAACTGATACATACCCACACTTGGATAAGGGACGACATCAACAATTCCATGTTGAGATGGGATTATGGAGTGATCCATTGAGGGTATCAGGTTATCATGGCTATGTGAAGAAGAAACAGTCGTTAGCGTGCCTATAAAAAGAAGCATGAGGATAAGAAACACAATATGAAGCACTACCTAAGGGACCTTTAAATCACATCGAACGAGCCTAGAGGGTCTTATGGGAAAAGGGTGTGTACATACTATGATCGTTAAAAGGGGTGCATCGCAAAGACGACGGGGTTCAAGAAGGCTGGATGCATCATGAAGAGGATGGCCTTGGGAAGGGGAAAGAATTCATGAAGAGGATGGTATTCGTGAAGGGTTAGAGATTCACGATGTTGATGGTCTTTGTGAAGGAAAAATGCATTATAAAGAGGAACCTTTAATGGAACATAGATTCCCCTCAGAAAATGCCACTTTCTTTGGAGAGAGCTTCATATATTCTATACGCTTTACGAAACGTCGAGAACCCCAAATGAGATCCTTCCTCTGTGAATGTCATATGCCTTCACAAAGGGCATCTCCACCACATGAGGAGACTTGAAAGAACACAAAAGTTATTTCTCGAAGAGGCTGTGTTCCTTTTGAGATCCATATAATGGTTTCGTGATGGTCTATGTGAAACGACAACTCAAAACTGGAAAGGGCATAATCACATTGGTTTTGAAGGGGGTGCGCCTTTTATTTATAGGCAGACATGGTCCGCAGTGTCGTAGAACCCGCAGTAGAGACATGTGATTTCACATAGAGGATCCAGTACATTAGGTCATGTCGGCCTTATATAGGGTGCTTGATGCTATAATGAGTTTCCTCGACATGGCTGTCGCGAAGGCTACAAGTGCCGAGAAGGGGTTACGGGAAGATTTCAAACTCACACCTGGCTGGGATGCCACATAGACCATCATGGAGGCGGCCTCGTGGAAATGGTCTTTCCGAATGGAGGTCTTCAAAGAGGACCCCCTTTTGGAAGAACATAGCCCTATTTAGTGTGCTAATTCCCCCCGCCACATCCTTATGTCTACTCCCTGAGAAGGAGGAATTTTTCAACACCAGTAGTATTAATTACATTCCTAAAAAATATGGGTTTTCAATAAGGGATTAAACACTGTTGAAGTCATACTGATATATTTCTCCATATATTTCAATAGTATTTTGGATAACCTCCTTATGTTTATAGAATTTTCATACAACAGTATCCTTCACTCAATCATTAAAATGGATCTTTATGAATACATATATGGAATTAATTTTAGAAATATAATGATTTGGGATGAATTTAGAGAAAAAATATAATTGTAACCTAATCAGGATGAGGATATTATAGAGAATATTTGAACCAAAAATCAACACACAACTGTATCTCGATGAGGAAAAATGTTATATTGAAAATCATTAGAGACATGTGCATTTCAAAGTCTCTGACTTGGTATTACTATGAATATCTCCTTAAAATAATGTTTCACTATTTTTGATTAAGGTAAATGTGATTCCAATATATATGTATATCATAGAAATTACTAGTCATATCATGATGGTAGATTATTACATGGAGCATCAACAAAATCCCTCTCATGTTCATGATGTGTTCAATTTATCTATTATATGTAAGTACATAACTAATACTTCAAATGTACTAAACTTAGTGTCCATAATGCTGGAGAAAGATCTATATTATAAGGTATAATGAGTGTAGATTCTTTATCATATATCGAAAGTGTTAGGAAACATGAACACTCTTTAGATCAATATTTGGTGGAAAAAATCATAAAATTGAGTAAGAGATATGGAAACATGAATATGTGATGAGGTATAGTAATACATAGTTTATTTTATAACAGTGACCAAATTTTGATGGTGAAATTCTTTTAATGGAGATATAATATAAAAATCCATGATTTTATGATATATTTCCTTTAAAATAAAATTAATTCAATTCGTGATTTACCCACAATAATAATCTAAAAATGAATTAAAAAAGTACAAAAATATTAAGAAAAAAATATTTCATTTTCTTATTGGACTTTTCAATAATATATTCTGTGGAAACATTGGGATATTTTTTGAAAAGATTAATTTTTTATTGTTTTGTTAAAAAATTCATTATTTTTGTAAAATTAACATTCATTTTAACTAAAAAATACCCACAATTATTTTAATTTATTCCGAAATTATCACAATCCATCTTTAGTTCGAACTAATTTAATTAATTATTTTTTAATCATGATTATTCATAATTTTTTTATACGTCCAATTTTAGATAGAAAAACACATGTTTCAAAAGAACTGTTTTCCATTTCATTTTGTGTTTTTATATTAAATTAATTATTTTCACTTCAATGAATTTAATTTCATAAAATGGATTAAATATTAGTAATCAAATTGTTAAAATTTAGAAATAGTCTCCTTAATTTTTCCCATTTTTATTAGTAACCTTGGGTGACATTTTCTAATATATATAGTGTAAATTGGTATAATAGAGATAAAACATTGGAATAATGATTTAAATATTCTATTAAACATACCTTTATCATAATTACTAAATGGTTCTTTCATATTTATATTGTATAATCTTAAATATATCCTCATTTTATACTTTTTATTTCATTATGATGTTTATTTTACTTTATACATAGTCCAGAAAGATAATACCACACCCATAACATTAATATCTCTATGTATTTTTATATGAATAAATAGAAGTTATATTCATATTTACATGTAAATTTTAAATATTAATTATTTTCTCAATCATGGAAATTTATTTTGAATTTTTGTTTATTGAATAATTACATTATAATAAAGGAAAACTAGCATATTATTTATTTAATTCATAGAAAAAATTAATATTTTAAAAAAATTAACTGTAATACAATTTAGATTAACTTTTGTGTTCAAAGCATTGTGTAGATTAATATATATTTATATAGATTTGTGAAAGGTATATATTCAAATTAAACCTCTACCTTTTTATATTTAATGAATACTAAAGTGATAGGGTCTAAATAACATAAATAACAATTTATGAAAATAATATATATGTAAATTATTAAAAAATGAAAAGAATATTGAAAGGGAAGAAGGGTGATAAGATACGGTCTCACATATAATACATTGGACATTTAGGAGCCAATATTGACTTTATAAGTGAAATAATAACCATTCATTATTGGAATTTTTATTACCAAAGTTATGGTTATAATTGCTTAACCAATGGGTCAATCCAAAGGATAATTATTAAAATGATATATAAACATGTATAAATTTGATTTTATTGTTATGTAAGGACCATATACTCCGTATAAGATTTTATATTATAATTATAAACCACATAAAATTATTTTTACACTTAATATATTATGATATTTGATGAATTTCTAACATTTTTGATCCCCTAATTTATAAAAGGGAATAAATTATCTAATTTATATACACCACATTGAGCCATATAGCTTGACCAACTATTTCTAAATTCTCTTATCAGCATCCCTAGAAATGATACAGAGCTTAATTTATTCTTAAAATACCATTACAATGGTACCAAAGAATGAATCACAATGAAGTCCATAAAACAAGGGGAGGTTAAAATAATTTCTGAAGAATGTGATTTCATCCCAATTTCCACTCCATTGAGAAATAATTGGTATTATGAAAATATTATATATTATGTGGTGTATATATTTCACTTATTATGTACTTAACCTTAATAAATATTTATTCCTAATGATTAATGTTTCAATTCATGTTTTCTTCCATCAACCAGTTAGATGTGGAATGTCCACCAGGAGATAAGAATACATTTTTTAACTCCATATAATCATAAAGGGTTTAAATTGTATAATATTTTATATGAGGTGTGAATCAGTAAGATTAATTAGCACATAAATATATATTTTATAAATTTAATAACTTTGATATCCTGTGGAGCACACAAGTTAGAGCAGAAAAAACCATTGTATTGTATACGAATTTAATCTAATCATAAAATTCATGGGTATGAACAATTATAAATAATTTATGAAAATTATGGTAATATATTGATTAGATAGAAAACAAAAATCATTTGAAATTGAAAAAAAATATTTTTGGAAAAACTATATTTTATCTAAAAAACTGTTTAGCCACATTTTTGACACATAATTAAATATTTAACTGTACCACTTATATGAAATATATTTGATAAAATTACATAATTTTTTTAAATTTTAATATAATAAATTATTCTAGAATTGTTTTTTGACTTTTTAGAAATGTTTCATTCTTTGATGAATAATAAAATCAAAAATATTTTAATATAAAAACATATTTATTTTTTATTTTTTATAAAAATAAATAATATTTTAAATTTTATTTAAACTTAATAATTTCAATTATATTATTATTTTACTAATCTTGACAATTGGAACAATATTCATATTGATTTTTCATATAGAAAACATAACAACATTTGAACATTTTCTCATTGAACAAATTCATTCTAATGGCATTAACGAGGTTAAATTTAATTTAATTTTTTCCAATTAGATAAAAATAAAAAAAAATTAATTAAATATTATTAATATGAAATATTTGTTATTTTAATAAGGGTAACTATTTTTTTGACAAATTTTTTTAGTAAAAATTATTTATGGTGATTAGGTTAACAATGGTTTATTATAGGTTCAACTAAAAATATTGTGGTTATAATTAAAACCATCCTTTTATAAAATATAATATAATTTTATATTTATAAATAATAATTTTTAAGATTCAATAATACTCCTTTTTTTCACATTTTCCATATTAATAACATACGGAAAAAAATTTCTTTAAAAAATTACTATTCTGAAACGCAACTCACGTATAAAATGAAACCCTATATCCAATTTTATTGACACCACAAAACTATTTTTAATTAAATAATATGAATAATATGTTAATATAATCCTTCTATTTGGTAGAAATCAAACATAGGATGGTTATTGGACAAATCCTAAGGAGGTTACCCAGAGAAGAGGCAACAATATTTGATGGTTGTTTTTATTTAATTTCATCCGGAAACTCCTCAATGTATTTTTTAATAATGATTATATAATAATACTCGTATATTAATTAAAAATATATTTTTAATTTTAATATAAATACATAAAATAATCTCTAATTCTATAAAATGAGATTTGAAATAATCCTTCGTGTGTACGACCAACTACCGCCTCCTAAAGCAATGTAATTCAATTTTCCAAAACCACTTTTTATTTTTGTGTATAATAATGGATAAAATTTAAAAAATATAATATTTAAAAAATTATTATACCTATAGAGTCATTATATCAGAAATACCATTGTACAATAATACCTTTGTAAACTCGATAACATCCCCGGTGTGTCTGTCAGACTACTTCCTTTCAATGTGATGTGATTCATTTTTCACTAACACATTATGTGTAATGTAATACCAATATATTTAATTAAATTTTCAGATATTAATAGAATTACTATTATGTTCATGAAATATTAATAATTCTTAAAATATAATACATTATTTAATTACTAACTTTTCTCTCATTGAAATATGATAACATCATTCATTTACATGTTTAATACCACCATCACCAAATGACACGACTAAATTTCCACCACCACACAACATGGATAATATGTATAAGTTTTATTAAAGGAATAATATTATTTTTTGATAATTATAAAATGATAAAATATTACATAACACTTTTCCATAGTGTTCATTTGAAAATTGAAATGTTACTAATGCATACGTACTACCCACTACCTTCATGATTGTAATGTACCACATTTCTAGAAACCATTATTCATGAAATTTCATAAAATTATAACTGATTTATAAATTTGTAAATTATTTCCTGATCATTATTTTCTAAAAATTTGGACTATATAATATGACTAGTTATTAGAAATATCATGAGAGAAAAGTCAGGACAAAAAATTGAAATTAACACCTAAAACAAAAAAAATAATGAAATAGTATTAAAAAAATGGGGATAAGATATTATAAAGGGATAATAAATATGATATTATAATTATTAATATGGTTCTTTAATATTTTGAATACTTGTTTAAAATAACCATTTTTATGGTAAATATTGTTCATCCAAAAGAAACTATGAGGTAATAGACTTTGTCTGAATTTCCCATCATCTAAGCATTATGTAATGTTATATACCTATTTTCATTTATATGGTTTATACAAGGCCTTGTTGAAATATAATATCATGATTCATTAAAAATTATTGGTATTGAATGTTTCAATTTTAATTATTTCATCCATGAGTATTTGACATTTTTATTACAAAGGGGTAAAAAATTTCATAATTCAATTTCTTTTAATCAGGTTTATTACTCCTTAGATTTACTCAATATTATATGCTTATGTTTTTATTGAATTTATTTATGTAAAATGTTTTATATCCAATTTTTTATATATATTTGATTAAAATAATAGATTCATGGGATAATTATGACCTCTACCTTATGATCCTCGTAAGGGTTTATCTAAAAATTAAATTTTAATTAGGATTGTTTATGCTTCAATTTACATTGAAAGAAGTTATTGGGTGCTTATATAATAAACACATATCATTTTCATAACCCCAATTTGTTCAGGATATGTTAAATTAATTAATAAATTATCCACTCATTTTTACTTAAAATATTAGGAATTTTTTTTTGGAAAATTTAACTTCATTTCTATGAAATGTTATAAATATTTTCCCATCCGAAAACATGTTTTAAATAATTTTTTTCAAAACTTTTTTTAACATTTTCAAAATGATTTATTAAGGTTTGTTTTAAAAATTTAGACATTAAAAAACATAAATAAATATTCATTTACATTTTGAAACAATTCCCAACAGTATTTTATCAATAAAGAAATGAATCTTTATTTTAATGTACCCAATATTTAGAGAATTTCATTCAATAATTACAACTCAATGTATTAAATATTACATTATAATTATTAAAAAAAATTAATTTTTTTAAATATATTTTGTGAAATTTTTGTTTTAAATGTTTATTTTAATAGAATAAAGGTTATCATCCTAAAAAACGTTTCAAGGATATTTTCATGTAATTTCTATTAAACAAGAGAAGCAATGCTTATTTTACTTTTTCTTTACTAGGGATATGTTATATTGATATAATTACTATTCATTTTATTGATGGTATATGATCATTTTGACCATTTAATGTATTGAAATTCAATATCATAAATTATTTTTATATTCATTGAAATTATACTGAAATATTCACTTACTAGTGATCATTAAAAGTTAAAATTTCTATAAATATTCACGTTACGAATCATATATTTGTATAGTTTTTAACTGTATGACATGTCTACATATAGTTTTCTAAATTAAAAGATATTTTCTTATCTTTTGAAATATTGATAAATTTTTTTTCCTTACTCAATATGTATAACTAATTAAAATTCCTATTGTTAATGAATAAAAAAATTTTTATATATGATGAATTCTTGGGAATGTAGGGATGGGAGGGACTTAAAATTATATCTCCCATTGAAGAATTAATAGTCTAATGAGAAAAATTAATAAGGTAGTATTAAGTATTTATCTTTGTGTTTTTATAAACTATAATGTGATAGTTTTTTATGGTAGATGTATCATTATCTCTCTCATGACAAATAGTAATTGAGAATATTCTTCATAAAGAATTAATTTATTTTTATACATGATATTTTTCAAATGATAATATATTTTGATTCTTTTGAATCTGATTTTATTGATTAAATTAAAATAATTTTAGATGAATCTAAATTCCATATTGATTATATATTATTGTATTTTGACATTCATATTATTAAAGTAGATTTTTTTTATTTATATCTTTTTTTATATTGATTTTTCTTATTTTTTCATGATAGATTCAACAATACATAACACTTACTAAGAAATTTTTTGCCACACATATTTCTTATCCATTATTAAGAATCCATGAAGTTCACATTCAATGATATTTCATGATAATTTAGAAGTAAAAATTATAATCTATAAAAAAGAAATATTGTAATTTGTGCTTAAAAATTCAATAAAATTCGTATGTAGGTATCTATTTTACCAATAATTCTATATTATTATGCCATCTAGTATGAAAATCCTTGAATACTATTCCAATGTAATATTTTATGATTATTATTCCTTGATTCATGGTCTAGGGTCATTAAAATTTATATCATAAGATATTTAGTAGAAACCATGGGAACATGATTATTTAAAACATCAATTATATAATATGATCCTATAATATACATTGGTGATAATAATGGAATAAAACTATATAGTCTTATGAAGTTAGTGTTTATATGAAATTTCATATAAATAAATCCTTTTCTAGCTGTGATAAGTGGATGTTGTTCTGAAATAGTTCTACTTAGTGGTAAAAGCTCTAAAAATGGTGAATTAGACTTGACCTGATCATCACATGGTAGAACACCATGATATTTTTACCAATAAATAAGAAAAGAACAATTTTTCATTTTATTAAGTTTATTTATATATTATATATTCAATATAGTGTTCTATAGTCAACCTATTTATTTTCCAAACATTTGGAAAAAAACAAAATTTTACACATGAAACTATATTAAAAAAATAGTTTACACATGAAACTATAATAAATAAATAGTTTTCTAATCTCTTTATGACATAAATATTTTATAATTATTTTTATGACACTTATATAAACATTTTTTACCTAAAAGACATAATTTTTTACAATTTTTATACCAAATTTACCTTATAGTTAATTTTTGATATTTTTTTAAAGTATTAATTTTTGAAGAATAGAGAAAATTGTTGATTTTATTAGAAATATACCTTTTTTTTAAATATCATATAATGTTAAATTATATTTTTAAGGTGTTTAATTGTAAAATGTGATCATTTTTAATATCAATTAATGTAATTTTGGCTATTAGATTATTTTTTCTTGTTGAAATTTTGCTAATTATCATTTGAAACAGATTAACATTACTATTTTTAAAAACAAAATTTCTCATATCATTTGTTGGATGAATTTTAAATTAATTTTTTTAACATATATGAATTCAAATTGAAAAATTTAATTTAATATTTGAAATCGAAATAAATAAAATTGTATAATTATTTCAATATATATTATTAGAAAAATGAATTTCTAAAATTGTTAAATTTAATTACAATGGTTAATGTAAATAATAATTTACAATGGGTTTAAATAAATATAATCGCGAAAATGGCTTAAAATAATATCAAAAAATGATTTAATTATTTTTATTTACCTTTTAAATAAATTTCCCAATCATATGTACATTATTTCTATATTACTTTGAAACTGAAATGTAAAATAAGTTATATAAAGAAAAAGGAAAAAAAGAAAACTTCGTTCCATTCAATATGTATAATACATTGGTATAGGGACTATGAAAACCAATATTTTGTTAAAAATATTTTTTTAATGAGGAATGAACAGTTTTTATCATGATAAATTATTTTAGATTTTTAGAGTGAAAATAATTACCTCAAATGCATATGCGATGTCGTGGTAGTAATTATTATATTAAATGGTAAATATAATAAATGAAATTAATAATTGTAAAAGTAAACTAGTTTTAATAAATCATTATGTTCCACAATTTTTTGACACACTAAATTTTCATGTTTACTTTTAAATGTGTTCTAAAATTTTTTCAATGAATTTCAGTTGATATTCTATTTTATTTAAAAAATTTATTAAAAATTAGGAAGTTGCACTTTTGGAATAAAAATGGATTAAAAAAATGAGTATTAGTTTTTGTTATTAGTTTTCATAATGAAAATTTCATTTATATGAGACTTGAAATGTCATAATTTAAATTTATTTTTATGATATGAATTTTATTGCCAACTAATATGCCTCCACCCAAGAGAGGCATTCCATGTAGGTGGGTTAATGAGCCATCTTGCTATATTGACCCATAGAGGAGGCCATCCAACTACTGGATGACTATGCTTATAGATAATGGTAGTGGGAACATAGTGGCCCCAAATAATGTGTGGTTCTAGTGGTGTGTCATGGTCCATATACTTGTGTGTTTCTGTGTTTTTGGGCACCCACTTTAGAGTGATATTATGAGCGATTGAATTCATGTCTTCTTTAAAAAATGGTTGTCATGAATCCCTTAGTATGAAATGTGTACCACTTTGTCCCATCCACATAATTATCTCCCTCAGACACTAGGATTCACTTTCTCCCACTCTACTCCACTGCTCAAAATCCATGCCCTCTAATGCCTCTCCCTAGATCCATCAAATTTTTCACTATAGAGATTAGAGTTGAACCTTACACCATTGAAGAATCACACTGATCCACATGGATCACTATGTTCACCTCCACTAACCACCTTGAGACCATTATAACTCTTCATATGGACACTTTTATGGCTGTATACTAGAATATCATAGTGAATCCTTCAATGAAAATGCTCAACACCACTCTAAATCCACCACCACTACTCTGTTATCAATTCATAAATACACTCCATGAACGTTATAAGAGGATCCATACCATATCCCACATCGAAAATATATTTTATAACACCAAAATATCATCATTTTCTTTAATTTTAATATTCATTTCAGGGGAATGGGACTATTTATACATATTCCATATTCAATGTTTGATAGAGATAAAAATGATATAAGGGTGTGGGGGTGTGTGTGGAAAGACTAAGGGTTCTCAATTTTATATAAATGAATATCCTTATCCACTAATAAAGAGTGTTAACATCCATTATAGGTGAAGGGTTCCACTTACTGAAAGCTTCTTCAATGTTTTTACTTATTTATTTTTCTTTTATTTTTTATTTTTATTTTTCATTATCCTTTGTGTAATTTAGTTTAACATTTTTTTATAAATAAAAAATGAATGAATTTTTAGATAATTGTGTTTCATCCCCCTACAAATCCTTTTTCATATTTTTGAATATTTCTATTTTATATTATTCCAAATTATTAGTCTTCCCCATAAATTTTTTTATAATTTCATCTTTTTTAATTTCAATTTTCTCCCCTTTCATCTCTCTTCCTCTTCATTTAATTTTTTATTTTACGATTTTCTTCTCTTTTATATTCTCTTATTTCATCAAACAGTGTCCAATTGCCCTAAACAATTAGTCCTTAACCCAATAATAGGCCTATGAGATATATTTGTAGTTTTTTATTCATTATGTGCTTAAGATAATATTTTTTTATGTTTGCGATTAGCAATACTCAATTACATGGGTGTGGTGATTTATAGCAATGACACTGAACTCAAACTCATTTATATATTTTATGAAATCTATTCCATCACTTACTCTTAATACAATATATCAATTCTATGAATTTTATATTTTTTTTATGAAATTAAATATGTTTGAGTGAGGTCTTAGAATATTTCAAAGATCTAGTTAAGATGTTACATCAACTTTGATTATAGGAGTTAGTGGAAATTATATGTATAAATCCATTAAAAATATTACACCAATAAATTAAATAATATTAATTCATTAAATATATAACAAAATTGAATTATCAAACTACATTCGAACACCTACATGGATTATGACGGAACCCTCAATCTAGACATATAAGTCCACGTTCTTTCTTTACTAATCACATTATCACATTTCATGTTTTTTTAATATGTAAAATTAAATATATTTAATTATATTTCTTTACTTTCATAGAATAAATAAAAAATGAATTAGTTTAGATGAATTATATTAATTAGGCAATGAACTGGGATACTCTTCAAGGGAGACGACCTTGTTTAGCTGCTATGCTTCATTAGAAAAATAAACATTCCTTTCATATTCCATACAATAGGTGTACATAAATTTTTATAAATGAATATAACATATTATGAATTTTTTTACTGATTATATTGGTAATTACTTTATATATTTATGTTATTAAGATCATTGAATATAAATAGTATTGAAAATCACATTAATGATATTTTTTACTAAGTAATGTTTTAATAAATTATTTAAAAATACTGAAAATATTACCTTATTCAAAATTATTTATAATTTAAATAAAAATAAAATATATACCATTAATATAACAATGTTTTTATAAGAACATATTAACCCATAAAAAAAGAGAAACTCATTTATCATGGTTGAAATTAAAATGTTTTTTTCCACATTGTTTTTCTTGTGTTATTATTAATTCTCAATAGACATGATATTTTTAATTTTTAATTTTTTTTAAATATTTAGGACTAGTGGTTACAAATTAACTAATATGATAAATCTTAATTATGGTATAAAATGATTAATTTCATTGGAAAAAGAGTAGTTGATGTTGTAAAATCTAAATTAATAAATGTATGAAAATAAAGACGTTAAGGATTAACGTGTTTAAAAAAGTGATTGTTTTTGTATTTGTTTCTCAACCATAGATTCCATAAACTCCCTTGTTCACCTATTTTGGATGCACATGTGTTAATATATATTCCTCAAATGTTAATACTTTTGGGTATTAAAAGAATTCCACTCTGTATATATTATGAAAGGTAACTCACTCTCCTCACTAATTCTCACATATTAATGCATTTAGATCAATAGAAACTGGAAAAATCACTTCCCGACATCCCTATACACAAAATAAAATCCATATTTTGGCATAAATATAACCACATATGTAATTTGGAGAAAACCAAACAAAGACACCCAAAGAAGTTATATTTTTTACTATATAGTATTTTTATTTTATTCTTTCTCTAAATCCGTCAATTTTATTTAATCCATGATGATATTATATTATTAGTAAATTAGAAATACAAATAAGTATTTATGTTGAGGATATAACCCAAAAATAGTGAAATTTTCATCAAATGGATTATGATATCATAAGTCATGTTTATGGATAATGATAAACTCCTGAAACAATGACATTCATTTTCCCGTTATCACCTCTCCAGGATGTGTATACCGATGGGTATAATGTTTATATATGATATTTAAAATGTCATTATAACTATGTAATCAATAAATCATATATATAACCTTTAATGATAAATTATGTATGGGATAATATATCACTATTCATATGTTTTGCTGACTACCGCCTCATGAAGTGATGTGATCGATTTTTCAATAATGCATTACATTGATGTTAATAAGGGAGAATATGAAAAATATATGTGACATAAATTGGATATTAATGATATTAATGAAAAATTAATCAATAAATAAATATATTTTTCTATTTTATTTTTACTTATTTTCTCATAGAAAAAAATGATATTGTCGTTCGTGGTCATGTAGAAAACTGCCTCTTCAAAGCGATGTAATTCCTATTTTGACCACCACATCACAAAATTATATATATAAGTTTATAAAATAAAATAATATTATATTTAGGATATTAATATAATTATTGAAATATACATTTCTCTTACCTTATTTCCATAATGATTATTTAATAATGGAAATGATACTTATTCAATCGTACGGCCTACCAACTCCATAATTGTAACATTAGATCACTTTTAATAACCATAATTCATTATTGGGGTTTTACATTATAATTGACATATAAATATGATAATTATTTCATTATTATTTTTCTAGATATTTTCAAATGATTACCTCTTTGACAATATTCTAACCACATAAGTCGTTTTTGACACACGAGATGAATATGGTTAAAACATGATATATAAACATCATAGACTATGTATTTGTATATAAAATGATAATAGGTCAAATAAAATTAATAATAATAATAAATAATAAATTTCACATGTAATTAAATCATTTAAATTTGATTATTATTCAGGAAGATAAAGACAAATGAAACAATTCAAACTCAGTGTAAGGGTTTCTCTTTTCTCACTATTATTTTTCTCAAATATAGGCTATATTCACTAATTTGTTTTGTGTTTTTTATATACATACCATTTATAAATATTATGAGTATTGTGATTAAATTTATAGATATTTACATATCAATTTTAGGATTTCTCTTTCATAGGGATAATGTATTCAAGTTACAAAATCTAAAAGGGATTGTTTTCTAAATTTTCTTTCTTTGAGACATATATTATGTTATAAAACAATATTCATTTATATGTTATAAATACTATATAAATGAAATGTTAAATAAAAAATCTACTAATTATGTTGATATTATATTTTTTATTTAATTTTATTTTTTCATGTGGATTACAAATCAAAATTATCAAATTTGTAAGACTCGTTTCTTACAATCTAGAAATTTACAGGGATTATTTATTATATTGCTTCCAATGATTATATCCTATGATAAATATCCCAATAAAATCTTGATTTTTCTCTCCTATATTAATTTATTATATTTATAAGAAATGATACTATTTTTACACTCATTTTTACTTAAAATTAATGTTAATTGTTTTAATAAAATATTTCTCTATTTATCAATTGGATCAAAAAAATGTTTTCTTCTGAACCATGTTATATATATATATATTAAAAAATGTGTTAAATTTTTTAAACAGGACATTATATTCTCTTAACAAAATTATTTAGTTGAATTCTTTAAAATACAAATTATTTTTCCATTGTTTTTTATAAAATAATTATGTTTAAAATGTTTAATTATATAAAAAGTGATTTTCAAAACAGAAATGGTACTTCTATAGAAATATTTATAATTATATTTTAGTGGTATTTACAATAATTAACATCATAAAACCCTTTTAGTTTCATAAAATCCAATTGTTATATTTTTTAATGATATCATCATCTTTCTTTCTCTATATGGATTATGAATGTTTTCGTGAAATTTTTTGTATCCCATTTTTTGAAACGAGATAAAAAAGTTTCAATGAGATTGTTATGGTACATATTTATTTCCATATGTTAACCTTATTTCATAGATATTATTATGAAAAAAATTTATTTTATATAGGTTATACATGTTTTGAAAAATAATTTTATAAAACCCCTTTCATTTCAATGGGTTATGGTTATTTGATATCTTTTATGTCAATGGGTGGTTCCATTATAATCTAATGATGGGCGGTTTCTTAATTAAACATTGATATGTGGTTCTGTGATAAAAAAATAATGGTCAGTTATATGTTGAACCAAGGAAATGTTTGTATATTAATTCCCTAAAATACACATTGTATATAATTCTACCATATGGTTATTAAATATATAAGATTTATGTTAAGAATGATTTGAAAATGATTAAAAAATAATATAATATGTTTTATATATACTTTCTATGGAATTATGATGATTCATGTAATCAAGAATTATATCACATGGGTCATGATTATTATTTATTATTATTAATTTAATTATTAAATCATTATTCCAGTTTTTCATATTTGATGATCTAGGTATTGATAGGAATGAATATTCTGGTGTTTTACTGATACATAATGATTATTTCATAATACCCATTTAGAATTTTAAGGCTCAAAAATTAGAATTGTTTGTTAATATTTACATTTTCCCATAATTGACATTTGAGCTCAACCATATTATGTTTATTTTATCCTTAGGTAATAGGAAATGATAATGAATAAGTTATATCTATAATGTTTTTAATATATATGATTATGTGTCTTAAAGTGAAAAATATAGGTTCCGTGGGAAAACATCACATTTTAAATACATTTGAATTTTACCAAAATGTTCCTCCTAAATCTCTGTAAATATAAAACTAAATAATACTTAAGGCTATAAGTTTTAAAATATTTAATTTTTAAGTTTTTTGTTTTAGGTGAAAAAACATGGGTTACATTTATCGGAATCAAACCCATAAATCTAATGTTTATAATTTTAGCATGAAATGTAAAACTGTGATTTCAATGATGTAATAGTTGTTATCAACCTTCATTTTTGATAATATTAGATAGTAGCATGTTTTCATGCGAGGTTATATTTTTAATTATTAGAACCATCATATGTATATATGATTAAGATTAATCAAATGTTCAATGTCTTAGACACCCCTCATAGTTTTTATATGGTATGTTCTTAAATTGAGTTATTCTAACTTAAGAGACGACATATTGGTTTGATGTGAATGTGAAGATTTGGTTTACTGTTAATTATTACATTAAATGATTTTTACAAAATCTTTAATTTATTGATATCATTTAGGGTTTATATGATCTAGGATATTATAGTAATTTTGGAAATACATGTTTTATCATTTAGATAACAATGATATTGGAATGTGATTTGGTGACTATGTGATAAATGATATTTAAAAAAATATATTGGTATATTTTGGATTTGAATTTTAATGATTTGAGGTAACATTTGAGGTTAAAAATCAATTTTATTTTGAGGTTATTTTTGAATTATTTCGTTTCTAATTTAGGTATTATGGACAAATCATGATGAGTAATGTATCACATGATGGTTTAATAGAAATTTTATTTATCTTACCATATGATAACTATTTTTGTTTTGATTATTGTCTTCTGTTTGGAAAAATCAATTTGTAACCCATTTATAGATATATGATACTTACAATTTGATTTATTATTTTTCAGGAATGAGAAAATTCATCTTGAGTACTCATCATTTAGGGAAATATAATATTTTTTTTGTAGAAAATTAAAAGAAGAAATTATACTCCTAATGTATGAATATTTAAATAGATTTAATTATATATAGTAGAATAGTTCCAAAAATCCAGGAAAATGTTTTTGAAAAATATTAGATAAAATTAGCCTTATTTATGTATAATCATCAGTCATTTCAATCATCACATATATATGGTTTTTAGGACCTTAGATTCCATTTATCATTAAATTTATTATGATCAATAACCTCAATCACACTATATATTTATTTACACTTTTAAAATATTATCACTTATTATATCTTATTTAGAAACCTATTTATGTTTTCTTCTATAAGTTATTTTCCTGCCTTTAGATATTTTAATGAAGATGTTTTACTAACATATTTTATGATGTTGGATTATAAAAAAATTAAAATGTCCAACCGTTAATAAAAGAGATAAAATTAGAATTAAGAAACGTAATTCAGTAAAGGGGGAGGAAGGATGTAACACCGTGATATTTGAATGGAATAAAACAATCTTTGATTGCAAAAAAAGCATACAACACTGAGTTTATCTTTCTTTATATGCATTATTGTGGTTATCTAGCATTACATACATCACTGAGTTTAAAAAACATTATTATTAACATTATTATAATTTAATAAGATAGTTATCATCTAGACTTCATAATGTAATTTATTAAATGAATTAATTAAATTATGAAAATACTACTTAAACATGTATATATAATGAATAATTTTTTGATGAGTTAATAATAAATGAAAATCCAACCTTTTTTAAAATAAATGGTTTTATTTCCGAAAACCTATTTTAATGAATAATGTGTGGGTTATACAATTGAATTTATAAAATATTTTATATATGATTATATTAATTATAATTTTATATTATATATTAAATACACGCTTTAACATTTATCTAACGAGTTTTCTCTAAAATAGATAAAAATAAATTCAATTTTACGCACAATACTATATATTATAAAAAAGTTGTGGGCTTCTCCTTTTTATTGAAAAATTATTTTTAAATAATTATATAAAAATTTATATTTTATATTTTAAAATTAATCATAAATTTTTAAATCCTTATACAAAATGTATCTTGGAGTTAATTTTTGATATTTTTTCTGCAAATTTTCAATTTTTGAGGAATTGTGAAAAATACTAAATGTTAATTGAAATAATCATTTTCATTTATATAATTTATATTGTAAAATTATATATTTAATTTCTTTTAAAGTAACATTATTTAATTTTTATCAATTAATCTAATTTATATCACTGGATTCTTTATCATGATGATTATTTAAATAAAAACGTTTTAATATTTTAAACATTTACCTATTAAAAACGCAAAATTTTCATCACATCAATGGGATTAATTTTAGATTAATATTTTTAAATTATATGAATTAAATTTGAAAAAAATGATTCCATATTTTCAATCATCATAAATTATATTGTTTAATAAGTTTAAATTTAATTTTCCCTAACGAATATAGAGAATAGTGAAATGTAATTACTACAATTATGGTTAAAACTGATTTATCAAGGAGATAAACTAAAATAATAAGAGTTAAATTTTACTAGATGATTATATTTAAAATTTTTAATGAGTTTATATTTACATTAGAAATCAATTTCTTGAAAATATGGGAATTTTTGTGCTAGTTTCTTTTTAAATTGACCTATATACACTATTAATAAATGATTTATACCAAGATAAATTAACTGACAAATAATAGAAATTCTGATAATAATTAGAAATTAAAATGAATATTATTTTTAATTGGTATTAATTTTCTTTATAAACTCTTGTTATTACCAAAAGATATACCTTTAGGAATTTATTGTTCAATATCAACACATCATTTGCTGACTAATAAATCTATTACATTATCATACAAATACCAACATTCTTTTACATAAAAATGATTCTATTATATTAATTATAAATATTAAAAATAAACTATTTTCCACTGAAAATAACTATATTTCAGATACATTTAATTTGGATACATTTATTTGGGATGAAATATTTTATTATATTTGAATATTATGTAGTAAAAAAATAAGACAAAATATAAATATGAAAAAATTAAATAAAAAATGAATTTAATTTAGATATTTCACAAAACCACATTTCACATTACACACTCCTTATTCAAGTGTCTCTTTCCTTATATCCCACAAATTATTGATTTTTTTAAAAAATCACATCCAATCTTTCAACATCACCCACACCCTCCTTGATTATTTTTCATCCCATACACTCTTCACACACAGAAAATTGATTTATATTTATTTCTAAATCAAATATAATGTTTTGGTGTTTGGAATAACCTATAAATAATACTTTTTCTTAACCAAACAAATGATGATTTAACCTCTCGTCATGTATTTTTCATTCTATTAATGTTTTATGAAATTGAAATATTGGGTTTCTTGTGTTTTAATTGATTCACAATACGGTTTTTATAGAATTGATAAATAAATTAGATATTATTTTTAATTTACTTTTGTTATTTCAGGATTTTAAATCTATAATTCAATATATCCTCTCTAATTAATTGATTCTGACTCTCATACTTATAAACATTAATTACAATTTAATACATTTCCAATTTATTCAAATGTTGGAGAAATATAGTAATAGACTATAGCACACAACTATTAAAATCATCAAGTTAATCAAAAAAATGCATCCTCTAATATTACAGTACGTTGTCTATTACTTTTTGTTTCATTTTGATTCTCTATTTCTAATATACATTCCAAATAGTGATATAAATATAGCTAAATGGATATATAATACAGTATTTGGTCTGTTGTAATTCTTTATTACACCATTTTCATTACTATTTCCAAATCCAAAATTAGAATTTTCCATATGATTAAGATTCATTTTTTTGGTGTTATTGTTATGTTTTTTAATTTTTCAACTTGTAGAGTATTAATTTAATAACTTAAGGAAATCTACAATCATCTTAGGGAAACAACCATTGAAGGGGATATGTGTAATTTTCAATTTTTACTATTGGAAAAAACCTTGAAACTAGTATAACCAATCAATTAAATTTTCTTTATAAAATGTAAATGATTATGTTCATTACGGAAATGGTCATTATTCTCATACTTGTTGATGTGATGAGTGAAATATATTCATTTTTTTCAATGGATGGATCTTTTGTAAAAATATATTTTTAATATTAGTTACAACAAAAATTAATAGAATGAAAATATTTTGATCTATAGTTTAATGTTTATATATATTTCTTATAATTGAATCATATTAATAAGTAGAAATATTGATTCAATTTTTTGAATGTGTTTATTTTTTAAATCCGATAATCTATAGTAAAAATTATGAAATTTAAAATTAATTTTTTTTACTAAAGGTGTATTTTTACACGAAAATTTCTGAACATAACCACTAAAGTCAGAAAAAACATTTTCAATTAGAAATATAGAAACAAAAAACTAAAATAAATAACATTAATTTCTTGGATCTGGATTTCAAATGAAAAAAACATAGCTGGAATTCATGTTCAAAATGAACAAAGTGAGACACATAATAAGCAATAAATAGTAAATAATGTAAAATATTATAAAAAACTAAATGATTCCTAATCCGTTTTCATTCTAGAACCTCCATGCATGATTTATTGAGGGGAATCATACACATTTTCATTAAAACATGATATATTACAATTAAATTTATATATCTTAATTGGATCATTATTATAAAAATTAATACCAATATTCCCATCATAGCTCTTCCAATGCATGAAATCTGCTACTATTGAATAATAAATCATTATTATAATGAAGATCATGTGTCTGAATTAAATATATAAATTCATTTTGGGTTCCATAAAAAAAATATGTTAAATAATCTCGCAATATTAAGATATAATTTTACATCCAAACAATTTTCTTATTCATCATTGTTTTGAACCCCATTGAGCATCGAAAGAAAATATATTGTTTATTGGACCATATTCACAAGTAGTTTTTCTCATAAAACTCTTAATTGATTAATATATACTCAATATACACATAATAAAATATAAATGGAGGAAATTAATAAATTTTACAAACATAAAAAAAAAAATTCCGTGAAAAGTATAAATAAAATGTTTACATAAATCTTATTTTTGAAACAATATTTTTATATATCATGATTTAGGAACACATTTTCAGACACCCATTGTAATATTTTCTTATTAGTTTTACATTTCAAGGTCCATAAATCTTTTTAACAGATTCTTTATTGTAAATCGATTCAATGAAAATACAATCTTCTTTTCTTAATAATGAATTTTTAGTATAAGTGAGTTCACTTATATCATGTATACATGTTTAAGGAATTGGCGATGAAAAAAAATCACCCATAGTTATTAGAAGAAAATCTCTTCTATCATCCTAGGATATTGAGAAAAGATAATGTTCATTTTTATATTGTATTCTGTGGGATGTCAATTTTTTTTGTCGACAAAATGTCAATTTATTCATATAAGAAGAATGTACCAATATTCATATAAGGATGAAAATTATTTTTTGTGATATTTTGATATTCCATTAATTTATTTAAATGAACATATTCATGATTATTTCTTTGATGAAACCAAAATTAGTGAACTTGAGAGTTTATTAATATTGACTTCCATACAAATTGGATGCATCATAGAATATATGATTTCTTAATTGTCTATATTTTTTTAATGTGATGATCCCTCCGATATGAATAATAATTGACATAATATGAATAATAAATAAATATTGAGTTAGGTAGTATAGGTTGGATTTAGAAATATAGATGTTTAAAACACAGTCTTTTGGAGATGGGCTTAGCACCAAACATCCACTTAACATCTAGTTTTCTATTATCAACTCTACTATATTACCAGTGATAAAAATTGAGTTTTAAAGTGTATGATAATTATTATCCTCAATAATTTCCTATATATATTTAATAAAATTTAAATGTCTTTTTAAGACTATCGGTAAATAAAATTATTGAATTCATATTGTTCATATTTCAATAAATTGTTTGGAAGATATTATGTTAAGTGAAATTCTCAATTAAGTGTAGAGTCTCTAGATAGCATAATTTGATAATAAATATCTATCTATTTTTTATTATATTCTCTAGAAACAATATTTTACCATTACTTGTGAAACAACTTTTTATCCTATCAAAGACTCTGATAGGATTCATATATCAGAGATACTTTTTTCATAACAGGATGATGACACATGAATATATTACGACTTTATGTTTTTTACTTAGGTAAATTAAATAGATGCTTTTTTGGAAATTCCATCAATATAACTATGGATAGAAACCCATATTTGACTATATCGTTTAATCAAATGTCAATTGTAATGAAACCGAAAGGGATCCAGGATCCACTTTATTAAAAAGATTAAAAAATAATGTGAAATGATGAAAAGGGGATTATACATTGCAAACCTTCCAACATTAGAATCTAAAACCATAAGACATAATCAATATTAACATGAATTTTCATAATCAATTTCATTAATAATTTTAAAATCCTCATACTAGTTATATTCATATCTTAACGAGTTAATCATATTATGTTGTACCATCATCCCTTCTAGTAGAGGTTTTGATCGAGTACTAATTGTGCATTTTAAAATTAATTAGTCCATCATTATTATCAACATTTTCATGGGAAAAGACTAGAAAACCTCATCATTATTTACTATTCCATTTTTACCTACATTCCTGTATGTTGTACTGACTCTCTTGATATTTCAACAGCATCCACCTTTTTTTAAATTTGATAAATCTACAAAATTATCAATCACTCTATTGGAATTAATTTTATCATGGAAATATTTATTATATTAAATACATTGATGCATATAAACATGGTCATGCTACAAAAGCTCTAGATTTTTAGCATTAACCTGGCCATACATCTCATGTGGAAACCCAAGATGAGGGAAAGAAACCTTACCCACAAGGAATTCAACATCAAACTTCCCTATGAGACATGCATTCAAGACCTCACCATGATAACCAATCCTTCCTTATTTGTTGCTTGATGAAGACTTATGGTGTTATATGTATCCAAAATTGGATGCCCATATTAGTGAACAAAAACTATCCTAGGAGAAGTGATTGTCCCACCTTGTTTAGAAGAACTACCATTCACATGCTCCAAATTGACATAGGAAACAAAATTGATATGACAATACAAACCAACAACCTCTACCATCATTTCATATGAATGAAAGATAGAAACTGGTTAATTTCCTTGATAACTCTCTAATATTTGCTTGGAGGGTAGGAATTATAATGGACCATGAACCTCAAGAATATTATCCTTTGAGCCTGATTGATGTATACCACAACAAACCAGTCTAGACTCCCCAGTAGAGAGACATATCTAGAAAACATCAACCATATTCTCTCTTACAACAACATTATCCACATTTACCTTCTGAAATTGTTTCCTAAACACTATCCAATATGAAACATGATCAAGTCCCTAATCAATATCCACCACACCTAAAGTATCAAAACCTGATCAAGATTAGTATTAGGAGGTTTAGATCCATCTACCTTTGATCTATTCATAATACCCGGGTCTTTTCATGTTCTAGTGACAACCAACATACTATTTCAATGAATGTTTTTATTCGTCAACATCCTTTTAAAAATACCATTTTAACGAAACATTAATGAAATGGATTATAATTTCATATCAATATCATGAAAAGTTACGATACAATTCATGCAGTTAGAGGAAAAACTATTGTATATTATTTTAAATTTTAATGAGAAATTTAATCAAAGAACTAGAGGTTTTTTGGTATCTGGTTGTATAATATTATTTTTTTATATTAAAAGGATGTATTATTATTGTTAATTAATAATTTATTTGAAATTGTAATAGATTTTATATTCATACTATCTTTATTATTCAATTACTCATGGATAATTATTTTCATAGAAGTCTTGGCTTTGTTGATCTTTAATGAGGATGTTATGGTCATAATGTTACATTCCCTATTATGTTCCAAGTATATATAGAGAGTATTGAAACACTAAAATTATTTCTTCTCATTGTATAATTGAAATAAAATCAAAATTTACCAATAAATTTATATTAAAAAGACATGGATATGGAATCCTTTTGGTTTTATTAATCATATCCTCAATGTGATGGGTGATGATAATAAAGAAATGACAATGATGATTAATTTTTATTTAACATACATATTAATACATATCTTTTGGATGAGAAAAATAAATTTATTAAAAATATTTACATGGAAATTAAATATTCCATTTTGTGTTTAATAATGTGTTTCACGAAGAGCCAGTAGTTATAGGTTCCATAGTAACTGGCCATGGTTTGTGTAGAGTAGTTGAGACATACTTGTATATGGTAACATATAATATTTATTATGGTTTGAGTGATCATTACAACCTATCTATTACACATATATTATTTCAATGATATTTTTTAATTGTGACTGCAATATTTTTTTTATTATTTCATGAAGATCTATGTAGAGTTGATGAGGCCGACATATTCAAGATAATAATTTGAGGCTTCAATTCTATTTTAGTGATCACAATAACATCTCTATTCCCATAATCTCATTATAATATTATTAATTCAAATGTGAATTTATGTATTCATTTTAAATAAATAACCATGATGAAAAACAATATATTTTGATTACCTAAGAAATAATGAGTTATCACATTTGATCTAGTCCAACACATTATATATTCCACAAAAACCCCACACAATGGTTATTCTTAATCCCTACATGAATCCAATCATCTAATAATACAACAAAAACTCATCTAGTATACTCTTATCCCACATGAAACACAAAACATCAATATTTCAATTATGCAGTGCATGAACACTTTCTCAAGCTCCCTACATTAGCCTCAAAACAATAGAGTTTCATGATATCAAAATTAATTAGCCTCATTTTAGTAGATACCAGTGTATAATTAATTAAGGATTGTTGTTCAACATCACATTTTAGTTGAATATTATAGATAATGTCAAATTAAACTGTTCATGTTACATTAGAATATCTATATCTGACATCCAATTTGTCCAGTCATACCAAAATTGAATCCCCTATTAAAAAAGTACAATTCAGTGGCCATGCAATAGGATAGGTTTTCTTATAAATATTTCAACACAAAAAGTCCTTTAGTACATATCTGAAACCCAATATCAGTGAAATTTTAACTTTATTTTCATGTTGAATTTTCAATGTTTACTTACAAAGAGACCCTTGATAAGATATATAATAAAAAATATATGAACCCACAAATATATTCACTAATTTTTTTTAATTACAGTGTTTGATAGGATAAACAATGTTCTCCTATGGGGGCGGGGATGTGGTTCGAACAAGTTTTGGATCCTATAATTTTAGTTGCAAGGAGGATGATAGGTATGAGCATTTTACATCTTTTTATTGACTGTATCAAATGGGAAATTAGTTAATTTGAATTAGAGGCCAATGGAATATTATGAATATTATAATAGTGTTCAATGTTTTGTTATTTACCACCTATGACATTAACTACCATCTCATTGGAATAGTTTTAGTCACTCCTCTACGTAGTCTTTTGTAATGTATTTCTTAGTTTGTTTTAGAACTATAATGTAGTTTATGTATGTAGAAAATGATCAAGTACTAAGTCTTCTTATTATTATTTTTTGTTCAACCTCCACTCCAAATTTGATTATTTATTTATCCTCACCAACCATTTCATCATATATGTTTACAATATCTATTAATAATAAATGAAAAAATTAATTTTTTGGGCCTATAATTCTTATAAGAATTTTATTTTAGAATTAAAATATTTAAATTCATGTTATATATTTTTTCCTAAAAAATTAATTATAATTAATTATTTTTTAATTTTTTAATTCTTTTTCAATTGATCTTTTATTTTTTTTATTTGGATTAGAAGAGAGTGAAGTACCATTCGTTGTATATTTTCAACATTATTTACTTCTGATGTATCATGGGTTGATGTTAGAAGGTCTTGGATGGATGCTATAAAAGTATGAAAAGCATCTTGGGTAGATATCCTTCCAGCATTGTGGTTGATCCTGATATGTTCAAGACTACAAAAACCTCATTTGTATCCAGTCAACGTTGATCCTCCTTATATTAGAAGGATCATTTTTTCAAGAAAAAAAATGTAGTGGTGGTGTCACATGATTATAATTTTTCGTTGTCAATTGATGGATTATAAATTTTTGGTCTATATTCAGGATGCATAGAAAAATTATAAAATAGTTTTATTTTAAATTGGATGTTGCCTCATTAATTTATGTGAATTAGTTCTAGTGAGATGCATATAATCTAATTTTATAATAATGATATAAAAATGATGTTGGTTTTAGTATGTTTTATTAAATTAATCAATATATTGTAATTGTTTATGATTAATATCTCCATAAAAACATATACATTTTCATTTAGGAGTCCATTTATAGAGTTTTAATTGTCTGTATCAGTTATAATAAGAGGAAAATTAATATTTATAATAAAATTAATAAGGAAAATATAATACTTTATTAATAATAATACCAACTAGAGTATAATTTTATTAATTCAATTATCAATAGATAAATTTTTCACATGAATCTATTGCTAAGGATTTTTACTAAAAAATAAATTATCTATTTTTATTATTATAATTGCCTCAAATCTATTTAATATTTCTTAATAATGTTTTTGGTAGAGTATTTACCAACAATTTATTGACATTTTTTTTGTAAAATACTTGACCAAATGAAATATAACATTTACCAACCGATATAAAAATATTGGAAAAAATAATTTTTTGTTATAATAAGTTAAGTAATGTAAAAGATTACAATAGAACCTTCCTTGATTTTAATATCCAATATGCTTTGGGATAGGTATAAAGACATCATAAAATTAGTTATAAAGATGTATTTGAAAGAGACAATATAATAATTTGTTGATGTAGTTTTTTTAATTTTTTAGTGATAAAATAATTACCATAAATTCTTCTATAAAATTGATGTTGAAATTATTTAATTAAATGTAAAATAAAATAAATAATATTTAAAATGATAAATGTAATGTTATTTGAATGAATCATTGTGTTCCTTAAAATTTTTTATATCAATAATACTTTTAAGGGTAGTTTTTACTACTTATAATGGAATTTTTTTAATGTATTTACGTTATTATGTTAAAATTTTGTGAATACTATTAACATTAATTTTATAATATTTTATAATAAATAATTATTTATTAAATGAATTAAATTAAATGGAATTTTTATAATAATCTATGTTATTTAAAAATGATAGAATAATAAAATATGGTATAATCATGGACAAATTGTTCTTTTTTAATGAATACCTTGTCCCTGAAATATTATAAAACTCTTTAAACACGATTATGTTTAAAATCATGTTTTTGAAAATTTCATTTTATTATGTTAAAATAACTAATAAAAAATAGGGTATTTTTCATTCATACTTGTATTTTATATTTCTCACCAATTCGTACATAGTATCTAATATGATTATTTTTATATCATCCCTTAAATGATGAATTACATTACAAACAAGACTTGTTACCATATTAAAAAGTAAATTTTTTAAGGTAATGAAATATATATTTTAAGTAAAACTACTTTTCTAAGAAGTTTTTTTATGAGTGGATTGATTATAATTTTCCTAAAATCGAATAGTTTTATATTATGGAAGCATTGTAGGAAATATTGATCTCTAGATAATGAATGCATTTAGGTATTTACCTGAAAGTCTCTCCTCCTCCATAATAAAAGGTTACTAACTCCCAACACATATTAAAACTTATAATACAATTTGTCTTAACCAAACCCTTCTAATATCACATAAAAACACCCCAACCATAATTATAAATTTTTTTTGGAGTATAAATCCTAGCATGGAATACCATTTTTTTCAAACCAAAAGAAGGTACCTTAAGTAGAGGTAACGTTCATCAACTGGTGTTTTGTTTTATTTCATTATCCATGTCCTTCAATTATAAGTAAACCATGTTGATATGACATAGGTCATATATAATATATAATGAAAAAATTTTATTTGAAGAGTACTACCTACTACCAAAAAAACATCCATCAAATGGGTTAGGGAATCATCAATCATGTGTACTGAGGAATATTGTCTAATGAATTGATATAAATCATTATTACATTACCATCTCTCACAATTGGGTATAATGAGGGATATAAAGATTTTATATGATATTTGTAACATCATTATAAAATTGGAATAATTATATCATATATAACCATTTATGTTCCGTTCCATAAGGGATATAATAACATCGCTCATGTGTACGACTGACTACGGCCTCGCGAAGCGATGTGATACATATTTCATTAATGTGTTACATGTAAGGTAGTAAGAGTAAAGATAAATAAACAATTCCATAAAAAGGATATAATTATGATATTCATGAATTATTCATCATTTTTTAAATATAATATATAATATATAATTTTACCTTTTTACTCACTAATAAAGTAAAAATGTCATTTGTGGACGTTTGGAATACCACCTCCTAAAATTGAAGTGGTTTTTTGGATGACCACACCACAATAATAATATCTATAGGTAAATATAATAAAATTATTTTCTACTAATTATATTCTTTTGATTTTGGAATGATATATTTTAATTACATTAATTTGATAATGATCATTGAAAAATGGAAATGTTACTCCTATTAAATAAACCCTACCATCTCCATGATCATAAATATATATCATTTTTCATAATTTTATTTCAATATTTGTTTTTTAAATAATAATTTATTTATAAATATGGTAGTTATATCATGATTATTATTTTGGATATGTTTAAATACTCACCACTTTGACCATAGTAAGCTTATCTAACATGTTTTTGAGAAAGAAGCCAAATATGTTATTAAATTATGATGTATACATAATGTATTATGAAACTATATATAACATGTAAATAGGTAAAATTAAATTCATAATAAAATCTAAAAATCTTCTCAATAAATATATAATTAACATAGCTTTATTATTCATGAATAAAAATATATATGTGTCATATCAGACTGAAGGTGAAGTATTTTCTCACATTAATTTTATTTATTTGAGATGTTTTCCACATTCACCAAATCATTTTGATGTGATGTGTGAATAAAAAACATGAATTTATTTTTGGATTATTATAATTATATTTATGAAAATTTAAATATCCATTTGATTATATATATTTCATGGGGATTACATTTTCAAGTTACAAAAGTGGTAATATATATTATTCTTAGATTTCTTTCTTTGAGATGTCTATTAGGTTATAAACATATCATATTTTATGAGGGGTATATACCCTTTATTTGACATGTTATATAATGGATCTACAAATTTAAATGGTATTATATGTATAAATTATGTTTGTCCATCATGGGTATTATGAATCAATGTTACCAAAATGGTATGAGTCCTTGTTTACAATCTCATCACTTATGAGCATTGTTTGTGATTATTATTCGAATGTCTAGATCCTAGGTTCCATTTCTATAGAAACTCATGGATTATCATTTTAACTGGTTATTCATGATATATACAATTCATTGTAAAATTTTTACAATCATGGGTTAAAATGACTTAGACTATCAATGTATTGTTTTTAGATATTACATGGATTATATTAAATATCAAAGGCTCAGAAGACATGTGATTCTAAGGTTGATGTTAATGAAATAAATTTTGGAAATATATAAATATATTATTTTTCACATGCATCACGTTTTATAGAAAATGTAAAATAAATTCTTAATGGGTTCCTAGATCAGATATATGATAGTGCTGTTGAGTTCAAAATGCAGGTTTTACAATAGACAAAACCTAACCTTTATTGGCAGAGGGAGTTATTGGAATAGACATTATGGGCGTGGAAGTGAATGAAAAAATTTAAATAAATAAATAATTTTTTTAATTATATCATTGATTTTAGATTTTTTATATATATTATTACTATATAATTCTGGTTTAATCTACCTTAATCTATTGTTATTTGAAAAAAATTGGTTATAGACTCTAAGAACCACTCATGTGAATGAAAAATATATTGTGGATCTATGATCGATGCACAAAATATTCAATGTATCTCACCAAAGATCCTGTATAATCCCCTTTATTCATTATACATAAATTGAAATTGTAATAGGATATTTTTTATTTTTATTTATTCCTTATTCATGATTTATGTGAAGAATTTGATCCAATCAACCAACAGATTGATTCCCCAACATTGCGTGTTTCAAGACAAAATTAATTGTCTGGATTATTACCATGATAATATCTTTTTAATTATTGATTCTTAAATTTTCATTCTAATGGGAAAAAACTAGGATTTACGTGAATATAGATTATGGTCTATTCATCTGGATGGTTCTTGTTCTTTGTTCCCCCGATTATCTGTTCCCCATAGATATTCTTACTTTGTCCATCTGTTCAATATATACTGATGATATTGATCGTATGGATCCTGTTTCATAGTATAATGATTTGATGTTATAGATCCATGCTTAGAACAAAATGATGTTGGTGAGATTATGGGAGTGGTGACAAATCAGATTTCATTATATTCCCTATTTCATGTTCTTCAGCATGCAACAATGAATGAGAAATAAATTCATCTTTTTAGTGGAGTGAAGGGAAAATCATTTTTTTGTAAATGGAAAGGTTCATTTGGCCTTGATTCATTATTTTATCCAATTTAGGTCACCATATAGATGATTGGTTAACCAAAGAGAACAAGTATTCATGATCTTGTTTTTAGGAAAAATCTTCACAACACAGTGTGTTATACAGATCAGAACACATTTGGGGACCCATGTGCAGTGGATAGGGTTTTGGGAGATACTTAAATATCAGGAAGAATGTGACAATTAAAAAACGAAATGTTGTGTCTCCCTAGTGACTCGATGTGTACCTTGGTGGGTGCACAGACACAGATTGGAGAACACATGTTGCATCATGTTGAGTACTAATCTAAAAAGACCAATTCATGACAAATGTAAATGGGAAATGACTTGTAATTGTATAGGGGAATAGGTACATGAGAAAAATTTGTAAAATAGAATATGGGTAGAGTAAACTTGCTACTGACATTCCATATAATTCTATACTAACACAGACACAACTTGAGGCACGAGCCAGTTACATGGAAGTGAACAAGGGTTAACCAACACGACGTGTAGCCCTTCTACATTCCATGTAATTTCATAAATATTTCATGGAGCCATAGACATCTGTATCTTGGAAACTTTTAATTAGGGTGGGAAACTAATAAAATTTCCTTAAGGGTTTGTATGGAATCATCTCTTACTCCTAGGAAAATGATCCCTTCAGCATAATATCTTCGAAAGAATCATTAGAATCCGTACATGATGTCTTGAGTGAGATCCTATGTTCATACTCGTTCTAAAGTAGGAGTTCTTATTATAATAATTAATTCACTATGTGAGAGATGATCCTCTAATATGTGTGTTAATATAGATTGACCTATTGTTATCACACCAATTACTTGGGGGAGATCCTCATCTTTGTGTTTTATATATTCAGAACATTGGTGTGTACTTCTAATAGAGAATCCTGATGAACATTACAATTATGACGGATTTCTTTGCTATTATCAAAATATCAAGTGTGATCTCCAAATAAAACTAAGTTGTGGAATCTTCAAGCTAGAATTATAGACTGATATACTAATGATATGTATTACCATTCTATTATGTGTATTCATTGAGTATATTTGAACATTCTTATTAAATGTGTCATAGAAATATAACTTTATAGAGATGAATGTATATTCCATTTAGTATTATATGTGGTTTGATGGTTTTACTACTGGGTATTTTTATAGTAACCCCTACATGCGATTTTACCACATGCTTCATGTCTTATGATTACGATTGATCTTTTGATAGAGTCCTTGATAGACCAGGACAAAATGATTCTTACTGAGACAAAACTGAACAAGGTTTGTTCTTATGGTTCCTAGATAGAAGTCCCAATACATTCAGGATAGACATATTTTTAGAATTATTTGGTGCATTTGTATTTGAACATATTTTCATTCCTTTTTATACTCTGTTTTTGATATTTAGATATATGCAAGAATGTTTTTTCAGTTGCTGTTACATTTCATAATTTTATAGGCTTATATATCTATCTATGTCTACAGGTACTTAGGCTAAGGCCAACCATGATTGTGATATTCCTTCAGGGTTCTAGTATCTTGACCATTCCCTATTGAAGGTGGACGTTGGGAGTCATAGAACAGGCCCCATTGGGATGAGAGGAGACATAGTGGAATCTGAGTGGTCATTTCTACATTAGTACTAGAGTCTATGAGTGTTATTTGGTGGAATTGTGTAATTTTTTTGGAGTATGTATTTCAGTACAGGGACTCCATTGTTGGGGTGAAACAAAACATATCCACAATACTGGAATATGATCACACACTTCTGTACATGGTGTATGAGAACATTGGATTCTAGGAAAACAATGTTACATGCACCATGTAGGAATCTGTTGGGGTTTCCATTTCATTATAGATCGATCAATCCTTATATACTCAATAACTGTGGTACATATTGTTTAATTATGGATGCTCCAAAAATTCATACCTACTAGGATTATACCTTATGATTATGAGGATGAACCCCTAAATAATGAGGATTTGATATATGGACCATTCCTTGAGTTGTTATCTCAAGGTGGTTTTCCAACCATAGCACATGTGAAGTCCGATATGGTACCTTTAAAACCAGGGGTTGAGGGGTGTAGGATGAGCACATATCATATATTTCAGTGATAATGACCTATCATGTTTTGAGGTGAGCCTGACCCCCAGATGGCTGACGAAATTCCTAAAGAGGTGACCATATTTTATTCCTGGTCAGGACACTAGAAAATCAGATGGTGTCAACCAGTCATCTTCATGGCTCAGCATGTCGATCATGGTGTTTAGTGACCCAGAATTATGATGAGGTGAATATTTCATAGACATTGTTTAAGAGTGTTTATTGGGTGGATTTATAACCCACTACGTCAAGGGTTTTATGTATCCAAGAGTTATTATAGCCCCAAAATGGAAACACACAAGTAAGAGGGTATTCAACAAGGTTTACCAACCATTCTAGGTACACAATGGATAAGGTTTACGACCAGTTCTTAATGGCTTTGACCTTTGAGATAATTATAAATAGAGAAATATGGAAATTGTTTGTCTATCTTTGAATTACTACCTATGTTTTTATACAGTGATTTTTGGTTGTTGATATATTTTTGGGTAAGCAGTTACAATTAGTGATTGGATATAGTTGGTAAGAAAGTGAAGAGAACTCAACAGTACAAATCCAATGTTAGAATCAAGGAACAATATGTGAGAGATGTTTTAGCTGGAGGTATAGAATCTAAGGTTATGCATTCATGGATCATAGGTTGGGTTCAATAATCCATGATAGAGGTGGTTATACTTATGTGATGGTAGTGAAAATATCCAATGTGATTTTCCTAACATCCATACAACTAAAAAAGTGAGTATGGATGGGCCATTGAGGTAGTGAAAAATATAATAGAAGGTATTTTCACTAGGTAGATTACATGGTAGAGGAGCTGGGAGAGAATAAATACGTGTATGAATCTTTGACTTATTACCACCACCACCCCTAGGTGGTCCATGCAAGGCTCAATGTGCTGTAAGACATGGGAGGTTAGAGTTACAGGTGATTGAATCATACAACCCAGATAATCTAGGAATGATTCATGGTTTGATCAAAGTATTATCTACCTTAGATATATTACTTATAGATCCTTGTTCTAGATATTCTATTATTTACAGATACCATTAATGATAATTAGATATTACATTTGAGCCATTCGATTGACCCTTGTGCTTGGAGACTCCTACTAGAGAAGACTCAATGATCACACACTTGTTTCAATGGAGTGACCAAACTCTTGGAGTCAAGAGTTATTGTTAGGATACATTTTTTGTGGCAAAGAGTCCTTACGATGTAATATTGGTTATTGAATTGTTAACTATGGTTCATTATGAGATTGATTTTTTCCGAAAGAGGATGCATTTTCTATGTTGTTAGGGGACCAAGTTCTATATTTTCTATGAAAAGGCTCCCTTAGAAGTGTATGATGGAATCATGCGTAGAGTTGTATAGAAATTTACTTTTTAGATGGATAGCCTAACACATGGTTAATTGGATGTTTTTCATTCGTAGTTTTCTGAAATGGTTGATAAGTATGAGGATTTATTCCATTATGATGCCACATATTTACCTCCCCACCATGAGATATACTTCTTCCATGATCTAATCCTCAAGAAAACATATATATCTATTCCAACATTTTAGATGACTACTATATAGATTCCTGATTAGAGGGTGACATTAAAGGAAATATAGACTAATGTATTTGTTGGAAAAAGGGTTTCAACCTAAGGATTCCCATGTTTGGTTTTCCAAGAAGGAATTGAGGATCATGAAGATGGGTTTGGATAACTAGTGCCTAAACTAGGTGATCCTGATTAAAATTGGACGACTACAGAGTATCAATGATTTAATTATTTATTAGAGATGATATCAATGGTTCTAGATGGTTGAAATCATGTAAAGAAATAATGAATTATGAGTCCAGTATGTGGATAAAACTAAGATGAAATTTGGATATTGATACACTCAATATGAGTAATTGTTTTCCCTTTGACTTAATAAACTAAAATTAGGGTTCATGAGAAACATGAAATAGTTATTTTAGAGATTTTTAGGCATGTTATTGGTTTTCTTAATCAACTATATCCTTTTATTCTCAATATCTAAGGAAGATCACGTGAGAGACTTGAGGATAATTCTGGATGTACCCCGAGAGCTGAAGCTTTATAGAAATCTATCAAAGTGTATGTAATGTATTTAGGAGGTCCAATTTCAAGGACACATTATCTCCATAGATGGAGTGGTTGTGGACCTAGCCATGGACATGGAAGTGTTCTCTTGGGAGCCACCCAAGCGAGTGATGTTGGTGTGAAGATTACATTGGGTGGTAAGATATTAATGGAGATTCATACATTATTTCACTAGAATACTCTAACCCATGATAGATTTGACCTAAAAAAGGAAGCCTTTAATGTTGAATGAGAGGTGATAGAAGGCTTTCTATCAGTTTAGATTGAGTTTTTTCATGAACTCGAATATTCTGATTTCTAGAGTGGGTGTCATGTACATAGTGTTATGTGATGCATTATAAAAAAATGGTTGTGTTATAAAGAATATAAAAGTGGTGATTTTAAATGGTTCATATCAGTTGATAAAGTATAAAGATATCTATGTGGACCATGGTTTGGGGTTAGCCTTGATAGTCTTCATATTGAATATTTAGAGACACTACCTAATGGGTGTGTAGTTTTTCCTCTGTTCCGATCACAAAAGTCTCTTGTAAATATTTTATCATAACGTCATCAACTTGAGATAGTGGTGCTGACAAGAGTTCTTCCAATATTTCAAATATGAAATTTTCTATGCTCCTAGGAAGGGAAACATGGTTATAGATTCTATCAGAATGTGATTTTTTTGTAGTTACTGAATGGGGCATCAAAGCAGTTGGAAAAATTGTACATATCCTTTGTGGATGGAGAGGGAGAACTTACCTTTGGTCAATCATGGTCACTACTACACTCTTATAGCATGTAAGGTAGAAACAACTTGGGGATACTAATTGTGAGACCCTATATACATATATACCCACTAAACATGGTCCTAATAGATTTTTTTAAGGTGTGAACCATGTTATTATTTTTATAGGGCACATGATAGTACCCATGATGTTGAGGGAGGTCGTTTTTTGAGAGTTTCATATGTCTCCTTTTGCGGGTCATCATGGTGTTTTAATTATGTACTAGGTCCTATGATGTTATTTTTGGTGGTTAGGGAATAATTGGGGAGTTGTAGATTTTGTCTATTGTTTCCATACAGGTCAGAAAGTGATGTCTTGGAATTGGGTTCCATCAAGATTAGCACAACCCCTTGAGGTGACAATGTGAATGTGGTATTGGACATCTATGGACATTGTGATAGAGTTTCCATGTAATTCCAGGGGCACATGATTCCATCTAGGTTATTTTTGAACAAAATAAAAATTCATCCAAATTCATATAAATTTGGGAGAAGAATTCAATAGAGATATTGGGACGCCTCTACATGAAATATATAGAACATATCCTTGGAGTTTCATCGATGATTGTTTTTGATTGTGATGCTCTTCTCACATTACAGTTGTGTATGAGATTACAAGAGGCTATTCAGAACTAATTACCCATGGGGTATCATTTCATCACCAAACTAATGGCATGGATGAGTAGAATTCAGGTTTAGAGGCACATGTTGAAATATTGAATGTTGAAATTTGGACATAGTTGTGGGGATCAAATTTCACTGGTAGAGTGTGAGTAAAAATACATATACAATCCCCTAATCAATATGGTACCATTAGAATATTTTTACTGGAAAAAATGTAGATCCTCACATTTCGGGACTAAACATATAGGATTGGAACTATCATTCCCATATTTGGTTTGAGAAACTAATGAGAATTTGAATATCCTTAAGGATTATATGAAGACTATGAAGTTCCATTTGAGTATTATGTGGATATCTGACATTTTCCATTGATGTTCAAGGAAAGAGTCCATGTGTTCCTATAGGTTCACCCTCGATGTGGATTTTGGAAAGGGCGACATCTATCGTCATGGTTCATTTTCCATTTAAATATACTTATTATTGTTAGGGAGGTGGAGTACATCTTAACACTACCTCCACAACTAGACTGTGTACATGACCTCTTCTATGTGTCACTACTATGGAGGTACGAGCACGAACCCTTCCATGTTATTGACTGGGTAGAGATATACATAGACAGTGGAGCTACATTGGCTGAGTAACTAGTAGAGATTGTGGATCGCTAGAAGGGGATCCTTCATGTGTGATCGATTTTATTATTTTTTGTATGGGGGAAGCACAAAAACCATCATGAGATCCCATCCGAGTGGGTGGCTCAGATGCATGTTCCATACCCCAATCTCATTGTATAGACCATGTTTTGTTATGATGGAATGAAAAACCCCTATGTGGGGATAATACAATGCCTCATATATTCCTTGTAATATTTTTTTATTTTTTGTGGATTATTTTCATGACAAGGCACGAGAAAACATTTTATTCCAAGGATCTGTGTGCCTGGAATGACTATTTGAAATATATTAATGACATTTAATAGAATACACATAAAATATTATTGAAAAAATTAGAATATAATCAATGGGGGTGACAATTTCATAATTACAGGAGAATCATTGAGTTGTGAACATGAGTTTTATCATAAGATACACATAACACTGGTTGGCATAAAGATGTTTTTAAAAATTCATCACTAGAAAAAAAATGAATAAAATAGTTTTAAAGAATTGTTTTTATTATATTGATTGATACATAAATTCAAGAGTATGTATATATACTCTTACTATTTATTTCAAGGTTTAACCTCATAACCATATATCCATTGGAAAACCCTTAGAGGAAATGTTTGATAATATATCAGGTTAATGGAAACTGGATATTAGATCGATGATTGATGCACAACTGATACAAATAATATTACCAATGATCACAGTGTAAACCTGTTATTTTCTAGGGATCATTCTGAATAGATATAAAACCATTATTTATTTTTATTTCTTACATTTTATTAATTTTTATGATGAATGTTAATCGATTAACCACTATATTGATTAATGGATCATATGTGTTTTCATATTGTTTTATTTTCAATGATTTTTTTTCTACTGAGATTAATTTGGAATTTTGATTCTTAGATTGTTATTCTATCATAAAAAAATATGATCAACATGAAAATAATTTAAGTTATCTTCTTCTTAATTGTTCTAGTTTTTTCTCATTTTTTATCTATTAATCATAAGTGTTCTTCGTTTGGAGGGTAGATAAACAAATATTGGTGGAGTCATTCATTGCACACTTTTGTTGGTGAAACTAATCAATATCGTGAATATGAGATCGTAATGACACTATAGTGTTGTAACGATAGGAGTGGTTATGTAATATATATCTTTGGATACTCGATTTCATGTTATTTATCATGCAATTATTAATGATTTATAAATCCATTTTCTTAGCGTATTGAATGGGGGAATATTTTCATTTGGTTATGGAAATGTTCACTGATATATGACTCTTAAATTTCCAGAAATGTGGTATTCTAATTGAATATTGTTTTAACACAATACCACCCAAAATAAAAACATGGGTTTCTAAAAAATACACCCAACATGGAATGTAATGCAGATCCACAAGTTGGATGTGGAACTAGTGTGTAGGTTAGTGTTTCAAGAGATACATAAGTATCACACGGTGTGTTACCCATGCCACACTGTGTTTGGTCTCTCCCCTATAACTTGGCATATAACATAGAGGCTACATGGGAATGGGTTAGACTAAACTTGTAATGTAATGCAATGTACTCCTCTACACATACATGACTTGGAAAAATTTACATAGGTTAAGCCTTGTATTAGTACATGGGTAATAGTAAACGGGCTATGAAATGTAGTAGAACAGGGGTAGAGTATATATGTTGTAGACCTAAATTGAACTCTTACATGGACATGGATTGAAATTGAGAAATTTTATGCTTACACATGCTGGACCCAGTGTTAAGGGACACAACATGTTACACTTCTACACACCATGTTCTTTACTAAATATGTCATGGATAAAATGTCTTATGTTTCATAAAATATTATTTATGGGTGAATTCATGAATTATTATCCATGAAGGTTAGTATGGAATTATCTTCCACTCATTGGAAAATTTTACATTATTATGACTTCTTATATAGATTTATTTGAATCCCTCTGTGAGGCTGAGAGTGAGGTTCTTTTAATTGTTCTTATGAATTATGGGGATTTATTTATGTCATCATAACTAATACTATTTGGGTTATAGGGTTAATATATAATATGTTGATGGAATCAACCCATGTCCTTGAGGATAATCCTCATCTTTGTATCACATATCCTTAGCATCAGTTTGTAATTATAATGGTGAGATCTGATGTGAATTACCTCTCATATGGACATCATTTGTGTTATCAGAATCAAGAGTGTGTTGCATTAGAGAAGTGATTTTTGGAATCATTGAGATGGAATACTACGTAGGTATACTACAGTTGTAACATACATTTAGATTATGTCTCTTTATTTGGCATATCTGGTTAATCATGTTATATGTGAGGTTGACATATACACTTGTAGTGGTGACTATATTTTCTATTTTTGGGTGATTGTTTTGTGTGTGTTTCTTATTGGATATTTATATTCTCACCCATACTCAAGCATTTCCCACACATTACATGTATTGTGTATATAATTTACCACTTTATAGTTTCCATGACTGACCTAGAGTAGAAGATGATTAGTGATACCAGACAAACTGAGGTGTATTCTTTCAATACCTAGACCAAAATTTCAATACATGCATGTTGGGAAGGTTTTTATATTTTATTGATTGGAATGTAATTTGATATGTTTACATTACTATCTATTGGAACATGTTTATGGGATTTACCTTTATGCTTGTTTTGGGGCTCACTAGTTTCTAAATTCCAGCATTTTAAATGATTGAATATGTGTGATTGTTTAAAGGTACATAGGCTAAGGTCTCCAATGTTAGTGAAATGACTACAAAGAGCCAGTCACCATACCATGGACTATTATAAGAGGGCATGGGAAGTCATGGAATGGTCCCCAATTGGTTGGGTCATGAAATGTGTATTAAAATTGATTAGAAAATTATTTATATAAAAATGAGTCTTTATATCCCTATTTGGGCATAAATTATTTTTCTCGCAAAACCAATTTTTTATAAATATGATTAAAAATTATTTTTTTTAATATTGATTGGTAATTTCCCACATGAAATTTTTTAAATTATTTAAAATAATATTTTTTCCATGGTCAGTTAAATTAATATATTTTTAAAATGTTTACAATTTTATAAATTGATTGTCAAAATTAATGGGAATTTTATTCAAAATATGTAATGGCTTTTAAAGGTATATTACTTTATTAAAATTAGAAAAATAATGTTCATAATTATGCTCAAATGGTTTATTTTCTATTTTTTACATGATAATTAATTTTCAATATGGACTAATATTGTTTAATGAGACTAATATGGAACTCATTTATTATCAATGGGATAACCATGATTCAAAGATATTGTTAGGGAACCAATTTTTTTCAACGGTATTACAATGATTCAAATATATTTTTATGAGTAATATTTTTTTTCTATTGGATAATAATGAATCTAATTTTTTTTATAGATCCTATTTATTTTCCATGGGTTATGATTCATGGATATAATTTACATTGATGGTTAGGTCAATGATAAACCATAGAAGAGTGGTGCCATGAAAACCTAAATATATATAGGTCCATGATATCCCTCCAAGTAATTTGGTATGGATGTTAACCATATTGTGATTCTATTTGTATGGGTGATTGAAAGAGTGATATGGAATATCATGTCCCACAATATCTATCTTATTTATGTTTTCTTGTTATGGGTCTATAATGTCTCATTTGATCATGATTGATAACACCTAGCTCATTATTATTGATTCTTGTTACTATTTGTTATGCAGTATTCTATGTTTTAATGTTTGATTATACATTTATTGATTAATATTAATATTATCATATTTTAGGCATGTACTTTGATTATTTTTTCATACCGTTCTTATCTTATTATTTTCACTGAATTAATTCATTTGTAATATAATATATTTTCCCTTAATGTGAATTTTAAAAAACCATTATTATGTTTCCATCTCCCCATGTTGTAAATAATGAGGTTTTAAGAGTTATATCTACATGGAATATCAAATGGATGATGAATCCTATTTTTTTTTTAAAAATATATATGATAAAAGGGATAAATTTTCATTTTAAATTAATTTTTGGGTTTTTATGAGTTTTTTTAATCAACAAACCTTTAAATTTAAATTTTCTTCTATGATATATAGGATCCAATTGTTCCTTTTGATGTTATAATGTTTATATTGGAGAATGAGATTAATAATTATTAGCATAAAAGCTAGAAATTTAATTCTTATGATTTAAACCCCGAATTAGGCAGTATGGGTTCTTGGATATTAAACATGGTTTATGTCAACAGTCCTTAATCTACATCTTTTTGGAAAATTCCAAGGGATATTTTTAGGATAAATCACATTTTCATTACTAACCATTTTTATATACATTAATAGATTGTGATAATGAATGAGCTAGGATTAACCAAATATATATTAAATTGAAAGAAGATATCTCAATGGAATGGAAAAATATTTTATTTGTGGATACAAATAAAATAATTTAATGAATTTAATAGAAAACATAAATATTATGATGGGGAAAAATAAATTTCATAACAGGGATCAATTTATAGTTAATTTTATTGAATGTTAGAACTGACGAATTATAGATTCATTGACCTATTCTAATGGATAAAACCTAATACAAGGAAGGAACCATGTTAAAACAAATTGGAAAATATAAATGTATTTTTATTAAAGAATTATTTTGTTGATGTTATTTACAAATGTTGTTTTGGTTATAAGAATCATGAAACGTCTATGAATTGTGTTAAAATTTTAAAACATATGTGTAATCATTAAAATCATAGTTATGAAAGCCATTATGGGTTTATGGGTTTATGATTTATCATAATATTAGAAGCCTAAATACCAATATTAATGTTTTATGTGATGGGATTCTACAAAAATTAATGATATTTTTGAAGAAATTTTTGTAAAGTATATTTTTTATTAGGAAAATTATTTATGGGTGAATGTTCATAATTTTTTTAGAATTATGTTTAATATTTCTGGTATCCTTTATGATTTATCTTATATTTTATGTTGAGGTAATTATAGTCTATTAACCTATGGTAATGATATATGAAATATATTAATTTATTTTTAGAAGAATGAAAAATTGTGACATCCGTAACTGCTAGAGGGCTTGAACCCATGATCGAAGGATGAGAAGGGTTCAGAATATACCAATACCACATGTAATGTTCAAGTTAATATGTCATATTTCTTAGTCAAATTATTTGATACATATATATTAACTATGAACCAATAGTGTTACTATTTATGTTTAGAGTATAATGTATTAAATTGGATAACTTGGGTTAACTATATTGAATCTAGGAAATTTTTAATGATAGATGTAAATTCATTTCAAACATTTATGGATTCTATGATTTGTTAAAAGATAACGCCAATTATTTAGAAAAAAAGTCATTTTTTATTTTCATTTCATGGAGTAATTGATGAATTGGAAAAAAAGAACGAAGAATTAGAAATATATTAAATTATTTCAATGAAATAAAATGATATCAAGAAAGTATATTTTCATATATTCTCAGTATAGACAGAAAAGGATTTCCTCATCTCTAGGAAAATGATCCTGAATAAAAAATCTTCGCATATTTCCATGATATTCAATGAATGAAATATGATTTTAAATAATCACATATTTATGGTGTTTAAGTCCTTAACATTCCATTGTTTATTGAATTTCTTATGAAAAATGCCCAATATCACTCTCTATAATTATCTACACTTTTCCAATAGGTAAATGTATTGACGTTATGAAAATGTAAGGATTAATTTGAAACCTATTTTATTTTTATTCAATATGAACTTTGATCATTCCTTCCTCTCTTGTTAGGAGTTTTTTGTGCTACCTCTTTTTATGATGTCGTTTCCAAAAAATGAATATTTACATATAAACCCTTGATTATATTGAGAAATTTTTAATTGATAGTACACAATTTATTTATAGTGGTATGAATGTAAGACCATAAAATTATAAAATAATAACATTTTATTCAATAACATATGAATCACACAACACAGAGCATGAAACACCAAAAATATGATACATAAAATTTAATCTAATCGATTTATTGAAGAATACGAAACCTCGTGCCAAAATGAAACATAATATATTATACCATTATAACATAACCATAAAATTATAAGGTATGAATAGTAATGAAGAATAATTTAAATTATGTTTATTTATTGATTATACAAAAATATAACTGTTTTGAATGGAAATTGAAATTCTTTCTAGAAAAATTTACTTTTTCTAAAAGATGTTATAGTCATGTTTTGAGAAAATAATTTCAAATTATTGATTGAAAATTTGTTTGATATAAATTATTTCATTTTTTAAACCTCAATATCACAATTATCATAGGGGTATTTTTTTGGATTTTTCTGAAGTGTTATACTTTCTGATGAATTTTGAAGAGTACAATATTTTAATATTAAACAACCTTTTTTTAATTATTTATAGAGGTAAATATTCTTTTCTATTTGGTTTAATGTAAAATTTGTTAAATTTTATTAAAATTTATAAAATCAAAATCCTTGAAATCATTTACATATTAAATTTTGTTATGAAATCCTTATAATTTTTTTTCGATTTTCAAATTTGAAAACACGCATTTCACACCATGTTTCTAGGATTTATTTTAAATTAAATGTCCCAAAATTTATTAATGGAGTTTAGAAAAATGGATTAAATACTTTCATTAAAATAAATTTTATAATATTTACTAATTTAAACTTGTTTGATGTCCGTAATGAAAATTAAAAATTTATAAAAGTATTTACTGTGACAATGATATAAATGGATTTTATTTGTGGTTATGCTACGTAGATAAAGGTAATAATATCCATAAAAAATTTCAAATATATATATATTTGGAAATATTTCAATCTTATTATGTCAAATTCTTTAGAATATTCAATTTTGGACCCATTTGGCATGTGAAAAATAAAGGAACACCATATTTATTTCAAAAATTACCAAGGCACAACTCACATCACTTTAAAATGTCCAACCTTATAGTCTATTAGTTAATCATTAAATACGTTTAGTTCAACCAATATATACCCAAATCACATCCCACCCTCAATACCCACATCATATAAGAATTATTTTGAACATAAATCCATTTTATTTAGCCTTTTAGTTCAATCGTAAGGACAATACATAATGGAGTGGTAACATTCTTCAAAGAGCCAATTTTTTATTCATCCACCTTGGTAAATTTTATTTATATCAATATGATATAATAAAAATAATATATTAAATATATATACATATAATAATGTTAAATTCATTTCCCCAAACCAACCCTAATCCCACAAATGGGTTATAAAATCATGATTCTTGTGTATGACAGACAACTGCCCCACGAACAGATGTCAATAGCTGTTCCAATACCACCATTATTGTTTGGATAAGATGATAAATGTAACGAATATATACGATATGTATAATATTAGTATTCATCTTGATACATTATATAAAATATATATTTTTTTAATTTCTATTCTATTGTTGATAAGATAACGTCGCACATGTGTATAGTGGACAACCTCCTCATATAGCGAAGTGATTCTTTTTTCACTTATGTTATTTATTTAAGGTAATAAGAATAAATTTAATTAATATATGTTAAACATATGTAATAGTAATGATATATGTAACACCTGAGACTTTTATGTTATATAAATCATCAAAGGAATCTTTTTCTACACACAACACTTTCTTGGCTTTCTTTACACGAAATCGCAACCTTCCTCGATATCTTGCGTCGTACGCAATACTGAGTTTCACTAAACAACGATATACTATTAGAATATTATTAAAACTAGCCATTATGAATAGTAATAACCAATTTTTGAAATCTTTTAAATTTTATTTTTCAAAATGGTCTTCATTTTTGGATTCAGAATATCAAAATTAGCCTACGGTGAAATTTTGGTATTTTTCTGAAAACTTTCAATTTTTGATGAATAGTGAAACCACTTAGTGGTAGTTAAAAAACTGAATTTCTCATAAAACATAATTTTACCTCTTCTGTGAGTGGAATTTTAAAAATCTGAGAGACGCAGTTGATGTCAGTAAGTAAAATGTGGTTCAATGAGATGAAAATAATTTTTTGTGAATATTAACTTTTTACTTTTATTTACCACGGTTAAAAGTAAATAGGGTAATTAAGGGTAAAAATGATATTATTATTACCATAACACATGTACTAATTCTATTGGATAAGTGTAATTCGACCAAAAACAACCTTAGGAATAAAATATTACCATTTAGGCCCACTTGGATTAGATTAGGACATTTATTATTAATTTATTTAAAGAAGGGTTAAAATAGTTAAAATCAATGTTTAATAAAAAATCACTTTTAATATAGGGTTATACATAAGATAAATTCGACTATAAATATTCATTAGAAATCTAAAATGATTTCCTACATAATGATATTTTATTTGTAATTTTTCGACTTTAAATAAGTTAATTTATTTATGACACAAAGATGATGTAGTAATTGTCTAATTAATGAAATATTGACATAATTGGTGTTATAAATAAGAAAATAAATGTAATTTGAGACTTTTTATGAATTACAATAATTTTCTAGGTTAATATGACATGTTATTATTGATTTAATTAACCTTTTTCGAACTAATCATTCTGTTATGATTTTCACAAAAATCAATTACTAAATAGTGTCAAAATTGACATAAAATAGTTTTTAAAACAAATATTATATTATTAATTGTAATTTTATTCCTAAAAATATAAGGTTCGGCCAAATGACTTAGATACGGTTATATATATTAATAATAAACAACTTGGGGTTATTTTGGCTTGTTAAAGTGAGTTTATTAACCTTATAGTATAAGAACAAAAGAAGACACGATAAAATTAAAATTATTTAACTTAATGATAAATCTAAATGATAAGTTTAAAATAGGAACCTAAAATTGTCTAAATTCTATTGGATGAGAGGATTTAGACCCATACCCACCTTAGCCTCTAAATAAATAAATTTGGATCTATTTAAAACCGAAATTGACTTTATAATAAAATAATATTTTTAGTTTTTCCAAAGGAGCCCCTCTCCTCCCTTATAAAAAGGCACCTCCTCACCCTCTTCCTCACACCACTTTGAGCCTTCATGCTCATCCAAAACCTGCCAATTTCTCCTCTCCACTTCCCTAGAGACATCCTATAGGTCCTGGTCTTCTTCAAAGACCAATTTTAGTTCCCCAAAAGGAGGTCTCAAAGAGGGGTTTCAAAGAAGAGGTAATGTCTGTTACCAATTCTTTCAACTTTATTTCTTCTTCCACTTCTTCTTCTTTAGTTGTTTAATTATGAAGTAATAAAATCAGTATCACTAATATACTGATATGTTATTATAAGTATGAAACAACCCTATTTCACCATCTATCCATCCTACGGAAAACGAAATCACCGCGCGTGCGTACGTACGGAATACCATCTCCACGCCGTGGTGTAATCTATTTTCCACCACCACCTTACTTGGATGTGTATAATGGTGTAAATAATGACTATATATGTCTATTGTAAAGTGATATTTATTCTGAAATATTATACATACACTCCAATACAATTACACGATCATGGGAACAATATCATCGCTTGTGCGTACGTAGGGAATACCGTCTCCATGATATGATGTGACTCGTTCTACATAATCATCATTGCATAATGATTATATAAATGAATTTAATGAATAAATATGATATATAGTACACTAATAACATTCTGGAAATGAGGTATCTATAACCTAAAAAGAATGATAATAATTTATTCGACAAAACATGCATAAGAAGAAAAAGAAATAAACACCCGAATAAACAAGTAGTAATGAAACATTACTAATAAGAAGCTAAGAATATGACCATATATGATATCATAAAAATAATTATGATTCTGGAATAAGTCAATAACATTATTTAAATCATTATACAGGAGGTTAGGACATGTACAAAGCATATCGGACCAAAGGTAAGGGAAATATCACAATCTCATTTTTATCCGAGATTGTTTATACATTGGTATTTACTAGGGGGTATTTTTTCATCCACATCCATGTTTTCTCAATATGTAATATTATTTCCATACACCTAAATTTTTTTAAATCCTATTTTATCATTTGGTGAGTTTTTAGTAAAATATATGAAAGTAATATTTTGTCGTTTTTCGTACGAGGTACTTTTTTGACTTTCCCGACAAAAGTACGAGAAGAATGTTTTTTTAACTTATACGGCATGAATGGATTTTTAAAACATTATTTCCAAGAATATTCCTTTACATGTTTTCATGTTTATTTTTAATCAACTTTATTTAGTTTAGAATGGTATGGCATGTTAAGAAAATAAAAGTGTTTTTGAAATAGAAATGATATTTTCCTCAAGAATGGAGTTCAAGTGTTTTATCAAAATTATTTTCCATCTAAGATAATAAAGGGTTCTATTTCTATCCGTATTATTACATTGATTTGATTGTGTTGTGATAGAATTATTTTTATGAATTCTTTTATCTTAGTTGAATTGTTTTATGATGTCACGATGTTTAAGAATCCCTATAATGACCCATACTTTACATACATTGTTAATACTTCAAAATTGAAGTACACTTATTACAACATATGACAAAACCACAAAGGACCGTATAGGTATAGTGTCTTTAGAAACTGGGAAACATAAACAACTGGTTCATAAATCTTCTACAGTGTCTCCCATTTATTTCATCATATCTAGGGTCCCTTTTAGCATATTCTACTTAATATCCATCTTCCTAACCTGGGGAAAAGAAAACATAAAAGGGTGACCTCAAATGCTCAGCAAGGGCAAATAAAGGAAATAAAAATCATATCATATATTTTTGAAAATTCTAACCTGCAAAAGAGATCATAATATCTTAACATGGAACAAATCATAGAAGTGAAAATGAGATCCCCATAATCATAACATAAAACTTGAAACTTTGTGGCATGCACACATAATCATGGAAAATCATTTCTTGTTAGTCATGACTCATTGCCAATACTATCTTAGTGGACAAAGTCCCTTTCTGAACCGAGTCACCCTCGTTCCAGTCCTGTTTCACTGAACCGGTATAACCTACCGTTCCAGCCATGTCTATCTCATGAGATATAAAATCTTTACCCAATGCATTGGAGGGAGATATAGGTCCCACCCATCTTATAATGAATCCTTTCTTATGTGTGCCACATAATCATAAACCATACATCATAACGTAACCCATGTAATAAAAATGGGATTCTTAAACAACATGACATCATAAAACAATTCATATAAGATAAAGGAATTCATAAAAATATTTCCATCACAACATAAACAAATCCATGTAATAATAGGGATAAAAACAGAACCCTTTTATTATCTTAGATGGAAAATAATTTTGATAAAGTACTTGAACTCCATTCTTGAGGAAAATATCCTTTCTACTTCAAAAACATTTTTCCTTCCATAACATGTCATATGAATTTAAAATAAAAGAAGTTGATTAAAAATAAACTTGAAAACTTGTAAAGGAAGCTTCTTGGAAATAATGTTTTAAAAATCCATTCATGCCGTATAAGTTAAAAAAAACATTCTTCGTACTTTTGTCGGAAAAGTCAAAAAGTACCTTGTACGAAAAACGACAAAAGATTCCTTTCGTATCTTTTACTAAAAACTCACCGAAGGGTAAAATTGGATATAAACTATTGTAGAAGGATGGAAATAATATTACATATTTAGGGAACATGGATGTGGATGATAAAATACGCACCGGTAATTACCAAAGTAAAAACAATCTCGGATAAAAGTGAGATTGTGATATTTTCCCTTACCTTAGGTCCGATTTGCTTTGTACGTGTCCGAAGCTCCTGTATAATGGTTTAAATAGTGTTATTGACTTATTCCAGAATCATACATATTGATATGATATCATATATGGTCATATTCTTAGCTTCCTGGTAGAAATATTTCATTGTTACTTGTTACTCGGGTCTTTATTGCCTTTTGTTCTTATGCGTGTTTTGCCGAATAAATTCTTATTCTTATTTTAAGGTTATAGATACCTTATATCCAGAATGGTATTAGTGTAACATATATCATATTTATTCATTCAATTAACTTATATAATTACTATGTAATGATTATCATGTAGAACGAGTCACATCACATCGTGGAGACGGTATTCCGTACGTACGCACGAGTGATGATATCGTTCCTATGATCGTGGAACTATATTGGAGTATATATATATTATTTCAGTATCAATATTACTTTATAATAATCATAAATAGTTACTCATTACACCATTATACCCAGCCTTGTAAAGTGATGGTGGAAAAATAGATTACACCACGGCGTGGAGACGGTATTCCGTACGTACGCACGCGCGGTGATTTCATTTTTCCGTAGGATGGATAGAAGGTGAATTAGGGTTGTTTCATATTTATAATAACATATCAGTATGTAAGTAATACTGATGTTATTACTTTATCATGAAACAACTAAAGAAGAAGAAGTTGAAGAAGAAAGAAATTGAAAAGATCGGTAATGGATATTACCTCTTCTTTGGAACGCCTCTTTGAATCCTCCACTTAGGGAACTATGATTGGCCTTTGAAGAAGACCAGGAACTCTAGGATTATTCTAGGGAAGTGGAGAGGAGAAAATGGCATGGGTTGGCCGAGCTTGAGTGCTCAATTTGGTGTGAGGAGGAGGGGGAGGAGGTGCCCTTTTATAAGGGAGGAGAGGGGAACCTTAGGAATATCTCAAAATATTATTTTATATTAAAGTCAAAATCGGTTTATAATGGTTCCAAAGGGTCTTATTTAGAAGCTAAAGTGGGGATGGGTCGAAATCCTATCAACCAATAAGATTTAGACAAGTTTAGTGTATTATTTTAACCTTATCAATTAGATTTAACTCTAAGTTAAATAATTTTACTTTTACCGTGTCCTTTTGTTTTCTTTCACTATATGGTTAATACACTTACTATAACATGCCAAACGAACCCCAAATTGTTTGTTATTAAAATATATATCCTTATCTAAGTAATTTGTCCGAACCTTAGATTTTTATGAATAAAATAACAATTAATAATATAATATTTGATTTAAAAACTATTTTGTGTCAATTTTGACACTATTTGATATATAATTTTTGTGAAATTCATAACAGAATTATATGTTCGAACCAAGTTGATTAAATCAACACTAATATATCATAGTAACCTAGAAAATTAGTGGAATTCATAAAAAGTCTCAAATTATATTTATTTTGGTGTTTATAACATCAATTATGTTAATATTTCATTAATAAGATAATTACTGCATCATCATTGTGTCATAAATAAATTAAATTATTTGATGTCTAAAAATTACAAATAAAATACCATCATGTAGTAAATCTTTTTATCTTTCTAATTAATATTTACAATCGAATTTATCTTATGTATAACCCCATATTAAAAATAATTTACTTATTAAACTTTGATTTTAACTATTTTAACCCTTCTTTAAATAAATTAATAATAAATGTCCTAATCTAATCCAAGTGGGCCTAAATGGTCATATTTTATTCCTAAGTTTGTTTTTGGTCGAATTACACTTGTCCAATAGAATTAGTACATGTGTTAGGGTAATATTAATATCATATTTACCCTTAGTTACCCTATTTACTATTAACCGCGGTAAAAAAAGTAAAAAGTTACTATTCACCAAAAAATTATTTTTATCTCATTGAACCACATTTTACTTACTGATATCAACCGTGTCTGTCGGATTTTCGAAATTCCATTCACAGAAGCAGTAAAATTATGTTTTATGCAAAATTCAGTTTTTTAACCTACCACTTAGTGGTTTCACTATTCATCAAAAATTGAAAGTTTTCAGAAAAATACCAAAATTTCACCCTAGGATAATTTTGATATTCTGAGTCCAAAAATGAAGTCCATTTTGAAAAATAAAATTTATAAAATTTCAAAAAGTGGTTATTACTATTCATAACGGCTAGTTTTAATAGCATATTGTTATTTAGTGAAACTCGGTATTGCGTACGACGAAAGCTATCGAGGAAGGTCGCGATTGCGTGTAAAGCAAGCCAAGCAAGTGTTGTGTAGAAAAAGATTCCTTTGATGATTTATATAACATAAAATTCTCGGGTGTTACATTCTACCCCCCTTAAAAAGAATTTCGTCCTCGAAATTCGTCACTTTGCAACAAACAGATGAGGATACTTCTCCCTCATCATATCCTCAAGCTCCCATGTAGCTTCTTCAAGTTGGTGGTTCCTCCATAAAACTTTCACCAATCGAGTGGTCTTGCTTCGTAGGAATTTTTCGCTGCGATCCAGAATCTCTAACGGCTGTTCTTCATAAGAAAGATCTTGCTCCAGCGGTACAACTTCTGAGCTGAGTACATGTGAAGGATCTGGTATGTACTTTCTCAGGAGAGATAAATGGAACACATCGTGAACTTGAGAGAGATTCGGTGGAAGCGCCAATCGGTAAGCTACCTTCCCAACACGATCCAGTATTTCGAAAGGACCGATATATCTAGGGCTCAACTTCCCCTTCTTTCCAAATCTCATAACCCTCTTCCAGGGAGATATTCGTAAGAACACTTTATCACCCACTTCAAACTCTAGATCTTTTCTTCGGTTGTCGGCATAACTTTTCTGTCGACTCTGAGCTGCTCTTATGTGTTGTTGAATAGATCTAACCTTTTCTGCCATTTCATCAATGAGATCAGGTCCTAACAGCTTTCTTTCCCCAACTTCATCCCAGCAAGTTGGAGTCCTGCATTTCTTTCCATAGAGAGCTTCATAAGGAGCCATCTGAATACTGGAGTGAAAGCTATTATTATAAGAAAATTCCACCAAAGGTAGGTGTTGATCCCAACCTCCTTTGAAATCCATAGAGCAAGCTCTCAACATATCTTCTAGGGTTTGAATTGTTCTCTCAGACTGACCGTCTGTCTGGGGATGATAAGCAGTGCTGAAACTCAACTCTGTATCCAGAGTCTGCTGAAGACTTCGCCAGAACTTCGAGGTAAATCTTGGATCCCGATCAGATACAATAGAAAGTGGCACTCCATGCAATCTTACCACTTCCTTTACATATATCCTGGCAAGCTGATCTAGAGAGAAATCCGCTCTAATAGCAATGAAGTGTGCAGACTTTGTAAGACGATCAACTATGACCCAAATAGCATTATTGCCTTTGGATGTTTTAGGAAGTCCTGTGACAAAGTCCTTAGTGATGTTTTCCCATTTCCATTCGGGTATGGGTAATGGTTGTAACATCCCCTTAGACTTCTGTCTCTCAGCTTTAACTTGTTGACAAACCAAGCATCGAGAGACATATTCAGCAACATCTCTTTTCATGCCATCCCACCAGAAGTACTCTTTCAGGTCCCTATACATCTTTGTGCTTCCAGGATGAATAGAGAATGATGAACTATGAGCCTCATCCAGCAGCTCCTTCTTTAATTCGGGGATGGGAGGAACACAAACCCGATTCCTGAACTTTATTATCCCATCACAATCAAGGTTGAATTCAGGAACATTTCTCACCTTCTTTTGTAACTCGACATCTTCTTTCTGTGCCTCTTTAATCTTCACATGTATAGATGGTTGAACATTCATTTGAGAAAGATAAGATTTTTCCCCTTCCATTATAATTCCGAGATCCATCCTTTGTAAATCCATAAATATTGGATCTTTTGTGATCCTCATCATGGATAAACTAGCATGGTCTTGTCGACTTAATGCATCTGCCACCTTGTTTGCTTTCCCAGGGTGGTAATGGATTGATCAGTCATAATCCTTAATTAGCTCCAACCATCTTCTTTGACGCATATTCAGCTCCTTTTGTGTGAAAATATACTTTAAACTTTTATGATCAGTAGAAATATCACACCTTTCACCATAAAGGTAATGCCTCCAAATCTTTAATGCAAAGATTACCGCAGCCAACTCCAAATCATGTGTTGGGTAATTTTGCTCATGGATTTTCAACTGTCGTGAGGCATAAGCTATCACCATATCATTTTGCATAAGAACACACCCCAATCCCTTCTTGGATGCATCACTGTAGATCACAAACCTTTCTCCACTACAAGGCAGTGTGAGCACAGGTGCACTGGATAACCTTCTTTTCAACTCCTTGAAATTCTCTTCACATTCCTCTGTCCAAACAAACTTAACTCCTTTCCGAGTCAACTTGGTGAGTGGATTAGATAATCGTGAAAAATATTTTACAAAACGTCGATAATATCCAGCCAAACCAAGAAAACTTTGGATCCCAGTTACTGTTGTTGGTCTCGACCATCTTTCGATAACCTCTGTTTTTGCTGGATCCACAGATATCCCCTCTTTTGAGATTATGTGACCCAAAAATGTAACTTTTTGAAGCCAAAATTCACACTTGGTAAATTTGGCATAAAGCTTCTCCTTTCTCAGGGTCTTCAATATAATTCTCAAGTGATCTTCATGCTCTTCCTTGCCCTTTGAATAGACAAGAATATCGTCTATAAAGACTACCACAAATTGATCAAGATAGTCTCTAAAGACTCTATTCATTAGATCCATGAAGATAGCAGGGGCATTAGTAAGACCAAATGGCAACACTATAAATTCATAGTGTCCATACCTTGTACGGAAAGCCGTCTTTGGTATATCCTCCCTTTTGACCCTTAATTGATGATACCCTGAACGAAGATCAATCTTGGAAAAGTATTGAGCTCCGCGTAGTTGGTCAAATAAGTCATCAATGCATGGGAGAGGATATTTGTTCTTGATAGTGATCTTGTTAAGTTCTCGATAATCAATGCAGAGTCTCATTGATCCATCTTTCTTCTTAACAAATAGAACAGGTGCTCCCCAAGGTGACGCACTAGGGCGTATGAATCCCTTATCAAGATTCTCTTGGAGTTGCTTCTTCAATTCCTGCAACTCAATTGGGGCCATTCTATAAGGTGTCTTTGAAATAGGCAAAGCACCCGGTACGAGTTCTATTGAAAACTCAACTTCACGATTTGGTGGAAGACCCGGTAATTCATCCGGAAAGACATCATCAAACTCCCGTACAATGGGCATATTCTTAATCGTGAGTTTCTCACCAACCATTTGAGACAAATAACCTTCATTTAGTGGAATCAATACCCATAAAATGGAAGAAATTTCCACTGGATGGTTATGTTCATCCTTACATTGATAGACGATCATAGATTGATCTGGAATATGAAATGTGACTTCCCTTCTTTGGCAATTGATATGAGCTCCGTATAAAGAAAGCCAATCCATGCCAAGAATCACATCAAATTCCACTATAGGAAGGATCACAAGATTTCCAGGAAGCACTTTCCCACAAACTTCGATCGGAGAAGAATTATAAACTTTTGATGCGATTGATGTGCCATTAGGTGTTGTCACAGCTAACTCAACATCTAATTGTTGAGGTAATACGGTGATACCCTTATAGAATTCTTCAGAAATAAAAGAGTGGGTGGATCCAGAATCAAATAAAACATTTCCTACTTTAGAGTGGATGGTAAGTGTACCTTTCACCACTTCGTTATCGTACTCCACATCGCTGATAGAAATTGCATGTGACATTCCTTTGTCTTTAGCCTTAAGATTTTGTTGACGTCGACCATCATCATCAACCCTTGGATTTGGGCATTGATTGGCATAATGCCCCATCTCCTTGCACTTGAAACATTGAAGTGTAGTAGGTTCATTTTGTGTATCCCTTCCTTTGTTTGCATCATTAGACATCTTCTTCCCATTATCACGGCATTCAAATGCCCGATGACCTTCCTTTCCACATTTAAAACATTTACTTGTCCCTTTAAGACAACTCCCTCCATGTTTCTTTCCACACTTTGAGCATAAGGAAAAGCTCATCTTCTTTACCGTGTGCTCTTTAGATTTTTCTTTGAATTCCATCTTCCTCTTCTTATCAAACCCATGTGACTGATGGGTTACTCCAATCTCCATCTCGACTTTGAGAGCACATCGAACGATTTCCTCGTAGCTATTGAAGTCCCTTATGGCTAACGCCCTTCGAAGACTTGGTTTTAAGCCACTAAAGAATCGATCGATCTTACTCTCAGGTTGGATAATAATACCAGAAGCGTACCTTGCAAGTCTTGTAAAATTTGCTTCATAGGTACTAACAGATTCATCATCCCTTTGCTTCAGTTCAAGGAACTCTTTCTCCATCTTTGTTCGGAGAAAACGAGGGAAGTACTTATTAAAAAATAAGTTCTTGAACTCATCCCATTCCATAGACTCAATTTCATCCCTTTGCCTCGTATTCTTAATAAGATTCCACCATTGATCAGCATCTCCTTCCAAACGATACACTGCTAGGATGAATTTATCATGTTCAGAACATTGAAGAACTGAAAATATCTTTTCAGTAGTACTAATCCATTGTTCAGCAACTAATGGATCAGTAGACCCACTGAAAGAAGGTGGATGCTGCCTCATGAAGGATTCAACAGAATATTGCTCCTTCCTTTGCTCGTTTTGAAGTCCTGCATGATTCATAGCTTGAGAAATTTGTGTGAGCATGGCTACAAGATTTTGCATTCTAGCTCCCATATCGTTTGGTTGCTCAGGGGGACAATCATTGCATTGCCCATCACATTCCGCATTAACACGGTTCCTTCGGGTTCCAGCCATTGACTAAAACCAAGAAGAATAGTGTGAGCAACACTAATTATAATAGGAAAACCACATAATTCAAGAATAAAATTTTCATGCTTAAGGTCTTATACTAGGTTATTCAAGGACATTTCTAAAACACTAAGATTGTGTTCTATGCTTAGACTTATCCTTAGGGTTCTTACTAAGGTTTCACATCCTAGTTTCCAAAGGTTGACTATACCTTTCCTCGGATACCAACTATAATGACCCATACTTTACATACATTGTTAATACTTCAAAATTGAAGTACACTTATTACAACATATGACAATACCACAAAGGACCGTATAGGTATAGTGTCTTTAGAAACCGGGAAACATAAACAACTGGTTCATAAATCTTCTACAGTGTCTCCCATTTATTTCATCATATCTAGGGTCCCTTTTAGTATATTCTAATTAATATCCATCTTCCTGACCTGGGGAAAAGAAAACATAAAAGGGTGAGCTCAAATGCTCAGCAAGGGCAAATAAAGGAAATAAAAATCATATCATATCTTTTTGAAAATTATAACCTGCAAAAGAGATCATAATATCTTAACATGGAACAAATCATAGAAGTGAAAATGAGATCCCCATAATCATAACATAAAACTTGAAACTTTGTGGCATGCACACATAATCATGGAAAATCATTTCTTGTTAGTCATGACTCATTGCCAAGACTATCTTAGTGGACAAAGTCCCTTTCTGAACCGAGTCACCCTCGTTCCAGTCCTGTTTCACTGAACCGGTATAACCTATCGTTCCAGCCATGTCTATCTCATGAGATATAAAATCTTTACCCAATGCATTGGAGGGAGATATAGGTCCCACCCATCTTATAATGAATCCTTTCTTATGTGTGCCACATAATCATAAACCATACATCATAACGTAACCCATGTAATAAAAATGGGATTCTTAAACAACATCACATCATAAAACAATTCATATAAGATAATGGAATTCATAAAAATATTTCCATCACAACATAAACAAATCCATGTAATAATAGGGACAAAAACAGAACCCTTTTATTATCTTAGATGGAAAATAATTTTGATGAAGTACTTGAACTCCATTCTTGATGAAAATATCCTTTCTACTTCAAAAACATTTTTCCTTTCATAACATGTCATACGACTTTAAAATAAAAGAAGTTGATTAAAAATAAACTTGAAAACTTGTAAAGGAAGCTTCTTGGAAATAATGTTTTAAAAATCCATTCATGCCGTATAAGTTAAAAAAACATTCTTTGTACTTTTGTCGGAAAAGTCAAAAAGTACCTTGTACGAAAAACGACAAAATATTCATTTTGTATCTTTTAATAAAAACTCACCGAAGGGTAAAATTGGATATAAAATATTGTAGAAGGATGGAAATAATATAACATATTGAGGGAACATGGATGTGTATGATAAAATACGCACCGGTAATTACCAAAGTAAAAACAATCTCGGATAAAAGTGAGATTGTGATATTTTCCCTTACCTTAGGTCCGATTTGCTTTGTACATGTCCGAAGCTCCTGTATAATGGTTTAAATAGTGTTATTGACTTATTCCAGAATCATACATATTGATATGATATCATATATGGTCATATTCTTAGCTTCTTGTTAGAAATATTTCATTGTTACTTGTTACTCAGGTCTTTATTGTCTTTTGTTCTTATGCGTGTTTTGCCGAATAAAATCTTATTCTTCTTTTAAGGTTATAGATACCTTATATCCAGAATGGTATTAGTGTAACATATATCATATTTATTCATTCAATTCACTTATATAATTACTATGTAATGATTATCATGTAGAACGAGTCACATCACATCGTGGAGACGGTATTCCGTACGTACGCACGAGTGATGATATCGTTCCTATGATCGTGGAACTATATTGGAGTATATATATATTATTTCAGTATCAATATTAATTTATAATAATCATAAATAGTTACTCATTACACCATTATACCCATCCTTGTAAAGTGATGGTGGAAAAATAGATTACACCACGGCGTGGAGACGGTATTCCGTACGTACGCACGCGCGGTGATTTCATTTTTCCGTAGGATGGATAGAAGGTGAATTAGGGTTGTTTCATATTTATAATAAAATATCAGTATGTAAGTAATACTGAAGTTATTACATTATCATGAAACAACTAAAGAAGAAGACGTTGAAGAAGAAAGAAATTGAAAAGATCGGTAATGGATATTACCTCTTCTTTGGAACGCCTCTTTGAATCCTCCACTTAGGGAACTAAGATTGGTCTTTGAAGAAGACCAGGACCTATAGGATTATTATAGGTAAGTGGAGAGGATAAAATGGCAGGGGTTGGCCGAGCTTGAGTGCTCAATTTGGTGTGAGGAGGAGGGGGAGGAGGTGCCCTTTTATAAGGGAGGAGAGGGGCACCTTAGGAATATCCCAAAATATTATTTTATATTAAAGTCAAAATCGGTTTATAATGGTTCCAAAGGGTCTTATTTCGAAGCTAAAGTGGGGATGGGTCGAAATCCTATCAATAAATAAGATTTAGACAAGTTTAGGGTATTATTTTAACCTTATCAATTAGATTTAACTCTAAGTTAAATAATTTTACTTTTACCGTGTCTTTTTGTTTTCTTTCACTATATGGTTAATACACTTACTATAACATGCCAAACGAACCCCAAATTGTTTATTATTAAAATATATATCCTTATCTAAGTCATTTGGCCGATCCTTAGATTTTGAGGAATAAAATAACAATTAATAATATAATATTTGATTTAAAAACTATTTTGTGTCAATTTTGACACTATTTGATATATGATTTTTGTGAAAGTCATAAAAGAATTATATGTTCGAACCAAGTTGATTAAATCATCACTAATATATCATAGTAACCTATAAAATTAGTTTAATTCATAAAAATCTCAAATTATATTTATTTTGGTGTTTATAACATCAATTATGTTAATATTTCATTAATAAGATAATTACTGCATCATCATTGTGTCATAAATAAATTAAATTTTTTGATGTCTAAAAATTACAAATAAAATACCATCATGTAGTAAATCTTTTCAGTTTTCTAATGAATATTTACAATCGAATTTATCTTCTGTATAACCCCATATTAAAAATAATTTACTTATTAAACTTTGATTTTAACTATTTTAACCCTTATTTAAATAAATTAATAATAAATGTCCTAATCTAATCCAAGTGGGCCTAAATGGTCATATTTTATTCCTAAGTTTGTTTTTGGTCGAATTACACTTGTACAATAGAATTAGGACATGTTTTAGGATAATATTAATATCATATTTACCCTTAGTTACCCTATTTACTATTAACAGCGGTAAAAAAAAGTAAAAAGTTACTATTCACCAAAAAATTATTTTTATCTCATTGAACCACATTTTACTTACTGATATCAACCGTGTCTGTTGGATTTTCGAAATTCCATTCACAGAAGCGGTAAAATTATGTTTTATGCAAAATTCAGTTTTTTAACCTACCACTTAGTGGTTTCACTATTCATCAAAAATTGAAAGTTTTCAGAAAAATACCAAAATTTCACCCTAGGATAATTTAGATATTCTGAGTCCAAAAAGGAAGTCCATTTTGAAAAATAAAATTTATAAAATTTCAAAAAGTGGTTATTACTATTCATAACGGCTAGTTTTAATAGCATATTGTTATTTAGTGAAACTCGGTATTGCGTACGACGAAAGCTATCGAGGAAGGTCGCGATTGCGTGTAAAGCAAGCCAAGAAAGTGTTGTGTAGAAAAAGATTCCTTTGATGATATATATAACATAAAATTTTCGGGTGTTACAATCCCATTTTTATTACATGGGTTATGCAATTATGTATGATTTATGATTTTGTCGCACACATAAGAATGGTATCATTATGATATGGGTGAGACCTATATCTCCCTCCAATGCATTGGGTAAAGATTTTATATCTCATGAGATAGACATGGCTGGAACTGCAGGTTAAACCAGTTCAGTGAAACAAGACTGAAATGAGGAGTGAACTCGGTTCAGAAATGGACTTTGTCCACTAAGATAGTCTTGGCAATGAGTCTTTACTAATAAGAAATTACTCCTTATGATTATGTGTGTATGCCACAAAGTTTCATGTTTTATGTTATGATTATTGGGATTACATTTCACTACTACAATTTATCCCCATGTTATGATATTATGATCTCTTTTGCAGGTTCAGATTTCCAAAAATGTTATGTTCTTTTGAATATGATATTATTGATATTTCTTTTGTTTACCCTTACTGAGAATTTGAGCTCACCCTTTTGTATGTTTTATTTCCCCAGGTCAGGAAGAATGTTATTAAGTAGGATATGCCAAAAAGGGACTCTAGATATGATTAAATAAGTGGGAGGCAAAGTAGATGCTTTATGAACCAGTTGTTTATGTTTCCCAGTTTCTAAAGACTCTATACCTATACGGTCCTTTCCTGGTTTTTTTATATGTTGTAATAAGTGTGTATAAATTCTGAAGTAATAACAATGTATGTAAAGTATGGGTCGTTATAGTTGGTATCAGAGGAAAGGTATATTCAAACTTTGGAAACTAGGATGTGAAATCCTTAGTAAGAACACTAAGGATAAGTCTAAGCATAGAACACAATCTTAGTGTTTTAGAAATGGCAATGAATAACCTAGGATAAGACCTTTATTGTGAAATTTTATTCTTGATTATGTGGTTTTCCTATTATAATTAGTGTTTCTCACACTATTCTTCATGGTTTTAGTCAATGGCTAGAACCTGAAGGAACTGTGTTAATGCGGAATGTGACGGGCAATGAAATGATTGTCCCCCTGAGAAACCAAACGTTATGGGAGCTGGAATGCAAAATCGTGTAGCCATGCTCACACAACTTTCTTAAGCTATGAATCATGCAGAACTTCCAAATGAGCAAAGGAAGGAGAAACATTCTGTTGAATCCTTCATGAGGCAGCGTCCACCTTCATTCAGCGGGTCTACTGATCCATTAGTTGCTGAACAATGGATTAGTACTACTGAAAAGATATTTTCAGTTTTTCAATGTTCTGAACATGATAAAATCATCTTAGCAGTGTATCGTTTGGAAGGTGATGCTGATCAATGGTGGAATCTTATCAAGAATACAAGGCAAAGAGATGAAATTGAGTCCATGGAATGGGACGAGTTAAAGAACTTATTTTTCAACAAGTACTTCCCTCGTATTCTCCAAACAAAGATGGAGAAGGAGTTTCTTGAACTAAAGAAGAAGGATGATGAATCTGTTGGTACCTATGAAGAAAATTTTACAAGACTTCCAAGGTACGCTTCTGGTATTATTATCCAACCTAAGAGTAATATCGATCGATTCTTTAGTGGCTTAAAACAAAGTCTTCGAAGGCTGTTAGCCATAAGGGACTTCAATAGCTACAAGGAAATCGTTCGATGTGCTCTCAAAGTCGAGATGGAGATTGGAGTAACCCATCAGTCAAATGGGTTTTATAAGAAGAGGAAAATGGAATTCAAAGGAAAATCTAAAGAACACACTGAAAAGAAGATGAGTTTTCTCTTATAATCAAAGTGTGGAAAGAAACATCGAGGGAGTTGTCTTAAAGGGACAAGTAAATGTTTCAAATTTGGAAAGGAAGGTAATCGGGCATTTGAATGCCACAATGATGGGAGGAAGATTTCTAATGATTCAAGCAAAGGAAGGGATACACAGAATCAACCTACTACACTTCAATGTTTCAAGTGCAAGGAGATGGGGCATTATGCCAATCAATGCCCAAATCCAAGGGTTGATGATGATGGTTGACGTCAACAAACTCTTAAGGCTAAAGACAATGGAAGGTCACATGCAATTTCTATCAGCGACGTGGAGTACGTTAACGATGTGGTGAAAGGTACACTTACCATCAACTCTCAGGTTGGATAATAATACCAGAAGCGTACCTTGAAAGTCTTGTAAAATTTGCTTCATAGGTACTAACAGATTCATCATCCCTTTGCTTCAGTTCAAGGAACTCTTTCTCCATCTTTGTTCAGAGAATACGAGGGAAGTACTTATTAAAAAATAAGTTCTTGAACTCGTCCCATTCCATAGACTCAATTTCATCCCTTTGCCTCGTATTCTTAATAAGATTCCACCATTGATCAGCATCTCCTTCCAAACGATACACTGCTAGGATGACTTTATCATGTTCAGAACATTGAAGAACTGAAAATATCTTTTCAGTAGTACTAATCCATTGTTCAGCAACTAATGGATCAGTAGACCCACTGAAAGAAGGTGGACGCTGCCTCATGAAGGATTCAACAGAATGTTGCTCCTTCATTTGCTCGTTTTGAAGTCCTGCATGATTCATAGCTTGAGAAATTTGTGTGAGCATGGCTACAAGATTTTGCATTCCAGCTCCCATATCATTTGGTTGCTCAGGGGGACAATCATTGCATTGCCCATCGCATTCCGCATTAACACGGTTCCTTCGGGTTCCAGCCATTGACTAAAACCAAGAAGAATAGTGTGAGCAACACTAATTATAATAGGAAAACCACATAATTCAAGAATAAAATTTTCATGCTTAAGGTCTTATCCTAGGTTATTCAAGGACATTTCTAAAACACTAAGATTGTGTTCTATGCTTAGACTTATCCTTAGGGTTCTTACTAAGGCTTTCACATCCTAGTTTCCAAAGGTTGACTATACATTTCCTCTGATACCAACTATAATGACCCATACTTTACATACATTGTTAATACTTCAAAATTTAAGTACACTTATTACAACATATGACAGTACCACAAAGGACCGTATAAGTATAGTGTCTTTAGAAACCGGGAAACATAAACAACTGGTTCATAAATCTTCTACAGTGTCTCCCATTTATTTCATCATATCTTGGGTCCCTTTTAGCATATTCTACTTAATATCCATCTTCCTGACCTGGGGAAAAGAAAACATAAAAGGGTGAGCTCAAATGCTCAGCAAGGGCAAATAAAGGAAATAAAAATCATATCATATCTTTTTGAAAATTATAACCTGCAAAAGAGATCATAATATCTTAACATGGAACAAATCATAGAAGTGAAAATGAGATCCCCATAATCATAACATAAAACACGAAACTTTGTGGCAAGCACACATAATCATGGAAAATCATTTCTTGTTAGTCATGACTCATTGCCAAGACTATCTTAGTGGACAAAGTCCCTTTCTGAACCGAGTCACCCTCGTTCCAGTCCTGGTTCACTGAACCGGTATAACCTACCGTTCCATCCATGTCTATCTCATGAGATATAAAATCTTTACCCAATGCATTGGAGGGAGATATAGGTCCCACCCATCTTATAATGAATCCTTTCTTATGTGTGCCACATAATCATAAACCATACATCATAACGTAACCCATGTAATAAAAATGGGATTCTTAAACAACATGACATCATAAAACAATTCATATAAGATAAAGGAATTCATAAAAATATTTCCATCACAACATAACCAAATCCATGTAATAATAGGGATAAAAACAGAACCCTTTTATTATCTTAGATGGAAAATAATTTTGATAAAGTACTTGAACTCCATTCTTGAGGAAAATATCCTTTCTACTTCAAAAACATTTTTCCTTTCATAACATGTCATACGACTTTAAAATAAAAGAAGTTGATTAAAAATAAACTTGAAAACTTGTAAAGGAAGCTTCTTGGAAATAATGTTTTAAAAATCCATTCATGCCGTATAAGTTAAAAAAAACATTATTCGTACTTTTGTCGGAAAAGTCAAAAAGTACCTTGTACGAAAAACGACAAAAGATTCCTTTCGTATCTTTTACTAAAAACTCACCGAAGGGTAAAATTGGATATAAAATATTGTAGAAGGATGGAAATAATATTACATATTGAGGGAACATGGATGTGGATGATAAAATACGCACCGGTAATTACCAAAGTAAAAACAATCTCGGATAAAAGTGAGATTGTGATATTTTCCCTTACCTTAGGTCCGATTTGCTTTGTACGTGTCCGAAGCTCCTGTATAATGGTTTAAATAGTGTTATTGACTTATTCCAGAATCATACATATTGATATGATATCATATATGGTCATATTCTTAGCTTCTTGTTAGAAATATTTCATTGTTACTTGTTACTCGGGTCTTTATTGCCTTTTGTTCTTATGCGTGTTTTGCCGAATAAATTCTTATTCTTCTTTTAAGGTTATAGATACCTTATATCCAGAATGGTATTAGTGTAACATATATCATATTTATTCATTCAATTCACTTATATAATTACTATGTAATGATTATCATGTAGAACGAGTCACATCACATCGTGGAGACGGTATTCCGTACGTACGCACGAGTGATGATATCGTTCCTATGATCGTGGAACTATATTGGAGTATATATATATTATTTCAGTATCAATATTACTTTATAATAATCAAAAATAGTTACTCATTACACCATTATAACCATCCTTGTAAAGTGATGGTGGAAAAATAGATTACACCACGGTGTGGAGACGGTATTCCGTACGTACGCACGCGCGGTGATTTCATTTTTCCGTAGGATGGATAGAAGGTGAATTAGGGTTGTTTCATATTTATAATAACATATCAGTATGTAAGTAATACTGATGTTATTACTTTATCATGAAACAACTAAAGAAGAAGAAGTTTAAGAAGAAAGAAATTGAAAAGATCGGTAATGGAAATTACCTCTTCTTTGGAACGCCTCTTTGAATCCTCCACATAGGGAACTAAGATTGGTCTTTGAAGAAGACTAGGACCTCTAGGATTATTCTAGGGAAGTGGAGAGGTGAAAATGGCAGGGGTTGGCCGAGCTTGAGTGCTCAATTTGGTGTGAGGAGGAGGGGGAGGAGGTGCCCTTTTATGAGGGAGGAGAGGGGCACCTTAGGAATATCTCAAAATATTATTTTATATTAAAGTCAAAATCGGTTTATAATGGTTCCAAAGGGTCTTATTTCGAAGATAAAGTGGGTATGGGTCGAAATCCTATCAACAAATAAGATTTAGACTAGTTTAGGGTATTATTTTAACCTTATCAATTAGATTTAACTCTAAGTTAAATAATTTTACTTTTACCGTGTCTTTTTGTTTTCTTTCACTATATGGTTAATACACTTACTATAACATGCCAAACGAACCCAAAATTGTTTATTATTAAAATATATATCCTTATCTTAGTCATTTGGCCGATCCTTAGATTTTTAGGAATAAAATAACAATTAATAATATAATATTTGATTTAAAAACTATTTTGTGTCAATTTTGACACTATTTGATATATGATTTTTGTGAAAGTCATAACAGAATTATATGTTCGAACCAAGTTGATTAAATCAACACTAATATATCATAGTAACCTAGAAAATTAGTGTAATTCATAAAAAGTTTCAAATTATTTTTATTTTGGTGTTTATAACATCAATTATGTTAATATTTCATTAATAAGATAATTACTGCATCATCATTGTGTCATAAATAAATTAAATTATTTGATGTCTAAAAATTACAAATAAAATACCATCATGTATTAAATCTTTTTATCTTTCTAATTAATATTTACAATCGAATTTATCTTATGTATAACCCCATATTAAAAATAATTTACTTATTAAACTTTGATTTTAACTATTTTAACCCTTCTTTAAATAAATTAATAATAAATGTCCTAATCTAATCCAAGTGGGCCTAAATGGTCATATTTTATTCCTAAGTTTGTTTTTGGTCGAATTACACTTGTCCAATAGAATTAGGACATGTGTTAGGATAATATTAATATCATATTTACCCTTAGTTACCCTATTTACTATTAACCGCGGTAAAAAAAAGTAAAAAGTTACTATTCACCAAACAATTATTTTTATCTCATTGAACCACATTTTACTTACTGATATCAACCGTGTCTGTCGGATTTTCGAAATTCCATTCACAGAAGTGGTAAAATTAAGTTTTATGCAAAATTCAGTTTTTTAACCTACCACTTAGTGGTTTCACTATTCATCAAAAATTGAAAGTTTTCAGAAAAATACCAAAATTTCACCCTAGGATAATTTCGATATTCTGAGTCCAAAAATGAAGTCCATTTTGAAAAATAAAATTTATAAAATTTCAAAAAGTGGTTATTACTATTCATAACGGCTAGTTTTAATAGCATATTGTTATTTAGTGAAACTCGGTATTGCGTACGACGAAAGCTATCGAGGAAGGTCGCGATTGCGTGTAAAGCAAGCCAAGCAAGTGTTGTGTAGAAAAAGATTCCTTTGATGATTTATATAACATAAAATTTTCGGGTGTTACAATCCCATTTTTATTACATGGGTTATGCAATTATGTATGATTTATGATTTTGTCGCACACATAAGAATGGTATCATTATGATATGGGTGAGACCTATATCTCCCTCCAATGCATTGGGTAAAGATTTTATATCTCATGAGATAGACATGGCTGGAACTGCAGGTTAAACCAGTTCAGTGAAACAAGACTGAAATGAGGAGTGAACTCGGTTCAGAAATGGACTTTGTCCACTAAGATAGTCTTGGCAATGAGTCTTTACTAATAAGAAATTACTCCTTATGATTATGTGTGTATGCCACAAAGTTTCATGTTTTATGTTATGATTATTGGGATTACATTTCACTACTACGATTTATCCCATGTTATGATATTATGATCTCTTTTGCAGGTTCAGATTTCCAAAAATGTTATGTTCTTTTGAATACGATATTATTGATATTTCTTTTGTTTACCCTTACTGAGAATTTGAGCTCACCCTTTTGTATGTTTTATTTCCCCAGGTCAGGAAGAATGTTATTAAGTAGGATATGCCAAAAAAGGACTCTAGATATGATGAAATAAGTGGGAGGCAAAGTAGATGCTTTATGAACCAGTTGTTTATGTTTCCCAGTTTCTAAAGACTCTATACCTATACGTTCCTTTCCTGGTTTTTTTATATGTTGTAATAAGTGTGTATAAATTCTGAAGTAATAACAATGTATGTAAAGTATGGGTCGTTATAGTTGGTATCAGAGGAAAGGTATATTCAAACTTTGGAAACTAGGATGCGAAATCCTTAGTAGGAACACTAAGGATAAGTCTAAGCATAGAACACAATCTTAGTGTTTTAGAAATGGCAATGAATAACCTAGGATAAGACCTTTATTGTGAAATTTTATTCTTGATTATGTGGTTTTCCTATTATAATTAGTGTTGCTCACACTATTCTTCATGGTTTTAGTCAATGGCTAGAACCTGAAGGAACTGTGTTAATGCGGAATGTGACGGGCAATGAAATGGTTGTCCCCCTGAGAAACCAAACGTTATGGGAGCTGGAATGCAAAATCGTGTAGCCATGCTCACACAACTTTCTTAAGCTATGAATCATGCATGACTTCCAAATGAGCAAAGGAAGGAGAAACATTCTGGTGAATCCTTCATGAGGCAGCGTCCACCTTCATTCAGCGGGTCTACTGATCCATTAGTTGCTGAACAATGGATTAGTACTACTGAAAAGATATTTTCAGTTTTTCAATGTTCTGAACATGATAAAGTCATCTTAGCAGTGTATCGTTTGGAAGGTGATGCTGATCAATGGTGGAATCTTATCAAGAATACGAGGCAAAGAGATGAAATTGAGTCCATGGAATGGGACGAGTTAAAGAACTTATTTTTCAACAAGTACTTCCCTCGTATTCTCCAAACAAAGATGGAGAAGGAGTTTCTTGAACTAAAGCAGAAGGATGATGAATCTGTTGGTACCTATGAAGAAAATTTTACAAGACTTCCAAGGTACGCTTCTGGTATTATTATCCAACCTAAGAGTAATATCGATCGATTCTTTAGTGGCTTAAAAAAAAGTCTTCGAAGGGTGTTAGCCATAAGGGACTTCAATAGCTACGAGGAAATCGTTCGATGTGCTCTCAAAGTCGAGATGGAGATTGGAGTAACCCATCAGTCAAATGGGTTTGATAAGAAGAGGAAAATGGAATTCAAAGGAAAATCTAAAGAACACACTGAAAAGAAGATGAGTTTTCTCTTATAATCAAAGTGTGGAAAGAAACATCGAGGGAGTTGTCTTAAAGGGACAAGTAAATGTTTCAAATTTGGAAAGGAAGGTAATCGGGCATTTGAATGCCACAATGATGGGAGGAAGATTTCTAATGATTCAAGCAAAGGAAGGGATACACAGAATCAACCTACTACACTTCAATGTTTCAAGTGCAAGGAGATGGGGCATTATGCCAATCAATGCCCAAATCCAAGGGTTGATGATGATGGTTGACGTCAACAAACTCTTAAGGCTAAAGACAATGGAAGGTCACATGCAATTTCTATTAGCGACGTGGAGTACGTTAACGATGTGGTGAAAGGTACACTTACCATCCACTCTAAAGTAGAAAATGTTTTATTTGATTCTGGATCCACCAACTCCTTTATTTCTGAAGAATTTTCTAAGGATATCACCATATTACCTCAACAATTAGACGTTGAGTTAGCTGTGACAACCCCTAATGGCACAACGATAGCATCAAAAGTTTATAATTCTTCACCGATAGAAGTTTGTGGGAAAGTGATTCCTGCAAATCTTGTGATCCTTCCTATAGTGGAATTTGATGTGATTCTTGGCATGGATAGGCTTTCTCTACATGAAGATCATATCAATTTCCAAAGAAGGGATGTCACATTTCATATTCCAGATCAATATATGATTGTCTATCGATGCAAGGATGAACATAACCTTCCAGTGGAAATTTCTTCCATTTTATGGGTATTGATTCCACTAAATGAAGGTTATTTATCTCAAATATTTGGTGAGAAACTCATGATTAAGAATATACCCATTGTACGGGAGTTTGATGATGTCTTTCTGGAGGAATTACCGGGTATTCCACCAAATCATGAAGTTGAGTTTTCAATAGAAATCGTACCAGGAGCTTTGCCTATTTCAAAGACACCTTATAGAATGGCCCCAATTGAGTTGCAGGAATTGAAGAAGCAACTCCAAGAGAATCTTGATATGGGGTTCATACGCCCTAGTGCGTCAACTTTGGGATAACCTATTCTGTTTGTTAAGAAGAAAGATGGATCAATGGGACTATGCATTGATTATCGAGAACTTAACAAGATCACTCTCAAGAACAAATATCCTCTCCCACGCATTGATGACTTATTTGACCAACTACGCGGAGCTCAATACTTTTCCAAGATTGATCTTCGTTCAAGGTATCATCAATTAAGGGTCAAAAGGGTTGATATACCAAAGACGACATTCCGTACAAGGTATGGACACTATGAATTTATAGTGATGCCATTTGGTCTTACTAATGCCCCTGCTATCTTCATGGATCTAATGAATAGAGTCTTTAGAGTCTATCTTTATCAGTTTGTGGTAGTCTTTATAGACGATATTATTGTTTATTCAAAGAGGAAGTAAGAACATGAAGATCACTTGAGAATTATATTTATGTCCCTGAGAAATGAGAAGCTTTATGCCAAATTTACCAAGTGTGAATTTTGGCTTCAAAAAGTTTCATTTTAGGGTCACATAATCTCAAAAGAGGGGATATATATGGATCCAGCAAGAAACAGAGGTTATAAAAAGATGGTACAGACCAACAATAGTGTCTGAGATCCGATTTTTTGGGGTGTGTTATTATGCAAAATGAAATGGTGATAGCTTATTCCTCACGACAGTTGAAAATACATGAGAAAAATTACCCAACTCATGATTTGGAGTTAGCTGCGGTAATCTTTGCATTAAAGATTTGGAGGCATTATCTTTTTGGAGAATGGTGTGACATTTATACTGATCATAAAAGTTTAAAGTATATTTTCACACAAAAGGAGATGAATATGATCCAAAGAAGATGGTTGGAGCTGATTAAGGATTTTGACTGCTCAATCCATTACCACCCTGGGAAAGCAAACAAGGTGGCAGATGCATTAAGTCGACAAGACTATGCCAGTTTATCCATGATGAGGATCACAAAAGATCCAATATTTATGGATTTACAAAGGATGGATCTTGGAATTATAATGAAATGGGAAAATCGTATCTTTCTCAAATGAATGTTCAACCATCTATACATGCGAAGATTAAAGTGGCCCAGAAAGAAGATATAGAGTTACAAAAGAAGGTGAGAAATGTTCCTGAATTAAACCTTGATTGTGATGGGATAATAAAGTTCAGGAATCGAGTTTGTGTTACTACCATCCCCGAATTAAAGAAGGAGATGCTGGGTGATGCTCATAGTTCTTCATTCTCTATTCATCCTGGAAGCATGAATATGTATAGGGAACTGAAAGAGTACTTATGGTGGGATGGCATGAAAAGAGATGTTGCTGAATATGTCTCTCGATGCTTGGTTTGTCAGCAAGTTAAAGCTGAGAGATAGAAGTCTAAGGGGATGTTACAACCATTACCCATACCTCAATGGAAATGGGAAAACATCACTATGGAATTTGTCACCGGACTTCCTAAAACATCCAAAGGCAATAATGCTATCTGGGTCATAGTTGATCGTCTTACAATGTCTGCACACTTCATCGCTATTAGAGAGGATTTCACTCGGGATCAGCTTGCCAGGATATATGTAAAGGAAGTGGTATGATTTCATGGAGTACCACTTTCTATTATATCTGATCGGGATCTGAGATTTACCTCAATGTTTTGGCGAAGCCTTCAGCATACTCTGGATACAGAGATAAGTTTCATCACTGCTTATCATCCTCAGACAGACGGTCAGTCTGAGAGAACAATTCAAACTCTAGAAGATATGTTGAGAGCTTTCTCTATGGATTTAAAAGGTGGTTGGGATCAACACCAACCTTTGGTAGAATTGCCTTATAATAATAGATTTCACTCCTGTATTCATATGGCTCCTTATGAATCTCTCTATGGAAAGAAATGTAGGACTCCAACTTACTGGGATGAAGTTGGGGAAAGAAAGATATTAGGACCTGATCTCGTTGATGAAATGGAAAATAAGGTTAGATCTATTCAACAACACATAAGAGGAGCTCAGATTCGACATAAAAGTTATGCTGACAACCGAAGAAAAGACCTAGAGTTTGAAGTCGGTGATAGAGTGTTCTTTCGAATATCTCCCTGGAAGAGGGTCATGAGATTGGAAAAAAGGGGAAGTTGAGCCCTAGATATATCGGTCCTTTCGAAATACTGGATCGTGTTGGGAAGGTAGCTTACCAATTGGCGCTTCCACCGAATCTCTTTCAAGTTCACGATGTGTTCTGTGTATCTCTCCTAAGAAAGTACATAACTGATCCTTCACATGTACTCAGCTCAGAAGTTGTACCACTGGAGAAATATCATTCTTATGAAGAACAACCGATAGAGATTCTGGGTTGTAGCGAAAAAGTCCTACGAAACAAGACCACTCGATTTGATAAAGGTTTATGGAGGAACCACTAATTAGAAGAAGCTACAAGGGAGCTTGAGGATATGATGAGGGAGAGGTATCCTAATCTGTTTGTTACAAAGTGACGAATTTCAAGGGAGAAATTCATTTTAAGGGGGGTAGAATGTAACACCTGAGACTTTTATGTTATATATATCATCAAAGAAATCTTTTTCTACACACAACACTTTCTTGGCTTGCTTTACACAAAATCGCGACCTTCCTCGATAGCATGCGTCGTACGCAATACCGAGTTTCACTAAACAACGATATACTATTAAAATGTTATTAAAAATAACTGTTATGAATAGTAATAACCACTTTTTGAAATTTTATAAATTTTATTTTTCAAAATGGACTTCATTTTTGGTTTCGGAATATCCAAATTAGCCTAGGGTGAAATTTTGGTATTTTTCTGAAAACTTTCAATTTTTGATGAATAGTGAAACCACTTAGTGGTAGTTAAAAAACTGAATTTTTCATAAAACTTAATTTTACCGCTTATGTGAGTGAAATTTCAAAAATCCGAGAGGCACAGTTGCTGTCAGTATGTAAAATGTGGTTCAATGAGATGAAAATAATTTTTGGTGAATAGTAACTTTTTACTTTTATTTACCACGGTTAAAAGTAAATAGGGTAATTAAGGGTAAAAATGATATTATTATTACCTTAACACATGTCCTAATTGTATTTTATAAGTGTAATTCGACGAAAAACAACCTTACGAATAAAATATAACCATTTAGGCCCACATGGATTAGATTAGGACATTTATTATTAATTTATTTAAAGAAGGGTTAAAATAGTTAAAATCAAAGGTTAATAAGAAAATAATTTTTAATATAGGGTTATACATAAGATAAATTAGACTATAAATATTCATTAGAACGATAAAAAGATTTCCTACATAATGATATTTTATTTGTAATTTTTAGGCTTTAAATAAGTTAATTTATTTATGACACAAAGATGATGTAATTATTATCTTATTAATGAAATATTGACATAATTAATGTTTTAAATACCCAAATAAATGTAATTTGAGACTTTTTATGAATTAAACTAATTTTATAGGTTAATATGACATCTTATTATTGATTTAATTAACTCTATTCGAACTAATCATTCTGTTATGATTTTCACAAAAATCAACTACTAAATAGTGTCAAAATTGACATAAAATAGTTTTTAAAACAAATATTATATTATTAATTGTTATGTTATTCCTAAAAATATAAGGATTGTCCAAATGACTTATATCAGGTTATATATATTAATAATAAACAACTTGGGGTTTTTTTTGTCTTGTTATAGTGAGTTTATTAACCTTATAGTATAATAACACAAGAAGACACGGTAAAAGTAAAATTATTTAACTTAATGATAAATCTAAATGATAAGGATAAAATAGGAACCTAAACTTTTATAAATACTATTGTATGAGATTATTTCGACCCATGCCCACCTTTTCTTTGAAATTAATCCATTTGGAGCTATTTAAAACCGAACTTGACTATATAATAAAATAATATTTTTAGTTTTTCCAAAGGAGCCCCTCTCCTCCCTTATAAAAGGGCACCTCCTCCCCCTCTTACTCACACCACCTTGAGCCTTCATGATCGGAAAAACAATGCCAATTTATCCTATACACTTCCCTAGAGACATATTAGAGGTCCTGGTCTTCTTCAAAGACCAATTTTTGTGCCCTAAAATGAGGTCTCAAAGAGGCGTTTCAGAGAAGAGGTAATATCCTTTACCAATTCTTTCAACTTTATCTCTTCATCCACTTCTTCTTATTTAGTTGTTTCATTATGAAGTAATAACATCAGTATCACTCATATACTGATATGTTATTATATGTATGAAACAAAACTATTTCACCATCTATCCATCCTACGGAAAACAAAATCACCGCGCGTGCGTACGTACGGAATACCGTCTCCACGCCATGGTGTATTCTATTTTCCACCACCACCTTACTTGGATGGGTATAATGGTGTAAATATTGACTATATATGACTATTGTAAAGTTATATTGATTCTGAAATAGTATACATAGACTCCAACACAATTACACGATCATGGGAACGATATCATCGCTCGTGCGTACGTACGGAATACCGTCTCCACGATGTGATGCGAATCGTTCTACATAATCTTCATTGCATAATGATTATATAAATGAATTGAATGAATAAATATGATATATAGTACACTAATACCATTCTGGAAATGAGGTATCTATAACCGAAAAAGAAGGATAAGAATTTATTCTACAAAACACGCATAAGAACAAAAAGTAATAAACACCTGAATAAACAAGTAGTAATGAAATATTACTTATAAGAAGATAAGAATATGACCATATATGATATCATAAAAATAATTATGATTCTAGAATAAGTCAATAATATTATTTAAATAATATATAGGAGGTTCGGACACGTACAAAGCATATCGGACCTAAGGTAAGGGAAATATCACAATCTCATTTTTATTCGAGATTGTTTATACATTGGTATTTACTGGGGTGTATTTTATCATCCACATCCATGTTTCCTCAATATGTAATATTATTTCCATCCACCTAAAATTGTTTAAATCCTATTTTACCCTTCGGTGAGTTTTTAGTAAAAGATATGAAAGGAATCTTTTGTCGTTTTTCGTATGAGGTGCTTTTTTGACTTTTCCGACAAAAGTACGAGAAGAATAATTTTTTTAACTTATACAACATGAATGGATTTTTAAAAAATTATTTCCAATAATATTCCTTTACATGTTTTCATGTTCATTTTTAATAAACTTCTTTTATTTAAGAATGGTATGACATTTTACGAAAGGAAATGTGTTTTTGAAGTAGAAAAGATATTTTCCTCAAGAATGGGGTTCAAGTGTTTTATCAAAATTATTTTCCATCTATGATAATAAAGGGTTCTGTTTCTATCCCTATTATTACATTGATTTGATTGTGTTGTGATGGAATTATTTTTATGAATTCCTTCATCTTATATGAATTGTTTTATGATGTCACGATGTTTAATAATCCCATTTTTAATACATGGGTTATGCAATTATGTATGATTTATGATTTTGTGGCACACATAGGAATGGTATAATTATGAGATGGGTTGGACCTATATCTCCCTCCAATGCATTTGGTAAATATTTTATATCTCATGAGATAGACATGGCTGGAATGACTGGTTAAACCGGTTCAGTGAAATAGGACTGAAACGAGGAGTGAACTCGGTTCAGAAATGGACTTTTCCCACTAAGATAGTCTTGGAAATGAGTCTTGACTAATAAGAAATGATTCTCTATGATTATGTGTGAATGACACAAAGTTTCATGTTTTAAGTTATGATTATTGGGATTACCTTTCACTACTATGATTTATCCCATGTTATGATCTTATGATCTCTTTTGCAGGTTAAGATTTCCAAAATGTTATGTTCTTATGAATATGATGTGATTGATATTTCTTATGTTTACCCTTACTGAGCATTTGAGGTCACCCTTTTGTATTTTTTATTTCCCCAGGTCAGGAAGAAGGTTATTAAGTAGGATATTCCAAAAAGGGACTCTAGATATGATGAAATAAGTGGGAGGCAAAGTAGATTCTTTATGAACCAGTTGTTTATGTTTCCCAATTTCAAAAGACTCTATACCTATACGGTCCTTTCCTGGTTTTGTTATATGTTGTAATAAGTGTGCTTCAATTCTGAAGTAATATCAATGTATGTAAAGTATGGGTCATTATAATATAAATCAAATATTTATCATTTTTAAAATATAATATATCATTTTATTTCGTACCTTTTTGGTCACTAAAAGATTATATCATCATTCATGTACGTGTGGACTACCACCTCACACAATGTGATGTGACTCTCTTTTCCCCACAAATCCACATGGATTATATGTGTATGTTTATTTAAGGAAATAAAATTATATTAATATCATACCTCAAAGACAATATTTTATTTACCATCTTTCCATAATGATCATTGGAAAATAGAAACATTTTTTATTTGTACAAATGGACTACAATTTCCATGATCGTAATGTACATCATTTACCAAAAACATCGCGATTGATTGGTATTAAAAGTAAAATTGATGTATAAATATGATAATTATATAATTATTATTATAATTTATTTGGTGGAACTATATAATATTCACAAGAATAAAATCTATCAAGAAAAACACGCATGAGAAAATAATTCAATTAACACCTAAAATAATTAAAATAATGATATATTATTAATGAATGGGTGATGATATGTTATAAAAGGACCATATATGATATTATAATAGGTAATATGGAAATTTTATAAGCTAATAACTATTTAAAATTACCATATAGAAGCTGAAGTCATGTTCAATAAAAAATAAGCGTGATGTAAGGGGTTTCATCTTAATTTCTATTCATTAGTGCTTATTGTAATTTTATTTGACATAATTTATTATATATGGTGTGTATAATTACACATTTATAGGTAATATCATGATTAATTACCAATTAATTAAATTAAAATTCTCAATTCTAAATATTTCTTCCATGGGTATTTGAATTGATAATTACAAAGGAGAAAAGAATTCCATAAATCAATTTCTTTTCATTGGGTTATATTACTCTTTATTGTATTTTATATTATATGATTATGTGTTTATTTAATTTTTAATATATTATGTTGTAATCACACTAGTTTTATATGGATTCAAATTTTCTACCTGTAATATATTAACTTGTTAATTCTCAATTCAACAAAATGATCTTTTTTATGGTTTAGTTCAAAATATCATTTTTATCGGGATAGTTTATGATTGAATATTTTGGTGAATGAGATTTATTGACTATTGTCTACCTTAATAATTTTGTTTTCATATAATATGGTAATTCCTTATATTTTCAAGTATAAATAAAATTTCCCGTCATTGGTACTAAAAATAATTGAGAAATGTATTTTTAATAAAACCTGATATTATTTCCCTCTTTAGCCAAAAATCAGATTAAAAAAAACCATGTTTTCTAAAAACAATTTCATTTTTTTACATTTTGAAAATTATATTTAAATACATTTTTATACATTATGTTGTTTTTAAAATTTATTTAAATGGAATATTCATTTTCTTTTCAAAACAAGGCTCGTATGGAATTTATAGAAAATGATAAAGTATTATCTCTTTTAAAATAAATGGTATGCATGGAATTTCCTGCCCGCATGACCACTCAATGATATATATATTAATTTATATATTTTTAAGTCTGTATTTAATGAAAATGATTTTAAAGACTATTTTTAAAAAATTTAATTTTAAATGGATATTTTTCGAGTGATAATGTGTTTTTCATCAATAAATTTTTATATGATCTTTCCATGGATTTTCTATTCAAATATAGAAATAAATATTTTTCAACATAAGTTCCATTAGGGATATGTTGCATTGATAGCAGCATAATTAAATATATTGATGGTTAATGATCATTTTCACTATAAAATGTATCGTCATTGACTATCATGATTCATTTTTTATTCATTAGAATTCCCTTTAAATATTCACTTTTATGGGATTATTGGATATTTAAAATACCATTAAATATACATATGAATAATTAGCGATTTGATTATTTATTAAACCAAAAGAAATTTATACATATGGTTTTCTAAATTCAAATTTTATTTTTTATCTTGGGAAATTTCAGTAAATCATTATTCTCTACTCAATAGAGAAATTTGGGGATAATGCACATTGTTTAGGATGTAAATTTATTTTTCGATATAAGATGACAGAATTCCAAATGCAGTAATGGGTGGGGCAAAAAATTTCATGACCCGTCCCTACCTGAGATTGAGCTGCAACTACCCCAAGCCCGCCTCCATAGACCAGGGGTTGGCGACTAGCACCAAAGGCTAAACAACTCGGGGAGGCCTTTGCTTGAGTACCTATACACATGCACACACATCACTCTATATGCAAAAGTGTAGAGTAAAAGAAAATACAAGTTAAGAAAATGGAAACTGCTATAAATAAACCAAAAATTTGCATCGACCTCTATACAGTAAAAAGCAAGCTGAAGGTAAACTATAAAGGAGAAAGGAAAAAACACGCGCCCAACCAGAAAACTACCACAACCCGGTAATAGGTAAACAAAACAAAAAGCTGGAAGGGTCCCCCACCTGGAACCCGACTCCGACCACTGCACGCCGTCCAAGCTCCCAAGCTCCCAAGCTCCTATGAAGTCACTCAACACCTCTCCTTCGTCAGCAATGGCACACCAGGTGCGGGCAAAGCCCAAGCAGGGGTGAGTATAAAAATACTCAGTAGGATACATCGAAGGCTCAAGGGAGAAACAATGGAGGTACTGAAGTGTGATCAGTATAGCGAACGAGAAAAGTAAAGGAGTACAACCGATGGTACAGTAAAGAGTAATAGTAGAGGGTCCAGCTCAACCCAACAAGAGTAAAGAAGGTAGAATCATCTAGACACAAGTTGATTGAAATAGTGAGAAGATAAACTTCCCATCGAGTCTTCGATACCTATAGAAAGAGATTAGACTTGTCCAACCATGATAAACTAGACACAGAAATCACGTGGCATACCCTGTGCGTCTTCTCCTCTCTTGGAAGGAGAGTAACAAAACCCAAGAAGTGGGTACTGTAACAAGTTATATACATATACATATGATCAATAAGAAGCCCGAAGAAGATTGTAAGGGGATCTTCATCCCACAGCTTAGCCCAAGAATATGAGTATCCATCAGTCCCCGACGTAAACACCATCAATGCCCAGCGTCCCGCACGTCTGCTTCGAACTGCATGTCAAGGGGCTCAAATCTCCTCACCTTGATACTATCCGCTTTGGGCGTCCATGACTCACCCTCACGGTTTTAGGTCACATTGTAAGGATGCGTCTTGGTGGGAAAAGAACCCCTCGTACTTGAGATTTCTAGAGGAACGTCAAACCACACCTTGTCACTGCCCCGCAGTCGATAGGTCTCCTCAAAGTCGACAGGCAACCCCCTGTCCAGCCTCACTAGAGGGTCCCTGGAAGTCGACGTGTTCCCACTATAGGGAGACCCAGAAAGAGTCAACGGGTGACACATTTCCCATTACCATAATATTGTAATCCACTAGAGGGAGACCCAGCTAAAATCGGTGACGAGACCACTACCCAGCCCAGCTGGAGGTAACCCGGCATCGGGGACCACTACCCAGCCCAGCTGTAGGTAAGCCCGGTATCAGGGACAACTACCCAGCCCAGCTGGAGGTAAGCCCGACATCGGGGAACACTGCCCAACCCAGCTGGAGGTAAACCCGACAACAGGGACCACTGCCCAGCCCTGCTAGAGGTAAGCCCAGCATCGGGGACCACTGCCCAGCCCTGCTGGAGGTAAGCAAGGCATCGGGGACCACTGCCCAGCCCAGCTAGAGGTAAGCCCGGCATCGGGGACCACTGCCCTGCCCCACTGGAGGTAAACCCGAAACTGCTCTGGCCATCCCTACTGGATGGTACTGCTAGGTGAACACTATTGTACTGGACATCCCTGCTGGATGGTAACCCACTGGTGAGGCCTGCTCGAAACAACCTCATCCCTACTATAAACAACCTCCGCCCTGCTAGAAACAACCTCAGACCTGCTACAAACAACCTCAGCCCTACTGGAAACAACCTCCAGGGTAGAAGATCATTGCCCACGTAAAGTGTTGGTCACAACGAATCCACAAGAACTCTACCATGGGTCACGAAGGAATGGGAGAAACTCCCCAGGTCTCACAAAATTATCCCGCTCAAATCCATTGAGTCACTATCGAAGCGGACCGAGACATCTATTCCCAAAAGGTGGGAAAACACCCATGTTGTACGAGCACACGTAGTCGTAAACGGTGCCACAGTTCGGTAGAAGGGGCACGGTATTGAATCCCCTCACAGCTGAAGAAACAGAGGATCCAAACCATCTCTGTCAGCCAAACGAGAACGGAACCAGGGGATAACTCAACCTTGCTGGTTAACAAACAAGAACAGAGGAACCCTCTACATCGTGAGAGGTCAAAAGTACGTAAAGCAGAACACGACATGCACATGGGGCCCACACTACTTGTGGCCCCAATTCAACCCCGACCACGCACACAATCATTCTTAGGTACCAACAACCTCATGTACCTCCCAGCGTTCCCGTATACTCCCAGAGTATACCACGTCTCCACCCTAAAGGCTAACGTGCACCCGACACCCAACGCCAACACGATGGCGAAAAAAAAAACTCCAACCTGCCACCTCAACGGCTAAGGAAAAACCAACCACATCTCGTCAAGCACTTACATCACCCACACGAGAGTGCATGCGATCACACGCCAAGGGCCCGCTACAAACACGGTAGAAGAACCGCCATCGGGGCACCTTCACATTCCACATTTAATAAGATCTCACAAGAGGCTCTGCACACCTGAACATATTACATCATTGTAATCCTCGTGAAAAAACATGCAAGATCGACTACATACTCGCCTCAAACGGATATCCGACGGAAAAGTCACCAACACCGCCTCACACCCGAACGACGTCCCGTGATCCCAAGTCTCGGCCGCGAAAACTGTCGGGCGCATCACACCATTGCGATCCCCTTGGGAAAACATGTCAAAAAGACTGCTCACTTGAGCACAATGGACATCTAGAGAAAAAGATGCATTCCGGCGCACCACACACGAGCCGTGCTATGTGGGACCCGCATCTCGGTCCCAAAACACAATGAACGGATCACGTCATTGCTATCCTCTAAAAAATGTACACAAGTTGTACTATTTAATTGTCCAAAATTATCTTCCGGTGATAGAGATGGAAAAATCACCGTCAACGCCCAAACGGACGTCGTGGGGCCCGCACCATCGTGCGGAATTTGGGCGGGCGGATTGCACCATCTCTATCACCGGGCAACTATTTTGGACAAGTGAATAGTCCAACTTGTGTACTTTTTTGAGAGGATATCAATGACGAGATCCGTTATTTGTGTTTTGGGACCGAGATGTGGGTCCCATGTAGCACCGCTCGTGTGTGGTGCGCCAGAATGCATCTTTTTATCCGGATGTCCATTGCGCTCAAGTGAGCAGTCTTTTTGACATGTTTTCCCAAGGGGTTCATAATGGTGCGATGCACCGGAATATTTCCGGGGCCGAGACTCAGGTTCACAGGATGCCGTTCGGGCATGAGGCGGTGTTGGTTACTTTTACCTCGGATATCCGTTTGAGAAGAGTATGTAGTCTACCTCGTGTGTTTTTCCGCGAGGATTACAAAAGTGTCATATTTTCAGGCGTGCGGAACCTCTTGCACAATCTTATTAAATGTGGAATGTGAAGGTGCCCTAGTGGCGGTTCTTCTACCGTGTTTGTAGAGGACCCTTGGCATGTGATTGTATGTACTCCTGTGTAGGTGATGTAAGTTCTTGAAGAGATGTGGTTGGTTGTGCTTCAACCATTGAGGTGATAGGTTGGAGTTGTTACGTTATGCCATCGCATTGATGTTGGGTGCCAGGTGCACGTTAGCCTTTGGGCTGGAGACGTGGAATACTTTGGGAGTATACGGGAATGCTGGGAGGTACATGTGGATGTTGGTACCTAATAATGTTTGTGTGTTTGGTTGGGGTTGACTTGGGGCCACACGTCATGTGGGCCCCATGTGCAATCCGTGTTCTTCTTTACTTACTTTTGGCCTCTCGCGACATAGAGGGTTACTCTATTCTTGTTTGTTGACCAGCAGGGTTGAGTTTTCCCCTGGTTCCATTATCGTTTGGCCAACAAATATGGGTTGGTTCCTCTGTTTCTTCAGCTGTGAGGGGTTTCAGAACCGTGACCCTTCCACTGGACTGCAACACCGTTTACGACAACGTGTGCTCGTACAACGTGGGTGTTTTCCCACCATCTGGGATGAGTTGTCTTGGTCTGCTTCCACAGTGACTCAGGAGATTAGAGCAGGATCACCTTGTGAGGCCTGGGGAGTTTCTACCATTCCTTCGTGACCCATGGTAGAGTTCTTGTGGATTCAGTGTGACAAAAACATTACGCGGGAACTGATACTCTACTCAGGAGGTTGTTTCCAGCAGGGCTGAGGTTGTTTTCAGCAGGGATGAGGTTGTTTCCAGCAGGGATGAGATTGTTTCCAGCAAGGCTGAGGTTGTTTCCAGTAGGGTTGAGGTTGTTTCGAACAGGGCTTGCCAGTGGGTTACCATCCAGTAGGGATGGCAGGTACAATAGTGTTCACCTAGCAGTACCAACCAGCAGGGATGGCCAGAGCAGTTCTGGGTATACCTCCTGTGGGGTTTGGCAGTGGTCCCCGATGACGGGCATACCTCCAAATGGGCTGGGCAGTGGTCCCCAATGCCGGGCTTACCTCCAGCTGGGCTGGGCAGTGGTCCCCGATGCCGGGCTTACCTCTAGAGGGGCTGGGCAGTGGTCCTCGAATTCGGGCATACCTCCACCTGGGTTGGGCAGTGGTCCACGATGTCGGTCTTACCTCCAGCTGGGCTGGGCAGTGGTCCCCGATGTCAGGCTTACCTCCAGCTGGGCTGGGCAGTGGTCCCCGATGCCAGGTTACCTCCAGCTGGGCTGGGCAGTGGTCCCGTCACCGTCTTTAGCTAGGTCTCCCTCCAGTGGATTACCCTATTGCAGGACTTGGCAGTGTGGCACTCGTCGACACTTGACGGTTCTCCCTATATTGGGAACCTGTCAACTTCTAGGGACCCTCCAGTGGGGCTGGGCAGGGGGTCTCCTGTCAACATTGAGGAGACCTCTCGACTGCGAGGCAGTGACAAGGTGTGGTTTGACGTTTTTCCAGAACTCTCATGTACGAGGGGCACTTACCCCACCGAGACACGTCCTTGCGACACGACCTAAAACTGTGAGTGTGAGTGAATGCCACCCCAAGCGGATAGTATGAAGGTGTGGAGATTTGAGCACCTTGACTTGCAGTTCGGAACAGATGTGCGGGATGCTGGGCATCAATGGTGTTTACATCTAGGACTGATGGCTACTCATATTCTTGGGCTGAGCTACGAGATGGAGATCCCCTTACGATCTTGTTTGGGCTTCTTATTGAGCATATGTATATGTATATACCTAGTTCCTGTACCCACTTCTTGGGTTTGGTTACTCTCCTTCAAGGAGAGGCAAAGACGCGCAACGTATGCCACATGATTTCAGTGTCTAGTTTCTCGAGGTTGGATGAATCAAATCTCCTGCTATAGGTAGCGAAGACTCGACGGGAAGTTCATCTTCTCACTGTTTCCAGCTCCTTGTGTCTGGACGAGTCTACCTTCTTCCCTCTTGTTGGGTTGAGCTGGACCCTCTACTTTTACTCTTTACTGTACTATCAGTTGTACTCCTATACTTTTCCTGTTCTATTTACTGCTCACCCTTCGATACCTCCTTTGATGCTCCCTCGAGCCTTCGGGGTATCCTACTGAGTATTTTTATACTCACCCCTTCCTGGGATTTTCCCTCTCTTGGTGTGCCCTTGCAGACGACAGACAGGTGGAGCATGACTTCAGAGGAGCTTAGGAGCTTGGGAGCTTGGACCGTGTGCAGTGGTCGGAATCGGGTTCCAGGTGGGGGACCCTTCTAGCTATTTGTTTTTTTAGCTGTTGCCGGGTTGTGGCACTTTTCTAGTTGGGCGCATGTTTGGCCCTTTATCCTTTTTAGTTTACCTTCATTTATATTTTTACTGTTTAGAGGTCGAGGCACATTTTTGGTTTATTTATAGCAGTTTCCCTTTTCTTTACTTGTCTTTTCTTTTATTCTGAACTTTTTCATTAAGTGTGATGCGTGTGCATGTGTACAGGTACTCAGAAAAAGGCCTCCCCGAGTTGTTTAGGCTTTGGAGCTTGTCGCCAGCCCTTGGCCTATGGAGGTGAGCTTGGGGTAGTTACGGCTCGAGCCCGAGTAGGGTCGGGTCCTGACAATGTGGTAGCAGAGGTGGTTCATTCCTTGGGACGTTGTTCGGACGGCCCTAAAAATGAATTGGTTGGGATTTAGGGAAAAAATGTTAACGTGTATCGAGACTGGCTCTCAGGAAAAGGCCTCCCTGAGTTGTTTAGCCTTCGGCGCTTGTCACCAGCCCCTAGCTTATGGAGGCAGGATTGGGGTAGTTGCAACTCGAGCCCGGGTAGGGTCGGGTCGTGACAAAAAAATACAATCCCTCAATGAATAAGTAAACCTATGAGGTGAATCAGTATGATAGAATTAAAGTGATTCTAGAAATAGTTTTAAATAATCATTTGAAAGGTATTGATGTAGAGTTATAATAATTCATGATATCATGATAACTTATAATTAATCATTTCTTATGATTTTAGTTTTTGTTATCCTTGAGATTGTTTTTTAATATATTATATCCACATACATATTATTCTATTTTTATTGGATAAATGGGATATGTTTTCCATTATTTAATTTTCTATATTAATTATGAATTCTTTTATTAATATAGTTAATGTATTTAAAATGAATGTGTGTAAAATTATTTATATTTCTATGTTAATTTTGCATATGGATTCATTAAAGCATCAAATTTACATAACTCATACTGAGCATTTAAGGTGAATAAATGTGTTATTGTGAAAAATTAAATTGATTAGGATTTTGAGGATTTTTAATAGTACAAGGAAGACCATAGGTCATATATTAATGAGAATTCATAGGTTTTGAGTATGTTTTATGAATAAAATAACTAAAAAATAGGTGATTGTGAAATAGGTTTTAAGAAAATAACTTCACATAATGGGTTTAATAGGTATAAATCAATGTGGATTTTGAAAAATTTGAGATAAAGGGGTCATTGGTATTTCAGTAAACATAATTCAATCTCATTTTTCTTATATATTTATTTAGGTTTTGACTGATTCTTTGGTTTAAATTAATTGGAATCCTAATTAATTTCTAACCTTTATTTCATTGCTTGAAGAACCAAACCATGAAGTAAAAATAATATTTCCAAAGACTGAAACAAAGGAATTTAATAAGATATTCCAATGAATATTTAAATCTCAAGAATGTGGGTAAGGAAAGGATTATTTTTTTGTCCAGTATAAACAAAAAAAGTCATGAACTCAAAACCACACACCAATCGGTTAGGAATTAAGAGAACAACATTCAAATGATTAAAAATGTAACCATGTATGATACATGAAAGTAAATGTTTTAATACCCAAATTACTCCAAAACATGGGATAATAGATGTGCAATAACTCCTATGACATGTGTGATGATTCCTCACAATGAACCCCCACTGTTTAGGCCGACATTGAGAAGAAGAGGAAAGTCAGGTGGAAGACCTTCTTCATCCCTGATCGCCCTATAAGGATAAGGGCCTCCATAACTTCTATTATGAATATAGGACTCCTCTATAACTATAAATTGGTATCACTTCACCCCTTTGTTGAACCCCCAAATGAGTTTCCCAAGTCATTTTATAGGAAAAGTGGAAGGTTGTTTTGGGCACAGTGATTTTATAAAACCACTTGGCCCATTGTTTTAGGTGGGTAGAAAGCCTTATAACACTTTGGTAAAAATTTAAAAGTTTTTTACCCTCCACTTGACTTTTTCTGAATTTTTTTGGCATTATTTTAATGCCAACAAATCGATATATTGAAATTACATAATACAACACATTTGACATCTTGTAGATTTGGTGTCTCATAGAGATCAATCTTTTTGGGCCAATGATGGTAGAATGAGTCTCGGGATTCTTCATAATAAATTCATTTCTTTTAATTTAGGATAATCCTAAAAAATATCATCCAACTTGGATGCATGTTTTAGTAAAATTGTGTTGTTGAGTCTATTGGTATACATGGATCATACACAATTTGGCCCATTTTTTAGGAACATTATCATCAGACCTCCAAATATCCTCCACCTTCAATGAAATTATCAAAATATGTAACATTTACATTTTACGACTGATAAAAACAAAATAATTTAATTAAATATCAAGTGCAACTATTTATTATTTTAATATCTTTCAACACAAAAATGGTTTAGCATAGTGGTGTAAAAGTGAAAATGAAATAGTGATTCATACTTCCATCACAACCCCCACACGAAAACATTTTCACTCCTTGGAAAAGTAATATTTCCAAAAATTATGAATGTAGATATTTTCAACTTCATAATAATTTAACATTCAATAAAAATTTAATTCCTGATGAAAATGTGATCAAAGAAAAAATCACACTTAGTAGTTATTCTTAGTGATCATGCAAAAATACATCTAAAAAATTATATGAGAATGAAATTCTAAAATATGAATGATACAAATCAAATAAAATAATTCAAAAGATAATAATTTCATGCTATTCTTTCCACTTTATATCATGTAAATATATGTTTATTTAAAAATTGTCTACTCACATGGTCCTTTATAATACCCCTTCCCTACATCCTTCGCAACCAAATTTCATGATCCATTCACTTATGAATTCTGATAAGTCAATCCATAAGCTCCCAACCGATATATACCAATATGATTAACATTTTATCACTCCCATAATTTATATATTTTTCAAAATATTCACTTGGAACAAATATCACACTCTTCTCTCAAACCATTTCCGGTCTCCTCATGATAATAATTTTTATAGTTATAAAAAGATCAAAAGTTGAGGAAGGGTGATTTTTGACCCTTCCAAGACAAAACCAAATTTTGTGTTGATTATCTTAAGGATATACTATAGTCAGATAATAGGTACACATGCATAGTTCAATCTATTACAGTAATGAAATACATCAATTGAGGAATGAACACATTAAAAAATAATTTTTAAAATTAGAGAAAAATTAAACCAACTTTTATTTACCTTCTATTATGTAGGAAATTTTCACACTTCATTGTAGGGTAAAATGGTTTGTAGAAAAATTAAGGGACATAATTTTCCCCTAAACTACTCACCTAGAGGGTATCATTCTTCACGATGTTTTCAAAATGATACAACCATTTATCCCATCGACAATGAACCAAATTTAAAAATAAATTCACATCATAGTATATAATTATCTATCAAATAAACATTTCATCAATTATTTATTAATTATAAAACATTATGAAATGAAAAAATTCCCCATGAATATTCATTGTATTCTATGTTAATTCGACTACATTTTCTATGATAATGTGCGAATAAAAAAATTAACATTTTAGCAAAAAAGTGAGGGGGAAATGAGGGGGATGTGACAGTACTATACAGTAAGGGATAAGATAAAAAAACCAAGGCGATGAAAATTCCTTAATATCTTAAGAATATACCCACCCCCACTTAACGTGTGCACTATACTCACTATAATAAATGATAATGAAGGAAGTATGGATAAAACATGGTGGCTGTAACTGGAAGGATTCTTCTAGAACATCGTGTTCCATTATTCGGGACTCCGAAAGGCCTTCCTAAAAGAGCTCTAACCACTACCCATTCATAGTAAAGGTTTGTTTGGTTTGTTCATCTTAAACCTGAATGACACCAAATTGATAAATATTAGTAATAGTGTATGGTCTAAATGAAAAGGAAAAAATTTAACCAGGATGGAACATCCAAATTGCATTGATATGGATGACCTTATACCCAATTTGGAATTGACGATATGATGAGACAATCAGGAGAAATCTTGGTTAAATCCTTATAAATCCAGGATTTCTCAATAGAATGATTTCTCATTTCTTCCAGATCCTAAATCCGCAACTTCCCTTTAGCACCTAAACCTAAAATATTATAATTTTATTGTTTGATGACCTAGTAGGCCCGAAGCTCCATCTCTACAGGGAGGTAACAACTCTTTCATAACATAGGATAATAGGGTAACAATCTTATGGGAGTTTTGATATCTATACAGTACTCCCATAATGAATCATCTAGTCTAATAATCCAATATTTTCTATTATTTTGAGCCCTTTTTAGGATTTTTTAACCTCTATATTCAAAAATCAAACTTTACCATTGGTTTGATGGTGATTAAGAGTGGACAACTGATTCACGACCCCATACCAACTCAAAAGTGATTTCAATTTTCAAATAAAAATAATGAGAACTGTGGTCACTAATGAATAACCTAGGTAATCCAAAAATATAACACAAAATTGGGTCCAAAAAAATTCCACAAATGCCTTAGAATCATCATTCATTGTGGCTCACAACTCTACCCATTTTGAAACATAATCCAGAACCAGAATAATGTAAAGGTACCCAAATAAATTGGGGAATGGTCCCATAAAGTCAATGGACAATGCATCGAAAATTTCAAGGAATATTAATGGGTTTATTAGAAATAAATTTCATCTAGATAAATTCCACACAATTTAACATCTTGGATAAGATTTAAAAATATCATTGGAATCCCGAGAAAGTGTTTTTGAAAAGATACCAGAATCATGGACCTTGCAGGTAATCTGTTATGGAAAAACGTGGACCCCAAATACAAGTGTATCACACAAGATAATAAAATACTGAAACTCGCAATCAGTAACACAACTCAAGGGGACATGATCATTACATGTGCGCCAAAGGTAGGGGCCATCCCAAATGTAAAAACAAGACTCCTGTTTTAGATGGTCAACATAATTTTTATTGAAATAAACAATAATTCAAGATACATCCATATAATATACAATTTTGGAATATAAAGGAATAACATATTTCACTCGATACAATTTTTCATTTGGAAATATTACATTTATAGGAATATAAGAGGACGAGGAAATTTCCTAGGATGGGTGCGCATATCTAATATGGTAAACCACCATATTATCTTCTCATTTTTATCTCTAATTTATAAATTGGATTCCTCAAGGAGGAGCATCTAGTGAATGAGACATGGTTTGGATTCAATTTCCTTATGGAGATACTAGAGGGAATCTTATTATTAGAACATAATGAATTTGGACCCAACAAGATATAACCTAAATATATCCAAGGAAAAAAATGGAAATAATTTATTTTTAAATTGTTGTGTAGTTATCTTGGCCAGAGAATGGTGTATGTGAGGCATAGACAAGGACATGTAGATCTCGATTAACTCTTTGTGATATGACTACCCCAACTAAAAGTTATAAGAATCCCACATGAGATGAAATAGTAAATCCCACTAAATTGGTATGATTACTGGGGGTGACATGAGACTCCATTTTATCTTATAAAAATATTACTCACATTCTTAATAAAAAAACTATTTTTCTTAATGGAGTAATTGGGAGAGGGAGAGTACAATTTTACTGAAGTAGGGAATGAAATGATGGTAAAATCCACAATAACAATGAAAAGATCACTCATCATGATAATTTTTGGGGAATCGTCGGGAAGAAATGAAATACACATTTTATTTATCAACATATTTTCCATCCCTACAATTGACATGTCCCAAAACTATACCAATCCTCACCATGAAATGGAATTTCTAATATTTTAATACTATATTCATTTCAATACAAAAATGTTGGACTTAACCATGAAAACTCATATATTCATCAAAAGAGGATCCATAAATATTAAATTCATCCAGGACTACAACAATGCAATTTTAACAACCCAAAAATTAATTAATGAAAATTACTCTTAATCTAATTAAATGTCTTATAATTGTTATATAAAATGTGAAATTCATTGGTTTTATGTTATTAATTATGACCATTTATAATATATCTGTTGAACAGTGATCACATGATTAATATAAATATAGGGCTTTAACAAATCCAATTTACTCAATCAAAGGAAGCAATAGAATCATCCAGTAGACATGCCCCATACGAAGCACATTTGTTGGAGCATGGAATGGAGGTGGCTTCATTGGATTTTTCTCTTGTGAAAGACCGAGCCATTCTTGAACACGTTAAGCTTGAACGGAACCGACTACGGGAGAAGTGGAAGTTAATTGAGATTACCACCCAAGAAATGTTCTCCGAGCCACCCAAAGAGTCTATCACCATCGCACACCTTACCCTTCATTCTTATGTGGGTTTCATAAGGGTTTATGTAACAAGACCGTAGCACATTTACTATGTACATTATTTTTGTATAAAGAATGCGCATTCATTTTATTATTTTTAATTGGTAAATAGTTTTAATGCACAAATAGTATTTTTAGTTAATATTCCACTAAGAAATATATTTTGATGAATTAATGGATTATAGAATTAAATAATATATTAATAAAATATTTTTAATAAATTTAATTTTATTAAATATAAATGATCGTACAATTTTTATGAATAAAATTGTAATTTTTATTATGGTTTAAATGATTTTTTTCAAAACCCATTAATTTTCGATAAATAATGGTTTTTATTTTAGAAGACAAAATTCACATATGTAGAAAAATATTTTGATAAAATTAATTTTATATTAGGAATTAGGACATCAAAATTTTCCAATGGTGAATTTTTTGTACTTTTCTAAGAGAGTCAAAATTTTGGGTAAAAATTAAATATCATTTAAATATATAATGTGTTTTTTGGCATCATAATGACCCAATAGTTTGTAAAAAATACTATAAAAATTATTTATGAGAAATATATTTTTTTCCGGTAAAATAATGTGATTTAAGATTAGTTGTATTTATTTTACAATGCTTTATTGGACCCTCCAAGACTTATAAAACATTTTTATTTTTAAATTTGTTTTCCTTGAGAGTGTGACTCACCTATACATATAAAAACTCATTATTTTAAGAATTTCGGCCATTGATATTATAAATTTTTTTTTCCACTCCCCATCGGCAAAAAACATCGAAAAAATCTCTGGGTTGGTTTGTGGTTTTGATTAGTTTAATGCGAGGTGTCCCAAACCAAATCAATAACGAATTCATTCTCCTTTGCTATATAAACCCACCCAAGCTCCCACTCCCTCTTCAATAAAATCCTTTGATGTTTGACCAACCCCTGAAATCCTCTCCATAGAATCCTAACAAGGTTACCCATACTCCCCAAAGCTTCTATTAAGCCACTCCCCAGCTTTTGGGATCACACTTCCTATTAAGGGACACTCACTTTCCCTATTTATGTCCATTTATACTTGCATAGTTATGACCTTTAATATTCAATTATAAATGTTGAGGTATGATTATGCATCTCACCCATACTGCCCTTTTCATGTTTTAATAATCAGATATCCCCTATCTCTATCATTAATTTCTTCCATGTATACATGTTACCATGCCGAAATTCCATAAGGAATTTCTCTCTTTATTTACTTTCAAAAAATTATTTTGTATTATGTATAAAAATTCCATTACATTTTCTGGGAAATGTATCTATATGACCCCCTTAATATTAATTTTATGTACATATGATGAGACACCCATTTCACTATCATCAGCCATTTTTATGAATTCTTTTGTCACGTCGTTATATTGCCGAAATTGCACCGTATTTTTTTCCAAGCCAAGATCATTGTGTAATGAATAACAAACCCATGTATCTATCAAGGGTATTCCCCTTTATGTAGATATACCCCATGAATGAAAATTTTATTTATTTATTCCACATTCTTTAATCATGGAATAACTTATGATATTGATTGATTCCTTGTTATATGATCCATGTGGAACACCTATGCATGAAATGAAATGTTTAAGAAGGGTGTTCCCTGATAGCGCTTTTGTGCATTGGGTAAAGTATTGTACCATGATATATCTTGTGCAATGAGTTTTGAATCATTTGAATTCACAGGAAACAATTTTTTATTGTTTTTTCATGTGCAAAGAGGGTTTACTCATGCTCCATATGCAATGACCCTTAGTACAAACTAATTTTGGGTTACGTGTTGTGCCACATTTCCATGTTATGATTATCATGATTTATCATGCATTTAGGTTCATTTATCTCTTTTGATTCATCGATATGGCTATTGTATAACATGTACTACATTCCTCATATTATTCCATGTTTATTCCCTTACTCGGCTTTATTGATCCCCCTTTTCTTATGCATGTCCTCACGTTATCCTATGGTATGCTATGTACGAGGGAATATAATCTTCATCTAAAGGATGTTTTCAATACGATATTGCATTCTATGCATTGATTTGTTATTTAATATTCCAATTCCCAAATGAAACTAGAACTCCTAATATCTTATGTTATATTAAGTGGAGGTTTTATGTAATAAATCATGTTTAAGTGTGTAATAAATGTAGGGTTGTTATAGTTGTATCAGAGGATAGGTTTAGTTATTTTTTGGGATTACGATTAGAAAACCATAGTGAATTCATTGAGATAATACTATTTATAATAAAAAAACACCAAATTTTTGTGATTATATAGTATGTGGTTTATCATGAAAATACATCACTGCCTTGATACAAGCAGGTAGAGGTGGATCAAGCACAGATGTTCCTAATAGTGAAAACTCCAACAAGGAGTTTAGATTTTGACATGGGGTATCTTGGTACACGACAATGGGCCCTACTGCACTCTTGGTTAGAACAATCCCAGGGGATATACATTTGTAAATTCAAAAGCTTTGTATGAACCATTGTTAAGGGAATAAAAAATCCCTTATGAAAATATAATAGAAAGTAGATAACAGTTTACATAAATTTAAGAATTTAGATTCATAATTTAATGAAATAAGAGCTATTTATAAGTCAAATTTTTTTTACATGGATTACACTTTTTGTGTGACCCATAAAATTCCTTTTATTGTATCAAATGGCCAGTAATAGGAGGACTCGAGCTAACAACTGATGTGAAGACCAATTTGATGATTATTCTAATGAGATTCCCCATTTGAGGGGAGTGGGAATCGTGAACTTTGTCGCAACAATCTCTCAGTTAAATGAAGAATTGAATAGAAACATGGTTCCAGAGGAAATTTCAACCCCACTAAGAATGATAAAGTTGATATTGAAAGATTAATTAGACAAAGGCCTCCATCTTTTAGTAGATCATCTTATCCCTCAATCATCGAACAATGAATCAAATCCATTGAAAGGATCTTCTCAATCCTTCAATTTTAAAAACAAGAGATGGTTTTCATGGCTTCATTATCGTATAGTGGTTGAATCTGATCAACGGGGGACATTGATCAAAAATACGATGCCTAAGGAGGAGATTTGGGCATTGAAATGGAAGGATTTATAAATTTTGTTTTTTGATAAATATTTTCCATGCACCCTTCAAAAAAAGATGCAAATTCAGTTACATTCGCTTAAGAAAAAATCCAATGAATCTCTCATAGCGTATGAGGTGTGCATTACAAGGCTTTCACAGTACAATTTTATATTTTTCGTTACCCCCAAATTCATGGTTGATGGCTTCTTTTGTTGGATGAAACCTAGCCTGTGGAAAGCCCTGTAGAACCACGACTTTGAATATTATGAAAAAATTGTATTATGTGTCCTAAAGGTTGAAATGGATATTAGCTAAACTCAGAGGTATCATGGGGATAAGAAGCATAAGGTGGGATTCAATTCATACATTCTGATGGATAAATCCAATGGTGCTATGAAAATCCATTACCCCCATTCTAATGGTGTGGAAAGAAGAACCCCATAAATTTACTTAAGGGGATGAGGAAATGATTTTTGTGTGTAAGAGCAGGGAACCTAGACATTAACTGGTGAAAATAAAAAACTGTTGGTGTGAAAGAGGAGAGGAATGATCTATTCAATTCTCAATGCATTATTCATTTCTTTGTATGCAAAGAACCAGGGAATCATGCAAAGTAGTTCCCTAATCCAAGGGTTTTTGGAGGAAACCAACAACCATCAAGGCAGCAAGGGTGAGTTTTTTCCATCACTACTACCGATGTGAACCCCAAAAATGAAGTGTTGATAGGTACGCTAGTTATTAATTCATGAATAGTGAACATACTTTTTGATTTAGGTTCTACACATTATTTTATATCTAGAATGATTAGTTGAACTATCCCAACACAACCATAAATAATGTAATTAAAGATTTAGGTGAGTACAACAAATGGGGAAATCATTGCATCACATGAATATAACTCATCCCATGTCTTAATTGGTGGATTGAACTTCCTAGTGAACCTTTTTATACTACCTCTGGTGAAATTTGATGTAATTATAGGCATTTATCGGCTTTCCTTATATAGAGCCGACATAAATTGTCGTGAGAGGGAAATCACTCTCTACGAGGAGAATCGACCCCTGATTTTATACATGTGCAAGGAGGAAGATGAATCTTATGTAGCTCCATCATCTCAAGAGTGGATATTATTGCCCTATGAGCATGCATATCTAGCTCAGATTGTTGAGTCTAAGGAGGAAACCATCCTTGAAGACATTCCAATTTTGAGGGAATTCACTGAAGTGTTTCCTGGGAAATTTCCTGGACTTCCTCCTTGAAGAGATGTTGAATTATAAATTGATCTTATACTTGGGGCGTTTCTAATATCCAAGACTCTGTATTGAATGGAGGTTGTGGAGCTTGATGAGATAAATAAATAACTACAATATAATCTAGAAAAAGGGTTTATACGCCAAAGTTCTTCAGCATGTGGTGCATCAGTCCTCTTCATCCAAAATAAGTATGATTTAATACGCATCTGCATCGATTATCCTGAGATTCACAAAATCACGATAAAGAACAAGTATCCTCTTGTATGAATTGATTACATGTTTGATCAGTTGTGTGGAGCACAATTCTTCTCCAAGGTAGATTTCCAGTTGGGATATTATCATTTAAGGGTGAAGAAGGAAGATATCCCATGATTTCTTTTCATACAAGATACAGGAACTATGAATTCATAGTAATGCCTTCCAGACTCACTAATTCTCTAGAAAACATCATAGACTAGATGAATAGAGACATTATATATTATTTTGAAAATTTTTTGGTATTCTTATTGATGATATTATAATATAATCAAAAACCATGAAGGATCATGTGGAAAATCTATGAACTATACTAGAGACCTTGGGAAAGGAGAAGCTCTATGAAATGTACAACAAGATGGAGTTATGGTTGAAGAAGGTCCCATTCTTGGGCCATATCATCACAAATAATTGGAGATCTAATGATCCCTCTAAAAAAGATACAATATAGGGATGGCCAAGGCCAATATCAGTAATGAATATCGATAACATCTTAAGGTTAGCTAGTTATTAGCAATGATTTGTGAGAAATTTCTCACTATTGGCCAACACTATTACCAAGAAAACTCGGATGGGAGTAAAGTTTTCTTGGAGTTATGAATGCGAAAAAAATTTCAATGAGTTGAAAAAGAGGATTATCACTGCGCCCGTGATAACATTAACCTCAAGTAGAGAATATTTTTATGGTATTCAGTGATTCTTCGAAGAAGGTCCTAGGATGTGTATTGATGTAAAATGACAATGTCATTACCTTTACTTCAAGGAAATTGAATGTTCATGAGTATAATTATCCAATACATGATCTGGGGTTTGCTGTAGTGATTATCACATTAAACATTTAGCGTAATTATCTATTTAGGAAGAAGTGTGAAATATATACGCACCACAAAATCCTCATGTATATATTTACATAGAAAGTGTTGAACATGCACCAATGAAGATGGTTAGATCTGATCAAAGTCTATGACTACTCAATCCATTACCATCTTGGGAAAGAGAACAAGGTGGTAGATTCTATGAGTAGAAAGGACCCAGTGATTCTATCTGTGATGAGAATTGAAATGGATCCAATCTTCTTATATTTGATGAAGCTGGGCATGGGAATCATAAATAAGGGAACATCATCAATCCTTTCAAAAATGATAGCTCAACAATATCATATGGAAATGTTAAAGGATGCCCAAAATGATGATGTGGGAATTCAAAAGAAAGTGGAATCTATCATAAAAGGGGAATCCTCAGAGTTAAATGTTAATAAACAAGGAATTGTGATATTTGCGAAAAGAATATGTGTTCTATCAAGTCTATATCTAAAGAAGGTTCTTTTTTATGATGAAAATAATATGAATTTCTCTATTCAACCAGGAAACACAATGATGTATCAATATCTCCGCGAGCATAATTGGTGGGATAATATGAATAATGATATCGATGAGTATACATCACAATGCCTGGTGTGTTAGCAAGTCAAGGTTGATAGGTAGAAGTCTAAGGGGATGATGAAATCATTGCCCATACAAGAATGGAAATGGTAGAACATCACCATGGACTTTTTCATCAGACATCCAAATACATCCAAAGGCAACAATAAAATCTTGGGTTTTTTGGATCGCCTTACAAAGTCTGCACACTTCATTATAATTCTAGAGGATTTCTCATTGGATCAACTGGCACATATATATCAGGGAAGTGGTAAGGCTACATAGAGTAACACAATATATTGTTTCTGACTGAGATCTAATATTAACGACTATGTTTTGGAAGAGTTTTCAACATTCTCTAGATATTGAACTAAACATCAGTTTGACCTATCATTCTCTAAAAGATGGCCAATCTGAGAGGGCTATTCATACAATGGATGATATTTTAAGATCATGTTCCATTGACTACAAATGAGGGTGGGAATAACATATTCCACTGGTTTAATTGCACTACAATAATATTTTCCACTCGAGAATTTGGATGAAACCTTATGATGCCCTGTATTGAAGAGGTGCAGAACACCAGAATGTTATGATGAAGTCGGTGAGCGTAAACTGTTAGTACTAGAAATGATTGAATAAATGGTGGAGAAGGTGAAAACCATTCAGCAACATATCAAGGCATCCCAGATTTGATTGATGTGTTAATGTGGATAAATATCGATGAGACCTTGAGTTTATGGTTGGATACAAGGTATTTATACACATATCCCTAAGGAAGAATGCCAGGAGGTTTGGAAAGAATGGGAAGTTATGTCAAAGGTACATCATCCCCTTTGAGATTCCTGATCTTGTCGGGAATGTGGCCTATTTACCATATCCTCCACCAAACCTGGAAAAATAACATGATTTATTTCATGTATCACTCTTTGGAAAGTACATACCCGACCATTCACATGTACTCTCATCAAATGTAGTATAGAAAGAGGATGATCTTTCTTATGAGGAGCAACTAGTGAAGATCATAGATTGTAGAGAAAAAGTTCTATGAAATTATAAAATTCCCCTTATAAAGGTGTTGTGAAAAAAACAAAAGTTTAAAGAAGCGATGGGAGAATCCGAATAAGGGATGAAATAGAGTTACCCACATATATTTTAGTGTTGAAAAAGAAAATTTTGAGGGAGAAATTTCATAAGCAGGGATGATTTTAACAATCCAAACATTCATTAATAAAAATATCTCTTGATCTAATTAAATGTCTTCTTATGGTTATAAAAAATTTGAACAACATTGATTTTATGTTAAGAATTGTTAATTTTTCTAAGATAGACATTGAACAGTGATCACATGATTAGTATAAATTTAGGGCTTAAAAAATACAATTTACTGAAACAAAGGAAAAAATGATCAAATCCAGTAGACATGCCCTGTACAAAGCCCATGTTTTGGAGCTCAGAAAGGAGGTGGCATCACTGGGAATCACTCTTGACCAAACCCAAGTTGAGCATGAACACTTTAATCTTGAGCGGAACCGACTACAAGAGAATTTGAGGTTAATAGAGATTACCACCCGAGCGATGTGATCTGAGCCACCCTAAGAGTCTATCATCATTGCACACCTTAACATTCATTTTTAAGCGGGTGTTATAAATGGTTATGTAACAATACCCTAGCACTATGACTATGTACATTATTTTAGTATAAATAATGTGCATTCATTTTATTATTGTTACATAGTTAATAGTTTTTAAAGAACAAATAGTATTTTTAGTTATTATTCAACTAAGAGATCTATTTGGATGAATTATTTGATTTTTAAATTAAATAATATTTTAATAAAATATTATTAATAAATTAATTTTTATTAAATATAAATGAACATTCAATTTTTATGAATACAATTGTTATTTTTATTAATGTTCGAAAGTTGTTTTCGTCGAAACACATGAATTTTAAATAAATATTGGTTTTTATTATAAATAAAAAATCCCAAATTTAGAAAATTATTTATAGAAAATGAATTTTATTTTTGGAATCTAGAAGTTGAAATTATCCAATGGTGAAATTTTCATAATTTTTGGAGACAGTCGAATTTTTGGTAAAAATTAAATATTGTTTCAATATATAATGTGTTTTATGACATCATAATGACCCAATAGTGATTTTATAAAATACAATAAACATTATTTTGGGGCAATATGTATTTTACCATTAAAATAATGCGATTTTAGATTTGTTTGATTTATTTTACAAATCTTTATGAGACCCTCCAAGACTTATACTACATTTTGTCTTTTTAAATTGTTTTCATTTAGAGTGTGACTCACCTCTACATATGATGAACTATTATTTAAATAATTTCATCCATTTTTCTAATAAATATATTTTTTTCCACTCCCCTTTAGCAAAAACCATGGGCAAAAACCATGGTCTGGTTTTGGGTTTTTATTAGTTTAATGTGAGGTGACTCAAACCTAAATAATACTGAATTCCTTCTCCTTTCCTATATATACCCACCCAAGATCCCACTTACTCTTTAATTAAATCCTTTTGAGCTCTACCAAACCCTATAATACTCTCTATAGAATACTCCCAATGTTCCCCATTCTCCAATGAATCCTCTCTCAATCCTTTCTCAATATTTTGGGATCACATTTCAATGTAAGGGATTCTCCCTTTCCTTATTTTTGTCCTTGTTTCCTTATATTGTTATAACATTTTATTTTCAAGTATAATTGTTGGGGTATGGTTTAACACATCCCCCATACTACCCTATACATGTTTTAATAATGAGACATCCACTTTCCCTCTCATTAATTTTTTCCATGTATACCTGTTACCATGCCGAAATTCCGTAAGGAATTTCTCTCTCCTCATTTACAATCAAGAAATTATTTTGTATTACGTATCTAAATTCCATTAAATCTGATGGGGCATGTATCTATATGATCCCTTTATAGTGAATTTTATGTACATATGATGATACACCCTTGTCACTTCTCATCAACCTTTTTTATGAAATCTATTGTCACACTGTTATGGTTCTGAAATTGTGACATTTTTTAAAGCCAAGTAGATTGTGTAGTGAATACAATACCCATGTATCTATCATGGTTATTCACATTTATTCACATATATACATTGAATTTTACTTTCATTTATTTATTCCACATTATTTAATCATATAATAACTTATGATTTTGATAGAATCCATGTTATATGATTCAGGTGGCACACTTTTTCATGATAAAACTTTTTTAAGAAGGGTGTGCCCTGATTGCGCTCAAATGAATTGGATAAAGTATATTATCATGATAAATAATGTGAAGTGAGAATTGAATCATGATAATTCTTGTTAAATGAGGTTTTACTCATTCCTCATTCGCAATGAGGGTTTTCTCATGCTCCATGTGCAATGAGCCTATGCTCATGCTAATTCTATGATAAGTGTTGTACCCACATTTCCTTGTTATGATTATCATGCTTTGTCAGGCAATTATGTTCATATTTATATTATTCTCCATTTATATGCCTATTTTCTAACATATACTTTATTACTCAGGTTATTTATTCCTTTTCTGGGATTTATAGCTTAACCTTTATGCATGTTCTCAGGTTATCCTATGCAATTCTATGTACGAGGGAATGTAGTGGTCATGTAAAGTAAGTTTTTGAAAAGATGTTGTGTTATATGATTTATGTTGTTATGTAATCTTCATAATCCCCAAATACACTAGACCTCTTGATATTTTATGTTGTGTCATGTGATTGTTTTATGTAATAAATAATGTTTAAGTGTGTAATAAAAGAAGGGTTGTTGTTGCAATTATCTAGGTAATATGAAAAAACAATGACCATGAATCACAAGAAAGTACCTTAAGAATTTCAAATACAAAATGAAATCATTTTATATGAAAATGTTCTAATGGGGCATTTTAAGGTAGTCTTTTCTTGACCCTTGGGGTCAATATGTATATGAATGTATCTAGAATACCCAACAAGGAAACAATTAATGGACTTCCCTTCTTGTCTATCTATCATTTGGTCAAGGAATGGAAATAGGAAGTGGCCCTTCATAGTGTGTTTATTTAATCAGTGATAGTCTATATAGACATGCCAATTATTCAGCACATGAGTTGGAAAAAATTAATTATTTTCATTTTTTATTACATTATGAAGAGTTTTGTTTGGAATTAGTTATACAGGACTGACCCATTATCCATTATAGATGGGTTAAATGCTTCTAGCAGCTAGAAATTTTGATTCCTCCTTTATAGATACATCTATACCATTTGGTTTAAGTGGATGTTGTTACTGCAACAATGTTTTAGGCGCATCATTTATCAAAATATTATGTTAATAAATTGATGGGATAATACCAGGAATGTTTGGAAGTATCCATATAAATTCTTTTTTATACTCCCTCAAATGTTCAAGCAGGTGTAATTCATTATCAGGAAGTAGTGAACTAGTAATTATGAAATGAAACTTGTTTCCATTCTCAAAATTGAATTATTTTATATCACAAGGACGTTGTTTTAGTTCCAAATCAATTTTAATTTGAATTTTGGGAGTGTTTTTGTGAGTGAGTGGTCATTAATCTCATGTAACTACTCAATGTCTCACCCTCATATGAGGGATTATATTTTACATGCTTAGTATTATCATTGATAGCCATGTGATCCTCATTGTTGAAGAAATCAACAATTTACAGACATGCATGAAATTTTTTAAACTATTACATAATTCTCTGTATAATTCATTTCTTAGTCTTTCAATTGAGGATAAAAAAATCAGAATTGTGACCAGGGGAATGAAAATTAATTTTTTCATGGGAAGGGATTACATCAATTGAATTAACAGGGAGGGAGGATTGATCATCTGAAGGGAGATTCATGGAATCAAGGATTTTGATGTAGAAAATGTCACCAACAAATATTATAGGTAATGTACCAATATGGAAATTAATTATGGTGTTGGTATTTTTAAAGAAATGTATCCCCAATACAATATAGAAATTTCCATTCATCCGATCATCTGCCTTTTTTAGAAGAAAAAATCAGCCGGAAAATTAAAATTTTCACCCTGACAAGAACATCCTCTAACAAACTTTCATGGTTTTTTGTACATTGATTTGTGAGATGAAAAATAATTACTATTGAATTTATTTATCTTACCTAAAATGTAGTGTAAATACATTGAGGAATCACATTTATAGAGGTACCTAAACCAAGCATAGCATTGGAAAAGGAATACTCCCCTATGGTGTATAGAATCAAGAATGTTCAAGGATAACTGCATTTGGTGGGATGCGATGGCCCTATCAAAGATGTTACATTCCTCTCCAATATGAACTTATCATTCCCTTCAATCCTCCTTTGGTGTGTAAAAATATCAATTAGAAACATTACATACCTTGGAATTTGATTCAAAAATCAATCAATGGGATGTTAAACTGGACTTTTTTGAAAGTTTCTAGTATTTCCTTATCATGATCGGTTTTCTTATTTTTTGGTTGGGTGGAACTTTATAGAAAGGGAAGAATAATGTTTGTGATCATGGAATCACCACCAAACACGCTATTTCCTTTGGAAGGGCTTCTCTCTGTATAGTATTTACATCTCTTGGACCATTTTCCGTAGTTGGGACTGTGATCCACCCAAGAAGGGATGACTCCAATGGATGGTTCATTTGGGTTTTATGTTATTTCACACTCATATGGGGGATGTAACTAACATTTCCCTTATCGTTAGGGTGAACTATCACTTGATATAGTAGTTTACCTAACCCTTGGATTTGAATTTATCCCACAGAGTTAGTGGGATGGACTATTGGTATTTCTTGGTCATTTATGGTTTCTTGTGTGGTTTGATGGAATTGGAGATTTTTGGATTCCATTTGTTTCATCATATATTATAGACTAGGTTCGGGTTTTAGAGGGTGTTGTTGGATAGGCCTTTATGTTGGATGTGTATTTCTGGGAGGTGGTGGTGGATGACTACTCTACTAGGGTTGGTTCCATTATTTTTTTGGTTATTTTGAATACCCCATTTACTATAATCATGGATTTTTTTCCACAAAACGTTATATGGATTGTAAGGTTAAGGCCTAATAGGTTTTTCATAGGGGTGACATGGAATTATTTCCTCAAAAATCATAGAGGTAACTCTTAGTTGGGGGTATTGGTATGAATAATGGGTGTCAGAAGAACATATTCAACATTAGATGGTAGGAGGAGGTTTTTATTTCCCTTGGGAGAGATCATGTTTTCTATGATGGGTACTTACCTCTTCAAACATAGTTTCCACCATCTTTCCAAATTTAGTAATTTTCAACTCATGGACTCCTCAAATAGGTACATTGGATATTAAACCAAATTGTTTAGTGTTATGTGCCATTTTATCAATTAGGGTTCTTATATAATTTGTGGTCTTATCAACTGGGGAACCACCTATAGCATCATTAATCATATTTCAATCAATAGTCACTAATCCATCATAAAAATTCTGAATTAATAGTTGATCGATTATTTATTGGTGTGGGAAACTTGAACAAAGTCTTTTACACATTTCCCATTATTCATGAATCATTTTTCCCTTTATATATTCATATTCCACATACTATTTTCCTTTTTGTTGTGGTTCAAGATTCTTGGATGTATTTTTCATGAAAAAGGCATTTCATGTTCATCCAACCTCTAATTAGTGAATAAATATAATTTGACCAATATTTCGTAGTGAAATCTAATGAAAATGGGAATTACCAATGAATGACATGTTCCTCATCAAGATTAGTAATTTTTAATTTTGAAAACATAGTATTAAATTCTTTTAAAACAATGAGTGGGTGTTCTTCCTAATGTCCCTGGAATCTTGGTAATAAATGAATTAAACATGACTGATGTTTATAATTGGGTGCCTCTCCTCACATTTGAATATAAGTGGGATCAATATCACCATCATGAGAGGATATTTCTTTTAATTTTCAGGTTTTTTTAGAATTTTTTATAAATATAATTATCTTTTAACTTGGTTTTAATTAGAAAAATATAAAGTATCATGAATTGTGTTGATGTATTGTGTGTCCTACATCAAAGGGTTCTCTTGTGCATCTCAGTTTCGCTGATGTAAGATCATATATGGTTCTTGTTCTAATGGAATTATTTCCTCCCATAAATATCATGTCATGAAAGAGGCATATAGAAGAATTATTTTTAAAATCAACACAAAAAAAAAATTAAAAATTAAAAATGAACAAATAATTATAAAACACAAAATACTTTTATAAATAACACACACTAAAACAAAAACTTTCCCTAAGGAGTTGATATTATTAAAGTATGAATTTTAAATAAAAAATAGAAAAAATGGAGTGACATTGATAACTATTTTACAAAATTAACTTAAATTAAATAGTTTAATAGTTGAAAAAACAGAATATTTTGAAAAATGTAATACTATGGCGTCATTATGATTTCTATAAATACATTTTATGTTTATTGTTTTTATAGATTCATTAATTTTTGAAGCAATTATTTGGTTGAAATTAATTGGAATCCCGATTAATTCCAACGCCTTTTTTTTATTTCTTGAAGAACAAAACCATGACATAAAAATCTTATTTATAAGGTACATAACTAATTAATTGAACAATATAGTCAAAATTATATTAAGATATAATGAATTTGGGTAAGAAAAAGATTCTTTTATTGTCCAATCGGAACAACACAAATCAGGCACTCTAAACCTCACACTGATATGTTAGAAATTAAGAGCATAACATTCACATGAATAAAAACAAGTATTAAAAATGAAATCTTTTTAGATTCGTGGAATTATATGTTTTAGTACCGAAATTACTCTTTAATAGACTCTAATATATGTTTAGGAACTCCTTTTACATATGTGTAGCCCCCTCACAATGAACACCAACTGTTTAGCCCCACATCGAGAAGATGAGGAATGTTGGGTGGAACTCGTTCTCCAACCTTGACCCCATATGAGGATATGAGACTCTATAACTTCTTATATGAAGATAAAACTCCTATGGAACTCTAAATTAGTAGCAATTCATTCCCTGGTCGAACCACTAAATGAGGTTCCAAAGGTGTTATTTTATAGTCAAATAAGAAGGTAGATTTGGGTACATAGATTATGTAAAACCACATGGAAAATATTTTTGATGGCTAGAAATAATTATGTCAATTTTGGAAAAACTAATTTCTTTACATCTGATAGAATATTTCTATAGAGTTTTTTAATTCATTTGAAAACCTATATATTGGAACCAAGGTTGTTCTTTCCTAAAAAAGGAGATCAGTTTGTGTTTGTTGTCAATATACTTAGGGTTGATCATGGTTTCTGTTTGGTATAAATCTACTTTTGGTTGATCATGCTTCATGTTTTTTATTTACATCCCGTTAGTGGAAGATTAGCGAGATTACATGAGATGGGTTCATACAGTTTGATAAGAAATATGTATTAAAGAAAGCACCATTTTCCAGGGTTTCCCAAATTTTTGAGGCTTAAAATTGGAAAATGGGGAAACATGTTTTTGGAAAAGGAATGTGCGTGAAAGAGTTGAAATGTGTGCGAAATATTGGTTTTTGTGCACAATATTGAAGGTGTTTTTATAACTTGATCATAAGACATGTTTTAGGAACAGAACATAAAAAATGAAAAATTCACGGAGTGCGCGGGAGATGATGCTGCACGAAAGGGTTTGCATCCCCAATGTGATATCAAAAGAGGTTTTTTCTCGCTCAGCATGAAACATATGCGCATTGATGAAGGCACTTCTGAATCATGAGTGTAGGGAAAACGGGTCCAATAAATAATTAGCTACACACACTTTATTCTTAGGAATTTTCCATCGATAATCTGGTAACACTACTGCATGAAATATTTTCACGAGAAAGATTTGAATAGAGTTAATCTTGAGTGCAATATGTTAATTTAGTCTTCAAATAGAAAGTGAACCCTTCATTGTAGTGTCACGAATGATATTGGTTTTTAAAAATGTAGGGGTTGCATGAAAGTCATCTTTCTCAACAATTCCATATTCATGAGTGCAAGTTGATGTATTTCGCGCAAGTGTGGGGTTATGCATATGACAAGTTTTTGAATATATGATGTGTGTGATCAGTGCTTCCACTTGCATCAATTCAAGACTTTGATGCGAGAAGTGTCTCATGTTGAAAAGAGACAAATACTTTAATGGAAATCGATTGAAGAGACCTCCATTTATATAAACTGAGTGGGACTTCACCAAAGGCAGTGATCCCAAGGGAGACAATGGGAGTGACACGAGGGAAGTAGTGCCCTATCCTTGATTCTTTGTAAAGGCAGTGTTCCTGGGATAGAGTTACTGTACCCGAACCTTGTAATTCTCATCTAATGATGTTTAAATGAATTAGTTATGACCAGAAACCCATCGCTATATATACCATAGATGTAGTCCTTAGTGGCGAACCAAGTAAACGGGTTGTGTCATTTCCCTACTTTCAATTGAATGAAAGATTTAAAATTTTAATACCAACATGGGAACCAGATCCACAACATTTAAAGGAAAAAATTTGACACCCTGATTCACCCCCCCCTCTTTGGGTGTTCGGGGGACCTTCACTATGGCTATATATATAGGCAAAACACAACACAATACTTTTGAATTTTTATATATTTAGTAGCTAGGACGAATCCATCCAGATGGGTCACTAGGTGGCCTAATGAGGATTGTGTTTCTTCATATGAAATGTATACAAATTAATTTCATACCGCCCCAAAAAATATTTTCCCATTTGGAAGCACATTTTAGTAGTAATGTGTGGTTGAGTCCACTGATATGCTTGGATCGTACGTAGTTTGGCTGATTTTTCATGAAAATCATCATGTGCCTTCCAAATCTCATTAACCTATTTGATTTTACCAAAACAATAAACATTACCTTTTTAAAAGTGATAAAAATATGATTGTGTATAATATGAAGATATATTTTTTAATTTTTAATACTGAATTTGATTAGCACTATGGTGTATTAGTGAAAATGAAATAGTGAATCATGGTGCGATCAGTGAAACATATTTTTTTCCATTCCTAGAATCCATTATGTGTACATTGAATGACATGAAAGGATATTATTGAGGAAACATGATATTCTAGTTTTTTAACTTGTGTTTTCCAATGTATCACCAGAATCGTGTATGTATCTAGTTAACCAATAATACAAAACTATATGGTTATCTAGGATGTTATTCCTTGAATATTATAAAAATATAATAACGTTAGACACTAAATCCATAAAACTGGGTTTGGATGCCTTTCAATTTGAAAATAATATCTTTTTGGGTTGATCATACTTTAATTAAAGGAATTTTAAATTCTATTCCTCATAAAATACATCTATTTTCTTATCCTATGAATATTTTTGGTGTTTCCATATTTTCTTCCCACTTTTCATATCTTTGAAATTATATTTTGAAAAGAAAATTTAAATTTAAAAAGAATCACAATTCTCTTTTTGATCATTTATAATTTTATTCCATGTTTATATTTTTCAAAATTATATTTCAAAATTCATTATTTTTTAATAAAATTATTTATAATGGAAACATAATTATTCCTTTAATTATTTATAGGTTTTATATAAATAATTCTAATATTTTCCAAAATTATTATTTTTAACAATCATTGTAAATGACAAGTGGATGGTTATTGAAACATATATATTATTAATGAGTTTAAATACCACAAAAATATTTATTTGGAATTTTATTTTCTTATCAAATGTGTCAGTGTTTTACAATGAAAAAAATTAATAAAACATTAAGTTACTTTTTTATTTCATATTCATTTACTCTAAAAATTATGTGACTGTATTAAACACCCAATATTTCTAATTAATCTTTCATCATATTTTTTGAATTAATTTTTTATAAAATTTATATTTCACTTAAAAAATTCACTTTATTATTAACATCATAATTCAATATTGCAGTTTTCATAAATATCATAATTTCTTGAATATTAAATACTATTAATTCATCTGTCTTATACCATTTATAGATATAGTGTTTTATTATAAAAGTTATTTTAATTATAGGGGAAATATTAATATTATATATTCTTATCTTAGTATTGGTATATATTTATAAAGAACATTGATTTTGAATTAAATTTATCATTCAATATATGACTAATGAACTCAATAAAAAAAGAAATATCAATCTAGGTTATAAATATTTTTTCAATGCATGAACTGGTCTCATGAGAAAAATAATTTCGTCAAGATTATTTAATGTTCTTTTGGGATATACTTTCCCTTCAATTAAACACTCATCAAACAATTCTTTGATGGTAAAGAAATCATGATGTTTGAGATCATGAAATTAAACATATATAATTCCCTTAGTTATAATTTTTTTATTACTATCCATGATATTATTATGTTAATATTAACCCTGAATTAATTTTATGCACATTTTGTTATTTAAATGGTATGTGTTTTTAGTTATTTTTGGTTATATATTGATTATTCCATATTTTATAACAATATCTTCTTCTATATATCCCCTTTATTTTGAATCTATAGTCATAATTTACTTTTTCCATTTCTCTATGATATAAAGAATTATATTATGAATGATATAAACAATTTAGGAAAGCTTATTAAGCTATTTATTTTATATTTCCAATTAAATATGGGAATAATGTATTTACTAATTTGTTTAATTCAATAAATATGACTTATACCTTTTGGTGTTATCCGTTGGATCTTATTATAATGCTATAAATCATATATAAACAATTGGTTACTAGAGATGGGATTTTGGTATATTTCATGAATAACCATATTAAAATTGAATCATTGATGGAAAAGTCCCTTTTTTGTGTGAATAAGAGGAGTATAATTGATTAAGTATTTTTTCTCAGGCATGAAAAAATGAAATATTTTAGTTTTTTAGTTCAGGATTAATGCTAGAGATTAATAAATTTATTGAGGTAAATCCATCAGAAAAAGTTCATATTGTAGCAATGTGGACATCAACATGGCACTATAACATCTTTTAATTTACTAACATGGTTACTATAGCCCCAATGGATTTCCATCCATAATTATTATAGAATTGTGGAGTAAATTGGATGTTAAAAAGATATTATAATTATTTATTATTGTTTAAATGTTTTTTTGTATGAGTTGATTTTAATCAAGGGTTTTCATTACCATTCTGTATGCCCTGAAATCTTCTCCAATATATCTTAAATTTTATACATCACCTTGGATGTAGTGATAATTATTGAAAAAAGTAAATCATAATTAATTCATTATTTTTATTATTTTTCATCATCATTATTATATCATTCAAATATATGTTTCCTAATAAAAAATATTTAGAGCTCCTATTTTTTTAGAACATCATGTCACCTTTTAATACATAATTTTTACACATGGATTTATTATGACATGACCCAAACCACTAAGTCCCTACCAAAGTTGGTAGTATCAAAAGTGTTTCATTAACTAACATTTAAAACCCATCATCCGAGTACGTGAGTTATTCCATGGAATAACATGATGTCTATTTCACATCACCACCTACTGGAAACAATTTACTAGGAATCAAACAAAAAACTATCATTTTTTATAATGAAAAAAGATTAAAAAAAATAATAAATCCACCATTAATGTGAAATATCAATTCAATATGTTTTTGTTCTACACACATAATATAAAAGGTTTAAAAAATAATAAAATCTAATAAAGTAATAATCAAATAACATAAATCACTAGTAATAAACAATCCAAGAACTATATCTTATAATTATGATTGAAATTAATGAATGAATAAAATTAGAAAAAATGTTGACTTTGGTGATATGTTGAAATAATCAGATAAAAAAAGACTATAATAATCAATCTCTTTGATCAATTTAAATCATCATTTTGTACCACCTTTGGAATACCCAAATATATATCTAAAATCCATCGATAACATCAAAATGGATGATGTACTTAACATTTATTATAATATGGGTGAGTTGTAATTCCATATAGGTATCCCCCTATACCCCATGAAAATTTTTAAATGTAAATACAATTTATTCTATTTTAATATAAAATTATGGAAATAGTATTATTAATTGATGTTGAATGAATTTTTTGCAACATATAAGATATTTTATATTTCATTAAATGAAAAATATTACCCTTTATAAAAATAGAATAAATTTGATTAAGAAATTAGGGAACTAATTTTTTAAGAATATTATATATTGATTAGAATAATTCATAATGTGACAAAGACAATTATAATGATAAGGGACATAATAATAATTTATAATGAAAAAACATAATAAAATTGTGATTACATAATAAAATTAGAATAATCATTAAAAACCCATCTGTAGAGTACCAACGAATAATAATACATTAATTATTGTAGAAGAAATTGGGAGACCTAGACATAACTTTGGGAAACACTAATAAAGAATCCATTTAATTATATCACAATCTAATTAAACTATATAAAACATGGTTATACACAATCTAGCTAGATAGAGTGGAAAAATACACTATGTAGAATGTGATCCTTACATTAGTACACTTTGAGGAGTCTCATATTAAATAATATATTATTCGTATGTTGATTTAACACATTGAAATCATTTTTTACCATGATAAAAATTAACTGAGTAATCGATAAGTAAAATATATGTACATATAATAAAAAATAATTATATCAAAATGTCTTATTAGAACACCTGTCAATTATGTATTTCCTTTTAAATTATGAATAAAAATATACAAAATATATAATCTAATAGGAAAAATATCATCCACCTTAGAAAATTTCATTATTACATTATCTTATACACTAAATTAAAAGGTGTCCCATATGAAGGATATAATTACATCAATAATTTTTTTTATTCGGTACTAACAAAAATATTATAAAATCATTATATATATTAAATTATAAAATTCTATTTCATATCCTATCAATGCAACATCATTACAATAACTTGTTTAATAAATGTAACAATAACAGAACACTATAAGATGTCATTTAGACTAATAGTTATAAAACATTTCATTAAAATATGACATTACTTCTTCTAGAATAATTTTAGAATCAAAACAACCATTTTAGTTTCAAATAATTTTTGAAAATCATCTAGGAAATTCCATAAAAGACATGAATTTTGTTGAGAAAAGACATATAATTTTATAATAATGTAGAACATGGAAACATTTTATTCTATGATATTTTGAAGAGAAAAAATCATTTCGAAAGGAATCCTTATATTTACATTTTAAAACTATTAAATAATTCAAATTAACAATTATAAACATGAAATAATTTATGGTATCATTTTTTTAGAGTTATGCTTGGATAATCATGACATGAAGGATTTCAGTCCCAAGAAGAGGTGCAATTAAACTAACAAGGGCCAAGATGAACCATAAAAGGACCTTAATGTACCAAAATATTAAAACTCATAAAGTTTAAGACTCATTAAAACCAATATCACTATGTCCATTATAGGGAATGATAATATGAAGTGAATGAATATGGAGAATAAGTAGAGTTGTTAGATCAATTTAACCTATATAATTGGCCCCCACCCATTGATGGGATGAAACAATGGATAAACAACTGGATAATAAGATTGATAAGAATATAATACACCTAATGTTCTTGAATCAAAATGGAGGGAAAGGGACAGTAATTGATTAAATTAATATATAGTGAATATGGGTATTTGATAACACAAAAAATGGATATAATGAATCACGTGTGACTCCCTATATGATAGTTTGATTCATCCATCAATACAATTTTAATCTAAAAAACAACAAAAATACAATTCCTATATTATATAAATAACATATAAATTAATTGATTAATTTAATAATAATTATTTTTTAAAACAAATTATTCTATAAAAACAATTTCAATAGTGTAACTAGAATCATATACCATGATAAATAGGTTTCATTTATTAACCTAATTAAAAACTATTGGTTCTGTTTAATGATGCCTGATACACCTATCAAAAGTAATACACGAATCAATTTAGAGATTAATATTTCACTTTTTTTTTGTGAAATGGATATCTCTTACATATCATCATTTGTAAAATATATTCCCATTGATAGAATTTAATATTTAATTTTTTAAAACATGTAATATTCTTTTCATTTATATAAAAATTATAGGTTATGTATAGAGGTATATATAAATAAATTTATATTTATATACCATATCCTCATTGATACATGTGGTTTATGAAATAGATATAATTCCAATATGTTAAATCTTCTTTATATAAATGATTTATTACAAAATCAGAAAAACCTATATATTATATTTTTACATATATGTGATATATTTTTCAAATGTGTGGTTTGTCCCTTAATTATAAAAACTTATATGTAATATATTTACCTATATCTAATATATTTTTCTGATGTAAAATATTACGAATAGATACAAAATTTTATATGTTATTTATATATATAGATACATGGTATATATCTCTAATGTATGGGTTTTACCTTAGAGCTAAAAAACATATACCTAATGTATTTAATATTGTGTAATATATTTCCAATTTTATTGCTTTACTTTTGTTAAAAAACTGTTAGAAAATATTTTCCAATAGATAATATATTTTATTTTTTTAAAATATGTTATGTAATATGTTGGAATGCTCTATATGATATATAAAATACTAAAAAATAATCTAGAATTAGATGATTTTCCATACCTAACTTGGATAGAACCAAGACACCAATATATTGGAAAATTTAATTTCCAGGCCCCTAAACACATCCCTATTAAATACTATCCCTTTTTAATAATATCAAAACTTTTATAGACCTAAAAAAACATAGTCATAAGCCCATAAATACTCATGATATTCAATTTTTATCCAACAATGACTCCCCAAATGGTCTCCACACAAACAAAATTGGCTAATAATTTAATGTGAATCCTGAAATATAGATAAAATTCAATATTTAAGTGAAATTATACAAATAATTGATGTCTATGTTTGATAAGTATGCCTAAAACATAACTTTTCTCCCACATAATATCCCACAGAATTCCTATATAAGAAAAATATTATTCGAAACATAGAAAAATTAAACTAAAAAACTCATAATAAATGAAAAATAAAATCATAATCTATTTTGATATTATATAATTAAAAACTAACATAATAAATTTCAAATATGAAGTTATTTATTCTTTTATAACTATAAAAATCCACAAAATAACTATAATATTATGAGAATGAAAAAAATATTTCTAAAATAGTGAAACATAATTTCTAAGAAGACATTAGTAGGATGAGAAAAAAATTGAATTATAACAAAACAATAATTGAAAATTTCGAAATTTTTTAAATTTATTGAATGAAAATATGATATTTACCATATTATTGACACCAATGTTTTTATTTTTATCCATTTTCTAAAATATATTTTGGATCTTGGTTTTTCAGCTTAGTTCCAAGTGTGACATGTTTTTATTTTTAAGTGATCCTTGGTGTGTCCTTTATACCATGATCATTGCAATATTTTTATAATTTTTTTTGTGATTAGTGGATTGTTTGGGCTTGGTATTGTCTTGTGGATAGTCTTCACATTATTTGGTATACCTTTATGCCTTCTCCGGGAAACCGTGCAGCCTATGTGTTGGTGGCGGAGGCATAGCACATAGATTGTGCATGTTTTATAAAACCCGATGGCTAGTGGACGAGGAGGTTTTGACTCAGCCTAGTGGTTTTTGAAATGGTTTCAACACATTTTGGTAACTACTTGACCAAATTTTGTAGGTTCCTGGGTTTGTCCATTGAGGGGAACATGGATGGCACCCAGTTATGTAAACTGTGTGGCCAAACAGTGGGAGTTGCCCATGTCATAAATTTTTTGAAATTCCTAGACTACCAATATAGAATTTATAGCCCAAATCAACCCTACTCTCCACCATATTATTATTACATCCCTATGAGTGCTCCTCCTTGTTTATTCAATCATGTCCTCCCTCCCTTGGTGTAGATATATGGTGGTTCTTCTAGATATTTAGATAGATCCCCAAGGTAATCCTCTCTTTTCTCCTCCCTCATAATCAATATTTCATTTTCCCATAAGATCCCTCTCTCCCATGGACATGTGGATCAAGGGTTATTGTTTTCCATCATTTATATTGGGTTATTTTGTGTTTTATGGATCCTCTAGATAGATCTCAGATCTGAGAACCATTGTGGTGTTGTTTCGCATGTATGTTATTGAGGTGTCACGATATTGAGGTTGGATTCACTTTGAATTAGCCTTTTTAAATTCAGGGCCCATTAGTTTCATTCCATTCAAAACTTCCTTATATGATAAATATTTATTTTTTAACATTGAAATATTTTTTTGGTGTGAAAATAGAGATTTCCACCTTTTTTGTGATAATTGGCATTTTGTTTTATAAATGTGCACACCTTGTGTTTGACGAAATTCTAATATGGTTTTCCTAGGTGTTTTGTGGATTGTTAAAAATTTATTTCCTTGTAAATATTATGATGAAATCCTGAGGGTAGTTTTGGGTTTCTTAAATGGATTTAATTAATGGTGTTAACTATAACTAGTGTCTGTGCAGTTCATTAAAAATGAAATAGTATGTGATGATGATTAATGGATGATTTTCCATTTTAACAAAAATAAGTTTTATCATAAATGTTTCATGTAAATAATTAAAAGGTTATTTTTAAAATTAATATAAAATAGAAAATTTTGTGTTTACACATCTTTTTAATGATGTATTTGGTTCTTTTAGAGACGATTGCTTCGTGAAGGGTGTTTGAGGAGCACCCGGTAATTTGTGAAAATGGTGAATGTGTTTACTATAAAAAAATTCCTTGTATAAATATATAATATTAGTTATGTTGATTGATGTAGGAGGACAATACAGAGAGGATCCCTGTGAATTGATTGTGGAAGGGCCAGTTATTGATCCTTGGGGTGACTATGGTATTTCTTTTTGTGGATTATATTATTATATATGTCCATGTGATTGGATTATTGGATTGAATTTTTTGGCTCATTTTATTTATAAATTATTACATGGGATCCTGTGATAGTGATTGAATTTTATAGGAATGATTATCGCACGGGTAAGGTTATTCACTAGCTAGTGGCCCAAAGAATGAGGATAAATTGTGTTAAATTACTATTGGATTGTGGCCCTCAGTCTATACACTATGAGGTGTAGATGAATGTGTTGTGTGTATTAATGTCATATAGGAGGAATGTTCTCAAGGATGATTCAACATTTATTTGTATGTTTTAGATTATTCATGACCACCTTGGTTTCACCCATGCCTATTTTTATTTATATACTTTTGTGGATGATTGAGATTCATATTGCCTTGGTCACTCATATGTGATGGTTTCCATTTCCATTTTTAAGTTATTATTTTGGTATTATCAAGTGTTTTATTTTTATTTCAAAAGTGATGATTTGGCATTCAAAGGATCAGAAAAATGCTTTTAATGGGAAAAGTGCTTTATTTTATCTTATATGTATTTGTTATATTAAATCATCACTTAACCATTAAAAATGATAACATTTATTTGATAGAAGGTATGCGAATATGAAATGAAAACAATGAAATGTAACATTTTTTTAATGGGATAATTCAGGAATGCATTATATATATATTTTCATTCAAAAAATAGTATGAAGATTCAATTATCTTAAACATGTGTCCATTGGGAGTAGATTATTTAAGAACACTTACGATGTTTTAATTAGCATGCCAATAGTTATTTCATGTTTTTTTTCTTATGGTGTAGTTTTAATATTTATACTGATCTCTGTGAAAGATATTTGTTATTGGTATTAGAGAATAAACGTTGGGGTAACATGGATATGTTTTGGTCATCAGGTTCAATTAGTATTTTTCTAATTTTTTTTACTTTATAATGGTGTTAAATATTTTCAGTTCAAATATTTGTATATTATTTTTGGATGATTTGTATATAATTATAGAATGTGGTTATCAGGAACACGCTTTGTGTCGTGTCTTGGATCTGCTTAGGTGACCAGGTGAAGGTTAACCCGGGTTGGTTTGTGACAATATTTTATCCGATAAGTGTATTCATTAAGGTGTTCGGTCAAACGATATTATGTTTTTTTGTAATGTCATAGTACATGGAGTATAATTATCAAAACAATGTATATAAGACGTTGGGACTGTATATACAACACTCTCACTACTAAAACTATGAGTTTCCATTGTATGTATGGTTTTATTTGGATTCATTGGTTCTAGAACATTTTTAGTGTTTGGGATTTGAAATTCGAGTTGGTCCATTGGTCACCATGAGGTAAAAGGGAATAGAAATACATGTGGTGCTAGGGAAATTGTCATATAATATTATAGAAGATGGTGGTGCATTTGGAATATGTCAATAAACAATCTGGCAATGTCAACTAACGACACTAGTATCCCTTATGAGTTTCTGTGAGTTATCTTTGATTTTGAAATGATTTTTGATGAACTTGTTCATTAATTCAAAATTTTTAGTTTGAAAATGGTATTGGTTTGGTTTTTGAAAAAATAAAAATGATGTTTCATAATAATTTTGAAGAGGACATTATAAAATGAATTTTTATAAATTGTTTTTATTAAATGGGGTTGATTTCACTAAGTTTTAATTTTTATAATAAAAAATATAGTATTTTTATTTTTTTTGTTTTGAAAAGAGGTCTTTTAATATGAAAAAGAGTGGTTTTTCAATTATGTTTTAACTAAAAAGAAATGAATTTTTGGTCAACTGATTTTTATATAATTAGATCTTTTGAGCTATTAGAAAATATTTTAAATGAAATGAAATGAATTTTATGATTGAATCTATGAGATTTTTTAGGGAATTTATGAATTGAGATAGATGTATTAAATTTAACAATTCTTTTTTTTACTTGGTGATTAGTGGATATATAAATATTTTTGTGAATTTTTAAATGAAATGTGGATTTAGAATTTGAAAACATATATTGGATAATTTTTTTTAAAATAGAAATGTTTTTTTGATATTCGGTATTTACATAGGTTCATATATGAATAGATATGTTGTGAATGTGGTTAAATTATAATATTTGTTGATGATTTCCTGGTATGGAATGAGTTATTGGATGCCTAGGGTGGAGGAGAAATGTGCATCTGACAAAAACACTATGGTATACCATCGATGAGTGAGCATCAAAAAAATTTCTTTTCATTAAAATATTTATTGGTTATTAAATTTGTGGTGGTTTAATTGCAAATGGTTTTGTGTATTTTTTTAATGATTTTAAGTGCTGTTTGTGTTGTATTATACATTTAAAATCATGATTTTTTTCCATTTTTACACAATTTTTAGTGAGTATTTATAGGATTTTTGGGAATGTTATAGCTCGTTTTCCCCTTTTATGTTTTTATCTATTGAGGTATGTTTTCTTTAATGAGATGGTTTTGACCTAGCTTTTTATTTTTTCATTAAGAAGTGATTTCCCCCCACAAAGATTCAATGGATATCCATGGTGAATCAATGGGAGGTACTCATTATTAGGATTTCCATTTGATCAACCTTATGATTTAATTCTTGTATTTTTAATGTAAAATACACCACAATTCTATGTTCAAGATGATTCTCTTGAATTGTAAGAGTGGATGTGGACAATTGAAATGAACTAGAGAAATATTGTGTTTTCATAATCATTGAAGGTTTATTTACCTACCTTTATACAGGAGGGGTCAACTAGGATGTGTTGAAATTTGGGGTCTCATGATAATCCTAATTAAGATATTACTTGGTGTTTTTTGAGGCTTTATTCATCAGTTGATATTTCATTGAGTTTTCCAAGGTGAGAAAGGTAATAAAGATGAGTAGTTTGTATTAGGGTGATAGTATAGTATTTTAGTACTTTTATAATATTTTGGATCATTTTCCCTATACTCTAGAGTGGGCCATAGATGTTTCCTTGAAGTATCGACATTTTGAGTTTGGGATTCATCCAGATCTATAGTTGAGGTTTTTGAAATGAAATATCACAATTTTTACAAATGTGGTAAGGTAAGATATTAATGATTAGGCTGTGATGGAAGGAGTTATTGACATATAATTTTCAGCTTCAGTTCCAGGATGTAGATACTATAATTCTGGTAAGGAAGTGGTGTAACATTATAGAGCTATTGATACTAGTCATGGAATCAAAAGTCATTTGGATCTTTTATCATCTTATTATATTATTATGGTCATGGTGTATTGTCAGTGTGTCAATAAAAATAATATAAATCCATTATTACAATTTTATCAGAATACCTGTCATGACTGTGGATGCTTATTTCACTTGCAAAAATCCCATTAAGGTGTTTAGAAGAATAGTAATGAGTCTAGTTAAACCTATTTAAAAGGAATCCCAGACCATTTTTAGGATTATGGTGATATACGGTGTTTTGTTTATGGTTATTTCTTTTATAATTTGTATTTCCACTTTAAAAGTTGTGACTGGTGGTGTTCTCGTTGTTTGAAATTTAAGGTAACTTATTGGGTATCTTAATAACAGGTTTAGTGAAGTTTTTGTTTTCTTTTGGAAATCATTATTATCAATGTTCTAAGTTGTGGTGTGTTTGACATGTGAATATTTCCATATATGGGTGATGGTTCTCTATTGAATGAAATGATTTTCATGGTGAGATGTGATCATTATTTTATGGTTGCGGTGTAATAGATGCTTTAAGCATCTAGGCACTTACCTTTGGTCTCAAATTGAATCTATCCACCTAGTTAATAAACCAATGGGGTTGGGGAATTTATTTACTGGTTCATAATTTTGGGGAGATTCACTATAGGTATCATTGAAATTCCACTTGTAATTGATTGGGAAATGATTTTTTATAATGGTGGGGAGTCCGTTACAACCACCCATGTTGAAAATTTTGTTTTGTTTTAGATATGGTCTGGTAAAAAATGGTTTCTTTTGATGTTATTGATTTTTTTTCCAATCTATTGATGTAATAATTAGTATTATTTAGAGTGTGATCAATGGTCTCATTTAAGAAATGATTGTTAATGTCATAGATAAAAGTTACCATTTTATCTTAGGATGTGGATTCATTATTTTATTCATATAAGACATGTATGATCAGTTTGGCAATATTGAGATGTTCTAGGTATGAGGATGTTATATTATGAGGATGTGAAAAGCCTTAGTCATTGTTCAATCAACTGGAATTTATTTCACCTTTTGAGGAGTGGAAATAATTTTTTTGTGTAATTGTCACACATGGGATTTTGTTTTCATCCATTGAATGATGTATCATTTTGATCTGGTTTTTCCCACCATGTTTAGGTGTGATAGGATTTTATTTTGGTTGTGAACCCTGTAACATCATTAATACAATATTTTTCTGTAGTTTCTCGTTGATATTTTAGAGAAGAGTGGGGTAATTTTGGATTTCTATTGGTCTACATGTAGTTAGAACATGGTTTGTTAAACCTCTGGCCTTCAATATGTAACACAATGACTTTTGTGTTGGTGGAAAAAGTATGGTGTATGGCTTGCTCCCAGTTTTTTAAAATGTGTGAAAATATTGTATGGAGGATATGCCTTAAGGAAGCAACATTTTCCACTATGGGAACATGGTTTAGAAAATATGTAGACAAACCATGTAGGTTCTAAGGTTGGCCCAGTTAGGGACACACAGTTGGCACATGGTTTCATAAACCATTTATCCATGTTGTGCGAGCTGTCTAGATCTTAAATTTTTCAAAATTCGTAAACCACCCATAAATTATTTTAACCCTAAATCATCTATATTTTTTCTTCATGTGGTTCATTCAATGACATGGGTGATTGTCCTTATGAATGAGACTCTTCCATCCCTTGGTGTTGGTTTAAGGTGGTTCATCAAGGCTTTGAGCTAAATATTCAAGGTATTACTCTCTTGTCTCCTATATCTTTCTCTTATATCCACTTTATATTGAGATCTATCTCTCCCAATGTCATGTGGATCCAGGGTTCATGATTATATTAATTTATGTTGGGGGTTTTTCATGATTAGGGTTCCTATATATAGATCTCTAATCTTGGAACCTTTGTTATGTGGGTTTGGTGTGTATTGTCAAATATTCGTGAGATTGAGGTATTTTTCCCTTTACACTAGACTTTTAAAATTAATATTAATTAATTTCATTCCCTTTAAATCTTCCTTGAAAGAAAAATATTGATGTGTGATCTTTGAATTATTTTTTTGGGTTTCAAAAATATTATTTACCCTTGTTTTGTGATGAATGTCCTTGTTTTATTCTAAATGTACACACCAAGATTTTGATAAAATTCCCCATTCGATTTTTCATGTGTTTTCGGTGTTTTTAAGGATGTTTTCTCTTTTAAAAGTTTTTGTAACATCTAGACAGTGGTTTTTAGTTTTTCAAATGAATTTATTAATGTTTTATACATATAATGGTGTGTGTGTGGTTCTTTAAAATTGAAATGAAATGCAATGACGATTTATGGACCATTTGGAGTTTTTTAAAAAAATGGATTTTTCATGAAAGTGTGATCTGAAAGTTTAAAATTTATTTGTAAACTAATTTTGAAATGTAAATTTTTGTGTTTACACCTATTTTTAAGATTCATTTGGTTCTTTGAAAAATGATTGGTTTGTGATGGTTGTTTGAGGACCATCTGGAAATTTAATAAAATTGTGAAAGTGTTTATTATGAAAACAATACATGGATAGTTCTCATTAATTGTTTTTTATTGTTGTGGGAGGACCATGTTGAGTGGATCCCTTGTGAATGGATAGTTGCAAGGAAATATATTGATCATTGTTGTAACTCGGGTGATGCCTAATGTATTTATATTTAATATACATGTGTATATGATTGGATGATCGACTAGTATCAGTTGGTTGACCCTCATTATTCATATAAACATGAGGACCAAGAATTGTGAGGAGTGTTTTAGAGAATGATTGTTTCACTATTTATGCAATGCACTAGCTAGTGGCATAGAGCATGGGGTTATATTGTTTTCTATTGTATTGAAATTTTTCCCCTCGGTTTGTACCATGTGATGTGTGTCAGAGCCTATTTTGGAGTTTTGATGTCATTGAATGGGGTATTATTTCTAGGATGTGTTAGAATGTATTAGCATGGTCAAGGTTATTCATGATCTCATAGGTTTTACACATGTCTATTAGAACATAGTTACTATGGAATATAAGTGAGATGCATGATGAAATTTACACCCATATGTTATTATCTCTATATCCATTATTAAATGATTATTGTCTAATTATCATGATTTTTATACTTCAATAAAAAGTAATGAGTTTAATTTCAATGTTTAGTTACAAAAAATTTAAATTGTAAAACGTTTTAGACTCTCTTATACATTTTTTAAATAAAATGATCATTTTACCAATGAAAATGTTAATGATTCTTTAATTGAAAAGAATATGGATTTAGAATGAAAATGGGGAAATGGAGAGTATTTTTCTTTAAGGTGAAAATTGTGGAAATAATTTTTCTATTGTATTTTAATATCGATGTTGATGCTTATTTTATATTAATTTAATTTCATTGGAAGTTGGTTGCCTGGGCATGCATACTGAGTTTTAATACTCATGATTATTGTTCATTCTTGTTTTAGATTTTGGTGTAGGTTTCTACATGATATTTATTTATATGGGAAATGGGTTTTCATAATATCATAGATTTAACCTTAGAGTCACAGGGAGAAATTGTGGTTGTCATGTTTAATTTTGTTTGTGTTGTTATTTGTAATTTTAAATGGTGTAAAAGATGTTCACTCAGAATATTTGTATATTATTTGGAATATATTTTTCATCATTTAGTTTTTCAGTTTTATTATTTGTTTTGGGGGAAAACATTAACCTGTATCAATGTTTATTAATGACACTATTTTCCAGTTCGTGGGAATCGAGAATACCCTTCGGGCCTTTTCTTAGATCTTCTTGGATGACCGATTCAAGGTTGACCTAGGATAGATTGTGGCTTTATCACTAAAAAAAATAAAAAATAATGGAATATGAGGAAACTCACTAAATATATATATTTCAACACATTCATGATACCATTTTCCTAGAAAATCAGCGGCTCTAACTAAAAAAACCCTATTCATTATCTTCATTATAGAGTTTGAGTGTACAATCCAGACCCAACTCTCTCATACATTGACAAACTCAATGTCTCTAAATTAAAAATTTATAAAAGTACCAAGTTAATAAAAAATATAATATATTGATCTAACCCTTTATATTAGTACTTAAATTATTCTCTAAATATGATAGATTATTCCTAGAGACCTATAAAAGGAAAAAGAATCAACTTAATTTAAATGAACAATAATGATTGCACTAACAATGTTTATAAGTCATTAAGGTTTAAATCCTTAAAAAACATAAAATATTCATAAATTTTATCACCAATAAATCATAAATAATTAAATAAGATAATATTACAATTAATATTTATTATTTTTCACTTTATTTAAATGAATTTAATACTATTTAACAAAATAAAAATATAAAAAAATAAATTGTGAAAATAAAATGTAATAAGTAGTTTCTCACAAAACCATCTTACCAGGATTTGATTCAGTAGGTTTGACCTGAGATTATATTAAAGGGATAGTTATATCTTTACATATTTTACTTGAAACATCATTACATGAACATTAAAGATGACACAGATTAAAAAATGTTTGACATGTTAGGAGAACATCAAAAAAGGATTATTATTCCCTAGATAACACACCAATGGAAAAATATAGAGTTATTCCAAGAATAAATCAATGAAGAAAATTGGGATAACCAAATAAAGTCACAAACTGCCTAATCAGACCTAGAAATCCTCTCTCTTATATCAATTTAACTTCCTTTACCAGTAGGAGGCATAATAATATTATCAGTCTCTTCAAGCACTCAATCCATAATTACTTTGTCCAGTATAGCCTATTAAACCATCACTATATAAGATGTTATTACTAATAATGAATATATTAATTAAATATAAAAAGTTATAAATCTTTATAAATACAATTATTTGAAATAATCATATAAATAGACAACATGAAGATAAGTTAAAAATTCTATAAAGAAACAAAATTACTCAAAAAACTTACTAGTAACTCTAATACAAGAAATACCTCTCAATTAAGATAGTCACATTCACATTTTAAAGGATGTACTAATAATGAAATAATTCCATAAAACCTTCACATGTGTGGTCCTGTTATATTCATATCAGAATGATTGATTCCCCCATTACAATCTGAGATTATTAAGGTGTAAAATTTATAAACATAAGTATAAGTGATTATGCATTTTCAATATTGTTATATATCCTCTAAATATTTTGTTATCACATTTCCTCTATAAGGAAATCATGATTCCCCTATAAGATAGAATGAATAAAATGAAACTCCTCTTGTACATTAATTATAGGATATGATATTTGGATAATAAGACTATGCTCCACATATAATGAAATAGGATTAATATATTTAGATAATTTTTGATCTAGAAGAGGGTTCACTTGTTGAGACATACCCATATATCACTATTTTAAATCAATATAAACATGGTGGGGTATTACTGTAAAATTGTATGAAATAAAAATACAATCAACATAGGCCTTAAGAAAAAACCTTTATAAAAATATATATAAAGAAACCAATACATCCCAAAATATCAATATAAATACAACTATAGAGAAACAATACCCATCATTTATTTTCAAAATTCAAAAAACATATGGTAACAATTCCATTCTTCTTTAAAAATTATAACAATTTCCAATTATCAATAAATTTTATGGAAAACCCATTTGAATGATTCCCCTATAATAAACTATACACATTACAAAAGTAACTTGATAGAATTAATAATTGAATGTCTTCAAATAAACATAAACGAGTAATATGAATCCCAATAATGACACCATTAAACTTATTTTACACATATACATTTAAAAATTACATAAAAGTCTCTATATATAAATTCATCACCTTAAATAAAAAAACAATATAATTACTTCTTCGACCGTGAGTCTTCACCCCATTTAAAAGAACTAAAAAAATTAATATTCATGTAAAACTGGATTTTTTTTAAAAGCTTCATGATTTTACTATTAAATGTCTAAAAACTGTTTAGAATCTAAATAAATTAGAATTTTAAGAAATAAAATCAACAGATGTTTTGTTTTCACAATCTAGAAAACACTACTCTAAGCATATATGGTCAAATAAAACCTACCCAAATCAGTATTCATGGTCAATAATTAGTTTTCTTCAATGTGAATAGTATCTATGTGATGGTAAGAACCCTTATATTTTTCAATCCAATGTCTTGGGTTTGTAATGGAAAAATAGAAATATTTAAAATAATTAATTAATACTCAAATAACTCATAAAATATTGATAATTAATTGATAATAGTCTTGATTCTGAGACAAAACTATTTTAAACATCATTAGTAATAGAATGACCAATATGAAACGTGTTTGATAAATACTTAACATAAACTCCCCCCTGATCTTCTATAATTCTATCTTATATTTCCACTGACCTTATAAATAATAAATCTTATTCAATAATATTTTACATGAAACTACCTTCGATATCACTTATCTGGATACTCGATATTTTTTATAGACGGGGTTGAAGTGTGTTCTCAATCAACATGAGCTAGAACTAGTGCCTATGAATCTAACTATACATATATTAGAATATTTTCACTAAAAACATATTATAAAAAACAATATTACAACTTATGATCATTATTTTGAAAAAATGATCACTCACATGGGATAAATAGTTTTGAAAATATAATAATCCAGGTATGTAATAAGTATATAACACTATTCAATATTCAAATACAAAAAAACAAAATTATCCAATTCATGAAAACACAATCAGGAATAAATTAATTGGTGATTAAAAATCCAAATTGGTTGGATACACCATGTAAATAAAATAAAATATTTAAAACAAGCGCTATGAATTCTTTTCTCTAGGCCCTATATGATTCATTTTCACTTAAAACCATCAATATACCCAAATAAAGAACAATAAATCATCCAATTTATCCAAAAAAATTATTTACAAAACTTGAAATATGATATGTGTGTGAAAAAAGAAATATATGTGTGGTCCCTACACCTAATGAATAATCACTAAACATAAACCCATATTTTCTTCGTTTTAAGTATAATTATAGAAAAAATCATAAATTAAATTTTAAATCATGATACATCTTTCAAACATAGAAAACTATTTCTATTTATTATAATGAAAAATATTTTCCATCAAAAAATTCAGGTAATGTCAGTTTTTTTATTAAAACAAAATGTTATTATTAACATATCCTGAATGGAAAACACAGAATTAGACATTCATTATCTTAATGATAAGGTAATAACTTATAATAATATCATAATAACTAAACATCAACAAAATTACATGGGATAATTAAATCATAGTCATCATTAAATGACTACCAATAGAGCCTTAATGAATAATCAAGAAAAAATATTCATGGAAGAATCAAGGAGCATAGAGTGAATATTTCACAATAAATACATAAAATAGATCTAATTAAAATATTATGTGATTTAATATATCTTCGCTAAATTTACTCTATAGTGAATCGCCTAGAGGAAAAATACCGTATGATGAATGTCATTCTTACACACAAAAACTAGTCCAATGGATTTCTTAAATAGTGCAATGCTCATATCTGGATTTCAAACATAGCTGCGCACATATTATGGTTAGATAAAATTGGTTTGTGTAATCAATATGCGACATATATAAACATATAAAAAATAATATTTCTAACTTAATATCACCACTAAAAACAAATAAAAAAGAAATCCCTTTTTCTTTATGAATAACATTATAATTAATATGTCATCAAATAAGGACAACCTCATTGACTTTTCACAATATCAATTATATGTTAACATAAAGACAATAATATAAAAGAGATGACTTCAAGGTTATATATACATCAATAAAAACCTTTTTATCAACATCCAACACGTCCTTTGAAACATATTAACAGAAATCATGTTGTAAAATCATCTTTTTCAACAAAAAATAAAAAAAGAATAAAATAACTCATGTAATCAATGTTATATAAATAAACATTTTAAAAATTGAGTCACCACATTTTTTTCTAATCACATCATTAAAAAAATGATTTATTTCTTTATAAATCATTTAAGAATAAAACCACCCCTTTAATTATGAAATTCATTTGGAAAAAATCTCAACTAAATTTCACCAAACACATGTCTATAATAAAAAATAAATAATATTTATGAACTAGGGAAAACATGAAAACATGTCAAGCCAAGTGATATTTTATGAAAACATACATACTATTTTCATAGAGTATATAATATTAATATTTTATTAATTATATAACATAAATCTCATAACTGAAATAGTATTGAATTCATCAGTTTTTAATGATATATTCATTGAGTAACCTACATCAATACATACATATAAAAAAATGTGGTGCAATTCCAACATAATGGGGAACGAGAAAACTTTACATGGTCATTATGAACAATTAAATTAAAAAACCATAATGAAATACTATACAAAAAAATAAAATGTCTCCGTTACTATATTAATGAAATAAAAGTAGAGGTGTAGAATGTAGAATAATAATGGGAGGGGTTTAGATCACATTACCATGGAAAATCAATCCTGAATAATAAAAATAAATCATGGGTATATACAATGAGAGAGGTGAATGAGAGGTAGAGACATTGATTAGAGGATAGATATAAAATAAGAGAAAAAGGTTCCCTAATTCCATAAATTCAAATAATGGAGAAATTTGTAATTCACAAATATATAATATATCATAAGGCATCATAGAGAGACCCCTAGGTCAAAACATGATTCATCATATAGTAATTTCATAAACTAAAATTACTCCAGGATACCTTTCAAATAATTTATAAATAATTTATATATTATATTATTTATTACATAGTCATTTTTATGAAAAACTATTTTTCTATCCAAATCATTTTTAATAGGACTACTATAATTGTAGAACATGAAAGATATGATTTATCACATAAATCAATTATACAAAATCAATTATATTTTTTAATCAATTATTTCCCATATTAGTTCTAAAAGAACTTTTCAATTCAAGTATTAATGCTTCTAATTAAGAAATAAAGGGAAAACTATTTTGTATCACCATGAAAAATATAATTCCATTATATATAATTATATATGAATAATATTTTTTCCATTTTATAAGAGTCTATTCTTCTTAAGAAAAAGTTTATTTATTATATATATCCCAAATCCCCAACAATAGAAAGGGTTTATGAGTTATTGAAGATTATAATACATTATAAATCCATTATATGTATTTATTATGAAATAGCTAGAAAAAACGATAGGTAATATATTTAAACATATGATATTTATTTTTCATGCATACAGGTTTTACCTTAGGGAAGAAATATACATGATATATTTACCTATACATGATTTTCATTTTCTTATGTATGTTTTTTTGATTCATAGAAAACTGTATGTTATATATTTTCTATTAATTTATTTTTATATTCCATATGTAAGGTCTTTCATGTTAGTAGAAAAACATGTATGTTATATAATTACATTTACATAATATATATATACAGAAACATATATATATTCATAAATATAATTTCCCCGTACTCATAACAAGCATTACATAATAGTTTCTAATATATATTATATTTATATTTTGAGAAATAAAATACATAAGATATTGAAATCATTGTGTATGGTTTTGAATATTATAGCATCCTGTAGCAGTGATCGACATTTCAACATAATTTAATTAAAATATTCAATTATAATATATTCCCATGATCGTTTGGGTTTTGAGTTTTAGAGAATAAAGAAGAAAACATTAACCATCAAAACCCATGTTCATTGTGTTATCTGGAAATTTTACCCATTATATATGAAATTAAATAATCACTAATGCGTCTTCAATAACTCTCATAAAATTTCCATATATGAAACTCTTTTTTCAAAATTATACATTTCATGTCTGCATAACATAGAAGAATTGGAAAATAAGAAAGGGTTGGGTCCAGATTCACATTAAGGGTAAACATAAATGATAACAATTTTATGTCATTAATGATCATGATATGAGAATACGAGTATAATCAATAAAGAGAATAAAATGATACAAAAATAATAATAAATCATAAACTATGGTGTAATCCTTAGCATAACATAATACAATAATGAGTCAACAAACATTTTACATTATAGAATAACGTAATAATTTGAAAAAGCACAAATCTATTAAACATATTTTAATTATGGAATAATATTCTTTATAGATAAATAATACATCAGTGATCCAAATCTATAGTTAACACACTAATGTGAAACTAATATAGACTCATGAATCCTTATGGATGGTAGGAGTAGTATACTCAAGAGGGGAGGGGGGGGGGGGGGGTGAATTGAGTACCTATAATTTTTTTTTAAAAAATTAATTATTTGAAATTCCACAAATATCTAAAATTCTATTGCATTGTTAGCAAGTAGGGACTTAATAAGAGCTTGAATATTCAATTAATTGATAAAAATAATAATGAGTTCTTAATTTTATAAATTTGATAATAATTAAAGGCATTGAAACTAATCTAATTAGTCAATATAGTTATAAACACTTGCTATGACTAACTATCAGATTTCAAGTTAGTTTTTTGAAATATGTCACAAAATAGAGTAAAAAATTGTAAAAACACATTGGAAATAAAAAAATAAGATCGGTCTCATGTAGAGAGTTAATCCTCTCCCCATTGTAATTAACTTCCACCAAGTTGTTTTACTAAATAAATAGTTTGATCCACACCATAGATCAAGGTTCAAAATAGCATATAGGGAAGTCCAGTTCAACCTTGACATCTACCACAATTATTCGTGGGATAGACAAAAAATAGGTCAAAGACGACCTCTTTCAAAGTTCCTCATGAGATAAAAATGGATAACAATAGTGTGATATTGATGATATCATCTACCCTCTAGTTATTCAAAATAGTCAGTGTGTGTGTAAAAGATAAATACACACTATATAAAAATGTAACTAAATGAACACAATAGAGATAAAGATGTGTTGTTTGGTTTAGAAGTCTCTGTGCATTGTGCGGTTCACCTATATACTTGTCTGATGAAGTGGATTTGATGTTTTATCCCTCTCATTTAGGTTGAATGAAAATAGTCTATCGTATTCTAGCATAGGTCTTTCTCTATGGTTGTGCAAGAATATTCTTCTCTATACGAGATATAGTAAAATAGTTTTTCTATTCGATGTTCTGCTTGGATGAGATTGCATTGTGTCTTCTTTTGTTTTTGAGTTCAATGTAGTTTCATGAGAGTTGTAGATGTTCTTCACTATTTCACTCACTAGAAACCACCACACTATTATCTTGATCAATCTAACTTCTTTCTTTTATAATAGTACTTATTTTCAATAGCTGGCAAGTAGAATGTACATTCTATGTTTATCAGCTCATCATACCTCATACTGTCTATTAAATATCCTACAAAGGATTATGAAATGTATCTTTATCATTAAAGGACTCAAATATGACTGTTATATATAATATTAATATATGGAGTTTTAAACAGTCTATTGGAAACTCATCTATCGATGTCTCCTTCTATCAGTGTATTGTTCGATCGGTGTCTCCTTCTATCGATGTCTACTTTTTTATTATCTTCTTTAGTCTCTATCTCCTTCTATTAGAGAGATAGTTGATCTATCCGTGCAACTATTGATCTACCATTGACTAACTTTGACTAGCGACGAGTCCTTTTGTCTGTAGCCCCATGCAACAGTAGGTCACTTGGACTGAGGTAGTTCATCTGCATCGGTGGGTTATATTCAACAGTGAGTCATCTATGACAGTTTAATGTGCAACAAAGAGTCATCTGCATCGATTCCATCTGCATCAGTGAGTCTGGTGTATATTTCCAATGGTGTCAACTTCAGACACTTAGAATATATTTCTATTTGAAATGTTTTTCAGTGAGTCTTATTTTTTCAGTGATTCATCTGTTTGTCAGTGTCATTGAATCATACTTAGATAATTTTATAATTTATGTCTATCTTACAATTCATCAATGATAGATAGTGTTTATACCCATAAACACATAGATAATTAGTTATAATCTTGTTTAGACTTAAACACACACAAATAGTTATATGATTTAAATGAAAATATATTCAAAATTATTCTTTGACATAATTTAGGATATGACATGAGGTAAGATATATGATAATTAATGAAATAATTTTTGATAATTAAAACCATTATAGTCATAGATAGTAGAAAATAGTATATATGGGAAAAAGATTTCCTCCTTTTGGATGATCACTAAAAAAGGCATTATTTTGTACCATTGGATAATTATTAAAGTAAACAATCTTATTAGTATCTCCCATAAAGATAAAATAATGTATCAGAGATATTATTAAAATGGTGCATCAATGATAATAATGAATAAACACTTAAAAATTCATAATCTCTTAATAATACATTATAATTATCTCTTCGTTATAATAATTCTTAATAAAATTCTCCCCATTTTGGGAATAGCCAAAACATGAAGGTGGAAAACTAAAAATAGGGAAATATCAATCATAAGAAAATTACACTCAATTAGAAAATATATAATGACTCTCCCTTATAAAAAATGATCACTCCACGCTAAATGGAAGGGTCAAAGGGTTCCTTCCCCTTATCGTAAGGATTAATGGATTGTTCATCGGGAGGGTCAGGGTGAGATATAGGAGGGTATGAACGGATTTTGAGAGGATCTATAGGCACTCCTTCAAGAAGTGTAGAAGCTATGGTAGGGCTATGCTGAGAAAAAAATCCAAGGCTGATTCATTTCATTAATGACAGGTCTGATCTAAGATAATTCCCGAGAAACTAACTTACGAGCATGAGGAGGTACTAAACTAGTAAGGAAATGTGGTGCATCAAGATGTACCAAAATGGGTCACTTTGTACATGGTGATATGGTTTTAACAGCTTTATGAACTCTTCAATGATCTCTCCACCATATTTCATTACCTTTTTGAAATCATCTTTGTTTTCCATAAAATGTTCCTACAAGGGAGTGAATTATCTCATATTCTGAATATGATCATCAAAATAATTTCTCCCTGGAGGGAGAGTAAGATTGGTTCTAAATACATAAACACACTCTTCATTTTGTTGTTTGTGATGAGTTTGGAAAAAACTCATTAATAGTTTTTGTTATCTCTACCTAAGTGTGTGAATAACTCCTTGTATAATACTTAACATACTCATTCACATTATCTGAAGTGTCCTCAACCTTGGACAGACTATAAATTAAAGAATGCAGTTATTCTTTCAAAAATGAACTGATAGTAGTATGATCTGCAGATTATTAAGACTAAACAGGTGTCGAAGAGGTTGAAGCAAGAGGAGAGAAGGTAATTTCATTAACAAATTTTCTTATGTTTCCAACTCAAGTGATTTAAAGTGATAAAAAATATTTTCAGGTCCTTTCATGACACTTTCCATTGTATCTATGTACTCAGTGGTCAAATCATTTATGCTAGTGGTTAAATTAATTATTTCATTCTTGATCTTAGTGTTACATATCGAAATTGTTTCTACAGTTGTTATTAAATTTTGATTAATATATTTAATCACCATCTTGAAAAATGAGAGAACATCAGATTGAGATACACTATTTGAGGTTGGATTAGAGCTATATGGTCCAACATGCTATACACTATCAAATATAGATCTAATAGATTTCAAATTTTTAGTCAGATCATTATTCTCTCTCATAGCATTATCAATTTAATATCTCATTTGATATTTTTTTTAATTTCCTATAGAGGTACATATGTCATTATTTAATGTTTCAAAATCACCCTTAGTTACATAGTCACTAGATGAGGTATCATCCTCTAGTTCTATTGCAGATTGTGAAAAGACATCATCATCATAATCTTCATAATGCAATCATAGAACCATATAACCAGGTTGCCTCAACCATTAATCCAAAATATCTTAATATATAAGAGTAAGAGTATTAAGCTTCACACTTCCTATTTGATTATCTTTATCAACTTGAGCTACTCTTCATTGAGGCTCCCCCACAATGTTATCCTTCTTGGATGATTGATCCCCCTCTGTAAATGATTCATATCTTGGTTGAATCTTCTTATGTAGAGATATTTTTCTAGGAAATACATCATGAGAAACCAATTCTTCTAGAGAAAAAATTTCATGTTGAATAGTACCCTAAACAGATTCCCCAGTATAAGCTTCAACAAATACCATACTAACAGCATATGGATTTTCATCAGGTTGACCAAATTCACTATCAATGCCACTATTACTAAATTCTCCATTATCATTATCTTAATTTTTATAATTTCTAATGTCATCCACAAGTTTCTCATGTTATTTTTACCTGATTATGCATCACTATCCCAAGTACCTTCTTCTTCATCTTCATCTTCTTCTTCACTAGATTCATTGGAATATTCTACAAATTCTTCAACATTTGTTTCTTAACTTTCTATAGATTTGAAAATTGGTTCATGAGAGTGTATGTCCAAATGTTGACTTGAAAGTCCAATAATTACTCTTTTTGTTGGTCTAGTAGTGTCTGGGTCACTTATATCATCAACTGATGATCCCACATCTCTGAGAGGAGTACTAAGCTTCACTTCCAATACATAATAATAAATTACTTGTTCATATAGAAAGAGGCCCGGATCCACTATATCCCTTGGTCAAACTAGATGATCTATAGGATTTAACATTTTAATAAATCTATATTTATAACCAACCCATTCCATTATACTTATGTTTTAGTTAATATAAATTCTCAGACTAATGTTAGAGCATAATTAGATACCACAACATTCATGAACTATAACATCCTGAACATCACTCACAGAACAATTCTCCTTTTGTATTACTGAAATCATTCTAAAGTAGAAAATATAATTTGACATACAACTAGGTTTTACCAAGACATTTATGTGCACAAATATATATCTATGTAGACTCCATTTAACTCCTTTTTTATAAAATACACCATCTATACATCCTGATAGTTGGGAGATGAAAATTTCCCTTTCCTAGGAAAAATTTTGTGTTTAATAAACATAAATAAAATTATACACTCACCATTCAATACTGAGGTAATGGTTAACTTATGTTCTTCATTTCAAGATATCTCTTTCAGAGATGTCTTATAGAAAAATTATTCACTTTTAGGAGGAGGAGTACCCTGATAATAATAAAAAATTCCATCCATAGGGTCCATAATACATTCATCCCTACATCTTGATGTGAAAGAAATTCTATCCCCTTTTACAGTTGAGATGACCCATGCTACATCAATTCTTCCAACAGAAGTTCCATATTAATGTTAAATTCATATACTATATTTAGGTATAAGACTCTATCATTTTTTAGAAGCCATTCATGCCATCCTTGATCTTTCAGCACTTTAAACAACAAAGACTTTATCTACAAGATCTATTCCACCGGTACTTCTTTCTCTGAGATACAACAAGGATTACCATACTATGATTTAGAGGACTCAAAGGTTTTCTCGATTCAACATTATATTTATTGGAAGCACAAGAATCACCCTCTTTCAGGTCTCACATTAAACATTCCATTTCAAAAGGTTAATTCTGGTGGTGATAAGATGAATGTTCGGGGGTAATGAAAGAGAGCATAGACTGAGGGAGAGAGAGAGAGAGTAGAGGTAATAAAGTATAGTGGATCGATTCAAAATTATATCATTTTGGGATTTTGAAATTACAAGATCACAAATTGGTGAACCAATTAACTGGAATTAATGAAATAAGGTTGTTTTGATAAAAAAACATATAGAAATAATGAGTCATCAATATCGACACGATATACATTATAAATCACTAATGTTGATTGCATGACAACGGTGTCAGTATGACAAAACTGTCGGTGTGACAATGGTGTCATTGTGATAATGGTTTCAGTGTGACAATAGTGTTAGTGTGACAACGGTGTTAGAAGGACAACAATGTCTGCATGGCAATAGTGTGCCATGACAAAAATTTCATCATGACAACTTTATAGAAAAATACAAAAAGAAAAGAAAACCTAGGGTCTTACTGAATGATAATTCATAACTCATGTATGATGTAAATAATACTTTCAGAGTTCAATGGAATAGTGAATATGTTAGCAAGATGATATTATGTACTAATAAACTATAAACTGATATCACCCTACTGATAATGATCACTCAAAAAGTGATGTCTTACATCAATATGTTTGGTTATAGAAAATGAAACTTGGTTCTTGTAAATTTTAATAGCACTTGTATTGTCACATTTTACAGGAAAATATCTAAATTGATATCCATAGTCTAGAAGACTGTTTTTCATCTACAAAAGTTTTCACAATAGTTACTAGGAACTATGTATTCAGCTTCGACTGTAGATAATGAAACATAATTATGTTTCTTGCTACACCATTAAACCAAATACATTCCCAAAAAGTGACATGTTCTAGTGGGTTTTTCAATCAAACTTGTATCCCCTAATTTCAGCATCAGAATAACACTATATATCAAAACAATTACCATTGGGGTAAAACAAACCAAAATTGATTGTATGATTAAGGTATTTCATGAATATTATAACATAATTTAAGTTATATTATTTGTAGTTATCTTGAAAATTGGAACACATACACTCACTAAACATTTTATCGAGCCTTCAAGCAGTCATGTAGAGAAAACATCCAATCATTTCACTAAACTTGGTTTGATAAACATATTTACTCTCTTCATCAACATCCAACTTAAAAGTAGTAATCATTGGAGTGTAAATTCTATTAATTCAATCAATGTAAAATATTTATAAGAAAATATTTTGAGTATTTACAATGATTTATAGTGATACATTTTATATTTTAAAAAATATGAAATCCAAGAAAGAATTTTAGTTCACCCATCAAAATCATTTCAAATTCATTTTTCATCATATTTGAAAACTCAATAAAGAAATTATTTCTTGAATATCCAGAAATAATATCAACAACAGAAATTTGAACTACTAAAACATCTTTATATATTAATTATTATAATGGTATTATGATGAATAATTCATTATGTAAAGCCATTGAAAATTAGAAAAATACTAAATCTATTATAAAAATCTCATGGAGCTTGTTTAAAACCATATAAATATTTTGTTAATTAGGAAATAAGATTTTTAAATTTATGTTTTTTAAAACTGGGGTGGTGTTCAACAAAAAAATCCCTCGTCTATCTTCCCATTTAGGAATGCAATTTTAACCTCCATTGGATAATGTCTGAAATTAATATGAGAATAATAAAAAAGTAGGATTCTAACAACCTAAATTCTAGCAAAAAACTAAAAAATTTTATTCATAGTCAATGATATCTTCTTGACTATAACCTTTTACAACCAATATATCTTTTTCTAACAATATTAACAGATTCATCTACATTGTTCTTAAACTACTACTTAGTGCCTATGGTCATTGTGTTTTGGGGTATATCCACATGCTTCCAAACATTATATATTTCTAATTGGTTAAGTTCTTCTTGCATAGAAATCACTCAAAATTTATATTTAATTACATCGTTGATGTTTTTAGTTTCAAGTTATGCCAAGAATGCTTGATATTAAACCTAATTTCAAAGAGAAGATCTAATGAGTGGGCCATTGTCCAAATATCCAACAAAAGAATCTAATATATGGTTTTTGAGAGATGTAGTTAGTATAGAAAAGTAGGGGCTCGTAACATTAGGATCATCTATAGGTTCAGGTACATGTTGATCAAATTATGATGAATTTTTAGAACTATTTGATTTAATAGATTGATTGATTATAGGATTATAATATCATACATTTAGGTCTAGGTTTGAATTAGCGTCTTCAAGGTTATCTAAGGATATATTAGGTTTATGTGGATCTATTTCATAAAATTTGATATGCATAGATTCTTCAACACATGTGGTTCTATTATTAAAAACACTATTGGTTTTTCTAGAGGATTATTATCATAAGAAAATTCCTTTATCACTCATGGATGAAATATTTTTATATATTTTACTTTGTTTTATGGATATAGACATTGCATAAAAAAATAAAATAAATAAAACTAGGTTTTAATTGTTCCACAACTCACAAAGAGTCTTCTTAAGGATAGGTCTAATTAATACATTATTAATTATATAACAACATGTATTTATATCCTCTTCCCAAATTTAAATTGTTAGATCATATCCATTAGTCATTTTTCCTCTATCTCTTGTATTGTTCTGTTTCTTGTTTCTACCAATCCTTTCTGTTGAGGTGTCCTAGGTGCCGAAAAGTTATGACAATATCCATTGTGTGAGAAAAATGATTCAATGTCTTGATTTTCATACTCATGGACAAGATCAATTCATAAGGATATAATTTTCCCCCCCTTATATTTTCCACTATTTTATCATACTTGGTGAAGTATGTAGATGATTCACTTTTGTGAGAAAAGAAAAATTTCATGAAAATAAGGATTCTAAATTAATATAATATACATTTTAATTTCTAAATGCAGAAAATATTAATTTATTTTTATAGTTAAAAACATTGGAAGAATATTTTTCAAATTTATCATGAAATCCATATTCACATAATTGTGAAATAATAAAAAAATATAATTTAATCAATCAACAAAAAAGTACTTTAGAAATTAAGACTGAGTTAGATTTTCCAATCTGGCCTAAGACAATTATTTTTTCCTTTAGCGTTGTCACAAAATGTGACATATCCACCATAATCTTTTATTAGGTTCCTGAAGATTGAATTATATCATGTCATATTACTTGAAAATCTACTATATATGTACCATTCAATCTTACATGATCTCTTCAAACAACTTTCAACAATGATAATCAATCAAAAATTGATTTGGGTACCAAGACTTGTTTGGTTCTAGTGACATTACTATCAAATTCTTAAATTACCCACATTTTCATTATGGAATTCCTATAAGAATGATGTAACATATTTGAAATGGAAACTATATGTTGTCTAGGAAAAATAGAGGTAGTAAAGTATTTTTCAGAACATGTATGAGAAGAAGAGTTTTTTTAGTGGAAGAACATATTTTTGTGATTTAGTTACAAAATGTGTTTTAGATTAGTTTCTATGTCTAAGATGATATCAAATACCAAAAGTGTAATTAGAATATATCTGCTTACCATTAACTTGAGTGAGTATATCATTCCAATTGGTAAAATTTTCTAGATATTTATTTAATTTCTCATTACACATTTTTAATTCATTGTTAACTTTGAGAAGATGATAATTTTTTCTTCTTTTCAGTTGAATAGTTTGATATAATAGTTATAGTATGACCATGTTGTTTCTTTAAATATTTATCTTTATATTTTATTTCATTGGATGTGTCTTCTAGAAGGTTAAAATATTCATATAGTTCCTTACTTGTCATATTTTTAGGATGAATTTATGTTTCAGAATAAAAGGAATTGTGTGTAGGAGAGTTTAATTTTACCTTATATGTTTTTATCATAAAACACATATTTTCCATGTAATAATTCTCATTATGAGATAGTGCTGATTCATTGGAATTATCAATAGAAGAACTTGAAGTTTCATTCAATTATTTATTATATTTCATATCTTTATACTCATACAATTTTTATACATTAATTTAGGACAATCAACATTGACATGTCCTCTACTCCTACATTCGTAATAAATAATCTCCTCTAATTTGTCATTTCTTTTCCATACCTTATTCCAATTTCAATTGTTGTCATATTTTCCTTTATAACTGGGCTTCCTAAAAAACATTCAATTACTTTATAATTTCTTGAATCTTCAGCCTTTTTGAGCCATATCTTCATCACTATATGATGTTTATTAATCATTATTGGAGCTTTCAATAGAGGCTAGAATCTTATCTTTTTTATTATTAATAGAGTTAGTAGTCGTGGTGGCTACAAAATTTATCTTAGTTTAATCCTATAATTATTTTTGACTTTTAGCTATTCATCATACATCATATGTTTTCCAATGAGTTCTTTGACATCCAATTTTCTAAAGTGTCATGATTATCTAATTGAGAAAAAATATCATCTCCATCTATCAAGTAAGAATATGATAATATTCATATTTTTTCCTTTGGCAGAAACATCTCTTTCCAAAGAGATCATAATATTCACAATTTCATAAATTCTGAGATACATGTCAGAAATAGGCTCCTCAGACTTCATCCTCATGTTATCATATGAAATAGTATATGTGTTATGTTTCATTTCCTTAACACTAGAAATACCTTCATGGGAAACATTAAAAGTATCCCAATTTTCATGGGCTCTTTTATATGCATAAATTCTGTTAAATTCCTCATCTACTAAAGAATAGTTTAAGTAATCCATGTCATTTAAATTGTTTTTATAAGAAGTCTTAGATGAGGTATCCCATGTAGTTTTAGTAGTATCAAGAATCTTATAATCATCTACAATTGAAGACCATATTTCAAAACACATACTTTCTATGTTCTTTTTCATTTTAATTTTCCATTGACCATAATTTGTTCCATAAAAGAATTGAGGCCTGTTAGCAGTAGCGCATTCCTACCTATAATTAAAAATAATATTCTAGAACAACATTTTAATGATATGTAAATTTATTATTGATATGAATGTAAATATATTTGAAATATAACATAAATCACAGTTAAAAAAGTATAATAAAGAATTGAAAACTAAAAATTCCTAAAACCATTAATACTAAATGTTTTTAAGAGTATATTACTCAAGAGGTGGGGGGGATTGAGTATCTATAAAAATTTCTAAAAAATGGAATTATGTGAAATTCCTGAAATATCTAAAATACATATTCCCAGTTACCAATAGTGATTTTATAAGAGCTTGATTGATTTATTAATTACCCAAAAATTGATTAGTTATTAATTTTATAAATATGATAATTAATAAATCTATTGAAACTAATAAAATAATTAAATACTATTATAAATATTTGATAATACTAAATATCAATGTTCAATTTAGTTTAATGAAGTATGTGGTAAATAGAATAAAAACAATAAGTAATAACATATTACAAATAAAACAATAGGTTTAGTCTAAAGAATAATATTAATCATCTACACTAGGTGATATATTGACACCCTGTAGTTAAAATTAATAAAAAGTTTGATCCACACCCTGTATTGGGGTTCACAATAGCACACAGGGCTGTCCAGGTCACCCTTGACCTCTACCACATTCTTTCATGAAAAAATAGGTCACCCATGACCTCTTCCAAAATTATTTTTGGGATAAAAATGAATAAAATGATTGTGAGACTGATATTATCATGTATCTTCCTATTATGAAAATAGTCAATGAGTGTAATAGATAGATACACAAACATCTCAGGAATGTAACTAAATGAACACAATAGAGATAAAAATGTAATGATAGGTTTAGAAGGCTCTATGAGTTATGTGGTGCAACTATGGACTCATTTTATGAAGTGGATTTTAATTTAGAGCCATCTCCTAGTAGTTGACAGAAAATAGAGTGTGGTATTCTGGCTTCCATCTACCGGTATGGTGTGCAGGTATATTCTTCTACTTCCTTGAAATGATGAAATAGTTTATTTGTTAGATGTTCATACTGGTTGATATTGACTTGTGTATTCTTATATTATTGATTTCATATTGGTTTCATGAGAGTTTCATATGTTTTTCAGTATTTCACTCACATGAATGCACCACATGGCTATCTTGATACGTCTATCTTCTTTCTTTTAAAAGGCATCTTATTTTCGCAGGCTTACAAAGAGCATGTGCATCAGCTCATCATACCTCATACTATCTTCTAATGGTCCTGTAAAGGATTATAAAATATTTCAGCATCATTAAATGACAAAAATATTACCATTTAAAATAATATTTATAGAAACAATTTGAAACAGTCTATCAGTGACTTGTTGTCAATGTATCCTTCTATCAGTGTCTCCTTTTATTAGTGTCTCTTACAGTTGGTGTCTCCTTCTATCAGTGCTCCTTATATCAGTGAGAAATTTGATCTATTAGTGAGATTGTTGATCTATCATTGAATCATTTCAAATAGAATTGAGTCCTTTCATTGGTAGCCCCAGGCAATGGTAGGTCACTTTGACTGACTGTAGGTCATCTTCATCAGTGAGTCATATGCAACAGTGAGTCATATACGTCAGTGTCATGTAAAAAAGTGAGCCATATATGTTGGTTGCATGTGCAATGGTGAGTCCAGTGAGTCATTATAATTGTGTCGTCTTCACATACATATAACATATGCATGTTTGAACAATATGTCAATGAGTCAAATGCCTTTCAGTGAGTCACATGTCTGTCGTTTTCTATGTGAAATACATAGATATTTTTAGACGTTTTTTCTGTATTACAATTATTCAATGTGAGAGTGTTAATGTCCATAAACACATAGATAATTAGTTATAGGATTTTTTGGACATAAACACACATAAATAGATATATGAATAAAATGATCTGATATTCAAGATAATTATTTGACGTAATTTTATATCTGACAAGAGGTAATATATATGTTAATATATGACATGATTTGTAATAATTTTAACCATTATTGTCAGATATAGTTCCCAATAGTATCTATGGGACAAAACTTATTTCTTGAGATATGATCTGTTATCTAATGTATTAAAGAGATATAATGCACCCCACCAGTCATTCATCCATACTTATTTGTGCCACATAAAAATCATTTAGTTATCACATAAAAAACAGCCCATGGAAATAAAAATGGGTTTCATAAACATTTAAAAAGGAAATAATTCATTTTTTATTTCATAAATATCCCATATAAAGAAATTGTGCTTCATTCCAACAAATTATTATAAATATACAGAAATAAAATTTGATTCATTCAACACATTGTAATCAAATCCTGAATAAAAAATGATTTTTATATCATTTTCAAATGTTTTCACATAATGAAATTAATTATAATAAATTCAGTAATCGAAACATGATAAACCCATCAAAAATAAATATTCATCCAACAAGTTTAATGTAAAATTATAGGTAAATACCATTTGATCTTGATAATTAATCATGTATTATTTATAATATATATATATGGTATATAATTATGACAAAAATTTCCCCAATAATTTTAAGAATGAAATATAGTTGAACACCAAAAAATAAGTGGAATAGAACAATTAGGGTATTCCTAATAAAAATTAATTAAGTGAATATTTTGGATTATTCATAGTGGATGATTAGGATAAAAATTGTAAGTGATGTAAAAATATTTGGAAATGAAAGAAATCGTTTTTTAATATACTAATTTAATAATACATTGTGTCAAAGGAAAATGAAATAGTATTTTTTTATGATTGTTTGGAAAATAACTTCAGAAATTAGAAACACATAAAATATTTTGAAATTCAGTAACAAAATATTTTCAAAAATTAAGAGAAAATGAATTTATATTAGAAACCATGAAACCATATATATATAAACAATTATTTTAAATTAAAATGTTTTTGGAATGATTTTTTTACATGTAAATGTTAAAAATATTATCTTTTAAGATTTTTATAGAAATTCACCATGTGAAAATTGATAAAAAAAATTAATGTATTTAAAATAAATTCATGTTTTTTAAATTTAAATAAATTATTTATTTAAGAATATATATGTAAAATAAAAAATCAAATCTTATCACAAATTTCATATGTCAAAATTAAAACATGAAACTAGAATATATTTTTTATAGTTATATACAATTTTATAATTTAATTTATATAATTTTGGTATTTATATTTTCTGATTAATTTTGGTATATTCATGTTTTAATGATTTTTAGTGAATGAATGGAATTTGATTATATAAATAGATATTATTCATTTATTAAAATTACACAAAAATGTCATTATTTACTTATTTTTATCATCTATCACCAAAAATGATAATTTAATAGTCAACCAAATTGGAATCTATTAGCATTGTTTATGTTGTTGGTTAAATGAACTAGAATAAGAACATAACATATTCGATAGATGATTATGGAATGGTTTATGTTTGAAAGAAATATAATATTATAATAAGGATCATATTTAGTTTTTGATAATGTAATATGATATAAATTGAAGGATTTTTCATAATAATATATCATATATGATGATACTTAATATTATGAATAAATCATTTATTTCTCATTATATACGCTTCTTGATGGATGAATTTACCAAAAATATTTATTTCTTGTATTATTAATAATTAGTTAAGTCTGTATTTTAAAATTCACAATAATTTCATTAACATAATATTTATAAATTTAACAAATTCTCTTGAAAAATTTTTTTTTTAGTGATGAAATGATAAATTTTAATTGATCATTCCCTAGAGGAGGTAATGAACATGGAAATATTGATTATGATTTCATTTTCCATTGAATGGAAAAATGAAAAATATGGAATGAACTTTTATAGGGAAGAAAAATAAATAAAAGAAATGATATATTAAGTTCCCTATTATTTCTAACCTTGTATGGTACTGATGAAACTATAGATTTTACATTATTTATGTGATCGTCCACACGACACACAAATTAAGGTTCTGTTTTTATTAGATGATATATAAAGGTGGTTAATGTTTCTACAATCATTATCATAAAATTTCATAATAATATAAATATTGAAGCAATTATTTTATTATCATAAAATGTAATAAGTGTAAGAATAAGTTCACATTAAGAAATAATCACGACTAAGGAGTGGTTATAAATGTATACCACACATCATGGATTATCTCTTTTTAGGAAGTTGTTAATCATGTTGTAGAGGCTATTTTGAGAAGTCTATAACCTATAAAATGTCGATAGCATTTTTTTGGATAAGGTTGTGAAGATCAATAACAAAACATTGTGGGTATAGAGTGAGGGGAAGTGAGGAATGATGTGTATGAGTTTAAAATAATACATTTGTGAAATGTATAAAATAATGTCTTTAAATTAAATTTTTTTCATTAATGTTAAAATATGAATTTTTAAGAAATTTTTTGTGTGAAACATTTGAATTTATAAATAAAAACTTTTGGTCTTATAAAGTGGTTTATTTAATTTATGATTCAATCATATATATTAATAATTTCATGATAGTCATGTTATTTGTAAAAAATTTATTTTACACAATTCACCAAATTATCAATTTTCTTGAAAAAAACCAAAAAATAATCTTAAAATAATATGTACATTTTAAATATGAAAATTTATAAAAATTTTATCTAATTCAAACTCTAAAATTAATAAATGTATCTTTTTCAATGATAATAAAAATATAAGAAGAAAATTGTGTTTATTTAAAAATGATATCTTGAATATTTTTATTCAAAATATTATTTCATATATTTTCTAATTTAAAAGATTTTTATATATTAGTTCTAATAAAATTTAAAATGTGGTCAATATAATTTTTTGTATAAAATATAAAAAAATAAAAAAAAAATTCTTTAGAAAACATTTATTTTATATTAAATAACCCCCAACCATTTATAATGAAAAAATATGATTTATATAATATCGTGATATTAGTAAATTTTTCATTTTCATCATTGTGATTATTATTAAATTTATATTTCTATAATATTAATTTGTTTATTATATTTTGGTATTTCATATAAATCATGTAATTGATAATCATTCATAAAAAAGTAGATAGTAACAAAAAATTCATTACCAAAATACTACAAAAGATTCAACACATAGACATATTTTTAACCATCGACCAGCGTAATACCAGAACACATATATTTTTTCATATTTTATTTAAAGTATCACAAACATATCCGCATGTCATCTCAACCATGTGGAATAATATCCATACACACCCATTCCATTAATAACTCAACTTTAGAACATACTAAAACTCATTTATTAATTCCAAGCCTACACGGACCCCTCCCCGACATGGTCCCCACACAAAAGGTTTTCCAATGATACGAATCAAATATATTAATAGAGATAAAACATAATAAATAAATAATATAATTTTTATATGTTTTATTTGGGTGTGATAGAGTGTTCATCCATAATCCCACCACTAATGGCCACAAGGCGATGGTTTCGGGCTCGACTGGATAGTTTATCAGGGTAAAACCTGAACCAGTAATTATTTGATTCATTGGATAAATCAAATATTAATAATTATATAAACATTATTAAAAATTAAATTTATCAAATGAATATTGACAAATAAATGGTTTCCAAAACAAAAATTATCATATTAAATGTGAATTTTAAAATTCATGTAATTAAATTAGAAGAAATAATACATAGTTCATGAGATATTTCATTTGTGTAGATGTTAATCATATGAATCAATTTTTAATAATTCAGAGTTTATATTGTTTAATCATTGTTCAGAATCCCCTAGTAATGATTTTCTCGTGCTCTTATAATCTCTAAATGACATTGGTGATCCCTTGGGCATTTGCACGGTCAATTGATCACCTTGTAATGTTCATCTTTATAGCATCATGTTTCTTCAGTATGGATGAAATTTATATTGATCATATAATTCATAAGAGGATGAGACAATGTATAGTATTATGGTATGGAGAATATATTTGGGTAAAATAATTATTGATTAAACACTATTAAACTTATGTTTGACCACATTTAATGTATTATAATAATAATACCATTTTAATTCAATAGTGTTCAATATCAGAAGAAATAATGAATATTATGCTTCCATATTTCAAATTAATATTTATTACTAGATTTAATGTTGATCTGTATGTCCTCCTCCTAATTAATAAATAAATATTATATATCCAAAAACAATTAATTACATTTCATGTAATTATTATTTAATTTATGTAATTATTAAATACATCACCCCTTGATTTTTTGAGATTATTTATTTCGTAAAAAAATTGATTTGTTCAATATTCATAAAAACAAAAAATACATAGTTTAATATTTATTATACATAATAATGAGTTTATATTGGGTTACAAACAACAGTAAGAATATCATTCATTACACTAGACACCAAATTTAATCGATATGTGGCATTCTTCTAAAGTATTAACATTTAATATAATATTTATCACATAGTTAAATAAATATAAATTATAAATAAATTTAAATAAATTATTAAAATATATTTGAGTACACATGTATATATAATAAATTATTTGGAGAACTATTAATTAAAGATGAAAATAAATACCATTTGAAAGAAAAAGAAATATTTTATTGAAGAACTATTTTTATGTATACAAACACATTTACCTTAATATAATTCAAAAATAAGTTTTTGTGAAATATTTTAATGAAATGAATATATTGTTTATTTAAAAACATATTTATCAATTATATTTTGTTTTTTCAAGATGAGATACTATATTAAAACCATTTTTATGCATAATGGTGTAGTTTTATAAAAAGTAGATTTTCACCGTTTTAAAACTTATAATTTTTTTTATTTTTTTAAAATATAGATAATTTATATTATTACAAATTTTATTTAAATCACTATGTAATATTTATCATCGATTAAAATTTTGAAAATTTTATAAAATGATGATTTTTTTGATTAATTGTTAAATATTATGTAATATAAGAATTTACATTTCATTTTATTACTATAAAAACGTAAAAATTGTTTTCCAACTATTTTATAAAATTTTTAACAATTTTATATATAGTTATAAAATTTTGGTAATTTATATTTATTTCAGATTTTTTTACATTTTAACTTTTCTCTTTAAGAAATAGTTTTTTTCATCAAGTCTGCAAGATAAATTTTAAAATAATAATTTAAACATATGTGGATGGAATTTGGGACAATGTATTCAATAATTATCATTAAATAAATTTATATTATATAATTTGTTCATATAAATGTTTTAAAATTGAGAGTAGTAAATATAGTAAAGATTAACAATTAACATTAATGTTAAAATAGGATTACCATTGGGTAAAATTAAAACGATAAGGAGTAAAATGACCTGTAAACATGTCAAAACCCCATTTAATGGACATATTTAATCATTTTCACCTCATTGGTTTGAGAAAATTCTATTTTTGTTCCTTTAATAATGCTAATAACATGGGTACACTTATTTTTTAAAATTATATATGTGCCACTTACCTAACATATAAAAGGCCACCCACTATTCTCTCCTCTCACGCATCCAAAACCATTTGGTATAGAAAATAAAAATCCAAATTAATTACATAATTTTATACCCTATTCCTATATAACGCATTTTTTGTTAAAAATTAATTCTATGAAGGATTTAGTTGGAAACATAAAGAGGCACTCCAAAGAAGAGGTAAAATTATTAAACATGCTTTTGTAATTTATTTCTTATTGTACCACATTTAATATTTTAAAAATATTATAAAGTAATAATAGAAATATATTCTTTATACAGATATGTTATTAAACTAATTTAATAATCTAGATAATTATCCTCTTCAATCCAATGGGATAAGAAATCATTATTTGCATGCACTAGGGACTACAACCTTACAAACCGAAGATATTCATTTTCCATCACCACCACCAATTGATGGATATATTTGTGACTATTTTACAATATATTATTATTATGATATAATTGTACCCATGTAATCATAATACCACATATATATTTTTATGTCAAATCATGTCGGATATTAAAAACATCATTCATATGGATGATGAACAACCACCTCCATATACAATGTGATGTTTATTTTATTTCAATTTTACAAGGATATTAATAAGAATTTTTGAATAAAATATATATGAAATTTGTAAATTATTTATTATTTTTTTATTATAATAAAAAATATACCTACATAAATTACATTCCATTGAAATATAACCACGTCAATCATGTGTATGGCGGACTACCGCCCAATGATGCGATGTGGTTCATTCTTCTTGTGTGATATAATATAAAGGAAATAATGATAGTTTTAAATAAAAATATATAATATATATATATATTTATATATTTATATATAAAATAACAATTATTATATAGTTTTAACATATTATTTACATTTTATATCTTTCAATGCATTAAGAATATTGATTTAGCATTCATGCATACATATCACAAGCCATCTCTACAAACAACGAATTTCATTTTATATATCTAACTCTAATTGTTTATGATGAAGAAACACATAATAAATATGTAATATATTTATATCAAGGTAATAATTATGGATATTATTTAACCATGATCGACTTGATAGATAAAAAAATAAAATTTCAAAACATATAGAAAAAACAATGTTGTAATTATTCTAATGGAAATATTAACAATGAATTATTAATACATGATTAGTGAATTGTCATAAGTAAATCAAGAAAGGTAAGATATATTTAATTTTCAGTTTGTGATATATTTAGAAAATCAATTATATTTATAATAATTTATTTTCTAATTTTTATTATATAATGCATATCTCTAGGTTTGATATTTCTTGTGTGAGTTTTATTTTTAGATGACATGAAAATTCACTACATGTTTTTTTGGGTGATGTATATACAAACCATTTATAATTTTAAATAATGAATATATTTATTTTAATGATATTTATAGTTATATATGATGTTATTTTGTATCTAGGACATTGATTCAAAATAATAGTAAAGAGTTAAGGGTTTTGTGTCTCGAATTTTTTTTGGGACATATTTCATGCGATGCACCTATCATCTTTAATGAGGTGTTTTTTTATCATTTGAAACGTAATAACCTGAATTTCATTATGATAATTAAATTTTATGTTTAATATTATTTTTTTATGTCAAATTTATTATTATTTAATTTTATTATAATGGTAATTGGATAATGGTACAATTTCATAATTTATTAGGATTATTTTTCATTATGATTTAGATGATTAATTCTAATGACCCATCTCTAAAAAATCATAATTTTTTATATATTTATTTCATGATAGTTTTTTTTTCTTTATATTCCTTAAAATAATTCAATCAATATTCTTAAGATTTTTTTTAATTTAAAGCAGCTTTATTTATCTATTCATTCATAAAACCATTTCTCAAATAATATTAATTTCTATGAATTATTTTCAAAAATATTTTAACATTATCCAATAGTTATATTAAGGAAAATCATAAACATCTTTGATTTTTTATTTTTTTAACATAATCTTCTCATTACTTTAAAAAACATATCACATTTCCCTTTGAACAAATTTTAAAGGAATATTAATTTTAACATGTATAAAATGGATGGTATTTTTAACTATCATGAGTAACTCATTTTTCCAAAGCATCATTTGTATGTTATAATTCTTAATTTCAATGAAAATTATTTCCTAAATATTTTATGAATTTTATTTTTCAAATTGGATTTTAAAAAAATGAATATTTTCAAAAGGAAATGATTTAAATGATATTTAGATAATGATTTAAATGATTTAAAGTATATATTTTGGGAAATTTAATTAGAATATTTATTATGTTTTATTTTTTTCAATGTGGAACTGTTTATTTGTTAAATTAATGTCCCATGTGATATTTAAAAATAGTTTTCAATTCTTGATGACATAGTTTGATATTAAAAGTTCCTTATAAGGGATATGATTCAAGTATACCATTATTTTTCACTCAAGAGATCATACGTTCATAACGATATAATTTTTATAAAATCTATTTCTCTTCCATATGATATACCAATATAAAATTTTTATGAAACCCACTAGTTTTCAACATTTTATAAATTAATGAAATTATTAAATTATAATGAAACTTATTTATTTTATATTTTTATATCTTTTTATAAAAGTTTAATAAAACTCATTTTTTCAGGGATTATGTCATGAATAATTTTTTATGATCTTGTGACACACATATGAATGATTTTCATTATGTGATGGGTGATACCTATATCTCAATCCATTGGATTGGGTAAATGTTGATATCTCAAGAGATAAAAAAGAATAGAATATAGAATGTATCCAGTTTAGTAATTTACTCCATCCACTATGATCATCTTTTGAGTGAACTATGACTACTCGGATATTTTCATAAGTAAACCCATTACTCTAAAATAGTATTTTTAATGATCTGTGAACTGTAATAGAACTAATTTTATATGATAATGAGTATGAAAAAAAACAGTTACATTATCATGATCTATAATTTCATTATTCGTATTCTCTAATCCCGTTATGATTTAGGTCATATAAAATTCGATGATTTATTCCATGACTCATTTTTAGGATCTTTGAAATGTTGGGAGTTCTTATCAAATGTTATTATCATTTTTGGATACAAATATCTCATGATATTTTGATATGTCCTTTTTTACCCATTCTAAGTATTTAAGATTAATCTTTATTATGTTTCCTTGAACTATGTTATGATGAAAGTAATTAGGTATTATATGTATAATATGGATTCTAGTTATGAAGTGCATTTTGTGAGAACTCATATGTCACTTATGGACCAATTTTTATGTGTTCATGTTTAGAAAGAAAATATACATAATTTATTTATTAGTGGATCGTTATTTCATGAAATGTGTATTCTTGTTTTAATATAAATTTTTTATGTATGAAAAGATTGGGTCTTTATATTTTCTATAAGATAAATACCTAGTTATCCATTGAAAACTATGATTTTAAAAAAATAGTGAGATGACTTGGGATATTTCCCAAAAATTTATAGGGATACCTCTATTTTTATATCGAATGATGAGTAAAAATATAATAGAATGTCCTAAAATTTTGGTAATATATAGAGAGAGTGGTTCCCATTCTCTTATATCCCTACTAGATACTACAAGTTTTCATTTATATAAAACAGAGGTAGATGGGGGAAATAACTCAAAAAAGGTTCTTTTTAATGGACTCAATCATAAACTTTTGCATGATAATTGGATTTATTCACACCTAGTCTGACTTTACAAGGGGTTATTTTTTTTATTCACAAAAAGTTTATGAACCATTATTAAGGATTTATTTAATTCTTGTGAATGACATTTGTTAATGATAAGGTTTCATATATTTAATATAAGTGGTTATGATTTAGATGTCCTATAAGTGATTTTTAATTAATATATGGTTTCCAATATTGAAAATTATAACTCACACTAGTGTTTTTGGTTTTATTAAATAGTATGTTTTAAAAGGAACTAGACTAACATGGAATCTGATAGAAAATTTATTGATGAGAGAGAAACTAGAATGATGAATGGAGTGAAGTGTTTGGTTGGAATATACTAATATACAAAAGAGAGGGTTAAATGTGTCCTTTAAAAAACATTCACAATTCATCATTTTGATGTCAACTATAGATTATGTATATTAGTAGTGTTTATATTAAATATGAATGTATGAGAATTGAATAAAATATAAATACAGAACATTGATATTTATAGTGGTTTGGGGCATAAAGATGCTCTAGTACACTCAACCATTTACTCAATCTGTAAGCTTGGTGAATTTCTCTAGTTAGGTTCTCGTATCATAACACTAATCTACAACTATGTGCATGATGTTGACACCATTACAAATAAGGATTATAAACATAGACTTCTGGTTCATTTACAGAGAACTGAATAACCACATCTTTGATCATGAAGCTGATATTTCACCACAAATGTGTATGAGTAGATAAAACTCTCAATAAAAATATATTGATTAAAAATGATCTGGTTGAATATCATAGTAGAAACATAAACTGAAAATAGATAGATCTTCTTATTTAGAAATGGGTTTCATCATCAACGATTAGTTTCTAAATGATCTAGTTGCAGTAGATCATTGAAATACAAACATAAATGATTAGTAGTAGTAGTCATAAAACAAATACATGATTCAAATAATGTATATCTCCAAAGTGTCACTTATTCTGTTGAATGTAGAGTATGATCAATTATTAAAGTAGATAATTAATATATCTTTACATGAATTCATTTTCCATCACTTATTTGTGTCATAATAGGAGAATTAGAATATTGTATATTGTTCATAATCATACATACACCTATATTCTAAAAAATAATGAATATAATAAAGATATAAGAGAGACTTCATTTCAATTATATATACAAGAACATCGATTAATAAATCATGATAATTCAAATTCATTAGTTAGATTATAGTAATAAAAACGTAACTCATTAATTGGAGATAATTTTTCTAATTAATATGATTCTATGAATCAATAATAAAGAGCTTTGAATCGTTCAAAAACAAACATTAAATCTGCAAGGTATTACAAAAATTCCACTGCACAAAACTATGATAAAATCTAAAATTCAAATATCGGTTATTGAAATATCAAACGTAAGGTTCCTTCACAGAATGAAAAAAATACCAAACATATGGATCAATTGTATAGAGTTCATTAAATAAATGTTATTATGACAGTGTAAGGTTGATGATCCATACATTGTCTTTTCTAACGTAGGGTTCCTTACATATATAGGCTTCTTTACCCTAATTGTTCTCTTGGACAAGCCTATGGTTCCATACATATGTAGGGTTATTTATCCATATTTTGATGTCAATGTCGGGTTGACTAACCATACACACTGATCTTTTAAAATAAGTTATAATAAAAAAACATACGGTTTGTTCCTTACACGACATTATTCAACGTACGATTTGAACAGTTTTTCTAGAACATACTTAAGAGAATTTCAAACACTCTAACAAATATTTCACATGAATATTTATTTCCTAATATACAATTAGTGTAATATAACTATTCAAACAAACAAGGGTATTTTTCGGCATCAAACTCAATAAAATTTATATATTACTATTGAGACAATATATGCCGAACAATCATTCACATTTTTATGATCAAAAAACCAAAAATATTAACACGAGAGTTTTGAATTTTGCAAAAATTAAAATAAAATTATTCTAAATTTGATTTGACCTAAATATTTTGATAAATGTTTTTTTTTGTTTATCCAAATTTCTCCCCATTTTGTGAGATCAAGAAGAAATTATATAAATTTATTAATACAAATTTAATTTTCCATAGATCAGTATGTGAATGTTATAATAATATATTTATATAAATAAGTCTGGATCATCGTAAAAAAACATTAACATAAAAATAATATTAAATAAAGAACAAAAAAATTAAAATAATGAAATATGTTTTTTAAATATTTTCTTAAATCAAATAGTCAGTGTGATAAGAAAACAAGTTAAACCAAATGATGTCACGACCCTTCCTCGGGGCCCATGCCGTGACTACCCCAAGCCCACCTTTCATAGGCCACGGGCTGAAGACTAGCACCAATGATGTAAATCCCGATAAAAAAAGGGAAGGCATTGCCTTTATAAGGTAATAAAGCACCACAGAGTAAGCAAGCTAAAGTAAACACTAAGTAAACTGGGTACTACTATAAGTGATGGAAGGTATATGGGCCCGAATAAAAAACCCAACTGAAAGTAAAGTTCAACAGAAAAGGAAGTACATAAACTGAAAAGTAAAGCAACAACGCCGTTCCGTCCACTGGAAATCCCACATGAAGGGTGGGTACAGATAGTCTCCTCATCCCCTCGGGTCTAGCCGTCTGCTCCATGTATGTCCCGCCCAATGGTCCACCTCCAGGTACGGACTTACTCCACAAGCCTCAACCAAGATCAGCGATGTATATCGTTTGATTCCAACACAAGGTAGTGCGGGCATAGCCCATGCAGGGGTGAGTATACGCTACTCAGTAAGGACCCCAAGACCCCCTAAGGTCTCCTAGAATCCACGAAAGATAATCCAAAAAGGAAAGATACAAACATGAAGTTACAACCAACTTTACTTAGGTATATGCCCATACATATAACTAAGTCATCAATTCTAGTTCGGCTCCAACATCTGAGCCCAAGTTCGATCTAGTCCACACAGGAAAGCACAACCAATCCGCACAGGATTACACAACCCAATCCACACAGGATAGAAAAACAATCATATCGAAGATAATGATTGATATTCAAGACTCAAATCACACAGGAACAATTCTTCATAAAATGATTGAAATGCTAAGATGTATCCACCGATTCATATAAGTTGTTGAACCCACGTAGGATACAAGTCCAATTAAGTTGTCGGACACACAAAGGATACAAGACTAGCTACTTTACCAGACCCACATAGGATACAAGTATAGAGTCAAATACTGTCAGACCCACATAGGATAAAAGAATAGTAGTCAGGTACTGCTAGACCCACGAAGGATACAATAATAGTAGTCATCGCCGTTGAACCCACGGAGGATTTCAGTACGGTCATCGTCGCTGCCGAACCCACGAAAGATCCCAGTAAAGTCGTCATTGTCATCGTAGTCGCAACCAGCTCTAGTGTTCCCGCACACAGCATGATCGATTCCTGGAGGGTCCGCTCCATGAGCCAAGGGGGGTCGATACATCAACTGACACGTAGTCCAGAGTTGATGTATCCCAATGTTCCGTCTCCTCAAAAGAAACTCAACGTGACAGACGGCGCGTCAATCGGACGCACAGACTGAGAGTTATTGGCTTTTTCATCCTAGGGGCCTAGTTGGATTTTAAGTCAAAACCAACCCAACCATACTCCAACTGCACCAAACCAAAAGCAGAGTAATCCAAAAGAACCTTCTCACTTAGAGGTATCCAACAAAGTCGACGACACATCAATCAGACGTCCGAAGTTCAAGTTATAAGCGTTTCCACTCCGAGGGCCCGATTGGTTTTCTGTTCAAACAAGCTGGTTGTACACAAAGTTCTCATAAAACATGAGTGTAATATACTGAAACGACCATATTGATCCAAGGATCACTTCGCAACTGACGGTTCGTCGATCGGAGGTCCGTAGCCTATGTGATGGGATTTTTAACAGATATGTCTGAAAACATGGGGTTTTGGCTCGGTCTGACCCCGCCCAATACCCCCTGGGCCGGCCCAAACTGGGTTGACCCAACCCATGTTAGGGTCCAGACCGCTAGGGTGTGGCATGGCCCAACTGGAGCAGCGTGGTCTGGCCCGGCGCTAGGGTAAGGCCCTGCACGGGCGGCCCGACCGGTCTGGCCTGGGCGCCCATGCACTGAGCGGACGCGGGGGGGGGGGGGGGTGTGCTGCCCCCTTGCTTCGAAACGGTGGACCCGAGGGTCCGCCCTGTGCTGAACGGGGGTTCAATCGCCAAGTTTTATCGGATCCAGCCCCCCGTAACGGCCGGCCGGTTGCACCGCGCGAGACCGATTGTTCCTGCCTCCTGAGCGCCAGCGACCAGTGGTTTCGACCAGCCTCCCCTGCTCCGCTGCAGCCCGCCCCGGCCACAGCCCTCCATGGTTCTCCGACACGGCGTGATGGTGCCACACTCCTTCACCAAGGTGATATTCGTCATTCCCACGTGGTGTCGTTGCACCACGCCACCTTTGTTCAAGCCGCAACGAGTACAATAACAATAGGGGAGGAGGGTCATCCATGTTCGTGTGGTTTGGTCCCCTCCTGTTAATTCGATAACATGCGGCTAAATAATTTAATGTTGGATGGAAAAAGAATATTCACGAACACAAAACCAAACCCCTACCTTGATGTAGTTGTCAAAAGAAGATTGTTGCGGAAAACGGTGTCGTGGGGTAAAGCTCCACACGTGCTTGATGGAGAACATCCGAGGTAGAGCGGCATCTCACACCGGCTGCAGAGAGGAGAAGAAAGGCACGTCGATCACTCCTTGCGGTGACGACATTATTCATCGAGGTCTTGACCTTCTTCGCATTCTTCAACGTGGAAGACGACATTCTTCAAGACTAGAGATCTCCTCTCCAAAAATCTCCACACAACAATTCCACCATAATAAAATAATGCGTTTCCTAATTTTATTACTCTTGCCAACCTTTTTCAAAATTCCAATTGAATTCCCCAGATTAATTAACTCAATTGAACCAATTCAAAAGCTAGAAAAACCCGCTCGCTCGTTCACTGAACGTACCCAAGCTAAACTTCAGAAATTGATTTCAGGCACACCGGGCCTCGGAATCAGGTGCTGTCAGAAACTTCGTACTCGTAAAATCACAGAGAAATTAAGAAAAAAAATTCCTTGAAATTTATGGGTCTTTACATTACTCCCACCTCATGGTTTTATGTCCCCGTAAAGATACATCACAATCTAGGGGATCAAATGAGGGTACTGAGCACACATCTAAGCCTCCCGCTCCCAAGTGATCTCTTGGAGGTTCTCGTGCTGCCACCTGATGCGCACTAGATAAATCGACCGCACAAGTAGGTCCTGCTCCTATTGATCCTCGATCTCCACCGGGACCTCTGCAAAAGTCACCCATTCATCAATGTTCAGCTCCCCATGGTCGATGATATGCGTTGGGTCGTGCACGTATCTCCTCTGGTGAGATACGTGGAAGATGTTGGGCACCCGATGCAACTAAGGTGGTAGATCCAGGCGATAAGCAACCTCGCCTATCCTAATGAGGACCTAGAATGGTCTGATGAAGCGTGGAGATAACTTGCCTCCTTAGCCAAATCTCTGTAATCCTTGTCGAGGTGAGACCCGCAAGGAAACATGGTCACCATCGTCAAACTCTAGTAGTATCCACCTACTATCATCATAATACTTATGTGAGCTCTGAGCTGTCCTCATCCACTCCTGGATGACCTGGACCATCTCTGTCATGTCCTAGACCAGCTCTGGTCCCACAAGTGCTGACTTCCCAGGGTCTGTCCAGCACAAAGGTGACCTGCATGGTCGGACGTACAATGCCTCGTATGGTGTCATCCCGATGGTGGAGTGGTAGCGGTTGTTGTACGCAAAATCCAACAATGGTAGGTGGTCCTCCTAGCTGTGACCAAAGTCGAGGACACATGAACAAACTATGTCCTTGAGAGTTTGAATGGTCCTCTCCGTCTGACAATCCGTTTGAGGGTGAAAGGCAGTGCTCAGATGTAGCTCCATCCCGAATGCCTCCTGCATCCCCTTCCAAATCCATGAAGTAAAGCGAGCATCTCTATTGTAGATGATAGATGATGGAACACCATGAAGCCATATTATCTCTTGAATGTAGAGGTTTCCCAAGCTATCCACTGAGACCTACTCTCTGATGGGTAAAAAGTGGGCTGACTTGGTGAGTCGGTCGACAATCACCCAAATGGAGTCATGAACTATGGATGTATGTGGAATTCCAGTCACGAAATCCAGAGATATCCCGTCCCACTTCGAATCAGGGACTCCCAAGGGCTATACCAAGCCTGCTGGTACCTGGTGCTCCGCCTTCACTTGCTGGCAGGTAAGGCATCGAGAAACAAACTCTGCCACAACCTTCTTCTTACCTGACCACTAGTGATGTCGTCTAAGATCCTGGTACATCTTCCCCACTCCTGTATGTACCACTAAAGGCAATGTGTGGAACTCTCTTAACACCTCCTCCTGTAAAGCAGGTGGTACCATGGTACATTCTCTGAAAAGGATGTCGTGCTCTCCTCTTACAGAGAATCCTTTAGGTGCCTGTCCTGAGGATATCTATGCATGCCATGTATCATAGTCAAAATCCACACACTGTGCCTCTATGACCCATTGTAGTAGTGGAGGTGTGACTGTGAGTGACTGCATAATGGCTGCTCCATCTTTATCCATGAAGGATATCTGCAAAGAGGCTAGCTGCTCTGTCACCTCCCGAAGTAGCTGAATGCCCATCCTCCTGCAGAGAGCATCAGCTACTATATTCCCCTTTCCAGGAGTATAGACTATCTCAAAGTCATAGTCTTGGAGGAACTCGAGCCATCACCGCTGTGTTAGGTTCAGGTACTTCTGTGAGATGATATACCTGAGACTTTGGTGGTTAGAATAGACTGTAAAGCGCTCGCCCATCATATAGTGCCACCACATCTTCAGAGCGAAGACCACTGCTGGTAACTTCTGGTCATGGGTAGCATAGTTCTGCTCATGCTGCCTCAACTATCGTGATCCATAGGCGATCACTGCCCGCTCCTGCATCAGGACACATCTGAGTCTAGTCCCTGATGCATCGCAGTAGACTACGTAACCTACTACCTCCTCTGGTAGCCTCAAGATGGGTGCGCTGGTCAATCACTGTCTCAGCTCTTGGAAGCTCTGCTGACATTTTTCTGACCACACGAAGGGTTTCCCCTTCTTCGTCAAAGCTGAAAGCGGTGCCGCAACTCTGGAGAAGTCTATCAGGAAGCTTTGGTAGTACCCAGCCAAAACCTAGGAAACTCCGCACCTCCGTCACGCTCCTGGGTGGGTCCCAACCTACCACTCCCTCGATCTTTGCAGGATCCACCAAAAATCCCACCACAGATATGACGTATCCCAAGAAGTGGACCTCACGTATCCAGAACTGAAACTTTGAGAGATTACCATAAAGATGGTGCTCTCGGAGTTTGTCCATTATAGCCCGCAAGTGGTAGGAGTGCTCCTCCTCAGTATTGGAGTAAATTAAAATTTCGTCGATGAAGACCACGACAAATCGATCGAGGTAAGGATGAAAGATCATGTTCATGAGACTCATGAGCACTCCTAGAGCGTTGGTTATGCCGAAAGGAAAATCCAAGAAATCATAGTTTCCATACCGACATCTGAAGGTCGTCTTCTGCATATCCTTGTCCCGAACTCTGAGCTGATGATAGCCCGACCTGAGGTCTATCTTTGAGAACCACCGAGCTCCCTTGAGCTGATCAAAGAGATCGTCAATCCTCAATAGTGGATACTTGTTCCTCACGGTCACCTGGTTCTAGTGACGATAGTAGACACAGAGTCGCAAGCTCCCGTCTGCCTTTTTGGCCAAAAAAATCGGGGAATCCTAGGGTGAAACACTGGGTCGGATAAATCACATTTCTTGCAAGTCCTCAAGTTGTACCCGTAGCACTAGAAGCTCAGCGGGAGACATCCGATATGCTGGAGTGGATATCAGGGATGTCCCAGGGTACATGTCAATATAGAAGACTTCCTATCTGTGAAAAGGTAGTCCTGGAATGTCTTCAGGAAAGACGTCCGCATACTGATCCACCACTACAGGAAAACACGGACTTCAGACGTCAACTGATCCTAGGATGAGGCTAGCCAAATAGCGAGTGATGGGATGTCCTCTCCTATGCGTGAGTCCATCCTATGCTGCAAAGGATCCCTTATCTCCGATGAAGGTGAGCCTGCTCCCATAGGTGCGAACACATTGCACCTTGCGCCTAATACAGTCGATCTGAGCATGGACTGTAGATAACCAATCCATGCCCAAGATGACGTCGTAAGGCCTTGACACTGCTACAAGAATATCCCAGCCAAAGATCTCACCTCTTAAAGTAAGTTCACACTATTGGAACTAGTGAGTAATCATCGAGTCTTCTCCCATAGGAGTCTCTAGCCATATGTATCCAGCCAACGGCTCCGTCAGAATCTCTGATCTCCGAACAAGGGCAGCAGCAATGAAAGAATGACTCGATCCTGTGTCTATAACAACTGCAACAAGGGTGGAGTAGACATAGATAGTACCTCGAATCCTCTATGGAGCACAGTGGTCATAGGCCACCAATGCCTGATGTTGAGCTTGCCTCTGCCCGCCAGCTCCCTATGGTCGGGGTGGACCTCCTGGTGGTGGTTGTGGTAAAGCCTTAAAGCGTCGCCCACCACCTGCTGCACGACCAGCTCCTCTTCCTCGTCCGCCTTCTCCCTGTGGACCACCATAGTCGACCCTATGCCTCTTCCTGGGTGGTACCTCAACCGTCTCCTGATCCTCTTCATGGAGGTTCGGGCAGTCACAAGCCATGTGGCCCTGCCCGCCACATGCGTAGCACTGTCTACTCCTCGTAAGACTGGAACTGCGATGTGTGCCCCGCACCTCTGAGCCAGTGTCCTGAGGTCATCCACATAATGTTGTGGTCCGCCTGGACCCATGTGACATCCATCCACTGCCAGCTGCAGAAGACTCTGCTATGTGCCTCCTGGAGGTAGGTCTCGTTGTTGGTGTAGGATCAGCAAAAAAGCTCTCTACGAGAAGGGCTCGCTCCAGTACTCCTGCCTACGTCGGAATGCTGAGGGAGATCATCGATGCCCCGATCTCATGCCTCAGTGCCTGCTCGAAGGTCCGGGCCCTGATGAATGGGTCTCGTACCATATATGTAGAGTAGCGCGAGAGATCAGCAAACCTCGCTGAGTACTGGGCTACCGTCATACTACCATGTCGCAGCTGTAGTAGCTTCTAGATGCGCACCATACGGAGGGTGGATGGGACGATCTCCGAGCGAAAGAGCCTATCTAATTATGACCAAATGAGAGATGCCTCATCGTGCACCTTGAGAATTAGGATCCACCATCTGCCTGCTGCCTCATGAAGGAGAATCGCGGCAAAGATCTCCATGAAGTCAACTGGTGTCCCCACTAACCTGAAAACTCATACAACAGCCTCCATCCAATCCCTGACTGCCTGAGGGTCCGTCTCCCCACAGAACCTGGGTGGTCTCTAACGCTGAAACTCATGCAGTGCACTAAGGTGACGTGCAATCTCAGCGGCTGGGGCTGGTGGCATCGGTGGCTCGGCGGCTAGAGGTACCGCCAGTGCCTCCGCTGAAAAAGGGACGTGTACCAAGGCCTCGTCGCTCGGTGGGCTGTCGTCTCACACAATGCTCAGAACCCTAGCTGGCTGCCATCATGGGGCTATCCTAAAAACAAATAGGTGCACAATGGTCAATAGAGTATACCTGGTGTGCTAACACAAGTAATCACAAACAGAACTTTTGAAACACACATATAATCAATGTTTTTGTGTACTGAGTCGGAAATCAGAAGTCAGGGTCATGGTGTAAGGATACGTTGGCCGCCGCACCATCACTAGACTCCCTGAACTGATAACCTCACTCAATACCCTTAACACTATTGCTTCACATAGAAGAAAGATTAGAGTCCTGAGTTCTGCGGTAGAACCGAACCCCTCTAATACCAATTTGTTATGACCCGTCCTCGGGGCCCGTGCCGTGACTACCCCAATCCCACCTTCCATAGGCCAGGGGCTGGAAACTAGCACCAAATGCGTAAATCCCAATAAAAAATGGAAGGCATTGCCATTATAAAGTAAAAAAACACCACATAGTAAGAAAGGTGAGGTAAACACTATGTAAACATGGTACAATTGTAAGTGCTGGAAGGTAAAAGGGCCAGAATACAAACCCAACTGAATGTAAAGTACAACTGAAAAGGAAGTACAGAAACTGAAAAGTAAAGCTGCAACACCGAGCCATCCACTGGAAATACCACCTGAAGGGTGGGTACAAATAGTCTCCTCATCCCCATGGGTCTAGTCGTCCGCTTCGTGTACGTCCCGCCCAGTGGTCCACCTCCAGGTACCGACTTGCTCCACAAGCCTCAACCACGATCAGCACTGTCCGTCGTCTGCATCCAACACAACGTAGTGCAGGCATAGCCCGTGTAGGAGTGAGTATACGATTCTCAGTAGGGACCCCGTGACACCCGAAGGTCTCCCAGAATCCACGAAGGATAATCCTCAAAGGAAAGTTACAAACATGAAGTAACAAACAACTTTACTTAGGTATATGCCCATACATATACCTAAGTCATCAATTCTGGTTCGGCTCTAACATCCGAGCCCAAGTTTGATCTAGTCCACACAGGAAAGCACAACCAATCCACACATGATTACACAACCCAATCCACACAGGATAGTAAAACAATTATATAGAAGATAATGATTGATATTCAACACTTATCTCACATAGGTATACTTATTAATAAGACAATAGATATGTTCAGATGTCGCCACTGATTCATCTAAAATATCGTACACACATAGGATACAAGACCAGCTAATCTGTCAGACCCACAAAGGATACAAGACTAGCTACTATGCCGGACCAACATAGGATACAATTACATAGTCAAATACTGCCGAACCCACATAGGATACAAGAACAGTAGTCAGGTACTGTCAGACCCACATAGGATACAAGAATAGTAGTTATCATCGTCGAACCCACGGAGGATTTCAGTACAGTCGTCGTCGCTGCCGAACCCACGGAGGATCCCAGTATAGTCGTCATCATCGTCGCAGTCGCAACGAGATCTAGGGTTCCCGTATACAGCATTCTCGATTCTGGGAGGGTCCGCTCCACGATCCAAGGGAGTTCGATACATCAACTGACACGTAGTCTAGAGTTTATGTATCCCAATGTTCCGTCTCCTCAAAAGGAACTCAACGTGACAGATGGCGCATCAATCAGACACCCAGTATGAGAGTTATTAGCTTTTTCATCCAAGGGGCTGGTTGGTCTTTAAGTCAAAACCTACCCGAGCTTACTCCAACTGCATCCAAACAATGAGCAGAGTAATCCAAAATAACCATCTCACTATGAGGTATCCAACAAAGTAGAGGACACGTCAATCAGACGTTCGAAGATCAAGTTATATGTGATTCCGCTCTGAGGACCCGGTTGGTTACGTGTTCGAACCAACCTGGCCGTACCCAAAATTCTCTTAAACCATGAGTATAATATACTGAAATGATCGTCTTGATCTAAGGATCGCGTCTCAACTAAAAGTGCATTGATCAGAGGTTTGTAGCCTATGGCATGGGCGTTTGAATGGATATGACCGAAAACAGGGGGTTTGGGCCCAGTCCGACCCAGCCCCATACCCCCCCAGGGTCTGCCCGAACCGGGTCGACCCGACCCGGGTCCGAGTCCGGCCCACTAGGGTGAGGCCCGACTCAGCTCGACCCAATGCTGGGGTCCGGCCCAGCGCGGGCGGGGCGGCCGGTCTGGCCTGGGCACCCGCGTGCTGAGCGGACGCGGGGGGGGGGGGGGGGTGGGGTGCGCTTCCCCCCTTGCATCAAAACGGACGACCCAAGGGCCCGCCCTGTGCTGACCTGGGGTTCAATCCCCTAGTTTTCTCGGATCCGGCCGGCCGTTACGGCCGGCCGGTTTCGCCGCGTGGGACAGATTGGTCCCATCGCCTGAGCACCGGCGGCCGGCGGTTCCGGCGGCCCTCCCCTGCTCCGCCGTGGCCAGAGGTTGAGGCCTTGCTCCGACCTATGCCTCGCCCCTCCGCCCCGGCCGCTGCCCTCCATGGTTCTCCAGCGTGGCGCGACGGCACCACGCCCCACCACCGCGGCCCTGCTCCGGCCACGACCTCTTTCGGCCTCAACGGAGCGGCGTGAAGGCGCCACGCTCCCTCACCACGATGACATTCCTCGTTCCCACGTGGTGACGTTGCACTGCACCTCCTTTGTTCATGCCGCAACGAGTACAATAACAAAGGGGGAGGAGGGTCGGGCATGTTCGTGCAGTATGGCCCCCTCCTGTTAATTCGATAACAAGCGGCTAAAGAATTTATCGTTGGATGACAAAAGAATATTCACAAACACAAAACCAAACCCCTACCTCTATGTAGTTGTCGAAAGAAGATTGTCACAGAAAACGAAGTCGCAGGGTAAATTTACACACGTGCTTGACAGAGAACGTCTAAGGTGGAGCGGCATCTCACACCGACTGTGGAGAGGAGAATAACGGCACGTCGATCACTCCTTGCGGTGATGGTGTTCTTCATCGAGGTATTGATGTTCTTCACGTTATTCAATGTGGAAGACGACATTCTTCAAGACTAGAGCCCTCTTCTCCAAAAATCTCCGCACAATGATTCCACCATAATAAAATAAGGCCTTGCCAGATTTTATTACTCATGCCAACATTTTTCAAAATTCCAATTGAATTCACCAAATTAATTAACTCACGTTGTCCAATTAATTAGGAATTTTATTGGAATGTATTTTAATGTGGAAGAGTGGAAGGGTCACAAAATTAATTGCTAGAGGGGGGGTTTAATGGGGTGTTAGGGAAATTGAAGGAGGAGGGGGCTCATGTGGGCCCACACCAACATCCTCACATCCTCTTTTCCACAACACATAAACCATCAGTAACAAAATAAAAATAAAAATGTAAAATAATTATATTTTTATTCCTCACATTTCTAACATCTCATCCTGAGAAAACATAACTCCAGAAAAAGTCTTCATAAAAAATTACCGGCGCTGCGGTTTCATCGGTGTCCTCAGATTTTGATTCCGAGCACCGATTCAAAAGTTAGAAAAACCAGCTCGCTCATTCACTGAATGTACCCGAGCTAATCTTCGGAATTGATTCCGGGCACACCGGGCCTCAGAATCTGGTGCCGTCAGAATCTGCATACTCATGAAATCCCAAAGAAATTAAGAAAAAAATTTCCATCAAATTTAAGGGTCATTACAATTGAAATGGTTTGGGTAACAAAGGATGGGTAGGATGTGGCTTAGTTATGGTTCTGTAGGATTCTAAGAAGCTTCAAAAATTTCATTCAACTCTTCCATCTTTAACAGCAACATTCTCATATGACTATCCCCAAATTTCATAATCAAAAACCTAGAATCTCAACTAATATGAAAATTTTAAACATTATTGACTTTAAAAATGTAATGAAATTTCCCATATTTCTGCCTAAACTGGTTCTATTTTTCGGTGAATTTGTTCAGTTGAAATATGATACCTGGTTCATGATAAGTTAGTTTGTCAACAAGAAGTTTCTTCTATTCCAATAGAACTCAAAGAGGAGCTCTATTAGACTGTATATTTTGAGCACAATCATTCATGTCAGCCATAACATAGGTGATTTCTTGAATTCTATGAATTAGATCTTGACTGGTTGTAGGGGTAGTGGTAGATATACTGGAATGATTGACACTAGTCATTATTGACTCAAATTGACTCCCAGAATACCACAGTAGATCTTTATGTATGATTTTGAAACAACTTTAGACTTAATATTTAGAACTTTATTCAACATATCTCTATTGATAGCATCAAATTACATCTTCGAAACATAATTTCTTTAATATTGTGTATATTTTTCTATGAAACATTGAGCTCTTGTAGAAGATATACATTTTCTTCATGAGACTTAATGAACTAAATCACAATCTCTTCAACCTGATTATTCAAAGAAACATATGTCCCTTCATCTGGATGTTGTGAATGGCCAACAACCACAATTACAAAAGATCATGAAGGAAATATTTTCACACACTTCTCAACTATTTTATCAAATTACTTTTCACATGAAAATGAGATACAATATTGAAATTTTGTTTTTTATTCAGATGCAAATTGATGTATTTCATCAACGTGATCAAAAGCATAGATATTTATATTATCAACAATTTTAGTAGCTATATTCTTTATTCTAAGAATATATTTCTCTTCATGAATAGGTTTCACTTACTCCTACACAACTGGTAAATCAAACTTCTACTAATCTTGAATTGGGCTTTTCACTATTTGATCATCATAATGAAAAGGATCTTCTAAATGAACTGACCTAGTAGCCTCAACTAAGCCTAATATTGGTTCATCAGTTAGAGGACATACACTTTTCCATGGTTTTCCAACCAATTTTATAGAAACAAATTCCTATTCCTCTTCTTCTTTAGCAAATCTAAATTTTATTTTGGATGTTTTGGAAATACATTCACCTTAGGTTTCACCAATTCCTTTATTCACAATTTCACTATGCTCCCCCTAAGTAAAAAAATCCAGATCATTATTGGCCATTTTCACAAACTATCATGAGTTCTATATTTATTGCACTCCAGTAAGAATCTGACATCCATAATGTTGCCACATTTAGTACATTGTTGTGATGACCTTTTATTAGAGAATCTATTATAGGAATCATAACTTTATTTAACATAATTAGAGAAATTATCCTTACATAAGGATAAAAAGACATCATAATGTTCTTCTGAAAACTGTAGTGAAGATATCTAAAAAAATACCTTGTAAAATTCATCATTATTTCACTCCAAAATAGATAATGATATACATGTCTAGAAATAGAGTCTTTTCTATTTTATCCATTTTTGGAGAAATTCATGATTGAGTAAACATATCAAATTTTTTATATCTACCTCCTGATATTTGAAAATCATCTTCCAAATTATTGTTATAATAAAAAGGAAAGACATACATCCATCAAACATGTGATCCTTATCTTCGAAATACTATAGATTCAATTGAATGAACTCCTCATGTGGAGAGTTCAAAATTTGTTAAATTTTAGTGGATGAAACAAAAAAGCCTTAATCTTCTATTCCCATGAAAACTGTATATTTAGACTCACCAAAACTAAACATAAAATTGTTATCAAAATATTTCAGTTTTACCTCATCAAGGAACTCTGATTTCGATTCATTGAACACATTTTCAAGAACTTGATAAGAAATCACTTGATTTAGGAGCATATCACGCTAGTTGATCCATTCGAAATCAACCACTTTTACATTTAATATCATTGTTCTAGAAACACGGTGTTGCTTCAGATCACTGCCTTCATGTTCTTCAGTTCACTTGGTTTTTTCATTTATGAGAAATGAATGATCTGCAGTCCTCTAGTTCAAGGATTTAAAAAAAGTATGAAAATGAAGGTAGGTGAATGTTTCAGTATTCAAAAAGGGCTTCATAATTGAAAATGATAGGTATTCAAATGATTTTTAAAAATACAATGTTTACTGTGTCATTGTGTAACCTAATTATGAGAATTTTGAAAACATACAATGTGAATAAATTTATTATAAAATAAATTAACTAAATAATATAAGAAAAAATATTAAAACAAATCATATTTAATGTAATAAAAAAATAAATTTTATACAAATAAATAGCAGAATATAAATAAATAAATAGAATAAAATATAAATATAAAAATATAAAAATATAAATATTTACTTTAAAATTAAATAATCCAACCCCCACCCCCTAATAAAATTATATCATAGAGTGGGAAGTGGTTTTTGTGAAAATTATCTGCTCATTGATATTCAGTATTTACAAATTCTAAAGATATATCTTTTTTATGAACAAGATCTCATTGAAAATGATTACTAATATCAATATATTTAGTTCTTGTAATACTTGTTTCATTTTATAATATATTTATAGTACTTTTATTATCACATAAAATAGGTATAATGTTAAAATTTAATCCAAATTCCATTAGTTTATTTCTCATCGACAGTACTTGTGCACAAAAACATCCGACAGATTTATATGATGCCTCAACAATTGAGTGATAAATTTAGTAATGTTTCTTACATGACCATGATACAAATTATTTTCCTAAAATGTGACAAGTTCCTAAGATACTTTTTCTATATAATAAAAAAAATCCTAAATCAGCATCTGAATATTATATTTATTTATAATTTGAAGTTTTTAGATAATGATGGGATTTAAAAACCATTCACTTTGAATATTTAGAATTCCTTTTGATAGAAATGGGATGAGATTATTTATAATTTCTTTTTAAATCTAGCACATAAACACACAAAAAACATAATATCAGGTCTTCAAGTTTTAAGATATAATAAATTATAAATCATATTTCTATACATATTATTTTCTAATGGTTATTCAGATTTATCCAAATCATGTATTACATTAATACACATGGGAGTTTTATATGTCTTGTTGTTATCAAGACCAAACCTTTTCAATAAACTATTAAGACATATAACATGGTTTAAAATTTTTCAGTATATTTTTTAAAATTTTTAACTCCTAAAAATAATTTCAATTCATCCATCATACTGATTTAAATTTCTTTCATATATTCTAAAAAATAATTACATAATTTTTCATTATTTAAACCACGAATAACATCATCAACATAGTTTTAAATTAATAAAATATTAGAAATAGTTGTTTTATTTAAAATAGTTGGATCTCCCAATCCGATAGTAAATCTATTTTTCAAAAGGAATGAAATTTATCTTTCATAACAAGCTCTAGGTGATTTTTTTAATATATAGAGATAGTTAGTATTTTTAAAAATAGAATTCGGTTTTTTAGAATTTTTAAAACCAAAAGGTTATTCAAAATAAACTTCCTCTATTAAATATCCATTAAAAGGGAATATTTAGCATTCCTATAATATAAGATAAAGTTAATATGAGATGCATAATCAAAGATAATAATAATTTCATCTAATATTGATATAGGGGAAGAGGATTCATCATTATTTATTCCTTCCTCTAGATTAAAATTTTTATATACTAATATACAATTGTTTTATGTTATAATCCCTTGATCATATTGTTTATTTCTAAAGACCCATTATGTTCCTATAATAGAAAAAGCTTATGGTCTTTCAACTAATTCCCAATCTTAATACATTTTTAATAGGTTGATCTCATCTTTGATTTATAGCCTCCAACTCTCATCTTATATGTCTTCTTCAAAATATATAAATTCTTTTTGATATAGAAAGAAAGATAATTCTATTCGGTTTCCATTATTCCTTATATTTATTATTTCGATATTTAGGAATCTATTAATAGTTTTGAAAGGATTATTTTAATGGTTAAAGATTGTCTATGTTAAAAAATTTGGTTCATCAGCATCATGTTCTTCTGAACTAGACTGAATAATATTTATGTTAGTTTCAAATTCAATTTTAGGGTTTCTAGTCTCATGTTGTTAGAACAGTTAGTAATTTCATCAGTTATATCTTTCTATTTAATTAATGGTCCAGTTTCATCAAAATTCACCAGGAATGATTATACAATGAACATTAAATTTTTATTAAACAGTCTACAGTTTTCTGAGGTGGCAGAATATCCTTAAAATATTCCTTCATCATCTTTTTGGACCGACTTACAATGACTGTCCTTGGTGTTTTTGATAGAAACCTATCATACAAAAAATTTAATATACTTTACTTTAGTCCCTATAAAATTCAAATGTTCATAAGTTTCCATTTTATAAATAGGAATACTTAATACTCTATTAATGATATTGTAGTCTGTGCATATAGCTTCTTCCCAAAAGTACATTGTAATACAATATTAATTCTTTATAGTCTAAGTTATTTATTTAATATTTCTATTTCGTCATTAAATAATTCCATTTTGTTCTGGTGGTATTAGTGTAGAAATGTAGTGTCCAATACCCATATTTGAACAAAAGTAATAAAATTTTTAATTCAAAAACTCTACACCTTGATCTCTTCTTAATGAAATTATCTTAAATTGTTTTTCATTTTGAAATATTTTACAAAAAAAATACAAAACAATAAAAACTTAAATTTTATGTTTTTGAAAATAGAACCTTTTAAATCTATAATAATCATCAAATAAAACAAACACATATAATTTTCCATCCAATATTTATTCTCATTATGGTCCAAATATAATCAATGTTGATATGTTAAATAGGATTTGATGTAGCAATATTATTAATAGATTTGAAAAAAGAATTTTGTTTCTTGCCAATTTGGGATGCATCCCAAAATTTATCATCATCAAATTCAAGACTAGGTAAATCAAAAACTAATTGTATCATATATAATTTATGTAAAAAATAAATATTAAATTGACCAAGTCTCATATGATAGATTTAAGACTTATTTATCAATGAATTTAAACAATTAAATTTCAATTAAAAGAAAAAATTTAAATCCATAGTATAATAATTATCAGATCTAGGATTCATTAATCAAAATAAATTTATCTTTAAAAATAGAGAAGATATTGATTCAAAAAAACACAATATGCATCATCACAGAGTTGATAGGTATTTAACATGTTGTGATTCACCACTGTACATTGAGTACTATTTTGATTGGGAAAATTATTGGATCTCCAACAGTTTCAATTCCAATTGTCTTTATATTGAAACTATCACCAAAAGTTATTAGTACTCCATCTATTTGAGTCACTATGTTGAAGTCTGATGAGTTTCCAATCTTATTCAAAGAGTACCCATTGTCCATATACCATATATATTTTCTTTTTAAGTGACATGTTTCATGTAATTTTAATTTAGAAAGAAGTTTGTTTTGGTGCCCATATTATCATGGTTCTTGGAATGTTAGCTAGTAGTGATTTAGGATTCCAAATATACATTGATTTTCCATAACTAATATCATTTTCTTCAGATAAAGCTTCTTAAAATAAAATCCATTTTAATTCTACATATTTTAGGATTTCCTAAATAATAGTTTTTGGTAATACGTATTTTTTTCCCACAATAATGAAAATTAATTGTTTCTGAGTTGGGAACAAAATAATTTTAATATATTTTCAAATTTTTCCCTTACATTTTATAGCAATTATTTTTTCAATGACATTTTTACTATGATTTTTATTCATAATATTTCATGATTTTTTCAAGAAGAGATACTCAATTTTATAAGTTTCATCATCATCTTGTAATTATTTACTCTTAGATTCATGATCAGTATAGTTTGTGTTAGATATGTTAAAATTTTCAATTAACTATTGATTTTGTTTAAGTAAGGTATTACTTTCTCCTAAAATAGAATTGTTAATATTCATTAATGATTTGTGATTCTTTAATAAAGAGTCGTATTTTTCTTCTAGAATTGTGATGTAGGAAGTAAATTTACTATTTTAATAATTTGAATCAGAATCCAAAATACAATTTTATGGATAATAGGTTTGTACATTATATTATATTTCCATGAAGAAAATATTTTCCTTCAAATTTAATTCTTATTTTTCTAAATCACATTTTGAGGAGCTATTAGAGTCTTCAGAAGGACTCCATATATCGTTAATTTCTCTTTTTCTTTTTTCATAATAATCATAATTTTTCTGATATGAATTTTCTAGTTTATATTTTGACCATTTACTTGAGGATTGTCTTGTCTTATATAACCTTATTTCTTGCAATCATAGCATATGACATCCCTTGAGTCTTTCTCATCACATTTAATGGGTTTTAGAAATTCATTTTATTATAATAAAACTTTCTAATTTTTATATCTAATAAATCTACTTCAATTTTAGAATCAAAAGTATCTGAATTATTTTCTTCTCTAACTTCATTCTCTATTATTTTTCTTTTCTTCGAATATGTTACCTTAAGAGTAATATAAACACTTTTATCTCTGAATTTATGATCTTCAGCATAATATTGAATTTCGTCTTCATAAGTAATTAGTGTCCCAATTAATTCTCTCAATGTAATATTTTTTATAGGTGATGATTTTCAAATTTATGTTGATATACCAATAACTTTTGTTGTTAGTACTCTCATTACATTAAAATATTTACCTACTTATTTTATAGGATCACCTAAGGATATAATATTTTTGATATTATCTGAAATCCTTCCCTTTATCTGATTGAAATTCTATCAATAAAACATTCTAAAAGTATCAAATTATTTATTTTCTATTGAATACCTAATTTTACATACAGTATTCATTACACTCTAGGAAACTGTACTATTTCCCACAATTTATAAGTTGTAGAACATTTTATTACACAGTTGAATTTATCTGGTCCATGACCATAGATAATAGCATTCGTAGATTTTGAATTTCTGTTATACTCATTATCTATAGCAGTAGTGAAGGTTGTAGGACATTTACTAATTATACAATAAGTAAAAATCTATGAGTAGACTACATATCCCAGATTCATTAAATATATATTCATTTATTATTTCCAAAATCAATAATATTCACATTTCAAATAAAGATCATTAACCATTGTAATTCCTTCTATATGATTAGTCATTTCAATTTTTATGGACTTTTTACTTTTATATTGTTAATGAATTTTCCAAAATCTCTCATATGATACCAATTGTTATGTAGGATCATAAAAATATATACAAGAGGGGGATGGATTGTTTCTTTTCAAAACCTTCCACAATTCTTCCGTTTGATGTCGACTATAGATTATGAGGACAAGAAGTGTTTAGAATCTATATGAAAGTATTAGTTGGGATAAAATAGAAATAAATAACATGACTATTTACAGTGGTTCAGGGCATATGGATTCCATAGTCCACTACACCATTTACTCTCTCTGTGATTTTTGTGAATTTAACTAGTATGGTCCCCATATCATAAGTCCATTAAAAAATGGGTCTAGGTATTAGACACCTTTACAAATAAGGATTAAATACAGTGCCTTCTAGTCATTTAATTGATAACTGAATATAAATAGATTAGATTGAAAAGATGATAATATACCATAACTGAGTATGAAGAGATGAAACTCTTTATAAAGAAATATTTATCAAAATGGTTTTGGTTGAACTTCACATTTTGAAAAGAAATTGATAGTATATGGATTTTATTATTCAGAAAAGAACATATTCATGAATGATTAGTTCTGAAGAGATACTATTGAAATAGATATTTGAAAAAAAACTATGATAAGAAGAAGTATACTGACCAAAAATATAATATTCAAAACATGAATATATTCTGATTATAACTTCTCCTATAAAAAATAGAGTCTGATCATTTATTTTAGAATATCTATAAAAACATTACAATAATGTAGTTTCAATCTCGAATATTTGTCAAAATATGTTGATTAATATCTCATATCTTATTTTAAATCATGTATACACCTATATTCTAACAAATAGAGTGATATAATAAATAATTTAGAGATCCTTCTTTTCAGTTTTAGATCCATGAAAATCAACTCATAAATAATGAAAAATTATAATTCAAAAGATATATCAAAGTAATCATAACATCCTTCAATAATAGGAAAACATTTCTATACATAATATGATTATTTGAATCAATCATAATTAGAATTGAATGATTTGAATATGAGCTTTAAATTTTTCTGATATTACCCAAATATTGTTTCATGAAACTCTGATAAAATTCAAAATTGAAATAAATAATATTGAAAAGTCAAATGTATGGCTCCTTTAAAAAATGAAAAAATAACAAATGTATGGATCAAATATATAGAATTTAATATCTGAATGTAAGGTTGAAAAAATAATTTTGATCACAAAAGTAAGGTCAAATATCCATACTTTTTCTTCCCAAATGTAAGGTTCCTTACTGATATAGGGTTCTTGAAAATAATTTTTATCATTATAAAAGGTAAGGTTTCATACTTATGTAGGTTTATTTATCCATATGTCTTTATCATAGTTTGGTTGATTATACATAACATCCAATCATTCAATATAAGGTTTAATAAAAATAAAGAGTTAGATCCTTACGTTACGTTCTTCAACATTCGGTATGAACAATGTTTCTAAAACACCCTTAAGTGAGTTTTGAACTCTTTGAAGAATATTCCACATGAATATTAATTTCATAAAATACAATTGAGGAAATATCATTACTAAAAAAAACATGTGTATTTGTGATAATGAAAATAAATATGATTTATTGAGTATCTTTAAGAAAATACTCATCCAATATGATGGATATTTTGAATATTAGTAATCAGTTATCATGATATATGAGTAAAATATATCACCATAGATGAATATTGGATTGATTTAATAACAAAATCATAGAGTTTATTGAGATATTTTGTAGTGGAGAACATGGATGACTGTATATTTATCTTCTTATATGTAAAAAATGGGGCATTAATAACTCTAGGGAATGTCTAAAATGAACGAGAAATTTTTTTGTGTGCAAATGAATGGAATAGACCATGTTATTTATGAGGAAAAACTAAAATATATATTTATACAATTGAAGGGATAAATTATTCTATATAAGGTTTTCATTACTGATTTGAAAAAATATGTTGAATAGTACCGATATCCAAGGAATTTTTTTCATGGATAGGTGATATTTGATTAAAATAGATTAGTAAGGGAATATGGCCATTAATATGATATTGATTTGGAGAAGGTAGTTTTTTGTTTTCATAAATAGATGATTGATATTAATAATGTAAACAAGATAGTATTGTTGAGAATATAACTAATTAATTTTATTTTGAAAAAGCGTCATATGTTATCAATGATGGTGTTTACAAAATTTATTTATCTATAGAAATATTCAATAATTAGTGGTTCTATTTATATATTTAGGAAGAAAATATTTTTTATTGTGGGTTATAGTATTTATATTTTTTAATAGGATTATATAAAATATATGTGAAACATATTCACATATATTTTATGAGACCATTTATATCTATATAATTATATTTTTGGGATTAATGTTAAGTTGATTTTCGTACATTTAATAAAATAATTTATAATTATTTTGATTTAAATTTTGGAAAAACACAGAGGATCCTTATAGTTAATTATTCGTGATGTGGATTAAGTTGGACATTGGATGTTATTGGATAACTTGTGATAACAATTACATGTTTTATAATAACTAGATAAAGAATAAATGACATGCCATAAGTATTAAAATTCATATTCATTTCATAATGTAAGATATGATGTAGAAATTGATCAAATATTCACAAAAGGATAATATTATGGTCAATAAATGGAATATTTCCAAATAAGAATATATAATATTGATAATTATATTCAATTAGTAATGGGATATTGAAAAAACTCTTATTACCATCATTTATGATGGTATCAATTAACATTTTTCACACTATTTTGTTTATGGTTTTGTAGTAGTTTATTTAAACATGATTATTCCCATTTTTTTGTCTCTGATCTCTGTACTTATAAATTATTATTAAGACATTTTTATTTTCTTCTATTTTAAAATCTCATCTTCTCACCCATGTTATAAAATTTGGTAATCAATTATGTGTTATTCATGTTGACCACCACACATCAATTCCCCGCTATTCAGGAGGAATAAAATTAATATATTTAATGATGTGGGTTACACAAAAAGGATTTTCAAATGTTAATCCCAATTTTACTGAGAAAATGTTCAAATTATGATGATATGATTTTTTAAGGGGTTCAAATTTAACACCCAATGATTCTATGGAATAATTTTTTGTTGAATAAATTTAATCTTTTAGATATTTTTCATTACACCCCACACTATGTTTAACTATCATTACATGTAACATTGTGTTTTTTGTGTTATATTTTATTACACAAAACATTGTGTTTAAATGAGTCATGAGATACTTTGAGAATATCATTATTTAATATTATATTTACACCTGTCCATATGAATGGAGCGTCTGAATAGGAATAAATAAATTTTAAAAATATATGGTATAAACATGTATATAAAATAAATTTTACTATCACAAATTAATTAAAAATGATAAAAAAACATTAGAAACAATGGAATAATTTTTCCAAATACTATTTTTATGCGTACAAACATGTTTTACACTTATATATAAATAAATAACTTTTTTAATGATTATAATTAGACATATATATATATATATATATATTTTAAAAAATTATTTTAACATTAAATTTTATGGTTTTTATAGATATCAAATAAGAATAAATTTTATTTTTCTTAAAATCCATATTTTCCTAAAAAAGTTTTTGCCACATTTTGAGAACAAATATTAAAATTTATTTTTTCAACATTGAAAAAAATTTAAAAAAGAAAAATCCATTTTTAAATCAACATTTCGAAAATATCATGGTAAGAATTTTCAAATTTTTTTGAATAGATAAATTTATCATTGACAATTGAAAAATATTATTTCCTATGAATTGTTATTTATTTTAATGTATGAGAAATTTTTTATATTATTTTAATATAGATATAAATTTAAAAATAGGTAAAAATATTTATATACAGATATTAATCTAGATATTAATCTATTTTAGTCAACCTCATATTGGAATTTTTTAATTTTTTTAAAAAATTCAAAATGTTTCTCTTCAGGAAATATCTTTTTCATTGCATATATGGGATTAATTTGAAATTATATGTTTAATTTTGTGTGAATTTTTTATGGTAAATGGTTTCCATATTTATTATGATAATAATATATACTATCTAATAAATTCTATTTACGTTTCTTTAAAAGAAAATAGTAAAAATATTAAAAACATACTAGTTGGGTTAAAGTAAAAATTGATTTACATTGGGTATTAACTAAATTGATAAGGGGGAATATATCATATTTATATGTTAGAAACATAATTCATGGACATATATTTTCCCTATATTTTACTAGTCTTGATAATATCTCATTATTGATCAATTATACTTTTGAATAACTCAGGTACACCTATTTATTCTCAAATATTATAAGTGTGAAACTCACATCACATATAAAAGACCACCCACACTCCTCCCCCCTCACACCTCAAACCCCATTTGTCTTACAAATACCTACCAATATAAAATAATTAATGACTTCCGATAAACATAAATTCCTTGTTATGGTTAGTAATTTCTCATATGAATTAGTTAAGCTTAAACCTAAAGGGTCTCTCCTACGAAGATGAAAAATTCAAAATCGTGGATATTTAGTTTATTTATTCCTCCACACCCTTTAATAAATTATAAAAACTATAAAATAGTTTATTTATTAACTAAAATATATTATTATATTATTAATATAATTTCTCAATATAAATACATATTCTTTTCCATAAAATGGGATATAAAATCATTATTTAGGTGTAATGTAGACTACCTCCCCTCCAATAGATGTTATTCATTTTCTATCACTACCTGTCATGAATTGATATACTTATGGATTTAATTCTTATTTCATACATTTTTTTAAATACTATAATCCAGTAATTTTTATGAAACATCCACTTACTTACCAAAAAACCCATTGTAAAATTTTAACATTTTTTTCTACAACATTCAAACACCTTGCAAACTGATGTGAAGTTATTTTATTTATACATTACAAGGATGGTATCAGGATGTATAGAATATATATATATATATATATGATATTGGTACCATATTTATACTTATGTAATTATAATATAACATATTCCACTTTAATTTCTATTCTGTGGGAATATGGTAATGTCGGTCGTCTCTACGACGAACTATCACCTCTTGAAGTGATGTTATTCATTTAACATGAACTATGAAAATGTGAGGTAATGTGGATAGATTTTAATAAATAAATTTGATATATAAATATATATATATATATAATTAATATTATTCTATAATGGTAATATTTAATGAACATGTATTTCTATAAATCCATTAAAAATATGATAACAATGTTCATGCATATGTACAACTTACCATCTCTATAAATAGTATATTTATTTTTTTATCTCAAACATTTACTAATAAATATAATTTCATATATATATAATACATGTTATATTTATATCATTGTTAAAAAATTTTATATGTTGTAACCATGATTAATTTTTGATTACTAAAAATAAAAAATCAAAGAAAATAGGAAAACCACACAGTTATTATTTGAATCATAATTTTCACAGAGAATTTTCAATTAATAGGTAATAAAAAGTCCTAAGTATAACATATATGAAATGATATATATATATATATATATATTGTTACATAATATATGTGTAAAAAAACATATATTTATTATGAAGTACATCTGAACATGTATGGAAGAAGTCAATAATTAATGTCTGGATGTATAGTTTCTCTTTTATTTCATGGAGACATATTCAAGTACCCCATTGATAATTTTTTTGGGGTATATATTAACACTTTTAAATATTTTATAATTAATTTCCTTATTATATTTATATTTATTATTTATTTTTTTTATTTTTTATTGGGGCTTATGATTCAAAATACAACTAAATATATAAGGAATTTTTTTCTCAAATTCCCTTCATTGAGTCATATTTCATGTATTGAATCTATATAATATTATGAGGTTTATATAAAACAAAATTATAATTTAATATCATAAAAATATTAATTCAAATAGTTTTTTACGTCTCATTTTATATTATTATTTTATAGGTTATATGATTCAATTTTACAAATGTGGAAATGGTCTTATGTTAAAATCTCATTGTTTATAATTATTAGTTCCCTTTATGATTATGATGAAGACATATTATCACAAATATCTCAATAAAATAATTAATTATATTACCCTATTGTTATTTTATTAGAATACATATCTTAATTTTATTTTCCTCTCCTTATTTACTGAATATTCTAAATAATGTTTTGTAATATAAACTGTCTATATTTAACTATTCGAATGAAAAAAAAATTTCTTCCATATCCATGGTTTAAAAAATTATTTTTAAATATTTTTTTTAACATTATTCAATGGATTTATTTAATAATATTTTACCCATGTTTTAAATTTTATTAAAAAAAGGAAATAAAATCTTCTATTCATTTTAAAAAATAAGGAAAATTTTTTATTTTACCAAACAGCTGAACAAAATCATTCTTTTAAAATGTACGACATGTAAATATATAATAAAACATCATGAGAAAATAATTATATTAAATATACCTTTATATGATTCAAATATTAATTTCAATGAAATGGATTTCATAAATATTTGATGAGGATTTATATTTCAAAATTTTATTTTCAAACTTGAAGGGGAATTTTTCTCGAGAAATGTTTTTAATGTATTTTAAATCTTCATAAAAATGTTTCGAATTGTATATTTAATGAAAAGTATTTTGAGAAATTTTATGATATAAAAATTATTTTTTAATGTTTAAGTTATCTTTTTCTCAAGAAATATTCAATGTAGTCTTGAAAAATAATTTTTTATCTAAGATGAAAGCCTTTGATGCCACTTGATGTTTATTAGATATATGATCCAAAAATACCATTCTCCATATTTAAGTAGTTTGTTGATGTTTATGATGATGAGATGATTGTGAATACAATCTATAATCTACATGTTATGTCATTATAAATTTATTTTGAAAGATAAATATTTTTTCATATGTTATGGTTTGATAAAATAATAAAATTATTACAAAACCTATATTTTTTTCATTAAGTTACATAACAATAAATTTATTATAAGAAAATTTTATTTAAATGGGTTCTAATATTATTCATATTTTATGAATATTTGGAACATATATTTATGATTATCAATATGTTATTGTTGGGACCAATATCTCCCTCCAATGAATTTAGTAATGATTGATATCTCATGAGATAAATAGGAATAGAATGGGGAGTAAACCTATTATAATATGAAATATTTTTTACAAAGATAGTACATGGAGTGATCATAGAATAATATTATGGTTGGTGGAGTTATCACATCCCGCTATGATTATCCTAAAAATTATCCTTGAACTACTAAGGAAATGAATTTATATTCTTATGAGAATGCCACCTGTCTATGTCCTATGATAATATTTTATTGTCATGTTTCATGTTCTATGATTCTATTATGATTATTGTTTCCTAAAAATCCAATATTTTTTCATGATTCATTTTTATTATATATGATATTCTTAATATGGTTTTTAAATTTTATTCTCATTTTCTCATTTTCATATGCTTATGATATGTTGACATCTCCAGTTTTTACTCTTATTGAGCATATGAGCACACTCTTTTATATGTAACCTTTTTCCATGTTATGATGAATTCTATTATGTATGGAATTTCTATGAAAGGTGAATTTAATGATGACCCTAGTGGGAGATGAGATATATCACTTACGGAAAAGTTATTTAAGTTTCCATGTTTCCAATGCCAATAGACCTAAACAATTATTTAGTGGATCATTTAGTTATGTAAAGAATATTAATCTTTGAGGATGTAATATTGTTTTATGATATGTTTTCAAATTTATGTTAAATAAATTAAAAAATTGTTCCCTATATATAAAGATAGTATTATCTAAAGAATTAAATGAAAATAGTATTTAATTGAAGTCAGAAAATACACTTATTGTGTGACCCTATATAACACTTTCTCATTGTAATTTAGAACACATTACATGTTAATGATTAATGTCTATAAACATTTCAATTAAATAAATAGAAAGATGATAATTTTTCATTCTTGATAACTGTATATGTGAAATCATTTTAGAATACAAGACCTTCATTATAATATCTCTATATATAGGTTACACCACTGTGTAATCAATATTTATGAATGATACATGTTTCTTTTATTATCTAAAATAAACACATCATTACCCCATGTAAATGAATATTATGGGATATTTCTATTATAATAAAATATTAGACATATCAATATCCATAATTATTGAATGGAAAATTCCTTCATCAACGTATTAATTCATTTCATGTCAATATTTTCACACTAAATATAACCTATATCTCACTGATATTTAGAGTCATGGATTTAATTTGTAAATATATGTGTCTAATTCATGATATAAATTCATAATAATATTTAATTCTAATGACCATTACAAAAAATAACATATAGGAATATATTATTACACATAAATAGATGAAAATATTACAATTATTTCTACACTAATAATCTAACCTCATGGAGATTACAATGTTTGAACTTCATGACATGAAATATCATATTCTTAAGAGTAATCTCACATGAATGAAAACATACTATTTTCCACATAATACCATGTAATATTTCTATAGAACATGTATCTATAATATAATATGGTTATTTTCATGTTCTTATCAGAGCATGGAACTCTAAATCCATTTTTTATGTTATAGATACTCTAAGACAGTCTTAATTTAATGATATAAAAAACAATATCCAATATGTTACAAATAGTTTACTTAATATTAACTCCACTATATATATATAATTAATACATATTAAAAAATCATTTGGTTCTATAACACCAACCAAAATAGCCTCCCTAATGGACTAGATCCAACTACTTGTGACTTTCGATATGCATGACCTCACATGAAAATCATTTATCTACCGAGTTAAGTATTTAGTCAAGGGGTCCAAAGAATTTTATTTCTTGGAGAGTCTACTCATTTCAAATTCAACACCCCATTAAAATTACCTGAAGAGATAATATTTATGATTTATATTCATTATTAAATGATGTTATAACACTATGACTTGGTTTCCCACTTTATATGTGCCCCTAGGAAATTGACCACTAAGCCTTAGGAATTCCTCCCCAAATTCAAATATGTAACAAATATTAATGAGGATTCTTTAGATTATATTGGGGATACAATACCCTTATGTTTTTATAATAATAAAGGTATATATAAATATAACTTAGTAGAAGATGTAACCCAAAAATTGAATATGACGAAAAACACAATTGAATCATATATTAAATTAGTAGTAATAAATATTCCCAAAGGAGTCATACCCATTAAAGATAAATACATAGGTTAATTCATGTAATAAAAAATAGATAATTATGTTATTCCATTGATTTCCACATATGTAACTATATATAATCCAAAACAATGGTCTAGCTCGATGTATAGGAACCTCCTGTTCAAATACCATCCATAAAAATAAAAAGTGGTTCATCCTTAATCACTATGGTCAAGATCCAGAGCCTAAAAACATTACTAATATCAAATCAAGAAAGTCTAAATGTTTATCGAGGTGCCTATTTAAGGTTTAAGCATGCTCTAAATTGGACTCCACCAATGTTTACTTGTCTTCATCACGTAGTTATATAGTGTATTAATATGAAAATAAGTAGAAAAAAAATCACTATTAAAATAAACAACCCACTCTAATTATTCTCAATGAAAACAAGTGATAATTCACATTATTTATCTAATATTGGTACATTATTCAATCCGCACCCCCAAATATATATATATCCATATATTATGTGTCTACAATGATAAATTTCTAATGGCGAGTACACATGGATCAGTGCCCCGATATCCCCTGAATTTATAATGATTGGAGAGACCTCACCATCCTTTCCAAAATATAAAAGTGGAAACTCAAGCCTTTAGAAACCTCAAGTGCCACCAATAAAGTAACTACCACCCCAAAATCATACCCATCAATATATCACATTTCCCTCAAAACTCTATTCAAATATTCACTATGGTCTTAACCACATGATTTCCTACAACATGATGTTATCCTTCCACAATTATATAATAAATCACAGTTAGCTAAAAAACATGATATCCTGAGGGACAAAGACATATAGCCTCCATTAATCGATTATCTTCAGCCTAAAGTATAACAGTGAGCCTCATCCCCTGGCCAATGGTCTTAACACCATATTGTTATGGTCTATCACTATCAACCATGGATTTATTTGTTTAGGAATACCTCCATAATATATGTTCAGCACCATCTCCTAATCCACAATATATATGGATTCCTCCACCAAAAACGAGTGGTCAAAATCACCTCAACCGCATTATACATATGTTTATATGATCCCACGCCTATGTTGTCCTACATCAATGATATGAAATAACCGTAAATTCTTTAGGTACACCATCTAGAAACCCCATTTCCACATGCGGTCATGTCGCCCAAGACTTATGGTCCACAACATCCAATGTTAGATGGGTAATTCAATCAACAAGAGGACCATTAAACTCAATTATAGTTTCCTTGTGAATTGAACCTAGTGATAAACATCATCCCATTTTCCATAGTCTATTCTCATTATCCATATAATCCAGGTAATATCTGTCTCATTGATCGACATCAACCTAGTGACTATGTCCATGCCTATTAAATTTCGAGGGAAAAATGAAATCACATAAAATTGATACAATATAAATTATAAAACTATAATCACCTTCCTTGTTGGAAAACATCCCCTTACCCAACTTAGCATGTTTTAATTATTTATATAATACCCACTGAAATATTGTAGTATCACTAGATAAATTTTAGGCCAACAATTAATTAATATTGAGTCTCAATTATACAACCACATGTTTGTATATAACCACACACCCAAAAAAACATATATAACTAAGGATAATTCTTGTTTCCACCTACCTTATGATCATATACACACACTCATTGAATATTGACCTCCTACTCGAGCTGAAATAAGATTAAATTTTTTTTGAATGACACTTTAAAAATAGAAAAAGTATCTCATATGGATTCGAAATTACATTTGCGGAGATAATATTGTAATGGAATATATGAGATTCAAATCCATAGAATGAAGAATCCATTACCAAAAATGGATCATGAATTTATACATGAACAGATGAAGGAATACAATGCCTAGGATAAGAGAAAATTGAAGAGCTCCATTTATAGGAAGAGGTGCAGCATATATGAAGAAATAAAAGAGGAAAAACAAAAATAAAAATAGGAGGGGGGAATTAATTATTTTAAAATTTTAGATGGTTACCTAATGATTTGTAAATCTATGCACCATCCTTGTGTTTCTCACTATCAAATTTGAAATACACCTCTCATGGTATCGCCAAACTATTGAAAAAATGGTGATCCAAATATGTGGGTTACTTCAAACACCTACACATTAGTGAATGTTTTTACTAGTTGGGGTTTCATGGTTAATATAACCTCTCACTATTTAAATGTTGTCCACACAGTTTGGATTTATGGTGAAATAAGCAATGGTATAGCCATCAACCTATGTTATTTTTTTTAATGAAACTTGTCCATTGGGGATCGATGCATCCAAAACCCATTAAAACCCTCCAATAACTTAAAAAAAACAGATAACGCAACAAAATTAATGAAATGAGAAATTAAAACTCTTATAATTAGGTTTTGAAGGATCATTCCCATGTTATTCCACTCAGAAAACACAAAATTCATGTTCACCTGAGAAAAATAAACTCTTGAAAACCCTAGAATGTTTCCGTATACCATCCATAATATAGCTCATATATAAGTTATGACATCTCAAAATTGTATTTCACTAAACATACCCATATCATAACATGACCCTGAATTTAAGTCATAATTAATTCCTCTTGTGCTGCTACCCACAATTATAATTACCAACCTAATCACTTATTGAGACAAAATGTAAATATTATGGGGTTTCTCCAACTATCCCAACATATTAAATTTAACTCATTAAATACCACTATTATCACACATCATCGTTTCCCAAATTTATAACCATTTATACATGAACCCCATTAAATACATCGTCTCATTAAAAGTTCATTAGAACATGTGTTAGAGATGACAACCAAAAAATTCTACATCTTATTAGATTGCAAATGATAAAACATATCAAATGACTTCCAAAAGTGAACATGATATATATATAAATATATATATATATATATTCTTATCAATTTTATTCCTCATTAAAAAATAAATCCCACCAAATTCGAACATACTAACTATATAATTGTAGTATAAATAAATCACATGTACCACATGCACTAAAAATTGGAGATTCTATAGAACATTAGGTCATGCCATAATCAATGAACCGATCTAACAATACTATTATTAGTGAGCTCATTTGAACCAACCAAATCAATATCATTTAGATATCTTGATGCCCAACTTCCTGTGGTGTGACCTCCAGGTAGATCTTCATGAGGTACTAGGTACTAATGAAATTGTTCGGAATCCCTCTCCCTTCGTCAATGTACATGTGTTTCCGAATCCCAACTACTAGCCCATGGTATCACTCTCGAGACATTCATTGATCCATATTTATAAAAAATTCAATATATCTGAGATATCTAATAATAAATCCTATAAAACATCTCTATATATCCATTTTGACAACATTCACAAAAATCCTTTGGATTCCAATCAAAATGATTTCAATCATTCCCCTACTATAAAAACTTGAAGCATTCCCTAAATTAACTACTATAGGGAAACCTAACTAATTTTTTACCCTGTATTACATGTTGATACACCTTAATACCTCTCTTAATGATATATATATATATATAATCTCCTTTATGTTCACCTGATTTCATCTCCCCATTCAAATTCAACATGACAATCATTCCTTTAGTTTTCAGTGCCTGATTTCCCACCCCAAAGAATTTGTTTAGTGTTATGATCTTCAACTAACCCCTAATATTGTTCTTTATTCCATCCTCAAAACACATCTCCCAATAGATGTCATTTCCCACCACAAACGGACCAAATTTGGACATATCTATAAAATAACCAAATACATCATAATGGATGTATCTCCTTGATGGAGGATCATGAACTCAGGGGATCAATCCAACCTCGGGGTATCTAGGATAAAGTGACCAAAGAACATGTCTTGGAAGGCCTTCCAAAACACCCCATAAAGTCTAACATCATGTACCTTTTTGTCCCACCAATGATTTTCCTGTCCTCTAAACATATATGTCACCAGCTTCACCCTTTTACCACGTGTTGTCTCAACACATTTAAACTTCATCTGTATAAATATAATCTAGTTATCAACACCCTATGTTCCACCCTATCCGACAATTTCTTTTCGATATTGGAACTCTTGATTCAAGTATTCCATTTATTTTTCATCTCCCAGAGATCCCCTATAAATTCTATGTTTGAAAAGAACTATGATTTCTTGATCTATTTGGTCTATCCATTTCCAAAAATATATAATATGGTGATCATTAGCCATCCATATTGGAGCCTATACCATTATATAATGGTCATCATAATCTATAGGGGATTTATTCCAAACCTCATGGGCCTCATATCTTCCACGCTCTATAGTCACCATATCTCCATCCTACTAATTATCCATAAGAAGCTGTATAGGTGGAATCAAACTAAAGATGAAAAAAGTATAATAGCTCTATAAATCATATATATCAATCACAAAAAATCAAAATTGTTATAACAATCCCATCTCAAACCCCTTATACTCACATTTGTCACCCATGTGACGTGAAATATGACCTAATGACTCCTTACCTATGAATAAAAGAGCAATGTATCATATATCATCTGAACTCATGGCTACCATCCAACCAATATTATAGTCAGACATCATATATAATCTACATTATATATTTTAATGATGGGATTGATGAATATAATGCCACCAAATGGATCCAAAGGAAAAAAATATTTAGCTTTATCTTAAATATTTCAAAAAATCACCCCTTTCATTACTCTTTTCTACCCATTACCGAGATAGGTTCATGTATGCCATATACTAATATCATCACAACTGATATCATCAAGAACCACATAACTGCCATATCCATGTATAATGTAACCAAAAAATGAAAATAGGAATACACTTTTAACCCTTTTTTTTACACTTAAAGTATCCCAATCTACCTTTTTCATTCTAGTTCCCTAATGAAAATCAAAAAATATAAAAAATCATTATATGATCCTAAGATACAAAAATGATGTTCAAATACTCATAAATTTTCATACTATTCCAAATCTCAAAATATCATGACCTAATAACATCATCCCCAATGGGACTAATCATAGTTTAAATCAATTAACTATAAAAGTAGAAAAATAAGATCAAATTTTGAACCCCTTAAAATGTGGTATATCCCCAATGCATGGATTTATAGGTAGACAAACATGATATCATTATAAATTTACAACTATAGGGTAGTATCTATTTTACCATAACCAATATTGTATGACAAAAAAGAAAAAGAAACTCATCTAATACAATTTTTAGTGTCCTAAATTAGTTTTCCACATTATCTATGCATTGGACTAGTTGGACAGTAGGCCTTAGGCACACATCCATGAATTCCAAAGTTTTAAACTATTAGTGAGGGATGGATTAGGTGGAAATGGAGAGACTATATCATCATGTAATGAAAAAAATAATGATATATATATAACATTATAGAAGAAGGACCATTACTACATAATAAGTAGAATATAAAAAAATGGAAGAATATTCCAAAGCAACAATAATAAATATTCTTAATGGAATCATAACCTTTAAAGACAAATGCACTTGTTAATAAAGGACATAAAGAAATAGAAAAAAAGTCCATCATTGGTTGACCACATAAGAAGATATATTTATATATAATCACCGAATTAGGATTATCTAGATATAGATTGTTGACCTCACCTGTTTTGATAATCTCAATCATGTATTCATATGTGTTGAAAATCCCAATTATGTTTTCATTCTCTATGATATTTTTTAAGTATCATTGATCTATACATTAATTCTTTCAAATCTGTGATCAAACCAATAATTATTTTAAAATAGTCTTTGGAATATGTTAATCCTCATTTATCCGTGTTCATACAAGTTATAAATTGATTCTAACACAATCAGATGTGTTCTACATAAAACAGATAAGTAATCTGCCTATAGCTACTGATAAAGTGCTACCGATACCTAGTCTACCGATAGACTTAGTCTACCGGCAGACAGAGTCACCGATATACTTAACACAGAGCTACCGATGTGCTTATAAATGTAAGCTACTGACTTACAGACAACTACCGATACAAACATAGAGCTACCGGTGTAAGTATAAATAGCTACCGATGGAATAAGAGTCACCGATAGATGAAGCTACCGAAGCATGAAGCTACCGACACATGAAGCTACCGACGCATGAAGCTACCGACGCATGAAGCTACCGACGCATGAAGCTACCGACGCATGGAGCTACCGACGCATGAAGCTACCGGTGCATGAAGCTACCGACGCATGGAGCTACCGACGCATGAAGCTACCGACGCATGAAGCTACCGACGCATGGAGCTACCGATAAACAAAGTCACCGATACAAGCATATACCAACCGACGCATAGAGCCACTGATAGAGTCAAAGCAACTAATGACACTGAGCTACCGATGTCCAAGCTACCGATGCTGATTACCTACCGATCACTCGACTCCCTGTTTGAATTTATTTATTTCCTATCTTTATTAATCTATCCAACGGTCATATCATGTACATTTTAATGATTTTTCAAATATCTGATAAAGGTTGTCGGATGTCAGGAACCTGTACCTCGTACCTGTAGAAAGGAAATATTTTCTGTCCCCTGTTGCACGTGACATAAATACAAGAAGACTCTGCTGAAGAGATGTGAGACAACACACACAGAGACAAGGAAGACATACGACAAACTCAAGAAGAGCTCTGTGCATACAAGAAGAACCAAGCAAGACAGAATCACATATACAATCAAGCCTACTCGAGAAGTGTTCTGTGCATATAAGAAGAGCACTGAATAACTTCAACCACTACATTTTCACTGTCTGTGAACCTGGAGCATACGACACTCTGTTTCTCAAACAGAAACGAGAAGAGGACTCAGATTCACTTCTGATCGAATCCAAAGGTGTCCAGAGCTACACTAGAATCACCAGTTTCACTTCTAAACTCTACATCTCTTGTTCTGTGATTTAAAATAATACTTTTCGAGCAGTGTGTGTTATCTGCTGTGTCTAACACATACACTGTCTCCTGTACTTAAACTGGAGGATTTGTAAATCCTTACCAAATTCTTTCATTCTTTCTTTCCCAAGAATAACAGTGGTAGAGGTCGTGTGTGACCTGGACAACTGGTTGCTGTTGTACTGTTTCCCACGAATAACAGTGGTAGAGGTCTTGGACCTGGACAGTTGTAAACTGTTGAACCCTGATCCAGGGTGTGGATCATTTTTATATAAACTTTTGAGAGGACTAAGTCTCGTCTTGATACTGAACCTCTTGGTTACATTTGTTGTGCCATCTCTTTCAAAGTTTTATTCCGCTGCTAATCACTTTAAAACCAATACTGTTTTTAAAGTTACTTTGATAATTAAATTAGAAAGTGTTTATGTTAAGTGTAGATTAGTAAGTTAGTTTCAAAAGATAATCACACACTCCTATGTTGATTAATTGGGAATTAATCAATCCCTTGAGAATCTAATAGAACCTCTACTTTAATATAAATTCACTACCGTTTAATTTATTATTTTATTTGGGGGTATTTAAGACAGTGTTTTTAAATACAGAAATTTTAATTGGTACTCAATTCACACCCCTCTTGAGTAAACCACTCCGACCAACACTTAGTATCAGAGGATCGAAAATAATTTCTAAAAGTACTCTGCTTTTTAACTGTGATTTTAGTTGTATTTTAAAGTTCTTAAAATTTCTGTTATATCTAAATTTTTATCTCTTTAAAATTTTCTCATCATGGACAATAGACTTGAGGGTGTTGCTACTAACCGGCCACCTTTCTTCAATGGAACTAATTATGCTCAGTGGAAACTGAAAATGAAAATTCATCTAGAAATCATAGGTTTTGATATTTGGACTGCTATTGAATCAGAATACAAAATTCCCACTACTGCTAGATCTACTTGGGATGAACCTACAAAGATTGCTTACAATAACAAATATAAAGCTATGAATGCCTTGTACTGTGCTCTATGAGATGAAGAGTTTAATAGAATTTCTTCTTGTAAAACTGCATATGAAATTTGGGATACCTTAGCTATTTCTCATGAAGGAACAACGAATGTTAAAGAAATGAGATTGAACACTTATACTATCAAGTATGATAATTTGAAAATGAAGCCTGACGAACCCATTTCTGACATGTATCTCAGGTTCAATGAAATTTTCAATACAATGATCTCGCTGGGAAAGGATGTCTCATCGAAGGAACAAATTATGAGAATTTTGAGATGTCTACCTGATAGATGGAGAGGCACATCTGTCTCAATCAGAGAATCATGTGACATTGCTGCTCTACCTGTCATGGAACTAATTGGAAAGCTGATGATGTATGAAGAAGAGCTTAAAGTGAATAAAGAGGAAGAAAATGAACCTCCAAGAAGGTATGTCGCTTTCAAATCTTCAACATCAAAGAATAAGGACAAAGAAAAGCTTCAAGCTGTAGTTGAAAGTTCAAGTTGTGAAGACAGTGAAAGTGATTCTGACAGTGATGCTGAGATGGCTCACATTGCTAGAAGATTTAAGAAATTTTATAGGAAAAAGAAGTTCTTCAGAAAAACAAATTATAAGGGTAAGTATGATCACCAAGGTAAATGGAAAAAGGATTGGAAGAAGAACGACAAATCAGATGATGTTGTCTGCTATGAGTGCAAGAGAAAAGGACACATTAAAGCCGACTGTCCAAAGCTGAAGTATAAAAAGAAATATGAATATAAGGACAATAAGTTTAAGAAATCCATGAAGGCTACTTGGAGTGATTCTGAGGATAGCTCTACTAAATCTGAAAGCTCTGAAACTGAACACAAAAATAAGGCAAACATGTGCTTTATGACAAACACTTCTCAGGTAACTGCTGAAACTCCTTCTTTAAATTATTATTACTCTGGAGATAATGCAGAATCTGACTCTAATTCTGGAACAATGTCTAAAAATGAATTGTTTGAGTACTGTGATATGCTGGAAGAGACATGTAATGAAATTAAGGAAAAATACAAAGGTTTAAAGAAACAACATGCTTTAAGTGTTAAGCATAAATCTGATCTTGATATAGAAAAGGAAAAGAATGCTCAACTGTTAAAAGAAAACACTGAACTTAAACTATCTAATGAGAAACTCAAGAAAGACTTAGAGAAGTTCACCAATGGAAAAAATACACTATCACAGATGCTAGGAAAGCAAATAGCACCTAAATATACTACTGGTATAGGATACTAACCTGGACAAAGGAAAATTGCCAAAATTAGATTCATTTCTAAATCTGGATAGAATGAAGGTAATTCTGGAACTTCATATGCTTCAACCAGTTATATACATAGCTATGGATCTAATAAAGTTTATCAGTCAAATCATGTCAATTCTACAAAGTATATGAGACCCATTAGACAAATATGGGTACCTAAAGTGTTATTGGCTAACCTGTCTGGACCCAAGAAAATCTGGGTACCAAAATCATCTCCCATCTGAATCTGGTTTGTAGGGAACTTGCTTAAAGAGCTCCTGTAAAGAGACCTGGTATTTGGACAGTGGATGTTCAAGACATATGTCAGGAGACTTCTCTTGTTTTAAGAGTTTAATAAAAGTTGATGGAGGCTTTGTCACCTTTGGTGATAATTCAAAAGGAAAAATCACCGGCCTAGGCCAGATTGGTAACACTGATTCAATTTTGATTTCTAAAGTTTTATTTGTTGATGGCCTTAAATACAATTTATTAAGTATTTCTCAGTTATGTGATGATGGGTTTCATGTTAAGTTTGGAAATGATTCTTGCAAAGTTTTTAATTCTAAGAATGTTTTGGTATTTTCTGCCTTAAGAAATGAAAATGTTTATGCTGTTAATCTGAATTCTTTAGCTAAGCAGAATATTACTTGTTTGAATGCTTTTCATAAAGAATCTTGGCTATGGCACAGAAGATTGGGGCATTGCATCATTCACTAACTTAGAAAACTCTCTTGAAAAAACCTAGTTAGAGACCTACCTAAATTAGAATTCCCAAATGATAGAGTGTGTAACCCCTGTCAAAAGGGAAAACAACACAAAGTTTCTTTTAAATCAAAGAAAGAAGTTTCGACTTCTCAACCACTTGAATTGGTTCACATGGATTTGTTTGGACCATAAAGAGTTTCTAGTTTAAATGGGAAGCACTATGTTTATGTTCTTGTAGATGACTTTTCTAGATATACTTGGGTATATTTTCTAGCGCACAAAAGTGAAGCCTGTTCTTCTTTTGTTAAATACTCTAAATCTGTAGAGAACCTTAGTGGACTTAAGATTAAAAATTTGAGAAGTGATCATGGTCGTGAGATTGAAAATCAAGATTTTGAATCTTATTTCTCACACAATGGCTATACTCATAACTTTTCTGCCCCTAGAACACCCCAACAGAATGGTGTAGTAGAAAGAAGAAATCGAACCCTTCAAGAAATTGCTAGAACCATGCTCAATGAATATGACCTGCCTATTTATTTTTGGGCTGAAGCTGTAAATACAGCTTTTTATGTTATTAATAGAGTCTTAATTAGACCTGTTCTTAAGAAAACCCCTTATGAATTGTGGAACAATAGAAAGCCTAAGGTTAATTACTTTATAGTTTTTGGTTGCAAAGTATTTATTCTGAATACTAAAGATAATCTGGATAAGTTTGCTTCCAAAAGTGATGAAGGAATTTTTCTGGGTTACTCTATTTCATGTAAAGCCTATAGAGTATTCAATAAGAAAACTAAATGTGTGGAAGAATCTGTTCACATCAAGTTTGATGAAACTGATCCACATGAGTCTAAAACCTCTCTTGAAAATATTGAAGAAGACTTATCTGTTCCGGACATTAATGATAAATCTAAAGAACCTGTTATCAAAACATCCAGTTCTGGACTTTTTCCAGAATCTGCTTCTGTTGAACCCGAACCTATAGATGAACCTGAATTTTCTAGTCCAACCTTTAGCAGATCAACGAGGATTCTAAAGAATCATCCTTTAGAAGCTGTTGTTGGTAATCTTGATAGAGGAACACAAACTAGAGCTTCTCTAAGAAACCAGGTTGATCATCAAGCTTTTCTTTCACAACTAGAACCCAAAAATATCAATGATGATATCAATGATGATATCAATGATGAATTCTGGGTAATGGCTATGCAGGAAGAATTAAATCTGTTTGAAAGAAACAAAGTCTGGGAATTAGTTGACAGACCTAAGGACACTTTTACAATAGGCACAAAATGGGTTTTTAGAAATAAAGTAGATGAATCTGGAAATATAGTTAGAAACAAAGATAGACTAGTTGCACAAGGATATAGTCAAGAAGAAGGTATAGACTATGAGGAAAATTTTGCACCTGTAGCTAGACTAGAAGCCATTAGGATCTTACATGCATATGCTGCACATCTGGATTTCAAGTTATATCAAATGGATGTGAAAAGTGCATTTCTAAATGGTTTTATAATTGAAGATGTTTTTGTAGAACAACCACCTGGATTTACTAACCCCCATTTTCCAAATCAAGTTTTTAAACTTTCTAAAGCTTTGTATGGTTTAAAACAAGCTCCAAGAGCTTGGTATGATAGACTTAGCAATTTCCTTATTTCAAAAGGTTTTACTAAAGGGATTGCTGATCCAACTCTTTTCATTAAAAGAATTTCTAAAGATGTTTTAGTTGTACAAATATATGTTGATGATATTATTTTTGGATCTTCTAAACACTCTTTATGTACTGATTTTTCAAAAAGTATGCAAAATGAATTTGAAATGAGCTTAATGGGAGAACTTAAGTACTTTCTTGGATTTCAAGTATTTCAAAATGAAAATGGTATTATTTTGAATCAAAGTAAATATACAAAGGATATTTTAAAACGTTTTGGTCTGGATAGTATCAAGGAAAGTGAAACTCCTATGATTACTACCTATAAATTGGACGCAGATGAAGCTGGGAAACCAGTTGATCAAACAAATTACAGAGGTATGATTGGTAGTTTACTTTATCTTACTGCTAGTCGACCTGATATTATGTTTAGTGTGTGTATGTGTGCTAGATTTCAAGCTAATCCAAAAGAATATCATTTGCTTGCTGTTAAAAGAATTTTTAAATATCTCAAACACACGGTTAACTTAGGTTTGTTTTACCCAAAAGGACAATCCTTTGAGTTAATGAGTTATTCAGATGATGACTTTGCTGGTTGTAAGTAGATAGAAAACGCACATCAGGAACATGTCATTTGCTTGGAAAATCTTTAGTTTCTTGGTGTAGTAAGAAACAGAACTCAGTTGCATTATCTAATGCCGAAGCAGAATACATAGCTGCTGGTAGTTGCTGTGCACAAATTCTGTGGATGAAACACACTCTTTTGGACTATGGATATGTTTTGAAACATGTTTCAATTAAATGTGATAACACTAGTGCAATAAACATCTCTAAGAATCCCGTATCTCACTCTAGAACAAAACACATAGATGTAAGACACCATTTCCTAAGAGATCACTATAAAAATGGTGATATTTCTCTTGAATTTATTGGCACTGAACATCAATTGGCTGATATTTTCACTAAACCTTTAAGTTCGGATAGGCTAAGTTACATAAGACACGAATTGGGAATGTTTAATCACAACTGATGTGAAAATCCTCACTGATGTGAAATTCTCACCGATGTGAAAATTCTCACCGATGTGAAATTCTCACCGATGTGAAATTCTCACCGATGTAAAATTCTCACTGATGTACAATTCTCACCGATGCTATATTTTAAAACTTCTGTCTGCCGCCAATAATATGAATTGTTTTATTTTATTTTATTTTACTCTATTTTAGTCGTTTATTTGGAATTCCTAAATGATAAAACTAAGTCTAAGCCACTTCTTACCTCACCGAGCTCAAAATCCCTCACCTTCGAACCTTAGCTCCCAAATCGGCCAAGAACCCTAAACCCGCGATGGAAAAAACTAAGCTTCCTATCATCAGAGATGAAAGTGTAGAACCAAAAGCTAAGAATCAGAAGACTCAGCATAAATCCAGTGTTAGTGAAGTCAGAACTAGATCGGGAAAGCGACCAGTGAATCCTCACTTGCAGAATAGAGACATAGTAATCGAGAAGGAACTGTGCGTGGAATGGATACTGCCTAGAAAATCGTTAGTACTCGAGATTCTGGAGGACCCGAAATGGGTGGATTGTTTCTCGAATAACAATGGCCCATACTACCCGAAGTTGGTAAAACAGTTCTACGAGTTTGTAAGCTTTGAGAAGTCTGAAAATGAGAATCGGGTAAGCTCTGTTTTAAATGGAAAAGAGATGTCTTTTTCTTCAGTAGAGTTGGCCGAGTGTTTAAAAGTACCACATGAAGGTGTCTCTTGGTATGTATCAAGAGCAATTCCACCTAGCAGTGATATCTATGACTATGAAACCGCCTTAAAAGAACTGACCGGTAATGGGAATCAAAGGAAAGTGGTTGCTGCTGAAATGGATGGAGAGAATCGACTGCTCTTCATGTTTGTTCAGCATGTGTTGATACCGAGGTGAGGATATTTTGCAAATCTGAGATATCAAGATATCTATCTTCTTCATTTGCTAAGACATGGTGTAAAAATCAACCTGTGCAGATTGTTAATGCTTCAAATGGAAGACATGATTAGACCAAAGTCAAAGACTAATGCTTTATTCTTTGCCAAGCTGATTTCAGTAATGATAAAAGTGAAAGGAATAGATGAGTCTCAAGATGAGACAGTTGTAGTCAGGAATAATTTCTGCATCACCTCGACTGTTTGTAAGTACATGAAAATTAACTGGAACCCATGGAAGGGAGAATGGGTCAGTGATGATCAGAAGATATATGATAGGTTTAATCCTGTGGATCATCCCTCAAGACCAAAGGATGTGAGAGATCCGAGTCTGAGACATGATGAAGAGGAACCTGTTTACAGTAATGAAACAGAAGATGAAATAGAAGAAGAAGAAGAAGAAACTCCCATGGATGTTGGAGGAGATCCAGACTTGCCCCCAAGTCCTGTTGCAGAATTGGGTTATTCTAGGAAAGGAAAGGTAGAGGAAATTTTGACTACTTATGATGAAGACCAGTCTGTACCTCACCAAGAAGAAGAGGAAAAGGAGAATGTATCTGAATCACCTGCTTCTGGTAGTTTATGTATGAGTCCATTGATTGGAAGCTCAGCTATGCCGACTGCTGAAGTAGAAAAAGATACAGAAGAAGCTGTACCTGTATCAGAAGATATTCTAAATGCTGCACCGATGGAACTTGTAGTAGAAGATTCTAATGAAGAGAATCCAGCACTGAATACTGTTGTGATACATGAGAATGCACCCATTGAGGGGGAGCATCAATCTGTTCTTGGAAATGTTATAGTAGCTGTTGAGTTTGGAGACTGGGTAGAAGGCCCAGGGTTTATAGTCTGTGGATTGGATTATCCGGATTCTGACAATGAGATGTCTGTGAATAGACCAAAGACCAATTATGATCTTGATTCTGAGTTATTGCCCGATAATGTGGTCAGATTTCATGATTTGAATAAGCTGAAAGAGGACCTCAAAACCAGTTTTGTTGAAGAAGTGAAGTTAATGGAAACCTCCCTTGCATCCTCAATTCAATCAATAATGACGAATTCTGTAGTTAGTTTGGCCTCAGTAAAGGGATCTGCTGCAGTTGTCCCTAATGATTTTGTCTCTAAATCTGATCTTGAATCCTCGAAGAATGAGTTGAAAGAATCATTCAGTGTATCAGTTGCTGAGATGAAGCAAAGCATTAATGAAGAAATGAAAATGTTAGAGAGATCTTTCGAGCTATCTCTGGCTTGTAATTTATCTTCTTTTGTGTCTGAGCTTATGGAAGAAGTGAAAGAGTGCCAGACTCAGTCTTTTAGAATCGAAGCAGATCTTGAAGCTCTCAAGACAACATTTGTTGCTTTGGATTCTTATATGAGCTCCAAGTCTCAAGCTGACAAGGACCTAGCTTATGTGAAGAGTGTAGTAAGCCAGTTTGTCTCGGTGTTTGAATGTTTCAAAACCTCAGTAAAGGATCATGTTCAATTACAAGACTCTCAAGTTCAAAGCCTAATCAGTGGTTTGTCTAAGAGTTTCAAAGAAACTGTTTCCTTCTCTCTTGGCCCTATCACATCCAAACTATTAGTTGACCTGAATCAAGTTCGAGCAATGTTGAAGGAGGAGATTAGTTCTATTTCAACCAGTGGATCTGTGGACTCATCAGAGTTGAGCCGAGTGGTGCTTTCTACAAAGGATTCTGCTAGAGAAATAATGAAGATTGTTCAAGATTATATGAGAGAATCCTCTGCCTCTCAGGAAGCCATAAAGAGCAATGTGGACTACTACTTCACCAGAATTTTCACTAAGCATCAACTCGAACACCACTTCAAGCTGATGTTGGAACACATGAAGCTACCTCCAGTAAGTCAAGCTTTTAGAGAACAAGTGAGCCAACTAAGACAATTGACTCCTGCCTTGGAGAAATTAATGGAGAACAAAGATGATTTCATCTCTACTATGGAAAGAGGAGGAGGAATTATTATGGATTTTAGAAATCTGTTGCTGCCCTTCTTGCATGTTGATGCCAGACCAGTCATCATACCTCCTGCTTTGCCTGCTTTTGCCTCAGCTTCTTCCACAGTCCAGCTGACTCCTGCTCAAGCTATTCGAAGCCTCACACCAATGATCACCCAAAGATCTTCAACCTACAGGCCTGACTCTGTGTCAGTAGCTCAGCCTCCTTTGATCATTTCTGGCATTCCAAAACCTTCACCTGCATCCTCACCACCCGAACCATCTTCTGATCCCAAAGGAAAATCTCACGTGGAAAATGTGGATTGATCCAGTGGCCAGGATTTTTTGATAGGAATTCATTTGTATTCTGTTTCTGTACATTCTGACTGCTCTAATACAGAGGAACTCTTTTTACTTCTCATGTTTTATTTTTCTTCAATATATACTTTCCCACTTTTTGATTATCACAAAGGGGGAGAACAAAATGAGAGAATGAGAAATATTTTTCAATGGAGAAAAATAAGGAATAAGGGGGAGAACAAAATGATAGAATGAGAAATATTTTTCAATGGAGAAAAATAACCCTCTTTTACATTTTATCTCTGATATAATTATGTTTATTTTTACCTTCGGTACCTTATGATTGTTACCTCTGATAACTTATGTCTATATCATACTATTTTTATTATCTCTGATGCTGTTTTCTCTGAGAAAATTGAATTCAATATTATACTCTTTACTATTATATTTTCACTATGTTAAATGCCATATCATAAATTGTGATTATCAAAAAGGGGGAGATTGTTGACCTCACCTGTTTTGATAATCTCAATCATGTATTCATATGTGTTGAAAATCCCAATTATGTTTTCATTCTCTATGATATTTTTTAAGTATCATTGATCTATACTTTAATTCTTTCAAATCTGTGATCAAACCAATAATTATTTTAAAATAGACTTTGGAATATGTTAATCCTCATTTATCCGTGTTCATACAAGTTATAAATTGATTCTAACACAATCGGATTTGTTCTGCATAAAACAGATAAGTAATCTGCCTATAGCTACGGATAAAGAGCTACCGGTACCCAGTCTACCGATAGACATAGTCTACCGACAGACAGAGTCACCGATATACTTAACACAGAGCTACCGATGTGCTTATAAATGTAAGCTACTGACTTACAGACAGCTACCGATACAAACATAGAGCTACCGGTGTAAGTACAAATAGCTACCGATGGAATAAGAGTCACCGATAGATGAAGCTACCGACGCATGAAGCTACCGACGCATGAAGCTACCGACACATGAAGCTACCGACGCATGAAGCTACCGACGCATGGAGCTACCGACGCATTAAGCTACCGACGCATGAAGCTACCGACGCATGGAGCTACCGACGCATGAAGCTACCGATGCATGAAGCTACCGACACATGGAGCTACCAATAAACAAAGTCACCGATACAAGCATATACCAACCGACGCATAGAGCCACCGATAGAGTCAAAGCAACTAATGACACTGAGCTACCGATGTCCAAGCTACCGATGCTGATTACCTACCGATCACTCGACTCACTGTTTGAATTTCTTTATTTCCTATCTTTATTTAATCTATCCAACGGTCATATCATGTACATTTTAATGATTTTTCAAATATCTGATAAACGTTGTCGGATGTCAGGAACCCGTACCTCGTACCTGCAGAATGGAAGTCTTTTCTGTCCCCTGTTGCACGTGACATAAATACAAGAAGACACTGCTGAAGAGATGTGAGACAACACACACAGAGACAAGGAAGACATACGACATACTCAAGAAGAGCTCTGTGCATACAAGAAGAACCAAGCAAGACAGAATCACATATACAATCAAGCCTACTCGAGAAGTGTTCTGTGCATATAAGAAGAGCACTGAATAACTTTAACCACTACATTTTCACTGTCTGTGAACCTGGAGCATACGACACTCTGTTTCTCAAACAGAAACGAGAAGAGGACTCAGATTCACTTCTGATCGAATCCAAAGGTGTCCAGAGCTACACTGAAATCACCAGAACCACTTCTAAACTCTACATCTCTTGTTCTGTGATTTATTATTATACTTTTCGAGCAGTGTGTGTTATCTTCTGTATCTAACACATACACTGTCTCTTGTACTTAAACTGGAGGATTTGTAAATCCTTACCAAATTCTTGCATTCTTTCTTTCCCACGAATAACAGTGGTAGAGGTCGTGTGTGACCTGGACAGCTGGTTGCTGTTGTACTTTTTCCCACGAATAACAGTGGTAGAGGTCTTGGACCTGGACAGTTGTAAACTGTTGAACCCCGATCCAGGGTGTGGATCATTTTTATATAAACTTTTGAGAGGACTAAGTCTCAGCTTGAGACTGAACCTCTTGGTTACATTTGTTGTGCCATCTCTTTCAACGTTTTATTCCGCTGCTAATCACTTTAAAACCAATACTGTTTTTAAAGTTACTTTGATAATTAAATTAGCAAGTGTTTATGTTAAGTATATATTAGTAAGTTAGTTTAAAAAGATAATCACACACTCCTATGTTGATTAACTGGGAATTAATCAATCCCTTGAGAATCTAACAGAACCTCTACTTTAATATAAATTCATTACAGTTTAATTTATTATTTTATTTGGGGGTCTTTAAGACAGTGTTTTTAAATACAGAAATTTTAATTGGTACTCAATTCACCCCCATCATGAGTAAACCACTCCGACCAACATAGATGATCTTCCTAGTCTACTATTATCCATCCCATAAAAATGTAGTACATACTTGATCAGTATGATCTAGTTCCTTTGATGGAAACTTTACCTGATCTCAAAACTATAATGTCTACGCGTATCTTATAGGTCCAATGTATAGGGTGACTAATATCATAATATGCCAAAATGAATTTTTCCTATCATTCATCCATAATTATATAGTTTATGTACACATAAATAAATGGCATAAAATTACACAACAAAAAAAATATCCCACTACACTTGTACCTAATGGATAAAAATGATATTTTTAAACTAATCCTTCCAATGTCAGTACATTTCCAAGTTGATGCTTGCTAATATATTTTTTTATTAAATATCTATAAATATACATTTGAAGTTGTGAGGACCCATCACATAGTGCCCGAGGATCCACTAAAAATATCATATATGTTTGGACCTCATGATACTCTAATAATTATATCACTAGAACCTCATTACATCTGAATACATACAATTTCTTAACCTCTTAAGGTATAACAATTTACATCTTCCAATATATAATAAATAATTATCAGATCAAAGACTCAATATCCCAAGGTATGATGATATCAATACTCTAATAATCCAAGATCATCATCATCATGTATAATGTTGATACTCATCCCCCAACCGACAGTCAAAACACCATCACTCAATGGTCTATAAAAATCAATATTTGATTTCGATAACGATCACCTATTATATAATAGAATGTCTACACCATCCCTGGAGCCATAATTTCTATTGTGGAATCGAACTACAATAATTGGTCAACACCGCCTTAATTGAGTCATGTGTTTTTTATATGATTCCAATGAAAACATCAACCAAAAATGATGAGAAGTATTTACTTACATTTCATAACCCTCATCATCTAGAAACCTCATTGCCACAAGTGACCATGTCACCCAAGTTTGACTGTCTACACTATACCAATCCCCATAGTCCAGGACCACAACCTAAAAACCCTATAACCCCAATCTTGATGATCATGTAATATAATCATGGCAATCAAAATCAACCCATGTTAAAACAAATACAATCATTTCACATTTAATTAATATAAATTTGGAAACTTTTATAATTGGTCATAATTTTCATACTCATATTATCATAATTTAAAATCCTATAGCTTACCCATCAACATCTTGTAATGCCTATTAATCCATTTAAGGATAAAAATTAATTTATTAAGTGTATGACTTGTAAATCCAAAAATGGTATATCAAACTAATATAAAATGAAATTTATATTTAATGATAAAAATAGGCACCCCATTAGATATACTCTTTGGTGGCTGCTCAATGAATTTTGTCCTCCAACTCAACAGAAAATGATTGAAAATAGTGTTTTAGGAAAACACAATGTCAATTTAGATAATTAAGTTTCCTAGATTTAGAATTATGTATGAAAATATAAATTTAGAAAATTATATAGATAATTTATTTCTATATAGAAAAAAATCTATAGACACCAATGGAGATTAAATTGGTTCTTAGATAGATGAACAAGGCTTAATGCTATGATATATGAAAATAATATAGCTCCACTACCTAAGAGAATTGCACTGCATTAGGGAGAGAAAATTTGAGAAGTACACTTAATGATGAAGGTTCAATAAATAGAATCATTTCCATTATTAAAATGTAACATGATTACCAGGTGGCTTTCAATACCGTGCAATAATCGTAATGTGGTAACTATTTGTGAGGACAAACACCTCTCTTGGTATGAACATTGAGTTTGCAAACCATGAACCACCCAATATAGTAAATATGAACACCATACCAATCCAGCATACTTTTCAAGAAAAGGGATCAAATGTTTAAAATAACCTTTCTCGTTCTAAAAATATTAAATTATGATTTTTACACGGTTAGATAGGCCATGTACCATCGATTCCCTCTATTTGTTTTTTCTAAAACTGGGATTATGCAGCCTAGTGCTTCTCAAACCCCTTTAATAGAACAAAGAACTCTTCCAAACATAGAAACCATCTAAAAACTATTTTCCAATACGAACACATTGAATTAGGTTTCGAATTCCAAAATTAATGTTGGTCTACTGGCCAAAAAATAAATTCATTTTTACCCAAGATGAATGAAACATTCTTAAACATGATATGTCACAGATGTGACCATATATCCTTCTTAGGATATAAAAAGAATTATTATTATTATTATAGAGTGTTATAGGGTCCATAAATTCATGTTACAATTCTATGATCGTGGATGTTTCTCTGTCTCTATAATAATTCTGTAGCTACCTAAAACGATGAAATTTACTCAAAATCTGATGTAGAATCTATGACCCTGGAAGTATTTGAGCTCTTCCAACTCGTAACAACTCTATTATGGGTTAATAAATCACAAAAATATGATTTTAGATAATATAGTTTGGTTTGAACACAATAAAAAGTATATCCTTTAATGACTATTTCTTTATCTCCCCTATAGATAAGAAAAATATCAATACTTATATATATATACATAAGTAACTTTGAAACATTATTCAAACAGTGGAAACCAAGGTCATCATGATATATTCTTACATATAATAATATGTAGGAGGCATCAATAATAGAAAATATCACAACATAGGTGATGGACCTAATCACTAATGCTTATGGAATTCATTCTATCCATTTCTTTTTCACATGTGTATAAGGAAAAATTTTCATAGAAAGATGAATGCCAAGTTAAACTTGAAGCAATCCACTTTTTTATTGTTCCATATTGAATATTTTAATTATATTTTAAATTTATTTATGTTGACATATACTGAGTATCCTCTTGGATCTATCATGATGGATATAGATCCCAATAATGTAAGACTCTTTGCCTAATTACTTTATGGGTAATAATGTGTTCATCCATGATTTATCATGAAGTAATAATGGTATCTTATTTTCAAGGATAAGTATATCATTCACGTAAAATATTACAAAAATTAATTCAATCCAACAAAAACACTTATATTAATAAGGATCACATTCATTATCTGTGAATCCAAATTCAAATAAAGCCTTTTCAAATTGATTGTTCCATGACCTGAATATGTACTTTAATCCATAAAAGGATATTTTAAATATTCATACCATGTTATCATCCTTTGGGTGTCAAAACCTCTAGGTTATTCTATATAGTATTCTTCTAAAAGGATCTCATTAAGGAATAATTGATTGTAATCCATTATCCAAATATATTAGTCATGGTAATACATAATGGATTATAGATATCTGAGGGATTTCAACAGTAGAAAGTGGTGAAAGAGTTTCATAGTAGATTATTAAAATATTTTTTAACCATTTTTCCATATATTCAGGACTTATATGTATTTAATTATCAATCAATGTCTTATTTATTGTTCAATACAAATTTTTAACCTACGGGCACTACAACCACAGTAGATTATTCTAAAATCTTGACATGATTTTGATACATAGAAACTATTTTGAATTCATAACTACTTTAAACATTGATTCATCTTCAAAATATTATATTTCCCTATAGGATTTAAGATTATTAATAACTATTTCTATGAGTTAGAATCCTCAGTGAAAATAAATCAATATTTTAAATATCTCTAGAGATATTCTATCACATAAGGAACATGGTGTTTCATTCCACAATTACCTTTTTCTTTCTAGGGGTCGTATAGGTAATGTTTAATTTTTTTCTTGGGTTATTATATGAAGGTGCACATTATTCCTTGAGGAGAATGTATGTTTCCTGAAGTGGCATTAAGAAATGTCACATATCCACACATGTAAGTAGGAAAAAATTATTCTCTTCCACACAATTATTTGTTTCTAATCCCATATTCAACTATAATTAAAATAATGTTCAGTATTTATGATGAATTGTGTAATGACTTTTACAAAATGTATATTTGATGACTCTCCTTAATAACCATGAATAATACCGTGTATAACATTATTGTTTTCTTCCATTAACATATACTAATCCATTTGGGTATATAGGAAGATTTAAGTTGGGATAGAATACCAAACTACCATAAATAATCAATGAATTCATGATTAATTTATTCTCAAAAATTGTCTATGTTGACTTTATTGTCCTTCATTCCAAGATGGTTCTTTAACATTAGTCATGTATTGTTTGAAATTATCAAAATAATCTGACTTATACATAATCTTGTAGACATAACTTTTTCAACTAAAACCATTAATAAAAGTTATTAATTATGAGTACCCACCACACCATTCTACTAAAAATGATCCACACACATTATTAGGAACTAATTAATGAACAATTCTATCTCTATCTTGTTTTCCACTAAATGGGGGTAATGATAATTATTATTGTAAACATGTGAGAAATATAAACAGTATTTTTAGTTAAAATTAATGTAAATATCCAATGTGGTATAATTTGGTCAAATGATTTTCTATACATGACCTAGAGAGTAAATACATTGTATAGTGTTGTACGAGTCGAGTGAAATAGTTTCCTTATAATTTGTCATAACATGATTTTCAAAATATGACTTGAAAATAAAAATATTTAAATATTACATAACATAAATATTATTCATTTATATAAGAAGAAATATTTATTCCCAAATATAAAAATCAATCTAATTTTACAATGTCTACACAATGAGATAATATTTTTGGTGACTAAAGGTACATAATTATTATATTTTAAAATAATGAACATTCCAGTAATAAATTTGAAGTGGTAGTCCCGAATAGACATAATATCAAATCTATACCTACCTCATTAATAATAATATTTTAGAATATATTTGGCTCCTATATTTGAAAAATTCTCTTAGGGTTACATTATAGATCTAATACCCGAGTTACAGAAATAGATAAATCTCTCTATGAAACCTAAATATCCCAGTTGTTTATTTTATTAGGTGATACTTTTCCTTTAGTATCCTTTATCAGCACCTGAAAAATGGATAGATTCATGTTCTCTTTCTTATCATATTATCATTATCTTCAAGGAATAGAATTGAGAAAATATTTATTAATATATATTTTAATGGAAATTCCTTTTATTCTCCAAAAGGAAATACAAATTTGGATTCTTTATATCATGTAAATATAGAGACGTAGAATTATATGATCTGTGATAGTATTATCAATTTGGTTCATAGTGATATTGGAAATAAAATTATGGGGGATTGGTGAAAGAATGAGTCTAAATAATATTTAATTATAAGCCATAAACCCTAGAAGTGCTAGGCAATCAATATAGAAAATTAGGTTGGCTCTATGAAGCCAAGATGTTGTACCATATCCATTATTAAATGGATGGAGTTACTTGCATACATCAGTCTATTAATACCTATATATCTCTTCATAAATACCATGAAGATGACTGAGAAAGTTATAAGAATCTATATCTTTTTGTGAATTCCTAAGTACATTACACATTAATGAAATCACTGAACACTAAAATTCGGCTATACAGATTAAATATTTATCACATATAGTTAACTCTCCATCAATCACCTCATTTATAGCTGGAGCAGTATTAGAAAATTATATCATATAATTCTTATTTTCATGGAATACTACTACTTATAGATTGTAAAACCATAAGTAGAAATTATTTCAATTCCAAATATGGCCTTTCCCAAAAATATATCATATGTAAATTTATTTGATACTATGCCATTATTATAAAATATTAATAGATAATGTTATTAGTACTTTATGTGATTGAAGTCTGTCTATGAATAAATATTAAATAAAATTTTATTAGGTCTTACATAATTTTATCATGTCCCAATATACCATAATATTGGACATGAAATGCTTATTTCTAAAATTTCTAGTGGAAAGTATCCCTAAAAACATCTACTTATCCCAATAGATGAATTAATCAATTAAATAAAGATATTTTAGGTTGGGTGGTATATCCTATTTCTAGGATTGTATCTCCTTGATCGATTGTGTGGAATCCCTAGTCTATAAACCATTACTGTTATTTCATCATCACATGTCTCCAGGGAACACCATGTCTAGAAGGGGATAACTCTATTGACATGTTTTTTTAATTCAATTAAAAAAATCTATTAGAAATTCTCGATAAATGTATGTTTCCTAATGATGGTTGTTGAAATGCATAGTTCTATGGTTTCAGTCAAAATTATTCAATTAAAGGATCATACTCTCTTAATATTATGTTAATGGATTTTATTTATTATGCAATTTTTTTGATATATTATAATTTATATGTCTCATTATTATAAATTATATTTTACTGTTGGGATTAACCATGTAATGATAATTTAATTTCATAACAATTTGTTACTTTAATTCAATTTTTTATATTATTTCATTAATTTTTTGGATCATTATCTTTCATACAAAAATTAAATCATTCATAATATTATAATAAAATAAAAAATACAATACATGATCATTATCATTATCTAATTATAGTTTTACCGAGAAGAAACTAAATCAATCTATGACCCTATATATAAACTATTTTCTCTATTAAGGGCATGAGTCATTGTTTCCCAAATTTACACATATCTTTCTCCCTTATTAGTTTCATATTATTTCTATCACATAACATATCTCCCATGGATCCATCTTAATCTGACCTCATGTACCTTAAAAATATTTTTTTTATTATAGATGTTTCATAAGTCACATTCGTGTGAGGGAAACCTAATGATTGGTTTGGGGGAATTACATAAAAGGACCTTTGATACAATATTTATATATAATATATGTTGGAAAGATGACTCATAAAAACAGATTTATTTTAATAATAAATAATTACAAAACCATGAAATGATATTACATTAAATAAAACTAACACATACATTGGTATAGACAATGATCATTATCTACCATACACAATCAATGGTTACAAATTTAAAAAACTATCAATAATTTATTTCCTTTCAATAAATATTTTGAAAAAATGAACATGAATTATTATGATTAATAATAAATTAATTCAATGTATCTTATTTCATCCAAAAATCTTAAAATTTACTCCTTATTTGACATGAAATAAATCTAATAACTTTAATATTTTTAAAACTAAATTAAATATTACAAAAATTTTGACATGGAAGAAACATGATGATTATTTGTCTAAATTACTTAGTATGGTATTATTTATAAACAATGTACTCATATGAAATATTGTGTACATTAATGGTTTCATAATTTAATGTTGTGTGTTTCCAATTTAATTCCGCATGGTACACATGATGTATACATACCTTATAAAATATAATGCATGGGGATGTTAGTATATAATAACCATATATTATTCATAGTTTATAATAATAACCAGATTTTATTTATAATTTATTATAAAAAACATTATGAATATTATGTACAACCAACTAAATGACACAGAAAACATAGGTCAAAGACATTTAATGTAGTAATTAATTGAAATTAATATTTAGGAATTAATTGGCAATGAATAACACATTTGTAAGTCATCAACATGGTGTGTACTTATCTTCACTGAATACCTTTAGTACACTCTTAAGTACATGGCCTATAATTATTGGGAAGATTATTGAATTAAAAGACGTAAATAATGAAAAAAATCCCTAAACATTGTGTTAGACATCATCATTCCTATAAGAATCATGTATAAAATTCACCATGTGTATAAATTACATGTCATGATTTGACATCATGTTTTTTTCATGAAAACACAAAGGGACATAGTGTGTAGTCAATCTACATGGTGTGTACTCTAAAAAAATACTTTTTCCACCATGGATTGCCAACACATGTTGAATTAATTGCATATGACATGCACTAATTACACCATAACCTATAACCTAAATGGGATTTTTTAGTCCATAAAAAATGATACATGAAAAGTAAAAAATCTGTACACATTGTATAGTTGATTATTATCCATCCTGAATTCTTAGAACCACTATACGAGTTATACAAAGGTGATCTTAAATAATTATTAACTGATTATGGAAATACGAGAAGTAAATTAATTATTGGAAGTATAATTTTTTTTATGAAATATCAACTGTGATTCCAAAATCGAATAGAATTATAACATTTCTATACAAAATGATCAAAAAATTAAAAAAATATCACGTTCGAACATGAAACCTTTTATACAAATTGATGGTTCTAAGGATAGAATAATTTATTTTTAGGGTCAATCCTGATTTACTAAATGTTAAATTCAATGGATTATTCACATATTGAGAAAGGTGTAAATATCCGAAAAGATGATACATTTTATAGGGGCATTGACAAGGAAAATGTCATTAAAACCCATAGAATACAATATCATGTTATATTTTCAATTAAATTTATTAAATCAAATGAAGGAATAAATTTTCTTGTGATATGAATTTATGAAATATATTGATCTTAAAACCCAATTTTTTAAATTGGTCAATCTACTTATAGAATCAATTTATAGAATTACCTTAGATGTGATCCACACATGTTCCGACGATCCCAAAACATTACAAAATAATCACTAGAGGTATTATCTAGACCTAGGTGGCACATGTAGATTACCCAAGATGGTTCTCCACAAGACCTCAGGCACAACTCCCCTTATTCCCTAGGTTATTGATTAACCAAAAGTGTATAATATCAATAATAGAGAGATTATACACTATTAATCAGATTACTACACCATTTGAAATAAATAAAAAATTGATAAATAATATAACCATAAAAGGATAATAAAAAAAAAAAATATAACGACAATAGAAAATACAATATCCTAAACCAAATAGTTGATATGACCTACCAATATGTGTCTTATGTCAATATGAATAAACAATACATAAATAAAGACCATGTATACTCCCAAATGGGTCCCCAACTACATCTATTTTCCCCATCCATGATCCATCATAAATCATCAATCTTGCATAGGGCCCTTTCCCTTGACCTGTAATGTAACTTTGAAATCTATTCCGGTAAAAATCTGAAAGCCCATCTTACTTGACTATACATCGTTGAAGGACACCAACAATAGTGTCGAAGACAATATCAAAACAATATAGTTTATTGTTCTATCAAAAATAAATACATATGATAACTAAATATTTATCAAACTTTTTAATTATTAAATGGACTACATAAATCCCTAGGTTTTTGAGGACACCAGAAAATCAATACCCACTTCATCCCATGCTAGAGTTTGAACTATCCTCGAGTGATATCATATCTTTTAATTCCATTTTAGCATTGATTATCTCAATTCTTATCTGATTAAATCATTATTATAATTCTTTATCTAATTCATATATTATAATTCCATTATTATCATTTTTCATCCAAATAAATATCCTAAGATTCCATTGATACCTTTCTTCATCTCAATTGAAATCTCTGAATCCCATTATCAACATTCTACATTGAAATCCATGTCTTATAATTATATTGATATTATTATTCATGTCTAACTCATATCTCATAATTACATTGTTATAATTATTCATCTTAATTAATTTTCCATAATTAAATTGTTACCATTTTTAACTCATTTCATATCTCAAAATGCCTTTGTAACAATTGTTCTCTTATTTATCACTATAGGGTTTTTATGTAGTAGATAATTTCCCAAACACATATATAACATATATCAAAATATAATCATTTCAAATATATAAAAATATGAAAATTAATTAATTAACCAATTAATTAATCCAACTCCATATTTTTTTATTCATATAATTTCATTAATTAATTAAATTATTAATTAATCGCATAAATTACAGTAATTAATTTAAAAATTATTTAATTGCACCAACTCCCATAATTAAGTCAAAAAATAATTAATTGCATGAATTGTATTAAAAAATTAAAAAATTAATTAATCACATCAACTACATTAACTAATTAAATAGTTAATTAATCATATCATTAATTTTATAATCATATCGATGTCCATTAATTAATTAAAAAATTAATAAATATGATTTTCTTTTTCAATTACATAATCGCTGGATTGTGCAATAATTAGTTAAACAAATAATTAATCCAAATTCACAATCAAAATATCCTCATAATTCATTCAATAGTTAATTATTTTAAATCTAACTTTCTAGTATTCCCATATTTCAATATAACTTTATTAATTAATTTTTCAAATTAACTAATTCAATTCAATAACCTCAATTATTATTCTTCCAGTAGAAATTAAATAATTAAATAAATGTAATTGAAATCAAGACAATTGGATTTGAGTAATAGACAAACTTCCTCAATTCATTTAAAAATGCCCTCAAATGGAAAATGCCGAATTTCATACTGATCATTCATGATAAAAATAAAGAATATGATCAAGAACCAAAATATACATTCTTGATCAACTAAACCATTATAAAAAAATCCAATATCTATATATATAACCAACTGAGGATAAAAATCCATCTTTTATCTGGTGAGGGGATGGTTGATAGAGTGATAGATAAATAAAAATGAGAATCAAGAACACACATAGGGAGTTAAAGATCATCAATTTTCCATTCGGGTTTCTAATGAAAGAGGTCAGGATCCCTATGAATTTTCCCATGATTCTATAAAATTATTGGATTTGATATCGTCTGATTTAGGGTCCATTATGGGTTAGAATATGTATTTCACAATTTTTTAATCTAATTTCTAGGTTAGTTAAAAACATGTGCATTATTTACTGTAAAAAAATATGTTTTTCCAAACCGTTCATCGTGACTGTGTGTCTATGATGGGGGGGGGGGGTCCATGGTTTTTCATTATTTGTCGCATAGTTTGAAAAACTATGTAGTATCCATGTAGTAACTCTTAGTGATTTTGTCATGCGCTTCCTCAACTCGTGGAAATAATTTTAAAATGAACCATACCATTCAATCATCACCTACTTATTGGCCAGGCATGAAATATCTCATTTAAAATGGAAAATATTCTGGATGAATCTCCAATAATATTCAGCTAACCCCATAGTTCTATGTATAACAAAATTTTATTTGCTATGCTCACAAAAGTCAACTAGATGAACCATCTTTGGGCCTACTGACACACCTACCTTACATATGATGTGACCCAAGAAGTATACGTAGTCAACAAAAAACTAATACATAGATAGCATGGAATATAGTTGATGCTATCTTTGTGTAATCATAACGATTTCAATAAGTTAGCAATGAATGAAATTATTCATTAAGTACACCAAGATTTTATACATACATACTACAAAAAAACCAATATCAGTGTGGATGGAATATTTGGTTCACCAAATTCATAACACAATCGATGACTTCGTCAACCCAAATGACATTAAGACGAACTCACAAAGGTCATACCTTCTTCAAAAATAATTATAATGTATACCTAATTTTTAAATCTAAACTGACAATACCCTAATCATAATTCATTCTATATGAAAAAACATTATCCCCTCAACTGGTCAATGTGGAAGAGTACACTATTTTTTCATAGTCATATGGTTCATATCATAATAATCAACAATCAAGCATAGAGTCTCATCATCCATTTATCCTAATAAGACTGGAGAGACCTTTGTCCTAAATAGACCACCTTTATTTCCAACAATCCATAGTGAATATACTTCTCACCCTAAAGAGATGTAAACTTCCTTCACCTACAAAAATAATCTAGCTGCTCTCGGTAAGGTACTATGAAGTCCTTAAAAACAAATAAATCATTTTTAATCATGTTAATAATTTAAATATCCCAACTAAAATGATAATCTACAACTTCTAGAGAACACACCATTCATGAATAGATATTTATCGACTAAATTCGTGTAGGTGTTTCTATCATCAACACCCCACTCATGAACTCCACCACAAATCACAATCTATTAATAAAATGAGAAAAAATAAAATAATTAGAGCCACCATTATCAAATAATTCACTAAATATCATATTGTCTTCATGAATAGTACCTCTCACTATTGACTGTCTAGCCACACCATTAATTAGTTTAGACTGAATGGCATGCCAGAATCCTGACCCTCTTCCCTATGATTTAGTCTTAGTACCTAAACAATAAAACTCTATTCAATTGGGTGACCATTCCGATAGTCACATAATCCTCCTCCTCTACTACATAATAAATTAGAACTCTAGTTTCTAGACAGGTATGGTGTATATGATTCCCTTCCCACACTCTATTTCATTATATCTCCCCAATCAATGTACATGTATGATTGGTTCCAATAGAACTACTATTAATGTACCATTATTTCATATCCTTGGAATATTAATGCTGGTAATGGAAAAATTATATGATATTATCTTAGCCTACAATATTCATGGAAAAGAAGTCATAAACGGTCATGGGTAACTGATACTTCCACCTGGAAATTTAAATTCTATCCCATACCTAACATTCTCATAGCGACACTTCCTAATATCAGAATTCATTCCTATTGATAATTCCAACGCAAGAAAATGTCCTTATTAGGGATCCTCCATTATAATCCCCTCACCTATGAGAGCCTCACCTACAACCTCATAAAAATTATTTAACTGAAATAGCTTATCATGGGATATTGTCTCACATTTGTGTCTTTCCTGGAAGATCCTTATTATATGTATATCATCTCCTGCCTACACTGGCATAAATCACTTCAAATCTATAATGTTTCCATCATACTCTATCACATACATAGCCACCTATGTCAACCTCGGGTACTCAACTACTCTCTCATACCTAAATATCTTTAGATAAATATGATCCATGATCTTTTCCTGAAAATCCTTCAACTCCATAATATCAAGCTATCCATCTTGTGCCAGGGTCTCACACCAGCGATTATCATTACCATGTACTACATAACTATCCATCCTGACCCAATTTTTTATTGGAGTCTCCAAATTGTCAAGTATAGTATGGAGGGACCCAATCCAAAACTCTCTAATATTTGGTTCACACTATCTAGAAAATTTCATTGGTTGATGTAAATAAAACTCATGTGTAATTTATGAAAATATTTTTACAAAACAGTCTAAATCTATATCCATAAAATGCATGAAGTATGTTAAATTATCTTGTAACTTCTCCCATGCTTCCTAACCCAACACTATAGCTGCCTCATGTTCCAATGCAAGAGGATCATCCCTAGCCACATTCTTCTATCATTCTCCAAAAAAATTTCATCATGGAGTCATATAAAAACATTTCTAAACAAATGTCTTAATACACCTGACATCCATTAACACATTTAACAATTGGGATTCACAACAATCCATAACATTTTATTCCCCCAAACCACACCACACTGTCAAAACTGATGCACTCTAACTTCCCTTAACCATCCTACATCTTCATCATGATTATGAAAGGGTAAAATCATTCTAATCATTCATGTTTCTCATTATACACCAAATTAGTCACATTTTTCAACATTTTCAATTCTCATTTTCAAATTATGAATATTATAATTTAAATATTACAAGAAAAGAAAAAAATTTATATTTTAAAGATTACCCAAAATCCATTTTCTAGTGCATGCCTAAAATTATACATGTCCCAAAACCTTCATCAGTGCTGAGAATGATAAATGCATAGTAAAAAATCATTCCCTTAGGCTTGGAGTAAAATGTTATAAAATATAAACAAATAATATGACTTTAAAAATCACATGCATCACCCATGGAAAAAATAAATCCTTATATAATAGAGAATACCAATAACAACATTCCATCTTGGGTATTTTGGGATTTCCACAACACATGGGTTACCTACTCCCACACATGAGCAGATAACCAAGGCATGACTCTTTTGAGTCTCTTTTATACCATTCCAAAATAGTGATTCAAAAGAAAAGAAAAGAAAAATTGTCTCTATAACAACATTGTTACATCCCAACTGGGGTTCCACACATCAGTGGCTTGATAATGTTCACCATAGGATGGCAAGTGATCCTCCCTATATGTTAGAGGCTATTGAATAATAGTTAGGGTCTAATATCAATGATTGTGATAATATTACCTATTTCTTAGGGTAATATATCAGAGGAAATAAATAAATAGTATCCAAAATATAAAACCACAACCATAACTATATCAGAATCCCATGATTACCATAATATGAAACAATATATCCAAAAATAAATAGTAGAAATTCCAAACCAATACATTTCAAGTGTAAATATGAACAAAATAAATTAATACAGTGCATACTCCAATGTGGGTCCCAAACCACATTGGGTTCTATCATCCATGACCCATGCCAAATATGCCATCTAACATTGGGCCCATTCCCTTATATTATCCTGCAACACGTAAATCTATTTGGCTACTACTCAAAAAGAATTAGTATTAGGTCAGTAAAACTGCGTAGGATGACAAAAATAGTCCCAAAAATAATATAAAGTCAATATAGGGTATCCAATTGTATAAATAATAAATTACTATTCATAATTAAGTAGTTATAATATTTATTATTTTTTAAATAATAAACATAAACATTGAGGGTTCCCATGGACACTTGAAAAGAATACCCAGTTCACCCCATATGGACGTCTAAATTTTCACCAAGGGATTTCCTACCTCCAAATTTAATTGTTTCCACTAATTATCACAATTAATATATTTTAATTTAAGTATTTATATTCTTTATCTTAATTCGTATTTCAAAATAATATTTTAATAATTATTCATATCAATTCATTTCTCACAATTCCATTGTTACCATTATTCATCATAATTCATATCTCAGAATTCCATTATTAGCCGACTTCATCTAAATTAATGTCTCAAAATTCCATTTTCACAATTCATCGATTCAATAAATATTTAAAAATTATATTTTACCAATTCATCCTATAAATTTATGACTCAAAATTTCATTTATACCACTCTTAAACTCAATTATTATATTTAAATACCATTTTTACAATACATCATAACTTTTTATCTCAATGTGATTACGAATCAACAGACCATGTTACAAACATTTAAATCAAATATATAAAAATTTCACAATTTCACAAGTATAAAAAATATAAGAATAAATTAATTCACCAATTAATTAGTCTAACTCAAAAATTTCTTATTCATATCAATCCATTAATTATTTTGACAACTAATTAAACACATAAATTCTATTAATTAATTAAAAAATTAATTAATCACATCATTTCCTTTAATTAATTCAAATTTTAATTAATGAAATCAAATCCATTAATTAATTTCACAATTTATTAATCAAAGAAATTTTATTAGGTAAATAATTAATTAATTAATCCCATCAGTAACTGTATAATCCAAAAAACTCAATTAATTAATTAAACAAATAATTAATTCAATTTATTCACTTACATAAATAAAAAATTTACAATTAATTTTTGAAAATACGAATTAATTTGATTTCACAATCCCAAAATCCTGATAATTAATTCAACAAGTAATTACTACAAATCTAACAATCTAATATCGCCAAAATTCGTAGACTATTAATTAATAAATTTACCAATATAATTAATTCAATTTAAGAACCTTGATTTCCTATCATCGAATATTAATTAAATAATTACATACATGTAATTGATATCAAGAGTTATAGATATGAATAATTGACCACGTACCTCAATTAGTTGACAAAAGTTCCCCAATATAAAATTCTCAATTTGTTGTTGATCAAACAGGAACATGATGAAGAAGACGATCTTCAGCTAAAACATAGATTCATGATAAAATGAATCAAAATCTAAGAATTAAATATCTAGATATTTAAAAAATAGGGGGTAAATATCCCAATTTTTTCCATGGAGTGTATTTCTCTCTTGAGAGAGATAGAGGAAGAGATAACTAAATGCGAAGAAATGACATACTAAGGTGTTGGAGACCATCAATTCACCAATCAGTTACCCAATAATGGTTTTTGGGTTCCATAATAATGTCTTAAAGAGACTCCATAAATGATAATATTTTATTATCTTTTAGTTAGGGTTGATATTATGTCAAAAGTATCAAATTTAGAATCTTAAATATAATATTCAGGTTAATCAAAAACCTACGCACAGTTTGTGGGATAATGGAGTAAGGTTTTTTTAACTATTACCCTTTATTGTGAGCCAATTTCAAGCAGGATAATGGTTTATATTTATAAGGACCATGTTTTTATAAACCAGGCACCAACCATTCAATCCCTATCTATAAGGACCCGACCTTAAACATTACATATTCTTGAATTAAATGGATAATTCACATTTTGAATCTTTACAGGTTTATAGTTTTAAAGAATTAGGTCATAATGTTTACATAAAATCATGAATATTACATGTAGAAGAATCTAATAAGTATCCATTTTTTCATAAAATAAAAATTCGTAAAAAAAGAGTCATGTCTTTTTCCATGTTTTAGATAGTAAGACATTTACTTGATACCATCCATGACCCTATTCATATTTATGTCATGTGAAAGAAAAATCAAAACAAGGGATGAGAATAAAAATCTCAGTAAGGGTTATAAAATAAGAAAGAAATCCTAATTCCATAAATACATACAAAACATAAAATATTTTAACTACATCATAAAATCGTTAGATTTATGAATCACACATAGAAAACCTTAAACATAAAGGCAACTTGTGACATCAACATCAAACCTACATTGTAGCTGTCACAACTACGTAGGGAGTTACACTTGGAATACCCGTCTCATTATATTACATAAATCTATAGGGAGAAACATTCACGTTTACCTCCGTTACGTTACCCAATGAATTGGAGAGCTATATTGGGCTCACCTTCCATAGTTTTATCCCGAAACCACCCGTATACATAACAATTTCCAAGAACCATAACATATTCGTAAAATGCAAAACAAACATAAAGGAATGATATAATTTCCACATATCAATAAAAATATAAAATTTAATTATATTGACAAAAAAAATCGACTATCAAAACCATTTTCAATACCAAAATGCAAAAAAAAATATTATATGGAATTTATTTTCCATTTAAAAACATTATGACTTATTAAGGAAGACAAAATATCAAATAATACTCAAGGTGGTGGAATGTTTGTTGTCACCGCTTACATTAAAAAGAAATATTCTATTTTTTAATTTAGTAAAACGGTTGGTAGAAAAAAAATCTTGTTTAATGAAATGAAAAGTCAATGGATTTTATACATCATATAAAATAATGTCGTGTATTTAAACAAAATATGCCTCAATGAAAGGAGATTGAGACGAAGTACCTTACCTCATGTCTGAATTGGACTGTTCGTTCTTTAATCTCATGATTAAAAAACTAATGATAATTTATAATTTATTAAGACCCCTTTTCAAGTTTAGTATTCCTATTATATCACTTATTACCATGTTATAAACATTATTTAATCATTTAAGTTAATATTGTTCCTTTTGTTGATATTTGGTACTTGAGTCAAAAATGGACTTCTTATAATTAAAAGTTGTTCACATGGTCAAATTTTCATTATATTAAGAATTATATTCCTGGTTTAGATATCATATATATCATATATATCCATTATATACATGTATTTATAATAGTACATAACATTTTAAGGTAAGAAATGAAATGCACCGTTCATGGAGACGGTAAGTCGTACGTATGCATGAACACTACATTCATTTCTATTTTTTATTTTTATGGAATTAAAACATAATTATAAAGATTTAAATTATAATTCCAGAATAATATACCATATAATATAATTAACACAATCCTTTATACATCCCATATTTGGCATTAACGAGTCATATCACTTTGAAAGGGCGGTAGTCCGCACATCCTCAAATAAAATTATCAGGTTTACCCATAATGGAAACTAGAAAGGTATGATATAAATGAAAAATAGAGAAACATAAAGAATACATAAACATAATATATATCATATAAAAATATAGTTCCATAATATTGGCCACCATGAGATGCGGTAGGAGATAAACGAACAATCATCGTTTCGTGAGGTGTTAGTTTGCCATCCACAAAAATAATATGTTCTTCACCAATTAAATGGAGGTGTGTGTTAGTTTAGTTATAATACTTCACATAACAACATACTTGTATATTTAGTATACTGGTGTTGTTAAAAAAAGTAATAAAAATAGTTTATGGTTTGGAATAGTAAAATAAAAGAAAAAAAGTTAAGAGAAACGGTTACCTTTAATTTGGGTGACTCCCATTGATTTGAACCCAAATGACTTCTTGATGTGCCTTCTCTATAAGGTATGGATTCTAGGATGAGTATAAGGATCTTGAGAGATTATTTGGGTAGGGTTTGGACGAGCCAAGGGGCTTGGGAGGTGTGAGGAATGAGTAAGAGATGAGGGCCTTTGGGCCACCGATTTGGTCCCCGAGTCCATTAAGGCCTTTGGGCCACCCATGCCTTTGGGTCAGTAAGGCCTTTGGGCCACCTCAAGTCCTTCGGGACACCCTAAAGTGATGATAAAAACCAGAAAACCTATAAGGAACAAGCTTCATAAGGAGGAAGATCAAGGAGCTTTCGTCATATCTAAAGCTAAACGGATTGCAAGAATGAGAGGGTATGTCACCTGCCATCAGGACAAGCCTGCACATGCACGGGAAAGCCAAGCCGAACAACCATGCGAAGGTGGAGAGATGATTTCACGATGAAGATGCTGGGGAGGAGTAGTTCCAAGTAGTTATTCGGGGTTTTATGTAATGGTTGAAGCCAATGGGTAATGAATTCCTCTAAGGCTTATGTGCTATGTAATACTTACGCCTACGGGCCTTGTAAGGGTTCCACCTCAACCCTTGAAATGTGGATTATCAAAAATCAATAAAAAATGATGGCCATAGGGCCATTTGAGGATTAAATTCATTGATAAGATGACTCATGGTCGAAATAAAATCATCCAATAAAAATTGGACATGTTTTGGATGTTATTTTAATATTTATATTCTTATTTATATAAATTATTTATTAATGAGGTAAACACTACATCATTATTATTTCATAAATAATCTAATTTATATGATGTATAAGAATAATAAAAAATTATCATGATGTAGGAAATATTTTTGGCATTCCAAAGAATATTTATAGTCGAAAATATAGCCAATATAACCCCATGTAATAATTAATTTACTAAATGATATTTGATTATGTAATTTTTTTCTTTACATTAAGTTAATAAAAATAAAGTTTCATTATCACTCATAAGTTGATCCATGGGGTCCCAAAATCGACCCAAATATTCCCATGGTCGTAAATTACTCAACCCATAATTTTAGGACAAGTGTTAATGTGAATTTTTATTATTATGATATTCTTTTTACCATGAATTACCCTATTTACTTTTGACCGCAATAAATAAAAGTTACTGTTCACCAAAAATTATTTTCATCTTATTGATTCACATTTTACATACTAATAACTACCATGTATATCAAACTTTCGAAATTTATTCCACAGAAAAGTTAAAATTTCATATAAATGAAAATGTCTGTTTTTAACTTATACTTATTAGTTTCACTATTCATCAAAAATTGATGTTTTTTAGAAAAATACAAAAAATTAAGCCTAAGATATATTTGGTATTCAAAATTCAAAAATGATATTTATTTTTCAAAATTCAAAACATTGAAGTTTCATTAATTAATTTAAAATTAATTCCCTGTATCAAAACAAATAGCCTGTTTTAAAAAAACAATTACTATCAAAAGATTGATACTTGTTTATGTACAATTTAAAAGTGAAATTACTTCAAATGACCAAAATTATATTAAATGGTAAAAATATAATATTACATCATTTTAAAACCATTTAAAAAGATAATATATCCATATAAATAAATTGGATTAAAATTCACTTTTGAATTAAAATACAATATTTTTCACTATTCATAAAAAATGAATTTTATCAGAAGAAGACCAAAACATTACCCATAGTAAATTTTGATGTCCCGATTCTAAAAAATAATTTTATTTGTCAAATAATAAATATAAAAATGACAAAAACTTTATTTAAAGTGTGTTCACCATGAAAAGGCATTAAATGAACCTTTTAGTGAATATTAGAGTATTTATGCTTAAAATTTGATTCATTCATATTTTAAGCCCCTTAACATTAATTGGATAAATGTAAAAACATTTAAAAAACATGTATAATCATGTTTTAGTTAGTTCTATTCATTTATACCAAAACATTTTCTAGGAGTTAGCTACCATTTAAAATTATAATATTATATTTTTACTGTGCAACGTAAGATTTCAAAAAACTCGTTGTTGAGTATCAGGTAAGCCATCGAACATAGAATCCCATTTAAAGTAAAATTAATATGTTATTCACAAATATTAAGAAATATGAAAAGGTATTTTTCTTTATTTACATGGGATGTTACATCCTTCCCCCCTTTCGGGAATTGTGTCCTCGCAATTTATTCCCCGTATCAAATAAATGGGGGTATTTATCACTCATAATATTTTCAGATTTCGACATTGCCTCTTCAACCATATGGTTTTTTTCACAAAACCTTTACCTGATGAATTTCCTTATTTTGAGATACATTATCTCTACAATCATGAATCTAGACTAGTTTTTCCTCATAATAGAGATTCACTTCCAACTTAACTACCTCAGGGCTCAAAACATGAGATGGATCTGTCATATACTTTCTCAACATTGAAACATGAAAAACATTGTGTACCTTTGATAAACCTGGAGTAAAATCCACTCTATATAAAATTGATCAAACTTTCTCCAGGATTTTATAAGGTTCAATGAACCTCTGACTCAATGTTCTATTCCTACCATAACGCATCACACTTTTCCATTGAGAAACATTGATAACTACATGATCACCTACCTCTAAAGATAGATCCTTCCTCCGATTATCTGCATAACATTTCTACCTTCTCTGAGTTGTTCTCATGTTCTTCTAAATCAAATGAACCTTTTCTATAATCTATTCTACCAATTATGGTCCCATGAGCTTTTTTCACCTAATTCATCCCAAAATTCTAGACTTCGACAACACTTTCCATATAATGCCTCAAATGGTGCCGTCTGTATACTGGAATGAAAAATGTTATTATAAAAAATTCAACCAAAGAAATTTATTGGTCTGAACTCCCCTGGAAATACAGTAAACATGTATGTAGCATAACCTCCAATGTTTGAATATTTCATTCTGATTGCCCATCTGATTGGGGATGAAAAGTTGTACTAAAAATTAATTTAGAACCCAACGGCTTATAAAGCCCCTTCCAAAATTTAGAGGTAAAGCTGGGATCACGATCAGATAGAATGTAGAGGGAAACTCTATACAACCTGACGAAATCTTTAACATAAAAATGAGAAAGTTGATCTAGAGACAAATTTTCTTGAATAGGAAAGAAATTGGAAGATTTAGTCAACCGATCAATAATAACCCATATTCCATTATTATATCTCGATGTATTTGGTAATCCCACAATGAAGTCCATGTATATATTTTCTTATTTTCACTCTGGTACCTGTAAAGACTGAATCATCCGTTTTGGTAACTGCATATTTGCTTTAACCTGCTTTCAAGTGAAACACTTTATAGTAATGTCTGCAATATCTCCTTTCAATCCACCCACTAGTAATACTCCCCAAGATCTATGTACATCTTAGTACTTCCCGAATGAACTGAAAACGGAGAACTATGAGCTTCACATAACAACTCATTCTTCACATGTGAATCACAAGGCACACCTAATCTTTTTTTATTCCTAAAAAACAATCATTATCAATGTTAAAATTAGGAAACCTACCCTTCTTAACCAACTATACCTTTTCTGTAACTCGTTGTCTTCTTTTTGCGCTTGCTTTATTCTGTCTGATAGAGGTGATTTCACTTACACCAAAAACAAAACTGAAGAAATTTCTGCACCAACAACTTCTATTACAAAGTTCATCAAATCCAAAAACAATGGATCTCATTCAAAACATATCATGGTTAATGAAGAATTACTTTTTCAACTCAAAGCATTAGCCACATTATTTACCCTTCTGGGATGATAATGAATCGTGCATTCATAATCCTTGATTAATTCCAACCATATCATCTTCCTCATGATCAATTATTTTTTAGTTAATATATACATCAAACTTTTTTGGTCAGTATATATTTCACATTTTACTCCATACAAATAGTGCCTCCATATTTTTAATTCAAAAACAATAACAGCTAATTCGAAATCATGTGTAGGGTAATTTAACTCATTAGGGTTCAACTGACATAAACTATAAGCAATTTCCGGCTCATTCTGTATAAGGAAACATCCATGTCCTTTCAATGATGCATCACTATAAATAAAAATCTGACCATTTCTCGAAGATAGTGACAAAACTAGATCTTTTACCAATCTTTTTTTAATTCCATAAAACAATCATCACATTATCTTTTCCAAATGAACTTAACACCTTTTTGAGTTAACTACCTCATTGGACTAGATAACCTTGAAAAATTCTCTAAAACATCCGATAATAACCCATAAAACCATGAAAACTACGAATCAAGGTTATATTTGTGGGTCTTGGACATTCTTCAACAACCTTTGTTTTAGCAGGATCAATAATTTTTCCATTTTTTGAAACAATGTGTCCAAGGAAAGAAATTTGTTGTAACCAAAACTCACACTTTTTGAATTTCACCTAAAGTTTCTTTTCTTTTAATGTTTTCAAGGAAACCATGAAATGACTTTCATGTTCCTCTTTTCTTTTAGAATAAACCAAAATATCATCAATGACACAACCAAAAACTTAACAAATAACTCACAAAATTTTTTTTTTCATAAGATTCATGAATACAGGAGTAGCATTTGTTAAACCAAAAGGCATAACTAAAAATTCATAATGTACATATCTAGTAAAAATGTGGTATTTGTAATGTCTACTTCTTTTACATTCAACTGATGGTACCCCAACGTCATATCAATATTTGAAAAAATATTGAGCTCACTAGAGCTGATCAAACAAATCATCGATATGGGGAAAATGATACTTGTTCTCAATTGTGATGTTATTCAATGCTCTATAATCAATGCAAAGTCTCATTGAAAATTATTTATTTTTCAAAAATAAGATAGGAGAACCCAATGGTGATGTGCTAGGTCAAATGAAACATTTATCTAATTAGACATGCAATTGCTTCTTTAACTCTAAAAGCTCAATTTTTTCCATTCGATAAGGGGGTTTTGAAATTGGTATAACATTAGGAACTAAGTCAATAGTAAATTCAATTTCTTTTTATGTATAAAACGAGGAAAATCATCATGAAAAACATAAAGGTACTCATTTACCTCGGACACTTCATTAATCTCAACACATTCTTTATTTTCAACAATATCTGCAAGGTAACATTCATTTCCATCTTTTACTATTTTTTTATCATCCTGATATGTTATCAAAATCAAGGGTTCTTTCTTCTACACTAACTAAAAATAGTTCTAAAAAGACTTCAGTTTATCTTTGTAGTCAATATTAGAATGATAAACGTAAATACAATCCATACTCAAAACAAAATCAAACTCTACTAGAGGTAAAAAAATAATTTTTGAAGGTAGATTCTTCTCTCACACAAGGACATGAAGGTTCTTATAATTTCTTTTTGTGTCAACATTTTCCACAGGTAATTTTACCATAAGTTATATATTAATATATCGAGATGGAATGTCCAATATACTAGAAAACTTATCGGAAATGGAAGAGTGTGTAGACCCTTAATCAAACAACACATTGGCATAATCTGAAAAAACAAACTGTGCACCTGATACTACTTCATTTGATGGACCAACATCTGCTGGAATAGTTACAAAGGATTTCACCAGCCCTTTTTTGTTATAGTTTGGTGTCATTCCCTTGGTTGAGTTCTTTGTTGGACACTCATTTTCATAATGACCCATTTATTTTCACTAAAAACAATTTACTGAATATAAATCAAATTTTTCCATTCTATTACATGATCTTTTTCAGCACAATTTTGAGCCCTATGTCCCATTTTACCACATCTGTAGCACTTACTAGAATTCAAAAGACATTCCACAGAATTATTTTTACCACCATTTTCACAAACTGTATAATGATGTTTCTTACCATCAGAAATTTTTGAAGTGTTTTTCTCTCTCACCTGCCACCCTGACCTCTTATTATGTTGTTTGTCAAAGAACACCTGATCATTGAAAAATTCCATTTCCACCTTCTCCGCACAACAAAAAAGTTTTTCATAACTTCTGATCTCATGAGATGCTAAATCCCTTCAATACATTGTCTTTTATCGTGAGTAAAAAGGGTTAATTTTACTATCAATATATCATATGAAATTTGGAGCATACCTTACGTTTCGAGTGAATTTTTCATCATAAACAGCCACTGATTAATCATCCTCCCCCAATTCTAGGATTTTTTCCATTCTAATATTAGCCACATTAGGAATATATTTCTCACGATATAGACCATTTAATTAATCACTATTAAGAGGATCAATCTCCTAACTATCCCTGATATTTTTCATTATTGACCACCATTGATCAGCTTCACCATCAAAACAATAAACTATGAGACTGGCCATTAGATGTTCTAACCAATACATGCCATCAAAAATCCTTTCCAGTTCTTTAATCAATCCTTCTTCTAGAATAGGTTCAAATGATCCTTTTAATGATGGGGGATGATGCCTAATGAAATGTTCCACTACTGACATGATCCTATGTGGTTGATCTGGCTGATCTCGTGCATGGATACCACCACAATTTATAGCCTGATTGAACTGTTCCATCACTGAAACAAACTGATTAGTTCTGATTCCAACCATCTCTGGTTGCTGATTTGGAATGTTTTCTTCCTCCTGATGTCATCCCAAAATAGGTGCCCTATTTCCTCTACGGAAAACCATTCTAAACATAGAAATTTCATAGGAGAAGAAACTTGGTAATCTTTAAATACTATATCATTTCAATATAAAAGAATTTTTGGATATTAATTTAACAATACCATAACTCCTATAGTTATCTAAACCAACCTCTAATACAAATGGTAAGGACCCACCCTAAAAATTTTCATATACTTTTGTTAAATGGATAATTCACAATGAGGATGTTTTCATGTTTTGAGTTTTAGAGAAATTGGTCATAACATTTACATAACATCATGAATATTAAATGTTTACAATTATACTCAATATCAATTTTTTTCATAAATTAAATACTCTAAAAAAAGGGTCATGTCTAGGTCCATGTTGTAGACAACAAAACTATTCCTTGATCCCATCCTTTACCCTATTCATCTTTTTGTCCTATGAAAAACATTTCAAAACGTGAGATGAGCATAAAAAGATCAGTAAGGGTTATAAACTTAGAAAGAAAAAATTATTCAATCAATACATACCAAACATAAACTCTTTTACATATCTCATGAAAACATATGATTAATGATTCACACAGAGAAAACATAAATCATAAAGGTATCTTGTGGAATCCAAATCATACTTACATTATAAAAATCATAGCAATGTAGGGAGTTACCTTTAGAATACCCATCACAATATATTACTTAAATCTCATTGCAGAAAAATTTGCATTTACCTTTGTCAGGTTACCCATTGCATTAGAGAGCTATCTCGGGCTCACCCGCCCAGTGTTTATCATCGAATCACTCTTATACGTAACAATTCCCAAGAACCAGAACATATTCGTAAAACATTAAACAATCATAATATATTGATAACATTTCCACATTTCCATCAAAATATATCATTTAAGTATATTGACATAACAAATCCATTATCAAATCCATTTTCAATATCAAAATATATAAAAAGAATATATGGTATTTATTTTCTTTTTTAAAAACATTACGGCATGTTATGGAAGCCAAAAAATCAAATAATACTCACGACAGCGGAAAGGTTGTTGTCACATCTTACATTAAAAAGAAACAATAATTATTTTCATTTAGTAAAACGGTTTGTATAAAATGATTCCATTTGAATGAACTAAAAATTAAAAACTGTTTATCCTGGGTATAAAAGAATGCTGTGTATTAAAACAAAATATCCCTCAATGAAAGGAGATTGAGACGAAGTCCCTTACATCGTGTATGACTTAACCCCTTCATTCTTTAATCTCGTGAATAATAAACTAAAGATTAATTCTAATTTTTAAAGAAGATTTTTTCTATTTTTATTCCTTTTATATCACTTATTACCATGTTATATACATTATTTAATCATTTATGTTAATAATGTTCGTTTTTCTTATATTGGGTATTTGAGTCAAAAATCAACCTCTTATAAATAAAAGTTATTCACATGGTCAAAATATAATTATATTCAGATTCATATTCATGATTTATATATCATATATAACATATATATCCGTTATATACATGTATTTAGAATTTTACATAACATTTGTAGATAAGAAATGGAATGCACCGTCCATGGAGACGGTAAGCCGTACGTATGTATGAACACTACTTTCATTTCTATTTTATATTTTAATATAATTAAAACATAATTACACATATGTATATTATAATTTAAGTATAATATCATATATAATATCATTAACACTATCCTTTATACATCCCATATATGCCATTATTGAAGCATATCACTTTGAGTGGGCGGTAGTCTGCACTTCCTCAAATGAAATTATCGCGTTTAACCATAATGGAAACCTTAAAGGTATGCTATAAATAAAAAATACAGAAGAATAAATAAAAAATAATGATAATATATATCATATATAAATACAATTCCATCATAATTGCCACCATGAGAGGCGATAAGAGATAATTGAACAATCATCATTTTGTGAGGTGTTAGTTTTCCATACAGAGAAACAAAATGATCTTCCCCCATTAGATGGAGGTGTGTGTAAGTGTAGTTTGAATCCTTCTCATAACAAAATCCTAGTATATTGAATATACTGGTGTTGTTATAAAATAAAGGAATAGATATATTTTAGTGGTTGGGAAAGTAAAAAAAATAAAAGAAGTTAAGAAAAACTAATACCTTTAATTTGTGTAACTCCCTTTGGTTTAAACCAAAAGAACATCTTAATGTTCCTTATGACATAGGTAATTCTCCTTGGAGGAGTATAGGGATATTGATGGATTATATGGGCTGATTGTTGATGATCCAAGGGTCTTGAGAGGTGTGAGGAATGAGTAAGAAGTGAGTGCTTTTTAAATGGAGGAGGAGGGGTTCTTTAGGAAAGTGTGAAATATTTTTTTTTATATAATGATATCCGGTTTCTAATAGTCCAAAACTAATTAAAGTAAATGATAAGAAGACTCATGGTAGAAATAATATCATCCAAAAATAATTGGACACTTTTTGGAGGTTATTTTAATATTTATAATCTTATTTATTTAAATAATTTATTAATGAGGGTAACACTACATCAATAATGTGTCTTAAATAATTTAATTTATATGATGTCTAAAAATAATATGAAAAATACCATGATTTAGGAAATCATTTTTTATTTACAAATAATTTTTATATCCAAAAAGATATCTTATATAACCCTACGTATAAATTAATTTACTAAAAGATATTTTTTATGTCATTTTGTCATTACATTATGTTAATTAAAATAAAATGTAATTGACACTAATTAGTGGCTCCATGTTGTCCCAAAATCAACCCCAATATTACCATGGTCATAAATGACTCAACCAATAAATTTAGGACATGTTTTATGGTAATTGTTTTTATTATTATGACTTTTTTTTACCTTGACTTTCCAAATTTACCTATGACCGCAGTAAATAAAAGAAAAAGGTTACTATTCACCAAAAATTATTTTTATCTTATTGAACCACATTTTACTTACTAATAACATACATCTATGTTGGATTTTCAAAATTTAATCCAGAGAAGCGTTAAAATTTCATTTAAATGAAAATTTCATTTTTTAACTACGACTTAGTGGTTTCACTATTCATCAAAAATTGAAGTTCTTTAGAAAAATACCAAAAATTAAGCCTAAGATATATTTAATATTACGAATTCAAAAATGATGTCTATTTTACCAAATTAAAAACATAGAAGTTTCATTATTTAATTTAAAACTAATTCCCATTATAAAAACAAATAGCGTGTTTTTATAAAATAATAACTATCAAAAGATTGATACTCGTTTATGTCCAATTTCAAAGTGAAATTAATTCCAATGAACATAATTGGATTAAAGAGTAAAAATATAATATAATTACTCTTTAAAACAAATTATAAAGATAATATAACTATATAAATAAATTATATTAAACGGAATGTTTAAATTATAATACAACATTTTTCACTATTCATAAAAAAATAAATTTTATCTGAAAAATACTAAAAAATTACCCAAAGTAAATTTTAATTTTATGATTAAAAATAATAATTATATATTTTCAAATAGAATATATAAAAATGACCAAAGAAATATTTAATGATGGTTCACCATCAAAAGGTGGTAAATCAACCTTTTAGTGAATATTAGAGTATTAATGCTTAAAATTCGATTCACTCATATTTTCCGCCTCTAAAATTTATTGGATAAATGTAAAAACATTTAACAAAAATTTATAAACATATTTTATTTAGTTCTATTAATTCAATCCAATACAATGTCTAGAATTAAACTACCATTTAAAATAATAATAATATATTATTAGCATGCAATGTAAGATTTCAAAGAAACCTATTGTTGCGTATCAGGTACACCATCGAACATAGCATCTCTTTTAATGTTAAATTAATATCTAATTCAAAAATATTAATAAACATGAAAATGTATTATTCTTTATTTACATGGGATGTTACACTATCTTCCACGGGTTTCATTATTAACTTGTTTGGGGTTCCCGATTTGGGAAAACTATGCACTAATTATGCACTTCCCATCCTTCCACCATTTTTATCACGTATTAACCCAAACCCCAAAAGATGAAACCAAAACACAATATACCCAAAAAAGAAAAAATGTGTATTGTAAATGAGACATAGAAATATCCCAAAATGGTCTGGATTTTATATCAGATGTTTGATTATATTGTGGTGTTGATAATGATTACATCATGTTTATTTAGGCATCAAAATATTTATCTTGATCTTATTATTATTAATATAAGGTGATAGTGTAGAATAATATTATATAGATCAATCTATTATACACAATTATGCTCTTTTAACTTATCCTAGAATATATTAGATGACTTTTTATGTACATAGTGTTTGGGTCCATACTATAATTAATTTCTGAAGTTCCTAAATAAAATGATAAACCCGAGTATAACCCAATTACATTTATTAAAATAAAAATATTATTTTTATTTCATGGAATGTTCTACTGATTATAATGGAAAATATTATTTTACCTACTTGATACTTCATATTTATTAGGAAATATAATCATGTTCAACAATTACTCAACATTTTTAAACAAACAATGTATAAGTGAATAATAATTAATTACCTTGAGAATAAATGTCTATTAAACATATGTTATCAAAAAAATTTATAAAATTATTCCAAAAACTAGTGAATAATATTTATTCCAGTAATTTAATTGAAATATAATTCAATTAAATTCCATATATAAACATTATGTGTAACCCCACAGGATTCAATCTTGTTTTTTATAAATGATTCTATAATAACAAAGATTAATTTATAACAACATGCTTATAAACCAAATAAAAAGTATAAAGATGAAACTTTAATAATAAAATATAATTTTAAACAGGGTAATTTAATCCCTTTTTCATATTATTTCATCAAGAAGGTTACACACATGTGTCATCAACCTATATGCATGACATTTCAATTAGTGACTATCTGAAATAAAGTCATTTGTACCCCACTTCTCTATAATTTAATAAAACCATTCCATTACAATAATTTTTTTTAGATATAATCATCTATAAATATTAAAGTTAAATTATATCATCTACTTATTGATTAATAACATGACATTTATAATTCACTAATCATACCCTACAACCCATTAATGAATTGTGTTACAGTTTTGGCCATTAAATCGTAGTGTGAAATTAATGATGTTAATTATTAATAATCCTAACGTATAGTGACCATTATACTACGTATTGGATTGAAATACCCAATAAATCATAAAAATAAGGAATTATTACTAATGGGTTTGTTCTTATATTGTTCCATCCTAATGATTACCAAATGAAACCTTTATGTGATGAAGTCTCAAATACCTATAACTACTCACACCTGATCAAGAACATACTATATCCACCATAATATAATGTTGTCTAACTATAGGGTATGGTTTATAGAGATAATCATGTTATTTTAAGGTTCTATTCATAGTAGGGAACTATTATCACATTTTCAATATGAAATATACTCTTTGAAATTATTACCTAACAATCATGATGAACAATGAAAAATATGTAATATAATTTTTAAATAATATAAAATTCATTGAATATAAATTGAATCTAATGTATATAAATTTAGTTCTAGAAAAACTCCATCAAGGGGTTGGTGAAAAGAACCATGAATTCAAATCACACATATGAGAGGCCATATCCTTGATATGTATAAAAATATACACATCAATATAAAATGTTATATTATTTTGAAGTACAACAATATATATATAATAAATTATATGAATATTTCTTTATAAAACAATATATAACTCATAATAAAAACAAATAACTATTATCATGGAAATATTTTCATGTAAAACATTTCATTCAAGGGAAAAATTTAACTTCTATAGTACACATACTTCACATTATACAAATATTTACATGAATACCACATGAAATGAAAACCTCTAAGCCCATCAATGTACCTTATCCATCGACATACACCATGTTGTCTACATAGACACCACACATGTGGGAACAATTCACATGTTAGGGTGTGAATATATATAAAAAATAAGATACCCCAAAAATACAATGGAAAATTATTTATATGTTAATTTTTTTAATAATACTAGATATGAATTTTCGGTTACAAATAACCGATGTTATTAATTTTATTTTTCCTCACAACTATGATCAACTTTTTTTACATTGGTAAGAACCTAATGTAACCCTATAACCACCTAACCCAATATACTCAAACTATTAAACACTAATATATTCTATACAATTTTTTGGTAGTATCATTGATCGAGGATATACTCATCACAATAAAAAAGCGCAGTTGATAGGGATTTGAAACCCTTTGGATGATCTATGACATAATATATGTCATGTGGATAGACATATAGTGATATCTACACCATGAGTTGAGGACCCATTGACCATAAAAATTGGAGGTTAACATTCTCTGATAAAAAAATTGTGGACCGTTTTCATTGTGATAGTAAACTACAAATAGGGTTCTAGACATAATGTTTCTTAAAATCATATTTTCAATCCCATCAATGTCTCTTTGCAGTTATAAAATACATCTACTTGAGTATGATAATATATGAATCTTTGTATTATACATGATAAAATGCACAAAATAGATTACACAATTATATAAAAGTAAAATGAGTGTGGAAAGGTATGAAGAATAATGGATACTACCAGGTAAAAATTGTTTATCAACATGGTACTTGGTGTATAGGTCAAAAAATCTATCTTGGATGTGTACTGTCCTAAACATTCTATGTGATGATGATATTGATTACATGCCTTATGGGGAACATACTATGTGGTTCCCCTAAAACAATAGATGGTGTCTCCATAAGATGTTGGTACAAGGGCATGCCGCTAATCTCTATAGGCCTGAGATTTAATAACTTTTCATCAATAGAGATATGAGATTTCATCATCTCATGCAATATAAACCACAATACAGTCTAAGGAGTTGACACGAATTATTAAAAGCCACTAAATTAAATCATAATGGGCATCTCATTTATATTTAAGAATGTGCTTCTATAACTTATCATTGGTGTTTTTTTCTTGAATAATCCAATTCTAACCCTTATATATCATCTACACACACATCAAGAACACATGTGTATTCCTATCATCGAATTTTTGGTGATATCATAGAGATCATATGAACTCTTCAATGTCACGAAGATCAACTCATTATCGTGCATTCGATCCACAACAAAGATCTTGGATCGTTTTCTTGGATAGATAATTTCACTCACTTGGATTTGGGATGACGGAGAAACTCTCTATTGTGACAGTTGAATATTGAATAGAATTTGTTTCTCCATCACATATATATTGGATGTTCGACATACTTATTTAGGGTTCATTGGCTACTATATATTTAATGTTATATAAATAATTTGTAAATAAATAATTATGATAATATATGTTCATCATAAATATTATTTATATTTTTTACATACGAATAATATATATAAATTATATTACATGATAATCTAAAGATATTAACAAAACTTGTAATGGAAAAATATATTAAATGATACATGAATATTGAAAAATATTGTTTTAAAAAATATTATTCAATTCTTTTACTAAAAAAATTTAAATAATTTTAATAAGTAAATTCATCACAATAATTCAATACTAAAATTTATTTTTTTTAGATTTTCACTGATGATTTGAAAACCCTCAAACCTCATTGTGGGGCTCCTATTGTCCTATATACCTATTAATCAGAATATTGATAAATATTGAGTGATCTATTGTGTGTGACACTCTAAGCCCTCATCTCGATAGAAATGCGCAGTTTTCATATACCAAGAGCATAATCCAAAAACACATCAAGGACCATAAATATATAAGGAATACTCATACCAATGACAACCATCCAACAAAAATGCACATTGTAGTGTAATTTTTTTTTCATGGGATATGTTATGAAGAAGTTTTCACATATGTCTCATCATCCATCTTATATTTATTTTCATTTGATCAATATTTATAGATGTTACTTTGAAAACATGGCCCTTGATTTGTGAAGGTACCACCATATAATAAAAAATTATTGAGATATCACTTCAACAAATTAGAAGAGACAACTTCTATATTGATCATTAAAAAAATAACATACCACATTTTAAAAATACATCACAAGATACCTCACCAACACCTCAATGTGATGGTTATCCTCTGAATCAATGTACATGATAAAATGGATTTCATTCGTAAAGATCTCATTTTAGGAGACCAGTGCGCATTTTCATTGATAACAACATACAATTACACCTAAAAATATGTTGTGTTATTATTTATTGTTATTTACTCATGATCCTCCCTACTAGAGATCACCAATTGTTAACATCAAAGGACGCATGATCAATGATAATGATCCCTATCCATACATAATAAAAATCAACCCTGTCTAGTCTATATTATGAATCTACAATATATAACACATGCTTAATAATAATATAAAAGAATTTATAGGTTCTGATTATAGAAATTGAACTTATATATCCATTTGATCTGACATATAATCTTTGAATTTATCCAATTGAGTATTGGAAACATAAATATATACACAATGAATTATAACTTTACCTAATGTCTAACTCACTGCAGACAAGGAATGTTAATTGAAAATCATTATTTAATTAGTTCTAGGGAAAAAACTATTAAATCACTCCAACCATCTCTAGATAAATAATGCTAATTATAAATGTTATCTATTAAATGATAACATAATGTTTTTTTGTGATATATGGATATAGTCATTGATACATCCATGTATTTTTTGTGTAGCGATTATATAATATGCGGATTTACATAATTAAGTAGAACTCATAAAGAGATGTATGAAAATTCAATTTATTTTTTTCAAAATATAATATATAAATATTTTCACATACAATTAAAAGAATTATTACAATGATAAATCATTACATACTAGGTTCCATTACTGAAACAAGAAAAAATGTTGTGTATTTTACATAGTTTCTTTACCTTCCCTAGAAGTTTCTACTTACATTTTATTTATAGGTATGGATACCACTAGTTTGTTGGATCACAAATAACTCATTTTTCTATCCTAACTATTATAAAATATCATATTGAGATAAAATAAGAGTAGTTTGAATACCACTTTAACTATTATACCTCCCTCTCCAAATACTCGGAATATATCATTTGTCCTTATTTATGTACACATAGGAAAAATGACCCTTGAACACCCAATGAGAGGATGGGTGATTCATGATGTCAATATTTTCTTCAAAAGTGACACATCTTTTTTGAATGTTTGTAGGTACCTATTAAAACCGTACTATAAGATTTAATTGTAATGTACAAATCCAATTAAAATAATTATCACATTAATTTTATTAGTTCACCACTGAAATCTAGTCTAAGGAGCTTACACCGGAAGTGTGTCCATCGTTAGAAAATCCATTAATTCTCACAAGTTGTGGAAGAAATTTTTATCCATAGTCACTCTAACCAAATAACTGTACCATTAAAATATATTTTGGATCATTCCCTACATCCCTCAGAACACTTCTATTGACTCCCCCAACTCAATGCACTGGGAGGAATTAAATAATTGTGTATAGATTTGTAGGACCCTTAATTTTGATGAATGTATGCATGCTCAACTGTATATGTATGTTCTTTGGATGTCATTATCCCTAAAATGTAGCTAATATACTTTTTTGCACACTTTTAGTTAGTTAATTGTTCCTCTACGAACTCCCCATGTACCTCTGCAAACTACACTTCATGGCATAGCACGTCTACATCTCATACCACATCCATGTACTACATCTAAAAATCTCATCTATATACTGCCTTCATGTACCGCTTCTTCTCTATAGCCCAAATCCTACTATATAATCTATCTTCTATGAAACATCCCTTATTCCCTACCTATTATTTATTGTGTGTTATAGTGCCTTGATAAACCCCTCTAGCAGGCTGTCAATGCAGACCACTTCCCATTTCACATAATCCTGCTCTTGAACCTCTTCTCTTCCTGGGGTTGTATTCAGGAGAACCACGATGGACATCAATGAGTTCCTACCGGATTACTAATCTATGACACTATTTAAAATAAATGGATTAGTGAACCTTATATGATGAAATTTTTTAGAAAATACAACTAAATCAAATCTACCTATCATCGATGTGGTACACACACCACATACCATGCTTCTTCTGTTAACCATTTACCATCTACAGTTCTAGTATCTTCCCTCTTCCATTATAGAATCTCAAATCACCATCTATTTTCCAAAAATATGAGTCATTCTTGTACCTAAATCCTACACCTATACTATTTTTCCAATTTGGTCAACGTACCATGCTTCACATCTTGCATCACACTATTACGTAGAATTAATTCATTTTTCATTTTTTCATTTCCATTCCTCATACCTCCCACAATAGTCCATAAACCATGTTTCTCAGTCTGTGTTCCATTCATTGTAGATTATTTTCTATAATACCATCCTTTACTGAAAATTTGATCTCCTTACTTTGTAGCCCATGATTTTAGAAAACACTAGGAAATGAATCCAACATGAATACTATTGTGAGGTTGAACTGTAAGACCCCGTTACGTGAAAAATCCCAGATCATCATTGTGGGGATTGAGAAAAAACACAAACCATACATCATTTACAATATATAACTATATTGTTTCCAATAATCTCCCACGTTGGGTTTGTTGGCAACTAGTATATAAATTCAATGAAGCATCAGATGCAATCAAAACCTGATACATGAGAATGTAGTCATCCAACACCCTATGTCTGCATTAATAATTCTACGGGTATAAAGAAATCAGATTATGAATTGAGACTTCATGACTCAAAAAATTAATGATTTCAATCTATTTTTTACAAACCTACAACCAGAAAACCATATTTTTAATTCACCCCTATTTTCTGTCAACAATCATGTAACTTATCATTTATCCTCCAACAAAAATTTATTGAATTTATCTATTCCCCCCCATTGTAAAAAATCTAGAAAAACCTAAACGTGTTCATTTTAGAGTGTAAAACACAATCCTTGAGTTTTTATATCCCCCAAAACCTGCATCAATTCCACAAAAGATTATAACATTTAACACAAATGTAGAGAGTGGAACACTCCTAACCACCTTATACACTGAGAGGTCGTTGAAAAAAAAAAGGATGAAAAAATTCTTATCATTCACATGTTATGAAAATGTCTTGGTTATTATGTCATCCACTTAATCATTAGTTCAAACATGATGCATTTTAATCACCCCCTATTCAACGTTTTCCATGATAAATTGATATTTGATTTCAATGTGTTTGGTACTATAATGACGAAAATGATTCTTTATATGATCAATTGCACTGTTGTTGTCACAATGAATGACGATTGGTTTTTTCACCTTATCACCAATCTCAATAAGTTGTTTCCTCATCCACAATAGTCGAGATCAATCCTTTTAACAAAGAAATACTCAGCTTCATCATTACTAATAGATGTTTTTTCCTATTACATACTCAACCAACCATAATATTTCTTTCTAATAATGACAACTCTAACACTTGTGGACATTATATCCACCACATCTGTATCCCATTCAGAAAGATAAAATGTAGACAGTTCATTATCTCTACCTATAAAAATGTAAAACCCATAATTCAGAGTACTATTAATGTACCTATGGATTCATTTAACTACATCCATATGTTCTTCCTTAAGATTACATTGAAATCAGTCCAATATGAATGATTCCAAGAAAATATCTAGACATTTTGAAGTTAAGTTTAGTAAGCCTCAAATTATTCCCTTGTATATGTGGTGTCTATAGAAGTCACATCTTCATGATTTCCATGTTTAGTTAAAATAACAATCTGAGTTATAATTGGATTGGATTCCAATATATTTAATTTCATCAGTAACTCCCTTCCATTCATTTTCAATGAAATAATAATGTAGTATTTTATCGGAATCACTTGTTTTCCATGAAAGAATTTTAGTTCAGCAATCATAAAAATTTCAAATTATAATATCATGTGATTTTTTAATTCTGCCACTGATCCATGCTTTGTTCCAAAAAATATAATATCATTTATGTACATCAGTACCATGAACTAAACTACCTGAGAATTATTCACACATATATTGGGTTTCACTCCTCATTTTTTAAAACTTTGATTATTTATATATGAATCCAACTAAGTGTACCATTACTATGTTGCATGTTATAGACCATATAGTTACTTCATTAATCTTAAAACCTTTATATCATTACTAATAATTCAAAAACCCACTATTTGTTTATATATAATTTGTCGTCAAGAAAACCATTTTGGTATGATATTTTAACATCTATTTGATACACTTTGTATCCTCTTTGTATTTTTATGGAATTAAAAACCCTTATTGACTCTAGTATAGCCACCATAGAGAAAAATTATTTTACAAAAACACCATCAATCCATGACTAGTCAATATACACCAATCACATATTATTTTTTATCACATTTACCTATACAAAAAAATATTATAAAAAACACAGTTCTTATCAATCACATTGTGACTTTTAGTTCTCATCACAAGATCCCATCACAGGTCCTTGTCAATATGATCCAATTATTCATTCATATATATATATATATCCATTGATTCATGTTTTGTTTCTTTTTTAAATAAGGTTGAATCCACTAATTTTAGGAAAAAATATTTTGAATTATTCCACATTGTCCAACGTTTTGTGGGTTCTATTCAATCCACAATGATGTGGGATTGTTAAAAATTGGGTCATCAATTTATCATATGAGGTATAGAATATTTTTTTCACCCATTGTTTCCTCATATATTTATTCTTATAAATAAATATAATTCTATGGGCTCTAAATCTTTCCATATACTTCATATACTCCTTTATTTGAATCTATTCTATGTCCACCATCTTCTACATCATTAATAAAACAAACAATAGAACCTATCCCAGTATCTGGGGTCTAATATTCAAGGATCCTAACATCAGAACAATTAAAAATTCTTCCAATAATATTATTGGAACATTTTTTATATTTTCTATTCATTGAATACCTGAATAATATTTTTTTGTCTACATAATCCTTATAATTCCACTGATTTCCATATTTTTTGGAATAAATAAATTAAATTTGAAAATATGAATATAATTAATTGTGGTATTAATTCCATGAAACAAATCATATAGTGTTTTTACTTCTACTATGTTGAACTATGGTTGAGTTTGATTTTACACTATTTTTTAAATAGCCTCTCTCTTGTAATAGTGAGGAATGCATCTCTAAATTATCAATTTTATTTCCCTATTTTTAGCTGTCAATTAATCTTCCCAACAAATAATATTTTCTGAGGGGTTCTCATAAAATCCACCTCATGTTTTATTCCACGATTCTTCAAGTAGTTCATAAACTCAATCAATGTGTATTCTCCTATATTATAAGGCCCCATAACATTTAATGTCTAACCAGTACCATTCTCGGTTATTCAATGTTACATTTTCATGAAATCAATCACTTGATGTTTCTAATGTATTACCATCACACCAACCATTATACTATTATAATCAATAAGATGAAAAATGTACATTTCTACACATGTTATACAAATATTTACCAGACCACATATATATGTATGAATGAGATCAAGATGATTTGATTCGACTTTCTTCTTTGTCCAATAAGAACTACAGACTAACTTCCATCATATTCATTCATCACAATCCTTTTCCTATTCAAGATTCAGAATGGGAATGTCCATGAAAATATTTAGTTTAGATATCATTTCCATGTATTTTTTCATTAATTAGACCCAATCATTAGTGACAAAAGTTATTTTATTCTTCAAATATCTTGTAAAAACTGTTCTATTTAAAATCAACCAGAAGATATTTCCATCTGTTCCACATCCATTCATAGGAAGAATAAATAATTTCTCTTATAGTTCTCCAATTTTGATTAAAATTCACCATTAGAAAGATGTCAGAAAGATGGTTCATATTCAAGGGATTGTGATGTAGACAATATATATAGATAACATAAGTTTTCTTAATCTATCCTTTTGCTAGTTTAGTACTTTCACTCCCATTGATCAATAAAGCACAATCATTACCAGACCATTTTATTCCATCAAACATTTTCATATCGTTCGTTAATAGTTCATCATTTCCAGTCATATGGAATTATCATCTACTATAAAGAATATCAGTGTTTTTCCCTTTGTTTCATTGAGGGATACATCTAAAAGCTTGAATTTTTCAATATTATTCTTTTCTATCTGTGAAATATTGGTTTGAGAGAAGGATAATGATTGTCATTCAAATACCCATTCCATGTGAATAAGTCCATCACACTTATACATTTTTTAAAATTGAGAAAAACTATTTTGAAGAGTAGCTTCGTATGGTTTTCGAGTATTGTCTTGTCTCTGGGTTCAATATTAATTGTACATACCATTCCTCAACCTACAAAAAACAACTTTATAAACCAAATTATAACTATGAAAATAATATCTATATAAATTATTTCATCAATATGAAGATGGATATGAATTAGTAATTTATTTGACATTCTAGATCATACCCATTGAAATAGCTCCTTTCCACTTCATAGTATGACATGGTATGTCCTAGGTGGCCACAAAATTTAAATTTCATAAGAGGAAAAATTTTCTCACATTTTATCATCCCCATGTATCCTTCTGTTGGAAAATATCTTGATTTACTATATCTTTTGGAAACTAGAATGGATTTAGTTCCAATTTCAGTTTTATTTTAGGCTCTGTTTGTAAGGACATCAATTGAATTTGTGATATGTTCACCTTTTGATTTCCCTCTGCATGGGTTTTTCTAATTTCTATATTTTGATGTTTCAAAATAAAAACCAATTAAACATTTTCCAATGCATGTGGATATTTGATCCTTAAAAACGTTGTATACTCCATCATAAACCCATTTATCTATATCATTCATCTCAACATATGATAACTTTCCGATCAATAATTTCTTATTTTTTTATATTGAATTTAATAAAATGTCATGTTTTCTCCTATGAGTAACAACTTATTCTTTAAGACCCTCAATATTCTTTCACATATCCTCTAGTGTGGATGTAAGGTCATTGATACCATTTTCTTCTTTTTAAATTATGTTTTTCAGTTTCACCAAATCATTTATTATTTCAATGGTTTCTGAATGTTATTTCACTACTTCATCCATTCGTTAAATTTCAGTATCATGCCTATGAATATATTCAAATGATTCTTCTTAAACTACTCCAAAATCTTTTCATCCTTTATTTTCATTCCCAACCTTTTTATGACCATCCTTAAGATGCAACTTCGAATCAGAATCAACAATCAACTGATCATCTATATTTATATATTTTAATGGTTTTAACTTTCAATTGTATCCATAATTGACACATTGGCTTCACATTTAAAATCTAGTACATATTCCTCAAATAAATAATCATCTTATAATCCTTTATATACAAAATTATTTCATTATAATTTCTTTCAAGATTTGTAGTCCCCATTTAGAGAGAATTTTTTTGAGACCTCTCTGAGTTTCCAGCCTTACATTCTTTATCATCAAGCTTCCATGAGCTTCGAGGGGCAATGTTCCCAAATCTACAATAATGAATGAATACCAATGGTATATTACCTTAAATTAAGCCTTTCTGTCCCTTTATATCATTATAAAAGATAGAATGACGGTATTCTTCCACATTAACATCATTAACACTATCAAATAAAATGACATGATTTTTAGTTTCATTTAAGGCCATCTCTAGGTTAACATGACTTTTTGGAAACCTCTAGTTTAACACGTATTTCTTATGACACCAAACTGTTAAAGACTTAATCTAATGAATTTTTTTGTGGATATATTTCATCAAGGTATGAAACTTTTTTATTCCAAAGAGATGGAAGTATTCCAAAGATTTTATTTACATTGTTATTGCCTTTAATTTATTCCCCAACCCTCAAATTTATATTAAGAAATTTGAATGATAAATGTATATGAATTTTCATTAGGATGCATATTTATATTGAAAAAACTGTTGTGAAAAACATAAAGTTTAGAATCATTAACATTTTTATTTATTTAGTATATAATTTATATATTTTTCCAAATATAATGGGATGAATTGTAACTCATCACATCTAATTGATTTGGTCTAGCAATGATGTAGTGAGCATATTCTATGCTTTACCATCTACATCAAACATTTCATATTTGTATCAGTCAGAGATAGACTTATCAGATCAATGACGTGTATTACATATGTTATGAAAAAAATGACATCAATTCCAAGAGATGTTATATGAGATCTCATCATGTCCATCCATATCATAATGTTACTTCTATAAAAATGTAGAACTCCCCAGACAATGAATGTATTCGTTATGACTACAAATAATGACATATTTAACACCAGTCAGATGTACCCTCTGATATTACATTAAGCACCTTCGACCACACTGAGAGTGGAGGGATGAACTAGGGTGTCGAATTTCTCTTAAAAAGTGATAGATCATATTACCGTGTTGGTTGGAACTAGTTAATAATATTTGATTAGAATGATCAGTAAACAATCAATCACATGAAAAAAAATCAACGTAACAATTTTACATGGTTCACCACTAATGGATAGTCCATAGATCACATAATAATTTTTTTTTGTCCAAAAATCCTATAATATTCAATTGTTTTAGAGTAAAAATGTTTAAGAATAGTCACTTTCTTCTAGAACACTTCATTTACTATATTTTAGGTATAGTATAAGGTGTCCATTAGAGAACATTTATTGACTTCCCTATTCTCACTATGTTAGGACAAATCCACTCAAATATTATGTAATTTTAGGTATATTCATTTTAAAAAATGTATTCATCCACAACTATAGATAGATTAACTATTGAATGCACATTTCAACTCATGTATGTAATCCACTATTCCGCACACTATTAGTTCATGAATTGTTCCTATGTGAACTGACTTTCTTCTTCCAAGAATTGTGCTTCAATGCATATCACATCTGATTCGTGTAAAACCTCTACATACCACATCCAAAACCACAAAAACATACTAACACCACATATGGCCTTTGTTTACCACTACTTCTCCATAGTCCAAGTCCAAGTCTGCAAACTATATTCCACGAACCATCCCTTATTCATGAACTGTTTTCCATTATAGGATTCAATGCCCCACAAAACACTTTCATGGATGTCTCTTGTGGAAACTTATCCATTATCTAATTCCTCCTCATGAACCACTTCTCATTCATGGGGTTGTCTTCCGGTGAACCACTATAGACTTCCCCAAATTCTTCTCATATTTAAAATAAAATATCTATATTTATAATTAAGGTATTATTTAACCTTATTGAGGAAAATATATACAAAAATCCCAGTAAACCAAATCTCACAAAATTTTCAATGTGGTATATCCACCACGTACCGTGCTCCTTTCTTAAACCATTTGTCATCCGTTTTCCACATAGCGCCTATATTTATACACAACTCCTAAAATGACTAAATTTTTTCTAGAAACGATGAGTCATTCCATGTACCGAAAGAATCCATATGAATCTTTTTCCATATGTAGTCTCTGTACCCTACTTTAAGGACCCCATAGCATTACTATGCACAATTCCTACCTTTTCTATTTTCCCAAGATGTTTCTCATACTTCCATTATCAATCCACAAACCGTGTTTAATGGTTGGAAACCATTATATTTGGAATCATTTTCCTAAAACATTCATTTTCCAAAAAACATAAACTCCCAACTTTAGGCCCAATTTTTTTGAAAACATTGGTAAATGATGTCGTGTTCAAAACTATTATCAGCAGGAACAATGAGACCCCTTCCCTTATTGACTGCATAATCATTCATGTGAGGATTGACAAAAAACACAAACCATAATACATTTACAAAAAATAATGGCATTGATTCTAACATAGACATGACTAACAGCTTCACATTGTGTTCTCTTATATATAATTTATGTTTACCAACCATAGGGTTTATGTTTAAAAAAAATGTATTGTACATATCATGGAATACATATTTAATCTACTTTAAAAGAATATGTAATTAAAATCACTACATTTATCTTCTCTTTTACCCATACATGTCTTCTTGTAGATATTTATGCCATGTGACATTGGTAAAAAATTTATAATGAATTATTACGATTTTTTCAATACCATGTAAGTATATGTATTATTGAATATGACTAAGAAACAATTATATCTACCTTAGTAGAGACTATTCTATAGAAAATACTGCTCTACATTAAGCCAATATATGTAGAGTTCCATACATTTTGTTCTTAACTAATTGTATGACCTTTAGATATTTTCAATATGATATCTAATATATTATACTTGGATAACCATGGTTCTCCCATGAACAACTTATAGAAACATGACATGTAAAACCCGAGTAATTTGTTAAATAAATTTAAAAAATTTCAAATTATTCTTTCTAATTAAACATAATAATTATTAAAAATTATAATTTATCTCTTTCAAATTGATTAATTTTATAAAAATACAAATATTGTTTTACTGTATTATTATTATTTTTATTATATATTAATATGAATATATATATATTTTTTAAGATAATTTGTTTTTTCAATGGGTTATTTAATTAAATAGAATATATATATTTAATATTATGATTAATTTTAAAAATAATATATTATGTTAAAAATATATTCACAATTAATATAACAACCTATGATTTTATTGTAAATTTCATCATAAATAATTTTAATTCTTTTGATACCTTGTATGAACACAACATTCTCGTTCTATGAAGTAACACTTTTTTATATTTATATCATTTCCAGGAAACATAAATTTTTCACTTCTTTGATTTTAATTTTGAAAAATAGAACTAAACCATTGTGATGAGTATGTTTTTTTAGAGTCCAACAGGGTCAATGTAAATTTTTGGTGAACTGTATCATAATAGTTATGATTAGTAATGTAACCATAGAAATAGTACATTTAACGTTATGAATAGTAACATGACCCTTTTGAATATTAACCTCACCCATGAAGGTATAAATAAAATTTAAGCACCTTATAAATGAGTGTTAATGTTTTAAAAATAAATCATTAAGTGTTGGTATTTTTGTGACTAATATATATTTATTAAAACTGTAAATTAATAAATTAATTTAATATAAAATTCATTTTCATAAAATTAATTACAAAATAAGTATTCTTTTCCTAGGATTTTAGGATAATTTTATGATACCTCGATCAATTTATGAATATACTATAAAATCAGTAATAAATTTCAAATCTAAAATTTTCAAGTAAATAATGATTTAATTTAATGATTAAATTTAACGAAATTAGAAATTAATTTTGTAATATTGAGTTCATTTTTGATTTCTACATGTAAAAAAATGGTTATAGTTAATTTTTCATATTTTCAGAAACATTTTATTTTATGTGAATAACGAAATTCAATAATTTATGAAATATTCTAAATAAATGAATTTATGAATCATGATTGAGTCATGGATGAATTAAATTAAAATTGGTTCAAAATAACATGAACATATTACTATATATAGTAAAAATAATAATTACTATTCAGTGTGTTGAGAGAAAATGATAAAATAAAGATTAGAATAATGGAAAAACCCTCATCTCCTCCACTATAAAACTACCCCTCACTCAATTTTCCCATCAGTCATCCCTCCCTACTCTCTTAACTATTATATTCTATGAAGATTCTCAATGTTCTCCCTAGATACAATTACTAGTCAATTCCCACATCAAAGATCCCTTGTTCATTCCAAAAAACCAAAAACCTTTCTCATAAAGTGGTTATCAAGGATAATATCTCCATAGGTAAACCCTCTCTTTTTATCAATTAATTTCATTATCAATTTGTTTTAAACTATTAAGTCCTCATCAAATACTCAATACTAAAGATTATGACAACTCTAGTGTAATAAATATAATACAATTATATCATATAAATGTAAGATACATCATAAATCTCATTACTCTTTAACTTTTATTTTAAAAACAAAATCATCATCCAATCGGTGACAATTTACAACTATCGTGGACGAAGAACGTTCGTTATTCATTTTATACATATGGGATGGTCATGGAAATATATTCATGGATGTGAAAAATTGTAAAATATGCATTATATATTATGTAATAATTCTATAATCATAATTTATATCTGATACTAAATAAATTAAGAAAACCAATTCATTGTGGTTAATAAACCACTGTAAAATCATAATAATTTTCACTTAATGACTTATATAATGATTCAACGTCAAGAACTATAACAAAATGATATATACATATAACCATTTTCACTTATACATGTTCATAAATAATATATATATTCAATCATAGATATTTATATCCCTTCCACATTAACTTCCATACTTTTAATCAAGAAAACTGATCATGAATATCATGAAACGAACACTTCAGGATGACAAAATTCAATCATATAACTTATAAAAAGGAAAAAAATGAACATAATAAAATTATAAAAAATTATTGAAATTCTCAATAGGTTATAAAATAAATTATTAAAGTGTTTAAATTTATATTTATGGACATTAAGATCATGTGAATAACACATTAAAACATAAGGTTTGGGTTTTCTCATCTTGATCAATTTTTTGTGATATATTACTTATTCATCGCTAATTAATTTGTTTGGGGTATGTATACATAAAACTAATGTATCATATCATGATTATTTTTATTTTCATGGTATTCCGTGTATCATTTTATGATTATTAATTTTGGGAAATATGATTTGATTGATTACAATGTGGTAAGGGGTTCCATCCGAACATTAATTTTTTTCCATTGGGTTATTCCTTCAGTATTCATTCCCAAATTAAATGATTAATAAATTTTTATTTACATATTATATGTTATTTTTTTATGTCACAAAATGTTATATTTATATCATCACATCTTTTTTAAGTGGATTATATGTTTTAAAATAGTTCCCTTCTTAATTCTTCTTGATAAATATGTCTGATTCAAAGGGAACTTCTCGAATTATTAACCATTTTACTGTGAAATATATAATATGTTTTAATCCACATTTAGTTTTTTTAAAATCAAAAATTTTATAAAGAAAAAATATCTTGGTTAATTTTAGGATTTATGAAAAGAACCATGCTATTACACTTTCAAATCTCTTAAATATTTTCCTTAAACCACAAATAAATGTTTTATTTCTAAAGATTCATTAAAAACTATTTTTTACATGACTTAATTTTAGTGGTACTTCATTAATGACTAAAATATAATTTCAATTCTATTAACATTTTTTCTATGGGATTAATATGTTTGAATTTGATTTTACACCAAATTAAAATGATTTTCCAAAATAACACTTCTTTCAAAAATATGAGGGTTTTTATCACTACAGTTTTATTTCAATGAGATTTAAAATTTATTCCACACTTATTCCTTGCATGTGGTGTATTTAATTACCTTTGATTTATCAAATCATGAGTCTCATTATTCTCCTGACATTATATTGGATTATGATTTTAATATTTCAAGGTGGAATGGGACACATTGGAATGTTTAATGGTCATTTTTATCATTATTTTATAAATAATTTTATTAGAATATTTTCACCATTGATTAAGAATAAAATATTAAGAAATGATATCAAAAACTTTTATCAAAATATATATTCTATTCATCAAATGAATAAATCATTGGACATATCATGTAACTGGTGGGGGCCTCTATATCCCATCGATACATTGGTAGATCTCATGAGACAAGAAAGAAATGGGTGTTGGTAGAGGTCTAACACTATTATTTTTCAAAAACATGGTAGAGGAATCAATGATAGTTTATGATTTATATAATATGCATCCCTCATTAATATTTTTTTAATATACAAATATTATGATTCTTCGACTAGTATAATATCCATGGTGAAGTTTCATGTTATTATTTATATGGAATTGTTCATTCAGTTTTTATTCCATATATATTATGAAGAAAAATATGTTTTAGTGGAATGAGTTATTCAATTTTATATATTTTTATGATATCTTCTATTGTATCAATTACCCTTAATGTTAATATTATCTCACCAAATTCTTATTTTTCCTTTCCCTAGTTTATGATGATGAAATCATTGGCTAAAGTTTCAAGGAAGCAGCTTATTTCATATATTATCGTGTTTCATTTTAATTTTCCAATGCATTATATGTATCATGAATATAATATGGGATTACAATACTACTAAACTTATCATTACTTTGGGATTTTATTCCATGTAATCAGGTTAATGTATCTAATTAATGTATTGTTTCTAGGCTTCTAGGGTTAGGGAATTACAGTTGGTATCGATAGAAGTTTAGCCGCAACTTTGGAAACATGTTTTAGAAAACATATGTTTGGGAAGCTAACACTAAGATATAATTTCATTATAAATATATCATTACATCGTGTTATTTTTTCAAGGTATAGAGTAGGTGGATCTTCCTAGTAGATAAATCCATATCATGATACAACAAATGGATGTGGTTCTAGAAAAGATGTTTATAGGGGTAATAACTCTGACATGGTACTCCAAGCATGATTTGGTGTGACTGGGTACATGACAATGGGAATTACTACAGACCTAGTTTGACACTCCCAGGTGATATTATTTGGATAAATAACATTTTTCGTACATACAATTTTAAATTATGTATACTTACAATGTAACCAATGTATATAGTTCTAGGATTTATAATGCATTATTATATTTTATGTTCTATAGAATGGTTAGTGTTAATGAATATTCATAATTTTATGAGATAATATATTATATGGAATTATATATAAATTTCTCTGAGTAGAAGGAATGAGAACTACAATAATGAACATGCTGAAAATTGTAACAAGGATCGTATCATTCATGGTATTAAGGAATCATTTTGAAGGGAAATACTCTCAAATTTATCCTAATAATATGATGAAATGGTATCATGTATTAACAAGATAGGTAAATAATTATACAAGTCCTATGGATTTGAATGGAAAAAATAGATGAAAAGGATGGAAGATGAAATTATGGATAAAGTAAGGATGGGAATGAAGGGTTTATTCACATGGGATAACTGGGTAAATAATCAAATTGGAAAATGCATGAATTGAATTAGAGTTTGTTATTAGTGTGGAGAAAAAGCACACCATGTTTGTGATTTCAAGGGTAGTTAAAATATTTCTAATTTACAATGCCTCAAAAATGAGGAGATTTGACACTATGTGAATCAATATCCCAAGAGTCAACGAAATATACCTCAAATAATGATATTAAATATTGATCATGTTATTCTACTGCAATAGATAAATAATAATAATTAATATGTATATTCTGAAATTATATCATTTTAATATTTTATCAATAATGTACTGTTATTAAAAATATGGAATATATGAGGATTGTAATGCAATACTTTTTCCTTGAGGATTTGAGACCATATATTGAATGGTACCAAAAAAATATATTCATTAGAAAGTTAAACTTTTTGGGAAAAATGGTTGAGGGATATATAACCCTTATTTTTTTTCTAATGATGGTATAATAATGAAGAAATGATTGATTTTGAAAAGTAATGGCTAATTGGAACTGATTATTGACATGTGGATAAGTGGTATATGATATCATAAATGGAGATTACAACACATTAGGATTTAGGTATTATATCCAATATCATGTAAATTTCATAAATAATATGGATGAATGCATGATACTAATATGTTTTTATAGTAATCTATGTTATTAACATATTTTAAGAGGCTACATGATGAAGTTATTCTCATGTTAGGAATATGAAAATTTATAGCAGCTTCATGTTGATTATGGTAAATTATAAGTTCATATTGGTTATTCAGTGTCCTTATTTATTAAGTGTTGAATAATTATATTTTGGAATGCTTAACCATTTATGAATGGTTTAAGTTGATCATTGTATGTATTTTTAGTGGTTAATGTATAACATCAGCACATGATGGAAAATGTGAGAAGAGATGAAGTATAGATAGTTCATGGTGTAAAAAAAATGTAACAATTGTTTTTAGAAAACCGAAACATATATTTATGATATTATAGAGTGAATAAGTCCAATACTCATGAAAAAAGGGTCTAAAATAAAATTTTGTCATATTTTCATAATAATTGAAAATATCTATGATTTTTACAATAGCTTATTGTTATCTAGTAATCAATTATCATCTTAACATGTTCTCTATCACATTATCAGAACATCATATTTTATTTTTCTTCAATGTCTAGGTTTTTACTTGCATTTAATATGAAACCATTCAAAAGAATAATTTTGTGTGTAACCACCTCATTCCCCATAACATATTTTTAAGAGGATATTTAATTAAGCCAATTTACTATGTAGGGTTCCCACATGGTAATTTTTTAGCCTCAAAATTAAACAATAGAAGTGTAGTTTGAAATTGAGAGGACAAAATTTTGTTGAGGGGGGAATAATGTAACACCGTAGTAATTTTTTAAATAATTTTAAATAATTTAAAGTCCATTTTAAATTAATAATAATACTTATAAATAATTTTAATCTGTAGCATTCAAATTAATTAATGTACTGAAATAAAATACTATTTTACAATATTAATTAATTGAAAAAAATTATATTAATATGAATATATATATATATATAAAAATTTAATTTTTATAAAGTATTAATTTAATTAAATAAAATATATATTGACTATTATAATATTTTGATAATAATAAATTATATTATGAATACATTCACTATTAATATGACACCCCATGATTTCATGGTATATGTAACATCCAGGCCTGGATAACCACTAAACCGGTGGCTAGTACGATTGCAACATGACCTCATGCGCATCTCCCTGAATTCCGGAGGCTGCTGACATGCAGCGAGGGTCTATGGATTGTCAGTGGGGAGACTATACCCTCTTATTAGAGTTTCACATCAATTGGTCATAGTATATAACAATAAATAGCAGAAGTAGTAGTACATAGTTGATAAAGTAGAAGAAGTCAGATGTTATAAACCTTTCACAAAACAAGTGGCCAACTAAAATTATACATAAGATGCATGCATATCATGAATAAGATACAAAAATATAATATAGTGAAAAAAATTCATTAAATTCCAATACAAAAATAAATATACAATGACTCAAATATCTAAGAGCGGTTTCCTCGAGCATCCTGAGCATCCACACAGTCCTCTTCTCTTATCTCCAAAGTTAATGAAAACATCATTTTCCAGAAACCAAATAGAAAATACTCGGGTAACCCAGTCCATTGGTGGCCCGATTAGGGTGTGAGATATAAATCTCAGTAAGCTGGGACCAGTAGTGTCTACCCCATATCCATACATTTATTAAATAATTTATACCGTGTGAAAGCATGCAAAAATAAATGTAAAAATTACAATGTAACTATATATACACATACCTACTTCAGACCTCATCTAGTGTTTGAACATGTATTATTTATTTTTCGAGCATGCACAATAGTCATTACCCTATATTTTTCTTTTATCAATTATTCAATCCTCATTAAAATATGAATGTCTAGAGATTCAGCCTAAGCCTGACTTTCCCCATATATTTCACTCTCCACAGATGTCTCTAAAGACAATCTATGTAATCAATGTAACCATTGAATTCAAACTTGTGCTTTTTCTTGGATAACATGTTATATTCAATTTAATCTTTCATATTCTATGTTTGATCCCATCCACTAAAATTAGTGATTCAGTCCTAGGCCTTTCCACTAATAGTGATTCACCCAACTCATTAATAAGTCTGAACCCTTCTTATATTCAATACACAAACATCACGTCACAACAATTTTCATTAACCATTAATTCATTTCATGTATGACCAATTGGACCAACATTTAAATTCCAATTAATGGGAGTAGAACATCATTTCTCGTAATCTTTTGTTTATTTGGAGTATCAGTCCTTGTCTAAAAACCCATGGGTATTGGAGAATTAGTCTCTGTCATATGAATCATTATTTTCATCCAAGATTGGTATAGAATGCCATGTCTAGAACCCCGTGATTATTTAGAGAATCAGTCTATATTTCACAACCCATTTATGAATTATACATATTAAATTATTATTGGTGTATAAATCCATGTATAACAACCCACAAACATCCATTAATTATGTAACAAATAATTTAATATGATCTATTAATTAAATCAAAAACTAATTGATAACATAAATCTCCCATGAAATAATTCTACAAATAAGTAACAGTTCAACATCTCAATAGTTAATAATTAATAATCAATTAATTAATCTTAATTAAATATTCCAAATCATTAAAAAGTCTAAACATGTCCACTGAAATAGTTTTTTATCCAGGACTTTAACAATTAACAGGCACATCGTAAACATCTCAAGTCAAATATGCTGAACTTGGCGCACATATTTAGCAACCATATCACATAACATATCATATTTTTAAGCCACTCTATCCTAAACAAATTAAGGAATAGAAAATAAACACCCCACTAATGGTATTATTGTCATATACTTTTGATAATCAAATCAATTCACTGTCCTAAATTAATGCATGAAAATTAGTTATTTCAACAATTAATTAAGTAATTCACATCTCTTAAACCAGTTAAATAATTAATTAACTATTGATCATTTACCATGTAATATTTAATGCATCCATTAATTATTAACAATTGTCAATTTATATTTTGATCATGCCAAAATATTATTTATTCTCAAGATTCAAAAAATTCCATAATTTTTTTGACTATTTACTTGATAATTATTTATTCAATTAGTCCCCCCATTACTTAACCATCTACATTCAAATAATTTAAATAATTAATCATATCTCTTCAAATCAATTTTCAATACATGCTTAAAACCAACACATGATAAAGTCCCCATTTATCTCATGTGGAGGAATCATTTTATAACATAAAAAATTTCATGCATCGATATATCATATATCTGCACCAGCAAGATGTCATATGAAAATCCAAACCACAACAAATAAGATATGAAATTTCATCTAACCCGCTATCTATATTTAATCATTATTTATTAAAAATTAGTAGTTCCAAAATTAAGGAAACCCCTACACCTTAATTATATGAAGATGAAAATAATTCTTAAATAACGTTATATATATTCAGGACCCTATATCGGGGTGAAACCAAAACATGCCGCACTTCATCACATGTCTGCAATCAATCCAAAACTGGTCTTTAGTCAAACACACATAGTTTTACACATGTGCACATTCATATATACAAATGTGTGTGTGTGTGATGTATAAGTTGATCAAAAAATCAATATATTAAACTGGTACCTAGAAATAAATTAGTTATGATCAACACACATCTAACATGGTTCTGGGGACTCAAAAAAAACAAACCTTAATAAAATTGGTTGAAAACTAAACATCATTTTTGATAGATTACCTGATCCAATGGTGGAAAAAAATTCGATACCATCTGCCTTTACCTTACTGGTGTATACCGGTTTATAGAATAATAGATTGCTTGTCAATAATCGCATATCATAAAAATATAGGAACAAAATTATCAGATAAAACCCAAACCTTAGGGTTTTTCCCAGGGAGACAACTCAATAAATAAGAGTAAAAAGGTCGATGCGTATCCTGGTTTATACACTGACATACTCACCATGATGAGGCAGACTATATTTGTGATGAGACAAAGAGTAATCGTCGCCGGCAAAGTGGAGTACGATAGAGGGGGTGGTGCACATTTGGGTACTACTTGGAGGGGGGTCACACCATGGGGCTGTGTATTGCAGGAGCTCTACTTGGGTGTTTTGCTCCTATAGGGAGGGTCTACCCAAGGTTGCGCATTGCAGGAGGTCCCAAGGAGGAGGGCCATGTAGAGGACTGTGACAAAGGTGCTTCTATGTCGCGCGTGGAGGAAGAGAAACATGGGGGGTCACACAACCTACAGGTCATGACTCTCTTTTTTATTTTTTTTTTCCCATTAAATTAATCTTTTTAATAGAATATAACAATTAAAATAATAATAATCATTTTATTATTACTATTATACATAATAAACACTTAACTAAATGTTCAAAACTACCCATTTAATTAAAAAATATTCTTCATTTATTATTCTTTTAACAAACTTTTCATAATTAAATATGAAACCATCTATTGATCATTAAATAATTTTAACATTTATTTAACTAAATAAACATAATAATAATAATAACAACCTTCTTATTATTATTCCAAAATTATTTTATTAAAAACAAAGTCCCCCTATTTTTGTACTATATCATTAATATGATAAAAACTCCAACCCATAACCCCTAATTTAATTTCAATAATAATAAAAATTACAACATTCTTATAACTAGAATAATAATAATCTCATTATTATTATTTTTTCAAACGTTGATAAAAACAACACCACAATTTAACAACTACATTTCATTAATTCTGAAACTCCTCATTTTATTAAATTTTGTTTGAGAATCTCAAAATCCACATTAAATTCTAATAAATGATACACTCCTTTGTAATGAAATTAGAATATGAAAGCATCAAAATAACTTACGACGTCATAATTATCATAATAATAATAATATTATTATTATAACTTTCTTTCATTTAATAATAAATCTCTCTTTAATAATTCTAAAACACTTTATTTAATTAAAATAGTTCTTCGGTAAACCAAAAATCCACATTAATTTCTTCAACCATCATTTAATTTTTTCATTATAATATGTTTAATTAAACAACCGAAATAATAATAATAACTTCATTGTTTTTATTATTAAAAAATCTTTTAATTAATCAAAATCTCTTATATAATCTTATTTAATTATATTAAATAATTTATTAAACAAAGAAAAATGCACTTGTTAGACCCCAACTATGCATTTCCCGTGAAGATCCATCCAGTGGACTATTCCAGATATAGTTCTATGAAGACTCATCGAGAATCCCGCTAAAATTATTCGGTAATTAGTGAAGTCAAAAATTGAAAAATTTAGGTCTTCCAACAATATAAATAAAATTGGGAATCTCGGTTAAAAAAACTAACCCGTAGATAAACCGAAAAAATCGAAAAACCTCATATTTTATCCCGGTTACAAAATATGGGACTTTACAGTATATTTCATCATAAATAATTACAATTTATTAGAAATATTATATGTAGAAATCATATTGGATATCTGAATCAGCACTTTTTTATTATTAAAACATAACCAATAATCAAATTTTTTTTTCTCTGTGATTCATATTTTTAAAAACGTACATAAATTGTTACGATCAATAAGATTTTTAGAGTCTAATATGGTCAACATATTTTCTAGTGAATATTATCTTGACCATTATTAATATTAATCTAATCTTATGAATAGTTATGTTGCCCTTATGAATTGTAACAGAACCCTTATGAATAGTAACATCACCAATTAAAGTATAAATAATGTTTATGCACCTTATAAATGAATGTGAATGTTTTAAAAATAATTAATTAAGTGTTGGAATTTTTGGGATAAATAAATATTTTTTTCAAATTATAATTATTATATTTACTTAATATAAAATTCACATTCTAAAAATATATTCTTGAATAAATATTTTTTTCCTATGCTTTTTGACGAATTTTATATGACATCCGTTAATTGTAGAAAACATTATAAAATCTGTTTAACATTATTAAATATGTATTTGTTATGTAAATAATGAATTTATTAAAAAATTAAATTTCACACATTTATAAATTATATTTATAAAATTTAGTTCATTTTTTAATTCTACACATTAAAAATGGTTATGGTGATTTTTTCTGATTTTTTTTTGAAATGTTAGAATTTTGGTAAATAGTGATATTTGATTATTTATGAAATATGTTAAATAAATGTATATTCACATAATTATTAAGTCATGTAAGATCTAAATGGCCATTATATCGAAATCACATGAACATATTACAATTTCTAGTAATAAAAAATCAACTATTCATAGTCTTATGCCAAAATAATAAAATAATGATTAAAATAGTGGAAAACCCCTCCTCTCCTCCACTATAAAACCACCCACATTCCCACTTCTCTTGACTCCTCTAAGAAATAATTTTTTTAATTGTCAAACCAAATGGTATTTTCTAGTCCCTCCCCACCTCTAGAAACCCATTTAATTTTTAAAAGATAGAAAACCCTTCTCACAAGGAGGTTCTCGTGGAGGATATTTCAAGTGGATAAGCATCTCTCTTTTTATTTAGTGTTCATTTTCACTTTTTTATATTATTATATACTTCTAACCTCTTGTTTACAAATTATAATGTGACTACATTATCATTTATATACTATAATTATATCATGTTAATGGAAGATACATCATCAATATACTTACACTCTATCACTTTTATTTTAAAAACAAAATCATCACTTGGGATGTTCCTATTTACAACCTTCATGGATGATGAACTATCATTCTTCATATTATCCTTCAATTATGGTCATGGAAACATTTTTATGGTTGAACCATATTATAAAATAATAATTATATCTTCTTTAATGATTATAGAACCAACACTTATTCATGATAATAAATAATATAACAATACCAGTTCGTTGTGATAGAAAACCTTAGTAAATATCTAAACAATTATCAGTAAATGACTTCTCTAATTATTCATTGTTATACCATGTAAAAAAATGATATATATAACAATTTATACATATTTATTTTAATTAATAACATATAAATTCTATCAAGGATAATTATATCCATTCTATAGGAACTTGTATACTTATAATCATGAAAATATATCATGATTATCAAGAAATAAACACACCTAAACCACCAAATTTAATCGTATATCATATCAAAAGGCCATAAATGAACTTAATAAAATTATAATAAATTATATATAGATGTATAATATGTTTTGAATTAAATTATTAATATGTCTAATTTAATATTCTAGTAAATTATGTTCACATGCAGAACACATTCAAGAATAAGATAAGGGTTTTCCCATCTCACTCCATTTTTTTGTGAGATATTCCTTATTCACCACTATTTATTATGTATGGTGTATGTATACTTCGAATTTTTTTTTACATACCACGAATGTATTTATTTTAATTATATTAAAATTATCATTTTATTATTATTAATTTTGGGGCCTATGATTTGATTGATTACAATGTGGTAAGGGGTTCCATCTTAACCATCATTTTTATTTTGAGTAATTACATCACAATCGCTACCCAAATTCCATGATTATTTATTTTTGATTATATATTAAATATTACTTTTTATGCAATAATATCACATATTTAGATCATATAATCTTTTATTTATGGGGATTATATGTCTTAAAATAGATCCCTTACAAACTGTTCTTGATAAACAAGCCTCGTTCAATGGAACTTCTTTAATTCTTACACATTTTCAAGTGAACTATATAATCTATTTTAAGCCATAATTATTTTTTTAAAATAAAAATATTTATCATGAAAAACTATCCTGGATCATTTTTTGTTTTAAAAAAACAAAAATTCCATTACTCTTTAAAATATTGTAAATATTTTCCATAAACCGCAATAAATGATTTACTTCTAAATCTTCATTAAAAACCCTTTTTACAAGGTTTCAATTCAATGGGACAAGATTTTTTCGAAAACAATATTATCGATGTGTTTCCATTTTTCTTCTAGGATATTTTTTTAATATTATTTTATGACAAATAAATTTTTTTTTCTAAAACAACACTTATTTAAAACATTTGTTTTTCTGATCTCACATTTAATTTTGTGATATTTACGACATTATAAATATTCATTACTTACATGTGGTTGATGTAATTCCCTTTTATATATTGAATAATGAGCCTTATTATTTTTACTATATTATATGGTATTATGAATTATATGATTCAATGTGGTATGTGACAGTAAATTCCCATGTTTTTTAACCGGGTTAAAATACAAGGGTTTTTTTATTTATTGTTTTATCTATGGGTTAGTTTTTAAAATAATTAAATAGAATATGAAATGATATCCAATCCAATGAAAAATATTGGATTTGGTATTTAATTTTATTATATAGATAGTCTTTATAGACATTTATGGCACATGACTTATACGAGGGTTGTAAGGCATAGGCTGAATCTCAAGACTTTCATATTTTAATGAGGTTTGAATAATTGATAAATTAAAATGATTGTGTAATGAATATTTTGTATGCATGAAAAATATATAATAAAGATTTATAAAAAATATTAGTGAATAAGTAGGTACTAGGGTATATAGTTACATTCTACTACTTATATTATTTTTGCATGCTTTCACACAGTTTAAATTATTTATTAATTTTCTGGATTTGGGGTTGACAATGGTGGTCCCGACCTACTGAGATTTATATCTCAGACCCTACTTAGGCCTCCATTTCTCTAGGTTATTTGAGTAGATTCAATTTGGTGGCAGGATTATGCTGTTTTCATTTACGTGGGAGATAAGAGCAGAGGACCGAGTGAATTCTCAAGATTCTCGAGGAGACCACACTAAGAGGTTTGATTCATTGTATATTTTTGTTATTGGATTGTAAACCATTTTATTTTTTCACTATTTTACATTTTTGTATCTTTACAATGAAATGAATGCATCTGTGGTATAATTCGCATTGGCATTTTGTTTTGTACTAGATTTATTAAATCTGAATTCTAATACTTTATCAATTATGTATTACAACATCAGATATTTTTTGTTATATACTCTATTAAACCATTTTCCAAATATGATTAGAGGGTATAATCTCCCCACTAACTATACTCATACCCTCGCTACCTGTTATCAGCATCTGGATTTTGGGGATACATGGTTGAGATCATGTGGAGATGGGATCAGACACAGATTTAGTGGTGAGCAGGGTCGAGACGTTACAAATTGGTATCAAACAGAGGTTTCGATCCTCCAACATGTCAGTTTGGTTCCCAAAATGATTCCACTTCTCAACTTTGATTATGAAAATTTTGAAAAAAAATCTCTTGGATTCATAAGGAAAGGAAGATTCATAAATTCATCATTTTAGGCTGGTAGAGAAACACATTCCATGCTTGTAACATGTCATATACTGTAATTAGTAGGATGCCTAGTAATTTGGATTGTGTGGTTTCGGTGTAGTGCCATGTTTTGATATAATTTAACATGCCTATTTAGTTACCTTGTTTTGGTGATAGTTTTAACATGCTTGAGTGATTATATTCCATACTGCCTCAGTTATTAGCATGTTTTGTGGTTGTGCCATGATTCTGTGTTATAGCATGTTGTGGTGTTTCAGATTATGCTAACATGCTAGAGATGGTTGATATATGAAAGGGAAATTAATGTTTAAATTCTAAATTAATGTTGATTATGATAAATGGGAACCAAATTCTAGTGATAATGTGTGTGGGAACCTTATCGATTAGTAGATGGCCACCATGTGTTTGAACATTATATAATAATAGAATATTTGGAAATAGTTATAAATGTAATACTTCTAGGTTTTGATTGAAATTAACTATTGTAGGGTTTCTTTTTGAAGAACCCAGATTGAATAAATAATACATTTGGAGGATTATTTTTAGGTAAAATGAATTTACATGAAAAATTTCTTATTTATATTTTAATAACACTATATGTGAAATTTTTCAAGAGGTTCTTTGTTATAGTATTTCTATTTTTCCTATGGGGCGTTGTTTTCATAAACATGTGACTTGTAGTGAAAATGTACTTGTGTGATTGTTGAATTTTTTTCAAATGATAATAATGTAGAAATAAATTAAATATGATTTCTAAAATGGGGGCTTTTGAACCTCATGATTTTAGTATTGCATGACCTAGAGAGAGGTTCGACGTTTATGATTTTAAAGAGGATAACTCTGGTAGGTAGTACCCTTAGAATATTATATGACATTAAGGTATGATCATCTCACTGCCCAGAAGGACGTCTTGGGACTCGACTATTATGGGACGCTGATTGGATTATGTTACAAATTTTCTGATCAATGTCTGATGTGGTGATCGCGGTTTGAGGTACGCCACACACATGTGTAAATTGTTTTGAAATAACATGATGGTGAGCAGTTGAACTTTTATTTCAATGTCATGTTCAATCCGATTGTGGGTACTATTTCATCATTTTAGGTAAATGCGTCGGCATGAGATTCTGAGTGTTAAGAACAGAATTTTCCAGTAGTAGTTCTACTGATCTTCTTAATGACCTTGGGTTTCTCTTAGGGTGATCTTCTAAATATGATGATTGTGTCCCCTATGTTGACCTCATCATATAGACACTAAGACAGTCTTAGTCTTATGTTGTGCTACAATTTAAATGTTGTTGTGCGTTATGAGTGGATATTTTTAGGGTAGTACGTGGGATGCATGTTTTTTTGGGATACTATTTTTTTTTCATTTTTGGGCACAATTGCTTTTAAAATATCATTGTGATGGAATGGCATGGAAATTTTCCCAGAGGTTGGGTATGGACTTCGTTATACATGCATATAAAATTAGAATATTTGTGAAGTCACGTTGTCAGATAAAGGGTGAATATGGGTTATGGGTCTGTGAAGTCTTTCGAGGGAATCATACGAAACATGTTCTATTGGTTGATAGAGATTCATCAATTTTAATTATCGAGGTCCTTGTAATGGCCTCAGATATATGAATCGTATCGACATTTAAGCTATAAATTACACTTTCGCTATGTTTTTAATGGGTTAGCCATTAGTATTATGAAGGGTTAATGGTGTGTTTGGTTTGGGGAAGACAATACATTAGTTCTAACGATATTAAGTGACCTAGGAATTTTAGTAGTTTTAGTAGTGGTTCTTGATGGTTTCTTGGGGATGAGAAGTTTATAAGGTGGGTAGATTGTAAAGTCCAATGTTATTAAATCGGGTTAAAATATGAGTGTTTTGGATTTTTTTCAGTTTATCTATGGGTCAATTTTTTGAAACTGAGTTTTGGATTTTTATTTTGAGTGTCAGAACACCAAATGTTGTTATTTTTGAACTTGTGTAATTACCAAAGGATTTTTTGCAGGTGTCTCGATGAGACTCGGGTGTACCGTATTAGGAATAGTTCACTTGAATGGATCTGCACGAGCAATGCACAGTTGCGGTCCAACCCGTGTTGTTTTTATTTTTTAATAAATTGATTGATATAATTAAATTTGATTATATTAGAGATTGTGATTACTTTAAAGAACATTTTAATAATAATAATAATACCGAGTTTATTATTTTTATTATTGTAGTTATTTAATTAAATGAATTATAATTAAATAATTAAATGATGGTTGATGAAATTAATGTGGATTTCGAGGTTATCACAGAACCATTTTAGTTAAATAGAGTTTCAGAATTATTAAAAGACCGTTTATTATTAAATGGACGAATCTGCTAATAATAAATTTATTATTATTATTATTATGGTCTCATAAATTATTTATTTTCTTTTACATTTTAATTTCATGTTAAAGGAGTGTATCATTTATTAAAATTTTATGTGACATTTGAGCTTCTCAAAGAAACATTTAATAAAATGGGGAGTTTTAGATTTATTAATTTGTTGTTATTAAATATTTGTTATGGTATTATTAAATGTTTCAAAAATAATAATAACAAGATTGTTATTATTTTAGTTTTATGAATGTAATAATTTTTATTATTATGGGAATTAAATTATGGGTTATGGGTTGGAGTTTTTATCATATTAATGATATTTTAATTAATTGTGGGTTTGGGTTATAATGAAATGAATGTTGGAATAATAATAATAATAATTTTATTATTAATATTGTTGTTATTTAGTTAAAAAAGGTTAAAAGAATTTAATTTTCAATCGGGAGTTTCATATTTAATTAAGAAACATTTATTAAGAGAATAATAAGTGAATAAGAGTTTTTAATTAAATGGTGAGTGTTGAACTTTTAGAAAAGTGTTTATAGTGTATAATATTAAAAATAAAATGAGTGTTATTATTTAAATATTTAAATTAAATTAAATGGATTAATTTTAAGAGGAAAAATAAAACAAAAAGTGGATGTGTGACCTGTATATGGCGTGACCCCCAATGTTTCTCCTCCTCCATGCACGACCTAAAAGCATCTCTGGCCTCCTCCCCTGTATGAACCTTATCCTCAAGAACACCTACAAAGCGTAACCCCTTGGGGACCCTCCCTACAGTAGGGGGACACCCGGGAAGAGCTCCTGCAGTGTACGACCGTGTGACGTGACCCCCATATGGGCACTAACTAGAGGCACACCACCCCCTCTCCTAGGCTCCACTTTGCGTGTGACGATTCCTCTTAGTCTCTTCATAAATCATGTACACCTCATCAAGGTGAGTCTGTCTTCATATAACATGTGATTCACATAGTCTATTTGAATCCTCTCTCTTGAATTGTCTAGTCATCTCAAACGCTATGGTCTATGTTAAATTTGATAGTTCTATTCCTCTATTTATTGGATAACTGAATGTCGACTCAGAACCCATTGGATTAGGATAGCATACAAACCCACTTTTTAGTTTTGAAGACGTTTTATTATGGTCTATTATTTTTTGATGAGTAATATGTACCGATTTTGAGCTACATTGATAATAACTACATTAATTTTAGGTACAACTTTAATATAATGATTTTTTTGATCAACATAGTCAACTCATAGACACACACAAACACACACACACACACACAAAGATATATATATATATGAAGGTGTGTGGGTGTGCGACTGCATGCGTGTGACTGCTGAGCTGTTCTGGACTGGTTGTTGATGTGTGATGAAGTGAGGAATGTTTTTGTTCTACCCCAATGTAGGGTCCAAAATCTCTAACACATTATTTAATAAACATATTATTCATTAAATATTCAATGAGTACGAGTTTCCTTGATTTTGTAAGTACTAAATTTTCATTAAAATATGATTAATGATAAACTGCTGGTTATTAGTAATGTCATGTCATGCATGTTGTGGTTTGGATTTTCATATGACTTCTTTCTAGTGCTGATATATGATATTTCAATGGATAACATTTTGATGTTATTAAATGATGCCTCTACTTGAGATAAATGAGGATTTGATCATTTGTTGGTTTTAAGAATGTATTGGAAATTGGGATGAAGTGATATCATTAATTAGATAGATGATTTAAAAAGATACGACCGAGTAATATGGTGATTAACTGAAGAATTAATTATATATTCATGAGTGGGGAAATTGTGGCATTTATAAAATATTGAGAATAAAGAATATTTTGACATGTTCTGATTATAAATTTGAAATTTCGAACAATTAATTTATGAATTAATTATTATATGAGAAATTATCAATGGTAAATTAATTAATGAACTGGTTTAAGATATGTAAATTAATTAATTAATTAATTGTCAAATTAATTAATTTTCATGCATTAGTATAAGATTGTCAATTGATTTGATTATTATGATTGTTGGCCAATAATACCATTGGTTTCATGTTTATTTTTCTGGCATTTGTTTTAGGATGGTGTGGTTTTAATATATGATATACTATAGGAGATGTTGTCCAAATATGTGGGCCTTGTTTATCATGTTTGACATGAGATGTTTATGGCGTTCATGTTAATTGTTAAATTCCTGGATGAAACAATATTTCACTGGAAGGGTTTATATTTCTAAATGATTTGGGATATTTATATAAGAATAAATAATTGATAATTAATTATTAACTAGTGAGATGTAGAATTTTTAATAGTTAGTAGAATTATTTTATGGGAGATTTATGTTGTTAATTAATTGTTGATTTAATTAACTTATTAGATTATTTAATTTATGAATTAATTAATTTATGGATTTGGGTTGTTAGAAATTGAATTCTACACCAATGATGAATATATATTTATAATTTTTAAGCGGGTTGGGATTGATTCTCAATGGATTCATGGGGTTATAAACATGGAATTCTATACCCATATTGTATGAAATTGTTTTTATGGGACAATGATTGATGCTCCAAAAAACCATGGGTTGTGAGATAATGAAAGACCCTCCAAATACTCATGATGGTTCTATACATGATGTTCTAATCCCATTATTTGGCATTGGAATGTGTGACCAATTGGTAGTACATCAAATTAATTAATGATTAATGAAAATTATGGTGATATGATGTTTGTGAATTGAATATAAGAAAGGGTTCAAAATTATTAATGAGTTGGGTTAATCACTATTAGTGGATAGACCCAAGAGTGAATTACTAATTTTAGTTGATGATATCATACATAGAATATTAATGATTAAATTTAATATGAAAATTTATCAATGACAAAACAGAATCATGGATTCAGTCATTACATTGAGTACATAGATGGTCTTTAGATACATCTGTTTCATTTGACTTATACAAGGGTAGTCAGTCCTAGTTTTAAACTCGAAACATTCATATTTTAATGAGTTTTATTAAAAGATAAATTAAAATTATAGTGTAAGGACTATTGTGTATTCATAAAAAATGTATAATACAGGTTCAGACACCAGCTGAGGGCTGAAGCAGGTTCATGGGTATATAGTTACATTGTACTGCTATATTTATGCACGCATTCACATGGTGTAAATTATTTATTAAATTTATATATTTGGGGTTGACATCAGTGGTCTTTGCCAACTATTATTTATATCCCACACCCTACTATGGCCGCCATTACACTGAGGTTCACAAGTAGATTATATTTGGTTGTAAGATTATGATTATTCCATTTACTTGGGAGGTAAGAGTAGTATCCCCAGTGAATACTCGAGATTCTTATGGAGACCGCACCTAGAGCATTGTGTCATGGTATATTAATTTTTTTATTGGAGTTTAAATCATACTCATTTGTTCATTGTTTTCCATTTTTTATCTTTAGATGGAAATTCATCCCTATGCGGTATAATTATCATGGGCTATTTGTTTTGTATTAGATTTTTAAAATATTACTTCTAATACATTATCAATTAGTTATTACTGCTTCTACTATTTATTGATATTTACTATGAAAAACTACTATACTCTGATTAGAGTGTATAGTCTCCCCACTAATTATCCTTACACCCTCTCTTTTTGCCGATAGCCTCATGCATTCAAGGAGACACATTTGAGGTCATGTGGCAACAGGACTGGTCACCAGATTAGTGGTGAGTAGTGCTGGGACATTGCAGTTACACATTGGATGGTTTACTGAAAACTGTCCTAAAGATTTTATCAGTGAATAAATTAGAGTACATTCATCTATGATTATGATTCAAATATATCAAAGTGGAATGATACACTTTTATCTATATATATCTTTTATTCTTTTTATGAAGAATGCATTGGACTTATCAATTGATAGTTGGGGACTTCTAAATCCCCTTGATGCATCGATACGTCTCATGATACAAAATAGATTTGGGTTTTGGATAAGGCCTTACACTAGTATTTTTAGATGTTTTGGTTGAGTGCTCGGTGATGGGTTGATGGATTATGCAATAATCATTCCTTATAATGGTATTTTTAATAAACAAATCATTTAATTATTCATATGCTGTAACATCAATGGTGATGCTTCATGTGATTATTTATATGGAATTGTTCATTAATTTTTTCCTTCCATAATATGCTCAATGCTATGTTTTAGTGGCATGACTTATTCCATTGTCTTTATTGTTTATGATATACTTAACTGAATCACTTACCCTTATAGAGCATATGAGATCACCCATCTATTTTTTTTTTCATATCCCTAGGTTATGAAGAATAAAACATTGAATATGGTTTCAAAGATGCAGTTTATTTCATATTGTATCACATTTTATTTTCTTTTTACAATGTATTATGGGAATCTTAAATTTAATCTAGTATTCCAAGAATACTAAACTTATCATTCCATTGACAAATGATTCGTTGTATTCAGGAAAATGTATTAAAATAATACACTAGATCTGAGCTTCTAGGGCCAGAGCGTTACATGTTGAAAATTAAATCCAAATAAAAATTAACTGATCATGTTACTTTAATCATAAACTATATTTTGGTATCTTGTAATGCTCATTGCAATTTTATGATATCACCATCCATTTTTGGTTGCATCATATATATTTATTCCATAATTGGTGGTCTTGAAATCCAATTATCACTAAAATGAAAGTAGAATATCTCTATGACATGTGAATTATAATGGATTTTTGAATAAAAACATGGTATTTCCAATCAATCATTATTAGTAACACACCTTTACAATCCATTTATAGTTTCATGCGACCACCCACCACTATAATCAAAATAATAACCCGATGTGCATTGGTACATAGAATCCATTACTTAATTAAAATTATCCTTTTTAATTTTAACCTATTAAAATATACATATTACTTGTATGATTTTTTATTCTCAATGAATAACGTGTCATCGACTTCAGTGAATATAGAACCATCACTATGTGATTATATATCCAATGATACAATAGAATATACAATAATCTACTTCCATAAATCTTGTGGAAACCATTACTATGTTAACATATTTTAATCTCTATTAATGACTAATCCAAAGTCAATCATCATCCCACTATATCATGTATAGATATTCAAACTTTTATTGAAATTTATTTATAAACATTAATTTATATTTTATTTCATTAAAATTTCTATAATATCCAATGGAAAATCAAGGATAACTAATTTAGAATCACATTGCTTTTTAAATGATTGATGTTTTTTATATCCTTAAAAAACAATGCAATGAATCAAAATGTTTTTAGGATATAAGGGTTTTAAATCAGACTATAACTCATATGATAAACATTTTTCAGGATAGGTGAAAAAATTATTTGAGATAATGCCTCTATTTTTATAACATGAATAAAAAATAATTAATGTCTCTAAAATGATAATGTGTCACCACATTGATGTTCCTTTACTAATATCATGACTTTGATCTATAGAACAGAATGTGTGTTTAGGCAATTCTACAAAATAATTTTTCTTTCAAATTTAACATGTAAGAATAATTATCGATCATCCTTATTAGCATAATATCTATGATATGAATAAGGTAATGGGTGTTTAAGAATTATGTAATTATATATTATAACGATCATTGTATTATTGGTCAGTATATTCTTTGACATTCCGATATTAATAAAATCATATATTATGATAATGAAAAACCAAACATTGATTTCGAATTCCACACAATAACTAAAATGAATATTTTTAATTATTTTTACCATAATATTACACTTGTAATATTTTAATCTCTCTTACTAAATTACCCTATAATGCATTTTTTCTTCCATATATTTTTAAATGATTCTTTTTCCGAATTCAAATATGTTTATAATACCTAAGGTCATTTAATATGTTGTTTATAAATACTATACTTGTTCAATCTTAAAATCCTATTTATTTTTTTAAAAAAGAATATTATTTCCACATATAGGTATACACATATTACATTTTTTATTCATCATGTATTTTATAAGACTCATGTATCACTGAAAATATGTTTATGTATTACATCCAACAAAATAAATCATTCATGAACTAGAATAAATACACATAATGTATAAGCATAGGTGAGATAAATCATTTGGGGATATGTAAAACGCACAACAAGAATAATTAAACATTTCAATATAGAAGTTGAAAATTTCTAATTTCAGAATTATGAGCCATCATTTCTCAACCACAAGGAGAGCAGACATTACTTATACATGTTAATTGTATAAAAATACACATTTACAATATATATTTTTTATATTAAATACCCTAATAGTATTAAGAAAAATTTACAAATAGAATATGAATATACTCGAAGAGTAAATGACTAATTCATTATTCAAATAAACTCATTACATATAAACTTCCATATATTTATTTATCGATATTAAAAGTATATATCTACCTTTATGATTTCATACTGCTTTTATCTGATGTAAATTATTATATATCCTCTGAGGTTACACATTCTATTAACTTTTTTTGACTTTTCATTCAACTAATTGACCATAAGAACTAATTATTAAACCAGTTTATGTTCTTTTTGGGGAAAAAAATATTTCAAAATGTTAATGAATAATTTTTAGATATTAATATTTATTTTTTAATTATATAATAATATGGATAATATAAGTGACACATATAAAATAATTTAAGAATAATTTTCACCAATTCATATCTAACTTCAATTTATATTTATATATATATTTTATATAAGACAACATGTGAAATTATCATTGTATCAATGTTTTATCCACATATCACATCGAAAATTAATGATAATATTGTGAAATAACCATCATATGCATCATACTAGACTATCCTTTATGATTTTTTCCTCACCCTCACTTCATGAGGAGGCCTATCAGGTATTGGGAACTGTAATACCTTATTAGACAAATTCTATTAGATAATCTAAGAAACATGTTCCACCTAGTACATTATTCTTTTACCAATATAAGAAATTATAATGTTATGGTATTTCATACCAATTTAAGAAAAAACAAAATCTAGTAGGTTATACTTTTATCATCATTACAAATTTAGACATTATTAAATAATTAAATATATCATTAAATATCTCCTGCTATTTTATAAAATCCCTATATCCTTCACTTATAAGTATTATATCTCATGAGTATTAATGTGTAATGGATACTTGTAATGTAGCACCCTAGGTGAAAAAAGAATATGACATTTTCATATTTATCTATATTTGTGAATAAAATATTAATATGACTTTAAAGGGGACGCTATGCTCGATGGTGTACCCAACACACAACAACGAGTTTCTTGGGAATCTTACGTTGCACTCTAATAATAAAATATCATTATTTTAAATTGTAGTTAACATGTAGCTGTTGTATTGGCAAGAATGGATAGAAATAACTAAAATATGATTATATATGTTTTTAAATGTATTTACATTTATCCAATAAAAGATAATGGCATAAAATACAGAAAGAATTCAATTTTAGGCGTATATGCCCTAGTTTTCACTTAAGGTTCACTTATCGCCTTTTGATGGCGAACCATCATTAAATATAGTTTTTTTCACTCTTATACATCCTTTTGGACCAAATAAAACTCTTCTTAAGAATTGGGACATCAAAATTTACTTTGTGTGAATTTTTGGTATCTTTCTGAAAAGGTTCATTTTTTAATGAATAGTGTAAAATGTTGTATTTTAATTCAAAACCTCTGTTTAATCTAATTTATTTATATTATTAGATTATCTTTTTAATTGGTTATTAAAGTGAAATTAGAATATATTTTACCATTAAATCCAATAGTGGTCGTTGGAATTAATTTCACTTTGAAATCAGACTTAAACTAGTGTCAATCTTTTGATACATATTGTTTCATAAAAACATGCTATTTTCTCTGACAGTGGGAATTTATTATTAAATTAATTAATGTGAATTATATGATTTGAATTTTGTAAAATAGACTTCATTTTTGAATTCGGAATATCAAATATATCTTAGGGTGAATTTTTGGGATTTTTCTGAAAAACTTCAATTTTTGATGAATAGTGAAACCACTAAGTGGTACTTATAAAAACTGATTTTTCTGTTTAAATGAAATTTTTCCATGTTTGTGTTTTGAATTTCAAAAATCCGACATACATGGTTGTCATTAAGAAGTAAAATGTGGTTCAATGGGATAAAAATAAATTTTTGGTGAATAGTAACTTATTAAGTTTTTAATCGCGATTAGAGGTAATTAGTGTAGATTATGGTAAGAATAATATTTTAATAAACTGAAATGACCTAGGAACATGTCCTACCCTCATTTGATGTGTCATGGCCGACCAATTAAATCCATGGGTCAACTTGGGGACCCCATGGAGCCACTTTGGTTAGAAAATGACATTAATATCTTTTTATTTAAAGTTAAAGTAAAAATGAGACAAACATGAAATGTTTTACGAAAACAATTTTTACATGAGGTTATACAAATCCGATATTTGACTACAAATATTAATTGGAAATATAAAAAGATTTCCTACATCATAGTAGTTTTTTTTTAATTTTTATACATTAAATAAATTAAATTATTTATGACATCATGATGATGCAACGATGACCACATTATTTAACGATTTAAATAAAATGGAAAGATAATGTAATATATAAGACCTAAACATGTAACAAACCTATTGTATGAGTGAATTTAGAACACTTATCACCTTATACTTGAAATAAATCAATGTGGGACCTTTAAAATCCGAAACCCTTTCGAAAATAAAGTAACATTTTGTTACTTTACATGAGTGCCCCTCCTCTCCTCTTGTAAAAGGCCCCCCAACTCTACCTACTTACCCACACTCCCAAATCATTTGGCTCGGCCAACCACTGAAAATTTTGTCTCTCAACTTCCCTATATGACTCCTTGAAGCCTCACTTTGGGCAGTTGTCTTCCCAAGGAATCCATTGAGCTCAAACCAAAGGGAGTTACCTGATTTTAAGGTAATGTCTTCACTAGAGTCCTTTTGTTTTATTTTGATTCTCCAACCCCCTAAACTATTTTTAATCATTTCTTTTGTAACAACTACAGTATCATCAATATTCTAGGATGTTGTTATAATAAGTATTCTAGATACACTTTCACACACCTACATCTAATGGTTAAAGAACATACTGTTTCTGTGGATGGCGAATTTCGGCCTCCCGAAACGATGATTGTTCAACATTCTTTTAACACCTTCAAAGGTGGACATTAATATGACACTATATTTATATATGATATATAATATGTTTATGTTTTTCTTGAGCTTATGTATTTTTCATTTTGGGCATACCTTTATGGTTTCCATTATGGGTAAACACGATATCTTCATTTAAGGAAGTGCGGACTACCGCCCCCTCAAAGTGATGTGATTTGTTAATGACATATGTGGGACATATAAAGGATGGATTTAAAGTTATTATATATGATTTTATACTAGAATTATAATATACCTCTATATAATTATTATTCCATTCCATAAAAATATGAAATAGAAATGAAAGTAGCGTTCATGGGTACGTACGACTTACCATCTCCATGAATGGTGCATTTCATTTCTTATCCCCAAATGTAATGTACTATTATAAGTACATGTATATAATGGATATATATGATGAATGATACATCTAAATGATGAATATAATTCTGGAATTTAAATATACATACCTATCATTTAGTTTTAATTCCATTAATATGACATAGAAATGAAAGTAGCGTTCATGCGTACGTACGACATACCGTCTCCATGAACGGTGCATTTCATTTCTTACCTCTAAATGATTATATAATATTATAAATACATGTATATTCTGGATATATATTATATATATGATATCCAAATCATGAATATAATTCTGGATATAATGAACATATGACCACATGAACAACATGTAATTGTAAGAAGTCCACTTTCGACTTAAGAACAAATATCGACAAAAAAAACATTATTAACATAAATGATTACATAATGTTTATAAAATGGTAATTAGTGATGTAAAAGGAATAATTAACTAGAAAAAGGTTCTTAATAAAGTGTAAATTAACTCAACTTTATTATTCAGGACGTCAAAGAATGATCGAGTCAAGTCGGACCCGAGGTAAGGGATCCTACTCCTCTCTTTCTTTCTAAGTACACTCTTTTATGTCATTCATTTTAAAGATCATCTTTCTTGTTATTGGCATGTTCTTTTATATTAATCTTTCTGTAATTTTTATGTTAATATGATGAGAGACCCTATTCTCTATCATCAATCCATTTTGTATGTTTAATGTGGCGTCGTTAGGCTGCCGAGTTTTCCTAAGGGATTTTTCATCTCACTTTTATTCCCGTGAGATTTATGCTACATTTCCCACAATTTCCTTTGAGTGGTGTATGTACTGACCATTATTTTACTCATTGTGTAATATTATTTCATTTATGAGTATTTACATCAATTTTTTATTGTTTTTCTTTCATGGGGCGTAAGTTTCGAAAGATACCCATGTCGGTAAGGGAACCTTTCACCCTCCTCTTTTTAAAAGACTTATTTTGTTATGTCTTTTAATTCACATAATATTATTTTGGGATATGTTATTATATATCCTTATTGATGTAAATTTTATTTCCAAGTGATGAGATACCCTTTTTATCTCTCATCAACTCTTTTTCTGAATTTTGAAGTGACACCGTTAGGCTGTCTAATTATTGCAAGGGAACTTCTTAACCCAATTTCGATTCTTTGGGATAAACTTGTACACCATGAATATGTCATTCTATGATTATGTGTGAATGTCCTCTGATTGTTTTACACTTAATACCCACTTATATTTCATGAATTCTTTTGTCACACATAGTTATGTAACTGATTTATCCTTAATAAAAGGATACCGTCTTTGTCTGGGACTTCGTCTCAATATCCTTTCATTGAGGCATATTTTGTTTTATACACAACCTTCTTTTATACAGTGTATAAAACCCATTGACTTTTACATTTATTAAAAAGTTATTTTTTTTATATGAAGCATTTACTAAACGAAAAAGGGAATGTTTTTTTCGTACGTATGCGGCGACAACGACATCTCCACCACCGTGACCATTATTTGAGTTTCGGCTTCCTCTACAAGCCATACCCTTTTAAAAAAAATACCATGTTTTACTTTTCTTTTATTTCTGTATTGAAAATGGTTTTCATAATGTTTTTATATCAATGTGTTGTATTGATATATTGTGATTGAAAGGTGGAAATGTTATGTTTCCATTATGCATGTTTTATGTGATACGATTATGTCGAGGTTCTTGGGAATTATTATTCAGACGGGGGGTTCCGTGATAAAATAAGGGTGGGTGAGCCCGATATAGCTCTCCAATGCATTGGGTAACGTGAAGGAGTGAAACGTTAAGGTTTCTCCGAAGAGATTTAGGGAATATACTGTGATGGGTATTCCAAACGTAACCAAGAGGGTTACTCTCTACGTAAGAATGTTATGAATGCCTCAAGTTACCTTTATGTCTTATGATTTCTATGATTTATTCATGGTTTTATGAGGTATGTTAAAGTGCCTATGTTTTATGGGTAATGTATGATTTCATTCTTATGTATATATGAACTCATGTTTCCTTTTGATATTTTTTATAACCCTTTATGAGCTTTTTATTCTCATCCCATGTTTTTGAAATGTTTTTCACAGGTCAAGGGAAAGGAACATGATGTGATGATAGTGTCAAGGATGTGTCAATAAAGAATCCATGTTTTTTTTAAATATGTTTCCGTTGATGGGAAGAATGAATATTTTCCTTTATGTAACCACTTTGTTTAAATGTGGAATGTAATGCATGTTTCATGGTCTAATTATCTAAAACTCTAAACTTAAAAAGATACTCAATGTGTAATCTTGTACTAACTCAAGATTAAGTAAGGTTTAAGGATGGGGCCTTATAGTTGGTATCAGAGGTCCGTTTAGATAACTTTAGAGGTTAGGGTATTATTTAAGCATAAGTGACATTACCATAATGGTTAGGATTTCAGAAAGAGTCCTAGTTTTAGATAAAGTGAATGAGTAAGTATATCTTAGTGTTTACCTTCCCCATTAGTACATGATGGTTTTGTTGATATACTCACACTGACATTTCTTCTTTTAGTGAATGGATGGATTTAGCAGTCACGAAAGAGACAACTTGTTCGAAGGAAACTGTGGTGGTTCTCTGATTAAGATACTAGATAAAATGGAGGATTCAATGAGGAAACACGTGGTTGTTCTAAACCAAATATCAAGGAGTCATGATCAACTACTTGAACCTTGGTATGTTCTGTAATGCATCATGTACGAGATGACCAATCGATGTGGAAGTTCAGGTAATAATTATAAAGGTAACCATTAGAGTTTATATGATCCTTACTTTTGAGGTAATTATGGGTTATTATATGATATGCTGGAAAATGAAAGGGATGAGATAAACTTGAGGTTAAAATATGTTATGATCATTTTTGATGATTTTATCTCTTTTTGGGGAATGATTTAAGAATTATATAGTTTTGGAAAAAGGACAACACGTAGACCGTGTGACAACCCGTCACGTCGGACAAAGCTGCGGGAATCTAACCCACAACCAAAGTGCGACTGGTATTTATCGCCTACCACTGGACTACGTGAAGTCCCTGGTTAGTCTGACTGATTCTTTTTAGTTATATGATTTTATGAATTAAGAGTAAGTTAATTTTGGGTTATTTATGAAAATGATTAACCTATCATGGAGGATATGTGATTAGGTTAATTACTTTCCAATACGAGACTTTAGGAGCAACTTATGTTGTTTGGAGATAAATGTTACGATTTAACTTGGAAGACTATGTGACTAAATCCTTTAAATATTTGGGTTTTAATCTTAGATTGGTTTACTTTGAAGAATTTTATGGACAAATTTTTTATCGGATGGTCCTCGTTGAACTTTGGGTTTTGTTGGACAAATTTTGGAGATTAAGCCTAGATTTTCTTTTTAAAGGGTTATCCTTTTCTAGATTATCTGACCTTGTACTAACCTTTTTGGTTTTGGTTTTGGTTAAAGCATAAAGTCATGGGAAGTATATAGTTCCCTTTGGTGGATTAGGTGAATCTCTAGAAGTTGATTATAGTACTCTTAATGCGAACAAGTCTCCATAAATACTCATCATTTGAAAAAAAATATGAGTTTGATTAAGGAATCTAGTAAAAGTTGAAAGTCAACATGATAAGTTATTATGTTTCCTTATGAATAAATTCCTCAATAAAAAGTAACTTAAAACATAAAAGTTGTCTATTAACTTTTCCTACTGGGGAATCGAATACCGTTTAACCCATCACAAGTTTGTGATTTTCTTATGGTTAACATCCTCCTAGACATGTTAATATCACTCTCCATCAAGAACATGACCCATTGATTTTTCTTCCATGTCCATGTTTTTCTACATATGGGTTAACTCAGGTGACCTTTGTACTTATCTTCCTTTATTTTAAAGTGATTGTTTTACCGACTCTTGTTCCGATGTGGGACTTTCAAGGATGTTTCCAAGTTCAATTTTAAAAATTTCGAGGACGCAATTATCAAAAGGGGGGAAGGATGTAACACCCCAGGTAAATAAATAATATGAAATTTTCATATTTATACATATTTGTGAATAAAATATTAAAATGACTTTAAATGGGATGCTATGATCGATGGTGTACCCAACACGCAACAACGAGTTTCTTGGGAATCTTACGTTTCACTCTAACAATAAAATAATATTATTTTCAATGGTAGTTAACATGTAGCCGTTTTATTGGCGGGAATGGATAGAAATAACTAAAATATGATTATATATGTTTTTAAATGTTTTTACATATATCCAATAAAAGATAAAGGCATAAAATACAGAAAGAATTCAATTTTAGGCGTATGTGCCCTAGTTTTCACTAAAGGTTCACTTATCACCTTTTGATGGCGAACCGTTATTAAATATAGTTTTTTCACTCTTATACGTCCTTTTGGACCAAATAAAACTCTTCTTAAGAATTGGTACATCAAAATTTACTTTGTGTAAATTTTTGGTATCTTTCTGATAATGTTCATTTGTTAATGAATAGTGTAAAATGTTGTATTTTAATTCAAAACCTCTTTTTAATCTAATTTATTTATATGATTAGATTATATTTTTAATTGGTTTTAAAGTGAAATTAGAATATATTTTTACCATTAAATCCAATAGTGGTCATTGGAATTAATTTCACTTTGAAATCAGACTTAAACTAGTGTCAATCTTTTGAAACATATTGTTTAATAAAAACACGCTATTTGCTATGACAACGGGAATTAATTATTAAATTAATTAATGTGACTTATATGATTTGAATTTTTTAAAATAGATTTCATTTTCGAATTCGGAATATCAAATATATCTTAGGGTGAATTTTTGGGATTTTTCTGAAAAACTCCAATTTTTGATGAATAGTGAAACCACTAAGTGGTACTTATAAAAACTGATTTTTCAGTTTAAATGAAATTTTTCCATTTTTGTGTTTTGAATTTCAAAACTCCGACATACATGGTTGTCATTAATATCTAAAATGTGTTTCAATGGGATAAAAATAATTGTTTGGTAAATAGTAACTTATTATGTTTTTAATCGTGATCAGAGGTAATTAGTGTAGTTTATGGTAAGAATAATGTTTTAATAAAATGAAATTATCTAGACACATGTCCTACCCTCATTTTATGTGTCATGACCGACCAAGACAATCCATGGGTCAACTTGGGGACCCCATGGAGCCACTTTGGTTGGAAAATGACATTAATATCTTTTTTATTTAAAGTTAAAGTAAAAATGAGTCAAACATGAAATGTTTTACTAAAACAATTTTTACATGAGGTTATACAAATAAAATTTTTTACTATAAATAATAATTTGAAATCTACTAAGATTTCCTATATCATAGTATTTTTTTATAATTTTTATACATTAAATAAATTAAATTATTTATGACATCATGATGATGCAGCGATGACCTCATTATTTAACAATTTAAATAAAAGGGAAAGATAATGAAATATCTAAGACCTAAACATGTCCAAAACCTATTGAATGAGTGGATTTCGAACCCTTATCACTTTATAATCGAAATAAATCAATTTGGGTCCTTTAAAATCCGAAACTCTTTTGAAAATAAAGTAACATTTTGTAACATTACAAGAGTGCCCCTCCTCTCCTCTTGTAAAAGGCCTCCACCTCTACCTACTTACCCACACTCCCAAAGCCTTTGAATTGGCCAAAATCTGCCCATTTTGTCTCTCCACTTCCCTCTATAACTCCTTGAAGCCTATTTTTGGGCATAATACTTCCCATGGAATCCTTTGAGCTCAAACCAAAGGGAGTTACCCGATTTTAAGGTAATGTCTTCACTTGAGTCCTTTTGTATTATTTTGATTCTCCAACCCCCTAAACTCTTTTTATTCATTTCTTTTGTAATAAATACAGTATCATAAATATACTAGGATGTTGTTATAAGAATGATTCTATCTAAACTTTCACACACCTACATCTAATGGTTAAAGAACATACTGTTTCCGTGGATGGTGAAATTCGGCCTCCCGAAACGATGATTGTTTAACATTCTTTTAACACCTTCAAAGGTGGAAATTAAGATCAAAATATATTTATATGTGATATATAATATGTTTATTTTTTCCTTAAGATTCTTTATTTTTCATTTTGGGCATAACTTTATGGTTTCCATTATGGGTAAACGCGATATCTTCATTTAAGGAAGTGCGGACTACCGCCCCCTCAAAGTGATGTGATTCGTTAATGCCATATGTGGGACGTATAAAGGATGGATTTAAAGATATTATATATGATATTATACTGGAATTATAATATACCTCTATATCATTATTATTTCATTCCATAAAAATATGAAATAGAAATGAAAGTAGCATTCATGCGTACGTACGGCTTACCGTCTCCATGAACGGTGCATTTCATTTCTTATCCCCAAATTTAATGTACTATTATAAGTACATGTATATACTGGATATATATGATTAATGATACGTCTAAATGATGAATATAATTCTGGAATTAAAATATACATACCTCTCATTTAGTTTTAATTTCATTAATATGACATTGAAATGAAAGTAGCGTTCATGCGTACGTACGGCTTACCGTCTCCATGAACGGTGCATTTCATTTCTTACCTCTAAATGATTATGTAATATTATAAATACATGTATATTATGGATATATATGATATATATGATATCCAAATCATGAATATAATTCTGGATATAATGAACATTTGACCACACAAACAACATGTAATTGTAAGAAGTCCACTTTCGACTTAAGAACCAAATATCGACAAAACAAACATTATTAACTTAAATGATTACATAATGTTTATAACATGGAAATAAGTGATCTAAAAGGAATAATGAACTAGAAAAAGGTTCATAATAAAGTGGAAATTAACTCAAGTTTATTATTCAGGATGTTAAAGTACGATCGAGTCAAGTCGGACCCAAAGTAAGGGATCCTACACCTCTCTTTCGTTTTAAGTACACTCTTTTATGTCATTCCTTTTAAAGATCATCTTTCTTGTTATTGAGATGTTCTTTTATAATAATCTTACTTTAATTTTTATGTTAATATTATTAGTGACCCTATTCTCTATCATAAATCCATTTTGGAAGTTTTTAGTGGCGCCGTTAGGCTGCCGAGTTTTTGTAAGGGATTTTTCAACTCACTTTTATTCCCGTGACATTTATGCTACATTTTCCACAATTTCCTTTGATTAGTGTATGTACTGACCATTATTTTACTCATTGTGTAATATTCTTTCATTTATTAGTATTTACATCAATGTTTTATTGTCCTTCTTTCATGGGGTGTATGTTTTGAAAGATACCCATGTCGGTAAGGGAACCTTTCACCCTCCTCTTTTTAAAAGACATATTTTGTTATGTCTTTTAATTGACATAATATTATTTTGGGATATGTTCTTCTATATCCTTATTGATGTAAATTTTATGTCCAAGTGATGAGATAACCTTTTTATCTCTCATCAACTCATTTTCTGAATTTTGAAGTGACTCCGTTAGGCTGTCTAATTATTGCAAGGGAACTTCTTAACCCAATTTCGATTCTTTGGGATAAACTTGTACACCTTGAATATGTTGTTCTATGATTATGTCTAAATGTCCTCTGATTTTTATACACTTAATACCCACTTATATTTCGGGTATTCGTTTGTCACACATAGTTATGTAACTGATTTATCCTTAATACAAGGATACCGTCTTTGTATGGGACTTCATCTCAATATCCTTTCATTGAGGCATATTTTGTTTTATACACAACCTTCTTTTATACAATGTATAAACCCCATTTACTTTTATGTTTATTAAAAAGAGAATTTTTTATACGAAGCATTTACTAAATTACATAAGGGAATGTTTTTGTCGTACGTATGCGGCGAAAACGACTTCTCCACTGCCGTGACCATTATTTGAGATTCGGCTTCCTCTAAAAGCCATACCTTCTTTTTAAAAGAAAAATAAATACCATGTTTTACATTTCATTTATTTTGGTATTGAAAATGGTTTTCATAATGTTTTTATATCAATGTGTTGTATTGATATCTTGTGATTGAAAGGTGTAAATGTTATGTTTCCTTTATGCATGTTTTATGTGATACGATTATGTTGAGGTTCTTGGGAATTATTATGAAGACGGGTGGTTCCGTGATAATCTAAGGGCGGGTGAGCCCGATATAGCTGTCCAATTCATTGGGTAATGCGAAGGAGTGAAATTTTAAGGTTTCCCCAAAGAGATTTAGGGAATATACTGTGATGGGTATTCCAAAGTTAACCAAGTGGGTTACTCCCTACGTTAGAATGTTATGAATGCCTCAAGTTACCTTTATGTCTTATGATTTCTATGATTTATTCATGGTTTGATGAGGTATTTTAATGTGCCTATGTTTTATGGGTAAAGTATGATTTCATTCTTATGTATATATGAACTCATGTTTCCTTTCCATATTTTTATAACCCTTACTGAGCTTTTTATGCTCATACCAAGTTATTGAAATGTTTTTCACATAAAGGTACATGATGTGATGATAGTGTAAAGGATGTGTCAAGAAAGAATCCGTGTTTTATTTTAAATATGTTCCCGTTGATGGGAAGAATGAATATTGTCTTTTTTGTAACCACTTTGTTTAAATGTGGAATGTAATGCAAGTTTCATGATCTAATTCTCTAAAACTCTAAACCTAAAAAGATCCTCCATGTGTAATCTTGTAATAACTCAAGATTAAGTAAGGTTTAAGGCTGGGGCCTTATATGTAATATACCCCTCATGGCCTAAATGTTATGCCAAAAAACTACTCAAAGAGTTCCGTTGTAGGATTTTGGCTGGGAAACTACCCTTACTCATGGTTCCTTATTATATTGACTAATTTCCCATATTATCGAATACATAATCTTCATTACCCAAATTAATTTTCTCTAATGGTATATAAATCATGATTTGGATACTCCTATTCTACCAAAATTATTTATGGTAATCCCTTACTCTAATAATAACTAATTGGTAGTAGGAGGACCCTTGAATTATGGATAACGAGCACCCCGTACACCTGGATTTGTTTATGTTTGATCTATTGAAGGAATTAGGACTTAATATATCATTGGGGGATTTTTAATATTTTTTTGATGATGTTAATAAATTTCTATTAAATATGTTCATACTATTTTTTCCTGATCACAACTGAAAATAAATTAATAGAAAAACTATTCATCACATCTTTATGAATTTTTATTTTACAATTTTATATATCTTCTTATAGTAAACTTGAAAATGACTTAATTAATTAAAAACCCATAATGTAAATAATTATCCTAATAGAATTTGGCCTCAATTTTTTGTTTATCTATTCTAAAATTAATAGATGTACCATAACCAAGGGGATATCATTCCTTATTCTGATCATGCTGACGTAACATATCTCATCCTTGTTTAGTGTCTTCAATTATCATCTGAGGTACTAACTCATCATAGCAAGGAACACATAACAATGAATAATTTTAAAATATATATATCCATTCATGTGTATGTGAGGGGTATTAGGATAATAATATATAATAGATATAATGGTAATGAATTCCCTTATTCTATCTTGATCATTCAATGAATTCCATATCACCAATGATGCACCCAACCTCGAATAATAAATATGTATTTCTATATTGTATGTGTAATGGTTTCACATATATTTTGGGTCTAGCACAATAAAATAATGTGTATTCAATTACATAATGATGTGGCTTTATTGTTACATAGTTTTTCCACAGCTTTTTACTTAATTTTTAATGAATGAATTAATTATTTAAGCACTTTATACTAAATATTTGTTCATTTTTTATTTTTAAAGTTAAATTTGATAATTAATCAATTTTTTTAATTTATTATATATTTATAGTTACTAAAATAATAATTTTAATCTTACTAAACAAATCTATTTTAATTATGTCTTTTTTAGTTTTGTTTATTTGAATATTCATGACTTTTTAATAAGTTAATATATTTTTTAAAAATTTATTTAATTAATGTAATTATATTTAAATAATTTAGTCTTTTTTTTAATATTTTATCTTTTAACTTATTTTCATTAAAATATTTTAACATTATTAGTTAATTTGTTCAGTCATCCTGCTTATCATTTATGTAAATAATTTTTGTTTTAAATTAAAGATAATGGTTAGCTATTTAATTTTATGTGATCAAATAATTTTTTTTATTAATTAATTAATAGTTTTTAAACTGCAATTATTCAATCATATATATGCAGATAAATTATTTAGTAATTAAAAATTTATTTTAGTGTATCGGTGAGGTAGATAAGAGCTTGTAGTGACTTATTTGGGTCATCGATGCTAATCTTTATTATCCATTGCTACTCTGTAATTAAGTTGTTTAGATATTAAAATTTTTAGCCTTTAATTAAATTATTTTAAAAATTATTCAGTTTATAATTTTAAGTGTTTTCAATTAATAATATTAATGTTTCAAAGGTTAGTAAAAATTATGTCTTAATTAATGGTATTTACAATATTTTAATTAATTAATTATTTTTAGTTCTTTTATTTAGTTTACTTAACTTTTAATTTTAAGATAAATTTATTCATTTTTAATTTTTTAAGGTCACCGTTAGTTATTTATTTTAGTGCTAACAGTGACCCTTTTCATTTGGAGTAACGGTGACCCCCACACCTCACTGTTACTATTGTTTATCGGTAACTGATTCTTATAATTCTAACGATGAGCATATTATTTTGTTTTATAACAGTAATTTGTTTTATTTTTGTTTTGTACCGGTGACTCTTATTTTAATATTATAACGGTGACCTTTCCTATTTTTAGAATATCGGTGATGTAACCATTAATTCTATCACTGACCTTTGTCGCTGCTTCTTTTTTATTTCCTACTAATGGTAACCTTCTCACCGTTAGATCCATTACACCACTGTTTCTTTTTTTTTTAAACCTAACAGTAACCTTAATTTTTCTACCGCTAACCGTAGTTTATTATGTATGTGTGACTTTGTATTGTTAATTTTATTCTTTATTAGTGAACCTGCATGGATGCTCCTTTTTATTTTAATTATATCAGTGACTATTAATTACTGATAACCTTAATATATATTGGTAACAGTGAGCTATTATTTTCAGTCTATCGGTGACCCTTTTTTACTAAAAATACCCTTTCTACTTAACCTACTGGTGACCTTCACTCTTATTTTCATATAACCATCAGTATGCTCCCTCACCGATAGACATCCTCTTATCACGCCTGTGTTTCCCCTACACCTCATCGTTGCATTTCCCCACCTCAAGGATATACCGCCATACCTTGTTCCTCCCTAAATCACGCACTCACCTCCCACACTGAAGCCGATATTTGTCTTGCTGATCCACACCCACGCCTCATGCACCAACACCCCTCTAGCCATATACTGAAAGCATTCATTTCCACCTAAACCAGTAGATTGATGCGGGTCGACTATTGGGATGAGGCGCAATGTGAAGAAGACAAAGGAAGAATCCAAGCTGATGTTGATGTGGACGTCATATTGCTGTTGTACATAGAAACCCACAGATCCATCTTTACTGTGATCTGTCGCCGTTTCGGGTTCCTCTGACATTCAGATGATGTCAGACCGCCGCTGCTGCTGGATACCGCATGTCGCCCAAGAGATCTTAAGCTGCCACTTGTGTTGAACCGCTACACGGCTATTCGTTGGGGTTAGGAGAAAGAGCCGCTGATGTACGCCGATCTGGAGCGATGGAGACCGATGCGCCAAACTACTGTTGAGGAGGAGGCTGCCTGGTTCAAAGGATGAAGAAGACCCCCCCTCTATAATGTTCCATAGAGAAAAGGGTGGAGTAAGAAAATAAAAATTAAATAATAAAAATAATAATAAATGTAAACTAAAACAAAAAGAAAATTTGAAGTTAAATTTAAATTTAATTAAATCAAATGAATATAATAGAATTTATAAATGTTATAAATTTAAACAACTAAAATTTACAGAAATAGATAAATTATAAATTATAATACAAATCTAGATTTATAATAAGTGTTAATAATAAATTAATATTCAGTTTATAGTATAAATATATAATTAATAATAATTATAAATTAACTATAAATTAACGTATTAATTTATAAAATTTTAAATCTAATGTATTAATTGTAATTATTAAATTAAAATAAACTAATTAATGAATTAATCTAGAAATTTAATTTCATAAATAGTAATCATAAAATTATTAAAAAAATCCAAAATATTAATTTTTTAATTACTCATTTATTCATGTTGTCAAATTTTAATAAATTAGTTAAAAATGATAAACTAATTTTTTTTGTTTTATTAACTTAATTTAATTAATAACATTTAATAAACATATGTTTTTCAATTGTTATAATAAGTGAACAATTTTATAAATAATAATGAATTAAATAATAATTGTCAACTAAGTAATTTATTAATTTACTTTAGTTAGCTTTTTAATAATAATTATTCTCTTTGAGTTTTAACTGGTTTATTTTGTTTATAACATGGGCATGTCCATAACAATGTTAGAAACACGCCGTTGTTCATGTAATTAACTCAGAAGAAGTTAGTTACAAGGGAAAAGCTTCTACGACATGTCGGTCGTGAAAAAATGCAAGTTGTGCGGTGCATAGGTGAAGGACAATTGAAGTCAATGGAAAACATGCGGTGACAAGCGGATTTTGACATTAACTACTTAAAGCAGAGCAAGAAAAAGAATTTAGGAGACTGTCATTCATTGGATGAACACAGCAGACATGATATTAGAGCAGCTCTAGAGACTAGATGGAGGCCTTGGAGCCCAAGTGCAGAGTAGTAATATGGGAGTTCTTCTTCCTTCATGTTGGAATTATTGTACTCTATTCTAGTATGCCTTAATTTCCTATATTGATAATGAACAAATTAATTCATTAAACCATTTAGCTCGGGGTATTACTTCTTTTAATGGTTACTTTTCTTCCTTTCTACTTTCATACATCAATGTGTTCAGTATTAATCGGCGAGATTGATGCTTAGTTCATTCAATTTCTTTTCACCACTAGAACATAATTTTCAAAACTCCATAATCAATTTGGTGAGATTGATTGTGGAAACATCTTAAAAATAATAATCAATTCACAATTACTTCCGGACGTACGAAAAGTTCTTTCTGTTGTCGTTATCTTTTAGAACTTTTCACATTTGATTTTTTTTGGAGTGGCCAACTCTGAAATCAATCAGCCTCTGTGAATTAACTCTTGGAAAGGGAGATAAGTCACTCTCTTTATGGTGATGTAAATCAGAAACTATAAAGTGAATCATAATACTTATAAAACTAGTAGAATGGAGACTTTTCTCTATGCATTTTACTTCATTGTTCACTTATCACCATTTTACATCATTGTTTCTCACTGTTCTTAGTCGGTTTCTTGTTTCATAATAGTTTAGAACAAAAATTCAAAAATATTTTAGTGTTTCATTACTGTAAAATTTTAAAAAAATATATAAAAGAAATAGAAAATCTATTCCACTACTAACAAAAGTGGGATCTTTAGTTAGTTTTTAGAATACTATTGGTCTTAATAGCCTTCCCTGTGGGTTCGAACCTACATTCCACATATACAGTAGTTTGTAGGAATATAAATTTTAAACTTTGACTGACTTCAAAAAAAGTACAGGTCACATAATAATCCTCTTAGTCTAGTGATGCAGAACGTGTGACATAATGTAAAATGGTTTGTGATATTTATTTTTTAGTGGTACTGTAGTACCATAGATTATAGATTAATGATATCTATCAAAAAAATAAATGTTATGGGGTTCTAATTCTATATAAATAAACTACATATGGATACAAACATATTATACAAATGGTGACTATAGGATTTATATTTAACAAATATAGATCTTCATAAACATAATTTCCATTATTTTAATATTACTATCACCACTACTTCTGGTAGTTCATCCATGACCATCCAAGCCCGATACATCAATATAATCCCTATCACTTCATAATAGATTTCTTATACATGTACTGACTGAAAATTATTATTTTTATTAAAATAATACCACTTTTATGGGAAAAGGTGGATGTCATCCCGAAATCAAGGACATAAACAAGAAAAAAAAACACCAGTGATCAAAAACATCAATGCCAAAAAAACCAGAATACATGTGACAATCCCCTTCCAGCATCAAAATATATAACATCCACATCCAACCTTCCACCACAGATCTGCTAGCTATCCCATGAAAATATGCACTGGCCTGGTACCGATGATAGTAGCCATATCATCTTAAACATCCAATTCCTGAAATCAATGGAACAATTGAAACTATTTTCCCTAAACCCATCAGGATCATCCTCACATATAATATCTAATTTCTTAAAGCCTTGAAGCACATATCACCAAGGACAAATCAAAACACATAACTGAGAAACATGTCACAATGAAAAACCAACAATTGAGATCCACTATTGATTTTCTAATTCAAAATCCATGACTTTCCTATCTTCAAATAAATTCAAAATAAACTCATGGAATGGTAGAATCAATCGTGATAACAAAACCCATAAACAAAAATAGAAGAACCCATTCAAAATTAATGAACATCGAAACACCAAAAACCCCAGCGAGCAGAAATTAAAAATTGCAACCTCAGACCTTGAAAACCACCACCTCATATCATCATGGATCACTATGAATAACATCATACACCACAGATGCACAAGAATATAATGAATAACAACAAATCACCAAGGAATCGATCCCCAACTGACAAAAAATCCTCAACCAAAACATCAAACCAACAAAACAAACTCAACTAGACCATCACTATCTCTGAAAAACATCAGGCCATCATGAACTAAGAAGAAGAAACCACAAAAAATTATCCAAAAGAAAGATCAATAGAAAAAAACATTGTCATAAAACCATCACCAACACACCATAAGGAAGTACCACCAAAAATAAGATCTTGTCGCCACCAACAAGAACTCCCACAGAAGCCATGATGAAAATCTAGCACATACACCAAATAAGAGTCGAAAACCCATAGGACACAGGAGCCGGAACATGACCACATACCTTCACCGCACTGACATATGGAACAAAATTCAACTATGAAGGAATTGGGTGAATAATTTGGCCATCAATGGTGAAAGAGGATGATATAACCGAGTTCACAGAGCATGACACCGTAATAGGGATCTACCACCATGAACTCTTTAAGGCAAGGACAGACGCTGCACCACTCCAAGATTAAGGACGTATTCAATGGTGAGGGAAAACCCTAAATCATAGATCCCCTTATGGGCACATTCTTTCATCCATATCATCAAATAATTTTATATCCATCTACATTTATTGAAAAATTATTTTCCCTAACCATTCATCAAATATGTCTAAGAATCCATCAATCTAACAATAATATAAATAAGAATCTATGATTCTATGGTCATCATTTATATTACCATGATGGTATCACAATAATAAAAAATGGGGAGATTATAAAAGAAAAAACTATAGTATGGAAGTCAGTTCAATACATAGAAACTCAAGAAGAGGTTCTCATTTATGAAGATTAAATAAAACTATTTATTAGTGAAATAAACCATTAATATTTACTACATATAAGTATTTAAAAACATATTGGAATCATAAAAATTTTAATATCATGTTAATAATAATTATTTATCTTTCTATAAAATTTTCATGATCAACTAAGAAATATAATTGAATTATAAAATTGATTCATAATGAGAAAAGTAATCCAATTTAACAATATAAATAATAATTATATTAATCATAATCATTTGGATGTCGAATAGAATTCCATAATTATAATGAATATGGAAGTTAATGGTTTGAAACTATACATTTATTTATTTTTTCACATTATTTGAAATAAATATTAATATATTCAATCATTATTATTTTCTAATGTCTAATTATTATAACAATAAGTATTGATCACTTTTATAAGTGAAATTATTTTTAGTTTAATATAATTTTAATAGTTAAGAATGTGGGTAAATTAAAATTAAATTATCATACATCAAAAAAGATTTGTTATCACTTCAGTGACTTTTCCCCAACCCATAATCATTTTCATCATCATCACTATAAAAAATTTCTATAATAACTAATTACATTGTTTTAATGTGCCATTAATGAAATATATATTCCCTTATAAATTTATTTTGAAACGAATAAGTGAGAGAGGGAGTGGGAGGAGAGAATTATATTTTTAATTTTCAATAGTGGAATTAAATTAATTATAGTGGGGTAAAAAATATTTAATTACCTAACATACCATATAAATCTACAGAACAATTCCCCCTTAAATCAATATGAAAAAACCATAATTAAATATTATTAACCATATAATTATATGCACCCATCAAACCTCTAACATGACACTTAAGAACAGTAAAATAATTTCAATTTTATATTGTCATCTAAAAATAAAAAACCCAATATATTTACTTTAATTTTTTTGGGGAATTTAAATATTGAATTTAAATTCTTGTTACAGATTTTTGATGCCTATCCATAATGTACATATCACTCCAAGAAACCCCCGACCCCTTTTCAAACACAACCATTTTTAGGAGTTTAAATATGTCACCCTTTTTGATTTATTAAATTTCACATGATCAAAATAAAATATATTATTCAATATATTAATGTCTCTATAAATATAATAAAGAAATAATTAAACAAAATATTTATGATAAATCATTTAATAACTAAATTTCATGTATTCAATAAAATTATTAAAAACCAAATTTAATATATCCTCCAAATAAACAATGATTACTGTACTAAAAAACATCAAAGAGGAGGCTAAATTCGTACTTAGTTAACATCTCATTCACACATTACCATGTACTATCCTAGATATTTTCATAGTACCACAATATGTGAACCAATTTAATTACCCACCAATAAAAGATATTCTCTTATTCATCCGTTATTTCCACCTTGTACTTTATAAAGGTTTTATAATCATCAATATCAAACTGTCAATACATAATAATGATGGATGGATTAGGCACATATTGCCTCATCTGTGTCATACTAAAAATATAGTACACCCAATCTATTTTTGGGGGTTAAATGTAGTGATTAGAAACCTAACTAACTTTTCTAAAAATTTATAATGATTCAACAAACATTAGTTATAACATTAAACCATAAAAAATAGTAAAACAACATAGAGGTGATACCTTATAGAATGCAGAGTCTTTCTGTATGAACTTCATGGGTCTCAATATTATGTCCTTATAGTACATATAATGTTATTGGTATATCCACATATTTTCTTTAGTCTTTTTTACATTATCCTTCTATAACTACAAAATATTAACCTTTTTAAGAGATAACACATCAATATTAATATTTTAAAAGGGATAAAGTCTTGGGTATCTTATATAAGGCCTTTAATGGTTCCATGATAAACATAGAGTGGAAATTCATATTATTGATTTATGAAAAAAATAAAAATTGTCTATGATATATACATTTACTACAATAATAAAACACAGAAGTCCATAATATATCCATAGGAACTTTGATAGTAATCTAATTTTTTCTTTATTTCTAGGGGATGGATTGTAATACTCAAATTATAATGGGTTTTGAAAGCCTCTTACAAACCCCTCAACAATGGTGACATGAATCAAGAAACATAGTAGAATAACATTTTCTAGTCCATCAAATGAAATTGTAAACTCTCATTTTGGAAATGGTGTTCCATGATATATATTGGTGTGTTCTCACAAATAGAAAGAAAGTGAGATGTCATGGTCATTCAGTCAACAATAACCCAAAAACTACCATGAAATTTATCCAATCAAGGATTTAAAATGATGACATATTATTAAATAATATACCACAACCATTAAAAATCATGAATATGTTTTCATAAAACTATGTGATCCTATTTCCAAGCCCTAGATTATAGATAAGGGAATAAAATTGAAATTATCTCAATAATATTATTCTCTATACTTACCTACTAATGAAATTTATCGAGAACCTTGTGATGATTTTTAATTTGAAGATATATCATAATATGGGAGGTATGAAAGTCTTTTATAACCTCCCCACACATCAAACAAGAATCCATTGTTCCAAAATAGAGATGTATGTTTCCCATATTCAAGGAATTCCTCTTGTACATCACTTTATAAAATATGACCTCACATAATCTCTTAATTAGTATCTTTAATAAGGGACTCCGTCCGCTAGGGAAAATGGGTTTGGAATGATAAAAATAGCTACTAATATATAGGAATTCGTCTTAAGGGCCTCAACATAAACCAATTATATTGAATATGGCTACTGAGACACCTCCTCTACCATCAAATCACGAGAATTCCAACTATGGGAATCAATTATATCATTTTTATTACCTCAAGTATAGTCTATATTAAAATGAAAGTCATACATGTACAAATTTTAATTTCCCATATATCATATTGAGGTCTTTTCTTCAGATATAAATGAATCACATATTATATTTAAGGACCATTAATCAATCTGGGGAAAACATATACATAGTCATTGTAAAAACAAAATATATACCAAGTCAATATCCTTGTTAACATAATCTTAATCATATAGTATTCATATCAATGTCATTGAGCCAATCAAGGATAACCTCTATATCATCATGTAACTGATCCCAGACTAAGAGGAATCACAATAAACAACATACAACTCTTATTTCTCAGTAAATTTAAATATTGGTTTAGTAGATAGTCTCTTCTTCAACTCCTCAATAGATCATTATCATTTCACTATATAGATAAAAAGATTCCACTTTAGGGTAACATCATTCAAAGAACTTACAATATAGGATAATTATTCCAAAAATCCCTTATAATATCCCACCAATAAACGGGAAATATGAACCTAAGAAAAAAAATCATTAGAGTGTCCCAAGAAATCCTAACCATTAACATCACGGGACCAAAACCAACCCCAGAAACCAAGATGTCATACCAAAATAAATTATATTTTTTAATCTAAAAAATATTGTTTGAGAGATTAAAATAAATATAAAGTTCACATTATATCTCTAATAAAACCCTCAAATATTTTACATGAACCTCCTCTTACTTGAAATAAATGGGGATTTATTAATAACAAACACAACAAAGTGGTTCAATTATAGATGGAAAATAAAACTTATGAGTCACAAAAAATTGTTAGGGGGTGGGTGTTGCACATAACAAACAACATAAAAAAACCTCAAAGAGGTAATATAAACACCAAAACAATATTTTAAGTGATATAATACTTATAAACATGATGTGGGTGATAACTAAAATAAAGATATATAATTAATATCTAGAAATATCCTTATATTTATCATAGGAAATCGATTATAGGGAGATGGTATTTGTTTCTTATGAATATGACCAAATTGAAGTGGTTATAGTCCATAAAGATACATAAACTCCAATTTTACATCATAGTGGAAAAATATGATCTTCACGATGGGGCATAATATATCTAATGAATTATTTATCACTATGTACTTCTAACTACATCTATAGAATCTTTAGTTTAGTTGAGTTTATATAATAAGCTGGTTAATATGATGTCATGATCTGCGGGTGAAATTTGATACATAAATCAACATTTATACTAGTGGGAAATATTATAACTTAATTACTGAAGCCATCCATATACTCCACTTATGTTTATAGAAACCAACTTTTTATATAATCAATCTATTATAATTCTAATATCACTAATATATACATAATCAGTTATAATATATTGGGGTAAAACCTTACCCTTACTACATGTGAGTATCAATTCTACGTAAAAGTTAAAATCAGCCCATCCTTTTAATTACATATAACCCTTGGTGAATAATAGTCTACGTAATACTAAAAAAATATTAAACACTATATATCAAATACGATGTCATAATGTTTCATATTTTCAATTAGGGGGTCCCATGAACATCTATATCTAACTGGAGTAATCTCACAATACATGTAAAAATGAGAGAGAGAGTGAGAAAGATAATGATCAATACTATTAAGATACCATATCATTAGTTTTTATTTTAAGATATGTATTTGAATATATAGGTCATGAATATAGGATGCATAATGAAATAAATTCCACAAATTGTTATTAATGAAAATGGGTACTAAATTATTTAAAATAAATATACTAAAAAATTATATGTCACTCACTCCCGACATTAATCCCTCTAATGACTACATTAAAAAACTTATTTTTCCCCGTAAAGAAAATCATTGATGTATTAAATAAGAATATAGTTGTTATATTATTTAATAAAAGTGATATTAACCCTTAGAAACTCTTGTTCCATCAGATACATTATTATTTATATATATGGGAGGGATACCATGTCCAACTCTGGATGGTCTCTAATCTCTGTTCTAATTCCAATGGGGGAGGTCCATCAAAAATTCTTCAATGGTTATACTCTATTACCCACCATATGTGTTTATAATAGAAATATGTAACCTCTTTCAACAAAACAAAATAAATTATCAATATCTTATATTAGTGAATACAACATATGATTCTTCTACTATCTACCACTTATAAAAATATCATGAATACATATCACTCAAAATATGTAATCCAATACTTTTTCATTGGAAATATATTGCATTTTAATCTCTTATAGAACATTTATGAGACTCCTGTATAATATAATGATCTACAAGGTTCACTCCAAAATAGTAGTGTATGGAGGAATAAACAAGGGTATGGTCCATGATTAAGTTTTTCACTGAATTCAACACTTATTCTTATATGTTCCATGATATTGGTAATGAACCATATAAAATATATATTAAATGTGGTCTATAAAAATCATAAAATACTAAGATTATATAATACTAACATAATTTTGTCCTATTATAATGACCCGACCATAATCATTACAAATTCTCCAATTAAATGGATAATTCACATTAATGATCTTTCTAGGTTCAGATTTTTAGATATTTAGGCCATAAATATTACATTACTTCTCAAAAATTACAAAGTAGACACTTCAACTCAGTTTACATTTTTTCATAAAATAAAAACTTTTGAAAAAAATAGTCATGTCTAGTTCCATGTTTTAGATAGCATGACTTTCCCTTCATCCTATTATTGACCCTATTCATCTTTAAGTCCCGTGAAAAACATTTCCAAACATGGGATAACAATAAAAACCTCAGTAATGGTTATAAAATAAAGAAAGGAAACATTAGTTAATCTATACCGACATAACATAATCACTTTCACACACATCATGAAAACATAAGATTTATGAATAACACATAGAAATCATAAATCATAATTGTAACTTGTGGATTCTGTATCATACTTACATAATAGCTATCACATATACATAGGGAGTTACTTTGGAATATACATCACAATATATTCCCAAAATCTCTTACGAGAAACAATCACGGTTACCTCTTTCATGTTACCCAATGCATTGGTGAGAAATCTCGGGCTCACCCCCCTAGGATTATCATGGAACCACCCATATATGTAAACAATTCCCAAGAACCATAACATATTCATAAAAAATAAACACAATGGAAAGATAACATTTCCACACTTATATCCAAATATATATTTTAAATATATTGACATAAAAAATATATTATCAAAACCATTATCAATACCAAAATATATAAAAGATTATACATTATTTATGTTCCTTTTAAAAACATTACGACTTGTTATGGAAGCCAATGATCAAATAATACTCGTGGCGGCGAAAATGCCATTGTCACCGATCAAGTAAAAAAATTATTTTTTTTTCATTTTTTATAATGACTTGGAGAAATAGATTTCCTTTCAATGAAATTTAAATTAAATGTTGTTTATACAGATTATAAAATAAATTCATTTATAAAACAAAATATTCCTCAATGAATGGAGATTGAGATGAAGTCCCTTACCTCGTGTCTGAATTGACTCATTCATTCCATAATCTCCTGAATAATAAACTAATTTTAATTTATACATTCTTAAGAACATTTTTAAAGTTTATTATTCCTTTTATATCACATATTACCATTTTATAAACATTATTATATCATTTAAATTAATAACGGTCATTTTTTCAATATTTAGTACTTGAGTAAAAAATGACCTTCTTATATTTATGAGTAGTCTATGAGGTCCAAAGTCCATTATCTCCATAATTATATTAATGATTTTGATATCATATATATCTATTATATCTATTATATTTATGTATTTATTATAGAACATAACATTTGGAGGTATGAAATGAAATACACCATTCATGGAGATAATAAGTCATACGTACGCATGAATGGTACTTTCATTTATATTTCTTATTTTAATGGAATTAAAACATAATTATATATAGATATATTATAGTTCCAGTATAATATCATATATATTATCATTAAATCCATCCTTTATACTTCCTAGATGAGGCATTAACAGGTCATATCACATTGAGGGGCGGTAGTCCACACATCCTCAAATTAGATTATCATATTTTCCTACTATGGAGACCGTAACTGTATTCTATAAATGAAAAATACAGAAGCATAGAAACATTATAAATATAATATATATCACTTATAATATAGTTCCATCTTAATGTTCACCATAATAGGTGGTAGGATATAATTGAATAATCATCATTTCGTGACGCATTAGTTTGCCGTCCACAGAAAGTACATGTTCTTAACCCATTTGATGGAGGTGTGTATGTGTAGTTCAAATCCATATCATAAAAAAAACATAGTATATTGAGTATAATGGTGTTGTTATAAAATAATGGAATAAAATGAGTTAGGTGTTGGAGAAGGAAAATGAAATAAAATGACATAGGAGAAGACATTGCCTTTAAATAAGGTATCACATTTAGGTTTTAATCAAAATGTTTAATTGAATTGACTTTTGACTAGAGGAAGGAATCTAGGAGGAATATATGGATGTAGGGAGATTAATTGATAGAGGTTTGGAGAGACAATGGGCTTGAGAGGTGTGAGTAATTGGTTAGAGGTGATGGATTTTTATAAGGGGAGGAAGGGATCTTTAGGAAAGAGTGAAAATATTATTTTATTATATAATGATTTTCAGTTTCTAAATGTAAAAAACATGTTAATGTTGACTATAATATGACTCATGGTATAAATAAAATCATCCAATAATAATTGGAAAGGTTTTGGATATTATTTTAATCTTTATAATCTTATTTATTTAAATCATTTATTAATGAGGTAAACACTGTATCATTATTGTGTCCTAAATTATTTAATTAATTGGATGTCTAAAAATTATAAAAAAACTACCATGATCTAGTAAATCTTTTTTAATTAAAATTAATATTTATAGTTGAAGATATAACATATACACCCTCATGTAAATATTTATTTTCTAAAAGATAAATGTTTTTGTCATTTTTTCCTTTACAGTAAGTTAATTTAAATAAAGTGTCATTATCACTCCCATGTGGCCCCATGGGGTCCCAAAAGTCCCATGGATTCCCATTGATGGATATGTATCAACCAATAGGATGAGGACACATTTTAGGGTAATTTAATATTATTATGATATTGTCTGTTTAAACTAAATTAACAAATATTCAATTTAACCATGATAAAAAAAGATTTACTAAAGTAAATATTCAAGATGTATAAAAATAAAAGTTACCTATTTATATAATTTTATCAACTGTATTACTAATATTTAATCCATTTCTTCAAATTCAAAACACATAAGTGGATATAATTAAGATAAAATTAATTCCTACTGTCAAAATAAGAAGCTCATTTTTATGAAATAACTATAAAAATATTGATAGTTGTTTATGTTCATTTTCAATGTGAAATTACATACAATAACCAAAAATGGAAAAAAGGTTAATAAAATAGTGTATTTAAAAATTAAAACCAATTAAAAAGATAATCTATCCATATAAATAAATTATATTAAAAGGCAGTTTTGAATTAAAATCAAAAAAATTTCACTATTCATTAAAATTTGAACTTTATAAGAAAAATACTAAAATTTCGTCAACATTATATTTTGATGTCTCGATAATGAATAATAGAATTTATTTGTCAAATAAAACATATAAAAGTGAAAAAAACTAGATTTAATGAAGGTTATCCATCCAAAGGTAGTAAAACATCATTTTAAAGTAAATTATTCTTAAAATTATATTCATTCACATTTTATGACACTAAATATTATTGGATAAATGAAAAAACATATAATAAACATGTATAAGTATATTTTTGTTATTTATTTTTATTTCTACCAATACAAAGTATATGCATTAACTTCCATTTCAAATAATAATATTATATTATTATTGTGCAACATAAGATTTCAAAAAAAACTGTTCCTGCGTATCGGGTACGCCATCAAACATAGAAAGATCATTAAAATAAAATAAATATTAAATTCACAAATATTAATAATTATGAAATTGTATTATTTTTTATTTACTTGGGATGTCATATTATACCCCCTTTTGGAAGTTTTTTCCTCACAATTTTTATTCACTTATCAAATATATTGGGGTATTTATCCCTCATAACATTTTCAGATTCCCAAATTACCACTTATACCATATGGTTTATCCACAAATCCTATACCTGGTTATTTAAATTATTCCTCAACATTTACTCTCTTTAGTCAAGAATTTGGACAGGTTGTTCCTCATAAGATATATTCTCTTCCAATTGAACTACCTCTGGGCTCAGAACAAGAGATGGATCCAACATATACATTCTATACATTGAAACATTAAAACCCTTATGTACCTAGGATAAACATGGTGGTAAATCCACTCGGTATGAAACTGATCCAACTGTCTCTATGATTTCATAATGTCTAATGAACATCAGACTGAAATTTTCTTTCTTTCCAAAACACAACACACTTTACCATGGTGAATATTTGATAAAGTCAAGATCATCTACATCAAAAGAATGATCATTCATCCGGTTATCCGCATAACATTATTTCCTTCTCTATGCTATTCTCATGTGCTTATGAATCATATAAACTTTTTTTACCTTCTCTTATACCAATTCTCGTCCCATCAACTTCCTTTCCTCTATCTCATCCCAAAAAGCTGGAGTTTGACACCGCTTCCCATAGAATGCCCCAAACAGAGCCATCTGCATACTGGAATGAAATATGTTATTATAATAATATTCAACCAAGGAATGATGTAAGTCCCAACATCCCTTGAAATCCATTGAGAAAGCATGTAACATATCATCCAATGTCTGAATTATTCACTCTAACTGCCCATCTAATTGAGGATGAAAATTTGTACTAAAATTTAATTTAGTACCCAATGACTTCTGAAGGCCATTCCAAATAATTGCAGTAAACCTGGGATCTTGATCAAATACAATGGATAGGGGAACACCCAGAGACCTCACTATCTATTTAACATTATACCAGGATTGTTTATCTAGTGAAAAAAGTATCTTGAATAGGAAGAAAATGAGCAGATTTAGTCAATCGATCAACAATAACCAAAATTTCATTATTACATCGAGTTGTCTTATATAATCGCACAAAGAATTCCATGTGTATATTTTCCAACATCCACTCTAGTATCGATAAAGACTGAAGAATTATTTTTGATAAGTTCTTCTCTACTTTAACCGGTGGACAAGTTAAACACTTCACATCAAAATCAGCAAAATTTCTTTTCATTCCATCGCACCATTAGTACTCTATAAGATATCTACATATCTTATTATTATTATGATGAACATAAAATGGTGAACTATAAGTGTCACATAATAACTCATTCTTCAACTGTTAATCTCAATGAACACATAATCTCATTCCAAGTCTCAAAACACAATCATTATCAATGTTAAATTCAGGAAGCATCCCCTTATGAACCAACTCTAACTTTTTTTGCAACTCAATATCTTCTTTCTGCACTTACATAATTCTGTATGATAGAGATGACCACAATAACACTTGAAACAAAACAGAAGAATTTCCTACACTGAAAACTTCTATACCAATGTTCATCAACTCAAAAACCAAATCATCTCATTCCAAACGTAACATGGTTAATGAAGCATTAATTTTTCCACATAAAGCATCATCCAATTTATATTCTTTTCTTGAATGGTAATGTATCGTGCAATAATAATCCTTGATTAATTTCAGCCATCTCCTCTGTTTCATGCTCAACTCATTCTGAGTGAATATATAATTTAGACTTTTGTGTTCATTATATATTTCATATTTTATTCCATACAGATGATGCCACCAAATTTTTAAAGAAAAAAAACAGTATCTAATTCCAAATCATGTGTAGAGTAATATAACTCATGAGGTTTCAACTAAATTAGTGAATAATCAATTACATAATCATTCTGCATAAGGACACAACCACATCTTTCCACAAAGCATCATTGTAAATAACAAACTCACCATAACTCGAAGGTAGTGCCAAAACTGGATCATTCACCAATCATCTGTTCAATTCATGAAAACAATCATCACATTCTTTTTTCCAAACAATCATAACACATTTTCAAGTTAACTTATTTAGTGGGCTATGTAATCGTGCAAATTTATCATCAAACCATGGATAATAACCATAAAATCCAAGAAAACTACGGATCTCAGTTATATTTTTGGTTATTGGCTATTATTTATCATCTTTTTTTAGTAGGATAAAAAATTATGATATTTTTTAATACAATGTGGATGGGGAAAGAAATGTTCTATAATCAAAAATCACACTTACTGAATTTCTCAAATATTTGTTTTTTCTTTTATGGTTTGCAAGACAAACCTTAAATGACATTCATGCCCCATTTTACTTTGAGAATAAAACAAAATATCATTAATGAACACAACCATAAACAAATCCAAAAAATTCACTGATAATTATATTCATTAGATCCATGAATATAGCAGGTGCATTGGTTAACGCAAAAGGAATAACTACAAATTCATAATTTCCATATCTAGTACAAAATATATTCTTCAGAATGTCTGATTCATTTACTTTCAATAGATGGTACCCCAAACTCTAGTCAATCTTCGTAAAATACCGATCTCCCTAGAGATAATCAAATAAATCATAGATATGTGGAAAAGGATAATTGTTCTTAATATTGATGTTATTAAATGATCTATAATAAACCCATGTCTCAATAACTAGTATTTCATTTTAAAAAAACAATTTAGGAGTTCCCCAAGGTGATGTTCTAGGTCTAATGATACCTTTAACTAATAACAGTTGAAATTTCTTCTTGAACTCAAAAAGTTTAATTTCAGCCATTTGATAAGGGGGTTTTGAATTGTCTTAGCATTAGGAAATATGTCAATAGCTAGCATTAGGAAATATGTAAATGGTAAATTTAACTTCCTGATCAGGTATAATAATAGGTAACTCAACAGAAAAAACATCAAGGTACTCATTTACCACTTGCACATCATTAATTTGAACAGTTCATTTGTTTTGAACAATATCTGCAAGGTAACATTTATTTACATTTTTCACTAGTTTCTCAGCTTCCTGATATGTTATCATGAGTAAATTTTTATTCTTTTACACAAAATATAAATCTTTCTGAAAAGAAACCTCTTTAGCTCTCTAGTAAATATTAGCATGAAAAACAGAAAGACAACCCATAACAAAAATAACATCAAACTCTACTATAGGAAGAACTATATAATTTGTAGGTAGATTCTTTCCGCACACAATGACATGAACGTTCTTCGGATTTCTTTTTGTCTCAAAATTTCTCCCAGGTGTTTTTACCATATGTTCTGGATTTATATCTTGATATAGAAATTCCCAATTTACTAGAAAACTTCTCTGAAATGAACAAATGTGTAGACCCCTAATTAAACAACACATTGGAATAATCTGGAAAAACAAATGGTTTACATGATACTACTTCATTTGATGACCCAACTTCTTCTGATGTAGTTGAAAAATATTTCACCACCCATTTCAGCTTGATGTATGGCTGTATTCCCACAGTTATGTTCTTCGTTGGAAACTCATTTGCATAATGACCCATTTCATTGCACTTAAGCCATTTTACTGATTATAAATCAGTTTTTTTCTTACCATTACCCAGACCTTTTTAAACGAAATTATAAGCCTTATGTTCTATTTTACCACATTGGTAAGAGTTACTAGAATTCAAAATACATTCCCCATCATGATTTTTATAACAATATTCACAAACTATAAACTTATGATTCTTACCATCATACTTTTTTGAATTGTTCTTCCATTTCACCTACAACCTAGATCTCTTATTATATTATTTTTCAAAGAACACATGATCATCCGCAAACTCCATTTCCACCTTCTCCACACATCGAATAAGTTTTTCATAACTTTTGAACTCAATATAATATAAATCTCTTCTATACATTGGATTTAATCCTAAATAAAATTGATTGATTTTACTATCAAGATCTCATATGAAATTTGGATCATAAATTTCTAGTTGAGTGAATTTTACGTCATAAGCTGCCACTAAGTCATCCTCCTATTTCAATTGCAGGAATTGTTTTTCCATCCTATGGTGAACCACTTTAGAAAAATACTTCTCAAGAAACATACCATTGAATTCATTCCAATCACAAGCATCAATCTTCTCACTATCCTCGATATATTTCACCATCAACCACCACTGATCAGATTCACCTTCAAAATTGTAAACAACGTGACTAACTATTTGATTTTCTGAACACCCTATAACATAAAAAATCGTCTACATTGCATTAATACACCATTCGGCTAGAACAAAGTTAGATGATCCTCTAAATGATGTGGGATGTTTCCTCATGAAATGCTCCACTACTGAAAAGTTCCTCTATAGTTGATCTGGCTGATCTCATGCATGGATAAAAACACCATTTATATCCTGAGTGAATTGTGCTACCACTGCAACAAATTGTTCTGTTCTGATTCTAACCATCCGAGGTTGTGGATTCGGATGTTTTCTTCCTTCTGATGTCTTCCCATTATAGTTTCCAGGTTTCCTTTACATAAAACCATTCTAAACATAAAACTATCTTAGGTGAAACAACAAGGTAATATATAAATTATATCTTTTCAATATTAACATAAATTAATTTATGGATATTAATTTAACAATACCCTAACTCCTAATATTATCTAAACCGACCACTAATACCAACTATAAGTACCAGTCTTAAACATTACATATTCTTGAATTAAATGGATAATTCAAATTGAGTATCTTTTCAGATTTAGTGTTTTAGAGAGTTAGGCCATAACTATTACATTACATCTCAAAAATTACAAAGCAGACACTTCTACTGAGTTTCCATTTTCCATAAAATAAAAACACTTGAAAAAAAGTCATGTACAGTTCCATGTTTTGAAAAACACGACTTTCCCTTCATCCCATCCATGGCCCTATTCATCTTTAAGCCTCATGAAAAACATTTCAAAACAAGGGATTAGCATAAAAAGATTATTAAGGGTTATTAAAAAATATTGAATGCATCATATCATCAATACATAAATAACATATCCTCTTTTACATACCTAATAAAATCATAAGATTTATGAATAAAATATATAAATCATAATTCATAAAGTTAATTTGTGGCAACCATATAATACTTACATTGTAGATATCATAACTACATAGGGAGTTACATTAGAATACCCATCACAATATATTAACTAAATATCTTAGGAGAAACATTCATGTTTACCTCCATCATGTTACCCATTACATTAGAGAGATATCTTAGGCTCATCCGCCCTACGTTTATCATGGAACCACTGATATACATAATGAATTCCCAAGAACCATAACATATTCCTAAAAAATAAACACAAAGGAATGATAAAATTTCCACATTTCAATCACAATCTATCATTTAAATATATTGACGTAAAAAATAAATTACCATAACCATTATCAGTACTATAATAAAGAAAATATTATATGCTATTTATTTTCCTTTTAAAAATATTATACCTTGTTAAGTAAGCCAAAGATCAAATAATACTCACAGCGGCAAAAAGGTCATTGTCACTGCTCATGTTAAAATAACATATATTGTTTTCCATTAAGTAAAAAATTTTGTAGAAAAATATTCCCTTTGAATGAAATTAAAAGTCAAAGGTTCTTAAAAAATGTATAAAATAATTTTGTGTATAAAACAAAATATTCCTCAATGAAAGGAGATTGAGACAAAGTTTCTTACCTCACGTCTGGCTTGACTCGTACGTTCTTTATTTTTCTGAATAATAATATAAAGTTAATTTCTCCTTTATTAAGAAAATTTTTCAATTTTATTGTTCTTTTTATATCATATATTAACATTTTATAAACATTATTAAATCATTTAATTTAAAAATGGTCTTTTTGTCGATATTTTGTACTTGAGTCAAAAATGAAGATCTTATATTTACATGTTGTCTATGTGGTCAAAAATCCATTTTCTCCAGAAGCATATTAATGATTTAGATATCATATATATCTTATATATCTAGTATATATGTATATTTATAATAGTATATAACATTTGGATGTAAAAATGAAAAGCACCGTTCATGGAGACGGTAAGGCATATGTACGCATGAACGCTACTTTCATTTATATTTCATATTTTAATAAAATTAAAACATAATTATGCATAGTTATATTATAATTATATTATAATATCATTAAATCTATCTTTTATACATTTTAAATATGGAATTAACGAGTTATATCACTTTGAAGAGGCGGCAGTCCGCACATCTCAAATGAGATTGTCGTATTTACCCATAATAGAAATTATAAAGGTATTATAGAAATGAAAAAATACAGAAGCATAGAAAAAATATATAAATAATATATCTAACATAATAATACAGTTCCATCATAATGTCCACCATTAGATGTGGTAGGAGATAATTGAACAATCATCGTTTTGTGAGGCGTCAATTCGTCATCCACAGAAACAGTGTGTTCTTTACCCATTAGACAGAGGTGTGTCTAATTTTAGTTCGAAAACATCTCATAAATACAATCTAGAATAGTGAGAATAATGGTGTTTTTATTTAATAATGGAATAAAAAGAGTTTATGGGGTTGGAGAAGGAATATAAAACAAAAGAACTTAGGAGAAGACATTACCTTTAAATCGAGTATCTTTTTTTTGAACCTAATGGTTTACATGAATTTCATTGTTCCTAAGGGAAAGATTCTATGAAAAAAAGAGGGATTTAGGACACTTAATTGGGAAGATATTTTATGATCTATGGGGCTTGAGAGGTGTGAGTAATGGGTTATAGGTGACAGCTTTTTACAAGGGGGAGGAGAGACTCTTTAGGAAAATGAAAAATATTATTTTATTATATATTGATTTTAGGTTTCAAATTGACCAAAACATATTAAAGTCAAAGATAAGATGACACATTGTTGAAATAAAATCATTTAATAAAAATTGTACCAGTTTTGGAAATTATTTTAACCCTTATAATCTTATTTATTTAAATCATTTATTAATGAGGTAAACACTGCATCATTATTGTGTCATAAATAATTTAATTTATATGATATCTAAAAATTATAACAAAAATACCATGACGTAGGAAATATTTCAAGAATGAAAATTAATATTTATAAAATAAGTGATAACATACATAGCCCTATGTAATAACTGATTTACTGAAATATATTTGTTTTGTCAATTTTCCTTTACTTTAAGTTAATTATAATAATGTGTAATTATCACTCACATGTGGCCCCATGGGGTCCCCAAATCGACCCAAGGGTGTCCATAGTTGGATATGTATGAACCAATTGGATTATAACACATATTAAGATAATTTAATAATGTTACAATATTATTCTGTTACCCTTAATTAACAGATTTACCTTTTAACCATATTAAATAAAATATTTACTGAAGTAAATATTCTAAATGTATAAAAATAAAATTCATTCATTTACACAATTTACACCTCCTGATTACAAATATGTAACAAATTATTTCAAATTCAAAATAAAAAAGTGGCATAAATTAATTTAATATTAATTTCCGTTGTCAAAATAAAAAACATGTTTTTAAAAAATAACTATCAAAACATTAACACTGGTTTATGTCCAATTTCAATGTGAAATTACATCCAATGACCAATATTGGATTAAATGGTAAAAATATAATATAATTATACTTTAAAAACAATTCAAAAGATAACATTACCATATAAATAAATTAGATTCAAAGGAAGTTTTGGATTAAAATACAGTATTTTTAACTATTCATTAAAAAATTTTCATAATCACAAAAATACCAAAATTTCATTGAACTTATATTTTGATATAAAGATTATATATAATAATATTTTTTGTCAAAGATAATATATAGAAGTGACAAAAACTATATTTAAATAGGGTTATCCATTAAAAGGCAGTAAATCAACCTTTTAAAGTAATTATGCTTAAAATTAGATTCATTCACATTTTAAGCCACTAAATTTTATTGGATAAATGTAAAAACATTTAATAAACGGGTATAATCATATTGTAGTTAGTTCTTTTCATTCTTTCCAATTCAAGGACTATGATTTAATTAATATTTGAAATAATAATATTTTATTATTATTGTGCCACATAAGTTTAGAAGAAATTCGTTGTTGCATATCGGGTACGCCATCAAACATAGAAACACCTTTAAAGTAAAATTAATTTTTAATTCAAAATTATTTATAAATATGAAAATTTATTATTGTTTACTTACATGGGATGTTACATCTATTTTCTCCAATAATCTAAATCACTAACATTAGTGGTTAATACTAAACTTTAGACATAAGTTCAAACTCTATCATGGGTAAAATAGCCTTCTACTGATTAATTGGGATCTATGAACAATTGGGTAATTTGTCTTACAAATATGAATCATACAGGGTTCAATATATAGTTTTTGGGTGTTTGAAATAAGTTATAAATACAAATAAATAAATAAATCTTTCCCTTGACTATATGTGGAATTGGGTCACACTAAAACCATTAAGTCCTCTTTATATAGATTTATCAATGATTACATAACCTATGAGTAGTATAATCTACTTTCATATAGAATAACACTTATTCAATGTTTGGGAATTATATCTTTTAAAATATATGGTGATCAAATGTAAACTCCAATAGTGGTTTAAATAACTAAACATTAGGTCCCTAATATAATAAATCATCACTAAATTGGTCAACTATTGGGAGATAAATTGTTGACATGGTCTCATAAAAACCATAACATGGAAGAAAATATGGATAAATATATGTGTTATTCCTACTTTTGATGATAAAATACCATTATCAATATTAAACAAAAATAATAGGTAACTTGGTACGACTGTAAATGAAAATATAACTCTATGGTCACATGATGAATTTATTATTCATTAAATATAACAACCAATTACATAGAGGTTGGTATTGACTAATTGATACACCAATATTGATAACTAGGTTTAATAAACAATTAAATTTACAAAAAACAACTTTATCATATTTTACTATACTTCCTTAACCCAATCCTTACAATACTGCTATCTTTAAACTCCATTCCATTGACATAAATTACACCATTGTAACATTATATCATGGCCAAACATATTGGGAACCCAATTGGGTTATATGTAGTTCATGTGTTCCATCCTAATCCTACCTCTCATATTCTTGGGGATAGAAATGAAAAGCAGTTACAGATATCAATATATCATTGGATTTAGACTATGAAGAATTAAAAATTTGAAAATCAAAATGAAACATTATATAACAATAGATCCAAATAATATAAATATATTAAATGCGATAAAAAATGTATATAATAATATTAAATACAATTATAATGTATTTTCAAAACTAATTATTAAATAAGAAAATTTATTTAGGTCCAACATCCAACAATAAAAACTAAATGCAAACTAACATTTTAGGAAGAATATTTGCCATCGAAATACTAAAATGAACACCTTTATTTTTAAACATCACTGAGAATATTTAACTAGAAACCCCACCATTGTTATGTGTTTCTTAAATGAAAAAACACATGTGGTCGTAACTCCCATATAAGGGTGAATATAAATATTCCTAGAAGGATGATCATAAATATTTTTAATGTAACACATATAGAATTATGAAATTATTAAACCCATTTATTCATTGGAGGTAATATATTACCATTCTAATTTATTTTGAAAATCATCATATCTTATATTGAAAAAATTTATATACTAAAAAACCTAATATATCTCTAAAACATTATAATAAAAATCATTAAAATATATCACATATTTAAACATCACACTACCTGTAGTTGTAATTTTAATGGCCCAGACCTCTTGGGACAATTCCTCTGTGAAAATTAGGTGTATGAGGTTAATCGGGAGGTCAATGTGAATTATCCAAAACACTTGGATTTTTTTTTAGTTCGGTGAACTGTTCCAACTGTTTACAGTTGTGAATAGAGAAATAGTGACCTTCTATGAATAGTGCATCTGTGACCATAGGTGAAAAGTGTCATCGGTGACCCTTGGTGAATAGTGTCATTAGTAACCTTCTATAAATTGTTCCATCGGTGAACAGTTCTCTTCAATGGGTTCTAATGGTAACCTCTATTTCTTTTTCCAAATTTCCAATTATATGAACAGTTCTATCGGTGAACAGTTCTATCGGTGAACAATACTATTAGTAACCTCTTACGGTAACCTCTATTTCATTTTCCAAATTTCCATTCCTATGATTAGTTCAATCGGCGAACAGTTCTATTGGTAACCTCTAACATAATCCTCTATTTCCTTTTCCAAATTTCAAATTCTGTGAACAGTTCTATCGGTGAACAGTTATATTAGAAACCTCAAAAGGTAACCTCTATTTCCTTTTCCAAATTATCAATTCTATGAACATATCAATCCGTGAATATTTATATTTGTAACCTTTATTGGTAAAATCTATTTCCTTTGGTACGTTTCCAATTCTATGAATAACTATATCGGTGAATATTTCTATCAGTAACCTCTAACAGTAACCTCTATTTCCTTTTCAAATTTTCCAATTCAATGACCTGTTCTACCAGTGAATAGTTATATCGGTAACCAGTAACGGTAACCTCTATTTCCTTTTCCAAATTTTGAGTTCTGTGAACAGTGTTTCCTGAATGGTAGGTGTACAGTGTTTCCATATCGGTAGGTGTACAGTGTTTCTAGAACAGTATGTCTACAGTGTTTCCCTAACAATAGGTGTACAGTGTTTCCATAACGGTAGGGGTACCATGTTCTTTTGATGAGGTTCTAATGGTGAGTTTCATAAACAATGTTCTATCAGTGAGGTTCAAATGGTGAGGTTCATGAACAGTGTTTTCGCTTTTCCAAATTTTGAGTTCGTGAATAGTGTTTCTAGCTTCCTACAGTTTCACCCCTTTAGCATTTTCCATTGATGTAAAATGCATTTAAAGCCTCATTTGAAGTACTCTAAGGCTGATTTAAAGGCCATAACTCATATATCAATTCTTCCTAAGGCTTGGGATGTATTTACTTGGGAAATCCACATGGTTTAATGCGATCCGATTTTAATGAGAAATCACCCGTATCTTAAATTAACGCTCTTTTAAATATTTTAATGGAACTAGATACCTTCCTCTCTAATTCTTCCAATTTTTTCTCATCCACGACATGCTAAAACCTTTAATTATATTTTGTAGGAGTTTTATAATCTATATTACTCCTTGGATTAGTTCAACTATATTCTTGATGCATCTAAGTAGTATCGATCAATCTTCAATATAAGGTAGGATATATCATAATTATTTTGGGTTTATCTCCTTCTATTTCCCCTTTCCCTTTTTATCGAATTTTACCCCGATGTTTCTACTGTGTATTTCTTGTGTTTTGAGCGGTATTGTGGTGACACTGCATCCTCAGGTGCATACAGTTGTCACAGGGGGAGGAGATCATAACATGTTGTGTGGCCAATTCTCGTATAATGAACATCAAGAACTATTTGAGGTATGGGATTCATTGCTTCTATTTTCATATATGTGCAACTGTATAGTTAGCATGTTTTTCCCACTAGATGAAAATGGAATTGGGTTAATAAATATTTGAACCAGATAAATAAATTGATATCAATCATTTTTTATTGCCTCTTGTTTTTCTCGATAGTGTGGTATCTATGCTTGCTTTTTATAACTGTTTTTTCTTGATGGAAATTGGAAAAGAACATAAAACAGAATTAATCATAATTTTTTGAATAAAGATAAAGAGGAATGTAAATGAATCTAGTTCTTCATGTTGTAATTTTGATGTTAATCAAAATGGTGCAATAAGAACATTTAATTTATTTTTGATAGATTACTATTTTGGTTTCTTAAATGTGGAACCTACATATAATAAATATATTAATTAAAAACAGATTATTTGTTTGATAATTCCTTGAAGGGTTCTGAGTTACCCTCTTTCTGGTTTAAGGGCTATGAGCCAATTGTTAAGACGTTTGATTTCGTTCTACTTGTGTTGTAATGTGATCCTGTATGGCTGTTGTGATATGTGGGAGCATGGAGGCCTTTTAGTAGTGGATGAAAATGATGCCTTGGGTGGCAAGATGCAAAATCTTATGCATGTGATTGTCGGGGAGGACACTAGGGATTATAGAATGGGAATGATGTTATTATTGGACGCATGATGTTTCTTTTTGGTTGATTATCTGTTTTAATTTTCCCCACTTCATAAGGCAGCTGGTCTTGCATACCCTTCTTCCAAAAGAGGTGAAGACACGCGGGGTATGCCACATGATTTATGTGTTTATCTTCCCAAGGGAGGATGAGTCTATGTTCTTGCTATAGGTGACATTGACTCAACATGTAGTATGTATACTCACTGTGTTGAGCCCCATTGTGTTTAATGGCATAGAATGTTTTTATAGAAAGTCCTGGAATGTGGGAAATTAATTATTTAATGAATAATTGAAAAAATGGTGTTAACCTATGGGGATGGAGTTTGCTGGAACATAATAATGAGATTGTAAATATAAAGGGACAATGGGATTTTTGTGTGATGCTAATAAAATTTAATGTGGAAATGTTTTTGGTTAATTAATGTTTAAATAATTAATTAACATAAAGGGAAACTAATAAAAAGGTAATGAATAAATGTAATTATGATCATTAAATTATTGTGTGGTTATAAGATACATAGACTTAGAATTCACAGGTAGGAGTTGGAGAGAAGTTAGCTACAATTGTTTTTTGACTAGGTTATGACAATAGTGTGGTTGTGAATTATAATATATTCTATACTTTTTGTGTTTCTATATGCTACACCACCCTGTCAGTAATGGAAACTGACACCCCAAGGAATCTGAGCCCTTGGGTGGTGTTTTCCCAAACATTCTGGTGAGAGGATGGATGGTTGTTTACCCCCTTTGGCCCTGCTCTCTTCTCTTGTCAGTTAATTGTGATGATATGCACATAGGTTAGTTTTCCCCATATATATGTGTAGAGGGATTTAATGGGTTGTGTTTATTCAAACACATATATTTGGTATATAGTATCCTATGGACTACTATAGGTGTAACGTGTATAGGCTGTGATGGATTAAGGATCTTTACTCAGTGTATAGTCTGTAATGGTTGAGGTATAATACTCGAAGTATGATACACGTTATGAGAGCTGTGGTGGTTCCCGAAAATGACATGTTTACATTATTGTATGGACGTGGTGGTTTTTTCGCACGAGGGGCATATTATGGTGCTTTTCCCAGGTGTATGCGGGAAATCCTTTCTGGAGAGAGATGCTTAGGACGTATGACGTTGGGGCAGAGTGGAAAACTAGTGGGGATGTAATAGCAGTGTACCCTTGATAGTATGTATTATTTTATATACTCTTGTATGAGTTACTTATTGAGAGTATCCATGGTGATGTTGGGAACATAGTGTACCTTTTTTGGTGACGTGTTAGTTTCACTTGATGTTAACTATTATTTAGAATGATTTCATTACTTTTGTACGAGAGACTTCAGGGATGATCCTTCTAAGTACATTTTTACTCACCCTATTATATATAAACTGTTTTTCGGGTCACTTTGAGCAGGTTAGAGATCATTCTAGTTTCTAAAAGATTGCGATTTCAGGAGCTGTTTGGGCTTGTGGTTGCTGTTGTATTGCTTCTTTTTTGGGAACTTGCAGTTTTTCCCCTTTCAGTTGTAGTGGTATTTGATGATGTTTCATATGTATACTTGGGATTTCTTTCATCTTATTGGTTGAGTTGGAGTTGGTTGGTGTTTGACTTATCTCTATCTTCCTTATGTGTTCTCTTAGAGGTTAATGCCTTACATTTGGGTGTTTACTACACCCTCAATTCGAGTCGCCATCCCAAGGCCTACTGGAGGAGGGACACGGGGGCCATTATCTCCCTTCTCATATTTCCAGGCTCGAAGGGGTAATCTTCGTGGGGAGGGGGTCGTGGCAGAGTGGTATCAGAGGTCTGTTTGAGAGATAGGATAGATATTCGAGTTAGGAATAGGTGAGGTTCCATGGGTTGGTATGGAAACCGTGTCATTCATGGTTAGGAAGTGATTAAAACACTGTAGAACGGCTGAGACATTGGCATTTAGGGTCCCCTATGATCTAATGTACAGACCATTAAGTTTACAGTGGATACTAAACATGGTGATATTAGTTGTAGGTTAGAGTCCTAGGAAAGGATCATGCATCATTATTCTTTGTGCTTGTGATTGAATGGGTAGACCTTAGGATAGGTTATCCTAAAATGAATGAATGATAAAAATAAATTAATTAATGTTGGGGCTTCCATATTCCAAGATTAAAAACCCTAAATGTTTGTTATTTTATATGTATGGATTCAGGTTGACATCCTCATCGGGATCGTATAGAAGATGTCCAGTGGGATATTCCAACAGATTGTTGTAGGGTTGAGATTGATGACGATGAATCTTGAAGGAAGACACTCTAAGAGTGTCAGAGCTAGAGTTTACAGAATGATGAGGGCTCTGTTTCAAATGTAGTTATAGAAGACTAGTTAAACGAGGACGAGATCGGATTCAGTTCGATCTGTGATCGGAATGAGCCATAGGATTCCATGCTTCTGACGATGCTGCGTGGAGCAGCTAGGAAATGGTGGTACTTGTCCTTTGGGGACTGCAAGGATTCAACTATCTCATGGGAGGAGTTACCATACATGTTTAGAGTAGAGATACATTCATTGACCATAAAGGCATCCATTCTCCAGGAGATTCTTACCATTCGACTCGGGAGCTCTAGTGTGCGAGATTTTGGAATTCATTTCAGGAACCTTTTACGATATTCTTTGGACCAATTTCTAGATGAGGAGGCTAGGGAAATGCATTTCGAGGAGGATTTGCATCCAGAAATCAAGCGCTAGGTCACCCCATTTATACTAAAGAAATATCTTGAGGTATCAGTGAAGGGAAAAGGTTGTCGAGATGACTATGTAAAAAAATGGATCATCACGAGAGGGGATTCACCATGATTCCTCATGAAGCAGAGATGTGGTTTGGGGTTCCCGGTTTTTAGGGAAAAAGAGTTTTTGTTCAGCTAGAGGTAAGTCCCAGCCCTTCACATATTGTTTCTCTTGAGGTAGAAACTCTCAGGACTTTTCCATGGGATCATGCACTTATTTTTATTTATGGTGGTCGAGGTCATCAGAAACGGGAGGTGCCGAACTTCTAGAGCATTCATCATGAACCAGGTGCTTCGCTCTTGGTTCCTCCATCGAGACAGTTTGAGCTGAGGCAGCGAAAGTAGGATGCACCAGCTTTTGAACAGTAAAGGGTAGATGGGGTAGGCAGAGGACAACCCCGTGACGCTCCCCATACTCAGAGAGTAGAGCACACCCATGGTGGTGTTCTTCATTAGGTTTAGAGATCCAGTGGAGGAGGTCTTGGTCAGCTTCATGCTCTAGCATTGCCAGCTCCTGGCGATCCAGACATCATTCAAGATACCGTCTATTAATTTTCTACCCTGTTGTATGACTTGTTTGATTCAGGAGTCACACACTTCTTCATATCAACTACCCTTGTCCATTCTTGGTACTTGAGGTAGAGAGAATTAATGTGCCTTTTGTGTTAAATATGCCTGTTAGAGGTCGAGCTGACTTGTTTGTAGTTTTTAGAAACTATGAGCTAGTGTTGGGGAAACCCCGCTCTTGGAGATCTTTCCTATTTTTATGAATAAAACCATATGGTGTAATCCTAAACTTCTATTGGTTATATTTGGTGAAGGATATCATGGATTTCATCAGGATGCAAGTTGTTTTTTTTGGTGTGGATGGAGAGTCGATGGTTTTGTTGGTGAGTGAGATCCTCAGATGGGTCATAGGAGTTCTCCGTCCTTTTCATCCCTGATGGCTGAGTTGACGTTGAGTTATTTAGAGGTTCAACAGTAGGAATTTACAAGGGTTTTAGAAGAGTACCCTGATGAATTTTGAGTAGAAGTTGTAGAATTACACCCTTGAGGAGAGATTGAGTTTGGGATTGAGCTACTACCTGGAGCATCTCTTATCTCTATGCCTTGATATAGGATGGCCCCTTCTGGGTTAAGAGTGCTACGTACATAGGTTGACGGTATGTTACAGTGAGGTCTTGTTTTTCCGAGTGTGTCACCATACGGCGCACTGGTTTTGTTCATAAAATAGTATATTGTTCTAGATCTTTAATAGGAAAGGGAAAATGAGGATGAAAAAATATGTTAATAAAATATCAAAGACCATATATGATAATCATAAAATATGTTACAAAAAAATTATTTCAATAATATATCATTAAAGAAACATACTATATTTGACATGTCTTAAAATACAAAACAATTTTAATATAACATTTAATCATGAAATAATATTGAATAACACATTAGGAATATTTCATAATGATGAAAAAATATAATTTCATGGAAATGAAAGATATCTTGATTTTTTTTTCATAATTTTCTAAAAAATATATATCTTGAGAAACAACCATCATCATGGGGAAAAATATTTGACAAAACCCATTATTCTGACATAGTTGTGAATAAACTAATTATTTCCATAGATGAAAATATGAGTTAACCCATAATATTTATGATAATATAAATAAACTCATGAAAAATACATTTGACTATATAATTGGATATAAAAGTTAAAAAACTAATTTTTTGGAGATATAGGACCCACCCATCATCATAAAAAAATTATTTTCCACTTAAAATAAACTGTTATAATATCATAATGAATCCATTGAATAATAATGGGTTTTTGAGACATACAAATGATATAAAATAAAATTTTTAATAAAATAATATTATATTGAAAAATTGATACCCAAAATAATCACATATTAGTATATTATATAGGGTGAAAAATAAATCATAACTCCATTGGCGATATAATATTTCTATATAATAAAAAATTTGTTATGAAATGTTATTTCCCAAAACATTTTCTATTCATCATTTTAAAATTAAATGTTACGAGTTCATTTTCAAAAATTATCTTTTTTATATAAAAGTAAGTGAACAGAAATCCATTCAGGGAAATAGATCTGGATAAAATATTTTTTCCCAAAAAATGTATAAAACCAATAAAAATTTAATGTGTATTGGATATAGGGGAAATAAAATCAATATGAATGTTTATAAATCAAAGGAAGAAATTTGAGTGACCATGTCTTTTTAATTTTCAATTTATTTAATAAGAAGTGATTTAACAACATATATAATGAATAAATAATATATTAATTAATATTTTTTAAAAAATATTCATATAAAGTTCTATCTACAATATTCATTGATCATTATTCTCTTTATATATTATATTGTTCTTGTATATTTTAAACCTAACGTGTTGATAATCATGATCATTTTGTACTAGGTTTCAATATCATATCCACCAAAAAAAATTAATTAGAAAATAATTATGTGTAATATAATTTATGAATTATAAATGATTATATTGTTATAATTCTTTTACATTAGAAGTTTAGTCACATTTCATGATGATGAAAACAGTGATGAAATAGGTTTGGGTTACTTATAGATATATATTGATTACGTTATAAAGATCATTACATTTTATGTTAGGGAAAATGAACCATTTTAATGATACATATTAATTATATATGTAACATATACTCATAAAATATAAACTAAAAAATTCTATTAAATTAATTTAAGGAAAATGAAACAGATAATTTTTGAGGAGATGTTAGTCCGTAGAATTCATGATTCATGTTTTCATTTATTTAAAATATATGAGGGTTTTCAATGATTTTACCATCATTAAAATATCATAAAAGTAATATAATAATATTGATGAAAAAGTTTTATAATATTTATTTTAAATTTAATGAATAATAAAATTTCATTGAGAAATAGAAAATTGAATGGGTGGTTAGGAACATATACAATACTTATTGGATTATATCCTTTTCCAATGGGATTATACCTTTGAGAGATGTACTTTTAAGATGACTAGAAACTCATTAATGTTACTAGGAAGATTAAGAAGAGGTTTGGTATATTTTTAGTGTATATAAGCGTTTTTTTCTAAGGGTACTTATTGAGAGGAGTTTCCTTTTTATAAATCAACAATGGGGGAATATTCACAAATACCAATAAAATTTCAATAATTAGAGGTCACTTTCAAGGAATGTGAATTCAATTAATAACCAGTAAATATAATAAAATATATGGTCAATTAAAACCACCATCACTAAAATTAAATCATTTTCCAAACATGTTAGGACCACTAATTTTCATTTAACAAATTTTACCATTTTATTTTTCACCAAAGTATATATATTTTTTTAGTTTATTATATATATGTTTTTAAATATAAATGGTTGCTGTCATATAATTCAATCCTAAGGATTGAAAATTTTAATCATTTTTTATTAAATTTAAATAAGTGATTAAAATGAATTTTAATTTACTAAATGTATAATGTATGATTAATAGTTTTTGAATAATATATCTTAAATTATATAATTTAAACAATGGTTTTATAAATGAAAACCCATATTTTGAAAATAATAAATTCAATTATAAAATATATATTTTCTATTATGGAATGTTTCATAAATTTAAAATTTATAGATATATTTTTTATGGTTTTTAAAAAAAATTTACTTGTAAAAATTGTGTTTTAATCTATTCCCCGTAAAATAAATTTTTCGAATCAATAAAAATAATTCTTATTAATATAATATATCCATTATAAATAAAAAAATTTAATTATATTTTTCAAATTAACATTGTAAAAATTTATAATATTCTTAAAAACATAATATATACGAAGTAGTTGTTTTTATGGGAAAATGATGGTGGGTATATTATCTATTATTTTTCAATTAAATTATAAACATATATAGTGTAAATAGTATATTCTCTTAAAAATAATAATAATAATATATATAATGTTTTTTTAATAATAGAATATATCAGTTTCCTAATTGTTTTAATTGTGATAATATTTAAAGTGAATTTTTATATTTGTTCTTATTTATATATATATTTCATAATTTTTTGATTACTCTTTATACATTTTTATTCTATGAATACCATACAATTTTCATTATTTGATCGGTTTCAGTGTTATTTTTGGAGAAGGCCATCGAAATCTGATTTTATTTAATGTGGAAAACTCTTGTTGTTATAAAAAGAATATTTATATCATGAATAAAAACCTTATGTATCCTATATAAAATTTAAGGAAACAACCCTTATTTGTTGAATTTTCTAATTTTTTTACTATAATAAAAATCCAAATTTATCAAAATTATTTAATCGTTGAAAATTAAAAGAATTCATATCATAGTATAGAAAACCTGATTATCTATTATATTTACCATATTTTTTCTATATGATTTGAGTTATTGTTATGTATTACTTTTACTTCTCGAGGACATGGCTAGTTTTCTAGAATGATTTCAATCAACACCAACATGAATTTACATATTGTGGATAGTTAATATTATATATTGATCTAATATAGTGTGAAAATTACCAATAAATATTGTTTAATCTTAATATATTTGGGAATTTCACAATTTCCTATCCAAAATTAGATCAACATTAAAACACTCATAACATTATCCAAAAAAATCTAGGCTTCTTTCAAAAAAAATATTCAAAATTTCCATACATTCACATGAAAATATTTATATTATGGTAGTTTAAATATGACTATTGTATTGAATAATATTTCAACCCTTATAAATTCCAACTCATACACTAATCCATATATTAATCTTTATAAAAAACACCAATATTCATGGGAATTCATCACTAACCATAGATCTTAACAAAATCCACTGGTGTCTAAGAAATCTTTCAAAGGTCATAAAAAATCATAAATAAATTATCTTCCTTGAAAATATCATTGTCTTGACAATCTCCACCATTGTTTGAATCTATTTAATATAAATAATTTTTTAACTCAATATTCATTAAAATAATCATAATTTAATAATTCTAAGGAAATATATGAAAACATAGTGTAAGAAAAAACAAAATTTAACAATAATTTTTTTGCTATAATTTTTTTATTCAATAGTTTAAAACTGTATATGGAGAGTGAGATCATGGAAGATATATTGGTGAGGATCAAGGTAATTACCTCTTATAATTTAACAAATGTAAGAACCTGGATCTTCTTTTTAGGTATTCTTTTCTTTTTTCTGGAGTTTTTGAGAAAATTAACTTTCTGGAAATTTTTGAAGTACATGCCGTGTACTTTTTGAGTACATGACGTGTACACTTTTCCTGCCAAAACCGTGTACTGGCCATGTCCGGGACACACACATTGTGTGTAAGGGTGACATGGAGGCTGATTTTGGTGGTGTATGTAAAGGACCTATTACATTCCGTGTACTCTAAAAGTACACGCCGTGTATTTTTTTTTCATTAAACGGACCGAGGTCACGTCTAATGCAGAGAAGCGCCTTCTTCTCAAGGTTTCGTTCGTCCGAGAGTCACCGTATGACTGAATCTTCTCCCAGCTGTCGTGCCTCCGTCCGAACTCCGTTTCAGCCACCATCGATTGTGTTTGAAGTACTGCGGTGAGTTCCCCGATCTTCTTTAGCCTAGTTTCTTGATTCCTCCTCGTTTTCAAGTTATTGTAGGGTGACTGTTTTGTGTGTTTTCTCAGATCTACATAATTCTAAGGGGAATATTCCATCGTGGTTCACATATATCGATCTACTGGGATCGAGGTAGGTGGTTTGTTTCCCTACGTTGAATGTCTTTGAGTTTTTGGTGAAAATGTGTCGGATACCCATGTATCGGGTATCTCAGGTTAGGGTTTCGATCCTGTTTTGTTATCTTCCCTAGATTTATTGTATTCTTGAGGTTATTGGATGATTAATAATTTCTTGTTATCATTGTTGAGGATCACCCCATGGGTTTTTTCCCTTATCTTGTATGTTTATTGCCGTTTGGTGCGGTTTTGCCTATGAGGCATCCTGTTTTCACATTGGTAGTATACCTGTTGAATTAATTGCATGTATTGCCTGCTGTTTATATGCTTGTGGATTCTTGTAGATATTAGAAAAGTAGTTGCTGAACTTACTTAGGCTGCTAACAATCGTTTACGTATGACTAAACTGCTCAGGGCTGAGTGATCCTGGTGTGGTAGACTAAATGGGGAATTGAAGATTAGGGCTTCCCAAGAGAGTCTGTTATAATTATTATCAATCACAGGTCCTATGGTAATGAGACTTTGTGCTTCCTCGGAGTTTCCTTAGTTATGTAGGGAGACTATAGGGGGGATTAGACGTATGTTCTTCCTTAGAGAGTCCATATTTTTTGTTGCAAGACCACTGGGGAATTGAAGGTGAGAACTTCCAAGATTGGCTGTACCTTTTTACGTTTACTTGACTAGAGGGGTTTACTGGAAGGATCCACCCAGAGAATCAGTGCTCTATTTTGTGGTTGGTTGTGATGAGTCCACCCAGCCAATGAACAAGCTTGGTTTTGTATTGCTTGTTATTTAGGTAGACTGTTGAGTTACTTGTTGTGCTTAATTGCTTTCCTTGGGAGTATAGGGCTGTTTCTAGGTTCCTTGGTTAATAGCTAAATGATTGTACTGAACTGCTAAATAAATGTGAATGGAGATTTGTAGGATTGTTTACTTTAGTGTATTTCTATTTCTCTGCTGCATTTTTTTCATTTACTTTTTCTATATTACTCACTAACCGTAGGGCCCAGATCTCATGGTGATTTCCTACTGGGATTAGACTCACACCCGGTTTGGGTCCTTCCTTTCGGCCCAAACAGGTTATATGGTAGCAGGTGTGGATAGGGATTGTGGCCCTTCTAATTCGGGTACATGATTTCTGGTTGGAGCTAGATTGCGTAGGACCGATCATAGGCTTGGGATGCTGCTAGAGTTTTTGTTTACCTTCATACATTGTTTTTTAGTTGTACATCAACACATTTTTGTGTTTCCTGCTTTCCTTAGATACTTGTACCTTCCATATAATTATCATTATCATTTTTTTTCATTTCTTCCACTGTATAGTTTCAATGTTTATTTGTTGTTTACTACTTCCACTATTGACTTTTGTTTTTCTTTCCTTGTATACCTTTCCAAATGATGGCATAGTTTCCCCAATAACTTACCCAGGCCCTCGATGCTAGTCGGTAGCCTCTAGAATTTGGGGAAATTTTCTTCAGTTCATGTGGCGAACTGGGTACGGGGAACCAGTGGAAGGGCTCCCGATTCGGGTCGTTACAAAGTGGTATCATAGGAGTTTATTCCTTTTCAATTGACTTACTGTTTAGCGAAATCAGACAGGGATATGACAGAATATGTGAACGGTAAATATCTTTTCCTAGGCGTTCTAGAACCCATGTATAGAGAAAAACCATATTACCTCGAATATTGCATGTTTTGAGTTTTGCGAATGTTACAGTTTAATTGATTTCACTATTGGGTGATGCACTTGTATTGTGTTGTTACTGTTTATATGATTGTGTTTCAATTTGTTGCAACCCTATGAGATGAGGGTATGCCATCTCATGCATCATATAGGAACATGTTAGAAGATCACATGCCATGCATTTTTCCCTTCCATCTAGGTTGCATTAGGGATTGCATGCTGTTTTGATAGGATTTGTGATAGAAAATGCATGTTGTTGTGATAGCTGTTGTGATAGAATACCTACTATGTTGATAGGGTATCGTTGTTTGGAGACTTCTTATCATGGAAGCCAAAATTTTATCTTATAGGTGTTATGGGCCCTCGAGGATCGGAATTTGGGGGGTCATGAGTTCTTATACTGTTTTCTTGTTACATGCATTGTTAGGATGCCAATCATTGATTTGTGGGGTGTATGGGCCCCCACAGATTGGAATTTGGCACCTTAACCTCAATTTTTTCTTGTGTTTTCTGGGATCTGGTGCAGTTCTGTGGATACTGTCCAGAAAAAACCAAAATACACGGCGTTTACTTTATAGATACACATCGTGTAGTTTTTTGGTCGTGTCACTGACCATGTGGACATGGACACAGATCTGAAAATGGATTTTAGGAACACGCAAAGTACTCTAAGAACACACCATGTAGGGGTTAACTAGGATCCTGACCATGTTCCTAACAACTTGGGCCATTTAATACATGCTTAGTACACTCCTTGTTCGGTATGCACACGATGTGTATCCATTCCCAGGAACCTGGTCGTGTCTTGAAAAACAGGGTTCGGTGTTATCATCTCTTATACATGTCGTGCTTGTTTGGAACATGCCGTGTAAGGATAAGCCGAGTACCGAGCCGTGTCACGAACAACACAGGCTGAGGTTTCCCTTTAAGTGAACATTGTGTCCCTAGGTAACCGATCGTGTAGTGTCTACCGTGTTTCAGGCCCTGTCGATAACAACACGGCCTAGGTAAGGCATGTCTAGTATACGTCGTGTCTTCCTCAAACATGCCGTGTAGTTTTCGACTGGGACTGTCCGTGTGACTTAGTCTTGTAAGAGTCACTGGGCAGGGAGAAAAGGGTCAGTTCACACCGTGTAGTTTAAGAACACTCTATGTATTCGAGTAGTTTACATGGCCATGTATGGCCAAGGTACACTCCCAGGTTAATATTTTAAGAAACATGCCGTGTAGTGTTATTACACGTCATGTAGTTATGTTTTTTTTTCCAGATTTAAAGGGTTCCCCCCTGTTCCAATTTACTCACCTATGTTGCAACTGTGTTCACCTTTAATGAAGGTGTGTTTTGTACTTTTAGAACTATGGCACCAAGACGTCCTCCTTTTGCACGCCAGGAACCATGCAGCGATCATACGCCTGATACGACCAATCAGGGACTGCCCGTAGTTCCTCCGATCGTTCCAGACATGGAACCTGCAGTGATTCTAGAAACTGGTGCCAACGCTTAGTCCATAGAGGGTTTCTTGAGATTCATACAGTCCTTCCATTGAGTACAACATCCTTCCACGACTATTGCAGAGCTGACGCGGGTCTTCCAACAGCAGAATCCTCACACTTTCACAAGGATGGAGGACCTCAGGGTGTAGAGTCATGGTGGGAAGAAATGCTATCCATCTTCGAGCATCTAGAGATTCCTCAAGTGAGGTGGGTGATGCTCACGATGTATATTCTGCGAGACTCCACCAAGACATAGTGGGACGTAGTCTCTTAGATGGGGTTCCAGCAGGCCATGGCTTGAGATGAGATTCAGCGTATGTTTTATGACAACTTTTACCCAGCGACGGTGAGGGATGACAGATCCAGGGAGTTCATGAGCCTGCAATAGGGTACTCTCTTAGTTATGGAGTATTCCTCCCACTTCATTGAGTTACAACGATTCACTACCGTTCTGGGGAATGACGAGCTATTTCTAGTGAGGAAATTTGAGGAAGGACACAGACTGGAGATCAGATCGCAGGTGAATGTCTTTCAGTTGACTTCTATTACTTTGATATTCAACCGGGAACTCATCACGGAGAGGAACCTAATGGAGACTAAAGCTGTGGACCAGGGCGGTACAACATCCAAGGCTGATTCCCTCCTGAAAGACATCCAGAAGCGCCAACGAGAGACTACCTGAGGCGACCCGAGGAAGCGTGGTATTCCTTCTGTTAGATGAGAACTCTCTTATGGAACCCAAGTGGTGTGTTATCAGTGTGGGAGTATCAGGCACAAGAAGCCCCAGTGCCTGAGGGACCCATTAGAGTGTTGATCCTGTGGCAAGATGGGTCATGTACAACATTTCTGCAAGGCTCCCCTTCCAGCAGCTAGTGAAGGAGGATCAGTTTCTACCCCGCGTCCAGGAGAAGGATTAACAACTCCATAGAAAATTTGGGGATGGAGTTCTGTCGGTCGTTCAGGTCAGGGTAGAGGCCGTGGACGTAGTGGTATGGCTCAGGGAAGAGCAGCTCAGGGTTTTCAGGCTACACAGGGCCACAGTACCGGCCAGACTTTTATTGTAGAGCTGATTCATCAAGAGGAGGATCCCAAACCCACTATAGTTCGACGTATAATCTTTGTAGACTCAATTTTATCTTATTCCCTTTTTGATACTAGTGCTTCACATAGAATTATCTCTATTGCTGTCATGGAAAGCCTTGAGCTCTGTTTCTTTTTGTCTGCTGACACGTTGGCTCTCGACACGCTCTTGGGAACAATGACATCTAGCGTACGTCAGTGCAAGGAGTTCCCTCTTGAGGTTGTAGGGTATCATTTCACATGGGACCTCTATTTCCTAGAGATGATGGGCTATAAAGTCATTCTCGATATGTACTTGTTGGTTCCCTTCCAGGCAGTTGTCGATTGATATCGTCATAGGGTGAGTTTCGTATCACCAGAGGGTGAATCTTTCCTTCATAAGGGTGAGTGGGATGTTCAGGCGAGTCGAGCTGAACTCGGGAATCCTAGGCTTGGTGGAGTTATGGCCTATGTTTCTAGTCATTATCTTGATGACCAGGGGACTTCACAGTTAGATTTTCCTCGAGTAGTTGATCTCTTTCAAGATGTCTTCCCAGAAGACTTTTCAGGTTTGCCTCCGGAGCGAGAGGTAGACTTCTCGATTGAGCTTGTGCAAGGAGCAGCACCGATGTCCATTCCTCCCTATAGGATGGATATCCCTGAGTTACCGGAGCTCAATAAGTAGTTTGAGGGGTTGTAGGCAAAGGGTTTTATCATACCCAGCACTTCTCCTTGGGGTTCTCCTGTTCTGTTCGCGAAGAAAGCAGACGGTACCCTTAGGCTTTGTGTGGATTATCGGAAGTTGAACCAGTTGACAGTCAAGAATCAATATCCCTTTCCATGGATTGATGATATCATAGATCAGCTTTGAGGAGCTTCGGTGTTCTCGAAGTGCCACTTTTGGGTGGATGAGATTCACTTCCTGGGTCATGTTATCTCAGAGACAGGAGTATCAGTAGACCTAGAGAAGGTGAGAGCAGTAGTTACCTGGGAGCTGTTGAGGAATGTCTTTGAGGTACGGAGCTTCTTGGGGCTGGATGGTTTCTCCAGTGGGTTTATACAGGATTTATCACACCTAGAAGCACCATTGAAGGGCTTGACTAAGTAAGGGGTGAAGTTTGTTTGGTCAGAAGCCTGTGACTCAGCCTTTCATGAGCTGAAGGGGAGATTGACTTCAGCACCGATCCTAGTTTTTCCAGAGCTGGGCAAGAGCAATACAGTTTTCTGTGATGCATCTGTCATCAGAATTGGAGTAGTGCTTATGAAGGAGGATCAAGTGGTTGCGTATTGATCTCAGTAGTTGAGGCCACATGAGATGAATTACCCTATGCGTGACCAGGAGTTGGCTGTGGTTGTTCATGATTTACGTTTCTGGGGACATTAACTTCTAGGAGAGAATTTTGTGGTGTACACTGACCACAAAAGTCTCAAGTACATATTCACGCAACGTGACCTGAATCTGAGATAGCGGAGGTGGGTTGAGTATCTCTAGTCCTTCGATTTCAAGATTGCCTATACGCCTGGGAAAGGAAATGTTGTGGCTATTGCAATAAGTAGTAGAACTCAGATACATGCAGTTCAAGAGGCCAGTAGTTAGTGACATCTAATGGCTCTATTCTCGAATATGCATTTGGAGGTACACGACATATAGGGGCAGACTTTCCTATCTTCTACTGTTGTTACCTCTGCACTTCTGGACTGAGTTCGAATGAGGCAGCTGGAAGATTCAGAAGGGATAGTCCTACGGGAAATCATGTCACGAGAGGACCCTCTTATTAGGCGGACATTTGGTGAGGAAGAGATCATGCGTTTCTAGGGACGCGTATAGGTGCCATCAGATATACACGACGAGCTAATGCGAGACTTCCATTCCTCAGTTTTGTCATTTTATCCTGGCGTCACCAAGATGTACCGTGATTTACACCACCAATACTTGTGGCCAAGTATGAGGAGAGATGTTGCTAGTTTTTTTATGATATGTTCAACCTGTCAGCATGTGAAGGCAGAGCACCAGCGACCAGCATGGCTTTTACAGCAGCTACCCATTCTAGAGTGGAAGTGGAACGACGTCGCGATGGACTTCGTGACTGGTTTTCCAAGATCATCGAGAGGAAACGATGCAGAGTGGGTCGTCTTCGACATGCTTACAAAGGTTTCTCACTTCTTTCCAATAAAGGATACATTCATTGTCGATGATCTGTGATGACTTTACATCCAGGAGATCGTTCATCTGTATGGAGTTCCAAACTCCATTATTTCAGATAGGGATGTGCACTTTACCTCTCAGTTTTGGAAGGGACTTCAGAAGGCCTTGGGTACAAAGTTACTTTTGAGTACAATATACCACCCCCAGACGGATGGCCTATCCAAGCGCATGATCCAAGTGTTTGAGGATATGCTCCGAGCATGCATCCTAGACATTAGCGGTTCATGAGAGAAGCATATTCCTCTGATGGAGTTCACCTACCCTAATAGTTTTCAAGAGACCATTCAGATGGCTCCATATAAGTATTTGTACGGTAGGCTATGCCAATCACCTTTATACTGGCTGGAGGCAGGAGAGGTAGCTTTGCTGAAACCTCGTCTTGTTCAGGAGACTTCAGAGCAGATAGAGCTGATTTGGATGAGGATGGCTACAACGCAGTCTCGACAGAATTCTTATGCTGATCAGTGGAGATGACCTATGGAGTTCGAGGTCAGTGATCAGGTTTTATTTCATGTAACACCGAGCTTGGGACACAAGAGGAATTGGATACAGGGTTAGCTTTCACCACGGTACGTTGGGCTGTTTGAGGTCTTGTTGAGAGGTGGGCTAGTTGCCTATCAGTTGTAGCTAACTCAGAGGTATCGGTCTAGGCACAACATCTTCCACGTCTGCCAGCTCCAACATTACTTTTCATCCCCATCTCACGTCCTTCAGCCCGAGGAAGTCAAGATTGAAGCAGATGCATCGTTCGAAGAGCATCCTATATGGATTGTCGAGTGCAGTAAAAAGGTTATCCGCGGGCGGTCTATTCCTCTGGTATGGGTGCTATGGCAGCACGGGCGAGTACATGATGAGACTTGGGAAAGGGAGGCCGATGTACGATTGCAGTGGCCGGAGCTATTTTGGGTTTCTTCTTCTCTGCCTCTTCAAGGAAATTTGGGGACGAATTTGTGGAAGTTTGTAAGAACCTGGATCTTCCTTTCAGGTACACTTTTATTTTTTTTTTCTAGACTTTTTGAGAAAAATGAACTTTCTGGAAATTTTTGAAGTACACGCTGTGTAATTTCGGAGTACACGCCATGTACTCTTTTTCGGCCAAACCCGTGTGCTGGCTGTGTCCAGGACACACACACGATGTGTAAGGGTGACGTGGAGGATGATTTTGGAAGAGTACAGAAATGACCTAGTACACGCCGTGAACTCTAAAAGTACACGCTTTCTACTTTCTTTTTTTTCATTAAACTGACTGGGGTCACGTCTGACGCACAGAAGCACCTTCATCTCCAGGTTTCGTTCGTCCGAGAGCGACCATATGGTCGAATCTTCTCTGAGCCGCTGTGACTCCGTCCGACCTCCGTTCCAACTGCCGTCAATTTCATTGGAAGCACTGTGGTGAGTTTCTCATTCTACATTAGCCTTGTTTCGTGATTCCTCCTCGTTTTCAAGTTAACATAGGGTGATAGTTTTTTGCATTTACTCATATCTACATCATTCTATGGGGAATCTCTCATCATGGTTCACATATATCGATCTAATGGGATTGGGGTAAGTGGTTTGTTTCCCTAAGTTGAATGTCCTTAAGTTTTTGGTGCAAAAGTGTTGGATACCCATGTATCGGGTATCTCAGGTTAGGGTTTTGATCCTGTTTTGTTATCTTATCTTGATTGCATGTATTTTTTAGGTTATTGGATGATTATTAATTGCAATTATCATGGTTAAGGGTCACCCCGTGGGTGTTTTACCTTGTCTTGGATGTTTATTTCCATTTGGCGCGGTTTTGCCTACGACGCAACCCTTTTTCACATTTCTCGTATACCTGTTGAATTGATTGAATATATTTCCTTCTATTTATATGCTTGTGGATGCTTGTATCTATTAGCCAAGTTGTTTCTAAACTTACTTAGGCTTCTAACAATCATTTAAGTACGACTAAACTACTCATGGATGATTGAACCTGGTGTGGTAGACTAAAGGGGGAATTGAAGATTAGGGCATCCCTAGAGAGTCTCTTATAATTAGTATTGATCGCAGGACCTATGGGAATTAGACTTTGTGCTTCCTCAGAGTATCCTTAGTTACGTAGCGAGACTATAGGGGGAATTAGATGTAAGTGCTTCCTCTGAGAGTCTATATCTTTCATTGCAAGACCACATGGGAATTGACGGTGAGATCTTCCCAGAGAGTGTGTGCCTTTGTACGTTTACTTGACTGGAGGGGCTTGCTAGTAGGAGCCACCCAGAGAGTTAGTGCTTTATTTGGTGGTTGGTTATGATAAGTCAACCTAGCCAACGAACAAGCTTGGGTTTGAACTGCTTGATGTTTAGATAGACTGCTGAGTTACCTATTGTGCTTACTTTCTTTCCTTCAGAGTATAGGATTGTCGCTAGGTTCCTAGGTTGATAGCTAAATGATTTTACTGAACTGCTAAATAAATGAGAATAGAGATTTGTAGGATTTTTTTACTTTAGTGTATTTATGTTTCTCTGCTGTATTTATTTCCTTTACTTTTGCTATATTACTCACTGACTTTAGGGCATGGATCTCATGGTGATTGCCTACTGGGATTAGTCTCACACCCTTTTTGGGTCTTGTCTTTTGGCCCAAACAGGATATATGGTTGCAGGTGTGGATAGGGATTATGGCCCATCTACTTCGGGTACATGATTGCTGGTTGGAGCTGGAGAGCATAGGACCGAGCTTAGGCTTGGGATGCTGTTGGAGTTGTTGTTTACTTTTGTACTTTTTTTTCAGTAGTAATTCAGCACATTGTTGTGTTTTCTGCTTTCCTTAGATACTTGTTCCTTCCGCATCATTATCATTATCATTTTGTGTTCACTACTTCCGCTATTTAGTTTTAGTGTTTGTATGTTGTTTACTACTTCTGTTATTGACTGTTGTTTTTCTTTCCTTATATACCTTACCAAATGAGGGCATTGTTTCCCAAATAACATACCAAGGCCCTCACTGCTAGTTGGCAGCCTCTGACATTTGGGGAAATGTGCTTGAGGTCATGTGGTGAACTGGGTATGGGGCACTAGTGGAATGGCTCCAGATTCGTGTCGTTACAACTAATATCCAAAGGATAATAACCATAGTTAGGGAATTCAACCATCATTTTCTTTATATAACCTTTGGAATCAAAAAATACCAGTCGTTATATAAACTACCCCCAATTTATATCAAATACCAGCATCTTTATGGAGAAACATCCTACAGGACTTGATAATATAAGAGAAGCTCCTATGGTTATTGGATTGACCCAACAGACTATTGAACATTATTGTGGAATTAGATTTTATAATTTAAATGATGATGTTTTTCTCATTCAAAGGATTAATGTTAATGAGAATTTCACAAGAGTCAAAATTATGGTTTTTACCTCCCTAAAATTAAGTTTAATTGGCTCTGATGATTGGGCCTATAGAATCATAGATTACACCACCACCATGAATTATAACATTATTACATGATCCAACCATATTTATTTTTATTTCCTAATTGTGTTAAATCCAAAAGAATAGGTTCTCGATAATATTCTATGATGCGGTAAATTGGTTTCATGATAATATATTCCTTCTTTCAGATGATATTGGGAAATGATACATCCTACCATAATTATCCAAGAGAGGAAAAAGAATATTGAAAAGGAAATTTTAGAGTAGTAGTGTTAGGATAAGTGAATTGATGCAATACCATAATGAAAAATTCCCAAATGAACCAAAACATATCAATGATAAATATATATTAACCTTGAGTATTAATATTATTAACATCTTGAAATTCATCATATTTTTAGATGCACATCAAAGATCACTTCTTTTTGTTTTTATCCTATATCCAATTGAGTTTTCTACTCAAAAGAATACTTGTTGATATAAGAACATGGTTCACTTTTGTGAGATAAAAATAAATTCAAAGAATACCTTGAGAAGTTACCTACTAGGTCATAGAAATAGTGCTTCTCATTTCAATATGAATCATAAGAGGTCTAAACATATCCATGTGAACCATCTCTAGAGGTAGAGAAGTTGAAACTTATATCTGTAGTTCGAAATATATTTGGTGATGTTATCCTTTTTAATAACTATAAAATTTTTTATCATTTGGAAACTCAAGTTTAGGTAGATTATATACTATTAAGTTCTTAGTTATCTATCTAAGTGAGATAATATTATAATGGCCTAATATTCTTGTCCATAAGTATGATTCCTTATGAAATCAACTTAAGAATAATAAATTTTGGGAATATAATGAATAAATGTTAACTATATAATCATTTTCATTTATAAAATTAGTAAATACTAAATCATTTTTATAATTGTAAGAATTACAAGTATCATTTTAAAATTTAACATGAAATCAACCATCACATATCTTTGAGATCCTATAATGATTATACATAAGAACATTAACAGAACAAAATTTATAAATTTAAATTGAAGGAGTGTTTCCAATTTTTTCAAGGCCAAATATTTTTCCTTCTATAATGTCACCCAATGCCAAATTCCCACCATAAATTTTTAGATGACTCTTGAATCAAGACTAGTGCCCTATCATGTGTCGTGAAAATCAATAATCCATGTACCATATGTTTTTATAGGAACTAATCAAATTTATTTCATAAATAAATAGGTAATACAATGAAAATAATTGGTACCTAGACTTTTTTGGGTCCAACAATATAATTAATACATTATTTGGGAACCCCACATTTTATTGATGGGTTTCCTATATGATTTTTCTAATGTCTTAGAAAAATAAACTATATCGGGTCCAGAAAAACTAAAAGCATTAAAATATTATCCAGTGAATGAATATATAGTATCTTTTAAAATCTGGAAAAAAGATAGAATTTTCCATATTTGGATACAACATTGTTTTTAACCAAATTTATTTTCTTATTTTGAAAACAAATACTAGTAGTATATTTTGGATTAGAATATTTATCTATAATTTAATCTAAGGCATATTTCCTATTTTATTATTTCCCAAGATCCTTCATTTATTGTTCATTACATATTTTAAGTCATGTATTCTCAGAGAGTAGTTAGGAAATATATTCCTTTTTATTATTATGTTTGTACTCAATTGGAATAGAAAGAGCATGTTTCTTCTTGAGAGATTTATACTTATCCTTTAGATCAATTCATGTAACCTCAATAATTCTACAATATTCAAATATCCCTCCATTTTTCATATTTTAGTAATTAGATTCATATCTATTGTAATATAAATTCTATACATGAGATTCTCGGATTTCTATGGATGTGTTTATAAGGAAACACATATTGGACTTGTGAGGCTTCTCTTCATGTGATAACTCTGAGTACTAGAGCTTTCCTCAAGAGCACTCCTGGTGTCCTTCAATTCATTTTTATATTTTATATATTTATCCTTATATATTTTTTATCATTAAATTAGGATATTCAACTTCTACATGACATCATATCTTGAACACATAGTAGACAATCTCATTACTGTTTTCAATTTTCATAATGCCTTTTTTAAATATTCTCTTGTTGTCATACATACCTTTAATAACTAGTCTTTCTAAATAACTTGTTATTTCTATAGGAATTTTTGAATTGTTCATCTGATAGATCCATTTCATCATCTCAATCACTTGATGAATCTTCATTTCTAGAATAGTAAAAAGGAGGTTGAATTTTCTACATTTTCATTGATTTAGTGGTTTTGAAATCCACTAAATATATCTTTGGTTCTTCAATTCTTCGAGTTTGACATTTAATTCATTCTCTTAAACAAATAGTATAAATGTCATCTCATTTACTAGTAAAGTATTGATGTCACAAGATTACATTATTAACTCTGAGGTTCCCCACATTAATTCCAGTATACATCTATTAATTCAGATTACATGTTCATTGTATGTGATTGTATTTATTAGAGAGACCATCGTATTTACAATTTCAAATGTTGGATAGAGTAGAACACTTAAAAGGGGAGGGGTTATTTGGGTACCTTTATAACACATTTTAAACAATTATTATGTATGAATCCCACAATTTAAAATCAATAATAGACTAGCTAACCCAAGTAGCAGATTTTTAAAATATTTGATGGTTTGAAAAATTTCTCAAAGAGTGATTAGTCCTTGGTTAAGACAATATGCATTATTATATCAGCTTTTTAAATAAATACACTAAACCAAATTCTAAAATGAACACTATCTAATATTAACTAAAAAAATAATGTATCATTTTATGATTTAAATAAAATTTTGAAAACAAAACATTAAGATACACAGAACAATTAAAATAAGATGTCATGTCTTGGGCTGAGACTTAGTCCTATCCACATAGTGATCACATACCACAAATAAATTTATATAAATAAATTGGATCCACACCCTAGATTGGGGTAAACAATTGTATACAATCTATCTAGGCCAACAGACCTCTACACTAGTTCTCATAGTAGTGAAAAATACAACATGCCATACATGGACGTATTCCAACGATATTTCGGGGGAGTGTATGTTGTAAAAGAAATTTTTTTGAAGTGATCAATGTATCTTCCAGTTTGGAACAACAGATAGTGTGTGTTTATATAACTGAGATAGACACACTGTTCAAAATGTAAATATTGAACATAACATGAGAAATATAATTAGATTACAGTTTAACATTATCTGTGGGATGCAATTTCTATACTCTGAACTCCTCAAAGATAGAAGAAGTGAAGCTAGAGTTGATTCCATGAATGATACAACAAAACCATGTATTGTTTTTGTCAATGTATTTTGTTCATTTTTTAGGATGACATTTTCTTGATGTGTTCTTATAAAATCTTCAAATGTTGTTGCAGAAGTTATTTGATTTTGATTCACAGCAATTACTTCATTATTATTTTGATTTAAGGTTATGTTTTTTCATTAGTTCATGAGATCTCTACTATACTGTATAGATCTGAATTTCGTTTTGATCTAGTATGAACATTAAACTATTTATCAGAAATAAACATATTCTCTAGTACCTCATACCTCAAAATGGTCTATAACATCAGTAAATGTTTTCTAAAAAAGGTAGAAAAAACACATTAATATAATATATAGTATTATGTTTCAAAAAAATGACCATCAATAGTAATTTTTACCTTATGAGATAGATCATCCGGGTCTCAGTTTGTCTATATCTAAAACTATTGATAGGTCAGTCTATCGGTATATCATTTTCTTTGTATGTGATGCATCAGTGACTCAAAATACATTAGGTTTTACATAGTAAAATTTTGGGCGTCGGCCAGTCACTCTATCACTAGGTCGGGTGTTAGTAGGTCAGGAATCCATAGGTTAGGTGTTGGTAGGTCACACAACGATAGGTCAGGTGTCGATAGGTTAGGAATTGGTAGGTCAGGCATCAATGTCACATGAATATATTAGTTAGGCATTGGTAGGTCAGGCATCGGTAGGTCAAAAGTCAGTAGCTTAGGTGTTCTTAGTTCAGGCATTATTAGGTCATACATAGCAAAATTTTTCTAACTAGTCTGTTGGTGTAACAAAATAATAAAATAGATCAAGATTCTATGTAACCATAATTAAATATAATTTAACATTATGAATCATGATACAACAAGCTAAAATGTTATTAATCACAATGTAAAATGAATCAAAATTAATCGTTATTTTTTATCATTATTTTTGAGCATGATTTGTGAACATTATTGATGAGCATGATTTGTGATCATGAAAACTAGAAGTTGCTAAAAAAATGATGTATCTCTATTTGTGTCTATGCTGAACATCAGAATATTCATTACACCTTTTTCAAGCATTACATCACATTTCATAAACTTTTTTCATCCTAAAGTGGATAAATTTTTTGGAATCGAGTGGGGGAATTCTAGTATTTATCTCATCCAACAATGTCGTCAAGATTCTTCCGATAAAAATCAAGGAGTATTTATCTTTTTTAAACCTCATCATGAATATAGTAGCATAGTCCTTGTTTTTAATAAATTAACCACATTATTTTACTCCCACAAGTAGTAAAGTATTTATAATTAATAATCATTTATCAATTCCATCCATTTAATTTGTTGCATGTTCAATTCATAACATGTGGATATATATTTTAGAATCCTGGGGAAAGTATGTGTCTCACCCATTCCTCTATAGATAATTTCTTTGCCAAAACATGTGTTTCAAATATCACTCCTTCCATTTCCAAATCATTAATTCCCTGTATTTACATAATATTCTTTAAATTGTGGGATAAATAAGAGATTTGCGTATCATTTTTCATCAAAAAATTACCCAAAGCCTTTTTTGAAGAATACCTATATTAAATAAACTCTTCCACACTGTAGGGAAATGTAATTGTAGGTGAAATGACCGACCAATTGTCAATGTAATGATCTATCCAGAATAACACTACTCTTATTAGTGTCAATATGGATATGGATTGTAGAGAAATTATATTTTGACATAATGAATTAGTGATTTCCTTATATCCCAAAAAAGTAAAATGATCATGTTACAATAGTCATTATAGGCCATTTCATAAAAAATATGTCATTGATAGATCTACTAATAGGACCATTCTTATAATTACATTACCTTGGCATGAAACTTTCTATATCCAAAATTAACTCATGAAAAATAAATCGTACAATTTCCCCTTTGTCTTGGTTTTTATCTCCATTTACTATTGATCTTCACGATGTTCCTTAAATATTTATTATATAAGAATATCATCAATATTGAAAACCAAAAAGTTATCATGGAATTATATAAAATAAAATTTCAATTAGAATCATGATCATCATGGTATATCTCAAATTTTTTAACAAAATCACTATAAATTCATAGTTATCATACCCCTTATTGGAAGGTTTATTGAATGTATAATCCATTTTTCCTCAACAGATGACATAATGATAAAGATCATTCTTTTAAAAGTATCAAGATCATTTATGTTTATTGAATAGATAATACATATGAGGTAGGGTATTATATTTATTGAACATGGTTTTATTAATGTCATGATAATAATTTTTTTTTACACATTTACCCACCCTTCCTTATGAAATAGAGGAAAGGTTCACCCCATAGTGAAGAACTGTGGCATATGATTCCCCAGTACAAATTGTCTAGTTGTTTCTTCTTCAATTATTCAAATTAAAAGGGTTCAATTTTATACTATATCATGTATATATGAATGTTTTGGTGTTATATTTTTATATTAAAATCAGTGTCATAAATAGTTGAAAATCTTGATGTTAATCTATAAATAATTTATTATATGTTGATACATTGGGTATAAAATAAATGTTTAATTACATCCTCATCATTTCAGCCAAGAGACCCTTATTGAATGGAATCATAAGGAATATTATATTATTTTCATACATAGGGAGTTTACAATCATTATTTCCTTGATAAATGATAATAGGATGATTTGAAAAATGAAATGACACTCCATTATCCTAATAATTTATATGTGGATTATATAGTGAATGCTAACTCATACTAAATATTTTTTCAAAATCAATCATAGGAAGAAGAATTATACAATATCAGTATTCCCATAGGGGTTTCACTGTGTGTTTATTTGTCATTGTTTTGGTTAGGGAATACACATTCTATGAAATATTATGTCATGTAATTTGTTGGGATGAGTCAGAATTAACTAATGTATTACCCGATCATGAATATTTTGGGTTAGGGAAATTGATGGAGCTGGTGAATTTACTTTTTAAAAAATAATAGTGAATAATTTAATCAATATAAAAAAGTATACTCTGAAACACGAAATATGTTGATATAATCAATGAAAAATGTATATCAAATTATTTAATGGAAATTATATAAAATTGATGTGAAAATTAAAATGAAGAATATTAATGAAAACATTTTACTTTTTAGAGAATCATAGAAATGGCACCTAAAGGAACCCCTATATCCCCTCCCCATGGTAATAATAATGAGGTCCTGTATAATAATAAGATTGGTTTAAAGGAGAACCATGAAACCCAAATTATCGTATTTTTAATATAAATTGAGAACCTAAAAAACACATTCATTTAATAGAATATAATGAAACTCAATCCATCGACTTGAATGGATGAACAAGAACAGAATAAGTAGATGGAAAATATAGTAGATGAAATTATTAATTCTATTCCACTTATAATGAATAAACAAATCTCTGTTCTAAAATAATTAGAACAATATATAATATGGGATATAGAGTTATAAGAAGCGATTTTCAATATATTTTACAAAAATAATCAATTCAATAAGTGAGAATGAGTTATATGTAGATAAATCAAGAGTAATTTTGTTCCTTTTATGAATTCAGTAAAGAAAAAACTCTTCATTATTTGGTTATATGATCTCCTTATATGATGAACACTTTTATTATTCATTTTGAATGAATGTGGAATTTGAAACCTTAAATACCTATTGAGTTATTAAATCAATTGAAGATAAAAGATCCTTTTTTAGATATACACTAAATTCAATGAATTTTAAATCCTCCCTGTGACTCCCTTTATGGCCTCCATGAAGTGGCATGTTCATATTGGTTGAGTTATGATATTAATGACCCAAATAATGAAATTAATTACCATAATATATACTCCACCATATTAGTATTACATTTGTAACCAAATACCTTATATCCTCCACTAAGTAGATAGTGGTATACTCAGGCAGAACAAATTCTTTATGCTTTATCGACCTTTTAAAGATCTACATAAGTATTCTAGTGGAGCTTCTATGGATATAGGTGTTCTTCTCTATGTTACCAATTATCCAGTGCTATGTTAATTCATATAATTTGAATGATTCCCATTGAAAAAAAACTAAATATCACTTAATTATATTTTCCGTCATACTATAATAACTCAAAATAAACAAACAAAATACACAATAGACGTGATTAAAAATAAAATAAATCTATATAGTGTATGGTATCATTAAAAAATTACACATTATGGTATAATAATCTCCCACTTTTGATGATCACAGCAACATGATAAAATAATCATGATAATGAAGGGAGAAATGAATAAAATGAATTGGTTTATTAAATTTTCATTTATTCGCGACTCCCCCTTTATGATAATTTGTGACAACATTTTCCCACATGATTAAACATTATTAGAAATCAATATTCACTTATCATTTAACACCATCAAAAACATGAGCACGGTTATTTTTTCTTAAATTAAAATATAAAACTCAACTGATAGAGAGATAATATTAGATAATATTATAATGTAAAATAACATTTACAAAATATATAACACGATTTTACATAATCAAAATATAAATATATAACTTCCTTTAAGAAAATATTGGAATAATAAGTCAGCTAGGTATAGAAACTATCATTCCCAAAAATATAATATGATAATGGTATTATGTTAAACTAGTAATATATATAATAACAATTAGTATCACACTTATAATAAAGGATAAATAAGGACTCAAAATGAAAAAAAACACATTAAAATTGAAATTTTGTTAATAATTATTTTAACCATGTATAAAATGTCTCAAATATCTTTTATAAAATTTTCAATGAATTTGGACTATATAAATCATGATTTTAAGATGTTATAGTCATGATATCACTTTATTTAGCATAAGAAGAAACTTTAGAACATGTTTACACAATAGGAAGGATAATGATAAATGATCATTAAAAAATACCCCAAAATAAATGAAATTTGATCATATTATAAGATTTAAAGAAATAAAGAATTTTAGATATGAAGTAGAGATAAAAAATAAAGTGTATATAAATTTAAAATTCAATGATAAGAGATAAACTCTTGATTCTAGAGAAGTTTGAAGAAAGAAAATATAATAATTTGAAAATATATACAGCTTCCCTTAAATGATATCATAGTTGAGTTATATGTATCGTATCCCTAAAAATGGAAAAATTGAATATTTTACAAATAAAGTTCATTCCTCTTAAGAAAACACCTAAATGATAGAGGATATATTTTTTAAATCAATAAATAGGTATTTGGAGAGCATTAATTTTTTAATAGAAAATGAAAAAAGGTGAATGATGGGTGTGTTTATATAGGAATTCATTATTTCATTCCAATAACTGAATAGAAACCACAAAAATAATAACCAAAATGATATGAATCATAAGCACCATTTTAATCAGATTATACCCTATGTTCTATGGTAACTGGTATCTGTAGGTGGGTTTAATAATGAGTACACATTCCTACATATTTATTTATGGGGTGGGATGGTTTCAAATAATTCATCATCCAAAAGCACTTTACATCCATTAAAAAATTACTAAATAAAGAATGTATGTTTTTTTGGAATCATCCTCTATATAATCCAACATTTGATGTATTACCTTTAATTCATATAATTTATGTATTTTCTATTTGATAGACGAGAGACTGTATCAATTATACGGCTTGGGTGCCCCTCATTTGTAGCATCAAGGGAATGCATACAAATAACCACTTCTAAATATTTATATCCTCCCATTGAATCTAATTCATTATTCATATCCATCCAGTATGAAATCTAATAAATCTTAGACTCCTCCATTTATTTATAATTCTTCCTTTTTTTTCTTAATATGAACCACCAGAGGTGTTTCTTTAAATTATTAAGATGGATCATCAAAAATTTTTAAGTGATTTTGATATTTCATTTAAGATATATCTAAAATATATAATAAATAATCTATTTCTAGGATGATAAAGATTTATTTTCCAATATTCTATAGAATGATAGGAGTCAACCCCCCTCACATTGATATTAAAACATTAATGTCAAGGTGGAAAGCATTTATAAATCACTTTAAGAAGAAAAATAGATTATATCATGTAGATGCTTGTATTTGACATTCCAACGAGTTATAGTGGAAAATAAATAAAGTAAATAATTTAAAATTACATTTTGGTACTCCTGGGTGTTTGGTATGGTTATCATAAGATGATTTTGTGATGGAAGTAATTTAGGTTCATAAAAATTATAACGTAAATATTTTGGGATCCAATTGTGATTATATTTTTCTAATAATTTTAGAATAAATGTAGATTGATATAGACCATACAGGTCAGGAATTATTGTATTCTCAGTTATAGATAATAAACCCATATTTAATAATATATTTTAAATATATTTTTTGAATCAGATGTCATAAAATCTGTTGTTTTTAAATATGTTTTGATTTTATTTAAAAACAGAAAAACCATTATTATTTATTTTAATAAAACACGTAACGAAGAATATTATAATAGTTTTTTTTCCTTTTTGAAAAATAGAGAGATTGTTTTTATATCCTTGATTTTTTTTAAAAACATTACCTTTTGGATTTTTTTAATTTATAATCAAAATATAAATTTTCTTTTAAAATAAGATTCATCTCATTTAAAAGTTGATCCTTTCAATTAAGAATATGTTTATATATATTTTAATGATTTATATATGTTAAATATGTTCATTATGAAATATTTCAATTCATTTTTTTAATATAAATAATTTATAAGAATTTCAATGTTTGGGGAGAGAGGGATGGGAATGAGAGAGGAACATAATTAATATTACTACATTAAGATGTACCATTAGTTATTTAAAAGTATATTTTCAAGTTCTTAAAATTGAAATTGAATCTTCACTATCACCAAAAGTGGATAAATTTAGAGATATATTATTGGTGATGAAGTAATTATGAATTTGATGCAGATATGAAAATTAAAATTATAAATGGACATGGGAAGTTTGGTAATGAATCTTAGAAATAATACCTAATGGTATGTCTATGTATCTTATACAGGAGAACAATCACTAAGTAATATATAATAAAACTCCTTGTTTTAAGAAGAACCTTGAATCCCAAAAACAATTTTTTATAGAAAAACAGAACCTCAAAAATACTTTATTTTAATATAGTATAAAGAACAAAAATCCATTGGTTGTAATCGATTATAAAGAACTAATGATATATTGGGAGAAGTCAATAAATGAATTTATTAAATGGAATGACATTAAAATTTATATGATTATCCATTTTTTTAAATAATTAGAACAACACAGAATAGGTGATTAATAATTATATTATGCGAGAGACAATGAGTATAACAAAAACCACTTATTAAAAGGTGAAACAATGATTCATAAGAAGATAAGTATTTTTTTGTCATTGGTTAATGTCAATAAAGAACATGCCATTGTATATTTGGTTCCTAGATATTCTTAGTTGATGAACTCATTTATTATACCTTTTCAATGGATGCTTAACATAGATCTATAAAGATGTTTGCATATTATGATATAAAACTGATAAAATAGCCTTTCATTTGAATCACAAAAAAATTTGATAATGATTGAAACATACATAATCTTTAATTTATATCCCAAATAAGGTATTATTGTCCACACAGTTGAGCTGCAATATTAAAGGCACAAACATGGAAATATATGAATATAATAAATTTACCCCTAAACAAGATGTCCAAAACACCACTTGATACCAAATAGACATCACCATGTATCCATTGAGATTCACAGTTATGCACCCATTATGGCTTCTAACACTAGTGATATTGTGAAATCCATTATCTATCGAGTGGTAATTCTATAGGATTTTGAGTTCATCCATATGATATCAGATTGAAATTGCTTCACTATTGATCAAATAATGAATAGATCCCTTTTAAAAACATTTATTTCAAAACAAGTTCTAGTTAATTCCTTTATAATTACTCAAATGATACATAAATAATATACTTGAAATAGTTGAAATGAGTTAGAACAAATTTAGTGTTTTTGTGCGCATTAAACCAAATTACACTTAGTAGTATATATATAATTAGATAAAGAATATTTCTCCTTACTTTATTATCATCATCTACCTATGTAGTACTAATCCTGAATTCACTTCCATGTTCTTTGAATTTGGGTAGTTATGGGGGCTAATTTTCATTATTTTATTGAGGGTTGTGTCACCGATTTTAATAATTTTTCAACTCCATTCACTTGAACTATTGATGAGTGGGTGGATAATTTAATGGTACTATCTTATCGTATCGTTCATTTGTCAAACTGTTAGCCTTAGTTTTACAGCTTTGGTATTGCTTTCTCATTTTCCAAATATATAATAGTTCCATGATAGCATGATAAAATTAATCCGATTATTTATCCCTCATATATTACTTATAAGAAATTGGGATTTCCTCCCACAATTCTCCTTATTATATGTGTGTCCATTATACTTTACATTCATTTTATTTTCAAAAAAATAAAATAAATTTTAAATATTATATTTACACATTTAGATAATATCAAAAAATATTTTGAATCTACTAAAGAATCTTATAGAAAATGATATTTTAAGACTTAATTTGAAGATTGTATAGAATATATTAGGTTTAAATTCAATATTGAATATGTATCTAGAAGAACAAAACACCAGTATTGTAAATTTTTCTTCATATGTTACAATAGCTTCATCATGAATTTTGAGCCATTCATAAAAATTATCTATTAATTTTTGTTTGAATTGTATATGGAAAATAAATCCTCAAAAATATATTATTGAATAATTCATATTCCATAGATTCTACATTCTCATATTCCTAGTGACACGACCCGTCCTCGGGGCCCGTGTCGTGTCTACCCCAAGCCTGCCTTCCATAGGCCAGGGGCTGGCGACCAGCACCAAGGCGTAAATCCCAACAAAAGGGAAGGAATTTCCTTTGAAAAGTAAACAAGCACCACAGAGTAAGCAAACAGAAAAGTAAACACTAAGTAAAAACTGTAACAAGCTGTGCTGAAAGTAAAAGTGGCCAGAAATACAAGCCCAACTGTAAAGTACAACTGAAAGGGAAAAACAACAACTGAAAAGAAAAGCCGCAGCGTCGAGCCGTCACCTGGAAGTCCCACCTGAAGGGTGGGTACAGATAGCCTCTACTGCTCCTCGGGTCCACCTGACCGCTCCGAGTATGTCCCGTCCAGTGGTCCACCTCCAGGTACCATTTTGCTCCGCAAGCCTCCACCACGATCAGCGTTGTCCGTCGTCTGCATCCAACACAATGAAGTGCGGGCATAGCCCGTGCAGGGGTGAGTATAACGATACTCAGTGGGTAGCCCGAGACCCTCAAGGTCTCACTAAAAACAACGAGGATAACCACAAAGAAGATCTCAACAGATAACCTCTACTTAGGTATATTCCCATACATATACCTAAGTTATCAAGTAACCCATCTCAATCATGAGAAAACACCAAGATTATGAAATCAACGGATAATCACTACCCAGGTATATGCCCATACATATACCCAAGTTATCAAGTGACCCATCTCAATCATGAGGAAACACAAAGATCAAAGACTCAGCTCAAACTAAGATTTTTATTGTCGAAACAGCAACTGCCGAAGAACCCCGTCTCTTGAGTGTACAATGGTCCTGTCACGACTCCGAGGTACTGCTCACTAACCTAAGACTGCTGTAGTACTCCACCTATCGAGTACTGCGGGCCAGCTGCTACAACCATGCGCTCTCCCGTGCCGCTACAACCAAACGATCCTCCGTCGTGGGTCTGCCGCTACAACCAAGCACCCCCATGTGCCGCTAAAACCAAGTGCTCCCATGTGCCGCTACAACCAAGCGCTCCCATGTGCCCCTACAACCAAGCGCACCTCTGTCGTGGGTCTGCCGCTACAACCAAGCGCTTCCATGTGCCTCTACAACCAAGCGCACCTCTGTCGTGGCTCTGCCGCTACAACCAAGCACTCCCCTGTTCCGCTACAACCAAGCGCACCTTTGTCGTGGGTCTGCCGCTACAACCAAGCGCTCCCCTGTGCCGCTACAACCAAGCGCACCTCTGTAACACACCGAGTCGTTCGATCAGCAGTCATCGGGTCTCAGTCAGCTACACGATCTCCGTACCTCGCACTCTCATCTCTGGGAGGGTTTGCTCCACGAGCTGCTGGTCGATACTAAAAGTATCACAAGGTTCCACCAAGAATTATCTCTCAAGGAACTCATCGTCACTGGGGTCTCAACACAACAGACGACACGTCTATCGGACGCCCGGTCTGTGAGTTATTAGCCTTTTCGTCCCAGGGGCCCGGTTGGTTTCGTAAGCGAACCAACCCGGCTGTACCTCAACTTTACCCCGAACTCTCATGGGGTATACCCATATGGACCACTTCTCGATGAGATCACCAACGACGCTGACGGTTCGTCAAACGGACTTCCGGTCTGAAAGATATCAACTTTTCCATTCCAGGGGCCCTGTTGGTTTCAGGTACAATCCAGCCCGGCCACTATCCAACTGCATCCAAAACTCGGGTGGAGGATGCCAAAAGTTCCGTATCATTAACAGGAACGCAACGCAACAGACGGCGCGTCAATCGGACGCCCGATCTGGAAGTTATTGCCTTTTTCATTTCAGGGGCCCGGTTGGTTTCATGAGCGAACCAACCCGACCAAAATCCGACGGCACCCAAACCTCGAGCGGAGTAAGTCAAAAGATCCGTCTCACTTAGAGGGATTTACCAAAGTTGATGGTACGTCAATCAGACGTTCGGAGCTCAAGATATGAGTGTTTCCGCTCCGAGGGCCCGGTTGGTTTCGTGTACGAACCAACACGGTCGAACACAAAGTATTCCGAAACCTTGAGTGCGATATAAAGAAACCACTGTCTCGATCCAAGGATCGCGTTGCCGCTGACAGCGAGTCATTTGGAGGCCCGTAGCTCAAGTTACATGCATTTTACCAAAAACGGTCCGAAAACGGGGGGTCCGGGCCTTGCCCGACCCGGCCCGACCCCCCCGGGGGTCGGCCAAACTGGGTCGACCCGACCCGGTCCGACTCAGTCCGGTCCGGCCAGGGCGCGGCCCGGCCAGTCGGACCGGCCTGGCTCGGTTCGGCCGAGCGTCCGAATGGCCGTGCGCCGCGGGGCGCTGCCCCCGCGGTTTGGAGGTGTCGCGCCCCCCCGCGTGGGGCCGCGCTGGATCAAAGGACGCGGCTTTGCCACCCCGAGTGCCTCGCACAAATGATCCAGAGTCATGTTGTTGACCACCTGTAGGACTTGTCCTCTTGGACCCCTGCGTCATCCGTCTACTGCCCACTGCAGAAGACTCTGCCGCATGCCAGCAAGTGGTGGGTCCTGCTGCAGGAGACTGCTCAGCATGGAAACTCTCCACTAAGAGGGCTCGCTCCAACACCCCTGCCTGAGTCGGAATGTTGAGAGAGATCATCGAAGCCCTGATCTCATGCCTCAGTCCCTGCTCGAAGGTCCGGGCCCAAAAGAACGGGTCCTGTACCATATCTGTGGAGTAGCGCGAGAGATCAGTAAATCTCGCCGAGTACTGGGCCACTGTCATGCTGTCCTGCCACAGTTGTAGAAGCTCCTGGATGCGCACCGCTCGGAGGGTGGCTGGGACGAACTCGGAGCGGAAGATGCTCTCAAAGTCCGTCGAGAGGAGAGATGTCTCGTCGTGCACCTGGCGCATCAAGCTCTACCATCTGCCTGCTGCCGCGTGTAGGAGGCTCGCTACGAGGATCACCATGAGGTCTGCTGGTGTCCTCACTAATCTGAAAACCCATACAACTGCCTCTAGCCAGTCCTCAGCAGCCTGAGGGTCCGTCTCCCCGCGGAACCTGGGCGGTCGCTGGCGCTGGAACTCAAGCAGTGCACTAAGGCGACGTGCATCGTCAGCTGCTGGGGCTGGTAGCATCGGTGGCTCTGTGGGTATAGGTAGCGCCGGTGCCTCAGCTGTCAAAGGGCCCTGTACCGAGTCCTTGACGCTCAGTGGGCTCTCGCCACGCACATCGCTCGGAACCCTAGCTGGCTGCTGTCGTGGGGCCATCCTGAAAAGGGAACAGGTGTTCCACGGTCAAAACATTATACCTGGTGAGATAACATAATGTAATCACAAAACAAAGTTGAAACACACATGCAATCAATGTTTTCGTGCATTAAATCAGAAATCAGAAGTCAGGGTCCTGGTGTACGGATACGTCGGCCGCCACACCAACACTGGACTCCCTGGACTGATAACCACACCCAATACACTAAACACTATTGCTTCACATAGAAGAAAGATCAGAGTCTGCGGTAGAATAGACCACCTCTGATACCAATTTGTCACGACCCGTCCTCAGGGCCCGTGCCGTGACTACCCTGAGCCCGCCTTCCATAGGCCAGGGGCTGGCGACTAGCACCAAGGCGTAAATCCCAACAAAAGGGAAGGAATTTCCTTTGAAAAGTAAACAAGAACCACAGAGTAAGCAAGCGGAAAAGTAAACACTAAGTAAAAACTGTAACAAGCTGTGCTGAAAGTAAAAGGGGCCGGAAATACAAGCCCAACTATAAAGTACAACTGAAAGAAAAAAAACAACTGAAAAGAAAAGCCACAGCGTCGAGCCGTCAGCTGGAAGTCCCACCTGAAGGGTGGGTACAGATAGCCTCCACTGCTTCTCAGGTCCACCTGACCGATCCGAGTATGTCCCGCCAAGTGGTCCACCTCCAGGTACCGTCCTGCTCCGCAAGCCTCCACCACGATCAGCGCTGTCCGTCATCTGCATCCAACACAACGAAGTGCGGGCATATCCCGTGCAGTGGTGAGTATAACGATACCCAGTGGGTACCCCGAGACCCTCACGGTCTCACTAAAACCAATAAGGATAACCACAAAAAAGATCTCAACAGATAACCTCTACTTAGGTATATGCCCATACATATACCTAAGTTATCATGTAACCCATCTCAATCATGAGGAAAACACCAAGATTATGAAATCAACGGATAACCACTACCCAGGTATATGCCCATACATATACCCAAGTTATCAAGTGACCCATATCAATCATGAAGAAACACAATGACCAATGACTCAGCTCAAACCGGGATTTTCATTGTCGAAACCGCAACTGCCGAAGAACCCCGTCTCTAGAGTGTACAGTGGTCCTGTCACGACTCCGAGGTACTGCTCACTAACCTAAGACTTCTGTAGTACTCCTCCTATCGAGTACTGTGGGCCAGCTGCTACAACCAAGCGCTCTCCCGTGCCGCTACAACCAAACGCTCCTCCGTCGTGGGTCTGCCGCTACAACCAAGCGCCCCCATGTGCCACTACAACCAAGTGCTCCCATGTGCCGCTACAACCAAGCGCTCCAATGTTCCGGTACAACCAAGCGCACCTCTGTCGTGGGTCTGACGCTAGAACCAAGCGCTCCCCTGTGCCCCTACAACCAAGCGCACCTCTGTCGTGGGTCTGCCGCTACAACCAAGCGCTCCACTGTGCCGCTACAACCAAGCCCACCTCTGTCGTGGGTCTACCGCTACAACCAAGCGCTCCCATGTGCCGCTACAACCAAGCACACCTCTATAACACACCGAGTCGTTCGATCAGCAGTAGTCGGGTCTCAGTCAGCTACACGGTCTCCGTACCTCGCACTCTCGTCTCCGCGAGGGTTCGCTCCACGAGCTGCTAGTCGATACTAAAATTATCACAAGGTTCCATGAAGAAGTATCTCTCATGGACCTCTTCATCACTGGGGTCTCAACACAACAGACGGTGCGTCAATCGGACGCCCGGTCTGTGAGTTATTAGCCTTTTTGTCTCAGGGGCCCGGTTGATTTCGTAATTGAACCAACCCGGCCGTTTCTCAACTGTACCCCGAACTCTCATGGGGTATACTCATAGGGACCGCTTCTCGACGAGATCACCAACGCCGCTGACGGTTCGTCAAACGGACGTCTGGTCTGAAAGATATCAGCTTTTCAGTTCCAGGGGCCTGGTTGGTTTCAGATACAATCCAGCCCGGCCACTATCCAACTGCATCCAAAACTTGGGCGGAGGATGCCAAAAGTTTTGTATCGTCAACAGGAACGCAACGCAACAGACGGCGCGTCAATCAGACGCCCGTACTTGAAGTTATTGGCTTTTTCATTCTAGGGGCCCGGTTGGTTTCGTGAGAGAACCAAACCGACCGCACTCCGACGACACCCAAACCTCGAGCGGAGTAAGTCAAAAGATCCGTCTCACTTAGAGGGATCCACCAAAGTCGACGGCACATCAATCGGACGTCCGGAGCTCAAGATATGAGCGTTTCCGCTCCCAGGGCCCGGTTGGTTTCGTGTACGAACCAACCCGGCCAAACTCAAAGTATTCCGAAACCTTGAGTGCGATATACCGAAACGACCGTCTCAATCCAAGGACCGCGTTTCCGCTGACGGTGAGTGGTTTGGAGGCACGTATCTAATTTTATGGGCATTTGACTGAAAATGGTCCGAAAATGGGGGATCCGGGCCCGGGCCGACCCGGTCCGCCTCGGTCCGGTCCGGCCAGGGCGCGGCCCGGCCGGTCGGACCGGCGTGGCTTGGTTCGACCGAGCGGCCGAATGACTATGCGCCGCGGGGCGCTGCCCCCGTGGTCTGGAGATGCCGCGGCCCCCTGCGTGGGGCCGCGCTGGATCAAAGGACGCGGCTTTGCCGTGTCCGAGTTCATCGGACCCGCGTGACCGCGGGTCCGTGGGCCCCTGGAGTCGCTTCGGTGGTCTGATTCTGTTCCCGTCTGCGCCGATCCTCCTCCCGGGACTCGTTCTTCACTGCGTAATCATCAAACTGCCCTTGCGTCACGATTTTCCATCGCCCGCCAAATCCGCTCAACCACGAAGAACGGCGGAGGGTTTTCGGGCCGTGTTCGTTTGGCCTGCACCATCCGCGTTAGATAAAAACAACGGAGGATTTATTCAACACATGAATACATATCCGAAAACAATTTTAGTGAAATAAAATTGTTTTTTCAATCGAGTTCTTCATTTTGAACGGAAATAACACGGGAATAAAAACATCCAAATAAAAATCCCTACCTTGACAAGTCGTCGCGCGTGAGAGTTCTTCGTGGAATTGCTCATTGCGGAAGGAGGGGTTCGTCGTGTCGTGGAAGGTGTCGCGTCGTCGCGGAATCTGACGTTGCGTCGACGAACTCAACGGACCAAGAAACAACAGATTTAATTATAAATAATTAAATCCGTGTTTCGGTAAAAACCACAAAGGAAAAAATTAAAAGAAAACCGAAACCCTCACCTCAACGGATGATCAATGGTTTTATGTGTTGCGGATTAAAGAACGTTGCTGAAGAACATCGCGGGAGAGGAAACGTCGGCGTCGCGGCACACAGCGTCGCGTCGTTGATTTCCGCGGGTTCGGCATTCTTCATCGGAGGCCGGCGTTCTTCGCATTCTTCGCGTTCTTTGCGTATTTTTCAAAGGAGGATGAAGGCTCAAGAACTCTGAAAAAACCTCTCAACGAGTAATCCTCCAAATGACGTGTTGGTCTTAATTTATTATTACGCCAACAAACGAAAAAGAGGTAGGTAACAACCCATTAATTCGTAGAATTAATTCAACGAAAGAAACTGCCCATTTAATTCACGAATAAAACCACCCAATTAAATGGTGCGTTAAGAATTTAAGAAAACGCGTCAGTTGACTTTCATAATGATGGGTTTTCGCGGGTGCGTTACTTAGCGGAAAAGAAACGGCGGGGGTCATGCGGGACCCACCTCACAAATATCCTACCGTGAGGGTAGGATATTTCTGGATAGCATCCTATCCGGATCAACTCAGCATAAGCTGCTTTTAAGGGGCTTCCGAGTGGCTTCCAAGTGGCTTACGTGAAATAAAATAAAGTTGTCAAACAATTTATTTTATTTCATAACTTTAAGCCCAAAAATTAAAAACCACACCTGAGCAAACGCAACTCCGGAAGAGGCGTTTCTAAGCAAATACCGGCGCGGCGATTTCATCGGTGCCCTCAGAATTCGATTCCGGGCAACAGTTCAAAATTTAGAAAAACCCGCTCGTCCGTTCACTGAACGTACCCGAGCCAAACTTCGGATCATGATTCCGGGCACACCGGGCCTCGGAATCAGGTTCCGTCAGAAACTGCGCTCTTGTAAAAATCCAAAGAAAATAAAAAAAAATTCCTTGAAATTTTCGGGTCTTTACATTTCTCCCACCACAGGGCTTTACGTCCCCGTAAAGCTTCACCACAAAATTAGTGATACAAAGGCGGTACTAAGCACGCATCTGAGCCTCCCGCTCCCAAGTGCTCTCCTGGAGGTTCCCGAGCTGCCATCTGAAGCGAAATAGAGGAATCGATCATCCACGTAGGACCCACTTCTGTCGATCCTCAATCTCAAGTGGCTTCCGCCTCCTGTCAGCAAAAGACTTCTGCCGGCTCTGAGCTATCCTCATCCGCTCCTGGATGACCTGGACCTTCTCTGGTCCTACAAGAGCTGCTGTGATTTCTTCTTTTCCGATAAGAGAAATCTGGTCTCATCTCCTGGATGAACCACTTTCTTTGCCTAATACTGTCAATCTCGACATGGATGATACTAATCCATACCAAGGATGACGTTGTAAGGTCTCGATGCTTCTACCTAGAGATCCAACCGTTACTCTCGCCTCCAAGGGTTGAGTCACACTGTCGGCATCAGTGTGTGATAACTGGGTCTCCTCCAGTAGATGTCTCACAAGTGAGGGTCAAGTCAACAGTCAAAACTGGAACCTCTTAGTAACAACACAAGAGAGGACATGGAAGTAAATGCCACAAGAAAAGGTGTCTTTTATTACTGCAGCTCAAGTACAAAGACACAAAGCATCTACAAACATACATCAAAAAAACTAGAAGCAACATGAACAAAAGTCTCCAGGTCTGGAGCTAGTCCCGCTCCTGTCCATCTACTCCCAGAGCTCCATGATCATAGGCCTCAACTGCCTGAAGCTGAGCTCTCCCATGTCCTCATATCCCCTGCGGTCAGGGTGGACCTCCTGGTGGTGGTGGTGGCAACACCCCGAAGCATCGTCCACCTCCAGCTGCACGACCAGCTCCCCTGCCATGGCCGCCTACTCCTTGCGGCCCGCCCTGATCGAACCTCTGCCTCTGCCTGGGGGGCCCTTCTTCCATCTGTTGGTCATCCGTATGGCGGGTCGGACAGTCACGAGCCATGTAACCAATTTCGCTGTAGGAGTAACACTACCCTCTCATGGAAAGTCGTTGCCCACCTTGAGTGCCTCGCACAAACAATCCAGAGTCATGTTGTCGACCACCTGTAGGTCTAGTCCTCTTGGACCCCTGCGTCATCCGTCTACTGCCCACTGTAGAAGACTCTGCCACATCCCGGCAAGTGGTGGGTCCTGCTGCTAGAGACTTCTCAGCAAGGAAACTCTCCACTAATAGGGCTCGCTCTAACACCCCTGCCTGAGTCGGAATGTTGAAGGAGATCATAGAAGCCCTGATCTCGTGCCTCAGTCCCTGCTCGAAGGTCCGGGCCCGGATGAACGGGTCTCGTACCATATCTGTGGAGTAGCGCGAGAGATCAGTAAATCTTGCGGAGTACTAGGCCACTATCATGCTGCCCTGCCGTAGATGTAGTATCTCCTGGATGCGCACCGCTCGGAGGGTGGCTCGGACGAACTCGGTGCGGAAGATGCTCTCAATGTCCGTCTAGTGGAGAGATGTCTCGTCGTGCACCTGGAGCACCATGCTCCACCATCTGCCTGCTGCCATGTGCAAGAGGCTCACTGTGAGGATCACCATGAGGTCTGCTGGTGCCCTCACTAATCTGAAAACCCGTACAACTGCCTCCAGCCAGTCCTCGGTGGCCTGAGGGTCCGTCTCCCCGCGGAACCTGGGCGGTCGCTGGTGCTGGAACTGATGCAGTGCACTAAGGCGACGTGCATCGTCAGCGGCTGGGGCTGGTAGCATCGGTGGCACTGCAGGTATAAGTACCGCCGGTGCCTCAGCAGTCAAAGGGCCCTATACCGAGTACTCGACACTCGGTGGGCTCTCGCCACGCACATCGCTAGGAACCCTAGCTGGCTGCCGTCGTGGGGCCATCCTGAAAAGGGAACAGGTGCGCCACGGTCAGAACAGTATACCTGGTGAGCTGACATAAAGTAATCACAAAGAAAACTTGAAACACACATGCAATCAATGTTTTCGTGCATTAAGTCGGAAATCAGAATTCAGGGTCCTAGTGTAGAGATATATCGGCCGCTGCACCAACACTGGACTCCCTGGACTGATAACCACACCCAATACGCTAAACACTATTGCTTCACATAGAAGAATGATTAGAGTCTGCGGTAGAACCGACCACCTCTGATACCAATTTGTCACGACCCGTCCTCGGGGCCCGTGCCGTGACTACCCCAAGCCCGCCTTCCATAGGCCAGGGGCTGGCGACTAGCACCAAGGCGTAAATCCCAACAGAAGGGAAGGCATTGCCTTTGAAAAGTAAACTACCACCACAGAGTAACCAAGCAGAAAAGTAAACACTAAGTAAAAACTGTAACAAGCTGTGATGAAAGTAAAAGGGGCCGGAAATACAAGCCCAACTGTAAAGTACAACTGAAAGGGAAAAAAAACAACTGAAAAGAAAATCCACAACGTCAAGACGCCAGCTAGAAGTACCACCTAAAGGGTGGGTACAGATAGCCTCCACTGCTCCTCGGGTCCACCTGACCGCTCCGAGTATGTCCCGCCCAGTGGTCCACCTCCAGGTACCGTCCTGCTCCGCAAGCCTCCACCACGATCAGCGCTGTCCGTCGTCTGCATCCAACACAACGAAGTGTGGGCATAGCCCGTGCATGGGTGAGTATAACGATACTCAGTGGGTACCTCGAGACCCTCAAGGTCTCACTAAAACCAACGAGGATAACCACAAAGAAGATCTAAACAGATAACCTCTACTTAGGTATATGCCCATACATATACCTAATTTATCCAGTAACCCATCTCAATAATGAGTAAATCACCAAGATTATGAAATCAACGGATAATCACTACCCAGGTATATGCCCATACATATACCCAAGTTATCAAGTGACCCATCTCAATCATGAGGAAACACAAAGATCAAAGACTCAGCACAAACCAGGATTTTCATTGTCGAAACCGCAACTACCGAAGAACCCCGTCTCTAGAGTGTACAATGGTCCTGTCATGACTCCGAGGTACTGCTCACTAACCTAAGACTGCTGTATTACTCCACCTATCGAGTACTGCGGGCCAGCTGCTACAACCAAGCGCTCTCCCGTGCCGCTACAACCAAACGCTCCTCCGTTGTGGGTCTGCCGTTACAACCAAGCGCCCCCATGTGCCGCTACAACCAAGTGCTCCCATGTGCCAATACAACCAAGCGCTCCCATGTGCCGCTACAACCAAGAGAACCCCTGTCGTGGGTCTTCCGCTACAACCAAGCGCTCCCCTGTGCCGCTACAACCAAGCGCACCTCTGTCGTGGGTCTGCCGCTACAACCAAGCGCTCCCCTGTGCCGCTACAACCAAGCGCACCTCTTTCATGGGTCTGCTGCGACAACAAACCGCTCCCCTGTGCCGCTACAACCAAGCGCATCTCTATAACCCACCGAGTCGTTCGATCAGCAGTCGTCGGGTCTCAGTCCGCTACATGGTCTCCGTACCTCGCACTCTCACCTCCAAGAGGGTTCTCTCCATGAGCTGCTGGTCGATACTAAAAGTATCACAAGGTTCCACGAAGAAGTGTCTCTCATGGACATCTTCATCACTGGGGTCTCAACACAACAGACGACGCGTCAATCGGACGCCCGGTCTGTTAGTTATTAGCCTTTTCGTCCCAGGGGCCCGGTTGGTTTTGTAAGGGAACCAACCCGGCCGTATCTCAACTGTACCCCGAACTCTCATGGGGTATACTCATAGGGACCTCTTCTCGACGAGATCACCAACACTGCTAACGGTTCGTCAAACGGACGTCAGGTCTGAAAGATATCAGCTTTTCCGTTCCAGGGGCCCGGTTGGTTTCGGGTACAATCCAGCCCGGACACTATCCAACTGCATCCAAAACTCGGGCGGAGGATGCCAAAAGTTACGTATCGTCAACAGGAACGCAACGCAACAGACGGTGCGTCAATCGAACGCTCGGTCTGGAAGTTATTGGCTTTTTCGTTCCAGGGGCCCGGTTGGTTTCGTGAGCGAACCAACCCGACCGCACTCCAACGACACCCAAACCTCGAGCGGAGTAAGTCAAAAGATCCGTCTCACTTATAGGGATCCACTAAAGTCGACACCATGTCAATCGGACGTCCGGAGCTCAAGATATGAGCGTTTCCGCTCCGAGGGCCCAGTTGGTTTCGTGTACGAACCAACCCGGCCAAACCCAAAGTATTCCTAAACCTTGAGTACGATATAACGAAACGACCGTCTCAATCCAAGGATCATGTTTCCATTGAAGACGAGTTGTTTGGAGGCACGTAGCTCAAGTTACGGGCATTTGACCGAAAACGGGGGGTCCGGCCAGGGCGCAACTCGGCCGGTCGGACCGGCCTGGCTCGGTTCGGCCGAGCGGCCGAACGGCCGTGCGCCGCGGGGCGCTGCCCCCGCGGTCTGGAGGTGCCGCGGCCCCCCGCGTGGGGCCGTGCTGGATCAAAGGACGTGGCTTTGCCACGTCCGAGTGCGCCGGACCCGTGTGGCCGCAGGTCCGCGGGCGCCGCCGCGCCGGCGACCCGCGCCACCGGCGGCTTCCGCGGGCCACCGGATTCGCTCCGATGATCCGATTCTGTTCCCGTCTGTGCCGCTGCTCCTCCCGGGACTCATTCTTCACTGCGGAATCATCAAACTGCCCTTGCGTCATTATTTTCCGTCGCCCGCCAATTCCGCTCAACCACGAAGAATGACGGAGGGTTGTCGGGCCATGTTCGTTTGGCCCGCACCCTCCGGGTTAGATAAAAACAACGAAGAATTTATTCAACACATGAATACATATCCGAAAACAATTTTAATGAAATAAAATTGATTTGTGAATCGGGTTCTTCATTTTGAACGGAAACAACACAGGAATAAAAACATCCAAATAAAAATCCCTACCTTGACAAGTCATCACGCGTGAGCGTTCTTCGCGGAATTGCTCGTCGCGGAAGGAGGGGTTCATCGTGTCGCGGAAGGCATCGCGTCGTCGCGGAATCCTGCGTTGCGTCGACGAACTCAACGGACCAAGAAAAAATATATTTAATTATAAATAATTAAATCCGTGTTTCGGTAAAAACCACAAAGGAAAAAAATTAAAAGAAAACTGAAACCCTCACCTCAACAGATGATCAAAAGTTTTATTTGTTGCGGATTAAAGAACGTCGCCGAAGAACGTCGCGGGAGAGGAAACGTCGGCGTCGTGGCACACGGCATTGCGTCGTCGATTTTCGTGGGTTCGGCGTTCTTCGTCAGAGGCCGGCGTTCATCGCGTTCTTCACGTGATTCGCATATTTCGCGAAGGAGGATTAAGGCTCAAGAACTCTGACAAAACCTCTCAACGAGTAATCCTCCAAATGACGTGTTGGTATTAATTTATTATTACGCCAACAAACGAAAAAGAGGTAAGTAATGACCCATTAATTCGTAGAATTAATACAACAAAAGAAACTGCACATCTAATTTACAAATAAAACCGCCCAATTAAATGGTGCGTTAAGAATTTAAGAAAATGCGTCAGTTGACTTTCATAATGATGGGTTTTCGCGGGTGCGTTACTTAGCGGAAAAGAAACGGTGGGGCTCGTGCGGGCCCCACCTCACAAATATCCTAACAAGAGGGTAGGATATTTCTGGATAGCATCCTATCCGGATCAAATCAGCTTAAGCTGCTTTTAAGTGGCTTCAAGTGGCTTCCAAGTGGCTTAAGTGAAATAAAATAAAGTTTTCGAACAATTTATTTTATTTCTTAACTTTAAGCCCAAAAATTAAAAACCACACCTAAGCAAACAAAACTCCGGAAGAGGCGTTTCTAAGCAAATACCGTTGCTGCGATTTAATCGGTGCCCTCAGAATTCGATTCCGGGCACCGGTTCAAAAGTTAGAAAAACCCGCTCGTCCGTTCACTGAACGTACCCGAGCCAAACTTCGGAACATGATTCCGGGCACACCGGGCCTCGGAATCAGGTGCCGTCAGAAACTGCCCTCTTGTAAAATTCCAAAGAAAATTAAAAAAAATTTCCTTGAAATTTTCGGGTCATTACACCTAGTATTACAAATGACACTCCACCACTAGTCTTCATAACATTATAAGTGATAGAATTCCAAAATGATCATATAACAATAAAAGAACTATAGAAAGGAAAATATATTTTAAATTACATTAACCCATTGGCAAAAAACAATGGATTAGAAGACCCACTTAATTATGATGAAAGATTACATAAAAATTTATTTTATAGTGAGTTTCTACCATATTAGTGTTATTGGGAGAAAAAAATGATTTTGGTGGTTGAATATATCTTAATATAGTTGGGGAAGCTTTTCCATGAGGGTTTTCATTCAAAACATAATCTATTTTTGATCCCCATTGGTAAAATCTATAAATTTTCCACTACACTGATTATTAACATGGTTTTTTTAGGTTATCACTATTAATTATACAAAAATAAATTTGTAATAATCATATTTATATTTATATTTCTTCAGTAAATTACAATTGAAGCCTCTTATGAATTTTTATATAAAGTATGAAAATTATATTTTTGTTAGTGGGGGCCCATTAGATTTTACATAGTATAATGGCTATAGATCCTAAATATATTGTTCAAATAATCCATAACCATAGTTTCTACCTATAACAACCTCATCAGTCACCTTCATTTTTTTCATTATATGTCTCCCAACCAATGCTCTATGATATATTGATTGAATGTTGGATCAATTTATATTATTATATTTTCCAAATTCCCATAATTGATGAATAATATATTTTCTATATTACCCCAATAAATGTAATTCTACACAAACTACACTTCTAAAATGCTACAGCATGAATGGAAATTCTCTCAAACCAGTATTTGAACCTATACAAAATATAGGGTTACATGGATCCATTAACACATTGGAAACCCCCAAACTAAAAAATGCGTAAGGGTTACACATGAAACCCAATGGGGACGAAGAAAATCCCATAGAAGGGAACCTGTTCTCCTTATAGGAAATTTATTTCAATCTCCCAATATATAAAACACGAAATTTTCAATTCTAACAGGACTTGTTCACACTATATGTGTGAATATAACAATTTTTGATTTCAATTACTTGTAGTTGAATTAATATCTAATTAAACCTATTATGAGTTATTACACTTATATATATGTTCTTAAAAACCAAAATCAATCATTATTATTAAAATATATATATAGTTTATAGTAAAACCCTAAAATCAATGATTCATTAAAACATTAATATGGTATCCTATAGTTAGAAAAATACCACTGGATTTTCCATAGGGATTACGCTATTTTTCTATATTCTAATATCCAAAAGTACCAGATATTTTATATCATACCAACTATAAAAATCCTAGATAAAAATAAAATATATTGTCATATAATATCATGATTAAAATATTAAATATCGTAATAGTCCCACAATCTATGAATTGTATTGGTTATTATCTTGCTAATTAGTTGTATTAATACATTTTTTCAACATACTGCATGAATTTCTCTATAATAATTATCATCTAGAACTTTTTATAGATATTTCACATTATATAATCATATTTAGAAAATGGATAAAATAAAAAGAAAAAAATGGTGATCTAATAACACATCATATCCTTTGAAAAAAATAATATATTGTTTTAGATACTTAACATGAATAGGAAAATGAGGAACAAATAAAAATTTTAATAAAATATCAAAGGCCTTAAATGATAATCATAAAATATGTTAGAAAAATTTAATTTCATTATTATATCATTAAAGAAACATAATATATTTGACATGTCTTAAAATATAGATCAATTTTAAAATACCATTTGATAATGAAATAATATTGTATAACACATTAAGAATATGTCATAATGTTGAAAACATATAATTTCATGGAAATAAAAAAAATATTGAATTTTTTTCATAATTTCCTAAAAAATCGAGATCTTGTGAAACTATAATCATCATGGGGAAAAATATTTGTCAAAAACCATTATTCTGACATGGTTGTGAATAAACCAATTATTTCCCCAGAAGAAAATATGATTTAACCCATCATGTTCATGGAAATACGAACAAACTTTTGAAAAATACATTTGACTATATAACAGGATATATAAGTTAAAAAAATTATTTTTTTGGAGATATAAAACCCACCTATCATCATACCAAAAATATATTTTCCACTAAAAATTCACTATAATTTTATCATAATGAATCCATTGAATAATAATGGGTTTATGAGACATCCTAATGTTATAAAATAAAATTGTGAATAAAATAATTTTAAATTGAAAAAATGATCCCCCAAAATAATCACATAGTAGTATATTATATTGTGTAAAAAATGAATCATAACTCCATTTAAGATATAATAATTCCTTATAATAAATTATTTTTATGAAATGTTATTTACAAAAACTTGTTCTATTCATGATTTTTAAAATAAAAGTTCTGAGTTTATTTTAAAAAATTAATTTCTTTTAAATAAAAGTATGTTGATGGAAAACCATTCATGGAAATGGAAATGGATAAAAATATTATTTCCCAAAAGAAGATATATGATCAGTCAAAATTATATGGGTATTGGATATAGGGAAAAGAAAATCAATATGAATGTGTATAACTCAAAGGAAGAAATTTGAGTTACCAAGTCATTTACATTTACCATTGATTTAAAATAAAGTGATTTAACCTCATATATAAGGAAAAAATATTTATTAATTACCATTTTTTAAAAAATAATCATATAAATTTATATCTGTACTATTTATTTATCATTATTCTCTTTATATATTATATTTTTCTTGTATATTTTCAACATCAGGTGTTGATAGTCTTGATTGTTTTGAACTAGGTTTCAATATTTCATTTCCACCAAATATATTATTTATAAAATCATTATGTGTAATAGAATTCATGAATTATAAATGATTATAATATTATAATTCTATTATATTGGAGGTTTAGTCACATTTCATGAAGATGAAAACAATTTTTAAATAGGTTTGGGTTACATATTGATATGTATTACGTTATAACGATCATTACATTTTATTTTATGGAAAATGAACCAATTTCATGAAACATAATAATTTTATATATTACATATACTCATCAAATATAAACTAAAACTATCCATTTTTTTATTTATAGAAAATGAAACAGATTAATTTCCGGAGATGGTAGTCCACAAAATGAATGATTCATGTTTTCATTTATTTAAAATATGGGAGGGGTTTTCATGTTTTTACCATCCTTATAATATCATAAAAGTAAAATAATAATATTGATGAAACAATTTTATAATATTTATTTTAAAGTTTATGAATAATAACATAACATTGAGAAATTGAAAGTTTAATGGGTGGTTAGGAACTTATACAATACTTATTGGATTATTAATTTTTTGAAGGGGATTATACCTTTGAGGGATGAATATTTCAGATGACTAGAAGTTCATTAAAGTACCTAGGATGATTACAGAGAGGGTTGGATATATTTATAGTATATATAAGGGTTTTTTATAAGGTTACCTAATTAGAGGAGTTCCCATTTTATAAATCAACATATTAGAAATTTTCGCAAATACCAAAAACATATCAATAATTAGAAGACCCTTTTAAAGAATGTTGCTACAATTAATAACTAATAAATATAATAAGATATATGGATAATTCAAACATCCATCACAAAAATATAATCATTTTTCAAACATTTTAGGACCACTAATGTTCATTTAACACATTTTTACCATTTTTTAACCATAATATATATTTTTTATTAGTTTATTTTATAATTTGTTTAACAAATTAATGGTTGTTATTATATAATTTAATCCCAATTATTGAAAATTTTAATCAGTTTTTATTAAATGTGAATAACTGATTAAAACTAATTTTAAAATACAAAATGTATAATGTATGAATTTTTTTTTACGGATATATCTTAAATTTTATAATTTTAACTGTGGTTTTATAAATGAAAACCCACATTATTAAAATAATAAATTCGTGTATAAAATATATATTTTCTCTTATGAAATGTTTCATAAATTTAAAATTTATACATATATATTATTATGGTTATAATATTAATTTTAATTGTTATAACAATATTTTAAACTATTATCATAAAATCAATTTTTTGTATTAGTAAAAATAATTCATATTAATAGAATATATCCATGATAAATAAATAAATGTATTTATTTTTTTCAAATTAACATTCTACAATTTATAAATATTTTTAAAAACATAATATATATAGAGTAGTTGTTTTTATTGGAAAATGATTGTGGATATATTATCTATTATTTTTCATATAAATTAAAATTAATATAGTATTAATATTCTATTAGCTTAAAAATAATATATATATATATAATGTTGAATTTTAATAATATAATATATCAGTTTCATAATTGTTTTAATTGTGATGATATTTAAAGTGATTTTTTTATTTGTTCTTCTTTTTATATATTTCATAATCCGGTGATGACTCATTATACCTTCTAATTCTACAGATACCATACAATGGTCATTATTTGATCGGTTTTAGTGTTATTTGTGGGGAAGTCCATCAAAATATGAGTTTATTTAAAGTGTAAAACTCAAGTCGTTATAATAAGAATATTTATATCATGAAGCACTACCATATGTATCCTATAAAAAATCTAAGGAAACAACTCTTATTTGTCTAATTTTCTAATTTTCTAACTACAACAAGAAATCAAATTTATCAAAATTATATAATCATTAAAAATTAAAATAATTCATATTATAGTATAAAAAACTTGATAATCTATTGTCTTTAACAAAATTTTTCAATATGATTTGAGTTACTATTATGTATTACTTTTACATGTCTAGGACATAGCCAGTTTTGTAGAATGATTTCAATCAACACCAATATGACTTTTCATATATAGGATAGTTAATATTATATATTGATCTACTATAGTGTAAAAATTACCCATCAATATACTATAATATTAATATATTCTAGATTTCACAATTTCCTATCAAAAATTTGATCAACAATAAAACTCTTATAACATCATCCAAAAAAATTTAAGCTTCTTTCAAAAATATAAATATTCCAAATAGAATTAAATTCACATGAAATTTTTTATATTATTATAGTTTAAATATTACTAATGTATTGAATAAATTTTTAACCCTTAAAAATTCCAACTCGTTCACTAATCAAAATATTACTCCTTAAAAGAACACCAATATTTTTTGGAATTCATCTTTAAACATAGATCTAAAAAATCCATAGGGGTCTTAGAAATATCCAAAATATTATAACTTTTCATAAATAAAATCCCTTCCTTGAAAATCTCATTGTATCAACAATATACACCATTTTTAATCTATTTACTATAATTAAATTCTCCAACTCAATATGCATTAAATGAATCACAATTTAATAATTCTAACGCTATATATAAAATCATAGTGTATGAAAAAACAACATCAAACTATAATTTTTTAGCTATATTTTTTATATTCAATAGTGTAAAACTGTATATGGAGAGTGAGATCAATGGGGATATGTTGGTGAAGATCTAGGGAATTAACTCTTATAATATAAATAATATCAAAAGCCAAATGACCATGGTTTGTGAATTCATCTATAATTTTCATTATATATCCTTTGGAAATAAAAAAGATCAGTTGCCATATGAACTTTCCTCTATGTAAATCAAATACCAATATCTTTACAGAGAAACATACTACCTGACTAGATCATATATGAGATGATCCAATCGTTATTGGATTTTCCCAACAGACTATTGACTATAATTGTGTAATTATATTTCACTATTTAAATGTTGATATTTTTTCATTGAAAGGATTAATGTTAATGATAATATCCATAGAGTTAACAGTTAGGGAGTTAAAAACCTAAAAATAAGTTAAATTGGATATAATGATTGGGCCTCTAGAACACAAGATGACGCCACCACCATAAATTTGTACATTATTACATGATCCACAGATGTTTATTTTGATTTCCTAATTTACTTCCATCCAGCACACTAGGTTCTTGATATTATTCTATGATGTGGTAAATTGGTTTCTAGACAATATATTCTTTCATTTAGATGATATTGGGAAAGGATACATCCTACCCTAATGATCCAAGATAGGAAACAAAATATGGAAAATGTCATTTGAGAGTAGTATTCTTAGGATCAGATAATTGATGCAATACCATAGTGAAAAATTCCCAAATGACCCAGAAAATATCAATGATAAATATATATTAAATTTGAGTATTAATATTATTACTATCTTGAAATTAATAATATGTTTGAATGAATATATCAATTGTATCATTCTGATTATATTTTTCTTCGATACCCACAATTGAAACAAAAATGTACTTCACACTTTCACTTTAAATGAATAAATGATACACTTAGTCACTTGTCGCATTTTTACAAAATGATCATTGGGATTCCATTTGAATTCAACTACTATAAAATCAATTATCTATTGAAATATCATAATTTAAATTTAATTAGATTAGTATGTTTGAATTTGATTGTAGTTCTTCACACTATAATTTTATCTTCTAATATCAGAGGTTTAATGCTTTTGCAAAATAAAATGAAGGTATAAGAACATGAAATATTTTAAAAATATAGTATAAAGGAATAATAAAAATGTATTTTTTCCAATTGAATGAAATCATATAGTTTCATGTTTTTATTATTTATTATATCTATAATTAATAAATTATCACTCAATTCTTGTCTAAATGTTACTTCTGAGACTGAGAAATATTAGAAGAACAGATGAGTTCTAACAAATTTCCCTTATAGAACTTGATATTAGCATTATTGATAATAAAAAATGGGTCTCATGTTTATCTATTACATTATCATGGAAGACTATATATATATGAGATCCATTTGATACATCATCATATATAATAGTCCAATGTGGTTTCCCTAAAATTACCCCTATATTCAATTTAGTTTTTATAGAGATCATAGTTGCACATATTTTCAAAGGTCATTTTCACCTTTTTTATTAGTAGAACCATTATTGAAAAACATATGTAAAAATGGTTTAACACTTATTAAGAACCCCAAATGATAATATTGATAATATGACCAATTATTCCAATTAAAAACATGGGTGATATATATAGTGAGAGAATTTCTTTCTAATTAAAGGAAATAATATTGTTATCCAATTTGAATCTTCATCAAAAAGATTGAAATAGACTATTCCAAAGGTGGACATTTCATGTCATGTTATTATTAATTCCATTTAAATATATAATATTATTTCTTTTATTATGAAAATGGGGCCAATATATACAATGGGAATGTTCTTTTTGGTAATTTAATGTATTTTTTAAAATAACATATACCATGTTTTTTAGAATATTTTGGAGATTAAAAATTTTCTCGTATTAACATTAATATTTTTCTATTTTTACTTATGTAGAAATTTAGAATCATTATAAATTTATAAATTGATATACTAAAACCATTGTTAATTAAAAAAATCTCATTATTAATAAATATTTTTGAAAATATATTGAACTAATATCATTTTATAAATTGTGGGGGGGACTAATACCTCTAATAATTATTTATTAATATTTGTATTAATAAAATATTTGTTTATAATAAAATCTTACTGAGATAGGGTAACTAGGATGGGGGCCCTTTATTGATTTGATCAAACAAAACCTCATTTCCATGAGTCTGATTTTAAACAAAAGTCATTATATCTAAAAATTTAGGGGAGTCATAAGATTCAAAAACCCATATATTCTCAATAATATTAGAATAGTGTTTATTTCCATAGTATTAGAATATTTTTCACTCTAAATATTTATCTTGATGTTGCACTTGACTATCTTTTTTCTAGTGCTAGATATCTTCTCTTGAGTAGGCCTATTAGGTCCCTAAATACTCTTGAATTTATGAAAATTCGTTCAACTCAAATAAAATATCTATATTTGGTGTTGAGACGGCATGTTTTTTTAATATAGTGTCTATTACATTAGAAAATAATTTTCACATGCTTATAGGTCAAAATTTTTCAAAATCACATTGTTGGATGATCATCCTAATGATAACAAGAATAATGGTCATGAAACTCAGGGAAATAAACATCTTTTAATGTGATCCAGAACTACTTCAAGATATTACATCCAAATTATAACCAATGTAGATATGTATAACGACCATATGAATCCATTAGAATATGGTTTAATTTCTAAAATAAGGATATTCATGGCTTTCTTGATTATATATTTTATAGGGGGTTTAGATCCTATAATTATCCATACCATTAAAGAGTATTGGTATGTTACTGAAAAATTCCTAATTATTATATTATTTGACGATAAAAATATGCACATAGAAATGATTAATTTTTTTTTCAAAACAATATACTTCCATAGGTACTATAATAATGATATCACTAGAGTGTTAGTCATCTGTTAGTTTCATATTAAGTTTCCTAGTAAACTTATTTTCACTAATGACAGAATGAATATGTGTTGTATTATTTTCTCCTTATCATTTACAACTATCACTATGTCTTTATCTATCAACACATTCCTCATCTAGAAAATTATCTTAATGATGAAAAAAATTATGTGAAAGAATATATAGATTATCGTAATCCCACATATACTATAACATGTTATGTAAATACATTATTTTTTCATATATAGTGAAAAAATCATTACAATTAATTGGCTTAATACTCTTCCAATTGATTATTTAATGTTTTAGCCTTTTAATCATGTTTTAGAGAGAATTCGTAAACTTATCATTATTTATTTCCACCAAAGAATAAAAAAAATAATCTCTTTGAATATATTCATCGCTATCCAACCAATGGAGAGAAAAGTTTTTTGTTGGTGTTTCCAAATTCATTAAATTGAATCATTAATGGTTTATGATCAAATTTGGATCTCACTAGATTCTACATAAATGTGTTCAAAATGATGGAAATTGCATGTGTATTAATAATCCCTCTATCCATCTTCATATAAATTTTACTATTTCCATGTTTATTTTTTTAAAATATATAAATATACTATATGAGAAAAAATATTGATTTTACTTTTGGAATTAAACTACTAAAATATTGTATACTTATTATAAGGCAAAGGCCCCCACCCAACTTATTTATCTCATTGAGGATAATATGGAAGTCTTTACAAAAAAACTAGGAATTTGGTTCATGATCAAAATAAGTTAATGTATCCTAGTGGGTTATTCTTCACCCATGATGTATATAGTGTTTAAAAAATAAAGAATTTATATTTCATTTTTTGACCTATACTATGGTATTCATCAAAAATGAATCGATTTATTCCCTCAAAATTTGATTATTATAGAAGATCCATATATGGGAAATGGTAGGTTCCCCATGGATGACGTTATGTAATTTCAATCTTGTTGTAAAATCATTAATAATATCTATATTTAGAGTGGGTTCAAGAATACAAACTATGTATTTGATATTGTTACTAATAAATTTTAGAATATATTGACACTTTTTCATGAATCCCATAACACATTCAATCCATTTGATGGAAGAAATCATAGAGATGATGAGGGGAATGATTGAAGTCATGTAAAATAAGTTTGTGAGAGTCATAAGATAGAGATATATTATTATGATTTGTTGGTTTTATTAAATTTATATTAGTGGAATAGAATTATACTTCCATCATCTATTTTAAAAAATTTGATATATGTCCAGATAATATCTAATCTATGTGAGTATATCAATGCTTGCTGTGATGTGGATTACACCCATATGGTGGGATGTAGAGATGGATACAGATATTACGTGTTTCCCTTATGAATATCTCGATGAACCAAAATTGGACATGAATAGGTAAGATATGAGAATGAGTTCACTAAAATCTCATGGGGAGAAATATGATCTATTGACAAAGATCCTAGATCAACATGGAAAGGATCTCAATGACCAGATGAGAAGAATGCTTCAAGACAACTAACACTGATGTATTCTATTATAAGTGGGATATAATGGGCAATAAATCTTAGTTGTTCTATATTATTTATAGTAATATCGACCACCATATAAAAAAAATAAACCAAATGATATGATGTGGGGGATCATTAGGAATGATCTAACCGACCCATAGTCAAATTATATCAAGAAGCTCTTGATTAATAAAAAAGATAAGGAATATGTGAAACCAAAAGAGTATATAATGTAATATAGGGCCTCATTTGTTGATTTATAGCAGATAAATTATTCATTGAATAACTTGGACACTTTTAGTTCCTGAAATATTATTCCCAATGATCATATATGTGAAAAAATAAAAAAAAAGTGTATTTTAATAAAATATTTCATAACAGAATGAGAAATTTAGACCCACATAAAGATGAATTGTTTTAGGAATAAGTGATGATTTGTTAAATTAGAAATATATGAAAAAATTCACATAATATTCCATGATCAATGTATATATATATTTAAAAATAAACAAACCAATTTTGACCTAGATTTTATTCAGGAACGATGAACTAAGGATGGTGAGGGGGTTGTTCAAGGTAGACCATGATCACTATCAATGAAGAATCATTTCTTCATTTAACTTCCAATGGACAATAAAGATAGAGTAATATTTTATTCTCACAAGAATGAACCTATCAAGACTATGATATGTTGAAATGAACTTCTACGAATAGATATATTGAAAATGATATCCTATTTTTGATAAAGGCAGTCGCTGCAATAGAGAGTTTTCAAGATTTGATAGAGTGTGAGAATATTAGAAGTAATGGGATATCTGATCCATATTGGGAAATAAGAGGCCATTGAGGATACTTTTAGTCTACATAAAAATCATATAGCTATAATTATAGCATTTTGAATCTATATAATTCATATTTTATCCTGTTTATAAAAAATAACCCATGAAAATTGGAAATAGTGGACGATTTCAGGGTATTATTGCCTTTAATGAATAAAGGATGAGATATTATCATAAACCATTTTTTATTATTATTAAAATAATACTTTTATAAAATAATGTTTTCTTTCCCATGTAGTTTTTAAACTCTATTTTTATAATATAATAACTCATCTTGTTTATTTAAATTATTAAAATGACAATTCACCATTTCATTCTTTTTATCTTACTTTTTTCTACATTTTAATCACATTGACACAGTTTTCTTGCAATAGAATTTTCTTCTTCATCATTAAATTAATGATCACAACTTCTTGAGGATAATAACTCAACCTTGTTTTGTAATAATATGTTTTTAACCACTTTTTATTCATTAATCTCAAATAGCTTCTCAATAGTTTTAGATGAATTTTTCCAAGGAATAATCATCATCATTTAAATCATTATTTTATCACTAAGATGAAATTATCTAGGCTATTGTTGATGGAACATTGGAACACGTAAGATATTAATACAAATAAAAAATATATGACCTTGTTTACCACATATTTAACAATCTTCACTTAATCCATCAATTAAATTATTAATCATGCCAACTTTCCATCGAATAAAATCTTCCATTATTTTTTATCATGGATTTTCTCCCCCCTAAAATTTTAATATTCATCTCACATCATAGGATAATTGTTTTCTATAGATACAAATAAAATATCATCCTATGTACAAATCCATTTAAAATAATCCAATAACCATAAATGTTATATCGTCTTCTGTAACATCTACTCAATTAGGCTACTATACTTCTGACCATTTTCTTAATTAGAAATGCTTATCCACCTCCATTGGATTAGATACAATTACATTGTACTCTACACACAATCCTCTCTATTTTTATGTAATTTTCTTAAATTTTAATCCTCATACACAATAGAATATATTAATTCAATGTTATATATTTTAGAATAAAAAATTATATATTTTCTTCTCATATGTTGTTCTATTCACCTTTCACAAAATCTATTTGTATTTGACCAGTTATTTAGTAATTTAATGATTAGTAAGAATAATTAGATGAAATAACTATTGATTATTATAATTATATGTATCACTTACTCCACAACCCAATTCCATTTATTTTTGAATTATAATATTTCATACATTGAATAAAAGAAATCATATAAAAATTATATGAAATTTTATATCTCATAAAATTTTACATTGATAGATTCTCGTTCTTTATTTTTTATAGAAACTTCCTATTCAAAAATTTTACATTTGTAATCTATTTTTTATGAACGTATCTTATTTCCTAAAAATTTACAAACAAGTGATATTGATTATTTTTTAAATTCATCCTCATCCTATTAAACCATACCAAATAAATTAATCACTATCAAATTTTCCTTCTCTAACGTAACAATTATTTATATTATATCAGTAAATTCCTTCATCAAAATGAACTCTATTTTAGATTTATGTTATTCATGATTAATATTTCATAAAACCTATTTTTAGTCGATTCAACTTTACTAGTAGACTATTTTCTATCCACTATTAAAATGAAATCTAGAAGACATATACTACTTGAGAAACAACTACAATCATAGCCATTAGAAGTTATTACATTATACTTGTGTTAAAAACTCATCCTTTTGGTAAAAAAATTTCAATCTAAACCTATTTGATAATACATCCATCTTATGATGTTTTGGAATTTATCATTGAAACATATTTACTGGACTCTTCTTCATCAATACCTTAATCTTTTTCCTTCATTGGGAATTTATCAAAATATTTCCATTCTGTCATAGATGGGTACATGAAATTTAATATTTCCAGATATTTACATTTTAATCATAGAATACTAGTGGATATGATTATCATAATATTTTTCAACATCACATCTACCTCATCATTTCTATAAAAAAATCTAAAATCATCTTTATAACAACCCTGTATTGAGGTACATACCAAAATTTATTTGAATTTTTTATGTATTGTGGAATGGGTGTTGGTATTATCGTGCATTTCAGGTAATTCATATATAATGGTTATTCATGGTGTCTATCATTTTCATGACATTAATATATCCCATATAGAGGATAAATTATTTTTAGTGTAGGGTGAGTCTAGAAGGTTTCACGGTGTGTATACCTATCAAATTCATTAATTGTTTCCCATAACGTGCATATGTTTTTGAAAGAATATATTTTTCACACTTCCCCTTGAGGTATGAGTGATTATGCATAATTATTGGTGTATTAGAAAAAAAATTCAATACAATTTTATCGTTATTATAATACGATTGATATTACATAATATGAGGTAAGATGGTCCTTTTTCCCTTCAGTTATTTTGTTCATTTTTTAGACTCTTAATGGTGACCTGATTTTACTTTGGTTCCTAATTCTTCATAGGTAAATGATAAAAAAATCAAAATGGTTCAAAAAAGAAATATTTATTCTTGAGGAACTAAAAAATAATTTTTTTCATTTAATGAAGGAGTTGTTTCTATTTGTAGAGATTTCATATTACCCTATTTAGGGAATCATACCATCATCTATTTCAATTGAAAATAATCTATGATGGTGTATATATAGATTATTTTATAATTAATAACGTTTTAATTGTTCTTTTTGTTTTATAATATGATAAATAAACATCATTTAGGTTAGAAATTAATGTTATCCATTTTCTGGGAGGGATAATTCACGTTTCATGACCACATCCGTGGTGTCTTGTCAATGTATCATTATATTCTAGATTCAATATATCCCATGAGTTTTTCTTAACTATTTTTCTCATATATTAATTTTTTTGTTTTATATCATTAGGTCTCATGTATCTATTATGGTTATGTTACTAATCTATTATTGATTTATTTAGTATCTTAAGACGATAATGATAAGATATTTCTTGGTTGAAATATAAAATATTTATTTATTATTGAGTTTCATCAATGGGTCTATCCAATGGTATGAATATAGAATGGTTTTATATCATATTATTGGTTTGTTATTTTTTTCTTGACCCCAAAAACAACATCTTTTTTAGGATGGAAATGCCAATGGAGAGGACAATTTAACGCCGTTTGTTTGAGTTATATTGCATCATTAATGTATTTTTCATATGTTAAAAGGGATGAGTGTAGGTTTAGTGAATTTTGGTGGTGTAATTCTATTAAAGGGGGTGTTTCATAGTGAAAATTCATTTAATGAAATTAATGTGTTCATGATAGAGATGACTGTGTTTTTTGGTGTAGAGTGGTGATTGATGGTTACAGGGTTTTAATGTATCTATAATGTCAGAAATTGTGGTTTACATCAATATGTACATGTCATAGAAATCATATATTTTACCCATCCGGGTTTTATTATTGGAGATTCATAGGTAATTTTTGGAGACCACTCAAAAACATTATTTTACATTTCTCCACAACATCTGGGGATCGAAATTCATCAATATGAGGTAAGATCTTATTTTTCAATGAATTTTATATGTTGTTATATTGGGATTATATATGGTTATATAAATATATTTATGGTATGTGTGGGATGAAATAACAAAGTCACATCTTTTAGATTAATATTGATTTGGGGTTGCATTGGGTAGTTATGTTCTACATTGTATAATTAACTGCAAATATTTTCTTATGTTAGGTGCATTCCCTCCCTATCAACTATTCCAATGAATCAATGTTTTTTATGAATAACTCAGTTGTTTTTTGGGATGAAAAAATCAATAGATTTTTTTCAATGTTTTGATAGATTGTAAAATATTCTATATTAGGATTCCAACACAAAATAATTGACAAGTTGATAAAATTATAAATTGATATCAAAAAATATTTTTTTAAGAACATCGAATGGAAATGGGTGAATGAATTTATGATGAACACGGAAGGGGTCACATTGGGATACACATAGTTATGTATTCAATTTTCAATCAAGCTATTTTATCACCATGTGATGCCTTTTGTCCAAAGGAACATGTACCAATCAAGTATATGTAGTATTGAATGTTATTACATTGAAATGAAATGCATTGCGAGTATGAGTTTTATGTTTTTATATTCATGACATAAGAAAACAACACGGTGTGGATTTTATCACTACTTACCTATATGAATTTTATGAGCCAATATTTTTTTATTATCTAACTTGTTTTGGATTAAATATTAGATTACCTGTGATAGGTCTTATCTATATCATTCTAAGTCAATATAATCACACCCTGAATGTGCATCCATGTGCATTTACAGATGTTGATTACAATGATACTAGTAAGGGACACCTTTCATTATTTACATGTAATGAAATGTGATAGTGCATTCTTGTTGGTTTTGAGTTAGTGATCATAGGAATCCCAAAGGAGTCAGTCAATGATTCACGTTATTACTCATGTTTCTTTAGAGGAAATTGAGTATTTCATTTATGATGACATTTGGTTCTTATTTTAAAACTAAAATTGTAATTATTATTCTGGTTTCATATGTAATTTGATTTTGATATTTATTTTATAAAATTCATATTGTTAACCAATTTTTATCATTCTAGTCTATATTCTTCAGGTTGAGTTGTATATAATGAAAACTTATCCACCATGATATTTTCACTTCACTAGGATTTATTTCCAACCAAGAGTGTCTAAGGTATGCCGCATAATGTTTTTGGTACTTATGTCATTACCATGCCATTATGTTGGTTTAGGGTCTAACCATCATCATTTTTTTGTTGATTTTATTTTATGCACATTACTTCTTCATCCTTAACATATATATTGTTCTTTTAACCCCCAATATTCCATAGTATATTTCCATTTGAATAATGAAATAGCTTGCATTGTATGCAACTTCGAGATTTTAACACACCACAACCAATCAAACTAGCCGTTATGAATGGTAATACATAATTATTGAAATTTTATAAATTTTTTTAAATAGACATCATTCTTGAATTATTAATATCAAAATTAGCTTAGGAATAGTTTTTGGTATTTTTATGAAAACGTTTAAATTTTTATGAATAGTGAAAAACAATGCGTTATTAGTTAAAACTGACTTTTTTATTTAAATAATTATTTTTTATTTAATTTTATTGTAGTTAAAAAAAGATACATAATACCTATATAAGTTCAATTTACTTCGTTGGAGTCATTTTATAATATGTTTTGATATATATAATTTTATTGAACTTTTTTACTGTCTTTCACCCATCCCCAAGGAGCATTTACAAATTAGCGTAAAATATAATTTTACCATTTATGTAAGTTTAAATTTAAAAAATAGAGAAATACTATAAATATCAGAAACTAAAATTTTGTTCAATAAGAAGAAAATAATTTTTTGTGAATAGTAACTTTTACTTTTATTTTCCACAGTTAAATGTAAATCGGAAAATTAAGGGTAAAAATGATATCATAATTACCATAACACATGTAATAATTCAATAAGATAAGTATAATTTGACCAAAAAAACCTTATAAATAAAATATGATCATAATTGGTCCACTTGGATTAGATTAAAAAATTTATTATAATTTCATTTAAAGAAGAGTTAAAATAGTTAAATTCAATGTTTAATAACTAAACCATTTTTAATATAAGGATACACACAATATAAATTCGACTATAAATATTCATTAAAAAGATAAAAATATTTCCTAATTTTTTTTATTTATAATTTATAGTCATTAAATAAATTAATTTATTAATGACATAATTGATGATGCAGAAATTACTTTATCAATGAAATATTAAAATAATGGATATTATAAATATCCAAACAAATGTAAATTGAGACTTATGATAAATTAATAAAATTTTATAGGTTTATATTCCATTTAGTGTTGGTTAAATAAATTTTATTCTATCTTATAACGTTTTAATGGCTTTCAAAAAAATCAAATACAAAATAGTGTCAAAATTGACATAATTGAGTTTGTAAAAAAAATATTATATTATTAATGGATATAATCGTAATAATTAGATATGTTTCAAGAAAAAGACTTATATAAGGTTATATATATTAATAATGAACCACTTGGGATTATCTTGTCTATTTACAGTATGTTTATTATCCAGATAATATAAAAATACAAAGAGACATGGTATATGTCAAACTATTTAATTATATTAAAATCTAAAAGATAATGTTAATATGGTGACCTAAAACTATTTAAAACTTATTGGTTGATATTTTTTCGACCCATCCCAACCTTATACTTTAAATAAATAATTTTTATCCATTAAGAACTGAAAATTATTTTATTATAAAATAATATTTCAAGCTTTTCCTAAAGTAACCCTCACCTCTCTTATAAAAAGGTACTTCACCTTCTCTCGAAAATCACACCTCAAAAGCCATTTTGATTGGCCAAAATCTACCCAAATATCCTCCCATATTTTCAAACTTCAACATAGAGTCATTAATTCAGTGATAATGACAATATAAAGAGACCTTTTGATATAAAAAACGAAGAACCCAAAGAAGCGGTACATATTTCATCACCTCTTTCAAGTTCTTTTCTTATTACAATTCCTCTTTATTTGTTGTTTCCATACCAAAATAATAAATCCAGTACCTTATACATATTTGGGATGTTACTATAAATATTTTACAACCAAATTCGTTATTTTTATCCATCTTATAAATGACAAAGTCACAATACATGTGTACGTACAGCTAACGGACTCCACATCGTGGTGAAGTTTTTTATTCAAACACACCATTATTTTTATGGGTATAATCATCAGTATAAAAAATAAAAATAAAAAATATAAAATTTAAATTATTCTTTATATATGATATACCATCCAATCAAATACGATTTTTCCATCAATATAATGATATTGTTGCTTGTGTGTACATACAGATTACCGTCTCCCCGAACGTGATGATATTTATTTCCCAATAATAATCATTCCAGAATAATTTTCATTTTATGATTAAAAATAATGTTTAATAACTTAATATCCTTCCATATATGAATATAATACATCCTATCCATAAAAAACATGTCTTACGTAACTGAGTAAATAAAGGAAAAACGATCTTTTAACTCCCGAAACGATGATACTTAAGAAATAATATTAACAAAGAAATATTAGATGAAATTTATGAAATCATGTTTATTTATATAAATATTTTATAATTTAATTAAAATTTTTAACTATTATACAATAGGTTAACATTCCATCTACTATGGAAAAGTACATGCTAAGGGATAATTTCACAATCTCTTTATTATCCGAGGTTGTTTTTCAGTAAGTATATACTGGGACCTCTTTATCATCCACATCCATATATTCTATAAAATGTACATAAAATAATGTTTAATATTTACTATACTATAAGGTATATTAATTCCTACCCTTATTTTACCATATATGTTTTGAATGGAATTTTTTTTATTTTTCCAAACATGGTACTTTATGAAATTTTTTACAAAATTAATGTAAGGATGTCTATTTTAACTTATACAGTAGGTGGGGCTATTTTCTGATGTTATACCATCATCCAAGTTTCCCATACAATATTATAAGAATATTTTTAAAATAATCGTTTTCTTTTGTAATTATATGACTTTTAAATTATTTCAAAATATAAAGAGGTATTTCTGTAAAAAAGTTTTGATTTCATCTATGTCAACATCCTTTGATGGATTTTAAGCTTGTTTGAAGTTGATTTATTATGATACAAAACAAACATATTATATTGAATGTTTTTTGATATGTTTGTCTATGGATGTGCTATTTTTACACCAGTCATGGTTCATGGATAAATTATTAGAATTTTGTATTCTAGTTTTAATATGAATGTGTATGTTATGTTTGAACCTTTTCGTATGAGGAATGCATTGGACATAGTATGTGATGGGTGGTGCTCACTATAGCTCCTCGATGGATCTGTATGCCAAATGAGAAAATATAGTGTCTTGTCATAAGGCCTTGAAAAATCTTATTTTTAGTCATGGCATATAGCCTTGACTATGTGGTAATGAAGTTTGGCGTTATACAATCCATCATTATGAAAGTGGTTTCTGATATTGCATGTGATCATTTGATAAGTAGAATATTATTGTTTTTAATTAAATGGAATTATTTGATTCTATCATTTCCATATTATTCTGACGTATTAGTTTAAATGTATTTTTTAGTCTTATACATTGCCTTAAATGTTTTTTCTTATTTATGAAAGATTCCGCAATATTGTTATCCTTAATGAAAGTTTGATCTCACCTCTTACAATGTTTTATTTTTCCCATGATGTGAATAAGTATTTTATGGTTGACTTTCAAGGATGGTATATGGATATATGTGTGTTCAAAAGGGTACTAAATGTTGTTGATGTTTTCATTTAATGATGTAATGTAAAACTTTTAAATTTATCTTATACTTCCAAGGCTATTAAACAAAACATAATTTCAGAATATGATTCCTTATATAATGCCATCTTTAGGAAATAATGCACTGACTCTGGGTAACTGGGGTTGAAGTGTTACAGTTGGTATCAGATGAATTTTATTTCAAAACATTAATACATGATTAAGAAAAACTCTGATTAGAATACATTACTCTAAGAAAGTCATTAAATATTAGTATATAAGAACATCATGAATTTGGTAAGGTAATTATTTTATGAGTTTTCAAATAAATACATCTTTTTCTAGATACGAGTAGGTATAGGTGGCTTTGGCATAAATGTACCTAGGGGTAAAACATGAAAACACTACTTTGAGCTAAACTCGAACGGGAACTGGTGCACGACAACAGGCCTTGCTACACTCTATGTTATGAAACTCCTGGGGGATATGCTTAGGATAATTATAATTTTAATTACAAACAATTATGAAAGACTTACGAGTATATACCACCTCAAAGTAAACATTTTTATGATTATGAATTACATCCTTAAACTGTTCAATATATGTTAAGTGGTTTAAAATTTTGGAATTATGTATTGTTATTTATATAATAATCTACAGTATGTCATTGTTTAGAAATGGCTTCTAGTGTAATGAATAAAAACCATATCAATTCATGTAATATATATGGGGATTTCCATCCTAATGAAGATATTTATGGTGGATCTGGTGATGCAATTGGTGCTGATCAAATTTTCACTGTACTAGGACCACTCACATAGGTTATAGATGATATCATTGCCTGTATACAACACTCTAATCCACAACACAGAGGATTAAAATTTGATATCTTCATGAGGAAACAAGAACTAATATTAAATGGGTCTTCAAATCCATTTTTAGCTGAAAAATGTAGAAGTTACTTAGAGAAAATATTTCATGCTTTGGGGAGAAACAAAAAATGAAAAAGTTGGCATGGAAGTTTATCGACTCACCGGATATGCAGATAAATGGTGGTCATTAATTCAAAAGTCAAAGGAAAATAAAGAAATATAAATAATGGAATGGAGGGAGTTTAAAGAGTTTTTCTTAGAAAAATACTTTCCTTATGACCATCGAGCAGATATGGAATGGAAATTTCTAAATCTGAATCAAAAGGAAGATGAGAATGTCACAAAGTATGAAGCTAACTTTACAAGGATACCAAATCATACTGCAAATTATATACATAAGATAAGAAGTAATATTGATCATTTATTTGATGGGTTAAAACGATTTATCCTTCAAGAATTAGTCTCACAATAATTCTCATCATATGAAGATATAGTCTCATGTGCTATCTAGATAGGAAAGGAATTATCTATGTCCAACAACTTTAAAGTAATGAAATAGAATAAGAGATCTTCTGAACACACTGGGAAAGTAAATAAGGAAATAGGGAATAATGGAAGAGTTGAATTTCCACCCAATGATAATTGTGGAAGGAAGCACCGGGGTGCCTGTCTAAAATGCAACGGAGTTTGCTACAAATATAGAATGAAATTCCATCTTTCTAGTGATTTTAAGGGGAAGAAATAAGCTACCATTAATCAATGATACAATGGTAGGGAGATGAGAAATTATGAAAATGATTTTTGTAAGCATTAGGGAATCTTACCTAAGGAATGGTCAAGGGATCATGGCCAAGCATATGCGATCACTACTGCTAAGGTTGAAGCTCTGAAAGACTTGGTGGTAGATAATTTAATGGTTTCCTCATGATCAGTCGATCCTTTATTAGATTTTTGATCACTGAATTGTTTCATATCTTCCATGTTTTCTATGAAAAGTAGATATTTACAATTTTATTTAATAAGGGAGTTGTTAATCAAAACTCATAAGGGATGTATCATTGTAAAAAAGTTTTGTGAATCAGTCCTCATTAAAGAATATAAATGATATATATCAGTTGATCAAATCTTCATACCCACGTTTGCATTTGATATAATCCTCGGTATGGATTGGCTTTCAGGCCATTATGAAAAAAATTATTATATGAAGAAGGATCGTACAATTAACGATGATGATAAAGAGTACATTATCTTTAGATCAGAAACTTCATGATCTGATTCTTATCTAGATCTACCCCCAGTAGCTCTACTAAATTCAATCATTTGGGAGGATAAGAATTAAATAATTATGGGTGATGACACGAACGATCGAATAGAGTACATACATATAGTGCAAGAATATGTTTATGTGTTTCTAGAGGATTTACAAGGACATCCCCTAGAGTGAGAAATTGAGTTTTCCATTGATATAATTCTTAGTTAAAGACCCATATCGAAGACCCCTTATAGAATTTCCAATATTTAATTAGCGTAACTAAAGAAATAACTAGAGAAATTGAGTAATAAAATATTTAATATCCCTAGTGTTTCTCCATGGGGAGCCTCTATCCTGTTTGTTAAGAAGAAAGACATATCTATGTGCTTGTGCGTTGACTACAGGGAGATCAATGCTATAACAATAAAGAAAAAGTATCCCCTACCTCTCATTGAGTACAAATTCGTCCAACTTCATGGAGATAAATATTTATCAATGATTGAAATTCGATCTAGATATCATCAATTGTGTGTGATGAAGGAATATATTCCAAAAAAAAGCATTTCCAACTAGGTATGGGCATTTTGAATTTACAATAACGCCTTTGGGATTGACTAATGCACCCTTTGTCTACATGTATCTACTGAATATAATTTTCAAGGAATATCTCGATGACTTTATAATGTTATTTATTGATGATATCATGGTATACTCCAAAATCTATGAAGATCATGAACGTCTATTGTGCATTATTATAAAGACTCTTAGAAGAAATGAATTATATGGGAAGTTTAACATGTGTGAATTCTAGCTTCAAGAGATTTCTATTCATGGCCATATTGCATCTAAAGATGGAATATCTGTTGATCCTTCAAAGACCAAGGATATCCACGAATGTACAGCACATATGAGTATAACCGAGGTACACATTTTTATTGATATACCGGGTTATTATCGACATTTTTTCTAGAATTTTCCCAGTTGGCTAACCCATTAAACAAGCTCATCCATAAACTGGTTATTTTTTTTGAAAGAAGAGTTTGAAGAATGTTTTATGGAACTCAATAGAAAATTAGTTAATTCTCTTATCTTGAATCTACCATAGGGGAAGGATGGTTTTGTTTTTTATAGTGGTGCTTCAAAGAAATGAATTGGTTGTGTCCTTATGAAGAATGATAGAGTTATTTCCTATGTATCACAACAGTTAAAAATTCATCAGAAAAACTATCCTACTCTTGATCTTGAGTTGGAAGCTGTAATATTTACTCTGAAAATATGGAGACACTATCCCTATGGTGAAAAATATGAGTCTTCTATGGATCACATGAGTTTGAAGTGTATTTTCTCACAGAAAGAACTCAACATGAGGCAAAGATGGTGGATTTAACTATAAAAGGATTATGATTTTACTATACACTACCACCCGGTGAAGGAAAATATCATGACAGATGCTTTGAGTAGAAATGACCATGGAGTTTTGAACAATATGAGAGTTGATAGAGATCCTATTTTCATGGATCTAGAAAAGATGGATATATGAATAAACATTGAATGTGAAACATCAATACTTTTTCTAATGGTTGACAAACCAACATTAATAGAATGAAAAAAGGGTTCCCAATCTAATGATGATGAGTTTCAAAAGAAGATAGAATCCAAAAATGATGGGATATTGAGTGACATTGTATATGAAGATGTAATTTTTAAAATTGTAAAGTGAGTCTGTGTTCTTGATATACCTGATCTAAAAAGAGAATTCTTAGATGATGGTCATAGCTCTAATTTCTCTATACCCCCTGGTATTACCAATATGTATAGATATTTGAATGAACATTTTTGGTGGGACAACATGAAAAGAGATATTGATGATTTTGTGTCAAGATCTATGGTTTTACAACAAGTGAAAGCCGGAATAAAACATCCAAGAAGAGTAATGCATCCTCTTTCCAAACCTGAGTGTAAATGGGATGATATTACAATGGAATTAGTCACGGGGATACCAAATAATCCTAGAAGGAATAATGCAATATGGGTCATTGTTTATTATCTTACCAAGTCAGCAAATTTTATTGTTATTAGAAAATATTTACCACTTGATCATTTAACCCGATTTTATATTAATCAAGTTGTAAGATAACATGGAGTACCCCTATCGATTGTTTCCAATTGTGATCCCCATTTTACATCAAGATTCTAGAAAATTCTTCAAAAATCCCTCGATACTGAACTTCATTTGAGCACTTCCTACTTCCCTCAAACTGATGGACAATCAGAATGGACTATTCAAACCTTAGAATACATTTTTATATATTTCTCACTTGATGTCCAAGGTACGTGGGATCAATATTTACCACTGGTTAAATTTTCGTATAACAATAACTTCCATTCAAGTATTTATATGGCTCCACATGAAGCGTCATATGGAATGTGATGTCGTACGCCAACTTATTGGTATGATGTTGGTGAAAGAAAACTTGTAGGCACGTTACTTGTTGAGGAAATAATGGAAAAAGTGAAGATTATCAAAACACACATCAAAGAATCCCAAAGTAGGATACAAAATCTATACCGATAACTAATAGAAGGATTTGGAATTTCAAGTAGGTTTCCATGTTTTCTGAAAGGTATCCCCATGGAAGGGTGTTATATGTTTCGGTAAAAAGGGAAAATTAAGTCCCAGGTACATCGGGCCTTTCAAAATTCTAGAATGAATTGGAGTTGTAGCTTATCATTTGTCAATGCCTCTATGTATCTCCAAAGTTCATAATATATTCCAAGTATCACTTTTATGAAAATAATTTCTTGACCCAATGTGTAAGAACCTTGTTTTTGCTTCTAAAGACTTTGGAATATTTCCTGATGTTATTCTAGAGTACCTCCTTCAGATGGGGTGCAATTCCGAGCCCCGGTGTGGCTGGAATTAAATTTTCAGTGTGTTCACACTAGAAATGAAAAATAAATTCGATAACTCCCAAACAGTGCCTCATATCCTAAATTTTAGTTTACAGATGGGTCCGGAATGATGTGTTTACCCTAGGCATGGCCTAAATTCGACTGCGTTTGGAGTTTCAGATGCTAAATTGGGATGAGTTTTAATTAATTAAGGATTTAATTAATTTTTTTATCCTTATATAATCCCGTAATCCCTTCTCCTTCCCCATTTCCTCCCCCTGGAAGAACCACCTCCTCTCCCTCAAGAACTTCTCCTCTCCTCCTCCTCTCTTCTCCAAGGTTTTGTCGGCGACCGATAGATCGTCACGAAGCGACGGGCTATGCCCAAGAGGTAGGGTTTTGTTGTGTTTTCAATTCCTACATACCTCTTTGAATTGCTTATTTTGCGTCGAATCTCTGTTGAGCCTTCGAACAAATCCCATAAATGCATATTAGATTTTATATGGTTTCCGACGCATATTTCAGGTCGAAATTCAGAGCTTCGAGTTGATCGCAGATGTTCGCCGAAGGTGAGAGGATTTTGGAATGTTTTTCCATAAAAAAAACAGTGTTTCCGGGGGTTTCTGGTCAGTGCCGGTCATAGGGGTCCTCTGGGCGAGTAGGGTGTGCGGGGGACGGTGTCGCAGGCGAGTGGTCGGGGAAGAAGGCATCATGCGAGCGCCGCGGCAGGTGGCGGGCTCGGCGCAGGGCGATCAGCTGTGGGAGTTGAGCGAGCAAGCGGCAGGGAGGAGCCGCGGGGAGCTGGCTACAGCGGCAGTCCACTGGGGCTATAGGCGAGCGGGCCAGGGCGCAGGCGGTCGACGATGACTTCTGCTGGAGGGCGGCGGCAGGCCAGTGGCCGGGGGCAAGGTGTCGAGGAGGTGTGCGGCGAGGCGGTCGCGCGGGAGGAAGAACCATGGGAGGCTGGTCTGGTTAGGAGAGACAACAAACACGTTAAAAAAAGAAATAAAAAAAAACGAAATAAAAAGGTTATAATAATAATAATAATAATAATAATATTATTATTATAAAATGATTTATTTTTATAAATAAAAAACCGGGAGTCGGTTTCGAGAGCCGTCTTCGGTGGCGCGTGCCTCAGAATGAGAGGAATATTTTGAGATATATTCGGTAATTTTTAATTCCTGAAACTAGGGGACTCGGAGGCGCGACGAGTCTGTAACTTGTAGTTCGGGTCAGAAGTGCGAGGGGTGCTTTTCGCCACCGAAGATGCATCTTTGATATGCGACCCAAAACCGTGCGGGCGAGTTAGTGCCGCCCAAAGTGGATAGTGTCGAGGTGCGGTGATTTGATCCCTCTAACTTGTAGTTTGGGGCAGACGTGCGGGATGCTGGGCATCAATGGTGTTTACTTCTGGGACTATTGTCGACTCACTATTTTTTGGGCTGAGCTACTGGATTAAGATCCCCTTACGATCTTGTTTGGGCTGCTTGTTTGAGCATACAGATGTGTATATACCTTTTTCTAGTACCCAGTTGATGGGTTTGGATACTCTCCTTCCAAGAGAGGCGAAGACGCGCGGGGTATGCCACGTGATTTCCGTGTCTAGCTTCTCATGTTTGGAAGATTATACTCTCATTATATAGGTAGCAAAGACTCGACGGGAAGTTCATCTTCTCACCGTTTCCAGGTCCTTGTGTCTGGACGACTCTACCTTCCTTCCTCTTATTGGGTTGAGCTGGACTCTTTACTGTACTCTTTACTTCACTTTCAGTTGTACCTTTATACTTTCCCTATTTGATCTAGTTCTCACCTGTCGGTAGCTCTTTTGTTGCTCCCTCGAGCCTTCAGGGTATCATAATGAGTATTTTTATACTCACACCTACTTGGGCTTTTCCGTCACTTGGTGTGCCCTTGCAGAAGACGGACAGGTTGGACGTGATGTCAGAGGAGATTTGGATCCAGGATCATTGACCACGTGCGATGGTCATTGTCAGGTTACACGTGAGGGACCCTCCCAACAGTTTATTGTTGTTTTACCTGTTGCCGAGTTGTGACACTTTTTGGTTGGGCGCGTGTTTTCCCCTTTTCTTTTCAGTTTACCTTCATCTTGTACCATGTACTGTTTAGAGGTCGATGCACTTTTGTGGTATATATATATATAGCAGTTTCACTTTTTCATTACTTGTCTTTTCTTTAACTCTGCACTGTTTCATTGAGAGTGATGTGTCTGTGTGTGTACAGGTACTTAGGCAAATGCCTCCCCGAATTTTTGTGCCTTCGGCACTGGTTTCCAACCCCTGGCCTATGGAGGCGAGCATGGGGTAGTTGCGGCTCGAGCCCGGGTAGGGTCAGGTTGTTACACAATGTATGTACTCACCTATGATGAAATTGAACTGGAACCCGATTTTTTATATTGTGAAGAGCCTATCATGATTCATGATACTGGAGAACAAGTGTTGAGGAACTGGACGAATCGACTGATAAAAGTTATATGGAGAGACCATAAGGTGGAAGAGCCAACATGGGAACCAGTGAAACATATGATAAGAACAACCCAAATATTTTTTTTTCATATTATTCTAGAAATTTTGAGGATGAAATTATTTGAACTAGGAAATAATGTAACACCTCAAGCATCCATGGTACGTTTCCCTTTGAATAATGAAATAGCTTGCATTGTAAACAATTTTGAGATTCTAACACACTTCAACCAATAAAACTAGCCATTATGAATAGAAATACACACTTTTCTAATTTTATAAATTTTATTAGGACTTCATTTTTCATCTCAGTATATTGAAATTTCTTAGGGTGATTTTTTGGAATTTTGCTACAATTTTCAATTGTTGATGAATAGTGAAAAACAATACATTATGGGCTAAAAATGACTATTTATTTAAATAAGAATTTATTTTATTTAAATTTTTTATAGGTCAAACTAGATAAATAATACCTATATATGTTCAATTTAATTCATTGGAGTCATTTTATATCATGTTTAGATATATAAAAATTTTATTGAACTTTTTACCGTCTTTTACCCACCTCCTAGGAGCATTTGCAAATTTGCATAAAACATAATTTTAATGTTTTTTAAGTTTAATTTAAAAAATATGATACATGGTTAATATATGTAAGTTAAATTCAGTTAAATAAGATGAAAATAATTATTAGTGAATATAATCTTTTGACTTTTATTTAGAACAGTTAAAAGTAAATTGGGTAATTAAGGGTAAAAATGATATCAACATTAACCTAACACATGTACTAATTATATTGGAAAAGTATAATTTGACAAAAAAAAACATTAGGAATAAAATATGATCCTCTTTGGTCCACATGGATTAGTTTAGGAAATTTATTTTTATTTTATTTATAGAAAAGTTAACAAAGTTAAATCCAATGTTTAATAACTAAACCACATTTAATATAGGGTTACACACAATATAAATTATACTATAAATAATAATTATAATAATAATAAGATTTCATAAATAATGGTATTTTATTTATGTTTTTTACACAATAAATAATTTAATTTATTTATGACACAATGATGATGTAGTAGTTACCTTGTTAATGAAATATTAAAATAATTGATATTATAAATATCCAAATAAATGTAAATTGACACTTTTGATGAATTATAATAATTTTATAGGATAATTTTCCATTTTATGGTTGGTTAAATAGATTTTATTATAAGTGATAATGTTTTAATGGATTTCAAAAAAATTAAATACTAAATAGTGTCAAAATCGACATTATTGAGTTTTTAAAACAAATAATATAATATTAATTGATATAATATTCATAAAAATAAATGGTTTAGACAAAAGGATTAGATAAGGATATATATATATATATTAATAATTAACCACTTGGGGTTTTCATGGTATTTTATAGTATGTTTATTAACCATATAATTTAAAAATACAAAGAGGCATTGTAAATGTCAAAATATTTAACTAATTGTTAAATCTAAAAGATAATGATAAAATGGTGACCTAAACCTCTCTAAAACCAATTTGTTTAGATTTTATCGACCCAGTACCAGTTTATCCTCTAAATAAATTATTTTTGAGCCATTAAAAACCGAAAATAATTTTATTATAAATTAATATTTAATGCTTTTCCTAATGTGATCCCCACTTCTCTTATAAAAGGGACTACCCCTTTTCTCAAAATCACACCTCCAAAGACATTTTTCTCGGACAACCACTTCCCCAATATCCTCAAAACATTAATCCCTTTATCCTAGAGGCCTTCCATTGGTCATAAAGTCGTCCTAATGAGCTCTTTTTATCAAACCAAAAGGTATAACACAAATAAGAGGTAAGTATTAGATCAACTATTTCATGTTATTTTCTTCTTCCACTTCATCATTCTTTGTTGTTTCCATACCAAAAAATATATATAGTACCATATTCATACTATGATGTTATTATAAATATGTTACAACCATGTTAATTATTTTATTCATCCTATAAATGACAATGTCACTATACGTGCATATGTATGACTTACCGTTTCCACTTCACGATTTAGTTTGTTACTCAAACACTACATTATTTGGATGGCTATAATAATGAGTATAACTAATGTAAATAATAAATATAACCTATTAATGATTATTTATAAATGATATACCATCTAATTACATAATATTTTTCCAAAAATATAATGATATTGTCACTCTATCGTACGTACAGATTTCCGTCTCCACGAACACAATGAGATTCATTTCCCCATATTTACCATTCAAGAATAATTTTAATTTTATGATTAAAAATAATTTTTAAGAACTTAATATCTTTCTAGATATCAATAAAATAAATCCTACAGATAAAAAACCTGTCTTACATAATTGATCATATAATGAAAAATAGACCAGTTGACACCCGAAACGATGATACTATTGAAATATTTTAAACAATTCATATTAGAGGACCATATATGATATCATATTTATTTATATAGTTATTGTATAATTTAGTAAAAATATTTTAACTATTTTACAAGATGTTAACATCCCATCGATTAAGGAAAAGTACAATGTAAGGGTTAATTTCACAATCTCTTTATTATCTAAGGTTGGTTTAACGCAAGTATCTACTAGGACCTCTTTATCATCCAAATCTGTGTTTTCGTAAAAATGCTTCTCAATTTTTTTACTATTTATAATACAATGGATTAACGTCATTTATACCCTTATTTTATAATATATGTTTTGAAAGGAATCTTTATGTCCTTTTCCAAATATGGTACATTATGTCATTTTTCTCTAAATTTAGGTAAGAATGCATTTTTTATCTTATGCGGAAGGTGTGGCTATTTTCCGGTGTTATATCATCATCAATTCTTCCCATACATTCTTATAAAATTATTTTGAAAACAAATTTTTTCTTTTATAATTATATTACTTTTTAATTTATTCAATATAAATGATATATTTCTATAAAAAAGTTGTGATTTCATCTATGTCAACATCCTTATAAGGATTTTAAGATTCTTTGAATTTGATTTATTATGATACAAAAAATCCATATTTTATTGAAGGTTTTGTGATATTTTTTACTATGGTTGTGTAATTTTAACACCATTCATGGTTTACGGAAAAAGTATTGACATTTCATATGCTAGGGTTAATATGAATGTTTATATTATGCTTAAATAATTCTATATGAGGAATGAATTGGACGTTGTATATGATGGGTGGATCCCATGATAGCTCCTCATTTCATAGGTAGGTATCATGAGAAAAACTAGTGTCTTTCCATAGGGACTTGAAAAAATCTTATTTTTAGTCTTTTCATAAGGCCTTGGCTATGTGGTTATGAAGTCTGTCTTTATGCATTCTATCTTTATGAAAGTTGTTATTGATATTGAATGTGATTATTCGACAAGTAGAATATTCATGTGAATAAGTAAATGGAATTATTTGATTTTATATTTTCCATATTTTTCTAAAATTTATGTTTTAAAATATTTTGTCATAGTCTTATACATTTCTTTAAATGTTTGTGCTTGTTTATTAAAGTTTCCACTATATTGTTATCCTTACTGAGCATATAACGTCATCCCGTTCTATGTTTTATTTTTTCTAGGATTGAAGAATTATTTTATGGTTGACCTGAAAGGATATACTAAGGATATAAGTGTGTTCAAAATTGGAAATAAGGATGTTGATGTTTTTATTTCATGATTTAATGTAAAACTTATGAATGTATCTAGTACTTCAAACACTACTAAACTGATCGGTCTTTCAGGACATGATTCCTTATATCATACAAATGTTATATAATAATTCACCGAATCTGGGTAACTATGGTAGGGGCATTACAGTTCTAATAAGAACTATTATTCTTCCATGTAAATTACACTCCTATATGTTTTGAAGAAAATGTTATTCAATTCATCAGAATTATGGGAACCCAATTTTTTTCCTCTAATACTATTTTTTTCATCAAATCTTATGATAATGTACAATGTATCTTATCAGATACCATTGAATAATTATGAGTCTCATTGGATCCCCAAACAGAGTTCTTTACCACATAAATCCTTGAAAATAATTCTTCATCATATTTACTCTCAATAAGAAAAATATATTTATAATACAACATCCAAATGAACTAATTTTTTACGTTTATTCATTCATCATTTCTTTAATAGATATCTTATATGTTATCATAATTTCCTTGTGATACGGTGACCCACATATACTTTAAGAAATTATTCTTTCAATTTTTAGGATAAGATATCATTTCTTAAAAACTAATAAATAAAGAAATCCAATCTAGATTCCCATTTCAAATAAGTTAATAATAAACCATAGATAAAATTATCAGTCATAATTTTTCTAATAACCATACATAATGAAAATAAGATGTGTAGAATTAATTCATTACAAAAATAATATTTTTTTCATTTGAAAACTCAATTTCTATTAATTGAATTTATATAGTATATGGAAAATATTACCATATATATCACAGAAACAAAATCACTAAACAACATCAAAAATGTAAAACAAATGATACATCAATTTTGAAAGAGAGAAAATTTAAAATTAAATCTATGTTCAATAACATTCAGTTAATACAAACTAAAACATCTTGATCTTTGAATAAATTATGGACTACTCTTATACCAATTTTAATGGCCCTATGAAATTTTATGTTTTATTAGTGGGAAATTATTGAATGTATAATATAATGTTTTCCAATTGATTATTTCTTTTGAAATCATACTATTCCACTCATTAATGTGAATGATCATAGAATTTAATTTCTCAAACATTATGGATGCAAAAAATGAAAAAAGGACAACTAGTATATAAGGTTCACTACCAAAATGGTAGCTAATCATTGTTTTGATCCAAAGTCAATGAGGTAAAACAACCCAATAGAATAAATTTTTTGAATATAATGGGAATGTGTTATCATATGATTTGTGTTCCAATAATATATTATAACTATCACCCACCATGCAGATAAAGTGTTTTTTCTTGATCAATATAATTACTGAAGTAGTCTTATCTTCCTGAAGGTATGAATTATAATTGTCCACTAAATTATTGTCTCCCAAAAATCAATTACTCTCTAAAATTTCGTCATAAACTATAAAACGTGTGACACTTATTCTTTCTTTACACATAATTAATGTGTGATGATTAGATAGAAACCAATCATGTAATATTCAACTAATTAGTATTACACTTTTATATCTATATTCATTATTCTCTTTCTTTTACTTCTCTTCTTTTATGCACAATTAATTTTATACAAACCTTGAATCTCTATCAACTAAATATTCTTGTAAGATCACAGTTCACATCAATGTTACATAACATGATATATTTATCATTTTTTAAATTTTAATCTCTATTTAAAATTGAAACTCACAACACCATTTAGAATCTCTTGAGTATACACCACTTCTTTTTAGACTTATGAAATTTCATATCCATTTATTGATCTAAATATATTATTAATAGACATAATTATTACTGTTAATGAATCTGATGGATATTAAAATATAAGACATCAACAAATCAACTCAAATCCTAGTGTATAGAAAAAATCTAAACCAAACATCATATATTACAGCATGAAACAATAGTTTTATCAAATTTATATTCAACGTATTTTCCCATTTTGAGGTAATAATTTATTTCATAGATTAATACTTATTTTATTAAAATTGTATTTTTTATGTTCATTTTTTAATATAATAAACTATGACATGAGATATCTAAAGACCTCAATATATTACATATCATAAATATCATTACATTTCACCACAACATTACACCATCCCATGAGCTAAAATTCATTTTTTACATAGATAAGGCCATTTAATCCAAGGATTACTTTTCCCCAAATAACATAAATTTTTGCAAGCCTATTTTTATCTTGGACTATGTCATAGAATGGAAATACTTATCATGATGTTGCCTTTATTTTCAAATTTGTACGTTGGTTTTACAAAAGTATGGGTCCATGTTTTTCATATAATAACCATAAAAATAAACATTAAATATTATTTATCAAAATATGTTTGAGTAATTTTACAAATTTCAATGTTGAGAAAAATATTTTGCATTTCATAATTCCATACATATTTAAAATAAATGTATTCAAATCATAATATAAAAAACCAACCATTCTATACAATTTTCTATTTTCAAGATCATATTTGAAAAGATAGAGTTACATAATACCCATAAAATATTAGGACATATTAATATTCTTTACCTCTTCTACATAATACTAGTGTGACCGTAATGTATTAAGAGGATCTCCCTATATGTATTTCTATACTATCAATTGATCATTAAATAGCACCCTAGAGTGCCCATTATATATTGGGTAATATAAATTTTGATTCACAAATCACCTGAACCACAAAACATTCCATATTTTTTTCCAAAAATATCTAGAATTCATTCATACACCACAAAACCTACAAATAACCTTCAACCCAAATGATAAAATTAATCTTATGTGAGTTTGAAGAGAATTTTTTTTCTAATAAAATCCAACACCGAAATATATCATCTCCTTCTCTTATTCAACTATTATTACTTATGAAAACCCCACTATTCTTGTGGGATGTTCATTAATAAAAAATTTAAAAAAATCATATAGGTATCAGTAATCTCCTAAAGGTCACATAAAATAAATATCAAAATATTTTCCTTGAAAACTCTTGGTAAAAACATGATCATTAAAGAGAATCTATCACTTGAAAAGAATTGAACGTGGACACACCAATCTACTTTGTGTTTAGATATGTATAAATATTATTGGATAATTTTACTAATAACATTATATATACATCCCTATAATGTATTCTATAATGAAGGACTATTTATAAACTTATTATAATATGTATCTTTGAATTTATTTTAAATTAATCATTAGAGAAAATTATTTTTTAATAAAACATATAATTTATCAACAAATCATGTCAGTGATTTGTATTAATTTTTTAAATAAATATAAACTAGTTTATTTTTGAGTGGTATTGATGAATTATTTTATGAATTTTTATGGGGTTTATAGGGATATAATATGGTTATTATGGGATGTTGATTATTCAATTTCATGATATTTTAAATGAATTTATGAATTTATTTTCATTTATTATTTTATATAATTAAAGGTATAATTTATTATTATTAATTAATTATTTAGTAATCCTAATAATGGCTATAGTTCAAGGCATGAAAAAAAATTTCCCCTCCAAGATTAATTCACCATGATTATACATTTGATCATTTATCTCAATGAGAAACTATGTTAGGATGTTTCCATGGGTCCTTATAAAGGTAATTAATCAATTTATCTATTATTTATACATGTAAAAGTTCATAATAACATTATAGGAACCGTCCAATATGAATATATTGATTTTTTATAATAGGTGTTTTATCATTGATCTCATTCGTGAGGTAGATTAGTTGATCCATGTTTTGAAATCCAAAGGATTTAAATTCTTTTTTTCTCCTCCATTTTTGGGAGTTTTGATCCTCTACAGAGGGAGACCATATGGAGTGAATTTGATGAGTTCGATCCATGAAATCTTACAAGGATCATTGGCCAAGACATTAACGTTGTTCAGTACCTAGAGGATAGGAATGGTAGGGGACCTTGTAATAGGAAATAATGCATGTAATTCTCAATATTAATTAAGGGGAGGGGCCTCGTGGATCCAGGATACACCGGTCATCAATTAAAATTGTTCCATAATCAACAAGGAAACCAAAAGTCTTGGATCTTTTTGTATAAATTATTGGACAATATGCATGCCATTTTCACATTCTCCAATACTCGGGCTTTTCATCTGGCGTGTGGAATATCAAAAAATTTATCGCTACATATCTCTCTATATTCTTCTCCAGATCAGAATGCTCGGTTTCTCTACTATCAACTTTGGGAAAATACCCCTGTATATCATGACATGGTAAGAGAATCACTGACCGAACCCATATAGGGACACACATTGTTATCCAATCATTATAAATTATGAAAGATAAAAATGTGGTTCTATGTACGGTGAAAGGATATTACCTCATCTAATAGTGATTTGGAGGAATCCATGAATTAATTTGTACATCCCTAATGGATGATTATATTTTCCTAGGATGAAGGAAAAATTGAGGACCTGATTAAAAGGATGGGGCTGGTGAAGAGCATGAAAATTAAATAGGAGATCCTAGAAAGAGAGGATGTGAAGATATAGTGGCTTAGAAAGGGTGATAGAATTACAAAACATTTTCATGCATGAATTATGTAATGGAATATGTGGGGTAAAACCAACAAAGGGATAGAGGATATACATATTTGGTGGAAGAGATGGTTAAATATTTTAATAGATCTTCTTGCTGTCCCCAACACTCACATTTCCCATTGAATATAAAGGGTTATATAATGATATTTTATGTGATCCAGTAAAGGTTTTCTACTGGGGACAATAAATCCTTGGGGGTATTCTTCATGAATAAGATATATGTGATTCCATGATGAGATGTCCTTTGGACAGTGCATCAGTTTTAGATGGGTTCTATGGAACCGGCTATTGAACTTTAATGGAGATGGTGAATTATTACTTAATTATAGATATCCATGACTTATTTTGTGGTGGAAATTTTCCATGATTTGAATGTGCTACCACTACTGTGATCATTCCCAAATCATAGTTCCCAACTTCGATCCATCATTTTGGTACAATGACCATGTGTAACATCTCTTACAAAGTCCTCACTAGAGATATTAACTCTCAGATTTCATTCCACCTCTCTTAATGAATCTCCATGGAACAACATGGATTCCTGATGGGGACTTCCATCCAGGGTATGATCTCATTGTCTTAGGAAATGATCAAGGGTATTTACTAAAAAACTCACGAATAAATGTTTTAATCAAACATGATATGAGAAAGGACAAATATTAGGTTGAATGGAGCTTCATCAATAGAGTTTTTCTAGTTAAGGGTCATTCCCACAGGAATATCAATATCTTATTTGAGTATTTTATCTCCTCATTGATGGTGATAGTGATTATGGGAAAATACCTCGATTTTTTTAAAGTTACCATGGCCTACATAAATGGGATCCCATCTCACTAAGAATCTTTATCAACATTAAATATGTCCTCATCCACATCATTCAGTGATTCTTAACTAGAGGTGATAACATCCCAAACTATAGAATGATGAGATTACCATCTGTGTCACACATTAGGTTTACAAATGATTCCATCATGTTCATTAATTTGGAGGAAGATAGGTGTGGGGAATGAACATAGTCTTAAAGGATTAGAGTTAATGGAGTATCCAAGTTATTAATAAGAGTAGGAGTAATGTTTTCATCTCTAGTAGTTGTTCCAATAGCCAGGTCAATTATTTGAGTCTTTCGTTGGGCATGCAGAGAGGTAACCTCCCCATGGTGTACTGGTGATCCTCTATTCCATCATGGAGTCTGTGAATTTTCAAGTTTTTAGTCCTCATAATCAGGATCATGGAGATGGTTTTTTAATTGAATGAATAAGAACCTTTCATTTGGGATAATGATGACATTAGTAAATATTGATATCCTGGAAACTCTGGTTCATGTACATTTAGCCATTAAAATTCCATAATGTGTTATTATATACATGGACAAAGTTCATGCCGGTTCCATATGGGACACCATTTTTGAGGATAAATGGAATTGTGTTTCAAGCCATAGGATGGTGAAGCCTATCATCTAAGGTGGTATGATTTTGATTAGTCTTAATGACACCCTTACATAAATGCATACAAAATTATAATGGGAGGTAATATCATAGTGTTCCATATAGAGGATAACCATACATGAATGTTACTCTGTATATTTGACTATAAGGGATGACTATGCTTCAACACTTTGTATAGAGATTTGTGCCCATGTTAAATCCATCAGAACCCATTCTCGCTTGATTATCGAAACTTGTGAGGTGTGATTTTGGAATTAAAATCAGAGAAGGATGGTTATTGGTTATCTGGTATGTCCCACCATTAACATAATATTTAGTTGCTCAATCATATATTTAACTATCATTAGTGTAGTTTTTGACCGGGATCAGTGGAAATGTTACACCATATTGAGCTGAACGCTGATCTAGATTGGTGAGTGTTCACCACATATCCATCAGTCTCCTTCACGACCAAGGAATCCTGTTGGGTTATTCGCATGAAAATCCAAGGGAATTATTTGAATGATGTTCTAGGGGACATGTGTATCCCCATTAAATAAATTTTTATTAAATGGATAATTCATAACAACATTGTTCCCATATATTAGAACCTTAAGCAGCGCAGTGTTAGTATGAAATCTAAGTTTTCTTTTTTTAGAAGTAATAATAAGGAATAATCGAATCACTTATTCAGTGAAAATGAATTTTATATTTAGGCTTACAAGTGTTTTTTAGAGTTCACATTTTTTTTCTATCTCCAACATGGTCGAGCATCCCTATCTTGATCATTGGTTCCATGGACTGTTTGATAATGGTTGAAGAGAATGTTGTGTACCTTAGTTCTCTATTCAAGCTATTGGTGTTTGTGGAATCTACAAAAATGTTGTTTCATGAGGGGTGGAATCAACATTTTTCACAATCTTATTTAAAACTAAAAATATTATTAATGAAATACTCACGACTGTATTCAACAGGAGGGAGACACCATCTTTTTTTCATTTTAATCTAGTAATTATAGATTCCTCTTTTAAAGAAAAAATTACTAATGGTATTTCGGTTTATTAGAACCCTCCTCCAAGGGTCCTGAAGCTCAACATTGAATGATCATGTGTCATGGGAGTTATGTGTGGTGGAGGAGACATTTGTGACAACCATGGGTCAATAGTCCTGGAAATCTTAATCTGGCTGGGATAGGGTACTTGTCTTCAGGCCTAAGCTGTGACAATGCATACATGTCTTACAGTGTCCAGGTACCTAAGTATTCCTTTCTGGAAGCTGAAATAGATTCAATTCTATTACACAATTCTTTGCATGGTCTGAGTGTAATTCCATGGTAACATGATAATATCATCATAAGATGCCACAATATCATTCTAGGAAACTCATTAATGGTATATACTCATTTTAGAATCATCATGGTTATGTTTTTAAAAAATTTAATGATTTTATAATATTTTTGGGTGCACTGAGGTATATTTCTGTTTTTTAATCATCATTTGAGTATATTTATCGATCACATGCATCTTGATATGTGTTCAAAGATATTTTAAGACATCATACTAAGGGTTATATTATCACCATTATATGTAAACCTTTTATATTTATGTGATGTCTATATATGTTAGGGACATGTAACTGTATGATTTGGATGATTAAAATTATTAGGAGCATGGTTGTTTGAAAGGGTGGACGGAGGTAGAGATCAATTATATGGCTAATCTCCATTTTTATGACTCAATTCTATATTAAGTTAATTATTAGAAATTCATCATATATATTAAACATGATTTAGATACTGATTCATTTTACATATATAACTCACATGATGCAATACATTGATATTTTCCTGAGGTTAGTTTTTATACGTTCATGAAATACTGTAATATTTTTGTGTTCATATAAATTTCACAACCATTATTTGATTAAATTTCTATATATTTAGTATTTTTTAGTCATTATATGGTTTTTTATTAAAAAAATCTTGATATTTTACATTAATAGATGGAAATTTACTTCCAGTGATAATTAAATAACCCTAGATGTTCGTTCCCAATATCTAAAAATATATATAGTTAATTTAGGGAAATTTTCCACCTCTATCAAGGCTAATATGTTAACATTTATTTTTTATTATATTTTAGTGAAAATAAAATGTAAACTTATGACTAAAATGATTGGATAATATCTAATGAACTCAATGAAATTGTGAATAGTACTTATATTGAAATATCTTTTGGTTTTTACTTTTTATGTATTTTATGAACATAACCTACCAAAAAAAATGATCATTTATACTTATGTATTCCACATATAAATAAGTTCCAAACACTCTATGAAAAATTCAAAAACTTTCCAGGATGTTATTGTAAGTAAAAGAAAAAATTAAATTAAATATAATATATTAAACTAAATAAATAAGTCTAATATATTATTATTAATGTAAAACCTAATACCTTTAATTATATAATACAATATAGTGTACGTTTCTGAAAATAGTTATAATGTTTCCCATGATTTTATTATTCAATGATCCTTATTTTAATGTGTTATTTTAATTCCAACACACCTCATACACCAATGTTAACATTAATCAAATTAATTAAAAATTAAATAATTTTAATAACTCTATTACACATAATCTAGTGATACATAAAAAAATGAATGATAATTTATGTTTATATTCATGAGTCCAATGTATTTCCTCAGATAATGAATGCTATACAGGCATTATAATGTATGATGATTTCCATTTTTCAAATAAAAAATTTAAGAAAAAAATATTAACAGTTTATTTATTTAGGGTTACTAAAAAACTAATATTTTTTTATTTTATCATTATATCTACACCATGATCACTACATGTTTCAATATATATGAAAACATTTTTGAAAATATCAAAACTCCTCTGGATTCTAAAAAACCATGAAAGGTAAATTTTTTTATAATATGTATATTTATGAAATAATTTTTTTATTTATATTTTAATATATCCCTAAGAAACATTTTATAGTTAATAATAATTTTAAATTTTAAATCCATAATCTTTGAAAATGTGAAAGCATATATCACACCAATTCCCTATAATATATAAATATTTTTGGCGTCATATACATCAACTAGATGTAGACTCATAAAACCCCTTTCTACATTTTATAAATAATCATCATGTGACATATAACAAATAAATATCATATATGGTAATAAATTCATTAATTATATTTCAAGAAGAATAAAAAATATATTTATACATTACATGTAATTCATCTATAGTATCTCACATGTCACCCAACAAATAATGGCATGAATTAACTCATATATGTAATCAAAGGATATGATGTCATATCCATCCTATGTAAGGAAAACCATCATATTTTATAATATAATTATTCTATATGATTTAAATCATACTGAACAACCATTATTTTATCCTGGATAATATTAAATTGTTATTATCAATATTATTTGTACATATTAAGAATAATAATTACTCCATTATTGCGATTAATTTTTTTTAAAAACAAGGTACGTAAAATACATATACATCCATGGGATTTTACAATGATTACAAAAAATAAATAAATATAAGAAAAAATTAAAATAGGATCTCTTAAGTGAAATTTCTATCTATATTTGAGTTCATACTCAAACTGACCTCATTATATAAACATAACAAATTATAATGTTGATAGATGAATAATAAATAATATTTTTTCACTAAATGGGTTTTATCATACAATATTTACTACATATAATTATGAATTTTATTCGATAAATTGTTGATCATAGTATAATTAGGATTCAATTACATAGATTTACATATCACTGAGTGAATTAAGAATCATAATTTACAAAAGAAATATAAATTATATCGAACACCCCATGTATTTAATACCTATTGGATTTATATGATTTGTATGTTATCATTACATAAATGAATTTTTGGAATGATCAACTAATGAGTTTTTTTTAATAATGGTTATGGTTATATTTTTCATATTAAAAGGTTCCTTATCATATGTATGAGAAAACTTTTAATCCAAAGTAACAACTATTTTATATATGAAATTTTTTATCCAAATAACATCCAATAATTCATTATATAGAGGTATGTATTCAACTTCTGTTGTATGAACTAAAATATTTTATTACTTATTATAACTATAGTTCACTATTTAGCCATTACGGTAAATCTCATATATTGAATATGTCCCAAAATCGACCATAATATTTTAGAGGATACAATTATTGCAATACCATATAATGATAAATAATTAATTGAAATATATAAATAATTATATGGTTCGTTTATATCATTCCAGGGAATTCTTAATCGAAACCCATTGAATTTTAATTTGGTCTAATTGATAGATAGTCATTATACTAAAAGTAAATGTGGAATTGGTATATATATGTTTCATGATATATATTCTTGATATTATTTTATATCAATGTGGAATAATAATAATATTAATAAATTTTATATTTATAGTTGAGTTTTGAGTCATAAAAATTAAATCCTTTTGTATGCTTATAAATACGTATTCATTAATTCTCCATTACAAAACTCTCTGTCACATTACCAATAATAATTTTCTAGAAAAAACTAAGAAAACATTCCAATATTTAAATATATATCGTAATAGTAAATATGTTTTTTTAATTTAATGATGGTTATTTAATACCATTTAACAAACCATATATGTATAAAATTTGATGATGAGTTATTATTTGTGATAATAAGCATATCATTAATATACAATACCCAAATTTTCATTTTGATTCAACTAAAAAATTATATATAATATATTTATTTATATTTGAGAATTTTTTTAAATCTTATCAAGAATAAAAATATTCTTACTCTATCAATCTAATATCTTCAATAAATAGATCACAAAAATATACAATCCTTATAAGATCAAGTTGGAAGTTGAAGTCCTCAAAACTGTTGCATATTTGCACAGTAAAAAAAATTCACTATTAAAGAATTCATTTTTGATTTATGTATATTATATTTAATGATAATAATATTTTTCTATATTGAGTGATATCCATAATGATTTTATATTTTCGAATAAATAAAAAATTCATTTATCATGGTAATAATTAATTTTTTGAACACTATTTTATTTGAAAATGATTTAATAGATTAATTATAATTAACCCCATCGATAATAATTTTATAATCACTATTAATATGTTTGAGATGGTTGAGTTGTTTGTGAAATTGATTTGATTTTTTTCAGTGGAGTGAGAACAGTGAAGCTGTGATTTTCTATTTTAAAGTCATATATATTTCTAAAATATATTAAATAAATTGGTACAAAATAATAATCTAACTTTCAAAATAATGTATATATTAATTAATTTAAAGGAAGTGTTATAGGATATAATGACTACATTAGTTTTTGTAATAGAAACATATCATTTGTCTGGAAATTAAAGTACTCAATGTAGGTGAATGGAAACTTAATTGCATAATGAGGCTATCTCATGTAAATATCTACACTAAATTAAAACATGAGGATCCATTTTCATGAGTCTATAATATATATATCATCCAAATATATTTTTATCCTTGGCTTAAATTCTTCACTATAGATATTCTATATTAAACTAACCATTTGAAAGATTAATTTTCTCTAACATTATAATAAATAAAATATTTGAAACCATAATGTTGATATTTAAAAGCATTCATATGTTTATTCCAAAAGTATTTTACATATATGTCAAAAATAATAAAGGATATTATTGGAACAAAAAATAAATTCCATGAACACTTTTGGAATCCATGACACATTACTCATTCCAACACCACATCTCACTTGAGGGAATAAATGTTTCTATATCAATGAAGATGACATAAATCGGATCTCCTTGTGTGTCATGCCTTTTCACACACCAATATATAATGATACATAAAAAAATATTCTCAACATTTTCATTTAGTGGTTATTAACCTCTACTAGGATTTAGCCATGTATTTGAAACATTTATATGAAAATACATTTTTAAGACTATAATACCAATTTTTATGCTAGTCTGGGAAACATTTTTGTCTTTGAAATATTATTCTTCTGAGGAACCATGTTATTATAGGTCTAGTTAATTTTGTAGGATTTTATTTTATTTATTATGGGGATAAAATTGAAATCCTGAAGCTATGGAAATTTTATTACTGGACAAGATAATCAACATCTATGCTTATTTATGTAGGCTGAATGTTACACGAGTATTCTACTCTACACCATCTTAAACTATACTAGGGGAACTAAATTCTCTTTATGTTCCTTTATCTATTGATAAATATCTTCAAGAGTAGACTCAAGCACCTAGATATATACCTCAGTCCCTAATTAAGTTAAAAATTGTATTTGTGTTCCCATGTTGAGGGTTTCCAATATAGGGACCTCATTTCTTCCAATTTTATACATGTAACCCAATATAGTCTTTCTAATCATATACAATTTAAGAAAAAATTAAATCATCATATGAAAGAATCTAAAAAGTGATTTTTTAGTTAATACCTATGGATAAGGGATAGAATGTTATTTTTCAAAGCCTACCAAATTATATCCATGAACTAGGAGATATCAACCATAGAGCCATTACATAGGAAACCAAAAACAAGGATTCTTGACCCCTTGGGTACCCACATTTTCTATTTTCAGTACCTTGATTTTCAGTTCACTTAGGTCATGTACCTGAGTAAAAACCAATAGGAAAATGACTAAACCTATGTGAAATATTTGGGAAGTAGGTTTCTTATGTGTTAATTTTACATCATCCAATATTATGGGGGGTGTAAATTTACCCAAGTCTCCATAATGGTTTCCAATTTAGCACAGTGTCCCATACATGTAGGGGTATCTTAATTATCATATATGATATCCATATTATAAGTTTTTATACCCTCATTAAACCTCACATACACATCCTACATTAGTTTCTTATTAACCTAGGTCAACAACCTATGTGCCTCAATTGCCTAAGTAACCTATATAGTATCCCGATCACTTTGGAATCCACCATGGAACTTAATTATACATTAATGGGATATTAATTCCAAATATTTTCCCTTATTCAGTGTATTCATTTTATTATATATCAAACATATTTTTACACATCAATGGACGGGTCCCTCTGGGCGTTTTCAATCATGTATTCATTTGACAATGAGTATTGGGATACTTGTTAAACCACACTTGAATTGAAATGATCATCCTGGTTATCCAATATTAATAATCTAGTTATCCAGAGCAACATATAGACCCCATTATATACATAATTAATTAGTGATCCACATATATGTTTTTTGAAGACTGGGTGTACAATGACTTGTGAGGGGTCGTGGGTTGAGTTTGTGAATCATTCTTCTTATAAAACCACCATGTTTCTAGGTATTCATGTTGTGATAGTTTGATTATAAAGATGAGATGGAACAAATGTAGAAATAAAAACATCAATCACATGAAATTAATAGTGATCTATTAGACAAGTACCCCAAAGCCCATTCGTACAATACCCAACTCCTATTGTAATTTTATTTTCACTAGCAACATTACTTTTTTTGGGGACTACCCAACTAAGTGAAAGAGGTTTTCACATGATAAAAACCCATGATATTTTATTGGTCATCTATATAGATATAAACAAAGACTTGAACACTCAATAAAATTAATTATCACTTCTTGTTTCATGAATTAATAATGATTATTACAGTTGAATCATGCATTTTAAAGATGCTACTAATAGTAAACGATGATACTTAAAGATAATATTATTTTATTCTGATGTAATATATGGAATTTTATCTATTTTAAGTGATGATATTTTATACACTATAAATATAGAGTTATTCCAAGAATTTTATATCATTTCATGTATGAAAATTTTATTTTTATTTATTACGAAATGAGTTATATCTATATCACATGCCGTGAAAAATGTTTCAATATATATCATAAATTTTCAATTTAAAATTTTAGAACACTTGAATACCAATATAGGTGATTAGATAAACCGTTAGAAAATATCTTGTTACAAGATATTAATTTCACATTTTCTTCTTTTCACAATTTGTAACAATCCTCTATGGATGTTATGTACAAAATATTTTTCATCGAGTCTTCCAATTTTTTTGAAAGAGTTAAACCAATAGTATAAAGTATAAAAATAATTATATTATATATGTTAGCATAATCATAATAAGATAAAATTCTGGATATCATTTCCTCATAAGACAACTCATTATATATTTTCAAAGGATACATCTCATTAGATATTTGAATTCTATACTAATTAATAAAAATATTAAGAATTTATGGATTTAAAAGGATAAATATATTTCACATTATATTATCTTATTTTCATTAGATAATGAAAATTTTCAATTTTTTTTGATATTTTTATGGAAATTCATTTATGAAGATCTATTTCATAAGATAAAAGACATTAATTCTTTTCGCAATTACAATGTTTTTGGTCCATGACATCTCCATAGTATAGTATTTATACTTTATTAGATTATATAAATACTTATTACTAAAATAATTATTTTCATTGATAAAATAAATTAGCGCATGCATGATATTTTGTATCATGAACACAGTCTTATCCGTCAAAGAATCATTTAACATGCATGTTTACCATTTCATGTATGATAAATCCCATTGATAGAAAACTGAATTCATACATATATAATGTAAATTTTTTAATATAGGATAAATGAAGTTTAATAATTATTTACATAATATAAATTAATGTATAATTTATTATATAATGAAATCATAATCATATTTTATAGCAAAAAATAAAATATAAAAAATTATGATAAACTAGTTATAAAAAATTGATAATTTTGTGAATCTTCAAAACACATAATGTGTTGAGATATATTGGAACAACCAAAATTGGTCCAACAATCTCCACAATTGTCATTATCAAAAAACACATAATCAACTAATCAATAAAAATTTTCTTTAATATTGAATATAATGAAAAGATAACTATGTTAGATTCTCCACAAAAAAATTTTGGGATTACTTGTACCCTTAACAAGGATTGGGATCTCTACTTCCATAATTTTGTAAGTAATTAAATAATTTGTTAGAATTTAGACTTAAATAAAACCATTTTTCGGATGTTAAACTAAACATAATATGAACACATTATTATTTCACATAAAGACATATTATTATATAGAATACGAGGATAATATAGAATTCAATTGTGATTAAAAGAAAAAATTGAAAATTAAAACATAAAAAGGTAAATATAGTATAAAAAATATAGAAGATTACAAAAATAGAACAACAAAAACATTCAGTTATTAATGAAAAACATACAATAAATAAGTATTTATTCAATAAATATTATAAACATAATGGCATGTTATCATACATTAAAAAATTTTGGAAATAAATCCCTTAAATTCCACCAGTTTATAAAAACACTTATAAAAAGGTAGATCATTAAATTGGATCTTTTTCGACATTATAGTTTTTTTAGTGGATTCTAGAAGTATTGTAGATGATCTATAAGTGACGAGGAAGTAGGTAGTGGGGTGTGAGTACAATACCCAGTAACAACTCCTTACTGAGAATCTGATCAAAAGTACCTCCAATGATGAATCTATCATTAGGCACAATACGTACTATTTTTGATTAAAATTTTTCAATAACCTGATGAGAACAAGAGAGATAAAAAATATTTTTTTCTAAGAAGGTATGATTTTTTATATGGTATAATTAGTCATGAGGGTTTCAAAAACAATATTTATATTATAATTTAGTAAATATTAATTAGAGAAAAGATATCCATTACCATCATTGATGTTGTGGGATGGTGATAAAAAAGGTTTTTTCCTAATAAATTTATAAAAAATATATGAATAATGAAATCAGAACACATGTTAATTAATTTGAAAATATAATTCATGTTCTACTCATGGGAGGTACTAAAATAATATAAGGCCCCAGCCTTAAACCTTACTTAATATTGAATTAAATGAGTAATTCACATTGAGGATCTTTTCAGGTTTAGAGTTTTAGAGAATTAGGACATAACAATTACATCTCAAAAGATTACAAAGTAGTCTCTTCTACTAAATTTCCATAAAATAAAAACTCTTAAAAAGAAACATGTCTAGTTTCATGTTTTAGGTAGAATGACTTTACCTTGATCCCATCCTTGACCCTATTCCATGCTAAGTCCTGTGAAAAACATTTCAAAAACTTGGGATGAGCATAAAAACTCAGTATGGGATACACAAAGAATAAAAACTGTTAGTTTATCAAAACAAAAAGTAAACCATGTATACTTTATCAAAGTAATACTTTTCACCTCTTCAAAGTAGTAAAAAAACTCTTTGCTGAATAAAATTTCAATACTTACTTTTTTGTAACCAAAGGATTACCATAAAACCCATATAAAGAACACATAACATATAAAGGTAACTTGGGACATAAATATACTTAAGTGGAATAACCATACGGTCGACTCCCACACATATCACTTAATGGAATAGCCATACGACCAATTTCCATACATAATTAATGGAATAGCCATACGGCTGACTTCCATACCCAATGCATTGGAGGTTATAATGTAACCACCCATCCTGGTATTCACGGCACCACCCGTCATATGGTTTATAATGTAACCACCCGTTAAAATGTCCAAGTACCAATATAAAATCAGAAAACATAAAACCAATATAAAGGAATGATAACATTTCCACATTTCAATCACAATATATCATAAATATATTAACATAATATAATCATTTATCAAAACCATTTTCAATACCAAAATACATAAAAGAGTATATGGTATTTATTTTATTCTAAAAACATTACGACTTGTTGAGGAAGCCATTGACCAAAGAATACTCGCGGTGGCGGAAAAGGTCGTTGTCGCCGCGTACGTTAAAAGAAACATTCCTTTTTCTCGTTTTGTAAAACGCTTCATAGAAAAAGATTCCTTTTGTATAAAAGTAAAAGTCAAAGGGGTTTATACACCGTATAAAAGAAAGTTGTGTATAAAACGAAATATGCCTCAATGAAAGGAGATTGAGACGAAGTCCCTTACAAAGAAGGTATCCTTGGTTTAAGGATAATTCAATTACATAATTATGCGTGAAAAATGAATACACCAAATATAAGTGGATATTAAGTGTAAAATAAACAAAGGTCATTCACACATATTCAAAGGATTACATATTCAATAACTACATGTTGAACCCAAAGAAATCGAAATTGGGTTAAGAAGTTCCCTTGACAGCCTAACGGCGTCACTTCAAAATGAGTTGATGAGAGATAAAAAGTGTATATCATCACTTGGACATAAAAGTTACATCAATAAGTATTTATGAGAACATATCCCAACATAAAAATATGTAATTTAAAAGACCCAACAATAGAAGTCTTTTAAAAAGAGGAGGGTGAAAGGTCCCCTTACCGAGTTTGGTAACTTTCGAAACGTACACCCCATGGAAGAAGGGTCATACAATGAAGATGTGAATACCCATAAATGAAATTATACTACACAATTTGTATAATAATGGGCAGTACATGAATCCCTCAAAGGAAATTGTGGAAAATGTAGCGTAAATCTCAAAGGAATATAAGTGAGATGAAAAATCCCTTACGAAAACTCGGCAGCCTAACGGCGCCACTTAAAACTTCCAAAATGGATTGATGAAAGGAAATAGGGTCTCTCATCATATCAAAATAAAGTTTACAGAAATAGGAATACAAAATAACATCCCCCAACATAACAAAGAGGAGCTTAAAAGAAGTGACATAAAGGAGAGTACTTAAAAAGAAAGAGAGAGGTTAGATCTCTTACGAAAATTTGGCAGCCTAACGGCGCCACTTAAAACATCCAAAAATGGATTGATGAGAGAGAATAGGGTCTCTAATCATATTAACATAAAAATTACAGTAAGTGTAATATAAATGAACATCCAAATAACAATAAAGATGAGCTTTAAAAGGAATGACATAAAAGAGCGTACTTAAAAAGAAAGAGAGGAGTAGGATCCCTTACCTCGGGTCCAACTTGACTTGTTCGTTCTTTAACATCCTGAATAATAAACTTGAGATAATTTCTACTTGATTAGGAACATTTTAAAGTTAATTATTCCTTTTATATCACTTATTTCCATGTTATAAACATTATGTAATCATTATGATAATAATTATTGTTTTGTCAATATTTGGTTCTAATACGAAAGTGGACTTCTTACAATTACATGTTGTTCGTGTGGTCAATGGTTATTTATATCCAAAATGAAATTCCTGATTTGGATATCATATATATCATATATATCCAGAATATACATGTATTTATAATATCCCATAATCATTTATAGGAAAGAAATGAAATTCACCGTTCATGGAGACGGTAAGCCGTGCGTACGCATGAACGCTACTTTCATTTCTATGTCGTATTAATGTAATTAAACCTATATGAGAGGTATGTATATTTTAATTCCAGAATTATATTAATCATTTAGATGTATCATACACCATATATATCCATTATATATATGTACTTATAATAGTACATAATATTTTGAGATAAGAAATGAAATGTACCGTTCATGGAGACGGTAAGCCGTACGTACGCATGAACGCTACTTCCATTTATATTTCATATTTAATGGAATTAAAACATAATTATACATAATAGTATTTTAATTCCAGTATGGTATCATATATAATATCATTAAATATACCCTTTATACGTACCACATATGGTAATAACGAATCAAATCACTTTGAGGGGGCGGTAGTCCGCACTTCCTTAAATGAAGATATCGCATTTACGCATAATGGAAACCATAAACGTATGCCCAAAATGTAAAATACAGAAGCTTAAGGAAAACATAAAAATATTATATATCATATATAAATATAGTGACATCATAATGGCCACCTTTTAAGGTGTTAAATTAGTATTGAACAATCATCGTTTTGGGAGGCAGAATTTCGCCATCCACGGAAACCGTATGTTCTTTAACCATTTGATGTAGTTGTGTGAGAGTGTAGATCGAATAAATCTTATAATAACATACTAGTATATTTAAGATACTAGTGTTGTCACAAAAGAAGTAAATACAAAGATTTTAGGGGGTTGGAGAAGCAAAATAAAACAAAAGGACTCAAAAGAAGACATTACCTTAAAATCAGGTAACTCCTTTTGGTTTGAGCTCAAAGGCTTCCTTGGGAAGACTTACTCCCAAATTGAGGCTTCAAGGAGTAATAGTGGGAATTGGAGAGGCACAATGGGCAGGGGTTGGCCGAGACAAAGGCTTTGGGAGTGTGGGTAAGGAGGTTGAGGTGGGGACCTTTTATAAGAGGAGAGGAGGGGCACTTTTGGAAAGTAAAGAAATATTACTTTATTTGAAAATGTGTTTCGGTTTTAAAAGGTCCCACATTGCTATAATTCGTGGATAAGGTGTTAAGGGTTCTAAATACACCCATCCAATAAGTTTTTGACATGCTTAGTTCATAGAGTTTACATTATCTTTCCATTTTATTTAAATCGTTAGATAATGAGGTCATCACAGCATCATCAGGATGTCATAAATAATTTAATATATTTAGTGTCTAAAAAGTATAAAAAAACTATCATTATGTAGGAAATCTTTTTTTCTTTCCAATGAGTATTTATAGTCAGAAATATGATTAGTATAACCCCTTCTAAAAATTGGTTTAGTAAAAAAAATTATGTTAGTGTAATTTTTACCTTTATTTTAAAAAAGGCATTAAAGTCATTATCTCACCCAAGTTGCTCCATGGGGTCCCCTAAATCGACCCATGGGTTGTCTTGGTCGGCCATGACTCATCCAATAGGGGTAGGACAAGTGTCATGGTGTTTTAACATTTTTATAATATCATTTTACATTAAATTACACTAATTACCTCTAATCGCGATTAATGAAAAAAAGTTACTATTCACCAAAAAATTATTTTCATCCCATTGAACAAAATTTTACATACTAATGACAACCATGTATGTCGTATTTTCAAAATTCAATACACATTAGTGGTAAACTTTCATTTATCTGAAAAATCAGTTTGCTTGATTACCACTTAGTGGTTTCACTATTCATCAAAAATTGGAGTTTTTCAGAAAATTACCAAAACTTCACCCTAAGCTATATTTGATATTACGAATTAAAAAATGAAGTCTATTTTACAAAATTCAAAACATATAAGTCACATTAATTAATTTAATAATTAATTCCCACTGTCATGACAAATAGCATGTTTTTATGAAACAATAAGTATCAAAAGATTGACACTAGTTTAAGTCCGATTTCAAGGTGAAATTAATTCCAACGACCACTATTGGATTTAATGGTAAAAATATTTTCTTATTTCACTTTAAAACCAATTCAAATGATAATCTAATCATATAAATAAATTAGATTAAAAAGAGGTTTTGAATTAAAATACAACATTTTACACTATTCATTAAAAAATGAACTTTATCGGAAAAATACCAAAAATTTACAGAAAGTAAAATTTGATGTCCCGATTCTAAAGAAGAGTTTTATTTGGTCTAATAGAATGTATAAGAGTGGAAAAAACTATATTTAATTACGGTTCACCATCAAAAGGCGATAAGTGAACCTTTAGTGAAAACTAGGGAATATACGCCTAAAATTGAATTCTTTCCGTATTTTAAGCCTTTATCTTTTATTGGATAAATGTAAAAACATTTAAAAACATATATAATCATATTTTAGTTATTTCTATCCATTCTCGCCAATAAAACAGCTACATGTTAACTGCCATTTAAAATAATATTATTTTATTTTTAGAGTGCAACGTAAGATTCCCAAGAAACTCGTTGTTGCGTGTTGGGTACGCCATCGAGCATAGCATCCCATTTAAAGTCATATTAATATTTTATTCACAAATATGGATAAATATGAAAATGTCATATTCTTTATTTACCTGGGGTGTTACATCCTTCCCCTCTTTTGGGAATTTCGTCCTCGCAATTTTAAAATTGGGCTTGGAAATATCCTTGACAGTCCCACATCGGAAGAAGAGTCGGTAAAAAAATCACTATAAAATAAAGAAAGATAAGTACAAAGGTCACCCGAGTTAACCCATAATAGGATTCTGTGTTGGAAAACATGGACATGGAAGAAAAAGAAAAGGGTCATGTTCTGATGGAGAGTGATAGAAAACATGTTTAGGAGAAAGTTAACCATGAGAAAATCAAAAACTTGTGATGGGTTAAACGGTCTTCGATTCCCTAGTAGGAAAAGTTAATAGACAAAATTTTTGTTTTAAGTTACATTTTATTGAGGAATTTATTCATAAGGAAACATAATCACTTATCATGTTGACTTTCAACTTTTATTAGATTCCTTACACAAACTCATATTTTCTCCAAAAGGCGAGTATTTAGGAAGACTCGTTCACATTAAGAGTACTATAATCAACCTTTAGAGAATCACCTAATCCACAAAAGAGAACTCTATACTTCCCATGTCTTTATACTTTAACCAAAACCAAAACCAAAAAGGCTAGTACAAGATCAGATAATCCAGAAATGGATAACCCTTTAAAAAAAATCTATGCTTAATCTCCAAATTTTTTCCAACAAAACCGAAAGTTCAATGAGGACCATTTTATAACCAATTTGTCCATAAAATTCATCAAAGTAAACCAAACTAAGGTTGAAACCCAAATATTTGAAGGATTTAGTCACATAGTCTTCCAAGTTAAATCGTAACATTTATCTCCGAACAACATCAGTTGCTCTTAAAGTCTCGTATTGAAAAGTAACTAACCTAATCACATATCCTCCATGATAGGTTTATCATTTTCATCCAAAATCAACTTACTATTAATTAATAAAATCATATAACTAAAAATAATCAGTCAAACTAGCCAGGGACTTCACATAGTCCAGTGGTAGGTGATAAATACTAGTCGCAATTTGGTTGTGGGTTTGATTCCTGTGGCTTTGCCCGACGCGACGGGTTGTCACATGGTCTGCTTGTTGTCCTTTTTCCAAAACTATATAATTATTAAAACATTCCCCAAAATGAGGTAAAATCATCAAAAATAACCATAACATAATTTAACCTCAATTTTATCTCATGCCTTTCACTTCCATCATAACATATGGTAACCCATAATTACCTCAAAAGTAAGGATCATATAAACTCTAATGGTTACCTTTATAATTATTACCTGAACTTCCACATCGATTGGTCATCTCATACATGATGCATCACAGAACATACCAAGGTTCAATTGTTTGATCATGACTCCTTGATAGTTGGTTTAGAACAACCACGAGTTTCCTCATTGAATCCCCCATTTTATCTTGTATCTTAATCAGAGAACCACAACAATTTTCCATCAAACCTGTTGTCTCTTTGGTGCCTACTAGATCTATCCATTCACTAAAAACAGAAATGTCAGTGTGAGTATATCAACAAAACCATCATGTACTAATGAGGAAGGTAAACACTAGGATATACTTACTCATTCATTTTATCTAAAACTAGGACTCTTTCTGAAATCCTAACCATTATGGTAATGTCACTTATGCTTAGAGAATACCCTAACCTCTAAAGTTATCTAAACCGACCTTTGATACCAACTATAAGGCCCCAGCCTTAAACCTTACTTAATATTGAATTAAATGAGTAATTCACATTGAGGATATTTTCAGGTTTATAGTTTTAGAGAATTAGTACATAACTATTAAATCTCAAAAGATTACAAATTAGTCTCTTCTACTAAATTTCCATAAAATAAAAACTCTTAAAAAGAAACATGTCTAGTTTCTTGTTTTAGGTCGCATGACTTTCCCTTGATCCCATCATTGGCCCTATTCCATGCTAATTCCTGTAAAAACATTTCAAAAACTTGGGATGAGCATAAAAACTCAGTAAGGGATACACAAATAATGAAAACTGTTAGTTTATCAAAACAAAAAGTAAAACATGTATACTTTATCAAAGTAATACTTTTCACCTCTTCGAAGTAGTAAAAACTCTTCGCTTAATTAAATTTCATTACTTACCTTTTTTTAACCAAAGGATTACCATAAAACCCATATAAAGAACACATAACATATAAAGGTAACTTGGGACATAAACATACTTAAGTGGAATAACCATACGGTTGACTCCCACACATATCACTTAATGGAATAGCCATACGGCCAATTTCCATACATACATAATGGAATATCCATACGGACGACTTCCATACCCAATGCATTGGAGGTTATAACGTAACCACCCGTCCTGGTATTCACGACACCACCCGTCATATGGTTTATAATGTAACCACCCGTTAAAATGTCCAACTACCAATATAAAATCATAAAACATAAAACCAATATAAAGGAATGATAACATTTCCATATTTCAATCACAATATATCATAAATATATTAACATAATATAATCCTTTATCAAAACCATTTTCAATACCAAAATACATAAAAGAGTATGTGGTATTTATTTTATTCTAAAAGCATTACGGCTTTTGGAGGAAGCCAAAGACCAAATAATACTCGCGGTGGCGAAAAAGGCCGTTGTCGCCACGTACGTTAAAAGGAGCATTCCTTTTTCTCGTTTTGTAAAACGCTTAGTAGAAAAAGATTCCTTTTGTATAAAAGTAAAAGTCAAAGGGGTTTATACACCATATAAATGAAAGCTGTGTATAAAATGAAATATGCCTCAATTAAAGGAGATTGAGACGAAGACCCTTACAAACAAGGTATCCTTGGTTTAAGGATAATTCAATTACATAATTATGCGTGACAAATGAATACACCAAATATAAGTGGATATTAAGTGTAAAATAAACAAAGGTCATTCAAACATATTCAATGGTTTACATATTCAATAACTACATGTTGAACCCAAAGAAATCGAAATTGGGTTAAGAAGTTCTCTTGACAGCCTAACAGCGTCACATCAAAATGAGTTGATGAGAGAGAAAAAGTGTATCTCATCACTTGGACATAAAAGTTAAATCAATTAGGATATATGAGAACATATCCCAACACAAAAATATGTAATTTAAAAGACCCAACAAAATAAGTCTTTTAAAAAGAGGAGGGTGAAAGGTCCCCTTACCGAGTTGGGTAACTTTCGAAATATACACCCCATGGAAGATGGTTCATACAATGAAGATGTGAATACCAATAAATGAAATTATACTACACAATGTGTATAATAATTGTCAGTACATACACCCCTCAAAGTAAATTGTGGCAAATGTAGCGTAAATCTCACAGGAATATAATTGAGATGAAAAATCCCTTACGAAAACTCGGCAGCCTAACGGTGCCACTTAAAACTTCCAAAATGGATTGATGAAAGGAAATAGGGTCTATCATCATATCAAAATAAATTTTACATAAATATGAATACAAAATAACATCCCCCAACATAACAAAGAGGAGCTTAAATGAAGTGACATAAAGGAGAGTACCTAAAAAGAAAGAGACAGGTTGGATCTCTTACGAAATTTTGGCAGCCTAACGGCGCCACTTAAAACGTCCAAAAATGGATTGATGAGAGAGAATAGGGTCTCTCATTATATGAAGATAAAAATTACAGTAAGATTAATATAAAAGAACATCCAAATAACAAGAAAGATGAGATTTAAAAGGAATGACATAAAAGAGCGTACTTAAAAAGAAAGAGAGGAGTAGGATCCCTTACCTCGGGTCCAACTTGTCTTGTTCGTTATTTAACGCCCTGAATAATAAACATGAGTTAATTTCTACTTGATTAAGAACCTTTTTAAAGTTCATTATTACTTTTATATCACTTATTTCCATGTTATAAACATTGTGTAATCATTAAGTTAATAATGATTGTTTTGTCGATATTTGGTTCTTAAGTCGAAAGTGGACTTCTTAAAATTACATGTTGTTCGTGTGGTCAATGGTTCTTTATATCCAAAATTACATTACGGATTTGGATATCATATATATCATATATATCCAGCATATACATGTACTTATAATATCACATAATCTTTTAGAGGAAATAAATGAAATGCACCGTTCATGGAGACGGTAAGCCGTACGTACGCATGAACGCTACTTTCATTTCTATGTCGTATTAATAAAATTAAAACTATATGAGAGGTATGTATATTATAATTCCAGAATTATATTACACATTTAGATGTATCATAAATCATATATATCCATTATATATATTTACTTATAATAGTACATAATATTTTGAGATAAGAAATGAAATGTACCGTTCATGGAGACGGTAAGCCGTACGTACGAATGAACGCTACTTCCATTTCTATTTCATATTTAATGGAATTAAAACATAATGATAAATAATAGTATTTTAATTCCATTATGGTATCATATATAATATCATTAAATATACCCTTTATACGTATCACATATGGTAATAACGAATCAAATCACTTTGAGGGGGCGGTAGTCCGCACTTCCTTAAATGAAGATATCGCGTTTTCCCATAATGGAAACCATAATGGTATGCCCAAAATGTAAAATAAAGAAGCTTAAGGAAAACATAAACATATTATATATCATATATAAAAATAGTGACATCATAATGGCCACCTTTGAAGGTGTTAAATGAGTATTGATCAATCATCATTTCGGGAGGCATAATTTCGCCATCCACGGAAACCGTATGTTCTTTAACCATTCGATGTAGTTGTGTGAGAGTGTAGCTCGAATAAATCTTATAAAAACATCCTAGTATATTGAAGATACTGGTGTTGTTACAAAAGAAGTAAATAAAAAGAGTTTAGGGGGTTGGAGAAGCAAAATAAAACAAAAGGACTCAAAAGAAGTCATTACCTTAAAATCAGGTAACTCCCTTTGGTTTGAGCTCAATGGCTTCCTTGGGAAGACTTCTGCCCAAATTGAGGCTTCAAGGAGTAATAGAGGGAAGTGGAGAGGAAAAATGGGCAGGTGTTGGCCGAGCCAAAGGCTCTGGGAGTGTGGGTAAGGAGGTTGAGGTGGGGGCCATTTATAAGAGGAGAGGAGGGGCACTTTTGGAAAGTAAAGAAATATTACTTTATTTGAAAATGTGTATCGGTTTTAAAAGGTCCCACATTGATATAATTCGTGGCCAAGGTGTTAAGGGTTCGAAATCCACCCATCCAATAAGTTTTGGACATGTGTAGTTTATAGATTTTACATTATCTTTCCATTTTATTTAAATCGTTAAATAATGAGGTCATCACTGCATCATCATGATGTCATAAATAAATTAATTTATTTAGTGTGTAAAAATTATAAAAGAACAATAATGATGTAGGAAAACTTTTTATATTTCCAATTAATATTTATAGTTAGAAATCTGATTAGTATAACCCCTTCTAAAAATTGGTTTAGTAAAACAATTTATGTTAGTGTCATTTTTACCTTTATTTTAAAAAAAGGCATTAAAGTCATTATCTCACCCAAGTTGCTCCATGGGGTCCCCTAAATCGACCCATGGGTTGTCTCGGTCGGCCATGACTCATCCAATAGTGGTAGGACAAGTTTCATGGTGTATTAACATTTTTATAATATCATTTTTACCTTAAATTACACTAATTACCTCTTATCGCGATTAATGAAAAAAAGTTACCATTCACCAAAAAAATATTTTCATCCCATTGAACCACATTTTACATACTAATGACAACCATGTATGTTGGATTTTAAAAATTCAATACACATTAGTGGTAAACTTTCATTTAACTAAAAAATCAGTTTTCTTGATTACCACTTAGTGGTTTCACTATTCATCAAAAATTGGAGTTTTTCCGAAAATTACCAAAAATTCACCATAAGCTATATTTGATATTCTGAATTCAAAAATGAAGTCTATTTTAAAAAATTCAAAACAAATAAGTTACATTAATTAATTTAATAATTAATTCCCACTGTCATGACAAATAGCGTGTTTTTATGAAACAATAAGTATCGAAAGATTGACACTAGTTTTAGTCCGATTTCAAAGTGAAATTAATTCCAACGACCACTATTGGATTCACTGGTAAAAATATTTTCTAATTTCACATTAAAAAGAATTAAAATGATAATATAATCATATAAATAAATTAGATTAAAAAGAGGTTTTGAATTAAAATACAACATTTTACACTATTCATTAAAAAATGAACTTTATCGGAAAAATACCAAAAATTTACACAAAGTAAAATTTGATATCCCAATTCAATAGAAGAGTTTTATTTGGTCCAATAAAATGTATAAGAGTGAACAAAACTATATTTAATGACGGTTCACCATCAAAAGGTGATAAGTGAACCTTTAGTGAAAACTAAAGCATATACACCTAAAATTGAATTCTTTCCGTATTTTAAGCCTTTATCTTTTATTGGATAAATGTAAAACATTTAAAAACATATATAATAATATTTTAGTTATTTCTATCCATTCTCTCCAATACAACAGCTACATGTTAACTTCCATTTAAAATAATATTATTTTATTTTTAGAGTGCAACGTAAGATTCCCAAGAAAATCGTTGTTGCGTGTTGGGTATGCCATCGAGCATATCGTCCCATTTAATGTCATATTAATATTATATTCCCAAATATGGATAAATATGAAAATGTCATATTCTTTATTTACCTGGGGTGTTAAAAATAATCCCACATAATCAAAAAATTTCAAAATATCTCTACATATAAACATTCATTTTGAAATTGATGATTAAAATCAATAATAATTACAATGGATTATTAGAAAATAAATATTGAACTAGTGGTATGGAAGTTATAACTATAATTGTCTCAGAAGTAACACAAATAAAAATTTCCTTAAATTTTGATATTGTATATTTCTCCTTTGGTTCATCAAAGGAATTATTTTACTCAGAATCAGTTTAATCTATATTGTTTCTCACTACATGTTGATTTAGGTGAAAAAAAATCTTCAACTTTAAAATTTTTCATTCCAATGATATATCTACAATTGATAATCTAGTGATAATGAATCCCTTAGATTTTTTATTTTTTACTAAGGAATCCTAAATTACTTGTACCCATTACTATTGAAATGCAAGATTATACCGCAATGAATTAACTATTCTAGTTATGTTGCTTCACGAGATCATTGAAATACTATAAATATCAATAAAAAAATACGTAGAATGTGTTACAAAATATCTTTTGAATGAATTTAAAATTACATGTAGATGATTTTAGTAGTCAATGAGTCATGATATTCTTTGAAAAAATCCAACATTGATTCCTTGGTAACCCGATCTCATGACTCTTGTCTCATGTTTTCCCTAATATGTTTCATTGAAAAATTATGTATAATATAATTAATAAAAATAATTTACCAATCGACATCAAAATATAAAATCTATAATTCATGAAGAATCTTGATCTCTATATAGGTTTCAATACACTAATATTTATCGCCATTATATTTTTTCCACTTCTCATTATAACTGAAATTATAATACCCCATCCATAAACATTATATAATCATGAGTTAAGTAAATAATTAAAATTGATGATCTATTCAGGTTTAGAGCCTTAAAAAATTGTTCCATAACTATTACATAACAAATCTATATAAATACATATTGTAATAATCCAAAAATCTTCTTTTATTTTGTAACAGAAGAACATTTAAAAATATGCATTGATTAAGTTCAAGATTAATCATTATAACATTTCATTTATTCCATCCCTGTCTCTATTCTCCCATAAAATCATCTGATATTATTTAAAAATTCTAGATGATCACAAGATGATCCGTAATGGATATAAAAACAAAAAAAGCCATTACTGCAGTTAAAACATGGTATCCCATTATATTCTCATTGATCTAATGAAACAAAATCTTCTCACCTAAATAACACTCATAATTGTTTCTCATGAAAAACATTAAAAAAATAGAATGAAATTCAAAATCATTTAAGTGATTAAGAGAATAATATACATAATTACATTTAAAAACAAATTTAAACTTGAAAAACAATATGAACTTCTTCCCTTATGATTAACACCCAATGAATTGGCAATATATAATGAATTTCACACTTTATATAAGTTATATTAGTCTCACAAGTGAGCTATAATGGGTTTTATACATTTATATAAGCTATAATGGGATCCCCAGTATACTATAATGGGGATCAACCCTTCTTATAATCTTTTTCGAGATCACCCTTGAGATATAATGGGGCTCAATCCTTTGTATAATCCGTATTAGGCACAACCATTCCATATTATTCTCAAGTACAATTTCTTGAATAATACACTTTCATCACAAAATCTTTTTAAGAAACTCTTCTAATCCCATGTGATAAATAATTTATTATAAAAAAAACCATTTTCATTTAAGATCCCATTTTAAATACCATTATACCAAAAAAATGTGATATACATAATTTCATAATATTCTAATTGAAATTATGTCTTATAAAGGAAGATAAATATCTAAAAACACTTATGACAGTAGAGAAGTCATTATCGCCATATTAAAAAATCCATTTGAAATTTTGTAATGAAAGTAAAATGATTCTTATATAAAGATAACATTTGAAAAAAATGAATGAAATATAAGATAGAAATAAAATTCCATATATAACCCTTTTATATCAATTTAAATAAATATATAAATTAATATCATGAAGAAAAATATTGGATAATTAATTCTTCAAATGTGCAAGGTTTCCCATACCGCTTTGAAAATTATATCCTAATCTCCATTCATCAAAACATTTATCAAAACATTAAATAACATTATTATAGTTTAAATATTATTAATAAGTGTCTTAGTGGTGATATATATATCTTAGAAACTATTAATGGTTCATATTATCAATTAAATCTTCAATGAAAAGAGATTGAGATGAATTCCATTCCATTAATTCTGAATCATCATGTAAAATCTTTATATTCCTAAATTATATAATTATATTATTTTATACTTTATTTAGAACCATTTTAATTTTTAATATTCTATTAATATCTCTTATTAGCATGTAATGACAATTAGAAACTAATTTTACTTCATGTCGGACATTTTGTTGATATTCCTTACATGGGTAAAAATGAACTTTGTATGATGTCAATATTCTGTATAGCCATAAGTAATTCATCTACATAACAATATTCAGGGCATAAGTATAAGATTTGTTCATCCATTATAATTTTAAATCATACCATTAAATATGATAATAAAAAACAAACAATGTTATAATCATGGAGATGTTGGGTCGTAAATATGCATGAGTAAGATTTCAATTTTCATTTATCATTACAAAAATAAGTTAATATATATTTTTCCAAAATAATAAATGACTTTTTAACAGCATTATAGTAGAGACCCAAATATTGATGTACATGGACATTACATTAATTTTTCGGAATACTTAATATATAACAAACACAGACACACAAGGACCGTAATAGTTTAGTGTCTTTGGAAACTCGGAATTTAATCTTCTAATCGTGGTTAAAGATCTTCATCATCTCCCCTAAATATCTTCCCCTTTTGTTTTCTTACCTAAAACCTTTCTTTATATCATGGGGAAATGAAAACATAAAAAGTGTGAGCTCAAATGCTCAGTAAGGGTAAGCATAGAGAACATAAAACAATCCATAAACATTTGAATGCAAAAACATGAATATGAAATTTAAATATCAAAATATTGAGAAAAGACATAAATCGTGTAATTACTTAAGGAATATATCATAAAGGAACATCAATATTGATAAAATTTCATGGGAATAAATCATGTAATTATGTCATCAATTAATCACATGTTATGATTTTTATAGTATCCAAGGCATTGCTGCCAAGACCATCTTAGTGGACAAAGTCCCATTCTGAATCTAGTTCACTCCTCGTTTCAGTCTTGTAAAACTGAACCGTATTAACTTACCATTACAGTAATTTCTATCTAATGATATATAAATCATTACCCAATTCATTGGATGGAGATATGGGTCCCACCCATCTCATAATGAAATCATTCTTACTTGTGCCACAAAATAAACATATATCATTCATAATAACCCAATGAATGAAATGGGTTTCATGAAAATCATCCCATCATCACATAATCCATATAAAAGAAATGGATATAATTTCATAATAAGAAAATTGAAACCATGTAAATCATGGAGTCTTTATACTTGAAACATACACATATGAAATAATATCATCTTAGATGGAAAATGGTTTTGATAAAACACTAGAAATAAATTCCTGAGGAAAATATCCTATCTTATTTAAAATCATTTTCATTTCACAAAATGTCATGAAATTTTAAAATAAAAGTATTTTGTTGAAAATAGTCATGAAATCTTCTGGAGGAAGCTTCATCAAAATAAGGCTTTATAAAACTGTAAAATTCATTTCATTCTGTATAAGTTAAAAAACATTCTCCTCGTACTTTTGTCGAAAAAGTCAAAAAGTACATCGTAACGTAAACAAAAGAATGATTCCTTACATACCATGTAGTAAAATTCAATATGGGTAAAAAGGAAATTAAACATACATAAAAATACTTATATAAAACATGGACATGTATGATAAAAATAACCCCAGTAAATACTTACGTATAAGAATTCTCAAGTAAAAATGAGATTTGCAAAATTATCCCTTACCTTAGGTCCAATATGCTTCGTACATATCCGAACCTACTGTATAATGATTTAAATAATGTTATTGACTTATTAAAGAATAATATTCATTGTTATGATATCATATATGGTTCACTTATGACTTTATATTACCCTTTCTTTTGTAAGTTCCGTGTTAATGAAGCATTTTGGGTAAAATAGTTTCATTTATTGTACATGTTTAGATATTTTGTTCTTGATATTATTACTTATATCCCGATTTACTTAATTCCATAATGTAAAAAATTATTTATATGTAATATATATTCATCATATAAATATATATATGATAGATCGATAAATGGAATGAAATACACCGTTCATGGAGAAGGTAGGTCGTACGTACAGATGAACACTATTTTCATTTCATTATTGAATTGAATGGAATTAAGTAGATGACATAAATATATATATATACATAAATCTAGTATCATTATTATGTCATATATTTCATGATTACTTATTATATATTCTTTATAATCATTCATGAATGGTTAACATGGAGAATGAATCTCATCGCGTCGTAGAGACGGTAGTCCGTACACAAGCACGAGTGATGATATCATTCCCATGATCGTTGAATTGTATTGAAGGGTATGTATAATATATCAGAATTAATATCAATTGTCAATAATCATATATAGTCATTATTTACACCATTATACCCATCCATGTAAGGTGGTTGTGGAAAATAGATTACACCACGTAGTAGAGACGATATTCCGTACGTACGCACATGCGGTGAGTTCGTTTTCCGTAGGATGGATAAACGGTGAAATAGGGATGTTTCATAGTTATAATAAAATATAATTATATGAGTGATAATGATGTTATTTCTTCAGAATGAAACAACTAAAGAAGAAGAAGTGGAAGAAGAAATAAAGTTGAAAGAATCGGTAACAGACCTTACCTCTTCTTTGAAGCGCCTCTTTGAGACTTCCTCTTAGGGCACTAAAATTGGTCTTTGAAGAAGACCAAGTCTTCTAGGATGTTTCTAGGGAAGTGGAGAAGATAAATTGGAAGGGTTTGGCAGAGCATGAATTCTCATAGTGGTGTGAGGAAGACAGGGAGGAGGTGCCCTTTTATAATGGAGGTGAGGGGAATCTTTGGAATAACTAAAAATATTATTTTATTATAAAGTCATATTCAATTTTTAATAGCACCAAATTGAGTTATTTCGAAGATAATACAGGGATGGGTATAAAGCCTCTCATCTAATAGAATTTATACTAGTTTAGGTTTCTATTTTAACCTTATCATTTTGATTTAACTTTAAGTTAAATAATGTTTCTTTTTCCGTGTCTTCTTGTTTTCTTACACTATAAGGTTAATAAACATACTATAACAAGCCAAACGAACCCCAAGTTGTTTATTATTAATATATATAACCTTATCTAAGTAATATGTCCGATCCTTTGATTTTTAGGAATAAAATATCAATTAATAATATAATATTTGTTTGGAAAATTATTTTATTTAAATTTTGAAACTATTTGGTAATTGATTTTTGTGAAAATCATAACAGAATGATTAGTTAGAAAACAGTTAACTATATCAATACTAACATTCTATATTAACCAATAAAATTAATTTAAATCATAAAAAGTCTCAAATTACATTTATTTGGGTATTTATAACATCCATTATGTCAATATTTCATTAATAAGATAATTATTGCACCTTCATTGTGTCATAAATAAATTAAATTATTTAATGTCTAAAAATTATAAATAAAACACCATTATGTATGAAATCATTTAAGATTTCTAATGAATATTCATAGTCGAATTTATCTAATGTATAACCATATATTAAAAATTATTTAGTTATTAAACATTGATTTTAACTATTTTAACCCTTCTTTAAATTAAATAATACTAAATGTCCTAATCTAATCCAAGTGGGCCAAAATGGTCATATGTTATTCCTATGGCTGTTTATGGTCGAATTAAATAGATCAAATAGAATTAGGACATGTGTTAGTGTAATAATAATATCATCTTTACCATTAATTACCCTATTTACTTTTAACCGTGGTAAAACAGTAAGAAGTTACTATTCACCAAAAATTATTTTCATCTCATTGAACCACATTTTAGTCCTTAATATCAACCATGTCTCTTGGATTTTCGAAATTCCACTCACAGAAGTGGTAAAATTATGTTTTATTTGAATTTGCAAATTCTCCTAGGAGGTGGGTAAAAGACGGTGAAAAGATCAATAAAATTTTTATATATCTAAAACTATTATAAAATGACTCCAATGACTTAAATTGAAATTATATAGGTATTATGTATCAATTTTGACCTAATGTAAATTTAAATAAAATAAACAATTATTTAAATAAAAAGTTGGTTTTTGAATAGTAACCCAGTGTTTTCACTATTCATCAAAAGTTGAATGTTTTCAGAAAAATACCAAAAATTCACCCTAGGCTAATTTTGATACTCCGAATCCAAAAATGAAGTCCATTTCGAATGATTAAATTTATAAAATTTCAAAAAGTGGGTATTACTATTCATAACGGCTTGTTTATATAACATATTATTGTTTAGCGAAACTTGGTATTGCGTACAACACACACTATCGTGGAAGGTCGCGATTGCATGTAATGCAAGCCAAGTCAGGGATGCATGTTGTGCAAGATACTTTTAAATTAGCATACAACACAAGACAATAATGATATTAAAATGAATATTTTTCATAAAATCTAGGGGTGTTATATTCTACCCCCTTTAAAATGAATTTCTCCCTCGAAATTCGTTGGGGTTATAAATGGTTCAGTACTCGAAAGTTTCTTTAATAGAAACCCAGATCGTAAAAAGGATCACCAAATCTTGTATTTAAAAACTAATGTAATAAATGTAACTTTTACCCAAATTAACTAATCGTCGGGTTTCCACATAGGATAACATAGGTGAAAATATGGATATGGAAGAGAAATCTAACTGTAATGTTCTGACAGAGTGTGGTAGAGAAACTGGATATGAAAAATAAAACAATCACAAAGCCATATATTTGTGATGATCTAGGGTACCATATGATTAATCGGATATAAGGGAACTAGGACAACATTTTTGGTTTTCAAGATCATTTCCCGAACGTTGAAGAATATGAATTAGAATAAGTACTTACTTTATTTTGGTATAATCTCACCGTTGTTCGTGCCTAGAACAATTTCCACATCATCTCTTTTAGAAATGAAGTTGAATTTGTCTTTCGCGAAGTTTTCGAAAATCATGTGATAGAATGATAGGTCATTCCATCTATCTCAAACATAAGTTAGCAAAAGTTATATACATAATTCCATCTATGGTGAGATTAATCATATATGGTTCCAAAATGGACTTATACTTCTTCTATCATCCTGTATAATAAAATAAAACAAGTTTATACTAACCAGGGACTTCCTGTAGGCCAGTGGTAGGAAATAAAGGCCTATCACACTTCGATTGTGCATTCGATTCGCACATTCTTGTCCGATGTGACGGGTTGTCACTCGTTCTGCAGCTTGTCCTTTTTTTCTAAAAAAATACAATACTAACTTATGTCCAACATAATCCATTCCAATATTTAGGATTATCCATAATATTGTAGTCCATTCTCATATTATAGTGAAAATGATTACCGGATATTTCATATAACAAGCATGTTAATACCTTCGTTGATCTCCATATGTCATAAGATATGTCTTGTTGGTCACATTCCAAACATTCGAAGGCCTTAATCATGTATTCACTTGAAAAATGAATACCCATTGAAACTTAGTGAAAACACGAGTGCTGTCAAAATTCAACTCTTTCCACATACTAAAACCCCAAAAATTCTATATACTCAAACCATGATATCAATATTTCCTTATATCAGTCATGAGCCCATGAATACTGTCAAACATTTCATTTTCTCCTTATCCCTTCATTATGCGCATATCATCTTCTTTCCAAAAATACTTCAACCACTTTCCATGGTTTCTGGTACCATAAAATTATTGAAAACCACAATAGACCAATACATAAATATTCCAATATTCCACGATACTATATACAACATTATTTTGGAATCCTATTACATAAACACTTAATCATTACACAACATCATTTTCATACTCAACATCACAAATAGTGATTGCAGAAGACGTCCCTTTATCCTTTTCGTTAAGTGGTGGCTCATGTCGATCATCATTAACCATTGGATTCGGGTATTGATTAGCATATTGCTCCATTTCATTTCACTTGAATCATTGAAGTGTTGGTGGTGCATTCTCTATAGTCTTTTATTTATTCACATCATTAGAAACCCTTTTTCCATTACTTCGACACTCAGTTTCTCGATGACCTTCTTTTCCACAATTAAAACATTTTCCAGTCCCTTTAAGACAATCTCCACTATGCTTATTTCTACACATTGAGCATAAGGAAACATTCATCTTATTTTAACCATTATTATGAGATTTCTCCTCGAACTCCATCTTTCGTCTTTGTCAAAACCATGAGATGGATATGTAACACCAACTCCCATTTGTACCTTGATAACACAACGCACAATTTCTTCATAGCTACTGAAGTCTCTTATAGCTAATTCCCTTCAAATATTTGGTTTTAAGCCATTGAAGAATCGATCCACTTTACTTTAAGGTTTGATTATAAAGATAGATGCATACCTTTCAAGCCTTGTAAAATACGCTTCGTATATACCAACAGATTCATCATCCCTTTTCTTTAGTTCAAGAAATACTTCTCCATATTTGTTCGAAGAATATGAGCGAAGTACTTATTGAAATATAAGTTCTTGAACTCGTCCCCTTCCATGGAATCAATTTCATCTCTTGGCCTTGTATTCTTGATAAGATTCCACCATTGACCAGCTTCACCTTCCAAACGATATACTTCTAAGATGACTTTATCATGTTCAGAACATTGAAGAACTGAAAATATCTTTCCAGTGGCACTAATCCATTGTTTAGCAACAAGTGGATCAGAAGACCCACTGAAAGAAGGTGGATGTTGCCTCATGAAGGAATCAATAGAATATTGTTCCCTTCTCTGTTCATTTAGAAGTCCAGAATGATTCATAGATTGTGTAAGTATAGAAATAAGATTTTTTACTCCATATCCCATAACATTTGTTTTTTCAGGAAGAAAATCATTGCATTGTCCATTACATTGATGAACAAGGTTCATTCGGGTTTCATCCATCATCTAAAACTCAAAAAGAATAGTGTGAGAGGCAAAAATCATGCTAGGGAAAACAATATAATAAAGGGGGAGTACCTTCAATATCTAAGATTTTATGTTTAATTCTAAGATATTTAGAGCAATTCTAGGACTATATCCTATACGTATCTTTAACCATAGGGACATCCCTAGACATACCATAGAAATATATCTGGGGATTTAACTAAAGTTTTCGTATCCTAGTTTCCAAAGGTTAACAAAACCATTCCTCTGATACCAACAGTAGAGACCCAAAGCATGACGTACATGGAAATTACATTACTTTTGCAGAATACTTAATACATAACAAACACATACACACACGGACTGTAACAGTTTAGTGTCTTTGGAATCTCAGAATTTAATCATCTAATCGTGGTGAAAGATATTCAACTTCTCCCATAAAGATATTCCCCTTTTTTTCTTACCTAAAACCTTTCTTTATATCATGGGGAAAAGAAAACATAAAAAGGGTGAGCTCAAATGCATAGTAAGGGTATGCATAGAGAACATAAAACAATCCATAAACATTTGAATTCAAATACTTGAACATGAAATTTAAACATCAAAATCTTGAGCAATGATATAAATCGTGGAAGTACGTAAGTTATATATCATAAAGGAACATCAATCTTGATAAAATAGCATGGGAATAAATTATGTAATTGTGGCATCCATTAATCACATGATATTATTTCCATAGTATCCAAGGCATTGCTGCCAAGACCATCTTAGTGGACAAAGTCCCATTCTGAATCGAGTTCACTCCTCGTTTCAGTCCTGTAACACTAAACCAGATTAACTTACCGTTCCAGCCATGTCTATATCATGAGATATAAATCTTTACCCAATTCATTTGAGGGAGATATAGGTCTGACCAATCTCTTAATGAAATCATTCTTACTTGTGCCACAAAATAATCGTATATCATTCATAATAACCCAATGAATAAAAGGGGTTTCATGAAAATAATCCCAGCCTCACATAATCCATATAAGAGAAATGGATATCATTTCATAATGAAAAAAGTTAAACCATGTAAATCATAGATACTTTATACTTGAAACATACACATATGAAATAATGTCATCTTAGATGGAAAATGGTTTTGATAAAACACTTGAAATAATTGCTGAGGAAAATATACATTCTTCTTTCAAATCATTTTCTTTTCACAAAATGTCATGAAATTTTAGAAGAAAAGGATTTTGTTGAAAATATTCCTGAAATATTTTGGAGGAATCTTCAAGAAAATAAGTCTTAATAAAACCGTAACAATCCTTTCATTCCGTATAAGTTAAAAAAACATTCTCCTTGTACTTTTGTCGAAAAAGTCAAAAAGTCACTCGTAATGTAAACAAAAGAAAGATTACTTACATACCATATAGTAAAGTCAAAATGGGTAAAAAGGAAATTAATCATACATAAAAACACTTTTAGAAATCATGGACATGGATGATAACAATAACCCCAGTAAATACTTAGGTATAAGCAATCTCGGATAAAAATGAGATTGGCAAAATTATCCCTTACCTTAGGTCCGATATGCTTCGTAGATATCCGAACCTCCTATATAATGATTTAAATAATTACATTGACTTAATACAGAATCATATTCATTGTTATGATATCATATATGGTTCACTTATGACATTATATTACCCGTTCTTTTGTAAGTTCCATTTTAAAGTAGCATTTTGGGTAAAATCATTTCATTTATCGTACATGTTTGGACTTGATGGTCTTGATATTATTAATTATATACTGATTTACTTAATTCCAGAATGTAATACATTATTTATATGTAATATATATTCAGCATATACATATATATATGATATATCAATAAATGGAATGAAATACACCGTTCATAGAGATGGTAGGCCTTACGTACGCATGAACACTATTTTCATTTCCTTATTGAATTGAATGGAATTAAGTAGATGACATAAATATATATATAAATAAATCCAGTATCATTATTATTTCATATATTTCATGATTAGGTATTATATATACATTATAATCATTCACGGATGGTTAACATGGAGAATGAATCTCATCACATTGTGGAGACAGTAGTCCGTACGTACGCACGAGCGATGATATCATTCCAATGATCGTGGAATTTTATTGAAGTGTATGTATAATAATTCAGAATAAATATAACTTTTCAATAATCATATATAGTCATTATTTACACCATTATACCCATCCAAGTAAGGTGGTGGTGGAAAATAGATTACACCACGACGTGGAGATGATATTCCGCACGTACGCACACGAGGTGATTTTGTTTTCCGTAGGATGGATAGATGGTGAAATAGGGTTGTTTCATACTTATAATAAAATATCAGTATATGAGTGATACTGATTTTATTACTTTAGAATGAAACAACTAAATATGAAGAATTGGAAGAAGAAATAAAGTTGAAATAATCGGTAACAGACATTACCTCTTCTTTGAAGTGCCTCTTTGAGACTTCCTCTTAGGGAAATAAAATTGGTCTTCGAAGAAGACCAGGACTTCTAGGATGTTTCTAGGGAAGTGGAGAAGGTAAATTGGCAGGGTTTGTCCAATCTTGAATGCTCAATGTGGTGTGAGTAAGAGAGGGAGGATGTGCCCTTTTATAAGGGAGGAGCGGGGTATCTTTGGAATAACAAAAAATATTATTTTATAATAAAGTCATATTCGGTTTTAATAGCTCCAAATTGAGTTATGTCTAAGATATGGTGGGGATGGGTATATATGCCTCTAGTCAAATAGAATTTAGACAAGTTTAGGTTTCTATTTTAACCTTATCATTTAGATTTATCTTAAGTAAAATAATGTTTCTTTTACAGTGTCATCTTGTTTTCTTACACTATAATGTTAATAAACTAACGATAACAAGACAAAAGAACCCCAAGTTGTTTATTATTAATATATATAACTTTATATAAGTTATTTTGAGGATCCTTATATTTTTAGGAATAAAATAACAGTTAATAATATAATATCTTTTTTAAAACTATTTTATGTCAATTTTGACTCTATTTGGTAATTGGTTTTTGTGAAAATAATAACAGAATGATTAGTTCTAAAAAAGTTAACTAAATCTATAATAACATGTGATAATAACGTATAAAATTAGTGGAATTTATAAAATGTTTAAAATTACATTTATTTGGGTATTTATAGCATCAATTATGTCAATATTTTATTAATAAGATAATTTCTACATCCTCATTGTGTCATAAATAAATTAAATTATTTAATGTCTAAAAATTATAAATAAAACACCATTATGTAGGAAATTTTTTTAAATTTCTAATTAATATTTACAGTCGAATTTATCTTATGTATATCCTTATATTAATATTTATTTAGTTATTAAACATTTATTTTAACTATTTTAACCCTTCTTTAAATAAATTAATAATAAATGTCCTAATCTAATACAAGTGGGCCTAAATGGTCATATTTTATTCCTAAGGTTGTTTATGGTCTAATTACACTTATACAATAAATTAGGACAGAAGTTAGGGTAATAATAATATCATTTTTACCGTTAATTACCCAATTTACTTTTAACCGTGGTAAAAAAAAGGAAAAAGTTAATATTCACCAAAAATTATTTTCATCTCATTGAACCAAATTTTAGTCCTTGATATTAACCATGTCTCTTGGATTTTCGAAATTCCACTCAAAGAAGTGGTAAAATTATGTTTTATTTGAATTTGAAAATTCACCTAGGAGGTGGGTAAAAGACGGTGAAAAGTTCAATAAAGTTTTTATATATCTAAAATTATTATAAAATAACTCCAATGAATTAAATTGAACTGATATAGGTATTATGTATAAATTTTTACTTAAAATAAATTTAAATAAAATAAATAATTATTTAAATAAAAATTTGGTTTTTGAATAGTAACCAAGTGTCTTCCCTATTCATCAAAAATTGAATGCTTTTAGAAAAATACCAAAAATTCATCCTAGGCTAATTTCGATATTCTGAATCCAAAAATTAAGTCCATTTCGAAAGATAAAATTTATAAAATTTCAAAAGGTAGGTATTACTATTCATAACGGCTTGTTTATATAACATATCATTGTTTAGCGAAACTCAGTATTGCGTACAACACACACTATCGTGGAAGGTCGCGATTGCATGTAATGCAAGCCAAGTCAGGGATGTGTGTTGTGCATGCTCCTTTTGGTCTATCATACAACAAAAAACATTAATGAAAATAAAAAGAATATTTTTCATATAATCTCGGGGTGTTACAATTATAATCATTTAAATATACTAATATATATCATACAATTGATGTGGTGAGTAAAAATGATTCACATCGCTTCGTAGAGGTGATAGTTCAAACGAATAGAATTATCATTTTTATGAGCCTAGAAAGTAAGAATGTAATAGTTATATTATTCTATTATAATGATAAACATGTCATGAAGAGAATATATAAATATTAATTCCATCATTATCTTCTATCTTGAGGGTGGTAATGAATAATGAACTATATCGGTTCGCGAGGCTGTTGTCCACTGAACAGACATACGAAATGTTCATTTCCCATTTCATGAAATTGTAGATGTATTTAGGAGACGATATTAAAATAATAAAATCTCTACATATTTAGGATATTGTATTTATTATTTCATCATGGATGAAGGATAATTAATGTATGTGTAAGAATAAAAAAAATAGAAACAGATAATAAAAAAACAATAAAATTCCTTCAGATGATAAACATTCTTAACACCTTAACACCTCTAAGAAGGATGTTCTGCCTAAAATATGGCCTCATGAATGTGAATAGGTATTTTTGTAAGAGTTTTTGTTAGATAAAGGATGAATCAAAAGGTTCTTAGGTGTGATTAATATAGTTGAATGGTTCCATTTTAATAGGAGAGGGGAGAATAACCATAGGAATTATTAAAAATATTAAATTAATATAAATTCATTTTCAATTCCAAATGGGGAAAACTCATTTTGTAAAAATATATGTTGAAAATGGGTCACAATATAATAATCCAATTAAAATTATACATGTATTAGTAATTTTTTTAATCCTTATAGTTTTTATTTAACCTATTATAACACTTAACATTTTATCAAGTACGTCACACATTGAAAGTTAAAATAATTTCTAAATCATGCCAAATGACCAATGGATGTGTTATTAGTGGGATTTTTATAGTTATTTGAAATATTTGGACGAATATTATATTTATATAAATTTTATATCATTCAATTAAATATTTTATATATTTCAAACTATAAAATATTTAAGTATTGAAACTATTCATTACATGACTTTTGTAAATAAATTATAATAATTTGATTCCAATGATAAAAAACCAAATTAAATAATTACCAACATATCATATTCATCTATAAAAGTTTTTTGGATGGAATAAAATATTTCAAATGAATTTTTTTAATATTATTAGTATCATTTATTTGATTCTATTTTTAATAAATCTATTACCGCATCATTATTGTGTCATAATTAAATATAAATATATAATTCCTAAAACGTATACTTAATCTTCTATAATTTAGGTAATGCATTTATATTTAAAAATACTACTAATAGTAAATATATAACTTAAATAACAACATTTAAATTTTTTTAAAAAATAATAGTCATTTTTATGACATATTTGAATTTAAATTAAATGTTAGAAATGTCCTTATCACACAAATGTGGCTCCATTTGTCACAATATCTGCCTAAAGATGCTCATGGTTGACAATAATTAATAATATATGATTATGATAAGTGTTTGGGTTATTTAATATTATTATAATGTTAATATTACCTTTAATATCCCGATTTACATTTAACTATGGGAAAAAATACTAAAGGTACTATTAACCCAAAATTACGTTGACCCTATTGAACCAAATTTTTCAACATGTGTACATCCATGTATGTTCATTATTTTAAAATTAAATTCATATAATTTTTTAAATTAGGTATAACAATATTCTCATTAACGGATCGAGAAAATGTGGATTTAAAGTGAAATGTTAAAAAGTTTACATAGTTTTATATTTAATTTTATTTTGAAAATTTATAAAATGAACTACATTTAATTAATTGATAAAAAATTATATAATTGTATTTTGAGTGTATGTAAAATGTTAATCTATCAATATACATAAATTAAACATTTTTTGTGTTTTCAATCAAAATGCTATATTTTTCACGGCTCATTAAAATATGAATTTTATAAAACAATAGAAAACATCAAAAGTCCATATGGATATCCTCATTTCAAATTTGAAATTTTGTTTGTCAAATATAAAATATAAATGTGAATAAAACTATATTTATATAGTTTTTTCCATAAAAACATGTTAAAACTACCTTTGAAAGATACTAGTTTATTTTTTTAAAAAAATTTGATTTATTCACATTTTAAGCCTCAATGATATATCAGCAGAAGGTAAAAATATTTAAGAAACATGTTTTATCATAATACAGTTAGATATATTCATTTACACCAATAAAATGTATAATTGTTAACTACCATTTAAAATAATAATACAACGATATATTATTTGTTATTGACTATAACATAGTATTACATTTAAGGTATGGTTTAGGAGAAAACCATTATTGTGTGTTTGGTATGACGTAAAACATAGAGGAACTTTAAGGTAAAATTCCTATGAAATTCATAGTATTAATAAATAAGAAAAAGAATTTTTCTATAATTAATTGGGTTATTACAGATGTGTCATGTCTCACCAACAACATTGTTATCAGTTTTATGTATCGTATGTTAACTATAATAAATAATAATATATTTTGTATCATATCAAGGTGATGTATCTCATGATACTCATTTATATGTATATTTAATTAATTATTTTTAGTTTCATCAACATGGGAAACCTTACCAACATTAGAAAATTAATTGGATCTAGACATTAGTTTCATTTTATTTTTCAACAATATGGATTTGAAATCTTCATCTAATTAACACACATCAGATCCAAAAACACAACTACGGATGAAATATGAAACATATTTCTTTACTCTCTGACTGCTCTCAACATGTACATATACTATGAATTAATAAATATATATATATATAATTACTTGAAATACTCATTTTATAATGCTTTCTAACATGTTAATATGGGATGCCAATATTTCATTCTCATAGAAACTTGTAATGCTGGAGGTCAAATGGAAATATGTACATGCATGTCATCGTTAAATTTTTGTACATCCATTTTGACCATTTATTTAGATTCATCTTTTGTATTATTACTAATATGATTATTTCCATTAACATAACTCTAAATCTACATTTTTGATCATCAAGAGTCGAATTATCTTAAGGGTCCTCCAAAGTGACACGTCTAGATACTTCAGTTGTATTTATTACATGAGATGACCCCAAATGGCTTTATTATGTTATAATTACCTATCTTATTATACATAAATACAAAATATATTCATTGATTATATGCTCCTGGGAATTCAATATGCTCCAAAAAAACACATCACTCATATTTTTTAACGCATAGAAAAGGGTAGCCATGGTCTCTTCAAGTTGGAAACAAGCATAAAAAATTCAACATTAACATCCTTCAAAATATATTTATGTTATAGATTTGGTTTGAATGTGATAATTATACCTCATTTCATAACATTTCATTTTCATAGATTTCATTAAAAATAAAATATACAAAAATGTGATATCATGAAACAAAATATTTTTAGACTCACTTTTTCAATTGGTGATTTATGAATAAATAAACATCAAAAAGTCTTTCCACTCTCACTATAGGTCAATGTTTGATTTATTTTCATCATCAGACATACAAAACATAGAATTAATTTTTGTTGAAGTAAAATGTCATAAATTTTAGAAATAGACTTGTTTAAATTAAAATGAATTTCATGTGTAAATATGAGAACCATATCTGTTATTACTAAAGTCATTGGAAAAATCTTCTGATTAATGATTACAGTAAAAAAGATCATAAAAATATAAAAAATCAACCATGATAGTATCCAAGAACTCACACACTCCCATTAAAAAGATAATATGTCATTCACTTAAAATCGAAGACATATTCCGATCAATAATTATTAATTACCCAATTGAGAATCATAATCTTCATATGAATTTAACTTATAATTACAGCTTTTTATCTTATCATCAGCAAAAAAAATAATTAGTGCTTCAATATTCTTGTAGTAGAAATATTTCAACTCTTATTTCCCAATGATCGAATTTTTTATAGTTATTATTGTGTTAGGGCCAAAAGGGGTGGAGGAAAAGGAGTTGAGAGCTATTTGTCTCCAAAAGGGTTGGTAGTTTTACACGTAAGCTTGATTTTATATCATTATTTCAAGATTAAACATGGTCCCACATAGTGATGTGAAGAGAAATAAATACAATTATAGGATATGTGTCTTATTATGATATAACTAAAATAGAAAATAATTTATCATAAACAAAAAAACTAATGAAAACAATAATTTACTAAATACAAATGTTCATGTGATAAAAAAAATGTAAAAAATATAAAAAATAGAAAACATAAAACTAAATAAAATTAGATCATATTCCATAAAATCAATTATTAATGTAAGGAACACATTAGTGAAAATTAATTCTAATTAATTTTCCATACAAATATTTTTTAATGAGATATCACACCATTGTTTACGATATCATAAGAAATAATCTCGTAGGGCTTCTTTCATCCAAAAAACCTACACAATGAAAGTTCTTACTGCAACATATGATGCTTCTATAGGTAAAAATGAAACATATTGTTGTTCCTAACTTGACCATGATACTAATGATTTTTCAGAAAAATAATTATTTCTTAAGGTTGGTTATCTATCTCATCTACACCCACCAAAATTGCCATATCATAATGACTTTCATTTGTTTTTAAAAAAGAAACTTGTATTGTTCTTTTTAATAGCATAAAATTATATTGGAATTATATAAATGATATTATTTTGGACTAAACTGAAATAAATCATATTGAATTACTGAAAAAACAATTATTGACTAAAGTTTTTGTTATAAATATTTCTCCCATTTAATACAATATATAATTATTTTTATCTGGTGTTAGATCATTATCCAATTCAATTTTAACGATGGAAATCACTGAAGAAAAATTAATATATTTTTTTCATCACTAATTAAATTATGTAAATAAAGAATGTGTTTTGTTTTCTTTAAGAAATCTCAAAAATATTTGTCATAAATTTCGAATCGAAGGAAACAGTTTAACTAATCCATTATACTCATCTCAAATTCATTTCTTGTGATTTTTGTAATGTAATTACAAAATATTTTATTTTTTATTCCAAAAAATACATCATCAATATAAATAATTCCAAATTAATGTTACATATGATAATTTTTCTTGAAATTAATGGGGTATTCCAATAAAACACGAAAATATTTGATAATTTAAAAGACAATAATATTTCATATCAAGCTCTAAGTTCTTATTTTATTCCATAATAAAATTTTGTATGTTTTTAAATAAAATTTTGAAAATAGTGTTCCTCAAAATGAAGACATGTTTCATCATAAACTACCACCATTAAAAATAAATTTTAAAAAGATGATTCAAAATAGATAAGATATATCATGATATTATATGGAATTTATTTTCTATTAGGATTATAAAAGATTCCAATCAGGCTGGAGTGGAAATAGTATATTCATAATCTACTATATATTCTTGATTATAATCGTTTTAAACTAATATATCCTTATTTTTTGTTATAACATCTTCATAATGTTGTTTGTTCGTAAATACATTTTTTATTATAGTAATAGGATATTCAGAGGGTATATTTACAAAAACTCATCCATTATTATTATTGAACTTGTTTAACTCTTCCTGGATTGTGAAAACAAAACTCTCATTACCAAAGGAATATTCATTAATTTTATTCTCATGATTGGATAAAAAGTAGAATGATATATAAGGATTCCAAAATTTCTTCTTTTACTAACATGTATATGTATATCAATAAAAAAAGACAGTAGAGGATGGTGTAAACATTTTATTGAATTTTAGGAATCATTATTTATGTATCCTATGTATATGTCCCGTTATTTTATAAATATTCTTGAACATGTTATAGAACACATATATATTTTATTATCATAAGAGGCTGAAGATCTAGGTTATACATAGAATCAATCAAGGAATCTATATTAGTTTTATTATGACCACAGTTATACATTTCATTAATTTTAACATGATTATATACATAAATTTTCATTAACTTCATATTTAAAATCCTTAAATAATTGGTTGTAGTAGAGTATCTTAGGTTGATTCCATTATCATCTTCTTAATCAGATATACTATGAAATTCCATTGTTTTTAAGATATAAACCATACCTAAAAACAGAATAACTTATCATACCATAGGTTTTATATTCTTCTATAACTCATAGTGTTTGTAATTTAAGATATGACTTATTAAAACATTGTCAATTAGATAACATGTTGTGTCAAAATATTAATCTCAAAAGTTTGAAGGTATATTATATTCACATAACATAGTCATAAAAATTTATTACAATTTCTTATTACACCTTACATTAACACCATTATAATTATTTTTCAGGTGAGTATAAATTGTATGTTTAATAATACAATTTGATTAAAATGAAATAAATTCAGGATTCACAAATTATCCTCCATGGTTAGCTAATAATATTATAATTTCATGACATTTTTAAATTAATACTTATTTCCAAAAAAATTAAAAATACATTATGCTTCACTTTGAGTTCTCTAGATATAAACCCAAGTGAGTAATAACATTCCATTGAATAATATATAATTGAAATATTTTTTTACATAAAATTATTTATAAGGTCTTAATAATTAAATGTGGATAGTTTATAAGAGTCTATGAGTGAAATATTATTTATTAGTTTAAAATATTTTTTATATTTCCTTATATTTTTTAATGTATCAGGTAGATTCATTGTATTCAATATAATGTATGGGGAAATTGAAGAAAAGTTTCACTTAGATAATATTCATAGAGTGTAATAATTCCTTTGTCTATGTACTCTATGATAAGTCAATGATTAATTAAATTTATCATTCCTTATTGTTATATTATTATACACAATGAAATTAAATTTAAAATATGTACATTTATATTTCATGGTGACTAGAACATAATAATTTTTTATCAAAAATATATATTAATTATTTGAAAGATAAAATGAATGGTCTTATTTATAAAGATAACAAAAATATTTTAGGTATTTATTTAACAAATTTACATGTATTAATTCTTATAATGAGTATTGAAAAGGAATTTAAATCAAATATAATGACCAATTTTATTCATTATTCATTTCAAAAAATATTTACACAATAAGAAATTTTTTTAGTGAAATATCCATAAAATTTACATAAAAAGAAAAAGCACATAAACCATTTTTTATTTTATTGTATATTTACTTATAAAAGAGTAAGAAATATGTTTTATTGTAACCTAAACACTGTTTAGTTTATAAATATAAGATTGAAATATTTTGGAAATGAAAATATGTTTTTTTTCTAAAAATAATCAGAATTAAGAGATTTTATAGCAATACCAACATTATATATTATATAAAACTGTTTATTTATTATGTTGATGTTAATTTTATAAATTAAAACTATTCCATAGTGATATAATGTAATTGTATATGTATTCTTAATTTTAAAACGTTGTAAAAAATAATTATTATAATGCATTTGGTTTTCAACCATCTATTCTATATAATACATTTATTTTTGGGTGGGTTTTTACCAAGAATATATAATAGGTAATCCACCCCTTAGTAAAAAAACATGGAGAATACATTATGATTCTTATTTGTTTTTCTCAATTAAAGCATTCTTCTTTAATGAATTTTATTGTTTGAAATAAAATCATAAAATTTTACATTTTCTATAATTTGTTGTTTATTATGGAATAATTTTTCATTAACAATTTCACCAATAGAATTAATTATAGTTTTTGAGTTTTTTAAGACACATAATTTTCGACTAGAATAGAACAAAATTCATATATTTTACAATGAAATAATTTTTAAAAAGTTGATTACAAATATTAATAATATTAATAATTCACCACATATATCTACGCCCTGTAGAACAAGTTAAGACTATAATTATAATATATAGTTTTTTAATCTATGATGTAATCATACATATAGTCCTTTTATGTACCCCATGAAAATTTAATATCTTCCTTGCATTTCATAAAATATCAAAAAATATTAAAAGACATGTTGTAATAATTCATGTCGTCATCTAGTTAAGCAATGTATGTATTGATTTTCCAATGTTTCTTATAGTTATTGAATTTAATATCAGTATGGTTTTCTCCTTAATTACTATACATATTATATGATTTTATAAAATGACTCCACTTATTATAATGATTATTTAACTTTTGGGAAAAATAAAAATTTTAACCATTTTATTTTGAGTTACATGAGGTATCTTATACACTGAATGATTCATAATAATTCATACTCTTATTCTACTTGTTAGCTTTTTTACTAAGAACATTAATGGAATCATTTCCCATTTTTACAAGATTATTATATATAGTTTCTTATTCTATTTTTACTTCATACATAATAGGTGTGAAAATGAAATAGTTTATTTTGAAAATTTTGACACTTTTTATATTTCCTAAAGGTAGTGAATATTGTACTACAAATAAGAAGTAGAATTATTATTTTTTTCAGAGAATTATGTTTTTTTTAAATAGGTTATAAGAAATCCAGATCATTATTTATGATCATAGTAAGTATTCAATTTAACAGAGTGATTGTCCTTATATTAGTAACTAAAATTTTATAAAAGAGTATGCTTAGGAGAATTGTATCTAGGAGCCCATATTTTTTAGTTACATTATATGAAACTTATATAGTATTTTACATATCCTAATTTATTATCACAATGTAAAACTATATTGAACTCATTGGGAACATTTACACATACTATAGCATTTATGGATTAATATTTTAATTCAAATATTGATTTTGTGTTAATATCACATTTTGTAATTTTATTCATTAGAATATATAATGGAATAAAAACCTTTAAATAACCATTTGGTCTAATATTCTTTAGGTTAATAATAATTGTTTCCTTCCATCATCCATATTTTTCTTCACTAGTGTATGGCTTAATGAACATATATATTTCTTCTCTATATTCATCTGCAGAAACCATTTTAAAATGATCATATGGCATCGAACATTTTGAGTTAATAACTCAAAACTCATATTCTTTGATACCAAATTTTTATTATAGATATTCATAAGAAGGAATAGAGAGGGGGATGAATTGATTTCTAGAAAAATTATGTTATTAAAAGTACTCTTTTTTCATGAATGTTCCATTATGTTCTTGAAACAACAACCATAATAAATAAACAAATAAATTAAAATAATAAACATGATAGTTTTTTTTATTATTTTGGTGAATATATATATTCTAGTATGATCAAAAAACTCTAAACTCCTATAACTAGGTAAATTTAAATAGTATCATTCCTTTTCTTGTGGTCTTTCTGACTGAGTAACATAATTCGTCAATTATTACCAAATTAGGATCTTTTTCCTGGATCTTATGAATATTTAAAAAATATTGTCCTTTAGAAATCAGTATAATTCGTTTTGACATTGCATGATAATAGTTATCATTAATGATTATAGATAAAGAAAAATATTTCAAGATATAAATTAAAGTTGATGAATAAATTTCTTGATATGATAAAAATAATAAAAGAAAATATCCATATGTGTTTTGATTAAAAAAGTTAATTTTTTATACATAAAAAATTCATATTAGCATCAGTAAATTTAATATTAATGCCATATAAATTACATGCGATTTATTTTATATGTATATATATATAAATCTTGCATTTAGTGATGATATAATCTACATATGTACACTATTTTCAATTTTAACATTATGAACAATTGATTTTCCTAATTTTCAAGAAGATAATCCTCATATTAAAATTGAATCATTGGACCTTTAATAACACGTAAAAATATATGAAAAATATTAAATGAAAATAGATGGTAGAGAAGTAAAAAATAATCATTCTCATATATTTCCATTCTTGTAAAAAACATTGTTTGCCCAAATTGACCCTTCTTTATTTGGATAAAATATGTTCTATTGAATATAAAATAATTATATGAATTATTGAAGAGTCAAACCAAAATTAAAGAGTATAGTCACAATGATCATTGATATAATAAATTTTTCTTAATGATATATAATCTGAGAAATATTTCTCTTGTATAAAAATTCACTATAATACTCCATAAGATAAATCAAATTGGTTCTTAGACTTCCATTCCACATAATATAAGTAATCAATATTTACTATTTTCATAGGTTAAAAGAATTTTATAAGGAAATATATAACAACTATAAGATAACTAACTTATGTAGTTTTCTTGACATTGATGAGAAAATTCATTTACAAGGGTAATATTCATATGATAATAAACATGATTGATTTTACAACTAACATATATTTTGACCAATAATTCTGTATTGTATTATTTATCTACATGATAGTATAATCTACTTATGTACTTACAAAATATTTAATGATAATATTTCATAAGAAAATCACATTAAAAAATTTCTAATTTCAACAAATGTGATGAATCTAATTTATAAGGAATTAATTTTACATGTAATGTATTCTTGTCACAAAAGATAAACTGCTTTGATATAAAAATGAATTCTTATATGTATTATGTAAATTTATTTTTGTTTTTTATATAAATAATGTTGAATCATTGTCCATGTAAGATAAATTACATCATTATTTATTCATAAAATGACTTATATTCTATATAAATAGTTAAAAACTATTCTGAAAAACTTTATATATCCATGTTAGTAAATAAACATAAACTTTTTGAATCATAAAACACATGATGTAATAATATTTTATGGACGAAAAAAGTCGGCACTAATTTTTTTGTCCTTAATTAGATGTAATCATGAATGGAATTTCCCTTGATTGATTTTCCTGGTTGAACCCAAAAGGAAGAATATTTGGCATCCCCACAAAAATATCCCATGTTGAGAAAATACCCTTTGTTTTTATGGATTCATATTGAATATGTTCTCCTTTTATGAACAAAATACCTCATATGATTTATATTCTAGGTTAAATGAGATAGTCCCACATATGTTCTAGAGTTAATCAATCCCATTTTGTTAACTAATTTATGAAAAATGAATATTAATCTCAAAATGTACAAATTGATGTAAAAGATAAAATTTAGGACTATAAACTGAGAAACTCGAAGTACATGGGTTATGATTCCTATATTAATAAGTAATAGTGGATACTTCCTTGAGGATGAAACCAAAAATCCTAGAATTATTTTCATCTCATATCCCAACTAGGAGGTGGTATCTCACAAACATTACCATATTATTTGTTTATGAGAACAAGAATCATACAATCATGTGTGATGAGTTTAAGTATCCCAATTTGATGAAACAAATATGACCCATCATTCCTTATTTAATTATAATATCATTTCATATGGGATGATCCTAGGAAAACACATTATTTTTATTTTTTTGACATAATAATAATGATGTTAAATGATTATGATGTATCACCATTAATTACCTAAATAGAAAACGATAACACATATACCATTTCATTAATTTAATTGATAAAAATGAACTCATAGAAATACATGAGAATGATAAAACCACATTGTAAAATGTGTAAGTCGTAAAAATACCATCCCATTTGGTAGCTACAAAATAAGAGGACAAAAACAATGTATTACTATGTATAAGTCCCACCCAAACAATTTATAGTTAATATTAACCTCATATTTCATTATGTATGATGTTAAAGTACTCATTAAAGGCCAAGAATTAATGAATATATGAGTCCCTACTTTAAGACATGGTTTCATGATAGTAAACATTTCCAACAGTCCTTTTTAGATGACTTTAAAAGGAATTGTGTGCCACATTAAAATGATCCAAAATATGTGGGTTCAAATAAAATTTATATAAAAACATATGAATCCCATCTGAATTCATTGATACAAACTCTACAAAATGACCTTCTTCCATTGAAGGATCCCAATGCCTCCTTTAATGATTATATATTCTAAAGTTACAACTCATATGAATCCAAATAATAAATAGACTAAATAATCTGATTAAATGAGAGACAATATAATTTTAATTTTTATTTCCCTTTAAATTTATTGTTCAAATCATTAATGTTTTAGGTTAACTGATATTTTAACTCAAAATAATTCACAAACAATCCTCAAATATCTATGGGAGAGTCATGCTATGCATAAAACTATATTGGGGGATGAATCATCCCCCCATCATCTCATACATTATGTAACACAATGTGTCATAGGTATGTCCTAATGAAAAACTTCCGTTGGAAAGAATGTATACAGTAAATTAAAATGTGAGGTCATAGGGGAACATCAAAAATTGGTTTGTATGTTTATAATTATCAAATAAAATATTAAATATCAATTATAAAATATTAATATAATTTATTGTAAATGTTACATGTGTTTTCTAATGGGTATATAAGATTATTTAGTTCTCACATTTTATAGGAAAAAAATCCAGTGTACATTAAGAAATAAAAGAATTGATGTCTGGTTGTTCTTAATTATTTCAAATATTATGATTATATGGATTAGAAAAAGGATTCATAATTGTATCAATGATAAATTTTTATGGTGTACTTATATAGAGATGAATAATTATATCAATCATCGTTGATTTTATATGTGTATATGGATTTAATGGAATCTCAAATGAAAAAATAATTTGAGGAATAATGTGGAATGAATGATAATATCCTTTAAAATTTTAAATTATTTTAAATAAATTAATGATCATAAAGATAATCAATATTTTATTTACTTCAGGATGAATTAAAAAAAATTATTAAATAAGGAGACACGACTATTTTTTTACATTGGATAGAATGACATGATAATTTTTTACTGATATAGTGAAGAATAAGATAACCAAAATGCATTATTTTATATGAGAATATAATGAAGAAAATGATCATTCATCCCACTAATTCACATGCTTCCATTGGTGACCATTCTTCAAGAAAATTTCCAATACTATAAAACTAATAAGTTAGTAATTTTTTCAAACAAGATCATAATAAATTTTATTGAATTTATTTATTTTCCCTAAACATTATATTACCTTAAGAAAAATGAAATAGAGATCTGTGTATGATAATAACATCCACAATACATGAACATATTACTGCACATTACATGTGATCCACAGTAATAAGTCTATTGTCATATCATTTTATTTATCTTTTCACCTTGGCAGTTGAGATTCATATACTGAATAATAAATAATGAAATTTTGACATGGTGTGGAAATATTTTCAACATTTATTTAATGGATACAACCCCTTTTTTCACAAGAAACATGATCTAAACTATTGTAATTAAACCCATGGTTTACTCTTGACATTTCATATTTAAATTTCAATGAACTGTCCTCATCCCATAGTAAATAAATTTCATATTTTGACAAAAATAAACTTCGTATATGAAATAATTAATGGTATAATTTATTAATTATCTTTTAAATCATATTCATGAGTCACCTCTTTAGGTTTTCATAGTACCAAGTGAGACTCTAGCTTGATCCATATCCAATAATATAAATTATGAGAGTTATGGGAAGGTAGAAATTTCATTATAAATATTGATATTAGAGAATGATATTACAAATGATATGGGATGTTAAACTTATAAGGATATATACATGAAAAATTAAAACATCATGGAATGTGAAAAAAGATTGATCGTTGAAAAGATAAAAAAATCATGAAAAATATTGAACATTCTAGTATAATAGTAGTACTCGAATATTGATGTGTTATTTACTAGAGTAAAAATTATTATCTACGAAAATAGATAATATTTCTAAATCCATTAATACACGATGATTTGGATGAAATTATTAATAAATATTCCACAATGATTTTGGTATCAATATATCAAATATTAATGATATATATTTTGATAGTTTCATAATTTATCACTTACAAGACACTTTAAAGAAAATGATATGAGATAAGAATATTTTACCAAAACAAAAGACTTGAAGATTGAAAAAACATATATAGATTCCATTCATTTTATTTTTAAAGATGATCCAATTTGATATATGGATGATGTGATCATACCAGTTTTATTAGATCAACTCTATGATTTTAAGAGGCATTTACAATAGAGAAGGTATGTGTCCATGTAAAATACCTCTCATATTCATTATCTATAATAAATTTATAAATTATGCTACCATGATTCCTTTGAAGAAAAGAAGTTAAAAAATATAATTGACCAATATAATTGAAAATGATTTTAAAAATAAGAAAATCTAAAGAAAATTAGAAAAGGATGATTTTCCAAAGATATTTCTTGAGTTTTTTAAATCTCTAGAAGAATATTTTATTGATATTGAGGATTTTTGAATTGATAATGTGGTTATTAATGGAATTAATATAAATATATACACAGCTTAAGAAGATGAATGAATCATAACATCTAGAGATGAAACTGAACATGATACTGAATTTTTACATTAAAAAAGAGAATAAAATAATGTATTAAACAACGATTATTTACAAAAAAGTGCATCTAAAATTATTAGAGGACTAATAGATTAAAATTAAAATATTAGTATAATATTATATGAAAAATATAAATCTATATTTTTGTGAAATATACTTTAAATGAAATTCTGAGGATGATGTTTTAGAATAATGAATAGAGGAAATGAAATGGCGATACGAAATCTACTAACATTATTATAGATTAATATAAGTAAATGTTAACAATTTGTATTTTATATAGTAATGGCAAAATATCAAGAAAAATTAATAATAATTTTTAAAGGATTTGGTTAATTATCATCGAAATATTTGAAAAAAATTGATGAAACTAAGTAGTTGAATGAGATCATAATGAAAAAAATCATTGATTTCTTGATAAAAAATACAATATTATTAGAAATATACTAATTAAACTCTTAAAAATACCACATATTTAAGAGGGATTGATCATAATTTTTATCTTGATTAGCTAGGAAGTACGAATTTAATGTATACCTTTATCATATTTTGGAGGGTAAAATTATTTTAAAAATATAAATAGTACCATGAAATGCCTATTGAAGAGATTAAAAAAGTGTTACCTTAAAATCATTTCATTAGATGTCCATTTTTTCTGACATCAACCCCTGAAAGAATACAATATTTATCAAATAATGATATTTTTCGGTTTACTATTAGTGTTTTTTGTTCATAAATCAATTTTATAATTATGTGACTACAACTAGAAAAAAGAGAGTACATGAATATATTTTATTCCTTTTGTTTTTATTATAAATTAATTTTATATATAACAGTTTGTAGGGAAAAATATAACAATTATAGATTCTTGAATTGAAAGGAATCATTTGGAAGGGTTGTTTAATAATAAAACCATAGATTGGTTTTTAAAAATCACACAATTTCAATTAAATCCAAATCCAATATTTTTAAATTTTTATAGATGTAAATATTCCCAATAATAAGATATTTCATCAATATATTTAAAAATTAGTAAAATGTATAAAATATTTTATGAATATAAATTTTATTGAAATGTAAAAAAATGAAAAAAGAATTGGGGTTTTATCTAGTAGGAGTTGATCAAATTGGATAAGGGGGAATTGGTCCAGCTATCAAGTGCATACAGAGAGGGACAAAGAATCCAAGGGGAGTTGAACAGAGTGCAATAGAGTTTGTGAAATCGGAGGTTTTGAAAAAAGGAGATCATTTATCCGTGAGGAATCTGAGTGAGGCCTGACCGCTGAATATGTCTTCAAAAAGATGAAATGAAATTAAAGGGGTTTGTTTTTAGTGAAGGGTTTCAATGCAAGAATCAAAAACCTAATTTGAGGGTTTTGATCTCAGATCTACATCATCCTAAGTGATGTGGGTGTTCAGTTTCATTTTTTTGTGTCTAGATATCTTTTGTGTTGAATTTCATGTTCATAACATTCTATTTTTGTCAATTGACCATTATAAATTTCCCATGTTCATCACTAACATATATTTTAATTGTGGTCAATTGTTGGATAACAAATTTATTTTGGATTATTAAGTAAATAAAATTGGTTTTTATTTATATATGTCAATTTAGGTAGTATATACAATTTTAATATATTTTCTTTGTTATCATATTTATCCCAATCTAATTGAATAGTTTGGTCAGTTATTTTTTTTGGACTGAACCAAGCATGATTGGATAATATTTTTATACAGTTTTGTATTAAAATACACTTCAACACACATATGAAGGGGTGTGAAATTATAAATATATATAAATATATATTATATAAACAATGATGTTGATTTTAAAAATATGTTTCCCATTAGAGTTAAGTACTAATGTGTCTCCCTTTTTTGATTACTTTACACATTGCATATGTTTAGAAGACTTTCTTGAGTATTGGACTCCCTATTTCCACACCCTATTTGAGCTCTACACAACCATCATAAGAAGGAACTATCTTTTACAACAATTGTTCATTTATGCTAGTGTGTCTAATCAATGATAGTTGAAAATTTTATTTTAAGGAATGGGAATTTATTAAGAAATGTTTTCAAACATGTATATATTTAATTCATCATTATATGATTCTCTTGTCATCTTTTTGAATTCTTGATTTGTTTTATGAAAATATAATTGGAAAAAAATCAGTTATTTAATAAATTATTTAATGACTATATAATATTTTCAAAATAATGTTCTAGGATATCAACAAGTGATAATACCTTGTTTTGAGGTGAAATTTAATGTTTATTTGAAAAAAATAAATTTTTGAAATAATTTTCTGAAGATAAATCCAAAAACATTTAAATTTATAAAGTTTTGACTTTAATTATAAAAATAATTTCATTAGAAAAATGTTTTTTTCCTGTTAATACATTTCATGTATACTAATAAATATATCCACTATCTAAAACTTATGGAATATCATTTATTTATAATTCCTATACTCATTTTATTATTTGAGTATATGTATACATATGAATATTGAATAAATCATCCGTATGTATAAACTACATTAAAAATATTTTTTTACTCTTATGAATGGAATACATGAATAGATATTATTATTTCAATAGAAAACCATTTATTGTAATATTTTCATGAGATTTTGTTTTTCCAGATCTAAACAATGTATTTTTATGAAAGTATATAAATATATATAAACATATGATTATATAAAAATATGATTCCATGGTTTTAAAAAAATCCAGTGAAAAAGGTATATATATTTATTTGAAAGATAATGTGTTTTTATAAAATTATGAACTTGAACCATATAATAATGATAGGGGAGTGGTGTGTGAACCCATACCCTTAGAAAGTGGTTAATACAAGACAACTATCAATGTTTCATGTGGCCTTAGGGATTTATTTTAAAAATCTTGAATAATTTTTTCCTTAAAAATCAATGGATTTTATTTATAGAATATTCGAAGAGTATGTATTTTCAAAATATTCAGGAATTTTAAATGCTATTTTTTGAACATATAATAAAAATTTGTTTTCAATAATGCTTTTTTGGGAATTTTTAGAAACACCTTATTTTGAAATATAATTCAAATACCTTCTTTAAAAATTATTTTAACATATATAGTAAAACTTTTAAGGTGGTTGACTTCACTTTTAGAGTTAATGGAATATGAAGTGATTTAGTTATTTAATTTTATTTTTTTGTAAATCTATATTAAATTTTAATATATTAGTCTAATTATAAATAGTCTATACTAGAAAATTTCTTATTGTGTCAAATTTATACTGAATTATTCAGTTTCCTTCTATAAGAAATCAACATCATTTTTATGTATTGAATCTGGTAGCACGAGTTAGAGGATTTACACATGGTATGAAAGAGATGGTATTGAAAATTTTTATATTAACTGCTTTTGTTCAATAATAATCGATGTGGTAGGCTATATAAGTATATAAAATCTATTCTTTAGTAATTATATAGATGGAAATATATAATGTTTTTTATCTTAAGAATAAATTGAAAAGGAACAATTTATTTAACCATGGAAGAAGGTAACATCCCAAGTATTAAGAGTATAATTAAAAATTATATTGATTTATAAATTAATTCATCATAAAAATGAAAAATATAAACAAAACTTATTTGTAGGTGAATTTTAAATAATTACTTATGAATTTATATAAATAAAGAAAAAAAATTCACCCTTAAATGAAACATTATTTAAAAATTAAGAAATTTCATTACCTTATATAATCAAATAATTATTACATGATATGAATTAACATAATGAATTTATTTTCGTAAATTATTATATAATCTATGTTCATAATTTTTTTTTCAATAAATAAACAAGATTATTTTTAATTTAAATAAAATAACGACTTATAATATTAATTATTTCTAATTTTATAAATTAATTTTATAAAACTAAATGAAATATAATTGTTTATATATTAATGATACTATTAATGTTTAATATTAGTATATTTTTATTTTTTTATTTTTAATATTATTGACAGTAATATTAAAAATGAATTTTGAATATCAGCTTTTAATATTAAAATAAATTCATTGATTATATAATATATTAAAAGAATACAAAACTATGATGTTAGTACTGCTATATTTTTTAAATATGGTTTCTAATGTATATTTATATATTAAAAAATATTACTATGTTAATTATTATTCATGTATTTATTTAAAAAATGATAAAACATAGAAAAATGAACTTAATATAAGTTTTATTAAAAAGGGGAAAAATTTAAATTAAATGAGGTTCTAGTGGGGGTGGAATCAATTGAATTTTATAAGTGTGGATGGGTTTGGACAAAAGTATTAGAAGGATAAGAAAAAAACCTCTAGGTGGAGGAGAGCTTAGTGAAATAGAAGTTGATAATTAGGGGTTTTGACCATAAAATATTGACTCCCGACGAGAAATTTGAGTGAGGATTGACCACTACGTCTAAAGGATTATGTGAAGTCATGGGGGTTTATTTCAGATTAGGGGTTTTGAAATAAGAAAAAAATACATATATGAGGCTTTCAATCTCAGATCTACTTCAACCTATGAGATATCACTTTTTAATATTTTTAGGTGATTGAATCCCTTTCAGGTTAACTGTTATATTTTTCCAATCATTTGTTTTCTCCAACATTCATTGTCATTATCCTCTTCTCTCAATTAACATATATTTTTACTGTGCTCCATTTTTCCATACTACTTTAATTTTTGATTATGAATAGATGGTAAGTAGTATTCATCTGTAGGTATCAATTCAGCCATTTTATTATATTTATCTATGATTTCTTCATTTTAATTTCTTATCTTGGTCTGATTGAACACATTGGCCTTTTAAGGATTTTCTATCGAAAAAAGTGTTTTCATCACATTTTTCTACTTTTTTAAAATGAAATCCTCTCTGATAATAATTTTTTGTGGCGTGTTATTACGTATATGTAAATCTTATGTAAACAGTGATGTTTTTTTATAAAATGGTGATTAATTATTTTTAAGCACTGTTTACATCATATTTTGATTTATACACACATTTATTATGTTCTTAACACCAACTTGTGTGATGAATTCCTTGTTTACACATCATACAGGGCTCTTCAAATCCAGTGTAATAGGTCACTATCAACTACACCCTTTCTGATTTACATTCTATTTTTCTAATAATTTGAAGTAGTTAGATTGAATTTAAGGTAAGTTATATTACATTGAAATGTTTTCAATCATTTTTCATTTATTTTAAAATTAAATTTTTCTCATCAATTTATTTTTTATATAGAACATTATTTTTATGATATTATACATGGAATATAATACTGAATAAATATAATCTTCCCATCCTTTTTTATAATTTCAAAATTGATTTAAATTATGTAAAACATTGAGAAAAAATATTGTTTGTTTACATTAAATTTAATGGTTATTTTATTTTATTAAATTATTAAGTATTTTCTAATGATAAATGTCATGAACTGTCCCCTGGGGCCCATGTCGTGACTACACAAACCCTGCCTTCCATAGGCCAAGGGGTGGAGACTAGCACCAAAGGCGTAAATCCCTAAAACAGTGGAGACATTGCCTTTATAACTATAAACAAACACAATATAGTACAAGCTGGAAGCACACTAAGTATAACTTTATAAAAAAAGAGTTCTAAAAATTAAAGGGTTCCAGAAATACAAGCCCAACTATAATGTACAAGTACAACTAGAAAGGGACAAAACAACTTAAAGGTGAAGAGAAGCTCCTGGATCATTCACCTTGGATCTTACCTGAAGGGTAGGTACAAATAGTCTCCACAGAACTCCACATCCGTTTGTCTCCTCCGGGTACCGACTCATTGTAAGGTCCACCTCTGGGTGTCATCCAGTACTTCTATATTGATCCTCCATCAACGTAGTCCGTCGTCTGCAACCAAAACAACGATGTGCGGGCATACCCTATGCGGGGGTGAGTATAACGATACTAATTAGGGACCATAAGACCATCAAGGTCTCTTAAAATCCACGAAGGATAAACCAAAGAGTATGAAATACATGGATAGCCATTACATAGGTATATGCCAATACATATACCTAAGATATCAATTATCTCATATCAATCATGAGGAAAATATTGGAATTACTGACTCATCTCACACAGGTATACAACATATGTAGAGAAATAGACATGATCATACATAGATAATGAATCACCTGAGTTGTCAGACCCACACAGGTTCCAGGACCAGCATTTAGAACTGTCGGACCCACAAAAGATCTAGGAAGAGTAGTTGAGCTTTCGGACACACACAGGATCCAGGACCAGCTGTTTGAACTGTCGGACCCATACAGGATCCAAGAATAGTAGTTGGAGCTCTCAAACCCACACAAGATCCAGGACTAGCTGTTAGAACTGTCTGACCCACAAAGGATCCAAGAAATGTAGTTGAGCTATTGAACCCATACATGATCCATGACCAGCTATTCTGTCAAACCCACAAATGATTCGGGAATAGATGTTAGAAAAGTCAGACCCACATAGGATCCAGAAAAAATATTCAGTGCTATTGGACCCACACAGGATCCAGGAACAGTCGTCATAGCGAAGCCAGTAACAAGTTTTCCACAAAGCATGCTTGATTCTGAGAGGGTACTATCCTCAAACCCAAAGTTGATATGTCAACTGCCAAAAAGTCCCATGAAGATGTTCCTAAAGGTCTTCCACATAATAGGGGTCTCAACGCAAGAGGCAGTGTGTCGATAGGACACCTGATCTGTGATTTATTAGCCTTTTAGTTTTAGGGGCACAATTGGATTAATGTACAATCCAACCTGACAATATCTCAAATATAACATGAACTCTAGTGGGATACTTTCAATGGGATCATCGTATTCCACGAATATCATCACCACTGAAGGTTAATCAAATGGACGTCCGGTGCAAAATATATGACCAAAGAATGTAATGGGTCAGTAGTGGGCCCATGTCTGGTCAGACCCTATCAGACCGACTCAGCCCAATCTCGTCTGGGCTGACCCGGCCCGTTGGATGGGTCATCCTTCTAGATTCTGGCCGGTCCGCTGGGCCCGACCCAGCGAACTACAGGGGTGGTTCGGCCTGGAGGCCGTGATAAATTTTTCTAATGCCGTGAGGTGTGCGGCTCAGCATACTCATCCAGGAAGGCCGATCCGGCTCGGCCATAGAAACCACGAGGCATGCAGCGGGACGGCGCGGCTCAGCCGGTTCGGCTGGGAGCTGTGTTGTGGCTCGAGGAGGATGTCGGGGCGGCCGAGAAATTAGGGAGGTGGCCTGGTCCGGCCACGGACAAGCCAGAAATCCATGCGGGTAGGTCATGGGCATGCCAACGGGGCGGGCGAGAGGCCACAGAAAGGCTGGTAGCACACACGGGATGCCACAGGTAGGCCATAGGGAAGTGTCCAGGCAGGCCCGTGGTTGGGAGGAGGCCGAATGGGATAGTTTAGCGCGGTGTGTGCCGGTGCAGGGTGGCAGTGTCCGTCCGAGTGCACAGGTGTGACGCGGGGGGCGACATAGTTCGCGGAGGCCGTGGGTAGCACAACCTTTGTTGTCGTCACCTTCGTCATTCCGTCGCCTCATCACCATGCCGAGAATCATCTCAAAGAAGGATGGTAGAGAGGTCGGGCCATGTTGGTTTGGCCCACACCCTCCGTGTTTAGGGTGATATCAAGAGGCTCGCAAGTATGAATCAGAAAAACCCTCCTTCTTCCTTTTTAGAGAAAGGTAGAACATGGTATAGATCATACATAGATTAAAAAATAAACACCTACTTTTGATTGTCGGTCATCAAATATTGAAGGAGTCACGTAAAGAAGAGGGAGTTTTTTTTCATCACGTCGGCCACACTCTTCCACTCTCGAATTCACACGATGGATGTGGAAGTGGTTCCATATCGGTAGGTGACCAGGGTTGAAGATCGACGGGGACCGTTGGCGTTTTCAGTTCTTCATTAGAGAGTGTTCTTCATTGGTGCATTCTCCCAAAAATCCTCTCCTCAAAACAACCAAGGTTTCCACCAATAATGAACTATTCCAACCAAAAAATATAAATATATCTATTATTTTAGGAGTTGGAACTAAATTCAATAATATAGAATTAATTAAATTTCTCCCCTTAGATAATTTATGGGTTTTGGCATAATTAATAAAAAGTGTGTTGGCTCTATTTAATTAACGGAAAGGTGGAGAGGATCTCCCTCATTAATGAGGGAGTGTTGGGAGGTTTTATTCTCCTACATCAACAGGGGTTTTAGCCCCACGTAATCCCCACATTGTAACCTCTCACATGAGGTTATGTTAGGGTGGGACCCACCACCGTAACCTCTAATGGGAGGTTAAGGTATAGTGGTTCCCCCTCCAACTCCAATGTGTATGTTTTAACCACCAACACTCACATGGAGGCGCAAATAAAATAAAGTGTGTATCACTTTATTTTATTATAATTTTTATAAAAACCCAAAAACTAACTTTTGTTCTCAACTCACTATCGTCGATTTGAAAGTGTTCTTAAGAGAAAACTGGCATTGGGAGTTCAATGGTTCCCTCAGATATCAATTCTGAGCACCGGTTCAAAAGATATGAAAACCCCCTCATATGTTTACTAAATGTATCCGAACAAAACTTTGGAAATAGATTCTGGGCACACCGGGCTCAGAATCAGGCACCGTCAGTTTTCACAGACTCGTAAAATTCCCATGTACTTTTGAAAAACAATTCCATATAAATTTCGGGTCTTTACATTATCTCCTCCTCAGAGCTTTACGTCCTCACAAGGTACAACTAAAACTAAGGGATCAAGTGGGGGTACTTAGCAGACATCTAAGCCTCCCGCTCACTTGTGTTCTCCTAGAGTTTTCCATGTCTCCAATGAACACGCACCAGAAGTATTGATCGTCCATGTAGGACCCGCTCCTGTCGATCCTGAATCTCCATTGGATCCTCTATGAATGTCACCCCATCGTCGATGTCCAGCTCCCCATGGTCGATGATGTGGGAAGGGTCCTGCACGTATCTCCTTATATAGGATGCATGGAAGACATCGTGCACCCAATGCAACTGAGGTGGAAGTGCAAGGCATTATTCCACCTATCCAACTCTACTGAGAACCTGAAATGGTCCGACAAATCTCGAAGATAATTTTCCACCTCGGCCAAATCTCCGTAGACCTCATTGAGGTGAGACTCGTAGGAATACATGGTCGCCATCCTCAAACACTAGAGCTCTCCATCTCCTGTCAGCATATGACTTCTTCCTGCTCTGTATAGTCTATATCCACTCATGGATGATCTAAACCTTCTCTATGGTAGCTCGTAACATCTCTGGTCCCACCAGTGCTAACACAACAGGGTCAGTTTAGCATAAGAGTGATCGGAAAGTTTGATCGTACAACGCCTCAAAAGGTGACATCTCAATGGTGGAGTGGTATCTGTTGTTGTATGAAAACTCCACCAAAGGTAGGTGATCCTACTAGCTATGACCAAAGTTGAGGAAAAATACTCGGAGCATGTATTCGAGGGTCTGAATTGTCCGCTCGGGCTGAACATCCTTCTGAGGACGGAAGGAAGAGATCAATCAATGATGCGTCCTTGAAACTTACTATAACCCCTTCCATAGATAGGAAGTAAATCATGCATCATGATTTGAGAAAATCATTGAGGGTATACCATGTAGCTGCACAATCTCCTGACCAATGAGGAATCCCAAGATCTCTACTGAACCCTGATCTCTGATCTGTAAAAAGTGGGCCGACTTGGTGAGATGGTCGACGATCACCAAAATTGAGTCATGACCCCTAGATGTATGTGGATGATCCATCACAATGTACATGGATATCCTATCCCACTTCCACTCTGGGTTGACTAAAGGGTGAACCAAGCCTACTGGTACCTAATGATCTGTATTCACTTGCTGACAAATGGGGTATCTAGAGAAAAACATTGCTACTAAATTTTTCAAACCTATCCACCAGTGTTGTCGCAGAAGGTCCTGGTACATCTCCTCCACTCCTAGATGTACCGCTTGAGGGGATGTCTAGAAATCCCTCAATACTTCTTCTTGATGTTACACTGGAACCATAGTAGGTCCCTTGAAGAGGATGATGTGCTCCCCACCTTCAGAAAATCCATTAGGTTCATGCCCTGTGAATATTTATGCATGTCGTGTCTCATAGCCAAAGTCCACATACTATGTTTCTTTGACTTCTTAAAGAAGTGGAGGAGTGACTGTAAGAGACTGAAGGAAAGCTTTTCCATCTCAGTCCACATAAGAAATCTGTAAAGCAGCCAGCTGCTATGTCGACTCACCTAGCATCTGTATACCAGATCTCCTGCTGAGCGCATCCGCAAAAATGTTCCCCTTCCCATGAGTATAGACTATCTAGAAGATACAGTCCTAGAGGAACTCAAGCCCACGTTGTTATCTTAGGTTCATTTCCATCTAAGAGAAGATATACCTTAGAATCGTTTGATCAGAGTATACGGTAAAACGTTCGCCCATAAGAAACTGCATCCACATCTTCAAGGCAATGACCACTATTGCTAACTCTAGGTCATGGGCAGAATAGTTCTACTCATGTTGTCTCAACTGCCGAGAACCATATGTGACCAATGCTTGCTCCTGCCTCAGGACACACCCGAGTCTAGTCCCTTATACGTCACAATAGACTATGTACCATACACCCTCCTCTGGAAGCCTGAAAATGGGGGCACTAGTTAGCCTCTACCTCAGCTCCTGAAAGCTCTGCTGGCATCACTCCAACCACACGAATGGTTTTCCCTTCTTTATCAAGGTAGATAGTGGTGCTACAAATTTGGATATGTCTTGAATGAACCTCTGGTAGTATCCATCCAAACCCACGAAACTCCATACCTCTGTGACACTCCAGGGTGGCTCCAGAGAATGTACCACCTCAATCTTCACTGGATCCACTATAACTCCATCATCCTAGATGACATGTCCAAAGAAGGGAACCTATCAGATCCAAAACCAGAACATCGAGAGCTTAGCACAATTCTGGTTCTCTCGGAGCATGTCCAGTACTACCTTCAAATGGTATACATGTTCCTCCTCAGTAGTTGAGTAGATCAGAATGTCATCGATGAAGACTACGACATTGCGATTGATGTATGGATAGAAGATCATGTTTATGATTCCCATGAACACTTCTAGAGAGTTGGATATTCCTAAACCAATAAACAAAACTCATAGTGTCCATATCGACATATGATGGTCATCTTCTACATATCCTTATCTCGAACTCTATGTTGGTGATAACCTATTCTGAGGTCTATTTTTGAGAGCCATCGTGCTCCCTTCAGCTGATAAAAGAGGTCTTCAATCCTCTGGAGTGGGTACTTGTTATTCATGGTAACCTAGTTCAGGTGACGATAGTCGACAAAAATCCTCAAGCTTCCATCTACCTTCTTGGCGAACAGTATCGGGGCTGCCCAGGGTGAAACACTCGGCCAGATGAATCCCTTCTCCTGCAAGTCCTCTATCTGTACCTGCAGCACGCAAAGCTCAGCGGGAGCCATCCGATATGCTGGTGTAGATATCGATGTTGTCCCGGGGTATAGGTCAATGTATAAATCCACCTCTCTATGAGGGGGTAGTCCTGTAACATCATTAGTGAAATCATTCGTGTACTGATCCACCACAATAGGTCAGACTCTCTACATCAACTGCTCTGTGGGTAAGGAAGCCATACTGATGAGTGATCGGCTGCACTGTCCTCTGAGTAAGTCACTCATGTGCTTCATAGTCTCCCTTCTCGCCGGTGAAGGTGAACTCGGTCCCATCCGTGCATACACATTGCAAATTGTTCTTAATATATTAGATCTGAGCATGGACTGTAGATAACCAGTCCATACACAAGATGACGTCTTAAATCATCAATGCCGCTATGAGGAGATCCCAACTGAAACTCTCCCCTCCCAGAGTAAGCTCACACTGCCGGAACCAATGTGTAATCATCGAGTCTACTATTGTAAGAGTCTCAAGCTGTAAGGATCGATCCAACATCTCCGTTGGAATCTCTGAGCTCCGAATGAGGGGAGTGGAAATGAAAGAGTGACTAGAACATGTATCTATACTAACTGTAACTAAGGTGGACTAGACACATATCGTACCTAAAATCATATTTGGAGTTCCATGGTCATAAGCCTCAGCTACCTAGAGCTGGGAACTCTCCTATCCACATGCTTTCTGTGGTCAGGGTGGACCTCTTGGTGGTGGTGGCGGTAACACCTTGAATCATAATCCACCACCAGCAGCACAACTAGCTCCTCTTCCACGACCATCTTCTCCCTACGGTCCGCCTTGATCGATTATCTGTCTCTATGTGGGAGGTCCTCCGACCGTTTGCTGATCGTCATTATGGCGGGTCGGATAGTCATGAGCCATGTCACCTAGCCTGCCGCAAGACTAGCATTGCCCGCTTCTGGCATGACTGGCTTTGTCTCGTGTGCCCTGCACAACTGGACCTGTATCCTGAGGTCATCCACCGGAGGGCCTGGTCCGCTTGGACTACTGCAACATCTATCTATTTCTAGCTACAGAATACTTCAACGCATGTCGAATAATGATGGGTCTCACTGTTGGTGATAGATCGGCATGGAAACTCTCCACTAGGAGGGATCTCTCTAACACCCCGGCTTGCGTCAGAATGCTGAGGGAGATCATAAAATCCCTGATCTCTCCCCTAAGCCCCTACTCGAAGCTCTGGACCCTAAATAATGTGTCCCACACCATATCTTTGGTGTAGAGAGAGAGGTTGGTGAACCTCGCAGACTACTGTGCCACCGTCATGCAACCCTGCTATAGATGTAGTGGCTCCATTATCTACACTGCACGTAGGGTAGCTGAGACAAACTCTTCCAGAAATAGGCTCTCAAAGTCTTCACAAAGTAGTGTCTCCTCGTCATGCACCTAATTAATTAGGATCCACCATCTTCCTACTGCTTCCTGAAGAAGACTCGCGATAATGATCACCATAAGGTTGGTTGGGGTCCCTAATAGTCTGAAGACTCTCACCACAGCCTCCATCCAATCCTCAACTTCCTGTGGGTCTTTCTCACCCCTGAACCCGGGCAGCCTTTGATGCTGGAACTCATGAAATGTGGTCTGGCAGGGTGCACTCTCTACTGTTGGGGCTGGGGGCATCAGTGGCCCAACGGGTAGTGGTACCGTTGGTGCCTCTTCTGTGATAGGTCCCTACACTTACGCCTCATTGCTCAGTGGGCTTTCATCTCCTGCAACTCTCAGAACCTTGGCTCGATGTCTTTGTGGGGCCATCCAAAAAAGATACAGGTGTGCCATGGTCCATAAGTTATATCTTATGAGCTGACTCAGAGAGATCACAAAGAAAACACATGAAACATACACACAATTAGTGTTTTTGGGAACTGAGTCGAAAATCAATATTCATGGTCCTGGTGTATGGATACATCAACCGCTGCACCAACACATGACTCCCTGAACGGAAAATGAAACTTTGTACACTTAACAAAATTGCTTCATAGAAATGAAAGATTAGAGTCCTAAGTTATGTGGTAGAACCAACTCCTCTGATAACAATTTGTTATGACCAGTCCCCCAGGGCCCGTGCCGTGACTACCCCAATCCCACCTTCCATAGGCCAGGGGCTGGCAACAAGCACCCAAAATGTAAATCCCTAAAACAGAGAAGACATTTCATTTTTAAATGTAAAATGACACTATAGAGTACAATATGGAAGTAAAAAACTAAGTAAAACGGTATAATAAAATAGTTCTAAAATGTAATGGGGGCATGAAATACAAGACCAACTGTAAAGTACAAGTACTCCTGAAAAGGAAAAAACAGCTAAAAGGTGAGGATAAGCTCTTGGATTGTCCCCCATAGATCCTACCAGAAGGGTCGGTAATGATAGCCTCCATAGCACTCCATATCCGTCTGTCTCTTCCGGGTACCGACTCATCGTAAGGTCCACCTCCGGGTATCGTCTAGTCCTGCTACATTGATCCTCTATCAACACTGTCTGTCGTCTGTAACCAACACAATGAGGTGCGGGCATAGCCCATGCAAGGGTGAGTATAACGATACTCAGTAGGGTCCCTGAGACCCTCAAGGTCTCTCAAAATCCACCAAGGATAAACCATAGAGTATGAAATCAACATATATCCATTAAGTAGGTATATACCCATACATATACCTAAGTTACCATGTAACCAATCTCAATCATGTGGAAATCACATGAATCACTAACTTAGCTCAGACAGGTATACAACTTATGTAAAGAGATAGAGATGATCAGAAATAGCCACTGAATCATCTATGGTGGCAGACCCACAAAGGATCCACGACCAGCAGTTAGAACTCTCATACCCAAATAGGATCTTCGAACAGTAGTTGGAGCTGTCGGACCCACACAGGATCCAGGAACAACTGTTAGAACTATCGGACCCGCACAAGATCTAGAATGGTAGTTGGAGCTGTCAGACCCACATAGGATCCAGGACCAGCTGTTAGAACTGTCGGACCCACACAGTATCCAAGAATAGTAGCTGGAGCTGTCAGATCCACACTGGATCCTAGACCTGCTATTCTGTCAAACCCACACAATATCCATGAAAAGAAGTCAGAACTGTTAGACCCACATATAATCCAGGAATAGTTGTTAGAGATGTCAGACCCACATAGGATCTAGGAACAGTCGCCGGAGCGCAGCCAGCCATAGGGTTTCCACAAACCATTCTTGATTCCAGGAGGGTCCTCTCCTCAAACCAAGAGTCGATACATCAATTTCCACACAGTCTCATGAAGAATTATCCCAAAGTTCTGCCATGTTATAGGGGTCTCAATGAAACAGACAGCCTATCGGTCGGACGCACAGTCTGTGAGTTATTAGCCTTTTAGTCCGGGGGTCCCGATTGGATTTGTGTATGATTCAACCTGACCATATCTAAAATATACCCCAAAATCTTGTGGGGTATTCTAAAAGGGACCGTTGCCTTCCAAGAATACCAACACCATTGAAGGTTTGTCAAATAGACGTCCGGTGCCAAAGATATGGCCAAAGAACGTAAAGGGTCGGTAGTGGGCCTTCGTCTAGTTGGACCTAGTCAGACCGACTCGACCCAATCCAGTTTGGGCCGACCCAGTCTGCTGGGTCCAGCCAAGCTGACTGGAGGGGCAGTTTGGTCCGGAGGTCACTTCGTAGGCAGCTCGACTCGGAGGCCGGGGCCGATTCGTCCAGCACCGCGAGGGGCGCGGCTCGGGCGACTCGGCCTAGAAGGCCAGGCCAGTTTGGCCAGCGACGCAGCGAAAGACGTCGCGGGCAAGATCAAGAGGCCGAAGTGGCTCTTTCGTCTCAGCCGGGAGCCAAGTTACGGCCCTAGTAGGTAGGAAGGGTGGCCGAGCAGGCCAGGCGGTGGCCTGGGCAGGATGGCGGGGCACGCGGGTAGGCCCGGTGCAGGCTGTCGGGTCACGAGGGAGGCCGTGAGGAGGCCGGTGGGCGAGAGGGAGGATTTGGCCAGGCCTGTGGTGTGCGCGAGAGGCCACGGGTAGGCCAGTTGGGTGTGTGTGAGGCCGCGGGCAGACCAGGCTGGTCACGGGGGTGGCCGCGATCAGGCCAGGCTGGGCGCGCGGCAGGCTTCAGGTAGGACGACGGGGTGCGGTCGGGTGGGCCAGCGGCCGGGAGACGGTCGGGCGAGCCTGTTCGTCATGGCTCAGGCTGGCACGGGCTGATGGTGATCAGACGGGAGCACGGTAGCGCCGCGTTGGTGGTGCAGTTCGTGGAGGCTGTGGGTAGCACAACCTTTGTCGTTGCCACCTTCACCCTTCCATCGCCTTATCGCTAGGATGAGGATCATCTCAAACAAGAATGACAAAGGGGTCAGGCCATGTTGGTTTGTCCCGGACCCTCTACGTTTAGGGGGATATCAAGAGGCTCGCAAGTATGAATCACAACTACCCTCTTTATTAGTTTCGAAAGAAAAGTTTAACTTGTGAAAGATCATACAAATATAAAATAAAAAAACCCCACCTTTGATTGTCAGTCGTTGATGTTTGAAGGAGTCGTCGAATGAAGATGCAGTTGTCATTCGTCACGTCTGCTGCACTCTTCCACTACCAAATTCGCACGACAGTTGTGGAAATGGTTCCACGTCGGTAGGTGTCTAGGGAAGATAATCGATGGGGACCGTTGGTGTTCCTCGTTCATCATTGGGGCCTTCTCCCAATAACCCTCTACTCAAAACACCGAGGTTTTCAACCCGTAATGCATAATGCCTACCAAAAAATAATAACAGATCTATAATTATAGGTGTTGGAAAAAAATTCAAAAATGGAGAATTAATTTCATGGAACTCCTTAATTAATTCACGAGTTTTTGAACCATTAATAAAAATTGATTTGGATCCATATAAATAAAGGAAAGGTGGAGATGCTCTCCCACATTAGTGAGGGAGATTTGGGTGGTTTTATTCTCCTCCATCAATAGGGGGTTTAGACCCGTGTGGTCCACATGTCATAACCTCTCACGGGAGGTTATGAAAAGGTAGGCCCCACCATCATATCCTTTAATGGGAGGTTACGGTTTTGTGGTACAACATCCAACTCCCATGGGGTGGTTTTATCAACCAACACTCTCATGGCGGCTCACATAAAATAAAGTGTAGCTCACTTTATTTTATTAAATTTTTTATGAAAACCCCAAAAACAAACTTTTATTTTCAACTCACTATTATCAAAGTGAAAGTCTTATTTAGAGAAAACTGGTACATCAAGTTCAACGGTGCCCTCATATTTCAATTCCTAGCACCGGTTAAGAAGTTATAAAAACCCGCTCAAACGTTTACTGAACGTACCCAAACAAAACATTAGAAATTGATTCCAAGCACACTGGGTCTCAGAATCATGCACCTTCAGTTTTTGAGGACTCATAAAATTCACATGTATTTATGAAAAAAAATTCATGGAAATTCCGAGTCGTAACAAAAAACCATTTTTTTGTGATTAATTTATTTATTTTAATGATTTAATATAAAATTTTATGAAAAAATTATTTTTTCTATTAATTGCTTTCATGCATTCCATTAAATATTAAAATCATATAAAACACATGGAATATCATTAATTTATAATGCAAGAACTAGTTTTATAATTTTTTTCATGTGTATAGGTATATGTAATGTGTAAATCATTCATTTGTAGAAACTAGTTTCAAAATATTTTTTATTACTTTTACTAATGGAAGTCGAGAATGTAAATTATTAAATCATTAATATACCATGAAAAGTCAAATTATCATGGTTTTTGTTCTTCAAATCATATAGATATATTATATATATATATATATATATATAAATTTAAGAACATATGAATTTATGAAAATATGTTCCCATGTTTTTAATGAAAAAATTACATTATAAAATTTATTTATATGTATAGAATGAATAATGTTTTTATAAAATTAGCTTCTTTAACCTTATACACATGATATGGTAATGTATAGTGAACTCATCCCTAGAAAATGCGTGTATTCCAGGACAACCTTAAATGTTTAAAGTGGACTTAATTTTTTTTGAAAATATAGAATAATGTTTTGGAAAAATTAACTACATTAGTTTTTTAAGTAATTTTCAAAAACATTGAGTTGTAAAAATACTATTTTATATATTAATGTATTGTAAAAAAGTTATTTTAAATCTGAATTTTCACAAATGTTCACTCCATACTTTTATAAAAGGTTTACTAGGCAATTTAAACCTCATCCCTTCTTTTAAATTATTTTCACAGGTCATTTATATGTTCTAATATGGAATACTTATCTTATAGATTTAAATGTACACTATGATTATTGTTTATTATATTATTTTTACAGCTCTGATAAAATTTAATGTATTAGTATAATTTTGAAAAACCATTACTAGAAATGGTCCTAGAGTGTATTATTTTTTGTATATTTTGTAGTTGTCTTTTATAGTAAAAATGAACAAATTTTTTTATACTGAATTTGGAATCATTGGTTTGGGGATATAAATTTTAGTCTAATATAAATAATAATTTTATTTATTTTTTGGAATCATAAATGTTAAATCAAGTTATTTAGGTTAAAAAGAAAATTATCAGAACTATAAAAAGACACAATAATTTACTAAAAACATATAATATGAGTTTATCTCAACAATAATTCTCCAATGGTAGAATTTATTACTTTTTGTGGATACCTGGATATGATTATAACCATTATAGTATATTATTAAATGATATGTCATACATTTTATAATCTTATTTTTAATAAGTTTTATATTTATTAATATAATGTTATTAATATGATATGTCAGATTATAAATCGTACATTGAATTATAATATATTTATTAAATGAAGGTAATTTTTTTTTATATTATGGGAAAAAATAATTATTTTCAATGCTTCAATTACACTAATATAGAAATTATTCAATTATAGGAAAAAATAAATAAATAATATTAGAAATACTAAAATAAAAATAATTTGAGCAATATAATATTGTCAAACAAATTATAAATTACAATAACATGTTGTGATAAAATAATGTTGTTTTCTTCTAATTAATATTTTTATATTAATATTATTAAAGACTAAATAATTATTAGTTATGCAAACTGTTTTTCTTGATATTTTATATTAAATATTTTTTAAATAAATGATGTAAAATTCATAATAATCACTTATGTGAGTGTAGGTTATGATATGGATTAAAATATCTACTAATTTACATTTATAGATCATTTTTATTTTTATATTTACTATATTAATACTCAATGTGGAGAAAATATATATGTTGTCATAATAACTATTAAAGGGGTTAAATATGGGATAAGACTAAAATAGAAAGGTATAAATAAATTAAAAACACAAAACATATAATTGGATGAAGTTATTTTGACTAATAATAATATTATATTATAAATTTGAATTTTTATAAATTTTCAGTAATAAATTAATTAATATTTAATGAATATTTTTTGAAATACCAAGAGTGTTCCTCCCCTACCATATTCAATCTAATGAATTGTTCCAATTTTATAAAAATTAATAATTTTTTTTCAACTATGATCTTCCTACATAGCTTACTACAATCCCAACTCACATTATTCAACTCTTTTCTTAGGGATAATACAAACATATAGGTCTTAAGGTGTTATGTGGAGTTGTTTTTCCATACAAGATGCAGATTATTGAAAATCACCATTTGATTTTTATTCTTCTTCCACCACCTTCATTTATCCTTCACTCATTATGAAATAATAATTATATTATAATAAATATAATAATTTTATATTATTTTTGTGGAATGAACCACATACATATCCATAATAAAAATTGGGATAAGAATTTATCATCTCTATCAATATGCAGACTACCACCGCGCGAAGCAATGTAATTATATTTCCATAACCATATCTCAATACTAGTTATAAGGATATAATCAAGGTTTATATATGATATTCATAATAAATTTATCATTACAAAATTATAATATATCATATATATTATTAATTCTTCAGGCACATAATGTTGGATATATCTTTCGTGTGCATTTGTGGACCACCACAGCTTTGAAGTGATATGATTCATTTTTAAACACTGCGACACACATGGGTAATATATAAGTATATATAAGCATGTAATATGATATGATAGATACTATGATCTCAATTTGAATATAAATTAATATTTTTTTAATTTATATGATGATTGTTGAAAAATGGAAATACTAATCATGCATATGTACAACCTACTGTCTCCATTAGTGTAACATACTTAATTTTTCATTATAATATTTAAAGAATGTATTTTAAATTTTATCACAAATATAAATATATTAAATGATAATTATTTCATGATTATTATTCTGTTTGTGATGTAATGTTGAACACTTTGACCCTAGGCATTTAAAAAAAGTCATTTTGGACCTAATTATCAAATATCATTAAAACACCCAATATATATTTAATTATTCAATAATTAACATAAAAATAATTCATAAAAGTTCAAAAATAATAAATGAAAAATTTAAAAATGAATATAACTAATTATTGTTAATTTATTATTCAGGAATATGATGAATATATACATAAAATTGGACTTATAGTAAGAGAATTTAATTAATGAAATCATCTTTTAGTGATCCTTGTTAATTTTAAATACAAATGTTAGAAAGGAATGTTTTTTAACATATACCTAAATAGTGTATTTTATCTCAATCACGAAACAATAATTCATAGATGATTCCTTTAAATTTTTATGTTGTTATTCGATGTGAATTTTTACCCTTGTATATGTGTGTATTTTCTAAAATAATTCGATTTAAAAATAAAATAGTTATATTCATTAATATGATGTTAATGATGAAATAAATAATGTTTCATGATTTTCATTTTGTTATCTTTTTATTGTTTCTTATGAAATGGGGTTGATTTTAAAACCAATTAAGCCTGGTTACATGAGAAACCATGTTTGGTTGGTTACTTTACAACCATCAATGTATTGTGTACTATAGCGATTAATGATAATTGTATTGTTATTCAAGATATAAAAAATTGTTAACCAATAATGTATATTTATATAGATAATGGTAATTCACTATAATTTTTATTATATGATTAAAATATATGGATTACTATGAGTAGAAATGATGGTTTCTCTACGGTAATATTTAGATCATAACAGTGAAGTTGTTCCATCGGTAGTTGTGGTTGTTACTATAATGATTACAACTAATTTCATCTTTTTTTAACTATTTTTACTATGCATTTTAAGGATTTTTTTATCACAAACGTTTTATTTTATTATTATTTAAATATTTAATTTTATAAGCTCAGTGAATATTTTGTGAAAGGAATTTATATTATAGATTTTCATGTTTTTAAGTAGAATAATAATTTTCTTTCATTTTTTTGTATCTTACTCTGATATTTTTTCTTATCCCATGTTCGAAAAATATTCAATTCTTTTAAGGATGAGATCAAGATGAAAATTATGATGTTTTATCATAAAAACCCCTTTTATTAATAAGGATTTATTGCTAGTAAAATGGGTATGCAGTATAATTTTCCACTTGTATAGTATGGATTTATTTTGTAAAATTTTCCAACAATTCCCTACAATACTAAAAAAAGATAATAAAACTTTTATTAAATTATAATATATGTCAAAAACTAAAATATATAATGATCAAGGACATGTCCTTACAATTGGTATTAGAGTAGTGTTTATAAATCAATTGAGACTATGATGTTTCCATGAGTGGTGATCTAATGTGTTATGAATACCATCATTTATTTACATGTATAATGTTGATATTATATTAAATGTCATAGAACACCGTTTAAATTTTTATTTGGGGGACGAAAATAATTGTTAATAGTATTTTAAGTGAGATTTATTTTAATACAGTCCTTATGTTTATTATAGGATTTGTTGAAATTTTTAATTGTTGAATAATACCATTAGTTTTTGTAGATAATGTTTAAATGTATTGGTATCCTTCTACGACTGTGAGATCATTTTTTTTGTTTTAATTATGAGTTTCATTTTTTGGGAAGAGAAATTAATGTTATGAGATAACATTTGATGACTAATAATTTCATTAATGTAAAAAATATTTATGTTATTTTTGGAATGATTCTCACATTCAGGTAATTTTATATGTATTATAATAATGTAGTTGTAGAAAAATATAAATAAGAAAGATGTTGGAAAGCCCATCATGTTTGGAAAGGATAGAATTTTTAACCCACAACTGAAGGGAAATAATGATTCCTCTCATAACACTAGCCTATGTGATGTCCTGGAGAGAATGCGATTATTATTTAAAATAACTAATGAATAAAATTATGTTCCTTTTATAAATATGTTCTTTATCAAATACCAAACTTTGGGAGTGGAAAATTAATTCATAATTAGGTGATTTAATATATTTTAGAATAATTTTACTATTTTTGGAACCATATATGAATAACTAAAATAAAATACTATGAATTTTATTTTCGGTATAAAGGGTTAATTAAATTTTGGAAGTATATATTATTTTATTATAGAGATTATCTAATCACAGAAATTAAATTTTGTAATGATAAATTAAGAGTCATTGATGTGATTTGTATAAAAAATTATAATTATATTGATGACTTTGCGATCATTTTTTTTATTTTTTAGTTTTAATCATTGTCAAAAATATTTGTGAAGAATTTTATATATCGTAATTTATAGAATTTATTATGACGCACTTTTGTTATTACTATTTAATTTAAGAAATAATTTTTTTTTCACCACAATATCAAGGTTTCATAATTTTATTAATTTATATAAATTTTCATACACACTTTTTTAGTAGATTCCTACTTATTAAAGAATATAATATTTTTATTTAGTGTTGATTCTAGTGATTCAGGAATGAAAATGTTATACTCTATATTTAGAGAAATAGTTGAATTTAGTATAAAAACATATTAATGTATGAAACTTTAATTTTCACGTATGCATGTTTCCTGATGTTGTTATTCAATGACATAAATTAGTTGATGAAATCTAGAAAGGAAATTTTGATCCAATATCATTATCTTCTAAACTTTCATACCATGAAACCAATGTCCACTTAAACTATATCATATTTAGTGTCATGCAATTGTTAAATTATTAATGACCATATAATCGATAAATATTTTTTCATTGTTGGTAGTTATTTATCACTTTTATTTCAACAAAATAAATTCCCACTTATGTTCTACTACATGTAATACTATTATGTGTCATCTCAAGTGAGATTCATATATTCTATTCTCTTTTTTAAGGAGGATGTTTTTTAAATACTTTTTACGATTTGTGATTTCAAATAAGGTATTTAAAAAGTAAAATGTTTGATACAAATCCCGATATTAAAATTTTAAGGAGAATAATTATATTTGGTATCATCTAGATATTTTTTAGATAAAACAATATGTTCAATGGAATACAAGACAATCTAGAATGGGTTTGAATGAAAAAAATATTATTTAAATATGAATGATATAATACGGTCGTTAAATTCATGGGAAATATTAATATTAACTAATTAATAAAATATATATTTATACCTCTCATTTATAAAATACTAATATTTTTTAAACAATTAATATATATTTAGTAAATTCCTTTTATTTTTCAAAAACATGTTATCTTAACATATGATTTTATCTTCTTCTCATATGTAAATTTAATAATTTCTAGAAGTTATAATATTTAAAAAAAATAATTAACATTTTTATTTCATTATTTCAATATGAACTTAAAAATAATTTTTTATAATATTTTGAAAATATTGATTTTTCAAGTGATAGTTAAAATAATGAATTTTATTGTAAACTATATTTTATTATTATTCATTTAAAGGGTAAAATTATGATTTGGATAATTATTAAATTGAAATTATTTAATTCTTATTTAAAATATAAATTTTTTTGAGGGATTATACATTTTAACTTATTTTAAAATCATTTTATATTTTAAAAGTACTATTTTAAAAAAAATGGTTTTTAATTGGGTTTTGTTGTTTTAATTTTAAATTAAATTCTAAATATATTATTTTTTTTATTTTTTATAGATGGATTTTATAATATGAATAATTAATTCCAAATTTATTAAATATTCCCCATTTAGTTTAGGCCAATATAAATAGTATCATTAATAATTTCCATTATCACGGTAAATGGGTAATTTGGTAATTTTGGATAAAAATAAAAAGATAAAAACCATAAAACGAACCAAAAACATACCTAATATTTAATGGATGTTTATATATTGAGTATAATCATATAGTTTTATTTTTTTAAATTTTGTGGAATTGGATATGATAATGAAATTTATAGTGTTTCATTTAATGAAATGTCAATCATGTCACACTCTTGTTCTTAATAAGTGAAATACATTTCATTATGGGGTTATTTATAGGGTATGATATTCTATAAATAGTATGTTTAAATATAATATATTTATAATACTTATCTTAATGTATCCCTTTATGAATAAAATAATTTCCATACATTTTACCATAACATTGATGCCGTAATTATTCAATTATTATAAAATCATATAAATACTGTTAATAAATTTAAAATTAATAAATTTTGTGAAAAATAATGTGATAAATTAATATTATTTATTAGTGTTATATTTTATGGATATAATAAAATAATGTTTTCCTAATTATATGTGTTATCTGGATATTATATTTTTCAATGTAATGATTACTTCAAAAAACAGACATTATTTATATTTTATAAAAAATATATATTTATTGAATGACATAAAATTTATAAAAATACAATATTTAGGAAAGGTAATATGATAATGTAAAAAATTCAAAAAAAATTCTATTTATGGATATTATTTTTATTTTATAGAAACTATATTAACCCTTAATGAGTAAAAATCCCTATTGTCATGACACAAGTTAACATGGATAAATAAGGGTTAAAATGATAAGGGTAAAAATAGAATCAAATATTATATAATTTTTAATTATATAGTTTAATTCAACCCATATTCCTGTTATATTCCAAATAACTCACTTCTTATATATTTTTATTTGAAATTCTATTTATATTACATTTATATGTTGTGAAATACTAATAATGTCGATCCACACTCTTATAAAAATGCACCACATCTTCCAATTCTTTAACAAATAAAAACCATTTTGGAGTAAAAAATACGAACCCAAATTCTTTCCTAGAATAACTACTTGAACACAATAGGAATTAGTTTATGAATAATTCCAAGGGTATTGGGTTTAAGGTATTATGAAAAAGAAGTTTTCAAAATTCGATTTATAATTGTAAACTCTACATTTAGGTATTGATTATTCTTCCCCCCCTTTAGTTAATCATCAAACATGGTAAAATAATAATTAAATTATCCTCTATATAATAAGATTTTATTATATTTGTGTCATGATCCCAATCCATCACCTCTTCAATAAAATGGAAAACAATTCATCATCTCTGGGTATGGAAAAACACCACCTGACAAAATGATATAATTCATTTTCCCACAGCTGTTCTGAATTTTTTTAGTTGTAAAATTAATGATTATATATGATAATTAAGAGATAATTATCTAACCAAAATTATTTTCTGTTATTTAGTTCCTTACTTTTCAATGAACATTAATAATGATAACATTGTTCGTGTGCACGTGTGGGATACCACCTCCGTGAAGTGATGTGATTAATTTTTTTATAACCACATCACATGAATGATATATATAAGTACATTGAAATCAATAATATGATATTATGATATTATGATCATTATTTAAAAATAATACAGAACTACTTTTTTTAGTAGTCATTGAAAAATGGAAACATTACTCTTGTGTATAAACAACTTACAGTCACCATGATTGTAACATGGTTCTTTTTTTCTTTTCTATATTTAACAAATGGATTTAAAAGTATAATTGAGGTATAAATGTTAATATTATGTCAGGAATTTTATTTTTATGATGATTTAATGATGTCCACTTTTACTATAGTGAATTAGCCAAAGTAATTTCGGACTTCAATATTGAATATCATCAAAATACATGATGTGAATTTAAATTATTAAATAATTATCTTGGAAATAAGTGATATAAAAAGAATAATTTATTTAAAAATTATTATTAAAAATTAAGCTATTTACCCAGGTTTATTAGTTTTTATGTGAAAAAATGTTTGTGGAATGTTGGACTTAATATAAGAGACTTTATTTTCATAAATCATCTTTCAATGTTCTCTATTATTTTTTTCAAAGAGGACTATAATTAATTTTTTTACCTTATTAATAAAGATTTTATTTTCCTATCATCAGGATGACATACATATTTGAATATTCCATTACAATTTTACATGGTTATTCTGATAGAAAATTTATTCATTAGTTTGTGCATTGTTTTTCTAAAACTATGTGGCTCTAAAATGAAAATGATATTTGAAATTTTATAAATTTATAAATTTAATAATTATTTATTTATGATTAGGATTTTGTTTTTAAATATTATATGAATATGTTTGGGTGACTTATAAAACAATTATGTGTGGTTCTGTGATAAACCAAGGATAGTTGGTTACATTATAACCTCTAATTCATTTGATACTATAGATGTGGAAGTCAAATGTATAATATTTCCAAACATGATACATAGTAATCTGATTAGTTTTCCCCTAATATATAAGAGTAATATGATGTTATGGTTATTACATTATATTTTTTTACGGTAAATCAGGATTATTTGTGAGTGTTTCACTAAGGCAATAATCATATGATAGTCTTCAAAATCCTCTTTTGATAGTAGTGGTGGTTATTCCAATGATTCCAGAAGTTTTCATTATGTTTTTATATGTTTCATTAGGGTAGTAAAAGCATTATTTTTAGAGAAATATGTAAAATTATTATATAGAAATGATTAATTACATAATCTCAATTAAAACTTTCAACAACATAAGTATATTTGATATTTCCACATGTTCACTAGACTAATGGTTTTCATTCTTTTTATGCCCTTAATTTATATCTTTGTTCACATAAAATATTTTTAAATAGTTTTTTATTGGGTTTATGGATATGAAAAGGAAATGTAGTGTTTTGTTGAAAATTGATAATATTTATTATGATAATATAATTTTTTAAAGATAGTTAGATAAATAGATACCATGTACACGTGCCAACTTGTAATATATGGGATAACATTTTAAGAGTTTTTCCTAATTTTACAACAATATAAACCATAAATATCATTTTTATTTTAATAATGTGAATTATAGTTAAAAATCTAGAGAATATAATTTTAAATGCCTAGATCGTACTCTACATGTCACTAGGATGATTTTTTACAACATTGAAAAATATTATCATCTATAAAACATAACACTAAAAACAATATTGTTGACATATATTTTTAAAATTAATTATCCATTATTGATGAAACATCCAATACCATTGAATTTATATTTCAAATTAGAACCATCTAACAAATTATCACAAAATAATAAGTTCTATCTTGAATATATCCATCCATCAATTCAACAATTTAATCATTTCATTCTCTTTTTATGAATTGAATGGGAGAAATGTTAATTTTATTAAATTGGTGTCTTCAGACTCAATCACCCACTACATAATCATACATTTCCACTCCTTTTTACCAATATTAAACTAAAATAGTACATAGACATGAAAATTAAATTTTTTTTATTCATGTAAAAATTATCCAAAATTATGCATCAATAGATCTACTATTAATTATTCATATATGACTATATTTTGGCACCTTTATCCACAACAATTATTCATGATTTTTTATAAACATGCATTAATAAGTATTTGGGACAAAAAATCACTATAATTTTATATTATTCCTATAAATGATGTATTTTGTATCCTAAATAACCAAAAATACTATCATTTACAATATTGTTCAAATTTATTCAATCCAAAATAGTGCATCGTTATGTAGATTTTTGGATAACTTTATATTTATATATATTTTGAAAAATAATTCGTTTAATAAGTGGTTTTTGAATAATTATTCTATACAGTAGTTTAAAAAAATACTTTTGTGATTGTACAATGCTGAAAATAGTCAATACCCACTAATCTAGATAGTTTATAATATATTACATAATTAAAATGTTAGGCCCAAAATTACAACATCTAAAGTTCAATAATAAAATGTTATTTATTTTTTTGATTTTTTATATAAATTCAAAAATAAAAAATATATATAAAAACTGTTACATTGAATTTATAATCAACTAACAAGTCAATATTTTTTAAATATTTTATGTGAACTGATATAACATGTATGAAATAATTTAAATTTATTTTATGCTAATTTTAAGTAAGAATAAAATTTTGTATGGAATAAATTTTATTAATTTATATAAAATATCCATTATAAGATGTTAATACCAAAATAAATTTCGTACAAAATAAAAATTGGATGAAAAAGTAATAATATCAAACTATATAAAGTATCTTTTTTTATTAATATTTGATGTTGAAATTAGGAATTTTTAATTACTGAGTGGTACTCATTAACATTATATATATATAATAACATACATATTGGAAAACAATTTGAATTTTATGAAAAATAATATATTTAGTCATCATTATTAAATTAATAATTCACATTCACAATGATTTTATATTATATAATATTTCAATGAAATATAATTTAATACCATTAGATTTCATAATACATTTCAATTTAATATATTTGAGGTGTTTATAAGCTTATAATGCACACTACACCTAACATAAGTGAATAATTCCGTATTAAAATTTAACTTTAATTTAATTAATAGATTTTTAATGTTAATTAATAAAATTAATGTACTAAAGAAACTAATTAAATTTAATAAGTATGTGATCAATAATAATCAATGTTGTTCTAGTAATTATTTTGTAAATTGAAGTGATTTGTTAACATTCATTGTATTTATTATATATTATTTATTTGAATTATATTTTCAATAATTTTTAAAATTAAACATATAGAAAAATACTCTTTAAAATATATATAAATTAATAATCATTCATACAATGATTAATAAATAGTCAGAAATTGAGATAAACTAATTTTATGATAAAAAATGTATTTTTTTGAAGAATATTTTTATGCGCGTAATGTGTTTTTATGAAAATAAATTAAATTGATTAAAATTGAAGAATGATTTTAATGATTTTCCTTGATAAAATATTCAATAAAATGGGTTATAACTATTATAATGGTTGTTACACTAAAATAATGAGAGTAAAATAATATTTACTCTTAAAATAAGTTTTTTCTAAAAGAGGTTTTCGTATGTATTGTACAAGAATGTTAAAATTAGTTTCTTTAACCAAAAAAAATAAACATATAATTTATATTAAATATTTAGTATACAAATAATAAATACTATTTAATATGTTAAACTTAATTTTGATTTGTAATAAATTGTTACTAAGGTAATATTCTTGATCCTCAGGGAATTTAAACATATAAATTGCATTAAATATTTAGTATAGAAATAAAAAATACTATTTAATAAGTTTAAACTATTTTTTATATGTAATAAATAGTTACAAATTTAATAATCTTGTCATTACATTAAGGGTAAAAATGGATAATGAGGGAGTAAAGCTCACATATAAGGCTACAAATATTCCTAAAACATTTCAAAAACACATTGATTGAGTAATTTTTTATCAGTTCATATCCAATAATTAAATATTGTCTAAATTTATTCCCTTTTCCCTTTATTAGAACTATATTATATTCTAATTATCTTAATATTTACAAGGGTACCACTCCCTTCATTTACTGAATGACACTACTAATTATCACATCTATATTCCACTTTGGCATTGAAGCTTAACCAAGATCCCCCTGAATTCATTCAGATCACTCTTATATAATTATTATTGATTTTTATTACCAAAAGTGTTATCTAATAATAAAACATATATTTTTATAGTTGATATAATCCAATTAGGATAATTTTAATGCATGTATGATTCATTTAAGGACTTCGTGTAAGGGTTTATGTGTTAATATCAGTTATTATAGAGATTTTTTCTTTCAAATATAAATTTTGGACAAATTTATTTTATTTATTTCTTGAACCTCTTCCTTTTTCTTATAATCAAGTTATATCTATTTTATTAATTTTCTTTTTACACAGTTCAATTTTTTAGTACATAAATTTACAAAATAAATATTTTAAATTTCTAAAAACCGAATTTTAGTTTTTTTCCCATGAATAATTTCCCACTATACCCATGTTATTGATAATAATTTTCCAAAATATATAAATAATATATAAATAAATGAGAAATTATTTTTTATACTAACTAATATATTCATTAAAAATAGTTAAATAGATAATTTTAAAAAATATTTTATAAGAATCGGTATAAATTTTTTTCATAAATAAACAAATAATACTTTTAAAAAAAATAAGTTTAATTGAAATATTTCTATAATCGAGAATATTTTTTGTTATTATTAATCCATTTAATGTTATCCTGGATAGTCAGTGAATTTATTTTTCCCATTTGTATTGACAATGTTTTTAGAGTAACCAAAATAAAATGATTGACTATAATGTATTTCAAATAATATTTCAAATTATTTTTTAAAATATTTTCCCATTGTCTCCAATCATATGGTGATTAATATTATTAAATTCAGATATGAAAATATAATATGGCCCACTTTATTTATATGCATGTCTTGGAATGATGAATTTTTAATGATTAGTCATTAATGTCATTTATATATCATAGGTGAAATAAACTATGGGGGAATGGTGAATGGTTTTATTATTATTTTTAATATATATGATTTTTTTATTGTTATATTATATAAGAGTCATTATATCCATCTAATATAATTTATACTAGTTTATATATCATGATCACAAAAATAGAATACAATAGTTTTTCCCAATCCCATGAGGGTACACGGTTAGTAATTACAAGACCAAAAGTTACGTAAATAGTTAGATCAATCCGACAATGTGATGAATATCATGTTGAATGGACTTGATATGTGATTTATATGGTTATGGGAATGAATAAAGAACTCAATCCACACAGAGATACTATTCATTATTATACTCTTGGTAGTTTACCTTGGTTATATAAAGGATTATATATTATTATGTTTATTAAACAGTTTTATTCCATAAGATTATATCATATTCTTGTGATATAATATCATGGCTCGAGATTGAATATTGAGGATTCTAAAATATCATTACAAATGTCTGGTATTGTGAATAGCCCTTATTCCATGACACATGTTTCATGGTTTATGACTAATTGAGTATGATGGTTTAAGTTCTCATCATTTTCTTGTATCATATAATTTTCTCACATAAAATCATCAATTTACGCCTTCCTTATTTACCCATATTAGTAATTTGATTTCACACATTATTGTATTTCCTTTCTCTATTTTATAATGAAATTTTATAGTATAAAATATCTAAAAATTGTTAAATATGAAAATATTATTTTGAAAAAATTTGATGATATTTCAGGAAAAAATTTCATTATATATATATATATATATCCCTCAATGAAACTATTCTTTTATGGTTATGTGGTGTGTATAACCATACGATTTATTCAATATTCAGCTACTGTTTTTTAAAATTTATGTAATTGATACTCAGGTTTCATCTTAAAATAATCCTTTTATAAAGCCTCGTTCATCGTAGCCAAGAAATATAGAACCTATAAATTTGAATGGATTTTAAAGTGCATGAATACGAAAATTAATAATATAGTAATAAGAGAAAATCTAGTTTCATGGATTGTAGATCCTGATAATCCTTAAATGAATTTTTTATTCAATTTAGATTATCTATGTTATATTATTTGAGATAATGATATAATGTTTTTTATAACTAATTTATAGTATTTGATATATAAAAACATGTAAATACATTTCAATTCTATGATTTCAATGTTTTTATTTTTTTCCATATCATTTAATATGAAATTTTTTTTCATAATAAAAAAAACTAAAGAGATAATTATTATATATATGTATTTAGTATATATAATAAAAAATCTCCCTAAATAACTAAATTTAATAAATTTAAAAAATTCAAATTTTATTGATTAATCCAAACATTAAATGATTTATTTAATACTAGTGATAGATATTGTAGATATATAATATAAAAATAATGCAATGGAAGAAAATAAAAAAATCTACCCAATTTAAATTATGATAATATAAGGATAAATTAAACAACGAAATGGATAACATTTACTAAGAATCCCATATTGATTCATTTTTCTAATGTGATTGGACAATACAAACTAGCACAAATAAAATAAATCAATAATGCTCATACAATTAACTACATATAGATTCAAAAGTCCAATATAATATATATCTGAAATATATATGATGTGATAATAGATGAAGAATGAAGGGAGAAGATCATAAAATATATTTAAAACATAGAACCCTAGTCTAGTTAGGAACCTATGATTTTTATATTTTGTGCATTTTATAGAAGAATACAATTTAATGAAGTAGTTTTTAAAGAGTTATAATGATTCAAATAGATTTTTTAGAATTTATTTTATCATTTTATTCCCTAAAACAATACCACTTACACTCACTCTTCAATGGTATAACTAAACTTTTAAATAGGTTATTTAATTACATTAGTAAATCCTTTTCACTTAATAACATTACGTGAAATATAATGTTATGATATAGTGGGTTGAAATTCATGTATATGAGACCACATAACAAACAATAATAATAATTATATTGATAACATATAAAATAAAATTAAATATTGTTCAAAAAAATTAAGGTTTTGTGGATTTAGTGAATAAATTAATCATATATTCCAGGTCATAATTTTAATATATTTTGATGGAACGAGAAATTTATAACATAGATATATTAAATTCTCATAATGAAAGTGTTTTTATCATTATCATATGTCTCTATCCTCAAGTCATATGGTGAATGATATTGAGCTTCTGTGATTGCATGACATAGGTCATGAGGTTGTCCTTTGGTTGATTCGTTAGAAAATGTTATCTAGAGAATTTTAAAAATTGAAAAAATTTGAATTATGCGTGATATTATTTTGGATACAAGGGATTAAAATTAATAATTTATTAAATATTATAATTTTAAAGGGAACCATGTTATATAGGATGATATAGTATAGATTAACTTTTTTATCCCAATGCATGTAATTTTTTATAAAAAAATTCTCATGTTTGGCATATTGAACCATGTATTATCTGAAGAATAAGTATACATTTTATTTCATATAGTTTCATGTATGGATTACATGATATAATTTTATTTAATAGTGAATTTGTTATTAAAAATATATGTGATTTATAATGTTCACTTTCATATATTGATTTGAATCCTTATTATTAGTGTAGTAAGTATTATGGGAAAATTTGTTATGAGATCCTTGTATTTGAGAATGATATGATAAATAATAACATAGAAATAAATATTTTTATGGTTATTAATATAATGAGTTGAATGTGATATTATGTATATGATGTTATATGATATATTTAGTATAAAATATCATTTATCAAATATCCTATTTTTATAAAATAAGATAAATTTTTTTATAAAATTTGAGGGTGATAGAAGATGTCTTGGCCAAACTTTTTAAATTTTTTGTAATTTTAAAAATTTAAATACAAATTAATATTTGGGTATGTTTTGTCTTAATTAGAAATTTGATGTTTTTATTTTTAAATTTTTCTTACTTATAACATAATTATTTCATAGAACTATTTTTTATTTTAAAGGAATTAGTACATCTGAACCTTATTTTCTATAGTAGATTTATTAAAAAAAATTTCATGGTTTGTGAGTAATTTATAATAATTAAATGGTAGAATTATATTTCACTATTAAGATCACCATATTATATATTAATTTAGGGACTATTTGTGTATTCTTGGAATATAAGTGGTACCTGATTCTTTCACATTTTAATATCATGGTTTTGGAAGTATTTCAACATAATATATAGAGAAAAATTACAAAAATCCTAATGAATATTGATTTTATATTCCATGAGAAAATGTTTAATATTATATACATGAATTATAGTATAAAATAAAATATAAATAATTAACCCAACTTAAAAAAATTTATTTTTATGATCCACGGGATATAAAATTTATTTTTTCATAAATGTTAATGTGTGTTATTAGAAAAAACATATTTTATAAATATTTATGAAATATATATGTTTCTTAATGATCCAAAATTTTCAATGAATATTTGTATACAAAATATATAATTTATTTTTTCTTTTTATTATAAATTTGGCTGATTTTTCTGATTTTTATTTTTTGTAACAATCTCGAATTAGATATTTTTTATAATTTTGTAATGAAAATTAGTAAGTTTATTTCAATTATGTGAAATATTGAATTTTATTATATATGATCCATAATAAAATGATTTTGTGATTGAGGAACTTGGTAAACTACATTTTATGTATAACATCATGATATTTATTCACAAATTGGGTAGTGGAGTGGAAATAATTAAACCAAATGTGCGGGTTAGTTCTCAAGATTTCCATTTTCCCAATATAGAAAAATATAGATGCTTTTAAGAAACCCACATAAAATTATTAGATATTGTAATGATATAATAATTTAATTATAGAGACCCAATATTGATGTACATTGACATTACATTATTTTTGCGGAACACTTAATACATAACAAAAACAAACACACAAGGACCATAAAAGTTTAGTGTCTTTGGATACATGGAACATAATCTTCTAATCGTGGGGAAAGATTTTCAATATCTCCCGTAAAGATCTTCCCATTTTTGTTTTTACCTAAAACCTTTCCTTAAATCCTGGGGGAAAGAAAACATATAAAATGGTGAGCTCAAATTCTCAGTAAGGGTATGCATGGAGAAAATAAAAAAATAATATATATTTGAACTTAAAAACATGAAAATAATGTTTAATCATCAAGAACTTGAGAAATGACATATTATGTAGCAGTAAGTAAGGAATAGATCATAAAGAAACATTAATCCTGATAAAATAGAATGGGAATAAAACATGTAACTATTGAAACCATTAAGCACATGTTATGGTATCCATTGTATCTAAGGCATTGCTGCCAAGACCATCTTAGAGGGAAAAGTCCCTTTCTGAATCGAGTTATTTCATCGTTTCTGTCCTGTAACACTGAACCAGATTAACATTCCATTCAAGAAATGTCAATATCATGAGATATAAATCTGCATTGGAGAGATATATAGGTCCCACCCATCTCATAATGAAATCATTCTTAAGTGTGCCACAACATAAACATAAATCAATCATCATAACCCAAGAATAAAATGGGTTTTATAAACATCATCCCATCATAACATAATCCATATAAAACAAATGTATATCATTTCATAATAAAAAATTTGAAACCATGTAAATCATAGATACATTATTCTTGAAACATACATATATGAAATACTGTCATCTTAGATGGAAAATGGTTTTGATAAAACACTTGAAATGAATTCTTGAGGAAAATATCATTTCTTTTTCAAAATCACATTCTTTTAAAAAAATGAAATTAAAATGTAAAAGAAGAGTATTTTTTTGAAAATAGTCATGAAATCTGGTAGATTAAGCTTCATGAAAATAAGGTTTCATGAAACCTTAAAAATTCATTCATGCTGTATAGGTTAAAAAAACATACTTCTTGTACTTTTATCGAAAAAGTCAAAAAGTACCTCGTATGGTAAACAACAGAAAGATTACTTACATACCATGTAGTAAAAGTAAAAAATAGGTACGAAGGACTTTAAACATACATGAAACCATTTTTAGAAAACATGGACATGGATAATAAATATATCACCAGCAAATACTTACGAATAAACAATCTCAGATAAAAATGAGTTTGGAAAAGTTATCCCTTAACTTTTCTCTGATATGATTCATATGTATCTGAACCTCATATATAATGATTTAAATAATGTCATTGAATAATTACATAATCAAACTAATTATTATGTTATCATATATGGTTCACTTATTACTTTATATTAACCGTTCTTTTGAAAATTACATTTTAAAGTAGCATTTTGGGTAAAATCGTTTCATTTATCATCCATGTCTTGACTTGTAATTATTAATATGATTAATTAGATCATGATTACATAATTACATAATATAAAAAATTATTTATATATTATATAAATTCAAAATATACATATATATATAATAAATCGATAAATGGAATGAAATACACCGTTCATGGAGACGGTAGGCCATACGTACGCGTGAACGCTGTTTTTCATTTCATATTGAATTGGATGGAATTAAGTAGATGAAATACATATATATATATATATAAAGAAATAATTTTTCATTATTATATCATATATTTCATGATTACTTATTATATATTCTTTATAATCATTCTTGAATTTTTAACATGGAAATTTAATCTCATCACGTCATGGAGTTGGTAATCCGTACGTACGCACGAGTGATGATATCGTTCCAACATTTATTGAATGGAACTGGAGTGGATGATATAATATATTAGAACAGTATGATGTTATGATAATCATATATAGTTATTCTTTACACCATTATACCCATTCAAGTATGGTGGTGGTGGAAAAACTGATTACACCACGGCGTGGAGATGGTATTACGTACATACGCACGAGCGGTGATTTCATTTTTCGTAGGATGGATATAAGGTGAAATAGGGTGGTTTAATATTTATAATAACAGATCATAATATATTTAATACTTATTTTATTACTTTATAATGAAACAACTAAGGAATAGGAAATATAAGAAGAAAGAAACTTGAAAGAGTCGGTAGAAGAGATTACCACTTCCTCGACGCACCTCCATTAAACTTCTTCTTAGAGAAATAGAGATGGCCTTTTGAGAAGACCAGAACCACTATGATATAACTATAGAGGTTTAGAAGTGTAATTGGCTGAGGTTATCCGAGCTTCAATGCTAAAAATGGTTTTAAGAAAAGAGGGATGGGGTGCCCTTTCTATAAGGGAGGAGAGGGGCACCTTTGGAAAAACATAAAATATTATTTTATAATAAAGTCATATTCAGTTTATAATAGCTCCAAAATGATTTATTTCAATGATAAAGTGGGATTGGGCCAAATTACTCTCATACAATAGGTTTTATACATGTTTAGGTTACTATTTAACCTTATCATTTAGATTTTACTCTAAGTTAAATAATTTAACTTTTTCCATGTCTTCTTGTTTTCTTACACTATATGGCTAATAAACTTAATATAACATGCCAAACAAACCCCAAGTGGTTAATTATTAATATATATACATTTGGCCGAACATATAATTTTTTTGGAATATAATAATAATTAATAATATAATATTTGTTTTAAAAGCTATTTTATATCAATTTTGACACTATTTGGTAATTGATTTTTGTGAAAATCAAAAAATCATGATTAGTTCCAAAACATTTAATTGAATCAATACTAACATGTCATATTAACCATGAAAATTAGTTTAATTCATAAAAAGTCCCCAATTACATTTATTTGGGTATTTAAAACATCAATTATGTTAATGTTTCATTAATAAGATAATTACTTCATCATCATTGTGTCATAAATAAATTAAATTATATAATGTATAAAAATTATAAATAAAATACCATTATGTATGAAATAATTTTATATTTCTAATTAATATTTATAGTCGAGATTACCTTATGTATAACCCTATATTAAATCTGTTTTATTTATTAAACATTGATTTTAACTATTTTAACTCTTCTTTAAATAAAATAATAATAATTGTCCTAATCTAATCTATGTGGACCTAAATGATAATATTTTATTTATAAGGTTACTTTTTGGTCTAATTACACTTATCTAATAGAATTAGTACATGTGTTAGGATAATAATAATATCATTTTTACCCTTAATTAACCTATTTACTTTTAATCGTGGTAAACAAAAGTAAAAAGTTACTATTCACCAAAAATTATTTTTATCTTATTGAACCAAATTTTACCCCTTTGTATTAACCATGTATCTCGTATTTTCAAAATTCCACTCATAGAATTTGTAAAATTATGTTTTAAATAAATTTTCAAATTCACCTAGGAGGTGGGTAAAAGACGTTGAAAAGTTCAATAAAATTTTTATATATCTAATATTATTATCATATGACTCAAATGAATTACATTGAACTTATATAGGTATTATGTAACAATTTTTACCTAAAATAAATTTAAATAAGATAAATAATTATTTAAATAAAATGTCGGTTTTTAAATAGTTACCGAGTGTTTTCACTATTCATCAGAAATTGAATGTTTTCAGAAATATAACAAAAATTCACCCTAGGCTAATTTTGAAATTCAGAATCCAAAAATGAAGTCTGTTTTGAAAGATAAATTTTATAAATTTCCAAAAAGTTAGTGTTACTATTCATAACGGCTAGTTCATAGTAATGTTATAATAATATCTCGTTTAATGAAACTTGGTATTGCGTACTAAACACACTATCGAAGAAGATCATGATTGCGTGTAATGCAAGCCACATCAAGGCTTTTTGTAGTGAAAGATCTGTTTGGTGTTGTGTATAACATAATCAAAAGATATTTCATTTAAACATTAAACGAAATCTATAAAAAATGTTGTGTATAATAATTTCCACAAAACGAACTTGAAATTGTATGTAACACGAGCCAAGTATAGTATTTTGTATACTGCAATCTAATATGGTGTTGCGTATATTACAACCTAATATTTGTGTTGTGTTTAATAGATGAAATCAAAGAAATTAAAAATAATATATCTCATAAAATCTCGGGGTGTTACATTCTACCCACCATAAAATGTATTTCGCCATCGAAATTCTCCGGGGTTGTAAATGGTTTTCTACATGAAAGTTTATTTCATAGAAACCCACTTCATAAAAAGGGATTCCAAAACTGAACATTAAAAAAATAAATTAGGGAATTTAATGTTTACCAAAATTAACTAATCATTGGGTTTCCACATAAGATAACATAGGTGAAAATATCGATATGGAAGAGAAATCTAACCACCAAGTTCTGATGTAGAGTGGTAGAGAACATGGCTATGACAATGCCAACAATCACAAAGCCATAAATTCATGATGATCTAAGGTACCATCTGATTCATCAGATATAAGGGAAGTAGGATAACATTTTTGGTTTTGAAGATCATTTCCCTAAAGTTGAAGAATTTGAATTAGAAGAAATACTAACTTTATTTCGGCACAATCTCACCATTGTTCGTGCCTTGAACAATTTCAACTTCATCTCTTAAAGAAATGAAGATTAATTTTTCATTCTTGATGTGTTAGCAGATTGTGTGATAGAATGATGGGTCATTCCATCTTTCTCAAACAAAAGGTTAGCAAAAGTTATCAAATATACATAAGTCCATCAATGGTGAGGTTAATCGTATATGATTCCAATAATTGACTTATACTTCATATATCATACCGCTTAATAAAATAAAACATGTTTCTACTAACCAAGGACCTTTTGTAGGTCAGTGATAGGTGATAAAGGCCTATCCAACTTCAGTTGTGGGTTCGATTCTCGCATCCTTGTCCGATGCGACGGGTTGTCACCCATCCTACAGGTTGTCCTTTTTCTAAAACTATACTATTATAATATTCCAAAAATAATAACTGAAAAAATTCCCATCCTTAAATAATAGTATCTGATTTCCAACATAATCCATTCCAATCTTTAGGCTTATCCAAAATTCATCTGTCCAATCTCATAGTATAGAGAAAATGATTACTGGAAAGGTCACATAAAAAGCACGTGAATACCATCATTTATCCCCCATATATCATATGCTATATCATGTTGGTCACATTCCAAGCATGTGAATACCATAATCATTAATTCTCTTGAAAAATGAATACCCATTGAACCTTAGTGAAAAAATGAATGTTGTAAAAAGTTAACTCTATCCACATACCAAAATCCCCATATTTCAATATACTCAAACCATGATATCACGTTGTCCTTATATCAGTAATGAGCTCGTGAATACTATCAAACATATTATTTTCTTCTTATACCTTCATTATGAGCGTATGATCTGCATTCAAAAAATATTTCAATCACTTTTAATGGTTATCGTTACCATATATTTTTATTAAAACCACATTGGACCAATACATAGATATTTCAATATACCATAAAAGTACCTCAACCAAATTATTCATGAATACCAATACATAAACACTTCAATCCATTCTCTTTAATGAATTTCATGGAATAAGTCCTTCCTTGATTTAGAAGTAACCTCTTAGGTTTGGTCATTGAGTTCGGTAATGCCCATGTTCTCCACAGATAAGACATTGAACTCTATAACAGTCTGTCACTCTATGACCCTTCTTTTCACACAGATAACATCTTCCCCTACATTTGATGTATTCACCAAGGTTCTTCATCCCTTCATTAGAAATCTCTATCTTCCTTTCTCCATGCTCCTCACCATGAGAATATTCATAAAATTACATCTTCCTCTTATTTTATGAATTAGTAATACCACTAATGGTCACCTTGTTTTTCATATATGGCAATGAAGGATTCGACATAATCCCAAAATCTTTATTTCTAGGAATTACGCACTTTTGTTTCTCATAGTCACCAATTTTTTGATTAGATTTAATGCTTACCCAATTCATTCTGGTTCCATCCATTGACTAAAACCAAAAACCATGGTGTATGAAACAATTAAAATAACAATGAACCTCATAATCATAAAAAGTAACTTATGGGATGTCTAAATTATCACACATTATTTAATCCATGACACCCTAGGTTCACCCTAGGTTATTCATGATCGTCAACATAATTCAAAAACTGTGACCAATAATTATAATAGACCTTAGGGACAACCCTGGACATACCATAGAAATATCTATAGGGATCTCACTAAAGTTCTCACATTCTAGTTTCCAATGGTTGACTAAACCTTTCTCTGATACCAACTATAGAGACACAATATTAATGTACATGGAAATTACATTACTTTTTCCGAATAGTTAATACATAACAAAAACTTACACAAAAGGACCGTAATAGTTTTGTGTCTTTGGAAACTCAGAACACAATATTCTAATCATGGGGAAAGATCTTCAACATCTCCCATAAAGATCTTCACATTATTCTTTTCTTACCTAAAACATTTCTTTAAATCACGGGAAAATAAAACATATAAAAGGGTGAGCTAAAATGCTATGTAAGGGTCAGAATGGAGAAAATAAAACAAATCATATACATTAGAATATAAAAACAGTATCATACTATTTAAACATCAAGATCTTGAGAAATGACATAAAACCTGGCAGTAGGTAATTAATAGATCGTAAAGAAATAGTAATCCTGATAAAATAGCATGGGAATAAAACATTTTATTTTGGAAACCATTAAAAACATGTTATGATTTCCATAGTGGCTAAGGCATTGCTGCCAATACCATCTTAGTGGACAAAGTCCCTTTCTGAATTGAGTTCACTTCTCGTTTCTGTCCTATAACATCGAATCAGATTAACATTCCATTCCAGCGATGTTTATCTCATGATATATAAATCATTAACCAATGAATTTGAGGGAGATACAGGTCCCACCCATCTTATAATGAAATCATTCTTCAGTTTTCCACATTATAAACATAAATCATTCATCATAACCCAATAATAAAATGGGTTTCATAAACATCATCCCATCATAACATAATCCATTTTAAAAAATGGATATCATTTCATTATAAGAAAAGTGAAACCATGTAAATCATAGATAAATTATACTTGAAACATACACATATGAAATAGTGTCATCTTAGATGGAAAATGATATTGATAAAACACTTGAAATGAATTCTTGAGGAAAATATCATTTCTTTTCCTAAATCATTTTCTTTTTACAAAAGGCCATGAAAATCTAAAAGAAAAGGATTTTGTTGAATATATTCATGAAATAATGAAAAGTATGCTTCATTAAAATACGGTGTTTTGAAACCGTAAATATTCATTCATGACATATAAGTTAAGAAAAACATCCTTCTCAAACTTTTATCGGAAAAGACAAAAAGTACTGTGTGTGGTAAACAGAAGAAAGATTCCTTACATACCATGTAGTAAAAGTCAAAAAATTGTTACAAAGGACATTAAACATACATGAAACCATGTTTAGAAAACAGGTACATTGATGATAAATATAACCCCAGAAAATACTTACGAATAAACAGTCTCAGATAAAAACGGGATTGGAAAAGTTATCCCTTACCTTATGTCTGATATGCTTCGTATATATCCGAACCTCCTGTATAATGATTTAAATAGTTTCATTGAATTATTAAAGAATCATATTCATTATTATTATATCATATATAGTTCAATAATGAGGTTATATTACCCATTCTTTTGTAAATTACATTTTAAAGCAGTGTTTTGGGTTAAATCGTTTCATTTATCATTCGTGTATTGAGTTGTAATTATTAATATGATTATTTAGATCATGATTACATAATTTAAGACTATAAAACATTATTTATATATAATATAAATTCATAATAGATATATATATAATAGATCAATAAATGGAATGAAATACACCATTCATGGAGATGGTAGGCCGTACGTACGCATGAATGCTGTTTTTCATTTCCTTATTGTATTGAATGGAATTAAGTAAATGACATAAATATATATATACATAAATAATTCTTCATTATTAGGTCATATATTTCATTATTACATATTATATATACTTTATAATCATTCTTGAATTGTAAACATTGAAAATAAATCTCATCGCGTCGTGGAGACGGTAATCCGTACATATGCACGAGCGATGATATCATTACCATATTTATTGAAAGGAATTTGAGTGGATGATATAATATCATAGAATCATTATTATTGTATAATAATCATATATAGTTATTCTTCACACCATTATACCCAGTCAAGTAAGGTGGTGGTGGAAAAACTGATTACACCATGGTGTGGAGACGATGTTCCGTACGTACGCACGCGCGGTGATTTCGTTTTCCGTAGGTTGCATAGAAGGTGAAATAGGGTTGTTTCATATTTATAATAACATATAAATATATAATTAATACTTATGTTATTACTTTAAAATGAAAAAACCAATGAAGAGGATGTAGAAGAAGAATGAAACATGGAAGAGTCAGTAGAAGAGATTACCTCTTCCTCGATGCACCTCCATTAAACCTCTTCTTAGAGCACTAGAGTTGGTATTTTGAGAAGACAAGACCACTATGATATAACTATAGAGGTTTAGAAGATGAATTTTCAGGGTTTGGAAGAGCATAAAGGCTCAAAAGGGTGTGAATAGAAGAAGGATAGGGTTCCCTTTTTATAAGGGAGGAGAGGGACACCTTTGGAAAAACCTAAAATATTATTTTATAATAAAGTCATATTTGGTTTATAATAGTTCCAAATTGATTTATTTCGAAGATAAAGTGGCGATGGGTCGAAATGCACTCAACCAATTGGTTTTAAAGATGTTTAGGTTATAATTTTAACCTCATCATTTAGATTTAACTCTTAGTTAAATAATTTAACTTTTACCATGTCTTCTTGTTTTCTTACACTATATGGTTAATAATCTTACTATAACAAGCCAAACGAACCCCAAATGGTTCATTATTAATATATATATATAACCTTATCTAAGTAATTTTTCGGAACCTTATATTTTTTAGGAATAAAATAACAATAAATAATAAAAAATGTTTTTAAAAAATAATTTATGTCAATTTTGACACTATTTGGTAATTGATTTTTGTGAAAATCATAACAACATGATTAGTTCAAAAAAAGTTAATTAAATCAATACTAACATGTCATATTAACCAATAAAATTATTTTAATATATAAAAAGACTAAAATTACATTTTTTGGGTATTTATAACATCAATTATGTTAATGTTTCATTAATAACGTAATTACTTCATCATCATTGTGTCATAAATAAATTAAATTATTTAATGTCTAAAAATTATAACTAAAATACCATTATTTAGGAAATAATTTTATATTTCTAATAAATATTTATAGTAGAATTTATCTTATTTATAACCCTATATTAAAAAAATTTAGTTATTAAACTTTGATTTTAACTATTTTCACTCTTCATTAAATAAAATAATAATAAATGTCCTAATCTAATAAATGTGGATCTAAATGATAATATTTTATTTATAAGGTTGTTTTTGGTCGATATACACTTATCCAATATAATTAGTACCTGTGTTAGGGTAATAAAAATATCATCATTGACCTTAATTACCTTATTTACTTTTAACCGTGGTAAATAAAAGTAAAAAGTTACTATTCACCAAAAATTATTTTTATCTTATTGAACCAAATTTTCCTCCTTGATATTAAACATGTCTCTCAGATTTTCTAAATTCCACTCACAGAAGCCGTAAATTTTTGTTTTATGTAAATTTTCAATCTCTCCTAAGAGGTGGGTAAAAGACGGTGAAAAGTTCAATAAAACTTTTATATATCTAAAATTATTATGAAATGACTCAAATGAATTACATTGAACTTATATAGGTATTATGTATCAATTTTGACCAAAATAAATTTTAATAAAATAAATAATTATTTAAATAAAGAATCGTTTTTTAAATAGTAACCTAGTGTTTTCAATATTCATCAAAAATAGAAAGATTTCAGAAAAATACCAAAAATTCACCCTAGGATAATTTTGATATTTCGAATCCAAAAATAATGTCCATTGTGAAAGATAAAATTTATAAAATTTCAAAAAAGGGGGGATTATTATTCATAATGGCTTGTTCATAATAATATTTTAATAATATCTCATTTAGTGAAACTTGGTATTGGGTACTACACACACTATCGAAGAAGGTCTTGATTGCGTGTAATGCAAGCCAAGCCAATGATGTGTTTAGTGAAAGCTCTGTTTGGTGTTTATTATAACATAATCAGAACTTATTTCATTTAAACATTAAACAAAATCTATACATAATGTTGTGTATAATAATTTCCATAAAACGAACATTAAATTGTGTGTAACACGAGCCAAGAATAGTGTTCCATATACTACAAGATAATACGGTGTTGTGTATAGTACAACCTAATCTTGTTGTAGTGTATATTAGAATACATCAATGAAATTAAAAATAATATATCTCATAAAATATCGGGGTGTTACATTAATCTATTAGAATCACCAAAGGTAAAAAAAGCTTACATTGATATCTTTATAATAGGATAAGATATATATATAATTGGGGGCATGATAGTGAATAATTAAATAGCTAAGAACATTAATTGGGAGGTCTTAACGATAGTATTTAATTTAAAGTACTATACTGATTATATAATGAATCGAAAAATAATATAAATTATTAATTTTCAAGTAAAAAAACTCTTCATTGATAGATTACATTTTTCAAATGATTTCAAAAGGAGTATGAATCTCATAGTTTCTCAATATTTATTGTTTTTAATATTCTAGTTTTTCATTTATGGTGAACAAGATAATAGTAGAAAATTTATATATTTATGTATAATATGCTATGAATATGTTTTATATTTTTCAATATGATTTGTGGGTATTATAGTAGATAAACACATTGAAGAGATGACTATCATCAATGTTTTTAATGTATTAATATCTAAAATTAATATACCATATTATTCAGTTTATGAATATATGAACATAATTTATTTTCCACAATGTTTATTATATAGATAAATAATGCATAATTTCGTTCCATATGAAGAAAAATTACACCAATATGGACGGTTGGGGTCATCAAATGTGATTTTCTTAAATCCCAACACAAGGTGGTAATAATTTGGGCTTAAAATGGACATAAATATATCAATATATGTTCAGAATACATTATTAGGGACTTTTATCACAATCCAATGAGGATTGGGTAGGAAATATCATCATCTACCAATAAGGTTTCACAATAATAATGGCTATCATAATAGATTCTAAGATAATAGCAATTGAGGAATCCCATTATAAACTAAATCGAATATATTATTGATTGAAATTACAAGATAAGATATGAAAAATTATCATTTATGGTATGAATCTCCATTATTTTTAATTTTATATACCAATAGGTATTTTTGATCCTCGTCAATACATTGGGGTGGTGGATGAAAATTTTTATCAATATAGAAAACTTTAGACCATTATATAGCTTTTATCAACAACTAAAATTATATTTTTATTTATCACATTTTCCCTAATATATAATAAAATTATGAATATATAAATAACATAATTATTTAATATCATTCCCAATGAAAATAATATTATTGATAACATAATATTTTCAGATATCTCTATTCAAAATGTGTGAATTCATTCATGGAGTGAACTGAATTATATTAGAAATAACAATCCACTAATCTTCATGAATACAATTGAGAATATATTTTCTTTTAAATACAATAATATGTAGATATATCGTAAATTATTATACAAGATCTCATATAAAAAAACCAATTGACCTCAATGAAAAAGAATAATGTCTTCAGCCTAAAAAATGAGGCTATAATTTGTAACAGTCCTCCAAATTTTCATATCCCTTACTCACAATTATATTTTATCCTAAAATATTGAGTGAAAATAATAATCTATATACCATCAACATACTCACCTATTCATTGGATTATCATCATGAAAAAGAAATCCTCCGAATATTAATCTACATGAAAATTCCAAAAAACATCATTATTGTTTTTATAGTTGTCTTCATGCTCTTCAATTCTATCATATATCATTATATCCATAAATTTAAAATTCAAAACATGATATGATAACTATAAGATATTATTTTTATATATACTTTGTGTCTTTATCAAACTCTTCCACAACATGATCCTCTTAAATTCATAATACACTTCTCAGATTCTCATGAATATCATATTCCACATTCTCCTTCACCAAAATCTGAATTCCAATTCCTAATAAAACCTTCTCTTAAAAAATATCCCACTTAAATATAATTTATTTTACATTTATAATATTTATATTTACCATTTAAATGTTTTATGGATGTGAGGAATCATGTTTAAGTACACATTAAGTAATAAACTATATCAAATAATAAAAATCAATAAAACCACCTTTTATATAAAGAACAATGCGGAAAAGATCATCCTTGTGTAACTCGTGTGGTAACCAAAATAGATACCTCTAAATGCTTAAATTTTAGAATAATTGTGGTATCACATCTTCCATTTCAATGTGACCACACAATTTATATGAATAAAAATTCATCACATCTTTTAACAGTGTTGTATAATTTTTTAATTAATGATAAAAAATCAGCCCCCCAAGAATAATCATATGTCCCACCCCAAACATACTATAAACACAATGATAAATATTATAATTTTATTCCTAATATATATTTCATGAAGAAAAATAGATCATAAATTCATTTAGGTTCTAGATAATGTCATGACAGTAAACATTATATTATGTTTGTTCAATAAAACCAAATCATTATTTATAATAGTCACATCAATGTTTTAATATATTCAATATTTTAAAAAATATTTCCTAATAATACATAAAATAATAAAATAAAACCAATTTTTAGAAATCCCATATAATTCCTTTATATAATAACCAAAAATTTTCCCATCTCTGAAACATCCACTATATTGGAAACATCCACTCTCTTATATGTTCATGGTTTAAAAAACCCTCTATACTAAATTTTTTTAACCATTGAATATATATGACTGACATTATCATATATGAATCATTATTCTTATATTTTAAGCCTTTGTTATCGATCTTCATAAAGGTTATGAGAATAGCTAACAAAAATATCAAATCAATCTATAAGAGTAACTCACATCCACATCAAAAATATTACCTTCTAATTTTATTATCAATTCCAATTATAATATTTTTTTACATGTTCTACAAAAACATCCAAAAAATATTCTAAATAATCACGTAATAATATTTCATACATAATTTAATTAATAAACCAAGACAAAATTTTCATCTTCACCTAAAAATAACCACATGTGTACATTGTAGTAATATCATTCTACAAATTAAGACTCCCATAAGAAAATATATATTATTTTAATTTATATATTTATCTACACATTTGAAAATAAAAATTAATATAATAAAATAGTGGTGGTGGAATACAATATTCTATTACTGAAAATAATGTGGTTGAACTCCCTTAATCATCCTCAATTGTTGAATTAATTCCTTTGGAAATACTATAGTAACATTTTCAAATTCAAAAAAAATTATATGATTCTATTTAATAAGTAATATTTCACTTATATGATCTTTGATTATGAATTTAAACTGGGTTTCGAAAAATATTTATAACACATAAATTATCATATCCCAAAATCTAATAAAATATCGATTATACTAGGAGAGCTTCTAGGTTAGTTCTCATCCAAAATGATTTCTTTATTTGTTTATTTGTAGAAATATAATCCACTTATGATATACCAAAAATAAAACAAATTCATCTTTATGATCCAGGACGAACACGTATCATTCAAAAGTAATAGTCCCTATGATGTATACTTTTTATACTCAATAATTATAGTTTAACCTATATCAGAAAATATATACATATTGTGCATTCCATTTATTTATAGTTTATATAAAAATCAAGGGTTCCCTTTATATTCAATACAATAATCTTCACTTCAATTAAATGAGATTCTTTGATGAACATTTATATATTTCACAAAATTGAATTGCATATAAAATTTCTAACTATGATGTAGTCCAACAGAGTAGTTTTTAAATAATTTTTCTAAAAATTATTTCATTCCTCTATTTACCTTTATTGTATTTAGAATTTTTTCCCCTAAATAATATGAGTACATAGAACCTTAAATAATTCTTTAGAATATTCATCAGTATAAATTAAACATAATTTTATTTGAAAATAAATCTATAACCCTTCACATGAAAAATTTGGTGTCTTAGAAATTAAATCATTTATCACAACATCTACTTCTCTAACAAATAATTCATTTGTGTTTATAAGTAATTGAAAACATATTCTATGATCCTAGTAAATAAGATATCATCAACATAAATGAAACCATCAGAGATATCTCTTAAATATACATCATGAAAAAATTTCCTACAATGGTTTATTTTTATAATTTTAATATTATCATTAATGAGTCAATATTTGAAGATTATTACCATATATATTTTGTCATTCTATAATAAAATTTATTCAATATCGAAACTCTTCCTTCATCATTTACAATTAATACCACATCATGTTTCGTTATATATGTTTACTCTTAATCACAAGAGTTAGGAATCATGATGTGACATCCATCAGGATAATCTTATATTTTCTCAACATAGTGATTATTATAAAAATTACAGTCTCAAGCCTTGTATATGAATTCTTTTTCATGTAAATATCAATACCTTCAACCTAAGAATAATATTTTTAAACATGTCTCTCATCATATATCATTACCAAACCCTTTGTATTCAAATTCTGAAGAAACACCAAATTTATCCTAACAACATCTAATTAATTTTTTAGGTAGTATCACTAATGTGTTTGTTTCCATTCATTATTATCCAATTATAAATTTATAGAATCCAACCATTATAAATTCTTCAATTCTTCATTCTACATCATAGATAGACTTGATAATATATTGTTCATTTTATTGGTAACCTTCTTTAAAACAAATTTTCTGAACAACTAATCATATTTTCATATTTTACATTATTTTCAAAGCCCAAATGAATCAAATTTGGACAATATTCAGTAATAAATTATGTTAAAAAATTATATCCATAAAAAATATTTTAAATGATAAATATTTGTTTAATTTCATCTTGTTTTTCAAATAATTGTAGTTCATCTATATCAATTTTGGATTTTTTTACTATCTACTCATATTTAATGAGTGTTATATAAAAATAACATTATTAAAACAAATATTTCATATTTTCATATTATATAATTTATAACCTCTTTTATTTGGAGGATCAAAAATGAAAATATCATTATATGGTACTTTCCCTAACATACCAATGTTTTATCCTCTCACTATGATAATACAAGGGATACTAATAACCCTTAGTCACATCACTATATGATTCTTCTTATAGTATATTTTGAAAATATGAATTTATGAATTTTAGGGATATAATAAATGGTTTTGGATATTTACAATTATTCAAACATATTGACATAAAAATAATCATACAGTATCACAGTCCACTAATATTATTTAACCTATCACTACCAAGAATCAATTTTTTTAATTCACACCACACTAATGGTATATAATTAATACTTTACTGAAATAATTTAATATACTATTATTTTATAGATGGAATTTAATCTTTTTCTTTTATTCAAAGGTCCATTATTTGTTCTAATCAACTTTTTGTTGTTGAAAAACTATTACTCTCACTTCTCATGAAATTATTAAACATCATATGATCCTATGATTTAATAATAATAAGAATAATAAATTTTATACGTTTAATGTAATAAATCCTACATATAGTTTACTTATCAACATTTATAAATTTAATTTTCACAAGAACATATATATTTTAATGAAAACATTAAAATGGGGGAGATTGAATCTTTATATGCTTCCTTGAAGAGTTGAAAATCATCCACTTTTATAATTTTGATTTTATCCAATATCATTATTCATTAAACAAAGTTATATTCAAATTTTTTATCTATGATCAATCATGTTAATGTTATGTTATCTAAGGATGGTATTCTATTGATTTTATAACTCATTATCAAATTTTAAGATCAAATAAGATTACATCTTGTGATCTCCAACTATGAATAAAGTTTACTATTTGTTGGTATCCTTGAGTCACAACAAGAAAATACTTCAACACATTCCCAATTATCTACCCTTTTGAAATAATAATTCAAGACATTTATTATAATGTTAAAAAATTCTAATATAATTTTTTAATTGTCCCATAAATATAAAGGGGGGATACATATTACTGTGCAGTGATTCCATGGATCCTCCATCTAAGGTCATGGATTTTTATAAGCCCTTCATCCCCCCGGCCTCATCTTTACTCATATGGAAGATCTGGTAAAAAGAATTCCTCTGGAGGCCATGTTGCAGCAGTCTAGACGTTTTCTGGATGATGTTTGCATGCTATGCCTCCAAGTAGAAGAAACTACAGATCGTGTGTTTGTTTTATGCCAGTTCGCTTCTAGATTATGGTCTTTTGTGCATGGGATTTTTCACCACTGCATCCTCTCCTTTTCAGTTGACGATCTATTTAAATTCATATGCAAGATTTACTGTAGTACGCTGGTCTGATCTCTACTATTAACAGTCATGGCCAGCCAGCTATCTTCGATTTGGAAGTCAAAAAATGATGTGATTTTCAGCAGCACTGCTCCCTCATTCCATGATGTTGTTCTGGTGATCAATTGTGCAATTCAGACTGCTTCTAACATCCAAACTAGTACTATGAAGAATGATGTTTCTTGAAATTTATTTTTTGAGGTCTCTCGGTGTCAATGGCAGGGAAAAGAAGCTGATGATGATGAAACATGTTCCCTGGATTCCACCCATCTCTTGATGGTTGAAGGTCAATGTTGACGGGGTGGCTACTGGCACGCCAAGTCCCTCCGGATGTGGTGGTGTCTTCCGAAATCATAGGGTGTTCGTTAAAGGATTCTTCTTCCACTATATTGGCAATTTTTTTGCCATTGAATCATAGATTTGGTCCATGATAAAGGATATAAGGTATGCTTTCTAGTATTCCTAGAGTGATCTATGGCTTGATTCTGACATAACTATTGTAGTTCAAATCCTTAGGGATAGGTTCAGGAATGTTCCACGGAGGAAGTTATCATCTTGGGTGGAATGCCTTCGACTTGCATACCCTCTCTCACTTGAAGTCCTACATGTTTACCATGAGGCCAACCATGTTTTTGAAGTTCATTCAATTTAAGTTATTGAAGAGGTAAGATCTAGTTGGTCCTTTGTGTTACTACTGTTTTGTAATATTTTTGTTCGGGCTATTTTTTATGGAGAGACTTATACTTGCCTTTGTAGACAACCTCTCTGACTCTATGCTGTTTGATTTAATTTCTCTTTAATAAATTTTCTTGGGAGCAGGCGTGCATGTCTCATGAATTTTCGGGTCTATTTTTTTTATTCAATTAATTTTCATAATTATAATAAATTATCACTAGATGAATAAATATTGTAACTGTTGTTCTCATTAAGGACTTAGCTAGTCACACCTTCCATAATGAGTTGTTAACTTTTTATATTGGTTATCCATTTCAGGTATAATAAATTTTAAATTCTTGTGAACTAGTTTTCACTGATTATAATGAAAATCCAAGAACTCATACCTTCTAAATACTTGAGGATAAAAAAAACCACATTCATTAATCTAGAACCATATTTTCACATGTAAAATCACCCATGAAACCTGAAATAGATATAAAATTAAAACATTCATACAAAAATATCTTAGTATGTATATCGTATCACCTACATACTATCATCCTTTGGACCACTAATTTTAGATTCCCTAATAAATAAAAATAACTGGAAACCCCCAACAATATAAAATACCATTTGAAATAATTTATAAAATTGTTTAACCTCTTATTTATTAAATATATTTTCATTGAATTTTTAAAATTTATAATATATATATTTGTATAATTTTATTTATTTTTCAAAATGATTACATCCCATGATTTTATTTTAAATGAAAACTATTATAACACATAATCATCGATTTTTTCACCCATTTTTTGTATTATTTTTTCAGTGACATTGTCATCCAATATCAATACGGTTTTATTTCCCATAATAATTCCTATTGGTCATTCTTCGATTTTAGATAGCATTTTATAAAACTAAATCTTTAAAATTATCAATTTTATTTATTAATATAACTCATTTATATAATAAAATATATTTTTTCTTTATTTTACATTAACAAATTTGTTCTATATCCTCCATTAACACATTCTATTCAGTGAGTAACACTTTGGAATCATCATTATCCACCAATTTTTTTAATCAATTTCAACAATGATAGACTTAATATTTTATAGGATTTAGAGTCTTCTTTCAAAATAATATTATATTTATACAGTGTTTATATATTTGAATATATCTAACTAAAAAATTTATTAATCATAAACATCATCTTTTGTTATTCCTCATCTTCATCACAACTATCGCCATCACTAGAGAATATAACAATATTCTAATTAGTAATAAACATTTCCCACCAAATTAACATCCTTTTATGATATTTAATATCCTTTTCACCAATTTCTTTGAGATTCAATGTGGGCATGAAATATCAATATTCAAAATATGAGATATTTTAGGCATTTTTCTTATATAGAATTTTCAGTTTTTTATATTTAAAAATATCCACATTTAAAAGAATCCTTATAACATGAGATTATGAATAAATTCATCAAATTTCAAATTCGAAAATAATTTTATTTAATATCAATTAGAAATTTAGATGAAAATTTCCAATTGGAACATTCCATGAACCATTTATTAAAAGAACATGTAGGAAACAAATATCAAGGAAGTCTGATATAATTATTACAAAAGGAATCCCAAATAATATTTTACACATTCATGGGGGAGGGATGCGATTCCAGAAAAAATCATAAGAGGATTATCTAGAGTACCATTTAAAATTATAAAGTCTGAAACATTGTTCCATTCTAACCAAGATTGAAGAATGAATACATTATTTGAGATCCTATTACTATTTTAAATTATGTAGATGGTGGACCAGTGAATGAATATTATTTTTGAGATTTATAGGTGAATGATAAATGAGTTCGATTTGATTGTAGCTAGCAGAATATTGAAGGAAAAAAAATCCTCAGGTCCATTAAGGATCACCCTATCCACAAAATGAAGAGTGTAACCACATCCATTGAAGACGATGAATGTTTTTACCAACAAACCCTAGAATAATTAACTATGACTCCCTCGTACAAGAGGATGAGATTGTTGGATCCATCATTGTGGAGCATGAACCCACCACTAGTTGGATTCTATTAGATCCATCTTTACTAGGAAGGCATCCCTTCCATGAGGAGATGGAATTTCAACCCTCCACCATGACCCTCATGGAATGGGAATTATACTATTGTTTTAAAAGTGATATCTTTTCATTTTAACATAACTAGAGTGAATAAGAACGGACAAACATGAGTTTTAGATTTTTTAAAGTGTTCATTATTTTTAATATTCATGATACGAAAATGAATTCAAATAGTTATGATATACTTCACCTTCATACATTAAATGGCCACCCCAATTCATGGGTGTAGGCCGAAAAATAGTATCATAGCTAGTTACCACTACATTTATGATCCTAATGAAGCATCATGACCGCCTCCCCCATATATATTTCTACTCATCTCCAAAAAAACAATAAGTTCATCCAGTTCCTCCTTAAAGCTCTTATAGTAGGGAAATTGCAGTTTAATACTAAATTCCTTCATATTGATTGCTACATAAACCGAGAATACATGATTCCAGAAATAAAATAAAATAAAATTTTTTATCTAGTTTTTATCTACAATAGAGTGTTTTACCTTATTCTTCATGATCATAAATTTCACAGAAGGATTTATTGTAAGCATTTTCTGAGAATTCTTTAAACAAGGAAGCTGTAAATGTTATTGAATCATGATAACAAATATGTTATATGGAGTAAATGATCATTAATTAACAATCATGTAGGATGGAACAAATGAATATCCATTTCACAGAAGCTAGAGAAATCATGGTATCAAGAGTTGGAAATTCGAACAATCTAAGTGTAATATCCACTGTCTTATAATACTAGATGTGGATTTGCGTTCATCTAATAATAATACGATACTATCATTGAATATATTGTATGTAACTCCATTTCATTTATAATAAATATTATAATCTCCCATTATATTTCTCTATGTCTAATGCAAGATTCCACAAAAAAAAATTACCTTTGAGGGACCACCATTCTGTGACCTCCAACACCAACTTGTAAAAATAGAATTTTCTGGTTTCCACCTCAATATGAATGTCTCCCACACTAACTTTTTTGACCATACTACTCCATGAGGCACAATAGAACCTTCCATGATCATGTACATCCCAAATAGGGGATCTCATTATCCTCTATATGTTCCTCACCACTATCATCAACACACAAAACATAGATATAAATTAATTAAAATTGATTTTAGGAACCAATTAATAAGGGTGATCTTATCACCGAAATAAAGTAAATTATTTTTCCAACGGTTGATACAAGAATAAATTTTTTAAACCATTCCCTATTAATTCATCCATAGTTTCATCATATTGAAATTAAATATCATGAAATTTTAAATTTTAAAAATTTAAATTTAACATCATTCACTTTCATAATCCATTTAAATAAAATTTCAAAATAACACAATATAAATTTTTTTATGTTAATCTAAATTAATTTTCTGTATCATCATGAGGTTTTAAAAAATAAGGATATATTCGATATCATATAAATATGCAACTCTGATCTTAAATGAATCAAAAAATATTATTATTTAAATGTGATTGTTATAAACTAGATATAAAATTGGATGGAATGAATAATATTAAACAAATCATGAAATAGTCCTACACATTTAAATTTTTTTAATTAATTATTTTTAAAATTGTTCATAATTTTTAGTAATGTTATGCTTATTTTCAAAATTTATTCTTTCTTTAAAAATTAATATTATTTTTTGTAATGGGTGATTATTTTAATTAATTTCTATAAATTTAATAAGTATTTTTTTAATATTAATTATTTATTTAATAGTTAAAAATACTGTTTTTATAAAACTATAATTTTAATCATATTAAGAAGTCCGATTATGATTTTCATTTAATATAAAATAAAAATTAGTAATATTTTTATATAATCCAATTAATTTAATTTTAAAAAATATTATACCTTATTTTGGTATTAGTGTGTTAATTTTGTGAAAATAATTTTTTTCGAAAATTGGTTTTCATTAAATCGTGTTGGTTTAATTTTAATATAAAAAATTCCTTTTCATTATTTTAAATTTAGAAAAATTTAATCCATATTTATGAAGAAATTGAAAAAATATATATAATAAGTTCGTTTTTTATTTTAATAGTATTCTTAGTATTTTTTTCACCACAGTCAAAGGTAAATTGTTTGAATAAACATTAAAATTAAATTATAAGGATTAACTAATATCCAAAAAAAACATAATTTTATTAGATGAATATATTTATTCCATACACATCAACAATTCTTTAAAATGGATTTTATTGGCCATTTGGATGAAATTATAACCTTTATAGTATGTGTTTTGAATAGAATCCAATCATTTCAATCTCTTATTTTAAATAATTATTTGAATTTTCATATGTAGCTATCCAGCGGATATGTATGAGTATAAAGAGTACATTGAAATATAATATATTAATAGTCATATTGGTAATTTTATTTATTTTGTTAGTGAAAAAATTAACTTAAATGGTTTCTCAACCTTGGAATTGTAATTATTCAACTAAGGGAAAATATAATAAATGATATTAAAATTAAGTGAATAAATTTTATTTGGGATAAATAATGTAATAAAAAAACTTTTTAGAATAACTTTATTGGTTTGATATTTCTTAATATTTGGTTCAATTAAATGTTTTATATTCATATTATTAATATCAAAGTAGTGAAAATTTATACAAATTTAAAATAACGTATTTTTAAAATAAATAATTTTAGTCTATATGAAATAAAATTAATAAAAATATAACATTCATCGTATTGATCAGAAAATGGTTTATTATATCAAACATTTTCTATTTATGTGGAATTTATTCTTTATTTGTAACTATATATACCGTTAAAGAGTAATTATTCTTGTTGTCAGGGTATGTTTTAGAAGGGTTAACAAGGGGAAACAACCAAATGATAAGGGTAAAAATATGAAAAAAACATGTTAAAAAATAATATTATGGAAGTATATAGATCCATGATAATCTAATATACTAACTAAATGAGTTTTGATAAATATATAATTTAAATTGTGTAATAATAAATTAATATTTAATCAAATTTTAATAGTTCCACTCACATCTATTTTAAAAGAGAACCTCATCATCTCAATGAGTCAAAATTTAAAACCAATTAATATCGTTCATGACCATCCAAACCCATTTTCTAGAATTCTTTACATTAATAAAAATGTTTTTCTATGAAAACAGTAACCTTAGTTGTCCTAGGGGGTTCCCAATGAAGTGGTAATGCTTTTAACAACCTATTTTAGTTTTTTTCTTCTTCCAAATTATTAAAATATTCGTAATAAATGTTTAAAAATAATATATATATCCCATATACTGAGTTTTTTATGATAAATCCTAGAACTATATACATATCATCTTACATGAAATGGGAATAAAACAAATATTTTTTTGTATGGAAGATTACCACCTCATGAACAGATTTAATTCATTTTCCATAACCATATCTTATGGATGATTTTAATGATTGAATTAATTATTATATATTATTTTAATGAAACATTTATTTGTCTATTAATAAAATATGTTATTTTAATTCTTATTCTTCTATGCACGGAATAATATGAACATTGCTCGTGTGTACATGTTGACTATGACCTCTAGGAAGTGATGTGATTCTTTTTTCAACATGATATCCCTTGGATGATATTTATAAGTATATTTTAATAAATAATGTTATATACATAATATAATGATCAATCATCATTTATAAAATAATATTTATCCTATTTCCATAATGAGCATTGAATAATTGAAATGTTGCTCATGCATATATAATACATATGGTCTCTTTGATGTTAACTTTGATTATTATTCATAACTGTATTTAATGGTATGATTCAATGCTATAATTAATTTATAAATGTGATTATTATTTCATTATTATTATTATAGAGATGGTATATTAATAAATATGTAGATAATATTCAACATACCTATTTAATTCTGGATATATGAACCAAATATCATCAAAAAATAAAACCTGATATTAATTGAGTGAATAATTATATAGAATACTGTAATAAATGATAAAAATTTAATAATAACATTGAAAAAGGTTCTCAATAATTAAAATAAATTTAATTTGTTTATTATTAATGAACATAATTAGTTAATAAGACAAGTTACACTCATGGTAAGGAACTTTCTTTTCAATATTATTTTTTACAATTTCAATTCCAAATAAATTTTTCATCTATATCATATATTATGAATATATTATATAAAATGTTTTTAATATAATCCTATGATTGTATGTTATATTTTTACTCAATTTTTGACATTTTAGAAATTTTTTGGAATGAATATTTAAATTTTTAACAATGGACATTGCATGTTTTCCCAAAAAAGTATGAAAAGAGTGTGTTTTTAACTTATATAGAATAAAAATATTTTCCCCCCATTATGTGTCATGTCATAGTACCTCTTGGTCCATTACAATACATATTTCTAGTGTTTGGGGTATCCTGAGGACCATCAGTGACTCATTATGGAGTCTTCCAAAAAGAAGGTCGCACCAAACGGTTCCAAAAAAATGGTGGTGCTATGATAGTTGAACCATTAAGGTTATACAAAAAATAGTGAAACCTCCTACGGTGTCTAATAAAACGTTGTCCCACCATTTTCCAATTTCCCCCAGTTTCCTTAGTTTTTTAGTTCCTCCCCTGATAATGTATCTTTTGACGTAAAAGTGTTTCAATACCGTTTTCATATCCATTTAATCCCCATTAAAATTTTTAAACCCATTTGATAATTATAAACCTTCAGTTACCAAAACAAGTGGCCAATTTCTTCAATGTCACACCATTCTCCATGCTTTGCTACATCACCCCGATTTCTTGGGTTTTCTCTATTTAAAAGATTTTAACTAACTCATAGTGGTTATCACCACTATATCTGAGCCTAATTATTAAATAAAAATTAATCCTGATATGTGAAATATCCCAAAATCATGGTCAATCCATGATTCAACTTCAGGTACTTCAAAATCATCCCCAATATACTATGACCTGGAATCTTCTTACCATGAGAACATCTCCTCATAATTCATTTCAATTCCTCAATATTTTCCAAGATACATAATCTTATGAAAAATCATCTACCCATACTGGATCTTATCCCACTCAGCCAAAAAGGCCTCTTGATTTCTATTTTTGTATGTTGCACATCCTCAATTCATGACATGATGATAAAACATTGATTTTTGATCATCCATGTCGGGGTTTCCTTCATCTCTCTTTACTGTTTATAATGATGGGTGGGTATGATAATGTTTCCCTATATACATAGATGAAAGAAAACCATAATGAATATAATAAATAGACAAATAATGAATGATGGAGTGTGAATGATGATGATGTTTCAATATTCTTTTATCTTCATTTTTATTTTGTTCGTCGTTTGGGATTATGAAAAATAAAAATAGAGTCCATTTGTGGTCCTTTTGTCCACAATAAATAACCTATATTTTATGGATATTCCTTTGATTAAAATGTTGTAACATGGAAAATGGTTAATAAAAAAAATTAGTTGATTAAATAGATTCCCAATGAATAATAATCCTTGTATGATAAACCTAGTTAAGCAAAAATAAATAAGGATCTTGAAAAATGGTGTAGTAAAATTTGAAATCTATCTTACTATATTATACTAATAAGCATTGTTGTTGTGATTAATGTTTGTGGGGTGGCTCAAAAAGGGGTGTGGAATGTTCTGGTTGAGAAATTATTGGCCTATGAATCTGAGGCTATGTGTAGCCAATATGTTGGGTCATGTTTTGGATTTAGTACATGTATGGATCTCACAGATCCATTTTTTTCAATTTACAAGAGAAACTGGTGTTAATTATTAAATGTTTTCATGGTTGTTTTATGTCCCTTATTATCTGTTCTTATGGGTATGCCTATTATATACCTGGTAGTGATGGACTATTTAAATGAAATCACTGGAACATGATAAAGACAATGAGTACAGTGGGGGACTATTTTCCAAAAATGGGGTGTGCTCTGGTTGTGGATGTTGTGTATTTGTGCATATAGGCATAGTATTGATAGTTGTAGTGTATGTAATGGTTCTCTATTTCGTAACCCTTATTTTGGGATGAGTCTATTTTTACCTATATGTATAATTATTAGTTCTTTTGGTTCTTATACGCACCCCAACCAGGTTGAAAACATTGTGCCAAATGCCCTTATTTTATGGGGCATGGTGATTTTCCCAAAATTTGTATCAGTGGATTGTTATTATCTCCTTATTGATCCTTCTCCTAGGTATCCCAATGCAATTTGGGTAGGGTTTGTTGTGGTGGTTGGCTCAGGTGTGTGTGGGATGTTTTGTTTTATAAGTGTCTATGGGATGAAGCCTAGGTGTCTTCGTGTGTGGCCGGGATTTTTATGGCCAAGGTGTCTGTGGGTGGGGATGTGTGCGGTTGTGGTGGACTAGGTGTCTACGGTCGGAATGCGTGGTTGTGATAGCCTATATGGTTGTTGTTGGGGTGCTAGTGGGACAGTAGTAGAACTTTTGGGGGTGGTTTGATGTGTAGTATGTCCTAAATAACTAGTATGAATGAGGTGTGGGGCACCCAAATATCGATGTGTTATTACTCTTACTCTACCAAACATTCATTATTTGGGGAGTGTACCTTGGTGAGCATCGGCAGATAGTTTCCTTTATAAGTTATTTTGTTATATCTATTTCCCATGAGGCACAAAAATTCCTCCCCACTTTTGCACAATAGATTTTGGTTATTTTTACCGATTATACCAGTGTACTCACCCTAAATATATAAAATAGATTTCAGGTTTCCCAGAAGACATTGAGGACCATTCTAGACCATACTATCTTGGGCGTTGGGGGTTTTTGTTGCTATATTTTGTTTCTTTGGTTACTTTCCTTTAGTTTTCCTTGTACAATATATTAGTGTGTTTAGACATGCATATTGGAATGGATTGTTTGGATTTACATTAATCATCAACTATTGATGTTGGTTGGGAACTACCATCTAATCTCTAAATATTTTTTTTATAAAATGGTAATACCTTATATATAATCTGGGTTTCTATACCCATGGTGATAGTTTCCACATCAATTCTAATCGAATGAGGGACTCGTGGGTCATTATCTCTCATTCATCTTGAAAAAGTTAGGGTCTGGCAGTTTTTTTGTCCCTTCTCACATCTTAGTGAAGGATCAACGAGACAAGAGGTTATTATAAATAATGGTTGAGAGATAGGATGGATGTTAGGTTTATGTAAAGTGATGATTTCATGGGATGGTAGGGAAAAATTATAGGAAATCTTGGTTCATGGAATAGGTCAGGGAAGAGAAACTAGGTCAACGGATTTTAGGAACCCCCGTGATCTGATGTCTGAACATGTGACCTACCAAATGACTATGTGACACCCCAATGATTACCATGTAGAGACACTAGGAAATTTACATGAATCGTAATGAATTATGTTTTTTTGTGTCCTGAGTGTTTTGGGAGTTTAAAATGGATATCATGTTTTTAAAAAGTTTAAAAGAGATCTTCTACACAACAGGGGATTAGACATTTTATTTTTTACCCTGCATTTATGGCCCCTGAACAGTGAACACGATTATTGTAGGAGATCGAGGCTCATATGGGTGACTTGGATGATAAATATAAGGCCGATCGGGAGATGATTTATGCCTTTTAGCGGGAGACCCTATGAATGTACGAGGGAATTGTCATGGACCCGGAGACGGTGAACTAGATTGAGGAGTTTGTGATAGCTTTCTGCATGATCAAGGTTCTCCTTTATTTTCCCTATACATCTTTTCAGATGTGGTTTCATAGGGAAGGAACATATAGGAGGCACTCCGAACTTACTTTAACTATGTCATCACCCCCTTCACTCTAACGACATACATGTTGATTTTTAAGAAGGAAGAAGTGGTGAAGAAGATGCACAGACTAGGAGGTGGGGCAAAAAAGGGGAGCTAGTTGAGCTTGTCTAAAGGGAAGGCTGTTAGCTGCAACCCTCTATCATCAGGACCTTATAGGTTTTTAGTAATAGGGAGTAGGCCTCAAGAGTTTCTATTTTGATCTCCCAGTCATCACCCTTTCTCTATATGATTAGGAATGAGATTCTTTATCTATGGTAGTCATGGGAATCTTCATAATCAGTTCACAGACTGAGTCCAATACAATGGAAGTGGGAAGGTTAAGCACTCACCTTAGTTGGAGTAGTTTACCTCCAGACCATTTCTGCATTAGTAGGGAGTCTTAGCTCCCAATCCTCTGAGAGTAGATGTTGGAGGAGGAGACTGACCTTAGGGAACTCCTCAGGAACCTTGACCAAGGCATGGCCGGGGAGGGAGTCGATAGAGACAATGCAGGGGAGTTGTGGGTGGGTAGTTGTACAATGCAAGGGTAGCATTTTTAATATTCCTAGTGATTTTTTGAGGTACGATTAACTTGTTTAGTACTCTTGCATTTGCCTTGTTTGATTCAAGACATTCATAATCCTTCTATTCAGCTGTTATAACCCATGGAATGGACCTATATGTTGAAAGACTCTACATTCCCTAGGTGTTGAGTACTCCAGTTGGAGGTCATGGCAACATGTTTGTTGTTTGTCGACGATACAGACTTATTTTGGGGTCACATCAGTCTAGTGAAGATCTCTTTCTTCTATAAAATCTTTTTAATGATGTCATTATAGGAATTGACTACCTATTTTCCATACATTATATTATCAACTACATCAACATAAGGGTGGTGTTTTCAGATATGGGTGCCAACATGTAACAGTCGTTGGTGAGCGGGGTTACTAGGAAGGAAGTCGGCGAGTGGAGCCCCTTAATTCATTGTTCTCAGAGCTATCAATGGATTTAGAAGACATATAGATGGTGGATGTATAGGGGATCATCAGTGAGTTCATATATGTATTTCGTGGATAGGTGGTGACTCTACCCCCTCAGCGTGATGTTGATTTTGGGATATACCTGCTACCCGGTGCATGTCCTATTTCGATGGCTCCCTATCATATGGAACCTTCTATGCTGTAGGGGTTTCTCTATAGGGTTATGACCTGATGAACATGGTTTTTATCTGAATTAGCACGTCACCATGGGTTGGTCTGTTATTTTTCTCCATGAAGGTGGATCATGCTATAAGGATGTGTATAAAATACTGAAGACTGAATCAAGTAATGATCAAGAACTATTACCCTCTCCCAAGGATTAACGTCCTTTTTCACCAGTTGAAGGGATGAGGTTGTTTCTAAGCTGGAATAATGGTAGGGATGCCACCAGTTGTGGGAGAAAGACGATGACATCTCAAAGACATCATTCAGGTTCAGATATAGGCACATTATCTTTTTAGTAATGTCATTCTTTGTTACGAATGCACCAGTTGTGTTCATAGATCCCATGAACTCTGTTATCCATGAGTTTTTGGACTTGTTCATAAATATGCTCATTGAAGACATCCATATCTACTCAATATTATAGGTGTTTCACGCCAAGCATCTGAGGATAGTTTTGGAAGTCCTTTGACACAACTATCTCTAGGATAAGTGGGCTTGTGAATTTTCTGGACACAAGAGGTGCACAAAATTAGAAATGTTTTTTCCTAGATGAGAATATCTATGGATCCATTAAAGGTCAAAGTGTTTTTTTCATGGGTAAAATCCAAGAATGTGGTAGAGGTTCATAGTTTCCTGGGACTGGAACATTACTACTGGAGGTTTGTTTGTGAATTCTATCAAGTTGAAGCAACAATAAAGACCATGACAAGAAAACAACATGCATTCAATTGAAGTCAGCAGTGCCCGAGAGATTTTAGTTATCTAAATGGGATTCTGGTTAGTGCCCTATTACTGAGGCACCAAAAGGAAGGATTAATGTTTGATGTTTATTATGATGCTTCAGGGTTGGGCATTGGATGTGGGCTGATGCAACTGTATGGAGTGATCTCTTATGGGTCTAGGATGTTATGTCCTCTCGATCAAAATTATATCACACATGACTAAGAGCATAAAACAATAGTGTTTTCATTGATGTTTTGGTAGAATTACCTCATCGGATAGCACTTTTTGGTCTTCACAGATCACAATACGATAAGGAATATCTTATCCTTGTGGGGTCTAAACTTGCCAAAGCGAATGTGGGTAGAGTATCTTCATGCCTAAGACATCGAAATCGCATACACTGATATTAAGGTGAATATTGTGGAAAATAAATTGACAAGGATGTCACAAAGAGAAGTTTTCTTGGAATTTTTTATGCTTGGAAAGCGATAGATGAGTTGGCTAATTTAAATTTGGGTATGAGGGTGGAGGATGGTAAAGACATTCTGTTTTAGATGACAATGTAGTGTTCCTTGGTAAGAAAATTCGAAGAGTATTAGTGGGAGAATATAGAAGTTGATGTGATGTAAGATAATGTTAGCTAGGGTTATACTATAGAAGCATGATCAGAAGATGGCCAAAATCATATGTTTCATCATGGAATGATCGTTTCCCTGATGGAAATGCGCAAAAGAGTTCTTGGTGAGTTCCATAACTCATCCCTGGTGGTACACTCGGCTGTTTCAAAGATGTATTATGGTTTGGGGGTTCAGTTTTGGTGGCTAGTCATGAAGTGGGTAGAGGAAATGTTTGTGGAAATGATCCTCATGTGTTATAAAGTGAAATTTTAGAAAAGTATTATGAGTGGAATGTTGAATCCCGTAGATGTTCCTGAGTGGAATTGGTATTACATGTTGATTGATTACATCACATCACTACTCAAAGTTATGGATGGTGGTGATGACATCTGATTATTGGCAGAATCGATGACTAAATCAGCTCAATTCCTAGTGGTTAAGGATTTGAGGGTCACAAATGCCTTAGCATAGATGTATAGAGGTGATGTGGTGTAGTTTAATTGAGTTATGAGGTCCATAGTCTCGGATCGGGATGCACAATTTACCTCACATGTCTGGAAGGGATTTCCACATGATTTGGGCACACAGATATTCTTTAGAACTAATTTCCACCCCCATACTGATTGGTAGACAAAGTGGACCTTCTAGAGGTTTGAGTATATTCTACGAAAATATTTTATTGACTTTGGGGTTATTGGGTAAGAAAACTTCTACTAGTATAGTTTTCCTACAACAATAGATACCACTCTACCATTAAATGGGATCCTTTTGGAGCCTTGTATGGGAGGCCATGTCATTCGCCCGTATGCTGGACTGAGGTTAAGGAGTCATGTGTCCTTGGTCCTAAGGTAGTGCAGAGGACGATGGCGAAATTTTAGATTGTGCGTGATAGGATGCAGGTTACTCAGGACTGGCATAAGTCATATACCGATCATTGGAGGAGAACAATGGAATTTGAGGTTGGGTACCATGTGTTCAAAAAGGTATCCCCTTGGTGCGGGTTGGGGAGGTTCTGTAGGGGGTAATATTTCTCCCCAGTACGTCTGATCCTTTTTAGTGTTATGATGATTTAGTGAAGTGGCATATCAAATAGAGTTATCACTGCCGATATATACGGTCCATGACGTCATTCATGTATCTCAACTTCATTCTAATCTAAATGATTATATGCATGCCCAAGACTAGGGAGAGACGAATATCAAGGATGGAATAATGTTTTCGGAGGGACCCCAGAGGATTTAGGCTCATGAGGTGAATGTGATTTGTGGATGAACCATTCCTTTGGTTTGTGTATTATGGAGTCATGGTGGCCACAAGGATAGTACATAGGAATAGGATCTACAGATGCGTGCACAGTCCCTAGATCTCTATTGAGTTTTGTATTGTGTTGTTTTCTACTTGACTAGGATGTAATAGATGACATTTTTAACCATGAGATGGGTTGTTTTCCTTATTCTACTAATGTGTGTGAATGTACCTATGTTGGGAGGTAAGGACCTGGTACAAAATCAAGAAACTTTACGGTCGATGTGATTAAACCCGTGCGGGCGATTCAGTGCAACCTAAAGCGGATAAAATCTTCCCACTAAAGAAGAGAATCCCTACCACATACATCTAGGTGGTGTGACCATTATACGTATTTGTGGTTACTTGTGGGAGTATTGTGGTAGTGTACTCGTAGTTGTTCAGGAGATAGATGAGGGAGAGATGTTCATAGATATCGAGGTTTTTCTAGAATTTGAACAGCTCTATGGTGGGTTGTCCCTAAGAAATATCTTATGAGGTGGTTTTCAGAACCCTCTCTTCTCTTCAGTTATACTCCTTAATTCTTGAGGATGACAATAGTTTGAGAGGTATTGGATGTAATGGACAAGACCCCCATGGTCCATTACCTTGCTAAATTTTAGGTGTTTTGGGGTATCCTGAGGACCATTATTACCTCATTAAAGTGTTTTCCAAAATCTCAGTCCCACCAAATGGTTCCACTAAAATGGTGGCACCAGGAAGTTGGAACCACGTATGGTGTCTCACTGAACTGGTGGCATCGGTATGGTTTCACTTTTAATGGTGGCCCACACTTTATCAATTTTTCCCAATCTCCCATGTTTTTTTAATTCCTCCCCTGGTAATGTATATAATGATGAATAAGTGTTTTAATACCCTTTTGAAATCCATGTAAATTTAGTAAATAATTGTTTAAACCCCCATGATTAGTGTGTCCCTTCAGTTACCAAAACATGTGTCCTTTTTTCTTGGTGTCACGCCTTTCCTCATCATTCAAGATTCACCCCTGTTGTATGTTTTTTCTCCATTTATAAGATATCTATGAACTCAAACCCCTATCTCCACTATATCCAAGGATAATTATTAAATAAAAATTGATTCTGGTTTTTGATACCACCCAACCATGCAGCGAATCCATGATCTGACTTCACGTACTTCGAAATAATTTACCTAATTTTAGGATATGGAATATTCTTAAGACACCATAATCTCTTCATATTTCATTTAAATTCCATAATTAATCCCTACAGATAAACTCCAAAGACAAATCATTGTCCCCTACTAGAGCACATCTTACTCAGCCTCGAATCCCTCAAGCGTTTTTTACAAGTCTGACATCCTCAATTCATGATGTGAGGATAAAATAGTGATTGTTGATCATCCATGTAGGGTATTCCTTCATCAATATTAACTATGTATCCTTCGATGTGGGTGTGATAGTGTTTCCCTCCTGATATAGTTGAATCCAAACCATAAAAAATATAATAAACATAATTTTAATGAATAAAGGGGTGTGAATGATGATGATGTTTTTTTATTCTTTTTTAATTTGTTTTGATGTTGTGAATTTTATGGGCTTATACCCACTAAAAATAGTGGTCATTGGTGGTCCATTCTTGATCACTAATGAGCCTGTATTTTATGATTAATCCAATGATTGAATGGATGTAACATGGAAAATGATTAATCAAGTAAAATCGATTAATTAAATGTATTCCCAAAGAATATGAATCATTGGGGAATCACCCATTTTAAACAAATAGAATTATGTAACATGATAAATGGTGTGGTTAAATCTAAAAACTCCCTTGCTTTGTTCTTCTAATAAGAATGTTTGTTCTGCTTAATGATTGTGAGGTAACACAAAAAGGGAGATGGAATGTTTTGGTAGCTATGTCGTTGGCCTTTGAATTTGAGGGTGTTTGGAGCTGATATTTTAGGGATTTGTTTGTTTCCAGTACATTGAGGGATCTCACAGATACATTTTTTTGTTGTCACATTACAAGATAATCGAGTTTGAATGATATAGTTGTATTATTTTCTATTTTCTTTTAGGTTTTGTTTTGTCTTCTAGAAATTCCTATTAGTTTCTTGATAGGGAAATAATATGTAAATAGAATCACCTGAACAAGATAATGAGAACATGTAAAATGGGGGATTGTTTTTCAAAAATGGGTTGGGCAATAGTTGTTGCTGTTGTGTATTTGTAAATGTAGAGTTAGTACGGATAGTGGTTGTGTATGGGATGTTGGTGCATTTTAGAACCCTTATTTTTGGATGATTGTCTATTTACCAATATATATAACTCTTATTTATTGTGTTTTTTATATTCAACCCACCCATGTTATGAACGTCATGCTGAAAAAACAATTTTCTTGGGTGAGGGTGTTTTTTCCAAAATTCCTATGATTTTAGGGTTTTTAGAACATTTCTGCTCCTTTTCCTAGGTAGACCAAGACTCTTAGGTTATGGTGTGTTATGGTTGTTGTCCTAGGTGCATGCAGAAGGTTTTTTTCCCATGTGTCTTCAGGATGAGGCCCTGGTGTCTTCGGGCGTGGCATTGGTTTTTATGGCCTTGGTGTCTGTGGGCGGGGATGTGTGTGGTTGTGGTGGAATAGGTGTGTATAGGTGTGATGTGTGGTTTTGGTGGCCCATATGGTTGTTATTGAGGCAGTCACAACCCGTCCTCGGGACCCATACCGTGTCTACCTCCAAGTCCTCCTTCCATATGCCAGGGAATGGCGACTAGAACCAAAGACATAAATCCCTAAAACTAGGATGGAATTGTATTTTTAAATTATGATCATAAACAACAAAGTATAAGATGGAAGCAAAAAACTATGTAAAACTGTATACAAAAGGTGTGCTGAAATGTGAAGGGGTCGGAAATTCAAGCCCAACTATAATGTACAATTACAACATAAAAGGGAAAAAACAGCTAAATGGTGTAAAGAAGATCTTGGACCATCCTCCACAGATCCAACCTAATGGGTAGGTGCAAATATTTTCCACAAAACTCCATGTCCTTCCTTCTCCTTCGTGTACCGTCACGCTGTGTGGTCCACCTCTGGGTACTGTCCAATCCTATAACTCTCGGCCTCAGTCAGCACTGTCCGTCGTCTGCATCCAACACGACAAGGTGCAGCCATAACCTGTGCAGGGTTGGGTATAACGATACTCAGTTTGGACCCCAAGACCCTCATGGTCTCACAAAATCCAACAAGGATAAAACCCAATGTATGAAAACAACATATGGCCACCCTTAAGTATATGCCCATAAATATACCTATGTTATCAAGTAATCCATCTCAATCATGAGGTAAACTCAAAAGTTACTGACTCTAATCAACCAGGATTTTTATTTACATTGTCAAAACCACCGCTGCTGGAGAACTCCTCCTCTATAGATTATAGTGGGCATGCCTCCAACTACCAGGAGATTCCCAATAACCTTAGACTGCAGAGGTACTTCTCCTGTTGAGTACTGTGGGTCTGGTGTGATCACATAGAGGCACTCCCCAGTGTGGGACTCCCACCAAATACCAGGTGCTCCCCCAAAATAGCCTACATAGGTACTCCTACTATAGAGTACTATAGGTCTGCTGCCAACTACCAGGCGGTTTTTTGCCTTGGGTCTACCGCCAACTACCTGGTTCTCCCCACTGCGCTAGTCGAATCACATTGAGTCGAATCAGTCGAGCAGTCATCAGGTCGCATCCAACTACAAGGTCTTCGTACACCGCTCGCTCATCAATAAAAGTGTCTTCTCCATGAGCTACATGTAGATAATATAACTTTCAAAAATTACCCCTTATGAGTACCTCAAAGGTCTGCCTCATCATACGGGTCTCAACGCAAAAGACGGCGTGTCAAACGGACGCCCGGTCTGTGAGTTATAATATTTTTAGTCCCAGGGTCCTAGTTAGATTTGTGTACAATCGAGCCTGACGGTATATAAAAATTACCCCAAACTCCTGTGGCGTATACTCAAAGGGACCTTCATTCTCCAAGAAAACAAGCGCCACTGACGGTTCGTCCAATGGTATTCCGGTGCCAAAGATATGGAAAAAGGAAGTATCGGTCAGTAATGGGCTTGGGCCCAATCCGACCCGGTCAGACCAAATCGGCCCAACCCAGACAGAGTCAACCTAGTCTGCATCGACCAGTTCAGCACGCTAGGTTCGGCCCGGTCTGCTGCGCCCGACCCAGCGGTCTGCATGGGAAGTTCGGCCCAAAGGTCACCGCATAGGCGGCTCGGCCCAGAGGCATGGCAGGTTCGGCCAACAACACCACAAGGGACACTGCGGGCTGGCTCGAGAGGCCGCCAGAAGCCGGGCAGGGTGCACGGGAGGCCGCGGGAAAGCTGGGTAGGGCTCGGGCAGGCCAGCAAGGCACGGGCAAGATGCTAGCGGGCCGCGGGGGGTGCCATGTAGGCCGCGTGTGGCGCAAGCAGTCAACGCGGGGCACTAGGCATGATGCATGGGAGGCCGCAGGCAGGCGTCCCGGAAGCCAAGTGGCTACCGAGAAGGCCGTTTCGGTGTGGCTCGGGCCGATATCGGCCGATGGTGTTCATCTGAGTGCACAGGTGTGCCGTAGGGGAGGCACAATTCATGGAGGCCGTGGGTAGCTTGACCTTTGTCGTTGTCACCTTCTTCACCTCTTTGCCACTTCGAAGAACACCCAAATAAAGAAAAAACGACGCAGGATGTCGGACCACGTTAGGTTGGCATGAATCCTCCACGTTTAAGGTGGAATAAATTGGTTCATCATGAAAATAAGATAAAAAAAAATAATTACATCCCTTTTCATCGAGTTCTTTCATTCGAGGATGAGAGGAAGAAAGAAAATTCATCAAAATTCAATAACCCCCTTCCTGGATTGTCATGAGTCGATGGTGAAGTTGCGGGAAGAAGACGTAGTCCTTGTTTATCACATCTGCTACACACATCAACTTCTGAGTTCACATGACGGATGAGGAAGTGGCTCTATGATGGTAAGTGTTCGGGGAAAAAGTCAAAGAAGGATCGTCGTCGGCATTCTTTGTTGGAAGAACGCATTCATCATTCTTTTTGGGAGGATTCTCTCCTCTCTCAATAATCCTCCTTCCCAACTTCCAACCAAATTCCAAATGAATATAATAGATGGTAGATTTTGTCTATTATTTTTTTGGCACAATAGTTCAATTTGGAGAATTAAATTAAGAGTCTCCGACTAATTAATTCATGAGAGTTTTCATGAATTTATTAGGGGAGATTGGCATAAATCAAAAGTTAGGGGAGTTTGATCTATTAAGGTAAGGGGTGCTAAAGTAGTTTCTCCACAATTAATAGAGATTTGAGGAATCCAGAGGCTCTCCCTCATTAACAAGGGATAGTTGAGAGGTTTTCCTCTCCTATCATCAATAGGGGGTTAAGCCCCATGTGGTCCCCACCACATTAATCCTCTCATGGGAGGTTTAGTTCAGGTGGTCCCCACCACCATAACCTCCCATGAGAGGTTAAGGTGCAGAGGCCCCACCTCCAACCTCCATAAAGAGGATTTAACCACCACACACCAAATGGCAGCTCAAAAAAATAAATTATAGCTACACTTTTATTTTATTATTATTATTTTCATGAAAACCCAAAAATTAACTTCTATTGTCGACTCACTGTCGTCGAAGTGAATGACTCCTTAAGAGAATACCAGTGTTGTGTGTTCAACGATGCCCTCAGATTTCAATTCCGAGCACCGGTTCAAAACTTATAAAAAACCACTCGCACGTTTATAGAATGTGCGTAAACAAAAACATCAGAAATTGATTTCGGGCACACCGAGTATAAGAATCAGGCGCCGTAAATTTTCACGGACTCAAAAAATTACCATGTATTAGAAAAAAATTTCATAGGATTTTTGTGTCTTTACAGAGGTGTCAGGTGGACTACATTGGAACTTATGGGGGGTGTTATGATGTGTAGGATTTCCTAAATAACAATTGGAAAAGGGGTGAAGGGTACACAAATATCTATGTTTTTTACTATTACTATATCTAACATGAATTATTTAGGGAGTGATCCTGGGTAATGATAGGTGGATAGTTTCTTTGCTCGGTGCGTTTCTTATCTCTATTTCTCACAGGTCCATAGAATGCCTCACCACATGTGCATGCAAGCTTTTGGTTTTACCCACTGATTATTCCTGTGTACTCACCCTACCTATATATAACTACTTCCAGGGTTTTAGGAGGACCTTGAGGACCATAGCAGATCGTACTAGCTTGGGAATTGTATGTTTTTTTCTTATATTTTATTTTTGGTACTTTTTTTAAGAGTTCCTTGTACTTTTTATTACCTTCTTTATGACCTGTAGGTGGGATTTGATTGTTGAGATTTACTTTCATTATCGAATTATTATGTTGTTTGGTACATACCATATGATCTCTTAATCTTGTTCCAAAAACGTTGAAATTCCTTCCATATTATGTGTGATTTATACCCTTGGTGCTAGTCCCCAATCCGGTGTCTATCGATGCCAGGACACAGGTGTCATGATATCTCCTTTAAAAAAAATAATTATTGGTCTTCACGTTTGTTTTTTCTTTCTCTCTCTTTGGCGAAGGAATGTATGGATATAATGATTCATATTCTATTTGAGTAGTACTTTTAAAATTATACATGACTATTTTCAATTAATATTTTCTTCCATTAAAATTTATTTATTTAAAAATGACAATGTTATTTTCCTCTACAATATTTTTATGAGTGTATTGTTGCAAGATTTTATGTGTTCGGATTATCATATAGTTTTTTTAATTTTTTATGATTATATGATGTTTTGTTTTAAATTTCATATGGTTTTTATGATATTAACCAATGATGGGTGGCTTCATGATAAAAAAAGAGTGGAATAATTCATAATATCCTTCAAATACATTAGGTGTGGAAGTCAACCATTAGGTTATTTCATATATGAGATGGAGTTTACCAATTAAGTTTATAAAATGATATAATTATACGTCAAACAATATTGTATTCCATTATTAACTATTATTGTTAGTATAAAATAAAGTTTTTAAGCTAACCATGACTATCCTCAATGACTAGCTATGATCATTACTCCAAAAGGTATTTGTTATTATTTTTACATATATTATAGGGGGAATAATAACGTTGTGAATAAATATTCAAGGTATTTTAAATATTTCAATTAAACCTTTATGATTATATTTTTACATAAATGATTTATAAAGTAATTTTTTATTAAAAAAATTGGCAGATGAGAAGATATATGGGGTAAGAAAAGATTATTATTCTAAACAAGAATTTTTTAATAGACTTCTTTTTAGTATTTATGGATTGATGGTTACATTGATTATTTTAATCCCACCCATATATTTTTATACACATCATATGATTTAAAAATTTTAATAGGGTTTTAATGATGATTATGGAAGATGATGAGCTGAAGATCTACATATTATTTATTTTATAGAAAAAAAATATATATTTATTTAATTTAGGTTTGTATTATGAGTAAATTTGATAATATATAGATGTGAACGCCATTAATTGATGGGTTTAATATGTAAGAGTTTTTACTAATTCTATAAAATATAATCCTTAAATATGTTTTAGAAAATGAAATGAATTTTAATCTAATGAAACTAAATTATGTGATTTTTAAGGCCAGATCCTTACAGTTGATATTAGATGTGTGTTTAAATAACTTTAGAGATTATGATATTTTCTGATGTGGTAAATTTAAGAGTTTTGAATACAATTAATGGCTTAAATGTTTATGATGGATTGTCTGTTCAATGTACTAGACAATACTTCTGAGGTTTTAATTTTAGTATGAATAAGATTATGAGGATTATTATGAGGGAAATTAATAGTGATTGAACCATCACATTTAGTGTAGGTTATATTTAAAATTTTATTTTAATAAGGGCTACATTATTTGTAGTAGACACATTTTTAATGATATAAAAAAAATTATAGTTTATATGAACATATATTTGGTTATTATTATGGGTTATTAAATTTTTTGGATGTTAATCATATTTTGGGAAGGACGTTGGAATTATAATAGTATTTTATTAGTAAAAGGACATCCAATTTGTTACGTGGCAACTCTCTCTATCCAGTAAGTACATGATGATTTAACCTAGAACTAAATGGAGACTAGGTAAAAAATACCGCTATCTTTTAGGATGACCCAGTTTGTATGACACATTTTTTTAATATAATAGTTTGAATTATATTGATAATATTGAATTTTGCGACAAATGTATTATCATATAGATAAACATAAGATTGTAAATTAATTTTCCATTAAGTTATTAATGATACTTCTATATAATACTACTATAATTTTTGGGAACATTTCTAGATTAATGAAAATAGAATACTATGAGATTTTATTAGAGAAATAAATTTTTAAATTTCATTTGTAAGGATATAATTTTTTTTTGATGGATTATAATTTTTAGTTTATTCATATAAATTATTAGAATATCCTAGAGATTATAATATTTGAATACATACTTTCTAGACTGATATATTAAGTTATAGTTATTATATTTAGAAAATTCCATGTGATCAAATCAATATAATTCATAGTTTTTAATCATAGTCCGGAATGTTTTTAAGTAGTTTTTAATAGTTATTTATTAAATAATCCATGTTTTTCAATGGGTATTACTATTTAATATTAGTGATTAAGGAGTTTTTTATACAATGTATTTTTTTCATTTTTGATAGTTATCATATCTTAGAGTAACCATATAGTTTTGGGTTAATTATTAATTATAAGATTAATATATTTTCATTATTTTGAAGATTTTGTTACTAATTGAGGATGATTCTGATGCATTGGGAATGTAAATTTCATATTGTATACTCCATAATTGGATAGAAACATTATATTTTAAGGGAATTTGATTAATCAATTATTTTATATGTGTTAAATAATTATATTACAATTTTTTTTGTTTAAATAGTTAAATAATTCCTTGAAATTATGAAATTTATTTTAATCAAAATTGGAATTCATTTACATTAATTAGCATTATTTCAACGACCTTTCCATTTATCATAGTTTTATAATTTTTTGATGATAAAATCACACCTTACCATGTTCTCTGTCATTATTTATCAATCCATGAGATTATTTTCTTTCTCAATTATAGGAATTTTTTCATATCCCACTAATGTAATCTTATTTTAAATACTTGTTATGTGTTTTTTCAGATTGGATTCAACAATAATAACATGGATTCGTTCTAAACCCTTTTAAAAATGTGATATTTTAAAAAAATTATATTGAGTACTCACACCATTGTTACATAGACTAAGTTTATATTTTTTGAAATCATATTTTTAAATGGGAGATATAATGTAACAACATATGTTTTAGAAAAAATAGAGACTATGTTCAATAGCACAAAAGATTCCAAAAAATTGGATTAAAAATACAATAGAATATTATTATTTAAAATTTACTATTATCACTAATCCCTTAATTTTGAAGGAATAGATAACATTGAATATATTTTGAAATATATATTGGTTGTAAAAATTTATAATGTATTAATTAATTCTTATTAAATAGTTACATGATTTTTTTGCAACTATACATTATTTTTTAAAAAATAGATAAAAAATGTTTTTTATTTTTTGGTTATGGTTGAATATTATTTATAAATTCAATAATTTTTATTAAAATTATTTGAAAAAATAATATTCATTTTATAATTCATTATTCAAAAATTTAAAAGGAACTGGCCCCAATTACGCAGTGTCAATGCCTTTATAAACTTATGATAGATTCTGGATTAAAACCCAAAAGGAATAAAAAAGTTAGTACTTTAGGAAAACCAGATTATATACATGATATTGATGTTATATTAGTAATTGAAAATAAAACATAATACATAAAAATTTATTATAAAAGTAGTCATTGAAAACTCATTCAATCATCTCTTCTTTATAAAAATGGGATTGTGAATAAATAAGGGTGGGCCAAAATTCCAATTAAGATTTAAGTATAATGGAATATATCATAAATCCAAAAATAATCATCATCATTGCATGTTAAATAATTGATACACATTCCAATTAGTCAATAATATGAGAATAATATGGAATGAATAAAATTTGATCATATTATGCCATATAAATAATCAAATAATTTGAATACTGAACATGAATATTATAAATAATAAAATAAGTTTATTGATTAAAAATAATTATGTAATGTATAATTCTGGAAATAAAAAAGTATAAATTTTTATCCTTAAGATAGTTACATTTATGTTTTATCTTCATGATAGTTCTAACATATGGGTAGAAAGTCATCTGATTTGGTAAACTGAATGATCTTATGAGACTATTGAGGCATGATTGAGATATCATTATCTAGTCCACAAACCATTTTTTTCATTTCCAAATCATTCTACATATATCGAATAATAAACTAAATATAAAAACTCATCCATATCAATAATTATTTTAGAATAATCAATTGGGATTCATCATTTTTTCCAATTAATCAAATAAATTTCAAAATAAACACCATAATAAAAGAAGGTATATGGTTCATGAAATAATAATATAAATCATGAATTTATGTTTATATTTATACTAAATTAAATTTCAAATGAAGTTTTTTTTACATAAAGTTATTGCTAGAGGATAATTTTAACAGTCACAAATGATTGTGGTACTATTAAATAAAATTTTCCACTTAGTAATTTGCATGTCAAAACCCCATAAATGAACTAATTCTTAGTAAAAAAATAAAATACCGTTAAAAATTTATTATTAGTGACAATAATTTTCAATCAGTTGTATACACACCATATATAATTGAATTTGTTTATAATTACAAATAAATCTCCATTGATTGTATACTATGAAAAAAATCTGTTACCATATGATCCCTTTTTGTTGAATAACATTTAATGACATTAATAATTGTATTCTTAATTTTATTTACTTATAAATAAAATAATAATATTTATAATATCATATATGTTCATTTTTTTAACATATACTCACCCATTAACTAAAAATATTTAATTATTTTCAACATTTTTTGTGTTAATTTCCCCATTGTACAAGTATGTTTTAACATGTAATATTTTAACTCATATTTAAATAATGTCCTATTCACCTATAGTATGTAAAAAGTATTTAAATATCATTAAAATATTTCACTATTATTAATTAATTTCCATTATTATATTAAACTGAATTTATATTATAGTAATAATTTTTTATAAATACATTTATTTTATATTCAATTAATTTCTATATTAATTTGTTAATTAATTATATATAATTGAATTTAACCTTAAAAATCACATGTATTTAATACAAATTAAAAACTCCAATATAAAAACTGGAGGTGTCATTCATTTTGATTAATAACATATGTAGTATTCAGTAAATCTAACTATTTCATAGAAAGAATGCTATCAAAGAAAATCATTGATGCTTACAAAAAACATATCTCATAATACATGTACTGATAGCTATATAATTTATTAAAATTGTTTTAATTGTTAAATACATTGAAAATTATCTTTATGATATATTAATTTAGACACTTTTTATTGTGTGGAATAAAAATCCTCAAATATAATATCCTCCTTTTTTAAATTCAGGGTTTTACATTCTCCCCCATCGCAATTAAATTGCAACCTCATGATTTAAACATGATATTATAAATCCGAGGTTTTATATTAAAAAATTACATTGTTGAAAACCCCACATCATAAAAAGATTAATAAAATATAATATTAATAATTGGTAGAGGTATGTATTAAATTATTCTATAATAATAAAATAGCTAAATTTAATTATAAGAAAACAAGGTTGGGATATGAAAACATTGACATAAAAGAGAAAAATAACTCTCAAATACTGAGAGAGGTAAATAAATAACATGTTCAACACAAAGTAAATGGTCGCAAATATATAATAAATCGGTTTTAAAAATCTAATTTATTTCATAATAAATAATGATATTAGAACAACATTTTTCTTGGATGACATTTTACCAAGAGTCAAGTATTTCTTTCCCTAACAAATAATATAAGGTAGTATACATGTTTGATACATTTCTATTTCATAAGCTCAATGTTACCCTTTTTTTTGATTGAATTATTTCATCATTTTCTCTAAGCATAGGTTGTCTCATATGATATTGTATTTCATTAATATCATGATCCTCATCCAAGTATCATCACAATATATTTTAAAAGGATTATCTTTTACAATGTATTATGATCCAAAACAATGAAAATGGGTTCACCAAATTTTTATAATTACCATTTAAGAAATCCTAACAAAATTATGTTTCTCTAATTCATCACATAGAAAAGATGTGAATACTTAAATTATGTGTTTTATAGAAACATTGTAATTACATAAATTTCCAAGAAACCTTATTTAAAACATGAATTATTCATTATTAATTTATTAAAACAATAATTATTAGATATATTCCTTAAATATAAAAACATTTATAAGTTGATATATGATAGAAAATATTTTCTTTCCAACAATATATAAATATACTCCCTCATAACCAATTCAATATACCAATACCAGTCATCTCATAATCTAACAATAATTATATAAACATCAGGAAAATATTAAGGGTTTTAAATCATTGGTTTTAAATGGTGTTTATCTTTTTTAAAGAAACATTTTCCATATAACCATTAAAAAATTATTTCTAAATGATGAAAAATTAGAATTTTTGTAAAATCATTATTCATTTCATAATTTCCATATACAAAATAATATAATTAAAATAGTTTTATAACATATTATAAGTATCCTTGAACATTTACTATTCAAAATCTGTTATATCACTAGAATAAGCATTAGCCTAATCCCTATTTTTATTCTAAGGAATATTCTTGAGATTATTGGGGAATTTATTTTCATAGATTCCAATTTCACTACTGTTCGAACACTTAATATAAGCCTTTCCATCATCCCAATTTCATTTATTTTTCTATTGACCGTCCTTCATACACTAATTACATGATCCCACCCCTTTCAGTCATATAGTAGGTTGATTCTTTCCATAACTATAAAAAGTGGGAAAATCCTTTTATCCTTCTTCCCTTTATCCGTTATTTTTTTCTTTCAATATATTCATATCTTTATTCCACTTGAATACATAAATTTGAGAATTATTTCTCTTCTTTGATTGAAAATGAAACTATATAATCTTATTAATAATATGGTTGAGTCACTTGTGACCTTATGAAACATGGATAATTCCCTTTAATGAAATGACCAATAATGCATTCAATGTTGTATAATAAATCCATAGAAGACCTTTATTACAATATAAATGTATCCTCATACTCATCAAAAATTTATTCCTCCATTTTAATTATAATTTTATGAAATATCTTCATCTCGTTATTTTTATCATGAGGGAAATATTTATTATAGAATTACACTTTAAAATATTTCCATTCCATGAGTAATATTTTCACTTAATCACAATTATTTAAGATCAATTAACACTACTAACTAAAATATAAATTGAGATAATATACTATAAATTTAAACATTGTCTTTTCACTACATCAAAATTCCATTAAAATCTTCTCCAAAGACAAAATCCATTTATTTAGATTCATAGGATCATTAGTCCCACAAAATTTGGGGGTCTATATTGAATTATGTTTTATATAATCAAATGAACTAAATTTGGAGATGGTAATCCATTTGGGGAATGTTATTTTTAATAAATTGATTAACCTTCACACTTATATACCCATAACATTATGAATAAAAATTCAAGCAGTACCATATTCCTAAGTAGAGAAATCACTATATTGTCCACAACTGTTGATACAGTTCACCATATTAGGTTCCATTTTTATAAAATGATATACAATATATTATATCACATTATTATTTAACGTAATTTATTCCAAAGAACTAGTGAAATTTTTATCATTTATAAAAAAAATCAACATAAAATCTCATAATCATAAACAAGGTTTATTTTGAGAAATCCATACATTAAGATGGATCATAATTATTGTAAATGAATTTGTGATTTATCAGATTAATTTTTCCAAATTGTATCAAACTTTTCCGCAATATGTCTTGTCTACATGTACCGGTTTATGATTAAGTCAATACCAACATTCCCTTTTTATATTTATTACCCCTGGGTGCATCTTTTCTAAAACCATGATCGCTTGTATTGTCAAGGTATAGATGTATTTCTATGAATTCCCAAAAATATCTATATTACAACAATATTATGATGTTATTCTATAAATATCCTTAAATTATATAATAGGGCTATTTTACCTAACAATTTTTTAATCTAGTTTCATGTTTGCTAATAAAAATGTTGTGATACCAATTATAATGACCCATAACATATTATCAGGGTTTGATTCCTTAAATTTTGACATTTCCATAGATAAATTATTCAAATCATAATGTACCAACCTATTTATTTATTATAGAAATTAGTATTACAAACATGATACTTATATTACATTTTTAATAGAACACAAAAAACAATTCATAAAAAATTATAATATACCACATCATTGGTAACTCAATAAAAAATATATTCTTTACGAAATGGGGAATTGAATCAAAATAATATTTAGATAAAATTATTAGTAACATTTATTAAGCATAAAATATAACGTGGATTAATAAATAAAAAATTATAATGGAAAATTAATTGAATAAACCACCTGTCAATAGGTGAGTAACTTGATCATAATACGAAAGAAATAAAAGATGAATAAATAATGAAATAAAAATAATCACATAACCATGAAACTAGAACATGTATATTATAACTAATATAAAAATAATATTTTATAAAAAATGATGGAATGAAAATTTTGGATTCTATAAATATCCAGATCTATCCTAATGATATTTACTATCAAGATTTATCCTCAAGAAAGATTATGTCTCTCGGTAGAAACCCAACTGATATGGAAAAATCATTTGTCTTATGAAACTACTAATGCATCAAGAGGATTTAATATATTGGTACCAACCCTTTTTTTAAACTCAACATCATTCCTTATTTTTCAAATTACCAATTTAATTCATAAATAATGTTCCTTACCAAAAATCGGTACTCAGTAAAAGAAAACAGATTTAACAATTTTCCCTAGTTCATAATATAAATATCAATGTAAACTTCATTATTAAAATCTATATATATTTGATGAAATAATAATATAAATCATGAAATTTATTTTATCTAATGTTTATTTCCATTGAAAAATAATCACATGAATGTGATTGTTTTGAGAAAATGTTTACAATTGCAATAGAAAGTGATATTGTTCAATAAATTTTACCACTTGGAAATTTTCAAGTTAAAACCCCTACGATGAAATCATTCAGAGTAAAATAAATGAGATTATTAATAATGATTTATTTATTATAATATATGTAGTGGTGAACTATAAACACTATATAAAAGTAAATTAGTACATAATAGAATCTAATATTCAATGGAATGTATATTAAGATGAAATCCCCCACCACATGCCCATTTTGGTTGCATTCCCATTAACATCATGTATAATAGTTTTAAATAAATTTATTTAAATGGAAAAAATAAATTTTTTATTTATAATATCATATATGATGCTTTTATAACATCTTACCAACTATTTTTATTAATCTTTCATTATTTTAATTATTTTTATTATTTTGGTTTTTAATTATCATGTTTTTAAAGAATGTGTTGACATGTTATATCCTATTAATCTTAAATTATTTTTGATTTCGTCATATAAAAAAGGAAAAAATTATTTTCATATTACATATAATATGTGTATATTTATTTATGGTAATCTATAAATTTTGGTGATGGGAAACTAAATAAACCATTAATAGAGACGGTAGTTAGTTCGTACAGATAAAAAATATTTCCATTTTCTTATTATATTGAATGAAATAAATGATATATATATATATATATATATATATATATTATCATAACATTATCTTTTTTTTCATATACTTTTCATAGTTTTATAAAAACCATCCTTAATGAATTTTATTTAAATCATGAATAAATCATATCACTTCGTGAGGAAGTAGTCTATTGTACAGATGAACCTGGTTATATAATTATTGAAATGTTAAAATCCCAAAGTTAACTATTATATAATAATTAATTGGAATAAATAAATCATCAATATCATAAATATTATATATTAGTTTTATTCACATCATTATGCTCATCCATTAAATGTGGTAAATGAAAATCCAAATGAAATTTGCTCGGGCAGTCAAAGGGTGTCATACACTTGAACTATTATTTTTTGAAACCAGTTGATGGAAGTTTGTGAAGTTTTAGGTTAAATGATTAACATAAAAAACATATTAGTTTTTCAAATATAAATTTCAGGTTATATTATCATGATATAAAATTCCTGAACGTGGTATACAACAAAATAATATAAAATCAATTTTTGAAAAATATTATATCTTCTTTGGGTATCATCCTTAGATATGAAATAATTAATTTTAAATTGGATTTGTATAATATATAATGGTTCTATGATGGGTTTAGGGATATTGTGGAGTGATTTGGGATATTATTCCCTGATCCAAAATGGTTTTTGATCTGTTAAAATGGGGACAGTTGGGAGGCGTTTTCTATGTTGGGTGAGTGGAAAACATGTAAATTTTTAAAAAAGGGAAATTCCACAAATAAACATCAATTTCATGTGGCCTGAATAATAAAATATTTATATGGGAATATAAAATGTATAAATATTTATTTCCCATGTGTTTTGAACAAGTTAATAGATAATTTTTCCCTTATAGATTAATATTTAGCCCTTTGTAAAACTCATTTTTATCATAATCAATTTAATTAATTTTAACTTATTTCACTAAAAAATGTTAATAAAATAATTAATTTTAACTTATATGAAATTATATATTATTATTATTTCTAATGTGGAATTATTTTTTTTCAAAATTCAATCCATATAGGTGAATGAAATGAATTTATAAATAAACCCAAACACATGTTCAGAAAACGAGTTTTAAGTGATAATGTTCAAACATTTTGTATATTTTTCTATATATATAATATAAAAATTAATTTTAGCACCTAAATAAAATTAAATGGTGTCTAATATATTTAATTTTACTTCAAAACCAATTAAAAATATAATTTCCAATTATAAATTATTTTGATGAAAAGTCTGTTTTTAGTTAAAATTTATTATGCTTCAATATTAAAAAAAATTTAAATTTTTCAGAAAAATTGAAAAAGTAATCATAATATTTTTATTTCAAAATTGATTTTTGAAAATAAATTTATTTATTCTATTTTTTAAAGAATTTGTGCCTTTAAAACGTGGGAATCTTGCTTTAGAAGAATACAATATTTTATTATTAAAACTATATTTGTTTTTATCTTATTCATATCAAATGTATTGGATGAAAGTAAAAATAATTATTGAATATATATGTCACGACCCGTCCTCGGGGCCCGTGTTGTGACTACCCCAATCCCACCTTTCATAGGCCAGGGGATGGCAACTAGCACCAAAGGGTTAAATCCTGATAAAAGGGAAGTCATTTCCTTTATAAAGTAAACAAACACTACAGAGTACGCAAGATTAAGTAAACACTAGGTAAACTGAGTACAAAAGTAAATTCTAGAAAGTAAATGGGCCAGAATACAAACCCAACTGAAAGTAAAGTACAACTGAAAATAAAGTACAACAGCAGAAAAGTAATGCAGAAACTTCGAGCCATCCTCTGGAAATCCCACATGAGGGGTGGGTACAGATAGTCTCCTCATCTCCTTGGATCCAGCCATCCACTCCGTGTACGTCCCATCCAGTGATCCACCTCCAGGTACCGTCCAGATCCACAAGCCTCCACCTCGATCAGTGTTGTCTGTCGTCTGCATCCAACAAAACATAGTGTAGGCATAGCCTTTTCAAGGGTGAGTATACAACCCTCGGTAAGGACCTCGATACCCCCAGTGGTCTCCCGGAATCCACAAAAGATAATCCAAAAAGGAAATATACATTCACGACGTATCGACCAACTCTACTTAGGTATATGCCCATACATATACCTAAGCCATCAATTCATGTTCTGCTTCAACTCACGAGCCCAAGTTCAACCCTGTCCAAATAGGAATGTATAACCCAATCCATATATAAAAACACAACCCAATCCACATTGGATAGCAAGTCAATCACATCGAAGATAATGATTGAATTTCAAGACTCAGCTCACACAGGTAAACTACTTCTGAAGAGAGGTGGAGATGATTAGATGTAGCCTCTGAATCATCTCCTCTGCCGACCCCACATAATATTCTTGTTCATAATTCCTCACTGCCGAATCCATGAAGGATACAAGTATATAAGTCATCGCTGCCAAACCCATGGAGGATCCTAGTACGATAGTCGTCCTTGTCGAACCCACATGGTATCCTTTATGGAAGTTGCCATCTTCGTCGAAGCCAGATCTAGGGTTCCCTCACACAACACACTCGATTCTGGGAGGGTCCGCTCCACAATCCAAGGGGGTCGATACATAAAATTTTTCGAAGACCAGAGTTGATGCATCACAATGTTCTGTCTCGTCAAAAGGAACTCAACGCGACAGACGACGCGTCAATTTGACGCCCGATTTGAGAGTTATTGGATTTTTCGTCCCAATGGCCCGGTTGGTTTTTAAGATAAAACCAACCCGACCGTACTCCAGCTGCGTCCAAACCTCGAGCGGAGTAATCCAAAAGAATCTTCTCACTAAGCGGAATCCAACAAAGTTGACGACACGTCAATCGGACGTCCGGAGGTCATGTTATATGCATTTCTGCTCTGAGGGCACAATTGGTTTTTTGTTAGAACCAACTCGATTGTACACAATGTTATTCGAAACCTTGAGTGTAATATACCAAAACAACTGTCTCCTTCCTAGGATCCCAACGCAACATTCTATGCATTGATCGGAGGTCTGTAGCGCATGTTATGGGTGTTTGAATAGATCTTTTTGAAAGTAGGGGGTTTGGGCCCGGTCTGACCCGGCCTAATACCCCCAGAATCGGTCCGTTAGGGCGTGACCCGGCCTAGCTGCCGCGGCCAGGCCCAGTGTGGGCAGCACGAACCAGTGTGGTAGGTCCGGCCGGCGTGGGACAATAGGCCGAGCACGGGCTGTGGCTCAGCTCGTGGCCGAGCTGGACGCGAGGGGGGGGGGGGGGCGTAACCCCCCTGATTTCCAAAATGGCGGACCCCTGTGGGGTCTCCCCTAGGTGTGATGGCCGGGGGTTTTGAACCCCTGGACATCTAGGAAACGTCTGGCTGTATTGGCTGCCGCGAGATGCACATGTCCCGCCTCCTGGTGCACCTATGGCCGGCCGAGTCTGACCACCTCCACTGCAACCGATGTGACCTTAGTCCACGACCCCTGTCCAACCGGCGCGGCACGACAGCGCCTCGCCCCTCCACCATGAACCTCCCCCGACAAAACATGTCGGTACTCTGGCGCGGCGTGACGGCGCCACACACTGCCGCCACGGCCCACTCCGGATGTGGTTCCTTCGGATTCACTAGCACGGAGCGACGGCGCCGCGCGTCTCCGATGTGGCCTGCTCCGGCTATGGTTCTCTCATCCCCGCACAATGCATCGGCACCGCGTTACCTCCATTTCCAGCCACAAATAAAAACAACAACAAAATAGGTAGGAGGTTCGGTCGTGTTTTTACGATCAGACCTCCTCAATTATATTGATATCAAGCGGCCAAAAACACAACAAGCTCGACGATAGACAAAGCACAAATTTAATTGATTAAATTTGAACATAACCCCTAACACGAATAAATTCGTGGAAGCTTGCGTCGCGGGGGTGGTTTCGATGATGGTGTTGAAGTGCGTCTAAGGAGGGGACAACGTTTCACACCGGCTGTAGAGAAGGAAAATAACAGCACATCGATCTCTCCTTTCGGTGACGACGTTCTTCGTCGAAGTCTTGACATTATTCAACGAAGGTGTTGGAGTTCTTCAAGACTTTGAGTTTTCTTCCCAAAGTCTCCACACAACAAAACAACCAAAAATAAAATAAGGATTTTTCTATATTTTATTTACTTATGCCAACATTTCAAAATTTCAGAAGACGAATTCACTTAATTAATCACGAGTTGTCAAAATTAATGGGGTGTTAAGTAGGCATTATTAAAGTGAGGGAGAGTCACATAATTTAATAGGGGGTTTTAGAAGAGTTAGGTAATTAGAAAAGGTGGGGGCTCGTGTGGGCCCCACCTCCGTTATAACCACACATGGGACGTTGGGTGGTCGTAGGCCCCACCAACAACTTCCCATGAGAGTGTTTAACTACAATGGATAAAATAAAATTGCACTCAATTTTATTATACTTATCATTTAATCCCCAATTTTTTTACAACTCCTCCCGGGCGAACAAAACTCTTGAAAAGGTCTTCCTAAGAAATTACCAGTGTTTTGGTTTCATCAGTGCCCTCAGATTTCTATTCTATGAACCGATTCAAAATTTAGAAAAAACTTAATCGTTCATTTACTGAACGTACCTGAGCTAAACATCAGAAATAGATTCCTGGCACACCGGGCCACAGAATCAGGTGTGATCAGAAACATCATACTCATTAAATCCCAAAGAAATTATGTAAAAAATTCCCTTGAAATTTAGGGGTCTTTACATTACTCCCACCTCAGGGCTTTACATCCTTGTAAAGATACATCACAAAACAGGGGAAAAAATGAGGGTACTATGCATGAATCTGAGCCTCCTAATCCCAATTTCTCTCCTAGAGGTTCCCATGCTGCCACCTGGTGCACACTAGAGGAATTGTCCGCCAACGTAGGACCCTCTCCGGCCGATCCTCGATCTCCACCAGAACCTCTACAAAAGTGGCCATGTCAGCGATGTCTAGCTCCCCATGGTCGATGATATGTGTCGGGTCGTCGACGTATCTCCTCAACTGAGATACGTGGAAGACGTCGAGCACCCGATGCAACTGCGGAGGAAGAACCATGTGATAATCCACCTTGCCTATCCGACTGAGAACCCGAAATGGTCCGATGAAGCGTGGAGATAACTTTCTACCCTGGCCAATCCTCCGTAATCCACATCAAGGTGATACCCATAAGAAAACGTTGTCTCATCCTCAAACTCCAGTGGTCTCCGCATACTGTCATCATAAGACTTCTGTTGGCTCTGAGATGTCCTCATCCGCTCCTCGATGACTTGGACATTCTCCCACGTAGCCTGAACCATCTCCGGTTCTACACGTACTCACTCCAACACTATCCAAAACGGTTATCTGAAAACACGGCCAGCTGTTGTCTCACCACTACTAACAGCTGAATGCCTGATCTCATACTAAGAGAATCCTCTACCACATTCCACTTCTCAGTAGTATAATTTTTTTTTGATGTCATAGTCCTAGAGGAACTCAAGCCGTCACTGCTATCTCAGGTTCATGTTATTTAGAGAAAAGATACACCTGAGACTTCTGAGTTCGTGAGAACAGTAAACAGTTCGCTCAACGAACAATGGGTGTGACTAGCCATTTGTATGTACTCAACTCCAAACTTATTCTCTATGATCTACAAGAGTTGTTGAGATTCCTTATCTGCTGACAAGAGAAATCGGGTCTCATCTCCTAGATGAACCACGTCCTTTACCTAATACAGTCAATCCTAACATGAATGGTACTATTTAATGACATTGATGACATCGTAAGGCCTCGACGCTACTACCAAGAGATCCAACCATTACTCTCACCTCCAAGGGTCGAGTCACACTGTCAGCAGTAGTGTGTGGTCACTAGGTCTCCTCTAGTAGGAATCTCAAAAGTGAGGGTCATGTCAAATGTTTTTTTCCAAAACCTCTCAGTATCAACTACATAAAAAGGACTGGGAAGAAAACATCACAAGAACAAGTGTCTTTTATTACTAAAACTCAATGTACAAATACACAGAGAATCCACAAACAAAACATCAACAAAGCTAGAAGCTTCATGAACAAAGTCTCCATGTCTAGAGTTATTTTGGTTCTTTTCCATTTGCTCCCGAAGCTCCATGGTCATAGGCCTCAGCTGCCTGAAGCTGAGCTCTCCCATTTCCACTCGTTCCCTATGGTCGGGGGTTGTCTTCCTGGTGGTGGTAGTGGTAGGGCCTCAAAGCGTCACCCACCACCCACTACTCGGCCAGATCCTCTGCGTCATCTACCTGATCCCTGCAGATTGCCACGGTCGAACTTGTACCTAGGAGGTCCCTCTACTGACTGCTGCTCATCTGTAGGGCGGGTCAGGCAGTCTCGAGCCATGTGACCTTGCCCACCACATGCATAGCAATGTCTTATCCTCATGTGACTAGCTCTGTTTCGTGTTCCCCACACAACCGAACCTCTATCCTGAGATTGATCATATGATGGTCTGGCCCGCTTAGTCCTCTGCGTCATCTGTCTACTGTCGGCTGCAGAAGACTCCGCTGCGGGTCATCCTACGGAGGGTCACGCCGATGGTGACTGCTCAGTGAGAAAACTCTCCATTAGAAGGGCTCTCTCCAGGACCCCCACATGCCTCTGGATGTTGAGGGAGATCATTGAAGACTTGATCTCATGCCTCAGTCCCTACTCGAAGGTCCGGGCCCTGAATAATGGGTCCCGTACCATATCTGGGGAGTAGCGCGAGAGGTCGGTAAATCTCTCTGAGTACAGGGCTACTGTCATGTTGCCCTTCCGCACCTAAAGTAGTTCCTGGATGCGCACCGCATGGAAGGGTTGCCAGAACGATCTTCGAGCAGAAGAGGCTCTCGACGTCCGTCCAAAGTAGAGATGCCTCGTCGTGCACCTGGAGCACTAGGCTCCACCATCATCCTACATCTGCATGCAGGAGTCTCACCGCAAGGATCACCATGGGGCTAGCTTGTGTCCCTACCAATATGAAGACTCGAACAATAGCCTCCAGCCAATCCTCAGCTGACTGAGGGTCCATCTCCCCGCGGAACCTGAGTGGTCTCTGATGCTGAAACTCGTGTAGTGCTCTAAGGTGACATGAACTCTCAGCTGTTGGGGATGGTGGCATCAATGGTATGACGGTTAGAGGTACCACCAGTTCCCCTGCTCTAATGGGTCCCTACACTGAGGCCTCGTCACTCGGTGGGCTGCCATCTTGCACAAATCTCAGAACCCTAGCTGGCTGCCATCGTGGGGCCATTCTAAATTAAATAGGTGTGCCAAGGTCAATACAGTATACCTTGTGAGCTAAAACAATGTAATCACAAAGAAAACTATTTAAACATACATGCAATCAATGTTTTCATTTACTGAGTCATAAATCAGAATTTAGGGTCCTGGTGTATGGATACGTCAGCTGTCATACAAACACTGGACTCCCTGGACTGATAACCACACTAGATACACTTAAAACTATCGATTCACATAGTAGAATGATCAGAGTCCTGTGTTCTGGGGTACAACCGAACTCCTTGGATACCAATTTTTCATGACCCGTACTCGGGGCCCATGCCGTGACTCCCCCAAGCCCGCCATCCATAGACCAGGGGCCGACGACTAGCACTAAAGGCATAAATCTAGATAAAAGGGAAGGTATTGCCTTTATGACGCAAACTAACACCACAGAGTATGCAAGCTGAACTAAACACTATGTAAAATGAGTACAAAAGTAAGTGTTGGAATGTAAATGGGACAGAATACAAACCCAACTGAAAGTAAAGTACAACTAAAAAGAATGTACATCAACATAAAATTAAAGAAACAACTTGGAGCCGTCCTCTGAAAATCCCACCTAAAGGGTGGGTACAGATAGTCTCCTCAGCTCCTCGGCTCCAGCCGTCCACTCCGTGTATTTCCCGTCCAGTGATCCACCTCTAGGTACCATCCGGCTCCAGAGCCTCCACCTCGATCAGCGATGTCCGTCATCTGCATCCAACACAACGTAGTGCGGGCATAGCCCGTGAATGGGTGAGTATACAATAATTAGTATGGATCCCGAGACCCCTGATGGTCTACTAGAATCCACGAAATATAAACCAAAAAGGAATGATACAATCACAACGTATCATACCACTCTACTTAGGTATATGCCCATACATATACCTAAGTCATAAATTCCAGTTCTGCTCCAACTCACGATCCCAAGTTCAACCTTGTCCACATAGGAAAGAACAACCCAATCAATATAGGAAAACACAACCCAATCCAAACAGGATAGAATGTCAATCATATCAATGATAATGATTGAATGTCAAGACTCATCTCACACAGGTACAATACTTTTGAAGAGAGGTGGATATGATTAGATGTAGCTGCTGAATCATCTCCTCTGTCGACCCCAGGTAGGATCCCAGTACAAATGTCATCACTACCGATTCCACGGAGGATCCAAGTATAGTAGCCATTGCTGCCGAACGCATGGAGGATCCTATTACGGTATTCGTCCTCATCGAACCCACATGGGATCCTTGTATGGAAGTCGTCATCTTCGTCGCAGCCAGCTCTATTATTCCCGCACACAATACGCTCGATTTCGGGATGGTCCGCTCCATGATACAAGGGGTTGATAAATCAACTATCACAAATTCCAGAGTTTATGTATCAAAATGTTCCGTCTCGTCAAAAGTTACTCAACGCGATAGACGGCGCGTTAATCGGATGCCCGGTCTGAGGGTTATTGGCATTTTCATCCTAGGGGCCTGGTTGAGTTTTAAGCTAAAACCAACCCGAATGTACTCCATATACTTCCAAACCTCTAGAAAAGCAATCCAAACAAACCTTCTCACTTGTAGGAATCCAACAAATTCGACGACATGTCAATCGAAAATCCGGAGCTCATTATAAGTGTTTCCGCTCCGAGGGCCCGGTTGGTTTCGTGTTCAAACCAACCCATCAATACCAAAATTTCTCCAAAACCATGAGTGTAATATACTAAACCGACCGTCTCAGTCCAAGGATCCCAAATCAACTGACAATGCGTCGATCGGAGGTCTGTAACCCTTGTTATGGGGTTTTGAATGGAGCCGTACGAAAGTAGGGGGTTTGGGCCCAATCCGACCCGGCCCAATACCCCCTGGGTCGGCCCGAACCGGGCCCACCCGACTCGGGTCCGGGTCTTGCCCTTTAGGGAGAGGCCCAGCCCGGCTGGAGTGGCCTGACCCAGCACGGGCGGCCAGGCCCAGCGCGGGTTGTCTGGCTTGACGAGGGCGGTCCGGCCTAGCCCGAGCCGCAGATTGGCCCATGGCCGAGCCGGACGCGAGGGGTGGGGGGCACTGCCCCCTGATTTCCGAAACAGAGGACCCCTGTGGGGTCCACCCTAGGTATGCTGGCCGGGGTTTTGAACCCCCAAACTTCTAGGAAAAAGAAGGTCGTATTGGCTGGTCGGTGTGGCTGCCGAGGGCCCGGCCAATCCCGCCTCCTGGTGCACCAGTTGCCGGCCGAGTCCGGCCACCTCCTCTGCAACCGTCGCGGCCCCGGTCCGATCGGTGAGGTGTGCCGGCGCCACGCACCTCTGCTGCGGCCCACCCCAGCCACTGCCTCTTGGTACTCTGGCATGGCGTGATGGTGCTGCGCACCACCTCCGCGGTCCGTTCGTGCTGCGGTTCCTTCGGATTCACCTGCGCTGTGCGACGGCGCCGCACATCTCTGTCGCGGCCCGCTCTGGCCGCGGTTCTCTCGTCCCCGCACGGTGCATCGGCACCACGTCTCCTCCATTTCCAGCCATAAAGAAAACCGACAAAAAAAAGGGGAGGAGGTTTGGCCATGTTTGTACGGTCTGACCTCCTCCGTTATATTGATAACAAGAGGCAAAAAACACGAGATGATCGACGATAGAAAAAGTGAAAATTTAATTGATTAATTTTGGACTTAACCCTAGGTCGAAGAAATTTGCGAAAGCTAGCATCGCAGGGGTGGTTTCGATGATGGATTTGGAATGCGTCCAAGGAGGTGATGAAATTTCACACAAGATGTGGAGAGGGAAATGAAGAGAATTTCGTTCACTCCTTATAGTGATGGTGTTCTTTATCGATGTCTTGACGTTCTCCAACGAAGGAGATGGAGATCTTCAAGACATTGAGCTTTCATCCCAAAGTCTCCACACAATGAAACATTCAAAAATAAAATAAGGATTTTGCCATATTTTATTTACTTATACCTATATTTCAGCATTTCAAAATTGTAATTCACTTAATTAATCTTGAGTTGTCAAAATGAATGGGGTGTTAAGTTGGAATTATTAAAGTGAGGGAGAGTCACACAATTTAAGAGGGGAGTTTAGAGGAGTTAGGGAATTTGAAAATGTGGGGGCTCGTGTCAGACCCACCTTCCTCATAACCACACATGTGAAGTTGGGTGGTCGTGGTCCCCACCAACAACTTCCCATGAGAGAGTTTAACTACCATGGATAAAATAAAATTGCACACAATTTTATTTTACATATCATTTAATCCCCAATTTTTTTAGAACTCCTCCCATGCAAATGCAACTCCAAAAAATGACATCCTAAGAAATTATCGGTGCTACGGTTTCATCGGTGACCTCGGATTTCGATTCCAAGCACTGGTTCAAAGGTTGGAAAAAACCCACTCGTTCGTTCATAGAATGTACTCAAGATAAACTTTATAAATTGATTCTAGGCACACCAGGCCTCAGAATCAGGTTCCATCAGAAACTGGATACTCGTGAAATCCCAAAGAAATTATGAAAATAAATTCCTCAAAATTTACGGGTCTTTACAATATAATATATAATTTCCATTAATATAATAAACTAATAATATTTAATTTAATTTATTAGTATAAAATACATTTAATTTATAATAATAGTTTTTTTATAAAAATATTTCATTTTTGTTCCATTGATTTTTATATACATATCTATTTAACTAGAAACCAATAAATTCAGACCTAAATTTTCAAAAGTTATTTATTACTATTTATAAACACAAATTTATCATGTAATAAATATTTTAAATTTTAAATAATAATATTTTATGTATTCAGTAAAACTCATTCTTGCATGTAATACAAGCCATTGAAGAATGTCACTGATTCATGTAATGCATGATAACATAGTTTTTATTTTAATTAATTCTATATAAAATATTTAATTTATTTAACATAGTAAATATTTCTAGAAATTTTGGATTTTATGTTCCCTTCTACAAATGATGTTTTTTGTGACAAATGCATTTAAAAAAATTTCCTTTTATATTTTTAGCGTGTTACAAAAAGAATCCTAGATTTATTATTTAAAAAACATCTTAAATAATTAATAATTTAATAAAGGTTAATAAATATTTTGTTATATAAAATTTTTTTTATTCTTATTTTCAACTCCATTAGATATTTTAATTCCAAATAAATTTAAATTAAATAATATTTAGATTGATATAACAGATTAAAAAATATATTAATCATTTAATAAACATTTACTGTATATGTACATATTATTTGAATAGAAACACATTTTTAAGGGAAACCATTATTCATATCCTTTTTGGAATATTTTTAAATTAAATTTTACCATCTATCTTTTGAATTTTGAAAAATGGATTCCATATGTTGTGATATACTCTCTAATCATTAGGGATTCATTGAAGGATTATTTTACCATTAAATTAGAATAGTATCTTCCATTGAAGCTGAATTATGTGAAATAATTAATTCTATTAAATATGTTATTCAATATATATGAAATTTCATCTTTGTGGAATCAGAATATACTACAGCGGTTCATATTATTGGGACTCGAACCAAAAATGTTCCATAGATAATGATTCCTTCCAAGATTGAATGACTCTTTCTATCTATAATTACTCATTTATATGTCACTCGTGTTTTCATGGAAACCAATCAGGTTTCTAAATCCATATCTAGAAGAGCTATTACAGAGGCCTCCTCACGATGATCATTTCTTACTCTGAGCTTTCACTATAGTTTTTCATATTTTGATACATGTGGTGTTTTTCATTCTTATCATGGTATGCCCCTTTTTACAACGAAGTTCATTTTTTTCTGATAATATTAATCATAATATGCCCTATCTGGGTCCTTAACGTATTGTAAGATCACATTTGTGGGTATGTGAGAACCCTTATAAAATACACCATTCCAACAAAAACATTATTGAAAAAACTCATTCATGTTAATTGTATAGTGACGTAACCCCCCAATAAAAACATATTATTTCTTATTATACCACTCCAAATAGTTATCATTTTTTTCCACATGAAGAATACTCTTAAATATATGGTCAACATCTTGCCGGGAGGAGTTAGTCATCATTCCCCTTCTAACTTTTATTTCCCATAGTGCATAATTAGATCCCCTAGCCTTCCATTTTTACCGAATAACTATCATTTTCCTTTTTTCTATTTTTATAGCTCATGATGTTTCCTTTGTTTTGTATATATATGAGTAATCCTTCATCATCTTGGATTTCATCACTTTGGTCAGGATATAAATCTTTGAATCAAAACTTCATTTTTCCCACCATATATCCACAGTCGATGAATTTTTTTATATAATTCTATTAATATGAGTTTATCAATAGTATATATTAGAATATAAATAGTATTTTTAAATATTAAATATTTATATTCATCATGTTAATTTAAAAAATTAATTTTTATGAAAAAATAATCAATATAAATTCAAACATAATGTCGCTGCAGTATTTTTCATCTTTGGGAAAATCAAATAAATGAAATAAAAATTATTGACAGAAATATAATTTTATATAATAAGGGTAAAAATAAATTTTTAAACATTACCCTGACATAATTAATTTTTTTAAAATAATTGGATAAAATTATAATTTTAATCTTTATATTTTTAAATTTTATGCAAAAAATTGTTTAATACATTTTTATTACTATTATTTGAAAAACATAATATTTATTAAATCGTAAAAAATAAAAAAACACATTATATTCCTAAAAATGATTAATAAAGGCTTTATAATATCATATATTGTCTGTTTCTATGTCATTTTTCTTTTTTTAGCATCTACGTTGACATTCTTGTTGACACGGTATGTTTTTAAAGGGTTAATGTGGTGTCAAACAGCAATGATAAGGGTTAAAATGTGATATATAAATTTCTGAATATTATTTTTGTAATATTATTAGATAAATGAATAAAATAAAATTAACGAAATTATTTTTTTGTTATATATTAATTTATAAATAATTTATATTAATTTAATGGCTTTATAAATTCCAAGAGTGCTCATTACCCTCTTTAAAAAGGTAACCACTTAATCTAAATAATTTTCACTTAAAAGCCCATTTTTCCCCAGTAACAACCCAAATAAATTCCTAGAATCCCTATTTTAATTATAGTTTAATTGTTTTAGGTACAACAATATAAATAGATGTCTTATGTTTTTTATGAAAAATAATTTTTTTAATTAAGAAGTATAATATTTACCCTTTAATTTAAGTTTTGTTTATTCTTCCACCACCATAAAAAACTCTTTAACCATAGGTAAAAAATTTCATTATTATATCCCATATACATAAATTTTACAAATATAATTTTCCATTCAATATCCATCTCCTCTTCTATAAACTGTTATATGAATCCTCTGTTCATGTTTATAGAGTACTACTACCTTCCGGACTAATATAATTTGTTCCATCACCATATCACATGTATAGATTACAATGATAAAATTAATCATTATATATTAAATTCGTAACATATTTTTCATTATTAAAACATAATATATCATTTACATTTATACAATTCCATGTACTGGAAAATGAAAATGTCTTTCAGGTGTACGTGTGGACTACCACCTCAAGAAAGTGATGTGATCTGTTTTTCAAAATGAAATAATATGGATGATATGATTTTATATATTTAATGAAATAATATGATATATATGATATTATTATCATTATATAAATAAAAATATTTACCTTTTTTTATAATGATCGTTGATAAAGTGAAACATTACTCAAGTGTGTGTATGTCCCACCACCTCCTGGATTGTAACACATATCATTTTTAATACCAAATTTAATATTTGGATTTAATAGAATAATTATTTTGTAAAATTTATAATTATTGAATTTTTATTATTATTGATATGGTGGAGAAATATCCAATTTTATCATTTCCATCAGAACTAATTAATTTGGGAATTATGAATCGAATATTGTAAAAACATCCAATGTGAACATAAATGAATAAGTACTTACATGTTATATGGAAATAAATGGTAAAAAAGTAATAATTTACATGAAAAGGTTATCATTAATCTAAATAAATATTATATATTTATTATTCATAATTATAAATAAACTATATGGCATGTTTAACTCAAGGTAAGAGACATTTTTTTGAATTATCTTTTAATGTTTCCCTTTAATATATCTTTCACTTAAAAATGAATATTTTATAAAAATGTATTCGAAATAAATTTTAATCATATCATATGAATTATGGAAATCATATGTACTTATTTTTTTCGTTTTACCAAATGGTTTTATTAGAATATTTTTGTCATTTTCTAAATGATATAATTTGTGACATTTTCAAAAAATGTATAAGATGATTTTTGTTAATAGATCAACGTATGAGATTCTTCCACCTTCACAACCACTGTTTTTTTGAATATTTTATTACATATTTAAAACTATATTTAAACAAAATATTATTCCATTACAATTTCACGTATTATTAAATGACAAATTTCAAAATGAAAAATTTATTTAACTCAATTACATTTTTATTAATATGTTGTTTGAGGAATTTTGTTATTGTGATTATGTAATGAATCGTGAACATTATTTGGATTACTTATGGATTAATTATATAAAAAGGGAGGTTTTTTACAGTATTAATCAACTATGGGATGTTCCATAATAATCTATGTATGGTTGGGTCCATGATAGTCGTCCAATGTATTGTGCTTATACGTCGACCAGATGGTTATGAAAAATGTGAGACAAAGTAACTGATTAGGTTTATCGTAAAATATAACTGGATTATAACAGTGATGGACATCCATGATAATTGTATATTGTAATTCTATGATAGTGTTTCAAATTTCATCATGAATGTCTTCCAGGAAATTTTTTGATGGTTACTACAAAATTATGCTGTAAAGGTTACTCCATATATTAGAGTGAAAAATTTTCTATTTAAAAATAATCTTCTGATTTCAAGGTGGTACAATTGGGATACCATACCCTCAAGATAAATATAGAACAATGATTTAATTATTATCAAAATATATAAATCATAATAAGTATCTAAAATTTGATGTTAAATCATCACAATGTAATAAATAACAATCATCAAATATATACAGCCACATATATGAAATGATGTAATCTAATGAATTTATCAAATGGAGACATGCATGTATAGTTGTATGAATGATTAAAAGTACATATGTGAAAAACATCATAACTCAGGATTTTGTTTCCCTGTTCCCACTCTATAATCACTCATGCATTAATAACTATGTTCTTTACTGTATCACTACCTACATCTACATAATCTATTCGGGTACCAACATCAGCCAAGATATTGAGTTATAAAAACATAGTAGTAAACAACAAATGGTTTTTATCAATACTATGTGTGTGCATAAAATATTACTAGTGTGATGATAATAATGGTATTTTGTATAAAAATGGTCAAGGGGACAACTCTATTTTCTGAAGGGCATTAGGCTAGCAGTTCCTAATTCAAGTTGTGCTTTATAATCTATAAATATTTCACCACATATATACATATATATCACCTATATATGTAGTAATGTATATATTCAGATATATGGATACTTCTAGATGTCTGGACAAGAGGTGTAACTCAGGCATCCATGGTTACTAGCAAGTGTCATTCATGTGTCAAGGGACATCATTCCCAGTATCATAATAGTATGGATGACTTGTTCATGTATTGTAATAGTATGGACATCATTCCCATATGTCTTTTTAGTAGTGTCATCTTTCCCACATATCATAATCTGTATGTTTCATTATTCCCATTTACCATATGATATAAGGATTTTCATGCCCAAGTGTCACAGATGTAATGGACGTCTTGCCCTTATCACATTACAGGTACTTTGTACCCATATATAAAAAAATTAGTTTGAAGATGCCTAAAGTATATAATATGTTCTCCACTCATGAATTGCAAATCAAAATTAGTAAAAATGAATTTTTGATAGGAAATAGATAGTTCTAAAATCTATAGAATATCTCATTAATAATGGTGTAACCATTTTCCAATTTTTAAACATGAAATTGTCAAACCCGTCACATCCATTAATTTCATTATATTCTTAAAAATTATGAGTCCCACTAAAACCATATATAATATTTTTTCCCATTTACAAATTTATAATAATAATAAATATTCTATAGGTACACCACACGGGTTGGTAACAAATTGATGGGGCCTATCCCAATTAGATTAAATGCGGCTCTATGTTCTCTCTAAAAAGGTTATCACATTATACATTATTTATGTTTATTGTATAGAAACACGGAAAGAATATATAATGTGTAATCAAAAAACAATTTATAAGGAATAAATACATAAGGGATAAATGTTATACCTCTTATCTTATTCATGTATAGGATAACTCATCCTGTATCAGCCTTCAGTTGGTTTAGTTTGGAAAACACAACAAGACAAATGGGAACTATGGAAATAATTGATATTAGATCACTACAAAATAGAAAATTAAATATAAAGAAGTAAAATTAAATATTTTTATGAAATGGATAAGATATGGAGTAGAGTCTTATGAGACAATCTGGTCCTGATTCTGAGTCTATAAAAACGAGTTTTTAATAATCATTGATTGATTCCATGGGAGGAGATATCTTAATGGATGAATGAGGTGATTATGTTTTTTGGTGGAGGAATATGAAAATATGGGTAATTTTATTATTATTTTAATTTAAAATCATCATATTAACAAACATATAGGGTCACCCATTTTGGATGAACTATTGTAAATTTTTTGTTCCAATTGTGGGCTATGAATTGCCAAATGACACCCTTATATGGTAATTGAACACGGTTAGAAAAACTATGTTACAAATGCATATTTTTTCTCTATTAAAATGAAAAAAAGATATCAGGGTTGTTTTTACTAGGTCTCATATTTACAGAAAACCATACATCCCTCTTCTTCTCGCTAAAACACCAACACAATTAATAGAAGAAATCCGGACTAGGATATATAATTACTACTAACTACACATCCCAGCTATTTTTCTCCCCATCTAAACTTTTGAGCACCGAACAAGCGCCAAAAACTATTTTCCTCCAAATCAAAAATATTCATTTATAATAGGACATTACAATGGAGTTAAAAAATAAAATGATATATAATTCATTGAAATGTGGATTCTGATAGTCATCCCCCATAAAATAACTCTTCTATATGATTTCCTTTTAAGGGTGGTCAAATGATTATGAGAATTTTTTTTCCCAATTTCCACATTTTTCATGCTCCCACACACATGTATCAATTTTTACATGGTTGTTCTACATATCACTCATACTAATGGAGTAAGATAGACTCCGAGAGCATTTATGATCTAGTTAGTGATGAATATACGAAATTCCACAGAGGATCAATCATCATCTAATTAAATATCCTAGAGATTAAAAGAATGATATAGGTTAGTGTGATAATAGAAATACTATGTAACATGGAAGACATTATACATGGAATTAAATATCTAATATAATAAAAAAGAAAGGTTAATGGCCCATGTCTATCCATTATATCAAATGACACATTAAAACATGGTGGTAAATTCCCCTACGTGTATATCAATCAATTCCCAAGTATGGTTGATACTTGTAAGAAATCACAATCCCCTAAAACAAATTTTTGTGGTTGTTGATATTAATAAACATATTATTTCTAACAATGCTATGTTTTAGACCAACATTTCATGATCAAATTTACCTTCTCAAAAGTCTCTTGTATATAACAATGCTGGAGTTAAACTACAAATCCTTCCTCTAGAAGGAACAATGGTGAATATAATGAACAACTATATAATTCCTCACATGAAACCATAATAATTATTTCATCAAATTTACAATTATTTAATACTCAAATAGAGATATATTTTTCTCCTAATAAAACATTATTTCAAAGGTGCATGCTTGTTTCATGTCCTCCAATACCTATATAATCTATTGTGATTGGACATATTTTTTGGTGTGAATGGTTGTGCTTAGAGTCACCATTTTATGAAACGTTTTATAACCTATATTATTACCTCAACATGAAATTATCATCCCTACTTGATATGATAGTATTAGGGTCCTTCTGTAAGTGTATAATCTTAAACACATATGCTCTTCACATATCATTATCTGAGTAAGTATCGTTGATATGAATAAATTGTGATAAACACATATGTTGATCCATAAATACCCAACCCACCTCACAACACCCCTGAGACATTGGTAATCAATCTAAAAAATCCTTAATGATTTCATCCTCTTTCCATTTTAGGACTGGTAATGGATGTAACATGCTAGCGGTCTTTTGGTGTTTCTTCATCATCTAATAACTGGTTCAACACCTAGTGATAAAATATTCAATATGGTATTTCACCCTAGGACAGTAATTCTGATAGTGCATATAATGAAACATCATAGAGACACCTGGGATAAATTAACACTAATAAGAATGTGAATATATCAAAAAAATCCACTATCATATATCTAGGAACCATGATACATAAATGTAATAATAGGATTTTGTCTCAATCAATGCATCAATATTATGAGCACCCTCACCAAAGTACTATATTATCAGACCAAACCTTCATAGATTATGAACATCCTTATCTTCAATGTATCCATGTGTGAAGAGGTAAATTTAAAGGATAAAATTAAAGGCCTATCATGAATCTCATGAATCTCAATGTGTATATCAATATGAAGAAACACCAATTTCTATTAAACATTGTCATCCGAAATAGCATGTTCCTTTATTTTAGGGCTCATTGCATCAACAACCGCATTTTCTATTATAGACATATAGGTAAGAACAAATTCAAAAGATTACAGGTATCCATCTCATTTTTTGTTGTATATGATTCATGTAAAGCTAAATAAATATATATTCGGGGATAAAATGGTCTCTAAGAACCATGATGTTCTCTCCCATATGACAGTACCCACCAAAATAAATTGAATTAACAACTACTACAAGATTGAGGTCATGTGATGGGTAATTATACCTATGTGCTCTCATCTGGAGATACTTTTACACAATGAATTGATCCTCTTAAATTAAAAAAAAACCCAATCTGGTTCTTGATGCATCATTGAACACTATATAGCATATTCTGGCATCTGGTAAAATTAATATCGGTGTCAAAGTGAATATATCATTATTTTCCTAAAATTTTTTGTTACATGCATTAAAAAATATAAAATTTACAACCAACATAGTTAAAATGTTATAGGTGCAACTATGCATGATAAATCGGGAATTAATACCCAGTATTACCTAGATAAACTAAAGAACTATGTAAACTTAATATATTCTTGTGATTCTCCCATGTAACTACATCACTCACCTATATTGGTTCAATTGGTAGTCATTAATTTGAGATAATATGTCGTAGAAGTTTAATATCAAGATCCAAAAGAAGAAATTTATTTAACATAGTGTATAACAGATTCTATCTCAGTTTACTCAATATGATCTCAAGATGTTATGTGTGTTTGATTGGGATATATGAATATAATAAAATATCTCCAAAAAACAATGTTAGTTAAATCATAGTAGGTATAAAGAAACCTATTAATTGATTCAATTTAAATGGAGGAAACATTCTTGAGAATGAACAAAAAAAAATATTCATTTAATTTTATATCATTTGAAAATATTTATTTGGAATATCTAAAGGCCTGAATCACACCTAAGTGGAGCCCTATCATTGATCAATCTTCAAAAATACAATAGATCCTCAGAGATCATTAAGGAGATCATTGAATTTTAGTTATTGATACTAGTTCATCAAAGTTATTTTACTCAACCTATGGTAATCCATATAGTGACTATGAATTCCATCGACCTTATTGGCCCAAAGGACAGGTGGACCTTATGGAAGAGTAGTATGCCATATAAAAACATTAGCTTCTATGTAATTTTTCTACCTCATGATTTCTTAAAACCAATTAGTATCCATCATATATATGGAAATGAATATTTGTGTAGCTCTAGGAACTTGATTTATATTTATTTCTACCTCTCTCATAGAAGGTGGCTTATAGAGTTTATCAAGGCAAACAATCTTTACCAAGCGAGTACGGGATAAAACTATGTATGATGTAATCCATGATCATCCATATATAAATCTAGGTGGTAAATACACCTTTTCATAGATTCTCTAGTCCATATATACATTTTGGTACATCACAGTTTCCATTATGAGTATAAATAACTACCTTTGGTGATGTGAACGACACCATATGCTGATAAAAATCCAAAGAGGTATCGTAGGAACAAAACATTACATAATGAGAATGAAATTAAATTCCATCATATCAAGGATAAATATGACACATAAAAATATTGGATTTCTTCCTCATGGTGAAATAAATTTCACTATAATACATTCTACAATCAAATCCTCAATTAGTTATCGAGTGTCTTTATGCCACAAAAGTACTCATTAAATTTCCCAAGTATTTTCACAATTGACCGAGTTAAAATAGAAGATGGGGAACCCATTAAAATAATGATAATGAAATATTATTTTATTATATAATTGTTTCATAAATCAGACGTTTTCTATAACTACACTCCAATGGTATAGGCTACACCAAACACATTTGGCCTAATCATTGGGATCGTGCTACAAACTGACGACCAAGAGTGATTCCTCTATTCTGGCATAGGATTTCGGATTTATGGGTACATATTCTATGGATTTATCATCTTCATATTCATCCTATATTTATCATACAACATTCTTTGGAGAGGTTCTCATGATCCAGCTCATGAAGGCCTAACTTCTACGGATCCTCTCCCACCCGGAAAAGATAGGAAGATATTAAAAAATTACAAAGTTTCACCAAACATAGACATCCTAATTACTCAATAGGGTGTTTGGAATAATATGTATTCTTATACCCTTTTTTACCATAATATTGACGATGGAAAAAATGTTCAATGGTATTTAAATGGCTATCATTTCATAAAAAAAGTGTCCATAGTGTCAATTCCGACTTCTAGTCAATCCACTTACATGTCTCAGTTCTAAACCTCCCTATATAACATCGTTAGTTTCTATCGTGTTTTTCTCAATGATAAGATAATGCTTCATTATATCACACATGATATTCTATCATAAATTGAACACTTGAGATCGAATTGGATTCCAAATCCATTCATCAAATAAAATGGATTTCATTATCTCAAGAGTAGTGTAAATATGTGAAAAACACTATATCTCTTGGAATAAAAATGAGAAGGCCATAAAATAATAAAACCCTAATATAGGATCATAAAATTCAATGAATGATATAACTTTAGAACCTAATAGTGGAAATAGTTATACAAGATATACTGGAAGTCCCTCTCAGTTACATACTAATACAAACCTTTCTAGTGTAGAATATCTCACCACCATTTGGTAGATCCTATTAGAATACATGTAGTGTTATTAACTTTATTATTTGGATGTGTAACCAGGTTCTCAACTATATATACGAGTATCCCAATCCATAACTCTTATTTAGGGGGGGGGGCATCCCCTGATGAAGTGGGTGGTTTCTGCTACTGAAACACCCAGACCAACTCACTAATAATGTGGACATTCATGGATCTCCCTCTATAGTAACCATAATAACTATTTACTCCCCTAAAAATTGGGAATAATTTACCAAATTGGGGATAATATGTGGTTCCATAGGTATCTCTACAATAGGTATCACTAGTGGGACTTTTCCCATTACTTCTAGAGCATGGCCTTCACAACCTTGATGGATGAATACTATAAGACGACATAGCGGGATAGCAATTAATATTAAAAGAACACTAATTAGATTGTTTTAGATATTGGTAATGATCATATATACATTAATATTCTAGGAAAAATAATTCCTATGTGAATGTCACGCCCCTCTTTTTGTTTCTAAATACATGTTTTTGTGACATAGAGATTGTAAGAATACAAAATATACTTCCTACCTACCACCACTATTCCTAGCTCTTGTTAATTTTCACTAATACAATTCCATGGCCCTGTTATATAGAGTCTAGTTTTCAATTTTTTGATGAAAGTCCCTTAAAATATAAATTTTCATCCATATTTAACACGGACAATTTAATATTACAATTTATTTTCATTTAAATTCATTTAATATATATAATAAAAATATTATATATATTGAAATTTATGGATCACCACATCCAATTTACGTGGGCCCAATCAAATTACAAATTGATGTATATAATCCATTTAATACCAACTAAATATTTATGAATTATTTGCATTAAATGATAGCCTAATTACAAAGAAATAACTATTATGTGAATAAAACATACTACATGAAAAAAGTGTGGAATGTATAATTGGTTTGGAATAATACCTGAAATATAGATCTTAATGTGACTATGATGACTCATGATGCAATATATACATTAAATATTGTTGCAAGGATAAAAAACAGTCCTCCTTGAAATTAATAAACATCCCACGCCATGTGTATCACCAAGAGGTGGAATCATATCATCTATAATATGATTAAACCAGCGCATGATATGGCATCCCTAGTAATTTTTATTATCATTATATGTGGTATAATTACTTCTAAGAACATTTTTCAAACAAAATTAAAACTCAACCTAGTCTCTATTATACCATAAAAAATATTGACCCAAATAAACTAAATCTCTAATGCCACTTTGTGAAATCCGAACCTGGGTACCCATGAGCAGTGCCCCATGTTGGTGTGTGAGGTGGACTCAAGTGTGAAACATTGTATACTAGGGGATGCTGACTAGAAGTGTGGGTACATGTTGGTACAGTGGAGATACTATACCCTCAAGACCAATTTATCATGATGGTGTAATAAATTTATAAATAGTGGGAGAATAATGAATAACAAACCATGGAAGTTAAATTATCCTAAGTTAATAAATATCTTACATAATGATATCTAGAATCATGTATACATGGATGTAATGTCATGTATCTATAAAAATGAAATAGGCATGGATGTAAGAATTCATGAAATAGAGTATATCTATTAAATTTAAATCAATACTTATAAGACATTATACAGTACCAACATGTGCCTTTGCTCAGTCACATGTTTCCCCAATCCCACGCTATAATCACCCATGTATCAATTATTTTTTCTTTTCCACTATCCCTACCTACATCCATAAAATATAATCAGGTACCATCAGCATCCCAGATAGGGTGTGAGATTAACTCAACATTCCACCACCAATGGGATCTATAAATATCAAGTCGAAGCATATAATATGATCAATGTTGAGCTAAAAATAGCATGTAGTAACAAAATTTTTAATGGTGGTTGAAAATAGTTATTTAATGGCACTAAACTGTGAAAAATAACCATATCTGGATATATATATATATATATGTGGTATTTCTACATAGTGACTTATACATCCATATATATGGATGATATAAGTAGTTTGAACCTGAGGTGTAACTCTTGAATCCATAGTTAGAACCATGATTCTTTCATGTGTTATGGGACATCATGCCAAGTCTTTAAATAGTAGTTCTCTAATAAAAATGTATCAAAATAGTACAGATTTCATGCCATTGTGTCATATTAGTAGTGTCTCCATTCCAATTTTTCATAATCGATGATGGTCGGAATTCCTATTCACTGAAATCTATATGGGTCATCATGCCCCTTCATCATATTTCATAAGGGTATCCATGCACTTTCATCATACGATATAAAGGTATCCATTCCCAATTATCATAATCTATAAGGTATTCCATGCCAAAATGCCAAATATATAAGTGACTCCATCACAATGTATCAGAGTATAGTTATTTAGTGATATTTTTATATTATATGGAATCTAATGTTGTAACCAGTATAGGGACTCTAATCCAATTTCAAAGTAAATGAATTCAAGGACCTTATCTAAAAAAATTAGGGTCATAATGGTTGAAGTGTATAGTAGCGTCTCCATGCCCAAATTATAAATCATAATAAATCAACAAGAATTAGTCATGTAAAATATTAATTTCTAAATTTATTATCATTTTTATTCAACAAGGTCATATCAATTTACCAATTTTGAAAAGTGACATGGTTGTACCACACACTTTCATTTAATTCATTATATTCTTCACAATGATATGTAAATTTGAAACCATATAAAATATGAATTTTCTATTAATAAATTTATACTAATAATGATAATTCCATTGGATCACCTCAAGGGGTGGCTATAATTGATGAGGACCTACCACAATGAGATTAAATGGGGTGTTATGTTATCTCTATGAAATGATATGCAATTAAAAATGATTAATGTGTATATTTATAGAAACATATGGGTAATCTGCCATGAATAATCAAAACACATATTATCCTGTAAAATGAATCAATGTATAAAAACTAGACCACTTTCGTTATGCGTATTGAGGAAAAGTCATTTAATATCAACCACTTGTTTTGTCTGGATTGAAAGAAAATAGAAAACGTAGAAAATAACCTTTGAAATGGAGAATATTATATCACCAGAAAATAGTATATTAAATAAAAATATGAAACTATAATCGATCCGTTATAGTGGAACACATACTCTTCCAAGTCTACATGGAAGAGTATAAAATGAACCTATATTGATTCCATGGGAGGAAATCTATCAAGGAAGTAAGGATTTTTTATTTTAAAATGTGGGAGGAAAAAGAATATAAGGTTAAAAATAAAATATTTTTATGGGGAAATTTATATTTCACACAAATTTCAGATGTCACAGGGTTTGGTGATATGATTGGGCAAACTATGTTCCAACTTTGTGTCATGCACTGCCTAAATACCCCGATTGCAAGGTCATCAAGTATAGTTAGAAAAATTTTCATATGACTATAAATTTTAAATATTTTAAAACCTAAAAAAAATTCATTGGAAGGTTACCTAAGTTTCATGATTAGCTAAAACTGTGTGGCCCTCTTTCGAACAATGAAACACCCCCACACAGTTAGGATAATCCATGTAGACTGGATGACAAGGATTCTACTAACCATGTAGCCTAGACATTTCTACCACATGCTGGGGTTACCAACTCTAAATAATATCTATAAATCATAATTTTTTTTACATTATCCTCAATTGGAATTCAAATTAGTTCCAAATTAAGGAGTTATACCAAAATTAAATGTATCTATAATATAGTGAAACATCAAGTTCGTACATGTTTTCTATTGGGGTTTTATGAAAAATAGAGACAAGGACTGGGTCAAGATGAATATTTTTTGACAATTCATGAAAATAAATTATGATGAACACAAATTTGGTTTTTTATGGAAAAGATATAATGGTTAGATGTATCCACTTTTAAAATACGGGTTTAATATTAATGAAATTTTCCAAATTCGATAAAATTCTAATCCAATAATAAATTTGGGAAATGAATGTGAATTATGAATAATGACACTAAATTATATTTTTTTCATATATTTTCACCTTGATTGATAAAATAAATCTTTTTCAGTGTCGAAATAATTTCATTGTGTACATGAATATCAATATAATTGTCCTTTTTTTAAAATATTATCATAAAAAACCATCCACCCATTAAATATACACCTTTATACGATCTGAAATCTTATAGAAATTTTTCGATAATAATTATTGAAACATATATCAATTTATGAATTATAGTTCTCACTATAATTCAGCATAATTATATTTTTATTTGTTATTTTCATGTAATCCATTGTTAAAACAAATTTCAAAAGATTAAATATTCCAAAAAAGAGTATGCTTGTAAATTAAACTCATCAAATTTCATTTAATATTTCATGGATCCATAGAAAACTTATATTTTAACAATTGTAGATTCTATGATTCCAAAAATAATTTGGATTCCCAAGGATTTACAGATAGAGTAGGGGTTGAATTAGGGTATCAATTTTTGTTATATTTCACACTTGAACAACCATTACCATTTATAAAACTAATCAGATATATTTTTTAGTGATTATTTCTCCATTATACTGAATTTTAGAAATGTTTCTTACTAAATTCTATAAATACACACCAAAAACAAACTAATCATAATGATAAGGGTTATTTTGTGTTGTTTATGGTTAAAAAAATGATATATCGTGAGCCTGATCTGGAAAACTCAATATTACATGATCCATTAATCATAAAATAATCTAATGAGCCTAGAATATATATGAAATAGTGTTTTATACAAATTTATTGTGGTTAATGTAATGTTATCCCATATAACTAAAATTATTCTCATAAAAGGTAATGTATATAGAATATTCATCCATTTTAATATGGATTCAATTTTCGTTTGACAACCTCAAAATTCACTTATTCAGAAATGAATTTATCAAATAGTTGCTAGTGAATATAATCATTAAATACAAAAACCCAAGACTTTTTTATATATTTATCATGATTATATAATAAATAATTTAACATTAATCAATAATAAAATTCTCAAAGAACATTATAAACAACATACTAGTATTCATACATTACATGTGTTTTACTAACATTTTCTTTAAATTCATGGAATTTTTTGATAAAGATCCTATAAACATGATCATTATCTTGAGAATCATCATAATCCCCATACTCTATTATATTATTTAATATTCATTAAACACTTCTCCCACTCTCGGATACAGAATCCACAACTTTTACAATAGAGAAATTTGTATCGAAAACTAAAATTAAAAAACTAATTTATTCATCAATCAATTCCTTATTTAACCTAATATATATTTTATATTATGTTTTTCCAGTTTTATTTTATATTTTTTAGGTACTATATTAATTTATTTATAGAGTTCCTTGACACATCCACTAACCAACATAATTGAATATAAATGAAAATGGGGTTATTAAAAAATTACGGTATGATAGGGTGTATCATAATAAAACATGTATCTATTCCAAAACAATTTCATCTAATTTTATATATTAAAATATAATTTTACCATTATATAAATAAATTCAATGTGATGATTTTTTATAGAATCCCAATTTTATCATATCCTCTGATAATTTTTTTTTATTTTGGAATTGAGAAATCAATACAATATAGAACCTATATCCTTACAGGAATATTAATAGTCAAGTGTGGCTCATTATATTTTGTTATTATTTCATTAATGTTACAATTGTTACTAAATATGGTATAAATTAATTATGTTATAAAGATTTACGCACACTATAAGAATAAAATGGATCATTTTATCAATATTTCTCAAAATTTGTTTTTCGAGGATGTTTTATATTACAAATGGGATATCCCCATATTTAAAATGTAAATTATTGAAATTGTAAAATAGATATATTTAAAAGTGATATAAAAAATATCAAAATAGTTTTAATTGATAATGGTTGATCTTAACCAATCCTGTAATAATTTATCATAAATATATCAAGAAAAGATATTTTTATAAAAGGTAAATTGTGTCCATGTTAGGTAAATTTAGACTCCTCATACCAAAATTAGATATATATTTTAGGAAAAAATGTAGTTGAAATTATATGGATATTCATATATATAGAGATATATTATAAGATATAATTCATTATAATGTTATAAGAATACCTAAAAATATGAATATGGAGACCATGATTTAATTATTTTCCCTGTTGGGATATTTTTATAATTACATGTTCCAGTAAGTGGTGTTATTGTCCAATTCAAATGTAAATTTTATGATGAGAATCATTCTATTGAGTACCAATCCATGAACTGTACTTGTTTTCAGCTATTATATATCATATAAGACATTTATATTTCTAATAAATTATAAATTTTTAAACATGGAAAATATTATAATTTTCAATAAAAATCATTAAAATGAATATAACATTGATTAAATGAATGAGTAGACATAGATTTTTAATATTTTCTTGTAATTATGTTATAGTAGTTTAAAATATGGAATGGGGATATCTTAAATATGGGATTTTTTTATCATCAATAAATTTATAGTCTCAAAATTTTAGTTTACCAACATATTGAAGAATCTAATGAAATTAATGGAAAAGATAATTTATATAATATTTTACAAATTCATTATTGTGTATTTCATGATATAATAATATATTCACTCTTAATAGATGATTATAAGAACAATTGAAAATTTAAATGATGATAACATGTGAGAACCACATTTATATATAGTTTTCAAAACATAATATATGGATTTATTATATAATGTTATATGTAAATTTGGGTAAAATAATTTTATCTTTAGTTATTATATTAAGGTAAGAGAAATAAGTTATTGGGAGATACCAAAAAATATAGTCCAACTCATTAGATTCCTTATAAAAACCAAAAGTTATAATAATTTCATTCAAGAAATATGAAAATCAAATTCTTCCATGATACCTATTTCAAGGAAGAATATTAAATTTACATTTTAATATCATAATTTTATATTAATTGATTACATTATATAAATATTTGATGTATTAGAATTTATTTTATTTTATTATTTTTTTTTATTTTAGTTGGGGTAAAATTATTATAATGAATAATTAAATATTTTTTGGATTTTTTCTTGGAATATCACAGTAATTAATTTTCAATTATAAAAACTATAAAATATTATCCTTGAACATTATCATATATTCAAATATTGAAGAAAATTAAATTATTTGATTTAGTTTCTGTCTTATTTTTTAAATATTTCTTATAAACATTGTATGAAGTGAGACTATTTGGGAAATAAAGTGGAATTAGATAAAACTATAGACCTGTTTGGTCTTGTGGGATGAAATCCATAATATTATAATTTTATATGGACGTTTAAGGTGTTAAAATATAATGGGGAATGGTTCCTTAGATATAATTTTTTATTTATTTATTTGAAACTATCAATTAATATCTCTCACTATTTTTATTAAAATTAAATTTACATCAATAAATTTAAATATTTTAAATTTCAAACCAATATAATTATAGTAGAATTCCATTGCAATTAATTTTTTGTAATGATTAATATTAATAAATGATATATGTTTAAAGGTATACATATTCTCTATATGTATTTATAACATAAACATAAAACTGAAAAAGACTAATATTTATATATTTAATCCAATTATTCATAAATATATAATAAAATAAAAACATTCTAATTTTATGTTGTATTATTATTAATATCATAGAGAGAGTATAAGATGGATTTTTGTTAAAATATAGAAACAAATTAATTCATGATTAATCCTACAAAATCTTTTGTTCCATTATTTATATGATATTAAAAAATTACATTATAACCACAAATTTTATTATATAATTCAAAATTTAGTAATATTATATAGAAAATATTATTTGACTATCATATTATCCCAAATATTAATTAAATTATTTTGTTAATGGCATAAAATGTACATGTTTTATACGTATAATGAAAAGAATATTTTATATAAATTTTAAGAGTTAGTAAAAATTTGTAACAATAATACACCACAATCGGTTAAGGTGATTGGAGGAGCACAGTTGTGACATAGTAGTGTAGTATGGTGGAGGGTGGTCTATTGAATTAATGATCTAGTGGGTCTGATATGACTATGTGTCCAAATCCAGGGTCTTAGTTTGGGGTACTATAGGGTACAACGAGGTCCTAATGTAACTATTTAACCATCATGATCCGGATAAGTCCATGTGGCATTATTTCCATATAGAGGAACAAAAAATACATCAATCAGTATTATCCATTGTGTTTAATATAATTAAAAAACATAAAGAACATCATCATGAAGGGTTATATCGAGGATAATTTTGAGAATACATACAAATATTATATGAACATTATTTATATGAGAAAAACGGTTTGAGTATAATACCACATCATTTGAATTGAAACAATGGGTTGGGGGATATATGGTTTTTTCATGGAACCCCATGATTGACTAAATTTGATTTGGTAATCTAGGTACATGTTCCATATTTGTATTTATTATTAATAGAATTTCTCATTTCATCATCCGAATACTATTTTAATAGTTATTTTTAAATTTTTATAACATATTGAACTCAAATATTACGAATTTAATCCCATGGAAACTCAAGGTAAAAAAATTATCAAAAATTAGAAATTCTTAAATGAATAATTATATGTAACATTCAACAATTATGTTTAATTTTGAAGTGAGTGATGGAATCATTATTGAATTATCATATTATACAATAAAATCTTCTATATAATTTAATATATTAGTGTAAATTATATATGATGATATTGATTACATTAGTTATTTTAAATTCTCTATGATTTTAATATTTTATTATTATAATTGTTTAATTTATTGTAAATGATGCATTGGAAATTTTATGTATATTGGATATTTATGAAATATAGTTTATCATGTAGAATTCATTTTAGGTTTTGTGAGTAAACATTGTGGGTTAATTTTTCCATTTGATAAGGGTATATATTTTTAGAATAATTTTATGATGAAAATATATATTTTTATTCCATTATACTCTCCCACATACCATAGTTTCTGTAAACTGATGATTACCAAGAACATACCTAATTATCAGTCACTATATTAGTTTAAGGGATTGAGCACACCTATATGTATATTTTACATTATTCACAACAACGGTTCTTGGGTAGATGGAATTATTGATACACATGAGTGTTTTATGTTAATCTCATTGTAATAGAGGTTGATTAAACCATGAATTTTAGAATCCACATTTTCATAACCATTGGATCGATTCTTAAAATGATGCATAAAATAAGTATTTACTTCTTACACATATCATTTGTTCAAGATAGACCAAACATAATGACTTTTTTATTTCATGATATTTTTATAATGAAATATTTCTTTGTTACATATTGATTGTGTTTCCCTAGACCCATACATCATGGACTAATTGTATAAATACATTCCTTTATACATATCTTAACATAAATATAACTCCCATGATGAAATATTTAGTGTAATTTGGAGGTTGGTAGTATTTTATATTTGACTCTCAATTTAATGTAAATTTTTTACATAGGGAATCTACTAACACGTAACTATCATATATGTATCTAATTGATTATAGTTTGTGGAGAAATGGGGAGGCATAGAAATGGGTATTCTATGAATCCTAGTAAGGGAATAATCAAACATATAATAATTAGAAAAAATAAATGTGAGTAATGAGTTATTCCATGATAATTTAATCATAATAGAATCTCACACAAAAGTATGGTATGATAAAACAAAATCATAAATTTAATGGTATCATAGTAATGTATTAAAACATAAAATATTGTATAAAACGTACATAAAGAATTACATGGAAATGTTTACAAAACAAAGTCATGATACATTCATTGGAATATCACCTATGTCCATCAATATAGTGTCAAAAAACCTATCACCAGTGTTTTAACCAATTATTCATACTACATTAACAAGGAATTAGATATAGTTGTCATAAACACATAATCTCATTATATTGTTTCATTACCCTATTCATTAGAGAGCTATCAAGGTACACCCTTAAAATGAAACAGTTATTGTGATCGATAATGGGGATAACATACATAAGTATTGTAACACCACAATCTTCCACGGTATACTTCTCTTTGAATAATACAATAGCATGTGTTGTACGCAACATCGAGTTCTAACACACCACGACCAATCAAACTAACCTTTATAAATAGTAATACCCACTTTTTGAAATTTTATAAATTTTATCTTATAAAATGTACTTCATTTTTGGATTATGAATATAGATATTATGTTATGGTTAAATTTTAATATTTTACTGAAAATTTTATATTTTTGATGAATAGTGAAAAACACTAAGTTAGAGTTTAAAACCAAATTTTTATTTATACAAATATTTTTTTTATTTAAATTTTTTGAGGTCAAAATAGATACATAAATACCTATAAAAGTTCAACACAATTCATTGGTGTCAGTTTATAATAACTTTTGATATATATTAATTTCATTGAAATTTTATCGTCTTTTACCCACCACCTAGGAGCATTTGAAAATTAAATAGAACTTAATTTTACCTCTTATGTGAGTTGAATTTCGAAAATAAAAGAGACACAGTTGATATCATTAAGTAAAATGTGGTTCTATGAGATGAAAATAATATTTGGGGAATAGTAACTTTTGACTTTTATATACCGCAGTTAAAGATAAATAGGGTAATAAAAGGTAAAAAGAATATTATAATTACACTAAAACATGTCCTAATTCTATTGTATAAGTTTTATTCAACCAAAAACATCCATAGGAAGAAAACATGATCTTTTAGGTCCACTTGTATTAGATTAGGACATTTATTATTATTTAATTCAAAGAAGAGTTAAATGAGTTAAAATAAGAGTTTAATAACTAAACCATTTTAAATATAGGGTTATACATAAGATAAATTCAAATATAAATATTCATTAGAAGAATAAAAATATTTCTTACATAATATTATTTTATTTATAATTTTTAGAAATTAAATAATTTAAAATTTATATGACATAATGATGATGCAATAATTACCTTATCAATGAAATATTTAAATAAATGATATTATAAATACCAAAATAAATTTATTTTGAGACTTTTTGTGAATTACACTAATTTTATAGGTTAATAAGACATTTTATTGTTGATTAAATGAATTTCTTTGGATTTAATAATGATGTAATGAATTTTGCAAACGTAAAATACCATATAGTGTCAAAATTGACATAAAAGTGTTTTTAAAACAAATATTATATTATTAATTGGTATTCTATTCTTAAAAATCTATGGTTCAGACAGAGGGATTAAATACTATTATATATGTCATTAATATTCCACTTCAGTTTCTCTTAAAATTTTATTGTATGTTTAATAACCATATAATATAAAAATACAATGAAACATTGTAAATGTCAAACTATTTAACTAAGAGTTAAATCTAAATGATAATGTTAATATAGTGACCCAAATATATCTAAAACCTATTTGTTGAGTGTTTTTCGACCCATACCCACATTATCCTTTAAATAATTAATTTTGGAGCCATTATAGTCATAACATGATTATATTATAAAATAATATTTCAAACTTTTCATAAGGTTCCTCTCACCCCTCTTATAAAAGGGAACTTCCCCTTCCCTCAAATTTACACCTTCAAATCCATTTGACCTGGCCAAAACCAAGAACAACATCCTTTACACTTTCCTCCACTCATCTTAGAGGCATTAGTCTGATCAGAAATCCAAACTAAGTATTTTTTTTGACTAAATCAAAAGGAAGAACCCAAAGAAGAGGTAATTATCTCACCACTTCTTACAAGTTATTTACATCTTCCACATCCTATTTCTTGGTTTTTACCATTATAAAATAATTAGTCTAGTTTATTATATATATAATCATGTTATTATAAAAATGGTACAATAATATTTATTATTTTATCCATCCTTTAAATAACATGTCACCATACGTGCATATGTACAGGTTACTGTCTCAACATTGTGGTGTAGTTGTTATTAAATACATTATTATTTGGATGTGTATAATAATGATGTATAATTAATGTAAATAATATATATATCATGGTATTGATTCTGCATTTATGATATACCATTCATTTATTTATGATTTTAATTACAAAAGAATGATAATGTTGCTCGTGCGTACGTACTGATTAAAGTCTCCACGAACGTGAAGAGATTCATTCCCCATCGTAATCATTCAAGATTAATTTTCATGTGATAATTAAAAATTATTTTTAACGAACATAATATCAATCTAGATATGAATCAGGTACACTCTATAAATAACAATCCTTTCTTATGTAACTAATCATATAAAGGAAAACGAATTAGTTAACAGCTGAAACGATGATACTACTAAAATATCATTAACAAATCAATATTGGAAGATCATATATGGAACCATATTAATGTATATGGTTCTTGTATAATTTAATAACAATTACTTCACCATTATACAAGAGGATAACCTATACTCGACCAGGGAAAAGTACAAGGTAAGGGTTAATAGTACCATCTCTTTATTATCTGAGGTTTTTTACGCAAGTTTCTACTAGTACCTCTTTATCATCTACATCCATGTTTCAGAAAAATATATTCCATTTTTTTTACTATTTACTAGAATATGGGTTAATTTCATTTAAACCATTCTTTTAATTTATATAAATGGGTTGGAAGGAATCATTCCGTCGTTTTCCAAACTAGGTAACTTATGACCATTCCCACAAAATTAAGGTAAGAATGTTTTTTAAAATATATAGCGGGTGTGGATATTTTCTGTCATTATAACATTGTTTAAAGCTTCCCATACATGATTATAGGAATATTTTATAAATAATAGTTTTTTATTATAATTACATGACCATAAAATGATTTTAAAAAATAATGTGATATTTCTCTCAAATAGTTTTGATTTCATCTTTGTCAACATCCTTTAATGGATTTTAATTTTTTTGAAGTTGATATATTTTGATACAAATCTTTCGTTTTTTATTGATGGTTTTGTGATATGTTTGACTGTGGATGTGTTATTTTTCTTCCATTCATGTTTTATAGATAATGTAATGTCATTTAGTCTACTAGTTTTAATACAAATGTATATTTCATGTTTAAAACTTTTCATATGTTGAATGCATTGGACATATAAAGTGATGGTGGGAGCCCTCTATAGCTCCCCGATGCATCGGTAGGTCTCATGAGACAAACTAGTGTATTGGAACAAGACCATGAAAAATTCTTATTTATAGTATTGGCATAATTCCTTGACCTTGGGGTTAAGATGTTTGGCATTATGAATTCCATCATTATGAAAATGGATATTGATATTGCATGTGATTATTCAGCTAGTAGAATATCCATGTGAGTAAGTAAATATCATTATTTGATTTATATTTTCCATTTTATGATGTTGTTTATATTGAAAATGATTTTTTGTATTTTTATACATTTCTTAATTTGTTTACAAAAATTTATGAATGTTTCTGATATATTTTTATCCTTATTGGCCATCTGAGCTCACCCCTTTCAATGTTTTATTTTTGATAGGATGTGATGATGTTTATTATGACTGGCATGCAGGGATACTCTATGGGATCTCAGTGTAGTCTATGGAAACAATTTTGTTGTAGTTATCTATTTTATGATGTAATGTAAACCTTATGAATGTATATAGTATTTCTAAGGATACTAAACTAATTGGTCTTTCAAGACATGATTTTTGTGATCATGTCAATGATACGTAAAAATGTACTTACTCTAAACCTCTGGGGTAGGGGCATTATAGTTGCTATCAGAGGATGTTTTGTACAAACCATGGATGCTAGATTTAGAAAAACTCTTATTAGAGCACATTATCCTAATATAGACTATGAGGATTAGTAGAGAAGAACATCCATGAATTTTTATACTATTTAAATTTTGTGATTTTTCAATGAAATACATCTCTGTCTAGATATGAGTAGGTAGAGGTGGCTCTAGAACATATGTATCTATGGGTAAAACCCAAAAAAACCACTTTGATCTAGACTTGAATGGGAACCGGTGCATGAAAACGCGCCTTTCTGAACTCTTTTTTACGAAACTCCCTGGGGATATGATTAGGATAATTCAAATATTCTTTACAAATCATTATGAAGGACTTATGAGTATATAAATCCACAATGATTACATTTTTTCTATGATTATGTATTATATCCATAAAATGATCAATTTATATTATGTATGTAATAAGTTTGGAATTATGTATTGTGATTCATAAAATAATATACTGTATGCCATTGTTTAGAAATGGAACCTAGTGGATGGAATGGAAATTGTATCAATGCACACAATCCTTGTAGGTATTTCCCTCATACACAAGGTAATTATAGTGGAGCTGGTGATTCAACTTTTGTTGATCATCATATCACTATACTAGGATAACAAAGGTAGGTTATGAATAATAACCTTACCAGTATGGAGCACCCTGATTTGGAGCATGGAGGATCAATGTCAGATTTCTTCATGAGGAATCAAACACCAACATTCAATAGGGGTACAAATCATTTAGTATATGAACAATGGATAAATTCCATAGAAAAAAAATTTCATGCCTTTGGGAGTAGCAAAAGGGATAAAGTTATCGTGGCAGTTTACCACCTCACTGAAGATGCTGATCGATGGTGGTAATTTATTCAAAACACAAAAAAAATATTATAAAGTATCAAATTTAGAATGGATGTAGTTTAAAGAAATTTTCATAGAAAAACAATTTCTTCATGACCATCGAGTGGATATGGAAAGACAATTTCTGAGTCTGAGGCCAAATGAGGATGAGAATGTCGCAATGTATGAAGGAAACATTACAAGGTTAGTGAGGCATGATGCATATTATATACGTAACCCAAAAAGTAAGATTCATCATTTCATTTATGGGTTAAAAACATTTCTCCATCTAGAATTAGTCTCACAGTCCATCTCGTCGTACGAAGATATAGTTTCATGTGTTATCAGTACTGAAAAAAATTCACTATGTTTTATGACATTGAAGCAAAGCAAGAGAAGAATAGATCTGCTTAACACTCTTAAAATGGAAATAAGGGAAATAAGGGAAAATATGAATATCCAACATGAAGTAAATTTGGGAAGAAACACCCTTATACTTTTCTAATAGGAATGAGAGTCTATTATAAGTTTGTTGAAGAATTCCACCAAGCTGATGATTGAAAGTGGTAGAAAGAGGCTGTTAATATTGACTGCTACAATTGTAGAGAATTGGGCCATTATGAAAATAAATTTCCTAACAGTTATGGGAACTTAACTAAGAAAATCCCAGGTGGCTAAGGCCAAGATTATGCTATCACTACGGCTGAGGTTGATGCTCCGAAAGATAAAGTGGTAGGTAATTTAATGGTTTCCTCAAGTTTAGCCAATGGTTTATTTGATTAAGGGTAATCTCATTATTTAATATCTTACCAATTTTTTTTATGAAAATTAGATATTTTCAATTTGACTTAACAAGGGAGTTTTCAGTCAAATCACCTAAGGTATGTATCACTACAACATATTTTTGTGATTCAGTTCTCATTAGGGAATATAAATGTTCTTTATCTACTGGTCTCATCTTTATACCCATGATTTAATTTGATTTAATCTACAGTATGGATTGGATTTCAGACCATGATGTGAAAATTTATTTTAATAAAAGGAGGTTACAATTCCTGATGATGATAAGGAGTAACTTTTCTTTAGAGTAGAAACGTCACCCCCTCTTTCATATCTAGATCCACCCCCAGTAGCCCAACTAAATTCAATTATTTGGGAGGAAGTGAATTAAATAATTGTGGGTGAGTAAAATAATGTTCAAATAGGGGATGTATCTATTGTGCAAAAATATGTTTATTTGTTTCGAGAGGATTTACATGGACATCATCCAGAATGAGAAATTGAGTTTACCATTGATTTAATCCCTAGTTCATGGACCATATCGAATACCACTTATGGAATGGACACTATAGAATTAGTGGAACTAATGAAACAACTAGAGGGATTGAGTAATAAGTGATTTATTTTCCACAGTGTTTCTCCATGGGGAGCCCCATTACTTTTTGTTAAGAAGAAAAAAATATATATGAGGTTGTGCATTTACTCTAGGGAGATCAATGCTATAAATATAAAGAACAAGTATGTCCTACCTCACATTGATTATATATTCAAACAAATTCATGGAGCATAATAATTTTCAAAGACTGACCTTCGATTTGGATATCATTAGATGTGTGTGAAGAAGGAATATATTCGAAAAACATCATTTCGAACCTAGTACGTGCATTATGGGTTTACAATAATGCCTTTTGGATCGACAAATGCACCCTCTATCATTATGGACATAATGAGTAGAGTTTTCAAGTAATATCTTGATGAATTTTTAGTGGTGTTTATTGATAATATTTTGGTATACTCTAAAATCTATGAAGTTCATGAAAATAACTTGTGCGTTATTCTATAGACTCTTAGAAGACATGAATTATATGGGAACTTTAGAATGTGTGAGTTCTGGATTCAAGATATTTATTTTCGTGGAAATATTGTCTCAAAGGATGGAATCTGTGCTGATCCGTCTAAGACAAAGGCAATCCAGGAGTGGCCAGCACCAACATGTATAAAAAATGTAGACAATTTTATTTCTTTGTAGGTTATTATCATCATTTCATCCAGAATTTTTCCCGATTGGAATACCAATTATCAAATATCACACGTAACGGGGTTAAATTTGTTTGGAAAAAAGTGTGTGAAAAATGTTTTTTAAAATTGAAGATAAGATTAATCAATTCAATTATCTTAAATCTACCATTGGAGAATGATGGGTTTGTTATTTATTGTGATGCCTCAAAGAAAGGACTTTGTTGTTTCCTTATGCAGAATGATAAAGTTATTGTCTATGCATCACAATAGCTAAAATTTCATTAGAAAAACTATATTACTCATGATCTTGAGTTAGCAGTTGTAATTTTTTCTTTGAATATATGGGGACATTATCTCTATGTTGAAAAATGTGAGATATATACTGATCACCAGAGCTTGAGGTATATTTTATCATAGAAAGAACTCAGAATGAGGCAAAAGTGATGTCTTGAACTACTCAATGATTATGACTGCACAATACACTTCCACCGAGGGAAGGAAAATAAGGTGGTAGATGCTTGGAGGAGAAATGATCATGGAGTTTTGAACAAGATCAGACTTGAAAGGATTCCTATTTTCATGGATCTTGAAAATATGTATGTAGGAATAACCATGGAAGGTGAAAAATCAATAATTTTTCACATGGCTTCCAAACCATCATTATTAAAAAGGTTAAAATGTTCTCAGGCTGAGGATGAAGAGTTTCAAATGAAAATTAATTCTATGAACGATGGGATATTGAGTGAAATCATATATGAATAAGGAATTTTCAAATTTGGGAAGAGACATTGTGTTTATAACATAGCGGATATAAAAATGGAATTATTGGATGATGCACATAGCTCTAATTTCTCTCTACACTCAAGTATCACTAAGATGTATAGAGACTTGAAGGAACATTTTTGGTGGGATAACTTGAAGAGGGAAATTACTAATTTTTGTGTCCGGGTGTATGGTAAGTCGAGAAGTGAAAGCTGGAAGGCATCATCCATGAGGAGTCATGAATCCTCTTCCCATACCTGAGTTGAAATGGGATAATATTAAGTGGTAAATTGTTATGGGTCTACCAAAGACACCTAGAAGGAATGATACCATATTGGTCATTTTTTATTGTCTTATAAAGTCATCACATTTTATTGCTATAAGAGAAAATTAAGCACTTGTACATCTAGAAAGACTATATATTAATGAATTTGTAGGACTTCATGGAGTACCCCTATTGATTGTTTATAATTGTGATCCACGTTTTACATCATGATTCGATTCCACCATTGGGTGAAATTTTAGTATGGTTTAAAAAAATATTCATCCCTCCATCAAAAAAATGATCATTCTGTTATATTTTATAAACATTAATCAATTAATAACTTGATAAATTTAATAAAAATATGTTTTTTAAGTATTCTTAATTAGGCTTCCCCTTAGATGATTAATGATGTGGTTTACAATTCAATAAATTTATTAATTATTTCCTTTGAAAAAGTTTTTGGTATAATTTAATTATTTATTTATTTAATTTATATAAAATATTTTAGAATTCCATATTTAATTACTATAATAAATAATTATATTTAACATTATGAATTATAAGTTACATAAAAATTTTCAACTGAAGTATTTAGAATTTTTTTTATAATGGTGTTAATGAATCATACATATTTTATTCCCTCAAAATATTTAAATAAAAATGAATATAATAGATAAATATTTTCATGGATGTAAGTCACAAGTGAAAAAAAGATGGAATAGATAAGTATTTTAGTAAATAGGAGTAAATTCTGGGTAATAACAAAAAAAGCTATCAATTCAAATTCATTTATTTTTATTTAAAAAAATCATTTCATTATTCAAGAAAACTAATATGGATTAAATTAAATATTTTAAATATAATTATAGTTATAATTTTATCTTTAATTAAATATATTGAATTTCAAATCTGAGAAATTATAAATTAATAAATTCTTTACGGGAGTACAAACAAGTGATGAAATGACCAACCAAAGAGGATATGATAGTGATATTTCATTTAAGGCATAAAAAAATTTGAAAATGAGAGGAAATAAGAAGAAAATGTGATTGAATATTTTTATAATATAGTAAAGAAGACTGAGAATACTTTATTCCAACATTATAATTCATAGAAATTATGCAGATATTGATTGTCTAGAAATAAAGATATACAATTCTATTATTTTTTGGAATATTTGAATCAATATTATTTTAAATAATTACCTATAAAACATCCATTAATATGCAATTTTTATGAAGTATTTATAGTCAAATAATAGAAATATTGAGGATTTATGTTAAATACCACATGCAGAATAATGTTAAATCCTGTTATAAAAGATTTTATAAAATTGAAAATAATACCTAGGTTGTTTTTATATATTTTTTAAATTATATCATATAAAATCATAATATATTTGTGATCATTATGATAGGATATGGATATTAAGTTATACAATAAATTTAGAGGATTTGTATTGTAGAATGTAAAGTTAAATAATGTTCTCCATCAATATGAAAATTCAAAATAATTATGTATTTGAGGATTTACTAATGATATTCTATTTAAAATGGATAATTTTTTATTTTCACTATATTTTGTTACACATGAAATGAATAAAAAAGTACCTTGTATACAAAGAATTTCATTAATAAAGATGGTATGGAATAAAAAGCAATGTAAAAGTGGGGAGAAATCATTTACAGTTGTTATTGACAATGTTATGTCTAAAAATTAGCCATGATTTTAAAAATATTAAAAATGAATGTGATGTTAAGCATGAGTATAGAATGCATGAAATTAGAGATGTTATTTCCATATCATAATCAAAATGTATTGATACAATGAAGATAAAATATATGATATAAATATAATAATGGATGGAAAAAATAGTGATGATTCATATGATAATTGTTTTGGTAAAAATATTGTCAATTTTTTGATAAAAATGGCTTATGGGAATAATGATTCTGTAAATTAGTATTTGATTTAGTTTTTTTGAAAACTATTTATGATTTTTTTTAATAAAGATAATACATATTTATCACAATGAATGGTGAATATGATTTTAAGGAAAGGTAGAAGTCCCCTCTCTAGTGATGAGACTAAATATAGTTCATTCAATAATCTAAACCGATTTATTTCATTACATTGTTTGAGGACAATAAAGAGTGAGATCAAATTTCACAGAAATAGATTAAAAAATTATTTGTATATGGATATGTAAATTTTTTATTTCATTATTTGGAGTGATATTTTAATAATTTAATTTAAGAGTAATTTTATGAAGTAAAAAAATTGAAGAAAATATCATTTTATCCTTAATTAATTAAACATGATACATTAAATTGTATACGCTGATTTTATATAACTATGAGTATGATGGAATAATAATATAAAAAAACATATATATTTATTGATAGGTGTTTATTTATTTATATTAATTATTATTTTTTCATTATATTTATTTTTAATTAACCAATACTAATTAGGATATGGAAATCATATGATAAATATATCTATTTTTTTATTATATATCATTTTTATAAATTCTGTTTTATGAATACCATCATATATTTTTTCAAATTTCTTTTGGATTTATTTCAATCAGTAATATAATTGGTGGGTATTTATTGATAATAATATATATATTTATTTAATAAATCTTGATTTTGTTGGATTAATTGACATGACTTGATGAAATATTTTAAATTTTGATATAAAAACAATTATAAGATAATTTCATAGAGTATTTTAAGATTGATGATATAGTTTATTTTTTAATTATTTCTTATTATCTAAATTGTGAAAAAATAATTAAGATATTGAAAAAAGAAAAATAAAAACACGACGGTATAAATTTAATATTTTTATTTTTAAACTAAAATGTTGTCAGAATGATGTTGATCCTGGGGATTAAGATAGTAGTTTATTTTAAATTAAAAATATTTCATTGGATTATTTTTTGATCATTCACAATGAGCCAATATTTTTTTACTAAATATAATAATTAGTGTTAAGATGTTATCAATCAAAGAAATACTAGTTGATTTGAAAATGTTTTCTTGTATGAATAATATTTAAAAAGGTAGATTGAAGAAAATGAAATATTAAAAACTATAATGAGTTAGATACTAAAATTTGAGTATAAATAAACATCAATGTAAATATTTTATCAATTGATGAATTTGGAGCACCATATATATTTGGATTTGGAGAATAAATTTTGAGGAAAATTCAATTTTAGGGATAAATATTCTTCCCAATAATTGAGCAGTTGAGAAGATATTTTAATTAGGTGTAGAAAAGTTTACCCATAATTTATCATTTGTTTATTTTTTATCACTATTTTTATACATTATATATTATATGTTTTTAAAATGATTTGGAGATATGTACAAGACAATAATAATAATTTTATATATAAATGAACTTAAAATCTTAAATTTGGTATAATATATAAATATTGAATTTTAATGATGAATGATCTTTGTGATACAATATATATTATTTCTCTTATATATACTGTAATAGTACTTATAGGTGAATTTGGTTTTGTTGGGAATTTTTTAAGGTTGGGATAACAAATTACACCACGGTGGATTAATATTGTTATAGGGTATTATAAAGAAGGGAAACATGAAAATAAAGGATTTTACTACAATATAATGGAATAATGTTATAGAATTATGACCAAAAAAATATTTAAAAATTAATAATAAATAAGGTGTTATATAATTGATGATCATTTAGTGATGAAAAAATTAGATTTAAATTAATTACATGTTTTGGTTTCAATATAATGTAATAATTCTGATAAACAATACTAATTATACGTTTCTTTCTATAATTCATTGATATTTCAATGATTTTATCGTGTTTTAAAGAAAATAAGTGTCCAATTGATTTGTTACATTAATTATGCTAAAATTTAATGTAGTATCTATTGATCTTGAATCATCAAACACTTCCTTTAAAAATTAATCTATTTGTTGGATAATAAAAGTATCAATGGATGAGGAATTTTGATGGATGACTTTGAAGGTGAAATGATACTTGGTTTTGGATGATTAATCTACAATTTAGAATAATTTCTTGTCAAATAAGAATATAACATTTGATTTATGGGAAATCATGGAGGGGTAAATTATTGTGATAAAAATTAATAATAAATATTTATTCAATGGTTTATATATTTAAATTTATTAGATGGTTTCAAATTTTTTAATCCAATCATAATCCTTACATTCTCATTTTTTATTTTTCACTAACATCTAATGATTCGTTATTTTTTATTTATTTTGAAAAATATATCATTTAATATTTTTCTCAAACAACATTTTCTAAGTATATTATTCCAAAACATGGTAATTAATTTCAATGTTATTACATGAATAATATAATTTATTAAAATAAAAATGGTAGTTTTTTAATTAGATACCATGATGTAGACTATGCATGTTTTATATTCAATTATGAAAACAACAATATTTTAAATGATAAATTATTAAATTTGTAGAATATCATTGATATGGATTTATAACACTTATTAAAATATTATTATTAAATTATTATTTGTTTTTTAAAATATATTTCAAGTGTTATCAATATACATCTGGAATTTTTAACTACATTATAAATAAATGGATCAAAATTCCCCTTATATATGAATCCTGAATGATAAGAAAAATTAATTTCATTAAAATAGTTTATGAATAAAATTTGAAATATTCTAATCAAAATTTCAAGATTCAATTAAAAAAAATCTTTGGACGGGGAAACATTTCCATTAAATTCTTCAATATCTTTCAGAAATAGAATATTAATTCTTTTATAGAAAAATCTGATTACCATTTATAAAATTTTAAATATATCATAAGTTGATTTATTACAATTGAATGTATCTACGATAATATATTAACCATCATAGATCTTCATCTTCAATTTAAGAACATTATCTCTCATCATGGAAAATTATAGTGTATATGAATTTTACCTCTATCTCTTTGTAATTATTATATTATATTTTAAAATAATTACAGATTTATTGTTTTGTATTAATAAATAATAAGTTAGTGGCTTAGGGATTCATATAAAAAAATGAGAAAAAAATCGTTTTTTGTAAATTAATAATTATAAAATTAAGAATTTATAAGTGATAAAAATTAAATAAATAACTAATATAAGTCAATAGGAAATATGAAATAACATTAAAATGAAAAAAAATCAAATATTAGCATGGAAATATTTATTCTACGGATGTTCTAAGAAATTTTATAAAATTTCAATTTAAAATTTATTCTAACATAATGAATCATTTTAAAAATATAACTCAATCATACATACATGTTTGAAGCAATATAATACAATAATATTTTTAATATTGATATGAATTTTTAAATTGATTCAAAAGGCTTTTTGAATTTTATTATGAAGTCATAGTATAATTTGACCAATGTACATAACTCAAAAATCAATAATTAATACCCAATATATTATTTATAATTATATAATAACAATGAGATTTTTCTATGAAAAAAGATTTCATATATATTCCAACAAACCGAACTCACACTTAATATAATAAAAAATGATCAAAATAAAGTGGGTTCAAAAAATTATTCAAACTAATTTTTAGAGTAAAAAAACTAAAGAGAAACTTCACAATTTTAGGGACAATATATTTTGAATTATTTCATTATATATGTATATAGTTCTATAAGGGATTCTATGCTTTTATTAAATATTTAATGTATTTATGTTATATTATTTAATTTTTACATGATAAAAATTAAAATAATAATAAATTATTATATGTTCCATCTCTAACACATGAAGATAGTAATTAAAATTTATTATATAACCAAATTAAATTTTAGACTATGAAAATGAATGTTTTTTCTTTTTAAAAAATGAAAATAATATACATTCTAATGAATAACTTTTCCCACTGGTACTCTTATTATCTATTCTACAACATGCAATGTAGGCCTCAAAATATAAAAAGAAATAAAAATTATGTTGATTAATAAAAAAGTGTGATTTATTATAATAGTTATACAACTGAAAACTCTTTTATAATATGGTGAATTTTATTTATTTGTAAACGAATAATACATATCATTAATAATTATAGAAATAAAATCTCTTTCGAGTTGTATTATTAATCCAATCCCTATTAATTAAATGTATTATTTTATGTATACTTGTTCTAAAGCTTTAAATATTTAAAAAGGAATAGTATAACTCAAAAGATTACTTTATAATTTATTACTATTAATTCATGACCAGTTTAATGGGTTCATTATACAGTAATAATTATATCTAATTTTTCCAAAGTATCATTAATAAATAAAATACCATGAAATAATTTTAACTCACCCAACAAGGTAATTTTCAATTTTTAGGAGCTTTAAAAAAATTTATAAAATTTTTAAATGTAAAAAAATCTGTAAAAAAATATTATTATGTAATATAAATTTTAAAAATTATTTATTAAAGAGATTATTCTCAACTTTATCTATATTAATAATATTTAAAAATAAAAATTACATAATATGCATAATAAGATCATGATTATTTATTAATCCCTTATAAGTAAACATTGATACTAAAAATAGAAATTGAAAAGATTTCATTTTTAAAATTATGTGGCTTTTCAGCAAAAAGTGGCTACATAAAAAAATTGGAAAAAATATAACCTCCATTTGATTAATATGTAAATTCATATAATCTCTATGATAAAGGATTATTGGTATTGATTCAAACCTAAAAATATGAATATGAATATTTATTATCTTTTTCATTTTCTTATTCATAATTATTTGGTACTAACGAATCCTCATTTGAAGGAATCACACAATGATCATTGTTGATTATTTATAAAACAAAAGTAGATTAAATAATTTATATTTAGGGTCTCTTATCTAACTATAATTTCAATAGCATTGGACAATACATTCATTTTTAAAGCATTTATGTTTCATAAAATAATATATATATTGGACACATAATACATTTGAAATACCTATAATCACAAGTTTAGATTATTTTTATGTATAGAAATAATAAATGGAAAATACTTAATTAATAAAATTTTATAAATATATGTAATCTATATGTTGTATACTATTCATAATATTCTTTAGTTTTTATAGATTATACATTCATGAAAAGGAATGGCTCATATTCTATATAATGTTATCAAAATAATTTTGTAGCATTTCATTCATGGATCTTCTATAAACATGTTTTAGAGTATAATTTAATAATAATATAGATCAGTAAAAACCATGATATAAATAGTAAAGTATGGATCATCATTGATCACTTATTCTTAAAATAATTTCATACTATTCTAGTATAATTTTATTGAAATGGGTTCTATGTAACCAATTTTTTTATTGTTTTCAATATATTTTTAGATTAGTTGATAGTTTGATAAATTTAATGATATCTTATGTAAATAAGAGAAAAAATATGACTTTGATTTATAAAATTATTTCAGATTTTATGTGATCCATAGAAAAATAATTTCATTTCTATGACATAAATGTTCATGCACAACAAAAAATCGAAAGATATATGAAATATTACTATGATATAATGGATGGAGATGATAAATAAAATTATCATTCACTACAGATTAAAGAATTATAGAGATACATTATTATTAAAAATCCCATTTAACTATCAAAGAATACATAATAGTCTTATGATTTATTGAAATGTAGGTAAAATAAAATAAAACAACATCATAATTATAATTTTTATCACGTGGATATGAATTAATATAGATTAAATATTCATATTTTCCATTTATCATGGATGAGGTTAGAGTCTATTTTCATGAGTGATAGGTTAATCAATATATGGATTGCACAATAAAATAATTTATTTTTAATACACACACACACACACACACACATATATATATATATTCAAAGATTTGTTCTGTTATAATTTTATTTATAGAAGTTTTATTTCATGAATTTCCATTTCATATTGTACACATGGACCTCATCTTCAATAAATATTTGTTTCATTTTATTTTTTTCACATTATTTTTTCCAATATTACTTGATTAATTTAACTATGTTTTTATTAAAATTATTTTGTACTATAACTCCACCCCATAAAGTTAAATATAATTTAGTCATTAATGAATATGTTTCTTTATAAGAAATAAATCGATATTATGTAGATGGGTGACAAATTTTCATAACATATTAACTTGAAAAAATGTATTTTTAATGAAAATTTATTAGAAAATAATATAAATTTTATTTATATGAAATAATTTATAAAACTATATTTATTAAGGGAGGGAATTACTGATTATATAGATGATGAAACATTTAAACATAATAATCCCCATTTTTCAGCTAAAATTGTTTTAGATTTCATGCAATTTGTTTTGATCTAATATCGTAAAATAATGAATTAAATTAATTTTAGAAGAAATGATGGAATATTTCATTTTAAAATAAACAACTAAAGATAAAATTTCAACATATTATATCAACATAATTATTAATTAAATAGATTATACTTTTCTAGGTAAAATAATATTTCAAAAATTATTCACTACTCATTATATCATTAAATGATTTCAGAACCCATTTAAATCTAAAAACGGTAATTATAAATGAAACAATTTAATTATATAAATTTTATCTAAAACATAGTGTAATAAATTTAAAAAAATATGTCAACTACAATGTGTATTGACCAAAAACATGTATTTTAATACCCTTTTCTAATCATATAAAATGGAGAAGAGTAAATGATTATTTTAAGTTTGATATCGTCCCATAGGATTTTATAGAAATTACAGGTGCATCTAGTTTTTTGAATATTGATGGGTTTACTTTAACCTAATAATTTTTATTTCATTTATTTTATTAGATTTTTGAAAACCATATTTACATTAGTTTACACATTTTATTACGTTTTAAATGATTTATTTTATTAACATTACATTAGTTGGTTCCATGATCATGATTAATACATATCTTACTCAATCAATGAGTTCACCTATACAAAACATTTTTTTATATTGATGTGATAAAGAGGCATAATTGATCAATAAGATAAAATATTTAGGAAGTGGATAACTAAAAAATTGAAGCTTGTGGATTTTTTAAATATTAATTATTTTCGGATATAAATTATAAAATCGTATTTTAACCTGAAATTGAATGAATATTTCTTCACAACATTATATTTGGGGATAAAATATTTTTCCTTCAGGGGTATTTTACACTATTTTTGTCGTGGATATAATTTTTCTCTCATTCCAAATGTGGCTCTTTAGGGTTTTAACCCCTCATTGGCATCACAATGATTTAGATCTTCCCAGGATGGTGCTAGATCTCCATGCTTCTCTTTTTTTGGGTTCCTCCTAAAAACCTCTCTACTATTTCTTCTTCTCTTCAATTTGTCTCCTCACATTCACAGTTGGTCAACTCTGATGAAGGCACTACACCTTTTACAAGATTTTCACACCTCGCTCTGACCTCGTGATACTCCTCTCTTCTCCAAGTCAGTTTTGGTGAGTTGGATTCATGAGGTTTTAGGCTTAGAAGCTTGGTGGATGTGGATCTTCAAGGCATCTTCATCGTTTAACTCTAGGGTTCCAGTCCCTGGTCGGCCCTTCATCTTCCATGGTTATTTCTTTTTCATGAGTTTTTTCACTCGTCCATTTTGGTCCCCATTATTCTACCACATTCGCCTCAATCTGCTCTGACCTGGACTTCTATCACTCCTCTCTATGTCGGAATTGGAGCGATGGATACACAGGGGTTTTGGGCCATGGGGTTCGACGACCATGGAATATTCTTTCAGTGATTCATTTATGTTAGGTTTCCTGATGCAAATTTCTTCTGTCATAGTTGTTCCTGTAGTGTTTTTTGTAATTTTGTGATCATGTGTTGTTTTTGTTTGTCTTGCGATGTCTTTTATTATACTTGGATGTTTGGTATGTTTTTGAGTGATTATTGTGTTTCAGGGTCGGTGTTAGTCGAAGAAGAGGCATATTTATGTAATATTTGTTTTATAAAAATGACATGGAATATTACATTGAGAAGGAAGTTGATATTTTATTAGTCAATGATAACACAAATAGTTTATATGGTGAATTATTTAATTGATATAAATTTTAATTAATATGATATAATGACTATTGACTTCATGACGTTTCATTGGTGGGGGGATAAAGAATTGATTATCATTGAAATTTATTCAACCACGATGTGAATTTCTACAAATTATCATTTTATATATGAAATTGATACAACCTAGGTAATAATTGAATAAATCATTTTCCAAATAATTAACATGAATTAGATAGTTATATATGTTTAAAAAATATTATGTACATTTTTATCTAAAAGGAATTTATAGTAATTAAACACTTTTCTTATAAGGTTATAATTAAAAAATTAATTTCTAAATATTATATTTTCAATTTCATAAAATGAATTTCAATTTCTTATACATTATATTAATATTAACTTTTGGTGAAATTTTGGGAATTTTTTGACAATTTTTTTCTGTGCATAGTTAAAATTAATGTTATTTTGGAAAAATTAAATTTATTATAATAAATTAAGTTACATTTAATTAACAAATTTTTCTTAATATTATTTAATATATAATAATTATTATTTATGATATATTTTATCTGCATAATTTAATTTGAAACAATTTTATATTGTATTTTTATATAAGCTACTTTTGTTTAAAGACATATATATTAAACAAAAATTATTTTTAAAATGCATATTGTTTCACCTTTTTAAATAAATTAAATAATACATCTTGGAAAGAATATAATATTAAAATTTTAATATATATATCATTTAATATTATTTTATATTTATAAAATGATTTTTATTTTTCTTGGAGATAATAAATAATAATATTTTTTCGAAAAAAATGCACATCATGAAATCCCATTGACTCCCAGAACATACATGATTAGTATGAAAATTACTTTTAAACCTTATGTTAATTGATATTAAGAAAAATGAATACAAAATTTTAATTAAAATATTAATTTTTATAATTATTAACATAGTTTTTTTATGAAAATATTAGATAATGTTGTTGAGATTTATTATAATGATTAATGTCAAAAAGAGTTTACATAGATGTTAATATTAGAATTTATGGTGTAGAAATGTTATAAATTTTTTTTATAAAATATATTATGGGAGGAACTTGATGTAACAGTGTCATCCCAATATTGTATAATTTTATTATTTAAATTTATTCCACTCCTCCTCCAACATATAAGGGAAACCAACTTCCCCTATTCTTTACATATACAAATCAATGTGGATTAGAAACCCCTGCCATGATCTCTTACCAGCATACGTCATATCATCTTATATGTCAATATTTAGACATAAATCTATTTATGTATGTCTATTGGTGCAATCCAAACAGAGTTACTCAAAGGAGAAGAAAATGTTTTCAATGTGTATTTCTATATTTTTTCCTTCTCCACCCACTTTAATTCTTATTATAAAATCCAAATATAATACCTTCAGTATCCTCAATATACTAATATGTTTCCACATTTAGGGTATTCTCTATACCCACACACACATCCATCAAATGGGTTATGAAATCATCATTCATGTGTTTGGAGGACAACCATGTTTCAAAATGATGTCATTCATTTTTTTCATTACCAGATCTCATAGATGAGAAAATGATGGAAATAATGTTCCTATATTATAATTATGAAATATATAACAAAATTTTAAACCTATAGTCATTATATATTATAATCCCATTCACATTTTATACTGTAATGGATACGGTAACATCGACTGTGTTTATATGAGACAATCGCATCACGAAGTGATGTGAAGAGTCTTTCCCTAAATTGTTAAAAAAAGTAATAAGATAAACTATAATTATTATATTTGGTATAATGATATAATTATTATATTATTTTCATAATTGAATTTTTTGAATTATAAAATGTCGTTTTCTTCATACCATTTAACATACTAAGAAAGTTATAATGTCGTTCATGGACATTTGGATTACCATCTCCTCGAAGCGATGTGATTCATATTTTTCATCAACGCATCATAATAATGATATATATATATATGGTATTTATGATATAATGAATATTTTGGAATTATAAATATCACATTCCTTATTTTTATAATGATAATTGAATAATGGGAATGTTACTCTTGTGTATGTACAACCTAATAGATCCACGATTGGAACATTGGTTAATATTTGACAACTATATTTAATCATTAGATTCAAATTGAAATTTATCAGAAAATATATTTATTATTTAGTTATTATTATTCAATGTTTATTTATGTAATGACACCTTTGACTATTTTCATCCTACCAAGGTCGTTTTTGACACATAAACTCAATTTGGTCAAACCAACATATGTAAACATAATTTATTATTTAATTATATATAACATGGAAATAAGTGAAATAAATTTAATAATAAAAATGAAAAATTACCTCATAAAATTAAGTAATTAAAATGAGTTTATTATTCATGAATACGAAGAGACACATGAAAAATATGACTAATGTAATGGGACTTCATCTCAATTTCCTTTAATTTAGGAAATATTAGATGTTATTTACATATATTCAAATATAAATTATATATAAATACCATTTGAAATGATATATCATTATTTTATCAATTTTCACAGTGTTATGGTTTATTTATTTTATTATATGATGTGTTTTATGATTGATGTGCTTCCCAAGTGATTAAAAATGTCCTTGTAAAAAAAACACAGTTTAATGTTTTACGCTAACACAATATTTTTAAAAACATTATTTGTATTTAAATATTATATATTTAGAATTAATTATCTATAATTTAAATTTTGTACTTCCTTTTAAACTATTATAAAAATGGATTGCATTACATGTTCTATGTGGATGTTTTGAGAAACAAAAAAAGGAATGTTTTATTTGTAACGTACGAAACAATGTCAAATTTAATAAAAATATGACCAACATTTTATTTCTATATAAATTTTATTTTTTTAATGATTACATTAATGAAATAATTTTTTTCATTTCACTTGGTTATTTTATAACTGGAAATTGGTTTTCAGAAGAAAAGTTGTTTTTATATAGAAAATATGTTTTTAAAAGAAAACGCAGTTATTTTTACAATGAGGCATAATGGTGTTTTCAAATGTTTTATGATAGAATGGTGATAAAATAAATATTTTTATTCATGAAATAGTAATTTATAATTATAAAATGGTGTAGATAAGATAGCACCGGGTGGTCTTGTTACACCATATATGAAGTGGGGACCATGATATTGTTGGCTGAGCTCATCATTTCATAAATTATGGGTTCCCCCAGATATCTCTCTAATGAATTAGATAATGTTTATTATATTAATAAAAAATATGAAGGGATTTAATAAGGGTTTCTAATATGGATTTAACTAGTATCCATTTACATATGAATCTTGTTTAAAATATGTTACTAATTTTATAATCTATGATTACAAGAAGGTATTTAATTACTTGTTATGTGTTTTATTTAAATTTATAGAGAAAAATATGTGTATTTTTTTCATTTGGAAATGTTTTATTAAATTTTTTCTTGTAACAATGAATATAATTGTCAACACTATGAGGTTTTTCACGTGTTCACTCAACTAGTGATTTTACATAATTCATTAACCCTTACTAAATTTTTGGGCTCATCCCACATCTATTAGTTGAATTTTTTAGGATTCAATGATGGGTTAGGGAAATAAATAATTCATGTTTGAAATTGTATATACATTCCATTAAAAAATTTATAAATTTTAATTGTTTTTTATTAAAAAAATATTTTATACATATTAAATGTTTCCGAATTTTATATTATGTTTTTATGTATGAATTATAGATTAATTATATAAAAATCTAAACCCAAAAATATCCTCAGATTCAAGAGAATTAATTAATGAAATAAAATTAAGGATAATTAGATGCTTATATTTTGTGCCATATAGTTTTCATCCAAGGTGAATTTAGGGAAATATATAAGTATGGATAATTATAATAACATGCCCGTTGAATATTTTACATTATGATCAAATAAAAATTTTATATCATTTGATTATTTCTATAATGTGTCATATAAAATATTTCTATTCATAATGGGTTTCAATAGATGAAACATAGGTCCTCCTATTAGAAGCAAATTAGTAGAATATATACATCCAAATTGGCATCATGTGATGGGTGGAATCATAACAGAACATTTTTTGCGGTTATGGCTCGGTTGAGACAAGTGACATATCGTGGTGGTATCCATGGTAGAGAATAAACTAATATACAAATAAGGATCTTGTGTTTGGAAAATCATTAAATGAGGAATGATGCATTATATTTTACTATTACATCTAACAATATTTTAGTTGAAGGATGAATCAATGACTGGGAGAAGATATTTGATTACATGGGATGTTCAAAACAAGAAAAGGTTAGCATTATCATTTATTATTTTCATGTTGAAGGTGTTATTTGGTTGTCTTTCATCATGAGTGTCAAAGGGAATTATGATCATGATTCAATGTAATATAAAACATTCAGTTATATTTTCCTTTAGAAATATTTACCTATTATTTTCTAGCCTCAAAGGAAAGACAATTAATTTAATTAAGATAGAAATATGGAGATTCCATTACAAAATTTCCAAAAAAAAATAGGATTGTAATGGTATGTGAAAATTTTATTTGATACCCTAAAAATCAAATTAATAATTCTAAATAAGGGTTAAAACAATGTTTATGAATAAAATTTTTTATATAATAATTTATACGTTATGATAATGTTATTTTATGTGTTCAAGAATTTGTGAAGGTGTTTTTTGAAACATAGGATCTCTAATATGACATCTTTACGAACCATATTTTTTCTCAGATATGGATCCTTCATAATTTTGTCTAAATATTTTTTTACTTAATATTGGTTCATAATGAGGTTATAATGGTTTCTAGGGTATTTGATGATTTTTTGGAGCTCTAAACCCCGTCCTATGTATAATCAATATCAGATTCATAGTTAGTAAAAAACATGAACCCGCACCACATGGAATCTAATTTGCATACATGGATGTATAGAGGGTCTCAAGGGGGAGCATGGTTTAAGGAAACCATAATACCAATGATGCACTTCCATTAAAAAACAATGCAGTTTTTATAAGAGGATATTAACAGGGTTAACGTATAGTTTCTTTCAACTTGTGGGTACCCTCTAAAGGTAGTGGGCCATTAATGAAGGTATATTGGGTTATCCAATTGTGCTACTGAACAGTGTGTGTACATTTTAGTTTTAATTTTGAAAAATTCCATTAATAATTTTTTAACTCATCTCTATCCTCCTTGGATACTTCAAGTGGAAAAAAACACCACCTCTCACTCATTGAGATCTCAAACAATATTTTTATACTATTTTATCATGAACTCCTATATGATGTCTCATTCTATTCTCGTTCTTAATTTTATATTCCTATTAGTATGTTCCTGATTTCTATTTTCCTATAATCATTATTTTTTCTCTTGAACAATCAATTTAGATACACGGTCATATGCCCAATTTTAATTAGGTTGATCCATTTGTTTATTTCTTACAATATATGGAAAAGTAAAGGCTCCTATAAGGTACGGAGAGATCTATGATATTATATTATGTGGTATAAAACTCATCCCTCTTGTTTCAATATTTCATAAATTGTCCTAGGTGGTTCACTATGATTTCATTGGGAGTGTCCTATTAAAAAAAATTACCATTATTTTAGTCATTATAATAATATTTTAATATCATTTTTATAAATTATATTTATGTTTTTTGAGGTTTTAACCTAAATTTTATATACCCCATGTATGTTTTTTCCAATAATTATTCTTTTAGAGGATGTTATGGTAAAAAATTACACTATTCAAGTGTGGAATGGATTAACCATGATAATGTCAATCTAATTCATTTTTGAATTGTGTCATGATATATAAATTTTATCCCTTGAATAGGATTATATCACTTGATCCTACAATGGTAAGTATTTCAATATAATTAATTAAATATTACAGTGAATAAAATGTATAAAAATTAAATGACATTAAATAATTGGATATAAATGAATGAATTGGTTTCACTTCCATATCACACCATTCCATGCTCATGGAAGATAGAATATTAAACCTAATTAATGATTATGTATCTTAAGAACCAAATGGTGGAATTATATGTTATGCCTTCTCACACAAATGATTGGTAATGGATGAAACCAAATGACTTATTAAATGGAAGGAGTAAAACTTGTCCTGATTTATGTGGGAATCTACTATAAGGTTTTTATTTTATATGTTAATGATCATAATTAAATGAGTGGTCAGTATTTAGTGAGATATAGATTCCAGAGGGAATACGAAAAATACCAGTGGGTGCCATTCTGATTCAGGGATGATGGTTTACAATGGTGATACCCATGTTGGAACATGATCCTTGTTTACTAGTGGCTTCTTGATATGACATTTTAGGGTCCCTGTTTTATTATTCTACAATTCCAAAGATATAATCCTTGGATCCAATGTGACATATATGAAAATTGGTCTCCAGGAAAACACCGATCAAGATTTGTCATTCCATTCCCCATTTTATATTGGATATAATCAATAAACTCAGTTAGAATCATATTATAGTTAAATTAATTTGGTTATTCCCCTTTCATTGTACACAAACCACTTATAAAAATGATATATGTTGTTACTGAGTTGTATTAACCCCTATTGTAGAGACCCGTAGCTTGACGTACAAGGACATTACATTACATTTGCGGAATACATAGTACATAACAAAAAACACACACACAAGGATCGTAATAGTTTAGTGTCTATGGAAACTCGGAATATAATCTTCTAATCGTGGTGAAAGATCTTCAAAATCTCCCAGAAAGATCTTCTTTTTTTTTACCTAAAACCTTTCTTTATATCCTGGGGAAAAGAAAACATAAAAGGGTGAGCTAAAATGCTCAGTAAGGGTAAACAAAAGAAATATCAATCACATCGTATACATAAGCACATAACTTTTGGAAATCTTAACCTGCAAAAGAGATCATAATTTCATAACATGGGGTAAATCATGGCAGTGAAATGTAATCACAATAATCATAACATAAAACATGAAACCTTGTGGCATTCACACATAATCATAGAGAATCATTTCTTGTTAGTCAAGACTCATTGCCAAGACTATCTTAGTGGACAAAGTCCCTTTCTGAATCGAGTAACCCTCGTTTCAGTCCTGTTTCACTGAACCGGTATAACCTACCGTTCCAGCTTTGTCTATCTCATTAGATATAAAATCTTTACCCAATGCATTGGAGGGAGATATAGGTACCACCCATCTCATAATGAATCCTTTCTTATGTGTGCCATAAAATCATAAATCATACATCATTGCATAACCCATGTAATAAAAATGGGATTCATAAACAACATGACATCATAAAACCATTAATATAAGATAAAGGAATTCATAAACATAATTCCATCACAAAATAGTCAAATCAATGTAAAAATATGGATAGAAACAGAACCCTTTATTATCTTAGATGAAAAATAATTTTGATAAAACACTTGAATTGAATTCTTGAGGAAAATATCCTTTTTTCTTCAAAATCAATTTCTTTTCACAAAACATCACGCAATTTTAAAAGAAAAAGATTTTATTGAAAATAGTCATGAAATATTTTTGAGGAAGGTTCATGAAAATAAGGATTTATAAAACCGTAAAAATCCGTTCGTGCCGTATATGTTAAAAAAACATTCTTCGTACTTTTGTCGGAAAAGTCAAAAAGTACCTCGTATGAAAAACGACAAAAGATTCCTTTCATATCTTTTACTAAAAACTCACAGAAGGGTAAAATTGGATTTAAACAATTGTAGGTGGATGGAAATAATATTACATATTGAAGAAACATGGATGTGGATGATAAAATACATCCCAGTAAATACCAAAGTATAAACAATCTCGGATAAAAATGAGATTGTGATATTTCCCTTACCTTATGTCTGATATGCTTTGTACGTATCCGAACCTCCTGTATAATGATTTAAATCATGTTATTGACTTATTCCAGAATCATATTCATTGTTATTATATCATATATGGTCCACTTATGACTTTATATTACCCGTTCTTTTGTAAATTCCATGTTAAAGTAGCGTTTTGGGTAAAATCCTCTCATTTGTCGTTCATGTTTTTAACTTGTAATTATTAATATGATTACTTGGATCATGATTAATTATATCCATAATGTAAAACATGATTTATATATAATATATATTCAGAATATATATATATATAATATCGATAAATGTAATGAAATACACCGTTCATGGAGACGGTAGTCCGTACGTACGCATGAACGCTGTTTTCGTTTCCTTATTGAAGTGAATGAAATTAAGTAGATGACATACATATAAATTTACATAAATCCAGTATCATTATTATTTCATATATTTCATTATTACTTATTATATATACTTTATAATCATTCATGAATGGTTAATCATTGAGAATGAATCTCATCGCGTCGTGGAGACGGTATTCCGTATGTACGCACGAGCGATGATATCGTTCCCATGGTTGTGGAATTGTGTTGAAGTGTATGTATACTATTTCAGTATCAATATCACTTTATAATAATCATATATAGTTACTCATTACACCATTATACCCATCCTATTAAGGTGGTGGTGGAAAATAGATTACACCACGGCGTGGAGACGGTATTCCGTACGTACGCACGCGCGGTGATTTCTTTTCCCGTAGGATGGATAGATGATGAAATAGGGTTGTTTCATACTTATAATAACATATCAGTATATGAGTGATACTGATGTTATTACTTCATAATGAAACAACCAAAGAAGAAGAAGTGGAAGAAGAAATAAAGATGAAAGAATTGGTAACGGTAATTACCTCTTCTTTGAAGCGCCTATTTGAGACCTCCTCTTAGGGCACTAAAATTGGTCATTGAGGAAGACCAGAACCTCTAGGATGTTTCTAGGGAAGTGGAGAAGATATTTTGGCAGGGGTTGGCCGAGCATGAGTGCTCAAATTGGTGTGAGGAGGAGGGGGAGGAGGTGTCCTTTTATAAGGGAGGAGAGGGGCACCTTAGGAATATCTCAAAATATTATTTTATATTAAAGTCAAAATCGGTTTATAATGGTTCCAAAGGGTCTTATTTCGAAGCTAAAGTGTGTATGGGTCGAAATCATATCAACCAATAAGATTTAGACAAGTTTAGGGTATTATTTTAACCTTATCAATTAGATTTAACTCTAAGTTAAATAATTTAACTTTTACCGTGTCTTTTTGTTTTCTTTCACTATATGGTTAATACACTTACTATAACATGCCAAACGAACCCCAAATTGTATATTATTAATACATATATCCTTATCTAAGTCATTTGGCCGAACCATAGATATTTAGGAATAAAATAACAATTAATAATATAATATTTGATTTAAAAACTATTTTGTGTCAATTTTGACACAATTTGATACATGATTTTTGTGAAAGTCATAACAGAATTATATGTTCGAACCAAGTTTATTAAATCAACACTAATATATCATAGTAACCTAGAAAATTAGTGGAATTCATAAAAAGTCTCAAATTTCATTTATTTTGGTATTTATAATATCAATTATGTCAATATTTCATTAATAAGATAATTACTGCATCATCTTTGTGTCATAAATAAATTAAATTATCTGATGTCTAAAAATTACAAATAAAATACCATCATGTAGGAAATAGTGTTAGCTTTCTAAAGAATATTTACAATCGAATTTATCTTATGTACAACCCTATATTAAAAATGTTTTAGTAAATAAACATTGATTTTGACTCATTTAACTCTTCTTTGAATTAAATAATAATAAATGTCCTAATCTACTCAAAGTGGGCCTAAATGGTCATATTTTATTCCTAAGCTTGTTTTTGGTCGAATTAAACTTGTCCAATAGAATTAGGACATGTGTTAGGGTAATAATAATATCATTTTTGCCCTTAATTACCCTATTTACTTTTAACCGTGGTAAATAAAAGTAAAAAGTTATTATTCACCAAAAATTATTTTCATCTCATTGAACCACATTTTACTTACTGACATCAACCGTGTCTCTCGGATTTTTGAAATTCCATTCACAGAAGCGGTAAAATTAAGATTTATGAAAAATTCAGTTTTTTAACTACCACTTAGTAGTTTCACTATTCATCAAAAATTGATGTTTTTCAGAACAATGCCAAAATTTCATCCTAAGCTATATTTCATATTCCGAATTCAAAAATGAAGTCTATTTTACCAAATTCATAACATAAAAGTTGCATTAATTAATTTTATAATTAAATCCCGCTGTTAAAATAAATAGCGTGTTTTTAAGAAACAATATCTATCAAAAGATTGACACTTGTTTATGTCTAGTTTAAATGTGAAATTACATCCAATGACCAACATTGTATTAAATTGTAAAAATTTGTTCTAAATATACTTTAAAACCACTCAAATTAATAATTTATCACTATTAATTATTTCGATTGAAAAAGTTGTTTTTAACTAAAATTTAGTAATTTTCACTATTCATCAAAATATGAAAGTTATCCGAAAATCACCAAAATTTCACCTTAGGCTAAATTCGATACTCCGAATCCAAAAATAAAGTCCATTTTGAGAGCTAAAATTTCAGAAATTTTAAAAGGTGGTTATTACTATTCATAACGGCTAGTTTTAATAATATTTTAATAGCATATCGTTGTTTAGTGAAACTCAGTATTACATACTACACACGCTATCGAGGAAGGTCGCGATTGCGTGTAATGCAAGGAAAGTCAAGGATGTGTGTTGTGCAAGATCCTTTTGGTGCAGCGTACAACACAAGACATTAATGAAATTAAAAAGAATATTTTTAATAAAATCTCGGGCTGTTACATTCTACCCCCCTTAAATGAATTTCGCCCTCGAAATTCGTCTGGGTTATAAATGGTTTACTACTTGAAGGTTTTTTTTAATAGAAAACCACATCGTAAAAAGGATTACCAAAACCAATCTTTAAAAACAAAAGTATGAAATGTAACGGTTACCCAAATAAACTAATAACTGGGTTTCCACATAGGTGAAAATATGGATATGGAAGAGAAATCTAACCATCATCTTCTGATGGGGAGTGGTAGAGAACATGGCTATGAAATAGCCAACAATCACAAAGCCATAGATTTGTGACAATATAAGGTACCATCTGATTTATCAGATATAAGAGCACTAGGACACCATTTTTGGTTTTCAATATCATTTCCCTAAAGTTAAAGAATTTGAATTAGAATAAATATTTACTTTATTTTGGTACAATCTCACTATTGTTCGTTCCTTTAACAATTTCCACTTCATCTCTTAAATAAATGAAGTTGAATTTGTTATTCGTGGAGTGTTAGCAGATCATGTGATAGAATGACGGGTCATTCCATCTGTCTCAAAAGGTTAGCAAAATTTATATACATAAGTCGATCTATAGTGGGATTAATCATATATGGTTCCTAAAATGGGCTTATACTTCATATATCATACGGATTAATATAATAACACTAGTTTATACTAAACAGGGACTTCCTGTAGGTTAGTGGTAGGCGATAAAGGCCAGTCGCACTTCGGTTGTGGGTTCGATTCCCACAGCCTTGTCCGAAGCGATGGGATGTCGCCCGTCCTACAGGTTGACCTTTTTATAAAACTATATTACTATAACATCCCATCAATAATATCGAAAAAACTTCTATCCTTAAACAATACTAACTTATGTCCAACATAATCCATTCCAATCTTTAGGCTTATCCATAATACTGCAGTCCATTCTCATAACATTGTGAAAACGATTACCAGAGATTTAATACCATCGTTGATCCCCATATATCATAAGATATATCTTGTTGGTCACATTACAAACATTCAAAGGCCTTAATCTTGTACTCTCTTGAATACCCATTGAACCTTATTGAAAACACGAATTCTATTAAAAGTTAACTCTTTCCACATACCAAAATCCTCAAAATTCTATATACTAACACCATGATATCACTTAGTCCTTATATCAATCATGAGCTCATGAATACTATCAAACATTTGATTTTCAACTTATCCCTTCATTATGCACATATCATCTACATTCCAAAAATATCTGAATAACCTTTCATGGATACTGGTAACATTAATCAGACAACAGTGTAACAATCCTTACATGTCTCTTTATTCTACAGTACCATGAGATTACTTATACAACATTACACATGATAAACATGTAATCATTCCACTACATTCTTAAACCATTGTCCAAGATTCAACAATTCTTTCATCTCACATATCATTTGTAGTCTCTTCATCATCATCAACATAAATACTTCCCATACGACCATACTGATTCTCTTCATGATACTTTCCCTTAGGGCATTGGTTTGCATAATGCCCGTACATTCCACATTTAAAACATTTAACCAGTGTTGATGTCAGAGCAATACCATTATCCTCATCCTTGGTGTTAACTGAACCTTTTCCTTTGCACTTACTGGCTTTGTGTCCTTCTTTTCCACACCCAAAGCATCTTCCAGTTCCTTTGAAACATTCTCCTTGATGCCTCTACCCACATGAATTACATAGGGGAAATTGAACTTTCTTTCCTCTATGATCATCATGAAACTCCATGTTTCTCTTATTAGCCGAGTCAGGAAACTTACCAAATTTTACTTTATTGATCATATTATGAGATTGCTGATTCGGCATAATAATTATGTTTGGACTTCCAAATCCCATTTCATTATGAAGAATATCATTCCATTGTCCATCATATCCTCCATTATTGTGAATCATCTTGTTTCCAGCCATTCTCTAAAACCCAAAAAGAATTGTGTGAGAGGCAAAAATCATGCTAGGGAAAACAACATAATAAAGGGGAAGTACCTTCAATATCTAACATCTTAGGTTTAATTATATGATCGTTAGCGTAATTCTAGTACTATAACCTATACGTATACTTAACCTTAGGGACATCCCTAGACATACCTTAGAAATATCTCTAGGGATCTCACTAACGTTTTCGCATCCTAGTTTCCAAAGGTTGACTAAACCTTTCCTCTGATACCAACTGTAGAGACCCGTAGCTTGACGTACAAGGACATTACATTACATTTGCGGAATACTTAGTACATAACAAAAAACACACACACAAGGATCATAATAGTTTAGTGTCTTTGGAAACTCGGAATATAATCTTCTAATCGTGGTGAAAGATCTTCAAAATCTCCAAGAAAGATCTTTTTTTTTTACCTAAAAACTTTCTTTATATCCTGGGGAAAAGAAAACATAAAAGGGTGAGATAAAATGCTCAGTAAGGGTAAACAAAAGAAATATCAATCACATCGTATACATAAGCACATAACTTTTGGAAATCTTAACCTGCAAAAGAGATCATAATTTCATAACATGGGGTAAATCATGGCAGTGAAATGTAATCACAATAATCATAAAATAAAACATGAAACCTTGTGTCATTCACACATAATCATAGAGAATCATTTCTTGTTAGTCAAGACTCATTGCCAAGACTATCTTAGTGGACAAAGTCCCTTTCTGAATCGAGTAACCCTCGTTTTAGTCCTGTTTCACAGAACCGGTATAACCTACCGTTCCAGCTTTGTCTATCTCATGAGATATAAAATCTTTACCCAATGCATTGGAGGGAGATATAGGTACCACCCATCTCATAATTAATCCTTTCTTATGTGTGCCACAAAATCATAAATCATACATCATTGCATAACCCATGTAATAAAAATGGGATTCATAAACAACATGACATCATAAAACCAATCATATAAGATAAAGGAATTCATAAACATAATTCCATCACAAAATAGTCAAATCTATGTAAAAATATGGATAGAAACAGAACCCTTTATTATCTTAGATGAAAAATAATTTTGATAAAACACTTGAATTGAATTCTTGAGGAAAATATACTTTTTTCTTCAAAATCAATTTCTTTTCACAAAACATCATGCAATTTTAAAAGAAAAAGATTTTATTGAAAATAGTCATGAAATATTTTGGAGGAAGGTTCATGAAAATAAGGATTTATAAAACCGTAAAAATCCATTCGTGCCGTATAAGTTAAAAAAAACATTCTTCGTACTTTTGTCGGAAAAGTCAAAAAGTACCTCGTATGAAAAACGACAAAAGATTCCTTTCATATCTTTTACTAAAAACTCACAGAATGGTAAAATTGGATTTAAACAATTGTAGGTGGATGGAAATAATATTACATATTGAAGAAACATGGATGTGGATGATAAAATACATCCCAGTAAATACCAAAGTATAAACAATCTCGGATAAAAATGAGATTGTGATATTTCCCTTACCTTATGTCTGATATGCTTTGTACGTATCTGAACCTCCTGTATAATGATTTAAATCATGTTATTGACTTATTCCAGAATCATATTCATTGTTATTATATCATATATGGTCCACTTATGACTTTATATTACCCGTTCTTTTGTAAATTCCATGTTAAAGTAGCGTTTTGGGTAAAATCGTCTCATTTGTCGTTCATGTTTTTAACTTTTAATTATTAATATGATTACTTGGATCATGATTAATTATATCCATAATGTAAAACATGATTTTTATATAATATATATTCAGAATATATATATATATAAAATCGATAAATGTAATGAAATACACCGTTCATGGAGACGGTAGTCCGTACGTACGCATGAACGTTGTTTTCGTTTCCTTATTGAAGTGAATGAAAATAAGTAGATGACATACATATAAATTTACATAAATCCAGTATCATTATTATTTCATATTTTTCATTATTACTTATTATATATACTTTATAATCATTCATGAATGGTTAATCATTGAGAATGAATCTCATCGCGTCGTGGAGACGGTATTCCGTATGTACGCACGAGCGATGATATCGTTCCCATGGTCGTGGAATTGTGTTGAAGTGTATGTATACTATTTCAGTATCAATATCACTTTATAATAATCATATATAGTTACTCATTACACCATTATACCCATCCTATTAAGGTGGTGGTGGAAAATAGATTACACCACGGCGTGGAGACGGTATTCCGTACGTACGCACGCGCGGTGATTTCTTTTCCCGTAGGATGGATAGATGATGAAATAGGGTTGTTTAATACTTATAATAACATATAAGTATATGAGTGATACTGATCTTATTACTTCATAATGAAACAACCTATGAAGAAGAAGTGGAAGAAGAAATAAAGATGAAAGAATTGGTAACGGTAATTACCTCTTCTTTGAAGCGCCTCTTTGAGACCTCCTCTTAGGTCACTAAAATTGGTCATTGAGGAAGACCAGAACCTCTAGGATGTTGATAGGGAAGTGTAGAAGAGATTTTTTCAGGGGTTGGCCGAGCTTGAGTGCTCAAATTGGTGTGAGGAGGAGGGGGAGGAGGTGTCCTTTTATAAGGGAGGAGAGGGGCACCTTAGGAATATCTCAAAATATTATTTTATATTAAAGTAAAAATCAGTTTATAATGGTTCAAAAGGGTCTTCTTTAGAAGCAAAAGTGTGGATGGGTCGAAATCATATCAACCAATAAGATTTAGACAAGTTTAGGGTATTATTTTAACCTTATCAATTAGATTTAACTCTAAGTTAAATAATTTAACTTTTACCGTGTCTTTTTGTTTTCTTTCACTATATGGTTAATACACTTACTATAACATGCCAAACGAACCCCAAATTGTATATTATTAATACATATATCCGTATCTAAGTCATTTGGCCGATCCTTAGATTTTTAGGAATAAAATAACAATTAATAATATAATATTTGATTTAAAAACTATTTTGTGTCAATTTTGACACTATTTGATACATGATTTTTGTGAAAGTCATAACAGAATTATATGTTCGAACCAAGTTTATTACATAAACAATAATATATCATAGTAACCTAGAAAATTAGTGGAATTCATAAAAAGTCTCAAATTACATTTATTTTGGTATTTATAATATCAATTTTGTCAATATTTCATTAATAAGATAATTACTGCATCATCTTTGTGTCATAAATAAATTACATTATCTGATGTCTAAAAATTACAAATAAAATACCATCATGTAGGAAATCGTTTTAGCTTTCTAAAGAATATTTACAATCGAATTTATCTTATGTACAACCCTATATTAAAAATGTTTTAGTAAATAAACTTTGATTTTGACTCTTTTAACTCTTCTTTGAATTAAATAATAATAAATGTCCTAATCTAATCCAAGTGGGCCTAAATGGTCATATTTTATTCCTAAGCTTGTTTTTGGTCGAATTACACTTGTCCAATAGAATTAGGACATGTGTTAGTGTAATAATAATATCATTTTTACCATTAATTACCCTATTTACTTTTAACCGTGGTAAATAAAAGTAAAAAGTTACTATTCACCAAAAATTATTTTCATCTCATTGAACCACATTTTACTTACTGACATCAACCGTGTCTCTCGGATTTTTGAAATTCCATTCACAGAAGCGGTAAAATTAAGATTTATGAAAAATTCAGTTTTTTAACTACCACTTAGTAGTTTCACTATTCATCAAAAATTGATGTTTTTCAGAACAATGCCAAAATTTCATCCTAAGCTATATTTCATATTCTGAATTCAAAAATGAAGTCTATTTTACCAAATTCATAACATAAAAGTTGCATTAATTAATTTTATAATTAAATCCCGCTGTTAAAATAAATAGCGTGTTTTTAAGAAACAATATCTATCAAAAGATTGACACTTGTTTATGTCTAGTTTAAATGTGAAATTACATCCAATGACCAACATTGTATTAAATTGTAAAAATTTGTTCTAAATATACTTTAAAACCACTCAAATTAATAATTTATCACTATTAATTATTTCGATTGAAAAAGTTGTTTTTAACTAAAATTTAGTAATTTTCACTATTCATCAAAATATGAAAGTTATCCGAAAATCACCAAAATTTAAACTTAGGCTAAATTCGATACTCCGAATCCAAAAATAAAGTCATTTTGAGAGCTAAAATTTCTGAAATTTTAAAAGGTGGTTATTACTATTTATAACGGCTAGTTTTAATAATATTTTAATAGCATATCGTTGTTTAGTGAAACTTAGTATTACATACTACACACGCTATCGAGGAAGGTCGCGATTGCGTGTAATGCAAGGAAAGTCATGGATGTGTGTTGTGCAAGATCCTTTTGGTGCAGCGTACAACACAAGACATTAATGAAATTAAAAAGAATATTTTTAATAAAATCTCGGGCTGTTACATTCTACCCCCTTAAAATGAATTTCGCCCTCGAAATTCGTCCGGGTTATAAATGGTTTACTACTTGAAGGTTTTTTTAATAGAAACCCACATCGTAAAAAGGATTACCAAAACCAATCTTTAAAAACTAAAGTATGAAACGTAACGGTTACCCAAATAAACTAATAAATGGGTTTCCACATAGGTGAAAATATGGATATGGAAGAGAAATCTAACCATCATGTTCTGATGGGGAGTGGTAGAGAACATGGCTATGAAATAGCCAACAATCACAAAGCCATAGATTTGTGACAATATAAGGTACCATCTGATTTATCAGATATAAGAGCACTAGGACAACATTTTTGGTTTTCAATATCATTTCCCTAAAGTTAAAGAATTTGAATTAGAATAAATATTTACTTTATTTTGGTACAATCTCACTGTTGTTCGTGCCTTTAACAATTTCCACTTCATCTCTTAAATAAATGAAGTTGAATTTGTTATTCGTGAAGTGTTAGCAGATCATGTGATAGAATGACGGGTCATTCCATCTGTCTCAAAAGGTTAGCAAAATTTATATACATAAGTCGATCTATAGTGGGATTAATCATATATGGTTCCTAAAATGGGCTTATACTTCATATATCATACGGATTAATATAATAACACTAGTTTCTACTAAACAGGGACTTCCTGTAGGTCAGTGGTAGGCGATAAAGGCCAGCCGCACTTCGGTTGTGGGTTCGATTCCCACAGCCTTGTCCGAAGCGATGGGCTCTCGCCCGTCCTACAGGTTGACCTTTTTATAAAACTATATTACTATAACATCCCATCAATAATTTCGAAAAAACTTCTATCCTTAAACAATACTAACTTATGTCCAACATAATCCATTCCAATCTTTAGGCTTATCCATAATACTGCAGTCCATTCTCATAACATAGTGAAAACGATTACCAGAGATTTAATACCATCGTTGATCCCCATATATCATAAGATATATCTTGTTGGTAACATTACAAACATTCAAAGGCCTTAATCTTGTACTCTCTTGAATACCCATTGAACCTTATTGAAAACACGAATTCTATTAAAAGTTAACTCTTTCCACATACAAAAATCCTCAAAATTCTATATACTAACACCATGATATCACTTAGTCCTTATATCAATCATGAGCTCATGAATACTATCAAACATTTGATTTTCTCCTTATCCCTTCATTATGCGCATATCATCTACATTCCAAAAATATCTGAATAACCTTTCATGGATACTGGTAACATTAATCAGACAACAGTGTAACAATCCTTACATGTCTCTTTATTCTACAGTACCATGAGATTACTTATACAACATTACACATGATAAACATGTAATCATTTCACTACATTCTTAAACCATTGTCCAAGATTCAACAATTCTTTCATCTCACATATCATTTTTAGTCTCTTCATCATCATCAACATAAATACTTCCCATACGACCATACTGATTCTCTTCATGATACTTTCCCTTAGGGCATTGGTTTGCATAATGCCCGTACATTCCACATTTAAAACGTTTAACCAGTGTTGATGTCAGAGCAATACCATTATCCTCATCCCTGGTGTTAACTGAACCTTTTCCTTTGCACTTACTGGCTTTGTGTCCTTCTTTTCCACACCCAAAGCATCTTCCAGTTCCTTTGAAACATTCTCCTTGATGCCTCTACCCACATGAATTACATAGGGGAAATTGAACTTTCTTTCCTCTATGATCATCATGAAACTCCATCTTTCTCTTATTAGCCGAGTCAGGAAACTTACCAAATTTTACTTTATTGATCATATTATGAGATTGCTGATTCGGCATAATAATTATGTTTGGACTTCCAAATCCCATTTCATTATGAAGAATATCATTCCATTGTCCATCATATCCTCCATTATTGTGAATCATCTTGTTTCCAGCCATTCTCTAAAACCCAAAAAGAATAGTGTGAGAGGCAAAAATCATGCTAGGGAAAACAACATAATAAATGGGAAGTACCTTCAATATCTAACATCTTAGGTTTAATTATATGATCGTTAGCGTAATTATAGTACTATAACATATACGTATACTTAACCTTAGGGACATCCCTAGACATACCTTAGAAATATCTCTAGGGATCTCACTAACGTTTTCGCATCCTAGTTTCCAAAGGTTGACTAATCCTTTCCTCTGATACCAACTGTAGAGACCCGAAGCTTGACGTACAAGTACATTACATTACATTTTCGGAATACATAGTACATAACAAAAAACACACACACAAGGATCGTAATAGTTTAGTGTCTTTGGAAACTCGGAATATAATCTTCTAATCGTGGTGAAAGATCTTCAAAATCTCCCAGAAAGATCTTCTTTTTTTTACCTAAAACCTTTCTTTATATCCTGGGGAAAAGAAAACATAAAAGGGTGAGCTAAAATGCTCAGTAAGGGTAAACAAAAGAAATATCAATCACATCGTATACATAAGCACATAACTTTTGGAAATCTTAACCTGCAAAAGAGATCATAATTTCATAACATGGGGTAAATCATGGCAGTGAAATGTAATCACAATAATCATAAAATAAAACATGAAAACTTGTGGCATTCACACATAATCATAGAGAATCATTTCTTGTTAGTCAAGTCTCATTGCCAAGACTATCTTAGTGGACAAAGTCCCTTTCTGAATCGAGTAACCCTCGTTTCAGTCCTGTTTCAATGAACCGGTATAACCTACCGTTCCAGCTTTGTCTATCTCATGAGATATAAAATCTTTACCCAATGCATTGGAGGGAGATATAGGTACCACCCATCTCATAATTAATCCTTTCTTATGTGTGCCACAAAATCATAAATCATACATCATTGCATAACCCGTGTAATAAAAATGGGATTCATAAACAACATGACATCATAAAACCATTCATATAAGATAAAGGAATTCATAAACATAATTCCATCACAAAATAGTCAAATCAATGTAAAAATATGGATAGAAATAGAACCCTTTATTATCTTAGATGAAAAATAATTTTGATAAAACACTTGAATTGAATTCTTGAGGAAAATATCCTTTTTTCTTCAAAATCAAATTCTTTTCACAAAACATCATGCAATTTTAAAAGAAAAAGATTTTATTGAAAATAGTCATGAAATATTTTGGAGGAAGGTTCATGAAAATAAGGATTTATAAAACCGTAAAAATCCATTCGTGCCGTATAAGTTAAAAAAAACATTCTTCGTACTTTTGTCGGAAAAGTCAAAAAGTACCTCGTATGAAAAACGACAAAAGATTCCTTTCATATATTTTACTAAAAACTCACAGAAGGGTAAAATTAGATTTAATCAATTTTAGGTGGATGGAAATAATATTACATATTGAAGAAACATGGATGTGGATGATAAAATACATCCCAGTAAATACCAAAGTATAAACAATCTCGGATAAAAATGAGATTATGATATTTCCCTTACCTTATGTCTGATATGCTTCGTACGTATCTGAACCTCCTGTATAATGATTTAAATCATGTTATTGACTTATTCCAGAATCATATTCATTGTTATTATATCATATATGGTCCACTTATGACTTTATATTACCCGTTCTTTTGTAAATTCCATGTTAAAGTAGCGTTTTGGGTAAAATCGTCTCATTTGTCGTTCATGTTTTTAACATGTAATTATTAATATGATTACTTGGATCATGATTAATTATATCCATAATGTAAAACATGATTTATATATAATATATATTCAGAATATATATTATATATAATATCGATAAATGTAATGAAATACACCGTTCATGGAGACGGTAGTCCGTACGTACGCATGAACGCTGTTTTCGTTTCCTTATTGAAGTGAATGAAATTAAGTAGATGACATACATATAAATTTACATAAATCCAGTATCATTATTATTTCATATATTTCATTATTACTTATTATATATACTTTATAATCATTCATGAATGGTTAATCATTGAGAATGAATCTCATCGCGTCGTGGAGACGGTATTCCGTATGTACGCACGAGCGATGATATCGTTCCCATGGTCGTGGAATTGTGTTGAAGTGTATGTATACTATTTCAGTATCAATATCAATTTTTAATAATCATATATAGTTACTCATTACACCATTATACCCATCCTATTAAGGTGGTGGTGGAAAATAGATTACACCACGGCGTGGAGACGGTATTCCGTACGTACGCACGCGCGGTGATTTCTTTTCCCGTAGGATGGATAGATGATGAAATAGGGTTGTTTCATACTTATAATAACATATCAGTATATGAGTGATAATGATCTTATTACTTCATAATGAAACAACCTAAGAAGAAGAAGTGGAAGAAGAAATAAAGATGAAAGAATTGGTAACGGTAATTACCTCTTCTTTGAAGGGCCTCTTTGAGACCTCCTCTTAGGGCACTAAAATTGGTCATTTAGGAAGACCAGATCCTCTAGGATGTTGATAGGGAAGTGGAGAAGAGATTTTTTCAGGGGTTGGCCGAGCTTGAGTGCTCAAGTTGGTGTGAGGAGGAGGGGGAGGAGGTGTCCTTTTATAAGGGAGGAGAGGGGCACCTTAGGAATATCTCAAAATATTATTTTATATTAAAGTCAAAATCGGTTTATAATGGTTCCAAAGGGTCTTCTGTCGATGCTAAAGTGTGGATGGGTCGAAATCATATCAACCAATAAGATTTAGACAAGTTTAGGGTATTATTTTAACCTTATCAATTAGATTTAACTCTAAGTTAAATAATTTAACTTTTACCGTGTCTTTTTGTTTTCTTTCACTATATGGTTAATACACTTACTATAACATGCCAAACGAACCCCAAATTGTATATTATTAATACATATATCCTTATCTAAGTCATTTGGCCGAACCTTAGATTTTTAGGAATAAAATAACAATTAATAATATAATATTTGATTTAAAAACTATTTTGTGTCAATTTTGACACTATTTGATACATGATTTTTGTGAAAGTCATAAAAGAATTATATGTTCGAACCAGGTTTATTAAATCAACACTAATATATCATAGTAACCTAGAAAATTAGTGGAATTCATAAAAAGTCTCAAATTACATTTATTTTGGTATTTATAATATCAATTATGTCAATATTTCATTAATAAGATAATTACTGCATCATTTTTGTGTCATAAATAAATTAAATTATATGATGTCTAAAAATTACAAATAAAATACCATCATGTAGGAAATCGTTTTAACTTTCTAAAGAATATTTAAAATAGAATTTATCTTATGTAAAACCCTACATTAAAAATGTTTTAGTAAATAAACTTTGATTTTGACTCTTTTAACTCTTCTTTGAATTAAATAATAATAAATGTCCTAATCTAATCCAAGTGGGCCTAAATGGTCATATTTTATTCCTAAGCTTGTTTTTGGTCGAATTACACTTGTCCAATAGAATTAGGACATGTGTTAGGGTAATAATAATATCATTTTTACCCTTAATTACCCTATTTTCTTTTAACCGTGGTAAATAAAAGTAAAAAGTTACTATTCACCAAAAATTATTTTCAACTCATTGAACCACATTTGACTTACTTACATCAACCGTGTCTCTCGGATTTTTGAAATTCCATTCACAGAAGCGGTAAAATTAAGATTTATGAAAAATTCAGTTTTTAACTACCACTTAGTAGTTTCACTATTCATCAAAAATTGATGTTTTTCAGAACAATGCCAAAATTTCATCATAAGCTATATTTCATATTCCAAAATCAAAAATGAAGTCTATTTTACCAAATTCATAACATAAAAGTTGCATTAATTAATTTTATAATTAAATCCCGCTGTTAAAATAAATAGCGTGTTTTTAAGAAACAGTATCTATCAAAAGATTGACACTTGTTTATGTCTAGTTTAAATGTGAAATTACATCCAATGACCAACATTGTATTAAATTGTAAAAATTTGTTCTAAATATACTTTAAAACCACTCAAATTAATAATTTATCACTATTAATTATTTCGATTGAAAAAGTTGTTTTTAACTAAAATTTAGTAATTTTCACTATTCATCAAAATATGAAAGTTATCCGAAAATCACCAAAATTTCACCTTAGGCTAAATTCGATACTCCGAATCCAAAAATAAAGTCCATTTTTAGAGCTAAAATTTCTAAAATTTTAAAAGGTGGTTATTACTATTCATAACGGCTAGTTTTAATAATATTTTAATAGCATATCGTTGTTTAGTGAAACTCAGTATTACATACTACACACGCTATCGAGGAAGGTCGCGATTGCGTGTAATGCAAGGCAAGTCAAGGATGCGTGTTGTGCAAGCTCCTTTTGGTGCAGCGTACAACACAAGACATTAATGAAATTAAAAAGAATATTTTTAATAAAATCTCGGGCTGTTACACCTATGGTCAAGGGTAACTTGGTGAATACCTTGGACCCTATTCATTTTTATCACAATCATGGGTGCCTTGTTATACCATGGATATTTTATTATAATCATCATATCATTATTCCCGTATTTGTTCTACCTCACATGAATTATAATATAAACCGGACCATAATCCTTCAATTAAATGGTTATATGTTCAGACAGTTGCAAAGGCTAAACTAGGAACTTTTGTATTTACATTATTATACTAATTTACTTTTCATATATGCATGTCTTAAAATTGTTTCAGTTTGTATAACACAGATTTTATGTTATTGATAACATTTTTGGTGGAATATGTCAATTTATGTCACTCCTTATCTAGAAAACCATTTGTACACAATAATATTACATTTATGAATGTTTTGAATGATGGAAGCATCCCACCATGGACACCTAATATTTTTATCTTGATTAACATGGTGTTTGGTAGTAGATTGAATATATAGAGCTCGTGATGCATAAATAGTTCTTGGATTATTTGGATTCTTTTGTATATACATTATTTCATGATTCCATATATAAATGTTTTCAATTTTTAGAGACATAGCATACATATATATAGCTTTTCATATGATTCCGTTATCATCTTTGAGTACAGTTTTCTATTTATTTTGTTGTTTATAAGGTTTTTTTGCTTCCATTATTTACCGATTATTGTATTTATCCGATGTGATACACTTTGGTAATGAGGGAAAAATATCTTCCAAGGACACAACATAAGACATAAATTATAGTTGGTATCACCTAGAATTTATAGAAATGTTCTTGAGGCCATGTGGCCAACTAGGATCAAGGAACCATTGAGTGGAACCTAATTATCAAATATCATAACAATGACAAAAAATGGTCCCGATAGTAAAATAAAAGTAATAAAATAGATAATATGTCTTTAGTTATACCTCCATGATCTTGCATGTCTAGAAAGTTACATTTTACAAAATTGTTGATATTAATTGAGAAGTGTTACCAATGTGAATTTTCTTCCACATGGCTCATGAATGTAAGGAATATAATATAGAGGAATCAATGAATGGGGAAAATCATATCCATTCAATTGATGGGGTTTATTTATTTTAAATGATTTGATTCCTGTGAACATTAATTTTTGATGTTTTTTTATTGGATGTAAATTATCATGATCAGAAATTTGATGGTGTATCAAATTTAATTTCTGCTACTATAGTATATTTTGGGTCATCAAATGATGTGGTTATAGGTATGTTACATATATATTCAAATTAATCCAATACCAAGATTGGATATAGATCATAAAATTATATCATTTATAATAAATTTATATGTTATTTTTGAATATCACCTAATAAAATTAATATAGATATTTTTTGTGAAAAAAATCATGTACAAGTATTAAAGAACCCAAGATTTAAAGCAATAATCACATTGTTATAAATGTATGGGGTTTCTTATATATATTATCGAACTAAACATGGTAGAGTATGATATCATTCCTAGTATAGATTAGATTATAGTTTACCATGTTGTGATAGACTTCAACCCTAATAATATTGTGTTCAATGAATTAATTCTATTTGATAACATACAATAAAGCTGATAAATTGATTATATATTGATGTGAAAGATAACTAGATCGTATTATTAAAAAACAATTGTTGAAATTAGTTATGTTTTAGTAGTAAATGAATACAATGATGCATTTATGGATGATTTGCCAATATTTAGGTATGATCAAGAGGTTTATATTACTGATGACATAGTATCAGAGGGTAAACCTATTTCAAAACACACTTATCTAATAGATCAAGTATAAAATTTACAATTAAAAAAATAAATTTCATGATTTATTAGAGAATGGATTAATCATACTTATAACATCACCATGGGATGATCCTATCTTGTGTGTAAAAAATAAATATGGATCAATGATACTTTGTATTAATAAAAGAGAATTGAATAAAATAATTGTTAAAAAAATTTCATTTTCCCCATTTTAATAATTTTAATCAGATCCAAGGATCATAGTATTTTTCGAAGGATGAACTGAGGTCTAGGTAATTTAATTTTACTATGATGGAACAATAGATTTCAATGAAAATGTATCAGAATAGATATATGAATTAGGAATATTTTGTTATGTATTTTATGTTATCTAGTGACCATAATTTATTTAGGGACCTTACGAACAGAATATTACATAAGTTGAATGATATGTTTGTGTTTTTATTTATTGACTGAAATTTTTTATATTATAAAATGGAAGCGTAACATGAATGGAACCTATGGGTTTTTATAAAAAACATAAAATAAGATAAAAAATATGGGCATTTAGTAAGTGTAACATTTTATTTCAAAATATTTCATTCTTGGATATATCGTTTCTAAATATTTCTTAACCATTGGCCCTTGATTTTTTACGAATGGACTGAACCAAAAAATATCATATAGATTCATAATTTTCTTGGTTTTGTTGTTTACAACATGAAGTTTGTTGACTAGTTATTTATATTTTGTATCCCATAGATTATGGTAACTATAAGAGTATATATTTTCTTCTAGAAAAAATAATGTAAGAATTGTTTTTAGAAAATAAAAAGAATATTAAATAACTCTTTTCGAAATGCCATTGAAAAAATTTCAGTTTTCTATATAAAGTGATGCTTCCATTAAAGGACTCACTCTTGTCCTCATGAAAAAAGATCAGTTAATTTCAAAAATATTATGAAATTTTAAACATGAAATATAAAATTACAATACACATGATTTTGAATTATCATTTTTGGGTTTTCTCAATAATACATTTGAAACATCAATTAATTGTCGTAATGATTGAAATATATACTGATCATAATTATTGGAATCATATTTTCTCCTAGAAATAAATCAATATGAGAAAAATAATATGGCTGAAAATAATCAAGGATTGTGATTGAAAATTTCATTACCTTCCTTGAAACCATACAAATTTGCTGATTGATTTAGTCAAAAAATTAATTCGATGTTAAATGTTTTAATTTAGGAACCTAGACCATTAATTAATAATAGGATGAGTTTTGGAATAAATGTTGTGTATATAAGGACATCCATTATTACATTTTAGGTTTCAATATAGTTTAATGTTTTAGAATGAATTATCAGATGTCATAAGGGGGTAAATAATTACAAGAAATGGTTGACTCAATTAAGAAGTGTATGTTCCCTAACATTAGAATTGATTTAGAAGGTGTTATATTTTTCAAAGAAAATATATTTTTTCCTCGTGATTCTTAGTTGAGGAATGATTTATCCATTCAATATCACAATTTTTTATTTTCCAGTTACCTTGGTAACACTATGATGTAAATATACCATTGATAGTATTACTGGTGGGAAAGAATTAAATTTGGTATACTGACATTATCGTGAAGTGTTTGAATTGTCACCATGTTAAAAGATTGATATATTTAATGATGAAAATGATTAAAACATTTCTAGTGTTAGAGTGGAAATTGGCTCAATATATCAATTTACTTCATGATAGTTTTTCCAAATAATTTACATGGTAAAAATTTAATTTCAATTTTTTTTATTGATTAACTAAATATCCTCATTTTTTCTGATTATTGAAAAAATGTTAGTAGGTTGTCTATTTTTATTAATCATAAAATGATATTGTACGGTTACATGGTGTGTCTTATTTCATTGAATCATACCTTGATCATAGTTTCCCATATAATTTTTGGAAAAAAACTCAGAGGTCGTTGGGTACTCAATTAAATATTTTTATAGATTTATACCTAAAATCCAACATATTATCTGAGAAACACATTCATCCAATTGATGATATGATTCATTAATGAATAGTGTATTATAAAGGATAATGGGATCGATATATTGCATTAGTATTTTTCTCATAATAATTGTTTTTATTCAATAATAAAGATGGCTGCATTTGTGGAATTATGAGGAATGTGGGGTGGGACATGAACATTTTGGAAAAATATATGAGAAAGTAATCTGAAAGAACAAGATTTGGTAGAGAAGATAGATGAGGAGTTTATGTATATTTAGTGACACATGCGAACATCTCAGTGTAAGTATAAAAGTTGAGTTGGTAACAAGATCAAATATCATTCTTTTGAGATGACGACTATGTCTTTCTAAATGTTTTCTATTGAAATGTGTGATGCATTTTCATAAAATGTGGAAGATAATTATACAATTCATTGGACCATATGAAATCGTGATGAAATTTTGATCATTTTTCTAACATGTGGCTATACCTCTAAGTTTATCTCAGGTACATAACGTATTAAATGTTTATATGTTAATGAAATATATTCTAAATTTATCTCAATTTTTTATCCCTATAGTTGTTTTTTTGGAAGAGAATAATTATTATAAGGAATAACCAGTTCATGTTCTTCACCAAAGAGTTCATTTATTGTGAAATAATTTGATTCACTATGAAAAGGTTTTATGTAAAACCATATCATTCATGAGGTAACATGGAAATATGAAAATCTAATGAGGAATAGATAACCCTAATTATTTAATAAGTGAAAAAATTAGTAGCACAGAACATCAATATGTGAATAATGATTTAAGAACCTAGGTAATTACTGAATAATTAATTTTAATAATAATTATCTTAATTATATAGATATATTAGTTATAAAAATATTATGTAGTTTGTAAACATAATGGAAAATGTTTTAAATTAACACTTTTCAAAAAATATTTTATTTAAAATAATTATTTATAATTTTATGAATTACAATTTTATAATATTAATATAAATTTTAAATTTCATAATATCAAAATATTCCTTGTGATAAATTTAGTGATTATTTGAAAAAAAATTATTGGATAGTGCAAATTATATATTTTTTGTAAATAAGTCATATCTATAAATAAATTTTGGAATTTAAGAGTACATATATTTATTCAATATAAATTAATGTAACATAAAAATTATTTATCATATATTTAATCGACATATTTACATATGAATAAAAATAATAATTTTTTTAATATAACTTTTTTGGTTTAATGATAGGTTTCTATAAGATTTTTTTTTTAAAAATTCATAATATAAGTCATTTTTAATTAATTCAGATAATACCTAATGGGGAGTGTTATATTTTAAAATTTTAAATTATATATCAGTAAAAATATTATCTTAAGTAGTGATTATTGTTATTTATATAGTTAATATAGAATCATATTTTTCTAAAAAATAGAGTTCCAAAAAACCCGGTGTCATGCAGCAATAGTAATATTATTATTAAAGTTAAGTTTACAAATTATATGTATTAATTTTAAAAATTGGAATAAAAATTTTCAATTTAATAATTTATATCATAAAATAAGTTCAAATGAGTTTTTTTCTAAACATAATAGTGAAATAAATTAAAATTAATTGAAGTTATTTATGTAAAAACCAACATTCCCTAGTGGTTAATGATAAAAGATAAGTTGTGGAAGTTTCACAATATTCTCGAAAAACAATTTATATCTTTATATAAGAGATATACTCTATTTAATAGATAAGTTATCATTTTTGGAGTCAAATTAGTTTAGATATACCTACCAATAGTTTACGTTTGGTATTTACAAGTTCTGACTCCCCCAATATAAAAGCTAATTCAGTCTCCCCACTTCATCACGCATCCCAAAACACATGAAAATACTAAAACCTGAAAAATTACTTTCTAAAATCCAACTTATAGTCATAGAAATATTAAATTTTGAATAAATAATATAATTGATTACCTTTGTTGAAAATTATAGGAGTTACCCAAATAAGAGGTATGGTTCATCAATGTTCATTTTTATCCATTCTCCACCCCATTAAATTATTCATATACAATGATTATAAAACAAAATATAAATCATAAATATAGTAATATAATTTTATGTTGTGTTTTTTCCCTATAAGAACACACACGTCGATAAAATGGGTTATGAAATGATAGTTTTTGTGTATGACATACCACCATCTCATGAAACGATGTAGTTTGTTTTTCCATTACCACCTGTCATGGATCGGAAAATTTTTGTAAATTTAATTTATATATAATATGTTTGATATTAATAAAATTATTATATTGGTAAATCCATTATACCATATACTCCATATTTAAATATCCTATTGTTTGGGATATGAAAACATTTCCCATGAGTACGAAAGACAACTACCATGGAAAGCCATGTAAAGTGTTTTTCATTATCATATTACATTGAAGTTAAAGAGAATAACTATAATTAATATATATTATGTAAATTAAACCTATATTATATTCAAAAAACTATTAAATTTATTTAATTATAATATATCATCATCTTCTTAATAATTCACGAACTAAAAAGTGATAATGACGTTCATGGACGTATGGAATACGACCACCTCGAGGAGATGTGATTTTTATTTCTTCATAAATGAATCACAAGAATTATTTATATTCATATAATTAAATAATTAGGAATTTATAATATATTTATAATTTTGTAAATTAAAATGTAACAAACCATATTTCTATAATGTTCATTGAAAAATGTGAACATTACTAATGTGTACATATAACCTATTGCCTGCATGATGATAACATTGGTTCATTACTAATCAAAAAAATATAACTATTGGTTTTAAGATAATTGTTATTATATAAATATGATTATTATTTTTCTTTATATAATTAAATAACGACAAATCTGAACACATTTGACCAACTGATGTAATTTTTGACACATAATCCTAATATGTACTTAACACAATATTTAAAAATAAATGATTATTTAATTGTATATAAATTAGAAATGAGTGAAATAAAAGTAACAATAATATTTAAATGTGATGTAAATAAAGTAAATAATTAACATATGATTATTATTCAGGAAGATAAAAATACACATGACGAGTCAAACAAAAGGTAAGGGACTCTATCTCATTTTCCTTTTAATGAGGTATTTTTTTAGGTTATAAATCTATATTACTTTATAAATGTTTTATACACACTATTTGAAATTTAGTTTCATAAATTTATCTATTCTCATAGTAGTAATGTTTTCTTTAATTTCATTCATTAATTGGTTATATGGTTCAAGTGTTTTCTATGCAATAAGGTACTATCCCTTTAATGAAATCATCAATTATTATATAACCTAAATCACTATTTCAATTGTATTTTGATGTTTTAAAATGATTAAATATTGGAATAAATGATTTATAAATTAAATTAAGTTATTTATTTTATTTTTTTAATGATTAATTTTTTTGTGCTATCAGGAACATTTTGGAAAATAGAAAAAGAATGTTTTATTCTTAACATACACAAAAAGATGGTTTCACCTAGGAATATGATGGGGTGGCTCATATTGGGTCAGATAATCCAGTTATATCTTACTCAATGGGGTGACCCAGATAGCATTAGGAGATCCCATTATATCTTAAATGATGGTTTCACCTAGGTATTATTCTATCTCATTGGGTAATTTCTCTTATATTAATAATAAATTATAATGGATTTAATAATCATTTTCTCCTATGGATTTGTATAGGTTCATGTTACATATAACGCATATCTAAAATAGGTTATTTGTGTTATTATCTAAGTTATCAATAAGGGATTTAATATATTTCTAAGTGATTTAATGGAATTATGTTAGAAAAATGTATTTGTGTTCTTCATGTGGAATTTGTTTTATATGCTCTATTTTTTTAAGAAACAAGTAAATGTTATATGGGTTATTTGGTGTTAACTACAAAAATTATTTTCATTTTTTTTAATTAATGAGCTTTTGTGCACATACAATGTTATTAATCAATTATATTATGATTTATATATGGTTAAGGGATAGGAAGAATTCAATTTTAATGCCACTGTGATTTTCGATGAAATTAAATAATTATTTATTTTAAATATTTTATATTATCAGAAAAATAAATTATAATATTAACAATCCAAATTGTAATTTATGGTTTTATTATGTATGGATTGTCACCTAATTAGGTGAAACTCAAAACATAAAAATAACCCAATTGTAAGAGAATGAATTATTGACTTAAAACTAAAGATAATGAAATGTTTAATGTCAGGACCTTATAAATATTTTAGAAACCATTATGGAATGATGGATTGAATAGAGTTGTAGATAAAAAACATAATATATATGAATGATCATTGTAAAATTAAGGATTTAGATTCTTCATGAAATAAAACTCCGTGACTCCAACTTCTTATTGTTTGAATTATTCTATGTGAATTTAACAAGCATTAGTTTTCCATTTATGGTTGATATTACATAATAATCCTAGATTATGGATATATATTAAATTTTAAAAATTAATATTGTGTAATAATTATGATATTACTATTATGATTCAAATTATTTGTGAATACGAGACTCGTAGAATAAATATTCAATGTGAATAGTTTAAATAAATACCAAATTATATATGATCTATTTTTAATGAATATGGATATAAAATGTATAAATTATTTAAAAATATATATCCTATGATAATAGCGTTATAATTTTCACTATATGGGGAATATTTTTGATAGAATTAATAAATTGGAGGATATAAATGAATATATTTCGAGAATGGAATTAATATTTACTGTTTTTATGATGTAAAAATTTGTTCATAATTATTTATGATTCTATATTAATTATTTTATAAATAAATTTATTGAATTATGATCACAACATGATTATATAATATGAAAAATACGTTATAATCATTGAATGGGGAAATTAAAAAAACTCAATTGGTTATGAAAAATAGGAATGGGGGGTCATCGCCTACACGGTGAAATTTTAATGAATTGATTTTGATGATATAATAAAAATGTATAATGAGTTAACAATATCTAATTCAAATTAGTCTTAGTGTTTTTCAATGATTTTTCCTAGATAAATTTATAAATGAATTATATGGGATTTTTGTTGAATCTATATTGGTTGTGCCATATTGGCATAGTTATATGCCATAGTAAGTGTGAATCATATATTCTGAATCAATAATCATATTTTTTATGTGTGTAATAGATCATATGTGATTAGATGATAATGGTTTTATTATTTTAATGACATATAAATTCAAAGATAAACCTCACTTATATTTTTATATAGTGGTGAATCATAGAATGGATTAGTGGATTATGATACTTAGTTGAAAGGGAATTTTTTCATGTGTTAGTAACTGAAAAAAAGGTTTATATATTATATAAAATATAAATATAATTCAATGGATATAGTGAATTAATCCCTTGGAAAACGATTTTTGTACATCATTATAGGAGTTTGGATAAGGTGTTCAAGAAGGACCGATGCATCACATTCAGTATGGGGGTGAATGTAAGAGATATAACTTTTAACAATTAATAAAATTCATCACCAATTTTATTTATAGAACTATATTTTGAATGGATCATAGAAACTATTCCTCACAAAAGACCTTAATTTTGAATCCAATTGTATATGTAGTGAATTAAAAAAAATGCACGACATCATTTGAAAATAGGGTTTATCTCCATTATGGATGACCATGCCTGTAATATATGGTGGTTGTTATCCACCCCCCACGCAAAAAAATTGATTATAATTTATTTTCAATAAAAATATCATGAAATTTAATATACATGAAATTATTCTCCTAGATCCAACTAGGTACAATAAAAACACTAAATTTATGTTCATCATGCTCTGAAACTGACCAGGAATTTGTCTTTCAAGTACTGGATTTATTTGGCTCATATAGAATAATTTGTAGTGGGAAAATATAAGTCCCTTAAAGACTAAATATGATAAAATAATTTTATATAGTGTACAATCATATTAAGGGATACACCCAACCATACTATATAAAGATATTATATGAGTGAATATTTTTGATTTATGGATATCATAGACTGCTCATATCGATTATTTTTCTTATGCCTATAAGATCATCATTAAAATAAAGTCAAATATCTCTCCAAGATTTTTTCTTAATTTCATTGGGATAAAATATTTGAAAAATGTGTTGGTATTCCTCATGTATATTATGTAAATGATATTTAGGAAAGAGTAATCATTAAAATCTCTTATTATTATTCCTTAGAGTAAAATATTATTGAAAAACTCATTAGATTCATTATTTTTATTACTTTACTATGTAAATCCATGTGGATATTAATTCGTTATTATTAATTTGAACAAGTCACCTTAAATTATGGTAAAGTATTATAAAATATAGAAATATATGAATTTATGATCGAAATTTTTATTTATTTTCTCATATATAAGAGGGTGTGGTAAACTGTAAGATCAAAAATATTATTTTGTAATTATATGAAAACCTTGTTTAACAATTTTTGAAAAATTAGATTCACTAAAATCATCATTTTTGAGATTAAGAAAAAACTATTTGGAGTAATATATATTTTTACCAATATGTATCCATGTATAATTAAAAACTATTCTACAATATTGAATATTAAATATTATATTATAGTTACACAAAATCTAGAAATTATAGGAATTATATTCTTATTGTTACAGAGTGAAATTGAAAACTAAAGTACATATAAAAGAGTAAAAATATTTTAACCAAGATAGAAGGGTATCTATAACACCTAGGATAAAGTTATAATTATTTATCCTTTTAGAATTTATGTCTTAACTACAATAGGGTAAGCCCTCGATCTATGAAAGAATAGTTTCTATCATTCTATCCCAAGAATATGTCGATCTGTAAGCTGATCAACACTACTATGTTTCATCAACATCGGAGTCCTCTATTAATTAGGTAATCATATCCTCTGTATTCTTTCATCATCGAATCCCTCAGTCATATAAAGAAATAATCAGACTAATACCAAGATAAAAATACGATGAAGATTTATGTATGTTGTACCAGATGTTCACAGTATAAAATATTTATGTCATTCACACTATTTATTTGTTCCAGTGTTCTTATTGAGTATCAATTCTCTCAAAACTTCACACTACCATAAAATCAATCAAATTTTTGGGAATTTAAAGGCAATAACTCTAATGGTCTGATTATTTTTCCAACAATCATATTATTCCTAAATTATCAGAGGGAACTTTATAGCTGGAAGACTTAGTAGTCTTATAATAACTGATTAGACAAAAATATTAAACTGAATAATTTATCATGTTAAAAATTACATATATATGAATCTATTAAATAATTAATTTGACAAAAAATAGTAAATTTGAGAATGATGTGAAAATGGATCTAGAAATAATTTAGAATCTAAAATTAAGATACAAAGATCATATTCAGTTTCTAGAGTTAATAAAAATTTTTATAAGAGAATCAAATTCACCAAACTGGGAGAATTGGAATCCTGATTTTGGATAATTCATAATTGAGGAAGATAATCTGATTCAGTCTTTTATTGGATTTGGAATATTGAAAGATGAATAAAATTTGATTTTATACACAAATTAGAATTAGGAAATATCAATTAGATTTGATTTTGGTGAGGATTGGAATTTAAAAATAGAATGATTTCATTTTTTTAAGAATCTGATTGGATCCAACTACAATTAAAATTTTGATAGACAGATATATAAAATGGTTATATAAAATTCATATATATATCTTTATAGATATAAATAATTAATATGGATTTTCATATAAATTTCCTTAAATATAAAGTTTGTTAAAAATAAAAAGTTTTTGTTATTTTAGGGACATAATAGAATATAAAAAGGAATATGGAACCTTTTGACCATACAATATCCCCATTTTGGAAATAAAGTCCGATCGTTATATGAATGGAATGTTAAAAATAAAATATTACATATTTTTACTTAAAAAACATTTATCTTTCTTAGTTTATACCACAATATAAATATGACAAAACCCCCCTTATCTTGTGAACCCCCCATAAATATCTCATTTTGAATTTATATATATGTTTTCCTTTCTTAGGAAAATATGTTCCCCTTGATTGAGGATTTTTTTAATCATTCTCTTCTCAAAAAAATTTCACCTTATGAAAATATTCATTTAAAATTATCTTCTCCCCCTTTCTGATTTGAAGAAATGAATTTGGAAATGTGAACTCTTTTAGAAATATTTGAAAAGAAACAATATGAAATAGAGAATAATAATAGTTTTATATTAAAAAATTTTTATAAAAAATTATCATAAATACAAGAAAATTAAATCTTTATTCATTATTAAGGGTGTGATCAATGTATTTAACTTCTTGAGCTCTTTATAAAAATATAGAATCATTGAAAAAATAAATTCTTGATCATGACACTAATTCCCATGTTTCTAAATCTTTTCGTGTCGACATAGAATCTTCTCTACCAAATACAAAATAATTTTCTACTAAGACAAAACTGTTTCTTCTTCCTCGTCTCTATAAGTCTTCACTCATTTGACATATTGAGTATGATTAATCAATTTCCCTTATAAATACCTATCATCTTGCAACCAAATAGAATTCAATTCATTTATCTTTTCTGAGAAGTATCATGTTTTTTTAATTTTTGATTTGGATTATTTGAAGGCAACTTTTATTATATAAAACATATCATAAAAATATTTAATATCATTATTGATATGATTTGACCATATAATTGTGTCTCTACAAGACATTCTGTGATAATCATAGTTCTATACAATGGATTTGAAATCAACTTCATGTTTAATGAGATTTTCCATGAAATGTTTTATTGATTCATATTTCTAATTTTTGGAATCATAAATATTCTAACATATTGATTCATAGTTCATAATTTTGGAAATCGATTTCACCAACTTCTTCTTAGACTATTTTTTTCATCACCTATTAATGAAGATTTTTTTAATTATGATTCCCCTTTCATGTTTGTGCCAACTTTTTAATTCTTCCTATTTCATTTCTTGGATTCCAAAATCTCTAACGTAGTTGAATTATCGCATTCATTGGAAAATTGAATGATATTATCATTATCATCACCCTAATAATCTTCTTGATTTTTATCATTGTCAGCACAATCATCTTTAGAATAATTACCATCATCATCTAATGTGATTTTTTGAATGTCAAATTTAACTAAATTGACATCATGATATTAGGATTTTTGGAATGATATTACATAATAGGAACGTTTTGATGAAGATGTTTGAGTTTTTCTGGACAATAATATGTCAGATAAGCATTGCCTCAATGTTTATAAAATTCGTTGAATCTCATCATCACATTATTTCTATTGTATGTAAATGTCTTCTTATTATACTTCATGAAACTATTCCTGAACAACCACAAATGATCTAGAAACAACATCCTTCAAATTTACTAATTTGATATCCCACACCATAATTTGTTGATATTGTATACAATGTTCTGTTTCATGGAGAATGATTTCAACAAAAAATTTTGTTCTAAGTATTTTAATATATATTTCAACATATCATGAATTATCTATTCTTGAGAAAATAGCTTATTTAGCTTCTTCTCATTGTTTTGTTTCTTACATTCATTAGTATTTAATATTTTAAATTCTTAATCTTCTACTAGATCTAATCCAATAGTTTTATCTACTTATTTTCATATCACTTTTTCATGTCTCCAATTTTTTGTAGCTTCATCAATGTAGAATTTTTGTTTATTTTAAATTGATGAGTTGAAAGAATCTATTGATTTTTATGGTTATGAGGCATGATACACACATTTATTAGGCTAATGATACTATTTTTTTTGAGATTTCATCATCTTCCATTGACATTCTATATTATTAAACAATGTAATTGTTATTATTACTAAAATAATATTTCATTATTTTAATTGTGCTGTCACATAAATGAATAATACTCAAATAATTTTTCCCTTTGAAATGAAAAGAATGTTATATAAGTTCAAGAAAAATACTATATGTTTGTACAAGGTTTTGGGATACATCAGGATTTGAGATTTTATTAATTCATTCTTAATTATACTGATAGTTAGAAAGATATACATTTTTTATGTAAATTTTACTTATATTTACAAGAAAATACATCAAGAAGATGTTTGTTATAATCATGGTGTCCTTGTCCCCTTTCCTTTTTATTAAAAGTCCTCACATATATGAATACTTAATTTTGTAGTTACCCACAATGTAGGAATGTTTGGGCCCATTTACTAACATAACTCCTAATATATTAATAGCTTTATCACTATAAAAACACCCTTATATATCTATAAAATTTTGAGAATATTAATAAGACTGAATATTATATGTTATATCCAGAATATCTGTAGTTTTCTTATATGACAATGAATAAGTTTTCTTTTACCTATTTATCTGAAACATATCCATACCAACATCATTAAAAAAAATTGACTGATCGAATTCCCTAACCAGGTTAACATAGATTGGATAATTTTCTCCCTTATTCTTCGTAATGATTTTTTCCCAGCCTTGGAATTTTATAATATTTCTTATAAAAGAATCATACATAAAGAAGAATTCAAGATAAACTTACTTTTCTCTAAAGATGAACCATCTTTAAGATACTAATTCAGAGGTATTAAAGTCTGATAATAATTTTATAATGACATTCAAAGCATAAGATATATTTGGGAAACATAATAAAGAGTCTGAAAACTAGAATATTGAATTTGAAAGGTAGATGAAGGATGGGAAGATAAACTCTTGAATTCGATGTGGGAAAGAGGGTGGTTCATACTTTAAATGGGCATCGACGTTGATTGTTCAGCTTCCTAGATTAATCAAACTGTTGAAAATAATGGAATTTGATCTGATTGGTGATGTTAAACCTAGAATTTTTTATATATTCTAATCTTAGGATGTTTTTAGGAAATAAATTAATTTGAAAAAAGATGAATCCATTCGATGTATTTCGTAAAACAAGATTGAAAATACCAGGAAATATAATTGAAACACAGATATAATAAGTACTAATATGAAATTTCTGGGGTTATCATATGGTTTTTATGGAGATATGATTCTTCATGGAAATCATAGATTCCTTAATGTTTTATTAGATTTTGGAAACATTGCAAATGATCAGACTAAAAATATTCCTGGCTCAAAAAAACATTAGTAGGTTCCGAAAATACATTATTAGTTTCTAAAAAACATAATTATGAAATCAAATACACTTCCCCTTTGAAAGGGGTATCATAATTTTAGGAGGTTGTTTTAACAATAATTAAATATTAATTATGACCTTATGATTTATATTCCTAAATTTTGTCTAACGTACATAAATCTATCAAAAGGTAATGATTTTGTAATAATATGAATACGTTGTTATTGCATTCGAATAAATTTTAGAGTAATATATAATTTATGTATGTGATCCCTTTGAAAGTGATTCGTAATATCTATAGGCTTTTCAAGAGAGTGGTATACAAGGTTTTCACTTAAATATATGGAAATAGTGTTATCACACATTATATGAGTTTTATTAAATCTCATTCCATAATTAGTGAGTGTGTGTTGCATCCAAAACACTAGAGCACAACATCTTCCAATTTCGACATATTCAGCATCAGTAGTAGAATGTGCTATATTGTTTTCTTTCATACATAACCATGAAACTAATGAATATTCTATGAGATGACAATTACTAGATGTACATTTTCTATCCATTTTTCAACCACCAAATTCAGTATTAACAAATCATTTAAAAAAATCATTTCCATATAAATAAAAAAGCACTAAGTCCATTGTTCCATTTAAATATGGATAAAAATTAAATTCATTAAATTGGATTTTTTGGATTAGATTAATATTCTGAACATAAGAATATGGAAAACGTTATGTTTGGAAACATGATGTTAAATATAGTAATATTCATAACATACCTCTAAAATCTGTTTAATCCAATGGTTTTGAAGATTCATCAAGATCAAGAGTATTTGAATTTCAGATTAGAGTACTAATACTTTTAGTGTTTTCATTTACATACTTGTTAAAATGATAATTAATGTAATTATGTCTACATATATAGGTTCCTTTTTATTTTTAATGAATTTGATACCCAAGGGAAAATGATAACTCAACCATCATACTCATTTCAAACTCAAAATTCATAAGATTCACAAATGAATCAGTTAAGGATTTATGAGTGGATATAAAAATAATGTAATCAACATAAATTTAGACCCTTAAAACGTTTTAATTTTCTTTTTTTATAAGAATTTTTGGATCATAAGTTCCCTTGAAATAATTTTTTAGTATGAAAATCCCTTTAAAGACAATCATAACATGCTCAAGGTGCTTGTTTAAGTTTTTATAATGCTTTGTTATATTTAAATAAATTTCAGGATGTTATGTGACCTCAAAACCAGGTAATTATACAACATAAATTTCCACTTGAAAATATCTATTAAGGAAAGAATAGTTCACATCCATATGAAAATTTTTTAAGTTAAAAAATGATTTTCGGTATTATAGAATTATAATAGAGTCAATTTTTACTACCTGAGAATTTGTTTATTCAATTTCTTGAAATTCCCGAGGATTATGGCCTTTACGAACTAATAATGAATTATTTATTGACATGAATCCATTTTCATGAGATTTAATTTGGAATACCCACTTTACTCAAGCTATATATGTTTTATAATATCTTTTATCAGTGGTCTAGAATTTATTCTTTCCGAATACATTTAGTTCATCTTTCATTGCTTTAATCTAATGATCATCACGTAAAGCCTTAACAGAACATTTTTATTCTAATTGGAAATGAAATTATATATTTTATAATTAGTTTTTTAAATATCATATAGTATTTACATAATGATTTACATCACCTATGATAATATCATTATAATTATTACTTAAAAAACAACTGACAAGGGTTTTATAAAACCAATTCATCAACATAGGGTAGAATTTATAATTGAGTTAAAACCTCAAAAAAGATTTCTTGAGTATTATCATAATTAGATTTATATTCTAACAATGGTTGATAATCTGTTTTTGAAAACACATATGATGATGTATGACGGGGTTGTTTAAAAACGATCAATTTCATTGAATTTTACATGTTCTGTTTCCTAACTATTACCATAATTCTTATTGAAAACTATATTATCCGTAGAATTTGTCGAATTTCATATAAAAATTCCATCATCACAATTAGTTAAAAATTTGTGTGAATTATATTTTCAATCTAAATTTATTACATTTCGTCCAAATACTCAAAATTATGAAACATTTGGTTTTTTTCCTTTCCATAAATCATAATGTATTTATTATAAAATTTCCTTATTAAAACATGATTTATAGTATTAAAATCAGTACTTAATACTTTATCCCAATAATGGTTAGTAATTATGTATTCACAAAACATGGTTCTTATTATTTTCTAAATATTCATTTTATTATTTTAGGAAAAAAATATTTTATGGAGTTCGAGGACATGAGAAACTATGACTAGTGGCTTTCATACTATAAAAAGTTTCAGAATCGAAAATTTCAAATTCTTCTACATGATAACTATGAATAATTATCAATGAATAAATTTTACCATTTCTAAATTTTCCTATAAATCATTATAATAAAAAGGAACCAAATTTCATTTCTAGAAAATATACCCCTATATATATTTTTCAGTCATCAACTATAACAAATACAAAGCATTTTCCTACAATACATCAAGTTTGTGTAGGACTAAGAATGTCCGTGTGCACTGTCAAAAATTCATCAAATGTTGAGACTTCACTTATGGATTTAAATCTCCGCATAAGTTTCTTTCCATATTGGTAACGATCATATACTTCTGAAGATTAAAATCTATTATCAGGTAGATCCTAAATATGTCTTTTTCTATATAGTTTACATATGTTCCTTAGGATGCAGTTTCCTATACGTCTATGGCATAACCAATATTAGTCTTCCCATTTTACTATGGAGTTTTATGTCTTGGATGCTATGGTCATATAAGTTATATGTATAAACATACTCATAGAGATGCTAAAGAAGAATAAACTAATCCTTAGAATTGTGTACTAATCATTTATGATTTCTAAAATTCACAGGGTAAAAATAATCACAAAATTTAATAATTCTTATAAGAATTTTATTAAGACCATTAAGGAATAAGAAAATTTAAATCAAGGCATTTACAAGAACAACAATGTTATCCATACTAACAATTTCCCCTTTATCTTTGTCTCTGAAAGTGAGTCTTCCATCATTCAACTTAAAATTAGTTTCTAAGATTTTTTTGATACTATTCAAGTGCCGGGAACATCAAATATATATATACCTTTTATTATTGTTTGTATTTCCTTTGTATTCATGAAAATAATACAGTTATATTATTTGAATCCTAAAATTATGGGATATGAAGATGATTGAATATAAAATCTTAGGGAACCATATTTTCATAAAAAAATGAGCATTATGATGAACTAATAATTTATTTTTATTTAAAGATATAATGTTCCCCCAATTTCAAACATTTTGAAACATAGTGATTAATGGAGAACATTTAAGAAAAGAATAATTCTTACTAAAACAATTTTTTGATTAAGAATGACCAATTCTAGAATTATTTATTAGGGGATGAATTTGAGATTACATTTTATAAAAACCATTCTTACCAAATGTAAAGTCTCTAAAAAGAGTCATTAAGAGAAATATCCCATATTTTTTTCTAATAACTACATTATAATCTTCATAGTCATTAGTCTTAGGATTGGGGTTTTCTATTTATCATTTTTCAAATAAATAACATTTTCAAGTTCCTTAAAAAGATTATTCTTTTTTAGATTTTATTTAATCATGGATTTTCAAAATAGAAATAATTTAAAATGAATTTTCATCAATATTTTTAAAATTATATGATACATTTATTGTGAAAATGTTGTTTCATGATTTTTCCATGTCATTATTATTATTAATTTTACAATTTATAATTTCAAGAAACATGGAAAACCTAGATACTTCGTCAAAATAACTTAAGGTGTCTTCCACTAAGGAAGATTATTTATATGAATAAATTAATATATATATATATATATATATATATTATCAAGATAGATATCATTTAAAGGAATTTTGGTTATAGATTTAGTAGATTGTACCTTATCAATGAAACATTTATATTCTATAGGTATTTTAGAAATTAAACTAATATTACTTTGTCGAGAAGATTCATTTTCTGATGATTCATCAGATAAGTATCCACCATATGCACCCCAAGAATCATTTTCCATTAAGACATTATTACATTTAGGATTATAATATCTTTTCTAATTTCTCTCATAATGTCTATATGTCCTATATTTTCATTTGAGTCTAGGATAATGAGGTCTAATATATCCTACATTCTTGCATTCATAACTTGTGACTTTAGAATATTTCTTATCATTCCTATCATATTTCTTATATGTGTATTGTAAATCCTTCTTGAATTATTGGATAATTCATTCAATGATTGTTCATATTTACATGAGAATGATAATATAACCTTTTTCAGGAATTTTTGACTTTGAAACATTCTCATGAGTCATGGATTTTTATCTCATTCTTATTTTTAGTAAAAGAAACACATCATTTTTTTTATTTTCAGTGTCTCTCTTCATTCTATTTTAATTTTTTAATAGTGTTTCAAAAAACTAATCAAGAGAAATAGATATAAATTTCCTCAAAAAACCAATCATTGTTCTCTTCAATTTGAATTATTTAGGAATGTTGTCAAAATTATTATATAAAAGAATATTATTATAGAGAACTTTTTCTGACATTGATGGTAGACTATTTACAATATTAATAAATATCCTATAAACATTAACTATTGGTTTTATATAAGGAAACCCCCCAATATAGTCTACTGTAAGTGTGGATATTCTAGTTTCAAAGGGCTTAAATGTTCCAAAATGTATAACACCCGGTTTCCACCAAATGTTGTTAGATTCTTCACAATAATATATTTGGCTATATATATTTTTGGTTATTGAAAAAAGAAAATTATTGCACACCGTATAGTTTAGATACTATTCTATAATTTATTTATTGGAAAATGATATTTCTTCCTTGTGAGTAATCTTATATTAACCAATAAGCATAAGAAAATTATACATGCAATTATTGATAAAAAATATATTATTCTATGACCCTAGAATTCAAAATCATTCCCTTTAATTATAGTCGGTCATGTAGGGTTTAGATTTTTTGAGGATCCAATATTCATTATGTCTATCAGAAAAGTAATAAATGAATAAAATTCAATTATACAACACAATTTATTTTAGTAAGTATTTATAAAATTTATTTATAAAAGATATTATAATGAACCTGAAAAAATAAAAAAGTTTTAGTAAACAGTGAATTGATAATATGGCTGATATATTAAGTATAAATATCATCATCTCAATAAAATACTTGAATTCCAATTGTTAGATCAAAATATATATGTAAATGATCAGATACAATAGGTGTGATTTATATGTTTAAAAACATTCATTTTAATCTGTAAATATTCCATTTTTTAACATGGTCATAAATATTAGATTCTATTAAACCTTATTGATTATATATAAGGGGAACACATTGGAATGATAATGATGTTTATAAATAAGAAAATTGGTATACATAAACAAGATTATTCCTTAAAACATACAGAATCTTATATTAAAGTTATAATAAAAAGGAATGTATAAGAAACTCTTTCTTATTTTTAATTACTATAGTGGAAATTTAGAGTACACATAAAAGAGTTGAAATATTTTATCCCAAAGAGTAGGTTATCCAAAACACCATGTATAAATGTTCTTTTATTTATAATTTCATTAATTTTTGTCTTTCCCAAACCTGGGTAGGGCCTTGATCAATCAATGATTAGTGTCTACCTTGTTATCCCTACAATCCCTCGATCTGTAAGGTGAACGACACCTTTTTATTCCATCAACATGTAATCCCATGATTAATTAGGAAATCATAACATCTTTCTTCATTCATAATGGATTCAATCAATCATATACAAAAACAATCAGAATATCAAAAATAAAAATCAAACATTGTTAAATATTTACGTATGTAGAACACACTATTACCAACATAAACTCCTCAAGAAATTATGATGATAAAATTTTGGAAGAGCTGTCACAGAGTATCAATTCTCAAAAAAGTTCACACCACCAAAAAAATTGATTATATGATTGGGTATTTATTGGAAGGATCTCAAATGGTCAAATTTTTCCTTGAATGGTCATATTTTTTTAAATATTGGATGGAATTTTAATGATATAGGTTTAAAAAATAATATAATAACTTATTATATGACACCTCTTAGCATACCAATATACCATAAGAAACATTAAGTATATATAAATCTCTTTAGATGAAAAATTATGTTAACTGAAAAATAGTATCTGTAATAAATATATGAAATATTATCTCTAAATAATTGAGAATAATAATTTTATAATCTAGAATAATATTATGTTTTTGAAATGAATCATAATTTAAGGAAGTGAATCATATTAAAAAAATGAGAGAATCTGAATCATAATTCAGGAAAATTCAGAAATGGGGATGTGAATCAGATCTGATTTTATACAAAGTTCAGAATTGTGAAAGATGAGTCAGATTTGATTTTCTATGTGATTCAGAATTGAGAAAGATAATTTAGATTAAATAATCTGTGTGATTGGGAATTTTAAACGATAAGGATTCCATGTTTTATTAAGGATCTTATTTTTTTCAGTAAGAATTCACATAATGTAATAAGTGCCTATAAAAATGTCAAAGAACATAAATATTTCCTTATAGATAGAAATGATTCGTAAAGAAATGAACATAAATAATATTAAAGATAAAATGTGTTAAAAATAAAACATTTTTCTGATATCCAAAACACAAATGAATGATAAAAGTCATAAGCAAGCTTTTGACATGAAAATTAATTGATATTATGCTAAAGATCATTTTAGATTCCCCAAAATGACTTCAAATACACTATTTTTATCCTAAAATTATAAATAGTTTTTTATTCAATAATAAACACATGAATTTGATACCATGCCTATATGAATACAAGAGGTGATATTGTCATGGTCATAAATACATTCTCATAGAGTTTAATAATAATTAACCTTATTTTAGTGAAATTTATAACATTAATTGAATACTATTACAGAATGATTCTCTTTAATAAAACATTCATCATTATGAACCACGATGTGGAATATATCAAATAGTCTAGAAATTTATCATATTATAAAAATGGATTCTTGTATTCATTAATTATATAATTATATTTTTTGTGATATTCTTCTTTACAAAACATAGTTAAATCATCATCTCTATTCTCCACCAAAAAAACCTATTATAATAATGTAATCATACTGATAAAATCATCCATATATTTTATGTTTACATTATAGATAATCATAATCTGGTTTTAGTCTCTAATTATCACACATTTTATTAACTAATAAATTTTATATATGATTTCATAAACCCTCACAAATCATATTAATTAGTTTAGACATTTTCAAATTTCAATGAGAAATATGAAAAACTTTACATGCATGTAGATCAACCAATATATTAATAGTGATTCTGGAATACTTTATGAAATATTAATACACAGTGATTGTCATTATTTAACAGTGATAAACATAATATATAACAATGTATTCGTTACAATTAATAATCCTGGTTACTTTACAATCTTTTATGTATCCCAATGCCTAATGTAATTTTATGATTTTTATTCTCTTTGTGTACACATACATATCACAAGGTTCTCAAAATTAGTTTTCCTAATGATCATAATCATAGAAACTTACATATATCTATCTTAATTATGAGTGTCCTACTTTTTCAATTCTATAATCAATTTTATGTTCTTGTGGAACCATTTCTCCATAAATTTTAAAATATTCACACTATAGGATTTGGAGTACCCCCATTCATTCTTTTACCACACAGTTCATTCCACCAAATCATTTTTGTTAAAATAAGCATCTAACTGACTTCCAATTATAACACTTTGAGTAATCCTTATGCATAGAGTATCTTCTAGAACTCTTACTATTTTTATGTTTATAGAATCTACTCTACGAAAACCTATTTGGTGACTGTGTTTTATTCTAATTATCAATATATAAATACAAAAAATTAGTTTAAATTATATTTAATCCTTCTCTAGTAATTCTTCACTAAAATCCTCAATAACCCATAATTTTCAAATCCTCTATAATATATAGTAAATACTACCTCAAAAAAACATATTTTCAGTACATACCATGATTCTATTAAATGATCAACACAACAATCACTATATGTAGAGGTTTCCTAATTTTGTATATTTATCCATGAATTCCACCCAACATCTTCATCTCATTATTCTATGTTATTCATAATGTTATATTGTTATATAAATTCATTTTATAATATAAAAAATTTGTAACACCCCAACCCCAGAAGCCCAAATTCCATGCATTATTACGTATCATTGGAATGATCTCAAAATATCATGTTTCGAAAGACTGATTAGATTAGTTGCCTTGGAAGTAATGGATACATTGATAAGGTTTACATTACATTGTAAAATGGAAAATTACAATAACATTGTTTTCATAGAAAAAACAGAGATCCCATAGACTATCCCTAGAGGTCAGTCATTATATACTTCTTCACATCCTAGGAAAAATAAAACATAGAAAGGGCTGATCGTAGATCCTCAGTAAGGATAACAATAAAGTGGAACCATTCATAAATAAACATAAATATTTAAGGAAAAGTATAACACTGACACAAAATCCATTTAAAAATGAAATCAGTATAATATGGAAAAGATAAAAATCAAATAATGAAATTTACTTATTCACATGAATATTTTACTCGTCAAGTAATCACATGCAATATCAATAGCCACATTCATAATGATGGAATGTATAATTCCAGACTGTATAACCACATAGTCATGACCTTGTGCCATGACTAAAAATAAGATTTTGTCAAGGACTTGTTCCAAGACACTAGTTTGTCTTAGGAGACCTACCGATGCATCGATGATCTATTGCGGTCTCCAACCATCACTTAATAAGTCCAATACAATCCTCATATGAAAATTTGGAAACATAACATAAATATTCGTATTTAAACTAGCGTACGAAATGTCAATACTTTAACTGTAATCCATGAATGGTATAAAAATTGCACATCTAGAGTAATACCTAACTCAGTAAACAAATTATAGAATATTTTAATATAAGATATTAACCTCAATTGATAATAAAGAAGGATATTGAAATAGATGAAAATAATCATCAAAACTATTTGATAAAATATCCTCCTTTTTTTGAAATCATTTAAAAGCAACACTATTTATCAAGAAGCCATTTTAAAATAGATTTATTAATCAAAGTGTCCCAAAACAAATTAATACCTTTAAAAGGAATTTTAATTGTAAAACATTAATGTTCATATATATAAAATCTTAAAACCATTTTTAAAACATGGACATTAATGAGAATGATTTAGAAGAATAAATTTTTAAAATATTTAAAATGGTATTTTTGTTAGAGTTATTATACAAATGAGAGACGATTGAATAATGAAAATTTAGGAAATAATAACGTTATAATACCATTATAATAATGGATTTCATTTTATACTATGTCAAAGGATAGTATATACACCATATAAAAGTGAATTGGTGCATAACAACCACAAAAGTCTCAATAAAATGTAAATTGAGATTAAATACCTTATAAAGATAGTATCCTAAGGTAAAGGTCAAATTAATGACATAGTTATGTTGGAAAAATATATATACACTCTATATGACTAGATATTAATGGTAAATCAATCAGAGGACATTTAGAGATACTCTTGTAAAAACAACACCAATGACATGGATTTTAACTCAATGAAGAGAAATTGAGTTAAGATCGAGTTTATATCAATGACTTGAGAAATTATCAGTGGAGTGATTAAGTGTATCAAAACTATAACACAAAGGGGAGTGTAAATTACTACATAAATAATAAATAGTGATTCCACACATAATCTTGATGTAAAATATTCTATGAAGTAAGCGTAAAGCCCATTGAGTTGAAATAGATATTTGAAATCCCCTTATCGATTTGGTAACAAATGAAACATATAACACATGAAATAAGTTTCATACAATGAATACATAAATAATAATATATTAAGTTATATTACACCACGAATAAAATAATTGAATGTACATATGCCACACATAAGGAAATAGTTTCCAATAATGCATGAATCTCACGAGAATAAAAAGTGAGATGAAAAACCCAGACTTCATCGTAATCAATTGATTCATATGACCAAAATTTAATAACCACCAAATGAATCACAGAATTCCATGAATATAAAGAGAATAAAGATTAGATATATCAAATGGAAGTACAAAATAAAACACATGCAATAAAAACGTGGTGAACAATGGACATCTCATGAAATTAAATGTGATATAAGAAACCCCGTACTTTGTACTTTTCCTTGGTCAATGGTTGGTTTATGCCATCACTACTGGAAAATGGGTCTATACCCACAGTTTTGCATAAAACTGTGGGTATTGGACACCCATATGCCCACGGTTTCCCAAAACCGTGGGTATAGGGTTAGTATAGGAACTTATACCCACGGTTCTCGGAAAAACCGTGGGTATAGGTTATTTTTGAAGACCTATACCCACGGTTTTGGTAAAACCGTGGGTATAGGGATTGTTATAGAGACCTATGCCCACGGTTCTGAAAAAATGTAGGGATAGGGGGTTTTTTTAAGAAGACCTATACCCACGGTTTTGGCAAACCGTGGGAATTGATTTTCTTTGTTATGGCGGGGGGGGGGGGGGAATTACCGCGGGAGTGAATTTTGTTTTGGCGGGAACATGATTTCAAATTAATATAATTATGTGGAGTGAAGATTTTAGTTCAATGATTTCACTGGGTTTGTTGGTTCAGCTATCTATCTCGTATATGAAAGACCGGTGTTCGAATCTCGGCATCTTTTTATTTTTCAGATATTCGATTATTTTTAATATAAGTAAACAACCAGATTGAAATGTTATTAAAATTCGATTAGCCGAGTTGGTCATGAGGTCTGTATTCCGCTGCAGCTGCCGCGTGAGGCACGGGTTCAAATCCTCCTAGGTGCATTTTTTGAATTTCTTACCTGCCTTTCGAAATCCGTGGATTATATTAATATATATTTATTTGTAGATATATGAATATATAACAAATAGAAATTATAGGTGTGTTGGTGTTGTGGTGAGGCGCGGCAGTGAGGCTTGGCTGGGTTGCAAGTTCGAATTCCTGCTGCGCCCCATTAATGATTTTTAATACCCCACGGTTTGGAAACCGTGGGGATTGGTGTGTGCCACGCTGGAGCAGCGTGGTCCTTCCTTTGAAAAGTCTATACAAACGGTTCTACTAAACCATGGGTATAGGGTGAGACCCATATACCGACGTCACTCAGCCCCACGGTTCCCCAGACCGTGGGTATAGCCTATACCCACGGTTTTGGGGGCTATACCCACGGTTTTGAACCGTGGGTATAGGTTGTTTTTCCAGTAGTGCATGTATAATGTTGAAATAATTGTTATAAAATTATACAAGAATAATATATATTTATATGATATCATATATGATTTTTTAATATTGATTTGTTAATAATATTTTATTGTTATCATCGTTTCGAGTGATAACCGGTTCCTTTTACTATATATGCATTGTTACTTAAGTAATGATTGTTATGGATAGGTTGTATAATATTCATATTCAGAATGATATTAAGTCTTTAAAACTTATTTTTTATTATTTAATGAATATTAGTCTTGAATGGATTACGATGGGGAGTGAATGTCATCGCATTTGTGGAATCAGTAATCCTTACGTACGCACGAGCGACAATATCATTCTTTTGATTTTAAAAAAATATATAATCAAATAGTATATCACATATAAACAATCATTATCATGTTATATTTATTATTTACATCAATTAAACATCATTATTATACCCATCCAAATAATAATGTAATTAATAACAATTACACCACGACATGGAGACGGTATGTCGTTCGTACGCAAGTATGGTGACAAGTCATTCACAGGACGGATAGAATAATGACAATGGTTGTACCATATTTATAATTAAATAACATTATATAGAAGATACATTAGTTATTATTTTATAATGGAAACAACAAATAAAAAACAAGTGGAAGAAGATAAGAACTTGAAAGAGGTGAAGAAATATTTACCTTTTCTTCATGTTCTTCCTTTTGATTTGATCAAAAGGGCTCTTTATGTTGGATTTTTGACAGAAGTAAGCCCTCGAGGATAAAGGGAGGACAGTTTAGAGGGTATTTGGGTAGAGTATGGCTAAGTAAAATGGCTTTGCAGCTGTGAATTTGAGAGATGGGGGAGTGACCTTTTTTTAGAGGGGTAAGGGGAACCTTAGGAAAGGATAGAAATATTATATTATAATAAAGTTATTATAAGTTTCTAAAGGCTCAAAAATTAATTATTTGAATTATTTCATTGGTATGGGTCTGAAAAAACTCAAAAAATATGTTTTTGATAGGTTTGGGTAACTATATTATCCTTACCAGTTCGATTTAACTCTTAGTTAAATAGTTTAACATTACCATGTCTCCTTGTATTTTTATATTACATGGTTAATAAAATTACTATATACTTCCAAGAGTGCCCCAAGTGGATAATTAAAGATACACTTATCATTATATAATTCTTTTATCCAAACCATAGATTTTTATGAATAGAATATTAATGAATAATATATATTTTTTAAAAATATTTTATGTCAATTTTGACACTATTTCGTATTTTTTTTCTAAATTAATATCAACATTATTACATCGAAAACAATTCACCTAACCAACCCTAAAATTTCATATTAACTTATAAAACTAGTTTTATTAATAAAAATTCTCAAATTACATTTATTTAGATATTTATAATATCAAATATATTAGTATTTAATTAATTAGGTAATTACTGCATCATCATTGTGTAAAAAATAAATTAAATTATTTAATATATGAAAAATATAAATAAAATAAAATTATGTAGGAAATAGTTTTATCTTTTTAATTAATATTTATAGTCTAATTTATCTAATGTTTATCCTTGTATTAAAAATTAATTAGTTATTAATCATTGAATTTAACACTTTTAAATCTTCTTTGAATTAAATAATAATAAATGTCATAATCTAATCCATGTGGACCTAAAGATTAATATTTTATTCCTAAGTTTTTTAGTCGAATTAAACATGTCCAATAGAATTATGACATGTATTAGGGTAATAATAATATCATTTTACCCTTAATTACCCTATTTAGTTTTAACCGTGTTAAATAAAAGTAAAAAGTTACTGTTCACCAACAAATATTTTCAACTTATTGAACAACATTTTACTTACTGATATAAACCTTGTATCTCGGATTTTTGAAATTGAAGTTACACAAGCTGTAAAATTATGTTTTATTCAAATTTGCAAATCCTCCTTGGAGGTCGGTAAAAGATGGTTAAAAAGTTCAATAAATTATTTATATATCTATAATTATTATAAACTGACTCCAATAAATTACATTGAAAATATGTAGGTATTATATATTTATATTGACCTAAGATAAATTTAAATTTAATACATAATTATTTAAATAATAATTCGGTTTTTAAACAATAACTTACTATTTTTCAGTATTCATCAAAATTTGAAAGTTTTCAGAAAAATACCAAATACTCACCCTAAGCTAATTTCGATATTCTGAATCCAAAAATTAAGTACATTTTGAATGATAAAATTTATTAAATTTTATAAAGTGGGTATTACAATTAATAACTATTATTTTGATTGGTCGTGATGTGTTAGAAACTCGATGTTCTGTATAATGCAAACTATTACATTATTCAAAGGGAAATGTACCATGGAAGCTTTGGGTATTACATTCTTCCCCCTTTTGGAAATTGAATCCCTAAAATTTTTAAAATTTGGACCGGGAACATAATTGAAATTCCAACATCCGAAAAAGTGTTAATAAAACTATCACTTTAAAAGAATGAATGACAAGTACAAATGTCACCCGAGATAACACTTACTAGAATTCCATGTAAAAAACATTGATATGAAAGATAATATAAGTGTCATGTTCGGATGTAGAGTTATAGAAAATATGATACATAGAATTTTAACAACAAGAAAACCACAAAAATGTGATGGGACAAATGGTCATTAGTTTCCCATTAGGAAAAGTAGATGGAAAATAATTTTTTATTTATGTTACATTTCATAAACATGACGAATTTATTTATGAGATTGACTAAGAACATAAAGAGATATAGTTAATTTTTAAGTAGAGTTTCATTGTTTAATAAATTTCTACCACTAACTCATTTTTTTTTCAAATGATTAGTATTCAAGATGACTTGGTCACACAAGAAGTGATAGAATGAACTTATAGATAATAACATGCTCCACAAAGGATAAACTATATATTTACATTTTATTTAGAGATTAATCAAAACCGAAATGGTTATTACAATATTAGATGATCACCCAGACTGATATTTCATTAGAGAAATAAACACTAATCTTAATTCTCTAAAATTAAACCAATAATACCCCAAAGTTAAATAAATACCATTAAATAAAAAATTGTTTTTAAAAAACATAAATATAATCCAAACTAATATTGAAACCCAAAACTTAGAAGAATTTGGTTATTTAGTCTTTCAAGTTAAATTGTATCTCCAAATGACATCGATGACTCTTAATGTCACATACTTAAAAGTAATTAACCTAATCACATATTCTATATAATAGGTTAATCATTTCCATAAATAAACCAAATCTCTACAAATCCACTATAAAAACATAAATAATAATCCACCATTACTCCTCAAATGAAATCTCATAGTACTATATTTTCCTTAGGCATATACTGTTACCAACAGAGTGAATGTCTTCCAAAATAACATTTATCACTTAATCCGAACATCATTTTACTATAATAAAGGTATTCATTTTATAATACATAATATCCCAAATCAATTTATTATTGATCTATAAAGGTACTTAACTAAAAATACTTTAACACACTCACTAGTAACTTCATGAAGTCCATTAGTAAGAGATAAATCCCAATCGCACTCTGGTAGGGGGTTTGATTCCAATAGCTTAGTCCGACGCGACAAGTTGTCACATGGCCTGTGTATTGTACTTTTTCAAAAACTATATTTTATAACATTACAAAAATGAGATAAATTCCTCAAAATAACCATAACATAATTTAACAACAAATGTTATCTCATACCTTGCATTTTCATCCCAATATATAATAACTTGTAATTGCCTCAAACCCAATGATCATATAAAAATAAATGGTTATTTATAACTATATCCACAAGTTAAAAGATAATTCTTCCTCAAATATCATTTTCGCATGAAAAAATACAGGGTAACAAATACAAGAGAAAATTATTCCAAAGTAATCCCATCAACAAAGAGCACTAATACTTTTAAAAATTTCTCCAACCATTTATTTCCACAATGATTCTTCTTTGACCAAGAAAATATCCTATAGAAAGGGTATTCACTCGAGTAATGCCCTGGACCCCTACATTTACACCAATTGACTGTAAATGGATTCTTGGGACCATTTTTATCTTCCTCCATAGTACTCTTCATTTTTCCTCTTCGGTTCTTTACTTTATTTCCTTCTTTCCCACACGTAAATAATTTCATTGTTCCATTGAGACACTTTCATGGGTGTCTCTATCCACATTTCATGCATGATAGATATTGAGGATTCTTTTCTCCATGGTCTACACTTTAGAGCTCATATCAATCATCACATTTCTCTTATTTATTGAGTCTAGGAGTTGGTTAATATATATGTGGCAGATCATATTTTGGAAAAACTGATTTGGTATTAACACGATATCTTTTATGCCTATCAACATTCCATTTTTTTCATTTCCACCACCATTCCAACCTTGTACATCATGCTTAATGTTACTATGACTTCCTTGGAATCCATCCATTTACTAAAACAAGAAATCCTTATGTGAGTAACATTTGTAATAAAATAATTTAACGAATATCATGTCAATATATTTTCAATTTGAAACACCTTAGGATTAAACAAGGTCATTTATTATCTTCTTATATTAAAATCCTATAAAACGGTACGTAATGAAAATATAAATTATCCTATGTCTATCCCCTAGGAGTGTCGTAAACAAGAGTGTAACAACGCCCATTGTCGTGTACCAATTCCAATTCGAGTCTAGCTCAAACGGGTGTTTTCGGGTTTTACCCCTGTGTACATCTGTTCTAGAGCCGCCTCTACCTTCTTATGTACAGAAAAAGATGCATTGCTTGGAATACTCACAAAATCTCTACAATACAATAATTTTAGAAAGTTATTCTATACAAATCCTCAATGTCTATCTTAGGGATATGTGCACTAATCAGTGTCTATCTAAATCTAGTTTCCATGTTTTGTACAAATCTTCCTATGATACCAACTGTAATGCCCCGACCCCAGAATCCTAGAGTCGGTGCATTATTATATATCATTGGCATGATCACAAAATATAAAGTCTCGAAATACTGAATAGTTTAGTATCCTTGGAATTAATATATACATTCAGAAGTATTACATTATATCATAAAATGGAAAACTACAACAACATTTTTTCCATTGACAAAACTGAGATCCCATAGACTATCCCTACAAGTCAGTCATAATATACTTCTTCACATCCTAGGAAAAATAAAACATAGAATGTGGTGAGCTCAGATGCTCAGTAGGCATAACAATATATTATAAACTTTCATTAATAAGCATAAACATTTAATGCAGTTTATAAGAATAAAGGAAAAGCCTTTTAAACTTGAACATCAGCATAATATGGAAAAGATAAAATAAAATAATTTCATTTAATTATTAACATTTATATTATACTAGTCTAATAATCACATGCAATATTAATACCTACTTTCATAATGATAGAATGCTTAATGATAGACTGCATAACCACATAGTCAAGGCCTTGTTCCAAGACTACAAATAAGATTTTGTCAAGGCCTTGCGCCAAGCCAGTAGTTTATCTCATGAGACATACTGATGTATGAAGAAGCTATAGTGGGATCCGTCCATCACTTACTAAGTCCAATAAATTTCTCATATCAAAATTTTGAAAAATATCAAAAATATTCGTATTAAAACTAGCATAAGAAATGTCAATACTTTAACCATAAAACATGAATGGTATAAAAATGGAACATTCACAGTTAAAAAACTCATTCAATACAATATGAATGATTTTAATATAATATATTAACCTCAATCAAGAATAATGAAGGATATTTACATAGATAAAAATAATCATCTAAACTATTTGAGAGAAATATCCCCCTTTTTCAGGAAATCATTTAAAAATCACACTATATGTCAGGAAGCCATTTTAAAATAGATTTTTGAATCAAAGTGTCCCATACCACATTAAATCATTTAAAATTTATTTTAATTTTAATACATTAATTTCCATATAAATAAAACCTTAAAACCATTTTTAAAAATTGAGGATTAAATGTGAAGTAAATAAAATTGTGGTACAATTTCATTTTCCTATCTAATGGGTATATCCAACATGGTTTAGTTGGGGTGGGACCCAGAAGCCCCTAACTTCTCGTGTTAGGATATTTGTGAGGTGGGGCCCACACGAGCCCCACCCCTTCACATTCCTTTAACTCCTCTAAACCCCCTCGTAAAGTTGGAAACACCCCATTTAATTTTTGTATCCCTTAATTAACTAACTGACCCTCTATCTTTATTTATTTCATGCCAACTCAGATTAAATTAATTTACTGAACCTATTCAATTAAATTAACTAATAGTTTGAATTTTATGTTTTGAATGCATGGCATGTTATAATAAAATATGAGTAAGTCTGATTTTATTTAGGGTTAGGATTGCTGTGTTGATACTTTGAGGAGAAGAGATCTAACCCATTGAAGAACACATCATCCCGTGAGGATCGACACCCTCCGATGAAGAACATCATCATGAAGACCTCATATTCTTGTTCCATTTCCTCCTCCGTGGCGAGGAAGGAAACAACAACGTGGAAATTCGCCAAAGATGTCACACTTTGTTCTCACCTTGATTAAAATAGGAGAAGACATTTCCTCCATGGATGCCCTCTGTCAACGTCTACGAAATAACACCATGTGATTCCGTCAACCGCGATGCCAACTTTCTTCATCATTCGATTGAGGTTGGGGTTACCTTTGAACAAGTTCATTTATCTATTTTCATGGATTAAATTATGGCCGCTTGTTATCGTCATAACGGCAGGAGATTGAAATGCATAAACACAGCCGATCCTCCTCCCCTTTTTATTGTAGATCTTTGTTGACGATTTTAGCGAAGGCAGCATAGTGCCGTAGCACCGTGCAGGATTGAAGAGAACCGCAGCCTGAGCAGGCCGCGGAGGAGGTGCGCGGCGTCATCGTGCGACGCTAGTGAAGCCGAAGGAACCACGACCGGAGTGGGCCGCAGTGGTGGGGCGCGGCGTCATCACGCCGCGCCGGAGAACTCGAGGGAGTCCGCGGACAGGGCGGGCTGTGACAGAGGGGCGTGGTGCCGTCACGCCGTGCCAGTCGGATGGGACCCGTGGCGATATTTAGCTAGGGCGGTCGGGCTTGGCCAGCCACCGGCACCCCGGGAGGCTGGACCCCGAAGGGTCCCGTGAGAGCATAAACAGCCAGCCATAATGGCCGGCCGTTTCCAGAATAAACTGGGTTTTGAAACTCCCGGACAACGCCTCGGGTGGACCCCACCTGGGTTGGAAGTTTAGGTATCAAGGGGGAGGCGCCCCCCCTTTGCACCCCGCGGTTGGCTCCGAGACGAGCTGCAGGCCGTGCCCAGCCGCGGGCTAGGCCGCGCCTAGGCAGTCCCAACCGTGCCAAAGTGGTCTTAACCCAGACCCGGATCGGGTCCCCCTTGTTCGGGCCGACCTAGGGGGTATCGGGGCGGGTCGAATTGGGCCTGAACCCCCTATTCTCAGAACGATTCTTTCAAACTCCCATAAAACGAGAAACAGACCTTCGATCAACAAACCATTAGTTGTGTCAGGATCCATGGATCGAGAAGGTAGTTTTGGTATATTACACTCAAGATTTCAGTAATGTTTGGGTATGGCCGGGTTGGTTCGTGCCCGAAACAAACCAGGCCATTAGAGCAGAAACACTAATAACATAACGACCAGATGTCTGAATGATGTACCATCGATCACATTGATTATCTCTTAGTGATATGGTTATTTTGTATTACTTTGCTTGAGGTTTGGACACAGCTGGACTACAGTTGGGTTGGTTTTAAAATAAAAACCAACCGGGCCCCTCGGATGAAAAAACCAATAACTCTCAGACCAGGCATCCGATTGACGCATTTTCTGTTGCGTTCAGTTCATATTGATGAGATAGAACTTTGTGATACATCAACTTTGTACTTCATGACAGTTTATGTATCAACCCGCCTTGGCTCATGGAGAAGACCCTCTCGGAAATGAGTGTGCTGTGTGCGGGTACCCTAGATCTGGCTGCGACTGTGACGACGATGATGACTGAACTATGATCCTGCATGGGTTCGGCATCGGGGATGATTGTAATTAGATCCTCTGTGAGTTCGGCAGCGATGTCGACTGTACTTGGATCCTACGTGGGTTCGGCAGCGATGTTTACTGTACTAGGATCCTACGTGGGTTCAGCAACGACGACATCTGTACTTGGATATACTATGTGGGTTCGGAAGGGGAGATGATTCAAGGGCTACATCAATCATCTCCACCCCTCTTCATGAGAAGGATACCTATGGGAGCTGAGTCTTGACTTTCAATCATTATCTTCAATATGATTGAACTTATATCCTTTGTGGATTGGGTTGTGATTTCCTGTGTGGATTGAGTTCTACTTTCTTGTGTGGACTGGGTTGAACATGGGCTCGTGGGTTGGAGAAAAACTGGAATTGATGACTTAGGTATATGTATGGGCATATAACTAAGTAGAGTTGGTTGATACTTTGGGATAGTATCTTTACTTTGTGGTTTATCCTTTTTGGATTCTGGGAGACCTTAGTGTGTCTCGGGGTCCCTACTGAGTATCTTATACTCACCCATGCAAGGGTAATGCCCACACTACATTGTGTTGGATGCAGATGACAGACAGCACTGAATGAGGTGGAGGCTTGTGGAGCTGGACGGTACCTGGAAGAGGATCACTAGACAGGACGTACATGGAGTAGATAGCCGGACCCAAGGAGATGAGGAGACTATCTGTACCCACCCTTCAGGTGGGAATTACACTAGACGGCTCGGTGTTGCTGCTTTACTTTTCTATTTTTTGTACATTCTTTTTAGTTGAACTTTACTTTTAGTTGGGTTTGTATTCTGGCCCATTTACATTCCTGCACTTACTTTTGTACTCAGTTTAGTTAGTGTTTACTTTAGCTTTTGTACTTTGGGGTGTTTTTTTACTTTATAAATAAAATGCCTTCCATTTTATCGGGATTTACGCCTTTGGTGCTAGTTTCCAGCCCCTGGCATATGGAAGGCGAGCTTGTGGTAGTCAAAGCATGGGCCCCGAGGACAGGTCGTGACAAATTGGTATCAAAGGAGTCGTTTCTACCGCAGAACTCATGCCTCTGATAATTTATTCTATGTGAAGCAACAGTGTTTAGGGTATTGAGTGTGGTTATCAGTCCCGAGAGTCTAGTGTATGTTTGGCGGACGACGTATCCATACACCAGGACCCTGACTTATGATTTCCGACTCAATGCATGAAAAAATTGATTGAATGTGTGTTTCAGATGTTTTCTTTGTGGTAAAATTGTGTCAGTTCTATAGGTATACTATATTAACCGTGGCACACCTGTTTCTTTCAAGATGGCCCCACGACGACAGCGAGGTATGGTTCTGAGTTTTGTGTGAGACGGTAGCCCACTGAGTGACGAGGCCTCGGTGCAGGGCCCCATTACAGCGGAGGCAGCAGCGGTACCTCTACCTGCCGAGCCACTGATACCCCCAGCCCCAGCAGCTGAGGGTGCACGTCGCATGAGTGCACTACAAGAGTTTCAGCATCAAAGACCGCCCAGGTTCCATGGGGAGATGGACCCTCAGGCAGCCGAGGATTGGCTGGAGGCTGTTGTTTGAGTCTGTAGGTTGGTAGGGACCCCAGTAGACCTCATGGTGATCATTGTAGTGAGTGTCCTACACACAGCAGTAGGTAGATTGTGGAGCCCGATGCTCCAGGTACACAACTAGGAATATCTCCGTTGGTCGGACTTCTTGAACCTTTTCCACTCAGAGATCATTTCTAGCCACCCTCCATGTGGTGCCCATTCAGGAGTTACTACAGCTGTGGTAGGACAGCATGACAGTAGACCTGTACTCGGTGAGAATTACTGATCTCTCGTGCTACTCCACATACATGCTACGAGAACCATTCTTCCGGGCCCAGACCATTTAGCACGGACTGAGGCATTAGATCTGGGCATGGATGTTCTCCCTCAGTATTCCGATGCAGGCAAGAGTACTGAATCAATCCCTTCTTGTGGAGAGCTTTCTATATGAGCCTCCACCAGCAGCGAGACCTATCGCATGACGACACATAGCAGAGTCATATGCAGCTGTCAGTAGACAGATGTCGCAGAGGTCCAAGCAGACCAGGCCATCAGATAGGCAACCTCAGGATAGTAGTTCGGAGGTGCAGGGCACACGCAGTAGAGCCAGTCATTCGAGAGGCAGACAGTGCTATGCATGCGGAGGGCAGGGCCACATGGCTCGGGACTGCCCGACCCGCCATGCAGAGGAGCAACAGACGTTTGAGGGACCACCCAGGAAGAAGAATAGGTTCGACTATGGCGGTCCGTAGGGAGCAGGCGGATGAGGCAGAGGAGCTGGATGAGAAGTGGGTGGTGGACGACGCTTGGAGGCTCTACCACTACCCCCAACAGGAGGTCCACCCAGACCACATGGAGCTGGCGGACAGAGACAGGCTCAACATCAGGAAGTGGAGGCCTATGACCATGGAACACCTGAGATGATTCATAGTACTATCTGTGTCTACTCCACCCTTGCTTCAGTTCTTATTGACATAGGAGCGAGTCATTCTTTTATTGTCGCTTCCCTTGTTCGGAGCTCAGAGATTCCGACGGAGTCATTGGTTCGATCCTTACGGCTAGAGACTCCTACAGGAGCAGACTCGATGAGTACGCAATGGTGCCGACAGTGTGATCATACTCTCAGAGGCGAGAGCTTTGACTATGATCTTCTTGTAGTGGCGTCGAGGCCTTAAGCCATCATCTTGGTCATGGATTGGTTATCTATGGTACATGATCAGATCGACTGTATTAGGCGCATGGTGCGATGTGTCCGCACCAAAGGGAGTAGGTTTATCTTCACCGATGAGAAGGGAGAATTTACAGCATAGGATGGACTCACACAGAGGAGAGAATAGCCGATCACTCATCAGTTGGCTAGTCTCATCCTAGGAGTAGTTGATGTGCAGAGTCCGACTTTTCCTGTTTTGGTGGATGAGTATGAGGACGTTTTTCCTGATGATGTTCCGGGACTACATCCTTGTACAGAGGTAGACTTCTATATTGACCTATACCAGGGAGAACCCCGATATCTACTCCAGCATATCAGATGGCTCCTACTGAGATTCGAGAGCTACAAGTATATTTAGAGGACTTGGAGGGCAAGGGATTTAACCGATCCAGTGTTTCATAGTGGGCATCCCCGATTTTGTTTCCCAAGAAGGCGGATGGGTGCTTTCGACTGTGTGTCGACTACCGTCACCCGAACCAGGTGACCGTTAAGAACATGTATCCACTTCCAAGGAAAAAAGAACTCTTCTATCAGCTCAAGAGAGCATGCTGTTTCTCGAAAATAGTCCTCAGGTCAGGCTATCATCAGCTCAGAGTTCGAGACAAGGATGTGCAGAAGATGGCCTTCAGGTGTCGGTATGACCACTATGAGTTCTTGGTTATATCATTCGGCATAACCAACGCTCCAACAGTGTTCATGAGTCTAATGAACAGGATCTTCTAGCCTTACCTCGATCGATTTGTCGTAGTCTTCATCAATGACATATTGATATACTCAACTCCACTTCTTGGGACACATCATCTCTGAGGTCGGAGTTCTGGTGGATCCTGCGAAGATAGTGGCAGTTCTAGCATGGGAGCCACTCAGGAGCATGACAGAGGTGCAGAGTTTCCTAGGTTTGGCTGGGTATTATCGAAGATTTGTGCTAGAATTCTCCAAAGATACATCACAACTTTTAGCTTTGACAAAGAAGGGGAAACCATTCATATGGTCAGATAGATGTCAGCAGAGCATCCAGGAGATGAGGCATAGATTGACCAGTGCACCCATCTTGAGGCTACCAGATGAGGGTCTAGGGTATGTAGATTACTGTGACGCATCAGGGACCTGACATGGGTGTGTCCTGATGTAGGAGCAGACATTTGTCACCTATGGATCACGACAGTTGAGGAAACATGAGTAGAACTACGTTGACCATGACCTTGAGTTAGCAGCAGTGGTCTTCGCCCTGAATATGTGGAGACACTATCTGATGGGTGAGCACATTTACAGTCTACTCTGACCACCAGAGTCTCAGGTACATCTTCTAGCATAAGGACTTGAACCTGAGACATCGTCGATGGGTCGAGTTCTTCCAGGACTATGACATTGAGATAGTCTATACTTCTGGGAAGTGGAATGTAGTAGCCGATGATCTCAGAAGGAGGTCAAGAATTTAGGTACTTGGTGAGGTGACAGAGCAGTTAGCCACTTTATAGATATCCTTCATGGATAGAGATGGAGAAGCCTTTCAACAGTGGATCACAGTCACACCTCTACTACTTCAGTGGGTCAGAGAGGCGTATAGTGGGGATGTTGATCATGAGATGCGACGTGCACAGTTATCCTTAGGACAGGCACCTAATTGATTCTCTATAGGATGATAGCATGCAGTTCTTTTTAGAGGACATACCATGGTACCTGTTGCATTACAGAAGGATGTGCTGAGAGAGTTTCACAGTTCTCCATTAGTGGTACATCGAGGAGTGGCGAAGATGTACCAAGATCTCATATGACAGAACTGGTGGCTGGGTATGAAGAAGTATATGGTAGAGTTCGTTTCACGAAGCCCCACCGACCAACAGGTGAAGGCGGAGCACCAGGTACCAGTAGTCTTAGTATAGCCCTTCGAGGTCCGAGAGTGGATGTTGGATGGGATATCTATGGATTTTGTGATGGGTCTTCCATGTACTTCCAGAGGACACGACTCTGTCTGGGTGATCATAGAATGACTCACCAAGTCGGCCCACTTGTTATCCATCAGAGAGTAGGGCTTAGTGGAGAGCTTGGGATGCCTCTACGTTTAGGAGATTGTACGGCTTCATGGTGTGCCATCGGCTATCGTCTCCGATCGAGATGCTCGCTTTACTTCCTGGCTTTGGAAGGGGTTGCAGGAGGCATTTGGGATGTAGCTATGCCTGAGGACTACCTTTCTCCCATAGACGGATGGTCAAACGGAGAGGACCATTAAGAATCTCAAGGACATGCTCCGTGCATGTGTCCTTGACTTTAGTCACAGCTGGGAGGATCACCTACCCTTGGTGGAATTTACGTACAACAAAAGCTAACCCTCCACCATCGAGATGGCACCGTACAAGGCATTGTACGACCGAACATGCAGATCACCACTCTGCTGGACAGACCCTGGGGAGTCAGCACTTGTAGGACAAGAGATGGTCCAGGCCATGACGGAGAGGGTTCAGATCATCCATGAGCGGATGAGGACTGCTCAGAGCCGACAGAATTCCTATGATGATAGGAGGCAGAGACCACTAGAGTTCGAGTATGGAGACCACATTTTCTTACGGGTCTCACCTCAATGTGGATTACAGAGATTTTTCCAGGGCGGAAAGTTATCTTCACGCATCATCAGACCATTCCCGGGTCTCATCAGTATAGGCGAGGTGGCTTATCAGCAGGCTCTTCCACCTCAGTTTCACCAGGGGCACGACGTCTTCCACGTATCTCAGCTGAGGAGATACGTGAATGACCTGACACATATCATTGATCACAGCGAGCTGGACATCAATGGTGGGGATACTTTTGTGGGGGTCCCGGTGGAGATCAAGGATCGACAAAAGCGGGTCCAATGTGGATGGTCGATTCATCTAGTGCACATCATATGGCAGCACGAGAACGTCTAGGAGAGCACATGGGAGTAGGAGGCTCAGATTCATGCATATTACCCTCATTTATATCCCTAGTTTATGATCCAGCTTTATAGGGATGTAAATCCCTGAGGTGGGAGTAATGTAAAGACCCATAAATTTCAAGGAAATTTTTTTTCTTAAATTATTTGGGATTTAATGAGTACACAGTTTCTGATGGTACCTGATTCCGAGGCCCGGTGTGCCCGAAATCAATTTCTGAAATTTATCTCAGGTGCGTTCAGTGAATGAACGAGCATGATTTTTCTATCTTTTTAACTAGTGCTCAGATATGAAATCTGAGGCCACCGATGAACATGAAGTGCCGGTAATTGCATAAGATGACCTTTCCCAAAGGTGTGTTTGCTCGGGAGAAGTTTTTAAAAATTGAGGATTAAATGTGAAGTAAATAAAAATGTGGTACAATTTTATTTTCTTATCTAATTGTTATATATTACATGGGTTAGTTGGGGTTGGGATCCACAACCCCCAACTACCCATGTTAGGATATTTGTGATGTGGGGCCCACATGATCCCTACCCCTTCACAACCCTTTAACTCTTCTAAACCCCCTCATAAAGTTGGAAACTCCCCATTTAATTTTTGTATCCCTTTAATTAAGTAACTCACCCTCTCTCCCTCTTTATTTCATGCCGACTCACATTAAATTAATTGTTGTGTTGAGAATTGGGGGAGAAGTTCTCTAACCCTTTGAAGAACTCATCCTTCCACGAAGAATGACACCCTCTGATGAAGACCATTGACACAGTGACCTCAGATTCTTCTTCCTTTTCCTCCTCCGCGACATAGAAGGAAAAAATGACATGGAAATTCACCAACGACGCCACACATTGTTCTCACCATGATTAAAAGAAGAGACATCATTTCCTCCTCAGACGCTCTCCTTAAATGTCTATGAAACCACACCACATGACACCGTCAACCGCAACGCCGACTTTCATCATCATTTGATTGAGGTAGGGTTTACCTTCGAACAAGTTCATTTATCGATTTTCATGGATTAAATTATGACCCCTTATTATCGTCATAACGGGAGGAGATCAGACCACACAAACATGACTGATCGTCCTCCCATTTTTATTGTTGATCATTGGTGACGATTTTGGTGAAGGCGGCGTGGTGTCATAGCACCATGCGGGATCAAAGAGAACTGTGGCCATAGAGGGCCGTGGCACCGTCGTGCCGCGCCGGTGAAGCCGAAGGAACTGCGGCCGGAATGGGACGTGTTGGCGGTACGCGGTGCTGTCGCACCACGCCAGAGAACCTGAGGGAGGACGCGGCTGGGGCGGGCCGTGGCGAAGGGGCACTGCGCCGTCACGCTGTGCCGGTCGGACGGGAGTCGCAGCCTAATGCCACGATGGTCTTCAGTATGGGGCGGTCGGGCTCGGCCGACCGCCGTCGCTCCGAGAAGCGGGACCCCAAAGGTTCCCACAGAAGCTCAACCGGCAGGCCTTAATGGACGACCATTTCCAGAATAAACCATTTTTTGAAACCCCCGTCCAGTGCCTAGGGCGGACCCCACCTGGTTCCACCGTTTCGGTATCAAGGGGGCCACGCCCCCCCCCCCCCCCATCGCACCACGCTGCTGGCAAAGAGCCGAGCGACATGCCACGCCCAGGCAGGTCGGGCCGCACCAGCTGGGTCGGGCCGCGCTCAACTGGGCAGAACCCAGAGCCGGGTCGGGTCTACTTGGTTTGGGAAGACCCAGGGGGTATCGGGCCGGAACGAACCGGGCCCGAACCCCCCTTCTCGGACAGATTTTTTCAAACCCCCATAACATGGGCTACGGAACTCTGATCTACGCACCGTAAGTTGCATCATGATACTTGTATTGATACTGGAGTTTCGGTATATAATAATCAAGAATTAGTTAAAGTTTGGGTATGGATGGGTTGGTTCGAACCCAACACTAACCAGGCCCTTGGAGCAGAAACGCATATAACTTAACGACCGGACGTCCCAATGACGTACCATCGATCACGTTGATTTTCTCTTAGTGATATGGTTCTTTTGTCTTACTCCACTCGAGGTTTGGAAATAGCTGGAGTACAGTCGGGTTGGTTTCAACTTAAAAACCAACCGGGCCCCTATGACGAAAAAGACAATAACTCTCAGACCTGACGTCTAATTCACACACCGTCTGTCGCATTGAGTTCCTATTAAAGAGACGGAACTATGTGATTCATCAACATTGGACTTCGTGGTAGTTGATGTATCGACCCCCTTTGGCTCATGAAGTGGACCTTCTCGGAATCAAGCATGCTATGTAGAGGAAGCCTAGAGATGGTTGCGACTGCGACGACGATGACGACTGTACTAGGATCCTGCGTGGGTTCGGCAGCGAGGATGACTATACATGGATCCTCCATGGGTTCAACAGTAATGACGACTATACTTGGATACTAAATGGGTTCATCATTGATGGTTACTGTACTTCGATCCTACGTGGGTTCGGTAGCGACAAATTCTGTACTTGGATCATACATGGGTTCGACAAGGGAGATGATTCAGAGGCTACATCAATCAACTCCACCCCTCTTCATTAGAAGTATACCAGTGTGAGATGTGTCTTGACATTCAATCATTATCTTCGCTATGATTGGCTTGCTATACTGTGTGGATTGGGTTGTGCTTTCCGGTGTGGATTGGGATGTACATTCCTATGTGGACTGGGTTAAATTTTGGCGCGTGAGTTGGAGAAGAACTGGAATTGATTACTTAGTTATATGTAGGGGCATATACCTAAGTATAATTGTTTGATACTTTGTGATTTTATTGTTCCTTTTTTGTTTATCCTTTTTAGATTCTGGGAGACCTTTGGGAGTCTCGGGGTCCCTACTGAGTATCATATACTCACCCCTGGACAGGTTATGCTCACAATACATTATGTTGGATATAGACGACAGACAGCGCTGAATGAGGTGGAGGCTTATGGAGCTGGACGGTACCCAGAGGAGAATCATTGGATGGGACGTACACGGAGTGGACTGCCGGACCTGAGGAGCTGAGAGGACTCTCTGAACCCATCACTGGACGGGACGTACAAGGAGCCGACGACCGGACCCGAGGAGCTGAGGAGACTATCTATACCCACCTATCAGGTGGGAATTCCAGTGGACGGCTCGGTGTTTTTGCTTTACTATTCTTTTGCTGTACATTCTTTTCAGTTGTACTTTACATTCAGTTGGGTTTTTATTCTAGACCATTTACTTTCCAGAACTTACTTTTGTAATATGTTTACTTAGTGTTTACTTCAGCTTGCGTACTCTTTGGTGTTTGTTTACTTTATAAAGGAAATGTCTTCCCTTTTATCGGGATTTACGGCTTTTGTGCTAGTCGCATGCCCCTAGCCTATGGAAGGGGTGCTTGGGGTAGTCACAACATGGGCCCCGTGGATGGGTCGTGACATAATTAAATTATTTTCATGATTTAATTATAAATTTGATGTTGAGATATAAACATTTTAAGTGAGGTTAGTGGCTTGAGAACTAGAAGATATTGGGAATCTTTTGTTTATGTTATTATATAGTTGTATTTTGAAATTAATTAATGGTGGATAATTTTATTACTTTGATTTGGTATATTTAAAATATATATTATGAACGTATTACACAGGGTAGACATTGATGACTGTGTTCTACATTTTATATTAATGTTTAATACATGTCTAATGATTTTAATAATTTAAAATATCATTCAATACATTTTACAAAAAATATAAAATAATATATACCTAATGATTATAAATGATAAATTATTTTAGATACTAGATTAATAATAAAAAAAATTCTTTGAAAACAATTAACATATCATATAATATTCTCCTATAATAGTAACCTTCGTAGGCATTTACTACTTAATATATTTATTCATAACCTATTTAAAATAGAGAAATACTATATGGTAACATTAGATTATCAGTCAGGGTAAACCATGGAGATTTCATTCAATGATCATAAGATAGAATAAGCATAGGGGCATGAAAACATGATCATAACTTATAAAAGACATACCAAACCAAAAAACAATAATTAATCAATATTAATGTAAAGTGGGTTTTTTTATGATTGAATACCTAAATCATAAGATTTTAGAATCATAAATAACCAATCATGATCCATGTTTACATATCACTATCATTAGAAAAATGTTCACAAAATACATATAAGAATTAAAAACCATTTTCATAGTGAACCCTCACTACCAATAGTTTCCCTATTTATTGGGTTCACTAAACATTAATTAATTTATTTACTCACTAATCCCTACTATGGATGTCATACTACTTATAATAACATAAAAATCTATGATTTATCCTCATTGAAATCTATATTATCTCATGATATATCAATCATTACCTAACACATTGAAGGATTTTGTAATTTTAGACCACCTCACCCCATAATGATAAGAATATATATATGTTCCATGAAATCAGAATTTTTTTATCATATTATAACATCATTACACATCAAAAATTAAAATGTTTTAAAATGACCTCATCATCTTATAATTTTAATCTATCAAGATAATTTAAGTGTATGGAATTATAATAACAGTCATTATCTCATCTGAGATTAATTTAGAACTGTTAAGGAGACATATTTCTTATAATCATATTAGGACAATCATAATCATAATTAATCCAATAAAGTGGATGGAATCATAAAATAATATCCCTATTGATACATAAAACTATTAAATGTATTTGGGCATAGATCAAAATTATTGACTATAAATTTATTCTAAATATGCATTGAACATCATGAAAAACATACATGTTCTATTCCTATCATTTTATAAACCAATATTACAATAAAATTTGAGAGTATATTTTATTTTAAATTATCCATTAAGCCGTATAATGGAATAATAAATGAAAATAATGGTCCTAAATGTGGTAAAATCAGTTTCTATTCTAGATGTTAAAAAAATTATTCCATTCACAGTTATTATTAAAAGAAAAAAATTACATCTTACAAAAAAATTGTAAAATTTATTTATTTAAAAATTTGAATGGGTATAAAATTATTGATTAAATTTAATAAAAATAATAATTTCATCATAGATAATAGAATTTATTAAAAATTATTAAATAACATTGATGTAGGAAACAATCAATTTACCAAATAGGAAATAGGGTAGGTTGTTCTATAATTTTTTTGATATTTATATATAATAAAATGTGGATAATATAAATAATAAATAAGATATATAACTACAATATGAGAGTAAAATATTATTGGTTTAATGAGTAATTTCAATATAATTCCCCAGAATAGAAATTGAACAATGAAAATTATGAAAAAGAATTATATTTTCAAATACACCCTTTCCTCAAGTCTAGTATTTCATTTTATGTATTAAAAAAATCCAATAATATATATATATATTAATTATAAAAATATTTCAGACCATATTATTTCATTTCATACAATTTATCATTTCATTATACATTTCATTTATCCTTTTATTAACATTTTCTTTATTAAAATTAATATTCTAATAAAAAGTATTCTTTTTTCAAGTATGATTCAGTTTGATGGTCTTAGAATATGCACTATGGTAATGGTTTCATCATCTATAAAAAATTTAATAGGAAATAATTAACATATTAAATCATTATCTAAAATTTTAGGACCTTTCATATATCATGGTGACGAAAAATGAATTTTATCACTTCCTGGAGGTGGTAGTCCGCATATAGAAACAGTTGATGTTTTCACTATTCATGGATGGATTGAAAGAATCGAAGTTGATAAAAATATTTTGTAACATATTTATATCATATATATAATATATATTAATTAAATCTATCATTATTTTCATTAATGTGATATTGTTATGTAAAATGATTCACATCACTACATAGGGGATGTTGTCCATACATATAGGTGATCGATACATTAATTTCCCATATGATAGAAGGGGAGTGAATAATTAATATTTATTTATCATAATAATGTATAATATTACTTATTATACTGTTTACATTATTTTAATATTTATATATAATACTTTGTTGAATTATATTAAAAAATAAACATTCAATGATTCATGTAAGATAATAACCTCTTATTTGAGATACCACCTTTTTCAAAGACCTTAATACATCCTACAAACAACTTATGGTAATAAAAAAACATAAAATATTTAGGTAATGATTCATAGATGATTTTGGGAAGTATTTTATTAAATATATGGATCCAATTTTGTGAATAAGGGTGAGTAAGTGGTTAACTTTTATATGTGTTAGGAGGGACACACATTACCTAAAATTTTAAATTATATAAAGCCTATTTAATGTTAAAGGGTAAAAAATGGATAATAATTTTTTTATCATAATGTATTGTGATCATACCATCAATAATTATTAATTATAAAATTTTAAATGTAATTTTAACCCATATCTCTAAGCTTAAACCCTCTAGTAATCATGTTTTATCCCTATCTAAGGAAATAAATATTCATTTTTGTTACAATTAATTTTAAAATAAATGAAGAATACCTAATTTACAAATATGGATATGATTATTCACTATTTTTATTCCATTTTATTTAATTAAATTCCTATATTCAGATGATTTTAATTTTAATATAATATTGTATAACAAAATATGAACTATTTTTAGAAAATATGTGTTTTTAGAAATAAAAATATATTAATAATTATTCCATTAATTTGAAAATCCATTATATGAATGATAGAAAATTTTATTGAATATATAATCTATGTTTTTTATTAATTTAATTACTCAATATATATTAGTTTTTTTATTAATTAAAATTTCATATTTCATGTATAAAATCCATTTTATAGAAGAAAACCCACTTTTTACCTACAAATTATAATATATTAAAAAGAATTGAATAATTTTGAATTAATTTGATACATTTTTTTAAAAAATAATTTTCAATAATGTATTTTTTCATGTTTATCTCCACAAATAAAATGGATAAAGGATCACTATCAAAGTAATCAATAATATTTTAATACTATATAGTGGTTCCTTTAATCTCAGTGTGGCATGTAAATAAACCTTATGAAGAAATATAATTCATTTTGAGTTAAATATATCATGAATCACCATGTGTTAAATTACACCTTACTTAATATATTTTTTTCATTGAAATTCCATCATTCTAAGAAAAAAAATGGTGATACCACTACCTCATAACATTTTTTAGTTCGTATGTAGCTTCCTCAAATTTATTGTTTCCCAACAAACATTTTCTAGGTATGTGTTCATTTTCCCCAAAACTATCTTACTTGAATATATAATATCCATAGGGTGTCCCTTATTGGAGTGATCATGCTCTAGTTGTTTGAACTCTGAGATGATGACATGTTAATGATCATGTATATGCATCTTATGGATATATACATGGAACACACCGTAATGAATATTGATATTTAGTGGAAGATCCAAGAGATGATATATCATCATGATTCATTGAAGAATTTTTATGGGAATACAATATATAGGTTTTATCAATATTTTTTTCATAATCTCATAGTCTTCATCAAATTATAAATTCATACTTTTCACATACATCAGTATCTAGACATGTTTTATGATTTTTAGTATAAATTTTTAATTGAAACAATGATTCCTTGATGTTATTTTAAGTGGATATAATTGTATATTCGATACCCTAATATTGATTATGTACCAATAGATTTATTTTATCATTTATTAACTTATCAATTTGGTATTTTATACTTCCGAAGAGGGCCTCATAAGGAGCTATATAAAGTCTTGATTGAAGGATATTTTTCAAAAAAAATTCAACCAGAGAAAGGTGTTGATTCCTAAAACCGTTGAATCCCACGAAAAAAGATCACAACATATTTTTTTGTGATGAATAGACCTCATAGAATGACGATCTTCTTAGGGATGATATGGTGTACTAAATCTCAACTCCATATTCAAGAATTGTTGAAGACATATCTGGAATACCAATGTAATCCTCAAATCTGTAGTAGATATAACTGATAGTGTCACTCCATTACACCTTAAATAATTCATAACATAAAATTGATCAAATAGATATTGAAAATAATAAGTCATTATGATAATGAAATATGTTTATTTTATAATGTGATCAATATCAACCAAAATAACATTGTTCCTTTTTGATGTTTTTTGGAGTCTGATGACCAAATCCATTGTAATGTATTAACATTACCATTATGGTAAGAGTAATTATTTTAACATATATTTAGAATTTTTTCTCTCATCCGTATAATAATAACACTCTATAAATTTGGACATAAACATTGTAAAATCATTTTCCATTATATCCAACCATTAATAATAATATAGATCCCCATATGTCATTTACATCCATGAGGGATGGAGAATAATAAACACTGAAAGTCATCTAACAACACCCTCTTAAATTATGGAATATTGGCGACATATAATATTTTAATAAATCATATCATTCCATCCTAGTTATTGATAAATATAGGAATATTACTCAACATATTATATAGATAAATACCTTCCTTATATTTTTATTAATCAATATAATGATGGAAGGTTGAACATTTATATCAAAAAGGTGTGATCTCTTATCATTCTACTTGATTTTAAGATCCATATTTTAAATTTCCTTAAATATTTGATCTGTTTAAATCCTTATCATATTAAACTATCATATTCATTCTAAATCAGTCAATTAGCCCATTTTTATCCTTCCCATGTTGGTAGTGTATTGAATAATCATAGTCATTAATAAATTTGGGTACTCAAAATTGGAACATTTAAAATATTTATTAAGAATATATACCTCATGATTTATGATCCATATATATATATATATCATATCATATAATTCACCTCAAAGATAATTCCCCCAATATATTTTCAATGAAAAAATTTCTCCTTTTAACTCTAAATCTTGTGTTGAGTAATTTTTCTAATTTATGTTTAGTTTTCACGAGGTATAAAATATCACCCTAGAGTTCGATATGAGGATCCATCTCAACCACATAATTTATGAATCACTATAGATACCAACCCCTTATCCACTGTAGGGTATTATTAGACAATGTTCTGTTACCAACTATCAATCCAATTCCCTTAAACATTCAACACATTCATCAATGAAAAGGAAGATGGATCCTTACAGGTGAAAAAAATTATTATATTATATTTTAATGAAAAATATATTACATATCATAAGTAATATCAATAAAATAGAAAAAAACTATAGATCCTTTTCACTATGGATGGACATGTATATTATTCAATAACCTCCATCTTTTATAGATCGGCTAATATACCATTTACTGATATTATATGTATGTAGAATGACTCATTTTGTAGAATAAATTAACATTGACTGAATTTATTGGACATATAATACCTCATCATGGTAGTTAATATAATCCAAATATAATGTTCCTATTCTTAATTGATCATATAATATATAAGAATATCATCTATATATAAAATTATAAATGAATAATGTACTATATAAATACTATAATCATTAGATTGATGAAGATAGATGGGTCATTTATATTTCAAATAACATCATAATAAAATAAAAATGACCATAACATATATAGAATGATGTGGTGGGGTTTTTATCTTCCATGAAACATAGATGATGATAAGAATGATGGAGGTTAATATTTGAATGTTCATTAACTTTTTGTAATTGATGAATCATGTCATCAATATGGGGTAGATGGTAAGTGTTTATGGTAGTGATATTATTATGTTATCTATAATCAATGAAGATATGAATTTAACCATATTTAATATTAACAAAAACATTAGAATTACCCCATGGTGATTCATTAGGGTGTATAAATCCATTATTATGACTCTCTTTGAATTTTTTGTTCACTACATACAACTGAATTGGTACCAATATATATGTAGTGTTTAAAATAGTTTAACAATAATATTTATATTATATAAGAAATAAAAATACCCAAATTCAATGGAATACAGTAGTGGTATTCTATAAAAAATTCATATTCAGGAATAATTGCTATATAATTTTTATTGAGTTTTTTCCTAGATATTTAGTGTAAATATTCCATAAGAATATGTAGAAAGAGCCATGGAATTGAGATATTTTCCATAATAAACTCACATTCATCATTATATAGTAAGAAAATCAAAGTGTGACATATAATATAACATGTGATTTCAGATCCATATAATTTCATATGGGCTTTATATACTTAATCTAATCTATTCTCTGAGTAAATTGATATGTGATTTCACTGAATGAATGCTTCAAATATTTTTTACATTCTTAAATTATTGGAATAATTTTCCAAAAATAATTCATTTACCATACCCAATAATGATATTTCATATGAACTTGTTACATATATCTATCATGAAGCAAGATAAATATTCTTTCAACTATGAGTTTTCTTATTATAATACCATCTAAATATTATCTTCCACATATTTTCACCAAAAACCATGTGAATAGTGGAAGTATAAATTATGTATTTAAATATTAAGAACACATTAGAAAAATTAATTATATCTATGAAAGTCACTTATTGAAAATTTCATTCAAATAATTATTCTTACGAAAGAAAATTATCGATCAATGTTTCTTTGATATGAAAAATTACAAAGACTGCCATGAATTTATTTTGACAATTTATTTATATATACTAATGGATTCAGTACTCTTCAATTTATATTTCTACAATTTCAAATCCCCATAGGTGTGATGAGTTTAAGGAAAAAAAATTTTAACTACAAAATATATATTTTCTCTTATCATAGACTCAATTACCATATCTTACAACATATTCTAAATAATGTCCCACCATTCATCTTAATTTCCTTCAAAATTAAATACCAAAATATGTATATATATATATATCTTATGTTATGAACAATTGATAATGGATAATATCATTATAATGGTTTTAATCAATTTATTATCCACTAATGGATCAAAGGACCCATTTAGTGAAGGTTTATATTGCCTCAGAAATGTCTCATTGTTGAATTGGTCCCTTTTTCCAATTTGGATGCTCAACATGATTCATGAATTGAGAGAACTATGCAATCATATGAAAAATATTTTTTTTGAACATAGAGAATATTTTGTTGTATTTATCATTGAATTATCCATATTAATCATTATTAGAATTATACATTATTTTTACATCTAATGAATGAATCTAAAAAACATAGTTCGAGTATCAAATATAAAAAATTATAATAAAAATTCATATAATTATGAAAAGATTTATTTTTGTGTCATAAATTATGACACCATCATTCAGCCCATGGCAATTGAATTCCATATTATATAAGTATTTTTATACCTATTTTTCCTTGATTCTACCAACACAATTAATATAAGGGTTCATAAATAAAATTTAAAATCCCTTTGTAGTGTTCAGCTAGGTGTTTGTCCTTAGGCCCAGTCATCATGCACTGATAATGATTGATTTCATAGCCAATATTCCCACTTTATATTTGTAACAACATGTATCATCTATTATATATACACATAAACATTCCATTATCCTAATTAGGATTTATTTTATCAGACATCCCCATTACATTATATACCATTACTTAGTAAGTTCTCATATAAATAGGATTCTTCTATGAGCATTTAATATATTTTTTCTAAAACTAATTTGAAAAAATTATAAAACCCTATAGTTATAACAGCTGAAGTAATTGAAGAATAAAATAAATTTATATTTCCCCATTTCATATTAATATTTAATACATATCACAATAATGCATTCCCAATGACATTAAGTGTTTAATTACAATTAAGACTAGATGCAAAATAAATTTATGTAATTGATGTTCTTCATGTCACAAATAAATTTCACATATCATAATATGCTTTCTGAAATTTAATAAATAATAAAAATTAATATAATATTTTATAAAATGAAACATAATAAAATGTTATTATATATATTCAATAAGGTTAACCATATAAGATATCAAACCATGGTCATAAGTGAGAAAAAGAATAAGGAAATTAGAACAGTATCCTAGCATTAGAAAGTAAAAAAAAAATGTCATAGATCATTAATCATGATTGTTGGAATATGGTTATTTCATATCAAAATAGATATGTCATAAGAGAGAGAAATCAATAAAAATCAATCATTAACCATGAGAAGATATAGATATTATAAGAAAAATGTTTTTATCAAACACATAATCATATATAATAATTTCCACAGTTATATATCAATTCAAATACAATTATAGTTGATTGGGTTCACGTCTCATTCCATTATTTACTACATCAAGGGTCTCTATCAAGAATAACATATTAGAAAAATTACTATACTAAACTGTGCACAATACTCAATATAGTCTATATTATATAATGAGATAGTAATTATTATCCAATTCATTATAGGGATATATTATTTCAAGACCATTCATCACATAATGATAACCATACATATGTGTTACAAAATATCATAAAAAATTCATCAAATCATCATATAATAATCAACATAAATAAAATCATTTTTTCAAATTTCTAATCTGTACATGATCCTAATCAATCTAGGGAATGCAATTGAATGCTATCATAAGTTAATTCATTATCTTGTAATATCACAATTAACCCATGTGAATTAAAAGAGTTTCATATAATCATCCAATTATCATCATCATCATAAGTCACCTAGACAAGTAGATTACCTCATTAAAGTATATCCACAGTCAAAAATAAAAATCTTTAATTGAATTTGTTTTTGATGAAAAAAACTATTTTATAAATGTATTCAATATATTCAATGAAAATCTAGTGTAAATGTCCCTTTTTTATTTTGGTAATGATAAAAAACATAATATCCAAAAATAATTATGAAAATATTTTATTTTAAAATAAATAAGGATAAATGTAATGGTAGATTTAAATAAAATAGTTTTAATTAGGGACAAAAATTTAATCCATGTGGTAAATTTTAAAACAATGATTACTTTCACACTTTTCTTAAAAATTAATTAATAACATATTCATAAAAAATTTATAAGAAACACATTTTTATAAAATTTAAATGAAATTAAAATAAGGTTTAATATGAAATAAAATAATTATTTCATCAAATCATATAATATTCTTAAAAACATTTTAAACAACATAGACATGGATGGAAAAATTCCTTGATCAATGATTAAATAAAGTCCTTTTTAATAAAAAAAATTATTCATAGAATTTCTATGTACCAATAAGATAGAAATGGTATTAATACATAATAATTAAAAACAATAATGAAATCTGAAAAATATATATTGTATTTAAAGGGTAATGTCCATGTAATTTTCCCCAATTTAAATTTATTAATGACAATCTCGAAAAGGAATTAGATTATAATGTAAAACCTTACTTCACATCCAATATTTCATCATACATGTTCTAAATTTTGGTATAATTAGTATATATTTAATATAAAGATACAAATAAAACATATTAACATATAAAATACAATATATCATTTCATCATGGTATATAATTATCTTTTTATTAATAATTCCTTCATTGAAAATAACATTTGTATAAAAAATGTTATATTTTCCACGAATGTTTTGGTTTGAGAGTTCCAGATAAAAATCAATTGTCATTATTGAGTCATATTATGACTATTAATATTGAAATAAAAAACATTTATTTATTATTTAAACTTCTAGAAACATTCATTTAAATTATTTATTGAAAAATAAAAAACATCACTGTGATGAAGTGATAGTCCAAGCCTATGCACGAGTGATGTTTCACTTTTTGATGGATTTAAAGGAAAATGTTCAATAATAGTTCACAATAAAATACTGTAATCATATAACACATGTGACATATATTTATTTATTCTTTTATTATATCCATTAATGTGATCCAGTGATGGATTATCAATCACATCATTGTGTGGTGGAGGTTTCCCACAAATACAAACTAGTGGTACTTTAATTTCCCATTTTATCGAAATGTGGCAGAAAATAGTTATTCCGAAATTAAAATAACATATAAACATATTTAGGACAATATATTAATTTTTTAGGATTTATAAAAAAAATAGGAAGTAAAATAAAAAATAAACATTGAAATATAGTATTGAGATGATTACCACATCCTTAAGAGGCCTGAATTGGGTTACAACTTAATCTATTTTAGCATCACCAATGGTTTATGCCGAGAGATAAATAATGAATAAAAGGGATATAAGATGATTATTGGATAAATATTGAATGATATTGAAGGATAAAATTCTATAAAAATTAAGGGATAAGTGGTTCTCTTTTATAAGTCAGTAGAGAGATGCACGTGAAATTATGTTAATGATTCAAATAATGTAAATTGATATTCTTGTGAAAGTGGTGAAAAATTTCCATGAAAGAGAATTTAAGAATATTTATTGTTGTAAGAAATTCATAAAACATGATTTATAAAATTTTATGTAGAATTTTAACCCCTATCTTTAGTCTTTCACACACCTGGTTATCCAATTTTAATCCATATTGTGGTAAACAAATTAAACTGTTTTTACTATTCATTATAAATATAAAATTAAAGTGGAATAATTAAAAAAAACATTATTATAATTCTAAATATTGAATTATATTTATTGTATTTATTTTCAATAAATTCATGAAATTAATTTTAATATAACCATGAAAATGAAACAAATAAATTTTTTAGATAAATGATATTTTATACAAAAAACTAGATTTATTGTTATTCCCAAATTGTAAAAACAATGAGTAGAATGTTAAATTTTTTATTGAAAATATAATCATTAAATTCAATTTAAATAATTAATAAGTAGTGATTTATTTTATTTGATAATATAAAATACACAATTTCATACATGAAATATATTTTTCTGAAAAATATCTATTTTCACCATCAAATGAATTTATTGGAATTACTAACTAATTCATAGACAATGAATTAAATTTATATATACATAAAGAAATAATAATATCATCTATTTCATTTATACTATCCAATCCTATTGTGCGACTATAGAGTTTTTATTTTTATAGTCACTTAAATAGTTTTCTAACTATTATTTATTTCACATCACAATTACTTTCTTCCCTATGTGAAACCTCATTCACATCATAAGAGTTCTCCATGAATTTTATTTCATGTAACAAATTTTTTTCACAGCGAGTATGGATAGTGTTTATAGTTAATTCTCTCCATGTCATTTCATTATGATTCTATAACTTTGTAAATAAAAAAAGGAGGCTTTTAGAGTTTCTAGAATAAACAAGTTCATGTCATGACATGTCTTTTTATGTCATCAAATAGATTGAGAAGGAATTCAACACCTTAATTCAATATGGAAAAGATATAATTATTATGGGATCCTATTATTTCAAAAAATATATTTTAATTCCATAATATTTAAATAAAATTTGAAGGAAATAAATAGACATATTATTATGTGTAAATATTAAAAATATGTCTATATGAAAAAAACATTCCACTAAATGATTCTTGGTGATCCACAATATTCATTCATAGTATATTTGAAATAAAACTACTACACTATAATTTAAAATCAGGATTCAATAGAAATAATAAAATAACATTTTTAATCTCTCATTAAGATTTTTTCATACTCCCTTGATGGAAATACATAAATTTTATTCCTATTTAACATTTTACCACACACACACCTTATCCATAATTTTATTCTAAATCCAATTTAAAGATTGGAGTTATTTGTATTTTATTTTTAAAACCAATGATATATCTTCAATTTCTATTTTTTCATAATTGTGTTCTAACAAAATATAATTTCATTGTTATGTGTTGTTGGTTTCTGTTGAAACCAATGGTTGTTTTTTTCATGGATTCCTTTTAAATTACGGGATTAATTCTATTAGTACTTTTGTTATTGTGGTTTTTTTAAAAAAAATTGTAATATAACCAAATTTATCATTCATAAGTGTTAGTGGTGTAGGGTTTCAATCATGAGCTATTTCTGAAAAACAATATCAGAGATGGATTTTTAAAATTGTAAAATTCTTTTTCATTTATGCCTAATGTAACAATTTATTCCTTGGTCTATTTATATTTATTTTTTCACTTTAATTAATCACTCTCATGATTATATATTCTGTTATATAATCATTTATAATAAATTAAAGTAAATTTTACCCCTAAAAAATATTTCACTCAGACTTATATTTGTTATGAAATTTAATCTTATTTATTTTTATATAAATTTTAATTTTTGATTTATTTTAAAATAAATAAATATTTCTATATTTATCCAATTTCAATGTTTTATTTTATTTAAATGGATCCTTTTTCAAACACCAATTGTTCCACCAATAGGAAATATATGGTACCAAAAACATATTTGGATGTTTCCAAATATAAATATTGGAAGACAAAAATATCATCATTAATTATTTCTATGATTTATACTATTTAGTAAAGTATCAATGATGGATATAATCGTACTAGTGAAAAAATAAAAATAGACACTTGATGATATAACTACATTTAAATTAAATAGTAATGATATTAATTCACTAAATACTTGATTAGAACAAAGTTAATATAGTTAAATTTTTACATGGATAACAAATCAGGAAATATATAAACTCATATAAGATACTCATAATGGAAAAAATATATTTAATGATACTAGAATTTATATGCATATTTATGATTTTGGATGAATTAATATACATCCGTAAAAAATACTACTAAAATATTTTTTTTATTTGTTGGCATATGAATAGAATAAGGTCATATGATGATATTTTAAATGTATAAACTCTTGTGAACATATTAATTTCTGAAAAAAATTACTACTAAAACATTATTCATTTTAAAAAAATCTATGATGACTCATATTTTGGTGATGATTTGTATCATCTATCTGAATATATGACCTATTTCATAAAAAAAAAATCCTACCAATGATAAAATAAAGTAAGATGAACAAGTTGAAACATATTTAGCATGCTTTGAATGATAAAATTACGGTTGCTAAAGTTTCAAATAAACATTTATAAAAAATATAAAGAAGGATATGATGAATAATAGCAATAAATACTTCAAGGAGTAAACCTGGAGTCAAAGAGATCACTCCCCATCCCCAAGAATTTAATATGATGAAAATTCCAAGTGTCTCATGGATAATGTAGATGTTAGTAATGAAGTAAAATATAAATTCTATTCATATTACTCCCCAAATAATCAATCTTCCTATTATTTGTCTAATAAAATATGCTATGAAGATATAAAATACTCCCATGATTACAGAAATATGATTTATAAATACTATTTTCATTATACAATAAACATAAAAGTAAGTATAATCAAGTGAAAAAAATTAAAGGAATAACTTATAATCGATATATATTATATATTGATAAAATTTAATGATCAAATAAATGTGTATGAGTTAAAATGGAATGTCAATGATATAAAAAATAATCTCAAAAAAATATCCATAATTTTTAAATAATAATAATAAATTATATCGTTTATAATTCCTAGAAAATATTAATTTTGTAATTGGTTTTTCAAAAAATTAATATTCATCCAAAAATAAGATATATTAAAATTATTTTGCACACATTTTTTTGAACTTTCCTTAATATGGGAATCTAATTTTGGAATTTAATTAAAAAATTATGTGATAAGGGGTAAAAAAATATGATCTTCTGATCATAGATCTAATCTCGCAAATAATTTTCCGAGAAAATTAGGAAAGAATTATCACTATTTATTTCTATATATGGACCAAAAAACATGGGTAAAATGAATATTTTATTAAATTTTTTTATAAAATCTGACTATATTATAAATAAAAAAAATTAAAATGGTAAATGGATTGTAAAATCATTGAAATCATCTTTGGTGACATGACGAAATTTGTTCAACATAAAAATAATTGTAGAGGATCCATGTATTGTGGTGACTATTCAAGATGTAAAATCACTTTTCAAGGTAATATTAGTTTTTCAAATCAACTCAAATAAAAGATGTTTTATACAATTATGGATTTCAATATTTTTTTTTTGGAAATATCTAATTGTGTAAAAGTGGTTATAAATTTTTTTTCAAAAATTATTTTTGTGGTGTATAAGATTAAAATAAAAATATTTAGTTAACCATTTTTTATTTTCATAATGATTATCTTATGAATTTAAAATATATTTCCTTAGAAATAGATAAATTTTTAATAGTTAAATAAAGTATGGATTTTCTTTAAAAAATAATCCTTTTTATTTTTGTAGACACATTCACTATACTCAACCATCATCATTTAGAATGAGATTTTCAAAAATTGAATTTCAATGATATTGATTAATTTTAATTTTATCAACTTGATAAGAGACTCAAAAATTCTTTTCATCCTATAAAATATGTATGTCCCTATATAATAAATGATAATGTTCACCATTATCCTTTTATAAAAACTCATGTAATAATATTTCAAATAAATTCATATTCCATGGGTGTTTTGGTGATTATGTAATATTCACATAAATATTTTTCTTGGCACAAAAAATGATTCTTGAGAAATTTTCCTAATATTTACCAAGAAGTAAAAAATTAAAAATTTGTGAAAACCCACATTTATATTGAATGATCATTATGTTGGAGAGTATAATTACAAAAAGTGTGATGAAAATTTTGATGTAAAACATTAGAATAATATATTTCTACCCCTTGAACTCCAATGAAAAATGATGTATTTAAACAATGAAATTGAAGAAATTATGAAAACAAAATATAATTATAGAATGATTTCAAAAAACATAAATTTTATTGTGATCAAGTGATCAATTCTACCCTTTATATCATAAATTATGTTTCCATAAGACCTATACTCCATAATAACCCTTATGTACTATGGAAACATATAATTATTAATGTTGAAAATTTCTAATTGATTAGATATATATATTCTATTATAAATATTAAGTAATAGAAAGGGAAATTTGATTAGAAAATTTGATAAAGGATTATTTCATTTTTACATAAACACTAGTAAATCCTATTTAACCTTTAATAGAATAACGAAAAACCATTTAGTAAATGAACCATTTCAAATATGAGGGAAATTATTTTATTCCAACGTCCAAATACATAAATTTTTAATATATTATATAGCATTAATAATGAATGAACACCATTCTATTATAGAGTCCATTTGGGTTAAATATTCTTCTATTCCAATACTTAAATCATTTGAAATTTAAAAACCCAATCGATTGGATATTATTATTGATTATTTGGAGGTTGATAGTGATATTATATTTTCATCCATAAAACAATTTGATAATCATTCATTTATTTCATTTATATATCCAAAATACATTTATGGTTAAATTAATGGGTAAAATTTGTATTTTTATAAGAAATTATCACAAATCTAATTCAAACAGATAAATGTGTGGACTCGTATTGAAATAACTAATGATTATCATCTTAATGATACAAAATGGTTTTTTTGAAATAAATTAGATGTGAATGGTAATATAACAACTAAAAACCACACAGTTTTATAATGTCTATAATAATGAAGATGGAAATTGCGATATAATCATGAGCATCATTTTGTCTTAACAGAATTTTTTTTATTTTTTTTATTTCCATTATAGATCCAAAAAAATTATTGATGCTATAAATGGTGAATATAGGGATAAAACCATGATTCAGCGGAAATATTCTCACTCGTTACTCATATAAAATATGTTAGAATCATTTTATAAATTTTTGTCTCTCTAAATTTAAAACATAATATAATGGTTTTTTTTAATTACAATATTTTTCAAAATGTTTTCCAAGAAAGAAAACACACTTTTTAAAATAATAAATTTACAAATACTATTTTAATGTCAACAAAAGCAATGTATGTTTTAAAAAAATTTCCAATTTCTTTATTTAAGATATTAACATGTTTTGTTTTATCAAATAATTATAAATTTTGAAAATGAGATTCTACATTATTTTTTAAAATAAATTTAAAACGAAAATTTAATCATTCAAATATATGTTATCGACATAATTTTATTATCAAAAAATGAATTTATTTGTAATTATTTTTAAAAATTGTGTAGCAATATAATTTTAAAGTAGTTTTAGTGTTGTGTTAAAATAATTTCATTGTTTTAAAAACTATCAAAATAAAGATAGTACATTTAAAATCAAATTAATGAAAAATAATTATCTCAGTATCTTCTTCCATGGATCCAGTAATGTAAACTAGCTCAAAAATGGATATTTATTATTAGATATTATAAAATAATACTAGTAAACATGTTAAAAAATAATGATTGGGAGTCAATTTTTTCTTGTTATGACTCAAAAAAACACTATGTATATTTTTCTACATTGTGATAATATGTATTCCAATCCCAATGAATCACATTTCATATACCTTAAAATAAATACTACATTATTATATCATTTAAAATACCATGGTATATTGTTTCCAAAATGAATCTATTTTAAGGATTCTTGTTTTTTAAATGTCAGTTTTAATATATGCCTACTAGATATGACATGTAAAAGTGGTACATCTTGTCTTCTTTACATTAGTTAATATATTGTAGTAGTAAGAAAAAAAATTGGTTACTATTTTTTGGTGAAGTGGAATATATATCGATATAGTGTCTTTATTCAAAATTTATATTCTTGAAAAAAATTGTCTTAGATTTTGGGTTATCATTTGTTCATGGTCTGTATGAATATGATAGTTCTATTGACATACGACACTATAGAAATATTTTTCATCATGCACACACTAATAACCTTGATATATGGAATTAGTTTTTGAAAGACCTTTTTCAAAAACGAAGATATTGTGTTAGAATATATTTGCATAGATCATCAATTAGAGATCCACTCCACAAAACCCCATACATTATATATTCTTAATTTTATTCAGGGGGAATTTTAATTATATTATTCATATTCATTTAGGTAATCTTCTATTTCATTCCAGTTTTGGAATCATGATTATTTTAGAAATGTTTTTCATTTTTGACAACATCTTGTAAAATTTTATCAAAATAATTTTTTTATAATCACTTATATTATCATATTTTTTAATTACATGTCAATTTAACCATTTATATTTATAGTTATTTTATCATCTAATAATGGTGTGATATTTAAATGATTTTTGTGGGAGAAAAATGATTTTGAAGAAGAATGGAATAAAAAATTATTAATGGATTAAATATTTTTCAAATAATTCAATGATTATATATTAGTTATATGAAAATTTGATTTATTGAATCATTCCATAATCCCTAATTCAATTCATGATTTTTCATAGAGAATTTCATTTCATGTCACAAATGGATTTGTCATGGAATAATGATGGTGTTTATTATTACGTAACTCACGTTCACAATTTAAAGCTTACATCATTCCATGAATATATCAAAGAGGATATAAGGCTTTCTATAATAAATCTATTCATATAATTAAGTATCTATTAACTCTTTGGAATATGGTTATTAATCCTTCAACAATATCATTCATTATTGTCAAAATACAAATAATCTGGTCTTGTATGCCTTTTATGAATCTAGTAGAATTACAAAAAATTACCACCATCATTTTAAGGATATAAACTAATATATTTGGAGGCTCATCTATTAACAATTGAAATCTATGATAGTTAGTACCTTATGAAATATTATTGATTGATCTAAGACTTGAATTTTTAATAGATCTCAAGCTTTCTTCCTATTCACTAACAGAAAATTGTGTATCAATGACTACAATCAAATTTCATTTTATCTTTATTCTTAAGAATATTTCATTTCTATACTGTTATAATTTCATATCATCCTGTTAAATTTATTCATTTATATATCTCCCATTCTCAAATAATATTTTATTTTATTGAAAAAAAACTAGATATATGTGATTAATTTTAAAGGGTTCTTTAAAAACCCACTATATTCATCTTCTTTATGTTCTCACCATTGTAATTTGAGTATATTTGGAACATGGTTTTCATAAAGTACAAGGGTATTCTAATGGATCATTGATTCTATTAATACAAAAGTATTTTTATAATTTCACTTTCATTTAAAAGATTTCTACAAAAACAAGACTTCATTATAACACTGTCAATATTTATTTTGGTGAGGAATTTTGTGGGATCATTCTTCAGATATTTCTAAACATCATTATCATAGATCACATTTATAATTTCCATAGTTTAGTTTCCACTAAACATGATGTTTCAATATCTATTATTATCCATGTAATTTTATTATTTTTAATAAATCTATTTCATTCATGATAATAATTTTAATTTTATATAGTTTTTTTATTTTATAACGGCTATTCACCCCTATAATTAATTATATCCTACCTAAAAAACCAATGGCTATGTGATAATTGTCACATTAAATTATAATATAGTAATAATGTGTCATGGTTTTTTTACCCTCATTGATTCTTGAAAATAAATATATTAATGAAATAATATTCATTAAAATAACAATAAAGCATAAAATTCAGCCTGATAAATTTTGATAGTTGTATTGAGGATGAGGAAAATCATGTATTATTATATAATAAGTTTTTCCCTATATAATGTGTGAGTTTTTTATTTTTCATTTTCCCTATTTGGAAATACATCCATTTATTTCAATGATATTTTAATTTTTGAAGCGTTTATTGACATCAAATTTATTTAATAAATTGGTGTTTTATATTTTATATCATTCTATTACGAGTTGGTAAAATCCAAATATCCTGTTCTTAATTGATATTCTGATCTATTTTGTATCTCTTAGTTGATATGAGAGTACATTTATGTGGACAAAATGTTAGGATTTCCTCTATCACATAGAGTATTCAATTTTATTAGTGTCATCATGGATTGTTTTTTGAATATGGATAATTTTTTAACAATTATATAATGAAACTATGTATAAATCATAATTAAAATTATTATGAGTGTGTTGGTGAATATTTAATGTTTACCAAGGAATTTTTTATCTGATTTTGAAAATCATTCCTCATCGTGGATATGGAAAACATTATGGCATGACCCCACTGACTAGTTAGGACTTTTCATTTTCATCCACCCATATAATGTTTGAAAAAATGAGTGAGAAATCCATATGTTAGTAGATATATATGGGGACTATATTATAGATTTCATAGGATCGTGGATAATTAATTTTATTATTGATTTAATGTTAATATTATAACAACTATTTATTTAATTTTAAGTGAACCGTACAAGTCATCGTTTGGGTTACAATATTATTTATTATTATGTTTGATTAACGTTGTATAAATTGATATAGTTGTCCTACATATGTTTCAGGATATTACGGAATGTGTGATTGTTATTTATGATTTTATTAATAGTACTCATATTATAAAAAAATATTAAATAAATATAGAGAGGACATATCGATATTTTTCTATAGTAAATTATTTATTATTATGGGATAATTATTTTTGATGAAAATATTATATTCAAAATGTAATTATGTTTTATCAATTATTTATTTCCTTTTTCAGGTGTGGGATAATGTAGGGCCTGTATTTTATTAGATGATTCTACTATAATGGTTAGAAATGAATCATTGTGTGGTTCATGTGACCCCATTCCGAAGTATTTTCATGATCCTTTAGATGCGAATACTCTTAGTGATATTGATATTGTAAATTATATGAATTTGAATGGGTATCCTATTGAAAGTTAGTATCCTAGAAGGAATTTCAATGGGATTATTTATTCTCATTTTATGAGATATTCATATGCATGGTTGTACCAAGGACAGTACATGGGAAAGGGAATTGTAGATATTTTCCAAACATTTAAACATTTTCTGACATTTACTTATTTGATATTGATATGTAGTATTTTTTTATTATAATGAATGTTGATTTAAAAAAAATCATCTGTAATTATATTCAATTTATGTTAATGAATATATACTCTTGGATAGTTTTTTAAAACAGTGTGTAATATAGATATGAGTATCTTCTATGTTTTCGAGTTTGTGAAATTTTAAGTGTATTCATCATTAAAGTGTATAATTTATGTTTTACCTGCCCAAATATTTAATTTTGATTATGATGATAAATTTAGGACTTTATTCATACACATGGGAGGTAATTTTTATTTTTTTTCATTATTTTGAATTTGTTTTAAATGTCAACTGCTGGTTGAATTAAATTATTTGTTTCATATTTAATGAATTTTTCATAAATCAATATTGTGACTTGTGTTAAATGTTTTTTTATTGTGTCAATGGAGGAGTGTTTTATGGAAATTATTACGTAGATTATATATGGGAGGTAGGGAATTAATTCCATTTTACAATATATTCCGTAAGTAATAGTATTTATTTCCTAAATTATATTTCTCTATTGAATTTTTTAATTCCAAGATATTTGATGCATTGAAGAAATAATTGGATGATGAATGGAATGTAGAAAAATAGTGATTGTAGGATTGATTAATTAAAGCCTTCAAAGAATCATTGTAGGTGACATAAGATTATTATTCATTAAATAATGTTACATTAATTTAAAAAACATTTTATATCTATTTGTTGGTAGATATTTCAAAATAATTATAGATAATGATCATATAGTATATTATAAATAAATATATAATGGAAATATATCAATATGAATATTATGAAAGAAAATAATTTACGAATATTGGATTCCGGGAACAAATATTCATATTTAATTTATGACTTGAATAAATAATTTGATATGGGGGATTATTGAAAATGGGTGAAATAAAATGTTTCCATTTTTAGGAAGCATATATTCTATAATAATAGAATTAAAATTTTATGAATTATGGTAAATAAAAAATGAAATTAATTTTATAATGGATATTTATGAAAATGTGTAAAGGGGAGTATTTTTAATAAATTATTTTGATTGAATTTTGTCATTATAATTAAATATATGTGGTGAGGTTTCATTGTAATTTTTTGTGATATAGATTTTATTTTTTAGAATGCATCAAAGAGGTGTGTGGTGGCTGTTTATAGATGGAAAATAGATTGTTTTATTTTATATGTGAATACAATAACATTCTTAATTCGTATAGGAATATGCTATTTATAGGTGTTAATTTGTTAATTATATTTATACAATCAATATTTATTTATGTATACTAATTTTTTATTACAGAGATAGATTTTGTAGTGGTCTTGGGAAACCATATCTCAAGACACAATAGACATGATGGTGAATGAAAATTGCATTATACCCCATTATAGGTATAAATAAGAAGATACACATAAGTATTTTTTTATTATGTGTCTTGGATGTTTATAATATAAAATGTATTTGATATATATTTTTATATACTAGGGTTGGGGAAATTATTTATCCTAATCTTGGAACATTGGAGATTTTATATTAAAAGGGTAATGTTTTAAATTTTTGTGTGATCAAAAACCCTTTCTTCTAGTTTGAATCCTATGGATTATTAATTGTAGGATTCATGGGTCATATTCAAAAACATTTTTGGATAGGTTGGAGTTTTATTATTTTTAGTTCTTAGACAAAATGAATAAATACAATATAATTTTTTCAAATAATTTACCAAACACAAAAATTTAGAGTGGGTATCCTGCTACACGGAGAGTGAAAACCATTATAGGAAATTTTTTTCATCTATTCAGGGTGTTTCCACATGAATTTAATGAAAAAATATTAAATCTTAATACTTCGATATTGAACTATGTATTCATTATGTCATTGAAAATATGAAAACATTAGTTTTTATACAACTCGTTGACTTTCAAAACCATTTATAAAAATGTATAACGTTTTTAGAAAAATTTATGTTCAATGGAATCTAGATCAATGTTATATGATAAATTTAATTTAATATTTTCATGAAATTAATAATTAGAATATTATTTGAAAATATACTTTCTTGTTCTCTCACTACATAGGAAATTATTTCGAAAAAAGCTTCGTAATAATAACTATGTTGCCTTCAAGGATTATTAATCATATTGAAATGATATACAATTTCTCCAAACAAGATGGGAAGTCAATGTTTGGGTCATGATAAATATTAATATAAATAATTATAATAACGTTATATCAATTATTGGATAAATTTCTTTTAAATTTTTTATTATTATTTATTATTGTAGATTTATTGATCCATGAATTATTCTTTAATGGTTCATAGTTTGATTTTGAAAGCATTAAAATTATCCATAGATATAATTTATGATATTTTTTATACCATTATTCTATGATATATTAATATTGTTTTATAATACATAACTCCAACTAGATTAATATTACTTTTGAAGATATTATATTATTTTGATTATGAGATTTATCTCCATGGAATCTCGAAAACATCTCTATAATTTAATTTTATTCTTCAATGAGGCCATTCGGGATGGTTCAAAATGAGGGTTTAGAGGTACCTTATTTTTTATATGGATACTTACTTCAAAAGTTATGTTCTATATGATTTTCACTTCCAAATTCATAATATTTTAATTCATTAAATTTTCAACGTAGATATCTTACCACATATGGATTTGTTTTCATTATATCACTTATAGTTTATTTTAATTATATTTTATTTATTTATGAGATACAGGAGGGAGAAGAGTGAGGTATAAAATTTGAGAAGTGTATTTACAAGAATATGAATAAATTGATAACGTGGAAAGACCGCATGTTAGTTTTATATAATTTTCACACTATATACATTTTTAATAAATACTGAGTGGTCCTATATTTCTATATGGATAATGGTATTTATAAATAATATTTCATTATGTATTATATGTCATCATAGTGTATTTTCTTTCATCACATATTCTGAATGTATATATAGGTGTTTCAGCCCTCAGTGTGACTTTTTTTTGTAAAAAGTGCATTAAGAAAAGTAAAATTTAAAAAATTATTCTATAGAGAGATAATCATGATATCAAAAGGGTAAAAAATTATCTTCCAAAATTGGCTACATTTAATATGAAACCAAAAAAATATTACTGTGATAAATCGAATACCTATAACATCCAATTGGACTTCAAATAACTATTGTATATTTAGAGAGAAACATAATTCTTATGTGTGAGTAGATTGTTTAAAAAAAATTCAACAGCTTCCGGAACACATTATGAGCTGTAACCAATTAAACTAAAAAATTTAACATTCTTAACATTATATGATGTTATATTATTATAATTAAATTTAGAATATGTAGAATAGTGTGCTAAATTTTGACCTAAAGTATGTTTAAAAATATTATAATACATGAAAAAAGCACCCAAGACTTCCAAATTACATTAAACATTTGTTCTTAATGTAATCTACCTCTTAATTAGATTGTCCATTTGAAACAAGAACTATATACTTTTATTGAAGAGTTCATTTTGAATTATATTTAAAAATCATATTAGTGGATAAGAAATAAACCCAATTTTATTAAAAACATATTATTAAATCTGTATAATATTCATAATCAGATACAAATATTTTTAATTAATTTATAAATGTGATTGCAATGCACATTACATGGTATGCATAGAATAATAAACATGATAAGATTATGATGGTGAAGTGTCACATTTTTTTAATAATAAATGTATCCAAACAGGAATATTTTACAAGAGTGATTAAGATAATAAAAAAATGAATGACTAATTCATGTTATATATAGAATATATAGTTTATTGAAAAAACAAATAGATTATTTGGAAATGTTTGTGAAATTTAAAAATATAACACATATTAGATCCATATTTTCTCTTAACCAATTACTATGTAAATGGAGGAAATGAATACATAAAATTGAAAATAATATTTTTTTGAAGTATTCAGATGACTACGGTTTAATATTCCATTCAGTTATGTAATTTATTGTGTCCGTTTATACTATATTCTTACAGCATCACTCATCAATGATTAATAAGATGCATGATAGTAGAGTAATATCATTAATTAGATAGTTCTTCATTATATTTCTATAAAAACCCTTCAATATTAAGAGATCTAGGAATATTCCCCATCCCAAAAACTATTCAATAACACATATTTTTGAAGGACCATTTCAACTAATTCAAAATAGTGATTTTGATTCCAATGAACATATTTTTTAAGTTATAATTGGATGATAAAAATGAATGTTAATTTTTCGCTAATATGTTGATTTAGTAGTGAAATAACAATTCTTTATTCACAATAGAAATTATTTTCAATTTTGGTAAAAATATTCCCTAATAACTGTTAAATACTTCCAAAAGTGGAATATATAAACATCCTCATTAATAAATGTAGAGGTTTAACTTTCGTGGGAAATCCAGTAATCAATATCAACTATGGTATGTTCATCTTATATGTTGGTGTCTAATAATTCACATCTAAACAAATAAATGACATTAATAACATAGATAATTATATGGAAATTTATACTATATTTATTATAAAACATACACATAAACCATTACTTTTTATAAAAAAAATAATATAATATGGTGGATATTCTTGAAGGTATGGTAAAATTTTTAAATAATGCACAATATCATAAAAAATGAATATATAGTTAATGATAAATAGTAGATATAATATTCTTAAATAGAAACATAGATTTAGTTATTCCCTTTTGTCACATAACCATCAAAGAATGAGTTAATTAATTACTAGAATAATCTATGAAACTAATATCTCTATTAAAACATGGAATTATTAGTGTTCTTAAATATATATATATATACTGTAATAATAAAAAACTCCATAATGAACTATGGTGTAATAAACCAGCCTTTATTAACTCGCCACATCATCCCATCCACTACTCCATATATCCAAATTAATTTTGTTTATTTCTATTAGTTAGAGGAATGCATCAATGGTATTAAATAAACCCCTTCTAATTAGATTCACCCTTCAAAGCATATAATCTCCGTCATGGATTCCACTCTAATGTAAAAAATGATTGTCCACAACATTGATGTCTATGTACATAAATAATGAGATAAAACAAAAATAATCCAATGAAATTGACTATAGGATAAGGAAAATAATAAATGGGAATGTTACATTACATTTCAAACACACTCAAAATAAAGTTAAACAAATCATATACAAATAAACTCGAATCACAAATAAATACAAGTTTGAACATGTCAATATATAATATTCAAAAAAATAATCAAAATATCTGATGAAACCAACGATTATTCTTCCATATGAGTTCAAGTCACCACCAAGAATCATCATCTAACAATTGTATAAGGAAGAGTTGTGAAAATACATCATTGAATTCTATAACTACATATATGAATAGGACATAAAGGTGACATAACAACAAATGTGACTATGTATAGTTTAATACTATTCTTATAAAACGAATCAATGTCATTGATTTTAGAAAAGAATCCAAATATAGTAGTTTGAAAATGTAGAGTAAAAAAAATATTTCATCACATTTACATTATTTGAAAATTAATTAATTCTCAATTTTTTCATTCCAAAACACCATTCATTTGAAAACCCAAAAAATACATATTTTACTTTTAAAACATATAATTGAAAATAAAAACTCTCAAATACTATTGGAAATGTGATTCAAAAGGTTTTTTATAAACTATATATTTGTGAGATTAACCACTAACATTATTTTGATAATATTTACATTAGCATCAATATATGATCATAGTGATTAATAATCATAATAATAGAGACATCAATGGTTAAAAATAGATAAATCAAAATATTTAATGAAATTTATAAATTTAAAACATAAATTCTCAACTATATGTTTTTCATATTTATATGAATATATATAAAGTAATAAATGAAGAAGATCACATGTAAAACATGTAATAGAGAAACCTAACACATAATTCCCATCAAGAAATACATCTTTATGAACTAATGAGTAAACAACTATAAAAGAATGGGTGAACAATATTCAAACAAATATTTTTTTAAAGAAATTTATAACAATCTTCCATTCACTCAACTATCCACATCAGGGTAACTCCCTATAACTAGATTGTAATATCATCGATGGAATAATATATGGTAGATATTCTCAAATAGTAAAGAATATGTCTCTTAATTTCCCTACTTAGTGACCCATGGTTTCCCATTACATATCTAAAAAAGGTTAGTCCTCAAATCATAATTTCACATTCTAATAAATGATAATCACATAAAGTAACTAAAAAAACCCACCTCTATATAACCTTTAAAAACACATTTTTATTCAAAACAATATTCAATATTATCCAACACATTTATAATATCCCCCCTAATAAAAATCAGCATAAAAGGGAATCCATTCATATGGTTAAACATTTACTGATGAAGAAATTTCATTAGTATTGTTATGGAGATCATAGTTTTAAAATAAGATATTCAATTCTCATAATAAAATTTAGAGTAAATATACATGTGGATCTTCCTTGGATGAAATTTTTTAAATTACTATAAAAAATAATGAATAAGATAACAATATAAAATCAAAAAACAAACCAATTAAAATGGTCACTATTACATTATAGTAACCAATATAGAAGTTTTTAAAACATATGATTCCATAAAAAAAATAATCAAATTTATACACCTTGTTTAGTTTAAAAAATTATCTAAAAAAATTATTTTTAAATAATAAACCTATTAAAATTTATAAATTTGTAGAATTCATTCAAATAATTTTATAATTAAAATTTTTTAGAATTTTAAATTCTACCTAATATTCCATAAAGAAATAAAATTAAATAAATATAATATAGATATTAAATAATTATTAGTATATTATAATATATTATAATATCTATGAAAACATGTTTCAAAAGAGAATCACTAAAGGGACACATGAATTAATTTAATGATATAGAGAGAGTTACCAAAAAATCACTACAAATATATCACAGTCTTCTATAACCAATATAAGTTAGAATAATAATTAATCAGAATCAAGTGACCTAATAAATGAAATTTAGAAACTAACCCTATCCATTAACATAAATAACAAGGTTAAAATAAAAATAATAAAAATGTTTAACAAAAAAGTGGTGTGGTAGAGGGGTAAAAACCAATGAGTTATAAAGATTCACCATGAATGAAACCACTTTAATCAATAAATTATAAACAGTGAAATTGAGGTGTAGAAGCTTGCATCTATGAGAGGCTATTAAGTCCCACAAATAAGATGAAATGATAGAAATTAGGTTACGTCTTCATAGTGTTACAATAGTAATTTTAAAAAAAAATATCTTTCGAATGACTCATGGTTTTTCTAAATGGCTTAGTAATTTTCACACCAATATTGTGACGTCCGCCATAATGAAATTCATCACATAAATTTTATCTTCATGATTGGGAATAAAGATTTATAATAATCAGTCACTTGTATTGCATGTCATTTTTTATACCAAACTGAGCTACTCAACAAATTTGAATACCTTATATGTATGAAAAATCATTCATTCATCATGAATAAAAGATTCAATGGAACCCAAATCATTTAAATATGATTCATGTATAGTTTAAAAAAAATTTCTTCCTAGAACCCCACTATAGTCTCCTCATATATAAAATTCATGTACCTCTAACATCTATAATACCCAATGAAACCTTAAATAAATAAAAAATATAATAAATACTAGTGGATCGATGGGTGTTTGATTTCTCCCCACCATTCCACTATCATACCATAAAAATTCATCAATAATTTAAAAAATCCTACCACCTATAAAATAATATTAATAACCAAATATACAGCAAAGAGAAATATGTTGAAACTATTTTGAAAATTGATATAAGGGGATGATTTATCTATTTGAATCCAATGAATATTTATATACACTATAATTTCATAACTCTCATTTAGTTTTCAAACTTATATTAATATTAGATTATTGAGAGACATGAAGCACCTCAAATCCATTTACCGTTATAAGTGAAAAACCTCTACATGAATAAAGATATCACATAACTATTATCCATAAGAAACTAACACAAACTATTGGTATCCACAACTTTTATTATTCTAATTATTAGGGATAAATATATGATATACATAATACTTTGGAAAAATAACACAAATTATTCACATTATAGAGGAGACAAAATAAATGAAGAACGTCCCTAGACAGCATCTCACCAAATTTCATGAGTGGATAACTTCATTAAAAAAATATAAAACAAAGGAATTATTTAAAAGGAACATTCACTTTTTTTATAGACCATTTATATATTTTACAAAAAATATGTGTCATACACATATGATGTGTAATATTACTCGAAAAAATAATTATAGGGTACACAAACTACTGAAAGTATGAATTCAGACTTGTCATATAGAACACCACCATAGAATCCCACCTACGTATGGGTTGGGAAGGAGACCACTACTTCTATGAAATATCCTACATATAAAACAACTAATGACATATGTGGCATGCATATTGATGATATGCTTTCTATTTTATAAAAAGGATGCATTGGAATGCCTAGATTTCTTATATTGGGAACCTATTAGTAGCCTATTTTCAATAGAAGAATTACAAATATGATTTAAATATGTCATCTCATTGTTATTATTATAATTATTATGATTCTTTCAATTACCTTCTTATGAATATATTTTTTTTATTCCTCATTACCCTCCACATTAGTATCTTCTTACATCCCCTTCTGATTTATCCTATCTCCATCACTCTCACAAGAAAATATTTGAATATTTCAAAACATAATGTGTTCTACTAAGATTGACTCAATATTGGTAAAATTATTAATAAATCATTCAAACATTATTATGAAAAATATGATCACCAATAAAATTATATTTTTATGAAGGTATATTTTATGTAATGGAGCCTTATTTGAGTAACTAGGGACTAGATAAGTGGGAAAAAGAATTTTTATTGTTTAAAAATTTTCAATCATATTTACTGTATGATCACCATGGTGGACACCATGAATTCAAATTTACATATTCGAATTCATATAATAGGAATAATACTACTAGTTGAAAATATTCTTGTGGTACACTCAATTTATTTTTCCAATTTTTGTGGATGGATAAAGGTTTCTTTCTATTCTAGGATTGATCTTTCAATTAAGAGTAACTGAAAATTACATATTTTTATTTTTATGGATAATATAATTTTAAGAAGGCTTGATATATAACACTTATAGGACCCAAAGTTACATTAATTACATATCCCATAGGCCATATATAATAATTTTCATTATATGCCCAAATGCCCAATCCCATGACCACAATTTAGTATATCACTTTCTTATCTTCGTAAAGCCCTTTTCTCTTGTTTTTTATGGAATTAATTTTCTGTATATGGATTTTTATCTCATCCTCTATAATTGTGGCCTTTAACATATTAATTTATTCTTATCCATGAATGATCCCACACATCCAACTGCTCAAGTATCACCACCTTAACATTTTCATGATCTCCATCGAGTTGTATCTCTGTCACCATGAAGCTCTAATGTTCACAACTAATTTCATGAATTCCTAGTGGCCCATGTGTCTCTTTAATACATTTCTTAATGGCCATGTGGCCCATAATATGTTGCTTTACTGAAGTCTCAATTTGTTTTTCTAAAATCCCAATTTAGATGAATAATTTTGTATCATCATACTAAAATAGTTATTACTACAATAATTATACAATAAATCAGAAATAATCTCCTTTATATGTTTGATATCTAGTTTGTAGGATGTATGGTCATTCAGATACCACCCAGGTGCACCCCCAACTATGATCTCTCAAATAACATAATAGCACATTTCACAATATAGGAGTCATGATTTCTTAAAATGATGAAAAATATTTAATACCTGAATATCCAACACATCACCTCTTGAGGGCTTTGTTCAATATAAAATAAAATTGGTATCAAGTATATAAAAAGTCTTATATTGTTTATTTTTTCTGACATTATTTATGATGAAACACTATCTAGTGTCTAGGACAATTTATCAACCCGTATGACTACATCTAGATTATTAAGATGACAAAGCTAGATGTTGTTCTATGAAATATTATCTTCTCAACTAATTAAAACCTTCCTTGGGGTCATATAATAATATAAAATAAAATATAAATTATTCAAAAAGTAATTTATGTTTAGATAAATATGGATAAAACCATAAATTGAAATATACTGGACAATTTATATTATTTATCGAATTCCATCTATAATCATATAACACACCCAATGATATGTATCCTAAAATCAAATAAAAAAAATATAATTATTAAAGATAGATTTTGGAATATTTAATTTGTTTATTTATAAAAAATCTCCAATAATATTTAAATTATTTCAACCATTAAATTAATTTATTAAGAATCCTCTTTAGAAACTTAAAACTCCACAAAAATGATAATTTTTAATATATTAATATTATCACATATAATTTTTAAATCAACATATATATCATAAAAATTATTAAATTTCATTATATTATAATTATTATATCTAAAATAAATTATTTATATTAAAATTATTTACAATAAACATCAATGTGATTATGTAAAAAAAATTTAAAATAGTATACCACTATTTTTCCAGAGAAATAAAAAAATAAAAAATAATAATATATCACCGAAAATCTAATCAAATAACATTCATAAACATCATACCCCAATCAATTAACATCAAATTATTTACAAAAATCATAATAAAAATTTTAAAATAATAAAGGGTTGTGAAAAATAAAATTCACTACACGTGTTTCTTTATCGATGTAATTTTACTATTTTCCAAACATGAAAGTGTGAGTGTAAATTATCTAGAATACTATAGATGGATTAAAAATGTTTTAAAAAATAGTTCACCTTATTTGAGCACTATTGATACTCTTCTAGATTAGACATTGAAATATAAAAATTCATGAAATAACTGTTTTGAATACTTTAAAACATATATGTGTGACATAACATATAATAACATCTCAGTAATAATAAAATATATATCCCAGTTTTAAAAACCCAAGATGAAGTCACCTAGGGAAACACATGACTCTATATGAATAAGATTTTTTAAAAATAATCCCATGAAGCTACATGTCATTATATGATGTTATTTTATCTATTTACTATTTCCCACAAACTAAAAAGAGCTCGTTGATATCATTTTTAAATGAACCTTCCTGAGTTCACATGACCTTTCAAGCTAACCATCCATCCATGAGGTCGACACCATGTTTTAGATCACCTTGGGAAGTCACAAGCAATGAGGTTATAAAATGAAACCATTTGGAATGGATTAAAAATTGAAATCATAGAAACCCTATATCAAGTTCCTACCCAAATTCCTATATTTTGTATCCATAACCTATTAATATATGAAAATAAATATGAAATAAAAAAAATATAATCCAACGAAATAGATTGAAAACATGAAAAATAAGATTAATATCACACATCACTTTTTAAACACATTAAATTAATTGATCAAAAAATATTCAAATAATTTTTAATTCAAAAAAAGACATGTTTAAAAAGTATAATACACATCATTTCCCAAAATAATAAAACAATTCTATGAAACATACATGGACTTATTCATTTAACTCTATGTCACTGATGAGAAACAATATAACCTCATTTCATATGGAAGATTTTCATAATTACCAAATGGATGTCAAATATTGTGTTCCTGTATTGGAAATAAAGGATAGATTCCCACAAAAGTGTGTTTGGAGTGTAAAACCTTGACTACAATATCCCAGAGTGAATTATTATATATTATGATGTTACATGATACATGTTATAACACCACCCATGACTAATCTATTGAGCAGTATTATAAGAGAATATATGTACATGACATACATGGTAAATTGAAAATTTATAACATAACATAAAATAATTTCATTAAATCTTAAATATAGTAGAAATATTTCCACTTCATATCTCAAGGGAAAAAAACAATTGTATAGTGATATTAGTTAATTGGTAAGGGATACATATAGCAGAGGCTATCATGAGTAACAAAGGCATATTCATCATGGGAGAGTATATTATCAAAAATCATTAAATTAAACAAAAAATGTGGAATCAATTAAGATATATATTTCTCATATAAAAAAATCTCATATATATTTGAAAATAAATTCTTAATTAAGGTAATTCAGTATTTTTAATGTTAATGATTAATTCATTTTAACAAATATTTAAAAATTATTACCATAAAACAAAATCAACAATGAATATTTTAATTTATTCAAGAGCCCTAACCAAAAATTATTATTTTTTTCAATGCCTCTCCTTAAACATTATATTATTAAAATAGATTTCATACACCAAATAAAAATCTATTATGATATATTCTTTGGGCCTCGACCTATTCATCATGCCAAATAGATATCATTTCTGAAACAATTCAATGAATTGAGGGGGTACCAATAATTGGAAACAATCATCACATTAACATATTATGCATTTAAAATATTTTGAATGATTAATAAACGTCATTACAAAAATTCAATATATGTATAACATTATTCATATTCAGTCTAGAATACAAAATTTCACACTACAAAAGAAATTAATTTTTCATAAAATTCATTCATCGTATACTATATATAGAAAACTTATTTCATTGATACATCATAAATTTGATAGTAATTATTCTTTATTCATCAATGATATAAAAAATATTGACATGAAGGAGAAAACTAATTTCTACTAAATAAGGGAGAGTAATAGATAACAAGATCAAAGGAATGTGAATAATCTAAAGAAAAGTTAAAAACCATGATCAATATAGGATGATAGAAGAAAATATATAAATTATAAATTATTTTTTCATAGTAAAACCTAGACTGTAAAAAATAATATAGGATATATTCACTAAAAATAATATCCTTATATCTTTTGGTAAGAACAGAGTTATGGATCAAATTATAATATTCTTTTCACTCATTAGAGAAAATAATATAATTTTATTATAATAAAATTTTAAATTAAATATTATAAAAACTATTTATAAAAATATTTTATTTTAAAATAACCATGGAAATATGTTACATAAACATTATTTTTAATCATAGACATGACCGTGGGATAATCTGTTATTTTTGGGTAGAGTAAAAATGATATTTTATACATTTATTTTGAAAAAAGTTCATCATTTGGGAGATAAAATGAATATTCCTATTGAAACAAATAGTAAAATGATATAAATGATAAAAATAACATTAAAAATATTCATATAATAGAAAAAATATTATTTAAATCATTTTAAGGAAAATATGGACAAGGAATAAAGAGAGTTGGAAGGAAAACATCATAAAATGGGTTTTTAAATATACTCCCTTAAATATAAGTTGTTGATTCTCAATCGAGTAAGAGAATAAAATGAAAAAAATAGGTAAACACCAACATAATAAGATTGAAATAAAATATATAGAGTTTAAAATATTTGGATCATATAATGATTTCAAGGGATTTTTGAAAATAAAAATATCAAGAAGAAATAATTTTTTAAAATAAACCACATTCCTCATGGTTAATATGCCACATACGTGATTTTAACCTTATTTTAAATATTTTTAAATTTATCATAACTCAAAAAAATAATTTTTTAATTAATTATTATATCATATATGACAAAAATATAATATTTCAAAACCATGTCATTAATAATTCTTTATAAAATTCATCATTTCAGAGTGTTAAGTGCTTCATGTTTCATGTATGATATGGATGAGTTGTATTTGTCCATTAAGGTTTATAGTTGTTACATATTTGATATATTTGTAAATCTTATTTAAATAAAATATATATTAATTAGATCAATATTTATAGCCTTACATGTAATGTGGAGATAAAAAATGAATTTCGCTGCTATTGGGAGATGTTAGATCATATGTGTGCATGAGTGTTGTTTAATTATACATTAGATATTAAAGAACGTATTAGACCATTTATTTAACATTATATAATTAAATTTATCTCATATATAAAATATTATTAAGTTTTATTCAATAATTATGACCATCCATAAAAGGATGTCATGAAAAAAATAAATACATCATCATTGTGAGAAAGTAGTATGCACGTATTCATGAAATAAATTTTTTTCCATTAGATGGAAAAATCAGTGATTAGGGTATACAGTACTTAATAATATTTAGTTATAGAGTATACCCTGATGTTTCATATAATAGTGGTTATTATATGGTCAGATAATGTAAAATAAGTAACAGAAAATAAAACACTCTTTTAAAAACTATAACTCTTATTCAAAAAAAAATCCATTAGTTTACAACAATATCCTTCTAAAAAAGGTTTTATGAAATTTTCAATAACTATACTAAATTGGGTGGGATGTTATGAAATTATATGTTTTGGTATTTTAAAATATTATAGGAACTTTATTTCTGGTTAATAGTGGAGTGGTAGTATTATTTTATTAGTTAGGGAGTGGTAACACATGTAAATATTAAAACTATTAAAATATATTAATTTATTACTCATGAAAAATAGCTTCGAAATGACTCATATTATAATAAAATATTATTTACGCACTAAGCTGCAAAAACTAATAGGTTATAGAATAGTTTTTTTTTCATTTTAATCCTTATCATTTTAGGTTTAAACCTTTTAAATGTATTCTAACTCTTACTATGGTAAATGCATTTTTCAAAAGATAAAATTTAAAATGACTAAACTTTAAAGTGAAATAATATAAAAAATTATGCATTATGATTAAAATTATGGATTCCATTTTGTCGTATTTAATATCTACAAGTAGAAGATATTTACTTAAAAAAAATCCTGTGAAATGTGATGAAAATCGATTTCCAGAAAAATTCATTTTATTTATGAAATAGTTCTATAGAAAAAATTATTATAATTTATATTAATATGAAATTAGTTGTATTATATTGAATAAAATATTAATTTTGTTCCTTTAATGGAAACAAACTAAATGGAATATTATAAATAATTTATTATAAAACCATAATAGTTTTTTTGAACAAAAACTATACTAAGATCTCAAAAATGTTATGAAAATAATAATAAGATCTCCATTATATTTTTATATGAAATATATAACTTCTATAATATATATTATTTGTATAAATTTTTTTAATATAAATATTATTTATTCATATATCACTATAGTGACAAAAATGTTAATGTTTTTAAAAATTTGTTATTTTTCACAATTAAACTCTAAACATTATATTATTAAAAAACTATAAAAAACACTATAATTGTTTTCATGATGAATTATAAAAAATAATTAATTTATAAAAATCTAATTTATAAAAAAATTTATATTAGGATATAATAAAATTCCAGTAAAAATATATGTGTAATATGATATAATTTGATTTTAATGAAAATATTACATATTATAATTTATTCATTTGTGTTAAATTGTTACCTACATAAAATATCTCATCCTATAAATTATCTAAATGATATCCCATGAATATATTTGGGTTTTAATTCATCTTAAACTCCTTAGGTTTCCATGTTTGGTCTTCTCCTTTTTATTTTCTCCACAAAACATTTTATAGTTGGGCCATTTGTTTCAATAACACTTGTTCCCTAGTTTTAAGAATATAGATTAGAAATTCATTTTATGATATATCATCTTCAAATTATATTTTTTCAAATGTTATCCCATGAATTGTGTACAAAATATAAAGCCTCAAAAAATAGTTATTTATCTTTTCATGAACATTATTGATACTAGTTGTTATTTCAAAATGGTAACCAACATCTTAAAATTTTTTCTGAATTAAAAAGGGAATGATATACATCCATCATTGATTACCTTTCATTAAAATAATTTTCATAGGCTTCTATAGAGTTGTTTTCAAGAAAACGTTATCCTCTACTTGTAATTCCATATCATTCCTTTAGTTATCCACATAACCCTTTTCCCTCTATAAGATTCATTTATATAACATTAAATAGTACTTACACCTACCATTTCCTCATTAATACATTTTGGGCCCAAAAGTATCATATCACCAACATCATCTCACCATTTTGGTGTATGAAATATTTTCCCAAATAATTATTCATAGTGTTCCATTTTAATGTAATAAATGAAGTTATTATTTATTTAGAATTACAATAATGAAAAAAATAGATCCATGTACCTTGAAAATAATACTATAAAAATTGTAACATGTTTTCTAATTTTTTAATATTTCTTCTTGAATGTATATATTTTTAGGTATGATAATATGTGCTCAAATGAATCTCAATATTGAGATCCTTATAAATATTTTTCAGTTATTTCAATGTAAATAGTGGGACATGATAATATATAATAGAAATGGGTTCACACTAATGTCTAAATTATTTATTAATATAATGATCTTTATGGTTATAATTAGGTATTTCTTCTCCTATAGTTAAAAAAATTAGTGGAATTGGAAAGGTTAAAAATAATAACCTATATAGAATCATTCATTCTCAGAGTCCTTGGAAATCTAATGATAATAACAATAGTAATATAATATCATTTAAAAAATTAAAGGATTCATTAATCATTTATTAAATTTCCTATAATTATTTACTTGTTGAAAAACCATGGATGTTAATAGATATTTTTTAATTTCTGATTTTATACTATCCCATGAAAAATGTTCCTTCAAATTAGAGTGAATTTTTTTACTACTATAGTTTATAGAGAAGTTTTTTCTATGATATTCATTTAAAAAATATATTTTTCCACCAGGAATAGATGGAACACATAGATGCATTAAAATTTTCTATATAGCATCTTCACAAATTATGTCTACCAAATTAACATCATTCATGAATTTTTTTTTATCAGAATATTCTTCTACACAAACTGGATACTTTTTTTCTATAATAATGATTATTTGGATTATACATGGTATAGATTTGATGTTTCACTTTCCATAATGATTCATATATGTAAATTTATTAAATCCATTTGTATAAGATCATTATAAATCTTAATTTTAGTCAAAATGCTATTATTTTTCCTACTAAATTCATCATCCATTTATCTATCATTCAATTTTGGTAGTGTATTTTTCTATCATAATTCATGATAAATTGTATCCATAAAAATTTCCATTTTTTATCACCTTATGTGAGAATAAGTATTTTTTATTATTTTGATCCATCGACATTTCATATTTTCACCATATATAAAATTCCTCCATATTTCAATGAATTGATTATGGATTTTATGTCTAGATCCACGGTCAAACAATTCTATTCATGAATTATTAACTGCATTGGTGTATATGAAATGACTCAATGATTCATCAAAAGGATACATCCATGTAACATCTTTTATACATCACTATATATGATAAATCAATATCTCCCCATTGGTAAAGCTAATATCAATGAACTGAGAATTCAACAATTTAATTCTATAAAATGTGTCAATGAAATCTTCTAACAATATGATATTTAACACTTTACAGTTCAACATGGTTATTGTGTAAGTGGATAGATAAATGTTTTAAACCAATCATAAATTATGAAATATAAATCCTTGTAATATTTAAACTTCATTTATATTCATTATCATTTGAAATTATATCCTAGCCTTTATGTTTAATTGTTTATCGATATTCCTTCTGAATAGAAAATATGTCAATGAACCTAATAATCATTTTTCCATAATTCTAATTTGATAATTATTAGATATAATATATTTTAAATGAGATTATTTATAATGATATTGAAATAATTTTTATACTCATGAAATCATTTATTATATATCAATTTGTAATTAAAAACTACCGTAATTATGTTATCGAGATAATAATTGAATTCTACATTCATCATATCAATAACAATAATGGGTTTATTTTTCAATAAAAATTTAATTATGATAAATTAATAATGATCATTGGTTGTCTCTCTAATTATTCACCCACAATTCCATTAATTAGGGCTACTTTAGGTGGATCAAGACATGATTTATATGATGTAGTAACCCCTTTGAAAATAGTCAATTTATATCAATATTATTAATACTAATCTCTTTATATTAGAAATAATTTTTTATATTATAATTTAATATCCAATCCATAAAACTGTTATTTGAATTTAAACCATAGATTTAATAATAATTTATTCAAATAATAAATATTAATGGGTCATAGTTGAAACTAACTAACACATCCTTATTGAAAAAAATCTACTAGGTGTATTTATTGGAAACTAACCTCTTTGGTTGATAGGGAAATATTTTATTTCATTAAAAATTATTAAATATATAGATAATTGAGATGGAGAAAAATAAAATAAATTAATATATTAATTTTGGATTATGATAAATGTAAATTCCACTATATATTTGGGAACATCGAACACATATATAGTAATCATATATCCTCGGTCTTCTTCCCTTGGACAATTCCTTGGGGATATCCACTAATGCTCTAGACATTGGTTTAGATAACAAAAATTCACATTATAACTACACCGATGGATTGCAATTTTTCTTTATTTTTATTTCATTCAAGATAATTATGACTCGTTTATCAATTTTTTTAAATATCAAATTTTTTAGTAATATAACAGGGTGTTTCTTTCCACAATTAATAAATTCTAAAAATCCAATCCTCCTATTTTTCTTCATGGATGATTTTTCCTGATATTCATGTGACATATTATTTTATTGATTTTTCTTTCAATATATAAGAAAACAAAATATTTTTTATATCATGAGGATACATAAAAATATATTATTATATAATATTTTTTATAAATTACATCCCTTCAAGGACTCATCTTAATCCTATTAAATAATTGGATAATATTTCATTTGGGATTATGTAGGAATTTTACATTATTTTTGGATAATATTTTATTTTTAACCTCATATTCTGTAACATTTTATTTTTCCATCACATATAATTTGAGGAACTTCCTCTCCAAATAAATTCACTATTATTGTTGAAATTATTTCTGAAATCATATGAAATTGAATTTTATCCATTTCCAATTTCTTATTTTTTTCAACATCCTTTTTGTTCCCGGTCAATAGACACCATTTATATACAGCTCCCTTTAAATAATACACATGTATAATAAACATTTACTTTTTAGTACATATCATATCCAAAAAAATAGAACAAAGAATATAATCCATTTTTCATCTACAAATAAATTAGTGGTTCCCTAAAAATATGGAGGCTTATATCGCATGAAATATTCTATCATAGGTGAATAGTGGAATGTAATAATAGGTTACTCTATAAGGGACATGTTATTCATTATAACCAACGCCATCCACCCAAATATTTCCATGATAATATTAATTCCAACTCCAGATATATTTTCCTTCTTAGTAGGGAAGTCCCTATATTGAATATAGGTGTTGAATTTATTTCTTCTTCTAGTTTCCATATCTAAATAAAAGTACATGTTGAGATACATCATAATAATTAATAATTTTTATCTATAATCTAATATATTTCAATAATGGTAAATGTTCTCAGATAAAATTAGTGATTAAAATAATTATATTTCTTAGTTATGATCATTTAATATCTTGTTCCAAATGTTCCTACTAATCTTTCAATGATACCAACTATAACACCTGGGATACAACACCCCAAAACAACTTATTAATTATTAAATTAGTAAAAAATATATTGAATCACACTAACAATGTTCATTTAATATTTAAATCATGGAGTACTAGATACAATCATGACATCCACATTACGTTGGGAATTTAAAAAATTTCCTGAAAAAATTCTTAATTCTTTGAAAATAAAATGCATATTCATTATTCATATCAATGGTAATGAAAAACAAATAATTATGTGGTTATATTCTTATTAGGGGTTTCATATAGAAAAATATTTAATGAGTAAACAAGGAATTTTAAATATAGTAGAGTGGATAGTCAAAACACATCCCATTGAGTCAATATTTTGATTTCAATTATCATACATTTCAAATATCAACATAGAAACCGCATGGATAATGGAAAATAAATATTAAATAAAGTAAAATCATTATTCATCATATTAATTATTTTTTCACCTTAACAATATATGAAAACCATACCATTAGGGCCTCTCATCTATGGAAATTTCCATTCGATCAAGAACTCCCACCCAAGAAATTTTTCAATTTATCAAGCCCTATTATCCAGAAAATTACCATTTTATGAACTGGAATACAATAAATAAACAAATATTATAACATAATCTTACAACCTTATCATATACATAATTCCAACATATTTTATCACATAAGTCATATTGATGTATCCTGGGGTTATCAATTACTAAGGGCCACACATCACCTTCATTTATTGTTCATTACAAAAATGCTCAGTTATCTATCAAATTAATCATCAAAATTCCTTTTATGTCAAAAATTATACATATAAAATAATTATTATTAAATATTTCCATCGTTAATATTGAAAAATTCTTAATAAAATATTTTCAACAAATATTGACTATAAAAATTATTTGTGGTTTTGATATCATCAATGTAATATACATGAATTTAAACTCATTCATGATTTTAAAAATAAGGACATTAATTTGAAAAAGAAGATTAAATGAATAATATATATTGATAAAGAACACGATCAAAAGAAAATCAATGAACTGAAAATAAGGTATAAAATATTATTGAAAAGTATGATAATTGACCACTAATTCATCATAAATGATTTTAAATAAGTAATAAAAATAAATTATAAATGAATATTATATCAGTTATCTAAATATAAAATCCTTGTATATTTATGTTAAAGTGGAGTTATATATCACTTTTTCTAATTATTTTGATTTATTTTTCAAAATAATAGAAATATATTTTAATATGATTTTAAATAAATATTTCCAAAATATTGAGAATAAATATGTTATTTGAAAATAACAATTCAATCATTTAAATGAGACATAAAATAAAAATTAAATCATGAATGTGTGATATTTTTCCATCATTTATACATTAAAATAAAAATTGTATTCAATTTTTTTTCGAAAACTAATTCATTTGAGATATGTTTAGAAGACTAATATTAAATGATTTATAGAATGTAAAATATAGGTAAAATTAACATTAAAAATATCTTCATAATAATAAAATCATTGTTGAACTCATTTCATAATAGTTTCAAGGTAAACTTCTTAATATTATTTTTAAAAGATACTCCTTCACAAGTAACATATTTTTTCATTCTGGATTCTTTAAGAGATGAAATTGAATATGAACAAATAAATCCAATCATAACTAGTGTAACCTAAAATATATTTATTGTAAAATATTATTACTAATTTATTTTCTTAATCTATATTTGAACATAATGGATATTGAAATAATATGAGGTTGTTAAAAAATTTATTAACTCAATTACAACATGCATCCAAAGTGATTATGAACTCTCATATAATAAATATATATTTTTTTACATCTTTACCAGAAAATTATATATACTTATAATATCATATTTTATAAACTTATAAAACATCAACACTAATTCATTAATAATTCAATATTAAATAATTATTTTTGAGTGTTAAATTATTTTATTTCCTGTATGTTGTAGTTCAGTAGGTTTTTCCTTCATAGAGATAATGAGTACATAAAATAATTATTTTTAATCATGATATAAATTCCATTTGTATTCATTAGTTCCATATTAATAACCATCCATGTGAGTGGGTGATAAAAAACAAAATACACCACTATATTTATGTGGTAGATAGTACACATGATTAAAAAATGTTGTTATTTTTAGATAGATGGTAATGAAGGAATTATAATATTTATTAGAATTTTTTAAATAAATTAATCTCATATATTTATATATTATTTAATTTTTATACTTTATTATGTCAAAAAATTAGGTTAATGGAAGAAAAATTGAATACATATTATATGTATGGTGATGGGATGCACGTACACATGATTGATATTTTCATTTTCGACTAGATGGATAAGTAGATGAAAAGGAATTATTACGTAAACATAGTAACATTTTACTATTATAGATATATTGATGTTATTATATCAAAATTGATAGGAGTGTTTTGATTGAATAAATTGAAGAAGAAATAAATACTCAGTTAAGAACTATACCTCTTCTTTAGACAATATCATTAATTTTATACCACATTACTTATTAGGATAGTATTCTGATCAATTTATGACTTCAAAGATATAGAGAGTTATGTAAGTAATATATTTTTTAGGTATTGGTAGAGATAATAGGTGTGTTAATTATCTATATGATAGGAGAGGTTCTTAAACATTATATGTGGGAAGTGAACACACATTGTGTTTTTCAAAACCCAACTGGATATTAATTATTTTTTCAATGGTATTTCTATTATAGACACTCATCAATAATAGTCAACTTTCCAAATAATAAATTACAATAAATGAAACTTCTCAAAATTAGATTTGTAAATTAATTTACTTGAAATGAACCATTGAAAATATATTCTTATTACAAGGACCAAACATCCCCATCACAAATAATATCAACAAATTTATAAAAATGTGTTTCTTATGTTCCATTCAAAATAAAATTATTTGGGAGAAAAATATTATAAACTATAGAATATTTTTATGTTTTTTTTTGAAACAAATTATGATGGATAACTAAATTTGTTTCATTAGTTATATAATTTAAAAAAAAATAAAAAAATATATAAATAAAATGTATTGAAAAATACATATACTAACATCATAAATAAAATTCCAACAACAATTTAGAAATAGTATCTTTACCAAACAAAAATAAATAATAATTACAATACCGTCCAAATAATAGAAAAATTGTATCTGGTGATGCGGATAAATCATGAGATTGGGTTGGGTGAATCCCATATAAACATCATGAAATTCCATAAACAATACTCCATTGTTTTTTCTTATCTATAATATTGCTACACAAGATAAATCTCCAGCTTTCTTATCATTCTTTGTATCATCACATCTTGAGGTGAAACCCTCTCTAAAAACTATGTTGTGGTTTAATATGATGAATTATCTACATAATATCCATTAAATAAGATGTGTGAAATCCAATACATACCATAATAACTTTTTCTTTTCAATGATGAAACAATAGTGCTCATGTGGCCTTTCATGCACCAAGAAGTGTCTCCAGTATCCCATCCCCCCGCATGAAAAACTAAATCACTAGTGGAATATTCTTTGATAATTCATTCAATATATCTTAATTTAAAAGTCACATAATTACATATTTCCTTCAAATATCTTTAGAAATTAATTTCAAAATAAATTTAATATCATTAATTTTGTTATGAAAAATAACAACTGCAGTCTAGTGTCATATTACACTGAAAATATCTATTGTATGGGGACTATTGTACATGTTATTATATGCATAGAACTCCATAATATATGGGTTAATATATGACTATATAATTCGTAAAATATTTTAAATTTGAAGCAATCATATATTAATTATTAATATTACGTACCATTTTTCATTAAAGTATACCAAATTTAAGATCCTCAACCTTATGTGACACCTCTTTCATCCCATGTTCCAAATAGCAAGATTATTACCTCATCCTAAAAGTGTCTCATACTTTTTAAGAGAACAATCAATCCAATATATGAGCTAAGATGTAGTTGGATTGATGAGATAATTTTGACTTGTGTAAAAATCAAAATCGTTATCCATTGATCTTATTACATGGTTGTGAAATAACAAGTAAAAATGTTCACAAATACAAAACTTTCATGCATCATGGGATGATAATGTAATGAAATCATCAATTAGAGACCAAATATATTACAATAAAATTAAAAATTGTAAATAATTAAATTATTTTAAAATAAAATATATTATTTATTGTTGTATACACTAGAAATTGAGCATATATTATTGAACATTAATTAGAACATGATCCAATAAAATCTATCTCCCAAAAATGGTTTAATAGAATCAAAGAGCCTTCTAAATATGAAAATGTGCGATCCTAAGAAGAAAATAATCAGTACATTGTTGTATAGATTAATGTAAAACATAATGTTAAATAAGTACCATTAAAAATTGTAAATATTAATATAACGGAGTAAAAAAATCACAAGATTTACATATTTTTGAAAACGGTGTTGGAGTCATCAATGTACCAAGGGTAATCCCTCCCTATATTGAAAGTGATATAGCACTATCATGTTGGTCAGATGTATTGTGATCATTATTGGATGCCTATAATCAATGATAGAATAAAATTGATCATTAAGAGAATCTCTGTAAAAAACCAAATATTTATATACTAATAACATTTCATTTTAATTATTATATGATAATAAGATATAATTTTTACATTAATTTGTATGATTTTTCTTGCAGTGTACTCTGCTTGCAACAAAATATTTCATTGAAAAATTACATTGCACACTACCATGAGTTATACTGACAAATAATATAATAATAATATTATTATTTTAATTGGTAGTTACTGCAATGTCATTATATTGGAGGGAATGAACAGATCTAACTATATTATGTTTACAAGGGTTTTTACTATTTATTTACATTTATCTAATATATGTAATAGGATTAAAAAAAGAATGAATATGATTTTAAGCATGAAATACTGAAATATTATTAAAAGTCCATTTTTATACCTTTTGAGGATGAACCATTTTTAAATATGGTTTTTGTCACCTCCATATGTTTTAATTGACAACATAAACATCTTCAATAGAGGAGGGACACAAAAATTTTCTTTTTATAATTTTTTGGAATTTTTCTCATCACGTTCATTTTTTAATTAATAGTGAAAATAATGCATTTTAATACAAAAATTATTTTTAATCTAATATATTTTTTAGTTTTATTGTATTTTTAATTTTTTTTAAAGTTTTATTGGATTATATTATTATCATTTAATACAATTTTTTCATAAGAAGTAATTTTAGTTTTAAATTATACATAAACACATGTCAATCATTTGATAATTATTACTTCTTAAAAACCAATTATTGGTTTTGTCATCAAAAAATAATTTAAATTTAATAATTTCACTTCTGTGTTTTGAATTTAGAAAACATCACTCCATATTTTGATTGAGGAGAACCAAATATTTATAAATAGGTACCTTTTACTTTTAGACAATATGAATAGTAACTTTAGTAATTATTTTATTTACCTTTGTTAAAGGATAAAACTGGAAAATAAGGGTAAAAATAAAATTATAAAAATATAAAATATCCCTAACATATTTCATTTTCCTATTGGATGAGATATTTCAGACCAAGGTAATATATGGGTCTATTTTGGGACCCCATGGATCCACATGGGTGTGAAAATGACATTTTCTCAGAATTAATTTAATGTAAAGAGAACTATAACATAAGCATGTATATTTTAATAAAAAATTATATTGGGGTATATAACTGATATAATTGAAAATAAATAGTCATTAGAATATACTATAATTTTCTAAATCATGGTGTTTTATTTATAATTTTTATACATTAAATAAATAAATTTAATTGTGACACAATGATGATATAGTGATTGCTTCATTAATTAAAGATTCAAATAAAGGGTATTATAACTATTATAATAAATTTTATCTGGAAATTTTTATACCACAACTACATTTTATATATGATATTTATATTTTATTTTATAGTTAAAACCTATAGTTCAAAGTAATAATGTTTTTGTTACTTTAAAAAATTCTTTTACTAAATTGTGTTAAAATTGACATAAATAAGTTTTTAAAACAAATAATTTTTTATTAAATGAAATAACAGTCCTAAAATATAAGATTCTTCTATCTTTCATATATAATTTATCAAATTTCATTAATGATACAATTATGGATTTTTTGGAATTTTATAGTAATTATAGTTATCATAAATTATGAAAATTCAAGAAGACATGGTAAGAGTGAATGTTTTTAACATAGGGTTAAAGATAAAATATAAGGTTAATTTTATTCTCTAAGACTATATAAAACCAATTTGTTGAGAGGATGTTGACTAATAATCATCTAATATTTGGAATAAATGAGTTTGTAACCATTTGAAATAGAAAATCATTTTATAATAAAATAATATTTCAATACCTATATAAAGTGCCCATCCCCCCTCTTATAAATGGCCATCAAACCTACCGACTTAGTCAAACCTATCCAACCACATGGATCATCCTAATTATGCTAAAATAAATCCTAACATATCTAATTTCTTCTTAGAATCCTTAACATGGACAGGAGGATATTCAAAAAAGCCTTTTGTATCAAATCCAAAGAAGCTACCTAATTTAAAGGTGATATCTTCTCTCAAATTCATTTCCTTAATTTAACTTCTTCGAACCCAATTATATTCTTATAATATGATTAAATTAAAAATCCTGTACCCTAAAAATACAATAATTTTTTGATGAGAATGATTCTATCTAAGCATAAACACACCACATTCTAATTGTTATAAACATACAGTTTCGTTGTATGATATACTACTGCCTCATGAAAGAATAGTTGTTAAATTTTCCCCTAATACCTCTCATGGTGGCCATTTTTAGGGAACTCTATTAATATATAATATATATTATTTTTTTAATTTCCTTATGATTCTGTAATTTTTATTTACAACATAACATTATTCTTTCTATATTGTGTAAATTTGATAATTTCATTTGAGGAAGTGTGGACTACCGCCCCATCCATGTGATATGACTCGCTCATGAAATACATAGAATATATAAAGTAGATATATAATGATATTATGTAATATATATGAAATATTATATTATTTTATAATTATAATATACTTATGTATAATTTATTTTTCATTTCACTGAATATGAAAAATAAGTGAAAGTAGCCTTCATGAGTACGTACCGCATGCCCACTCCATGAATAGTTCATTTCATTTCTTATCTCCAAATTTTATGTACTATTTTAAATAAACATATATACACTATATATATATGATATTTAAATCATTAATATCATTCTTGTGATTAGTAATTTTCTCTAAATGAATAATTTACCTAGAAACCAAGTTTATTTTTTGACTCAAGTACTGTATATCGACAAAACGACCAATATTTACATAAATAATAATGATACATTTATAAATAGGTATTAAGTGATATAAAATGAATAATAAACATGAATACTATTCTAAAAAAGTGTAAAGTACTTATTTTTATAATTCATGAATATAAATAATGGAAAAGACATGTCAGTCTGAAGGTAAAAGATTTTTTCTCATTCTTATTTCATTGAAGATTATTTTGGTTTATACACAATCTAATTCTAAATGGCGTATAATTATACGAATATTTTTTAATTTAATTTAATATTTTTCTAATGGAATATTTTGTTCTGAAAAGTGTCTGACTAAATAACAATGAAAATGATTCATTTTAGCATACGTAGTGACAATGACATTTTGGCTAATACAAGCATTATTTGATATTTGGCTTCTTTAACAATCCATAATGTTTTTAAAAAATAAAATAAATACCATATACCCTTTTTAGGTATTTTTTTATTAATAATGGTTTTTTAAAAAATCATTTATTATGTCAATATCGTTAAATGATATATTGTTATTGTAATGTGGAAGTGTTACATTTCATAGATTCTTGTTTTATTTGTTATTAATATTTTATGGTTCTCAGGAATGTTTTACATATACTGGTGGTTCCATGATAAACCAAGGGTTTGTGATCTAGAGATATCTCTACAATTAAATGGGTTTCTTGAATGAGGTAAATATATATGTTTCCCCAAATAGATTTAGGGAATATACCGTGATGCGTATTCCAAATGTAACCCATTATGTCTCTGGGAATGATAAAATATATATATGTTACAGATACCACATGATACATTAATGATTTATGATATCTACGTGTTATTCATAAATATTATAAAATTATTAGTTATGTTAAACATCTTATGTTTTATAATTAAAAATTAAGATTTATTGATTTATATGTATTCATTGAATAATGTTTTATTCCCTAATTTTATATCCCTTACTAAGCTTTTTATAATGAACCCATGTTTTGGAAAAAAAATTAATAGGGTAGAGGGAAGGTTAAAATAAAATAAGAATTAGAAAATATTTTTATCCAGAAAATAATTGTTTTTTTAAATATTTATATTGTTGTGAAAAAAATGGATAGACTAGAAGTGTCTACATTATAATTTCTGAGATGTAATGTAAATGTTATGAACTAATTAACTGAAACTCTATACCTAAATATAACCTCAATTTATAATTCATAATATCTCTCAAGATTACATAATGTTTAAGGATGGGGCCTTATATTTGGTATCAATGGTTGATGTAGACTAAATTTCGGTGTTTGGTTATTGTAAAATTAGTATCCATAAATTATTTTTAATTTACAGTAAGATTGGATTGATATAAAATTGTAAGATTGATATGTTGAAATGTCAATGATATATTTGTTTTAAGAATGGTTTTTGTGTAGAGGAATTAGGGAAACTATGTTGGGGAAGAATAAAGAGGGTAATATGCTTCAAAATATGCATCATGAGATGGTTTGAATCAGAAATGAACACTTTCTTCCCATGATATATCATTTGACACTGGTGATAGTTGGTGGTTGTTTTTATAAATGATATTTTGTTATATTAAAAAATTTAAGAGGATAATGAACTTCACTTAAATATTGTTTTTCAAACCATAAGAGTAATAAATCTATATGAATTTTTTTTAAGAGTAAATTTTTGTTTCAATAAAGTTCATTCATTGGTCACATTGTACATAATGATTGCAGAACTATTGATCCTAATAAAAAAAAGTTTTTAATGAATTTCAAGAACCAAAAATAGAATCGATATTCAATGTTTTCTGGGTTTAATAGGTTATTACAGGGGTTTTGTTGAAACAATTTCATGGATATCTAGTCCACTTATGGAGTTAAATTGAAAAAGAGTTATTTTTATCTAGAAAAAATAATGTGATGAATGTTTTAAAAAATTGATAATAATATTGGGGAGTATTCTAGTATTGGAACTAACATCCAGAAAAGGTAAATTCATTATCTATAATGATGTTTCATTGAAAAGACTTTGTTGTTTCCTAATGCATAATGATCAGGTAATTTATTATGAGTGACATAAATTAAAAACTCATGAGTTAAATTACCCTACACATTATTTTTAATTAGCTGATTATTTTTTTATTTAAAAATTTAGAGACATACTCTATATAGATTAGAATTGGAAATATAAACTGACCATAAAATTTGGAAGTTTATATTCATTCAGAAAAATTTAAACCTGAGATTGGGTAGATGGATGTAATTAATCAAGGATTATGAGTACATGATTAATTAACATCCATGAAAATCAAATTATGTGGTTGAATCATTGATTTATAAATGTAATTCTACATTAAAAATGCATCCATTTGAAGGAGATCCTTCGGTTTATGATATTATGAAATTTGGGTTTGATGTTTTCGGTGAATATATTCCGTCTATTTTTTAAGGTGACATTGAAATCATATTTGTCAAATAGAATTATGAAAGCACAGATAGAAAACAGTGAGTTTCTGAAAAAGATATAATTGTTTCTGAAGGGTTATTTAATAGAATTTAACTTTAATAATGATTGTGTTTTGAGGTTTGGAAAGAGATTATTTGTGCCTTGTGATTATGAGTTGTAGAATTTTTTATAATTTGAATCTCATAGTTCCCTATTTTTAGTTCATTCTAGAAATACTTTTATGTACAAAAATTTTTGGGAGTATTACAGGTGGGATGGAATAAAAAGGGGTATTTTTGAAATTACCCAATGATGTTTGATTTGATAATAGGTAAATGCAGTGTGGCAGTTACCGAAAGGGATGTGTCAGAATTTGTTAGTTCTAGAATGAAAATGTGAACATATATCATATGATTTCATAGTGGAATTAAAAATTACTTCTAGAGGAAATATTTCAATCCATGTTTTTTGATATACTGACTAAATTTTCTCACTTTATTCCTATTCGAGATACTATGTTACTACATTAACATTGAGGATTTTATAATAACGAGATAGTAAGGTTACATAGTGTTTCTCTCTCCCTTGTATCTGATCATGATACAATGTTAAATAATATCTTTTGTAAAGGCCTTCAGTGTCACTGGTTACTAAATTATATTTGCGTACAACTTTTCATCTACCATCATATGGACATTCAGAACGAACAATTCAGACATTATAAGGTATGCTACTTTCTTGTTCAATAGATTACCAGGGACGTTTGGATCAAAATCATTCTTTGGTTTAAATATCTTATAATAATAGTTTTCATTCCAGTATACAAATGACATAATTTAATGAATCATATGAAAATATATGTAGAACTCTATATTTTTAGGATGATGAAGGATAAATGAAGATGATGAGACCTGAGTCGGTATATGAGATGGAAAAAAATATTTTTTGATTCAGAAGCACATGAGAACAGATCGGAGTTGTAGAAAAGTTTTTATGAATAACCAGAGGAATGATCATTATTTCGAAGTAGGTGATCATTTATTTTTCAATGTTTTTCCATGGAAAAGTTTGATTCATTTTTGTAATAATGGAAAGCTAAGTTTGATGTTCATTAGACCCTATAAAATCATAGATAAATTTGGATTCGTTGCCTACAAAATAGATTTACCTCCGTGTTTATACTAGGATTAAAAAAATTTCAGGTTTCGATGTTGAGAATGTAAATTCCATATTTATCTCATGTTTTATGTCTAGAGTTAGATTAATTAGAAGAGAATATTTTTTATGAGGAACTTCTAGTTATGATGGTTGGACCACAAATAGAATGTGTTTTAAAGTGTACTAAAGCTTTAGATGGTTTATGTTGGCATCGTTGGTGTCATAGTGTGTCCTTATACTCCACTGCTCTTTGTGACCCACCCATCGTGCTCAACTCCATTTTGGTTGGCCTCGACGAAGGTTCTAGTTCAACTTGGGATGGTGTTGGAGGGAAACTTACATCGGCTATAGTTATTCATCTTCACCGTCACTAGCTTTATATTGTCTTATGATTTTATTCTTTCTCTCTTGGGTTCAATGCTTCTACATTTTGTTGTATTCATATTTTCATTACATCGTTCGATCAGCTTTTTGGTTTTGGTTGTTTCTGCGATTTGGTGTTTGAAACTGGCAATGTGTCTTAGGTGCCTTATTATTATATGACATGTGGTTTCCGGCATGATGATGGTCCTAATGTCCTAAGAAGTTATGTTTTAATTCTTTTTTGAAGGTGATGATGGTGTTTTACGGTGGTGATTATATGGTTCTTATCGTCAACGAATGCGGTTTCTGATGAGCGTCTCTCATGGGTGTAGGTGCCTTCTTAGATGGTGGTATAAAGTTGTAGTGGGTGATGGTCGAAGATCATGTTCTAGAAATGTGGAGTCGATTTTGTGTACTCAAATTTCTGGGGGCGCGGCTCAAGACAGCTCATTGCGTGAAGTTTTGTAACATTGTATGTTTGAATTTAAAATTTGGCTGTTGTTCCTTATTTTTTTATAGAATTTTTTATTTAATTATGGTAGTTTGGATTGTATTTAGTTGTTGTGAGGTTACCACTTTTCCATAAATTTTCTTTTAAAAAATACAAAAAAAATCACGTAATGGTTTTGTGGAAAAACCATATGGTTGAATGGAAATCAAGGGAATATTGAAACTCTATGAGGGATAAATAAGCCCACTTATTTAATAAATAACTAGAATTGTGAGGATGCAATTTCCAATAGGGGGAATGATGTACAAACCCAGATATTTATAGAATAATACCTTTTAATTTATATTAATATTTTTGAATAAGTTATTATTTTTACATTATTTGGTTTTCATTGTCTGATAGCATACTCAACACACACCTACACGTTTATTTGAAAACATACATTGCACATAACATTGTGTTATAATAAAAAATATTACAATAATACTTTTATTATTATTTTAAAAGGTAGTTAATTCATGGTCATTATATTGGTGGGAATGAAGAAAACTAAGTACATAATGAATAATAATTTCTGTAAACTATCATTACAATTAACCAGTTAATTTTTTAGGCTTAAAATAAGAATGAATCTGATTTTTAATCACAAAATACTCTAATATATTTAAAAGGACGTTTTACCGCCTTATGATGGAGAAACCTTTTAAAATATATTTATTTCACTTTTATATGCTCTATTTTACCTAATAAACATATTCTATATATGTTGGACACTAAAATTCACATAGGATAATTTTTTTTATTTTTTTGAAAAAGTTCATTATTTAATGAATAGCAAAAAATAGTGCATTTTTATTCAAAACTGCATTTTTATTTTACTTATTTATATTGTTTTATTTTAAATCTAATTAGTTATAAATTGAAATTGGATAAATTTTTTATCTTTTACTAAAATTATGGTCATTGTAATTAATATCATTTTTATTTTGGACATAAACACATGTCAATCTTTTGATAGTTATTACTTCTTAAAACCATGTTTTTCTGGGTTTAGACAATGGGAATTAATGATAAATTAATTACTAATTGTTTGGTGTTTTGAATTATAAAAAATGGATTTTATATTTTGAATCATGAAGTCAAAATTGTTTAAATTAGTACTTCTTTTTGGAAATTATGAATATTTACTTCAGTAATAATTTTATTTACCAATAAAAAGGGTAGATCTAGTAAATAAAGTTAAACAATAATATAAAAATATTATAAACTACGATTTGAAAAGTCCTAATTATATTGGATGTTATATTTCATACCATGGGAATCCTTTGGGAGATTTTGGGACCTCATGGATTAACTTGGGTGTGAAAATGACATTTTATAAGAATTATTTAAAAATATAAGGAAATATAACATCAAAATGTATCTTTTACTGAAACAATATTTATATGGGGTTATATAACTGATCTCATTGAAAATAAATATTTTTTAAATGATAATATGTTTTCCTAAATCATGTCAATTTTTTTATTATATAATAACATTATATAAATATATTTAATTCTGACACAATGATGATACAACGATTGCTTCTTTAATGAAACATTTCAAAAAATGACATTATTAATTTTAAATTAAATGTAATATACATATTTTAATTACATCCAATAATTTTCAAGATTATATTAAATATTATAATCCATTTAATGCATTTTTTCATGGAATCTAGTTATTATAACTTTATCAAAAACCATTTAGTTAATAGACTCAAAATTGACATAAATATGTTTTAAAAAAAATAATATTTTATTAAATGAAATACTAGTCCTAAAAAACTATAAATATTCCAAATAACATATATAATGTTAAAAATTTCATTAATTATCCTCATATTGGTCCCTTTACATTTTATAGTAAATATAGTGACCATATATTATTGAAATTCAAGAAGACATGGTAAGAGTTTATGTTTAACTAAGGGTTATAGCTAATAGATAATATTAATTTTGTGCCCTAAACATGTATAAAACATATTTATTGAGAGTATTTTAACGAAATGAAAATTTTTAATTGAAATAAATTATTTTGGGACCATTTTAATATGAACATCATTTTCTAATGAAATAATATTTCAATACCTTCTTAATGTGCCTCTCCTCCATCTTATAAGATTCCATCACCTCTAACCACATTGTCACACCACTAAAGCCTCTTGTCTCATCTATATATTTCTAAAATAATCTCCCAACATCCCTCAATTATTTTTAATATCCTTACCATGGGAAGAATTAAATTTTATAAAGCCTTTTGGCTCAAATCCAAAGAAGTTACCTGATTTAGAGGCAACATCTTCTCCTAAGTTCTATTCCTTTATATTACATCTTCAATCCCTATTAAATATTATAATTTCATTAAATAAAAATAGTAGTATAATAAATTTACATTGATATTTTTTTTGAAAATTATACTAACTACACTTACTCAGACCTCCATTTAAGTGATATGAACATTCTGTTTTTGTGTACGACAAACTACTACCTCGTGAAGTGATGATAATTCAATTTTCCCCTACCACCTATCATGGTTTCCATTATGATTGATATGTATTTATATATGATATAAATCATTTTATATTGTATTTATTATTCTGTAATTTATATTTACATTATACCTTTATGTTTTCCACAATATGTAATTATGATAATTTCATTTGAGGAAATGGAAACTACAGCTCCCTTGAAGTGATATGAATCCATCATTATATACATGTAATGTAAAAAATATGGTGTTAATGAATATATTTAACATATATATAATATTATATTATACTATAGTTATAATAAACCAATTTATCTTTTAGTTTTTCATTCATCTAAATATGAGAAATAAATGACAGTAGGGTTCATGTGTACGTACGACGTACCATCTCCATGAAAAATGTATTTCATTTATTATCTAAAAAATGTTATGTAAAATTATCAATAAATATATATAATGGAAATATATGTGCTATTTAAATCATGAATATAATTTTGGAGATGATGTAATTTTTACTACATTAATAATTTTTATCAATAAAAGTTCATTTTTGACTCAAATATAAAATATCGAAAAATAACTGATATTGAATTAAATAATTATGAAACATTTAAAAAAAAGGAATAATTTACATTGATGTAATAATAAACATTATAAATGTTATTATGAAAGTAAAAAGTATCTTATGTTTATTATTTGGGTATATAAAAATGTATGAGATAAGTCGGACTCAATGTAAGGTAATTCATCTCAATCTCATTTCATTGAGGGTTATTTTGGTTTATAAACAACCTTATTATATATGGTGTATAATTATACTCTTTTTATTTTAATTTCTTTGAATGGTTTTAAATATAAATATTTTGTTTTATGAAGGGTTTTACTAAATTAAAAAAGAAATATTTCTTTTTAATGTATGTTGTGACAACGATCTTTCGGCCACTTCGAGTATTATTTGATATTTTTCTTCCTTACTAAGTTATAATGTTTTTAAAAATAAATTTAAATACTATATACTTGTTTTACGTTTTTGGTATTAAAAATAATTTTTTATAATTAATTTATTTTGGAAATATCATGAAGTGATATATTGTTATTTCCATGTGGAAATTTTATCATTCATTTATACTTGTTTTAAGTATTATTAATAAGTCATGTTCCTTGACCATTGTTTACTTTTATGGGTGGTTACATGATAAACCAATGGAAGGCGAGCCCGAGATAGCACACAAATTCATTGGGGAACATTACATAGGTAAACGTTAATGTTTATTCTAAAAAATTTGGGGAATATACAAGGATGTGTATTCTAAATGTAACCCCCTATGTTGTAGTGAAGGCTACAATTTAAGTACATTATAGATTCCAAAAGTTACGTTTAAGATTTATAATTTCTAGGTTTTATTCATCAATATTATTAATTAATGAGGAATGTTAATGTTCTTTTGTTTTATGATTGAAAATTATTATTTCTTGATTTGAATGTATTCATGGATAAATATCTTCTTCCCTTATTTAATATACCTTACTTAGATTTTTATTCCCATATAATTTTTTTGTAATGTTTTCCACTATTTATAAGGAATGATATGATAAATAAATAATTCAAGATTATTTTTATCAATAATATAATTTTTTTATATAAGGATTTTTATTTTGGAAAAAAAATAGTTAGAGTAGAAGTGTCTACTTTGCAATCATTGAGATGTAATATAATAGTAATGACCTAATACATTAAAACACTAAACCTGAATATATCCCTAATTTCAAATTCTTGATATCACTTAATATTTTGTAATGTTTATGGTGGAGGCCATATAATATATTCCCAACTAAAAAATAAAATCTTCAAAATAAAAAACTATTAATATTGATAAAATATTTATAAAACTAATAAATAAACAAATATAATAATATTACTATGTATATTTGTTAATACAGTTATAAAATATCAAAAAATCCTATATACCAGAATATAATATTTAACATAAAAAATTACCATAATATATACATTAAAAAATTAATATATTACAATATATATGTAAAATATAAAAAACAAATAAATACTATGATAAATATAATATTATTTTGTATCAATAATATTTAATAATCATATCAATGAAAAAAATTATAAATTTAGGAATTGATGAGGTAAATTAATATATCATCCAGAATATGTTCATCCATATAAAACAAACTACCTTACTTGTAAGTAATTTTAAATAAATATATAATATATAATAACAATAAAATTAGTGAATGTAATAAATCAATTTTCAACTTCATCCTCATCTTGATCGATGAAATTTTTTATCATTCTTTTCAACATTTTCAAATACCATTTGAAATTAAATTTCATAATCCATTGCTATTTCATTAATATTGTCAATATCATCGGACCTTGTTTGTGGATTTTATCAATGATATTTATTTCTCATAGAATATGAGACATATTTGAGGATATTTTTTTGAAAAATCACTTCATGTTTAACTTCCATAGAATCATTTTAATTTTAATCAAATTGATTTTCATGGTATTTTAATTTTATTATAATCGACAAATAATTTAAATATCTCAAAACAACATAAATATTTTAAAATAAATTTCACCTTCTTCACGTACCAATATAATTTTTTTATTTGTGGCAGGAATAAAGATATATTTAATGTAAAGGACTCTATGTTGTGGATGATCTCAAAATCCTCAATCAGTATCCAAAAATGTATATTAAACATTATAAAATAATTTGGAACTATATAACATTACATAATTATTTCATCCAGTATAACATAAAATTTAACTTCACTTACATTATGAAGTAATCCTTTCAGGAAAACACCACTATTCATTGATATCATTGATTCACTCTATATTCATTTATGAAACCAAAATCCATTAACCATATTTCCATTGTTATAAATTAGAAATAATGATGTGGGGATTTTTAAAACACATAATATTCTATAAATTTTAATTATATTACACAATAAGGTGATTCTCTTACTGGTTGGTAATATTATAGGGCGTTTGCTTTGTGATAATGATCATAAGTGTTCAACTTGTCACCTGATTTATCCTATGATCTTTATAGAGGTTGAAATATATATAAAAATACTCGAATTCATTTTTATTGATATTATAGGAGAACTACATTTTAATTAGAATATCTGATATGAATCTAGGGACATGTTTTTTTTGAATATGGTCTCTTAGGACATGATGCCTTCAAATATAGGCCTGGGGTGAATATTGAATCTAGTGTGGGTCTTCCAGTAATTATTTCCTGAATTTAATGTTTTGACATTGATTGTTGTAAGCGGACATTTGTGTGGCTAGAAATTCTAGAACCCCGAAGGATATTGGATGTTTTTTATAGCTAGGGGTGTGACAATAATGGTGCTATGATGGATGATTATTTCATGAGAGAGGGATACCTTACACCTTTTATTATATTCATTTTCATATATTATGGCTACATAGAATGGTGTTACAGGGTTGGAGATCATTTATAGTGTTTGGAATATTTCCAATAATGTTCCTAGAAACAGTGGTACGAATCTATAGAAATAATCTAATTTTTGGGCTATTCGTCCCATAATATAAATTAAGAAAATATTTTTTTCTATTAATGAATATGGAAATGGATTTACATTAATTTCACCTAATATGAATTTGTCTCGCATGGAAAAATCATATTGGATACATGATGTCATGATTCCTCTCTATATTCTAGAGGTTTCTAATGATTAATGAGGTTGGGATAAAAATTATCAGGATAATATACTGCTAGGTATAGAGTTACAAAAAAATAGAAACAATAAAATATAAATTAAAATAAAAGCATCAAAATTATATGAAATAATATAAAATACAAAAGGGATGAAAATGGGAAGGAAACAAAATAATAATAGTTTATCATGTAATGATAGGTTAAAATGTATCTAAATGACGAACTAAAAGTAATACAGATAAAGAAACTTACTGAGACACAAAAACTCCATATAACCCATTCCAAATACCCTTGTAAATACAATCTACAAACATCTTCCCATCTAAAAAACAATACAACTTCATGATATGATGATATTATCCAAAACAATGATCATAAAGTATACTCAGTTAATAAAAGGTTACCCAAATAGGGCGTGATTAATACTCAGTAATTCAACATCACTGTGTCATAAAACCATTCTGATAATAAGATCATGTAATTAATATAAAAAATGTTTGTTAATTAATTAAATTTATATAATAAAACTATTAACATGTTTTAAAACTTTTTGATAATATCTATGAACATGTTACAGAACCATCCCAACCATACCCAACAGCAATTTCATAATCATAAAATCAGGAAGATTCCATTGTATAAGAATTTAATAGTAATACTCTTTATAATAATTTCATTATATTGAACATATCCCTGTACCCAATAATTATTATATCATGCAGGGAAAATTACTCTATATATGACTTACATCCCAAACTCTACCCAACCAACTATAAAAGAATTATAGTATCAAAATGGGTAAATCCCACTATATACGTACTTTAGAATTTGGGGATATCCCTGAATATAAGAATTACAGAATGTATAAAAAAAATTAATGACAATATGGATATCAAAATATCATATCATTAAACTCATTGGTTAATTCTTGAATTTTCAATTTTTTTAATTTCACTTATTACAAATCATTATGGCCTTAAACCATTGACATTCCATTTTTAACACAATAACATCATATCAAAATTAACCATTTCAGTATTATATATTAACATTTCTCTTGTTGAATCCATCAAAAAAAGTCACTTGAGGTCCTATTTCACACTAAAAAAAAATTATTCCATTACCCAATAAATTATGAATAAAGAGTTCACTCACCCAACAGTAGAAAAAATCTTGGTGTAATTGATATGGATTAAAAAAGGTATTCATGGAATAATCATATCCATGATTTACCATTATTTGACATTTTATTAATTATTTTTCATTTTGTGTCAGATTAATTGCAATATTGCACTCATATATCAATTAAATGGTATATATAGTATGGATTCAAACCACATTTCATATTTTAATAATCAACAAGAAATGTCCAATTTGTAATGTCAACAAAAATGATGGAAAAAAAGATCGAAGAAGGAAATGATATCAATAATGATCTAGATCAAAATCCATACCAATTATGGTAAGAAGTTTACAAAACAAAATATATAGACCATTTTAAGAGAGGGGAAACCAAAGGGAAAAAACATCAGAGATATATTACTTGAAAATTACATCGGGAATGGGAGAATGTGCTCCAAAATCACATGGAATTCACATTATACACGATATATGAGCTATGTATATGAGGTGAGTGAATAAAACATATTTTTTATGGATTTAAAACTATATATATCACAAAATACAAGGAATGTAAATTAATTACATGATGTGGAATTCTCAATTTGTGACTATGCAACAATTTGAATCACATTGGAAGAATTAACCCTACCAAAACATTTCATAATGTGTAAGATATACAAATAGTGTTTGGAATGATCATCCAATGAACATGTAAGCATCTCTTAGATTGTTCGTGGAAAAATCATTGAAATTGTTTCACACAATATAATTCATTTACACATTGTTTATATGTCTTATAGAATGCTTCATCCCAAAATCTGGACATTAATTAATATTCCTTATAATACATGGATACTATACATATAATAAAATTAACAAATGAGTCATAATCACTATATTATAAGATTTATGCATTTGAACATACATAGATATTCCAATAATCATTTCTCAAATTATATACCAACTTCTTAATTTTAAAAAAATTTACAAGTATGGTATTTAGGTCGGGCAAGAGAGAATTAACAAAACAAGATTTCTTCTGAAATATACAATTTTAGATTCTAAAATTTGATTTAATATCTTAAAATTTTCTAACATCATAATATTCTCATATCAAGAATCTTATATAAATGGTGTTCTCTTAATTCTTCAACAAACTAGAAATTTGGGATCGTTTGTATTTAGGATTTGAATTTTTATTATGGGTCATTGTTTCCAAAATCGATTAGCCAACATACTAAAGCACTAAATTCATAAATTATGGATCTTGAATAAATTTTTCTTATTTTAAATTGAATTTAATTCCCAGTGTTGATAACAAAATATACAATCATCCTAAAATCCGAAACATAGTATATAAAGCCCAACATTTTTGAACATTTTGAATCTCCTAGGATAACATATATTACATGGTTATCTAATTATTTATTCATAAAAAATTATAATGTCAATGATGATAATTATATAAATATTTCAAAAACATCTAAGTGTAAATGATTTGTAATGGGTCTATTGGGTTTTTTTGACAATTCATCCCATTATGATCGTGTTGTAGAAGATTGGGTCTACTTCCCAACTATATAATTATCTAAAAAATACAGATATAAGAATAATGTTTTCTCATTGAGTCTAACTAAAAATTGATATTATATTTTAATTATGCATTTCTATGACATGTTATCATGAATTTTTAAAAATATAAATAATTACATAAATGTTTTACAAAAAATTTCATATTGATACACCTATATATTAATTATCACTAATTAATAATTAATTACGACATATTTTTTAATAAACATAAAAAATATATAATAATTATAATTACATATTATATTTTTTCAAAAATTTATTACAAATAATATCAGTTAACTAATATTCACAAATCATTGATAATAGTGTCTAATTATTGATAAAATTTACTAATAAATTATAATGTTTATTTTTTGTTTATTTTTTTTTCAAATTATATATTTTTTTACTAATTATTTTATTTAATATTACATTTTTATTAATTCATAATTTTTTTTAATAGTTTTACATATATTAAATATTTTTTACAAGGTATAAGAGAACATTTACTAATTATAAAAACATTCCAAAAAACAAATTACTAATAGATAAAATTATTTACTAACAAATAAAAATTATTTTTAAATTTTAACATTATTTTTAATTAATATTAATACTTTTTAATAATAGTTATTATTTATATTTTTTATACAATTTATTACCAATTATATAAATTTAATAATATATAAAAAATATTAATAATATTTAGGAAATAATGAAAACATTTAATATTTTGTAAAAATATTGACTAATTAATTAACAATTATTACACTCTTCAGAATTAACAATACTTATTATTTTAATTATTAATAAATAATTTTTAATGTTGTGAATTAATAATAGTTTTTTGAAATTTTCATATTTTTTTACAAGGAATTACAACATTTGTATGAATTATTACAAATTTTATCAATTTCATACTATTTGATAAAATTATTTATTCTGTAATACTAATTATATAATTATTATAAAAAAATTTCAATAAATATAACTCTTCGTAATTTTTAATATAATTTAATGGTTATTATAAATTATTTAAATTTTTAATATATTTTTTCAATTTATTGATTATTTTTAATAACTATTTTTTTTTATTATTTTGGAATGGTATTATTAAATTTACAATAATTATAAAATATTATGTGCCTAATAAATATTAATTATATTATATATTTATTTTGTTTTTCATTAAAACTATTTTTTAACATCTAATTATAAAAACAATTTATTATAAAAAACGTTTCTCTTCAATGTTTTCTTTGCATCATTTTAGACATGTTTTGTATAAAACATGCATTTACTATTATTATATTAGGTTATATATATATATAATGATTTCATAATCAAACATATATATACATATATATACATCAAATATTGTTTTTGTTTTTCCTTAATCATGTATAGATATCAAAACTACATACACAAACAAATAGACATGAATTTCTATATTTCAAAAACAAAACAATTCCCAAATTTATTGACATATATTCACATTTTAATATATGTATATATATATATGTTTATAAAATTATATTATCATGATTTAGATTAATAAAAACAAATCATAGTATAATAATAATATAAAAATTAACATCACCACAACAATCAAAGCATTGTCATAAATCATAAAAATTTTAACGCCATAAACATGCATTAAAAATAATTAAAATAATACATATAATTTATGTATCTAATAAATAATCAACTACATAAACTATATTTTAATTAAATGCTTCATTATGACATGATATTTTTTAAGATTATGGTCTATTTAAAATTTATTTTTATGAGGATGAAATATTCCTTTTTCCCTTTATGAAATCTTATTTTAATTTATTTTGAGTTTTATTTATCATCCAATAAATATTCCACTCCATTACTTGATATTATATATTTATAAGAGAAATCGTTCAATAAATTAAATTAAATATGATACAAATTATAAAATACTAATAATTTACCAATTAAATGGATTTATTTAAACAGTATCTATCTTTATATAAATATAAGACAACCCTATCAATAATTTTTATAAAAATAATATTCCAGATGTAAATATAAAGTAATAAATTCCCAATTTCTTTGATTAAACTAAAAAAACGCACTTCACACAAAATTATATATATATATATAGATGTAAAAACCATTTAACGTATATCTGTATTTATATATAAATAGAAATTTGTTGTAATCATATATATATACACATATTATATAAATATATTTGATTATATATATATGATTATATATATATATGATTCCACTCACACACAAACATATATTTATATATACATGATGTTTGTGAGATTTTAGAAGGTGTATTCACATTAAGAGTAACTGAGGTGTCCAAATACGTCATTGTGAACAATGACATACAACCAAATTGAAATATCTGTTAAATCTAGTGGTTAGAAATTATTAAAAAAAATACATAATATCAATTGGATTCAACTCATGCAGAGCCTCAACATAAAATATTTTATTCCAACATAAAAATAAATAAATAAAATTAATACCGCTAATTAAAAAATAAACCATAAAATTTGGGTAACATTTTAGACATAGGGTAAAAATAAACCAATGTATGAATGATTGAATGGTGTATCAAAAAAAGTGAATAATTTTAGAATATGATCACTTTATTGGGTTCTCGAACAAAAAAACTACAATAAATGATGTGTCATTGGTGATCATCCAGGTGGGCTATTAGTGGTATGTGTGGTGGGGAGCACTGTTTGAAAGGGTGATAGAAATCAATGGGGGAATGGAGCATAAGGTTGTCACCTATTTTTAATTAATGTATATTTTTTATGGGTTAATAGTGATATACTTATCATTTAAAAATTTAATTTTGAACACCTTTTGTAATATGTAATTATATATATATATCCTTATTAGTCTTCATGGACTGATTAATATTGATAGACATTATGATCTATCACTATTACAATTTTTGGAAAAATTAATGGTGATTAATAAATATATCACCTATAAAAACATTTATGATTATCTAATATGGAACATCACAAATTTCACTTACAATATAATAGCGCATAATCCCACTAATTTTTTTTGAAAGGGCCCATCTACCATCGGAAATGCAACATTTTTTATGGTTATTTGTGACTGGGTCTCTATTCCATAAAAAATAAGTCAACATTTTTTGTTATTCGAAATGGAATACTATTACATTGCCAAATAATTTATCACAAATATAAATATCTCTTACAATGATTGATTAATATATATTAGTACATTAATATAGAAAATTTGATCCAAATGATACATCTTCGAAGTGGATATGAGAGATGGCAGATATATGAAAACACCATAGGATTTATATACTATTTTTGGTCATATTAAAAATTAAATTTTTTTCTGTTTTAACATGGTTGAACTATAATCCTGGTGAATTAATTTAATTACCAAAGATACAATTCATAATAATAAAGAATAAAATTTTCCTCATTAATGAATTTGGACCAGATGATTACAAATATGGAGTCTATTTTAGAAAAAAATTAATATATATAGTTAGTATAAATTAATTTATGAACAATCCCACCAAATGTGATAACAAATTATTTTCCAAAAATTTTATTTGTATGAATAAAAAGTATTTTATTTAAAAATAATTTATAATATTCATTATAATGAAATTTCATTCATTTAGGTAAATAAAATTTTACTTATTGAACTTTTAAAAAAAATCCAAAAAGGATTTTAACCTTATAAATATAGGATTTGAATAAAATATCTAAACAATTATTTATTTCAACAAAAAAATTGTTAGATATCATTATGTTATGAATATATTTATAAGCTCAAAATTATATTTTTATATGAAATGTGATACTTATTGAATATATATTTTTTATATAAATACATTCTCATAAAAATTCATGTTTTTATTACATCATTATAATTTTCTAAAATTATAGTTTTATAAATTCATTATTTTTTACTATTCACATAAAATCAAACTATTTATGAAAAATATGAAAAAAAGTTCAATGTATTTTTTCTCAAACACCTTGCCATTAGAAATCCCCAAACATTTAATTATTTCAATTTTAATATATTTCATTGAAATATATGTAAAACACAAATATATCATTAAATGGGGTTTTAAAGGATTGTTTTGAAACATTAGTGTATTGAATATAGCCAGTGACCCTATTTTGGAAACATTTTCATACTCTTAAAAAAATGATAAATGTAAATATGAATCATAACAAAGATAATATCGAAATAAAATCATGGGATAAATGAATTTTTTTTATGAAAATGAATAATTTATAACATCAAATATCAATAATAAATGAATCTCCATCAAAATAATGTGCATAAAAATGATGTCATATACCCTAGAAGGAAAATAATTCATCGTGAAACAAGACACAAAACAATCATCTTGGGATATCACTATAGGAACTAATATGAAAATAGATAGATGTGTCTTAAAGAATAGGCTGTCGACCTATTTTGTGGTCCAATAATTCATTACTATCCAAGTTACTGTTAACATTCCATATCATGGGAATACTTCATTCCCCTGGAAAAAACATAATTGGGTGTTCTATTTAATTTTTATTTTCAACTAGTATAGCATTAATCACTCAATTTTTTAAAATTAACCCCACGGTTTCCCATGATAATTTCAATAGATATGAACAATCAAATAATAATATCATATTATAATTTAAAATAACTAGACAAAATAAACAAAAAATGTATTTGTGTAAAACCATTAAAAACAACCCCTTTTATTAAAAATTTATTCTATATTATACAACACATATAGAATGTTTTCTATAGCCAATTTTCAAAACCATGTTATAACCACCTTAGGTTTTTAAATTACATGGAAATGACGATTTATTTACATAGAAATGGAGTTTTGAGTTTTAAAATAAAATATTTTAATTCATAACAAAATATTTGATAACAAATAAAGATTTATAGAATAATGAGAACATTTATTAAATTGAAATTTAAAATATAAAGATATTATCTTTATTTTTAGAATAAAAATTAATTGATTAAACAAGGCCACCTTTATATTGAATTAATTAATAAATTCATTTTAATATAAAATAATTAATAATATAAAGAATAGTAAATATAAATAATCCTGATTAGTTTTAAAAACCATATATAATCGATTTCATTTAGAGAGAATATTAAATTGATTTTTTTCAAACATGTATCACGAAAATAAATACTATTATAATAAAAATGTATTTGAATAATAAATTCTCACTATTATTACATATGAAAGAAGAAAAGATAGCAGTTTCTTGATAAAATTATTATCAATATCTTATGTTACATTCCTCTATATAGAAAAAATGTTCAATGTCCAAAAACCAATGTAACTACAAAAAAATAAAGGAAATGAATAGAATTACTCGTATTTATCACATCTTCATCTCTTACAAAATATTATTGATGATAATTTATATGTCAAATTCAACCTAAGATTTAAGACTTAATAAATTCAATTAATAAATAAAAAATATTCATATACTCGGCCACTATGGTCATCTATTTCAATGTCTCAAGGAGAAAATGCCTGAAAAATAACTTATAATAGGGGAGAAGAAGATATCTCGGACCAATATATAGTTTCCTTGAATGAAACCACATTATTATTTGTATGATTTTAAGATAAATATAAGGGGAAACCCCCATGGGTGAGATACAATATTCATAATAATAAATGTGGATAAATTAATTGGATTGGGTTATAACTCAGTTGGGTTATATAGGTAATTTAATTTTTTTTAATAAACTAAGAATGATACCTAGTTTGGATACCAGGTTTGGTAATCATTAACCAATCATAGTGCTCTATTGGAATAAACTCTCACACGTATCATTTATCAATGTAGATTCATTTTATGGTTTATATTAACTTTGTTCCAATTATGATTTCTACTCTTAATCATCAAATTGAGTTACACAATTCACATATATAACTATATGATTTATAAAATCCTACAGTAGTGATGAAAATCCCTCTTAAATGAATCATTACCATTCACATGATTTGGGTTCATGGTTTTATTTAATGATGTGATAGTCATGTTCCCAAGAAATTTTCCCAATATTATTAAAAATTCTTGGCACATAAATCCTATAATATAAATGGAAATAATAATAAATCAAATTAATAGTATTGTAAATACCAATTACCTACAAAGTCATAAAATAACACTCAGGTGCTCATATTTGGGAGAAAATATTTCATGACATGTGACCATAAATATTTTTTTTAGTGTATCAAAAAATACATTGAATAACTATGTAATATAATGAATTTAGCAGATTGTGATATTTCCAAAATAATGGTTTCCAAGCAAATTTTTTTTGAAAAAAATTGTATTTTTAAAAATAAAGAGAAATCCTTGTATCGATCCTTAACAAATTATGATACCCCATATGAAGGATGTTGTTAAATAAGAGGTTTCCAAGACACTTTATGAAGGAATTCTATTTTTATTTCATGAAATTATTGGGTTATTACACTAAAAACCATTTCAAAAGTTGAGGCATGAAAATTCTTATGAAGTAAGATAATGAGTTAGTTCTAGGATTCTATACAACAGATGGTTTTTTGTGAATTATTTTTTGTTTTACAAAGCCAAATAGAATGATCGGTAACCACTATTATTCATGGTTCAAATTATTACATTTTTTGGATATGATTATTATTAAATTATAAAAATATTATTACATTGGTATGTAAATTCATGTGGACATATCTAATATAATCATAGAAAATACTCACATGTCGGTATGGATTCTTTTCCATCAATCAAATAAAATTTTATATGTGAAAAAATTGATGACATTTCAATAATTAATGATTTCTATATTTCAAAAAATAGAATATAAGATTCATGATATTTAATTTGGAAAATTTAACAATTTATATAATATTATTATATGTATTCCTTGAAAAAATTAAAATTATACCTAACGGGTGTTAAAAAATCAGAATGTTGTATTTGAAAACGTATTATTTCAATGTAAAAGATTTAATTTTCAATGATGAAAAAAAATCAAAAAGAGGAATCAAACTCAATAAAATAAAATTATAAGTGATAAAAGAGATACAAAAACCTATAAAATACTTTCGGGGTCATTGATTTATTATACATGTGGGGTTTTATTATTGATTATTCAAATATTGTTCTAATATTTTACCACTGCCTAAAAATTTATTATTGAAGGAAGACATATTTATTGTTTGAATATTTAAATATGGAATCCATCAACACTCTTAAATGATGTTAATTTTATTTCCTAATAATAATATCCTCAAAAAGGTAGAAGTTATTTGAGTTTATTTAAATTTTGGAATAAAATATGGGGTAATTGGTTGACCAATTTTTACGTATATATAATACTATTATGACTCTATCTAAAAACCAAATATATTTTACTACTATCCAGAAATATATTTTAGAAATATCATTTCCCTTTTATTGATATTGATAATTTATTATACACTATATGATACTTGTTTTAATTGATCAAAATCCCTCATTGTACTAATTGAATAATAAATATTTGAAAAGAATTATAAACTATGACAAATTACTACATCAATTTTTGGAAATTATCATCAATGATTATAATTGATATCAAAATATTAATGTTTTTCACATTTATTAAACTACATGGATGAATGTAAGGGGGATTGATATTTTGGAAATGTTATTGTATTATATTCTCTACCAATTTGACATATAAAAACAGTTATGGTTCAATGACATCAAAAATTGTTTAAATCAGGTATCAATTTAACCTAAAATATCTTATTAAAAATAGTTGACATTCTCACAATAGACCATTACATAACATTTAATGTTGATATATAGTTATTTACTTATGTTCACCTTAAAATTGAATGTGGAATTCTTCTATAAACTATTCCAAATTTAAAAATATGATACCATAAAATAAATTTAATGATTTTAAAATTTGTTTTTTATCACATCCTATAAGGTCTCATGGGACTATATTAGATTATTTTATCATTTTTAATAAGTAAAAAAAATGATAAGTGGAATAAAATTCCTCAATAACTAATCCTAAATTCTAATGTTCTCAATATATAAGGAATTATTTTCATATATTTATTTTTATATTCATTCATAAACACATCTATCTTTATATTTTTTTGATATATTTAAAATTGGGATTAAATAATGATAAAATTAAAAAATATGCAAGCTTTCTACTAGAAAATCATTATTGGCCAATTTAATATTCATCAGTTATTCCTACATAATTAGGGAACAATATTAAAAAAATAAATTTACAATGTGGTTTCTAAAAATTTGTATTGTGAGATAAAAAATACATTCTCTTTATTAACAAAAAAACAATTGGGAAAGTGGAATTTATAATCAAATGAACCAAAAAAAATACTATTTAAGATGATTAGAATTAATAGAAGGAATCATGAACAAATATTAATGCTTGAATATGGGTTTAATAAAAATCCATTAAAACAATAGTGGTTACTTATTTTACCTTTTATTCCATGGAGTTCAGTTTCATGTTTGTACAGATCTTTCAATCCTATTTTATTAGTTATCATTATAAGATTTTTTCACATCAGCCTCATCCTGGTTGGTTAGGAACCCTTATGTGCATCCCGAAAACTCAGGATCAAATCAAGGGAGAGGCATTTTTTGATGGTACTATAGTGGTGTTGTAGTAGGTACTATAGTGGGAAATGTAGCAGGTACTATTTGGCATTGTATCAGTTGGTACTATTCCCCTGTTTGGGCCTTTGGGAAACTGATTTGGTCCCTGAGTCCATTAGGAACTTCGGGTCATAAAAATCATCTGGTTAGTAAGGCCTTTAGGACACCACTAGTGGAGATGTAAACCAGACAACCTAAAAAGAACAAGCTTTATAATGAGAATAAGTAAGGAGAATTATCCATATTAGATTCTAAATGGATTATAAGAAATAGAGGGTGTGATACCTTCCATCGGGACATTCTTATGCATGCACGAGAAAGCCTAGTCGAATAACCTTGTAAAGGTGGAGAGAAGATATTACAATGAACATGGTGGGGTGAGGAAGTTCCAAGTATATAGTCTAGGTTGTATATAATGTTTGAAACCTATGAGAAATTAAGTTCTCTAAGGCTTCGGCCTATGTAATAATTAGGCCTACATGCCATTTAGGGGTTCCAAATCACCCGTTGAAAGGTGGATAATCAAAAAACAATAAAATATGAAGGCCTTCAGGCCATTCGATGAATGATGTTTTGAGTTGTGGATTTGTTTCTATTCGTGTATTTAGATGGAATAGTGCTGGTGAAGGTCCTTAGGGGATTCTTTTTTGTGATTATGTTATTGATTACATGGTCTTACTTTTATTTGTATATTTCCCTCGCTGATAATCATCTATACACTCTATGTCCATTGTGTTCTTCCTCGTTGGTTGGGTGGACTGGCTTATAAAAGGATTTTGGTTGGGTTGTGCATTGTGGTGGGGGTTCTAGAAGGACTGATTTGTAATTACGTGATGGAGGTAACTCATATTAGTTTGATGATGTTAGATATTCTCATGAATCTCTATTGGATCCTTTATATTATTACTCAACTCTAGCTCTATGTACCATCTCTCCTCTCAAAGTCGGTCTGGTGATGTGGTTTTCAAATGAACTTTATGAGGTGTTGTTTGAGTGGTTTTTCGAGTTCCTTGATTCATGATCCTTTCATGATAGAGAAGAAGTTGTCTGTTTCTATTTCTGGATGGTGGTTATGATGGTCTCGAAGTATATCTAGTGAATGATGTCATATTCTGTAAGATATTACAGTGGAGGTGTTGGGTTTCTTAGTGAATGTTGTGTTTTATAGTCATTATGGATTTTTATTTTTCTGATTTCAATGATGAAATAATGATTCTGGAATGGTGATATGTTTATTATAGATTCATGGTCCTCCATGGTCTCTGGCGGTGTTTGGAGACGTCGACAGTTTGATTGCATGGTGAAAGAAGCACTGCTTCTGATTATGTTTGTTGGAGGTGATGAGTGTTCGGTAGAAGACTTAATGATGATGTTAAATGGTGTAATGAGTTTGAGACTATGGTTATGATCTAATCATATTGGGTTTTAGTCGTTTTGGTTTTTTATATTTTAATTTTCTGTGGTTATGTTGTTTTCATGGGTAGTATCCATAGTATTTGAGGAATATTCAATGACAAGTGGTTCCTTCTCAACTCTATTTAATAAAACTTCCCCAACTGAAAAGTTTGATGAATCACACATAAGTTCAATGAGGATATCCCACTATGGTGTTTGGATAATGGGAGATCATGTGAGACAAATTTTTTTTGTGTATTTAAAGCATCCTAACAATTTTTATCAAAAAAATCACTGAACTTTTGTAACAACTGATATATGGGAAGTGTTACCTTACTAAATTCTATTATGAATCAATGTTAAAACAAGAATTTCCAATGAAATATCTCACCTAAAATACAATTTTTGGATATTAAGGGTATATTATAAATTAATTTTTAATTTTATCCACTTGAATTATCTCTTTTGAAAAAAATCCTAAGAACTATCCCCTCTGTAATATGAAATGGGATTTTTCATTATATAATTAAAGCATATTTTTTGAGAAATAATGGAGGATACTACCAAGATGTGTCAAATAGTAATGAAAGGTATTTTTTATAAACTAGAAAATAATTTATAAAGTTATCCACACAATTATCAGTGTATTATAGAAATTACACATCATACATCACTGAAAATTACCAAGAGCAATATAGAGACTAAAAGGCATCCTTTGAAATGATATATGCCAAATAGATATTTAAATAATTCCCTTTTCATATTCCTCATAGGATATAAGGATTTTAAAATAACCTATATAATAATTAAGGAAATAATAATGGGAATAATTAGCTATTATTTCTCGCATTAGGTAAATGAAAGGTAAGGAAATTTGTCCTTTTAGGGTTTAATCAGTTGATGATAGTCAATATAGACTCACAATGTATTTTACACACGTTTTAGAACTAATTAATACATAAATTTGATGAAACCAATATTCCATATTTTAAGATATATTATTCAATGGTTTAACTCATTTATTAGTAGATAAATGATAAATGATATCCTCAATATATAATTAATAGAATTATAATTTTACAACTTTGTGGATATTTCGATTCAGTGGACATAATGATTAATATAGAGGCCTATAAACATCATATATAAGTACCTGAGAAATAAAAATAGATGGGATAATCCCGGGAAGATTATTTAATATCGATCCTATCGCATTTTTACACACTCTAAAATGATCAAGCACGTTTGATTTCCCCCACGCATTGAGGTTATTGGAAATAATGACATGAAATTGGTCAATAACCTCAAGTTAGACATATTTTAAATTATATGGTTATTGTTTTATTTCCAATAGTAGTGGTTTTGGAGTAAGGGAGAGGATTTATGTGGGTGAGGTCAAAAAATCCATCTATCGTATCATATTTATTCTCTAATGAATGAATATCAATTAGAATTGGGATTTAAAAAATCATCAATGATCATGAGTACCTTATATTGATTAGAATCATCAATTAATGCCCCAAATTTTAAATTTTATGAACCCATAGAACACTGATAACATTATTGAAAATTATAATCATCCAAGTATTATGAAGAATAAAATTAATCAATGTATGTGTTGATGATAGAGTTTTGTGTGCGAGTCATTATAGAGAACTTCAATTGAACAGGAAGAAAGAGTGGAGTTCTATAAAATGCAGAGTTTCATTGAATCTTGAATATTGTAACATACATTTTATAAACAATAATCTATATATACTATGCCAATATGAACATTGATTCTCATTTACTCTGTTTTTTGTAACAAATTTTGAAATATTATAGAGTTATTTCATTGGGTTCAAGTATCTCACATTTCATGTATCTAGAATTATTCAAGGAAGATGAGATTATTCAATCTTATGAGGACATCTTCAATCACTAAATATGGGAATGTTGTTCTTCAGTTGTAATTTTTCATGATTATTCATGTTTTCTAAAGTTCTCCAATATACATTGAATTGTGAAAAGTTAATGAAATCCCATTAGTTGAAGAACCCATGTATATAATTTCATCTAAAAGAAGGTATCAACTATGGTACATGGTATCCTAATAGTGTCTTGGTCATTTCATTTGGTTGGCATCGTTGATTGTATCAATGATGAGTAATTATTTCAAAGGATGTGTCTCTCACTTTCCTTCAATCACTGTCTAAGGGTTAAAATACCATTAAATAAATTTTCCATGTGAGGGATTTGTTTAACTACATCCAATAAATGAATGTTAACTTTTAGATTTTTAAATGTATCTATATTTTATTAATAAATATCATTATCCATTTCTTTCTTATATTTAGACATTATTGGGGGAATGCAAGAGGAATGGATTTTTCTATTGAATCATTAATATTAACTTCTTTAAACTTTTCCCCTTGTTTTCCTATACATGATATTTTCTAGTGTAGGGAAATAGTGTTTCTAAGAGGATGTCATACTTTTTCGATAGATTCATTGTAATAATAAATATATTTATCATTATGAAGTGTTATTTTAATAAAACTACCTTTGACTTTTGGATTAGAAACAGGCTAGTATGGTATTTTTTCATTACCTTACTTCATTATCAAACTGATGGGGTTTTAATATTTTCCCCCATTAGTTCTTATGTCTTGAATAAAATATTTCATTGTCTATTAATGGTAGAGGTTCTGGGTTTCCATTTACAACACCATTTTCATGAGGCTCAGTTTATATTGGGTGGGAGTAATATTTCTTAAAGATGGACAATGATAAAAATGTTTCATACGTTGGCCTTGTTTATAGAAATTCTTGTTGGGGTAAATTGAGTTTCCTCCTATTCATTAGTGTTATTGTTCCCAAAACCATGTGTTTGAATTTGGCCTAAATAGTTCCTGTTCTAATAGAGGTTTATGTTGTAATAGATTGATAAGGAATTTTAATACACAATACATAGATTAATCTTGAATATTTGGGAACTAGTCGAAAAAATTAGTGTTATAAGATAAATTAGCACAATGTTGTGGAACATTTTTAGTGTTTTAATTACCTTGTTCAAGAGGAAATTAACTTAGAAGGCAATGAATCAAATTATATTTATTATCTTACTTTTTATAGGGTTGAATTAAAGAACTTGTAAACTCCTTGATTGGGTTAATTTTTCATGTACCATTTTTTATGTATTTTGATCCATGTTTTCTATTATGTAATGAGTCGTATATTGATTCTTATCAATTAATGTACCACTAGATACAAAATCTATCTTTGCATAATCTATGTGTAAATGTTCAAAATTGATGTATTTAATTATAATTTTTTTACTAATTTGGTTTTAGGGGACAATTAAACAAATTCTTTTTAGTCTCGACCAACATTATTAAAGGGTTTATCGTTGTGGCTCCCTAATTCCATTGATTTATTATCAAATTGATATATTTCAGAAGGCATGGATAAAATTATCTAGAATGATTCATTTAGAGGGTCTCTCTATGTGGCTTCCTAACTCCAAGATTAGGTGTTTTATGCGTTATAAATTCTCAATGTTGGATGCTTTTGGGGGTATTGGATGTTTGGATGTTGGTACACCACATTAGGGGTAGTCGATTCACTTAAGGTTAGGTTATTTGAATCCATATTTTCGTTGGTTTGATTTGGTTAATTTTTTTATTGTTTTTGGAAAAATATAGGTTCTATAAGGGTTTATTATGTGTTAGTTCATTTTCCTACTTTAGATGTCATAATTTGTGATTGAAGTGTCTTTTCAATTTATGGGTCAAATTAAAGTACTTTTCCATTTTTTTAATCCAGTCATGAAAACATGTTCTGATGTTTTTTATATTTTTGTATTAATTATTTTTTTATTGAATAGGGATAAGATAATATAAATTAATAATAATAAAATTAAAAAAATATATACTGTTATAAAATATATTTAGAAAGTGAAACAGAAGAATAAAAGAGATAGAGAAGAATAAAAATAAAAAATTCATACAAATAAACACACAAAAACAATAAAAATAGAAGGGGTAATGATTGAAATGGGTAATTAAAAAAATAAAAAAAATAAAAAAAAGGAAATGATCATGTCTACCTTCAAATAGCACAAAACATTTATCATTTTTTCGGGTGCAACAAACTAGATGTTCATTTGTTTACTATAAGTTCTACAGTGTAGTAGGAACCCTATGATGACTCTCGAAAAAGCCATAGATCATTAATTTTATAAAATTATTTTTTTATGAAAATAAAATAATAAATTTATTATGATTTTGAGGGGTTTATGATTTTAGAACTGAAAATTAAACAGTATTATTAAGTGAGATAAATAGTTGGAGAAATTTTGATCAACATATGTGATTTCCCCTTAATGCTTAATCCCTTGTCCCTCTCAATGGATTGGGAAGGATAATTGATTCTTGGATATATACACACAAAACACAATATGGTATGTGTTTTCTTAATATATTAACACCTAGGATTTGATTGATCAATGATATTGATTATCTTCGACCACTCAATGTCCACATAACTATATCGAGGGGAAACCGAAACTCAATCAAGGCATCACATCAACAACATGATGAGTTGACAAAATTTCTGTCAATTATAAAATCATAAACATCAAATAAACATGATTATTCATTGGTTCATGATTCTATATTTTATCAACATAAAAATACCATCACACACTCATGAAATTGAAGGGGTGTTAAAAGAAATTAACACACTCAAATCATCACAATATTGAGGTTATGTATGCAAGTATGAAGGTTAATGTTCCTTTGATTTTAATTTCATCATAATAGAATAAAAAATATCTAAAATAGATTAAATGATGAAAATTACACTATAAACCGGGAAATTCAAACACATTAAGTAAATTACAAACATTGGGCTCAGAATTACAATAAGGAACAGCTCACAAATTGATCAAAAATATGTTTATAATTAAATGATGTATATGAGGGATAAAATGGATAAATAAAAATCATAAGTTATACTCACCCATAACCATGGTCCTTCCATGATTTACAATAATCCCTAGAGTTCAATTCAAGTTAATGTTATCATGATTTTTCTAATAAAATTCAATGGTAATTGAGTTTAGGTGATTTTTTCATTACAAATTTTTCCATGAAGTTGATTTAGCTGGTTGACTGACTAAAAAGTGTTAAATCATCTAAAAATTTTGTCGAGAGATAGGCCTTAGAGGTAACTATGCAATGGTTATATAATCATCCCAATTTTAGTTTTGAGGCCGAAATTTTGGCCTAAATATAGATGGTTGGTCCAATGTGAATTTCCTATAAGTGCTTCATCTAGTGGCCACTTTTCGGCCTCTAAATGTTTAAATTGGGCTCTAATGTGTTATATGGAAAAATATCCTAACCAAATATGCACATTATCTCCAATTAAACTACAAATTTCATGCATGTATTATCCATACTAAATAATTATGTCCACAAGTGTGCTTAAGAACTCAGGTTGTTTATCCTATTTTTCACTAATTACATCGTGTTATTTCCATATCACCTCCTCCTTCAATGTAAACATTAAAAAAGAAACATGTACTTTTTTAATAGATATAAAAATAGAGTTGTTAAATAAATAATTAAGTGTAAATTTTTATTATAATTTCAATATTTTATAAAAAACATCTTTTGAACATTGGTACATGGGTACAAATGAATAGTGAATTAATATGTGATAAGGTTTTTACACAATAGAATATCAGTGAAGTTGAAACGTATTCAATTATTATATTTCATTGAAAAAATAAAAAATAAAAAATATCACAATATTTTGTGAATATACATAATTATGTATTGTGATATATATTTATAAAAAAATGTTTTCAAATGAATTAGGTTGTTATTATTATCAATTATTACGGAATGAATGTGATCTGGATTGATTATGGGTTATGATTGTTTTTTAAGGATGTGTATTAATAACCTCTTACAAATTTTAAAAAAATACAAAATTTTGTGGTACTAGGAAAATAATTATCCTGAAATATGACCTAATGTCCATGAGACACAAATTCTTATGAGAATCCCGACTAGTAGGCCCCTACAAGGTCATAAGGTCCCAAAGTCCTAAACACATAGAATTTATGTAAATAATGTCAAATATAATAGGATTCCAACATATAGAATCATATGCATAACCTCCAATACAATATCCCAAAAGGACTGAGATGTTATGAATTAGAATGTGTCATGATTAAATCTAGTCAAATGTTACAGTGACCACCTTCCTCACATTGCAACACTTAGTCCATTCAAAGATTCTTGATCTCCCACCATTCTTGACAGTGTCCCAATATTGTTCATAATAATATTTTATTAAACCCCTTTATCCCATATTGATATGTGGGGGGGGATGATGGGTACCGACAAAAACGTCTCTCTTTTGTGCGACCAACTAGATAATGATTGAATGGATATCTCAACACCATCAACCCACAACTTCTCTTCACCTAAATCAGTATACTATGATAAATGTATTAGTGTTGCTATCATTCCACCTTGAAATTATGAATTATAGAATATATTTGTGTTTTTGAGTTAAAAGTGTATTGATATATATATATGATTAATTATTTATAGGAATTTGTTTATTTATACAACTGATAGGAATATACATCTATCAATATATTTATTCAATGAAATCATATTTATGATATTTTTAAATGGATTATTAAATAACAAATATGGATTAATTTCATAAAATTTATATAAATTTTTTCACGTAGTTTTTAATGATAAAATGTTCCCTAAATTATAATTAATTTATTTTAAAATAAAAAAAATTCTTGATTGAGTTACAAAAAAACTGTATAGTAATTTTTCTATTGATCAAGTGGAGAAAAGAATAATTATGTGGAAGGATTAAATTTAGTTGGTTTTTTTTAAATTGGTGATAGATAAGACCATGATCATTTGAATGTTGATTGAATATTGAAGTAAAAAAAATAGAATCCATGGTTGGAATATATATGAATATCACATAATTATTTACGATGATTAATTCATTATCATTTTCCATCTTTTAATTAGATGTGGTGATATTTGGTGAAATGAAGATACAATTTTTCTCTCAATCACATATTAATTTTTTGTTGATTTGGAGAAAATGGTAATGAACAACTTGAACCATATACTTGACACATATCATGGAAAGTGGATATAACATAAATGGAAGGATATTTAAATATTTATTATGGATTATGGGAGAGAAAATTATTAGTTATTTAGGTAGATATATCAACAACGTCATGGTTTATAATATCATGTCATGTAATTTACATGTCTCTAAATAATTTTAGTTTAGACTATTTTATGATATATTATTTAATATGAAATTTAGTTAAATAAATCTCTATTATCAAGTATCTCATTGAATAGTGTGTTTCTAAATTTTTTTTAGTATTTTATATATTTTTAAAGTTATTAATTTCATTTTAATTTCATTATTTAATTATTTTTTAATTAATATTATTTATTAATATGATTTATCCACTATTGATTTAAGATCAAATAATTTTTGAAAAATTATTTCACTAAAGAATTATGGAATAAATTGTAGAATGATAATTGAAAAATTATTTGATTATGTAAATTAATGTAGATAATTGTTACTTAATTATTTCCTTGTGAACTAATTAAAATTAAAATTTCTGGACATTAATTAAAAAATATATTCATTAATGGAAGATATTCAACACTTTATAGGGGATTAAAACATGAACAGAAAGTTATATTCATGTTTTACTAATGATAGATTAGATTAAATTCACATTCAATTTCATTTTTCAATGTAATAAGGATTCAAAATTATAATGTTAGTACTATTGAATTTATTCATCCAAACACAAATTTTAACCCTATAACTACTAAAAATGAAGGAATTATAAATAAATATTATTATATATATTAATATAAAACCATAAATTCATATTTATTACTTATTTATTATTTCATTAATATTTTTTAAAATTCATTTTTCATTTAATAGATATAATTATATTTTAAATATTTTATGGTTTATGATTAGGTTTTGAAATTTGTCAATGAACTATATTTTGGATTATTATAACCTTTTTTATTTAATTTTTTCTATTTTTATATTACTACATTGTAGTTTTTTAGAATTGTGGAATAGTAAATAGTTTTTTAAACTATGCCTCAAGGGATAAGATTCGACTATGGTTATGGGAAACTAAAACAAAAATTTTCATCATAGAATGTACGGTATTATAGTAATTTATAAGGTGTAATCATGGATTATATGTACACATCGTGGAATATATATAAAATGGGATATATAATTTAAAACAAAATAAATATAATAAAAATTATTCTCATAAGGCCTGTAATGATATTAATATTTTATAATATCATTGAATCATAGATATGTGGAAAAAATATCTCATTGTATAAGGCTTCTCACATATTAAACTATATAGAAAAATGATTCTACAAAATGCTCCATAAATTTTACGACATCACAATTATGCCATATAAAAATTGTCTCTTATGATGAAACGATTACCATATTTAGTGGCGGTGTACAATATTTTTCTCAACCATCACATAAAATAGTCTGGTACATAATTAAAAACATTATATAAAAATATACATGTTCTTACAACACTACACTAATAACATGGGGGACATCGTCAAATATGACCCATAGATAGTGTAATTGTCTCTAATATTTACGAAAATATATTATAATAGGATCATATCATGTAAATATGAAAAACATTCAATCAAAAGGATTTTATAGTGAGGGAATTAATATATAAATGAAATCTGATGTTGCAATGGAATCTTGTGAATGTATTGTGAAAAATAATGATTAATCTATGATACGAAAAGGTATTGAGGGACAAATTAACCTTAAAAGTAATTGATAATTTATAAGGGAATTAAATATTTAATGATAAAGGAAATAACTTATTAAAATGTTGTAATATTATGATCATGCAAAACACATATTTGATACACATTGGGGATATAAGATCTACCAATAAAAAAGAATCGAATCTATCTGGGTCAAAAATTAATGTTCACCTATTACAATATAAGGATTATTCCCATTATGAACCTTATATATAATGAGATTAGTAAATCTAATCAATATTAGGATTCCATTATCCTATAAAAAACTTCATATCCATATTAACATAAAAACATGAAAACGACGAAATTTAAAAATAACAAAAAAAAATTATAAATTGGATACTGAAGAGTAATTATTATAATTTTATAAAATCATCAACAGAGTTTATTAAAAGATTTTTTATAGTATTAGTGAATATTTATTAAAATAATTTTAATATAATATATACAACTTAATAATTTATTAGTACAAATTTTATTTTTTAATAAGAATGTATACAATATATTGGGAAAGAGGAGTCAAAACCCATAGCTTAAATTGATAATATTTAGAACCTTGGAGAAAACATAATGAAATATATATAATTAATTTAAGAGTTATTCAGTTGTGTAAATGAGTATAAACCCATATTAATAAAATTTATCTGAATAACAATATTTGTAGATGTTATTATTTATAGTAAAATATTTATAATTAAAATCAAATTAATTGTTGAAACCTTGGAATATGGGTAATTAGATATTATTATTTTCATATAAATAAATGGATTCTTAAACATATTCTTCGAATACTAAACCAAAACTTTTAATTAAATAAATTTTTTCATTTTTAAATATTAAATAGCAGATATTTTATTAAACAATAAAAAATATAAATTATAGAATAACAAAAAATTGGTTGACTAAAATATCATTTACGATTCAAAAAATCATATTAGGGATTGGAGGATGAGTAAAATGTTTTAAAATCGTGTATTTAAGAAATGATATACATATATATATATATATATGTATATGTATTTAGTATTTCATGAAAATGATAAAACATATTTATTATATAAATTTTTAATATGATTATTTATTATATAATAATTCAATATTTTACCTAGAATATGGATTTATTTATGAAATACCAATAACTCACCATAAAATTATTTTTATATTATTATTACATTTTTTCAATAATAAACTACTAACCGTCCTATAACCACGAGAAGTTCAATTATTTTAAAAATATATTGGAGAATGGAATAGATATATATAATGTCATTTGTAACAACTATATTATTATTCCCATAGTTACATTACTTTTCAATGAATTAATGAATCTATAATCAATAAATATTTATTAGTATCAAACCAATATGTCTTTTAGTGAATACCATCCATTAAAAACATGTTTCTCATTTAAATATCATTATAACAGTATATTTCCTGAATTATAAAGTTTTCAATTATATCAAGATTATTACAAGTATAATGTGTGTTAGAATATCTGAGTAATTAGTGTTCCATATTACATATTAAAATTTTATTTTTTAACTATCCACACATTAGGTACTAATATATAATAATTGAATATTATTTTTTCCTTTCACTAAAATAACTAAATACTTATTACTTCTACGGTTCAGTTATATCACATAGAGTGGGAGTGAGTAAATCATAGATAATCATATATGGTTTATTTATTTTTAAATAAACCATTAATACTATTTAAATTATGATATTTTTATTTCTGAATTTCCCAAAATTTTATGTATGAAACAAAATAAATCCCAGTAAATCACACAAGGATTTTTCAAATATTATTCTAGAATATGAGTGAATATATCCTTGCTAGGATTAGGTCCAATTCTAAGATCTGTATTTAAACTAATAAATAAATATTAGAATATTTATTTTATACCTCAAATAATTAATTATATAAAATCCAAAAAATGCAAAATCACCATTGAATAAGATTGTAATGTCCCGAATGGATCATTATAATTGAATTCCCCTATTTTTATAAAATTCCAAAAAGATTGTTTATTTTTAATACCACACAATGAATTTTTTAATTAATCCTCATCAACAATATATTAAATACTTCTTTTTTATGGTGTCACCATTCCAAACATTACATTAACCATTATCACAAAATCATATCTAATTTATAATTATAATTGTAGGCATTTTATATTATAAACTATCAATGTAATAACTCTATGAATCTCACATGTTTTTTTATTTATTAAACCCACACTATTTCATATATGGATATACTCATCCTCCCCCTATGATTTTACTTATATTAGGCTTATAATTCTTTCACATTAATTATTCTAATATTCATAACTCAGAAAATTAATGTATCATCAAGATCAATTTTTCATTAAGATATTTAATTTCAACATCTGATTGGATCGCGACTTCTACATTTGATAAAAAACATATTTCTTCCTGAACAATTCCTTCTGGTATACTTAACTATACTATCAGTATTTATGTATTTAGTTTCTCATAACTCTGATGTGAATGTATTCTCACCAAACTGTTATCTAAATCTCATAGTTTTATTGATGCTGTTCTCTTCTAAACTTCTTCATAGATGTAATTTAGTTATCCTAATTATAATTATTATTACTTCATATTAGAGATACATTACACTTAATCAAGATCCATTACATGTTCCAAATTTGTGAATCCAATAATACTTTATTTTATATTCATGCATGAAAACTGAACTATATGGAATCTATGAACTACTAGAATGTAGTGTTACCCTCATGCAATGTTAGTATCATGTATGTTCTTTATGGAATTTTGAATTCAATAAAGTCTATCTCTATGTTCTTATATTGTTAAAAAATTATACATATCGTAGTGTATCCATTTATCTTTGATCAATATGCATGAGACACTCCTATCAAAAAACATTTCTCTCACTTCTTCAAACTTCATCTTATCGAATAATAATCATTAATTTTTATTAAATTTTAGTGAAACATAGAACGTTTTGATCATAGAATCTTGGAGGGAACCAATAACGTGGTCCAGAAACATTAGGATGGGGTATGAGATCCCACATGTAGAACCCTAGTTAGGTGAATGGTTGAACACATTCATGAATTATATCATGTTCGTTAAATTCCTTTAAATTTTATTTCATGAACAATATTTACATATATATTTTTACCACATCATACTAGAAAATATAATTCCACTTTTTTATTTTTCATTACATAGCTCATGTAATCTGTGAAATCAATTGGAATTTCCCCATATCATGTCTTTCACCCAGGCTCTACCCTATGATTTCAATCCATGACTATATCAATGTACTCCCATAGATGGTGCTTCATGGATGCTTGGACATCCATATCTTTAGTTATAAGATTAATGGTGGTTCAAGATTTGACGTCTTCCACATTGTTTTATGACCTATATATAAGGATTCATAAATATAATTCCTTCTTTAAAATATTCACTATTAAAAATAAATTAAAGATAAATTAAAAAATATTGAAATTTAATAAAGTAATTTTCAATGAATATAAATTGATTCCAAGGTTTTAAAATTATTTAAATTATTCATTGAACAATTTCATGTCATCCCATTGAATTTATAATTCCAACTCCAATTCCTTGAATACCCCATTATCTATCCAAGAAACATCACATGTATCATTTTTTAGATATTGATATCTTCAAATTCATATCAAATTAATAACCTCCCAATAGTCGTCAAATTTTAAAAAAATTCTATATTGAAGGGAAAAAATCATCCATACATTATCATTCATCTTCCTTATAGTTTTATATAATTAGTTATTTTTCATAAAAAATACACCATTTACATTAGATCATCAATCTCCTAATTTGGATTTTTGGTCAATACCACTTCATGTTATAAAGAAAATGTTTTTATTCCCCTTACTGATAAAAAATGATTTTTAATTATAATGGATGGTATTAATCAGTTTCAACCATATTCAAAGTATTTTATAAACAAATTTTTCTCTCTATTATGTTTAAAATTATATTACAACACTTTGGGAGAAGGAATACATAACATTTATCATAATAATTAGTCATTAGATAATTGAATCTAAGTGTACATGGGTAAACATCTTATAATCCATGGGTGAAAACCCATGAACAGATAGTTATCTATAAATTCACCAGTAAGTGAAATATATTAAAAATTGTCCTTTTAGGAGCTGTAAAAATAGACTCATAGAGAAAAATTAACAGTTCACATATGTTCCAAAAACATATCAACAATATTCAAGTGCATGTTATATTACTCCCTTCCACTTTTTATATCATAAAAACTATCACCCCCATTAATAATTAAAATTAATAAAATCATAGTATGTGTAAAAATATAATTGAAATAACTCTACATTCAATAATAATAGTTTTCTAAATTTTATTCATTCATTAAATACCCCATCTTTGAAAGTAATATATTCTTCTTTTCTCCCCCACATAATACATGCTCCATTCTTAATAATGGGTATTCTTGTTTACATTGATGGGAATATCTTATTGTTGTACAACTATAACACACACACATATATCCCATTAGTTTATTTCTACAAATTCCATTCGCATTAGAAAAAAACGTTAGGTGAATAAGTATTGCTGTAACAACCAAAGATTTATGAGACTTATTCTTTTTTAAATTCATTGACTTCTTGTGTCGTACACTACACCAGAATTAGCTTCTGCTATACGCAGCACCGTATTAGCTTACAGTATATTCAACACTATTCTCGGCTCGTGTTACACAGAATTTCAAGTTCGTTTTGTAGAAACTATTCTATACAACATTAAGTATAGATTTTGTTTAATGTAAAAAATAAATATGTTTTGAATTTGGTTATACGCAACAACAAAGGAGTCTTGCACAACACGCAACCCTGACTTTCCTTTCATTACACACAATCGCGACCTTCCTCGATAGCGTGTGTTGTACGCAATATTGGGTTTCACTAAACAATGATATATGGTTATAATATTATTATGAACTGGCCATTGTGAATAGTATAAACTACAATTTGAATTTTATAACATTATTATTCATCTTACACATTTTCGTGAACATGGTATGAGAAGAACAAAAAAAATTCGGGTAAAATAAGTATTTTTTAAAAAATGCATTTTTGCCGCCTTTGGATTGAGCACCCACATTAAATCTAGTTTTTGATATTCCTATAAGTTAAATTTGACAAAAATAAAAATCTTCCTTAGAATTAGGATATAAATAAAAATTAGATAAATTTTTCATATTATTCTGATAACTTTCATATTTTAATGAATAGTAAAAAGACGCTATATTTTAATAAAAAACAACTTTTTTAATCACAACAATTTATATTGTAATATTTTCTTATTAATTGGTTTAAAAGTGTAATTATAATATATTTTTATCATTTAATCCAATTTTTGTCATTGGAATTAATTTCACTTTGAAATTGTAAATAAACAAGTGTCGATCTTTTGATAGTTATTGTTTCTTAAAAACACGCTCTGTGTTTTGATAATGGGAATGAATATTAAAATTAATTAATTCCACTTATATGTTTTGAATTTGGAAGAATAGACATAATTTTTGAATTCAGTATATCAAATATAGCTTAGGCTGATTTTTTGGTATTTTTCTGAAAAACATCAATTTTTTATTATTAGTGAATCCACTTAGTGGTAGTTAAAAAACTGACACTTTCATTTAAATGAAATTTTACCACTTCTGTGAATTGAATTTAAAAAAACTGACATACATGGTTTTTATCAAAAAAGTAAAATGTGGATCAATAAGATGAAAATAATTTTTGGTGAATAGTAACTTTTGACTTTTATTTATCGCTGTTAAAGAGAAATAAGGTAATTTAAGGATAAAAGAATATTATAATAATTCAAAATTACCTTCACACTTGTCCTAACCTTATTGGATGAGTATTGGTCTACAATGGGCATCATTGGGTCGATTTTGGGACCCCATTGAGCCACTTGGTAGTGATAATGACAATCTGGATTATTTAATTTAATGTAAAGACAAAATTGACATTAACAAAAAGCTTTTATGATGGGTTATATAAATTATCATTTCGACTATAAATATTAATTGGAAAGCTAAAACGATTTCCTACCTGGTGGGGTTTTTTATAATTTTTAGACATCAAATTAATTAAATTATTTATGACACAATAATGATGCAGTATTTACCTCATTAATAATTTATTTAAATAAATAATATTATAATGATTAAAAATATTATCCAAAACATGTCCAATTATGATTGGATGATTTTATTTCAACCATATGTCATCGTTTCTTCATCTTTGATGATTTTTGGACCGTTTGAAACTGAAGATAAGTTTATAATAAAATAATATTTTCACACATTCCAAAGGTGCCCCTATCCTCCCTTATAAAATGGCACCTCCTCCCTCTCATATTTACACTACTTTGAGACTTCTAACTTGGCCAAACCCTGCCATTTCCCATCTCAACATCTCTATAAAAATAGTAGAGGTTTTGTAATTCTCAAAAGACCAACTCTAGTCCTTTATGTGAAAATTTAATGGAGGCATGTCGAGGAAGAGGTAATGTCTTCTACCGATTCTTTCAAGTTTCATCCTTCTTATACTTCCTATTATTTAGTTGTTTAATTATAAATTAATAACATAATTATGACTCATATACTGACATGATATTATAAATATGAAACAGCCCCATTTCACCTTCTATCCATCCTACGGAAAATGAAATCACCGCTCTTGCGTACGTACGGAATACCGTCTCTACACTGTGGTGTAATTAGTTTTTCCACCACCAACATGCATGGATGGGTATAATGGTGTAATGAATAAATATATATTATTATTATAACATCATACTGATTATGATATAATATATAGTTCACTCCAATTCTATTAAATTACTATGTGAATGATATCATCACTCATGCGTACGTATGGACTACCGTCACCACGAACGCGATGAGATTCATTTTCCATGATTAAACATTCAAGTATGATTATAAATTTATATATAATAAATAATCATGAATGACATTACATAATAATTATACTATATTTATTTACTTATATGTTTCATTTACATAATTCCATTCAATTCAATAAGGAAACGAAAACAGTGTTCATGTGTATGTATGGCCTACCGTCTCCATGAACGGTGTATTTCATTCCATTTCTTGATCTATCATATATATTTATATAATGAATATATAATATATATAAATCATGTTTTAAATTCTGGAATGAAGTAAATCATGATATAAGTAATAATATCAAGAACAAAAAATTGAACCATGTATGATAAATGAAATGATTTTACCCAAAACGTTGTTTTAACATGAAATTTACAAACGAATGTGTAATATAAAGTCATAATTGAACCATATATGATATCAGAACAGTCAATATTATTCTGTAATAAGTAAATGAAATTATTTATATCAATATACAAGAGGCTCGGATATTTACGAATCATATCATACCTAAGTTATGGGAAAATTATTCAAATCTCGTTCTTATCCGAGATTGTTTATTCGTATGTATTTACTGGGGTTATATTCATCATCCATTTCCATAAAAATGTTTTAATAAATTCTTTAACATTATTAAAAATATTTTTAAATTCATTTTTACCCCTCTTTGACTTTTACTTTGTGTTATGTAAGGATTCTTTCTTTTGTTTTCCATACGAGGAACATTTTGACTTTTCCATTAAAAGTATGAGAACTATGTTTTTTACATATACGACAAGAACAGATTTTTATGGTTTTATAACACCTTATTTTCATGAATCTTAAACTACAATATTTCTTGAATATTTAAAACAAAATTCGTTTCTTTTATAATTTCCTGGCATTTTGTGAAAAAAAATGATTTTGAATAAGAAAGGATATTTTCCTCATTAATTTATTTCAAGTGTTTTATCAAAATCATTTTCCATCTAAGATAGCATTATTTCATATGTGAATGTTTCAAGTATAATTTCTTTATGATTTACATGGTATCACTTCTATTATGATGAAATGATATCCATTTGTTTTATATCGATTATGTTATGATTGGATGATGTTTATAAAACCCATTTCATTTTTTGGGTAATGATGAATGATTTATGTTTCTGTTGTGGCACACATAAAAATGATTTCATTATGAGATGGTGGGACATATATCTCCCTCCAATGTATTGTATAAAGATTAATATCTCATGAGATAGACATGGATGGAATGAAAAGTTAATATGGTTCAGTGATACATGGCTGAAACGATGAGTGAGCTCGATTCAGTAAGGGACATTGTCCACTAAGATGGTCTTGGCAGCAATACCATGGATACTATGGAAATCACATAATGTGCTTAATTTGTTTCCACAATTACATTTTTTCTTTCCCTTGCTATTTTATCATGATAGATGTTCCATTATTAAATATTCCTTACGTACTTCCACGATTTATGTCTGTGCTCATGATTTTGATGATTAGATTTTATGTTCATGTTTTTGCATTCAAATGGTTATGGATTGTTTTATATTCTCTATTCTAACCCTTACTGGGCATTTGAGGTCACCCTTTATTTTTTTTCTTTTCCCAAGGATATAATTAAAGATTATAGGTATGAAAAAAAGTGGAAGATCTTTATGGGAGATATTGAAGATCTTTCACCATGATTAGAAGATTATTTTTCCGTGTTTCTAAAGACACCAAATTATTATAGTTCTATTGTTTTTGTTTTTTTTATGTATTAAGTATTCTGAAAAATTAATTTAATTTCCATGTAGGTCAATTATGGGTTTTTATAGTTTGTATCATAGGAAATTTTTAGTTAAACTTTGGAAACTAGGATGCGAAAACTATAGTTAAATCCCTAGAGATATTTATACGGTATGTCTAGGGATGTCCCTAAGGTTAAGTATAATTGTAGTTTATAGTCCTATAATTACGGTAATGATCATAGAATTGAACATAAGTTCATAGAAATTTAAGGTACTCCCACTTTATTAGGTTGTTTTTATAGCATTATTTTTTCCTCTCAAACTGTTCTTTTTAGGTTTTAGACGATGACTGGAACCCAAAGGAACCATGATGATCAATGTAAGGGAAAATGCAAGATTGTCCTCTTGAACAACCAAATGTGATGTGAGATGGAGTGAAAAATCTTATTTCTATACTTACACAAGCTATAAATCATTCTGGTCATCCAAAGGAGCAACGGAAGGGACAATATTCTATTGAGTCCTTCATGTGGCAACATCCACCTTCTTTCAGGGGGTCATCTGATCCACTTGTTGTTGAACAATAGATCAGTACCATTAAAAATATATTTTCCATAATTCATTGTACAGAGCATGAAAAAGTAATTTTAGCTATTTAGTGTTTATAAGGTGAAGCAGACCAGTGGTGGACTCTAATTAATTATACAAGGACCAAAGATGAAATTGAATCCATGGAATAGAATGAGTTCAAGAACCTATTTTTCAATAAGTACATCCCTCATATTATTCTAAAAAAATGGATAAGGTGTTCCTTGAGCTTAATAAAAATGATGATGAATCTTTTGGTATATATGAAGTGAATTTTACAAGGCTTTCATTGTATGAATCTAGATTTATCATAAAAACTGAAAGTAAAGTTGATCGATTCTTCAGCGGCATAAAACCAAGACATCGAACAACATTAGAGAAAAGAGACTTCAGTATCTATGAAGAAATTGTGTGTTTTTATATCAAGGTAGAACTGTAAGTTGGTGTTACATATCCATCTCATGGTTTTGACAAGAAACAAAAGATGGTGTTCTTGGAAAAATCTAAAAACAATGGTGAAAAGAAGGTGATTGTTTCTTTATGCTCAACGTGTTGAAAGAAGCATGGTGGACATTGACTAAAAGATAATATAAAATGTTTCAAGTGTGGAAAAGAAGGTCATAGAGTAGTTTAGTGCAGAAGTAATGATAAAAGGTAGCTAATGGTGTGAATAGAGAAAAGACTATAGAAAACACACAACCAACACTTCAATGCTTCATGTGCAAGGAAATAAGGCATTATGCTAACCAATATCCTAATACAAGCGTTAATGATGATCGACATCAACACCCACTTAAGGAAAAGGTCAAAGGGAAGTCACAAGTGATCACTATTAGCGATGTTGAGTATGAAAACGATGTAGTTTAATGATTATGTGTTTCTGTAATGGGATTCCGAAATAATGTTGTGGAATCTCAAAGTATTGTGGAATATTGGAATATCTTTGTATTGGTCTATTATGGTTTTCAAGGAATATATGGTATAGGTAACCATGAAAAGTGATTAAAATATTTTTGGAATGCAAATGATATGTGAATAATGAAGGGATATGGAGAAAATAATATGTTTGATAGTATTAATGAGATCATGACTGATATACAGACAAAGTTATATCATGGTTTGGGTATATAGAAGTTTTTAGATTTTGGTATATGGGAAGAGTTATCTTTTGAAAGCATCCATGTTTTCACTAATGTTCAATGGGTATTAATTTTTCAAGAGAATACATGATTAAGGTATTCACATGTATGGAATGTGGCCAACAAGATATATCTTGTGATATATGAGGGATAAATGATGGTATTAATGTGCTTGTTATGTAACCCTTCCGGTAATCATTTTCTTTATACTATGAGATTGGACGGATTTATTTTGGATAAATCTAAAGACTAGAATGGATTATGTCGGACATCTTTATGAGGCCTCAGCCTTAAACATCACTTAATATTTAATTAAATGAATAATTAAAATTGAGGATCTTTTCAGGGTTAGAGTTTTAGAGAATTAGATCATAAATCAGAAATTATATTCCACATTTAAACAAAGTGGTTACATAAAAGATAGTATTTGTTTTTTCCCATCAACATAAACATATTTAACATAAAACATGGATTCATTCTTGACACTTCCTTGACACTATCATCACATCATGCACCATTCCCTTTACCTATGAATAACATTTCAAAAACATGGGATGAGCATAAAAATCTAAGTAAGGGATATAAAAATATGGAAAGGAAACATGAGTAAATATATACATAAGAATGAAATCATACATTACCCATAAAACATAATCACTTTTACATACCTCATAAAATCATGAATAAATCATATAAATCATAAGACATAAAGGTAACTTGAGGCATTCATAACATTATTACGTAGGGATTAACCCTCATGGTTAGGTTTGGAATACCCATCACAGTATATTCCCTAAATCTCTTCGGAGAAACTTTAACGTTTAACTCTTTTGTGTTACCAAATGCATTGGAGAGCTATATCAGGCTCACCCACCCTTATTTTATCTTAGAACCACCCATCTTCATAATAATGCCCATGAACCATAACATAATCATGAAAACTATGTAATTATTTAAGTTAATAACGTTCGTTTTAATGATCATTAGTACTTGAGTCAAAAATAAACTCATTATAATTATAAGGTGTTCATGTATCCATTATATCCAGAGTTATACTAATGATGTAGATATCATATATATCATATATATCTAGTATATACATGCATTTATATTATTACATAACGTTTAGTGGTAAGAAATGAAATGCACCGTTCATGGTGATGGTAAGCCGTACGTACGCATGAACGCTACTTTCATTTCTATGTCATATTAATGGAATTAAATCAAAATGAGAGATATGTATATTTTAATTCTAGAATTATATTCATCATTTAGATGTAACATAAATAATATATATCCATTATATATATGTACATATAATAGTACATTACATTTGGGGATACGAAATGAAATGAAACGTTCATGGAGACGGTAAGCCGTATGTATGCATGAACGCTACTTTCATTTCTATCTCACAATTTAATGAAATTAATAATAATGATACATAGTTGTATTATAATTCATGTATGGTATCATATATATTATCATTATGTCTATTCTTTATATGTACCACATATGGTATTAACGAATCAAATCACTTTGAGGGGGCGGTAGTCCGTACATCCTAAAATGAAGATATCGCGTATACCCATAATGGAAGCCATAAAGGTATGACATAAATGAAAAATAAAGAATATTAAAGAAAAAATAAACATATTATATATCATAAATAAATATAGTGACATCCTAATGGCCACCTTTTAAGGTGTTAGAGAAATATTGAACAATCATCGTTTCGTGAGGCAGAAATTCTCCATCCACAGAAACAGTATGTTCTTTAACCATTAAATGTAGGTGTGTGTAAGTGTAGCTCGAATTATTCTTATAACAAAATCCTAGTATATTTAAGATACTGGATTTATTACAAAAGAAATTAATAAAAATAGTTTATGCGGTTGGAGAAGAAAAATAAAACATAAGAACACAAAAGAATACACCACCTTTAAATAGGGTAACTCTTTTTGATTATAGCTCAAAGGATTCCTTGGGAAGACTTCTACCCAATGTGAGGCTTATAGGAGTAATAGAGGGATTTGGAGAGAAAAAATGAGAAGGGGTTGGCCGGGGCAAAGGCTTGAGAGGTTTGGGTAAGGAGGTAGAGGTGGGGGCCTTTTATAAGAGGAGAGGAGGGTCACTCTTGGAATGTTACAAAATATTACTTTATTTTAAAATGAGTTTCAGATTTTAAAGGTCCCACATTGATGTATATCAAGGATAAGGGGATAAGGGTTCGAAATAAATGCATACAATAGGTCTTTGAAAAGTTTAAGTTATAGTTTTAACATTATCTTTTCATTTTATTTAAATCCTTTATTAATGAGGTAATCGCTGCATCATCTTGATGTCATAAGTAATTTAATTCATTTAATGTCTAAAAATAATAAAAAAATACCATGATGTAGGAAATAATCTTAGATTTAAAATGACTATTTATTTTCCAATATATCATTTATGTAGACAAACTTAAAAATGTTTTACTCAGGTTATACACTCTTTTCTATATTTAACTTTCTTTAAAAATAAAAAGATAAAAAGTCACTTCCACACAAAAGTGATTCCATGGGGTCCTCAAGTTTGGAACAAGGCATCCCATGGTCGGCCATGAGACAACCAGTAGCATTATGACACATGTTGGTGTCATTTATTACTATTATGATACTATTTTATTATCCTTAACTACCCGATTACTCATTAAACAAGATAATTAAAGATAATTACCGTCGTTACTATTCATATTGTCCAAAAAACAAAATAGTATTAATTACATAATTTGGACCATCTAATTACAAATATGGAATCCATTTAACCAAATTAAAACATATAAATTTCAATAATTAATTTAAAAATAATTCCCGTTGTCAAAACAAATAGTGGGTTTTTTTAAACAATTTCTATGAAAAGATTGGCATTAGTTTATGTCCAATTCCAAAGTAAAATTAATCCTAATGAACACCATTGGATTAAATGGTAAAAATATATTCTATTTACACTTTAAAACTAATTAAAAAATAATCCAACCATATAATTAAATTAGATGAAAATGTAGTTTTGATGTAAAATGCAGTATTTTTTCAATATTCATTAAAAAATGAACATTGTTAGAAAAACACCAAAAAATTATCCAATTTAAATTTCAATGTCCCAATCATAAATAATATGTTTATTTTGACAAATAGAGATTATAAAATTGTTAAAAGTTTGATTTAAAAATGGTTTTCCATCAAAAGGCAGTAAAGCAATCTTTAAAAAATATTAGTGTATTCAATGCTTAAGATTTGATTTATTCTCATTTTAAGCCTCTAAAACACTATCTAATTCATAAGTACACATAGATAAAAATATCTAATATTCATTACTTACTTGGGATGTTACATCCTTCCCCCCTTTAGAAAATTTCATCCCCGTAATTTATTTACTTATCGAATAAGAGGGGGTATTTAGCCGTCATTGCATTTTTAGATTCCCATGTTGCCTCTTCAACCATGTGGTTTTTTCACAAAACCATTACCATATCACTTGATCCCTATGGTCAATAATATGGACCAGTCATTCTTCATAAGATAGGTTCTCTTCCAACTGAACTACCTCTGGACTCAAAACATGAGATGGATCTCGCATATACTTTCTCAACATCGAAACATGAAAAAAATTGTGTACCTGAGATAAAATCAGAGGTGAAGACACGAGGTATGCAACTGATCCAACTCTCTCCAGAATTTCATATGGTCCAGTGAACCTTGGAATCTGCTTTCCTTTCTTACCAAATAGCATCACACTTTTCCATGGAGATACATTGAGAAAAACATGATCACCTACCTCAAAAGAGAGATCCTTCCTTCTGTTGTCCGCATAACTCTTCTTCCTGCTCTGAGCTGTTCTCATGTGTTTCTGTATCAGCTGAACTTTTTCTTGCCAACTCTTCTACCAATTCTGGTCCCATCAGCTTCCTTTCACCCACTTCATCCAAGAAAGCTGGAGTTCGACACCGCTTCCCATATAACGCCTCAAATGGTTACATCTGTATACTGAAATGAAAACTGTTATTATATGAAAATTCAACCAAAGAACAATTTTAGTCCCAACATCACTGATAATCCATTGAACAAGCACATAGCATATCCTCCAATGTCTGAATTGTTCATTCTGACTACCCATCTGATTGAGGATGAAAAGCTGTACTAAAATTTAATTCAGTACCCAGCGACTTCGGAAGGCCTTTCCAAAATTTAGAAGTGAACCTGGGATCACGGTAAGATACAATGGATAGAGGAACTCCATGTAACCTGACTATCTCTTTATGATACAAATTGGAAAGTTGATCTAGGAAAAAGTATCTCGTATAGCAAGGAAATGAGCAGATTTAGTCCAGCGATCAACAATAACACAGATTGCATGATTACCTCGAGATGTCTTCTGTAATCCCACAACAAAGACCATGGATATAGTCTCCAATTTCCACTCTGGCACTAGAAAAGCTGAAGCATCCCTTTCGGTAACTGTCACTCTGCTTTAACCTGCTGACAAGTCAAACACTTCATAGTAAAATCAGAAATATCTCTTTTCATTCCATCCCACCAGTAATACTCCCGCAGTTATCTGTACATCTTAGTACTGCCAGGATGAACTGAAAACGGAGAACTTTGAGCTTCAAATAACAACTCTCTCTTCAACTGTGAATCACAATGCACACAAAATCTCTTCCCAAATCTCAAAACACAATCATTATTATTGTTGAATTTAGGTAATTTACCCTTCTAAACCAGCTCTACCTTTTTCTGTAACTCATTATCTTTCTTCTGTGCTTGCTTGATTTTGTCCGATAGAGAATATTTCACTGATACCTGAAAAAAAAATAGAATAACATCCTGCACCAAAATCTTTTATGCCAAATTTCATCAAATCCTTAACCGAAGGATCACGTTCCAAATGAAACATTGTTAATGAAGCATTACTTTTTCAACTCAAAGGATCATCCACTTTATTTGCTTTTCCCGGATGGTAATGAAACGTACAATCGTAATCGATGATTAATTCTAGCCATCTCCTCTGTCTCATGTTCAATTCTTTCTTAGTGAATATATAGTTTAAAATTTTGTGATCGGTATATATTTCACACTTTACTCCATAAAAATGATGCCTCCAAAATTTTAATGCGAAAACAATAGCAGCTAATTCAAAATCATGTGTAGGGTAATTTACCTCATGAGTTTTCAACTGTCATGAAACATAAGAAATTACCAGATCATTCTGCATTAGGACAAAACCAAGTCATTCAATGAAGCATCACTGTAGATAACAAACTCACCATTCCTGGAAGGTAGTGCCAAAACTGGAGCATTCACCAATCGTCTTTTCAATTCCTGAAAACAATCATCACATTCTTTTGTCCAGATAAACTTTACACCCTTCTGAGTTAGCTTAGTCATTGGACTAGATAACCATGGAAAATTTCTAAAAAACCTTCGGTAATAGCCTTCCAAACCAAGGAAACTACGAATCTCAGTTATATTTGTGGGACATTTCCATTCTTCCACAACATTTGTTTTTACAGGATCAACAGTTATCCCATCTTTAGAAACAATATGACCCAGAAAAGAAATTTGTTGCAACCAAAACTCACACTTTCTAAATTTCCCATACATTTTCTTTTCATTCAAGGTTTTCAAAATGAACCTTAAATGTCATTCATGCTCCTCTATACTTTTAGAAAACACCAAAATATCATAAATGAAAATCACCACAAACTTATCCAAGAACTCATGGAAAATTCTATTCATTAAGTCCATGAATACAGCAGGTGAATTGGTTATCCCAAAAGTCATTACTACAAATTCATAATGGCCATATCTTGTACGAAACGTAGTCTTCGGAACATATTCTTCCTTTACCATCAGCTGATGGTACCCCGATCATAGGTCAATCTTTAAAAAATACTGAGCTCCCTGGATCTGATCAAACAAATCATAGATATGAGGAAAATGATATTTGTTCTTAACAGTGATATTATTCATGGCTCTATAATCAATGCAAAGTCTCATTTAACCATCTTTATTTTTAACAAATAAAATAGGAGCACCCAATGGGGATGTGCTAGGTCGAATGAAACCTTTCTCTTATAAATCTTGCAATTGCTCCTTGAACTCTAAAAGTTCAATTTGAGCCATTCGATAAGGGGTTTTGAAATTGTCTTACCATCAGGAACTAAGTCAACCGTAAATTCAACTTCTCGATCTGATATTATTCCAGGAAACTCATCAGGAAAAACATCTGGATACTAATTTACCACTGGCACATCATTAATCTGAACAATTCCTTTGTTTTCAATGATGTGTGCAAGGAAACATTCATTTCAATCTTTTACAAGTTTCTCGGTTTCTTGATAAGTTATCAATAGTAGGGGTTCATTCTTGTACCCAAACTGAAAGTCTTTTGGAAAATAAACTTCTTTAGCTCTACAGTCAATCTTAGCATGGTAAATAGAGAGCCAATCTATACCCAGGATAACATCAAACTCTACTAGAGGTAAAACAATATGGTTAGCATGTATGTTATTTCCATGGATAAGGATAGGAAGATTCTTAAAAATTATTTTTGCCTCAACATTTCCCCCATGTGTTTTTACCACATGTTCAGGAGTCATTTCTTGAGATGGTATTCCCATTTTACTAGAAATGTGTTTAGAGATGAAAGAATCTGTAGACCCCGAATCAAACAACACACTGGCATAATCTGAAAAAATAAACATAGTACCTGATACAACTTCATTTGATGGACCGACATCAGCTGAAGTAGTTGCAAAGGATCTCACTACCCCTTTCTGCTCGTATTATAACTACTTCCCATCACTCGAGCTCTTTGTCGGAAACTTGTTTGCATAGTGACCCATCTCATTACACTTAAAACATTTCACTAACTGAAAATAAAATTAGGACTTACCATCACCTTGATCTTTTTCAGTGCAATCACGAGCCCTAGCTCCCATTTTACCACATCGGTTGCACTATCCAAAATTCAGAAGACATTCCCCAGCATTCCTTTTTCCACATTTATCACAAACTAGAAACTTAGTTTTCTTACCATCAGACCTTTTTGAAGAATTCTACCCTTTCTCCTGCCACCTTGGTCTCTTCTTCTGTTGGTTGTTATAGAACACTTGATCATCGGCAAACTCCCTTTCCATTTTCTTAGCACATCGAACAAGCTATTCATAACTTCTGAACTCATGAGAAGCTAAAGCCCTTTGATATTTTGGAATTAATCCTGAGTAAAAATGATTGATTTTATTATCAAGGTCTCAGATAAAATTTGGAGCATACCTTGCCAATCGAGTGAACCTATCTTCATAAGCAGCCACTGTGTCTTCCTCTTGCCTCAATTCCAAGAATTGTTTTTCCACCCTAAGTTGAACAACCTTAGGAAAATACTTCTCAAGAAACATACCTTTGAATTCATCCCAGTCGAGAGCATCAATCTCATCAGCGTCCCTGATATTTTTAACCATCGACCACCACTGATCATCCTCACCCTCCAAACGGTAAATAGCAAGACTAACATTTTGATTTTCTGAACACCCCATGACATCTAAAATTTTCTCCCATGCTTTAATCCACCCTTCAGATAGCACATGGTCAGAATATCCTCTGAATGATGGGGGCTGTTTCCTCAGGAAATGTTCCACCAATGACATGTTTCTCTACGGTAGATCTGGATGATCTCGTGCATTGATACTGGCACCATTTATCACTTGAGTCAACTAAGCCATTACTGCAAAAAACTGTTCAGTTCCAATTCCGACCATCTTAGGATGCTGATTCAGAAGGTTATTTCCTTCTGTATGCCTTCCTGTCATTGCTTCCCTGTTTCCTCTACGGAAACCCATTCTGAACAAACATTTTTTAGATGAAGCAACATGGTAATATTCAAATTATATATCATTTCAATTTGACCATAGAAAAAATATTTTTGGATAATCATTTAATAGAATTCTAACTCATAGAGTTATCTAAAATGACCTCCGATAACAACTATAAGGCCCCGACCTTGAACATCACTTCATATTTAATTAAATAAATAATTCACATTGAGGATCTTTTCATGTTTAGAGTTTTATATAATAAGATCATATATCATGAATTATATTCCACATTTAAACAAAGTGGTTACATAAACGATAGTATTTTTTTCCCCATCAACGAAAACATATTTAACATAAAACATGGATTCTTTCTTGACACTTCCTTGACACTATAATCATATCATACACCTTTCCCTTGACCTGTGAAAAACATTTCAAAAACTTGGGATGAGCATAAAAATCTCAGTAAGGGATATAAAAATATGGAAAGGAAACATGAGTACATATATACATAAGAATGAAATCATAATTTACCCATAAAACATAATCACTTTAACATACCTCATCAAATCATGAATAAATCATAGAAATCATAAGACATAAAGGTAACTTGAGGCATTCATGACATTCTTACTCAGGGCATAACCCTCTTGGTTATGTTTGGAATACCCATCACAGCATATTCCATAAATCTCTTTGGAGAAACCTTAACGTTTAACTCCTTCGCGTAACCCAATGCATTGTATGGATATATCGGGCTCACCCACCCTTAGATTATCACGGAACCACCCGTCTTCATAATAATTCCTAGGAACCATAACACAATCATATCACATAAAACATGCATAAATGAAACATAACATATCCACATTTCAATCACAAGATATCAATACAACATATTGATATATTAAAAAAATAATGAAAACGATTTTCAATACCAAAATAAAATAAAATTAATACATGGTAATTATTTTTCATTTAAAAAAAGATAGGGCTTGTAGAGGAAGCCGAAACTCAAATAATGGTCACAGCGGCAATGAAGTCGTTGTCGCCGCATACGTACGATAAAAAAACATTCCTTTTGTCATTTAGTAAAATGCTTCGTATAAAAAAAATATTCCATTTGAATAAGCAAAAAAGTCAATGGGGTTTGTACACCGTATAAAAAAAGTTGTGTATAAAACAAAATATGCCTTAATGAATGGAGATTGAGACGAAGTCCCATTCCTCGTATCCGACTTGACTTGATCGTTCTTTAATCTCCGGAATAATAAACATGAGTTAATTTATAATTGCTTAAGAACCTTTTTAAAGATCATTATTCCTTTTATATCACTTATTGCCATGTCATGAACACTATGTAATTATTTAAGTTAATAACGGTCATTTTAATGATCATTGGTACTTGAGTCAAAAATAAACTCTTTATAATTACAAGTTGTTTATGTATCCATTATATCCAGAGTTATACTCATGATTTAGATATCATATATATCATATATATCCAGTATATATATTCATTTATAATATTATATAACGTTTAGAGGTAAGAAATGAAATTCACCATTAATGGAGACGGTAAGCCGTCCGTACGCATGAATGCTACTTTCATTTCTATGTCATATTAAGGGAATTAAAAATAAATGAGAGATATGTATATTTTAATTCCAGAATTATATTAATAATTTAGATGTAACAGAAATCATATATATTATTTATATATATGTGCCTATAACAGTACATTACATTTGAAGATAAGAAATGAAATGCATCGTTCATGGAGATGGTAAGCCGTACGTACGCATGAAGGCTACTTTCATTTCTATCTCATAATTTAATGAAATTGAAACATAATGATACATAATAGTATTATAATTCCATTATGGTATCATATATATTATCATTAAAGCTTTCCTTTATACATACCACATATGGTATTAACGAATCAAATCACTTTGAGGGGGCGGTAGTCTGCACTTCCTAAAATGAAGATATCGTGAATACCCATAATGGAAGCCATAAATGTATGCCATAAATGAAAAATACAGAATCTTAATGAAAAAATAAACATATTACATATCATATATAAATATAGTGACATCTTAATGGCCACCTTTGAAGGTGTTAGAGGAATATTGAACATTCATCGTTTCGTGAGGCAGAAATTTTCCATCCACAGAATCAATATATTCCTTAACAATTATATGTAAGTGGGTGTAAGTGTAGATAGAATTAATATTATAAAAACATCCTAATATATTGAAGATACTGGAGTTGTTACAAAAGAAATTAATAAAAAGAGTTTAGGCGGTTGGAGATGCTAAATAAAACATAAGAACACAAGAGAATACATTACCTTTAATTCGGGTAACTCTTTTTGATTTGATCTCAAAGGCTTCCTTGGGAAGAAATCTTCCAAAAGTGAGGCTTATAGAAGTAATAGAGGGTTGTGGAGCGGCAAAATGATCAGGGGTTGGATGATCAAAAGGCTTGAGAGGTGTGGGTAAGGAGGTAGAGGTGGGGGCCTTTTATAAGAGGAGAGGAGGGGCACTCTTAGAAAGTTACAAAATGTTACATTATTTTTTCAAATGAGTTAAGAATTTTAATGGTCCCAAATTAATGTATTTAGATGATAAGGTGATAAGGGTTCGAAATCCACCAATACAATAGGTCTTTGACAAGTGTATGTTATAGTTTTAACATTATCGTTTCATTTTCTTTAAATCCTTTATTAATGAGGTAATTGCTGCATCATCATGATGTCATAAATAATTTAATTTATTTAATGTATAAAAATTATTAAAAAATACCATGATGTAGGAAATATTTTTAGCTTTCCAATTACTATTTATAGTCCAATATATTCTTTATGAAGACAAAATTAAAATTTTTTACTCAGGTTATACACTCTTTTCTATATTTAACTTTCTTTAAAAATAAAAAGATAAAAAGTATCTTCCAATCAAAAGTGACTACATGGGGTCATCAAGCATGAAACAAGGCATACCATGGTCGGCCATGAGACAAAAAGTAGAATTAGGACACAAGTTGGTGTCTTTTTATTATTATTATGATATTATTTTATTATCCTTAACTACCTGATTACTCATTAATCAAGATAATTAAAGATAATTACCGTCGTTACTTTTCAAAATGTCCAAAAAATAGTATTAATTACATAATTTAGACCTTATGATTCCAAATATTGAATTCATTTAACCAAATTCCATACATATAAATCTCAATAAATAATTTAAAAATAATTTCCGTTGTCAAAACAAATAGCGGGATTTTTTGAAACAATTTCTATGAAAATATTGGCATTAGTTTATGCCCAATTCCAAAGTGAAATTAATCCTAATTTCCACCATTGGATTAAATGGTAAAAATATATTCTATTTACACTTTAAATCCAATTAAAAATATAATCCAACCATATAATTAAATTAGATGAAAAAGCAGTTTGGATGTAAAATGCAGTATTTTTTCACTATTCATTAAAAAAATGAACATTGTCAGAAAAATACCAAAAATTTATCCAATGTAAATTTCAATGTCCCAATCTTAAATAATTTGTATATTTTGACAAATAGAGATTATAAAATTTTCAAAAGTTTGATTTAAAAATGGTTTTCCATCAAAAGGAAGTAAAACAATCTTTTAAAAATATTAGTGTATTCAATGATTAAGATTGGATTTATTCTCATTTTAATCCTCTAAAACACTATCTAATTCATAAGTTGACATAGATAAAAATATCTATTATTCCTTACATACTTTGGATGTTACAATCTGATAGTATTTTTTAAGGCTAGAACTTTTTGATATTATTTTTGGAATGTTATAATATTATAGTTTTAGAAAAAGGACAACCCATGGGATGGGTGAAAATGCGTTGCATCAGACAAGGTTGTGGGAATCGAACCCAAAACTGAAGTGTGATAAGCCTTTATGACCGAAAACTGGCCAACATGAAGTACCTGGTTAGTAAAAACTAGATTTATTTTATTAAGCGGTATGATAGATGAAGTATTAGTCCATTTTTGGAATCATATACGATTAACCTCACCAAAGATGGACTTATGTATATTTGAATACATTTTCTAACATTTTGTTTGAGACAGATGGAATGACCCATCATTCTATCACATGATCTGCTAACACTTCACGAAATACAAATTCAACTTCATTTCATTAAGAGATGATGTGAAAAATGTTCAAGGCACAAACAACAGTGAGATTGTACCAAAATCAAATAACTATTACCTTTAATTATTCTTCAAATTTAGGGAAATGATCTTGATAACCAAAAATGATGTCCTAGATCCCTCATATCCGATAAATCAGATGGTACATTAGATCATCACAATTTTATGGCTTTGTGATTGTTGGATTTTTCATAGCCATGTTCTCTACAACTCTCAATCAGAACATGATGGTTATATTTCTCTTCCATATCCATATTTTCGCCTATGTTCTACAATGTGGAATCCCAGTTATTAGTTAATTTGGGTTACCGTTAAATTTCATAATTTAGTTTTTATAGTTCATTATTGGTATTCCTTTTTAGGATCTGGGTTTTTATGAAAGAAACATTCAATTAGTAGACCATTTATAACCCTTACGAATTTCGAGGTTGAAATTCATTTTAAGGAGGGTAGAATGTCACAACCCAATATTTTATGAGAATTAATATATTTAATTTTATTTATGTCTTATTTCGTACCCTACACCAAAATTAGCTTGTGCAATACACAACACCGTATTAGCTTGCAGTATACGCAACACTATTCTTGGCTCGTATTATACACAATTTCAAGTTCGTTTTGTAGAAATTATTCTACGCAACATTAAGTATATATTTTGTTTAATGTATAAATTAAATAATTTGTGAATTATGTTATATGAAACAACAAATAATTCTTTCACAACACGCAACCTTTATATGGCTTTCATTACACACAATCGCGACCTTCCTCGATAGTGTGTGTTGTACTCAATACCGGGTTTCACTAAATAGCGATATATGGTTATAATATTACTATGAACTAGACGTTAGTAATAGTATCAAATACCTTTTGAATTTTATACCATTATTATTCATCTTACAAATTTTCTAGAACATGTTATGAGAACAAAATAAATTTTTCAGGTATAATAATTATTTTTCAAAAAATGAATTTTTGCCGCCTTTTGATGGAGCACACACTTTAAATATAGTTTTTGACATGTTTATAAGTTCAATTTGAAAAAAATAAAATTCTTCCTTGGAATCAAGATATAAAAATTTATTTTGGATAAATTTTTCATAATATTCTGATAACTTTAATATTTTAATGAATAGTAAAAACACTCTATATTTTAATTAAAAACAAATTTTTTCATCGCAATATTTTATATGGTTATTTTATATTTTTTATTTAATTCAATGTATATTTAGAATATATTTTTACCATTATTTAAAATTTTTGTCATTGTAATTAACTACACTTTGAAATTGGACATAAACAAGTGTCGAACTTTTGATAGTTATTGTTTCTTAAAAACACGATATTTGTATTGATAACGATAATTAATTTTAAATTTAATTAATTATACTTATATTCATTGAATTAGAAAAAATAGACATCATTTTTGAATTCATAATATCAAATATTTATTTAGATGAATTTTTGGTATTTTTCTGAAAAACTACAACTTTGGATGAATAGTGAAACCACATGATGATTGTTAAAAAACTGACTCTTTCATTTAAATGAAATTTTACCACTTTTGTGAATTGAGTTTCAAAAATCCGACATACATGGTTGTTATCTAGAAGTAAAATTTTGTTAAATAAGACGAAAATAATTTTTGATGAATAGTATCTTTTGACTTTTATTTACTGCGGTTAAAGGTAAATTCGGTAATTAAAGGTTAAAAGAATATTATAATAATTCAAAATTACCTTAAAACTTGTCCTAACCTTATTGGATGAGTATTGGCCGACCATAGGCCTCCATGGGTCGATTTTGGGACCCTATTGAGCCACTTGGTAGGGGTAATCACAATTTGGATTAATTAATTAAATGTAAAAACAAAATTGACATTAACAAAAATCTTTTAATAATTAATTTTTATAAGGGGTCATAAAATTTATTGTTTTAACTATAAATATTCATTGTAAAGATAAAAATATTCCCTATATGGTGGTTTTTTTTATTTTTATAAATCCAATAAATTCAATTATTTATGACACAATAGTGATGGAGTATTTACCTCATTAATAAATGATTCTAATAAATAAGATTATAATGATTAAAAGTATTGTCCAAAACATGTCCAGTTCTGATTGGATGATTTTATTTCGACCATTATTCATCTTATCATCATCTTTAATGATTTTTGGTCATTTTGAAACCGATGATAAGTTTATAATAAAATAGTATTTTCACACTTTCCAAAGGTGCCCCACTTCTCCCTTATAAAAGGGCACCTCCTCCCTCTCTACATTACACAACTTTGAGCCTTCAATATCAGCTAACCACTTCCCATTTATCTTATCAACATCCCTTGAAACATAGTAGGGGTTTTTGTGATCTCAAAATACCAACTATATTCACATAAGTGGATGTTTAAAGGAAGCACGTTGAGGAAGAGGTAATCTCTTCTACTGATTCTTTCAAGTCTCATCCTTCTTCTACATCGTATTATTTATTTATTTCATTTTAAAGTAATAACATAAGTATGACTCATATGCTAATATGATATTATAAAAATGAAACAACCCCATTTCAATTTCTATCCATACTACATAAAATGAAATCACCGCGCGTGTGTACATACAAAATATCATCTCCACGTCTTGGTGTAATTAGTTTTTCCATGACCACCTTAGTTGATGGGTATAATGGTGTAAAGAATAACTATATATGGTTATTATAACATCATACTGATTCTGATATATTATATCATTCACCCCAATTCTATTAAATAATTATGGGAACGATATCATCGCTCGTGCGTACGTACGGACTACTATCTCCAAGAACGCGATGAGATTCATTTTCCATGATTAACCACTCAATTATGATTATAAAGTGAATATATAATAAATAATCATTAATGATATTACATAATAATGATAGTAGTTTATATACATATATGTTTTATTTAATTAATTCCATTCAATTCAATAAGGAAACGAAAAAATCGTTCATTCGTACGTACGGCCTACCGCCTCCATGAACGATGTATTTCATTCCATTTATCGATCTATCATATATATTTATATAATGAATATATATTATATATAAATCATTTTTTACATTATTGAATTAAGTAAATCAGGATATCAGTAATTATATCATGGAAAAAAAATTGAAACATGTACGATAAATGAAACGATTTTACCCAAAACACTGCTTTAACATGGAATTTACAAAAGAACGGGTAATATAAAGTCATAAGTGAACCATATATTATATCATAACGAAGAATATCTTTTTTAATAATTAAATGACATTATTTAAATCATTATACCGGATGTTCAGATATGTACGAAGCATATCAGACCTAAGGTAAGGGATAATTATTCCAATCTCGTTCTTATCCGAGATTATTTATTCATAATGATTTACTGGGGTTATATTTTTCATCCATGTCCATAAAAATGTTTTCATAAACTGTTTAAAATTATTCCATGTATTTTTAAAGTAATTTTTACCCCTCTTTTACTTTTACATTGTGTTCTGGAAGGAACCTTTCTTTTGATTACCATATGATGAACTTTTTGACTTTTCCGTTAAAAGTACGAGGAGAATGTTTTTTTGTCTTATACGGCATGAACGGATTTTTACGGTTTCATAACACCTTATTTTCATGAAGATTACTCTACAATATTTCATGAATATTTTCAACAAAATTCTTTTCTTTTATAAATTATTGGCATTGTTTGAAAATGAAATGATTTTGAATAAGAAAAAATATTCTCCTCAAGAATTTATTCCAAGTGTTTTATCAAAACCATTTTCCATCTATGATAACATTATTTCATATGTGTATGTTTCAAGTATAATATCTATATTATTTACATGGTTTCACTTCTCTTATGATGAAATGATATCCATTTGTTTTATATGGATTATGTTATGATTGGATCATGTTTATGAAACCCATTTTATTCTTTGGGTTATGATGAATGATCTATGTTTATGTTTTGGCACATGTCAAAATGATTTTATTATGAGATGTGCGGGCCCTTTCTCAACCTCCAATGCATTGGATAAAGATTTATATCTCATTATATAGACATGGATGGAATGGAAAGTTAATCTGGTTTGGTGATACATGACTGAAATGATGAAAGAACTCGATCTAGCAAGGGACTTTGTCCACCAAGGTGGTCTTGGCAGCAATGCCTTGTCTACTATAGAAATAATATCATGTGCTTAATGGTTTTCCACAATTACATGTTTTCTTCCCATGCTATTTTATCCTGATTGATGTTCCATTATGAAATATGCCTTATGTACTTCCATGATTTATATCTTTTCTCAATATTTTGACGATTAGATTTTATGTTCATGTTTTTTCATTAAAAATGGTTATGGATTGTTTTATGTTCTCTTTGGTTACCCTTACTGAGAATTTGATCTCACCATTTATATTTTTTCTTTTCCCCAGGATATAAATAAAGGTTTTAGGTTAGAAAACAATAAGGGAAGATTATTATAGGAGATGTTGAAGATCTTTCACCATGATTAGAATTTTTTTTCTGAGTTTCTAAAGAACCTAAACTATTATGGTCCTCATGTGTTTGTTTTTTTTATGTATTAAGTATTCTGAAAAAGTAATGTTATGTCCATGTATGTCAAGTACAGGTCTATAAAATTGGATTCCATAATCATCCTTGATAATAATAAATTATAGAGTATATTATCAATCAAGGTCCTCATATTTTTATAAATTCTACACAAGTGGATATATTCATTCCACCTTGTTCGCATCCCGTATATTACTAAATTATTTATTTGGATACTCTTTACTACTATAAATATGAACCCAATCTACCATAGATGTCCACCTCTTCTTATTCATACATTTTTAGAATTTTTTACTGGTACTGTTGGAGAATTCTCCAATATTTGTTCAGGCTTCTCACAATTCATCAACTACATATTATGTGACTCTATTTTAATAAGGAATTTTCTTGTCTGTCATTTGTAAAGGTTTCTTATTATTATTCTCAAAAAATACCTATTTACATGTATTTCACTGAATAATATTCAATGTATTTCTTTCTGATATTTTAACTTTTGATTATTTTATTTTCAATACTAATTGTCTTGGTTATGTCATCTATAACGTTTCCACACAAAGACATTTTTTATAAGAGGAAACAATATTTTTTCTTTAATAAGAAAAAATATTAAGGTAAAAACGTATTGGCAATTTTTTTGGACATATTCATCCTATGATATTTCATTATTCACACACAAATTCATCATTTTTTTTATTTTTTTCCCATGGATTTTTCCAATTCCATGGATGTGGAATATTAATCAAATATTTTTATAATTTTTATCTAAATATTCCATAACACCAAAAAATAACTGTTGAATTTATATCATTTATGATTTCAAAAAAAAATATTGGTGAAAATTATTTAATATCTAAGCTATTACAAAATTTGTTTTTCTTTTTCTAGGGATAATTATTTTTCCAACAATATCTATCTCTCAAATACATGATAGTAATGTTATCATGTCATTCATCAGAAAAAAACACTTCATGTTTTGGTTATATTATTTATATTGTATGAATAAATATAATTTTTGTCAATATAATTATGAAAAATATTAATTTATTTAATTATGTTATAATTCAAAATAGTTTTGGATAAATTAGAGTAAAAATATGTAGTTTTTTAAAAACCATCATCCATTATCTTAAATGTTCATCCATATTTTGGACACCTAAATTATGCATCCTTCAATTCCTGAACCTTTGCACCCAATTCAAAAACACTATCCTATGAAATTATCTCAAGTTAAGATACTTTGATATTATATTCCTTGATTTATTTTATGAAATAAATCCATTAGATTCACTTATCTTCCATTTTTTCAAGTATATTGACTTGATTCTTTATATTTCAATTTTTTCTATGGTTGGAAACGTGTTCTGATATCATCATGTAATACATTTATATATATTCTTCTTACACATCACTAAATTTTATTTATTCATTGTTTTTAGCCTTATCGTTGAATGTCCAATGATTCTAGGAGTTAATTTAAACATTTTACTCAAACTATATATGACATTCCACATATTTTACCTACTCATTATACGTGTTATGATTTTTATTGAAATAATATTCTTCTTTATGATCTCTCACTCTTTTAATTTTTATTAGATCTTTTTATTCATATGTACTCTATATCCTAATCACTCTCATATTCATCATATATCACATATGGGAATTTAATAAAAAAATTATAATCTCAAAAAAAATTATATCATTTAATAAATATAATTCCTTGTAGTTTTCTTCATTCCTATTTTGATGTTCTTTGTGGTAAAATTCAATACCTTCTTATGTTTCTCATCTTTATCATTATAATTATATATATCACCAAGGTAAAAAAATTTCCTTCCTTGATTCATAATTTATTCATATCATATCCCTTCCATTATAACACTCTGTATTTTTTCACCTTATAATAAAAAATTAACAATATTTAAATAATCTATTTCAAATAAATATTTATCTTAGATGAAATATGATTTACCATCAAACTCAGCAGGAATTTATTCATAAATTTAGAGGTAATGGTTCAGTATTCTATTATTTCTCAAAATCCTCTAATATATCTAAAAATCTTATTCTCCCAAGGGAAATAACTAATAATTTTTCCATCATGGGATATACAAATATTTTCAAACATTTCCCACTAAAGTTTTCATTTGGAGTCATTAATAGTGAAATTACCATCAAAAAATTTCAAAAGCATGTCCTATAATTCAATGGTAGATTTATGTCATATAAATTTGGTACACATACTATTTTAATTAAAAATAAAAATTTAATTTATATATTTTCCACTTTGGAGAATATTTCTTTTGTTAAAAATTTAAATGGATTCATATTTTTAATGTGTAAAACTAACTAAATAATCATACTTTAATTGTTGGCCATCAGAGAGAATATAATGATTCTTGTTTCTATTCTAACCATCAAAATTATTTCCAAAAATATATATACCCAATTAACTAAAAAAAATTCAATCTTTCCATCTTCATCCATAGTCAAGAATGATTTTTTATAATGAAACTTGATTATCTCAGATGCCAATTGAATTTCCCTAGTTCAATTATATGAATATATGAGTAAGGGGTGAGTAAGTGATATTCATTTATTATTTCAAACTTTTAAAATCATCATATGAGGGTTGTTAAATTTTTATCCAAATTTTTTAATGTATCAGCCATATTCATATTCAACCAATAAATAATGAATAATTACATATGTATTTTTATAATATTAGACTCTAATATGGGTTACTAATCCATTGGTTTTGAGAAATATATTTCAACCAATAATAATATAAGAGAAGAATTAAAATGTATCTCACAAATAATATTGAATCTTCAACTTTGAAAATTCATAATAAATACTAATAATATTGTCTTTCACCTAGTAGTATCATTTACATGAATCCTACCATTTGAGTTATCTCCTAATAACTTTTCATGTCTATATTTGTGTACCACTAGATCTTTAATGAATCCCCATAAAGTGGAATTAGACTGATTCATTTATCTTTTATAATTTGACGACCAACCTTTCCATATTCAAGTCTATACAATTGGATCTTCTTATAAATTTGATTTATAGTCTTTTATCACAAAAAAATCTTAATATATTAATATATAGTGTATCAAATTTAATTTATCTTTTGAAACTGAAAATATTTATTATATCTATACTTATATTCTACATAATATTTTTCTCAGAAACTATTTCTTGTTCATTAAAATTTTTGATTCTAGTATTCTCATCTTACTATTCATCATATAACTTCAATATCACTATTCAATCTAGTGAACTCAACAATAATTAGGATAATATCACTACTTCTTCATCGAATGAACACGTTGATACTTCATTATTATATAATTTTTCTATATTTAATGAATAGTCACTACATCATATAATAGTTTTTAAAAATTTAGAGATGCATGTACTCTCATGAAAAAATATTATGAAATATAATGGATCCACCACTAGCATACTCAATAAAAATACATCATGATGTACTTCATCTATTTCGTATCCTACCTCAAATTAAATCTTCTTGTAACTACATATAAATTTAGCTTTAGTGTACTATACTCAATCCTAATACATAAAAATTAATATTTTAGATAATATTTTCTTTCAAGTGAAACAAAAAAATAGAATTTCATAAAATATATTTCGTAGACGTATTAGCTTGTATAGTAATCAAAAAAATTCTTGTCCATGAAACTGATGATTGTAATTAATCATTTCATAGACTATGAAAAAAATGGAATCATATATTTATAATAAATGTAATGTAAATACTGTGTAAAATTTCACTACATTAATATCTCTCTCTTTGCGTTATATATAGTGATTACTTTTTCAGTCAATTTGATAGGTGTATTTATAATAAAATCCCCCATATTAATCACTTTTACTCGAACCACCACACTATATATTCTCTTTGTCCTAATTTATATACGTTATATAGTATATATTATTATTCTAACTATAAGAAAATAAAACATCTCTCAGACCGGCATTCCCAATCTAATTCATTGCTTTACTTCTCCTAGACTCAATATTCATTTGAAAGATACATGTCAAAAATATATTACACACAATACCTAGAATATATATATAAACTAGGTTTCGGTAATGATCATAGGAATATGTGAGTAATTATACCACATTAGATAAAACAACCGTGGAATTATATTGGAATGAACTTCGAAAGATTTCATTTCATTTAAATGCACACATTTTTTTCATGACTAGATAACGGATAAAGGGACTCTGATAACTGAATGGAGAACAATATGAAACTACCTTTTTATTGAGTATGAATATCACATATCTATTGAAATCTATTATAGTCACCACATGATAGGATTCATCAATGCCACCTCATAATCGTGTTTTCACCCTAGCACCCCCTCCCACTTCTTGCACCCCTTAGGCCTGTATCGACCTATATTGGCCTCTCCTCGACTCTTCTATGGCAACTCTATGATGTTTCTCCCTTGAAAATTGGCGCCCCATGTCCATTGTGATGGGTTTTTGGGGTGGTGATACCACTAATGGAATAAATAAAAGTATTTATTATTTTTTAATACTTATTATATAAACTTTCCATTCCAAAATTTCATACTTTTGAAGCTCCCCCAATGAATAATGAATGTATACTACTAAGAAAATTATGAATGTAATTCTAAAAATCTTCAACATTATTCAGAAACTATTACTTCATAATTCACCATCATTCGTGAGAAATTTCAAGTGCTTACATTACCTTCATCATTATAATTCAAATTCATCAATTGCCCATTTAGACATCTACTTATCTTTAAATAAATCCTTTTTTAGGAATTTTTTCCCTTAGAAACTTCATTAAATTTCATTTAAATTAAGAATATAATAGTAATTGAAAAATAATTAACTATGTATTATTAAAGTAGAAACTCCTCAATATATCAACATTCATCTTCCTTGTACATTTTATTCATTCCTTATGATACATTGACAAAATTTAAAACATTTATTCTCAGCTATTAATTTGGGATCATTGAAATATTTATGGTGTTATGATGATTTATTGACATAATTATTTAATATTTTTTTTAATTTATTAGATTCATTAAATATAAATATATTGAATCATATATACTATGAAAAAAATTATTGTAAAATCTTTTTATCTTTCAATCTATAAATCCGTAATGATATTTCACTATATATTTTTATACATATATTATTTTTTAAATTACTTAAGTATATTATTTTTCATTATTTCCACTAACCCCGATTATTAATCCTAAAACATATCACTCTATAAAAAAAAATTTATTCTAAAAATATTTTTCCTCAAAACCTTTTCCATGAGATTTAGAATTTTAACTAGCCTTTACGCATAATAGTGGTATATATTTAGATTAAATCTTTCATCTATATTATTATGCAGTGATTCATCTATATATTTATTGAAAAAATGTTATAAAACCCCGGAATATGGAAAAGGAAAGTAGTTAATGACGAAATATTTTTCACATATAAAATTTTCTATAATATCTCAAGGGGACTAATAAAACATGGAACCATATTTCCATTATATGGAAATAATATGAAACCATTCCAATAAGAAATTGTTTAAAATAAAGGATCACTAACATAAAACATTAAATCATATCTATTATTCTACACATTACTTCTGCCTACATTAATGACCTTTTCATACTGTAGATTTTACATTATATCCATTTTTATATCATGAATAAAATCTAGTCCATGAAAAGTCATCTCACAAACTGATTACCAAAAATATGTAGTTTGAAATTATATTACATATGAATTAGCATAGGGTAATTTATGAGTAATCATTTGGTAACTATTATTATGGAATAATGCAAACAAATAAATCTGATGATAATAATTTTTTGTAAATAATTTAAACATGATTTGAACACATCCTTAAATATTGAGGTATTAATTATACATTTATGATTGGATTTATCCTGATAAGAAGTAATAAGATATAATATTTTTTCAAGCACCCATTAATGATTCATGAGAAACATTCATGTAAACTTTAGATCTTTATCAAAGAAAATATATATTAGTTCTTCATAAGGCAATCTAGTTCCCTTATATAGAGATTACAATGATGATCAAGAGATAAAAATACATAGGTATTCATGAAATGGATTGTTTCTTCCAGATGCATGGCCATAACCCATATATCCTTATGGCACCTCAATGTTTTTGAAATTCTCATTGTGTAATCAAAAACTGTATTATGATGCATCAATACATGAATGGATAATGATTATTCTATTCCATGAATAAATCTAACTACAATTTTACTTTTTAGGACACTCTTTGTATTGATTAATTGTCAATTGTCTCAAACATCATGTTTTCTTAGTAACAATTCCTTCAATTATCCATGTGAATTCTTATGCTCCCATGAGGTATAGATAATGTTTGATTAAGGGAAATAGTTATGAATTATATTTTTATCTTAGGAATACATAGACCACATAATAAATCTTTAGTTGTTATATCATCTAAATAAAAAATTCCAGATATAATAATTATTTTTATACATTAAAAAAATATAACAATCTATTAATGGAATAAATGTGGAATGACTCACATCATTTTTTTTGATGTTGTAGTCTATGTGCATTAATGAATAATGTTGTCATTTTACAATGGATCGAAAGGTAAGAATGTATATGATAAATTATATTTTCATCATGATAATTACGTCATGAATATCATTTCTATTAATTATATTACATAATATAAATCCTTGTGAGGTATTGATGAAAAATAAATCAAATCATTTGTGGGTGTGGAAATCCACATGTATACATGTGCCATGTCTCATATTCTTAAATGATGGAAAACGAGGTGAAACGGGTTTGTACCATAATGATAATAACATTTTTGAATATGTATGAAAGTGATGTTATTATTTATTTGTGGATAAATAATTTTTATGTTGGAGGATGAATAAATATACTTTATAAAGGTCAGTTATGATATATTCCATCTCCTCAGATAACAAATTTTTCATATAGATGAATACTTCTAGATTTGGAATATTAGTAAGAATATAACATCAAGGATTTATGATTGATGTTGTGTGTGGATATTTTTAGGTAATTTCATAACGAGATTCAAAAAATGTTTCATGAGGATTGGATATTAGGTTTTCTTCTATATGTGAGGGGAGCGTCACTCTTGGAATTACCTGAAGTATTAAATTAATATAAATTAAACATCCTAGAAAATGGAATAAAATTGAAATAGTTAAATAAAGTATAAAGATTAGTTTAAATATCCACATCTAATAAAATATGGACATGTATATTTTAATTTTTTACCCTTTACGCTTAGTTATTACTACATGTTGAACCATTTGATGATTACTACAATGTCGTTTTTTATATATTAATGGAGTAGTGATACATAACTAATGTAACGTCCCGGTTCCAGAAGCCACCTAGAGGTGCCTAGTACCCGGATGGTCACATGGCCCCAAGCGCATTTCCCCAAATTCAAGAGGCTTCCGACTAGCAGTGAGGGCATTGGGTGTGATAATGTGAAAATAATCCCTCATTGGTAGAGTAAACAATGAATGTAAACAAAACAAGCAATAGCATATGTAGTAAATATCCAACAACAATATACAAATAAACAGCGGAAGACTAAAACGATAAACCACTAGATCACATATGTATATATGAAATGATGCAGGACACATATATAGGAAAATAGTGAAATAAGTCATAATGCTAGAAATACAAATAGTTCCAAAACAAGTAAAAAAGAACAGATAAACAGCTCATTTGCATCGCAAGCCTACGCTTGGTCCCATGCTCTCATACTCTGAAGCAATCAAGTACCTGAAGTCAAAGGGTGCTTGCCCTTGTCTACATCTACAACAACATAGTCTGTTTGGGCCCAAAAGCATGACCCAAACAGGGAGTGAGACTAAATCCTAGTACGCAACCACCCGAGATCTGTTCCTCATAGTCAGTGAGTATATGGAAGGTAATATTATGTTAATTAGTAAATAGTAAGAGTAAACAGTAGAAAGTAATCAGTATATATTAACAGGATGATACACAACAGTAATCCATCCATAGAACAACAAGCAGCATTGAAGAAAACAACAAACCACAACAGTAAACCCTCAGGGAAGTACTCGTAGCCAACCCCTCTGGTCCTATACAAGAGAAAACAACAACCCTCTAGGGAGTTCACTCAGCCTAAACCCTCTGGTTTTGTCATACAAAATTATAAGACTCTCTGGGGAAGCTCACTCGGTCAATTCCCCTTATTGTCTAGGGTAGTCAGGGACTCTCTGAAGAAGATCTTGTGGTCTAACCCTATTATAGCCTCATGGTCTATAAGCTCTCTAAGGATGCTCACTCAGTCAATTCTTCATATAGTCTCAAGTCTATCACATACTATCTAAATGAAGATCACTCAGTCAATTCCTTCTCTAGCATGGAAAGTTTTTAAAGACATTCAAAAAAATAATGAATCTCTAGGAAGCACACTCGGTCAATCCCCTATAGTCTATAATATCCAAGACTCTCTGCGAAGCTCACTCGGTCTATCCCCTGTAGTCTATAATGTCGAAGACTCTCTGAGGAAGCTCACTTGGTCTACCTTCCTATAGTCTATAATATTCAGGACTCTCTGGGAAACTCACTCAGCATATCCCTTATAGTCTATATCACTAGGTTCTCACATTCATGTTCCATTCAGTGCAAAATAATTCTATAAGTCCAAGGTATACCTATGGGGCTAATTGGCTATCCATTATACTGAACAAGAAGCATGTTAAGAATATCATTCCACCCTACAGTCACAAGGCATGGAGAATATGTATAATGGCCAAAGGCTTACAAGACCCAAAGGTCATAACAGAACAAGGCATGGAAAACCATCTAATCACAGCAATTATCCTCATACAAGATCAATTTACCTCTATACAAGAAAACAAGAAAGGCATGAAAACAACAGGGGAAAAACAGTACACATGCAATACCCCATTCACGGGTATTGGTTGGAATTTTCACATAAAACTCAAAGACTTCGAAAGGTAAGGCACAAACCACCTAAACTGATTCTAGGAGATATATATACTTGAACCACCAGGCTTGATTTTCAATATAAATGCATAGATATATGGAAACACACAAAACGTTCAACCCATGATATCTTGAGAACGAGGGAAAATCATGGAATGAAACTCAAGAAGAAGTAAGAGCTCACCGTTTTAGTTCCAACACAATCGAAGGCTGTCGATTTGGAAAACAGACGGGGGCTCGAGGGCTCAGAGGATGTTCATGTTCGTACAGATGCTCCCGATCGAAGAACCTAGAGAAGAAGATGATTCCTTTGATTAGGTGTGACCCCGGTCCGTTTAATGAAAAAAAATAAAGTACACGGTGTTTACTTCTAGAGTGCAGGGCGTATACTTATCTTTTCCATACTCCACTTTAAGCGACCTCCACATCATCCCTACACACCAAGTGTGTGACCGGGACATGGCCAACAGATGGCCTTATGCGGCATAAAAGTATACGGTGTGTACTTATAAAATACACAACGTGGACTTTGGAAATTTACGGATTTTCCCATTTTTTCTCAAAAACAACCATAAAAATAAAGACATAACTGAAACGAAGATCTGTGTTCTTAAAAACATACCCCTTTAAAAAAATGTGTCCCCAAATTTCTTTAGCGAGTCACAATAGAGGATACCCCGAACAACTCTGGCTATTGCGATCGTACATCGGCCTCCCCCTCCCAAGTCTTGTCCTATACTCGCCTGTGCTACCATAGCACCCGTACCAGATGAACAGACCAACCACGAAGAAACGTCGTACTACGATTGACAATCCAGATAGGATGCTTCTAAAATAACGCATCCCCTTCGAGCTCAACCTCCTCGATTTGAAATACAAGATACAAGTCTGAAAAGTAACTTCGGAGATGAGAAACATGGAAGACGTCATGCATATCCTGGTACCTATGAGGCAACTGCAACTGATAGGCAACCGGCCCAACTCTCTCCAACACCTCAAACGACCTGAAATACCATGGTGAAAGCTCACCCTATCCTTGAATCCTCTTCTGTCCCAACCTCAGCGAGACACGTAGGAAAACCTGATCCCCGACCTCGAACACCAGATGTCATCTCCACTAATTAGCATAATACATCTGTCGAGACTATGCTATAGCCATAATCTTCCAAATCAACCCTATCTACTCTGAGGTCTTCTGAAAAAGACAAGGTCCCAGAAAAGCTGCCTCTCCGGCCTCCAGCCAGCAAAAAGGTGACTGGCATTGCCTACCGTACAACGCCTCGTACGGTTCCATCTGAATAGTCTCCTGAAAACTGTTGCTATTGGAGAACTCCTCACGAGGAAAATGCTTCTCCCATGAACCTCCAAAGTCAAGAATTCAACCTTAGAGCATATCCTCAAGCACTTGGATCCTTCACATGGACTGGAAATCTATCTGGGGATGATATGTTGTACTCAAAAGTACCTGTGTACCTAAAGCCTTCTGAAGCCGCTACAAGATCGGTGAAGTAAAACGCACATCCTTGTATGAAAAAATGGAGTGCAGTTCTCCATGCATACATACAATCTCTCGGATGTACAATGATCCCATATCATCAACACTAAAGGACTCCTTGATCAGAAAGAAGAGATCAACCTTCGTAAGTCTGTTGATGACTACCGAAACAACATAATTCCCTCGAGGAGACCTTGGAAACACGGTCACGATGTCCATCGCAACATCATTCCATTTCCACTCAGGAATGGGTAACTGCTGTAAAAGACCTTCTGGTCGCTGATTCTACTCTTTCACCTGCTGACAAGTAGAACATCTCATGATGAACCTAGCTACATCGCTCTTCATACCTGGCCACTAGTACTGGCAGTGTAGATCAAGATATATCTTGGTGACACAAGGATGAACTTCCCAAATAGAGGAATGAAAATCCTGCATCAGCTCCTCGTGTATGTCTTTTGGCACCCATACTCACCACTAGAAACGCAAGATATCATCCTCACCCACTGTCCATCTAGGAAGAGGGTCCTCTCGTGACACACTCTACCATAGGACTACACTTTCTGAGTCTGATAGCTTCCTCATATTTACCCAATTAAGAATGGTAGAGGTAACCACTAAATATGATAGAAAAGTCTGCCCATGTTTTCCTTGCACCTCCAAATGCATCTCACAGAATTGAGCCATAAGCTTCCACTAATTGATGGCCTCTTGAACTGCCTGAATCTGAGTACTTCTACTCAATGTATCAGCCACTTCTTTGACCGTTCCACGCGTATATGCATGCTCAAAGCCCATGGACTGAAGATACTCGACCCACCTATAATATCTCAGATTCCGATCATGCTGAGTGAATATGTACTTGATACTCTTATGGTCAGTGAAAACCACAAAGTTCTCTCCCAGAAGGTAATGTATCCAATAGGGTAAGGCATGAACGACAACTGCTAACTCCAAATCATGCATCGGGTAGTTCCTCTAATTTGTACTCAACTACTGAGACCCGTATGCAACGACCCCATCTCCATGCAAAATCACGGCTCCTGACCCGATACTTGAAGCACCGCAGTAAACAGTGTAGCACTTGCCTGGCATTGTCAATACTAGTATCGGTGCTGTCGTCAGCCTCCATTTCATCTCCTGAAAGGCTATCTCACAAGAATCTGACCATAAGAACGTTGTCCTTTTCTTGGTAAGACCTATAAATGGTGCTTTTTGGCATGAGAATTCATGAATAAATCTCATATAGTATCTAGCCAGCTCTAGAAAAATATGCACCTTAAAGACGTTCTTCGACTGCTCTCAAGAAACTATAGCTCTCACTTCCTCTGGGTCCACTGATACTCCTGCCTATTAGATGATGTGACCTATGAAGTGAATCTGATCCATCCAAAAATAGCACATCGAGAGTTTAGCATAAATTTGATGCTCATCCAGTGTACTCAATACGATCTCATGATGGGTAGCATGGTCGTGTCGAGTGTGGAAGAACACCAAGATATCATCCACAAAAAACCTCCATGAAGGAATCCAAGTATTGATGGAACACACGGTTCATCAGTGCCCTAAAAGAGGCCGGTGCATTCCTGAGACCGAAATTCATTACCATATACTCATATAGACCATACCTACTCCTGAAGGCTATAAGATGTATATCTGACGGTCTAACGCGCAACTGATGATAACCAGACCTCAAATCAATCTCCAAGAACACCAGGGCTCCTCAAAGGTGATCAAAGAGGTCATAGATCCTCGAAAAGGGATAACGGTTCTTTACCGTAAACTAGTTCATCTTCCAATAATCCATGCAAAGTCGAAGGGTACCGTCTACCATCTTCGCAAAAAGGACATGAGAACCTCAAGGGGAAGTACATGGTCAGATGAAACCCTTTGCCTAAAACATCTCCAAATACTTCTTGAGCTCCTTCAACTTAGGTGTATCCATTTAATATGGAGTAATGGACACCGGTTCCAGTCCTATCACGAGATCAATGGAAAAGTCTACCTCATGCTCCGAGGGAAAACCTGAAAAGTTCTCTGGAATGACATCCCTGAAACGATCTTCCACTGGAGGAAAGTATAACTGTTATGTCCCCTTGTCATCTAGATAAATACTTACAATCTAGGTTATAACTCCTCTTAGCCCATGATGCTCTGGTCCAGCTCTACCCGTGTGGACATCCCACTCGCCTCAATATTGAATGATCCTCCCTTTGGTGATATGAAAATCACCCTGCGGCAATATCAATCGATGACTTCCTGGAAGGGATCTAACCAGTCCATACCGAGAATGACATTATTTCCTGTCATCTCTTGGACATTGAGGTCCCATAAGAAGTGACACCTTGTAACCTCAAGAGGGAACTCTCTACACTGACGTACAGTAGTCTTCCTTATTCCCAACGGTTTATCAAGAGTCAACATGTCAGCAGAAGAAATGATACAGAGCCAAAGGCTCTTCACAATAATAATAGAGATAAATCTATGTGATTCACTAGTATCTAAAATAGCTGAAGATAAAAGTGAGGCTACTAAGATCATACCTCGAACTGTAGAAGGGATAGGATCTTGCTCTTGATAGGTCTACTCCATGACGAATGTATGGCCTGTACTGCAACCTTATGCCACTGGGTGACCACTCTGAGTTGATCCACTCTACTTTCGCTGGTAAACTGGTGAATGACCACCACGATCACGACCTCTACCTCTCCCCAAAAGGACGAAAGAACTACAGTTCCTGGACTGGTGAGAAACTAGCCATATATATTATGTATGCGGGGGTCATAGAAGAACCCCTACCACCATCTGTAGGTGAGATGATCTGATAAAAACATTGAAGATGGCCCATCTTGCCGCAAGATTGGCACGACAGTGGGTCTCTCTGACACTGAGGCCTACAATGCCAGCTGCTAACAAACTGGTAACATACATTCGAGATACTCAAAGATATATTCCACCAACCCTAATCTCCTCAAGTAGGCTCCATGCGGCACTTCCTACTATCAGTAGGAGGAACACTGACTCTGGATGTCGAAATTCCCTGGCTCACTGCTCCATAATCTCTTAGATTGTGCTCAGTGATCAGCGCCTGGTTGAAGATCAAGGATATTGAATTCAACATGAAGATATTCACCAGAGAATGGATCTCCTTCCTGAGACCATACTCAAAATTCTTAGTAGAGGAACTACTCATCACCTGCTAGAATAGGCATGAAGCACTGTAGCTCGGTAAAATGAGACGAGTACTCCATAACAAAATGAGTACCCTGGTCGAGACTCATAAACTCCCGGGCTCGTTCAGCCCTCAAGGACTTTGGATAGAATCAATCGTAAAAGATTTTCCGAAACACATCCAAAGTCATACTCTTCTCGCACCCTGACTGTGATATCAGCTCCCACTACCTCTTGGTGGTGTCTCATATCATATAAGTATCCAGCTTTAACCATTTCTCTGGAGGTATCTCCAGATGATCGGAGATCGTCAGCATGGCCCCTTTACATGACTCTGCAGCCTGGGTTCCTCCATCCCCTATGAAAGTAAGGGGATTCTGATACTGGAAATCCCGCGCCAACTCATCCATTGACGGGATAGGAGGTAGCGCTCCCTGAAAGGTCTGTATCATCCACAGGAAGTCCTCCCTCAACTATGCATCGGCTCCTGCAACGGGCATAACTGCTGGTTCCAAGGCTGGAACAGCAGGAGAATCTGGAAGAGGTCCCTAATTGGCCATATCCAGTGTCTGATCACCGTCTGGAAGCTGACATATGACTGGAGCACATCTTAGAGGCATAGCTCTGGAGGATCAAAAGAACACCATAGATCATGATTTTCAAGGAGCTAGAACACAAGAGTAAAAAAATGGGAACAGGAGGAAGAAAAACTCATGTTTCACTAAGCATGACTACATGGCGTGTATAAAACTACACAGTGTGCTCTTTAAGGCCATTCACATGGGCATGTACTTCTTCCACCTTTGGACATGTAACACCACAGACTACAAGGCGTTTTGTCCCCACACACAGCATGTACTTCATCTCTATTCCCCTACCTGAGTATCTTTAAAAGGAAAACTCACACAGTTCTCTTAACCCTAGACTACATGGCTTGTCCACTAAGGACATGACGTGTACTAGACAAGGTTTCAGCGACCCGTGTTGATAGTTACACGGCCTGCTACATGGCTGACCCTTTACACGGCATGTTCTGAACAAACACAGTGTGTATAGGAGAGATAACTGCATCCTGTGTTGTTTGTGACACAGCTGGATACCTAGAAGAATACTAAACTACATGTTCGTACCAAACATGGCGTGCACTACACGAGCTTCCCCGACCCGTGTTGTTAGTGACACAACTCACTACTACACGATGTGTAACGACTATACACAGCGTGTTTCTGAACACTTTTCCCCACCCCGTGTTTCTGATCACACAGTCAGTGAGATGGTTTAAAACTACATGGAGTGTAGTCAAGTACACACCATGTAATTGGGGTTTTTTCTAGGCAGTAGCTTAGAAACTGAACTAAATCCCAGAAAACACTAATAAACAAACATGATGGTGCCAAATTCTAGTTCGTGAGGGCCCACACTCCCCCCAAACCAAATCATGGCATCTCCTACATATCCTATACAAGGGAAAGAGGTAAATTATCCACCAAGTTCTGATTCACGAGGGCCCATAGCACCTCAAGAACCAAAATTTGGCATTCATTTAATCAAGGACCAATACAAACAATTCCTCTATCAAACTGAAGGGATTCTATCAAAGCATCTATCACAACTGCATGCATAATCTAAACAATGTCTATCAGAACAACATGAAATAACTAATGCACCCTAGATGGCATGGAAATAATGCATGGCCTGTGATTTATTACAAGACCCTATATGATGCATGAGGTGGCATACCCTCATCTCGTCGGGTTGTGACAGAAATAGAACCGCACTAGAACAACAATAACAACACAAGGCATGTGAATCAGACGAGGTGAAATCATATAAACAGAAAAATCTCAAACCAGAAAACTATAATAACGAAGTAGATTGGATTTTCCCTGTACATGGGTTAGCTACTCCAGGGCACAACTTATTACCATGCACCGAATCTGTCTATTCCCTGGATAAATTCTCCAAACAGTAAATCAAAAAAAAAAAATCTCTCTAATACCACATTGTAATGTCTTGGTCCCAAATGCCACCCAGAGGCGCCCCATACCTGTTTGGTCACTTAGCCTCAAGCGAATTTCCCCAAACGCCAGAGGCTGCTGACTAGCAGCGAGGGCCTTGGGAGTGATAGTGGGGAAACTATGCCCCCATTGGCAGTGTACACATCCTGTGTAAACAAATCATGTAATAGGGGAAGCAATAAATATCCATCAACAACGCACAATTAAACACCCAAAGTCTAAAATGATAAACCACAAGAGAAAATATTTATATATGAAATGATGCATGATACATATCTAGGAAAATAGCGAAAAAGTCCAAAATGATGTAAATAAAAATAGTTCCCAAACAAGAACAAAAGAACAGAAAAATAGATCTTCAGCATTGCAAACCTAAACATGGTCCCATGTTATCCTTCTCCAAAGCAATCAAGTACCCGAAGTCGAAGGACTATTTCCCTTGTCTATACCTGCAACAACATAGTCTCTTTGGGCCCAAATAAATGACCCAAACAGGGTGTGAGACTAAATCCCAGTATGCAACCACCTGAAGATATTTTCCTTGCAGTTAGTGAGTATATGGCTGGTAATAGTATAATAAGCAGTAAATAGTAACAATAAATAGCAGGCAGTAATCAGTAAGTAGTAACGATATGATACATGATAGTAATCCATCCGCAGAATAATAATCAATAGTGAAGAAAACAGCTAACCACAATAGGAACCCCTCTGGGAAGTACTTAGATCCAACCCCTCTGGTCCTATCCAAGAAATATGAAAAGCCCTCTGGGTAGTGCACTCAGCCTAAACCCTATGGTTTGGCCCTACTATATTATAAGACGCTCTAGGGAAGCTCGCTTGTTCAATTCCCATTATAGTCTAGGGTAGTCAGGGACTATCTAAGGATGATCATACAATCTAACCCTCTTATAGCCTAAAGGTCTAGGAACTTTCTAAAGAATCTCACTTAGTCTATTCCTTCTATATTATCAGGGCTATCAAAAACTCTCTAAGGAAGCCCACTCAGTCACTTCCTTCTATAGACTGGAAAGGTTTTAATGAAATTAAAAAAAATGAAGACTCTCTAGGAAGCTCACGTAGTCTATCCCCTATAGTATGTAATATCCAAGACTCTCTGGGAAGCTCACTCAGTCTATCCCCTATAGACTATAATGTCCATGACTCTCTGAGGAAGCTCACTCGGTCTACCCTTCTGTAGTCTATGATATTCAAGACCCTTTGGGAAGCTCAATCAGTCTATCCCTTATAGTCTATTGCACCAGGTTCTCATAGTCTTGTGCCATAAAGTGTATAATAATTCTATAAGCATAAAGTATATCTATAGTGATACATGGCTAACCATTATACAGAATAACATGCATGTCAATAATATCATTCCACCCTACAGTTACAAGGCATGGAGAATAGGTATAACAGGAAAAGGCTAACAAGACCCAAAGGTCGTAACAGAACAAGGCATGTAAAAACGTCCTAGCATAGTAATTATCCTGATACGAGATAAGTTTTACTTTATACAAGAAAAGAAGCAAGGAAGGAAACCAACAAGGGAAAAACGGTAAACACGCAATTCCCCATTCATGGGTAATGGTGTGAATTTGCACATAAAACTCATAGTCTTCGAAAGGCTAGGCACAAACCACCTACCTTGATTCAAGGATATATATATATAATTGAACCACAATGCTTGATTCTCCATAGAACTACATAGTTCTACGAAAACTCACAAAAATTTCAACCCAAAAAATCTTGAGAAAGAGGGAAATTCATGGAATTAAACTCAAGAAGAAGGAAGAGATCACTGATGCGGTTTCGATGCAATCGACGACGGTCGATTAGACAAACAGACTAAAGCTCGGGGGCTCGGAGGATGTTCACGGATGTACAGATGCTCCCAGTTGAAGAACCTAGAGAAGAAGAAGAATATGTCAATTAGGTATGACCCGGTCCATTTAATGACAAATATAAAGTACATGGCGTGTAGTTCTTGAGTACACGGTGTGTACTTAGATTTTCCGTACTCTTCTTTAAGCGGCCTCCATATCGCCCCCTACACACCATGTGTGTGGCCCGGACATGTCCAGCACACTACCTTATGTGACATCAAAGTACACAGCATGTTCTTAAAAAGTACATGGCGTGTACTTTGGAAATTTATATATTTTACTCTTTTTCTCAAAAACGACTTGAAAAGGAAAAACATAGTTGAAATTAAGATCCAGGTTCTGACAAATAAGGTCAAATGTTACTGCACCATCAATTGAATTTGTGAATAGAAATTTCATGTTTTTAGTGAATGGTTTGTAGGAATCATTATGTAATACACTACTGATTATTTCTTTGAAATACACTTGAATAATCATACATTGATCACTCCCATTTTTGACATATATATAGTAATCAAATCAACCACACTAAAATTTATCATTATCAGATGCTGAGAATATCTTGAATATGAATATCATAGTTCCTACAAGAATTTGTATAAAAAAATCTCGAACCTAAATTTTTGTTTATAATATCCATGGAAAATAAAACAAAATTATTGTTCGACTTTTTTATATTCTACTAGAACCCCATTAAGAAGTTATGAAAATAAATTTATCGAGAGAATGTTGACTTTACTTTTCACTATTAGGGGAATAAATAACCTAATTGTCTCAATTATGGAAATAGATGTTATTATTTCTCAAAAATGTATTTCCTAAATCTGGGGGAATCCCTTACACAGTAGTCCCACATTTTTGTGAATTACCACACCATCATTATTCAATGTTTCTTATGGCCATTTAGGTACCTTGGTGATTCTTATCTATTAACATCCAAAAAAATTCATCTGTTTGATTCTATTAATTTTAGTCGGCCTCTTCCTTCATATAATGAAGCCCATATTAATCCACATTTTTTTCTCTAAAATATCATTTATCTAACTAAGAAATAATGGATTTTTTCTATATATTAATCTATCATCATGTTTCATGTGCAACTGTATATTCAATAAATATGTAATTGTTTTCAATTTCATCTTGTCTCTTCATATTTTGTGCATTTACATGTATTGAATCATCCTTCTTATCATTATTTTCTTCTCTGGAATCATAATTTTCCACTTTTACTCTCACTGAGTCAATTTTTTCCACATTACTGTAATTAGAAAATTTTCCACTCAATTGTGGTTGATTATATTCATTTTCTACTAAAATAACACCATTGCATTCAACCACTGTTCGTATCGTCATTTCAACACATTTATGTTATTTTTTATCATTGTGTATCTATGTAATATCCCATCATCTACATGGGACAAAAAATTCATGTGATTAATCATATTTAGAATCATACATGAAATTTTAATGAATTTAATAAATCTTAACACCATATTATTTTAATACCATAAATCATATGGAGTCATTAATTCTATTGAAAATATAAAATCTATATAGGATTTGTATTATTATTTCATGACTTATTCCATAAATAACTACTTATCTAGGTTTATGTCAATAACAATTTTTATATGCATATTATTTATGATAATATTTTTCCTCTCAATGATTGAATTTGTTGGAAGAGTTATTTCTATTGAAAATTATTCCATTACCGCAAATTTCTCAAGATACTAAAACACTTATATATTTATGAATTCAATACCATTTACATTTTATAAAATCAATATCTTATGTCCAATAAACCGTTGATATTATCTATGATATTTCAATATCAAACTGAACACCTTGGACTTGTGAGAAATGATAAGTATCCAAGTCATCCTATTGAATTCATCTGTGAAAAGAACATAAACCCTCTACCCATCAAACATATCATGGTGTTATAGGTCCACACACATATGAAAGAACCAGTTAACAAATTTTTTAAAACTTCTATTATTCTGCATTTTATGTATTTAAAATAAAATATTAATTTTGGTATGAATTTCATGTATGCATATGGTCATGTGATTCTTTGCATAGATCTTGTGTAGTGTCATATTTTTTTGTAAATTATTTTTTCAAATACCCATCATTATCAGTAATTTTTTATTACCATACCATAATTATAGTGATTTATAATTTTTTTAAACTTACCATTATTGGTTTGATATTTATTTTTCCACTTTTTAAATTGTAATTTCAATAGATTGATTGTATTCTCTAAAGGTTATAATTGGTCTATAGTTATAATAAAAAACTCAAGAAAATGTGGCAAAAATCTTAAACATATTTTTTATGGTCTAGTGACATCATAATGAATGGAAATAGATGATTTATAATTATCATGTTCTATGGAATCACATACATTTATACTTCTTCCCATGAAATTCACACATCGGGATCTTATATAAATAATATTTGGAAGATGCACTAACTAATAGGAACACCACACATTCCAATATTCATTAGTAGTTCATATCACAAAACATATTTATTAGTATCCTATCATGAGATTATTATCTATGTAAACTAATTTGGATGGATTTTGATTCTTGTAAATAACGATGCTAGTTCTATATTAGTGAGGTAGACTGTGTTTGTTGTTTCATTCATTTTATGAATTAAATTTGATAATAAAGAAATAATTTCTAATTTCAGATTTAAATATATATATTGTGCCTAGTTGGCTAGGTTGATAGTACCTCAACTAAGTCCATAAATATGTTATTAGAAGGTATGTTCATTTAGTATGGTTATTGAAAAATAAATCAAGAAAATATAATGAAATAATTTTTTTCATCCTAAATTATGGGATATAATGATATAAAGATATTTTATTACACACAGTGAGATCATGGTAAGGTTGTAATTATTTTGAATATTCATTTTCACTTTAAGTGGATTCATAGGGTTCTAGACTCTTATCCTACTCTATAAATATTAATCAATTCTATCTTGATATGGTCCAAGATGGTGTTACAGAAAACCATATTAATGATTTTTCCATATTACGATGAACATGTGTATCAAAAATGGTGGGCCCAGATAAGGGGTCATAGAGTTTTTCATGTATTATAAATCGCTATTAATTTATGAATTCATTTTTATTTTAGTATACAACAATTGGGATGAATTTAGGTATTCAAATTATTCAAAAGTTAGTATGTGAATTCATGGAAGCATATTATACAAATTAATATTATCTTAATATTCATGGTTGTATTAATATTGTGGTAATTATGTTTTGAGTTATTGACATAGTTTTATCACAAATTTTTTTATCATATAATAAAAAAGGTGATAAAATAAAAATTATTCTTATGATGTAGTTGTATATTTTTTACAATTAATTTATCTTTCACTTAGTTGGTGTTGGTTATATAGGGCCAGGGAACACAGTTTTGGTAATTTACTACGAAATATATAATTACAATAAAGACTGTCATTATAGTAATGTTAATTCTAATGGATTGATATATCCTCGATCCTTTTATCTCTTTTTATAGATATAAATACATTGTTCGACAAATTGATATAATAACATATTTTAATATGAGTGGAATGTAGTCAAAGTGTTCATTGTAACACTAAAGGATTCATCATAGTTCTGTGATAGAACTATGATTTTTATTTTTTCTATACATATAGACTATTTATGTAAATTAGGATGATCTATATAGGTTCAAGCTCAGAACCATCAAGAAATAACTACCAATGATGAAGAATAGTTGGACTCCCTCCGACTTAAATGTGGCATTCAATATTTTAATTTTTTTTCTTTATTAAATTGATTTGAGATCATGAGAGATAAAATAATCCTTGGATAAATAATGATATCCATCACTCTAATGATGAAAATTTTATAATCCCCAACTCATCATCTTCTACAATGATCCCCTGTACCTGCATCAATTCACCAGAACATAAAAATATGATTGGCATAAGTAGATTAAAGTTTCATGTTAAATCCTATTTTCATCCCCTATATATAGAAGTTACATATATTATTCCCAAATATCATTGTAAATATTACCATTCATTCATTTTTTCTACAAAATTATTTCATTATTTCTTCCATTAATTATTAAAAAAATCATTGTAATGCTTATATAGTTTACTGATTCAAAAAGGTGAATCACACATAGAAAGTTGTGATTTCAACATTCAACAATCAAGACATTGACAGCCCTTATAATATCTTTTTGGATATGGTCATTCTTGATATAATAATCATCAGGACATAATCATTTCCATATCTAATGATACAATACTTTTTATACATGGTTCCTATCACCAAATCCATATTTTTTAACATATAAATGTTTTATAAGCTATAAATTACACTTATTTCAGAATAATATGATTCTTTAATTGAAATATCTATAACCACTGCAGTACTATCTCATTTCTACTTTGATCCATGTATCTATATTCATGCATGAATTTGATTGGTCTTCTTCACCTACCTAAGCTTGTGATAGATCAATATCATCATGTAGCGGGGAAAATCGATGTTGGACATTCACCTCATTTCATGATTCTGTGATATGCTTGTTATGACTACCTTGGATCTACATCGTGATAGTCCATATCATTGTTGATGAGAAATATCTAGTCATGTTATAAATATTCAAAACTATAAACAAGTAATGTGTAAATAATTTATGTAATATTGAACACTTTTTGGACACCTTTATTTCCCTTTTTAACATAATTTTCTTCAAATGGAATATAAATGATTACAGTATCCAATATTTCCATTGAAATGACACCATATACAATTTATATTCCTATATATCATTTCATCAAGATATATTATTCCTTTGGGTTTAATGAAAGTTAAGATTACAATTTGAATCCAAATTAGTTTTTATTCATATATTAGGTGATTATGGTTTGAAATAAATAATCATAGATTTCTATTCAATATCAAGCCCAATATCGGCCTTTTACTCAACATTGACATCTCAATATATGTTTATCTCTATAGTCAACATCTTATTTTTCAATCAAATGAGTGATATAAATTTCTAATATCATACTGAGATCCAGGAGTGTCTATTGAACTTTATATTACCCTCAATATGTGATAACTACCTATTGTTGTTAAATAATACATTTTATTTGTTATTTTGAAATTTTAGTCAAAACAGTGATATCTCTATTATATTTATCACCTTTTAGCTATTAGTCAGCCATATTTACAATGTTCCCAAACATTTAATACATATTATTTCCAAATTAATCCATAATTTAAGACATATCTGCTTTCTATTGTTGAATATTGATATTGTATTCATGAAGAACTATATTGGATTTCAATATTTGTGATATCTAATCAACAATAACATAAACATAATATTTTAATTTAACTTCTATATTATATATTCCTCTTACTTATCATTATTACTTTCTAATAAATTTCATTATTATTGAACTTTCTGTGTATTCCACCATAAAATTTTCTCTTCTATATTTGTAGATATAAATTTCTTATGCATTTGTCTCTTCAAAATCATCATTCTCTTATGAATGATTGTTCTTGTTTTTGAACAAATTCACTTCACACTTTCCGTATCTTTAATATAGGACGAAGGATTCTTACTTGGAGTTTCTATATCATCCTTTTATTCATATTGGGTATTATTCTAAAACCATTATATATGATTTCTATCCTTTTCCACATTGAAATAATATGAGTGGATGTTTCCCTTGGAACATTCATTTTTCTCTCTAAAAATAAGTTGGAAGGAATGACATTGCCTCATCCATGTATTCTTCTTCTTATTTATCCTCTATGCTGGGATTCATTCTAGAATGTTATTCCACCTCATTGGATGTCACATTAACTATTTCCTTATTATAATAATCAGTCTTCTCATACGAAATAGTACTACTGTGTAAAGTATACAATTTCATATCCTTTGGATCTTTTTTCCTCTAGTGCATAGTCGTTCAGAGTAAACCAACATTGTGGCCTAGTCAGATTTCTATAATGATATTTACAACATTGAGTACTTCACTGAGACTATTCATATATATAAAAAGTATTCACTCAATCAGAAAAAACATTATAAGACTCATTAATTATCGTATTTAGTTCGACATACATTATCTAAAAACATTAATTTAAATTCTCATAATTTTGATCCACACTAATAAATATTTACCAATCCTTTCCACATAAAATTTGAAGAATAACATGACATTAAAATCATATATATATTCTAGGATAAGGAGCATCTAATGGAATTTATACCTCTAGTAGTAGTTTGAAATTTCCATATGTATAATTTTGATAAATCTCTTGTATCCATGGTAGATGAAATACCGTAAATCATAGTTATATATAAATCAATGCATAATGATTAGATAAAGAATAACATAATATTTATAACAAAACTAAAAGTTGATTCAATTGATAATTAGAATACATTTTTTATTAACAATGTCCATCAAAACCAATGAGTGATGAGAAAATATTTTAACATTTCACTATGATTCCAAATTTTATCATGACTAAGATAGATACCCTTTTAGGGGGTTGGGAATTAGGGTATTAGATATTAAAAGGAACATTACCATTAGATAGTGTGTTATTGTTAAAATACACACCTCTCCCCATTTCAAATAGTAATGTATGAGCATAAATACAACATGCATGGTAAATAAAACTGATTCTTAGTTCACGCGCACTTGGATATATTCAATGAGTATACATAAAAAACATTCTTATGTACCAAATACACTAAATAACACTACTTTTACAAATATCAGAATGGACTGACCATCCCTACAAGTTCACTACAATTCAAATTTTGAAAACATAATTTTACCTCTTGAGAAAATAATAATCACTAATCCTTCATAGATTCTTTTTTTGATTACTATAATTAATATTTTTACCCCACTCTTGTTGTTCTGAAATGTTTTTATTTCATCGATGTGATGAATTCATCCTTAACACATATTGTCATGAAAATTCCTCAATGTTTTCATAAGATTATGGTTTTCTAAACACTACCCTAAAATAAAAAAAACATTTTATGTATTTGAGAAACATTTATCATTCATCAAACACAGAGACATTCATTGATATTTCTAAACATTCACATTAATTTATTTATTATTCATATTAATGTAATTATAATACCTTCAGGAATGAAAAAAATTTGTGATGTTATTTCATGAATCAAATCAATTTTATTTTTTCTAAGTCTTATTCCACTCAGTGGAGGAGGATCTATCCATATGTATTTTTAATTCTACCCCTTCACAAATCATTTTTACTCACAAGCACAATTTCACAAAAATCATCAATATGTTCATAACCAAAATCACCTTCATGAAATATTTTTGGTAGGTTTAACAGTAAAGATATTATACTTCTGTCATGAATCATTCATACATGATTAAAAAATATTTATGAAAAACCCGATGTTTCATGAATTTTATTAACTATTAATATTTTCATGAGGAATTTGAAAAAATATGTCTTTTCTAAAAATTTTCACTTCCCCACAAATTTATAACCACAAAATGTAAAATTATAGGTAATTAAAGAATATGAAATTTTCATATTTGTAAATATTTTTGAATTAAATATTAATATTACTTTAATGGGTACAATATGTTTGATGGAGTACCATAAATGCAATAATGGGTTTCACAGAAATATCATGTTGCACACAAGACTGAGTCATAGAGAAGAATAATAATATAATATTATTATTAGAAATGGTAGTTAATACCAAGCTGTTTTATATTTAGGAATAATCATAACTAACCATATTAAGATAAACATGTTTGTTAAATTTTTTTACATTATTCTCATAAAAATTTGATTCTTAAAATGAGAATTAATCCAATTTTAAACCTAAATACTCTAATATTTTTGATAATCTAGTTTTACATCCTTTTGAAAAAGAAGCCATTTAAATAATAGTTTTTATCACTTTTATATGTTCCATTAGAAAAAATTAACTTCTTATTTAGAATAGGGTCATCAAAATTAACTTTGGTTATTTTTTTTGTATTTTTCTGATAATGTTCATTTTTAATGAATAATGAAAAATACTACATTTTAATTCAATACAGCCTTCTAATATAATTTATTTATTTAGTTATATTGTACTTTTAATTGTTTTTAAAGTGTAATGGGATTATATTGATATCCTGTAATATGATTTTGGTTAATGTAACTAAATTCACAATGAAATTGGATATAAACACATGTCAGTCATTAGGTAGATTTTACTTCTTAAAAACATTTATCGATTTCAACAACAATAAATAATTTTAAATTAATTTTAGAATCATCTATGTTTTTTAATTTCAAAAAATGGATTCATTATTTGAAATCAAGAGATTAAAACTGTATAAATAGGTACTATTTTTAGACATTATGAATAGTGACTTTAGTAAATATTTTATTCAGCATGGTAAAAGGGTAAATCAGGTAAATATGAGTTAATCAGTGATATTATAATAATATTAAATTACCCAAACACATGAACTAAACCCATAGGATGAGATATTTACAACCATGGTCATCCATGGGACAATTTCAGGATACCATGGAGCCACCTATGTGTGAAAATGACATTTAATTACTTTTAATTTAATGTTATGGAAAGTATAACCTAAAAATGAATCTTTTACTAAAACAATGTTAATATGGGATTATAAAAGTGATATCTTAGATTATATATATTTTTTATAAAGCTAACAAATATTTCCTAAAACATGGAATTTTATTAATAATTTATAGACATCTTAAAAATAAATATATTTATTACACAATGATGTTGTAGGGATTACCTTGTTAATGAAGGATTTAAATGAGTGAGATTATAAAAATTAAAATAAATATATTTTGATATTTTTATTCCATAAATAGATTTTATGTTTGATTATGACATTGTTTTTTTAATTTTTTTTGTTTTAATGAATGAATCTCAATGGACTTTTGAAAATTTCAAGATATAAATATTATAAAAATTAACAAAATGAGTTTTTAAAACAAATAATATTTTAATAAAAGATATAATAGTTCTAAAAATAAAATAAATCAAATAATTCATGTTATATTTTGTACTAATATTAATAGTCCCAAGATTCCATCCTTTCACTAAGAATTATTCACTTAGGCAGATGACAATTCATGAAAGCCCTTTGGCTCATTTCAAAATAAGTTACTCAATTTGAGGTAATGTCTTCTCTCATGTTCCTTTCCATTATTTTTCCTTGTCTACTCCCTATACTCATATTTATATTTTTTATATAACAAATCCATTATTATAAATACACTTGGTTTTCTTTTGATAATGATTCTAATAATACATACACACTCTTCCGTCTAATGGGTATCGAATTTAATGTTTCATGGACGACAAACTACTACCTCACAAAATGATGATTATTAAATATTATCCTACCACGTCTTGTGGTGACCATTATGATGTATGTGAAATTATATATGATATATATGGTATTTATTTTATCTATGTGATTCTTTTCTTCCGATTTATTACATACCTTTATTCTTTTCATGTTGTATAAATATGACAATTTAACTTCAGAAAGTGCAGACTATCACCCCACAAAGAGATATGACTCATTCATGACATACATGAAACACATAAAGGATAGTGTTAATGAAACTATGTAATATATATGTTATACTAGATTTATTATATAATTTTGTATCATTTCCATTTCATTATTTTAATACGCCCAAATGATTAAAGTAGCATTCATGCGTACGTATGGCCTACCATATCCATGAAAGATACATTTAATTTCTTCTCTCTATATACATTGAATTATTTAAAATACATATATATATATAATATGTGTTATTTAAATCATGAATAATAATATAATGATGATTTAATTATGACTATATAGATAATTTACACAATAAAAAGAACATTTTTGACTAAATTTTCGATCATTGAAAAATGTCTGATATGAAATCAAATAATTACATAATTATAATGGAAAGGTAATAAGTGATATAAAAGTAATAATAAAAATGAAAATATTATGAAGAAATTATAAATTATCATATTTTTATTATTCAATAAGAACAAGGAACATATGTGATGATTCAAAATCAAGGTAAGGTACTTCATCTCAATCTCCTTTCATTAAGGAATATTGGGATAATTTACACCTTATATTACACGGTATATAATAAGCCCATTTTAATTTCAATTTCATTCGAATGTAATATTTTTTCCAAAAAGTGTTTTACAAAACAACAAAAGGAATGTTTTATTATTTTCGAAGGCAATGACCTTTCCGTCGCCGTGAGAATTATTTCATATTTAGATTCTATAACATGTTATGAGGTTTTTAAATAAATAATAAATGCTCTAAACCCTTTTTAAATTTTATGGTACTTGAAAGTGCGGCCGATTGTCGCCTATCGACCGTTCAAAGTTCTGGTGCTCCGCTAATGTGTATAGCAGCACTCGGGTCGAATCCTCGGTGATGGTACTTCGTAATAGTCGATTGTTTTTAGTTGATTGTATTTTGATTAGGGGGGTTTGTTTGCAGAGCATAATTGAAATGATTTATGGATGATGTTTTATTTACCAAATTGATAAAGATTGGGGTGAGTTCATCATTGGGGAGTTAAGCATGTGATATCCTTGAGCCTTACTTTGTATTGCATTAAATTAACACCCATGTCATAAGTTGACGTTGATTGGAATTCCTAAGTGTGAAGGCTTTAATCCAAGCCTTAACATAACTTAGGGTTCTAATCTGAATCAAAACTTATTTATGGTAGTGTATTTATGGTTCCAATAATCCATGGAAACCACTTGTTAAACAAAACATATCATTAATCCATGACATATTAAGTTTAACATACACAATATTAATTTAAAGAATACTCATCGAGCAAAAATCTCAATCAATTAACATCCCCAAATTATAACTCACCCCAATGAGAGATTTACTCAGCCATTTGGATGTTTAATAATCTGGTAATATATGTTTATGGTGATGAATTATAAAGAGAAGAAAAAGAAAGGGACAAGATAAGAGTAGTGTGCCGAACACACACACGAAATAATTTATGAATCAAAAATGGAATTTCGATTGAATGAGGAAGCTTAAGAAGGGAAGGGGATTGAACTGAATTTAAACTATTTTAAGAACATTAATATTAAAATACAGAAGGTGGAAGAGAATAAGAGATATTGAAGAAGTAACTTGCATTAAAACAGAATTACAAAGAAAGAGAATTACAAGATTACAAAAATGAAGAACTCAAAAGTAAGTGAAAAGAAAGAGAGGAGGAAAGGTCTCTCAAGTGAAAACTTGAGTATGGCAGGTCCTCCCAAGCTTTTGGCAAAGCTTTGGTCGTGCCAATGTGATCTCCTCTCTTCTGAAATGCCAACCCCTCTCAAGGAGAGAAGGGAAGAGTATTTATAGCCCAAGGAGTGGACTGTTTGCATTCCCAATCTGTCCCTCCAATTACATCGCCAATTTGACAATTCCAAAAGCCGAATCTTCAAATATCTTCTTCTTCACAGTTGTCGGAAATAATGTTGGGCGACTACTCTTAAAATTTGGAGTCATTTGGACGTAAGGATAAAAAGTTATGGCCGGTTGAATAAACAAACTTAAACTGTCCATTTCAATCCAGTCTTTTTGAAGTCCATAATGTGAAAGGGTTTTTGAATATTAAGATGCCTTCAAATCCGAATGGTTTCTTCAAAAAAGTCGGCCGCCTACATCCCCTATTTCACACTGAAGAATCTCATCTCTCTTGGATGATTACATCAGGAGATATGTCATGCATACTATACTGATTTTCATTCTCGGCCAAAATGGTGGGCTGGAATTCAAAGATTCATTTGGGCCCCTTGTACTTGGATTTGGGCCATGAAATTTTTATCCAAGATGGAATGTAGTGTCCCCCGAATTATGGTGGAGAGTTAAGGTTTTTGAACTTCTGGATGGAGCCCAGTAAATCAATCTTCATGAATAGTCCAGTTTCTTCACAGATTCTTTGGTCTTGTTTGTGAGGACCATATGACCCTTCAAATGGCAGAATTGGATCCTGGTTCCTTCTAATGAAATGTTGTATATTGAAAGGAGAATCCTACAAAACAAGAACCACACAATTTGGATCAGTATAGTGATAGTTATAATTAAAACATTAAACTGACTCAATTTGACTACTTCTAAAAATGCTCAAATATTATACTTAATATTAAAACATTAATATTTCACACAAATTATGCACATTTCATATAAAATAAGTAAAGGGAGAATATAATAAGTCGTTAAAATATTAATAACATCAACTCCCCCACACTTAGATTTGCGCGTGTCCTCATGTGCAACAAATATAAAAACATGACAAAATCATTTTCACTCACCAACAAATATTAAAATTTTGTTTTCTCCAATCAGGGGAGGTTTAGAATATTTCACTCATCCATATTGAATTCCATCAAAAATTTGGTTCACAATAATGTATCAGAAACAATTCATTTTTTCATGTTCAAGGTTTGAATTGGAAAATGTAGGCACTCAAAACTTACTCCTCTCAAGATGATAAAAATGTATTTTAGGAGGTTCACTCATTCACCAACAAAAAGTGAAAATCAAGAGTTTGTAAGAGCTCTCAGCTTCCATTCCCAAATCTAATGTGTACAAGAATCAAGAGGTCTTTTAAGGGTTTTTTCAGTGGCTATGGGACGGTAGGTATACAATGTCCAAAGGAAAAGATGGGATAAAAACACCAACATGGAAAAATCAATGCACATTTTTTTGAAATTTGATTTGAAAGGAAATAGAAACAAATATTTACAAGGGCATGAATGTGTGATGAATGAAAAGTGATGGAGATAGAAAATGGAATAGGGTGAGATGATGGAATATGTACAACATGGAAGACTTCCAATAATGACACAATACAAGATGATTCAAGTGTTCTTTTTTTTTTTTTGCTTTTTTTTTTTCGAAAGTTGTGCTTGAAACAAGTCTCACAGTCATCTCCCAACCCATGTTTGATCTTCTCATGGAACTAATTTTAGTAGTTATAAAACGATCAAAGGTTGAGGATGAATGATTTTTGACCCACCCAAGACACAACCCATTCCTTTTTTTATTTTTTTTAATATAAATTTTTTTCATTTTTTTTTTGAACACTTTTCAATGACTTTTGTACAAATGACAATTACACATATACACCCCAAAGCTCACAGAATTACAACATCTCCCCCACACTTGAATGGATGCTTGCCCTCAAGCATATGATGACACATTGGAAATCAATGAAAGTACGCCCAAAAATGAAGTCTATTCCCCCACACTTAAATTTCAATAAATTGTACAATGAAAATCCATGAAGATGTTGGGTGGGACAAGGTATTAGGCTTGTAATGTGGCTATCAAAAGAAAGGTTTTCATAGGCTCAAAGGGGCTTTCAAAAGTAGGGTCAATGTAAGGGTAACGGGAGGCTATTTGGCTATTCTGATTCTCATGTGGCTTAGAAAATGCCTCTATCATATTAATGCACACAAAAGATGGAAATTCAGCTCGAAGGTCCACAAACTCAAGACTCACAATCAGTGGTGAAGACACACAATGAAAAAGATGGCCATAGATGACCTTGGCATGAAGGCTAATGTTATTCCTCACGGTAGGGGAGAATCATTTTCCACCAAAAATTGTTCATTCAAAATGTTTGTTATTGACACAAAATTGTTTACCCAAGTTTGAGATAAAAATTCAATATATTTGAGTTTAAAACAAGCCTTTTGACTCCCCAAAATGGTTGGACAAAATTTCAAAACTAGATGGTGAGTAAGCATGACTCTTTTTTTGTAATTTTTTTAAGTAATTGTGTTTTTTGTTTTTTTTTAGTTTTTAAGGTTTTTTTTTAAAAATACACACCCACACAAGAAAGATAAAAAGAAAGGGTTTGATGAATAAAGTGGTAACAAAATGAAAGAGAGAGGAAGAAGAAGAAAGAGGTAGAGAGAGGAAGAGATAGAGAGAGAGTTAAAGGGAAAGAGGTGCCCCCTGGTTTGGATTTGGTGGGTCGCCATTTCCATCTAGTGGTGGGTCAATGGAAGTCGATGTGGAACCTGAAGTGAATGGCCTCTCATGGTGATGCTTTAACCGGTGTCCATTTACCGTGAATGTTCTTTTTGAATAAGGGTCTTCGACTTGCACTGCACCAAATGGGTAAACATTAGTAATAATAAAAGGTCCATCCCAACGAGAATTGAGCTTACCTGGGTGAAGTTGAAATCGAGAATTGAAGAGCATTACCTTTTCACCTTCATGAAATACCTTTCGAAGAATGTACTTGTCATGGAGTGACTTTGCCTTTTCTTTGTAGAGAATGGAGTTCTCATACGAATCGAGTCGAAGCTCCTCCAATTCAGTCAACTGCAACAATCTTTCTTCACCAGATTTTTCACAATCAAAATTACATGTTTTGACAGCCCAAAATGACTTATGTTGGATTTCAACTGGTAAATGACAGGCTTTACCAAAGACTAGCCTAAATGGAGACATCCCAATGGGTGTCTTATAGGCTGTTCGATAGGCCCAAAGTGCTTCACCAAGTCTATCGGGCCAGTCTTTTCTTGTGGGCTTAACAATTCATTCAAGCACTCTTTTCACTTCTCTATTAGAAAGTTCAGCCATTCCATTTGTTTGAGGGTGATATGCAGTGGATGTTTTATGTACAACCCCATTCTTTTTCAAAAGTGACTCCATGGTTCTATTACAGAAATGAGTTCCTAAGTCACTTATCAAAGCACGTGGTGTTCCGAATCGATGGAAGATATGGGTTTTGAGGAACTCACTCACAGTCTGAGCATCGTCTTTCCTAGTGGGTTTGGCCTCGACCCACCTAGAAACATAGTCGACAGCAAGGAGAATGTAGGATAATCCATTGGAAGGGGGAAAAGGTCCCATGAAATCGATGCCCCAAACATCAAAAATCTCATAGAAGATTAATGGCTTTTGAGGCATTTCGTTTCTTTTAGAAATTGTGCCAAACTTTTGGCAAGTGAGACATGATTGACAGAACTCGTGTGAGTCCTTGAAGAGTGAAGGCAAAAAGAATCCAGAATCTAGGACCTTTCGAGAAGTCCTTTGTGGTCCAAAGTGGCCACCTCCAGGCATTGAGTGGCAGAATTCCAAGATGGAGGATTGTTCAGTTTCATCAACACATCTCCTAATTACCATGTCAGCCCCAGTTTTCCAAAGTTTATTATCTTCCCAAAAATAATTCTTTGAATCACTTTTCATCTTTTCTTTTTGTTCTTTTGAAAAATATTCAGGGAAAACACCAGAAACCAAGTAATTGACAATTGGGGCATACCATGGTAACTTTGGAGTAAGAGATGAGAGGTGTTCAGTTGGAAATTCTGGATCAATTATTTGAGAATGAGAAGAATTAGAAATTCTACTCAGGTGGTCAGCCACAGGGTTTTCTTTTCCAAGTTTATCTTTTATCACAAGGTCAAACTCTTGGAGCATTAAAATCCATCTTATTAGCCTTGGTTTGGAATCACTTTTCTTAAGTAAGAACTTTAATGCTGAGTGGTCCGTGAAGATGATGATTTTGGCACCTAAGAGATAGGGCCGGAATTTATCCAAGGCAAAAACCACAGCTAAAAGTTCTTTTTCAGTCACAGTGTAGTGTGATTGAGTTTCATCCAATGTTTTTGAGGCATAAAAGATGACATGAGGAATGTTTTCTCTTCTTTGACCAAGAACAGCCCCAATGGCCCTATCAGAAGCATCACACATCAATTCAAATGGTAAGGACCAATCTGGGGGTTGGATTATTGGAGCAGATGTGAGAGCAGATTTGAGTTCAATGAAGTCTCTCTTGCAAGCCTCGTCAAAATTGAATGTGACATCATTTTGAAGTAAACGAGTGAGTGGGAGGGAAATCTTGCTGAAGTTCTGAATGAATCGCCGATAGAAACCAGCATGACCAAGGAAGGACCGAATGTCTTGAACTGATTTGGGTTCAGGAAGTGATTGGATCACCTCAATTTTGGCTGGATCAACTTGGATACCCTCTTGAGAAATGATGTGCCCTAGAACAATCCCATTTGAAACCATGAAGTGACATTTTTCAAAATTCAGCACAAGGTTGCACTTGACACACTTTTGAAGGACCAAAGAGAGTGAATGTAAGCAAGATTCAAATGACTCGCCATAAATGGTAAAGTCATCCATGAATACCTCCATGCAATTCTCAATGAATTCAGAAAAGATACTCATCATACACCGATGGAATGTTGCAGGAGCATTACAAAGGCCAAAAGGCATTCGCCTATAGGCATAGGTTCCAAAGGGGCAAGTGAATGTGGTCTTTTCTTGGTCTTGAGGTGCGATTGGAATTTGGAAGTAGCCGGTGTAACCATCAAGAAAGCAATAGTGTGAATTTCCGGCCAATCTCTCAAGCATTTGGTCAAGGAATGGAAGTGGGTAGTGATCTTTTCGTGTTTCAGCATTCAATTTGCGATAATCGATGCACACACGCCATTTGTTTTTCACCCGAGTTGTGACCACTTCTCCATGTTCATTTGTGACAACTGTTATCCCGCCCATATTAGGAACGACTTGAATTGGACTAACCCATTCACTATCATAAATTGGGTAGATAATACCAGCTTGAAGAAGCTTGGTAATCTCTTCCCTAACTACCTCAAGTATGAGTGGATTGAGTCTTCTTTGAGGTTGCCTAATTGGTTTGGATGATTCCTCTAGATGGATGTGATGCATGCAAAGGGCAGCGTTGATTCCTGGAATATCCTCTAGGGTCCAACCTAAGGCATTTTTGTTTTCCTCTAACACTTGAACAAGTTGGGACTCCTCAGTTTCAGAAAGTGAAGCAGAGATAATGACAAGGTAGGAGGGATCATGGAAAAGGAATGCATACTTGAGGTGTGAAGGAAGTGGTTTTAGATCAGTTTCAGCCTTGATTGGAGAGCTAGACAAGTTAGGAGTAGGAGAAGGGATTCTAGATGGGTTTGGATCATTTTCCTCAACACTGTCCAAGGTGGAGCAGTAGAGATCAGAGTTGATGTGGGATTCAAGAGAGTTTTCAAGTTCCTCTAGATTGATGGAGTCTATGAATGAGAGGTCCACATCAACTTCACCATTTATGACTTTGTTAATCATGGTGCATATTTCACAAGATCCTTTATCATTAGAACATGAAGAACATGGTGGATTGGGGTTCGATTGAATCTTAGAAGTGTCCTCAAAAGCATGGATTGAGAATGCAGAGTGATCCTCAGATGGGTATCGCATGGCTTGGAAAATGTTGAACTTGACCAGTTGGTCACCGAATTCCATGGATAAGATTCCTGAGTGGACATCAATCTTGGTTCTCGCAGTCATGAGGAATGGTCTTCCTAGAATTAGGGGAGATCGAGAAGAGTTCGTCTCACCTTCCATGTCAAGGACATAGAAATCAGCTGGGAAGATAAGATCATTGACCCGAACAAGAACATCCTCAATTATCCCCTCAGGACTGGCAGTGCATCGATTGGCTAATTGAATGAAAATACCCGTTGGGTGCAAGGGACCTAGAACAAGGTTGGAGAAAATGGATTTGGGCATGACATTAATTGAGGCTCCTAGGTCTATGAGTGCATCATTAAAGTTGGAACTCCCTATTTGACATGGAACCGTGAAGGTCCCTGGATCTTTGCACTTCATGGGAATGGACTGTTGAGTTGAAACATTTTCAATGTTCCTAAGTTGCCTCTTATGGGTGCACAATTCCTTAAGAAACTTGGCATACTTAGGGATTTGTTTGATGGAATCTAAGAGGGGGATGTTCACTTCAACACGTCTAAACATGTCAAGCATTTCAGGATCAGGTTCAAAGGACTTCTTAGGCTTGGAGATGGCTTGAGGAAAAGGAATTGGGTTCCTAAGTGGAATGGAAGAAGGTGAAGGAGTGGATTCAATTTCCTTTTCCAGCTTTTTGTTCTTTTCATTTTCTAGATCAACATCGAAAGGGGGGTTTGAGGATTTATCTTGAGGCATAGCAAGTTGCTTTCCTGATCTAAGTGCAATTGCACTTACATTACCCTTGGGGTTGGGTAATGGTTGAGCTGGGAGTTGGGATGAATTGGATGGTTGTTGCTGGCTAAGGTGGGATGCAAGTTGACCTATTTGGGTTTCAATGTTCTTTAGGCTAGAACGGGTGAAGGAAGCAAGATCCTCTACAGCACTTTCCCATGGTTGTTTAGAAGAAGAGGCATGTCCCAAATTGGGTTGGCCTTGATTTTGGTTCTTGGGAAAGCGATTTTATTGGGTGGGGAATTGGGAAGGCTCGTTAGGATAGTGGAATCCAGGAGGAGGATTGTTCCTTTGAGGTTGAGGAACAAAAGGATAAGGTTGATGGAAGTTACCACCACCTTGACCATATTGGAATTGGTTTGGGTTTTGAGGAGGGAATTGAGGAGGATGAGAAATGGGATTACCATACCTCAGAGGTGGGTTAAAGGTAGAAGAGAAGGGCTCAGAGTGGGGTTGGTTGAAGTTTCTAACAAACTGACCTGATTGTTGGGGGTTGAAGTTTCGCTGAGCATATGCCGCATTGAGCTCCATTGGACTAGATGAATCAGATGGATCATCTTGAAGTTGTGGACATGTGTCAGTCGGATGAGATGGAGAGTTGCAGATTCCACAATTCTTGATAGGTCCAGGGAATAGTGACTGTGGAGAAGATGAGGTTGGGGCTTTGGTAGCCACCGCTAGTTGACGCACAAGACCTGTAAGTTCACTCATCCACTCAGTCATCTTGTTGGGCTCTATGGATTGATTATCTTGGGCTTGTTTCACTTGAGCATGTGCTCGAGTATGGAATTGCTGCGTGTTTGCAGCCATGTTGCTTATGAGTTCTCGTGCAGCTGCAGGAGTTTTGTCAACAAGAGCACCGCCACTTGCGGCATCAATGAGAGTTCGCTCCATAGCCAATAACCCCTCATAGAAGTATTGGATCAGGAGTTGGTCAGGGATTTGATGGTGTGGACAAGTTGCCACAAGTTTTTTGAACCTCTCCCAATACTCATGGAGTGATCCATTAGGGAATTGACAGATGCCGCTTATTTCCTTTCGGATAGAAGCTGTTCGGGAAGCGGGAAAGAACTTCTCAAGGAAAAGTCTCTTCATGTCAACCCATGAGTTTATGGAACCAGGTGGGAGGTAGTAGAGCCAAGACTTGGCAGAATCTGCTAGGGAAAAGGGGAAAGCTCTAAGCTTGATTTGTTCTTCAGAAACCCCTTGAGGTTTCATGGTTGAGCAGACCACTTGGAACTCTTTGAGGTGAAGATGAGGATCCTCACCTGCTAGCCCGTGAAAATGAGGGAGAAGATGAATCAAACCCGACTTGAGTTCGAAGTCAGCCTCTATGTTTGGATATTGAATACCAAGAGGTTGGTAATTCATATCAGGGGCAGCAAGTTCTTTCAATGTTTGTTCCCTAGGATTGGCCATATCTAATTCTATTGGTAGGGCAATGATTGGTTCTTGGGTGATTTGGTTATCCCTAATGGTCCTCCTAATTCGACGAAGAGTTCTATCAATTTCAGGGTGAAACAAATCCGAGGGATTGTTTGGAAGGCTACGGGGCATTCAGAGAGATTTTGGAAGAAAGAGGAAGACGGGTTTTTCTTTGTATTTTTTTCAATTTATGATTTTTAAGAGGAAGACGGGTTTTTCTTTGTGTTTTTTTTTTCAATTTTTTTAAACTTTTGTATTTTTTGGGGTTTTTTTTTACAATAACCAGAAACTAATGACTACTTAAAGCACCATCCCCGGCAACGGCGCCATTTGAAAGTGCGGCCGATTGTCGCCTATCGACCGTTCAAAGTTCTGGTGCTCTGCTAATGTGTATAGCAGCACTCGGGTCGAATCCTCGGTGATGGTACTTCGTAATAGTCGATTGTTTTTAGTTGATTGTATTTTGATTAGGGGGGTTTGTTTGCAGAGCTTAATTGAAATGATTTATGGATGATGTTTGATTTACCAAATTGATAAAGATTGGGGTGAGTTCATCATTGGGGAGTTAAGCATGTGATATCCTTGAGCCTTACTTTGTATTGCATTAAATTAACACCCATGTCATAAGTTGACGTTGATTGGAATTCCTAAGTGTAAAGGCTTTAATCCAAGCCTTAACTTAACTTAGGGTTCTAATCTCAATCAAAACTTATTTATGGTAGTGTATTTATGGTTCCAATAATCCATGGAAACCACTTGTTAAACAAAACATATCATTAATCCATGACATATTAAGTTTAACATACACAATATTAATTTAAAGAATACTCATCGAGCAAAACTCTCAATCAATTAACATCCCCAAATTATAACTCACCCCAATGAGAGATTTACTCAGCCATTTGGATGTTTAATAATCTGGTAATATATGTTTATGGTGATGAATTATAAAGAGAAGAAAAAGAAAGGGACAAGATAAGAGTAGTGTGCCGAACACACACACGAAATAATTTAAGAATCAAAAATGGAATTTCGATTGAATGAGGAAGCTTAAGAAGGTAAGGGGATTGAACTGAATTTAAACTATTTTAAGAACATTAATATTAAAATACAGAAGGTGGAAGAGAATAAGAGATATTGAAGAAGTAACTTGCATTAAAACAGAATTACAAAGAAAGAGAATTACAAGATTACAAAAATGAAGAACTCAAAAGTAAGTGAAAAGAAAGAGAGGAGGAAAGGTCTCTCAAGTGAAAACTTGAGTATAGAAGATCCACCCAAGCCTTTGGCAAAGCTTTGGTCGTGCCAATGTGATCTCCTCTCTTCTGAAATGCCAACCCCTCTCAAGGAGAGAAGGGAAGAGTATTTATAGCCCAAGGAGTGGACTGTTTGCATTCCCAATCTGTCCCTCCACTTTCATCGCCAATTTGACAATTCAGAAAGCCGAATCTTCAAATATCTTCTTCTTCAAAGTTGTAGGAAATAATGTTTGGCGACTACTCTTAACATTTGGAGTCATTTGGACGTAAGGATAAAAAGTTATGGCCGGTTGAATAAACAAACTTAAACTGTCCATTTCAATCCAGTCTTTTTGAAGTCCATAATGTGAAAGGGTTTTTGAATATTAAGATGCCTTCAAATCCGAATGGTTTCTTCAACAAAGTCGGCCTCCTACATCCCCTCTTTCACACGGAAAAATCTCAGCTCTCTTGGATGATTACATCAGGAGATATGTCATGCATACTATACTGATTTTCATTCTCGTCCAGAATGGTGGGCTGGACTTCAAAGATTCATTTGGGCCCCTTGTACTTGGATTTGGGCCATGAAATTTTTATCCAAGATGAAATGTAGTGTCCCCCGAATTATGGTGGAGAGTTAAGGTTTTTGAACTTCTGGATGGAGCCCAGTAAATCAATCTTCATGAATAGTCCAGTTTCTTCACAGATTCTTTGGTCTTGTTTGTGAGGACCATATGACCCTTCAAATGGCAGAATTGGATCCTGGTTCCTTCTAATGAAATGTTGTATATTGAAAGGATCATCCTACAAAACAAGAACCACACAATTTGGATCAGTATAGTGATAGTTATAATTAAAACATTAAACTGACTCAATTTGACTACTTCTAAAAATGCTCAAATATTATACTTAATATTAAAACATTAATATTTCACACAAATTATGCACATTTCATATAAAATAAGTAAAGAGGGAATATAATAAGTCGTGAAAATATTAATAACATCAGTACTTAATATTCTTTTTAATGTGGATTTACTATTTCAATATCATGAAATTATATCTTGTGACTAAAAATGAAATTTTATTATTGAAATGTTTATATTTCAAATTATTTTTTTATGATTATATACTGGTACTTGGAAATTTTACTGGTCATTCCATTATAAACCATGGACCTATGTTTATGTAATAACCCCTAATGCATTGGGTATGGATGTCAGACATATGGATATTTCATTTGTAAGAATGTTTTTTAGATGTTGACTATGTGTTTATTCCAATTAATTATGATTATTTCCCATGATTACTATTTATATATTATTTGTTCTTTCTATTGGTTTCATGGAAATATTTTTTTTAAAAAATGTCATGAAATGATATTTTATTATTTGAAGAGTACTTACTACTTCATAAAAGTGAAAATTATTAAATATGATAAATTATTCATGGTTTACATTTTGATTTGAAAAACTAATATTTCTCCTTCTTTGTATATCCTATAATGAGATTTTTATGCCCATACCATGTTATGATATGATTTTCATAAGATTTAAAGATGAATAGAGTCAAATATGGATCAAATAAAATTTATAATGTATAAGCATAAAACAAAACCATGTTCTTTTTTTAATGTTTTTATTTTATTAATGAAAATGGATAGTTAGTATAACTGTGAACTTTTTAATAACAATGTTGGTATGTATATGTTATGGCCTAATTCTCTAAATCTGTAAACCTGAAATGATCTTAAAAGTAATTATTAAATTAATTCAAGACAGTTTAATGTATAAGGTCGGCTCCGTATAGTTGGTATTAAAAGTTGGATTAGTTAACATTAGGAGTTATAATTTTCTTAATACAATATACATAAATGATTTTTACTTTATGCTAAATCGAAATGATTTAGAATTTGAATATTACATGGTTTCTTCTTCATTGGTATGTTTGTTTCTAATGGTTTTCCACAGAGGAAATGGGGTAGCAGTGCTGGGAAGGCATACAGGGGAAAATAACCTTCAAAATCATAATCCTAAGACAATTGGAATCAGAATTGAAAAGTTTTTTGCAATAATGGATCATTCGACACCAGATATAAATTGTGGTGGTATCTCTTCATGAGATCAACTAGATCTGCCCCAAATAAACATGTCTATAGTGGATCATTTCATGAGGTGACACCCGCCATCATTTACAAGACCATCTGGCACTGTGCTTGCTAAAGAGTTGATCAATGAACTAGAAAAGATTTTCAATGTCATGGGTTTTACATATAATCAAAAGGATGGAGTTGTTTTTATCATTTTCAAGGATAAGCATATCAATGGTGGTCGATGTTTAAAAATATCAACGACATTGAGGATATTGATTCTCTTGGATGGGACGAATTCAAAAGTATGTTTCTTGAAAAACAATTTCCAAATGCGATTCAACTTAGGATGGAAAAAAACTATTGGAATTGATGTAGGAGAATGACTTAGAGTCTACTTACGAAACTAAGTTCACATGACTAGTAGGGTATGCTCCAAATACAATCTGGTATCTTGTTAGTAAAATTAATTGATTTTACTCAAGATGGAAGAGGAGATATCAAAGAGTATTAGCCTCTTGTGAATTCAAATTCTATGATAAACATTTCATATGTGCCAAAAAAGTAGAAGTGATGTTTTCTAATGATCATCTGTTCCCTGAGAACACGAAAAAGAAGCGGTCCCATTGACATAAAAATCGAATGTATTCATCAAAGAATCCTGGAGGAACGAAAATTAAATTTACTTCCTGTGGGAAGTGTGGTAAAAATATTAATGGAGAATTTTAATCAATGTATTTATGTGATTCTAGTATGGAAATATTGCTTATATATTTATTAGTTAAAGGGAAGATGATTGGACATGAATTGAAAAGCAAGTGATAAGATGTTTTAGTTGCAATAAGTTTGGGAATTTTGACAATGTGAGTCCAACATAAATTACCCAGGGTGAAAACCATGCACATCAAAAACCAAAGGGTGTGGATAAATATTTTTCATCTACTAAAATTTTTGGGGGGAACATCAAAAGATGTGTTATTAGGTACATTGTGTTTTTCATATTATTCCATTGTATTTTTTGATTCCGGGTCTCCACATTCATTCATTTCTGAGTAATTTTAGAGTAAATTTGTAATTCCACTTTATGAAATGAATCTAGAACATTTGATAAAAATAATTGGGGTAATTGATGAGGCAAATAAAAATGATAAGAATATTCCTATACTAATATAATGAATGAAATTAACTGTAAACCCGGTTTTTTTCCTCTATTATAGTTGGGTATTATTTTTTGAATGTGTTGGATTTCTTTTTACCATTCTATGATTGACTATATAGCTAAAGTGTTTTATATCCTGAATGACATTTAATTTTTGTACAAGATTGAACCCTTACCTCTAGTAACACATTAGTAAGCAGAGAAACAAGTGAATGATGTAAATAAATGATACCTTACACATATTGTGTAAAAAAAGAACTATTCAAATTAATGACATTCCATTAGTAAATGAGTATCTTAATGTTGTTTCTGATGATTTTCCTAGTATTATAATTGAGTGGGATGTTTAACTTATTGTATAATTATTTCTTGAAGTTATAAAATTTTCAAAACCAACTTATTGAATGTCTAAAATTTAACTTTTACAATTAAGGAAACAATTACAAGAGTTTTTAGATGATGTTTCATTTATCCTAGGACATCACCGTGGAGTTCTTTAGTCTAGTATGTTAACAATAAAGATGGTTTAATTAGACATTGAATTTATTATAGAGCCTTGAATATGATCACTATTATCAATAAGCATCCTTTTATGCATATCAATAATTTGTTTGATCAGCTCTAGGGAGCTCAGTATTTTTTGAATATTGACTTGAGATCTAGGAACCAACAGTTGAAAGTTAAGGAAGAAATTATTCCAAATACTACGTTACATAATAGATATGGGCATTTTGAATTTTTAGTTATGCCTTTTGGTATAACTAATTCTTTTGAATTTTTCTTGGATCTTATGAGTATAATATTCTTTGATTTCTTGGTTAAGCTTGTGGTTGTGATTATTGTTGAAATTTTTTTATATTCTAAAATTAAATAGGATCATGAATGTCATTTACTGGTTTCCTTGCAAACCATAAAAGAAAATAAACTGTATGGGAAATTTCATAAATTGTGAGTTTTGGTTACAAAAAATTTCATCCCTTTTCACATTGTTTATAAAAATTGCATAAATTTTTTTCCAGCTAAAAAATGTTTTTGAAGATTGGGAAAGAACAACAAATATAATTTATATTTTTATTTTTCATGGTTTGGTAGGATATTAATGAAGATTTGTTGAAATTTTTGCATCGTTATCAAGAACACTTACATTTTTCACTCAAAAATGTGTTAAGTTCATCTGGACACAAGAATGTGATGATTGTTTTCTGGACATAAAAAAATATTTGTTAATGCTCCAGTTTTGTCATTACCTTTCAGAGATGGTGAATTTGTTATCTACGATGTTGATTAGTTGAAAATAATTGGTTTTTTCGTAATACATAATTATCAGTTAATTGGTTACGCTTCATGCGAGTAAAATATTCATAAGTAAAATTACTCTAAACATGATTTGGAATTAGATGTTGTTTTTTACATTACAAATTTGGAGGAATAATCTGTATAAAGTAAAATGTTAAATATATACAGACCAGAAAATTGGGGTATATATTCACTCAAAAATAATTTAACATGATAAAGAAGAAATAAAATGAATTAATCAATAATTATGATTGAATAATTAATTACCATCCTGGAAAAAAAATAAAGAGGTTGATGCTTTGAATTTAGATTACAATGCTATAATAACCATGTTAAGTTTTTAACAAGATACTTTGATTAAAGATTTGATTTAATTTGGCAATGAAGATGTTGGTGCAGGAAATTCCTTTTATTTGTTTTAGGTGTCAGTTAAATAATCTCTATCAAACAGAATTAAGCAAGAGCATAAGGATGATAATTAGTTGTATACAAAGGTAGAGTTGTGTCATATGTGTAATGTTCCTGAAATTAAAATTGATAATGATGGTATTTTGAGATTTGGAAAGATATTATGTGTTTCTTGTGATTCAATGTTGAAAAAGGATTGTAATGTGAAACTCATAGTTCTTTATTTTCGGTTCATCCTGGATGTGCCAAAATATATAGAGATATTCTATAGTATAAATGGTGGGATGGAATAAAAATATATATTGTTGACTTTAGTGAACAATATATGACTTTTCAACATGTTAATGCATTGAAACAGTTACAGAAATGGATTATTAAACCTTTTCAATTTCTCAAGTGGAATGGTAAAATATATCCATGGACTTCATTGTGGGAATACCAAGGATATCTCAAGGTAGAAATGAAATATTGGTTATTGTTGACAGATTGACTAAATCTTATCATTTCCTTTATATTTGAGATAATCTCTCACTAGATTAGATTTCTCGACTGTATGTTAAAGAAATAGTCAGGTTTCATGGAGATCCCCTCTACATTGTAGCTGACAGGGATCCGAGTATTACATCAATCTTTTTGAAAAAACATAAGAAGTCATTGGGTACTGAATAAAATATTTGTACAACTTTTCATCCCCAATCAGATGGGCAGTTAGAATGAAATGTTCAATCATTGGAAGATTTTCTATGTACATGCTCAATGGATTATGATGGAAGTTGGGACTAACATCATTATTGGTTGAGATTTTTTAACAACAATAGTTTTCATTCCAGTATATATATGGCTTCATTTGGTGCATTATATGGTAAGCATTGTCTAAATTGAACTTTTTGTGATTATGTAGGTGCAAGGAAATTGATGGGGACCAGAATTTTTAGGAGATATGGCAGAGAAAGTTCAGTTGATATAGAAACACATGAGGAATTCTCAAAGCAGGATGAAAAGTTATGTTGATAACCAGAGGAAGGATCATTATTCTGATGTAGGTGATCATTTATTTCCCAATTTTTCACCATGCAGAAGTGGGATTTGTTTTTTTAACAAGGGGAAGTTTAAACCATGGTTCATTGAAACTTATGAAATTTTGGAGAAAATTGAATCAATTACATACTAAGTGGATTTACCTCCAAATTTATCCCAGGTACACAATGCATTTCTAGTTCCAATGTTAGGAATGTATAATCCTGATCCATCTCATGTTTTGAGTCTAGAAGTAGTTCAGTTGGAAGATAATCTTTCATATGTTAATCTATTAGTCAATATTTTTGACTGCATAGAGAAAGTGTTAAGGAATAGGGTTATTTTTTATGTTATGGTTATGTGTAAAAACCATTAGGGGAAAGTCGCAACATGGTAATCTAAAAATGATATCAAGGAATAATACCCCTACATATTTGGTATGTAAATAGAATTTCAATGAAGCAATTTCCAAAAGTGGGAAGGACGTAACATCCCAGGTAATTAAAGAATATAACATTTATATATTAACTAATATTTGTGAATTAAATATTAATTTTACCTTAATTGGGATGCTATGTTAAATGGTGTGCCTCTCACATAATAAATGGTTTTTCGAAATATCATTTTGCAAACAAGGTGGAGTCATACTGAAAAATAATAAAATAATATTATAATTTTAAATATTAGCTTACACCTAATAGTTATATTGGTGTAATTGAATAGGGAAAACCATATTATGATTAATGTTTTTTTAAATATTTTTGAATTTATCCAATAAGATTATGATGCTTAAAATTAGATAAAATCCAATTTTTAGAATAAATAGTAGCATATTTTTTTAAATGTAGTTTTAGATATTTTTAATGGATAACCCAATTTACATCATGTATTTGGTCAAATTTATATGTTCAGTTTGATAAATTAAACATCTTCATTTAATGTTGGACATCAATATTTACTTTGGGTAAATTTTTTTGATTTTTCTGATAAAGTGAAATCATTAAATAATTGTTAAAAATATTGCATTTTAATTTAAAAGGATATTTTAATCATACTTATTTATATAGTTATATTATACTTTTATTTGGTTTTAAAATTTAATTGGATTTTATTTTTTTCATTTAATCCAATTTTGTTCATTTTTAGTCATTTTACTTTGAAATCGGACATAAACACATGACAATATTTGGGTAGTTTTTTCTGCTTAAAAATAAATTGTTTAGTTTTAACAATGAGAATTAATTATAAAATAATTTCTGTAACATTAGTGTTTTGAATTTGAAAAAATGGATTCCATATTTATATCCAAACAATAAAAATTGTATAAATACATACCATTTATTTTTAGACATTATGAATAGTAACTTTTATAAATATTTTATTTATCATTGTAAAAGTGTAAATCTAGTAAATAAGGGTTAAAAATTTTATTAATATTAAAGTACACTAAAACAAGTCCTAAACCTATTATATGAGATATTTATGACCATTTTCATCCTTGGGTTTTTTTAGCACCCCATGGAGCCACTTGTCTATGAAAATGACAGTTAATTACATTTTATTTAATGTTATGGAAAATATAACCTCAACATATAACTTTTAGTAAAACAATTATATGGGTTTATATACATGATATCATCAACTATAAAAATTCACTAGAAAGATAAAAATTTTTCCTAAATCATGGTATTTTATTTATAATTTTTAGACATTATATAAATAAATATATTTATGGCACAATGATGATGTTGTGATTACATTATTAATTAATGATTTAAATAAAGATATTCTAAAAATTAAAATAAATTTATTTACAATATTTCAATGCCATAAAAGAATTTTAGGTTTCTTATAACTTTTTATATTTGAATTAATGAATTTTAATCAAAATAATCATGTTTTAATAGGGGTTTTTAAAAATTCAAGATATGAATAGTATAAAAGTTGACATAAATGATTTTTTAAAACAAATTCTATTGTATTAAATGATAAAATTTCCCTAAAATATAATAATCGACCAAATGACATATATAATGTTTAAAATATTATTAATGATCCATTTTTTGGTCGGTTGGAAATTTATAGTAACTATTTTAACTATATTTTATGAATATAAAAGAAGACAAGGAAAAAGATAACTAAGTTTACCAAGGGTTAAAGCTAAATTATATGGTTACATTTGTGACCTATACATGTCTAAAACCAATTGTTTGAGTGGTTTGAAATCCATAATAATCTTATCTCTAATATAAATGAGTTTTTCACCTTTTGAAATTGAAATTATGAATATAATAAAATACTCATTCCAGTCATTCCTAAAGTCCCCCCCCTCCTTATTATAAAAGGCCACCACCCTAACCCCTTTCTGGAACCTCTAAAACCTATTGTATTGTCAATAACCATCAGCAATTTGTTCCATACATTCGTCACTTCATCTTATATTCCTTCCTCTAGGAAAAAGGTAATTTAAGAAAGCCCTTTGGCTGAAATGAAAAGAAGTTACATGATTTAAGGAAACGTATTCTCTAAAGATCCTTTCCATTATTTTTCCTTCTCCACTCCGTATACTCTTCTTATTATTTTCTTATAGGACAACACTAGTAACCTTAGTATACTAGGATGTTGTTACGAGAAGGACTCAAACTACAATTACACACATCTCTGTCTAATGGGTATATAATATACTATTTTTAAGGATGAAAAACAATTACCTCACGACATGATGATTGTTAAATCTTCTCCTACAACCACTTATAGTGGACATTATGATGAAATAGTAATTATATAATATATATATATATGATATTTATTTTATCTATATTCTTATTTAATTTTCTTTTAGAAAATACTGTTATTATTTTTATGTTTTAAAAATAGGATAATTTTATTTTCAGGAAGTGCGGACAACCTACCCCTCAAAGTGACATGACTCGATCATGCCATACATGGAATTCCTAAATGATAGTGTTAATGAACCTATGTAATATTGTTGTTATATTGGATTTATAAAAAATATATATATCATTTTCATTTCATTAATATTAATATTACCAAAAAATTGAATGCTGAATTCATGCGTACATACAGCCTACCATCTCCCTGAATAGTACAGTTGATTTCTTGTCTCTATGTTCTATGAATTATTCAAAATACATATATAATGAATATATGTTTTCTTTAAAACATTAATATCAATATAAATATGATTTAATTATGACTACATGGATATTTTAAATAATAACATGTTCATTTTTTACTCATGTCCAAACATCGAAAAAATTCCCTATATCAACTCAAATAATTATCAAACTATAATCAAACAGAAATACGTTATATAAAAGAAATATTAAAAATGATAAAGGATATGAAAAAATTAGATATTGTCTTTAGTTTATTATTCAGGATGAAAAAGAAACATAAGTTACAATTTGGACTCAAGGTAAGGGACTTCATCTCAATCGCCTTTCATTGGCACATATTTTGATAACCTATACCTCTTTCTTTTAGATGATTTATAATAAACACCTTATACTTTTATATTCATTCAATGGGAATATTTTTTCTCTTAAAATTTAAAAAATAAACTGAAAAAAAAATGTTTTTAACATATGCGATGCCAATGACTTCGTCATCACCGCGATCATTATCTAATATTTTTCTTCATTAAATGTCTACGATGGTTTTATGTGGAATATAAATAACATATACCCTTTTACATATTTTGGAATTGAAAATGTTTTTTAATTTGGACATAATATTTCAATAACTTGTAATTGTTTATTGTGATTTAAAATTAAATTTTTTAATTGAAATGTGGAAATTTCAAATATTTTATATCTGATGATTATATAATGGTACATAGAAATTTTAAGGGTGGTTAAGTGATAAACAAAATGAAAGGTTGTTAGGTGATAAACCCTAGATAGGTGGTTATGTTATAACCTTCAATGCATTGTGTATGGAGGTCGTCTGTATACCAATTATATTTGTAATAATGATATGTGGTTATAGATCGTATGGTAATTCCACATTATTATGATTATGTCCCACGTTTACCTTTTATATGTAATGTGTGCTTTATGTGGGTTTTAGGGTAATATATTTGTTACAAGAGGGTATTCAATGAGATTTTGTTTAGTGAACAGTATTTACTAATTCATTATTGTGAAAATTATTACATATGATAAAGTATTCATGGTTTACATGTTGTTTCTAAAAACATACAATTTTCCTTCTTTTTGTATCCCTTACGGAGCTCTTTATACTAATCACAAGTTTTTAATTGTTTTCATAGGATATAAATGTGAATATATTCAAGGATATGATCAAGGAAAAGTTGTGATGTTTAAGCATAAAATTATGACATATTATCATTTAAATTTTTCGTTTGATTAATGAAAATGGGTAGTTAGAAGAAATGTATACTTGGTAATCAAAAATTAGTTATGTATAAATATGGAATATTTCATTAATACTCTAAAACTGAAAATAGACTCAATTTAAATTATTATCATAATTCGAGATTATGTAATTTTCAAGGGTAGGTCCTTATAGATAATTTGTGAAACAATGGAAAACAATAGCACCTCCTCTCACAATTTTAATTACCACTTCAAGATCATCCATACCTCTGTCTTAGATCAATGATAAAATAAATTATTAAATATACCACAAGTATTTTATAATATATATATCCAAATTTTTGTTTCAACAAACCCAATTAACCCCAAAACACTATAAACTCACCTGGTTGTATTTTTTCCATCACATTGTGTGGTTGGTGGCGCAATTATCATGTGTTGCGTAACAATCCTGAAAATGGAATTCCAATATGAATCATAAGATAAATCTTGTAAAATAGAATTATAAACTTCTTTAATATGAACTAATTCATATATTATTATAATTTATAAAAATTATTTTAATGGATTGTCAATATTAATTGATTCTAATTAATTCTTTCATCTCTTCTCCTCAAAATCACATGTCAGGGAGAATTCATGTGTCTGGTAGCTATGCATTATATATGTGATGAAAATGGGCAGGATTGTATATGTTTTATGATAAAAATGAATTAGATATCACAAATGGTGGAGAGAAATATATGTTGTCATACATCATTTATATATCACGACCTGTCCTTGGGGCCCGTGCCGTGACTACCCGAAGCCCGCCTTCTATAGGCCAGGTGCTGGCGACAAGTACCAAAGGCGTAATCCCTATAAAAAGGGAAGGCATTGAATTTTAACCTATACTACACACACAACCAGAACACAAGTAGCAGAGTATGCAAATGGATTTAAACACTATGTAAAACTATATACAAAAGAAAGGGTTGAAAGGAATGGGGCCAGAAATACAAGACCAATAGTAAATTACAAACAACATAAAAGATGGTACACCTGCAGAAAGGTAAACAACAACTACTGAGTTTCCCTTCTGGAATACCACCTGAAGGGTGGGTACATATATCCTTCTCATCACCCCAGGTTCGTCCATCCGCTCCGTGTACGTCTTGCCAACTGGTCCACCACCAGGTACCGTCCAACTCAACAAGTCTCTATCTTGATCAGTGCTTCCCGTCGTCTGCAACCAACATAATGAAGTGAGGGCATAACCCATGTAGGGCTGAGTATATCTATAATCAGTAGGGACCCTGAGATCCCCGAAGGCCTTCCATAATCCATAAAGGATATACCACAAAAGAAAGATACAATCACGAAGTATCAACCATCCCTACATAGGTATATTCACATACATATACTAAGTAATCAATCACAGTTCGACTCCAACTCTCAATCCCAAGAACAACTCAGTCTACATATGAATTAAGTCAATAACATCGACGATAGATGATTGAAAATCAAGAGCAAACTCAAAAAAGTATACATCTTTCATAGAGTGATAGAGATTATTAGATTTAGTAACTGATTCATCTATGTTGTCGGACCAACACTGGATACAGGACTAGCTAAGCTGTTGGACCCACGCATGATATAGGTCAAGCTAGTCTGTTGGACCCATACAGGATATAGGAAAAGAATTCATACCTGTCAAAGCCACGGAGAATTATGGTACAGAAGTCATCACTGTCGAACCCTCGTAGGATTCCAGTATATTATTCATCATGGTCTAACCCACGCATGATTCTGGTATAGTTGTTGTCACAGCCATCTCTAGTGTTCCCTCACCCAGCACGCTTTGATTCCAAGAGGTTCCACTCCTCAAGTCAAGTATCGATACTTCAAATAATGTAAATACCTGTAAAATTAAAGGGAATTTGTTTTTCTAAATTTTCTTCGGGATTTTACACGAACACAGTTTTTTACGGCGCCTGATTCCGAGGCCCGGTGTGCCCAGAATTAATTTCCAAAGTTAGGCTCGGGTATGTTCAGTGAACGAATGAGCGGGTTTTTATATCTTTTGAACCGGTGCTCGGAATCGAATTCTGAGGGCATGGAATGAATCTCAGCACAGGTAATTGCTTAAAAACACCTTTTCCGGAGTTGCATTTTCTCAGGTGTGGTTTTTTAAATTTTTAGGTTATAAAAATGAATAAAATAAAATGGTGCGACCAATTTATTTTATTTATGTCACTTAACCTATGTTAAATGGTTGATGTGGGACCCACAATATCCTACCCACTTGGTTGGATATTTTGTGAGGTGGGACCCACATGAGCCACCATTTCTTTTCTTCTTAAGTAACGCACCCGCACCCCCTATGAATGAAGTCAAACCGTGCATTTATTTGGGTTAAGAAACGCCTCATTAATGTGGTGGTTTAAGCGTTGCAATTAAATTCACCTAACTCTTTCTTTCGTATTTGAATTTTTAAAACTCAAGGCTTGTGGAATAAAAATAAGGCAACTCTTATTTTTATTAGGGTTGATGTTGAGAGGATAAGAGATTTCAATCAGGCTCTTGAAGATCTTCTCTTCCTCAGGAAGAACGAAATGAATGCGAAGAATGTCGAATCCTCGGAAATCAGTGACACTTCTTCCGTGACGCTTCTTCCGCGATGCTTCTTCCGTAACGCTTCTTCCGCGACACTTCTTCCGCGACGCTCCTTCCACGATGCCTTCTTCTTCGCCGTGCTTTTCCGCGACGAATACTCGCTCATCAATTTCGACGAGATAGTGGTATTAATTTGAGAATGGTATTATTCCCTTGGTTGTACCTGCTAAATCAAAGAACTCGGATCAACTCATCATTAAGTTGATCTGCGAATGTTTTATTTTTTTCGGTTTGGAAATTTTGGTATGATCCTTTTTATTTAGGAGGTCGTAGTGTTTTTATTTAAGTATGATTTTATTCCGTTGATTCTTTCATTCTAAAGAAAACAAAGAACATGAATCAACTTATTATCTAGTTGATCCGCAAATGTTTTCCTTGTGGGTTGGGAATAAATTGATGCGGGAAGTTGTAGGGGTTTTTATGCGATTTTATTTCGTGATTACTTCCGTCGTTTTCCTCCTTCCAATTTTTGAACTGCCTGTTATCGCAATAACGGGAGGAGGTCGGACATCACGTACACGGTCGAATCTCCTCCCCTTTTTGGTTGTTTAATATTGATGTGGAAGGAGCTAAGCAATGCGGTGCTGAAGCATCGCGCGGGAATTGTTAATGAAAGTGGGATGGATGTGGCGTCGTCGCGCAGCACCGTTGAACACGAACCAAAGACGTGGCGTAGTCGTGCCACACCGGAGAACTACAAAAGCACCGCGGCCAGAGTGGGACTGCGGCGGAGGGGCGCGGCGCCGTCGCGCCGCGCCGAACGAACCAAGGCCGCGGCCGGTTCTGGGCCGTGGCGGAGTAGGGGAACCGACGTCGGGTTCCGGGCCACCGACGTCAGAGCAGGGGGACCAGCCTTACTGGTCTCGTGGTGGCAACAGCCGCCCATCCGGGGCGGGCCGGCCGGATAGGAGAAAAGCCAGGGGTTACAACTCCCGTCTGGCCATCATGAGCGGCCCCATAATGGGGTTGCGGTTTCAAAACGAGGGGTAGGAGCCCCCCCCCCCCAATCCGCTTGGCCAAACGGACGAGCCTCTTAGTTGTTGCCAGCGCGTCGGGCCGGCTACCCTTGTCGGGCCGCGCCCAAGTGGGCTGGACCCGGACCTGGGACGTGTAAACCCGGTTTGGGCCGACCCAGAGGGTATCGGGCCGGGTCGGACCGGGCCCGAACCCCCTATTACTGAACCTTTATCGGTCTTCTGCCCATATCTTGGGCTGCGGACCTCCGATCAATGCACCATTAGCTGTGATGCGATCCTTGGATCGAGACGGTCATTTCGGTAATTTACACTCAAGGTTTCGGAGAACTAGTGGTTCAGCCGGGTTGGTTCGGATACAAAAACAACCAGGCCCTCGGAGCAGAAACACGTATATCTTGAGCTTCGGACGTCCGATTGACGTGCCTTCGACATTTTTGGTTTCCTCTTGATGAGAAAAAACATTTGGCATAATTCTCCTGAGTTTTGGTTGCTGTTGGATAGTAGCCGGGTTGGATTGTACCCAAAATCCAACTGGGCCCCAGGAACGGAAAAGCTGATAACTTTCAGACCGGACGTCTTTTTGACAAACAGTCAGCAGCATTGGTGATCAAATGGAGAAACGGTCCCTATGAGTATACACTATGAGAGTTCGGGGTACAATTGAGATACGGCTGGGTTGGTTCGCACATGAAACCAACCGGGCCCCTGGGACAAAAAGGCTCATAACTCACAGACCGAGCGTCCGATTGACGCACCGTCTGTTTCGTTGAGACCCCTATTACGAGTCGGACCTTTTAGATACTTCTTCCTGGATATTTGAGATACTTTGAGTATCGAACTATAGCTCGTGGATAAGACCCTCCCAGAGACGAGCGTGCGGGGTACGGAGACCGTGTAGCCGACTGAGACCTAATGACTGCTTGACCGACACAACTTGGAGTGAGTCGACTAGCCCAGTGGACGGAGCACTAAATTGTTTGGGTGCAGACCCATGGAAAACGGAGCACTACCTGTGTGACAGTGCAGACCCACGATAATCGTCCAGAGAGTACCTCTGCAGGCTATCAGGGGGTGTGCACTACTGTGTTTGGGTGGCATACCCTAGCCGGAAGCACTACTGTGTTTGGGTGGCAGACTCGTGGTACTCGACAGGAGGAGTACCTTAGCAGTCTTAGGATAGTGAGCAGTACCTCGGAGTCGTGACAGGACCACTGTACACTCCAGAGATGGGGCTCTTCAACAGTTATGGTTTCGATAATGAAAATCCTTGTTTGAGCTAATACTATTACCTTTGTGTTTACCTCCTGATTGAGATGCGTCACTTGATAACTTAGGTATATGTTGGGAATATACCTGGGTAGTGGTTATCCATTGATTTCATAGTCTTTGTGTTTCCTCATGATTGAGATGGGTTATTTGATAACATAAGTATATGTATGGTCATATACCTAAGTAGAGGTTATCTGTTGAGATCTTCTTTGTGGTTATCCTTGTTGGTTTTAGTTAGACCTTGAGGGTCTTAGGGTCCCTACTGAGTATCGTATACTCAACCCTGTACGGGCTATGCCCACACCTCATTGTGTTTGTTGCAGACGACGGGCAGCGCTGGCAGAGGCCAAGTGTTTGAGGACTGGATGGTACACAGAGGTGGACCACATGACGAGTCAGTATCCGAAGGTGGACTTCACGGCGAGACGACACCGGGAGGAGGTTTATGGGCGAGAGAGTTGTGGAGGCTATCTGTACTTATCCTTCAGGTAGGATCTGTGGTGGACGATCCAGGAGCTACACTATATGTAACTACACTTCAGGTAGGATCCGAGAACGATGACCTATGAGCTGATTCCTTTCTTCCAGCTGTTGTCTTTTTCTGTTGTACTTATGTTCAGTTCTAGCTGTACTTTCAGTTGGGTTTGTATTCTGGCCCATTTACTTTTCAGCATTTTTTTTGTACATAGTGTTTTACTTCTGCTTGTACTCTTTGGTATTTTGTTTACTTTTATAAAGGAAATGCCTTCCCAGTTATCGGTATTTAAGCCTTTGGTGCAAGTTTCTAGCCCCTGGCCTATGAAAGGCAGGCTTGGGGTAGTCACGGCACGGGACCTGAGGACGGGTCGTGAAAAATTGGTATTAGAGGAGTCGGTTCTACCGCAGAACATATAACTATGATATATTCATTCTGTGATGTAATAGTGTTAAGGGTACTGAGTGTGGTCATCAGTTCAGTGAGTCCAGTGTTGGTGCGGGCGGTCGACGTATCCATACACCCGGACCTTGACAACTAATTTCCAAGTTTGTGCACGAAAACACTGATTGTGTGTGTGTTTCCAGAAGTTTTTAAAAGTCATCTCAAACCAGGTCAGCTCACCATGTATTATCGTTTGACCATGTCACATTGTTTCTTTTTGGATGCCTTTTTACGAACGACCATCTAGAGCCCAGAGGGATCTGCGTACTGACAGCCTGCCGAGTGACGAGGCTTCGGTACAGGGCCCTCTTACAATTGAGGAACCAGTAGAGGCACCATCATAAATACCATAAATTGGGCCAACGATGCCACCTGCACCAGCATTAGGCGATTCATGTCACTTTAGCATGCTTCACGAGTTCCAGTGCCAGAGGCCACCCAGGTTCCAGGGAGAGACGGACCCGCAAGCATCTGAGGATTGGCTGGAGGCTGTGGTTAGAGTCTTTAGGCTAGTGGGGATGCCAGCAAACTTCATGGGGATCTTTGATTCCAGCCTTCTTTAGGTAGCATAAGGCAGGTGGTGGAGCCACTTGGTCTAGTTTTGCGATAGGATGACCTTCACATGGGAAGACTTCGAGACCTTCTTCAGGGTGGAGTTTGTGCCAGTAGCTATACACCCATAGCGTGTACATGAGCTGCTACCTTTGCCGTAGGATTTTCAATCAGTATCCGAGTCATCTGTGGGTAGTAGACAGATGATGGAGAGGTCCAAGAGGACCATAGCCAGCCGTATGAGGAGCATGAACTGTTATGAATGCAGCAGGAAGGGGCACCTGGCACGTGACTATCTGACCCCCAGCACAGTCGATCTGCAGGCGTTGGAAGATCCACTGTGGCAGAAGCAGTGGTGGTTGCTTGAGGAACAGCCAAGCAGTGGACAAGGCAGTAGAGCTCTGGGAGCAGGTGGACAGTAGCGGAACTAGTGGATATGTCCCTTGTACTTCTAGTTCCATGTTGTTGTGGTATTCGTGTCTTTGTTCTATGAGCTGAAATAATAAAAAGATACTTATCTTTGTGATGATTTCTTTCCTGTCCTTTTGTTTGGTTGATACTGAGTTGTCCCAGTTAAAACTGTTGACTTGACCCTCACTTTTGAGATTTCTACTGGAGGAGACCCAGTGACCTCACACTAATGCCGACAGAGTGATTCAACCCTTTGAGGCAATAGTGACAGTTGGATCTCTTGGTAGTTACGTCGAGGACTTATGACATCATCCATGGAATGAATGAATCATTCATGTCAGGATTGAGTGTATTAGGTAATGGTTGTGGTTCATCCAGGGGATGAGACCGAGTTTCTATTTTCAGCAAATGAGAAATTTTAGCAGCTCTTTCTAATTGTAGTCAAAGATGGTGAAAATCATCGAGGAGAGGATGAAGACTGCACAGTGCAGTAGAAACAAGAAACTGGCACCAGTCTTAGAGACTCCGGCGTGTTAAATTTTTTTAGAAGAGGAAGCTTTAAGGAGAGATGATTCTGCAAAGCAGCAGGCATGGAGGCAGATCTAGGAGAGCAGCATGAGGTGGTGTACATTTTAACATTCTACAAACACCCGCCTAGTTTTCCCCGCCAGGATCAGGGAGCTGGAAGGCGTTTGATGAGTGCGGCTACATGCGGTCAAGGAGTCTGACCCAATGGCTCTAAAAATTATTCAAGGGACAGTCTGTGTCCACTACTAGCTACCGTAGTAAAATATGTCTATATGGATCATTCCTTCCTTCCACGAATCTTATCCTAGACCTAGAGTTTTCGGTAAGCCATAGAAATGACCCTCACGTCTGGAGATACCTTGGGAGAAGACTCAATAATCACACTTACGCCGACAGTGTGGTCAGACCCTCGAGGTGACAGTTTCGGTTGGAATCTCTTGATGGCCGCGTCGAGGCCTTACGACATTGGTTTGAGTATGGACTGGGCAATCACAGTTCATAAACAAATTGACTGTATTAGGGAAAAAGGTTGTTGTTTAACTATGATGATGGGATGGGTTTTCATTGGTCGGTGAAAAGGAAACCCCAGGAAGCACAGGATAAACTCATGCACAGGAGGGTGCAACCGATCACTCTTGAGTAGGTCAACCTTACCCTCATGGCAGCAGTCATTTTATGTTTCAGTTCTAACAGGAATTGGTGACCTCTAGAGTTCTAGGATGACGATCATGTCCTTATACGGGTCTCACCTCGACGAGGTTTACGGAGCTGTGGCCAAGAAGAAAAGTTGTCTACGAGGTTCAGAGGACCTTATTAGGTCCTTAGCTGGGTAGGCTTGGTGGTTTACTGCTTGACCCATCCACCTCAGTTGCACTTGGTGTACAACAATTTCCACATATCTCAACTGAGGAGATATGTGCTCGACCATTCTCATAGCATCGACCATGGGGAGCCAGACGATGGCGATGGAGTGACTTTCATGGAGGTTCCAGTGGGGATCGAGGATTGACAGGAGTAGATCCTACGAGGACAGTCGATTCCTCAGGTGCGCTTTCACTAGCAGTATGGGAACCTCCAGGTAAGCACATGGGAGTGGAGGGCTCAGATGCGTTCTCAATACCGCTTTTGTATCCCTAGTCTGTATAAAAACATTATGAGGACATAAGGACCTAAGGAAGGAGTAATGTAAAGACCCATAAAATTTGAAGGAATCTCTTTTTTTTCTAAATTTTCTTTGGGAATTTGTAAGAACGCAGTTTCTAACGGAGCCTGATTCTGAGGCCCGGTGTGCCCGGAATTAATTTCCGAAGTTAGGCTCGGGTACGTTCAGTGAACAAATGAGAGGGTTTTTCTAACTTTTGAACCAGTTCTCGAAATCGAATTCTGAGGGAACCGATGGAATCACAGCACCAGTAATTTCTTAAACACACCTTTTCCGGAGTTGCGTTTGCTCGGGTGTGGTTTTTTATATTTTCAGGGTATGTAAATGAATAAAATAAAATGGTGCGACCAATTTATTTTTTTAAGTCGCTTAACCTATGTTAAGTGGATGAAGTGGGACCCACAATATCAAACCCACTTGGTAGGATATTTTGTGAGGTGAGACCCACATGATCCACTATTTCTTTTCTTATTAAGTAACGCACCCACACCCCCTATTAATGAAGTCAAACTGTGCGTTTATTTGGATTAATAAACGCCTCATTAATGTGGCTGTTTAAGCGTTGCAATTAAATTAACTTAATAGATTCTTTTGTTTTTGAATTTTTAAAACACAAGTCTTGTGGAATAAAAATAATACAACTCTTATTTTTATTAAGGATTGTGTTGAGAGGCTAGGATATTTCACTCAGGCTCTTGAGGATATTATCTTCCTCACAAAGAACGCGAAGAACACGAAGAACGCGAAGAACGCCAAATCCTCATAAATCAGTGACTCTTCTTCTATGATGATTCTTCTGCGATGATTCTTCCATGATGCTTCTTCTTCGACGCTTCTTCTACGACGCTTCTTCTGCAATGCTCCTTCCATGACGCCTTCTTCTACGACGTGATTTTCCGCGACGAATCCTTGCTCATAGATTTCGACAACGTAGGGGGGTTAATTTGAGAATGGTATTATTACCTTGGTTGTTCCTTCTAAAACAAAGAACCTGTATCAAATCATCATTAAGCTGATCCGCGAATGTTTTATTTTTTGCGGGTTGGAAATTTTGGTATGATCCTTTTTATTTAAGAGGTCATAGGGTTTTTATTTAAGTATGATTTTATTCCCTTGATTCGTTCATTCTAAAGAAAACAAAGAACATGGATCAACTTATTATCTAGTTGATTCATGAATGTTTTCCTTACGAGTTAGGAATAAATTGTTGCGGGAAGTTGTAGGCGTTTTTATGCGTTTATATTTCGTGATTACTTCTGTCATTTTCCTCCATCCAATTTTTGAACCTCCTATTATCGCAATAACGGGTGGAGGTCAGACCGCATGAACACGACCGTCTCTCCTCCCCTTTTTGGTTGTTTGATATTGGCGCGGGACGAGGAAAGAAATGTGGTGCTGAATGCACCGCGCGAGAATTATTAAGGAAAGGGGGAGAGATGCGGCGCCGTCACATCATGCCGTTGAAGACGAACGAAAGGCGCGGCGCCGTCGCGCCGCCTCGGAGAACAACCAAAGCACCGCGGCCAGAGTGGGGCCGTGGCGGAGGGGCGTGGCGCCGTCACGCTACGCCGGACGGACCAAGGATGCGGCCTGTTCAAGGCCGCGGTGGAGCAGGGGAATCGGTGGCGGGTTCTGGGCCGCCGGCGTCGGAGTAGGGGGACCGGCCGGACAGGGGAAAATCCGGGGGGTTACAACCCCTGGCTGTCCATTATGAGCGGCCCCATAATGGGGCCACAATTACAAAATTGGGGGCAAGCGCCCCCCCCCCCCATCCGCTCGGCCAAACGGCCGAGCGGCTTGGCTAGCGCCAGCGCGCCGGGCCGGCTTCCCTGGCCAGTCTGCCAGACCGAGCAGCTTTCCCCGGCCACGCCAGCTGGGCCGGACCCGGACCCGGAAAGGGTTGATCCGTTTCTCACCGACCGAGAGGGTATCGGGCCGGGTCGGACCAGGCCCGAACCCCCTTTTACCGAACCTCCATCGGTCTTCTGTCCATATCATGGGCTGTGGACATCCGATCGATACACTGTCTGCTGCGATGTGATCCTAGGATTGAGGCGGTCATTTCGGTAATATAAAATCAAGGGTTCGGAGAACATGGGGTTCGGCCGGGTTGGTTCGGATACGAATCCAACCGGGCCCTTTGGGCGGAAACTCTTATATTTGGAGCTCCGGACATCCGATTTACGTGTCGTAGACCTTGTTGGTTTCCCCTTGATGAGACGGAACTTTTGGAATACTTCGCCTGAGTTTTGGTTGCTGTTGGATAGTGGCTGGGTTGGATTGTACCTGAAATCCAACCGGGCCCCTGGAACAGAAAAGCTGATAACTTTCAGACTGGACGTCCGCTTGACGAACCGTCAGCGACGTTGGTGATAACTTGGAGAAACGGTCCCTATGGGTATACCATATGAGAGTTTGGGGTACAGTTGAGATACAGCCGGGTTGGTTCACACACGAAACCAACCGGGCCCCTGGGACGAAAAGGCTAATAACTCACAGACCGGGCGTCTGATTGACGCACCGTCTGTTGTGTTGAGACCCCTATTATGATGTGGTCCTTTGAGATACTTCTTCATGGAACTTTGAGATACTTGGAGTATCGACCTGTAGCTTGTGGAACGGACCCTCCCAGAGACGGTCGAGCAGAGTACAGAGACAGTGTAACCGACTGAGACCTGATAACTGTTTGATCGAATCGACTTGGAGTGAGTCGACTAGCCCAATGGACGGAGCACTACTTTGTTTGGGTGCAGAACCATGGTGTACGAAGCACTACCTTTGTGATAGTGCAGACCAGTGGTACATGTCCTGAGAGTACCTCTGTAGGCTATTAGGGGGTGTGCACTACTGTGTTTGGGTGGCATACCCCAGAGGGAAGCACTACTGTGTTTGGGTGGATGACCAGCGGTACTCGACATGAGGAGTACGTCATTAGTCTTAGGTTAGTGAGCAGTACCTCGGAGTCGTGATAGGACCACTGTACACTCCAGAGACAGGGCTCTTCAGTAGTTACAGTTCTCATAATGAAAATCCTGGTTTGAGCTGAGACAATGACATTTCTGAATACCTCATAATTGAGATGGGTCACTGGATAACATAGGTATATGTATAGGCATATACCTGGGTAGTGGTTATCCGTTGATTTCATAATCTTTGTGTTTACTCATGATTGAGATGTGTTATTTGATAACTTAGGTATATGTATAGGCATATACCTAAGTAGAGGTTATCTATTGAGAACTTCTTTGTGGTTTTCCTTGTTGGTTTTAGTGAGACATTGAGGGTCTCAAGGTCCCTACTGAGTATCGTATACTCACTCTGCACGGGCTATGCCCGCACCTCATTGTGTTGGTTACAGACGACGGGCAGCGCTGGTAGAGGCCTAGTGTTCGAGGACTGGACGGTGCCCGGAGGTGGACCACACGACGAGTTAGTATTCGGAGGTGGACTTCACGGTGAGACGACACTCAGAGGAGGTTGAAGAGAAAGAGCGTTGTGGAGGCTATCTGTACCTAACCTTCTGGTAGGATCCGTGGTGGATGATCCAGGAGCTGCGCTATCTATACCTACCCTTCAGGTAGGATCCAAGGAAGACAACCCTAGAGATGCTTCCTTTCTTCCAGCTGTTGTCTTTTTCTATTGTTCATTTGTAGTTTTACTTTCAGTTGGGTTTTTATTCTGGCCCATTTACTTTTTAGAACTTTCTTTGGTACTTAGTGTTTTACTTATGCTTGTACTCAGTGATGTTTTTTTACTTTTATAAGTGCAATGCCTTCCCAGTTATCGGGATTTACGCCTTTGGTGCTAGTCGCCATCCCCTGGCCTATGGAAGGCGGGATTGGGGTAGTAACGACACGGGCCCTGAGGATGGGTCGTTAGGGTCTCGAGGTCCTTACTGAGTATCGTATACTCACCCCTGCATGGGCTATTCCTGCACCTTGTTGTGTTGGTTTCAGACGATGGGAAACGCTGGCAGAGGCCGAGTGTTTGAGGACTGGACGGTACCCGGAGGTGGACCACACGACGAGTTAGTATCCGGAGGTGGACTTCGCGGCGAGACGACACTTGGAGGAGGTTGACGGGCGAGAGTGTGGTGGAGGCTATCTGTACCTACCCTTCATGTAAGATCCATGGTGGAAGATCCAAGAGCTGCGCTATCTGTACCTACCCATCAGGTAGGATCCGAGGACGACGACCCAGGAGCTGCTTCCTTTCTTCCAGATGTTGTCTTTTTCTGTTGTACTTCTATTCAGTTGTAGCTGTACTTTTAGTTGGGTTTGTGTTCTGGCCCATTTACTTTTCATCACATTCTTTTGTACTAAGTGTTTTACTTCCTCTTGTAATCTGTGGTGTTTTGTTTACATTTATAAAGGCAATGCCTTCCCAGTTATCGGTATTTATGCCTTTGGTTCTAGTCGCCAGCCCCTGGCCTATGGAAGGCGGGCTTGGGGTAGTCAGAGAATGGGCCCCGACGACGTGTCGTGACAAATAAGTCCTAAGTTGATGAATCCCATAGTTCTATCTCATCCTAATGAACCCAATGAGACAAACGATGTTTTAATCGGACGCTCGTTCTGTGAGTTATTAGCAGTTCATTTCCAGGGGCCCGGTTCGATTTACCCTCGTTCCCAACCTGTCCATTTTCCAATATTTCCAAGAACTCTCATAGAATATCGCAAAAGGACCACCTCATCGCGAAAGTCCTAGTGCCGTAGACGGCGCATCGATTAGACACGCGGTCTGGGAGATATTCGTGTTTAAGCGAAGGCGCGTCCGATCAATCAATCCAAGTGGGTTGGCGGGTCGGCATGACCAGGTTAGGCGGTTCCGATCCGAATGGGGTTCGGCCTGGCTCGGTGGTGCGCAGGCCACCCAAGGGCTCGACCCGGCGGGTCCGACCCTATTGGGGGGTCGGCCCAGCCCGGTGGGGCGCGGCCCACCTGCAGACCCGGTCAGCACTGCAAGCTGGTTTGGTTCCCCTGGCGGCGCCAAGCGGCTCCTCCCCTCCTCTACACAACGCGACCAACCCGCACAATGGGTCGCGATTCTCCCAACACGGCGTCGTGCGGCGTAGTAGTCTTCCAGCCTTGCCAGTTTGCACAGAAGTGCAGCCTGCACTATGGGGCGCGGTCTTCTCCACGCGGCCCCTACGGGCACTGAGGTACTTCAACCCGGCTGGATGGTTCCTCCAGCCGAGCGGCCCATGGTTGTAGGCTGCAGTCTCCCTCCACGTAGGGCCTACGGGTGTCGCTGTCTTCCAGCGGGCTGGCCAGATTGGCCGGCTCCACGGTGGCAGATTTTGCCAGCCACCTCCACACCTCCACCGCGGTGCAACGACGCCGTGGTCCTGCTACTCTCTACGCGGAACGATAGCAATGCGCGACCTCTGCCATTGCGGTTCTTCTCCAACGTGGTGCGACTTCACCATGCCCTTTCGACTCCACCTCCAATGTCAACCAAAATAGATTCAATGGAGTGTCATCATGACATTTATTTTCAACCTGCACCCTCTGCATTAGGTGATATCAATTTACCACTATAAAACAAAGTAAACATCATAGAATCAAGGATATAATACTATTTATTTAAAATTAATTAAATCCCCCTACCTTGATTCAAGAACATCGTCAAAGTCGCGGTAGACAGACATCATTCCGTCAACATCAGAGGGAGAGTTTTTGTCGTTGGCGACATTCATCGTGGGCAGTGCCATCCGTTTCATGCCTCAATTGGAACGGAAGGAGATGCTTCATCGTTCTTCGGTGGAGACGGTGTTCTTCGTTAGAAGAAATCTCTCCCCATTTCTCCAAGGCTCCACCGATACTCCCATGCTCTCCAACGATTATGTCAACCATTAATAAAAGAATAGGATCACTTATTTAAAGTTTGCATAATGTTCTCAAATTTTAAAACACTCATATTAATTAATTAATAGTGGATCTCAATTAATTAATTAATGGTTTTGTCAAATTAATGAGAGAAACTGGGAGGTGGAAAGTGGAGAGTTTAACCCACATCAGTGTGGGGTGTCAAGAGTTTCAAGGGGGATTTGAGGGGTTTATGTTCGTGTGGGCCCCACCACACAATATCCTCTTATGGGAGGTTATGTGGGGGGTGGGACCCACTTCAAACTTCTCTTTGGTAGATTTAACCACCACCCACATAAAAAAATATGAATCAGATATTTATTTATTTAAATTAGAGAACACCAAAAAATAACTTCCAACCTGCATAAAAAGAAATGGTGGTAAAGGAATCATTAAACGAATACTGGTAATGTGAGTTCCTCGGTGTCCTCGAATTTAAATTCTGTGCACTGGTTAAAAGATACTAAATCCCGCCCATACGTCTACTGAACGTACCCGAACAAAACATCAGAAAATTATTCTGGGCACCCAGGGCCTCAGAATCAGGTGTCTTCAGAAACCTAGGACTCATAAAATTCCTGTGTATTTAAAAAAATTCATGGATGTTCCGGGTCTTCACATTCTCCCCACCTCAGGAATTTACATCCCTGTAAGCTACAATACAAACTATGGGAACAAATAGGGGTACTAATCATGTATCTGAGACTCCTTCTCCAATGTGCTCTCCTGGAGGTTCCTTTGTATCTAGAGAATGCGCAATAGAGGAATCGATCATCCACGCAGGACCCACTCATTTCGATCTGTGAACTCCACTAGGTCCTCCGTGAATGTCTCCCTATCATCGATGTTCACCTCCCCATGGTTGTTGATGTTGGATGGGTTGTGTACGTATCTCCTCAGCTGAGATACGTGGAAGACATCGTGCACCCGGTGCAATAGATGTAGATGATACAAGTGGTAAGCCACCTTACCTACCCTGTTGACGACCTGTAATAGTCTGATGAATTGCATAGATAACTTTCCACCTCATCCAAATCTCCACAGACCTCGTCATGGTGAGACCCATAGGAAAACGTGGTCGCCATCCTCGAACTCAAGTGGTCTCCATCCCCTATCAGAATAGCACTTCTGTCTGCTCTGTGAAGTCTTCATATTCTCCAGGATGATCTGCACATTCTATGTCATAGCCTGCACCATCTGTAGTCTTACAAGTGCTGGCTTTCCTGGGTCAGTCCAGCACGAAGGTGATCTACATGGTCGGTCGTACAGTTCCTCATAAGGTGTCATCCCGATGGTGGAGTGTTATCTGTTGTTGTACACAAACTCCACCACGGGTATGTGATCCACCCAGCTATAACCAAAGTCAAGGACACATTCACGGAGCATGTCCTCGAGTGACTGAATGGTCCGCTCAGTCTGGCCATCAGTCTGAGGATGGAAGGCGGTGATCAAGCGAAGCTCTGTCCCAAAAGCCTCCTACAACCCCTTCCAAATCCTGGTAGTAAAGTGCATGTCACGGTTGGAGACAGTAGAAGTAAGTTCTCTATGTAAACGCACAATCTCTGGAAAGTAAAGGCATCCCAATCTCTCTACTGAACCCTGCTCTCTGATCGGTAGTAACTAGGCCGACTTGGTGAGATGGTTAACAATCACCCTGATAGAGTCGTGATCATTGGATGTACATAGAAGTCCCGCAACTAAATCCATGGATATCCCACCCCAATTTAACTCTGGGATCTCTATGGGATGAACCAAGCCTATTGGAACCCGGTGCTCTACCTTCACTTGCTAGCAAGTGAGGCATCATTAGAAAAACTATGCTTCAACCTTATTCATACATGCCCACCAGTGACTTCGTCTGAGGTCCTGATACATCTTCACCACTCCTAGATGTACAAATAGAGGGGAATTATGGAAATCCATCAACACCTCCTCTTGTAGTGAAACTGGTACCATGGTACATCCTTTGAAGAGGATGATGTGCTCCCCACCTTCAAAAAACCCATCAGGAGCCTGCCCTTTGGATATCTGAGAACCTCACGTCTCACATTCAATATCCCCATGCTTTGCCTCCATGAACCACTGAAGATGTGGAGAAGTGAATGTGAGAGTCTGTAGAAAGGATGCTAAATCTTTATCCACAAAGATTATCTGCAATGCGGTCAGCTACTCTGTCGCCTCTCATAGTAGTTGAATTCATGATCTTATCCTAAGATCATATTTTACAACATTCCCCTTCCCAGGAGTATAGACTATCTCGAAGTCATATCCCTAGAGGAACTCGAGCCTTTACTGCTGTCTCAGATTAAGGTCCTTCTGTGGAAAGATGTACCTGAGACTCTGGTGGTCAGAATAGAGTGTAAAACGCTCACCCATTAGATAGTGCGGCCACATCTTCAAGGAAAAGAGAACTGCTTCTAACTCTATGTCATGGGTAGCATAGTTCTGTTAGTGCTATCTTAACTGTCGTGAACCATATGCGATCACTGCTCGCTCATGCATTACGACACACCAGAGTCCGGTCTCGAATGTGTCGCATTAATCTATATACCCTATGACCTCCTCCAGTAGCCTTAAGATGGGTACATTGTTCAACCTCTTCCTCATCTTCTGATAGATTTTTTGGCATCTATCTGACCACACAAAGGGTTTCCCTTATTTTTTCAATGCTAAAAGTGATGTTGCAACACTAGAGAAGTCTGGCACAATTGTCCAATAGTACCCATCCAGTCCCTGAAAACTTCGAACCTCTGTCACACTTCTCGGTGGTTCCCAGGAAAGTACTACCTCGATATTCAGTAGATCCACTACAACTCCATCCTTCGACATGACGTGTCCCAGAAAGGGATTCTCTCGAATCCATAACTGGAACTTCGAGAGATTACAAAAAGCTGGTTCTCTCGGAGTGTATCCAGTACTACCTGCAAATGGTAGGCGTGCACCCCCTCAGTAGCTGAGTAAATAATAATGTTGTCAATGAAGACTATGACAAAAAGATCAAGGTAAAAGTGGAAGATCCGGTTCGTGAGACTCATGAACACTTCTGGTGCGTTGGATACACCGAATGGAAAAAATAAAAACTCATATTTTCCACAGTGACAATTTAAGGATGTCTTTGGCACATCCTCGTCTTGAACATTAAGCTGGTGAGAACCTGACCTGAGGTCTATCTTTAAGAACCATCGTGCTCCCTTGAGCTGATCAAAGAGGTCGTCAATCCTTGAGAGTGGGTTCCTGTTCTTCACGGTCACCTGATTTAGGTGACGACAGTCAACACATAGTCTAAATCTCCCATCTGCCTTCTTGGCTAACAAAATCGGTGATGCCTATGGTGAAACATTAGGTCGGATAAATCCCTTCCACTTCAAGTTGTCCAGCTGTAACCGCTGCTCACGAAGCACGATGGGAGCCATCTGATATGCTGGAGTAGATATCAGTGATGTCCCGATGTACAGGTCATTGTAGAAGTCTACCTCTCTGTGAGGAGGAATTCCTAGAACGTCATTATGAAAAACATCCACGTACTGATCCACCACAACAAGAAAACTCAAACACGACACATCAACCACTCTGAGGATGATACTAGCCAAATGATTTGTGATCTATTTCCACCTCCTCTGTGTGATTCCATCGGGCGCGGGATAGTCTCCCTTCCGCTTGTGAAGGTGAACCTGGTCCCATCCATGCGGATACAACGCAATTTCCACATAATACAGACATTATGAGCAGAAACTATGGATAACTAGTCCATACCCAAGATGACAAGGTAAGGCCTCGATGCCGCTACAAGAAGATCCCAGCCGAAGCTCTCGCCTCCTAGAGTAAGATAACACTACATACACCAGTGCGTAATCATTGAGTCTACTCCCGTAGCAGTTTCTAGCAGTAAAGATAGAGCCAATGGCTCCGTCGGAATCTCCGAGCTCCAAAAGAGGGTAGTGGAAATAAAAGAATGACTCGCACCTGTGTTTATAAGTACTGCAGCAAGGGTGGAGTAGACATATATAATACCTCGAATAATCTTAGGTGTTCCGTGGTTATAGGCCTCTCCTACCTAGAGTTGATCCCAACTCTATCGACCAGCTCCCTATGGTCGGGGTGGACCTCTTGGTTGTGGTATTGGTAGTGTATCAAAACTTCGTCTACCATGCGCTGCTCGACCAGCTCCTCTGACACATCCGCCACCTCGCGACAGACCACCATGGTCAAACCTATGCCTCTACTCGGGAGGTCCACCTACTGTCTGCTACTCATCTGCATAGCGGTTCGGGTAGTCACGATCCATGTGGCCCTACCCTCCGCTTGCATAGCACTGCCTACTCCATGTATAGCTGGATCTGTCTCGTGTGCCCCACACAACTGAACCTGTATCCTGGGGTCGGCCACGTGATGGCATGGTCCGGTTGGACCTCTGCGTCATCCATCTACTGTCGGCTATAGAAGAATCTACAACGTGTCGCCCCATGGTGGGTCTCGCTGCTGGTGAATACTCAGTGAAAAACCTCTCCACTAGAAGTGCTCTCTCCAGAACCCCCACCTGCGTTGGAATGTTGATGGTAATCGTCAAAGCCCTCATCTCATGCCTGAGTCCCTGCTCAAAGGTTTGAGCCCTGGAGAACAGGTCTCGTACCATATCTGTGGAGTGGCATGCGATGTCGGTGAACCTCGCTGAGTACTGAGCTACTGTCATGATGCCATGCTGCAGATGAAGTAACTCTTGAATCTTCACCGCATGAAGGGTGGATGGAATAAACTCTGAGATAATGAGACTCTCGAATTCTATCCAAAGTAATGATGCCTCTTAATGCACATGAAGAATCAGGCTCCACTATATGCCTTCTACTTCATGCAAGAGACTCACGAAAAGGATCCCCATGAGGTCAGCTGGAGTCCATACCAATCAGAAAACTCTCACGAAATCCTCCATCCAATACTCAGCTGCATGTGGGTCTATCTCTCCCCAGAACCTGGGTGGCCTCTGGCACTGGAAATCATGCAATTCACTCAGGCGGTGTATACACTCTAATGCTGGAGCTGGTGGTATCGGTGGACCAGCAGGTAGTGGTACCTCATGTACCTCCACTGTGATGGGGCCCTGCACCGAGGCCTTGTCGCTCGGTGGGCTACCATCTCGTACGTAACTAGGAACCCTAGCTGGATGCCTTCGTGGGTTCATCCTGGAAAGAAACAGGTGCACCATGGTTAAAAAAGTATACCTGGTGAGATGACATGAAATAATCACAATGAAAACTTTTCAATGGAAACCCGCAAGTAATCAGTGTTTACATTCATAGGGTCGGAGATCAGAAATCAGAGTCCTAGTCTATGGATACGACCACCGCCACACCAACACCAGTTTCCCTAAACTGATAACCATAGACAAAACACATCACACTATTTCTGTTAAACGAATCAGAGTCCATGTTCTACGGTAGAACTGACTCCTCTAATACCAATTTGTCACGACCCGTTCTCGGGGCCTATGTGGTGACAACCACAAACCCGCCTTCAATAGGCCAAGGGCTGGAGACTAGAACCAAAGGCATAATCCCTATAAAAATGGAGGGAATTGCCTTTTAACCTGTACTACACACACAACCAGAACAAAAGAAGCAGAGTATGCAACAGGATGCAAACACTAATTAAAACATTATACCAAAGAATGTTCTAAAAAATATATGGGCCAGAAATAAAATCCCAACAGTAAAGTACAAACAAATGAAAAGATAGTACAACTGCAGATAGGTAAACAATAACTACAATGTCTCCCTCCTGGAATCCCACCTGAAGAGTAGGTACAAATGGCCTCCTCAACACCTCATGTCCATCCGTCCGCTCCGTGTACATATCTCCAAGCATTCCAACACTGGGTACCATCCAGCTCTACAAGTCTCTATCTTGATCAGTGATTCCCTTCATTTTCAACCAAAATAATGAAGTGCGGGTATAGCTGGTGCAGAGGTGAGTATAAGGATACTCATTAGAGACCCCGAGACCCTCGAAGGTCTCCCAGAATCCATGAAAGATACACCACAGAAGAAATATACATTCATGAAGTACAAACCAAACCTACTTTGGTATATGCCTATACATTTACCTATGTTATCAATCATGGTTCTGCTCCAACTCTCGAGCCCAAGAACAACTCAGTCCACGCCAAAAGAAAGTCAATCACCTCAAAGGTAGATGATTGAAATTCAAGAATCAGCTCACACAGGTATACATCTTTCGCAGAGTGATATAGAAGATAAGATGTTGTCACTGATTCATCTAAACTGTCGGACCCACAAAACATACAGGACCAGCTAAGCTGTCAGATCAACATAGAATACAGGACCAGCTACTCTGTTGGACGCACACATGATACATGAAGAGAAGTCAGAACAACCCAACCGATATATAATTCTGGTACCGAAGTCATCACTATCGAACGCACGTAGTATTCCAGTACAGTAGTCATTTATTTCGAACCCACGTAGGATTCTGGTATAGCAGTCATCACAGGCAGTTCTAGGGTTCCCATACACAACACGATCAATTTCGGGAGGGTCTACTCCTCAAGTAAAGTATTGATACATCAACTAAGTCATTATTTGATATATCTCTTAGTTCTGTCTCAATATACTGAACCCAACGTGACAGACGGTGCATCAATTGGACGTCCGGTCTGTGAGTTATTAGCATTTTTGTTCTAGGGGCCCGGTTGGATTTACGATCATTCCAAACCCATACATTTTCCAAAGATGTACAAAAACCACTTCAATTATCTGAAAAGGACCATCTCATCGCGAGGGTCCCATTTCCGCAGACAGCGCGTCGATCAGATACGCAGTATAGAAGATATTCGCATTTAACCGAAGACGGGTCCGGCCTGTCAAGCCCTGTGCACCGGCGGGTGGGCCTGACCCGGTTCAGCGGGTCCGACCCGACTGAGGGTCGGCCCGGCCCGGTAGAGTACCTCCCAACCGCGGCCCCATCCCAGTGATTCCGACCTGGTTGGTGGGTCGGCCCGACCCTGTGGGGCGCCGCCCACCCGCAGACCTGGCTGACGCTGCGAGCCTGTTATGTTCGCCCAGCGGTGCCAAGTGGCGTCGCCACTCCTCTTCCCAGCTAGCCATAGCCAACTGGTTATGTCCAGCATGAGCATCCCACATTGCGGGTCACGATTCTCCCCACACAGAGCCAAACAGCGATGTGGTCTTCAATCCCGGCCGACAGGCAGCCTGCCGCTTTGCCCCGCAGAGCATCCCCAAAAGCGGGCCGTGGTCTCCTCTGTGCGGTGCCTACAGGTGCCGCAGTTCATCATCCCATCCTGTAGGCAGCCGGCCCGTTCCTCTAGTTGAGCATCCAATGGTTACGGGTCACGGTCTCCATCCACGCGGCGCCTACGGGCACCACAGTCTTCTAGCGGGCCAGCCGAATTGGCTAGGTGGTCATCCTGCAGACCGGCTCCAAGATAGCCAGTTTAGCCGACGACCTCCACACCTCCACCGCGACATGACTACGTTGCGGTCCTACTTCTCTCAACGCGGCGTGACGACGCCATTCCACCTCCGACGTCACAGTTCTTCTCCGGCGCGGTTTGACGACACCATGCCCTTTCGGCTCCGCCTCCGCTGTCAACCAAACGAGATTCAACAGATGGTCATCGGGCCATGATTGTTTGGCCCGCGTCCTCTACGTTATGTGATATCAATTTTCCACAGTCAAACCAAAGTAAAAATTGAAGAATCGAGGATATAATTTTATTCATTTAAAATTAAGAAAATCCCCCTACCATGTTTCAAGAACGTTGTTGAAGTCGTGGAAAACTGTGTCCCGGAAGACGGACATCGTTTCATCAACATCGAAGGGGGTGTCGTTTTCATAGACGATGTTCTTCGTGGGCGCCATTTTCCCTTTCCTACCTCGATTGGAATGGAAGGAGACAGGTCGTCGTTCATCGGTGGAGATTGCGTTCTTCGTTTGAAAAAATCTCTCCATATTTCTCCATGGCTCCAAAAATACTCCCAATCTCTCCAACAATTATCCCAACCCCAAATAAAAGAATATATTCACTTATTTAAATATGGCATAATGTTTTCAAAATTTCAAACACCCAAATTAATTAATAAAATTTGGAGCTCAATTAATTAATTAATGGTGATGGAAAATTAATGAGAGAATGTGGGAGGTAGAGAGTTTACAAAATTAAAAAGAGAGATGGAAGGGGGAGGGTTGAACCCACATCAATGGGGGGTTTCAAGAGTTTCAAGGGGGGTTTGAGGGGATTGTGTTTGTGTGGGATCCACCTCACAATATCCTCCCATGTGAGGTTATGTGGGGGGTGGGCCCCACATCCAACTTCTCTTTGGAGGATTTAACAACCCCCAACATTAAAATATGTGAGTCATATTTTTATTTACTTAAAATAGAAATCCAGCAAAAATAAAATCCAACTAGCATAAAACAATGTTGCGGTAAAGGTATCCTTAAGAGAATATTGGGGCTACGAGAAAATCAGTGTCCTCAGATTTCAATTCCGAGCATCGGTTCAAAAGATATAAAGTCCCACTCGTACGTCTACTAAACGTACCTAAACAAAACATCTTAAAGTTATCCTAGGCACACCGGGCCTTGGAATCAGGTTTTGTCTGATAATGCGGACTCGTAATAATGTCGTGTATTTAAAAACAATTCCACAGAATTTCCGTGTCATTACATTATCATTAATCGATTATCAATATTTTAGGAGATGGAAATTATTGGTATGATATCGTTGACATGATAAAATCAGATTAAATGAATATTTCTGAATGTGGATGATTCAATGATTACTATTTTAATTTTCTTACTTTGATAAATATTAAATTAAGGGAATGAAATTTATAAAATATTAAATTATTATCCATGAATTTAAAAAAAATGTATTTTATTTTTCATTATAATGATACATATATTTTTTGAAAATTTATTAGTTTAAATTTTTATTAATATTTATATATTAAAATAAATATAACATAATTTCATGATGGATTATATTCTAAATTTGGTATATTAAAATTATATAATAGATAAATTTTTTATATTAAGGATGTAAAATCTGTTAATGAATAAAATTACATTTTAATATATTACATGATGATTCACATTTTCTCTTTGACTATATGATGCAATGTAATTTTTTTTATCTTATACTGGTATTAAAATTAATGTGAAAACAACATTATGTCTTATAGGTTTGTAATTTTTAGTTAATTTTGTTAATGAATAAATGAATCATGAAATTTTATTTTAATATAGATATTTTTTACAATTTCAATCAATATATTAGCATAAAATAAACCCAAATTGTCATTTTCAATGATTCATTGAGTTATATATTGAGGGGTTATTATTGAAAACAGATAGCATGATTGATTTTTTAAAATTTATTGATATGTTTTTATAGTGAATCTCCAGTAGTTAATTAGTTCATTTAAGAATTAAGTGTAAATTTATGAATGTATGATTAGCCAAAAATATATAAAATTTTATGAAATTGTTACTGTGAGAGTTATTATATGAATTATCCTCTTATTATTTGGTGATCATGTTCTGAGTATAATAGCTAGTTTTTGGATGGATTTTTACTGCATAGTTTTATATAAAAAAGTTTAAATTTGGTGCCGAATAGTTGGTGGTAATTTATTCAAATTACATGCTTATGGAAACACAATACAACTTTTGTTAGAAACAGTTATAACAACATCATCAAATATAGATTGTATGAGTGTAATAATAGATGAATGGTAATTGCTTTTAGTTGATGTGGTTAATAGTGATATTAGAAAAAATATTGAACCTATGGGGGTGTATATATCCTTTATAACTATCTCAATTATTTTTATTCATAATATTTGTGGATATTTTTCTTTTTTTTTTGAAGTAAATTATGAAATGTTTCTGAGTATTAATTTTTAAAGACATTAATGAAAGATAAAATCCCAATATGATAGTTGGTTTGAGGTATATTGTCAGAAATATTGAATTTATATAATATTTTGATTATTATTTCTATGTATAATGTTTTTTAGGTTAGTTTTAGTGTTATTTAGTATTAACTAAAACTGTTTTATGATTCATGTCCCTTCTAATTAAAATGATTAATAGATAAAGATCTATATAGTATAGAGAATAACAATATATTAAAATATTATTGTTTGTTCTATCATGTTCATCAAAATGGATATACAGTTAATGAAATATAATATTTAGGGTTTTGAGTTATCTTATTTTTTATTCATCTTCTCTATTAATGAAATCATATGATATCATTAGTTGTGTTTATTTAAAATAATTAACTATTCTATTTTCTATTTAATTATTGATGTATATTAACATTTAAAAAAGTATGGGTAACATTATTTCATGTATTTCTTTTATTATAGGCATGAAAACTATAAAATCCCATTTTAATAATCTTCTGCGAATAAAGAGAGATGTAATTACTTTTTAGTGTTACTCATATTAATGTTAATTTTTCACATGAGAGTAAGTATGTATATAAGATTTTATTGGATTGATAAATCAATAGATTACAAAATTTGAAATAAAATCACAATAAAAAATAATAGGGAAACTATTATCATTTTTATACAACATTGTTTATTATATCATTTGAAAAATATTTGAAACAATGAGTTATTTGGTATCACTAAAACCTAATTTTTTATTATAAATTTTTTTTCAACAAAAAAATATTTATTTATTGTTTTAATTAAGTATATGGGGTTAGTGTTCATGTAATGTTTTTTATTTTTTATGTAGCTCAATGAATATAGACATGTTCCTTAAAATATAAACTCAAGAAGAAAAATAGGATAACACCCATAAAAAAGAACTTTGAGAATATAATAATATTAAAGAATTGATTAAATTTGATACATGATATCATATTTATATTAGATACCTTACAGAAAAGTAAAAGACTAAATTTCCCATAAAATATTCTATGCCCAAGAAAATATTAAAATTGATTAAAAAAATAAAATACTCAAAATAACATGAATTCATTTGATGATATGTTCGAGGGATCATGAACTGATGCTACATAAGACTAAAAAATATATAATGGGAATTATATTGATTCTTATTGGATGTGTTTTTCCATATTAGTAGAATATATAAATTTTTTGATTCATTATAGGTCACATAAGAAACATATCTACCGGTGTTCAAGAATATCGACCTAGAACCAGAGATCATTGTTCAATGATTTTCGGAAAATATTTTTTATTGTGAATAACTCATTTTGATGAATGTATTAACTCAAATAAATGTTCTATATTCCATAAAAACCCACCATTCTATGATTTCTAATCTCCATATGTGATTATCTGGGTTATCCCACTTTTTAGTCACTCAGGGAACCATCTCCTTTTATCACTAGCTCAAATCCATCCTTATACTTTTAAGTGAAAGATTAGAAAGTGTATGTTCAAAATTTTATAGAATTAATGACGTGTTCTTGATAATTGGTTGAATATAAACATTAATTTTATTAAAAGGAATAAGGGAGATAAATTTTTTGGACGGTATGAAACACATCATGTTTTGAATTCGGTGAGAAACAACATTGAAAATGGAATAAAAACAAAGAAACTCAGTCTATATACATTGACTTTATCTTTATGTGTAGAGTAGACTTTGGCCACCTGAATAATGGATGTGTGATGGATTTGGGGTGATTCCCAAGGTATCTAGGAAGGATCATAAAACTATAGGGTATTTTTTTGATTTAAATGATTCATCATTTCAGGTGGAGATGTGAACAAATAAATGGAGATGTATTTGTATTCTAATAATCATTATCTTATATGGGTTTCTATATGTTGGAACAAAAATAGGATTATGGTTAAAAAATATGCAATGGATGAGAATAATGTATGACCACACTTTGATAAATACTGATAGAACATAATAAAAAAGAAATGAGTTCCTTATGTGTGTACCTCACGGTAAGCATATATATGACACCCATAGAGGATTTAAGTCACTATAATTTAAATAATATTTATTTATAAGTATATTATTGTGACATGAAATACTTTTTATAGGATTGACCCTCCAAAAATCAAAAGACCAATTTTCCCCAAAAATATATCTACTCATGATAGAGTTAATTGGTGTCATTATCTTCTTATGTTTTTCTATTTTATTTTTTTTAACTAATGTGTACCTGAATTATTATTCAGGTAAATAATTTGAAGTTGTATTCTATGTTATACCAACATATTTCTAGGTTCTACATTTTAATTCATACAAGGGTATACATTTTAATTATGGTTAATATTTATAAGGAATAACCATTTATCTTGTGGACAATAAAATTTATAAAAATATTAGTTTCATGGATAAGAGTTTTAAATTTATTGATTTGAGTGGTTGTGCATAAGTTTTCATTTATATACAATATTATAGTTTCTTATGAATAGATTTGTATTTTTAAGGTATGTATTTTAAAGTTTTTTAGGTGATCTATACATAAGAAAGATATAACTATATATTTTTTGTCGTTTTGAGAAACTAATTTTATATATTCTATCACTGGTGAGTTTATATTATATATACCTTATTCTAGACATTTGAAATTCATTTTGTGATTTTAGGAAGTTCAATTGTTTATCAGGAAGTGTATAAGTATTTCATGGGTTAATGTCAGTTGATTCAGATTCGGTTTTGGGAGGGTTCATAAATATTTTTAGGATGGGAGTTGATAATTTGAAATGCTTCATATGTAATTTAACAACATGGTATGGGTCAACACTATATAATGAAAAAAGATTTTAAATATTTCATTATGGTATTATATCAAGGTAGTGTGAGGTTATAAAAATTTTATGAATATAAAGAGAAAAAATACTATTATAATTTGGTGTTAGTGATCATGTTTTATTGAATGATTCACCCCAAAATGATAGATAATTTTTGAAATATTTTCAATCCTCATTATGGTGTTGAATTTTATTAGAAACATGATAATAATATTATAAATGCTAACACAATTTGAGTGAGTTTGTGATTTTTTGTACATGTCTCTATTTTTAAGGAACGTTTGTGATAAAAAAATTAATGATTGGAATGATGCTGATTTTGAGTAATATGTGAGATTATTGAAAATGATATATATATATATATATATATATTAATCATAATAAAGATCTTTTTTGTTGAATTATATTTCTAGGATGAGTAAGATGGAGAAATCATGGTTTAGATGTATTTATTAGGGAATGGGACTCAGAGATAAATATTCCACATATTAATGTATTATAAATCATGTACTATATTTAAAAATGTGAAAATTATATTTGGATGTGATAATATGTTTTTTTTGACTATTGGATGTTTTTATATTTATTTGACATAAATAATATTTATTTGGAATAGAATCCGTTTAGAGGTATAAATTAGAGTGGCTTAAAATGTTAAATATTATAATTACTTATTTTAAGCTACTTATTATATTATTATCTAAAAAAGATTTCAAGGGGTATCTACTAAAGAGGTTTTAGAAGTAATATCTAGTTTATATTTTGATAAAATGAGTCTTAATAATAAGAAATGGTTTCATAGATATTATAATGATAATACTCAGTTTCTAGGTCACACCTATGATGAAGATTTGGGTTTGGATATTTATATAATAGGAACATGGTTATGTATTATTATAATTATAAAAAAAATTCTAAACATAAAATGTAATTTTAAATATAAAAATTACACAAGTATGAGAGAATAGTCTCCAGGACATTCATGGTAATCCTGTTTTATATGATGACGTTCATGGTTTGGGAGAAAAGTTGAAAAATAATTCCACATAAACATGAATACATAATGATGTTATTTATTTTTCTTTTAAAAATATGAAAACATTTTCTTATAAATTATTAACCATTTTGGTTGATTGTTAAATTCCATATAGGATAGTAATGGGGGATTTATATTATTCCTTTAGAAATAACCAAGGGGTTTCATCATTTAATTGACATTACTAAACCCATGATCAATGGTAAGTGAATACATAAATCAATATCCTTATGACCATCAAATATTGCATTCAATTTTTAAATTTTTAAGGAATACTATTCAATGAAATTGATCAATGGATGGATCATGAGTAGTTTGGGATGAATATGGATTTTTTAGGGTTCAATTATAATATCTATGAATTATCTTCTACATTTGATTGGGGAACGTTTTATGTTTAATGATTCTATCATTTCTTATTCCATATAAAAATTCTTATAATAATTAATATATCTTTTGCTATATAGATTTCAAAGAATATAGTATTTAAAAATAGATATATTTTTAAATTTAATAATTCAAGGAAAATATATTTTTTTATATTAAAAAATATATACATTTATAAATTTAAAAAAATATAAAAAATTAAATGTGATATTTTCATGTTTGGAATAATAGGTTTTCGTCTATTCGGAATATGTAAGCATAGAAGGATGAAATAAATTCCAAAATTGGGGAAGATGATTTTTAATTAGAAATAATATATTTTTTATTTATTTGAATTGATTTTTATATAATTATTTTTAAGATGTGGTGGAAATTATTTACTTGGAATGTTTTATTTAATGGTGACACAGATGACAAAATAATTCTTTTTCTTCATATGGAATATATATGTTACGGAAATAAGTTATGATGATATTCTAAGAGGGATTACGAAGAAAGAAATGATTTAAAGATATGGGTTACTCAAGGAAATATGGAATTTAGGGAGAAATGATGACAAATTAATATAATTTTCATTATTAAAAAATGTGTGCATGGTAGATAGTGAAAAAAATTATTGAAATTTTTTTAACTGTAATTAGCTTTTTATATGTGGATAATAATTATATGAGGAATTTTCTATAAAAATGATGACATAACCATGTCACTTGGTTAATGATATAATAATTATTTAATTAGTGATTGTTTTGGATTATTAATATCATGTGATATTATATTTTCTTAGAATAATTTTTGAATTAGTATATTGATTATTTTCAAAACAAATGTGTTGTTTTTGTTTTTAATAAAAATATAACAAAGGCATGAAAATGTGCTTTGATGAAGATGTGTGATATGCTCCCATATTTATTAGTAATGAAATATGTGATATTTCTTTATTATTAAAGTGGAAGGAAAACATAAATATAATGAACAATTTACATAATATTATTGATTAAATTTTTCCTCGTGTAACATAAATTTACGAATTTTTTGAGTGTCTACTAAAATTGTTAAATAAAATAGAGTGTGAGTTGATGGTAGTGAGCATTCAGAAAAATTGTTTCGATCTCGAAATATAAATAAAGAATATATTGAGGTTAATGAATTGATTAGGTAGTTAATCATCTGTAATGTGAAGGTATAGCTATTTATGTGTGATTATAGTCCATTTTTGAATCTCATGCTGAGAAATATATATTTATGGGTCTGAAACACCCCCCCCCCAAATATTACCCAAGGGGATTCAAAGCCACACTATGGATATGATAATACATAAATTTCCCATGTTAGTAAATAAAATTGGGGGTTATATAGTTTTACAATCAGTGGTATTCCTAAAGTGGATAGTGTTATGGATCTTTGTGAGTGTAGATAGATAGTTATTGGTCTTTTACACTTTATCAATGAACCACCAGGTTTCCTATGAATGATCAAAGAAGTATCATCATGTATGAGTTCGATAGAAAAATAAGCTTCACGATTCATGATATATAGTGGAAAATAATTAAAAAAACTCTTCATGAATATGAATTCAGACACATATAATTGAAGTAATTAACTTTTGATATCATTTTTATCCTAATAGAAAAAAATGATCATAACATTATTTATAATGGATAATGTGATATCCCTTCCTTATAAATTGATATGTGATTTATATAGTGATAGAAAATACATGAAAAACCCACATATAATTAAACCATCTGAATAATATTATTATTTTCAGGAAGAAAATTCCCACAAACATCTATTGAGGATTAGACATAGACCTGATATGCGATCATCATACCATAAGAAGATTTAATTTATAATTCAATATCTACTCATTGTGTTGGTTATGTGATACTCTTTGAAGATTATTTCGAAAAAAAATAGTGGGGAGAACCAAAATCAAATAATATATTTTTTGTTTTTGAGAAATATTATGTGTATATTTAACTACATTTTTCTTGTAACCCATTAAAATGGTTGTGATCTCACGAGATTCAACCATTATATCGAAAATTAAAAGGTTTCTAATTACAATATATAGGTTCATTCATTGGTGATCATTATGGTCATTATCATTGAAATTAAACCATTATAAAATGGGTTTTGTATTGAATTTATATTATTACTAATTCAATTACCTGACTAGACACCACATATTCGTTCTACATTTATCTTCTCAGTGAAATTATATTCCACAATTAAACCATTCAAAACACCCTTTATGTCAATTTCACCAAGTTTCTCTCCATTATTTTTATGTAAAAGAAGAATAATTTACAATCTATCATGGGTTATATTATTATAATTTTTTGAAAACTCTATTTTACACTTATTGTCCGTAAACTAATGAGAGTAATTATATTTTATAGTCTCGGTTTCTACCTTAAGACCACATCATATGAATTTTTCATAGTTACCTACTATATTATAGAAAACACATTTTAAGACATGGTTTTAATCCACAAAATAATCAATACATGTTTATTTAATTATTGATGACAATACTTGATGTGTACCACAATAGTATTATAAAAAAAACTCATAGGCACCAATTGATTCATCAATATTTTTATTAACATTTATTAGTTCCACATCCATTTTTATTGGAAGTGTTTGAGGAATTTAAATACTAAAAATTAAATAATAAAATAATTCCTATGATATCCTAAATGTTGGAACCTTGTTAAAAGTCTTTGAAACATTTTGGTTATCCTATATCACGTTAGTTTATCACATGTTGTCATAGATTCTATCCAATTATTTCATTTAACATAATCTAATAATATAACTATACCGTAATCTAATATCATTTGAGGTGATATGAGATTCACATATGTAAATGTTACATAATTTTATATAAATATTTTTTACATTATAAAAAAATTAGTTCCTGATAACCATAAATATTTAAAATAGTTTGTTAGGATATATAAAAATTCAAATTATTTAATTGAGGGTCATAAAAATATCCCATGAAATTTTCCTCACTGAGTACCATTATTAGAAATAGCATATACTAAACATATCTTCATTACATAGATAAATTACAAATATGAAAGGATGAGATAAAAGCAATATTAGTATTAAATATAGATATTTTAATTGAAGATTATACATGATAATAGTATATTCTTACATGTATGATAAACTTATTAAATCATAATATATAATTCCAAATAAATCATAAACTATAAAACGTTTTCCCTGGAGAAATAAATTTTCTTAATAGAATAATAAGACATGAAAGGGAGGATTTATCAATAATAAGATCATATTCATTATGGAGCATGATTTTTATATGATATTAGTTATTTTCATAAATATGTGGAATGCAAATAAAAATAGAAAATAATTTACGTATCCACGGCTCACTTCTAGTACTATCTATGTGGAATGAGTCCCATTATGATTTTAGTTCTCTCCCCATTCCCACTAATAAAAAAATCATATGTAAAGGATAACCACCATGAAATTAATCACATATTAGGATTAGGACACTAACTTCTATACCTTCTTAGTCATGGGAAAACCACACATGTTCCCTTTTGGGCTTGGTCTAGTCATATGTACTCCCTTAAGTGGTTGGGAAAGTTTATTGTGTAATATTATGATGTAGACATCCAATTATGATCCATTTTGAGTTCATGAGAAATAAATGGCTTCCCTAAGCTTCGGAGACCTATAATAGACCCACATATCCTTTATTTTGGAAAAATTATAAACAATTTTATGGGAAAATGGGAATAGTATTTTCTTTTAAAAAATAATACAATTTTTATGTAATATTGATATATTTTAATGTTCAGGATGACGAGAAAATGAGGTTGATCCTTGAATATTACAAAAACTTTGTATTCTTACTTTTATAGAATGTCAAGAGTGAGTTATATGGAACCAAAGGGTATAAATGGATGTAAAATTATATTAAAAACATTTATTTATTATATAATGTTATATAATTATGTTATTATGGGTATGGATTATTTTGTGTATTTATAATAAGAAATAATATTTAAAAATTCCAGTAAGAACATATACAACTCCCTTGCGTAATTACCTTTGAAAAAACATGGTATAGATTGTTGGATTAGTATTTTAGGAATATAAAAACCATTAAAAATAGGGAAGAGATATTAGAATGTATAGTGGTAGATATTATTCTTTCTGTTGGTATGAAATATTGTGTTTAAGTGAGTTGTTTGGATTCTTTTTTACATGTCTAGGGATTGACGCCCTGGTCAATATTTGAAGCTTTAAAAAAGAATAATGTCATCTCAATTAAAAATATTATAAAAAAGAACCAAAAAAACTTATTTAAGGTGTGGAATGTAAAATTATACAAAAAAATAAATTAATTATAGTTTTAATGACCTATGGAAGCATTATCCCTTTAATTAACCCTTAAACCATTTTCTATCTTTACCAGGATTATAAACTTTTTTCCATGGTAAATTATTTTATGACCAATAATGAAATTAATCGTAAAAATGAATTTTTACAACATAAATTAAAATATAGAATCCATTTGAAATTATTTATATTATAATGGTAGATGAAATTAATTTAAATACCCACGGAGAAACCTAATAATTTTTTTAACAAAAATGTATTTTTAAGCATAAAAAATAATATATTATCATTCCATGCATTCTATAAATATTTATATTGACTTTAATTTTCTTTTTTGAAAAAATAATTTACAAATATTATTAAAATTACTCATTAATTGTGATTAAATATTATTATTTTAATGAAATACACATCCTTCATAAAAACAATTTATTTCTAAAATATATATTATTTTACATCAAATAATTTTTCTTCATTTTTATCCATTTGAATATTTATTAGCGAATTAATAAAAAATTATTAGTATTTAAAATATTCTTTTATATATTTTAAATATTAAAAATAAAATAAAATAACTTTTAAATATACATATATAAATAAAAAGTTATATAAAGAAAAGCATTTTTATCATAGAATTACTATAATAACAATTCTTATCAATTATAAACTATTTCACGATGGATATTATATTGTTTAATTATTTTACATTTATCAATATCTTTTAAATATATACATGTATTTGATTTTATATTTTTAAAAGGTCATTATAATTTTAGTTTGGGTGTTGCATTCATCGTAAGATATTGATCACATAAAAATTAATTAAAGATAATTATATTCCATATTTCTAGGAGTTATGAAATGTATATATCTAGAAAAATTGAAAATATAAAAATGATTAGAGAATATTCCACCATGTTAATTGTGGTTTTTTTATATTTTTTGACTATATTTGTTCACAAAAAATATTTTCAACAATTTATGGTCACAAAAATTCATTAACCATATTTTGGAGTAGTGAAATATACATTGTCTATAAATATTAACTTTTCAAGGATATAAATATGATTATATTTTCAAATATAATGATGAAGTTTTGGTGTATAATTAATGATATGGAATTTCAACTAATGGAAAGGAGTAATCTGTTTTGTAATCAATATTATGTTGATATATTGTTTGATGATTGATTTTATTGGAGAATATATTACTTGTTGATTAGTTTTTTTGTTTATATTTGTTTTGGACCTTTATGACAATGTTTTCTATTGTAGGTTTCTATTGCTAAACAGTACAGATCAATGAGATAATTATAACATGTGCATACAACATGTACTTAATCATATTGTTTTGTAATATCAAGGATGATATAGTAAATAAAATGTAAAAGTTGAAATATCCATCTAATTAAAATGGGATTCATTTTATGAATAACATTATTACTTGAGTCAATTTATCCCATTTATTTAACTTTATATTCATTTTTCTATTTTTTTCTATCTTAATCCTACAGATGTTTTACCTTTTTAGTTAATAAGCTTCTATGTATACCCAGTTCTAGTACACATAACCGAGGGGAGTATTTTATAATTTCTCTCAGTTTCATGTAACATATAATGGTAATAAATAGTGTGATATTTTAGTGAATATAATTCCCCTGTTCTGATAATCTTAGAGTACATTATTCAAGTGATTTTATTGAAAAATGTCACTTTTTATATAATGGGAAAGAAATTATTTTTTATGAAACTTGAGTTTCCTGTTTTTTATCATTATTGAATTAAATGGGAGTAACTGAATTAGGGTAATGGTGTCAGGATATTTCATTGTTATAATTGATAGGTTTTATGTAGTATAGTAAGGATTCCGGAGGAAACATAACATTAAAATCTGATTTAAAATGATGTAAAAGTTCAATATAAAAACATTCCAATTTCTAGAGTAATACTAAGAATATTGGAGATAAAAAATGGGAGTGATTGGATATGATGGAGTTATAATTATTTAGGATATATCTATAATGTAATGATGTCTTCAATGACTAGGAATAAAAAAAATGTGGAATTGATGGGGAAAATTACTGATATATATAAAATCCCATTAACACTTTACAATGTGTTCATAAGGAGAATGGTGTTCATATTTGCGTTATCATAAAGAAGACTAGAATCATATAAATAAAAAATTCCAATATTATTGTTGTTATGTTCAAAATAATTGATGTTATGTTCACTGATGTTGCAAAATAACTCTTAGTGTGTCCATTTCCAATACGGATTTGTGATTTGTTTGTTACTAGTGTAACAAAATATTTTCAAAAAATAGTATTGACGTTATATGATATTCATAACATAATAATGAATTATGATCTTTGGAAATTGGTATTTAAATTACAATCTAGAAATTATCATTGAAATGATAGATGATGACAACCACCTTAATAGATGCATGTTTATCATAAAAATCTTTAGAAAAAATGGGAGATAATATGAGGAAAGGTGGCTAAACCAAGAATTTTTTGTTGTACGTGTTTAAAATGAGTACACTTCATAAATAAATACAATAGTCAGAGTAAAATATTAGTATAAAATAAACCTTTATGTCCTAATTTTACTTTATAATAATTTACGTACGTATTAATTTACTACTTAAATTTACAATTCTTATGGATACATGGGTACTAGACTCAAGTGAATCATTTCACTCATTGGGGATGTTATTAAAAAATTATGTATCGGGAGGATTCAATTAATAATATATTTTGAATGATAAAATTATGGAGATCACTGAAAAATAATCTGTTAATATCCTGGAAAAGAATGGATGAGTATTGAAATTGAATAATGTAAAACATATCATATGGTTGTTGAAGAGAATAATTTCAATTGGACAACTATATGTGGAATAATATGATACTCCATTTACCATTGAGTATGGTACGTTACATTGGGATCCATGGTGGTCTCAATGGTGTAAATTATGGGAGAATTTACTGAACTATAAACACATACATAATTACATTGGTTGGAAGATTAGAAAATATCGATGTTTGGGATTATCTGCATGACCATCTCATTGAAAAAACATAAGGTTCATAGTGAAAAAATTAAAACTAACACTTAATCACATAGAAAACTAAAAATATAAATGTTTTATGATAGGTAAATACATAAGTATTTCCTTCAATTTATATTGGTAAAAGACCATATCCCATAATTTACGTCTAGTTTATTTTTTGTGTGGGTACCTTCCCTTTTCAACCCATTAGATGTTCACTCGATTTCAATGAAATCATTGATTATGTATTTATAATCATATGTTTTTTGTTTTTTGAATAATATGTTTTATGTTTTTAGGAATTCATATAATAAAAATCCATGGTGAAAATTGGAGTGGGCCCAAAAGATGTAATTCATTCCAACAAAATATATTTTGTGAGTAAATAAATGAAATAACGTATAGAAATTTTAGAATAATAATGGAATAATGAATAAGATGTTGATTCATATAAATCCACAATAGAATAGAATAAATATATGGATAGATCATACATTTACGGATAAGTATCTGAGAATAAGGATGAACTATGTAATGTCAAAATATAATTTGGGAAGAATTAATTAGCAAAATGAAATTTATAGTGAATATAAGTATAAAATTAGTTGTTGTAAAGTAAATATTATTTGTTCCATGGTATTATAAATTTTTGGAAGTATGATACCCCAGATTCTTCATATTCATAGAATATATACATATTTATGAAAAATAACATGACAACCATGGTTATAGTGGTGATAATTTCATTTCATATATATGGGAAGAAGAAATGTGATATATCATAAAAATATGACATGATCAATTAAATAAATTATTTTTGATAAAGATCAAACCTTTATGGAGAAGGGAGTTATGTAAAATCAATTATTTATTTGTTAGTCAATTGGTGGGGGAGTACCAAAAGAAGATCCATTTTTGTATAATGTAGATAAAATAATCGGATATCCACTGGTGGTTCTAGAAAAATAATTTATAAAAATGGAAAGGGTGGATGAATATACCATTAGGTTACCAAATGTTATTTCAATGGAATCTAGACTACCAAAATAATTGGTACTAAAATAAAGAGTATGATTGTGAAAAACCCCATAGCCTACTCAGTTGAGGAGATAACCCAAATTTAGAAATAATTTTTGACTCTTGGCCCACATTAACATACTACATCTCATATATAATGTTGAACATTATGGATTATAATATAATGTAACATTTAATGATATTAAATAGTTTAATGAAGTGATAAATTAAGATAATTCTTTATTAATTTTAAAAAATAATTTTGAGATCATGGAATTTATAGAATATAAAAATGAATTGTGATATTAGTGGGTTGAGCATATTACAAAAGAGACTAATGGAATAATATTTTAAAAAATGAAACCTGTGGTGAAGTTGTTTTAATATTATTATGGTGTTTATTTCTATTAAATTTTATCACATGTGTTTATTCATGCTATAATAAAAACAATGTCATGGATTTTATCATTGGAACATCTATACATAGAGTATATAGAAATTGGGTCTTATTTTGTTTTTAGACATTTAGAGGAAGTTACATAAACACAATAACTAATATTTTACATGGTTGTTGATATCCATATGTTGGTTTATATATTGAATAAAATCCACTATGTATGGATGAAAGAAAAAAATATAATGGGAAAAGAGATTCATTTATGTCATAAGTGGGTTTCCTCAAGTGTAATTATAATTGTTTTTTATCAAAATTAGTGGAAATATGGAAAATTACTCATACATATTTTTAATGTTGATTAAATGTTAGTTGATTGATTTTCCTCTATAAGAATGTGTATTCTGAAAAAAAAAATCTATGATCAATTAATTTTAGAAGAATGATCATAGAATTGCAAAGATGATTTGAGGGATGCAAATTGAAATAAATAGGAGGGATGGAAATTTAATTCAATATTGAATAGGACACATCCATGGGGATATTAGATTATATGGGAGTATTGGGTATAATATAGTATCAAGTAAACATTTGCAATTATTTTATTTTCCAATTGTATATGCATCTATAATAGCAAAAGAAAATAATTTCATTGAGAATATTCCATATGCATATGATTAAAGAAGTTTTATATATGAAATGATTTATAATCAACCAGATATATGTAATTCTTTATAAGTAGTATTTCAATTAATTGATAATATTAGGAGAGAATTTTGGTAAATATTATTGTGGATCATTAATTATTGGTTATTAAAACATGATTAAAAATTATAAATTACAAAGGATGATCCATTCAGATGATTTGTATAATTTTATTTCATAGGATATTAGGAAAAACTAGTAAGTATTTCTTCATTATTGTTTACATTTTGTTAAAAAACGGTCATATGTAAATCAAGAATTAATGATATTATTACTCTAAGTACAAGGGAAGATGAATATATTACTATAATTGATGCATGGAATGAAATTATTTGGTTGATCTGATTTCTAATAGATATATAGAGAAATCATGAATGTGGATATCAAATATGTGACAATTAATGAGTGGTCTAACTTACATATAATCAAATTTTCCATTTTTCATTGATATATAATGAAATTATCTATCATTTGATAAAAAAATTACATTATTATCCAGATTTTAACATATTGATGATTTCATGAATCCAAAAATCATTATTCATTTTCACAAATATCGTAGCTCATGAATTTATATGGTGAAATCATTCCGTAGTGGGTCATGGATGAATAGAAGAACGACAATGGAGAATCAAAACATTATGTGGATGAAGGGTTTTTCTTGATTATAGAGATATGTAAAATTTCATCCATAAGTATTAATTTGGGGGATTAAATGGAGGAAATGTCTTTTTTTCACTAAAATACCATTCAATGTGTTTAGGTCACTGTAATTATTGTCACCTAATGTTAGATTGGTGAAATGTTTATATTGTGATAATTCTTATTCTCTAATTGAAATAGGATCATTATATGTTCACTTTGTCTATTGTTGTTATGATGGATTGTAGGAGTTCATTATGTTTGACTCAATATGAAGGATAAAGGGGTCAGTAATCAATAGTAAGAGGTCTTCTTTGATGACTGGTCATTTCATATAAGAATTTAATAATTTTTTACTTCAGTATCATAATATATGTGTTTGTGGGACCATTAGAGGAATGTTTTCGATTTAAGGGAAATAATTTTGAACAGAATAAATGAAGTTGGGAAGTATAGATTCAATATATTAATTTTACATAATAATTTGTTCATTAATCTATTTTATATTTTGTTAAATAATAAGTAAGTAATAATTTCTTATCCAACTGATATAATATTAATTTCCTAAAAATTATTCAATTTTTTATATACATTAAATTTTCATGAATTATTATTAAGTGTTTCTTATTGAACATAGAATAGATTCACATTGTGTGGTTTGTAGTACAAGGCCCTAGCATTAAACATTACATAATCATTAATTAAGTTAATAATTCACATTGTGGATCTTTTCAGGTTTATATTTTTATGGAATTAGACCGTAAGTATAACATTACATCTAAAAATAAAAAATTACACACTTTTACTCTATACAATATTTTCACAATGATAAAACTCCTTAAATAAATAAAGTGTTTTTTTCATTATATAAATCTTATTGAATTTTTCCTTTCTCTTACCCTTCCTTGTACCCTGTGAAAATATATTTCAAAAAACTAGAATGAGAATAAAAATATCTATAACGTTTTAAAATGATGAATGAAATAATTATTCCATAAATATATAAAAATCAATGAAATAATTCTTCCCAATCTTTAAGACACCGCAAAAAATCAAAATATTTATGAATAACACTTGGAAATCATATATTATAAAGGTTTCTTATGGCATTAATTACATACATACATTATAGCTTTCACAACTATGTAGGGAGTTACATTTAGAATACCCACTACAATAGTTTCATATGTATCTTACAAGAATCATTAATGTTAACCTATGTCATGTTACCCAATGCATTAGAGATCTATCTCGGGCTCACCTGACCTAGGATTATCGTGGAAGCAGCCGTATAAGTAAGAAATTCTGATGAACCATAAAATATTCATAATGCATAAATCCAAGATAAAGGAAAGATGAAATTTAATCATTTCAATCGCAATATATCGTTTCAAGTTATTAAAATAACCAATTATTTCTCAAAACCATTTTTAATACCAAAATATATAAAAAGGGTATATAGTATTTATTTCCATTTTAAAACTTTGCAGCTTGTAAATGAATCCATATATCAAATAAAGCTCGTAGTTGCGGAAAGGTCATTGTCACCGGGTATGTTAAAAACACACATCAACAATGAAATTTATTATAATTATAAAAAGAAATAATATTCCCTTTGAATTATATGAAATTTAAAAGGGGTCTATACCCCCATATTAAACAAAGTCATGTATAAATCAAAATGTGCAACAATGAAACGTGATTGAGACAAAGTCTCCTACCTCATCTCCGAATTGAATCATTCATTCTTTAATCTATTGAATACAAAACTAAAATTAATTTATGCTTTCTTAAGAACCTTTTTCAATATTACTATTCCATTTATATCACTTATTAACACGTTATTAACAGTACGTAATAATTTAAGTTAATAACAGTCATTCTTTTTTATATTTGGTACTTGGGTCCAAAATGAACTTCTTATAATTACTAGTATTCCTTGTGGAAAAAATTCCATTATCCCTAGAATGATATTCATGATTAATAAATCATATATATCATATATATCCAATATATATATGTATTTATAATAGTACATAAAATTTTGAGATAATAAATTAAATGCACTGTTCAAGGAGATGATATGTCGTAATTATGCATAAACACTACATTCATTTATATTTAGTATTTAATAGAATTAAAACATAATTGTACATATGTATATTATTATTATAGTATAATATCATATATAATTTCATTAACTCCAACCCTTATATTTTCCATGTATGGCATGAACGATTCATATCACTTTGAGGGGGAGGTACTTCACACAATTTCTAAGAAATTCATAATAATTACCCATTATGGAAAAAATAAAGGTATGATTTAAATGAAAAATACATAATAATAGAGACAATATAAATATAATATATATAAAAAATAAATACAGTTCCATCATAATTGCCACCATGAAAGTCATTGTGAGATAAGGGTACAACCATCGTTTCGAGAGGAAGTAGTTCATCGTCCACATAAAAATTATGTTCGTATCCATTAGCTGGAGGTGTGTGGATTTATAGTTTGAAAACACATCATAACAAAATTATTTTATATTTAGGATATTGTTGTTTTTGTAAAATAATGGAATAAATAGTGTATATGGGGTTGGATAAGGAATATAAAAGAAAAGAACTTGAGAGATGATGTTACCTTTAGATCGGGTAACTCCCTTTGGTTTGAACCAAATGTTTTTCTTGAATTGCCTTCTTCCTATGGTATTTATTCTAGGAGGATTATAGGGTTGATGGGAGATTTTTGTGGTAGAGTATGGATAATCCAATGGGATATAGAGGTGTTTGTAATGGGTTATAGGAAGTGACCTTTTATAAGAGGGAGGGGGATATTTAAGAATGTTTGAAAGTATTATGTTATTATATGTTTTTTCTATATCAAATGGTTTATAGCATATTTAATTAAATGATAATGTGCATATACGTCTTAATAAAATCATTAAATAAGAATTGTATTGGTTTTTGATATTTTTTAATCCTTATCATTTTTATTTAACCCTTTTTACTCTTACCATTTTATCAGGTATTTAAAACTTTGAGAATCAACATTGTTTACAAAACCAATATAATATCTAATTAAAGAGTAAAAAATATTATTTTATACTTATGAGAACTATTTTGTAGAATCATATATTTTTCAAATTTTATAATATTTAATATTTTAAAATATGGAATATGTATATTTTGACACTATTCATATCATGAATTTTTTTGAAATCAAAACCAACATGATTAATTATAAAAAACATAATTGCATCAAATATAAAATGTCATATTAATCTATAAAATTCGTGGATGGCCTAAAAAGTTTCAATTTTTTTTTATATATTTATAATATCATTTATTTGAATCTTTTATTAATGATGCTATTACTACATCACCATTGTGTCTAATGAAATTTATTTATATAATATAAAAATATTATAAATAAAATACCATGATTTAGATATTTTATTTATATTTATAGTGATAAATTTCAGTCAAAAATATAACTTATATAACCCCATATAAAAATGGTTTTACTAATAGATATATGTTTATGTTAGATTTTATTTAACTATAAATTATAAGTAATTAAATGTATTTTTCACAAACAAGTTTCTATATGGGGTCACAAAATAGACCCAAGAATTCCCATGGTCGGTAAAATATCATCAAATAGGTTTAGGACACATGCTATGTTTATTTAATATTATTATAACAGTATTTTTTTACCCTTATATACAAGATCACCCTTTAACCATGGTAAATAAAATATTTACTAAAGTTACTATTCATATTGTCTAAAAATAAAAGCTACCTGATTACACAATTTTTACCTCCTGATTCTAAATATTGAATCAATTTTTCCAAATCTAAAACACAGTAGTGGCAAAAATTAATTTAAAATTAATTTTCATTATTGAAACAAAAAATCATGTTTTTTAAATAATAATTATCAAAAGATTCACCCTTGTTTATGTCAAATTTCAATGTAAAATTAATTTCAATGAAAACAATAGATTAAATGGTAAAATTATAATATAAAAACACGTTAAATCAAATTTAAAAGATTATTCTAGAATATAAATAAATTAAATTTGAAGGCATTTTTGAATTGAAATGCAATATTTTTCACTATTCATTAAAAAATGAAATTTAGCAGAAAAATACCAAATTTTCTTACAATATAAATTTTTATTTCCCAATTATAATTAATAACATTATTTTTTTCAAATATGACATATAAAAATGAAAAAAATAAATTTTAAAAGGGTTCTCCATCAAAAGGATGTAAATCGACCTTTAAAAAATATTAGAGTATTTATTCTAAAAATTGGATTAATTCCCATTTTTACCCTCTAATTATTATTGGATAAATGTAAAAACATTTAAAAAATTGTATAATCATATTGTATTTAGTTTTTTTTACTCCTTCTAGTAGAATGACTATGTGTTAACTACCATTTAAAATAATAATAATATTGTATTATTTTTAAGTATAACTCAACGTCGTGTGCAACATAAGATTAAAAAAAAGAATTGTTGTGTATCAGGTACAACATTGAAAATATTATACCCTTTTAAAGAAAGTCATTATTTAATTCACAAATATTAATATATATATAAAATTCATATCCTTTATTTACCTAGGATTTTAAATCTTTCCCCCCATTTCAAAATTTTGTCCTCGCAATTTTATACACTTATCAAATAAATGATTTTATTTATCCCTCATAGTATTTTATGATTCCCACATTTCCTCTTTAACCATATGGTTCTTTTCGAAAAACATTTACCTGATTGATTACCTTATTCTACAACACTTTCTCTCTAGTGTCAAAAAAATGCACCGGTTGTTCTTCATAAGAAATGTTCTCTTCCAAATAAACTAGCTATGGACTCAAAACATGAGATGGATCCAGAATATACATTCTCAACACTAAAACATAAAAAACCTAGTTTACCTGGGATAAATATGGTGGTAAATACGTTTTCTATGAAACTGATCCATCTTTATCTAGGATTTCCTAGGGTCTAATGATCCTTGGACATAGCTTTCCCTTTTTACCAAAAAAAATCACACTTTTCCATGGAGAAACATTGAGAAACACATGATCACCTACATTGAAAGAAAGATCAATCCTTCTATTATCAACATAACTTTTCCACCAACTCTAAATTGGTCACAGGTTCTTCTAAATCAATTGAACATTTTCTACCATCTCTTCAACCAATTCTGGTACCATCAAGTTCCTTTCACAAACTTTACCCCAAAATGATAGAGTTTGACATAGCTTTTTTATATAATGTCTCAAATGGATCCATTTGTGTACTGGAATGAAAAATGTTATTATAAGAAAACTCAACCAATGAAATATGTTGGTCCCAACATCCTTGATAATCTATTGTGAAATCACAAATAATATCTAGTAATGTTTGAATTTTTTGTTCTCACTACACATATAAATGTGGATAAAAAGATGTACTAAAATTTAATTCAGTACACAATGATATCTGATGTCCTTTACAAAAGATAAATATAAACGTAGAATCACGATCAAATAAAATAGAGAGGGTAACTCTATTAAAAATGATTATTTCTTTAACAAAAAACCAAGAATGATGATCTAGAGCCAAAGTATCTCTAACAGGAAAAAAATGAGAATAATTATTCAATCGATCAAAAATAACTCATATTGAATTATTACCTCGATATGTCATTGGTAATCCCAATACGTAGTTCATGTATATATTTTTTTCATTTGTACTCTAGAACAGATAATTTTTGAATCTTCCCTCTCACTATGAATCGCTCTACTTTAACCTCCTAATAAGTAAAACACTTCACAGTAAAGTCAGCAATATAGTTTTTCGTTCCATCCCACAAGTAATAATATTTATGATCACTTTACATCCTAGTACTATAGAAATGAACTAATATCGGAGAACTATGAACTTAAATAACAACTCATTATTCAACTGTGAATCCCAAGGCACACATAATCTTTTCCCAACCCTCAAAATACAATCATTATAAATGTTAAAATCATTGAACATATCCTTCTAAAGAAACTATTCCTACTTCTACAACTCATTCTTTTCCTTCTGCGCTAGAATAATTCTATATTATATATATTATTTGACTCACACCTGAAATAGAATAGAGGAATATCATTCACCAAAAAACATATTCCAAATATCATGAAATTGTTAATAAATTTATCTTGTTCCAAAAGCAACATGGTTAATGTAGCATTACCTTTTCAACTCAAATCATTGAAAACCTTATTTTCCATTACAATATGCTAATGGATCATGCAATCACAATCCTTGATTAATTATAGCCATCTCCTCTATCTGATGTTCAATTAATTTTTGCTTAATATATACTTCAAACATTTTCGGTCAGTATGTACCTCACATTTCACACCATATAGATGATGCCTCAAAAATTTTAAACAAAAAAAGTCATCTAGTTTCACATCTTGTGTAGGCTAATGTAACTGATGAGGTTTAAATTGACATGATGCATAATAAACAACATGATCATTATGCATTATGACACATCCCATTCCATTCAATAAAGCACAACAATATGTAACAAACTCACAATTTTTGGAAAGAATTTCCAAAACAAGATCACTCGCCATTCTTCATTTTGATTCTTATATAAATCATCATATTATTTTTTTCAAATAAACTTTACATATTTTTGAGTTAACATAGTCAGTGGTCTAGATAACCGTGCAAAGGTTTTAACAAAATTCTAGTAATAACCTTTGAAACCAAGAAAACAATCGATATCAGTTATATTTGTATGTTATGAACATTCTTCAACAGCTTTTGTTTTATAAGGATAAAAAATTAAGTCATTCTTTTAAAAAATGTGTCCATGAAATGATATTTGTTGTAACCAAAACTCACACTTTCTGAATTTATCATGTCGTTTCATTTCTTTTAATGTTTTCAAGACAACCCATTAATGAATTTCACTTTCCTCTTTACTTTTAGAATATACCAAAATATCATTAACAAAAACAACCGAAATCTTATCTAAGAACTGAAGGAAAATCCTATTAATAAGATCCATGAATTTTTTAGGAGTGTTGGTTAACCTAAAAATCATATATAAAAATTCATAATGCTCATATCTACTTTTAAATGTAGTCTTCTGAATGTCTGATTCCATTACATTTAACTAATTGTACCCCAAACTCTAGTCAATCTTTGAAAAATACTCCTTGGAGCTGATTAAAAAACACGGATATGTGGTAAAAGATACTTGTTTTTAGTGGTGATGTTATTCAATGCTCTATCATCATTGAAATGTTTCATTGAACTATATTTATTTTTAACTAACTATATTTTAGAACCCCATGGTGATGTTCTAGGTTGAACGAAACCATTATCTAATAACTCCATCAATTGAGTCATTAACACTAAATGTTCAATTTGTTTAATTCGATACGGGTGTTCTAAAATTTTATTAGCATAAAAAACAAATTCAATAGTAAATTAAACATCTTGATAAAGTATTATAATAGGAAACTCATCTGAAAAAATAAATCAAGATAATCATTTAACACTGACACATCATTGATCTTTTTAGTTTCATTTTTTTAAACAATACATGCATAGTAACATTAAATTCCATATTTTTACTAATTTCACAGCATCCTAATATGTTATCAGAAATAATAGTTCATTCTTGTACACAAATTTGCAATCTTTCTAAAAGGAAACTACTTTATATTTGTAGTCAGTATTATCATGATAAATGGAAATCCAATACATGCCAAAAATAACAATAAACTCCACTAGAGGCAAAACAATATAGTTTTCAAGATGATATTTTCCGGACAAAAGGACATGATGGTTATAATAATTTATTTTTATCTCAAAATTTCCAATCAGTGTTTTTTCCATGGGTTTAGGATTCATATCATGATATGTAATATAAAATTCACTAGAAAACATCTCAAAATGAAATAATGTGTATACCCTATACCAAATCACACATTTTCATACTCTAAATAAACATATTGTGCACCTAATACATATCATTTGATGTACCAAAATCTATTGAAGTAGTTGCAAAGGATTTCACAAGCCCCTTTCATCTTGTAGTATAACTTCTTTCCCTCTGTTGAGGACGTTGTTGGACAGTCGATTTAATACTAACTCATTTCTTTGAACATAATAAAATTACCAATTGTAAATTAGATTTTGTTTTACCCTTAACATGATATTTTTCGGTGCAATTACGAGCCTTTTGTACCATTTTACTACATTAGTAGAACTTATAGGAATTCAAAATTAATTCCCACCATTGTTTTTACCATAGATTCACTAACTGTAAACTTAAGATTCTTACCATCAGTCTTTTTTGAAGAGTTATTTCCTATTGTCTTCAACCTCAACCTCTTATTTTGTTGTTTTTTATAGAATATCTGATAATAAGATAACTAAATATCCACCATATCCACACATTGAACAAGGTTTTCATATCATTTGAACTCATGAATAGCTATATATATTAAATACATTGGATTTAATCCAGAGTAAAAAAGATTCATTTTACTATCAAGATCTAGTATGAAATTTGGAGCATACCTTTCCAATCGAGTGAATGTTTGTCATAACAAGCCACTGAATCATCCTCTTTCCTCAAATCCTGAAATAGTTTTTTCATCCTAAGATGATCCATCGTAGGAAATTATTTCTCCAAAAAACAAATATTTTAATTCATCATAATCAATAGAATCAATATCATAACTATACCTGATATTTTAAACCATAGACCACCACTAATCAGCTTCACCTTCAAAATGATAAACAAAAAAGAATAACCATTTGATGTTTTAAAAACCCAGGACATCAAAAATCTTTTCCAGTGCATTAATCCAACCTTTATCTAGCACATGGTCAGATGATCTTGTGGATGAAGTGGGATGTTTCCTCATGAAATTCTCCACAGTTGACATGCTCTTCTGGGGTTGACCTAGTTGATCTCGTGCATGTATACCACCACCATTTATAGTATGATTCTATTATGACATCAATGCAACCAACTGTTTAGTAGTGATTCTGACCATCTCAGGTTGCTGATTTGGAAGTTTTTTTCTCCAGATTTTGTCCCATCCAAGATTCTATATTTCCTCTACAAAAAAACATTCTGAACAGAGAAATATCTGAGGAAAAGTAACATGTTAATTTTTAAATTCTATATTATTTATACATTACTATAAATTAATTAATGGATATAAATTTCATAATATCCTCACTCTTAAAGTTATCTAAACTGACCCCTGATAATAAATAAAATTACCCAAACATAAACATTACCTTATCATGAATTAAGTAAATAATTCACATTACGGATCATTATTGGTATAAAGTTTTATAGAATTATGTTGTAACTATTACACCATTTCTCAAAATTTAAAAAGTAGACATTTCTAATCTATCCAGTTTTTTTACAATAATAAAATTCCTTAATTAAATAAACTGTCATTTTCGTGATATAAATCATCTTGAATTATTCTTTTCTTTAATGATTTCTTATACCCCGTAAAAACATTTCATAAACATGGGATGAGAATAAAAATCTTAGTAACTGTTTTAGAACAACGAAATAAAAAATTATTCCATAAATACATACAAATCAATGAAATAATAATTTTCAATCATTTATGTACCACAAAAATTCATAATTTTTATGAATAACACATGGAAATCAAAAATCATAAAGTTAACATGTGGCATCCATAACATAGAAACATTGTATCTTTCAAAACTACATATGGAGTTACATTTGAAATACACATCATCGTATATTACCTAAATTTATGAGAAGAATCATTAATGAGTACTTCTGTCACATTACAGAAGGCATTGGAGAGCTATCCCGGGCACACATACCCTGGTTTTATCTTGGAACCACCCATATACGTAAACAATTCCCAAATACCATAACATATTAACAACACATAAAAAACATAAAGTAGTGATAAAACTTTCACATTCCAATCACAATATATTAATTCAAGATATTAAAATATCCAATTCTTTCTCCATTCCATTTTTTATACAAAAATATGTAAAATGGGTATATGGTATTTATTTTCCTTTTAAAAACATTACGGCTTGTTAAGGAATCCAAATATCCAATAATGCTCGCAACAGCAGAAAGGTCATTGTCAACGTCTATGATAAAAATAAATAATCCCTTTAATTTTTTATAAAATACTACATTGAATAAAGATTCATTTTGACTGAAATAAAAATTCAAAAGTGTTTATACACATTATAAAATAATGTCGTGTATATTTAAAAATATTTTTCAATGAAAGGTGAATGAAATGAAGTCCCTAACCTCTTGTCTGATATGACTTGTTTGTTCTTTAATATCATGAATAGTAAACTAAAGTTAATTTCTACTTGCTTAAAATCCTATTACATATTTTTTATTTATATTATTTCAGTTATTACCACATTATAATCATTACATAATCATTTTTGTTAATAAGGGTTGTTTTTTCGATATTTGGTACGTGAGTTAATAATGAATTTTTTATAATTACGTGTTGTCTATATGGTAAAAAATACATTATATCCAGAATTAAATCCATTATTTAGATATTATATATATCATATATATACAATATATGTATATATATTTATAATAGTACATAACATTTGAAGATAAGAAATGAAATGCACCGTTCATGGAGACAGCAAGTCCTTTGTACCCATGAACGCTACTTTCATTTATATTTAGTATTTAATGGTATAAAAACTTAATTATACAATGTTATATTATATTTCAAATATAATATCATATATAATTTCATGAACTCCTGCCTTTGTACATTCAACATATGGCATGAATGAGTCATATCACTTGGGAGAGCTGTAGTCCACACGTCCTCAAAAATGAAATTATCATATTTACCCATTGTGGAATCCATAATGGTATGATATAAATGAGAAACAATTAATAATAGAGGAAATATAAATATAATATATATCACATTTCAATACAGTTCCATCATAATATCCACCATGATAGGTGGTAGGGGATAATTGAACATTCATTGTTCCATGAGGTAGTAGTTCTCCAACCACAGAAACAGTATGCTCTTCCAAATTAGATAGTTATGTGTGGATGTGTAGTCATAATATATATCATAATAAAATCATATTATATTGAAAATAATTTTTTGGTTATTATATAAAAGAAGAAAAAGATTTAAGGGGGTTAGAGAAGGAAAATTTAACAAATGAACTTGAGAAAAGACGTTACTTTTAAATCGAGTAACACCCTTTGGTTTGAACCAATTGGCATTCATAAATTTCCTTCTTCCTAAGGGAAGGATTATAAGAGGAAGGGAGGGATGTTTTGAGATTATTGTAGTAGATTTTTGAAGATCCAAATTGTCTTTAGAGGTTTGTGTAATCAGTTAGAGATTGTGGCATTTTATTAGAGGGAGGAGAGGTTCTTTAAGAATGTTTGTAAGTATTATTTTATTATAAAATGGATATCAGTTTCTAAAGTTCCAAAAAAAATTTTAATCGATGATAAGATTCATATAAGTAGAATTAAAATAATCAAATAATAAATTCACTAGTTTTGTCTATTTTTTAATCATTGTCATTTGAATTTATCCGTTTTTTACACATATCATTTTATCAAGTATTTAAAACATGTAGAGTCAATATCGTTACCAAAACAAGAAAAATATCCAATTATAGTGTCAAAAATAAACATTTAGACTTGTGATAACAATTTTTTAGAGTAATATTCTTTTTAAAATTTTATATTATTTAATAAAATAATTTATATGTTAAAATATGAATTATGTCAATTTTGTCAGTATACATATCATGAATTTTTAAACAATCCAAACCCATTTTATTCTTTAGAAAACCATAAGAAATTCAGAGATAAAAAGTCATGACAATCAATAAATATTTTGGATGGCATAAAAACTATATAAATAAATTTATTTTATTATTTATCATATAATTTATTTGAATCCTTTATTAACGAAACAATTAATGCATCACCATTATTTCATAACTAAATTGATTTATTTAATATAGTAAAATTTTAAATAAATTAACTTCTTTTTGATGATCTCTTAAAATTTTTAATGGCTATTTATATACTAATATATAACATATATAACAACATATAAATTTTTTTACTAAAAGATATATGTCTTTGTTATATTTTTCATAACATTGAATTAAAAGTAAATAAATGTCATTTTCACACACATGTTGCTCCATGGGGTCCCGAAATCATCCCAAGGATTACCATGGTAGGAAATATATCATCCAATAGAGGTAGTACATGTGTTAGGGTTATTTAATATTATTATAATATTATTTTTTACCCTTATTTACTAGATTGACCCTTTAATCATGATAAATAAAATATTTACTAAAAGTTTCAATTAATAATGTCTAAAAATAAAAGTTATAGATTCAAAAAATTTGGATCTCATGGTTACAAATATTGAATTAATTTTTCAAAATTCAAAACACATAAGTTTCATAAAATAATTTAAAATTAATTACATTTTTCAGAAACTAAAAGTGTATTTTTATGAAACAATAACTATCAAAAGATTGACACTCGTTTATGTCCAATTTCAAAGTGAAATTACATCCAATTACCAAAATTGGATTAAATGTTAAAATATAATGTAATAAAACATTAAAACCAATTAAAAATATAATCTAACAATATAAATAAACTAGATTAAAAGTTATTTTTTGAATTAAAATGTGGTATTTTTTACTATTCATTAAAAATATACTTTATAGGAAAATACCAAAATTTCATCCAAATTAAATTTTGATATCTCGATTTTAAAGAATAATCTTATTTCATTAAATAGAACATATAAATGAAATAAATAAATATATAATAATGGTTCACCATTAAAAGGCGGTAAATTTATGTTTTAAAGAATGCTAGAGAATTTATACTCAAAATTGGATTCATTCACATTTTAAGCCTATAAATATTAGTGGATAAATGTTAAGGCATTTAAAAAACATGTTTATTAATATATTTTTTAGTTTTCTTAATTAACTCCAATAAAAAATTTATGTGTTATCATCTATTTAAAATAATTATAATAATAACATATTTTATTTTTTTGTATAACTCAACGTTGTGTGCAACGTAAGAATTCAAAGAAACCCATTGTTCGATATCTGTATTTCCATCGAACATAGAATCCCCATTAAAATAAAATTGATATATAATTCTCAAATATTAATATATACAAAAATGTTATATTTTTTATTTACCTAGGATGTTACAGGTTGGGTGCAACGAATCCTATTTTTTGATGTATTTATTTGTAATAAGATATCGATTATTGTTGGTGTGAGGCACTAATACGGTGTAAGAATTTATGGCTAAAGGTTTCTGTATTATTTTTTTGAAATTTAATAAATATATTAATATAAAAATCATTCTATTTTAATTACAATATTGAATTACAATAAAGAAAATGTTGCAATAAAAAATCTAGTGTCGTCACTGATTTTAGAGTGTGGGTTTTACTGAAGGAGAAACATAAAAATAAATCATGTCAGACATTCAGGATGAGTGCCATCATGGTATAATTAAAAAAATAATATAATTAATTTTTTTATGTAACACTACATCATCATTATTTCACTATAAATACACAATTACAACAAAAATATAATGTTTAGACACACAACCTATAGAATTTTGTGATAGTGTTGGAGGAGCATCCAAAGGATACTAGTGATTGTATTGTTGGTATCTGATCGTTGTGCTATAGAACTAGAGGATCTAATGATATAAAACTATAATGAATCATTCATATACATTGAATGATCCAAATTTAGGTAGTATGTTTTTATTTAAATTTATCCTTGTTGATTTTTTCCTATGAAGAATATGAATCAATTGACCCAAGGATTGATTCATGGATAGATTATATTAGGGTTACATGTTTAATTGTTTGAATTCTGTGTGGAATTTCTCATTATGGTTTGTATATTCACTCATCATTATAATGGAAATATATTAAGGCTAATGTAAACATGACTGAATTCCATTCATATTTTCCCTATTTCATGGTTTTATCCAACCATTCGTCATGAGTTAATCACCAACAATCTTTTGGAAGGTGGTTTGATTAAATACAAGATAATAATTTCTTTTTCCCCTACTTCAGTAATGTAAAATGAACTTATACCCACGGTTTTCCAGAAACTGTGGGTATATGTATTGTATGATAACTTATTCTTACGAATTCAGTAAAACTATCGGTATAATTATAATATTGGAACAATTACCCATGATTTTTCTAAAACAATGCCTATATGACAGTTTTTCGAGTCCCATATCCATAGTTTAATAAAAACGATGGGTATAGGCTTGATTTTTGAAGACCTATAACCACAGTTTTACATATCCTTGGGTGTATGTTTCTCGCCTTATGGAAAAAAAAATTCGAAGGGCATAAATTGTTTCCATGAGAACACCTATACCCACAATTTCAAACATATATCTATGGTTTATATAAATATATATAACTAAATATATATTAATATTGTAATAATACATTTGGGATAATGGTATGGAATAATAGGAACAAACCAACAGTCCATGGATCGAATCTTTCAGTTCTGTTTTATTTCCAAGATATACCCATTGTTTTAAAACCTTGGGTATAGGTGGATGACATTATAGAATGGCGGGTGACATGGTGGAATGGACTTATACCCATGGTTTAATAAACCTTATGTATAGCTCAGTTTCTATATAGATTCCTTGGTAGCCCACGATTCCGTGAAACCATGGGTATATCCTATACTGTTGGTTTTAGGGTTATACCCATGGTTTCAAACTGTGGGTATATAGAAATTTTCCAAAAGAGTTTCTTGGTTCAATGAATTAACATCAAAGATACGGGCCTAGAATTTATGATAGATCGAGATGTGATAGTGAAAATTATGGATCATTATTAAATAAGAGGTGTTGGTGAGTGGTTTTTTAATTTTAGATGGAGGCCTTTCATCAAGTGGTGATTTAAAGAAAATTGGTGTTGAAATTTATCCATCTGTGATCACAATATCATTAAAACCCTAAATACATGTTTAATGGTAGTTAATGATTATAGTGACAATGGATTTCAGAAGCGGCCTGTGGGACATGATATTTTGGAAATCCTTAAATATGTGTTCCGTATTTTTGGGAAAACATGTTTTGTGTACCCCCTCCCCCAATGTGTGGTGATGGGGTTTGTCAGAGATGATATATATCACATGAAAAGATATAACTATCACATGACATGTGACCCTTACATAGAGGTGTAGGGTGTACCTCAAAGGGTATAAAGGAAAGGCAAGGAGTACATAAGCTCAAACACATTTTGAACATAGGCATGAAAATCTCCATAAGGACATGGACACAGTCATGAGTACATGGGCTCAAACATGCGGTGTAGTCAGACCAAATCCTGGGCATTGGATTTGACACATGGGTAAGACCCAGTGATAAGGTAACCCAACATGTACTACCAATACACATTGTGTACTAGATTAATGAAGAATTGGATACCTCATACTCTTTATCAAGTAAAATTTTGAGAAGGGTTTATTCCATTGATACATTCCATGAGGGTTTAGTGTGGAATCACATACTATACAAAAGATGGTGATCCATTAGGAGAGACGTTATTCATGTATACAGTGGTTTGAATCCTTATATGAGGCCCAAATTTAGATCATTAATCATGATGTTTTTCTTATGTGGAGTTAATTGTATGATCAAGACAGACACAACACATGAATTGATTCATTACATATTTGGTAATTATGGATTTATTTGGGGGTATAGCCTACTCCATTGGGTGTGATACTTTTCTATGTATAATTCACATTAGACACACAACATTTACTGACCTTATGAGCATGAAATTTTATATAGACTCCATAAGTAGTTATTGACACATTTAATGTGTTCTCAAAAAATATTTCTATGTGCTACAATGAGTACGAGTCCGTGTTCGAAATTTTTGTTTTGACATCACCTTGAGACTATGTGTCCATGTTGATTATATCTAGATATTCTAGTTAATTGTTTTTTAGACATATACCTATGATCATGTGACTGAAATTTATTATCTTATATGCCTTGTGATTTGGGGATGTCCAAATAGGTATTTTTATAATCACCATTACATGGTATTTTCCCACAAATTCAATTTAGTATTCATACGATTGAACTTTACATAGAGTTTTATTAGGACAAGAATATGGTAGAGCCTAATGATCTAAAAATATAAAGGTGTGTTTTTAAATCCACCTTGATAGTAATCCTCACCATCAAAACATATTTTTATTTTCATTAGTTTCATCGTAGAAGACTTGTAATGGGATATTTATCTTTATTATAATTTTTTTTTAACTATGGGTGTCATATTTTAGATGTATTCCAAAATGCTAATCAGTTGATTTTACATTTAAAAATTGTACGTTAATTGAGATGTAGTTGTGTGTGGATACATGTACATTTGGTTAAGGCATCCCTTTGGTGTAAAATTTTTACTCATTATTGGTCTCTAGTTCTGGGCCAATTATAAGAGGTCATGGGGTAATAATGGTACATAAATAATTGTGATGGTTCATGATTTTTTTATAAATTAGTTGTACATTAGTACTAAAGTGTGATATTGGTTTGGTAAAATAGTGTTAAGTGTTATCAGTTTGTCTTTTTGGCCAAGGGATCACGTGTTAGATTGGATGCCAATATATATATAAACCAACACTCCAATATAATTATTTTTGACTAAATACATATTGAAAGTGGTTTCATGGAATTCATTGGCACAAGAACCTTATAAGAATGAGTTGTGTTCTCCATATCCTTCTTGATTCCGCTCTCCATGTATACTCATTGACCATGGAACATATTTTCTATTTCAGGATTCCACCATAATGATTACCAGTAATGATTCATAATCAAGATCATTTGGATAATCACCTTAGTGAATCGACAATGATATAGGGACATTCTCTGATTTTGTCACAATTTTATCCAGCCATCATACCCCTTGAAACCCCCCCACCAATATTCTAATGTAAAACATCGTATTCAATAGTTTTAATGATACGGAACACCATGTGTAAAAAGGTAATATATTAAAATGAAATATTAAAAACATTAATAGACATAATATATTATATTGGTTTTAATTCTTTCAACACTACACAATCTTGCATCACACAGAAGATAAACCTTCCTCAATTGCATTCATTACACGCAAGATTGAGCTTAACCACATAAAAATATATAATTAATATATTATTATTTAATATATTAAAATATAACCTAGTCTTTATATTGTTGGTTATAAATATTATTATACAAATTATAAAAATTTATTGGTTTTAAAAATATAAAATGAATTTCTTTGTTTCCAATTAATGAGAAATTAAAATAAAAAGTAATTGAATAAAAAAGATATATTATTATTTTTATACTTCCAAAAATAATTTTTTATTAATAATCATAAAATATTAAAATTATTTAATTATTTTTATAAAATATATAATCTATATATTTAATCACATTTTATTGATATTCATCTAATAGATTATATGGGCATAATATAAGATGAAACCCTATATTTCGCAAAATAACCAATATTTTTATTAAGTCATATTTAACAACTTTTAATTGAGAAACTTTTTTAAATTAAATATTTTTAACTTTTATAGATTTTAAATGTCCAAATAAACAAAATATTTTAAATAAAAACATAAAAATTAGTTTATGGTGATTTTTTATTTTATTGTGGAGTAAAATTATTAATAAATATTGAAAAATGACTAATTTTATTTAAAAAAATATTTTTTATGATTTATTTCTAACGTTAAATAATATTTTAAAATATTTTTAAATTTCCATAATTTTATATATTTTTCAATTATTAATAACTAGGTCATTGGAATCAATTTAATTTTAAAACTGACAAAAAAACATATCAAATCTTTTCTCGGTTTAAATTTAAAACATCACATTTTGATCTCCTCTACAGGATTAAATTTAAATTAATTTCATACAAATAAATTATTTTAATTTTTAAATATAGATTCCATATTCTGAATTTGAATAAATTATAATTCCTAGTATGATAAAAAAAATTTGACAGAAATTATAGTGGAAGTAATTAAAATTATTTGCAATTAATAAGGAAAAATTATGATTAAAAAGGAACTAAACCATTATTTTAATTCCCCAAATGAACTGAAACATGCTGAAAATACATTTACATGACATATTTCCACCCTAAAATTTATTGTATAGAATTAGGGGCATTATTGGAGCCACATTAGATCGTAAAATCATTCATTGAAATTCATTGTAAAAACATTACAAGGGTGTCACTCCTCCTCTACAAAATGACATCCACACCTTACACATCCTCACACATATAAATTCACATTGGATAGAACAATATTTTCCAATATAACACCTCCACATTACCCCACTAAACTTAGAAGCCTTCCCTTGGGTATAAATCCCTCCAAATAACGACTTTTGTTAAAAACCATAAGATGTTACCTGATAAAGAGGTATCATATTTCCTTATTCTATTTAGTGTTATTTCCATTCTCCCAACCCTAAACAATTATTATCTAATTATTGTAAAGAAAACTTGTATAATAAAAATACTAGGATGTTTTTATTATATGGGTCTTACCGAAAATTACACACACTCTCATCTAAAGTGTAACGAACATACTCATTCTGTTTATGGTGAACTACGACCTCATGAAACAATGATTGCTCATTTTTGTACATTACCAACTATAATGGTTTCCATTATGTTAGAAATAATATTTATATAATTTATATATGATATTTATTATGTATTGAAACTTATATAATTATTTTAAAACATATATATTTATATATTCTATTTTGAATAAAAATCATAACATCGTATGTAGATGTGTGGATAATCGCACCCTCAAATCAGTTTTATTTATTCTCATGATACATGGAATGCATAGAGGATTGTTTAAATTAATAATAAGATAATTAAAAAATATCTATTATATTCATTACATAATTACCTTTCTATATATATATATATATCATTTTCTTTATCATCCCTTCATACATTAAAATGTTAAAATTTCAATCATGGACATGTGGACTACCACCTCCTTGATATGATGTGATTCCTTTTACATAACAATAATTATATATAAAAATATATATTATTTATTCATCTTGTATATATTGTATAAATATAATTTTATAATGATATAATTTTACATATGTTCTTTTCATACTGATCGTTGAAAAATGGAAACATTACTCATGCATACATATAACCTACCATCCCTATGATTGTAATGTCAATTGATTTTTCATAACCATTATTGGTGCTGAAAATCATTCTACTAGAGGCACAAACAATGACATAGTTGGATAGTTGTTAATTTGAACCCAAATGGCCTCAAAATCATTCAAAACCCATAAATGAGACAGTTTCATGAAACATCATCATGGGAAACCCATGACACCGTGATCGCCACTGTGACTGTCATGTTTGTGAGTCACACCACATCTGGTGGATCCCTTCTGCTCCTTCAAATCATTTTCACTACATGGAAATATCCCTGATCACTAATTTGATGGACCTTGTGGTGAGTCTGACCGAGTATGATTGATCTTGGTTGCACCACATTGCCACTTTTCTTCTACATGATGCTCCACGATCATTGTTGTGATGACCCATTCATTTGTTAGACTGGGTCTGATGTTTCCTCATCACTCTATAATGTATATTTTTCTTCAAGGAGCACCATTTTTAGATATGGAATGCTCTATAAAATCCATAGACCTCTATTTCCTATAAATTGATGTTTCCTCCAACCCGAACCATTATTACTCTAACCTTTCACCTTCCAACACTCTTGTTTTATGAAGATCTTTGAAAACATGAACGATGGAACACCCAAGGTACCTGTGCTCCAGGAAGAATATGCCCTTTTTTTCTTCATGGCCCCTACCTATGGTACGGATGGCCTTCTCAAATTAATCCTCCACTTGTGAATGAGTGAGAAACATCAGGTCTTAAGAGTCTCCTCTAAACATTAATCCTTCATGGATCACTCTCCTTATAATCAAATCTTTTGTATGGTGAAGATCTTCTATGCATAATCCCTTCCTCCAGAAATCACCCTTCCATCCTAAAGCACCCTTACTTCATGATGTTCCCTTCCATAATAAGGTAGCCTTTTTCTGCGAACCCCTTTCCTTCTCAAACCCCTTTCCCAAAGGGCCCTCCCAGATAGTTTGATGTGATTTCATGTTTATTAGTGGTTTTTTTGTTTCCAAACCATAGGCATCTTATCATAGATATGATAATATAAATTACTTCATCACATATATATACTAACATGGACCACTCAATCAACCACTCCCCCACATAACTCAGGATGGGAATTTCATGTGCCTTCCCTTCCCCAATTACAATTTTGTAACAGTTATATATGTTCAAGATATGATGAGTCTGTCCTCATCGTCCAATCTATAGGACGTTCAACTTATGATCACACACATTCTCATCACAAGATGTTAAATACTGATCATTGTATGCATTGAATTTATTATGGGAAAAGGTTATTGGTTATTGGACCCTATTTTAATCCATTTCCCTTTGGGATTTTTCACAATTCCTGCCCTGGGAAGACTCCACATAATCTCAGAACCACCTTCTCATGATTCCCTCCAATTGTAAGTCCAAATCAGTATCTCTCTGGGCCACCAAAAAAGGGAAATCCCAACATAACCCCACATGGCCCCACCCATCAGTAAAATATTGGTAGGTTTTATGTCACCTCTTGTTTCCCACACTGAGCATGACTCACATGTTCTTAGAGTACATAGTAACCTTGATTTCTTCTTTGGGAAGCATACCATGTGTAAACCACATTATGTATTTGGGTTAATATCCATGCATATGTCTCATTCCACATTCAAACAATGTGGACAATTATCCCTGCCCTTTTTGTAGGGTTCATAGGATACCTCCCCGAGGTTCAATCCCATCACCCCCTACACATGCACAATTCATTTGTCCCACCAAATTAACATTGTTTCACTCGTCTATGATAACCATAAACTACCCCATCTAATCTTCTTTCGTTTTTATCCTTCCAGTTATATAGGACACCTCTTTGAGGTTCAATCCAAAAAAATGGTAAACTCGTGTGTTCCCTTTTAATGAACTTCCCTCCTGATGTAAAATAGTTACTTTTTTGGAAAAAAACTATCAGATCCTCCCTCTAAGGTATTCTAATCTACATGGTTAGAAAACCATACGAAATACCGACATAGATCACCATATTCATCCAACCAAGAGTTACCCTCTTTAGAAGGAATGCTAACCATGTATATCCTCCTCTATAGTCCTTGAGTTGTAGACCTTTGTGTAATCCCTAATTATATTCCTCTATCCAGAACTACATGTACATTGATTCCTTGCCCCTATGATACGTAGAAATCCTACCTTAGGATAGATCCCATTACCCATTTTCATCTTGATATCTCCATCGATCCATACATCTTGGTATTATCATGCCCAAATCTGAGGGTTCTACAACCTTCGGGTCCTTACCTATGAATACCATCCTCATGGTATGCCTTAATTGGTGCCCCATTTCCCAACTAAACTACACATAATATGAATCCATTCCATTGGGATACATGTTATGCCTCTTTAAGGTTCAATTCGAACCCATTAAACTTTATATCAGTTCCACCATATTAATTTCATCCACATCAACTAGTCATCCATTATCCATTTTTATTATACCCTTCCCTCCACATCCCAATGAACTCATACAATTCGTACGGGCATCTAACCATGCATAATCCCAAACCATTTGATTCACCACCATACCCTTATCATGGATGGGACACATAATTCAGTGGTAAAATGAACTAGCATAATCACCATCCATCCAATTGTTGCTTCTTACGACACATGGGAAGATAACCAAGCATTATCCCCACACAATCCTCTCCTATCTACCCAAGAGTGTTCATCTTAAGTAGGGCGAATAACCTTGTGTAATCCTCAAATCACCCATTTGAACTACAAGGTTTTTGAACCCTGTATTCTATAAATGGTATATAGTAGACCATATTGATGTTCAATCATAGTGAATAGTAAACCATGGTGTTCCCTTTGTGTATCCCCACTATCCTCTGATCCACCCTTTGTGGTTTCGAAATTAGCCTTCATTACATGATATTTTCCATTATTGTGACACTCTGTCACGATTCTATCATCATTGGGAGTTCTAATCCATCCATCCAGTAAATATACCATATTATACCTTTTATGGATATACCAATAAGATCCATTCTAATATGTATTACGATCAATTTTTTCTTCCTCATCTAGACATTAACCATGCAGATGACCATGTGTTAAACATCATATGCTGAAGAAAATCATAGAGAAATGCCACTAGAAAATATTACCCATAATAGATATGGGAGGCCTTTGGCAACCACGACCTCAATAAGCCCTCTAATAAATAAATTATTATTGTGTACCATTATTCTAATATCCATACATGCGTATGGTTCCAAATGATACTACATCCATTACCAATGGTTTCTACCAAAATATGACCATATCGAATATCTATACATATGAAACGTAATTAAACAACATCCACAATGATATGGAACCAAGATAATATTTATGAACAACATCATAATCTATAAGGGATACCTGTACTATGTGATAAATTCGGAGGTGGAATCCATTGAAAGAGATATTGACATCCCATCATCATATTTTGATGAATGGTCAAACATCGTCTATGAGTTGATTAATGTCTCCCACATTTGTAACAAAATAATGTGGTGAAATCTTCAGTGCGCCCATCACAGATGCATAATTCCTAGATTGAAAGTGTTATAAATAGAAATGGTGAACCTGAAGTGAACCATTTTCCAAAAACCATTGGTTTTAGTAGCATTCGAGACATCATTTAATAAGAAAATCACAAGATATATCTATTTGGTTCCATGTCTGACCATGAAAATATCTATCCTTGAATGGAACTCACCATGATTTAGTGAAATTAATCATTTGGAATTATGTTCCACAATATCATCAACATGAATATTTCTATCCATCCATTCATGACTGAATGATGCTGGGCAACTAGGAAATACATTCCAATTAATTGTACTGATATTGGAAACCTCTTACATTGTAGGAAACAAGCTATGGGAAACCAGTCACCTCCATCCTATAGATATAGGGGAGGTAATGCCAATTCGGTATTCCCTCATGGATCCCCCACTGTTATGATAGCTTCTATGACCATGTCTGATGGGAATCAACACCCCATATCACCCATCAAATTTATCTAGGGGACGGTGATCGACACTATCATTTAATATTATTAACTAGAAGTGGTCATCCCAACGAGGTATATGACCCTCCCAGATCTAGGGGTTTTATGCCATTCCATCACCACCACCCCAATGGGCCGCGTAGGGAACCACTACTCCATACTCAAACGTTCAACTGTTTCTAGAGCCTCTCCCAGATGTTCTTTTATGACTCATTCCACTACTATAATGTGGCAAGGTATATACAAGTCATCTCAGGTATGACCACTACCTAGGAACTTCCATGGGTGGATCCCACTAGGTTGCATCAATTCCACTATACAGTATCCAATGATAGAAAGAAAGTGATCTATATCCCTACACTGTTGAACCCATTTTAGAATACTCGATGTCAATATCAGGCACAATCCCTGAAGGAATCCCTTCAGGGGGAGTCATCTTCTACACATTTAATGGCCCTTGGAAACACTAATACAAACTACTAACTCTTTGTAATTATAGATAATGGGAACTCTTTTTTCCAATCAGGAATGAGACACCATCTATCTGATAGCCCGGTTGGGCTGCCTCTTCCAGGCACATTCTTGAGTAACAGCCTTCACAGGATAACCTGTGACGATGAAATTCAATACACACCTCCTCTATGTAGCTTCATATACTAGATTTTTGGTCCTCCCCACTCTTGTGCCCAGTATGGAGGTCCGCCCCAATATATTAATACATGTCCAAGAGATGGTCCTTTGTATCTTATTGATGCCCCCGATGGTTATCCCCAAGCCCATAAGTATAGGTATTGTGATTTTTCCCATATTTTATGTTATTAAAGACATGATAATCATCACCCTATCACACATATGAGTGGATTTCCTCAACAAATTTAATTCAGTTTGCACAAAGGCCCTCATCATACCACCACTGATAGCCAACATGGAGGTCCTCCCCATGCCACATGATGCTGACATAGAGGCCCTCCCCATGTCATATGCCTCTCCATTGGAGGTCATACATACTGCAACACATATGACATTGTAGTTACTCCTCTCGTATCCAGTAAAGAGTAAGAATTTCAACCCATTACCCAATATTTTTTACATGGAGTTCCTCCCCTAGTGGCATTCAAAATATTCCTAGGTGATCCTCACACTACAACACACCCATGTGGAGATCTTCCCTACTCTCTCACAGAGTGAGGAGGTCATAGCCACTCCCATAGTATCTCTAATGGTGGTCAATTCCATATCGATGATCCAACCTACCCTGATGAGTCAATCTAGGGAAGAAGGGTGAACCATCACTTCCAAAGGAAGACTAATGAAAAGAACCATATCATTTCCAATCCAATTCGATTATTAGATTCTAATGAATAGAGTGATCTAATGATGGGTCGTTCACCTCTTTACTCTACATCTAAGTCTAGGTCCGGAATCTATTGTTTGAACATCATCCATTAAGACAGTGAAATGCACCAGATCACCAATGCCTTTTTCAGATACATATAGTAGGAGGACGATTTGTCCCCTTTCTAGAGTCTTCATGTGTAATCATCTATATCATCAGTAGAATCATTCTCTAACATTACACAAGATCACATGGAATTGTTCTGGGAACCTATAGATAATGAGAATGATCTAGATTCATTACTAGCAGCTATCTCCTTTATATATGAAGCAGTGATCGGTTCCCTGTACAATAGGGTTGTGATGAGGTGGTCATTAGAACCCCTAGAGCGATTAAACAATATGTAGTATCTTGTCAAACCCTACAAAATTCTCTATACTGGCCAGTCCTCCACTAAATAGGTCTACATCTATACCATTATCTGTTCATTGTCCTCCCCATGTTGAAGAATTGTAAAACAATGGACTATATACTACATTTGAATGGTAAATCATGCTATACATTCTCGTAGAGAACCAGTTTCCTATGATTTGTGGGCTGATTATCACGCACGAACTCATCATTTAAGAGTCAGTCAACCAAGATGATGTCATGTGTTTCCCTCAAATCATGGGGATGATGCATTTATATCTATTCCATTATCTATTGGCTCATCCAAAAATCTAAGGTCATTATGACTACATCAGTCATCAGTGTTTCATGGTCGAGTAGGTCGTTCTTCCCTTGGCTCTGCACCCCGCATCACCCTGATATCACTAAACTCTTCAACAAAGATGTTTTTAGAGAATTAATGTTCTCTGTAGAATTATTTTTGTGTTATCCACACACTTCCATACATATGGATGGGGAAATAGGTTTCTCTCTACTTCAACCATATCCTATGCCATCCCCAAATTTCTAGGTGATATCACGGATATGAATCCAATGCATTTTCCCTGAACATGGTTGTTCTCATAGACAAGGACACTAAGGCATGACTCATTGAAGAGAACCTCCACCCATGAACTACATGAATTCTGTCAGATGCTCCTACCATTATAACCCATCTTGAAATGACATTTTCTTGGCCTTGATGACCCTGATGAGTTGTTCTAACTTGGACGGGACCCCAAAAAATGTAAAGGACACACATTGACCAGTAATCCCTCTAACATGTCTTGCTCAACACAATTTTTGGAGGATGACCCCAAAAGAGCCATGTTTCTCCAACATCATGTGGAACTAAATAATATGATTGATGATGTCCCTAAAGAACGTCTTGTTGATGGAATTATAAAATATGGTGATCCATGTTATGGTCCCAACAAACCTCTACCGGGGTTGTAGTGGTTGGCACAGGTCCCCCTCCCAACCAGGTGCTTCTCATTAACCACAACAACCTTGTATATCCTGATAGGGTAGAGGCTGGAATTTATGGTATGCTACCATGGTATGCCTCATAAAATCCACCCATGATGAATGTGAATATTATCAATGCATTTTCTCCACATGAAATTCCTACAACTACCCATTCGGAATCTCTTCAGGTCATTCCACCAGCTTCCCCATATGCCATTCCCCCAGTAGCTCCTTGGGTAATTCAACCATCCTCTCTAAGAGACATTGAGCCATCACATCACATTGAAGACTATGTCAATTCCCTAGTAGTAAATAATAATCACCTAAAGAAGAACTCTCACCATGATTATTCAATGGTACAACAAATCGCCTTCTTGGACACCCTCTAGACAAGACATAGGGGAATCCAACCTCATAAAAAGATGTATCCGGCATTGGTGGATGATATGCCTTCTGAGTGGGATTCATGAATACCATGTTCTCCCATTTCAATTGGACCGGTGACTCCCTATAGCTTCTATCCTACATTACATTATGATGTGAAGCCATTATGGTAATTCTATTGCATAATGTGGCTTCCAAGCTCTGGTGCTTTGTAAAGACATTAGAATGGTCTTCATTTATCTAGTACAGACAACAACCCATGATGCCCATAGTTAGTTGGGAGGATCTTCTTAGGATGTTTATTTATCATTTAATCTCCACTAATCTCAATAATAGTATTTTTGACCTCATCAAGTTCATGGAACAACTTGATGAGCATGTCGTAGAATTTTCACAGAGTGAAAGGGCCCCATGTATTCACTCGATATTTTGCTGACACAAGAGAATCTACTAAAGATGTGTTTGTGGAACATAATAACTGATTTTACATTCCTCATATTTCATAATTTTATATGTGGGTTCGATGATATCTATAACAATGATCAATTCCTAGAGAATCCCATGCAGCATTCCAAGAAAGAATTAATTTCCCTCCCAGGGTTCCGACAAGAAGAGACATTATGGCTGATACTACTGTAAATGAAGATGAATTGGCCACTAGAAGTAATAATAGTAGGTCCAACTAGGAAACCTTATTGAGCTCAAAATCCTCTTGAATATAATCATTCATAGAAATTCCCACCTCAGAATATGCAGTCACATCCGCATAATGCACCAGCATTGACATGAAGTGATAATCAAGCACCACCCACTCATCAGGCTCTGGCCCCTCACTTGGGAAAGGCTTCCAGTGTACCTTTCCCAATAATAAGTTAATAGACCTACTAATTTGAACATTCTTCGGTCACCTGCTATTTTCAGAAAGTGTTGGATTAATGAAACCAATAGTTTCTTGAATACAGATGAAACTAGGAACCATATCACAATGATTACCCAAACTATTTCCCTTATCACCATTTTCATAGACATAGCCAAAAACTATGCTATGTGTTCAAAGAATTTTTCCAGACCCTGGTCAAAAAAAGAGTAATCATATTGTGGTTGTCCACGGATCAGGTGACATGTTTTTTATAGATACAAATAGAAAAAGTGAAAATGAATGGGAATAGGTCTCGAGTTTTAGGTCTCCGAAATACAGTAACTAGATGGTTATCTTGGACTGCACTCACACTCATGTTATCATTTAGTCTATTCTGAACCAGTCTAACCCCTATAAGGTCTCCATGATACCTCCATCTTGAGATTATTCATCAGGGCCTCATCCTTCATCCTCTCAAAGGGACAAGATCCTAAAAACGCATGGAAAATAACACACCATGCTAATGACAAAGACGTCTCACATGCTTGGAGACTTCAGGCCCCCAGAGATGGGAGTCGCTCCACGAATTCTGCCACTAAAGGAGGATTCTTCAAGTAATGATTATAATTATTCCTAATATATTATAATCATGTTAGGGGACCCTTACATGGTTCCTAGGGATGAGGAATGATAGAATGATCTCCCTAACGTCTTCATTTGACACCATCGTCGGTGAACCCATGCATATGTGAATTCTATAAATGCATCAGCCAGCTCCTACAGCCAAGTTATGAATTTCACTGAGACAAGATAACCTGCCCAACATAGATCAATGAATGAAATTTCCTTTCATCATGTCCCATTAAAGTCAACCCCAAATTTATTTGTAGTACTCGATCAGGAAAATCAACCGCGACTGCACTATGATCAGTCATGTTCACCTGTGATAAGACATTAGTCATATATACATCACCTAGTATTAATTTTTTTGAGTCATATCATATTTAAAATTGTATATACCTAGCAGCATCATGAATCTATTGGCTCGACCTACATCGCACATCATACCTCTACCATAGAGAAACATTTTACCTGCAAAAATTTGCACCTAGCACGGAAGTATGTTGTGCTTAAGAACATACCCATAATTCATGCTAATGTCTCTATCCTCTACGATTTCACTTATTTTAAATGTGCATGAATCCCTCATAGAGTCATTGATAAGCCCCTTACAGTTCAAAACATAGGTAGTCTGTTAGGATTCCTTCCATTCTGAGAAAGGTGATCTTTCATAATGCCATGTCTTCATCTCATTCTGAGTAGAATATGAAGGTTATCATGTACATGGACACATTCATGGATTTTACATCAATATCCAGGTCAATGGCATGGATATCCACCACTACCATATTGACACTATTTATGGGAATATATTTTCATGAACATGATGCTCAGCTATATGGGAATTTCTATTGAAAATATGTATCCCACTCACCTAAAAATTCAATGTTATAACTCAATAGATCAAAGGTCTTTTGGAATGATCTACAAGGAGAAACAATTAAATGGAATGATTTCTAGCACATTGTTCATGGTAATCCCATAGTGGACTACCTACAATGCACTGATCGGTAGACCATGGCCCCATCTGGATGAAGTAGTTCCACCCTCATTTCTTCAGTGCCTCATGTACTCCCTCTGTGGTTGGGTGGGCATGTTCCAAGGAGATGTGTCAGCATTCACATATTGTGATGACTACTATTTAGCTGAAAACTACTATATGATCAAGGATGTGTGGGTTTAGGAAACTGATGATGAGAACCCAACAACTATTGTTGACTCATGTACAAAATCGGATGATGCCTTCATCATCTTGATTCACTGATTAGAGTCCATGACCAAGAATTTTTTTAAACAACATTATTGTATCAATAATGAGTTTTAAGTGTGTTAGTACTGACATGGAGTGTCATATTATCAACTCAATCTCCTACATGAATCATGATTGATTCATACCAGAACCCATTACCCCAACAAGGAAATAGGTTCTAGGCCCCTAGTAACAACAACTCATCATACCTATTGGATCTGTGGATCTAGGTTAATCATAATCAAGATTATGTGACACTAATAATTTGAAATTTTCTTGTGTGGAACCTTTGGTCAGAGTACTTGTGGAATCAGATCGACTACATTCGTCACCATGGTTTCGCCAATATTCGAGGAAGGTTTTTCCACCACTACTAATTAGTTGGCACAACTAAATCGTAAAATTGAGGCAGACCTGATTCCAACACTGATCAGCGCAAATATGCCAACAAAAGAGTAGAAATATTGTTTTTATTTCCTATAGACTAACTGGGATGTGTTTTCCTAGAGTTATGATAAAACATTAGGACTAGCTACTCAGGTCCTTTTCCACAAAAATGGTCTCTACATAAGTCATCATGTGTTCAAAAAACCTCCTAAAAAGATGTACCATTCTCATGATGGCATGGTCTAGGACAAATTTTAAAATCACATCAAAGACAACATAGTCAAGGATTTAATTTACCCCAAAATATTATCCAATATAATTCCATGTATGAAAAAGAATGGATAGATCAGAGCCTTTATTAACTTATGGGACCTCAAATCTCACTGTATGAAGGATGATTTCCCCATTCTGGTGATAGATCTCTTGATTAACTCCACTACTATATTCCAGGACCACTCTTTCAAGGATGTTTATTTTTGGTATTACAAATTTTTATTGGAACCCGATGATGATGAATTCAAAACAATTATTGAACCACAAGGTACCTTCTATTGTCATATAATTCAGTTCATTTTGAAGAATGTAGGAGTCGTCTATTTGAATTCCATGCACCACATATTCAAGATGATTCTAGGGATGTTGGTGGTATTCTATGAAGATGATTGGGTTGACAAATCCTGAAAAATTCATTACTATCTTAAAGATAATAATAAATTGGCTGGATTCCTCAATTCCTTTAATCTATATTTGAAACCCTTGATGCCTTCCTTTGGGGTCCCCTATGGAATGTTTCTAAAATTCTTTATTAGGTATTGAGGAATCGAGATCGATGCATAGAAGATCAAGGCAATCAGTCAAATTCATTCTTTGATCAACCATCAAGAACTCTGAGGCTTTTAAGGGAACATAGCCTATATATTCCAATTCAATGAAAATCTAGTTGGATTAAGTAATTCCTTTATTGAATAATAAATAATGGTGTCATCTATCATGGGTTTGAAGGGTGTCAACTCTATTTTGATGATGTCATGAATTAGCTCATACATTATCTGTTTCAGATACACCCTTATCTGAAAACCTATTTATACTTTATGTCTTCTGGAATGTTCCTATGATGAACTTATTTCCTAATAGAACAATGGAGGGATAGATAAAAGTTCTTATTATCATATCATCATGCTTCTCGAGATAAAGACCAAATATAAATCCATCGAGAAGAGATACCATTACCGTTCATTGCAGTAAAGAAGATGTGACATTAACTATAGCACCATGCGGTATAGATAGTGTCCCTCATGCATACACTAATGTAAACATAGAATTTACCAAGGTTGTTTGGAATTCTGGATCAGTGTGTAGTGATACTTCATATGAATGAAATCTAGTTCATTCAACAGCATGTCATCAAGGATCTGGGGTTGGTAGATATTCTAGATTTCCATCCGGCTCCCACATATCAGTATGTTGATATTTATTTCTTATATGAGTCCATCCACTCAGTGTATCAGGTCATACAATGTTTTAAAATGCACTTTGATGGTACCTCACAAATCCCCACCAGTATAAGACTCAATGATCCCTTACTCAATAGAGTTTTCCTATGTTTTGTATTCATCATTCCAACATAGGATATCTTTACCTACTCATTAATTCTATTCGAATGATTCTCCAACAACAAGGATATGTAGCAGTCTCTCGTTACTATTATCATGTTTTCCCTCAAGAATCATGTTACCCACCTACATGTGATGGGAGACTCTGGACTAGTCATCCAATAGATTTACTGTGAATATACCTCTAGGAATCCAAACCTCCTAAACCTGTAAGAGAACGTTCACTAGATGATGGCCCAGTTCCCTTCATGTCCTAAGGTCACCCATGTTTCATGGATACATAATGGTTGATCTGGATCCTTGTCTAGAATTGACATGTCTCATGAAAATTCTAACTAGGATGACTTGATCACCAATGGGGTGCATCGAAGGGTAATATCTCCTGTCACTCCGACCGATGATGATAGCCATCAGGTAATCCATCTTACCACTGATGATTCCACATCAAGTCCTTCAGGTCCCCCTATTATACTATAAGAGACCCTTGGTTGATAAACTCCTTCTGTTGACAACCACCAACATGGTAATCTACCCACATATAGAGGTGAGTAAAAGTGAATCCATCAGTGGGTAGTGCAGTTCACCCTCCAGAGCGCTCCAATCTATAAGAATATCCTCTAAAAAAAGAGGCCTAAATGTATTTATCTTTAGTTTCATTCATGAATATTATATACCTGATGTTTTTAAGGAAGTATATTGAGTTTCATGCGGGGCTCGTACAATAGTGTAAAAACTCAACCACTAGATACAAAATCAGGGCTACAATTGGACCACCACAGTCCATGATTATATAATGTTCTCCAATATGTGTAACATGTATCTGATCCATACCATTCTCATGCATCAACCAAAAAAGACTCTCCATACTACCATTAACTATTGGAATTTTCCATTCTGGGGACTTTATGTTGTGGGACCATATCCACCATTTAAATCTCTCTAGTGAAGGTTCATTATGACCACGACAAATTTCATCACCATGTTTGAAGATGAATTTCAACTCAAGGAAGTCAATGCACATTCAGATTCATAATTTTGTGAGATCATACATAATCTACCAATTTCGAGTCCCCCATTCCATCCTCAAAGCTAACAGAACCATATTTTGAGGAACTAAGTTGAGGAAGTTGTAAGAGAATTAAAAATTCTGGTCTAATCTAAATTATCACTTTCAAGAAAAAGAAAAATGGTCATCTCTAGGTGTTTAAAAGACCCTCTATAATAGTTTTTCAATGATGGATTGTTAGAATAACATGTTTTTTCTGAACATGCTCCCTAATGCTCTCTGGTCTAATCATATGAGCATTGGTAATTCCACCATGGTAACCCATATTCCCTAGTTTATGGATTAGAGGATGTCCAACCTATCAAGACTATGTTACCATTGCTACGTAATATAGACTACAATTAGTAGATGTCAGAAAATCTCACATAAGTCCATCTGGATAATATGGGAACCCTTAATGAAAATAGTCTCTAGGCCTTGGTAAAACATTAGAGGCTCCAGAACTAGATAGGTAGAATAATAAAAACCCATCTTGTTTCCTTCCTTGAAGGTGACATGGTATTTCCCCTAATGACACTTGTGATACATGGAAAGAAACAACCTATGATTGAACCCATATGAGGCAGATGTTATATCATCCACAAGGTTTGACTGAGTAATGCATACACATTGGTCAGAATAGACAGGGAGCATATTACTCCTATAATAAATACCAAATTCTTCAACCAATACTTCAAATGAGATCATTTTGAACCGTTGAGGCTTTAGGATGTAAAACATCCCAACAACATAATCTCGTGAGACATTAAACACCATCTATCATCCTTATTGATGTTAAAATTCCAACCCCATTTTACTTTTGTAAGTTTTTGTAAGGAGTTAAACAATGATCCTTTTTTTACACCTTCCAACATAACATTAATCTATTCATTAATCCATACCACATGATGTTAAAATACAAGACATTCAAGAATTTAATACATTCTGATTCATTCTATCCTATGATATATTGGAACACAAAATATTTTCCATTGGGTCTAACCCTATATTCCTGTATTCTTGGTCTTATGGCATGATGTTTCTTTTAGGTACACATGATTTATACTTATATTGTCCCCATTCACTACGATTTATTGAAAAATGTGTGGCTTAATTCTTATCCTTATGGATATGTAATAATTCCATGAAATATTTTCTTCAGGTCCAGCCTCAGGTACCATATGTCTTTTCAACATTATATCCTATTGGACTAAAGGTTGTGTCTTGGGATTACGTTGTGTGGTGTGGACTTCTATTTTCCTAATTAAAATTATGTTTTTAACTACTACATCATTTATACCTATTTGGATAATTCCCCCTTACGCACGTCCTTAGTACACACTGTTAAACTGACGAAATTCAAGAACTATGTACAACTTGATTCCTGCACCAACTAGATATATTGGAACACCCAAACATTTTTCCTTCGTGTCCACCCCTATGTTTGGTATATATTTTTATTTTTTCCTTATCGGCCTTATATATCTATAGGGATTTTACATTGTGTCGTGTGACCTATTTGGTCTTAATTCTTGTCTAGTTTAGAATAGTCATTTGATTTTTTTACCTAAATTGTATTTTTCCCTTAATGGGACTACCCTTCTCTCCTACATACTTACCTCATTAAATTAAACTACTAGACATTCATGAAATTTTTATGGATTGATTCCTGTCCCCATAGGATACATTGAAATGCCTAAACAATTCACTTTTTGGTCCATCCTCAGGTTATTTGACCTATCTGGACTTTTGTAGTAGCATGGTTTCAGTTATACAACAGTAAACTAAGATCCCACCCATCCCACATGAAATAAATCATTTGTTTCCTACCTATAAAATATTTATCTGCATAGTATTTATCATTGTTTGTGAATGTAAGTAACTTAAAAAATTTCTCTTTACCATGAATGACCTCAAAATACCTCTGAATCACTACCACATGGTAGTAATATTTATGAAATTCAAGAAATTTGTATGTCTTGATTCCCATCATTAGTGTATATATAGAAACTCTTGTACATTTGGTATTCAGGTCTATCCTAGGGTTTTTCTATTCTTTCCCCCATCCCCTTTACCTATGTAATCTTTATGGATTGTTAATTGGGTTGTGTTGACATCATCTATCACCATTCACGTACTGTTAATTATTTCATTATGAAAAAAATTATAGTTTGGGATACCGGTCACCTATTACTTCTTACAACACAATGTTATACATCATTGAATTGTAGAACTATGTATGTCTTGACTCTCATTCTTTTATGATACTTAGGAATTCCCATCCATTTTAACCTTCACTTCTATCCCTATGTCCATCAAAAAAAATTTATACATTCATCCACTCATATTTTCGAGTTACATTCCCTTAATTGGATTCCATGGAATCTATTATTCCATATCTATGACCATAGATGCATTATGGTGTAGGGCTGAGAGTTCTGGATTTTTCATGAATATGCACTCATTTCATTTCCATGATTCATGAATCCCTTTAATTGTGATTCCATCATTTTTCACATTTCACGGAAATCCAAATGATTTTGATGTTCATCCTCATGTCTTGACTACTGTCCTGGTCTAATATCCCATAGTATTTAGATTGACATCTTGATATAGGTTCTGCATTTCAAATTGTGTCAAATGACAACCCTTAGGTTTTTGTTTCCATCACATGCAACCCAATATTGATACCATGTCTTGAAAATGGAAAATAGTTACCTCCCATCATTACACAACCCTCATTGTGTCACAAATATTATACATCACAATTCACATCCCTCTCTACATCATCATGTAAAAATTAAACATCAACTCCCTTAGTGTTATCCATCGATTCACCATCATGCGTTTAGTGGGATGATCAGTGTCATGGGTTTATTATTGACTCTACACCTCCATTTCACTATTATGTGCTTTTTTGTTCCTTAAGAACATCGCTGACCATTTTTTCCCTTACTGAGAATGGATCACACAATCATATGAGTCAGGGTGAGGTTCGAACATGAATTGAGGAATTGTAAAACCTCACGGTCCAAACTCTGCATCTTAACCTTATATATTTAGTGCCCATGTTCAAATCATAGAAAACTTCCTAACAATCATGATATTCATTCATGAGTGGATATTTCCCCTTTTTGTATAGGAAATTTCCTTGTATTCTTCATGATCAATGAATTTCATGAATCCCATATATTATGGGATACATAATAACATCTAGAAATTCTGTAAGTGGTCCATCTACATACCATTTCATCTTTTCACCCTCTCCGCCATTGTTATCTCTGGGGATAGCACATGGTATGTTCATGAACATCTTCGCCTCTGTCACATAGAGTTTACAATATCCACACCATGTACATCCCATGAGATCCATCCCCATCGTCTTTTACCTTACTATATGATGTTTACATATATAGGTATATTCATGATTCATTCTTCCATTTATTTTGGTTTCTATCATTTTTCACATCCGAAAAGAACCCCAATGGAATTGATACATGGCCTTATGGATCACCTACTATTTTGGTCCAATGTCATGCTGGATTCTGGGCAACGTTTTGGGATAGGTTCTACATTTTGAATATGGTTAGTGGTCAACCCTCCCTTGTCTATTCTCATCCCTACATACATGATATGGATGATGTGTTTGGAATATTGTCAATAGTTTTCATATATCAATATACCACATTCATTGTGTCCCAAATATCATATGATGTGAGTCACATTTTCTTTCCCTTATGTTTAATGGGTCTCCAACACCCTTGGTGTTTTCCCTCTATGAAACCATGCACATCGAGTATGAATGTTTTGTTGGTATGGATTTTTCCACTGAACATTTATTTTTCATGGTTGTACATCCTCATGTGACGGGGAATACCTAACATCACTACATGATATCTAAACTGTGTGTCGATAATGTAGGATTAAGATTTTTGGTAGCGTAATACCAACATAAAGGATTGTGCTACCCCACGGTCCAAATTATACGACCATAAACTATGATCTCTTTAATCGAATACATATATAGTTTAAATATGTTTCTTCATCCCACGTACAATTAAACTATTTCATCCCTACCATATTTCATTAAATTTCAAGTATTAGTCATTTAATATGACCTTAAATTGCAACATCATATTTCAGAATGCATGATGAAAAAAAATATTGTGGTTTTTTCGCTTAAGAGGCCATCACCCATGTCAATGGATATCCACCATGATATTTTCCAGGACCAACAAATGTATTGTTTCGTGTAGAGATACATGGAATTTCCACCCTAGCCATATATCTCAAAAATACTCACCAACATCAAAATAAAAAGAAGATATATCAAACGCCTCTTTTTCATTATACAAGGGTCGTAATAGCACGATGAAATTGCTTCAAAAACAACACATGGATGGATTCCCATATTAATAGAATATATAGTGAAGCTTGGATCGTCGATCATGGTTCCATCATCCACATTGTTCCTGCTTTTCATGTCAAATGCCATCCATATTTACAACATGAAGTGAAACTGCATGGAAGTATAGAACTGCATAAAGATTGATTACATCCCTATTAAGATACATAGTGTCATACATAAATATTATCCTCAGGTATAGCTATTGAATTTGAAAAATCCAAATTTCATCCATATATGCTTTAGATATAATTTCTAAATGTTGTGGTATAGAGTGGACATCTATTTTAATCATTCACATTGGGTTGTGTACCACACCAAACATTTCTCCTTTGGGGTTACCATGTCCTAGACATGTGACAATAAACTGTGTTGCAACCCTATTCCTCCATGATAGTAAACTGCATGATCTTCAAAAACTATGTATTCCATGATTCCCATAATTATGTCATATGTACTGATGCAGATACATGTTTTCTTTGAGACTGAATCTTTGTTCATTAGTCATTCAAGACCCTTTGTCCCCTGACTATGGTCGAAACACTATGGCATTAAACTAGGATCCCCAATCCATTTAATATGACATTAAACTATTTTCTTGGGTCGATGTCATATGACTCAACACTATGTGCAATGTCCTGGTCATATGCCGTTAAACAATTCAATGCATTATCCTTCCAACAGGATGTCAAACTATTTATATATTGTCTTCATTGTAATGACGTAAAACTAAAAAATATTCCAGGTCCTCATGAGAGAGTTCATTTCTGGAAGTATATTTCATCTAGATTCAGACCCTTTTGCCAACCCATTGTGTTTTTTTCACGGTGGAGTAATTTAAAGGGTGATAGAATCCATTCCAACATTCTATCACTCGATATCCATGTTTTTTCTGCACATTATTAAGGTATTCATCCCATTTCACATCTAAAGGGACACCCATATGGTATCGATTCTTGAACTCATGTATCGCCTTCCATTTTGGGCCAATGTACTAGAAGACATAAAACACCATTTCTAATTAGGCCCTGTGTTTTCAATGATGGTCAGTACATGGCCCTGATTCATTTTTTCAAATATTAGAATAACACAATGTGGTTGATGTGATTTGAATATGGTCAAAATTGATCCTTCATTTCCATTACAAAATTTTGGGTTTTTTAATTCAAGCATTTCATTCCCCTTTGTTGAGATTGCTTCTAATTTCCTTGGTGTTTCCTACTTGTGCACCGATCACATTTAGACAGGCAGGTTGGCTTCTATGAGAACCCTATTTTCTAATCACATCCCCCCTTTCTTATCCTAAATAATCATGGTGATTGGCCGAAAAAGATTATAACTAAAGTGTTCGTTGATTGGATGAAACTATCATATACAAATTGGGTTGTTATGTGATCATCACTTTTTTTATCACACCTTCCATGAACCTCATGTGTGTAGGGATTCATTATAAGGCGACTCATATATATGATTGAGATATTGTGATCAATGTGAGAAACAAAAAATGTATCTATACATAAATATTTAATAAGAAGGGATGAACGGAAATTATGTATCAGTTTGGCCAAAACACAGAACTTATGGACATGCTCCATCACTGGAATGACTTAGTTATTCCACTCTCTTGTAGATGGGTTCCAAATTTCCCTAAAACATTTTGATATCCACTTCCTCATTGACATCCATATGATAACATGCTTCATCCTTGATTTTTATTTTGTCTTTTCCAACATAGAGTACTTCCACATGACAACATGACTGTGCTAACTTCTCCGGGGTATCCACCTATTAGTCCTTTAGTTATTCAATGAGCCCCATTAGCTTAGTGAGTAATGTTGAATTCTCTCTCACATCCTTATTGAGATGTTGGATTGAAATATTTATCTTTTATTGCTTCTAAATATTCACATTATTATTTTTCCATGGAGTAGTATCCAATTTTTGAATTCTCTTGTGCAACATATTAGTGAGGTCATCTCAGAGCACCATTTGAAGATGTCGTTCATCTGCACCTCCAATTAATAGATCAAACCTCTATAGGAGAATAATTCTCAAAGGAATTATCCACCCAAAATCAGAACCCTTATTGAGGTTGCTCTTGATCATTTTCCATGTTAGAAATCGAGCATTATAACTTCTTTTAACTGAATCAGATTATGGTTCATCTATCTCCAAGGGACTAGTAGGTTCATACTCAAAAAATATTTCTGGGATCTAAGAATAAAGACCTTATTTTTGAATAACATTTGAGGAGTTAGGATCCAGGTCATTAGGTTGGTTCCTCTAGCTAGATTGTACCTCGATAATATTGACATGGCAGACTCGAGGTTCTTCCCCTCTAGTGGCTCCACTACCCATTACAATTAATCACCTATGGGGAATCGTAGCATGGACTTCTTGGGAACTTTGTTATATAAGGATGGGTGTACTTTTCAGTAAATGAGACCTTAGACCTTCGACCAATCACACAAGTATTTTTTCTACTACACTCTGAACTTCTCTGATATATTTCACATCATCCTATTTGATATAATAGACAGTATAATGTTTCCACGAGTAAGAAACATACAATGGTCAACAACATTATCCCTCCACTGATTTTTCAATGGTGGGGTTCCATGGAATTGTCCCCTCGTACTTGACATTGGGATCCAAGGATTCCAAGGAGACCACCCTTGTCACCCCAGTGCTTCTATACTCACCAATTATTATATCTCTAGATGTAGGACCAAATTGTTGTTGCTCCACACCCATCACCACGTTATTATCATTACTATTTAGGGATATCATCACGTGATCATATTATACAACTTGATTTCAGTTGGAGAACCAAGATAATTTGAGAAGTATAGTGGCATAATGGGATGAGCTAGAGATTACGTCAAGGGTTACAAAATATCTAATAATAAGAGTTCCCTCCAAGGCCTCTACAAAACCACCACCAGAAGTGGATCCCCTAAAATTTACTCAATCATCACCCATCTTATGATCATCCTCATCTAACTATTCCCCCATTAACTATTTGAGTCATACATGGGTATGTGCACTTCTATACGAGTAGCCAAAAAAATTGAGGAGAGTTTTTTTCAACATCACCTTCACCCAATTTTTTCATTTTCACACAGTTTCATTATAAGTTCAACAGCTCCTCTAGTAATGTTAAAAAAAATTCTCTCCAAAACACTTTTTGTATTGAATAAACATTCTATAAATCTGATTTCCCCTATCTCCATCCCTTTCTTATTTAGATTCTCCCACTAGTCATAGATTATGAAGTAGTATTTTCTAAATCCCCAGAATTTCCAAGAATCCATGTAGACGACATCAGGATTAATCCCCTCCCAACCCACCTACTTCAATGGACTCTTAGGAAGACTATTTCAGACCCCCCATGATGATTACCCTCTCTCTTGGTTCCTCATGCTTGGAGACACTGTGTCTAGAATTTCCACCTCTCTTTCATCATCTCTTGACGGAGCTAGTTCATGGTATGATTCCCCTAAATTTATTTCCTCATCATCATTACCTATGTCATAAAAACCCTCAATACATCCCCTCACTAAAACTCAACCCTATCTTCAAGGAATGGGGGGTAACTTCTTTATTTCTCAAAATGTTGGTTTCTTTTTTGTCTCACTTAGATAAGTGACTGCCCAATGTTTTTCATACTTGTGAATCATCATGAATGTGGAGGTTTATGATGGATTCTCTTTACACAACATCACATACTCTGTCATCAAAATCATCCAAAGTTGTCTGATCACACATAGAATGTCCTCATGATGCACCCCCATGTACACCTTTTGCGGTCATCTTCTACATGTATCTGAATAGTCTTGTGAATTGGCATGGAGTGTATAGATCAAATATTGGTTTATAGACAAACCATGCCACCAACACACCACCACAGAATGATATTCGATATGACAGCTTCACCATAGAATATGTGTCTTCATTAGTATTAGCTTCAATTGGTAGAGGGAGTTTGTGGAAGATGAGCTGGTCTGCATATCCAATTTTACTAATCATAACCACCATACCAAACATGAGAGGGGAGATCCTAGTAATATTCTGGATTTCATGTCAAGAGTATATCCTAGGAGGACAAATTGGATTGATATTTTCATATCTTCCCATGTGTGTTGCGACCCAATTTTATAGGAAATGAAATGGCTCGCACATTTGCAACACCCAAATTCCATCAGTAATGAATCTAAGTAAGTGATGCAATTTTTATGGCATCAATATTCCTATATTGATGTATTTCCTAGAGTCCATTATATAAATTATGAGAAACTCTCTCATCCTCACTCCCATGGGAGTGTCCCACACTGGTAGCGTCTATTTGGGAATTATTGGTATGATTAATTCATATGAACTGACTATTTCACACTTCTCATCCTTGATGTTGTATCCCAACAGTATCTACTAGATATCCTACCTGATACTCTATTAATAACTATCTATTCCTTCTTGATCTCCCCTATAATAGGTATGGGGCTCATTGGTAGTTTCCATTGTGATACCTCCCCCTCAATATTCCTCTCTGGTGAGATGTTTAGAATTTATACAAACCACTATTTGAAGTGGACATTCGTGGTTTTATATTTATCTTATTTTGTACCTATCACCATGTTCTATAATGCATTTTCCAATGGTGACATCCATTCCGCATCCTCCCATGTTTTCAAGTTAGGAATAAACTCTTCAAACATTGGTACTATAGTATAGATTCCTGAGATATTTTAAATATCCCAGAGGTGGGTTTCAGCCTCCACATGATACAGGTGAAATTTTTGGGTATCCATAAACTGCTTGCTTAATAGAACTAGTGTGATTTCCTTTGATTGTGTGATGTGGAATTGGGATGATCATGCTGCTTTAAACTGTCTCACACAACTTAGTAGGGGTCCCAAACTTGGCGTAGGATTCACAAACCTTACAATCCCATGCGCACTCATCCATTATGTTTTCAACCTAGATCAAATTCCATTATTTCATCCACACATTCTATAGTTCCCATGACAAGACTTGATGACTAATTTGTACTGAGGTGGGGCGTCTCTTTCTCCAATGCCTTATCATTGATTAGATGGTTATAGAGGCATTATGCAATTACTTGGGTATTGTCTTTCCCGACATGATCATCTATAGCCCCATACCACTCGTGTTGTCCTGGTGTGCTCATGGACTAGTATGCTAGGTAATATAGACTCACATGTAGAATGAATATGTCATATCGTAAGACAAATATATAATAATGAATCTTCTTACACCATGGGTAATCCTTCTATTCATATTTTGGTATCTATGTCAATGACAAATGGTCGGATGTAATAATAACATATTCCCTTTTTAGGATGTTGTTATCCATTTCTTCGATTTTAGTGGCATCAGAAATAACATCCTATGTAGCCTCCTAACCAGAAGTCATTCCCATGATTTGGAACTTTTCTGGGTATGTCCACAAATCAGGTAATTGAAGCCTGCTCACAAGGACTATTTTCCAATTATCTGATTTGGTACAATCCTTTTTCTCCTGGTGCATCACAGTGTAGTAGTGGAACATGATGCGTTGGTTCTCAGGAAATCATTTGTGGAGCACCTTACCAAAGAACTCGGTTTGCAAAGTCGTTCTTGCGGGGCGTATCACCACAAAAAAAGAGACGGAATATGAAGTCATTCATGGAGATATAGTAATGGAAAAAGGGAATGGTATCCCTATTTATAGGTGTGGTTAACTCAAGCATCACAGAGTCCTTCTCATGTGCTTTGCATAACCTCCAACCACTATATCTCCACGGTGAAACACAACATTCAAGCTTCGAGATCCATCTTCAAAACACTAAGAGTTTTTTTCTGTGATTTAACATTTTAATAAAAACATCTTTTTCTTCATCTCCCATTATTAGAGGATAATATTATTTCACAAAAAATCTTGCAACTGGGGGAATGAAAAAAGTGGTGGCTTGATTGAGTTCAATCTTAATCCAAATGGCCTCAAAAGTAACAAAAAAACCATCAATGTATCCTATTCCATGAAGCTCCATTATAGGGATGCCTATCCTCTATGATATCCTTTTTTATCATCCCCATTGTGATATAGACTATATTTAATGTATCCCATAAACTCTACAGTCTCATTTTTCCTCTATAAAAATATTCGTGATTGAAATTGCGGCGATCCCCTTCGTAAGACCAACCAAGTCCAATGGATCCTAGGCTCTCTATGACATCACATTCCAACTATAGAAAGCTCTATTATCACCACTATGATGGTTTCCTTTGTGAGCCTGAGCATGTCCAATAGCGCCCCCTCAGTCTGTGACGTAGCCTTTTCATCGCGGAACCATGTTTTTCTACACGGAGATCTCAGTGAGCTCCACCGTCCTATATTTCCCTTAAATTGAATGCTCCCCTCCCAAACTATTGTTACATTGAATTTTGTCCTTCCCGTGATATTATTTCCCTATGATCTTTAAGAAACCTAAATTTGGATCAATAAATGACATTATTTCTATGAACTGTACCTCAATATTTTCTTCCTGGACCCTAATTATTGTGTGGATTCCCTTGGGAAAGGCCTACTCCCTTTGAGAAGGGGGAGAACCTTCGTGTTACTCGAGGATCCATGAAGAATTTATCCTTAATAGAGAAATCTAAAAATAAAGTGTTATTTTCTAGGGAAATGATCTTCTCCACCCTTGAAATTACATCTCAATACACCATTATTTCATGAATAACCCTTCTTTCATGAAGAAACCTTCATCCGCAAACCAATTTCCTTAGTGAACCTCTTTCCCACACAACCCTCCAGAAATGTGCGAATTGATTTCATGGTTCCACAATTGGTGTTTCAGGTCGGGATTCTGAACCTTGTAATTCATCTCATAGGTATGCTAATAGCAATTTCTTTTTCTCATATCTAGGATTATGTGGACCCCTCGATCTACTAATCCTCCAACATACACTCCTTCGTTATTTCTTGTACATACCTTCCCCAATTGTTGATGTGTAAAAGTTAGGCATGTCCAAGGGTGGATGACTAAGTCCTCATCGTCTAAGCTATAGAATGTTAAATTGATTAGCACCCACATCCTCAACACATGAAATTATGTTCTAATATCCTTAAGCATGAAAAGTACTAGAGGATCAGAAATGGCATTGGTTCTAGATCCCTCCCCCTCTCTCTCCCCCACATTGAGATATTTCACAACGTGCACCTCAGAAAATATTTTTTGTAAGCCCAAAAAAAACTTCTTAGCCTTCTCTCCTAGAGTAAGTCCAAACCTCAATCTCCTTGGGTCACAAGACATGTGTAATCCCTACAAACATCCATCATGGATGCACCCTTAATGACAAGAGAGATGGGCTTCCTTTAAACTCTTGTTTTCCACACGAAGCATAACTCATATGGGCTTAGATTAAGTATCAACCATGATAACCTCTTTAAACTACTATCTTAGTGTAAGAACCAAAACGTATTTGGGCCAATATTCTTGGTTAAGCCCCATTACCCATTAAAAATAATTGGATTTTTACCTCTATCGGTTAAGAAGGGTATATTGGAAGCCTCACTGAGGTTCAGAACCCCCCCACCCCCACAATCCATTTGTGCCAATTATTTCACATCAGTTCACTCATCCTACATGGAATTAAATTTACACAATGATCTACATAGTATTTGAACCATTTGTGTACATGGGACACCTATTTGAGGTTCAATCCCAACAAATTGTAAATTCTTGTAATCCCTTCAAGGGATGTACCCTCATTATGTTACATCATCCCCATTTTTACACATCTCTCATATCCAAACGTTGATGTGTTCTAATCAACACAGGTAGCAAACCAGGATTAATCCTCACACACTTCACCATTCTCTTCCAAGCTAGAGTATATCTCTTGTAAAGAGCCCCTAACTAGGAATAATCCCCTAACACATATCTGAGTTTCCATCTTTGTTTTCTCCAAGACTTTATTCCTTCAACCTAATCATTGTGGAGTTTTATTCACAACCACATGGATATGTAAGAAGAGTCCATGATGCTCACTAATATCACCCATTTCCTAACCTAATATCTCATTTGAGCCTTTCTGTCTTGAGATGATAATGCCTCATTCTGGGGGTTATACTACCTCCAAGTCCTTACCCATGGGTTCCATCCTCATGGGTGACCTTCTTTGGTGTCCCATCAACCCACCACAGAATGTAGAATTTGATTCCTACTAAATGGGATACATTAGAAGCCTCCTTGAGGTTCAAGCCCAATGGAATGAACTTCACGTTAGTTCAACCCCATTCATTATACCCACATCACCTAGTAATCCATCATATATACATGTTTTACCTGGGCCACCACATACTGGTGAACTAAATTTATTCATAAATATATCTAACTAGGAAAAAGTCCCAACCATCTACTGTCCCATTGCACCATTATCATGTGGGGTCAAATCATTTAGTGGGTAACTAACCTTGCATAATTTCATCCATCAAATAATTGGTTTTTGTGGAACCTATGAAAGTATCCATACAAAAACCCTAAAAAATATTACCTCATCCAAACAATAGTGTCCCTCTTGTGAATGGAATATAATAATGTTTATGCCCTAAATATCACATTCAAACTATGTGGGTTCGGATCCATTTTATATAAATTGTGTCTCTAGGAAGCCTCACTCAAGTTCCATCCTAGCCAATAGAAAACCGTTGTTTCCCTATTTATGGGACACACTATCATCTGATTATCCCTTTATTATGTGTATATTAGAATTAAAAAATATGTTACCCTCACTTTTTTGGGACAAGACTTCCTAAGTCTATCCTTAGTGGGTGTTCTGATCCTTCCATCCAATAAACCTTCTAGGTGCTCCCTCTTATTGTTGTTCTAATTTGATCCAATCTCATTAGTGTTATGATCAATCTGATCCATGTATTCTAGACGTTAAAATCATTTATTATAAAATGATAAACATGGGAATCTGAGGAAAACCTCACAGACAAGCCTCCAGTGTATTATTTCCCACAATCAACTTGGGATGCCCCAGTCTTCCAAACCCTTGAGAATCCCCATGATCATAGAGAATTTAGGTGTACCAATGTTCCAGCATCCATACATTCCAGTGATACCCAACACGACTTCTTCCCTTACCAATAATTTATTCCTTAACATAAACCTTGGTAATGTACATAAATAATCATCATAATGAATCAAGGTCCACAAGGATATGGAATTGAGATAAGGTTCACTAACTACTTATTATTCCTTATGGGAGACCCAGACTAGTAGAAGAATTAATAGGGGTAATAAACAGAATGAGAGACCTACATCCCATTATCATATTTCAGTCAATGATAAAACTCATTCAAGATTTTATGAGTGCTTCCCACCTTTGGAAAGCAGGAATGTGGGCAACAGACAGTGCGACCCTCATAGGCGGCACACACCCCGATGAAAAACATCAAAAACAACCATTTTTAATGATTTTTTTATTATTATAATCTATATTTAAATATGATAATTATTTAATTAATATTCTTGTACTAAGGTTATATAAATACCACTTTGACTATAGTGGACTTGCATAATTTGTTTTTGACAGACAAATTGAATTTGTAAAAAACAAGTGATGTAAACATAATTTTTATATAGTGTATAGAAAATAGTAATAAGAGAATTAAAATTAATGATGATCATGTAAATTTTTCTCAAAAAGTAAATAATTATCATATTTTTATTACGGAGGATATTAATAGATGATCAGCTGAAATGAAACACAAAATAAGGTATTTCAACTTAATTTACATTCTATTGAGACATATTTGTCATTGTGATACTATATTAATTAATATAGTTTATATACATCCCTTTTAAATAGTATTTCATGAATATACATACTATCTATGTTGGAACCACTTTGTGTATATGTTTGTATTTGTTGTCAACAGTTGTCAATAACGTCAAAATGAAGGAGATGAAGCAGTACTCCAATGAATTGGAGGATTAGAAGATCAAAATGAAGGAGATCATGAAGTACACCACTAAAGTAGAGGAATGGTGATTCAGACGATTGTTGTACTGATCGTAAGTTCAAAGAACATGTCTAAAAGGTGATACATTATTTACAACAATGAAGAATGTGAGGTGTAATCCATCTGAGGATGATTAAAGAAGAATGGGGTTTTTGGATGAAGTCCATGCAATTCCTCCTTATTGCATGAGAACCATGGGTTTTGATGAAGACCATGCAATTACTCATTATTGCATGAGAACCATGGGTTTTGATGAAGATCATGCAATTACTCATGATTTCATGAGAACCATGCAAGAGACTTCTTGATGAATATAATCACATGGTTTTCATGAAGTAGATCATGACGGTTGATGATGAAGACAATGTGCAATGATTGGAATTCTAAGAAGGTCGTGCAATGATTGGAATTCTGCGATAGCCATGCACATCACATGGTCATAGAAGATGATGATGCTAAAGACATGATTTCAATGAACACATATCAAAATAGTGGAGTCTATGATAAAAAAAGAAGTGTTGATGAATGATACATATCACGATGTAGAAGGGCTGTTGAGGTGATCATGCTTGTTGAAAAAGCAAACAAACGATATAAAAATTTGTTGAAAAAGGAGATTCCATGGTGGCATGTCAAGTTCGAGGATTGTGGATAATGATCCATGTTTTATTCGAGGAACATCGACAATGGAATGGATGATCTGGAGTCGGAAAAAAAGAGAAGATTCAAGGTGGCGCCCTTTTCCAGTGTTTGCCAAATTTTTGGGCTCCAAAATGTGGAGGTTGGTGAGCATCGCGAAAAGTGGATTTTCATGAAGATCATAATTCAATATGGAAAAGGAATGAGTTTCGCGAAGATGTGATAAATGGATTGGATTTCGTGAAGACTAGAAGAATGGAGGCAGTGATTCCTCGCGATTACGTTAAGTTTCGCAAACGGCAGAGGCTGGAGAGCCTCGCACGATGAAGGGATTTGCAAGGGAGCTTCACGGTGATGAAAGGATTTGCGAGGGAGATTCACGGTGAAGGTGAGAAGTAATTGACGGGGTGCTCCACGATTATGATGAGCTTCGCGAATGGAAAATTGTTGTTGTGCTTAGCAATTTTGAGAGAATTCTGTCATGAACATCAGAGCTTCGCGATTTGAGCTGACGTGGCATTGACTTCGCGTGGAAGGATCGAGGGTCGGTGGAATTGCCTATAAATACAGGCCGGCCTCCTCGAGAGAAGAAAAGAGAGCTCTCAACGAAAACCCTTTGCTCTCGGTTCGCAAAGGCCACTTGCGAAGGCAGTGTGCTTCGCGAAAGAGGAGCTTCGCGGCAGCTATTCTAGCTCCGCGAAAGTTGTGCACCCCGCGTTGGCTCAGTGAGCTTCGAAAAGAGGCAGGAGCTCCGCGATAGCCAAGCATTGCGAAGGCTGGAGCATCGCGATAGTGATTTGCAATTGAGCTTCGCGAAAAGGCAGGGACTCTGCGAAGGCTTGTTTGAGCTTTGCAATATTGGGAGCCTTGCGATGTAGGGTACTTTTTGAAGGCCCTTTCCAAAGGTTGTTCACCCAGTGGACAAGGGAAAAAGGGGTATTCATCAGTGGATGAAATTTGGACTTCAACATAGAATCATTTATTGAGCATCACACAAGTGATTGTAATTCAGGAAATCGAAGACAAGGGGATCTAGTGCATTCAGTCATTGCACTAAAGTAAATGGTTGAATACAAAAGTAGATCAACTCAGGACTATGATACAAGAAAAGTATCATTATAAATAGGAGACAAAGTCTTCAATGAAAATCTATTGAAGAGACCTTCATGTCTATAAACTGAGTGAGACTTCACCAACGACAGTGATCTAGGGGGAGTCAACGGGAGTGACCCGAGGGAAGTAGTGAGCTATCCCTAAACCTTTGTAAAGGCAATGAGCCTGGGACAGAGTGACTATGCCCGAAAAATTGTAATCTATAGCTAGTGAAGCATAGTGGATTCAGGTATGACCGACAACATGTTGGCGTATTCTCCTTGGATGTAGCCCTTAGAGGTGAACCAAGTAAAAATAGCCGTGTCATCTCTCTACATGTGAATGTATCATTGCTGATCATATCCTTCATACAGGATTAAATAGTTCCTCCCAACGTGGGAACAAGATCCACGACATTAAGAAGAAAAAGTTGACACCCAGATTCACCCCTCCCCTCTCAGGGTGTCACGGGGTCCTACAAGTGTTATCAAAGGGAGGTTGACGTATGTTGGATATTCTACAGTAATTCTACATAGAAGAGTAATTGAGTTTCTTTCCTAAAGTCAACAATGAAGAGCAGTCTTGATGAAGATTCCGTCATTTCTGAGCAGAAGTCTACATCTAGCGAGACCCTGACAAAGAGGAAAAAAAATAGAAGAACTAGATAAAGTATTCCTTCATGATCAAAGAAGATATTGTGTCTTGTTCTCCATGCCATTCCAATTCTGAAGAAACATCAGGCTTGCAAAATATCAAACAGTGGCTCAGGATTCTTCTAGAGGAAAGGATGACACCCCTAATTCAAGATTTCAGGAAAAACTAAAAACATATCTGCATGATATTCCTGTAGAAAGGGTTGCGATTATTTGTAGCCTATTTCACTCTATGTAGGTTGAGATCACTCGATTAGAAAGGGAAGCTGACAATATGGAAAAGGGGTTGGAAGGAAAAGTTCTGGAAAGTATGACGCTCACCAAACAGGAGAAAGTCTTTAAAGAAAAAGAGGATGTCAATAAGACTCTAATAGAAAGGATCCATGCACTTGAAGATGAGCTGAAGAAGATAAATGAAGTCAAGCGTTTTTTTGGAAGATACTTCAATGAAACTCAGGGAACATGACTACTTGTTAAAAAACAAAATTATGATGCATTAGGTTGAGGTTGAAAGATTGTAGAAGACTTGTGAAGAGAATATGATCATGATTGAAGATCATAAGATAACCCTCAATAATTAAAGTCAAAAATTGGAATCCCAATTGAATAATCTTGAGAATACACATATTGAGACTCCAAAAAAGAATGAAACAGGAGATGCCGGTTCTCAATGTTCATTGGAGGCTACTAAAGCTGAAGTACCTCCAACATGTGATAAGAAGATTATGACAACTCTTGAGTGTCCACCTCAAGAATCAGTCGTTGCTGGTACTAAATGCTCACTAGATTATTCTATTTTCAAAAGTCCTCCAACATGTGATAAGAAGATCATGACATCACTCAATGGTCTATCACAAGAAACTGAGAAAGTGAAGGTACCATCCAAAACATCTTGTACTCATGTTTCTAAATACGTTCCTACAATCAGTGCAGGTTGGAAGAAAAGTCCTAAGCAAGAATGGATGAGGATAGGTGAGAGGAATAAATCTACCACCATAGCTAGGGTGGATGAGAAGGAAAAGGAGGATGTTGGTTCCTCAAATAGTGCACAAAAGATTAAGAAGATGGCCCAACAACCTCATACAGAAGAAACAAAAAAGAAAAGATTTGTGGGCCAATGTCGGTGCTGCAACAGATTTGTGCACTGTGCACTGGACTGTTTTTACAATCCATTACATGGAAAAGAATAGGGAAATCCTATATCAAAGGGAAGGAATCCAGAGAAGAAGAAGCAACATCTGACGATCCAGATGCATCTATTCACCGCAAACAGATATGGAATTCTTGATAACATCTGTGATTTATGCAACGGCAGAGGTCACGTGGCAAGTACATGCCCACATCAATATGCTTTCACTATTGATAAGATAATAATACCTCTGATGCCGGAAAAGAATGAAGCAGCTTCCTTGGGAAGAAATCAGAACAATGTTGTGAACACACAATTTACCAGGAAGATCTCAATCAAGGAAGCTGTGAAGACCCATGATTTTAGATCCATGAAATTGAAGGGTCATTCATCCAAAAGAAACACTAAGTAGGATGAAACTTAGATGAACCCATGTGGAAGACCCAAACTAGCTGCAACAGTTCCAAATGACATATTGGTCATCTGACCAGAAGATTCGAAAAGAATGAGGAAACTTGAAGATGAAAAGGCCAAGGCTGGTGACAAAGGAAAAGGAAAATTTCACATGATGAAGACACAGTGCATGAGAGATTGCAAATAAAGAAAAAACTCGTTTCAAAGAAGTTCTATGTGAGATATGCAAGAAATCTGGTCACATTGCAAAATGATACCTAAACATAATACCAGAACAAGAAGAATTCCTTAAGAGGAGTAAGAATATATCATTCATGATGGCTGTTAAGCAGAACAATTCTCTACACAAAGCAAAAGAGAATGTGAAAACAGCCATGCCACACCTACAGGTGTCAGAACATATGATAAAATGTGCAGGCATGAAGACTGGAGTGAACAGAGGAACTTGGTTGAGAAAAGAACCTCAACCATGCAGGTCTTGTTGATGAATCAAGGAGGAACCACCTTATTCCCTTATTCATTTGTGTATTGTAATAGTTCTAATAATGCCGGGAATTGAACGTCAAGCATGCTCTCAGGGGGAGAACCAGAGATGTAGTGAATGCTGTCAACTCATGATAGCCAAGCAAAAGAAGTTTCCATCCATAGTAGATTCTTAAATTGATATTCAATGATTATGATGATGAAGGATCAATCTTGATGAAGATTATGAGTAGTGTTTCCCTTTTGGGGGAGAAAAATGAAGAAGATTCCATAATCACTGTGTCAATCAATATCAACTCCAACTAGACTCAAAAGCAGTTACTCTATGAATTTCATAAAGAACATGTCAGTGGAGATGGTATTCCATTTCTCAATCTCTATCCCTTGGTTACTTAGATAAAATATCATTCTACAAATGGGAAGTAACTGAATTGATCAGTGACATAAGAAGAATTGATGTACCCCAAGGTCACTTATCCTGCAGATAACACTTGAATGTTTTTGATCAGTTTGCTGATGTAAGTGTAGGAATTTCAGGTTGATCATTCCCTATCAAATTTTATTTCTTATGCCAGAAATAAAAATGGTAAACCCTTGAAGAGAAAATACATGATTTCTCATCTCATGTTGGTATCATGATCTATGAATAATGGACAACCTTGTAGACTTAATCAAATCCTCTTGTTTTCAACATCGAGCATTACTCAAGTAGACTTAGAGTGAAATGATTAATGAAACATTGCTTAAGTATTGATTGATACCCTCCATACCATGCGTTTTGTATTTCTTGTCAATAAGGGGGAGAAAAAGTGAAATGAATGTTTGAAAAGAAAAGTTCATTGAAGAGAAGATTCTCATTTTGATGTTGAAAAATTCATTTCAGAAGATGTATAAGGTATTGACGACAAAATAAAAAGGGGGGGATTGTTGGAACCACTTTGTGTATAAGTTTGTATTTGTTTTCAACAGTTGTAAATAAAGATCAAAATCAAGGAGATGATAATGTACTCCAATGAAATGGAGGATTGGAAGATCAAAATGAATGAGATCATGAAGTACTCCGCTGAATTAGAGGAATGGAGATTCAAACGATTGTTGTACTGATCGTATATTCAAAGAACATGTGTCAAAGGTGATACATTGTTTACAAAAATGAAGAATGTGAGGTGTAATCCATCTGATTATGATTAAAGATGAATGGGGTTTTTGGATGATGTCCATGCAATTCCTCCTTATTGCATGTGAACCATGGGTTTCTATGAAGACCATGCAATTCCTCACTATTGCATAAGAACCATGGGTTTTGATGAAGACCATGAAATTACTCATGATTGCATGAGAAGAATGCAAGAGACTTCTTGATGAATAGAATCACATGGTTTGCATGAAGTAGATCATGATGGTTGATGAAGAAGACAATGTGCCAATGACTGGAATTCTGAGAAGGTCGTGCAATGATTGGAATTCTGCGATAGCCATGCACATCACATTGTCATACAAGATGATGATGCTGAAGCTATGATTTCAAAGAATACATATCATCATAGTGGGGTTTTTGATAAAAGAAGAAGATTTTTTGAAGGATACATATCACCATGTAGAAGTGATGTTGAGGTGATCGTGCTTGTTGAAAAAGCAAACATACGACATACAAATTTGTTGAAAAAGGAGATTCCATGGTGGCATGTCGAGTTTGAGGACTGTGGATAATGATCCATTTTTTATTCATGGAACGTCGTCAAAGGAATGGATGATCTGGAGGCGGACAAAAAGAGCAGATACAAGGTGGTGTCGTTTTCCATTGTTTGCCAAATTTTTGGGCTCCAAAATGTGGAGGTTGGTGAGCATCGTGAAAATTGGATTTCCATGAAGATCATAATTTAATATGGTAAAGGAATGAGTTTCGCAGAGATGGGATGCATGGAATAGATTTCACGAAGACAAGAAGAATGGAGGCGGTGATTCTTCACGATTATGTCAAGCTTCGCAAACGACATAGGCTGGAGAGCTTCGCGGCGATGAAGGGATTTGCAAGGGAGCTTCACGGAGATGAAGGGGTTTGTGAGGGAGCTTCATGGCGAAGGTGCGAAGTATTTGATGGGATGATTCGTGATTATGGAGAGCTCTTCGAATGGAAAATTGTTGTAGTGCATCGCGATTTTGAGAGAATTCCGGCGGGAACATCAGAGCTTCACGATTTGAGCTGACGCGGCATTGAATTCATGCGGAAAGTTCGAGGGTAGGTGGAATTGCCTATAAATACTGGTCGAACCCCTTCAAGAGAGGAAGAGAGAGCTCTCAACGAAAATCCTTTTCTCTCGGTTCACAAAGGTCACTCACGAAGGCAGTGTGCTTCACGAAAGAGGAGCTTCGCGGAGGCTATTCTATCTCCACGAAATTCGTGCACCCCGCATTGGCTCAGTGAGCTTCGCGAAGAGGCAGGAGCTCGGCGATAGCCAAGCATTGCGAAGGCTGGAGCATCGCGAGAGTGTTTCGCGATTGAGCTTCGCAAAAAGGCAGGGACTACGCAAAGGCTTGTCTGAGATTTGAAAAATTGGGAGCCTTGCGAAGTATGGTAATTTGTGAAGGCCCTTTCCAATGGTTGTTCGCCCAGTGGACAAGGGAAAAGGGGGTATTCATCGGCGGATGAAATTTGGACTTCAACAGAGAATCATTTATTGAGAAATCACATAATTGATTGTAATTTAGGCAAACGAAGACAAGGGGATCTATTGCATTCAGTCATTGCACTAAAGTAAAAGGTTGAATACTAAAGAGCATCAAATCATGACTCTGATGCATGCAAAATCTCAACCCGAACAGGAGACAAAGACTTCAATTCAAATCTATTTAAGAGACCTTTATGTCTATAAACTGAGTAATACTTCACCATGGGCAGTGATCCAGGGGGAGTCAATGGGAGTGACCCGAGAGAAGCAGAGATCTATCCCTGAACCTTTGTAAAGGCAGTGAGCCTGGGACAGAGTGACTGTGCCCGAACAATTGTAATCTACAGCTAGTGAAGCATAGTGGATTCAGGTACGACCGACAACCTGTCGGCGTATGCTCCTTGGATGTAGCCCTTAGTGGTGAACCAAGAAAAAATAGTTGTGTCATCTCTCTACATGTGAATGTATCATTGCTGATCATATCCTTCATACCGGTTTAAGTAGTTCCTACCAATGTGGGAACAAGATCCACAACTTTAAGAAGAAAAAGTTGACACCCTGCCTCACCCCACCCCTCTCAGGGTGTCCCGGGGTCCTACAAGTGGTATCAAAGGGAGGTTGACGTATGTTGGATATTCTCCAGTAATTCTATTCAGAAGAGGATTTGAGTTTATTTCCTAAAGTCAACAATGAAGAGAAGTCTTGATGATGATTCAGTCACTTCCGAGAATAAGTCTACATCTAGCAAGACCCTGACAAACAAGAAAAAGAAATAGAAGAAGAAGATAAATAAGTCCCTCATGACCAAAGAAGATATTGTGTCTTTTTCTCCATGACATTCCAATTATGTAGAAACATCAGGCTTGGAAGGTATCAAGAAGGTGGCTCAGGATTCTTCCAGAGGAAAGGATGACACCCCTAAATCAAGCTTTCAGAAAAAACTCAAAACATATCTGCATGATATTCCTGAAGAAAGGGTTGCGATTATTTGTAGACTATTCCAATCTATGCAGGTTTACATCACTCGATTAGAAAGGGAAGATGACAATATGTAAAATGGGTTGGAAAGAAAAGTTATAGAATGTTTGAAGCTCACCAAATAGGTGATAGACTTGTAAGAAAAAGAGGAAGTCAATAAGACTCTAAAAGAAAGGATCCATGCACTAGAAGAAGAGATAAAGAAGAGCAATGATGTCAAAAGTTTTTGTTTGGAAGAAACATCCATGAAATTCATGGAACTTGACTCTTTGTTACAAAACAAAGTTAAGTTGCATGAGGATGAGGTTGAAAGATTAAAGAAGACTTGTGAAGAGAAGATGATCATGATTGAAGATCAGAAGATCATCCTCAATAATGAAAGTCAATAATTGGAAGACCAATTGACAAATATTAAGAAGACACATATTGGGACTCCACAAAAGAATGAAACATGAGATGCTGGTACTCAATGTTAATTGGAGGCTACTAAAACTGAAGTACCTCCAACATGTGACAAGAATATTATGACAACTCTTGAGTGTCCACCTCAAGAATTAGTCGCTTATGGTACTCAATGTTCACTGGAGGATTCTATTGTCAAAATACCTCCAACATGGGATAAGAATATCATGACGTAACTCATTGATCTATCACAAGCAACTGAGAAAGTGAAGGTACCATCCAAACCATCTTGTACTCATGTTTCTAAATATGTTCCTACAATCAGTGCAGGATGGAAGAAAAGTCCTAAGCAAGTATGGATGAGGATAGGTTAGAGGAATAAACCTACCACCATGGCTACAATGAATGAGAATAAAAAGGAGGAAGTTGGTTCCTCAAATAGAGCACAAAAGATTAAGAAGATGGCCCAACAACATTATACAGAAGAAACAAAGAAGAAATGATTTGTGGGCCAATGTTGGTGCTGCAACAGATTTTGGCACTGTGCACTGGATTGTTTTTACAATCCCTTACATGGAAAAGCACAAGGAAAGCCTGTATCAAAGGGAAGGAATCCAGAGAAGAAGAAGCAACATCCGCAGATCTAGAAGAATCTGTTCGCCGCCAACAAATTGGGAATTCTTGATAACATCTGTGATTTATGCAACGAGAGAGGTCAGGTGGAAAGTACATGACCACATCAATATGATTTCATTGTTGATATGAAAATAATACCTCTAATGCCGGAAAAGAATGAAGCAGCTACCTTGGGAAGAAATCAGAAGAATTTTGTGAACACACAATTTCCCAGGAAGATCTCAAGCAGGGAAGCTGAGAAGACCCAAAATTTTAGATCCATGAAATTGAAGGGTCATTCATCCAAAAGAAACACTATGTGGGATGAAACTCCGATGAACCCATGTGGAAGACCCAAACCAGCTGCAACAGTTTCAAATGACATATTGGTCATCTGGCCAGAAGATTTGAAAAGAATGAAGAAAATTGAAGATGAAAAGGCCAAGGCTGGTGACAAAGGAAAAGGAAAACTTTCTCATGATGAAGACACAATGCATGAGAGATTGAAAACAAAGAGAAACACACGTTTCAAAGAAGTTCTGTGTGAGAGATGCAGGAAATCTGGTCACATTGCAAAAGGATGCCTAACCATAATTCCAGAACAAGAAGCATTCCTTAAGAGGAGTAATAATGCATCATTCATGAGTAGTTAGTGCATGAATTTAATATATCTTTATGTGAGACAACCATGTTCAGCTAATGTACTATACAAAAAAATAAAAGAATACTTTTTTCACCATACTATGATATGAATTTATGCACATATCAGTTTTTTGGGGATACAAGTTGTATTTTACCACTATTGGAATAAACCATTTTTTATATAATTTTATTTTGTTTTAATTTAGGAAATATATAAAAATTCCTTCGCTAGTAATTTTTTCCAATTAAAATTATTCAACATATAAAAAACACTCCTAGGAGAGATAATATGTTAACAATGAAAACAAATCATAGTCTCATAAATTCATAAAAGAAAAAAAAACTTGGAGAGAAATTAGAGTGGGTGGATGAATATGTTTTCACATCCCCAAATAAACTAGAACCAAAAGCAGAAAGAGTGGTGGAAGATATTTCCACAATAATTTTATGTATAATAACTCTATGGGGGATGAGAGTAATATGATTAATTTTTTTTAAATCATCTTGAACTCATCCATAGAAGTATGTGATCCTTGAAGGACACATTAAAACTAATCCAAATACAGGAGATCTACATTTTTTAAGAATAATGGAATATCCGTTTAGAAGATTACATATAAAAGGAATTTCCATCAATGATAATGTTGAATTTTCAACTCTATACCTCTCTAATTATTGGAAAATATTATTAATATTTACCTATTTATATTGAGTTTTATATGGACCTTCCATAAAAGAAAAATTTATATGTTGACATACTTTAAAGTGAACTTGTTTGTATTGATTATTAATGTTTTAATCTAAATCATGAAAAAAATTTATGACTTCTCATTTCCATAATTTTATGATATAAAATATAGAAATGATAAATCCTTAGATATAAAAGAAGAACCCCTAAATGTAGTGTAAGAATAATAATATATAGAGAATAATGTGTTAATGTTACTACCTCTTTTGAATCACCTTTCATACCATATGTTGGAGGAATACCGAGAAGCCAACAATGTGAACAACTGTATTTTTTCCTTCTCACACTAAACCCAAATTTCCCTCATTAACAATTCATGCGGTAGAGTGTTTTATTATCTTCGTTAGGGATTTCCATAATAAATTTATAATCCCTGAGACTACTAAAATTAATATTTGGTGTTTAATATCAGAGAAACCACACCCACCATTATATTAGGTAGAATATAAATTATTTTTATTAATAGGGACAGTAAAAAAAGAAATTAGAGTTTTTAACCATGATTTATATAATTTTATTGCAAAATAATAATATTTTTATTTCTTTTAGATGGTGTTTTTTTCATTTAATATTTTAGTTTTAATGTGTTATAATCTAAGATCTTAAATCAATGATAAGAAATAAAAAAAAATTATTATGTGTGTCTAAAATTAATTATTTTATTTTCCAACAAATTATAATTCTACGTACATAAATTTATTGACATGATATCGACTAAAAACAGGGTAGTAATTTAAATAAAATGGGATTGGATGTGAATCTATTTTAAAATTGTTTTTGAGTTCTTAATCCTAATTTGTTATTCTTTTTTCCCTACAAATTTTCCACTTTTTCTTTTTATTTTAATTAACTATTTTTGAATCTTGAAATGAATACAATTAATTATAAAATTAAAAACCATCATTGTTTTTTTAAAATATTTATTGTTTTTAATATTAAATTATTTTAATTATTAAATAGATTTTGATTTTTTATTTCAAATCATATCATTCAATGAATTTTGATTGATTGTGAAACTCGTGTGTACTAGTTTTCCCTAATTGATAATATTTTATAGAAATTTTTTTTAATTACACCAACATTAATTATCTATTTTTCTGGAGAGCCTCGATACATATTGTGTGATCCAAAATATTTTTTTTCTTTTCAGCAAATTTATAGTTCATGGTATGTTCTATGTATTATTGAGGAACCATTTTTAAATGCCTTTTTTATTGAACATTTGTTTGTGGGTTACTTGGGTTATGGTTTGAGGAATTAATCATCCATATTTATTTTATCATTTCCTAAAGAAATTACTATATGAAAATTGAATGGGTAAAAAATGTCAACAAAAAATTGATCATGGGAAAAACAATTATTAAAGACCAAAACCTATATCTCTATTACCCAAAAATATGATTCTAAAAAAACTCTTAATCAAAATTTAACCTAAAATAATGCAAAAAATTTGTTAAAATTAGAAGAAATATATTTTTTTATTAATAAATATCATGTTGTGTACTACCTAATAAATTGATGGTGTCTATAGATGTGATTATCTTTTTATCTAATTTAGGATAACACCATATTTTTGAAATATTGATTTCTTGAATTTAATTCACTTTATTGTGTAACCATATCATTCTACCTATGATTCATTTACAACTAAAACATCTCATATCTCCTCTATGGAACAACCCATATAAAAGTCCTTAGGATTAAAAATTATTTGGCTTTATAATTTTTATATTTCAGGAGTCTATAAATCATATTAAGATAACACATATTCTTATGAGTGATAATAATTTCACATTTAAAAAAAATCAGGATTGGGGAAGGAATATTTTGCTAGGGATATCGGTACAACATGAAAATGAGAACTAACATGATACTAAATATATATTTATTATATCTGATGATATATTATATTTTTATCCCTATATGAGCCATTGCATTTTTATTTTATGTAATAATTAATTTTTTTCATTTATGATTTAAGACGTTTATTTTGACCTTAGTATATATAGTTTCCAAATAGTGAAATTCATAAGTGTGGTGTAATTAAAAGATTCAATACATTAAATAATTTCTCATTTATATTAAATTTTTTTATCCAAAATTTTTTAAGGTAAATTGTCAGAGTTTAATGCTTTAGATGTATTCTAAGCAAAACTATGAAAATGAAGGATTTTATCATTATAATTATATTATATTGGTTTTTTATTTTAGTGAAATGTTTACCACATAGATCCCAATTAAAAATTAATTTTTATCGATTCTATGCTCTTTGTGATATAATTTATCAAAATTGAACAATAGTTGAATCTATATTTTTACCGAAATGAAAAAGAATCTAGACGGTGGAATATATGCCTAGATTTGGATAATTTGAAGTTAAAATTATTTTCCATCACATTCAAGACCTATTGAGCTACAATGATACCTAGAGAAAGGAAACATACTGGAGAACGTTTCCTATAACAATTCAATGTGTTATTATACTTATTTAATTTCTATAAATGCATAGGGATACATAAATGTTTCATATGATGTGACGGGTGGTGGAAAAAAGATATTTTAGTGAAAATAAATCATAACATCAGCATGAGTTATTAACCAAATTTGATATTTCCAAAAATAGAAATGGAATAATTAAAAAAAATTATAGATAAAAACACATTCCAATCATTCTATTTATTATGTATACCTTTTGAATATTTTTGGATGAAAAAACAGAATGAAAAGGAGGTAACCCACTCCCTTAAAATTAGATCTTTCATAACCTTTCAAGGGATAAACCACTGCATTAATCATCATGATGAAGTTCTACTATATTATAATTTCATGATATACATTCACTAAATTTTATAATCTCATTTTATATTTTAATTTATGTGTTCTTGTTTTACTCTTATTACAATAATTTATTATTTTCTCACCTCGTTCCCTTCTCACTCTGATAAATATTCCTCATGAACATGAGTATCTAACACAATGAATTTACCATAGGTAAAATATATTTTTTAACCCATGAATTTTAAAAGTCATTCATAATGTTTCATATTTTGATTGATATTTGTAGGGGGTCTTTGTGTAAAAGGCACAGTTTTGTTTCCACTTTTCATCTAAGGATTATATTTTTCTTCGGCATTTATCTACCTCAATTGGGGAGGGGGTGGTGTATTGTAATTGTTGATCCTTGAGTTCCCCAAATAATCCATATATATATATAATAAGTTGTTCAGTGGTATTATGATCTGTTTTTATTTTTTAAATTTGAAATATTAATGTGATGATAATGGTTCACTCATGGTATTCTGTTGGGATATCCCATTTAAATTTAACATCATTACTTCAGCATTCAAACTATCTGCTTTTGCATATTTAGTTTCTATTTATAAATTCATTTTAAGGCACTGATCTATTTTTATTTTATTTAATAAACATTAAAATATGAATAAAATTAAATGTGAATTATAATTATAGAATTATTGGGCTAAAAAAACCATCATGTGTGACGTCCCTAATCAGTAATTTTGATGAACTATTAAGTACACTATTAGAATTTTATGCTCCCTATAATAATTAAGTCACATCCATTATCATTGATCATGTAGGGAATGTTTCCTAAAAAAATAATACTGATCATACACGGAATATATCCATCCAATGATGGTTCACATTAGGCCTATTGATATATGGGAATAAGATAAATAGGAATTTGAATGAATAGAACCCTCTAGATAGAGGATGTTATTATTCAGAATATGGACCATTGAATAAGATGGTGTGTGGATGATTTTAGTTTCTTAACATAAAGAGGATTCCTACATGTCCCATTAGGAAAAGAATTATTACCTATGTTGTTCTAATGTGTTTGGATATTTCCTCGATTGGAAGGCCAGTTAAATTATTTTGACTAGGCTAGTGGAATAATCACTACTTGTCTTTAATCCCACATTATTCACACCCAATGTGTGAAACATGAGCCATTACAAGTTCTTAACATTTAAAAATAACAATTGGGAGGGGGATCACTAATAAATTTGAATCCATATGTAGAGTTATCATATTCATTCCCTTGGGGATGTGGGAAAATATAAGGATGTTAGTACATGTAAAAATATTTATGTGTAGTATATAAGATTACTTTATGCTATATTCTAGATGGGTGGATATTCTCCTCATCTACTAATAGATTATGGTGAGGATATGGTGCAGTAGCTAAGAAAACAGACACATATTACCCATTCTCAACTTATAGACTATTCATAAACCAAAAACAGAGGATTTCCTTTCAATTTATAAGAATAAAAATGAACATATTCTACCCTATACTACACATGTATTTTATAGAATTTAAGAGGAATGTTCCACATCTAGTGTAACATCCCAAGTAAGTAATGAATAATTGATATTTGTACCTATGTATATTAACTAATTATATAGTGTTTTGGAGGCTTAAAATGAGAATAAATCCAATCTTAATCATGGAATTCACTAATATTTTTAAAAGATTGTTTTACTTCCTTTTGATGGAAACCCATCTTTTAAATCTATCTTTTGACAATTTTATAAGCTCTATTTGTCAAAATAAACTTATTCTTTATGATTGGGACATCAAAATTTACTTTATGTGTATTTTTGGTATTTTTCCGATAAAGTTTATTTTTTTAATGAATAGTGAAAAATGTTGTATATTAATTCAAAACCTCTTTTTAATATAATTTATTTTTATGATTAGATTATATTTTGAATTTGTTTTAATGTTCAATTAGAAAATATTTTTGCCATTTAATCTAATAGCGGTCATTGAAATTAATTTCAAATTGAAATTGGACTTAAACTAGTGTCAATATTTTGATACTTATTGTTTCATAAAAACACGCTATTTGCTCTGACAGTGGGAATTAATTATTAAAATAATTAATGAAAATTTTATGTTTTGAATTTTGTAAAATAGAAATCATTTTTTAATTTGTAATATCAAATATAGCTTAGGGTGATGTTTTGGTTTTTTTCTGGAAAACATCAATTTTTGATGAATAGTGAAAACACTAAGTGATACTTATAAAAACTGATTTTTCATTTAAATGAAATTTTACCACCTCCGTGGTTTGAATTTCAAAAAATCCGACATACATGGTTGTCATTAATAAGTAAAATGCGGTTCAGTTGGATTAAAATAATTTTTTGGTGAATAGTAACTTTTATGTTTTTAATCGCGATTAGAGGTAATTTGTGTAATTTAAGGTAAGAATAATGTTTTAATAATATGAGATGAGTTTGAAACATGTCCTAACCTTATTTTATGTGTCATGGAAGACCATGAAAATCCATGGGTAAACTTGGGGACCCCATGGAACCAATTTGGTAGGAAAATGACATTAATATCTTTTTATTTAATGTTAAAATAAAAATGAAACAAACACGAGTTGTTTTACTAAATCAATTTTTACATGGGGTTATTCAAGTCAAAGTTCTGACTATAAATAGTAATTGGAATGTTAAAACTATTTCCTACATCATGGTATTTTTTAATAATTTTTATACATTAAATAAAATAAATTATTTATGACACCATGATGATGTAGCGATTACCTCATTATTTAACGATTTAAATAAAATGAAATGATAATGTAAAATCTATGACCTACACATGTCCAAAACCTATTGTATGGGTGTATTTAGAGCCCTTATCACCTTATTCGAGAATTATATCAATATGGTACCTTTTAAATCCGAAACTCAATTTAAAATAAAGTAACATTTCTTTACATACCAAGAGTGCCCCTCCTCTCCTCTTATAAAAGGCCACCACCTCAACCTCCATACCCACACATCCAAAGCCTTTGTCTCGGACAAACCCAGCCCATTTTGTCTCTCTACATCCCTCTATAACTCCTAGAAGCCTCAATTTGTGCAGAAGTCTTCCCAAGGAAGCCTTTGAGCTAAAATAAAAAAGAGTTACTCGATTTAAAGGTAGTGTCTTCTCTTGTGTTCTTATGTTTTATATTGATTCTCCAACCCCCTAAAATATTTTTATTCATTTCTGTTGTAACAACACCAGTATCTTCCATATACTAGGATGTTGTTATAAGAAGGATTCGAGCTACACTTACACACACCTATATCTAATGGTTAAATAATATATTGTTTCCGTGGATGGTGAATTTCTGCCTCACGAAACGATGATAGTTCGACACTCATATATCACCTTCAAAGGTGGCCATTAAGATTTCCCTATATTTATATATTATATATAATATGTTTATGTTTTACTTAAGCTTCTGTATTTTTCATTTATGACATATCATTATGGTTACCATTATGAGTAAACGCGATATCTTCATTTTAGGATGTGCGGACTACCGCCCTCTCAAATTGATTTGATTCGTTAATACGATATGTCTTACGTATAAAGGATATATATAATGATATTATATATTATTCCATACTGTAATTAAAATACTATTATATATCATTATGTTTTAATTCCATAAAAAACGAAATAGAAATGAAAGTAGCGTTCATGCATACGTACGAATTACCGTCTCCATGAACGGTGCATTTCATTTCATACCTCTAAACATTGTGTAATATTATAAATTCATGCATATACTGGATCTATATGATATATAAATCATGAGTATAACTCTGGATATAATGGATACATGAACAACTTGAAATTATAAAGAGAATATTTTGACTCAAGTACCAATGATCGTTAAAACGACCATTATTAACTAAAATAATTACATAGTGTGCATGACATGGTAATAAGTGATATAAATGGAATAATGAACTTGAAAAAGGTTCTTATGAATGTAGAAATTAACTCAGGTTTATTATTCTGGAGATTAAAGAACGATCATGTCAAGTCAGATACGAGGTATGGGACTTCGTCTCAATCTCCTCTCATTGAGGAATATTTTGTTTTATACACAACCTTATTTTATATGGTGTATAAACCCCTTTGAGTTTTATGTTTATTCAAAAGGATTCTTTTTTATACGAATCGTTTACTAAACAACAAAAGGGAATGTTTTTTTTCGTACGTATGCGGCGACAATGACTTCTCCGCTGCCGTGACCATTATTTGAGTTTCAGCTTCCTCTACAAGCCATAATTTTTTTAAAAAAATACCATGTTTTACTGTTCTATTATTTTTTAATTGAAAATGGTTTTCATAATTTTTTATATCAATGTGTGGTATTGATATCTTGGGATTGAACAGTGGAAATGTTATGTTTCATTTATGAATGTTTTATGTGATACGATTATGTTGTGGTTCTTGGACATTATTTTGAAGCTGGGTGGTTCCATGATAAAATAATGGTGGGTGAGCCTGATATATCTCTCCAATGCATTGGGTAACACGATGGAGGGAAACTTTAAGGTTTCTCCGTAGAGATTTAGGTAATATACTGTGATGGGTATTCCAAATGTAACCAAGAGGAATACTCCCTACGTAAGAATATTATGAATTCCTCAAGTTACCTTTATGTTTTATGATTTCTATGATTTATTCATGATTTGATGAGGTATGTTAAAGTGCCTATGTTTTATGGGTAAAGTATGACTTCATTATTATGTATATATGAACTCATGTTTCCATTCCATGTTTTTATAACCCTTACTGAGCTTTTTATGGTCATCCCATGTTTTTGAAATGTTTTTCAAAGGTCAAGGGAATGGTACATGATATGATGATAGTGTCAAGGAAGTGTCAAGAAAGAATCCATGTTTTATTTTAAATATGTTTTCGTTGATGTGAAAAATGAATACAATATTTTATGTAACCACTTTTCTTAAATGTGGAATGTAATACATGTTTTATGATCTAATTCTCTAAAACTCTAAACCTGAAAAGATCCTCAATGTGTAATCTTTTAAAAACTCAAGATTAAGTATGGTTTAAGGACAGGGCTTTATAGTTGGTATTAGAGGTCGGTTTAGATAACTTTAGAAGTTATAATTTTATTAAATGATTATCGAAAAATATTTTGTTATGGTTAAATTGAAATAATATAGCATTTGAAGATTACCATGTTGCTTCATCTAAGACATGTTTTTTCAGAATGGTTTTTCGCAGAGGAAACAGGGAAGCAGTGCTAGGAAGGAATACATAAGGAAATTACCTTCCAAATCAGCATCCTAAGATGGCCAGAATTGGAACTGAATAGTTTGTTGCAGTGATGGCATAGTTGACTGAAGTGATAAATGGTGGCGGTATCCATGCACAAGATCAGCTAGATCAACTGCAGAGGAACATGTCTATGGTGGAACATTTCATGAGGCAACATCCCCCATCATTCATAGGATCATCTGAAGGGTGGATTAAAGCACTAGAGAAGATTTTAGATTTCATGGGGTTTTCAGAAAATCAAATGGTTAGTCTTGCTATATACCGTTTGGAGGGTGAAGCAGATCTGTGGTGGTCGATGGTTAGAAATACTAGGGATGCTGATGAGATTGATACTCTCGACTGGGATGAATTTAAAGGTATGTTTCTTGGGAAGTATTTTCCTAAGGCTGTTTGACTTAGTATGGAAAAGAAATTCTTGGAATTGAGGAAAGAGGAAGAATCAGTGGATTCCTATGAAGAAAGGATCACTCGATTGGAAAGGTATGCTTCAAATTTTATCCATGACCTTGATAGTAAAATCAATCGTTTTTACTCAGGATTATTGCCAAACTATCCAAGGGATTTAGCTTCTCGTGAGTTCAAAAGTTATGAAAAGCTTGTTCAATGTGCTGAGAAGGTGGAAATGGAGTTTGCCGATGATCAAGTGTTCTATAACAACTAGAAGATGAAGAGACCGAGGTGGCAGGAGAAAGGGAAGAATTCTTCCAAAAGGTCTGATGGTAAGAAAACTAAGTTTCCAGTTTGTGATAAATGTGGGAAAAGGCATGCTAGGGAATTTCTTCTGAATTATGGAACGTGCTACCGATGCGGTAAGATGGGACATAAGGCTCGTGCTGGAACTGAAAAAGATCAGGGTGATGGTAAGACCAAATTTGATTTACAGTTAGTGAAATGTTTTAAGTTCAATGAGATGGATCACTATGAAAACGAGTGTCTAACAATGAGATAGAGTGATGGGAAGAAGTTAGACTACATGCAGAAAGGGGTGGTGAAATCCTTTGCAACTACTTCAGTAGATGTCGGGCCATCAAATGAAGTTTTATCAGGTACTTTTTTTTGTTTTTTCAGATTTAGCCAGTGTGTTGTTTGATTCGGGGTATACACATTCTTTCATCTCTGAAATTTTTTCTAGTAAAATGGGAATACCATCTCAAGAAATGACTCCTGAACTTGTGGTAAAAACACCTAGGGTAAATGATGAGGCAAAAATAATTTATCAGAATCTTCCTATCCTTATCCGTGGAAAGAACCTACTTGTGAACCTTATTGTTTTACCTCTAGTAGAGTTTGATGTTATCCAGGGTATGGATTGGATCTCTATTTACCATTATAAAATTGATTGTAGAGATAAAGAAGATTCTTTTCAGAAATACTTTTAGTTTGTGTACAAGAATGAAACCTTACTGTTGATAACATATCAAGAGGCTGAGAATCTTTTAAAAGATGGAAAGGAATGTTACCTTTCACATATTGTTGAAAACAAGGGAACTGTTCAGATTATTGATGTGCCAGTGGTAAATGAGTATCCTAATGTTTTTTCTGATGAGTTGCCTGGAATAATACCAGATCTGGAAATTGTGTTTACTGTTGACATAGTTCCTGATGCTAAGCCAATTTCAAAACCCCCTTATCGAATGGCTCAAATTGAACTTTTAGAGTTGAAGGAGCAATTGTAAGATTTATTAGAAACAGGTTTCATTCGACCTAGCACATCACCATGGGGTGATCCTGATTTATTTGTCAAAAACAAAGATGGTTCTATGAGACTTTTCATTGATTATAGAGCCTTGAATAACATCACTATTAAGAACAAATATCCTTTGCCTCATATTGATGATTTGTTTGATCAGCTCTAGGGAGCTCAGTATTTTTCAAAGATTGACCTGAGATCGGGGTACCATCAGCTGAAGGTAAAGGAAGCAGATGTTCCGAAGACTGCTTTTCAAACAAGATATGGCCATTATGAATTTTTTGTAATTCTTTTTGGGCTAACCAATTCACCAGTTGTATTCATGGACATAATGAATAGAATTTTCCATGAGTTCTTGGATAAGTTTGTGGTTTTTTTCATTGATGATATTTTGGTGTTTTATAAAAGTAATGAAGAGCATGAAACACATTTAAGGGTTATTTTGAAAACCATGAAAGAAAAGAAATTGTATGGGAAATTCAGCAAGTGTGAGTTTTGGTTGCAACAAATTTCTTTCCTTGGTCATAATGTTTCTAAAGATGGGATAACTATTGATCCTGCAAAAACAAAGGTTGATGAAGAATATCCAAGACCCACAAATGTAACTGATATTTGTTGCTTCCATGGTTTGGCAGGATATTACCGAAGGTTTGTTAGAAATTATTCATGGTTATCTAGTCCAATGGCGAAGCTAACTCGGAAGGGTGTTAAGTTTATCTGGAGAAAAGAATTTGATGATTGTTTTCAGGAACTGAAAAGAAGATTGGTGAATGCTCTAGTTTTGGCACTACCTTCTAGGAATGGTGAGTTTGTTATTTATAGTGATGCTTCATTGAAAGGACTTGGTTGCGTCCTAATGCAGAATGATCATGTAATTGCTTATTCTTCACGACAGTTGAAAACTCATGAGGTAAGTTACCCTACACATGATTTGGAATTAGCTGGTGTTGTTTTCACTTTAAAAATTTGGAGGCATAATTTGTATGGAGTAATATTTGAAATATATACTGATCACAAAAGTTTAAAGTATATATTCACTCAGAAAGAGTTGAGCATGAGACATATGAGATGGCTGGAATTAATCAAGGATTATGATTTTACAGTTCATTACCATCAGGGAACATCAAATAAAGTGGCTGATGCTTTGAGTCGTAAAAGTAATGCTTCATTAACCATGATATGTTTGGAAGGAGATCCATTGGTTTTTTATTTGATGAACTTTGGCATAGAAGTTGTTGGAGCCGGATGTCCTTCTGTTTTGTTTCAGGTATCAGTGAAATCTTCTATATCAGACAGAATCAAGCAAGCACAGAAGCAAGACAGTGAGTTGTAGAAAAAGGTAGAGCTGGTTCAGAAGGGTAAGATGCCTGAATTCAACATTGATAATGATTGTGTTTTGAGATTTGGGAAGAGTTTGTGTGTGACTTGTGATTCACAGTTGAAGAGAGAATTGTTATGTGAAGCTCATAGTTCTCCATTTTCAGTTCATCCTGACAGTACTAAGATGTATAGAGATCTTCGGGAGTATTACTAGTGGGACGGAATGAAAAGAGATATTGATGATTTTACTGTGAGGTGTTTGACATGTCAATAGGTTAAAGCAGAGCGGTAGTTACCGAAAGGGATGCTTCAGCCATTACTAGTGCCAGAGTGAAAATGGGAGAATATATCCATGGACTTTGTTGTGGGATTACCGAATACATCTCGAGGTGATAATGCATTCTGGGTTATTGTTGATTGCTTGACCAAATCTTCTCATATCCTTGCTATACGAGATACTTTTTCCCTAGATCAACTTTCTCGTTTGTATCATAAAGAGATATTCAGGTTACATTGAGATCCTCTCTCCATTTTATCTGACCGTGATCCCACTTTTAATTCTAACTTTTGGAAAGGCCTTCAGAAGTCGTTGGGTACTGAATTAAATTTTAGTACATCTTTTCATCCTCAATCAGATGGGAAGTCAGAATGAACAATCCAGTGTTTGGAGGATATTCTACGTGCTTGTTCAATGGATTATCAGGGATGTTGGGACCAACCTCTTTCTTTGGTTGAATTTTCTTATCATAAAAGTTTTCATTCCAGTATACAGATGGCACCATTTCATGCATTATATGGGAAGCGGTGTCGAACTCTAGCTTTCTAGGATGAAGTGGGTGAAAGTAAGTTTATGGGACCAGAATTGGTAGACGAGTTGGTAGAAGAAGTTCAGATGATACAGAAACACATGAGAAAATCTCAGAGTAGGCAGAAGAGTTATGTGGACAATAAGAGGAAGGATCTCTCTTTTGAGGTAGGTTATCATGTTTTTCTCAAAGTATCACCATGGAAAAGTGTGATGATATTTGTTAAGAAAGGAAAGCCGAGTCCAGGGTTCATTGGACCATAAGAAATTCTAGAGAGAGTTGGATTAGTTGCTTACCGAGTGGCTTTACCTCCGAGTTTATCTAAGGTACACAATGTTTATCATGTTTCGATGTTGAGAAACTATATTCTAGATCCATCTCATGTTTTGAGTCTAGAGGTAGATTAGATGGAAGAGAACCTATATTATGAGGAATAATCGATCTAGATTCTTTACCACAGGGAGCAAGTGTTACGGAATAAGGTGATTCATTCGGTAAAGTTTTTTTGGAAAACCCACATGATTGAAGAGGCAACATGGGAATCTGATAATGCAATGAGGGATAAATACACCAACTTATTCGATAAGTAAATGAATTGCGGGGACGCAATTTTCTAAATGGGGGAAGGATGTAACATCCCATGTATGTAATGAATAATAGATATTTTTATCTATGTCTATTAATGAATTAGATAGTGTTTTAGTGGCTTAAAATGAGAATAAATATAATCTTAAGCGTGGAATACACTAATAATTTTAAAAGATTCTTTTACTACCTTTTGATGGCAACCCATCTTTTAAATATATATTTTGACAATTTTATAAGCTCTATTTGTCAAAATAATCTTATTCTTTATGATTGGGGCATCAAAATTTACTTTTTGTGATTTTTTGGTATTTTTCCGATAAAGTTCATTTTTTAATGAATAGTGAAAAATGTTGTATTTTAATTCAAAATATCTTTTTAATCTAATTTATCTATATTATTAGATTATATTTTTAATTGGTTTTAAAGTTCAATTAGAATATATTTTTACCATTTAATCCAATAGTGGTCTTTGGAATTAATTTCACTTTGAAATTGGACTTAAACTAGTGTCAATATTTTGATACTTATTGTTTCATAAAAACAAACTATTTGATTTGACAGTGGGAATTAATTATTAAATTAATTAAGGAAAATTATATGTTTTGAATTTTTTAAAATAGACATAATTATTGAATTCGGAATATCAAATATAGCTTAGGGTGATGTTTTGGTTTTTTTCTGAAAAACTTCAATTTTTGATGAATAGTGAAACCACTAAGTGGTACTTATAAAAACTGATTTTTTGATTAAATGAAATTTTACCACCTCTGTGGTTTGAATTTAATAAAATCCGACATACATGGTTCTCATTAAGAAGTAAAATGAGGTTCAATGGAATTAAAATAATTTTTTGGTGAATAGTAACTTTTATGTTTTTAATCACGATTAGAGGTAATTTGTGTAATTTACGGTAAGAATAAAATTTTAATAATATGAGATGGGCTTGAAAAATGTCCTAACATTATTGAATGTGTCATGGACGACCATGAAAATCAATGGGTCAACTTGGGGACCCCATGGATCAACTTTGGTAGGAAAATGACATTAATATATTTTTATTTATTGTTAAAATAAAAATGACACTAACATGAGTTGTTTTAATAAACAAATTTTTACATGGGGTTATACAAGTCAGATTTTTGACTATAAATAGTCATTTTAATTCTAAAAAGATTTCCTACATCATAGTGGTATTTTAATAATTTTTAGGCATTAAATAAATTAATGTATTTATGAAACCATGATGATGCAACGATTACCTCATTATTTAACGATTTAAATAAAATGAAAAGATAATGTAAAATCTATAACCTACACATGTCCAAATCCTATTGGATGGGTTTATATCGAACCCTTATCACCTTACACTTTAATTATATCAATTGGGGACCTTTTAAATCCGAAACTCAATTTAAAATAAAGTAACATTTCTTTACTTTCCAAGAGTTCCCCTCTTATACTCTTATAAAAGGCCCCAACTCTACCCCCTTACCCATAATTTAAAAGCTTTTGGATGGTCCAAACCCTGACCATTGTGTCTCTACACATCCCTCTCTAACTCCTAGAAGCCTCACTTTAGGCAGAAGTCTTCCCAAGGAATCCTTTGAGCTCAAATCAAAAAGAGTTACCCGATTTAAAGGCAGTGTCTTCTCTTGTGTTATTATGTTTTATTTTGCATCTCCAACCCCCTAAACTCTTTTCATTCATTTATTTTGTAACAAAACCAGTATATTCCATATACTAGGTTATTGTTATAAGAAGGATTTTAGCTACACTAACACACACCTACATCTAATGTTTAAATAACATATTGTTTCCGTGGATGGTGAATTTCTACCTCACGAAATGATGATTGTTCGACACTCATATATCACCTTTAAAGGTGGCCATTAATATGTCACTATATTTATATATTATATATAATATGTTTATGTTTTAATTAAGCTTCTGTTTTTTTTATTTAGGGCATATCTTTATGGTTACCATTATGAGTAAATGCAATATCTTCCTTTTAGGATGTGCGGACTACCGCCCCCGCAAAATGATTTGATTTGTTAATACCATATGTGGTACGTATAAAGGATATATTTAATGATATTATATATGATACCATAATGGAATTAAAATATTATTATGTATCATTATTTTTTATTTCCATACAATATGAAATAGAAATGAAAGTAACTTTCATGCGTACGTATGACTTACCGTCTCAATGAATGGTGTATTTCATTTCTTACCTCTAAACGTTATGTAATATTATAAATGCATGTATATACTGGATATATATGATATATATGATATATAAATCAAGATTATAACTCTGGATATAATGGATACATGAACAACTTGAAATTACAAAGAGCATATTTTGACTCAAGAACCAATGATCGTTAAAATGGCCGTTATTAACTAAAATAATTACATAGTGTTCATGACAGGGTAATAAGTTATATAAATGGAATAATGAACTTGAAAAAGGATCTTAAGAAAGTAGAAATTAACTCAAGTTTATTAATCAGGATATTAATGAATGATCAAGTCATTTCGGATACGAGGTATGAGACTTTGTCTCAATCTCGTTTCATTAAGGCATATTTTGTTTTATAGACAACCTTATTTTATACGGTGTATAAACCCCTTTGACATTAACATTTATTCAAAAGGAATCTTTTTTATATGAAGCATTTACTAAACGACAAAAGGGAATGTTTTTTTGTCATACGTATGGGGAACAACGAATTCTCCGCTGTCGTGACCATTATTGGAGTTTTAGCTTCCTCTACAAGCCATACATTTTAAAAAAATACCATGTTTTACTTTTCTTTTATTTTGGTATTGAAAATGGTTTTCATAATGTTTTTATTTCAATGTGTGGTATTGATATCTTGTGATTGAAAGGTGGAAATGTTATTTTTCCTTTATGCATGTTTTATGTGATACGATTATGTTGTGGTTCTTCGGCCTTATTATGAAGACGAGTGGTTCCGTGATAAACTAAGGGTCGGTGTGCCCGATATAATTCTCCAATGCATTGGGTAATGCGAAGGAGTGAAACGTTAAGGTTTCTCGGAAGAGATTTAGGGAATATACTATCATGGGTATTCCAAACGTAACCAAGAGGGTTACTCCCAACGTAAGAATGTTATGAATGCCTCAAGTTATCTTTGCGTCTTATGATTTCTATGATTTATTCATGATTTTATGAGTTTTGTTAAAGTGCCTATGTTTTATGGGTAAAGTATGATTTCATTCTTATGTATATATGAACTCATGTTTCCTTTCAATATTATTATAACCCTTACGGATATTTTTATGCTCATATTATGTTTTTGAAATGTTTTCCACAGGTCAAGGAAAAGTTACATGATATGATGATAGTGTCAAGGAAGTTTCAAGAAAGAATCCATGTTTTATTTTAAATATGTTTTCGTTGATGGGGAAAATGAATACTGTCTTTTATGTAACCACTTTGCTTAAATTTTTAATGTAATACATGTTTTATGATCTAATTCTCTAAAATTCTAAACCTGAACAGATCCTCATTGTGTAATCTTGTAATAACTCCAGATTATGTAAGGTTTAGGGTCGATGCCTTATATCTAGAAACAAAACAAATCCCCATAATTTCCTCCATGATTGAGACCATTGTTTCTAAAGGGATTTATATTTACAAATACCATAAGGATGATACCTTTATAGTGGATAGTCATGGGACATACTATACCAAAATAATAATAATCTTAGTGGGGGAACAATTTTAATTTTTAACCTTGTTATTCATTTTTGGTGGTTGGGAAGAAGGTCTTATTTTATTCTTTCTCTGGTATTGGGATTGGTCATAGATAACCATTTTGATACTTATCAGAGGGGTGGAGATGAATCCAAATGCAACATGGAAGGAGATTTTTGATCGTTTAAGGGTAAATATCCTAAGCAATCCCCATTTCACAAACCAACATAGATATATGTAATGTTGATATAAAAGAAGGGGATCTTCTACAAAGGAGTATACTTTATGTGGATTCATTTTTTTTTGTGAAAAAATAATTTTAAATTTAATATTTTTTAGCAATTTCCTTCCTTTTACAATGAGTTAATTACCATGGTTTTCTACTCTTGATATATCTCTCATTTTAGTAATTTTTTCACTTATCGTTTTCCCATTTTTTACACATCAACGAGTTCATTTCATTTTTTAGTGAAGGTAGAGTATCCAAATTCATGGAATGGAAAAAATCATTTTATATCTAGTGATATATTTTGTGAAAAAAATAAAATCCTCAACTATAAATAATATTTAATTTCCAGATCCTATATCCACATTCTCATATCTAATTACAGATATAATTTCATTAAAATCCACTAGACATTTCCAAATTTTCTGGATGTTATCTTATAGTTAGACTTATCACATTACCATTACCCATGGTTTTTCATCTTAATTTCTCATAACATAATCCCAATAATATTCCATATTACAATAACTAATCTAGAGTGTTATCTATATCATTGTAATTAGGGTAAATATTAACATATCAAACATTGATGATTGTTAAAGCTCCAACATTAGCCTCTACCAAAAAATCATAATGTATAAATTTATCTAAAAATTTATTTCATAGAAACTATATATCAAAAAAAATAGTCTGGTAAATAAATTTATTAAAGAAAATATTTCATCAATGTATAATGCTAATAAATTTTGGTTTTAGTGTTTTATTGAAATAGGTTAAAAATTTAACAAACAAAACTCATGGAAATTTTCTTACTATTCAAAAAATACATGATTTATGGAGAGTCTACATCGTCACAAAAAGATTCTATTAAGATTAAAATATATAAAATTTGTACATATTACATATCTTAATGACTTGAATAGATAGAAATATAAGAAATGGGTGATATCAAATGATTACTAATGGTAAACATAAGTTACAGAAAGAATATATTATAATTGAGAAAATAATTATCATAAGGTCATAATCATGATACATATGAATCTTATTCACAATAAATAATATATCATAAATCATGGAATAAAGTATAACATAACACAATTCATGAATCATATATTTTAAAAAAATTATTCAACATGAATGATCCATGAGAGAATGACATAAGAATATTTACACAATTATATAATATCATGGAACACAACATAGAAATGTGAAACACCATAAAAAAAAAGAAACCCATTTTTTAAAAACATTTTATTCCATCACCTAGGTGAACTAAATCATTATTACCATGCCTAAAAATGTGACCAAATATATAATTCTCAATCTTGTGGGAACAAACTCATTAATTCGGGGCTTGATAGTCACATGAGTAACATACATAAATACAAAATTGTAGTGAAATACAATACCGCACCCATCATCATCCATACATATGTTTAAAACTAACAATTAATCATAAATATATATTAAAGGACCCATGGAAAATAATGGTTTACCTATATTTAACAAATAAAATTAACGTAACAAATTATTTTATATCAAAAAAACACATATGTCAAAAAATATACATGTTTGATAAAACATTCCACTAAATATGATATCTAGATAAATAATATTGATATAAATATTTAAATAAATTCACTAAATCTAGTATAAAATATATCAAATCATAGTCACTTAAATTAATAACACATTTCCATAATTTTATAAAAACATAAATGAAAATAAGAAATTACATTTATGTTTTGAAATTAAATTAAAATTTTGTTTTCTATAACAATGACAAATATAATTAGTTTATAGGCCTTGAAAAAATAGAGTTAATGATTCAAAAAAAATGAAATAGTTTTTTAAAAGATGTGTTCTCACAAATGAATACTTAAATAGAGAGTATATAGATAAATTTATATTACCTTAAAAAGTAGAAGTTATAGGTCACATTTAAAATTTATTTTTTTTACGGTGAATTAGAAAATGGTTAATCATTTACCATAGAAAATATTATTCAAAAATAGATCCTTGAAAAACAATTGTATATAAAAAATTACAGATTGAAAGATGAATTTTGTTTTATATGTTTGAACCAGAATTTTTTAAAACATATTACAAAAATTTTGAAACAAATTTTAAACAAAGTATAATATCATCATTTTGAAAACATGTTAAAAGATTAAGATAATCATAGAAAATAATATAGATTATCTTTCCAAAAATAGAGGATATCATTTTTAGGATGGAAGATATGCGGCTGGAAAAAATTAGTTATTAGTAAGAATGTGTTTCTTTCATATGAACATTACACTATTACATTATATGTAATCTTATCAAAGATGTTTTTATTGTTGAGGAGAAGTAATTTACCTAGATAAAGATTAAATATTTTATATAAAATAATTTATTGGTAGGATCAATAAATTCATAAAATTTATAGTTATATAAGAACACACATGGTCCATTGAATTTAAAATTGAGCTTATAAAACTCTTAAGGAATTGTAAAAAATGATCAATTTATTTTAAGAGAATACTTAAAATGAAAATTTTAATATCATGAAATGGAAGGTATTTTTATATATGAAACAAATTTTCCTTGCATTACACCATAAAAAATAATTTATCTTCACAATGTAAAAATATTTCCTTTAGAGATAAAAATGATAAAAAGAAACCCTTTCCATGTTACCCTGGATAGTAAAAATGCACTCCAAAATATTTTTTGACAAACAAAAATTTCATAATCACCAATTTATGAAAATATTGTATATACATAACCTTTTATAATATTATTTCATAATTATTCTCTATCTGTATATTAGTTATTTCGTACCCATTCTTATGTCATATGTGGGTAATCTTGATATTTTTGAACTAGTTTTCTAATAATGGGATTATTATTTGTTATTTTCAGAAATCTCACCATTTAAATTTCATTATGTATAATTTATTAGACTAGTTATAAATAATTTTTATGTATATATTTCCTTTCATTAGTAGTTTATTCATTATACTACGACATTAATTAAGTAATAAAATGTTTTATAGATTTTTATATAATGATTTGTGTTTTTATAAATAATGATTTAAACATTTATATATCAATTATATCACGCAGAAAAATTATTTACATATTTATATCATAATATTCAAGTAATTTTGTCTTTATAATAATCCAACTTATAATTTCAAATCATTCTTCATGTATGTGGTCAATCTAACCTAATGATAAACATACCATGACTAATGGATGAGTATAAGGTTCTTTAGTTGAAATATAATAAAAAATTTCATTAATAATATAATTTAATATGAATTATTGGGATAAATTGTAATTATAAATTATATAAATGAAAAAATAATGTATAATTAAATACAAAATATTATTAAATTATGATTTTATTCTATGAATTATTATTCAAAATTATTTAATTGATAGTGATAATTTTTTTTCATATTATTAATATGTTATAAAAATTCTCATACAAAAAAGCTAATGATAAAATAAAAAAATTATTTTTCATTTAAGAACATTCTCATGTCCAACCATTTATGGTAGATATTAAATGAATAATTTCAATCAATCGTTCCATTTAGGAGGTAGTTGACATGTGTGCTTGGATAATGATTTGGATTTCTATAGATTGGAAAGATGAGTAATAATTTTTACCATTACAAAATAAAAATATTTAATATATACAATAAGTATATATTTTATTCCCAATTATTATATTCTATTTAATGTGGTGATAGAAAACCAATATTGTAGTGTAACGAAGAATGAAATCCCCACAAGGCACGATTCACAATTTCCTTTTTTCTTATTGGAAAATGGGTTGGTATTTAATTAATTTGTCTTTCTTAAAATTAAATAACATTAAATTGATTATATTTATGTTATCACTTTAAAATGAAGAAATTAAATTTTCATAAATGAAAAGGAAAAAAATAGAATAGAATGATATGTTTGGAACATGTACAACACATCATGGATTTTCTTCCTTGTTAAGGGGAAACAACCACAGATGTAGGGATTAATTAGGAGATGAAAAAAAATATAATTTTTATAGTTGTGTGTCTAATAGTATTTTTTCGGATTTTTGGTATAAATTAATATATTTTTTTGTTAGGGTTTGTAAAGATAGGATTCCTTATTTATAATTCAAAAATAGTTGCAAATTTTTTAATACCAAAAACATTTTAGTAATGGAAATTAAATGTCAATGAATGAAGGTAATGAATGTTAAATAATATATAGGTGATAGGTAAGGTTTATAATCATCTCAACAACTCAATTAAAAATTTTAACATGATTAAACATATACCACCTAGGTTGTTCATTTTTAGAACTTTGGTTTTCACCGCGGTAAATTGTTTTACCAAGTTTGTTTGATCTTTATGATAAAAAATGGCCCATATATTATAATTTGGATATAATTATTCAATATTTTTAGTCAATTTTCATAAAAACTATTTATATATATGATAAAAATATATTTAAAATTAATGAATGTATAATTTATTGAAAAAAATTTCTTATAAATATATAACATAAATTCAAAATTAACCAATTGAAGTTAATAAATTTTAAATATAAAATTTAAAATTATAAATTCACTTATAAAATAAATAATTATTCTTAAAAAATATTTCATTAATATATACTTCATACTCATATTGTAATAATTCTGTAATTGTCTGGTTATTTGTAAAAATAGTATTTTCAATATTATCTTAAAAATCAATACTTTAAGAAAAATCGAAAACAATTCATGATAATATAATTTTGACATTCTAAATCATTAAATGTACATATTTTTACCCAATACCATTAATAAAATTTCAATAAAATCAAATAAAATGAAAAATAAAAACTAATTTTTTTTAATTTGAAATGATATTTTTAGATAATGATTGTTATAAATTTTATTTCATATCTATTAACAAATTAAAATATGTTAATACGTTAGTTCTTATATAATAATATTTTATATTTATTCAACTTCTTTTATTAGAATAAAATATAAAATATTTAACTGAATTGTTTCTTTGAGAAAATAAATATTACTATCATTCTAAATATGCATTAAAAAATAATTATTTATATTTAAAAAAAATTTACTACACCGATGATATTAACATATTTATTAGATTTTATAGATACATAATATCATATTATAATATTTATTATATTAATATTTATATATAACACATAAATATATATCTATATTATTTTAATTTCAAATTATTATTTCATTTCAAGATATATTAATTTAAATTTAATAGTTATCAAAAAACTAATGCATTACACATGTTGGGTATTTGAACAATGAGGATTATTTTCCACATTATTCAAAATAACAATATTTTAAATGATTATATTTATAATAGATAAATTTAATTTCTACACATAGACTTACAAAATAATTTATTTCTTCTACTCTCACATTACAAGGAATAGTTTTTATTCGATATTATAGAATTTTCAGAATGATTTCCCCTTTCATAGGGAAACTACTCATTTCATGGATTGATTAGCTATTCGTTCTCCTTAATGTTGAGGTTGATCCTACATATTTCTTTTTCCTCGTGATTGTATTCTATTAAATTTATTATTACTTGCAAATTTTTACTTTAATTAATGAATTTTATCTATGATGACTAATAACTTATGGTTTGAAATAAATATCCTTATTTTATTTTATTTTTGTATCATTACACATATAAATGAGAAATTTTACAACAAATTGTTTCATGTATTTTAGAGAAAATTTTAAAATCATGTTTTAATCCATTTAATATAATATAGAAATATTCTTTAAAATTATAGATATAAAATCATAAGAAAAACCAGTATGATAAAGATGATGATGAAGACAATAATATCTCCTAGAATATGGAGAAATACAGTAAGGATGCTCGTTTGTGATTATATACTTAAATCATGAATTCATAATGCAAGATTTAATATCACATATTTTTATATAATTGCATTAATAAATTTAACTAACTCCCACAATTATAATATTATGATATTGTTCCATAAATGGTAGTATACATGGGAGAATGGATAAAATAGACCCAACGGACTGATATTCTACGTAGTGTGTAATAACCATAGATCACGTATAGTATTTGGATCATATGATTCACCAATTTCTATTTTATATATATTAGAATTTAGGTCACATATACTTTAATGATACCTTCCCCCATACTCAAACCTGAAATACCAATGAAAATAGTATTAAGAGTGAAGGATAATGAGGAAAAATAGGCTTGTAATGTATGTTAAACATATAATGAAATTCATGAATTAGAAGGGCTAAAAAATGGAAAATATAATAGTAATAATAAATTAAAAATTTACTAATGAAAAAATTTCCTCAATCACATCAAGAAAATTAGGATATATAAATCATTGAAAAAAATAAATCAGATGTTCAAATGAACACCAAATTTCTAAGACTCTCTTAAGAATAAGATGCTATTATGATGAATTTCTCAAAATGATTCAAAACACCATAAATGACTAAAATATTATTAGTCAGTGATTCAGGGTCATGGATATAAAAATTCATTCGTATTCATAAAAATTATTGAAAATAAAATTCAACAAAAAACAAAATCCAAAACACTCATTTAAAATATGTTTCTCTGTAAAAAATGAAAAATACCCCAAAATCATTAATGAGTGAAAAATTATATGAATATTCATTGAAAGTCATTATTCCTAAAAATTAAAAATAAAAAAAACAAAAAACATTCAAAATATACTGATGCACCCCATACTTAAATTTATATATCATTCATTTAAACTCATAAAAATTAATATATAATGCTCTAAAAAGTGAAATAAGGGAGGTACATTACCCAAAAATATTTTCTACTGGCAGCCTTGAGATAATCTCCTAATTTCTTCCACTCTCTAAAAAATAATACAAGATAAAAATAAAATAAAATAAATATAAAATCGAGTGAAAGAGAAATAAATAATGGCAAATAACATGGTTTAGGCCCATCCAAGTGGGTTCTACAATTTTATCACCCCTAGTCGGGATATTTTGGTCTTTTAGCCAAAATATAAATTTTGATCCTCTATAATTTAATAAAATTACACCACCTTACTGGTGTATTCTTATATTGGATATATATATAGACGATTTTTTATTCTAATTTCTCCATGATTTTGGGTTCACATACCTTTTCCTTACTAAAAATCCAACAAATATTATTCCAAGTAATTTTAATCTCCTATAATTACATTATCAAACATGTATACATTAGGAAACTATTCAAAAAATGGTTGTATAAGGTAGAATAGAAATTGAATTATCTACCTCATTCCTCCTGGGGTTCATAGTATATAAGTGTTGCTAAAAAAATATTCAATTATTATTTAACTTGTTTTTTGTTTTATCTTCAGGGATTTGATCCTATTGGAAAAAGTGGAAATGATATTCATTTTCTCACTCACTACTTCTATCAATATAATATTTTCATCCTGCATTATATTTTTTATGAATTTTTATATTAAATTATTCATCCCAACTAGACTCATCCATATTATTTATTGGATAAACATACGAAAAGTGACTATATAAGATTGCATATTCCAATAAAATAATTGGTATCAAATTAGGTTCTTTATTGGTTTTTTAAATTTTTTATTCAATTATTTGTTTGAAAAATAATCATTTAATGTTTTGAGACTCCCAAAAATTTGGTCAAAATATATATTTGTGATTTTAAATTAATCACTATTAATAAACTTTTATTTTCATCAGAATGAAACATATCATGCACCCTAGGGTCGATCTCTCATGGATTCCACTTACAAAAAGATAATTACAATTCTTTATATTTACAATCCTAAATATAAAAAAATTAATATATTCAATTATAATGCGGGTTTAATAATAAAATTTAATATACACACTTATATAAATGAAAATACATATGTTGAAATGTAGACAGAATGTAGTTATTAGTAATAAAAAGAAATAGAAGACGATCTATTTTTACTTGGACAATACAAAAAATATGACCTATACAAACAATAAATTTTTGTCAAAAAAATTTTTTTTTGGTAAAAATGATCATTTCCAATAGTTATATTATTCTGTTTTTTATTTTTTATAAGTACCAAAAACTATTTTTACCAACATATACATCTGTTAGTATTAATTATCTTATACCAAAATATCATTTATTATCAATTGGATTTGTTAATACTTCTTTGAGACACCAAAACTCATCTTAAAAACAAATGAATATATTTTTATCAATTATTTTTTATAAAATATATTTTACTATTATACAAAACAAATTATAAGAAATTATTCAACATCAAAAAATATTTTACTAATAAATTAATATATATGTATTTTGCCTATTTTTTATTAAAAACAAGTCATTTGTCCAAAATAATATGATCATATATATTGAATTGAAATATTTATAATTTAATAATGTTTTATGATATTAATATATAAAATTTAAAACTACAAATGAATGAATCAAACATATATTGATTCTAACAAAAATATTTATGAACTTATAAAGTTAAAATTATTAAATTTGATATATTTAACTTATGTAATTTATTTTTAAAATATATAATTTTTATAATAATTAAAAAATTATTTATTAATATCATACTACAAATAATCGTGCACCGTTTAATAATATCATCTTTCGAATAATCACATTCCCCAACTCAATATCGTGGGGCGTTCATTCCCAAATCCCATAACCCAATAACCAAAAATATACTAAGGGATTCAATCCTCTATACTTAATCTCATTATTCATCCCACACTATCTCATCGCCACATTTTTTATCCAACATTGTCTCATCCACGTAGTGTTAAACCTTTCATTTCATCTCCACATGGATCGTCATTTTTGTTCATCATCGCAGGGTTCTCCCTTTTGGGACATCGTTCTAATGCTCATTCCCATTCGAAATACACCCAAAATTTGGTAATCATTCCAACACCCCCAATATTTGGTAATATTTAACCCCCCCTTCTACTCATCCCCACACCATTCCTCACAAGCTATATTCCCTTCAATCAATTTTTCCCTTTGTTTATCGATCTCATTCCCTCAAGAAGAACTAATTATAAGTTAAAAAATATGAAATTTCTATTATGAGTTTCCTATTCTGTGCTAAAAAATTCTAGTGAATGAAACACCCACATAATTTTAATATTGAACAATCTCTATTTTAGGTCTCATTATAGGTATAGATGTAATTTTTATTTATCAATACTTTCCATTCTATTAATTATAGTAGATCATACGTTCCACATAGAAATTTCACATCAGAAATTAATGGAAATTTAATGTATTATATATGAATGTACTCAAAATAATCATATTAGGATATTTATTCTTAATTATTTGAATAATGATTATTAATTTTATATAACATTACAATTCATTTTTTTGATTTTTCTTAAGAAAAACCAAAATGAAGTTCCTTTTCATGATTAATGTATGACTCCATTTCATTATTATTTGTAATTTCATTATATTCATATCATTATTTCAATTGATTAATATGATATTTAATTTAATAACTTGAGTCCATATTATTATGAGTTTTTTCAATGCATTCCATATTGATTTCATTAGTTGAAAGACGCCAAAAATTGATTATCTATGTTGAATTTAACTTATATTTAGTACATTACAATGATATGTTTACATAATTATAAATTTTTTTAATCATATTTTTTCATGGTAGTGGCATCATATTTTTGGGTTGTTTTCTGGTTCATTTTTATGTAATGGACATGTTGGGGTTCCATGGTTTTACTAGAAGATGATTATTGGAATCTGGAAGTCATGTTTGGTGGTAATTTTTTTTGTGATTCATGTTAATTTTGGTGTTTATAGACCATCCATGTACCTTTTGTAGTGTTAATTTTGTGAAGAGTTGAATTAGAAACCATGAGGTGAATAATTGAAGGTGATCTGGGTGATTGATGGAATCCATGTTTCTAGATTCATTACCTTCAACAATAAGGTTTTATAAATTATTTATTTCTATATTTTTCTCATATTGATCTACTTGTATAAAATATTAAGGATGATGTTGTCAGAAAAAATATGTGATAATATTGAGATTTAATTATTATTATCATTTATATTTCATTTATAGTATTATAAAACGGAGCCTAACTATGATGCTCATTTCTTGTTAGAGGCCTCATATTTTTGGTTTATGCTCTATTTCATATAGATATAATTAATATATTGTGGTTTTATAATTTTAATAGAGGTTGATCCTTGGAATTTGTTCTGGTTTCTCAGTTGGATTTTTTCGGTGATTCATGATAATTGTGTTTCTTATTGACCATTCATGGTATTTTACATGGTATTACATTATGTTTTTTAAATTCAATTAACATTTATATTTAGAGTATATAATAGTAATTGTTTTTAAAATTCATTCCTAATCGATTTTATTAGTTAAAATGCATGTCGTAGTTGATGTGTATATTGAATTGCGTTTATATTTGGAACACCACCATTCGATGTTCATGTGATTAAAAACTACTGTTTCATGTAATTGAATCATAGTTTATTTTAGTATTCAAAATTATTATTTTTATATGTTATTTACATGGAGGATACTTGGAATTGAAGATGGAAAAAATTTCAAACTTCACCAAATGGGATAAGGATCATTTTACATATAAATTTCAAAAGAAATCAACCTCAATAAGTTACATTAAGGATAAGTACAAGTTATTTGTTATAAATAATTATTTTAAATTATAGTTTGAGCTCTGTGATAGTCATGGTAGTAATTTCTAGAGTGACACTGTAATTATTAGGCTATTCAGATATGTCATAATATTTTTAAGGGAATATATTTTTATAAGGAGGCTATTGCAGTAGAGGTTATATATTAAAAATAGTTCACAAGTATAGATTCACTTCTAGTTTGTGTTGTCGCTGGTTTATTCTCATGGTCATTACTGGATCTAATTCAATTTTTTGGCTCTTAATTGAAGTTGTTATATTATTTCTATTCATTGTGATTTTTGGGTTGTTTTATGTTCATGAAAAGGGAACTGTAGAAACTACATTCAAGACTCCTAGTTTTATGGGTCTAGATAAATGTAATATAGTCTAGTGACACAGCTGTATTTTTGTACATGTTGAAGTGTTAAATATCTCTTTTCTGTTTTTTCCAATGATTTTTTTTATGAGTATCTAGTGCATCTATGAATAAAATAGAGACCATAAAGGTGCTTTTGTCATGTTATTATTGATATTAATTTAGAATTTAGATGACTCTGATTTATGAACCTGGTGACTGAAGTATAAAATGTGTTTGTGGCTCCTGCAGCTGTATGGAGGATATTTTCAAGATCATTTTTATTCTTGTATGATTATGTTGTTTTACGATGGATATTCTTGTTTTCTCTTTGGGAAGTTCGCTGCACGTATGGAACTGAGTTTCTTTAGATTTATTTTGGTAATTTGAAAACTCTTCCTATGATTTTCTTGGTAAATACTTGATTTAATGTCTGACATAGCAATAGTGTTGTGGAGACTCAAGAGATGATGAATTCATGGAATGAAGGAGTCTTTGTATTTCTGACTAAAAGTGTTTTTCTGGTAGGGTAGTTAGCATTACAAGATACATACAAGGTGTATAAAGATATTCCTCACTCAAGGATATTTAAGAAAAGCCTATTCATGAACTAGTTTAGTTGAAGCGAGACGTCAGATAAGAAGTATATCTATAATTAAATGACATGAAAAATAGTCATAGATATTGATTTTTTATTTAACATAAGTTTTTGGGTGGTACAAATATATGATTTTGAATCAGGATAGCTTGTTGGGGAGTTATTTAACAAAATTAAAAGGAATGAGGCATTCTAGACCACACCATATAGGGATGATGATTCCATGAGAGGTTCTTTAACCCTAGAATTTAGATGGTGATGAATCCAAACTAAACATTTCAATCATCATATTGGGGAATTCATGACATCATCCTAGAATGTTATAAATAGTAAATATATGGGAGTTTTCACTTATTTAATCCACCCCTCACACCATCACTTAATCATGATTTAGAGCAATTTGAACTATGATGTTGCAATTAATATTTTTTGTTATCTTTTATGAATGAGTTTTTTTATGCTGGTAACCTTTTTCTATTTGTTATATGAATGATGATTATTTGTTCAATTAAATTAGTAGAACAATATCTCTATTTAGGGGATATTTCATTCATTCACATCAGTTTTTATGGGCCTTTAATATTAATTATGTTGTGTATGCTATTAAAAGACATTTTGAACATAAAACTACAAAAATAAAAACGTGAATAATACTAGTTAGATACGTCTTATGTCATGTACCAGGAATTATTTTTACCAAAATAATTTTGATAGTGAGCTTGATTTGGATTATTTTTCCACTATACATGAATTCATAAAGGTTCTTATAGGCCATCCATTGACTTTTGTAGGTGTTTTTAGTGTGAAGAGCTAAACTGGCTAGCTTGAGAAAAATATTTGAAGGTGATTAAGGTTAGTGAAGGTTCCACGATAACCTTCAACTATAAGGTTTTTATTCTTCGATTTTTTTCTCTTCATTTTCTTGTTTCAATCAGTATTTGTGTACAAATTTTTTTATTCTAATTTCTTAAAACCATTTGGGCAAAAAAAATTACAAAATTAATCTTATTTATTGTTTTAATTTTTTTATTTTTTCATGTTCTTACTGATGATACATAGATGATTGTAGAAAATATATATATATTATTTTACTTTATGATTATTGTTAAATTTATTTAATATAAGAATAAACTGAATATAAAGGAAATGTTTTATAAAAAACTATTTGTATGCTCAAAATGGTGATTTAAGATAATATATTATATTAATTAAAATTAATTAGTGATTTTAATGATGTATATATATATATAATATTAGTAAATTATTTTTTATATTAATCAAATAGATTTTACAATCATAAGATAATATGAAACCCCATATTACTCCTAAAAGTACTATGTTTTTATAATGATTTTTCCACATATTTTAAATAAAAAATTATGAACTTTTATAGAATATATATTTCAACATAAACGTAATCTATGAAATTGAATCATAAAAATTTGGTCAGGTTATATTTTTTCCATTTTAAATGAAGTTTCATTTTAAATAATTAGATGAAAAAAAAACAGTTCAAACCCAGTTTTTATCCAAATTTATTAATAAAAATAAAATAAATTTATTTTTATAAAATTTCTAGATATTTAAAATCGTAATAAATTAACCCATTTTAGTTCATTAGAATCAATTTCAATTTGATATTGGATATAAAAACATAGCGATCTATTAGATGTTTTTTACATTAAAAACTTGCATTCTCGTCTAATTTATAATATTAAATTTAAATTAATTTCTATAACATTTTTGATTATATTTTTTAAAAATTCATTTCATATATGGAATTAATATAATTTATAAATATAGATAAAATTAAAACTGGTATTTTCTATAAATATTAGTTAATGTTATTAAATTTAATTATATCTATTATGGTGAAATTATGTTTATTAAATGACTAAACATTAATCAAAAAGGTAAAAATGACATATAAACTTTCTTAAAATCAATTTGTGGGGAATATATGAACTATAACATGAATTGTATTAAATTTGGACAACAATTTTATCCAATTTTAATGAAGACATATTAGTCGATTCCCTTTCCCAAAATTTACAGGAGTGCCACTCCCCCTACACAACAAAATGACATCCCCCAACCATGTTCTCAATCCTCTCTTGCTACATTGGATTGAACAATATCATACCAAATAGATACTAAAAACCTTGAATTATCCTTGAAGCCTAATATTTTTAAAAAATCCATCAATGGGGTCTATATATTGTAATTCAGAAGTAGTAACTGATTAAGAGGTAATATATTTCCTCAAACTCTCTAGTTACATTTCCATTCTCCACCCCCTCAAATAATATTATTCCATGAGTATATAGAATCACCAGTATCATAAATATAAAATAATTTTTTATTATTGGATTTCGACATATAATCTCACCCACATCCATCTAAAGGGTAACAAACATATTTTTTATGTTTAAGACAGTCTACCGCCTCCCGAAAATATTATTGTTCATTCTTCAGTTACCACCATTCATAATGTTAATTATAATGGAAAATATATTTATATATGATGATAATATTTTATTCATTGATATTTCATTTTTTTATAACATAAACCCATATACTTTCAATTTTATTTATATATGATATTGTCATTTGTGGATGTGTGGACTACAACCACGAAATTGGGAGGTGATTCATTCAAAGGATACATGGAATTCATAAAAGATTGTTATAATTAAATATATGAGACATAAAAAAATTAATTTTATATTCATGAAATAATTACCTTTATAGATATATAATATATGATATATATCATTTTCTATTACACCTAGAGACACTTAAAAAGGTATAACGTCACTGATGGATGGGTGGAATACCACTCCATTAACATGATCTGATAACTTTTACATCACAAGAATTATATATATAAGTATATATTATTAAATAACATGTTAATTATAATATAATTATCATTAAATAATGATATTTTGTACTTTCCTTTTTTCCATAACGATCGCGGAAAATGGTAATATTACTCATGCTTACAAAAGACCTTCAATCTCCATGTTTAAAACATTTATTCCTTAGTAAAAACCAATTATATGTTGTATTATGAACCATTATCATGAGACCTTGGAACATACCTTTTTATATATTATAGATGATTTATTATGATCCATTATCATGATGTGGGTTATCAAACATTGTAAATATAAAACAACCAATAACATCTATTGAATTTCAATTTCGAGGAGGCAATTTAATTACGGTGAGAAGAATGTGACACCCCTAAAAATCAAATTTATGAACATTGTATTCAATAACACGTATGAAATGCAACACCAAGAATGTAAGGAAAGATAATATCATGAAACTTTATAATATATTAACTATTATAAATAAATTAAATCTATAATTTAGATTTAAATTCCTATGGTACAGAGTTAGCATGCAATAAATACAATAATGAGTTTTTTCAATGCCTTGTGTTACATGCAAGACTGAGTCTTTATGAATAATGATATACTATTAAAACATTATTATTAAATAAAATATGGCTTAACAAATCCATTGAATTTGATGTTATAAATAGTTTTGACTAGATTATTAATATATGATTTTAAAAATATAAATGAATACACTAGTTTCAAAATGAATTAGAAATACATATAAGAATAAATTGAATATAAATAGAATATTTTTTTACAAAACTATTTTTATGTTCTGTAGGGTTTTTATCATAATATATTAACTTAATTACAATTAATGTGTTTTTTTAATTAAATAAATATATTATATATTCGATAAAAAATTTATATTCATCCAATATGTTTGATAAGCATAAGATAATAATAAATTCTATATTACACGTAAAATATAATATTTTTATGAATGTAGTTTCTCCAAATTTTAATGGAGATCCAATTTAAAGTAAAATTTTTCGAACTATTATAGAATATTTATGTCCAATTAAACATCATATTTGATATAGAAACATAAAATTTTTGTCAGGGTAATTTTTATGTTTTTTCTGTGAAGTTTCATTTTATAAGGAATATTGAAATACAATGAATATTAGTTCAAAACTACTTTTTCAGGTAATTTATTTATAATTTTTCATTAGATTTAAATTTGTTTTTTATTTTTCATTTTATCAAATTGGAATACATTAATATAATTTTGGTCATTATAATCAATTTAAATTTTAAATTTAATATAAAACATAAAAATCTTTTTGACATTTTTACTTTCAATCCTATTATTGGTGTCCTCTCTATATTAATAAACATATATTAATTTCTACCACTTATATTATTAGATTTTTGATAAATTTATTCAATAAATAGAATCACTATAATATATAATTTCTATTAAGTTCAAAATATTTTTTGACCAAAATTATTAATGAATGTAAATGAAATTAATTGCGAAGATTAAGGTGAAATGAAGCTTAATAATGTAGTAAAACATAATCTTAAGGTGAAAATGATCTATAAACATTGCTAAAAGCCATCATTTTTCCATATTCAACAATTTAATCCCTTTTATGGAATTCTTACCATTATATGATCCTATTTCATGTAACGACCCAGACCCCCAGAAGCCCAAAGCCGGTGTCTACTATCAATTACATTGGAATGATTTCAAGGAATCTAATCTTAAAGTACTGATCAGTTTAGAATTCATAGAAATCCAGATACATACATGAGAATATTATTTAAAATTTAGGCACTAATAAAAACATATTGGTTTTCTTTTAAATTGATAGATAACATTGAGAAAAAATCTATCCATTTAGTATATTCACACAAATCATTTATATTATGCATCTTGGATTTAATGAGAAAGAATTATAATAAGGGTTATATCAAATACACATTAAGGGAAATTTATAGTGGAATCCATAATGAATCAATGAGAATTATAAATATGGAAAGGTAAATAACATGAAATATAGGCCATACAAATAACTAGATAAGGAAACATAAAATTAATAAGGTATGAAAATTAAACACACACCATTCATCAATGAAATGAAATGAAATCCATCCATAGATCGGTTAATAAAATATATGATGGATGAATAATAACTAAAATTACCATGATGGAAATGCTCCCTTATTTTACATCAAGTCTAAGATGCAAGAGAACCTATTACTGTCAAGTCCTTTTATAGGAATGTTTAAAACTATTGGTAGAAACCCATTTGCATAATTATTTGTCTCATGAGTACTTGTCAATTCATTGGGAAGATATAAAAATTCAAAGATACCCTAGTAATTTTTATTCAAAAGAATTATTCATATTGAATAATTTTTATAAATGATATTCCTTATCAAATATCTATGTTGAATTGGGAATACATTTTTATCAATAATTCCATAATTAATCAAGTAATTTTACAAATAACCACCATATGAATAATGTTATAAAGTTTATGGAATAAAAATATCAATGTTATTAGTGTGTGTATATTTAATTAAATATCCAATGATAATTTATTACAGAAAATTTATTGTTCCAAGGGAACGTTAACAATCAAAAATGGAAGTGAGTTTAAGAACATTCTTCGCGAGACTAGTCTTTAAACATTCCAATGTGTCATATACCACATTAAAAAATTTAAATCAAAATGTCATGAAGGAATAAAATAAAATAAAATTCATAATATCATGATAGTAAGGATATTAATGATATATCAGGTAATGGGTTTCATGTGCACTATATAAAATAAACTACATTCATAACCACAATTTACCCTCAAGGGAATGTAAATTGAGCTGAAAATCAATTACATATGAATAGAAAGACTCAAAAGTCATAATAATAAAACGATACATCTAAATAAGTTGATGATAAATTAACTAATGAGATTATATAACAAAATGGCCAATAAGAACACCAAAAAAATTAATAAGTGGTCAATATGAAATTTATCTCTTGGAAGTAAAAAAGTGAGATGCAAATCCTTACAGAGTATTCTTTCGGGTGAATGTCATATAACTTAATGTATAATTAACATATGTTAAATTTATAATTTCATCAGAACATTTTCAGTTTTTATAATTATATTTATATCACTTATTAACATGTTTTTTGCAACTAGATAAGCAATTAAGTCTATGTCAAGTGTTTTTGACCAAAATTGTTTTATGTGTCAAAACAACTATTGTTGGTCCACTATTGTCAATGAATAATCAAATAACATATTCAAAATAATAACCATGAAATAATTATCTAAATTATACATTATGTATTCTTTTAAAATTAATCAATATTTATGTTTATAAAAATTACCCTACGTTACAATCATAGAGAAGGTAGGTCATACTTACACATGAGTAACAATCCAATTTTTAAATGATTATTTTAGAAAGAAGGGAATTACCTCAAAACATTCTAGATTTATAATTACATAATACAGAACATATTATTTAATCATATATACTTTTATATATAATTATGTGATTTAAATAGAATCACATCATGTTGAGGAGGCGATAGTCCACACATCCACAGATGATGTTATCACTTTTTTATGTCTATGAATGGGTACTAAAACAGAATATATATATATATATATTATAGAAACATAATTATTTAATTAATAAATTATTTATGCTTTTCATGTCACTTATGATTAATTGTAAAATTAATTTATACATTCCATTTATCATGTGAACTGATCACATCGCTTTGTGGGGTGGTAGTCCACATTTCCTCAAATGATGTTATCATATTCACATAAATTTAAAGTATTATAATTATGTATTATAAAATGAATAAATAAGTGTATATTCATAATAAATACCTTACATAACATATATGAATAACGTTTCCATCATATTGTCCGCCATGAGAGGCAGTAAGAGAAAATTGAAAAATCATCGTTTCATGATATAATAGTTCATCGTACATTGAAATATTAAGTTTGATACCATTAGATGTATTTATATGTATTTTTAGATTGTATAATTGGAATTAAAAAAATAAAAATATCATTTCTATACTGTTGATGTGTTACAATAATAGATAAAAAGTATTTTAGGAGGTTGAGAAAATTATTGAAACTAAAAATCATGAGAGAATACATGACCTCTTAATAGGGTAACTACTTTTGGTTTGAACCAAAATCGTCCTCAAATTTATTTCTACCAATATTACAACATATAAGTCAAGGGGGTATTTTGGAAGAATATTTGGTCTGGTAATAGATAATCCTAAGTGTTTTGAGAGTTTTGAAGAAGTGGGAGTGGTGGTGACATTTTAAAGGGAAAGAAAAAGAATAACATGGAATTATTGGAAATAAGTTTGGTGTGAACATGTTATTACCTAAAAAAATAAAAAATAAAAAATTAAATATTTTAACATTAATGGAATAATTATGGATAGAAAATATGTTTTGGACAAGGTTCGAGGTTATTTGGGCTCTTAAGATAAAGGTTTAGTCCTTTTTAGAGCTGAATTTAACCTTAATAATTAGAAATAATTTAATTCTCATTCACTAATATTTTTTGTCAAAAACAGAGTTGGTCATATTAGATATTAGATATTATTATGATTAAAATTATGTAATACATATGTCAAAATTTCAATATGACAAGTGATATAAATTAAATTAAAATTAACCCTTGAGACGGGATGATAATGAATGTTTTCGATGTAAAAACGTCTAAATGTTTTCTATGTTTTTGTAATAAACTTGAAAGATCAATTAATCCTAACAACCTATATTGTATTCATTTATAAAAATATTATCTAATTAATTATTACAAAAAATTGAAAACATAACCTATCCTTATAAATAAATTAGATTAAAATGTAGTGTTGATCTAAAATTACGTGTTTTCACTATTCATTAAAAAATGAAATGTCTCGAAAAAATATCAAACATTCACTCTTTCACAACTATTTCATTCCCTTTAAAATAAAAATATTATATCAACATATTAAATGAGTTAAAGTGTAAAAATTCATATTTAAAATATGTTTTCCATTAAAAATGGGGAGAATATAATATAGAAAAATATTGGTTATTATGTTTAAAATATGGTTTGTTATCATATTATGTATATAAAATACAATGGTTGAATATCAAAAAAAATATATTCAATATCTAAATATATATTTCTATAATATAAACCATCAATTATACATAATTATGTTTAATAATATAAAAATATATTGGAATCATAATAATAATATTTATTTTTATATCCAATTGGTTCTTATTTTAATTTCTTATTAATTAGAAACCCATGAACTCATTTTATATTTATATAAACCATATAATTTCATATTTTATTTATGAATATTCATAATAGTTAATATAATATCTAGTTTATATCATATTATATTAAATAATAATATATTAATAATATATTGTTATTTGGTGAAACTCACCCTCGCATATAACACAAACTGTGGAGGAAGCTCACTATTTTCTGTATTGTAATCTATCGAGGAAGTTCACTCTTCAGTGTAATTCATGCTATCTGGGTAGGTATATTTTCTTGAAACGTAAGTTAACATGGTGTACCATGCATTAAAATATATGTAAAATCAATTTTAAATAATAAATATATTGTAATGTATCAGGATATTACATTACATACTTGGTGTTTCATGTCATACATGTTATCGAAAACAATGTTCATACATACAATTTTTAGAGCGTCAAATTCTCCCCATCATATTTAAATTGATACATTTTAATTTAAACAAGGGAATGGTGATAAATTATTTTATCTTCCCCATTTTGATATCCCACATCGTGGGAAGGGTTAGTAAAATATCCTATTGAAAAGTGATAAGTCGATGTATAGAGGTCACATGGACTACCATGTTATAAGGTCTCTATATAATTGAACATTAGTGGGAAGTTGGGAAACATACATGAAGGAATAAATTTAAATATTTATATAGAGTGAATTTGGTTATCAATCACAAACTAGTGAATGAAAAATGGAAGGATGAGAGCCTAAAATCCATAAATCTATAATGATTTAGAAGGCCTTTAGTTTAATAGATATTTTGGTATTAGGAAAAATTTTACTTATAATCAATTTTACTAATGCTGGGTTATTCGTTTGAGAACCATGAATATAATGAAATATTCTTATATGATAGGTTTCAATCTCATATAAGGAATCCTAAAATTTTCTTTTCCTTTTTTCAAATTAGAAATCATAACTTTACTCCCAATTAATTAGTTACAATAAAAGAAATTTTCTTATTCCAAAAGCACTAAAAGTTACTTTTAAACAATCATAACTGGAATTTGCCAATTCATGAACCATGTATCACTAATAGGGGGTGGGGTGACTTAGTGATATCTTTCAATTTTATGTTTCTTTCTTTTTTGAACATCATTTTCCTCATGTTAAAGATTTTTTTCCTTGATAAACACAATAAAAACACACATCCATAGGAACACAATATTTACAAGGTTCACTACTCAACAAGAGTAGCTACGTCCATGATATTGTACGGAAACCACACCGTAACACAAAATTCAAAAGAAAATAAATCCTTTAGAGTGGAGTAAGTCAATTTCGAAATACACATACCCTAGTGTAGCCTGTGAATAACAATCCTCATGAGTGCGTGGACCCATTTGTCACAAATATGGAAAAAAACATTGTTCTTGTTCTTCTTAATCAGATTTTACAGTTAGATGATTAAAATAATTTTTTCTATCTCCTACCAAAAAGCTACTAAGAACCTCATTCCACACAAATAACTATTTGTGCTGAATAAAAATCATTTGGGCACACATTTATGAAACATTCATGCAACTTTTTTCCTCATGTTCAATATTTAAATTTTTTCACAAAACAGCACTGGCTTTTAACATTAAGCATGCATGCAACTTCCTTTATATCATGAAATGATATTTATTTTTCACTACCTTTTTTACATAAAATTATTAAACACTTCAGAGCATCAAATTTCCCTATTTTTTGAGCTTACTGAATTAAATGGTGTAAAATCGTATTTACATGCACCACCGACACCCGTTCACAAAATCACTAATGTGTCGCACAAGATCCTGACGCGTCGCAAAAAAATATTTTTTAGAATCAAATTGTGCGTGCATTTATCATTCAAAAAAACCTCATCATTTATGAAAATATTGAATATTTTAAGAATTTCATTCCTTTTCATGTTTTCTTTTTTCTGACCTCAAATCAAAATATACACCCAATATTCCAAACTCCCATCACTCATGTACGCAACAACCAATATTTCATGTGAATATTTTTTTTTACATATTTTTATGTTCAGATCATAGAATGCCACACAGGTGCCAGATATCAATCCATCTTTAATCTGGCATGAAATATTATATTCCAATATCACATTTCTCTGGCTCCCTATTTTCATCCATCAATAATAGAAAAACATTGGAAAATAGATGCACCTTATGATGTGCATCATCAGGAACACCAATTCTTCTTCATTATCCTCTAGATTATTCAACAATCAATTACTTTTGTCATGAAACATATCTACCATGATATATAATCTTCGATCGAACACTTTTAGCATTTTAATATTTTCATAAAAAAAGAAAGAAACCTTCATATCTTATGCTAGCATCTTTCCCTCTAATAAAAACTAAATATTATTATTAGCACCTTTACTCGCCCTTTATTTTATAAGTCTTACACCACATTTTCTACAATATATTGATATTTGGTAAATACAAATCATCAAAGCATCAATTTTTCTATGTACTTTTCAAAACGAATTGATTTTTCTACATTGACAACAAAAGACAACGCTCTTAAGAAGAAAACTCTTTTAACATCCTTCTACAACAAACATGGTCCCAAAAACATCCCTCTTTGGATTCTGTTTCCAAAAAAGATTTATAAATCACTAAAATTTGTATCCTCAAGTAATGGATTACATATCATCAAATCTAAGCCTATGTGAGCTAACTAATTATAGGAAATAATAATTATTGACAGATAAAATGAAGCTGTCCAAAAGTAGGGTCTATGTTATTTCATCATAAATTTTGAGAATGTCTTCCAAGATTATACCTCATCATTCTTCAATTCTATGACATTCCTGAATTTCAAAATTTTTGTTTCCTACCACCACTATACAAAATATATATAACATTTCAAATGTTTTCATGATGGATTCACAGCATACCCATAACTCTCCATTTATGCATCCCCATTAGGATTGATTTATGAAATAATTATCCCCCTTGAAAACACAATCAAATGTTAAGATGATATAGTGGATAAAAAAACACATACCTCATCCTTGATGAGAAGGAGGTTAGACACCCATGTTCATCATCAATTAAGAAAATGGTTCTTTAGTAATGGTTTCATGAATATTTTAGTAACTTCTTACAATGTTGCAATGTACTCTAGATTCAATTAATTCTTCTCTTCATGTTCTTTTATGATGTGGAAATTCATGTCAACATGTTTCAAACGAGAATGTTGTACTGAATTACTTATATGATTGATTTCACATTGATCATCACATCTCCAGAGTAAGGGTAGTTTTACATCAACAAGTATATCTTCAAAATTATTCTATGTCCACCGTAGTTGGGTAGAAAGTTTCATAACAACAACACACTTCGCTTCACCTGTGCTAAGAGAAACTAAATTCTGTTTCATTGCATAAAAACTAATGAAAATATTCCCAAAAATGAAAATTTCTCCATATGTTGATCTTTTATCATCAATGTTTCCTTCCCAATCAACATCTGAATACCAGAATAGATGAATATTTTTTGATCAATCATACATGATTCCCAAATTTTTTGTTCCTTTGATATTTCTGATAACTCATCTTCTAGTAATCAAATGTGATTCTTTAGGAGGGATCTGAAATATTTCACAAAATGTAATGTCATAGAAGATATCATGTCATGGAGAAGTGAAATAAAATAGACTTATAAAATTCTTTCAAAAAATCTTATAATCAACTTCCTTTCCTTCTATATCTTTAGAAAACATTTTTTAAACAAATTCTTTTCAGAAATGGGTCTAAAATTTTCCATTACAATCTTCGTCAGATGTTTCATAGCAAAAAATACTTGAGAAACAAAACTATGTTTACTCTTCTATGAAACTTAAACCTGATAAATTATTTCATTTTTCCCAGCATGGACTTCTCAAATGCCTTCTTCATCTCTTTATCAAATCATTTAAATGATATTTCATTATCTACATCAAAGATAGTGTCATCAACATAAATAACATTGATGAGAGAAAACTTCTGACATTCTTTGATGTAATTATTTCATTCAAATATACATTTCATAAAATTCATCTTCCTCAAGAATGTATCTAATTTACAATATCCTTCCCTATGAGTATGTTTAAGCCCACAAAAATCCATCTTCAACCTGCATACATAACTTTCATCATTCCTAATAACAAATTCACAAGTTTGATCAATGTAAACTTCCTCATCATTATAATTATTCATGAATGCATATTTTACATCCATTTGAATGATTTTGTAACTTTGTTTTGTATCAATATAATTAAAGATTCTTATGGTTTCTATCTTTCCCACCGAAGAAATTTATTCATCAAAATTAATGCCTTCAACTTGTGAATACCCTTTGCAAACCAATCTTGATTTTTTTATTATGACATCAACTTAATTATTCAAGTTATTCCAGAAAATCCACTTTGTAACAATAATTTTCTAGTTTTCTAGCTTGGGTACAAGTTCCCAAGTACCACTCTTCTCTAGATCATCATGCTCTTAATTCATAGCCTAATCACTTTCTGGATTCTCAAATGGACCATTTTCTTCATTCGGTTCATCTTTCAAATTAAGAGTAGTGTGTGTTATATAATTCATTGTTCTTCTTGTTTGAAACCTCTTATGTTGATCTCTAATAATGTTCGTAGACACTACTTGCATACGAATACTAGGATGATATGTTTTAATTTCATCCTCATCCCATGTCATTTTGGAGTCGTATTCATTTTATTTAATAGGATTAACAAAGTCTGTAGCATTATCAGAATTGGTAACAAAATCATCATTATCCTTCTCAACTTCTACATAATCATATGATTGATTTTAATTCACAAAATTTTATTCAACATTCACATATAGGGAATCAATAATTCTTCCTATTTCTTTGTTGAGACTTATATATCCTCTTCTTTCTGGAGTATATCAAAGAAAAAATACATCATCCCCCTTTTTCTAAAACATTCCAAGGTTTTGACTTTTCTTATTCATTGAGACTTATATATCCTCTTATTTCTTTTTTATCTTGTTTTTTAACCTCACCACACATTAAATTAGATATGAATGTATATATACCTAACAAATTAGTTTTTCAATTAGATTATTTTTTTTGGGATAATATCCAATAAATAGTGAAGTGAATGTTATGAAATTACCCTATTTGATCTAGTAAATTATATGATAATTTTCGGGTGTAGATAATATTTTTTTGTTGGTTTTGATGATAAGTGGAATTGATGTGTTGTATTGATTTGTAATCGTTATTATGTGAAGTTATTGTTATGGAAATAGTGTAAATATTGATCTTGTTGTAATGATGGGGGTAGGTTTTTGTGGTGTTGTTTGGAAATATTATATTTTTCTATAAATTATGTAATAAATTTTTAATTATGAATCTAAAATGGTATGTGTTGGAATGTGTAATTATATATTGATTTAAAATGATATGTTTCGTAAAATTGTTTCATGATTAATATAAAAATAATTTCATTAATAAATGAAAATAGTTGAATAATGAAAAACATGTAATATTTCATATAATGAAAATGAATGTGGAATTTGTTTTTTGTGTAATCAGGGTTCTGTGTTATTCATTTGGATGTGGAAGCTAATGTACTATATATTATGAGGCATTAGTAGTGTTATTATTAGTCGAGATAGTACTATTATTATAAAACCCTAGGTTTGGATTATGTGTCTGTGTTTGTGGATATTATATTATTTAATGTATTTGAATTTTGGTTTATCTACACACCCCACTCATGTCGAGAAAAATGTTTTGAAACCCAATTGTTTTTATGCAGGGGTGTTTTTTCCAACATTAAAATTTTAAGGATGGATGGATGGATAAACCATTTTCCATAACATCTATTCAATGTGAGGTTATTAGGGTTGTATTGTCATGGATTGTATATTATATTTTAGTTATGGTTTCTATTATTAGAAGATCAAATGTTTCTTAGTAAGAGTTTATCAAGGTTTTATGTGGTAAGGAGGCTTATGTCATTCATATTAATGATATCCAACAATTCATGTTATAGTGGTTGATATAAAATCTAATTGCCCAAGACATTTTTAGCTGATATGTGATGTGATTGACTTAGTTTTCCTCCCAGAATATGTAATTTGATGACCCATATTGATTGGGGTATGTTTTTTATAGATAATAGATGAGATCACTAATACATACAATGTTTGGGTTTGGGAGTTGAGAAATAATGGTAAAGTGGTGCACGATTCCCTTTTTGTCAATACTATTAATATGTTATAACAAAAATTGGATGAATTATTCTACGAACGTGTCTTAGTGAGGAGGATATTTTTATGTGACATATTTTTTTTCATGTTTTGTGTATTCCACTTTCCCACGAGTATATTAATATGATATTTTCACATGTACATGACAAACCAGGGGTATTATATAACTGTGAATACATGTTATTATCAACCCATGAATGCAGAAATTATTTTTAATGTTTTAAGAGGTACATTGTGAACTTATTTAGGAATTTATAGATCAGACATTAGAGTTTTTTTCCACTACCCTAGGACATTGTTTTATGTATTTTATGTGGATAATATTTGTATTATTTTACATTACACATTCATAATTTGTTATATTTTATGTATGTAAATTTTATATTACTTCATGGACTTGGTTGGTGGATTTTTATATTATCTCCTAATCTTATAATATTAAAATGGGCAATCCCTTATATATATCAGCATTTATATCCTCTATGTCAATATATGTCCTGGGTCATATTAAAGGCGATACACTAGTTTCATTACTTACCATTATCCATTTTCAAACTATTAGGAATTCATTTGGGGGATTTGGTCATTGGAAAGTGGAATAAATGGTTTTATTAGAGTGATATGAAGTATCATTTCAGTTATGAATAGTGATGGTTTCATGGGTTCAAGTGGAAATGATTTTAGTTAATTATGGTTTGTGAAATAGTCTCAGGAATACTGTCTAGGACATGGGATTTGATGGAGCCCAAGGTTCCTATAAATGGAATCTGATACCACCAAATTACCAAGTGAGGTGAAGCAACTTTTTGGGCATCTACATAGGTTAGTTACATGAATCTTTTTTTTTGTTTTTTTAATTGAGTGATATTGGGTAGTGAGTATTAATTAAATGATTTTTTATATAACTTTATACTATATGGATTAGAAAATATTGTTAATAGTTTTATTTATTAATCCTACAATTCATCAGTGTGTGGTTATAGATGGTGAGGGATAACAGAATGACTCGGTTGACCCCAGGATGATTCATCTGATAGAGGATGGTTTTCATTGTAATAGGATGTTCTGTGCCTTTCATCATAAATCAAAGGTGAAACATTTGTCAAAATCATTAATCTAGAGATAGAGTTCTTGTTGGAGAAGATAGATATTTCCTTCAAATTTATTTGTTTTAGAGTAGAGTAATCCATTTCGCTGGTAATCAGTTGGAAGAGGGGTAAAACACCTTAGTGGTGAGAGTTGTATATTTGTGAGAAAAAAAGATTGATATTTTGTTGGCTTAATTTTAGAAGTTGTTCCACTTGTAATTTTAGTCATCGACAACAAAGGTAGTGAAGATGTATAATTTTCTTCTATTTAGTATTGGTGGGTAAAAATGTGAGATCTTGGGATCATGTTGAAGGATCATGTTCATTTCACCATAGAACTGTTCCCCGATATAGAGTCTCATATACAATATATTGAGGAGGCACACTAGCCTTTTATCTTATATAATGTTACAAATTTTACATTTATAACATACATAGATTTAAAAAATTAGGTCGAAGTGATCAAGCATATGAACTCATGAAGATGTCTATTGTGATAGGGAAACCATCAGGGTACATTGAGTAACATTGGTTTTAGTGGAAGATTTCTGGTGGTAGGGCCTATTATGACCCAACAAATGGAGATTCCACCTATGTAGAATATAATATATAATTCATGGAGAAGTGGTTTTCATTAATTTACTAGACTATTTTAGCTCATGTTCTATGATCATTGGGTTTTTGGATTTTAATATAATACATTCAACATGGTTCTTAAATCATAGAATGTCTATGGTGGACTATTTTAGTGTCTTCCTCCATTGATACAACCAATGTTGTCATTTTACGTGATGGGGAATCAATTTAATTCTCTATTTAGAGGATATGTGTAAGGTAGATGTCAAACATATGATGTTACTCAATTTTATGGACCCCAACCGAAGCATGGTTATGGATGTGTTTTTCATTAATTATTCTGGGTATTCAGATGTTGATAGCTGCATGTTGGGGAGGATCCAACACAATATGGGTCACATTTTGTTATAGGTATGATTGGGTTTTCATTCATTGTCGTGTTTATATATATTTATTTGGAAAATTGTCCCATGTTTATTGAACCCAATATAGTATGTGCACTTGGACTAGTTGTAGAGAGGCTTCATATACAACTAGTGTACATTATTCTAGTTAGGTGCTGGAAAAGCATGTTCGATGTGTATTATGGATATTTAATTATTATTGGAATCATTTTTAATGTGCAATTGATTTCTTAGTAAAGAAACACCCATAATATTTTATCAATATCATCGACATATTGTATTATGTTTATGTTATTATCAACTACATCTATTATAGATTCATGTTATCAAATGCAGATGGTCAACATGTCATTTTCATTGGTGTTTGTAGTTTTCTAAAAAGTAGTAGATTATTGGAACACCATAAATTCAAGAGGAATGTGAATTTAGTTGAATCAATATATGTTGGGATAGAGGAGGCTCATAGTTTTATCTAATAATTTCTAAATATTATTCCTTCAGATGCTATAATCGCACCCACTCTTTAGGATATCCATTATGGGATATATTTTTATATATGAAATTCTATAATCATGAGGGATATTTATTATATATAACCCTATAAGATGATACTATGGATGATTCATATATATTATTTGATATCGAAGGATTCATCTGGCCTATTATATTACCATGGGGTTTTACAATGATATTATCCATGAAGGATGATGGTAGTCAGTAGTTGTGTACAGACTATAATTTTATGGACTATGTGAAGATCTAGAATCATTTTTCTCTAGTGAGGTTCAATGTTTAATTCTGCCAAATCAAAGGTGTGAGTTGAATTTATATGATTGATCAGTTGATCAGGTATCCCCAGTTGATCCATAAGGAGGGTGATATCCAAAAAAATTACTTCCAATATTTGTATAAGAACTATGTGTAAGTTCCATGTATTTTTATTATAATAATTATATATATCAATTAATATTAGTGAATATGATTTTAATTTTATGTTAACAACTATTCATTTCTTGAAATATTACATGGCACACAAAAATGGGTTTCTCTGAAATCTTATGTTGCACACAACATTGATTTATCCAAAAAAATATCACAATAATACTATTACTATTTAAAATTATTGTTAACACCAAGTTGTTGTAGTGGAGGGAATTAATAGTATAAACTGAATTTTGAAATATGGTTTATACATGGTTAAATAATAATTCATTGGTTAAAAGCGTCTTCTGAAATGGAAATAAAAACTGATTGAATATAAAAGATGTTTTTTATGAAAATCAACTTAAAATACAATAATTGTGTTTGTATATTTATGTAACTCTTTATGAAAATTTATTTAAGAAAAATATATTTTATATATTCAATAAAATGTTTTAAATTTATATTATGTGTTTTCTAGATATTATTTAAGACAAAAGTCAGTTTTTCTGATAAAAGACTTATAGTTCAAAATATATAGTTTTATCGCCTTTTGATGGATAATCATTTAAAAATTTAGTTTTGACACCATTATATGTTATATTAGAAAAAATAAAATAATTTTTTTAAGAGATAAATAAAAATTACCTTGGATGAATGTTTTATATTTTTTTGAAAACAATTATGTTTTAATGAATAGTAAAAATTTATTATATTTTAAGTGAAACAATATTTTTCCACTGATATAATTTATATGGTTAATTAATATTATTTAATGGTTTTAAATGTTAAATTGAATATATTTTTATAATTTATTCAAATTTTGGTCATTATAAGTAATTCCACATTTATATGGGATATTAACTTGTGTCAATATTTCAATATATTTTATTTCTTAAAAACATGGTTTTGTTTTTGACAATGTGAATAAATTTTAAAATAAATTTTTCATCTTTTTTGTTTTCTATTTAGAATTATTTTTCTATATTTGGGATGATAGGTTTCCAATTTTGTCAATGGATACCTTTTATTTTTTTCATTATGAATAGAATCATCAGTAATTATCTTATTTACCATAGTTAAAGGGTAAATCTGACAAAGAAGGGTAATATATAATATTAATAAAAAATAAAATACACTATCACATGTGTTATTTCTATAGGATGATATATGTCTGACCATGGTCATCATTGGGTCTATATTATGACACAATAGATCCACATTGGCATTAAAATGACATTATATAAGAATTAATTTAATGTACAAAAACATATAACATAAACATGTATCTTTTACCAATCAAATTATATGGGCTTATTTAAGTTATATCTTCCACTGTAAACAGTAATTAAAAAAGATAAGAAGATTTATTACATCATGGTATTTAAGTGATAATTTTTAGGCATGAAATATATAAATTTATATTATGACACAATGATGATGCAGTGATTACATAATTAATGAATGAATCAAATAAATCATATTATAAATATTAAAATAAATGTTATTTTAATTTCATGATTCCATAAATGAATATCATGGATTATATGGATATATTATATTTGATTTAATGTCTTTGTATTGAAGGAATCATGTTGTTATGAATTTATAAAATATCAATTATTTTATAGTTTCAAAATTGACAGAAATGAGCTCTTAAAACAAATTATATTTTATTAAATGATATAATATTCTAAAATATATAAGATTCATAATATATATATATATATGTAATGTAAAAAATGTAACAAAATAATTACTTAGGTTTTCTATGACCTTATAGTAACTATAGTTAAAATATATTACAAAAATTCAAGACGACATGGTAAGAGTTAATGTTTTTATATCAGCGATAACATTAAAATATATGGTTCACATTTTTTACCTAAAAAAAATATAAAAACTATTAGAATAGAATTTTTTAACCTAGAATCATCTTATCTTTGAAATAAATTAGTTTTGGACCATTTGAAACAGAAAATCAATTTATTATAAAATAATTTTTCAAGACCGTTCACAATGTGCCCCTCCTCCCTCTTATAACAACAAACACCTATACCCAAATACTAACACTGCTCAAGACACTTGAGTATTTCATATTCTGTCTAAATAAGCTTCCAAAATCCCTAAATCACGCCTTGAATCCTCACAATTGGAATAAGGAAATTTGATAAATCTATATGGCTCAAATCAAAAGTAGTTTCCAAATTTAATGGTAAAATCTTCTCTAAAGATATTTTCATTTATTTTCCTTATCCACTCTCTGTTATATAATAATTAATTGATTACATAATAAAAATTTATCCTCAATATACTATAATTTTATTTTGATAATGATTAAAACTACACTTACACACACCTCATTCTAATGCCCTGAAGCATAACGTTTCTTTGTACGACGAACTACTGCCTCACGAAATGATAATTGTTCAATTTTCCCCTACCACATATCATTGTAGACAGTATTCTAAAACTGTATTTATATATGATATTTATTATATTTATATTTCCTCTATTCATCTGTATTTTTTATTTACATCGAACATTTTTTATTTCCATAATTTGTAAATATGATATTTTTATTTAAGGAAGTATGGAATAATTCCCCATCAATGTGATATGACTCGTTCATTCCATACATGGAACATTTAAAGGATAAAATTAATAAAAATATGTAATAAATATAAAATATGTTGTTATAATCGAATTATAATATTTATATTTTTTATTTAGTTCTCATTCAATAAAATATGAAAAATTAAAATAATGTAGTGTCCATGCGTACGTACGGCTTACTATCCCTATGAACTGTGCATTTCATTTCTTATCTCAAAATGTTATGGAATATTCAAAACAAATACAAGATCTTAATTCATATAAACTGGATATATATGGTACTTAAAAAATGTTTAATATTTTTGTGTTGATGTAGTTTTGACTACATTGAAAATTTACATCAAAACTAGATCATTTTCGACTGAAGTAACGAATAATGAAAAAACGACCAATATAAACAAAAAAAATTATGATGTTTTTATAACATGATGATATGTAATATTAAATGAATAATAAACTTTATTTTATTTGATTCATGTAGAAATTAACTTAATCGTATTATTCATGAATATAACGAGCGAACGAGACTAGTCGGACTCAATGTCAGGGACTTCAGCTCGATATTATTTCATTAAATCATATTTTTGTTTCTACATGACCTTAATTTATACAGTGTATAATTATAAAATTTTTCTTTTATATTCATTCAGTGTTTTTCAAAGAGAATAATTTTTTTTACAAACCATTTTACAAAATGACAAAGGTATATTTTATATATAATATATGTGGTGACACTGACATTTCCACTATCGTGAGTATTATTTGATATTTTTCTTCCATAATAAGTCGTAATGTTTTAAAAAATAAAATAAATGCCATATACAATTTTTACAAATGTTGATATTGAAAATGGTTTTTAGAAAGCATTGATTATGTCAATATATTGAATTACTATTTTGTGATTTCAATGTGGAAATATAATATTTCATTTATGATTGTTTTATATGTTATGAATATTTTATATTTCTTGGGAATTTTTTATGTATACTGGTGGTTCCATTATATACCAAGGGTAGGTGATCCCAATATATCACTCCAATACATTTGGTAACGTGACAAATGTTAATGTTTATAGTTCTCCTATGAGTTTTTCTGAATATACTATGATGGGAAATCCAAATGTAAAACACTATGTAGTTGGGAAATCTATAATTTATGTAAGTTATGTATTCCAAAAATTACATTTATGAATTATCAATTATTTTTTTAATTCAAAAATATTATGGTTTCATGAGTTATGTTAAAGATCATGTGATTGAAATGTATTTTTTTCATTATTTGTATGTATCAATGGACTATTGTTTTCATCCCTTATTTTATATCCCTCAATGATATTTTTATGCTCATCAATTGATTTTGAGATGTTATTCACAAGGTATAAGTAAGGGAAAGATAATATAATAATTAAATAATATAATTATCAAGAAAATATTTTTTTTATTTAATGAGTTTTATTATTGTGAAATAATTGGTTAGAGTAGAACTGTCTACTTTTTAATATCTGAGATGTAATGTAATAGATATAGCCTAATTCTATAATACTCAATACCTGAAAATATCCAAAACTTGAGTCCATTAAATAACAAAAGATTATGTAATATTTAAGGCTAGGTCCTTCCAGTTGGTATTAGATATCAGTTTATATATCTTTAAAAGTTTAGATATTGTTAAATGAAAATCCATAAATAATTTTCTTACTTTATTGTAAGATGAAAATGATATATAATTTGAATATTAACATGATGATTCATCTAAGATATGTCTATGTTCTAAATGTTTTTCTTCATAGGAAACATGTCAGCTTGGATGTGATGTCATCAAGAGGAAAACACCCTAAAAAATCAGTAGCTGGAATGGTCAAAATTAGAAGTGAACATTTTTTAGCAGTAATGGAATAGTTTTATGTGAATATAAATGGTGGTGATATCCATGCATGTCATTATCCAGATCAACCAGAAATGAAAAATTTCAGTAGTGGATCATTTCATAATGCAACATCCCCCATAATTTAGAAGGTCATCTGACCATGTGCTATATAAAGGGTGGATTAAATAACTGGACAAGATTTTTGATGTTATGGGGTGTTTAGAAAATAAAAAATTTAGACTTGTTCTTTATTGTTTTGAAGGTTAATTCGATCAGTGGTGGTCGATGATTAAAAATTTTAGGGATAGTGAATAGATTTATGCTCTTCATTGAGATGAATTGAAAGGAATATTCCATAATAAATATTATCCTAAGGAGTTATTTCTTAGGATGAAAAAAATTATTGAATTGAGGTAGGAGGATGAATTAGTGGATGCTTGTGAGGAAAAATTCACTTGACTAGCAAGGTATGATCCAAATTTTATACATGGTCTTGATAGTAAAATCAATCACTTTTACTCTAGATTAAAGGCAATGTATCGAAAGGAATTAGATTCTCATGAGTAAAAATGTTATGAAAAACTTTTTTGATGAGAAATGAAGAAGGAAAAAAGAGATTCCTGATGATTTGGGGTACTTTGACAAATAATATAATAAGAGGTTGTGGTGGTATGAGAAAGGGAATAGGTCTTCAAAAAAGTCTTTTGATAAGAAACATATGTTTACACATTGTGAAAATTGTGGTAAAAAGAACAATGGGGAATTTCATTTGAATTCTAGTAAGTGTTTCTAATGTGGTTAAATGGGACATAATTCTTGTAATTGAATTGAAAAAGATCAGGGTGGTGGTACGAACAAAATTGTATTTACATTAATAATTTTTTTAAGTGAAATAAAATGGGTAATTATGAAAATTATTGTCTGATGAATAACTAAAATGACATAAATCAGCTGAACTGTAAGACGAATGGTGGGAGAAATCCTTTTCCACTATTTCAGTAGATGTTGGGCAATCATATAAATTATTATTAGGTACATAGTTTGATTATTCAAATTATAGAAATGTGTTGTATGAATATGGTTCAACACATTCTTTCATTTTCAAGATATTTTCTAGTAAATTGGGTGTTCCATCTCAAGATATAAATATTGAACTTGTTGGAAAAACACCTAGAGGAAATTTTGAGTGAAAATGAATTTAAAAGAACCTTCATGTCCTTGTGTATGGAATGAATCTATCTACAAACATTATACTTTTTCCTCTTGTAGAGTGTGTTGTTATTTTGTGTATGAATTTTCATTCTGTTTATCATTCTATGATTGACTACATATCTAAAGAGAATTCTTTTCAGAATGAATTTCAGTTTGTGTACAAGAATGAAACCTTACTTTTTATAGAATATCATGAAGCTGAAAAACTAGTAAAATATGGAGAATAATGTTACCTTTCACATATTGTTTAAAACAATTGTACTATTTAGATTAATGATGTGCCAGTGTTAAATGAGTATCTTGATTTTTTTTGGATTATTTCCCAGATATTAAACCTGATCGAGATGATGAATTTACTATTGACTTAGTTCTTGATGCTATGACACATTCAAAACCCCCATATCTAATGGATGAAATTGATCTTTTGGAGTTAAAGAATCAATTTCATGAGTTATTATATAAAGGTTTCATTTAATCTAAAACACAACCATTGAGTGATCTTGTCTTGTTTTTTAAATATAATGATGGTTAAATGATATATTTCATTGATTATAGAACCTTTACTAACATCATTTCTATAAAAATGTCATTTTCCTCATATCAATGATTTGTTTTATCATCTCCAAGGAGCTCAGTACATTTCAAAGATTGAATTTAGATAGGGGTACAATTGAAATTAAAGGAAGAAGAAATTCTGAATACTGAGTTTTTTACACGATATGGCCATTAAGAATTAACAATTACCCCTATTGGGTTAACCAATGTAAATGTTGTATTAAGGGATCTTATGAATAAATTTTTCTGTGAATTCTTGGATAACTTTTTAGTTGTTTTTATTGATTATATTTTGGTATATTCTAAAATTAAAGGGGGGTATGAAAGTCATACAAGGGTTGGATAGCATTACATAATAGAAATTAAAATGTATGTAAAATTCAGAATGATTGAGTTTTGGTTACAAACAATTTCATTCCGTGGACACATTTTTTTTAAATATGGAAAAATAGTTTATCATGATAAAAAAGCTTTTAAACATTTGAAAAGACCCACAAATATAGATGAGATTCATTGTTTTCTTGGAATATCATGATATTACTAGAGATTTGTTGAAAACATTTCATGGTTATCCTGGCCTCTGAATAAGTTGACATGAAAAGGTGTTATATTCATCTGGAAACAAGAATTTGATTATTGTTTTCTAGAATTAAAAATAATATTGTTAAGTGATCATGTTTTGGCCTCTCCTTCCAAGATAAGTAAATTGGTTATATATAGTGATGCTTCATTAAGAGAAATTGGTTTTTTACTAATGCAGAATGATTAGGAAATTGTTTATGCTTCACGTCTGTTGAAACCTCATCAGTTAAATTACCGTACACATGATTTGGAATTTTCTCCTATTCTTTTTCATTAAAAATTTTTAGGCCTCGTGTGTATGGTGTAAAGTGTGAAATATATAGTAATCACAAAATTTTAAATTATATATTCAATCCGAAATAATTGAACATGAGATAGAGACAATGGATTGAATTAATCAAGGATTATGATTCAATGATTCAATTCTATCCTAGAAATTAAGATAATGTGGCTGATTCTTTGAGTCAAAAGTGTAATTCTCTATTATCCATGATACATTTGGAATGAGATCCTTTGTTTTTTCATTTGATGAATTTTTTATTTGAAGTTGTTGTTGTTAGGAATTCCTCTATTTTGTTTCAGGTGGTAGTGAACTCATCTCTATCAGACAGAATTAAGCAAGCATTGAATGAAGGCAATGAGTTGCATAAAAAGGTTCAATTGGTTCAGAAGGGTATGTTTCCTGAATTTTACATTGATAAAGACTATGTTTTTATGTACGGAAAGAGATTATGTGTGCCTTTTGATTCCTAGTTGAAGATATAGTTATTATGGATTCTCATAGTTATCCATTTTCTCATCATCTAAATAGTACTAATATGTACAAATATCTTCAAGCGTATTACTAGTAGGATGAAATGAAAAAGGATATTGCTGGCATTACCCAAGGATTTTTTATTTTTCAATTGGTTAATGAAGAGTGGCAGTTATCAAAAGGTATGTTTCACCATTTTCCAGTACCATGTAGGAAATAGGAAAATGTGTCTACGGATTACATATTGGGATTACCAAGTACATCTTGAGGTATAAGGAAATTAGGGTTATTGTTGATCAATTGAACAAATCTATTCATTTTCATCATATTAGATATATTATGTCTCCATATAAACTATATAAACTGTATACTAAATATATTGTTAGATTAAATTTCATTTCCCCCTCCATTGTATCTGATTGTGATCCTAGGTTAGCTTTTATATTTTGTAAAGGACATCATAAGACATTGGGTACTGAATTAAATTTTAGTACACTTTTTCATTTATAACAAGGTGGGAAGTCAGAATGAACAATTCCAACCATGGAAATATGCTACGTTCTTGTTCAATGGATTAATAGGGATGTGGGGACCAAAATATTTATTTGGATATGTTTTATTATAAAAAATATTCAATTAGAGTATACAGATGGCACCATTTGAAGTATTTTATGGATAATGGTGTTGAATTCATCTTTTCGGTATAATGTAGGTAAAAGGAAGTTGATGGGACTAGAATTGTAGAAGATATGGAAGAAAAAGTTTAATTTATTAGGAATAAAATGAGAATATCTCATAGAATAAATAAAAATTTTGTTGATAACCGGAGGAAGGATCTTTGTTTCAATGTAGGTGATGTTATCGTTCTCAAGGTTTCTCCTTGGAAAAGTGTGATACATTTTGGTAAGAAGGGAAAGATTAGTCTATGTTTATTTGAACCTTATAAAATCCTAGAGAATGTTGGATTAGTTTCCTACTGAGTGGATTTACCTACATGTTTATCCGATGTACGCAATATTTTCTTGTTTCAATTTTGAGAAATGTATATTCTAGATCCATATTATGTTTTGAGTCTAGCAGTAGTCCAATTGGAAGAGAATCCTTATTGTGAAAAATAACCTGTATAGATTCATGAACCTAGAGAGAAAGTGCTGCAGAATAAGATAATTAATCATGTAAATATTTTGGGAAAATTCTATATGGTTAAAGGGGAAATATGGGAATCTTAAAATTCTATGAGGGATAAATAACCCCACCTATTTCTTAAATGAAAAGAATTTTGAGGAAACGATTTCAAAAAGGTGGAAATGATGTTTGATGATGTGTATTTATATAATAAAAATTCCTTCATATCTATTTAAATAGTGAATAAAATATTAATTTACTGTTAAAGGGGACACTATTTCTGAAAGCATACTCGACATGTAACTCTGGTTTTTTGAAGTATTATGTTTCACACAACATTGATTTATAGATAGTATTATTTCTACAATATTAATATTATTTTATATATTAGTTAATGAATATCCAATGGAATGGAGGTAATGAATAGTGTCAAATTATTTTTAAAATATGGTTTATATATGTTTAAATATATATTAATTTGTTTCTAAATTTATTAGTAGTGGAAATAAAAACCAATTGAATATAAAGGTGGTGTTTTTGTGAAAAACTCTATAAATAAGAATAATTTTGTTAATAAAATCATATCATCCATTATTGATTTTTTGTTAATGTAAAATATATTTTATATATAAAACATACAATTTGATATTAATCTCATATATTTTTTAGATATTTTATAAGAGAAAATTAAATTTTTCGGATAAAATATTTACCTTTCTAAAAATGTAGTTTTACCACCTTTTGATGTAGAAACCTTTATAAATTTATTTTTTGACAACATTATATTTTCTATTTGAAAAAAATATAATTCTTAATTAAATGTGGGACATCAAAATTTACTTTGTATGAATATTTAATATTTTTCTAATAATTATCATGGTTTAATGATTTCAAAAAATATGTTATTTTTAATTTGGAAACCCCTTTTTTAATCGAGATAATTTTATGGTTAAATATTATTATTTAGTTGTATTAATATATAAATGGAATATATTTTAATAATTTATTCAATTTTGGTCCCTGGAAAAAATTTCTCTTTTATGTTGGATATAAACACATGTCAATCTTTTGAATGATTTTGTTTCATAAAAACACACTTTTTAGTTTTGAGAATGGGAATTAATTTTATTTTAATTACAACAACTTATATGTTATTAATTTGGAAAAATATATTCCATATTTGAATTAGATTTATCAAAATACAGGAATAAGTATTTTTTTGGTCATTCTGAATAGTTACTTCATTGTTATTTCATTTATCATTTTCATTGGGTAAATCATGTAAATAAGGGTAAAAATAATATTATGATCATAATAAACTACCCAAAAAACGTGTGAATCTCACTATATGAGATATTTAAGACCATGATAATACATTGTTATATTTGGGGACCCCATGGATTCACTTTTTTTTGTGAAAAGGGACATATTATTAGAATTAATTTAATGTAATGAGAAATATCACATAATCTTTTATCTTTTACTAAAAAAATTTATATGGAGTTATATAATTGATATATTGTACAATAAATTTTTAATATAAATCTAAAATGATTTTCTACATCATGGTATTTTTATTACAAATTTTAAGCATTAAATAAATAAATGTAATTATGACAAAATGATGATACATCGATTGATTCATTAGTGAAATATTAAAATAAATGATATTATAAATATAAAAAAAAATTTAATTTCAATATTTTGATTACATCAACTAATTTTATGGATTATATTGACATATATTTATTGATTTAATTAAATATTTTTAGACGAATAATGTTGTAATGAATTTAACAAAAATAAATTATTTTGTAGTGTCAAAATTGACATAAAGGTGTTTTTAAAACAAATATTATTTTATTAAATTATTTAATAGACATGAAAATATATGATTTATCTAAATGACATATATAATGTTAATAATGTCATTAATTATCTACATATGGTTCTCTTAGAATTTTATGGTAACTATAGTTAATATATATTATGAAAATTTTAGAAAACATTGTAAGAGTTATGTTTTTAACTATGGGTTAAAAATAAAATATTATTTTACTTTTATGACATAACCATTTATAAAACCGATTGGATGAGATTTTTATACCCAAAAGAATCATATATTTGAAATAAATTAGATTGGGAAAATTTTAAACCAAAAATCAATTTATAATAAAATAATATTTCAAGGCCATCCAAAAGTGCCCCTCCTCCGTCTTATAATAGGCCACCACCTCTACCGACATACTCACAACTCTAATGCCCATTTTCTTTTCAATATTTGTCCCAAATAATATTCCAACATCACTCCCATCATCTTAGATACCAAAACCGATAGCCGAAGGCAATTCAAGAAAGCCATCTGGCTCAAATCAAAAGAAGTTATCCGTAGTAGAGGTAACACCTTCACTAAAGTTATTTTATATTATTTTCATTATCAACTCTCTATTCATTTATTATTCACTAATTACATAACAAAAAACTTATACTAAATATAATAGTATTTTTTTATGATAAATATTCTAACTATACTTACACACACCTCCATCTAACAGATACAAACATACTACTTCTGTCAAATATGAACTACTGCCTCACGAAACGTTGATTGTTCAATTTCACTCCTACCATCTCTAATGGTGATAATTATGATGGAACTGCATTTATATAAAATTTATATTAAATTTATATTATCTATATTGTTCTTTTTTTTATTTAGAGCAAACCATTATGCTTTCAATAATGTGTAAATACGATAATTTCATTTGAGGATGTACGGACTACCGTCCCCACAAAGTGATATGACTCATTCATTCAGTACATGGAACATATAGAGGATTTAATTATTGAGAATATATGATTTTTATAAAATATTATATTATACTATAATTATAATATACCAATGTATCATTTTTTTCATTTTTTTAAATATGAAAAATAAATTAATGTAATGTTCATGCGTACGTATGACTTACCATCTCCCGGAACAGTGCATTTCATTTCTCATCTCCAATTGTTATGTACTATTAAAAAAAATGTAACTAAATAAATATACAATAGAAATATATGATGCATAAATCATGAATAATATTATACTGATGATGGACTTTTTAGTACGTTGGAAATTTACATCAAAACAAGTTCATTTTCCACTAAAGTACTGAATATCGACAAAACAACTGATTTGAACATAAATAATTATGTAATTTTTATAAAATAGTGATAATTAATATAAATTTAAAAATAAAAATGAAAAACTTTTCTCATAAAAGTATAAATTAACATAATATTATTTTTCAGCAATATAAAGAAAGAACGAGACATGTCAGAATCAAGGTACGGGTCGTCGTCTCAATGTCCATTCATTGAGGATTATTTTGTTGTATACATGACCTTATTTTATAAGGAGTATAACTATATAAAAGTTTATTTTAATTTCATTTAATGGGATTCAAATGTAATATTTGGTTTTATGAAACATTTTATTAAATGACAAAGGGAATGTTTTTATTTAACGTATGAGGTGACAACGACCTTTCCACCACCGTGACTATTATTTGAAATTTGGATTTCTTAATAAGATGAAATGATTTTAAAAGAAAAATAAATACCATATATCCTTTTTACATATTTGGTTATTCTAAATGTTTTTTAGAAATAATTTATTATTTATATATCATGAAATGACATATTGTGATTATTATGTTGAAATTATTACTTGATTTTTTATTTTTTTTATTTTTAATGAATATGTTAGGGTTTATGGTAATTGTTTACATATAAGGTTGGTTTTATGATAAACCAATGAAGGTAAATCCTGAGATAACTCTATAATGAATTTGATAAAGTGACATAGGTACACATTACAATTTCCCATAAGATATTTATGGAATATAATGTGATGGGAATTAAAAATGTAACTCCCTATGTAGATATGAAAGATACAATACATGTGTGTTAGAAATTCCACAAGTTACCTTTATGATTTAGGTTTTCTTTATGTTATTCATAAATAATATGATTTAATCTATTATGTAAAAGAGATTATTATTTAAAAGTATTATTTCTTTATTTTTATGTATTCATTGACTAATGTTTTCTTCTAATATTTTATATTACGTAATGAGATTTTTATTATCATCCAATTTTTTTGAAATATTTTTAACATGGTATAATAATAGGGAATAAAAATGAATAATTAAAGAACATTTTTATGAAGAAAATAATTGTTTTTATTTAACGAGTTTTATTGTTGTGAAAAAATTGGTTAGAGTAGAAGTTTTTACTTTGTAATATTTGAGATGTAATGTAATTTTTATTGAAAAATTCACTAAAAAAAATGTAAAAATATCATCATCGTTAATTCTTGACATAACTCAAGATTATGTAATGTTTAAGATTGGGAATATACACTTTGAGTTCTTGTTCATGTCATTTGGTATCATGATCATAGAAGTTGAGTTCATGGGACTCATGAAGTCTAAGTTATATGTCTACCTAGACTAGTTTCATGTTGTATTCATTGATGAAATCTTGATCTATTCTATGTTAGTTGAGGAGTATTAAATTTAGAGCATAGTTGTCTTAGAGGTTCATTGACACCAATGGTTATATGAGAATAAATCTAAGTGTGCATTCCATATGTGAGATATGTTTAACATTGAGCTTGTTGTTTTCTAGAAATAAGTTTCCTTTGACTCATTAAAGATCGAGGTAGTTGTTTTCTAGGAAAAACCTAGGAATGTGGTAGAGGATAATAGTTTCCTCCACCTCATGGGATATTACAATAGGTTTTTTTAGAATTTTTGATGGATGATATTATTGTTGATATCTTTTATCAGGAAATATAATAATATTTATACATAAGTATCAATGCATTGTAGACATTGACTACTAAAAGGGTACATTGGTCAGCACTCTAGTGATTTAGTTTCTAGAGGATGTGTTGGTGTTTTTTTGCATTTCCATTCTAGGATAGGGATTCATCTTGATAATGTAGGAGGAATTTATCTCTTATGGTTCTATAAAGTTACATGCCAAAGAGTGAAACTACGAAATCCGTGATAAATTGGTAGAAAGATTAATGTTTGTGTTGATGTTATTATGTCAATACATCATTGGGGAATGATTTTTCTCTTCACTAATAACAAGTGGTTGGGGTATAACTTTTCTCATAATGATTAATGTATACTAAAAAAGAGGTTGAATGAGTTTCTCTAGGAATATGACTTTCAGATATCCTATATATCCGGAATGGGGAATTTTTTGGATAATATGTTGAGTTAGAAGTGAAAATGAAGTGTTGTTTAAGAGTATAATGATGCTTCAAGGGTTTTGGATTATTTTTAATCCTTTCACATAGAATCAAGGATGTTTGATAAAGGTTTTAACTTGTTCAATATGGAAATACAGTAATCGCTAATGTTATAGGTTAAGGATTCATTGATGGGAGACTCATGGGTGAAGGAGATGAGCGACCACATTGGCCATAGTGATGCCTTGAAGGTATGGTTCGATGCTGGTTAGAAATATATGATATTATATGGGAGGATATTTTTTCTAACTGTGAATCACATGGGATCCATTTATAAATTTTATAGCTCATGATTAGAGGTACGCCCACAATTATCAAAGATGTACCATGGTTTGACGAAGTGATTTTGGTTCCCTGGTATGAAACTATATATGAAAACATTTGGGTCTTGATTCCAGGTTTTACATTAGGTAAAGGAAGAGAATCATTTTCTTGTAATCTTATTTCATTCCATTGATTTTACCATGTTGAAGTGGTATGACATCTCATTTTAGCTTATCATACGTTTATCATTATCTCATGGAGGATATGATGTTATCTACGTAATCAGAAATCATTTAATGAATTAACATCACTTCCTAGCAATCACGAAATGAAACACCCAGTATTATTTTTCAAGGAGATATATCATTGAGGTCATGTATATACATAGATTATTGACTTCCATTTTCTTTGTAACAACACGAAATTATAAAGTAATGACATTATATTCGATATTGTGCATGAAATGTGACCATAGGTGCATAAAGAAATATAATACCACAGTAAAATATAAAATAATTTTAAAAATTTTAATGAAATTTATATATTTTAAAATTTATAATTCATGCAACAGTGAGTTAACATGCATTACACTACTGACTGACCTGCTTCGATGGATTTCATAACATGCAAGACCGTGTTTTCCCAACCAATAATATATTATTTAAATATTATTAATTAATGAAATAATATATAAACTAGAAATTATAAATATTATTAAATATTTTATAGAAATATATTTTTTATAAATATAAAATGAATTCCTGGGTTACCAATTAATGATAAATGAAAATATGAACCAATTGGATATTAAAATAAAAATTATTATTTTTATGATTCCAATGGAGTTTTATCTTAATAAAATATATTAATTAAAAATAATGAAATATTTTCTGTAAAACATATGATATAATGTAAATAAAATATTTTTATATTTATCCATTATGTTCGATAAAGATAAGATCGGAAAAAATCCAATTTTATGAAAAAATACTATATTTCTATTAATGGAATTTTACCCCCTTTTAATGGAAAACCCATTTTAAATATGTGATTATAAATTTTAATTAATTAAATATTTCAAAAAAATATTTTTCACTGAAATATACACAATATAATTAGTTTAGGTTATATTTATTATATTTTTTAGAAACATTTCATTTTTTAATGAATAATTAAAAATACGAAATTTTAGTACAAATGTGTTTTTTATATAATTTATTTATAAGAGTAAATAATAATTCAAATTGGTTTTAAATTTTAATTAGATTATATTTATATATATTAATATAATTTATCTCATTGGGATAAATTTCACTTTGAATTTGAATGTAAAATCAAATCAATATTTTTGACATTATTACTTTATAAACCTACATTGTTATCGCGCCTACGAGATGTATTTTAAATTATTTTTTCCACATCATTGATTAGAATTTTGGAAAATGGATTCCTTATTTTTAATAATAAATAATTATATTATCTATAATGGTAAATATTGTTTTTTTCTAATAAATTTAGTGAATGTAATTAAAAATAATTACATTTATTAAGGAACACATAAAATTTATAATGAAATAAACTATTAACATTTGTGAAAAATGGCCTATATTCATTTAAAACTCCTAATTTATGTCCTTAACTCAGAAATTAACATTAAATTAATGATATTTCATGGTTTTTATGTCTATTTTTGTTATAACATGTTTACAACTAAACTGTTTCAAAATATTTCCAATCAGTCCTTTCCATTTACTATAAAATTACACCACCTATCCCAATGCCTCACACCTCTAAAACCACTTAGGTTCATCCATGTAATGACCTAATATATTACTAACATCCTTCTCTATGACCTTGAATCATAACTTTGGGATGGAAACCTCTTAATTAATCCCTTTGGTTCAAACCAAAATAAGTTACATGATTAAGAGGTAACATATTCTCTCAAGCTCTCTAGTTTATTTTCCATTATCCAAAACCAAAAAATATAATTATTACATGATTATATAAAAACATTATTCTAAATATACATGGCTATATTATGATACATTATAGAACAAAACATACACACACCTCCATCTAATGGTTAATGAACATATTATTTCTATTTACATCAAACTACTTTCTCACAAAATGAAGACTGTTCAATTTTCTATTGCCAAATATAATGGTGGAATATCGCCCCCTCAAAATGATTTGACTCATTCATACCATACATGGATCATATAAAGGATGATTTTAATAATTCTATATAACATATATAACGTAAAAATAATTATTTAACTATAATACATTTTCATATAATTTATTTTTCATTTTTTTCATACAACAATGAAATGAAACTAGCGTTCTAGTCTATGTATGACCTACCACCTCCATGAATGGTGACCTTCATTTATAATATCCATATATAATGGAAATATATAAATACCTATATAATAATTAAATATTATAATTAATCAATGTTTTACATACTAGAGAAGGAGATTCTATGATATAATTAATGAAAATAATTACAAGTTAAAACATACTCATGAAAACAAGGTAATTAACACCCCAACTAATGAAATTAATGAAAGAGTTTTGACAAAAAAACTAATAAAATATTATAATGGATTGATTTATTATATAATTTACATGTGTATTGTACTGTTATAAGTTAGTAACATATTTTAAACCACTAAACTTGAGTATAAATACCACACAATAAAATCAAGGTTACGGTAAGGGGTTTCTTCTGAATTTATGTTCCTTTGAGGTATATTTATTTTTTTGCACCTATTTTAGTTTATATGGTGAATATATGACTTATTTAATGTTATATATTGAATAACCATATTATCATGATATTCATAATTTCATATAGCTTCTTACCATTCAAGTGAGTGTGATTCAAATGTTTCAACTCTTTTGGGCCACTTTGTAATGTTTACTGATTATTATCCTCAATATTATTCTCAATGATTATAGTTTATATATCATTTAATTTGGGGATTGTTAGAATAATCAAGAAAAAATCACTTTTTTGTAATCATTTTTCATTTTATATTTAATCAGATATATTTATTACAACAGAATGGGTATTACTATTTCCTAAACCATATATCACTATACATACACTGTTTACTATGACATGTATTCTATTTACTAGGGAATTATTGACAAAATTTTATTATTTTTTCAATTCCGATATTTGATAAGGAATATTATTTATGTTGGTTATTGGAAATGAGGAATTATTTTTATTAGTATTTATATGTTGATCCCAAACTATATATATCTCATTGATGAATCAACATGATTTCTGGAGGCAAATATGTTGTCCAAATTAAATGGGTTCCTATCTATAGTATTAAACCACCATGTTAAAAGGGATCAACGATATAGGTTTTCTTGTGCCTGAGACATGATTTTCATTATTAACTAATTTCCTTCATTTTTGTCAGTTATTTTTTATCCATTTTATTTTGTGTCAACATATCTATGGATTCGTTATATTTTAGTTCATTGATTAAATGGCATGTGTTTTAATTTCTTACCTCGTCATATCAATTTTTCTTTTTCTGGTTATTTTAATGGAATGTGTTATCAGTTATATATCATTCTGTTTTAATTTTTCTCATTGTTTAGTTATTTCTTATTCCTTTCTTACCCTTACATAAAATTTGAGCTCACACTTAAATTTTTTCATTTCTTTAGTTTATAAATAATAAATAGTAAAATAAGTTTTCAAGTATTAATTTTATTTAATTTTTTTATGTTTCATAATTAAATTCATATTTCCCAATGTATAATGGGTATTAGGTTTGTAATCCATCATTCTAATTCTACTAAATTAATTTTTATTTGGAAATTTTATTCTTTGTAATCGCTCAAATGTAATAAAGTAATGCACTACCTATGATATTCTGGGGTTGGGTAGTTATAATTAGTATCAATGGATATTTATAAATAACATTGTATAATGAATTTAGAAAACATTGATTAGGGAACTCAACCCAAAAATATAAATTGAGTATAATTATATAATAACATCCTAGATTTTTGGTAAGGTAGATGTTTTGTGGGAATTCCTGGGAATACAACCCTATCTGGACACTAAAAGTGGACGTGGTTTTGGAACAGATTTACCTAAGAGTAGAAAATTAGACCAGTTGTTTCAGGACTAAATCGGGGTTACCTGGTATACAAAAATGGACCTTACTATGCACCTAGTTTGACACTCTTGAAAGATATTCTTAGGATAATTCACATTTTATTTACATTACATTATGATGGATTGAAAATTAATGCTACCCTAAAAGTTTCCAAAGTATATGATTATTTGATTCACAATGCATAAAATTATGTTTTGTGATATACCATATTTAGAGTTATAAAAATATCATAATATTAGGATATAATCTATTATATTATATTTTTTAGAAATGGCCCATATATGAAAGAATGGAATCAAGACTCATGGCCACTATATAGGTTACCCAACTGAGAATGTTAAGGAAGTTTTTATTATAACTGATAATGATAAAGATATATTAGTGAATATTAGTCATGTTATGAAAAATATTCTTGACCTAATAGAGAAACATATTGCATAGAGATAATATTCTATTCTTTATTTCCATATGTGGTAGAATCCCCAATCATTTTGTTATACAAGTAAACCAATTATTTTTGAGAAATAGATTATGTTTATGGAGAAGATATTTATGGACATTGAATGTAGTGAAAAGGAAAAGGTTACACATGCATTATATTGTCTCCAAGGTAATTCTAATTAGTGGGGGTATCTAATATAGAATACAAGGAAGGATGAAAAAACTGAACTGACAGAATGTAACACTAAAGGATACATTATTTGATAAATACATACCTAATCAACTAATTGATAGAAAGAGGATGTTATTTAGTTAAATAAAAAAGAAGGAATAATGTTTTGATGAGTATGAATCAACCTTTACTATTTTATCAAGTTGTGTTACATATTTCATACACAACATAGGATTTAAGATTTATCATTTCATTAATGGTGTAATTCTAAGTCATTGAAGTGGATAGGTTTCTAATAATTTTTCTTCATTTAATTAAATACTTTTATGTGCAATCATGTTATGGAATTAATTCTCCAAGTCAAATGTATTTAAAGGAAACCATGAAAAGAAGAGGTATTAGAAAGTCCACCATAAATGTAATGTCTTAATGAAGATGAAATTAAAGAAGGATTTTCCAACATGAGGTAACTATAGAATGAGTCACCCAAATAAATACTTGAATGAATAATATTTTTTATAACTTTTGTGAAAAATTCTCCTAGAAATAGAATGAAATAGAAAAAAGGAAAACACAGTTATTCAGTGTGAAAACTACAAGTAGATGGGATACTATGAAAAAAAATTCCCCAAACATCAAGTTAATGTACCTATGAAAAATATAAGGGGTCAAGGTAAATAATATGGTATTAAAACAATCAATATGGAATGATTGTTATACTTTTGAATTTGGACCCAAGAAGTATTTTGTAAAAGTATTTTTTATTATTTTCTAATAATATGATTTTTAAAATATTTAAGGATTTTATTATAGTACATTTTTTTAAGTATTTGATATTATATTTCAAATAGTAAAAATAAATATCTTTAAGTGTAATGTTAAAAAATTAAAAAAACACATGACTTAGGGGAAGACAACCCTTAATATGTTTCTAAAGTTGAGATAATGATGGTGAAATGATTTATTTGGATAAGTTATGAATACCTTAACTACTTTTTAATAAGTGTTCTATGATATCATTGATATATTTTACAAAAAAAAGATTAAAATAATATATCCAATAAGTTTTATCATACATATTGAATGAGGAAGGATGCTTGTTTTCAATGGGTTTTTATGGTGATTCAACTTATTACTATATTTAATAATGATAGTTGGTGATGTTATTTAAATTTTTTTAATGTTAACATTTAGAGATACGTCATATTGAATAATGGATAATGATAAGTAAATTTTTAAATTCATTGATTCTCATAAAGAAGATATTGGATCACAATTTGTGGAAGGCAAACCGGGTTTGGCCTGGAATGAAGGTTCGTTGTGAATCAATGATGTTGTAGAGGAGGAGTCACACTCCGGTCTATTTTCGGTTATTGTTCCTCATGATGGATATGATCTACATCCTACATTGAGGGATGTTCAGGGTGTCAGATTTCTAATCGTTGGGATGGACCAGATCAACTTTCTGTAGTGAGGGTACCTTCTTCTTCTGATTTTGGTGATGTCTCTCAATACATGTTTCCGAGTTCTTTAGATTAGGATCTTACGACTATTGTTGAGTGTGCGGTTAATAACCCTGTGGCTCATGATTCATGTTATGAGATGGAAACTATGGACTGTATTGTTATTCTTGTGGCTGGATATGTGTAGGAGACTAGGATTGATTTGTATTCAATGAAAATGAGTGTGTTGTCGAAGAGTCTTTCCTCTGATTCTTTGAATCTTACTTCTTATGTGATGAATTCTATGGATGTTGTGAAGGTACAAAACAAAACATCCATGGTTCTGAGCGGTATATGTATAGTGGAAAACCCCTCCTTGGTGCCTTAGTTTTCTTCATTCCTTGATTCATGCTCATGTAGTATTCTCTACAAAGGGTCACCATCTCATGTTTATGTCAATACTTATATGTTTTATATGAGGATTGAAATTGCAATGAAATCTTTAATTGTGTGCCTTGTTTTACCAAAGGGTGTGAATTTTTTTAGGTTTGATGATTTAGTCAAGCAAGTATTGTTTTTATGGGGATCCTCTGACTGGTAGTGTGAGCCTCATGGTCGTTGTTTTTTCATTACAATTTTTCATCTAATTTTATCAAATTACATGCGTGGAGCATTGGGTATTTTTCTATGATACCTGGAAGACTTAACCATCATGAATGGTCCCTGGATTTCATTTCCTCACTTGTATGGAATGATTTTTCCATGGTTTGGGTCCATTTTAAGGGATTAATTGGGTCCTCCAACATCCAAAGATCCTGCATGACATTATCATGACAATTAGTTTCCCAATTCTCCTCAACAATGGAACTATGGTTGTTCTGTTGGGAAATGTTTTCATAATGTTGGGGGAGGGTGATTTGAGCTCTAACATGATTGGAAAGGTAATTTTTTCTACTCCAAATGATAACATTTATATTTTTGTCGATTAGGAATGATAACCTCTTTTTGTAATTAATGCATATCTGTTGGGAACTCTCTGAAGTTATGTCGAAGGGCGATATCTTGTGAGAGGTGTGGGATGAAAGGTCATCCTTATACACTCTATAGAAATAAACCTATTAGGAAAAATGTTTATTTCACAAAGTCACATGATTATAATAGGGATACTCTCAAGAAGTCTTCTAATAAGTATGAGGTGTTGTATTATGAAAAATTTGTCCCTCATGTGCATAATTTAAATGGTAAAGGACTAATTGTGTACATGTCCACAATGATTGGTCCCTCTACCTCTTGGGTAGATATTACCAAAGACATTACCAGTAATGATGATCATATTATTTCTCCCACTTGAATACTTAAAGCTGAGAAAAATTGTAGCCTCTTTGTTTCTGGATCACCTACTTGTTCTGATCCTACAAATCTAATCATGATTGATAGTCCTTGTGTAGATGCCTCTCATGTTGAGGTTGTGGATTTGGTACCCAACAATTTTCCTCTTCAACAGTTTGATTTTCATTAGGAAATACAGAATCTTTTGAACTCTTCAAGGATATCTGGGATGTGGGGTGAAATCCATGTGGCATAAGGGACTGTTGTGGGTGGCAGTGGTCATGTCACCTTCAAGAATGCACTCATTTCTGGAAAAGGGGTGGCTAATTATTTAACCATAGCTCCCTCGAGCAGCCGGCTGATGAAGGACTATTCTAACACACCTATCACTATGTTTACCAAATATTTTAAGATATCAGGCGAGTTCAATTTTGATCTTCATTTGATTGTCAGTCATGGTAAGTCTCACTCTAAATGGGAAACTACTAATGACTTCGATTATGTGAATGATATTTCCTTTTATGATCTATAACATTCTTATTGATGGATGTGTGAAATTTTCTTTATAAAAGTTTTTTTGATGATCATTTGATGAGAGTTCACAGTTTAATGTATTACCTCACCATATGACACACCATGTACTAAGAGATGAAGTTGAAATATATCAAGGAATAGTAAAAGGAAATGCTACGGTTTATAAAAATATGAAATTACATAAATTATTTTAGTGGTTAAGAATTTATAAACTATAGAAAAAATTAGTTTTTAAACAAAATATGTTGTTTTTATAAATATAATATTAATTCATTTTTAACCAATTAATGTTAATCAGATATGAGAATCAATTAGATATAAAAATAAATTTTATTTTATATATGTTTATAGTGGATTTTAATCTTAACAAATTTAATTAGTTGAAATTAATGACTGATTTTAATGATTTATACTTGTTAGGTATTAAATAAAGTATTTTTTATATTCATTCATTATGTATGATAAGCATAATATCACAAAAATATCAATTTTTTCATAGAAAACTACATTTTCATTAAGGGGATTTTTACACCTTTCAATGGTGAACCCATTTTAAATATATGTTTTGATATTTAAAATAATTGAATATAAAAAAACAAACATCATTTCAGAAAAAGATTCATAGTAATTATGTTACGGTGAAATTTTTAAATTTTTATGAAATGTTTAATTGTTTAATGAATAATTAAATATAATGAATTTTAGTTCCAAATTACATTTTTCTATAATTTAATTATAATATTATTTTATATTTTTAATTTTTTTAATGTTAAATTCATTCTATTTTTATTAATTAAGAAAATTGAATTCATTAGTAATAATTTTACATGAAATTCAATGCAGAAACATATCAATCTTTTTTATGTTTAAATTTTAAAACACACATTGTCATCCCGCATGCAGGATCACTTTAAAATTTATTTCTACCACTACTATGATTGGCATTTGAAAAAATTTATTACATATATAGAATCAATAATAATTTATAATATATAATAAATATAATATATTTTTTGACAAAAACATTTCATGAATGGAATTAAAATTAATCACAATTATTAATGAAAAACAATGCATTATAGAGGACTAAATTTGTAACATAAGGGACCAAATGACATAGAAAATTGCCCAAAAACAATTTTATAGAAATATATATATACAATAAAGCTTCCATTAAATATTTGATTTTATTTTTCACGACTTTTTTGGTAATAACATTATTACACATAACTTGATTCTAATAATTCCATGTGAGTCCTTTTACTTCTCTATAAAAGGCCACTACCTTTCTCCATTATTCATACATATAAAAAACACAGGATAGACCATGATCTACCAACATATATTCCCAATATCTTTCCTCTAGACCTTGAAGCCCTCATTGGGGTATTAATACATCCTGGTAATTTATTTAGTACAAACAAAAAAAGTTATCCGGTTAAAAGGTAATATCTTCTCTCAAGATCTTTATTTACATTGTAATTATCCACCACCAAAAATATCTTTATTCCTTAATTATTTAAAAAAATTATCTTAAATATACTAATATTTTTTATGTTAAATTTTTTACCAACAATTAATCACACATCCATCTAATGGTTAACAAATATATTGTTTCTGTGTGTGGAGAACTACAACCTCATGAAATGATTATTGTTTAATTTCCCATTACCACCTATTATTATAGACATTATGATGGAAAAATATTTATATATGATATATATAATATTTATAATTTATTTATTCTTCTTCAATTTATTTTTAGAATATTAATTTATTTTTTCCATCTTGTGTAAGTAATATAATTTCGTTTGAGCAATTGTGTACTACACCCCATCAAAATGATATGAATTGTTTATACTATACATTGGATATATAAAGGATGGTTATAATAAAATAATGTAACATATGTAACATATATTTGATTATTTAATTATTATATACACATTTATCATTTATTTATCATAATTTTAAAAAAACAATAAATTTAATGTAGTGTCCATGCATATGTATGACCTACCCTCTCCATGAACAGTGATATTATTTTCTAATATCAAAATATAATAGACCTTTATAAATAAATATATATGTATTATATATGATAATTAATCCATTTTTGGATTTTTTATTATTATTAAATCATGGTCTAATTATTTATGACAACAAATACCATGTTAAAACATACCCTAGAAAACAAAGCAACTAACACACCAAATAGTTCAATTATTAAATGTCTGTCCAGAAATGGGTAGTAAAAAATTATAATGAATTAATATATGATATCATAAACATTATTAAGGTTCGGTAATACGTTAGTATCGTACATTAAAAAACTAAAATGGATGATAAATACCAAAAATAAAAAGGAAAATTATGGTAGTGGATTTTGTCTCAATTTTTTAATCTATTTAGAGTTATTTGTTTTTAACCCCCTAAATTATTTTATTGGGTGTATATAATACTTTTTTAATTTCATGAAATGAATAAAAATATTCTCATGATATTATGAGTTTCATTTAACATTATAAATTTTTAGATATTATGATTTAAAATTTTCAAGTGGTATGTGACACTTTGGAATGGTTAAACATTATTCTCCTTATGATTGTTCTTAATGATTATATATGAAATATCACTTTATTTTTTGATGTCTAACCATATCCTAAAAAAAACATTCATTAAATCATTTTTCATTGTGAATTTACATAAATATATGTATTCTCATATTATGGTTATCAGTAATACCAAAACCATATATCATTTCACACATAGTGTTCAATTTGATTGTTCTTTGATAAACTAGGGAATTATTGACAAGATATTATTCTTTGCCCAATATAGATATTAGATAAGTTATATTATTTATTTTTATTATTTGTTATGTGGAATTATTTGGACTAGAATTCATGGGTCGAGCACAAATTTTATATAGCTTCTCGATGCATCGATAGGTTCTCATGAGACAAATATGTTGAAAAAAATAAATGGGTTTTATCTATAGTATTAAACATTATTGTGCAAGGTCCTATAGTTATAGATTTTTATATGCATAAGACATGAATACAAGAAATAATGAATTTCCTTCATTTAGTATCAATTAATATTTATCCATGATATTTTTTCAACATATCTATATAAACATTTTATTTTAGTTCATTGATTAAATGCCATGTGTTTCAATTTTTTACCTTTTCATATTGATTTTTCCTTATGAAGTTATTTTAATAGAATGTTTTATTAGTTTTTTACCTTTACATGTTAATTTTTATCATTTATTTTTTATTTTTTTTCTTCATTAATTACAGTTATTGAGCAATTCAGATCACTCTTGTTATGTTTTATTTCAACAGGTTATGACAAATAAAACATTGAATAAGATCTCAATGATAAATTTATTTCATTTTATTTTGTATCATGTTGTAATTTCAAATTCCCAATTTATTTTGTGTATCTTGTGGGTAGTTTGGATTTCCAAGAGTTCTAAATTGGTCGATCCATCGGGATTTTATTCCTTGTAACCATTCCAATGTTATAAATCAATGCACCAACTTCTGGCTTCAGGGGACGAGGAGTTACTTTCATTGATTGGTATTTTGGATCTACATTGTTATTTTGTACGAGATTACGTCATCATATCAGAACTCAGTTGCACCAAATAATGTATTCCCCCCCCTTATATGATAGGGAAATACAGTATACATTCCATACATCATAGGATATGTTGTGGGTCCTTATTTGGGACATTATCATGTCTTGGGTAATTCAATTGAATTTAGTTTTTTTATCCTATATCGACAGTTACCACTCATCCAAAGTAATATCCTCGTATGATTATTTTCAAGGGAATAAAGGTCATTCTTTGTTTTGACGGTCTTTGATTGGGGAGCCATTAGTTCTTATTACCGAAATGTTTCAGAGCACAAGAGATAACGTTCAGTTGGATCATTGTAGAATGAAGGTACTACATGATTAGAAGGAGTCTTATGTCGATCATACAATGACCATAAAGATTATGTCCATCGACTACATATTTATAAATTATTCTCCTATTTATTTTCATGATACATAGGTTTGGGCAGGAGTAAAAATTCTCCTTGATTTTTTGGAACATTTGAGTTGTTGGTGCATACTAGAGAGATGAAATATCTGTTGGCGCTTCCATTACTGATGAACAAGATCCATAATCTAATTCATATGTATCATATTTGTTGATATATTCACAATGAATCACATTTCATTATCTGAAATGAGTTGGATACTGTGGTTGATCTATGGTTTTTTGAGTTTCCATTAGATATAAAAGACCATTGAGAGATGTTTATACATTGATATGCCATTCATTTGGTTGATTTCCTATTGAAGGATGGTGTCCTATAGGAGATTACATGGTAGAGTGTGATACAGATGCATTCCTTATAACAATATTTTATTTTATTTTTTCCTTACTGGTAGTATTTGATGATGTTATGCTCAAATATTCATGGATTATGAGATGTTTTTCTAATAAGGTGGTATTAATTATTCAATAATATGTTGTGTGGAAAACCATTTATTAATCTAGTAATGTTATACATTGACACATTTTAAAATCATTTGGTTTTGTTCAGGAAACCCAAAAAGGATATTATTGTGAACATGAAAGTGGATTTACTATATTTTTTATATCGGGGTAGTGTTTTGTGTTGGTTGTTGTAATGTTTTCCTTGGGGAGTATATAGGATTGAATAGTGGGGTTTATTATCAGGAGAGTGCATTCTTTTGAGTTTTGTATGAGGCAGTGGTCATCATTTAGTGATCATGAGAACCCTAATAGGTGTCTCATGAGACCATTTTTTGGACCCCTCATTTCATTTTAATGTTATGAGGTTGTTTGGATTACCTTGGACCAGAATTGTATGAGTGTTATCAATTGTAGGGGTCTAGATCATCCCAATATACCCCTTTTCATTTGAGGGTGTTCAATGGTTTGGGAGCTATTTTATAAATTTTATAAGTTTTATAATATTTTTTTAATAATTATAAAGTGGTTTTTAAATCATTTTTTAATATAAATAAATAATTCTAAATTATAATCCTTTATTTGAATGTTAATTTATATGTATTTACGTGATTATAATGTTTCGAAAGTGTTTTATTGTTTTCCAAAGGGAAATTAAATCATTTTCTAAATTATCTAATAGTTAATTAAATAGAAGTTATGAATTTATTTATTATTACCCTTACGCATGATGATTACTCTCTAAAAATGTATATCAAGATTCGAAAGCGTCTTGTCAGGTTAATTCATATTTTTAGTAGCCTGTGTAAAGGTACCAACTCATTTAAGGGGTGTATTTTATGTTATGTAAGTGAACTATTGTGCTTTTTATACTCACATAAGAGTATTCATATCTATTCATATGGATAAGTTGGTGTTCCCATGCATGACACAAAGGTCATTCATAACTTATATAAGGGTATGTGATAATTAAAATATATTGTCTAAATTTCAATCTCAGCTTTGGTAAGGGTGTCTTATAAATAGTAAAGCTCACATAAGGGTATTAACACATTTTATCATCTCATCTATGGGTATGTTGGTTTTTTAAAGTTATTTATGTTATGATCAAGGTGCACTTAACTGAGCCTTGTAATATAACACAATAAATGTAAAACACGCATGTCATATATAGAACTCCTACTATGCAAAAGGTAATAGATAAATTTTAAAATATTACAAAAGGGTCTTCTAAAATTATTCTTACATGTTATTTTATAATGTGATTCGTAAGGGTAATCATGTCACCATTATAAATATCACTAACAAAAAATGGGTACTATTTTTACCATATTTTCCTAGTTTTTAATTTTCATGTTTGATATGTAACCCCCATATTCCATTTCAGTGTTATTAAATTACAAAACTAAAGGAATTATATTGCTTTTAATCTTAATAATTTATAACTCTATATAGAATATTTAAATCAATTTAAAATTTTGTTATTATCTTGCAATCATTAAGAAAGTTAAAATGGGGATTTTCAATATTGTATTTTCATAAAATGAGTTTCTGTTATTTTGAAATTCCTGAACACATCTCTATTTATTTTCTCCATCATTTCCCTTTCACCCAGAGGACCATAAATACCTATCTTAATGTCCATAATCATCAAATGTATTTGTATAAAACATCATTTACAATTTCTTAGTGTGAAAAAACCTTTTACCACCTCTATTAATAAGATAAATAGTCTTATAAGGTGAAAATAACATGTAGGGGATCCTTAATATTTATACTAGTGATACATGTGTTGGAGATCATGCTTCTTTTATCCAATGGGGAGATGGTATGAACTTGCTTAATGAAAATAATTAATTGGTTAATTGAAATTGAATCTAACATGGAATAAATCAGATGAGGTGAAATGATTATATTATTTTCTAATTTATATAATATTCTTTTAATTCTTACATCATGGGATTAAGTTATGTTTTTTAATTTTGATGACAATATTGAATTATAAATTTTTGTTGTGATTTTTTCTAAACTCACCAAATAGGAAATTGAATTGTTACTTATATCTGGAAATATATTCGTTTCACATCTAGAAGATTTATTGTGTGTGATTTAACTTCAAAAAAAAGAATTTAATATGTAAAAAGAACATTTTTAATCATGAAAAAGTTATGTGGGAATTGTGGTGTGGTTAATATGGTTTGTTGTAGTTATGATGGTATATGGTTGTGCTTTGTGGTTATGATATGTGGTGGATGTGACGGGTTATAATTGTGTTAGGAAATGGTTTAAATATGGTGTAGTTGTAATGTAGAGGATGGGTTGTTGTTGCATTGAGTCATGTTTTTCTTGTTTTCTAGTAGTTATATAATTAGATCTCAATAATTAAAAAAAATATAAAGCATATATTCGAAAGATTCGTGCAGAGCCCTATTATTGAAAAAGAAAAAATAGTACAATAAGGAGTTTGAAGGGGACATACAAGCATCATGCCATCATGCCAATAAACTATAGAACATCATAAGTCATAATCAAACTGATAGGAATCATCATAATCATCATACCAGTCAGAGTCAACTAAGGGACCATGAGACCTGGTGACCATAGTCAACTGGTGTGGTGTTATGCATTTGGAGGTGGCAGAGAATGTAAAAATGGTCATGGGGTCCTTGGGGTTGTTCTTGTGAGTTATGAGTATACTCCTTTTATGAAACCATAAGTGTTACATGCGTGTGATTGTGTCTATTATATTTTATATTTTATATTCATTTTAATTTTTACATGCACCCCACTTGATTCAATTATTTTGGTCAAATGCCAAAATGATTAGGGTTGCTTTTCCCAATGTCAAGATTGTGAGGACTAGTGTCTTGCTACACCCTCTAACACTCCATATCTTATCGGTGATGTTTTTTCACATGGATTGTGATGGATTTTAGATTGTAGTGCAATTTTGTTTACATTTTAGAATAGTATATTGTAGTTGTAAATAGTGGGGGTATTTCATGGTTAAAGGAGACCATGAGGTTGATGTTAATCATGTCCATGATTCCCAATTATTATAGTTTTGGTAGTGGGTGAGATTAAATGTGGTTGCCTATGTGTCCTTAGGAGAGATGTGGTGGAATTTCCTAGGAATCCTTAGAAGATATGTTATGTGATCATGCATGTGTCTTTGGGATTTTTTATAAGACATAAAATATGGGAGAACTAGGACATAAAATGTTAAGGTGTGAGAGATGTATACACATGAAAATGTGGTATATGGTTCTGTTTTTATAATTATGGTTTTTATTATGTGATTGTACTTGGATATGTTATTTAGAATGAATTCCTCATTGATGATAGGATTAGTTAGTTGGACTATATAGGACTTTTTTCTACTATTTTGACATGGGTGAATTATTATTATCTATTCTCATGGGAATTAGAGCCTTTGGCTATGATCCTAATATGTAAAAATTTTATAAACACCCCAAGAATTTTAAAATATAATTTTTAGTTTTAATGCGTGACATCATTAATTATTTTATACAATAATATAACAAAACATGGAGTTTTTTCACTGTATTTTAAATATGAATTTATTTTGAGTATTTTATATAGAGACTCTTTATATTTATTTATTTTACAAATGCAATATGGGATGGTTTTAATTTCTATTAATTTTATATTATGTAATGAAAATTCATGGTTTTTTTCTCCTATATTCTAATTAGATAATATTGTAGATGGTAATTCAATAAATATGTGATATTCTTATATCCTCAGTTTTCTTCTCCATCCCATGTCGAATATTATATTTCCCTCAAGGGCCATTATCAATGTTTCTCATTTTACAGCCTAGAATGGGTACCATTTGGGGTAGGTAGTCATGGATGCCTACAAATTTATCCATGTATCTTTTCTTTGGACCATATACTATTATATTACCTAATACTATCTCATATGAATATTTCAACAGTATAATATTGGTTATCATGATTAAATGACATGCTCAAATAATTTTTCAAACTGGACAAAAATAGTTTATGTTGATCCTTGTTGTCAAATTTGAACCCGAGGATAAAAGTGGATATTTAATTATTCTTCTATATTTTTATTATTTAATAAATTCACAATGCTTCATTAATATAAAATAACATAACATTTCATGTATAGGATCATGTTGGTAGTTTCTTATTATATTTTACTAAAATCCATCTTATAAGGGCATCGTACATTACTACTCAATTGTCCTTTAATGATCACATGCTTAGGTTGGATATCAGAAAATTATTGTATTATTAAACTATAAAAAATGTATCGAATCAAGTGATGGATGAGGTATTATTGGAGGATAATAAAATATCCTAACACATTTATTTTATTTATTCACATATGTGATGGTCCAAGTGGGCGATCAGTCATCACATCCTTATGTGATGATGAGTATGTTTGATTGATTTTCTTCAAATTTCATTATTTATAGAAATGTTATTATTTATTATTTTTTCATAATCTATTTTATAAGTGAGGGACTATTTTTCAATTAATTTTAATTATTTTTTTACATTCAGATATTGGGTTATGGTAACCCCCCAATCACTACGTTGAAACTCAGTACTAGTCATTAGCATCTAATGTATGTGGAGGAATGCATGATACATATAAGTGAACTATCTCTTTACAATATATTTAATTAATGATTGTAAATTACCAGGATAAATAATATTAAAATTTAATTTAATTCAATCATAGTGTAAATTATTCTAAAAAATTTCTAGGAAAACTTTCTATAGAAAAATAATAATCAAGTTGAGATGATGATAAGGAGGATGAGACTATTTTTAAATGCTAAAACATTGATATTAAGGATCACATGAAGTGTATTCTTTATGATTATTTGATAAAATATACCTATGTTCTTTAAGGATTTACATAACAAAACAATTCTAATTGATACAAAAATTATTCATATATCATTGAGAATGAAGATGGATAAGTGAAAACCACTCTTAGAAGAAATCTATTCTATGGAATAACATGGTTTATTAATTCCTAAAAAATATCACCTAGATGAGAAATAATTTAATAAGAAAATTGGAGAGATGGCTAAAGTTATAAATCATATATATGAGAGGACACATGATTTTTTTAGAAACGTATAAAGATGCTACTATTTTTCAAAATTACCAATTGGAAATAAAATATAAGTTAATTAAAGACCATTATAATTACATGTTAGATGTTAATTAAATGTATGATGATCATGTCATGATTATAGAGACAAAATGTGAATATATAATAAAATTAGTGATGAATCAGACCAATATCCTCATTATGAAATTCATTGAGTTTGAAGACTAATTTTCCAATTTGGATGTTATTTTTATATATCTTCACAAAGAAAAATTAAAATAATATTTTCCTCTAGGAATTATTATCATAAGATAATTTTTTCATAAAAGAATCAAGATAGTGAAAATTTATTATTCAAATCATCCATTGATATATTAACATCATGATTATGAAAAATGGTTACTCATGCTTAAGAATTTATTATGTGTTAATGATTTTTCATTTACTAATATTGGATATAAATTAATTTCATGACGGAAAAAGGTAAATAAAAATAAAATTAAATCACCATCTATATTTTGTTTTGATGAAATTATGTGTATGAACGTAATATCCTCTGGAAGAACCTAAAAGTGTTGTGTTTCATCCCAAAATAATAAAGGAAGAAAATAATTCCCTATTGGAAACCAAAAGAAAGATAGAAATACTTATTAACCATTGTTTATTATATTTATAGGTTTTTTATTGTTAAAGTTTATTTTTGAATACCATGTCATTTATTGGAGATTATGGAAGGTGCAACAAAATGGGGGATCTAAATCAAGGAAGAATCATAATATGAAGATATAATGTTTAATCTAATAGATAAATATATTCACAAATCATCTAATTGAATAACTTTTTAATTTATATTATGACTATAATAATGGTGGTCATAATAGTAGTAATTTATTGTATAAATGTATTAATTATATACCATAAAATACTAATGAAATAAGTCCACAAAAAGATTTTTTATTGAAAAATAATGGTTAGTATACCATTTGGTATAATTTTTTAAAAAAATTTCAACAATGTACTCCAAATAAGAACATGGTGAATAATTTTATACCAAAAAATTGGAAATGATTATATTATATAAGATATGGAAATAATATTGACCATTTGAAATTGAACATGATCATCATGGTTAAATTAAGAATGATTTGATCCTGTAAAAAATGAATCAATGAAATAAATATAAGGATTGATTTGGGTGAGGACATCCTCGAAACGGAATTTTAGAAGTTATAAAAGAGGGTTAAATCAATGAATTAGATGAATATATACTAAAGGTACATTAATCCATGATACACTCCCAATAATTATATGACATGACATCTAGTATAGAAGGGTGTGAATAAAAAATATTTATCATCATTGACTATTTTAGATTTAATATAGATTTTGAAAATTAATGTTCTACATATAATGAAAGGTGATGATATAAAGAAGGCCTTGCATTCAATGGAGGATTTAATCTAAAAAATCAATGAAAGAGAAAGAGAAAACAGATCCCTCAAATACCAAGCTGAATGGAATAGAGTTTTTTAGACTAGAAGATAATATCATCCATATTACTTCTACTAAATATTTATAGAGTTTCAACTCATTATCATAACTTTTTATTTGTGTTTTGTATATGTATTTTAATTTAATTAATAAGAGGGATAGAACATGTAAAAAAATTAACTAAGAACCATGTAGACACATCCATCATGTACTTATTAATTCCTTGTTGCATCATTTGAGTATGTATCAACTGATTAATAGTGGATAGTTTAAATAAAACTAACCATCATGAATAATGATTTACTTAATCCTTTAATAATGATAGGATAAGAAGTGACATTTCTAGAAGAAATTTCATTATTTATGACTACAAATCTTATAAAATATGGAAACTATTAAGAACAATGTATTATAATTACTTTTCCTATCCTTTTTTGATTGTATAAAATATGATGCCTAGTGGATTTTAAGATTATAGTTTTATTAATGTGGTAGAAGTATAATAAAAAATGAGTTTTTTTATGTGTTTAATTATTTTATTATATGTGATAAAACTTATTGTGAAATCTATTTTATTATCCCATGTATAAATAAATCTATGTCACTATTACATGATGAATTTTTTTATGGAATTATATATTCTTAGGTTTATTCAATCTTATTTCATACAACATGTTAGATCATGTATACAAATATTTGACAAATTTATTTCTCATTTAAATGTAAATATATATTCCACCATTCCCTCAAGATAATTAGAATTTACCCCTCCAAAAAGTGGGGAAGAAATAAGATAACATGAAATCAACACGGGGAAGAAAAAAAGAGGAAGTTAATGTGATGACATATTAATACCATTAAATTTATACCTTTTTATTTAGTTTCAATGTGGTAGATATAAATGATAAATTTTTAAGTGAAAATAAAATAAAATAAGTATGTATTTATTTTGTTTTATGTTAATCGGATAATGGAATTGGATATAAATCCCATGTAGGTGATTGATGAGACCAAAGGGTTGTGATGAATCAATTTTTTTCAAATATGTATAAATCATTTTGGGTGATGTGGAAGAAAAAAATTAATATATATCATAATGAACCCCTTGAGTGATGAAGAGATTCACGGATAGGGGGATCTAAAATATTGGAAAACATTTACGAGTTACAAATAATCTTATGACGTTTTATATTGGAGAATCATTCATATGTTTGAATAGGAATATAAATGAATTGATTCCATTATAAATTAATTCAAATTAAGGTGTAGATGTTATTTCTTCCTGTATTTCTTATATAAACATATTAAAAAAATTACCTTCACCTGTGATTATTGTGGATGAATATTAATGAGAATCAATGATATATTTCGATGAAGGTCAAAGTATAATTTTCTATAATAGATTTATGATTTTGAAGAGTTTTCTATATTTGAGAGGTATGAGATTTGGCTGTGATTAAATTATAAAAATTCATTCAAATGTGGATTTTTAATACATTCATGGATTATAAAAAATGATGTCTGTTTTAATTATTGTAAAATATATATTGAATGATAGTTGATGATTTTTTTTATCGAATGTAGGATGGAAGATAAGATAAATTGAATAATTTCATAAGAGTTCTTATATATTGAGAAATGATATTTAAATTAGATTTATGATAATTGGAAATATTATGATTATAAGTAAATCATTTATGTTATATTGAGGTGGTTTATAGTGGTTGTGGATTTGCTGTGTTAGTTTGAAATGGTTCTGATCAAGACAATAAAGTACTAGAAGTTGGAGGATTTTAGATAATATAGATACATACAATCGTTGTGAGATTAAATAAGGGAATATTTAAATAAATTATTTCATCCAATTTATAATTTATAATGTACCATGATTCATAAAAGTAACTCTAGAGTATAATTAATGATTTGAAAAAGGCATAATAAATGTAACAGTCATTTGAAGAGTGTGTAAAGGTAACTAAGATGTGGAATTAGATATTTGAAAAATTAATGATATATATAAGATTTATATGAATAATTCGTAAAAGTCACTCTGGTGTAGAAGAAAAAAGGATAATGGTAATGAATACATTTGAGTAATTCTTATTCCCACATAATAGTTAACCATCTGTGATGACTGAATTGTTTTCAATGGAAGTGGATATGTAATAGTCGTCCCAAAACTGATGTGGAAGATTTGAAAAGTAAAATAAAAACTATTAGTATTTTATAGAATACATAAGGTTCATTTTTTTACATGGTACTATATTTAAATAAAAGACAATTGTCAAAAATATTAGTTCTTGGGCAGTCAAACAAAAGTTCCAAAGGTTACTTCTGGAAATTAAATCATTAAATGATGATTCTCTTTTACATTGTATTAAACATTACATTTTGTCAAAATGGTTTAGATTCATAGTAACTGTTGACCATTTTATATTCATAATTCATATAATAAGATCATTTTGTAAAGATAGTTTGATAATAATTAATTAAAAAAAATCTTATTCACTGATTTGATATGTTTCCTTACCATTTGAATAAGAGCCTCACCTTGGTTAATGTGAAATGGTGATAAAGTGGAGGCCACAATGTAGTTGAATCATTAGAGTATTGCAGTCTAAAATCCTATTATGTTATGATATTACACTATGTGATTATATCAGATCATGTAAATGTGGGTTAAATTATCATAGGTTTGTGGAAAAGATGAGTTCATTGTATTTATGTATGTGAAATGGAGTTCTAAAATATCGTGTTGTATGGATCTGTTTGAATAAGTATGCTATATAATATCACATTTTCACAAATCATGTGTAATTTCCAAATTAAAATATGATAAAATGTTCACATGCATTGTAACAAACCGACTCTAGCTAACTTGGTATTTTATCCAACACATTTTCTCACTAGTCCTTATGGGTCATCCGAATTTCTATAGGTTAGAAACTAGTTTCTTGTTACCAAGAAATTATACATGAGAATAGTTTCACCATTAATAGATGAAATAATATTACAGTATACAATAACAAAAATTTACTATGACCAATCCATATATCATACCCCCACACAAATGTACAAAAATTTTCATTAAACAAAATTAAAAATATAATGATGTACAATTGTAGATAATAGATATAAATCAGAAGTACATAAATGAACAAACTGAAGATAGGGAAACATCACATATATACAATTAGTAAAATATATAATATGTATCAACATGTATGATAAATAAAAATTCCAAAATAAAAATAAAAATTGTATCTTGTATCCACACCAACCATCTCCATGTGACTTAAAACACTCATTACAACCCAAAACCAATTGTAATTAGATAATATATTCATGAAACTTTTAAATATTCAATCAGGGGATCCTAAAGGAAATGATATTAGTTTAATACACCTGATGGTGCATTAACAATGTTCTCTAAACACATCGTATATGAATTTGATGAGGAGTTTTTTCAATTTACTTCTTGCATCCATTTCATTAATGCTATTTTTATTTACTATTTTCAAAAACAATCACATGAGAGTTTAAAAAAAACAAGTAATGTTTCATAAATAACTTTTATAAAACATCACCCTTCTTAATGTACGAATGTTAACAACCAAATTCAATTTTATTAAAACACTTTTCAAACTAGGGAAAATGATCTTCTAATTAAAAAAATGATGTCATACACCTTTCCTTTTTTTGAAAAAAATTTCAATTATTTTAATATATATATATATAATTTATTTCAAATAAAACATTCTACACCATTATAAATATTTCGTTAAATGTAAATGAAAATAATATCTAAAATGAAATATAATGAACAACATACACTCCGATATCAATTGAAAATAACAAAATAATCCACCAAATGAATTGTTCCTTGTATACCAATGAAAAGTTAGGGGAAACAAATAATGAATATAATTAAAACCCATTAATAATCCTTAATAGGAACTATCAATCATGGGAAATTCATTTGAACTTGAATACTATGTTCCTGAACTAGTAATTTGAACCCTTTTGTAGCACTAAAAAAATCTATAAATGTCTGTGAATTCATTCAGCATTAATATTTCCATGTAATCCATCACTGGACCGCTCTATCAATATTGGGCCATCTAGTCCTGTAAAGACACGTAAAATTCAAGGGAATGTTTTTCTTAATTTTCCTTGGATTTTTACAAGAGCGCGGTTTCTGACGACACCTGATTCTGAGGCCCGGTGTGCCCGGAATAAAATTCCGAAGTTTGGCTCGGGTACATTCAGTGAACGAACGAGCGGAAATTTCTAACTTTTGAACCGGTGCTCGGAATCAAATTCTGAGGGCACCGATGGAACCGCAACGCCGGTTTTTTCTTAGGAACTCTTGTTCCAGAGTTGCCTTTACACGAGTGTTGATAATAAAACTTGTGGAAGTTTATTTTATAACTACACTACAATTTTTATTAACTTACTCTAAGTGTTAGCTCATGGTAGAAGTTGGGTAACCACCCAACCTCCCTTGGGAGGTTATGAGGGTGGTGGGGACCACACGAACCCCACTTCTTCATATCCTCTAAAACCCCTCAACTTCCACTTAAATGAATTTAACCTAGTTATAACTTATGTCTTAAATGAGTTGAATTTAATGTGTTGAGTTGTGTGTGTGTTTTGAATTTCAAACACTTAAATTTCAAAAGCCATGTGAAGTTAATAAAATAAGATGAGAACTTATTTTATTTGGTTGGGTTGTGTAGTTTGAGAGCTTTTGGAGAAAAGGCTTAGAAATCTTGAAGTTTCTTAATCCTCTTGATGAAGAATGCAAAGAACAATCGGACATTGACGAAGAACGCCACGTTCTCAGGAACCGTCTACCGCAACGCCATACCCGCGACACCGACAACATCTTCTTCCGCGACATCTTATTTCGCGACGCCGAATCTCGTCACCTCTTAAATCAAGGTAGGGGTTTTAACTTTTTAATGTTATGTGGATCTTTCCTTTGAACTTGAAGGTTTATATTTGTCGGGCCTTGATTCCAAATCTTTTTATTTAATTTAAAAGATTGTGAAATTTTATCGATCATTAAAGGCAGATTGTTATCAATATAACATGAGGATTTCGGACCGCACAAACCTGGCCAACCCTCCTCATTTTTTTGTGTTGAATATTTGTGGATTGGTTCGGGAAGGCGTGGTGCCGTCGCACCACGCGGGTTCAAGCAGAAGGAAATGCGCGGTGCCGCGTCATAAAATAATGCAAGGACGCGACATTGTCGCCCTGCATAGAAGAAAGTTGAAGGTGCCATGGCCAGAGCGGGGCCGCGGCGGAGGGGCGCGGTGTCGTCGCACCGCGCCGGACGACGAAGGCCGCGGCCGATTCCGAGCCGCGGCGGAATTAGAAGACGGGCGGCCAGCTGGGCCGCCGGTGTCGGAAGCCGGGAAGGGGACCGGCCTTGCCGGTCTCGTTGAGGAAGAACCAGCCGGCTAGGTCGGGACAACCGGAAAGGAGACAAAACCAGGGGGGATTAATTCCCCCGGCCAGCCCTAATGGCCCCCCATTATGAGGGGGGCCGGATTCACAAAGGGGGGCAGGCGCCCCCCCCCCCCCCCCGTTTCGAGCAGCTCTGCCTTCGGCCGAGCAGGCAGCGCGCCTAGCGTGCTGCCTTGCGCCGAACCGGCACGCCTGGCCGGTTTGCCAAGCCAGGCTGCGCCGGGCCGGGCCGGGTCTATTCGGTTCGGGTCAACTGGGGGGTCTCGGGCCGGGATGGCCCGGGCCCGAAATCCCCGTTACCGAGCGATTTGGATTAAAATGCCCATAACTCGGGCTACGGACTTCCAGACGACGCGCCGTCAGCGGAGATGCGATCCTTGGATCGAGACGGTCGTTTCGATATATCGAACTCAAAGTTTCGGAATACTTTGCGTTCTTCCGGGTTGGATCATACACGAAACCAACTGGGCCCTCGGAGCAGAAGCACTCATATCATGAGCTACGGACGTCCGATTGACGTGCCGTCCACTTTGTTGAGTTCCTCTTAGTGAGACGGATCTTTTGGCATACTCTGCCCGAGGTTTGGATGCAGGTGGAGTATGGTCGGGTTGCTTTTTCCCTAAAAACCAACCGGGCCCCTGGGACGAAAAAGCCAATAACTCTCAGACCGGGCGTCCGATTGACGCGCCATCTGCGACGTTGAGTTCCTGTTGACGATACAGAACTTTTGGATACATCAACTCTGGACTAAGTGTCAGTTGATGTATAAGCCTCTCGGCCCGTGGAGCGGACCCTCCCGAATGAGCTTTCTATGTGCGGGAACCCTAGAGCTGGCTGTGAATGCTACTGTGACTGCAACGACGACTGTGCCGAGATCCTCAGTGGATTCGACGACGACGACTACTGGACTCAGCGATCCTGTGTGGATCAGTGCTATCGATCCTATGTGGGTCCAATCCTGTGTGGGTCCGATCCTGTGTGGGTCTGTGTTCAGCGGTTCTCTGTGAGCCAGCGCCTACAGATCCTGTGTGGGTCTGATCCTGTGTGGGTCTTTGTGGGGGTTAGTAACTATCGATCCTTTGTAAGTCCGACGACTTAGATGGATCCGTGATCATCTCTATCGTCTTTCGAAAAAGTATTCCTGTGTGAGCTGAATCCTGTTTTCTTTCCTTTGTGGATTGTGTTTTGCTATCCTATGTGGATTACGTTTTTCTTTCCTGTGTGGAATACGTATACTTTCATGTGTGGACTTGGTTGTACTTGGGCTCGGAGGTTGGAGCGTACTGGAATTGATGACTTAGGTATATGTATGGGCATATACCTAAGCAGTGTCGGTTGTTACTTCGTGTTTGTATCTATCCTTTTTGGTTTATCCTTTGTGGATTTTGGGAGACCTTCGGGGGTCTTGAGGTCCCTACTGAGTAGCTTATACTCACCCCTACACGGGCTACGCCCGCACTATGTTGTGTTGGTTGAAGACGACGGACATCATTGATCATGGTTGAGGCGTTCAGAGCAGGACGGTACCTGGAGGTGGACCACTGGGCGGGATGTACTCGGAGAGGACGGCGGGACCCGAGGAGCAGTGGAGCTATCTGTACCCACCCTTCAGGTGGGATTTCCAGTGGACAGCTCGGTGTAGCGGCTTTTACTTTACAGATGCAATTTTCCCTTTCGAGTTGTACTTTACTTTCCATTTGGGTTTGTATACTGGCCCATTTACTTTTCCTCACTTCAGTTGTACTCTGTTTTTACTTATTGTTTACTTTTCTTCTTGCTTACTCTGTGGTTCTTGTTTACTTTACAAAGGCAATGACTTCCCTTTTTACTGGGATTTACTCCTTGGTGCTAGTCGCCAGCCCCTGGCTTGTGGAAGGCGGGCTTGTGGTAGTCACGACACGGGCCCCGAGGGCGGGTCGTGACAAGTCCATCATGTTATAACCCATCCAATATAATTGGGAAACACATCTATATAATTTTCGATTCTATACTATATATTTCACTTATCTAATTCATCTAATGGCTTCTAATGACTCATAAGATATTTTTAGAGGGAGGTATGAATATAAGCTATTCATACTTATCATGTCATCCATAATAAAAGGTAATAAATAAATCACATACCTCACCTCAATAATACCCATGAAAAATCTATTTTTACAGGCATTAGAATCAAATAAATTATCAATAAATAACACCACATTGGGATCATAAATTTATACTAATAAATACAAAAAAATAGATCAGTATATACACTCAATTGTTTTAAAAACTACTTCTTTAATAGTGTTAAACTGGTATTTAAAAATAAGCACAAGATGCAATTCATGTTCACATTATTTGAAATATCATTTAAAAACACTTTAAAATGAATTATAATGAACTATAATTAATATAAATTTAACTAAAAATTACATTCCATTTAAAAGTGTTTATTAAATTTAATAAATTTCTTATTTTATGAAAATATCTACTTAAAAACAGTTTTTATTTAATTTAATGATTCAATCTCAAATTTCAATCAAACTATTGGAAATACACAGTAGACCATTTTTTACTTTAAAAACACACATTTCCTATTCTATGTCCCAAATGGGTTCAATTTCCTTTAGTTATGTAAATTCATTCAACATAAAAAATTTAAACATTTTCTTAAAAACCAAACACACAAAAACAAGTTTAGAAACTAGGAAAATATTTAACAACATCAATTCCATATGGGAAATAATTTAAAATATTCAGTGACTCTAAAATTTCATGAATGTATTTGTTTAACATAAAAAAATTATTTAGAATCTCCCTGTACATAAGTAAATGGAAATTATGGTAAATGGACAAAAACACATACCTAAAAACTAGAAAACAATGATTCATATTTCATTTCATTTTACTGTGAATTCCCAATGAAGAAACAAATAATCATATAGAATCCACATACACCCAAACTAAATAACTTTAAACCACCATGAACCCTAATATAATCCATAATATCTCCTAGGGTTTTTGGGATACGATAAAAACAAAAAGAAATGGGTTTATTTAATAGTAGAATATTTGAAAGAGAGTAATATTTTTCACCATGACAATACAGTTGAAATGTAAGTATGGAGGCCCAAAAATCATCAATGTAGGGAGGTAGTATTTCCAAGGTCACACAAGGTGGGTCTTTATATGGGATAGTGAATATAGGGTGCGTAAAACAAAAAAAACTATTGACTGAAAAATTGAAAACTATAGTTAAATTTGGAAACCATCCCACTAAGACAAAGTTTCTTAACACGCTAAGATTAAAATATAAGGATCACGCTAGAACAAACCTAGTTATAATGTGTGATGTAGATTCAGGGATTACCAATAATTCACCAACCATGATAAACACAATCTATAAACTAAATAACTACACACTATATCATTGAATGGTTTCTTCTAAAAGTGTGTAATTTGTGCACCAATACATTGATCCCAAAACAATTTACACAATATCTATTAAAAGTTTCATGATTTGAACCATATTGTATGTTTCTCATAATGTCAAACCATGAATTATAAAAATTCACTTTATATTTCCCTAGGAATGTCTTCAAACCAGGCACCCTTAATACATGGACACAGACCATGAGACAGAATAAACATCCTTGGAAAATTAAATTTTCAAATTGAAACTCATTAAAATTTAAAATAAATCCAAATATTAAAAAAATATATAAAAAATTCATAGGGGGTCTCAAAATTATCCCAACCATACCAATCCATCCATGAAATTCATTGATAAATGTATTATAAAAATTCAATAAAAATTCTCAACATGTATAGAAGAGGTGGGACAGGAATGAGAAAATCACAATAAGTTTTAGTGAGAATGAAGCAACGAATGAATCAAAAACACCTAAAACCATGAACCCAATCCTAAAACATAATCAAATATTTCCAAGAAAAACTAACTCATAACCTATAGATAAAAATGATCTGATAATTGGAAGACCTATTATAATTATCCCTATAATTTATAATTCCTCTAAAATTATGATCTATGGGATAAACCTCCCAAGAGAGAAACACCTTCATGGATATGAACTACCATCATGGACTGAATAGGAAAAATAATCCATTATAAATATAAAAACATATAAGAATAGATTTTATATCACAAAAGAATGAAAAATTTTGAATAACATGAAAACAATATTAATGAAATACTTCATAAATCAAAAAAACCATTATTACAAAACATAAAATTGATACTTCAATAGAAAAAAAATCTTCAACCGGAAATGTTAAGGTTTCTAACAATGGATAAAAAACTGTGTAAATATTGTGATCTATGACCATAAACCTAGAACACCACCACATGATTAAAAAAATAAGAATAAACCCAACACCCATTAGTTTTTTATCTCAACAATTTCAATTCCCATCCTAGTCACCAAAAATATACATCAAATACCTTCACATGTATAAACCGTAGAAACACAAAAAAATAAATAATATCACAACATTATCATGGGAAAATGTAAACATTAAGGTATAAACACAAAAATCAAGATGAATATATAAAAAAGGAGGAACCATTAGAGATATTAGGAATACATATTGAGAAATTACACTCAAGAACCACAATCCACTTTAAACTAATTAAAAACTGCCAATAAAATAAGTAGTTTCCAGAGAATAATATAACTTTGTCAAAATTCATGATTTCTTAAAAAACAAAACATATTCATTTTCGTTTAAGGAAAATTATCACAATGGAATGTATGAAAATAAAATCATAAATACTTGATTATATATGATTTATACTGAACTACTATATTTAAATTCTAGTCACAGTCAACATCTGAAAGAGATACACTTAAAAAAAGTCGCTCAACATCATGACTTAGATTCAATATAAAATATTCTAAATTATCTCAAGAATTTTCTTGGATTAATAAATTAAAAACATGATACATGATTCACCCTAGTTAGTGATTCATAAAATAAAAAAAATCTCAATAAAAACCATGGGACAATACTCAAACAAATTTTTTCACCAATGAGAAACATTATTTAAAAATATTTATTTTATTTGATACATTCGCATTTTTATAAGAACTACCAAACTCATTTTCAAATGGAATAGATGATATGAAACAAAAACAATTCCCATTTGAAACATTACACTATTTTAAAAAATAAAAAATACCATTTGTTAAAAATGCTACATTTTAAAAGGAGTCTAAAATAGATATTCGTTGAAATGCACCCAAACATTCATATTAAATCAACTGAAAACAAAAACCCACATGAAATTTGAAAAGTTTTAATTTTCTATGTCTCAAAACACTCCACGAAAACTAATAAAAACCAAAAACGTTTTAAGAAGCTCAATTACATTTCAAAATAATAAAATGAAATTGAACATTCATCGTAATTTATTATAAATCAGTCCATATTCTTTTTAAAAATGGAATCAAATTTTTCTAATGAAATAAACCGATCTATAAACATTCCATTATAATAATATATTTCTTCTAAATAAAATGTAACACCGCAATTAAACAACCAAATAAATTAACAAAAAATGTGTTTATTTAATTTAATTTTATAACATTCTAGTTAAACTAAAAGGGGGAGAATTATTTCATTCAAAACATTTCAAAAGTGAATAAATTGGATCACTACATCATAAACATGATTTCATTATCAAATGAAAATAAAATTTATTAATTTTTAATCAAAAAATAGTACTTCAAAACACAAAAGTGATATTTAAATGATATAACAAAAAAGAAAAAAATAAATAATCATTCGAAAAATATCTCTATAATATCAATTCACCATAAACCATCCATATTTAATTTCAAACTAATTGTAAGATCTTGTAACTTCCCCAACCCAGCTGCACATAATGGGTTCCTTGATTTGGTTGGTCATATGGACCCATGCGTGCCTCTATATACTTAAGTTGTTGACTATCGTTGATGGTCCAAGGTAGTATGGTGGGGAAACAATAACTCATGTGAGAGTGGTATAGTGGATATAAATAATAGATAGAATTTTAGGAAGGATCGTATAATAGATAGTGCTATGGAAATAAATATAATATTCAACTACAGAAGAATAAGATAATAAATAGTAAAAATAATAAAAATCCCATAGGTAGACTCATATTTAATTATGTCGTCGAATGATGTTGTAGAAAAAGGGGACATATGTTACAATAATATTAAAAATTTATCAAAAAATAAAAAATTACTACACCACAATAATCTCGAGCATATACAGGGTCCTTTAATCCCATGATCCATGCTATAAGTAAATCAGATCAAGAATATGTTGAAGGGGGATTTAATTTATACACACTAATATTCATAAGGATTAATTATGTACCAATGGAATATTAATTATGGTGTGAGATTAACTTAGTTTCTACCTCCAATTGTGTCTAGATATTACCCATCCAGTGTACATTTCATTATAATGTATTGGTATAGTGAAAAATAAAAAATTCTGAATAATAAATAACAGCGAGCTCAGGTTACTATAGGACACCTCTCCGTCTCTACCTCCTTTGGTGTTGGTTGTTATATGTCTAAATAGTAACAATGAATATATAATTAGAATATATATAAAATATATATACAAGTATATGAACATTATCAAATGATTATTAGATATGTATACATGTATACTTGGTGCTTTTTAGACCCAGGGTGCAACTCAGGAAGCAATATATATTCTCTTGATCCATTAGATATATCAAGGGAGCAATTCCCCAATTTTTTATTATTGAGAGAAATTCGTTTTTATCACTCCATATGGTCAGGTGAGTCTTCATGTCCATCACCTGAATCAATGGATCGTGGAGTGACATGATCTTTAATGAGAAAAATGTATAATGATTTGAGATGGGATTAACATCCACCAATGTATGAAAGAGTGAAATTCCATGAACAAAAGAATTGTTATCCATTGGTCACCATCATATAGAAATAGATTTCCCATAATAATAATAATAATGAACACGTAGGATCACCTGTAATGATTTAATACACATTTCACAAAATTTAACCAAATGTGCACGATTCCTATAATTAAAATTTATAAATATTTAAAATGTTATGTTTCCTTTCACCCGCATTCAATATCATTCATTAATAAATTTTTTTATAAATCATTAAATACAATCCAATGTCAATCCGAACACTTAAAATTTTTATTGTTCATTCAAAAATTTATATGAAATGTGGGGAATTAATTTGGCACACCCAAGGGGCGAAAATAATTGAGTTTTGAGTGTTTTGATCATTCAATAATGTTAACGCAAGTATTTATAAAAATAATAATTTATTATAGATATTAATAAAATTTGGGAATATGTATGAAATTTTATAGCATGAGAAAAATGAAAAATTAATTATGAAAACATATAATATTTACAATGTATTTTTTTTACAAAATTCAAAATAACACTGAATAAAATGAAATATATTTCATTAATATATATATATATATATATAATTAAACTCAATTATTTTTAAAACCATATTATAATAAAATTTATCTTGAGAATTTATTGATTAAAAACCCGTTATTTTAATAAATACTAAAATTTTCACTACTCAATGAAAAAATCATCTTTTCAAAGAATGATCACAAATTAACACTAATATTATTTTTAAATTTAGATTTAAAAAGTATACTTATTTTTCAAATAAAATTTATAATGGTTTAAAATTTATTAATAAATTACGTGAGAAAAGCATGACTATACAGCCTTTTAAAAAACTATTTTCAAAAAACATTATTTTCTCATTCAAATGTTTTTTATTTTATTTATAATTTCTAGAAAAAAAATTAATTTATTTTATGGTTTTATAAACTATGTTTTTCTCATTGTTTATTTATTACTAATCATACATGCCTACTTCATGACTCTGTAATAATCCTCATGTTTAAATAGTAATAATATAATAAACTATCATGTTTCATTTAATCCCGATATTATGTGCCTCACAAGATATTGAATATTTTTAATTTATTTAAATGAAAGTATATTATAAATTCTTGGGTTGTTATATTCTCTTTTATTATTGGTTTTGTTTTTCACATATGCTCTCAAATAGGATGTTCCGATTTAAAAATATCATGGTGTGATATTCTATCCCATAAATAAATTGTGTCCTTACAATTTAATCATTATTTCAGTAATAAATGGTTTTAACTTTGAAAATTCCTTTCTTGTGAAACCACATCATAAAAATGATTAATAGTACCTCATATTTTTAAGATACAAATGGATTTATGAAGGTCATCTAGAATAATACATTAGTATGTTTTAATGTAGATGATCATAAGTGGGAAAAGAGAAAATGGACAAGGAAGAGAATAATGACCCCCAAGGATTAATATATACTGATAAAAATTATTTATCACAAAAAATGAGTTATGTATTGATTTTAATGGCTAAAAAACTTAAATATTTGAATAGTTAATGTACCATTTGATTCATCAGAAATAAACATTCTACAATATCATTTTTTTTCTACATCTTTCCCCATTATTTTAGAAATTATTTTATCATCTTGACATAGAATATAATAATATATATTTACTTGATATCCTAATATAGTTAAAATATAAACCTATATGTGTGGTTTGATCAATTACTATTTTATCACTTAATTCACGAAATGGATATCAATTTATAATTTTTATTCCTAAAGAGCTAAATATAAAAATTAATAGATCATTAGCTCAATAAAACAATTACAATTCATTAATCCTATAGATAAATATTTTATAATACCTATATAGTTAGCACATTTTATCTATTAAAACCCAATGATAAACTTTGTCTATTCAATAAATAATTAAACATAAGTCTCATCCAAAATATGTCCTCAAAAGATTTAGAATAAAGGTCACTAAATCAACATTCTAATAATAAAACAATGTAATATTGATCTCAATTTAATTTTACAAATACGATAATTCCATGATAAAAAACCCTAATTAAAATATTAATTATCCCAAATATAAAATCTCATGTTATCAAATATATTCCATAAATGAATGATTTTTGAAAACATTATGAAATATGACACAAACCAAAAAACCTATTACCAATTTCAATTTCATTGGTACCATTCAATAAATATATCTTTTTATTATAATCTTAACATTGAGGATGTGTGAATCCTTATACTCCCTCAATGAATAGTTTTCCATGAAGTTCAACTTTATACTAAATAACTTTTCCTCCTACCATTAAACACAAGTAATCAATTCCTTAAATAAACACCACTAGGATTAAATCCTTATAAATTTAAAAATTATTATAACTATCATATCATTTATTAATATACTTATTAAGATACTTATTATAACCATCATACCAATGTGTTTCATTCCACAATTATCAAATATGGGAAACCCATTTTCTAGTCTTCCACCATTCATATTTTATTTGTCATATTACTCACTATATTACCTTAAAATCAATAATAATTAGATAATTATTTATCTATCTTGATAGAACATGATATTATTTCCTCATGTAGTGATAATGTTTGGGTAACATGTTTCGTTCAAATGATCAACTTAATCTCACAAAGGAACTGATCGTTATTACACTTTGGATTTCATTCATTGATATGTTTCCCATTATTTCTTATAGTTTTCATTAATATAAAATGTAATACACCATATTATATAATTACATATTGGATCATAATTTATAATCCATAAAATAATGAAATAGTTGACATATATCAAAATTATTATGCATCGACAACCTCATAATCATACATTGGGTTTCGTTGTAGATTTCATTATATTAAATTCTCTCATATTGTTTTGTAAATAAAACATGATTTATTATTATAATATATCAAAAAAGTGACAATCCATGTGAACAGAAATGTGTGTTTTCATACACACCATGAAGATTTTGTCAAAACCAATACACCATTTTCCATGTTATCACCTTTAAATACATTTGTCCCAGAACAACATTCATTTTTATTATCCAGAAAAGAATATGTTTTTAAAGAAAAACATGTAATTTATCCATTAACAAAAAATTATGATGTTCTTATATAAATATACTAATATTATTTCATAAATTTATTTCTCGAATCTTATTTTCCTAATTATATTTCCCAAGGATTCTACTAAACTTTCATCTGATGCCAACTGTAGGGACATGAGCCCAGTAACATAGAGTTGGGGTCTACATTATTGTATTGGTATTACATAATAGGTGTCACATACCATAGTGATTAATATTTTTATAGTCTTGGTAAACTATATAAAAACATGAAATTATTATTATAAATCAAAAAATTAAATAAAAATATTTTTTCCATCGATAATTCCATTATTCATGAAAATGTATCAATTCATATCATTCATAATACACATATTAAATCTTGGGGATAATAAAATATATGAAATTAATGTCTTAAAATACCCACTAAGTGTATGATTAAAAAATAATATATAAATAAATTAGACATAATCAATATATAGAGGTAAATAGCTAAATCACATTCCATTTATTAAATAACATGTGCATAATATGGAATGAATAAATAGTGAAAAATATTTTCATATAAATACTCATGAGATTTAAAATTCATAGTAATGGATGTTATAACTAATAAAATAATCACTTGGATTATAAATAACTAAATTCATAATTATTAAATGCCTAATGTTGGAAAACTATAACATATCATCGAGTCTTTAAGCCAAGATATCTTAATAAATGGGTAATGAATCATCCAAAACCCAATCTAGTTTGTCACATGAGACCAACTAATGCATCAATGGGATATAGTGGTCCCCACCAAAAACATTATAAACTTAATTAATTCCTCATATTGAATGAATGAAACATAATTAATATAAATGTTTATATTAAAAAACTAGCATATGTAATGTTAATAATTACCCAATTTGTAATCATAATCTCAAACCTTCCAATGAAATATGAATAGTTTCAAACTAGTACATCCCATATCAAACTGAATATAAACCATATATTTTTTTAATAAATATAATATCAATATATAACATCCTCATTGGATCATAATTAAAATAAATTTATTTTGTCGTTGTGTAATAGAAATATCATAAAGGTCTATTAAAGCCTTTTTGATGAAAATAACCATTGCATTTTGGAAACTTCACATAAAAGCGCATTCACAAGAAAATTGAAAATAATTTGCATTTTTAATGAAATTTAAATCTATTAAATTATTTTTTTAATCATATTGTTGTCACAATGGTGAAAATTTTGTTCATTTTGTATTAGTTAAGGAAAATATTCATTTCACATTTTCAGTAAAATCCAAATGAAAATTATTTTTAAAAGGACATGAAGATAACTTCAATATATTTTTATAAATATTAAAATATGTGTACATATTTCAATAATAATTATTTTTATTATCTTAAATTCAGTTTTTGAAATATTTCTAAAAATCATGGGTTTTGATGAAAAGGAATTTTCAATTGAAGAGAGAAAGAATGATAGATTTTCATAAAAAATGGTCAATCATATAAAGTACCAATGAGTAGAAAAATGGTACCATTAATATAAAATATTCATTAATAACCATATAAAAATAAATAATATTTATTTTAGTAAATAAATATCATATAATTACTCTAATAGTTTCTTAATAAAAAAAATATTAATGAATAATGATGAGATTGTAGAATAAAGACTTACAAAATTAGTAACTTTGAATCATAAGACACAAAAAATAAATGTATTTAAATAAAACATTATATTCTTGTAAAATTAATATATTTTTGATATATCATATCAGAAAGAAAATTATATAAACTATAAAAATCAATAAGTGTTCAATAAGGTGTATACCTCATGGGTGTAAATGTGAGATGAGAAACTCTTACTTTAGGTATTACCTCCTTTATATGTGTTTGTAGCTCATGTTTAACAATTTTAAAAACATTAATAATATATAGAACAATAATTATAAATATAATATAATATTATATATTATTATAACATTTTACCTCTATTTTTTTAATAATTTTTTTATTTTCATTGTTTTTCATGTTAATTGCCTTATCTTCTCTTGCACATTTTGTCATAAATGTTCTACTACAAAAGAATATTATATGTCTTTATATATCATATATTTAATTATTATAATGTTTTTAATTTCACATTTACTCCTTAAATAAATTTATATAACCATTTATCTAATTTGGTTGGAGAAAATTAGCCATATTCCATTGTGGTGATAGTACGTCATACGCACGCATGAGTAATGATTTCAATCCCATAATGAATGATAGGGTAAGAAATTTTTTATATTTAAATAATTAATAAAATATAATATTTAACACATATATTAATTAATTTTTTTCTTTATATCATTTCTTTTATAGAGTAAGTGAAAAACAAATAACATCATTCCTTGAGATGGAAGTAAGTTGTACACACAAGCGATATAATCATATTTAATCTGGAATAAAACATACGAAGTTATATTTGATATTTAAATTTAATAATTATAATAATATCCTAAATATAATATAGACATTCCTAAACCAACATCACATCCATCCTTGAGAGGTGGTGATAGAAAACTAACTATATCAGAATGTGAGGCGGTAATTCACCGTACACACAATCAATGATTTAGATTCCAATATGATGTATGAGTATATGGATAAAGTAAATGATCATAAAAAAATAAAATAAATGTATAGTAAATTTAATTTGATTATTATATCTTTAGTGTCATATAATAATTTAAGTTGGTGGAGAAAAAAATAAAATCGAATGTTCGGTTTGGGATATTTTGTCTTCTTCGAACAACTTCATTTCGATTATAAAAAAAGAATTATTAGGTTGTATTTTTTTAACAAAAAATGATTCTATGATGAAAATAGGTAATTTAGTGAGTTATTTTTTTATTTATTATTAGAACCAATGTTTTTCAGATGTGTAAGGAGGAGGGGAGCGAGGTGACCATTTATAATTGAGGTGAGTGGAACACATGTATGTTTTGAATAGAAAAAGTGGCACAAACAATTTTCACATTGTACTAGGTTGAAAAATGTTAAGTTATATAATATTGATATATATTTCAGTAATTAGTCCATAAAATTTCAGTTGAATAGTTTTTTTTTTCATTTTTAACCCTCGTCGTTTTTATTTCAACTCTTTCTTATAAATAATTTACCTCAATCGTTGTAAATAATTTTTACTATATCCACAATTAATTTTTGTCTAAAAGTATTATTAAATTAAAATATAATTTAAATTAAGCTGATTGAAAATATTTTAACCCTTTTTCCAAATTCATTTCAAATATTTATAAAATTTTAATTTTAATTTTTCTAGTGGACATAAAGAGAAAATGGGTTTTCAAGAAGAAAATGGTCAAATGTTTAAAATATTATTATATAAAAGTCCAAAATAATTTTGACTTTAATGACTTATATTGGATTATAACATATAAAGCTGATCTAATTTCACATTAAAAAATTATTAATATAAACTTTATCTTGTCGATTCATTTAATGAGAATGTAGTTTTTTAACTAAAAGTAGTATTTTTCACTATTCACTGAAAATTTTATCTTTTTTGAAAATTTTAAAAAAATTAACCCAAACATAATTTTGAAATGTATATATAAAAATTTATGTTTAATTTTAATAATTAATTTTCTGAATTTGGAAAAAAATTACTTTTATTTTATTTAAAAAAACATGTTCAGACCGTCTTTTATAAAAACAATATAGTTTTTAAAAATAATACTTTCAAACGATTCCTATTTTATTTATAAACGATAGAAAACCATTGATTTTATTTTACAAATGATTAAACCATATAAGTTTAATAATTTATTTATCACTATTCAAACATGCCAACGTAATGCCTAGTTGATAATGGAAATTAATAAATAATGATATTTTATAAGATTATCGTGATTCATTTAATACCATTGTTGTGTGCATCATAGGATATTAATGAGATTTAATTTATTTACAAAATAATATATTGTACGGTCTTATTTTTTTATATACACTTATATACATGTTGTTTCGTGTCACATATTCTCTTGAACATTATTTTCATATTTCAAAATATATTAGTGTTATAAATGGTATATATGATCATAGTTTGATTTAAAATTTATGACATGACTAAATATTTTTCTCAATTGGTAATGGGAATTAATATTTCGAATCCCTGTTTTTAGGACATTAAAATATTTTGTGAACTGAACATCTAAAATAATTCATCGAATAACTTCTGAAATATCATTATTGTAAATTCTGAAGAGTCTTGAATAACATTTAAATGTTTTTACAAGTTATAATACATATGACTTTTAAAAATACTATAACTACAATACATGTAATTTAAAAAAAATTATGAATGTTCTATGTGTTTTTAAAACATTTTATACAAATGAGTTATATCATTTTTTCAACTATCAATATCTAAAATTCATAAGAGTAATACATATACGTACAATTCATCTTTCACAATAATACATATCAGCCATATAATTTTTTAATTATGCATATTAGTGGTCTTCCACTATAACATGTATGGGTGATTCACTTTTCCAAGTTTCAAACTGAATATACTTCCATTGTAATACATATGGGGGAATTTAATTATTAAATACACCATGTATTTAACCACCCAAGTACTACATATGAAAATTCTACATTTAAAAGTTTCTTGTATTCAATTTTTTCATCACATATAATAGTCGTTACAAAGCCCCAATTTCAGACATTTATACTTTTCAAAATATAACTTTTGAATCTTCAAACATAATATTATCTTTTGAATACTTAAATTCATGAAGTCTATAATATTACAATTCACCAATATATATATTATGAGTTGTAGAATTTTATAATTCAAAAAATATAAAAACATTATATAGATTATAAATTCTTCATCATTATAAAGATCCCATACTATGAAATATTTTGTGAGTAATTCGAAATTAACCTCCAGATTAATAATAAATAATAATATTAATTATTAAATAATTAGAAAGTTATAAACAATGAATTAAAAATAATTATAGGTAAGAATAAATAAAAAATAATAAATTATAAGAATTAAATATATAAAATGAATAATAGTTAGATATATTACATTAAATAATGGATAAATAGAACGAATAAGATATTAATAATTAAACCATATATATTGAATTCATTATGTAATTGAGACATATATATAAAAGTGGGATGGAATAAATAACTATGAAAACACAAATATTGAGAATTGATAAGGATCCACTCAACCACTCACTTCTGCTTATGAAATGTAAGTATATTTTAAGGGTAGGTGATTCAAATCATGACATCACCTATATATTTCATGAAAATCAATAATAATAAGATTATAATTTTTATTTTAGGGATGATGATTTTTTTCAAGAATATATATTTTAATTTGATTATCATTAAAAAATTTGTGGTTTGGCTGTTAATCAATTTAATTATATCATACAATAAATGACTTTATTAATAATTTTTTACTATAATTGTTAAATATTATTATAATTAAAAGTCTAGTTAGTCAAAAAATTAAATGAGTGATTCCAATAATTAAAGTTCCTCTAATAAATTATAAATTTATTAAAATATTATTATCAAAATATAATTTCTTACGCAAATGATGCTATTGTGAATCGTTGGTTTGAAATTTATAAATATTATTGTTTGATTATATCATTTGTTCATAATTATTTCCCTAGTTCAAAAAATTATCAATATCTATCTATTTTATATTAAAGCCACATTATTATTTTAGGAATATTTATGAATTTATATTAAAATAAAAAATATCCCATATTTTTTTGTCTATAGGTATATTGACACAATTAGTTTATATTAGTATCCTATTACCTAGTAACCTAAAACAACCTCTCAAAAGGTTTGTATATGTTAAGAAAATAATCCCAAGTAGTGGAACCATGTTCAATAAGATGAAATGATAGAATAATCCCAACATAATAACATTTTTCATCAATTTTAAACACAATAATAGTGGATGCTAGAGCATTATATGGTCCAATAGTGTAAATAAAAAACATGATAATATGAAATGGAGATCCACTATCATCTACCCCACTTGTGATCATAGTGTAACAAAAAATAAGAAAATAATAGATGTGAATGGAAAAAATATTGGAATCTATTTTGGGATTAGATATTTTTTCTCTCTTATATGGACCATGTTTTTCTGTTCATCCCTAAGAATGGAGTTAATAAATACTGGGATAACAATGCCAAAAATATAATTAAAATAATATACATTTGAAAAAAATGAAAAAACTATGAAAATATATGTAGATGTAGAATATAACATAATCTAATTACTGATAGGAGAACCCATATTAATGAGGTTTCATGCTCTATTAGGAATCTTTATTATGGAACCTAAGATAAAACTATCACTCTACATGACATGGAATATACAATGTGATCATTTTATAAGTGTGAGAAGCTTGTAAATGATCATCATCTATCTTTAAGCTTGAAAAACATGAATATTAGTGACCTTTCCCCTCCTCCTTCAATTACTTCAATCATTCTCTATAATGATAGTTAATAACATTATTACTTAATTTGTTGTAGAATAATAATATTTTGGAAAAGAATTTACATGAACACTATGTGTCTTCTCTTCTTCATCAAGGTACATAACTCAATCTATTTTCATATATTTTAAAAATAATATATGTTTATTTGAATTTATAGTGATAATTATTATAAATTATTATGTAATATGTAATATTTTTTACTATGGAGTTATATGTTTGATGTGGAGTAACAATACAGGTGAAGGAAGAGTGAAACAAGGAAAATTTTAAATTTTTAGACATGACCTACTATGAAATAAATGATCAACCGTGGAAGTTCCTAATTCAATATATGGATCATGTATAAATAATATAATAATGAAAAAAATGGTATCTCTATGGAATGATGGATCCCAATATTTTACCTTCATATTAAAATTGGAATATCTCAAATAAAAGAATATATTTCCCCTCTATATCATCCATACATTCACTACATGTAATTTCTATCATTTTAAATTCTTTTTGTGCTATTAAAAAAGAATTTTGATCATTATTATTACCTTTCGACCCAATGAAAAATATTTAAATGATTCATAAAATGAAATTGAAATGATTTTTTTATTTTTTATATATTATCACTCATTGTACTGATAAATAATATAGGAGATTAAAATATTTCAAATGGATTACGATGACTTTGTTTGGATTTAAATTACGTTTTATAACTAGCTTTATGTTTCTTTTAATATCTCCTATTTCCTTAAATAAACATAAACCACCAAATTTACCCAAAATAAGATCAATGATTTAAATAACATAATTTATATTTCAATAACACTTCATCAGTCACATGAAAAAATATTACTTGTCATATGATGAAATAAAAAACATTAACTTTACTAATATCTCAAATATAAGATTAACACACACTCAATAAATAATATTCATTTAGAAAAATTTTTATCATTCTCATTGTTATACTTAAATAACATATGAATACAACATCTAAAAATTCAATTACTATTATTTTAAAATTTAATTACATATAATGAAATTTATTTATATACATACTTGTGATTGTTCCAATTTAAATGTTCACCAGCCCACTTAATCTGAATTATTATATATTATGTATATTAATTTTTTTGAAACAATAGGCCCATAGAAGGAGATAAATTAGTCGTACTCAAAAAATAATAGCAATGTCTGTCAATAAATCAAATCCAATAAAGTGATAAGTATAATTCATAGCTATTAAAAAAACCAAGGATCACTATTAATGTTATATAATCACTTTGTATCAGGATAACATAAAATGTAGGAAGCATACATTTTTTCATCATCATTTTATTATTTATATGTCATTATTTGAATGTATTTTTTCGTATTTCCTTTATCTACCTTATAAAAGGATTTTTTTTTTCATGGTTAAAACCCCATTCAAATGGAAAAAGATATTCATTCTATGTATTTGAATGTAACCAAACATGTCTTGCTCATACAAACAATGTTATGCTATCATGACCCTAACCATGGGGACCGTCATGTGACTACATGAATCCCGCTTCACATAGGCCAAGTGCGAGTGACTAGAATCAAGTGGGAATATTTAAATCAAATGGGAGGAATTTTCTTATGTACATGTATACAGGAACACAACTCCAAGACACATATTCTAGAAGTTGAAAACAATATGTAAAGAAACAAAAGGCGTGACAGTAGGAAATTGATGGTAAAAAGGGATATAATACAATCCGAACTGAAATAAAAAATAAATAGTACAGTTATCATTAAATCCTCTACGGAAAACCCAACCTAATATGTTTGTATAGAAAAGGTGTCTAAAGTCACCGAATTACATCTTGTCTATCAGGTCACTCTAAGAACCACCTGGCCATAGTCCACCAAGGACTCCGTCTAAGTATTATCATCTCAAAAAGATAGGTCATGTGTATCTGAGTGATGCGTAGAGGTGAATAAAACAATACATAGTAGGGTCCCCAAACTGCAATGGTATACACCAATGAAATACACAAGGCATTAAACCAAAGAGGTACACGAAGTGTTTCCATTAAGATATAAAGTCAAGAGAGTCAATAGATTCACCTCACATTGGTTTAAATATAAAAAATAAAAATAAATACTACTAGTCATAAACACTGAACCCATTGTAATACTGAGGAACTCATATAATATGAGTCACTTAGGCCTGTTGGTGCTCATAGAACTGCTCGTTACTTAATCCGGCTGGGGCACCGATACCCTCTTGACACATGGGCCAACTGGTGAACCTAGACCAACTCCTCACATTTTCCTATTATGGAACATAGAGTGGATCATCAATTTGTCCTACTAGGGCACCAAGACTAGTTCATCACTTAGGCCTATCAGGGTACCAAGACCCGCTCATCACAACCATTATATCACATGAATACGTTAGGTTCCTGCTCGTAGCATGCTTGATTCCAGTAAAATCAACTCATAAATACATTGAATGTTTCACAATTTCAAGAAAACACACTTATATTGTATCAATAATACCACCTCGTTATGAGGGTCCAAATTCTATAAAAGTATTGTCAATCGGTTCTGCAGTTTATAAGTTATGAGACTTTTTGTAAAAGGAGGCTAGTTGGGTATGATCCTCATCCGACCTTGTTGGAATAACCTCACCCAACCCAGTTAAGATAAAACATCCCATATCGGTTAGTTTTAGGTCGATGTGAACCTGCTTAGCACATTTTCTAGTCCCATTGTACCTATTGGTCTGTGGATGAAGCCCACCGGGACACTCAGTGTCCCTTTCTTCATCCAGCCGAGCCTGCATTGGTCGACTAGTTTTCTCCCTGTTGGGCCACTTCTGTCTATCTATGACAAGAAATTTTATATTTATATCTATACTTGTGGGATTCCACTTTCCATGAGATAGTTCGCCGCGTAGCCGTCTCACGGTTGAGATGGAACATGGTTCTTCCCCGCAGAATGTTGCAAGATCCTGCTTCCCCCCACTTCATCGCTGGCCACCTCACGGTGGACTCTCATCACCACCCGCAATAGATTCGGTGCTCCACTATCACCACCGCGTTACACGCCGCCACCCACATGAAACCTCATATTATAGGCGCACTGTCACGTGGTTCTATGGGCTACTATACTTACTTCGGTGGTTCGTTTTCTGATACGCAAGTCCCACTATGCTCCATGGATTGCCACCTCCATTATCGTGTGTTTTAAAATATATATCCATCGATTAAATAGTTTGTCCATGTTCAGAACCTCCTTTCATGAATCTAATGTTACCAAACAGGTCTGCTGGAGAAGAACGTGAGGAGGGAGAAATATCACAAGTATCACCCAAGGCAAGGAACATCGCCCTTATTCATTGACCTTTATTTGTAGCATAAGAAAAATGGAAAGAACATCCAAAAATCAACACATTACAATCCTCTTTCTTTAATCCCTATAATATAGTTCCCAAACCCGCAAGAACTATTGTCTCAGAGATCAAATTGATAGAGTTTTGATCCACATTCTTTGTTTATTTGTGATGAACGGGGAAATGTAATCACTTAGAAATAAACACCATCCTGAAAATCTGGATCATTCGGCATTGAGGATCAATCATCATTGGCGATACATTGAGATACACAATGATCCTTATTTCATTACTGGTCTGTTTATGGAATCCATGATCTTTCATTCGTTGGAGTTTTCTTGTTCTTCATCGTTCATTGCTCAGTAACTGATGTTTTATAGAGTTTGAGAGAAAAAATATGGGTCGTCCCCGGATTTCATAACTCTGATTATCCACTAAAGGAGAAAATGTGTTTCAACAATTTTGATGCAATAAGTAACCATGTAATTAGACTATTACATTTCTCTAATGAAATTCATGCCTCATCGTTTCATTTGAGTGAAACATTTTTGAATAAAATAAACAATCTTAATTTTATATTAAATTTATCTAAAACTCCCATAAAATAACATTTACCCTCGACCTGCTCCTATTAATGTTAGGCCCCACCTATGGAAAACACCCCCTTAAAATCTCAATGGTTGTCTCTGATTTACCATTTGATTCACAGTTCATTATTTATAATAATTTGAAAAATAAATTTAGTTTATTTAATTATTTTATTTACCATCACGTCTCAAAATGTGAATTCTATAGTTGGCCCGCATGGGCAAATTTTATGCTCCACTTAAAGAAAAAACACCCCAACGAGATCAAAGTGGTCTTAGATTTTCAATATATGTAACTGTTCATATGATATAATGATTTTGAAAATAACATAATTTTGTTAATTATTTATTTATGGTTATGCCTTTTTGGGTTTTCTCAATAGAGGCATGTGCCGACTATGTTTATGTCGCACCTAGAGGTAATTCCTCCATCCAAAATGTTATGGTTCTCTCAGTAGTTTTATCCGGTCTCCCATATAAGAGTTGTTCTATTTTTTTGGGAAAATAATCATGTGCGGTATATAAAAAATTATCATTTTTCGACAGTACATTATGGGCTCATCGGGACTAAGAATCACATGTCATCTCAACCCATGGCCTCCTAATATTCCTAGTAATTTTATTAAAATAAAACTGGGAAATTTTGAGACATTACATTCTCCCCACCATAAGGAATTAAATCCTCTATATCCAAACCAAGGGATTCCTAAAAATATGAGGGTATGAGAATGAAGCTGATCTTCTCACTCCCACGTGGTTCCCTAGAGATTCTTGTGCTCCCGTTGAATGCACACTAGAAGAATATATCACATACAAAAGGTCCTATATTTTTTAGCCTTGATCTCCTCCAAAAAATACAAAAATATTACTATGTCATCAACATCAATCTCACCTCAGTCAAAGACGCGTGATAAGTCATGAACAGAACTCCTTATATTGGATACGTGGAAGGCGTTGTAAAAAATATATAACTAAGGAGGTAGATCCATGTTTTATGCCACTACTACCACTCTTCGGAGTAAAATAAATGGTTAGATGAACCTCAGAGATAACATGATTCCCCTACCAAATCTATGTATCCCACAATGAGAAGAGACCTGAAGAAACACATGATCTCCCTCCTCGAAATCCAATTGTATTCGTTTCCTATTTGAATTGGACTATTGATAGCTCTGTTCAATCTTCATCCACTCCTAGATTACCTAATCATTCTATGTAATAGCCTACTCCTACTCTCAGCCCATGAGAGTTGATCCTCTAGGGTCAGTCTAGCAATGTGGTGACCTGAAGTTTCACCCGTACAAGGCCTCATACAGTTCCATACTAATGGTTTAATGGTATGAATTGTATTATGATAATTCCAGACGAGGTATGTGATCCCCCCAAATGCATTCAAAATAAAGAATGTAAGCATGTAGCATGTCCTCTAGGACCTGATCGGTCTGTTTCGTGTGGTCGTCTGTCTAGGGGTGGGAAGCAGGGCAGAAACATAGAGGATTTTCAAACCCCTCCAAAAATCCCTTCCACAACCGGGATGTAATGCATGCATCTTGATCCAGGACAACCATTTATGGGTCTCCGTGTATTCAAACATTCTCATGTGCAGAGAGCAGTATGAATCTATCTATGGGACTCTATTACTAAAAATCAAAGAAGTTGAAGACCTTGTTAGTTGGTCAACTGTCTCCCAGATGGTACCTTGAACCCTGTACATTCATGATAAAATGATCACAATGTCCATAAATATCCTTTCACACTCCCTTCGTGAAACACTAATGATAAAAATAGAAACACCTTATAAGGAAAACGGCATGACATGATGTGTTGAAAAAAACATGAAACTGGTTAAACAAGCACTTGCCTCTTATATCAATAGGTAGACTCATATTCAACCTATTCTATTATACTTAGTATCCACCTTTACACCCCCATGCATATCATGATGCATCTCATCACTCGAGGCATACAATGACAAAATTGAAGACCCTATTAAAGGATGGCGTTCTCCCTATATTTTAAATCACTATCCGGGGAAATTCCAATGGACAACTAAGCATGTAAAGTCTCACTATCAGTACCATTGAGATGTTTCACCCTAACTCACTTTAATAGAGGAGGTGTAAAACCCCCAATTGGAGGTAAGTTAAACAATCATTATCCACAAAGGATAACTATAATGAAGAAAAATAGTTTTTCCTTTCATTTATAAATTAAAAAATGCATCTCCTACTGAGAGCATCCACTTCAACGTTTCCCTTACCATGTGTATAGACGATCTCCATGTTATTATATGGAGGAAGATTTATCCATTTTATCTATCTCAAAATAATATCCTTATGAGATATGATATACTTGAATCCCTTGTGGTTTGAGTATCTAATAAACCTCCAACCCATCAGGTAGTGTCACCACATCCTAAAGGCAAATATTATTGATTCCAACACAAGATCGTGGGTCACATGGTTCTGTTCATGTGGTCTCAACTAACCCAAACCATATCTAATCACTGATTACCTCTAAATTAGGACATCACCAAGTCTAAAACATAGTCCATCATAGAACACTATGTACTCAACTCCCTCCTTCATGTAATTTTCAAGATTGACATTACATTATAGAGGAAACTCTAAATAATCAAATATATAAATCATATCATCTAGTAAGTACATTGTAGAATTAGGTCTATCTTACCCTATGATGGTGGGAGGATGATGTAGTTGGAATTATATAGTTAAGTCTATCATAGTCTGAGAATGTTGAGACACATTGCATAGACTGCACCATAAGAAGAAATATCTCTTGAGAAAGGGTTTCGATTCCTATATCAGGAGTATCAGGTGGATCTATGGATATCACTATGGATTTATCCTGGAATCTTAGAGCCTTCCACCATTAGTGCATGTTTTTTACAAACATGTTGTCTTAACATTCATGGAAGTCGCGTTGTCATGATCCTATAATGAAAAACATTCACCTTTGAATAGAATTTTGTAGATTGAAATATCATAGATAATAATCTAGCACTGGTACATGGACTTAATATGAATGATATCACACATATATTCCTTCTCAAATATAAATTTTTCTATGATTAGGAAAATCAAAACATGATCTAGAGGATGAAAGTGACATTTCCAACTACCCAATTATAATGTCAGGATCAGGTATATGTTATATATTAGAATAGTGGCTCATATATATAGAGTTTTAATTCCATGGTATAGTGTAAAAAATCATCTACCATGTTATTTGAATCCCCGTTTAGTGGTAAAAATTGCATTTAAAATACTAAATTTGATAGAGTTTATACTGATATATATATATATATATATCAAGTTCATGTAACCTTTAGTTATGGCATCAGGATGTATGATATCATAAGTTATGATTTTATTACATGAATCACTATTCATGGTTTATATAATTACTTACTATATAAATCACCTTTGATAGCTATGTAACCCAATAATCTAACCATATTTCATACCCAAGAACATGGTTGTCGTGAACCCAGAATATAGTATAATTGGTCAATAATGATTTCACCAACAATATAATCATGAAACCACCATTTAGATTGATGTATTAACCTTAATTAATCAAATTATATTATAAATACAAGAAAATTGGTAACATTTCAATATATAATAATCATAGAACTAAATTATATATTGTTGTCAAATTCCTATAGAATGTTAAAGTGGAATTGAAAAATGCATAGAATATTAGTCTTAATGTTCCTATAATGATGCATGGGGTAATAAGTTCATGTTGTATATATAAAAGGAACAATGTATGTATCATTATCGTCAATAATAATAATATCACAAATCATGTGAAATTGTATCAACTATAATAGGAATAATATAATAATAGCAATAACCCATCCCAGGTAATATGGTTTTCCCTATACATGGACCAGATACTTCTATGAATAAGCTCATTTCCAAATTCCATTACCACATAGTCTCATGTATAATGACTTAACAGTATGGTAAAAAGGAAAAAAAAGAGGATCTAATAACACTTTGTAAAGTAGAGACCCCAGATCCACTTAACCAACGCCCAAATTTGGTGGTACACATAGCTTCAAGAACACAAACTCCTATACCAAAGGTTGTTGACCTGTAGCAATTTTCTATGGATGTATGGTGGTGATAATATTCCCTCATATCATAGTGGAACCATGTGTATAATAAATAAAAAATGTAGATAAATAATTCTATAAGATAAGGAACAATGAAAACCAATATGATACTTAACTACAAAAGAAAAAACAACAAAGTAACTATAATTCAAATCAAATTCCAATAGTCTATGTCATATAAAATGATTTCCTAGAATACTGTTTTATAAAAAGTGGAATCATGATGTATGAATATATAACACTCTTTAGAAAAGTACATAAAAACCAAAATATGTCTATACTAGAAATATAGGCATATGTCCATTCCTCAGCTCCCATTCTCCTTCCTACAAGTAAATCATATCAAGCATCTATAGCAAGGAGCTTTCACTTATCCACTACTACAGTCATAAAGCCTACATGGATACCAAATGTGTCCCCATTAGGGTATGAGATAAACTCTATAGACCACCACCATCATTGTTTATAAATAATGTAGCCGGTGTACATAGAAATATATTATAAATATAAATTTTATAATAAACAATACTGAATAATATATAATTGTTTACTCATGTTCAAATAGGAAAACTGGTATGGTCTACATGCTTCAACACAAATCAGTGTATGTCTAATAAGTATCCATATATATATAAATCATACTTATATAATTTGTATACATGAATATATACACTATACATGAGGACATTCACATCCACATACATGGATATTGTGTGCCAGCTAGACCTAGGGCATAACATAGGAGTCTATAACTTGTCAAATGAGCCAATGTATCCAACAAGGGTATAAGCCATGAATCTAATTTTAATGGGAACAATATTTCCCATCACTTGACATTGTTGGGTGAGTACTCATTCCTAACACTCAATTCAAGGGAACATGGAGTATTGTTTTTTATCATCTATATAAAATTATAATGGTGGGAGATACATTCCCATCACCAAACATAAAAACATTCCAAACTCTATTCTCAACACAACACGTATATATTATTCACAATCCAATAGTAATTATATAATCAAAATAATAATAATAATAAACACGAGGGGTAACCTCTATTAAATTGAATACATTTAAATTCTAATAAATATATTAATAAGAAATAATTTATTTGAATTTTTTTTATTTATCTATGAAATATTCTTTTTTTAATGAATAGTTAAAATACTGATTTTTAATTCAAATGTATATTTTCATCTATATTATTTTATGGTAATATTATATTATAAGTTTTATTTAAAGTCTAATTTGTGTTAATTTTTTATCAATAAATCCAATTTATGATATTTTAATCAATTCAACTTTGAAAATTAGTTTACAAACATAGAAACCTTTTTAACGATTTTACAATTAAACCGTGTGTTGTCATTCCTTATGTGGGATTATATTTAAATTAATTTTACCAAATTTTATGTTTGAAATTCGAAAAAATATGATTAAATTTTTGGAATTATAATATTTTTTAATTTTTAGTGTTTTCAAATTAGTTTTTGTCCAAAATGGATTAGTGATAGTAGTTGAAATTAATTAAAATGACTAAGGTTAAACTAAGCCTAATAAGGGATTAAACCAAATCTATAAGGACAAAAAACCTCTAAAATTATTAACTAAACAATTTATTTCCATATTTTGACGTTATACTCTCTTTTATCCATATTTAGGATTTACGGGATCTACCTTCAATAAAACAATATGGGTAGGGTTTCTCTTTTCCAAAATATTTCAAGAGTGCCACTCCTCCTCCACTATAAAAGGCATCATATCCTCCCACTTAATCACATCTATAAAACCTATATTTATATGGAATAACATCTCAATGATCCCCCCAACATACCTTTATTACATCAAGAGGTGTCCCTTTGGGATTAATGAAATCCAAGGAAGTCCATAGGTAAAAACCAAAAGGATTTTCCCAGAAACGAGGCAACACCCTCCATGAAATGTATTTTTGTTATTTTATTTCACTATGACCACAAATATTCTAATGAAATGATATTATAACATAAAAATAACCTAATTTTACAAGGATATTTTAATGTTTTTGTCCAAAAATTAGACAAACATCCTTCTAATGGGTAACGAATATACTATTTACATTTATAGTGAACTATCACTAAATGATGGTTGCCCATTTATCCATTACATCCTATGAAGGTGAAAATTATGATGTAAAAAATATTAATATATTTTATGAATTATATTTATTATGTATTTAATATTATATAATTATTTAATAGACCATATATTAATATTGTCTTATTTTGTTTTAACACCATAATTTCATTTGAGGATGTGTGGATAACCACTCTATCAAAACGATGTGATTCATTCATACACTACATGGAATGTATTGAGGGATATTTTAGTTAATATATATTCTATATATGATATAATAATGATAAATTAATATTGATATATCTATATAAATGTATATTACTTTATTTCTTTCAATATGAAAATTTGACAGAAATAGTGTTTAACACTATGTACGACCAACTGTCTCTAGGATGAGTTCATTCTATTTCATACTTCTTAATTATATAGATTAATATATTAGAAATATAATTAATATAAATTATATTAAATATTTTTTTAATTATATAAATAATTGTATAATTATATGGACCAAATATATAAAAAATTAAGACACACCTGAAAAACAAAACAGATATTACCCAAATGAAACCTTAACATAGAATTGTTTAGAAGCATTCAATATAACGACATAATAAAACAATATATAGTATTATAAGTAATAATATGGTTATTTTAGATATTAATAATAATTTTATAGTTATTATATATGAAATTTATATTGAGTATGACGACATTCAAAAAATAGAGTAAGGGATTTTCATCTTACTATTTATTTTAATGAGATAAAAGCCTTATTCACCACTCAATTATTTTGGGTGGTCTATATACATAGGATGAATGCATTATATAAATATTTTAATTAAATATATGGGTATTTATGTAAAATTTTTGTGATATTTATATCATGGGGTTTATGTTTAAAAATTTATGAAATCTAAAAATAAATTTTATCCAAATTTACCTTTTTTAAGTCACATGCACTATTAACACCAACAATTTTTTAAGATGTGTATAAACTAACTTTCACATGTTATAAAATGAATCCAATAATATTAATGATATTTTAATTATCCATGTAATTTCATTTTATTAAATTCATAGTATGATTTAAAGTTTCCATGTGGTACGAGATTATTCAAACAGTCTCACTAAATATCGATTTTTTTTATAATCATGATTTAATTAGTGACATATTAATATATATATTCAATAAAACACAGAAAATTTCTTATCCTATAGTTATTATTTATTTATTCATGTATTATTACCATTTAGACTCTCTTTGGAAGATAAAATAATTAATAAATGTTTTTAATAAAATATTACCTTATCACTCCCTTTGGTCAGAATTATGAATTCATTCAAATAAATTCATCTCATAAAGGGATTCCATGAATATTATAATAATATCTTATGATCATAAAAATATATTTTATAGTTTTTTATTTTAAATTTTTTTTTCAATGTAATCATATTTTCAATTTCCAAACAAGGACTATTTTTCCTTTTTACCATGAAAAAGTGTTGTTCTTTTTACATTGTATGGAATGTACTGATTTAGCCACCATATTTGATTTAAATATTCCTATTGTTGTTTAAAAGAAATAACTTTAAGCAATTTTTTTTTAAAATAGATTTTAAAACAAATTTATTTTGAGGGGTTTTCTAGTGTCCTTTATAATTTCTCAAGGAGAAATTATTTTCAAAATTTTTTTATGTCGCTCTACACATTTAAAAAAATTATTTCAAAAATATATCAGTGATTACTTTAATGGATTTTGTGTTTCTTTATTTAAAATTAAATTCAAATGTTTTTATGTTAAAAAACAAATTTTTAAGATGATCTTAATTTTATTCATGAAATTTTTTTAAATGATATTTTAAAATTATTCCTCATATAAGATAACATTCATTGATGTTAGTCATGCCCTTATTAGGAAATTATTCAATGTTTACATTAATATTTCTCTCTGAATGGTTTATATTTTATAGTATATGTTTTATGAAATTTTTTTAATGTTCATAGGTTATTTGATTGTGATATCTCTATTTCACTGGTTATAAGCTTCTGAAACATGCTTCTTTTGACAGGTTGTATTTGTGATAAAATGTGTTTGAAACCTGTCATTTTCCATAGGTTATAATATGATTGCAATTTTATAATACTTATTTAATTTCTTGAGTTATGATATTATTTTTTATGATCTTGTGTAACGTGTCATTATGATTTCATTATGAAATGGGTGGGACCTATATCTCCCTCTAATGCATTAGGTAGATATTTATATCTCATGATATATACATGGCTAGAATGTGTAGTAAAATTGGTTTTGTATTAAAGGGATGAAACCATGAATTAACTTAGTTTACTAATATAGGACTAGAATTTGGATTGAAACCAATTAAGTAAAAAAAATTCCATTAAGATATCCTTGGAAATGATTCCTTGAATACTTTGGTAATCATCATATATACTTATATGCGGGCCAAAATTCCATTTATTAGTTTGCCTCGGCTTATATTATTTATTTCTTTATGATTCATGTATTGATAATTGAAAACTTTTGTTGAATTATTCATTTTTAGTATCTTTTAAATGTAGGGTATGATCTTAAAATGTTTTTATCATATTATCATACTATAATCCCTAGGATTATACTTACATGTATCCCTTTGTTACCCTAAATCAGCATATAATGTCACCCATTTTTGTGTTTACTTTCCCAGTTTATGAAGATATTTATTATTTATGATTTGTATAATGAGGTTTCTTGTAAATAAAAACTTAATGGGTGATAATTTTTCTCACTTATGTTGTAGTGTCCATGTTTTCAGGTTTCTAATGGCACTGTAATAATACGGTCTTTAGGAGTTTGTTTGTATGATATATTAATTATTTCATAATATTGATTTGAAATTTATTTATGTATTCACTATGCCATTACATCTGGTCTCAATATAAATATTTAGTTAACCATTGGAAGATAATACGATGAAACCTTAATGAGAACCCTTTGAAAATGAATAAGGATGAGTCTGATGATAAGAAAAAGGATATAAAAATGTCCTAGAATATCCATAAAGGATATTTTGCATCATTACAAATAATAAAATCCCTATTTGTATACTAAATGTTGGTGTGTCTCTATCAAAGATGAAACTATAAGTAAAAACTACTAAAAAAATTTTTGGACATGACTCAAGGTAATATGGTACTCGAAATTGAGCCTTACTGCATACCTTGTTTCAAAATCCCAGGGGATATTATTTGGGAATTCTCATACTCATTACAAACCATTATGATAGATTTAATTTTAAGTTCACAATTAATAATATATTATAAAACAAAAGGTGTCATCGATTAAGATTTTTTTCACAGTTTTGACATCTTATAATTAATTATTCATGATTATTCTTTTTTCTTCTATAATATTTGTTTCACACATCATGATTTCTAGATTTAGTCAATGTATAGAACTAAAAGTCCCATAGTTAATTTTGAATGTTTTAGATGTTGAAATAATGTGAATTAATAATATATATTTCCCAATTGTAAATATTATATAAATAATTAGAAAGGTGGTATGAGTATTGGTTATATCTTAAAAGATAGTGAAATCAGAAATGACTTACGAAAGGTATTGGATGTTATTTTATTATTGTATACATTAAACATAAAAAGAATAGTTATATTGATGTTGATGAAAATTAAGACACAATTCATATTCTATATTATAGGTATTATGTATTATGGATAAGTTAGAGAAGCTTGATTAATAGTTTAATCCAAATGTTGGAAGAATGAACTGCAAATGTTTTGGAATTAAATGATTGTGTTATCGGGATGATGAAATATTTAATTGTTTTCACAAATTATTTCATTAAAGAATTAAAATGATATATTTAATAGTGTTTCATATTTAGAAAAATGATATTTTGTAAGGGAATGTAAACCTTAATTTGATATAGATGTTGAAAAATTGTTTTTCTCTTAGATAAATAGATGATTGATATGGATAATATAAACTTGATAGAATATATTACTAGGGATTTGATTATTGATTTTTTGAAAATGTTGTCTATTTCATCATAGATGAAGTTTAAAACATATTGTATTAAAAGAATATACAAATTATCATTTGGAATAATGAAGCATTCATTTTTTACAAAATTATTTTTCGTAATATAGGATAGTATTGTGTTTGATATGAATATATGATAATGGTATTCATGTATTTATATTATGACTACCAAAATATAATTTTTGATATATGGGGGATTAATGTAATGATAATTTTGTGACTTTCTTATATTGATTTATTGTCTCGCCTTTTAAAGAGTTATATGGTTTACCTGTTTGAGAAATTTTAAGATAAAATATGGATGAAGTATTTATGTAGTGAGTTTGTATTGAAAACATAGTTAAAAGTAAATCTTTTGATTATACATGTTTCAAGGTGGTCCATCATATATATTTTTTAATTTATAGTAAGGTATTTTTAGAAAAGGACATCTTGTATGTTCATTGACAACCCATCATGTATAATAAGGCAGTGTGTCTTAAACCAATAACCGAATGAAAATAAGTATTTAATTCCTACAATTAGCTTACACGATATCTTGGATAATGCATAATTTTATTAGTTTAAATTTTGATGAATGAATATATATATTTTTTTGATTTATGACCTCAATCTGACTCTAATATTTATGATTTTACTGTAGGTATATATTTTTACTTCCCACCTATGATCACTTATCTTGAAACCTAGTTATATGTTACTTTGGGAAATTGTAAGGTTTGCAAAAATATTTTTATAAAAAATAATTTTCGGTATTCATTTTTACAATTTCTGATTCCATGAAAATATTTAAAATGTATTAATCATTTAAAAACTAGATGAATTTTTAGGAAGAAATTTATTTTAAGGGGGGGAAATGATAGAACCTGGGATTTTTTGAATTTTTTTCAAAATAATTTAATATTTTTGTTATTTTTTCTTTAACACAAAAATTATAAAAGTTATTATATATATATATATTAATGAATTATGATTATCTTACCTTATATAAAATTCCAAATTAATAGTATACCACAAATAATATAAAGGTTATATTTCTATATATATTACACTAATTTAAGCATTTTTTCTCCACATCATAGACTTTCCTTGATTGCTTGAATAACACACGAGACAGAGTGTTACTAAACAATAATATATTAATATATATATATTAATTATTAAATTATATTTTTTAAATATCATTATATAAATTATGTAAATATATTTTTCCAAAAAATAAAAACATAATTGATTAGTTACCAATTCTTAATAAATTAATATAATAACCTATTGAATATAAAGGGAGTGTTATTAAAGAAAACTATTATTATTATCAGAGTGTTGTTTTGATCAAAATAAAATAAAATAATTTAAATTACAATGTAATTATAATTTAATATATGTGTTATATATCAGAGGAAATATTTTTATATTCATCAATTTTATTTTATAAACATATGATAAGAATAAAACCAATTAATCTCATAAAACCAAATATATTTAATAAGGCAATTTTATAGCCTTTAAATGTTAAAACTATGTTAAATATAAATTTTAGAACTTTTATAAATTATATATGTCAAAAATGCTTTCAAAATTGAATGATAATAATAATAATTTGGTTATGATTATGTTTTAATATTTTTTAGTGAAATTTTATTTTTTAATGTATTGTTAAAGATACTAATGTCTAATTCAAAACTAATTTTTCATGTAATTTAATTGTATATAAATATCATGTTTTAGGTTAGTTTTAATTATTAATTGGGGTAATTTTTTTTATTGAATCCTATTTATGACATTGAAATCAATTTCTCTTGGAAATTGACTTTAAAAACATACTAATGTTTTGAATGATTTTACATTAAAACCTGGCATTGTTGTTCTGTCTTTGTGATTATATTTACATTAATTTATAGAACTTATCTATTTGAAATTTGAAAAAAAAATTATTTCATATATGGGATCAGAATAATTATTAATTTTTAATATGTTCATCATTGTTTTTTAAAAAAACTAGTGAATGAAAATAAATTTAATTACAATTATTATGGTTAATTTATGATTAATAAGGGACCAAAACATTACGTTAAGAACCAAATCAACCTATAAACATGTCAAAAATCTATTTTCAAGACATATATCTAATCCATAATAAATTTTTTAAAAATATTTTATCCACTTAATAAATAGGTGGGGTTTAAATTTTAAAACATATTACAAGAGTGATTGTCCTCCTCTACTATAAAAGATTTATTATCATCCCACTTCCTCATATATATTAAGAAACTATTACATGACCAAACACTATCCAGATCGTTCTTTAACATCACTAACTTATTCCTCAAATCATTAGTTTGGGAAGAAAACAATCTAAAATTTTCATTTTGTGAAACCCAAAAGTAATTACCTAAAGAAGATGTAACACCCTACCATAAACTCATTTATTTTATCGTATTTCTTCATCCCCTAAAATATTCATAATCCATTATTTTAAAAAAAATACTAATATCCTAAATATACCAAAATTTTATTATTATATTTTTTTATCTAATCATACACACATTTCCATCTAATGGGAAAAGAACATACTTATAACTTGTATGATGAACTACCACCTCCTAAAATGATGGTTATTCATTTTTATTTTAAAACCTCACATGATGGAAATTAAAATGGAATCTATATTTATAAATTTTATATATTATATTTATTATGAATTTAATCTTTTTTAATTATTTTTCAAATCATATCATTATACATTTCTGTTTGTGTTAAAAAAATAGTTTTGTTTGAGGAAGTGTGGACTACAACCCCCTCAAGGAAATGCAATTCATTCATACACTACATGGAATGTATTAAGGATTACATTACTGAATATATATGATATATTTGATATTATATATAAACATAAAAAATTATATATAAACATATATAAAAATATATCTCTTATAATTTCTTTCTATCAACACTATAATTAAATGGAAATAGTGTTCATGTGTAAATATGACTTACCATCTCTATGAATAGTCTATTCTATTTAAAACAATAATATTATATGGATTATTATATTTCACATATATGAATACAAATTATAATGAAATCATGGTTTACATTCTAGTAATCTTGTCATAATTATAAATTCCAACGATATACCAAATTTAGCTTCATGTGAAAAACTAAGAGGAATTTACTCGAATTAAAACAATAACCTATAATTACCAAAAAAGAGAGTAATATAAATCCATATGAAAACTATATATTTTATTATTAGAAGATATTTTATTTTTTATATATTTTTTATAAATTTATATTTTTTATGGAGGATATTTTGAATGACTATGATTAGAGTCAAAATATAAAGTTATAGAATTTCATCTCACACATTATTTCTATGAGATACAAGCCTTTTTCCCACTATCTTTTTTTTGGTGTGGTCTATATACATGCCATGAATGAATTATATTCCTATTATAATAAAATTTATGGGTATATACTTGTCCACTTTATGATATTTCTATCATGGGGTTTCAGTTTCAAAAGTTACCAAATCGATAATGTAATTTTTTCTCAATATTACATTCTTGTTACACGTACTATGTCATACACCTATAATATAATATGAGGTGTATAAACTACCATTGATGTGTTATAACACGAATCTCATTTATTTCATAAAATTTATATCACCATGCCATTTCATTTTCCAACATTAGTAATATGATTCAATGTTTCGATATAGTAAGAGTTCATTGAAATAGTCTCATTATTTATTTATATTATTTATGATCATGTTTTGGATAGTTAAGTCTCATGAAAACTCATGAATTTTATTCAATTATGATTATTATTAATTTCTTTAGGTATTATTTTTTTTCACTCTTTTTTATTTAATATAGTTAAGAAATTGATTATAATAAAATTTGACCCTATATCTATCTTTGTAAATCGGTGTTCTTTCCAAACCATGAATTCCCAAAAGGGAACTATAAATATTCTATAATTATCCAATTATTATTAATATAAAGTTTAAAATTTTTTGTTTATTACACTTTTTTCAAACATGGATTTTTTAAGCTTTTTACCCCGCAAGAGGAGCCTTTTTTACCTCATACAGAATGTATGTATTTACCTTCCATGAGTTCGTTTAAGCTACCATTTCAGGGATAAAATTTGAAATTTGAATAATTGTTTTAAAACATATTTTAAATGAAATGGTTTTCGAAATACCTTCAAGCATATTTTCTTATTATAAAGGGAAAACTATTTTCAAAATGGTTTTCAATCCCCTTTATATGTAATCAAAATAAAAAGTCTTCCAAAATGTCTTCAATATATTTAGGTTTTCATGTTTATGTTCATGAAAAGGGTTTTATGATGTTTTAATGTTAAAAAAAATATAAATGGTATTTTACTCATTAAATTTTTTTCAAAAATCCAACAAAATTATTTCCCATCTAAGATAAAATCTACTGATGCTACTCATTCCAATTTGAAAGGCTGATTTAATGTTTCTATTCAAATTTTTTCTCTAAATGGTTTATGTTTCATGGAATGATGTGTAATAAATTTGTTTCATATTCATAGTATATAATTTTATGATACCAATTTCTCTTTCACTAGTTATATATTTCTGGAACTAGCATCTTTCCATAGGTTATGATTATGATTAAATGATTATAAAAACTATTTTTTATATAGTTTATTTTTTAAAAATTTTGGGGCCAAAACCTTAATTTATTATTAAATAAAATACCACTTTATTGTGGGTATAGGGAGACACATTATATACCCCGAAAGCCCAAGTCCAAGTAGCTGGAATACAAGGATTGAAAGCCCATTATTTGGCCCAAAGGACCTCTTGATGAACTGTACTGTAACAGTACCCAAACTGCTGCAGTATCTATTCCAGTACATCCACCATGAAAGTAAATTCTCTTCCACTATAGTGACGTAGATGATATAGTTCTGCTACTCTTACAGTGCTTCTATAGTTCCTTGCTAAATTTTTTTTATATGATTACATGTTTATGATATCCATTTAATTTAATGGGGTATAATATGATTGATTATTATTTTTTGTATAATTTATTTATGATTTAATTATGAAATAGGTTTGACCTATATTTCCCTATAATGCATTGGATAATGATTTATATCTCATGAGATAGACATGAATGGAGTAAAGAGTGAATTTGATTCAGTATTAAAGGGCGTAAATGAAGAGTTAGCTTGGTTCAGTCATAAAAGGATAGAACGGGGAGTGTAATTTTTTAAAGAAACGAAATTATCCACTAAGAACATATTGGTAGGAATGCCTTTCCAACTATATAAATCATTATATTTGATTATGTGTCATCCTCAGTACCATGTATAATTTATATGTTATTATCACATATTTTTTATTATTTATTTCCATAGGATTAATTTCTTATTAAATATCAAGATTTATTCAATTATTCATGTTTATGATCATGGATAAGAAGGGTATGATCATAAAATATTTTGATCATTTTCTCAGACTCATATACCCTTTATTTTTTTTACATGGTACCCTTTTTTAACCTTACTATGTATCAGATCCCACCCCGTTTTATGTTTCATTCCCCAGGTTCTAAAGACATGTATTATGTATAATGTGTATATGGAGAGTTATATTAAAAAAAACTTATTGGGAGACAAAGAATCTCACTTAGGTACTGGTGTACATGAATCATTGTTTCCAAAATAACTAGATAAAAATAAACTTTGGGAGTTTGTATTAGTAATGAATTTTGTATTCTAAAAAGGTGATGTATTATTCATGTATGTCAAGACCGGTTAGTTATAGAATCTTATTCTATTTAATTAAGGCATTCAATTGTAATTAATTTAAATCTGTTAAAATTTAAAAATGAACACGTAGAAGGTGATGCAGAAATTTAAACAATTATATAAAAGTAGGGCATTTATTTGGAACACAGAAGGTGTGTTAACAAATGAGGTTAGAATCCATTAATGATTTAATTAAGCGCATGAGATTATTTAGAAATAAAATAAATAATTAGTTAATTTCATTAAAAAAATAAGTAATTGTAATAAATTTTTTGTGTATAAAAATGGAAAGAATATATTGATAAAAAACTAGATTTTTGAAAATATTTATATACCACCAAACATAGATTACTATATTACCACTCATCGATCATCGCCCTTTGATTGAATGTTGAATGGAAAAAACACCAATATTGAAAAATTCCTTGAAATAGGTAAATTGAACCCACCCAAAATAACTAATGATATGAGAAGATGAACAATGAAAGGAATAATGTGGATTAAAGAGATTACCATTATATATCTAATTCTTCTAATGATCGTGATATTTTTTGATAATTCAATGAGTTATCATGATAACTAGGTGGGGGAGAGACATCTCATAGAGGAGGAAGGGTGTTTTTCATCCAATAATTCAAAAATAAGATATGAGGTGAGGATTTATTGAAATGGGTGAAAAAGTAAAATAACCACATAAAATGGGGTCTCCTAGTTTGGCCACACAATTTTCCAGATTATTTGACCACTACGTGCAAAAAACATCCCTTGAACCCCCAAATATGGGTTAGTCACATCATTTTCCTAATCATTCACAAGCCATGTAAAATTATTATCTCATAAACATCCAATGTTTTGCATGGGTTGTGTGTCCTAGCTCAAAAGGTTTCATAAAAACCATTAATCAGCTCTTATTCCAAAATATCCCCTCATAATTGTGTCCTATGGTCAGAACATAGCACGTGTTAACCTTGCAGTGCACTCATTTTTTCTAGTTATTTGAACACTGGGTTCCAAACATGGCCGCAACTCTTGTGAAACCATTATTATTCCATAGATAACATTTAAAAAGATAAAAAGGTATTTTAATGAAAAAAATGTGAATTATCTTCATGAAAAATTGATGCGTTAAAATCAAAATAATTTTAGCAAAATTGTTAGATAAGAAAACACATGTGTGGAAAATTTTATATGTCCAATATTTTACCAAATGGGGTTTTCAACCATGATCCTACCATAATATTTCTTCTATAATGAATTATAGAAAAATATACATGGTAAAATTAAGGATTTATAATACCATGCAAGTAAATCATTTCACTTTGATTCTTCATCTAGTTTCACCGCAAACAAATATGAATACACCCAAAATAATAGACATACTAAATGGGGATGGTATGGTCATAAAATCATATTAAAACACTGATTATAAATATAAATAAAAAAATATTAATACCTAGAAAAAACCAATAAAATCTCGTCTTTTTAAGAGAACTGGTTGGATAGATTCTCCCTTCATGTACAACTTCCACTCTAATGTTTCTTTACCCACGTTACCATACTATATAAATAATATTAGGGATATTTAATAAACTAGTCCATCTTTATAACCTTGGATCTTATACCCTTTTTAACAAACCATCCGTGTAAAATTCAATAGGTCACCCAAACCATTCTCCCACTAGGACCGAAGGTCATTCCTAATCCACATGCACTAGGAACTAGTTCTTGGGTAATATTTATACACATATTATAATGATTTAGTCCTCAATAAATGATATTAATAGGACATATAAATTAAAAATAATATCATATAATCAATCCATACATTTTATTCACAAGTACAAGAATAAAATGATACAATGAAAATGCATCGCCAAACATAATGATACAGCAAAATATATAATAAAGATAAATCATATCTATATTAAATAATACACTAAACATAATAAAGAAATAAGAATATTTAATGAGACACTATAATTTTATGTAATGACACTGATAATACAGAATAATCCAAAAAACTAATCATAAATCCAAATCATCCTTCTCCATGTGACCCATTGTAACTCGCTACTATCCAATATCATCTATCAACATACATTACAAACATAAAACATGGTCAGAGAACATTAAATATATATAAAACATTAATTAATCTTACACTTAATAAGTAAATTCTTCATATTTTTTTTACCTCAAAAAAGATAATAATTTTCATGACTTCTATGAAAATCGAACCAATTAGATTTGAGAATATTACCAGCATTCCCAGTTTATCATCCATACCTTATGATTGATAGTTTATCATAACAAATGAAAGAAAATTCTTTAGTATGCTTCTTCATTAATATCAAATTGTCCAATTATTTATCTTCTAAATTCGTCACATGGAAAATACTTACGTCTAAAATACTTAACGTAAAAATCCTTTAATATATAAAATAATAAACATCTAAAGAATGTATTTATTATGAATGTTCTGGGTATTCATGAAATGAAAATAAATATTATTGAATAAATATTCATCTAATCATGAAATGGTGTTATGTCCCTAATATTGGAGCACATATCCAATGCCTACCTTATGACATGGGAATAAGATATAGGTAATCACCTCCAAATGGGATGAGTCGTTAGTATTCATGTTAAACAAAAAAGAAACTAAATTTTTTATACAATTGAAAATGTAAAATACACAATGTGTTTTATTTAATAATTTCATTATTTATAAAAGTTTGTCTCAACATATCAATAAAAAAACATAATTATTTCCTATAGAGAATAAAACATAAGAAATTGTTTATTCTTGTTGCTCTGTAAGGGTAATAATATATAATAAGTTAACAATAAATAATGAATTATCAAAATTTAAATTTATATAACTAAAAAATATCCGTTTAATAAATATTTTTATCAAAACATGGAAAAGAAAAAATTATGATAATAAAATTCTATATAAATTATCACATGATCATAAAAACATAACCAGGGGTATTCAAACCAATCTAAAATTAAAATAGAAGATAAATAAAAAATCATAATTATGGAATTAATAAAGTCACGCATATAAAACATACTATTGAGGCCTCATTTCAATACATCTAAATAAATGAGTAAGGTCTTGGCCAAATCCCAATATAGTCTGTCACATGAGGCCTTCTGATGCATCATGGTGATTGAGCAGGCCATGCATGTCCCATAATAAGTCTAAAAATTTCCTAAAATAAAAGGTGTGAAATAGGATCAATATAAAAATATTTATTGACTAACTAGAATAAGAAATTTTAAAAATTACCCCAATTGATAAATATAATCCTAAACCATCCATAGTATTATTAATGGTGTAAAACCGGTACATCCACATTCAAATTGAAAATAAACCAACCATTGTGAAAATAAGGATGGTATCAAAATAAAATATCCTCCTTGGATAATATTCACAACAATGGTTTTCTATTTTTGATATATAAATTCTAGAAAATATCCTTAAAAACATTTTTGATAAAAATAACATTTTCTTTTTGAAAATAATATTTATTATAAAAAGGGTCAAAAACATTCTAATAATAAATATATTTTCAAAAATCATTCAAATTTTTTAAATTTCATTTCAAAAAGAAGAGCATTCATGATGGTGGGTAATTTAATTCGTTTCATACAAGTTAAAATAGTGATTTATTTTACATTTTAATTAAAATATAAATGACATTTTAAAAAACATAACATGAATATTTTTCTCAAAACATTTTCTAAACACAATGAAGGGGTAAAATGTATTTAATAAATAGTAGTTTTTATTGTAAATATATTTTTGAAAATATTTTTATAAAACATGTGTTTTAATCAAAAAATTACTTCCTTTAGAAGAGAGCAGATCTTCATAAAGAATATTTTTTAGTCCTTTTAAGTACCAAAAAATGTAAAATATTACTATTACATGAAAAATATCATGAATAATATTATGTGAATAAAATATATTTCTTTTAATATATAAATATCTAATAATTTCTCCATGGGATACTCAAATATAAAATGCCATATAATGATGAGATGGTAAAATAAACATTTAAAATTGTTGTAACTTTTTCTCATAAGCCTCATAAAAGAGAGGACGTTAAATTAAAAATTAAATTCCATTAATATAAATGGAATAAAAATATATAATATACAAAGGGATAATATATACACAGTAGAATGTTATAAGTGGTGAATATGGCATATGTCTCAGTGAAGTAAAAGTGAGATGAGAAACCCTTATTTCATGTTTGATTTCCATCATACATGTATGTAAATACTATATAATAGTTCTAATAGTTTTAATAGTTCATAAAAGTACTATATTACTATTTTTTATATCATATATGATACTATTATAATATTTTACCACCCATTTATAACTAATTTTTCATTATTATTATTGTTTCGTTTCTGAATTGAATTGTATTCTAATGCATATTTTTTTATCAATATTTTGTTCTTATGCCTCATATAAATATATATATCCAAAATTATAATAATGATATATATATCATATTTAATCATTTGGTACATTTTATATAATAACTTATGAATGTTTAACTTATAAAATAAATTATATTGCTTTTTGGAGATAATAAGTCATATGTATTGAGGAAAGATGATATCATCCCATTAACAAGTTAAATGGTATGTAATTTCATGAAATATTAATTTTAAAATAATAAATATAATATTATATTTATAATAAATAGTTATTAATTTTATTCTTATTACATTCCATGTAATGTGTTTGTGAAAACAGAAACACATATCTTCATGAGGTAGTAGTTTTTCATACACACTAGAAATGTTATCATATTTGAAATAGAATGAAACATAAAAATATATATGTTATTTAAAATTTAAAATAGCATAATAATATATATATTATTATTATTTTAAATCCATCATTATATTTATCCTTTAAATTTTGGGATGCAAAATGAATTACATCGATTCGCGAGGTAGTAGTCCACCGTACACCTGATCAATGATTTTATTTCCCATCAGATGGAAGTGGGGATGGATATAGGTAATTCACATGACATAAAAATATATAAATATATATAATACTATTATTTTATTATATATTATGGTTTAATATGAATTGTAGTACCTGAATTAAAAAATAAAATACATCTATTGGTAAGGGAAGCATCTTATTCTTCAGAAAACATCATTGGGTTTGCACAAAAAAACATTCCTAAGATTATATAATTTAGAAAATAAGGATTATAAGATGATAATTAGGTATTAATTAATTTATTTCGGCATATATTGCTTGCACCAATGGGTTTTGGATGAACCAAGAGGATATGACAGTCGGTGGCCTTTTATAAGTGAGGTGAGTGGCACACATGTTATTTTTATTATGAATAAGGTCTACCCTTGTTGTTTACATGTGAATTGACTCCAAATAGGGTAATTGTCGATAATAGAAGAAATATGTTCAATATATTTCTATAAAATGATATTTAGACATGTTTTATATCGTTTCTAACATATATATTTTTATTTATCTTCCAAGTAAACCAATTTTAACATTAAACATATTAAGTACTTTTTACTATATTCTCTATTCATTTTGTTAGAAAATTATGTTTAAAATATTTTATTATATAAATTAAAATTATAAAAATAATTTAATCCCTTTTCAAATTTATTATGTATAATTCTAGAATTTAAATTTAAAAATAATCCAAAGACACTACTAGAAATCATGTTTTTATTGAAAAAATGTTCAAATGTTTACAATGTTTTTATTTCAAAATTCAATATAAAACTAATTAAAATGAAATATATTCTATTAATATATATATATATATAATTGAACTCATTTATTTTTTACACCATATTATAATAAAATTTATCTTTTGAATTCATTGAATGAAAACTCAGTATTTTAATAAAATCTAATATTTTCCACTACTCAATGGAAACATATACTTTTCATAGAATTACCATAAATTAACACTAATATATTTTTTACATTTATATTTAAAAAGTATAATTTTATTTTTCAAATAAAGTTTTTAATGGTTTAAAATTTCTTATTAAATTATGTGAGAAAATCATGACTAGTCCACCTTTTAAAAAACTAATATTTTCATAAAAAATTATATTATCATTCCAATGTTTGTTATTTTATTCATATTTTTTTGAAAAAAATTTAATTTATTTTACAGTTTTATAAACCATATTTTTCTCATTTTTATTTATTTCTATTCATATCTGCTAACTTAAAGACTCTATAATGATCATCATGTTTAATTAGTAATAATATAATAGATTACCGTGTTTCATTTAATCCCAATATTGTGTTCCTGACAAGCTGTTGAATGTTTTTAATTTATTTAAATGAAAGTATATTATAAATTCTTGGGTTGTTATATTCTCTTATATTATTGTTTTTGGGTTTCACATACGCTCTCAAATAGGATGTTCCTATTTTAAAATATCATGTTGTGATATTCTAACCCTTAAATGAATTGTGTCTTTAAAATTTAATCATTATTTCAGTAATAAATAGTTTTAACGTTAAAAACACCTTTCTTGTGAAACCACAACATAAAAACGATTAATATTACCTCATCTTTTTAAGATACAAATGCAATTATGAAGGTCATCTAGAATAACACATTAGTATGTTTCCATGAATAAGAACATTAGTGGGAAATGAAAAAATGGCCAATGGAGATAATAATGATGCCCAGGGATTAATAGATACTGATAGAACTGATTTTTCACAAAAATTTGAGTTATTCATGGAATTATAATGACTATAAAATCATAAATATTTTAAGAGTTAATGGACTGTCTGATTCATCAAAAATAAAAATACTACGATATCATTTTTGTTTCTCTATATTTTCCCATTAGTTTAGAAATTATTTTATCATCTAGACAATGAATATATTAATATATATTGACATGATATCCTAATATAGTTAAAATATTAAACAATGTATATGGATTGATCAATTATTATTTTATCACTTAATTCACAAAATTTATATGCAATTATATTTTTTATTCCTAAAGAACTGAAAATAACAATCAACTTATCACTAGCTTAATAAAATAATTACAAGTCATTACTCATATAGATAAATATTTTATAATACCTATATGGTTGGCATGTTTTATCTATTAAGACACAAATACAAACATAGTTCATTCAAATAATAGTTAAACATAAGGTTCATCCAAAATATGTCCTCATAAAATTTAGAATAAAGGTCACTGAATCAAAATTATAATCCCAAAACATTGTAATATGGATCTCAATTTAATGTTACAGATATGATAATACCATTATTGAAAAACATAATTAAAATATTAATTATTCCAAATATAAAATGTCTTGTTATTGAATATATTCCATAAATGAATGCTTTTTGAAAACTCGATGAAATATGACACAAACCAAAAAACCTATAACAAAATTCAATTTCACTAGTACCATTCCATAAAAATATCATTTCTTTATAATCATAACATTGAGCATGTGTTAAGCTTTATAATCCCTCAATGATTTGTTTTCCATGATGTTCAACATTCTACTAAATAACTTTTCTTTGTACCATTAAACACATGTAATCAATTCCTTAAATAAATTCCACAATGATTCAATCCTTATAAATTTAAAATTTATTATAACCACTGGGTCATTTATTAAGATAATAATATAACATAATTATTGAATATAAATTAAATTATTTTAATCATTCCACATAGGTTGTATCAATAGAATATGATTATCAATGATCCCATAGCTTCTTTTGAGGAATATTCCCTTGATGCATGTGGGATTTCTTTTACTATTTACATATCACATAAAAGTTAAATAAATGTAGTCATAGTAATTATACCAGATCCTTATATTCTTGATAATTATTTCCTTTTTTCTTGATACATTTAGAAAATAACATTTCATTTTATGCTTGTACCAATGTGTTTTATTAAACGATTATCAAATATGGGAACCCATTTTTTCTATTCTTCCCCCATTAATATTTCATTCCTCATATTACTCCCTATATTACCTTAAAATATATAATAATTAGATAACTATTTATCTATCTTGATAGAACATGATATTATGTCCTCGTGCAGTTATAATGTTTGGGTAACTAGATTTGTTCAAATGATCGGATTAATCTCACAAAATAACTGATCTATTTTACTCTTTGGATTGCAATCATTGATGTGATTCCCATTATTTATTATAGGTGTCATTTCTATGATATGTAATACACCAGATTAGATCATTACGTTATAAAATATAATGTATAATCCATAAAATATTTAAATAGTTAATATAAATTGATGTTTTTATGCATTGATAACCTCATAATCATACATTGGGTTTCATTGTGGATTTCTTTATAATCAACTCCTTCATAATGTTTGGTAAATAAAATATGATTTATTCTTATAAATATCAAAAAAATGTCAATCCATGTGAACATTAAGGCGTGTTTTCATGCACCCCATGAAAATAATGTCAAGGCCAATACACCCTTTTCCAAATTATAACCTCTAAATACATATGTGTTAGGACAACGTACCCTAGTATTATCCATGAAAGTATGTGTTTTTAAAGAAAAACACTTAATTTATTTATTAACAAAACTTATGATGTTATTATATGAATATACTAAAATTATTTCCTAATGAAATTTCCCTAATCTATTTTCCCTAAATATATTTCCCAAGGATTCTACTAGACATTTACCTAATCCCAACTATAAGGACCCGATCCTAGTAACCAAGAGCTAGGGTCTACATTATTGTATTGATATTATGTAAAAGGTATCTCATATCAGAGAGATTAATATTTTTATAGTCTTGGTAAACTATATAAAATCATGAAATTATTATTATAAATGAATAAATTAAATAGAAGTATTTTTTCCATCGATAATTCCATTTTTCCTGATAATGTGTCAATGCATATCAATCATAATACACATATTGAATCATGGGGAGAATAAAATATATGAAATCGGTGACTTAAAATACCCATTAAGTGGATGATTAAAAAATAATATATAAATAAATAAGACTTTATCAATATAGAGTTGTAAATAACTAAAACACATACCATTTTGTAAATAACATGTGCATAATATGGAATGAATAAATAGCGATCAAATAATTCCATATAAATAATCATGATATTTAAAAATCATAATTATGGATGTTATAACTAATAAAATCATCACATGAATTATAAATAACAAATTTATAATTATTTAATGCATAATGTTGCACAAAAATAACATACCATCGCTGCCTTGTGCAAAGATATCTCAATAAATGGGTAATGCATCAGCCAAAACCCAATCTAGTTTGTCTCATGAGACCAACTAATGCATCGAGGGGATATAGTGGTCCCCACCAAATACATTATAAGTCTAATGAATTCCTAATATTGAATGTATGAATCATAATCAATATAAATGTTAATATTAAAAAACTAGAATATGTAATGTTAATAATTACCCAATCAATACTAATAATATCATACTGTCCAACGAAATATGAATAGCATGAAAGTGGTACATCCCATATCAAAATGAATATAAATCATAAAAATTTAGAAAAATGATGTTATCATTATATAATATCCCAATTGGAGCATAATTAGAATAAAGGTATTATGTCATTCTGTAATAGAAATATCATAAAATTCCATTAAATCATTTTTTTTATTAAAATTACCATGGCATTTAAGAAATTACCATTAAAAAAATTGACAATAAAATTGAAAATAATTTTCATTTTTAATGAAATTTAATTCTATTAAACTATGTTTTTAATCATATAGTTGTCATAATGGTGAAAATTTGGTTCATTTTTTATTAGTAAATTCAAATATTCATTTCACATTTTGAGTAAAATCTAAATGGGAATTATTTTAAAAATGACATGAAGATACCTTTAATAGATTTTTATAAATAGTAAAATATGTGTAAATATTTCATTAATAAATATTTTTAAATATGTTAAATACATTTTTTTATACATTTCTAGAAATCATGGGTATTGAAGAAAAAGAATTTCTGATTGAAGAGAGAAATAATGTTAGATTTTCACAAAATATTATCAATCATATGAAGTACCAATGAGTAAAAAAATGGTACCATCAATCAAAAATATTCATTAATAACCATATAAGAATAAATTATATTTATTTTAGTAAATAAATATTATATAATTCCCTTAATAGATTCTTAATCAAAATGAATAATGAATAATGATGAGATTGTGAAATAAAGCCTTACAAAATTGGTAACTTTTATTCCTAAGACATAAAAAATAAATTGATTTAAATGAAACATTAAATTATGGTAAAATAATTCAATCCATGATATATAATATCAAATGTAAAATTATATTCACTTCAAAAATCATTAAGTGGTGAATTAGGTGTATGTCTCATGGATGTAAATGTGAGATGAGAAACCCTCAAATCAGCTCTAACTTACTTTATATGTGCTTGTAACTCATGTTTAACAATTTTAAAAAGATTAATAATTTATAAAAGAACCATAATTATTATTATAATATCACATTAGATCATGTTATAACATTTGACCGCCCATTATTTAGTAATATTTCGTTATTTTTGTTATTTTTCATGTAAATTTCCATGTTTTCTCTTACACGTTTTGTCAGGAATATTATTCTACTCATGAATAGTATATGTCTCTATTTATCATATATTTAATTATAGTAATGTTTTCAATTTCATTTTTACTCCTTAAATAAATTTATATAACCATTTATAAAAATCGAATGCAGAAAATTAGTTATATTTCATTGTGGAGATAGTAGATCATACATACGCAGGAGTGATGATATCAATCCCATAACGAATGATCGGGTAAGAAATTTTTTGATATATAAATTTTAAATAATAAATATGATATAATATTTAACACATATATTCCTTAATTTTTTTCTTTATTTCATTTCATGTATAGAGTAAATGAAAAAAGAAACACATCGTTCCTTGAGATGGTAGTAAGTTGTACACACAGGCGATGTAATAATATTTAAAACTGAATAGAACATACGAAGTTATATGTGTTATTTAAATTTAATAATAATATTAATATCATAAATATAAAATAAACATTCCTAATCCAAAATCATTTCCATTCTTGAGAGGTGGTGATAGAAAACGAACTACATCAATATGTGAGGTGGTAATTCACTGCACACACAATCAATGATTTAATTTCCCATATGATGGAAGTGTATATGGATATAGTAAATGAACAAATAAATATTAAATAAGTCTATATTAAATACAATAAGGCTATTATAACTTTAGGATCATATAATAATTTAGGGTGGTGGAGAATAAAATAAAATCAAATGTCTGGTTTGGGATGTTATGTCCTTTTTGAACAACTTCGTTTTGATTGCACTAAAAGAATTCTTTGGTTGTATTATTTAACAAAAAAATGCATCTATTATAAAAATAGATAATTTAAATATTATTTTTTTATGTATTATCAGAACCAATGTTTTTCAGATATCTGAAGAGAAGGGGGGCGAGGTTACCATTTATAATTGAGGTGAGTGACACACATGTAAGCTTTGAATAGAAAATGTTGCACCCACAATTTTCACATTCTACAAGGATCAAAAATATTAAGTTATATTATATTTATTTATATATTAGTAATTAGTCCATAAAATTTGTTTTGAACAAGTTAGGTGTCATTTTTTACCCTTAAATTTTTTATTTTAACCCCTTCTTATAAACAATTTACCTTAACAACTGTAAAAAATTCTTACTGTATCCACAATTAATTTTTTCCTAAAATTAATTTTAAATTATAATATAATTTAAATTTATTTTATTAAAAATATTTTAACTATTTTTAAAAATTCAATTCATATATTTATAAAATTATAATTTTAAATTTGTCTACTGGACATGATGAGAAAATGGGGGTTTAGGATGAAAATGATCAAATGCTTACAATTTTTTTCATAAAAATAAAAAATAATATTGACTCAAACAACCTATATTGGATTATAATATATAAAATAAATCTAATTTCTATTTATAAAATTATTAATATAAAATTTATCTTGTTAATTCATTGAATGAGAATGTAGTTTTTTAATTAAAACTATTATTTTTCACTATTCATTGGAATTTTTATCATTTTAGGAAATTTTAAAAAAATGAACCCAAAAATTATTTTTAAATGTATATATCGAAAATGATGAATAATTTTTAAAATTCATTTTCTAAATTTGAAAAAAAAATAATTTTAATTTATTTGAAAATATCGCGGTTAGATCGTCTTTTAATGAAATATAGTTTTTTAAAAAAAATACTTTCAAATGATTCCTATTTTATTTATAAATGATATAAAAACATTGAATTTATTTTACACATGTGTAAACCATATGATTTTAATAATTTATTTATTACTATTCAAACATGCCGACTTATAGCCTATTTGATAATGAATATTATAAAATAATGATATTTTATATGATTGTCGTGATTCATTTAAGCCCAGTGTAGTCTGCATCAGAGGATATTGATGAGATTTAATTAATTTAAAAGGGTATATATTGTATGTTCTTCTGGTTTTATATACACTTATATAAATTGTGTTTCATGTCACATATTCTCTCGAACATGATGTTCATATTTAAAAATATCTAAATGTTATAAATTCTATATATGATCATAGTTTGATATCATATTTAGGACATGAATAAATATTTATCTAAAGTGGTAATGGAAATTAATATTTTGATTCCCTGTATTTATGACTTTACAATTTTTTGTGAACGGAACATCTAAAATAATTCATCGAATAACTTCTAAAATATCATTATTATAAATTCATAAGAGTCTTGCATCAATTTTCCATGGTTTTATAAGTTCTAAGACATAAGACATTTAAAAATACTATAACTACAATATATATAATTTTAAATAAATTATTACTATACAATGTGTTCTGAAAACTTCTTATACAAATGAGTTATTTCATTTTTCAACTTTGAATATCTAAAATTTATAAGAGTAATCCATATACGTATAATTTTTCATTCACCACAATACATATCAGCCATATAATTTTTGAATTATTCAGATCAGTGGTCTTCCACTATAACATGTATAGGTGATTACTTTTGACAATTTTCTAACTCAATATCCTTCCATTATAGTACTTATGGGTGAATTTCATTATAAAATACATCATGTATTAAACCTCCCATGTAGTACATATGAGAATTTTACATTAAACTATTTCTTCTATTAAATGTTTTAATCATATATAGAAGTATTTACAAAGCACCAATTTCAGACATCAATACTTTTCAGAATAAAACTTTTGAACTTCACAAATAATATTAACTTTTGAATAAATTAATTCATGAAGTCTATAATATTTGAATTCACCAATGTATATGGAGTTTGAGTTAGATTCTTTTATAAATCTTAAAATATACAATCATTATATACATTATAGATTCTTCATCATTATGAATATCCTATACTAAAAAATATTTTGTGAGTAATTCGAAATTAACCCCCAGATTAATAATAAATAATAATATTAAATAATAAATAATTATAATGATATAAACTATGAATTACATATTATTATAGTTAATAATAAATAACAAATAATAAATACAACGAATGAAATATAAAAAATGAATAATAGTGAGATAAATTACATTAAATAATGGATAAATAGAAAGAATGAGATATTTATAAATAAACCATATATATTGAATTCATTACATAATTAAGGCATGTATATATAAGTGTGATTGAATAATTAACTATGAAAACAAAAATATTGAGAAGTGGTAAGGATCCATTCAACCACACTAACTTCTACTTATGAAATTTCAGTATGTTTTAATGGTTGGTGATTCAAATCCAGCCATCACCCATATAATTCATGAAAATCAATAAGAATAAGAATATAATTATAATTTTATGGATGATTATTGTTTTCACAAATCTATATTTTAATTTTATCATCATTAAAAAAAATTGTGTTTTGATGTTAATCAATTTAATTAAATCTTATAATAAATTATTTTACTGATAATTTTTTACCAGCATTGTTAAATATTATTAGAATTAAAGGTCTAGTGAGTTAAATAATTCAATGAGTGATTCCAATAATTAAGGGGTCCCCCAATAACTTATAAATTTATTAAAATCTTGTTATCAAAATATAATGTCTATTGTGAATAATGCTATTGTGAATCATTGGTTTGAAATTTATACATATTCTTGTTTGATTTTATTAGTTTTTCATAATTATTTCCCGAGTTCAAAAAATTATCAATATCAATCTATTTTATATTACACCCACATTATTCATATAGTAATATTTATGAATTTATATTATAATAACATAGATCCCATATTGTTTTGTGCATATGTCTATAGTCACAATTAGTTTATATCAGTAGCATATTACCTAGAAACCTAAAACATCCTCTCAAAAGATTTGTATATGTTTAGAAAGCAATCACATGAAGTGTGACCATGTTCACATAGACCCAATAATAGAATAATCTCTCCATAATAACATAGTTAATCAATTTTAAACACTATAATAGTGGAAGGTGAAGCCTTATGTTTTCCAATAGTGTAAAGAAGAAACATGATAATAAGAAATTGGGATCCACTATCATCTAACCAACTTGTAATCACAGTGAAATAAAAAACAATAAAATTATAGATGTAAATTGAAATAATATTGGAAACTATTTAAGCCTTATATATGTTTTCTCTATTATACGGACAATGTTTTTCTATTAATCCATGAGAATATAGTTAATAAATAGTGGGATAACAATGGAGAAAACATAATTAAAATAATATACATTTGAAAATAAATGAAAAAACTATGAAATTATATGTAGATATAGAATATAACATAATCTAATTACTGAGAAGGGAACCCATATTCATGAGGTTTCATGCTCTATTAATCATTTTTATTGTAGACCTCAAGATAAAAATATCACTCTACATAACTTGGATTTTAGAATGTTATCATTATATAAGTGTGAGAAGCATGTAAATGAAAATCCTCTATCATTAAGATTGAAAAAACATGGATATCGGTGACCTTCCTCCTCCTCCTTCAATTACTTAAATCAGTCTCTACATTGAGAGTTAATAACATTATTACCTAATTTGTAGTAGAATATTCATATTTTTGATATTAATGTACATGAACATCACGTGTCTTCTCTTCTTCATCAATGGAAATAACTCAATCATTTTACATATTTTAAAAACATAATATTTGTTTATTTGAATATAAAGGGATAATTAATATAAAGGATTATATAATATCTAATAATTTTCACGATAGAGTTATATGTTTGATGTGGAGTAAAATTTATAGGTGGTGGAAGAGTTAAACAATGAAAATTTTAAATTTTTAGACATGATATGATATAAAATAAATTATAAACAATAGAAGTTCCTAATTAAATATTTATATCTTGTATAAATAATCTTATAATGAAAAAATAGTATCTCTAGGGAATGATGTGATCCCTAAATATTCCACCCATATTAAAATTGGAATAACTCAATTAATAGAAGATAGGTTCCCTCTATATCATCCATATATTCACTACAGATCAATTCTATCATTTTACATTCTACTTGTGCTGTTGAAAAGGAATTGAGATCATTATTATTTCCTTTTGACCCAATGAAAAATATGTAAATGATTTATAAAATGAAATATAAATGATGTTTTTATTTATTATATTTTCTTACCATTTATGTTGATAAATAATATAGGAGAATAAAATATTTCCAAGGGATAACCATGAAATAGTTTGGATTTAAATTATCTTTTTATAACTACGTTTTTGTTTCTTTTAATCTCACATATTTCCATAAATAAACATAAACCACCAAACTTACCAAAAATACAAAAAAAAATGAATTAATTAACATAATTTATATTTCAATAACACTTCATCACTAACATGAAACAATATTACTTGTCATAGGATGAAATAAAAAACATTAACTATACTAGTATCTCACATATCACTTTAACACACCCTCAATAAATAATACTCGTTTAGAAAAAACTTTATCATGCTGAATGTTATAATTTAATAACATATACATACATGATATAAAAATTCAATTACTATTATCATAAAATTTAATATCATATAATAAAATTTCATAAAATACATTCTTATGATTGTTCTAATTCAAATGTTCACCAGCCCGCATAATCTGAATTATTAAAAATTATGTATATTAATTTTTTGAATCAATAGGCCCTTACTAAGTGAGAAATTAGTCATAATCAAAACAATTATACTGATATCTATTAATAAATCAAATCCAATAAAGATATAAGTATAATTCATAGCTATTAAAAAACCAAGGTTCACTGTTAATGTAATATAATCTCTTTGTTTCTAAATATCTTATAATGTAGGAACCATTCATTTTTTTCATCATCATTTTATTATTTATATATTGTTATTTGAATGTATTAGATTGGAATTCATTTTTCTACACTAGAAAATGATTTTTTTCATGGTTAAAACCCCATTAAAATGAAAAATATACGCACTCTATGTATTTGAATGTAACCAAAAAAGTCATGATCATTCAAACAATGTTATACTATTACAACCATAACATTGGGGCCAATCGTGTGACTACACGAAGCTCGACTCCCATAGGCCAGGGGCTAGTGACTAGAATAGAGTAGGAATATTTCAATCAAATGGGTGGAATTTGCCTCTGTACATGTACACAAGCACACAACTCTAAGCCACGTATTATAGAAGGTGATAAAACTATGTAAAGAAACAAAAGGTATGATAGTAGGAAATTGAATGTAAAGATGGATAGAATACAATTCCAATTGAAATAGAAAAGAAATAGTACATGTATCTTTAAATCCTCTATAGAAAACCCTACCTAATCTGTCGGTATAGAAAAAGGTGTCTAAAGTCGTAGTATTACATCTTGTGTATTGGGTCACTCAACGAACCACCTGGCCCCAGTCTACCAAGGAATCCATTTCAGCGTTGATCATATTCACAAGATAAGGAATTTGTGGGTGAGTCTTGTGCAGGGGTGAATAAAACAATAACATTAGGGACCCCAAACCAGAATTGAATAAACTAATGAATTACACAAGGCATTAAACAAAAGAGGAACATGAAGTTTATCCACTAAGAAGTAATGTCAAGGGAGTCAGTAGAGTCACCTCACATAGGATTAAATATAAAAAATAAAAAATAAGACTACTAGTCATAAACACTGAACTCATTGTACTATTGAGGAAATCAAATAATTTGAGTCACTTAGGCCTGCTGGGGCACATAGACCTGCTCGTTACACAATCTTGCTGGGGCACCTAGACCCACTTTACACATGGGCCAACTGGTAAACCTAGGCCAACTCATCACATTGACCTGTTATGGCACCTAGAATGGATCATCACATTGGCATACTGGTGCACCTAGACTGCCTCATCACTTAGGCATACTGGGAAACCTAGACCCGCTCATCAAAGATACCACAGCCAAATGTTGGGTTCCTGCACATATCATGCTCGATTCTAGGAGAATCTACTCCTAAATAAATTGATTATTTCTCAATTTCAAGAAAAAAATCATTGATGGTATAAAAAATCCACCTCATTATGAGGTTCCCAATGTTATAAATGTATTTTCAATCAGATGTGTAATGACCCAAAATTTTGAAGAAGTTCTATTTCCTAACTATGTATGATATTTTATTTTATACTCAACAAAACTATTTCATTTAATAAAATGAGTATAATTAAAATAAGACTGTTGGGTTTTGACTGTCATATGACTGTCGGTCAATACACCCATGGGAATCTAAATGTTATGATTATTGTCTATAAATACAAGTGATCTTGATTAATTAATATAGAACGGAGATTCTATGGCCCCATCCAGTAGTCTCGGGCCGATCGAAGCCCATCTGATGGAACTCAGGAAAGAGGAAGCACCTTTGGGATTTTCTCTGGACCAAACACAAGCCGAACTTCATCATGTGAAGCTGTAACAGATTTTCCTTCACGAGAAGTTCATTATAATAGAAGTCACTACTCGGGCAATGTTGGCTGAGCCACCCCAAGATTCTATCACCCTAGCACACCATACTCTTAGGTCCTATGATAGTGTTATAAGGGGTTATGTAACGAGAATGTAAATGCCTTGTTTAATCCCTTGATTTAAATAAAAAATGTGATGTCTATTAATGGTGAAGTTTTTGAATTTTCAAATGTCTGGAAAAATATAGTGTGCATATTATTGATGAATTCTATAAAAATGATATTTTTAAAAAAAATTTGAAAACCTTAAATAATTAATAATGTGCAATGATTTTAAAAAAATTGTCTTCTATAGCTGTGTTTAGTATAAAATTTAGAGTTTAATAAAATTAACATAAATTTTGGTGAATAGTAAATTATGAATAGTGATTTTATGCTTTTGATTTGTAATGTGACCAAATGGATTCTGTAACTTCACGTAAGAAAGTATTAATATAATTTAGGCACCTTGATTAATTAATGTGATTCAATAAAATATGTAAATAACTGTTTCAGAAATTATTGGTTAGGTATTAGTTTTTCAGGTGAATAGTGTTTTTTTATTTAAAAATTAAATTTAAAATATTTATAAAATTATTTTCATAAAATGGAGTTCATTTTTGAAATCATAGCATTGATATTTGGTTAAAGTGAATTCTTGAGATTTTTCTGAAATAGTTGAAATTTCAGTGAATAGTGTTTTTATTTAAAAATTGAATTAAAATTATTTTAAAAATTATTTTCATAAAATGGACTTCATTATTGAAATTATATCATTGATATTTGGTTAAGGTTAATTTTTGGGATTTTTTCTGTGAAATTTGAATTTTCAGTGAATAGTGACAATACAGTTCTTGAGTTTCGGGTGTATAATGACATCATTAAGGATGTAAAAATTAAGGAACAATTCTGGTCAAAATATGAATAGTAATATAAGGTATGATTTTTCCCAAGTGGCCAATACCATGGGAAAATACCATGGGCAAGCCCATGGTTTTTCCAATACCACCGATGAGGTGTCTCTTGGCAATTAATGCTTTGTCCTCTCACTTCTCTTATAAATACGAAGCCTTTCCATCATTCATTTCATTTCCAAATCCTCCCCAACGTATTTATGGTCTCTCTAACTACTAATTAGTCCTCCCAAGGTTCCCTCAAGCCTCCCAAGGTCCCATCCTTCATGCTTTTGAAGTTACTCTTCAAGGTAAGGGATCACACCACTCTCTTTCTTTTCAAGTACCTTGTCTTAGGTCATTTCATTTATTCTATGTGTTCTTATGTTGCAAGATTTTCTATTATATTAACCATACTGTAATTTTTATGTTAATATAATTAGATACTCCCTTTTACCCTCATCATTTCATTTTCTTAATTTTTAGGTGGCGCTGTTAGGGTGCCGATTTTTCGGAAGGGATTCTTTCACCCTTCTCATTTTCAAAGTTCTATTTTGATGTCAAGTAATTCATGTTTCTTTTTATTATGTAGGTGTATGATCTCAATATCCATCATATTGTACTTTTATTTTCATCTAATGAGAGACCCTATTTTATCTCATCAATTCATTGTTTATAAGTTTTAAGTCACACCGTTAGGCTACTGAATTTTCATAAGAGAAATCTTATTTTTGTCTTCTTTTAACGTTTTTCATTAGATATGGTATGTCATTCAAATTCAATTACCATGTTATTATATCTTTTATATTCAGTCTATCTATTGTTGTATGGATCACTTATGAATGGGTGACCATGACCCCTCCCTTTTCAATGTTTTCTAAAACCCTGTAACATAACCATTATGCAGCTGAATTTTCAGCTCAAAATGTATCTCTCTTTTTCTCAAATTCATTTATTTTATTAAGTGGATACTCAAAGATATTTCTCCTATAGGGTTAATAAAATATATATCAAAATGTTTTATTTTAAATTCTGTAATTTACAATCATTAAACCTGCTTTCATTTTTCGTTGATTTAAAGTGACATAAAGATCATGTCTTAAAAGCAGTTTCTCAAACGTTATTATTATGAAATAAAACCCATTTATTTTTAGGCTATATGGGTTATTTATGAAATGTTGATTGTGATATATGTGGATCACATGATAATAAAGGAAAATTAAGGGTTATCCCTTTTATTTCTCAAATGAATTTTGTAAAGACTTAATCTCTAGAGATGACCATTTTAATGTTACCTTGGTGAATAACCTTGGTAATTTTTTTAATGACACCATGGGGATGGACCTTGGTGAAACGGAAATGATTGTCAAAGTTAAATGTTTTATCCACATCATAAAGTTATGAAACAGGTTATTTTTATTATGATATGCCTCATGATCTCTTTCTCATGCCTTAAAGTTATTTATCATGACTTTATTGAGGTATCTCATTTTCACATGTAAAATGTTTCTCTTGTTTCCCTTACTGGGCCATCTTCTCACCCATTCATTTGATGTATCCTCCCAGGTTAGGAGATATTGTAATGAACTTAGTATGAACAATGAAGTAGCCTTTCAAGTTTTTAGAATAATGTTTTTGTTGTTTTCATGTATTATGTTCCTAATTTCCATAACACTAGACTTTAAAGATCATCTGTTTGTAAAATGTAATGAAAAGTTATGTATTAAAATGGCAGGATTCTATATGGTGTGCGGTTTGTAAGTTGTGAGACTTTTTTAAAAAGGAGGCTAGTTGGGTCTGATCCTGGTCCAACCCTTTTGGGCTGACCTGACCCATCCCAGTTTAGCCAACACGTCCCATCCTGGTTAGTTATGGTCCGATGTGAACCTGCCTAGCCCATGTTCCAGGACCATTGGACATATTGGTATGTGGATCAAGCCAACTGGGCCACTTAGCGTCCCTTTATTCATCCTGCTGAGCCTGCATTGTTCGCCCATTTTTATCCCTGGTGGGACACTTCTGTCTAGATGTGACATGACAATTAATGTTTCCATATAAGCTTGAGTGATACCACTTTCCATGAGAAAGTTTGTCGCGTAGCGGTCTCACGGTCCATATGGAACATGGGTCTTCACCGAAGGATGTGGCTGGATTCTGCGTCCTCCCACTCTATCATCGGCCACCTGCCGGTGTACTCTTATCACCACCTGCATTGGATTCTGTGCTCCATTTTCACCACCACAGTGTGTGTCGCCTCCCATATGCTCCCACCTCTAGCGGACGCAACTTCACATGCTTCTGTGGGCCACTAGACTAGCTTCGTTGGATTGTTTTCTGATACGAAAGACCCACTATGCCCTCTGGATTTCCACCACCACTATCATGTGTTTTAAAGTGTATATACATAGATTTAGTGGTCTGTCCATGTTTGGAACCTCCTTTCATGAATCTGACGATACGAAAGAGGTATTCTGTTGATGAACGTGAGGGGGGAGAGATATCACAAGGAAAACCCAAAACAATGATCATCAGCCTTGTTTGTTGATCTTTATTTGTATCATAAGAAATGGGGAATGAAATTTGAATAATAACTACATTACAATCCTCTTGCTTTAATCCCTATAATATTATTCCCAAATCTGCAAGAACTATTGTCCCAGAGATCAAATTGTAAGAGGGTTGATACATGTTTGTTGTTTATTAGTGAATAACGGGTAAATATAATCACATAGAAATTAACACCTTCTGGAAAAACTGTATCTGTCGGTGTTGAGGATCTATCATCATTGGTGATACTCTGAGAGACACCATGATCCTTCTTTCGTTGGTGATCTATTTAGGGAATCCATCATCATTCATTAATGGGAGTTTTCTCATTCTTCATCATTCATTGCTAGACAACTGAAGATCTCTAGAGTTTCAGAGCAAACACTCAGGTCGTCCCAAAATTCCGTAACTCTGATTATCCACTAAATAAGGAAATGTGTTTCTGCCATTTTGATGCACTAAGTAAACATGTTACTACAATATTTCATTTATGTAATGAAATAGCTACCTCATCGTTGCATTTGAGTGAACATTTTTGAAAAAAATAATCATTCTTAAGTTTATTTTTATTTTCTTTAAAAATCCCATAAAATAACATTTACCCTAGTCCTACTCTTATAAATGTTAGGCCTCAATTATAGAAAACAGACCCTTAAAATCTCAATGGTGGTCTCTGATTTTACATTTGATTCACAATTCATTAGTTATAATAATTTGAAAAATAAATGTAGTTAATTATATTATTTGATTTTCAATCACATCCCCAAAACTACATTCCATAGTTGGCAAACATGGTCAAATTTTAGGCTCCTCCTAAGGAAAGAACACCCCCATGAGATCAAAAGTGGTCTTAGATTTTCAATACATTTAACCGTTCATGAGATATAAATATTTTAAAAATAAAATAATTTAAGTTATTTATTTTATTTACGGTTATGCCTTTTTTGGGTTTTATCTATAGAGGCTTGTGCGGACTATGTATAAGTTGCACATAGGGTAAATCCTTCATCCTAAATGAAGTGGTTCCCTCGATATTTTTACTCGTTCTTCCATATAATATTTATTCTCTTTCTTTTTGGAAAATCGCTCATGTGCGCTAGTTAAAAAAATATCATTTTTCGATAGTGCATTCCAGGCTCATAGGGCCTTAGAATCACATGTAATCACAACCCATGGCCTCATAATTTTCCTAGTAACTTTAATAAAATAAAACTGGGAAATTACGAGACATTAATGTCCCCCCCCCATAAGGTTTTACATCTTCTAAATCCCAACCAAGGGATTCCAGAATAGATGAGGGTATGGGTACGAACTTGATCCTCCCACACCCATGTGTTTCACAAGAGATTATTATGTTGCCGCTGAATGCACACTAGAGGAATATATCACCTATGAAAGGTCCTCTTTTTTTATCCTTGATTTTTTCCAAAAAATCCAAAAAATTTACTATGTCATCAACATCAATCTCACCCTAGTCAAATACATGTGCTGAGTCATGAACACAACTCCTTAGCTAGGATACGCGAATGACGTTGTACCAAATATCTAACTGAGGAGGTAGATCCATGTGGTATGTCACTACGCCCACTCTTTGGATTATAATAAACAGTTAGATGAACCTCATAGATAACTTGATTCCCCGACCAATTCTATGTATCCCACAATGAAAAGAGACCCGATGAAATACATGGTCTCCCTCCTCGAAATCCAATGGTCTTAGTTTTCTGTTAGCATTTGACTTTTGATAGTTTTGTGTAGCCTTCATCGACTTTTGGATGACCTAAACCTTGTATGTAGTATCCAACACCTAATCTGAGCCCATGAGCACTGACCCTCAAGGGTCAGTCTAGCAAAGTGGTGACCTGAAGTGTCACCCGCACAAGTCCTCATAAAGTTCCATACCAATGGTGTAATGGTATCTATGGTATTATCATAACTCCCTAATTTGTATGTGTTCCCCCAAAATTCATTCAAAATCAAGTATGAAAGCACGTAGCATATCCTCTAGGACCCGAATGGTCCGTTTCGTATGGTCTTCTGTCTGAGGGTGGGAAGCTGGGCTGAAGCACAACTATGTTTCAAACCCCTCCTATAGTCCCTTCCACAACCAGGATGTAATGCATGCATCATGATCCAAGACTACCATTTATGGGTCTCTATGGATTCAAACTATCTCATGTGCTAAGATTAGTAAGAATCTATATATGGGACACTATTACCAAAAATCAAAGAAGTTTCCGACCTGGTTTTTTGGTCAACGATATCCCAGATGGTACCTTGTCCCCTAGGATTAAATGGTAAAACCATCACAAGGTCCATCGATATCCTTTCACACTCCCTTATTGAAACACTATTAATAAAAAGAGAAACATCATATAAGGAAAAGGGCTGACATAATGTGTTAAAAAAACATGAAATTGGTTAAACAAGTACTAATCTCTTATATCAATAGGTATGCTCATCTTCAACCTGTTCCATCATCCCTAGTATCTACCTTGACACTCCAATGCATGTCATGATGCATCTCATCACTCCAGGCATACAATGACATGATTGTATTTCATATAAAAGGATGACATGCTCCCTGCATTTTAAATATCTACCCAGGGAAATCCCTATGGACAATTGAGCACGTAAAGTATGACTATCAATATCATTGAGATGTGCCACCCTAACTCACTTTAATAGGGGAGGTGTAAAAAAACCAATTAGAGGTAAGATAAACAATCATTATCCACAAAGAAAAACTGTAATGTAGAAAACTACATTTTCCTTTCATTTAGAAACTATAAAATTTATCTCCTACTGAGAGTATCAATTTCAACATTTCCCTTACCATGTCTATAGACTCTCTCAATTTTATTGTCTTGGAAGAAGATTTATCCAATTCTTCTATCTCAAATCCTGATCCTTATGAGATATGATATATTTTAAACTCTAGTGGTTTGAGTAGCTAATAAACCGCAAACCCCTCAGGTATTGTCACTACATACTAAATGAAAATAATATTGATACTAGCACAAGATCGTGGGGCATGTGTTTTTGTTCATGTGGTCTCAACTTACACAAACCATATCCAATCACTGATTGCCTCCAAATTTGGAAAGAACCAAGTCTAGCACCTAGTGTATTGAAAAACTCTATTTACTCTACTCCCGCCTTTAGAAAATTCATGATCATAGAAATCATCATACTCTGGAAAAATAGCTGAAAATCCTATGGGCACTTTTATAACCATTTGAATTGATTCCCCATTCTAATGATCAATTTTTTCTTCATACCTTTTGTTGTGGATACACGTTCTACATGGTCACTTAGTTAAAGTGTCATAAATACACACATAACATCAGTCTCTAGGACATAATAATCCATTTATTTGTAATTCCCCCACATGTACCCTCATCTCTTGAAGCCCTACAAATGCTACCAGATATACATGTGCTGATAATGGATCCATATTACAATGTATAACAAAGTGTATGTCTATCTCCCTATATAGAGGTAAACCTGAGAATATCTCATTGAAAGATTCTGTCATACTCTACCACAATTGTTGGGTACTATAAACTCATGACATCCACTTCCCCAAGGGTAAGGTGAGCTATCTCAAGATTGACCTTCTTCACCCTCCTATGCATGAGTTTATCCCATGCGGCATAGATTTCATTTTCTTCATTGACCAAGGAAAACCAAATTCCATTTCTCTTGAAAACCCACACCCTTTTTATTAAATCATTAAATATAGGCATGGACTATAGATAAGCAATCCATACCATGAATGCCATTGTAAGGCCTCAATGCTACCACTAAGATATTCTAATTGAAAGTCCCATCTCATGGGTCATATCACACTATCCACATAAGTGAGATTATTATGCCTCCTCCCATAGGTATCTCCAGACGTAAGGGTAAAGTAAATGGTTTATCTAGAAACTCTAGTTCTCAAACAAGAATAGTGACAAGGAAGATTTATTATCCCTTGTGTTTATTAATAAAATATATATGAATAGGAAAATACCATACCTTGAAAATTTTCTAGATCCCTTGGGTCATAATCCCTGACCACATGTAGTTTCCCCATCCCCTATCGTCTAGCTCCCGGATACTTGTGTGTACCACGCAGTGGTGGTGGTGGTAACATATTGAAATGTATACCACTTCCTACTACTGTGCCAGCTCCCCTTCCACATCGGTCGCCCTGTAGAATAATCTATTCATATCAAATATATCAACCCCAGTGGCCCATATACGATTTCACTGTAAGTATGATGGGCTAAAAAATATCTAGTGAGATGTCCCCTGCCGTATTTTGAAAAGTACCTATTCCTATTCCGATTGGACTCACCATATGAGCCATGAGAAATAGATCCCAAATCATGGTAGCTCCTCTCAAAACGTCTCACACGTTCAATCCATTGAGACTGATGTTAGATTCTTCTTTCCTACTACTGGAATCCACATGCTATATCTGCTCACCTAAATAAAATTCAACCACAATGGTTATCTATAGCACCGTAGCATAAGTAGGAATGCACAGAGGAAGAGTGATGGCTCGTATGTCACTAAACACACCTCTATCAGAGGATCGATCCCTGATGATCTAGTCTTATAATGTTCATCTAGTAAATGGAATGGTCGGTACGCCTCGATAAATACTTATCAACCGAAGTGTCTTACTATTGAAGCTATATAAACTCTTTAGAATGCACTACCCCTGAGTTTCAAGGTGAGAGATACTTCTATGAGAGAGGTTCTCAAACACTATCCATGGAAGAGTTACCTCATTGTATGGTGATGAAATATAAACCTCACCATTTCTTTTTTGATCCATATTGAAGGGTTAACCCTAGGACCACCATCAGATCTAATGGTGTTCTGACTGGGCAGAAAAACTCAGTCAGCAACTCAAGCCATTCCTAAGTCACCTATTAATCAAGGTCACCTCGAAACAAGAGGGGGATATTTTGTTTAAAATTGTGATGTGTTCTCGGCCTACAAATCTCCAACACATGTACTATGAGTACCATGTTTTACTCCACAAGTAGTGGTATATCTGGAACCCTAACCGGTGGTGATGTCTCTGATATTAACCCCTTTAAACTTCTCATTGCAATGTAAATCATTTTCATGGTATCCTGGTGGAATCCTGGTTAGTTGTCTTTGTGGAATCATCTTGGAAAACAATATGTACCCTGATAAATATAATATAACTAATGAGAAGACTCAAGAAGAGAATGGAAAACACAACCCATTCTGGTACGATGCATGTACCATCATTTTTTCCTACAACTTATGTTTTCATGTACTAAGTTGAAAATTAGAATTACGGTTCGTAGGGTATGGATAAATCATTCATCACACCAAAACTAGATTCCCAGGCCCGAATGAAAAACTCAAAACACTTATCTTTGTTCCCAAATAAACTCATAGACTTTGGATTCATAATGTAGAAGAAACATCCTTTGATACAACTCTGTCATGACCTGTCACTAAAGGTCTATTCCATGACTAATCCAAGCCCACCTCCCATAGGGAAAGTGCAGGAGACTATAACTGAGTAGGCATATCCCAATCAAATGTGAGGCATTTTCCTATATACTTGTACACATGCACACAACTCAAAACCACATATATTTGAAGGTGAAGACAGTAATTAAAAAACACAAGTTAAAATATAAGGAAACTAAAGGTAAAAATTGGTAGATTCAATCCCAACTAATTATGAAGAAAAAACAAACAAGTCCTTAGAAATCCATCACGGAAAACCCTACCTAAAGGGTTTCTAGAGAAATAGCTTTTTTGACGTTGCAGAAGCACATATCATATGCCGGGTAACTCTAAGAACCACCATGCCCTGATCCACCAAGGACTTTATCACATCGTCGATCATCTGCACAGGACACGACACATGTGGGTGATTCCCATTCAGTGAGGAGTAAAACAATTTATAAAAGGGACCTCATACCTCAATGGTATACTATAATGAAATACACAAAGAATACTATCATTGTGGTACATATTGTGTATCCTATAATAAGTACTTTCAAGAGAGTCACTAGAGTCATCTCACGCATGTATAAATATAATGTATGAGAGGAAAGACAATCAATGGTATACACTGAGCACAATTTAATTATGAGGCACTAATCCCAAATGATTAACTTAGGCCTACTGGGGGACCTAGACCCACCTGTCACTTACGTCTGATGGGGCTCCTAGATAGGCATGTCACTTGGGCCTACTAGGGAACCTAGAACCACACACCACATAAGATTTTTGGGGAACCTATTCTGATTCATCACTTAGGATTATTGGGGTACCTATACCAAGTCATCACACTAGCCTACTCGGGCACCCCGACCCACTCATGGCATTCTTCTTATCACAGTGAACCGTATGATTATAGCTCATAGTGAAATTGATTCTCTGAGAATATACTCCTTATGAAATTAATCATATCTTAAATTCTATAAAAACATAACAGAGTATAAAAAAGTTATATCTTCATCATGTGGGTCGCAACACGGAAAATAGATCGTCAGTTATACATGAGGTTTGGATGTTAAGAGTATTTTTGTAAAAAGGCATCGGTTGGGTTCGGGCCAGGTTTGACCCATCCGGGTTTGGCTGACATGACCTAACCAGGTTGGGTATGGGTAGACCTGGTCAATTTTTGCCCAAGGTAAATTCAAATTCTGCCTAACTAACCCAGACTACTGGGATGGGGGTCTAGCCGTCGGGCTGCCCATCAGCCTTGTCTTCATTCGGCTCGGCCAAAGCTGACATGCTGATTTTCACCCAATCGGCCGGCTCAGTTGGATAGTCATCCCCTTCTTCACAACCTACACTACTAGGAAAATTTTTTCAACCTGAGCTGCATCAAATTTTACATTTCCTGATCCCATGAGATTTTGGGATCTACCCGGAATTTCGCCTCATATCTTCACTATGGCCTTGTTGTAGAGTCATTCTGCAGTCCAACTAGGTCATGGTTCATTGTCGTGGAGTGTGCCTAGATGATGTGTCCACCTACATCGTTGTGGGTGGCCTGCCGACTCCCATTGATCACCAATGATATTCGATGTTGGGGCCTCCTTTTCCACCAACACATCGGCGTGGGCTTTTACGAGCCACATAACTCACTCCAATGGTCTCTTTTGTGATCCACAAGTACCACTCTGATCTTCGGGTCACCTTCCACACTTCTTTGTGATACAAGACTTCTTTCCAGTGATATGGGGGGTTCGACAATGTTTGGAACCTCTGAACATGAATCTGACATGATTATGGGTGTCCGTAGGTGATGAATGGGAGGTGGGAGAGAGATCACAAGAAACACACAATGTACTGAATGTTGTCCTTGTAAGTTGGCCTTCGTTTGCTTCATTATAAAAAGGGGAAGAACAATGAACAAACACTACATTATAATAAAATTTTATTTAATCCCAATAATAGATATCCCAAACCCACATGAATGATCAACATGCAGATCAACATGGTAGTGATTTGATATGTGGTCACCATTCATTAGGGAAGAACAGGGAACTGTAATCACATAGAAATAAACCCCTAGCTAAAAACAAGATCGGTCAATGTAGATGTTTGATCATATTTGGTGATCCATTGAGAGAATCCACGATCCATAATTTTTTGTTGATTAGTTGTGTGATACCTTTATTGGATAATTTTTAGAGATTCGTTATTCAAATTCATTCATCACTCACCAATGGAAGTTCTCTAGAGGATCAGTGAAATCTCCATGGTCACTGCCAAATTTGGTTACTCTGATTATCCATTAAAGGAGGAAACATGAATCATCATTTCTATTACACTAAGTAATTGCATCATTATGTTATTTCATTTATAAAATATAATAGTTGTCTCATCATTGCATTGCATCAATACATTTTTGAATAAAATAAATGTTTTTTTAATTTTTCTTTGAAACTCCCAAAAATAAACTTTTCACCTAAACCCACACCGGTCGAGGTTATGCAAAATCTAAGAAAAAACCCTCATGAACTCAATGGTGGTATCATATTTTCAATATGGGTCACCATTCATGAGTAATATGGATTTGAAAACTAAAATAAATTTATTTAATTATTTTCTTTACAGTCACATCCCAATAACTACCTTCTGTAGTTGGCCTGTGCTGGCCAATTTCAGGATCCTCCTAATGAAAACAATCCCTCACAATCTCATAGGTGGCCTCATATTTTCAATAATACTTACCCTTCATGAGTTATAAATATTTGAAAATTAAAATAATCTTATTTAATTATTTTATTTATGGTTATATTGTTTTCTTGTTTCCTCATTAGAGGCGCATGCTAATTATGTTTAAGTCTTTCCTTGGGTAATCCTTCCATCCTTAATGAAATGGTTAACTAATATTTGTGATCTGATCACCCATTTATGAGTTGTTCCACTTTTTTAGGAAAACCACACACTCGTGCTATTTAGAAACATTAAATTTATGGATGGACCATTCTCGGAACCTTGGGGAATAGAATTGCATGTCGTCTTAGATCCTAGTCTCAAACTTCTCCCATAAATTTTCAAATAATAAAATCAGAAAAATCCAAGTCATTACATATACAACCAATGATACGCCAAACACAAGTTTTATTTCCCAAAATAGAATTTTTTAATAATGAATAATTTTATTTGATTAAATTATACACATTTATAATGTTCATATGTTATGAGGATAGTGTACATACTCCCTGATAGGAATATCTAATAATACATAAATATTATTGTTTTCTGTTAGAATGTTATTCTTTATTATATCTTATACCTAATAACAACATGTGTGAACATCATAAGAAGAGGTACCAATGCTAATGAAAACCTTATAGTTGATAGAAAAAAATTATCTCTATACCATTAGAATAATGTTTATATCCTATAGGACATTTAGATACGATTAATTACATATTATTGTAAATTTCTCTAAATATATAGTTACTGCTATAAAATATTCCTACAATTTATAGTATATAAACATTATAATATCTTATAAATTAAAATTTTGTATTAATATGAAGTATAACTTTGAATCAAGAAATTATATCAATGTCTGTAATAAACGATAATAAAAAATCACATACATGATTTGGGTTTAGGGCATCCACTTTCACACTAATTACACTTTTATTAGAAATTAAAACTAAATATTATCAACATATTAGGTCTCACATAAATAATCTTTCATTTATTGTGTTATGGGCTAAAAATTGGTTTAGATATGTTTACTTTGATGGATACTCTATTAAACATTACCATTCTATATAAAACCTGGGAAGATATGATATTCACAAAGATTATATGTATCTTAATTTATTATCTCCTTACTTAATGGATAATAAATTTAATGAATCCTTATCAAAACCTGTATTGTAACAATATTATATTTTCGTGTTTTCATTCAATGAACTAGAAATAAATTAATATTTATACTATATATTTTGATGCATCAAAATAAATAACATACATGAATTTTTTAATATTGGATACCATGGGATATAATGACCTTCGCTTTTTTATTTACATAGTTTCATCTATGATACGAGATTAAAATATATATATGAACACTAGATTTCACATCATCCAGAAAACTACCCCCCCATATTCTATATTTACCTTGAATATATCCTATATTCCATTTAAATATTTTTAGGTAGTCATTACTACTATAATTTGAAGTTCTCTAGGATTTATTTTATATTTTCTACCCACAATTTACAAATTAATAATTTAAAATCTAGTTAATATAATAAAATATGTGATAGGTACATCACTGAGGCATATCGAAATTTAATAAAAATATAACCACCTCCTGTGTGTTAAATATACCATTGTAGATATATTTATTCCATGTCACGACCCCATCCCACCAAAGGTGTCCCTCCTGAGCTGTCAATGGTGAAAGGGAGATAATGACCCCCATGTCCCATCTCCAGTAGGCCTCGGGTAGGCGACTAGCACCAAGGGTATGAGTTTTTACAAATATGGGAGGCATTACCCTTTTTATTTTTAAAGATCGGGAAATAGGACAAGTCAACCACCAAAATGGGAAAAAACAAGTGTATAGAAATAAACCCAAACCAAACCCACATGCATGTTTAAAAAAAATTTTATAACAATGTAAAAGTACAAGAAAGCTCAAAGTACAATACCAAAATGGAAACACGTACAAAAAACTGCAGTAACTCCAACTGTCCAACTAGTAGAGTCCCGCACGGTCCTGGTAGTCCTCCTGTAAACCTGAAAGTAAATGTAGGTTGAGCATACAAGTATACTCAGTAGGGAAACCAAAATCTCTCATGCACTAGTGGGGAGACATCCTAATGTCCCATGAGAACAACAGAAAAAACCTAGGAAATAATTCTATCCACCCATCCTCACCAGCCACACTCACCAAAAACACAATCACAACAGGTAGTAGTAGTATATAAGAACAAGAGTATTGGGTACCCCGCACCATTTCCCATTAGTTAGCTGCTCTTCTTAATGATGAATGTCCTGATGCAGCCACACTCTCCCCGCCCGCACACACCTGGGACTCACAACCACGTATCCCGCCGGCACACACCTGGGCCTGAAAACCACGTATCCCGCCTGCACACACCTGGGCCTCACAACCACGTATCCCACCCGCACACACATGGGCCTCACATCCACGCATCCCGCCCGCACACACATGGGCCTTCCAACCACGTGTCCCACCCGCACACACCTGGGCCTCATCCCGATGATTCTTGGGAAATAGTAGAACCTACCTGAAGATTTTTGGGCTAAAACCACCCCAATCGAAACCTACTCGAAGAGTCTTAGGTGTATGGTCACCTCAAGCTATCACATTCTAGGGGAGACGGAGCAGCAAGGAGCTACTAACTAAGGGAAAAACACCATATCCCATAAAATGGGAGTGTTTGGCACTAAGTGCACAACATGGGTGGGGTGCGATAAAACACAAATGATACAGATATATATATTAATACCAACCACACAGCCCAACCTATGGCTTCTAAAAAGAGAAAATGAGCACGTGCCTCGGCACTGCTACTACGAAGCATGAATACAACAAACAAACCAAACCCCCTTTAGGTTTTCACATTTCAGTAGAAATAGTTATTTAGTTCCTTAATTACTGGGAAACTATCCACAACTAACCACACCAATCGTTCGTAAAACATTTCACTGCCATCCACAAAACAAGTTATGAAAAACATAAGAAGCACAAGAAAGTCCCTCTTATCAACCAACCAACCCCATTTACTATTATTTCCGTTTCATTACCATTCCCCACCATTCATTAAATCTTCCACATTTTAATTATTAATCACAACCCATAATCTGTTCACATTAACACCCAACCCTGCAGCCCCGCTGCCATCCACCGTAACCACAACCGCACTAAAACTTGTACATCAATATCCCTTTAATATCATTTATTTCAGCCCCACAGCCCATCACCATCATAAAATTCACACCAACCCACAACCAATTCAATCAAAACCCTAATATTCACCCGATCCTTAACATCCCACAAAACACCCTCAACACATGCCACGTAACCAAGCCAACACCCACTTTTTCATTTTTCCATTTTGTTTATCCGGGGTGATCACACAAGGGTTCCAGATTTTAACAGCCAACATTACGTGATTAACTAATTTCCAAATTCCACAAAGATTCCATCCATAAGAAAATACAGAAGGAGATGGAAATATTTAATTGCGTAAGCAAAGGCCCCCAACGACCGTGATTTTCAGTAGGTAGAAGCTCGTTCAATTCAAAACATAAAATTACAGGATATAAAGTAACAACAATCACAACTTCCCATCCCCATTATATAAGCATGTTATTATCTTCATTAAACTGTTTCAAAAGTTTTTCACGTAAAAAAGAGAACACCCACCCCGCATGAAGCACAAATTAGAGAGATGAAGGTAAAATCCCTACCTCAACAGGTTCTGATGTCCTTCTACGAACACGACCACCACGATCACAAGGATTCTCCCAGAACGATTGCACCCACCAAGGATGTCGTGGCACCACCGAATCAACAACACAAGAAACTACCTCAACATGGAGATCACACACCATAGCATTGACTAAAAACGGGAGAAGTAGGATCGGAAAGAGAATACAGGAACAGAGGTTTAACATACCTTTTTAGAGTCGTTCGTCAAAGACTGTCGTTCCCGTCAATTATGAGCAGCATTCTCGGTTGGAAACTGCGGAGGGGAAGTCAAAGAAGAGGGAATGGAACAGGGTGTACGGTGTTCTCCATTCCGACATGATCACATAGCAACTGACGGATCAATGATTGGAGTCTAGAAGAAGAAGTTAGAGGAGGAAGACTTCTCGATTATCCAAGAGCATCACCGTGCGAAGAAGAAGCGATCGGTTTGGAAATAATCCGCAACCCTTTCTTATATAGGCAATGAATAGTTAAAACAGTATGCAGTGTGTATTGATGAATACACATTGTGACCGTACCCCTGTTAGGCATTTTGACTGGCCAACACAAGACACGTCACGCAGTTTCCATTCATTTAATGATAACATTAATTCTATTAATTTGTTTGTTTCTTTGACCCGATACATAACTCATAAAAAAGTATCCATCACCGGTCTTAAAATTACCATCTTAATTTCAGGGTTACGTTGTCGCTGACGGTTCATCATTCTGACACCGAATGAAGAAGTTACGGTCGAATTAAAATTTTATAACGCAAAATAATAATAATAATTTTATATTATTAATATATTTATACAAATTTAATTTTTTTTATCAAATTAAAATTGAGATTGATGTTGGACACCCCCATTATGCCATGAGACTTCCCTATTTTATTATTGTATTGCTATTATAATATATTAAAACAACATTATATAAAATATATGATATATTAAATCAAATTATATAATGAAATATGATTTATACAAGGGAAAGGGGGCATTCATGCCCCCCTCCCCATGTCATGCACCTCCCCATATAATTTCTTATAATTTATTACATAAAACCACTATCCTTTTAATTGTATTATTATATTTATTATACGATCAATATTATTAATTTCATATTTCAATTTTTTGGAGAACCTATGCACAACCATTCCATGCGACTCAAAACCATTTCATTTAATTGAATTAAATAAAAAAACAATATTAATATATCTTACATATTCAACCCCATTTTAATAAATTTAATTTTATTAACCTCTCACACATAGTTTTACGCCATCATTGTTATTTATTGTTCTTCAATAACAGTAACATTTCATCAACTTATTTTATTAACTCACCGACGTTATTGTTTTTAATAACAAAAAGATTTACGTTCATCATATTGAACACATTAAACCACCCTATTGGATATCTAAATCTGACCGTGCCACGTCAATGTCGCGTAACATCCGTCAATTTAATTATTTTAATTCTATTTATTTTTATTTTACACTGATTAAATTGAAACCACTTTTATTAAATTAGAACCATTCAATTTAATAAACCCAAAATAACGAACTCACCTTTAATTTTATGAACACACCACCATGCTTCCACTTTCATCTTAATTTAATTGTTTGCAATAAATAACATAACTCATTTCATCAATTTCTCATTATTATGAATAATATTATTAACACAACAACCATTATAGTTATTCAAATTTAATTTCAACAATTACTTAATTAATAACAAACAACATGTTTCATTTATCAACGTCTAATGGATCACACACCATCCCACTTCACATCATTAATAATAATAACACCCATTAAATCATTTTATCATGATCATTATTTTTAGTTTAATTAATCACACAATTTATGTCATCATTATTGTTATTTAACATATTTTTACGTTATCATCAGTATTAAAATTATCATTATTACGTTCGTCGTGTTGACCACATCGATTTCAACAATGGAATGGACCAGAGAGGTCCGGTCCATTACATTCCAGGTTATTTATGTAACAGTTATTTATCAAATAACTCCATTTTTTTGTTCAATACCTTCTCAGTTTATGTACTTCGGATTGATTTCAATAATCCAGTGATCTATCTCATTAGGTATTATTCCCTAGAACATGTGATAATTCAATGATTCGTTATTTAAAAAATATTTTTCACTTAGTCTTGACAATATATAATTTTTAAATACCTTCTTCAACATATTATCATTGAATTATACATTAAAAACCATGGAGCACAAACTAACCTCTTTTATACATGTGGTAAAATGATCATGTCATGATGTAATACCTATGTTTTATCAAAAATATAAATCTTTAAAATTATATATTTTATTTTATTTTTAAATTTAACAACCTTTTAGATATATCTACAACATATTTTTGGATATTTTTTATATCCTTACTTTAAATATAATAATCATCATATCTACATTACCATTTGGAATGCTAATGGATTTCAAAATCTCTACTAATGAAAATTATTCATATTAATAAATTTATTAAATTATATTAATCATTTTATAACCAATCATGATTTATAGGTATTAGATTTTCCATCCATGTCTATCTCTTTCTTCTAAAACCATTTGGACCAATTTTATTTTACATCAATTTTGAGTTTTTTCAAAAATTTAGACATACCTTTGGTACCTAAAATCTATTTCTTAATTCATATCTACATTCCTTTTTTATTTTATTTCAGTTTGTTACTTATATCTAGGATAAGGGTTTTTTATTCATAATTAATCATGTGTCACCTAACTTAATGACTATATAGCTATATCTCTTTGATTTTATCTCAAATTTAGAGTATCTATGTTTCTGAGCTTTCATCCACAATAGAGTACTATTGTAAATTTAGTTCCTAAAAGTGTTGGAATTTAGATGATGGGAGCATGGATCATTCCACATATAAGCATATTTTCTATTATATTACAATCTTATAGATTAATGTAATTTTACAGACTTATATACTAGTAAAAATATATTTAACCATTTTCATGAGTTCCATTGATTAGAACAATGTATTTATTAGATCATTTTATATGATAGATATTCTATATCATATTTCATTGGATGTGAGTTATAATTTAAAAAAATATAGTTTGGAACTCTATATTGATTTTTACTTCTATGGATTCCTAACAAGGATCAAATTGGTTCCTTTTACGGTAATTCAACCATATCCAAGAGGTGTTCCTTTTATGGCCATCTATCCAACACTAATATGTTCTGTTGTTTAAGTGAATAATTCTAGGACCAAAATTGAGTATCTAAAATAATACACGTATGACTATTACATACTATAATTTTAAATTCAGATGATTAATAACACATTTCATTAATTTATAGTAACTATTTTCTGTGAACCATTTGTATTAAACTCTTGTATGTATGTAACAAGAAATTTTTAAGGGTGACTAAACACATGAGGGAAAATTACCTAAAATAATGGTTGGACATACACCGAATCGGTAACTGTGTCTCCTTGATTTGTCCCTAGTTGGATAACTAGATAATTTTCAGACATGGGGGGTTGTTGAAATTAGAAATATTGGTAGATCGAGTAATCAATGCTAGGAAAAGACCTATTGTTTATCTATGTGGGGGAATCTTTGTTATCAATTAGATACATAAAGTAATTCACCCCAATGACCATAGTGATTTGGGAAAAAAGAAGTGATAAATTCATTCTCTGGGTAATACATTATCATAATATCAATACATATATGGAGAATGGAATAATGATATATATATATATATATTAAGGTAATCAAATATGTCTAGTTAAGATATTATTTTTAAAGGAGGACCATGGTAAAAGGGTTACATTGAGTTCTAAGTATCTGTAATGATGTATTGTAAAATTTTATATTAGTTAGGTGACATGGAGAATGGGGAACCTTGGTGAACCACATAAAGGCTATGTGTGAATCCATTTACTAGTTTACGTTGGGTACAATAAAAGACTACAATTAAAGTTTAGATGTGTATCAAAATTGAGAGAATGGGTAATAGGTTACCAAGTTAAACCTTGGAGAAATGGGAAAGGATCCACTAATTTGAGATTTAGGCATAATATAAATTTACCCATCCTATTTTATAGGCTTTTATAAAATGGTTAATTCACCAAAAAAAGTTAAAATCGTTGTAAAAGTGTTTTCGAAAAAAAAATTGGGTTTTAAAAACCATTAAATATTTAAAACAATCCTAGTTTCAGTTAATTATCATATTTTCTAGTTGAAAAATTTACATTGTGTAGAGTTTTGAAATCCTAGTAATGAATATGTGAGCTCTACTGGATATCAATCATTCATTTTCGTGTCTAGTAGAGCACAGTGTCCCATATCCTCATAATGAGAGGCCAAAAGATCCTTTTAGGTGTCAATATATACCTGGGAAGAAGTCAATTTATGAAAACCACTCATAATTTCATAGGAAACCAACTATTCTAAGTGTATATGCACACATATGATGGAATCTGAGGGGACTAATCATTTATGTTGGGAATAATTCATGGAATGGGATGAACAATAATTAATATATTGAGTCAGAGATAATCAGGGAGTCCTAAAGAATGTTATTTGTAGGTAAGGATTATTTGTAAGTCATGGGGAAAAGAGGCAATATAGGTTGTCTTACCAATACATCTACATTGAACCCTTCAACATTCCAATGAATGCATTATGGAATTTTTATTTAATTTTTTTTAATAATGAATATTTCTCCTTTAGAATTATTTCTGAAAAGGATGAAGTGAATCAAACATTTTATAATGTTATTAATTGGTCTTAAATGGATCTAAAGAAGTTATATTCCCATGATTAATATGGAGAGTATGTTTTCTGAGGGATATGAGGGTTTATAGTGTCACCAATATGAGAACATGTATTATTTATGATCCACTCATTTATATTGTTTGTGAAGGTTGTGAAATACCCCTCTTTATATAGACGGTCCTGTCATTGATAAGGTCCATGAATGACTTGGGAAGGACATATAGATTCTATCTCAATCTCTTTCCTCTAGAGCATATAAATGTGGTTTTTTCTTAATGTAAGTTAGGATTCTACATTCATTTTACACCTTACAATGCATATAAATGTTCTAAGATAACCATTGTCACTTGGGCATGACAAGATGGAAACCCTATCTCTAACAAATAAATCCTTGTGTTCCATTCATTTTAAAAAAACAAATAAATATTTTATAATTTTTCAACAATATAAAATCACCACTCACTCAGTATCAGGCTATATTGGATGACTTTTCTTCTAATTTAATTTAATTTTCCCTTCTATTTTTTAATAACCAAACTAATTTCATATCCATTTTTTTTATAGAATATGGGTCTATCTTCCAAAAAATCATAATGTTTAGGTTTCTGATTTTACTTGAATGATTAATGACATTGTGATTAGATAATTCCAGTAATAAAATACATAAATGTTGTCTATTTGACTGAAAATTTCAAAACAAATCCAAAAGTGTACATTATTATACTCTATACCCTTCTATGATTATATACCACTGACTGAAACCCCAATACCATCACCAGAACATAATTTTATAACCACTTGGTTCACCACTACATATATTTGGAAATTAAAAACGTCTTAGTGAAAGAAATATATTTTAGGTAGGAGTCTATAAATTATGTATATCATGTATCAAATAAAATACCACCATAAAATCATTAACATGATCAAAATAAATAAATATATAATTATATATACATCTAAAGTCATTCATATAGTGATCAGTTTTAGGAGTGGAATGCCTCTTTATAATTATCCAATGGAGGGGTATTTAAACCTTAATAATCATAGATATATTGGGTATAGGAAACATGAATCATGTTTGAACATAAAATCAATGCAGTGGGAATATCTGTGGCTATTAGTATTTCAAAGGAATACATATAAGAGAATTTATATTGTATGTTATACATTCTGAGCCACCAGATCCACCGGAAAAACACCTTTCATTTACCATGTAATGATGTGTGGATTAGTCTATTAGATATGTAAAAACAATTGGAGAACCAATTATCAAACAAATATAAAATAATTTTTTCCCACCCAAGGATACATGATAATATTCATAATGGACACAACCCATGAGAAATTTTTTTGAGGGATGTTATAGAATCCATGAAAAAGTATCCCCATCTACAAACATATATCAACATAAATGTTTAAATAAAGATATTCCTAATAAAATATGGTTCATGAAAAAACCCTTCCACAATCATAAGGTTTTAAAAAATCTTAAATAAGGGAAACATAGGTGCCTATTATCCTTAAAAATCATGAATACTATTAGTGAATGGTAAATAAAATTAACTTTTATGTAGAAACTCAAATTAATTTCAATATATTTATATATATTTTTTATTAGATATATGCTTTGGTAATGTGACTCACACATGGGTGTTAGGATTATCTTCATTAAAAATTTTGTAAATATTTTTATAAATTTCGTCAGGAAGACTACTTGTATTGATATTGGCCATGATGCATTTATTATGACCTGTATATACAATGGGAATTCATTACATCATATCATCCAGAAATTTTTTGAGACATGGGGATGGGTTGAAGTTCATTTTTTGATTTATGAATTTCTATATGCCTTTGGAATCTCATGATGTAGTTTATGGCCATACATATATACTATTTTTGGCATCTGAAAAATCTAAATTATGGATTATATGGTCATGAAAACTCTTGAGTTATTATTATAGTTTCAAAATTTTATCTATGGTTGTGTCCTTAATATGAAAATATAAGTTTATAACTATAAAAGGTGTGAATGTAAATCATAAGAAATTAGTGTGATATATTTCCTTCTTTTTGTTTGAATCGTATGTGATATCTTCTATAAAATTTATATACTACATTAATTCACACATGAGTTTTAGTGCCTATAAAGGCATGATCTAGAACCATTTATATACACAAGAAATAAAGATAATTCTATGATAGAATATTTTAATTATGTTAAATGATTATAAATTATATAACTAATACTAAAATTACATTAACTTCTAGAAATGTTTTCATCTAATTAACCTATGAATATTCCCATGATGGGATCTCTTTTTCTCTTGATAACATACTATAATTTTATTTCTTATGGTTTTAGATTCCTCATATGAATAAAATTGAAATAAAAGTAAATTTTATATAATAAAACTGTTGAAATCAAATAATTTGATTATCATATTTAGTATCATACATTATATTCTAGGAATAATTTTATTGAGGATTTATGGTTATATGAGCCATATATGAGATGGAAAAACTATAAGAACTAAGGATATACATGGGTTGTTTTTAGAAAAAGTTATTTGGATTTTTATTTTGAAAGATAGTGTGTTTTTTTGTTGTATTTTTCTATCAGGAAGAAATAAATCACTTCACTTTGTTACAGGTGGTCATCAGTCTCATGATGATATTCTGAAAATCCAAAACACATTATTTATGAATGTCCATCATATTTGGATGAATATTTCTAGAAGATAAGGATCAACGAAGTAACAGTGAGTTCGACATGAAAGGTTTTTTCATAATGACTAATTTATTATATTAAACATGGATCTAAAGAAAATTTTACAATTCTCTTTTAATCATTGAGTTTTCAAAAATAATAATAAATCACAAAACTTATGATGAAATCTGTATATAGAAAAGTTGTTTAATTAAGGATAATGATCATAGTTGTATTTTCTTGGTGAGAAATGTATTAGGAGAATGATGGGAAGCTATAAAACATTCAATTGAAAGTGAAACAATCCTAAAATAGATGTCCAACATTATCAAAGTCACGTGGAACTCAAGATTCAAAGTCCATTAGTTTTAGATCACCTGACCCAAATTTTATAAAGGATAATAAGGATTGATAGAAATTTGAAAATATATGTATTCTAGTTTTTAGGAATCCAATATAGATAAAAGATATAAATATATATATAAATAAGTTATTGAGTACTGGTAATGGGTATCATAATAATAAAGGAGAATAAATTTTTGAAGTCGAAGATGTTGACAACGGTCCATCAGACATAGTGTGCCACTCATTATCAGAATGATAGTGACACTGGAAATCAAGAGTATTGGTGGTTGGAAAAGGGAATAAAATGATGATTTTATTTATTTTGGGATATTGGGGGAAATTAAAAAGAAAATTAAATTTTTGGGACCCACAGAGTTATGAATTAAGAGATATATCAACTATTAAAGATCAACATTATTGTCTATCATATTCATCATGTTTAATTGCTTTGTTTATTAATTTTTTAATAGAAAATTAAACTCTTCTATTTGTTCAATTGGGAAAAGAGTTATTATATTACTGATGACACTAATTATCAGAGTGAATTAAATACTATTAAATCAAATGCAATTAGAAATTGATTACAAAATCTGACAAAGTATCATCAATTTAATGGAAAAGATAATATAAATTAAATATTTAAGTGTATTTCAATAGTTTTGTCATAGGGAAATTTATGTTTGAATTGTTTTGTTAAAATTCATATCAATGTGTTTAAATCTGAATCTAAAGTATTGCTGAGAAGTGCTGAAATCATGTGAATTTCCCACAATGTTTATTAAAAAATAAGTTCAAAATATATCTAATGAAGTAGAAATAATGTTTATGGTAGAATTAATTCATGTATTTTTTTATCATTAGGTATGGAGCTTCATAATGTGAGGTTTTTTCAAGTAAGTTTCTAGAATTGTAACTAGAAGACACATTTTTGATTTTTTTTTCAATTTGTGTGAAACAAAGTAATGAATAATAAAATACCCACCATATAACCTCATCATAATAATCAAATTAGGGTGGAATCAGAATCAGACTAATGTTTGTATATATATATATATATTATAAAGAGAGATGATGTGGTGAGAAGAATTGACATGTTTTAAAATGAACTGATTATATTATAGAAGCATTGAATAAGTAAAAAATGTGCGACAAAATTAAGTAAAACCTCTAATTTATGAAATATTATTGAGTGAAAAACAATTTAAAAATACTTATTAAACCACTTATTTCACACCTAAAAAAAGAGGAATTATTTTTTAATTTTTGACATAAGTATTTCTCATGGAAGGAAAAGTTAAGGTGGATCACTTAATGTTTCGATATAGAATTAGTTTTTTTATTGAGTATTCATAATGAAGTTTCTTTGATATAATAAGAAGAGCTAAGATCATATTTACATTTTCCAAATCAAACTGAGAAACTAGACTGGGATTTCTAGACATAGATAAAAGAAATTCACAACTATTTTAGCGATATTAAGGAAAAGTTATTTTTTAAACTGATCGATTGAATTTGAACTATACTTGGCCATCAAACATAATATGATTACAATGTTTCAAAATGTTCAGACCAATTATTGAGTATTAAAGTGCTTTTTTTTGTATATTTTATAATTGACAAGAAGAAAATAAAAATGTTTTTAAGAATCTGATTAGTGTTTCCTAACAAGTAATAAAATTTTTTATTACGCAATTTCATTCTACCCGAATAACATTATCTATTTTAATGAAAATAATGATATATGATTTTTAAGGAATATCCTTTTCATTGTATCCACATTATGGATTTGTTTTTGGTGGATTGAGTGGAATCAGATTGTTTCCACAACATACCTAGTATATAAATACATTTATTGAGTAGTAAATCATGTAAATAATGGTTTCATATGAATGGGTAGTTGTTTTATTCATCAATTTGATAACTCATTAGGAAGAGGTTAAAGTTTTTTCAAAAACAAGGAAACTAAAAATAAAATGATATCATTAATCCTCCCACTCCCTCTATTATTGATATATTGATCCTTCTTAATAAATTTTATATGGTATCAAATCCAGGGCACCCTTAATTCACTCTCTGATGTAGTTTTGAAGATATTTAGTAATGGAAAATCTAAATTTTGTGAATATGAAAGTGATTCTGTATTTGATGGTAAGAACTATCAAATATAGAATGATATAATGTTTCTAATTATTATACCTATTGGGTATAATTTTATTGAAGCTATAATAGTTGGGTTTCCTTACATTGATGAAAATATAATTCTCAAATCAATTAAGATTAATAATCTTAAGAATTATGGAAGGTTAAATAATTATTTACTCGTGTTACTCTATGAATTTATTTCCTTAAGAGTGAAGGGTATTTCAACTACCAACGATATATAAGAGTTTGTAAAAAACATATTTGGGGAAAATAAAAAGGGTGAGTCGGAAACTTTTCAAATTGGGATATTGAAGAATGAAGATCTCAAGATGGGTGAGTATGAGTCTATTGGTGACTCTTTACCAGGGGGAAAGTTATTATTGTCACCATCATATATCTTGGATGAAAAATTTATGATTATAAAATTGTTGAATATAAATTAAGAATTCATCCTGATAGGATTTATGCAAATGTTTATTCAATGGAATATAATGATCCCAAAATATTATCTCTTAGTTATTTTTAGAGTACTCTCATTACAAATGAAATGACGAGGTCAAAATTTATATAGGGAAAAATTTTGATCTTGATATGTATTTCAAGGATACAAATAATGAAAATAATAAGAATTTTCATGAAGAAGATGATAGAGATTATAATTCTGAAATTGAGGTTTGCAATAATGATTATTAATTTTTGTCTATATTTTCAAAAAAATTGAAAAGAGGTCTTGGTATATATAAGGGGAATATTCCTTATGATTTTTTTAATGTGGATCCACTGGGAAATTTGTTGATAATTTTCCTCAAAGAATTAATGGAGATGATACTGATTAAGATGATAAAAGGTAAATAAGTACATGGAAAAAACATGGCGATAATGATATATCTTATTCCTAATGGATGGATATAAAATTTTTAAAATAAAAAAAGATAATATTCTTGTCTAATGATGATGAATAATAAAATAGTGAAGTTGAATCTAAAAAATTCACTAAAAAGGATTCTGAGTATAATTTATAACACTGGTTAACAATGAATTGATTGGATGTATCCATTCTGAATAGGAAGAAACTGAATTTAAATTCAATCTTAACAAATACTCAAAAGAATTATTTAGAAATATTTGAAGTATTTAGATTGAAATCAGGGAGATGTAAAATGAAAAATCATCATAAAATAATCAAGAATGTTTTTCTGGTGACAATTGTAAGCTATTAGAGGTGGTCTATGATATGAATAAATCACTTGAAAAAGAAAATAATCATACAAAATAGTTCAAATATAAGAAATAAAAAATAAAGAAGACATGAAACATGTCCAAAAAAACATTTAAAATATAATTATAGGGTTATATTTTTAAAGAAATATATTTTTTAATTTGGTGAAATATCTATAAAGGATAAACATGAGAGTATAAAAATATATATTTAATGGTTTAAAATAATTTTGAAGTTGATTCAGGTAATAAAAAATAAAATAATGTTGGAATGAAAAGGTAGGTGAAAAAATCTTCCAATAGGTAACAAAAATGTTTCTTTTCCAAAAAATTTTTATAATAATATTAAGAAGGTTGCTGTGAAACATGGTCACAACTCCAAATAGAATTAATGTTATGGGGGGAAATATTACTCATATGGATAGTTATTGTATTGTGGTGGACTCAAAAATTATAAAAATATATGGGTTAGTTTAATAAATAATATTACAGAAATTCCACAAATTATAGAAGTAAATGTTTTAGTGTGAGTAAATCCTCTCAAAGGAATAAATCGTAGATGGATGTTTTGAATAAACCATAGATGGTAGGTGTAAATTCTAAAATAGGTTCTGACATTTGGAAATTATTTTTTATGTATTTTAACAAACTATATATATTTAAATATGTTTTCTTGATTTATTACATGAAAAAAAATATTTGTTAATAACCATCAGAATATGGATGTGAACAATGATATAGGAGATGAAAAATATCTTATTGTAGAAATTACTCTCAAATATAAAAAGGGAGAATTACCTTGGATCAAGGATAGTAGGTTTTCTTCTCATATGACATGATACATAAATATTTTGAATAATATTAAATATATAAAATAAGTAATGATGACATTTACAAATGATAAATACCTTAGAATCAAAGGTGTTAAATCATCAATCATTACAGAGGAAAATTTTTAAATCCGAGACATATTTCATTCTTGAGGGTAAGAAACAAAACTTAATAAGGGTTTCAAAATAGTTTGTGCAATGAAAAGAATTATCATAAGAAGAACTGGATTTTTTAGAAAAGTATGGTGGATGAAAAGATAGTTACAAGTGGCCAACATAAAAAGTAAACTTATTGCATGTTGATAAATTTCAAAACTCATGTTACATGAGTATGCTATAATAAAATATGTTTTCACATAAAGGGTTGGGAATTATTTTTATTGAAAATGAAAAGTTTATCAAAGCAATACGATATCTTTGGTATTCTAGGTATATCAATAATAATATATTAGTGTTTCACAATTTTTCCGAAAGTAATGATTACCAACTATGTGCATAATACATGTGAAATTTGGTAATAAAGGGAGAAGGAACATATTAATTTTGATATCAATGGGATAAGGTTAAAAGAATAAACTCACAAATTTAAGTCTATAATTACTTTAGTTTAGGGATTTAGTTTCATTACTTGGGTTTTGTATAAGAAACATGATTTAGATACTCATAATGTGTTTAAAATTTTCAAATAGAAATATAAAAATTAATGTGAGTATTCGGTGAAGAAGCAGTGAATTGTCCATGTTGGGAAATAGAAAAATCTAGAATATGAAATTTATTTTGAGATTCATTGTAATCACAATGAGTTTATCACACCATAACTCATCAAAAAATGTTATTGCTAAAAGAATGATCAGTTGTCTGGTAGAGAAGGTAAGATCTTTGTTATTTGAACATGGTCTCTCTAATTATTTTTCTAGGAAATTAATGAAAACAATTGTTTATATTGAAAACTGATGTTTCTATAGGTCATGTTAAGATATGAAATTATATGAATTTGTTGTGAGAAAATTCCACATTATAAACTGATACGAAATTTTGGCAGTCTATGAATCGTATATAAGAATGGTGCAAACCTTGGAAAGTTTGTGTAGAGAAATTAGGATGGACATTTTCACGGCTATGTTATGAAAATAAGAGTATATAATTTTTTTAAAAAAATTAATATGATTAATTCATTATATTTATGTGAATGTTATATAAAAATATATAGATAATAAATATACACAAATATATAAGGAAAATTAATAGGATTTATTTTTTATCAAATCTAATAAGGATGAATACAATCCTTCTCTAGATAATAAAAATTGGACCCAAAAATTTGTAGTCATTAAAAAAATCTCGAAAATCTCATCCCAGTGTGGGGACATAATTAAAACATATAAAAATTATGTTTGTTTAAAAAAAGTTTTAAAAAAATTAAATCATGAAATGTTATTTCACCCAATTTCCAATTTTAAAAATTTTATCATAATTATATAAATGAATATTTTGATCATCTAAAATTGTTCAAGATATGAATTAATGGATGGATCATATTGAAATTAATGATACTTCGAAATTCTTACCAAAACCAATAACAAAACTTTTATCCTGGAAAAGTGGTTTTTCATAATAAGAAGAATAATGATAGGGAATAAATAAAAATATAATCAAGATTAGGGTGATAATATTACCTAAAAATAGAATACATTGATATTTATGAGACATTTTTACTAGTTTAATTTTTAAAAACTATCATAATAATTCTTTCTATTTCATCACAATGAAGTAACAAATTTTTTTCAGATGGATGTGAAATCAACATTTTTGAAATGTGATCTTAATGTGGAATTTTATATTGAACAACCATGTTTCATTATTGTTGGGAAATATAAAGCATATGTTTTCAAGATGAAGAAATCATATTATGGGATTAATAATGGTATTAGGTTATGGTTTCCAAAATTTTATACATTCTTTAGGAATAAATGTTTCACTAAAATAATGGTTAATAATATTATTTATAGAAAATAATGACAAGATATTTCCATCATTGAATGTATTTATGTTAATGACATTATAATTAATGGTAATTATGATATAAATGATGAATTATTTGAAGAATATACGGAAATGTTTTTTGATATGTCCATGATGGGTGAAATTAAATACTTTCTTATGTTACAAATCTCTCAAAGATGATTGGATGTTTGCTAAATTTGAATTCATGAAGACTCATCATTTTTATAAGATTACCTTAGGTGAAATATTTTAGTGTACTCTAGATGAATCACATATATTTTATAGAAAAATAATTATTAGATACATCAAATGTAAAATAAATTTTGGAATTATTTATGATATATCAGAATATACTGGTATTTTTGGGTATTATTTTGATGATTAGGAAGAAACATTAGATGATAGAGGGTCCACATATGGTGTGGTTTTCATCGATTGGAAAAATTTTGTTAGTTTAATTTAAAAAAATTAAAATTCATTAGGTATTAACGTGGATAAATCTGAGTATATTTATTCCACTCAAGATAGTACCCAACCTATGTTGATGAAAACTCAGTGGGAACACTTGATGAAATAATGTTACCCTTTCCATTGGGATGTGGTAATTAGAGTTCCATCATCCTTACAATAAATATTGTATGACCATATTATTAAAAATATATTGATATCAAATAAAACATCAACAAAGTGCATGTGGAGAAAAATTAATTAAAGAATGATTAAATTCTGGCATCGTATCAAGTTTGTGACATTTTCAAAAAACCTTAACTAAATGAACCATTTTATGAAATGATGTTTAACATGGGAATCCAACATATTTCTTAACAAGGTTGAGGTATGTTTTTTTGTCCCCTATCTTATATATTCATTGGATATCATTTTCATAGGGGGATATTTTTTTCATAAATAAATCCATTGATATATACAATTAATTCTGTAGAAGCATGTATGTGGGGGTAGTTATGGGTAACATGTGATTTATGAATGTAAATGTGTCAACTATTGTAATAAATTTTGGTGTTGTTATAGAAAATTATAGTCTCCAGAAATGTGGAAGAAGTGAAGAAATATTTTAAGAAAAAAATTAATTTTTTTTGGAGTCAGTTCTTTTGGAAATCATGGGTTTTCTCTAAAAAATCCTGGTTTTGGACATTGTGTTCACTCACATATGTCTGGAATTATCAAAAATAAATCCATATCATGACATTAAAATGTTCAGTTATTAATGAACCTTGATTGATAACAAAAGACAAAGGGGTATTATTTGGGATAATTTGGTTGGAAGTTGTTTTTGGAAGTTGGAGGATGTTCATGTTGTCATTTTTTGTCAAGAAGAATAATATCACTCCATGTTGTTACATGTGGTCACTAAAATAATGGTCATAAAAATAATATTAGACTCATATTGTTTAAGAAATTACATTGTATTTGGATGAATATTTCTTGAATGAAAGGTTTGTTGGACTCAAAGTGAGACTAAAATGAATTGTTTGATAATAATGAAGAAGTTAGTTAGAGTCTTCATGGAACCATTGAAAATATTTCAATGATTTTATACTCTTGTATTTCTGATAAATCATCATTAATATGAAACATGTGATGTATGCCTTATTAATGAATGGTAGAGAAGCAGAGCGGCCAGTCAAATTTTGGTTTTTTTGAAGTAAAATAATTTACTGGATGGAAGAGATATTTAAAAAAATCTAATTAAATTAAAACTTTTCTAAAACTTATCTTCAACATTATTAAAGGCAAGAGTATATCACTCAGACAAAGAGATGTTTTTGAAGAAGGATGTAGTTGAAGTCAAGGTTTTCATGTCGCATTCCATCAGTGTGAGATCACCTTATATAGATTAATTTAATAATTATGAAGGTTTGTTTGAAATGATATAATTTGAAAATTATAGTATTTAGATAGATTAATATTCCACAGGGTAAAAATAATTAGATAAAGAAGTCATTTAATCTTTTTAATGTGTATCATAATAAAAAAGAAAATATGATTCTGAATTTGAAGCTACTAACCCTTGTCCATCATACACAGTGTGCCACCTATTATTTGATAACTGTTATAGTAATGATCAATTTTTGTGGTTATTGAAAATCAAATCAGAGGAAAAAATATTTCATTGGGGGATCATTCATACAATTAAAATTAGAATGATTTTTTTGGGACCTATGGGAGTAAGGAATTCAGCGACCAACCAAATAATTAAAATCAACAATGCAGTCAACCATTTTGTGTTAGGAATAATTTATTTTTTTAATTAGGTCAACAAAAGAGAAACCCCAAGATTTGTAATGAAGTGGGTAGAGATTCATCATTCTAGATATGACATAGAATATCATAGTGAATCAGAGACCGATCCATCATATGTAGTCTCACAGTAATTAAATAATTTGGTGAAGAATCATCAATAAGATAAAAAAATAAGAATATATTTTTTGGTTTAAATACTTTTTTTCTAGAAGTATTTACATGGGGATCTCATTGTTTGAAGAGTATATGGAAAATTATTCTCATTGTAATTGAATCCAATATATAATTGATTCAATGATGTGTTGAAATATTATGAATTCATGCCTATATTTATGGTAAAATAAAAAAGGATAAAGTATAATGATGCATCACAAATTTATATTGAAGAATTATTTCAAATATTTATTAATAAGTTGGTATGGAGAATCATAATGGGTTGATTTTTTCAGTTGGTTCTAGAAATCATAATTAGAAGTAATAAGTTAATATGTTTTTCAATTTTTTTGAAAAATATAATAACGAATTTGATGCACTCTATATTACATTTTTGTAATTATTAAATTGGAACTGAAATCATAATCTGAATGATGTTTGTATAGCATGTCTGATGAAAACAGATGTTTTGAGAAGAATCGAAAAGTTTCAAGAAGAACCAAGAACATTAAAGAAGAATAGAATATGTCAAATATGTATCTGATATGTAATGAGAATATAATATTCTAGATACCATTTTGAGTGGGATACGATCTCTAAATCCCACCAAATCAACTTTTGGTGAACCTATAAATAGAATAATTACATTTTACTTTTTTCTAGAAGTATTATGAATAGATAGGAGAGAATGTGGATCATTGAATGTTTTTAGAGAGATAGAGTTTCATTATTCAGTATTCCTGAGGAATTTTTATAGATTTAAGAATGATATGGAAAGTCATATTTAGAGTTTAGAGATATTACTATGTAATTAGACTGGGATTTCAAGACATAAACAGAGCTTGTTCGGAATTGTTTCAGTGGTATTGTGGAAATGTAACTGTATCAGTATGATCAATAGGATTAGAGAATCTGAATTGGTTATCAGACTAAGTTTTATTATGATGTCTAGAAAATGTCGTAGAATATTTTTTTAGGAAGGTGAATAATTGTTTTTGAAGAATGTATTTTTGAAAGTTGAAAAGAAGCACAATAACTTGTTTTGAAGAATTTGGTAAAGGTTTTATATCTACTTACAAAAAATTGTATTATATAATGTCATTCTACTTGAAGAAAATTCACATTTTTATAGAACATAGTGAAACAAAATTTTAAGGGGATATCCTAGTCATTTTATCCAAAAATGAAATTTTTCTATTGGATTGTGAGGTATTAGATTGTATACATACCATAAAAATGACGTTGGTACTATTGTGGTGAAGTGAACCATGTATATTATTATATCCACTGGTTGTGTGATTTTTTTTTCTTCATAATAGTGATATCTATTTTATAGTGGGTAAAGTAATTTTCATGAAGAAATAAATTTAAAAGAAAAATATATAACTTATTCACCCCCTCCACCTCTTAGTGATACATTAATCCTACCTGGGAAATGTCTGGTTCAATGTTAGAGGAAATGAATGTAGCATAAAATGAGTAAATTTGAGATGTAATTGAGGTATGAAAAGTAATCCCTATTTGTATTTAAATTTTAAATATATTCTGAGGCCCTACAGTTTTGTGATAACATTCTAGTTATAGATGATTGTGAATACATGTGGGTTTCCCATTAAGGTGATGTGTGTATTTGGAAAATCCATAATCCGAAGAAATATAATTGAATAAATATTCAGAAAACACCAACCATTATTGGAATATATATTAGGGGACTATAAATGTTCCATTATGTTTTCCTTGGTAGGATCCCTATCACAATTTATGTTCATGAGATTTTTGATAGGGAAATGTTGAAGCAGTAACAATCCAATCAACTAACTAGAAATTAGAAAACATCCTCATCCAATTAGATGTTTAATGATGATATTTATCAATATTAATATTTGAATGTATGAAAATATATTCTCTCTTTCTATAATAATTACTGGTTAAAAGGTTATTAGGTTAATCCCCCATGGATACCTGATATGATTATTTTTTCATGGTAGGAGTGGGTCTTGGTGAGTCTAGTGGTTGAAGATACTTCACCGAGCAAAAATTAGATTTATGAATCCAATGGTTGGTATCCATTGGAGTATTGACTAATATATGGTTATTCTTTCATAGAAACTAAACCTAGCACACTTTTTAATAAATATAAACATTTTTTTAGAATGTTGACTGGCCAAACACATTCCCATGGTTTAATGAGGTTTTTATATTGATTTCAATTATTTTAATCTTATTAAAACTTTAATTCTATAAATTCTACCATTAATAGTATCATTTTTGTTAAATATGTTTTAATATAATACATTTTCAGTGGGTAAAGGATCAATTTAAAATTATTCATTATGTAAGGAATCCTTATCTGATAATATATATCATTATTATAAGATATATTCCTTATTATATTCCATATGCATGAATTTATAAAATATGCTTCTAATAACAGAGTGCCTTATGTGTTTAGTAATAAGGATTGAGATGAGGAGAAACATGAGGAAGTTAATTCTTCTGATCCCACTTTTTGTCAAGGGAAATACATTTCAAGTTAATTATAAAATACAAAAATAAAGTATCATGATGATCTTGAACATTATTTATAATAATCCATGTGGTTATTTTAATTTCAAGGATAGAGATAGAAATATAGATACTCTTAATGATAATAACTGTATATTAATTTGAACATATAATGGATTTTTTTATCCTTAATATTGAGTTGAAAGGATGTGATACTTTTTTTAATAATTTCTCTAGAATTCATTCATAATATATGATGAATGGGATTTTATACATAAAAAAATCTTTTTTCAAAAAAATTTACTTTAGAAATCCTTGATTGATAAGTTCTTGATCTCATTACCTTACAAGTGGACTTCTCTATGACATAGGAACAAGTTAGAATTATTCTTTATATTTTATCAAGAATAAATCATGAATATCTAAATTGGGATCCACCATGGACGGCCATATTGGATATGTTAACCAATTATGACAATTATGTAACAAAGATGGGGAAAATATGTTTGTCTATCTGGTAAATTAAATAGCTAATGAAATGAAGGATATAATATAAGAGACCCCAAATTTTGAAATTTGATGAAATAATGGAAGATAATGATGTTTCACCTCGAGGTAGGAGGTAAACATCCACGTTATTCTATACTTATATTCATATCCACTAACTATAAATTTATTTTTTTATATATCATAGTAGTATTTATATATATATTTAAGTGATATGTGGGTTAGGGTACAATTATAGAATCATGGTCATTATATGGTAGGGATAACAAGATGCCTTCCCACTCAAAGATAAATCAATCTTAGAGTGAAATTATTTCACACATTCTCTTAGAGATGAGTTAGCATATTACATCCCTATGTTTCCATTTTAATTAGATTTTGATCATTTCTCTCATGTTCTTCAACAACCCATGTGATAACTAGTGAAATTTAAATCTTATAAGTTGATCGTGGGAACCAATTAAGTGTTTTTTTTTCAAAAGTAGTACAAGAATAACCACAATTTTATTACTCTAGAATATAATATAATTGACTATGAAAAAATTCCTAATGTTGTGATGTGAATAATTGTTGTGTTAGTCCTTTATTTGTAACATCCAAGTTCCAAAATCCACCAAGAGGCTCCCCATTCCTGGTTTGTCACATGTCCTCAAACCCATTTCCTCAAATGCCAGAGGCTTCCGACTAGCAGCGAGGGCCTTTGGAGTGATAGTGGGGAAACTATTCCCTCATTGGTAGAGTACAAAATGGAAGTAACCAATAAAAACAATAGTAAAAGAATGAAATATCGAACAATAGTAAACAGCAGAAGACTGGAATAATAAAAAAATTGGAGCACATATATAAATGATGCATGATACATATATCTTGTAAAGCAGCCAAATATGTACAAATGATGGAACACAACTAGTACTAAACCAAAGTGCAAAAGAAAGCACATAAACTCCTCAGCATTACAATTCATAACTTGGTCAGATGCTCTCCTCCTCCACAGCAAGTCATGTACCTGATTTAGAAGGGAAAATTCCCTTTTCTATACCTACAATAAGATAATCTGTTTGGGCCCAAAAGCATGACCCAAATAGGGTGAGAGACTGAATCCCAGTAGGCAACCCCCCAAAGATCTGTGCCTCACAGTTAGTGATTATATGGCTGGTAATAGTACAAGATGTAGTAAATATAAAATAACTAAGCACTAAACAATCCACAGTTTAAATCATTCAAATCACCACATAGCATGCAACATCTAAAAAATTAGATAACCTTACAGGTAACCCTCTAGAAAGTAACCACAACATATCTCCTCTGGTCCTACCTAGAAACACAAGCAAGAAGCTAATACAAGGTAACCCTCTGGGAAGTACTCACAACATATCCCCTCTGGTCCAGCCTATCAAGTACAAGAAACCCTATAGGAAGTACACTAAGTCTAACGCCTTTGGTTCATCTTAAGAATTGACTCTCTGAGGAAGCACTCACCGTCAATTCCCCCCTATAGTCTTGTATCAGTACTAAAGGCCCTCTAGGGAAGCACTCAATGTCACATTCCCCATGTTGCCCATGTCAAGGAAATACAGACACTCTGGGAAAGTGCTCAATGTCAATTGCACCAATGGTCTCACATCGTAAATTTGAAAGACACTCTGGATAATCCCTTACATCCATCCTCCCTATGGTCTATACACTAAGTTCTCACATACCTGTGTAAGTCAAGAAACTGTAGTAGTGCGTAACTGCCAAGGTCAACCTCAAGAACTACTTGGATGTCATTCTCTAGCTGAACAGCATAACAGAAAAATAGTCACATCATCCTATAATACAAGGCATAGGTTCGTAAACAGCGACCTAACAGGAAAGCAAGACCTAAAGGTCATACAAGGAAAAACATGCAAGGAAATACATCCCAAGCACAAAAAAACACCCTATTCAAAATCAATAATCATATACTCAAGAATACCATTACAGCAAAGAAACAGTAGGAATAAAATGATAGACTCCCAATACCATGTTCAAGTTATTGGGAAACAATTTAACATATAACTCAAAGACATCCTACAGAAAAGAAAAAACCACTTACCTCGGGGGCAAGAGATCAATATATGTGAACCTCAAAGATTGAATCTCTTTAGAACGTCATAGATCTAGGAAAAAAATCTAAAAAGGTCAACCAATGATAACCTAGAAAATCAGAGTAAACTTGAAATGTGGATCCAAAATAAGAGAGAACTCACCGATGAGATTCCAATGTAATAGACGGTGATCAATTCAGAGGGCGGACGTGGGCTTGGCGGATCGTCGAATATCTGCGGCTGCTCGAGGCACTCAGATGAACTGAAACAAAATGAAAGTTGTTCTGTCCATCAGACATGTCCCAGGTGCATTTAATGAAAAAAAACAAAGTACACGACTTCTAATTTTGGAGTACACGGGCTTGTACTTTCTGTTTTTGTACTCTACATTAGGCGGCCTCTAGGTCATCACACACAGCCATCTGCAAGACCGCTACATAGCCAGCACACGGCTACCTGTGGTAACTGAGTACATGGCTTGTACTCATAAATTACACAATGTATAATCATAAATTACACAATGTGTACTCATAAATTACACAATGTGTAGTAATAAAGTACATAGCGTGTACTTCAAAAATATCCAAAAACTCCTTTTCCTAAAAAACACTAGGAAAAAGAAAAAAAATACCTGAAAAGAAGATCTGGGTGCTTTCAAACTTCCCCCCTTAAAAAAATTCATCCATGTATTTCTATAGCACAGTGTAGAAGAAGAATCCTTGAATAGTTCCAATCACTGGGCTCATACATCGGCCTCCCTCTCCCAAGTCTCATCTTACACCCGCATGTGCTTCCATAGAACTCGTACCATAGGAACAGATATGCCACGAAGAACCTTTATTAAATGATCGACAATATAAATAGGATTATCCAAAAATGATGCATTCACTTCATGCTCATCCTCCTCAAGTTGAGAGAAATGATATGGGTCTGAAAATTAATTTCGGAGATGAGAAATGTGAAAGACGTCATGAAAATCCTGGTACATCTGAGGTAACTACAACTGATGGGAAACCTTCCCAACTCTCTCCAACAACTCAAATGGTCTGACATACCTCGGTGAAAGCATACCCTATCTCCTAATCATCTAGTGTTCAAACCTCGGTGTGACACGCAAGAAAACTTGGTCTCCGACCACGAACACCAGAGGTCATCTCCGCTGATCAGCATAAGAATTTTGTTAAGACTGTGCAGTATCCATCCTCTTCTGAATCAACTCTATCTGCCTTATGGTATACTGAACAAGATGAGTCCCATCAGAACTTCCTATCATGTCTGAATCCAACATAAGGGTGATCAAACTGGCCTACTGTAAAAATCCTCATAAGGTTTTATCTGAATAGTTACATGAAAACTATTATTGTAGGAAAACTCATCAAGAGGTATATCACTCTCCCAGGAACCTCTAAAATCCAAAGTACATGCTCGGGGCATATCCTCAAGCACCTTAATTGTACGCTTGGACTGGCCATCTGTCTAGGGGTGGTAAGATATACCCAAAAATTACATGTGTACCCAATGCCTTTTGAAGCCCTTTCCAAACCTAGTATGTAAGACGAGATTCCCTATCTGAAACGATGGAGTGTCAAACTCCATGTAGACACACAATCTCACATATATACCACCGTCCCAGTTCATCAACACTGAAGGTCTCCTTGATCAGAAATAAGTGAGAAACCTTTTGAGTCTATCAATGACAACAAAAAATGCAGCATTCCCTCGAGGTGACCTTGGAAAACCAGTCATAAAGTACATCACAATGTCATTCCACTTCCACTCGGGAATGGGTAACTTTTGTAAAAGCCATGCTGGTCGCTGATGCTTCGCCTTCACCTGCTGACAAGTGGAACACATCATGACGAAACCAGCAAAATCAATCTTCATACCTAGACAACAATACTGATGGTGTAGATCACGATACAACTTGGTGATTCCAAGATGAACTACCCAAACTGAGGAATGAAAATCACACATCAGCTCCACACGTATGTCTGATGGCACCCTTGCACGCCCCTGGGAAAGCAAGATCTCATCCTCACCTATGGTCCACTGAGGAATAGGGTCCTATCCTGACACACTTTCCATTTAGACTATGCCTTCATTATCTTATAGTTGACTCAATAACATCAACAATAACATCTCAAATCATGTGAATCACTGAAGGTGAAATCAAATCCACTGTAAACATGCAAAACCATAAAATAGCAATAAATGAGGTAGGTTGGTTTTCCTTGTACCCGGGTTTGCTACTACTGGGCACATTTTATTACCAAGTACCTATTCCTTCCTATAACTGGCTAAAGGATACAAACAGTAAATCTAGAGAAATGAATTCCTCTAATACCACTTTGTAAAGTCTCAGTTCCAGAAGCCACCAGAGGTGCCCTGTACCCGGTTTATCACTTGTCCCCATGCGCATTTCCCCAAATGCCAGAGGCTTCTAACTAGACACGAGGGCCATGGGAGTGATAGTGGGGAATCTATTCCCTCATTTGTATAGTATATAAAGGATGTATCAAATACAAACAGTAGCGGAAGTATGAAATATCTCACAATAGTAAACATTTGAATACTGGAATAATAAAACAACTAGAGCACATATATTAATGATTCATGATATCAATGTCTTTGAATGTTTCCAATCAAGCCACAATACTAGAATACAACTAGTACAAAACCAATGTGCAAAACCAAGTAGATAAACTCATCAGAATAAAAAGTCATAGATTGGTCTCATGCTATCCTGCTCCATAGAACGTCAAGTGCCTGAAGTAGAAGGGCTCTTACCCTTATATATTCCTGCAACAATATAATCTATTTGGGCCCAAAATCTTGACCCTAACAGGGTGTGAGACTAAATAAATGTGGGAAACCACCAGAAAAACTGTGCCTAACCGTCCATGATAATATGGTTTGTAATGTTACAGGAACCAGTAAACATGAAATCATCAAACAATGAAAAATCCACTGTTTAAGGCATTCAAATCACCACACAACATGCAACAGCTAAACATAACAGATAACCAAATAGGTAAAGCTTTGGGAAGTACCCACAACCTCTCCCCTCTGGTCATACCTAGCATCACAAGGAAGCAGCTAACACATGGTTACCCTCTGGTAGGTACTCACAGCCTATCCCCTTTGGTCCTACCTATCAAGTACAAGACACCCTCTGGGAACTACACTCATTCTAACCCCTCTGGTTCATCTTAAGCATATACTCTCTCAGGAAGCGCTCACTGTCAATTCTCCCAATAGTCTTGTATCAGTACTAAAAGAGCTCTGGGGAAGCACTCAACGACAAATTCCCCCTATGGCCTACATTGAGGAACTACAGACACTCTGGGGAAGAACTCTACATCAATTCCCTCTGTGGTATTGCATCGAAAATTTTAAAGAAACTCTAGAAAATCCCTTATGTCCATCCACTCTATGGTCTAATACACCATGTTCTCAGGGCACTGTGAAATTCAATCAATTGTAGCAGTGTGTAACGGACACGGTAAACCTCAAGAACTACTTTTCTAGCATTTTACATCAAAACAGCATAACAGAAAATCAGTCACACCATCCTATAATACTAGGCATGACAAAGTAAACAACAGCCTAACAGGAATGCAAGACCCAAAGGACGAAATAGGAAAATACATGCATGGAAATACATCCAAAGCACAAAAAAATAACCCTATTAACAATAAATAATCATCTACTCAGGCATACCAGCATAGAAGAGAAACAATAGGGCTAAAACTGTAAATGAGAAATTCCATGTTCAGGGTATTGGGAGAAATTTGAACATATAACACAAATAATTCCTACATAAAGGTATAGAACACCTACCTCGGGGTTTGGATATCGCTATACATGAACCTCAAAGCACAAATCTCCTTAGAACGTCATAGATCTTGTAAAATTTCTAATGCGTTCAACCCACGATAACATGGAGAAGAATGGGAAAAATGAAACGATGTTCTAGCCTAAGAGAGAACTCACCGATGCGATTCCAACGCAACTAATAGTATTCAATTAGGTGGAAGGATGAAGGCTCATGGGCTCATATGGGATCCACGACTCCGTGGCACTCTCGGATGAGTAGAACCTAATAGAAGGTTGTTATTTCTGTCAGACACAACCCCGATGTGTTTAATAAAAAAATACATGGCGTGTACTAATGGAGTCCATGGCATGTACATGCTATTTTCATACTTCGCATTAGGCAGCCTTTAGGTCATCACAAATGGCATGGTGCAAGTCCACTGCATGGCTAGGACACAACTACCTCAGGTAACCGAGTACAGGGCATGTATTCATAAAGTACACGACATGTACTTAAAAAATTTACAGAAAGTCCTCTTTTCTCAAAAACTTCCAGAAAAATAAAAACATATATGAATAGAGGATTCAGGTTCTTATATTCCTCGAAAAACCAATTAAACTATTGACATATAGAATTAAAATATCAATATGTATAACTCAAAATCAGAGAACACTATGATCCATATCACTATGATGTAGTGGTGGTGGAAGGTAAAATTCTAGTTAATGAAGGTATTTCAATTGATTGTTGCCATAACTAAGAATATTCTACTGTAAAAGGGAGTTGTAGAGTGTTGTATGTTCATTGAGCTATCTAAATATTTGAAATTTATTTTCAAAATAATGGTATAAAACCATATTTCTGATAAAGATACTAATATTTAAATATTAGAATAACTAACAAATTATTTTTATTGATTATAAGGATTTGTGATTTAACATTTTCAACCAATCAACCATAACTTTTCCTGATATCTCTATCAATTTTAATCTTACCCATTATTTTTTGTGACCAAGGAGAAGATTTAGTACACGAATGTCCCTTCCCCATATTTTTTAATTAATGAAATTTTTTTTATTCAAATTCAAGTGTTCATTCATTTAAAATTATTTAGAATCTTTTCTCTCTTGAATAATACCTTATTATGATTCATGAAAATTCTAAGAGATAAACCTTGAAATAGTTGAATCCAAATGAATATTGAATGGTAATTTATTTTTTATACCAAAACATGGAATAATTCATTCAATGATCAAAATATCTAGTTAATCATCCATAATCCAAAGAATGTCCTCTTAGATGTATATAAGCTGTCTAGATATACAAAACAATTTCCAGCATCATAGCTATGTGTAAACTATTTGATAAATGAAGGAATAAAATTCATTTTCCACCACACATGGTTCACATTAGAATGTATAAGTGGGCTAGATATGCTATAATGACCCATGTATTTATATAATAATACATTTTGATTTATATTAATATGTATTAATAAGATATTAGTTTTAAGTTAATGGGGAATCTTTTCCCAATAGTGTAATCTACATTCAACAATAGGTTTCTTTGAAATATTGTGTTTCACCCAACATTGACTTATACTGAAAAATAATATAATATTATTGTTATTTTAAATTTTAGTTAATGTGTAGTCATTGTATTTTTGGTAATGAACATAACTAACTACATTATGATTACACATGCTTCTTAAATGTTTTTACATTTATCCAATAAATTTTACATGATTAAAATTATAAAAATATGATTTAAAGCCTATAATAAACTAATATTTTTAAAAAGACATTTTATCACATTTTTATAGAGAACCATTTTTACACGTCTTTCAAATGTTTTTACATGTTTGTTAAAAAAATTTGCATTATTTTTTCACATGTTTGTTAAATTTTTTTAAATTTATTCCATTTATGTATGTTTATGTCCCATGTTACCTTTATATGATATATGTCCATTTCTATGGGATTTACGGTAATCTTTGGGTTATAAAAAGGGTATGAAATGATCTTATATTCAGTAAAGTGTTTTTTCTACTTCTGAAACGTGAAAACTATTACATTATGATAATTTTTTCATGGTTATAGGTTTTTTCATGAATGTCAATTTTCATTTACTATGTATCCCTTACTGAGCTTTTTATTCTCCACCTATGTTCTGAAAAAAATTTCACATGACATAATAAATTATAGAATCAAGGATGGGATCAAGGAAAAGAAATGATGTTAAATCATGAAATGATGTCATATTTCATTTTAAAGAGTTTTTTTTATGAAAAAATTTATAGTTAGTTGAAGTCTCTACTTGTAATATTATAGATGTTAAGTATAAGTTATTACCTAATTCCATAAAGCACTAAACCTGCAAAGAACCTCAATGTGAATTCTTGACTTATCTCTAGTTTTTGTAATGTTTAAGTCTTGGGCCATATAGTTGGTATCAAATGAAATGATTAGACAACCTTATGGATTAGGAGTTTTTCTTAAACACATCATTAGTCCCTATGTATAATATTTCAGTAAAATAATTTTTTATAACATTTTTAGATGAATGAAATTCAGTTACAAATGGAAGGAGGAGGATCTCAAACAAAATTCATATCTCTTCTTGATTACATGCTTTCAATAATTATTGCAACATAATGTTCGTATTATTCTGAACCTTTTTTTAATAGAACTCACTTGCAAGTATTTTTTTGAGATATCAAACACCACCTCTATACCATGACACCATCGTGGATAATGGGTTGTATTTAATCAAATACAATTTTCTCAATATTATTATATTTTTAATAAGGGTAAAAATTATCAAGTAATTTTCAAATATTTTACCTTATCATGAGATTTTGAAGCATATTATGATTTTGAAAAAGTTGATGAAGAAGGAGAATCTCTTGTCAACTATTTATATTTTCTTTTAAAATATATTCTCTCAGTACAAACATATGGTATTCCCAAAGAACAATTGATTGAATGTTTCAGCTGAAACTCAGTATCACTGTTTTATAGAAATCATGTTTTATAAGATATTTTGAAATCATATGTCATACATGATTATTTTATTAAATTATTCATTTTGTGAACACCCTTATGACCCATGTTTTACAATATGTATTTAGTTTAAGGAAGAAAATGATTTTGAAGGATCTCAAACTCTTTACTATAATTCATGGACCTCTTACCTACATCTATAAAATAATGATGAAGCCATGTGGATACCATGATTAGGGTTTGATATTTTTCTATTGGTAATATATTTATATTATCATATGGAGGAGAAATAAAAAAAAGAAAATATATTTAATACATCATGAATTAAGATGTTGACGTCCTAATTGGTTAGGATGAAAATGAATGTTATAAGACAACCATTGAGGTTAAAACATGTCAAGGTTATTATTGTGCTTTATAAAATGGACAGATGGGTGACAACACGTCATGTCTGAAAAGGCCACAAAATCAAACCCACAACCAAAGAGAGACAATGGTCTATTTCCTACCACATGACTATGTAAAGTCTCTGGTTAGTATGAATTATTCTTTTTAGTTAAATGATTTTATGTATTAAGAATAAGTTTATTTTTGGAACTTATGTTTTATCAAATGGGTATCCTCAGTATTGGAAAATGATTTCATGATTTTGTGATAATGGTTATTTTGGAAGATGTTTTCCATTTTTCGAAACTATATGCATAAGGAATATATAATACTTCAGGAAATCATTTTAGTTATAAATAATGAATATTATTGTTGAAGAATCAATGTATTTATTGTGGACTTATAGATATTTGGGTTATATATTGAAATAATTAACCTATCTTTGAGAATTTTTTAATAAGTTAATGAAAATTTTAAGTATAATACATTAGGAGTATGTGATGTTATTAGGAGATAAATGTTAAGAATTTTTGTGGAAGAATATGTGATCAAATTAATTTGAGTTTTGGGTGTCAATCTCAGTTTGGATTATTTGAAAAATTTTAGGGACAATTCTGTTTTGAATGGTTTTGTTTATCTCTGGAAACTACTTGTTGAATTTTGGAGATTAAGAGTTGTATTTCTTTTTATAAATTAAAATCATTTTGAGGATTATCTAATATCATAGTAACCATTTTGGTTTGGGTTAATGTCTAATGACAGGCGAAATATATAGTTAATTATTTTTAGATTATGGGATTCTCTAGTAGGTGATTCCAGTGCTTCTGGTGTGACCATGTCATCATAAATAATCAATGTTTGGAGAAAAGATGATTTTGTGGTATAAATTTATTAATGGATTAAACACTAATTGAATCGTAAGTATATATCATTATGTTCTTATTCAATATTATAAATAAATTTAACAACTTTATGAAAAGGTACTTAACAAAATAATGTTGTTTGTGGGATTTTCTTACTGGTGAATAGTAGCATGTTTAACCCATCACAATTTTATGGTTTTATGGTAGTTAAAATTCTCCTAATAGTGTTTTATACCACTCTCCATCAGAAAATAAAACATAGTTTCTCTTCTATATCCATGCTTTCTTATATGCAATCCTAGTATGTGTTGTCTTGGATTACATCTTTACTTATCTTTATTTATTTTAATTTGATGATTTTATTGACTCTTTTTATGATTTAGGATATTTAGTTAATATTCTGAGCCAAATTTTAATTTTGAGAGTAAAAAATTTAAAAAAAATGGGGAAGGATGTAATGACCAAGGAATTAATAGAGTAAATCTTTTTTATTTCTATTAATTCTTATGAATAAGATTTTAATTTTAAAATGAATTGGACTCTTTTTCTGATATATTACTCGACATATAGCAATGGGTTTCTTTAAATCTTATGATATACACTACATTGAGTTATACTGAAATATAATTTAATAATATTATTTTTTTAAAATGGTACTTAATGGATAGATTTTGTATTTTCGAGGATGAGCGTAACTAAGTACATTATGATTACACATTTTTGTTAAATGTTTTTACATTTATCAAATAAAATTTATAGTCTTAAAATAATAATGACTTTGATTATAAGCATGAAATACTATAATATTTTTAAAAGTTCATTTTGTCAACTTTTTATGGTGATCCCTTATAAAATCCAGTTTTATTTCACTTTAATATGTTCTATTTTACAAAATAAGCATCTTTTATAGAAGAAGGACATCAAAATATACTTTGGATGAAATTCTGGTATTTTTTTAATAAAGTTCATTTTTCATATAATAGTGAAACAGTACCACATTTTAATTTCAAATAGTCTTCTCATATAATTTATTTATATAGTTATATTTTCATTTTAATTGGGTTTAATGAATAATAGGATTATTTTTTTATGATTCAATTTAGAGTTGTTAATTTCATGTAATTTCACATAGAAATTTGACATACACACATGTCAAACTTTTGATAATTATTACTTTTTTAAAACATGCATTTTGGTTTTGACAATGGGAATTAATTTTAAATTAATTTCATCCAATTCAATGTTTTCAATTTGTAAAAATGTATTTCATATTTTGAATCTGGAATTACATATTGTGAGAATGTGTACCTTTTATTTTTATACATTATGAATTTTAAATTCAGTAATTATTTTATTTTCCATCGTAAAAGGATAAACCTGCTAGATAAAGTAAAAAAATAATATTATAATAATATTTAACTACCATAAAAAATATCATAATCCTATTGGATGTGATATTTACAAGCATAGTCATCCTTGGGTCGATTTTGGGACCCCTTGGATCCACTTGAGAGTGATAATGACATGATATATTAATTAATCAATGTAAAGATAAATAAGACACAAACATGTACATTTTTCTAAAAAAACATTATGTGGGGTTATATAAGTGTTATTTTAAACTATAAATATATAATAAAAATCTAAATATATTTCCTACATCATGGTATTTTCATTATAATTTTTAGACATCAAATAAAAAATTATATTAATAAAACAATGATGATGTACTAATTACCTTATTTAGGAGTGATTTAAATAAATGAGATTATAAAATGTATAATAAATATATTTGGAATCCTTTTATAAAAGACACAAATTATATGGATTCATATGACCTGTTATCTTTTAATTAATGATGTTTTTTTAAATAATCATGTTGTTATTTATTTTTAAAAATTCACGAAGTGAATAGTTAAAAAATTGACATAAATTTGTTTTTACAATAAATAATATTTTATTAAGAGATATAATAGTCCTAAAAATCTATGATTCACCAAAATTACTTATAAAATGTTGAAAATGTCATTAATAAACCACTTTAGGTTTGATTGGAATTTTATAGTAACTATATTAACAATTTATTATTAATTTAAAAGAAGACATGGTAAGAGGTAAATTAGTTAACTAAGGGTTATTGCCAAAAAGATAAGTTTTAATTTGTGACGAAGACATGTATAAATCTTATTGGATGATATGGTATTGACTATAAAGTACATTATCATTTATATAAATTACATTTGGACCACTTGATATGGAAAATCGTTTAATAATAATTTAATAATTTAATATCATCTTAATGTGCCCCTCCTCTATCTTATAAAAGAGAATCACATATACCCATTTAATCACACCCATAAATCCCTTTGGATAATCCAAATTATTCCCAAATAAGCTCCCAAATTCACACCCTTTATCGTAGAAGCCTTACCTTGGGCAGAAGGCAATTCAAGAAATCCATCGGGCTCAAATCAAAGCGTGTTACACGTTTTAGAGGCAACGTCTTCTCTAAGGTTCCATGCCATTATTTTACTTATTCTCTCTATATGCTATTACTATTATTTTATTAAATAAAAACACCAGTATCCAAAATATACTAGGATGTTTCTATGAGAAGGATTCAAACTACACTTACACGCACCTTCATCTGATGGACATGAACATATTATTTCTGTATACATCGAACTGCTACCAAACGAAAAGATGATTGTTCGATTTTCCCCTACCACCAATCATAGTGGAAACTATGATGGAACAATATATATATATAAATATTATATTTATTTTTTCTCTAATTTTATGTATTTTTCATTTATAGCTTACTGTTATGCTTTTTATAATGTGAAAATACAATAATTTCATTTGAGGAAGTGCAGACTACCACCCCCTCAAAGTGATGTATGTCATTCATTCGATACATGGAACATATAATGTATGGAGTTAACAAATGTATGTAACATATATAAAATATTATATTCTATTGGATTTTTAATAAACATATGTATCATTTAGTTTTCATTCCATTAAATATGAAAAAGATATGAATGTAGAATTTATGCGTACGTACAACTTACCATCTCTAGGAACGATGCATTTCACTTCTCATCACCAAATGTTATGTACATTTCTAAATATGTATATATACTTTATATATATATATTATATTTAAATAATGAATGTAATTCTAGAGATATTGGAATTTTTACCACATGGACAATTAGTAATTATATCAACTTCATTTTCGACTCATGTACCGCTTATGGACAAAATGATTGACATGAAATTAAATAACTATTTAATTTTTATAACATGATGATAAGTCAATTCAAATGATTAATAAACTTGAAAGGGTTATGAAGCATGTATAAATTAACATATGTTTTTTATTCAGGAATATAAAGTACAAACTTGACAAGTCGGACTCAATGTAAGAGAACCTTTAATCCTTCCCTTTTAGTCAAAGACTCATTTTTTGTTATGCCTTTTAATTTATATATTATTATATTGGGATATTTGATTCTATATCCTTGTTGTTGTACATTTTTTATCAATGTGATGAGAGGACCTTTTCTATTCCATCAACTTATTTTTTTAATTTTAAAGTGACGTTGTTAGGATGCTGAATTATCGTAAGGGAAATCATCTAAATATGCTTTCATTGAGGAATATATTTATTTATACACAATGTTATTTTATAATTTTGTATAATAAAACCCTTTAAATTTTAATTTCATTCAATGGGAATCATTATTCTATGAAGAATTTTACTAAAAAAACAAATTACTGTTTTTAACATATGTGGAAAGAATTAAATCTCCATCATTGTAATAATTATTTAGATTACATTACAAGTTATAATGTTTTAAAAATTAAAATAAATCCCTTATTCTGTTTTTGGGTGATTTTCTATTGAAAATACCTTTTGAAAAGGATATATTATATAAATATCTTGAAATTATTTCTTGTGATTGAAAATGAGTTGTTATTTGTGAAATGTAGATATTTGAAATATTTTGTGTTATGATTATATAATGTTATGTGAACATTTGATGGGTGGTTATGTGATTAACCAATGATGGGTGGTTATGTGATAAACAAAATGATAGGTGGTTCTGTGATAAACCAAAATTTGGTTGTTAAATTAAAACCTCCAATGAATTTGGTATTGAAGTCAGCCCTATCACTATTCAATTTAGTTATATGTCTGGAAGTTGATCGTATGGTTATTTTATTTATGTATTCATATGTCCCAAATTACCATTATATAATATATATTTCTTTTTATGGGATTTATTGTAACAAAAAGTTTTAAAAAGGGAAATCAATAAACTTATATTCAGTTAAGAGTTATTGGCTAATTCTTAATAGTGAAATGTACTACTTTATGAAAATGTTTTCAGGGTTTACATGTTTTTTCAAGAATAACAATTTTCATTCATTATATATCCCATAACTAAGAATTTTATACTCATATCATGTTTTGAATTTTTTCAAAGGACATAATTTATAATAGTATCAAAAATTGGGATTATTTAATTTTTATGCTTTGAAAACATTAAACGATGTCTTATTTAATTTTAAAGTGTTTTTGTTTTATGAAAAAAAGGATAGTTAGTAGAAGTGTCTACTTGAAATATTGAAGAAGTTATGTATATGTTATAACCTAATTCTATAATTCTCTAAACTAGAAAATATCTATAATGTTAATTATTGACTTAACACAAGATTATTTATTATTTAAGTCCAAGGCCTTATATATGTAGGGCATGTTCCACAACCATAGTCTATGGTTAATCCAATTGTAAATTCATGAGTGAATGAGATAGTATAATAAAGATCTTGAATATTATTTTTTATGTATTAAATTAAACTTATTAATGATTCATGGAACTTTATGTTTTGTACATATATATTTTTGTCAATTATTTAGACCCATATATGCATGGCATAGATATATTCAGTAATATTTTCTCAATAAAACACACCAAATGATCATAACGTTACTATTTCATGGGCCAGTAATTGGTCTCTTAAAGAATTTGTTAATAATATTTTTCATTCATAAATTTTATATTCCATGTAAGAGAAGGATTAGTGAGTGAAGTATTGGATTTTTATCAAGTCAACCCATAAAGGTATTCATACAAATAAGATTTATTCTTATTTTTGTTCAGTTATGTGATAAATTTTTATTTTCCCATCAATTTAAAGTCCTATCATGTTATATATTACATTTTTCTCAAGATTAATTTTTTGGTTTCTCAGCACCATGAGTACCATGTCTCATTTATTTTTACTGTTATAGGTCCTGTGAGTAATGTATATATCTGGTTCATATAGACTATTTTCATAATACATGGAAAAATAATCAATAATGATTAAGGTAATAATACATTGAAAAAGATGATATTTCATGTTTGGGATATGGGCAGAATTGATCAAATATGAGTTGGTGATCATTACATTCATATAAGAAACCTATTAAGGGAAATCACAAATAGTTTTAGGCTATATTTTTAGGACCTAAATGAAACACATTTTATGATGGTGTGATATGAATAAAGATGTTGAAAAGGTTTGGTAATTTCATTTACCCAATGAAAATTATGGAATAATTGTGAATTTATGTGATAAAATTATTAATAGATTAAAAATATAGTGGTCCCAAAATCCCATAATATTCATAAGAACTAAAATAATTATTAAAAATTTGAAAATAAATGATGATAGACAATATAAACTGAATCTTGATGTGTGTACATTAGGAAATGATGAGATGATAACTTCTAACCTAGGATAACTACTGACCATGGGTAAATGATATATCTAATATTGTACCATGAGATAGTAATACCAAGGACAAACATTGGTCAATTCAAATGATGGCTTCCACCATAAAGCATCCAACGACATATGGGTTTTGCTGCTCTTCTCATTGCAATGAAACTTTCCCTTGGTTGGTATTCTGTGGGTCATATATGTGGAACATGTTCCATCACCTTGCTGATATGGACCGTTGGGGTAAAATTTACTCATTAAATATATCCTTGGAATATGTTTTTAATTAATCCACACAAGGTACAAAATATATAATATGTGATGATAATTTTAAATTGTTTTGTGACTCATTTGATTCAAGTCCAATAAAATTATATTGTCATAATGATATGAAAATGTGAGGGAAGTGGTTGACGATTCATTACTACATTCATGAGACTAGGCCTAGAAATCACTATTTATCTACTATAATAGGAATCAGTCCATATATATTCTTGAATGGGGTAAATATGTCATCCTGAAATAGAGTTAATGTAAGAAAATTGTTACAACCCTGCAATTTGTTTCAAATAAATATATGATTTATTTCACCAAAGTACACATTATACAACCCAATAAGATCGAGAAGCCTAGTATATTTTTGAATTAGATACATATAATAAATTCCTAAACATGGGATAAAATAAAATTATTAAAAACATCATTAACATTGTTTGAAAATTCAATTGATTTTACAACTACATAGGATAACCAGGGCACATTCAAACAAAAGGGGTGAGTTATGAAGCCCCATACATGTATTTGAATGTATAAGGTAATACATTTCATAAATAGTCATATAAAAGTGGAATTAAAGTTACATGAATAATAAGGAAGGATATATCATGAGAATTGTAAATTGTAACATGGGAAATGTGCCAACAACATAAAACATAACATCATAATCATATGTTAAGGATAACAATCAAAACATTAGGATATAACAGGTTTTGTAAAGTAACCATGTTCACTCTCTATCCCAACATGAAATATCATTAGACTAAATATTACCCAATTCATTGAGGAAATATATAATTATAGGCGCACCTGTCACATCCATTTCATTCTCATGCTTAAGTATTTCACATAGATCATAGTAAATGGAATAATTTTGCATCACATTTTATTAAATGAAAATGGTGTGTGAAATAATTACATATATTTCCCGATTCAATGAGTTATATGTGTATAAAGGTGAAAACCCTTGATAGGAAATGGGTATGTTATTCACCACATTATTGTTTAGGTATGGAAAAATTGTTGTGAAACAGTTGTTGCATAACAACGTGACCAATAAATTCAAAAAATGTGTTGATAATAGTGAAAAAGAATGTCATCATTTGGAAATAATATTAGAAGCAATATAGAAATTAAAATCCATTAAGAAAAAATATTAATTTGAAATTGAATCCATAAGATAATAAATAAACTCTGATAATGAAGATAATAAGGTTATACCATACATGAGGATGTGATTCTGAATTCATAGGAGGAGCTTCTTATGTGATTTGGGGAACCATGGTGGAATCTATAAAGGGTATGATATAGTAATTACATTATTCATGTATTATTAGTGAATAGAAATTATATATATGCTGGGATAATATAGGAAATGAGTTGGATTTCTTTTTCTGATTTCTCAAACTAATTTTTTCAACTCAATTTCATAAAATAAGAAATACCACAAAAATCTAATTATTTTTCCTTAGTATAATACAAATTGGAGTAGCTTTTAATATTTCATATTTCAATAGTCTTACCATAATAAAACAATAATGTTTCATAGGTGTAGGTGAGTCATACTCTAAAAAAATGATTTTTAATCCTTAAAATTTATTAATTGTTTCGAGGGGTTCATAATTTCATTTAACATTTAATCATATAATCCTAAAATATAATTATTTTAAATATAAAACATTTTTATCTTTGTGGACACATTTTTTAATATTTATTACTTCACATTTGGGTCATTATAATGTCACAATATGCCGTGTATAATTTTAAGGTACTTAATTTTTACTCAAAAATATGATTGTCCCGTAATACTGTGAAAATTTCACAATTGGATAGTTATGTTATTTTGATTTTGAAGGTAATATTCATATGATCTGTATAATTTTATAAGTATTTATATTTTAACATTAAAAATAATGTTTACATTTATTATGAAATTATTTTTTTTAACAATAATAGTTTTTTATCCCTTGTTAAAATTACATTTGAACTCATAAAAATTATATGATAATTTATATTTAATAAAAATTATTTCATATTAATTTTTAATTAAAAAATTATTTATTCTAAATATTGATTAATTCATAAAAACATCTTCCCTAGTTAAATTTGTTTACTTCCAAAAATTATTATTTGTACTTTATTGTATCAAAATATAAATAATTTATAAATTAAAAATAATAATATAAAAATATTTGCATTATTATATACAAACTAATGTATATACTCAAATTTCTAAAATCATGATAATTATCCCTTTAATACAGAAGAAAAATCTCTAATGGTATGGTATGTAGCAGTGGGACTTTTAATGGGCGATTCAGTATAAATTGTTTTGATTGTGATCATGATAATCTCGAAATTATCCAATAGATGGATTCTCTCATGCATTCGTTGTTGAAACAAAGTTAGGAATTGGTTATGGGAAAAGTGTATAAATGTAATATCCCTAAAAATCGTTGACAAATGGTCCAAAAATGGTACAATCCTACTTGTAGAGGCCATCAATTCTTTTTTCTAGGTCAATTGTATTTTTTAAAACGACATAATTATATGAATAATTTTATAATAGTTAAATGACTATATTATCAACAATGATGATTTATAACTGTCATTTATATCCAAAAGGATACAGCAAAACAAAAAAAATTGCATGCTTTTTCTATAAACATAATAAATAATAATACATTTTAATTAAAACAGAAGGGTAATTTTATTTATAATAGTTTGGGTTGTCAAAATCAATCCCTTAAAAAATTTAACCATTAAAATCTCCATTTCCCCCTCAAATAGATAAGTATGACTCTGTTCCATAACCAACTCCATTTCCCATGTCACTTCCTCAATCATTTCATTTGTCTACAACACTATGACCAGTTGCATTTTCTTTTTCTGAAAAAATTTATATATACAATCAAATATCTTCATCAGCTTCTCCTCATACGATTGATTTATCTAGAGTTGTACTACCTATAGATTGAGTAGATGTGAGAGTTCTACTATGAACATCATCATGAGGGATCCATTGAATACATAATTTTATTGAGAAATGTTTGGTTGAAATACTAGTCGATAGGTCTCTACTTTGATGCGATCAAGGATCCCAAAGGGGCAGATGTATGTTGGAATAATATTTCCCTTAATACCAAATTTCACCACTTTATTACATTATGATATCTAGAGGAAACAATTGTCTCCAACATCAAACTCTGGGTCCCATAAATGATTATAAACATATCACATTTTACAACTCTAAGAAAACATGATGTTATGCTGAATGGTTTAAACATTTTATAGAGTATCCTCAATCAATTTCGGGCATAGGATTTTTTGGTCTCCATCTTCAGCCCCACATAAATGTGTTCTTCACCTCTTCATATAAATGAATTCATAGGGGTCCATATGGATTCTTGATAGAATACTTTTATTAAATGAGAACTCAACCAACTAAATAAATTGTTCTCATACTCCATTTAATTCTATTAAGAAAGACTTCAATATGTCCTCGAGAGTCTAGATAGTCTGCATAGATTTGTCATCAGCATGAGATTGATAATAGATGATAATTTTATACATATTTTTGGGATAATTTTAATTATTTTTAAATATCATTTAAGTTAATCACATATATGGATAGGATACAATCTATAGTGGCACTCAATTAATCCTCACTAAATCTAGGATGTATATCCATGCATGTTGGTCTAGTGATATATACCCTCAAATCCAAATAAATTTTTTAGTATTTGTATGATTCCCACCACAACATATAGAGAATTTTTTCCTCAGTATGTATTCTAATGTCCAATATAAAATTCAATGTTGATGTTTTCACATTTACATGTAGGTAAGGGTAATAGTTGTATCATCTCATTGTAGTTTTTCCTTTCCACTTCCACTTTATGAAATAAAAGGAAACTCTATGTATATTCTATGAATTCAGTATAATTTTATCATAGATATTTTATTTTGATTTCAAAATATGGGATAATTATAGGATGTTTATTTACATTAATGAATTTTTTTGGCCATTACACAACTTCTTCTTTGGGGTAAAAATAATTCGAGGTAAGGTAAATATTGCCACAGACGTTTAAAAAAATTTAGTTTCTCATAGCTGGGACTAGAAGATAATAGTTGATTATTATGTTAATGATTTCCCAAGTGGTCCAAATTTAATATAATTAACGATATCTATTTTAGAGAAAGCTAAATAATAGGTTAGTATTTTAATATATAATTGGGGAATAGTAGAAAGAATGACAAGATATATGTTAAGTGACATGGTTTTTGTAATATTGTTTTTTATTATTTTAATTAGAATGAAAATATTAATCTAATTTATGTTTCCCCCTAATTATAATACAATATTTCATATACATAATGTTGAAGGAGTTGGGATGAAATATTTGTCATTAGTTTCTAGGATATTGGGGGTGTTTAATTATCACTCAAAAATAATTTCATTTTCTGGTCATAGAAAACAATGAAATACATGTAATATATTCCCATTTCTAGATGAAGACACAATGAATCTGTTTCATAAAATTATAAAACAATAACAATTTTGGAATGTGTAATTTTATATTTTTGATGTTTTTTATCATAATGATCTTATTAAAGATTTAATTTATTCATAATTTATAGTAAATGAAGTGATATCATCAATATATCCAATCCAAAAAAGTATACCCTCATACATTATCTCATATAGGGTATATGTTATTGGAATAATATTTTATAGATGAAAATTTTCAAAAAAAAAAGAGGTGAATCTTCAGAATCCATATAATATGCCCCTCCCACCCAACTATACATGAAAAATGGAAGTGGTATTGTTTGAGAAATAAATGAAAATAGCTTATGGAATAGTTGAGGGTTGTAGTAGCATGCATTTTGAGATGATTAAATTATTTATTTGTTTTATTTAAATATTTTGTTTATTTATTGTGATTCACTGATTATTATTTCATATATTATCTTTAGGAATCTATTGAGCATAAGAGAATATAGGGGGCCTTCCGAGATAGCGATTGGAAGCATATTTTACCTACAACATTTGGAAATCCCAAACACTAATGTTGTGTATCGGGATATGTGGAAGGTGTTTTTGAAAAAAAATTGTTTCCTTGTTCTGAAGTTCCTTCAACATAGGGTGTTAATTATTGAAGAAAAATATAATCTCATGATTCTAAATATTTGAAATTTTTTTAGACGATTGATAATAGGATTAGAGATTCAGTATAACTGATGTTTGTTGGGATCCAATGACAGTTTATGGCTGATGATTCCACTCCTCCATCATCTCCTACAAATCCAAATAATCTTACTTATCCAAATTTTACACCTCCTACACTATAGATTTATATTTATTGTGAGTTATATGTTGATGGTCCCAAGGATCATATTAATACATATAAGATGATATATTATATTGGAGATACCATTCATCCACAACAGATTGAGATAGCGAACCATAGGTCAATATAAAGGATATTGTAGATAGATCGGAAACAATACCATTTCATATAAATGTTGCAAGTACAGTTAGAAAAATTATAAACCATTTATTATTTTGGCCATTGAGAATTAATCATCAAATTACCATAGAGGTATGTGAATATTATATCCATTATTTCATTTTTTTGTTACTTTTGTTCTATCAATTAAATACATATTAATTTATGCATTTTTTATAGGAATAATTTATAAGTAAAGGCATAAAATATATATAACAAAGAAATTATGTTGTGAATTCTGTTAAAACATCTCAAACTATTCAAATATTTTCAACATATTCCAATTTTTTATTTGATGTTTTTGAAAATCTAGTAGAAGAGGGATTTTTTGGGCTCACAATAACAAATTGGATTTTAAAAAAAGATATCATAGAGCTAGTAAGTAGAGATGATATGGGTATCAACACAATGATAGTCATTTCCCTCTAAGCCTATTAATATATTTATAAATATATATATATATATATATCAATTATTTTAATTTATTGAAACATTATAATTTTGTTAAATTTTATTGGGTATATTTGTACAATTTGTATGCTTCAAAACAAGAAAATGGTATATAGATTGATGTACTGATAATTTATTTCTCCTATATTGGGGATAATGACTAATGCAGAAACAATAGTTTATATTGTAGAAAGGATTTAAAAGAATGAAATTATTCTATGTTGGATGTTTCATTGTCTTCAAGAGTAAAAAACATATATATTGTAATGTGTTATATATCTATTAAAATAATAAACACTCGAATTATATTTTCTTATATATTAGGTTCCATTTGATATTGTGTGTTTATTTTACAAGGAGTAAGACACTTTACAAGATATGATCTATCCATAATGAAGTGTGATATAATTTTATAATTTTATTGGAAAGTTATGATCAAATATTTTTATACAAGTATATATTGTAATGTGATTTAAATTTATTTTATAAATATTATTTTAATATATTCTCTATAATTACATTATAGAGATGACAAGAAATCGTAACATAAATATCAAATATGTAAAAAAGGTGATTTTTCATTTATAATTACTACATTTTGTCTATATGAGCATAAAATTTTATTTTCAATTGAATAATTAGATTAAATTAATGTTTTATAAAATAGAAGTAGTAAATGACTGTGGATACTAAGTTCTTTGATTTATTCATAAAATATTTTCAACTAGGATAGTTATAATGTTCACTAAGGATAGATTTTGTTTTTAATAATTCCATTAATTTTTCATTAGTTTTATTCAGAATACATGTTAAATGTTTACTATTTAATTTTAATTTTTTTGATTAACCTTATCCTTATATTATACAAGATATTGGACCCTTAAAAAGTGAATGGGAACATAATTTTTTACAGGCCTCACTGGGTTTTAGTACATTTTTAATATACATTATAATGTTAAAACATAAAATTTAAAATGTTTATGTTGAATCTATTTATCAAAAAATGATTTTTCTAGTGTGATACCTTTATATCTACTCATAATATATACAATTTTTGGGGGTTAATTTGTTGAAATTATTTTAGAAGATATTTCTCATGTATGTTATAAAATAACCGATGAGAATAAATTAAAATATGATTCACCACATATGTTTTTAGAAAAAAAATGATGTGGTAAATTATTCTAAATATTGTTTTTAATATTAATGAACTTTTAATCCATGTGAAATATTCTCCTTGATTACATTTCCCCAACGCATATCTTAAAAATCGAGTACGACTGAACTTTTGAATCAGTTATTTCATATTAGATGTGAAAAACTTTATCAAATTTTTTTTATGACATCCATTTTTAATTGTCGAATTCAGAAACTAATTTTCAATATCAACTGCAATAACTTATCATATTAAATAACATTAAAAACCAAAAACCAACATTAAGATCATTTTTCACTAGTTTCTATGTGATTATATAATAGAAAATAATATCATGGTCAAGACATTGATAATATTTTTTACTTAAAACAATATTTATTTCTAGGTCATAAAATCACACACTGGACAATATAAACTAGAATCATAAAAATGAAATGATATTCATAAAAAATAATCATTATTAAATTATAAATCCTATGGAAACCAATATTATATAAAAAAATTAATAAAATTAATAAACAATTTATTTTATCTGAATCATACATATATTAAAATTAAGAGTAATCATTTCCTCAATCACATGTTCTTAAATACTTATCCCCAAAAATATAACCATGTAATAAAACAAGGTTCAAGTTTATTGATACAGTTTAATATATAACTCTATACCGTTAAATAAATTATTCAGAATCAAAATACATATATTTTCACACAATCTAAATAACATTTAGAATATACCAAAATATAATCCATAAATATCAGTCATTATTGATAATAGATAAGAGTATTAAGATTTAATTTCACAGAATAAATCAATCTAACTACTTCAGGTATGACTATAAAAATAAACTTTTTTATCCCTAGAATTATATTATGAAACCCAACCATTTATGTATACATTATTATTTAGTAATAAGATATAGTAGTTTCTGAATTCATACATTACACGGCTTCATTTTCATGATCCTATATCAAAAAATATAAAACCAAAAATTGATTTGATAATATCAAAAATATAAATATGAAAATATAAATCCAATGATGTCTTCTCCTATGAAACCTAGTTTTATCAACATATTATATATTCAATTCAATCTATGACAATTATTTGTCAGTCCATGGATATCAATTTTCATTTTCATATTAGGTTCCCTAACATAAGATGTTTGTGTCATACCCAAATCCTTCATGATGGTTCAGTAAAGAGAATTTGAAGTAAACATCCCATATCCTTTTAGAGTGTAAAAAATATGAGTGTAGTTTGGAATATTTTTCATTAAATATGTAAGGATCTGGATAATACCCAATCCACCCTTTTCGGGGTTAATAACACTTGCCAAATCTATGCCCAATCCTGCATCCACATGTAGTTTCTAGTCACGAATTTCATTTATTTGAAAACAAAATACTGAAATGTTCAAAAAAAATTTAAGATTAAATCATAGACTAAGAATTATACCAAGGTATTTTTAACAACTTTATATTATATTTTTCATAAAATAACAAAAAAATCCCCAAATATAATTAAACTATTCATTGATACAATCCAAACCACACCACACCGGCACTCTTGAATCTGCTACTAAAAAAAATATTTAACATCATAATTGATATAAATGTATATAAATGTATCTAAAAATATCGAAATTTAACATCAACTTCCTAACACAAACATTAAATAACACAATAATCACGTGATCCAATGAACAGATGGTTTAGTATTTTTGACGACTATATACAAAAGTAACTGATTCTATGACAATTGTAGATATTTCAATGCAATTAAGCCACACAAGACTTTTTTGTAGACTTCTCGTGAGATATACCCATACTTATAACCTTTTTATCAGAAACATTAGAAATGGGTGAGCATAAATTATTAGAAAGGAAAAAAGATACCATCATGTCATCAATGGTAAAATCATAATCATATGAAAAAACATGAGCAATGGATAAATATATTTATGAAAATAAGAGAGCACAATAATAGATATAAATAATTCAGGGTAGAAATATAGGTAATATCATAAGAAAAAACAAGTACCATAGAAAAATAGTGTGAGATAATAAATATGATACATGGAGTATATTCAATGGTGTGTAACATGGAAACTTTTCATGTTAATGAATCATTATATAATAATGTATTATAGAACACAAATAACTAGAAAATGAATCATACTATTCATTAAATTAGAATATGTCCAATATAATGTTGAGATAATAAAAAAAAATATCCATTATGTAAGGTGTAAAATACAAATAATATTATTATTTTTAGTTGTGAATAATTACATGATTTAACACTACTTTATTTGGAGAAAATACAAGAATATCCGCAATTAATTTTATCAAGAAATATAAAACCATAACCAATGAATTATAGGGAGATGTACCCTCATACTCATCATCATCATCTATACATATCTATTCCATAGGATATCAATCATTAAAAATGTCATGAAAACCACTAGGTAAAAGTCCATGAAGTAAAAATAATTTCCATGGAAAAAAATCCTTTAGAGATAAAAATTAAAATGGTAGTGAAACCAGAAAATAGTATTTATAAAAAAATTAACATAATCATAAAATAAGAAGTTATATATCACATTCAAATTAAATTTTCAAAAAGGGTATGTGAAAATATTGTAAAACATTTTCTTTCAAACATAAAATTTAAAAATAGATCCTTCGTATGTAGAAAATATTTCAAAAGTATTAGAGGAATGTTATATAAAAAATTTGATTAAGAAAGGATTCAAAACCATTTTAATATCTAAAAACACCTTTTATGAAATCCAAGGTCATAAAAAGATTAGAAAATTTATTTTTAATGAATTTGTTGTTGGAAATATTATAGAAACATTTTATAACATATCCTTTGATTTAGAAATATAGAATGACAATATTTATTGGACTAATGAACATAGAAATTGTCGAAAAATATTTCAATGGAGATGATATATTTTATTAAAAACATTTCACTTCGAGAAAGAAATTATTCCTAAAATAATTATTGATTGAAAAAATCATATTTCCATGAGGTAAAAGTTATAAAATCTAATTAAATTATCAATTAAATAACTTATGAAACAACAAAGGATGATTATTAGGGAATAAAATTATAACTCAGTGAAAGGAAATTTGATTTCACAAAATCCCATATGGATGTTTTAATTCGTGAATAAAAAGGCATTTGGAATGGGATATATATGGTAAAAAAATAAATCCTAAGAAAATAAAATAAAAAGATATATAACTAATGAAAATTGAAGAAGGTTCCCAACCTATCCTCCAACGGCCCAAAGGCCTTCATTTTTTATTCATTTATGATAATACACCATTCAGCGGATGAGGTGGAACCATTACAAGGCTCGTAGGTGTAATTATTACATGTACTATTGGCCTTTGAGTTAGTAAATCCTTAGGTCCATCTCAAGGCCCTCGGGCCCCCATAAGTGCCTATGTAAATTAGACAACCTACAATGAACAATCTCCAGGAGGATGATGAGAAAAGAGAGTTCACCATATCAGAACACAGAATTGCAAGAATGAGAGGGTACAACACCTGCCATCAGGACAAGCCTGTGCATTCATGGGAAAGCCTAGTCGAACAGCTATATGAAGTTGGAGAGCTGATTTCACGATGGAGATGCTGTGGAGGGACAATTATAGGTAGTTAGTATGGGTTGTATGTAATGTTTTAATAAAAATCTAAAAAATATAATTTATTGTCGTTACATTCATTTTTATAAATATCATTTTGGGGTGGCGAAGAAAAATAAATTTTTTTTATTTGTAGAGGTGGTAGTCCCTATGAATTCACGATTAACAATTCCATTTCCCAAAAAATGATAATGAATAATGTTATATGACGAATTATCATTTAAAATATTTTATTTCGGAATATGAAAAATATCCATTTCACAAATATATCCTTATTACTAATCATTAAAGGAGGTTTAGAAATATAAACCGCATCAATTTGTGGAGGTGATAGTTCACACATACACGTGATCAATGTTGCTTTATTTTCATTATTGGTTAAAAACGATTTAGTAATAATTTATAAATTAATATAAAAAAAATATAAGAATATTATAAATACTGATGTAATTATAATAGGTTGAAACAGATGTTCTATAAGAGTAAGATTGATAATAAATGTATAAGGAGTAAAAATTACCCACATTGAGTACATCGTATTTTTCTGTTAATTTTTATTGGAAATTCCCATTAAAATAGAAGATTTCAGCTAAATAATTGATATTGGGATCATATAAACATATTATATGAATCTAAGGGGATAAAATGGTAATTTTTTGGAATATATTTTTATGGATAGTTGTAAAATAATGTGGTATTAGTTAAATCCTCTTATAAGTGAAGAGTGCATAATTTTTTAAGTACTCATAACATTATTATAAAATTATCTTCATATTCAAAGTAAAATGTATCAAAAAATTTAAAATAATGTACGATATATTTTTTTATGATCATGTAATCATACAAAAATTTTGATGCATGTTTTCATATTTTTTATATCTTTTAAACTAATTAAAAATATTTTTACACTGTTTACATTTCAATGGTAACTTATACTTTTCACAATAATAATTAATTTTAAAAATGAAAATTAAGATAATAAATTGAATAATTTTTACATGGTGATTATAATTATTAAAATATAATTTTAAAATACAATATCCAATGTTTATAAATTTTAATTTTTTAATTAATGAACTTTCCACAGAAAATATTTTTCTTAGAAAAATATTGTTTAAAGTATATAATTTATGTCATGGTTGAAATTATAAATTTTATTAAATCACGTGATATAAAATGATTTATTATAGAAAAAAAATAAGTTTCAGTCATTTATAATGATAGCTAAAAACAAATTTCATCATAAAAATGATTAACTAAAGAAAGAACTAAAGTATTTTTTAAATTAGGATGAAATGAAACATAATTTATAAAATCTCAAAAATAGGATTTATAATCATGTAATAATATTGAAAATTTTAAATTTTATTTCTCAAAATATTATATAATAGGATTTATAAACATATAGGTCTTTCGCATAAAATTATAATGAAATAAAAATTCTATTTTTTTGTAAAAAAATATTTCCACTATTCTTTTAAAATGAAAATATTACAGAAAAATATCAAAATATAATTTTGAGATGACATATAGATGATGTATATATAAATTAAGTCTAATTAAATTGTACATATTTTATACATTATAATTTTATCTTCTAAAAGAAATTACAAAATATAAATAAAATCTAATTGCATATAATAAAGTCCTTTTTATCCTCACATTGCCAAAAATATTATTTCATATAAATTTATAAATAATTGGATGATGAAAAATTATTTTATAAATATAAATATTAACAATTATAAAAAAAATAGTGATTAAGTTAAATTATAATGGTAAAAAGAAATATATATTTTTACATGGTTCTTTGAAATGAAACATTTTTAATAATTTAATCATATCCATAAAATATTATTTGATTATTTTAAATGATTATTTTATATTTATTCTCTAATGATTATATTATCCATATAAATATATTATTTAATACTGTTTTTTACATGTGTTTAGTTAGCTTGGTTTTACTTATTACAGAAGACATCAAATATAGTATTAACTCAAAGGATCCAAAATATTATGTTGTTATAGATAGCATGTTCTCTCAGTAAGAGGGTGTTGGGTAAACATCATATAAATAGATTTATTTGAAGGTTGAGTCATATTAGTAATAAAACTCTCAAAATCGTGGTATAGTGTCTCAAGTGACAATATTCACCCCTAATGTTCTACTATAATGAAATACATTATCACACCAACCTATGACTTTCTAGAGACTGGGGAAAATAGATGAGCTTCATGTGACACATACAATGGAGATAGAAAATAATTAACCCATGACACTATTAATGGATCATTCCTTCAAGAAATATTTGGGGTGATGAGAACATATCTATTATCTATACACCAAATTCAATTCATATTATGGCCACATGCCACGCTTCCATTCCACGTCATGGAGATTCCTACTAAAAATTAAAATAAATGCCTTTGAAAAATTATATGGGTGACATTCAACCACCAATAAAGTATACAATTGGTGTATACTGTAATATCTAGCGACCTAAAGGGCCTCGAGCTATAGTGTTGAAAGGTGGAAATTACTATTCATTTGGTGCTGAAACACCCTGAATCTAGACGATGATCATAGAGCTTCCAACTATTTTGTGCTAAACTTTTCGTACAACTAATTTAGAATATCAAACATTAATATTCCAATGTGCGCATAGTAGGATGGGGGAACAAGGATTTCATATAGTTTTTTCCTTCAGACTTCATCAATAGAATTATAAGACATCAATAACTAGTTTTTTCCTTGAGGGGACATGTATGGTGTTGTTTTTTAAGATAATGGTTTATGCAACCCCATCCTTAAATCATAATCTTCATTCCTATACTACGAAAGTAATATTTCTAAACTCTCACTCACAAATGATGTGTATAAAATGTTAAATCATTGTAATAAGTAATTTTCTATGTGTTTTCCATTCGGTGAGTGATGCAGAATTTTTACAACTGCCCATTGAAAATAATCCATAGAACATCATAAACCCATTATCCCCTAGACCCAATCTACTATGATGGGGGAATTTCATTGATTGAGTAGCCCTCCTCTGATATCCCCTTGTCCACTAATCCCCCCATTCCTTTATTCCAATTTTTGATATAGTATTTTCTTACATAGATGGTATTTGACCCTCAAATGATTTATTTCCGCCATTTCCTTTTTCATCTGGTGACTACCATGAATGATTCACTTATATTAATAAATCATGTTGGAAAAATCCTAGTACATATAAGGATCAATTCATATTGGAAGGTGAATGAATAAATAACCCAGTAGATATACTTATCAAAAAAATGCACATGTATTATTGACATGTCAAGGTTGTTCAATACACAGGAGAATTTGACTTCATTTGCCCTAAAATGATGTTCACAAGTTCTATCCCACAATAACCTCCATGTTGATTGTAATTATATTCCCCCACTGACAACTATGATTGTAACCCTATTGATTAAGTTATCAAGACATATTTTCTCTCAAAATACCCCACATTATAGTTGATTACTCTTGAAATATTTCACATATGACATAAATGATAGTTCAGGGTCCTTGGGAGTACACTTATCATATGACTCCCAACACCCCCTGAAACCTTTATAATGATTAAGATGTGATCAATACTTATAATATTACCATAACAACTGTAGGACCCTGGGACACCCTGAGAGGGGATGGGTGAATTAGGGTGACAAATTTTTCTTTTAATGTGATGGATCTTGTTCCCACGTTGGTAGGAACTTGTTGAACCTGTAGGATAAATATGATCAGAAGGCAAACATTCACATGCACAGAGAAGACACACCACTTTTTACATGGTTCACCACTAAGGGCTACGTCCAAGGAGCATACGACGACAAGTTTTCGGTCGTACAAAATTCCACTAATATTGACTAGCTGTGGATTACAAAGGTTTGGGCACAATCATTCTGTCCCAGGCTCACTGCCTTTACAAAGGTTCAGGGATAGCTCACTGGTTCCCTCGGGTTACTCCTGTTGACTCCCCCTGGCTCATTGCCCTTAGTGAAGTCACACATAGTTTATAGACATGAAGGTCTCTTCATCATTGCATAAGAATTCATCCTCTATTGTATGTGAATGCTATGTTTAATTCCAACTCTCACCTGAAGACGAATCTCACTTTGTGCTGAGGGTGCCGGATGATCCTCCAGCTTTCGTGCAACTTCAAAAGGACAGATGTACTTTAACAACCCTGTCACGCCTCTCCATGATCCAGTGCACAAGTTTAAGGAATGGTGTGCAAGTCACTTGCGTGGTACAAACTCGGCGCGCATGTGACTCCAAACAACATGGGAGACACTACCTCTTTGAACTCCAAACTTGCGCGACTCAGTGCCTCTAAATCCGAAACCTCTTTGGACGCGCAGCAAATAGCCGGCATGCAGCCTCTACTTGCGCGACCCAACAACCACTTGCACGACTCAACCACTTGCGCAATGAGAGCTCCACAAAATCTCTATGTCTTGAAATTCATTACAAATGAGTATGGGGTCCTCTCTTTATAGGAAAATTGGACCCCATGCGCGGCGGCGCGCAAGTCTTCCCTCAACGTGCATGTTCCGGCACGCAGCTCATCCTCCCTAGCCTCTGCCGCGCTACTCACTTGTGTGACCACAAAAATACCTGCGAAACCTTCTTTCCTTTTCCATATTTTGAAGTTATGATCTTGAAAAACAATTGGCGCACAAGTTTCCAGTCCTCCTAGGAATCATCGCGCAAGTTTCTTCATGGCACGCAGGTCACTTGCGTGACGATCCCAAAACATGTACGGACATTATCCCATTTCCATTTTCCTATTTATTGATCTTGAAAAACATATGGCGCGCATGTTAACTCTTCATAAAGTACACGGCGTGTAATCCTCTTTTCCAAAAACACTTTTCTCCATTTGTTGATTTTCAGGCCCAAAAATTTGGCAAACACTGGGAAACAACGCCACTTTCAATATTGTTGTCTGGTTGAACTGTATGATCTCACTGCTGGTACACACTCTTAAAATCGATTGAGGATTGACAAAAAACACAAATCATACTCCAAATCATGAATAGAAGACCACGGTTCCAACAATTACTAGAAAAAAATATACATATTACTAGATAAGTACATTATCCTAAATCATGGGAGTATATGAGAATATAATCATTATATCATCCAGGGTACCATCCTAATTGGGATCATCTTAATGAAAAAATTACGGTTACCAAAATGGAAATCCTCTGACTAGAAACCCTTGATCGATCAAATATAATTGAGGAACAGTGCACGACTAACCCAATATAAAATCCTAAAATACCTTTGGCTTCCCCTCTAATGGATGGGCATGATTTCCCACCTGTATATCATATATTCATACATCATAGATTTTTTGACATACCAAGTTGAATATATCTGAGGATATCTCTTAGGATGAGGTATTTATTTCCCTTATCACTCATATGCATGCCATTTAAATTCAACATGTATAAATTATTCGAAAAAATACATACCTAGAGTGGGTTGACAACCGCCACCCTTCTTACAAATTTAAATAATCATCACTTCAAATTATTCAATGATATAGGTGATCTGAAGCAGCACCATACACACTTAAAAAGAAGGTGTGGATAGATTATGGGGACCCAAGACTACAAAATGTGGAAAAGATCCTCTATTTCATTCTGTAATATCAAGGGTATACCTTCTCTCAAGTAGTAATTTGGAAGTACAGTCTTTTATCACATTAACGGATCAATATAAAAATTTCATCAGCTAGTTCAACTCTTCCATTTGTAAGAATAGTGTTAGAAACCACTCCAAGTATGAATTTTGAGAGAATGAATATGTCACTAACATTATTTTCTAGTGGAAGAGAATGATGTACTACATTAGTATCCAACCTCTATATGAGTTTCTTTTGTAAATGTGGGTGAAAAATATGTATGATGAGATGGGATTAAATTTTGTATCCCTTAAGTATCTAGATGTATTCTGAGAATTTATTAGAGGGAAAAATTCTCAATGAATAAATTTAGTATTCGAAAGAAATATATCTTTTACTACCTCTCTATATGACATGGATGTCTATAAGAGAATAAAATGTAACTATATATATGGATCATATCCCTTCAGTAGTCTAGTTCCACGTATCTCCCCAATACAATCCATATTATACAGAATATTGTTTCCAAATTAATTCCTAGGGTTTTGGTCAAGGGATCATAGAAATATCCACTAAATTACTACATAATAGGTTATTATACTTTAATGGAGATTTACTTACTATTTTTTATGTACTCCATGAAATAAAAAAAATCAATCTTCTAAACATCAAAATTCCATAAGAGGCATTGATGATGATGAAACCCCATAGTATAACCTAATATAGATTCAATGGAAGCACAATATATGACTGATTTATCAACTAATATTATCTTATGATGATGATAGGTAATTACATAGTGTAATTTCATAACCATTAGATTAATGCCACCTTCATCTCAACCACTCTGAATAATGATGCAAAAAATGTGAACTCGATTCATGTCTCAAGTTTAGGGGATCAAGGTTGTGATGGTTGGCTAGATTAAAATTTTATTTCGTGATCCCATGGAATAATACCTAAATAAAAACATAAATTAGCATTCTCCCCATCCAATTTAGCCTCTCTACTGACCCCATAAGTGTCACATCCCTCTAGATCTTAGAGTAGTAAATATCAATGTCTCAAGGGTAAGAAGATGAAAAAAATTCAATCTATACTCTTATAAAATTTGTTCTCCCATTTTGGGAGGAATATTCATGTCCATTAATCTGATACAATAATTCTCAAATGAGGATTATCATTTTTACTCTATCAATATCATTATTCTGGTATACAACTACATTGATCTTGGGGACAAGGCACATCTGTTGGATCCTCATAAAGGATCTAGATGATTCTATCATGTTAGAATAAGTCAGATATTAGAATCACAAAGTTCATGTGGATATATCCTTGAAAATACTTTTTATTTTGTAGATAAAAGAAGGAAATCATTTCTTGAAGATCAGCAAGTGTAGTCATCTTCTATAGGGACCTATGGTGTTGCTTTGTATTCTTTTCATCTGTTCGACCTCCAGATTGAGTCACAAATATTCAACCATTAATATAATTTTTTTGGTGTTTTCAATCCACCTTATCCCTTGAAATTTTTACCATCTATTGTTTTTGTATCGGAATGACTTCTTCGGAGTTGATGCATTCCCCTATCATGAATGTATGACATATTCAAACATATCAAATGTATTTTAGTCTTACATTCAATCCATGATTGTATACAATTATCAAATGAACTTTGTAAGGATCCTATTGAGGATATAAAGATATATTTTGAGTTTTATATTGAATTTTCTTCCATTGAATAATACCATGTAGAGTAAAGAGTTCAAGAAAAATATCAGACCATCGTCACCATTAATGTAGAGGATGTGGGTGTGTCCATAACAGACTACATAGTCCCCGACTATGTTTTAGGAAAACATAATAGTTTTTATGTTCATCAGTTCTCAGTAGATAGTGGCTCTATGATAAATATCATCTCGACAAATATGTATCACAATTTTGGATATATAGGATGATCTACCACTATCAGTCATTTAAATTTAGGGATATAGTAAGTCTGATAGAATACAAATTTTAAAGATCTAATTGAATACCAAGTTTAGGGAAATATAACCTAATACTAATTTCATGTTAGTGTCACTTGAAATTAAATTTAATTCCTTGTTGAGGATTCCTTATCAATTTTTTGGAATCTTCCCTTATCATATCGTCATCACGTAAATTACACCCACAATGGTCAAGTGGTGGTGCTGCATATGACGTTATTTCGTTTGATTCACATGATACTACTACATTGATGTTGGTAACTAATAAATGAGTTCAAAAAATTGAAATTAATTTGAGATAAACTCTTCAACGACCGTAATGGTTTGGCATCAATGTTGGTGAGTCAGGGGAATGACAATAAGAGATGTAATTTATTTTTAATTCTCTATCGTGAATATATAACTCCAGAGATTGAACTATACATAATTGTGCTTGATATAGTCGAATTCTTAAAAATAATAAAATTGTAATATGAGGGAAGTTTATGTTTATCACCCATACACTTTTTTATAAAAATAATATATTTTTAATTTCTTTGATAGCTTATGTTACATGCAACTCAGTGTCTTAACAATCCACAATATATTTTTATTATTTTAATTTAAACATGTAATGCCTCGACACATGTTACCTAGAGTTGGTACATTATTACAGAAAATTGGCATGATACAAGGAATCATGTCCTGAAAGACAGATACATTTAGCATGATTAATTATTCATTAAGCATGATTAATTATTCAAAACACATTCCTTTACAAATAATAAACATGAACACATTAGTGTAGGAATATGAGTTGAGTAAATAGATCCATAATTAAACAAGGTCATTGGTATTCTACTAGTCAAACAACCACATGAACCATCATTATTATTTTTAAAATGAGGGAATTTATAATTTCATATATTCTGAAACTTCTTTTCAAGGCCTCGGCCAAGATGTTTAAAAATGAGTTAGACCTCAGCTGAAACCAAATATCAAATTGGGAAAGGCCTTAGCCAATTCCACATCTAATTGCCTCATGAGACCTACCAATGCATCAAGGAGATATATAGGGTTCCACCAATAATATACTAAGTCTAATACATTTCTCAAATGAAAAGGCTGAAACATAACATCTAAATTTATATTAAAAGTGGCATACGAAATGTCAATACTTTAATCATAAACTAAGAATTGTATAAAAATAACTCATCAAAATTAAAAAATATCAGAAAACCTTAAATATAATATGGAATATTTGTATAATAATAAATCTACAAAATTCAAGTATAATATTTAACAAATGAAGTTGACATAGATGAAATCAAAACTATTTGAGATAAATGTATGTTTCTATTTATGAATCATTTAAGAGTCACATAATTATAAAAGAAAAATTTTGTTTTAAATATATTATTACAAGATTGTAACGGAAGCTCCGATGATGTTATAACTCCAGAAAATAGTCACACCCATTATATAAGTAAAAAAATGACATTATTAACTTAAATTTGTCGAAAATGTCATAAAGTCCCTTGTTTGGAAAATGGCGAAAAGATTCCTTTCAAAACTTATATGGTAAAATAATGGAATAAATTGAATTAACACATTGTATAGTAAATTGTAAAAATATTTAAAATTACATTTTTACGAAAACACGGATGTGGATGATAAAGAAGTCCTAGTAAATACTTAAGTAAAAACAACCTCAGATAATAAATATATTGTGAAATTAACCCTTACCATGTAATTTTACTTGGTCGAGAGTATGTTAACCTCCAGTATAATAGATAAAACATTGTTATTATATTTTACAAGAACTACATACATAAATATGATATCATATATGATCAGCTAATATTTCTTTATTAATAATATTTCAGTAGTATAATTGTTTCAGGTGTTAACTAATTTGTTTTCCTTTATATTCCTAGTTACGTAAGCCATGTTTTTTATGTATAGGATGTATTTGATTCATATAAAGAATTATATTATGTAAATTAACATTATTTTTATTCATAAATTAAAATTATTCTTCAATGATGACAATGGGGAATGAATATAATCGTGTTTGTGGATATGGTAGTCCGTAGGTATCCATTACTGACAATATCATTATATTGATGAAAATTTCATATGTAATTGGATGGTATATAATATATACATAATCATTAAATTGTTATATTTATTATTTACATTAGTTATACTCATTATTATACACACACAAATAATGAAGTGTTTGAATAACAAACTACACCACGACGTGGAGACGGTAAGACGTACGTACGCACGTATGATGACTTTTTCATTTATATAATCGATAGAATAATAAATATTTTTTTACCATTTATATGATAAAATCAAAGTATATATAAGATATTCTAGGTATTATTTTAATATGTAAACAACAAAGATAGAGGATGTGAATGTAGAAAAGAACTTGAAATATGGTGGTAAAATTATTAACTCTTTTTTGGGTGTTTCCTTATGAGTTGATCAAAAGGGATCCATATGTTGGCTTTATGATAAAACTACGGCATATATGATTAAGTGTGGGAAATTAGGAGGATAATTTTGTAGGGTTTGGATGAGAAATCAGGCTTTGGAGATGTGATTTTGAGAGATGGGGAACTTCCCATTTATAGGAGAGGTGAGTGTCACTTTAGGAAATGTTTGAAATGATATTTTATAATAAAATCATTTTCTGTTTATAAACTAAACAAATGGATTATTCCAAGGCTAAGTAAATTATGGGTCAAAAAACTCTCAACAAATATGTTTTATATATGTTTGTGCCACAATATTAACCTTATCTTATAGATTTAACTCTTAGATAAATAATTAAACTTTTACCATACATTCTTGGATTATTATAATAATTCGATAACAAAAAGACAAAAAAAATTCCAATAGAACCACTAGTGGTTTATAATGATGTACATATAATTCTAAATGTTCTTTGGTAGATCCGTAGATTTTTAGAAAAATTATATAACTTAATAATATAATATTTGTTTTAAAAACACATTTATGTATATTATGACACTATTTAGTATTTGTTTTTTCTGAGTCATCAAAATATGTTGACATTGAACCAAATACATTGAGTCAACCCTAAAATATCATCTTAATCTAGAAAATTATTGGATATCATGAAAATGTTCAAATTATATTTATTTTCATATTTATAATACAATTTATTTGATTTTTTCATTAATAAGGTAATTACTGCATCACCATTGTGTCATAAATATATTTAATTATTTAATGTCTAAAAATTATAAATAAAATTTAATTATGTATTAAATATTGTTATATTTCTAATGAGTATTTATATTCTAAATGATAAATTATTTAACCGTATTTAATAAATTTCCATACCAAAAGATATATGTTTATGTCATTTTTGTCTTACTTTAAATTAATTAATATTAAGTGTCATTATCACTCTCAAGTGGCTCCATGGACTACCAAAATTGACCAAATGATGGCCATGATTCTCCATATATCATCAAATAGAAATAGGATACATGTTAGGGTAATTTAATATTAATATAAATGTGTTTTTTAACCTATTTAACGAATTTACCCTTTGACCATGGTAAATAAAATATTTAGCGAAGTAATTATTCATAAGTTAAAAAAATAAAAGTTACCTATTTACAGAATTTGGACCTCCAGATTCCAAATATGTAATCCATTTTCTCAAATTCAAAATACATAATTGGTAGAAATTAATTTTAAATTAATTCTTGTAGTCAAAACAAAAAAAATGTTTTTAGGAAATAATAACTACTAAAAGAATGACACTTGTTTATGTCATGATTAAATGTGAAATTACATACAATGACCTAAATTATATAAAATTATAAAAATATAATCTAACAATAATTTAAAACCACTCAAATATAAAATGTAACAACATAAATTATTTTTATTAAAAATGTTTTTTTAATTATAATTTAGTATTTTTCACAATTAATCAAAAATTGAACGTTTTCAGAAAAGTACCAAAAATTCACCATAAACTAATTTCAACATTCCAAATTCAAAAATGAAGTCCACAATGTAAAATAATACATTTAAAATTTCAAAATGTGGGGTTAATATTCATAATGGCTAGTTTGATTGGTCGCGGTGTATTTGAATCTCGAAGTTGGGTACAATGCAATCTATTGAATTATTCAAAGAGAAACGTATCATGGAAGATTAGGGTCTTACATTCTATCCTTATTAAAATAATTTCATCCTGGAAATTTCTAGAAAATTACTGTATAAAAATATTTAGGTGGTTCTTCATCATAGGTTCCTCTGGTTCTAACGTTGCCTCTTCCATCTTATGGTTTCTCTATAGAACTTTTACCAAACGAGTCGTCTGATTTCTCAACACTTTTTCTATGGTATCAAGAATCTTGACAGGCTCTTCATAATAAGAGAAATTAGGTTCCAGTTAACTTTTCTCACAGGTGAGTACATGTGTTGGGTCAAGAATATATTTTCTCAACCGTGATATGTGGAACACATCATGAACTTTGTAGAGACATCGTTGCATTACCAAAAGGTAAGCTACAAACACAATTCATTCAAGAATTTTGAATTTTCTCATGTACCTGGGACTCAATTTACCCTTCTTACCAAAATTTATAACACCCTTCCATGGACATACCTTCCTGAAATCATGGTCTCCTACTTGAAATTCCAAATCCTTCCTTCAGTTATCGACATACATATTTTTCCTATATTAGGTTGATTTGATATTGGTTTAGATAATCATAACTTTTTACATTGTTTCCTCAACATGTTCTGGGCCTATACGTTTACTTGAACCAACATCATCCAAAAAAGTTGGTGTATGACATCTCTTTCCATATAATGCTTCATATAGTGCCATCTGAATACTTGAATAGAATATATTGTCATTGGAAAATTCTAAGAGAGTTAAATATTGATCCCACATACCTTTAACATCAATTGAGAAAGATCTCATCATGTCTTCTATGGTTTGAATAGTATTTTTTGATTGTCCATCGGATTGAGGGTGGTAGGCAGTGCACAATCGAAGTTCAGTATCTAGGGATTTCTAAAAACTTTTCAAGAATCTTGATTCGAAATAGGGATCACGATCAGAAACAATCGATAGTGTTACTCCATAACGTCTTACAACTTATTTAATATACAGTCCTGCTAAAAGTTCAAGTGGTAAATCTCCTCTTATAGAAATAAAATGTGCTGACTTGGTAAGATTATCAACAATGACCCATATTGAATCATTATTTCGAGGAGGATTTGGTATCCCCATGACAAATTCCATCATAATATCATCCTATTTCCACTCATGTATGGGAAGTGGTTTCATAACTCCTCTAGGATGTTGTCTTCCAGCCTTCACTTGTTGGCAAACCATAAATATTGACCCAAAATCTGCAGCCCCCTTTTCAGGTTTTCCCACAAAAAATGTTCCTTCAAATCTTTGTACATCTTTCTACTCCTAGGGTTTATATAAAAATAGGAACATTGAGCATCATCCAACAATTCAGTTTTTAGATCAGGTATATCAGTAACACAAATTCTCTTCCCAAATTTCAAAATTCCATATTCATATATGAAGTCACTCAATCTCTCATCATTTACAGCTTTTATCTTCTTTTGAATCTGCACATCATCAGTCTGAGAACTCTTTACCATTTCTAGTAAAGATGATTTGGAAACCATTTGAAAAGGTATTGATGTTTCACCTTCCAGGTTTATACCCATATCCATATTTACTAGATCCATGAAAATAGGATCCCTTTCAACACTCATCTTGTTCAAAACACCATGATCCTTTCAATGCTGAGAATCTTCCACATTATTTGCCTTCCCCGAGTGGTAGTGTATAGTGAATCATAATCCTTGAGTAGTTCAAGCAATCATATTTCAATCATGTTGAGTTCTTTATCTGAGAAAATATACTTGAAACTCTTGTGATTATTATAAATCTAAAAAATTCACCATAGAGATAGTGTCTCCATATCTTCAGATAAAATATTATAGTTTCCTACTCATGATCATTAGTAGGATAGTTTTCTCATGAATTTTTAGCTGTCGTGATGCATAGTCAATAACTCATCCAATCTATATAAGGAAACAACCAAGAACCTTCTTCGAATAATCACTATAAATAACAACACCATCATTCCTAGATAGTTATGTCAATATTTGATGATTAACTAATCTTCTATTCAGTTCATCAAAACATTCTTCACACTTTTTGTCCAAAAATATTATAAAATTTTTACGAGTGAGCATGGTTAATGGGTTAGCCAATCAGGAAAAATTCTATACAAAACACTAATAATAACCTACTAAACCAATAAAAACACATACCTCAGATATACTCATCAGTTATATCCATTTATGGTTCACCATGGTTTGTTAAGGATCAACAGAGATTACGACCTTAGAGATAATATAGCCAAGAAAAGAAATCTCTTGAAGCTAGAATTCACACTTTCTAAATTTCCTATATAATTCATTTCTTCTAAGAGTCCTAAAGATAATGCACATGTGATTTTCATGATCTTTATATCTTTTCTAGTATAACAAAATACCATCAATAAATAACACTAAAAATTCATCAAGATATTCCTTGAAAACTCTATTCATTAAATCCATGAAGACAGAGGTTGCATTAGTCAATCCAAAAGGAATTACGGTAAACATGAAATGATCATACCTAATTCGAATTGTTGTTTTCAGAATTTCATCCTTCACCACACAAAACTAATGATATCCTGATCAAAGGTCAATAGTTGAAAAATATTGAGCTCCCTGCAGTTTTTCGAATAAATCATCAATGTGAGGTAGGGGATACTTGTTCTTTATTGTTATATCATTGATCTCCCAGTAGTCATTGCACAACCTCATAGATCAATCTTTCTTCTGAACAAAAATAATAGGGGCTCCCCATGGAGAAGCACTACTGTGACTAAATCCCTTATTACTCAAATACTATACTTGTTTCTTAAGTTCAATCAATTCCACAATGGCCATTCATTAAGGGGTCTTCTATTTGGGCCTTAAACAAGAAATTATATCAATGTGAAACTCAATTTCTCGCTATGAAGGATGTCCAGGTAAATCATTTAGAAGCACATCAACATATTCTTTTACAATATGTACATCCTCTATTCAATCATTATTTTCCTCTCCCATAATTTTTTTGTTCTCATCCTCCCAAATAATTGAATTTAGTTGAGCTACTAGGTTGGATCTTGATAAAAATCATATGGTGACATTTCTTCTCTAAAGATTAGGAACTCGTTATCATCATCGAGAATTGTAACCTCATTATTCTTTCTATAAGATTTCGCATCATGGTCTTAATGAAAATCCAAAATAAGGATTATATGAAATTAAATCATGGGTATGATGATTATATCTACATATAAATATTGATAATATTCCTTATTGGGGACTGGTTCACAAAACATTGTTGCAATGACACTTCCCTTATGAGTTTTGAGTGAAAAATACCTTGTTAAATCGAATTGGAAATATCTAATTTTCTTATCAAATTTGTAATATATGGAACAATTCTATGATCTAGAATCAAATAAAACATTGGATAAACATTAGGAAACCATTAAATTACATGCCACTATGTCTTTCGAAGCGTCATCCTCAGCAGTACTGATCGTAAAATCTTGCCTTTGATGCCTTGGAAATTTCTTTATATATGTTTCCCGGACGCTTAGGACATTCATTGGCATAATGTCCCATCTCCCAAAAATTGTAGCATTGAACATTTGTAGCTTCTTTCTTCCACTTACAATCAATAGGAAGATATCCTTTCTGTCACATTTGTAGCATACTCTTTTTTCTTTTAGACATGCACCATGGTGCTTCCTTCTACAATTATCATAGGGTGAAAATTCAACCCTTCCCTTTTTCCATGTTTCCTTATTTTCATTCATAGAGTGTTCCAAAAATATCTGCATCTCTTTCGTTTCATTAATTCTGTAATACATAGAGAAATAATTTTCTATCTTGATAGCACATAAGAAATATCATCATACGATTTGAAGGATTGTGAGACTAATTCTTGACGAAGAAATGGTTTTAACCCATCAATGAAACAATCAATCATACTTCGTGGGTTACATATATAATCCGAAGCATTCTTTGCTAACCATGTAATGTTATATTCATACATTGAAACATTATCATCATACTTCTGTCTCAGACTTAGAAATTGCTTTTCCATATTCACTCGATGGTCACAAGGAATGTATTTTTCTATGAAAAGCACTTTAAAATCCCCCCATTCTATACATGAAACATCTTCATCCTCATTTATTTTTTTGATTAATGACCATCATTGATATGCATCTCCCTTAGTGCGATAAAATTCCATGACAACATTTTCCCTTTCTCTACTCCCAAAGCATGAAATATTTTCACTATGAAACAAAACCATTACTTAGCTACAAATGGATTTGTGCTCTCATTGAAAGTTGGTGGTTGTTTCCTTATGAAGAGGCCTAACATTGATCATCTGCATTGTAGACCAAGGTGTTCTATATGGGTATGGTTATTATTCATAACCTTAGTGAGATGTCCCAGTATGGTGATACGCTAATCATCACCAATTGCATCACTAGATCCACTATAATTATCATTGGTAGTAGGGAAATTGCTACATGGATTACGTGGGTTGATACTGTTTACATTCCTTCCAATATGATCCATTTCTAAACAATGACATACACTAGATAATTTTATTAATTTCAATACATAATTCAAAACTTGTAAAATAGTTAACATAAATTGAATAGTTTATAGATATAATCTATAATCATAAAAATGTTTTCTTTGAGTAGGTATATATTCATTAATTTTTCTTAATGGTTTTTATTGAAAATTATAATTATCCAAAGAATATCCCCCAGGAGTGTTGTAACCAAGAGTACAGCAAGGCCTGTTGTCGGGAACTAGTTCGAGTCTAGCTCAAAGTGGTGTTTTTGGGTTTTAACCCTATAGACATATGTGCCAGAGCCGCCTCTACCAGCTTGTATCCATATAGGGATGCATTTCTTGGAATCTCACAAAATATCTATAGTACAAAAATTTATTGATGTTCTTATATAATAATCCTCAAAGTCTATCTTAGGGTAATGTTATCTAATCATATTATTTCTAAATCTTGTTTCCAAGGTTTGTATTAAACATCCTCTAATACCAACTGTAAGGCCCTGACCCCAGTTACCTATTGTTTGTTCTTTATTACATGACATTGGCATGATACAAGGAATCTTATATTGAAAGATCGATCAGATTAGTATTATTGGAAAAAATATACATACAGAAGTTCGAATGTACAAATTGAAAATAATACAACACTAATTTATTCCATTAGAATCATCTAAGTGTCTTAGATTATTCTTATAAGTCACTTATAACTAACATCTTCATATCCTTGGTAAATGAAACATAATAAATGGGTGAGGTCAAATGATCAGTAAGTTTATGAAATATAGAAGAACATAAAATAAACATTAGGAATGATTAATAATTATAAACACATGCCTTTACAAATAATAAACTTGCCAATTTATGGAAGGAATATGAGATAAGTTAATAATGCCATAATAAAACTTATTCATGGGTATACTAAAAGAAGAATAACCACATGAACCATCATTATTATTTCCAAATGATATGATTTATAATGATGGAAATTCTGAAACATCTTGTCAAGTTGTCAGCCAAGACGTCTAAAAATGATTTAGGCCTCATCCAAAACAACATATCTAATTGGGAATGGCCTTGGCCAATTATACATATAATTATCTCATGAGACCTACCGATTCATCAAAGAGATATAGTAGGCTCCACCCATCACATAAAAAATCCAACACATTCCTCATATTAAATGGTTGGAACATAACATAAACATTCGTATTAAAACTAGCATACGAAATGTCGATACTTTTACCATAATACATGAATGGTACTAAAATAACTCACCCACAATCAAAAATATCACCAAAACATAAAAAATTGAAATATTGGTATCATAATAAATCAACAACAATCAAGTGTATAATTTAACAAAGGAAGTTCACATATATGAAATCAAAACTATTTGAGAGAATTATTTCTTTCTATTTTGAAATCATTTAAGAGTCAGAAAATTATAAAATAAAAAATTTATTTATAAAATATTCTTATAAACACGTAAAGGAAGTTTCGATGATGTTATCACACCATAAAATAGCCACACCCTCCGTATAATTTTAAAAAATACATTTTTACCTTAATTTTGTCAAAAAGGTCATAAATTACCATATTTGGAAAATTAAGAAATGATTATTTTCAAAACATATATGGTAAAATAAGGGTATATAAAACATTAACCCAATGTATTGTAAATATTAAAAATGATTTTAATTAATGTTTTAGGAAAACATAGATGTGGATGATAAAGGGATCCTAGTAGATACTTACGTAAAAACAACCTCAAATAATAATGATATTGTTAAAATTCACCCTTACCTTGTACTTTTCCTTGGTCGAGGGAACATTAACATATTTTAGAATAGATAAATCATTGTTAATAAATTATAATATAACTATATACATAAATATTATATCATATATGATCCTCTAATATTGATTTGTAAAAAATATTTTTGTATAATCATTGTTTCGGGTGCTAACTGATTCGTTTTCCATTATATTCTTTGTTACAGAAGCCTTGTTTGTTATGGATAGGTTGTATTTGACTCACATACATAATGATATTATGTTATTAAACCTTATTATTAGTCATAAAATTGGTATTATTCTATAATGTTTATGATGGAAAAATGAATCTAATCGCGTTCGTGGAGACGGTAATCCGTACGTACACACATGCGACAATATCATTATATTGATGGAGAAATCGTATGTAATTGGATGGTATATCAAATATACAGAATTATTAAAATGTTATATTTGTTATTTAAATTAGTTATACTCATTATTATACATATCTAAATAATGAAGTGTTTGAATAACAAACTACACCACAATGTGGAGATGGTAAGCCGTACGTACGCATGTATTGTGACGTTTTCTATCATATAATGGATAGAATAATAAATATGGGTTTACAATTTTCATAATAATGTCAAATTATATAGAATATACTAGATTTATTATTTTATAATGGAAATAACAATGATATAAGAAGTGGAGGAAAAAAATAACATTGAAGAGGGTGGTGAAATTATTACCTCTTCTTTGGGTGATTCCTTTTGAGTTGATCGAAAGGGCTCCATAGGTTGCCTTTCTGATAAAAATAAGGCCTCTAGGTTGAAGTGAAGAATTTTTTTGGATATTTGGGCTGGGTTTGGTAGAGAAAAACGGCTTTGGAAGTGTGATTTTTAGAGAAGGGGAAGTGCCCTTTTATAAAAGAGGTGATGGTCACATTAGGAAACGTCTGAAATATTATTTTATAATAAAATTATTTTCAGTTTATAAAGGCTCCAAAATAATTTATTTCTAGGAAAATATGGGTATGGGTTGATAAAATATTAACCAATTTGTTTTAGATAGGTTTTGGTCACCATATTAACCTTAAATTATAGATTTAACTCTTAGTTAAAAATTTTAGCTTTAACCATATATTCTTGTATTATTATAGTAATTGGTTAACAAAATATACTATAAATTGCCAAGATAACATAATATTTGTTTTATAAACTCATTTATGTCTATTTTGACACTATTTAGTATTTTGTTTTTGTGAAAGTCATCAGAAATTGAATACTTCGAAATAAATAATTTTAATCAACCATAACATGTCATCGGCACTTAGAAAATTCTTGGATGTCATAAAAACATTGAAATTATTTTTATTTTATTATTTATAATACCATTTATTTGATTCTTTAATTAATAATGTAATTACTGTATCACCATTGTGTCATAAATGTATATAATTATTTAATGTCTAAAAATTATAAATAAAATTACATTATGTAAGAAATATTTTTTCCTTTATAATAGGTTCTTATCGTCAAAATTATATCTTATATAACCCCATTTAAAAGTTGTTTAACTATAAGATATATGTTTATGTCATTTTTGTCTTTACATTAAATTAATTACTTTAAAGTGTAATTATCAATCTAAAGTTTCTCCATGGGGTCTCATAATAGACCAAAGGATGGGCAGGGTCAGAAATGTATCAACCAATAAAAATATTAAAAATGTTTGGGTAATTAATTATAGTTATAATATGTTTTACACTTATTAAATTAATTTACCTTTTTATCATGGTAAATAAAATATTTATCGAAATAATTATTCATAATGTCTAAAGATAAAATTTAGATATTTAAAAAATTGATACCTCTTAATTCCAAATATGGAATGCATTTTTCCAAATTCAAAACACAGAAGTGGAAAAAACTAATTTGAAATTAATTCCTGTTGTCAAAACAAAAAGCATGTTTTTATGAAATAATAACTATCAAAAGATTGACACTTGTTTATATACTGTTTAATTGGGAAATCAAATTCAATGACCTAAATTATATTAAATGGTATAAATATAGTCTATTGATAATTTAAAACCACTAAAATATATAATTTAACACTATAAATTATTTTTATTAAAAAATTTATTTTGTAATTAAATTTTTTTATTTTTCACCATTTATCAAAAATTGAATGTTTTCAAAAAATTACAAAAAATTCAGCCTAATATAATTTCCATATTTCAAATTCAAAAATAATCCCATTTTGAAAATTAAAATTTATAAATTTTAAAAAATTGGGTATTACTATTCATAACAGCTAGTTTGATTGGTCGTAGTGTGTTGGAATCTCAAAGTTGCATACAATGCAAGATATTGCATTATTGAAAGGAAACATACTGTGGAAGATTGGGGTGTTACAAAACATAATCATTAGATCCTAAATTCTTGAAATTAAAATGAATAACCACATATTAAAAATTAATTATGATTTTGTATAGATAATGAAAATATATTTTTTAATACATACTTATTTTCCTATAAATTATTTACAAATGTCGCAAATACATTTCATTCAAAAATGATATTATTTTTTTTATAAAAAAATAAAAAATTATTTTTTCAAAATTTTGAAATATTGATAAAATATACATTATTATTGGAGACAACATGTCAGAATAATCATAGAGTATATTTTTGGTAATTTTCTGAAAAGGTAAATTTCTTGAAATATATTCTAAACAATAATTATAATTAAAGACATACATTTCATTTAAAATATTTAAAATGTTATAAATTATTTTAAAATGGATTAAAGGTACAAATTTATAAATTATATTATTATTAATCAAGTTTAGTTCATTCTACACAATTTTCTCTTGAAGTTTTTAATAAAAATATTTTAGATGTTTTATTCCTTTTTATTTTGAAAACCATTTTTTCATCTCTTCTACGAGATTGACATAAAATTAAATTAATTCGCTAATATGAAAAGAATTTGGAAAAATATTTTCCATATATTTAATTTGAAAATATAATTTATATAATATGTTCAACTTATTATTTTTTTCAAAATTATTTTGAAAAACAGTTATAATTAATTATCATGGTTATGGTCAAAACATGTTTACATGGGGATAAAATGGTGACGGTTAAAATGACCTATAAAAATTATAAATTCGATTTTTATGGATGTATTTAGATCACATCCCTTCTATTTTTCATAATAATCTATTTTTTATCCTTTTGGGGTGTATAAAATGTTGGTAAAATGTTTTCTTTTTAATAATTCCATGTGTTTCATCTCCCCCACTAATAAAAGAAAATATCTTCTATTATCACATTCACACATATCAAAAAATTTTGTTTTGGGCAATTACTATCCAAACAAATTCCCTACCCCCATACCCACTTCCTATATTCTATTTGTTTACTAAAAAACTGTCCTCTATAATTTTTTACTGCTAACCTAAGGAGGTTTTCTAAACAAGAGAAATCATTCTTAATAGAATATTTCTTTTATTATTCCATATCCCTAAAACATTATTAAAAAATTATAATTTAATAATATAAATATATATCGGATAACGAGGTGTTATTATCTTAGTTTCATAACTTATAACCATCTAATCTTCCATTAAATTGAAAATAGAACTATTTATCACATGTACGATGGACATTTCTATGTGAGCCGATGTCCTTCATCATCCATCACAGAATATCACAAGTAGATATAATGATGGATTTAATGTATTTAAATTATATATATTTCATAATTACCATAATATGTTTACCAAAGAGATGGAATACCATATCCTTGTTCTGAATAATATTTTATTAAAATGAAGCACACAAAAGAAGTAAATTAATGATTACCTAGCCAAAATCCAAAACCCAAAACATAAAAAAACTGATATCATGGGTTAAAACACTATGATTACCAATATTAGAATAAAAATCACTTGTTATACCTTCCTGTAATAAAACATAATAGTGCAAGTAGTTGTAAAATTTAGTTAGAGTGCATCTGAGATCCATTATCAATATGATTATCATAAATGTGTAATCAAAATATATCACTTTGTGCATAAATAACCACATTTCAAATTTTCCATTCAGAGGGTAAAGAAGACACTCCAAGGATATTAAGATATTTATACCAATTACTACAATACATGAAACACCTAATATAATCTTTTTGTCAGAGACCTTAGAATTCAAATTTTCATTGAACATCATCGGATAGAAAGACAATAAACTATTCATATAAAAGTCAAAAATTCCATAATTTTTGGGCCCAACCAAAAAGTAAATTAATGGAAAATATTAATATTGACCTTAGAAAAGAAAATGAGTCCAGTAGAACCAAATAAATTCAATCCCATGTGGACATATTCTAATACAAATCTATATTACTTCCGAACTCATTCTCACAATTTTAAATAATTTTGGTCCAAATATTAAGATATGTATCAAATATAATCAATACATAAACTTACATCTATAGTATTTTTTATTCATAATCTTAAATACAATTACTATAAAAATAATTTACCTCACCGTAAATGAGTAATGATCCTTTCAAATTTTTAACTATTTCTACCCTAATGTTTTTTAAAAAAATCTAGACCCTTGTTTATAGAATAATCTCACCATAGTTTTTTATAATGGTGGATATTTTTTTATATATCCTAATCCTCAAATGGTATGATCCACTAAAATCCTTGCATATTTCTCTATCGATGCACTCAAATAGAAGTAATTCTCTTCATCAACCATGAATTTTTTTAATTCCTTATAGTTACAATATTTTACCCTCATAAGACTAATTATATAGATTATCCTCACTACTAGGTTTTTTATTATTTAGAGCATATATATATATTTTATTGTTCTCTTATATTCCATACATATTTAATTTCATAGGGTATTTTTTCTATCCTTTACAATGTTAAAATCTCATATTCCATCCTTTGTAATTATGATATTAATATTTTGATCCTCATTAGTTTGAGAAGTATTCTCCTTATTTGCAAGACCACCAACAATTCCATGGAAATATAAAATAAGAACCTAGTTTCCATTTAGAGACTCCTTAGTAATATTCCCTCCAACAAACATAGGTGTATATATTTTTAATTCATCCTCTTATTATCAAAATCATTTTTTCATTCTACAATCATCTAAATCATGACCAACCATTTTATAAAAAAATAAAATCACATTAAATATTATACAATTAAAATAATTGTTTCCAATAATTTTGAAATTGGAAAAAAAATAAGGAACCTTTTCATTCAAAAAAATTATGTTAATATTGTCATTACATAATTATAACACAACTGTGTAAATAAATGTATTCTAGAAATCAACCTTTACTATCATTCATGAAATGTTTCCAATCCTTTTAGCATGTATTTCCTTATATATACAAATTGGTTTTAGAATTACATATGTAATGTCTTTATGAATCTGTTTTCCCAATAAATATAATTAATAACATGTAATTTCATCTATTCCTTGGGTCAAATATTCTTAAACCCGAAATGAGGAAATCTTGTATCCCATTCATGTATGCAGGGTATACCAAGCATCAACAAAAAATGGATTAATCCCCATTTACATTTCTTAATAAGATCAAATTAAATAATAACATCATGAATAACATCTAATCAAGATAAAATTATAATTAGAAAGCCCCCAAATGAAAAAAATATAATAAGAAAACCTAAACCAATTTATAGAGTTTATACACTTTCGGTATATGGATGAGAGTGATAATAGAAAACATAAAAATATTAACAATCTATTACTCTATCCCCTTGTTTGATAAAATATTTACCTAGATTCCTTTTTGGATAATAGTCATTTTTTCATCAAAAACTAATGAAAAATCATATGATGGTTTGTTTTTCTCATTTTCATAGCCAACAACAGAATCTATAATGATACGAGATACATTTTTCATTTTATTTTTACATGGATGATAATAAAAATAAATTTATTATATATATATATGATATATTTGATATATTATTTATTATGTAATATTTAATTAGAATTTATCTTCCCATCGTCCATTTTTTAATAAAATAGAGATATCATTTTTTGTACTTATGGCCTAACATCTCCATGAATGGTGTTTTCCATTTTTTTTTGAATTATATTTATATACTACTCTAAATAAGTATAAAATTAATATATATTATATTTATATAATGATTAAATTTTTTTTATGAGGTTACCATGACCAAACCACAATGACTAAATCAACCATACCAAAACATTCATAAAAACAAATCAGTTGTTAACTGGAATAATAATTTTAACAAATAATTAATAATAAATTGCAGATAAATAGTTATATTTAAATAGAATATAGTATGTTAAATATGGTTAATGTTCATTATTATATTTATATGTAACAAATATTTATTATAAAGTATTTTCAAATCTGTTTTAATAATGATGAGATGTGAGGTAACATATTTTCATCTCACTTTTCTTTTTGTGGGACACATGACCTATTACTAAATTATATATTTTATGTGGTGTATATAATTTCTTTAAAATTACATTATTATTTGAATAATGAAAATTATTTGACATAAATATATATATAATTCCCTTTCATTCATGATCATGATTTTTCAAAAGGTAGCAATGTGGTAAATGTTTTATGTTACATTCCATTTATTTATCTTGATTATTTATTATATGGTTTATGATGATAAAATAATACGACCTACGACTCAAGAACATCATAAAAAATATTATCCACTGGTAATATCCTGCTAATACAAGACATATTTTCATTTTCATCCCCTTAAGAAAAAATGATACCAAATAAATTTTTTTATAGAAAATCAACTTTATTTCACTCTCTGGTAAAAAATATTTCCTCTTCCTTGTCTATGTTTCCATAAAAAAATTTGAAAAAGTATTTAATATTCTCCAATGTTTTTATCAAGACTTTTTTACCCATGTTTTGATTTTTTAAAATTACATTAGATGGAATCTTCTTATAGTTTTCAGAACTAGGTACATTTAATTTTTTTTACAAATCATGTGAAATGGGTCTTTGTTTTACCATAAATGGAATTCATGGAAATTTTCCCCATCATGAAAACTCAAGAATTTAATTTTCCCTATAATGTTTTTCAAAGTTACTTTTGAAAAAAAAAATCTTTAATATTTTACATTTTTTATATATTTAAATATGTGATTTCAGATTTTCCAATTGCATTTTCCTCAATAATGTTCTAATAATCATATTAAGGAATTCATATTCATCAATGACAACATCCTTCAGTGTTTCATATGTTTTACTAGGTATATGATCCAATGGTATAATCATCATTATTTATCTATAGTGTTAAAGATTATGATGACAAGGTATTTATGAAACCCTTTTCATTCACACAAGTTATAATATGTTGAAATGACCATGTAAACCATTTCATTTTCAGTTGATATGATACGATGAATGGTTTTTGATATTATGGTACATAAATGTACGGGTTATTTGATGTGTGGTACCTATATATCCCTCTAATGAATTTGAAAATTATTAATGTTATACAACAAAAAAGGGTACAAGGTAGGTTATCCCAAACCCAATAGATGGTACAGTAGAGGTTATAAAAATCAGAAAACATCGTTCATTTGATATTATCCAATGCCATAATAAGGTACAAAGGTGGTTAGATGAAGTCTAACATGTAATGAAAGTCGTAGTGGGTTGCCTTAAAATATAATTTTATATGACTATGTGTATTTCAAAAATATATTTCTTATACCAATGTTATAATATCATGTATTATTTTATTTGTTTTATTTTTGTTTCATCTCTTATAAACAACTAATATTTTTCCATGACTCATATTTACGATCTATAATATGTCTGGTATAGTTTTTATGTTTCTTTATCATGTTCCAATACCCTTGTAGTCATGATATATTGATATATCCCATGTTTTCACTTATTGATCATCTGATCTCACCTTTTATTATGTTTCCTTTCCCTGTGTTATGAAGAACAATTTTATGGTGGATATATATATGTAATTTGCTCGTTATGGTGAGCTTTAGTGTGAGTGATTTTGTTCTCCGATGAACAAGTTTTTTATATATAAATATTTATGAATGCTGTATGCCTATAAAAATATAGTGTGGATCATATTATTACGTAACGAAAAATCGTTAAATAACAGGCAATATATATTTTTGTAAATTATAGGTAATTTTAGTCAATATGAACATGGAGAAATGTACTCCTAGAATGTGTCTAAGAGTTCAACACATGCCTTTCAATAATCACATCATCCCTAAATATTATAGAATCATATTATATTATTGGAAATCAATTAAATAATAGAGTTTTGATGTTTTGGTATAACCACACAAGAGAATATTTCATCGGATAAAGGTATTGAAGTCCACCAATATTGTATTTAAAACACATAAGGACACAATTCAACTTCTGATGACTCTTCCCTTTGATATGATGATTTTTTATCATAAAATTCATATTTAGAATAATTTTATTCCCCATATAGACCTCATTTTTGTGAATAGGAAAAATGAAATGAATCCCCTCTTTCTATTAAATAAGTTCTTTCCAACACTCTTAGAATTATGATACAAGTGAGACATAGTAGTGAGAATGAAATAAGGTAAACACTAATCAACCTTTATATTCATTCCATTGAGCATGAATTCTACTATTAATTCATGTATAAATGCTATGATGTGCTGATATGGAATTAGAAGTAGATCTCATGACAATATCTAATTAGATTTGTTCAATATTTGGGTTATTACATAGGTAATAATAGGTAAAAGTATAAACATAGAAGGAATAACCCCTCATAAAGCATCATGGTCATGGATGAAATTATGAATTTTATCAATGATAACTTTTTCATGTTTTTCTAGTACCCCACATGGATAGAAAAAATCATCCTAATTAAAAATAAAGATAGATATATTTATGTCTGTATCAACTTTCTATATATCAACCATTATGGGATGGAATATATTCCCCAATCATAGAGTTACTGATCAACATAATTTATACATTTATTGAAATCTACATCATGGATTGATACTATAGATACAACCAAATATAGATGGACACAATTGTTGAATTGGTAATTGTATTCAAGGAACCAGAGGAATAAAATTATTAAAAGTTAATTCCATTTGTATTAATAAACATTATAGCAACCTATTAGTGGGTTGTTCACGATATCAATAATTATATTATCACAAATATGGTGGAGTGATAGATGGATGATTTGGTGTTTAAATCGCACAAATTCAATGATCATATTTGAGATATTGGGAAACTTTTATCAATGGTATACACCCAAAATCTGAATATGATTCCCTTAAAGTGTATATTTATGGTCACCTCTTGGATGTTCCATTGATCCATGTTATAATACAAAGGTATTTATATTGAAAAAAGATAAAATAAATTCAGTCATTCAGAATATACATGTATGAAATTTTTGAGATTTTAGAGGTTTTCATGGGTATCTAAAATATATACATTATTTTTCCCCTTATCCTACATGAAAGATTAATTCCTTCTAAATGTTGTTGTAGTTGTCTTTACCAACCAGCTAAAATATAAAATCCAAGTTTCATTTTATGAAAACAATCATTAAATGTGGTATAATACAGTTTTGAATCCTCCTATCTTGGGGAAACCCTTGATGCTCTATGTGATATCATTGGAGTGATCTCTCATTTCACTTTTGGCTCAAACATATAGTAATGGTAAAGAGAACAGTTTGTGATACCACAATTAGAAGATCAGAGACATTGAGATCAGTTATACCCATATCAAGAAGAATTTTTTATTATGGTAATTACAGTATAGAATATTGATCTTTATCTAATATATTATGTGTTCCATTGGATCTCTCATATTAAACCACTAAATTACATCCTTAATTTCACCTTGTTAACTCAATAATTAGAAAGACAAGAATTAATATTCCAAGAATTTATCATTTTTTCCATTCCTCATAACTCTATTATTGTTCAAGAATTAAAATATTTCCTTATCCTTCACCCAAAACATGTTGAGCTTCTAATTGATGTTTAGGTTCTAGCTAAATCCCTTATATCCATTAATGAAGTCTTACCATATATGGAAATACACATTAATATTGACTCTCAAAACCCAAATATGTATATGATGGACAACCCTAAACACAATAAGCTCTGCCTTGGGTGTTTTCATATCTCTCCCTAAATTCACTCATCTTGTATTCATTAATTCCTTTATATGGGTTTTACAAAAATTGAGCTAAATACCAAACCATAATTGAAAGTTTTTAATTGACCCTACAGAACCATGTACAATTGATGCACGCGAAGGGTGACACTTGGATGATCATCAATAAAATCAATGATGATTATTCTATATGAAAGGAGGAATTTTTTCCCTCTTCTTGAGCACACCAGTGACTTGATTGTGAGAATAAACATAAAATATAGTGTCTCTAGTGTCCCAATATATGATAAAAATTAGTTTTATGCTCTAGAAAATGAGTTACAATCCCATAACAACATATCATGGGATGTCATGTCCAAAAATGTTCCATATCATTGAGTAATATTACCTTACATTATTGATAGGGAATAAATTTATGTGAAATAACCCATCACTGAAACATCATCGGAAGGGCCATCAAATTTCCCTATGAAAAGTTAATTATTTATTGGATTATTCCCTTTTTTGTGTACCCCCATCATTTTATTCTACCATCAATCCATGTTAAAACTAAATAAAACCATAATAAAGCAATTAGTTTTACCTTATTTGATGACCATGACTCAGAAAAATCCTTCTAAAAGTGTAGCTTTAATGAAATCCTTTTGTGTTGGATCATTGGAATTGAAATTAATCAATATTTATTAGAGTTCTATATTTGGATAATTTATGTATCATAATATAGGAATTAATATCTCCCACATGGACTGATTAATGTGCTAATTTTATCCAACCATGATTTATGACATTATTTTTTATTCTATGATGTTCCATATATTCTAGTTTGGTAAACAAATTCAAGAATAATCCTCAAGGGAATATCAACAGAACCAAATATTATTTTATCTTTTTTACAAGAGGTTAACGTAACAGGTCACAAACCACTAGTGATAGTTTAGTAGTTCATATTAATTCATACTACAAGAAATTTATAATCAATGTTGGTTAAATATATTCATCAGAAATAAGTCAAGGCCAGGTCTACAATTGAATTCATGAATCTATATACCATATATAAATTATGGATCCATCACACAATTATCATGGATAATGATTCCAACATTCAAACATCTGAACCAAATAATTACTATTCCATGTACCTTATAAGATATAACCATACTTATTTTTATTATAAGTATATTGATGGATAGATAACAAAATTCAAAATTTACCTCTATACCCTTTTTTAAAAGATGGTGGATCTTAAAAAATATATGGATTAAAAATTTATCTAATTTCATGTGGGAATATCATACCACTACTCAGAATTTCACCATAAAGGCCACTTACTATCAAGTGTTTGGAATGAATGTAGTTTTTTCCGTTATGGTTAAATTATCATTTCTCTTCATAGTCTACTACAACAAATTGATAAATGTAATGATTGAAAATAAATTGTTCTTTCTAAGTCAGAAGCCCTTCATAAAATTATACTACAAGAATTTAACAATAGTGAGGCCCATCAGAATTGAGTATCTTGAGAATTCAACAAGAATGTTATCCATTTCTCATTCCTTTATGGTGATTCATAGAAATTGATGAGAATCCCAATGATATCAGGAATAAAACTATGAAAGATGAAACCCAAGTGGGTTGACCCATTCACCATATACATAGGGACATAGGATATTAATATATATATATATATTAGATTTTTTAAATACAAATTCCTTAAATTATTGAAATACACACCTCATAACCATCAAGGTATAATTCATTTCGAATAATATGATATGATTGAATGAATCATAATAGTTACACATCATCTCCCATATAGTTTCTCAAAAAAATCATCTTTCTTATACATATCAATCATAATAACTATCACCATAAACTATAAAGGATAAATGTAAGAATGGTTGAGCTTGGATTCTAAATAATGGTACACATGGGAAATACATAAATATAAAATGTTCTTAATGATATGAGAACATGATCATAACAACTGAATGAAATACCATATATATCAAATATCAAATTCTTGAGTATGGGGTGAACACCCAGCATTGAATTTTACTACACGCCTCAATCAGCAATATGACAACACATATATCACATTAATTGATATTTGTTAAAAAATAAAGAAATATTTGTCACAAATCATAATAAATCCACATTATGTTCATATAGGTATAGTGTCTTTAGAAACATGAAAGTATTAAAAACTAGTTTATAAAATATCTACATTGTCTCCTACTTATTTCTACAAAAATGGACTTCTTTTTGAAATATCATACTCAGTACACATCTTCATGTCCCGAGGAAGAGAAACATACTGAAGGGTGAGATCACATTATCCTTAAGGGTAAATAAGGGAGATATCAATCATATAATAATCATTGGACATAAAAACATGTCATGTGAAAATATTTTTCTGCATATAAAATAAAGTTTATATCATGTAATGGGATAAATAAAAAAATCAATGTAATCTCAAAATTCATAACATAAGTCATGAAACTTTGTGGCATACACACAAGCATGTGAAATCATTTCATATTAGTCAATGCTCTTTTCTAAGACTATTATAGTGGTCAAAGTCCATTATTGAACTGAGATCACCCCTCATTCCTACCCTGTAATATTGAAAAAAATTTACATCCCATTCTGGTCATGTTTATCTCATGGGATATAAATATTTATCAAATTCATTGGATGAAGATATAATTCCCACCCCTTATATAAAGAGAACCATATGTATTTGGGCTAGAAAAACTTAAATCATTAATTGTATAATAACCCAACGAATAAAATGGATTTCTTAAACATCATTCCTTCATAAAATAATCAATGTAAAACAAATCTATTTCATAAATATCATTTTCTTCATAGACATAATTAAACTGAACAATAATAGGAATTGTATACGTGAAACTTATCATTGATATTTGATTGACAATATTCTTGATAAACAACATGAAATTAATTCTTGTGGAAAACATCCTTTCTTCCTCAAAATCATTTTCTTTTCATAAAACAACATGAAATTTCAAATGAAATAAACATCCTTGAAAATAACCTTGAAAAAATTTAATATAAGATTCATGAATATAATTTTCTATGAAAGTGTAAAAATTCCTTCATTTCATAATAGTTAAAAAAATGCTTCTTGTACTTTTGTCGGGAAAGAAAAAAAAGTACCTCATACTAAAAAATGAAAAAAGTTTCCTTTCAAACCATTTAATAAAAATTCACCAATGGGAAAAATTGAAATTAAAAAATAAAATGAAAAGAAATAATATTACATATTTATGAAACATTGTTGTGGATTATAAATATAAACTAGTAAATACTTGTGTATACACAATCTCATATAATAATGAGATTGCAAAATTATCCCTTACCATGAGTCTAATTTCCATTGTATATATTCTAACCTCGTGTATAATTATTTAAGTAATTTAATTTCCAATTAAAATATTCATAGTCATTTTTTATTCCATATATGATCATATTATTATCTATTTTTAATAACATTTCATTATTACTCCTTGCTTAGATATTAACTTCTTTATGTTCATATGCTTGTTCAATCAAATAAATTCGGGTATTCTTTATTAGTTCATAATTATTTCATTAAATAATGATATTTAAATAATATATACCATATTTATTCATTATTTGAATTTATATAATCTTGATTTATTTATGATCATGTAGACTGGATTGCATCCCATTTTTTAGACGGTATGTTGTAAGTATGCACGAGCGACAATATCATTCCAATAAATGTTGAATGGGTTTGAAGTGGATAGTTTATAATATTTAATGATAAATATCATATTATAAAAATTATATATTGTTATTACATCCATCATTATACCCATCCATGTAAGGAGGGGTGAAAAAAATATACCGCCGTGAGGAGAAGATATGTTGTACGCACGCACCTGTGGTGATTTCATTTTTCATATGATGGATAGAATATAGAATTTTGTTTTTTCATAATCATACTAAATAATTAGTATATATATAATAATATAATTATTAATTTATAATTTAACAACTCATTAAGAGGAATTATAAGAAGTAATAATTTAGAAAGAATAAGTAGAAGATATTACAACTTCTTCGATGTGCTTCCTCTTAATCATCACCTAGTGAACTAGAGTTTTTTTGAAGAAGATCATAAGATCTATAATGTGACAAATAATTTTTATAAGGGAAAATATTATTGGATTTTCGATCTTGAAGGCTCAAAGGGGAGTGAAGAGATGAGGGAGGAGGTTCCATTTAATAATAGAGATGTGGATACCTTTTGGAGACTCTATAAATAATACTTTTTAATAATATCAAACCCTATCCAAAAACCTAAAAAATGTACCAATTTTGAAGATAAGATGATATAGGGTTTTAATATATTTGACCAATATGTTTTTGACAGTTTTTAATTTAAAAATTATCATTTTAATTAACATTTCATTATCCTGTTTAATTTTTAACACCGGTAACAATTAATTCAACATTAAAAGGGTGAAATGCAAACCTATTTTTTGGAAAATATATCATAAATAAATTAATTAGAAAATATTATACCATATAAGTATTATGTTTGGGATAGACTTGTATAGAACTTTTTTATGTTTGGGATATACTTGTATAGAACTTTTTTATAATCCCCATTCTGGGGTAATTTTGAATGAAAATTCTCGTCAGTTATACAGTAACAACCCCTCTACAAACCCAAGTTTATATCTACCTAAATCTGAATCATAATAAATTTTTTTCTAACATCATAAATATAATGTATGAATTCTTTCGAACTCATTGTGTTGAATATATATAAACACACCCCTATTGTAATTTTATAACTCACTCACATAATGGTCATTTAATTTAAGGGATTTCACTATTTCACTATCAAGTAATTCCCTCGTATTGCCTTTTCATAAAGTCTCACTCAAAATGGGGTTTTCAACTAGCTACACCTTTATCCCTAGGAGAGACCTCATCTATCATCATAAGACCATAACCCCATATTATACACCATATCCAAAAATCCCTATATAATAATGTGAAACCTTTCCACTTTATAACTAAAAAATAGGGGAATTCATGGATGAATAATGATGATGATAATAATAATTAATCTATCTATAAGAGACTATGGACCTTAAATTATACCGCCAATGTTGATAATTTCAAAAATTAAACCACATTTAAGATCATTATATTCACAAGACATTAAACCATACAATAAAATCCTCACCATAATACATTAACCCATGTGGTCCATGTCTTGGTCACATGATATTAAACTGCACAATGGTTCAACACATGTGAGAAAGATGAATTTACCTCTAACATCAGACACATAATAGAATTTAGCCTCATTTACTAAATCCAAATTCATGTAAGAGTAGTTTCACAGTCATAGATAATTCCAATATAGATAATCTCTTCATTATTAGAGATGTACACCTAAAAACCCACCTCTCTGAGAATTCATAAATGTATACAATCACAAAATCCAAACCATGGTTTGTAGAATATCGTAATTTATGAGGATACCTTTATAATACTATGAATATACATGACCCAGTTGCATTTTCATAATTGATGAGCTAAATTGTAGGTTATGTTATCCAAAGTATGCCACTACCTGACTATTATATAACATGACCCTTTTGAAATTGCATAATTTCTCCAAAAACATGTGTTTTTTAACCAGTAGAAAATCGATCCTTGGGATAGAACTTCTCTGTTCCCAAAATACATGATAATATTGCATTCAAACCTTCCTTTCAGACATTGTATATGGCTATTCACCACATAATTTTCTTGGATCATATTATATATTTGGAAAAAAATCATGAATTGTAATTATAAATTTGGTATATGAAGAATGTTGGAACAATCTTGGCTCATAAGCCCTTCTTGGTTCATCATTCCAAAAGTCATTGTAAAACCTATTCAATGATAAACGCTAGTTTTTTACTCCATCCATCATGAAATTAAACATCCCTCAAAAATAGACACATTATTCTCCAGGTTGAAAACCTCCAGAAAGAACCCTAGGTAAAAGTCACATATCACTTTACAAGAACTATGATCAATATAGTGTAGGCATGAATCAAGAAATGAAAAAATAATATGAACAAACATATTAGGTCGGAAACCTCCAGGGGGTGACCAAGAAAAAAGAAATTCTCACTTTTTTTGTCTTATTTATATTTGAAATAGAAATAAATTAGTGTGATGACACAAAATGAAAAAAATTGCAGGGTTTTAAATATGACACTAGGATCTGTGGTGTTTGTAAAAATCAGATCACTTTACCATCCCTACTATTGTGGTTATTAATTTTGGACAAAAATGAAGCATGATATGAAAACCATCATAAATGTAATGTTATAATCCCAAATGAAAATAGGTATGAAGATATAGATTATTAGAAATGAAATTATTTAATTCTTTTAGGAAAAACATAATAGTAGGATTATCTGCAAGCCAGAGTCTCTCTGTCACATATTACAAAAGGCCATAAACACAACTCTTCATTTTTTGAATAGACTCTTGAGCCCCATCAGTAGACCATAAATGCTTGGACAACTGAGAAACCTCTGTCTCTTTATCCATTTGATGTTATCTAACTATGTTAAAAATTATAGTAGACCCCTCAATTTAAGATCAATGTATATAATGATGATGTTGAATATTCTCTCCCTATTAAGAATATTGTTCATGATGAAGCTATAATATTTGAATAGACTTATCATTAAATATTTTCTTATATTTTTTCAATTTATATTCATAACTATCCTTCATCTAGGATAATCCCACATGAAGATCATTAGTGTTAGAAAATTTATTTTCATTTATTAGGAAATGTTACGGATTGTATTGTATCTCTCCTTTAATAATGATCCCATTCCTAGAGGCATGAATCATGTGGTGAAAAAATCTATCATATCCAAGAATTATTATTAGTAATGTAATTCATTGGATTCATGGGGTTATTTATTTAAATGGTGTCTCAGATATTATCTTCCTTATGTCCCACCACATAGCATGACATGGGGTAAAAATGGAATTTTGTGTCTCTAAACATGAATCAGATCCATTTCTGTGGGATAAATATATTCTTGGATTATTAAAATTAGTGACTCACCATACTGAGCTTCATCAGGTAAAGTTCCATTTTTGATTTTTAATATGGGTTGAATCAGCCTAGAATCTCATCATTCAGGACTGAAAATAGAAGTTTATGACCTTGAATAATAGGTAAGGCTCAATGTTGGACTCAAAATTATAGAAAATGGAAAAAGGAAAGGTTGATTAAGTCATCTGGTAATGCTCAACAATTAATGGATGAATGTCTTGGAATGATTCTTCCCTTACATACCCATCTTCGGTGACTTGAGCCATAATCACATGTTTAGGGACATTCTCTTTTGATTTCATGGGCTTCCAAACAGTGAATAATGAGCACTCCCCATTTTGGGACCCCCTTGAGTCAATGCTACCTCAATAGTGGGAGAAGGAAGGGCTTCAATTTCTTGGTTACACTTCATGAATAGAATTTTATCTTCAAATAAAGAGTCACAATTTAATTAGTAATTCTTAATAAATTAGGTATAAAAATCATTTTCCCAAAAAAAAGACTCAATTCTAGAAAGTTCTTTTCAAAATACCTCAATCACTTCAAAATAGTTGGGAGGACTAATAGGTGACATAAAATATCCAAATTTCATGTCATGATTTCTTATATCATGTATTAATTCCCCAATATCCATGGTAGTCTCACCCAAGGGTATACTAGAAACATTTACCTTGGGATCCAACATAGTAAACTCGTTTGATGAAAAATACCCAAAATACATCCTTAGAGTCAACTAGAGGATTAACACTAATTGTAGCAGGGTCCTCTGCTACATGAGATGAATCAAAAATATAATAAGGAATACATATCATTTGTCAGCATATAACACCTTATGAAATTTAATTGACAATACCCGAATTTTATTTCCTCGCTACAGTGGCAGTAGTAGACTAATTTTCCTCTACACTTAACGCATATCATGACAAAATTTCTGAATCATCATAAAGAATATATTCCTTGTCTAGAGAATCATCCTCGTTTATCAAAGGCTCATCTACAATACCATTAAGAGGGAAGAGGGAGAGAGATAATGTAACTGAAGGCATGACTAAACATTTTTTCATGATAAATTATTGATAAATAATGACATGGATACTTACCCTCACTAACATGGGGCTTTTACAAATACTTAATTCTCTCACATTCATACTTTTTTTATAGATGGATTCTTGAACATGCATCCTCCAAAATTGGAAACTAGTGAGGAAGTAGTGATTCTCCATCCATTTCATCCAACATTGTATGTTGTTAAAGGGATACCTCACCTTATTCCATAGATGATTCATTGGTTTCTAGTAGGGTTCCAGTCCGACCTTATATTTGTGATGGAATCTCAGTAAAATTTACCTTTTACCAATACCAATAAGGGTTACCCATCCCATCGTAAAAATAATTCTCTCAAACTAAATGAATGGAAAAAAATTAAGAATCAAGAGAAAGAAAATTTAAATTCCTAATATTGGTATATTCATCCCATTTCTCGGATGATAGGTGATCCACCCCATCGGTGGTATGCCATTTCAACATAACCTATAATCATGTCATTATTGGATATTGGTTATTAGTTCCATAAATAAGCATATCTAGTTCCTAGATATAAATTCTCACCATATTATGAACATTCTCATAGCGAATATGGGGGCTCAAACATCTAATTTTTTGGAATTCACAGCCCATCAAGAAGATGCAACCACACTTTCTAGACATCAGAAGGATTCCAGTACCAAAAATTTACTATCTTCGATCATACATATAATGAGGCTATTATAGAATTCATTGAAGCTATTTTATCATTTTTTGGCTTCACTAGATTCCTAAATCTATCTTCTATAGAAGATGAATGTGAAATTTATCCTGGGAATCCCCTTGATGATGATGAATGGACCACCAAAGCCTGACCTCATCTCTTGTATCCATTATAACAAAAAATGGTAACATATATGATGGACATGGTCATTTTTCAAAGCATAAGACCACATCATACCCTCCCACTAAAAGATAAAAAAACATTGGAGATAAAGAACCTTTTAATCAAGGAGGAGCTTTTTTACCTCATGTTCCACGCACAGTAGTTATTATAGTACACACATTTGGGAGATATTTTTAGAAGAATACCATGTGATATGATGATATATATGCCTCATAATAACAAGAGGATAACCTATTGGTTGTTCTAAAATTAGTTAGGTTAATTACCAAGAATGATTTATCCACCACTTTGAGCATCCACAACTATCAGGCAACCATTGGGTGCCCCTCTAATAGAACCTAAACTAGGTGAGCTATGTTTATATGGGGAATGAAAATGAGGTACTATAATATATATATATTTATATATATATATATATATCATATGCCTCATATATAACATCACCATAAAAATTGGTCTCAATCATGCTATCTCTAAATAAGACTTTGTAAGATATCAGTTCATCACCAGATTTTCTGTAATCGGTAAATGTATTAGTATGAGGGTCTCCATATGGATTGAAGATAAAATCTTTGAATAGGTTAGTACTCATTAAGGCCTCACTAGTATATTGGGATATGTTATGATTAAAATAAAAATCTTAAATAAATGGTCAAGACTATCCCTTGAGAACCTAAACTCCAAATAACATGGAATATGGGATCAAATGTGTTGTAACCCATCCCCACAATACCTATAATATCCCAGGGATTCTAAAAGGGTGATTCCCAATGTGAATATGTAGTAGAAATCAGTCAACCTCCACCAGGATGAATTTTTTTTACCCTATGTGCATCCTCTATTATAGAATGGATGAAATATAAAATATATCTAGACTCACACAAACATTGTATTCTTGAATAAGAAGCATATAAACACTTCTTTTCATGGATAAGAAGCTTTTGATATGTGTCTTTTTAGGTATATATATCTTGGGTTTGTAGGCTCATCAGTCCTACTAAACCTTTTATTGATAGGAAGGAATATAATAAGACTTCCAATATTCTCTATTTTGGAAAATTCCTTGTGACGTTTGAAGGTTGGTTCATCCCTCTTTGGTTTCAAAAAACCACACATTAATGCTTCATGATGTGTATCCCCCATTGAGAGGGTGTCACCATTCTTAATATCCTTATTTATCATTAATAGCTCATGAGCTAAAATTGGTGTCCTATTAAAATTTTCCCTTGTCTCTTTCGGTGGGAAATAATTTTTCTTCATCTCTCCAAAGATCAGATCCCTAGAGATATTATAGAGATACCGTATACTAATTTTAAATTATCTATAAATCTGGTGGAAAGAGTATTTGTGTAGGCCATATAATCTTAGTAGCTCAAGAATATTGATAAGATTATTTTAAAAATATGTTTGGGCCACCCAAATTTCTTTAAATATTATCACATCTTTTAGTTAGTTTATGATAATAGAAAATGTCTAGTCCACCCAGTATGTCCACAACCACTCAAGACTTACACCCCACTAGGGCAGAGTTCCCAGCCTTCCCTCCAACCCTTTGAATGGTATTTTTGGAATTCGTAGAACATTGATGAGTAGTGGTTCATCTATAATTCTGTAATTATAATCTTCAAATCCTATCCACATTGGCTATTATTCATGTCACATTCCATGGATGATGTTCAGGTATTGATGTATGTTCCCATACTCTTGATTTGGGGAGTTCTGGAGTTTTTGTATTCTTAAAACTAAAATAAATGACTAAAATTTTTAATCTCTGGCACAAATAACTCTTTTAGATTACCATGGACATAATGAGGAAGATAGTTTCTATAAGGTTATTTATTATTATACATCTAAAAATTCTTTAAAATATCTTATAGAGTAGTATTGTGTAAGGAATAATAGCATGTGCCCATGGTTTTTACCATCTCTATGATTTCGTTTCCATCTTGTTCATGGGAAAAATTAGTCTTATTTTGTGGACATTAATCCTATAGGTAAACACTAACATTCTCATTTAAAATAAATATTGGTTTTTAGATAAAATTCCATAAACATAGATATTTGAAAAAGGTCTGACCACTCTTACGGTATGTGTTCATGTAAATTTCCATGGGTCGCTAACCCAAGTTACCTCATGCATGCCCCTTTTATAAATGTATGTGTCATAAAGGATGGTAGACTTCTAATAATTCTGATTATAACTTTAGAAAATTATTATTATGTGTATGGTCTTCATTGAATACTATCATACTGAGACTAGTCATATGTATGTGGGAATATCTTCCAGTATTATGAGAACCTATATTTGCATATGTGGGAGCCCCTATGCACAACCTCTATAAATTCCATACTTCCATGAATGTATTATGAGGTTAACCTGTGCAGATGACATATTTCAACCTAAGGATGTTTCATCTATTTACCTCTAGTTCACACCTTATTCATTTGTTTGGATCAAATCCTGAGAGGGGTAGTTTTTTCACTATATTTTGTCAGATTGGAGAATGTTTTTAATGTAAAATTCATTAGAAATAAGGAATGAATATAAGTAAAGGATTACAAGAGTTACATATTACACAAAGTAATCATTGCATAGGTCCCCCAGAACAGCTTCAATACATAGGGTACCTTCACATCCAGTGGAAATGTGTATTCCTAGAGAGCCAAGTCACCCAACTGCACTACATACTCTACACATATGCATTAGCATGCATGACTGAACTATGTGGTCCAACACCATTACCCATGGTCCCATGATAGCTTATAAATAATAAATTGGGGATAATAATTTATATTATTGAAAATCGTTCAGATATCCTGAATATTTTCTTTCCCTAGTCCTTTTCTCATGCCCTCAGAAACCTTCCAGATATCTCTCCAAAACATGATGGAAGAGTAACTTAAAGGGGGTAGTGGAGTTGAAGTACTTATAGTGTGTAAAATAAAAGACACAAGGGTTATAAAACCTTCTCCAATAATTAAAAATCACTATCATAAAGGATACTTCCAAAATAGGTGGCATGTATGAGTTCCTCTTGAGAACACCTAAGGAGAATCTTGGATCATAGAGAAAAGTCTCACTCAAGTGTAGTTGTCCAGGTGGTCTATCTCCAAATCTCCTCCTACTATAGTAGGAATACCTATGTAAATCCATTACATTTATCCCATTTATACCCTAGTTTAGACCGACTTTTCTTCACTATCCTTCACATGTGTGGGCTATATATCATGCTCTCAAGCCACCAATAGCAGGAATCTTCTTATTTTGGTTCCCTTATCTAAAAGAAACAAAATTGAAACTTCCAATGAAGCCTGTAGACATAAAAACCCCTGGTAAGAGCAACATAATTGTGTCTCCTATAGAGATAATAATTACGTTAGTTAGAGGTTTCTAAAACATAACATTCCTAATGTGTTGGGTCCTTGGGGTGCATGTGTATATTCAATCCTTTGGATATAAGGACGTCCACCATGGGGGAGACGAAATGGGTTTCATGGTATTGGGTATGAGGGTTAAGGTCATGAATTGAACTCAACATATCCAAGTCTAGAGGCCTATAGTTCTGTAAATGAGTGATAGGTCACACTTTTTAATCCCGATATAGTGTACTTGGTTATCCTCCTTTCAACTTCATGAACTAACACTATAGAATCCATTTTCGAGTAATCCCATAGCATTTCATTAAATAAATATCCTACATCATTACATACTCCATCTTCATACCCTTGGACCAATTCTAGATAGATCAAAAAATATTACAATCTTGTTATAAAAAATATGTGGGGAGATGGGCACTCTATATCCCTTTATCTACACAATTGGGGTTAGGGTATAATGATCAAAGGAAGGTGCTAAATAAAACTCTATTTCCCTATAAATTCGGGTTTTGGAATCATACACAAGAATAAAAAATAGATTTATTGGTTTCCAAAATATTTTTCTTTCTCTTGTTTCTCACTCCGATCATGAATCTGATGGACTTAGATGTTGTTAGTTGTCATGACATCTGCATGATCCCAAACCTATCGGTATTATTTCATGTATATACCCCAACCAACGTATGGGCCTTCTACTCAATATAATCCCCAACCATGTATCAAAAAAATATGGAAATCATTTAAAGAATAATCATCAACCAAACAAAGGTCCTCATTTCTGATATAAGACTCAACCATGTTATCACCATATCAGTGGTTCATATATCCTATAAGAAAACTCGTGAGGGCCTCCATAAGTGTAGGACATAAATAAACATATACCATATAAAAGGGGATGAAATTAACACAATATAGACATTCAATGGGACTCCATAGGCATGGGTACTCATGATAAAACTACATGGTATTTGATTCATAGTCATCTATGATACATATGAAACATTTATGATGTCCAAAACCAACCCCCACCCCCAAATCAGTTCTAATCCTCTCTAGGTCACAAAACCAAAATACCATTACAATAAATGGATGACTATATCTCATCTAGGATCCAAGGTAAACCTTGGACTATGTCCGACAATGAACGTTGAATAGGAACCTTTCTGCTAGACGTCCATGCCACATGACATTAAACTACAGGGATTGGTCATTATTACTTCAAATTAAAAGGTGTGTTGTGTCCCATTAAGTGGCACAAAAATATATGGGTTCTGATTACTTTGAGGTATATTTAATGGAATCATGTATTATGGGTTTGAACCTAAAATAAATACAACTTATGTATCCCTAGGTTTTGAAATACTTCTGAGCGCCCTATTGTGTGGCTCAAAACCCACATCGTAATAATAAACCACAAATAAACTACTAACTCGTTCTTAAAAGGGTGACATTAATTTATAATCCTTGATATATAAAAAAATACCCTTCCATGAAGAACCTTCAATACATATAGATGATTCTCAGCTCCATTAATTCTAATAACTGATCCTTAATTCCAGGGCGGACCATGTCATACATGGGAATCAATGATGGATTTATAAACCTGTATTAATTCGATAAAAGATACTTGTAGTAGGGAATAATTACCCAAAAATTCATGTGATGATCATCACATCCCATCCTCTCTACTAATGTGAGTTTTTATGTATCATTGGCCATGTTTTCCCAATGATAACCTACCTTTGGAAAGCAGGTCCTTAAGTCATCAAGGATATGAGAACCATTGGGTGTTTGTGGTTCCATAGATAAAACGTATTGGAAAAATCTAAAATTTAAGTGGAAATATTTGTTTGATTTGGATTTTGGTACACCAACACAAAAAAAAATCTATTCCAAAAACACACATCATTCATTGAAGAAAATGTCACACATGTTAAAAAAATATTCCATTAACATTTTCTATAAAATCCAATCATGTTTTGTTTGAAAATTGACCAGAAAATTAATTTTAGAAAATTTATTAAATTCCAATAAAAGAAAATAATGAATTTAAAAATGAATATACTAAAATTAAACCATTATTTAAAACATGGATTTGGAAGAATAATGTGTTTTAACCAAAGACATAAATAAAGTCTCTATTCATTAAAACAATTATTCAAATATTATGAGTATATAAAGAGACGATAATTATAAGAATCAATGAAATAACCAGAGTAAAAGAAATATTATTTTCATTAATGTTATATCATAATATTATTTTTAGTAGAAGCATAATAAAAAAACCCTGACGAGCAATGAGATTGTAACCAAAAAATTACCACATTGGAATATTCATAATCATAATCCCCATTAAAGATAAAATTAAATATAGTTTAAAATATCACTAGAATTAATAAATTAATGATTTATTATATAATATGTTAAATATATATGCCTCATAAAGGAATATCAGGGCATAACATAACATATTTCTCAAAGATGATAATTTGAGAAAAATTCCCTTACATAAAATCTTAATGTTCTTTATAAAAATTAGAACCTATGGTATATTAAATATTGGTTTATTATAAATATAGTAAATAAAATTAATGATATTTATCAATAAATATAAAATTTACTTATGACCTGTTATTACTTATTTGTTAATAATTCCACATCAAAATAACATTTTGTATAAAATTGCATTTATTTTTTCTGTATGTTTTGATTTCGTATTTCTTGTCCTATATTTTTATCATGGTTAAATAAAATAAATAATTTTAAAAATGATATAAATAACATATATATTCATTTTATAAGTATTTATAGTAATGTAAAAAATTAAAAGATAGAAAATGAACTACAAAGTTCATAGATATCGTTGGTCATATATACACATGAACTCTATATCGATTTTCTTGATAGTCCCAATTAAATGAAGGTAAATAGTACATAAAAAATTATATTAATTATTATTTAATATCTATCATACATATTTATTAACGTAATCCTTATTACCTTTCATGTAGAGCGTTAGTGAAAAACATATCCCAACACTTCATGAGCATGTAGTCTACTGTATACGTGAGAGATGTAATGGTATCCCATTGGAATTGAATATAAAATGTAGTATGTGATCTCATGATTGGAATATAAAAATAATATCACTAATATCATATATAAATAATAAATTGATCATTATATCTATCCTTGATATGTGGTGATAGAATATAATAACATCGGTTCATAAGGTGGTAGTATGTCGTACTCATGATCGTCGGTTTCATTTCCCATTCGAGGGAAGAGGATAATGATATTTTTAATTACATTAAAAAAATTCTCAATATATTTAATATTATTAGGTGATTATATTATCACGTTTTTATATATTTTTACGTATGTGGAGGAATAAATAATAAAAAAGAAAAAGTTTAAGAATTTTACCCCCTCTTCAGAGTGACACATTAGGTTTTTTTAAAAAATCCTTCTATACAAGTATTATGAATTAAAATAAGGATTATTGGATGTTATTTGGTAATTAAATAATTTTTTTTATAGAATGAACCAAATGGTTTTAGAAGTGTAAGGGTATGATGATATGGAGTGCCCTTTTATAAGTCTAGGAGAGGACACACAAATTATTTTTTGAAAATAAGGAAGTGTACCAACTTTTTTTACAAAACCAAAGGCGCCCATATGGGTTATTATTTATCTTAATGTGTTATAAAGTCATAATATTCTCCAAAAAGGGTTGTTTTAATAGTTTTATGGTCTTTTTAACCTTATCATCATAGTTTTACCCCCAGAAAACGTGTTTTCACATTAAAGGTGGCAGTTTTTTCATTTTAATTCAAAATTAAGATGATATTAATATATAATGAAAATTATCATGATTAAAATTATGGAATTTATTTTTGAAAATATAATTCACTTATGTTAAGGATTTAATTAAAAATTAAACCTATACACATAGAATAAATTCAAATTTCTTAAGAGGATATCATCAAAAGTATTAGATGTTTTTATAGAATAAATCTATATAAAATTAACAAAAATTTCCCAAAATGGATTAATATATATATATATATAAACTAATTTAATTTTTAACCCATCATAAACCAATTTTTTTTTATAATCATTAAACACAATGATAATTCTTCATAAAAAAGGAGTATTGTTCACTATTAACTAAACAATCTATCATTTCAAAAAAATGAAAACTATACATGAAGATATTTTTGAAATTATTTTTTCTTAAATTAAATTTATTTTATCATTAAATGTTTCTAAATTAATAAAATGTAGATTAAAAAATGTTTTAAGAATTTGACATTACTACATTTAAGGTAAATATATTTTTTAATAAAAAAATTATTTCTACTTATATAATTTATATAAAACAAATTATATTAATGTTACAAAAAAATTAAAAACTAAAATTTAAAATTCAGTAAAATAATTCACCAATTTTTTTTAAAAATGTATTCAATTAAAACACATTTGTGCCCAGAAAAATTATTTTTTATAAAAAATTCATTTATTTTCAAATAGTTTTAATTTATTTGGTCTCCAAAGATTTCATATTATATACCTTTGAAAACAATATAATTTCAAAAAATTTAATATGTTTTATATCCAAATTTCAAAAATCTCATCAATAACTATCATATGAAATAAAAATATTTTAATAGTATGTTGGTTTTCATTAAATCTTTCTGTTGTTGGTAGAACATGCTATTGAAGAAATTAAATTTGATCAGAAAAAAATTTCATAAAATATTTTTTCGTTGTAATATATATCACATATATTCATTAAATTTATCCTAAATATTTTTCATGAAAATAATATGTGAAAAATTAATTACATCAAACCATGAGGCATTAGTCCTCCATACACACGAACGATGTTATCATATCCCCTATGAATCGGAAAAAATAAGTTGTATGTGATATCATAATTTTATTAGTATAATTTTTCTACCAATGTCATATATATTCAATTAATTTTATCTTATTACCATAAACATACAATAAAATAAAAACACAACTCATCACATTGTGGTAATGTAGTATAGCAAATACTCGAGTGACGTTTTTTCCCCAACGGGTTGGAAGGAAATAAGATAAATGTGTTATAATAATTTAATATGTATACTAATATCTTAAATATCATGTATATACATTATTTATGTAGTTTTATATATTTTTGGGAGGTGGTGATGCAAAATGAATTATATCAGTTCTCATGGTTGTAGTCTTCCGTACACATTATCGACGTTTTCATTTCCCATTTGATAGTAGAAATGATTGTTGTATTTTATTACCATGAAATAAATAAAAAATATGTATATTTAACATAATAGTTTTATTATATCATCATGGTATAATAATATATGTTGGAGGTGTAAGAACAAATAAAATAAAAGGATCTTTTTAGGACATTACTCTTTCGTTGGAAAACATCTTTTGGTTTACAGAAAAATTCTTCCTATGATAGAATTAAAAAAAGCCAAGGATTCTAGTATTAGGGGAGGGAATTTGGGAAATTACTGTTTTATTTTTTTTCATTTCCACATAGTTTTCTATGTGTGAATATGAGAGAAAAGGGGTGGCCTTTTATAATAAGGAGAGAGGATAATAATAGAATATTTCAAAAAGAATTAATAGTACCAACTTTTTTTACCTTTTACAAGACACCAAAATGATTCCCTATAAATAATTAGAGGTGATAATGTTAAATTATTTGAATCTCGGTGGTAATGGAATGATTCAAGTAAATTTTAACCCCTATATTTTATGTTTAACCCATGGTAAGGTCTTTTGAACCTTTTTCGTGATAATTTATTTTTACTCTTTATATTATTCATTATGACCAAAAAATAATTTAACCTTATTATATAATCTAAATTATAATTATTCAAAATATGGGATCCAATTTTCAAAATTCTTTTATCAAAATTTGAAAATTTTAATTTAAAATTAAACTCATTATTATTATTAGAAAGAGATTTTCCAAAGAGATAATATTCTAGAGTTCAACAAAAATTATATCAAAATACAATATGAAATTTATTCCAATAATATAAATTGGATTATAATATATTTAATTTATCTAATTACTAATTTATGTATTTTTTGAAAAAAAATTAACCTTATAAATTCATTAAATGAAAATGTGGTTTCTGATACCAACTATTATTATTCACTATTAAAAAAATCATCTTTTAAAAAAATCCAAAAAATCCTGAGATATTAGTGAAATATAAATTTCATAAAAGGTGTTTATGTTTTAAAATAAATTTTCTAGAATTTTAAAAAAATAATTTAATTATATAATCATAAAAAAATTATGAGAAAATGGTATTTTCAAAACATATAATTACTATACAAAAAAATAATAGTATATTTTTATCAATATATTTTATTTATATTTTACCATTATACTTAATATTGTAAAAAATTATTCCTATTAAAATATCCATGTTTAATGTATAAATAATACTGGTCATTTGAAAATATTTATTTAAATAGTTTATCATGGTTCGTAAAAATTGTTGTTTCTTATAACACAAGCTATCAAATAAATTAAATTTATTTTGAAAAGATATTTCATAAGATCCCATGATTTTATATTTTAATACATTTAAAATTATTTATAGTCTTTAATCTTATCACATTGGAACAACAAATGAGGATAAATTTGTCTCATTACATCATTGGGATCCCATGTAGCTCCCTAAAGTTGGTGGGTTCACCCGAATACTTTTACCAAGTGAGTAGATTGGTTTTATAGAAAACTATTTATATGATCTGGAATATATACTAGTTGTTCATCATAATAAATATATTTCCTTATTAGTATGAAATTTGAGTTTTGTAATTGTGATGGGTCATGTATTTACATCTTCAAAAGAGATACATGGAACACATAGTGAACATATGACAGGTTCGGTGGTAGCACCAAACAATAAGATACCATCTTGATATGATCAAGAATTATAAATTGAACGATATACCTAGGGTTTATTTTTTTTACGTCTTTATTATGTGGATAAATTTTGAGAAACACCTTCTCTCCTACTTAAAATAACATCTGTTATTAACTACTATCGACATAACCTCTCTATCGACATTATGCCACACTTATGTGATGGTTAATATATCTAACCTTCTCCAAAATTTCGTAATTTATCATAGGTACTAATAAATATATTTCTTCAAATTAATTATAATTTTTTTTAGATATACACATATTTTTAATGAAGGATTCATATAGAGCCATTTGGTTACCTGAGTGAATGTTGTTATTGTATATAAAAACAATGAGAGGATGCTTTTGACCCCAACTACCTTTGATATCCATAAAACAATATCTTATAATTTCTAATGGGTTTTTAATTTCCCTCTTAGACTTACTATCTATCTATGTATGATATGATGTGTTGAATCTCAACTCTAAATTAAGAGTTTTGTAAAGAATTTTCAAGATTATTAATGTAAACCTCGGATCATGATAAGACAAAATGGAATGTGGTACTCTGGGAAACCTTAATACATCATATATTTCCTAACAATATGATATAATTAGAGATATTCAATGATAGTTATGAATTGTGATGAAACTATAAGCCATTTGACTAAAAAACGTATATTATTGTTCTCTTTAGACATTCTGATGTTTCTAATGATAATATCCACGTGATTTTTTTCAATTTTCATTCTGTTATGGATAATGGTTGGAGCATCTCCTTTTACATTTTCCTCTATTCCTTAACTTGACAGCATTCCAAAAACCAAGATAGAAACTCAATGATATCTATTTTTATCCCATAACATAATATACATTCATTCTAATCCCAATACAATTATATACATCTATGATGAATATATCATGACAATGTTGTGCTCGACAACACTCTCTCCACTTGGCTCATGGGTTTGGGTGTGAAAGGGTCAGAGAGGATTTGTTGAGTGTTGATTATTCCGGAGGGTATTAGACAATATGGAAGGAAATGAATGATGCTCATCACAACAACATGCCAAACAAGCTCACCAGCAATCTTTTCAAGATGAGGAACACAATTATTAACTGGGCTAGCATGTGTAAGGGTTGGATAGATTCACCTTCAATCATGAGGTTTAGGAAGGATCAGGGCATTTCCAAACTGGTTAGCATGTAGGGGCAGGGTCATTGTTTTCCTGGGATTTTTACAAGTGAATGTTTGAAACTCAATATTGATGGCTCTCTTCTTAATAAAATGAAGTGAGGAGGAGGTGTTATTCGGGACTGGAGGGGTTCCATCATTGTGTCGTTCTCAGCCAGCATTGGCATGGGGGATGTTATTTAGGATGAAACAATGGCCATGGTCATTGGTCTTGAATTATGTGAGCATATGTGCATCGGCCTGAAAGTGATGGAGACTTATTCCCTTTCTCTTAATAATGTACTTTTAAGGAAGGTCAAGGGCCCATGGAATATCACTTATTTCATCGGAAATACAACCTTCTCTTGGGCACAAGGACTGGAATTTCTCACACGTTGTGGGAGGGTAACATGGTGGCAGACATCTTGTCCTCTAAGGCTTCTCTGGATCGATGCACTTCATATATCATGAGCCTAGGTTCTTTTCCCCTTGAGGGGTCTGTTTTGTGGTTAATTATGCTATCAGCCTCCATTACATTCAGACCCCATGACTCTACTTTTTTCTGGACTATAGGTATCTTGATAATCAATAAAAATGTTTATTTTTAGGTTAAATATGAATATATAATGAAGAACGATGGGATTACATTAACAAAAAAATCTTTAAATCAAGTGTGTATTAAGAATATATACTATTGATGGACCATATCATTCCATCAAAATTGAGGGTATACTTTGGAACATTTCTCACAAATATTCCTTCTCCACTGCTTTAATCTTGAGATGGGTATATAAATTAACATTCATTTAAAAATGAAAAAATTTATACCCTTCCATCAATATTTCTCGATCAGTCCTTTGTGAATCCAGAAATATTGGATCCTTTTCATCCTCATCATGGATATGTTAGGATGATCCTTTCAACTCAAAGCTTCATCCCCCCGTGTTCAATTTTACTAGGGTGGTAATGTATTGTGTAGTCATAATCTTTAATCAGATATAACCATCTTCTTATCCACAGGTTAAAATCAATCTATGTGAATATATACTTTAATATTTTGTGACCAGTATATATATCATGCTTTTCTATGTAAAGATAATTCTACCATATCCTTAAAGAAAAAATTACCATAGAAAAATAGAACACATTAGTTGGTAATTTTTTTAATGAACCATCAATTTTTTGGGCTTACGTTGTAAACATATAATTATGAATGAGGATTCATCAGAATACCTTCTTCAATTCATCACCAAATATTACATAAATTTCTCATTATATGATAACATAAGCATAGGTGTGTTGACTAACCTTATCTTCAGTTCCATGAAATTTTCTACATGTTTATCATTATAAAGGAACATGGATCCCATTCATGTAAATAGGGAGATTGTATTATATATTCATGAGAAATTATTAATAAAACATCAATCATATCTAGTCATACCATGAAAAATACATATTTGAATCATAAATATTGAGGGATATAATTCCATAACTATGATAGAATTAGTTAGACCAAATAGAATCATTATATATTCATAGTGTCTATAAATTGTAAAAAATATTGTATTGGTTATATCTCGCTCAAATATTGTTTCACTAAAACATATAAAAAACCAAATGGTAATAATCCCACAAATGCCTCCTAAAATAATCATAATTTTAATAAACTCTCATCACATAAAGATATAAAAGGTTTTTTTTAATAATTTAAACTTATGATCAACAATTAAGACAAAAACCCATGATGTTATCAATAGATTATAAGTTAATATTCCATAGAGACTTATATTGTACCAAAATTAACAAAATATTTAGATGTTTCATAATTATTACCACATAAATACCATTGGTAAATATACTTCTACAATATAATAATGGAATCTAAACCCATAAATACTTCAATCCTTCCCCAATAATGATTATTATGTAATTGGTCCTTCATTTTTCTTAAAGATAACTCTTGGATTATGGTATTAACTTAGTAAATTCCAATTTTCCAAAACATAATACATTGATCTCCTTGATTATTCATCACTATGTGACCTTATTTTCAACACAAAAGACATATTCTCCACCATTTTTGATGTTCCTCTAGGTGATTCTTTATACCTTCTTGATATAAAAGAAGTATAATATGCATTTCTAATGTTGAGTCCAACATGAAATTTCATTAAATTTCATCCTCCTCTTATTCGATATATGAGGAATTTTAGAGAATTTTACATTGTTAAAATATATATGGATATATGTTTAGGTTTAATCACAATATCTTTATCTCCAATAATCATTAAAATTGGCTTTTTATAGTCACAAAATTATCCATTATATATAGTGTGAAAATGATTCCTTCTGAATTTATATAGTAGTTGAAACCAAAAATCAAAAGTTTCAGGAATACTAATCATAGTGGAAAGTCACATATACATGGAAGATCACATACATGATTTCTCAATCATGACACATTTTTCTTAATAATTCACATATTAGGCATTACCTAGTCTATTCATAGTCATTATTTAAATATTTCATGATGCATTTAGTGATTATATGAATTTTCCATGAAATTCCCCCCAAGGAGTGTCAAACATGTTGATGAAGTAATTCATGTTCTGATTTACAAGGTAATTATAAATTAAATGCTATCACACACTTTTATGATTTAATACACCTTGGTACACCTATGAAAGAGGTATCCCACTTATAGTATCTAGACATGGAATTATTTCTTTGAAATTTCTCGCTATATCATTCACCAATATTTCAAGATATTTTCCTTTATATACAATTATCCATAGACACATCCTTATAAATATCTCAATGGATCCCATTAAGGTTTTCTCATCCATGATTTGAAATATTATCTAAACCTATACTATTATACCAACAATAATGAAATAGGATTTTCATGCATAAATATTCCATATTTTTAGATAATAATTTATTAAATTACAAAAACACATGTCTAGGGATCATAAACGAATTGTTCCATTATAATCATGGACACATAACATACACATTCACAAGATCTATAAATGATCTCCCAATTATTTCCTTAAAATTATAATCCTCATTAGACATATCATGTGTAATAACTATCATCATAACCTGGCGAAAAACCTAACAAAGGATGATCTCAAATGGCCCATAATGGTAAATAAGTGAAATATGTAAACATAAAATGTGTATAAGGCACTAGAATATGAGCACAATATAAGTCCACCATGCCCTGTATATCAGTGGTCAAAATCATGAATCATTGAAAAAATATTTGTAGTTCATAAGACATGAATCATACGGAAATCATATAAAATGATCCATGGGATCCATATAAGACATAAAACATTATAATTTAGAATACACATAATCATAGAAAACATTTTTTCAAGGTTACCCAAAAATACGTTCATAACATGTTTGTTTCAGGCTAACAACCTATGCACCTGATTTGGGATTCGGATGAACTCTCGTGTACCCTCTTTTTAGTATTGGGATAACCTATAGTGTACCAACTAATCTCATATCGAATTAATCATTTTCCAATGAATTAGGGGGAGATTTAAGTTTCACCATTCCTATAATCCATTATTTTATGTTCCATTTGAACATAAAACTTTTATCAAATCAAAACCTATGAATTAAAATTGGTTTCCTAGATATTTAATCATATTAAAACTGATAGTAAAAAATGGGTTTTAGAAACATTTTTTCATCATTAACCATCTCAAAAAAGACTATGAATTATATAATTTGATCATATCCCTAGTAATGAAAAATCAACATCAATGAATTTTATCTTATATGGTTTTTTAAATGTGCTAGGAATATTTCTTGTCGAAAATAATCATTCATTTAAAATAAAATTTTAAGGATATGAATTCATAAATTATATTAGATATCCAATTTTTTTAATGTAGTAATTGAAATTTTTACTGGAAGATTTAAAACATTAAGTGTTCATTAATAGCCAAAAATTCTATACATGTTAAAACAATGTGTAGTATAAAAATTTTGATAAAATAAAAATGAGATTTATTTTTAAAAATAAATAATAATTGCTTTTAAATGATTTTTTTAATTAATGAAACGTAAAAATGACTTTAAAAAAACCAAAAAATTTTTTGGTCATTTAGATAAATAAAGTCAATTTTCATTAAAGGAATTATATTTGAATCACGAGTAGAAAAAGAGAAAACAATAAAGCTAAAGACTCTATTATGAATAAACTACCATAATAGAATAACATTCATGATTTTTTAGGGATAGATTATATTATTTCCACATTGGAATCATAAATGTAAATAATCCTAACAAATAATGAGCTTTCATTACAGAACACATACAACTTTATTAACTTTGAATCGTAATCCCCATAAATAAATAAAATTGAATAATAAATGACATGCAATGATTATATATAAATTTATGTTATTAAAATTCAATGGGGGACTTATATACACCTCATGAATGAAGATATGTACATAACAAAGAATATGTTCCATGGAATACAAATTGAGACAAAAACCCTTACCCCAATAAACACATATCAAATATGAAAAATATTAAAGAATAACATGAAGTGAAGTTTTAAATAAAATGAAAATAATATAATTCATGATAAATAACGAATATGGTAATTATATATACAACACAAATGAAATTAGTAGTGAATTTGGAATATGTCTCCCATAAATAAAAGTGATAAGAGAAATCCCTTACCTAAAGTATCAAATTTCAGTGTACACATTTGAACCTCCTGTATAATTAATAAAATTTATTATTAATTTATTTTAGAAACATAATTATATATATCATTCCATATATTATTTAATTATGACCTTTTATTACCCGTTTATTAATAATTCCATGATAAAATCAGGTTTCTGGAAATAATTTCTTTATTTTTCATATAAGTTTTGATATTTTATTTTTTTTCCTCATAATCTGATCATGGTTTCATAATCTCCCAAATTTTAACCATGATATAAATATCATATATTTTTTGAATATATCTATATATAATATAAAATAATAGTCATAGATATAAAATAAAATATACAATTCATAGAGATTGTATGTTATACGTACACATGAACATTGATTCTATTTTTTCAAAGAATTAAATATATGAAAGGTAAATAATGAATTTACATTAAAAATAATATTTATTTCATATATATATAATATTAAATATATTTACTATAATCACCTTTCATACAAATTTTTATTGGAAAATGGATTACATCACTGGATGAGGCGGTAGTTTGTTGTACACATAAAGGACATTATTGAATCTTCTACATAATTGAATATAAGAAATTATATATTCTATAATAATTAAATTAATAAAATTATGATAAAATATAATATATAGTCATTTAATATTTCCTTATCTCCATACATGTAAAAAATAATAATCACATGCTATTAGTTCTTGAGGAGGTAGTCTGTCGTACACATGAGCGACGTTATTGTTTTCCCATCAGTTTGGGAGGTAATAAGGTACATGTTGTATTACATTTAATGTGGTATAATAATATATTATATATAATTTATATGAATAAAATAAATCATTATATAAATTGGTGAGAGGTGGTTATCTAAATTGAATAATATCAGTTCACCAGGTGGTAGTCTAGCAAACACATGATCAACTGTTTCATTTCCCATTTTATATAGGAGGAGAGTGTTTTAAGATATTATAATAACAAAAAAATATATCAAAATTTTTAATATATTGAGGTTATTATTTAATTGTGTTTTAATAATATTTTATTGATATGGAAGAATAAATAATATAGAAATCTTGGTTGATGATGTTTGTTTATCTTCGGAAAACTTCTTTTGGTATGTGGAAAAATAATTTCTTTGATTGATTCATGACCAAAACTAGGATTCTAGGATGATTCTAGAGAATTATGGTTTTTATTTGAGAGTATCATGTCCAAAAAATTGGTTTTATATGTTTGAAGTGTAGAGGGAGGTTTTGGAATTTTATAAGTGTGGTAGGGAACACATGTGGAATTTTTTAAAATAATAAAGTTCACTATAGTTTTAAACATGAAAAAATGCTTCCAAAGGGGTAATACTCAATAATTATAGATGATAAGGTTTGTATATTTCCATAAAATGGGTTTTGGACCAGTTTATAGGTCATTTTAGCCCTTATCATTTTTTATTAACCCCTTGGTAAACTAGTTTTAACATTGAGGGAGCTAATTAAATTTTATTATTTTGAATTTATAATTTAAAAAATTAAGTTTCCATTATTATGTTATAGAAAAAATATTTAATAAATATATTAAAACAATTTCTTAAAATTCCATTTTTAGAATTGTTAAATTTTTATTGAAAATGAAACTTGTAGAAAAGAGGTGAAATTGGTTTCCCAAAGAGAAAATTTCAGTATTATAATTCGTTTTTATATCAAAATTGAAAATTAAATTGATACCAACAACCTAAATTGAATTAATAAACAAAAAATTGAACTAATATCACTTTTAAAAACATTTATATATAGAATTAAGCTTATAGATTCTATAAATTAAAATGACATCTTAAAAAAACAAGTAATTCTCATTATTCATCAAAAAATTCATCATTTCATGAAGAAGCAACAAAATTAACTTAATTTTTTAATTTATATTTCAAAAATGAGTTTTATTTTTTGAAATAAATTTTATAAAATATTTCCAAAATAACATTAATTGTATTTTCTTAAAAAAATTCAAATAAAATTGTATTTTCAAAACATATATACTTTACCAAAAAACTATATATATTTTTATCAATATATTTTCATTATTTAAAACTATTATACTTAATATTTAAAAAACATATTCCTAATAATTATTCCATGTTTAAAATCATGGTAATAAAAACCATGTTTAAATAAAAATAATAATATTTATTATTGTTTCCTTAAAAATTGGAGTTTTATGTATTGAATGATATCAATGAAATTAAATTTATTCAAAAAAAATATTTCATAAAATTTAGAGGCGTAATAATAAACTATAAATACTCCAATGGTGAATATTCATTATTCAACATGGACAGTGAAATCATCACACTTTTTATTAAGGAAAGGTTCCTAATGAAATACCATGTTTTTTCAATATTCTCTCTTCGTAATTTCCACATGATATTAAACATCGCAAACATCTACATGTTGTATGATATTAAAAAAAATGGAATATATCCTCACAACATGAAATTAAAAGTCAAGAAACTATACCAATTGAATAAATTTAAATGATTCGATTCCTTAGTCATTCCAACATGACACTGTATCATTGTACTGATATATTTCTATTCTATTTTTACATAATATAACTCTATAAGATTCCTTGCTTAATAGGATCCCCATTTTTAGGTGTTGTTAATCTACCACATCAACCCCAAAGGAACTACATGATTCATTATTATTGTTTTGAATGAAATGTAGTGGAATACATATATCTTATCCTAGGCCTTGGAATAAATATCAATCCCATTCGATCATGGTGTTTGGGTAAACTCATCTACTCATGTCGATCACCCATTTACTGTCTAACCCCAAGGTGATTTCCCCATTCAATCCTCTCATGTGTCTGATCTATATCATTGTAGGGGTTAATACTTATTATACCATATTAATGATACTTTCATCTATTAAAATCTATTTTAATCCTTCCTTATATCACCATGACACCCATACATCAATCATTTTCTCTCACGACCCAGGGGTCAAAATGTTCAGAGAATCTAAATTCAATAACTATGAATGGACTGATTAATATTTCATAGGATATGTATTGGTTTCTACATAACCTATCGTGGGATCATCCATAAACTATTATTTCCACCATATCATCTATGTTTCCATTATTCCTCTATTATATTTATGCTTCATACATGGAACCAAAATGTCATCATTATCTATGGAGATGACCCGATTTGTACGACCTAAATATCTATCTACTCATCAATACATGATTTCAAAACATAAAATCCATCCACTCATTTTTTTCAAAGATGTATGACTGTAAACTCCATTCTCATCAGGTTTTTTCTATATGTAGTAAAAATCACACTCAAATATTGTAAAATCGATTAATCTTGTTTGTTATTTTATATGAAATGAAAAAAATAATCTTAGAAGATAATGTAACTTTCCTATACTTTATGATATATTTTTTAAAATAATTTCAATCTATTTCATAGCGTGAAGAACATGAAAACTCCAATGTTAATGAAATATAATACAGAATACTGATATAATCTAGATGTTAAATTGGTGTCTATGAATAATAATATCTAAATTATGAAAACTATATGGTTTAAAATTTTATAAAAATAATTCAATGGTTTCATAATGATTTAAATAAAATAAAAACCATTTGAATAAAAATGTTATTTTTTCCAAAAAAAACATTATTTTTATTTATGATGGATTAGTCACACATTTCAAGCATAAATAAAAATTTATTTTTAATAATTTTATAAATATTAATTTAATAATTTACAATAAATTTTTAATTCGTAATATCTTTTTTAATATATCTTTAAATCTCAAGTTGTTTTTAGAAAATTTTAATTTTTTGTGAATAGTGGGACATACAATTTTTTATAAAATTGTCATTTATTTTTAATAAATTGTGTTCCATTATTATTTTAAAATGATTTCAAATTTAAATGATTATTATTTAATTATATAAAATCCAATTAATTACATTTAAATTATCTTTATAATATATATCTTGTTTATGTTTATTTTAGGGAAATAAAATGCCTTTTTCTAAAATCTTTTTTTAAAGAGAATACTGAATCTGTATATTAAATATTAAAAAAAACCTAATAAGTAAATATCAAAAAAAATATGTATATTATATATCTTTATATATTATTTTTAATTTATATAATTATGATTAATTTTAATACAATTAATTTGAGGTCATTTTTTAAGAAATATTAATTTATTGGAAATTGTTTTATCGACACATCTGTAGGATTAATTTTAATTGATATTTCATCACATATGTTACATGAATTTGGGGAAAAATTTATATTTAGAATCAAAACAATTATGTTATCTAATATTTTTATGGTAATATTTCACCATAATTAATATTAAAAACAATAAAAATTATTTATTAGGATAAAGGAAAAATCAAGTTTATTGGGGGTCAAACTAAAAAGATAAAGGAATAAAATGACTCAAACCGGAATTTTTTATATTTTATGGCCATATATCAACCTTATATCTACTAAGATGGAAAACTTTTAATTTTGTGCCTTATGGCATGATAAAAACCTTGGTGGAATTCATTCCTTCTAAAAATTCTAAGAGATCCCCCACTTATAAAATGATATCCCCTATCCTCTCATATTCACACTTCAAAAACCCATTGGACTAGAAAAATACCTAAAAAATATATTCCTTAATTACCTAACATCATCTTATAATCCTTTTTTCATTAGAAATTCACTATAGAAATTCATTTTTTGCAAACCTAAGGATGTTGTTTGAAAAAACAATAGCTTCCTTAAATGAGAATGTTTTTATATTTATTATTCCACCTCAGAAAAATATTATTAAAAAATACTGATATAATAAAATCAATATATTATAAATAATAATATTAATTTATGGTAATTTCTTTATAAGAAACTGTATCCTCATCTCTAAAATGGGAATAAAATATGTTGATCCTCTATATGGATGACAACAGCCTCAAAAACCATCATAGTTTATTTTACCCCACTATTTAGCAAGAATTTACTTAATCGTATATTAAATATTTATATATTATATTTATCATATAAATGCACTTATTGATCTATAATATCACATATACCTTCTTACAATCATTTATGTAGATAATATGATAATGTTGCGAGTGCGTACGACGGTATAAAGCCTCATGAAGCGATGTGAGTCATATTTTACATTCACATTTCATGAAAGGTAATAACGATTAATTTTATATTGATATATACATATTCATGAAATATTAATAATTACAAAAAATAAATATATCATATAATTTATAACCTTACTATCTATTTAATAAATGATAACATCGTTTTTAAGTACAATGGATTACCGCCTTGCGAAGAGATGTGATTCATTTTTCACTAATGATCTACATGGAATGTAATAAAGGATAATTATAATTAATATACATGATGTATATGAAATTTTATTTATTTTTTAAAATTAATATACATCCCAATTCCATATCATTTAACCATTTATGGAGATGATAATGTTTCTTTCCATACATATGACCCACTGTCTCCAAGAATTGATGTGTTCAATTCAACATGATTAAGATTCAATAATGATTATACATATGTATCAAATGAAAAAAATTGACATTAATTAAATTATTTATATGATTTAACTATTCCATTTTTTTATAACAGGAATATTCATGAAAAACATGTATGTGAAAATATGACAATTAACACAAAAAATAATAGTGATAATGAAATATTGTTAATGAATGGGTGATAAGATGTTATAAAAGGGATTAAAATTGTATATTAAATACTTTTATTATATTTCTATAATATAATAAAATTTCTAAAACCACTATAAATTATGTTAAATATCCCTTTTGTAAATTGAAGTATGTGACAAGTGGTTTCTTAACTCAATTTCCATTCAATGGGTTTTACATTTAATTCATTGATTATATTATGAAAATATTATTTATGACATTAAATATGATTATATTATTTTTTATTTGAAATATTATTTGTATGGATAAAATTATTTTACACAAAATCACCTCATGGATTAACTATGTCCTCAATGATATCATGTTTTTAGTGTTTTATCTCATACATCCATCATTGAGACACATGTTCATTTATTCAACAAATTTTTTTATTAGGGCATACACTACCACCTATATATTATATCCCTAATCCTTTATTCATCATGATATTTTTGGTTAAAATTAATCTAATTCATATGTTGGACTTATGATTCAATATTTACTAAAGTGGTAGGTGGTCTTTTAACCCAGCCTTTTCTTGATGTTATGAACATTATCTCTATAACATACTCTATATCTCTCCCTTTAAAAGTTATGGAATGAATCTAAATTATTTATATAAGTTTCTCTTTTGTGTAAATACCTTATTATCTAATACTTATATTGGTTAATGTATTCTTTATTACAATCTCTAAGGTGATTTCTATAAGGAATATCTGTTTATTATATTATACGATCAGATTATGCAACCCATTTCTCCAAATAATAAATTCTTATTATTGTAACTTATGATTGATATATTTATGTGGAATGAATATTCATGTACATGAAATTAATGTGATGTGTATTCCTGGAATTATATATCTATCCAACTTCTTGTTCAATGTTTTAGTATCTTAGGAAGTCATTTATGGGATTATGGAGTGAACGCAATCCATTATGGTACTACGTCCACCATGTGATATATTATTGGATGATAGCCATGACTTATTATTATATTATGTTTTATTTTTTCCATATTTAATATGATCCCATGATATTATGATACCCTATTCATTTAGATATATTTCCATGGGATTACTCATGATCCATCCCTTTTATGATATCATGTTACAACTTTGACCCACATGTTCTGATTCCTTATCATGATAATTCACATACGAGGAATTTTTGTTCACCCCATTTATTTCATGTGTTCCCTATGTTATCCCATTAATTTTTAGGGTGTCAAAGGAATTATCAGAACTCATAATTAATACTAAATTTAGGATTCTATGAATTAGTTTTTTATATATATTATGCTCTTATTCTTCAAAATACCCTACAACATTATAGTCCTTGTATTTAATTTATTGATATTTATTTTTAAAAAAATTGTAATAATATGTATAAATTTTTTTGGGAATCAACAGTTTCTATCATAGGAAATGTTTAGATAATTTTTTAAATTGGGCTGAGAAACCCCTATTGAGAACCCGATAGATAAGTATAAGGTATTTTTTAATGATAAGCCTATGTATATTATATTAACCTAGACTTTTAGTGATGTATATAGTGAGTATATTCCATTAAATAACATCACTATCTAGACACTACAAGTTAAAGTGGTTTTGAAAGAAATGTTTCTAGGGGTAATAATTTTGAAAAATGTGCATTGACCTTCAATCGATCATTACCTGGTACATGACAATGGTCTTTAATATGCCCTTGGTTTGACACTCCAAGGGGATTTTTTTTGTAAATTCATAGACTCCTCATGTATCACCATGAGGACTTTAATATATAATAATCATGGGTACACTAGGTTAAAAAAGTCTCTTGGTTTATAATTCTATTGTTGACCATAAATTTTAAGGCATAAATACCCCTTTTTTAGTAATAAATTATGGAAGTATAATATGATTAAGAGTATTTTCAGAGATATTTATGGTAATATAACCCCAGGGATCAATATGGGTTTTAGTAAAAAAAAATATAGGATGAATAATTGCATTATATTTCAGGGACATATGATTAATGGTACTTGTATCCTTTAGGGTTTACCCTATCTATAATGTCAAAGTAATAATATTCAATTAATATTATTTATATTTTTGGAAACAATTATTCTCAAATGAAAACCTTCATGGTTATAAATTGATATGATTATTAATGTTATGGTAATGTTATTTGAATTATATTAATTTAGATTTAGAAGACAGGAAAACCATATAGCGGGTGAAAACACATTGTATTCCATAAGGCCACGGGGCTTGGATGCACAACCAAAGGGTGATACGGGTGAAGTGCATACTACTTGCCTATTTTATGTATTAGTTAGTATGAAATTTTTTTCACATAATATTTTTGGTATATAAATATTATATTGATTTTTGGAAATTTTTTATTTGGTTGAGACATATATAACCGGTAGGTTTAACATAATAGGTTATTTGGGATGAATGTTATCATGTATTTGGAGGTGTAGATTAAACGTAATGACATGAACATTAAGGATAAAACATTATTTAATTTTTTCATGTTGAGGATATTTGGGAAATATGGTTTCTTTTTTAATGATCTATCTGTGTTAAAACATTTTTTTTTTATAGAATTTTTGATATTAATTTATTATTGTTCATTTTGGATATTATCATACCTTATGATAACCATTTATAGTTTTAGTTAATTTATAAAATGAATATTAATAACTTGATTAATTTTTTTGGAGTCTTATATTTAGTTAGAAGTTTATTTTAGTGCTCCAGGCATAAAAAATTTAACATGATTACCCATCGCTAGGAGAATCAAATGAGACTGTATTGATAAATAATTAATTGATGAAATTATCCCCATCAATTAAGTATATATACATAGGTTGTTAATTTAGATGGTCAAATGAACCCTCAAATTTTGGAAATAGATCTTGATATACATATTGAATTAATTATTGGTAATTTATGGTATCTTCTCTCTTATAAATTTTTTAACGTCGTCTCTTAAATGAATATTCTTTCTATATCCATTTTTACATCTCCCACCAATGTTATCCACTATGGGATCCTTGTTAGCTGATGAACATAAATTTTCTCAATACATATTATTAAGAGGATGTTTTATTAATCCCTTTTATGATGTTTCCTATTCAATAAATAAATTTTATAATGCTAAATCCTTGATATCCATGGTCAAGATTAAATTTTGGTGGAACTGTTTTTTTAAGGATGAGAATGTAACATAATGATATTTTAAAAGAGGAAAATAATTTCAAATGGGATATACTACATGAATACTTTAAATTTAATGATAAATTTACACCCCAATAAATTATGATATATTTCTATATAAATGAATTCAATATCAATCAAAGCATTCAAAACATGAAACCATAAATCTAAATTATCTATAATATAGTATATCATTATTAAATTTCCCTTCATTTTTTTATTATGAATAAATATAAATAAATTATTCATATTATATTTTTTAAACACGTATAAAAATAATTCAATTTTTATCTACTAATATCAAATAATATTAGATCCATTCGAATGAAAAATACATTTTTTAAACTATATTTTTTCTCAAATTTGGTTTAGTCTGGATTTTCTAAACAAAACTATTAATTAATTGTTAGTAATTATAGAATATTTATTTCCCAAAATGACTAAGTTTTCTTTAGTTATAATAATATAATAATCCAATGGTGAATTGTTTATGTTTTTTTTTTGAAAAATATTAATTTTTTTGTTAATATTGATAAATAAGCTTTTTTATAAAATTTTATGTTCATTTAAATATATATTGTTCCATTAATATTGTAATAATTTTTTAAATCAAATAATATCTATTTATTTTTATTGAATACAATTAATTAAATTTATATCCTATTTATACTATATTTTAGTAAACTATTATTTTCAGTATTAAAAAATTCTAATTTTCTAGAAACTACTTTAGTATGCATAATGATTCTCCATTTTAAACAATTAAAATATCCACTAATGAGGAATGATTTAAATTAAATGTTTAGATAACACCCACATATATATATATGAATTTAAATTTACCTGATTATGACTAATTTCTATATAGTTATTACGAGGTCATCTTTTCCTTAAAATGCATTTTGGGTAAACCATTTTTTGCGACATCGGCAAGATTAATTCTAAACAAAATTATTCCATTTCTTTGATTTTAAGGTGAAAAAATTGGTTCCATATTTCTAATAATCAAAATTTTTATCATCTAATGTTTTCAATTTAATATTTTTTCATAATTGAAAGTGACAATTGAAAAATTATTTATTATAGTAAAGGTAAAATGGGTATATTAAAGGTTAAACATAAAAAAATAAAGGTTTAAAATGATCCAAAAAAATATATAATTCATATGTTATGGTCATATTTATACCATATCTCTTATAAGGATTTAAAATTATACATTTTTTATCCTTTTTTAATTTTAAAAATGTCGGTGGCATTTTCTCTTTTCGAAAATTTAATGTATGTCATGTCCCCCATAAATAAAATGCCACCCATTCATATCCTATTCACACAACCAAAACTAATTGGTTTGAAAAAAACCCCAATAAAATCTTTACTTCATTCACAAAATTCGATGATCATTTTTTATCATAAATGATACTTATAAAGGCTATTGGTGACAACCTAAAGATATTTTCTGATGATGAGGTAACATTTTTAACTGAGCATTAAATTTTATTTATTCTCACACATAATTAAAATATTATTTAAACTTTCTAATTAATAACCGAAATATATTACATAAACTTTGATTATTTAGGTTAACTTCCTAACCAACCACCATCTCGTCCCTTCTAAATTGGGAAATTAAACATGTGATTGTGTGTATAGTGGACTACCACCTCACAAACTGACTTAATATTTTTCCACCACTATTTATCACGGAAATATATAATGATGTAATTATTTTTTATATATAATATTTAAGATATAATTAAATTTATATAATTATAATATCACATATACCTTCTTACATTCTATTCAATATAGAATATGATAACATAGCTTGTATGTACAGTGGACTAATCCCACACAAAGCGATGTGATTCATTTTTCAAGTATGTAATACATGGATGGTAATAAGGATTAATATTATTTTTATATAAGTTATTCATGAAATATTAATATTTCATGAAAAAAAATTATATCAGATACTTTCTTCCCTTACCATCCATTGAATAAATGATAATTTCATTCATGTGTGCCATAGATTACCAACTTACGAAGTGATGTAATTCATTTTCTCACTAAATATTGTAAGGTAAGGTAATAAAGGATTAATAAAATTAATATAGTATCTATATTTATGAAATTAATTTCATTCTCTATCATTAATATACAATCCACATTCTTAACTTTTCAGTTGTTAAAAAATGATAATGTCACTTTTGTGAATGTATATCCTACCATCTCCACAAAGTGTAATGATGCATTCTCCATATTGAAACATAAATAATGATTATAAAATTATATAAAATAATACATTTATAACATTAATATAATTCTAGAGATGATAGAACTACTACCAATGTTCTAGATTAGAAATTTTCATGAAAAAACATGAATGAGAAAAAAAAGAAAATTAACAATGAAAAATATTATGATAAAGAAATATTATTAATGAAAAGATGATAATATGTTATAAAGAAGATCATATATGATATTATAAATAATAATATTATTATTTTATTACTTAATACCATGTTAAAAAAATATAGGTGAGTTTAAATAGTTCTCAAGTAAAGGGAAGGATGAGGTTAGGGGTTCTTAATACAATTTCCATTCTTTTGGTTATACATAAACTTTATTAATTATATTATTCCAATATCATGTGTAAAATGAAATTTAGCATATTTATTTTTTTCATTCAAATTAGTTTTTTTCGATAAACTTTTTTTACACATAATATCAATATTTATTAACTCTCACCTCAGTGATTTGAGGTTTAAAAGGTTGTATGACATACTTTCTTATTTAAAGAACATGTTCATTTATTCACGAAATTTATTTTTAATTGTGTTCATACGTTCCATTAATAAATTATATCATTAATCCTTCATACATGATGATATTTAATGTTACAATTTATTTACTTCATCCATTGGAGTAATGATTCAAAATTATACAAATCGGTGTGTGATCTTTCATTCCCTCCATTTTTTCTGGTTGTGAATATTATCTCTCTAACTCATATTATCTTCCTTTTAATGTAATGGAATGAACATAAATTATATATATATTTCAACCACATATATACCTATATTATTATTCCATAATTTCATGGGGTAATAAATTCCTTGTTATTATCATTCAAATTCATTCTGTAGGGATGTTTTTTTTATTTTCAATGAGAAAATAGAATACAACCCATTTCATTCCGGGGTTAATTATTATATTTATTCCTTATGACTGATATCCTTATGTAGAATGGATATGAGTTTAAATGACATGAATGTGACTACTTGAGCTGAATTTATATATCCCACTAATGAACTTGTAATTTTTTAGTCTCATGAGATGCCATGAATGGGATTAGGGAGTGAACATAATCAATTGTGGGACTTTGTCCACTATAAAAAGTTATCTTGATATGTATCATTGGCTTATTATTATTTTTGTTTGTTATATTACTAACAAATTTCCGATAATTCAAAGATATTTTTATGCCTAGTTCTTTACATTATGATTCCATCATATTACTCAAGTACCTTCCCTTTTTTGATATCATGTTATACCATTGACTCTCTTGTTATGATTCCTTATAATTGTTTTACCTTACGTGGATTTTTAGCTAACCCCTTTCTTTCATGCATTTACTAGTTTATCCCATGATTATTTAAGAGCTAAAATGTATTTTAGGAACTCGTTATATATAATAAAATTAAGGATTCCCTATTTTATTATATTATGAAACTAACATTCAAAATACACTAAGCATTTACGATCCATGTTATCATTTAATAGATATTTATTTTTAAGTGTCATTTTATAATATGTGTAAAAAGTATTGGGTCCCCATAATTTTTATCATTGTAATGGTTTAGTTAACATTTGGAAATTTGGATGATAAATATTTACTTTGAACCATAGGGTAAGTATATGTTTAATGATAATCATATGTATAGGAAATAATACTAGAATTTTGGTGAATTATGGAGTGTGTGGTTTCTAAGAAATTACATCGCTATATCGATACTAAAAGTAGAAATGGTTCTAGAATACTCCTCACTAGGGGTAATAACTCAGAAAAAGGTGTGCCAATATTGACTCGAATGTTACATGGTATATAAAAATGGGCCTTTCTACACACCTGGTTTGACATTCCCATAGAAAATTTCTAGAAATTAACAAACAGTTTACAAAAAAATCATGATGGAATTGAATGTATGATAATAATATATGACATGTGTAAACCTAAATATTCTTAGGTAAAACTAAAAGTTTTTTCAAATGTTTAAAGGAATAAATATCCATTTGATATTTTAATTTATGAATTTCTAAGATGATATTGTTTAGTTTGGGATATATTTAAGGCAACATAACCCTTGGGATTCAGCTGGGTTTTAAAAAATGTTTTTTAAGAAATAATTACATTATATATCTTAGAAAAATATTAATGGAATTTTAAACCATTTGGTTTTAAACTATTTAAAATGTTAAAAAAATATTCAATTAAGATTTTTTGATTTTATGGGGAAAATAAGATATATAGAAAATATTTGTTCTTAAAAACAAATCAGATGATTAATGTTATGGGAGTGTTTTAGGAATTATATTACTATAGTTTTAGAAAAATGAAAAACTAAATGTTGGGTGACAACCCATGACATATAGTAATGATATTGGCCTTGATCCCACAATCAAAGGTTGATAATGGTGAAGCGCCTACTACTAGTCTATTTTTTGTACTTGTTATTGTGTAATTGTTTTTTCAGAAATTTTTTAGAAGATAAATATTATGTTTTTTTCAGAAACATTTTATCATATTGATATATATATATATAATCTCTTTATTTAATATATTGGATTATTTGAGAATAATTCTATCATGTTTCTGGAGCTTTAAGTTGAAGGGTATGTGATGACCTTTGAGGATAAAATATTCTTTCATATTGAGGATATTGTGGATACTTTGGATATAGAGTAACTTATTTAAGAAATTATCAAAGTTAAGCATTTGATTTTATTATAGAATATCAGATATTAATAAATTCATAATAAATTTTGATATTATGTTAACTTTTTATAAATGATTCTAGTTTTGGATAATGTCAAAAAAATAATAAATTAATTAGTTTTGTATAGTCATTTGATTTATTAGAATTTAATTTTAGTTCTTTGGGAATAATAAATTCTTCTGGAATACTCATAGAATGAACAAACAAATGATATTCTTTGTAAAAAATGATTATAGCATGAAATTATAATATTACATTAACTAAATTTCCTTGTGTTCATGATATATATGGTGAAATGATCAAACAAATTTTGGAAAATTATATTTAAATAAAAATTTTATTCATTATCGAAAAATTGATGTTCTCTTCTCTCTTAAAAATGTATAAAATTATCTCATGAATGGTTCTTCATTTTAAATACATGTTTTTATTTCCCCCCAAAAATTTTTTATGATGAAACCCATTAATGCGATGACCTTAATATTTCCATTCAACACTTTTTATGATTATGTTTTATTAATCTTATTTATTATGTAAGTTTTTACACATAATATTTTCAAATGATGAACCATCGATTTTCGTGATCAATATTAAATTTTGAGGATGTAATTTTTTTAATGGTCAGGAGTATATAAACCTAATATTTTATTAGAGGAAAAAAATATTCCATAGAAAATAATACACCCAACACAAAACCTATAGTTGAATGTAACACCTGATAAATTTATGATATATTTTTTAAAAATAAATTAAATCTATTTTATAGCTTGTGGGACATGCAACCCCAAGTCTAAACGAACTGTAATTTAGTATACTATTTTAAACTATCCATTAAATTGATGTGTATGAATTTGAATAAATAAATTAATAAAATTATATGTAATAAATATTTGAAAATTAATCTTAATGGTTATTAATAGATTTGAGATAAGATTATAAACATTTTATATAAAATGAATGGTTATATAAAAAAATTATTTATCTAAAATGTGGTCTAACCACACATTGTGAATAAAATTTCAAATAAAATTTTTTCAGTTTGAGAGAAATTTTTTTTCAAAATTAACATAATTATTTACATTATAATAATTATGTTAAATTATATTTAAATATTTAGATTTATTGGGAAAATATTAATTTGTTTGTGATTTGGGAAAAATGAAGCTTTTTAAAAAATTCTAATTTGAAAATAATAAATTATATTACATTATTATTTTATTATGATTTAAATTTAACATAACTGATATTTATTTATATTTACTCCAATTAGGTACATTTAAATCATCCTTAAAATATATTTTTTATACATTTATTTAGAGGCTTTATAACTCATTTTTTCTTTAAAACTATTTTAATGTTTTTATTGTTTTTATAATTTTTATATTTAAAATAACCCTAGATCATGAATGGTTTAAATGAAATTTTTATAAAATATAATTATAAATATAGATTTAAATTTAATTAATTTTTATTATTTATAATATTGTTGATATGAAATATTCTTCTCCTAAAAATGAATTTCATGGAAACGATTTTTTTGACCTGTCTGTATGTTTAATTTAAAATTAATTTCTTCCAAATATAAAAGTATAATTTTAAAAAATTAATTCATTATTTGGAATAATCAAAATTTATATTATTAAATTACTTGAAAATTATTTTTTACCATAATGAATAGTGAAAACAATAAAAATTATTTACAGTGGTAAAGGTGTAAATGGGTTTATCGAGGGTTAAAATAAAAATATAATTGTTACAAATTTCCCAAACCATGTAAAATTATAATTTGATGTTCATATGATGACATTATATATTTAGTGTTTCGAATATTTTATTATAGAATTTTTGAATTAGAAAATTTTTTGTCCTATCCCCCTTCTTATAAAAGTCCATCCCCTCTCATATCCTCTTACAAAATACAAAACCAAATGTAATGGGAAAAATTAACAAGTAAATTTATTAATTTTCTAATCTCTTCCGATAATTATATATTTTTCATAAAACCATCCTAGAAAGGCTTTTTTCTATACATAGAGAATATGCCCAAAGATTTTGTAGCATCTTTAAACTAGGTTTTATTATATATATTATTAAACATCTTTAAAATAGTGTTAAAACATTATTATACAATAACCTCAATATAATCCATAAAGTGAGATGTTTTTATATAAATTCATGACCTACAATTATCTCTTCCACTCTCAAATAGGAAATGGTACTATGGATCTTGTGTACGGAGGACTACCACCTCGCTAACCAATGTAATTATTTTCCCACCAAAACTTTTAATGAATTGATATAATGATGTATATAATATTTTTATGTGATATTTATTATATTAACATAATTTATTAATAATAATATCACACATAGCTTTTCACTTTTCATTCTGTAGAGAATATGGGAACAATTCCCTTGTGTAAGATGTTCTATGGCCCCATTAAGCTATGATATTTCTTCCAATATAATATATTTATAAAAGGTAATAAGGATTAATTTTATTATGATATTTAATATTAATAGTATATTAATAATTTTATCAAATATATATCATATACCTTTTTACGTTAACTTGCAATGAATAAATGCTAACATTAATAACTAGTACAGAGGACTACCACCTCACGAAACGACGTGATTCATTTTTCCCAACCATTTTACATGGAAGGTAATAAAGGATGAGTAAAATGAATATGTGTGATATATATGAAATTATATTAATTTTGGGAAATTAATATACAATTCAATTCCTTATACAATCATTAGTATAAAAAAAAGATGATGTCACTAATGTGTACATACGTCATACCATCTTCACAAAGCAATGTGATTAATTTTCCATATTCAAAATTAAAAAATTATTATAAATATGTATCTGACAAAAAAATATTCATAATAGTAATATAATTATATTATTGACTTAACTATAACTTATTTCTGAGATATATAATATTCATGATAAAAAATGAATTTGAAAACAATATAGTTAAGCCCTAAAAATATTAATAATGAAATATTGTAAACTAAAGAATGATATGATGTTATAAAATGGATCATATTTGATATAATAAATATTAAAATTATTTTAATATAAGTTAAAAATCGTATAAAACCATTATATAGGTGGTTAAAGAGAAATCAAATAAAAAGATTCATGGTGTAATGGGTTCAATAATTAAATTTCCATTCATTGGCTATATATCTACTTCATTAATTTTATTATACTAAGATAATGTGTAAAATTAAATTTGATTATTTTATGTCATATTTACGCATTTATTTGTGTGAATATAAATTATTTAGATAGAATTAACTCATGTATTAACTCTGAACTCAATGGTATAACCTTTTTAAGGGTTTCATCTAATAATTACTTTTTTGATACACATGTTCTTTTGGGAAAAAATTATTTTTAATGGTGTATATACTGATTATTTACAGATTATATCAATTTTAATTTGTACTTCATCAAATTTTAGGATTTTATAAATCTGCATCGTCGATCAGAATGATTATTCAAATGTTACCAAAGCAATAAGATATTTTTCTAACGCACCCTTTTCATCAGGTTAAGAATATTATTTATCTAACTCAATTTCTCTATATCAAAAAGATATAGAATTATTTATCTTATATATATTACTATCACATGTATACTTAGATTATTATACCTTAATTTTATGTTCTAATGCATTCCTTAAAAAAATATCTCAAATTATTTCTATAAGGAAACACTTTCAATTTTGTTATCAGTCAAGATTATGTAACCCCATTAATTTCATTTTTTATTGGTATGTTTATACCTTATGATTGATATCCATATTCTGAATTCTTATAAACATTCATTAAATGGATTTAATGGGTCTTCCAAATGTTACATATTCCTCCAATGCATTTGGTATTGTTTTAGTATCATCAGACGTTATACGTGGGATTGTGAAGTGAACCAAATCTATTATGGGACTCGATCAAGCATCTAATGTTATCCAACAAGTTATTATTTACTTATTACTATGTACAATTTTATCTTTCCACCACATTTCATGTTATTCCATTATATTATAACACAATGTTTTTTTTTATTTTTCAATTTGATGACTCATGTGTCTTCTCTTTTATGATATCATGTTATACCTTTCACTCACATGATATATTACCTTATAATTTATATTATCCTACTATGATTTTTATCACCCCCTTTCATTCATGTATTCCTTAGGTTATCCATTTCCGATTTATTATCTCAAATTTATTTCAGAAACTCCAGTGTAGAATATATCAATGAGGTTGTGTATTAGTTTCATTTTATGTTTTATGAGCCTAGTATTTCAAATACATTAGTATTTTATGATCCATATGTCTTATTAATGGATATTTATATTTAATAATCATGAAATTATATGTGAAAAATGGATTGGAAAATCATATAAACTATATAACCTCAGAGATCACATTGGTTCCATCCTTAATTTAAAATCTAAACATATTTTCGTTTATCTAATAGTGTATTCATTTTTGTCTAACCATAAATTATTTTAGTTCATATTCCATCAAATCGAACTAGTTTTTACCATTTCTATAGTTAATTCCAATGATTATACCCACAATGTTCTTTAATTATCCTTAATTATTTATCACTTTCTTAAAAACACACATTTTGACTTCTACATTTAAATTAATATTTGAATTCTTTATTTCCAAAATAACACCCATTGGTTTACAGTGGTAGAACCATTACCCATTATGGAAATGCAAAAACATGTCTTGGGACATGTCCCAGTGGAAAAATTATTTAGGAAATATTATGGACCTTTCACTTTGAGAACTTGTATTTTGGTCATCCTTATCATATTTACCTCGATTCAAAATATTATGAAATTAGAACCCTCCTATTGAAAAATTTCTGAATGGCCATCCTCGATATAATTATCAATTTATATCTCAGTTAAACCTATATGATTCAAAATTAACCTCCCCCCACTTTCCTATTTTCAAGTTAATTTTTAACATCCTTTTTGTTGCATCCCCATGAATATTTATTTTTAGTTTGGTTGAAATAGTCTTTCTGAATATCATCCAAACCAGTTTCCAATAATCATTCTACCTTTTCTAGTGAGTGATGTGACATTGTATCCCAAAACTATACACCATTATTATTCAAACTAACATAATGTGGAATTATATTCTATTTTATCTTATTTCATACATGAGGAATGACTTTCATGTTCTTATATTTTTTAGATGATTATTAAATTTCCATGATTGAGATTCATTAATATCTGTTGCAGGGGTTACATACACATTCTGTTATTATACATGAATAAAAATTGCACATTCATCCATAGGTTGGAACCTCTTATAAATATTAAAACATGTACAACAAAACTGAATTCAATGACTACTTGGGCATGTTCATCCTCTTCCAGGAGAATTATATTGTTTTTATAGCCTCACCAGCTCCTCCATCTTGGGATTCCCTTATTCCCACACCCAGGTTCCTTTAACATAAAGATTTTCCGTATGATCCATTCACTCCACTACCTTATTTTTTTAATGTGAGAACTCATTCATAGTAGTTTCTAGCTATGTACAATGGATAATTACTAAATATTACCTTTTTAAGGTGGGTACCTATAGCTAATGATTTAGAGTTAACTATGAAATCTCATGTTGAATAATCCATAGTGTTATAAAATTTTGGGCCTACGACTAGACCATGATAGATTTTTTTGATGTGGTCCCATTCACCCTCACTCAAAAAAGAATTTATTGGACATTTCATTGATTTAATGGTAGTTCACCCCATATATCTCTAATTTTACCAACTAGTTCTATTGATTTTTCAAACATACACATATCTAATATTATTATGTTAACGTTACAAGCCCCCATATTTTCATCCAAACCCTTTGACAGATCACATATTTACCATAAATAGTACCAGTACAAAATTTTACCATCTCTTATAGGGAATATTCAAAATTGTATAATTTATCAATTATTGTTGATGGGTGATAATATAAATATTTGACATTGATAGTTTTCATGATATTGTTGATGATATTATTTCATGGTTCCATAAAAGTGGGTAGGAACATTGCCCTAAAAAATGAGAGGTTCTTTATGGTATATCAGTTTATTATGGTATTATTCCACCACTAACATTATGGAATATTCTGCAACATGATATGTGGCTTCATTAAGCTTCTACTCTTCTACATTCCCCACCAGGTCTGTAGAAATATCCTCTTATCCTTTTAGAACCCTAGACTCTTTCTCCACCATGGAGTTTAAAAGATCTAATTGATGTGAGACATTATTTCATAAAATAGTTTAAAAAATATATATTAATTTTTGTCTATCCTACTTACAATTATTGGAAATATTATATCCTCCTCTACTATAAAAACAAGGAATATGGGTGCTCATTTTAATTCCATTACTGCATCATTTAGTACATTAACTCCTATGGAATTATAACCATAGTATATAATTCGGGAACCCTATGTATCAATAGGTAACCAATAGGCCATAGTAAAAATATCCTTAACCTATCATGTTTTCTTAATAATGAAAAAATTTAGTGAATCGGTGCACATAGAACATTCAGTTGGGAAGTCGATTTGACATTAACTTTGAAGCCCTAAGGAAGAGGAATTTTTTGCACCCCTATTCATTGTATGTATTCCATGTCATTCATGGTTAGTGATATGCCCAAATAATTAAATGGAAATATCTATTGAACCACCAGGAAGGCTGTGGTGTCAAGTGATATTCTTTTAACATCAGGGACACTTAGGATCTTCCCAAAATCCTTCCTTTATGCATAACATCAGGGTTGTTCAGGATTTTAAACACTTGATTAACTATATATAAATAAGTATAATAATTCAGTGCTATTTATATTATATAAATGGAAACAAGATAGTTACAATATTTAGTGTCACCTGGTGAGAAGAGATAGCACCATCCTCCCTCGAATATGTGATCTTATCACCCTCTGCGAGGGATTCACTTTCCCAACATCACTACTATAGGATTCATTGTTCATAGGGTCCATCTATGTTTTATCCTTAGGTGACCCAATATCCACTTATTCTTAATCAATAGTTCCTTATTGAATTATCATGATCCAATTAGTAAACATTACCTCTTGGTTATATTATTACATTGATGCATCCAAATCGTATATTTAGGCCTTTATTTCTAACTAGGTAACTACAAATTAGGCACTAACAAACTTGATGTCTGGTAAGTATCATCTTAGTCATCTAAATCTACCTTTTACATCCACCTCCATATGAATAAATTCAATATATTTTCACATGTTTTACATGATTTTAAGAATTTGTAATTTTATAGTATATCGTTTTTCAATTATAAATGATTTCTCATAGCCATTATGGGAGAATATTAAAAGATATGATAAGATTATCCCTATTATCTGAACAATTTCATGGGTTTCCCCACAACTACATCAATAACTCCCTTTGAGGTTTCACATTGATGTTTATCAATAGGTAATTGATTTTCTTTATCCGAAACTAATAATTATGAATCCTTCATCTTTAGTTGGTGGGTTTCTCAACAGGTGGTCTATTATCCACCCTATCCCCCTGATATGATGATCGTTTATATATTTATGGAACGTGCTGCCTAAATATTTCCCCTGGATATGTTATTGTCCATATTTGTGTGGAGTTATAGTTAAATATTTTTGGGGTATCAATTTTTTTAATTACAGCCCCAACACATATTTTCTCCAAATATTTTATCGACCAGCTATTTTAAATAAAAAATGGGTTCTTCTCTTGGAAGAATCTTATATAAACCAAAAAAGTGATCCACTTAGGGAACCAGAACATACATGAAAATAGCATTGATTTTATGGACCAAAGATTATTTTATTATCAATGTGTGAAGACAATCCTCCAACACTAATTCCCAACTGATATTTCTTATCGTCAATTATTTTGTTGTATTTATCTATTAATTATTTAGTTATAGTGTTGAATGATATTAATTTGAACATATTATGTAAACTCATCTTGGATGTAAGCTAGATGTTCTCATCCCCCAAAGGTTTCACCCCAAAAACGTACATCTTAGGTGGTCGTATTCTTTTATCTATGAGTTTGATGGTGTTCAAGAACATGTAACCCCTGAATCAATATGTGAACCACCCAAATAAGATTTTAAATGAGTCACATTAACATAATAGAATGTCCCTCTAGCTCACATATGATAAAAATCATATAGATTTTTGAGTACTATGATAATGGGGTTGATCAAATGTCAATACACTAACTACACTAACATCAATAATTTGTCAAACCTCACCGCCTTATGATCTTCCATGAAATATAGAAACCATCCAATGAGGAATGACAATTGGAATCCTTCTAAACATGGGTTTGGGGTTATCCTTTCATTCACAAGGAATCCAAACTCTATGTACTAGAATATCTCTAGTGAGAAACTTTAAGATCATAGATAAATTTATTCATAGAGCCCTATGAACTATTGTTCCACACCTTTACCCTCCCCTCATGAATTTATAGAAACATCTAGAACCACATCTTGAATGGCATTTTTGGATATAGGCCTAACTCATCTCAATTATCTTCTCCTTATTCCAATAGTATCACCTTATTAGGAATATGGGTGTGTTATACATCCAAAAATATATTTATTAAAAGAAATATCATGTCACATATCTCAAAAATAATCTGAATCCATAAAATATTTTTTAGCTTCTACATGTTCATCCCGGCCTCACTCTGGTTTAGTTGAATGGTGCTTTTGTCTAGTAACGATTGAGTCAATAACTTTAGACTGAAATTTATGTGACATCATACATGAATTTTTTTCCCATACATTATTATATATTATAAAAACTTTTCAAATATCACCAAACATCTCACAGTTTAGTCACACTCAGAAGTTACATTCCCACTAATCATTGAAACATACTACTACGTATAGATCCCATTAGGTTTTCTAGTACATCTATTTCTATATAATACTAGCATGGAACCTGGTTGAATACCTATGAGGTGAATTCTTATTTGGTGTTACATAATTGTTGAAAACATATTTTGTATTTCACAATGTGTGTTCTTGTAACACCCCATTCTTCCATGATATGCTTCTCTTTAAAAAATACAGTAGTGTGTGTTGTATGGAACTTCGAGTTCTAACACACCACAACCAATCAACCAAACCATTATGAATAGTAATACCCACATTTTTAAATTTTATAAATTTTATCCTTCAAAATGGACTTCATTTTTGGATTCGTAATATTGAAATTAGCTTTGGGTGGTATTTTGGAATTTTTCTGAAAAATTTCAATTTTGATGAATAGTGAAAGAAACAGAGTTATAGTTTAAAACTGTATTTTTATTTAAATAATTAATTATTTTATTTAAATAAATTAATATCAAAATAGTTAAATAATACCTATATATGTTCAATGTAATTAATTGGATATGTTTTGTAATAATATTATATATATGTTAAAGTTTATTGAACTTTTCACTTTCTTTTACCCACCTCTTAGGAGCATTGGAAAATTTACATAAAACATAATTTTACCGCTTCTGTTAGTTTAATTTCAAGAATTGGAGAGACATGGTCTATATGAGTAAGTAAAATGTGGTTTAATAAGATGAAAATATTTTTTTTGGTGAATCGTAACTTTTTTACTTTTATTTACCACAGTTTTAAGTAAATAGTGTAATTAAGAGTAAAATAATAATATTATTACTCTGAAACATGTAATTAATATATTTCAAAAGTATAATTTTTCCAATAACTACCTTAGGAATATAATATGATCCTTTAGGTCGACATGGATTAGATTAGGACATTTATTATTATTTAATTAAAGGAAGAGTTAAAAGTGTTAAATTCAAAGTTTAATAACTAAAACATTTTTAATATAGGGTTACACATGAGATAAATTCAACAATAAATATTCATTAGAAATATAAAAATATTTCCTACATAATGGTATTTTATTTTTATTTTTAGACATTAAATTAATTAATTTATGATTGACACAATGACGATGAATTAACTACCTAATTAATGAAATAATAAAATAATTCATATTATAAATATCCAAATAAATGTAATTTGAGACTTTTTATAAATTACAGTAATTTTTTAGTTTACTATGACATGTTAGGGTTGGTTAGATTAATTTTTTAAGAAGTAATAATGTTGTTATAAATTTATCAAAAACAAAATACCAAATAGTGTCAAAATTGACATAAAAGATTTTTCAAAACAAATATTATATTATTAATTGATATTCTATTCCTAAAAATCTAAGGATCATAAAAAAGACTTATATAATGATCGGTGTATCATTAATGAATCACTTGGGGATCTCTTATAAGTTTATAGTATGTTTATTAACCATATAATATAAAAATACAAAGAGACACGGTAAATGTCAAACTATTTAACAAATAGTTAAATCTAAAAGATAAAGTTAATATAGTACCCCAAACATGTGTAAAACATATTGGTTGAGTGGTTTTAGAACCATCACCACATTATCCTTTAAATAAATTATTTTTTATCCATTAGAAACCTAAAATTATTTTGTTATAAAATAATATTTCTAGGATTTCCTATGGTGCCCCCACCCCTCTTATAAAAGGGAACTCTCCCTTCTATCTAATTTACACCTTCAAATCCATTTGGATCGGCCAAAACCTACCTAAATACCCTCTCAACTATTCTCCCTTAATCATAGTGGCCTTAATTTAGTCATAATTCCATCATATGGATCCCTTTTTATCAAATCAAAAGGAAGAACTCGAAGAAGAGGTAAATATTTCATCACCACATTCAAGTTTGTTTCTTCTTCCACTCCCACTTTCATTTTTGTTTCCATTATAAAATAATAAATCCAGTATATTCTATATACTGTGATGTTATTATCAATATGGTACCACAATATTCATCATTCTATCCATACTTTGAATGACATGTCACCAAACGTGCATACGTACGGATTACCATATCCACGTCGTGGTGTAATTGTTATTCAATACATTATTATTTGGATGGGAATAATAATGATTTGTAATTGCTGTAAATAACAAATATAACATGATAATTATTCTTTATATATGATATAACAACCAATTATATATTATTTTAATATCAAAAAATATATATTGTTGTTCGTGTGTACGTACGGATTAATGTGTCCACGAATGCGATGAGATTCATTCCCCATTGTATCCATTCAAGAATAATTTTAATTAGATGATTAAAAATAATGTTTAAAGACATAATATCATTATTAATATGAATAAGATACATCCTATCCATAAAAAACATTAATTACTTAAGAATTCATATAACGGAAAATGAAATAATTAACACTTGAAAGAACGATAATACTAAGATATTATTAACAAAGAAATGTTAAAAGATTATATATGATATCATATTAATATATATTATTCTTGTATAATATAAAAAAAATTAATTCACCATTATATAAGAGGATAACCTACCCTCGACCAAGGAAAAATAAAAGGTAAGGGTTAGGTCCTCAATCTATTTATTATTCGAGGTTGTTTTTATGTAAGTATCTACTGGGACCTCTTTATCATCCACATCCATGTTTCTTAAAAATGTATTCCAAAATATTTTTAAGATTTACTAGACTTTGGTTTAATGTCAATTATACCCTTGCATGAATTTTATAAGATGTTTACAATGTAATCTTTCAGTTGTTTTCCAAATAAGGTACTTTATGACCTTTTCGACAAAATTAAGGTAAGAATGTTTTTTTAACTAATACGGTGGGTGCAGCTATTTTCCACCATTATAACATCGTCGAAGCTTTCCTTCCAATATTATAATAATATTTTCAAATATAAATGTTTTCCTCTATAATTATGTGACTTTAAATGATTTCAAAATATAAAGAGATATTTCTCTAAAAAGGTTTTGATTTAATCAATTTTAGTATCCTTTGATGGATTTTAAGTTTTTTTGAAGTTGATTTATTATGATACAAAACTTCCATATTGTATTGAAGTTTTTGTGATATGTATGACTATTTATGTGTGATTTCATACCATTCATGGTTTATGGATAAAGTATTGATATTTCATATGACAATTTTAATATGAATGTTTATGTTATGTTTAAACCATTTCATATGAGGAATGCATTGGACATAGTAAGTGATGGGTGGAGCTCGTTATAGCTCCACAATGCATCAATAGGTCTCATGAGACAAACTAGTGTCTTGGAACAAGGCCTTAACAAAATATAATTTCTTTTTTTGGCACAATTCCTTGACTACATGGCTATGAAATTTTGGCATTACGCATTCAATTATTATAAAAGTGGCTATTGATATTTCATATGATTATTAGACTAGTATAATATCAATGTGAGTATGTAAATGGAATTATTTTGATTTATATTTTCCATATTATGATGAATTTTATGTTGATAAGGCTTTTGTTTTAGTTTTATACAATTCCTTAAAAGTTTATGCCTATTTAAGAAAGATTCTGCTAAATTGTTAACCTTAATGAGCATTTGAGCACACCCCTTTCTTTGTTTAATTTTTTCCAGGATGCAAAAAAGTACATTATGACTAACCATCAGGGATAGTCCATGGGATCTTAGTATTGTATATGGAAAAATATTTTTTATTTTTACATTATATGATGTTATGTAAACCTTATGAATGTTTCTAGTACTTCCAAGGCATCTAAACTAATAGGTTTTTTAGACTTTATATTTTGTGACCATGCCAATGTGATGTAATAATGCACCAACTCTAAGTTAATAGGGTCGGGGTGTTTTAGTTGGTATCAAATGAAGTTTAGTACAAACATTAGAATCCAGATTTGGATAAACTCTGATTACAGCACATAGCTCTAAGATGGACTTTGAGGATTAGTATAGACGAACATCCATTAATTTTGGTATTGTATATATTTTTTTTATTTTTCCAAGAAATATATCTCTGTCTGGATACAAACAGGTAGAGGCAGCTTTGGAACAGATGTACATAGGGGTAAGACTCAAAAACACTGCTTTGAGCTAGACTTGAATGGGAACTAGTGCGCGACAACAGGCCTTGCTGCACTCATGGTTACGACACTCCCAGGGGATATGATTAGGATAATTCTAATTTTCATTAAAAAACATTATGAAATGTTTATGAATATATAATTCCTCAAATAAATTTTTTTTTATGATTATAGATTTTATCCATAAACTTGTAAATTTATGTTAAGTGTTTTACATGTTTGGAATTATTTATTTCGATTCATAAACTAATCTAGTTTATGACATTATTAAGAAATGGAAACTAGTGGATGGAATGGAAATTGTATCCATGCACATACTTCATGTAAGGATTTACCTCCTACTCAAGATAATTATAGTGGAGTGGTGATGCAACCGGTGCTGATCAGCTAATCACCATACTAGGACAAGTCACTCAGGTTATGAATAATAATTATACTCGTATGGTTCACCCTGATCCAAAGTGTGGTGGATCAATGTTAGATGACTTCATGAGGAAAAAAATATCAAAATTCAATGGGGGTAAAAATCCACTAGTAGCTGAGAAATGGATAAAATCCATAGATAAAATATTCAACATATTCGGGAGTAGCGAAAGGGAAAAAGTATTCATGGATGTTTACCACCTCAATGGAGATGTTGATCAATGGTGGTCATTGATTCAAAATAGAAAGGAAGATGATTAATTATCAAATATCAAATAGAGAGAGTTTAAAGAAATTTTCTTATAAAAACAAATTCCTCATGACCATCGAGCAGATATGGAAAGGCGATTTCTGAGTCTCAGATAAAAGGAGGATGATAATGTCGCAAAGTATAAAGATTACATTATAAGGTTACCGAGGCATGCTGTAGATTATATTAATAACCCAAAAAAGTAAGATTTATCATTTCTTCAATGGCATAAAACCATTTCTCCATCGAGCATTAGTCTCACAATCCTTCTCATCGAATGAAGATATTGTCTCATGTGCTATCAAGACAGAAAAAGAATTCTCTAAGTCTTATGACTTTAAAGCAAATAAAGAGAAGAAGAGATATGTTGAACACTATGGAAATGGAAATAAGGGTAAGAAGGTAAAATTTGAATATCCATCTTGCAATAAATGTGTGAAGAAACACCCAGGTACTTTCTTGAAGGAAATTGGAGTCTTTTGCATGTGTGGTGAAAAAGGACACCAAGCTTGTGATTGCATGGGGAAGAAAGTGGTTGTCGATGTTGAATTCTACAATTGTAGAGAAAGAGGTAATTATGGAAATGAATGTCCTAAGCATCAGGGTAACTTACCTCAGAAAAGGCCACGATATCAAGTCCATGCTTATGTTATCACTACTTCTGCAGTTGAATCTTTGAAATACATAGTGGCAGGTAATTTAATGGTTTCCTCATGTTTAGCAAATGCATTATTTGATTCTGGATCATAACAATTTTTTATATCATCCCAGTTTACTTTGAAAATTAGATATTTCCAATTTGATTTAACAAGATAGTTTTCAGTCAAAACTCTTAAGGGAAGTATCATTTTCACGACCCGCCCTCGGGGTCCGTGCCGTGACTACCCCAAGCCCGCCTTCCATAGGCCAGGGGCTGGCGACTAGCACCAAGGCGTAAATCCCGGTAAAAAGGGAAGGCATTTCCTTTGTAAAGTAAACAAGCACCACATAGTAAGCAAGAGGAAAGGTAAACACTAAGTAAAAACAGAGTACAACTGAATGTGCAGAAAAGTAAATGGGCCAGTATACAAACCCAAACTGAAGTAAAGTACAACTCGAAAGGGAAAACAGCAACTGTAATGTAAAATTCGCTACACCGAGTTGTCCACTAGAAATCCCACCTGAAGGGTGGGTACAGATAGCTCCACTACTCCCCGGGTGCCGTCGTCCGCTCCGAGCATGTCCCGCCTAGTGGTCCACCTCCAGGTACTGTCCTGCTCTACAAGCCTCAACCACGATCAACAATGTCCGTTGTCTGCAAACAACACAACGTAGTGCGGGCATAGCTCGTGCAGGGGTGAGTATAAGCTACTCAATAGGGACCCCAAGACACCTAAAGGTCTCCCGAAATACACAAAGGAAAATCCACAAAGGAAAGATAAAATCACGAAGTAATAACCGACACTGCTTAGGTATATGACCATACATATACATAAGTCATCAATTCCAATACGCTCCAACCTCCGAGTCCAAGAACAACTTTGTCCACACATGAAAGTATACGTATTCCACACAGGAAAGCAAACGAAATCGACACAGGGGAGCAACAGGATTCAGCTCACACAGGTATACTTTTTAGGTAGACGATAGAGATGATCACTGATCCATCTAAGTCGTCGCACCCACAAATGATCGATAGGTACTAACCCCCGCAAATACCCACACAGGATCGAACCCACACAGGATCTATAGTCGCTAGTTCACACTGGACCACTGAGCGCAGACCCACACAGGATCAGACCCACACAGGATCGGTAGCACTGATCCACACAGGATCGGTAGCACTGATCCACACAGGATCGCTGAGTGATGTAGTCGTCGTCGTCGAATCCACTAAGGATCTCTGCACTGTCATCGCCGCTGTCACAGTAGCAATCGCAGCCAGCTCTAGGGTTCCCGCACACAGCAAGCTCGTTCGGGAGGGTCCACTCCACGAGCCGAGAGGCTGATACATCAACTGTCACAAAGTCCAGAGTTGATGTATCCAAAAGTTCCGTATCGTCAACAGGAACTCAACACAACAGACGGCGCGTCAATCGGACTCCCGGTCGGAGAGTTATTGGCTTTTTCGTCCCAGGGGCCCGGTTGATTTTTAAGGCAAAACCAACCCGACCGTACTCCACCTGCGTCCAAACCTCGGGAGGAGAGTGCCAAAAGATCCGTCTCACTAAGAGTAACTCAACAAAACTGACGGCACGTCAATTCGGACGTCCGTAGCTCAAGATATGAGTGTTTCCGTTCCGAGGGCCCGGTTGGTTTCGTGTACGAACCAACCCGGCCGAACTCAAAGTAATCTGAAACCTTGATTGCGATATACCGAAACGCCCATCTCGATCCAAGGATTGCATCGCCGCATCGTTTGGATGTCCGTAGCCCAGGTTATGGGCATTTGAATCCAAACTGCTCGGTAACGGGGGTTTCGGGCCCGGGCCGTCCCGGCCCGAGACTCCCCGGTTGGCCCGAACAGGGTCGACCCGCCCCGGACAGGGTCGCCCCTGCCCGGCATGGCCCAGCCAAGAGCAGGCCCCGCCCGGCGCGGCCCGGCTCAGCTTGGATAGGCCTGGCGGACCGGCCTGGCACGCCGGTTCGGCGCAAAGCAGCGCGCTGGGCACGCTGCCAGCTCGGCCGAAGGCCGAGCTGATTGGAAACGGGGGGCAGCCTGCCCCCCCTTTGTGAAACCGGCCCCCCCCCATCAATATGTGGGGCCGTTTATTGGCAGGCTGGGGCAATTAATTCTCCCGGTTTGCCTCCCTTCCAGCTGGCCGCTGGTCTTCTCGTTCCGCCGCGGCCCGGAACCTGCTGCGGCCTTCGTTGTCTGGCGCGGTGTGACGGCACCGCACCCCTCCGCTGCGGCCCCGCTCTGGCCATGGCGCCTTCAACTTTCTTCTACGTGGCGAGATGGCATCGCGTCCTCAAATTATTTTACGATGCGGCGCGACGGCGCCTCGCGTTTCTTGCCGTGTGATCTTGAGCGGTGCGACTGCACCGCGCCACACCCGATTCAGTCCACAATAGAATCAACATAAAAAAGGAGGAGGGTTGGCCGTGTTCATGCGGTCCGGACCCCTCGTGTTATTCGCTAACAATTGGAATAATTTCACGAAGAAATAATCACGGTTATAAATCATGAACAAAAGAATAAAATAAACCCCTACCTCGGATACAAGTGCGGAGCACGTCAACAAGCCGCGGAAGACAAGCGTCACGTAGGTCGGGCGTCGCGGAAGTCGAACTTCGTTTTCGTTGACGTCGAGGTGTGTCCGAAGAGGTACGTCGCTGGAGTATCTTCGTAAGCTGATGAGGATAATCCGAGGAGGAAACGGCGTCTCCTTTCGTTGACACGGGAAGAAGATCGACGAAACGGCATCGTCGATCTTCGGAAACACACCGGCTACGAAGAAAGAGAGAAGTGGCATTCTTCGTCAGAGCTTAAGTGTTCTTCGTGTTCTTCGTCAATGTTGAAGAAGGTGGAGAGAGCTTCTCAAAACCTCTCAAGATGGCTAAGGAGACCATCCAAAATAAAATAAGCTAAGGCTTATTTTATTTTCACAATTAAACAACTTGAATTTCAAAAGTTTGAAATTCAATCAACTCAACTCAATTAATTATCCAAGTTATCAAGTTTAATAAAAGAGGAGTAATAGGGAGTTTAAAAAGAGGAGGTGAAGTGTTAGGGTTCGTGTGGGACCCACCACACTTAATCCTCTCAAGGGAGGTTAAGTGGATGTGGGTCCCACCCCCAACTCCCTTTGGGAGGTTATAACCAACCTGGTTAAAAATAAATTGTGTTTCCACATTTTATTTCATTTCATTTTAAATTCCCAAAAACAAACTCCCAACCCGCATAAAATGAAAATTCGGAAAAGGTCTCCTTAAGAGAATATCGGCGCTGCGAGTTCATCGGTGCCCTCGGAATTCAATTCCGGGCACCGGTTCAAATGTTAGAAATTCCCGCTCGTTCGTTCACTGAACGTACCTGAGCCAAACTTCGAAAATTGATTCCGGGCACTCCAGGCTTCGGAATCAGGTGCCGTTAGAAACCGCGTTCTTGTAAAATTACAAAGAAAATTAAGAAACAATTTCCCTTCAATTTTACGGGTCTTTACATTACTCCCACCTCAGGCATTTACGTCCCCGTAAAGATAAATCAAAACTAGAGAAACAAATGAGGGTACTGAGCATGCATCTGAGCCTCCTACTCACATGTGCTCTCCTGGGGGTTCCCGTGCTGCCATCTGATACGCACAAGAGGAATCGACCGCCCACGTAGGACCCACTCTTTTCGATCCTCTATCTCCACCGGGACCTCCGAGAAAGTCTCCCATCGTCAACGTCAATCTCTCCATGGTCAATGATGTGTGTCGGGTCGTGCACGTATCTCCTCAACTGAGACACGTGGAAGACGTCGTTCACCCGGTGTAACTGAGGTGGTAGAGCCAAGCGATAAGACACATCGCCAATCCTACTGAGGATCTGGAAGGGTCCGATGAAGCACGAAGATAACTTGCCGCCTCGGCCAAATCACTGTATACCACGTCGAGGTGAGACCCGCAAGAATATGTGGTCTCCATCCTCGAACTCTAGTGGCCTCCATCTCCTGTCAGTGTATGACTTCTGCCGGCTCTGAGCTGTCCTCATCTGCTCCTGGATGACCCGGACCTTCTCTGTCATGGCCTGGACCATCTCCGGTCCAACAAGTGCTGACTCACCAGGGTCTGTCCAGCACAAAAGAGATCTACATGGTCGGCCATACAATGCCTCGTACGGTGCCATCCCGATGGTGGAGTGGTAGCTGTTGTTGTACGCAAACTCCACCAAGGGTAGGTGGTCCTCCCAGCTACGACCAAAGTCGAGGACACATGCGCGGATAATGTCCTCGAGAGTCTGAATGGTCCTCTCCATCTGACCATCTGTCTGAGGGTGAAAGGATGTGCTCAGACGTATCTGTGTCCCGAACTCCTCCTGCAACCCCTTCCAAAGCCGGGAAGTAAAGCGAGCATCTCGATCGGAGATGATAGATGATGGCACACCGTGAAGCCGTACAGTCTCTTGAATGTAGAGACGTCCCAAGCTCTCCACTGAGCCCTACTCTCTGATGGGTAAGATGTGATCCGACATGGTGAGTCGGTCGACAATCACCCAGATGGAGTCGTGACCTCTGGAAGTGCGTGGATGTCCAGTCATGAAGTCTATAGATATCTCGTCCCACTTCCACTCCGGGACCTCCAAGGGCTGTACCAAACCTGCCGGTACCTGATGCTTAGCCTTCACCTGCTGGCAGGTGAGGCTTCGAGAAACAAACTCTGCCACAACCTTCTTCATGCCCGGCCACCAGTGCAATCATCTGAGGTCCTGGTAAATCTTCGCCACTCCAGGATGTACCGCCAAAAGAGAAGTGTGAAACTCTCTTAGCAGCTCCTCTCGCAAAGTGACTGGTACCATGGTACGTCCTCTGAAAAAGATGTCGTGCTCTGCTCCAAGGGAGAAACCATCAGGTTCCTGTCCCGAGAATATTTGTGAACGCCGTGTCTCACAGTCAGCGTCCTCACGTTGTGCCTCTCTGACCCACTACAGTAGTGGAGGGGTGACTGTGAGAGAATGAAGGAAGGTTGCTCCATCTCTATCCACGAAGGATATCTGCAAAGAGGATAGCTGCTATGTCGCCTCCTCAAGTAGATGAATTCATGTCCTCCTGCTGAGGGCATCGGCTACTACGTTCCCCTTCCCAGGAGTATAGACTATCTCAAAGTCATAGTCCTGGACGAACTCGAGTCATCGCCACTGACTCGGGTTCAGGTCCTTCTGCGAGAAGATATACCTGAGACTCTGATGATCAGAAAAGACTGTAAAGCGCTCGCCAATCAGATAGTGTCACCATGTCTTCAGAGCGAAGACCACTACTGCTAACTCCAGGTCATGGGTAGCGTAGTTCTACTCTTGCAGCCTCAAATGTCATGATCCATAGGTGATCACTGCCCGCTCCTACATCAAGACACATCCGAGTCTGGTCCCTAATGCATCGCAGTAGACTACGTACCCTACTCCCTCCTCAGGCAACCTCAAGATAGGTGTGCAGGTTAATCTTTTTCGTAGCTCTTGGAAGCCTTACTGACATCTGTCTGACCACACAAAGGGTTTCCCATTCCTCCTTAACGTTCTGCAAAGCTGAAATGATTTCTCATTTGCCGAGAATTGAAATCTTGTCTCATCCCCTGGATGAACCACATTCCTTGCCTAATACAGTCAATCCCATCATGATTTGTTAATTCATGGCATGGATGACGTCGTAAGGCCTCGACGCTTCTACCAAGAGATCCAACCGTTACTCTCGCCTCCAAGGGTTGAGTCACACTGTCGGCATCAGTGTGTGGTCACTGGTCTCCTCCAGTAAGAATCTCGCAGGTTAGGGTCAAGTCAATAGTTTTTAATAGGCACCTCTTAGTAAAAACAAACAAAAGACAAGAAAGAAAAAGTCACCAAAGCAAGTGTCTTTTATTACTTCAACTCAAAGTACAAGGACACAAGGAAACACAAACTACGAAGCTAGAGGCATTATGGGAAAAGGCCTCTATGCCTGGAGCTAGTACCGCACTAGTCCACCTGCTTCCGGAGCTCTATGATCGTATGCTTCAACTGCCTGAAGTTGTGCTCTCCCCTGAGGTCGGAGTGGACCTCCTGGTGGTGGTGGTGGTAGAGCCTCAAAGTGTCGTCCACCACCTGCTACTCGGCCAGCTCATCTGCCTCATCCGCCTGCTCCCTGCGGACCGCCACGGTCGAACCTCTACCTCTTCCTAGGTGGTTCCTCAACCGTCTGCTGCTCCTCTGCATGGTGGGTCGGGCAGTCATGAGCCTTGTGGCCCTGCCCGCTGCACGAGTAGTACTGCCTGCCCCTCGAAAGACTGGCTCCGTGCTGTGTGCCCCGCACTGCTGAGCCAGTGTCCTGAGGTCATCTGCCTGAAGGTCTGGTCTGCTTGGACCGCTGAGTCATCCGTCGACAGCCTACTGCAGAAGACTCTGCTATGTTTTTCCCTACAGTGGGTCTCGGCGCTGGTGTAGACATAGCAAGGAAGCTCTCGATCAAAAGGGCCCGCTCCAGTACTCCCGTCTGAGTCGGAATGCTTAGGGAGATCAGTGATGCCCTGATATCGTGTCTCAATCCCTGCTCGAAGGTCTGGGCCCGGAAGAATGGGTCTCGTACCATGTCGGTCGAGTAGCGCGAGAGATCGGTAAATCTCACCGAGTACTGAGTGACTGTCATGATGCCCTGCCGTAGCTGAAGAAGCTCCTGGATACGCACCTCACGAAGGGTGGCTAGGACGAACTCAGAGCGGAAGAAGCTCTCAAATTCCATCCATATAAGAGATTCCTCATCGTGCACCAGGAGCATCAAGATCCACCATCGTCCTGCTGCTGTGTGCATTAGGCTCGTAGCGAGGATCACCATGAGGTCTGTAGGTGTCCTCACTAGCCTAAAAACTCGTACGACTGCCTCCAGCCAGTCCTCGGCTGCCAGGGGGTCCGTCACCCCACGGAACCTAGGTGGTCGCTGGCACTGGAACTCATGCAGTGCGCTGAGGCGATGTGCATCGTCAGCGGCTGGTGCTTGAAGCATCGGTGGCTCGGCGGGTAGAGCTACCGCCGGTGCCACTGCTCACAAAGGGCCCTGCACCGAGGCCTCGTCGTTCGGTGGGTTTTCGTCACGCTCGACTCTCAGAAACCTAGCTGGCTGCCGTCGTGGGGCCATCCTAAAAACGAACAAGTGCGCCACGGTAAAACAGTATACCTGGTGAGCTGACACAAAGTAATCACAAAGAAAATATGAAACACACACGCAATAAATTTTTTCGTACATTAAGTCGGAAATCAGAAGTCAGGGTCCTGGTGTACGGATACGTCGGCCGCTGCACCAACACTGGACTCCGTGGACTGATAACCACACTCAATACGCTAAAAATTATTGCTTCACATAGAAAAGATCAAAGTTCGTGGTAGAACCGAACTCCTCTGATACTAATTTGTCACAACCCGGCCTCGGGGTCCGTGTCGTGACTACCCCAAGCCCGCATTCCATAGGCCAGGGGCTGGCGACTAGCACCAAGGCATAAATCCCGGTAAAAAGGGAAGGCATTTCCTTTGTAAAGTAAACAAGCACCACAGAGTAAGCAAGCGGAAAGGTAAACACTAAGTAAAAACAGAGTACAACTGAAAGTGCGGAAAAGTAAATGGGCAAGTATACAAACCCAAACTGAAGTAAAGTACAACTCGAAAGGGGAAACAACAACTTTAAAGTAAAAGCTGCTACACCGAGTTGTCCACTGGAAATCCCACCTGAAGGGTGGGTACAGATATCTCAACTACTCCTCGGGTCCCGCCGTCCGCTCCGAGCATGTCCCGCCCAGTGGTCCAGCTCCAGGTACCATCCTGCTCTACAAGACTCAACCACGATCAATGTTGTCCGTCGTCTGCAACCAACACAACGTAGTGCGGGAATAGCCCGTGCAGGGGTGAGTATAAGCTACTCAGTAGGGACCCCGGGACCCCTGAAGGTCTCCCAAAATCCACAAAGGATAAACCACAAAGGAAAGGTACAATCACGAAGTAATAACCGACACTGCTTAGGAATATTCCCATACATATACCTAAGTCATCAATTCCAATATGCTCTAACCTCCGAGCCCAAGTACAACTCAGTCCACACAGGAAAGTATATGTATTCCACATAGGAAAGCAAACTAAATACACACAAGAGAGCAACAGGATTAAGCTCACATAGGTATACTTCTTCGGTAGACGATAGAGATGATCACTGATCCATCTAAGTCGTCTGACCCAAAAAGGATCAATAGGTACTAACCCCCGCAAAGACCCACACAGGATCGGACCCACACAGGATCTATTGGAGCTGGTTCACATAGGACCACCGAGCGCAGAACCACACAGGATCGGATCCACACAGGATCGGTAACACTGATCCACATAGGATCACTGAGTGTTGTAGTCGTCTTCGTCGAATCCAGTAAGGATCTCGGCACTATCGTCGTCGATGTCACAGTAGCAATCGCAGCCAGCTCTAGGGTTCCCGCACACAGCATGCTCGTTCGGGAGGGTCCGCTCCACGAGCCGAGAGGCTGATACATCAACTGTCACAAAGTCCAGAGTTGATGTGTCCAAAAGTTCCGTATCGTCAACAGGAACTCAACGCAACAGACGGCGCGTCAATCGGACGCCCGGACTGAGAGTTATTGGCTTTTTTGTCCCAGGGGCCCGGTTGGTTTTTAAGGCAAAACCAACCCGACCGTACTCCACCTATGCCCAAACCTCGGGCGCAGAGTGCCAAAAGATCCGTCTCACTAAGAGGAACTCAACAAAACTGACGGCACGTCAATTCGGACGTCCGTAGCTCAAGATATGAGCGTTTCCGCTCCGAGGGCCTGGTTGGTTTCGTGTACAAACCAACCTGGCCGAACACAAAGTAATCCGAAACCTTGAGTGCGATATACCGAAATGACTGCCACGATCCAAGGATCTCATTGCCGCTGATGGCGCGCCGTTTGGAAGTCTGTAGCCTGAGTTATGGGCATTTGAATCAAAACCGCTCGGTAACGGGGGTTTCGGGCCCGGTCCGTCCCGGCCTGAGACCCCCCGGTTGGCCCGAACCGGGTCGACCCACCCCAGACAGGGGTCGACCCGGCCCAGCCCGGCCCAACCAGGCATGCCGGTTCGGCACAAAACAGCGCACTGGGCGCGCTGCGACCTCGGCCGAAGGCCGAGCTGATTGGAAACGGGGGGCCGCCTGCCCCCCCCCCCCCCTTTGTGAACCCCCCCCCCCTCAATATGGGGGGTCGTTTATTGGATGGCTGGGGGAATTAATTCCCCCCGGTTTGCCTCCCTTCCGGATGGCCCGACCTGGCCGGATGGTTCTTCCTCAACGGGACCGGCAAGGCCGGTCCCCCTTCCTGCTTCAGACACCGGCGGCCCGGCTGGCTTCCGGTCTTCTCGTTCCGCTGCGGCCCGGAATCGGCCGCGGCCTTCGTTGTCTGGAGTGGTACGACGGTACCGCGCCCCTCCACCGCGGCCCCGCTCCGGCCGCGGCACCGTCAACTTTCTTCGATGCGGCGGGACGGCATCGCGTCCTTGCATTATTTTACGACGCGGCGCGACGGTGCCCCGCGTTTCTTGCCGCATGATCCTGCGCGGTGCGATGGCACCGTGCCACACCCGATTCAGTCCACAACAGAATCAATATAAAAAGGAGGAGGGTCAACCGTGTTCATGTGGTCCGGCCCCCTCGCGTTATTCGCTATCAATTGGACAAATTTCACGAAGAAATAACCACGGGTATAAATCATGAACAAAAGAATAAAATAATCCCGTACCTCGGATACAAGTGCGGACCACGTCAACAAGCTGCGGAAGACAAGGGTCACGGAGGTCGGGCGTCGTGGAAGTCGAACGTCCATTCCATTGACGTTGAGGTGCGTCCGAAGAGGTACGTTGTTGGAGTAGCTTCATAAGCTGACAAAGATAATCCGAGGAGGAAACGACATCTCCTTTCGTTGACACAGGATGGAGATCAATGGAACGACATCGTCGATCTTTGGAAATACACCGGCTACGAGGAAGAGAGAATTGGCGTTCTTCGTCGGAGCTTAAGTGTTCTTCGTGTTCTTCGTCAAAGTTGAAGAAGGTGGAGAGAGCTTCTCAAAACCTCTCAAGATGGCTAAGGAGACCAACCAAAATAAAATAAGCTAAGGAATATTTTATTTACACAATTAAACAACTTGAATTTCAAAAGTTTGAAATTCAAACAACAAAACTCAATTAATTAACCAAGTTGTCAAGTTTAATAAAAGAGGAGTTATAGGGAGTTTAAAAAGAATAGGTGAAGTGTCAGGGTTCGTGTGGGCCCCACCATACTTAATCCTCTCAAGGGAGGTTAAGTGGATGTGGGTCCCACCCCTAACTCCCTTGGGGAGGTTATAATCAACTTGGTTAAAAATAAAATGTGTTTCCACATTTTATTTAATTTCATTTTAAATTCCCAAAAACTAACTCCCAACCCGCATAAAAAGCAACCTCGAAAAAGGTCTCATTAAGTGAATATCGGCGCTGCGAGTTCATCGGTGCCCTAGGAATTTGATTCCAGGCACTGGTTCAAAAGTTAGAAATTCCTGCTTGTTCGTTCACTGAACGTACATGAGCCAAACTTCGGAAATTGATTCTAGGCACTCCGGGCTTCGGAATAAGGTACCGTCAGAAACCGCGTTCTTGTAAAATTCCAAAGAAAATTAAGAAAAAATTTCCATTGAATTTTACGGGTCTTTACAATCATTTCAACAATGTTTTGTGAATCAATGCTTATTAGGAAATATAGATGTTATTTATCTGATGATCTTATCGTCATACACATGATTTAATTTGATATAATCATTAGTATAGATTGGATTTTGTACCATGATGAAAAAATTTATTATAAGAAGAATGAGGTTACTATATATTATGACTATGATAAAGAATGCCTTATATTTAGAGAAAAATCATCATCACATATTTCTTATCAAGATCCACCCTCAGTAGCTCACCTAAATTCAATTATTGGGGTGGAAGAGAATGAAATAATTATGGGTGAGGAAAGGAATGTTTAAATAGAAAATGTACCTATTGTGAAAGAAAATGTTGATGTGTTTCCAAAACATTTACATGGACATCCTACAGAATGAGAAATTGAGTTTTCCATTGATTGCATTCCTGGATCAAGCCCCATATAAAATATCCCTTATAGAATGGACAATGTGGAATTAGTGGAACCAATGAAGCAACTAGAGGAATTGAGTAATAAGGGATTTATTCTCCCTAGTGTTTATCCATGGGGATCCCCGGTCCATTTTGTTTAGAAGATGGATGGATATATGAGGTTGTTCATTGAATATAGGGAGATCAATGCTATAACAATAAAGAAAAAGTATCCCCTACCTCGCATTGATGACTTATTCGACCAACTTCATCGATCTCAGTAATTTTCAAAAATTGACCTTCTATCTGGACAACATCAGTTGTGTGTGAAGAAGGAAGAAATTCCAAAAATAGCATTTCAAACTAGGTATGGGCATTAGGAGTTTAGATTAATGCCTTTGTGATTGACTAATTCACCCTATATCTTCATGGATCTAATGAATAGAGTTTTCACGAAATATCTTGATGACTTTGTAATGTTATTTATTGATGATATCTTGGTATAATCCAAAAGCTATGATGATCATGAAAATCACTTGTTCATTATTCTAAAGGCTCTTAGAAGACATGAATTATATGGGATGTTTAGTAAGTGGAAATTCTGGTTTCAGGAAATTTCTTTTCTTGGCCATATTGTCTCTAAGGATGGAATCTTTGTTGATCCTTATAATACAAGAGCAATCCAAGAATGGCTAGCACTGACGAGTATAACTAATTTACGCAGTTTTATTGGTTTATCAGGTCATTATCAGTGTTTTTTCCATAAATTTTCTTGGTTGGATAACCCATTAACAAACCTCCCATGAAAATGGGTTACATTTATTTGTACAAATGAGTGTGAATTTTTATTGATGAATTTAATATAATATTAATTAATTCTCTTATCTTGACTGTTCCATTAGGGAATTATGGGTTTACTATTTATAGTGATGCTCCAAAGAAAGGACTTGGTTGTGTCCTTATGCAGAATGATAGGGTTATTGCCTATGCATCACGACAGCTAAAAATTCAAGACCAAAACGATCATACCCATTATATTGAGTTAGAAACTGTAATATTTTCTATGAATATTTTGAGAGATTATATCTATGGTGAAAAATTTGAGATATATACTGATCATAAGAGTACTGGAAGTGTATTTTATCATAGAAAGAACTGAACATGAGGAAAAGGAGATGGCTTAAACTACTCAAGGATTATGATTTCACTATACAATACAAACCGGGGAAGGCAGATATGGTGGAAGATGCTTTGAGTATAAATGATCATGGAGTTTTGAATAAGATGAGAGTTGAAAAGGATCTTATATACATGGATCTAGTAAAGATGGATATGGGAATCACCATGGATGGTGAGACATCATAACATTTTCAAATGGTTGCAAAACCATTTTTTCAAGAAAGGGTAATGAGTTCTCAAACTGATGATGAAGAGTTTAAAAAGAAGATTAAAGCTGTGAATAATGAGATATTGATTGACTTCATATATGAAGATGGAATTTTAAAATTTGGGAAGAGACGTTGTGTTCTCGATATACCTAATCTAAAAAAATAATTGATGGATGATGCTCATAATTCCAATTTCTCTATACACCCTTGTAGCACCAAAATGTTTAGATATTTGAAGAAACATTTTTGGTCGGACAACTTGAATTGTGAGATTGATGATTTTTTGTCAAGATTTATGGTTTTTTGACAAGTCAAAGCTGAAAGGAAATATCCTAGAAGAGTCATGAAACCTCTTCCCATACCTGAGTGGAAATGGTATAATATTATGATGGACTATGTAATGGGACTCCAATATACTCCTAGAAGGAATGATGCAATTTGGTTCATTGTTGATCATCATGGAAAGTCATCACATTTTCATTCTATAAGGTATGATTTAACACTTGAACGTTTAGAAAAACTATGTATTAATGAAGTTGTAATACTTCATGGAGTACCACTATTGATTGTTTCTAATGGTGATCAGGGTTTTACATCATGATTACTGAAAATTATTTAGAAATCCCTAGATACTGATCTTTGTTTGAGCAATGCCAACCACCCCCAAACTGATGCAAAATCATAACATACTATTAAACCCTTAGAAGACATGTTGAGATCATTCTCACATGACTTTAAATGTATGTGGGATCAATATTTAACTATGGTAGAATTTTGTTATAAAAATAGATTCTATTCAATTATTCAGATGGCACCATATGAAGCATTATATAGAAAGAGATGTTGCACACCAACTTGTTGGGATGATTTTGTCGAAAGAAAACTAGTATTCCCAGAACATGTGGATGAAACGATGAAAAAAGGTGAAGTTCATCTAAAACCCCATCAAAGCAGCTCAAAGTATGCAGAAGAGCTATGCCGATAACTGAAGGAATGATTTGGAATTTCAAGTTGGAGACAATTTTTTCATGAAGGTATCTCCATGGAAGGGTGTTATATATTTTGGTAAGAAGGTAAAATTATGTCCCATGTAAATTGGACCTTTCTAAATTCTAGAACGAATTGGGGATGTAGCTTACCATTTGGAAATGCCACCATGTCTCTCCAAAGTTCACGATGTGTTCCACAAATCACTATTAAGAAAATACAAGTCTGACCCAGTGAATGTACTCACCTATGAGGAACTAGAACTGGAACCTGATCTGTCTTATTGTGAATAGCCTCTCATGATTCTTGATATAGAGAACAAGTGATGAAAAACTGGACGACTCGTCTGTTAAATTCTCTATGGAGAAACTATAATATGGAAGAGGCAACATGGGAACCTGAAGAACTTATGATGAAGAACCACCCGAGTCTTTTTATATCGTAATATTCTAGAAATTTCGAGGAGGAAATTATTTGAAGAAGGGGAGAATGTAACACCCCAAGATTCCACAATACGCTTCACTTTGAATAATATAGTAGCATGTGTTGTATGCAACTTCGAGTTCTAACCAACCACAACAAATCAAAATAGATGTTATGAATGGTAGTATTCACTTATTAAAATTTTATAAATTTTATCATTCAAAATAGACTTCATTATTGGATTGGTAATATCGAAATTATCTTAGGGAGAAATTTTGGTATTTTTCGGAAAACTTTCATTTTTGATGAAGAGTGGAAAACACTGAGTTATAGTTTAAACCCGAAATATTATTTAAATAATTAATTATTTTATTTAAATTTATTTTAGGTCAAAATAGATACATAATACCAATATATGTTCCATTATATTCATTGGAATCATTTTTTAATAATATATATATATATATAATTTTATTGAACTTTTTCCCGTCTTTTACCCACCTCCTTTGAGCTTTTGCAAATTTAAATAAAACATAATTTTACAACTTCTGTGAGTTTAATTTCAAAACTCTGAGAGACACGGTTGATATCAGTAAGTAAAATTTTGTTCAATAAGATGAAAATAATTTTTGGTGAATAGTTACTTTTATCTTTTATTTACCACGGTTAAAATTTAATAGGGTAATTAAGGGTAAAAATGATATTATTATTACCCTAACACATGTCATAATTATATTGGATAAGAATAATTCGACCAAAAACAACCTTAGGAATAAAATATTATCCTTTAGTTCCACTGGGATTAGATTAGGACATTTATTATTATTTAATTTAAAGAAGAGTTAAAAGTATAAAATTCAATGTTTAATAACTAAAACATTTTTAATATAAGGATACACATAAGATATATTCGACTATAAATATTTAATAGAAATATAAAATGATTTCCTAAATTATTTTATTTTATTAATATTTTTTAGAAATTAAATATGTTAATTTATTTATGACACAATGATGATGTAGTAATTACCTAATTAATGAAATATTCAAGTAATTGATATTATATATATTCAAATAAATGTAATTTGAATCTTTTTATGAATCCAAATAATTTTATAAGTGAATATTACATTTTGGGGTTAGTTAGATGAATTGTTTTCGAATTAATATTACTGTTATGAATTTAGAAAAAACAAAATACAAAATTGTATTAAAATTGACTTAAAATAGTTTTTAAAACAAATATTATATTATTAATTGATATTCTATTCCTAAATATAAATGGTTCAGCCAAAAGACTTAAATAATGATATTTGTGTCATTAATTTACCACATGGGGTTCTCTTGGATGTTTATAGTTTGTTTGTTAACCATATATTATAAAAATACAAAGAGACATGGTAAATGACACACTATTTAACTAAGACTTACATCTATAAGATAAAGTTAAAATAGTGACCCAAACCTATATATAACCTATTGGTTGAGTGTTTTTAAACACAAACCCACCTTATCCATTAAATAATTCATTTTGGGGCCATTAGAAACCAAAAATGATTTTATTATAAAATAATATTTATAGCTTTTCCTAAGGTCCCCCTCATCCCTCTTATAAATGGGTACTCCACCTTCGCTCTAATTCACACCTTCAAAGCCATTTGGATCGGAGATACCCAGACCAAATACCCTCTAATATGTCCTCACATTATTATAAAGGCTTTCTATTAGTCATAAATCCAGCATATGGAGAACTTTTGATAAAATCAAAAATAAGAACTTGAAGAAGAAGTAAATATTTCATGACCTCTTTCAAGTTCCTTTCTTCTTTCACTACCTCTTTCTTTGTTGTTTCCATTCTAAAATAGTGACTCCAGTATCTTCTATATATTGTGATGTTATTATATATATGGTACAACCATATTCATTATTCTATCCATCCTTTGAATGACATTTCACCATACGTGTGTACGTCCAGATTACCGTCTCTACCTCATGGTGTAATTGTTATTCAATACATTATTATTTGGATGGGTATAATAATGATGTGTAATTGATATAAATAATAAATATAACATGATAATTATCCTGTATATTTTTTATAACATCCAATTATATATTATGTCAATATCAAATTAATGATATTGTCGCTCGTGCGTATGTACGATTACTGTCACCACGAACGAGATGAGTTTTATTACCCATCGTATCTATTCAAGACTAAATTTCATTAGATTATTAAATAAAATTTTTAAAGACTTAATATAAATCTTAATATGAATATGATACATCATATCCATAACAAACATTACTTATGTAACAAATCATATAATGGAAAACGAATCAGTTAACACCATAAATGATGATATTACTAAGATATTTTTAGCAAAGCAATGTTAAAAGATCATATATAATAACATATTAATGTATATGATTATTGTATAATTTAATAACAATTATTTCACCGATATACAGTATATTAACCTACCCTTGGCCACATAAATGTAAAATGTAGGAGTTAGTTTTACAATCTCTTTATTATCTAATGTTGTTTTTACGTAAGTATCTATTGGGGCCACTTTACCATCCACATCCTTATTTCTTAAAAATGTATTCCAAAACATTTTTACTATTAACTAGAATATGGCTTAATGTCATTTATACCCTTGTTTGAATTTTATAATACGTTTATAAAGGAATATTTATTTCATTTTCAAAACAAGGTACTTTATGACCTTTTCGACAAAATTAAGGTAAGAATGTTTCTTTTCACTTATACGGCGGATGCAGGTCTTTTCCACCGTTATAACATCGTCGATGCTTCCCTTACAAGCTTATAAGAATTTTTTCAAATGTAAATGTTTTCTTCTATGATTACATGAATTTTAAATTATATCAAAATATAAAGAGATATTTCTCTAGAATGATTTTGATGTCATCTATATCAACATCCTTTGATAGATTTTATGTTTGTTTGAAGTTGATTTATTATGATATGAAAATTTCATTTTGAATTGAAGGATTTGTGATATGTTTGATTGTGGATGTGTAATTTCATACCATTCATGGTTTATTGATAAACTATTGACATTTCATATTCCAGGTTAAATACTAATGTTCATATTATGTTTGATCCTTTTCACATGAGGAATGCATTAGACTTAGTATGTGACGGGTGGAGCCCACTATAGATACTCGATGCATTGGTAAGTCTCATGAGACAAACTACTGTCTAGGAACAAGGCCTTTTCAAAATCTTATTTGTAATCTTGACACAAGGCCTTGACTATGTGGTTATGAAAGTTTGGATTTATGACTTCTGTCCTTATAAAAGTGGCTATTGATATTCAATGTGATTATTTGACTAGTAGAATATCCATGTCGGTATGTAAATGGAATTATTTTGATTTATATTTTTCATATTATGATGATGTTTATGTTGAAAAATAATTTTTTGTTTTATATGTTTCCTTATATGTTTGTTTTTATTTATGAAATTTTCTGCTATATTGTTATCCTTACTGAGCATTTGAGATTACTCGTTTCTATGTTTTATTTTCCCCAGGATACGAATTAGTACATTATGAATGACCTATAAGGATAATCCATGGGATCTCAGGGTTGTCTATGGAAAAAATGTTGGTGTAGTTTTTCATTTTATGATGTAATGTAAACCTTATGAATGTTTCAAGTACTTCCATGGCTGATATACTAATCGGTCTATTAAGACATGATCTTATGTGATCATGGCAATGTTATGTAATAATGAACCAATTCTAGGTAACTAGGGTCGAGGAATTGTAGTTCTAATTTAAAATAATTAACCCTCATTATGTGGACATGTATAAATGATTTCATCTCAATGTACATTGGATATCATTAGAACATGTAGTTTTTGGTGTTGATGTTAGACTCTTGTATTTGGACATCCTCCAGCCCTCTAGTGTCATGGAAGAACTTTTAACTAGTTTCTGGTCTCAATTCAACTACCATAACCTACTATAATAAAATAGTATTGTGAGAAATAAAAGAATCTATGAGAAAATATGGTGAATCAATGAAAATATGGATAATTATGTTTTGTGAAAGTTACCTATCACACACAATGTAAGAACCCAGATCATCGTTCAGGTATGTTTTTTCCTTTTTTCAGGAGTTTTTAAGAAAAATGGATTTTCGGGAAATTTTAAAAGTACACGCCGTGTACTATCTGAGTACAAGCCTTGTACTCTGATCTGGCTCGAAGCCGTATGTTGGTCGTGCCGGCTAACACACATGGTGTGTAGGGGTGACATGAAGGCCGATTTTGGCGGAGTACAGAAGGGACCCAGTACACGCCGTGTACTCTAAAAGTACATGTCGTGTACTTTATTTTTTTCACTAAACAGATCGGGTTCACGCCTAAACCCAATTTTAACCTTCCTCTCCAGTTTTCGTTCACCCGAGAGCGACCATACAGCCGGATCATTGACAATCTCCCGCCACACCGTCCGTTCTCCAATTCGAGCATGGACTATTGCGTTGGAATCACAGTGGTGAGTTCTTCCTTCTTCTTTAGACTTGTTTCTTGATTCCTCCTTGTTTTGAAGATATCGTAGGTTGAGAGTGTTGTGCATTTTCTCAGATCTACGTCATCATAAGGGGGATATGTCCTCGTGGTTCACGTATATTGATCACCCAGGATCGAGGTAGGTGGTTTGTGCCTTTCCGTATAAAGTTGATGAGTATTGTGTGCAAATTCTACTAATAGACTTCAATGGGTTTTTGTGTGTTCCTGTTTTTCCCTTGTTGAATTACCTTCTTTGCTTGATTTCTAGAGTATATGTTTTTTTGTGATTATGGTAGCTTTACTGTGCCTTGAATGTTTCTTATTCTTGTTCTAATTGTTTGGCATTTTACCAATTGTCATGCCTAGTTGTAGGATTGTGGACGGTTGCCTTGTTTTTCTGTTGAGCCTTAGTTGATAGTCAAGCAGTTCTTGAGGTTTACTTTGACGATATACATGTGCGCTGGGCATGTATTACCTTTCACTCAGTACTATGAGAACCTAGATTAGTAGACCAAAGGGAGAATTGACGGAAGGGCATCTCCAGAGTTTCTTTTAATTACGATACGAGACCACATGGGGAATTGACGTTGAGTGCTTCCTCAGAGTGTCTATAGTTCCTAGACGCAGGCCACAAGGGGAATAGACATTGAGCGCTTCTCCAGAGAGCCTTTAGCACGATAACAATCTATAGGGGGAATTGACAGTGAGTGCTTCCCCATAGAGTCTGCTTAATTTCGTAACTGAACAAGAGGGGTGAGACTGTGTGTTCCACCTATAGGGTTTCTAGTACTTATAGGTTGAACCATAGGGGTTAGGCTGTGAGTGCTACCCAGATGGTTACCTTTTCCCTTTTTTATTGGTTGGTTACTTGTGCTCTTCTTTTGTTATAACTGTGGATTGTAGCTACTTGTGATTTCATGTTTACTTCTTCTTGTTTTATTACTTTCCTTGTATTCATTGACTGTTAGGCACAAATCTTTAGGTGATTTCCTTCTGGGATTGTATCTCACACCCTGTTTGGGCCATGCTTTTAGGCCCAATCACACTATGTTGCTGCAGGTATAGATAAGGGAAAGTGCCCTTCTACTTCAGGTTCTTGATTGCACTGGAGTTGGAGGGAATGGGACCGAGCGGGGGCTCGTGATGCTGATGAGTTTATTTTTTTTATTTTTCATTTTTTAGATGTATTCCATTATGTTTTTGGGTTTGCTGCATTCCATAGATACTTGTACCTGCTACATCATTGTCATCATGGCTATATATATTCATTAATTCCACTGTTTGGTTACTACTGCTATGTATGTTGTTACTGCTTCCGTTGATGACTATTGTTTTTCCGATGTATACCTTACCGAATGAAGGCATAGTTTCCCCACCAACTCACCAAGTCCATCGCTGCTAGTCGGTAGCCTCTAGAATTCGGGGAAACAAACTTTAGGTTATGTGGCGAACCGGGTACAGGGCACCAGTGGAGGGGCTCCAGATTTGGGTCGTTACAAAGTGGTATCAGAGGAGTTCTTTTCTCTTGCTTTACTGCTTGGAGACATTAGCCAGGGAGAATTGACGGAAGGTCTTCTCCAGATTTCCTTTTAATTACGATACGATACCACAGAGGGAATTGACGTTGAGTGCTTCCTCAGAGAGTATGTAGTTCCTCGACACTGGCTACAGGTTGAATAGACGTTGAGTGGTTCCCCAGAGAGCCTTTAGCACGATACAATACTATAGGGGGAATTGACGGTGAGTGCTTCCCCATAGAGTCTTCTTAAATTTCATAACTGAACCAGAGGGGTTAGAATGTCTGTGCGACCTAGAGGTTTTCTAGTACTTATAGGTTGAACCATACGGGTTAGGTTGTGAGAGCTACCCAGAGGGTTACCTTTTCCCTTTGTTACTTGTTGTTTACTTGTGCTCTTCATTTGTTAGAACTGTGGATTATAGCTGCTTGTGCTTTCCTATTTACTTCTTCTTGTTTTATTACTTTCCTTTTATTCATAGACTATTAGGCACAAATCTTTGGGAGATTGCCTACTGGGATTATATCTCACACCCTGTTTGGGCCATGCTTTTGGGCCCAAGCAGACTATGTTGTTGTAGGTATAGATAAGGTCAAGCGTCCTTCTACTTGAGGTTCTTGATTGCACTGGAGCTGGAGAGCATGGGATCGAGCTGGGGCTCGCGATTCTAACGAGTTTATTTTGTTTTTCTTTTTAATTTGTTTTCAGTTGTATTAGAGTACATTTTTGTGTTTTCTTCATTCCATAGATACTTGTACCTACTGCATCATTTTCATCCTTTCTATATATATTCATTTCTTCCGTTGATTGGTTCATACTGCTATGTATGTTGTTACTACATCCGTTGTTGACTATTTTTTTTCGCTGTAAACCTTACCAAATGAGTTCATAGTTTCCCTACCGACTCACCAAGGCCCTCGATTCTAGTCTGCATCCTCTAGCATTCGTGGAGACATTCTTGAGGTTATGTGTCGAACCGGGTATGGGGAACCAGTGGAGGGGCGCTGGATTTAGGTCGTTACAAAGTGGTATCAGGGGAGTTCTTTTCTCTTTCTTTACTGTTTGGAGACTTTAGCCAGGGATAAGACGAATTCGGTACTTGGTATTAAGCTGTTCTTGGGAGTATCTAACTCGTGTACAGTGAAAGGCCATACTACCTCGTTAATTGCAGTTTGCTGGTTTTGAGTTTTATGGTTAATATGCTTTCACCAAGAGTGATTCGCATGACTTGTGCGGTTATTGTTTTGGTATTTCGGTTCTATTTCTGTCGCAACCCGATGAGATGAGGGTATTCCATCTCATGCATCATGTAGGATCTTCTAGAAATCACATTCCATGCATTCTTTCCATGCCATGTAGGGTGCATTAGTGATTACATGCTATTGTGATAGGCCTTGTGTAGATTATTCATGCTGTTGTGATAGATTCTTGATAGAATCTCTATTGTTATGTTAGATATATGTTGTTTTTCCTTGTATGTGACTACATGATATGTCGAGGTTTGATTCGTCGGGCGTAGGGGCCCTCGAGGATCGGAATTTTGCACATCTTTCCCTTGTTTCTAGTGTTTATGGGAGTCTGAGAAGTTTCGGAGCTACTACCCTGAAAAACCCAGAATACACTGCGTGTACTTTTTAGATACACACTGTGTAGTTTTCAGGCCATGTCACTGACTGTGTGAGCAGAACACGGTGTCATTAAAGTAACCTTAGGAACACGCAGTGTATGGTAGGTACACGCCATATATTTTCAGAGCCATGTACCCGGCCGTGGCACTAACAACACGGGTCGGGGAAGCTCAGGTAGAACACACTGTGTCCAGAGGGAACATGTCGTGTAGTCCTGTCCAGGTACCCGGACGTGTCACTAACAACACTGGCCGACTTTACCTTCATTTCCACATGCCGCGTTTTCTTTGAACACGCAGTGTAGTCTTCTCCTAGTACCCAGCCATGTCACGAACAACACGGGATGGTGTCACCTTGCCTATGCACGCTGTGTTTGTTCGGAACACACCGTGTAAGGTTCAGCCGTGTAGACGGTCTTTTCATTAACAACATGGGCCACCAGAGCCTTTTCCACTACACGCCCTATCTGTAGTAAACACGTCGTGTAGTTTTAGTTTAATAAAAACATTGTGGGGTAGCTGTGTAAAGAGACTCGGGCAGGGAATCCGTTTTCAAGTACACGTCATGTGTGGGTTCAACACGCCGTGTAGATTGAAGTGTACACGACTGGTAGGGCAAGAGTACATGCCCGTGTCAGTGGGTTAAGAAGACATGCCATGTAGTTTTATAAATGTCGTGTAGTCCTGTTTTTCAAACTTGTGTGTTTTTCTTCCCTTGTTTCCATTTTGTACTCTTGTGTTCTCTATCCTTGTTTTCCTGATCTAAGATGTGCTTTTGATATTTCAGAGCTATGCCATTGAGACGTCCTCTAGTCGTACGTCTGTCACCTGGCAGTGATCAGATGCCAGATAGGGCTGATCAGGGACTTCTTGTTAATCCCCCAGTTGGGCCAGCCTTGGAATGGGCTGTTTTACCAGTTGCAAGTGCAGATGCACAGTTCAGGGAAGGTTTCATGAGGATGATGTAGGCCTTCTTGGGAGCTCCGCCTCCTGCCACATCTATGGAAGACTTGACGCGGGTTTTTTAGCAGTAGAATCCTCCCACATTCTTGGGGGAAGGAGGACCTCATGCTGTAGAGTCATGGATGGAACCATGCTACCTATCTTCGAGCATCTGGATACGCCTCTAGAGAGGCGAGTTAAGCTCTTCACCTACATGCTCTGAGACTCTGCCAAGAGGTGGTGGGACGTGATCTCGTTGGCGGGTCTGCAGCAGGCTATGTCTTGGGAGGAGTTCCAGTGTGTGTTCTATAACTATTTCCACCTGAAGAACCTGAGGGCCGACCGATCCCAGGAGTTCATGAGATTAGAGAAGGGTACTCTTTCTGTCATTGAGTATTCCGCTCGTTTCACCGAGCTGCAACGATTCACGCCCCTCCGAGATGGGAGTGGGGTGTTTTTAGCAAGGATGTTTGAGGATGGTCTAAGGTGGGAGATCCGTTCACAGGTGAATATCTTCTAGCTGACATCCATTACTTCCATTGTCAACCAGGCACTGATTGCGGAGCGCAATCTGAGAGACTCTGGAGCTGCGAGGCATGGTGGTTCTACTTCCAGAGCTAGTCTTTCTCTAGATGACAGCAAGAAGCGTCGTAGAGAGCATGCACGCGGTGATCCGAGGAAGAGAGATGCATCGTCAGGCAGTCAGGTGACATGCTACCAGTGTGGTCGGTCAGGGCACACGAGGCCGCAGTGCCAGAGAGACCCCATGGAGTGCCGATCTTGCGGCAAAGATGGGTCACCTTCAGCATTTCTGTCAGGATTTCTCACTATCTGCTGGTGACGGGGCTTCTTCCATGACTCCTCATTCTGGAACAGCACCACAAGTTTCTCACCAGTCTGGGAATTGGAGTTCTTCCGGCCGTTCAGGCCGAGGTGGAGGTCGAGGTCGTGGTGGTCAGCGACCAGTTCCTCAGCACCAGTAGGGAGGTTCATCTCAGAGTGGTCAGCTAGGGGCACATGGCTGAGGTACATGCCAGTCCTTCGCCGTGGAGCAGATTTATCAGGAGCAGGATCCTGACCCTTCTACTGTTAGAGGTACGATTTTAGTAGCCTCAGTTTTATCTTCAGCCCTTTTCGATACTGGTGTTATGCATAACATTATCTCTATTTATTTTATGTAGAGCCTTGGACTCTCCATCTTTTCTTCCTCCGACTCGTTGACACTAGACACACCTTTGTGGATGAGGACATCTACTGTACACCAGTTTAAAAAGTTCCCTCTCAAGGTTGCAGGGTATCGCTTCTTATGGGATCTCTATGTCCTAGAGATGATAGGCTATGATTTCATCCTTGGCATGGATTGGATGATTTCCTTTTAGTCAGTCGTTGGTTTTTATCACCGCAGAGTGAGCTTCATTTCACCATAGGGAGATTCTTTTATCCATAAGGGCGAGTGGGACGTTCGGGTGAGTCGGGCCGGAGTCGAACATCTTGGGATAGGAGGGGTGACAACCCAGATTCCTAGTATTTATCTGAATGATTAGGGGACTCCATAGTTGGATTTTCCTCCAGTGGTGGATCGCTTCAGGGACGTTTTCCTAGAGGAATTTTTAGGTTTTCCTCTGGAGCGTGAGGTAGACTTCTTTATTGAGCCCATGCCAGGAGCGGCGTCGAGGTCCATTCCTCCCTATAGGATGGCCACACCTGAATTGCAAGAGCTCAATAAGTAGTTGGAGGAGATACATGCAAAGGGTTTCATCCGACCCAGTACTTCTCCTTGGGGTTCGCCTGTCCTTTGTGCAAAGAAGGCAGACAGTACCCTTTGGCTTTGTGTGGATTGTCGAAAGCTGAACCAGTTGACGGTCAAGAACCGATATCCTTTTCCGATAATTGACAACATTTTCGATCAGCATCGAGGAGCCCGGGTGTTCTTGATGATCGAATTTAGGTCCAGTTCTCATCAATTGCGTTTTAGACCATCAGATATACCTATGACAGCCTTCAGGAGCATGTATGGTCTATACGAGTATACAGTCATGTTGTTCTGTCTCACGAACGCACCAGCAGTTTTCATTTCACTGATGAACCGAGTGTTCCATCCTTACATGGAAAACTTTTTTGTGGTCTTCATGGATGATATCTTGGGGTACTCTAACACTCGACATGACCATGCGACACATATTGAGATCGTTCTGAGTACACTGAGAGAGCATCAGCTTTATGCTAAACTCTCGAAGTGCCACTTCTAGATGGATCATATTCACATCATGGGTCACATCATCTCAGAGGCGGAAGTATCAGTGGACCCAGAGAAAAGTGAGAGTTGTAGTTTCCTGGGAGAAGACGAAGAATGTCTTTCAGTTATGGAGTTTCCTAGGTCTGGATGGATACTAAAGGTTCTTCATTCAGGACTTTTCTTATCTAGAAGCACCTTTGACAGGTCTGACCAAGAAGTGGGTGAAGATATTATGGTCAGATTCTTGTGAGTCAGCCTTTCAGGAGCTGAAAGGGAGGTAGACGTTAGCACTGATACTAGTCTTGCTGATTCTAGGCAAGAACTACACTGTTTATTGTGATGCTTCAGGTATCGGGTTGGGAGCTGTGCTTTTGATGGGGGATGGAGTCGTTGTGTATGGGTCTCTGTAGTTGAGGCCACATGAGAGGAACTACCCTATGCACGATCTGGAGTTGGTAGCTGTTGTTCATGCCTTACGTTGTTGGAGACACTATCTTATGGGAGAGCACTTTGTGGTTTTCAATGACTATAAGAGTCTCAATTATAATTTCACTCAGCGGGATATGAACCCGAGATAGTGTAGGTGGTTGAGTACCTTCAGTCATTTGATTTCAAACATACCTATATGCCAGGGAAGGGCAACATAGTGCCATATGCGCAGAGTAGGAGAACTCAGATTCAGGCAGTTCTGGTGGCCAGAAGTGAGTGGCAGCTGATGGCTCTGTTCTCTGATATGCATCTAGAGGTTCTTGACAAATAGGGACATAACATCTTATCTTCTGTATCTGTTACCTCTACACTTCTTGATCGAGTACGGATGAGGCGGCTATCAGACTCAGAATGCTTAGTCTTGCGGGAGAGTGTGTCAGGAGAGGACGCTCTTCCCGGATGGGTAGTGGGCGAGGATGATGTCTTGCGTTTCCAGGGATTTGTATGAGTTCCAGCAGAAATGTGCGAGGATATGATGTGGGATATTCATTCCTCAGTTGGGGAAGTTCATCCTGGAATCACCCAGATATATCAGGATCTTCATCGCCAGTACTGGTGGCCAGGTATGAAGAAGGATGTGGCTGGTTTCGTCATGAGATGTTCTGCTTCTTAGTAGGTGAAGGCAGAGCATCAATGACTAGCAGGCCTTTCATAGAAGTTACCCATTCTGGAGTGGAAGTGGAATGATGTTGTAATGAACATCGTGACTAGGTTTCCGAGGATGACTTGAGGGAACGATGTTGTTTGGGTTGTCATCGACATGCTATCGAAGGTTGCACACTTCTTATCGATTGAGGAGACCTTCAGTGTTGATGATATGGGTCGACTTTACATACGAGAGATTGTTCGTCTACATGGGGTTTCACACTCCATTGTTTCAGACAGAGATGTGTGCTTTACCTCTTGGTTATGGTAGGGACATTAGAAGGCCTTGGGTACACAGGTACTTTTGAGTACAGCATACCATCCCCAGACTGATGTCCAGTCCGAGCGCACGATCCAGGTGCTTGAGTATATGATCCGAGCTCACATCCTAGACTTTGGAGGTTCTTGGGAGAAGCATATTACTCTTGTGGAGTTCACCAACAACAACATTTTCAAGGCGACCTTTCAGATGGCATCATATGAGGCTTTGTACGGTAGGCCACGCCGATCACCCTTATGCTGGTTGGAGGCAGGAGAGGCAGCTTTCCTGGGACCTCGTCTCGTTCAGGAGACCTCCGAATAGATAGAGATTATTCGGAAGAGGAAGGCTACGTCACAGTCTCGACAGAAGTCTTATGCTGATCATCAGAGACGACCTCTGGAGTTCGATGTTGGGGATCAGGTGTTCATGCGCATTGCACCAAGGCTGGGACACAAGAGGATTCAGAGATAGGGTAAGCTTTCCCCGCGGTACGTCGGACCATTTGAGATTGTGGGGAGAGTGGGACCGTTTGCCTATCGGTTGTAGCTAACTCAGAGGTATTGGGCCATGCATGACGTCTTCCACGTCTATCTGCTCTGACGTTACTTTTCAGACCCATCTCACGAATTTCAGCCTGAGGAAGTCGAGCATGAAGCGGATGCATCGTTCAAGGAGAATCCTATCAGGATTGTCGACCGAAGTGCGAAGGTCATTCGTGGGCAGTCTGTTCCTCTGGTACGAGTGCTATGGCAGCACGGGCGAGTACAAGATGAGACCTGGGAGAGGGAGGCCGATGTACGATCGCAGTGACCGAAACTGTTCGGGGATTCTTCTTCTACGCCCCGTTAGGAATATTCGACGGCGAATTTATTTAAGGGGGGAAGTTTGTAAGAACCCAGATCTTCCTTCAGGTATGTTATTACTTTATTCTGGAGTTTTTTAGAAAAATGTATTTTCTTGAAATTTTCAAAGTACATGTCGTGTACTTTCTGAGTACACACTGTGTACTCTGATCCAGCTCAATGCCATGTACTGTCCGTGCTGGGCCACACACACGGTGTGTAGGGATGACGTGGAGGCCGATTTTAGAGGAGTACAGAAGGGACCCATTACACACCGTGTACTCTAAAAGTTCATGCCATGTACTTTCTTTTTTTCACTAAATGGACTGGGGTCACACCTAACACCAATTTTCATCTTCTTCTCCAGTTTTCATCTACCCGAGAGCGACCGTACGACCGCATATTCGACGAGCTCCTGCCTCGTCGGACATTCTCCAATTCGAGCATGGTCGATTGCATTGGAAGCACAGTGGTGAGTTCTTCCTTCTGCTTGAGCCTTGTTTCTTGATTCCGCCTTATTTTCAAGATATCATAGGTTGATCATTTTGTGCATTTTTCTCATATCTACATCATCCTAAAGGGGATCTGTCATCATGGTTCACGTAAATTGATCAACTAGGATCAAGGTAGGTGGTTTGTGCCTTTCCGTAGAATGCTGATGAGTATTTTGTGCAAATTTCACCAATACCCCTAAACGGGGTATTGTGTGTTCCTGTTTTGACCTTGTTGTATTGCATGCTTTACTTCATTTCTAGAGTAGATGTTTTGCTGTGATTATGGTAGCTTTACAGTACCTTGAATGTTTTCTATGCTTGTTCTACCTCTTTTCATTTCTTCCAGATGCCATGCCTAGTTGTAGGATTGTGGCATGTTGCCTTGTTTTGCTGCTGAGCCTTAGTTGATTGCCAAGTAGTTCTTGAGGTTTAAATGAACGATGTACACGCGCGCTGGGCATGTATTACCTTTCACTCAGGACTGTGAGAACATTGAGTAGTAGACCAAAGGGAGAATTGACGGAAGGGCTTCTACAGAGTGTCTTTTAATTACGATACCAGACCACAGGGGGAATTGACGTTGACTGCTTCCTAAGAAATTATGTAGTTCCTCGATGTAGGCCATAGGGGAAATAGACGTTGAGTGCTTCCCCAGAGAGCCTTCATCACGATACGAGACTATATGGGGAATTTACGGTGAGTTCTTCCCTAGAGAGTCTTCTTTATTTCTTAACTGAACTAGAGGTGTGAGACTGTGTGTGACACCTAGAGGGTTTCTAGTACTTATAGGTTGAACCATAGGGTTTAGGCTATGAGAGCTACCCAGAGGGTTACCTTTTCCCTTTGTTACTGGTTGTTTTCATGTGCTCTTCTTTTGCTAGAACTGTGGATTGTAACTGCCTGTACATTCCTGTTTACGCCTTCTTGTTTTATTAAATTCCTTGTATTCATTGACTATTAGGCACAAATCTTTGGGTGATTTCCTACTAGGATTGTATCTCACACCCTGTTCGGGACATGATTTTGGGCTCAGGTAGACTATGTTGCTGCAGGTATAGATAAGGGAAAACGCCCTTCTACTTCAGGTTCTTGATTGCACTGGAGCTGGAGAGTATGGGACCGAGACCGGGATCGCGATACTAAGGTGTTTAATTTGATTTTCTTTTGCATTTTTTTAGTTGTATTATAGTATGTTGTTGTGTTTGGTGCTTTCTATAGAGACTTGTACCTGTTGCATCATTGTCATCCTTGCTATATATATGCATTGCTTCGGATGTTTTGTTCCTGCTGCGATGTATGTTGTTACTGCTTCCACTGTTGACTATTGTTTTTCCATTGTATACGTTACCGAATGAGTGCATAGTTTCCCCACGAACTCACCAAGTCCCTCACTGCTAGACGGCAGCCTCTGGCATTTGGGAAAACGCACTTGAGGTTATGTGGCGAACCAGGTACGGGGCACCAGTGGAGGGGCTCCGGATTCGGGTCATTACACATAATGTCCTTATCACATAATTCTTATAGTGGTTCTTCATGTAGTTGATAATCCTAAAAGGTTAATTCATGTGTGTCTATATCATGTTAAATTCAATGATAAAAATAAGCGGAAATTCATGCCATTGTAGGATTTCCTAAAAAATAGAGGTTCATCTTTTGTTCTATAGAATTATGGGGTCCATTGTGGTTATCTCAGTACAACATACAAGGGTTCAGGAGTCCTTTTAATGGCCAGGGTTTCATTAAAATGTTGAAAAAGTATCTGATCATATACATCATCGATATAATTAGATCATCCTCACTTCTATTGAACCATATTCTTGGGGTGTACATTTATTAATTCTTGAATAAAACTTTCATATATGATTAATGATAAATAATGGAAAAGGAAATAAATTAATAAGAAAAAAATGAAATAGACTTTTACAACTCCCCAACATGCATGAGTCCAAATCCAAGTCTATGACAGAAAAAAAATTATGAAATCAAACTACATAAAATTTCATAATTCCATGGGTTGTGATTCCATAGGTCTATAAATAAAACTCGGGGAATTATATTGAAGAACTAGGATAATGCTACAGAAATACTCATGAGTGTATTCTCATTTAATAAAAAAATCATCTTCTAAATAAATTTACTAAAAAAGAAATTTTATAGACACTTTTAAGAGATAAATTTCATTATAATTACCTCATTCAGTCCCTTAAATAAATTATTAATCAATATAAACTATTTCTCAAAACTCCCCCCCCATTGAGAACCCTTCTCATGAATGTTTTGATTCACCCAAAAAATATATTGTGAAAACATGATTTTTGCCCAAAAAGTTTTCCCCTTGGTAAACATAAACTCTTATAAAGAGTGATTCTATATGAGGTCATCACATTAAAAATATGTTTCACTCAAAAAAATATTTACACATGACAATAATTGATATTCCTCCCCACCTATTGCTTTTTATTAGACATGGGGCATTAAAAAATTTTATAAGCCCCATGAATATCCATGTTCCTTTCGGGAGATGTGCATGAAAACTCACATGTAAAGTTTACCATTTGGATAGATCAATGTGTAATACCTACAAAATACCTTGTCATTTCTCTTTCATTGCCTAATAATTGTTTTCAGATGATGTTAAATTTAATATATTAGTCTAGTCACATAAACATAAACTATTAAAATAAAACTACATAGGGTTTTATTGTAGTTCATAGGATACGTATGACACCTATCTGAGGTTCACTCCAAAACATTCTACCTTCAGATATCCTCTTTATATGTGTTAATCCCAATAATAATATAATATTATTGAATTATATTAACCACCAAGATTTCATATATATATATGATTCTTTATTCCATAGATTTTACCCATAATACTCTAAACCACGATTTTTTGAATTATTCTCCAAACCCTAAGGGTCCTGCTATACTCTAACCCATAAGTGTCCCTACTAAATAATAAACAATGATTTTAACCACTAAACTATAAGCATTTATTTTCCCCAGAAGACTATACACTATGATTATCCCAACTATAATCTAAAAATTTTATACCTTCATATCTGTCGTCAAAATAAATAGTTCTAATATCATCCTAGATTTTAAACCACTGATAGATTCTCCCTTAGTAAATTATCATAACATTCCCTCATGACCTAACATGAAAATGATATAATAACATCCAAAATACCCAACACATTAATATATTTAATCTTTTGGTATTTTAATGGTGATGTAATTAACTGATATTCGTAAATATGGTGTGTGCAAGGGATTAAAGGAAACTCTAAAATCATTGAGGGTTTTAAAAACTATACAATAAGATCTTTAGTGGGATGATATGACCTCACATCACCTCTTATTATCAAACATACCAATATCAACACCCTAATGATGAATTTTTTATTGCCTATGGAAAGGATGAAATAGATTTTTTCAATCATAAATACATCCATGGTGTACTATATATAAAATATAAAATAGGTTCAGTGGTGAACTTGTAAACTATCCCATAAATGAAAAATATGATTAGAAACCATAACAATATAATATTTTATGGTGTATGAATCAAGAGAAATTTTTACAAAAGGTAAATGAAGGAAGACACCAAAAAATTATGAAATAAAACATAATAAAATAATATGGTATAATTAATCAAATGTATAAGGTCCTAGTAAAATTATAAATTATACACCTCAATGAAAAGAGATTGATTCCACTAATAACCTTACAATGAATTTATGGTTTCACATGCTTAATATGAAATCCAATATAATACACCAATATTTATTCATTGTCTATTTCATAACCATTTTCAACATTTATTACATTTTGTATTTATCTTTTACATTCATTTATTATAATGTTAAAACATGTTTATTTTATCATGGTCATCACTTGTTAGTAGTTGTAACACTTATTTATCAATTTTAGAATGATGATCTGGGTCACCACTTCATATACATGAGTTAATAATCTATATAATAGTCATGTTAATATATTTTTAGTTCAACAACAATTAATAATTTTCTAGATTAATTTTATATGAGTTTCGGGTATGCTTCATAATGTGAAACACATAACAATAATGATTTGGGAAATTTTATTAAACATGAGTTATTTTATTAATAATGAATTGAAACTAAATATCACCATTATGCAAACAAAGAGAATTAATTTAATTTTTAATATCATATGTTACCTATAATTATTTTTTCAAAAACATCTAGGTTTAAAATTTATAGCATCATCCATGTATGTGATTTAACATTCCTAAATAAGAACATGGTTTAATACATGTATGTTTATTATTATGATGTTATTTTACTAAAATATCATTATCATATATGTATAATGATGTTATTGTATTGTTATTAATGGGATAAATCAGAATTGGGAAGCGTTATAGGAATAATTAAAATGAAAAAGAAGGCATAAAATTCATTACTTATAAAGGGATATTTTTATATTCTCTATGAATCCTTCTTAGTTTTGAAGGATTTAGGGAAATATTTTGTAACCAAATGTTACCTAGTGTTATAGAGAGAGATTTAGAATTAAAATATTTATGTATTCAAGTGAAAATTGAATAAAATGTGTAGGTAGATAAGGGGTCATTTTATAGGTTAAAGTGGGTGATATTATTTTAAATATTCATTTCTAAAGGTAAAAGGAATATCATTTTTCATTTTGAGTGGATCCAATGTGGAAACATAATGAAAAAGGCATAAGTGGTGTTTGATAATTCCCTAATCTATCAATTTGGAGAAAATGATTTGTTATGTTTCATGACATTACCCCTACTTTTAACCCTTTATATCATTTTATCCCTTACCATGGTAACTCAATTATATCATGGTAACTTCATTTTTTTCATGAAATGATATCGATATTATTATATAGTTGTTATATTCTCATTCCAAATATTACTTCCATTTAATAATCTTTAATTTCTAAACGTGATAAAATTTAATAATAAATTTTGAAATGTATAACTTATATAATCTTTTTTAAATATAATTCCAATAACATAAAAATTATTTACTATTATTTATTACTGATTAATAATAATTAATTTAATGGAATTTTATTATATATATATATATTATAAATTTCATTAAAATTATATTTTAATAATGACTAATTATATTTATTATGAATAAATTATCTAAAATAATAAAAAACTATTCTTTGAGATATACATATTTTTATTATTAAATAATCTACCAATTATTCGAAACCAAATAATATTTTTGGTTTGAGTATTAATTATATAAATAATTTATTTTTTCAATCCATATTTGAATTTTTTTTTAAAAAAACTATAAATCGACATGTAAATTTGTTTTTAAATAAAACATATATCTTTATCCATGAATCCTTTAAAAATTTCCATTATAATTACTTTATTATATTTTATATGCTATATAAATTTATGAAAAATCATTACTTTTTACCCCAACTAGGATAAATTCCCTAATAGGTGGTGAATTAGGGTATGACATATTAAAATAGTTTCCCCTTCAGATATTATTTCATTATTAATCAAAATGCGCTTCTCTCTATTTACCATTGAAATGAATGAACATAAATGAAAACATGCATGACACACAACAATATTACTTAGATAACCTTACTAAACTATATACAAGGACCATACTATGAAAATGTGTTGATAATCCAAATCCACAATGTATCACTACAAAAATAAGGTTTGGAAAAGATCTTTATTATACTAAGGCTCAGTTCCTTTATAAGGTTTAGAGTGGAATTACTATCCCCCCTATTTTATAACTAATCAATATTTTATATCTTACTACTCTCTCAATTAAAATATTCTCATTGCACCTCCATAAGAATATCATGTGGTTCTAAATCACCTCATAATTGATTCAAACATATATGTTTGTGCCATTATGTCCTCTTTTTTCCTAGTAGATGAAGTCTTCTTTTCCATAATATTTTAGTTTGTCAAAATTTCATACATGAAATATTTTTATTACCTTCATGGACTTCCATTCAAACCTTATTGATTTTATTTCATCCTTAATAATCTTCCTTTCTCCATACAACATGAGTGCTTGGAAAACACCCTTTTCATGGTGGATCTCCTCTTCTTTTTGGATGGTTAATTACTGAAGAATAGTAGATTCTTCATGGACCACCTAAACATCATTAATCCTGTTAATTTTCAGGATATAGTAACTCATAAACCCATTATGTGAACTATATTCATGAATTATATTCACAAACTACCTCCTTGAGGAAATTTCTCCCTTGCAAAATACAATTAAAATACCTAAATTATTCCAGTAATGATCACCTCTAATTAAATTCAATTTGAAATATGACCGGATTATGGGTCATTTAATAAGAAAATAGATCATCAAAACCCACTAATCCTAATTTCAAAAAACCACTTATAGTATTATCCATCCTCATGAACGTGTTATAGTTCCCACATAGTATATTTATTTGATCGTGGCATAAGTTAAATCACCACCATTTTAAAACAATGTGACACTCATGAACTAACCCCACTACATGGATTTTGTAGTTCATAAACCAATATAGTGGACTCAAATCGACACCCATATCCACAGAAATTTAAACCCTTATTTCAATCCGAATAGAGTCCTATGTGGAAATATTGTCTTTTCTGATTTTCCATCTTTATTTGGAATACCTCGTTTGTGGTCCGCATAGCATAATTATGATAAAATATAATCTGAAAACTCTACACTTCATGGTCCAAGAACGAAAATATGTGATCTTCTTTAGTTTCTTTTTAGTTTTCAAAAATTAAATATGGAAATAATTCGTGTTGCATAAAATAAGTCTCTATTTAAAGGAAATTGTTTTTAACAAACACTGAGAAACTACTCCACCATCAAAACATCATCTTTGGAAACACCAACCATACCAAACATCATCATTTAGATTTTCCAACAAAAAAAATCACCCCAAAAACACTAGGATGTTACCTTGAGGTATTTTTCCCCTTAGTACATGTATCTCAATAATCTTCTTTATTCAAATCATTATTTACAAGGTATAAATATAATAATAATATATATTTCATAAAATAATTTATTTATAATAAAAGTTATTTTCAAAAACTAATCAATATATAATTAATCTATTCCAAAATCATTTTTTTATATCGAATAAATTTTTTTAATATAAATATAAATATTTTTTCAACATCTAAACACACTTTATTTATATAAACAATATACCAATAATTTGATCCTAGTAATATGATGACTAATATTATACCCAATAAATATTTACCACACTATAATTATAAAATTATTATTATATTATACCAATTACATATTTTAAATTCATTACATTTTGACATAAAAAATAACACTTCTCGTCATTAATGATTTCAATTAAGATTTTATAAAATACATTATCCCTTCATAATTTTTTCCATTATATGATTAGTAGAACTAATAGTAATTCATAAGGGTGAATATGTCATGGGGGATTCCCATACTGAAAAAATATCATTCATTAGTTCTTATTACCCCTTTCATGTTTATTCACAGATAAGAGATGTAATTATCCATTGTTTGTAATAATTGAATGTATATAATACATAGTTTCATGTATTTTTATTTTAATTTCCCCTTATTCATAAATAAAATGTTATTAATTTATTTTCATATGTTGAATGATTTATTTTCTACGTATGTTTCAAATCATTAGAAATAATATTTCATGTAACTCAGGGAAAAATGAATTCGTAAATATTCGATGTTATAACTTTTGTAATGAACATCCTGAGTAGGGCCTTCACGATTGTTTATTTCTTGTTTTTTTAAAATTATATATTCTATAGTGAAATGATTTTTTTAAAATAATATTTTGTTTATTGACTAACTTAGATGAGTGCATAGATACAATGATTAATACAATAATCTACCTATGTGTGATGAATATCAAATAATTATTAATGATGGGGTGTTTGTGTCAGTAAACTATTAATAATTGAATTATATTTTTTTTGAATTTTCTTATTAATTTGGGAGTATGTATTAAGGGAATTTGTAGGTGGTAAATAAAGAAATAAATTCTATGTTTAATTCATTGAATTTTGTTTGTTGGGGGAATTTAGTTTTGTTATCAATCTTATGAAACATACCAAATGGTTTAACAAAAGGAATTACATTAGAAACACCACCTATATATTATAATTCACTCTCATAGTCAACATGCACATAATAATAATTTTAAAAGACCTTGTAATGTCACTCTAATCCCTTAAAATTATTGATTAATATTAAATTTTTATAATTATATTTCCACTACATCTCAAGGACCCTCAGCCATCAATATTCTGTGATCAAGACATATGATCAAGGTTTTAGATTCAACACCCACGTTTGCACCCTTTTGTATGAATCATCTCACTTGTGGGAAATAAGTAAGGAATGTTTTTCAATAATCATTAATGTTATAAATTCTAGGTTTCACATTGCATTCAATATAAGAAATAATCACATTACACTCATATCCCACCAACATGAGTCGACAAGAATTCTAATATCATAAAGAATCATATAGATAAATAATATCCCCCTCATGATTAAATCTCAACCATTATATCCTTCTTGATCTGTAGTTATCACTACCTCTCCTAGGGTTGGATAGATGAAATGGCATATAATAAAAAAATAGAGGAATCGTGATGAAGTATTAGAAGGAATTGTGAATTGATGATGTGAGTTGTGATTATTAGGTAGTCATGGGGTAATAATTAAGAATGTGAATATAACATGAGATATGATATATACATTAGAATAAATAGACCTTGTGATTTGGAAAAACATTTACCCTCCAATCCTCAAATGCCTGAGATTTCCTTGAGTAGTTTGACATCCTTGAAATACAAATGACTCAAGGAGATTCCATTACTCCTTAACAATGAGTGAAGGAAAGTTGGAATGATCATCATCTTACATCTCATGACGATCAACCTCCGTCTAGAATTCTCACAATATTTTATCTAATTTGGGAAATCAAACTACTATCAATGGTAATTCTTGTTTATATAAACACCACTTTTCTTTGAGATCACAATAATGATTCAGATTCCCCTTGTTAATCATCATTTTCGAATCGTTTTGATTTCACATAGTGGCGGTACCTAAATTTTGGTATATATAGTCGGAAGTTTGATTGCATGTTGAGACTACTAAATATAGTTTTGGATTGAAATATTCCATTGGTTTAGGGTTTATGTTATGTTGACATTCAGGTCTAGCATTCTGTTGAGAGGATCCTAAGGGTGCATTGTGATGTGAACATGTGTTAGGTGACCCTGAGCATTCATTGTATTGCTTTATTATATCGGTTTGTCCTTGATGGAATATATAGTTACTATTATTAAATTTTGTAGTAAAAACAATATTGTATAGACTACAAATTCTCAAATAATTCATACATATTCAAACCCTTTATTTATTAGCATCTGGGGTGTGAGTTTGTTAATATTACTTGGATTCTCTAATTTTCACTTTATTCATTCATGAAAAAAATATAATGTGTAATACTGCGATGTCACTGATGATCCTTAAAGCTTCATTAGGGAGGAATTTTTGTTCTGTTGGATTTTGAGACTACATTTATAGTAGAATACACCCCACAACCCTCTCTTCCTTAGTAAAATATCTTATATATCCCCTTAGGCCATTGATATTCCCTAATAAATAGGGGATTTATTCTTATGCACACTGGATATTATTCTCTTGAATTATAGGTAACTAGTTTTCTATATCCATCTTTATGTTAAATTATCTCTCTCCATATCCTTAATCTCCTAATTTTAATACCCCAAAACACAAATTTACATGTCAGTGTAAAAAGTTGAAGTCCTAAAAAATATATTTTCAAAAAAAATCACTATTTAATGGTTTTAAATGAAAATTTCTAGAGAAATTATTTAATCAAAACAAAAAAATGTATAAATATAATATATTTCAATCAATTAACTTGAAAACTAAATAAAAATTGAACAAGATAATAATGAAAAATAAAGAAAACTGTGAACTGAAAAAATTCCAAAACACTTAGAATTATTAATCCTCAGTTAATTTATTTTGATTGTAATATAACCAATAATTTATTTCCCATTATGTTCACGTTTGGATTCATAAAGTAGTTACTATCTAAGACTTATTTTAATCCAACTGTTAACATGAAACACCATTTGAATTACAAATCACTGTAGTTCATCATCCCAATTTATAATTTCACCTAATTAATGAATAATCACTATGAACCAATAATATAACCATATCTTCTTATTGTTCACAAGTGTTAAACATTCACCATCTCATTCATCCCTCTCAAAAACATTAAAAAAATCCATTTTTAACCCTGGGATGTTCAATTCACTTATTCAAATTATTTAGTGGGACTAATTATAGAGACCCAAAATTTACATTATAAATATTACATATTAATAGTTTAATATCCATTACATATCATTAATATTTATTCATGAATTATAATGTCTTAATAAATTTGGAAACACCGATACATAAAAAACTCATATATGAATGTTAAAATCATCTCCCATTTAGTTCTTCGCAACTAGGACCATTATATGATAGATCACACTTAAAAACATTATTTATATCATCATGAAAAGGAAACATAAAAATTGGTGGTATTATATGCATAGTAAGGTAAAAACGAGATATCAATTTATGATTATAAATGAGCATAATACAAGCATAAGGTAATGATAACATGATCATAACATACAATTATCATAGTAAAATATTCAGGGATATTTAATAATGGATCATGGAAAAAGGTTTTTCCAGAACATAAGAGACAAGTCATTTATATACAATATAATCAACAATTGATCACGATTTATTGAAACAGAACATTAGAATAAGTCTTAACCATTTGGAATACACATAATCATAGAATATCACTTCCATTATCAATGTTTTTTTCGAATACTGTCATTGTGTACAAATTCCAATAATTTGAATTCTTGCCCATTCATTTTCAACATTCTATTTTGATTAAATTCCATCTAGAAAATTCCATAATCTATTAATAGTTTATTGAATCCTTCAAATCATAGAATTTTCTAAATTATATCAGCATTACTCGAATGAATTTATAGTTTATAATTGAACAAACCTTATTCATGATCTATATAAATCTCATCCATCACATAATCATAATCCGCACATATGTGGGCCTTAAGATCATGAAATATTAATCATTATGTCATATCATAAATCATGGGAATATAATGGGTTTCATAAGTTTTTATCATAATATTCAAAAACAATATATATAAATAATTAATATGGTAAAATTAGATCATATCCCCAATAATTTATAATAAATATCAAATAATGTTTTTATATAAGAAAATATATTTAAACATAACTAGATCATTTCATGAGGAAAATACCCCTTTCATTTTGATATCAATTATTTAATATATAAAATTCATAAACATATGAAGGAAAAAATATTATCTGTAAATAAAAATGGTAACATGTATAGAAGTAATCAAGTAATAGATTATCTATAATTTTTAAAGACCCATAAATTTCAAGGAAATTTTTTCTTAATTTTCATTGGGATTATATGACTACACAGTATCTAACAGTACCTAATTCCGAGGCCCGGTGTGCCTGAAATCAATTTCCAAAGATTCGATCAGGTACGTTCAGTGAACAAACGAGCGGGTTTTCCTAAATTTCGAACTGGTGTTCAGAATAGAAAACTGAGGGCACCGATGAAACCGCAACGTCAGTTTTTTCATAGGAATACTTTTTCTAGAGTTGTGTTTTCTTGGAATTAGTTGTTTAACAAAAGAATTAAGATTCAACTGAAATAAAAAACGTGTTACAATTTTTATTCCACATTCTTACGTGGTTTAGACCATGTAAGGGAGTTGGGGTGGGACCCACTGATGTTTTAACCCCCCATTAGAGGATTTAAGATGAGGTGGGGCCCACATGAGCCCCCACATTTTCATTTTTCCTTAACTCCTTTTTAAAACCTCTTTTGTCATTAATGTTTCAAACTTATCAATTCAATTAATTTTAACAAATTATGTTTAATTAAATGAAGTGAATTAAATTATTAATGTTTGATTTTTAAAAGTGTTGGAAAAAGTAATAAAATAAGGCTAAAGCCTAATTTCATTTTGGTTGCTATGTTGTGTCGAGAGAGGGAGAGTCCTACCATCGAAGAACTTCATCATCCTCCGTGAAGAACGCGAAGAACACTAACACGCCTTCCTTCATTCATTTTCCCATGACAATAGAAGGTAGATACCATTTCACCTCGGACAATCTCCGTCATCGTGTATGGAGCCACACACCGCGACGTTGTTTTCTGCGATTCTCATCGATCGTCAACTCGTTATCGAGGTAGGGGTTTGATTTTGTTCTTGAATATTCTTTGTCGATCATCGTCAATTTCTTTGGGCCACTTGTTATCAATTTAACATGAGGACACCGGACCACACGAACCCACCCGACCCTCCTCCCACTTTGATGTAGTGTTCGTTGTGGCTCGAAAGAAGGTGGCGTGGTGCAAAGGCACCGCACGGAAACATGGAGGAATGTGTCGAAGAATCGCGGCACCGTTGCATCATTCCGTTGAGGCCGAAAGAAGCTGCGGCCAGAGCAGGGCCGCGGCGGAGGGGCGCGGCGCCATTGCGCCCCACAAATCAGACCAAGGTCGCGGACTTTGGCTGTGGTGGAGCAAGGATCGGCGGCCGGAACCGCCGGCCGACGGCGCATCGGAGGGGCGGGACCGCGGGGTCCCGCGGTAGCAGCAACGGCCGGCCGTTCGGAGAAGGTCAGGGGTCGTAACCCCCGGATGGAAAAAGGAGTGGCCCCCACATGTGGGCCACCGTTTCAAAACAGGGGGCAACCCCCCCCCCCCCCCCCTCCTTCCGCAACAGCTCAGCCAGTGCTGAGCTGGCCATGTGGGTTGTTCCCTTGCCAGTCCAACCGGTCGCCCAGGCCAAGCCGGGCCATGCCCACCGAGTTGGGTCGTTCCTTATCAGGTCGGACCATGACCGGGGTCGGGTCTCCTGGTTCGGGCCGACCCATGGGGTCTTGGGCCGGGTCGTTCTGGGCCCAAAACCCCCTAAAACCGGACAGGTTCGTTTAAATGCCTGTAACATGGGCTACGGACCTCCGATCGACACACATTCTTTGCAAAGCGATCCATGGATCAATACGATAGTTTAGGTATATTACACTCAAGGTTTCTGAGAACTTTGGGTATGGCCGGGATGGTTCAAACACGAAACCAACCGGGCCCTCGGAGCGGAAACGCTTATAACATGAGCTTCGGACGTCCGATTGACATGCCGTCGACTTTATTGGATTCCTCTTAGGGAGACAGACATTTTGGCTTACTCTACTCAAGGTTTGGATTCAGTTGGAGTGCGGTCTGTTTGGTTTTGACTTAAAAACCAACCGTGCCCCAGGAACGAAAAAGCCAATAACTCTCAGATCGGGCGTCTGATTGACGCGCCGTCTTTCATGTTGAGTTCCTTTTGTTGAGACGGAACATTGGGATACATAAACTCCGGACTACGTGTCAGTTGATGTATCGAACCCCTTGGCTCGTGGAGCAGACCATCCCGAAATCGAGCATGTTGTGTGCGGGAACACTAGAGCTGGTTGCGACTACGACGGCGATGAAGACTACACTGAAATCCTTTGTGGTTTCGGCAGCGATGATGACTGTACGGAAATCCTCTATGGGTTTGGCAGCGATGAAGACCGTACTGAAATCCTTCGTGGGTTTGACGGTGATGACTATTGTTCTTGTATACTACGTGGGTCTGGCAGTACTACTGTTCTTGTATCCTACGTGGTTCTGGCAGTCGTTGCCCTCTATTATAGCATCTTACGTGGGTCCCACAGAGTGGATGGTCTTGTATCATACATGGGTCCAACATCTTAGCGGGTCTAGTATCCTACATGGGTCCTAGCACAGATGAATCGGTGGCTACATCATATCATCTCTATCACCTAACGAAAAAGTATATTTGTGTGAGCTAATTCTTGACATTCAATCATTATATTCGATATGATTGACTTGCTTATTATGTGGATTGTGTTGTGCTTTCCTGTGTGGATTGGGATGTACTATCCTGTGTGGACGTGATCGAACATGGGCTCGGATGTTGGAGCCGTACTACAATTGATGACTTTGGTATATGTATGGGAATATTGCTAAGTAGTGTTGGATGTTACTTCGTGATTGTATCTTTCTTTTGTGGATTATCCTTTGTGGATTCTGGGAGACCATCAGGGGTCTCGGGGTCCCTACAGAGAAGCGTATATTCACCCCTACACAGGCTATGCCTGCACTACGTTGTGTTGGATGCAGTCGACGGACAATGCTGATCATGGTTGAGGCTTGTGGAGAAGTTGGTACCTGGAGGTGGACCACTGGTCGGGACGTACAGGTAGCAGACGGATGGACCCGAGGAGCTGAGGAGGTTATCTGTATCCACCATTTAGTTGGGACTTCCAGTGGATGGCTCGACATTGCTGATTTACTTTTAGTTGTTGTACATTCATTCTAGTTGTACTTTACTTTTAGTTTGGGTTTGTATTCTGGCCCATTTACTTTTCTCAGTTACTATTGTACTCAGTTTTATTAGTGTTTACTTATGCTGGCTTACTCTGTGGTGTTTTTTTATTTTATAAAGGAAATTCATTCCCTTTTTTCGGCATTAATGCCTTGATGCTAGTCGCTAGCCCCTGGCCTAGGGAAGGTGGGATTTGGGTAGTCACGACAAGAGTCCCGAGGATGGGTCGTGACAAGTTGGTATCAGAGGAGTTTGGTTATACAGCAGAACTCTGGACTCTAATCTTTCTTCTATGTGAAACAATATTGTTAAGGGTATTGAGTGTGGTAATCAATACAGGGAGTCCAGTGTTGATGCGACGGCCGACGTATCCATACACCATGACCTTGACTTCTGATTTCTGACTCAATGCATGAAAACATTGATTTCTAGTGTGTTTGAAATTTTTTCATTGTGATTACTTTGTGTCAGCTCACCAGGTATACAGTTTTGACCATGGCACACCTGTTTTTTTTTCGGATGGCCCCACGATGGCAGCCAACTAGGGTTCAGATCTTTGTGCAATATGACAGCCCACCGAGCGACGAGGCCTTGGTGCATGGCCCTTTTTCAGCAGAGGCACTGGCGGTACCTCTACCCACCGAGTCACTGATGCCACCAACCCCAGCCGCTAAGAGTGCATGTCGCCTTAGTGCACTGCACGAGTTTTCGGGTCAAATACTGCATAGGATTTGTGGGAAGACAGACCCTCATGAAGCCAAGCATTGAATGTAGGCTGTAGTTCGAGTTTTAAGGTTAGTGGGGACACCAGCTAACCTCATGGTGATCCTTTCAGCAAGCCTCATGCACGAGGCAGCAGGCAGATGGTGGATCTTGATGCTCTAGGTACACGACAAGGCATCTCTCCTTTGGACGGACTTTGAGAGCCTCTTCCACTCAGAGTTCGTCCCAGCCACCCTCAGAGTGGTGCGAATCCAGGAGCTACTACAGCTGCAACAGTGCAAAAAAATGGTTGCCCAGTACTCGGCGATATTTACTGATCACTCACGCTATTTGACATACATGGGACGAGACCCATTCTTCCACGACTAGAAATTCGACCAGGTACTGAAACATTAGATCTAGGCATCGATGATCTTCCTCAGAATTCCGACACAGGCAGGAGTACTTGAGCGAGCCCTTCTCATAGGGAGCTTTCATGCTGATCCTACACTAGCAGTGAGACCTACCACAGGGCGACACATAGCAGAGTCGTCTATAGCTGGCAGTCGACAGACATCACAGGGGTCCAGGTGGACCGGCCCATCAGGCAGATGACTTCATGACACTGGCTCAGAGGTCTGGGGCACCCAGTGTATAGCCATCCTTCTGAGGAGCAGATAGTGCTACTCATGCGGCAAGCATGGCCACATGGCTCGTGACTGCCTGACCCGCCATACAGAGGAGCAGCAAATGGTAGAGGGGCCACCCAGGCAGAGGAAGAGGGTCGACCGTGGTAGTCTGCAGGGAGCAGACAGACAAGGCAGAGGAGCTGGACGTGTAGTAGGTGGTGGGAGACAATTTGAGGCATTACCACCACCACCACCAGGAGGTCCACCCCGACCACCGGGAGCTAGCGGACATAGGCAGGCTCAGCATCCGGCATCGAAGGCCTACGACCACGGTGCGCCAGAGATGATTCGAGGTACTATCTATGTCTACTCCACCATTGTTGTTGTTCTTATAGACATAGGAGCGAGTCATTATTTTATTGTCAATTCCCTAGTTCGGAGCTCGGAGTTTCCGACAGAGTTGTTGGCTCAATCCTTACAGCTAGAGACTACTACGGGAGCAGACATGAGGATTACGCACTGGTGCTGTAAGTGTGAGCTTACTCTAGGAGGTGAGAGCTTCGTCTGGGATTTTCTTGTAGCGGCGTCGAGGCCTTATGACGTAATCATGGGCATGGATTGGTTATCTACAGTTCAGGCTCAGATTGACTGTATTAGGCGCAAGGTGCGTTGTGTTCGCACCGACAGGAGTAGGTTCACCTTCAACGGCGAGATGGTAACCTTTGCAGTGCAGGATGGACTCACGCAGAGGAGAGGACATCCCATCACTCATCAGTTGTCTAGCCTCGTCCTAGGAGCAGTTGAAAAGCGGAGTCCGAGTTTTCCTGTAGTGGTGGATCAGTATGCAGACGTTTTTCCTGACGACATTCTAGGACTACCTCCTCGCAGAGAGGTAGATTTTTAGATTGAATTGTACACCGTGATAGCCCTGATATCCACTCCAGCATATCGGATGGATCCTGCTAAGCTTTGAGAACTACGGTTATAAGAGGAGGACTTGCAGGGCAAGGGATTCATCCGACCTAGAGTTTCACCCTGGGCTTCCCTGATTTTGTTCGCCAAGAAGGGGATGGGAGCTTGCGACTATGTGTCGACTATCGTCACCTGAAGCAGGTGACCGTGAAGAACAATTATCCGCTACTGACGATAGACGACCTCTTCGATAAGCATAAGCGAGCATGGTGGTTCTCAAAGAAAGACCTCAAGTCAGGCTATCATCAGCTCAGAGTTCGGGATGAGGACGTGCATAAGACGACCTTCAGATGTCGGTATGGACACTATGAGTTCTTGGTGATGCCTTTCGGCGTGACCAACGCTCCATCAGTTTTCATGAGTCTCATGAACAGAATCTTTCAGCCATACCTCAATTGATTTTTAATGGTCCTCATCGACGACATATTGATATACTCACCCACTGAGGAGGAGCACGCCCACCACTTGTGGGTTATACTGGACACACTCCGAGAGAACCAGCTTTATGGTAAGCTCTCGAAGTTTCAATTCTGGTTATGTGAGGTCCACTTCATGGGACACATCATCTATGAGGTGGGAGTTGTGGTGGATCCTGTGAAGGTCGAGGCAGTGCTAGCTTGGGAACCACCCAGCAGCGTGACGGAGGTGCAGAGTTTCTTGGGGCTAGATGGGTACTACCGGAGATTCGTGCCAGACATCTCCAGAGTTGCGGCATCGCTCTGATAATTGACAAATAAGGGGAACCCCTTTGAGTGGTCAGAAAGATGTCAGCAGAGCTTCCAGGAGCTCAGACAAAGGTTGACCATTGCACATATCTTGAGGCTACCAGAGGAGGGATTAGGGTACGTAGTCTACTGCGATCCATCAGAACCCGGACTCGGATGTGTCCTGATGCAGGAGACGGAAATGATTGCTTATGGATCATGACAATTAAGTCATCATGAGCAGAACTATGATACCCGTGACCTGGAGTTAGCAGCAGTGGTCTTCACTCCGAAGATGTGGAAACACAATCTGATGGGTGAGCGCTTTACAGTCTACTCAGACCACTAGAGTCTTAGGTAAATCTTCTCTTGGAAGGACCTGAATCTGAGATAGCAGTGATGACTCGAGTTACTCCAATACTATGACTTTGAGATATTCTATACTCCTTGAAAGGGGAACGTAGTAGCCGATGCTCTCAGCAGGAGGAAGGGCATTCAGGTACTTGGGGAGGTGACTGAGAAGCTAGCCACTTTCCATATATCTTTCGTGGAAAGAGATGGAGCAGCCTTTCTTCAGTCACTCACAATCACTCCTCCACTTCTTCAGTAGGTCAGAGAGGCACACCGTGGGGATGTTGACTGTGAGACATGGCATACACAGATATCCTCATGACAGGCACCTGATCGATTCTCTGTAGGAGGAGATCACGTCGTCCTTTTCAGAGGACGTACCATTGAACAAGCTTCTTTGCAGGATGTGGTGATGAGATAGTTTCACACATCCCCTTTAAGGGTACATCCAGAAGTGGAGAAGATGTACCATTATCTCAGAAATCAGCATTGGTGGCCGGGTATGAAGAAGGTTGTGGCAGAGTTTATTTCTTGATGCCTCACCTGCCAGCAGGTGAAGGCGGAGCACCAGGTACCAGAAGGCTTTTTACAGCCCTTGGAGGTCCCATAGTGGAAGTGGGATGGTATATCTATGGATTTCATGACTGGACTTCCACGTACTTCCAGAGGTCACGAACCCATTTGGTTGATTTTCGACCGACTCACTATGTCGGCCCACTTCATATCCATCAGAGGGAAGGGCTCAGTAGAGAGCCTGGGACGTCTCTACATTCGGGAGATTGTACAGCTTCATGGTGTTCCATCATCTATCGTCTTCGATAGAGATGCTCACTTTACTTCCCGGCTTTGGAAAGAGATTCAGGAGGCATTCGGAACACAACTACATCTGAGCACCGCCTTTCACCCTCAGACAGATGGTCAGATAGAGAGGACCACTCAGACTGTCGATGACATGCTCCATGAATTTTTCCTCGACTTTGGTCAGAGTTTGAAGGACCACCTACCCTTGGTGGAGTTCGCGTACAACAACAGCTACCACTCCACCATCGCGATGGCACCATACGAGGTATTTTATGGCTGACCTTGCAGATCACTGCTGTGCTGGATAGAACCTGGGGAGTTAGCACATGTGGGACCGGAGATGGTCCAGGCCACGACAGAGAATGTCCAGGTCATCAAGGAGTGGATGAGGATAGTTTAGAGCTAACAGAAGACTTATGCTGATAGGAGGTGGAGACCGCTACAGTTCCAAGATGGCGACCATGTCTTCTTACGGGTCTCACCTTGAAATGGATTACGGTGATTTGGCCGAGGCGGCAAGTTATCTCCGCACTTTATCAGACCATTCCAGGTTCTCAGCATGATAGGTGAGGTGGCTTATCACCTTTCTCTACCACCTTAGTTGCACCGGGTGCACGATGTCTTCCATTTCTCTCATATGAGGAGATATGTGTACGAACCGATGCATATCATCGACCATTGGGAGCTGGACCATGAAGATGGGGAGACATTTGCGGAGGTTCCGATGGAGTTCGTGGATTGACAGGAGCGGGTCCTACGTGGGTGGTTGATTCCCCTAGTACACATCAGGTGGCAGCATGGGAACCTCCAGGAGAGCACTTGGGAGCGGGAGGCTCAGATTTGTGCTCAGTACCCTCATCTGTTCCCCTAGATTGTGATGTATCTTTACAGGGACGTAAATCCCTGAGGTGGAAGTATTGTAATGACCCTTAAATTTCAAGGGAAATTTTTCCTTAATTTTCTTTTGGATTTTATGAGTTCGCGGTATTTAATGGAACCTCATTCCGAACCCCGATGTGCCTGGAATCAATTTCCATGCTTTATCTCGAGTACGTTCAGTGAATGAATGAGATGGTTTTCCTAACTTTTGTACCGGTGCTCGGAATAGAAAATCAAGGGCTCCGATGAAACCACAACGTCGATTTTTTTTAGGAAGAGCTTTTCAGGAGTTGTGTTTTCTCGGAATTAGTTGTTTTAAAAAAAAGGATTAAGATTAAAGTGAAATCAAAATCATGTTACTATTTTTATTCCACATTATTAAGTGGTTCATCCCATGTGAGGGAGTTGGGGTGGGACCCACTAATGTTCTAACCCCCCTTGAATGGATTTATGATGAGGTGGGGCCCACAAGAGCCCCAACCGTTTCATTTTCCCTTAACTTCTTTTTATAATATCTTTTGTCATTAACGTTGAAAACTCATCACTTCAATTAATTTGAACAAGTTATGTTTAATTAAATTAAGTGAATTAAATAATGAATGTTTGATTTTTAAAAGTGTTCGAAAAAGTAATAAAATAAGGCTAAAGCCTTATTTTATTTTGGTTGCTGTTGGAACCACTTTGTGTATAGGTTTGTATTTGTTGTCAATAGTGGTCAATGGAATATCAAAATGAAGGAGATCATTATGTACTCCGATGAAGTAGAGGAGTAGTGATTCAGACGATTGTTGTGCTGATCGTATGTTCAATGAACATGTGTCAAAGATGATACATTGTTTACAACAATGAAGAATGTGAGGAGTAATCCATCCAAGGATGATTAAAGCAGGATGGCGTTTTTGGATGAAGGCCATGCAATTCCTCATTATTGCATGAGAACAATGGGTTTTGATGAAGACCATGAAATTACTCATGATTGCGTGAGAACCATGCTAGAGACTTCTTGACGGATTGAATCACATGGTTTGCATGAAGTTGATCATGACGGTTGATGAAGGAGGCAATGTGCCAATGAGTTGACTTATGAAATGGTCATGCACATCACATTGTCATAGAAGATGATGGTACTAAAGACGTTCGTTCAAAGAATACATATCACAATAGTGGAGTTTGTGATAAAATTTAAAGATTTGCTGAAGGATACAGATCACCAAGAAGAAGTGTTGCTGAGGTGATCGTGCATGTCGACAAAGCAAACAAATGACATACAAATTTTTTGACAAAAGAGATTCCATGGTGACATGTCGAGTTCAAGAGTTGTGATCAACGATCTATGTTTGATTCGAGAACATCGACAGAGGAATGGATGATCCAGAGGCGGTACAAAAAGAGCAAATTCAAGGTGGTGCCATTTTCCAGTGTTTGCCAAATTTCAGGGCCTCAAAATCAACAAATGAAGAAGAGTGATTTTGGAAAAGGGACTTGCGCGCCATAATCTTGGAGGATAAAAGACTTGCGCGCCATATGTTTTTAGGATCAGAACATAAAAATTTGGCTAAGGAAAGAAGGTCGCACAAGTGTTGGTTGGGTCGCGCAAGTGAGTTGCGCGACAGAGGTTACTGGAGACAAGACTTGCGCGCCGTCGAGGGACTTGTGCGCCGCCGCGCAGGGGGTCCAGTTTGCCTATAAATACTGGACCACCCCTTCTCATTTCTTACGATGCTCAAGACGTTGAGATTGTTCGAGCTCTCGTCGTGCAGGTGGTTGAACCACACAAGTGGTAGTTGGGTCGCGCAAGTTGAGGTTGCGCGCCGACTGATGGTTGAGCGCCCCTGGTGATTTGGGCAAGGAAGGTAGTGAGTCGCGCAGGTTTGAAGTTCAAGAAGGCAGAGTCACGCAGGTGCTTTGGAGACACTTGTGTGCCAGGTTATACTTGTGCACCTAAGACTTGCACGCCAGATGGAGACTTGCGCGCCGGGCTTGAAAAGGAGATCCGAATATTGTTGAAGCACACCCGCATTTCTGGAGCTGCACAAGAGCTAAAGATTGCCTGATACTTTCGGTGCAAAGCGAGATTGAAGAATAAATCTAAATGATACATTCATGATCTCATGCATACATGGAGAATTGATTCTGACGAATGCCGAGTAAGCTAAACATCATTTATTGAGCAATCACATAAGTGATTGTGATTCAGGAAAACGAAGACAAGGGGATATAGTGCATTCAGTCATTGCACTAAAGAAGAAAGATTGAACTATAAAGAGCATCAACACTGAACCCTGATGCAAGAAAAGTCTCATGCTGAACAGGAGACGAAGAACTTCAATGCACACCTATTGAAGAGACCTTCACGTCTATAAACTGAGTGAGACTTCACCAACGGCAGTGCGCCAGGGGGAGTCAACGCGAGTGACCCGAGGGACGCAGTGAGATATCCCTGAACAATTGTAAAGGCAGTGAGCCTGGGACAGAGTGAATGTACCCAAACCATTGTAATCTACAGCTAGTTAAGCATAGTGGATTTAGGTATGACCGAAAACCTGTCGGCGTATGCTCCTTGGACGTAGCCCTTAGTGGTGAACCAAGTAAAAATAGTTGTGTCATCTGTCTCTGCATGTGAATGTTTAATTGCTGATCATATCCATCATACAGGTTTAAGTAGTTCCTACCAACGTGGGAACAAGATCCACAACCTAACGAAGAAAATGCTTCCACCCTGATTCACCCCTCCCCTCTCAGGGTGTCCCGGGGTCCTACAGTTGCTTCATTTTATCGAGAGAGGGAGAGTTATACCATCAAAGAACATCATCATCCTCCTTAAAGAATGTGAAGAACACAGACGCGCCTTACTTCATTATTTTTCCCGCGATAAAGGAAGGGAGATTTCATTTCACCTCGGACAATCTTCGTCAACGCGTATGGAGCCACACCCAGCAAAACCGTTTTCGGCGATGATCTTCGATCGTCAACTCGTTATCGAGGTAGGGGTTTGATTTTGTTCGTGAATATTATTTTCCGTTCATCATCAATTTCATTGGGCTGCTTGATATCAATTTAACAAGTGGAGGTCGGACCGCACAAACACGACCGACCCTCCTCCCACTTTGTTTTTGTGTACGTTGCTGCTCAAAATAAGGTGGCGTAGTGCAACGGCACCGCGTGGAAACTTGGAGGAATGCATCAACGAAGCGTGGCACCGTCGCGCCACGCCATTAAGGCCGAAAGAAGTCACGACCGGAGTGGGGCCGCGGAAATGGGGCGCGGTGCCGTCGCGCCACGCTGGAGTACCACGAAGAGACCACGACCGGAGCGGGGCCGGGGCAGAGTAGGGAGCGGCGGTTGGAACTGCCGGCCGTCGGCGCATCGGAGGGGCGGGACAGCGGGGTCCTGCGGCAATGGCACCGGCCGGCCAGCCGGGCCGTCCATTCGGAGAAGTCTGAGGTTCATAACCCCGGGCTGGAAAAAGGAGTGGCCCCCACGTGGGGGCCACCATTTTACAATACGGTACAGCACCCCCCCGCCCCCCTTCCATGACAACTTGGCTAGCGCCGAGCTAGCCCCGCGGGCCGCGCCCGCGCCAGGCCAACCGGCCGCCCAGGCCGTGCCAGGTGACATCGGCCGGGCCGGGCCAGACCCAGGTCGGGTCGACGCGGTTCGGGCCGACCCAGGGGGTCTTCAGCCGGGTCATTCCTGGCCCAAAACCCCCTAAAACCGGATAGGTTCGTTTAAATGCCCGTAACATGGTATACGGACATCCGCTCGACGCACTGTCAGTTGCGATGCGATCCCTGGATCAAGATGGTCGTTTCGGTATATTAAACTCTAGGTTTTAGAGAACTTTGGGTACGGTTGGGTTGGTTCAAACACGAAACCAACCGGGCCCTCAGATTGGAAACACTTATAACATGAGCTCCAGATGTCCGATTGACATGTTGTCGACTTTGTTGGATTCCTCTTAGTGAGACATACCTTTTTGCTTACTCTTCTCGATGTTTGGATGTAGTTGGAGTGTGTTCGGGTTGGTTTTGACTTAAAAACTAACCGGGAACCTGGACGAAAAAAGCCAATAACTCTCTGACCGGGCATCCGATTGACGCTCCATCTATCACGTTGAGTTCCTTTTGTCGAGACAGAACTTTGGGATACATAATCTCTGGACAACTTGTCAGTTGATGTATCGACCCCCTTGGCTCGTGGAGTGGACACTCCCAGAATCGATCATGCAGTGTGCGGGAACCCTAGAGTTTGCTGCGACTGCGACGACAAAGACGACAGCACTGAAATCCTCTGTGGGTTCGGCAGTGACGACGACTGCACTTAAATCATTCGTGGGTTCGACAGTGATGAAGACCGTAATGAAATCCTCCATGGGTTCGACAACGATGACTACTGTTCTTGTATCCTACGTGGGTCTGGAAGTACTACTGTTCTTGTTTCCTAAATGGGTTCTGCAGTATTTGAACTCTGTTGTAGCATCCTACGTGGGTCGACAGACTGGCTGGTCTTGTATCCTATGTGGGTCCGACAGCTTAGCTGGTCTAGTATCCTACGTGGGTCCTAGCGTAGATAAATCAGTGGCTACCTCTGATCATCTATATCACCTTACGAAGAAGTATACTTGTGTGAGCTGAGTCTTGACTTTCAATCATTATCTTCGATATGATTGACTTGCTTCCTATGTGGATTGTTTTGTGCTTTCCTATGTGGATTGGGTTATACTATCCTGTGTGGATGTGATCAAACCTAGGCTCGGATGTTGGAGCAGAACTAGAATTTGATGACTTAGGTATATGAATGGGCATATACCTATGTAGTGTTGGATGTTACATTGTGATTATATCTTTATTTTTTGGATTATCCTTTGTGGATTCTAGGAGACCATCGGGGGTCTTGGGGTCCCTATTGAGTAGCATATACTCACCCTTGCACGGGTTATGCCAGCACTACCTTGTGTTTGATGCAGACGACGAACAACACTGATCGTGGTTGGGGAATTTGGAACAGTCGATACCTAGAGGTGGACCACTGGGCGGGATGTACACAGAGTGGACGGCTAGACCCGAGGAGCTGAGGAGGCTATCTGTACCCACCCTTTAGGTGGGACTTCCTGTGGACGGCTTGACGTTACTGCATTACATTCAGTTGCCATACTTTCTTTCCAGTTGTACATTAATTTCTGTTTGGGTTTGTATTCTGGCCCATTTACATTCCACACTTACTATTGTACTCAGTTTTCTTAGTGTTTACTTCTGCTGGTTTACTATGTGGTGTTTGTTTACTTTATAAAGGCAACACCTTCTCCTTTTTGTCCGGATTTACGCCTTGGTGCTAGTCGCCAACCCCTAGCATATGGAAGGCGGGCATGGGGTGGTCACGGCACGAGTCCCAAGGATGGGTCATGACATAATTGTAGGATAACTCGTTTATGTGGAATACATTAAAATAAATATTCCATTCACTTTTATAGTAAAAAATAAAATTACTGCATTTCAAAAATGAAAAATATCATTTTAAAAATATTTTAGAGAAATATTAATGTGGTTAAAATTTAATTTAATAAATATTTGTATAAAATTATAACATTATAGAAAAAAAAATTAATTAAAATAAGTACATGGAAAAAAATATTTCCTGCTAAAGTGAGAAATAATATCAATTTTCCATTAAAGCATTCTTTCAGCCTCTTAATTAATTAAGTAGATGAAGATGAAATGAGAAAATATAATCTCAGGAAACAAATATAATGGGTGAAAATATAAAATATTTTAGAGATATACCATTCTATTATAACATTATAAGTCTAAGCATAAGTAATCCGGTTTAAAATGGGAGTGTAATATAAAACCCTCACTTTATGTTTGTCTCTCATTGTAAGTTATCTGACCTCATTTAAAAATAAATAAGTTTATTATAATTATATAAAAGAAAAATATTAAAAAAAATTAAACCATTCACGTTTTACTTATATCATATTATCTCCTGTTTATTAAAAATATTTCGTTATCATAATCACATTAGGTGTCAACTGCATTATTTTTACAAGTTTTTTTTTCTTCGTAAGTTATGGTCCTTTCAATTTGATCATCGTTGCATATTATAAATATATTAATAGTGATATAAATATAATATATATTAATTATATACAATCTAATTACAACTCACAAAAACTATAAATGGAAAATTTATCACATCACAATGTGAAAACAGTAATTCATACGTACGCACGAGAGATGTTATAATTTTTCAATGGGTGGAATGTAAGAAAGTAAAATAATAATTCATCATTGTTGTATCATTAAATTACAAAATATATCATATATATATTATATATTTAATAACAACTAACCATGAAATGTGGTGATTGAAAATGAATCATACCATGACGTAGGGGCAATAGTCCACATTTATGCTTCAGTGACACTTTCATCTCCCATTTGATAGAGAATATGTAAGAAATTATTATTCTATAATATTAAAGAAATATTTATAATTATTATTCTAGGTTAATCATGTAATCATGTATAAAATAATTTTTTAATAATTAGAAGAAGAATCTAAATATTGCAATAAATATTTTAACTATTCTTTGGGAGGCCTCTTTTGGATTACCACATAATCCTTGAAAGATTGGTGTTAGGAGAATAAAAAAAGATCTAGAATTCATGGAATTAATCCAGGATGGTTTTTTATTATGTTTTTTCAACAAATAAGGGTCTAATTTTATAAATATTTTAGGAGGATATGTGTCTTTTCTAAGTGAGGGGAGGAGCACATGGAATTATTAAAAGATTTAAATAATTTAAGGTCACTTTAAAGTGTAAATGGATTCAAATGGACAAGGGATAAAATTTAGAATATTATAATACTGAAATATCTTTAGATAATATTAATTAGATAGTTTAACCCTTATTTCTTTGTTTAATCACCCCATGTAAACCAGTTTTAACCTTAACTATGGTAAAACAATTTTACTATTTTTACTATACACTATGATTAAAAATTTGTTGATCCTATTAAATAATATTAATTATCAAGATTTGAAATCTGGTATATATTTTAACTAATTTAATTTTTATTATTTGAATAATTTAATTTTAAATTTACATGCTAAACACAATGAAACCCCATTTTATAAAAATGATTTTTAAGCATTAAAATTAATTTACATCCATTAAATTCCATGTAAAAACCATAATATTAATTTTAAAATATAATATTGAATTTATAATATATTTATTTAATTAAAACCATCTATTAATATAGATCAATTTAATTTATTTTTTTAAATACTTATTGGATTTGTAAAAAATAATTCTTTGAAAAATGTGTTTTTAAGCACAAAAATGAACTTATACTAAAAGAAAGTTTCATAACGATTTCTATATAATTAATTATAAATTATATAATAAATCTAGTATTATTTTACATTTATATCATAATTAAAACATAAAGGTTCATTTTATTTAAAATAAATGAAAGTTTTTATAAAAAGACATTTTCTGTTATTGACTAAACAAAATATTTTTAGAAAAATTATAATGATTTACCATAAGAATAAATTTAAATTCCAATTTTAAATATTTTATTCATTATATAAAATAACATTTATAAAAATGGTAGAAATTAATTATAATTTTCACTCAAAAAAATCATTAAAACCCATTATTGAAAAAATAGATTTGAAGCATAAAATGGCTTTACTAAAAATTGAGTACTAATTTACGCTAAATTAACCAATAAATGTGATTAATTTAAAATATGTATAAATATTTTTCATAATTATTTATTTATTACTCAAACCTAGATATTTAATTCCTAGGTTATTATAATTTACTATATCACTACTTATATAGACTCAGGGTTTCATGTAAGGAATTTTGACGAATAAATCATTTTTATTTCAAAGTAAGTACAAAAAAATATATTGGGGTATTAAATTATACCCCCTTAAAATGATTTTTATCCTGAAAATTTTTACACTATAATATAAAAATGAGGATATATCTTCTTCATCACATCATCGGTTTCCCATATAGTTTTTTAAAAATCAGATTCCTCTAAAAAAACATTATCCAGGTGAGTAGTATTTTTTCATGTTACTTTTTCTCTATGATATAATATTTCTACTAGTTAGGAATCATATTAAATATAAGTATACAATGTTATAACATCTTATTTCATTACCATTCATGGATTGGTTATGTACTTTCAAAAGAGATATATATGTAACACATAACTGCTTACTATAAGTTTGGTCGTAGTGTTATGAAATAAGAAACCATCCCAATAAGATTTATGATCATGAAATTAAAAATATATATAATTATTAGATTTAACATATTTATAAATATCATAACCATAATCCATGTAGAAATTTATAGTAATACCATCTTAGAAACATCAAATTCCAAATAAGAACAGAAATTGACAGCATAACACATCTTTATAATATAAGATTCCTTGATGTGTGGTTGAATTGTTCTAAACATATTAATAATTTCCTTAGATAGATATAGTCCATGTATCTTTCCTATTATAACCTCATACCATCAAGTTATATTTCATCACTTCTTTCATTATATAGATTTATAAGGATCTATTTGAATTCCGCAGTGAAATCCATTGTTTAAAGAAAACCTAACAAGGGTAGGGTATTGATACTAACTATATTATAAATTTATAGAATTGGATCTCAACATACCCTTCATGTTTTTAATGGGAGTCTTAGATTGACCATCTATCTGAGGATGATAAGAATTTCTAAAACACAAATCTATATCCATATTTTGTTGAATGCTTCTCTATAACATCTATGCGAACAATGGGTTTCAATCCAATATAATATAATTTGGTACTACATAAAATCTTATCATTACCTTAATATTTATACATTAATGCTAATCAAAATAGTAATATCCATTGATAGTAATTAATTAAACTAAATTTATAAAGTGATCAGATTCAACCATAAGATCATTATTTCATTTATACATATTGGGGGATCCATTGATGAATGTTTTATTGATGTATCCCCTTTTACATTCTATAATGGGTAATTATTATAGAACCCCCTGGACATATATCTCTCATCCTTAAATTTCTATCAAACTAAATATTAAGATACATGCTCGGTAATATCTCGTAAATTATTTCCCCATTATAAATACTATTTCATATCCCTATACTTCATCGTACTTCTATGATTAATTGATAATGATGAGTTATGAACTTCTACCAATGGATATATATTTATGTATATTATTGAAAGGAGGCATATTTAGATCCAGAACCATACCATTCAATCACAATCATGTATAAATGAAAGAGTATTTCAAACTGTATTTTTCATCATTACAATATCCTTTATGCCTCTTTAATCATCATGTGGATATATAGTTTAATACTCGTTGAATCATGAAACAATTTATCCAAATACATTAATATTTCAATGTTCATCGTTTGAAAGTATAAAAACATTTTATTCTTTTTATGCACATAATATAAAAACTATAATTATGATTTCAAACCAAATCATTATCCACCTTTTCTGCAATCCTAGATTTTAATGTATTGATTAGTCATAATATTTAATTAACTACAATAGTATTCTCTCTAACATATTAAACTATATCAGGTTGAGTATATAAAACATAATTTTATGATCACTATATATTTTACACCCTTATCTATAAATATAATTCCACTATGTATATAATTAAAATATTTCCATTGCTAACTCTAAATCCGGAGTCAATTAATTTTTCTCATGAATCTTCAATTAGCATTCGGTATAATCTATCAACATACCATTCTTCAAAACAACACATACCAACACCTATCTCAATGCATCTGTTTAAATAAAAAACCCTTATTAATTATAGGGTAGTGGGAGCATGGGTCTACTGAATATCCTTATCTTCAGTACATTAAAATTCATTCACATTCTTCATTACAATGTAGCATGACACCCAACTAAGTTAACATGGGTTGTAGATAAAATAGTTCTGATAAATCCTTCAAGAATTCATTGATAATATAAAACCAATCAAATAAAACAATGGGCCTCAATCACAATTGTCGGACTGGTCAAATTTTAAATTGAATATTTCATTTATGGATCTACGATTATACAATTTATGTAGATTCAATAACCCAAAAATGAATCACTCTATAGCCAAGAATATGACATCATATTTTTTATACAACTTCTCTACACTTAGGGTCTTTAGTACTATAATAATGTGAACTTAATTATCTTCCTCGATCTCGGAATATATAATAATATCATTCATAAATAATAACACTCTCTAATCAAGGTAATCTCTAAATATTCTATTCATTAACCCAAACACGATATAAAGGGGATTAATATAACTAAATTGAGTGAATATAAATTCAAAGTTTCCATTAATATAAATGAAGGATGTCGGGGGATATGCATATATTATTTTACCTTAATAGATAGTATCGATATTACAGGTAAATCTCCAAAAAATATTGAGCTCATCATAATAGATTGAAAGATTAATCAATATAAGGATGAAGAGACATATTCCTAACCTGTACTATGTATTGTTCCCAATAGTCATTGAATAGTAACTTTGAACCATGTTTATTTATTAAAAAGGGGTTTGTACACCAAATGGTGAAAAACATAGCTAAATGAATACCTCATCATTATTCTCATATAGTTAGTTCTTCCATAGCTATAATTCAGTGTGGTCTATTCAGTATATAGTCTTTGAAATAGTTATATAAATAGGTGTGAGTTATATTGAAATATCATCATCATCATTCAGAATAAGACTATGTAAATATTTATAAAATTCATCCAAAAACTCCATTACAATAATAATATCATTTATGATTACTTTATCCCAACAATATGAGATGAATACCCCTTTTTAATATGATCTAATACCCATGAAGTGGTTGTAATATCCATTTGAAATTCATATATATCCTTTTACTCATATACCATTATAAGATGGATTTCAGTATCAATGTTACTTCCCTTACTTGATAATTGATATGCTATTTATATGAATAGATCCCATCCAAGACCAAAAAAACAATAAAACTATTATATGAACAAGTAATTATAAGAATCACATTCCGAAAATAATCGATTAAGGACTAATTATAGAATCAATATTCGATGATCACATTATTTATATTTTTTAATTCAAATTCAAAATTTTATTGTTGAGAAAGTAGATTGAAACACTTAAAAATTTATTTAGATATGATTGAATTGGTAAAACCAGAATCAAATAGTATATTAATTTTATATAGTGGATAATATGATTACCTTTCACCAAATGTTTTTCAAATACCCTATCAGAAAAAGTGATCTCTTGATATTTCCCTTCATCTCTGGGCATAAGATATTGTAGAAATCAATCATTGGGATTAACTATCAGAATCGAGCACTAGTTGTTGTATTGCCTAAACACCTGGTAATTATATAATTGGAGTGTGGGTATCACATTAAATTTATCTTTTTCATCATTACTTTCATTGATTATCTTTTTCACATTGTATTATCAATATTTTTATCGATTATCTTCTTTTTCAGATGTCAAACATTTAGATTTTATCTTAAGACAATATACTTAAAGATTTGTTCTATAATTTTGGTATGAATGGATACTCATAACCACCCCTCTATAATTTTTGGTAATTATAATTTCATTTAAATTCAATCATTATTTACATTTCAAAACAATGAGATTGATGTGTGACTCCAATCTCAATTTTCAACCTAATAGCATATCAAACAATTCCATCATATTTAATTATGTATATTATCTCTATTGAACTTAAACTAATTTTTTTAAATCCAGTAAAGAAGCGATCAATATTACTTTATTGTTCTATGATAATTTGAAAATAATACCTCAAGAATCTTGTACATGTTTTTTCATAGCTACTAATAGATTCATAGTACTTATTGTTTATCTCAATGAATTCCTTTTCCATTTTCATATGAATAATATGAGATATGAAATTATTGAAAATTAATAACTTTAACATTTACCACCCCATTGGGTCAATATATTCATATTAATCATTATTCATGATAAGATTCCACCATTTATCCACTTCGCTTTAGAAATTATAAACAATTACAATATCTATTTCATATTACAAGCACTAGATAATAGAATTCATAGTTTTAGGGGTACTAATCATTTTATCATTATATATTTGATCCATATACTCACTAAAATAAGGATGAAATTAACTCATGAGGGAACCATCAATATTTTGTTCCATACATTTCTCATTTAGATTCTCAATATGATTAATTTCTTGAGAAATTTTTGTTATTGGAGGAACAATATTTTTATTCCTCCACCCATAACGTTTGGTTTCCCAAGAAAGAAATAATTTCATTATTAGACACATTCAGCAATAATATTATTACTTATGGTTCCAACCATTGACTTAATACAAAAAATAGTGTATGAGAAAATATAACCATTCTAGGGGATCAGATAATTTTGAAAATTATATATAAGACGTATAGATTATGAAACATTACTTTTAATCAACAACACCTTAGTTTTAACCATGGATTCCCGTGTCTTATATCTATTAAAATCAATCATAATAGATCATAAATGAAATGTGAATTAACCTAATCAAATACCCCTAGACTATCTTTCGAATAGTGTACTCTTACGTCCACTCATCATTCACTAGTGATGAACATGTTAATACCCAATCCACCATATTAAATTATATTACCCATTGGGGACTCTATCCAATAACCATGACCATAATATATGATCCTCATAGGTTTTTATTTTCTAGGTAAACTAAAATTCTTTCTTTACCATAAATTAAAGCATCCTCCTATACTTAGGATAATCTTAAGGTATGTCGTTAAAGTTTTATAATCCCATTTTAAAATAATTAAAAAAACATTTCTATAATATAAACTATACTGACCTAAACATTACATAAATTAATATTATATATTAATATATGAATATTAATTACATATATTTATGAACCAAACCAATCAATCATGGTTTATCACCTTTTGAAACATAGAAATAAAAAAACATTTACGTATAATATATCCATCATCTACAACTGATATCTTTACAAATATAACCCTTCATAGGCATATCAAACATAAAACCATTCTCTATATCATGAGGAAAATGAAACATAAAAAGGGTGATCTCAAATAATGAATAAGGGTAAATATAATAGAAATCAATCGAGAATCATAAAAATGGATAACTAAATTCATAAGGATATTATAAATTTTCTATAACATACGAAATTCATACCCAATCAGTCATGAATCTTTAATAATGAATCATGGAATAAAGATTTGTCTTCAAAAAATACAGAAGTCATAAAACTACAGAATCACTAATAATCTATCACTATCCATGGGTACATAACATAAGAATAATTTTATATGTTTTTTAATACACATAATCATATAAATTCACTTCCATAATCAAGGAATATTCAAATTCCCTTTCTATTAGAATACTATTGTAAGATTTCATGATACAAATTCCATTTTCATTTTGAAATCACTTATTTTAAATATAAAATTATTCTAAATATTATGGGAAACATTTTATTTGTAATATTACATGTACACATACAAAGGATGATTCAAATTAAACTGAAGTGAGGGTGAAGGTAAAATCTATTAATGGTGTGTATGTTAAAAAAAGATTCATTTCACCTTTCTAATAAAAATGTAAAAATAAAATGTATGGAAAATGATATTAAGATTCATATTAAAAAATTAGTAGAAATTATAACATGTCTAAAAACTAATCTAATAAATCTATTGATAATACTAAAAATAATATTGAAAGTTTCATAAAGAAAATTTTGACATGGAATAAAATATTCTTGGCCAATGAGAGACATAAAATTAGTTTTCTGTAAAACAATTCCTTTGGTATCCTTGGAAATTAAAGGGATTAAAATGAAAGGAAAAAATATAATATCAAAAAATAATTAATGTATAAATAAATTAATAATATTTTTGAGATATTAGCAATATAATCTAATCACTATAAATTTAAGCATATATGACCCATGTATAGTTGCTATTTTAACATAAAACTCTTAACCGAAGTCTATATTACATCATTTTTACTCTAAGATACTATATAGAAAATTTAAATTTATTATAATTATATTCCCTAAACATATTAATACCTATAATACCATTCATGATATACTTATAAAATCACATCACTGGGTCATAAACAATGTTTTATTATCATAATCATGTCTGGTGTTAACTACTTAATTTTTTCCTATATGTTTTGGTTCAGTGGATATATTCATTGAACATTTATTACGGTTCCTTCATCTCAATAATGTTAATGTTGACATAATTATCAAATATATTCATTATAATCATAATTATATACATTCTCATAAAAAGGTTATGGACTATGAATTTCATCACTATGTTCAGACAGTATGATATATATATGTATGAGTGATATTTCCATTTTCTGATGGATGGAAAGAAAGGGACATAAATGATAGTTACCCTAACTAGAATAATTATTATATAAAAAATATAACACATATATATACATTAAATCATTCATAATAACAAACCATGAAATATGGAAAAGAATAATAAATCACATCATTTAGTGGAGGTGGTAGTCCACACGTACGTATCTGTGATTCTTCTATATCACATTAAGTGAAGAAGAGGTGGTAAATAACTATGTCATAATATCAGTAAAATATTAAAATACTTTCTATACTAAATAAATCACTATATGATGGATAAAATAGGATTATAGTTAGCAGAAGAAAAAATAAATTGGAAGAACTTAGTTAAGGTATATACCTCATCTTTGAGATACCTCTTTCGCCTTACATGTTAACCATTGAAATATTATTCTTAGGAGAGGAGAAGAATATGTAGAATGAAGGGACGAAAACATGGAAGGATTTGGAGGTATTTTTGGATCTGAGAGAATGTTAAAATTTTGTGAGTATGTTATGAGAACAGGTTCCCTTTTACAATTAATAAGTTGGAAACACATGTAATTACATAAAATATTACAATAATATAGGCCCACTTTCATAATAAAGTGGATCCAAATGGACCAATATTATGACATATGAGAAAATAATTTCAAAATATATTCATAAAATAATAATTAAATAGATTTGAATCGTATACTTGACCTTATCTCTAGTGTTTAAACAACATGTAAACTCATTTTAACATTAATTATTATAAAAAATATTTACTAATTTTACAAATCACTCGGAAAAAAATGAATTTAAACTAATTAAATACTATTATTTTTTATTATTTAAAATGTAAAATAAATTTAAAAAGATTTATTTTCATTAACTGATAGAAATTAATATCCAATAAGCATTCAAAACACCATAAAAGGTGGGTATTAGAAAATTTCATTTTTAATCATAAAGCTTAATTTAATTCACATCATGTCATTTTAGATACCATAATGTGAATTTTAATTTATATCACATAACATATATAATCAATAAATATTATAAAACCCATTAAGAAATGTTTATTTATTAAATTTATTAAGATAAAAATACATTGAATATATAAAAATAGTTTTTTTAATGTGTTTATAAGACCAAAAATGAACTTATACAAAAATAAAGTATAATAAGGATTAATTTTTATTTGATTATATTACATAAAATTAAACTATAATTACATTAAAATAATATAAAATTAATTATTAAATGGAATTTTACTCTAAAATAAATGAATGTTTTTAAAAAAATAGCATTTTTACTATTCAATGAAAAGTAAAATTTTTAGATAAATACTAACAATTCACCCTATGATGATACATATATGATGATTTTAAAAAAATTATTAATTAAATTATGGAACATTTCAAAAAATTGTATAAATTAATTATAATGTTCACATTTAAAATTCAATAAATCCATTTTTGATTAAAAAATCAATTTTTGAAGCATAGAATGACATTAATAAAAAAATGAGTACTTATTTATTATACACTAATCAATACTTATTAATTATATAAAACTATTATAATAATTTTTTATAATGTATTCATTGTAATTCATACCTACTACTATACTAAAATGGTTATAATAGTTTACTATATAATGGTTTATATAGATTCTGGGTTCCATGTATGGTAATATATTAAATTCTTCATGTTTGTTCCAATAAAAAAATTATTAAATATTGGTGTTTTAATCTAATAAATAAAAAATAAATTATAATCCATAAAAACCCGTCATAATTTTTATGACAGTTAGTGTGTGAAATAAATATAATATTGATGGAACATAGACAATCCATTACTCTTATTGACAACATTTTATTTTTCACACACACACGCACTTATTTTATTTTATTTCTAGATAATAAATTTTTTATTCCAAATGCTCAAACTAATATAATACCAATGTTTCATCTAGTTTTTTTATGGTGAACCATTTTCATGTTACATTAATTTTTATAAAAGTAGTATCTCGAGATAATTATCATAAATCTATTTAAAATATTCCTTTTTTTGCTGAAACATAGTTATATATTACTAACCATTAATTCTAAATATTTTTAAGAAATAGTATCAATTTGGTCAAGTTAATTTTTCACTTTTATTTTTAATGGTTATTTCTTATTGAGTTTTTTTAATTTTTCATACACATCACACAACAAACTCTTCTTTTCCCCCACAACCACTATTTCTTTGGAATATATTCAATTGGTTGACAATAATGGAGTAGAAATAATAAAAATTAAATAGTGATTCAATAATTATGGACATGAAATTAATGTCATTTAAAAACCACACCCATAAATTGTAGTTTATTTTCCATGGTAGGGTTTCTCCGTTCTTATTTAAAATGTATATTCCCTTTTTTATAATGAGTTTCCTAAAAAATTTAAATGTCAAAACTCATTTTAAAGTAGTTAATATAATAATATAAAGAGAAAAACAAATAAAAAATTATAATTAATATCATTGGTTTTCCTCCTTATAAGTGATTGTTTAATAGTATCATCATGACTTTTTTCCCCAACTAAACAATAAACCCTTTTCCATTAGTTCTTCTTAAGTGGTATATCCCAGTTTTCTTCTATTTCAAAAATCCATTAGATGTTCAATTTTTCCATATCTTAAATTTTGTTCTCATACTTGTCCCGATTCAATTTATCTTCAATTATGAAGCCCTTGTCCTCAATTTTCAAATTTTGAACTATAATGAATTCACATTACATCCCATAATTAAATATTTATTCTTTTTTCTATGACATGTTGTATAATTCAATCTACGATATTACATTTAATCATCCATATAATTTTCTACTTTTGAAGAGGTTTTTACCCTTTATAACATTATTCAATATAAATTTTTTTCCACTAATTAAATATTATTTAAGACTCTTTAAAATGAATAGTTATGTATTCAAGTAAAAAATGTAACAAATTTAGTGACATAAAAATTTCATTTATGTGTTTGTTCAAAGGATCTAAATTTTTCGATATAATATTTGAAAATTTCAACATCATCCAAAACTTGTTTTACGATGTTTTTATGATGTTTCCATCAAATTATATATTCACCTAATTATTTTTGAACAAAATTTTCACTTTTTTCTTCTATGTACTCTCAATGGATTCTTTTTTCACTTATATAGATTCAAATTTTATTTCCTCATTTAACATATCAATTTCAAATGTTTTTGTACTGGAATCATCAATTTCTTATTTAGTGTAACATGTATATATTCCTAAAATTATAAGTGGTTCTTCATTATTAAATAGACCAAAGACTGATTCGTGTTGGTTACTTTTTACAAGGCCCTCGTAGATAGTATTTTTCTTTAAATCAAAATTATTTTTGTATTTTTTCTTTGTTAATAACCCATAAACAACCATATGTGAACTTCCTTCTTTGATAGCATTTATTATATTTGTTATGATTATCATAAGACACTCAATTGGATGAAATTAGTCTTGGGTAGGCATTTTGTTTTGGAGATATGATTTTTAATTTAAAAAAACAAGCCCATTTGAGATTCAAAATTATTGAGTCATTTTTAGTTATTCTTAGGTTTATTATAATTCCTTTCACTCACCCATGAGAAGTTTTTTTTTGCGTTTCTTTGATATGAACTTTTTTTGTTTGGATAAATTATATCAACCTATATTTCTTTGAACCAATTCTTGAATTCCTTGAACATGTTCCGAAATTATTTTAGTTCATTTTTCTCTCCCGGTAGAAAATAAAAGTCTCTACTCATTCTTTCTAAGAAAATTTAGCTAGAAATTTATTTTTTTATTTCCAAGTAATTATATTGATTCAACACATAATATCCCTATGAGGAGATTCAATTTTATTTTTATAAGATAGATTGATTAAATATTATAATGGTATATTTTCCCTTGATTTAAATATTTAATGGGTTGTTTTTTTATATTAAAATTTTTATATATCATATTTCATTGGTCTATCATCAAACCTTTAAAAAGTATTGACTTGATTCATCAAAACTATTTTTAAATTCATTTTAATTATTGAATTTTTAGCTTTCTATAATTTGATTTTATTCCTCGTATACAAGCTAGTTTTTTATTCAAACATTATCAATTGGATTTCATAACACATCACCCATAAGAGTGTGGTTGTAGATATTTCCTAAGTGTTTATCTTCATAAAAAAATTCTCTACGGTCAACGATTTTATAATGCATGTTTTAAAATGTATTATGGATAACTTTTCCAAATGGGTAACAACCATTTTTTCCTTGTGTTATTGAAAACAATTATTATAATTGATTTTCATGTTGTGGAATCGGGAAATATAAAGACACATTCATATTTCAATCCTTGATAAATAATTTAATCCCTCTTTATTCCTTTTATCTTGAATTAATAATTAACACATAGTATAGTTTTTAAAAATTGTAGAATATTTAAATCCAAAATGATCTCTAATAGTTGTGTCAACAACATATTATCCCGTATATGGATTACCATAATTGAAATATAGTGACATTAATGAGAGAGAAAGTTTGTGGGTTTTCCATTGGTAGTTTTAATTCATTAACATCTCCCTAGTTCGTAAATTTTTTATTTTTCCCTTAGAAAATTTTAGGGATCATGACCATAAATTTCATCCTTTTCTCGATTTGAAAGTGTATCCTTATAAAATATTATTCTTAATCTTTAAATGTTTTTAAGGACCCCCATTAATATTAGAAGCCCCATTTAATTTTATTTCCTTTCAAGAGACAATGAAAAATTATGAAGAGTATATCCTCATATTATAATCCCTTCTGAGGAAATTAATTCATTTTCATGATGAATTCATTAAAAAAGTATTCATCATCTCTATGAACACCAAAAAAAGTTAGTCTAGAGTCCCATTTATATTTATTTGGGTCAGTTTACCTTACACTTCATTAAAAAATTATACATTATAGATTCCCCCTCACAAGAGATATTCATATGTTCTTAAATATTATTTTATTTTGATTCTATGTCCACCTGGTTGTGTCTAATTAATAGGTTTCCTTTGTAACACACCATGATTTTAATATATAATTTTTTTAAAAAAAATAATATGTTGAATAGATTATTTCACAAAAAAATGAAATAAAAATGAAAATATATACATTTTATAGAAATAAAATATTACAATATAAGATAAACATTAAAATATTATGGAATTTCAATATGGGATAACATTAAGGAAATTTTAAGAGGAATAAAATAGATGTAAAAAAATAACATAAAGAAAAAATTTAATACATCATGTTTTTCAATGAAGATAATCAGAAAAATGAGAATGAAGAAATGAGGAATAAAATTATAAACATAATATAAATGTTAATATAGAATTAAATTGGATATATGAATATATGTAAGACAATATATTATAATATAATCTAACTATTATACATATGGTCATCATAAATATTGTTCTTGAATATATGTTCTTTTGGTACATGGTCATTAGATATATGGAAGTTGGGTATATCCAATGTGTATATTCTATAAGAGAAAATAATATAATTAATGAATAGTAAATAATAAAAGTAGATAATAATATATAAATAAAATATTTCATTATAAAAAAAATTATTTGTTAAAAATTATTAAAATAATTAAAGAATGATTTTATGTGTTTATAAAATTAAGTGAAAAAATTTAAAAAAAAATATTGATAAATATTAATAGTTTCAGTATGAATAATTTATTTTAAAAGGATATGGATAAAATTATTTTTTTGTTTGAAAAAAGATATTTGTAATAGAAATTTTACATATATATTATGTGTTTTTGTGTTATAAAATCGGTCATTTTTTATATATAAATCTAACTTAATTTTCAAATTAATAAATAAAAATATTATTGATTTTTATATTTATAATTGATATGAAATTTCATTTGGAAGACAAAATGTTTAAAAACTCATTTTCTAGTAAAATTATTCTATATATTTTCTAATTTCATTTAAAAGTAAATTTTTTAGTATTTATTTTTAAAAAATTAATTAAATAGTTTCAAAATTTTATTAACATGATTAGATTAGGTAATAAGTTCATTTTTATCTTTTTTATAAAAGGAACTTACTCAGGTACAAAATGTGTTATTGTGGTAAAGGTAAAATGAGGTAAAGGGTCCGTAAACAAAGTGGTAAAGGCATAAAATTTCATAAAAATCTAACTTTAATTGGGTGTATGGGTTCATTAGCAACCTAAAAATATCTCAACACCATTATTTCTCATTTTTTTCTATTTTCTTCTTAAAATGACAACCTTACACCTTAGTAAGTGAATACCTATGAAAATGCCACCCAAAACTCACTTATAAAATGATCTTGTTATCTACCCATTTAAAACCACTCAAACCATTCGGTTCAATATATAATCATTCCCCATTTTTCATCACCAAAAGACATATATGATGTTAAGTAGATTTCGGTTCATTGAAGGAAGGAAAAATCATTCATTTTGAGGGAAACCATGTCCAGTTGGAGAAAATTCATCCATTATTAATTAATGATGTTATACCAACATTTCCTTTTTCATCATGAATAAGTTATAATACATTAATAATGATAATATATGATATTAATGAGTAATATATTTCATGTATATGTTCTCTTAAGGGTGACATAAAAATGAATGATCGTTATAATGTACCTTGTGATTATTTGTAAATTACCCAAAAAATATTCGATCAGAATTTGGACTGAATGAAAAATAAAATTTTAGTAAGGAAATTACTATAGAAAATTTATAAATAAAATAGGAATAAAATTATTATGCAAAATATCATACAAATCCATAATATCATTATTAAATGAGATGTATTTAATAAATATTTAAATATAGTAAGTGAGTTTAACTCATCACGATTATTAATTAAAATGTCAATAACTTTTCTTCACTTATTCAAGGTATGTTGGATCCTTATGCTGTGAGGAATAAATTTTCTAAATTATAGGATAATATAATAAATTTAAAAATGGGCGGGATGGAGATTTTTAGTTTAATTAAAATCAATGTTGAATCCATCATATACATAAAGAGGGAGATACCTTAATCATTACGACTTGATTTGTCATTTTGTATCACTTGTATACTCTAATAAGATGATTTCATTAACCATATTATAAAATATAAAATAAAACCACTGATTAATATTAGTCATTAATGATTCTTCCCCCACTCATAACACAATTATAGAAGGAGCCTTTAGAATTTAGGTTCAAGTTAGTGGTTGGTAATATCTATGATATATATTGAAAAAACATTATTTTGGGGACTTATGGGTGGTTATTAAAACCAATAAGTAACTCCATTAGTTGTAAATATGTATTTGAATTTAAAAAATGATATTTTTATTGCCCTTTTATACATATGTTCGAAATTATAAGACATGTCGTTATATTTTCATTCAATCCAAACTTCTTAGATGCACCAAATGTTGGTTTATGCGGCCACCTTATAATCTGTATTGAGATATTAATTGACTGAATCGGCTCTATACAATGAATTTAAAAAAAATTAAAAGTTAAAAGAGGTATGAAAAGTATCCAAGTGGCGTCCTAAGAGATTCCCGGAAAATGAAACTATTCTATTTTGATGAATTACTACTCTGTACTTTTTTATTGGGGTCTTGAGGAACAGTTGAATTTGGAAGGAAAATGAACTCATTTATGACGATCCTATTTTTTATTAGGTATAAATGAATAAATATCTCAACAAATAATGAAATTAGTAATTTATAGGATGTATAAAATACAAATAATATTCCATATGAATCATCTCCACTTAAAATATTAAAAAAATATTTATATAAATATTTTTTAAAAAGATCCAAGAGGTGGTCTGTGTAATGTATTATGTATCACAATAATCAACCAATTGAATAATACCAATTAAATATTGATATTTAAAAGAGATAAAATATTTAGAAAACTTGTCAAATATCTTGGATGATTTGTAACAATTATTGGGAGGGGAAATGCAAGAAGAAAAGGGCATTCCAATCCCAATTTTCCTTCTACAAAAAAATGTGTCTACACCCAATCAACAGATGAGATTGTTGCCAAAAAATTGAATGGGGACTTTTAGGTTCCACTATAATTGGAAATATAATTTTAGAATACTCCAAATTTTATTTGGGGATTCCTCATGTTAGTTCCTTATGTGACTAGACCAGAAAGGGTTCCCCTCAATAACATCCCAATAAAGCTTGTCCAATATAATGACGTATAATTTTTACCTATGAAATTTACCTTCTTATATAAACACATAACATTTATTAATATAGAATTATATAATGAAAAAACCATATTATATAATTTAAAACATTTTATTATATGAAAATATAATTTAATTATTAATGAATGAAATATGAGGAGTTCATAAAAGCATGGAACCCATATGAGTATTAAAAATCAGACTATTGGAATAGTAATCTGACTATTAGGAATACAGACCAAACCATTATAATAATATATTTACCTAAATAGTTGTAAAATAATATTTAATTATCATATAAAATTATAACATGGTATATTTATATCATAATAACGGAAAATAAATGATAAAAAATGATAAAATAAGTTTTTTTTATTTTTTGTAATACATATATTTTTTAATTTTTTTATAAAAAATGTAAATATTTATAATAAAGTATAATTTCATAAAACTGGGTTATAAGTTAATTTTATATTTTTTACCAATGGAAATTTAATTTTATGAGACTATAAGTTACTTTCCAAAGGTTAATAAAATTGATCATAATTCTAAAATTATAATTTTTAATATAAATATATGTTATTTTGAAAGATAATTATCGCATTTATATAATTATTTCATAAAAAATATATTTTTTCTTAATCTAAAATATAAAAATTTCTAGGGTGTATTATCGGTATTTTTCTAAAGCATTTTAATATTTGTTTAATATTGAAATACTGTAAAATGTGATATTTAATATTATATATTAAATGATTTATTAATTGTATAATGGGTTATTTAATCGCCCATTATTTCAAAATTACATTTTTCATTTACGTTATATATTTATAAGATTCTTCACTATATGTATTCTGGTGAAAAATAAAAAAAACTATTAAATGTAGTATTTAAAAACACCTATATCCCCCGTTATAAATATCACCACTCACAACCCCTAATCCTCGCATCCTAAAATCCTTCAAAATATATTAATTTATAAGAAACAGTATTCCCAATCCTCCCTATCATTTCTTATCATTTATCAGCTCACCAAAAACAATTTCAAGGATCATTAAAGGGTTGCCTAAGATATGAAAACCAAGGGAAGAGGTAATATTTTCAACAAAAATATTTCAATTTTATTCTTCTTCTACCATGCCCATATCATATCTATACAACTAAACAAAGTGAAATCATTATAATAAATACACTGATATTTTATATTTATTATTATTTAATATAAATCATCTATCCTCACCTTAATTGATTTTTAAAGCGAAACATTATTCACAACATGGTGACTTCACCACCTACATGAACAACAAAGTTTATTTCTCCACTACATTCAAGGATGATAATAAATATACAGTTATGGATAAATAATTTTTTATTAAGTATATTTTTAGTCATTTCATTTTCTAAAATTAATTACTAATAATATAATTAAATATCGATAATCTAGTTTGCGATGGTCAGTAAAACCACCTAAATGAACTAACATTATACCAATAATATTTACTAAATAAGTCATTGTTTTTTCATAAAAAAAAGTAATATGTGGTACTATTAAAATTTATATAAAAAATACTATTTCATTTCATTTCACTATTATATTTTTTTTCCAATATGATAAGAGCAACATTGATTATACATAAGTGATATGACATTGAAACCATGAAATGAACTCTGTTAGAAAAAATAATTCCTAATTTATATATCATTAAAATAATTTTAATGGAAAATAATATAATTATTATAAATAAAATATATATTTAAATTTGTTTTAATTAAGTAATTAAGAATTTTTTTATTGATTGTTTTTGATGTTGACTATATGTATATTATGATTTTGATACATCATATTAGTGACCACTCTAAACCATCCTTTTCTTTTGGCATCAAATTTATCTACAAATACCCACATTATATCTCATTGATGTTATAGAAAGATTATAAATTATAATTATATGTCCCTAATATATACACCTTTCATAATCTACATTTAATATAGTTATAAATGTCTTCAGTTCTTTTCTCAAATGACTTCACTAAAATCAAACTTTATTAAAGGGGAACTTTTCAATCCATTAACACTTTAATGTAAAACTACATTAATTAATTTAATCCCATTAACTAATCCATTAAATAAAATAACATTTTATTTATAACTATTCTAGTTTACTTTTTTTCAAATAAAATTCTATCTTAATTGTTTTTCCAAAATCATTTATCTAATTCAATGCATCATAATTTTGAAATTCTATTTCTATACCAAGTTCACTATACATTCTCATTAATATATTTAATAAGGAAAAAACATATTTTGTGACATATTCATAATTATAATGATATATAATCAAGAAATATTTAATTCCATATAAAATTTAGAATTTTTATGAAAAATATTGGTATTTTGTTATTTGGACGTATTGTGCGACCCGTTTTTTCCATGGTTAATTATTTTATTTACGACCAACATTTGATTTCTATTTATTGAACACAAATTTATATACATTTTATAATGGGTTTCCCATATATAACTCGAATTAATTTCATGATTTTTAGGACTTATAAGATAATATTTAATGGATTTGGGAGTAAACATAATCCATTATGGGACTTTGTGCACCAAGGGATGTTTTTTAAGTCATTAGCATTGAATTATTCTTTTGTAATGTTTCATTTTGTTTCTACATTACATTTTTTCCATTATATTATGATTCAATTATACTTATTTTATGATACCATATGATTATTCCTAATGTTTGTATTTCATGATATTATATTATGCCTTTTGACTCTCATGTTACAATTTATTATCTTGTTTACCCCCTTATTTGGATATTTTGCTAAAAAATTTTGTTTATGTATTCCAAAGGCTATCCTATGATGTTTTGGGATCTCAAATAGATTTATAATATTATTATGGAGATTAAAAAATATATTTTTTATTTGTGTTTCATCATGATGTTTTATAACCAGGTATTTTAAATAAATATGGCATCTTCGATCTTTTGGTTGTGATTTTTTATATTTGTTTTCAAAACATAGAAATAATATGTTTAAAAGGTTTTGGTATCTATATTTTTTATCAAGGAAATTTTTGGTAATTTTTTTAATTAGGAAAATAATTTATTTTTAAAAACACTATGGATTTGTCTAAACATTGGAAAACCCCATGATATTTTAGTGATTTATATATTGAGTGGTTTTTGAGAAATTATATAACTATCTATATAGTAAAAGGGTATATTTCACTCAAATAGTTTTACCTTGGATTAACAACCACAAAAATAAAAAATTAAGTATTAACTTTATCATCATAAGGTTTATGAAAAATATTAATATTAGAACACTTGGATAGACACTATAAGTGGATATGCTTGGAAAAATTCCTAATATCTTTATAAACAATTATAAAGGACCTGAGTAAATTTATATAATAGAAATAAATAGGGAAATTACAATTTATAACCAAGATTTATACCTAGAGACTTAAAATTTAGGATATAATTTTCATAATTATAATTTATTATTTTATTTTTCAGAATTTCCCTTTTTAATTTCTTTTTTATTATTATTTTTCTCAAGCCTAATTTTATTTTCATCATTTTATTTATTGGAGGAAATAGAAGAAATTGTGCTAAAATTCAATGTGATATGAATTATGATAATTTCCCCAATGAGATTTCAAACCATATTGGACTGTGATATGAGAAATTCATGGAATTAATGTCTTAATAGAAAAAGGTTATGAAAAAAGACATGAATCTATTAGAACATCCAGTTACTCCAAAAAAGTGAAAGTCACATTAGAGACTTTTATTTGAAAAAGGATTACTAACATTCCTAGATATGTAAATCCCCTCATCATATAACATTAGATTAACTCCTATATTAATATATTATTTTCCCTCTAATAATTTCTTAAATATAATTCTATATTCTCTATTTAACTCATAAAGGGGATGCGGGTAAGTGGTAGGCACTTATTAAAAACAAAATATCTAATAAAAAAAATAATTCCCGTGAATTGGAAGTATTAAATAAAATATTTAAGGTAAATATTTTACCAAAAACCTCCATATTAATCTCAATAGGGTATCCTTAAAATTAATAGAAATAAATATGAGACTATCATGGCTTATGAGAATAGAATTAAAAGGATTTATTGGTATGTCTCTAGTTTTTTCATCAAAATTAAAAGTAAGGTGACCACTTATTTGGTTGCATAATGTATTGTATAAGAATATATTTGTTTATTTGAGACTTTAATTGATATTAATATATTTTTCCCCTTATTATCAATATGGTGATTAGTGACTCTAATTGGTCTCATGGGGATGGACAAAAAAAGAATAATAAAGAGAAAAAATTAGTAGGATCAAATTATAAATGTCCTGGAGGAAGTAAAAATACACTACCCATGTGACAAAAGTATATAAAGAAGAATACCGAAATACATATCTAAGGAACAATGTGATCTTTCATGTGTGGGAAATAGGGCAATTAGGCTAATCAATCCCAACGAGCGATGTAGAATCCATCTGGTTCGATGAAAGAAAGGAATATTCTGATAAACACCCAACCTATTCTACAATGATTCAATAATAAAAAATTGGAAATTATGTAAAAAATCCCTTATAAAATCATTAATAATAAAAATAAATGACTACATTATTTAAGGCCAAGAGATAAACGAAATGAATATTTTTTAACTACTATGGGTGTGGATTCAAAAAACAGTTTTGTGGAAGGTATGCTGGTTATTTTTTAAAGAATAATTATTATAATGTATGATTTTAATTGTAAAAATTAATTTGTATTATTAATGATTTGTATAACTATTAAATCATTACATTACACCATAGGGTTTGATCTAACTATGAGAATAGAAAATTAGGAAATTATTTCATTCTAGGTAATCAAAAATAAAAATCTGAAGACTGGTCATCCTAGAAAATACTTTCATGATTCATTCAGTATAATTTGATGATATATTTTCCATGGATTTTCTACCCCTATATAAATTCAACATTGACTGTTGGGTGAGGGAGATCAATCTTAACATCATGAGTCACCCTCTAATTTTTTACTACTGTAAAGAGTATGATGAATATTATTTGAAATATTGTTCTCAAAATTGATATTATTTACATATTAGAAACCAAAACTAGATCAGATAATTATGGAAAAGGATAGAATCACTCTTGAATACAAACCCATTTTGAGGGATATACTAATTTATTTCCTGAATATTTCTATGGTCTTCCACCTAACAGAGTGGTTGAGTTCTCAAATGTACTTATACCTGGATCTATACCCATTTCCATGACTCATTAAATAATTTATACCATTGATTTAAGATTTCATGAATTAGTTACAAGAGAATAAAGTAAAGGGTTTAAATACTCAAGTGCTTCACTGTGGGGTGCATCAATTCAAATCATAATGAGGAATTGGGGTCAATTTACCTCTATATTGATTATCATGAATTCAAGAAAACATGATAAAGAACAATTAAATCTTTCCATGAATTGATGAATTTTTTTATAAACTACATGAGAATATTATTTCTCTAAGGAGTACCTTTAGTCAGGATATCCCAGATCTAAGGTGAATAAGGAGGATACTCCCAAGAATATTTTTAGAAAAATGTATGGACACTATGATTTCATAGTGATTCCCATAAGACTTAGTAATGCTCCAAAAATGTTCATAGACTTAATGATTAGAGACTTTAGAGATTCTATCAAAAACAATTGGTAGAAATTATATATGATATTATCATATAATATATGATTAAGAAAGAAAATGATGAGTATTTTAATAAATTGTTAAAGACATTGTTAAAGGGTAATATATATACCTAGTATAGTAAATGTGAGGTCTAAATGGAGGATGTATCATTATTCGGGAATGTTATCCAAAAAAAGAGACATTTTTGGACCCTCTTAAGAGAAATGTGATTGAGGAATGTTTTAGACCGGTAGCAATAATGGAGATCCATTATATACATTCAATATCTGGTTTTTATTGATGATTAGTGAGAAACATCTCATTATTTCTTATTCCTCTAACCAAACTAACGCAGAAGGAAGTATTTTTTATGGTATAATTAATGTTAATATATAATATTGAAATTAAAAAAATTATTTCTACACTAGTACTTACACAGTCCATAATTAAAAAAAAATTCACTGTATACAATGATTATTCAAATAAGGGCTTGAATTTTATACTAATTTAGAATGATAAAGAGACATATTAGGCCTCAATGAAGCTGAATGTTTAAAATTGGAATAACCTAATGAAGGGTATAGAGTTTGATACAATGATATTCACATCTATGTTTTGGTGTAACAATATTTATAAAGAGAAATATTATATAAAATTAGATCATTAGATACCCAAATTTATATTTACATATATGGATATTAATGGTCTCTAGAAAATATTGGTGGATTTGATCATATGATATGAATGCTCAACCTGATACTATCCATGGAATGAAAATACTGTGGTAGATTATTAAAGTACAAATAATCCATAATCTGTAAAAAGTAATATAATTGGGAAGAATCCAATATTCATGTCCCAATAAAGTATGGTCATGGAAATCATTATGGAAGGAAGATAATCATTTCTTACCCAAATGATTTACCAACTATTTATTCAGGATAAGAAAATGTATTCTAAAATGAAAGATGGTTAAATTTAAAAGGTGGTGTAATATATAAGAAAAGTAATATCCTATGTGTTAAAAATTGATGTTGATAGAGTTGTATGATTTGGGATAGCATTATGTGTACCATTAAATACTGATATAAGAAAATATATTTTCAATGATGCACACAGCTCAACCTTCTCCATGCACCCAAGGATAATGAAGATGTATTGAGATATCTCAGATCGTTATTGGTGTTATGATGTAAATGAGCTTATCACATAATATAAATCAGTTTACTTGGTCTATCAGCTAGTGAGTTCTTAGAGGAAAGGGTATAAAATGATGATTTGGCCATTATCCATACCCACATGGAATGGGAAAGAATCGTTATGGATTTTTTTAATTGGTATTACAAATAAATCCATAGGAAATAATATAATATGGGTTATAGTGGATTATCTAATACTGAATGCTCATTTCATCACTATTATTGATGACTTCTCACCAAATAAACTATCAAGTATATACATCAGAGAAGTGATGAGGCTGTTTGGAACACCATTATTGATTGTATATGATTATGATCTGATATATACCACTATGTTTTCGAAGATTCTCCAACATGATCTTACAAATTATTTGAACTTTAGCATGGATTACCACCCCCGAAATGAATGTTATTAAAGTTTGACTATCAAGTTACAGGAATATATTTTGATAGAATGATCCATGGAATTCTAATGATAATGGGATCAACTTATTCCTCTAGTTTAGTTATCAAAAAATAATAGATTTCAATCAATTATCTAAATGAATCCAAATGATGTCCATTATGGTAAGATATGTAGAATGTAATTCCCCAACCCTAATTACACAGATTCGGTGCATTTTTACATAATATTGGTATGATCATAAGGAAGATAAAATCCCGAAAGACCAATTAGTTTAGTATCCTTGGAAACACTAGATATATTCATAAGTCATATATTATATCATTAAAATGAAAACTACAACAACATAGTCTTCATATTACACATTCATATCCCCACATACTATCCCAGCATGTCATTCTTAAATTACATCTTTAAATCATGGGAAAAAATTAAACATTGAAATGAGTGAGCTCAAATGTCCAGTAAGGATACCAATATAACGGAAACTTTCATAAAAAAGAATAAACATTTAAGGCAATGTATAACTAAAACCAAAGCCTTTTAAACATGAACTTCAACATAATATGGAAGAAATAAAATGAAATAATGCCATTTACTTATTCACGTGGATATTTTACTAATCGAATAATCACATGAAATATCAGTAACCACTTTCATAAGGATGGAATGCATAATGCTAGACTATCATAACCACATAGCCAAGGCCTCATGCCAAGACTACAAATAAGATTTTGTCAAAGCCTTGTTCCAGGACACTAGTTTGTCTCATGAGACCTAACGATGCATCGAGGAGGTAGAGCGGGCTCCACCCATCACATACTAAGTCCAATGCATTCTTCATATGAAAATTTTGAAACATAACAAAAACATTCATATTAAAACTAGCATACGAAATGTCAATACTTGAACCAAAAACCATGAATGGTATTAAAATATCAAATCCAAAGTCAAACATAACACATTCGATACAATATGGAAGATTGTATTGTATCATATTAACCTCAATTGGGAATAATGAAGGATATTGACATTGATTAAAATAATCGTCAAACTATTGAGAGAAATATCCCCCTTTTTTTGAAAACATTTAAAAGTCACACTATTTGTCAAGAAGCCATTTAAAGTAGATTTTTGCATCCAAGTGTCCTATACCACATTGAAACTATTAAAAAGAGTTTTAATTTTAAAACCTTTATTTACATATAAATAAATCCTTAAAACCATTTTTAAATCATGGACATTAATGAGAATGATTTAGAAGAATAAATCTTCAAGACATTTAAAAATGATAATTTAGTTAGAGTTTCTAACCAAAGGAGAGACACTTGAATAAAAATAATTGAGGTAATAAAAACATTTTAATATCATGTGAATAAAGGGATTCATGATATACTATGTCAAAGTACATTATATATACCATATAAAAGTGATTTAGTGTATAACAACAAAGGAGTCTCAATGGAATCTAATTTGAGATGAAGCATCTTACAAAGACCGTATCCTTAGGCTAAGGATAAATCAATGGCATAATTATGTGGGAAAAATATAAATACACTCAATGTTATTAGATGTTCTGTGTAAATCAATCAATGTAAATTCACACATATTCTTGTAAAAACAACACCAACGAATTAGATGTTTAACTCAATAAACGGAGATTGAGTTAAAATTACTCTTATCAACTTCATATCGGTGACTTTTAGAATTTCTAAATGGAGTGATTATGTGTATAAAAATTATATCCAAACAATGGGAAGTGGAAATTATGACATAATAAAATGAATAATTATTCCACACATAATCTTGGAGTAAAACAATCAATGAAGTATTCTTAAAGCCGAATGAGTGGAAATTGAAATTTCAAATTCCCATATTGATTTGGTAACTCACGAAACATGTACCCATGAAATAAGGATCATACAATGATGATGTAAATATAAATGAATTAAATTATATTACACAATGAATACAAACATGAGCAGTACACACACCACATGCAATAAATAAGTGGTGAACAATGGAAATCTCATGGAATTAAAAGTGAGATAAGAAACCCCTTACCTTGTACTTTTCCTTGGGCGGGGGTTGGTTAACCTCCTGTATAATGGTGAAATAATTTTTATTAAACTATAAAAGAATCATATACATTAATTTGATATCATATATGATCTTTTAACATTTCTTTGTTAATAATATCTTAATATTATTGTCGTTTCAGGTGTTAACTTACTCATTTTCTTTTATATGTTTTGTTACGTAAGCCATGTTTGTTATGGATAGGTTGTATCTTATTCGTATCGAGAATTAAATTAAGTCCTTAAACATTATTATTAATCATCAAATGAGAATTATACTTGAATTGATATGATGGGGAATGAATCTCATCGCGTTCGTGGAGACGATAGTCCGTACGTACGCACGAGCGACAATATCATTTTTTGGATATTAAAATAAAATTTAATTGGATGGTATATAATATATAAAAAATCATTATAATGTTATATTTATTATTTACATTATTACACATCATTATTATACTCATCCAAATAATAATGTTTTGAATAACAATTACACCACGACGTGGAGACGGTAATCCGTACGTACACACGTATGGTGGCATGCCATTCAAAGAATGGATAGAATAATGAAACATGGTTATACCATGTTTTTAATAACATCAAATTATATATATTACACTAGAGTTATTATTTTATAATGGTAATAACAATTGATGAAGAATTTGAAGAATAAAAGAACTTGAAAGAGGGTGGTGAAAACATTACATCTTCTTCACGTTCTTCCTATTGATTTGATTAAAAGGGCTCCTTGGGTTGGATTTCTTATCAAAATAAGGCCTCTAGATTTAATTGAGGGATGTTGAGAGAGTATTTGGGCAGGGGTTGGCCGAACCAAAAGGCTTTTAAGATTTGATCTAATGAGAAGGGGGAGTGCCCTTTTATAAGAGGGGTGAGGTCCACCTTTGGAAAAGCTATAAATATTAATTTATAATAAATTCATATTCAGTTTCTAATTGCTCCAAAGTAGATTATTTAAAGTTTAAGTTGGGTATGGGTCGAAAAAAACTCAACCAATAGGATTTAGACGGGTTTGGGTCACTATATTAACCTTATCATTAATTATTAACTCTTAGTTATTTAGTTTCACTTTTACAATGTCTTTTTGTATTTTTATAATATATAGTTAATAAACATACTATATACATCCAAGAGACCCCCAAGTGGTCCATTAACGAAACACCTATAATTATATAAGTCTCTTGGCTGAACCTTAGATTTTTAGGAATTTAACATCAATTAATAATATAATATTTGTTTTAAAAACTATTTTTTGTCAATTTTGACACTATTCAATAATTGATTTTTTTTTAAACTCATAACAGAATTATTACTTCACAAAAGGTGAATTAAAGAAATCCTAACATGTCATATAAACCTATAAAATTAGTTTAATTTATAAAAAGTCTCAAATTATATTTATTTGTATTTTTAAAATATCAATTATTTTAATTTTTCACTATTATTGTAATTACTGCATCATCATTATGTCATAAATAAATTTAATTATTTAATGTGTAAAATTTATAAAAAAATACCATTATGTAGGAAATCGTTTTATATTTCTAATGAATATTTATAGTCTAAAATCCAACAGATATAACCCTATGCAAAAATTGTTTTTCTAAAAGATATATGCTTATGTCATTATTGTATTTATTATAACTTAATTAATATAAAGTGTCATTATCACGTACAAGTAGATCTATGGGGTCCCAAAATCAACCCAAATATGCACATGGTCGGACATGTATCAACCAATAAGGTTAGGACACATTTTAGGGTAATTTATTATTATTATAATATTATTTTTTACCCTTATTTAACCGATTTACCCTTTAACCATGGTAAATAAAATATTTACTGAAGTAATTATTCAAAATGTATAAAAATAAAAGTTACCTATTTACACAATTTGGACTTCATGATTCCAAAAATGGAATCCATTTTTCAAAATTCAAAACACAGAAGTGGCCGAAATTAATTTAAAATTAATTACCGTTGTTAAAACAAAAAGCGTGTTTTAAAGAGATAATAACTATCAAAAGATTGACACTTGTTCATGTCCGGTTTAATTGTGAAATTATGTACAATGAAAAAAATTGTATTAAATGGTTAAAATATATTCTAAATATACTTTACAACCACTCCAATTTATAATTTATCACTATTAATTATTTCGATTAAAAAGGTTGTTTTTAATTAAAATTTAGTAATATTCACCATTCATCAAAATATAAATGTTATCCAAAAAGTTCCACAATTTTATTCTAGGATAATTTCGATATTCCGAATCAAAAAATGAAGTCCATTTTGAGTGATAAAATTTATAAAATTTCAAAAAGTGGGTATTACTATTCATAATGGCTAGTTGGAATGGTTGTGGTGTGTATTAGAACTTGAAGTTGCGTACAACACACACTACTGTATTATTAAAAGGAAAGCATACCATGGAAGCTTGGGGTGTTACATTCTCCCATACTTCAATAAATTGATTCGTCGCAATTTTTAAAATTGGGAATTGGGATATAATGGAAAGTCCCACATCGGAAAAAGATTCAATAAAACTATCACTTTAAAAGAAATAAAGAGAAGTACAAAGGTCACTCGAGATAACCTATACTATGATTCCATGTAGAAAAACACGGATATGGATGATAAAATAAGTGTCGTGTTCTGATGGAGAGGGATAGAAAACATGATCAGGATAAATTTAACAATAAGAAAACCGCAAACTTGTGTTGGGACAAACGGTCGTTAGTCTCCCAGTTGGAAAAGTAAAATGACAACATTTTTTTGTATTAAGTTACATTACATAAGGATGAGGAATTCCTTTCGGAGATTGACTAAAAAAAGAAAAAAATATAGTTAATTTTTATGTAGAGTTTCATTCTTTATTAAATTTCCACCACTAAATAAATTTTTTTAAACAGTGAGTATTCAAGAAGACTTGGTCACACTGGAAGAGTTAGAATAAACTTTTGTATAATCTCATGATCCACACTGGATAAACTATATATTTACATTTTCTTTAGAGATTAATCAACACCAAAATTGTTAGTACAGGATCTACTGATCCCCCAAAAGGATACTCCATGAGAGAAATAAAAACTAATATTAATTTCTAAAATCAATACCCCAACGATAAATAAATACTATTTAATAAACAATTGTCCTTAAAATCCTTCAATATAATCCAAACTAATATTGTAACCCAATACATAGAATAATTTGGTTATGTAGTCTTCCATGTTAAATATTATCTCCAAATGACATCAACAACTCTTAAAGTCACATACATAAAAGTAATTAACCTAATCACATATTCTCTATTATTGGTTAATCATTTCCATAAATAACCCAAATCACTATAAATCTATAATAAAAACATAGATAAAAATCCAACATTACTCCACAAATGAAACTCCATAGTATTATATTTTCCTTGGGCATATAGTGTTCCCAAAAAAGCGAACATCTTCCAAAATAACATTTATCACTTAATCACCAAATCATTTTCTTATACTGAGGGTATTCATTTGATAAGACATAAGATCCCAAAACAACTTATAATTGATCAGTAAAATAATTTAACTAAAAATAATTAGTCACACTATCCAGGGACTTCACATAGTCCAATGGTAGGTGATAAATCCCAATCGCACTTTGGTTGTGGGTTCGATTCCCACAGCTTTGTCTGACGCAATGGGTTGTCACACAGTCTACGTGTTGTCCTTTTTCAGAAACTATATTTTATAACATTACCAAAATGAGATAAATTCTTAAAAATAACTATAACATAATTTAACCACACATTTTATATCATACCTAGCATTTTCATCCCAAATTTTAATAACTTATAATTGTCTCAAACCCAATGATCATATAAAACCAAATGGTTATTTTTAACTATATCCACAAGAGAAAAGATAATTGTTCCTCAAATATCATTCTCACATGGAAAACTAATGGGTTACAAATACAAGAGAAAATTAATCCAAAGTAAACCCATCAACAAGGATCACTAATAATTTTTAAACATTTCTCCAACCATTTTTTCCACATAAATTCTTCTAGGACCAAGAAAATATCCAATAAAATAGGGAATTCACTTGGGTAATGGCCAGGTCCCCTACATTTATGGAAAATTACTGTAAATGGAATCTAGGGACCATTTTTATCTTCTTCCATAGTACTCATCATTTTTTTATGCAAATTTTCACTTTATATCCTTCCTTCCCGCACGTAAAACATTTTTGTGTCCCATTGAGACAATTTCCTGGGTGTCTCTTTCCGTATTTCCTACATTATGGATATTGATAATTCCATTCTACATGGTCTCCACAACTAGAGCTCTTATCATTCATCACCTTTATCTTCTTTGTTGAGTCCATGAATTGGTTAATATATATGTTTTTAATCATATTTTTGGAAAACTGATTTGGCCTGTACACGATATCTTTTATGCCCATCAACATTCCATTTTGTTGCTCATTTCCACCACTGTTTCCACCTTGTACATCATTCTAAAAGTTACTATGACTTCCTTGGACTCCAGCCATTGACTAAAACCAGAAAGCATTGTGTGAGTAACAGTAGTCATAAAATCATTTAGAGAATATCAGGAAACCATATTCTCAATTTGAAACACCTTAGGACTAACCAAGGTCATTTATTCTCATATTGTATTAAAATACTTCAAATTGGTTTGTAAAGAAAATGTAAATTATCTTAAGCATATCCCCCGAGAGTGTCGTAACAAAGAGTGCAGCAAGGCCCGTTGTCGTGCACCAGTTCTCGTTCGAGTCTAGCTCAAAGTGGTGTTTTCATGTTTTACCCCTAGGTACATCTGTGCCAGAGCCACCTCTACCTACACGTATCCTGACAGGGATGTATTGTTTGGAAAACTCCCAAAATCTCTACAATACCAAAATTATAGGAATTTATTCTATATTAATCCTCAGTGTCTATCTTAGGGTTATCTTCCCTAATAAGAGTTTATCTAAATCTATCCCCCACAGTTTTTACTAAACTTCATATGATACCAACTATAATGCCCCGACCCCAGTTACCTAGAGTCGGTGCATTTTTACATAACATGCTATGATCACAAGGAAGATAAAATAACGAAATACCGATTAGTTTAGTAGCCTTGGAAATGCTAGATATATTCATAAGTCATACATTACATCAGAAAAATGAAATCTACAACAACGTAGTCTTCATAGTACACATTCATATCTCCACATAGTATCGAAGTAGGTCATTCATAAAATACTTCTTCAAATCCTATGAAAAAATAAAACATTGAAAGGGGTGAGCACAAATGGATAGTAAGGATAACAATATAGTGGAAACATTCATAAATAAGAATAAACATTTAAGTTAATGTATAAATAAAACCAAATCCATTTAAACTTGAACATCAACATAATATGGTAGAAATAAAATGAAATAATTCCATTTACTTATTCACATGGATATTCTACTAATAGAATAATAAAATCAAATATCAATAACCACTTTCATAATGATGTAATGCATAAGGTCAGACTATCATAACCACATAGGCAAGGCCTCGTGCCAACACAACAAATAAGATTTTGTCAAGGCCTTGTGCCAGGACACTAGTTTGTCTCATGAGACCTACCAATGCATCGAGGAGCTATAGCGGGGTCCACCCGTCACTTACTATGTACAATTCATTCCTCATATGAAAATTTTGAAACATAACATAAACATTCGTATTAAAACTTGCATAAAAAATGTAAATACATTAACCACAAACCATGAATTGTATAAAAATAGAACATCCACAGTCAAACATAGCTCATTCGTTACAATATGGAATATTTTATTGTATCATATTATCCTCAATCGAGAATAATGAAGGATATTGACATAGATTAGAATAATCATCATACTATTCATAGAAATATCCCCCTTTTTCTTGAAAACATTTAAAAGTCACACAATTTGTCAAGAATTCATTTAAAGTAGATTTTTTAATCAATGTGTCCCATACCACATTGAAACTATTAAATGTATTTTTAATTTTAAAACCTTAATTTCCATATAAATAAATCCTTAAAACCATTTTTAAAACATGGACATTAATGATAATGATTTTGAAGAATAAATCTTAAAAACATTTTAAAATGATATTTTAGTTAGAGTTTCTAACCAAAGGAGAGACACTTGAATACAAATAATTGGGTAATCATAACTTTTTAATATCATGAGAATAAAGGGATTCATGATATACTATGTCAAAGTACATTATAAACACAATATAAAAGTGATTTAGTGTATAACAACAAAGGAGTCTCAATGGAATGTAATTTGAGATGAAACATATTATAAAGACCATATCCTTAGGTTCAAGATAAATCAATTGAATTATTATATGTGAAAAATATTAATTCACTCAATATTATTGGATATTTAATGTAAATCAATCAAAGGAAATTTACACATATTCTTGTAAAAACAACACCAATGAATTAGATGTTTAACTCAGTAAATGGTGATTGAGTTAAAATTACTCTTATAAAGTTCATACCGATGAATTTTATAATTTATCAATGGAGTTATTATGTGTATAAAAAGTATATCCATTGAATGGGAAGTGGAAATTATGACATAATAAAATGAATAGTGATTCCACACATAATCTTGGAGTAAAATAATCAATGAAGTATGTGTAAAGTTGAATGAGTGGAAATCAAAATTTCACATTCCCTTATTGATTTGGTAACATAAAAAACATATAACCATGATATAAGTATCATAAAATGATGATTTAAATATACATGAATTAAAGTATATTACACAATGAATACAAACATGGTCAGTACACACACCACATGCAATAAATAAGTGGTGAACAAAAGAAATCTCATGGAATTAAAAGTGAGATAAGAAACCCCTTACCTTGTACCTTTCCTTGGATGGGTGTAGTTTAACCTCTTGTATAATGGTGAAATAATTGTTATTAAATTATTCAAGAATCATATACATTAATATGATATCATATATGATCTTTTAACATTGATTTGTTAATAATATCTTAATATTATTGTCGTTTCTGGTGTTAACTTACTCATTTTATTTTATATGTTTTATTATGTAAACCATGTTTGTTATGGATAGGTTGTATCTTATTCATATCCAGAATTATATTAAGTCCTTAAACATTATTAGTAATCATCATATGAGTATTAGACTTGAATGGATACGATATGGAACGAATCTCATCGCGTTCGTGGAGACAGTAATCCGTATGTATGCACGAGCGACAATATCATTCTTTTGATATTAAAATAATATTTAATTGGATGGTATATAATATATAAATAATCATTATCATGTTATATTTATTTTTTACATGAATTAAACATCATTATTATACCCATCCAAATAATAATGATTAGAATAATAATTACACATGGAGACGTTAAGTTGTACGTACACATGATTGGTGACATGTCATTCAAAGGATGGATAGAATAATGAAATAAGTTTATAACATGTTTATAATCACATAAAAGTATATATAATATACTGGAGTTATTTTTTCATATTGGTAATAACAATGAAATAAGAAGTTGAAGAAGAAAGGAACTTGAGAGAGGGTGGTGAAAACATTACCTCTTCTTCGGGTTCTTCATTTTGATTTGATCAAAAGGGCTCCATAGGTTGGAATTATGATCAAAATAAGGCCTCTAGGTTGATTTGAGTGAAGTTTAGAGAGTATTTGGGTAGGTTTTGGGCTATCCAAAAGTCTTGGAAGGTGTGAATTATTGAGAATGTGGAGTGCCCTTTTATAAGTGGGGTGAGGGGCATCTTTGGGAAAGTTAGAAATATTAGTTTATAATAAATTCATATTCGGTTTCTAATGGATAAAACGTGGATTATATAAACGTTAAGGTGGTTATAGGTCACCAATAACTCAAACAATAGGATTTATATAGGTTTGGGTCACTATATTAACCGTATCCTTAAGTATTAACTCTTAGTTTATTAGTTTCACTTTTACAATGTCTCTTTGTATTTTTATATTATATAGTTAATAAACATACTATATACATCCATTCTACCCTCAAGTGGTCCATTAATGAAACACCTATCATGATATAAGTCTTTTGGATGAACCTTATATTTTTAATAATTTAATATCTATTAATAATATAATATCTGTTTTAAAAACTCTTTTATGTCAATTTTGACACTATTCAATAATTGATTTTTGTAAAAATCATAACAGAATTATTACTTCAAAAAAGTAAATTAAATCAATACTAACATGTCATATAAACCTATAAAATTAGTTTAATTCATATAAAGTCTCAAATTATATTTATTTGGGTTTTTATAATATCAATTATTTTAATTGTTCACTATTATGGTAATTACTGCATCATAATTGTGTCATTAATAAATTAAATTACATAATGTAAAAAAATTATAGATAAAATAAAATTATGTAGGAAATCGTTTTATATTTCTAATTAATATTTATAGTCTAAAATCCATCACATATAACCCTTTGTAAAAATTGTTTTTCTAAAAGATATATGATTATTTAATTTTTGTATTTATTATAACTTAATTAATATAAAGTGTCATTATCACTTACAAGTGGCTCCATGGGGTCCCAAAATCGACCCAAATATGCCCATGGTCGAACATGTATCAACGAATAAAGTTAGGACACGTTTTAGGATAATTTATTATTATTATAAAATTATTTTTTACCCTTATTTACCAGATTTACCCTTTAACCATGGTAAATAAAATACTTACCGAAATAATTATTCAAAATGTATAAAAATATAAGTTACCTATTTACCCAATTTGGACATCAGGATTCCAAATATGGAATCCATTTTTAAAAATTCAAAACACATAAGTAGCAGAAAATAATTTAATATTAATTCACGTTGTTAAAACAAAAAGTGTATTTTTAAGAGATAATAACCATCAAAATATTGACACTTGCTCATGTCCGGTTTAATTGTAAAAATATGTCCAATGAACCACATTGTATTAAATTGTAAAAATATATTCTAAATATACTTTAAAACCACTCAAATTCAAAATTTATCACTATTGATTATTTCGATTAAAAAAAGTTGTTTTTAATTAAAATTTAGTAATTTTCAGCATTCATCAAAATATAAATGTTATCCAAAAAGATCCAAAATTTTACCCTAGGCTAATGTCGATATTATGGATCAAAAAATGATGTCCATTTGGAGAGATAAAAATTTTAAAATTTCAAAAAGTGGGTATTACTATTTATAATGGCCAGTTTGATTGGTTGTGGTGTGTGTTAGAACTCAAAGTTGCGTACAACACACACTACTATATTATTCAATGGAAAGAGTACCATAGAAGCTTGGGGTGTTACATAGAAAACATGTGTGTTGGGATTAATTTGATTACTGTATTCTATTTTAACCTTAAATGGTTGAATAAATATTAGAAAAATAAATAATCATTTAGAAACACATTATAACATCTCAATGTCATTAGAATATATATGTTGACAATCATCTATGAGACACGTTGTTTCATGTTGAATTTAAAGTGTTCCTATCCATACTGAATGGAATAGAGTTATGTGATTTTAGAAGAAGGTAACTTTAATTCTCATGTACATCATTCCCTTTGATATATCAATCACATTATAGTGGTGACTTATCGAATATCACTCCACCAATCATGTCTCAACTATATTTAATATTTCGTGCATCCCTCTAGAAGAAGTAAATATTAGATTTATCACATGTAATAATTTTAGAGTTGGTAGAACAATAAGAGGGTCTATCATATTGGGAGAAACTATTAATGATCTTGGGAAGTATAGACAATGTTTTATACAATAGGATGACTCACCTAGTTAATGAATTATGTCATAACCGTATGTATAAAGAAGCGACATGGGAACCCAAGGGAGAAATGTTTTAAAAGTAACATCATCTACTTTATCCTTAGTAAAATGGAATTTCGAGGATGCAATTTGTTAGTGGGTGAGGAATGTGACAACCTATAATTTTTTCAATGACATTACCATTTATATATGAATGTGTAATATTCAGTAATTTAGTATTATATAATTCACACAATCCAAATGATAGAACCAAAAAAAATATCATATGAGAAAATTACATTTAAAGATTAAATATGGAAATAAATGTTGATAATATTATAATAGGATGAAGAAATATAAAATAAATTAACTAAAATATGAAAAATAAATTCTTCTCGATCCACTAGAATAAATGAATGAATGAAAAATGTATAAATAAACTAGAGTAACAAAAATGACATATTTATCTTGAAATTTATAATATATATATTCTTGATATAAAATATAATTGAGTGATTAATAAATGTAAAACTATTTATTTATTGATGGCAAGGAACCCATATAATCTTTATAAATCTAACTACAAGATTTGTAATCAGACAATTATTAAAAATGACATGAGTTTTATAACTGTATCATCTCAAAAGGAAGAATAAATAACAACTTTGATTCATATAAAATGAAAAATAAAACATATTTATACTCTATGACATGTAAATAAATGTTTAAAAAAATGATAAAATAAGTGTATTTCTTCTTTTTAAAACATATATGTTTTCTTTAAATTTTTATATAAAATATAAATAATAAAACGATATTTTTTTTTCTATGAATTAATATTCTGTATTGTTTTATTGAATATATTATTTTATGAGACCATAAGTAATTTTTCAAATTGTCATGATATTGTTAATAATATCAAAATTGAAATTTCTCAAAGGAAAAATAGAATTTATAATTTAAAAAAAATAAATTTATCATAATTAAAATATTATTTTTAAAAAATAGATTTCAAATTTTAAATCGAAAAATATAAAAATGTTTGGGGATTTTTTTTTGGAATTTTTATAAAATAGTTTAATTTTAATTGGATAGTGATATCTCATAAAATCTTGTATTTATCATTATAGGTTATGTCCATAAGTAATTGAATATGGGGTAATGTAAACACTCATTAGTTCAAAATAACATGTTCCATTTATTTAATATATTCAAATGATTTATAACTATTGATATTCTTGACCCAAAATGATGAACTAAATAACGTAATATTCAAAAACAACCCTCTTGTCCACTAATAATTACCACCCACACAACCCCTTATCCTATTATATTTTATACCTTGTATATTTCTAAATTTATAACCATTTCCCTTGAAAATAATTTACCCCATGTTCTAGTACTTATAGTCTTATATACGACCATTTTGATGGAAACTTTGTGATATAGGTGTTTTCATAATCCAAAATAATGTCAATGAGTTTTTACAAGTGAATAAATTATGTCACGCAGTATAATACATTTCAGTAAGTCAATAATTTTTATTGATATTTATGATTCAATAAATCTATAAGTGTATATTTACATGCAATTAAAAAATTCACATAATCTATTATAGGTCTGTAAAATAGAGACAATTCATAAGCCTTTCAGATTTCCTGGTACTGATAGTTCAAAAAAGATAGTGATGTCTAACTCACTAATCAAACAACTCAATGATCGAAGAAGACACATATGTGGGACTCGCTGATAGAACAAATGGAACGACGTTGGACAAGTCATCGATGATCGGTCACATATATAGATCAGGAGACACATTGATAAATAAATTATTGATGGGCGACACACTAATGAATGAGTCCCCAATGGGTGACACACCGATGAACAAGTCCCCGATGGGCGACACGACGATAGTTCAAAATGAGTCACAAATGACGACTCACGAATACTCGAACATACGGATATCACAAAATACTTATTGATTCCCAGAGTCACTTTTACCAATATGTAGGACTCACTAATACAATGTGTCACTAATGCTAACAAAATAATGATGGAAAATTGATGCTAATGAGACCCTAACACTTATAAATCACCAATATTTATATAAACATTTTTTAATTTACTAATAAAAATTTATATCTAATGGTCATATTTAGAAAAAATATTGTTTTTGACATTATTTAATGTTGTCTATAAGACATTAAGTTTATAGTATGAGGTACATGCCTGTGGGGAGATTTTCATGTCTATTGGACCTCGAAGTATAAAGGAATTAAAAACTAGAATAATTAATATGTACTAAAAAGTAGAGGAAAAAACTAACTGCAATATCCGACAACCCTCGAGCAATCTTATAAATCCCAAGAACTCTAAGGAAGAACATATGGGTAGATCCACAAGATAAGGTAAACCACCTGAGCTACACCGAACATCTATTCAAATAGAGGATCTAAACATTACACACTCCTTGTAGTCATACCACATAGACTGGGATACTCTGTTTTGGACCCACCTTCCAGAAGAGGACACAAATTATACTTCCACAACATCAATTGAATCTAGAATTTCACTACATTACACACAAATCTTTCTAAACCTTATTCTACATCTCTTTCTCTGTTGTTTACTTTTGTTTAGTTTTTTTAGTGGTCTGTGTATCTCTCTTTTAGAGAAATACTAACTCCTATGCATAAGAGGAGGATACTTGATATCCTCAACCTCACTCTCTATTTTTTGTTTTTATCCCACAGAGAACAATGTAAGAGGTCATTTGTGACATGTTTCTTGACTACCTCGCGAATAATTTTGGTAAAGGTCAAGTGTGACCTTGGCAGAATTCTGTGCTATTTTAAACCCCGATATAGGTTGTGGATCAAACTATTTATTAATAAAAACTTCTTGGTGGCAGGTGATCACAAATTGGAGAGGACTAAGTCTCATCTTGAGACTGGACCTCTTGTTTTATCAACTTTTCTTAACCTTTTAGTTTTAATCTATGTTTATAAATTTTTTCAAAAAAGTAAATTGATCATTTATAGTTTGTTTAGAAATTGTTTATAATTGTTTAAACCAGTAGATTAGTTTCAAAAGATATATTAATTCATATATTAGTATATTTTATAACTAATAAATATTTTGAGAAATTAAATGATCATTCCAACGTCTTATAAATTCACTAAAAATGGCTTTTATTATATTTTTAATTGGGGAAATTTTCAAAGAACCAATATTACTACAAAGTTTTTATAGATACATAATTCACCCCCATCTTGAGTACTCTACATAGACCTACATTTGGTATCAAAGGTTTCATTGAATTATCAGTATTCAAGTATTTTCAAATCATTTTTACCTATAATTTTAGTTGGATTTCAAATATCGTAAAATTTATATTATTTCTAAATATTTATCTCCTTAAAATATTTTCAAAACTAATATTGTGGAGAATATAGTTGATGGAGATTATAATAATAAACCACCATTCAATAATGAAACAAATTATTCTCAGTGGAATCTTAAAATGAAAATGCATCAAGAAAGCACAGGACATGAAATCTAGATTGAAATCGAATGTAAATATTCAATTCTTGAAATGGATATAAATACATTGGATAAACCTACATAGACTACCTATAGAAATAACTATAAGAAATGAATGCCCTATAATATGTAGTATGATAAGAAGAGTTTAATTGATTTTTTTCTTGTAAAACTGCCCATGAGATTTGGGATACATTGTCCCTTTCCCATGAGGGAACAACTAAGGTGAATGAGATGATACTAAATACTTATACAATTAAATTTGAAATTATATATTTAATCCTGATTAATATATTTCTGATATGAATTTTAGGTTTAATAAAATTGTCAATACCTTTTTTTTAGGATGATTTTTCATTACAAATAAACAGATCAAGAGGATTCTATGATTCTAACTAGAGAGACAGTGAGGGACATCATTATCCATTAGAGAATCATGAGACAATGATAAAATTATAGTGATGGAATTTTTGGGAAATTTTTTATGTATGAAGAATAACTAAATGTAAATCAAGAGGTGGAATAACCAAAAAATAGCCTTCAAGACTACCATTTCTAAAAGTAACGAGGAAGATAAAATTTGAGCTACAGTTTAGATTACCAATAGTAAAGAATCAGCTTCAGACAGTGATGATGAAATGGCATAGCTATCTAGGTGATTTAGAAACTTTTACAAAAAGAAAAACTTCTCCAAGAAACCAAACATTAAAGGGATGTGTGACAAAAAGGGAAAAAGGAAAAGGGGTTAGAAGATAAATGAAAAATTAGAAGTGATGTTTTTCTATTAATGCAAGTGGAATGTCCATGTCAATGCTGACTGCCCAAAGATAAAATATCAAATAAAGTACATGAATAAGGATATAAAATATATGAAATCAATGAAGGCCATCTACAGTTACTCTAAGGACATCTCCAATGAATCTTATTCTTTTCATGGTGAGAAATATGAGATATAAATTATGTGTTTTATAAAAAACACATTTCTGGTAACCTTAGACTTTCCTACACACATTTATTATTATTTTAAAATGGAAATTGAAACTGTAAATATGAGAAGTGATGAATAATTTGAATATTGTAAAATTATAGAAGATAAATGAAATGATAAAAAACATAAATATAAATCTTTAAAAAATCATCATGATCTTATTGTAACCCTTAAATCTGATCTGACTATGGAAAAGGAAAATAATGCTCAATTGCTCAGGGGAAACAATGTGTTCAAAATGTCTACTGAGCAATTAAAGAAGGACATAGAAAAATTTACCAATGGGGAAAAATAACTTACTAAAATTCATAGTAAATATATATCCCCTGATTATGATTCCAGAATAGGATATCAACCAGGAAAAATAAATTTATCAAAAACAAATTGGGGCTAAATCTATAAAATCTACAAATTTTTCATGAAATCACAATTTTAATTCAAGTTCTAGTTCTAAAAATTATTTTACTAAATCAAGTTTTTCTGAGCCAAACAATTTTTACTTTTCAAATAATATATATTCTACATATAAGAATCCCCTGAGAAAAGTGTGGGTTCTTAAAAAATTTATTACTAAGGTTTCTAGACCCAGACAAATATGGGTACCAAAATCATTTCTTTGACAAATTGTTTTGAAGGTAAAATGCTAAAATAGTTCCTGTAAAAATCTTTGGTACTTGGACAATGGATATTCAAGAAACATGATAGGATACTACTCATTATTTTGGAATCTCATCAAGATTGATGGAGGACATGTCACATTTGGTGATAATGGTAATGGAAAAATCATCAACTAATGCCAAATTGGTAACCCTAAATCTATTCAAATTTCCAAAGTACTTTATGTTAATGGATTAATGTATATCATGCTTAGAATATCCCAAAATTCTGATGATGAATACAATTTAAAATTCAAGAATGATGCATTCCATGTTTTTTATTCCAAAAATAACATTGTATTTACTGATCTTAGAAATGATAATGTATATGTTGTAAACATAGACACACTTGAATCACAAAATATTTCATTTCTAAGTTCCTTTCACAAAGAGTATTGGATCTGTAATAGTGTACTAGGAAATTGTAATATACAATCAATTAATAAATTTAATAGAAATGATTTAGTTAGATACCTACCCAAATTAGTGTTTCTAGACAATAATGTGTTCAATCCTTGTTAAAAAGGAAAGCAACATAAAATATCTTTCAAACCAATGAAAGAAGTAAAAACTTCTTAAACTCTCAAGTGGTTTTGTATGGACGTTTTTGAACCATCTATAGTTTCAAGCCTCAATGGGAATCAATATGTTTATGTTCATGTAGATGCCTTCTCTTGGTATACATGGACCTTTTTCATAGCTCAACAAAGTGAAGATTTCTCTTACTTTTCCAGTTACGCTAAAACTATAGAAAATAATAACAGACTTGATATTAAATCATCAAAAAGTGGCAATGGTCATGAGTTTGAAATTCAAGACATTGAATTTTTTTGTTCAAAAAATGGCTATATTCATAACTCTTCTCCCACTAGGACGCCTCAAAAAAATCTGTTGTAGAAAGAAGAAATAGAATCATACAAGAGATAGCTCAAACTATACTGAATGAATATGAACCAACAATTTATTATTGGGCTGAAGCTATTAATAAATCATACTACATAATAAATAGATTCTTAATAAAACATATCCTTAAGAAAAATATTTATGAGTTGTGGAATAACAGGAAACCCAAGGTAAATTATTTTGAAGTGTTTGGACGTAAAGTTTATATTTTTAACACTAATGATAATCTAGATAAATTTTCCTCCAATGGTTATAAAGTGTAAATACCCAAAACTACAGCCACTCAACTGGTTCCTATACCTGGATCTCCACATGACCTCGTGTGCATTTCCACAAACACTAGAGGCTGCCGACTAGCAACGAGGGCCTTGGAGAGTCATTGGGGAAATTATGCCCTCATTTGGTAAAGTATACAAGGGAATGGATATAATAGTCAATAGAGGAAGCAGTAAACGACCTAAAATAACTGAAACCAGACATCGGGAACAATTAATATATTGTAATGATGATAATGATGCAGTAGGTACAAGAATCTAAGGAAATCAGCAACTACAACAATGTGCTGAAATACAACTGAAAAACAAAGTACGAAAACTAAACCATAACTCTAGCAGTATTGCAAGCCTATGCTCGGTCCGATGCTCTCCAACTCCAACCAGAAATCATGTACCTGACATAGAAGGGACACAATCTTTATCCACAGCAGCAACCATATAACCTGTTTGGGATGAAGAGCAGGACCCAAACAGGGTGTCAGACTAATCCGTGTAGGCAACCACCACAAAATTTGTGCCCTACAGTCAGTGAGTAATATAACAGAAGTAATGAAATTAAATGTAATAAAGAACTAGGAGTACACAAGTAAACAATCCTACCAATTACCATTCACATTAATTTAGAAATTAATTCATTAATTTAATTAATCAACCAAGGAATCTAGAAAAGCTCTCTTTTCCATGGTAAACAGGTAACACAACAGGCATCAAAAGACTTCCTAAAAAATCAAGCAGGACAAAAGATCCAAGCTTGTGATTTGGCTTGGTAGACCTATATAAACCAAACAAACCATCCACATTCACACTAAATAACTCGGTGGCTCAAACTAGCAGACCTCTATAGTCATGTAAACATACAAAGGAACAGACACTCTGGGGAGCTCTCACGTCGATTCCCTTGTCGTCTTGCAACGATAGCTACAGACTCTCTAAGAAAGCTCTTACATATAATTCCTCCTATGGTCTCAAAATGTTTGTTAACTAAGGACTCTTTTAGGAAGCACAAATTCCAATTCTCTTAGGTCCTTCAGATCAAACTAATTCCAACAGACCCCCTAGGGAAGCACTTAATTGTCTATTCCCTCTTTAGTCTCCCGCACCAGGTTCTCACTACCCTGAGCGGTCTAGTCATGCGTAATTGACTGTCATAAGACCTAAGAAGGTTTAAAAACAACTTGTATAAAATCTACAATGCATCATAAGAATAAAAACTGTAGGCAACACAAGCAATCTATTATAACAAGAAAACTATCAATTGCAATAGGGTTTTCCAGGCCGGAAAACTGTACCAAACGATAATAAACACCTAAAAAAGGATAACACACCATGGTTGATCCTAAAACATGAAAAAATGTATTTACTATTATCAATTAACCTTAATCTAACATGCAATATATGTCCAACAAACAATAGGACCAAAATTTCTAACCTAGGATACCGGAAACATGGGAATCCATTACATTTTGGGAAAAAACTCAAAGACATTTAAAGTAAGGTAACAAACCACTTACCTAGATCCTAGGAGATAAATATAATTGAACCTCATCCAGTGAATCTTCCTAGAATGGGTTATATCATCAAAACAATCTAAAATGTTCATCCCACGATAACTCTCATAAGAGAAAAATCAAGAAACATGGCTAAAGAATAATCAAGAACTCAGCGTTGTGATTCTATTGCAATCGACGATGTTCGATTCGGATAACTTGTGATGGATCTTCGGCTTAGAGAAGATTCAGCCTCCTCAGATTCTCTGGATGGAATTAGGCAAAGAAGAAGATGGAAATAAGGATTAGACGCGACCCCAGTCTGTTTAATGAAATAAAAATAAAGTACACGACATGTAATTCTGGAATACGTGGCATGTACTTTCCTTCTCTATAAAACACTTTAGGTGTCCTCCAAGTCACCCTACACGGCCATCTGTGTGGCCATGACACAGCCTGCACACAGCTTCTGGTGGCATCAAAGTACACGCCATGTACTCATAAATTACAAGGTGTGTACTCCGAAAATTTCTATATTTTCCTCTTCTTCTATAAAATAACCAGAAACGGAAAAATATACATGTAAAGAAGATATGGGTTCTTAAAAACATCACCCTTAAAGAAATTCATCCCCATATTTCCCTAACAAGGTGGAGAATAAGAAACCGCAAACAACTCTGGCCACTGTGATCACATGTTGGCCTCCCTCTCCCAAGTCTCAACCTGTACATGGTCGTGCTGCGATAGCACCCATACCAGAGGAACAGACTGGCCCCAGAGTTCCATTGCACTACAATCAACAATCCTGATTTGATGCTCCTCGAATGATGTATCCTGCTCCATCTAAACCTCCTCGGGTTGAAAAACATGAGATAGGTCTGTGAAATAACGTCGAAGCTGAGAAACATGGAAAACGCCGTGCATAGCCTTGTACCTCTGAGGTAACTGCAACCTATAAGAAACCAGCACGACTATCTCCAGAACCTCAAACGTTCTAACGTATCTCGGTGAAATCTTTCGCTGTCTCCTTATCCACTTGTGTCCCATCCTCGGGGTAACATGTAGGAAAACCGGATCTCTGACCATGAACTCCAAAATTCATCTCCGCTGATCAACATAAGATTTCTGCCGAGTTTGTGCAGTATCCATCTCTTTCCAAATCAACTCCACATGTTCTGTGGTCTCCTGAACTAAATGAGGTCATAGCATAGCTGCTACTCCTGCCTCCAGCCAACACAAAGGTGATCGGAACAACCTTCCGTACAAATCCTCGTAATGTGCCATACGAATAGTTTCTTAAAAACTATTATTGTAGGAAAACTCCCCTATAGGTATATGTCTCTCCCAAGAGCCTCCAAAATAAAGGGTGCATGCTCGTAGCTTTTCCTCCTGCACTTGAATCATGTTCTCTGACTAGCCATCAATTTGTGGATGGCACGCTGTACTCAGAAGTACCTATGTACCCAAAGCCCTTTGTAGCCCTTTCTAGAAATGAAACATCAAGCGGGAATCCCTATCTTAAATGATAGTACTCGGAACCCCATACAAGCGTAAAATATCACAGATGTACAATTGTCCAAGCTCATCAACATTAAAGGTCTCCTTAATCACCAAGAGGTGTTCAAACTTCATGAGCCTGTCAATGAAACCCCATACCGCATCATTCCCTCAAGGAAATATCAGTAACCCTGTCATGAAGTCCATCGTGACATCATTCCACTTCCACTCTGGAATGGGTAGCTACTCTAAAAGCCATGTTGTTCGCTGGTGCTCCACCTTCACCTGATGACAGGTGGAACACCTCACGATAAAACCAGAAACATCTCTCTTCATACCTAGCCACCAATACTAGTGGTGTAGATCACGATACATCTTGGTGATGCTAGGATGAACTACACAAATGGAAGAATGAAGGACTTACATCAGCTACTCTCCTATATCTGCTGGAAACAATACGCGTCCATGGAAATGCAACATCTCACCCTCACTTATGGTTCATCCGAGAAGAGGGTCCTATCTTGAAATGCTTTCTAATAGGACTAGACCTTCAGAATTTGATAGCATCCTCATTTGAACTCGGAAAAGAAGGGTAGAGGAAAAAATAATAGAAGAATAAAAATTTTCCCCTGTCGGTCGTGCACCTCCAAATGCATCTAAGAGAATATAGCCATAAGGTGCCACTCACTACTGGCCTCCTGAACTGCCTGTATCTGATTCCACATGTTCAACACATCAGCCACTGCGTTGCATTTCCTAGGTGTATAGGCAAGCTCAATGTCAAAGGATGGAAGATACTTCACCCACCTGTGCAATCTCATATTCAGATCACGCTAAGTGAAGATGTACTTGAAACTTTTGTGGTTGGTGAAAACCACAAATTGATCTCCCAGAAGATAATGTCTCCAACAACATAAGGTATGAAAAACTGCCACCAGCTCAAGATCGTGCGTTGGGTATTTCCTCTCATGTGGCCTCAACTGCCGAGACACATACACAACGACTCCATATCCTTTCATAAGCACAGCTCCCATCCTGATACCTGAGGCATCATAGTAAACAATATAGCTATCGCCTGGCTCTGGAAAGACCAATATCGGTGCTGAAGTCAACCTCCCTTTTATCTTCTGAATGGATTACTGACATGAATATGACCATAAGAACGTCGCACCGTTCTCTGTCAGACCTTTCAGCAGTGCTGCTAAGATTGAGAATTCATGTATGAAGTGTCTGTAGTAACTATCCAACCCTTGAAAACTCTGCACCTCAAAGACTTTCTTCAGCTGCTCCTTGGAAACAACTGCTCTCACATTCTTTGGGTCTACTGATACTCCTATCTCCATGATATCATGAACCAAGAAGTGAATCTGATCCATCCAAAAGTGAAATTTCAAGAACTTATCATATAACTAATACTCCCTCAGTTTACTCAGAATGATCTCAATATGGGTAGCATGGTCGTTTCTAGTGTGAGATTACACCAATATATCATCCACAAAGACCACCATGAAAGAGTCTATGTATGGATAGAACACTAGTTAGTCAATGCTATTAAAATTGCAGGCGCATTCATGAGGATGAATGACATAAACATATACTCATATAGACCATACCTACTCCGAAAAGCTTTAAGAGGTATATCAGAAGGTGTAACATGCAACTGATGATAACCAGTCCTAAAATCGATCTTCAAGAACACCCAGGCTCCTCGAAGCTGATCAAAGTGGTCATCAATCCAAGTCCAGGGATATCGGTTCATGACCGTCTACTGGTTCAGCTTCTGATAATCCACACAAATCTTAAAGGTATCATCTGTCGTCTTCACAAACTAGACATGCAAACCCCAAGGAGAAGTACTGGGTCGGATGAAACCCTTTGCCTCCAACTCCTCCAACATATTTTTGAGCTCCTTCAACATAGGTGTATCCATCCTATAAGGATGAATGAACACCAGTGCCTCTCCTGTCACAGGATCAATATAAATTTCTACCTCATGCTCCGAAGTCAACCCTAAAAAGACCTCTAGAAGGAAATCCATGAAACAATCCACCAGTGGAGGAAAGTCTAACTGTGAAGTCCCCTGGTCATCCAGATACTGACTGGAAATCTGAGCTATTACTCCTCCTAGCCCATGATGCTCTGGTCCTTCTCTACTCTCTAGGATGTCCCACTAACCCTTATGAAGAAAAGATTCACCCTCTAGTGATATGAAACTCACCCTATGGAAATAACAGTCAATAACTCCTCGGAAGGGAATGAGCCTGTCCATTTGGAGAATGACATCATAGCCTGTCATATCTAGGATATAGAGGTCCCATAGAAAGTGATACCCTTCCACCTCTAGAGGGAAATCCTTTCTCTAAAATACACTATCCATTCTTGTATCCAATTGTGTGTCTACTGTCAACATGTCCTCAAAAGTATAAACAGTAAGTATAACGCTTTCCACAGTATGAACAGAAATAAAGCTATGAGGATCTATTGTATCGAATAGTGTAGAGGACAAAACTGAGGCTACTAAAATAATACCTTGAACTGTATAAGGTCCAAGATCCTTCTCCTGATGAATCTTATCTATCACAAAAGTCTGGCCTACACTGCGGCCCTATGTAGCAGCCTGAGATCCCGAAGCTGACCCTCCTTGAGCCTATCCACTACATCCACGGCCTCTATCCTAGAATGAATATCCTGAATAACTACAGCCCCCAGTCTACTGCGGAACTCGTAATCCATCTCCTATATGCAGAGCCAAAACTGAACCTCCTTCACTAGCTGCTGGAAGGAAAATATTGTAGAAATGCTACAGATAACCCATCTTTCCACAAGATGGGCACTCTACTAGGTCTCTTGGGAACTGAGGCTTATTATGACCAGTTTTTCCACACTGATAGCACACCATTTGGGTGCCAAAAAGAAGATCCCATCTACCATAAGGAATACCTCACTTCCTCAGGTCACCTTGTGTAGACTCTCGGTGGCGCTTCGAACTGTCTATCTGAAATGAATCGTCCATGTATGCTAAAACACCCTGGTCCACATCTTCAGTCTCCCTTAAATTTCTCTCCACGAGAAATTCCTGGTTGACTATCAGAATAATAGAAGTCAATTGAAAGACGTTCACCAGTGATCTGATGTCTGTTCTGAGGCCTTCCTCAAACTTCCTCGCTAAAAACAGCTCGTCATTCCCCAGAACAAAAGTGAAATGTTGTAACTCTATGAAGCAATAGGAATACCCCCTAACTGTGAGAGTACCCTTCTGTAGTATCATGAACTGTCTGGCTCTATCATCCATCAGCATCGCCAGGTAAAAGTAGTCTTAGAACGTATGCTGAAACTCGTCCCAAGCCATAGCATTTTGGTTCCCTGCCTGCGAAACCACATCCCACCATCTCATGGAATATTCTCATAGCATATAAAACGCGAGCTTCACTCCTCTCTCTGGAAGCATCTCTTGGTTCTCAAATATGGATATCATGGACTCTAGCCATGATATCGTTTCTTTTGGTCCACCATCCCCTATGAATGTGGGAGGATGTTGCTGCTGAAAACTCCGTGTCAGCTCTTCCATAGACGGGGCAGGATGCTGAGCTCCATGGATGGTCTGCATGAATCTCATGAAACCCACTCTCAACTGAGCATCAGCACCAGTGTATGGAATCACTACAGGTGACATGTCCAGAATGATAGGCTGAACTACTAGTAGTCCTTGATCTGTCGTATCGTGTGTATGGTCACATCCTTGCAATAGAAGGACAACTAGAGGACGTCTCGATGCTATAACAATGAAAGATCAAAATCAATCATCAGATCCAGGATTAACAATGACAGGATAACTGAAGGCATAAGATGGAATAGGTAAAATAAGGCATTCAAGGTTTGAAAAACATGATTACACGGTGTGTTCTTTCCCTATACGGTGTGTTCCCTTAGGTCCTTCACATGGGCATGTACTTCTACCGAAACTAGTAGTGTAACACCCCAAATACACGGCATGTTTTCTTAACACACGGTGTGTACTTGAATCTCATACCCTAGCCGAGTCATTCTACACGGTTAAGCCACATGACTCCTCTAAGAAAAACTACACATCATGTTCAAGGATGACACGGCGTGTACTAGACATGCCTTAACTAGCTAGTGTTGTCAGCGACACAACCTGACACACGGCCGGCACTACACGACGTGTTCCATATGGACACAGCGTGTGCAAGGAAGGGTAACACCGACCTGTGATGTTCGTGACACGACCAGGTACATAGATATAACTACTCGGTGTTTAAGATTCAGACACGATATGTATCGGAAAAGATAACACGACCTGTGTTGTTCGTGACACGGTCATGTACATATTTCATACTACATGGCATTCTAAACTAGTACAAGGCGTGTTCCTACATGATTTTTCAGAACACCATGTTTCTTCTCACATAGTCAGTGACATGGTTTAAAAACTACACGGTCTGTATTAATAAAATACACACCGTTTAATGTAGGTTTTTCAGGGTAGTAGCTCAAAAACTACTCTGATGCCCAGAAAACACAATAAATAACAGTTAAGGCTCCAAATTCTAATCGGCGTGGGCCCATACTCCCCGTGAATCAATTCATGACATCTTATACATGTTATAACAAGGAAACAAAGCAATGATCCACCAAATTTCAATCCTCAATGGGCCCATACACCTCTAAGACCAAAGTTTGGAATCCATGTTAACAAATCTATAAACAAACGATAAAATACCAACATAGAAGGTATTCTATCACAGCAGCTATCACAACAGCATGCATAATCTGTCACAAATTCTATCATAACTGTATGCAATTCCTAATGAAATTTAGATGGCATGGAAATATGCATTTCATGTTATTTCCTAACAAGTGAATATATGATGAATGAGATGGAATACCCTCATCTCATCGGGTTACAACAAAATAGAACCACAATCATAAAAACAGTAATAACACAACACAAGTGCACCACCCAATGATGAAGTCAATTAAACTGTAACATTTTCAAAACTCGAAAATTGCAATATTCGATGTAACCTGGGTTTTTCCCTATACATGGGTTCTAGAACTCCCAAGCATAGCTATTTACCATTTACCTATTCCGCCATATCCCTGTCTAATTTTGATAAATAGTAATTCAATATAAAAGAAAAGAAACTCCTTCGATACCACTTTTAATGACCCGAATCCGAAGCCACTCAACTGGTGCCCTATACCCGGTTCATCACATGAACTCATGCACATTTCCCCAAATGCCAGAGGCTGCTGGCTAGCAGCGAGTGCCTTGGAGATTCATTGGGGAAACTATGCCCTCATTTGGTAAAGTATACAAGGGAAAGAAAATAACATCCAATAGAAGAATAAATAAACAATATACAATAACTGAAACTAAATAGTGGAAACAATGAATATGTATTAAGGATGCTAATGATGCAGAAGGTACAAGTTTCTACGGAAATTAGCAACCACAACAACATGTTGAAATAAAACTGAGAAACAATGTACGAAAATTAAACAGCAACTCCAGCAGCATCGCAAGCCTAAGCTCGGTCATATGCTCTCTAGCTCCAACCAGCAATCATGTACCTGAATTAGAAGGTCCACAATCTATATCCAAACCTTCAGCTATATAACCTGTTTGGGATGAAAAGAAGGACCCAAACAGGGTGTGAGACTAATCCCAGTAGGCAACCACCAGAAGATCTATGCCCAACTGTCAGTGAGTAATATAGATGAAGTAATGAAAGTAAATGTAGTAATGAACTAGGAGTTCACATGTAAACAATCCTACCAATTACCATTCATATTCATTTAACAATTAATACATTCCTTTTATTAGAAATCCATGGAATATAGCAAAGCTCTCTATTCCAAGGTAAACACGTAAAACAACAGGCATCAAAAGACTACCTAAACAAAAAAGAAGGGCAAAATATCCAAGCTTCTGATTTGGCATGGTAGACTCATCTAAACGAACCAAAAAATCCACATTCCCATTGACTATATGGGTGGCTCAAACTAGAAGTCCCCTATAGTCATGTAAACCTACAAAGTCACAGACACTCTGGGAAGCTCTCACGTTGATTCCCCTATAGTCTTCCAATTATATCTATAGACTCAATGAGGAAGATCTTATGTCAAATTCTTCATATGGTCTCGATACGTGTGTAAAATAAGGACTCTCTTTGGAAGCACAGAGTCCAATTCCTATAGGTCCTGCGTAAAAAACTAATTCAAACAGACCCCCTAGGGAAGCACTTAATCGTCTATTCCATCTTTGGTCTCCCGCACTAGGTTCTCACATCCCTGAGCAGTCTAGTCATGCATAATCGACTGTCAGCAGCCCAAAGTAAGTTTAGAAACTACATTTCTAAAAACTACAGCGCATCAGAAGCATTAAAATAGAAGGAAACACAATAAATCAGTTATAACAAGAAAACTAGCAATTGCAATAGGATTTTCCTTGCAAGCAAACTGTGCCAAATGGAGATAAATAGCCAAACAAGGATAACACCCATGGGGTGATCCTAAAACATGAAAAAAGTATATATTATTATCAATAAACCTTAAGCTAACAAGAAATATAAGGCCATTAAGCAATAAGACCAAAGTCCCTATCCCAGGATACCCGAAACATGGGAATCCGACACTTTTTGCGCAAAAAAACAAAGACACTCCACGTAAGTCAACAAACCACCTACCTCGATCCTAAGAGATCGATACACCTGCTCCTTGGCCCGTGAATCGGCCTAGAATTAGGTTTATCTATAAAAACTCTAAAACTTTCAACCCATGAAAACTATCCTAAGAGAATGAATCGGAAAACATGGCCTAAGAAGAACCATGAACCCACCATTGTGATTCTATTGAAACTGATAGTGTTTGATTCAGATAATCGGTGACAGATTGGTGGCTTGGAGAAGATTTGGCATCCTTAGACGGTCTTGATGGAATAAGGCAAAGAAAAAGATGGAAATAAGGATTAGATGCGACCCTGATCAATTTAATGAAATAAAAGGAAAGTACACAGTGTGTACGTGCCTTTTCTGTACTCCGCTTTAGGAAGCCTCCAAGTCACCCTTACATGGCCATGTGTGTGGCCATGACCCGGCCAACTCATGGCTTCTAGTGGCATTGAAGTACATAGCGGGTACTCATAATTTACACAGCGTGTACTCCAAAAATTTAAATATTTTCTTCTTTTTCTCAAAAACTACAAGAAAAGGAAAAATATACCTGAAAAGAATATCCAGGTTATTACATAATGGAATATTCCTTGGAACCTCTTCATCAAGTAAATCCTATATAGTCATTAATACGAAAAAAATGTGTATAAGAATATGTATTTGTAATGTTTTATCAAACATATCAACATGAAACTAAGACTTCACTATGTAATCTTGAAAAGCATATGTCCAATCCAGACATTAATGATAAACCTTCAAATCATCCTATAAAAGAATCTGTAACCTCTTTCAATTAGAAAAATTATCCATAATCTAGCCATAACGATCAATAAAAAATTGATAAACCTTAAATTACTAGTCTTATCATTCCATGAACATTTATGACCCTTAAAAATCAACCCTTAGATGTTTTAGTTCGAGATTTAGACATAGGTACCCAAAATAGAGACTCATTGAGAAATTAGGTTGAAAATCATGCATTATTGTCACATCAAAAACCTAAAAATATCCATTATGCAATAAATGATGAATTTTGGATGATGGCTAGGAATGAAGATATTTACCAGTTTGAGAGAAATAATGTCTGGAAGATTGTTTATAGACCAAAATATACCTTCAACATGGGGACGAAATTGGTATTTTGTAAATAATTTGAGGAAGCTGGAAAAATATATGGAAACAAAGGTAGATTGGTTGTAGAAGGCTATAATCATGAAGAATGAATTGGTTATGAAGACGCCTTTGAACCAGTAGCTTGGAATGAAGCCATTAGAATCTTAATTTTCTGAACATCCCACCTGGATTGTAAACATTATCAATTAGATTTCACGAGTACATTTTTGAATGGTTATATAATTGAGGATGTTTTTTTGAAAAATCCCCTATTTTTACAAATCCACATTTTCCAAAACACCATTTCAAATTATCTAAATCATTATATGATTTGAAAAAATCCCAAAGAGTTTGTTATGGAAAGTTAAGTAATGTTCTTATTTCCAATGTTTTTACATATGGAGTTGCATATCCTACTCAATTTATAAATACAATTTCTAGATAACTTTTAATAGCTCAAATATATTTAGACTATATTCTTATGGGATCATCTAAAAATTAATTATGTAATGATTTTTCTAAAATGACGCAATGTAAATTTGAAATGAGTTTGATCGGTGAACATAAATATTTTTGTGGATTTCAAATATTTCAAAACAAATAACTTATTATTGTAAATAGATGTTAATATACTATGAAATTTTTAGAAGATATGGCTTTTATAGCTTTGAGAGTAGTGAAACACCTATGAGTTCAACATGTAAGTTATATCATGATGAAAATGGGAAGTCTGTTGATCAAAATTCATATAGAAGAATTATTGGGAGTTTACTGTACTTAATATCATGTAGTCTAGATATCATGTTTAGTGTCTTTATGTGTGTAAGATTTCAAGAAATCTAAAAATAGTCGAATATAAATTATGTCAAAAGAGTGTTCGAGTACCTCAAATATGCAACAAATTTAGGATTCTTCTACCTAAGTGGATAACCTTTTGATTTGGTTAGTTATTCTGATACTAACATTGGTGAATGTAATTTAGATAGAAAGACAACCTATAGAACATTTAACTTCTTGGGAATGTCTCTAATATCATGGTGTAGTAAAAAAGAAAATTTGGTGGCATTTTCAACTACTGATAAAGAATACATTACTGTTGGTAGAATTTGTGCTCATGTTTTTTTGACGAGGCACATTTTATTAGACTATGGTTATCAATTTAGAAAAATCCCCATAAATTCTGACCATACAAGATCTATTAACATTTCTAAGAAGCTAATTTCTCATTCTAGAAAAAACATATTGATGTATGAAATCTCTTTTTCAGAGATCACACTCAAAAAAGGTTATATAACTCTTGAGTTTATTAGCACTGAGCATCAAATTGATAATATATTTACAATACCATTAAATTCTGAGATAATATCCTACATCAGGCGTGAACTAGTAATGATAAATCTCTAAAGATTATTCAACCGTATTCTCATAGAAAAATATTACTATCTGTAAAACGTATCAGGTTAAACAAATCTCTCAAACAGATCAGGTCAATACAATCTATCAAACCAATCAGGTCAAACCAACCAATCAAACTGATCATTTCAATCCAATCTATCCAACTAATCAGGTGAAACTGATCTATCAAACCGGTCAGTGGAACCAGCCATTGTATCCTATCAGTTAAACCGATCATATGAAACTAATCAAGTGATACTGATCAAGTGAGACCGTTCGGGTGAAACTGATCGCCTAAAATTGATCGTGTGAAACCGATTAGATGAATCCAATCACTTGAATCCAACAATGTAATACTATTTTTATGAAACTGATTCCTATAAGGTCCTTTTTGTAAATCTATCTGTTTTAAGTGAAATGAATATATATTTTTTTATTTTTCCCGATATTATATTTTTTGTTTTTAAAATCTGAAAATTATAAAATAAATCAAATCCATACTTCATACATTTACCTCCCTCGCTACATTTGAACCTCACTGTACCCTTGGGCATCGACCTTTAGAATCCCACCTTTGAACCTAAACATTAGAAATAGAGAAAACCAAGCATGTGATGGAAGGACCATGTTAATAACATATGACTAAGCATCATACAGGTGAATCTGGTGGTAGTACAAGTTCTAGGAAGCCAGGTTTGGGAAGATGCATAGTAACTACTAGGAAGGATGTGTCTGCAGAGTGGTTGTTGTTGAGAATGTCACTTTTTCTAAATGTACTAGAGTCTCAGGGATGGATATGTTGGTTCACAAATAATGAGAGATAATTATATCCCTAGCTGGTACATGAGTTTCATCTCAAAATTAAGGTATTTTTGGAAGGAGATGAGGAATCAAGTATTATGTCAGTGGTGAAGGGAATATAAATTTATTTTTCTTTGAAAATTGGGTTGAATGCTTATAAATTCCACACGAGGGAATATATAATGATCACTAGGGTAATATTCCTCCAACCGCAGACCTATTTTCTTATGAAAATTATCTAAAATATTTGACAATGAAAGGAGAATTGAGGAGAGCTACAACCACATAATTGGATGGAGAGGCAAAATTTCACTTCAAGTTCATGTAACACTAGATCTACCCAAGGAAGGGTAGATTTGAATCTGTGAAATATCAGGTGTTTTCCTAATTTATCTATTGAAAAATATGGTTATGTTGAACCTATATAGGTACCCCAGGGTAAAAATCTCTGATATGATCAAACCCTCTAAGAAAGAAACATTTTTATACTACCCAAGAATCTTCTCTACTACACAAAAGATGCAGGGATGTGTATAGTATGGAGATGAAGTGATCACTACTTATAGTGGCTTATGCATATACATGGAAAATATAAAGAGGATGAATATATTTTGGAATCCATTTACGTGAGGTTGGGTAGCTGATGAAGATAATATCCATTAGGATTATAATCCAATGGGTCATTCTACTAGACCAAGGTATCATGTTGATCCATGTCTTAAACTGGGTGAGGAGGTTGTTTATTATAATGAGAAACTGGATGAAGTTGAACTTTCAAGGGAAGAGGGGTCTTCTATAGATGACAATAGTGACCCCGATATATATGAGAGCCTTAATGATATGTCTTATGGACCTGCCACCCCTCAATTATAGTTACCTTCTCGAGATCCATTATTAGGTAATGAGGATAAGGAAGAGACTAAGTTGTCTGGTGTTGAGGGATATGTAAGTAAGTCATATGATGACGATGATGATGATGATGGGGGTGGTGGAGGTGGTGGTGGTGGTGATGATGTTGATGATGATAATGATGATGACGATGATGATGATGATGAAGATGATGATGATGATGACGATGATGATGATGATGATGAGGACGATGAGGAGGAGGAGGAGAAGGGGGAAGAGGAAGAGGATAATGTTGAGCATGTTGGGGATTCACTAAAATCCAGACTAGAAGGATCCAACTCTAGTGAAGAATCAATTCACAAAGATGATGTAGAGGCTAAAAAAAGGATGACGTTGATCCTATTGGACAAGAGGGTGATGATCATGCTGATGAAGATATTGGTAGAGAGGATATACCGGTTCATTATGTTGTTAAAGATCAAGGAATCATTCATGTGATTAATGACATTATGGATGGAGGCCATTAAGGAGAGGATGAGCATCAACTTGCACCTATTCTTCAAATTAAGGAAGAGGTTGGAGTTGCTGGAGTGGGTAATGATCAAGTATATCCTCATGATCAGTTGGTACTAGTTCCTATAAATTTTGTTTTAATATGAGTCCCAAAAGAAGAAGAATATAAAGCAGAGATTTTACCTAAGCCTTAGGGAAGAAAATTTAGGATAGATACTCTGGAGCCCAGTGATTGGACCTTTTCTGGTGAGAGTAATAGGAATTCATAGTCCATTCTATATGGGATGGAATATGATTCTGATGAGGATATGATAGCTCCTCCTCTTCCGTCTCAACAAGCTCAAGATTAAGGGAAACCAATTTATCCTACTTCACCAACATTACATATTTTTATCCTGTTATACCTTTAGTTCCTATTTACTATGTCCCTAAGACTAATTTAGAACAACTAAAGACTAATATATGTGAGTCTATAAGACCATTTTTTGGTTCCAGAACTGAGGCCTCTAAATAAAAGAGAATTTCAAAATCACGTGCTTCTAGAACTGCAAGGATATTTTTTCAATAGATTTAGAAAAAACTAACCACTATAGTTGAAACCATCTTAGGAACAATACAATGCTGATAAAATAAGTGAAGAGGATAATTAAGGATCTCGAATCATTGAATCTGATTTCAAGACAACTATTTGTGGTGCTATGGAGGTTAATAGGAAACTGGTTACAAATCAAAAAACTATTTATTTGAATAAGTAAAAATATGATCTGGGAAAAATAATTTATGGGACCTCTATTTCTAAAGGTATCAGGGATACCACTACTAATATACAGTCCCTCGGTTCTATGGTAAGGGTTGAGAATAATGGTCTTCATAGTGATTCTGACAAGGATACTCTTGTCATGTTTCAATGAAATACGAATCTTTTTTATAATATGCTATGAGAGTTCACTAATGAATCCTTTGTTTCTCATAATGAGATTCGTGGAAATGTGGATAAGTACTTCTCCAAAATCCATAAAAAATATTATCTAATGAACTACTTCAAGTATTTGAAGGAAAATATCAAGATCCTTCTAGTGATAGAATCCTTGAAGAGGAAAGTTTGATAGTTTAAAGAGTTTTCTCCACTCTTTGATAAATTTAGGGAGAAAAATAATGGTTTCTAAAAGGAAATGTCATATTGTGGTTAAATAATAAATGATTTTATCAAGATTTTTAAGCCATACATGTATGTGCAAGATGAGGCAATAGTGTTCCCAGCTATTGCCTCATTTGGAACTACATATCTACCTCCTACCCATATGACAGTATCTCAACCCTTATCTTAGATACAACCTATTATCACATAGAATCCTTAGCATCTTGTTTTATCACAAAGGTGGACCAGTATTATAGGTAATGATTCAAAATGACTTACCTTTCCTCATGTTGTAATTTGAATGTACCATTCTAAAACCACAGCACTACCTCCTGCACCTCCAATTGATCCTTCAGACAAAACAAAAGCACCTCAAAAGTCAAATCCTTAGATGTGTATTGTTTATTAGATTGAGTTTTGTTCATTCCTTTGGAATCTGGTACTCTTTCAACATTAATGAAATATTAAATTTTCCTTCACTATGTTTCCAATTTTATTTTTTATTTATATTTATTCATTATCATTTTTTTAAAAAAAATCTAATCCCAAAAGAGGTAGTACTACAGGGATAGAATAAACTCTTAATATAATGGCGAGTAACTCTGGCATAGAAAATTGGCATGTACTAAACAGATTATGTAGATATGTATATATCTCGCCACTTCAGATACAAATTACACTAATTTCCCAAATACAAAGGGGGATTATGACAATGATATGATATAAAGTGACCTTTTATATATATTTCCTCTATTATTATAATTGAGGGAGATCCTTAAAAGGAATCACCTTAGTTATATTCATAATTCACATTCACTGTTGGTATTCTAAGTTAAGTAATTTATATTCCTTAACATTTGTTTTAACTCGTTAATTCCATAATTTTTGATTATCAAGAAGGGAGAGATTGTTGGACCCTTTGTGTAATAGTTATTTTCATAATCACAAATTTTGTCAATTAATATTTATACGTGAATAAATTATGTCGCACGGTATAATACATTCCAATAATTCAATAATTATTATCGATATTTTTTTCAATATATCTACAAGTGTATATTTTCATAAAATTGTGAATTTTACATAATCTGGTTTTTTTGTAGAAGATAGAAACATCATTTGTCTTTCAGAGTCCCTGACACTAAGCGTTCAAAGGAGTCACTGATGCCTGAATCACCGATCAAAGAACTCACTGATTGAAGAATACATTGATGCATGACTCGCTGATAGAACAAACAACACACTGGTTGAAAAGTCTGTGATGATCAGTCGCACTGATTGATCAAGCGACACACCTGTGAACAAGTCACTAATGAGAGACACACTAATGAATGAGCCAGTGATGAGTGACACACTGATGAACGAGTCATAGATTAGTGACACACCGATAGTTCAAAACGATTCATCCATGACAACTCATCAATGCCTAGACACACCGATAGTTGAAATGAAATAGTGATTCCTAGAGTCACTGATATAGAAAAATAGGGCTCACCAATAAAAAGAGTCATCGATGTTGACAGAGCAATGATGACAGACGGATGCTAATGAGACACTCATACGTATGACTCACCATTAGTCCAAAAACTATTTAAAATTTATTAATTAAAATTTATATTTAATGGTCATATTTTGAAAAAATAATATCCCTGCCATATTTGATGTTGTCTGTTGGACATTCAATAAACATTATGAGGTACATGAAAATGGAGAGATCATCATGTCTTATGGACCTCAAAGTATTAAATAATTACAAACTGGATGTACTTAAATTTAATGAAAAAAAAGAAACTGCAATCTCCTGCAACTCTCGATCGTACTTCAAAATACCATGAACTATAAGGAATAACATATGATGTGATCAACAAGACAAGACAAAATTACTGCGCAACATTGAACATCATTTAAACCAAGTATTTGAACATTTGACCCTCTTGGAAGTCAGACCACAAAGACTGGGATACTCTATTTTAGATATAACTTCTAGAAGAGGACTCAAATCCTATTTCCTCTACATCAATTGAGTCCATAACCTCACTTCATAACACACAATGTTTTCTAATCCTTATTATACATCTCTATTTCTATTGTGTTATTTTGTTTTCTTTTTTTTAGTAGTGCATGTATTTGTCTATTACACACATACTGAATCCTATGCATAAGTGGAGGATACTTGATATCCTAAAACTCACTCTCTATTTATTCTTTCAATCCCAAATAGAATAGTAGAAGAGGTCAAGTGTGACCTATTTTTTGTCATCCCAACAAATAACTATGGTTGAGGTAATGTGTGACGTGGATTTCCTTGTGTGCTGTGGTGAACGACGAACCAGGGTGTTGTTCAAATAGTTTAATTTTTTAAACAACTTGGTGGAGGCTGATCAATAAGTGGAGAGTAATAATTTTCAGCTTGAGAATGAACCTATTTTTTCCACTATTCTATTACCATTTAGTTTTACTCTATGTTTATTACTTTTTCACAATACTAAATTTAACTTTGATAGTTAGTTTAGCAATTGTTTATAATTGTTTTGAACTAGCATATTAGTTTTAAAAAGTTTTATTAATATCTAGATTTTTATCGGTGAGAACTAATCAGTCTTTTGATAAATTAATTAATCATTTAGGACTCTTATAAATTTACTACGAAATAACTTGTATTATATTTTTAATTGGGGGAAATTTTACAAAAACAAATTTTAATATATTTTTTTATTCCTACTAAATTCACTCTCCCCCCCCCCCTTCAGTACACCAATCCAACCTACACATTTTTAGGATCCTTAAAGGGTAGCCAATGAAGAGAGAACCAAAGAATGAAGTAAAATTCTTAACTTACATCATTAAATTTTATTCATATACAACCAACCCCATATGTTCTAAGTAAAACTTAAAATATTATCATTGTTATCATAAATATTCCGATATGTTGTTATTATGGTGGAATATCCACCTTCTACCCTCATCCCAATTGATTCTTAAATGAAGTTGTTGTTAATAATAAGGTTGGTTCACTTCCACCATGAACAAGGCACTTCAATTTAATCCACCACCTTAAACCTGGTTATTAAAACACTATTATATATCAAAAAAAAATATAATTAATTATATTATAACATATTTTATCTTTTTAATGATTTAAAAATCATGAAATTATATATAATAAATCTAGTTTACGATGGTCTGTAAAACCACATAAACGAACAAACCATGTAACAGAAACATTTTAACTAAATCAATCTTCCATATATTGGAGAACATATGGATATTTGGTACCAAATATTATTCATACAAAAATTAATATCATTTAATTTCACTTCTGGAGTTTTATTTCCATTTTATAACAACATCAATTATTATCCATATGCGATTTGATCGAGGAATCATAAAATGAACGCCCTCAGAATAACGAAATTAAACATTATATCTCATTTAAATTTTTTTAAATGAAAAAAATTTAATTACAGTAAATAAAATATATATTCAAAAGTATCTTAGTTATGTAATTGATGAATTTAATTTGATTATTTAGTATGTTAACTACAAGTACAGACCGATTCTGGAACCCATGTAAAGGGATATCCATGAACCACCCTATTTTCATTGGGCCATGACTTGTTTCTATCTAAAACCACTTTCTATCTCATTGATATTATTTAATAATACTTAATTCTATTTATATTTATCTTATATATATACCTATTTTATTATCCCTTAGATGTTTTTGAATATGCCATAAGTTGATTTCTCAAATTGATTCTTTAAAGTCAAACTCTATTAAGAAGAATGTTTCTATCCCTTAATCATTTAATATAAAAAATTATAAAGACATTATAGAGACACAAAAATTTCATACACATATATTACATTTAACTATCTGAATATATAATAAATAACATTATCATACATCAAAAAATCATATTTTTAGATTCATTTTAATTTGGTTACATAAAAGACCTAGTCATAAGAGATCTACATTTTCCTCTACTTAGTTCTTTATAACCAACAAACATTATAGACATATCATAGTTAAAATATTTATTCATATCATGAGTATAGAAACCATAATAAATTGTTATGTTATATGCTCAATTTGGAATAAAATGGGGGAATTAATTATCATTTAAGCATATCATGAGCATATGGGTATTCAAACATGAGCATAACTATAAGGCCCCATCCTTAAACCTAACTTAATCTTGAGTTTTTACAAGATTACACATTGAGGATCTTTTTAGGTTTAGAGTTTTAGAGAATTAGATCATGAAACTTACATTAAATTCCACATTTAAACAAAGTGGTTACATAAAAGACAATATTCATTATTCCCATCAACAGAAACATATTTAAAATAAAACACGGATTCTTTCTTCACACATCCTTGACACTATCATCACATCATGTACCTTTCCCTTGACCTGTGAAAAACATTTCAAAAACATGGGATGATTATAAAATGCTCAGTAAGGGTTATAAAAATATGGAAAGGAAACATGAGTACATATATACATAAGAATGAAATCATACTTTACCCATAAAACATAGGCACTTTAACATACCTCATAAAACCATGAATAAATCATAGAAATCATAAGACATAAAGGTAACTTGATGAATTCATAACATTCTTACGTAGGTAGTAACCCTATTGGTTACGTTTGGAATACCCATCACAGTATATTCCCTAAATCTCTTTGGAGAAACCTTAACGTTTCACTCCTTCACGTTACCCAATGCACTGGAGATCTATATCGGGCTCACCCACCCTTAGTTTATGACATAACCACCCATCTTCATAATAATGCCCAAGAACCATAACATCATCATATCACATAAAACATGCATAAAGGAAACATAACATTTCCACCATTCAATAACAAGATATCAATACAACACGTTGATACAAAAACATTATGAAATCCATTTTCAATACCAAAAAATAAAAGTAAAACATGGTATTTATTTTTCTTTTAAAAAGAAGGTATGGCTTGAAGAAGAAGCTGAAACTCAAATAATGGTCACAGAGGCGGAGAAGTCATTGTCACCGCATACGTACGACAGAAACATTCCCTTTTGACGTTTAGTAAAATGGTTCATATAAAAAAGATTCCTTTTTGGATAAACGTAAAAGTCAAAGGGGTTTATACACTGTATAAAAGAATGTTGTGTATAAAACAAAATATGCCTCAATGAATGGAGATTGAGACGAAGTCCCTTACAAAGACGGTATCCTTGGTTTAAAGATAAATCAATTACATAATTACATGTGACAAATGAATACACCAAATATAAGTGGATATTAAGTGTAAAATAATCAAAGGTCATTAACACATATTCAAAGGATGACATATTCAATAACTACATGTTGAACCCAAAGAAATCGGATTTGGGTTAAGAAGTTCCCTTCACAGCCTAACAGTGTCACATCAGAATCAGTTGAAGAGAGATAAATAAAAGGTTATCTCATCACTTGGACATAAAAAATACATCAATAAGGATATATGAGAACATATCCCAACATAACAATATGTAAATTAAAAGACCCAACAAAATAAGTCTTTTAAAAATAGGAGGGTGAAAGGTTCCCTTACCGACATGGGTATCTTTCGAAACATACACCTCGTGAAAGAAGGACAATACAACATTGATGTAAATACTCATAAAAGGAAGTATATTACACAATGAGTAAAATAATTGGAAGTAAATACACCACTCAATGTAAATTGTGGCAAATGTCGCATAAATATCACGGGAATAAAAGTGAGATGAAAAATCCCTTACGAAAACTCGGCAGCCTAACGGCGCCGCTTAAAACTTCCAAAAATGGATTGATGAGATCAAATAGGGTATCTCATCACATTATAATAAAATTTACAGCAAGAGGGATTTAAAAGAACATCCCCCATCATAAAAAAGAGGAGCATAAAATAAGTGACATAAAGGAGAGTACTTAAAGAGAAAGAGAGAGGTTAGATCTCATACGAAAATTCGGCAGCCTAACGGCGCCACTCAAAACTTCCAAAATGGATTGATGAGAGAGAATAGGGTCTCTCATCATATGAACATAAAAATTACAGTAAGAGTAATATAAAAGAACATCCCAATAACAAGAAATATGAGCTTATAAGGAATGACATAAAAGAGTGTACTTAAAAAGAAAGAGAGGAGTAGGACCCCTTACCTCGGGTCTGACTTGACTCGATCGTTCCTTAACATCCTAAATAATAAACATGAGTTAATTTCCACTTTATTAATAACCTTTTTCGAGTTCATTATTCCTTTTAGATCACTTATTTCCATGTTATAAACATTATGTAATCATTTAAGTTAATAATGTTTGTTTTGCCGATATTTGGTTCTTAAGTCGAAAGTGGACTTATTACAATTACATGTTGTTCGTGTGGTAAAATGTTCATTATATCCAGAATTATATATTATTTGGATATCATATATACCATTTATATCCATAATATACATGTATTTATAATATTACATAATCATTTAGAGGTAAGAAATGAAATGCACCGTTCATGGAGACGGTAAGCCGTACGTACGCATGAACGCTACTTTCATTTCTATTTCATATTTTTATGGAATGGAATAATAATGATATAGAGGTATATTATAATTCCAGTATAACATCATATATTATAAATTTAAATCCGTCCTTTATACATCCCACATATGGCATTAACGAATCACATCACTTTGAGGGGGTGGTAGTCCGCACTTCCTTAAATGAAGATATCGTGTTTACCCATAATATAAACCATAAAGGTATGACCAAAATGAAAAATACATAATCTTAAGGAAAACATAAACATATTATATATCATATATAAATATATTATCATATTAATGGACACCTTTTAAGGTGTTAAAAAAATGTTGAACAATCATCGTTTCGGGAGGCTGAAATTCTCCATCCACGGAAACAGTATGTTCTTTAACCATTAGATGTTGGTCTGTGAAAGTTTAGCTATAATACTTATTATAAAAACATCCTAGTATATTTATTATACTGGAGTTGTTACAAAACAATTGAATAAAAATAGTTTAGGGGGTTGGAGAATCAAAATAAAACAAAAGGACTCAAGTGAAGACATTACCTTAAAATCGGGTAACTCCCTTTGGTTTGAGCTCAAAGGCTTCCTTGGGAAGACTTCTTCCCAAATTGAGGCTTCAAGGAGTACGAGAGGGAATTGTAGAGACAAAATGGGCAGAGGATGGCTGATCCAAAGTCTTTGGGAGTGTGGGTAATGAGGTAGAGGTGAGGGCCTTTTATAAGAGGAGAGGAGGGTCACTCTTGTAACGTTACAAAATGTTACTTTATTTTCAAATGAGTTTCGGATTTTAAAGGTCCCACATTGATTTATTTCTAGTATAAGGTGATAATGGTTCGAAATCCACTCATCCAATAGGTTTTGGACATGTTTAGTTCTTAGATATTACATTATCTTTCTATTTTATTTAAATCGTTAAATAATGAGGTCATCGCTGCATCATCATGATGTCATAAATAATTTAAATTATTTAATGTATAAAAATTATAAAAAAAATACTATGAGGTAGGAAATATTTTTAGATTTCCAATTACAATTTATAGTCAAAAATATGACTTGAATATCCCCTTGTAAAAATTTCTTTTTTAAAACATCTCATGTTTGTGTCATTTTTACTTTAACATTAAATAAAAAGATATTTATGTCATTTTCCAACCAAAGTGGTTCCACGGGGTCCCCAAGATGACCCATGGATTTTATTGGTCGGCCATGACACATCCAATGAGGGTAGGACATGTGTCTAGGTAATTTAAGTTTATTAAAACATTATTCTTACCTTAAACTACACTAATTAACTCTAATCGTGATTAAAAACATAATAAGTTACTATTCACAAAAAAAATTATTTTTATCCCATTGAACCACATTTTACTACATAATGACAACCATGTATGTCGGATTTTTGAAATTAAAAACACAAACATGGCAAAATTTCATTTAAACGCAAAAATCAGTTTTTATAAGTACCACTTAGTGGTTTCACTATTCTTCAAAAATTGAAGTTTTTCAGAAAAATCCCAAAAATTCACCCTAAGATATATTTGATATTCCGAACTCAAAAATGAAGTCTATTTTACAAAATTAAAATTATATAAGTCACATTAATTAATTTAATAATTAATTCCCACTGTTAGAGCGAATAGCGTGTTTTTATGAAACAATATGTATCAAAAGATTGACACTAGTTTAAGTCTGATTTCAAATTAAAATTAATTCCAACGACCACTTTTGTTTTTAATGGTAAAAATATATTCTAATTTCACTTTAAAACCAAATCAAAATATAATATAATCATATAAATAAATTAGATTAAAAAGATGTGTTGAATTAAAAATACAACATTTTACACTATTCATTAAAAATGAACTTTATCAGAAAGATGCCAAAAATTTACACAAAGGAAATTTTGATGTCCCAATTATTAAGAAGAGTTTTATTTGGTCCAATAGAATGTATAAGAGTGAACAAAACTATATTTAATGACGGTTCGCCATCAAAAGTTGATAAGTGAACCTTTAGTGAAAACTAGGGCATATACGCCTAAAATTGAATTCTTTCCATATTTTATGCCTTTATCTTTTATTGGATAAATGTAAAAACATTTAAAAACATATATAATCATATTTTAGTTATTTCTATCCATTCTTTCCAATAAAATGGCTACATGTTAACTACCATTTAAAATAATATTATTTTATTATTAGAGTGCAACGTAAGATTTCCAAGAAACTCGTTGTTGCGTGTTGGGTACACCATCGAGCATAGTGTCCCCTTTAAAGTCATATTAATATTTTATACACAATTATGGATAAATATGAAAATGTCATATTCTTTATTTACCTGGGGTGTTTCATCCTTTCCCCTTTTGGGAATTTTGTCCTCGCAATTTTTAAAATTGAGCATGGAAACATCCTTGAAAGTCCCACATCGGAACAAGAGTCGGTAAGACAATCACTTTAAAATAATGGAAGATAAGTACAGAGGTCACCTGAGTTAACCCATACTAGGATTCCATGTAGAAAAACATGGACATGTAAGAAAAAGCAAAGGGTCATGTTCTTGAGGGAGAGTGATAGTAAACTTGTCTAGGAGAAAGTTAACCATAAGAAAATCACAAACTTGTGATGGGTTAAACGGTATTCGATTCCCCAGTAGGAAAAGTTAATAGAAAACATTTTTGTTTTATGTTACTTTGTATTGAGGAATTTATTCATAAGGAAACATAATCACTTATCATGTTGAATTTCAACTTTTACTATATTCCTTAATCATACTCATATTTTTTTCCAATGACGAGTATTTAGGGAGACTTGTTCGCATTAAGAGTACTATAATAAACTTCTAGAGATTCAACTAATCCAACAAAGATAACTATATACATCCCATGTCTTTAGGCTTTAACCAAAAACAAAACCAAAAAGGTTAGTACAAGGTCAGATAATCCAGAAAAGGATAACCCTTTAAAAAGAAAATCTATGCTTAATCTCCAAAATTTGTCCAAAAAAACCCAAAGTTCAACGAGGACCATCTGATAAACAAATTGTCCATAAAATTCGAAAAGTAAACCAGTATAAGATTGAAACCCAAATATTTTAAGGATTTAGTCACATAGTCTTCCAAGTTAAATCGTAACATTTATCTCCAAACAACATCAGTTGCTCCTAAAGTCTCGTATAGAAAAGTAATTAACCTAATCACATATCTTCCATGATAGGTTAATCATTTTCATAAATAACCGAAAATAAACTTACTCTTAACTCATAAAAACATATAACTAAAAAGAATCAGTCAAACTTACCAGGGACTTCACGTAGTCCAGTGGTAGGTGATAAATACCAATCACACTTTGATTGTGGGTTCGATTCCCGCAGCTTTGTCCGACATGACGGGTAGTCACACGGTCTACGTGTTGTCCTTTTTCCAAAACTATATAATTCTCAAATCATTCCCCAAAAAGGGATAAAATCATCAAAAATAACCATAACATAATTTAACCTTAATTTTATCTCATGCCTTTCACTTCAATCATAACATATAGTGACCCATAATTACCTCAAAAGTAAGGATTATATAAACCCAAATGGTTCTTTATAACTATGTCCACAAAAGAAAAGATAACTATTCCTTGAATAAAATTTACATATATTAAACATCAGGGTTACACATAATATAAAAAGTCTTCTAATGTAACCCCATCATCAAAAGAGACTTAATACTCTTAAGAATTTCACCATAACTCTTGAAGCCCTTATATGTTGACATCTTACTCATTCAACATTCTTCATGATTCATTAACCATTCCTTTCCAACTTATTCCGAAATACCTCTTTCCTACAAACAAAATCATGAATCATATCCTAAGATTCCAAAATAGGAAAACAATAGTCATGAAATAATACATACCTTTGATTGGTCACTGTCAGTTTCTTCATCCTCAATCGGAATGGCATTAGGTATTGGGAAATGAACATTTGTACGCTCTTGGTGATCCCATTCACGAAACATCTTTATTGGACATGTGTTTTCATAATGACCATGAACACCACATTTAAAACATTCAATTGATCCCTCAGAAAGAACTTATTTCCTTTCCTCGAGTCAACTGGATGCTTCCTTTTTCCATTGCAGGTTCTTGCTTTATGACCTTCATCTCCACATCTATAGCATATTTCTATCCCGTTGAAACATTTTTCATGGTGTTTCTTTCCACATCTTTTACACATAGGTTTTTTACCACACTTACCTTTATGATTATTAACTGTACTTCTGTAGGGATTTGTTTCTCACATATATGATGCCTTAGAGAAATCACCAAGGTTTAGGTCGTCAATCATGACTCCAGATAGTTGGTTGAGGATAATCACAAGAGTTCTCACTGCAGCTCCTATATCATTCAGTTGCTTGCTCAAAAAAACTGTCACAGTTTCCTTCACATCCACTGTTACTTTGGTTCCTGCTAGATCCAACCATTTACTAAAACCAAAAAGGTCAGTGTGGGTATTTCAAAAAAACCACCATGTACTAATGAGGAAGATAAACACTAAGAAATACTTACTCATTCACTTTATCTAAAACTAGGACTCTTTTTGAAATCCTAACCATTATGGTAATGCCAATTATGCTTAAAGAATGCCTAACCTCTAAAGTTATCTAAACCGACCTCTAATACCATCTATAAGGCCCCAGCCTTAAACCTTACTTAATCTTGAGTTATTGCAATATTACACAATGAGGATCTTTTTAGGTTTAGAGTTTTAGAGAATTAGATCATGAAACATTCATTACATTCCACATTTAAACAAATTGGTTACATAAAATACAATATTCATTCTTCCCATCAACGGAAACATATTTAAAATACATCACCGATTCTTTCTTGACACATCCTAGACTCTATAATCACATCATGTACCTTTCCCTTGTCCTGTGAAAAACATTTCAAAAACATGGGATGATCATAAAAAGCTCAGTAAGGGTTACAAAAATATGGAAAGGAAATATGAGTTCATATATACATAAGAATGAATTCATACATTACCCATAAAACATAGGCACTTTAACATTACTCATCAAACCGTGAATAATTCATAGAAATCATAAGACATAAAGGTAACTTGAGGCATTCATAACATTCTTATGTAGGGAGTCACCCTCTTGGTTACGTTTGGAATACCCATCACAGTATATTCCCTAAATCTCTTCGGAAAAACCTTAACGTTTCACTCCTTCGCGTGACCCAATGCATTGGAGAGCTATATCGGCCTCACCCACCCTTAGTTTATCACGGAACCACCCGTCTTCATAACAATTCCGAAGAACCATAACATAATCATATCACATAAAACATGCATAAAGGAAACATAGGATTTCCACCTTTCAATAACAAGATATCAATACAACACATTGATACAAAAACATTATGAAAACAATTTTCAATACCAAAAAAGAAAATTAAAACATGGTATTTATTTTTATTTTAAAAAGTATGTATGGCTTGTAGAAGAAACTGAAACTCAAATAATGGTCACGGAGGCATAGAAGTCGTTGTCGCCACATACGTACGACAAAAACATTCCCTTTTGTCATTTAGTAAAACGCTTCGTATAAAAAAGATTCTTTTATAGATAAACATAAAATTCAAATGGGTTTATACACCGTATAAAAGAAGGTTGTGTATAAAACAAAATATGCCTCAATGAATGGAGATTGAGATGATTTCCCTTACAAAGACGGTATCCTTGGTTTAAGGATAAATCAATTACATAATTATGTTTGACAAACGAATACACCAAATATAAGTGGATATAAAGTGTAAAATAATCAAAGGACATTCACACATATTAAAAGGATTAAATATTCAATAACTACATGTTGAACCCAAAGAAATCGAAATTGGGTTAAGAAGATCCCTTGACAGCCTAACGGCGTCACATCAAAATGAGTTGATGCGAGATAAAAAAAGGGTATCTCATTACTTGGACATAAAATTTACATCAATAATGATATATGTGAACATATCCCAAAATAACAATATTTAAATTAAAAGACCCAACAAAATAAGTCTTTTAAAAAGAGGAGCGTGAAAGGTTCCCTTACCGACATGGGTATCTTTCGAAACATACACCTCGTGAAAGAAGGACAATACAACAATGATGTAAATACTCATAAATGAATGTATATTACACAATGAGTAAAATAATGGTAAGTACATACCCCACTCAAAGGAAATTTTGGAAAATGTAGAATAAATCTCACGGGAATAAAAGTGAGATGAAAAATCCCTTACGAAAACTCGGTAGCCTAACGGCGCCACTTAAAACTTCCAAAAATGGATTGATGAGATCAAATAGGGTATCTCATCACATTACAATAAAATTTACAGAAAGAGGAATATAAAAGAACATCCCCCATCATAACAAAGAGAATCTTAAAAGAAGTGACATAAAGGAGAGTACTTAAAAAGAAAGAGAGAGGTTATATCTCTTACGAAATTTCGGCTGCCAAACGGCGCCACTCAAAACTTCCAAAATGGATTGATGAGAGATAATAGGGTCTCTCATCATATGAACATAAAAATTATAGTAAGATTAATATAAAATAACATCCCAATAATAAGAAAGATTAGCTTAGAAGGAATGACATAAAATAGTGTACTTAAAAAGGAATAGAGGAGTAGGATCCCTTACCTCGGGTCCGACTTGACTCGATCCTTCTTTAACGTCCTGAATAATAAACTTGAGTTAATTTTCACTTTATTAAGAACCTTTTTCTAGTTCATTATTCCTTTTAGATCACTTATTGAAATGTTATAATCATTATGTAATCATTTAAGTTAATAATGTTTGTTTTGTCGATATTTGGTTCCTAAGTTGAAAGTGGACTTCTTACAATTACATGTTGTTCGTGTGGTCAAATTTTCATTATATACAAAATTATATTCATGATTTGGATATCATATATATCATATATATCCAGAATATACATGTATTTATAATATTACATAATCATTTAGAGGTAAGAAATGAAATGCACCGTTCATGGAGACGGTAAGCCGTACGTACGCATGAACGCTACTTTCATTTCTATTTCATATTTTTATGGAATGGAATAATAATGATATAGAGGTATATTATAATTCCAGTATAAAATCATATATAATATCTTTAAATCCATCCTTTATACTTCCCACATATAGCATTAAGGAATCACATCATTTTGAGGGGGTGGTAGTCCGCACTTCCTTAAATGAAGATATCGTGTTTACCCATAATGGAAACCATAATGGTAGGCCTAAAATGAAAAATAAATAAGCTTAAGGAAAACCTAAACATATTATATATCATATATAAATATATTTTCATCTTAATGGCCACCTTTTAAGGTGTTAAAAGATTGTTGAACAATCATCGTTTCGGGAGGCCGGAATTCACCATCCACGGAAACAGTGTGTTCTTTAACCATTAGATGTAGGTGTGTGAAAGTTTAGATAGAATCCTTCTTATAAAAACATCCTAGTATATTTATGATACTGGATTTGTTAGAAAAGAAATAAATAAAAAGAGTTTAAGGGGTTGGAGAATCAAAATATAACAAAAGGACTCAAGTGAAGACATTACCTTAAAATTGGGTAACTCCCTTTGGTTTGAGCTCAAATGCTTCCTTGGGAAGACCTCTGTCCAAAGTGAGGCTTCACAGAGTAAGATAGGGAAGTGGAGAGACTAAATGGGCAGAGGATGGCCGAGCCAAAGGCTTTGGGAGTGTGGGTAAGGAGGTAGAGGTGGGGGCCTTTTATAAGAGGAGAGGAGGGTCACTCTTTTAAAGTTACAAAATGTTACTTTATTTTCAAAAGAGTTTCAGATTTTAAGGGTCCCACATTGATGTATTTCGAGGATAAGGTGATAAGGGTTCGAAATTAACTCATCCAATAGGTTTTGGACATGTGTAGGTCATAGATATTACATTATCTTTCCATTTTATTTAAATCGTTAAATAATGTGGTCATCGTTGCATCATCATGATGTCATAAATAATTTAATTTATTTAATGTCTAAAAATTATAAAAAAAAAATCTATGATGTAGGAAATCATTTTAGATTTCCAATGAAAATTTATATTCAAAAATATGAATTGTATAACCCCTTGTAAAAATTGTTTTAGTAAAACATCTCAGGTTTGTGTCATTTTTACTTTAACATTAAATAAAAAGATATTTATGTCATTTTCCAACCAAAGTGGCTTCATGGGGACCCCAAGTTGACCCATGGATTGTCTTGGTTGTCCATGACACATAAAATGAGGGTAGGACATGTTTCTAGGTCATTTAATTTTATTAAAACATTATTCTTATCATAAACTACAATAATTACCTCTAATCGCGATTAAAAACTTAATAAGTTACTATTCACCTAGAAATTATTTTTATACCATTGAACCACATTTTACTTCTTAATGACAACCATTTATGTCGGATTTTTGAAATTCAAAACACAAAAATGGAAAATTTTCATTTAAACGGAAAAATCAGTTTTTTTAAGTACCACTTAGTGGTTTCACTATTCATAAAAAATTGATGTTTTTCAGAAAAATCCCAAAAATTCACTATAAGCTATATTTGATATTCTGAATTCAAAAATGAATTCGATTTTACAAAATTCAAATCATATAAGTCACATTTATTAATTTAATAATTAATTCCCGTTGTCAGAGAAAATAGTGTGTTTTTCTGAAACAATATGTATCAAAAGATTGACACTAGTTTAAGTCTGATTTCAAAGTTAAATTAATTCCAAAGACCACTATTGGATTTAATGGTAAAAATATATTCTAATTTCACTTTAAAACCAATTCAAAATATAATCTAATCATATAAATAAATTAGATTAAAAAGAGGTTTTGAATTAAAAATACATCATTTTACACTATTCATTAAAATGAACTTTATCAGAAAGATGCCAAAAATTTACACAAAGTAAATTTTGATGTCCCAATTCTTAAGAAGAGTTTTATTTGTACAATAGAATTTATAATAGTGAACAAAACTATATTTAATGACGGTTCCCCATCAAAAGGCGATAAGTGAACCTTTAGTGAAAACTAGGGCATATACGCCTAAAATTGAATTCTTTCCGTATTTTATGCCTTAATCTTTTATTGGATAAATGTAAAAACATTTAAAAACATATATAATCATATTTTAGTTACTACTATCCATTCCCGCCAATACAACGACTACCTGTTAACTACCATTTAAAATAATATTATTTTATTATTAGAGTGCAACGTAAGATTTCCAAGAAACTCATTGTTGCGTGTTTGGTACACCATCGAGCATAGAGTACCCTTTAAAGTCATATTAATATTTTATTCACAAATATAGATAAATATGAAAATTTCATAATGTTTATTTACCTGGGGTGTTACAATAACATTTCAAAACCATACCCATCATATCATAGATTATAATCAAGACTCACGTATTTAATCTCTGTAGTTTGTATGTATTAAATCATAAAGGAAAGAAAGAACATGATTCATCAGATAATAACATTGGAACAATACATAATGTTTTTGGTAAACACATAAGTATAGAAAATTATTTACTTAGTTAAGGATCATTTCCAATACTTTCGTAGTGTATTAGGTTCACTCCCCAATCCATAATTTCCTTATTTAATGTTTACACCTAGTAATATCATATTGTACAAAGTCCATTACTGATCTTGGTTCACATATTCTTATATTCTTTTATTATCTCATAAAAATCATTACCCATTGCATTGGAGGGTTATATAATTTCGATACCACTAGTTAGATCATGAAAATCAAACATATGTGTTTCAAAAGATCATAAAATATTTATCATATTATAACCAAGGGAAAATATACATTTTTTATGAATATATCATCTTCATAATAATGTGCCATCCATGTAATGATTAAAAATAATTTCACTAGACCATATCCCTTGTAAAACATATGTGACATCAAAGGATGTCCACATAAATGAAAATTCATTTAAAATATATATGGAATATTTTATGAGGAAATTTCCATTTCATATATAAGTAATTTATTTAAAATAAAAAATATTTCCAAAATTTTATGCGTAAATTTTAATTTGAAGAGAACCATTAAAGATTTAAATAATTATTGGTCATGATTGTGGTATATTCTATCAATGTTTTGTATGTAAAAACAAATATTCCTGTAAAAATTTTGGTACATAGTTAAAATTGCCTCATTGTGTAATCACAATTATATTCTTTTTAATAAATATTAAAAAAACTAAATCATGTGTGAAAATACAATAAAATAGTCATATAAATATATTATTAATATTCTTGAATTTTTTTTGAAAACATGGTTATGGAATAAAAATAATTGTATGAAAAGAGAAAAAATGATGGCTTTCCCTAAAAATATTATTTCAGTCTATCGTGTATATAAAGAGAAAATAATTAAATTAAAAAAAATTATATCTCCATAAATAACCATGTGTGACCAAATTTCATGAAATTAATGAGAACAAGATTATAAAATTTTTTCATCAATTACTTAATCATAATCAGTCCTAGTAAAAAATCAAATTGTAACATAAATCCCTTACCTCAAGTTTGAATTTCATCAAAAGAACCCTAACCTCCTATATAATAAATTAAAAGTTATTATAATTATATTAAATAATCGTTTATATACCTAAAATATCATATATGGTCCACTTATAACATTTCAAAACTGAATTATTAATAATTCCCTATTAAAATCATCGTTTCTAGGTGTTAATTGTATTGTTTTTTATTTGAATTTTGGTTCAGAAGGACCAGTCCATATAATTTTATCATACATGAATAATATTTATCATTTTTTCCTGAAATAGTTTAATTATATAAATATTTAGAATCATCCCTAAAAGGTAGAGTATAAAAATGGTTCCCACTGTTCATGACGACAGTAGGCTATACCTATGCATGAACATTGTTTTTATTTTCAAACAAAAAGAAGGAAGGAATGATCAATAAAATTTCACCATTCCAAAACCAAAATAATATTATAAATTAATTATATAAATATTAAATCCATTACAATAATCAACAATGAATTAAGGGGAATGTAAATTATTTATATCTTTACATGGATTTTGTAGTCCACTCATACACAACAACGAAAAATTCATTTATCATTTGATAGAAAATAGTATGGATAATGACATATCAATAATAATAATAAAATTTCAGTATATTTTTGTTAATTAATTTATTATTTTATTATTAAAACCATATATTTTAGTGTTTTTAGAATGAATCAAATTTTGAAAGAAGTTGGATTGGATGATTACCATTAATATCATTGGACTCCTTTAGATCCTCTGTAAGGACCCTTGTAATGGTATTATAAGGAGAAAAAAACCTCTGATTCATGTATAGGGATGTTTATAACAAATTGAGGAGTTTTTGGAAGATATATATTGAAAAAGAAGTTTAAATAATAGAAATTATGGGTGTCTATTTATAAGTAGGGTAGAGGAAACAAATGAAATTGCATAAAGTATTACATTAATATATAATAATATTCAGTTATAAATGGATCATACCTGATGTATAATAAATATATAATTATAATTAGTCTGAATAATCTTACAATATTATAATTATATATATTTAAGTGTTTTTTTGATTATATCTTAGTTTCAATCCCCGTTAAACTTTTTCACATTTACTGAAATATCAATATTTTTTACTATTTAAGGGGAAAAATACTTCTGTAATAGGAAACATATTACAACATGTAAGATTGTTGATATATTAAACCATATAAATTTTACATATCCTAGTATAGGTTTTTATGAATATTATATAATTTAATAAAATATTTATTATTATAAAATATCATTAACCTCATTTTGGAACAATTCATTTACTTTGGCATTAAAGAAATCAAGATAGCAATGTAATTTGAATATAATCTTTTCCCAAATCCCTATTATTTTATAGTTATCTATAAAATTTATGGGTCACTATAATGCACCCCAACATTATAATTTTTTGTGTTTTTAATTTCTTTTTCATTATTTTTCTTTCTTCTTGAAGAAGCACTTATCGATATTATCTAAGAATTTTAGTTAATTATTTTATTTATAAATATTAAAATTAAATTACCAAAATAATATAAATTAAAATTTAAAATAAAAATTTATAACCAAAATAATCAATTATTATACTTTTGTAAAATATTTATATATAATAATATGATTATAGTGATATTTTTTAATTATTGTTTTCTTAAAAAAATATGAAGGTCAAATTCAAAGAAAAATGGGTGAATGATTCCATTTTTTTAAACTTGAATGTGTATGTCTAAACTAAACTCCACAAATAGGATAAATTAACATGTAAGGTAAATTTTAATGTAATATCCAATTTTATTATGTATGGTTTTCCAATTTTTCCCTTATTAAGTTGACAATTAAATTTCTACTTTCTCTATTCATTATGAAAAAATGAAAATGGACTCTTTATGAAATTAATTAATTATAATTAACAATATTAAATCAATTTTATCAAATAATTTTCTAAGAAGTGATATAATTTAATTTAAAATTAATCTCCCAAGACATGACGAAATGTGGTTTTCCAAAAAAAAATCTTAAGTATAAAACGTTTTTATACTAAAATCCATCATAAAATTAATTCAAATGACCCCATTTGGATTTTTAATAATATAAATGAACTTGGTTAATTTTTTAATACATTCTAAGAAAAATTGGATCTTTATAATTTCACTAACCATGAATTCAATTTTTCAATAAAAATCCATATTTTTAACAATTCATTGAAAAAATAATCTTTTCCTGTAATTTTCAAAAATTAACACTAAAATAAATTTGAAATTTTTATTGGAAATATAAATTCCTTTTTCTAAATATATTTTATAAAATATTTAAAATTATTAATATTATATTCTATCAAAAATCATTTTTTTTATAATGGCATGAACTTTTAATGTCTACAATGACATTACTAAAAATTGGGTACTTATTTATCAATTTAAATAGTTTTATAAAATATTTATACATGTTTTTCCAATAGAAGTGTATATATTTATTCCCTCCCATAATTTAATAGCTCAGTTACAATGGTATACTTTATTGCAGTTGATATAGACTCATGATTGAATGTATCACAAGCTATAAAAAAATTAATTCATTTGAAGATAAATATATCATAAAATATTGGGGTGTCACATCCTAACAAACCAAAAATGAAATTTCCCTTGGAATTACATTCTTACATTGAAAATAAATGATTATTCCTCCATCACATCACATCCTTGGGATCTAAAGTAGCGTCTTATTATTTATAACACTTCTTAAATAGCTTTAACTAGCTCAGTAGTAGTGTTCTATAACACATTATCTTTATGATACAATATTTCGTCCAATTCTTAATCAAGGAAAATATCATTCTCCAATGGTACTAAATATTATTTTAGAACAAGTTAAGGATCATGTATGTACTTCCTCAGGACTGACATATGGAACACATCGTTAACTTAAAAGAGGTTCGTTGGAACCACCAAGTGATAATATATTTTCCCTACTCGATCAAGAATATTGGAGGGAACAATATAATAATGGGTATACGTTCCCCTTCTTTTAAAATCTCATAACCATTTTTTCATATAGAAAATCACATGAATAATAGCTCACCAACATTAAATTATAGATATTTTCATTGATTGTTAACACAACATTATTTTCAACTATGATCTTTGTTGATGATTTGTTGAATGGGTATAAAAATTTCATCCATTTTTTCATATATCTAATGTACAAATATATTTTTTATCCAACTTCATCAAATAATTTTGGAGTTCTAAAATTATTTAATTAGGGGAAACCTGAAGACATCTTATTTCTTGAGTGAAATATATTATTGTATGAAAAATCAACTAGAGGAAGGTCTTGATCCAAAATAACTTTTAAATCCATATAGAGTGACTTTCGTATATCCTCTATGCTTTTAATGGCTATATTGGACTAAAAATAATTCAAAAGAAAAAAAACATTGTTGAAACACAACTCTGAATATAGATCATTCTAAATATATTACCAGAACATTGAGGTAAACATTTAATCATATTCAAATACAATGCATTTTGGAACTCCATGAAAATAAACCACATCATTAATATTTATTATATAAAAAGATCAATAGTTTAATCATATCTAATATAAATTAATAGTGATAACAATTTATGGTGATCGACTATACCTAAAATAGCATTATAAACTTTTGACCTTTTGGGGAGTTCGATGGATTAAATTTTTTGTTATTTTTTTCAAGTACATTTTGGTATTGTTAATTAAAATTAACTCCCATTAGAATTAGGTATCTCAAAGACAGCATTATGGAATAATTAATGTCAATATTCAAACTCTGTAATATTTCCTTTCATTTTTCCCCATCAAAAATATATTTTCACATCTCTATGCATCATTGTAATTCAATAAGGAATGCGTAATGATGAAATATGAGCTCCGTCCAATGGCTCCATCTTGTAGAATAGTATTTATGGGACATATACATGATTTCTAAACATTAACATTCCATCACAATCATGGTTTATATTATTAACATTTCCAACCTTCTATTGTACCTCTATATCATCCTTCTACACCTCTTTAATCTTTATAGTTAAAGGTGGTTGAACAACAATTTTATCAAGAAATTATTTCTCACCATCATTAAATATTTCAAGGTCTATAGTTTATAAATACATTAATATTGGATCTTTTTTTTCCTAAATATAGTTAAGCTAGAATGATCCTTTCTTCTAACAGAATCTTCCACCTTAGTCACTTTCCTTGGGTGGTAATTTCTTAAGCAGTCGTAGTCACTAATTAACTACAAACATCTTATATGGTGCATATTATTTTATTATAGATTTTATATATTCATTAAAATATTAATATTAGTATATATATCACATTTTTGTCCCTAAATATAATTCCTTCTAATATTTATTAAAAAAATAACAGCGAATAACTCCAAATCAAGAGTTGAGTAATATTTCGAACTAACCATTAATTTTTTATAACCATATCATTTTTTAGGAAATATAAATGTCCCTACATTGATGAATCACTATATATCACACACCATTCTCTAGTATAGGTTACTGTAAGCACAGTTTCACTAACTATAGTTCTCTTTAGATCATTCAAATTTTCCCCAAATTCATTTTTCCAAATGATCTTGACTCCCATCCAAGTTAACATAGTGTGTGGATTATATAATTATGAGAGACTCTAAAAAAATAATTATTAATATCCATAAAAACCAATAAAAATATGATCTCAGGAGTAGTATTTATTTTTACCGATGTTCAATAACATATATCTTTTAAGAATCCATTGATATACACTCACTGTAGATTATATTAACCAAAAATTATATTCATTCTATTTGAAATTTAGAAATGGAAAAAAAATTCTGTCACCTTCTTCATGCTTGGGATATTCAATATAATTCTAAAGCGGTATTCATGAAATTTATTTATATTAAAATATATAAGAATATCATTTATAAATACTAAAGGAAAATTTCTGAGGTAATCATTAAATACTCTATTCATTAAATACATAAAGACAACGACATAATTAGTAATAAGAAATGGGTTCACTATTAATTAATAGAGTCCAAAATACATACATAAGGATTTATTGGGTATTAAATCGACATTTATCCTAAAATTATTGTATCACGATTAAAGAGTTTTCTTGGAAAAATAATGATCTCCTCATAATTGATCAAAAATATATGAGGTAGTTTATAATTAATATTTATTAAGATCTTTCTGTGTTCCTTATAATTAGTTTAGAGACATATTTAACAATATTTATTATTAAAAAATATTAAATTCACCCTATGGTTCTACACATGTATGAGTAAATCCCTTTTCATGATTCTCCTATACTTTATTCTTCAATTCTTGTAACACAATCATGGCTATTCAATATATTTTTCCTGAAATAGGTATATCACCATATGTGAGTTCAATTTAAAAATAAAAATTATAATTCATAGAAATTAGTCAACTCTTCCAGAAAAACATCAAAAATCTCTCAAACAATATGCATATCTTGGATGTATTTTTCTCCCCAACATTTTCAGATAATCTGCCCTTTGGACTAAGAATCATATCACATACAATTGATGTAATTTCCATCAAATAATTATTGGGATCATCTTATTGATATATGGTTATAATATATTTAATAATATCAAAAATGATTTCCCATACCCAATAATTGGTGTAGGATTTTTTAAAATAAAACCAATATATTTAAAATATAACATCAAAATAAAATATTTGAAAAATAAAAGGATATTCATGAATGAAATTATCCTAAAATTAATTTTCATGTGATAAATAAACATTTTATGTGATGATCATACCATTAAGATGGTTCTATACTAACTCAATATCTAATCATTGGGGTGGTGATGTGAAGCCCTTATAAAATTCATTAGATATGAAAGTGTGCGTATATCAAGAATAAAATAAGTTATTTTTAATTCCAGAGCGGATGGTAGCTGTAGATTTCACCATAGTATTTTTATCGACTGCCACACCTATTTTGATCACATGTGGTTTCCATTTGTCTATAGGATTAAGATTTTTTTTACATAAATTATTGTTACTAAACATTAAATTTGAGGATTAGTTAGATTAATTACCATACTCCTTGCCTTTGAAACACTAGAGTGTGGGTGGTTCAATCTATCAAGATTTCTCTCTATTCAGATCATAATGTTACTTATTAACATCAAATAACTATGTTATTTCCCAATGAATTTCATTTCCAAATTTAAAATATTTATTTTTCCCCTTAAGAAAATATCCACCATTTTTTCATCTACACATCACGAATAAAGTAAATATCATATTCATCTCTTCGGGATTTTTATTAGTAAAACATACTTTGAATGCCTTCAATCTATTATTATCAAAACCATGATATTGATTGGTAACTCCAATATCTATTTCTACAATGATAGTAAAAAGAATTATTTATTCATAGATATTGATGTGATATATGGAAAACAATTTTTGGAGAATTAGTTTCAACCACTGGAAATTTCATCAACCATAATTTTAGATGCTATCATAATTCCAAAATCATGCCTTGAAAGTATTGAAAAATTTGACTCATATGTAATATTGGATTCATCATCCTTATAAATTATCTCAAGGACTTTATTCTCCAATTTAAAATAATGAATTTGAGGGAGGTAGTTATTGAAAAATATACTCTCAATATCATCCCACTCTATAGAGTAAATTTCATCACATTGTCTTATGTTATTAATAATATTCTATCACTGATCTGTTTGAGCATCTAAATGATAAAAATAAAAAATAAAATATTAATCTTCTAAATACATCTGTATAAAAAATAACTTATGAGAAGTACTGATTCATTTCATTGAAACTAGTCTATCAGAAAATCTACTAAGAAAAGGTGGATGTTTCTTTATGAAAGATTCAATATAATATTGTTTTCACCTATTTCTCATTTTCAATTTTAATGTGATCTATAAGTGAATAATATTTCAGGATCATAAAAATGATATTTCTCATTCGATATCCAATAAAATTTGTTTACTCTAGATGATAGTTATTTCATTTTCCATCAAATCCATCATTAAGACAGATCCTTTGGGATATATCCATTGACTAAAACAAAATAACATAGTGTAAACAACAATAATTATGGTATAAAAATGAATAATATTTACCTTTATAAAACATTAGGTTCTTATCTTGTACTGAATTTTATCCCCATTGATCTAAATAACTTTTTCTCGCCGTATTTTCTAATGGAAAGTAAACCTTATTCTAATACTAACTATAACAACACATGAATTTCTTATATAAATTTTATATCTTATTATATTAATATTATAAACATAACAATATGATCCACACCAAAATTTTCTATCTTTAGTTCCATTTGAAACATTTATTCATAAAAAACCTTTTTTAAGTGATCTAAATCACCTACCACTTAGTTTCTCATAACAATAAACCTCCTAGGTAATATCATACGTAAAATATTTCTTCATATCCAGGTGAATTGAAACATTAGGAATTGTGAGCTCTAATTCTCATTAATGGTATAAAAGAGAGATATAAATTATAATTTAATAATAACGTATGGTTAAGGGTATGAGCACTTGAGGATAAAATTTAAAACCATACCCATCATATCATATATCATAACCAATACTCATGGAATGAGGTATGGAGGTTCATTGAAATGAATCATCAATTAATCAAATTACAAGATCCATGAGAGTTTAAAATTGGAATAAGAATTAAGTTTTTGGTATACACATAATCCTAGAAAATCATTTACTCATTAAGGGATCACTTCCAATTCAATGAGAGTGGACTGGTTGCACTCCCCATTATATCATATCCACAGTCAAGGTTTACTCTTAATATAATCACAATAGAAAGAATTAATTAAAGAAGTGGGTTCATTCCCCTTCCATCCCCCCATTTTATTAATGAGATTTCTATTTTTACCCAATTAATTGTACTTTTATATAATTATAATCCCACATAACATGTAATGAAAATAATACATATGTGTTCTATGATATCATAAAACATTAATCATAACATAACCCATATAAAATATATGGGTTTAAAAAACATCAAATACTCATAATCATGAACCATATAATGAAAGAATAATAATGGTATCATTAACTAATATCCCCAATGAAACATATATAACATCACATATTGTTATATTAGATAAAAATTATTTCAAAATATCTCAGGAATATGTTTCAAAAAATATCCTTCATATTTTGAAATTGCTTCGTAAAAATAAAAAAAAATTTGGGAAAAAAATTCATTGAGGAAAAATATAGAATATTTGACTTACATAGTGGTCATTATGGTTGATAATTAATTCCATTCAATGTACAATAAATAAATTATTTCTTTCACATTTTTGGTAAAATGTAAAAAAATAACTCATCATGAAAATGATAATAAGATTCATTTTAATACATTTTTTAAAAATTTAAATCATGGGAAAATTTAATTTAATTAATCATAAAAGTATGGTCATATAATTCTTGGAAACATGTTTATAAAACATGGATATTGAGGAAAAATTGTTTTTAACCAATAATAGAAAAAATTCTGTTAAACAAATCAAAATCTGAAGTACCTAAAAAGAGAAAAATAAAAGGAAAGAACATATTATACTAAAATAACCATAAAAAATAAAATTAATGTGATTATCTATTGGTAGATTTAAATTTCATGAAAATTATATTATATTATTAATATAAACACAACATATTTTATAATTTTTATTTTATTATGATTTCATAGAAATAATATTACATTTCATAAATAGATTATATATCATAGTATGATATGGACTAATAAAATAAAAAAACAAAGGATTTAATAACCCCATAAATATATATACTTTTAAAAATATCATCAAAATAAATAGAATTTCTAGGACGATGATAAAAATCATGAACAAAAGATTAAGAACCTTTGTAAGGGATGCAGTGAATGATAATGTGGGAATTACAGTTTATTTAAAAATAAATATGTCAATAATACATTATGAAATTAACCCAATATATATGATTTACATTATGACCAATAGACAATAATAATTTTAGTCATTATTATTGTATGCTATATAGACACACTTATATTAACGTAAGGGTTATTTTAGGATATAACTAAAACTTTATTATTAGAGACTATAAATATATTCATTTAAGAATATATTTTATGAAAAATTTATATGTTTTAATATATATTTATTTTTATGAAGTTATATTTTAAGAAAAGGTTGAAATTATAATATACTTTTAAATAGTCCTATGAAATTTTATAAAGGGTCAGAATATTTATTGTGCTCTAATTTTTTTTATTTTTCAAAAAATATGGGTTCATAATTCAAAGATAAAATTCATATATTTATATAATTTTATTGATAAAATAAATTTTCCATTTATGAAACATTAAATTAAAATTTTTTAAAGATGATTTTTTAGTAATTTTTGGACCAAGATGATTTTTGGTGAAAAAAGTGAAAAATAACATTTTTCGAGAAATGTGATACTGTAAAATCATTATTATCTGATCATAATTAAAAAATTATAAATCTTTTATTCAAATAAACGTATAATATTTAAAAAATAATAATTAAAAATTTTTAATTTTAATTTAAAGATTTATACTTCACAGTTTTGAACCAAAATTTTGATTTTCTGGATAAAAAACTATTTTTGGATTCTATGCATTAAATGGGTCTATTGGAAGGGGGTTTTCATATTGGGTGTTGTTTTAATGTATGGAAAACCTCAAAAAATCATTAATAATAATTACCATTGGATAAAATTCATTTCAAAAATACATTGTTGGTGTATATAATAAAGTTATTGATATTTAATCTATTAATACCACCCCTCCTCATGTGTAAATATGCACCATTCTCTCCTTACTCTCCAAAATGAATATATTTATTGTTAATAATCTCAAAATATAAAACTCATGAGTATCTCTAATGAGGTTATAATAATATATGGTGTCTCTCTCGAACTTTAATAATATTCATCCCATGCTAAGGGTTTCCTCAACCCTTCTCTTTCCACTTTCATGTATAATAATTTTTTTTTCATTATTTATTTAAATAAATTTTTCATATTTTTCAGTGCTTGTTATAACATTTTAATATCTTCCATTTTATATTTTTTATGGAAATTTTATTTTTTTTATAACTTGTTATACACATTTACTAATCTATTACTTGACCAAAATAAGGGTTCATCACCCCCTCCTTCCCCATCTTGATTGAGAGACCTTTTAAATTCCATTTTGTTTCATCATCAATGTTAATATAAATCATTTTTTTAAATTCATTACTATGTTATTATTGATATTTCACTATTCTAAATCATTATAATACCTTCTTAGTCTGTTATAATGCTTAATATTTCCAATTGATATAAAACCACCCTGATTTTTTTAAGAACCATTTGTGTGGTTTTCCTAGAAAAAAATACATGATTGAATACTACATGATTATGTGAATCTAGAACATTAGTATCTAATGTAAATAACCATAGAAATGGAATACTGGGTATTAACAATATTTCCCCCTAGTGGAAGAAAAAAGTCATTGTTACACACATAGTTTTATACTCATAGGGGATTTTTTGGATAATTCACATGATCTTTATGATCAATAATAAAGGATTGGAAGATGTGTATAGAGGTTTAAAAAAATTGATATCCTTATTCTACTAACATTCCCTTAACCACTTCTTGTTATCAGTCCTTTAATATGGGTCTTACCCTTTTCATTCAAAACATCATATAGTTTCTATATATGATTCTTATATATAGAAAAATAGAGTCTCATTAATGGATTAAAAGTGTTTCTTCCACTAATAATTTATACACATTATTCATTGCCTCTTTAACTCTCCATATTTATCATGGATTTTATATTTCTTATCTGTATGATTATTCTTATGTACATGTTGAATGGATTAAATATTATATCTAAATAGATGGATCCATCAATGACAATGTCTTTCCCTATCATCATCTATGTGTAATTATATCTTTTATTCCAATGAAATTCCATGAAAATACCCTTACATGATTCTTTTAACTTATGGTTATTCACATATATAGACATATATAGATTGATTAAGGAGATTACTATCCAAAATTCATACCCTTTATTCTATAGGTTTAAAATAATATATACTTCTTTTTTATGATTAAAGGGTATTTAACTATAGAGATACTTACATACATTCGATTACCACATAATTTATAACATTTTTATTATGTTATGATTATTGATGGAGTTATCTTTTATTACCTTTTTTACACACTAAATCAAGTACATTTTATGATGGATACACCAAGATATCACTATAAATCAACATTTATTTTTTTTGTCTCATGAGATGATGTGTATATAATTAGGGAGGGATCCTAATACATGTTGGGACTCTTCCCACCATGTGATGTTGTCTTGGAAGTTATCATTGGCTTGTGCTTCTGTCATGTTATATGTTGCTTCCAATTTCCATTGTTACCATGATCTTATAATTCTATGATTATGTTATGCCATCATATGTTTATTCATTATTATTTTCATTATAATATCATGTTATATTGTTTTAATCACATGTTATGTTATGTTATCATGTTTTTCATTTATTGGGCTTAATATATCACCATTTTCGTTCATCCTCCTATTTCCCTAGGAATTACAATCAACAACATGTGTATAGGATATTTAAGGGTGTGGAAAATATTTATACAAGAAATATCTATTGATCCATGGTTTATATGTAAATTTAGTTAGTTCATAAAGACAACAAAATTTTCGTCATGGGATTTTGTTTTATTTCCTTAGGTTTATTAAAATGTGTGTATCATTATCCCCAAATCTAGCAGTTAGGGTTGATTAAATATCAATTTCTCTTAGAGTTGAATCTCATTAATTTTTGGAATTAGGATTTATAATATTTGGGTATAGATCATTTTAAATAATCAGTTTTTTCTGGATGAATTGGGCATGATTAAATAGTACAACCACATTGGATTAACATCACTTAGGTATTCATAATGTTTCCTTTTATAGCTCACATTTAGATGAAAATTTATATTTAGTATGTTTTATTCAATCAGTAAAATTGCGATGAAATAATTTATTTAAGGGACTATAATGAAATGAACCAAATTTTAAATACTGTTAGTAATTAAAGTGCTTCGTTTCTTATAACAATTATTCTATTATGAGAACATATAAATGACATTACATTTCATACTATCATTACACATCATGCATTAACATATAATATTACATCTATGAATAGTGAAGTGATATAAACATAGATGAATATTTCATTCACTAAAAGATGATACATAGGATTCAATTCTCCCATAAAGAATGGTCCTCTAATATTTATCATACAAAATATGTGAAATAGTAGAAAAATGATAGACATCATAAAATAATGTATAATAACCATTGTAAGATATGTAGTGAATAATTATGTGATAATTATGGTCTATTTATAGGGAAATGGAATCATTTTACATTATAAATTTATTCCAAAAATAATGATGGTAATTATGACCATTACTTAATAAGATAATTGGTCATTATTATTGTTGGTTATGGAGATGAAATTAATTGACCATCAGGTTACTTTAATATATTACTAAAATTTTATTATTCAAGACTGTAAATATATAGTTAGGTCCACTAGGATAAGTACCCTGAGGGGGGGTGAATCAGGGTATGACTAATTCAAAAATAACACCCGTTCTTATCTTGTTCCGCTATTAAGAAAAACAATCTTCTCTCACTTTCCTGTTGCACAATATAAACCGAAGGTAAAGCTTGCACAGGACATAGAAATGATTACTTGGTTCACCGCTAAGGGATACGTCCAAGGAGCATACACCGAAAAGTTTTTGGTCGTACCAAATTCCATTATTCTTCACTAGATGTGGATTACAATGTTCGAGCACAGTCACTCTATCCCAGGCTCACTGCATTTACATGGTTTAGTGTCATCTCCCTGCTTTCCCAAGGGTCACTCCCTATTTCCCTCTCTCTCTAGCTCATTTCCAGTGGAGAGGATCACCTTCTTCCTCTTCCTTCACTCACTACACTGGAAAGTATCCACTCACAGTTTATAGACCTATAGGTCTCTTCATTTACATGAAGGAATGCATCTTCTTCTGTATGTAGATGATCTATTGAAGTACAACTTTAACCCGTAGATGAATATCTCTTTGCACCGAAGGTATCAGGAAAACTTCCAGCTTCCACACAACCAGAAAATCACTGCTGGAAATAAACCTTACATGGCGTGCAAGTCAATCTCGGCGCGCAAGTATCGTCATGCAAGTCACAACGAGCGTGCAAGTACTCCTCAAACACTTGTGTGACACAAGCTTCCCCCACACCAAACTTGCACGACTCTATTCCATTTACTCCCAAACCAATATTGGCACGCAACTTCCTATCATAGCGCAACTTCTCACACTGGCGCGCAACTTCAACCACTGGCGCGCAACATCACTTACGCGTCCCACTCACCACTTGTGCGACCACCACACCTGCGTGATGAGAGATCTGATTTCTCAAATCGTTGAACTCTGGTAAAGAATGAGGTGGGGTGGTCCAGTATTTATAGGTAAATTGACCACCATGCGCGATGGCGCGCAAGTCAACCCTCGGCGCGCAAGTCTCTTCCCCGGTAAGTCACTTCCGCGACCCACTTTCAAACTTGCACGAACCTCTTTCCTTTGCCATATTTTGTTTTTCAGATCTTGGAAAACCATAGGCACACAAGTTCTCAAGCTTCCATGGCCTCGGTGTGCAAGTATCTTTCTCAGCGCACAAGTCACCTGCGCGACCTCACCAAAACATACGCGAACCTTATCCCGTTTCCATATTTTGATGATCTGATCTTGAAAAACATATGGCATGCATGTTTCCAAGCCTTCATGTACACGGTGTGTATGTCCCTTTTCCAAAAACGACTTTTCTTTATTTGTCGATTATCAGGCCCAAAAATTTGGAAAACACTCGAAAATGGCGCCACCTTGTATCTGTTCTTTTTGTACCGCCTCCAAATCATCCATCTCTTTGTCGACGTTCATGAATCAAACATGGATCATTAACCACAACTCTTGAACTCGAAAATCCACCATGAAATCCCCTTTTACAACAAATTTGTATGCTATAGTTTGCATTGTTAACAATAACAACACAGATGTTCACTTTGTCAACAAACACAATCACCTCAAAAATGCTTCAATGATGTCTTGAGGGATTTTTTCCCAAGATATATTTCATTAGAAATATGATTCATGATAAATGAAAATGTTTAAAATAATTTTTTTTATGGAATATTATTATAATTGTTTTTAGAAATGATAAAATATTTTTACATAGTGGAATGTAATTGTTATAAAGGTCATATGTTTATTATGCTATAATTTTTTTTAGTTTTTAATAAATAAGGATTATTATTAAAATTTTAAAATTCCCATCTATAGAGAAATATTTCAATAATATAAATCTAATTTTTTAAATATCATATCAAAATTAGATTAGGGTGATTTTTTTGTAACATTGTAACAAAGCTTATTATTTGTGAAAAATTGAAAATTAATATTTTACGATCACTTTGTTTTTATTACAAAATTATTATTTGATAAAGATTAAAATAATTATAAAAAAACATATTCAGGAAAAAAATAAATTAATAAATATAAAATTTAATTTAAAAATGTTAAATTTTATTTAAAAGTTTATACATTACATTTTGGAACCAAATATAAGAATTTTCAAATAAATATTTTTTTCAATTATGTGCATCAAATGGGTTTATAAGAAAGTGATTTTTTAATATGAAATTATTTTAACATTTTTCCACCATAAATCAGTAATTAATAATCCAAAAACATATATATAATTCATTTCACACCAATGTGGTTGGCTTATATATTAAAAACCCAATATTTAATCCCTTAAAACCACCCTCCTCAAGTATAAATACCCCCATTCCATCCACACAATCCACAAAAAAAACAATGCTCATGAATAATCATGAAATATATCTCTCAAGATTATATCCAAGGTGGTTATATGTTTTTAAGGAGTATATATCTATATTTGAGAAACATTCTCCAATGCTAGAGGTTTCCAAAAACTTTCCCTTTTTACCTTCAAGTATATTAATTTTTTTTATTGACTATTTAAATTTCAAAATTATATAGTGGATTCAATTTTATATAATATTAATATCATCCCATATAATGGTTTTAAATGGGATGTTAATTATTCTCACTCGTTATATTATTTTCATAGGCTGTAACTCTACCGAAATAAGGGTTCTCCACCCCCTCCTTTCCCATTTCCATTGATATCCCTTTTAAATTCATTTTTGTTTCAAATGAATATTTATTAAGAATCATTGTTATAAATTTTATAAAAACATTCAATGGTAGGTCAATATTAACTCTCATTATGATAACTTCATAAGACATTATAATTATAAATCATTCCCATCGAAATAAATCCATCCAAATTTTCATAAACAAAAGTTTGTGTGTTTATTCTAATAATGAAATCACTATTTAAATGATTCAAAGGGATATGGCTTTAAAATGGTTTTACCTAGGTGTAATAACCATAAAAATGGAATGTTGGATTTTAAATTGAACATCACCTGGTTGATGGAAAAGTGGCATTAATGGACAACTAGTTTGATACTATAGAGTATTGCCTTTAGATATTTCATGGGCAGTTTTGATCTATAAAATATGATTAGAATATATGGATTGATATTTACATTAAATTGATATTTATATTATTGGAATATTCTTTATACACTCCATTTTATCATATATTCAATAGGGGTCTAAACCATTTCATTTTGAACGTCTTATAGTTTCTAAAGATGGTACTTGGATATTCTCTAAGATAGGTTCATTAATCCATATAAAGGGTTTATTTCCCACCTAATTTATAACCATTGATCCAGTTCTCATTCACTCTCTATATTTATCATGGATTTTACCTTTCTTAAACATGTTTTTATTTTTAAGTGCATATTGTATAGTTTAAATATGATATCTACATACAGTGATCCATCACTTTATTTATATTTCTTTATCCTAGGCTTTTCATAATCATGTTTTTTTCCAATTCTTGTCCACGTGAATACACTATATTTATTCTTATAATTTATGTTTAATTTAATGACTCTATTTTTTCATGTATGATTTTAATATATTTAAATTTTTGAAGTTAGGGGATGATTCAACATAAATTTTGAGGACTAAAGAGACACGGTGTGGTGATATTAAAAATAATAAATATCTATTATCACATGTGATTTTCTTTTCATAAATAATGGAATTACTCCGGAATTAATTTTATTATGGGAGAATTGAGTTCTCCATTTAATATATATGTGTGACATAATATACTTTAGTTCCATGTTGTTTATTTAAGTGTGTTGTGAAATAATATAATAAAACTAATTATTTAGTTAAAAAATCTTTTATTTATTTCCCATGACTAAATATTATCATTTTTAAACCCAATTATCAAAAACATTAGGGTTAGTCTCATAACTATAGGGGTTCATAGTGTCATCATGTAGGATAGATTTATTGAATGATGATCATATTGTAGATCAAAGTCGAATATAAGGAGTTCATCTTTACCAATGGAGTTTATCTTCACCAATGGAGTTCATGGATCTCATCAACAATAGTAATGTAGAATTATTTATTATCACTGATCAGTCCAAATTAAATATATAGAATTATTTTATTTCTATTTATCCCATTTGTTATCCCATGTGAATTGAGAATCAATTTACTAAATACATTTATTCACAAATCAATGGTTGATTACATTTTATGTTTTTATCATCATAATGATTAGAAATTAATATTCATTTTTATGTTTTTTACTTCATTCTTTAAATATAATTGAAACGAATAGTGGTGACCAAAACAATGACTAAGTTTCATTCCTCTTGATGTGTTTTATGCTTTTATCCCCCCTGTTCTTCATAAGTTACACACTAACATTTTCTTTGGACGTAGGTTTTACCAGAACCAATTGGATAACAATTGTGTGATCATTATTTAGTAAAATGGATCAACATCATGGTTTCAGGTTCATGACAGACTGAGCGATCAAGATTTGAGGACAATGATAGCCGATCGGAGGTGGGTCAATATTGGATTAATGATTCCCTCATTTTTTTTCTGGTGTATGATGATGGCGTGGTATAATGGGAGCTACTTTTTTTCTAATATTGGATGGATGAAATATAGGAAATTTATAAGCATGTAACCTTAAAACATTACATAATCTTGAATTAAATGAATAATTCACATTGAAGATCTTTTTAGGTTTTGATTTATAGACAATTATGTCATAACTATTATATTACATATCCAAAATTTCAAAGTAGACACTTCTACTCGGTTTCCATTTTTTCATAAAATAAAAACTCTTGAAAAAAAGTATGATGTCTACTTATATTTTTTAGATTGAATAACTTTCCCTGGATCCCATCCTTCACCCTATTAATCTTTAGGTCCTATGAAAAACATTTCAAAACATGGTATGAGCATAAAAAGAACAGTAAGGGTTATAAAACAAAGAAAAAAACACAAGTTCATCAATTTATACATAAAATAGGATCATTAACAAACCTCATGAAATATTAAGATTTATGAATCACACATAGAAAACATAAATCATATAGGTAACTTGTGGAAACTATATCATACTAGCATTGTAGCTATCACAGTTACATAGGGAGTTACGTTGGAGTACCCATCACAGTATATTCCCTAAATCTCTTAGGAGAAACATCCACGTTTACCTCCATCACATTACCCAATGCATTGGAGAGCTATCTCGGGCTGACCTGCCCTAGGTTTATAATGGAACCACCCATATACTTAAACAATTCCCAAGAAAAGTAACACATAAAACAAGAAAAAAAAAGATAATATTTTTACATTTTAATCACAATATATCATTTCAAGATATTGAAATAATCTATTCTTTCTCATAACTATTTTCAATACCAAAATACGTAAAAAAGGTATATAGTATTTATTTTCCTTCAAAAAACACTATGGATTGTTAAGAATGCCAAAGATCAAATAATACATGCAGCGGTAGAAAGGTCGTTCTCACAGCTAACGTTAAAAAGAAACATTGTTTTCTTCATTTAATAAAACATTATGTAGAAAAATATTCCCTTTGAATGAAATGAAAATTCAAAGCTGTTTATACTGTTTATAAAATAATTTCATGTATTAAAACAAAATATGCCTTAATAAAAAAAGATTGTGATCAAGTCCCTTACAATGATCATTTTGCAAACCAAAAAGATCGATTATGTGTATTCAATATAAGCACACATAAAGAAATTATTAACACATGATAAGACATAAAAATTCATTTCTCAAATAATAAATGAAATATATAAACAAGAAAGATAAGATCAACCCAAAAACCTGAAATTTGGTTAAGATGTTCCCTTACCTTGTGTCTGAATTGACTCATTGGTTCTTTAATATTTTGAATAATAAACTAAGGTTAATTTATACTTTCTTAATAAAATTTGTCAGCTTTATTATTACATTTATATCACTTACTACCATGTTATAAATATTATTCTATCATTTATATTAATAACGGTTGTATTTTCGATATTTGGTACTTGAGTCAAAAATGAACACCTTATATTTACCAGTTGTCCATGTGGTCAATATTCCATTATATACCAAATGGTATTCATTATTTAGATATGACATATGTCATATATATCCAATATATATATATGTGTGTTTATAATAGTAAATATCATTTGGAGATAAGAAATGAAATGCACCTTTAACATATACGGTAAGAATATTGGTGTTGTTATAAAATAAAAAAATTAAAAGAGTTTAGGGGTTGGAGAAGTAAAATAATATAAAAGAAGTTAAGAGATACTGTTACCTTTAATTTGGATAAGTCCCTTTGGTTTGACCCAAAAGGATATCTTAAAGTTACTTCTGACTAAGGTGAGGTTTCTAGGTGGAGGAGAGAGATCTTTAGAGATTATTTGAGTAGGGTTTGGACTATCAAAGGGGATTTAGTGGTGTCAATGTTGATTTATAAGTGATGGATTTTTATAACGGGGAGGAGGGACCCTTTAGGAAAGTGTGAGAATATTATTTTATTACATAATATTATTCATTTTATAAAGGTCCAAAACTAATTAAATTCGAAGCTAATATGACTCATGGATGAAATAAATTCATCCAATAATAATTGGACATGTTTGGGATTTTATTTTAGTATTTATAATCTTATTTATTTAAATCATTTATTGATGAAGTAAATACTGCATCATTATTGTGTCATAAATAATTTAATTTATTGGATGTCTAAGAATTATAAAAAAATTCCATGATGTAGGAATTTTTTTTCAATGAATATTTATAGTCGAAACGATGACTTATATAACCCCATGTAAATGTTTAATTACTAAATGATATTTGTTTATATAATTTTTGACATTAATTTAAGTTAATTAAAATAAAGTGTCATTATCACTATTATGTTGATCCCTGGGGTCCTAGAAATGATCCAAGGATGCCCATGGTTAGACATGACTCATCAAATAAGGTTAGGATAACTGTTAAGCTATTTTTTATAATAATATTCTTTTTGCCTACAATTATCGTATTTACCTTTAACCGTGACAAATAAACGTCAAAAGTTATTGTTCACCTAAAATTATATTCATATTATTGAACCACATTTTATTTACTAAAAACAACCATGTATGTCAGATTTTAGAGAATTCAATTCCGAGAAACTGAAAAATTTCATTTAAATGAAAAGGTCAGTTTTTTGACTACTAGTAAGTGGTTTCACTATTCATCAAAAATTGTGGTTTTTTTGAAAAATATCAAAATATATGCCTAAGATATACTTTATATTCTGAATTATAAAATGATTTCAATCTTACCAAATTTAATATATGGAAGGTTCAATATTTAATTAAAAATAAATTCTCGTTGTCAAAACAAATAGCGTGTCTTTATGAAAAATAACTATCAAGAGTTTGACACTTGTTTAGGTCCAATATAAAAGTGAAATTAATTCCAATGACCATAATTGGATTAATTGAAAAAACATAATACAATTACACATTAAAACCAATTAGAAATATAATATAACCATATAAATAAATTTTATAAAAAAGCACATTTGAATTAAAATACAGTATTTTTTCACCATTTATAAAAAATGAATTTTATCAGAAAAATACCAAAAATTTACCCAAAGTAAATTTTGATGTCCCAAATATAAAGAATTTTATTTTTTCAAATAGAACATATAAATGTGACAAAAACAATATTTAAATAGGGTTCTCCATAAAAAGGCTATAAATCGACATTTTAAAGAATATTAGAGTATGTATGCTTAAAATTAGATTCATTCACATTTTAAGCCTCTAACTTTTATTTGATAAATCTAAAAACATTTTAAAAACATGTATAATCATATTACAGTCATTTTTCTTCATTACAACCAATATAACGGCTAGGCATTAACTACCATTTCAAATAATAATATTATATTATTACTGTGCATCATAAGATCTCAAAGAAACATGTTGTTGTGTATCGGGTACGCCATTGATCATAGCAACCCCATTAAAGTAAAATTGATATTTAATATAAAAATATTAATAAATATGAAAATGTATTATTTATTTATTTACTTGGGATGTTACATCCTTCCCCATTTTGGAAATTCTGTCCTCGCAATTTTATTCACTTACCAAATAAATGGTGCTACTTATCCCTCATAGAATTTTCAGATTCCTATGTTTCCTCTTCTACCATATGGGTTTTACAAAAAACAATTACCTAATGAGTTACCTTATTCTGCAATAATTTCTCTTTTTCATCAAGAATCTGGACTGTTTGTTCCTCAATAGAGAGATTTTATTCCAACAGAACTACTTATGGTCTCAAAACCTGAAATGGATATGGCATATACTTTGTCAACATCGAAACATGAAAAACATTATTTACCTGGGATAAACATGGAGGTAAATCCACTATGTATGCAATAGATCAAATTTTCTCCAGGATTTTATAAGATCCAATAAACCTTGGACTCAACATTCCCTTCTTAACAAAATGTGTCACACTTTTCCATGGAGAAACTTTGAGAAAGACATGATCACCTACCTCAAAAGAGAGATCCTTTCTCCGGTTATCTGCATAACTTTTCTACCTACTCTTGCCTATTCTCATATTCTTCTGAATCAACTGAACATTTTATTCTATCTCTTCTAACAATTCTGGTCCCGTCTACTTCCTTTCACCAAATTCATCCCAAAAAGCTAGAGTTCAACAATGCTTTCTTTATAATGTGTCTAATGGAGCCATATGTATACTAGAATGAAATATGTTATTAGATAAAAATTAAACCAAATAAAGGTGTTGTCCCAAATTCCCTAGTAATCCAATGAACAAGCATGTAGTAAATCCTCCATGGTCTAAATTGATCATTACGACTGCCCATCTGATTGTGGATGAAACATTGTACTAAAATTTAATTCGGTAACCAACGACTTCTGAAGGAATTTCCAAAAGTTAGAAGTAAAATAGGGATCATGATTCTCTACAATGCATAGGGGAACTCCATGTAACATGAATATCTTTATAACATACAACCGAGAAGGTTGATATAGAGATAATGTATCTCGAATAGGAAGGAAATGAGAAGATTTTTTCAATCAATCAACAATAACCTAGATTGATTTGTTACCTCGAGATGTATTTGGTAATACCACAATGATGTCCATAGATATATTTTCCCATTTTCACTATGGAAATGTTAAAGATTGAATCATCTCTTTTGGTAACAGTCGCGCTGCTTTAACCTGCAGACAAGTCAAACACTTCACAGTAAAATTAACATTATCTATTTTCATTCCATCCCACCAGTAATACTTCTGAAGATTTCTCTAAATCATTTTACTCCCAGGATGAACAGAAAACGGGGAACTATGATCTTCATATAACAACACATTCTTCACCTATGAATCACAAGGCACACATAATATTTTCCAAAACCTCAAAACACAATCATTATCAACATTAAAATAAGGAAACATACCCTTCTGAACCAACTCTACCTTTTCATATAACTCAATGTATTACGTATGTGCTTGCTTAATTATGTCTGATAGATATGATTTCACTAATACCTATAACAAAATTGAATAATTTTCTACACCAATAACTTCTATGCCAAAGTTCATCAAATTGAAAACCAATGTAACTTATTCCAAATGTAACATGGTTAATGTTGCATTACATTTTTGACTCAATGCATCAGCCACCTTATTTTCTTTTTTAGATGGTAAAGGATTGTACAATCATAATCCTTGATTAATTCATGCCATATTCTTTGTCTCATGTTCAATTATTTCTGAGTGAATATATTCTTTAAACTTTTTTGGTCAGTTTATATTTCAAATTTTCCTCCATAAAAATGATGCCTCCAAAATTTTTAAGCAAAAAACAAAAGAAGATAATTCTAAATCATGTGTAGCGTAATTTAACTCATTTGGTTTCAACTGATGTGAAACATAAGAAATTACCTAATCATTCTGCAAAAGGAAACTTCCATGTCCTTTCAATAAAGCATCATTATAGATATTAAACTCACCATTTCTGGAAGGTAGTGCCAAAATTAAATCATTCACCAATCTTCTTTTCAATTCCTGAAAAAAATTCATCGTATTCTTTTGTACAAATGAACTTAACACCTTTTTGATCTAACATAGTTAATGGGATAGATAACCATGCAAACATTTCAAGAAACCTTCGGTAATATCCTGGCAATACAAGAAAAATACGGATCTCAGTTATATTTTTGGGTCTTGGACATTCTTCAAAAACTTTTATTTTACCAGGATCAATAGTTATGCCATTATTTGAAACACTGTGATCAAGGAATGAAATTTATTGTAACCAAAACTCACACGTGCTGAATTTCCCATAAATTTTATTGTATTTTATAGCATTCAAGACAACCCTTAAATGACTTTAATGATCCAATTAACTTCTAGAGTAAACCAAAATATCATCAATAAAATAAACCACCATTTATCACCTAAGTCAACTGATCTATAACTAAAAAACTATTTAATTATGATTCTGACCATCTCAGGATGCTGATTTGGAAGGTCATTTCCCTCTCTATGCCTTCCTGGAAAAGATTCTTGGTTTCCTCTACAAAAAAAGAATTCTTAACATAGACATATCTTAGATGAAGAAATATTGTAATATGTAAAATCTATATCATTTCAATCTTAACAGAAATTAATTTATGGATATTGATTTATCAATATTCTAACTCCTAAAGTTGTCAAAACCAGCCTCTGATATGAACAATAAGGACTCAGCCTTATAACATTACATAATATTTAATTAAATGAATAATTCACATTGAGGAACTTTTCAGGTTTTTAGTTTTATAGAGTTAGGCCAGAACTATTATGTTACATCTCAAAAAATTTCAATGTACACACTTCCACTGAGTTAGCATTATTTTCATAAAATAAAAACTATTCAAAAAAAGATTCCTGTCCATTTTCATGTTTTAGACAGCACGACTTCCCCTAGAACCCATCATTGATCCTATTTTTCATTAGAAACTGTGAAAAACATTTCAATACATAGGATGCGCATAAAAATATCCTTAATGGTTATAAAAAAAGGAGGAAAACATCAGTTCATCAATACATACATAACATAAGCTCTTTAACATACCTCATGAAATCATAAAATTCTTGAATCACACATATAAAACATAAATCATAAAGGTAACTTATGGCATCCATATCATACTTACATTGTAGCTATCATAGCTACATCGGGGGTTTTGTTGGAATACCCATCAGTGTATATTCCCTAAATCTGTTAGGAGAAACATTGATTTTTACCTCTTTCATGTTACCCAATGCATTGGAGAGCTATCTCGGGCTCAACCACCCTAGCTTTGTCATGGAACCACCCGTATATGTAAACAATACCCAAGAACTAAGACATATAAAACAAGCATAACAGAGAGATAACATTTCCAGATTTCAATCACAATATATCATTTCAAGATATAGAAATAATCATTTCTTTTTCAAAACCATTTTCAATACCAAAATATGTAAAAATAACATATAGTATTTATTTTACTTTAAAAAAACATTATAGCTTGTTAAGGAAGCCAAAGATCAAATAATACTTGCGGTGGCAGAATTGTCATGGTCACCAATTACGTTAAAAAGAAACATTATTTTTTCATTTAGTAAAATGCTTTATATAAAAAGATTCCTTTTTAAGGAAATGAAAATTAAAAGGTTTTTATACTGAGTATAAATGAAAGTCATGTATTAAAACAAAATATGCATTAATGAAAGTAGATTGTGACGAAGTCCCTTACAAATGTCATTTTTTAAATGAAATAGAAAGATTATTTGTATAAAATATAAGCACACATAATGAAATTATAAATACTTGAAAAGACATAAAAATTCATTTCCCACATGAGTAAAGATCAACATTAACATGAAAGAGAATATCAAACCATAGAACGAAAATTTGGTTAAGAGGATCCCTTACCTTGTGTCTGAATGGAAATGTTCGTTCTTTAATCTCATGAATAATATACTAAAGTTAATTTATAATTTTTTAATAACATTTTTCACGTTTATTATTCCCTTTATATCACTTATTACCATGTTATAAGCACTATCTAATCATTTCTGTTGATAACATTTGTTTTGTTGATATTTGTTACTTGAGTCAAAAATGAACACCTTATATTTTAAGTTGTCCTTGTGGTTAACATTCCATAATCTCCAAAAATATATTAATTATTTAGATATCATATATATCATATATATATATAGTATATATATGTATTTATAACAGTCAGTATCATTTAGAGATAATAAATGAAATGCACTGTTCATGGAGACGGTAAGTTTTATGTACGCAAGATCGCCACATTCATTTCTATTAAATAATTTAATGGAATAAAAACATAATGACACATAAGTATATTATAATTCCAGTATAATATAATATATAATATCATTAATTCCATCTATTATATGTCCCACATAGGGCATTAATGAATCATATCACTTTGAGGGGGCGGTAGTCCGCACTTTCTCAAATTAAATTATCACGTTTACCCATAATGGAAACCAAAAAGATATGGTATAAATGGAAAATATTAAATAAAAAAACATAAGAATAATATATATCATATATAAATATATTTTCATATTAATAGCCACCATGAGAGGCGGTAGGAGATAATCGAACAATCATCATTTCTTGAGGCGTTAGTTTGTCAACCAGAGAAACAGTATGTTCTTCACCCATTAGAATGAGGTGTGTGTAAGTGTAGTTATAATACTTATCATAACCACATCATAGTATATTTATGATACTATTATTTTTAGAAAATAAATAAATAAAAATATTTTAGGGTTTGGAGATGTAAAATAAAATAAAAGAAGATAAGAGAAATTGTTACCATTAATTTCGGTAACTCCCTTTGGTTTGAACCAAAAAAGACTTATTGAAGTGACTTATACCAAAGGTAACGCATCTAGGTGGAATATAGGTATCTTTAGAGATTATTTGGGTAGGTTTTGGATGATTCCAGGGGTGGAGAGGTGTGATAAATGAGTTAGAAGTGGGGTCTTTTTATTTGGGGGAGGAATGGCTCTTTAGGAAAGTGTGAAAATATTATTTTCTTATATAATGATATTCGGTTTATAATGGTCCCAAAATAATTAATTTCAACGAAAATATGACTAATGGTCGAAATAAATTCATCTAATAATAATTGTATGGGTTCTTTATGTTATTTTAATATTTATAGTCCTATTTATTTAAATCATTTATTTATGAGGTAAATACAACGTCATTATTGTCTCATAAATAATTTAATTTATTTGATGTCAAAAAATTATAAAGAACTAACCTGATTTGGGAAATTTTTTTATCTTTCCAAAAAATATTTATAGTAAAAAATATGACATATATAACACCATTTAAAAATTAATTTACTAAAAGATATTAGTGTATTTCATTTTTGTCTTTACATTAAGTTAATAAAAATAATGTGTTAGTATCAATATTAAGTAACTCCATGGGGTCCCAATATTGAACCAAAGATGCCCCTTGTCGTCCATGACTCATGAAATAAGGTTAGGATAATTGTTAAGGTAATTGTGTATTATTATAATATTCTTTTTACCTTGAATTACCCTTTTTTATATTAACCACATGAAATAAATGTCAATAGTTACTATTCAGCACGTATTATTTTCATCTTATTGAACATATTTTACATACTAATAACAACCATGTATATTGTATTTTCAAAATTCAATTCATGGATGTGGTAAAATATCTTTTAAATGAAAAATCCATTTTTTAACTACTACAAAGTTGTTTCACTATTCATCAAAAATTCATGTTTTTCAGATAAATACCTAGAAATACGCCTAAGATATATTTGATATTCTGAATTGAAAAATGATTTCTATTTTAACAAATTCAATATTTATAATTTTCATTATTTATTTTAAAATTAATTCCTGTTATCAAGACAAATTGTGTGTTTTTAAGAAACAATAACTATCAAAAGATTCAGAATTGTCTATGTCCAATTTCAATGTGAAATTAATTCCAATTACAAAAATTATATTAATTGATAAAAATATATTATGTTTACACTTTAAAACCAATTAAAAATACAATCCATACAAATAAATAAATTATATTAAAAGGCACTTTTGAATTAAAATACAGTATTTTCACAATTCCTAAAAAATTAATTTTATCAGAAAAATACCAAAAAATAACCCAATGTAAATATTGATGTCCTGAATCAAAATTATTTTATTTTTTCTACTATAATATATAAAATTGACCAGAAATATATTTAAATAGGATTCTCCCTCAAATTGCGGTAAATCGACCTTTTAAATAATATTACAGTATTTATCCTTAAAATTAGATTCATTCACATTTTAAGCCTCTAACTTTTATTGAATAATTGTAAAAACTATTAACAAACATGTATAATTATATTGTAGTTAGTTCTGTTAATTCCCACAAATACATCGGCTAGGCATTAACTACCATTTAAAATTATAATATTATATTATTAGTTTTCAACGTAAGATTTCAATGAAACTCATTGTTGCATATCGGGTAAGCCATTAAACATAGAAAACCCTTTAAAGTAAAATTAATATTTAATTTTAAAAATATTAATAAAAATTAAAATTTATTATTTCTTTATTTACTTGGGATCTTACGAAATGATAATGTAAATGTTTAGTGAAACGATATCCATGATTTTAGGGTCAAAATTGGGGTAGATATAGTAATGGTGAAGGCACAAATGGAACCATTTGAACAACCTATGAGATTGAAAAAATATAAAGTACACTATGTGTCTTCTGAAAATCACCAATCATGTGGTCCCCTTATTGTGGAATCAATTGTTTCTGTAATCGTTAAATACCACACACCATGTAAGGATTCCACCAATTATATGAAACATTTTGGCCATCATGGCTAGTAAGAGGAGTACATGACCTGGAATACATGGGGATTTTCATGTCGTGTGTATAAGATCACACATTGTCCATAATAATGTGGGTTAATTATCATGTATAGGGATTACATGAATAGGAGGCCATGTTAATCCATGTTATATGTATGGAGGAGGGGATCTCATGCAAATTAGAAGGTACAAAAGCATGGGAAGATGATACATGATGACTATTGACCCATACCCTATACACAGTGTAATAAGAACTACACACCATATACATTGAAAAATACATGGACATCGCTTGTGCACCTAGACAGACCCTTAGTACCAATGAATGGGAAATAGTAAATGAGATAGTTTTTATGGTACACTATGTTCAATACCAATCTCTAAAAATATTTTATCCTTGTGAACATGTCGTATATTTTGTTAAATACATTCCATGTATGCCAGAGAGACACAAGAATTGACAGACTCAGTGATACATGTTGTGTGCCCAATGTGATATTTAATAAACTAACTAAAAGGAAGTATATGACCCTTATTCTTCTCATTTCATCTCTGGTGTGATCTTGGTAATGTTTTCTTGAACTATTTTAGTGTGGGTGAATTCCCTTTTCCCAAACCCATGAGGGTACTGTGATAAATAATGACTTTGGAATAAGATGGCATCACCTCTATGGGATTAATCTTATACAGATTTTGATAACCCCATAATGTGACCTAATGTGTTACCCTCTACCATTTTATTATCTTCCCTAGGTGGGTTTGAAGAATAATTGAGATTAAATTACAAGATTGTATGATCTTTTATTTACTGAGTTATTCCACGTATGGTCCATTATACCATTTAGTCTATGGGTGATATCACATATCTATGTATCATGATATTCAAATATCCATTTAAGTTTAGGTATACACCATAGGTACTGGGTTTTATATTCTATTTTGTATCAAAATATATATTCTTTTGATGAGGTGTATGTCAATTAAGCGTGAATCTCAAATGAGCCCTCTCCATTTCATTTTTTCTAATCATGGAAATACTATAAAATATTTTGCGTTCATATTCAAACCATTAATATAGTAATACCATATGTTTGTTAACTCTTAGATGACTACCATTAGGGATAAAAAGTCTTAGGGATTGAGTTCTCTAGGATGATAATTATTTTTGTGTATCTAGTAGAATCCTAGGCTAGAAATGAGGTCGTTTCGTCACCTTGAGACTTAGTTTTTATCATAAATATATGGGTTATTGTGTTTATATATTTCTTTTTATAATATCCTAATTGACATACTTCCTTTGTGATGAGTTAACTAATCTCTTGATTCATTGTTTTAATTGATTTAGGGTATCCTGATGGATATGTATAAACTCACCCATTCATGGGCTCCAACCGCACATGCTATGTCCTATTTAGAAAAAATGTTTTTTATTGGGGTACTTGGTTGACCAGGTGATTATGGATCTTAGTTGGATAATAATTATTTTTTCTTCTATTTATTCTTTCATCGTATAGTGAGTAGTTTGGATATGGTTGAGGAGTTAATTATTTTAGTTCTTAAAAGAAAATTCATCACCCACTTGTATTTGAAACCCTTAAGCATTTATTTTCTTCTTTTGGTTTCTTTGGGATATCACTTAAGTATAAGTAATGATTTAATGTATTCTCAAGTCAATGAGAATAAGTGGGTCATTACAAATGGTATCAATTTGTTGGATCCATAAATTTGTTCGAGATAAGTGGTATCAGCTTGTTCCAAGTTCACTCTGCAAAAACCAAAATGTTATATAGTTTATGTTAATATGACTAAATATAATTATATATAGTTTAAATTCCTGTGGAATGTGATATTTTGCACTCTAGTTTAATTTCATATAACTAGGAAAATTGGGTTTGAATTTCTAACAATAGTTGTTTGTGTGATTTACAAATGAATGGAACAAATTTAATCATATCCTATTATTTGGTTACTACCTAATGTAATGTATGACTAAACACATTAAGGTGAGAATAATTTGTAATAAGGGTTACATTTTTCACTAAATTGTATACCATTTATTATTGATTCGACTCAGAGACAGTCAAGAGACACTTAGTGTACATACGGTCAAAGAAAATCCATGATGGTTAGAGTGGGATATAAATTCCGAGAAACGTCTCATTGGCTATCTAAGAGGACGGATCTAAATTATCAAGGAGATACAATATTTAATTCACCCTAATCATCCTACTAAGTATAGAAAACAACCATTAAAAAATTTATTACGAATGGAATACATGGTCGTGATGCCTATATAAATGTTTTTAATAAATTATGCATGTATATATTATGAATATGGAATGTTCCAGGTAAATATAATCTTTATGAAGGAAATAGATTAGGTAAAAGGTTTCAATGGGATATAATAATCTACAAGGGTGTAAGGAAAAATTATATCATAGGTAATAAACTGGGACAAATGGGTTCCTTAGGTGGGATAATTCTATGATATCCATGGCTCCATTGAATAAAAAATATTTAGAATTGTTGTTTGATGTTGCCCCAAAATATGGTGTTAGTTCACTATGTTTTGAGGTGAATCAGTGAACCATTTTCACCCCTTTATTATTTCTTGAAAAATTAACATCTATCATTTATTAGATATAACTATCATGCTATTTATCTTCTCACACACAAAAGAAATAAAACAATCAAATAATATGATATATATGAGGTTCACTACCCAAAACAGGTAGTTACATACTTGGTATGATTTGGAATAAGAAATATCACACAGTACACCATAATCACCATGTGGATTAAACTATGAAGACATATTAATTAATCATAATAAAATATTATCAATATTGTTGCCTCCTGGAAAGTACCCCAAATAATTAATCATATGTATTTTCCCTCAACAAGGTAGGAATATTCATTTTTCTAATGATTAGATTTTCTCCATATAGTTTTTAATTATATTATACTTTCCCAGTCACTAGTAAAAAAATATTTTCTTATACGGGTTTTTTATTGTTTTTAATTTCAGTTCATTAGGTGACATCTTTGGAGGAGGCGTTGTAATATTTATTTCAAATTTTGATTTTTCAGACCGACATAAAAATATTTTTTTTGTGGTTTTTCCTGTTCATTTAATAAAAAACGTGAAAGGCCATTTGAATGTAGGTATTTTTACAAAAAAAACATCTTCCTTTAAAAACATCATTCATGTTGGTTTTCTGAAAACTAATGTGGAAGACATATTTTTTACCTCATTTTTAAAAAAACTATTTTGGAAAAAATTGAATTAGCATTAAAAAATGATATTAAAACTGTTTACCAACATGTAGATAATTTTTTAATATTCTATTTCACTATCCATTCATTTAAAATATAGTTAATGGCCAATAGTTATGGTCTTTATAATATGGATATAATTATCTTTGGACAAAAGATCTTGTGGGACAACCAAAGCTTCAGTTTAGAAGGAATTTTAGGATTCAATGAAATATTAGTATTTTTACCATTATACAATGAATTATTCATGATTATAATAAAAATTTAATCATTAATCAGTATATATATTAATAAAAACTAATCATAAAAAACAAAATACTTGTAAATTAAATTACAAATACCTTAGAGAGATCGTTGAAAAGAGAAATATTATATTATTCATGAAGATCAAATAAGTTGAGTTAGTGGAACGGTGATGACCGAGATAATTTATGATAAAATTAATATATTTGGATAATGAAAACATGGAAAGGACACATTAATGAAAAATATGGTATTATAAAGTTTAGTTAAAAATTGATATTTTCAATTTCATGTTGTAAAAATATTGAATTCACCATAGGAGGGATATTAAATTTTTATTTAATATAATTTTCATGATAAAATTCATCAAAATATATCAAAATTTTCCTTTTTATGTTTGTTATCATATAAGGAGTGTTAAAAGATAGGTTTTCACATCGGTTTTATCATAACAGAAGTGAAAATCTAGATTTTAACATCTGGTATTCTCTAAAATAGAAGTTAATGGCCCTTTATCAAATTTGTTTTAAAAAACCAAACTTAAAATTTTTTAAAAACTTATATATTATTTCCCATGTTTCTATTTGAGTGTTATGGGAGCTTAAATGGATATATCAATCAAAATTTATTGTCTTTAGATGTTGGACGTCTCTAAGACATCGTTTAGTGATGATCAATTATGACATTCATAACTTTTGATTGGAAGGACTGTTTCAAATTCACAACAACTGAAATTGATACATTTAAAATAAAAGGAAATTTATTCAACATTTTTTAGTGTCAGTTTTTAAAAAAATTACATGAAAAATGACTTTTAATATTGGTTATAAAAATATTGATTTTAGAAAACCACTTCTGAAGAATTTTAATGTTTGTTTTCAAAATCCTACATTGAAATTAATATTATAACATGTTTAATACACAAATGGTGTTAACAAGGTTCATAAATTTTATTTCATTTTTCAAACTTATATTTTATAGGTCATGGAGATAAAAAAATGTTATGGATCAAAATTTATGGTCATAGAAAGTTGGACTTCTCTAAGACTTCATTTATTGATGACCAACTTCTGATGTCTATAATGTCTGATATGAAATTCAATTTTAGCTCCATGGCCACTCAAATAAATTATTTTAAAATTAACTAAAATAATTTCAACATTTTTATTGTGAGTTATAAAATAACCAAGGTCAATATTTCATAAAGATTAATTTTCACATTGGTTGTTTAGAACCAACATGAAAATGCGATGAAAGTTGTTTTTCAATGTAGGTTTATATATAACTGATGTGAAAACGTAGTGAAAATGTTTCTTCCATGTAGGTTATATAATAACCAATGTGAAAAATCAGTTTTCTCCTATTTTGACATTGTTTCTAAAAAACTAACATGAAAATGTCGACATTATAAATTGTTTATGTACAATTGAATGTAGAACATGTGTGACTTCTTCTACGCTTCTTTAACATACACCAAAACAATGGTGTTATGAACAATCTTATAAAGAAAACAATTCAAGGAAACTCTTAATATTATTATTACCATTCTCTCTCACCCTCTTCTAGTATATTATTCTCTTATTCTATGTTAAAAAATTGAAATAATTTTACTCCTTTTCTTACATAAAAACAATTTTATTCAAATTACAATTTCCAATTAAATATTCAAAATAGTAACTGCCGTGAACTACTTATAATCTTTATCTTATTAAAACAAATCCCTCATATTATTTTATCCTTATTATTCACCAATGATTGAGTCATAATTTTGATGTATCATAGTTCGATGACTTTTCCATCTACTATTTTTTATTCCTTTGAACTCGGATTTTTGGAAGAGTAAAAAAAGCCTTTTTATCATAGATTAAATAATATGCATGTAATATGTATTATATTTATACAATATTTTATTTAAATATGAATTTTTTTTATTAAATATTAATTATATATATACACAAAAGGAAAAAAGTTTCATGTTAGAGAAAAAACCTCACGTTTGAAATGAAAAACATTGCGTACAAAATAATTTAAACCTTTTTTACACAATATTATCAACATAAAATATCTTATATAATTCTTACAAACAAATACAAAATACTAAGATATAAATCAATAGTTCCCAAAATTCTTCTCATTACATAATAAACATTATAATATTCGATTATGATCATGACTTATATATTGGCTAAAATATATAACACATAAAAATATACATGTTATTATCTTCACATATTTTATTTATTATAAGAAATCATATATGATATTATTTTTCAATACATAATATTAAACCAATACTTTGGATCTCAAAAATATTTTAAATATAGTTCTTCGTAATAGTATTCACCAACTATGGATTTTTTTGTAGACCATGGATCATATATCACTTTTTAACTCAACACACTTATCAATGAATGTATATTCAATAATTATAAAAATATGTGAGAAAATTCATTGTGGAAAATAATTTCATTGAATAATAATTTCATGTTATCCATTATAGTAACTTAAATCGACATCATCAAGGCTATTGATACCGAATGATAATAGATTTTTAAAAACTCTTCTTCCACTTCTCAAAATTATTCTTTTAACTATTTTCTAATAATTTCTTGCAAATATTCTCCAAAAATATAATTGAATAGTTAAAAAACATCACCAACAAAAATATTTAATTCATATCTTTCATAATTTAAAAAAACATTCGAATATATTCTCCCAAAAAATTATATATATCACCCCAATTATTCTAAAACAAAACTTTTGGATTATCTCTCAATATATTTTTTCTCTATAATTGTGACACAACCCACTATTATTAACAAATAAAATACATTAAAGGGTTAAAAAAGTTTTATTTATGTTTCCGTACTCCCCCTTTAATAATATGTATCAAAATAGTATGTGGGATAGTGGATGGGTACACCATACCATGGCCTTTGATGAGCGAAGGTTGATATTTCTTATTCAACCTCCATGGATTGGTTTTCACCTCATCCTGTAACTAACAAATTCTTTGATTAGTGAAATGCATATTAAACTCGTATTTTGGATTAGCAGAAATCTTCCCCTTCATTACTTCATCAATATGAAATTCGATAGACTCTTTATTTTCTTCTCCTTACATATTCATTTTTATAATTATGGTATCATTTCCAAAATATAGTAGCACCTTATTTTTACATAATTTATAGCCTAGATCCTATTATTCTACATCCAAGGGTAATAGTGAGTTATTGGTACCTATTTATATTAAAAAAATATTTTTTAAAAATTGACCCCTATAATAGTTTAATGTCATGATCTACTCTCATGATGAACTCCATCACCCATATTCATGAAATATAATGTACAAAAAACTAAAAAAAATTAAATTGTTATGCCTCAACATGATGTCCTACACATTTTTAATTTTTAATGTTGTTACATACATGAATTTTCATATAACGATAAAATTTATATTATTATAACATCCCAAAATTAGTTCATCAAATTAGGAAAATATCATCCACTTCTCTATGTGGGTAGGTATCATCCAATTACCACTAATTAATTTTTGATGTTATTTATATTGAAACCACCTATTGTTAAAATATTATTCCTTAATTATGGAATGAATCATATCATCAATTATATTCATAATGATTTTTTAGTATATAAATGTTCTTCTTCGTGAAATAATTCAACAGTATTGTGTGTTTAATTTTAGTAGTTAGAGAGCAGTCTCTCTATCTCTAGTTCATAATGAACCACCCATACATGAGATAAATAACACATAACAAGGAATTATACCTTCTTGTCATAAATCATCTAGTTTTTTTATAATCATCATTCTTATACCCTTTGTATAAGACATGAATATATCTCATATTGTTATTTCCCAACTTCTCTCTTTCTTTAAATAGAATCATATCAACTTCTCTCAATTTTCTGAACACTATTTATCTTTTCATTTAAATATTTTATATTATCCTTAACGTGAAAAAGATATTATCATAAATATTTATCAAAACTCCCATGATAATCAACAATATAAATACTCCACAATGAATGGTAGTTTTGAAAATTAAAGATAATATCAAATATTGAATTAGAAATCATCTGAAAAACACCCACAATCCTACTCCCTTAATTTCATTTAATGTCCTATGAATCTTTCCTTCACTCAAGGCTTTTGATCGATTCCATGATAAATTAAAAATATTATAACTATAAATAATCATCGTATTTATTATCCATATAAGGACGTTGATTCAAGAAACAATAATTATTACCTTTATATTGGTTCCCATTTATCATATTTTCATTTATATAGGTAATTATTCATCATTGTTGCCTTTATATAGGTACTAATTTAAATTTATGTGGCTCTTGATAACATTAATTTATGTAGTGCAATATGTAGATAGTCGTTACATAGGTCTGGTATGGTTAATTCTACCATTATCCAGCTTTAGTTACAATAACATTGCCTTCATAAGTTCTGAGTTACCTCTCCATAGGTCCAAATTATCAAAAAAAAATATCTAATTCTCATATACATAGAAATGTTTAATTATGGGAACCCTAAATCTCTTTTTTGTGAGTAAATTTTCATACAATTTCTTTAAAAATATTCATGTAATGAATTAACCTATGATAATCAAAACCACATAGTAAAAACATAAATTATCATATAGGTTGACCATTTAAGATAAATCCATTTCCTAAAATTCAATTAAATATCATATACACTCATAAATCCATTGTACATAGGAAAAAATTTTTCGACAGCCTATGTAGGATGAATCCCTTTGAAAAGTTTCTCTAAAATTAGATGCATATATGAAAATCCATCCATGTTTAAAAATTGTCTTGTGTGTTGGAAATTTTCTTTATCAATTCTTGACTCTGATTTAGAACTTATATATTATTTTAAATGTAACTTTAAAACCAATAAAAACATTCTAGTAATATAAAAAATTTTGGAGTAAATATGTTTTTCCAGCATATTTATATTTAACCATATCTAATAGTTTCCCAACATCTTAATTGTTCTTATCATGAGTCATATATTCCTCTACAACATTATTTTTCTAAAATATTTTATAAAATATCATTTCATCATGTCATTTGATATAGTATGCCGATAGGATCACAATAAGATAATCAATGATATGAACTTTTTTGTCGCATCTCTCACACACTTATTCCAATACAGTAATGAAATTATACAACATGCTACTTTTTTGTTGAGTAGAATTCTGATTATATTCATTTTTTTATAGATTTTATTCAACTACATTTTTTACTTTCATATATTCACATATATAAATATTGGATTCTTCTAAACCATAAAATATCTTAATTTTTTTTGTATCTTCGGAAAAACAAGTAATGACTATAATAGGCCAATCTTGTTCCTGAACAAAAAGTATATCCAATAGAAGTGGTCATCAAAAATTCATCGTTATGAATTCCTTTCTGAATTACTTTTTTTGTAAAAAAAATATAGTTAACCCAAAAAATTATTCGTTATATAAATTTATTTTGATCTCTTCTATTAACACACAAAGGTATTTTTTAAAAATTTATACATTATAAAAATAGATACTTTTAATGGTATTCACATGTTTGATTCAATTAATTCCTATAACCTTATGTAAGGATTAAAAAATTTATCCAAAGGAACCATTTTATTTATTAATAATTGGTGTATATTATTTTTTATTAGAATAAATATAAATTTTCACTTCATTTACAACACACTTTTGTTTTTTTGATCAATTTACAACTCCAAACATAGAATTTGTGAAATAATACAAAAAATTTGTTATATATCTTTCATTATCAAAATTAAAAAAGATGGAGGTTATTTTATTAAATTAATTAATTATTATATAATTAATTTTATATCCACGTGACTCTTTATAAGAATATTATGTAACATATTTTTCATCTATTGTGTCAACTATTACACTCTACTACATAACATCCATTACTACAATGAATATGTTATCACCACTATCACTTTAATAACAAAACCTCTAACTCTCATAACTTGATGAAACATCAAATTTTGATAAATAATTGAATTTTTATGATTGAAATAAACATACCCAATATTTTTTATAAAAACAAACCACTTAGGATTTTATTGGAATCCTTATTTGAAGAATCTTTAGAGGCCTCCACATCAATAAAAATCCTTCTTCTGTCCTTTTTAATTATTATTATATGGATTTTTATTATTAAAATTGATACACATTTGGGAACGTGTAATAGTGATAAATTATTTAAAAAAGTGATCTAGTGGTCCACACCATCCATAGACTTGATACAATTATTCAATATTTTTTTCAACCTTCTATAAATAATTTTCATATTTCTTATAATATTTTCTTAATTTATGGGGATGATTCACTGATCGTATCATGATTTACTATGTTATTTTCTCCCTTACATCGTTGTATTAAACTGAATTTGTATTTGTAAAATCCAAATATAATTACAAAATTAACTTCATTTTTGATTCAATTATATTTTTTATCACTGTTAAAAGAGAAATTTTACTTGTTTTGATAATTTCATTGAAGGTAGATGTGATTTGGAGGACCCATGATGATGTCAATGAAAAATGGGCCAAATTGCGCAGGATCCAAGAAAACTAGTAGATTAATTTGAAAACATCTATTAGACGAGGAATCCAAATGGTCTAAAATGTTGTGGAATGATTCATTATTTAATAGGGTAAATTATATCTCAAGTAACCTAATCCTGATTCTACTTCTATTGGGCCCATCCATACTTATTTTTCCAAGCCACCAAATATGCATAACGTCAAAAGTGGCATTCTATAATATGTCAATATCTAAAGTTGTGATTGTCTAAACGGTTCCAAAATTTTGTTATAGATAGTAAGGGTGTGAGGCTAAATCTTTTTATTTTAGTCAAACGTGAGATAAGACTGTCTGGCCATCGAAAATCATGCTCCAATTGGTTTCTCAAAATCACGAAGCTCATAACCACCTTCTAAAATGCCTATAAAATGGATGTTATGGCTCCCCATTTTCAGGTTCGCCCGAAGAGTGAAGTGCTTCTAATTTAGAGTTCTATAGGAGTCCTCTCTTTTTCCTAGAAGTTAAGGAGGCCCCAATCGGCATAGGGGGGGTCAAGAATGAAGATAGAATTCCACCTGAGGTTCATCATCCTCTCGATATCGAGCTAAACAGTGGATAGTCATTTTACGGAGCTATACACACTTGAGAAGGAGTTCCAACACTTTTTATTCTACTAGATTTGTGTAATTTTTGTGATAAATATTTCAATTATTTCTTATCTTAATATTATTCTACTCTTATTTCTTTTGTATTGTTAAAATTATGTAAAACACTTTTTATTTCAACACTCACTAGGTAGAGATTTCAATTGGGAATCTTGGGCTATTCTGATTGAACAAGACAAGAGTCCTATTTATCTCCCAAATAAATAATTTTTTTGAATTCTTTGGTAGCATTTATTTTTTTATTCTTGATACCCAAACCTTGAAAACACTATTATTGTGTCTAGGGGTGGTTCATGTAGCATCATTTAAGAGGTAAGAGGGAATTTGAGATCTTGACAACCCTCAACCAAAGAATTTAATTAACCATTTTTTATTTTTCCGAATGATGAACTAACCAAGAGGTATAGTGAACAAGAAATTATCTCCTTATCTCAAAATTCTCAAACACTACTTTTATTTATCAACTGTTAATCTCTTTATATCATGTCATTTTCTTTAAACTATTTTAAAACCACCACTTTTTTGTTCTTCTTAATAAAAACGAATATTCTAAACCCATCAAATCTCCTTGAGATATGACCTAGGGTCCTCTCTAGAATAAAAATAAACCTTAAAATAATAATCAATTTGACATGTCAAAACAGAGAAGTTAAATTTTGGCGCCATTTTTGGGGAGCACTTTGATTTTTAGTGTGTTTTTTATAAGATATTTGTAAATTTTGTGAATATATATTTAACTTTTCTATCCTTTTGTGTTCTGATTTATTTGTTTGGTAGGATTGGAACATGACACGTTCTAATCTGGGAGATTTAACTGATTTTGAACCCGAACCAGATATGATTCTATGTCATCAACACCGAGACACATAAGAGAACCCTTCAAAGGAGGACACACAAAACATCGACACTCTTCTTGATCCTTACTCACGTTATTCGAAAACCAACATCTAAACTAAAATAAATATTCATAACATGGCTGAAAAAAAATGTACATTAAAATAAATAACCTCATTTGATGTTGATATCCAACCCACTTATATCCAAATTCTAGGCGAGGCACCCAATTTTGAACGAAACTCTAGACTAATTAATTTATTGACAAGATTTCCTGGAAATTCTGGAGAAGATCCACATAAACACATAAAATAATTATATATTGTGGTTTCTACATTAAAACCTAAAATTTTTGATGAATAACATGTAAATATCAGATCATTTCCATTTTTATTAGAAGACTCTACAAAAGACTATCTTTACAATGTTAATTCACCAATAAGAGGTTTGAAAGACATGAAACAAATTTTCATGATAAATATTTCCCAGCCTTTCAAAAGGAAAAAATAAGTAAAGACATTTTTGGGATAAGACAATCTCAAGGGGAATCACTTCATAAATATTGAGAATGATTTAAAAGGTTATGTTCAAGTTTCCCACACCACCAAATAAGTGATCAACCTTTAAATCAATATTTTTATAAATGTTTAATTCATATTTATAGAAACATGATTAATCATTCTTCAGTTGGTGAACTAGTAGATAAGACCCAAATTTCTACTAGAAACATGATTTGGAACATGACAAAGAACACTCAAATATTTGGTACAAGGTCCAGTATACCCATTCGAGGTGTCCATGAGGTGCAAAGTACGGAAATTGAGAAAAAGGATGACACAATGTTTGAAGAGGTAAGTAATATTTTATGATAAATTTCTCTCTCCCAAGGGAAATATCAATATCCTCCTCCCATCCATTGTGGAATTTTCTCTTCTGAAACGAATTATTAAACCCAGTGGCCCCCAATTGAGAGAAAATTCTGAGAGTTGTTATGAAATCTTCCCCAGACTCCCCTATAACAAACCGTTTAGGAAATAACCATACTATCCATCCATATCTAGGTAGAAAGACAACCAATAATATAGTCAAGGGGGTATTCAAGCTACCTACATCATCAATGGAACCATCAAGGTCAGAGTAGTCATCCACCCCCACCACCCAAAAATTCCCAAACACCCTAAAGGAATTTCCAACAAACCCCTCCAAAACATGAGGCTAGCCTAGAAGATATGATGAAACAATTTCTTCGAGAAATATCCAATTCCGACAAACAACCCAAGAATCCATACAAACCTCAATACCCAATTAGGCTAACTACCTAACTCGGTGGGTGAAATTCAATGTCACAGGTCAGGTAAGCTACCTTCTAAACTAGTATTTAACCCTACGGATAAGAGCAATGTTAGTGTCGTCACCCTTAGAAGTGGAAGAAAACAAAAAAATCCAATGAATACTCTATTAGATTCATACCCTCCAATGGAAACCTCCATCCCAACCATTGAAAATATTCCAAATGTTGAAAACCCATGTCTTGAGAGAAGCCCTTACAATGGAATGAGTTTGTTTGATAATGACTCTCTTATCCCAATGATTCCCCTTCCATTTCCCCAAAGGGCCACTCAACCTATTAAACAAAAGGAAAAATAAATATATATGGAAATAATAGAAACATTAAAAAATTACAAGTAAAAATCCCCTTGATTGATGTAGTGAACAAAATTCCCAGATATGCAGTTTTTTTAAAGGAGATGTGTACAGAGCGAAGGGGACTTCCTAGAGACGAAAAGGTGAGTTTGGGAAGGAATTTTTTAGGATTGATAGATCCATCACATCCCACCATATTCTATGATCCTGGAAAATTCTCAATTCCATGCACCATACGGGGGTATTAATTTTCAAATGATATGCTTGATTTAAGAGATTATATAAATGTTATGCCTCACTCCATTTACTCTATATTGTAGGTCAGGGAACTGAATCCCACTAGAATTGTTGTTCCACTAGCTAACTGGATAACCTTACACCCCTCCTGTGTGTAATATGATGTTCTTGTGAGGGTTAAAATTTTAATTGTTCCTGCTAACTTTTATGTTCTTAAAATGGAGGATGATTGGATGAATGGACATGCCCCGATTATATTGGGGAGACCCTTATTGAAACCTGGCAAACCATAATTAATGTCCTCAATGGTATATTATCTATGTTGTTTGGTGGTGATAATATCCACTTAAATATCCTTGATTCCATGAAGCACCCCTCATAAGAACATTCCTTTCTCTTAGTAAATTCAATTGATGTACACGCATCTTTGGAAAATACTTCTTTTCATTCCCCCAATCCACGTTTTGATTTTTCATCCTTGATTGAATTCCTAGTTAATGAATCATGCATTGATTATTGTAGTTTTCTAGAAAAGTGTCGAGCATGTTTATTGATAGTTAATTTCTTGAACACTGAGGATCTAATGACCATCAATGATACTACTAAGATTGTAAAATCTCATTCCTCATCTCAGGATGATACCATTGAGTAGATAGATGAGATTAGTGACCTCTCAATTTCACACACACTCCCATGAATCCAAAATCCACCTCATTTGGAACTAAAACAATTCCCTCAATATTTAAAATATTCATATCTTGGTAATGGAAATGAGTTACTAATTATCATTGCAATTTCACTCCCTCCTAAGAGTGAATTGCAACTGGTTGAACATTTAATGGAATATTAGAAATTATTGGGATGGACACATGTTGACATTCCTGGTATTAGTTGATCCATTTTCACATATCATATTTTATTAAATGTTGAGGCTAAACCAATGAGGTAGGCACAACATATATTGAACCCAAACCTCCGAGAAGTTTTGAAAAATGGGGTTACAAAATTATTGGTTGCTGGAATCATTTACCCCATATCTGATAGCCAATGGTTTAGTAATATTTAAGTAGTTCCTAAAAACAATCATTACATTAATCAAAAATGAAAATAATGAATTGGGTCTAACTTGTGTGAAAAATAGTTGTTGTGTCTACATAGACTATCACCGACTAAACCAACACACTAGGAAGGACCATTTCCCATTTCCATTCATTGACCAAATTCTAGAAAGACTAGATAGAAAGTCCCACTACTATTTCATTGATGGGTAGTTTTGATGCATTCATATCTATATTTCTTCTGAGGATGAAGAAAATACTACCTTCACTTGCCCCTTTGGCACATTTTCATAAAAGAGGATTCCATTTGGTTTGTGAAATGCTTTTGGTACATTCCAAAGATAAATGGTTAGTATTTTTTTGATTACCTAGAGAATTTCATGGATGTTTTCATGGATGAATTCACTTTTTATGGATCATATTTTTATTAATGTTTGGGTAGTCTTCGTTTAGTCCTACATCGCTGTATTGAAAATAATCTCGTATTAAATTATGATAAATGTCATTTCATGGTGTGACAAGGTATAGTTTTGGGGAATGTCATTTATGGGGATGTTATAAAAGTATATAAACAAAAATTGGGTGTCATTTCTTCCCTACCATTCCCCAAAAATGTAAGCGATGTGTGGTCTTTCTTGGATCATACTGGATTTTACTGTCGTTTCATTCGTGATTTTAGTAAGATTTCACTCCCCTATCCCGGTAACTCCAAAAAGAAAAGGAATTTTTTTTGATAATGAATGTGGGGAAGCATTTAGTAAGTTAAAATTAAGTCTCATGTCACCCTCGGTAATCCAACCACCTCTGTGGAATTTACCATTTGATCTCATGTTTGATGCCTCTAAATATGAAATTGGGAAGTATTGTCACAAAGGGTCGAACGAACTCCACATGCCATTTCCTATGCGTATTATACTTTGGACCCTACCCACAAAAACTACACCACAACTGAAAAATAATTTCTTTCCATTGTGTTTGCCTTGGAAAAATTCAGGTCATACCTTTTGGTGTCCAAAATCATCGTGTTCTCAGACCATGCAGCCCTCTGGTATCTCCTTATGAAACTTGAAGCCTAGCCATTTCTCATTCACTGGATGATCCTCCTTCAAGAATGTGATCTAGAAATTAGAGATGAAAAAGGAGTAGATAATGTAGAGGCTGACCATATTAGTAGGATACCCCCATCCTCGGACATTGAATCATCCCCCTGTATTCATTTAAACAACATGTTTCGAAAGGAGAAATTGTACCGAGGGAAAGATGTTATTCCAAGATATGCTGAAACTGTAAATTATTTGGTAGCATCACTAATTCCTACTGATTTCAATAAAAACAAAGATATTCATCCCAAACATGAGTCTCTTTGGTATATTAGGGATTCCCCTACCTCTGGCACACATTTATTGATCAAGTCCTTAGGCATTGTGTCCCCAATAGCGAGTCTCACTCCGTCCTTAGATTCTGCCCCTCTTGTCTGTGGGGGCCACTTTGGTCCCCAATAGACTGCTCGCAAATTCCTTGATTCTGGTCTCTTTTGGCCAACACATTTTTGGGATGCCAATGATTTTTTTAAATCTTGTCCTATTTTTCAAAGAATGCGTAATGTCTCTAAAATAAATGAAATTCCACAACAACCATTGCTCTTTCATAAATTTTTTTCTGTTTGGGGTATTGACATTAATGGGCCATTTCCCAATTCCTTTGGAAAATTGTACATTCTTCTGGAAGTCTATTATGTGTCAAAAGGGTTTGAAGTGCGATCCATAAGGACTAATGATTCTAAGGCAGATTTAGAATTTTTGAGAACTCAAATCTTTTGTAGTTTTGGCTTACCTAGGTTCCTCATCAGTGACCAAGGTTCTCATTTCTGCAACTGAAAAATGAAATAAATTTTATGTAGGTATGGGGTCAGTCATAGAGGGTCTACGACATATCACACACAGACTAATGTTCAATAATAAGAGTTAAATAGATAAGTAAAAAAATTCTTGAAAAAATAGTTCAACTTAATAGAAAATATTGGAGTCTTAGACTTGATGATTTTTTATGGGCTTACATTACTGCTTTCAAAACTCCCATTGGCATGTCACCATATCATCTTGTGTTATGAAATATTTGTCACATGCCTATTGATATTGAGCACCAGGACTACTAGGCTATCAAACAATTAAATACTAATCTTTCTGGTCCAGGTGCTCAATTGAAATTGTTGATTCGAGAGATGGAGGAAATGAAAAGAGATGCATATGAGCACTCTATGATTTATAAAGAGCAAACCATGGCTGCCCATGGTCGTCTCATACTTCATCGTCAGTTGCATATTAGGAATATGGTCCTAATATATAATGGAAGTATGAAGTTTCATCCATGTAAGCTCTGTTCCTACTAGTTTGGACCATACACTGTTACAAACGTCTCTCCATTTGGTGTTTTCCCTGTTCAAAATGATGAAATGAAGAAAACGATAACTATCAATGGGAAGCATGTGAAGCACTTCCACGATGTATTTCCAGAGTCCCCAACGGAGGAAATCCATGTTCACGATGTTTTCTATGAATAACACCCACATGGTTTTACCCTTCCTTCAACATTCTGTTTTATTACAGTGAGGAAACTGCACACTTTAGGTGTGGGGGCAGATATATTCATGGGTTAGTTGTAAATTTTCATCATCTTTATTTTTTTTATCTTTTTAGCGTTCAGAATTGTAATGTTACATTCCCCCTTACCCCTCCTAGATTTTGTGCCATAAAATTAATTTTTAATGTGCACTTTATCAAAGAAAATTGATTCCTATTTAATCATATATGTTATTGAAAATTCTTGTGGAATTTTAATATTTCTTGTTGTTTAATCATTCAAAAGTAATTATAAAGAAATGTGTATTTCAACAGGAATTCAATACTATAGTGTGACATTATTTTAAAATTTAGTTGTTTTTCAATTATATAAATGGTTGTATTATTTTTAAACCATTGAGTAGAATGGTTCCCTTTTGCGAATATTTTAATGGAAAATTATGTCACATAATCTCTCCAAATATTTTTACACCCAACCATGATATTTCAAAATTTCTTACTTAATGGAAGGTAAATATAAGTTAGGTTTATTTTTCTCTACATTACAAAATCATTTTTCCATACATTCCTTCCTTATCTGATCAATTTCATTACTATACCAGATTAACCTATGAGTGTGTGCCTGTTATCCGACTATTGTACACCCTCAAAAAATTATTGGTTTTTATATTGGGTAGGCCAAAAACCATCCATCCCAAACCTTTGATATAGTTATAACTATTACAATTAGTGTCGTGAGTAGATAAAACATGGGTTGGGAGAAGAGTGTGAGATTTTTTCCCTGTAAAACATTTGAAAAAAAATAATAAATGTGGGGAGTGATGAAATGTACAACATATGGGGATATCTAGGTCAGTAACTTATGGTTTGACTTCTGGGAATTCTTTTGTGAGACTATCCTGAAATTTGATTGCAAAGGTTGTGGGGAATGTTTTGTGGAAAGGATCTTGTAAGTAGACAATTATTGAAATTACTTATATTTACTTAATGTAAAGTGGAGAGAATCACATGAAATTGTTGTCACAGACACACATGGAGAGTTAATGACATGATTCTCTTTTGAATTGTTTCTTTGATTGGTATCATGAATCTCCTATAATCTCATTTCGATAAAAAAATTTATATGTACTTTTCAATGATCGTTGAGAATAACTCCTCAGTTTGATTTCTACTTTGATAAAATTTCTATCAAGAATTAATTATCATTGAATGTTAAGTCTTTATGAAGTTTGAAATATCTAAATTCCTAATGTTTTTAATTATGACTTTTCCTAGGAGTGAAAATGTTCAGATGTGAGGGTGGGATATTACCATAATTCACTGTATCATTTTCACCCATACAAAATTGTATTAAATTGAATTTTTATTGTACATTACAAATATAATAACAAAATTAAATTCATCTTCGATTAAATTATTTTGTGTTTATATCTATTAGAAAGGTAAATGTTACTTGTTTTTACAATTTCATTGATGTTAGAGGTTATTTTGAAGACTCAGGATGAATTCCCTGAAAAATGGACCAAATTACATAGGATCAAAGAACACAAGTATATTAATCTGAACAGTTCTTTTAGATCGAGCATCTAAATGGGAAGAATTTTTGTGGAGTATTCTAGTATTTAATTTGATACATTTCATCTCAAGGAACCCAATCCTGATTTGGCTTCTAACGGGCCCATCTGAACTGATTTTTCCAAGCCACCAAATATGCCCAAAGTCAAAAGTGGTGTTCTATTATATGTCAATATCTTGAGGTGTGATATTCAAAATGGTGCCAAAAATTCTGTAGAGATAGTCAGGAAGTGGGGATATAACGTTTTAGTTTTTTAAAATGTGAGATAAGAATGTTCGGCCCTCGATAAAAATGAACCAATTGGTTTCGCGAAAACAGGATGCTCAAACCCAACATCCACTTTGCCTATAAAATGGCAGCTTGGGATCGCCCTTTTCAAGTTTTTCCAAGGAGTGAAGTGATGCCAATTTGGAGTTCCTTATGAGTCCTCTCCTCATCCTATAAGTTCTTGAGGCCCCTATCCTCATAGGGGGGGTCAAGAATGAAGATGGAGTTCTACCTGAGATTCATCTTTCTCCTGATGTCAAGCTAAATGGTGAACGGTTATTTCAAGGGAGCTACACACACATGTGTGGGAGTTCTAGAACATTTTATTGTACTAGTTTTGTTTAATTTGGGTGCTAAATATTTCCCTTATTTTTTATATTGACATGATTCTCCTCTTATTTCATTTATATTATTAAAATTAAGTTAAACACTTTTTATTTTAACACTGTTTGGGTTGAGATTTCATGTGGGAATCTTGGGTTGTATCAGTTGGACAAAACAATAGTCCTATTTATCTCACACATACATATGATTTTAGTATTCTTTAGTATCATTTTGTCTCTATTATTTATACCCAAACCTTGAAAACACAATTTTTGTTTTTAGGGTTTGTTCTTTGAGCATCGTTTAAGAGGTAAGAGGGAAGTTGAGATCTTGACAACCATCATCTAAAGGATTCCATTAATCTATGTTTATTTTTAAGAATGATTAACTCACCAAGATGTGTAGTGAACTTGATATGATCTCCTTATCTCAAAAATCTAAAACACCTATTTTATTTTTCTACTATTAAACTCTTTAAACCAAGTCATTTTAATTAAACTATTTTAAAACCACCCCTATTTTAGTACATCTTATTAAAAACGTACACTCTAAAACCATCAATGCTCCTTGAGAGATATCCTAGGGTATTCCCTATACTATAAATAACACTTAAAATCATAATCAATTTGACATGTCATGAAAACATGATCATTCAACCCTAAAATTATTCATCCTATATAATCAAGTACATATAATTATTTTCAATTAAAACAATATCTACTTTTTAAGATATACAACCCTCCAAAATTACAACATTTTACCAAAAAATCATACTTTCTTTTGAGAACTACTAGTTTTCCTGATTTTGAGACATGTTCTCCTTTCATCTCTTGATCATAGGTTTAAATAAATTTTACTAACTAATATTTTAATAAAATCCAAAAATCTTCCTCTTTACTCAAAATATTTTCATTAAATTATTTACATCACTATTTTTTCAAATTTCTACGTTCATGTTTTCATTCGATGAATATTTAGATTTTTAGAAATCATCTCATGTGGTTAAATATATGACTTTATTCCTTTATGAATTTCGATCAACCTTTTCAACAAAACATTCAATACCTTATTCAACTTTTTACAAATATATTTTTTTAGCCACATGATTTTCATCATTATTTATAACTTTAATTATTTCCATTATCTTCTCTTTAGGAGTTTATCTACCATCATACACGTAATTTTGTAATTTAGTTTTTAATATTTTTCAATTCATTTTTATAAACTAAAAAAATCAACAAGTTTATGAACCATAATATTTTTTTTACTCTATATTCAATTTAAAATTTAAAATAATTATCTTCAGTGAGAAAATTATTCATGTTACCAATCATATTATTGAGATTTTAATCCTTTTTTGTATGAATATAGTAATTATTTAATTATAATTGATTATATTTCCCAAATTTTTTGTTCCCCTTATTAAATTTTTAGATCTTATAAATATAATATTTCAAATCACAATTCAACATGAACTAAATTTCTATTTCTTCCACACTTCATTCATCATTAATTCCCTAAATAATGAACACTTATATATTTACATTCCCAATCAATAGGGTTTTAGGAACAACATTGTAAATCTCAACTTCATTTTAATCCTCACTACCATCATTATCCTCAAAGATGGATTATAAATATTAATTATTCATTTCCAAGATGTTATTATCTTCACCTATGCAAAAAAAATTGAATTTTCCAATCTTAATTGTTTCTTAATTGAAAATTTTCTTATCTTCTAATTATCATCCTCAATATCTTCTTATTCTTTCAAATATTAACAATTTTAAATGCAATTCCTAATGGATCTACATTTCCAAAACATCAATGGTATCATTCATTTAGAAATTTTATTTCCATCTTCTAATATTTGATCAACTGAATTATATGAATTTATCAAACTTCTTTTAAACATATTCTTCTTTACTAGAACACCATTCTCCAATAACATTTATTACTACTCGTCTCTTGATTCAAATATTTAAAGGATATATCTGTACTATAATTTCTATTATTCTTAAAATACTACTCTCTCTTGCCATTATAATAGATAAAAATGCTCTAAAAGTAATTTAATTGAATTGTATCCTAATTTTTAACAATTAGTGGTTAAACCATTATATCAAATTTGTCTAGAAATATATAGAGAATATTTTCAACGACCATATTGTGTTTCTACTTCTCACCAAATCCTAAGATAGTGCTCATAATTTCATTAATACCATTGAATAAGTGATTCACTATTTTATCAGTATACATCATTAGATATTCCTATTTCAATCTCCAAATATATAGTTTGGAATTCCATACGTTTACATTTAATTTAGATTTTTTTCTAATTGATCAAAACTATATTTCTTCCTGATTCATATTAATTCATCAAACAAATTTCTTGAGTGGAATGACAATATTAAATTACTAACATGGGGAAAATTCTCCAAAATTTATCGTATTTATTACTTTCATAGTATCCCAATCAACATGGGTAATAAAATCATTAGTAGAATCCTGTTAAATATTGAGACTGACAGGAAAATAGATATAGTAGAATAAAATCCTTCAATATGTATAAAACATTTCCATAGAATGTGGAAATACCCTATAAATTCATTGAATTAATATGATCTATATACCAAATATAAATTCATAACTCTAAAAATTATTCCTAGAGTAACATTTATCGGAAAAACCTCAAAATAGAATATCATCATCAATGAAAATATGGATGCTATAACTCCAATTGATATGAACACAGTAAATAGTGTTGGTTCACTAATAGGGGTGAATCGGTGAAAATTAATTTTTCCCTTAAATGATATCATCGTAAATGAACCACCTCTAATTATTATAGTGAAGGGTCTCATTGTTAAAAATATTTCATACCAATGTAAATAAACTAAGAACCCCTTATATATAAGTTCAATTACTTAAAAGGATCTTTCATATCCTTAGCATGATCCAAAAATATATAATATCACAAAGTACCCTAGAACCACCACTTGGATTCAAGGATTAGTGTATATCCAGGAATAATAATATAATAATATCACAAATTACGTCCCCTGATACGTATCTCTAATATTTTTATGATTTTATAATCTTTTAATGTGTTAGGATTTATTATTCTTTTTATAAGTTTATTATCTCCCAAAAATATATAGTTCACTTGAACGTCATCAATATATAATAGTTGTGAATTCTTTCACACTTCTTAAACATATAAATAAATAATGATTCTTTAAACACAATTACTACACTAAAACATCATTTTTACACTTCTTCTTCTTCCCCTTCTCTTTAAGCCTATTATTCCTTAATTTCAAAAGCAATATAAGAAAAATGTTAAATTTTATACACTACTGCAACAAATTTCCCTCTTAAAAATTGAATTTCATATTTGAAATTTTATAATGTATCTAATTTTAATAACATATCATTCAATTTGGATCTCTCAAATCATCAAAAGTATTTTACGTAAATTTTATTTATTTTAGGTCATTGTTAAAATGATATTTGATCCCTTTGAGTATTTTATAATAATGTAAATAATCAATTAGTTTTAATTTGAGTGATTTTATTTCTATAAAAACGAATTTAAAAGAGAAAACCAATTCATATAATATAATAAAAAATAAATATTTGAAATTTATCTAATTTTTGTGGGATTTATCATACTTTTGAAAAATTTACCTTAAATAAAAAATATTTTTCTTCTATTGTGAAGATAGAAACATTCATGAGAAAACATAAAGTAATAAAAACTAAATAAAATACCTTATGTTTGAAGATAAAAACTTTTTAATATGAAATACATAACCATTTTTCTACCCTGATCATATCAATAGTAATAATCTTCCTTGATTCCTCTGAAAAACTCTAGTATTCATTTAGATAGCAAAAGATCTCCAAAAAACCTTTACATAATATAATAAGGATTATTTTTTATGATTTTTGACATGATTTATGTATATCCATAAATTATAACACATAAACATATCCACTCTATTCTCTTCACATTTATTATTACCAGTAACAAGAAACCATGTAATGATTTATTACGCAACTAATGATTTTATAAAAATCTCTGAAATGTCAAAAATATTCAAAAAATATATTTTAGTAACAAAATTGTTGGTTTCTATACATTTTATATGTGGCTCTGAATGGAGAGAGTTTTCACATGGTAACATTAATACCTCCCTTGAGGGATATCTCTATCTCTACTGAGGGGAGGCTTTGGTTTCATATGGTGTTGCCATTCTTATTGGGGATCCATTCTTAGAATTGTTCATTCACCCTATACTAGATAAAAATTAGTTAAATGTGTATTTTTCCAAGGTATATGTTTTCATGACCTTCATATATCTTAAATACACCTAATTTACATTAATTCACCATGGTTTTGACTCCAACATTTATTTTACAGAGTGTTTATAAGGCTTAAGGATATATGTGTGAATTATAGTGTCTCTTAGTTTTTCCATGTTAAATATAGAAAATATTTATGTCACCTCTCCCTATATTGGATTCCAAGGGTTCTTTTTATAGACCAAAATATTTTTAGGAACCCATACCATCATGTAACCACATGAATCCTTTTAGGTACCTAGCTATTGTAGGAACACATAAAAGTATTTTATGTAAGGGATAGAGTGTGGACATGTAAATTTTAAATGAGGCATGGTGTGGGATTTTATTTCAAGTGAAAAGTGATGGATCATGATTAGGGGTGAAAACATTCATTGGATTTGTGGTTTTCTTGGTATATTAAGGTGAAAAATGAATATGTATGATAATGGATTATATAGGTTTCAAATAAAATAGGAAATTAAGATTCCTGAATACTTAATGAACATCGTAATATTAATCATAATTATTAAAGATTTATAGCATTTTCCTTGAATAAAATTTAACACTAAAAATTTGTCTATAAAACATTATATTTCCATGAGACCTTGTAGAAATATTTTCAATTCCATCTACATATGAATTTAGATCATTGAAAAATTCAAAGTCTATTTTTATCTCACTATCATAAATATATTTTTACACCATATTTTATTATATATTGTTTCACATAACTATTAATTTTCTATCCTAGGGTATTACCCATTATCCATTGTTTCCATTAGGTTAATTCACAAAGGTACTCTTTTTTTCTGAATGCAATATGGTTTATATAATTAAACATAATGAATAATTTTCATATCAAGACATAAATTTATTGTAAAATATATTTCACATCATATTATATCACATAGGAAATCAAAATTATCTTTTTAGTTGGTACATGGTTAAGTGTTAATGCCGCTATATTCAAATCATCACCCAAAATACATAATATAATACTTGAAAGACTTATGAGACTATTCATCTATCTCACCGTGTTAATAAATGTTTAATACCTACTTTTACTAACACCTTTACTTTAATTTGTATAAGGGTATATTATTATTGAAATAATATTCACTTAATACATAATGATTGAGGAATTCTTATTTAATATATTCACTACCTCACCCACCAAAATCATCATTCATATTCTTACCAATAACATTATCTAATTACCTTTTACATTATTAAATCTCATAAGAGAATAGAATGATTTGTTTTTGAATTTACTTATAATTCCTATTTTAAATAGTTTACATATATCTTATTTGGAAATTATTATGGACTGTCTTTATCACCTTTAGTACTGAAAGGTGACATGATCCTTATACCATATAAAACAATTTTTCAAATACATATTGGTTTTATCTTAAAAGATTATAGACACCATTATTGGTATACACTTTACATTTATATTTATTTTTACATTACAAAGTATTATCTTATCACAAATGGGTATTAATTTATTCTATTGTATTTTATTCATCATCGAATTCATAATATATCATTGGTTGATTTATAATTAAACAATTATTCAAGTATGGTATTCTAATCATTTTTTTTCAAAACATGAAATAAAATCTCATTATTTCTATACATGGAACCTAAATTACATGTTTCGTAACACCCAAAACATAAGCATTGTTTTCAAATATATTAATCATTCCACATGACAATGTGATGTTATTATATACTTTAGATTATGAATAATTCATGTTTCATTAGTGATTAAGTGATTAAATTAAAATAGTATAATTTTTCAGTGAATATTTGTCTCCATTATTTGTATAAAAAAATTTACGTTATAAAATATATATCTACTATGCAATTTCTAAAATTTAAATATTACTTGAAATGAGAAATATAATAGAATTACAGGGTTCTTATTTCTTCATTTTTAGATTATTGTAAGTCTTCTTCATGTGACCTTTCTATCCACATGTGAAGAAAATGGCATCCTAATCATGTTTCTCCAAATTAATATTTTTTATTTAAATTACATTGTGAATGGGTCTTTAAAATTTCAATTTCCAATAGTTTTTTATAATTATTTTTTTAATATAAGGTAAAGAAAATGTTCTTTATATACTTATCAAATTTGTAATGATTTTCAGAAATATATTCAACTAATTTCCCCATTTTTTTCATTTTATAATTATAAAAAAATGAGTAAATAGGTAATAAATATAAGATAATTATATTTTCAAAAAATTATCTATTTAAAAATAATCCATACTCTACCCATCCGTAAATGTACTCTCTCAACTTGATTACATGATGAATAACCTGGATTCCATCTTCCTTAATACATGTTTTTATTATAATAATAATCTCTTTTTGGTCTTGATTCACTTTAACTTTAAATACATATTATAGATTTTGTAACCCCTATATATTTTATCAACTTTTGTTATTAAATTTAATTTCATTGATAGCTTTTCCTACATGAAATACCAATTTTTAATGAAACACTACATGCTACTAAAACATTACTATTTAATACGATAGTTATTAGATACCCTTTAAAATGAAGTGTACAAATATAATTAACTACAATATTTATACATATGTTTTACATAAGTATATAAAATGAATTATTTTATGAACAACTATTTATGAACCGTTTGAAAATAAAGGATATCTTTTTAAAAAAGCTTTTTCACTACACAAAATTGTATTTTAACTAAATAATTAAAAATATACCTATTTTTTAATTATTTAAATGATATTTTTATATTATATATTCATTAAAAGTTTCAGAATTCCTCTTATGTGTTATCTAGACAAGAGATAAGAATAAATCCAATTTTATGCCTAAAACTTTTGTTTTTCTAAAAAATAGTTTTATCACATTTTGAACACTTATTTTAAAATTATTTCTCAATATTTTATGACAATTATATAAAAAATAAATTTATATTTTGAAATCATAATTAATTTTTTAGAGTGTATTTTTGATAATTTTATTTAGAAGTTACAAAATTTCAGTGAATAGTAAAGAAATATTTTTTTAAAAGAATTTGATTTTTGTATATAGAATTTAAAGACCAAATAATTCATTATGGATTTAAAATTAATTTTACTTCGTTTATATATTTATTAAGACAATTTTTTCAATTTAATTATTTTTATATATAATTTTGATATAAAAAAATTCTATTTGAAGATTTTCTCTTTGGAAAACCACTTATCAATCGCATCTACATGTATAATTTTAAATTACATTATAAAAATGAGGTGAATTTAAATTTCAATAATAGATTCCATAAAATTATTCATAATAATTTAAATAATTAAATTTTTTAAACCTAATTTTTATTTTAAATGTTTAGTAAAGACATTGAAAATTAATCATCACCTATTTAGTTAAACCAGGTTTATTGGGGATTAAACTAAAATGGTAAGGGGTAAAATGACATAGAATATTTTACAAAAACAATTTTATAGACGTATTTCAACATTATAACTTGTAATATTACATAATTATTTTTTTTCTTTTCATGCAGATAAGAATATTATAATTTATTCTTTTCAAAAATTTCATGTTTGTCCTCTCCCCCTTATAAATAGTCATCACGTCTCCACCTCCATTCACACATGAAAATTCCATAGATTCAAAAAATAATTAACCAAAGGTATTCATTAATTACCTACCAAAATTATTTATTTATTATTTTATTCTAATGTTCTCCTGATAAGAATTTATGTATAGTCCTAAATAGGCTCTCTAGAGAATACATAAGATTCATAAACATGATATTTTGTTTTATTTGTTAGTCCATCACATGAAATAATATTAAATAATGATAATATAATAACATAAGTATCCTAAATATAATTATATTTTCTAAATTTAATTTAATGACATAATTAATTATCCTCTTCCCCAAAATGGGAAACAAAACTGTTGGTGGTGTTTAATCCACGAACAACTGCCTCGCGAACTGATGTTATATATTCCCACAAAAGCATATCATATTTGAATATAGTGGTGGATTTATTTAATATATATATATATATAAGATATTTATGATATTATTAGGATTTTGGGAACAATATATCACTTATTACTTCTTAAATTCCATTCTGTAGGGATACAATAGGGTGACTCATGTGTATAGTGGACTTCCGCCTCATGAAGAGATGTGATTTGTTTTTCACTAATTCAATGGATATAAGGTGATAATAATTATTCTGATTAATATATTTGATATAAATTAAATCACAATTAATCTATAAATTTCATATATTATTTAGCTTTCATTATTTTGATCCATCGAGAAAAGGGAAACAACGTTTATGCGTATATACATTCTACCGTCTCTAGGAATAGTGTATTCCATTTTATGTCTCTAATATTTATATATTACTATAAATACTTCTATAATTAATATATATCTTTATATCTATATATTTTTTAAAAATATATATATGATAGAACCAGTACAATAATTGAGGTATTGAAAAAAAAGTTATAAATTTACAAAAAAAATGAATCAATTATTATCACAAATGTGATTTTAACTAGTAATTGTTACTAAACAGGTAATAAAAGGTCATTAGTAAATCATATATGGAATGATAAATAAGACTATGGTTTTTTAATATGTTTATATGAAATGTTAATTTAATTTTTAGTTTTTTCAAACGTGTTTGCTGGAATTAAATAATTAAGGTAAGGGTAATTCCCCCTAAATAATATTCCTAGGGGAATGTGTTATATAAAAAAATTATCCTCTTTTATGATGATTATTTACATCCCATATTACATTTTATATAATTTATTTATTTATTATCATGATATACAATGTTTTATTTAATTTTCTTCTTTCATGCGTCTTATAATTCATAAGATACCCAAGTTCAAAGAGTTTTATGTTACAATCTCATTGTTTATTTTGGTTATTTATAAATAAGTTTGTGATATTAAAATATTGCGACAGAACTCTCAAAATAATATATATTTTATTATAATAGATTTATTTCATGTTTTCCATTTATTTTGTTCTCCTTGTGTACAATATTTTACAAAGTAATGTTTTTAAAGAAAACTTACATTATTTCTCTCCCCACCTAAAAATCATTCTATTAAAAATTCATGTTTTCAAAAAAAATCCAAGAATTTTTTAATGTTACTATTTTTTAAATGTCATTTTTACCCATTTTCAACATTTAAAAAATGTTTAAAATGAATATTCATGACATTTTATGAAGAATTATTGTTTGTAATTAATAGAAAATGTGAAAGGAATCTTTTTTTAGTGTGTGTAGTGTGAATGGATATTTCCAATATCAATACCAATGTATTTTGTATATATTACTTTATATGTTTCTAATGATATTTTCAAATAAGATTAATTTCAGAATGTTTTCAAATATTTTGGTTTTGAAAAATTATATTCAAAGTGGAATGTATATTTTCCTAAAGAAATGTTTTAAATGATCCTTAAATATTCCATTATTAGTTTCAAATATTATATTAAAATATAATTATTTTCAAAAAATATTATGTTTTAGAATTTTTGCTAAAATTTTTAAATTGTATTATCCTCAATAAATGTTTTAAAATATCTTTGAATATCCCTTTATATGTTTACAATGCTAGATTTAAAGAATTTTTTTAAATGTTTTTTTATAAATAGTGTTTTTCAATGTATAAAGACTATATTCTTAAAGAAATATTCTATGTGATCTTCAAAAATAATATCCCATCTAATATTAAATCATTTTATGCAACTTTATCTTTACTAGGGATATAATCCAATGATAAAAACATTAATATTTCTCAATATAGTGACAGTTTATGAAAAAATTATGCTTATGTAACATGATTCTTTTTCCACATGTTATGATATGATGAAAGGATAAAGTTATTATTTAATATGTTTCCTTTATAGAGGATATGATATGATAATTTTTTTTAAACCAGTTTCTTTTCATTGGTTTTGATATGATGAAGTTTTTATGAATCCTATTTTGTTCATGAGTTATGATGTGATAGTTTTTTTAAGATCTTATGGAACACATACATATAATTTTCTTTATGTGATAGTTGGGACATATATCTCCCTCCAATTAATTTCATAAAAACTAATATTTATTGTGATAAAAAATATTGGAAAGGGGTATAAACCTAGTTTATTAAGGGAATTTTTATACATTGATAATTTTGGGGCTAGAAAATTACTAAAATAATGGTTTTGGGAATAAACCCATTACACTATGATATCCTTTCCATTGATACTTGGCTTCTATGAAATGAAACTCTATGATTTTGTTTATGCCACAATTGTATTTTTCAAGTGAATGTTTTTCTCTAATGGATAATATTATTTGTCAATATTATGATTCATATCTGACAAACTTCCTCGATTTATTCCATGACTCGTGTTTATGATCTATGATATACAGGGTATGGTTTCCAACTATTATTATCATCTTCTCATACCATTATTCTCATGGTATTATTATATTTCTATTATTTACACTCCCTGATCATCTAATATCAATCTTTATAATTTTCAATTTCACCCAGGTAATGAAAAGATTATTTATGTTATGTCTAAGGAGTTTTCTTGTTATGAAGAACTTAGTGGGAGATGATATAGCTCACTTATGACCTAGTGTTTTGTGTTTCCAATATTTCAAAGGCATTATAACTTTACAATTTATAGGAGTGAGTTTTCATAAATTAATGAATATTCATCTAAAAATATGTAATATCTATTTATAATAAGTTTGGGCTTTTACATTTGGTAAAAAAGGTTAGGTTTAGTTAACCATTTCAAAATATAATGGGAAATCCTTAGATAGATCCCTAGGGATATTTCTAGGAATACTTTTAAGGATAATTCTACTTATAATAAAATATATTTGAATATATTTGAAGGAAAGAGTGTTTGGATTCCTTATAATACATCATGAGTATGGATACTACATGTGGATGTGGATCAGGGGCAATTATTCCTAGGGGTAATAAATATAAGAAAGGCACATTGGACTTGGATTGAGTATTACCAAGTACATCACAACACTCCCTACTACACACCTAGTATAACACTTCAATAGTATATTACATGTAAATTGACAAACTGATTATGAACCATAAATAAGTATTTAATTAATGACCATGATTGACTTAGGATATTCTTAATGTGACACAGATTTTAAAAAAGGTGACATGATTAAGAAATCATATAAGTGATTATTCATTATTATTTGGTTTCAAACTATGAGTACTAATACTCACACAATGATTTTAGTTTTAGTGTATGGATTAGTCATGACAAAATCACGTTGATTATAAATGTAATAGACAATGTAGTGATTATATTCATGAGGAACAAAAATTTATGGTAGCTAGAATGTAAAATATAATTTCTATGATCATAAATCATTTTCAATCTATTAATGATACTAAACATCTAAATGATAATATGAGGTTACAAATGTAAATGGATTCCTTCATGATGAAACATCCACACTCTATTAGAAGTTAGGTTGATCTATTAGATACTAAGAAAAGGATCAGTGCCACTAAAACATAAAATTAGTTCTCTAATGATTAGAACATCAAAAAATAATTTTGGTGGTCTATCATTTGGAAGTATAAATTTATAAATGGTGGAATCTCATCAAGGATATGATGAAAAAAGATAATGTTGACTCCATGGGTTGGTATGAGTTTAAGAACATGTTTTATAATAAGTACATCCCTCTTTTTATTTTTTTGAAAATGGATTTTTTATACTTTAAGATAAAGTATAAGGATGATAAATCTGTTATTACCTATGAGGATAATTTTACAAGACATGTGTGTTTTTCTTCTAGAATTATCATCCAACCTGAATGTAAGGATGACTAACTCTTCGATCGATTAAGACTAAGTCTATGAATGGAATTATCCAAAAGGGAATTTGGTAGCTATTAAATTTTTTTGATGATATCACATGGTGGAAATAGAAATGGTAGTTTCCCATAAATCTCATGGTTTTGATATGAAAATAAATATTGTGTTTTAGGTAAACACTAAGAACTATGGATAGAAGAATATGATATTTCTTTCATGATAAAAGTGTGGTATGAAACGTGGAGGATATTATCTAAATGTGACTAGTATATTTTTTATGTGTAGAAAGGAATCTCATCGGGTAGTGTAATGTTTAAATAATGGTTCAATGCTATCCAATAATTAAAACAAAGAGAAATATACATATAATTCATAGCCCAAACACTAGTGATTCAAGTTCTTAGTGTTTAGGAATTATACAAATAAATTCCCCAATCAAAGGGATATTAGGGATGATAATCCACAAAATCATTTTAAAATAAAGGATAAATGGAAATCTTACATAGTCACAATGGAAAAAGTGATTCATTATAATTATGGGATAATTATTTGTCACACAATAAATGAGAATTTCATGTTAAATTTTAAATGAACGAGTCGTTTGAAAAATGTATTGGTAATCCTTTAGTGAAATTTTATGTGATTCTAAGAATTGTTTATCTCTCTCAACATGGAATATGAAATAATAAAATCACATTTGATATCCTATTTATTCATGTAGTAATCTAATCTTCCAATGGAAATTTTATTTATAGGATATAAAATTATTTAAGGAGTGAATGGTTGAATTATTTTTTGTAAGTATATTCAAGAATTATTTTTTATAAGTACTTTACCAATGGTATTTTGGTTATAATAATCATGAAGAATATAAGAATTATGTTAATTTTTGAATCACATATTTCTCCATTTAATATTATCTTATGGGTTAAGGATACCATCATGGGTTTATGACTTTATGTTTGATTATAAGTTTAAAGTCTTTGAAACCCCTTTTGAGGTCTTATTTGATGAGTATTTATCACGATTTATGATATTTTGGGAGACAACAATAGAAATAAATTCCTTTGAATATGATTTAGTTAAAAGGTTATCTAAGGTAGAAATATTTATATTTTCGGATAATACTAATGGAATTGGTATCTTTTATTGTTTATCAAATATTTTATGTTGAGGAATATATAGGTTATTAAAACATTGGAATTATATTAATATAGTTTTGAAAAAATGATAACGTTCATGACTGGTGACGACCTGTCACATCTATCAATTCCATAGGGATTGAATCAACAACTAAAGAATGACAAGTTTATCATGGCTACCACTAGCCTAAATAAACTTGTAATTCTAGTGGGTCAACATAATGTTATATATTACTAATTATTTCTATCTGTGTTTGTTATGTCATCAAGTTAAAATTGAGAAACAATTGTTTAAGGGGATTGTCCAAACATTATTGATACCAGCAGGAAAATGGGAAAACATCACCATGGATTTGTTCATCGGACTCCCCAAAACATATAAATGGAACAATGATATATGGGTTGAAGTCAATAACCTTAAAAATTCATCACACTTTATTTCAATCAGATAATATTTATCTCAAGTCAATATTTTAAATATATACATTAAGGAAGTAGTAAGGTTTTATGGAGAACCAAATTTTGTTGTATATCATAAGGATCAGTGGATTACCTCACTTGTTTGTTTATTCCTTTAGAAAGATCATGATATAATGTTGAGTTTCAGAACTCTATAACATCCTCAAAAATATATTCATTGTTAGTGAAAAATTAAAACCATAGAATATTTTTTATATCATTTTCTCTGGATTTCGAATATGGTTGGGATCAATAGCTTACTCTTTTTAGGTTCTCAAACAACAATTTCTCTTACTAAAATTATTAAAAGGAATAATTTTAAATTACTCTAGTTAAATAAGTGTACAGATCTAATGGGATTTGATGAAGATGTATAATTAATGAAATTGGGTCCTGATATAGAATATGAAATGGAAAATATAGTTTGATCCATTCCACAACACATAAGGGCATCACATAGACAAAAAAATTTATAATGATAATCATCAATGTGATTATGACTTTAAAGCTAATGAAAAGGTGTTTCTATTAATTTTCCCATGGAATTAAATTGTAAGATTCTAGAATAATGGGTATCTAATCTCTAGGTGTATTTTTTCATTTAACTTTTCGATTTTATCATGATGCTAGCTTATTGATTATGATTCCATATAACATATCTCAAATTCACAATGTGTTCCATGGATCTATCTTAAAGATGTACATCCATGATCTATCATTTATAATGAAATCATATATCATACCACTATAACACTGTCTTTCTTATGAGTAATAACTGATGGAGATTCCATATATTAGATAAAAAGTTCTAAAAAACAAAACCACTCAATTATTAGTAGTTTATTGGAAAACCGGAAAGCTTAAGGAAGCTACGGGGAAACCGAAGTGTGTAAAAAGTTTGTTGAATAATCATTTTTTTTACTAAATTTATTGTGTTTTGGGGATGAAATTAATTTTAAGTGTGGTAAAATGTAACACCATGATATTGTATGAATTTTTATAAATAACAGTTAATTACATTGATAGCATGTGCTATATGCAACCCTAAGATGAAAAAAATGACAAACTACTAAAATATTATTATATAATATGATAGTTTTTCCAAGAAATTTTAATTGAAGGTATGAATAGAATTTAATATAATGTAAAAATATATGTTTTACTCATGTGTATGAAATGAATTCTTCCGAAACTAGTTAATTAAGAACCATTTGAAAATAAATGAAATATCTATTTGAAAAAACAATGTTTCTATGCAGAAACATTCTCTACAATAATAAATTATAAAAAAAACATTTTTTGAATTATTTTAATGAAAATTATATATTATATATTCAGTCAATTATTTAGATTTCATATATTTTTTCTCTAGACATTAGATGACAATAAATATAATTTTATAGTTGAAACTATTTTATATAAAATGTTTTTTGTTTCATTTTTTGCACATATTTTTAAAAATCATTTTCGAAACTTTTATAAAATATATATATGAAAAAATTCATTTTTTAAATACCATTGTCAAAAATTGGTTACAATAATTTTTCGATAGTTTTCTAATAAAATATAATTTCCAGGGAACAGTGAAAAATAATAGTGTTTGTTTAAAAAATGTTCTTTTCATTTAAATAAATTACAAATACAAATAGTTGTTTTGGGATTAAAAATTAAAAAACAATTCAATTATATATTTATGAATCTAATTTAGGTTATTGGAATCAATTTCAAATTTAGTTATTAAATAGAAAATTTTAAACATTTGATAATTCTCTATTCAGAAAAACCATTTTTCATCACGTCTATGGTTTATTTTTAAATAAAATTTATACAATTATGTGATAGAAATTTAAAAAAAAGTATTAATTATTTTTAATAATAATTATTTATATTAAATTATAATTTTAACTAAATTTTTAATCAATTTTTAAAGTAAAAATGATAATATTTATATATAAATGTTACAATTTAAAAGGGTTAATTGGGGGTTAACCTAATCATATATGGTGTAAAATAACTTATAACTTCTATAAAACATATATTTATTGGCCATATTTAAATGTAATATTTTATAATTTTAAATAATTACCCATTTTGGATCCTTTATCAATGTAAAAAAACAAGGTTACATATATTCTTTTCAAGAATTCCTTGTATATACTATCCCCCACTTAAAAAAGGTCACATCCTCTCCTCTCTTAGCCACACTCCCAAAACCAATTGGTTCAACCAATTACTAAAAATATATATTCATCAATTTCTACCCATAATCATAGAGTAATTATTTATATTTCATATAACGTTTATAAATTCTTTATGTTTAAATCTAATGAGGCTCTCCAAAGAAGATGTAAGATTTTTAAACTTCTATTTTTGTTATAATTCTTCATCCAAATCAATAAAATATCATTAAACCAATATAATATAGTATCCTCATTATCTTACATATACTTATATTTTATTATGTTAGTAAAATGACCAAAATACTTCGCCACTTTCCTCAAATGGGAAATAAAACTGTCGGCCATGCATACATTGGACTACTGACTCACGAAATGAAGATATTTGTTCTCCATAACCACATCTCATGGATGGAGATAATGTTGAATTTAATTTTTATATATAATATTTATGATATTATTATGATATATGAAATGTTATTTCACATATTTCTTCTTACTTTTCATTTTTGGGGATTTAATATTGACACTCGTATGTATGGTGGACTACTGTCTCATGAAGCAATGTGAATCATTTTTCTCTAATGCTTTGCAACGAAGGTAATAAGGGTAAATTTAATAAATATATTTAATATATATAACATAATAATTAATCATAATATGTTATATATTGTAATGTTTCATAATTTCAATGTAATTGTTTTTCATTATGTGGAACTATTTTTAGGTTGTGAAATTTGATGACATGATCTTACGAGGCCCAGAGATCTTGGAACGATTTTATAAAAATTTTTAAGGTACATTCCATAAAAAAGTGAGTGGTATTTTCTATATTTTTGAACCGGTTCACTGATTAAAAAACAAAGGGAACAGTTAAAATCAGAACATCGAGATTCACCTAGAAATGAGTTAACATCGCCTGGAAAGGGCAGGATGGAAAAGTTAATTTTTGGACATTTCATGAAAATTAATAAAATAATTTAAAAGGATAACTTTATTTTCTTTCTCACTTTTTTGTGGTCGACGGTGACTATATGGGATAGTGACGAGGCGGTGATGTTGCGCATTGATTAGCCTCATTAATGTATTCTTAACTCACATCGTAATGACGCTTTAATGACGTGTAATAGCGACATTGTTTCATAAGAAAAATAGTGTAACAACATGATGTCACATCAAAATAGAACCAATGTGACGTTCTCCTATTTATAGTTCGGATTGATGGGGAAATAATGATTTAAATTTTGGAAGATTATCTGAAAAACCTCTGATGAACTTCCACACCAAGGATGAACGAAAAACACAAGGGGAGCTTCATCGTCTTCAATGGCTTTCCAAGATCAGAGACGGGAAGAAAAATCAAAGTTTTAATCCCTGGAGGATGAACATTGTTTCATAATATGTAAAAATAGGTAGGGGTTATTGTTTTGATGTTCTTATATGTCTTTTTCTAATAATGACGAACATGGATCAACCCATAAACAGGTTGATCCGTGATTTGTGTGTTATGTGGAGGTGAGTTATTTTTGGGTTGTTGTATTCAGGGACCAAATATCAGCATGGAATGATTGAAGGAAAAACTCCTCGAACCACCCCCATTTTTAAAACTCTAATGTTGATTCCACGGACGGACATGAACAAGGTTTGATTACCTCCACATGTGCATTCTTGGTGGTCATACCCGCAAAATGATTTTAAGGCAAGTTTGGGATCCTCGCGGCGAAGAGGGAACTCCCTAGATTCCATAGACACAGATGAATCAAAGAATGGACAAATGGGGTCTGTCAAGCCTTTCCAGGATCAAGGAGGTGGCGGCCCGTACCAACATGCCACGTTCACTAAGAAGTCAAGGCTCGCCGGCCACAGTGGCACACTAGAGGATGTGTCGCCAGGCGGGAAACCGTATGGAGGGACGTCCGAAATCCGAGATGTCTGTACTTAAAGCAAATCCACGGTCCATCGATCATGGCTAGGGGACGGTCCCTTCGCTAGTGAGGCCATGGGGTATCTAGATGTGGCATCCAGGCTACATCCAAGCAGGTCGACACCACTAGCTGCACATCGCAGTCGGTCCCCAACTAGCGTGTCGAGCCCCCTGCAAACTAGACCCGACCCTAGTGGCCCGGAATTAATTAGTTGTCTGAAACCGATCCTAGTGGGCTGGACCGTGCCAGTAGGTCGGACCCATTTTGATGGGCCCAACTAGATTGGGTCACCGGGAAACTCGGCGGGCTGGACCCTCAGCCAACCGGGCCGGGTCCAGTAAAGGCTATTGGGAATGACCAACTATCAAGGCTGGATGAAACCAGCCTCGACCCACACCATGTTGGGAATGGTTTGTCTAAATGAACCTGGGTGTGTGGGAGCCCTGGGATGGAATGGTTGGGTCAGTCTGAATGGGCTGGACTGGGCTCCATCTCAACCGGTCCCCTCGTTACTAAAAAGCTCATATCTTTCAAACTGTGCATCTGATTGACAAGATATTTGCATCATTGGGACCCTCTCAGTAAGGGTAATCTTTTTGAATTATTTATGGTGACTTTAGTGGCTGTTAAGATGAAGTTAAGGGTTTGAGGATTGGTTCATACAAGTGCACTATGTACAGAACCCAACGACTGGCTGAGACCTGAACAGTGCAGATTTTTTGCTCAGTGGGAAGCACCTCTCAGTGACTTTATAGGCTAATGGTGGGAATCACATCTCTATGACATTTTAGTCCCATGGTACGCAATGAAGAGGAGTACCTCAGTAGTCCATGACTAGTGCGATGAACCTCTCTGTGGCATTGCGGGCCCATAGTACGTGATGGGGTGTAGTACGTAAGTAGTCCATGGTTAGTGGGAATAACAACTTCATCACTTGGTAGGCCCAATTTACTCAATAGAGGAGAAGTACTCTAGTATCCGAGGTGTTTGATGATGTGACTGTTGATGCTACTGTTACCACCCTATAATATACCTAGTGTGAGATGTCTTGTGTTTCATGCATTACTTTCTGTAATTGTTGTGCGGAATTCCCTTTTTTGTTTTGGGGTACCTACTGAGAACATATTTACTCACCCATACATGGGATTCACCTGCATATGTTTCTTCTAGTACAGATGATTAATTTTTCAACAGGGGTGCTTAGGGAGATATGATTAATGGACGTTATGATGGTGTACATGGTGGCGTTAGGCCAGGTGGGCCCCATAGGACTAGTAATACATGACATACTACTTAGTATTCTAGTAGTTCACTACACCCATGATCTTGGGGGATTTCAACAGATGTCCATCAGAGTTTCCATTTTGTATTTTTCTATTTTAAATTCATTGTTGGGTTTTTATTCTATCCCACATACATTCAATTTCACTTACAATAAAATTTGTTTTAGTGGTTTCTTTTCCCCCTATTAGTGTGTTGGGATGTGGTTAGGAATTTGTGTGTGTATAGGTACTAAGGAAAATTCCTCCCACTTGTAGGTTGACGTCTTCGGCGCTAGTCGAAATACCCTAGCCTTCGGTAGCTGGGCTCAGGGTAGTCTTGGCCCGGGCCCTAGGGGATGGGTTGTAAGAAAGTGGTAATAAAGGGTGGTCAGTTCCCTCTCAAAAACTGGGAGTCTTTGTTTTTTTTTGGGGTAATATTGTTATGCTTTTTGAGTCTAAATTTTAGATATGGGGAGCCCAGTGTTGGTGTAGCGGCCGACATATCCGTACACCAGGGCCTTGAATTGTTCTTTTTGGCTCAATACATGAAAACATTGGTTACATAAGTGGATACTTATATTATAATGAATAAATTTCAACTCATTAGGTATAAAATTCTAACTGTGGAACATCTTGACCTATCATGGGATGCCTCCACATGGATGATCAATCAGGATCCTGATGCACAATCCTGAGGATAGCACACCCAGTGATGAGGCTTCTGTTCAATAACTAGTTCTATAGATGGCCCTAATAAGTGCGGAACGAGGGCTACCACCACCTGATGTTCATCATCTACTTCCAGTGGTTTCAGAAGAGGATGTTCATAGGATCAGTTCCCTACATGATTTTCAAAGACATATACCTCCCATGTTTTGGGGAGAGATTGATCCTTGGGTCGCTGAGGACTGGATGGAGGCTATGATGTGGGCATTTTTCTTAGTGAAGACACATCTGGGCTTGATGGTGATCTTGGCAGCGAGCCTTATATAGGGTTCAGTAGGGAGATGGTGGATTTTGACTATCCAGACTTATAATGAGGCGACCCTCACTTAGGTGTCCTTTGAAAGGCTTTTCTAGGATGTTTTTACCCAAAACCTTCTTCTTTGTGCGCATCCAAGAGCTTCTTCGCCTTTAGTAGGATAGAATAATAGTGGACATGTTTTTAGGGAAGTTTACTGAGCTATCTCGCTACTCATTAGATATTGTGCGATAATATTTCTTCATGGCTCGAGCCTTTGAGAAGTAACTCGGGAAGGAGATCGGGGCTTCGGTGGTGTCTCTCAGCATCCTTGCCTAGGTCGGGGTGTTGGAGAGAGCATTTATGATGGAGATATTCTTGGAGGAGCAGGTTCCCAGAGCTAGATCTACCAGCAGACCCCAAGCGGTGGAGCCTTAAGCAGGCACTAGATAGCAGACGTGAGGGCCCATGCATGATAGGTATTTTAGAGGATGACCTCAAGACTTAGGGTCAACATTTTGAGGCTCCCAAACCCAAGAGAGTCGGTTGGGGGCGATTATTTTTCATATGTGTGGAGGCCAGGGACACATGGCACATGACTTCCAGACCTACAGTACAGATGTCTAGAACATGGTCGAGGGGTCTCCAAGGTAGAGTCATAGGTTTGATCAAGCTGGTCTGCATGGCGGAGGACGTGGCAGTGGAGTTGGCCGAGTAGCCGACGTTGGGTAGTGATTGGAGGTGTTACTAACACTATACCCATGTGGTCCACACCGACCTTAAAGAGCATGAGTATATGGGTGAGATCAGTTCCAGGTAGCAGAGGCTAATAACCACAGTGCTCTAGTGATGATCTATGGAACGATCTGTGTATTCTCCTCCCTTGTTGTAGTACTTATCGAAGCTGGTTCTAGTCAATCATTTTTTTCCACAACTCTCATTTGGAGCATGGAGATTCCGGTGGAGCTATTGACTCTATTAGTACAGCTAGAGACTTCTATGGGAGAGGATCCGATGATTACACATTTGTGTCGGTAGTTTGAGCTTTCTCTAGGAGGAGAGATCATCAGTTGGGGTCTCCTAGAAGCACCGTTGAGGCCTTACGACATCATCTTGGGTTGGGACTGGTTATCTAGAGTCCAGGCTTATATAAACTATTTTAGGCATACAATGCAGTGTTTTTTCATAGATGGGACCACTATTTCATTCACCAGTGAGAAAGTAACCCTTGTAATAGAAGACATTCTCTCTTAAATGAGCATGCATCTAATCACTAACAAGTTTGATATCCTCACCATCGGTGTAGTGGAGGAGAGGATTCCAATCATCCATATATTAGTGGATTAGTATGAGCATTTTTTTTCATTATGATGTTCCAGGGATAACTTCTCTTAGAGAGGTGGACTTATGTATCTACTTGAACCCAGGACGGCCCTGATATCCACACCTTCATATTGAATTTCTCCCGCAGAGCTCACAAGCTTAAAGTATAGCTAGAATAATTTGATGAAAAGGGGTTCTTAAAAACCATCATTTCACCATTGTCATCCCCATTTCTTTTTGCGAAGAAGGTAGATGGGATTTTGAGGTTGTGTGTGGACTTCTGGTGCATGAACCAGGTGACCATGAAGAAAATGTACCTACTACATAGAATTCATGACTTCTTCGACAAGATGAAGAGAGTGAAGTTGCTCTTAAAGATAGACCTCCGATTAGGCTATCACTAGCTTTGGGTATGGGATGAGGATGTACTGAAGATAGACTTCATGTTCCAATATGGCCACTATGAGTTCCTGGTGATTCCTTTCAATGTGAATGACTCCCCAATAGTGTTCATGGTCCTCATGAAGAAGATCTTCACTACTGGGAATCCATGTTTTCCCAACGGTTTTAAACCATTGGGAAAGGCCCTCAAAACGTTGGGAAAACCTATCCTAACGGTTTTAGAAACCATTGGGATGTGAGGCGTTGGGAAATCGTTATACCAACAGTTCACCCTGAACTGTTGGGAAAGGATGTTTAGATTTATTTTATGCCAATGGTTCAGCTGAACCATTGGAAAAATCAGCACACGGGGGTATTCCAATGGTTTTAGAACCGTTGGAATAAACATATAGGAGATATACCCCAATGGTTTTGAACCATTGGGAAAAGCAGTAAGGTATACCCCAATGGTTTTGAACCATTGGGAAATGTAGAAGGAGGGGGTATAACCCATTGGTTTTGAACTGTTGGGAAAGGAAGCAGTAGGGGTATAAACCAATGGTTTTTAACCAGTGGGAAATGCAGCAGAAGGGGTATAACCTAATGGTTTTGAATTGTTGGGAAATGCAGCAGCAACACACAGGTATAACCCAATGGTTTTGAAACCGTTGGGTTAGACCCCCATTAATTTAATATGAAACAGCCTTCAATCAACTGCAGGCTGGAATGAAAACTCTGTAAAAAATGTGCCTTCTCAAATACAATGCAATCACAAAAAAAACACCACTGAATCCTGAAAACACATAAAACACCCCACTGCAAAAATAGAAAACTAACAAAACACACCACTGCATAGAAAACACATAGAAAACACACCACTGCACTCATAGAAAACTCAAAAAAACACTGCATCCTGGAACCTACAAACACACCATGGCACATACAGAAAACACACAAAACACACCACTTCACACATAGAAAAAACAGAAAACAACCCATTGCACACACTGAATACACACCATTGAACACACCACACTGTCATAGGAACACTGAAACCTTCAAACCCAGAAAACACACCACTTCACACATAGAAAACTCACAAAAACTAACTTCAATCACCTACAATCACACAAAAAAATACACAAGAAACACATAAAAATAATCATCTCATTTTTTGAAGGCTTACTCACATCCATTCCCCTATTATTGTTAACATATTGATGTGGTAGAGAGACCAAGAACCAACAAAATGTTTTCTTGTTGATCAAATAGGGAGGGGATATTGTAAATTCAATTTTATAACTCGTATATTAAGAATCCCCTATCTCAATCCTGATCTATCAGATAAGGGTTATTGGTTTTGATTACTCCATGATAAATTTGATATTTTTTCTATGAATTTAATCATTCAATATACTAACCTAGAAGGATTTTTACACTATGAACATTATAACCCTTTTGTTCCTAGAGTATAATGATGGGGGAATCATATACTATGGGGAAATGACTTCAATAACGTCCAGAGATTTAGTTATATTGTTTCATTTATCAAGATATTGGTTGGTGTTTAAGAGAGGGATATTGGTTAGGCTTCTGTGACACATAGATTCTATGGGGATAGATATTTACTTGATTTGTGAGAGATATCACATGCCTAATTTTCAAGGGGATCTGCTATGATGACATCCAACAGGGTGTTTGTAAGTGGTATTGAATCATTTACATCATCTGTTGGGCTCACATTGAGAATTTTCTATCATATTTTAAGAGGATTAGATTACATGGTAATATTCTATCCCCAATCTATAATGAAAACATTTAGATAATACTCCATGACAATCTAGTAGATTACTACATGAATTTTAGTATATACCTTCTATAGATGATTTTTGTATCCATTGAAATTTGAATGATGATCCATAGGGAGAATAGTAAAAATTAACCATTTATCACGTGGGATCAGGGTCCTCATGGTGGTACACTCAGAAGGTGAGCTATGATATGGACCAAATTCCCTTTTTATTTCATACACATGTTGTGTGACAAATTCTAACAAGTATAGTGAAATATATTAAGGAATGACAACACCTTGAGTGATTAGGTGTTAGAAGTAATATTACTTGAGTGATAATGATGCTATCATATTATAAAATGATATGTAACACTAACATGATTGATAAGGTAGGGGGAATAGGTCCAGAGTGACTAGAACCTTGTACCTATCTGGTGAGCTATGATATAGGCCAAATTCCCTTGTTGTTATTTCGTACACATGATGGGTGAGAAATTATAACAAGTATAGTGATATATAATAAAGAATGACAACACCTTGAGTGATAAGGTGCTAGAAGGACCATTACTTGAGTGAAAATGAAGTTATCATATTATAACAGGATATCTAACCCTACCACGATTGATAAGGTAGTGGTCAATATAATGGCCTCACCTTGAGTGATAAGGTTCTAGATGATCCCAACTATGAGTGATAATGGAGCGTTTGTAACGTGATATTAGACCAACCATAGTTAATATGGTATTATTTTAGAAAATGGATTTACATTGATCATAATGTATTAACATGGATGTTTTTTGAGTGAGAAGGTTGGTATGTGATATATAGTGGTATGAGACACTACCTTGAGTAGAATAGAAGATGTTGGGAGTTTAGTGATGAGCTATATTGAGTGAGAAGTATTAGTCTAGGGATTTAATAAGGGTAAATGTACTGGATACATATAAATACATTGGGCTGGAAGAGACTTGTGTGAAGATAATTTACAATTTTGAAAGTGATAAATTACTACTTGTGTAGAGGTAATAAAGAGGTAATAAAGAGGTACATGAGGGAAAATATTGATCCTTGGAATTTTTTACTCAGCAGTAATGAAACATGTGGAACTTTTTTAAGGACATGAATTGATTAGTTGAATGAATGTATATATATGATCCTTGGAATTTTTTTACTTAATCTCATTCTACAGTTCCCTAATTGGGTTCAAGGAACTCATGTTCATCTCCATACTCATCCACCTGCCCAACCCCCCCCCCCCCCCAACTACCCAACCTGAATAGCCACCCACCCATACCCCCTCCCCCTGCCTAGCCTACCACCTGCACATCCCACCCCCTCCCCCACCTGCACAACCACCACCACCCACGTGCACAACCCCCCCTGCCCATCCCCCCTCCCCCATCTGCCCATCCCCCCCACTGACACAGCCACCCCCACACCTGCACAACCCCCCCCCCCCCACTACCCCACCTGCCCAGCCCCCCTCCCCCTGCCTAGCCTAACCCCCTGCACATCCCACCCCTCCCCCACCTGCACAACCACTACCCCCACCTACACAACCCCCCTACCCAGCCCCCCCTCCCCCATCTTCCCAGCCCCCCACCTACATAGACACCCCCACACCTACACAACCCCCCCTCCCCCCTACCCAGCCCACCCCCTCCCCACCTCACCCCCGCCAAGCACCCCCGCCTCCCCCACAAATTCGCATTGGGTAGTTGATTTTAAGTTTTAATCATATTTTTTGGTAACCCATTCAGGATTCAATCTATGGATACATTGGAGAAATTAGGTGTTTTGGGATATTATTGGGGGGGTTAGTTTGAGAGAACTCATGTGCATGATGTTTACTTTTGAGAACACACATCATGTGTTCTTCGTACTTGGGAAAGATGGGTTTTGGGAACTAAAAGATTAATACAAGGGGGTGAGTTACACGCCATGTAGTGGTGACTCGCGGTGTGCTAGTGGGAGATGACCTTTTAGGGTATAAAGCTATATCTAGTGCGAGGTACATGGATAGGCATTGTGTGTGGGTAGACCTTGTGTGGGGGGGGATATATGGATAGGTACATACATGGGAACCATATGTGGGGAAAATATTGTGTATGGGGTGATACATTCCACATAGCAGGGAATTTTTCCTGCAAATTGGGGCCTTGTATGTGAATGTACACAGGTGGGGGTAAGCATCATATACCGAAACACATGATGTGTACTTTGGAAAAGTACACACTGAGCAGTCTATGTCACATGGAACTAGGGGACATTTTGGGTTACATATCATGTACCTAATGTATAGGTTGGTTACTTTATTCTCCTTGTTTTTTTTTGCCCTATTTTATCCATGGAGTCCAAATTAGACTTATGTGTATTCAATTTTGATCAGTTTTTCATATAAATTTCCATGATGGAATACTTTCTCTGTTTGAAAGTGGTCATTAAGGTGTTTTGGACTAAAAGAATTCTTTGTCAGGATTTCTTCAAGGATTGGATTCAGGTTCCTCCAGCAGGTTGGGTTGTGAGATGAGAATCATGTGTGAGGGTTATGAGATCATTATCTAGAATGTATTGTGAAATATAAGATAGTTTTGTTCAATGTTCTTTCATATAGAACCTGAAAATTATAATCAAGTAGTATATATAAATAGATCTTGTTTTATCCAGACATGTTGGTACCTATTTCACAAGGTTAGAACAGTTTAGGATTAGCGCCTTTTATAGGATTGAAACTATTGGAACCATTGGGATGGGATGATGTTGTGGGATATAATTTATGGTCGGATTTCTTTATGCTATTTATATGTGTCAAAGGGACTCCTGAGGATACCATGGTGGGCTTGTTATTGATTGAGTGACCAGTCTTTTCTATACCTGTTAATTAATAATGTCCATGTGGAGTGGTCAATCTTGTACTATAGAGCCCTTGTAAGGTAAAACTGTTATGATTGTCAAGAGGAACATTGATAATTCATTGGTTATTCATTTCTTTTATTTACGCCATTGGGTGCGTTGTTGATAGATGATCAGTTGGAGACATTTTTTATTGATGATAATGTGTTTCTAGTCGTTGATGTATTAGTGTTGCCATCAACATGGATGTTCTTTCACCCCCATATCATATCTTTTCTCAACCCCAGTACATCCCCCCCCCCCACTCTACCCCACCTGCATAGCCACCTCTAACCCCCTGTCTGTCCCCCCTCCTCCTCACCTCACCCCTACCCATCCCCCCCCCCTCCTCTCCACCTCATTTAGACCTCTTCAATATCAATCAAAATGATTCTATACAGGTAATTTACAACAAAACTGCAACCTAAAATGATATATTGCTTCTGTCCATAAGGGGATCATAATAGACAGTACATTGTAGTGAAATGGAACCAAGAAATCTAAAATAAATGAAGGTATACATACTGATTTAATGTGAATAAGATGACCGGTTTGAAATTAGAGTTAGAACCCTCGAGATAAGGTAGGTAAACAGGGTTCCAAACACAACCTAAAATCGTAAGGGGATCATAACACATACCCATTTAATGTGGATGAATAGAGCGTTGCAAAACCAAACCTGTCGCGCTGGGAAGTAGGGTTTGCATTGAGAGTCGGTTGGGATGTAGGATTCGTGTCGAGCTATTGGGAAAAATCATCCATATGGGGGCGGCGAGCTACGGTTTAGGGTAAAATGAGAAGGGTAATGGGTTCCCATAGAGATTTTTGGAAAAAAAAAATTGTGAGCGCTGATGAGCGGGGAGTGGGGAGCGGCGATCAGTGAGCGGCGAGGGGTGGTTGGGATGGGAGTGGCGGTGAGGGGTGGTCAGTATGGGAGCGGCGGCGAGGACGGGAGGAGTATGGGATTGGCGTCGAGGGTTTGGAGAAGTGTGGCTTAGGGATAGGATAAGTATCCTGACAGGACTACGAACCGCCATAGGGTGTCGTCCTGGAGTAGGGCCAAATCACGACGTGACCGCGGCGTGATCGTGGTGTGACCACGACATGTCGGCCTGGTTGAGCGACATCTGTGGGGCAGCATCTTACGGGTAGGAGTGAAGGGAGCGGGATGAATCGGGTCAACATTCCGGTCCTTTCCTCCCTCCCCATTAACTATTGATGGGTAATGTATCTAAAACTCTATCTAGGTATCATACATCAAATTCGGAAAGGATTGAAAACTATCGTGGGGTGTCATCCTGGAGCAGGGCCAAATCATGGAATGATAGCCGCGTGACCGCGGCATGACTACAAAATAACCGCGTCGTGTTGGCTTAGTCCAGTGACATCTATAGGGTAGCATCATCTGACCAAGAGATAAGAGATCGGGAGGAAGCGGGGAAACATTTCAGTCATTGTCTCCCTCCCCACTAACTATGGGTGGGTAATGTATCTAAAACTCTATCTAGGTATCATACATCAAATTCTGATTGGACTGCGAACCATAGCGGGGTGTCATTCTAGAGGAGGTATAAATCACGGAATTATCGTGGTGTGACCGCGGCGTGGCCGTGGAGTGACCGTGGAGTGGCCGCGGTGTGACCACGACGTCGCCGCGGTGTGACTGTGGGGAGGCTGCGGCGTGACCGTGGCTTGGCTGTGGCGTGATCACGGAATGTTGGCATGGTCGAGCGACATCTGTGGTGAAACATCTTCCTACCAGGATTCTAAATAAATCCTATATAGTTGTCCTTCAGATTATAGAAACCGATTTTATGTTATAAAAAATAGACTCTTGATTCGATATTATGGTATTATAAAGATATATATTTGATATTCATTTTTTTTAAAAGTGGTACTAAGTAGTTGAAACTACTGATTGAGATTCAAATTGTGCAAGTGTATTACTAATCAATGGTATATGCATTTCTGGGAACTCTAATAATAAAACATCAGTCACCATAATAAAAAAAGAATTTGATTATGTTTTAACATCTCAGGATTCAACACAAATCTTAAGGGAGAATTCATATATGTTAAAAATTATATGTGCATCGAGGCCAGACAAACACCCCAAACAGTGTTAAGATGAATATTATGGTGGGGAGAACCATAAGCTTGACTGGTGTTAAACAATGACACCATCATTGTTTTTAGATATATAGGCTCGAGTAATCACCCAAAGGAGTGGTCAAGAGGCCAATCAAACACTCAAAACGGGTTTCTCCATAAGATAAGGTCACAATAGAAATGATAGATCAAATAAACTATTTAATATGTTATAACATGGGATCATCGGAAGGTTGTAGTGACTGGAACAATGATGCAACGTCTAAAGAGAAATGAAACGATGGAAAAGAATCATATAGCCTAAACTATGACTGTGAGTTTTCGCAGACATCGCACCTCCATTGGAGGGGTCTTATCATAAAAACATGACTTTATTTAACAAATGAAACAATTATATTAATGAAAACTTATTCAAGATATAAAATTCAATATAATTAAGCAGAATTAAGAATTAATCTAAATTCAATTTAAAGAATTTTTAAATTAAAGAGGCTACGAGAGCGACTCTACCTCAATGTGGAACCAAGACATCCACTTCAGCTCATGGAGATTTCTAACTAAAATTTGTTGCTCCTCCACTGGTTATACTCACATTCACACACATTCAATGACACCTATCCCTTATGCACACACCCGCAAGGCCATGAGCATGTGCAAAGGGATCCTTGCACATGTGCTTATATGCATATATCAGTCTCCACTTACATGCGTATGCATTTATATATATATACATGGGAACACCTAGCCCCATTCATGCATAATCACTGCCATGGGTGACTATACACGTAAAGGGGGAACCCACATACATATTCTTATATACCTATGCACACACAGGCGAGTCGCCCTTGACTTGGAAACTCGAAACCAACCAGCAGGGATCAACTCACTACACAAAGGATATTAAGAACCTTAAAACACATGAAGGATTCTACATAACTAGTGAAAAGCCAATCAATGGCATTAAAGCCTTACCTATATTGGCAGTGGAGAACTAAATCCACCCGAACCAACATGAGACGATCCAACGCCCTACCAAAAACATAATATGCAGTAAAAAACCCTAAATCCCCAATACATGAGGTGTGAGACTTATATTAACCATAGAATCTTACCTCGGATCAATGTCAGTGGACTGAATCAATCTGAAATCCTTCTGACCCCCTTCACAGAATATAAGTACCCTATGTCCGTAGAAAGCAGTCAATGATCTAAGTGACCAATGAGATAATGAAAATAGAAATAAAACTAAATTAAAGCATACCTGTCTCCTGTGACTATACCTGTCACCGCCCAACATATAAGTACCACATTGCCCCATGGGTCAAATCATGTCCCTACAAGAAAAGGGGATACATATCAATGTTTCAAAATGATACTATCAAATAGTAAATTCCTATTAATTAACAATTACTCTTCATATTAATGGTACATAATCAATTTGGCCTGAGTTTCAACTTAGTTTGGTTTTGTTCGATACAAGGGATGAGGTCTTATTATTCTTGGTTTTTATGATTACACTTGAGATATTTAATTAAAATTGAATCATGTATTTGGCATTATTATTTATTGTTTTAGTTCTTAGCCTCTTCCCATGGGGCCTGTCCACATGAATAATTCATGGAATGTAGGGTTTAGTTGGCATTTATGCGCTTTAATTTGATTGATGTCACTAACGATGAGGATTTAGATCATGTAAAATATTCCAAAGAGTATTGGGCCTTGTAGTAATAGGTGTTGCAATTGTACATCTAGAGTTTGATGAGGAAATACTTATGATGATGGATTGGAATCTTGGTAGGTTCTTAGTGTGGGATGGTCCCTCTGAGTATATAATATGTATTATGAAAGGTTTTACTCCATTTAATGATTCAAGAGTTCAACTAAAGAGATAAAGGATGAGATTCTAGTGTGGGTATTGGGTATGGTCAGACAGATTGGCGTTATAATTCCATGAGACTTGTTTTGATTTAGATTAGGATGGAACCTGGTTAGTGGGGCTGGGTTATAATACATGATTTTGATGAGGTTCTTGAACGAATTATTGAGAATATAATGTAGATGGGTTCGACATGGTGTTCTTTTGTGACTAGGACAATCATAACGTGAATAGTCCTCTTTGTCTAGTTGGATGATGAGATGTGTATAGAGGCATGGGATAGTCCTCGAGAGATGAGTCTAGACTATGTTATTGAGAGGATAGACTAGGATAGGTTTGATAGGATTGGGTGAGTGGCCAACCCATGCGAGGATGATACGATGTTTGGAGACACTTGGAGACACTTGGGGTTATTTATGCTATCTCATGGAGACACTTGGGGTTATTTCAGAACTCCAACATACTCCATAAATGTTCCCACACGATGTTTTAGAAAAACAATTCCATCTCATTGAAGGCTCATCTATCTTCCAATGCTTCCTCACATGCACACCTCATGGTATTACAATATACAAGTGATTTACGTAAAAATATATTCTTAGGATAGATATCATATCCATCACTGAACCACAGATAATCCTTTGAGGGATTAATCAGTCTGGAAAATTATGATCTTTGACCTTCTTAGTAAACAACCCATAACAATTTCCCTTTCTTTTCTTTTTTATATTTTGAAAAGCAAGAGATTATGAATGAAACACAACAAATGGTAAATGTATCACAACCGCATAATCAAGTGAGCATATCGTACATCTCTATAAGTGGAAGCATACCATGATCATTGAATGTCCCACCCACACTTGTTCAATGATATCCATAGGAATTGTACAATAAGCAGGGTATGAATGGAAATAGGATTGAAATTGCTTCACTCTAATAGGCCATTAATGGAAACTAAGTTTTGAATGATGGATAGATGTCAGGTGGGTCTTACGTAAAAATTTTCTATGAAAGAGTCATAAATCATTTTAGTTTTATACTTGTTCAGTCATCACTAAGATAAGATCTCAGTGCAAGTTCTTGTCATTTTACATGCCCCTAGCATATATCAAGAAATATGCCCAGATAAGAGTATGAAATTGAAGGATTAGAGTCCTCTTGGGTAGTGAGAATAAAAAAAGGCAATCACAAAGGGCATAAATCCTAAGTAATAGGTCAATTAGTCATTATTTCAAAGATTTTGAATTTGAATTAATTCCCTAAACTTAGCTATCATTCTAAACAAATCTACGTAGGAGTCAGACATTTTCCTTGTAACTTTTAAACTTAAAATTTTTCTAGTAACAAGGGAATAATGATTCTCAAGATTAAATCATTCTTATTATTTTGAAAAATGTCTCATAGACAGGTGAGACTAATAAAAAATCCAAGTGCATCACATGTGAAACTGTGAGAAACTCTCCCCAAACAAAAAATGAGGTAATGTCCCTACTGTTAAGGAAATACAGGTGAGAGTGGTCTTGCAGTGATTTTTAATGTTTGTGGGAATGTGTATCGAAAAAAAATGAAAATAAAAGGGAATTGAGAGCTCCCTGGGAAAATCGGTATGCCATGGGGGTGTTTTCTACTGTAATCCTATGTACCTGAAATAGTGTTAGAGAACTAAATCCATTACAAGATAAAAAACATTAGTTCACCGAGATAAATTGTTGGAAGCGTATATCAACGGGAAAATACTGGTCAAGAACCCTGGTGGGGGAAGAGGGATCTGGGAGGGGGGACGTCTCGTAGGGTGTTCGTCCATGGGGGGTCTCACGCGCAACTGGAGAGTGGGTCGGAGGACGTCGTCAGAGGATATTGACGGGAGGTGGATGTCGCCAAGAGTGGGAGTCGAGAGGGGAGTGGGAACGTTGCTGGCATCCGAGAGGGAAGGGGGACGTCGTTGTCGGAGATAGAGCAGATAGGGAAAAGAGAACGCCGCCGGAGGAGAGGGAAGGGCCGGGAGGCCGAGGCGGAGGCTGGGAGAAGATAGAGATCTGGAAGGGGGAGGGGGAGGGAGGTGGAGGTCGGGGACTTTCTGGGATGAGGAGCCCTAATTTGGGTTTTAAAATTTTTTCTTTCCCTACATTTTAATACAACTGTATGGAAAACCCAGCCTAAAACACTTATCCCAACAGTTTTGTTAAACCATTGGGAAAAACCAACCAAAGAACACCTTATTCCATCAATTTACTATAACTATTGGAAAAGGGTCTTTATCTGAACGGGTTTTTAAACAGTTGGGAAATAAGTGTTGGTATAGGTCCCAATTCCAGTAGTGCTTCCCACCATACCTCCATCTGTTCTTTCTGGTCTTCATCGATGACATCTTATTGTACTCAGCATCTGAGGAGGAGCATGATGTACATATGCAGAATGTTTTGGATACACCTTAATATTACCAAAAATATGTTATTCTCTCTAAGTTTCAATTTTTTATTTGGGAGGTCCATTTCCTTGGACACATCATCTCGAAGGACAGAGTTACAGTGGATTCAGCAAATATTGAAGTGGTTCCTGCTTTGGAGCAACCTAGGAGTGTGACTGAAGTGCAGAGATTCATGGGGTTGGCTGGTTAATATTGGAGGATTTTACCCAACATTTATTGGGTAGTATCACCCTTTTTGGCATTGACATAGAAGGGAAATCACTTCGTGTTGATAGATAAATGCAAGAAGATTTTTTACGAGGTGAGGTGGAGATTGACTAGTGCCCCCATCTTGAGACTACTAGAGGAGGGCGTTGGGTATGTAGTTTACTACAACACATCAGTGACCAAGCTCGTTTTTTCATGATGAATGAGTGAGGGATGATCTCCAACTACTCATGACCATTGAGGCAGCATGAGAATAACTACATGACCCATGATTTGGCGTTAGCATTTGTAGTGGTTTCCATGATGATGTGGCGTCACTAATGGATGGGTGAGCGGTTCAATGTTTACTCTGAAGACATGATTCTCAAGTATATCTTCTCCCAGAAGAACCTAAAAATGAGAAATTGGTGATGGATAGAGTTCCTCTAGGACAATGACCTTGAGATAGTCTATACTCCAAGAAGGGAAAATGTGGTTGCATACGCACCCAACAGTAGGATTGGGTTTCAGCTGCTGAGTGAGGTGACAGAGAAGTTTGACGCGATATAGATATCCTTCATAGAAGATGGTGAAGATACCATCCTCTGCTTTGTGACTGTTACTCCCCCACTCTTATAATGAGTCTGGGAGGTACTGTTGGGGGATGTTGAATGTGAGGACCGACGTGCTTAGTTATCCATAGGATTGGTTGGTGATGGAATTTCAGTAGTTGGGGAGCTTGTTATCCTATTCTGAGGGCGCACCATAGGGTCAATTAAGTTATGAGAGGAGGTGTTGAGGTAGTTCATACATCCCCTTTTGCATTACATCCAGGTGTAGAAAATATGTACAAGGACCTCTGGTGTCAATACTGGTGGTCAGGGATAAAGAATGCAGTGGCCATGTTCGTTTCACGTTGTGTGACTTTTCAGCAAGTGAAGGATGAGCACCAGGTTCTAGAAGGCTTCACTCAGCCACATTATATACCAGAATGGAAATGGGACAATATCTTGGTAGACTTAGTGACAGGGTTACCACATACATCTAGAGGTCATGACTCTATTTAGGTGATCATTAACCAACTCACCAAGTCAGCTCACTTCATACCCATCTGGAAGTAGGGATATGTAGAGGGTTTTCGATGCCTCTACGTACAAGATATTGTGAGGCTCCACGGGGGGCGTTCGACAATCATCTCAGATCGTGATTCTCTCAATACATCCTAGTTGTGGAAGGGATTGCATGACATGATTGGGACACAACTAAGTTTGATCACCACTTTTCATCCCCAGACAGATGGTCAGACATAGTGGACCATAAAGACCTTGGAGGACATTCTATGTTCTTTCATCCTTGATTATGGTCATAGTTATGAGGACCACCTACCACTAGTGTGGTTTTTATACGATAATAGCTACCACTCAACCATTGTCACGACACCATTTGAGGCCTTATATGGGAGGCCATGCAGATCGCCCATATGCTGGATAGACCCATGTGAGTCATCACTCATGGGTCTAGAGTGGGTATGGGGTACCACCGAGAAGGTGTAGATAATTCTAGAGAGGATTCAGACCACACGGAGAAGGCATATGTCTTATGTCAATAGGATTCGGAGAACCTTGGAGTTCAACAAAGGATATCATGTGTTCCATCGGGTCTCACCCCAATGAGGATTGTAGAGATTTGGTCAGGGCGGAAATTTTTATCTGAGGTTCATTAGACATTTTTAGATCTAGAGAAGAGTTGGTGACGTGGCGTACCACTCACCTATTCCCACTCATATTCATCGAGTGCATGATGTTTTCCATGTGTCGCAGCTGAGGAAGTACGTGCATGATCCATCTCACAAAATCGAATAGGGGGAGTAGGACATTGATGATGGGGAGACATTTACGGAGTTCCCAGGGGAGAAAGAGGATCAACTGAAGCGGTTCCTATATGGGCGATTGATTTTTCTAGTGCATGTCTGATGGAAGCACGAGAATCTCTAGGAGAGAACAAGGGAGCGGGAGGTTCATATTCTTGCTCTATATATCCACCTTTTTATTTTGTTGTTTTTTGGATTTCAGGGACTTAATGCCCAAAAGTGGGGAGAACCTAAAATCTCATAATTCCAGTGAAAATTTATTTATCTTTTTATATAATTATTTTGTGACCATGAAATTTTATGGCACATTGTTTCGAGGCTCGGATACCTAATAAAGGGTTTTTAATGTTTTTTTAAGGTACGTTCAGTAAACACGCTAGTAAAAAAATTTATATTTTGAACCAGTGCTTGGATTACAAATCTAACAGAACCATTGAAATCATAATTCCGATATTTTCCTAGAAATGTATTACCTATATCCAATAATGGTCGAAAATTAAAAAAAATGGTCCTTTTGAGAAAAACAATAAAATAATATAAAAGAAATATTTTTTTTCTTTCTTACTTTTGAGTGGCGTACTATGACGCTACTGGGCAGAGATTAGGCAATGATAATGTGCATTGACAAGTCTCATTAATGGCTTGTTAACTCGTAGTGTAGCGATTATTTTATGAAGCATAATAGCGGCTTAGTTTCTTAAATACAATAGCAAAATGATGTAATGTCTCATCCTAATGGAAACACTATGACGTGCAACTATTTGTAGATGGAAATGAAGGGTAAATAAGGAATAAAAATTTGAAGGATTCCCTTGTAAACCATTGAAGGAATTCCACTCTAGTGAAGAATGATGAATTCCAGAGGAACTTCATCATCTTTGATGCCTTTAAAATATCGGCGTTAGGAATCGGTGTTGACGTCTTAATACCTCGATGACGATCATCGCAACATTAGATATTATAAGAGGCAGTGGTTTTCGTTTTGATATTCTTCTACATCCTTTTTTAAAAATGATGAACACAAATTAACCCATGAGTAGGTTGATCTGTGTTTCATGCGTTATGTGGGACGGTGATTTATTCATTGTGTTATTTTATCTGGGGTCCAAATCATGTCATGTAACGATTGAACCAAAACTCCCTGAACCTCCCCCATCTTTAATCCCCTAATGTAGAGGCCCCAAGACAAAAAAAAACTAGGCTTAAGTTCCTCCGGATAGCCGTTCTTGGTAGTTTTACCCTCAAAATGATGCCATGGTAGGGATGGGATCCTCACATCGAAGAGGGTGCTCCGCAGAGGCCACAAATGCTGAAGACTAGAAGAGCATACCATCAAAGAACTTCAGGTGGTCCTCAGTGATCCTTACTGGCGCATTCGTCACTTGGAGGAGGCATCCTGTAATAGTGAGCCACGTGGACCCTGAAGTCATGGGTCGTCAGCAATGATGGCGCGCTGAAAGATGTGGTCCCAGGTGGGCCACTATTTGGAGGGATGGCATGTGTCTGGGCCCTCTGAACGGCCAGTGAAGATGGGGTATATCGGCCACAGCTGGTGGAAGGGCCCTACGCCCGTGAGGATAGGGAGAGTCATACACGACATCTAGGCCACATCCTGGCTGGTCCACACCACCGGTCGCACCACGTGGGTGGTCCCTACCTGGCGGGCTGGAGCCGAGCCTAATGGGTAGGACCTGCGCCAGGGGGGCCAGACTCACGTTCGTGGGTCAGACCCATGTCGACGGACGAAACTCATTTTGGTGGGTTGTACCCAGACCCAGTAGGCCAGAACCACACCCAATATTTTGGACTTGCACCATCATGTTGGACCTATTCCCCCTTCAGGCCAGGATGAACTAGAACAGATCGACGGGTGACCTAGTGGGTTCAAACCTCCGCCAACCAGGCCATGTCCGACGAGGCCTATTGGGCCTGGCCCACTAGTCAGGATGGACCAGACTGACCTCGACCCAAACCAGGTTGGGTCAAGTATGTCTAAATGAAATAGGGTGTGTGGGACCCCTGAGCCTGGTTGGTCAGGTCCGTCTGACCAGGTCGTACAGGGCCCCATCACAACCGGCTCCGTTGTTACAAAAACCCATGTTTCTTGAAAACCACACATTCAATTGGTGATCCTTTTGTGGCATTAAGACCCTCTTGAGGCGGTGGATGTTTTGGAATGATCTACGGTATCTTTCATGGATTTTGATATTTATAGAAGGGTTAGAGGAATGGTTCTCACATTCTCACTATGTACAGAACCCTACGACTGGTTGAGACCCGAATACTGCAGTCTTTTGGCCTAGTGGGAAGCACCTCTCTATGACATTTCCATCCAATAGTGGAAAGCACCTATATGACACTTTTTAGGCCCATATTACTTGATGAGGAGGAGTAACTTAGTGGGCCATAACTAGTGGGAAGCACCTCTATGTGACTTTGTAGGCCCATGGTACGTGGTGGGGAGGAGTACCTAAGTAGTCAAAGGTTAGTGGGAAGATCCTCTCTGTGACTTATCAAGCCCATTGTACCCGTAATATTAAGATTTATCCAGCAGCAGAAGAGTTTGACGATGTGACTGATGTTTCTATTGATACTACACTAGAATATACCTTGTGTGAGATGCCTTGTGTGTTGTTATTTACATTGATAATTTTTTTATTGTTCTTTCCTTTTTGTTTTGGGGTCTCTACTGAGTACTGTGTTACTCACCCCTGCATGGGCTTCGCCCACACGTGTTGTGTCTGGAACAGATGACCAACATTTTAATAGGTGTGCTTAGGGAGGCAGGACTGAAGGATTCTACATTGGTGGACTTGGTGATCCAGGACCATGTAGGGACCAGTAGGACTGGGCAGACAGAACATACTTCTTCGGTTTCGAGTAGTTCACTACTCCCATGATCAGGTGGGGATTTCTACATATGGCCATCAGATTTTCCGTTTATTTAATCATGGGTTTTCAGTTCCTTGTTGGGTTTGTATTCTAGCCCATGATATTTTAATTGTACTTTCACTCATCTTTGGTTTAGTGGTTGCTTTTCCCCCTTTCAGTGTGTTAGGATGTGGTTTGGAGTGAGTGTGAATACGGGTACAAAAGAAAATACCTCCCACATGTAGGTTGATGCATTTGGAATGAGTCCCCAGACCTGGGCCTTAGGGAGATGAGTAAGGGGTAGTCATGAAAAGGGCCCTAGGGGACGTGTCATGAAATATATTATTTAACTTTCATTCATTTTATCCCTCAAGATTATAAAAATAGTCTCCGTGCATATATACATACCGCCATCTCCATTAATGGTGTCATTCATTTTTGTTTATCTTATATAGATTACCCGAAATACTTATAGAAGGAACATTTTTTATATTTATATCATGGTTAAAATTAATGAAATTATTTTACCATTTTCAAAATGAAAAGGCTGAAAATACCAAATCAAAACATACTTGAAAAAAATAAATTTTTACATCAAATGTGATTTTAACAAAGAAGTATTAATAAACTAGTAATAAAAGAACATAAGTAAATAATATATGTTATGATCAATATTATAATGGTTCTATAATATATGTATAATAAATGTATATTTAATAAATAGTATGTTTAAACATTTACAAAGTAAGTCAAGTATTAAGGTAAGGGAATTTCATCTCCCATTGTGCCCTTTGGGGAAATTGTTGTGTAATGCATATATACTATTCTATGAGGAGTATATAAATATATTAAAACATTTTATATAATTTGTTTATTTATTCTCATGATATTTAAATTATCATATAATTTTATTCTACCTTTCAATAAATGATTTATATGATACACTTGTGGTTAAATATTTATGTCATCATTTCATTGTTTATCGGGGTTATTTATGATGTTGTTTCTGATGAAGAAATATTATGATATACCTCTCAATAAAATAATGTGTTTTATTATCCCCTAGTTATTTTATGTTTTCTATTAATTTTCCTCTCTTTATTTACTCAATATTCCAATATAATTTTTTCTAATAAAACCATCTTTATTTGTATGCTTGCTTCAAAAAACTTTTCTTCCAAATCCATTTTTTCTAAAAATGTTTTCAATATTTATTTAATGTTTATATATGATTTTTTTAAAATATTTGCAACCTTTTTGAATTTTAAACAATTAAAAAGAAATATTCATTTAATGTTCAGAAAAATTATAACAACTCTTCTCTTTATTACATATTTAGACATGGTTTATTACAAAAAATTGAACTTAGGAAAACTATGAGGATTGAGAGGACTAGTGTCTGGGGAAATTAAGAACATTACATGTCAACTTAAGACATAAAATAAAACATCTTTATTTAAAACTTATTTTACATGACCACAACATTATTTCATACTCATAATTGTATGTGATAACCTGAGAACATACATAAGAAATCGGTGAGCTATAAAGCCCATTAAGGGAGTAAACAAGTCATCATATGAATAATAAAATACATCATAGGAAATATTCATATCAATGGAGCATAAAAGAAACAAGAACATAAAGTCATGGTATATCATGATTATGATGACATGGACATATGTCAACAACAAATAACATGATATTAGAATGTGACAAGGCTTATTTCACATGGATAGCATGAGTAAACACTCCTTGCACTTGAATTAGCATGAGTAAACCCTCATTTCATTTCAATTAGCATGATTAAACCCTCATTCCACTTGAATTAGAATTAGAAAAACCTCATTGAACTTGGATTAGAATTAGTAAACCCCCATTTCCCATGAAATATCATGACAGTAAACATTACCCAATGTATTGGACAACTATCATTGTGCACCCTTTAAAAACATTTCATTTCATGCATAAGTGTGTCACATGGATCATATAACAAGGAATCATTCAATATCATCATTTATTCCATGATAAATGAATGGAGAATACATACATGTAAGTCTAATTAAATAAGTATATGTTAATAAAGATTAATACCCTTGATAGTAAAATGGGTATGGTATTCACTACATAATGATTTTGGTTTGGAATATCGCGGTGCAATTTTGGCACCATAACGGCCTGACCAAAAAAATATAAAAAAGGTTTGTGGGAGGGAAAGGGGTATCTAATCTAATGTACATGAAATGGATAGTAAAGGGTCATATATATACATGTCCCAACACGTGTAATTTTGAAATAGAGGGTGTATCATAATATTGAAACTTGGAGAAAGAGGAGAAATGGACTAACTCTTACCAAATTTACACATGGTAATAGGTATATGTGGGATGGATTAATGAGATAGAAATAGATATCTCACCATTCCAAAATAAAGTGGGAATTTTGGAGGAGGTGTGAAATCATACCCTCAACATGTTTGATTGAATATAAAAGGGGTATATCAACATAAAAAAATTGGACAAAATGATAATGGAAGGAATCCATTATGAAAATTCAGCATAGTAACGAGTATACAAAAGTGTTCATAAGAGGGATAAATGATAGTGAAAGGGGATCTCATCATTTATAAATAAAATGGGAAGTGAGTATTATATATAATAACATATACCAAAATATGAATAAAATAAATTAAAATACATAACAGGAAAATAATGCTTGATAAAAGAGGAGGTTGGAAGATCACTTATGGAATTTCAGCAAAGTAAAAGGTGTACTGAAAGAATCATAGAAGGGGATTGATGAGAGTTAAAGGAATATATAAACATATATAAATTAAATGGATAGTAAGGGGGTATTTGTACATTATAAAACAACATATAATTATGGATCTTAAGAATCACAATGTAAAAGAGTAGCTTCTGTGGAAATGAGATGAGTGAAATCCCATACAAAAATTAGGCAAAGTAACGACTTAGTTAAGGGTTCGAATAAGAGAGAATAACTGAACCATAATTGAAATAAAATAAATTGGACATTAGTGAGTTGATTATAAAATGATTTAAATATAACAAATTGAATATAAAAATATTAATTTCAAACTAGATTTTTGAATTTAAATGAAAAGATGAAGGAGAGGTTCCCTTACCTGGAAGTGTGATCCCACAGGCATGAGAGAGGCTTGAGAAAGGATTCATGGGAACATGGTGTTCCTTGTTAGGATTATACAGAGAGGAGGGAATAGGTTGGTCAAGAACTAATATTTTTGAGTGAAGAAGAATGGGATATTCAGTGGTTTTATATGGGAAAAGTGAGGGACTTGTTTATTATTTAGTTTTTGGACATTACACATTAAACTAATCAAAACCACAAACCATACAATGATTTCTTCCCACAGTTTCTACCAAAGAGCAGTGGTATAAAATATTTTATAATTACAGGGTCAGAAAATATTGAAATATTAAGCTTGATTATGTGGAGGTGAGTCACACTCTCAAAGAAAACAAATTTAAATTTGAGAAAATATTTTATAAGTCTTAGAGTTTCCACTAAGGTATTATGAAATTTTCCAAACAAAAATAAAATAATAATATTTTTAAATTAGAATATATATTATCTAAATATACATTTTATATTATTTTATTACATCACTATTATATCATTATTATGTCATAAAACACATTATATATTTATTCAATATTTAATTTTTACCCAAAAAATCGTTCAGCTTAGAAAATTATGTAAAATTAACCATTGAATAATTTAGACATCCTAAATAAAAAAATGTAATTTATTTTATCTAAATAATCTATTTAATATGTTAATTTTCACTTTTAAAATATAAATTGATATTTTCTGAAAATTGATGGATTTTTTAAAAAAATTATTAATTTAATGAAAATTACATTTGAATTCCTAAATATTATACACTAATTTATTATTCATATAAATATTTTTATAATATTATTATATTAAATTATTAATTATTTCAAAAAATTATTATTTCATCAAAATATATTATTTAATTAAAATTAAAATTCCTATTTTATTGTATAAAAATATAATTCTAATCAAACTGGATACTTAATATTTTAAAGAGTGAAAACAATAAATAAAATCAACATTAAAATTGAATTGAGTGTTATAATAACAATATTATAATAATATTATTAATAAAAACTTATTTTAAAATAAAAATTTATATATATTTATGAAAAGTACCATTTTACACAGAAAGCCAATTTATCTAATTCATTATATTTTTTCGAAAAAGTATTCACATAAAGGAATTGATGGAATAAAACTTTTATTTATAAAAAGGGATTAAAAAATAAGTAACTAATTAATTATTTAATAACCCCTTATAATACATTTATAAGACCTAAGGTTAAGGTGTACGATGGTTAAAGACAATTGGGGCAGCTCGTATATCATTGCTCAGGTGGTAATCTCTATTAACGCCCACTTCTCCCGTAGCCAGTTCCGTTCAAGCTTAACGTATTGAATATCATCTTGGGATTGGTCAAGTGTGAATCCTAGTGAAACTACCTCCTTTTTTAGCTCTAAATAAATGGGCTTTGAATAAAAAAATCTACTAGGTGAGGCCATCAATTCCTGTGTTTGAGTAAATTGTATTTTTTTAAGGACATGTATTTATACTAATCATGTGGGTGAGTCAGTATCGTCCATAAAAGATAATGTCATGTTGTGGTGGATTATTTCATTTCACTATTTTTTGACGTCATTAAAATTTGACTGCATATCAGAGTGATCCATGGTTGTTGAAAAATTGTGAGAAATTTTAAAGGATATATTTTTTTATTTTGATCTTGTGTCTCGTAGGCTTTGAGTATGGCTTCAGGTACGATATATGTCTTCTCTTATCTAGCTTCAGTTTTAGTACATAGTCAAAAGAAACATTTCTGTACATATATTCCCCCTTCAAGACCAAAAGATACTAGTGGAATCATTTAGATTTAATATTGTATTCATAGGATTTTTTAGAGTTGATTTTTGATCACACACTTCTATCAACAGTGTCACCAGACTTTGGGATTGGAGACCACATTTTGATTAATATTTTCATTTTTGTAGTGAATCCCAATGATTTTCCATTGGTTTGGATATATTTTATTCCATTAATTGTTAATTAACTTTTACCACTGTTGTTTTTAAAAAACCTGAGTTAGTGAGATAAAAGATTACTTTGTTTGTTAGAATGAATTTCAGGAAGAGAAGGTTGAGATTCTGTGATGGAGGATACAATAAATTCATATAGATTGGTAGTATGACCCTCTGAGAAGTGAATGCAATGAGCTTTCAGTTTCCTAATGTATTTTAGCAGCATATTGATGTATTATCAGAGGAATTTCTTAGATTACCTCCACATAAATTATTATTTCCTATATGTAATTTGAAAAATAATATTCTGATTCCCACACTAGAATATTATATGATCCTATATAATATTGGGAACTGTTGGTGTGGTTGGAGGATTTATAGATTTAGGTATTTGTAAGACCCATTGTGTTTTCATGGGAAGACCAGTGTTCTTATCCTAGGATTTAGATAATTTCTGGAGATTATTTGTATATTAACATCCCCTGAAATATAGTATATAAAAAGATTATCCACCCCCATTAATCAATTTCTTCTTCAACCACTAATGTAGAAAACGTTATTTATGTCACCATGTTTTACGTCAGTTATAAATATCCGACCTGATAATCTGTGAAATGTGGTTTTTTTACTTCAGTTATTTTATAACCGACGTAAAAATTGAGGTGAGTAAATTTTTAACGTCGGTTATTTTAATAACCGACGTTAAAAATGCATGCGTTCGTTTTTTATGTCCATTATAAATTAATCTACTTAAATACCCAAAGCACGGTGTTATTTACGTCGGTTATTTGATAAGTGACGTAAAAAATTAGGTATCTATGAATTTTTTACGTCAGTTATAAAATAACCGCAGTAAAAAAGCGTCTTTTGAGGCCTTTTTGACATCGTTTATTTGATAACCGACCTAACAAAACAACCCGCGGAATTTTTATCGTCAGTTATAAAATAACCGACTTAAAAACTGTGAATTCTGATGAATTTTTGACGTCGGTTATTCTATAATCGATGTAAAAAACCAACACGTGGATTTTTTTAAGTCGGTTATTTTATAACTGCCCTAAAAAAAGACGTATTTGATACATTTATAATGTCGTTTATTATAATAACTGACTCTAAAAATGTTATAAAAATATTTTATAACGTTGGTTATTAAATAAAAGATGTTATAAAACATTTAAAAAATTAACATGCCCTGTGGATTGTCATTTATGATTTTTTGATCGACAGTCTGATGACTCATCTCTCTCACACAGTTAACCCTAATCGACGCATCGATATCATTGCATTAAACTCATTTTTTCATCATCGTTTATCATCTTTACTCTCCTCGGATCTATCATCTCAACTTGCAACACTCAGTTAAGCCTCCCATGACTATATTTCGTTCATTTTTTCCCGTATAGTCTATATTTACGTTTTGTGAGTTTTTTTTAAACTAGGTAAGATTCATCAATTTCTAACCCTCATACCTCATTTTTCCATCATCATCTTATTTATTATCCCCAGATCTATCAGATCGACTTGCAATATTCATGTAAGCCTCACCTACTTCTATTTCGTTCGTTTTTTTTCGCGAATGCCTGACATTGATGGTAATTTTTGTTGTCATTGACAACTAATAATCTCATTCACCTATATTACTGCAATTTATGTGTAAAACATGGTGATACACCCATTCCGTGTACCAGTGTTATTTATTTAATAATAATATATATAGTTTTTCATGGTGGAATGTTTGTTTTGGATCCTTGGTTGTTTCTATTTTGGGTATCACTTTTTTTTGTTCCATAATCTATTTACGTCGCTTATATTCGTGGACTATTATAAGCCTTCATATGCTATTAAAAACCGATTCATTTCACAATAGATCATTTTAGACTAGAAGGAGATACAATTCATGGTACTCATTTAGAATATTGGCATGATACCAAAACTAGTTGCATGAGGTTAAAATCTCTAGATAAGCCAAAACTAGTAGCTTGAGGTTAAACTCACATGGTTTCGGGGGATGTCATGATGGTTTGTGTGATGTCCTGGGGGTTGGGGGCTATCCAGGGTGTACATGGAGGTGGGGGCAGTCCAAGGGTGTGGGGGGGGGGGCTGTCCAAGGGGTTGGGGGCCTGTCCAGAGGGTTTGGTGGTTGTTTGGGGGGTGGGGCTATCCAGAGGGTTGGGTGGTCCAGGGGGGTGTCCAAGGGAGTAGGGGTGGGGGTGGTGTCCAGGAGGGGTGGGGTTTGCGGTCTAAAGTGGTGGGGCACTGTCCAGGGGGTGGGGGTTGTCCAGAGAGTTGGAGGGTGTCCAGGGGTGTCTGAGGGGGTAGGGGGTGGGGGTGTTGTCACGGAGGGTGGGGGTGCTGTCTTGAGGGGTGGGGGATGTCCAGGGGGTGTCCAAGGGGGTAGGGGGTGGGGGTGGTGTCCAGGAGGGTTTGGGGGGTGTTTTCTAGAAGGGTGGGGTCTATCTAGGGGGTGGGGGAGCTGTCTAGAGGGTTGGGGGGCTCTCCAGAGGGTTTGGGGGGTTGTCCGGGGGGTGGGGTGTTGTCCAGAGGGTTGGGGGTGCTCAAGGGGGTGTCCAATGGGGTGGGTAGGTGTGGGGGGTTGTCCAAGGGGGTGGGGCATATCTAGAGGGTTTTGGGGGTTGTTCGGGGGGTTGGGATGTCCCGAGTGTTGGGGGGTGTCCAGGGGGGTGTCCAAGGGGGTAGTGGGTGGGGGTGGTGTTCAAGAGGGGTGGGGTGTTGTCCAGGGGGTGGGGGATTTCCAGAGGGTTGGGGGGTGTCCAGGGGTGTCCAAGGGGGTGGGTGGGGTGGGGCGGTGTCCAGGGGGTTAAGGGGTGTCCAGGGGGGTGTCCAAGTGGGTGGGTGGGGGTGGGGGATGTCCAAGGTGGTGGGGGCCTGTCCAGAGGGTTTTGGGGGTTGTCCGGGGGTGGGGGATATCCAGAGGGTTAGTGGTGTCTGGAGGGGTGTCCACGGGGGTAGGGGTGGGGGTGGTGTCGATGAGGGCGGGGGTGCTGTCTAGAGGGGTGGGTGCTGTCCAGGGGGTGGGGGGTTGTCCAGAGGGTTGGGGGTGTCCATGGGGATGTCTAAGGGGGTAGGGGTGGGGGTGGTGTCCAGGAGGGGTTGGGGTGCTGTCTAGAGGGGTGTGGAGCTTTCAAGGGGGTGGGGGCTATCCAGAGGGTTGGGGGTGTCCGGGGGGTGTCCAAGGGGGTAGCGGTGGGTGTGGTGTCCAGGAGGGGTGGGGGTGGTGTCTAGAGGGGTTGACTGCTGTCCTGGGGGGGGGTGTCCAAAGGGGTAGGGGGTGGGGGTGGTGTCCAAAAGGGGTGGGGTGCTGTCTAGAGGGGTGGGGGGCTATACAGGGGGTGGGGGTGTCCATGAGGGGTGGGGGTCTGTCCAAGGGTGTGGTGGTGTCCATGGGGTGTCCAAGGGGGTGGGGGTGGTGTCCAGGGTGTGTGTGTGGGGGGGAGGGGTTGTACAAGGGGGTGGGGGTGTCTAGAGGGTGTCCAAGGGGGAGGGGGATAAGTGTCAGTTGGGATTGACTACTGCATCGTGGATTCTGAGATTATGACATTAAGATTGTGTTGTGATGATTGGATTTACATTGTGATTTTCTCTATCTGAATTTTTATTGTAAATTTGATTTGATTCTCAGGTTTACTCAATTTTCTCCAATTATCTATCAACCATTGTAGGCCCCATGGTTTTCTTTGATTCAATGGAATTTAAAACTGTTATATCTAACTATATTTTTTTTAAAAATATTATTCAAGCATATTTTTTTAAATACGAATAGATTTTTTTTATATTTCAAAAAAAATTACATTCAAATTATGATTTTTTTCATATAAACATATATTTTTCTTATCTTAAAAATATATATAATTTTTATATTTTTTATAGGTAATAATGAGTCGATGTTGGATTATGGCACATCGAATGAGCAATTAATATGAGGAAGGTTTTGATTCCTTTTTGGAATTTGCTAAACAAAATGTTCCAAGTAGAGACAATTTTTTTGTCTATTCCTAAAATGACTGAATATGAAGAAGTTAAAATGTAGAGAGATAAAACATCATCTGTTTTTCATGGTTTTAATTTGAGTTACAGTCCACAGATTTGGCTTCGTGAATCTGGATGGAATTTCACTGATGATGATGATTCTCAAGATGGTAACTCCGATGGAATTGAAAAAATGATTCGCGATATTGTAGCAGAACAAATTGAGATAGAATCGACAGTTGTCCGTCTATATGGTGTTGCTGAAAAACCATTATATCCTAGTTTTATAGATTTTATGGTTTTATTAGTGGTGTTAAGATTTATTAACCTAAAGGAGAAACATGGATGGAGGGACATAAGTTTTACAGAGCATCTACAATTGATGAAATACATTCTTCTAAAAGATAGCGATATTCCAGATTAACATTATAAGGCCAAGAAAATAGTATGCCCGATGGGATTGGGATACAAGAAAATACATGCATGTTCGAATGACTGCATTATATATAGGAAGGAATATGAATATCTGTCAGAGTGTCCTAAATGTTGTACATCACAGTATAAGGTGAATGAAAAATCACAGGCTGATGTAGAGATTAAAAAGATCCCTTCAAAGGTATTTGGGTATCTTCCTATAATTCATCGATTCAAACATTTATTTTCTAATTCACATGATACAAAAAGGTTAATATAGAATGCTTATGAGCGGGTATGTGATGGTAAAATACGTCATCTAGTTGATTGTCCACAATGGAAGAAAATTGATGCGCAATATAATACATTTTGAAATGAAATTACAAATCTCATACTAGGGTTGTGCACAAGTGGAATGAATCCATATCAAACCCTCAGTAGCACACATAGTTCATGTCCTGTTTTATTGGTAATTGACAACCTCTCTCTTGAAGTCTGTATGAAGTGAAAATATTTCATGTTGAGTATAATTATCTTTGGTCCAAAACAACCTGGTAATGATATTGATGTTTACTTGTCACCATTTATTGATGATTTGAAACTTTTATGTGATGATGGTATTAGGGTGTATGATTCTTATAATATGGAATATTTTCAACTTCATTCAATGCTTCTATTCACTATAAATGAGTTCCCACCATATGGAAATTTTTCTGGATATAGTTTTAAAGGGAATAAATCATGTCCAATTTGCGAAAAACATATGTCTTATTGTCAATTGCATCATGGGAGGAAAATAGTGTACATGGTTCATAGAATGTTTTGGCCAATGGATCACCCTTATAGAAGACTAAAAAAGCTATTCAATGGCACACAAGAATTTGATACTGCTCCAAAACCTTTATCCCCTGATCGTTATTTTGAGAGGGTGAAAAACCTTGATGTGACATTAAGAAAGACAAAATAATTGGGTAATGATAGACATATTTAGAAGAAAATGTCAATATTTTTTGAGCTACCATATTGGAGGTATCATGACATTAAATATAATATTGATGTCATGCACAAGGAGAAGAATATCTATGATTGTTTGATTTGAACATTTTTAGATATTAAAGGAAAGAAAAAAATGGGTTGAATGCAAGATTATACTTACTAACAATTGGAATACGTTTGGAGTTAACTCCCACTCCTAAAGGAAGATGGACATTTCATCCCCCGACTTGTCATACATTATCGAAGAAGGAGAAAATTAGCTTTTGTTAGTGTATTCATGATATCAAAGTACATCACAGTTATTCTTCAAATGTAAAAACATTTGTCTCATTGAAGGACTTGAAGTTGATATATATGAAATCACAAGATTACCACGTCATGATGCAATAAATTCTACCAGTTGAATTGCAGGGAATATTGTCCATCCATGTCAGAAAGACTATAATGAAGTTGTGTTATTTTATCAATTCAATTTGTAACAAGTAGAATGATGTGAATGCTATGAACTTTTTGGAAAAGGATTCAATTTTTATACTTTGTCAATTGGAAATGTATTTTCCTCCAACTTTTTTCAATATAATGGGGAAATTAATGATTCATCTGGTTCAAGAAATAAAGCTTTGTAGACCTTTATATCATTTTTTTGATGTATATTTTTGAAAGGTGTGTGAAAATATTAATGGGGTATGTTAAAAATCCATATTGACTTGAAGCCTCCATTATTGAAAATTATATTTCTGAGCAGGTAGCAGAGTTTTGTACGGGTTACTTGGCTGCGGCGCAACACATAGGTTTGCCTCCATCTCGACATGAATGAGTTAATAATGAGGGAAAGGGGATCCGTGGCTTGAAATTCAAATCATTGTTAGTTGAACAGATGAAGAAGTTAGAATCATACATCTTCAATAACATAGTTGATTCTCAACCGTATATCATATTTCATATTAATGAGTTGAAACAATGTCATCCAAAGAAGAAATAAATATGAATTTTGAATTAGAAAAAAAAATTTCAAGGTTTAAAAAGACCTTGCTTAGTAGATCAGATGTATCAGAGACAATAAAATGGATAATGGGTGGTCCATGATTATATGTGATAAAATGGTCCGGTTATGAAATTAATGGCTATTAATTTCATATTAAAGCTCCGGACAATAGAAGTTACATTTAGAATAGAGGCTTATTAGTGTTTGTAGAAGCAATTCATTTTTCGAGTGTAAAGGAAAAAAACCCAATTTCTACATCTAGTGCATATTATGGAGTGATTGAAGTCATATGGGAGGTTGATTACTTTAAAATTAGAGTTCCTATTTTTAACTGTAAATGGTTTATCGGTAACCACAGTGTCAGACACGATGAATTTGGAATGGCACTTGTTAATCTGAATAGATTGGAAGACACAACTAATTCTTTTATAATGGAAACACATGCAAAACAAATTTTCTATTAGTAGATCAATCAGATAAGGAGTGGGATGTTGTTTTAAAAAAGAAAAAACAATATGTTGGTGAGGATGAACTTGATGAAGATGTTGATTAATGTGAGATCCCTACATCCATTGAAAGATTAATAGAACATAATGATGAAAATGTTTAAGATATGGTTTGTGCCATAAGTAACGATCACAACAAAGGAATTTGGGAAAACAATCCATTTGTACATTCCTAAAATTACACGTAACATGTTTATTTCTTTTTTATATTTATTTTTTTCATAAAATGTTTGATATTGTATGTTTTTTATTTATTAAAACATGTATTAAAACAAAATAAGTATAAGTTTTTGTTTGTTTTCTGTTTGTTTAGGTTACTTTATCATGTTTACCATTACATGAATATATATATATTATTTTTGTTCAGTGACAATTAATTTACCACGTCTACCAGGTTTACCATTTTTACCATGTTTACTATGTTTACCATGTTTACCATCTTGACCATATTTACCATATTTACCATTATTTAACATGCATACCATATTACCAATATTTACTATTACGTATCATAGTACGCTTTTCTATTTTCTGATTACAGTATTATTTAAATATTTCAATTTGTATATTTGTGAACAAATGTTTGTTTTTTTATTTGAAGGATAATGACAGATCATTCAGTTGATCAACCACATGATTCTGGAGATGAGAATATTGGCCATTCCTCTAGGGAGGAACATTCACATGCTCCTCTTGATTTTCCCCAATCTTCCTCATGTGCTGCTATTATGACAAATAGTTCAAAGGTTGGTAAATGTGGGTACACACATTTACCGAAATTTTCACTTGCCCATATGTAGGATCAGAGGATACTCATTGTGTTTGATGATGATGATATTCCTAGAGGTCCAAATGCAAAAGATTTTAAGAGTTTTTTATCAACTCAAGATAAGAGAAAAGTAAGAATTTTGTATATTGACTAGAGAAGTGTGGATAAAGTGATAATCTCCCAGTTGTGGGAGACAATTTTGGTTGGATATTTTTCTTTTGTTTGACTATTCTATAAAAGTTTCTAGTATATATAATATATTTAACCTCTTCTTTATCATATGAAATTTGATATTCCTTACACTAGAGGAGTCAAGAAGAAATGCTTATCGTTGGCTGCCTGGAGATGGAGGGATTTCAAATCAACCATCTCATCTTATTTCATTTATGGTCATAGGACTCATGACAATCCATGTCGTATATATCCTTTTATAAATGAAGACACATGGAGACAGTTTTTTAAAAGTAGAAGAAAAGAGTCATTTTTGGTAAGGGCAATGTAAACTTTTATAAGAATTATTAAATAAATTATTTTATTAATGTTTTGTTTAGGATTTCTTATTCTTAATTTATAGTAAACAGGGAAATCTCATCCGGAGATCCAATCTAAAAATGTATACCCTCATACTTTATCTCGGAGAGGGTATGAATTTTTGGTAGAACAAATGATGGCAGAAAAATTTCAACAACTAAGAGCTGAGTCTTCATGCTCTGGAGAGGTGGCCCCTCCATCCCCTCCATCTAGACATGAAAAATGTAAGAGATCTAGAAAGGGAAAAAAGGGAAATATCTTTCTGAAGAATCGATAATCGTAGCTTAGAGGATTGTAAGATATCTATTTTATTTATTTGAGTTAACTATTATCTTCATATAATTTCAATCATTACAGAAATGATCAATTAATTAATACAGGACTGTCTTGAGGAGCACAGTTCACAGGGGGCATTTACATCTACTGGGAGGAAAGATATTTTATGTGTAGCATTGGGAAATCCCGAACAACCTGGTCGTGTAAGATGATATCTAGCAGGTGTATCGGTATGAAAAGTGTTGCCACGTTCTTCGACTTCTAACATTGTGGTATTTATAAAAAAATAGAATCCTTGGAGGATGAAGTTCATAATATTAATATGATGATGGAGGAAAAATTAGAGCGTCGGAATAGTCTATCTTTGCAGACATGCAAATACAATTTCAGCCAGCAGCTCCCACTCCTCCACCTCCCTCTTCAGACCCCATTATTTATCCTCCACCTCCGCCAGTAGCTCCCACTACCCCACCTCATCCTGCGGACCCCATTTTTTATCTTACTCCTCTTCCGCAACTTCCTACTTATTGTGAGTTTTATGTTGATGGTCCTCAACATCATATAGTTTCATATGGGTTGGTATATTATATAAGAGACACAGTTCATCATCAACAATTAGAGTTAGGGAATCAGAGGTTCACTGTACATGATATTATAGATAGATCAGCTTGAGTACCATTACCTGCAGATAAGGTGACGAAAGTTGGACATAGTATCAGCCATTTTTCAATTAGGCCATCCAGACTTATTCAACTCATTACTATAGAGGTATGAATGTTATATCTTTTATTTTATTTTTTTATTAAAGTTGTTTTATGATTTGAATGCTAATATTTTTTTCTATTTATTTTTACAGGAAAATATCAAAAGTAAAGAAATACTGTATAGAAAACAACAAAGACAAATGGCTATGACATCAGATACAGATTCTATTAGTCTTGATAGATTTTTAAGATATTCAAATTTCTTGTTGGGTCATTATGAGTTTCCAATGGAAGATCATGTTTTTGGATGTGAAATAAGTGTGGGGATTATGAAAACCGATATCAAGGAGCTTGTTACTGGAGATATGTTGGTCATCAACGTGGTGAAAATTATTTCCATTTAATTCTTAACACCATTTCCCTGCGTTATGCTTATTAAAAATTTATACATATGTATGTTTTGTATTAGGTATCGTAATAAAATCTGTGAGAGGAATGAGCTGTCAGATCTATATGGATTCATGGACCTGCAATTGATTTCCCTTGAATCATGTGCATTGGATAAGGAACAAAGAATGCTTTATAATACTGAAATACATGAAAATAATATAGTCACGCAATGTTGGATGATGCCTTTTTTTGAGAGTTATGAAACACATCTCTCTCAAAGAGTTCATTATCTTTTAACATAAAAAACCACTAACCTTAACTTTTCTTTTATCAGTGATCATTGGATGTTATGGGTTTTTTCCCAAGTGAGAAAGCACGTTATTGGATATGCTCTGTCCATGATGATGTGCGGGGAAATTTTAAGATTATATTGTAAAAGTAAGTTTCAATTTCACAATAGTTTTATATATTATAATGAATTTTAAATTTACCACATTTGTATTATTTTCTAACAGGGCATGGTCCTACATTCAAAACAAACACAATGAAAATGAGTGCAAAGATCAAATATGTAAATGCGAAGGTAAATATCCATTTATAACTTGTACTTTTTGATTTATTACATAAAAATAATATATTTTATTTACACTCATTCAAATAGAATTGTCATGAACAACAAGGCGTCATCGAATGTGGATATTATATGTTAAGATTTATGCATGAAATAATAACAACTAGGACAGTTGTGAATTTGGACCTAGTAATATTTCCTCTTAAACATTGCTATAATTTTTCAATTTGATTTATTCTTTATACACAATAAATACTATCCTTTAAATTTTTATCTTTTTGAGGACCCTCAACCCTATACTGCTGACGATATGAAACACTTACAAGTGGAGTGGTCAAATTATTTTACAGGTTTGATTGAATTATAGTTGTATGTATTTTAAAATATAATTTTGAATATTGTAGTTGTGATTTTGTATTTGGTAGTCGTTTGTTTGGAATTAGTTTTTTTTTTGAAGTTGACAGTGTATGTTTTGAATGTTATATATATGAATGTTTAATTTTCCTCTACTTCTTGTTTTGGTCTACTTATGATGGTTTTTTTGGTATGGATTCTGGTCTGGGGGGAGGGGTTCCATGGGTGTGGGGGGTGTTCAGTGGGGTGGGGGTGTCCAGGTGTCTCGGAGGGTTGTCTGGTGGGGTGGGGGTCCTTGGTTTCCATGAGAGTGGCGGGTAGTCCAGGGGGGGTGTGAGCATTTCTAGGAGGGTGGAAGGGTTGTCCAGGGGAGTGGGACGATGTCCAGGGGGTGTCCAGGGGTGTGGGGGAGTCTTGTGGGGTGAGGGGGGTTTCCATGGGTGGGGGTTGTTCAGTGTGGGGTGGGGGTCCAGGGTGTCCATGTGGGTGGGGGCAGTCCAAGGGTGTGGTGGGGTCTATCTAGTGGGTTAAGGGGTTCTGGTCTGTTTTTAGTAACTTTCGGTTGTGTTTCAAGGGTGTGGGAGGGCTAGCCAGGGATGTGGGAGTGTTGTCCAGTGGGTGGGGGGTCTACAGGAGGGTGGGGGATGTCCAAGGTGTGGTGGTGATGTCCAGGGGTGTGGGGGGGACTGTCCAGGGGTGTGGTTGGGGTAATCTAGTGGGGTGAAGGGGTTTTGGATTGTTTTCGGTAACTTTTTGGTTTGTTTCACGGGTGTGGGAGGGCTTTCCTGGGGTGTGTAAGTGTTGTCCAGGGGGTGGGGGTACACATGAGGGTGGGGGGTTGTCCAAGGGTGTTTGGGGCTGTCAAGGGGGTCAGGGGAAGTCCAAGGGAGTGGTAGGGGCACCAATGGGGTGGGGGAGGGTTGTCTATGGTGTGGGGGGATATACATGAGGGTGGGGGGTTGTCCCATGGTGTTTGGGGCTATCCAGGGGATCGGGGGCAGTCCATGGGTGTGGTGGGGGTTGTCAAGTGGAGTGAGGGGGATGAGGGGTGATGTTCAGGAGGGTGGGGGTTGACCTAGGGTGTTTGGGGATGTCCAAGGGGTCAGGGGGAAGGCCAGGGGTGTGGTGGGTGCTATCAAGTGGGGTGAGGGGGTGATGTTTAGGGGGTGGTTGGGGTCCAGTGTGTGTGTGTGGGGGGGGTATCCTGGGGTGTTTGGGACAGTCCAGGGGGTTGAGGGCAGTCCAGGGGTGTGGTGGGGTCTGACAAGTGGGGTATGTTTTATATGTTATCAATGTAAATGCTTAATTTTTATTTATTTCATGTTTTGATCTACTTCTGTGTTTGTGGTACGAATTCTGGATTTGGTTTCTGGTTGTTTCTGGGAGAGATCAGAGGACTTCATTCGATGTTTTTTTAAAAAAAATGTCTTCCACGTGGGTTATTTTATAACTGACGTGATAAAGAAATCGGTAAGGGCTTACCAAGTCAGGTTTTTTAATAATCGATGCGATAAAAACCTGTGGAATGGTCTATCATGTCAATTATTTAATAAAAAATGTGATAAAACGCCTGGGAAATGGTTTATCACGTCAGTTATTTAATAACCATCGTGATAACCCCCCTGGACTGGTTTAGCATGTCTGTTATTATATAACCGACATGACAAACCATTTCCCAGGGGTTTATCATGATGGTTATTTAATAACTGACGTTATAAACATCCCCTACACGGGTTATATCGTCGGTTATTATATAACCGATGTGATAACCCTTCCTGGTTTATCACTGCAGTTATTTAATAACCGATGTTATAACCCCCCCCCCCTCCCCGATTTTTGTACGTCGGTTTAACTGATGTGATAAACACCGCAATGTTAGGTTTTTTACATCAGTTTATAAATAACCGACGTAAAAAATGTTATTTATAACGTCATCCATATTAACATTACATAAAAACCGACGTAAAAAATGAAAAATAACCAACGTAAATAACGTGTTCTACACTATTGAACCAGTGATTAATTGTGAATTGGATATTAGTGTTTTACCTTAGTTCGGATTATCACCAACTCCATTTTTTTAATTTGGAATATACTAGTGGAGTATTTATAAAGATCTGACAGTTTCCTTGAGTACATGGTGATACCTTTCAATGTGTTGAATGGACCCTTAATGTTTTTGGTACTAATGGACTAGTTTCTTTAACCTTTATTAGATAATTTTATGTTATTATTCTTAGATGAAATCCTTGATTACTTGGTGTCTGAGGTGTAGTACATGAGACACTCAGGGATGGTTCAAAAAACACTGTAAGAGTACCTTTTTTATGTTATCCTCAATATGTATTGGTTTATTTTTTTTGTATGTCCACTACTTTGGATATGTTTCATTGACATTAGAGTGATAGTGGACCTAGTAATGGTTGAGGATGTTCTATCTTTGGAACCCCCCTCCCACCCATAAGGATCTATGATGCTCCTTTTGCATTGGGTATTGTTTCAAATAATGTGTAGAATGTTTCAAAGTTAAAATTTCGTTTTCTTTCATATTAATAAGTGAAACCCATGTTTTTCAGATAGAATTGGACAATGGACGGTATCCTTGTGGATCTTGTGTCGGGGATACCATGATCAGTAAGAAGTCACAACGCTATCGAAGTTGTCAAAGAAAAACTCACCATGTTGGCCCATATAAAAGCCATGCAATTGTAGATTTTAGTGTAGATTTCTAAGCTCGTATGAAAAAATCAAAATTACTAACAGTCGATGTTGAAAATAATGAAAAACAAGATAATATATGTGTAATAAATGACTTTAATTGAATATTATAAAAGGTTATAAATATTAAAAATGTACAGTAATATTTTATCTAAAAGAATATTTATATTATATAAGTGTATAAGGAACTTCTATGGATTTCAGCTGTAATGGTATGGATTTTTTATATATTCTTAGATTAAATTCAAACTATTAGAAATAAATCTATATTATGGGAAATTATATAACCTCTATATCTCTAAAACCAAATATATTTTATTCTCTACCTTCTTTGGGTGTTTTATATGCCTTATTCATGTTTCGCATCCTCTTTCCTCATAATTTTTCTAATGCGATACTAATAATTAAAACTAAACATACATATTCTTATCAACCATGAATATTATTATATATTTCTATATAATCATTTTCTAATTTTTACTGATGTAATTATCTTTTTTTATTATATTTACTATGTATTTTTTCAATTTACTTTAATTTCTTTTCAAAAGTATTATTCATTTAATGTTTTTGGTATAGTTGTTTTCTATTAAAATTTACTATAATTTAAAAGGTGTGAAATTGAATCTTCCTTTTTTTATGTATTTTAAAAGAATTCATTTTAAAAATTTATATACTTTTTTTTATAATTAATCTCTAAATTATTGTTTTTATTGTTTTGCAATGAAATGTATATTCATATGTTTTGTGAATTTTCATTTTAAAAGAAAAGTCATCAAAGGAAAATGATATTTCTTCTTATTTTTGAAATAAGTTTTATATTTATCATATAAAAGGTTTTCTCCTATATGTTGATTGAATTTAAATTTTATTCTAATTCCTTAGGTATATTCTCTAATGATACCAACCTCATATGTCTCTAGATGTATTTTGGACATGTATTGTTAAAATTTTCATGATACCTATTTGTTTTTCATGTGTTAATTATAATATAATTATTGATATAAAATGAATAAGGTAATGTTTTATATCTAAAAAATATCAAGATAGGATAATGGTGTTTATCCCCATTCAACTACATTTTTTTCAGGTGGTCAGCGATGTTTATTATGATATTAATTTGATGGTGGTTACCCATGAAATATGATATGATTTATATAATTATTCATTTGATACATTCCTATATTATGGAGCATACCTATTTTATTTTATCAGGGCTCATGATTTTTAACTCATGTTTCTACTCTCAATTGACTCATGTGTTATATTATGATAAAATAATTATACTATTAATCGTGTTTTATAATAATTGTTTTATTGGGAGGGATTATCTTATGTTATGTCTACTCACCATGATTATGTTATCATTATCATATTCTCATATTATACTCACTAATGGTATTCAATTGATTTCTTTTATTTTTACCCTTATTGAGCATATAATTCCACCATTTATTATATTTCTTTTCATGGGGTTATAAATGAGAATTTTATCAATGTTTTACCTAAATGGTATTATGTGAAAAAAATGATTTGTGGGATATGTTGATGTTGTTGTAAAAAATAATTTGGATCTGAATCGAATCTATAAATAAAGTAAACCAATTGATTATTAGGTGTAATTTTTCGTGAGATATGTATGTATGTAATGCTTATATAACATTAGTTCTATGCCTTTTTCAATTACTATAATTAGATGAAACTTTTCATCCATGAATGAAACTTCTATCCTTTAATTCAGTGGCTAGGATTGGATTATGTGGAGCCATTATATAAATTAATTTTACCTGAATCATAATTCCAATAATAAATGCACGATTATGAAAATATATTTTCAATTTATATTAATTCATGATTTTAATTTTTTTTGATATTAATTTGTTTTTGTAATTTTATCTTTTAACTAAATTTAAATTAGTGAATTAATTACCTCGTATCCCTAAAAATGACACTCATTTATACATTAAAATATTTTGTTCATAAGTCATATTTTTACCAATGAGTAATAATGTCGAACAATGTGATAAGATAATTAATCCACTAATCTACTTATGTGTGATGAATATAAAATAACTATTAATGATCTTTCACTTATTCATGTAAATATTAAATAATGGAATTCTATTGTTTTGTATTTTATAATTAAATTATGTGTGTGTGTTTTAAGGGTAAATTCTAGTGATAAATAAAGTTAAAAATTCAAGGTAGAATTTATCTAATTTGAGTTGTGGGGAGAATTTACATTATTTATCAACCCGATGAATCATAGAAAATGTATTAATAAAATTAATTTTTTAAGAAACATCATTTATACAATATAATAGAATTTCATGTTATTCAACGTCTTATTAATAAAATGAAGTTTACCTTTAAGGTTACCATCACCACTTATGAGTGATGATTGAGGTTCAGTTTCTATGATTATGTTTCCACTACACCCTTAATAATTCCATCCACAATGATCTGAGGACAAAGACTAAGGTTCGTGGTTATTTTTAATCTCATTTATCCACACTCTCCCCGGAATCATCTCACTAAAGTAAAATCAATATGAATAATTATGGATAATTAATAAATAATTTAATATTGACCCCCCCAATCCCCACATAAAAAAATATCCTATCATACTAATACAATAAAGAATATAATATAGAATGGAGATCCACCTCATTATAGATGATCAACCTCCATTTAATTCTTGAAATATAGTTTTTCCTTTACCTAGAATAGATTGACGAAATGGTAGTTTTTAGAGATGATGAAGGAAGTTGGATGAATTATGTAAAGGAAAAGAGAATTAGGAAGGTGGAGATAAAGGACATATAGTCTATGGGACTAAGTATAGAGTATGAATTAAGAGAGAATATTAAATATGTATTATAATTAGTGTACCCCATTATTATATAAGTTGTAATTTCCATGCAATTATTATTTATCAAATATTTACACAAGTGATTAATATGCAGGTATTTAAAATTATTTAAGGATCATCATATCTTCCTTGACATCTTCTAAAAGAAAGTAGGAAATAGAAACAACTTGTCTCCCTACATGCTCGACCTCCATCTGGAATTATTTTATTTATTTTCTCAATTTCAGAAATAAAAAAAATATAAAAGAATTATTTTGGTTCCAAGAACACCACATGTCTTTCATATCACAATAATGAGTCAAATCCTCAATGAAAATTTCCACTATGAATTAGATGTTATTACCAATATTACAGATCACATGATATTGTTTTAGGATGGGTGAAGTCAAATGATTCATTGAGACTATCATAGATAGAATTAGAGTGTGAATTTATATTTGATAGGGGTTAATATTATGTTCGTGATCTAGCATGGAATGATATTGAGTGGAGACCAATGTTGCATTGAGATGGGAGGATGCATTGGTCAACCCCAATAATTTATGGGATTATTGAGGTATATTAATCAAGACATAATAGAATAGTGAGTTACTCAGAAATTGGCATTCAATAAAAAATTTCTTATATTCAATACCTAATTATTAAATTATTCATAAGTAAGATCTATTTTACTCTCTCACATCTATGGTGATTTCTAGTTCAGTATGACATGGTTAATCATTTTTCCACATTATTTATTCATGAATAGAAGTTCAGGTGTGAGGTCTATATTCTATTGAGTGACCCCAATGATATATTAGAGATGAATTGAGGATAAATTGGATTTCAAGATCACCTTTCATATAATATAACACCCTTATTCCCCCTTCTTACCAAGTATAATATCTTAAATATCCCCCTTGGATCATAGTTTCTCTATTATGAACATAAATTAATTCTTAGTAACCGTTTGATTTATTCATATACAATATTGTTTGGTGACATTTTTCATGAAACACCAACTTTGACCGGACCACTCTACAACATTAATCTCCTTATATTAATACCTTTAAAAAAACAAAATTAAATTTTAGTGTCATGAGTACTAGTCCTTGAATATATAATTTCTACAAAGTCTACATATTCATGGGTTTAAAGGATAAAATTACTCAAATTAATTTATATTTAAAAACTAAAAAAAAACTCAAAATATAATATATTTATTCAAGTAAACACTGAAACTAAGAAAATTATTCAAAAATATTAATAAAATAATTATAGAAAACAGTAACTAGGGAACTATGTGTCGGGTACTCTTTGTAGGACCACCCAAGTTTGAATTTTATTATTATCTATCATGTGGAAGAGATTATATCCAATTGGTTTCTTTATCTTTATGGGAAAAGATTTCATGGTGATTTATTTTTTCTTCTTAGTCTTTGGGGCGACCTCTACATTAGCTTGTAACTTGATTATAATGGTAGTAACTCTCTGGTTTCTAAATTATTGGTTGTTATAATGGGGGAGGCCTTTATTTCAATTCATTTTCATAATCATTATGGGATGTAACTCTATAGTTTTGGAATTATTTTTCCCATCATGAGGAAAAACATCACTACAAATGGTTTATTTCTTGCCATGAGGATGAACTCAGTGGTTACTAAATAATTTTTTATTTGAACTGGTAAGAACTCTTCGATTAACACAAATTTAGTTATGGAGAATACTACCATAATAAACATCCTAATGAATACCTGAAAGATTACTTTTTATTATTTTATAGGGAGTAACACCATAGTGTTTTTGGTTTTATCATATTGATTAGGGACTAATTGAAGCCCCAATTAGTGCATATGTAAATGAACTCTAAGGTTTATTAATAATGGGGACCCTAAATATAATTTATGATACCATTGAGATGTGTAGGTGGATTTTGGGGACAGAGGAAACAACAAGTGAAAAAATTACTTCCAAGAATCAATAATTTATTAATCCTAAAGATAACACCTTTTTCTGGCACCTATTTTAGTGATCACATCCATAGCTTCAATGAAATCCTACGATGAGTTTTTACTCATGTGTAAGTGTTGATGGCTATTCTTGGTAGGATACATCTTGTTTGGCACCATGTTTATCATTAATATGTAAAAAATTACATCAAAATCATCTTCAAAATATTTAAGGAGTGTATTATTAAAATCATGTGAAATTCTTATGAAACGGTCTAAAGTTACAATGGGGGCCACCTACCCCTTTGATCAAATCTCCATAGAACTAGCTTTCAAAGATTTATCTCATGTAATTTTATATGTTTTGTCACTAGGGTGGGTATTATTACACTATAAAGGAATATTATTCCATGGAATTTTCTACCTAGTACTAAAAAGGATGTTTGGGTGACTATATTTGTCAATAGTAAAAAGATGAGATATTTTTTGCAGTAGTAGTGTATATTTAGGGTGCCACTAGTTAGTGGTTCATCAAAAACAAAGTTATCATGCAATTTCCTGCATCATCACTAGGGAACCTAATTCCTTGAATTAATTTTTCTATATATTCTCTTTATATTTTGAGGTTGAAAAAACACATGAATCCTATTAGTACATTATAAAAAGTGGTAATTCATGATCAATCAATCATGTTCTCAATTAAAAGATTTTATAAGAGGTTAACCAAATTATTTTAATTTTTAGCGATTCTTCCTCGTTAGATTGTTTTTGGTTACCTTGGGTCCCAATGGTATCAAAATTGAGCGGATGGGTGGTTGAAAGATCCCATAAAAGAGATTATTTTATTATTATGGGGATCTTTTATAGATTAATTTATTACTCATGAAATTCATCATAATGAAAATACTGATTATCCATTTGTGAAATAAATTGATTTAAACCATGAATTTTTTAAAAAAAATTTATATATGATAGGTTCTATATAATCCCTTATTGGTTAATTCTATTATAGTATAAAGTCATATAGCTTGGAACAGTAGAATTTATCACAATACATCGATGTGAAATGTTGTGTGGAATTGGTATTGGAACCATGAGAGGTGATTTATACATATCCATATTAGTGGAATCATTACAGAAATAGTTCAATGCATTTTAATGAGGTGCACAGTAAATGTGTAGTCCAAGTGACAAGAATTGATGGGGGGATTTTATGTTCATGCATCTAGGACCAAAATGTGTGCATTTTGTGGTCATGTATCTAAGATTGAATGGTGTATATTCCAAGTTCACTCTGAAAAAACAAAAAAATTATATAGTTTATGTTTATATGACTAAATATAATTCTATATAATTTAATGTTCTGTTGAATGGGATATTGTGCACTCAAGTTTAATTTAATACAACTAGGAACATTGGGTCTGAATTTCTAACAACAGTTTTTTCTGTGATTTACACATGAATAGAAAAAATTTAATCATATCTTATTCTTTGGTTACTAGATATGGTAAAGTATGACTAAACACATTGAGTTGAGAAAAATTTGTAATAAGAGTTTCATTTTGCACTAAATTTTATACCATTTATTATTGATTCGACTCAGATAGACTCAAGAGACACTCAGTGTACATGGGGTCAAATTTAGAAAATCCATGATGGTTAGTGTGGGATATAAATTCCTAGAAATGACTCGTTGGTTCCCTTAGAGGATGGATCTAAATTATCAAGGAGATGCAATATGTAATTAACCATAAGGATCATACTAAGTATAGAAAACAACCATTAGAAAACTAATTACCAATGGAATACATGGTTGTAAGGTCTATAAGAATTTTTTGAATAAATTAATCATGTATATATTACGAATATGGAATATTCCTGGATAATATATTATTTTTGAAGGAAATACATTAGGGAAAAGGTTTTAATAGGATATAAGAATCTATGATGGTATAAAGAATAATTATATCACAGGTAATAGACTTGGAAAAATGGGTCCCCTAGGTGGGATAATTCTAGGATAGACATGGATCCATTGAATAAGAAATATTTGGAATTGTTGTTTGAAATTTCCCCAAAATATGGTCTTGGTTTACTAAGTGTGGAGGAGAATGAGTGAAATATTTTCAACCGTTTATTATTTCATGAAAAATTAGCCTCTATAATTTATTAGAGATAACAATTTAGCTATTGAAATTCTCACACACAAAAGAAATAAAATAATAAAATAATACTATATATATAAGGTTCACTACCCAAAAAAGGTAGTTACATCCTTGGTAAGATTTCGAATAACTAATATCACACAATCCACCATAATCACCATGTGGATAAAACTATGAAGACATATTCATGATTAATAATAAAATATTATCAATAATGTTGCCTCCTAGAAAGTATCCAAAATAGTTACACATATGTATTTTTTCTCAACAAGGTAGAAATTTTATTCATTCTAATGATTTGATTTACTCTAGATACTTTATTATTCTCTCATATATTCTCAATAATTAGTATAAAAATATTATTTTATATGGGTTTTTTTCCAGTTCATTGGGTGACATCTTTGAAGGAGACATTGTAATTTTTCTTTCCAATTCTGATAATTAAAACCGACATAAAAATATATTTTTCATTGTTTTCCATGTTTGTTTTTTCAAAAACGTGAAATTCCCTTAGAATATAGGTATTTTTTCAAAAAAAAATCATCCTTTATAAACATATTTTATGTTGGTTTTTTAAAAACTTATGTGGAAGACATATTTTTACCTCATTTTAAAAAAAACTATTGTGCAAAAAAATCACATTGGTTTTAAAAAACTAATATTAAAAATGTTTAAAAACATGTAGATAATCTCGTATTATTCTATTTCTCTAGTCATACATTTAAAATAGAGTTAAAGGTCAAAATTTATGGTCCTCGAAACATGGATATAATTATCTTTTGACAAAAGATCTCATGGGACAACTAAAGCTTCAATTTAGAAGTAATTTTAGGATTCAAAGAAATATTGGTAGTTTTACAATTATACAATGAATTATTATTGATTATAATAAAAATATAGTCATTACTCAGTATTTCTATTAATAAAAACTAATCATAAAAAACAAAAAACTTGTAAATTTAATTACAAATACCTTGGAGAGATCGTTGAAAGGAGAAATATTATATTATTGATGAAGATAAAATAAGTTGAGTTAGTGGAATAGTGATGACTGAAAAAAAAATATGATAAAATTAATATATTTTTATAATGAAAACATAGAAAGGATACAGTAATAAAAATCAAGGTATTATAAATTTTAGCTGAAAATTGAAATTTTCAATGTCGTGCTGTATAAATATTGAATTCTCCATATGAGGGATATTAAAGTTATATTAAATATTAGTTTCATTATAGAATTCATCAAAATATATCGAAATATTCCTTTTTATGTTTTTTAACATATAATGAGTGTTAAAAGATAATTTTTCACATCAGTTTTATCATAACAGATGTGTAAAACTTTCTTTTAACCTCAGGTATTATCAAAAATAGAAGTTAATGGTCCTTTATAAAATTGGATTTAAAAAACCCAACATTAAAAAATATTAAAAATTTATATATTATTTCCAACGCTCTTATTTGGGTGGTCTTGGAGCTCAAATGGATATATCGATCAAAATTTATTGCCTTTGGATGTTGGACGTCTCTAAGACACCGTTTAGAGATGATCAATTCTGACTTTCATAACTTTTGATTGGAAATTCTGTTTCAAAACCACAACAACAAAAATTGATACATTTAAATTGAAAGAAAATTTATTCAACATTTTTAGTGTCGGTTTTAAAATAATTACATGAAAAATTACTGTTAAAATCGGTTATAAAACAATTGACTTTATAAGACCACTTTTGAAGAATTTTAATATTGTTTGTTTTAAAATCATTCATTGAAATTAATTTTCTAACATGTTTAATACATAAATGGTGTTAACAAGGTTGATAAATATTTAGTTCATTTTTCAATCCTTTATTTTATAGGTCATGGATATAATAAAAAGTTACGGATCAAAATTTATGTTCATAGAAATATGGACTTCTCTGAGGCTTCATTTAGTGATGACTAACTTCTAATATCAATAATGATTGATCTGCAAGTCTATTTTAGCACCATGGGCACTCAAATCAATGATTTTAAAATGAAATAAAAAATTTTCAATGTTTTTAATGTGAGTTATAAAATAACCAATGTGACTTTTTCATGAAGATGAATTTTTCACATTGGTTGTTTAGAACCATCATGAAAAGGTGATGAAAATTGTTTTTTCATGTTGGTTACTATATAACTGATGTGAAAACGGGGTGAATTTTTTTTCCACGTAGTTTATATAATAAACAATGTGAAAAATCAATTTTCTCTTATTTTGACACTGTTTCTAAAAAACTGGCATGAAAATGTCGACATTATAAATAGTTTGTGTACAATTGAATATAGAACATGTGTGACTTCTTCTATGCTTCTTTAACAAACACCAAAACAATGGTGTGATGAACACTCTTATAAAGAAAAAAATTCATGGACACTCTTATTATTATTATAACCATTCTCTCTCACTCTCTTCTAGTATATTCTTCACTTATTCTCTATTAAAAACATGCAATAATTTTATTCCTTTTCGTACATAAGAACACTTTTTTCTTTTCAAATTACAATTTCCAATTAAATATTCAAAAAATTAACTACCTTGAACTACTTATAATATTTATCTTATTCAAAATTTATCCTTCATATTATCTCATTCTTATTATTAACCTTTTATTGAGTCATAATTTTGATGTATCACAGTTCGTTGACTTTTCCTTCTACTATTTTTCATTCCATTGAACTCAGATTTTTGGAAGAATAAAAAAACCTTTTTTATCATTGATTAAATAATATGTATGTAATATGTATCATATTAATACAATATTTTAAGTATATATGAAATTTTTTATTATATATTATTGATATATATATATATAAACACAAAAGGATATAAGTTTTATGTTGAAGAAAAAACCTCAGGTACGAAATGAAAAACATTATGTACAAAATAATTTAAACTTTCTTTACCCAATATTATCAACATAAAATATCCTATTGACTTATTACAAACAAATCCAAAATACTTAAAAATACATCAATACTTCCCAAAATTGTTCTCATTAGATAATAAACATTATTATATGTGATTATGATCAGGATTCATATATTGACCGAAATATATAACACATAAACATATACACTTTATTCTCTTCACATATTTCCTTTGTTTATAAGAACCCCTATATGTTATTATTCTTCAATACATAATATTAAACCAATACATTGGATCTCAAAAATATTTTAAAAATAGTTCTTGGTAATAGTATTCACCAACTACAGACTTTTGTTGTAGACCAGGGAACATATATTACTTTTTAACTCAACACACATATCAATGGATCTATATTAAATAATTCTAAAAATATGTGAGAAAAATCATTGTGGAAAATAATTTCATTGAATAATAATTTCATGTTATCCATTATTGTAACTAAAATCCACATCATCAGTGTTATTTATACCGAATGATAATAGATTTTTAAAAACCCTTCTTCCACTTCTCAAAATTATTCTTTTAACTAGTGTGTAATAATTTCATGCAAATATTCTCCAAAAATACAATTGAATAGTTAAAAAACATCACCAACACAAATATTTAATTCATATATTTAACCAAATAAAAAAACATTTGAATATATTCTCCCCAAAAATAAGATATATCAACCTAATTATTCTAAAAATATACATTTTTATTCTCTCTCTATATATGTTTTCTCCCAAATTGTAACACACCCCACTATTATTAATAAACAAAATACATTAAAGGATAAAAATTAATTTATTTTTTTTTTACTCCCACTTTATCAATATGTATCAAAATAGTAAGTGGGATAGGGGATGGGATCACCATACCTTATCCATTGATGGGAAAAGGTTGATATTTCTTATTCAACCTCCATGGATTGGTTTTCACCTCATCCTATAACTAACAACTTCTTTGATTAGTGAAATGTATATTAAACTAGCATTTAGGATTAGTAGAAATCATCCCCTTCATTACTTCATCAATATTAAATTCCATAGACTCTTTATTTTTTTATCCTTACATATTCATTTTTATAACAATGGTATCATTTCCAAAATATAGTAGCACCTTCTTTTTCAATCCTTTATATCCTAGATCCTATTATGGTATATCTATGTGTAGGAGTGAATCAGTGGTACCTATTTAATTTAAAAACTATTATTTTTAAATTTGACCCCTATGATAGTTTAATGCCATTATCTACTCTCATGATGAACTCCATCACCCTTATTCATGAAATATAATGTACAAAAAACTAAAAAGAATTTTTAAAATTTTATGCCTCAACATGAGAGCCTACACAATGTTTATTTTTAATGTTGTTACATACATGAATTTTCATATCAAGATAAAATTTATATTATTATAATGTCCCCAAATTATTTCATTAAATTAGGAAAATATCATCCACTTCTCTATATGGGTATGTATCATCCAATTCCTATTAATGAATTTTTTATCTTATTTATGTCAAAACCACCTTTTGATAAAATATTATTCCTTAATTATGGAATAAATCATATCATCAATGATATTCATAATGATTATTCAGTATATAAATGTTCTTATTCTTGAAATAATTCATCTACATTGTGAGATTAATTGTAGGAGTCTCAGATCGGTCTCCCAATTAGAAGTTCATAATGAACAACCCATACATGAGATAAATAATACATAACAAGGAATTATACCTTCTTGGAATAAATCATCTAGTTTTTTTTAGTGTTATCATATTTCTTATACCATTTGTATAAAACATGAATATATCTCATATTGTTCTTTTCCAACTTCTCTATTTCTTTAAATAGAATCATATCAACTTCTATCAATTTTTTTATCATTATTTATGTTTTCATTTCAATATTTTTTACTCCCCTTAACATGAAAAACATATTATCATAAATATTTATCAAAACTCCCATGATTATCGATAACATAAATACTCCACAATGAATAGTAGTTTTGAAAATGAAAGATAATATCAAATATAGAATTATAAATCAACTGAAAAACACCCACAATCCTACTCCCATAATTTCATTTAATGTCCTATGAATATTTCCTTAACTGAAGTATTTCGATCGATTCCATGATAAATTAAAAATACTATAACTACAAAGAATCATCGTAGTTTTCCTCCATATAAGGATTCTAATTCTATAAACACTCTTTATTACCTTTATATTAGTTCCCATTTATCATAGTTGCATTTATATAGGTAATTATTAATCATCTTTGCCTTTATATAGGTACTAATTTATATTTATGTGGATCTTGATAACATTAATTTATATAGTGAAATATATATATAGTTGTTACATAGGTCTGGTATGGTTAATTATACCATTATCTTGCTTTACGTTACCTTAACATATCCTTCATAAGTTCTGAGTTACCTCTCCATATGTCCAAAATATCAAAAAATTTATCCACTTCTCATATACATAGAAAAATTCTATTATGGGAACCCTAATAATATTTTTTGTGAGTAGATTTTCTTAAAATTCTCTTAAAAACATTCATGTAATGAATTACACTATGAGAATAAAAAAAACATAGTAAAAACGTAAATTATTCTACAGGTTGACCATGTAAGATAAATCCATTTCCCAAAATTCAATGAAATATCATCTACACTCATAAATCCATTGTTCATAGTTCAATTTTTTTTCACAGCCTAAGTAGGCTGAATCCCTTTGAAAATTTTCTCTAAAATCATCCGTATAGATGATATGCCATCCATGTGTAAAAATTATCCTATGTGTTAGAAAATTTCCTTTATCAATTCTTGACTCCAATTTAGAACTTATATATTATTTTAAATGTAACTTTGATACCAAAGAAACTTTTCTAGTAACTTCAAAAATTATAGAGTAAATATGTTTTTCTAGCATATTAATATTTAAAAATCTCTAATAGTGTCCCAGCATCTTCATTGTTCTTCTCGTGAGTCATATATTTCTCTATAACATTATTTCTATTAAATATTTTATGAAATATCATTTCATCGTGTCATTTGATATAGTATGCCGATAGTATCACAATAAGATAATCAATGATATGAACTTGTTTGTCCCATCTCTCACACACTTCATCCAATACATTAATGAAATTATACAACATGCCACTTTTGAGTTGAATAGAATTATAAAGATATTCATTTTTTAGGGTTGTATTCAACAATATTTTTTACTTTTATATATTCACATATATTAATATTTGAATCTACTAAACCAAAAAAAATTCTTAATGTTCTTGTATCCTCTAAAAAATTAATGAATATAATAGGCCAATCTTCTTTGCGAACAACAAGTATATCCAATATAAGTGATCATCAGAAATTCATCATTATGAAATCCTTTCTGAATTACTTTTGTTGTAAAATAAATATAGTTAACTCAAAAAAATCTTTGTTATATAAATTTAATTTGATCTATTCTCTTAACACACAAAGGTATTTTTAAAAAATATATACATTATAAAAATAGATACATTTAAAGGTATTCACATGTTTGATTGAATTCATTCCTATAACGTTATGTTAGAAATAAAAAATTTATCCAATGGAACCATTTTATTTATTAATAATTGGTGTATATTATTTTTTATTAGAATAAATACAACATTTCACTTCATTTAGAACACACTTTTTTCTATTTTGATCAATTTCCAACTGAAATCATAGAATTTGGGAAATAATAAAAAAAAATTATATAATTTTTATTATCCAAATTAAAAAACACGGAGGTGATTTTATTAAATTAATTAATTATTATATAATTAATTTTAGATCCATGGGAATCTTTATGAATATTATGAAACATATTTTTCATCTTTTGAGTCAACTATAACACTCAAATACATAACATCCATTGCTACAATGAATATTTTAACACCACTATCACTTTAAGAACAAAAACTCTAACTCACATTACTTGATGATACATAAAATTTTGATAAATAATTTTTTTTTGATTAAAATAAACATACCCAATTTTTTTATAAAAACAAACCACTTAGGATGTTATTGGAATCCTTATTTAAAGAATATTTAGAGGCCTCCACATCAATAAAAAATTCATTCTTTGGAAATTTTTAATTATTATTATATGTATTTTTAGTATTAAACATGATACACATTTGGGAATGTGTAATATTGATAAATTATTTAAAAATGTGTTCTAGTGGTCTACAAATTCCATAGACCTGTTTCAATTGTTCAATATTTTTTCAACCTTCTATAAATAATTTTCATATTTCTTATAATATTTTCTTAATTTATGGGGATGATTCACTGATCGTACCATGATTTACTATGTCGTTTTTTCCATTACATCGTTTTATTAAACTGAATTTTTATTTGTAAATTCCAAATATAATTACAAAAATTCAAGTTTGATTCAATTTTTTTTCACTGTTAAATTGGGAATTTTACATGTTTTGATAATTTCATTGAAGGTAGATGTGATTTGGAGGACACATGATGAAGTCAAAGAAAAATGGGCCAAATTGCGTAGGATCCAAGCACACCAGTGGATTAATCCCAAAACTTCTATTAGACCAGGAATCCAAATGGGATGAAATTTTGTGGGTTGATTCAGTATCTAATTGGATAAATTTCATCTCAAGTAACCAAATCCTTATTCTGCTTCTATTGGGTCCATATATACTGATTTTTCCAAGCCATCGAATATGCACATTGTCAAAAGTGGCGTTCTATAATATTTCAATATATCAAGATATGATTGTCCAAATGGTACCAAAAATTTGTAAGAGATAGTAATGAGGTGAGGCTAAATTTTTTTATTTTTGTCAAATGTGAGATAAGACTGTCTGGACATCGAAATCCATGCACTAAGTGGTTTCTCAAAATCCAGAAGCTCATAACCACCATCCACTTTGCCTAAAAAATGGATGCTAGGGATCCCATTTTTCATGTTTGGCCAAAGAGTGATGTGCTGAAAATTTTGTGTTCTAGATGAGTCCTCTCCTTATCCTAGATGTTATGGACGCCCCTATCCTCATAGGGGGTTCAATAATGATGATGGAGTTTCACCTGAGCTTCATCTTCCTCCAGATGTCGAGCTAAACAGTGGACGGTCATTTCAAGGAGCTACACACACTTGGGAGGGAGTTCCAGAACTTTTTCATCTACTATATTTGTGTAATTTTTGTGATAAAATTCAATTATTTATTATATTAATATTATTCTCCTCTAATTGCATTTATATTTTTAAAATTAAGTGAAACACTTTTTATTTCAACACTGATTAGGTTGAGATTTAGAGTTTGAATCTTGGGTTGTTCTGATTGGACAAGACAAGAGTCCTATTTATCTCACAAAAAATTAATATTTTAGAATTCTTCGGTAGCCTTTATTTTCTATTCTAGATACCCAAACCTTGACAACACTATTTTTTTCTAGGGGTGGTTCTTGGAGCATCGTTTAATAGTCAAGTGGGAAGTTGAGATCTTGACAACCCTCAACCAAAGGTTTCAATTAACCCTTTTGTATTTTTCATAATGATGAACTCACCAAGTGGTATATTGAACATGAAATGATCTCCTGATATCAAAATTCTAAAACACCACTTTTATTTATCAACTGTGAATCTCATTATATCAAGTCATTTTCTCAAAAATGTTTTAAAACCACCCCTCTTTTAGTACTTATTAATAAAAATGCACACTCTAAACCCATAAAATCTCCTTGATAGATTACCTAGGGTCTTCCCTAGAATACAAATCAACCTTAAAATCATAATCAATTTGACATGTCACAAAAGAGCAGTAAAATTTTGGCGCCGTTTCTGGGAAAGCATTGATTTTTAGTGCATGTTTTTGATAATATATTTGTAAATTTTCTGAATATTTATTTCCCTTTTCTATCCTTTTATGTTCTGATTTATTTATTGTGTAGGATTGGTACATGATGCGTTCAAATCTGGGAGATTTACCTCATTTTGTACCTGAACAAGAGAGGATCATATGTCAGTGACACCGAGACACATAAGAGACCCCTTCGAAGGAGGACACACAAAACATCAACACTCTTCTTGATCCTTACTCTTCTTCTTCTGAAACCAACATCAAAACTAAAATAAATTTTCATAACATGGCTGAAAATAACTGTACATTAAAATAACCAACCTCGTCTGATGTTGATATTTAACCCACTTACATTCAAATGCTAGGAGACACACCAAATTTTGCACTAAAATCTCGACTAATTCATTTATTAACAAGATTTCATCGGAATTTTGGAGAAGATCCACATAAACACTTCAAGGAACATTATCTTTTGTGGTCTACATTAAAACCTAAATATTTGGATGAAGAAAATTTAAATCTCATATCATTTCCATATTCATTAGGAGACACTACAAAAGATGGGATTTACATTGTTAATTCACCAATAAGAGGTTCGGTACACATGAGACACAATTTTCTTGAAAAATATTTCCCAGCCTCTCAAACTACAATAATAAGTAAAGAAATTTTTGGGATAATACAATCTAAAGAAGAATCACTTCATGAATATAGGGAAAGATTTAAAAGTTTATGTTCCGGTTTCCCACAACACCAAATAAGTGATCAACTTTTAAATCAATATTTTTATAAATGATTAATTCTTATTTATAGAAACATGATTAATGTTGGAGAAGGTGGTGCACTAGTAGATAAGTCCCCAATTTCTACCAAAAACATGATTGAGAACATGACACAAAACACTCAACAATTTTGATCAAGGTCCTGTGTACCCATTTGAGGTGTCCATGAGGTGAAAAGTATTGAATTTGAGAAAAAGTTGGACACAATGTTTGATGAGGTAAGTACTATTTTACGACAACTTGCTCTCTCATAAGGGAAATATCAATCTCCTCCTCCCATCCATTGTGATATCTGCTCTTCTGAAACCCATTATTCTGACCAGTGGCCCCCAATTGAGAGAAAATTCTGAGAGTTCTGAGGAAATCTTCCCCGGACGCCCCTATAACCAACCCATTAGAAAAGAACCATACTATCCATCCAACTCTAGGTGGAAAGACAACCAATCATATAGTAAATGGGGTATTCAAACTTGCCCCATCAATAATGGAACCAACAAGGTCAGTGTAGTCATCCACCGCCACCACCCAGAAATCCCCAAATTACCCAAAGGCATTTCCAACAAACCCCTCCAAAATCTAAAACTATCCTAGAAGATGTGAAGAAAAAATGGATTGTAAAATTATCCAATTTCATCAAACCACCCAAGCAGCCATACAAGACCTCAATACCCAATTAGGCTAACTAGTTAACTCAGTGGGTGAAATTCAATGTCACAGGTCAGGTAAGATACCTTCTAAACAAGTATTTAACACTAAATAGAAGAGAAATGTAAGTTCCATCACCCATAGGAGTGGAACAAAACTTAAAAATCCAATGAATCCTCTATTAGAGTCATCCCCTCCTAATAAAACCACCATCCCAACCTTTTAAAATCATCCAAATGTTGAAAAATCATGTCTTGAGAGAATCCCTTCCAATGGAAGGAGTGTGTTTGTTGATGAGTCTCATATCCCAAAAATTCCCCTTCCATTTCCCCAAAGGGCCACCCAACCTATGAAATAAAAGGAAACATAACAAGATAAGGAAATAATAGAAACATTCAAAAAAGTGCAGGTAAAAAACCCCTTGATTGATATTATGAACCAAATTCCAAGATATGCAATGTTTTTAAAGGAGATGTGTACACAGAGAATGGGAATTTTTAAAGATGAGGAGGTGAGTTTGGGGAGGAATGTTTTAGGATTGATAGATCCATCACATCCCACCATGTGATATGATCCTAGAACATTCTCAATTCCATGCATCATATGGGGGAATTCATTTTCAAATGATTTTCTTGATTTATGAGATTCTATAAATATGATGCCTCACTCCATTTACTCTACATTGTAGGTCGGGGAACTGATGCCCACTAGATTTGTTGTCCCACTAGATAACTAATGTACCGCACACCCCTCTGGTGTGTAAGAGGATGTTCTTGTAAAGGTTAAAATTTTAATTTTTCCTACAAACGTTTATGTTCTTAAAATAGAGGATGATAGGATGAATGGAAAATTTATGATTATATAGGGGAGACCCTTCTTGAAAACTACCACACCATAATTATTGTCCACAATGGTACATTATCTGTGGTGTTTGGTGGTGACATTTTCCACTTCAATATCTTTGATTCCAGGAAGCACCCCTAATAAGAAAACTCATCTCTCTTAGTAAATTCAATTAATGTACTCCCATCTTATAAAAATACTCCTTTTAATTCCCCCAATCCACTTTTTGAGTTTTCATCCTTGATTAAATTTCATGTTACTGAATCACGCATTGATAATTTAATTTTCAACAAAAGATTTGATCATGTTCATTAATTATTAATTTCATGAACACTAAGGATCCAATGACCATCGATGATACTGCTAAGCCTGTAAAAGATCATTCTTTATATGAGTATGATACCATTGAGTAGATAGACGAGATTAGTGATCTCTCACTTTCACACACACTCCCATGAATCAACAATCCACCAGAATTGGAACTAAAACAACTGCATAAAAATTTAAAATATTCATATCTTGATAAAGGGAATTAGTTACCCATCCTCATTTCTATTTCAGTCCCTCCAGAGTGCGAATTGAAACTGCATGAAATTTTAATGGAGTATAAACAATCATTGGTATGGGCACTTTCTAACATTCCTAGTATTATTATATCCATTTTCACACATCATATTTTATTAAATGTTGAGGCTAAACTAGTGAGGCAGGCACAACATCGATTGAACCCAAACCACCGAGAGGTTTTGAAAAATGAGGTAACAAAATTATTGGTTAATGGAATCATTTACCCCATATCTGATATCCAATGGGTTAGTACTATTCATGTAGTTCCTAAAAAAATCATTATATTAATCCTAAATGAATATAATGAATTGGTTCTAACTCGTGTGAAAAATATTTGGCATGTCTGCATAGATTATCACCGACTAAACCAACACACAAGGAACGACCATTTACCTTTTCCATTCATTCACCAAATTCTAGAAAGGCTAGAAAGAAAGTCCCACTACTGTTTCATTGATGGGTATTTTGGATACTTTCGTATCTATATTTCCCATGAGGATGAAGAAAATACTACCTTAACTTGCCCCTTTGGCACATTTTCATATAGAAGGATGTCATTTGGTTTGGGAAATGATCTTGGTACTTTCAAGAAATGTATGGTTAGTGTTTTTATGATTACCTAGAGAGTTTCATGGATTTTTTCATGGATAATTTCACTTTTTATGGCTCATCTTTTTATGAATGTTTGAGTAGTCTTGGTTTAGTCCTACATCACTGTGTTGAAAATAATCTCCTATTAAATTATGATAAATGTCATTTCATTGTGTGACAAGGTATAGTTATGGGGCATGTCATTTATGGGGATGGTATCCAAGTAGATAAATCAATATTGGATGTCATTTCATCCCTACCATTCCCTAAAAATGTAAGGGGTGTGCAGTCTTTCTTGGATAATACTGGATTTTACTGTCTTTTCATTTATGATTTTAGTAAGATTCCACTCCCATACCCAAGTAACTCAAAAAAGAAAGGAATTTGTTTTTGATAATAAATTTGATGGTGAGTTTTATAAGTTAAAACAGAGTCTCATGTCACTGTCGGTAATCCAACCACCTCTATGGGATTTACCATTTATCTCATTGTGATTCCTCTAACTATACAGTAGGGATGTATTGTCACAAAGGGTCGATTGAACACCACATGTCATTGCCTATGCATCATGTACATTGGAACCTACCCAAGAAAAATACACCACAACTGAAAAATAATTTCATTTGTCATGTTTTCCTTGGACAAATTCAGCTCATACATTTTGGGGTCCAAAAGCATTGTGTTCTCAGACCATGCAGCCCTCTGGTATCTCTTTATCAAACCAGAAGCCAAGCCATGTCTCATTCGCTGGATGCTCCTCCTTCAAAATTTTGATCTATAAATTAGACATAAAAAATGTGTAGAGAATGTGGAGGCTGATCGTATCAGTTGGACACCCCCATCCTCAGACATTGAATCATCCCCTTGTATTCCTATATACAACATGTTTCCAAAGGATCAATTGTACCGAGTGCAAGATGGTATTCCATAATATGCTAAAATTGTAAATTATTTGGTAGCATCATGAATTCTTACTAATTTCAATAAAAAACAAGCTTTTCATCTAAAACATGAGTCTCTGTGGTATGTTTGGGATGACCCCTACCTCTGTAACACATGTATTTATCATGTCCATAAGCATTGTGTCCCCGATAGTGAGTCTCACTCCATCCTTAGATTCTGCCACACTCTAGCTTGTGGGGGCCACTTTGGTCCACAATGGACTTCTCAAAAAGTCCTTGATTATGGTCTCTTTTGGCCAACACATTTTTGGGATGCCCATTATTTTTTTAAATATTTTCCCTTTTGTCAATGAATGGGTAATGACTCTAAAATAAATGAAATGCCACAACAACCACTTATCTTTCATATCATTTTTTATTTTTGGGGTATTGTCTTTATGGGTCCATTTCCCAATTCCTTTGGCAAATTGTACATTCTTGTAGAAGTTGATTATGTGTCAAAAGGGTTTGAGGCACGAGCCACAAGGACTGATGATTCTAGGGCAGTTTTAGAATTTTGAGAACCCCAATCATTTGTAGGTTTGGCTTTCCTAGGTTAATCATCAGTGACCAAGGTTCTAATTTCTGCAACTGAAAAATGGAATACCTTTTGTGTCAGTATGGGGGCAGTCATAGAGGGTCTACTGCATATCACACATAGACCAATGGTCAAGAATAGGAGTTAAATAGATAAGTAAAACAAATTCTTGAAAAATAGTTCTACCTAATAGAAAAGATTGGAGTCTTAGACTTTATGAATATTTATTTCCTTACCTTACTTCTTTCAAAACTCCCATTAGCATGTCACCATATCGGCTTGTGTTAGGAAATAGTTTTCACATGCCTATTGAGATAGATCACTGAGCCATTAGGCTGTCAAACAATGAAATTCTAATCATTTTGGTGTAGGTGCTCAATTGAAATTTTCAATTCATAATATAGATTAAATGAAAATAGATTCATATGAGAACTCTAGGATTTATAAGGAGTATACCAAGGCTGCCCACGGCTGTCTCATCCTTCATCGTCAGTTCTATATTGGGTAGATGGTCCTCATCAATAATTAAATGATTAAGTTTCATCCAGGTAAGCTCTGTTCCTGCTATTTTGGAGCATACACTGTTACTAACTTCTCTCCATTCGGGGTTGTCCATATTCAAAATGAAGAAACCAAGAAAACTGTCACTATCAATGTGCTGCAGGTGAATCACTTCCACGATGTATTTTCGAAGTCCCCAATGGAGGAACTCCAACTTCACGAAGTTTTCTATGAATAACACCCACATGGTTTTACCATTCCTCGCCACATTCTATTTTATTATAGTGAGGACACTGCACACATTAGGTGTGGGGGCAGATATATTAATGGGTTAGTTATAAATTTTCATCATCATTATTCTTTTTATCTTTTTATCTTTCATAATTGTATTGTTACATTCCCCCTTCCCTCCCCCTCGCTTTTCTGCCAAAATATTATTTTTTAATGGACACATTATCATGGAAAATGATTCTTATTTAATCATAAAATTTATTGAAAATTCATGTCGAATGTTCGTATTTCTTGTTGTTTTAACATTTAAAAAAATTCTAATGAAATGTGTGTTTCAGCAAGAATTACATACTATAGTGTGAAATTATTTTAAAATTTAGTTCATTATCGATGATATAAATGGTTGTATCATTTTGAAACCTTTGAGAAGAATGGTTCCCTTTGGTGAATTTTTTAAGGGAAAATTTTGTCACTTAATCTCTCAAAATATTTTTACACCCAACCATGATATTTGAAAATTTCTTACTTAATGTAAGGTAAATATATGTTAGGTTTATTTTTCTCTACATTCCAAAATCAATTTTCCATAAGTTTGTTCCCTATCTGATCAATTTCATTATTGTACCATATTGACCTATGTGTGTGTACCTGTTATCCGACTATTGTACACCCTAAAAAAATATTGGTTTGTATATTCGGTAGGTCAAAACCCATCCTTCCTTGACCTTTGATCTTGTTATAACTACTACAATTAGTGTTGTGAGTAGATAAATCATGGGTTGGGAGAAGAGTGTAATATTTGTTCCAAGTAAAACATTTAAAAAAATTAAATGAGGGGAGTGATGAAATGTACAACATATGGGGATATCTAGGTCGGGACCTTATGGTTTTACTTCTCGGAATGCTTAAGTGAGAGGGTCTTGAAATTTTATTGCAATGGATGTGGGGAATGTTTTGTGGAAAGGATCTCATTAGTAGACAATTATTGAAATAACTTATATTTACTCAATGGAAAGTGTAAATAATCACATGAAATGTTTTTCACACACACACATGGAGAATTAGTGTCATGATTAACTTTTGAATTTTTTTTCTTTGATTGGTATCATGCATCTCATGGAATTTTATTTGGATAAAATTTTTGAGATGTCCTTTTCAATGATCATTGAGAGTAACCCCTCAGTTTGATTTCTGCTTTGATCACATTTGTATCAGGAATTAATTATCATTGAATGTTAAATCTTTATGATGTTTTAAATAACTAAATGCCTTATTTTTTGAATTATGACTTTTCCCAGGAGTGAAAATGTTTAGATGTGAGGGTGGGATCATACCACAATTCACTGTATCATTTTCAACCTTACAAAATTGTATTAAATTGAATTTATATTGTAAATTACAAATATAATAAAAAAATTAAATTCTTGTTTGATTAAATTATTTTGTGTTTATCACTGTTAAAAAGTTCAAAGTTACTTGTTTTGATAATTTCATTGAAGTTATAGGTGATTTTGTGGACCCATGATGAAGTCCCTGAAAAATGGGCCAAATTGCATAGGATCAAAGAACACAACTGGATTAACACAAACAGTGCAATTAGATCGGGAATCTAAATTTTATGAAATTTTGTAGACTATTCCAGTATTTAATAGGATACATTTCATCTCATGGAACCCAATCCCAATTCAGCTTCAACTAGGCCCATCCAAACTGATCTATCCAAGGCAATGAATATTCCCAAAGTCAAAAGTGGTGTTCTATTATATATCAATATATTGAGATGCGAACATCAAAATGGTGCCAAAATTTTTTAGAGATAGTCAGGAGATGGTAATATAAAGCTTTAGATTTTTAAAAAGTGATATAAGAGTGTCTGGCCCTCAAAAATCATGAACCAAGTGGTTTCTCGAGATCCGTATGCTCAAAACCACCTTCCACTTTGCCTGTAAAACGGAATCATGGGATCCTCATTTGTATGTTTGGACAAGGAGTGAAGTGATAGCAATTTGGAGTTTTCTAGGAGTCCAATCCTTATCCTATAAGTTCTTGAGGCCCCTACTCGCATAGGGGGGTCACGAATGAAGAAGGAGTTCCACCTGAGCTTCATCTTCCTCCTGATGTCAAGCTAAATGGTGAGCAATCATTTAGAGGAAGCTGCAAACACTTGTGAGGGAGTTCTAGCACTTTTTATTCTACTGTTTTTGTTTAATTTGTGTGATAAATATTTCCCTTATTTTTTATCTTGACATTATTATCCTCTTATTTCATTTCTATTGTTAAAATTAAGTGAAACACTTTTTATTTTAACACTGTTTGGGTTGAGATTTCAAGTGGGAATCATGGGTTGTTTTGATTAGACAAAACAAGAGTCATATTTATCTCACACATACATAAGATTTAGTGTTATTTGGTATCCTTTTGTCTCTATTTTTTATACCCTAACATTGACAACATGATTGTTGTTTCTAGGGGTGGTTCTTAGAGGAGCATTTAAGAGGTAAGAGGGAAGTTGAGATCTTGACAACCCTCAACCAAAGGATTCCATTAAACTAGGAGTATTTTTAAGAATAATGAACTCACCAAGATGTGTAGTGAACTTGAAATGGTCTCCTTCTCTCGAAATTCTAAAACCCCACTTTTATTTATCTACTATTAAACTCTTTAATTCAAGTCATTTTCATTAAACTATTTTAAAACCACCCCTATTTTAGTACTTTTTAATAAAAACATAGACTCTAAACCCATCAATGCTCCTTTAGAGATGACCTAGGGTGTGCCTTATACTATAAATAATCCATAAAATCATAATCAATTTGATGTGTCATGGTATCATAGTCATTCAACCCTAAAACTATTCATCCTATATAATCAAGAAACATATAATTATTTTCAATTAAAACAGTATCTACTTTTTATGATATCCAACCCTCCAAAATTCCAACATTTTACAAAAAAATCATACATTCCTCTGCGAACTAGTTCTTTCCAGATTTCGAGACATATTCTCCTTGCATATCTTGATCATCAGTTTAAATAAATTTTACTAACAAATATTTGAATAAAATACAAAAATATTCCTCTTTACTCAAAATATTTTCATTAAATTATTTGCATCACTATTTTTAGAAATTTCTACATTCATGTTTCTATTCTAAGAATATTTACATTTTTAAAAATCATCTCGTTTGGTTGAATATATGCCATTCTTCATTTATAAATTTGGATCAACATTTTGACCAAAATATTCAATACCATATTCAACATTTTAAAAATATATTTTTTTAGCCACATGATTTTAATAATAATTTATAACTTTAATTATTTCCATTATCTTCTCTTTCAGGGTTTCTCTACCTTCAAACACACAATTTTGTAATTTCGTTTTTAATATTTTTCAATTCATTTTTATAAACTAAAAAAATAAACGTGTTCATGAACCATATTTTTTCATTTTAATCTATATTAAATTTAAAATTTAAAATTATTATCTTCAGCGAGAAAATTATTCATGTTACCAATCATATTAACAAGATTTTAATCCTTTTCTGTATGAATATAATAATTATTTATTGATAATTGATTATATTTCCCAATTTTTTTCTCTCCTTTTCAAATTTTTAGACCTTAGAAATATACTATTTCAATTAACAATTCAACATGAACTTAATTTCTCTTTCTTCCACACTTATATCATCATTACTTCTTTCAATAATGAACACTACTATATTTACATTCATAATCATTAAGGTTTCATGAACTTTATTGTAAATCTCAACTTCCTTTGAATCCTCACTACCATAATTATCATAAAAGATGGATAATAAATATTTATTATTTGTTTCCAAGAAGTTATTATCTATACTTATGAATAAAATTTTTTATTTTTCCAATCTTAATTGTTTCATAGTTGAAACTTTTATTTCCCTCTTCTCATATTTGATCAACTAAATTATATGAATTTTTATCGAACATATTTTAAACATATTCCTCTTTAATATAATACCCTTATTCAACAACATTTTTTACGACTCATCTCTTGATTCAAATATTTGAAGGATATATCCCTATCAGAATTACTATTATTTATAAAATATAACTCTCTCTTGACTTTATAAGAGATAAAAATGCTCTAAAATTAATTTAATTGAATTGTATCCGAATTTTAAAATTTTAGTGGTTAAACCATTATATCAAATCGTACTAGAAATATAAATAGAATCTTTTCAATGACCATAGTGTGTTTCTAATTCACACCAAAACCTAAGATAGTGCTCATAATTTTATTAATACCATTGAATATGTTATTCACTATTTTATCGGCATATGTCATGAGATATTTCTATTTTAATCTCCAAACATATAGTTTGTAATTACATTCTTTCACATTTAATTTAGATTGTTTTTATAATTGATTCAAACTATATTTTTTCCTGATTCATATTAATTCATGAAGCTAATTTTCTGATTGGAATGACAATATTAAATCTCAAACATGGACATAATTCTCCAAAATTCACCGTATTTATTACTTTCATAGTATGTCAATCAACATGAGAAACAAAATTATTAGTAGAAGCCTCTCAAATAGTGAGACTGACATAAAAATAGATATAGTAGAATAAAATCCTTCCATACGTAAAAAATATTCCCATTGAATGTGGAAATCCCCTATAAATTCATTGAATTAATATGATCTATATACCAAATATAAATTCATAACTCTAAATATTAATCCTAGAGTAACATTTTTCAGAAAAACCTCAAAATAGAATATCAACATAAATGAAAATATGGATGCTCTAACTCCAATTGATATGAATGATGTAAACAGTGCTAGTTCACTAATACGGGTGAATCAGTGAAAATTATTTTTTCCATTTAATGATATCATGGTAAATAAACCACCTTTAATTATTATTGTGAAGTTTCTCGTTGTTAAAAATATTGTATACCAAAGTAAATAAACTAAGAAACCCTTATATATAAGGTCAATTACCTAAAATGAGCTATCATATCCTAAGCATGATCCAAAAATATATAATATCACATTGACCACTAGAACCACCACTCGGATTCAAGGTTTCGTGTATATTCAGGAATAATAATATAATAATATCACAAATTATGTCCCCTGATAAGTATCTAAAAAAATTGTATGATTTTATTATCTTTTAATGTGTTAGGATTTATTATTCACCCTATAAGTTTATTATCTCCCAAAAATATAGTTCACTTGAACATTATCAATATATAATAGTGGTGAATTCATTCACACTTCTTCAATATATAAAGAAATAATGATTCTTTAACCACAATTACTACACTACAACATAACTTTTCCACTTCAAATTTTAATTTCATATATTAAATTTAATAAATTAACTACTTTTAACAAAATATCATTCAATTTGGATCCCTCATATCATCAAAACTATTTTATATAAATTTTATTTATTTCATGTCATTGTTAAAGTGATTTTTGATCCCCTTTGAGACTTTCATAATTATATAAAAAATCAATTAGTTATTATTTGTGTGATTTTATTTATATAAAAAACATTTTTTAAAGAGTAAAAACAAATCATATAATATAGAAAATAATAATTATATGAAATTTATCTTACTTATGTGGGATTTATCATACTTTTGCAAAATTTACCTTAAATAAGAATGATTTTTCTTCTATTGGGAAGATAGAACCATTCATGCGAAAACATAAAGTATTAAAAACTAAATAAAAAACCTTATGTATAAAGATAAAAACTTTTTAATATGATATAATTAACCATTTCCCTAGCCTGATCATATCCGTAGCAATCATCTTCCATGATTCTTCTGAATAACTCTAGTACTCATTTAAACACCAAATGATCTCCACAAAACCTTCATATAATATAATAAGGATTATTTTTTATGATTTTGAACATGATTTATATATATCAAAAAATTAAAACACATAAACATGTCCACATTATTCTCTTCATATCTATTATTACCTTTAACAGACAACCATGTAATGATTTATTACTCAAATTATGGTTTTAGAAAAATCTCTGAAATGACAAAAATATTCAAAAAATATATTTTGGTAACAACATTGTTGGTTTCTATGTAGGATATATGTGGCTCTAAATGAATAGAGTCTTCACATGGTAACATTAATAACTCCCTTGAGTGATATGTGTGTCTCCGCTGATGGGAGGCCTTGGTTTGATATGGTGTCACCATTCATATTGGGGATCCATTCTTTGAATTGTTCATTCTCCCTATACTGGGAAAAAAATTAGTTAAATGTGTATTTTTTCATGGGTTAGGTTGTCATGACCTTCATATATCTTAAATACACCTAATTTACATTAATTCGCCATGGTTTTTACTCCAGAATTTATTTTATAGAGTGTTTATAGGGATTAAGGATACATGAGTGAATTATAGTGTCTCTTAGTTTTTCCAAGTTAAATCTAGAAAAAATTCATGTCACCTCTACCTATATTGGAGTCCAAGGGTTCTATTTATAGGAAAAAATATTTTTAGAAACCCATCCCTTCAAGTAAACATTTTAATCCTTTTAGGAACCTAGATATTCTAGGAACACATAAAATGATTTTATGTAAGGGATAGAGTGTGGACATGTAATTTTTTAAGGAGTCATGGTGTGGGATTTTATTTCAAGTGAAAAGTGATGGATCGGGCGTAGGGGTGAAAAAATTCATGGGATATATGGGTTTTTATGTATAGTAAATGTGAAAAAATTAATAATAATGATAATGGATTAAATAGGTTTCAAATAAAATTAGAAAGTAGGATTCTTGAATACTTACTCAACATCAGAATATTAAACATCATTATTAAATATTCAGGGAGTTTTTCTTGAATAAAATTTAACACTAAAAATGCATCTATAAAACATTATATTTCCATGATACCGTGTATAAATATTTTAAATTCAAACTACATATGAATTTAGATCATTGACAAATTCAAAGACTATTTCTATCTCACTATCCCAAATATTTTTTACACCCACTTTTATCATATATTGTTTCACTTAACTATTAATTTTCTATCCAAGGGTATTAGCCATTATCCTTTATATCCATTAGGTTACTTCACAAAGGTACTATATTTTCTTTTATGAATGCAATATGGTTTATATAATTAAACATAATGAATAATTTTCATGTTAAGATATAAATTTATTGTATAATATATTTTTCTTCATATTATATCACATAGGAAATCAAAATTTTCATTTTAGTTTGTACATGGTAAAGTGTTAATGCAACTATATTAAAATAATGCCTCAAAATAGATAATATAATACTTGAAAGAATTATGAGACTATTAATCAATATCACCATGATAATAAATGTTTAATTCCTACTTTTACTAACACGTTTACTCTTATTTGTATAAGGATTTTTTATTTTGGAAAATTATCATCACTCAATACATAATGAAAGAGGAATTATTATTTAATATATTCATTAACTCACCCACCAAAAGAAGTGTTCATAGGCTTACTAATAAAATTATCTAATTCCCCTTTACATTATTAAATATCATAAGGGAATAACATGATTTTTTTAATATTATATATAATTCCTATTTAAAATAGTTTACATATATCTTATTCAAAAATTCTAATGGATTTGTGTCTTTATCTCCTTTAGTACTGAAAGGTGTCTTTATAATTATACCATAAAAAACAATTTGTCAAATATATATGGGTTATATATTAAAATATTCTAAACACCCTTATTTGTGTATCCTTTACATTTATGTTTAGTTTTACACTACCAAGTATTATCTTTTCACAAATGGGTATTAATTTATTCTATTGTTTCATATTCATCATCACTATCATAATATATCATTGGTTGAATTATAATTAAACTATTATAAAACTATAGTATTCTAATCAATTTTTTCTCAAAACAAGAAATAATATCACATTATTTTTATACATGGAATATAAATTACATGTTTCATAACACCCAAAACATAAACATTGTTTTCAAATATATTAATCTTTACACATGACAATGTGATGTTATTAAATTATTTAGATTGTGTAAAATTCAAGTTTCATTAGTGATTTGGTGATAAAATTAAAATATTATAATTTTAAGGATAATATTTGGATCCATTATTTGTATAAAAAAATTTATGTTATAAAATATATATCTAATATCCAATTCCTAAAATTTAAATATTACTTGAAATGATAAATTTACAAGAATTAGAAGGTTATTATTTCTTCATTTCTTGATTATTTTAATTGGTCTCCATGTGACCTTTCTAACCATATGTGAAGAAAAAGGCCTTCTAATCATGTTTCACCAAATTAATATTGTTTTATTTAAATTACATTATGAATAGGCCTTTAACAAAACAATTTCCAATAGTTTTTTGTATTTTCTTTTTTCTTTTTTCAATATAAGGTTAAGAAAGTGTACTTTATATCCTTATCAACTTTGTGAAATTTTCAAAAATATATTGACCTAATTTGTCCATATTTTTCATTTAATAATTATAAAAAAATGAGAATATATTTAATAAATATATGATAATGACAGGTATAAAAAATTATCTATTTAACAATAATCAATACTCTACCCATCTGTAAATGTACTCTCTCAACATGATTACTTGATGAATAACCTGGATTCCATCTTCCAAAATATATGTGTTTAGTATAATAATAATAATCTCTTTTTGTTCTTTATTCACTTTATCCTCACATACTTATTTTAAATTATGTAGCCCCTATATATTTTATCAATTTTTTGATTAAATTTAATTTCATCGATATCTTTTGCTACATGAAATACCAATTTTTAATGAAACACTACATACTATTAAAAAATAACAATTTAATACGATAGTTATTAGATACCCTTTGAAATGAAGTGTACAATTCTAATTAACTATAATATTTAAATATATGTTTTATATAATTATATTAAATGAATTATTTGACGAACAACTATTTTTGAACCATTTGAAAATAAAGGATGTCTTTTTTCAAAATAAAACTAATTCACTACACAAAATTTCATTTTACATTAATAATTAAGAAAATATCTTTTTTAAATTATTTTATTTATATTTTTATATTATATATTCATTAAAATGTTTAGAATTCCTCTTATGTGTTATCTAGACAAGAGATAAGAATAAATCCAATTTTATGCCTAAAACTTGTATTTTTCTAAAAAATAGTTTTATCACATTTTGAACACTTATTTTAAAATTATTTATTCAATATTTTATAATAATTATATAAAAATTATATTTATAATTTGATATCATAATTAATTTTTTTAGAGTGTATTTTTTATAATTGTTTTGAAAAGTTTAAAATTTTCAGTGAATAGTAAAGAAATCATTTTTTAAGAATTGTATTTGTGTTCATAGAATTTAAAGACCAAAAAATTTATTATGTATTTAAAAGAAATTTTAGTTTGTTTATATATTTATTAATTTAATTGTTTTCATTTTAATTATTTTTTATATAAATAAATTTCATCTGAAGTGTTTCTCTTTGGAAAACCGCTTATTAATCACATCTACAAGTATAATTTTAAATTACATTCTAAAAATTAGGTGAATGTAAATTTTAAGAATGGATTTAATAATTTTAATCCAAATAATTTAAATAATTTTATTATATAAACATAATTTTAATTTTAAATGTGTAGTAAATACATTGAAAATTAATCATCACCTATTTAGTTAAAACACGTTTATTGGGGATTAAACTAAAATGATAAGGGGTAAATTGACCTAGAATATTTTTCAAAAACAATTTTATAGATTTATTCCAACATTATAACTTCTAATATTACATAATTATTATTTTTTTATTTTTTTCGTGCGAACAACATGGTTATAATTTATTCTTTTCAAAAATTCCATGTTTGTCCTCTACCCCTTATAAATGGTCATCACTTCTCCTCCTCCCTTCACACATGAAAAACATTTTTGTTCAATAAATAACTAACAAAATGTATTCATTAATTACCCACCAAAATTATTGATTTCTTATTTTATTCAAATTTCCTCCTGATAATAATTTATGTATAATCCAAAAGAGGCTCTCTTGAGAAGAGCTAAGATTTATAAACATGATTTTTTTTCTTATTCCATCACATTTAAATAATATTAAATCATGATAATATAATTACCTAAGTATCCTAAATATAATTATATTTTATGAATTTAATTTAATGACATCATTATTTATCCTCTTCCCCTTAATGGGAAACGAAACTGTTGGTGGTGTTTACTGGACGGACAACCGCCTCGTGAACTGATGTTTTTAATTCCCACAACAACAAATCAAATTTGAATATATTAGTGGATTTATTTAATACATATATATATATACATATTATATATATGATATTATAAGTATTTTGGTAACAATATATCACTTATTCCTTCTTAAATTCCATTCTGTAGGGATACAACAGCGTAGATCATGTGTATAGTGGACTTCCACCTCATGAAGAGATGTGATTTGTTTTTCACTAATTAATTGGATAAAAGTTTATAATAATAATTATAATTAATATATTTGATATAAATGAAATAATAATTAATCTATAAATTTCATATATTATTTAGCTTTCATTCTTTTGATCCATCGAGAAAATGGAAACAACGTTTATGCACATATACATTCTACAGTCTCCAGGAATAGTGTATTTCATTTTATGCCTCTAATATTTAGTTATTACTATAAATACTTGTATAATTAATATATATATCTATATTATTTTTAAAAATATATATATTATAGAACCAGTATAATAATTGAGGTATCGAAAAAACATATAAATTTACAAAACAATTAATCAATTATTTTCACAAATGTGATTTTAACTAGGAATTGTTACTAAACAGGTAATAAAAGGTCATTAGTAAATAATATATGGAATGATACATATTATTATGGTTTTTAAAGATATTTATAATAAATCTTAATTTATTGTTAATTATTTTCAAACGTGTTTTCTGGAATTAAATAATTAAGGTAAGGGTATTTCCCCTCCAATAATATTCTTTAGGGAATATGTTATATTATAAACTTATCCTCTTTTATGATGATTATATAAATCCCCTATTACATTTTATATCATGAATTTTGTTATTATCATGATATACATTGTTTTATTTAATTTTATTATTTCATGGGACTTATAATTCATAAGATACCCAAGTGCAGTGATTTTTATGTTACAATCTCATTGTTTATTGTGGTTATTTATAATTAAGTTTGTGTTATTAGAATATTATGACATAACTCTCAAAATAATATATATTTTATTCTACTCTATTTATTTCACATTTTCCATTCATTTTCTTCTCCTTGTGTATAATATTTTACCAAATAATGTTTTTAATGAAAACTTACGTTATTTCTCTCCCCAGCTGAAAAATCATTTTCTTCCAAATCCATGTTTTAAAAAAATGTTTCCAATAATTTGTTAATGTTCCAATATTTTAAAAGTCATTTTACCCTTTTTTATCATTTAAAATATGTTTAAAATGAATATTCATGACATTTTATGAACAATATTTGTTTTAAATTTATTGAGAATGTGAAAGGAATCTCTTTTATTGTGTTCAGTTTGAATGAATTTTTCCACTATCAATACCAATCTATGTTTTATATATTACTTTATAAGTTTCTAATGATATTTTCAAATAATATTAATTTCAAAATGTTTTGAAATATTTTAGTTTTAAAAAATAATATTCAATGGGGAAAGTATATTTTCCTCAAGAGATATTTTATATGATCCTTAAATATTCCATTATAAGATTCTATATTATAGTCAAAGATAATGATTTTGAAAAAAAATTATGTTTTTGAATTTTTTTAAAAAAATTTAAATGGTATTATCCTCAATAAATGTTTTAAATTTTCTTTTAATGTTCCTTTATATGTTTACAATGTTAGCTTTAAAGAATTTTTTTAAATTTTTTGTCTTAAAAAGTTTTTCTCAATGTCTAATGACGGTATTCCTAAATAAATATTCCATGTGATCTTCAAAAATAATTTTCCATCTAATATTAAATCCTTTTATGTAACTTTATCTTTAATAGGGATATGATCCAAAGATATCATCTTTAATATTTCTCTATATGGTTTAATTTTAAAATAAAATTATGCTTATGTAACATGAATCTTTTTTCACATGTTATGCTATAATTAAATGATGAAGTGATTATTAAATATGTTTCCTTTATATAGGATATTATATGTTGAATTTTTTTAAACCAGTTTATTTTCATTGGTTTTGATATGATGAAATTTTTTTCAATCCCATTTTTTCATGAGTAATGATATGATAAATGTTTTATGATTTTATGAAACACATACATATAATTTTCATTATGTGATGGTTGTAACATATATCTCCCTCCAATTCATTGCATAAAGATTGATATCTAATGTGATAAAAAATATTTTATTGGGGTCTAAACCTAGATTATTAAGGGACTTTTTCAATTATGATAATGTTGGGGAGGAACATTAATACAATAATGGTTTTGGGAATAAACCCATTACACTGTAATATCCTTGAAAACGATAATTTGATGCTATGAAATGAAACTCTATGATTATTTTTATTCCACAATTTTTTGTTTCAAGTCAATTTTTTTCTCACATGGATCATAATATTTGTCAATATTATGATTCATGTCTGACGAACTTCCTCGATTTATTCAATGACTCATGTTTATGATCTATGAAATATAGTGTATGGTTTTTAACTATTATTCTCATCTTCTCATACCATTATGCTCATGGGATTATTATATTTCTATTATTTACAGTCTTCGATCACCTAATATCACTCTTTATAATTTTCCATTTCACCCAGGTAATGAAAAAATATATTATTTATGTTATGTCTAAGAAGTTTCCTAGTTATGAAGAACTTATTAGGAGATTATATAGCTCACTTATGACCTACTTTTTTATGTTTCCAATATTCCAAAGTCATTATACCATTAGAATCCATAGGTGTGAGTTTTCATACATTAATGAATATTCATCTATAAATATATAATATATATTTATAATAAGTTTGTGCTTTTACATTTGGTAAAAAAGGTTAGGCTTAGTTAACCATTTGAAAATTGGATGGGAAATCCTTAGAGAGGTCCCTATGGATATTTCTAGGAAAATTTTTAAGGATAATTCTATGTATATTAAAATATATTTGAATATATTTGAAGGAAAGTGTGTTTGGATTCATTATAATACATCAGGTGTGGGGATACTACATGTGGATGTGGTTCGGGGACAAATATTCCTAGGGGAAATAACTTTAAAAAAGGCACATTGGACATGGCTTGATTATTACCAAGTACATAACAACATGCCTTACTACATACATAGTATAACACTTCCATAGTATATTAATTGTAAATTGAAAAAGTATTTATGAACCATAAATAAGTATTTAAATAATGACCATGAATGACTTAGGATAATCCTAATGTGACACAGATTTTAAAAAAGGTGACATGATTATGAAATATTATAAGTGACTCTTCATTATTATGTGGTTTCAAACTATTATTACTAATACTCACAAAATTATTTTTGTTTTAGTGTATGGATTTTTGTTGATGGAATCACATTGATTATAAATTTAATAGACAATGTAGTGAATATATTAATAAGGAACCAAAATTTATGGCAGATGGAATGTAAAATATCATTTCTATGCTCATAAAACATTTTCAATATATGAATTATACTAAACATCTAAATGATAATATGACGTGACAAAGGTCAATTGATTCCTTCATAAATAAACACCCACTCTCTATTAGAAGTTTGGTTGATATATTAGATACTAAGAAAAGTATCAGTACCAATAAAACATATAATTAATTATCTAATGTTTAGAACATGAAAAATCATTATGGTGGTCTATCATTTTGAAGTATAAATTGATGAATGGTGAAATATCATCAAGGATATGATGAAAAAAGACCAAATTGACTCTATGGGTTGGGGTGTGTTTAAGAACATGTTTTCAATAATTACATCCCTCTTATTCTTTGTTTGAAAATGGAGTTTGAATTATTTAAGCTAAAGTATAAGAATGATTAATATATTACTACCTATGAGGATAGTTTTACAAGACATGTGATTTTTCCTTCTATAATTATCATCTAACATGAATGTATGGTTGATCAACTCTTCGATCGATTAAGACAAAGACTATGAATGGAATTACCCAAAAGGGAATTCAGTAGCTATTAAATTTTTTTGATGTTATCTTGTGGTGGAAATATAGATGGTAGTTTCCCATTAATCTCACGGTTTTGATATGAAAAGAAATATTGAGTTTAAGGTAATCACTAAGAACTATGGATAGAAGAATATGATATTTATTTAATGATCAAAGTGTGGTATGAAACATGGAGGATATTATCTAAATGTGTCTAGTAAATGTTTTATGTGTAGAAAGGAATTCCATCAGGTAGTATAATGTTTAAATGATGTTTCAATCCTATCCTATAATTAAAACATATAGAAATATACATATAATGCTAAGCCCAAATACTAGTGATTAAAGTCCATGGAGTATAGTAATTATACAAATAAATTCACCAATAAAAGTGATATTGAGGATGATAATCCACAACATCCTTTGAAGATAAAGGCTAAATGGAAATCTTATATAGTAACAAGGGATAAAGTGAATCGTGATAATTATGGGATACTTATTTGTCACACCTAAAATGATAATTTCTTGTTAGATTTTAAATGAATGAGTTCTTTGAAAAATTTATTGGTCATTCTTTAGTGAAATTTTATATGATTCTATGAATTATTAATCCCCTTCAACATGTATTATGGAATAATAAAATCACATTTGATATTATATTTATTCATGTATTAATATAATCTTCCAATAGAAATTTTATTCATAGGATATAAACTTATTTAAGGAAAGAATGGTTGAATAATTTTTTGTATTTATATTCAAGAATTATTTTTTACAAGTATTTTACCAATGGTATTTAGGTTATAATAATCATGAAGAATATAACGATAATGTTAATTTTGGAATAAAATATTTCTCCATTTAATATTAACTTAATGTTTATTGATACCATCATGGGTTTATGACTGTATGTTTGATCATAAGTTTAATGTCTTTGACAACACTTTTGATGCCTTATTTGATGAGTATTTATAACGATTTATGATATTTTGGAAGACATCTATAGAAATAAAGTTCGTTTGTTTTGTATATGTTTTATTTAAAACATTATCTATGGTAGCAAATATTTATATTTTTGGATAATACTAATGGTATTTGTATCCTTTTGGGTTTATCGAATATGTTATATTGAGGAAGATATAGGTTATTAAAACATTGGAATTATATTAATATAGTTTTGGAAAAATTATAACCTTCATGATAGGTGACAACCTGTAACATCTATCAAAGCCATCGGGATTGAATCAACAACTAAAGGATGACAAGTGTATCATGCCTACCACTAGCCTAATTAAACTAGTACTTCTAGTGGGAAAACAAGAAGTTAGATATTACTAAGTATTTATGTCTGTGTTATTTATGTCATCAGGTTTACATTGAGAAAAAAATGTTTAAGGGGATTGTCCAAACATTACTAATACCAGAAGGAAAATGGGAAAACAACACCATGGATTTGGTCATCAGACACCCCAAAACATATAAATGGAACAATGATATATGGTTTGTAGTCGATAACCTTAAAATTTCATCACACTTTATTTCAATCACATAATATTTATCTCAAGTCTATATTTTAAATATACATACTAAGGATCTGGTAAGGTTTTATGGAGAACCAAATTCTGTTGTATATCATCAAGATCGGTGGATTACCTCAAGGTTTTGGTGATTACTTTCACAAGATCAGGATATAGAGTTGATTTTCAGAACTGTTTGACATCCTCAAAAATATAGTCATTGTTAGATAGAAATTAAAACCATTGAATATTTTTTATATCATGTTATCTGGATTTCAAATATAGTTGGGATAAATAGTTTACTATAGTTATGTTTTCAAACAACAATTTCTTTTACTAAAATTATTTAATGGAATTATTTTAAATTACTCTAGTTAAATATGTGTATAGATCTGATGGGATTTAATGAAGATGTATAATTAAAGAAATTGGGTCCTGATATAGCTTATGAAATGGAAAATATAGTTTGATCCATTCCACAACACATAGGGGCATCACATAGATGACAAAAAATCTATAATGATAATCATCTATATGATTGTGTCTTTAAAGTTGATGCTAAGGTGTTATATGAATTTGCCCATGGAATACAATTTTATGATTCTAGAATAATGGGTATCTAATCTCTAGGTGTATTTTTTCTATTTAAAATTTTGATCGTATCATGATGGTAGCTTATTGATTATGATTCCACAAAACTTATCTCAATTTCACAATGTGTTCTATGTATCTATCCTATGGAAGTATACCCCTAATCTATCAATTATAATGAAATCATAGGTCATACCACTGGAACAAGGTCTTTCTTATTAGGAAAAACTAATAAAGATTCTATATCTTAGTGAAAAAGTTCTAAAAAACAAAACCACAAAATTATTAAAAGTTTATTGGAAAACCGGCCAGCTTAAGGAAGCTACAGGGAAATCTAAGGGTGTAAAAGGTAAGTGGTATAATAATTTTTTTACTAAAGTGATTGTGTTTTGGGGGTGAAATTAATTTTAAGTGTGGTAAAATGTAACACCGTTATATTGTATTAAATTGTTTTAATTAAAGTTAATTACTTGGATAGCATGTGCTACATGAAACACTAAGATGAAAAAAATGACATACTACTACAATATTATTATATAATATGATAGTTTTATCCTAGAAATTGGAATTGAAGGTATAAATAGTATTTAAAATAATGTAAAAATATAATTTTTACTCATGTATATGAAATGAATTCTACTGCAACTTGTTAATTAAGAACCATTTGAAAATAAATAAATATATTTTTGGACATAAAATTTTTCTATGGAAAAACATTCTCTACCATAATAAATGATACAAAAAAAATTTGAATTATTTATTGAAAATTATATATTATATATTCAGTCAATTATTTAACTTTCATATATTTTTTCTCTAGACATGAGATGAAAATAAATATAATTTTATAGTTAAAAATATTTTATCTAAAATGTTATTTTGTTCCATTTTTTGCACATATTTTTAAAATTCATTTACGAATATTTTATAAAATATATATATGAAAAAAATTCATTTTTTAAATAACAATGTCATAATTAGGTTACATTGATTTTTAGATAATTTTCTAATAAAATAAAATTTTCAAGGAATATTGAATAATAATAGTGTTTGTTTATAAAAAGGCCTATCCATTTATCGATTTTAAAAATACAAATAGTTTATTATTGATTAAAAAGTAAAAAATAATTCAATTATATACTTATGAATCCATTTTATGTTATTGGAATCAATTTCAAATTTAGTTTTTATATAATAACTTTTTAATCATTTGAGGATTCTCTATTCAGCAAAACAATTTTTCATCACGTCTATAGTTTTTTTTAAATTAAATTTATACTATTATGTGAAATAAAGATAAAAAAATGTACTAAATATTTTAATAATAATTATATATATTAATTTATAATTTTAACTAAATTTTTCATCAATTTGTAAAGTAAAAATGTTAAAATTTATTTATAATTGTTACAACTTAAAAGGGTTTATCCGGGGATAATATAAACATATATGGTGTAAAATAACTTATAACTTGTATAAAACATATTTGATGGCCATATTTATATTTAATATTTTATAATTTTTAATAATGACCCATTTTATTATCCTTTTCCAATGTGAAAAACGAGGGTACATATATTCTTTTCAAGAATTCCTTGTATGTACTCTCCCGCACTTATAAAAGGTCACATCCTCTCCTGTCCTAGTCACACTCCCAAAACATATTGGTTCATCCAATACCTAAAAATATATATTCATTAATTTCCACCCATAATCAAAGAGTAATTTTTTATATTTCGTATACCATCTATTAATTCTTTAGGTTTAAATCTAATGAGGCTCTCCAAAGAAGATGTAAGATTTTTAAACTTCTATTTTTGTTATATTTCATAATCCACCTCAATAAAATTTCATTAAACCAATATAATATAGTATCCTCATTATCTTAGATATACCTATATTTTATTATGTTAATAAAATGACCAAAATACTTCACCACTTTTATCAAATGGGAAATATAATTGTCGGCCATGTATACGAAAGACTACTGGCTCGCAAACTGATGTTATTTGTTCTCCATAACCACATATCATGGATGGAGATAATTTTGAATTTATTGTTTATATATTATATTTATGATATTATTAGGATCTATGAAATGTTATGTCACATATTCCTTCTTACTTTTAATTTTTGGGGATTTAATATTGACGCTTGTGTGTATGATGGACTACCGTCTCATGAAGCAATGTGGATCATTTTTCACTAATTCTTTGCAACGAAGGTAATAATGGTAAATTTATTAAATATATTTGATATATATAACGTCATAATTAATCTTAATATGTTATATATTGTAATGTCTCAGAATTTCAATGTAATTGTTTTTATTTATGTGGAACTATTACGAGGCCGTTAAATTTGACGAAACGTGCTTCTGAGGCCCAGAGATCTTGGAACGATTTTATAATCTTTTTTATGTTACGTTCCACTTACATGTGAGCGGTATTTTTTATTTTTTTGAGCTAGAGATCTGAATAAAAATTTGAGGGCGCCGTTAAAATCATAACACCGAGATTCGCCTAAAAATGACTCACCTGGAAATGGTTGGATGGAAAAGATATTTTTTGGACTTTTCACTAAAAATAATGAAAGAATTTAAAAGAATTATTTTATTTTCTTTCTCACTTTTATATGGTGGATGGTGACTATACGAGATAGGGACGAGGCTTCAATGTTGCGCATTGATTAGGCTAATTAATGTCTTCCTAACTCACAGCATAATGACACTTCAATGGCATGTAACAGCAATTTTGTTTCTTAAGTGAAACAGTCTAACAACATGATGTCACATCAAAATAGAACCACTGTGACATGATCCTATTTATAGTTCTATGTGATGGGGAAATAATGATTAAAAATTGGGAAGATTATCTGGAGAACCTCTGATGGACTTCCACCCCAATGAATAACAAAGAACACCGGTGGAACTTCATAATCATCAGCAGCTTTCCAAGATCAGAGCTGGGAAGAGAAATCGAAGTTTTAATCCCGTGAAGATGAACATTGTGGAATCAGATGTAATAAGAGGGAGGGGTTTTTGTTTTGATGTTCTTCCATGTCTTTTTCTAATAATTATGAACATAAATCAACCCACGAATAGTTTGATCCGCGATTCGTGTGTTATGTGGGGGTGATTTATTCTTGGGTTATTTTATTCAGGGACCAAATCTCAGCATGGACTGATTGAACTAAAACTCCTCAAACCTCCTCCATTTTTAAAACCCTAATGTTGAGGCCCTGGACAAACATGAACAAACCCTGATTGCCTCCACATCTTCATTCTTGGTGTTCATACCCTCAAATTGATGGTAAGGCTGGTTTGGGATCCGCACGGTAAAGAGGGCAATCCCTAATGCCCTAGATGTAGATGACTCAAAGAATGGAAAACTAGTGTGTGTCCATCCTTGCTAGATACATGGATGTGGTGGCCCTTACTGACATGCCACATTCACTAGGATTTTATGGCTTATCAGCCACGGCAGCGCACTTGAGGATGTGGCACCTGGCGGGGAACTGCGTGGAGGGACGTCCCAAATATGAGCTGTCTGGACATCAAGAAAAGTCATGATCCATCAATCATGGATAGGGGAAGGTCCCCACACCCATGAGGCCATGGGGTATACAGACGCGGTATCCAGGCTATGTCCTAGTAGGTCGACACCACTAGCCGCACAACGCAGCTGGTCCCCAATTGGCAGGTCGAGCCCCATACGGGCTAGACCGGATCCTGGTGGGGAAGAATGCATCAGGAGGCCGGACCCGATCCCAGTGTACTAGACTGCACCAGCAGGTCAAACCCATGTTGATGGGCCGGACTATATTGGGTCTCCGGGGAACTCGACGGGCTGGACCCTCTGCCAACCAGGCTGGGTCCAGCAAGGCCTATTGGGCTTGACCCACTAGCAAGGTCGGGCAAAACCGGCCTCGACCCACACCATGTTAGCATACATTCTTTTGAATGGACCGGGGTGTGTGGGAGCCTTGGGTTGGAATGGTTGGGTCAGTCTGACTGGGCTGGACTGGGCTCCATCTCAACTGGTCCCCTCATTACTCTAAAGACTGTATCTTTCAAACCGCGCATCTGATTGACAAGATCTTTGCATCATTGGGACCCACTCAGTAAGGATGGTCTTTTTGAATTGATTATGGTGACTTTAGTGGATGTTTAGATGCATTGAAGGGTTTGTGGAGCGGTTCTCCCATGTGCACTATGTACAGAACCCTGCGACTGGCTGAGACCTGAACACTGCAGATTTTTCTCTCAGTGGGAAGCACCTCTCAGTGACATTGTAGGACCATGGTGGGAATCACATCTCTATGACATTGTAGTCCCATGGTATGCAATGAGGAGGATTACCTCAGTAGGCCATGACTAGTGGGATGCACCTCTCTATGGCTTTGAGGGCCCATTGTATGCGATGGAGTGGAGTACCTAAGTAGTCCAAGGTTAGTGGGAATTACCACATCATGAATTGGTAGGCCTAATGTACTTGCTAGAGGAGGAGTACACAAGTAACCGAGGTGTTTGATGATGTGAATGTTGATGATAATGTTACTACCCTATAATATACCTAGTGTGAGATGTCTTGTGTTTCATGCATTACTTTCTGGAATTATTGTGTGGTCTTTCCTTTTTTGTTTTGGGGTACCTACTGAGTTCTTCATTACTCACCCGTACATGGGTTTCACCTGCATATGTTTCATCTGGTGAAGATGATTAATTTTTCCATAGGGGTTCTTAGGGAGATATGATTGATGGATGCTTTGATGGTGGACATGGTGGCGCTGGGCCAGGTGGGCCCCATAGGACCAGTAATACATGACATACTACTTAGTCCTCTAGTAGTTCACTACTCCCACGATCATGTGGGGATTTCTACATATGGCCATCAGAGTTTCCATTTTGTATTTTTCTATTTTCAATTTGTTGTTGGGTTTGTATTCTATCCTTCATACATTCAATTTTACTTGCAATCAACTTTGTTTTGGTGGTTTCTTTTCCCCCTTTAAGTGTGTTGGGATGTGGTTGCACATTTGTGTGTGTATAGTTACTAAGGGAAATTCCTCCCACTTGTATGTCGATGCCTTTGGCGCTAGTCGCCAGCCCCTGGCCTTCGTTAGCTGGGCTCAGGGTAGTCATGACACGGGCCCTAGGGGATGGGTCATGAGAAAGTGGTAACAGAGGGTGGTCAGTTCCCCCACAAAAAATGGGAGTCATTGTTTTGTTTAGGGGAAACAATGTTATGTTTTTTGAGTCTCTCTTTTATATTTGGGGAGCCCAATGTTGGGGTAGAAACTGACATATCCATACACAAGGACCTTGAACTATTCTTTTCGGCTCAATAAATGAAAACATTGGTTGCATAAGTGTATACGTATGTTATATTGAATAAATTTCAACTCATTAGGTATAACCTTCTAACTGTGGAACATCTTGACCTATCATATGATGCCTCCACATGGACGACCAGACAGGATCCCGATGCACAATACAGAGGATAGCTAGCCCATTGATGAGGCTTCCGTTCAGGAACTATTTCTAGAGATGGCCCCACTAAGTGCGTCACTAGTGCTACCACCACCTAATGGTTAGCATCTACTTCCAGTGGTTTTAGAAGTGGATGTTCATAGGCTCAGTTCCCTACATGAGTTTCAAAGACATATACCTCTCATGTTTCGGGGAGAGACGGATCCTTGGGTCACTGAGGACTAGATAGAGTCTATGACGTGGGCATTTTGCTTAGTGAATACACGTCTGGACCTGATGGTGATCTTGGAAGTGAGCCTTCTATAGGGATCAATAGGGAGATGGTGGATTTTGACCATCCAGACTCATAATGAGGTGACCCTCACTTAGGTGGACATTAAAAGTATTTTCTATGATGTTTCTCCCCCAAAACCTTCTGCTTAGTGCTCATCCCGGAGCTTCTTCACCTTTAGTAGGATAGAATAACTGTGGCCAATTATTTAGCGAAGTTCACTAAGCTTTCTAGTTACTCGTTAGATATTGTGCGAGAACCATTCTTCATGGATCGATCTTTTGAGAAGGGACTCGGGCAGGAGATCAAGGCTTCGGTGGTGTCTCTCATCCTACATGCCTAGGCCAGGGTGCATGAGAGAGCCCTTGTGATGGATAGATTCTTGGAGAAGCTGGCGCCCACAACTATATCTACCCGCAGACCCCAAGTGGTGGAGTCTTAATCAAGTAGTAGATAGAAGATTAGAGGGCCCAAGAAGGACATGTATTTTAGAGGATGACCCCAAGACTTAAGGTCAACATTTTTAGGCTCCCAAACCAAAGGGAGTCAGTTGGGGCCATGCTTTTCTATTTTTGTGGTGGCCAGGGACACATGGAACCTGACTTCATAACCTGCAGTACAGATGACCAGCACATGGTTTAGGGGTATCCAAGGAAGTGTCATCAGTTTGATCGAGGAGGTCTGAAGGGCGGTGGACATGGAAGTGGAGTTGGCCAAGTATCCAGAGTAGTGTGGCGATTTGAGGTGTTACTAACAACATACCCATGTGGTCCACCCCGACCTTAGGGAGCATGAGGATAGGGGTTCTCTCATCTCTAGGAATCATAGGCTTATGACCACGGTGATCTAGTGATGATCTAAGGTACGATATGTGTCTTTTCCACCCTAGTTTTAGTACTTATCGACGCAGGTTCTAGTCAATCCTTTTTTTTCACGACTCTCATTTGAAGCATGGAGATTCCGGTGGAGCAGTTTACTCAATCATTTCATCTATAGACTCATATGGGAGAGGATATGATGATTACACATTGTGCCGATACTGTGAGCATACTCTTGGAGGTAAGATCTTCAGTTGGGATCTCCTAGTAGCAGCGTTGAGGCCTTACGACATCATCTTGGGTATAGAATGGTTATCCACAGTCCATGCATAGATCAACTATTTTAAGTGTACAGTGTGGTGTTTTTTCATAGATGGGACCACTATTTCATTCACCAGTGAGAAATTAACCCTTATAATAGAGGACATGCACTCTTGGAAGAGGTTGCATCCAATCACTCACAATTTTTCTATCCTCACCAGCGGTGCAGTGGAGGAGAGAATTCCAATCTTCCTTGTAGTGGTGGATTAGTATGGCCATTTTTTGTGATGAGGTTCTAGGGATACCTTCTCGTAGAGAGGTGGAATTATGTATCGACTTGTACCCATGATAGCCCCTATATCCACACCTTCATATCGAATTTCTCCCGCAGGGCTTCACAAGCTGAAAGTATAGCTACAGGAATTGCATGAGAAGGGCTTCTTATGGCCCATAATTTCACCATGGACATCCCCATTGCTTTTTTTGAAGAACTTAGATGGGATTTTGAGGTTGTGTGTGGACTTCTGGTGCCTGAACTAGGGGACCGTGATGAAAATGTACCTACTGCATAGAATTCATGAATTCTTCTTCAAGATAAATAACGTGAAGTTGTTCTCAAAGATATACCTCAGATTAGGCTATCACCAGCTTTGGGAATGGGATGAGGATATACTGAAGATAGAATTCAAGCTCCGATATGGCCACTATGAGTTCATGGTGATGCCTTTCAATGTGAACAACTCCCCCATAGTTTTCATGGTCCTCATGAAGAAGATCTTCACACCCTACCTCCACCGGTTCTTTTTGGTCTTCATTGATGACATCTTGTTGTACCTAGTATCGGAGGAGGAGTATGTCGTACACAAGAGGAAGGTTCTTGATACACTCTAAGAGCACCAACATTATGGTAATCTCTCTAAGTGTCAGTTTTTTATTTGAGGCATCCATTTCCTAGGACACATCATCTCAGGGGCTGGAGTTATAGTAGATCCAGTGAATATAGAAGTGGTTCTTTAATTGGAGTGACCTAGGAGTGTGAATGATGTACAAAGCTTCTTGGGGTGGCTGGTTACTATTTGAGGATCGTACTTGACATTTCATGGGTAGTAGAACCCTTTTCAGCTTTGACACATAAGGGAAATATCTTCGTGTTGATATAGAAATGCAAGAAGTTTTTTTAGGAGGTGAAGTGGAGACTGACCAGTGCCCCCATCATGAGACTACCCGAGGAGGGAATTGCGTATGTTGTTTACTACGATGCATCAAGGACCAGGCTTGGTTGTCTCATGATGCATGAGTGAGGGATGATCACCTATAACTCATGACCGTTGATGTTTCATGAGAATTAAAATATGACCCATGATCTAGAGTTAACAGAAGTGGTGGTTTCCTTGATGATTTGTCATCACTACTAGCTGTGTTAGAGGATCACTGTTTACTCTAATGACAAGAGTCTCAAGTATATGTTCTCCTAGAAGGACCTAAACATGAGAAAGTGGTGATGGATACAGTTCCTCCAAGACAATGACTTTGATAATTTCTATACTCTTGAAGGGAAAACATGGTTTCAGACGCACTCAATATGAGTATTATGTTTCAGATACTAAGTGAGGCGACAGAGAAGTTAGATGTGATATAGATATCTTTCATAGATGATGGTGAAGCTACCATCCTCTGGTTGATGACTGTTACTCCGCCACTCTTACAACGAGTCAGGGAGGCACTATTGGGAGATATTTAATGTGAGGACCAACGTGCTTAGTTATCCATAGGATGAGTTCTTGATGTATTTTCGGTAGGTGGGGAGCTCATCATTCTATTCTAAGGTAACACCGTAGGGTCAACGATGTTACGGGAGGAGGTGTTGAGATAGTTACAAACATCCCCTTTGGCATTACATCCAAATATAGAAAAGATGTACAAGGACCTCTAGTTTTATTATTGGTGGCCATGGATAATGAAAGCAGTGGCCAAGTTCATTTCACGATGTGTCACTTGTCAGAAAGTGAATGTCGAGCAATAGGTTCTAGTAGGCTTGACTCAGCCACTTTAGGTAACATACTGGAAATGGGATAGTATCTCGGTAGACATAGTGATAGGGCTACCACGTACATTTATTGATCATGACTCTATTTTGGTGATCATTAACTGACTCACCGTGTCACCTCACTTCCTACCCATCTGGGAGTAGGGATAGGTAGAGGGCTTGGCATTACTCTATGTCCAAGAGATAGTAAGGCTCCACAGGGGGCCTTCGACGATCATCTAATATTGTGATTCTCTCAATACATCCTAGTTGTGGAAGGGATTGCATGAGGTGATTGGGACACAACTAAGTTTGATCACCACTTTTCATCATCAGAAAGATTTTCAGACATAGTGGACCATACAGACCTTGGAGAACATGTTATGTGCTTTTATCCTTGACTATGGTCATAGTTAGGAGGACCACTTACCACTGGTGGGGTTTTCATACCACACTAGCTACCACTCAACCATTGGAATGGGACCGTTTGAGGCCTTATATGGGAGGCCATGCAGATCACCCATACGCTAGATAGACACATGACAGTTGGCACTCATGGGTCTATAGTTGGTATGGGCTACCACCAAGATGTTTTAGAACATCCAGGAGAGGATGAGGACTGCATAGAGAAGGAAGAAGTCTAATGTCGATAGTAGTCGGAGAACCATGGAATTAAACAAAGGAGATCATGTGTTCTTTCGGGTCTCACCCCAGTGAGGATTGTAGAGATTTGGTCAGGGTGAAAAAATTCATCTAGGGTTCATCGGGCCATTTCAGATCTTGAGCCGAGTTGTTGAGGTGGCTTACCACTTACCTCTTCCCACACAGATGTGTCTACTGCAGGATGTTTTCCATTTGTCGCAGCAGATGAAGTACGTGTATGATACATCTCACATCATCGACTAGGGAGAGTAGAACATTAATGATGGGGAGACATTTGCGGAGTTCCTAGGGGAGAAAGAGGATCTACATAAGTGGTTCCTACATAGGTGGTTGATTCTTCTAGTGCACATTTGGTGGAAGCACAAGATTCTCCAGGAGAGAACATGGGAGCGGGAGGTTTGGATTCATGCTCTGTATCCCCACCTTTTTATTTAGTTGTTGTTTTAGATTTCAGAGACATAAAGCCCAAAGTTGGGGAGAACCTAACATCTCATAATTCTTGTGTAAAATTATTTTTCTTTGTATCGAATTATTTTGAGACCATGAAATTTGATGGAACATTGTTTTGAGGATCGGATACCTCAGAACGGGTTTTTAAACATTTTTTAATGTACGTTCATTAAAGGTGTGAGTGGAATTTTCTATATTTTTAACCAGTGCTCAGATTAAAAATCTAATAAAACCATTGAATTCATAATTCCAATATTTTCTGAGAAATGAATTATCTTTATCTAATAAGGGTCAAAAATAAAAATTGTTTTTTGGACCTTTTGAGAAAAACAATAAAAGAATTTAAAAGAATGACTTTTTTTCTTTCCGACTTTGGAGTGGCGGACTACGACGCTACATGGCAGATATTTTCCAAAGATAATGTGAAATGACAAGGCTCATTAATGGATCATTAACTCGCAGTGTAACTATTCATTAATGATTCATAATAGCGGCGTAGTTTCTTAAATACAATAGCATAACGATGTGATGTCACATCATAATGGAAACACTATGACATGCACCTATTTGTAGTTGGAAACGCTGGGTAAATAAGGATTAAAAATTTCGAGGATTCTCTTGTAATCCTTTGAAGCACATCCACTCTATTGAAGAACGATGAATGCCAGAGGAACTTCATCATCTTCAATGCCATTCAAATATCAGAGTTAGGAAGCGGTGTCGATGTCTTAATACCATGAGGATGATCATCGCAACATCAGATGTTATAAGAGGTAGGGGTTTTCGGTTTTATGTTATTCCTCATCATTTTTTAAAAATGATGAACACAACTTAAACCATGAATAGGTTGATCTGTGATTCATTAGTTATGTGGGACGGTGATTTATTCATTGTGTTATTTTATCTGGGGTCCAAATCATGGCATGTAATTATTGAACCAAAACTCCCTGAACCTCCCCCATCTTTAATCCCCTAATGTAGAGGCCCTAGGACAACATGAACTAGGCCTGAGTGCCACTATACAAGAGTTCTTGGTAGTTGTACCCTCCAAATTATTGAAAGGTAGGTTTGGGATCCTCACGAAAAAGAGGGTGCTCTCTAGAGGCCACGGACACTGATGACTAGAAGAACATACCATCGAAGTGCATCCGGTGGTCCACTAAGCTCCTTACAGGTGCATCGGCCATGTGGAGGAGGCAGACTGAAATGGTGGGCATCGTGGCCCCTGAAGTCATGGGTCGTTAACCATGATGGTGTGCTAAATGATGTGCTGCCAGGTGGGGCACTGTTTGGAGGGACGACCTGTGTCCAGGCCGTCTCAACGGCAGGCAAAGATGGGGACTGTCAGCCGCAGCTAATGAAAGGGACCTATGTCTATGAGGATAGGGAGATCCAAACACGGAATCTAGGCCTCATCCTAGACAGTCGACACCACTGGACGCACTGTTCGGTCGGTCCCTAGCTGTCGGGTCGGACCTGAGCCTAATGGGCAGGACCTACACTGATGGGCCAGACTCACGTCTGCAGGTCAGACCCACGTCGGCAGACAAAACCCATCTTTGGTGTGTCGTACCCAGAACCAATAGGCTAGACCCACACCCAGTGTTCTGTTTTTGATCCATCATGTTTTACATATTCCCTCTTCAGGCCAGGCTGAACTAGAGAAGATCGACGGGTGACTAGTGGGTTGGAACCTCAGTCAACCGGGCCATGTCCAGTGAGGCCTATTGGGCCTGGCCCACTAGTCAGGATGGACCAGAACAACCTTGACCCAAACCATTTTGGTCGAGTATGTCAAAATGAACTAGGGTGTGTGGGACCCCTGGGCCTGGTTGGTCAAGTCCGTCTGATCTGGTCGGATAGGGCCCCATCGCAACCGGCCCCGTGGTTACAAAAACTCATGTATCTTAAAAACCACAAATCCAATTGGTGATCCGTTTATAGAATTAGGACCCTCTAGAGGCGGTGGATATTTTTTAATTACCAATGGTATGTTTAATCGATGTTGAGATGCATATAAGGGTTATAGGATCGGTTATCTCATTCTCACTACGTACAAAACCCTACGACTGGTTGAGACCCGAATACTGTAGTCTTTTGGCCCAGTGGTAAGCACCTCTCTATGAAATTTCTAACCAATGGTGGCAGGCACCTCTCTGTAACTTTGTAGTCCAATAGTACGTGATGATTAGGAGTACCTTAGTGGGGAATAACTAGTGGGAAGCACCTCTATGTGAATTTTCAGGCCCATTGTATGTGATGGGGAGGAGTACCTAAGTAGTCCATGGTTAGTTTGAAGAACCTCTCCGTGACATGACATGCCCATTATACTCGCTATAGTAAGATTTATCTAGGTGGTGAAGATTTTGATGGTGTGACTAATGATGCTATTGATACTACACTAGATTATACCTGGTGTGATTTTTCTTGTGTTTTGTGCTTTACATTGAGGAATTTTTGTTTGTTCTTTCCTTTTTATTTTGGGGTCTCTACTGAGTACTTTGTTACTCACCCATGCACGGTCTTCTCTCACTTTTGTTGTGTCTAGTATAAATGAACAAAATTTCAATAGGGGTGCTCAGTGAGGTGGGACTAAAGGATTCTATGTTGGTGTACTTGGTTATCTAGGAACAGGCAGGGACCAGTAGGATTGGGCAGATAGAACATACTACTTCGGCTTCGAGTAGTTCACTACTCCAATGATCAGGTGGGGATTTCTACAGATCGCCATCAGATTTTCCTTTTATGTATTCTTCTGTTTTCATATCCTTGTTGGCTTTGTATTCAAGCCCATGATATTTTAGTTGTACTTTCACTCAGCTTTGTTTTATTGGTTTTTCCCACATTCAGTGTGTTTGGATGTGGTTTGGAGTGTGTGTGCATACGGATACTAAAGAAAATACCTCCCACATGTAGGTTGATGCATTTGGCATGAGTCCCCAGCCCCGGGCCTTTGGGAGGTGAGGTAGGGGTAGTCATGACAGGGGCCCTAGGGGATGTGTCGTGACATATATTATTTACCTTTATTTCATTTTATCTCTTAAGAATATAAAAATAGTGTACATTCATATATACATACTACCATCTCCATTAACGGTGTCTTTCATTTTTGTTTATCTTTTATAGATTACCCAAAATACTTATATAAGGAAAATTTATTATATTTATATCATAGTTAAAATTATGGAAATTATTTTATCATTTTCAAAATGAAATGGTAGAAAATACCAAATCATAACATACATGAAAAAAATAAATTTTTAGATGAAATGTACTTTTAACGAGGAAGTGTTAATAAACAAGTAATAAAATGACATAAGTAAATAATATATGGTATGATAAATATGATTATGGTTCTATAATATATGTATAATAAACTTATATTTAATAAATCGTATGTTTAAACATTTACAAATTATGTCAAGGATTAAGATAAGTGAATCTCATCTCCAATTGTGTTCTTTGAGACAAATGTTATGTAATACACATATACTTTTCTATGAGGTGTATATAAATATCCTAAAACGTGTTATATCATTAATTTATCTATTCTCATGATATTTATATTATCATTTACTTTTATTCTACCTTGTTTTATTTGATTCATAAGATACCCTTGTGGTTAAAGATATATGTTATCATTTCATTGTTTATCGGGGTTATTTATGATGTTGTTTCGGATGAATTATTTTATGATACACCTCTCAATTAAATCATGTATTTTATTATCCCCTAGTTATGTCAAGATTTCTATTAATTTTACTCTCTTTATGTTCTAAATACTCCAATATAATTATTTCAAATAAAACCTACATTATTTATATGCTTGCTACTAAAAACACTTCTTCCAAATCCGTTTTTTCAAAAAATGTTTTCAATATTTATTTAATGTTTATATATGATTTATTTAAAATATTTTTAACCTTTTTTACTTTTAAAAAAATAAAAATAAGTATTCATGTAATTTTCAGTACAATTATAACAACTCTACTATTTATTACATATTTAAACATGACTTATTATATAAAAAATTTCACTTAAGGAAACTCTAAGGATTGAGAAATCTAGTGTCTAGGGAAATTAAGAACATTACATGTCAACTTAAGACATAAAATAAAACATCTTTATTTTAAACTTATTTTACATGAACACAACATTCCTTTATACTCATAATTTTATGCGATAACCTGAGGACATACATAAGAAATGGGTGAGCTATAAAGCCCAGTAAATGAGTAAACAAGTCATAATATGAAGAATACCATACATGTTAGGAAATATTCACATCAATAGAGCATAAAAGAAACAAGAAAATAAATTAATGGTATATCATGATTATTATAACATATAAATATGTCAACAACAATGAACATGATATTATAATGATACAAGTATCATTTAACGTGGATTAGCATGAGTAAACCCTCCTTGCACTTGAATTATCATGATTAAACCCTCATTTTACTTCTATTAGCATGAGTAAACCCTCATTCCAATTGAAATAGAATTAGAAAAACTTCATTGAACATGGATTAGGATAATTAAACCCTCATTTCACATGAAATATCATGACACTAAACATTACCCAATGCATTGGAGAGATGTCATTCAGCACTCATTAAAAACATGTCATTTCATGCATAAGTGTGTCACATGGAACATATAACATGGAATCATTAAATATCATCATTTATTCCATGATAAATGAATGGGGAATACATACATGAAAGTATCATTAAATATGTATATTTGGATAAAGTTGAATACCCTTGATATTGGTATGAGTATGGTATTCACTACACAATGATTTTGGCTAGGAATATCGCGGTGCAATTTTGGCACCATAACGACATGACCAAAAAAATTCATAAAATAGGTTTATGAGAGAGAAAGGGGTATCTAATCATATGTAAATGAAATGGATAGTAATTGGTCATATAGATACATGTCCCAACACATGTAATTTGGAAATAAATGGTGTATCATAATATATAAACTTGGAGAAAGAGGAGAAATGGACTAACTCTTACCAAATTTCGACATGGTAATAGGTATATGTGGGAGGGATTAATGAGAGAGAAAGAGATTCCTCATCAATCAAAAATAATGTGTGAAGTATGGGGGAGGTCTGAATTCATACCCCCAATATGTTTAATTGAAAATAAAAGTGGTATATGAACATAAAAAAACTGTACAAAAATGGTAATGGAAGGAATACCTTATGACAATTCAGCATAGTAACAAGTATACAAAAGTGTTCATAAGAGGGAAAAATGAGAGTGAAATGGGATCTCATAATTTATAAAAAATATGGGTAGTAATTAGTATATATAATAACATATTCCAATATATGAATAAAATAAATCAAAAGACATAACATGAATATAATTCTTGATAAAAGAGGAGGTTTGAATATCACTTATAGAATTACTGCAAAGTAAAAGGTGTAATAAAATAATCATATAAGGGGATTGATGAGAGTTAAAGGAATTTATAAACATATATAAATAAAATGGACAGTATGGGGGTCTTGGAACATTGTAACACAACTGTTTCGCATGGATTTCGGGGATGACCTCCTGGACGGGAGATTCAAACGTTCCGATCAGTTTCTAGCGGGATTGTTCGTAGAACCGGAAACATCCAATGATTCCACATACGTTTGGACCTACTTTCCAAAGGTAGGCACTCATTAGCTTGTGGACTGATGAGGCTTAGGAATTTTCATTGGTCGAGAGGATGGGAGGTCGGACTCATCACACCTTTTTGAGGGGAATTATTGTCTACTCCGGGACTCTCTTTATAGATTTAAGTTATGTTCATTAATCCTTATTACATTACCAAGTATAAAATGTTCTTTACTTTAGTTTTAACAATCAATGATTAAATATACATGAAATTTAGAGAATCTTTTATATGTATTCGAGGTTCTTCATCAAAAGAGAATCATCTATATCTGTTTAGAGATTCTTGGTCAATGGTACCCTTCAAAATATTTATATAAAAGTCTCTTGGTCATTATGATGACCAGGCTGGTTTTAAAGCCACTCAATGGGGCACTTGAAGTTTATCGTCATTCAGAAGGATAGGGATTATTTCAATGTTGGGATCAAACCCAAAAAATGGGCTACCTGCATATCCTTTGTTTTGGAAAAGGAATTAGAACCCACGTAGTTCGAGTAATGGAGTATGATGTTTATGATTGATGGATCAAAGAATAATTTCATAATTACTTTTACAATCTAAGCTCACGTGAGTCATGCTCGGTGTGAGAAACAAGAGGTATTGGTAAAAAAATTGACAATTGTGCCATGAAAGATGCAATCATAAGAAATTGTTTGGGGCTTATGTATGTATGACTGCCCAAATAGATGAAGGTTTAGGATTTACTTTTAGGGAGAAAATCCTGGAACAGGGTCCATAAAGGTATATGTTCTTTATGGAGATTTGAATACTCTAACTTGGGACTTATTCCTGAGAAGGAAACCCAAATTATGAGAGGATTGATAATTGGGTTTTACTCATGAGAAGGAATCCCATATCAAACGTAATTTAGGACTGGTTTAGAGAAATTAAGGGACTTGGGGTTCACTCCTGAAGAGGATGCCCAAGATTATGACTGGGACTTACTCCTAAAAAAGGAGGCCCAGGTTAGGGGACTTGGGGCTTACTCCTAAAAAAGGAATCCCAAGATTATGACTGGGACTTGCTCCTAAAAAGGATGCCCATATTTGAGATTGGGGATTACTCCTGAGGAGGATGCCCAAGTTAAAGGATTATCATTAGGGATTACTCCTGAGGAGGATGCCCAAGTTTAAGGAATTAAGGTTTGGGGCTTACTCCTGAGGAGGATGCCCAGATTAAATGATTTATAACTGGGGATTATTCCTGAAAAGGAGACCCAGGTTAAGGATTCTCTCATCTTAAAGGATGAGGTTGAATGAACGAACTCTCAATCTTTGGTGACATAAATATGTATAAATCACTAGGTTTTGAGAGATATTCCACCGAATTCCTTTCAGATAAGGATGTCAAATCAAGAAATCATTCCATAAATGGATTTGAAGAGTATCTTGGAGACTGAATCTTGAATAGGAAATGTGAAATGGCTTAAGAGGGGTAAAATGGGCAAGATGGGAACCCAGAAAGGTAGGGGCGCGCAAGTCTTGAAAGGCGCGCAAGTCGTGCGTGGGCGCGCAATTATTGGTCGCGCAGGTATACCTTGCGCGACACATGGTGTACTTACGCGATTTTCAATCAGAATTGAAATACTTGAGCGACTCCTTTTTAAACCCTTTAGAATCCCCTTGAGGTTCTTCCAGAAAAGGGACGCGCAAATTCTATTGAAGGAATAAGGTGGCGCGCAAGTATGACCAGTTCCCTTAAGGACTGGCCATTCAGGCGCGCAAGTGTTGATGAGTTTCAACACTTAGGACTTCCTCCCTCTCTTTAGTTCTTCCGTTCTAGGTAAGAAATTACCTTAGTAGTGTTCCGGAAGCTTTGAGAAGAGACTTGGGCATCGGGAGCCTCAATCCGAGTTTCTGGAAAAAGATCCTCTCGAATGGGGGGCCCACAGGGTCTATTTATAGGCAGGAGAAGACCCCGGGTGGTTACCGGGTGGTTATCACTTAGGTCGCGCAATTCACTGGCACGATCAAGAGCGTCGCGCAAGTGTACTTGCGTGACAGTGATAAAACTTGCGCGGTGCAGTTGTTGTTGATCATTTGTTCATGCCTTTGTCGATTTTTGATAATTTCTTCAAAGGATGAATCACTTTGAGCTCAGATATTCCCCTTTTCTGATATTTAGATTCTGTGACGAAAGGAGAATCAACAAAAGTCCCCCCTCAGAGTTGGATCCGGAGAGAAATGAGGATTTGACTCTAAGGAAATCAAATCCATCCAAAGTAAAAGGGGGGCGCGCAAGTCTTCAGTGCACTGAGGGCGGCGTGCAAGTCTTTGTCGCGCAGGCCTTAAGCGCTCTAGGTACGGCGCGCAGATTGTAACAGCCCGAGATTTTATGAAAAATATTCTTTTTAATTTCACTAATGTCTTGTGTTTTACGCTACACCAAAATGATCTTGCACAACACGCATCCTTGACTTGCCTTGTATTACATGCAATCGCAACCTTCCTCAATAGCAATACCGAGTTTCACTAAACAACGATATGCTATTAAAATATTATTAAAACTAGCCGTTATGAATAGTAATAACCACTTTTTGAAATTTTGTAAATTTTATTTTTCAAAATGGACTTTATCTTTGGATTTGTAATATCAAAATTAGCTTAGGGTGAAATTTTGGTACTTTTCGGATAACTTTCATTTTCTGATGAATAGTGAAAATTACTAAATTTTAGTTAAAAACAACTTTTTCAATCGAAATAATTAATAGTGATAAATTATTAATTTGAGTGGTTTTAAAGTATATTTAGAATATATTTTTACAATTTAATACAATGTTGGTCATTGAATGTAATTTCACATTTAAACCAGACATAATCAAGTGTCAATCTTTTGATAGATACTGTTTCTTAAAAACACGCTATTTGTTTTAACAGCGGGATTTAATTATAAAATTAATTAATGTAACTTCTATGTTATTAATTTGGTAAAATAGACTTCATTTTTGAATTCAGAATATGAAATATAGATTAGGATGAAATTTTTGCATTTTTCTGAAAAACATCAATTTTTGATGAATAGTGAAACTACTAAGTGGAAGTTAAAAAACTGAATTTTTCATAAAACTTTATTTTACCACTTCTGTGAATGGAATTTCAAAAATCCGAGAGACATGGTTGATGTCAGTAAGTAAAATGTGGTTCAATGAGATGAAAATAATTTTTGGTGAATAGTAACTTTTTACTTTTATTTACCACGGTTAAAAGTAAATAGGGTAATTAAGGGTAAGAATGATATTAATATTACCCTAACACATGTCCTAATTCTATTGGATAAGTGTAGTTCGACCAAAAACAAACTTAGGAATAAAATATGACCATTTAGGCCCACTTGGGTTAGATTAGGACATTTATTATTAATTTATTTAAAGAAGGGTTAAAATAGTTAAAATCAAAGTTTAATAAGTAAATCATTTTTAATATGGGGTAATACATAAGATAAATTCGACTATAAATATTCATTAGAAATATAAAAAGATTTCCTACATAATGGTATTTTATTTATAATTTTTAGACATTAAATAATTTAATTTATTCATGTCACAAAGATGATGCAGTAATTATCTTATTAATGAAATATTGACATAATTGATGTTATAAACACCAAAATAAATGTAATTTGGGAATTTTTATGAATTCCACTAATTTTCTAGATTACTATGATATATTAGTGTTTATTTAATCAACTTGTATCGAACATATAATTCTGTTATGACTTTCACAAAAATCATATATCAAATAGTGTCAAAATTGACACAAAATTGTTTTTAAATCAAATATTATATTATTAATTTTTATTTTATTCCTAAAAATCTAAGGTTCGGCAAAATGACTTAGATAAGGATATATATATTAATAATAAACAATTTGGGGTTCTTTTGGCATGTTATAGTAAGTTTATTAACCATATAGTGAAAGAAAACAAAAAGACACGGTAAAAGTTAAATTATTTAACTTAGAGTTAAATCTAATTGATAAGGATAAAATAATACCCTAAACTTGCCTAAATCCTATTGGATGATAGGATTTCGACCCATCCCAACTTTATCTTCGAAATAAGACCCTTTGGAACCATTATAAACCGATTTTGACATTAATATAAAATAATATTTTGAGGTATTCCTAAGGTGCCCCTCTCCTCCCTTATAAAAGGACACCTCCTCCCCCTCCTCCTCACACCAATTTGAGCACTCAAGATTGGCCAACCCCTGCCAAAATCTCTTCTCCACTTCTCTAGAAACATCCTAGAGGTTCTGGTCTTCCTCAAAGACCAATTTTAGTGCCCTAAGAGGATGTCTCAAAGAGGCGCTTCAAAGAAGAGGAGCTTCGGACACGTACAAAGCAAATCGGGCCTAAGGTAAGGGAAATATCACAATCTCACTTTTATCCGAGATTGTTTTTACTTTGGTAATTACTGGGGTGTATTTTATTATCCACATCCATTTTCCCTCAATGTGTAATATTATTTCCATCATTCTATAATATTTTATATCCAATTTTATCCTTCGGTAAGTTTTTTGTAAAAGATATGAAAGGAATCTTTTGTCGTTTTTCGTACGAGGTACTTTTTGACTTTTCCGACAAAAGTACGAAAAATGATTTTTTAACTTAAACGGCACGAACAGATTTTTACGGTTTTATAAAGCCTTATTTTCATGAAGCTTCCTCCAAAAGATTTCATGACTATTTTTAATAAAATCTCTTTCTTTTAAAATTTCATGATGTTTTGTGAAAAGAAATTGATTTTGAAGAAGAATGGATATTTTCCTCAAGAATGGAGTTCAAGTGTTTTATCAAAATAATTTTCCATCTAAGATAATAAAGGGTTCTGTTTTTATCCCTATTATTAAATTGATTTGATCATGTTGTGATGGAATTATTTTTATGAATTCCTTTATCTTATATGAATTCATTTATGATGTCATGATGTTTAAGATTCCCATTTGTATTACATGGTTTATGCAATGATGTATGATTTATGATTTTGTGGCACACATAAGAATGGTATCATTATGAGATGGGTGGGACCTATATCTCCCTCCAATGCATTGGGTAAAGATTTTATATCTCATGAGATAGACATGGCTGGAATGGTAGGTTATACCGGTTCAGTGAAACAGGACTGAAACGAGGGTTACTCGATTCAGAAAGGGACTTTGACCACTAAGATAGTCTTGGAAATGAGTCTTGACTAACAAGAAATGATTCTCTATGATTATGTGTGAATGCCACAATGTTTCATGTTTTATGTTATGATTATTGTGATTACATTTCACTGCCATGATTTACCCCATGTTATGAAATTATGATCTCTTTTGTAGGTTAAGATTTCCAATAGTTATGAGCTTATGTATATGATGTGATTGATATTTCTTTTGTTTACCCTTACTAAGCATTTGAGCTCACCCTTTTATGTTTTCTTTTCCCCAGGATATAAAGAAAGTTTTTAGGTTAAAAAAAAGGGAAGATCTTTATGGGAGATATTGAAGATCTTTCACCACGATTAGAAGATTACGTTTCGAGTTTCCAAAGACACTAAACTATTACGATCCTTGTGTGTGTGTTTTTGTTATGTACTAAGTATTCCTCAAATGTAATGTAATGTCAATGTACGTCAGGCTTCGGGTCTCTACACAGATAGGCCTCCTGGCCTATAAATACACCGCTTTTGGCCGTGGATAACATCTGATCCCGAATTTCTCGAGCTCTCACCGCGCAGGTCGCCTTAGTCGCGCAGGTTGCTCTGTTTTCTAGTGTTTTCCTTGATGTCGCTCTACTGTAAAGGTATTTGTACTTGCGCGGTTTATACTTGCGCGTCAAAAACTAGCGCGGCACACGGATACTTGTGCGCCATGTTTAGACTAGCGCGATTTAATGCCTTTGCCATTTTTTCAAATTTCTTCACAAATTTTATGAAAAAATAAACCCATTTAAGAGTTAGTTTATTCATATTTTGTGCAGATTTAGTGGTTCCCAAGGGAATTGGAACGGCTGATGAACTGGCTAGCAAGCGGATTGAGGACATGATGAACATTATTGGCCATTATTACTATGATATCTGCAACAGCACTCTCCCAGATTTGGCTAAGTACTTGAATAAATATCATCCTAATTTTCCACAGAGCATCCATCTGACTTTGTGTGGTCATGGTCATCTGCAAGGTGTCAATGTTCCAAATGCAAACAATTATACACCTGAGATGCAGCTGCACTGCTACTCTTCTATTTCGGTTATGTTGTGCATTAAGAGCAACAACAATGGTGTGAACTTTCAAATTCATCCTCTATGTCATTTCCTTGCAGATATGAAAATGGCAAACCCATGGGCTGAAATGTTTTCCACTAATGGTTGGTGGAGAGAAGAAAAACATATTTTTAGAGAAATATCTAAAAAGAGTACTCTCTCCAAATGGCTCTTTGCTTCCAATGCTCCATTCTCAAATCCATGTATCCATCTTCCAAGTCTCTTGGACAGAAACAGAGTCATTGTTTGATCAGCAGAAAATTTTCTCAAACCGCACTCAAGAACATCCTTTTACAATTGTTCCAAGAAGAGCTGGTATCACTGCATCTCTTATTGTATCCAGTTGAATGAATGAATTCCAGGTGGTTGCTAATGAAGCTCGGGATGTCGTAAATCAAATGAAGTGTTATGTTGAAAGCATCTTGTAATTATTGAAAAAAGAGAAGAGACTCCAGTCTGTGGATGTCCTTCTAACTCTTGTGTATCAATGAAAAAAACACTTTCATATTCAATCATTTGTACCTGCATTCTTTCATTACCTGCTTCAAATTTACTTAAGCCAATAGGCCTAGTAAGCATAGTTTGATTTTTACTAGGATTATTACAAATAATCCTACAAACTTTGAACCTTTTAATTGCTCAATATTACCTAAATTATACATAAATGTATATTTAGTGAGCTGGAACTTGACTTTTATTCAGAGTTCCTTTGTCTTTTGTGGGCAGTTTAAAGTCATGCATACCGGACATAAAGGGGCTAATGTTTAAGGTCGAAATAGCTTTGACCAAAATAGATTAAAATTGATTCAATTCCTTGACAATTTATCTGAAAACATATTACCATACTCAAGTATGAGAGAAAAAATGTAAAATATGGCTTAAGAATATTTGAATCTGAGGAATGATATGAAAAAGAGCTAAAAGGCATTAGAAGAAGTAGTTTCCAAGAATGAAGTTACTATTATTTAACAAAACCCGTTAGGGGGTTTAAATATGCAGGGCCCCCTATGGGCATTGGCTGCATGGTCAAATAAATAGCATCTTTTGGCTGACAAGTCTGTTATGTGGACTGTTTATGCAAGGCCACCTATAGGCACGTGCTGCATAGTCAGGCAAAAGAACTCCCAGAAATTTACATTCCTAATGCTAAAAGCCAGTGAAAGTTTATGGAGATTCAAATTTTCTAAAGTATAGAGTTTGTTGTATGGAAAGAGGTACTTGAATATGGAGACGATATTTCCGAACAAGAATATCGAAGAACTGGATGAATATCACACCTACGAAGGTCTGACCCAAACGTAGGGAAGAAGAATAAACCATAGACTTGAATATTTTCAGATCATGAAAAAGGATATGGGACAAATATGTTAAGGATGGCTATTTTTATTTGCGGATCCCTACATACTGTCGTTTAAGACAAATAAGGACAAAAGAGGCATTCTTCCCAAGAATGAAGTTACCATTATTTAACAAACCCGTTAGGGGGTTGAAATATGCAGGGCCACCTATGGGCATTGGCTGCATGGTCAAATAAATAGCATCTTTCGGCTGAGAAGTCTGTTATGTGGACTGTTTATGCAAGGCCACCTATGGGCACATGCTGCATAGTCAGGCAAAAGAATTCTCAGAATTTTGACATTTTTGTGATTAGAAGTCATGAAAAGGGTTATGAAGATCTGAAAATATTTAAGGTTAGGATTATAACACATAAATATGGGTATTGTCCAATGTATATAGAGATACATAGGTCAATGATAACCATAATCACGTTGTGGCTGGGTCCTGAAATGAAATTTTGGACTTCACTACGTATCTCATAAGAATGAGAATCAAGCCATACGTAGTTCTTGAAATGCAGTTTGACATCGTGCAGGACGAAAGTATGAGTGATCTTAGTTTAGGGTCATAGAATTCGGACCATAATAATGAATACACAGTGTGTGTTTTTATGAGGACTTTTCAGCCAAGGGACTGAAATTGAAATTTGGGGTTAGGCCCAAAAGACTTGGGACTGGATTCGAGGGATACTCGAATGTTCCTACGTATCCCATAGGGATGGTAATCAAGTCCACGTAGTTCTAGAACTACCCTTTGTACAAATTTGGTTCATACATGTGAAGGGTGAAAGGGGACTTTAGTGAAATGATGGTTTAACCTAAGATAAAAAGTTTAGGCATTACCATGTATGCACGTAGTCTTTTAAAAATGAAAACCATGATTGAAAAATCAATCTCAATAATATTTCTCTCTCAAATGAGGAAATCAAAGAATATTGTAGTTTATTGTCATACCGGACAAAAGTTTTGCATAGTTTAACGTCATATAACAAGGACGAAAGTGAATCAATGTAATGATATTGATTCTAGGTGCGGTTTCACGAATCAACATCATATGAGATGGTGGTGAACCGATGTGAAGAGATTGTTTTTGGGCTTGAACCCTGGGAGGCTGCCTACATACGCAGCCTGGAGGGCAAGGATCAAAGTCCGTGTAGATCAATTAAAGAATGAATTAATGATCATGTTGTTCTTGGGGACAACGATCTATCTAAAATGTTGTTGGGACTTACACATGGTTAGTGGCCCAAAGGGAGTGTTATGGTTGATGTTCGCTCTAAGATCACGTGAGTCATACTCTGTGTGAGAAACAAGAGGTAACAATAACCTTAACGATGCACATTTTAATATCATGTGGGACATATAAAGGGACTATGCAGTTTAAAGTCTTGCAGTTAGGACTATTGGTGCTGCACAGTTTAGTGTCATGTAGCAGGGACAAAATACAGTTTAATGTCATTGTTGGACATATCAAGGATTTTTTGTACAGTTTAGCGTCATGTAGTTAGGAAGATGGGGATAAAATAGTTTAATGTCATATTAGACGAAAGGGGGACTGTGCAGTTTAATGTCATGCAGTAAGGACAAAATAACACACCATTTATGTCATGTTGGACGAAAGTGCGAATAGTTTAAGGTCATATGCATGGACCGTGGATGGTGCAGTTTAATGTCATGCTGGACCTTTGATGATTATATAGTTTAACGTCTTTCCAGACGTGAGGTACTTTTATACAGTTTAGCGTCATGTAGTTATGACGTCACAGTTTAACGTCTTGCTGGGCATAAGGGATTTGAAAATAGGTTATGGTCATATACATGGACCAGGGATGATGCAGTTTAAGGCCATGCTGGACGGTTTAGGGAATTTTTTCACAGTTTAATGTCGTGTGGGATGAAGTTGCAGTTTAAAGTCATACTGGACCATTGCGGTATAGTTTAACGTCATATAGCAAGGACGAACTGGTGCAGTACAGTTTAAAGTCATGTAGCTAGGACTAAGGTGAACCAATATGAGGATATCAGTTCTGGGGACTTTTTACAGTTTATCGTCATGCTGGACGTTGGAAGTGCCACACAGTTTAATGTCATGTTTCTAGGACATAATATAGTTTAACACAATATAGTTTAATGTCATCTTGGACAAATAAGGAACTTCTGTACAGTTTAATGTCATGTAGATAGGACATAATATAGTTTAATGTCATCTCGGACATATATGGAACTTCTATACAGTTTAATGTCATGTAGATAGGACAAAATATAGTTTAATGTCATCTCGGACATATAAGGAACTTCTATACATTTTAATGTCATGTAGATAGGACAAAATATAGTTTAATGTCATCTCGGACATATAAGGAACTTCTATACAGTTTAATGTCATGTATATATGAAATAATACAGTTTAGTGTCATGTAGGACATAATATGAATTAATGTGACTGTTTCGGCTCTGCGAACAATATTATGTGTTTATAAAAAATACTTCTTCAGAAATATGGCATTAGTTGGAGTCGTGATGTGTTCTCCATCCATTGAGATTAGAGAATACGCTCCATTGGAGTAAACCTTATGTATTGAATAAGGTCCTTCCCATTTTGGTTCAAGCTTGGGAGGCTTCTTTCCTGGTATCATTGGTGCTCTGAGAACCAATACCAATTCTCCCTGAATGAATGAACGAAGATGAACTTTTTTGTTAAAAGCTCGTGCTATTCGATTCTGATAGATTTCCAAGTGGTGAAAAGTGCACAATATTTTCACATCTAACTGTTCCAATTCATTCAAACGCTTTTGGGATTGCTCATCTGTAGATGACTGATCACAAATAGCAATTCTAAGCGAGGGTAATTGAACTTCAATTGGCAAGACTACTTATGTTCTATATATCAATGAATATGGAGTTGATTGCGTTGCATTGCGAGTGGTAGTCTGATAAGCCCATAAAGCATGAAAGAGTTTATCAGGCCATGACCTCTTATCTTTATCCACCATCTTTTGCAGTATATTTGAAAGAGTCTTGTTGAAGGCTTCTATCTGTCTGTTAGCCACCGCATGATATCGAGATGAATGGTTGGACTTAATGTTGTATTCATGATACAATTTCATTACCTCTGAAGAACAGAAGTTGGTGCTGTTGTCCGTCAATATGGTATGAGGGACACCAAATCTAGTAATGATGTTAGACTTGATGAAGCTAACAATGCATTTAGAACTGACTTCTTTGAGAGGTACTGCCTCTGCCCATTTGGAAAAGAAATCAGTAGCAGTAAGAATGTACTTAAACTGCTTGGACGTAGCTGAAGGGTAAGGTCCCACCACATCCATTCCCCATGTGGAAAATGGCCATGAGTATTTAGCTGTATAAAGCAACTCTGGAGGTTGATGAATGAAGTTGGCATATACTTGGCATGAATGACACTTCCTTGTGAAATTAACACAATCTTGTATCATTGAAGGCCAAAAGTATTCAAGCCTTCGAATTTGATTAGACAGTCTATGTCCAGACTGGAGGGCACCATAGACTCCTGCATGCACTTCTTTTATGACATCCATTGTCTCTTCACCATCAATACATCTGAAGAGAACTCCATCAAAACCGCGTTTGTATAGAATTTTCTCGAGGTGGTTTGGGCTATCATAAAGAGTAAAATTGACCACACGTCGCCGGATTTGTTCTTTCTCGGCTCTATCATGTGGAAGTGTTCCATTTTTAAGGTATTCCCTGATAGGTGACATCCATCCTGTAGTATGACCACATGGTTCAGGAATGGGACTAATTTCATTAATTTCCTCTGTTCTGACTTGAACATAAGGTGAAATTGCACGACGGTGGGCAATACAGATGGTTGTCTCGTCCTGATTTGGATCTGCTAAAGTTGTGGCTATATTAGCCAGTGCATCAGCTTGAGCATTTTGTGATCTTGGGACATAAGAAAATGTTGGTTATGAAGGGAATTCCGACATTAACTCTCTGACGTAATCATACAAAGGGAGTAATTCTTCTTTTCTGATGGAATAATCCCCATTGACTTGTTTGATTACCAGGTCTGAATCACCTTTCACCTTTAAGTGATTCACTTGTGCTTGAAGCGCTAACTCCAAGCCTGTAATGAGAGCTTGGTATTCAGCTTCATTATTGGTACCACCTTCCCACAACAAAAAGGAATAAGGTAACACTACCTTATCTGGAGGAAATGAGCACAATTCCTAAACCAACTTTTTTGAATTTATGATTTTCAATTTTCTTCCCTGTTGGACTTCTGGAAGCACCATCAAAATACATTTCCCATGTTTGAGAACACTCTTGAATAGAGAAAACTTCCTCATCAGGGAGTTCAATATCTGAATATGTGTCTTCCACTGAAGGATGTTCAGCCAGGAAATCAGCCAGAGCTTGGCCCTTAATTGCCTTTTGAGACACATACTGAATGTCAAACTGCTATAGAATAACCGCCCACCTTTCCAGACGTCCTGTATGCATTGGATGACTAGGGATGAATTTGAGCGGATTATTAGGAGATACCAATTGGACCTCGTGATGTTGCAGGTAGTGTCTCAGTTTCTGAACTGCAAAGATTAATGCTAGGCAGCACTTTTCAATACTTGAATACTGGGTTTCTGCTTCAAGCATAGTTCTACTGAGATAGTAGAGACTATTTTCATTCCCAGCATCATTCTTTTGAGCGAGAAAGGCACCCAATGATCGCTCTAAAGCTGTCACATAGAGGATAAGCGGTCTACCCTCAACAGGTGGCATGAGTACTGGTGGACTCAAGAGGTATGTCTTGAGAATATCAAATGCTTCTTGACATTCTTCAGTCCACTGGTAAGTGACTCCTTTCTTCAATAATTTGGTAAAGGGTAAACTTTTTCTTGCCAAATTGGCGATGAAACGCCGAATATAGGCTAAGTGTCCTTGAAGTCCTCTTAATTCTTTCAAATTCTGAGGAGGTGACATACCAAGGATTGATTTGGTCTTCTCAGGATCTACTTCAATACCACGATGGCGTACAACAAAGCCGAGGAATTTTCCTGAGGTTACCCCAAAATCACATTTTAAGGGGTTCATCTTCAAATTATGTTGTCGAAGCTTGTGGAATATGACTTCCAAATCAGCCAAGTGATTAGAACGTTGTATGGATTTAACCACCAAATAATCTACATATCATTCAATAAACATCCCTAAAAGAGGTTTGAAGATACGATGCATGGTGCGTTGATATGTTGCACCTACATTCTTTAAGCCAAAGGGAATCACCTGGTAACAAAACACACCTTGGGGAGCTCTGAAGGCTGTATATTCCTCATCTTCTGGGGCCATTCGGATTTGATTATATCCGGAATATCCATCCATGAAAGAAAGTACTTCGTAGCCAGCCGTCGCATCAATTAAGAGTTCTGTAATCAGAACTGGGAAATCATCTTTAGGACAATACCGATTAAGATCTCTGAAATCGATGCAAACCCTAATTTGTCCGTTCTTCTTCTTTACAGGGACAATATTAGCCAACCACTTGGGATATTGAACTTCTCTGACGAAGTTGGCTTTGATCAGCGTATCCACTTCAGCTTCAATTTTGGAAGCATATGTTGGGTGTGTTCTTCTCGTGACTTGCTTAAAACCTCGATGTTCTTTTGGTAAACCCAAATGATGAGTAGAAATATCAGGATCAAGCCCAGACATTTCTGTATAATTCCAAGAAAAAATATCTTTATTTTGCTTTAGAAAATAAATATAGATCTCTTGCTCTTCAAGGGTCATGGCCGCACTAATTAAAGTGGGGTGTGGATCTTTCTCTGTACCCAGATTTACTTCTCTGAGTTCATCCGCAGTGGTAGAGATACCCTCTTCAAATGCTGGAGGAGCATCTCTAAGATCTTCCTCTTCCTCTTCATCATGTGTTATTTCTTCCGTTTCTACTTGCAATGTAGATGAAAAAACGAAATTCTCATGATCATAAGAGATGTCAAAAGTTTCACATTTTGAAGAAGAAGCTTCCATTTCCGACCGTATTGATGATAAAGGGTCTTCTTTGGGAAATAAAGAGGAGATGATGGATTGAGAATCGACATCATTATTCACCTCTGGTGTTGCTATAACTTCTTCTGACCTGATTAGCAAAGTATAGACTTGTCGGACTTTAGCAGATGAAATGAAAACGTCACCACTTATTCTTTCATCACTGCTTAGTAGGTTACAAATTTCTCTCATGTTGTCTAACTCGATCGCCGTAATTGACATTATGGATCTTTCCATAAGAGTATTTTGATTTGGGCCTATTTTGCCAATTTGACTGATAGGTAACACATAATCTGTACTCACATGTGAAAATGGATTTATTGGAATTTTCTCCAAACCATATGGAGCATTAACTTTGGTAATTTCCTTCATTGTAGATTTTTCTCTTCCCTTCATGTGATAAAATTCCGCCACAATGTATTGAGACTCACATGTCTTGAACGGTGCCTTATCACCATACAATGTTCCAACTTGACCATCGAAACAGTATTTGAGACATTGATGGTATGATGAAGGAATAGCTGCATGCTGATGTAGCCAGGGTCTTCCAAGCAAGATATTGAAAGCTGAGTCTTGGTCAACAATCATGAAATCCAAATTGGATACAAGATCTCCAAACTGAGTTCTGATTATAACTTCTCCCAGTGGTTCTTGTTCATTTTTATCATATCCTTGTAACATCATGGTAGAAGGAGATAAATCAGATTCTGTGAGGCCCAATCGACGAAGTGTACGAATGGGCATGAGGTTGACTCGTGAACCATTGTCAATGAAAGCTCTTCGAACATCTACACCATTGACTTTTCCAGATAAGTACAAAGGTTTTATGTTCCCATGCACAACATCATCTTCATCTTTATCAGTAAAAGATATCACTGCATGGCATTCTGCAGGATTATTCTCTATGTGATAGATTTCAGCTGTAGCAATTTCAGCTTCAAACTCCTGAGGACTTGACAAAGCTTCGATGAGTGCTTCCCGAAGATCTTTTGACAGATTCAAAGCATCCAAAATTGATAACTTGGCTGGTACTTGGGCCAAGTGTTTCAATATATCATACTTTTGATCTAGAGGTCTGCGTTTCCCAATAGGAATATGCGGTTTAGCAGGTACCTTGGAAGCAGATGCTTTGGAAGCTGATGCATCTTGTATTGAAGTTGGCAACATCCTTGGTTTTGGAAGATTAGACTGATTAGATCCATTTACTTGCTGAGATAAAGAAGTTGGAACCTTTAATTGGTCTTCCAAAATAACTGTGCCAAAACTGAGTTGGCCATTGGCAGAAGAACTTGCTTGTTCTTTTTGAGCTTGCTGAAGGGCTCTACCTCGAGTTTCTACTGCATATACTGTGCTAGCAGGGGTAAAATTAGAGTAGTGGCTTCGGAAAGATCCACGTCTTCCCCTATATCATGAACCTCTATAACCTCCTCGGATTCCCTTATTTGATACAGGGAATTCAGGCTCATCAAGACTAGAATATGGATCTGTTAATTGAATCATTTTAACAGAACCAAAGATTAGCTCTTCGTCTGATAAAGACTCTGCCTGGTTAGTCTGTTTAGGCTGTGCCGTTTGATGGGGCGGTGCCCATGGCTTTGAAGTAGATGGCATGAAATCTTCCAGAGTCAAAGACAATTTAGGCTTTGATACATACTCATCTTCTCCTGATTCCTCTTTCTTCTTTAAATTGCGCTGCCTTTTGAGGATTTGTCTTTTGATGGAGTATTTACTGCAGGTTTTGTAGGAGACACAATTGGCTTCTTCAATTGTGTTTGCAAAATGGAATTGGTCCGACTGATTGTCTTTCTGACCATCCAATCATCATATTTTTTCGTAGTTTTGCATTTGATTTCCTGCCACTCGCCTCCTTCCTCTAGATCTGTAGCGGTAATACACGCTACATGAGCTGAAGAACCCTTCAATTTGACTTTTCCCAAGTCAACCATATTTTGCAGGAGGTCTTTAAAGACAAAACACTCCTGGATGGGATGCCCCAACATTTGATGAAAGGGACAATAATTGGGACGAACTTCATCTCCTTCCTTGTTTGGCCTCTTGGGCACTTGTAATTGAACCAAATTATTTTCCAGAGATGAAATGAAGTAACCAGAAACATCCTCACTTCGGAAAGAGTATGTTTTACTCTTCAAATCCTCAAATTGTTTTCGTCGTTGATCTTTTTGATCATTTGGACGAAACAGCCTTTGTTGTTGGCGTTCAGGAGGTGGATCCCTTCGAGAAGATGAAGGGTTTGAAGTAGAAATAGGTACAGGTGCTTGTTTAAGCATAACTGTAGCAGTTTCCGCTTTACCCATTCTCCTTCCTGGAGCTGATGGAATTATATGAGATTTAACCTTAGCCTGTATATGGGAATCTTCAATCTGTTGAGCGATTGAAGTAAGGTCTCAAAACCCTCCTGTTTATTTCACAGGGATCAATGGCGTGCGTAATTCGTCACGCAAATTTTCCACACAGATTGGCAACAGTTCCTCCTGAGGGAGTGCTAAACTCAGGGAATACGTTAATCCCTTCCAACGAGCAATGAAATCAGAGACTCTTTCATTCTCCCTTTGCTTGCAGTTTGTAAGATCGAAAACTATCATTTTTGGCAAAGTGGAGCTGAACTGAAGAAGGAATTTTTGACGAAGATCCTCCCATCCGATGATTGACCGGGATTTCAAGATTGTATACCAGACAAAAGCTGGTCCTTGCAAGGTTCGCATGAAGGATCTGAGTTTCACTGCTTCTTGCTGCTCTGGAGTTCCCATCATAGGATCACAACAAGACACGTAATGCATCAAATGTTGTTTGGGGTCGCCTGATCCATTGAAAGTAGGGAAAACAGGGTTTCCAAAACTGGATGGAGGAGAAATTGAATCTACCCATTCAGGGTAAACTTTCTTTTCAGGTTGAACTTGCGCCCGTTTCCCTTCCATAGTTTCTAACCGAGCTGTTAATGACTCAATAGTAGTTATTAACTTTTGAGAAACATCAGGTTGAACTTGGTTTTGGGTAGGTGCAATGAATGGATCTTGGACAGATGTGGTGGTTGGTGCTGCAACTGATGGTAGTGCTGCCAACCATTGTTGCGTTTGACCCGTAGGATTAGATCTTTGAGGGTGTACTGATAAAGGAGGATATTCTTGATCCATCTCAGTAGTTACAACAAATTCCTTTGGCTGTCAGACTTCAGCATTCTTAAGAAGAAGACCACTCTGAAGTAGTTCTGCATTCAACCTTCTTAATTCTTTAATTTCTTCCTCCTGTTGTGCAAACCTTTGCTCTAATGAGAGCGATTGACCTCCTTCAGAGGAAGGGTGAGAAGTAACCTGATTCTTTCATTTCCCCTTATTGGATCCTTTTCGGAGAGGGGGAAGTGGGTTACTTGAAGGAATACCCAGATTTTGGGTAAGCCTTTGATTACGTGTGCGCACACCTTCTTCATTTAGGTCTGTGTGCGCAACTTCTTGAGCAGGAATCTCTTCATCTGATCCCTCTGATTGAGCCTCATCTGGTGAATCAGCAGCAACAGCATTGATGACATTAATGGATTCATATTGCATGAAATCCTTTCTATCAACATTTCTGTGATATTGTCTTCTTCCATGTCCATGATGAGACATGGCATTCCGTTGACTTGATCCCTCAGGAATTTCTTGGAGAACCGTCACTTGGAGAGAATCTCCTGATAGCTTGGCTCTTCGTTCCTCTTGAGGCTTATTCCCTAATCGAGATAATACTGACTTTATCTGAGGGAGGGATTGAGGATTTGAAAAAGTCCCCAGTCCGGTGGATTGGGGATCTTCCTGCTGCTTCCGCTCAACTCCTTGAATCCCATTTGTTGACTCTGAGGGTTGGTTTAGAGAAGTCCCCAGTCTGACAAGCTGGGGTGTCTCTTGACATGCTATGTCTGAGATCTTCTTAAAATCTATCTTGATCTTGAAAATATTAGTTCGGAAATTAGCTGGATGCATTAACCTGTATCCACTTTTATCACCTGGTTCAACAGACCGTTGGATGATTTCCGAAACTTCTGTCATTTGATGACGTGTTTGCTCCTGACGAGAGGCTTGTGCAATATTCTCGCCTGCTTGATGTAGGAGCAGTTCAACAACTGGTTCTCTATATACTTGATTTTGAGAGGAACTAGTTGAAGCCTGTTCTTGAGCATGATTTTGATTATGAACAAAGCCCATTGACTGTGGCCGGCCATGGGAAATAACATTGCATGAAACCATTTTTGGCGGGCTTTGCTGACTGGAAAGCACTGTGAAATGTAGTGCTCCGTGAACACCCCATCCTCTGATATGAACACCAGATGGAGCATTGGAAAATAACTAACGCAATTTTCTTAGTGCGCCAAGGCATGAACGTTGAAGGGTTCTCTGTTGCTTTTCAGTCTTCGGATACCGAGAGACGGATAGAGATGCCAAATCAATTTGACGTTGTAGCCCTTATATTATCTTAAGATGATTTTCATATTCATCATAAGATAATAACTTCTTCTTTAATTGACAAAGAGTTTTCCATATGTTGAGACGAATGTCATGGATTCCATCATCCGTCAACATCTTTGGAATGTCGTACTGGGAGTCAGCCAAAGGCCAAAACTTGACTGGTACTTCACCTTTTGCCAGTTTTTTCCTCATGTTCAGCATTTCCTCTTTATCATTAAATGAAGACTCTTCTACCTGTTTTGACCAGAGTTGGTGTTTCCTTGTTGCTTCATCAGATTCAACAAGATTGGTAGAGAGATCATTAATCAAACTAGAAGATGCATGACTTAGGGGTGGTTCGGAGAATGACCTACACCCTGGGCTATCTTCTGATTGAGAAAGTATTTCACTTGTTACCGATAAAGAATCAGACATGACTGGTTTCGCATTTTCAAGTGCCTCAAGATAAGAGGGATTTCTCACCACTACATTATCCACTAGAGTATTTTCGAGGAAATGTGAATCACTACTGCGGAGAGGACTTTCGCAGCGAAGTTCATCATCATGGGGAGGACCACCATAATGGGTTACAGAAAAATATGAGATCTCTTGTTCCTTGGTCTTCTGACCACACAGAGGGTTCTTGTGGCTCTCATCTGAAGAAGAAACTACAAGATTGACCGAACTTTCATGAAGCAAGCCTTCATGAAGAAGTGTCTGTTGAAGACCTTCAAAATTAATGTTCCCGTTATTGGGAACTGAGGGAGTAGAATCTTGAATTCCGACAGATAAATGTCTGAGGGCTTCAAGAACTCCAGCATCGAGCAAGGCCTAGTTGCAGATTGGCCTTTGATCTCCTGACTGTGCTGGGCGGATCTTTTTCTTAGATGCCTTCTTACTCACTTTAGAAACCACTTGTTGACGAAAGTGGGTACTCTGAGCAGGTGTATGTGCCTGATCAGGAAAGATGGTCAGGTTAGGCTGACGATCTCCACTCAAATCAGGTGTATGTGCCTGACTTGGTTGTCCGTATGATATGGGGGAGTATGCCCCCATAACCCTATTAGACTGGAATAGATGTGTGTGTCTGTTCTGGAGTGAATCGTTGATTTTTCACTCCACTGCTAGGGATAGATTTATGTGTCTGTCCCTAAGATGATGCTGAAGTTGTTATGATATCCTGGAAAGCATCCAGAATATGAGCAGGAATTTGCTTCTTCTCTTTCACCATTGATAAAATATGTTTGGTGACTTCAGCCGCCGGAACGGGAATATACATCCATTCCAGGTTTGGAGTAGGTGTATGTGCCTGCTCCTGTCCTCCTTTTCCTGTCAGTGAATCCTGACAGTACTCAAGTGTGGAGGCAGAGAGTTGAGTCTGCCTCCTGTTTGTCATCGGGGCTTTCCGACTGACTACACTGTGCGCTACCAAGCGAGACTGTTGGTAGGCTTGATTAGTATTAGCAGGTGTATGTGCCTGCTGATTACACTTCGCCAAACGCGGTTGACGAGATCCATCATATGTAGTCAGACGAGTCTTCTGACTAACTGGTGATGTATAAGCAGGTGTATGTTCCTGCCTATAGTACTCTGCCGGAATTGCCTGGCAGGATTGGCTTGATGCTGCCAGACGAGTCTGCTGGACAAAGGAATTAAAACGGGCAGGTGTGTATGTCTACTCGTTGTTCTCCACCAAGTTAGGTTGGTGGACTCCATCATATGTAGTTAGGCGATCCTACTGACTAACTAATGATGTATAAGCAGGTGCATGTTCCTGCCTATGGTACTCCACCGGAATTGCCTGGCGGGATTGGCGTGATGCTGCCAGATGAGTCTGCTGGACAGCGGAATTAAAATGGACAGGTGATTGTGCCTGCTCGTTATTTGCCACCAAGTTAGGTTGGTGGACTTCTCCGGAGATGGAAGAGATGACAACCTGCCTATTGTTAACCGGATTCCGTCTCTGGCGGTTCATCTTGCATGCTCGAGTTCGAGGAACCTGAGATGAATGCCTGGAGTCGGTACCCTCATCATGTTGAGGGCGCACTACCGTACGAGTCTGGCGGCGATTGTTGATGGGAGCCCTTGAGAAGGACTCCTATCTTTTTGAATTAAGGTTCTACGGGACCTGCTCATTCAATTCCTCAGAGTAAGGGAGTGAATGGAAATTAAGTTCCGGGGATAACGACCCAAAACGGTTGGAGACGGTAGTCAGCACCACCTGCTTCTTGATCGCTGGTCGCCGTTGTCCGGACGACCAGGTAGAGTTGTTAACTTGGAGGGCTTGACGAGCGGCCTCCAGAGTCGGGATAGTACCGTTGCGACGGTACTCCTTAACCAGTGCATTAGAAACCCAGCATTGAAGACACTGAGTTGGTGATGTCATCCTTTGAGCGGATGACGTTCCAGCAGGAGTAGCAGCATTGGTTTTCACAGCAGCAGACCTCACAGTAGACGTGTTCACAGCAGCAGTATTCACAGGGGTGAATTTAAGAAAAGCCATTTTACAGAAGATCTTGAGAAAAGAGTGCCTGTTCCATATAACAGACATAATCAAGATGAATCTGGCCACTACATCTTTTGGATGAGAATATGTCAATGATTGATTTGTTGGCCCAAGGGGCCTAACAAATAAGAATAACATCACTTTAACTTGGTTAAGGATTCACGTCGGGTTCACCATTTTTTGTTTCGCATGGATTTCGGGGATGACCTCCTGGACGGGAGATTCAAACGTTCCGATCGGTTTATAGCGGGTTTGTTCGTAGAACTAGAAACATCCAATTATTCCACATCCGTTAGGACCTACTTTCCAAAGGTAGGCGCTCATTAGCTTGTGGACTGATGAGGCATAGGAATTTGCATTGGTCGAGAGGATGGGAGGTCGGACTCATCACACCTTTTTGAGGGGAATTATTGTCTACTTCGGGACTCTCTTTATAGATTTAAGTTATGTTCATGAATCCTTATTACATTACCAAGTATAAAATGTTCTTTCCTTTAGTTTTAACAATCAATGATTAAATATGCATGAAATTTAGAGAATCTTTTATATGTATTTGAGGTTCTTCATCAATAGAGAATCATCTATATCTGTTTAGAGATTCTTGGTCAATGGTATCCTTCAAAATATTTATATAAAAGTCTCTTGGTCATTATGATGACCAGGCTGGTTTTAAATCCACTCAATGGGGCACTTTAAGTTTATTGTCATTCAGAAGGACAGGGATTATTTCAATGTTGGGATCGAACCCAAAAAATGGGCTACCTACGTATCCTTTTTTTTGGAAAAGGAATCAGAACCCACGTAGTTCGAGTAATGGAGTATGATGATTATGATTGATGGCTCAAAAAAGAATGTCATAATTACTTTTACACTCTAAGCTAACGTGAGTCATGCTCGCTGTGAGAAACAAGAGGTATTGGTAAAAAAATAGACAATTGTGCCATGAAATATGCAATCATAAGAAATTGTTTGGGGCTTATGTATGTATGACTGCCCAAATAGATGAAGGTTTAGGATTTACTTTTAGGGAGAAAATCTAGGAACAGGGTCCATAAAGGTATACGTGCTTTATGGAGATTTGAATACTCTAACTTGGGACTTATTCCTGAGAAGGAAACCCAAATTAGGAGAGGATTGATAATTGGGTTTTACTCCTGAGAAGGAATCCCATATCAAACGTAATTTAGGACTGGTTAAGAGAAATTAAGGGACTTGGGGTTCACTCCTAAAGAGGATGCCCAAGATTATGACTCGGACTTACTCCTAAAAAAGGAGGCCCAGGTTAGGGGACTTGGGGCTTACTCCTAAAAAAGGAAGCCTAAGATTATGACATGGACTTGCTCCTAAAAAGGATGCCCATATTTGAGATTGGGGCTTACTCCCGAGGAGGATTCCCAAGTTAAAGGATTATGATTGGGGCTTACTCCTGAGGAGGATGCCCAAGTTTAAGGAATTAAGGTTTGGGGCTTACTCCTGAGGAGGATGCCCAGATTAAAGGATTTATAACTGGGGATTATTCCTGAAAAGGAGACCCAGGTTAAAGATTCTCTCATCTTAAAGGATGAGGTTGAATGAACGAACTCTCAATCTTTGGTGACATAAAGATGTATAAATCACTAGGATTTGAGAGATATTCCACCGAATTCCTTTCAGATAAGGAAGTAAAATCAAGAAATCATGCCATAAATGGCTTTGAAGAGTATCTTGGAGACTGAATCTTGAATAGGAAATGTGAAATGGCTTAAGAGGGACAAAATGGGAAATATGGGCACCCAGAAAGGTAGGGGCGCGCAAGTCTTGAAAGGCGCGCAAGTCTTGCGTGGGCGTGCAATTATTGGTCACGCAGGTATACCTTGCGCGACACATGGTGTACTTGCGCAATTTTCAATCAGAATTGAAATACTTGAGCGACTCCTTTTTAAACCCTTTAGAATCCCCTTGAGGTTCTTCCAGAAAAGGGACGCGCAAATTCTATTGAAGGAATAAGGCGGCGCGCAAGTATGACCAGTTCCCTTAAGGACTGGCCATTCAGGCGCGCAAGTGTTGATGAGTTTCAACACTTAGGACTTCCTCCCTTTCTTTAGATCTTCCGTTCTAGGTAAGAAATTACCTTAGAAGTCTTCCGGAAGCATTGAGAAGAGACTTGGGCGTCGGGAGCTTCAATCCGAGTTTCTGGAAAAAGATCCTCTCGAATGGGGGGCCCACAGGGTCTATTTATAGGCAGGAGAAGACCCCGGGCGGTTATCACTTAGGTCGCGCAAGTCACTTGTGCGATCAAGAGCGTCGTCCAAGTGTACTTGCGCGACAGTGATAAAACTTGCGCGGTTCAGTTGCTGTTGATCCTATGTTCATGCCTATGTCGATTTTTGATATTTTCTTCAAAGGTTGAATCACTATGAGCTAAGATATTCCCCTTTTCTGATATTTAGATTCTGTGATGAAAGGAGCGTCAACAACAACATATAATTATGGATCTTAATAATCATAATGTAAAAGAGTTTCTTGAGTGGAAATGTGATGAGTAAAATCTATTATAGAAATTTGGCATAGTAACGACTTAGGTAAGGGTCCAAATAAGAGAGAATAACTGAACCATAATTGAAATAATATAAATTGAAAGGTAGTGAATTGATTATAAAATTATTACAATATAACAAATTGAATCTACAATGATTAATTTCAAACAAGATTCTTGAATTGAAATGAAAAGAAGGAGTGGTTCCCTTACATGGAAATGTAATCCCACAGGCATGGGAGAGTCTTGAGAGAGGATTATTGGGAACATGTTGTTCCTTGGTAGGATTATATAGAGAGGAAGTAATAGTTTGGTCAAGCACTAATCGGTTTGAGTGAAGAGGAATGGGATATTCAGTGGTTTTGTATGGGAAACGATATGGAATTGTTTATTATTTAGGTTTTGGACACTATACATTAAACTAATCAAAACCACAAACCATACCGTGATTTTTTTCCCATGGATTCTACCAAAGAGGAGTGGTATATAATATTTTATAATTACAGGGTTAGAAAATATTGAAATATTAAGCTTGATTATGTGGAGGTGAGTCACACTCTCAGGGAAATAATTTTAATATGATAAAATATTTTATAAGTCTTGGAGGGTCCACTAAGGAATTATAAAATTAGCCAAACAAAAATTAAATCGCATTATTTTTAAATTAAAATATATATACTCCAAATATACCATTTATATTATTTTATTACCCCACTATTGGATCATTATGGTGTCATAAAACACATTATATATTTATTCGATATATAATTTTCACCCAAAAAATCGTCTAGATTAAAAATTATGAAAAATTAACCATTGAATAATTTTGACTTCCTAAATCAAAAAATAATATTTATCTTATCTAAATAATTTCTTTAATATGTTAATTTTCACTTTTCAAATAAAAATTGACATTTTCTAAAAATTGATGGATTTTGAAAAAAAAATTATTTTCTAAATTTAATAAAAATTACATTTTAATTCATAAAAATTATATACTCATATATTATTCATAAAAGTAATTTTATAATATTATTTTATTAAATTGTTATTTATTTCAAAAATTTAATCGTTCATCAAAATAATTTCATTAATTAAAATTAAAATTCCTATTTTATTTTATAAAAATATAATTCTAATCAAACTGAATACTTAATCCTTAATAGAGTGAAAACAATAAATATAGCCATCATTAAAATTGAAATGAATTTTATAATAACATTATTATAATACCATTATTAATACAAACATAGTTTAATATAATAACTTATATTTATTTTTGAAAAGTACAATTTTACATAAAAATCCAATTTATCTAATTCATTATATTTTTACGAAAAACTATTCTCATAAAGGAATTGGTGGAATAAAACTTATATTTACAAAAAGGGATTACAAAATAAGTAAATAATTATTTATTTAATAACCCCTTATAATACTTGTATAAGACCTAAGGGTAAGTTGTACGATGGTGAAAGACTCTCGGGGCATCTCGTATAGAATTTCTCGGGTGGTAATCTCTATTAACACCCACTTATCCCGTAGTCAGTTCCATTTAAGCTTAACGTATTGAATATCAGCTTTGGCTTGGACAAGTGCAAATCCTAGTGACACTACCTCATTTTTATCTCTAATGAAATTGGCTTTGTATAGAAAAATTCTACTATGTGAGGCCATCGCATCATTTGATTGAGTAAATTGGACTTTTTAAGGACATATATTTGTACTAATCATTTGATCACTATTCAACTAATATATTAGAAATGGTTAAAATTCCTAATAGTATTTTAAAATCCAAAAACATAAAACCAAGTAAGTTCATATGTTTTATATAACCATTTTACATAATAAGACATTTAATTAGATCAATAAGAATTTTCATTAATAAATGTTTGGTTCGTTACATCAATGATCATTTTAATTTTACTAAAATGTGAATGGAATATATTTTTTTATTTAAAAAATGAATATAATTTCCAGCCATCATGGAGTATATATGTTTTAAGGAATTCTTTATATGTTTCAAATGTTATTTTATAAGAAACATTTTTTCACAATTCATTGTGAGATTTTAGTTTAAAAAATTTTTAAAGGGAAATTATATTTTTTTCAATAAATGTTTTAAATTATATTTAATGTATCCCTTACAAATTTATATGATTGTTTTCAAAGAATAACATTTTTGGAAATATTTTTTTTAGAATGTTTTTTCAAAAGTGCAGAGAATATTTTCCTCAATAAATTTTCTAAATTTTAATTAAAACAAACTTTTTATGTCTCTATTCTTATATATAAAGAATATTATTTTTAAAAAAAAATTACTTTAAAATATATTCAAATCAATATGGGAAAACTATTTTACAAAAAAAATGTTCCATGTGATGTTTCAAAATCATTTTCCTTCTAAGATGACATCCTTTGATGTTTAATATGGTTTACTCTGGATATGATCCAATCATACTATATTTATTATTTTTATTACTGTTTTTTTTTATTATAACATGATTTTTTTGAAACCCATTTATTTTTTCACTTGTTTTTCTATAATGAAAAGATTAAATGTTTATGAAATATACTTATTTTATACTGGTTATGCTATGGTGAAATGATTTTGAAATCATTTTTTTCATGGGTTCTTATTTAATGAATGTTTTATCAGACCCATTTAATTTTATGTTTTCTAAAGTAATAATTTTTTTATGATATTTTGGAACACAAATATATGTTTCCATTATGTGAGGGTTGGGAGCTATATCTTCCTCAAATACATTGGGTAAATATTGATATGTCATGAGAAAATTATGACTGGAATTGGGGTGGATCCTAGTTCATTACGGGAATTTATCCACTATGATAGTCTTAGTAGTGAAACCTGACTAATATGATGGTTTGGGGAGTGTTTTGTGGGCCATTTCAGCCTCAGAGTTGCATCCACTCTCCCAAAGTAGCTGCATGGGTTTCGACGGGTAGGTTTCTACTTCCCCCTCCAGCCTTGGTCAGATCGGAGGCATTCTTGGTTTCGGCTCGGTGGGGCACAACTAGTCTCGGTGTGGCGTGACAGGGATCTGGCGGGTTTCATGGTCTCCACATATTTTGTTGCAACGTAGCTCGGTGGAGCAACAACGTCTCGTCTCGGTGTGGCCTGGCCTTCTGGCAATGCCACAACTCAACCTCCTGATGACAACTAGGCTTCGCATAGCTCCAGCTTGGTTCAGTTTGGTGCGTCTTGGTATGTTCGGCGTCGTCAGTATGGTTTTGGTTTCCTTGTTTGTCCAGAGTGGCCAGGTTATGTCTCCAGCAAGTTACCGGTGTGTCTCTACGTCTGATTTGTAGTGCCATGGAGAGGGAGGATCCGATCTGGATGAGTCTGTGTGTTTTCTTGATTTATGGTTCGATTTTCTGTGATTTCTTCATTTCTCTGTGTTTTTCATGATCACTGGTTCTGTTCCGTTTCCACTGGTTCACCCCTGCCCCCTAGTTTTTCTCACCACCACCGTCTTTCTTCGAAACCCGGTTAGGGTGAATTTGTGGTTCTGATCAGAGTAGATCCATGCCCATATAGGCATTTCTATTGCAGCATGACCAAGATTCCCTCAGTGGTGGCTTTCCCATGCCGCGGTTTTGGGCCATCTAGTCCTAGGTGATGATGGATTGGACTCGTGTCCCTTGGATTGTCTTTTGGGATTCTATGGCTATGGTGGTTGGGGTGTCTCGTGGAGTGCATGAGGGTCTTTCTAGGATGGAAGTTCAGGGCATTTTTTGGACTCACATATACTTGGATCATTTCAGATATGTTTGGTTGGTTTTAGAGACTCAGATTTTGAACATTCAGCCGGACACGACATCAAGGAATAAGCATCAGAGGAGGATTCAGAGCTGGTGGTTCACCTATGTGTGCTTCATGGATTTGGATGTTTGAGAGGGTATGGCACCAATCATCGGATCGGGCCTGGGATTTGACACAGGACACATGATAGCCATCCATTCTTGCAAATATGGATAGCGGTATCATTTTTTATATGCTGGGGAGAGGCAGTTCCAAGGTCTCAGCCTGAGTTTTATTTTCTTGATCTTTGGGACGTGTAATGTTTTAAGTCCATGGATTCTGTTTGGGTTCCCCTTCTTCCCTTAAAAGGGGGTTTATTATAATAAAAAAAAATCTAAGCTCTTTGGGCCATTGGATGGATGATGTTTTGGAGAGTAAACCCTTTCCACTTTGATAATATTTGAAATTAGCCTTGACTGATTGTGAAATAAAATTTTATTTTTTGGTGTATGCCAAAATTTCATGCATTTTTTCAATGTTATGAAATTGTGGCTCCTGTTATTTGAATCCATTATGATTCATATCTTATAAATAGATATGATTTATGAAATTACTCATTTTTATGATCTAAAATATGTAGGTTAGGGTTTTCAAATGTTATTGTTTGGTTCTCATACCTTTATGCTTGTGAAATTTTTTATATCTCCATTTTTACACATATTAATCATATAAGATCACCCATTCTTAAGTATTAATTCCCAAGAGTTATGAATATTTGTATAGTTTGTGATATTTCAAAAAAGGGTTCTAGTTCTGAAGAACAAAGTGGGAGATGATATAGCTCACTTATTATCAATTTTTTTATATTTCTATGTTTTCAAAGGTAGTATACCTTTATGTTCCCCAAAAATGTTCTAATAGTGTAATGGATACTCATTAAAAAAATTCATAATATCTATGTATTATAATTTTGGATCATTGTAGATTAAAAAATATAGTTTAACTATTCATTTACCCATGTTTATTTAACAAATCACAAGACTATGATGCTAGTATAGTGAATTACACCTTACATACATCATTAATGAGTTAATATAATATTAATTCCAATTTTATATGGTGGATTATCCTATATTGTTGGATTTTTCCAACAATATTTCCTTTCCTTTCCTAATATTATGTAAAATTACCTATACCACTCTTGTAAATTTTTGCAATATGGGTCATTTATATTTCCCAATATTGCTCATAATTATTCTATTGTATAACTTTATATTTTAAAAAAACTAAACTTATCATTTTAATATTATATATAGATTATTTATTTTCTATAAACTTTTGATTTATTAAATTTAAATGTACCCTACTATTTTGTTTTAATCCTAATATTAGGTTACTATTATATTTTTAATATTACTTTATTTGAATATTTTTGTAAAATAGAGCCTAAAACCCATCTTTACATTATAATACATGGATATACCATTAATCATAATGTTTTATGGTAGGATTTTATCTATACAACCACATTGACTCACAGATCTTTGATCTATTGAGTAATTTCCCATCACATATATATCCTAAACATTGATTTACTGAACACTTCCCTATAAATTTTCAACAAGAAAGACATGGCTACATCGTCGATGCTGGTTTTAGTTATGTCAATCCACAACTCTTATTATAACACCCCAATAGAAAGGGGATCCCTAAACAATGCTTGAAAATTATCACAAACTTTGGTTTCCTTCTAATTTATGTAATGGAAAGATTTTATGAAAAAATATTTACTTTTAATTATTTTTAAGTTATTATAATTAAATTATAAAATAATTAATATTTTATTTGATATACTTGATACAATGTGATACCTTTCATGGTTTCAACTATATAAAAATAATTTTTATTCATCACTCATATATTTATTTTTTTATATTATTTCTATTTAACTATCATATGTGACCGTGTACCATCAAAAAATTCTCAAAATAATTAATCATGTAAGAAATAATTATTAAAAGAATATATGATCATGAGTTACATACAACTAGTTGATCAATTAAGTTAATGATTGATCAACTAATACACTAGGGGAGTTCCTTGATTCATATGTCGAATTGAATTTTAGTTCCCATATTACTGTTTTATATTTCCACATTATTAGATTTAAGATGATTTTCACTTTGACGCACGTAATCATCAATGAGTCTATTTCAATACATATATACTCATTAAAAATTGAGGGAACATGGAATAAAATATTATATTTTATTTTAAAAAATATGGATATTTTCGACCTTATATAAGTTTGATATGGAGGAGAGATTTTAAAATCAATCAAAATATTAATTTTTTATTAATAATTAAAAACTGATACTAATTTCAATAATAAAAATAAATTAAACAGCAAACCTATCATAAAAAGGTTTAATATTGGCTTATGATACTTTTCCCTCAAATAATATTAACTAGCTTGAGATGGGGTGAATTATAGTATGATAATTTCTTTATAAAATGTCACCAATAATCTTATAACAATCTTATTAGTGACACCACGCTGCCACACAACAATTATTAAGTGATAATGAAAATAATTAGGGATAACTACAATTTTTCATGGTACTCTTACACTAAGTTAATCAAAGTAATAAAAAATGGAAATTTTATAAGATAATAAAAACAATACACACATTAATTATGTGAAATGTTCAGAGTGGATGTATTTACATTGTTAATAAGAATTTACAACTAATAACTCATTGTCTCTAAACTAATGTGAATGCATTGGTCCTATAAAAGAATATTCAGAATATCATCTCAAAAAATGGTTCACACTAACATTTTTGTGACATTAAGATCCTTTAAGAAAAATCAGATGAACACCCTTTCACTGTGTAGGAATTTATCTATGAAAATTCACCATCACGTAAGATCTTTTTCATGATAAATTGATCATGAAAATACTTTGTGATAAACCCCAATATGGAAAAATCATTTGTGAAAAAATACATCAAAACCTTTGATCCCCTTTTTTGTGGAATTATTCCCACCACATAGTCACTTCTATAACTCCTTTAAACCATATATGTTCTTCATGAACTATTACTTTATACAAAAATTCTTTGTAGATTCCCTCTTCTCCAAGAAGATGTAATTTTGTAACACTGATTTCCAATCTAATATCTTCCAATAATCTTAATTAAGTGAATGAAGAACAATTAATAGAAAAATTTCCCTACATAATATTCATTGAAAAATATTATACTTTCTTCGTTTAGGTATACCAACTTCTTATAAGAATTACCCTTTTCATTATCATATAAGATTTTCCTTTTGCACCTATTAGATTTCACCAACACTCGTTCAAAAATTGTAAGTTAACTTCATAAATCCTTTTTAAAATATATTCATTTACATTTAATATAATTCTTCTATCATATTTTGAGAAACATTTTTCTATTAAAAAATTCACTCATTTTTTGGAATGTTTTCCATTGTGATATTTCTTCCTTCTCCCACAAATTTCCTATATAAATTGAATAAATCATTATCCATTAGTATAAAAATTGTTTCTTTTGTGACCAAATCGTTCCTTTACAAAATATTTATTCATTCATGAAACCATTCTAAAAAGAAAATCATTCCTTTTCAAAATTTCAATTCCTTCATGAAATCCCTTCCTTTATTGATTTTTAACAAACCTTGTCTATTTAATATAAACATTCATGATAATCCAAAAAAGAACTCCATACATTTTCAAAACTCATATCATCAAAAATGAATAAATTCTATCCTCCTTTGTAATATTTTCAATATTCCCGGTCGAAAAACACTATCCAAAAGTACAAAAAAAACCTACAAGAGTTGTTTTTTATATCAATATTCCCATTATGATTTGTTGAAGATACATCAAATGTCATAACAACCATTTTTATAAATCTTTAATAATTTATACTTTAAACAACACTCACCATATTAATTTATGTATTGAGATCAATGAACCACTTAAAACATACTTTATTCCCACATTTGTCAACATTAATGTGAGAAACAAGAGTAAGTGAAAATAATTTCAATGAGTCGCATCATTCAGCTCCCATTCTCCACATAATGTTTTAAAATCATTCGTCGATTCTCATCACTTCATTATTTCTCCCCTAATTTAAAATTGAATAGATCTCCGCATTATTAAATTAACAAAATTTCTATAAAATATATCCCCTTTCATGAAATATATCTAACCTTATAATGATCACAAAGGAAACTATTTTTTAGATATAAGATAAAATGAATAGTGATCATTATAGTGGGAAATTTATAATATAATATAGATATTTTGGGTATATCATCTAAACTATTTATGTTTGGGGATTTGATTAGAATATAAGATCTAATTGAATCCTTATAAAATCCACATTAGTTAAGTAATTTTTCATGAAATTTCTGAATTAAAAATCAGTATGAAAATAATCCAAATTTACAAACCCATATTTAGATTCCTCTTTCATGAAGAGATACATTTCAATATTATTCAACCATGTGTTATATATCTGAACATTTCTAATTTTTATTGACCATGAATTGTCTCAAATGATATTCACAAGATAATTTTCTTCAACTCCAATATGTTTAGTATTTTTATTCTTCTATAATGGTCTAACGAAAACATTAGTGGGTGTAATATATTTAGTCTCCCTTGTTCTTGGGAAAATATAGTCTTGTTTATTTCTAAGGTAAGAAAAAAAAATTCCTTCAAGATAAAATTAAATGATAGATATTGATTATCTATCATTTATAGAACCAACCTAGTCAACATTTTCGTATCTTAATAACTCTTACTTTGAGGATTCTCTATGAATAAAACCAAATTACATTGTTCCTTTTATATATTTAGGTATAAATTTCACAACTAGAAAATGACTTTCCAAGTAATTACACTGGTACCTTGCATCTAAAAAATGGAAAATAAGTTGTTTGGAATTTCCACTATTTATCTTATAAAGATCCCAATTATCACATCTGTGATGTGATTTTGGGTTATTCTATTTATAATTTTTTGTCTAAAATTTATCCCTTGGTAATCCTTTGAGTTTTTAGGAAAAATAGAGTTTTTGGACCCTATAGTAGGTGGACCATGGTTGGTGTATAGTTAAGGGTAACCATTGGTCATCTATGGAAAAACATTGTTGCCTAGATAGTGGAAATTGCCATGCCCCATGGCTATCCATAAAGGCGTCGTCACTCCAAAAAGAAACCATATGTCTGATCCAAGTAATAAAAAACGGGAATCATTCCTTTTTATCTTATACTTTTTAACCCCAAGTAATCCCTAATTCGATCTATATGATATTTCCAGCCCTATGGTCTTACTTCTCTCGTTCTTGGTCCCCTTTAACTCTAATATTTTTATGGATTAGTCCTTGGATCTTCAAGAATAATCAAATTATTTTCTATTTTATTTATTTATTCTTTCTTATAAGGTTCCTCTTCCCTTTTTCTTAGAATCACTTTCTTCTAGTGCATTGGTTGACCTAATATGGGGTTTGTCTTGAGTTTTGGGGTAAAATATTGATGTTTATGGTTTGATATTTACTTTACAATGTTCCTTTGTGATGTTGTTTTTGTTTGGAAACCGGTTTCAAGGGTTTACATGTGTAAGGTAGGTGATTCAATGTTTTATAATTATTAGATTATTTTGGTATGCTTTCTTATTTCCATGAATGTGTAGTATAGAATATTTGAATGGTGTGAAACTTGTTTTTAAAAGGATTTGAGGAATGTATAGGTCGAAATATGGTTTTCCATCTATAAATTGTGTGGTATCATGTGTGCCTCCTTGATTTGTTTCTTAAATGTTATCTATAAATTTTTAATGAGGTGAGAATTATTTTTTCTATCGTATCTCGTGTCCATAAGGATTTGAAGGTGGTTTTTCAAATGAAAATGATGGTTTTTGTAGTGTAGTCATATTTCTTGATGTGTGTATTAAAAAATTTCCAACAATGTTACACGAAAATGAAGTTGAGCCCAAAAGAAATCATGGGAATCTAGGTGGGAAGAATAGGACTTGTACACTAGTCAGATCGGTGGTATTGAAGCCTAGTTTATTATAATATGATTAATGATACACCACTAACTTAAATAGATTATGATGGGATACCACTAGACCTTGAGATTAGTTCCCCTCTAATGGCTTGGGAATTAGGACACTATGGGTTATGGTATCAATACCATGTTTCACTGAGATATGAGGTTCCTAGGGTCCCAATAGTTTTAGTAACAATATGAATCTCCCATGATGTGGTGATCAATTATGACATGGTGGTCTATTTTTATGTGGTTATCAATAGTGATTTTTTTCTCACCCTCTGCATATAATGGACCTTATTTTATTTTCGTTTTGTAAATAATGTTTCCTTGAAAATATTTTCTTTAAAACTTATGCCCTAAAACATTTTTCTTTGTTTCTTAAAAATTTTAGGTTAATTTATCTTCTAATGTTATGTCATGGAATCATTATTTTTGGTGACATACTATAGGTATTTGGTGCACAGACTTCATAACCCCATGTGATTATGTATGCTTTTTTATGTATAACTCAAGTAAATAAAAGATATTTCGTGGTGGTGATGGTGGATCTAGTTATTATTTTTACTTCTTTGAAAGTGTTAGTGGATGTATCTTGATGGTGATGACCCTCATGTTGCATGGAAGTTTTAAAATTTTTTCATGTTGGTTCCCATCTCATTTTGGTACGTTGTCCTATTTTGGTTTTGGCTAAAGATGTAACATGTTTAACATGTAATTTTTTCTTATATTTTGTTTGTAGATTTTATTACTAGGATGATATTTTATTCTGAGGATTCAACCTATTTATTTATCATGGGTGAATTTATTCAAAAATATGTATGGTTGGAACCAATGAACTAGTTTCCATCATTAAGGGATTGTGAATTCCCTTCAGGACATTTCCTGGGGTGGGTTGACTGTTAGGTTGGATAAAATCACATCATGGTTTGTGAAAATTGTTTTCAGGGTGTAGTTCTCACCCTTTATTTGGGTGATGTTATTTGGGAATGTCTAGATATACATGATCTGGGATTTTTGGGGATTTAGGTTTGGTTGAGGGAGGGGTTTCAGGAAAACACATCTCATAATGGACATTGGTTTTCCAAGGGATGTAGGAAATTTGGTTTGAATACTCCACTAAATGGTATGTAAAGGATATAGAAAGTGCATGGACACCTGATGGGGGTGAAATGGTTTGGGATTTTAATTTATTTGTTATAATTTTTTTGACTTATGGAAGTGATTTGGATTTTTTGGTTTCTAAAAAAATTTATAATTGTTTTTTTATATATTTTATTTATGGTTGTTTATTTTTATAGTAAGATGGCACCCCTGATACCTTTTGTGAAGCCATAGAAAGAGGTTGGAGAGAGGAATCCCTCACAAATTGATCAAAGACTATTGGAAGGAGTGGTTATGGATTTCCATGCTTTGGGTTCGGGATCAGTTTCTATTCCTTCCCAAGTTTGGTAAGAAGAACTCAATCCAAAAAAGGAAAACTATCAAGAGTTCCTTAAGAACAATCCTCCATACTTCATGGGTAGCATAGATCCTTGTTAGGTAGAGGAGAACATTGAAATATATATATATATATATATATAGGAATATTGGGTTTCATGACACTCTTGAGGCAATGATGGTGATGTGTGCATCATTTTTAGTGTAAGGTCCCAATCCACGATGGTGGGACTCAGTAGTCCAGGCTAGGAAGAACGGGAAGATAGTTTTGAATGTTTTTTATGTCATCTCCAATGAGGTGTTTTTCCATAGTCCTTGTATTCTCCATGAAAAAGGATTTTTTGGATAATCACCAGGGGAATCATGTCATGATGGATTTTCACAATCACTTTTCAATGTTGGTTTAGTTCACACCTGAAGTAGTTTCCAACAAGTCGATGATGGATGAATATTTTGAAATAGGGATTCAATCAGATATCTAATCTCAAGTATTCTTGATCATGTTTAAGACTTATTATGTGGTGGTTGACTGTGATTTTATTTTGTAGATCGTTAGTAGTGGAAACTATGGTTTTTTGGAGTAGTTCTAGAAATGTTCTAAGAGAGTGGATGTTCTTCTAATAAGAAGAGAAATTGGGAAGAGCATGAGAATAAGGGAGGTGGTAGTTCAGGGCATCCTTCCTAACCTGATTACTCTGTCGCTATGGGAGATGTATTATTTATGTTTCCTTAGTTTGGAATGGATTTTAATGTGTGGTATGTGTGTTTATATCCACCCATACCATGCCATCAATGTGGTACAAGGGGAAAATTGCATCAATTTTTCAAGGTGGTGCACCCATATCAGAGTGGTGTAAGATATTTAGATTCTAGGGGGATGTAATATAATTCAAAACAATCCAAGGCCTTGGTTCTATAGTTTGGAAATCATAGAGTAAGGGATTGATCTTCTCTAGATTGAGTCAGTTCAAGGTAGAGGTGCACGCCACAAGTCATCCTCAGCCTCAGGTAGAGACAAGGAATCTCCATGCTCTCGATGAGGGACTAGTTGAATCAGCTATTGGATTTTTTTATAGTTTGAGGTAATTTTTTTATTAAAAAGCCTACATATATTTCTTTGTTTGATAATGGTGCCTTCCGTTCTTTAATTTCTACCCATATTGTGGATTTGTTGAGATTTTCAATATAACTTATTCCATTTGTAATGGAGCTTGTGACACCATTGGGTAAGAAGTGGGGGAAGGGTTTCAGGTGTTCATCTTTCACCCTCACGGTGTTAGGGGTCAAATTGGAATGGGTTTTTTTAAGATTAACCTCTTTTAATTGATCCTTACAATGGTTTTTATTGTATGTTTTCAATATAACATTGATTGTTATGGGGGGAAAGTGTGTTTTTTGGCACTATATTAGAGTAAGTAGGTTTTTCTGGGTGAATGGGATCCTCATTAGGGACGTGATAGAACTCTAATTATAGAACTATAAAATATCATTCTTCATTTCTCCTCTCTTGCATTTGGAATGATAATAGTGATCTAAGGGTTGGATTCCCTCCATTGGTCTATGAGTTTCAAGAGGTATTTCGAGTTGATTTTTCATTTTTTCCTCTAATAAGGGATGTAGAGTTCACAATATATTTGTTGTTGGGGACACAAATAAAAACTCTTACCTCATTCCAAATATACCCCACTGAAATTTGAGAATTTAATTATTATCTAGAATATTTGAAATGAAAATGGTTCATTTGGCTAGGAATCTCACTGTAGGCCACCCCTGTCTTGTTTTCAAAGAAATATGATGGGTCTCTCAAGTTATTTATTTATTAAAAAATGTTAAATAAGGCGATATTCAGGAATAAATAACATTTTCACTATATTGATGACCCTTTTTATTATCATAATGGGTCTTAGTGGTTTTAAAAGATCAATTTTCATTTCATGTATCACTAGGTAAGAGTTATTGAGGAAGATGATTTGAAAATATCCTTCTTAAGTAGGTATAACCATTTTGAGTATCTCGTCATACATTTTGGGTGGATGAATTATCCATTAGTCTTTATGGGGGTCATGAATAGGGTGTTCCATCAGTATTTGGATTAATTTTTGTGGTATTTTTGGATGAAATCCTGGACTATTCTAGGAATGATGAGGAGTATGAGTAGTACTTGAGGATGTTTTTTGGACACTCTTCTTAACCATCATCTCTATGGGAGGTGTTCCAGTTCCACATTCTAGGACAGGGAGGTGATATTCATGGGTCATTTGATCTCAAAAAAAGGGTTTCTATGGAACTCAATAGGTTCATTGGAGTTATCTCATGCGAACATCAAAATAATGATGTTGAGATCATAATTTTTCCAGGCCTGAAGGGGTATTACAGGCAGTTTATTACATATTTATCTTCGCTTTTGTTTTCCTATGATGAATTTTACCCAAACAGGGGTAAATATTGAATGGATTTCAAAGTGTCAATTTTCTTTTAAAGAACATAAGTGATGGTTGACCACAACCATTGTTTTTATTTTACCAGAATCTAAAAAGTGATATATGGTTCACTATGATGATTCAGGTATGGGTCCTATGTGGGTGTGATGCTGGATGAGAAAGGGGTGGAGTTTGGTTCTCAGACACTCTGACCACATGAAATGAATTATCATACTGTGAACTAGACTTAGCAGTACTGATGCATTCTTTGAATATGTGGTTTCATTATCTCTTTGGGGATAATTTTTTGGAATATTCAAACCATAAGAGTTTTTCCTATAGTTTCTATTAAAAGCATCTAAATTTGAGGCATCATCATTGGGTTAAGTAACTTTTGGGTTTCTTTTTTTATCTTGTACACCCCAAGAAAGGGTAATGTGGTGGATGATTCCTTTAGTGGGATAGTGTTCGAGCATGAATTATAGGATTATAATGATGGGTGTATTTTGATGGGGTTTTTTCCTAGTTTCATCTTGGGACCAAGGATCATAGTTGAGGTGTGTTCATGACTACTGTTCAATTTAATCCTTTGCTTATGGAATTGATTCAATAAGATAATTTGAGTGATGAGTTGTTCCAATGTTCAATGCAATTTTTAAATGGTTGGGAGGTTTCTTTTGAGTGGTTGTTGTTTACTAAGGGGGTTATATGTTTCAAGTGTCATTTTGTAGTGTCATTGTCATTACAAAATGTAGTGATGCCAGATATATTCTAGACTTAGTGGGTTTTTCATCACAATAACAACAAGATGTTTTATGATTTTTTTTCATCCATCATAGTTGTCGATCATGAGACAAGACATAGATCACTTTGTATCTTAGTGTTGTACATGTTAGTAAGTTAAAAAGAGTATCAAAGTCACACTGGCTTTCTTCTTACATTACCCATTACTACATGAAAGTGGGATTATATCACAAGGTCTTTTATCACTGATATACCATGTAAAATATGATTAATGAATGGAATATGGGTAGAAATTGTCCATCTAACAAAATAGTTCCATTTCATTCTGATTAGGGATTCCGCCAAGGGGGATCAGTTTGGTCTCTTTTATGTCGAAGGGATAGTGAGGCTTCATGGAATTTCATGGAAAATTATAACATATAGGGACCCCTAATTTACCTCATGGTTTTTTGAAGGGATTTAGAACTCTATTTTTTCATAGATAAAGTTTAGTACATCATAACATCCTTAAAAGAATAGTCTAATTGAGTTGGAAATCCTGATCATGGAAGAAATACTATGGGTATGTGTGTTGGAATTCCGAGGCTCGTGGGCTATCCATTTGGGGTTGGTTGAATTTTATTATAGTAATAATTAATAATCTATGATAAAAACTTTAACCTTTTAGTTTCTTTATAGACGTTAATGAAATTATCCTCTATGTCGGGCTCAGGTAGGAGACACCTCGTTGTTGGGACCGATTCTCTTATAAGAGAAATTTGATAAAGTTTGTTTAATCTATAATTAGTTGTTAATAGTGGAGATACAATATATGTCTAATGTAAATCAAAGGAGCATGATTTCTAATTCTCTTCTTGTGATAGTTTTTTTTCAAAAGTGGCACCTCGGTTAGGTCACCATCATTTGGGTATGTAAGGGAAGCTAACACCAAGGTATGTTGTGCCTTTTAATGATACAGAGTGTGTAGGTAAAGTGGCATACTAGTTATATTTTCCTTCATAGTTAATGAGAATTCATGACATGTTATAAGCCTATCTACATGAAATATTATAATCTGGACACATCTCTTTTGTTTAATTGGGAATAATTTGAGTTGGAATATGATTTTTCAATTTTGTGGAGACCAGTGCAAGTTTTGGATTCTATATATAATGTATTTATAGAAAATTCAATACATCTGGTCCATGTTTTATGGCATCCTGAAAATGAATATTTTGATACATGAGAGATTAAGGCTTTGGTTGAGGAGTAGTATCCATTTTTTGTTATCTGATTAGAATCTGGAATGAATTTTTGAGGAATGAATGTTTAAATTATGGGGAGAATTTTCACATCTATGATTTTATTTTTGACGAATTTTTTTCTTTATTTTTGTTCTTCTATTTATAACATGGTTTTATAATGAGTTTTTGAAAAAATATATTTTTTAGACCTTATAGTTGTTGGGGCATAGTTGGTGTATAGTTTGGGGAAACTATGTGTCAGCCCAAGAGAAACTATGGGCCGTAGACAGTGGCACTATCTAGGAAACATGGAATGTCGCACAGTCATGTTCCCTCTACCAAGAAACCATATGTCTTATCCAATTAAATAAAAATGGATATTTACTATTTTAACCTCTCCCTTTTTAACCACACATCACCCCTAGTTCAACCCATATAATATTTACAACCTAATGAGCTTCCTCATCTCTCTCTTGGCCCCCTTAAACTCTCGTTTTTTAGTGGAGTCATCCATGTATCATCAAGAATCCTCAAGTAAGTATCTATTTTCTTGATTGCCACCTTATTCTAGGGTTTTCCTTATCTCTTTCATGGAATCTATTTCTTATAGTTGTTTAGTTGATCTAATATAGTTTCAACCTTGAAATTTTGGGTAAAATATTAATTTTAATGGTTTGATCATGCCTTTATGGGGATCATTTTTTATGCAGTTGTGGCTTCCCACTAGATTTCAGACATTTCTAAGTTTATGGTATGTGATTTTATGTTTTATAATTATTTGACGATTTTATCATGCTTTCTTGTTTCCTAAAATGTGATCTGTGGATATTTTTAAAGTTGTGAAACAAGTTTTTAAAAGTATTTGAGGTTCCCATATGTTGAATGATTATTTCTCAAGTGGTAATGGTGGTGTTTCAAGCGTACCACCTTGTCATGTCACATAAATTTGTTATATAAATCTTAAAATTTGTGTGACAAATGATTTATAATGGATTTGGTGTGGATCGGGATTTGAAAGTGTTTTTCTAATAAAAATGTTGGTTTTCCATGTGCAGTCATAATGCTTGATTTGGGTAGGTGAAAATGGTGATCTATGTTACATGTGAAATGAAATTGTGAATAAAGGTAATTCTAAGTATCTTTGTTGGTGGATTAGGACTAGAAGTAAGATGGATCAGTAGGGATGAGGCCTACTTTCCTTTATCCTGATTCATGATAAAATACTAACGAAACATGATGGAAATGGGAGACCCCTATACCTTGGGAATAGATCCGCTGTAGTGGATTGTGCACAAATATGTCTTTTTTAGGGTTTTTATACCATGTTTAATTATTATAAAAGGTTCATAAGGTCCCACTAGTGCTAATACCTATAAATATTTCCCATGAAATTAGGATCTATTTTGACATGGTTCTCTTTTGTGACGTGGTTCAATATTGTGATGTGGTTATCTATATTGATGTGGTTCTCATCATTGATTTATAATTGACATGATTTTCTTTATATTTTCTAATAATGTTCCCTTAAAAAATTATTTAATAAAATTATTTCCCTTGATCATTTCCATTATAAGTGTTTATATTTTTCTCTTGAAACATACATGCTAATTTATATTTTAATGTTATAGCGTAGAATATTTCTTTTGGGTGACATCTTACTGGGCTTTGGTTCACACCCTACATACACCCTTGGGTGTATGTAGATTTTGTTATGTATGACCCAAGTAAATCTAGGATGTTTTGTGGTGGTGATAGTGGATCTGGTTTCTAGTATTAATTCATTGTAGGTGTTGGTGTAGGTGGATTGATGGTGATGACCCTCATGTTTCATGGAGGTTTTGGAGTTGTGGTCTAGTCAGTTCCCCTCCCCTATTGGTACATTATTATTTTTGTAAAATATTTAAAATGTTTTAATTAGAATTGTTTCCTATCATTTTGTTATGGATGTTTATCTGGGTATGATATTTTTTTTGGAGTATTAATCCTGGTTATTTATCATTGGTGAAATTTTTCCAAAAAGTGTATTGTTGGTACCCAAGAACTAGTTTTCAGCTCGTGGGGATCAGGAATTTCCTTCAAGTCATTCCATGGTCTAGGTCAGGTTTCAAGTTTTATGGCACCCATTCTTGGTCTGTGACACAAATGATCTCCCATTATTCTATGGAATTCTACTCTTTTACATAATTATCCCTTCATAACTTCATCAAGTTAGAAATTAGTGTTTTAATTATGTTATAATCATCCTTTATAATTATTTTCACAACCTCCATAGTATATTTGGATTAAAATATGAATGCCCTATTTCTTTATTGTAACACCTAAAATCAATGGAAGAACTCTAAAATCATAAACCTTTAAAATGTAAACTTGAGGAATTATTTAATCTTATTGTATTATGATTCATCTGATACACAAAATATTATTTGATCAAACTATATAATAACTATCATCCTTTTTCTACACCCCCTCTTAATATAATGGTTAGGATCAATTCCACTAAATATGAAACTAAATATTTTAGGTATTGATCTTTTCCTAAATAAAAACATATTAGTCTTACATCATCCCATATAACACCTTCTTTAGATGGTGAAATTTTTTATCATATGCATGATCCCAAAAATCATTCAGGTTCTTTATGTACAATTATCTTTAAGTAATCCATTAATAAATACTGATTTGATGCTCATATATAAATCATGTAATCCTCTAATGAAACATTTTTTTAAATAATATTTGAATTTATTCAATCATTAAATGGGAGAAAATGTTTCATATAAATTTATTCCTTAAATAAATGATAATCCATTATATGTAGTTCATGTCTAATGTTTAATCACCATATCATGTTCCATTATTTTGTCATGGAAAATTCATTTTTCTACTAATGAAATTGATGTCTATTATTCTCAAATCAATATATCATGTACGATTAATATCCATTTGGTTAAGCTCTTCATTTATAACTTGAAACTAATTATCATCTTTAGATACCTATTAAAAATATTTAGATCTATTTGAGATAAGTGTGAGGTTTTTCTTATATACCTCATTATCCTCATCTATACTTGTGTTTTTAGTCACTGTTGATATTTTACTCGTAGATTTTAGCCCTAATTCTCAAAATGAGTGTATTTATTGGTGAAACATACTTCTTTTCATCAGTAGTTCATTATTTAGAATAATTAGTATCCCCTAGTGTTCCCCACAATCTACTTACAATCTTCTCAAATTATTCTAGATCATCCTTACTGTTTTTCTAATTATTCTTCTCATTTTAGCCTACAGTAATGTCCCTACATTCGAAAAAAAATCCAAAAATATTATTGAATAACATTTACACCTATATTTGGGATGAGTATCCAAGGAAAATCCCTTCAAATCCATGTGATTTAGGAATATTGTGTTTCACTTTATTGAAAATTATGAACTTGATTTTGGAAATATAAAATTATTTTAATGATTTCATCTACTCATAAAACATCTTTTGTGTAGTTATTTCTTCTCCCAAACACAAAAAAAAATTATTTTTATATATAGAATTATGTCAAGATTACTTCTATCCAAAACATCTTTAACAATTATTTCACAAAAAACAATCATTATATACATGTTGTTAGTGATCTGGTTATTTCTCTAAAATACACCATTATATTAAGGATCACAACCCTTTGAGACATTATGACATACAACATGATTATCAAGATAATACATTACATATATATTGGTAAAATATATTACATTATCTATCCAGGATTCCATAATTTTATTCCCACGAGTCTTTTCAACCTTCCTCCGATACTGAGAAATGAAACTAAACACCTCAAACTTTCAGGTGATGACCTACAACTATTCTATTCTATTTTAATATTCAATTATAATTACATATTATGTTTTCCCATACATGGTTTAGTTTTTATATCATCCCACGTAAATAAACATGCAATAATTCATGTAACCTCATTAACCTTTGGTCTTTTGTGTTGTATGCCTTCTGTATAATATTCCACTTTTAAATAATAACACATGTGTGTATATGAGAATAAGAAAGGTTGGGGGTTTTAGGATCTCCATTTCTCTAGAAAATATCTTCCAAATACTTTTGGATCAAGTGGACTATTTTTTTATACTATAACCAGTTTTCTTACACCTTGGATAGAAATCACATATCTTCTTCTTCTCTAATAAGTTATAGATTCCACATTGTATTCTTTCCTTTCATCATAACTTCACCATCCTACCCAATCATGAAATAATTATTATTTGAGAAATTCTTGAAATTTATAGAGTCAAAAATTTAATATGAACTTAGTAATTTTAGTCCAAGTCCTTCATTAACCCTCACATCCTTATGTATCATGTATTTTCCCCACAATCTAGATTTTATTAAGACAATTATCGTCCATAATTCATAGTTACCAAATATAACAAAACGATGCGTATTTTAATTGAAACTTATTAAAATATTCAAATTTCATATAATATTATAAGGTCATATTATATTAAGTATCCACACTCCAACTCAATTAATAACCGTCGGTGTAATCTCCATAACGAGTTTATTTTCAACTCTTTTCCTATTAATCAATATATTTTACATCACACATGGTGTTGACTGGTATTATTAATCATTCATGAAATATAATAGAATAAAAATTTCATGTAAATATACAAATTGGTTTTTCATTGTAATATCGTTTTATATTATTTTCTAGATGTTATTTATTACCTCCTCGGGTGTTAGGAAGAACACTCTTCCACAATAAAAATGTGAAATACCTATCTATATAAACACATTATTTATGCCATAAGTAATATCCACTAAAATTAGTTATGTAATGTTAATCATTATGCAGATACCTCCATTACTCTTGTTCCCCCCACTGCCTCTTGGGTATTGTACACATATTTTGAGACATTCCCAACTTTCTATAATAATAACTCATTTTAGGTATAATATTTTGTGTCCTTTATACATGACTGATGGAATAATGGGTTATTTAGGTTTTTTTTTTTGAGTCGCAAAAAAATGAACCTTAAACTTTAGAGTGAGTTATTATGGCATGAAATCAACCAAAACATCCTTTGGATTCTAATGAAAACTCCTAAAAACTTTTTAATTGTGAAGTTTTCTTCATTTATAGAAAATAATTTTATTCAATTACTGGACCTCGTTGATTCTAATTAAACCATTTGTGAATTATTTTTAATATATTTTCTACTATCTACATAGATTAAATAGTCTCCCCTCGCCTTCTATTTTACACTTCATACATACAACTTGTTCCTTAATATTTTTTATGTTTCATACTCGTCCATTCATTATGATCATCAAAACATCAATAATTGTGTACTTCTCCATGATATGGAGTTTGTACTCTACAACCATCCTTGATCCTTTAATCATTCAATATTTTACCCTTTAACTTTCTTCCATTAACTCATACCTCTCTTCTTCTTTATTCTTCATGTATATTTTGGAGTCATGTTCCACTACACATGTTTTATTCATTTTGGATCTCCAAACATCTATCATGTTATGTGTAGCCTATAAATATTATTTAAGATCAATTATACCTTATTCTTCTTCCTCATCAATATTTTTTTCTTCAATAGTTTTTTTATTCTCTATAATATCCACAAGAACATATTTTTTGAGGTTTTTTCATCCCTCAATTTCGTTTAGATTTGTCTCTTGTGAGTTATTATTCTTCTTCAGAAAGTACGATATTCATCATTAATAATATATATTTATTACTCCACTTGCCATTCACATTAATTAAATCTTTCATATTGGTAAAACTATCTTCATCATCATTATATTGAATCTTTTCAGAGAAAATCACATAGAAGTATAAAAAATTCATATAAAAATCATATGAGTGTATGTTTCCCTTTGAAGTTTCATTTTCCACATTTATGATTTTTGGATATGAATGACATTACTTTATTAAGATATTATTATTTCTACCTATCCTTTATAGTATGCATCATCAATTTATTGAATTATACCTCCATTTAAATTAATTTTTCAAAAACTATTTTATCATCATTCCTCATATTCCAGGAAACACAATTAATGTGATGACAATCATATTTTATCTCCCATGGATATTTGTGGTCAATTGTATATAATTTTTTTATCAAAACAATATGTAAATATTTTAAAGATACACTTAAATATATTCATATCCTAATGTTTTTATATGAGATTACTCACATCCTACAAAAGCACATTTTCTATATCAATGAATGAATTAATAGATTGGTTATAATGCTCTTAATGTCCTTATAATTTTTTCACAAAACATTTTTTCATCAGGATCAACAATTACAAAAATATCCATCTACTCATTAGATATAATAGAATGATAACTTTTAGTGGTATAATATTTGATGGTCTAGATAGATATAGTATAGTGTAAGTGAACAGAATTTAGGTTTCCAACTGATCATAAGGTGTAGTTGGATTTGAAAACCAGATTTACCCTATGATCACCCTTAATAGAAGTTGTTCTGGAAATAAATAAGCAGTTATATAATATCAATTTAAATATAATATTATTGTAAATGAATGAAAACATATGGTTTATCAGGGAGGACATGTATAATTCATTATACTATATCTTTAGAATCCCCCATACTTTATCTGATATTGTATTCTAAGAGTTTTAAGTATTTCACTCAACAAATCATTCTTCCTTGAAGATAGATCAGGTAGGATGCTCTTCAAAAACATCAAAAAGTGATTATTACAAAAATCACCAACTAGATACTACTCAAAAAAATTACGATGAAATATTTTTAATGATACTAATAATGATTTATTGTAATAATATTCAATTTTTTTGAATAAAGATATTTACAATGATCCACCTTAATTTTTTGGAAAAATCTCGAAATGTGTTAAACTTGGTTATTCTCATTCCCTTTTTTATTTTTACTATTTTCTAATTAATGTTCTTATCTTCTATATTTAGGATGTTTTAAGTTATGGTGTGGTGATTTTGGTGGGATGTATCATCCATGTTATAGATGATGTATCATGTGTTTATGTTATTGTATTTTTTCTACATTTTAAGTTCCAATGGATGGATTTTAGTGGTTCAAAAAAATTGTATATGTGGTCTTTAAAAAGTGGAATCATGTAGAATTTGGAGTGTTTTATATGATCATACCCTAGATTAGGGGTTTTAGAGCTCAATTCTATGGTAATATTCTACCCCAGACCTTATAAGAGAATACTAATAATAATTTCATAATATATCTTTTACACTAAATAGATGTCTATGGGAGTTCATATTTTCTAAAATTATAGAAGTTTTATAGGGCTAGGTTTTGGTGGATGTGTTTAACTAAATGTAATTTTTGTTTTAGAGAATACATATATAAGATTTTCTATTATAGAAGGACCATGGACATTCATTGGTGGGTAAAAAGATGGAAATGTTGAGGAAGGATGAATGAGAGTGGTATAATAAGAAATAACAATGGTTGATTTGATAGTAATTATCCTTGAATGTGGCTTATTGTCACCAAGAATTGAAGACTTCATTAGAAATTATGGTAGTCATCACTAACATTTAGGTGATACTGATGGTAATGAACAACATGTTATTTCTATATAGTTTGTTCAATATATGGATGTCGGAATAGAATATTGTTACTAATCATATTAAAAATATCAATATAATAAAAATTTATTCTTATATTGATATGGTAAACTGAAAATATCTGGAATATTAATTTTTGTTACTGGAATCACACCAAAAATCATAGGCTGTGATGGTCACCACTATGAGAAAATCGAGAAAGAAGATTGACCTACTATTTTTTGACATTATATATTATGTTATAAAGGAAAAAATTTATCATATGGAGATCCATATAACATATAGATATTTGTATGTGTTCTACGTAAGTGGGGTATCCACAAAAATGAAGGGTTATAATAATGTTAAATAAAATAGAATCCAATTCATGAGTATCTTGGTATAAAGTGGTACCTTTTGGTGGAAATGTGGAAGAATTTTCACCTAAATAAATATTCCAATTTTCATAGAGTGAATTCAATAATATATGATTCTAGAAGTTGATCCTTGATTCTATTGTTGAATGGTATGAGTGTCTTATTTCATAGTGTTTCTAGTTCAATTGAGTCTTGGATGATAAAATTTAGATCATTTTCTCAAAAAAAATTGAGAGAGGAAGTATGAAGAACTATAATATTAAAACATTCAGTAGGGTATATCTAGTGGATGATAAATATTTTGATATTGTTAGCATGGGATATTATCTCATTCAGAAAATCATAGAAAGCATTTTTAATTTTGAAAGAGTGTGGTGAATCCTAGGATTATTAAAAAACATAATTTATTTTGTATAGTTAGATGAAACAGGTTTCTGTACAACATTCAATGTGGATGCATATAAAATTTTTTCTTATTCCATGGTTTCATAAAAATGAGTGATGGATATAACCTTTTACCTAATGTAAGTTTTAGAAGGGGAGACACATGCTAGACAAGCAACATTTGAAAAATTATGGAATGAACATCTAGGTCAACGTAGTGAGAATGGGATTAATGATCTAGATAGTAAAGGTATATTGAAGTTCAGAATCATGAATTATTTAATATGAGGGGAATGAATTCTAGGACAATGGCATAAGGCATCCTTCTTAAAAAATGAAACATGGCACGAAACTAGAAGTTAATCTCAGCTCATATATACATATAGTGTCTATCTGTAATTTTTCCTAGTGAATTATCCATATACTGTGTAACATTCATCAACATTGTAACAATTAAAGTGTGGGTATCCTTTATCAAGAATAATTCTGGGTCATTTGGAATAATCTTCAAATGGGTGACCATAGTGTAAAAGGATACCAGATGAAATGTGTAATTTTTTATTGTGGTGGAGAGTATTGAAGAAATGAATTTTAGAGGTTATAATGGAAAAAAGTACTATGTAAGAAGAATATCATATAAGTAACTGTATATTATAAATTATTTTGGTAGATTATTTATCAAAATTTTGTTAAAAAATACAAGAGTATGAAAATTCAAATTGGGTTTCCAAAGGTGTTTTTAGTGTTAGTACTAAATTGTATGGCATAATTAATTAATAGGGGTCATTTTTCTCCATTGGTGAAGGAACATCTGAATGTTTATTGTTTAGAAGAGAATTTAGATCTCACCAACATCAAAGTATTCATTGAACTCACTTATATCCATGTTTATTCCAAGGAAAAAAATTCATGAGTCTATGTATCCGGAATGTTAATATTTTGGTTGTGGTGATGGAGATTTAGTTTTGGGATCTGGGATAATAACTGTTAAAAGGTATTTAAAATCCAATATTTGGTCTTCAACAAATAGATATTGTGGACGGATTAGAACAATGTAGGTAATTATAATGATACTTGGGTATAATTGAAAAATTAGGTTTAATGGAATGGGTGTCTAAAATTTTGGTATGTTCTATAGAATTAAAGATTCATGTTAGTAACAACAATACATGAATATATATATATATATTATTCTTTGGAAGGTATCTAACTCATGATGGTGTTTCGAAGGGTTTAAGTAACAGAGATCTCCTGGACTGTATAATATTGAGAAAAAACATAGACTGATACAATTATGGAAGCTTTATAACAAGTAGGTGGTCATAATGTGGGACAACTACTATGATATACCAGAGTGATTCACCCAATTAATTGGTAAAAAAGTTCCTTATACAACATGATTCTGATATATTCTTGAGATCCCATTATCCCTTATGATTCAATAAGTTAGAAAAAATAGAATCAGTGGGATTCTTCCATGAGTGATGTGATTTATTCTCCTCATGTCTCTAAAACATAAAAGATAATGGATGGACATTGTACAGATAAATTCCTTCAAAATAAATTGTTGTTTCAACTAAATGAAAAAACTACTGGTAATGGTTGGTATAAGGCTGGTGTATTAATAAAAGTTTTTTAATAAATATAATTTTTCAATTTCTCAAATATATTTCAATTGGTAGATAAAAATATAACTATATAGACGGTGTTGAGAATAGTTTCAATGGAAGGACTTCAACTAGGGTAGTTAAATATAAATTCAGCATTCCTTTATGAGGATGTGGATAAAGAAAATTTTCATGAAGTGTTTTGTATGTTTTTAGGAGAATAAAAACTAAGTCATTGTGGATAGACTAAAATTGAGCCTTTATAGTTTGAATTAAGAGACAATGAATTATAATTATATTCTTAATGAATTCATTTTGGAGTGTATGTTCATCGAGATAAATGTTGATCATTTATAACTTAATGGTTTTTTAATAAGGTATTTTCGTCATATTACCTATTCATATAGATAAACATATTATCATAATTCTAGTGAAGGAAAATATAAATGAACTTAAGGTTGAATTTCCTAGAATTTTTAAATTTAAAAATAATGGTCCAACTAAATATATTTTAGGGATGATAATTTTGATAGTACTAAGTTCAAATACATATTAAATGACTTTGGAAGAATACATCTGGAAGGTGGTGGAGTTTCATGGTATAAGAAAGGTGAAAATGGTTAACAAACCCATGGGTAAATATTTTATGATATATAAGGAGAAAGAACCCTGAATGGAATATTTGTTTCATTATATGTAAAATGTTCCATATACATCTACTACCCAAAATCATGATGTAATCCATGGTTTATACCTATCCCACTATTTCGTTAGTAGTGGGAATTATAACAAGATTCATGAAAAATACCAAAAGAGAACAATAGGACGTTGTGATATAGATTCTTTAGTACATAAAATATTCTAATGTTTTGTAACTTTTCTTATGAATGGATGATCTATTGTACATTTTTATATACTCATATGTTGTAAGAAATAAAGAGACATTGAAAACAACTATAGGATACATGTTAACTTTTAGAAGAATAGTAGAAAATTGGATATCAAATATTCAATTAATAATTTAATGATAGAAAATAAAATAGGACTATATTACATTAAAATAAGTTCGAAATGATATTATATTTTTGAAGGGGGTGTTGGATGCTCCTGAAAGAAATAAAGATAATGGGATGTTATTTTTTTGTTCTCAAAGTGTGACTCACATATCCAAAATATGATGTCTCATTCCATGATAAAGTATATGCATCTAAAGTTTGACATCATCCTTTTTTTGAAGATGGATTATCAGATCTGTTGAAAACAAAAGGGTCATTAAATCTGGAAAAATATATAAAAAAAGTTAATGTTTGAGATGTGTTGAGGCGTGGTTGATTCTCAATTGAGCTAGGATGATTGGATGCATTGTGGGAGGACTAAATGAATGAAATAGTTTATTCAAGAGTGAAAATTGGTTGGAATTAAATAACAAATTTCTTGGTGTTAAATCCTACAATATGATTCTCAAGTATGATATTATTTGGATTGTGTATGAAAACCATTTTCTAGTTAGTGTCTTAGACCCATTGAAGGATAAATTATGGTTGTCTAATTTATAATGGGATGGATGGATATTGTTTAGTGGTAGAGACCAAGGTCCATGTTTCTAAATTATGTAAGACTGTAATTTGTAGATAGGATAATTGGAATGTTTTTTTACAAGGTGAAATATATCTTTACCCCATGATCACTGTTTTAATAGGATGTTTATGAAATAAAAATGTTGTTACATAATGTCAAATTACTAGAATGTCATAAAAAAGGTATTAAGATTTAATGGTCATTAGGGAGGTCATGTATGTATTATTCTATGTGGTCTTGAAAAGTATGTATTATTCACTAAATGTGTTAGTATGGGTGGAAGATGTAATGACCCTAAAATTTATAAATGAAATTCTATTTTTTGAATGAATAAATTAATTATTTATTAATGTAGTTATATAAAACATATACACTGCATTAGTTATTTTGAGTAATTATATAGTCATTCATATTTTAAAGAACATTACACATCATAAAAATTTATAAAATTATTATTATACATGGACCATTAATATTAGTAAATTAAGGGTTATGATAAAGTCCAATCGACATAGAAGGAAGGAGTGATATCCTTTACCATTATGATCTTGTCCTCTAAATCCCATTTTTTATAGAATATGAGGGATATAGAATAAATGAGAATTTTCCTTGACCAAAACCAAAAAATGATTCATTATATAAATAATGATCTAAAATTTTTATGCAATTATTTCAAGCTCATCAAGATCATGACCCAAACCATGTACGCCGAACAACCCCGCTAAAATATTATCAATTCACACATTACCCATAGATATTTACCTAGTGTAATAATGGGTTAAGTATATAGAACCTAATAGAATGAATTTATAACATTGTATTTTTAATAAAATATGACCATATTTATCCTTTTTATTATTATTTATAATGATTAGAAAATAAGTTTTATAAAAATTAGATTTTGGTGTGATGAAACACAAGTTGGGTCATTGGGAAAAATATAATTTCAATCATGAAAATATTTTTATGAATTCAATAATTTTCAAAATTAACTATATTTCAATATAATATAATTATTAAATAATATTTATTAAATATAAATGATAATATTATTTTATGAAGTCAGATGTAATTTCTAAAAGGGTCAAAAAATAAGATTGTTAAAATACTAGTATTATTCAATAAATGTGGATTTTTTAATTAAAAGTGTAAATTATAATGTTTTTTAATTTTTTATTTTAAAAACTAAATATTAAATTTTAGATCAAAACATTTAAATTTTCCAATGTTTAATTTTTCATAATTTTTTGAGACAGTCAAATTTTAGGGTCAAAAATAAATACAGTATAAACATATAGTATGTATTGTGACATTATAAAATCCCAAAACTAATGTAATAAAAACTATTAAGAGTATCCACGACTGAAATTATGTTCAACTATTAAAATAATGTATTTTTGAAGTTATTTTATTAATTTTATAAAGCCATAATGAATCCTCCAAAACCTATATAATATATGATGGTTTAAAATGAATTATTCATCAACATGACTTGAATCTATATCACTAGGGGTATTATATTAAATATTTTGGATATTATCCTTATAAAATTATTATAATTACACTTATTTGGTTGAAAATATAGTAAAAACGATGGTAAAGATTTTGTTATTGATTACTTTTTCTTATAGAATCCAAACCTTGTGTTTGGTAGTTAAAAAAGAATTATCCTCTCTTTTACTATATAAACTCAACCAACTGCCATTTAATCTTCACTAAAAACATTTGATTGTGAATTAACTCCAACCTTCCCTCCACGGTACCCTCAAAAAGTTTCCCCAATCTCTTAATAAGCTCCTCAAAATCTTCTATTTGTATTTGTTCAAGGAAAGTTATTTTTCCCCTCTTTATTCCAATACCTTATTTATGTAAAGCCCATTTATTTACACTTGTTAATGTTATGATGTGTTTTCAAACATTGATATTATTTTCATTATGATATCAATGTGATGTGAAACCACTTTCACTCTCATTTAACCCTTCCTTGAATTTTTTTGTACCTCGTTATTCTTCTAAAATTATCCAATGATTTTCCCGGAAAAAGATTTGTATTGTGAATACTAATAAAAATTTCCACTATAATGTATTCTCCTAGTTGTTTTAATCCTTGATATATTTTTTATTTTAATTTATTTAACCCGCACTCTTTAATTATGTGGTTACGGCTTATGAAATTGGACCTTATGATGTTTGATCTATGTGTCACACTTATGAATGTAAATGTTTTTAAAGTGACTGGTTGGAATGAAATTATATTGACCTACAATGTGTTAGGTAATGTATTTATATCATTAAATGACTTGTATAGTGCATGGTAGGTTATCTTAAGAAGGCCAGGTTTTTATGTCTTTGTGGTTATCCTTGAAATAGTTTTATGATATTAGGATTCATGTGGTAGCAATATTCCTCGGTTGCCTCTTTATTTTCATGTTGAATCATGTCTCATTGTTCAAGATTATAATTATCAGACATTTTATTTATAGTTTTTAATGGTATATAATCACATGTATTACTTTAATCATGTTACAATTTCATTATCCCCTTATTGGTCTTTATAGCTGACTAATTTCTAATGTATGTCCACTTGTTATCCCATGCAGTTTTAGAAGATCGAAGGAATATAAATGAATTTTTTGAATTTTTTAAATAATGATATTATACGTATGTTTTAATTTATTATGTCATGTACTTAATCTCGTACATAAACTATGCCACATGATCATCTAAGGTAGTATTAATTGTACCTTTATGTAATAAATGATGAAATAAAGTGAATACAATATATGGGTTTTCATAGTTGGAATAACAAAAAAGTATAGTTATTTATTAGACTTGGATTAGAAAAATATAGGGAAATACGTAGGGAAGAGAATACAAATTGAAAAACATCTATAAAACATATATAAATTTTGATAAATTATATTTTTAGTGGTTTCCAAGTAAATATACCTCTAGATGGATACTACAAGTGGATGTGCCTCTAGCATCGATATAAATATGGGTAATAATCATGGAAAGAGAACATAATACTTGAATATTTTAACATCAAGTTCATGAAAAGAATTCTTAATTCACACCTAGTGTTAAAGTCTTGGGGATTTGATTTGGTAAATTTACATGCTCTTTAAGAACCACTATGAATGGAAAAAAAATTCCATAATATTTTATGTTTGGAAATAAATCATGGATTAAATAGATTGAATAATAGAATTTAATATATTAGGTGATATATGTCATTTATGAGTTAACCCATTGATGTTCATGGTTTCCCATATTTGTGTTCAACAGTTTAAAAAATCACATCCCTAAAATTTCCATTACTTTAGTCAATGGTTTGAAATAATATAAACTATGTCAACAACCAATGTGAGGGTAATTGTGAAGAATTCCCAAATTAGCTACATAACCACATGGGAAAAGGAATTGGGAACTTTATCATTATAATTTATAAATTAAATCAATTTTTGGATAAAAACATCAATAAAGAGGAATGATAGAATCCCCATATGAAATAAAAAGTTACAATTGAGAACTTTATGATAAAAATGCCTCTAATTTTCAGTTGATCTTCTAATCCTTTAATCACAGAACAATAGATCAACACCATTGAAATTATATTCTCCATCCTTTAATGATTTGATTAAGATAAGTTTGTGCTAGCAGTTTACCATATGTAAAGAGAATATGATTATTGGTGAACATTGGTATGGTTATCAAATACCCACAAGACCATGGGGCAATCTCTTACACCATGGGTTTATGAAATTTTGGGTTATGAATATTCAGGATCTAAAAAAGCTATACTATGTTTAATCCCACCCAAAAAATCTAGAGTTCTCTTTACGTAGGTTATCTAGTGTCTATGAGTTCCTTTTATACAACAATTATATGTAGGCTATAAAATGTTATTATTAAAAAATAATATAAATTAATAAAATAATTTAAACTAACATAAGCGTGGAAAAAGTATTTCAACATTAAATCCACCTAATATAATCATACATAAACCATCAAACATATATTATCTTATGGGTTGATTTTATTAGTTTTATTATTGGTAATTGAAAACTACTTATTTTCCCAAAATATTAAACATTTCTCCTTTCTCACTCCTTTTATTGATGGTTCACCGAGAAATAAAATATTGTTATATTTAAATTTATTTAAACACCAGTGTTGGCCTATTAGTCTATGGGTCCCATATGGATAGGTTTCAGCCTTTACTTTTATGCCTTCATTGTTTTTGGGTTGGACCACACTGCTCAACAAAATCTTCAGCCTAAATGATCAGCCTCATGGGCCGACCCTCGATGCCCCGTTGACACCTGTATATGTTGGTGAAAGAAATGAATCCAATGGAGGATAAAGAATAAATGGATTTTAATGGATATTGAAAAAAATGAAAAATATTTTCCTTTTACTCTCCAAATTAAAATGGAAAGGGATTTAGTTACCCTCCATAGAAAAGGACGATGAATACATCAGGTCATATGAATAGAACTACAAAATAATTTCTTGATACATGTGTAGATATTCATTACCCTTGTTTCTCTTTTGATGTGGCACGTTTGGGGTAATGAAAAAATGGTTTGACAAGAATTTTAAAATATCTCATATTGTAGAGACAGTCTCATATAAAATTCATCATTTTTTTGGATTCAACCCATTTTGTATCATTATCCTTTAAAGGAGGGCTAGATTAACCCTATGGGTACTGTGTAGTTTATCCCTTCTATGTTTTGTGGGAGATTCCACAGTCAGATAGACCCAAAGGGAGATTGAATGGGGTTAAGTACTTGTGTAATTAGTCCTTTTTGGATATAACTTCCTTAGATGGTCACCATCTAGTTTATTCATGGATCTAGAAACACCCAAAAGCCCTGGTATCCACGATTCATGGACCTTCATTCCAAAGGCAGGTTATCGTTGGATTATTATTTGTCCAATGACACTTAAGGACTCCATTGTTCGATAGAATGGGATGTCAATCTCATCACACCCTTTTTTCTGGGAATTATTTCCAATGTTGGGGACTCTCTTATAGATTCAATTCATGTTCATATTTTCAGGAATCCTTAGTTCATTCATGAAGAGTGTGTTCGTCGGCTACCCCTGGTTTGCAGGATCAGCATAGGAACACATGGATTTGAGATACGAAGGTGATACTGACATAAGCCTTATAATAAGGCACTCAATAGTTTATCATCATCCAGTGAGGATGGAAGGTGACATGGTGTTGTGGTTGGACCCATAATATGGGCTTCTTACTTATCCTTGGGAGGGGAATCAGATCCCACATAGTTCAAAATTTATGGGGCTTATTCATGGATGTTTCCCATTTTAAGGAACATGATTGGGTGAACCCTTTTGGAAGGGAATCCTTGTGAGCTCATTCCATAAAGAAAGTATCCTATATATCATGGTTTAATGAGGAATGAAGGTTCTCATAGTTCATTATTGTGTAGATGTCATAATCATAATAAACCTTTTAAGCCCACGTGAGTTATGCTCGGTGTGATAAATAAGAGGATGTGTGATATCCAACCAACGAGATTCCTCCTCTTATGCTGATGGGAGATGGTGGGCCTATGGTAGAATAAGCTAAGGCGATGGTGGGTGAGATCACAAAACGATGACCCTTTTAATGTGATATGACATTAAATGTCATGCGTCTCATCCATAAGAAGATTTTTTACTTACCTTAGTAGGAGTTCCCTAGAATGAATTCTGGGAAAGGGGAGGAGTGCCTTCCTCATCCCAAGGGGAAGATAACATAACCCCTTCGACTGAAGACCATTACTCATTGAATGGAAAAGTAGTTGATCACCCTAAATCCCTAGAACAAAGAATTTCACGTTATCATCCCATGGTTGAAATCTGGTTTACCATGGGAATGTAGACTTATAGACATCCCCGGAGTCCAAACCATTGTAGGGAGAACCTTCGTGGCTCGGATTACCATGGGTATTTAGACTCAATGGGGCGTGATGATTCATCTGATGGTCTTATCATATGGATCTGGTGGCTTTGTGGGAGGATTTTTTCTTGATGACGGGGGATGGGTTCGCAGAGGGACTATGGAGGACTGGACAATAATGGAGGGGTGAGATTGGAACCAATGAGAAGAATACTCATAAACACCCAATTCCTCATATTGTTTTCTCATGCTATATGGAGGGAGCTCTGCATTCCCTAGTGGTATGTGGGAAAAATAGTCATCCTCGTACCAAAGAAGTATCTGGGCATAGGCATGGACCAGCATGCATCATAATCATACACAGACGTGGATGTGGTTTGGCATGCCTCATTTTGTTTCATCCACATGCTGATGCAGTACACGACGGCGGGATGAATTTTCATAGCCATGCACTATATGGAACACCATATCGAAGGAGGGTCTTGGGACTATCATTAGAATGAAGATCATCTGTGAGAGATATGCGGTTTGTGATTTCACCAATTAGATTCATGGTCCTCTTATTTTTATTAAGTTCCACCGTTTTATGGTTCACAGCTGGTTGTGCCTATGGAAGATGTGGTTTTCAATTTTGGCTTCACTGATGATTCAAGACTGAAGCTGGAATCCTATCTGAATTCTTTCTTACCACTTCTTGGGTACCCTTCATTATTTCTTCATCTGTCCTTTCTCAATTCCATATATAATTCAATTATAGAAAATTTAAACAATAATATCTATGAGGATGCAATACTATTTCCATAAGGCCATGAAGAGTTATCTTGAACCATGAAAGATGCAGTCAGATGGGGTTTGCGAAGACTGTGGTTCGCGATTCATTGTCTGGGAAACCCTACTAAATTTTTTTATCTGTGAACTTCTTAGTTCACAGGATGGTATGTGGATGGAGCTTTCATGCTTGATTATTTTAGCGATCTGGTTCACGGTCATTTGGGTTCACTGACCATCGCTCCACAGGCCATCACCTCGTGGTTCGTTCTACGTATTGATTGTATGTGGTCCACTGGGTTCGTAAAACTTTCCTAGTGATGGTACACTGGTCACTTAAATTTTTATAAGGGATTTAATTCCATCAAGATTCTTATGATGTTTGTAACTCAATTTGAGTCCATTTTTTTGTTACAACTTTAGGAATAATGTTTTCATTTTGTAAAGTGTTTGTGGGAGTATTTTCTTCCATTTGAGAAGTTTTCAGCGCCATACAAATTCCCCCCACTAGAATGGGTTCTTTTTAGAATAAATAGGAGAATATTATGATGTTGAAGCGGTCCCAATTTGAAATGGTTCATGCTAGAACAGATGTGTCCAATATAAGGGGACCACACCTATATATATGGACCCATAGTATTTTTCATTTACTGTTTCTCGTAGTGAAATGTGCTCTCAACCTTCCCTTGTCTTTCTCCACATTCGTGTACCATTTCTCCGGAAAAAACCCTACTCACGAACCGCATAGTACATGCCTTGAACAAAACATTTCACTATTTATCTTCCCAAGAACCATATTTTGAAATCTAAAAATGTAGTTGTGGAATATAAAAATAAAATCTAGACTTCCGCATAGGAGAATGCTACATTGTTTGTGTTACAGCACACCAAGAGTGAATCAGAGAACCAAACACTAAACCTTAATAATCTGAATTTTATAATTTTAAACCACAATTTTGAAAATTAACTTGATGAGCCCTTGGTTATTAGTATCCACATCCCATGAACCCTTATGTTTTCTATCCAATGCTCTGTGTTCTAGTGCCTCATAGGTGCTTTCCATACCATGTCTCCCAGCAGAAAACTTTTCCCTGTACCATAGTAATATACGGAGACTGATTCCGCATATCATGCATCATGCATAATATGGCTACCATGTCCTATTTCTTATAAGAGTACACATATTCCTATTGTGAACATTTTTTTAATTCATTTATACATTTTTCCATGGCCTTTATCCAAAAAAAATTATTTGACTAACTTTTTATAGGATTTTAGTATTCTCCTATGCAGGCAACAATGGCTCTTTCACATGCTTTGATGAAATCAACAAAGATGAGGGAAACCATGGTGGAGGACAGTGAGTATCATATTGGATCCTACATTATTCCTCATGAAATCTTCTTAAATGATCTTCTGATTCCATAGCTCCTAGCTTACTCGTTGTCTATACTGTTTCCAGTTTACGACTTTGGTCTTCTTAATGACATTCCTCTACTGTTGGATAACCATAATACCCCTTTCATTCACATATAAAAACTGAAAGGACATGATCATGAAAATATTTACCTAGATAGATAATTCATAGCTACTACAATTTAGGGAAAAAATTATTTTAGAAGGCTTGATATTGAATAAGGGTGATCGTATGTGTCGCAACACTGCCTTGAGACAAGTCATTTGAGGTTACCCATCTATTATCAACATTTCCCAATAAATATTTTATGGAGAGTGGAGCACCATGTAGGCTTTATGGTTCAGAGGATGTTTCTCCAAAAAATGGGCATGGGCATTCTAGGTACACCAAACCTATTTGGAATCCCTAGATCAATTGATGGCATTGAACTTATATCAGGCAGCCTGGGTTTCTATGTTCCCAGCCTTCTCCCCAGGAAAAATCCTTATTGGTTTTCTTATCCACTAGTTTTCTACTACCAAAATATTCTATTTATCACATGAGGTGTGGGAATCAGCTTATCGGACATCCACTAACTTGAAGGACTCCCCATTCTTCAAGAGATGTATGAAGAGTTCCTCCAGGTAGCAGCTACATGGAATAATGATGATGATGTGTCCCCATTGACAAGGATCCTACTTGTTATAGAAAAGGTATTACTTTATCACCCCCTCTAGGCTCACTCTCTTATCCTATTAGAGGAATGGATATGGTTATTCTCGCTAGAACACTAACCAAAGATGAGAGCTCTCTGTAGTTGAACTCATCCATCATGTCAGTCTCGACCGATTCCAGGGTCATATTGTGCTACCCTAAAAGCAAGATGATATACCACCAGGGGATATGAGCATCAAACAGATGTTTTACCTACACTTAGATTAGATGTTATCTTTTCAATTATTTTATGTTTGTGGATCTTCCCATCACATGATCTATATAATGGGGTATGAGCGTGCACATTAATGATGGTCGTTGTGCTGGAAGAGGTTTGACCCATCAATCTGGATGCTTCTTCTCTAGCTGGACTATATTAATTGTTGGGACAAATACAGGAAGTTAGGCCCCTGCATTATCTCAAGATACCATTTCAATTCCTATATGGGTGGTGGAAGAACAATTATCTTTCTACGAATATCAACCCACTGCCGAGGTTCCTTGTTACAACTTTGAACCCACCCTTCTCAGTATTTTTTGTGATCATCACAGGACTTTAAATGTTAGTGATGCAGTTGGGCTATTGAATGAAACATTTTTATTTTCATTCATGCATCATACTACCCCTCATGGGTCATTATGAGGTGATATGGGAGGTTCCTCAGAAGAACACTCATACATCATTACGATTCAGGATGAGATGATCATTTCCCATTTAGATCGAGTGGCCATTTAAGAGCCATAACTCCCTTACCGGTTTTCCAGGAAATTTGGGTGCCTTCAACATACTGTGCTTCCTCCCGCTGTTTAGTTAAGAGGAGAGTATCAACTTGTAATTCTTCTCCAGTTATGTCTTATGATGATGTGGAAAGGTTCTGCTATGGGATTTATCATCCCAAATATGACAATATCCACTTTTCTATTGCAGTAATATGTCCATCTATGGGCAGGATATTACACTAATAGGTTGCTGAGAAAACTAGTTTAGCTGGTGAAGAAACCTCTAACCATTCCCCACCCCATCCTCACCCCAATGACAATTCCATACATTCCTTCTTCTATGATGTGTGTGAAGGTTATGTATTCTATTCCTGTAACTACATGAGCTACGATAGATACACTACCTATTCCTTGTATTGTGGTATGAAGGTGCTCAATTAACCACCATAAGCATCCAGAAGGGCTTCATTTGTACATCTTATCTTTGTGAGGAGTGACTCAGATTGCTCATCTCCTTTGGATAATGCACTTCATCAAAATGAGGTTGGCCCCATAAGAGTATCACTGGAAACCCTAGAGGCTACATCTAGTCCTTTGTGTCTGTCTCCAATGGTCAAACCATATATGGTTAGAGATATCCCCCCATCATGGGTAACATATATTAGGTCCCTTAACACTCATGTAAGGACACTTTATTCCAATAGACCCATTGTGGTAGGGGAAGATCATGGTGTTGGTGTCACGGGGAGGCACCAGGCAGTGTGAAACAGGCATAGAGAGTGTTATGTGCCATTGCCATTGAAAGAGCAATGGATATCTTTGCTGATGAATCTAAAAACATTTGATGATTATTTACTAATATGGGTTATGATGGATTCGATTATCAGCAAATACATCTACTTATCTACCAGATCTTCATATCCAGGGAAGACCTTGCTTCTTGGGAGGGAACGTTTGTCAAGTTCAATTCTTCCCATCATTAGGTGATTCCCTTTAGAGATGTTTCAGAGGAAATTGATCACCTAACTACTGAAGAGGTGAAGGCTCATGATATAGTGATTTCTAAAAATTAAGAGTTGTGGGATTGTGAGGTCCATACAGTAATATTGAGGGCTCAAACAGATTTTACAAATCATGATGGTGTAGGGGCCCCAATTTATAATTAATCATCTGGGAATGTCCTAATATCTTTTGAGACAAGGATGAGGGATCTTTCTAGACCATAAATTTGTGTGTTTTGAATATTAATGAGGCTGAGGAGCTATTGTAGGAATACAGAGGTAGGAGATGACTCCACTACGGATGTATTTTCCCCTGATTGGCGACCATTTTGTAGGTGATATATGCAGAGCCATCAGGGCATGTTGTACATAGTCAAACAAGGTTGTCCACAGTACACTGGCCTTCAATTTTTGATGACCTAGTAGGATTCAAAACAATTTGAATTTATTTTGATGTTTGGACCCACAGTGGGTGGCCTGTTTGAGTGATGATGTCCGAAAGTATTAGGGACATTCATATCAGCTTTGAGCGGGAAATTGTTACTACATGATTGTTTCTTGTGGAAGGGAGAGTTGGTGAATGGTCATTTAACAAAAAAATATGATTTATGTTTTATATATATTAATAGAGGAGGATATGAAAGGCATTATCCATTGGGGTTTGGAAAATATGGGGTGAAATGGGTCATGAATGTCATATGAGAATATGGAAACTGAAAAGGACTCTCTAGAGGATGAATTTTCCTTTTGTTGGCATTCATCTTGTAGGAATTATATGCAGAGCCACTATGTCCTAATGTACATAGTAAAACAAGGTTGTCTACAATACATTGGCCTTTTATCTCCATTAGCAATGAGGGATTATAGAGATTTGGAACTCTTTTAACATGATATATGACCTTTGGAAAGGGGTTCCCATTGTCATAAAAGGAGACATTTTTTAGCGGAACATCTCTAAGGAATTCATAAATTAGTGGAGGGAATTTTTCCCTCTTATATGCGGGTCAGCATCATTCATATGGATGGGGTGTCTCCATTTTTTACTGAAATCGCAAAAGAGACCATAGATGAACTGAGCCAGCATGTTCTGAAATATTCAGGACGTGGGTAGGAAATAAAATTTAAACCATGACTTTGAAGGCCCTTGAATCAGGAGTGAGGTCACGAGGCTTGAAATCCATTGGGAATACTGAGATAGGATAGGGCTCTCCTGTGGACTAATTTTCCTTCGATTGACAGTCGTCTTGTAGGCGCCATATGAAGAGCCACCGGGGAATGATGTGCATAGCCAAAAAAAGGTTACCGCAAGACATTGGACTTCCATCTCAGATGGACATAGATGATTATAAGGATTCAATATCACTTAGATAACAGTGTTTGAGGTATGTAAGGGGTGTATCTATATATATTAGAGACATTTGGGTTGTGAATCATTCATGGAATTAGGCATCCCTTACGTAGATCTGACTCATACGCAGGGTGAGGAATTTTTCCAATCATTGGGGAACCATGTAGTTTAATGTCATATGTCCAGGTCGTGGGGTTCCTTATGTGGAAGAAAACCATGACATGCCATTAGAGTTGTGTATCTAGGACCAAATTATTGGAATTATGTGCCTTCACATCATGTTGGATCTCTTGTTCAGATCCCTAAGCTCATGTGAGCCATGATTAGTATGAGAAACAAGGGATTAAAAGGATTTTGGATCACCCCTCAAGAAAATAAAAATAAATTATAGAGATAACATTAGGTTTAAACCAATTCTATGTAGTTTAACATCATACAAAATGGATAATTATGTCCTTTCTATTTAATGTCACATGGTGAGGATATCATGTTGTGCATTTTGAAGTCATGCATCGAGGATATTATGATGTAAAAAATATCATTAATAACTTTGAGTTAATCATGGTTGGGATGTTCTTTCATTCCATAGACATGAGTGATGACAAAAGGTGTGAACCATTTTCCCGGAACACTACTTTGATCTGGAGGATGGACATGGTTCTTGGAATCCATTAGGCATGAAAAGGTAAGAGAAGACTCTCCTGTGGAAGAATCTTCCTTTTTTTGACGTCCATTTTGTAGTCAATATATACAGAGCCACTGGGGCATGATATGAATAGTCAAAAAAAGGATTATCCAAGAAAGTGTCCTTTCATCTCACATTACATAGAATGTTTATAGGGATCCAATTTTTTTCAGAGTATGGAGTTTGACAAACAGGAAAGATGTGTATGGGAACGTAAGAAACACCTAGACCATGATTATCAATGAACGATTGGAGATTATATATGGATTTGACTCATATATATAAGGGGAATCAAGAAATTTTTAATTCTTATTAGTGGGGGAATGTGTGGTATATCATAAAACTGAGAATAGGGCCACATGTGACTCTTGAAGAATCTTGAAGTTTATTTTCATGTGGTTAGGACCTTTCATGGACTCCTCTCACAAGTCTTTCCTACACACGGGGGAAGGTTAATTTTTTTATATGGTGTCTAGGCCAAGATTCTAGATCCAGGTGTCACTACATATCCTACAAGGGTAGGGATCAAGGTATACATTGTTCTGAATATTCCCTACAAACGATTGGTCCATTCATAGGGACATGTGAGGGTATTTAGTTTTTTTAGAGGATGATCCAGGATACCAAATCCAGGCGTCACAACATATCTTTAAAGGGAAGGAATCAAGCCGGGCGTAGTTCTGAAAGATCCATGTACGGATCTGGCTCGAACATAAGAGTAGGGGAATTTTGATTTTGTAACATCCAGATCTTTTTTATAATATTTTTTATATATTTTTGTGTTATTTATTTTATATTCATCAAAACTATACCCTTTAATTAATGAAGTGAGTATAATTAAATGAGACAATTGGGTTTCGACTGTTATATGATTGTCGGTCAATATGAACATTGGAATCTAAACTTTTAACGTTTAAATTATTGTTTATAAATTCAAATGATCTTGGTTAATTAGTACATAAAGAAGAGTCAATGGCATCATCTAGTAGAATTGGGAAATATGAAGCCCATCTGTCGGAGATTGGGAAGAAGGTAGCATCACTGAGCTTTTCCCTGGACAAGCCTATGTTGAACTTCAACATGTGAAGCTTGAATGGAATCTCCTAAGGGAGAACTTCAAGCTAATATAAATCACCACTCAGATAATCTTGTCTGAGCCACCCCAAGATTCTATCACCATAGCACATCTTACACTTAGGTCCTATGCAGGTGTTATAAGGGGATATGAAACTAAACCTTAGTTACGTTCTCTAATCCTTTTGTATAAATAAAATTTTTACTTATTTGTATGGTAAAATTTGTGAATTTCAAATGTCAGGAAAATTATTGGATGAATTGGAAGAACATTCATATTGTTGATGATTTTTAGAAAAAAGGGGGTATTCTAAAATATTTTTGTATTCATTAAATAATTAATAAAGGGAGTTGATTTTTCTAAAATTTGTCTTTTACAGTTGTGTCCAGTAAGAAATTTAGAATCTAATAAGATCAACATAATTTTTAGTGAATAGTAATGTATGAATAGTTACAAACCCGTATGAACAGTATGAATAGTAAAACGCCTAAAAAAATACAAACTTCACCCATGAATGTATAATTACATTTTAGACATCTTAAAAGTGAAAAAACAATCGTAGTATAAGTTTTAATATTTTTGTATGTCAAAAATATTTTATTTACAATTTTATAATTAATTTAATAATTTAAAATGAAAAAGTATTTACATATAATATATTCATATATTGTTACCTTATTTTCTTATGGTTATAAAATAATATTATAGGACCTTGATTACTTTTTCAAAGTGTTACAAAAATGAGTTATACTTTTAATGTTTTACATTCGAAATATAAAATGATTTTATTTCAAAATTAAATTAAAAATATTTAGAATTTTTTTTATTAAACAAAGTTCATTTTTAAATTTAGATCTCGATATTAGGTTATAGTGAATTTTTGTTATTTTAATGTAATGGTTTCTTTTTTTAGTGAATAGTGAAAATACAAATTTGAGTCTCGGGTGTTTAATGATATCATTGATGATCTAATAATGATTTAATAAATTTGATCGAGTTATGAATAGTAAGATATGTTATAAGGTGTCCCATGTGGCCAATACCATGGGGAAATACCATGGGCAATTCCATGTCTTTTCAAATACCACTAATGAGGTGTCCCTTGGAAATTAGTTAAATATTCACTTTTTTTTCTATAAATACAAAGTCATTCCCTCATTAATTTCCTTCCAAAATCCACATAAAAAATTTTCTAGTCTTTTTACCTCTAATGGGGTCCTTTCAAAAGTCCATCATTCCCCCCAATGTCCAAAACTTCAATATTTCTAAGTTACTCTTCACAGTAAGGGAAACTTTCACCCTCCACTTTTAGTCATGATTTCCTTTAAGTTATGTCTTCCAATTTCCATATTATTATGTGGTTGTATGTTCTTATCATTGATTATTACTATCCATTTCATATCTAAAGGATTATATACCATTTATTATATCATAAATTTATTTTTAATAAATATTAGTGACATTTTTAGGCTGCCGAAGTTTCGTAAAAGAAATTGCATCTTCTCTTTTCCTTCGAGTTTCATTTTCATATGGTATTTCCATTAAATATCCCTACAATGATATTATTTATTTTTATTCCATACACCTATTGTATAATGAGTTATTTATGAGTGGGTGACTCTTGTAACCTCTCTTTTATATGTTTTCTAAAACCATGATATATAGCTGTTATGCTGTAGAAATTTCATTTCCAAATTTCTCTCTCTTTCTCCCAAGAAATTCTCTTGTTTATTTAAAGTGAATACCCAAACCTATTTAATTTATATGGGACTTCATGAAGACATAGAAATGATATATTTTATTCTGTAATTGATATACATATAACCCACTCTCCCTTTCCATGGGTTCTAAATGACATTACGATCATGTATTTTAAGAACTTTTTAAATGTTATGATTTTGAAATGAAACCCATTTAATTTATTCTCTATGGGTTATTTATGAAATGTTTTATTATTGTCTATGTGAATCAAATGAAATTAAAGACATATATAGGGTTCACCCTCATATCACATCAATGCATTGGGTAAAGAATTTAATCTCTAGAGATGACAAGTTTCATGTAACCTTAGTGAATAACCTTGGTAATTTGTTTATGACACCTTGGGATGAACATTGGTGATATGTTCATGAATTCCGAAATTAAATTTTGTAGACAAATATACATGTTGTGATTCATGTTCTCTTTATTATGATATTCCTCATTTTACATTTCTCATGTCTTCTGGTTTTCATCATGTTCTTATTGATATCACAAGTAGACTGATTCCCTTACTTTCTTTACTTGGCCTTCAGCTCGCCCTTTACTTTGATGTATGTCTCCAGGTTATGGGATACAATAATTGTACACAGGATGAACTTTTGAAGAATATTTTCAAGTGGATTTAAAAGAGTGTTTTATGTTTTCATGTTTTATTGTTTCTGATTTCCAAGACACTATACATTAAAGAGCCTCTATTTCTAAAATGTAATGAAAATTTATGTAATAAAAATCTAGGATATCATAGTTGGTATCAGATGATAGTTTTCTTATTTATTGAAATTTATGCTATGAAACCTTTAGGAATAACCCTATAGAAAAGTTTAAATTTAGGAATACTTCCTTGTATTCTAGTGAGTATTGAGTAAGTGGTTTATCAAGAAAATACATCTCTGTCTGGATACGAGAAGGTAGAGGCGGCTCTAGCACAGATGTACCTAGGAGTGAAAACTCTAACAAGGAGCTTTGGGCTTGACCCGAGGTATCATGGTACATGACAATGGGCCTTGCTTTACTTTTGGTCATAACACTCCCATGGGATATTTTTGGTTAATCATATGATTTTTATGAATCATTATGAATGATTTATAGAAAAATGTAATTGTTTAATGCATAAAGTTTTAAGACATAATATCATTTATAGTTAAAAGATTCATAAATTAAATAAACTTCTCACTAAGGTTTTATAATTTTAGAAAATATTGAGCAATAAGAAGAACCATCCAAATGGTGACCACAATGGACCACGCACTGACAGCCCTCCGATGGATGCCGGAATGAAACATTCATGAGAATGATGAACCAAATTACTCATGTTATGGGAAATAATATGAATTAATCTTAGAGACTAATATCACCGGGAAGGGAACAATATTCTGTTAAGCCTTTTATGTGTCAACATCCACCAACATTCAGTGGATAGACGAACCCATTGATTACTGAGTAGTGGATCAGTTCCATCAAGAATATCTTTACTATGCTCCGATGTTCAAATAAAGGGAAGGTCACACTAGTTTTTTCTTAGAAGGAGAAGCTGATCAGTGGTGGGAACTGATTAAAAATAGGAGGCAAAGAGTGAATATTAAATCTATAGAGAGGGAATAGTTCCTAGGTATATTCTTCAGTAAGTATTTCCCTCATTCCATGAGAATAAGAATGGGGAAATAGTTTCTTGATCTAAAATAGAAGAATAATTATTTTGTGGGATGATATGAGATGAACTTCACAAGGATTTCACGTTACACCTCTAGCTTTATCATAGACCTAAGTGGTATGGATGATATATTCAATGGTGGACTGAGACCTCATCTGAGGAAGAATCTAGCCAAATGAGACTATGATAGCTATGAGGAGATCGTGCATAGTGAGATAAAATTAGAGTTGTAGTTTGGTGAGACACAATGGTCTCATAAATCTAATGACAAGAAGTGATCGATGAGTCGATCTTAGGGAGGACCTTTGATCAAGAAAGAGGAGGAATGCAAGTGAAACATCCTACACATATTAAATGTGGGATTATGAATTTGGGGAACTACCTTCTTTAGAGTGGGAAATGCTACAAGTGTAGAAGAGATGGCCATATTGTGAAGAATTTTCATACTGAGGTAAAACCTAAACTTCCAAACACTAAAAAAAAGTGGAAGATGGTACAGGCCCTACCTAATGCCCAAGGATTTAAGTGTGGAAAACTTGGGAAATTTTCCAATAACTGTCTAAATCCAAGGGAAGTGAAGGGGAACCACCATCACCCTTAGTAATGTACAAGGGAGCAAGGTTGTGCTTTTTTATCACGACTGTTGATGTTTAAGCTCTGAATGATGTGGTGAAATGTAATCTTGTTGTTCTATCAAAGTAAGCAAGTACCTTTTCTGATTATGGTTCTACACATTCCTTTATTTCCTCCATGTTTGAAAAGAATTTAGAATCAACACCCAATTTTCTAAAAGTAGAGTTATCGGTCAAGACTCCTGGAAGGATTATCCATGCATAATTAGTGTTTAGAAACTCTAGTATTTACTTTAGTGAGCACAGTATTATCACAAATCCTTTAGTCATTCCCATGACGGAATTCGACATTATACTAGGGATGGACTAGCTCTCAATGTATAATTCTAAGATCAAATGCAGAAGCAAGGAAATCTCAGTAGTCTTGATTGGAAAAACAATAGTGATCTTCAAAGGAGAGATATCTCAAACTAATATTTGTCTTGAATTACATCCTATATCCTTAATATATATAGTTGATCAATGAATAAAAATAATGAAATAATAGTTTGAGTAAAGAAATTGATATCATCATCTTGGAAGACGTTGATGTATTTCCTGATGAGTTTCTCGGACCTCCCCTAGAAAGGGTGGTAGGGTTATTAATTGAACTCGTGCATAGATCGCATCTGATATCAAAGAAACCATATAGGATGGAAAATGTGGAGCTGGGGGAGTTAAAAAAACAACTCTAAGATCTTTTGGAGAATGTTTTTTATTCAGCCTAGGGTATCTTCTTGGGCAGAACATATTCTCTTTATGAAGAAGAAGGATGGATCGATGTGGCTATGCATTGATTATAGAGAACTGAACATGATCACAGTAAAGAACATATACCCTCCTCCAAGAATTGTTGAATTATTTGACTAACTTTGTGGGAGTCAATTCTTCTCTAAGATTGATCTTCATTCTAGCAATCACCAATATAGGGTGAAGAAAACGATATTCTAAAAACAACCTTTCGATCAAGATATGGGCATTATGAGTTTTTTGTTATACCATTTGGACTAACTAATGCACCTACCATTTTTGTGGATTTGATGAATAGAGTCTTTAAAGACTACCTTGATATATTTGTGGTAGTTTTTATTGATGATATTACGATATATTCCAAAAGTCACAAGGAGCATTAGGATCATCTAAGGGTTATTATGAAAACTCTACAGAAGGAAATGCTTTTTGGGAAATTCATAAAATGTCAATTCTAGTTACAACAAGTTTCTTTCTTGGCGAAAATGTTAACCAATGAAGGAATCACTATTAACCCTACAAAGACAAAAGTTATAGAGGAGTGGCCTCAACATACAACAATAATTGAGATTCTTAGTTTCCTTGTATTTGCGGGTTATTATTGGAGGTTTGTGAAAAACTTTTCATGATTTTATAATCCATTAACCAAATTATCTCGAAAAGGGTTCATGTTCATCTAGACAAAGGAGTGTGATTAAAGATTCCAAGAGCTGAAAAAGATATTTGTTACTGCACCCGTGTTAACTCTACCATCAAGTGGAGAAGGATTTTTAATTTCTAATGATGCATCTCTGAAAGGGATTGGGTGGATCCTCCTGAAAAATGACAAAGCTATTTCTTATACATCTCAACAGTTGAAGACTCTTGAGTAGAACAATCTGACTCTTGATCTGGGGTTGGATGCAATTGTTTTTTCTAGGAAGATATGGGGGAACTATCATTATGGGGAAATGTGATATATACAAAAACCACCAAATATTGAAGTATATTTTTACATAAAAGGAATTAATAATGAGACAAAGTAGATGGTTGGAACTTCCCAAAGACATTTATTATTCAATTCGTTATCTGCCTAAAACAGCAAGCAATGTTGTTGATGCGTTCAGCACGAAAGACCTAGTTGTTCTTTCCATGATGAGGATTCAAAGTGGTACTTTGATCAATGACCCAGTAAAGCTGGAAATGGGAATTATTAGGGATGGGGCATCATCAAACCTAACCCATATTATTTCTCAACCATCATTACTAGATAAGATCATGAATTCTAAAAAATAATATACTTTGTTAGAGAATATGATTGAGGCAATGAAGGATGATAAGTTTCCTGAGTTCAATATAGATCAAAAAGGTGTACTAAAATTTGGAACAACACTATGTGTCCTATCCATTCTGGAAATAAAGAAGGATATGATGGATGAAGCTAATATTTCTACTTTCTCTATATGTCCTGGAATCACAAAAATGTATAGAGACCTTCGTGATCATTGTTAGAGGGATTATATAAAAAAGGAGATTGCTGACTACACTTCAAGGAGCTTGGAATTTCAGAAAGTTTAGGCAGTGCGACAACTTCTTAAAGGCATATAACAATCGCTACCCATACTATCATGGAAGTGGGAAAATATCTATATGGACATTTTCATTGGTATCCCATGAACTTCTAATAGAAACAATGCGATATCAGTTATTGTGGACCGTCTCACCAAGACTTCCCATTTTAATACCATTTGGGGAGATTTATCTCTTGATCAAATTGCCAAGATTTATGTGAAGTAGGTGCTAAGGCTTCATGGAGTTCAACTTTTTATCATATCTGATCATGAGACAAGGTTCAAATCAAAATTCTAGAGAATTTATCAATGCGATCTAATAAATGAATCGAATTTTAGTTTGGCTTATCACTCACAAACTAATGGCCAGTATGAAAGGACTTTTCAAACACCTGAGGACATGCAGAGAACATGCTCAATGGAATTTAATGGTGGATGGGATCAACATCTCTTTCTATTTGAGTTCTCTTACAACAAAAGCTTTCAGTAGAGAATTTAAATGGAACCCTATGAAGCCCTATATGGTAAGAAATGTAGAACTCCTACTTGTTCGCATGATGCTAGTGAGAGAATGCTTCTTGGGCCTGATCTTGTGCAAGAGATGATAGAAATAGTCATTTCCATCCAATAACACATTAAGGATGCTTCGGGTCAGCAAAAGAGCTATGAAAACAACCGTTGAAGGGACTTGGAGTTTGATGTTGATGAAAAATTCTTTCATCAAATTTCACCTTGGAAGAGAGTCATGAGGTTTGGGAAAAAAGGGAATCTCAGCCAAAGGTACATTGGCCCCTATGAAAATTTTGATCGCGTAGGAGCAGTGGCCTATCGTCTTGCACTTCCTCCAAATCTAGTAAAAGTTCATTATTTCATCCATGTATCCCTCTTGAGGAAATACATACCGAACCATTAACATGTACTAAATCTAGAGGTGGTACAACTGGAACATGGCCTCTCTTTTCAAAACCAGCCGGTGGAGATCTTAGATCGTAGAGACAAGGTTATATGTAACCAGACTACTCTCTTTGTTAAGGTGTTGTGGAGGAAACCCAAATATGAAGAAGCCACATGAGAACCATACGAGGCTATGAGACAGAACTACCCACACCATTTCTCATCAGAGGTTACGTGATAAAATTTTGGGGACAAAATTTCGTAAGGTGGGAAAACATAACGATTTGAACTTTTTAATAATATTTTTTTCCAAATTTTGTGTGTTATTTTTTTTATACTCATCAAAAATATATCATTTAATTAATGAAGTGAGTATAATAAATTTATATTGTTGCATTTTGATTGTTATATGATCGTTGGTCAATATGACCATTGGAAACTAAACTCTTAACGTTACATTTATTGTTTATAAATTCAAATGATCTTGGTTAATTAATACAGAAAGAAGAGTCTAAGGGATCATTAAGTAGACTCAGGCCTTATGAAGCATATCTGTCAGATCTTGGTAAAGAGGTAGCATCACTGGGCTTTTATCTGGACCAATCCCAAGCTGAACTTCAACATGTGAAGATTGAATGGAACCACCTAAGGGAGAAGTTCAAACTGATAGAAATCACCACTCGAGCAATGTTGTCCGAGCCACCACAAGATTCTATCCCCATAGCACACCTTAAACTTAGGTCTTATGAAGGTGTTATAAGGGGCTATGTAATGAATCCTTAGTTACTTTATGCAATCCTTTTATATAAATAAGTTGTTTACTTCTTATTATGGTAAAATGTTTTATTTTTAAATGTCCAGATAAATATAGGATGAATTTATAGATGTTCCATATTATTGATTATTTTAGAGAAAACTGGGTATTTTAAAATATTTTTGTATTCCTTAAAAAACTAATATTTTGAATTGATTTTAAAAAAATGGTCTTTTATAGTTGTGTTCAGTTGAAAATTTAGTGTCTAATAAGATCAACATAATTTTTAGTCCATTGTAAAGTATGAATGGTAACATACTCGTATGAATTGTAATGAATATTAATGAATAGTAAACTGACCAAAAAATAGAAACATCACCCATGAATGTATAAAAACATTTTACACATCTTAAAAGAGAAAAAATAATCGTAGTATAATTTTTGGTATTTTTGTACGTCATAAATATTTTGTTTAAAATTTTATAATTAATTTAATAATTTAAAATGGAAATTTATTTTCATAAACATTAATCATATATTGTTACTTTATTGTCTTATGGTTATAAGATAATTTTATGGGACCTTTATTACTTTTTCATGGTGGTAAAAAATTAGTTATAGTTTTAAAGTTGTATTTTGGGAATAAATAATGAACTTATTTTAAAATTAAATTAAAAATATTTATAAAATTATTTTCATAAAATGGAGTTCATTTTTTAATTCAGATAATCTATATTATTTTAGATTTAATTTCTGGGATATTTCTGAAACAACAGATTTTTGGTGAATAATAAAAATACAGTTTTGAGTTTCAGGTGTTTAATGTCATCATTGATGATGTAATAATGATGTAACAAATCTGGTAGACTTATGAACAATAATATATGTTATTAGGTGTCCTAAGTGTCCAATACCATGGGAAAATACAATGTTCAAGCCAATGGTTTTTCAAATACCACTGATGAGGTGTCCCTTGGAAATTAATTAAATAATCCTTCTTTTTTTCAATAAATACCATTCCATTTTCCAATTAATTTAATTAAAAAATCTTAATAAATGAATTTATAGTATTTTTACCTCCCAAGGAGTCCTCCCAAGGTTCCATTAATCCCCCCAAGGTCCAAACCATCATGCTTTCGATGTTACTCTTCAAGGTAAGGGAAACATTCACCATCCTCTTTTAGTCATGATTTCTTTTAAGTTATGTCTTCCAGTTTCCATATTCTTTTGTGGGTGTATGTTTTATATATTCTTATTACTTTATATTTCAATTGAAAATGATTATATACCCTTTATTTTATCACCAAATTTATTTTCTGAATTTTTAAGTGACGTTGTAAGGCTGCTGAATTTTCGTAAAAGAAATCATATCTTCTCTTTTCCTTCAAATTTCATTTTCTTATTGTATTTCCATCAAATTTTACTAAAATGATCTTTTTTCTTTTTTTCTTTAACCCTACTATATAATGAGTTATTTATGAGTGGGTGAATCATGTCCCATCTCTTTTCAATATTTTTTAAAACCATGTTATATAGTCGTTATGATGCTGAAATTTCATCTCAAAATTTCTCTCTCTTTCTCTCAAAAAATTCTATTGTTTTTTATGTGAATACCAAGAACTATTTAGTTTATATGGGTCATCATAAAGACATAAAAAATGATATATTTTATTCTGGAATTGACATTCATATATCCCACAATCCCCTTTCATGGGTTTTAAATGAAATAACGATTAAATTTTTTTAAGAACTTTTAAAACATCACGAATTTGAAATGAAACCCATTTCTTTTATTCTCCATTGGTTATTTATGAAATGTTTGATTATAATCTATGTGGATCACAAGAAAGTAAAAAAATATTAAGGTTACTCCCAGATTGCACTCAAATGTACTGGGTAAAGAATTTAATCTCTATATATGACAAGTTTCATGATACCTCGGTTAATAACCTTGATAATTTTTTAATGACACCTTATGATGAACCACGGTGATATGTTCATGAATGTATAAATGAAATGTTGTAGCCACATATTCATGTTTTAATTCATGTTATTTTTATTATGATATTCCTATTTTTCCATTGATCATGTCTTATGGTTTTCATCAACTTCTCATTGATATCACAAGTAAACTGATTCACATGATATCGTTGCTAGGCCTTCAGCTCACCCTTTCCTTTGATTTATGTCTCTATGTTATGAGATGTAGAAATTGTTCATGGTATGAACTTTTCAAGAATATTTTCTAGGTTATTTAAAATTTTTTGTTATGTTTTCATGTTTTATTGTTCCTAATTTTCAAGAAACTAGACTTTAAAGATCATATATTTTTAAAATGTAATGAAATGTTATGTAATAAAAAGGGGGGATGCCATAGGTTTCATCCACTATGGGTGTCGGTTATACCATATTTCTCTTTAGTTTGTTTATGTATGGGAATCCTTACCACTGATCTAGATAATGTGTGTTATACTTGATGTGAGAAATAAAATAGTGATAAGGGTTTACCTCATAAATGTGGGGAGATAGAGGATATGGTTGAGGAATTTTTTAAATATGGTGGGGGTCGGGCCAATATCAAGGATTGGGGTGTCGCTACGTATCTCTTAAGGGTAGGAATCAAGCAATACGTATTTCTATATTGGATCATGTAGTTTATTTTTATATTTTTAGGATTACTTATTCTATGGAATTTAACACCTTTTAGAATGGATGCAATGTTGTGCAGTTTTGTGTCATGCAGCAAGTACATGAGTCACAGTTTAATGTCATGTTTCATGGATGAGTTCCTATCCACATGATATTAAACTGTAAGGATGCATTCCCTAAAAATCATATTTTAGGGTCATAGAGTTTGGACCCTGAATGGGCATTGCTATAATGTGAAGTACTTATTTAGAAAATTTTATTTTATTGGAGTCATGAGGAGAAGTTCGTTCATTTATATTAGGTTGTATGTTTCATTGGAATAGATAGTATGTTTGAAATATGGTCCCTCTAACTTTGGATCAACATTTACGGGCTTCTTCCCATGTATCATTGGGGTTTTATGGACTAGGACCATCTCTCCTTTGAGGAAAGATTAAAGGTGATCATTTTTCATGAAGGCTTATGCAATACGATTTCGGTATATTTTAAAATGGTGTAGGGCCTGCATCCTTTTAACATGTAGCTGCTCCAACTCATCAAAATGTCTCTAGGAGTTCTCTTATATGGAAATTTGATAACAAATGGACCCACAGAGTGATGGAACTTGACTTTCGATAGGCAAAACCCCCCTCTTCCATGTAGTCTAGTGAATACGGTGTTTCCTCAGTTGCATTGTAGGTCATGGTCTAATAAGAACAGAAGTCATGAAGGATCTTTTTTGGACACGATTTCATATCCTTATATACAATATTTTGGATTGTGTTGAACATAGCCTTGTTGAATGCCTCTATCATCCCATTGATCACCACGTGGTAGCAGGATGAATGATTGGATTTGTTTCCAAACTCCAATTATAATTTTTCCAAATCAGCAGAGAAAAAGTTGATGTCATTTTCCATCAGTATTGTATGAGGGACACCTAATCTGGTAATGATGTTTTCCTTAAAAAATCTAATGATGATTTTCACCCTGACAACTTTAACGGGTATGGATTCATCCTATTTGGAGAAGAAGTCAGTCGACATGAGTATGAACAAGGATTTTCTACCTTTGGAAGGGGGATATTGTCCAAAAAATCCACCCCCTAGGTAAAAAATGGCTAGGAGTACTTAGCTGTAGGATGAAAATTCAGGGGTCAGTGAATAAAATTTACATGAACTTGTTAGGAACTGATCTTCTTGGTGAATATGGAACAATCTTGTATCATAGTGGGCTAGTAATACCCAAGCCTTCAAATTTGATGAGAGAGCTAGTTTGTGGATTGGTGCGCTCCACAAGCTCTAGTGTGCAAATATTTCATGACAGTACCAGTCTCTTCTCCACCAATTCAACTGAGAGGGACACATTCAGGGCCCCATCTATAGAGGACCTTAGTGTGGTTTACCCCAATGTATAAGAAAAAGTGGAATGATTGTCTTCAGAATTGTTCCCTTACATCCCTATCAGTTTTGAGTTCCCCCTTCCAAATTTAATTTTAAATGGGCGTCATCTAGTTGTCGGTGTGACCATAAGACTCATAAATGGGAATAATTTCATCAATCTCCTCTATATTGTTCTGCATAAATGGAAAAACCATCTAGCGGTGGCCAATGCTAATAATCCTTTCATCCCAATTTGGATCCTCTAGGGTTGTGGTTGCATTTTCCAGAGCATCGGCTTGAGTATTTGTTGATCAGGGGACATATGTCGGCATTGGTTCTAATGGGAATTTTTTCATCAGTTCCTAAACATGGATCATAAAGGGGGGAAAATACATCTTTCCTAATGGCATATTCACTATTTACCTTCTTGATTACTAGATCTAAACATCATTTATCCATAGGTATTTGTCTTGTGCATGGAGTTCCAACACTATTCCCATAATGAGGGCCTCATATTCTACTTCATTATATGTGCATCCTTATACAACCAGGAAGGAGTAAGGTATAATGTCCATCTCCAGGGATATGAGTAAAACTCTCAAATCCACTTTTCTGAGCTTGGGATCATCCATCCATTTCCTTATCGGGCTTCTGGAACAACCATCAAAGTACATTTCCCATGCCTGAGGGTCCTATTGGATAGAGTATACTTCTTCATCTAGATGTTCTGCATCCAACATGGTTGTTTCTTTCGAGGGTTGTTCTGCCATGTAGTTTACAAACAACAATCCATTGACGGCCTTTTGGGGAATTTACAGTATGTCCCAATGTTGTTGGATGACATCCCATCATGATAGGAATCCAGTTATAATGGGGTAGTTGAACATATATTTGAGCGGGTTGTAGTGGGAGACCAGGTGGAACTCATGGTGTTGCAGGTAGTTCCTGAGTTTTTAAACTATGAATATTTGGGCTAGGAATTCCTTTTCAAGCCTTGAATATCGAGTTTTAGAATAAATCATTGTTCGGATGAGGTAACAATGACTATTCTTGCTTACAAAATCATTTTTCAACGTGAGGAAGGAACTTAATGATTGTTCTAAGGCAGTTATGTACAAAATGAGTGCCCTTACCTCAACTGTAGTCATCAACACTGGTGGTCTCAGGAGATATCTTTTGATATTTTTATATGCATTATGAAAACCCTTGTCCCTCTTATAAGTGACCCCTTTCTTCATTATTCTGGTGAATGTTAAACATTTACCTGAAAGAATGGCTATAAAGCACCAGATATAGGCCAGGTTCCGCTAGATACCTCTCAAATCATTGACGTTGTGAGGTGGGGACATGACAAGGGTGGATTTTTTTTCTCAGGTTTAAATTCGATGTTGTGATAGCATACAACTAATCCAAGTAATTTCCAAGAGGTAACGCCAAAGGTGCACTTTAGGGTATTCATTTTCAAACTGTGATGTCATAGTTAGTTAAAGATATCTATGATATTGGGTGGGTGGTTTGAGTTCTTTCATGATTTAACCACCATATCGTTGACATAACACTCAACAAAGATTCCTAATATGGGATTAAAGATGTGGTGCATGGCTTGCTGATATGTGGTGCTGGTATTTTTTAGACAAAAGGGCATCACCTTATAACAGAACAGTCTATAAGGGGCCCTAAAAACTGTAGATTCCTCATCACCATGATCCATCCAGATATAGTTGTATTCCTGATAGATATTCATGAAATAGAGGACCCCATGTCTGAAATTTGTATTGAGCAATAATTCTATGATCGGGACCGGGATATTGTCTTTCAGGAATGCCGATTAAGGTCTCTAAATTCAATTCAGATTCCAATCTGTTTTTCTTCTTTTTGATAGGGATTATGTTTCCATCTAGATTTGACACTCAAATTCTCGTATAAAGTCTGATCTGATCATCTTATCTAGTTCAACCTTTATTTTGGAAGCATGCGTTAGGTGGGTTCTTCTAGCTGCCTGCTTATAGACTCAATGATCTTCTAGTAGAACCATATGATGATTTGAAACCTCAAGATTGAAGCCTAAAATTTCTATGTAGTTCCAAGAAAATATATATATATTCTTCTTTAGGAAGGAGGTATATGTCTCATGCTCCTCAGCAGGCATATCCCCCTTGATCAGAGTGGGTCTCGGGTCCTCTTCGGTGCCCATGATTATCTCCCTAATTTAATCGATTGTGGTGAAGAAACCTTCTTCCAATGTGGGTGGGGTAGCTTTTAGGTCTTCTTCTTCTCCTTCATCTTCTTTATCATCATCATCATCTTATTCTTCTTCTTCTGATGGAGAGATGGTTCTCTATATGAACTCTCTACTACTGGGAGATAAATTGTCTTTTTCTATATTGACTATGTCTGGGGAATTTTGGGGTCCCAAGGACAGCTCAAGAGCATATTTGATATGACTTTTCCTATCATCATGTGTTTCATCCCATTATTCCATGTCATTGGGATTGGTGACCTCAACGGAAATCATGCATAAAATTGATTTTGTTTCCAGGAATGAACATATACATTCAACGGGGTTGATGGGTAATACGTACTCTTTTCCAATCTATTGGAGGGGGTCAACAGATGCCATTTCCAATCCATTCAGGGTATTGAGCCAATTAATGTTGTCATATAAAGACCACTTCTCTTCTAGTTCATAGATCCTTTTGTCGTTGTAATGTGACTCACAGGATTAAAATGGGGATTTATTGGCATGTAATGTCTTGTTTCTTCCATAATTTTTATATTTGATGCACTGATGGTATGATGACAGAATTGTAGTGTGATGATGTATCCTAGGCCTCACTAACAGGATGTTGAAGGCCATACAATGATGCACTACTAGGAACTAGGAATCTAACATGAGGACTCCAATACATGTTTTAATCATTATTTGTCCCAATGGATTCTGTTCACATTTTTAATATCCCTGCACAGTTTTGGTACAGGGTGTCAAGATGTATTCATCATAGCCCAGCTGACGAAGTGTTTTTAGTGGAAGGAGGTTGACACCAGATCCATTGTCAATGAAAACTTTCTGGAAATCAATGCTATTTATCTTTCTAGACACATATAAGGGTTTGATCTGCCCTTGAATGATGGAATTATCATCCCTGTTTGTGATGGAGATGATGGTGTAAAATTCTTTGGGATAGGTCTATGTCTGATTAATGTTGGTTGTTGCTACTTCGGACTCGAATTCCAAGGGAATTAGTAATTCTTCAATGAGTGCCTCCCTATGTTCTTGTGGATAGAATCAAAGTATCCAGTATTGATAGCTAGGCTAGTACTGAATCCAACTTATTTAGAATGACATATTACTTCTCTAAAGGTCAGTGCTTCTTGGATCGTGGATTCTCATTCATAGACACATTAAGGTCTTGTTCTTTAGATGTAGATGGTATTACTTATATGATAGGGGATGGTGTTGTGGCGGACCATTCTAGGTTTGGCTGAACCGGTTTGACTCTACGCCATGGGTGATTTGATATTTGTTCTTCCTCTGATGGATACTCCAAGATAACTGGTCTGGTTTTCCATCCAGTGGGGGAAGAGTATCATTCTAGTTCCCATTATGTCTTCTGGATGTTCCTTCTTTGAGTTTCTATAATTTTAACGGTTTGAGTTATAGTGTGTCTAGAATGGTGACTCCTTCTATGATAATGCCTTTATGAAAACCCTCATCCTCTATAGTCTCTTCCTCCAGCTCTCTGGTTGGGTGTGGAGAATTCAGTTTCATGGCCATAGTCTCCGTCAGATAAGGGTTCCATCATGTGATTGACATTAATAGAGACAAGAACAATTCTTGATTCGAAAAGTTTTATATATGACTCCCTCCTTCTAGTGGTGTCGTCTGGTTGGGTGGTGCCTGTTGTACCAGGTGTGTTTGTATGATGTCTGAAAGTTTCAAGAGTAGACTCAGCTTTGGTTTCAACTCATCTTGTTACTCCTATTTCTACACTTCTATCCCTTAGTGGATTGTGGGGATGAGGATAATAGTTTTGTTTCATTAGGAGATTTTGGGGGCATAGTTGGTTGTTTCAACTGCACCTGAAGGATGTTATGAACTTAGTTTACTTTTTCCCATGTTATCCAATTGTAAAATTGTTTCTCCTTCTTACTAGTGATTGTTATCTATTCTTATAACTCTCTTGGTTCTGAGGTGGAAGCAAATACTACTTATACTGGCAGCTGGCCCAACTAGATGTGCCTAAAATCCACTATATTTTTTTGGAGATCCATGAAGAAGAAGAATTCATGGATAGTTTTTCCTAGTATCTGGTGATAGGGATAACAACTTAGATGGAATTTGATACCAACTTCATCAGCTGGCGTTGGCTTTGGAAGCCAGAGCAAGTTGCAATTCTTGTTGTCTATGAAGTAGATACGAACTTGTTCATCCTATAACGAGTAGAATTTATTTATTTGTTCTTAGAACTAATTTATTTTAGATCATAATTGCTCAACTTATCGAGGTGGGGTGGTTGTTGGCGTCCAGGGGGTCGCGTATGGTTCGGTGGAAGCCTCACAACTACAGTCGCTGACGGGGGGTGGCGTAAGTGTGATGGAAGTTGCTTTATGTTTCCCAACTATTTTTCTTGGGGATAATTGGATGACTCTATACTTGATTTTGGTCCAATATAAGTAGTCTTTTATCATTTGGGAAATGGCATAGGAATCTCAGAAACCACTTTTCTACTTCACCATGATGAGTTGGGATTGCAATTCATCCCAAAGGTTATCGATGCACATGGAGAGCATTTCATATTGGGGAAGTGATCGGTTCTAGGGAATAATGTAGGACCTTTTATCTAGTGATGAATTCTAAGATACTTTCATTCACTCACTACTTTTAGTTCATGTGATCACATACCATTGTCATAGGAAGCATTGAACTGATCTAGAAGAGAAGTTGTTGTCGGAGGTCCTCCCAGTTAGTGATTGACTTAGCTGGAAAGCGAGTATACCATATAAAGGTCGAGCTCCATAGGGTTTACATGAAGATTCAATGTTTTTCTACTTGTTTCTGTTCAGGATTTCCCATCATGGGGTCACAGTAAGAGGTGTAGTGCATTAAATACTGTTTCGTGTCCCCCATGGCATCGAAAACATGGAATACAGGGTTTCTGATGTTTGGTGGTGGTGGGACATTGCTCACACAATCGTGGTAGGGTTTACACTTTGTTGAATCAGAGTGTGCCACCCCTCCATGGCATTTAGTAGATATACTAGTTGATTGATGGTATTCAAGATCCCTTGATGCATATCCAGTCAGGATGGACCTTCAGCTGGTGTGAAAATGGCCAAAGTTGGGTGTTTCGATGTTATTGGAATTAGTGGGTACATATCCAGGAGTATCCTTTGGGGGGTTACCTAAATATTCTCTAGCCTCCTTTCTCGTGGTGGGAAGTATTCATGTCCATCCAGGGTCGAGTTTATATATGTTTATTGTCCTAGAATTGGATTGAATGGGCCTTTAAGCATGACTTCAATTATTGGGATGAGTGTCTGTGGAAAGGGAACCCATTCTAGGAAAACCTTCTGGTGTTCCATGGGGGGAACACATCTGGCAAGATTTATCCCTCGAAATAGCTCGACATTAATATTCCTCAGCTCTTTCATTTCTTCCTCTTGCTTGGAAAATCTTTCCTTGATTGTGAGGGACAGATTATTAGGGGGATGATAAGGTTTGTAATAGATTTCCTTTGATTTATTCATCTCCTTTGTGGGGTTTGCGATGGAGTTTGTGATGGATTAATTGATGGGGTTCCCATATTTAAAATTGCACTCTAGTTTTGGGTATGTACACTATCAAGCTCAGTGTTGGATGCCTCTTGTAGGGAACCATCTTCCCTTGCATCCTCTCCCTCTATTTAATTTCCTATGAGGTTTTTGGGGTTAATTTTTCCCATGTTTACTGATGCATACCGCATTGGGGGTGGCATATCTGATTCCGAATGGTAGGATGGATTTCTGTGTCCTTTTTCATATGTTCTCCTTCCATTCTATGTTATTCGTCAGGTTTATTGGAAAATATTTACCTAAAAGAAGCCCTGATCTTACCTTGTAATGAGTCTTCATCTCGAAGGGTATGATCTACAAGACATGTTGGAATGGGTGACTCCTCTGCTCAAACGTTTTCCTATACAGGAGAAGACAAACTTCTGTTATGTGGGGTCTTGAGGTAAAAATGATCTCATCACTTCAGGCTGGGATTATTCTTGTTCTTCAATTGATTCACTATGACATGCATTTTTGGTATTGAGGAGTAATTTTGAATTAAAAATTCCCTCATCCCTATGGGATAGGGTTTTTCTAGCATTCTGGTGGTATCCTCTACTATTTCCACCTTTTTGATTTCACGAACTCTCATGAGGGTGTGATCTGAGTATGGAATTGGACATGAACGAGGTCTATGGGCTTTCAATGAAACGAGAACTACTTTCTAGTTGGATTCCCTTGGGCATGAATCATTATGGATGTTCTCAGTTGCTTGGATCATAATATTTTTGATGGTTTGATCTCTTTGGTCCTAATGCATTTGAGACATACTTCGGGACAATTTTTGTTGATCATTCCATCTTTCTTGGGAAGGGATTTAATTTGATTGATTCTTTTGAGTAATTTCATTATAAGATGTCATTTACAGTGACATCTACTGAATGGGATGTGGGGTGAATTTTAATGCTCCATGTTCTCCCCATCCCTAAATATAAACTCCAGTCGGGGAATCCCCAATGAGGCGGCACAACTTGTGCAGTGCATGGAGGCAAGCTAGTTTAAGGTTTTACTTTTGCCTTTCTCATCGAGGTTTTCGTGAAGACTAGAGGGATTCCAGGTCAATTATATGGAAGAGCTCCCCTAACATACTGACATGGTCTACATACCCTTTTAGGGAATGAATTTTTCTATTATACATTACAGATTCATCCATATATTAAAGAGAATATGATTTATACATTCCTCTAACTCCTCCCCTGGTATATCAAAGTGAGAAGTGGTTGTAGGACAATACAACACTAGAATATTGTCTTTATCTAGTTGTCTTCTCATAAGAAACATATCATGCTTTTGTTCTTCTCAGGACTCCTCAACATCATATGCTTAGCTTGACTACTTCTTAATAATTTTCTTCCATGAAGCCAGGCTGATGGGAGCCTCATTGATAGGTGAACAGTGTGGGGGTGGATATGAAGATATGTGTAGTCCAAATACATCCACTAGTTGGGGAAGGATATCACTCATCATAGACAAAGTGCCTGATATATATGACTACATTTTTTCAATCGGCTTAGCATTGGAGGGATTTCTCACATTTGTTTTGGCAAGGGTATGACTTTTTTGCTAATGTGAGTTTCAGTTGCGAGTTGGACCTTTGCAATTGGTGCTACAATGGTGGGGCTTCCATTGCATCCTTATGCCCAACCATGGGAAATATCATTATGAGGTATACCCTGGGGAGGACCTTCAGGGTGTGATACCTCAATGGGATGACCTTCTTGCTAATTTATGTCACTAAGGGGAGGGCCTTCTCAGTGACTGATCTAATGGAAAGTACTACCATCACATCGTGATACATGGCTTCAAGAATAATTTTTGTACTGTACATCATGGGGAGGTCCTTCATGGTGAACTAAAATGAGGAGAGGACCTTCTTGTTACATGATGATACTATGAGGAGAGACATCAGATCAACAACCATTACTAGGACGACCTTTGTAATTACTTTTACCATGGGGAGGACAACCATCATGACTCGATGTCTAGCTGTAGGGAGAAGCATATCTTATGCGTACACCCTGGGGAGTACCACTAGGGAGGATGGCAGGAAGGGGGGAAGTTCATCTTCTATGGTCTTTAGGTAAATGGGAGGATAACCCAGATGTGCATTAGGATATAGAATCTCTTGACCGATCATTCTTCACCCATGGAGTGTGCCCCCATGGGTGCTCTAGGGAGGACTTTTAGAGATGTCTGTAAAGATATTGCGGGGAGGGCCTTTGAAACTACTACATCCACTTCCATAATTTGGTAATTGACTGATAGGGTCTTGGGAATTTATTGATATATGTTTGAGGGAATTAAAAACCCTAGCTTTTAGCAGAGCAGAATCATGTAGGTTCACTTCATTTTTTTGTTGTCGTTGGAGTATTTTATTTTTAAGAGATCTCTTTCGGGTAATCGGGGATGCCTACTTTTGGTAACAGCTTTCAAATGTGGGACCATATCTTTTTGGGTCCCATGACACAACCAGGATACACTGAAGAGAATATTTAGTTCTTCCAAGGATACATGCCTTCCTAGGAGCGGCCACTACGTTGGACCGACATCCCCTAGTTGGAACATGTATTTATTCCCGATTCGGTTGTTTGTCTATCAAGGGATGTTTTCATTGACCCTCCTCGACTTGATAATGGGTTCCAAACTAATCTAATGTGACTACCCAATTTTGCAAGTAAGTCATTCCATTCAAGAAACTGGTCATGGGATCGTTTTATCACCTTTTCTACAGATGAAATAATATCTTGGCATGTTTGGATGATATGGTTTGGGATTTATTTCATATCTTCCACCATTTCTATGATGTTATGAGATATATATTTGGATATAATGGGTATTAAATATCATTCTGATTTCGGAGTGGGAGTTTGTGTCGGCTTTGGTCCTCCATGGGTTACCAATGGATTCTGTTAGTTCTCATGTGTCTGGATAGTGGAATGAGTCTTCCACTAGTTTTATTCTCTGGTTTCCACCGTATTTGACTAGTGGAATTCATTTTCATGAGAGAGGATTTTCATATTCTCCGTTGCTATTTTATTTGTATCACGGTAATTGTATGCATCTGCTTGAATTTTAATCTACTCGTATTTGCTTGCTTTACTATTTGGATGGCAGGATTGATATGCATCAGTAGGTATTTGTGCAAGCATATAGCTGTTTACTGTCATATTTGATTGATGTTCATGATACACATCAGTAGTTATTTTACCTATGTATAGTAGGTTGCTATCTTATTTGGTTGACATGCTTGATACGTGTTAGAAAGTATTTTTTCCTTTGTATAGCGGGTTTCTGTTTTCTCTAGATGATGGGATTCATGGGATTCGTTAGTTATCTATATCTATCTATAGTTTGTTTCCCTTTCTAAACATCAGTATCGGCGTGCACTAGCAATAACATGTGTCTGCTCATATTTTGACTCCTTATTTTTGTTGGGGTCTTGAGTGGAGGGGGAAGAGTTGTATTTCTACCCATTGAATGCTTCCATGTTTTTATGGTAGAGTCACTCCATAGGAACCGGGGTGATAATGTCTTCTTGATTATATATTTTCTTCCCTTGGTGGGAATCCTGAGGGTGTTCCGTGTTTTGGACTTCAGCAGGTTCCCTCGGCATAAGTTCTTCTTTAGAATGAGGAGACCCAGATGCCTGGTGTTAGAAACGACACTCTCTCAAATGGGCTTGTGATTAAGTCCCCTTTGTACATGAAATGAAGCTGCTAGTATTGACTTCATCCACATTCTTATGATACGGGAGGTATTCATTGTCACATTCGGGGGATTGGTTCCCAAAACGGTATGAGATGACCACTGGGGCCACCTTGTGGTGGGGGGCCAGCCGCGGCTGAGGAGGTAATACACGAGCCTTCACATACTAGAGGGCTTGTCTTGCTGCCTCCACCATGGGGAGTGTATCGTTTCAGGGGTACTCATTAATTAGTGTGTTGGATTCCCAGTATCGAATATATTGGGTAGGCGAGGGGGTCCTACTCTTTTCTAGGGCCCCAACCGCCTGCATGATCGTAGATGTGTGTGTCTTAATTGGTTGTTGAGATTTCATTTGGATCTAATGTTTCTCTATGTGAACATTCAATATACACGTGTGACATACATACCAAAAAACACTATCAAAGTAACATTGTCTTTAACATAAGCATATTTGTTGGTTCTACATGGCCTCTATTCAACTTTTATTATTGTGAGGTGAACAGAGTTGAGTTGGGTAAGAACACCACCTTGGATATGGATTTAGGTCGGGTTCACCAATTTTGTTTCACCACTGAGGAGGTGTGTTTGGGGTGACGACAAAATGGTCTGACTAGTATCCTCACACATCTCTTATTGTGGAGATAGACTCATGTCAAATTTATAATTTCTTTTGATTCAACTCATTTTGTGCCATTATCCTTTAAAGGGGGGATGGATTAACCCTGTGGGGGCTAGGCAGTTTATCACTTTTGTATTTTATGGGAGATTCCATAGCCCGATGGTCCTAGATGGAGATTTAATGGGGTAAAGTATGTGTGCAATCGGTCCTCCTTGGATATAACTTCCTCATATGGTCTCCAGTGGGTATATTCGTGGAGCCCGAAACACCCAACGACCCTGGTATCCAAGATTCATGGACCTTTTTTCCAAGGTAGGTTCTCGTTGGACAATTATTTGGACAATGACAATTAAGGACTCCATTGGAACAAAGGATGTGAATTTGGGCTCATTACACCCTTTTGGGGGGATTTATTACCTACTGTAGAACTATATTCTAGATTTATTTTTTGTTCATGTGTTCATGAATCCTTATTTCATTCTTGAAGAGTGTGTCCATTGGCTACCCCTAGTTTGTAGGATCGCTGTAGGCATGCATGGATTTGATGATACAGAGGTAATGGTGACATAATTCATACAATAATGTGCATTGGAGTTTATCTTCATCTAGGGAGGATGGAATGTAAATTTATGTTGGGTTCAAGGCCATAATATGGGATTCCTATGTATCCTCGAGAGAGGAATCAGATCCCACATAGTTAGAAATGGTTGGGGATTACGCATGGAAGATACCCATTTGAGGGGACATGATTGGGTGAACCCTTTTGGAAGAGAACCATTGTGAGCTTGGGCCTTCAATCAGGCATCCTACATATTCTGGTTTTACTAGGAATCAGAGTTCTCATAGTTTTGAATTGTGTGGATATTTTAATCATAAAAAAACTCTATGCCTATGTGATTCATGATTGGTGTGAGAAACAAAATGATGTGAGATATCCATCCAACCAGATGCCTCCTCTCTTACTAATAAGAGATTTTTGGCCTATGGAGGAAGACATTGGGGGAAATGGTGGGTGAGGGTGTAGATTGATGAACCTTTTAATGTGTTAAAATTAAAGGACATGTGCTCAGCATTCAGAATATTGGGGACATAACTCAGTAGAAGTTCCCGAGAACATGTTATGGGAAACGGGAGGAGTGTCGTCCTTGTCACCGGGGGAAGTTAATAAAAACCCTTCTACATATCACCATTCCTCAATGAATGGAAAATTAGGGGATCACCCTTAATCCTTAAAATGGGGAAGTTAACATTAGAATCCCACGGTTGGACTCTGGGTTACCATGGGAATGTAGACTTAAAAACATCCCTAGAGTTATATGTGTTGTGGGGGGAGCCTTCATGAGTCCACTTACCTTGGGTATGTAGACTCAATGGGGTGAGTTGATACCCTTGATGGTATAATCATAGGAGTCTAGTGGCTTTGGAGGAGGCTTTGACCTATTTATGGGGGACTGGTTCGTGGAGGGACTATAAGGGACTGGACGGTAAGGGAGTGGTGAAATTGGAACTAAACTGAAGAATACTCATAATCACCCCATTTTGCATAATTTTTTCTTATACGGGATGGGGGAGATCTGTATTCTATAGCGATGTACAGGAAAAATTGTATTCTATATACCAAAGTAGTTTGTGGGCATCAACATGGACCACCATGCCCCGAAATGGTATATGGTCTTGGAAGCAGTCTGTCATGCCATTTCGGGTTCCATCTGTATACTGATGTGGTACACGACATCGGGATGAATATGCATAGCGATGCACTACGTGGAACACCATATCAAAGGAGGGTCCTAGGGACTATCATTCATGGGATTTTCATCCACATGAGATATTTGGTTTGCGATTTCACCAGTTAGGTTCGCAATCCTTTTATTTTTATGAAGTTCATTATTTTTTGGGTTTATGGATTGTTGTACCTGTGTAAGATGTTGTTTTAAAATCAGGCATGGTCGATGATTCAAGACTAAAGCCAGAATCCTCTCTTAATTATTTCTTCCAACTTTTGGGGTCCCCTTCATGCTTTATTAATCCACCCCATATCAATTCCATGTATGATCCTTTTATAGAGCATTGAGATAATGGTATCTATGGGAATGTGGCACTATTTGAGGAAGACCGTAAGAGTTAACATGACTCGTGGAAGACTCAATCAATCAGGGATTGTTATGATTATGGTTCATGATTCATGGTACACAAAACCTTGTAAATTTTAATTGTCTGTGAAATATTGAATTCATAGGATGGTATTCAGATAGCCTTCGTATGCTTTTTTCTTTTAGCGTTGTTGTTCACGATCGTCTTGGTTCATTGACCATCACTCTGTGGGCCAACACCTCATGGGTTGTCCAGTATATTGATGGTTCACAGTCAAATGGTTCGGTAATCCATTCTCAGTGATGGTACACATATCACATAAAATTCATTAAGGAATTTAATACCCTCAAGTTTCTTTCAAATTTGGTAACTATATTTGAGTATATTTGCCTTGTTATCCTGGTATGAATGATTACTTCCTTTTGCAAAGTGTTTGTGGGAGTATTTTCATCCCGTTGTGAATTTTTCTGGACCATAAAACCACTTAAGGTAAATTTTACCATTACTTTGGTGTGCTAAATACAATTATATAGAATTCCTTATCAATTTATGCCTTTGATATATGTATGGAAATATTGCAATGTTCCATTAAATTTGAACTAGAGATCATTGATTCTCAATGTTATCATTGGGATAAGAAGTATAAATTTGAGTATAATCCTAGAAGTGAGATGGAGAGATATAATGGGGGAAATATATTCCAACACCTCACTTGTCAAAATTTCATAGAGATGCATCCTGAAATTTCTGAAAGGGGATAATGAATTTATTTAGATGAAGGAATAAAGGGAACCTATTTGGTGATTAGAGACCTGAGAAACCCAATAATGTGATAAAAAATGAATTCTACAGTCAACCCTCGTCCTATTTTCCAATTTTAAAATAGAAATTAAAAAAGGACATTATGATAATTAATTCTTTAATCAATGTTTTATCAATGAAAACTGGCAATAATATCCTGTAAGGCCAAGAGGTCCGGGGTAATATTATTCCATCACAATTGTTGAGGTGGATCTCGTCAAAGATGTGTCGACATGTATTCTATTAATTCATTAAATAATAGAAAACATGATTTTTTATTTTGGTTGTATGAATTATTTCATATCACTAATGATTAGTATAACTATTTAATCACCACCTAAAAACATGGATGTTATGTTAACGGTGAAGATGGTGGATGGGTCAATTATAGTATCCCAAGAATATATATCATCTCCTTTCCTAAATTGGGGGATTAATTTCGCATAAAAACTTTTGATACTCTCTTTACAATATTTTTATTCAATTCTAGTTATGGGTTGGATTTCCTCAAATAGATCCAACACAACCTACCTAGATAATTAATTCACCCTCTATATCACAAATCTTCATCTAATTCAATACATGAGAGATGAGTTGGATGATTCTCTATTAGTATCATCATATAAATCATGGATATTAAGTCCATATGAGAAGACCTATCTTTCTAAAATTATTGATACTATGGAGAAGATCATCCTTAAATACATTTTCATTGTTAGAGAATACGTTGAGGTGTTTCCCAAAAAAATCACATTCTTCCTCCTAGACAAGAGGATGATTTCTTAAAAATTCTTATACCTAGATCATTTCTAACATATATTAATTCAAATAGAATTTTTATTTTTAAACATGAAGAGATAATGAAATAATTATAAGATAATTTCGATAAAATATTTATATTCCCAAGTACATCACAATATGGTACACCAGTACTTTTTATTAGGAAGAAGGATGGTCCAACGTGCATCTGCATTGGTTATCATGAGTATGAAAAATCATGATTATTAATAAGTATCCTATAAAAATTATTTATTACATGTTAGATTTGAAAAGCAGAGTACAATACTTCTCTACTGTGGTTCTTCAGTCGGGATATTATCAAGTAAAGGTGTAGAGGGAAGATATCCCCAAGACTTGTTTTCATACAATGTAAGGGAACTATGGGTTTATAGTGATTATATTTGGACTCAGCAATTCACAATTAATTTTCAACGAAAATATGAATATGGTCTCTAGGGATTAAATAGACAATGTTTTGGTAGTCTTTGTAGATGATTTATTTATCTACACTAAAATAAAAGAGAAACATGAGGTGTATTTGAATTTAATTCTTAAGAATTTTCGAAATGAAAAATTATTTTTGAAGTTCTATAAATGTGAGTTTTGTATTGTCAATGTATCTTTCCTTGGGAATGTTATCACATGTAATGAGATTTTGGAGGATCCTTCAAAAATACTGGTGATTAATGTACTTCCAAGACCAATATATGTAATAGAAATTTGTTATTTTCTTAAATTGATTGGGTACTATATTTTATTTTTTATAAACTTCTTCGGATTTTAAATCCTAGTAAAAAAGTTAAATCAAAATGGTGTCTATCTTTTCTATACTGATGAACGTGAAGACAAAATTATTGATTTGAAGAAGAGGCTAATAACTACACTTGGGCTCAAATTACCCAATTGTGGGGAATGACTTTTGATCTATAGAGATTCATATAAAAATGGATTGGGTTGTATACTTATGTAAGATGAAAATGTGGTAGCCTATGACTCCCATCAAATAAATAGCACTTAATAGAACTACCCTACTCATTATCTAGAATTGGATACAATGATATTTTCATTGCGGATTTAGAGACAATTATTTTACGGAGAAGAGTGTGACATATATACAGATAATAAATTCCTAAAGTATATATTCCTAGAAAAGGGTATTAATGTGTTCCAATAATGGTGGTTTGTGATGATAATGTAATATGGTTGTTCAATCCATCACTATCTATGGAAGGATATTAAAGTAGGGGTTTCTCTATGTTGAAAAATATCACTTAAGCCTATCCAATATGGGGATTGAAAGGGATATAATCTTATTAGGCATGATAAGAATGGATACAAGAATAATAAAAGGAAATTCATCCTAAATGTCTGATATAAATACTTAACCACACATTAATTAGAGGATAAAGGATTCCCAATAATATGATGTGATGTAATGGAAAAAAGTATAAAATATTCAAGAGTTCTACTATTCTCAATATGGATTTATAAGGTTTGGAACCCAGATATGTATCCCATAAAAATATTAACTGAATAGGTAAATTCATGTTTATGTGTATAGTTCATAATTCCCTATTAGTCCAAGAATCACTAAGATTTATAGATATTTGATGAAAAACTTTTTGTGGGATAACATAAATAGGTAGATTTATATGTTTGTATCTTGATGCTTGGTAGTCCAACAATACAAGGAATAATGATAGAATTCAAATGGTATTATGAAACAACATCTCATAACATTGTATAAATTGGAAAACATAACCAAGGATTTTAAAATAGAACTCCCTAGGACCTGTAAATGATATAACTCCATCTTGGTGGTATTTAATCGCCTTAACAAATCAATACATTTCATAGCTATCAATAAAGATTTATCTCTTAAAGAACCATACAGGATATACTTTTGAGAAGTTATAAGACTATACGAAGTAACACTCTACATTTTATCTGATCATGATCCAAGGAAGGCCAAACGGTTTTGTAGAATTCATTAGAAATATTTTTATATACAATTGGGCATCATTATTGGTTTTAACCCTCAAATGGATGGTCATTCTAAAATAATCATTCAAACTCTAGAAGATATGTTGGGATCATGCTTAATGGACTTAATATAATGTTGGTATAATCACCTTCCCATAGTGGTTTCTCATATAATATTAGATTCATTAATAGTATTTAAATGGAACCTTATGAGTCTCTATATGGGAAGAGGATAGAGACTCAGATATGTTGGGATAATGTTGGAGATCATACGCTAATGGAAGCTGCACTTTTCCATGTGGTAATAGAGAATTTTAAAACCATTAAGCATCATATTAAATCCAAAAAAATAGAAAATATATTATAACAATCATTTAAAATACCTAGTTTATGATGTTGGAGATTATGTTTTCCTTCATATTTCACTGTGAATGAAATTCAAGTGGTTTGGGAAGAAGGTATATCTTATTCCTAGTTTCATCATGCCCTTTGAAATCCTTGATCATATCAAAGTGGTTGATTATCAATTATAAGTTACTCCAAACCTATGTAAATTATATCATTTGTTCCATTCACCCCTCTTGAGGATGTATATACTAGACCTCTCACATGTACTGAATCCAGTGGTGGTACCATTGGAAAATGATCTTTAATATAAATATAATCCAGTGAAAATCTCATATCATAGAGACTAATTTATGTAAAACAAGACAACTCACATGGTTAAAGTGTTGTGGTGGAACCAATAGTTTAAGGAAGAGATGCTTGAACCTGAAGAAGTGGTGAAATAGAAGTATGATAATTTTTTTATTGTATATAATGAAAATTTTGAGGTTGAATTTTCTAAAGGAGGAAATGATGTAATTAACCAGTGTTTTATAAATGATATTCTATTTTCTAATGAATAAATTAATTATTATGTAATGTAGCTATGAAAGCACATGCACTATTTTTTTATTTGGAACTGTTATATGTTCTGTCAGATTTAAAAGGTTATTAAGAATTATAAACATTGATAATAAGGCTATTGTATAATACTAATTAAGGTTAGTATATTAAGGGATAGGATAAATTATAAATAATATAAAATGAAGGATCAATGACCTTGAATAGTATGATCATACCATATAAATCCCATTTATCAAAGACTTCGAGGTTGATAGCTTCACATGGATTTTTCCTTAACCAAGATAAGTTGAGATTCAATAACTAATGCATGATAAAAAATATTCATGGTAGGATTTCAAACTCATCAGGATCATTACTCAAACCATGTATGTTGAACCCAACCAATAAATCTTAACATCATACACCATAACCTTAGAGTTTTCACAAATGTAATAAATAGTTATGTATCTAGACCCTAACTATGAGACTTTTTATATTTTCATTTTTAATAAAATAATGTTTATATTTTTCATTTTTATAATTACTATATAATGACTAAATAATAAGTTTTATGAAATTAGATTTTGGAGTAATGGAACACAAATTTTACTTTTAGAAAATATATAGTATGAATCCGGAACGTTTTTGATGAATTAAATAATTTTCAATATAAATGTTATTTTAATAAAATATTTTATTAAATAATATTTATTTAATTTAATTGATATTTTAATTTAATGAAGTAAAATTTAGTTTCTATAAGGTTAAAAAATGTTATTATTAAATACCCGGTATTCATTACTAAATGGTGATTTTTTATTTAGAAATATAAATTTTAATAGTTAGATACTTATTTTTTCAAAATAAATATTATGGTTTGAAATCACAATATTTAAATCATGCATGGTATATTTTTCATCATTTTATGAGATAGTCGAATTTATTTGTCAAAATACAATACGATATAAATATATGGTATGTATTACGATGTAATAAAATCCCTAAATTGATGTGATAAACACTATAATGAGTATCAATAAACAAAAATTTTTATCCCTTAAAATAATGTTGTTATGTTATTTTGTTAATTTTATAAACCCTTAGTAGTGTACCATTATTTAATTAGGTTCCAGGGCCTCATATACATTTTTATGATCTCACTCCTACCCCCTTTTTAATGTCATATGACCTAAGGGACCCTGACTCAATGTTTTATGGATAATTTCTTCAGGTAAGGAGAGTGTATGGCTAGTGGGATCATTCTATAGCCACACTTCCTATAGTTTTCATGTAAATTTGAGATTATATCCCTGATTTCATACACATTCCAAGGCCATATACAAGTGAAGGGGTTCCCACATGGTGGAATCGCATGAACCAGATTGCTTAGGTAATTTGAATGTCCTCAATGGGATCTTGGGAGGATTTTTTTAGTGTATTGAGGCTGAAAATTAATTTCTTGACATGGAAAAATGTGCAAGATGCATAGAAAAGAGGAGGGACATGTAATATGAGGAATGTGTCTTTGGGGTTTGGATTGTATGGACATGGATCTGAGTGGATACTTCATGTCGAGCTGGCCACCTAGAGAGATGCATTAAATCATCACGATACATGAAGGTCTACAACATCGTAATATTGAGGGACTATATGCCTATTCATGCATGGGTTCCTCACAAATCTATGGTCCTTCACTAGGAAGCTGAGAAAAGGTATCACGGGATCAAGAGATCCTTTCCACCAAATCTAGATGGAAAATATATGATCATTCAAGCCTCACATGTGCACCACATAATAGAGGTCTCATTTCTATTATGTGGCTAAATTACCTCTAAAAATTCATGTGAGATGTTCTATAAACAAATACAGGGTACTTTGTTTTTGTCTATATAGAAGGGTACTTGGTCGAGGGTCTCTTTCGGGGTCATACTTCCTAATGACTATTCGGTAAAGATGAGGGCATTCCCATCATTTCACATAAATTTCGAGAAGTGTATTCATTAAAATGGGAGTTCCTACAATCATTATAAATAATATTTCACATAACATGGGTCTCATATAAATATTTATATGCTTTAATATTCACATGATAGAATCACATGATGTTTAAGGATTTGTGGGATCGAATGAAAGTGATCCCACGGTGGATCTCACGATTACCTTGGGGAATTACATCGATAGTGCTTATGATCAACCTCTAATTACTCACAGAACTCATCTCCTTTCTCATAAATAATTTCTTATAGGTGATGAATGGTTTATTTTAGTGATTTCAGCTGATTTTGATGCTTATTTCCATAGTGGGCTCGCCTTTTGTGCTAGCTGAGGTGGTGGAGACTTCATGTGATCCTCATCACTCGATTATAAGATGGAAATGTGTGATATAACATAGGAAGCTTGTCAATGATTCGAATGATGGGTTTTAGGATTCAAATGAATAATTTTATTCTTGCGTTCATGCATTAGCATGATGGGGTTCAGAGTGGTAGGGCTGGGTTGGGTTCGCATAACTAGCTTTGAGGCGTCCCCTGATTTAGATTCAAATCATCTCTCAGACGATGCGGTGTTATTATAATGAAAATTTGTTCTCTTCTCATGTGAATCATGGGTTACATACACCTTACCTCTCTATATCTTCATGCTTCATTCATTGTTCTTCTTTTGGTGGACTCTCAATGGACTTCACATGATCATCCTTCATGTGATCTTCATGAATGAAAAGTGAATCCTCATTCATAGATTTGATGTTTCAGGGATGTTTTGTCTATATATACCATTATTGGTGGGGATGGACGGTTATTGTGGTCATACAGTGATCTTGTGACAATCATTGGGTGTCTCAGTGGTGTTTAACTAGGGGAGACCATTAGTGCAGCAGGGAAACTGGTGATAATGAGGTTGAAGACTACATGGGAGAAGGATTGAATGGATGAGGTTCATGTGATAGGAGAACATTAGTTATATAAATCCCATTTTAATCATATTAATAGTGTTGTGACTTGGGTGGTACCACATCAAACTTTCAACTGGTTGTGAATCAATTAATAACATAATCTATAGACCCACTTCATCGATCCAGTAGTGAGATCGGCACCCACAACACTTACACAAACCCTCGCCAGCTTCCCACTCCCATTATGCAACTCACCTAGGAATCCCTTCATTGTGAACTCAATTTTTTCTCATAGTGTTAGATATTTTCATTTCCACACACTCACCACTAGTCTAGTTGGTTGGATGGATCTCTAGTATGTGGTTGAGTGATACATCGGAAAGTCCCCATGGTCAATCCAGCTGGTAAGTATCCTAGATGGAATTTTTTTTTGGCTAAGGTGGATTCATAAATACAAATACAAATACTCTCACCAAAAGGAATACAATAAAGGCCAAAATAATATGTCCTTATGAGGAAAATACCAATCCCATGTTCTCCAAGATGCTACCTATGGGTCCTTGTGTCAATAATATTAGTTCCTTCTTCATAGTCTTCACACTTATGAAGTTTTTGATAGAAATGTACATATCACACAATTATGGGTGTAAACCACCCACCACCCATATAATTAGATTCATCTAAAATAAAAATAATATGATTCTATAGTAAATGGTGACCACTTTGACATATATCTGAACATCAGATGTTCTTTGATATTAATCCACATTAGAGGATTTGTCCAAAGTGTGTTCACTAAGAAACTTTTAGGTACAATGAAGAGGATAATCCTGAACATTACTTCTTAGTTTAATCCAATAAAGAATATAGATTTTGATTGGGACATGGATACCCTCAAAATGGAATGTGAATTATTTCAAAAATGTTATAGAGATTATGTGAAATGGAACTTAAAGATGGATTTGAAGTAAGGTACATTGATGTAAATACATATCTGATGATAATGGAAATAAATCTACAGGTAGAATGGAAATAAACCACTGTGTAGATCAAACTAATTTATAAAGAACATATGTATGTGGATAAATAAATCTATTATGAAAAACCTTATATAGATCAATAACGTACATAGGAAGGGGAATTTCATTGTGTTGTGATGAATCCCTAGGTAGTGTCTCATATTTTTGGGGAGATATTCAACGTATCATCAATGATTACCATTCTTTCTGTAATACCAAATATAACCAAACACCTAGATTTGACTTTTAAATTTTCAATAGATATCTATTGAGAAATATTCACTAATTTCCATTGATATGAGATTCCTCATTCATGTATCTACTATAGTTTTCTTGATATCACCATATTTACAATGATAATTTGGGCATGCAATTCATCCCAATGGGAGAATACTCTATCCTTTACCCAATTTAGAGGACTTAGTAAGCAGGGATTGTTATTTTTATAAGTCCATATAGTGGGACCGACAAGAATTGCATCTCTTTATTTATATTTCCCTATATTTTATCTAAGTTTACTATATGGTATGACTTAGCGAGTGTGGACATTTATTTTTTCCAAGTTTCCCTCTTATGAGTTTTAAACCTAACACATTTTGTGCCACATCTACTTTATAGATGTCGCATAATTCCAATATCGCACAAAGTTCATGTCCAATGTGTAGAGACTCTATATTTTCGAAGGATTCCATTTTTAGGTTTTGACTCTTGTATGTATTTTCCTCTATTAGTTGGATATTATAAGGTTTTACAAACTAGACCATTGTTTTGTGGTAGTTTATGGTCTACTCGATTGGATAATCTATTGTTGTAGTTGATAGTCCTTTAGATCAGACCTTATATCGATGTGGTTTAGATACTTCTTGATCAAACCATCTATTGATGTATTTTAGGGTCTTATGAACTAGACGTTCTATTTCTCTAGTTTAAGTTCGTATTCCTTGGGCCTTCTATTATTGTAGTTTACGGTCATTTGGATCAGACCTTATAATACTGTAGTTTAGGTTAATCTAGATAAGACCATGAGATGACACATAGTTTACATTATTTCTACAATTAATGGATTTATGACCCTAAAATATGGTGTAGAAATTCTAGGGATGACCCAAAACACACAATGGTTTTGAGTTCCACTATGGTGTTTCCAAGGATCAAAAGGATCATAGTTACATTCCTTCATGGAGAAGATACATCGCGTTAATAGGTCAAATCCCTTATTCATCTCTATCATGGTTAAATATACTTTTCCCCACTATTTTACAAGGGGAATGAATTTTTTTGGAGAATATATGGATCTGTGTAAAAAAATTAGGGAAGCTAAACCTATTTGGATAGTTGGAATATGTGTTTTGTAAACCATGTGTTTAGGATCTTTAATCAATGAATCATGGTGTGATGAATATATATCTATGGTGACCCAAACCACCCTAATTTTCTATGTTCATCCATGGTGTCACTAAGGATGACAAAGATTGGAGTTCCTTTCCTATAAGGGGTTATGCCTCTAATTGGTAGGTCAAATCCCTTATACATGTGTCCATATAGATTACATTCATTGTCAAGTAGTTTTACACCCCACTCATTTCTAAGGGTCATGATTTATTTGAAAAGGCTCAAATTTCTAGTTTACAAAGAAGGATTTATAGAAAAAGATAATCTAGTTAGGGTTCTTGCACCATATTGTAGTTTTTCTTTTTGGTTAGGAAGCTCGGGCCCTATACTATATGGTTTCAAGTCATAGGGTGTTGGAAATCAATAGGTTTGGTAATGGAGTGTCACACACCATTATTGAGAAAGGGTGAAATAGACTATGATGTAATGCTGAGGATGTTAAATATGCTTGTATGGACTTATTATGTGGATTGTAATTCATTTTCTATGTGCTAGGCTCATGAGGATGGTATGGAACTGTCATGTTGGGATGTCCTAGAACACACTGTGTTTATGAGTCCATCCTTGATGTTTTCAGGATTAAATGAATCAAAAATAACATCATATAAGTCCACGATATATCTGTTTGGCATGAATAAGCCTTTATGAATCAATAACAACTTCAAATAAATAGATCTAATTTCCATTCCAAGGTCCATGAATGTTTATGATGACCCATTTAACTCAAATAAAGAAGTTTGATTTATGGAACACGTAATATTCAACAAGGATTCAAGGACCTTAAAAGTTGTTTCGCCACGTAGGAAACATGTTATCATGATGGTGTGATGTGAAAACCCATTACTCTATCTTTTTTCTTGACCACGAGGTTCAGCGAGCATGGCATGGCTTTTACTATGGCCATAAAGTGGGCCCCATGAGCTTTACGCATTATTTATTATGCTCTTATTTTTTACTAAACTCTTGATATGAAGATTTTAGTGAGAAAATACTTCAATTTTTCACATCCCTTTTTTTGTGAGTTACCAACTTCATGAGATTTTTGTCTCTTTTACTAGATATTTAGTGTCTTTTGATTTGGACCATCAATGGATAATTCTTTATGGTAGTACATCTTGGAGAAAAGTGCACTATTTTTTAGGTAACGAATCATGTGGACCAAATGTGAGGGGAATGTTACACAATATCCTAATAAGGATACCCATGGTCGAGATTACACCAACATCCATCTGATCTAAAGAGGAAAATATTGTAAATCAATGATCGAGATTCTCATGTAATGAGTAATGATATGGGAAAATCATGTCATGGATATCCAAGAACACTATCAAGTAATGAGTCCTTCCATATTTACGTTAGGCACAAAAGGATTAGAAATCCCTTCATATTGGGACAACATGTCTCTAGATGGTAGGTATAAGCCTTTATGCATCAATATAATGGTTAAAAAATATATATCTTTTTTCTTTTACAATGTCTTGTAAAGTTTTTCGGAAACATGAGGTGGTCAAGACAGGAAGTGTGATTTATAGGATTATGGGTTTAATAGATGAGAGAATAACCCTATAATTGGGTTTACTCAGGGTAGGAGCTTGTGATCCGTTTATGAGGAATGATAATGGGTGGTGGCCTGCACATTTTAATGTCATGTAGTAGGGACATATTTATCCTGAAAATTTTATTTCATGTGACCTAGACATTTTCCTTGATGTGTATCATTATGTGGTAAGTATTTATTCATTTCCTTGCAGTTTAGCATCATGAGATAAGTACATAAATATGATATGAAATTTAATGTATTACTGCTAGTACATGGGCCTTGATTTGATATATGTTTTAATCACATTGTCCAAATTGACATTCCAGGTACCCTAAGACCACATGATTTATGCTCAACCTGAGAAAAAAGTAGAAATTGGGAAATCAGTTAAGCTATGAATGAATGGGTCTTAGCTGGATTACTATATAGGTTCGGCACATAGGCAGTTATGGGTGAATTTTTATCATTATTATACATTATGAATAAACCCAATAATGAAAATTTGGGTGTTCTTTTGTATCCTCTGATGAATGGAATCAAGTAGTATGTAGTTATTTTAGAAAAGACCCATGCACATGTCTAGACTGTTTATAGGGATGGTAATTTTCATGTCAATTGTTTTAGATGGACCTAGGATTAGTGATTTTTGCATCAATATGTATCCAATGATGATAGGAATCAATCGACATGTTTCCATTGAATGGGAAACACTCAATGCATGTAAGACCCATACATAGAGGGGGCATTTCTCCTGTTTATTATTGTAGATGGACCTGGGATTGGAGATCCGGGTTTCACTACATATCTTATGATGAAAGGAATCAAGACACACATAGTTCTTGAATGGGAAACACTATATGTAGGTCTAACCAATTCGTTGAGGATGGAATTGTTCCCATTGATTTTTTTTTAGATGGACCAAGGATTGGAGACCCTAGAATCACTATGTATCCCATGATGACAGGAATCAAGAAAAATGTAATTCTTGGATGGGAAACTCTCTACATAGTTCTAATACATATGAAGATTGTGGAATTATTCTTATTTATAATTATAGTTTGACCAATGATTGGAGATTTTAGAATCACTATATATCTCGTGATGACAGAAATCAGGACACGCATAGTAAAATATACACCCATTCCTCCCTAAGAATCATTGTATCGCTAAATGATGTAGGTTGTCTGTCTTCTTCTATTCACAGAATCACCTATCTGATATCATCGATGGTGGTGGAGATTTTGGATTCTAGGAATAGTGGAAGTGTGGGAGAGATGGTGCCCGTATTTTCATTTTTCTATTATTGATAATAAATATGAGGTCTACTATGATAAAGAATTTCATTTACGATATAATTGAATCAAAGAAAATGGAAGGGATATAAAACACAGAACTAAGAGAGAGTAGATCAACCAATGTTATTTAGTTATTTAAATTAAATTATAATTACTACCAAGGATGTTATTTCTTCTTTGATGTGTCTGGACACCGATCTGAAATGCACCACTATTATGTTGTACAATCCAATTAAAGGATTCCTCTAGCAGTAATCCACAAGTGTTCCACATATCTCCAGATGTCACTAAAGGAGTATCTAGGTTCTAGAATGGGAAATCCTTATGTTTGTGATGTCCACCTTTGGTCTCCTAGAGAACCACATACAAAGTTATCTCCTTAATTTGGTTGAGGAGGATCTCTGTCATTCTTGAGTGTGTTCTTAGAGTGGGATGAACTCTCTAGGATTGAGAGAATTTCTCCAATACATTGTGCACGTTGTTTTCTTGGCTAGAACATGGATAATAAGAAAATATAATATCAGGTAATTTATTTCACTAGGGTAATAAAAAAATATGTCTCACAAGTTCCTTAATTACTTTATTAATACAAGTAAACCCCCCATGTCAAATAATAACAATAATATTATTATTTCCTGACATGTTCTTAACCTGCATGTTATTATTAAATATTATTTAATCAAATGAAATTTAACATTATTCTTTCTCACTGGACCATTAAACATAGTATTCCAATCCTCTATTATATTTATTAAACCTTGAATAATGTCTATTTATTTGTTTTATAAATACAATGACATTATTCACCAATAAATATATTTTTTTTTATTCACTAAAAATAAAATAAATATTTATTAAATAATCATCACATAATATATTCTCTCGATTAAATAGTATCAGAATAAATATGATCAGGCATATATGAATAATTATTAAACAACAACCGAGAATAATATGTATTCATCTTATTGAATATATATATATATATATATTAATTGAGATACTGGATACATATATTGGGTGACCCTCTAGACATCTTTCTATGTGGCATTAGGCAGAGCAGCCTAAAGTCCAATGTTAGCATCTAGAACCCCTTCATGGTATTCATAGAAAAACAAGTCAATGTTGCAACAACATGTCACCTAATACAAATGGTTACCTTGTAATATAATCCATTTAACAAAATATCTCTAATAGACATGGTTTCATTACGTTGCCATCAACCTATATGCTCGATATGAATTTGTTTTACGTTCCTAAAATAGTACTTTCCTATTGATCACCATAGAAATGTATTTATTTAGGCTATAACATTTTCATCAAAGGTTCTGAGATATTATATTCTGTTAAATAATATTAGGGATAAATAACTTCTCACATTATTCATTAATGCAATATTACTCATGACGCACCCAACATATCATACATTTTCATGAACATCTATAGTCATGGTTTATATCAATACATATAAGTGCGCGATTGATAATGAAAATTAATAATAATCTTAAATTATATGGACCAATAGACACATTAGTAGATAACAACATCCAATAACACATGGAAATGCATATTTCCTATTGGTGATTCTGGTTCACATAATATCCTCTTCGACAATACTAAGGGAAAACACCTTGAGAAGGTGCCTCAAAGTACAATGAGTCTCCATCCCTTATTTCCTGTATCATTTGTGCCCCTAAAGTGATGTCATCTGGCTATATAACATATATTCATTAATAGTTTAATATCACTTCTACATTCTCATTATAGCAGGGATCCACTATGACCTTTTAGTGCACTAGTTACTCTTATGACATTATCACATACAATGTTACATAGAAGATCAATCATGATGTGATAAGAAATTTATTAATATTGAAAACAATGCATATAATTTATCACAAATAAAACATAATTTGGATCTAGGGCACCAACTATAATAGACTCCCACTTTCACTAGATCCAACTATTAATGACCATTAGTATGCTAGCTCTCACATGATATAACTTCCTTTCTTAAGATAGTACTTTAGTAAAGGGTTCTTCCATGTCATCTTCCATACATATTCTACTCAGTAAAACATCACCCATCTGATAAAAATCCCTCAACTGTTAATAATTAAAGATTACGTTTGTTTCTATTGATGTGACCTTTTCCCTTCATAAAAATCAACAACTACAGTATTATCACAATACATTATGAAAGAGTATTTACGGCTAGGTACCACATCACGCCCTAAGAAAAAGATCTGAATCTAGATGGCTTCATTATAATATGCTATGTACTCGAACTCCATGGTAGAATTAGCTAAAACATGCTAATTTAAACTCTTCCAGCTCACAGCTCTGCCGTTGAGATAAAAACATATCATGATTGTGACATTAGATCATTCTGATATGTCTGCAAACTAGCATCAGCATACCCTCTGATGAAAAGCTCCTCGTCACCTCCATACTAAATTAAAATATCGTTAGTTTATCTTATATACTTATAGATAGTCAAAAAAGAATCCCAATATTGTTCTTTTTGATCTTCTTGATATCTTCATACTATTCGTAATACATATGCAACATCAAGTCTAGTACATAACATGGAATAAGTGATTGATCATATCGATGAACTGTATGGGATCTGACTCATTCTATCATTCTCCTATAGTACTTGAGGACATATTTTCATATAAAGGTGCAATCCATGTGACACTAGAACCAATACCTTCATGTATTGGTCCATACTAAATCTATTTACTATATGGTCAATATATACACTTTGTCTTAGTCCATGTAGTCTCTAGTATATATCAAAAATGATCTTGATACCCAGATTATAGGCTACTTCACCGATGTCCTTCATGGAGAAGCACATGTTCAACTAGCATGTAATTGATTGTAAGAATGGTATGTTCTTTCCAATAAGTAATATTTCATCAATATATACTACAACAATAACAATCACATTCCCAGTAAACCTTTTGTTACATATGGCTCACAAATTGTTTTCGTGAAACAAAATTCATTTATGGATTCATCAAATCGAATGTCCCATGACCTAGATGCTTGGTTCAATCCATAATTGGACATCTCGTACATGAAAATAATTTGGAATCACCTAGGATCTCAAACCCTTTTGTTTGTGTCGTATATACATCTTCATGATGGTTCCCATTAAGGAATTATGTTTTGGCATCCATATGCGAAATCTCAAAGTCATCGTAAGCTGCTAAGGAAAATATGATTCTGATGGATTTAGACATGGAAAATTGATAAAATGATTTATAATAGTCAATTTCTTGGTGTAATTTAAACCCTTTTTCCCCCATCCATTCTTTATAGGTATATACTTTACCTTTCATGAACAGTTTCTTCTTGAATACCCATTTACACCCAATAGTAATTACCTCAACTGACACATCGAACAGAACCAAAACATGGTTCCAATACATGTATTCCATCTCATAATCCATATATTTTAGACAACATGTTGCTTATAGGCTTTATACTACCTCCTTTTAGGATAGAGTTTCATCATTTCCAACAATACTGATTCATCATCCTCGATGAATAGAAAACCATACCTTTATGGTCCCATTAACTCTCTTGAGCTCCTACATAGTACTTGTGTTTCAAGAATGACTTCTTCCATTAGGACCTGTGGGACTTGTTCCTATACCAACTCATGTATATCTTGACAAACAACTTAATCAAATTCTATATATCTGCCACTATCCTTTTTGAGGTTGTGATCCCTCTCAAGAAGGACTTTTTTCCTTGAAACCGTCACTTTTTTGTCAGAGGGGTTGTATAAGTAGTATCTCGTTGTTTACATAGGGTACCCTATAATGATAAACTTCATGGCATGGGGTTGTATTTTGTTTAATGAGAAACCCATAACAAATGCCTTTTTTCCCTTACCTTTGTATGCGATAAAATGTGCTTTTTCCACTCCATAGCTGGAAGGAAATTCTATTGTATACTTTAGTTGGTACTCTATTTAATGTGTATGACTTAGTTTTTAATGCATATCCCCAAAAGTGTAATGGAATATCCACATGACACATCATCGACCTTACCATGTCCAACAAGGTACATTTCCTCTTTTCACTAACACTACTCAACTATGGTGAATAAGGTAGTGTGATTTGAGATAGAATCCCAAACTCCCATGAAAATTCGATGAAATCATGGTTAAGATATTCTCCAACTTGATCTGAATGAAGATTATTTATCTTCTTACCAATCTGATTCTCTAAATAATTCTTGAATTCCTTGAATTTCTCAAAGGAATCAAACTTGTACTTCATTATATAAATATATCCAGATCTACTCAAGTCATTAGTAAAAGATAAGAAGAAATAATATCAATATCTTTCCTCTACTAGAAATGGTGCACGCACATCAGTGTGTACCAATCTTAAAATCTATGTGGCCTTTTCACCCTATCCACCATATAGTGGTTTGCTCATTTTCCATTGTAAACAATGGTAACATCTATTAGGTGGTTTTATCTTAGAAGAGTTTAAATATCCATCTTGGGATATCATTTTCAGGTTCTTCTTGTTTACAAGACCAAGGTAGTGATGCCACAACTAGGTTCTATATGAGTCATGCGAACTTGATTCGTTGTCAATTTCCATCACTTCATTTTCTTAACATAACACATACATACTGTTATTTAAATGTGTCATACGAGAACATATGTTTTCCTTATAAAAGAAAAAACATTTATTCCAAAACATAAAAATAAACCCATATGTATCTAAAATTGATACAAAAATAATGTTCCTGGTAACAACAACAACATAGTTACAATCATGTATAATTGAAATCATACATGTAAGAAATGAAATTTTGTTGTCCCAGATAGAAAAAAATATTCAATCTTATTCTGGAATAATACATTGGAGATCTCATATATGTCTTTTATCACCTTATCTTAATAGAGATTCCAAAGGTGAGACATCATGTTATAAGAATCAATTTCCTCATGCTACTACAAGAGCTCATCAGACATGGATGATAGCTTGAAACACTAAACATATATAGAATCATTAAAATGTTTCTCATATATGGAAACCTCTTAATCACTCATAAAATTTATGGCCAAACTGGTTATGGTTCTTCCAACACATAATGATTCCATTCATGATGAAGCATAACCTATTGGCACCATTGCCACACCTAGAAATCAGTGTCGATGGGAAGGTTTTCCTTCTTGATAATGTATCGTGTGATATGTTTGATTTTATTTTTGATGATGTGTCTACAAATAATATGAGCATAATTTTAGTACTTTATCTGATAAAATTTATACAAATAAATAAATATTATATATAACAGTATCCCACTATTTTATCAAAACCCAACAGCCCTCGCCATTGGCTTTAAAATATCATATTTCTTGGATATTCTAATGGTAAGGATCCATATTCCTTTTTCATTACACCAAATTTGGCTGGTCCACAATCTTGAATGGTTTTAAGTAGGAATTCCAAATTCCAACAGCATTAACATACATTTCCTTGATCATTTGAGTGGACTCCCCAATCCTAAAATCATTAATTTAGATTTCCTCAACATTTGCCTCTCAGTTACACTAAATCATTTTTTGGAAGTAATCACTTGATGTCAACCAAATTAAACCAACTGAAAACCCCAAATTATAATTCACCGATAATTGAAACCACCCCATCATTGGCTGGTTAATCAATTTGATCTATGGTTCAATTCTAACCAAAGTAATGAAAGTCTATACCGACATGATATTTTATTGGGGGATTTTATCCTTTATGTGTAAATTCACAATTATTATCTTTTCACATAATTTATATTATTAAGTGGGATTACATAAGTGATTAAATAGGTATTTTGATAATATTTAATCATAAGCATATTTATTTTAGTTCCATATTTGCATGATTTTTAATTTTTTAATTATGTGATTATGATAAAACAACCATAAAAAAATACCATGAAACTGACAGAACTAAAATAAAGTATATGATAATGGTCTTATTATAATAGTTATTTTACCTAGTGCTTGATAAAGTAATTGTTTTCCAAGGGGAGAAACACATTGAACCATTTAATTTTCATGATTAGAGCTTTCCACTTTTCCACCATTGTATATACATGGATTGGTTTTTCCTGGGATCCAAACATGAAATTCCTCCGCTATATTGTGAGAATCATCAATTAAATATGATTTTACTAACATGTAGATGATGGGTAAATGAGGGTTTACATAAAAGAAACCATTGGTATTTTGGCCCTGTATATTAATACAGAGAGAAGGCATGCACGAAAATAATTTAATAATAAATTATAAGGAACCGAATCACCTAAAAAATGTGGTCTATCTCATGATCATCGACATGAACGAAACAAATTAAGCATTTAATAAAACTTACATTCAGGTCCATAATGGTTTTTATTTAAGATAAATCTCACTTGAATCAATTAATTATTATCATTAATTAATCAATGATTTTATATTAAACATTTTGAAATTTCCTTGATATTCTCATCCATTATAATTTTAAACAAATTAATAAATTCATTTAAAATTAGCTTTGTACATAACTTGTACCTTGTTGGAAACCAAGTGAATACCTATCCAAAAGTACCCAACATGTATTATACTTTTATACACATTATTCATTGTGTCAGATAGCATGCACAGAGAATAATGAATGCAGTACATTTAAAACATGATGTGAAGTTTATGAATATTATGTAGATGTTAATAAAACATATATATGTCACGACCCGGCCCTAACAGGGCTCGAGCCGCAACTACCCCAAACTCGCCTCCATAGGCCAAGGGCTGGTGACAAGCGCTGAAGTATAAACAACTTGGGGAGGCATTTTTCTGAGTACCTGAACACGCACACACACAGCACAATCAATGCAAGAGTGCAGAGTAAAAGAAAAAGACAAGTAATGAAAAGTACCAACTGCTATAAATAATCATAAGAATGCATCGACCTCTAAACAATAAAAAGTAAAGTTGAAAAGAAAAGGGAAAAAACAGATGACCAACTAGAAAAGTTCCACAACCCGACAATAGGTAAACAAAATAAACTACGGGAAGGGTCTCCCACCTGGAACCTTACTACGACCACCACACATGGTCCAAGATCCCGAACTCTTATGCTCCACTGAAGTCACGACCAACCTGTCTGTCGTCTGCAAGGGCACGCCAAGTGCGGCCAAAGCCGAAGAAGGGGTGACTATAAAAATACTCAGTAGGATACCTCAAAGGATCGAGGGAGCAACAAAGGAGGTACTGAAGGGTGAGCAGTAGAGAGAACTGAGAATAGTACAAGAATACAACAATGATTGTAGTGAAGAGTATAGTAGAGAGTCCATCTCAACCCAACAAAAGAAAGGAGGTAGACTCGTCCAAACACAAGGATCTGGAAACGGTGAGAAGATCAGCTTCTCTTCGATTCATTGCTACCTATAGCAGGAGATTAGACTCGTCCCACCATGAGAAGCTAGACATAGAAAGCATGTGGCATACCCCGCGCGTCTTCGCCTCTCCTGGAGGGAGAGTAACCAAGCCCAAGAAGTGGGTACTGAAACAAGGTTTATACATATTCATATGATCTGTCGAGAAGCTTGAACAAAACCATAAGGGGATCCCTATCTCGTAGCTCAGCCCAATAAATGTGAGTCACCAACAGTCCCAGAACTAAACACCATTGATGCCCTGCATCCCGCATGTCTGCCCCGAACTACAAGTCAAAGGGCTCAAATCACCAAACCTCAACTCTATCCGCTTTGTGTGGCACTGACTCACCCGCACAGTTTTGGGTCACATCTCAAGGATGCGTCTCGGTGGGGAAAAGCACCCATCGTACTTGAGTGTTCCAGGTTATGTCAAACCACACCTCGTCGCCGCCCCGTAGTTGAGAGGCCTCCTCAAAGACAAGGTTGTTCCATCACTGACCCATACAACCAAGGGTCCCGCTTCGGTAATCACGGAGGAAAGCCACAAACTGGCCTAGTAGAAAGGACTGAGTCTGGAATATCAATGGATGTCCCATTGCCCGACCCTACTGGAGGGTAATTCATAATATGATATCGGGTGACCCGCTTCCCAACCCTGCTGGAGGGTAAACCATAATACATCATCAGGAGACCCACTGCCCAGCCCTGTGCGAGGGTAAACTTGGAATAAGTCATCAGGCGACCCACTGCCCAGCCGTGCTAGAGGGTAGACCTGGAATAAGTCGAAGGGTGACCCACTGCCCAGCCCTGTTGGAGGGTAAACCCGGAATAAGACGAAGAGCGACCCACTGCCCATCCCTGCTGGAGGGTAGACCCTCATGATTCGTCGGGTGACCCACTTCCTAGTCTCTGCTAGATGGTAAACCCTAAACATGTTGACGAGCGACCCACTACTCATCCCTGCTGAAGTGTAGACCTGGAACTAGACGATGGGTGGCCCACTACCCAGCCCTGCTGGAGGGTAGACCCTAAGAGGTCGTCGGGTGACCCACTGCCCAGTCTCTTCTAGAGGGTAGACCTTATGAGAAGTCTACGGGTGACCCACTGCCCATCCCCTCTAGAGGGTAAACCTGTAACTTCACTGACCATCCCTACTAGATGGTATAACACTGGCCAACTGAGCAATGAGTGGGTAACGCACAACCACCCAACTCCAGAACAACTCACCCAAAAGGGGTTCAACGCCTGTCCCATCACTGGGAGTCACTAGCACTGCTACTGGTTGATCCATCGAGAATGAAACTAGGGGTGACCACTCAACCTTACTTTTGAATCAAACAAGCACAGAGGGACCCTCTATGTCGTGAGAGGTCAAAGTATGCAAAGAAAAACCCAGCACGCACATGGGGCCCACACGCCGCGTGGCCCCATCTCATCCCCAGCCAAGCGTACAAACGTTCTCAGGTACAAACATCCCCAACGTGTACCTCCAAGCATTCCCGTATACTCCCAGAGTATACCACGTCTCCAGTCCTGAGGCTATCGTACACAAGGCACCCAACGTTAACGTGAAGCCGTAACGTAACAACTCCAACCTACCACCCCAACGGCTGAGGCACAGCCAACCACATCTCGTTAAGCATAACTTCACTCACACGAGAGTGCATGCGATCACACGCCAAGGGTTCTCTGCTAATGCCATAGGAAGAACCACCACTGGGGTACCATTTATATTTCCACATTTAAATTAGATCTTGAAGGAGTCTCCATACATCCAAACGGATCACACCATTGTAATCCTTGTAGAGAAAAATGCGGGATAGACGACTTACTCGCCCGAAACGGTCAACCAGTGAAAAAGGTACAATTCACCATAACCAACCCGTGTGGGGCCCACCTCAAGATCCCGAAACTGAAAAAACGGATCAAACCACTGTGATTCCCTCAGAAAAACACACAGGATGGAATACTCAATCACCCAAAATGAACACCTGGTGAAAAAGGTACTATTCACCGTAGCCGGGTCGAGTGGGAACCACACCACGTCCCCGAAAAAAGTTAGGCTAGGTGCACCATCACAATGCTCTCAAAAAATCACATCAAAGGCACTACTCACATGAGTGGAATGGGTATCCGGAGAAAAATATGCATTTCGGCTTACCGCGCACGAGCGGTACCACGCGGGACCTGCTCCCCGATCCCGAAGCGCAGCCAACGGATCACACCGTTGCGATCCACTCGAAAAAGTACACAAGATGGAATATTCACTTGTCTAAAATGGTTGCCCAGTGATAGAGGTGGAAACATCACCGTCAACGCCCAAATGAAACTCGGGCGGCCCGCACCATCATGCCGAATTAGAGCGGGCAGATTGTGCCATTGCAATGCCCTCGGAAAAACACCCAAAAACGACTGCTCGCACGACCAGAACGGACATCCGATGAAAATGTCATGAAACGATGCTCAAAACTAGAAAGACGGGCCGTGGGGCCCATGCCTCAACTTTGGTCTTAATTCTCGAAACCACCCTGGAAATCTCCTCCCCGGCTCCAGGGTCCCAACGCCACTGACGGCTCTCAAAACGGACATCGGACGCGTCTGCACCGTTCAAAACAAGAACTCCCGGAAAAAACATCAAACCACTTAACATCGTGTCATGCCCCGAGCCCCTCATTTCAGGAATAAAAAATTCCTGAAACCAACTCAAAACGTTCGAATTGATGCAAGGTCCATGCTGCCGCTGACGGCATGCAAAACGGACATCCGTAGCTAAAGATACGGGCGTCCGAAGATAGAAGGGGAGAACCCCTTGGGCCGGACCAGCGCAGTCCGTCCGGTCCGCCCTGCTTGGGCCGGCCCGCAACGGCCGGCCCGCTGAGCCCGTGGCCTAGGTGCTGCATGCGGCCCGCTATCACCCAACCTTCCAGAATGGCCGGTCCTGCTGCCACCACGCGGAGACATGCGGTTTGCGGGTCTCTGTCCGCCGTGGTCGCGCCGCGACCCAGGTCGCCTCCCCATACCTGCGAGCTCGGCCCACCGCGCCGTCGCGCTGAAGAGCAGCCGCCGCCTGCCGCCGTCAAGACCGCCACCTGCCCAGCCGAGGATCCTGCTCACACCGAATCCAGACCACCGCTGTCGAGGGACCCCCGCCGCCTGGAGCCACGGCGCGCCGCCGCCTGGACCGCCGGACCCTCGCCGGAATCTTCAAAAAACCTGCGAACTTCGCCGGACCGCTGCGGCCTCCTCCGAACTCGGATTTCAATTCCAAAAGATGCATTGGAAAGATAATAAAATATACTATGCATCCATGGGTTTTTTTAGAATATCAAACACTAATTTAACTCTACAATTGGGATTCAAAGGGGGGTTCGGGATTTAAAACTCAAACGAACACCGCCTACCTCTTGGGCGTAGCCCGATGCTTCGCCATTGACCCGTCGGAGTGGCCGCACCTCGCCAGAGTCTCCTTGCTGGAGACGCCTCACCGGAGTGGAGGAGGAGAGGGGATAGTCTTTCCAGCGGAGGTGGAAATGAGGGAGACGAGAGGGGGGGTTAGGTTAATTAAATAAATTAACTAACTTAAACACCCTCATGCGGCCCCGTACCCGAACTCCTGACGGGGTCAGGATTTAGCCTCCCATAGGCTAACAACCACGCTCTAAACGCAACGACGGTCTCATAATTTTAATCCATGTCCCCATTCAAAATTTATTAGGTTTAACATCTGAAGCTGCTAAATTACGAAAATGCCCCTAGGGCCATTTTTCACAGACGGCCCGCGCCCGCAAAACTTATACCCCCCCCTAGGGTAAACGGCACGTTCTAGAATCAATGGTGCTCTCAGTTTTTCAACATGAGCTACCGTTTAAGAGATACTTTAGTTTCACCATTAAAAAAATAAATTAATTAAATAATGTATTCTTTTGATGTTCTGAAAGCGATCGAGGGGTCCAAACATCACGCGCCAACATGATTTATGTCGTTCCTAGGGTAAACACCCAATTACGGACCCATCTGTACACTTGGATCTCTGATCCGAAGCACCGTTTAGGACTTCTCTAATTTATTTGGTGTTTCCAGTGTTAACGCACTAATAAATTAATTCTGGCCACTCTGGGGCTTGGAATCGCACGCCGTCTGTAGAGACCCGAAGCCTAACGTACATGAACATTACATTTCTTTTGTGGAATACTTAGTACATAACAAAAACACACACACAAGGATCGTAATAGTTTAGTGTCTTTGGAAACTCGTAACGTAATCTTCTAATCGTGGTGAAAGATCTTCAATATCTCCCATAAAGATATTCCCTTTTTTTTACCTAAAAACCTTTCTTTATATCCTGGGGAAAAGAAAACATAAAAGGGTGAGCTCAAATGCTCAGTAAGGGTAAACAAACGAAATATCAATCACATCATATACATAAGAACATAGCTTTTGGAAATCTTAACCTGCAAAAGAGCTCATAATATCATAACATGGGATAAATCATAGAAGTGAAAATGAGATCCCCATAATCATAACATAAAAATTGAAACTTTGTGGCATGCACACATAATCATGGAAAATCATTTCTTGTTAGTCATGACTCATTGCCAAGACTATCTTAGTGGACAAAGTCCCTTTCTGAACCGAGTTCACTCCTCGTTTCAGTCCTGTATCACTGAACCGAAATAATCTTCCGTTCCAGCCATGTCTATCTCATGAGATATAAAATCTTTACCCAATGCATTGGAGGGAGATATAGGTCCCACCCATCTTATAATGAATCATTTCTTATGTGTGCCACATAATCATAAAACATACATCATCACATAACACATGTAACAAAAATTGGATTCTTGAAACATCATGACATCATAAATCAATTCATATAAGATAAAGGAATTCATAAAAATAATTCCATCACAACATGAACAAATCAATTTAATAATAGGGATAAAAACAGAACCCTTTATTATCTTAGATGGAAAATCATTTTGATAAAACACTGGAACTCCATTCTTGAGGAAAATATCCTTTCTTCTTAAAAAACATTTTTTCCTTTCATAACATGTCATACAACTTTAAAATAAAAGAAGTTGATTAAAAATAAACATGAAAACTTGTAAAGGAAGATTTTTGGAAACAATGTTTTAAAAATCCATTCATGCCGTATAAGTTAAAAAAAACATTCTTCGTACTTTTGTCGGAAAGTCAAAAAGTACCTCGTATGAAAAACGACAAAAGATTCCTTTCATATCTTTTACAAAAAAAAACTTACCGAAGGGTAAAATTGGATATAAACTATTGTAGAAGGATGGAAATAATATTACATATTGAGGGAACATGTATGTGGATGATAAAATACACCCCAGTAATTACCAAAGTAAATACAATCTCGGATAAAAGTGAGATTGTGATATTTCCCTTACCTTAGGTCCGACTTGCTTTGTAAGTGTCCGAACCTCCTGTATAATGATTTAAATCATGTTATTGACTTATTACAGAATCATATTCATGGTTATGATATCATATATGGTTCACTTATGACATTATATTACCCGTTCTTTTGTAAATTCCATGTTAAAGAAGCGTTTTGGGTAAAATCGTTTCATTTATCGTAGGTGTTTTGACTTGTTGTTATTGACATCATTATTACTTATATCATGATTTACTTACTTCCAGAATATAAAATATGATTTATATATCATATATATTCAGTATATATATATATAATAGGTAGATAAATAAAATGAAAAACACCGTTCATGGAGACGGTAGTCCGTACGTACGCATGAACGTTGTTTTCCTTTCCTTATTGTCTTGAAATGGAAGTAAGTAGATGACATACATATGTATATATATACATAAATCCAGTAGATTTATAATGTCATATATTTAATTATTATTTCTTATATATACTTTATAATCATTCTTAAATGGTTAACATGGAGAATGAATCTCATCGCGTTGTGGAGACGGTAGTCCGTACGTACGCACGAGCGATGATATCATTTCTATAAATATTGAATTGAATTGGAGTGGATTATAAAATATATCAGAATCAATATGATGTTGTAATAACTATGTATAGTTATTCTTTACACCATTATACCCATCCATGTAAGGTGGTGGTGGAAATTAGATTACACCACGGCGTGGAGACGGTATTCCGTACGTACGCACGCGCGGTGATTTCTTTTTCCGTAGGATGGATAGATGGTGAAATAGGGTTGTTTCATACTTATAATAACATATCAGTATATGAGTGATACTGATTTTATTACTTCATAATGAAACAACCTAAGAAGAAGAAGTGGAAGAAGAAATAAAGATGAAAGAATTGGTAACGGTAATTACCTCTTCTTTGAAGTGCCTCTTTGAGACCTCCTCTTAGGGCACTAGAATTGGTCTTTGAGGAAGACCATAACCTCTAGTATGTTTCTAGGGAAGTGGAGAAGATATTTTGGCAGGGGTTGGCCGAGCTTGAGTGCTCAAATTGGTGTGAGGAGGAGGGGGAGGAGGTGTCCTTTTATAGGGGAGGAGAGGGGCAACTTAGGAATATCTCAAAATATTATTTTATATTAAAGTCAAAATCGGTTTATAATGGTTCCAAAGGGTCTTATTTCAAAGCTAAAGTGGGGATGGGTCTAAATCCTATCAACCAATAGAATTTAGACAAGTTTAGGATATTATTTTAACCTTATCAATTAAATTTAACTCTAAGTTAAATAATTTAACTTTTACCATGTCTTTTTGTTTTCTTTCACTATATGGTTAATAAACTTACTCTAACATGCCAAACGAACCCCAAATTGTTTATTATTAATATATATATCCTTATCTAAGTCATTTGGCCGAACCTTAGATTTTTAGGAATACAATAACAATTAATAATATAATATTTGATTTAAAAACTATTTTGTGTCAATTTTGACACTATTTGATATATGATTTTTGTGAAAGTCATAACAGAATTAAATGTTCGAACCAAGTTGATTAAATCAACATTAATATATCATAGTAACCTAGAAAATTATTGTAATTCATAAAAAATCCCAAATTACATTTATTTTGGTGTTTATAACATCAATTATGTCAATATTTCATTAATAAGATAATTACTGCATCATCGTTGTGTCATAAATAAATTAAATTATTTGATGTCTAAAAATTAAAAATAAAATACCATCATGTAGGAAATCGTTTTATCTTTCTAATGAATATTTACAATCGAATTTATCTTATGTATAACCCCATATTAAAAATGATTTACTTATTAAACTTTGATTTTAACTATTTTAACCTTTCTTTAAATAAATTAATAATAAATGTCCTAATCTAATCCAAGTGAGCCTAAATGGTCATATTTTATTCCTAAGTTTGTTTTTGGTCGAATTACACTTGGCCAATAGAATTAGGACATGTGTTAGGGTAATATTAATATCATATTTACCCTTAGTTACCCTATTTACTATTAACCGCGGTAAAAAAGTAAAAAGTTACTATTCACCAAAAAATTATTTTCATCTCATTGAACCACATTTTAGTCCTTGATATTAACCGTGTCTCTCGGATTTTCGAAATTCCAATCACAGAAGCGGTAAAATTAAGTTTTATGCAAAATTCAGTTTTTAACCTACCACTTAGTGGTTTCACTATTCATCAAAAAATGAATGTTTTCAGAAAAATACCAAAATTTCACCCTAGGCTAATTTCGATATTCCGAATCCAAAAATGAAGTTCATTTTGAAAAATAAGATTTATAGAATTTTAAAAAGTGGTTATTACTATTCATAACGGGTAGTTTTAATAATATTTTAATAGCATATCGTTGTTTAGTGAAACTCGGTATTGCGTATTACACACGCTATCGAGGAAGGTCGTGATTGCGTGTAATGTAAGGCAAGTCAAGGATGCGTGTTGTGCAAGCTCCTTTTGGTGTAGCGTACAACACAAGACTTTAATAAAATTAAAAAGAATATTTTTTATAAAATTTTGGGCTGTTACATTCTACCCCCCTTAAAATGAATTTCGCCCCCGAAATTCGTCGGGGTTATAAATGGTTTACTATTCGAAAGTTTCTTTAATAGAAACCCACATCGTAAAAAGGAATATCAAAACCAATCTTTAAAAACAAAAGTATGAAACGTAATGGTTACCCAAATAAACTAATCATTGGGTTTCTACATAGGTGAAAATATGGATATGGAAGAGAAATCTAACCATCATGTTCTGATGGAGAGTGGTAGAGAACATGGCTATGGAAAAGCCAGTAATCACAAATCCATAGATTTGTGATGATATGAGGTACCATCTGATTCTACAGGTATAAGATCACTAGGACAACATTTTTGGTTTTCAAGATCATTTCCCTAAAGTTGAAAATTTGCTTAAAATAAATACTTACTTTATTTTGGTACAATCTCACTTTTGTTCGTTCCTTGAACAATTTCTACTTCATCTCTTAAATAAATGAAGTTGAATTTGTTATTTGTGAAGTGTTAGCAGATTATGTGATAGAATGATGGGTCATTGCATCTTTCTCAAACAAAAGGTTAGAAAAAGTTATTAAATATACATATGTCATTCTATAGTGAGATTAATCACATATGGTTCCTAAAATGGACTTATACTTCATATATCATACTGCTTAATATAATAAAACTAGTTTCTACTAAACAGGGACTTCCTGTAGGCCAGTGGTAGGCAATAAAGGCCAGTCGCACTTCGGTTGTGGGTTCGATTCCTACAGCCTTGTCCGAAGCGATGGGCTGTCGCCCGTCCTGCAGGTTGTCCTTTTTCTAAAACTACGTTACTATAACATCCCATCAATAATATCGAAAATCTTCTATCCTTAAACAATACTAACTTATGTCCAACATAATCCAGTCTAATCTTTAGGCTTATACATAATACTGCAGTCCACTCTCATAATATAGTGACAACGATTACCAGAGATTTAATACTGTCATTGATCCCCACATATCATAAGATATGTCTTGTTGGTCACATTCAAAGCATTCAAAGTCCTTAATCATGTATTCTCTTGAATACCCATTGAACCTTAATGAAAACATGAATGCAGTTACCAAAATCCTCAAAATTCTATATACTCAAACCATGATATCACTTAGTCCTTATATCAATCATGAGCTCATGAATACTATCAAACATTTAATTTTCTCCTTATCCCTTCATTATGCGCATATCATCCACTTTCCAAAAAAAATATCTGAATAACCTTTCATTGTTACTCATACCATTCATCATAAACTTTCAAAACTTAAGGAAAGACAACAGTGTAACAATCCTTAGATGTCTTTTTATTCTATAGTACAACATTACACTTGATAAACATGTAATCATTCCACTACCTTCTTAAACCATTGACCGAGCTTCAATAATTCTTTCATCTCACATATCATTTGTAGTCTCTTCATCATCATCCACATAAATACTACCCATATGACCATACTGATTCTCTTCATGAGTCTTTCCCTTAGGGCATTTGTTTGCATAATGCCCATACATTCCACATTTAAAACACTTAACCATTTTTGATGTCATAGCAATACCATTATCCTCATCCATGGTGTTAACCGACCCTTTTCCTTTGCACTTACTTGCTTTGTGTCCTTCTTTTCCACACCCAAAGCATCTTCCAGTTCCCTTGAAACATTCTCCTTGATGCCTCTTCCCACATGATTTACATAGGGGAAATTGAACTTTCTTTCCTCTATGATCATCATGGAACTCCATCTTTCTCTTATTAGTCGAGTCAGGAAACTTACCAAATTTTACTTTATTGATCATGTTGTGAGATTGCTGATTCGGCATAATAATGATGTTTGGAAATCCAAATCCCATTTCATTTGGTTGCTCATGAAGAATATCATTCCATTGTCCATCATATCCTCCATTATTGTGAATCATCTTGTTTCCAGCCATTTTCTAAAACCCAAACAGAATAGTGTTAGATGCAAAAATCGTAATAAAGGGGGAGTAACTTAAATATCTATCATCTTTGGTTTAATCTAATATCGTTACCATAGTTCTAGAACTATATCCTATACGTATACTTATCCTTAGGGGCATCCCTAGACATACCTTAGAAATATCTCTAGGGATCTCACTAACGTTTTCGCATCCTAGTTTCCAAAGGTTGACTAAACCTTTCCTCTGATACCAACTGTAGAGACCCGAAGCCTAACGTACATGAACATTACATTTCTTTTGCGGAATACTTAGTACATAACAAAAACACACACACAAGGATCGTAATAGTTTAGTGTCTTTGGAAACTCGGAACGTAATCTTCTAATCGTGGTGAAAGATCTTCAATATCTCCCATAAAGATCTTCCCTTTTTTTTACCTAAAAACCTTTCTTTATATCCTGGGGAAAAGAAAACATAAAAGGGTGAGCTCAAATGCTCAGTAAGGGTAAACAAAAGAAATATCAATCACATCATATACATAAGAACATAGCTTTTGGAAATCTTAACCTGCAAAAGAGCTCATAATATCATAACATGGGATAAATCATAGAAGTGAAAATGAGATCCCCATAATCATAACATAAAACTTGAAACATTGTGGCATGCACACATAATCATGGAAAATCATTTCTTGTTAGTCATGACTCATTTCCAAGACTATCTTAGTGGACAAAGTCCCTTTCTGAACCGAGTTCACTCCTCGTTTCAGTCCTGTATCACTGAACCGAAATAACCTTCCGTTCCAGCCATGTCTATATCATGAGATATAAAATCTTTACCCAATGCATTGGAGGGAGATATAGGTCCCACCCATCTTATAATGAATCCTTTCATATGTGTGCCACATAATCATAAAACATACATCATCACATAACACATGTAACAAAAATGGGATTCTTGAAACATCATGACATCATAAATCAATTCATATAAGATAAAGGAATTCATAAAAATAATTCCATCACAACATGAACAAATCAATTTAATAATAGGGATAAAAACAGAACCCTTTATTATCTTAGATGGAAAATCATTTTGATAAAACACTGGAACTCCATTCTTGAGGAAAATATCCTTTCTTCTTAAAAAACATTTTTTCCTTTCATAACATGTCATACAACTTTAAAATAAAAGAAGTTGATTAAAAATAAACTTGAAAACTTGTAAAGGAATCTTTTTGGAAACAATGTTTTAAAAATCCATTCATGCCGTATAAGTTAAAAAAAACATTCTTCGTACTTTTGTCGGAAAGTCAAAAAGGACCTCGTATGAAAAACGACAAAAGATTCCTTTCATATCTTTTACAAAAAAAAACTTACCGAAGGGTAAAATTGGATATAAACTATTGTAGAAGGATGGAAATAATATTACATATTGAGGGAACATGGATGTGGATGATAAAATACACCCCAGTAATTACCAAAGTAAATACAATCTCGGATAAAAGTGAGATTGTGATATTTCCCTTACCTTAGGTCCGACTTGCTTTGTAAGTGTCCGAACCGCCTGTATAATGATTTAAATCATGTTATTGACTTATTACAGAATCATATTCATGGTTATGATATCATATATGGTTCACTTATGACATTATATTACCCGTTCTTTTGTAAATTCCATGTTAAAGAAGCTTTTTGGGTAAAATCGTTTCATTTATCGTAGGTGTTTTGACTTGTTGTTCTTGAAATCATTATTACTTATATCATGATTTACTTACTTCCAGAATATAAAATATTATTTATATATCATATATATTCAGTATATATATATATATAATAGGTAGATAAATAAAATGAAAAACACCGTTCATGGAGACGGTAGTCCGTACGTACGCATGAACGTTGTTTTCCTTTCCTTATTGTCTTGAAATGGAAGTAAGTAGATGACATACATATGTATATATATACATAAATCCAGTAGCTTTATAATGTCATATATTTAATTATTATTTCTTATATATACTTTATAATCATTCTTAAATGGTTAACATGGAGAATGAATCTCATCGCGTTGTGGAGACGGTAGTCCGTACGTACGCACGAGCGATGATATCATTTCTATAAATATTGAATTGAATTGGAGTGGATTATAAAATATATCAGAATCAATATGATGTTGTAATAACTATGTATAGTTATTCTTTACACCATTATACCCATCCATGTAAGGTGGTGGTGGAAAATAGATTACACCACGGCGTGGAGACGGTATTCCGTACGTACGCACGCGCGGTGATTTCTTTTTCCGTAGGATGGATAGATGGTGAAATAGGGTTGTTTCATACTTATAATAACATATCAGTATATGAGTGATACTGATTTTATTACTTCATAATGAAACAACCTATGAAGAAGAAGTGGAAGAAGAAATAAAGATGAAAGAATTGGTAACGGTAATTACCTCTTCTTTGAAGTGCCTCTTTGAGACCTCCTCTTAGGGAACTAGAATTGGTCTTTGAGGAATACCATAACCTCTAATATGTTTCTAGGGAAGTGGAGAAGATATTTTGTCAGGGGTTGGCCGAGCTTGAGTGCTCAAATTGGTGTGAGGAGGAGGGGGAGGAGGTGTCCTTTTATAGGGGAGGAGAGGGGCAACTTAGGAATATCTCAAAATATTATTTTATATTAAAGTCAAAATCGGTTTATAATGGTTCCAAAGGGTCTTATTTCAAAGCTAAAGTGGGGATGGGTCGAAATCCTATCAACCAATAGAATTTAGACAAGTTTAGGATATTATTTTAACCTTATCAATTAAATTTAACTCTAAGTTAAATAATTTAACTTTTACCATGTCTTTTTGTTTTCTTTCACTATATGGTTAATAAACTTTCTATAACATGCCAAACGAACCCCAAATTGTTTATTATTAATATATATATCCTTATCGAAGTCATTTGGCCGAAACTTAGATTTTTAGGAATACAATAACAATTAATAATATAATATTTGATTTAAAAACTATTTTGTGTCAATTTTGACACTATTTGATATATGATTTTTGTAAAAGTCATAACAGAATTAAATGTTCGAACCAAGTTGATTCAATCAACATTAATATATCATAGTAACCTAGAAAATTATTTTAATTCATAAAAAATCCCAAATTACATTTATTTTGGTGTTTATAACATCAATTATGTCAATATTTCATTAATAAGATAATTACTGCATCATCGTTGTGTCATAAATAAATTAAATTATTTGATGTCTAAAAATTAAAAATAAAATACCATCATGTAGGAAATCGTTTTATCTTTCTAATGAATATTTAAAATCGAATTTATCTTATGTATAACCCCATATTAAAAATGATTTACTTATTAAACTTTGATTTTAACTATTTTAACCTTTCTTTAAATAAATTAATAATAAATGTCCTAATCTAATCCAAGTGAGCCTAAATGGTCATATTTTATTCCTAAGTTTGTTTTTGGTCGAATTACACTTGGCCAATAGAATTAGGACATGTGTTAGGGTAATATTAATATCATATTTACCCTTAGTTACCCTATTTACTATTAACCGCGGTAAAAAAGTAAAAAGTTACTATTCACCAAAAAATTATTTTCATCTCATTGAACCACATTTTAGTCCTTGATATTAACCGTGTCTCTCGGATTTTCGAAATTCCAATCACAGAAGCGGTAAAATTAAGTTTTATGCAAAATTCAGTTTTTAACCTACCACTTAGTGGTTTCACTATTCATCAAAAAATGAATGTTTTCAGAAAAATACCAAAATTTCACCCTAGGCTAATTTCGATATTCCGAATCCAAAAATGAAGTTCATTTTGAAAAATAAGATTTATAGAATTTTAAAAAGTGGTTATTACTATTCATAACGGGTAGTTTTAATAATATTTTAATAGCATATCGTTGTTTAGTGAAACTCGGTATTGCGTATTACACACGCTATCGAGGAAGGTCGTGATTGCGTGTAATGTAAGGCAAGTCAAGGATGCGTGTTGTGCAAGCTCCTTTTGGTGTAGCGTACAACACAAGACTTTAATAAAATTAAAAAGAATATTTTTTATAAAATTTTGGGCTGTTACATTCTACCCCCCTTAAAATGAATTTCGCCCCCGAAATTCGTCGGGGTTATAAATGGTTTACTATTCGAAAGTTTCTTTAATAGAAACCCACATCGTAAAAAGGAATATCAAAACCAATCTTTAAAAACAAAAGTATGAAACGTAATGGTTACCCAAATAAACTAATCATTGGGTTTCTACATAGGTGAAAATATGGATATGGAAGAGAAATCTAACCATCATGTTCTGATGGAGAGTGGTAGAGAACATGGCTATGGAAAAGCCAGTAATCACAAATCCATAGATTTGTGATGATATGAGGTACCATCTGATTCTACAGGTATAAGATCACTAGGACAACATTTTTGGTTTTCAAGATCATTTCCCTAAAGTTGAAAATTTGCTTAAAATAAATACTTACTTTATTTTGGTACAATCTCACTTTTGTTCGTTCCTTGAACAATTTCTACTTCATCTCTTAAATAAATGAAGTTGAATTTGTTATTTGTGAAGTGTTAGCAGATTATGTGATAGAATGATGGGTCATTGCATCTTTCTCAAACAAAAGGTTAGAAAAAGTTATTAAATATACATATGTCATTCTATAGTGAGATTAATCACATATGGTTCCTAAAATGGACTTATACTTCATATATCATACTGCTTAATATAATAAAACTAGTTTCTACTAAACAGGGACTTCCTGTAGGCCAGTGGTAGGCAATAAAGGCCAGTCGCACTTCGGTTGTGGGTTCGATTCCTACAGCCTTGTCCGAAGCGATGGGCTGTCGCCCGTCCTGCAGGTTGTCCTTTTTCTAAAACTACGTTACTATAACATCCCATCAATAATATCGAAAATCTTCTATCCTTAAACAATACTAACTTATGTCCAACATAATCCAGTCTAATCTTTAGGCTTATACATAATACTGCAGTCCACTCTCATAATATAGTGACAACGATTACCAGAGATTTAATACTGTCATTGATCCCCACATATCATAAGATATGTCTTGTTGGTCACATTCAAAGCATTCAAAGTCCTTAATCATGTATTCTCTTGAATACCCATTGAACCTTAATGAAAACATGAATGCAGTTACCAAAATCCTCAAAATTCTATATACTCAAACCATGATATCACTTAGTCCTTATATCAATCATGAGCTCATGAATACTATCAAACATTTAATTTTCTCCTTATCCCTTCATTATGCGCATATCATCCACTTTCCAAAAAAAATATCTGAATAACCTTTCATTGTTACTCATACCATTCATCATAAACTTTCAAAACTTAAGGAAAGACAACAGTGTAACAATCCTTAGATGTCTTTTTATTCTATAGTACAACATTACACTTGATAAACATGTAATCATTCCACTACCTTCTTAAACCATTGACCGAGCTTCAATAATTCTTTCATCTCACATATCATTTGTAGTCTCTTCATCATCATCCACATAAATACTACCCATATGACCATACTGATTCTCTTCATGAGTCTTTCCCTTAGGGCATTTGTTTGCATAATGCCCATACATTCCACATTTAAAACACTTAACCATTTTTGATGTCATAGCAATACCATTATCCTCATCCATGGTGTTAACCGACCCTTTTCCTTTGCACTTACTTGCTTTGTGTCCTTCTTTTCCACACCCAAAGCATCTTCCAGTTCCCTTGAAACATTCTCCTTGATGCCTCTTCCCACATGATTTACATAGGGGAAATTGAACTTTCTTTCCTCTATGATCATCATGGAACTCCATCTTTCTCTTATTAGTCGAGTCAGGAAACTTACCAAATTTTACTTTATTGATCATGTTGTGAGATTGCTGATTCGGCATAATAATGATGTTTGGAAATCCAAATCCCATTTCATTTGGTTTCTCATGAAGAATATCATTCCATTGTCCATCATATCCTCCATTATTGTGAATCATCTTGTTTCCAGCCATTTTCTAAAACCCAAACAGAATAGTGTTAGATGCAAAAATCGTAATAAAGGGGGAGTAACTTAAATATCTATCATCTTTGGTTTAATCTAATATCGTTACCATAGTTCTAGAACTATATCCTATACGTATACTTATCCTTAGGGGCATCCCTAGACATACCTTAGAAATATCTCTAGGGATCTCACTAACGTTTTCGCATCCTAGTTTCCAAAGGTTGACTAAACCTTTCCTCTGATACCAACTGTAGAGACTCGAAGCCTAACGTACATGAACATTACATTTCTTTTGCGGAATACTTAGTACATAACAAAAACACACACACAAGGATCGTAATAGTTTAGTGTCTTTGGAAACTCGGAACGTAATCTTCTAATCGTGGTGAAAGATCTTCAATATCTCCCATAAAGATCTTCCCTTTTTTTTTACCTAAAAACCTTTCTTTATATCCTGGGGAAAAGAAAACATAAAAGGGTGAGCTCAAATGCTCAGTAAGGGTAAACAAAAGAAATATCAATCACATCATATACATAAGAACATAGCTTTTGGAAATCTTAACCTGCAAAAGAGCTCATAATATCATAACATGGGATAAATCATAGAAGTGAAAATGAGATCCCCATAATCATAACATAAAACTTGAAACATTGTGGCATGCACACATAATCATGGAAAATCATTTCTTGTTAGTCATGACTCATTTCCAAGACTATCTTAGTGGACAAAGTCCCTTTCTGAACCGAGTTCACTCCTCGTTTCAGTCCTGTATCACTGAACCGAAATAACCATCCGTTCCAGCCATGTCTATATCATGAGATATAAAATCTTTACCCAATGCATTGGAGGGAGATATAGGTCCCACCCATCTTATAATGAATCCTTTCATATGTGTGCCACATAATCATAAAACATACATCATCACATAACACATGTAACAAAAATGGGATTCTTGAAACATCATGACATCATAAATCAATTCATATAAGATAAAGGAATTCATAAAAATAATTCCATCACAACATGAACAAATCAATTTAATAATAGGGATAAAAACAGAGCCCTTTATTATCTTAGATGGAAAATCATTTTGATAAAACACTGGAACTCCATTCTTGAGGAAAATATCCTTTCTTCTTAAAAAACATTTTTTCCTTTCATAACATGTCATACAACTTTAAAATAAAAGAAGTTGATTAAAAATAAACTTGAAAACTTGTAAAGGAATCTTTTTGGAAACAATGTTTTAAAAATCCATTCATGCCGTATAAGTTAAAAAAAACATTCTTCGTACTTTTGTCGGAAAGTCAAAAAGGACCTCGTATGAAAAACGACAAAAGATTCCTTTCATATCTTTTACAAAAAAAAACCTACCGAAGGGTAAAATTGGATATAAACTATTGTAGAAGGATGGAAATAATATTACATATTGAGGGAACATGGATGTGGATGATAAAATACACCCCAGTAATTACCAAAGTAAATACAATCTCGGATAAAAGTGAGATTGTGATATTTCCCTTACCTTAGGTCCGACTTGCTTTGTAAGTGTCCGAACCTCCTGTATAATGATTTAAATCATGTTATTGACTTATTACAGAATCATATTCATGGTTATGATATCATATATGGTTCACTTATGACATTATATTACCCGTTCTTTTGTAAATTCCATGTTAAAGAAGCGTTTTGGGTAAAATCGTTTCATTTATCGTAGGTGTTTTGACTTGTTGTTCTTGAAATCATTATTACTTATATCATGATTTACTTACTTCCAGAATATAAAATATTATTTATATATCATATATATTCAGTATATATATATATATAATAGGTAGATAAATAAAATGAAAAACACCGTTCATGGAGACGGTAGTCCGTACGTACGCATGAACGTTGTTTTCCTTTCCTTATTGTCTTGAAATGGAAGTAAGTAGATGACATACATATGTATATATATACATAAATCCAGTAGCTTTATAATGTCATATATTTAATTATTATTTCTTATATATACTTTATAATCATTCTTAAATGGTTAACATGGAGAATGAATCTCATCGCGTTGTGGAGACGGTAGTCCGTACGTACGCACGAGCGATGATATCATTTCTATAAATATTGAATTGAATTGGAGTGGATTATAAAATATATCAGAATCAATATGATGTTGTAATAACTATGTATAGTTATTCTTTACACCATTATACCCATCCATGTAAGGTGGTGGTGGAAAATAGATTACACCACGGCGTGGAGACGGTATTCCGTACGTACGCACGCGCGGTGATTTCTTTTTCCGTAGGATGGATAGATGGTGAAATAGGGTTGTTTCATACTTATAATAACATATCAGTATATGAGTGATACTGATTTTATTACTTCATAATGAAACAACCTATGAAGAAGAAGTGGAAGAAGAAATAAAGATGAAAGAATTGGTAACGGTAATTACCTCTTCTTTGAAGTGCCTCTTTGAGACCTCCTCTTAGGGAACTAGAATTGGTCTTTGAGGAAGACCATAACCTCTAATATGTTTCTAGGGAAGTGGAGAAGATATTTTGGCAGGGGTTGGCCGAGCTTGAGTGCTCAAATTGGTGTGAGGAGGAGGGGGAGGAGGTGTCCTTTTATAGGGGAGGAGAGGGGCAACTTAGGAATATCTCAAAATATTATTTTATATTAAAGTCAAAATCGGTTTATAATGGTTCCAAAGGGTCTTATTTCAAAGCTAAAGTGGGGATGGGTCGAAATCCTATCAACCAATAGAATTTAGACAAGTTTAGGATATTATTTTAACCTTATCAATTAAATTTAACTCTAAGTTAAATAATTTAACTTTTACCATGTCTTTTTGTTTTCTTTCACTATATGGTTAATAAACTTACTATAACATGCCAAACGAACCCCAAATTGTTTATTATTAATATATATATCCTTATCGAAGTCATTTGGCCGAAACTTAGATTTTTAGGAATACAATAACAATTAATAATATAATATTTGATTTAAAAACTATTTTGTGTCAATTTTGACACTATTTGATATATGATTTTTGTAAAAGTCATAACAGAATTAAATGTTCGAACCAAGTTGATTCAATCAACATTAATATATCATAGTAACCTAGAAAATTATTGTAATTCATAAAAAATCTCAAATTACATTTATTTTGGTGTTTATAACATCAATTATCTCAATATTTCATTAATAAGATAATTACTGCATCATCGTTGTGTCATAAATAAATTAAATTATTTGATGTCTAAAAATTACAAATAAAATACCATCATGTAGGAAATCGTTTTATCTTTCTAATGAATATTTACAATCGAATTTATCTTATGTATAACCCCATATTAAAAATGATTTACTTATTAAACTTTGATTTTAACTATTTTAACCTTTCTTTAAATAAATTAATAATAAATGTCCTAATCTAATCCAAGTGGGCCTAAATGGTCATATTTTATTCCTAAGTTTGTTTTTGGTCGAATTACACTTGGCCAATAGAATTAGGACATGTGTTAGGGTAATATTAATATCATATTTACCCTTAGTTACCCTATTTACTATTAACCGCGGTAAAAAAGTAAAAAGTTACTATTCACCAAAAAATTATTTTCATCTCATTGAACCACATTTTAGTCCTTGATATTAACCGTGTCTCTCGGATTTTCGAAATTCCAATCACAGAAGCGGTAAAATTAAGTTTTATGCAAAATTCAGTTTTTAACCTACCACTTAGTGGTTTCACTATTCATCAAAAATTGAAAGTTTTCAGAAAAATACCAAAATTTCACCCTAGGCTAATTTCGATATTCCGAATCCAAAAATGAAGTTCATTTTGAAAAATAAGATTTATAGAATTTTAAAAAGTGGTTATTACTATTCATAACGGGTAGTTTTAATAATATTTTAATAGCATATCGTTGTTTAGTGAAACTCGGTATTGCGTATTACACACGCTATCGAGGAAGGTCGTGATTGCGTGTAATGTAAGGCAAGTCAAGGATGCGTGTTGTGCAAGCTCCTTTTGGTGTAGCGTACAACACAAGACTTTAATAAAATTAAAAAGAATATTTTTTTATAAAATTTTGGGCTGTTACACCGTCTGAAGGCGCTCCTCTGGAATAACATCAAGAATATTCCAAAGTACATTATAGCCCAAAAAGGGTTCTTGAAATATATATATATATATATATATATATATATATATTAAATCCTATCACATGGAGTGTCCAAGATTTACATGCACACACAAGTACATGTCTCAATGGTTACATAATATAATAAAATTTAAATCTAAATAACTGGTAAAATTATACAACATATATATTATTGACTGTGTATCTAATTTACACGCCTAAGGGATCGGCGTGTGAGGGGTACTTCAGAAATCATTGGGGTACATGATGTTTCTAGTGGAAAACACGTCATGTTGACTCTGTGTTACATAGTCACTGGTCGGGTAGGATTTTAATGGTATAAAAGGCTTAAACCGAACCTAAAGGGACTACATGTCGTGTATAGTGGGTCACATGGTGTGTAGTCTCAATGACCATGCACCAATATATCCTGGTCAACAAGTGGTGTACTAATTATCTACATCCATATCATTAATTCATGCGGGTTGAGTAATTTTCAAATTAACCCCTAGTGCATTGAACATGAGTACATGGAGTGTAATGTCAATTTCATGGAGTGTAATCATGTTTAATTTGGTCAGAATTATTGACACCTCAATATGAGTTCCTATATTTTATTTTAATTTGAAAATTAATTTTTTCTATAATATCTACGAGAAATGGTGGGGGACGAAATATATCTCACAAATTTATATTTTAAATAACAATTAACATGAATTGAAAAACTAAATTATGAATTCCTAAATATTTAATGAAAATAAATACGTATAAATAATTATGTGACCCCTCGGATACCACATGTAGCTTTCTAGCACAGTGGAAGAATTGGAGGGATGGTGACCAACTTTTCTTTTTGTCATTTTTGATAATCCATCTAGGGTATATGTTGAATAAGAATGTCATGTCAAACAAAATTGAATCAAAGAACATGAAAGGGATAGAAAACTCTGAACCAAGGGAGTGTAGATCAACACCTATTATTTACAAGTAATTTAATTAAATAAAAATTACTATCAAGGTTAGTCTTTATTCATTGATTTTTCAAACCATATATCTGAAATGTGTTACTTTTGTGTTGTAGAACCTGTGTAAAGGATTCCACTAGCGGTGATCTACATGTGTTCCACCTATATCAGGATGTCATTGAATGAGTCTCTAGGTGATATCATGAAAATCCTTTCAATTGCAATTTACACCTTTGATAACCTTGTAAACCTCATCCAAATTTTTCTCCTTGATCTAGTGGAGGAGGATCTCTCTCGTCCTTAAGAGAGTTCTTGGATAGGGATGAACTATCTAGGTTTGAGAACTTTTATCCAATTTATTGTGCACAATGTTTTCCTGGCTAGCGCTTGGGTAATAAGAGAATAATATTATTTAGAGTTTTTTTCAATATGATAATAATAAAATAATTTTCACAATTTCCTTAATTATTTTATTGATTCATGTGTAACCCCCATGTCAAATAATAACAGCAATATTACAATTTCATGAAATGTTCATAACGTACAAGATATAATTAAATAATATTTAATATTATTATTTCTCACTAGACACATCAAATTGGTCCGCTAATCATACACTATATTTATTTGACCATTAATTTTTTATATTTTTATTAAATAAATATAAAATCATTATTCCATAATTAATATATAAATATTATTTTAACTAAATAAAAAATACATATTTATTAATTAATCCACCCATTATATATTCTATAGAATAACTAGTATTGGGATACATATGATCAAAAATCCATAAATTATTATTAAACCACATTGTTAAATAATATTTATTCATCTTGGTAAATATTAATTATTTAACTGAGATACTAGTGACAATTAGTGTTTGACCCACTAGGCCTCTTTCTCAGTGGTGTTAGGTGGAGAAGTTTAAAGTACATGGTTTAAATCTAGAAACATGATAGATCACCCATAGATAACAAAGTTAATGCCACAACTAAATTTCACCACATATGAATTCTTACCATGTAATATAATCACTACATCATAATATATATAATTGAGTAGGTTTCATGATGGTGACATCAACCTATATAATTGATATATCTTTCATTGAGTTTCCATAAATAGAACTTGCCAATTGATCACCGTGGCTATGGATTTATTTAGGCTATATCATTTCCATAAATGGCCTGAGATATAATCTTCCATTAAATAACATGTGGTGTATATCCTTTATTTCATTATTCATTATAGTGATATTATTTTTGAGGTGGAAAACATATCATACATCACCATTAACAACATTCATCCTGGTTTTCATCATTACATTGAAGTGAACAACCCATTATACTCATTAATAATAATTATAAATTATAAAGACCAATACACATGTCCACAGATAGGAACATCCAATGACACATAGAACTGTGGATTTCCTACTGTCAGGTCTTGTTCTCATAATATCCTCCTAGACATTCCCAAGGGCATACACCGTGATAAGGTGCCTCAAAATCCAATGACTCTCCACCTCTAATATCATGTATCATTTTTCTCCATGAAATGATATCATATCGATATAGAAAATATATTCAATAATAGTTTCATAGAACTTATGGGTTCCCATAATAGTGGGGATCCACAATGACATTTTAGTGTGACAGTTACTATTAGGACATTATCACAAACAATGTTACACAGAATAACAATCATGATGTAATAAGGAATTTATTAATATTCCAAACCATGAATATAAGTTATCATAAGGTACAAAATATGTTTTTTCAAGGGCACCAACTCCAACAGAGATTTCTTTCTAAAATATGTGTGGGACAATTCTGAGGTCAACCACTTCTTCTTCCATATATGAGTTCATGGAATATTTTTCTACATGGTGAATATTCTGAGGACATCTATGTCAGAACACATCTGGGAAATGAGAAGTCTGGATTCCTAGGATTAAATTAACAATTGAACCATATTTAGATATAATTATATAATGGGACTTTTCTAGTCAGCTATAGGGTTTCTTGATGTAGAGAAAACATACCACATGAATTTTTTATAGTCTTCCAATTCTGGGTGTCAGGAAATAGACGATGCACCCATTACTTATTTAAAATAGAATGTATTAAATATTTGGAGGTGACCCTAATATCCTTGATAAGGGAGGTTCATATCCTCTGATATCTGATAATTATCCTATATATTTGGGAGAATGTGAAGCATTCACCCCCTTTTTGACCTGTTTTGGATCTTCGAATTACAAGTGGAAATTGATTGTGACATATTTAGGAGATTTTTATGGATAAAAATATCTATATCACCATTTTAGATTATTTTTTATTAGAGATATATGTACCTACCTAGTCATATCAAAAATCTTTCCTCTCTAGGTCTCCTAATTACTCTGATAATGTGTTGCTGATGGTTTATGGGGCACTATATACGGTTAACCACAGTGTGTAGAGAACCTCTCTATAAAATTTTTTATGGTTATTGAGAAGCTCTCTATATAAATGTGTCTATGAAATTCAAATATTTCATCTTCTATGAGAGATACCGCCATGGTGAAGTTGACCACAATGGATGTCAAGATTAGATTCTATGTGATCGATCTTCACACAACTATGATGAGGACTATTGTGGTAATGACCACCTTCTGCTTTAGATGAAGAGTCGACGGACCCTCAAGATGTTTAGAATGTGACTCAAACATCCTCAAGGACACTATCATTTATAGTATTAGGTATATGATCCTCATTTTGCATCATGGCCTGAACTGTTTCACCTACCTTTTAGGTTTTTTAGTGATATGATCCTATTGTATGGTGGCAGCAAGAATATATTGATTTTTATATGTTTATATTGTGATACTATCCAACATTATGATCTTTTTAGAGTATGATGATGAGCTTATATATTGTCTGTAGGGGTTAGAGAATTCATGTATGTGCTTTCTAGAATATACCAGTCAATCATTACTGAATCAGGGATAAGATCCTGGATTATATATGCATTCCTCGTCATAATATGTCGTCAAACCTATGGAATGTGAGAAGAGGTATGAACCTCCTCCTCTATGCTTCTTGAATATTTTTAGAAGCTTCATTAATAATAATATGAGCCTACCTTGAGGCATGTTCCACTCTCACCCAGTGGGTCTAAGTTGGAATCGAGATATGAGCTGGATCTTAAGCCTTTGGAGTATGTCGTCCATGTTTTTTTACAGCAATATATGCCTTTTTAGGTAGGTTCCACTCAGACTTGGTGAGCCCTGGTTTGAATGGGGTATGAGCCTAATTATGATCCTTTTGAGTTTTTCCCCATACTTTTTCAATAGTAATATGATCATGTCTGGAGGCATGTTCTGGACTCACATTGTGACACCCAGTCGTAATGGGGACATAAGTTTCGACCAATGATTCATCCTTTACCAGAATATGCTGACAATCCTCTTATATGGGAGTTAGGATATATTCTCACTTCAGAGTATCCATTTTTTCAAACTTATTAGAGTGTTGTTCTTCTTTGACTATTGGTATATGAATATATTCAAATCCCTATATCTTCCCCAGAATATATTGGCAGAGTTCTACTTATTTTCATGAAGTATCGGAACCTAAATAGTGTATGCACAAAATTATATACTTGTACACTCTTAGCTTATTGGATGTGTTTTTTGAGGGGTTTTATTGAATTAGGGATATTGACCCACTTCATTACTATACCTACCATTAGAATATGCTAATGGAATTTATTCATGGGGCATGTATTTAAATATTACCCATGCTTCCTACATAGTTTTGATAACAGACATTGTTGGAGCTAGCAGGGATATGATCCTACTCCCTCTATTCCATAACATTCTGAATTTGACAAGGTATCCTTGGCGTCCAGGTCTAACTGCTCGAGGACGTGACATGTTGGATAACACCCTTAGCAGGTGACTAATGGTTATTGGATATATTGTGATATAGTTGGGTTTGAAATTAAATGATATCAGTGGTAATTATGGCATCTTCAATTTCCTCATGATGGTAACTATGTCTCCTAAATATTTATATACTGCATTTTTACTGTCCTATGATTGGGATGCGATCCATGTAGTTAATTTTCTTATTGTAAGAATGTTTTCATGTAGTTTAAAAACATAAAACTATGATGTTTTATGAAGATTAACATCATACAACAAGGAAGTCAACTGCACAGTTTAACATCATGTTGCGAGGATGTTTCATGTAGTTTACTGTCATGATATTAGTACATCATTTGTTTTGTTTAAAATAATGTAGTAAGAATGTGGGAAAACATTTTGTTCAGTGTTATGAAGAAAAGACATCAGCCAAACTGTTTAACGTCTTGTAGTATGGATGTAGGTGAATAACCTATCAGGATGGATACTCTTGTAATAGATCCTGGATGACTCTTGTTAAAATTAAATCAGCTTTAGAATATTTTAACTCTTTCAAGACCTCACTTTCATTTATCTCCAATCGATATTTAAAAATAAATAATATCACTATTGTGTGAATAGTATGTTGATGGTTGGGCTAATGTTTTCATGGCCTATCAACCATGCCTCTCATTGTTTCCACGTTGTTATAAGTTTTAACTATCCAATCTGTATGCAATAGTCAAAATAAATTGGGGCATGTTATCATTGGAATTAATGGAATTTGTTTAATCTGGTGTCAAAATATGGTATCTGATCCCTATATGGACCATGCACCACTGAAAAACTTGTGTGTTATATTCAGAGTGCTCTGATGAATGGAGCATGGATTTATGTTTTGGTATTTTCAACACCACCTCACATATCTTCTCTATAATACAATATTTAAAGGAGAATCAATATTCTATTTTTTCTCAAGATATTGATGGTATCGGTAGTGGTTTTTTTATCCTATCAACCCTTCCTCATCTAGATTCTTTATTTTCAAGAGATCTATAAAACCATTTTCCAAGGAATAATCAAATTACATGGGGAAATGATTTTATAGGAAGGAATATTCCATTATATTTCCACCATAATGGGATTGGATACCATGATAATTTTCCCATGCACTATATATTCATCATTTGGAATAGTCACATGGCTATATTTGGAGTTTTGGGTGCTGATTAAATTTTTTTATAAGTCTAGGGGTAGGTGTTGAAGCATTGGGGTCCTTAAATGATATAGAATCTCCCCACTTATTATAATATTCCAACTCTACTAGAGTATTTTTATGGATTATTGAATTCAGATGGTTTCTAGAATACCGCTAATGAGGAGGTGGGAAATTTGAAAATTCCATCTAACCTTTGGGATTGGGGTATTGAAAATATGAAATGTCCCCCACCCCTATGGTCTAGGGTGAGGTGAAACAATGTATATATTTCACCCAATGAGGGGATGAAAAACATGAAAATTCCCTAGCAATGTTGGATGGTCACTTCAGTACAAGTCAGGATTCTGTAGGAAGGTGTCATTACATCATTCTAGGAAAGAGATCATAGGATCATTACCCCAATTATATTTCATTGATCTGTATTCTGTCATTGGACTTAATCGATTTGTTCTAGTACAAAAATGCCATTTTCTTCCTCAAGGGGGTTACTAGAAGGATCCATGACAACATCTTTTCCTAAGTCAGTGGTAGGGTGAGTGGATGATTATGGGAGTCTCGATGTGGACCTGATAAATTGAATCCAATATTTTCAATGGACATATTCCCTATTTTAATTGAATTTTTATTTACCAATGTGGATAGTAACACCTTCTATTGATGACTAAAAGATAACACTGAAACCTTATTTTCCTATGCGAAAGGCTGATGGTAGGCCAGCCTATCATGAATCAGAGGAATAAATGGGGGAATGATTATACTTTTTAAGACTATGCTAATCCTAATTTTATTTTAGGTATTAATATTTGAAAGATTTAATATTGATGAATACATAACTGTGTAGGTGTGCCTCTTTAATGGATCATCTTTTTTGGTGGGTTAGTGCCTAATATGTCATAAGGAGGTTGGTTCCCATTATATATTTTGGAGTTTCTATGCGCATGATTCCCTTAGGGGGTTGGTGCTCGTAATACTATTGGGGGTCAGTGACTGTAATGCCATTTTGGAGGTTAGTGTCCATAGTAAAGCTGAACCAATTGTAAAATATGATAAAAATGTCCCCTTCCCTGCAGGATAGGGTGCCCCTTATGATTCCACAGTCACCAAATCTATCATTGATGATTTCATAGGCTTCTATCTAGTGATGGTCTATGATTGATTATAGGTCTCCTTCAAGATATATTGGTATACCAAAAATATATTTTTTAGTAGTAGAGATATATTCCAACTCTGGAGATACATTATTGTGATACCTTGGGAAAGCTCTCCAGCTAGACACCCCAATTTGAATAGTTAGTGAAGGTATAACATCCTCTAATTATCCATTTGGAATCACAGTCACATTTTGATGACGATGGTGATCTAAATGAATGGGATCCCTCATTGGAATCTCTTGAGTGATTTATTTTAAATGGGTATTTTTCTCATCTACCTCCCTAAGGTAGGTTATATATGTGTTTCTACACTATAGGGATAAGATCTCGCAATGGTTGAATGTGGAAAAAAAGTCCACTTAATCTCTTATGTATTATCATGGGAAAGATGGTTTGTGGGAATTCATCATCTAGAGGGTTTTGTGATATAATTAAAAAGTTGGTATGGAGTTGTTGATGTGGTACTCCAATACTAAGATATTAACCAATTGGAACTAGAGGAGTTACATTGGATACAATGTATTTCTGGGATTAGGGACAAAGTTTCTTATCCCATGTCCTCAGATTATGATGGAACATTCAATGATGTTATTTAAAATTTAATGATTCTGGTAAGTCTTAAAGAATAAATAAGACACCTAATTAGTGAAATATCATATATAGGAGTACATGTTTAGTTGTGAGCAGGGTGAATATGTTGTCCATTTTTTTGTATATGGTTTAACAATTTTTTCTATAACAAAAATTCCCCAGGATTCTCGCATCAACAACTGAGTAAAAACCTACTTTCCAAAGGCAGGTCATGCTTTACAGCTTCAAACCCAATGATGCTTAGTAAATCAATTTTTTTCGAGAGGATGGGAGGCCAGGACCATCACACCCATTTGAGGGTAATATATGACCACTTTGAGACTATCTTATAGATTTATGATATGTTTGTGAAATCCTTCTCCAGAATTGGTATTATAGTAGTTACCCCTCTATAAGTATATTTATTATGACCATATATTGATAGTAATAATTGTGCGCATATCATGGACTGTCCATCATTATCTTTTTTATACATGATGATTTAGTTTATAGACATGTTTGGGAACTCTATAGTTTATTCTCATCCAAGGAGGAGGTTGGTGTCTTGGAGGAAGGATTGAACATCTAGGACACATCCAATGTATCCTATTAGACCAAGAATCAAAACCCATATAGTTTATTTGAAATAGTTTAAGGTTATGTAACTAGACCAATCAAAGCATTTTTACATTATGGGATAAGGATGTAAATATAAGTATCAGGTCTCAAAAAGGCATCTTGTGTATCCTGTTAGGACTGGAATAAATTTCTACATAGTTTTTTATTTGAATCTTCAACCTGAGGGATATAAAAATAGAGTCCTCAGGTGGAAATTTTTATAGAATGTTTTCTAGGATTTACTCATCAGGAGTATAGACCTTTGAGTAAAGATGAGATGTAACCAAACATACATAAAATGGAGGGATCACGCTTGTGGAATTCACATCATGATATTGGTATAAACATCCACATCATATAATATCATGTTATCAATGTTTGGTGTGAGAAAAAAAGATATAATGGATGATTTTATATTTTAATGATTGAATATTTTCATGGGGTTTATACATCAAAGATTCAATTTGACAAGTATGATTACCTATCCCATAGAGGATATAATTTATCACATTCCTTAGGAAGTAATCCTATATATACTGTACAAAACTGGAATTAAAATCATCATTTTTTTGTTCATCCCTAACCCACTAATGGGTTCTAGGTATCCAATGGAATGGACGGGGATTATACTTAATGTTATGGTGGTATATGATCCATCTTCTCATCCACTGATGGATAAGGAAGGATGTTAGACTCATAAGATATAAATATTGGGGATATGAATAAATATATATTGAACTTTAATTCCATTGGAAATCAATCCATAAGAATGAATCCAACATATCGTGGTTATAGAGGGAAATAGAGTTATCATGGTTTACCTAACCCTCGAACCCACAGATGGGTTGGGAATGTGATCACACTTGAAGAAATTATGGTTATCCCTATAGTTTTAGGATTACACTAGGAACTATTAAATTATTCATATTAATTCTATAGCATATGATAGAAAAAGGGAGATGGTGGCCATGAAATGTATATCAGATATTTTGGGTAAGACATGGAGGACCCATCTAAAATAATGAAACAAATAGTATTACCTGAGTTTTTAACCCTAAAAAATTAGGGAAACTCTCATTATAAATGGGTTATTTGGTCAAATGTTCCTCATTGGGGGTATACATGGAATTGGTCCATGTTTTCCTTTTGGATATAGTTGACATGCGCTAGGGGGTCTGCCCAGCATGTCTTGGTTATCTGGTAGACATGTCCTGACTATCTTCCTAATATGTTTGTGGTGTCATATCATCATGGAAGAAATGTCTATGTATGCTTTCCTAAAATCTCTAAGAATTTTCATATGATCAATGTTGACATGTTTGAGATATTTCAAATGATAAACTAACTTTTCTTGGATGTTTTAATATTACCAAAGTGGAAACATCCATATTCATTCACAAAATCAACATGGATTGTGCTCGGTCTAGCTTGTACATAGGTGATGCCATGATAATGTTGACATATTAACAAGATATCGCATAAGCATCTTGAATTGTCCAAGGCCTTTCCTGTGATCAAAGGGACATACCTAGGGCCACCCAAGGAAATTTTGAGACCAGAGAATAATCTTTGGATCATGGGAACTTAATTATTCACACTGTGGGGTATATAAAAATTTTATGGTATTTCACCTTCCTAAGTATCAAAGATTAATACCCAAAGGGATAACGCCTCAAGGATTTTTGTATATTATCTTAATGGAAGGAGAGTGAAAGGCTTGTGGGTTCATTCTACAATGGTAACTTATATGGATTTCATGGAAATGTGAGGGACTTTTCATGGTTCCATACACATTCTAGGGCCATATACATTTGGAGTGATGCCCACATGATGTAATCACGTGAATTCACATTTCTCATGTGATTCACATCACCTATATGGGGTCTTGTAAGGGGTTTTTTAGAGTGTCGAGGTTTTAAATTGATTTTATGGCATGGGAAATGGTGCATACTACATGAAGAAGAGGGGGAACATGTCATATGAGGCACATGTCCAATGTGGTCAGATTTCATTAACAGTGATCTATAAGGATTTTTCATGTTTTGGTGGACATTTCAAGGGCCACATGAAAGAATCGTGAAACGTGATGGTTTGAAACATTGTAAGACTACAATATTTCATGTCTATTGGTGAATAGTTTCCTCACATATCCACGTTCCTTTACTATACTTCTTAGTAGAGGTGTCATAGGATCAGGTTATCCTCTCAGTCAACTCTTTCTATCCTATATAAGCTCATCCAAGCCTCACATGTATACCGTATAACAAAGTTTACACATCCATTATGAAACTGCATGATATCCAAAAGATCAAGTGAGAGCTTTTGCAGACACATATAGTGGGTTACGTGTTGGGATGCATGGAAGGGTACATGTTTGAGGGTACTTTCTAATCCTGGACCTCTTATGATATGTTTTTAAAATATCAGAGCACACCCATGAGTTTTCATGCATTTCAATGAGTTTTTACAGGAAAATGGGTATTCTCATTTTTGTTAAGAATAATTCATGTAATTGAGATCTCATATAAGAATTTTCAGGTATGTATCTTTACATAATAATGTTGCATTATGTTGAAATTATCATGTGATTGGGTGAAAGGTATCACATAGTTTCTCTCATGATTACTTGAGGAAATACCTCCAAAGGTGGAAACGATATTCCACTACTTCTACAAATATATATGTCCACTTTATCATATTTATTTTTTTATTAGGAAGGAAGGGTTTATATAGTAATTATAGGATAAGTATTATAAATATATTCATGATGGGAATGTTGTGTGAACTAGCATAGGAAATTTAGATGTTGTGTGATCCTTGTCAGGGGAACGAAAGATAACCTCCCGTGATGGAAAGATGGATAAATAACAAGGCTTATTACGATGGTTTGAAGTATTTACATGATCACTTGTATTCATGTGGTTTTTACTCTTCATGTAGGGTGTCGAAGTGGTAGAGCTTGGCCAGTTTCACATGACCGGCTTCGAGGTGTTGTATGATCCAAATTCAGATCATCTCATGGATGCTCAGATATTATTGTGATGAGAAGATACACACTTTTCATGAAAATCCTAATTTTCTATATTCCTTACCTTTATATATTGTCACACACTATTCATGTTTTTTCTTTCGATGGCCTCTCAATGGGATTCACATTATTGGACTTCACGTAATTGCCAATCATGTGAAATAAAGCCACATAAATGGATTTGATACATCGAGAAAGATTTTATTCTCTCAGGAATAATAACTGTATATGGATGTTCATGGTGGTTGTTGAAAAATTATGAAGGGGAGATAAATTAAATTTGAGACATCGAACCAATGGTGTCCCAGAGTGCTTTGGGAAAATGACTGAGAAGGAGGTTGAAGAGGGCATAAGAAAAAGATCGAATGGTTGTGGTTCACGAGATTGTATGGCTCTGTTTAATTCCATACATGTTTTAACACATTAAAAATGATAAGAGATGGTCAATCCCACATCATAATTTCTACTTGATTCATTGCACTTAATAACTCAATCTATGGCATCACTTTATCGATCCATCAGTAGGGTCAACACCAGCAACACTTCACCAACCCTAATTGGCCATGCCCTCTCTTTTTGTGGAACACTTAGGAACACCTACATTTCATTCCATATGCACGCATCCTGTTTGATATATGCACTACAAAAAAATTGATTTTTTACAACAGAAATTTAAGGACAGATAATATATCTGTTAGTAAAAACGAGTAATTCCAACAGATATTTTGTTTTATAGGTATTGATTTTGACTACCAAAACATGTTTTTACCATCATATATATCTATTGATACTGATGGTTAAATTCCAGCAAATCTTTTACCAACAATTATATATGTTACATTATCATACTAATACCAACATAATGTTTACCAACACATGAAACTATTATTAACAATAACTATTACCAAAAAATCTATTTTCATCAAAATAAATTTGCAACCCGTTAAATAACAAAAAATATTTTATAGGTACAAACAAAATAATTTTACCAACTGATATATATATTAATTTTGATTGTTCATTTCCAACTAATTTTTATTAATAATTAAATATGTCATTTTATCAATCAAATACCAATAATTATTTATCCAATAAATGAATTCATTTTCAATATGTATTTTTACCCAAATATATTTTACAATTAACAATACATATCATAATAAATAATTCAAAATCAATTAATCATTTCCCAATAATTGAATATATATTATATATTATTTTAAAAAGACCTATTGATAATCAATTAAAAATATATGTTTACATATTGAATATAAAAATTGATAATTTACCGATGTTTCTTGGCATGGTATATATATATAGAATTTAAATTAAATCTAAAAAAACTTTTAAAAAGTAATTATTATTAATTAGATGTGTGGTTTACAAAATAATATATTTTAACCCTATAACACCTTTGTACCACCACTACACTAGCCAAAGCCACCTCCCCACCTTCCCTGCCTCCTTCACCATCGCTCAGTCACCATGCCTCGCTGATCGACTTCCATTTTTCCTATCTTCTCCTCCAGTTTGCCTAGGTTTTCCTTGCATCTCCTATGCCTACCCATATTTTCACTACATACCGCACATCCGTTATATACATTACTGCCTCCACTAAAGCCCCCGCATCTCCAACCCCCCTAATAGCTTCCCCAACCTTGGGTCATAATCGTCCCCACCCTGTTTCCTCTCACCGCATTCCAGTGTCCTCTCCTGTCCCTCTCTCAAACCAACCTATACTGACCCTACTCACTGATCGTCCTCCCTGTTCCACGGCATGGTTAATTTTTTATTAAACATTTTTTGATCGAATAAAACCAAGTCTGAATTCATTCATGTTATTAAATGTTTCCACTGGATATTTCTCATCCCACAACATAAGGGGAGAGAGTAAGTTTATTTTACCAAACGCTCTAAAGAACAACATAAATGGAACCATACCATTCAATTTCAATCGAATAACTGGGGATTAATTGGGCCACTTTGTTACTGATAAACATTGTTCATCATGACATAAGTTGGAAGCATGTGGTAATATCATGGGTTTCAGCTTGTGTTATTCTAGCCTTTCAGTTCCTTTTCTTTTTAATCTTCATTCCTTGTCCAAGATATCCATCACCTACTCTAATTTGAGGGAACTCTCTTTATATTTTTTTATTTTAGAAAATTCTAATGGTGATGGTCTCGGAATGATTTTCCCAATTTCAACGAACAGACATGTTGCTTTAGTCTAGCCCTCTCATGGTTTTAAACTTTCTCTAGTGGCTTCTAACCTCAGGAGTGTGTATATGCTTATATTGATGTTGTGGATCAGAAATCACTAATGCATCTATTGTTTCCATTGGTTAAAGATGTACATTTTAGGAATTTTCTTGATCTTAGAGGGTCTAGCATCAGTGACCATGGTATTGGTATTATTGGCAACATGTTCTCTGATAGTCTTTTAAGACCATTTCATGATCTATAACCTAAAATAACATCAAACAGTCCTCAATTGATACTTATGAAACACATGGTTTATCTATTATATATAACTGGTTTTAATTCCCAAACCCCAATCTCTCAAAAAATTGATATTTTACAAATGAAACTCCCACTAGAATGTGGCATGTTATTTATTTGAAGTTGATTGTCAAACATGTAAGGTTGAAAAAGATGATCATGATGGTTTATTCTAGTTTAGATGTGAGTTTTCTATAGTCATTTGATAGGTTATTTTTCAACCCCTCTTCATGTATTGAACATGTGAATCTCCATTGCAGGATCTATATTTAAATTTTCCATAACTCGGATCTAAATTTTAATTTCCTTGTGAATTTTCATCCAGGGTTGCTACCTATTATCCTACTATACAAATACATGGATCATTAAAACATCTTTACAGTATTAATGACATTGATTTTGATTAATGAGAGTGATCATGACTTTTTCTTCTTAGTGATATTGTTTCTCTAGTTTCCAAATTTGAAACATTTACATGCATCTTTTTGCTACGATAGGTTGATAAATACCATACGAAGATTGGTAGGTATGGTGTTTTATTTCCTTTATAAAGATATTTCCATTAATATTAGTGAATCATAGAATTTTGATTTATAATCACTCCCAATTAGCAACAATAATGATAATATACCAGGCATTATCATTGAAAACCAATGGAAACCCTATTTTTATTAAAAACGTTGATAATTAATACATGATAGGGATATAATACATGGAATCCTATGGATATCGGTGTCATATATGAGAATTTGGGTCCTTTAGGTAGCATTGATTGAAAATAGCACATTGCACTCATTACATGATATGCTCGGTTTGAAAAATATTTCATGTTAGTTACGTTCTTGAAAAACCACTTGCATGAACGGTCTATTTGATACCATGTATTGAAATTGTGTATTGAATTTATCATTTATGATAAACAGTTTCGAAAAATATGTAACGTGTATTTGGTTATTACTTTTATAAAAAATCATAATTAAAAAATGTATTGTGTGCCCTGTTTTTGAAAAAAATTATATACTTAAATACCAAAATAATACCACTCAATTGGTAGGAAACATTTATTTAATAAGCAATCAAGAAATTTTTATGTCTAAACACTTATGATAAGTGATAAGTTCTATAGGTGTTCATTATACATTCTAAATCTTTTCTCTTATGATAAGAAGTATGAAAAAAAAGGATGTGTTGTCAAATGGACTCTTAAATTCTAGAATATAAAAAATTACAATAAGGGGAAGTAAAATACCTTTTAGTAAGTAATATAGAAACACTTAAACAAAACCACTTATCACAAATTATAATCACCATAATAAGTTTTCAACAACTATTATCATATAAGGTATTAGACCTTAATTGATCACTAATCCTTTAATGCTAAATTTAATCCTCAATTTGGAAATAAATTAAATTATAAATTATTGAAGAAAATCAAAAATATTTTTTGTACCCCAAATTCAATTGATCATGATATTAAGTAAATGATACTTATTCACTATCAATCTAACCAAAATAACTTGATCTTTATTATGGATGCAGAAGTCATCAATTAATTAATTTAATTAAATAATGATTATTTATCAATGAAATATTCAATTTATTTTCATCACAACTCCAATACAGAGTGATATTCAACTTATAATCTCTAGAAAGTTAATTATTGAAGTCAGAATGATCATACCAAGATAAGAATTTCTGTGATAATTCACCCCTTTTGTGTGTGGTTCAAAGTATCGGAGGCATTATTATAGCTCATTGAATCGTTCTCTAGCTCCCAAGTGTTATTGATTCTTACTCATGATTCATGGAAAATAGAAGATTAATGTTGTGTTTGTTTTTCAAAAAAATTTGTATAAAAAAATATCATATTATATTAGAAAATATTAATGTGATGTATGTCTCATTTTTCATAATACATGAAAGAGCAATCTTTTTTATTTTCCAAACATGTATAATTTTCAAATTCTATAAAGGCAATTTTCATTTTTGTTTTCCAAACCTATATAATTTTAACTATTTTTTCATGAAATTACATCTTCTAATATTAGTGTGTTGGGCATTTTATCATTATGTTAACTATTCATATATTTAATTTGGTGAACTTAATTTTCAAAAGAACATGGGATGTCTAATTATTTCCTTTGGAATCATTCCAATTTATGTTAATGATAAGAAGCATAAATATTGTTATAGTGGATACTATTATTATAGTCTCATATGTTATCATGTATCAAAAAAATTTATGCCCATTAGGCATCCAATTTTTTATGACTATTCATTAGTGAAAATTGATGAGGATTTATTATCAGACATTGAAAAGTTTCTTTCCAAGTTACATATTCAAGAGATTATCTTATATAATTTAAGTTAATGTGTTATTTCATTATCAAAATGGTCTTTAGATATTTTTTCAAACGGCTTATATACAGTTTTAAAACTAATTATTAATAGTATACCCTTTCACAATTACTTTTGGAGGAAGAGACAGTAGACCCATTAATAGCTACTATCACATTAGTAAAACTTGATCTGTTTCTCGTCAATTAAAACACTAAAATACTCTATTTTTCTTTTATCCCTTTCAATTTTATACATTTTTCCCATATTAAAAGTGCATTTCAAAAATTTCTTTTAGTAATTCTAATCACTGATAATAATTTCATATGCATATGTGTTTTTATTTTTCTTGTTGAAAGTGTTTTTATGAAAATTATTTTAGTGTTACTTTCTTGGAATTAAAGTGTAAGAGATTTTTTAGACATAAAACAATGATCACATATTTTTTTAAAGTTCTTACGTGATATTGATTATAAGTACATAATCTATAATGTTTCTTCAATCTGCCACGGTTTTCTTTTGAATTTGAAAAAAAATTGTAAGACCTGAATGTTTATAATATTTTCTTATCAATTAATTGATCTGAAACCATATGATTATATTTTAGGAAAACCTTTTAGATGATTATTTTGAAATCAAAGGTTATTCCAACCACTTTTCCACCCTACTCGCAACAAATGAAACAATGAATAGTAAGAAGTTTTATCCATGTTCTGTTTTTCTCATCTAATTCATTTTTTATTCTCCAACTATATTGTTAGTGTTATGTGAACCTTTCTATGTATATTTTATTTCTATAAATTTCATAGCTAAAGATGTTTTCCTTTAATGGTGTATTCAGTCAAACTATGGTTATTCCGCTCTCTTAATTGTTGGAATGACATTGTTCTTAATGAAGATATTACTACAAGGCTTTTGATGTAAAACCCAAAAATCTGAAAAATGCTAAAAAATTTGAAGAATATGTGAGCATCTTTATAATCCAAGAAAACTCTTACAACTCAGCTTCTACCTCATCAACACCGCCTCCCTACCCTTGTGATACATCGCTATGGTAAAACTCAAACCCAATACCTTGTTTTCTCTCACTTTATCTTATAACTGATCGTAATTGTTGTCATTTTTTCACAATTAGTATTTATATTAACATCCTAGTTCTCTCTGTATCCCATGTGTTACGCTTGAAGGAAAATTTGTAGTAGTTTCCCCAAATATTTCCCACAATATAGTGTATTACTGCCCCAAACAGTTATCAATACAACCCACTAAGAGATCCCCTACCTCAATGTTCCCATAATTTCCTTCTTAAAATCCATTTGGTCCTTAAGGTGATTTTTATGAAAAAAATTCCTTTATTTATCATGTCTCCCCCCTTTTGTTTCACCTTTTAAATGGTTCATCTTCTAATATTTCATCAATAATCCATTATTTTATAGTCTAAACAGGTGATGTCAACATGAAAAAATATCAACAGCATGGTGGTTGCCTCTTCCAACACCAACTTATATATGATTCTAACCAGCCTCATTAAAAACATTGGGATCCACTCCAACAGTTAATAAAGAAAAAAAATACTATTTTTCCTAAAATTAGTATCAATGTTAAAAGGAGTTTCACTACCTGTGGTAACGTTCACCTTACCACCTATTTAAACCAACAACTCTGAGCATTCCAAAGTACAAGCCACTACATATGGAAAAAGTGGAGTAATATAAGTTTTAATATTAATCAGACGTCTCATATCATCATCAAAAACCTTCACTTCATTCTTAGTAATAGAATTATGAACAAGATGGCACTCCCTCTGGTGCATTAGTCCTTGATCTCCCATAACTCTTTTATAGACCTCAATATCTGAATCCTTTTTTAGATGCTATTTATAGTTGCATATTTTAGTCTTATCATTATGACCTTAAAAGGATATGTGCATAGATTTCAACCCCAAAGTAGTATCAACAGATGATTCCTTATAATGTTTTTTAACTCATGGAGGAACAAAACAACTTTAAACTAATATTCTCCAATTTGGTTTCAATTTATATACATACAAGTTCTCAACAATCCATTTCTTCGCAATTGACCATAGTATTTCAACCAAAAACAATAGATAAGTATGTGAATTCTAACATGTCAGCTGCGGTTACATCATTTTTAACATCCTATGATCTTATTAAACATAATTCTAGATATATAAAAGCATTCAATTTTTTTCTTCTACTGAAGAGTATATGTGAACTCAGTGGAGTAATCATTAAATTTTCAGCACATTGAAACCTTTATCTCTTCCTGAGATTGTTGTTTTGAAAAATTAGCCTCATCTTTGGCAATCAAGGCCACAAGTTCTCCACTAGGAAAATTCATCACCTCTACATTCCTGAAGATAACTCTCAATTCCTCTCCTCAATAGTCCATATTTCCTTGTCAATCCCAATTAACAACTTCAAACCATTGATTCCCATCTTAAATTGTTATATATTGTTTTCTCCTTCCTCATCAATGGTTTATTTTCATTTATTAGTAACCCATGTGTAAAACCCTCCCAAATCATAACATGTTGATCTACCATTTTTGTCATCTCCAACAAAGCTCGTGTTCCCTTACTAGAATTTCAAGAAATACTTTCTACATTATTTCTCGAATCTCCCAAAAATACCATAAGTTGTTGCATCTCCACCTAAAATTCTATGACTTATGTTACTTGCTAGTCATCCCTCATGTGTTCTTCCATATCATCTCTATCATGAAATGTCTTGAAGACTCTATCTCTCTCTCTTTAGAATCTATCTATGAAAACACCAATGGATAGGAACTCAATATGTGTGAGTGATAAAAATGAATGATTTTTATTGTGTGTTGTTTTTATGAACATGATATGTATTCTTGTTGTTCTTGGATAAACAATCTTCTGGTTTTTTTCATAGATCATCTTATGGTTGTTGTTTCCAGTGGCAAGATGATCCATATGTTCTAATTAGGGAATATTTTTTTATAATCCTTTATTATTTATAAATTATGTGATTTGTTTGATGAACAATTCTCATGATGGTTCATGTTTAATGTGGAGGGTGTTGGGATATGTGGTGCTTCCAACATAGAAGGGTGGTCCACTATAATTAACCAAAGAGACGATGAAGTTGTGCATGCCTAGATGATGAGGGTTCCACGATTGTGATGTCAGATATTTTTCACTGATATGAGGTGGAGATGGCTTGATGATGTGGATGCATGGATGGGTTGCTAGTGCTTGTTGGTCCTGAGGCATGGATGGGTTACTGGTGCTTTCTGGTCCCTAGTGGTAAGGATGGGTTACAAGTGTCGGGGGAGTGAATTGGTGGGGTGTGTGATGGATCCTGTTGGGGGTTGAATTTTGTATTGAGTCATTTTGTATTAAATTTCATTGTTAATATAATTAATTTTGTTTCTAATTTTGAACATGTGTGAAAATCATTTTGTTTAATAATTAAAACATGTGTTATATAATATAAATTAATAAATTTATTATAAATTTTTATTAGAAATAAAAAATTTATAATTTTTAATCAAATTTAATTTACAATCAAATATTATATGTCGGTAATATTATTACCAACAGAAAAATTGGTCATTAGAACCTATTTCTAAACATTTTAAAAAACATATATATTATCTGTTTGTAGTATTATAATTGTAACAGAATGATTTTATCTGTCACAAAAACATTTAGCGACCGAGTTTTTAGCAACATTTTAGTGACAAGGACATATATGTTGGTTAAATATTTTACCAATATAAAAGGTAAATTTACCAACAGATATGTTCCCGATGGAAAAATTGAAATATTTTGCAGTGATACTATCCCCCATAGACTCTCAGTTTTTTGGGATAGTAGGCTGGAACCCTAGGGCATAGTTGAGGCCTACACCAGCATGTTACCAAGGCCAAGTCGGCTGGTTGGTTATCCCAGCTAGCCAATTTTTTGGCTACATGAATTCATAAATACATAGAATAATACTCTAAGTAAAATGATTACGACAAATACCAAAATAATATATCCTTACAAGTAAAATAACACTATAATTTTCTTTAAGATGCAACTGCAGGGTCATTGTGTAAATCATATTTGTGCTCTTTTAATTTTCATTACACTTATAAAGTCTTTGATGAAAAGGTGAATATAAAAAATTATTTGGTTTGAAAATATTTTTAATGTTTATATATGATAATTTTGAAATAATTACAATAATTTATTTTTAAAATCAAATTTTCCTTCTTACTTACTAAACCATTGTAAAATGATAAAATCGATCATGTGTATTCATGAACTACCACCTCCAAGAAGTGATGTGTTTCCTTTATCATATTTGTTTTAGTTGTATAGTAATAAAATGGATTTATGGAATAAATATGATATATTATATATGATATTGATTATTAAATTTTTTTTATTAAATTTCTTTAATTGTTTGCATCTATCAAAAAAATGAAAATGGCATCCATGTGTACTTATCACCTACCTTCTCCATAAACAATGAAATTTATTTTTTAAACCATATATATTATGAATGAATATAAACATGTATATAATGAATATATATATATATTTATATATTTATCTTGATTAAAATTCAATAGATGATGTAACCATGATCAAAATAAAAGGACAAAAACTATCAAACCAGAACATATAAGAAAAACAAAGAAAATATCACATGAGAGAGTGATTTCAAAATAAGGGCTAACAAATGGGTGACAAAACATTATAAGTAAATAATATATTTTTTGATATATATTATTATATTTCTTTTATATATTCATAATAATTCTATATTTATTATATTTTCGGTTGGAATTTGTATGAAGGAGGTCAGGACTAATGTTAGGGATTATCATATCATGTTTATTTCTATAAGACACATGCCATATTCTCCACTTGTTTATTATATTTCATTTATATATTCATACTTACTTTTGGAGGAAGAGACAGTAGATCTATTAATTAGTACTGTCACATTAATAAAAGTAGATCTATTTCACGTATATTAACACACTAAAATCTACAATTTTTCTTTTATCCACTTCAATTTTTGAAATTTTTCAAAAATTCAAAATGCGTTTTGAAAATTGATTTTAGTAATTATAATCACTGATAATAATTGCATATGCATATGTGTTTTTATTTTTCTTGTTGAAAGGGTTTTTATGCTACTTATTTCAGTGATATTTTAATAGAATTTAAGTATAAGTGATTTTTTAGACATATAACAATGATCACATTTTTTTTAAAGTTCATATGTGATATTTATTATAAGTACATAATCTACAATGTTTCTTCAATCTGCCACAGTTTTCTTTTGAATTTTCAAAAAAAATTGTAAGACCTGAATATTTATCCTTTTTTCTTCTCAATTAATTGATCTACAACCATATGATTATATTTTAGGACAACCTTTTAGAGATTGTTTTTTGAAATCGGAGGTTATTCCAACCACTTCTCCACCCCACTCCCAACAAATGAAATGATGAATAGTTAGCAGTTTTATACATGTTCTATTTTTCTCTTCCAATTCATTTTTTATTCTCCTCCTATACTGTTAGTGTTATATTATCTTTTATATGTTTATTTTGATTCTATACATTTCATTGCTAATTTTTTTTCCTTTAATGGTGTATTCAGTCAGAATATGGTTGTTCTGCTCTATTAATTATTGGAAAGACGTTGTTCTTCATGAAGATTTTACTACAAGGATTTTGAAGTAAAAACCCACAATTCGGAAAACTGGTGCAAAATTTGAAGAATACGTGAGCATTGTTGTAATCCAAGAAAACTCTTACAACTCAGCTTCTGCCTCATCAACACTTCTGCACTTCCCTTTTGATACATCGGTATAGTAAAACTCAAACCCAATACCTTGTTTGTCTCTCACTTCATCTTACAACTGATCATAATTGCTGTTATTTTTTCACAATTAGTATTTATATTAACATCATAGTTTTCTCTGTAGCCCATGTGTTACGCTTGAAGGATAATTTGTGGTAGTTTCCCCAAATAGTTCCCAAAATATAGTATATTACTGCCCCAAACCGTAATCAATACAACCCACTCAGAGAGCCCCTACACCCATGTTCCCGTAATTTCCTTCTTAAAATCCATCTGGTCCGTAAGGTGATTTTTCCTAACAAATTCCTTTATTTATATTTTCTCCCCCTTTTGTTTCGATTTTTAGGTGGATCATCTTCTAATATTTCATCAATAATCCATTATTTTATAGTCTAAATAGGTGATGTCAACAAGAAAAAATCTCGACAGCATGGTGGTTGCCTCTTCCAGCACCAACTTATACAGGATTCTAACCAGCCTCATCTAAAACATTGGGATCAACTCCAACAGTTACTAAATAAAATAGAATACTATTTTTTCTAAAATCAATATCAATGTTAAAAGGAGTTTTACTTCCTGTGGTAACTTTCAACTTACCACTAATTTGAACCGACAACTCTGGGCATTCCAAAGTACAAGCCACTACATATGGAAAGAGCGGAGTAATATCAGATTTAATATTAAGCAGACTTCTCATATCATCAAAAAACCTTCACTTCTTCCTTAGTAATAGAATTATGAATAGGATGATGCTCCCTCGGGTGTCTTAGTCTTTGATCTCCCATAACTCTATTATAGACCTCGACATCTGCATCATTTTTTAGCTACTATTTATAGTTTCATATTGTAGTCTTATCATTATGACCTTTGAAGGATATGTGCATAGATTTCAACCCGAAAGTAGTAAAAACAGATGATTCCTGAGAAATTTTCATAACTCATGGAGGTACAAAAGAACTCTAAACTGATATTTTCAAATTTGGTTTCAATTTATATACATACAAGTTATAAATAATCCATTTATTGACAATTGACCATAGTATTTCAACCAAAAACAATAGATAAGTATGTGTATTGTAACATGTTAGCTGAGGTTACATAATTTTTACCCTCCTAAGCTCTTATTGAACATGATTCTAGATATATCGAAGCATTCATTTTTTTTCTTCTCCTGATGTGTATATGTGAAATCTGTGGCGTTATCATTAAATTGTCAGCACAATGAAACCTTTATCTCTTCCTGAGATTTTTTCATGAAAAAATGAGCCTCATCTTTGGCAATCAAGTCCAAAAGTTCTTCTCTAGGAAAATTCATCACCTCCACTTTCTTGAATATAGCTCTCAATTACTCTCCTCAACAGTCCACATTTCCATGTCAAGCCCAATTAACAACCTCAAACCATTGATTCCCACCTTAAATTGATATTAATTTTTTTCTCCTTCTTCATCAATGGTTTATTTTCATTTTTTAGTATCCCATGTGTAAGACTCTACCCAAATCATAACATGCTGATCTACCATTTTTGTCATCTCCAACAAAGATCTCTTTCCCTTACTAGAATTTCAAGAATTACTTTCTACCTAAGTTCTTGAATCTCCCAAAAATACCATATGTTTTTGCATCTCCACCTTAAATACTATGACTTATGTCACTTTCACGTCATCCCTCATGTGTTCTTCCATATCATCTCTATCATGAAATATCATGAAGACTCTCTCTCTCTCTCTCTCTATTTAGAATCTATCTATAAACACAACAATGGATAGGAACTCAAGATGTGTGAGAGATAAAAATGAAATATTTTTATTTTGCGTTGTTTTTATGAACATGATATGTATTCTTGTTGTGCCTGGATAGAAAATCTTCTGGTTTTTGTGTTAGATCATCTTAGGGTTGTTGTTTCCAGTGGAAAGATAATCCATTTGTTCTAATTAGGGGATGTATTTATATAACCCTTTATTATTTTTAAATCATGTGTTTTGTTTGATGAACATTTCTCATGATGGTTCTTGTTTAATGTAGAGGGTGTTGGGATAGGTGGTGTTTCTAACATAGAAGGGTGGTCCACTATAATTAACCAAAGAGATGATGAAGTTGTGCATTCTTAGATGACGAGGATTCCACGATTGTGATGTCAGATATTTTGCACTGATATTTGGTGGAGATGGCTTGCTGATCCGGAGGCATGGATGGGTTGCTAGTTCTCGGTGATCCTGAGGCATGGATGGGTTACTGGTGCTTGTTGGTCCCTAGTGGTAAGGATGGGCTGCAGGTGTGAGGGGTGTGTGATGGATCCTATTGGGGGTTGAATTTTGTATTGAGTCATTTTGTATTAAATTTCATTGTTAATATAATTACTTTTCTATCTAATTTGGACATGTGTGAAAATAATTTTGTTTAATAATTAAAACATGTGTTATATAAGACTAATTAATAAATTTATTATGAATTTTTATTAAAAATAAAAAATTTCTAATTTATAATCAAATTTAATTTACAGTCAAATATTTTATGTCGGTAATGTTATTACCAACAGAAAAATTGTTCATTAGAACCAGTTCTAAACATTTTAACCAATATATATATTATTTGTTGTTAGTATTATAATTGTAACAGAATGATTTTATCTCTCGTAAAAACATTTAGCGACAGAGTTTTTTGCGACAGTTTAGTGATAAGGACATATATGTTGGTAAAATGTTTTACCAATGGAAAAGGCACATTTAACAACAGATATGTTCCCGTTGGAAAAATTGAAATATTTTGTAGTGATATTATTCTCCATGGCTCATATTTTTTTGGGACAGTAGGCTGGAACCCTACAGCGTATTTGAGGCCTACACCAGCATGTTTCCAAGGCCGAGTCGGCTGGTTGGTTAGCCCAGCTAGCCAATTTTTTTTCTACAAGAATTCATAAATACATATAATAATACTCTAAGTAAAATGATTACAACAAATAACAAAATAATATATCCTTACTAGTAAAATAACACTATAATTCTCTTTAAGATGGAACTGCAGGGTCATTGTGCAAATCATATTTGTGCTCTTTTAATTTTTATTACACTTATAAAGTCTTTGATGAAAAAGTGAATATAAAAAATTATTTATTTTGAAAATGGTTTTAATGTTTATAAATGATAATTTTGACATAATTACACTAATTTAATTATAATAACAAATTTTCCTTCTTAATTACTAAACCATTGGAAAATTATAAAATGGACCATGTGTATTCATGAACTACCACCTCCACAAACTGATGTGTTTTCTTTATCAAATTTGTTTTAGTTGTATAGTAATAAATATGGATTTATGGAATAAATATGATATATATGATATGATATTGATTATTTAAATTTTAGTTATTAAATTTCTTTAATTGTTTTCATCTAGAAAAAAAATGAAAATGGCATCTATATGTACTTATCACCTACCTTCTCCATAAACAATGTAATTTATTTTTTTAACCATATATATTATGAATGAATATGAACATGTATATAATAAATATATATATATATATATATATATTATTTTTTCTTGATTAAAATTCAATAGATGATGTAACCATGATCAAAATAAAAGGACGAAAACTATCAAACCAGAAAATATAAGAAAAACAAAGAAAATATCACATGAGAGAGTGATTTTAAATAAGTGCTAACAAATGGGTGAAAAAACATTATATGTAAATTATATATTATGTGATATATATTATTATATTTATTTTATATATTCATAATAAATCTATATTTATTAAATTTGCGGTTGTAATTTGTATGAAGGAGGTCAGGAATACTGTTAGGGATTATCATATCATGTTTATTTCTATGAGACACATGCCATATTCTCCACTTGTTTATTATATTTATTTTATATATTCATACTTACTTTTGGAGGAAGAGACATTAGATCCATTAATTGAAACTTTCACATTAATAAATGAAGTTCTATTTCTCGTCAATTAAAACACTAAAATCAACTATTTTTCATTTCTCCACTTCAATTTTCTACATTTTTTTAAAATTAAAAATGCATTTTGAAAATTGATTTTAGTAATTGTAATCACTAATAATAATTGCATATGCATATGTGTTTTTAGTTTTCTTGTTGAAAGGGTTTTAATGCTACTTATTTTAGTGTTATTTTCTTAGAATTTAAGTTTATGTCATTTTTTCGACATAGAACAATGATCACATATTTATTTAAAGTTCATATGTGATATTGATTATAAGTACATAATCTACAGCGTTTCTTCAATCTTCCATAGTTTTCTTTTGAATTTTCAAAAAAATTTTGTAAGACCTGAATGTTTATTCTTTTTTCATCTCAATTAATTGATCTACAGGCATATGATTCTATTTTAGGACAACCTTTTAGGGATTTTTTTACATATATGGTTTTTCCTACCACTTCTCCACCCTACTCACAAAAAATGGAATGATGAATAGTAAGAAGTTTTATCCATGTTCTGTTTTTCTCTTCCAATTCATTTTTCATTCTCCGCTTATACTGTTAGTTTTCTGTTATCCTTTCTACATCAATTTTGTTTCTATACCTTTCATAGCTAAATATTTTTTCCCTTAATGGTGTATTCAGTCAGACCATGTTTGTTCCGCTCTCCTAATTGTTGGAATGAAGTTTTTTTTCTTCATGAAGATATTACTAGAATGATTTTGATGTAAAAACCCACAAATCTAAAAACTGCTAGAAAATTTGAAGAATACGTGAGCATCTTTGTAATCCAAGAAAACTCTTACAAATCACCTTATACCTCATCAACACTGCCTCATTGCCCTTGTGAAACATCTCTATGGAAAAACTCAAACACAATACCTTGTTTGTCTCTCGCTTTATCTTACAACTGATCATAATTATTGTTATTTTTTCACAATTAGTATTTATATTAACATATTAGTTCTCTATGTATCCCATGTGTTACAATTGAAGGATAATTTATAGTAGTTTCCCCAAAAATTTCCCACTTTATAGTATATTACTACCCCAAATAGTTATCAATACAACCCACTCAGAGAGCCCCTACCCCCATGTTCCCATAATTTCCTTCTTAAAATCCATCTAGTCCTTTAGGCGATTTTTCTAACAAATTATTTTATTTATCTTGTATACCCCATTTTTTCACCTTTTAGATGGTTCATCTTCTAATATTTCATCAATAATCCATTCTTTTAAAGTATAAAAAGGTGATGTCAACATGAAAAAATCTCAAAATCATGGTGATTGCATCTTCCAGCACCAACTTATACAGGATTCTAACCAACCTCATCTAAAACATTGGGATCCACTCCAACAGTCAATAAAGAAAACAGAATACTATTTTTCCTAAAATCAGTATCAGTGATAAAATGATTTTCACAGCCTGTGATAACCTTCCCCATACCACCAATTTGAACCAAGAACTCTGAGCATTCCGAAGTACAGGCCACTACATATTTAAACAATGGAGTAATATCAGTTTTAATATTAATAATACTTCCCATATCATCATCAAAAACCTTCACTTATTCCTTAGTAATAGTATTATGAATAGGATTATTCTCCCTCTGGTGCGTTATTCCTTGATCTCCCATAACTCTTTTATAGACCTCGACATCTGCTTCCTTTTTTAGCTGCTATTTATAGGTGTATATTTTAGTCTTATCATTATGACCATCAAAGGATATGTGCACAGATTTCAACCCCAAACTAGTATCAACAGATGATTCCTGATAAATTTTCTTAACTCATGGAGGAACAAAAAAAAGTCTAAATGGTTATTCTCAAAATTGGTTTCAAATTACATACATAAAAGTTCATAATAATCCATTTCTTGACAATTGACCATGGTAGCTCAATGAAAAATAATAGATAAGTATGTGTATTGTAAGATGTCAGCTGAGGTTACATCATTTTTAACCTTCTTATATCTTATTGAACATGTGTCTAGAGATATGGAGGCATTCAGTTTTTTCTTCTACTGAAGAGTATATGTGAACTCTGTGGCGTTATCATTAAATTGTCAGCACAATGAAACCTTCACCTCTTCCTGATATTTTTGTTTTGAAAAATGATCCTCATATTTGGCAATCAAGGCCACAAGTTCTCCTCCAGGAAAATCCATCACCTCCACTTTCTTGAAGATAGCTCTCAATTCCTCTGCTCAACAGTCCATATTTCCTTATCAAGCCCAATTGACAACCTCAAACCATTGATTCCCACCTTAAATTGTTATAGATTGTGTTCTCTTTACACTTCAATGGTTGATTTTCATTTGTTAGTATCCCATGTGTAAAACTCTACCCAAATCGTTACATGATGATCTACTGTTTCTGTCATCTCTAACAAAGCTATCTTTCCCTTACTAGAATTTCAAGAATTACTTTCTACTTTAGTTCTTGAATCTCCCAAAAATACCATAAGTCATTGCATCTCCAACTTAAATTCTCTGACTTATGTCACTTGTAATTCATCCCTCATGTGTTCTTCCATAACCTATCTATCAAGAAACATATTGAAGACTATCTCTCTCTCTCTCTTTAGAATCTATCTATGAAAACACCAATGGATAGGAACTCAAGATGTGTGAGAGATAAAAATGCAAGATTATTATTGCGTGTTGTTTTTATGAACATGATATATATTCTTATTGTGCCTGGATAAAAAATCTTCTAGTTTATATGGTAGATCATCTTATGGTTATTGTTTTTGTGGCAAGATAATCCATTTGTTCTCATTAGGATATATTTTTATATAATCCATTATTATTTTTAAATCACATGTTTTGTTTGATGAACATTGCTCATGATGGTTCATGTTTAATGTGGAGGGTGTTGGGACAAGTGGTTTTTACAACATAGAACGGTGGTCCACTATAATTAACCAAAGAGGCGATGAAGTTGTGCAAGAATAGATGATGAGGATTCTACGATTGTGATGTCAGATATTTTTCACTGATATGAGGTGGAGATGGATTGCTGATCCGGAGGCATGAATGGGTTGCTAGTGCTTGGTGGTCCTGAGCCATGGATGGGTTATTGGTGCTCACTGGTCCCTAGTGGTAAGGATGGGCTACAGGTATGGGGGGGGGTGAATTGGTGGGGTGTGTGATGGATCCTGTTGGGGGTTGAATTTTGTATTGATTCATTTTGTGTTAAATTTCGTTGTTAATATAATTAATTTTGTTTCTAATTTTGAACATGTGTGAAAATAATTTTTTCTAATAATTAAAACATGTGTTATATATGATAAATTAATAAATTTAATATAAATATTTATTAGAAATATAAAACTTATTATTTTAAATCAAATTTAATTTACTATCAAATATTATATGTCAGTAATATTATTACCTACAGAAAAATTTTTCTTTATAACCTGTTTCTAAACCTTTTAACCAACATATATATTATCTGTTGGTAATATTATAATTGTAACAGAATGATTTTATCTATTGCAAAAACATTTAGCAACCGAGTTTTTAGCGACAGTTTAGTGACAAGGACATATATGTTGGTAAAATGTTTTACCAACAGAAAAGGTACATTTACCAACAGATATCTTCCCATTGGAAAAATTGAAATATTTGGTTGTGATGTTATTCCCCACAGACTATCAGTTTTTTGGGATGGTAGGTTGGCACACTACGGTGTAGTTGAGGCCTACACTAGCATGTTACCAAGGCCGAGTCGGCTGGTTGGTTAGCCCAGCTAGCCAATTTTTTGGCTAAAGAAATTCATAAATACATAGAATAATACTCCAAGTAAAATGATGACAATAAATAACAAAATAATATATCCTTACAAGTAGAATCCCACTATAATTTTCTTTAAGATGCTTCTGCAGGGTCATTGTGCAAATCATATTTGTGCTCTTTTAATTTACATTACACATAGAAATTCTTTGATGAAAAATTGAATATAAAAAATTATTTTTTTACCATGGTTTTAATGCTTATATATGATAACTATGACATAATTACACTAATTTAATTATAATATCAAATATTCCTTCTTACATACTAAACCATTGGAAAATGATAAAATCAATCTTGTGTATTCATGAACTTCACTTCCACGAAGTGATGTGTATTCTTTATCATATTTTTTTAGTTGTATAGTAATAAATAAGGATTTATGGAATAAATATGATAAATATGGTATGATATTGATTATTTAAATTTTAGTTATTAAATTTCTTTAATTGTTTTCATCTATCGAAAAAATGAAAATGGCATCCATGTGTACTTATCACAAACCTTCTCTATAAACAATGTAATTTATTTTATTAACCATATATATTATGAATGAATATAAACATGTATATAATGAATATATATATATTATATTATATTTTTATCTTGATTAAAATTCTATAGATGATGTAACCATGATCAAAATAAATGGACCAAAACAATCGAACCAGAACATACAAGAAAAACAAATAAAATATCACATGAGAGAGTGATTTTAAATAAGTGATAAAAAATGGGTGATAAAACATTATAAGTAAATAATATATTTTGTGATATATATTATTATATTTCATTTATATATTCATGTTAAATATATATGTATTATCTTTGCGGTTGAAATTTGTATGATGGAGGTCAGGACTAATGTTGGGGATTATAATATCACGTTTATTTCTATGAGACACATGCCATATTATCCACTTGTTTATTTTATATGATTTTTATAATTACAGTGAGTGTAATTTTATAATTCATATTATAAATTTTATGAGGATTTATATATCCATATAAGGTTCTTTATTTCAAGGTTCTTACGATTCAAAAGTTACCAAAGTGGTAAGGCTTTTAAGACACACTCTCATTATTTATAGGAATTGTTTATGATTAAGTATCTAATAATGAAACCCAATAATATATTTTTAAATAAACTCATTAATATTATTATACTATATTTATTTATTAATAATAAAAGTTTTCATTTCATTTTAAGTTCTCAATATACTAAATTGTTTTATGTAAAATTGATTTTATTTATCTCTTAGTTCGAAAATGGATTTTCATATACATCCATGTATTATACAAATGTTTTAAATAATTTTTTTCATATTATCCTGTAATTATTAAAATTTATATTTAGTATTTTAAATTTTAACAAAATATTTTTAAAATTAATATTCTAATCATTTCCCAAACAAGTTATTGTTCTAACTTTTTTAAAAAATATGAAATGAAATTTTTTTAACTTATAAAATATGAACAGAATGTCCCACTGTAAAACCCCGAGATTTTATGAAAAAAATTATTTTAATTTCATTAATTTCTTGTGTTTTATGCTACACCAAGATTTCCGTGCGCTATACGCAACTCCGTATTATCTTGCAGTTTACAGAACACTATTATTGGATCGTGTTACAGACAATTTTGATAATAGTTATTCTATGCATCATTGAGTATATATATATATATATATATTCAATGTATAAATTAAATATGGTTGTATTCTTCTATACGAAACGACGAAGGATTCTTGCACAACATGCAACCCTTACTTGGCTTGCATTACATGCAATCACGACCTTCCTCAAGAGTGTGTGTTGTATGCAATACCGGGTTTTACTAAACAATGATATATTATTATAATATTATTATGAACTAGCCGTTATGAATATTATTAACTAAATTTTTAATTTTATAAAATTATTATTTATCTTACATATTTTCTAGAACTTGGTATAAGAACAAAATAAATATTTCGGGTAAAATAAGTATTTTTCAAAAAATGCAGTTTTGCTGCCTTTTGATGGTGCACCCACATTAAATCTAGTTTTTAACATGTTTATAAGTACAATTTGACAAAATTAAATTCTTATTTGGAATCAATAAATAAAAATTTACTTTGGATAAATTTTTCATATTATTCTGGTAACTTTCATATTTCGATGAATATTAAAAACACGCTATATTTTAATTAAAAACAACATTTTTTCATCACAATACTTTATATGGTTAAATTATAATATTTAATGGTTTTAAAGTATAAATAGAATATATTGTTACCATTTAATATAATTAATGTCATTATCATTGATTTTACATTATATTTGTAGGTTAAATCAATTCAATCTTTTGCAATGTTTTAAACAAATAGTCGTTTTCATTCGACAACATGATTAATTTTTATTTAATTTTTGCAACTTATTTGTATTTAATTTGAAAAAATGGAGTCCATATTTGGAATCATTGGGTCCAAATTATGTTAATAGGCTACTTTTTATTTTTGGGAATTATGAATAGTAACTACGGTAAATTTTATTTACCATAGTTAAAGGTAAATCGGGTAATTAAGGGTAAATATAATAATATAAAATTAACCTAACACAAGATAAAATTCTATTTGGTGGCTAAAAGTAGACCCATATCACCTAAGGGTCAGATTAGATTCATTTTATGGACTTTTGACTATGAAAATAATTTAATTATTATTAAAACCTAGGAAACTGACAACATGTCAGTCTCTTAAATCTTATAAGTATAATAATTTTAATTTAGTGATAAACATCATAAAACGTCAAACATTAATAGTCTCCAGAAATCTAATAAACGTATCTACATCATGATAATTTATTTAGAATTTTTAGGGATTAAATAATTGTCATTAATGGTGATACATTAATGATGTAGAAATTATTTATTAAGTGAAAAATCAATAATATAGTTTTTATTGAAATAATAATACCCATTAAAAGGCCCAAAAACCAGACAAAAAGATTTTGGTAGTATATATATGTACCATAATAATCCAATTACCTAATATATAACCGTTTGGAGGCTTATAAAAGTGATTATGACACTTATATTATTTTATTTTAAATGATGCCAAAGTTGTCACCTTCAGAATTTAATAAATATAACCAATTAAACTATTGTGATTTTAAGATGATAAATTCGAGTAAAAGTATTATTGGGAAAGTTAATATATTTATACTCATCATAGGATTTTATTTTTAATTTTTATGCAACAAATAAATATATTAAATAATTATACAAAAATGTTGTAGTAATTATTTTATTAAGAGATAAACCAAATAAATGGTATTAAAAATAATAAAATAAATATTATATGAACTATTTGATGTGTTAAAATACTTTTCTAGATACATATGACCTATTATGAATCTATTAAAGCTTTTATTTTGAAAATATCTACTGTATATATTTTATTTAAATTCAAATAAATGAATAGTGTCAAAATTGACACTATTGTTATTTTATAAAAATAACATATTATAAAATTGATTAAAAATCACAAAAATATTTAAAAATTATAAATTTAAATATATATAGTCCAAAAATGTTATAAATTATCCAATTATGGAAAATTCACAACAAATAAGTAATTATTTGTTATAATTTAAATTTTAGAATGTTATTACAACAAATTAAATTAAATTGATTAAGTAAGAATAAATCAACTGGATAATGTTTAAAATAAATTCCTAACATGTCTAAATTTTATTGTATGATGATATTACAACCCTATCTCATCTAATATTAGAATATGAGTCATTTTTGTAGGTTTTTAATTGGGGTAAGATTTATTATAAATTAATATTTTTAAGATTTCCAAAGGTGCCCCTCTCCTCCCTTATAAAAGGGAACCTCCCCCCTCTCTTCCTCCTACTACATTGAGCATTCATGCTCGCCCAACACCTGAAAAATTATCTTCTACACTTACATAGAAACATCCTAGGGGTTCTGGTCTTCTTCAGAGACCAATTTTAGTGCCCTAAGAGGAGGTCTCAAGGAGGCGCTTCAAAGAAGAGGTAATGTCCGTTACCAATTCATTCAACTCTATTTCTTCTTCCACTTATTCTTCTTTAGTTGTTTCATTATGAAGTAATAACATCAGTATAACTCATATAATGATATGTTATTATAAGTATGAAACAACCCTATTTCACCATCTATCCATCCTACAGAAAACGAAATCACCACGCGTGCGTACGTACGGAATACCATCTCCACGCCGTGGTGAAATCTGTTTTTCCACCAACATCTTACATGGATGGGTATAATTGTGTAAATAATAACTATATATGGTTATTATAAAATCATACTTATTCTGATATATTATACCATCCACTCCAATTCTATTCAATAATTATGGGAACGATATCATCGCCCGTGCGTACGTAAAGACTACCGTCTCCACGACGCGATGAGATTCATTCTCCATGTTAACCATACATGAATGATCATAAAGTTTATTTAATTAATAATAATAAAATATATGAAATAATAATTCCTCTATATTTATATATATATATATGTATGTATGTATGTCATCTATTTAGTTTCATTCAATTCAATAAGGAAATGAAAACAACGTTCATGTGTACGTACGGCCTACTGTCTCCATGAACGGTGTATTTCATTCCTTTTATAGATATATAATATATATATGTATATGATGAATATATAATATATATAAATCATTTTTTACATTCGGTAATTATGTAAATCAGGATATAAGTAATAATATCAAGAACAACAAGTCGAAACACATACGATAAATGAAATTATTTTACCCAAAACACGACTTTAACATGGAATTTACAAAAGAACAGGTAATATAAAGTCATAAGTGAAACATATTTGATATCATAACAATGAATATGATTCTGTAATAAGTCAATGACATTATTTAAATCATTATACAGGAGGTTCGGATATGTATGAAGCATATCGGACCTATGGTAAGGGATAAATATTCGATCTCATTCTTATCTGAGATTGCTTATACGTAAGTATTTACTGGGGTTACGTTTATCATCCCTGGCCATGTTTTCTAAAAATGTTTTCATAAAATGTTTACCATTCTTCCATGAATTTTTAAAGTCATTTTTACCATTTATTTACTTTTTACCACATTGTATGAATGGAATCTTTCCTTTGGTTACCATATAAGGTACGTTTTGACTTTTCCGACAAAAGTATGAGGAGAATGTTATTTTTAACTTATTCAGCGTGAACGGATTTTTACAGTTTCAAAACGCCTCATTTTCAAGAATATTTCTCTACAATATTTCATGATTATTTTCAACAAAACCCTTATCTTTTAAAATTTCATGTAATTTTGTGAAAAGAAAATGCTTTTAAAGAAGAAAGGATATTTTCTTCAAGAATTCCTTTCAAGTGTTTTGTCAAAACTATTTTCCATCTAAGATGACATTATTTCATATGTGTATGTTTCTAGTAAAATGTATCTATGATTTAAATGGTTTCAATTTTCTTATGATGAAATGATATCAATTGTTTATGGATTATGTTATGATGGCATGATGTTTAAGAATTACATTTTATTACAATGGTTATGCTATGATGTATGATTTATGATTTTGTGGCACACGAAAGAATGATGTCATTATGAGACGGGTGGGACCTATATCTCCCTCCAATGCATTGGGTAATGATTTATATCTCATGAGATAGACATGGCTGGAACGTCAAGTTAAACCAATTCAGTAATACAGGAATGGAACGAGGAGTAAACTCGGTCCAGAAAGGGACTTTGTCCACTAAGATGGTCTTGGCAGCAATGCCTTGGCTACTATGGAAATCATATCATGTGCTTAATCGTTTCCACAATTACATGTTTTATTCCCATGCTATTTTATCATTCTTATTGTTTCTTTATGATCTATGCCTTACATACATCCATGTTTTATGTCATTGATCAAGCTTTTGATGTTTAATCATTATTTTCATGTTTTTAAGTTCAAATGTATATGGTAAGTTTTATTTTATCCATGCTAACCCTTACTGAGCATTTGAGCTCACCCTTTTTATGTTTTCTTTTCCCCAGGATATATAGAAAGGTTTTAGGTAAGAAAAAAGGGGGATGATATTTATGGGAGATGATGATGATCTTTCACCATGATTAGAAGATTATGTTCCATGTTTCCAAAGACACTAAACTATTACGGTCCTTTTGTGTCCGTTTTTGTTATGTATTAAGTATTCTTCTAAAGTAATGTAATGTCAATGTACATCAAGCTTTGGGTCTCTACAGTTGGTATCAGAGGAAATGTTTAGTCAACCTTTGAAAACAAGGATGTGAAAATGTTAGTGAGATCCCTAGAGATATTTCTAAGGTATGTCTAGGGATGTTCCTAAGGATAAGTATACATATAGGATATAAACCTAGAACTACGGTAACGATCTTAGAATTTAACCTAAGATGTTAGATATTGAGGGTGCTCCCATTTTACTATGTTTTTTCCCTACAATGATTTTTTCCTCTCACAATATTCTTTTTGGGTTTTAGAAAATGGCTGGAAAGAGGAAGATTCATGATAACGGAGGATATGACGGACAATGGAATGATATTCTTCATGAGAAATCAAATGAAACGGGATGGAAGTCCAAACATCCTTATTATGCCTAATCAGAAATCTCATAATATGATCAATAATCTCAACTTTGTTATGTTTCCCGACTCAGATAATAAGAGAATGATGGGGTTTCATGATGATCATAGGGGAAAGAAAGTTCAATTTCCCTCATGTAAATCATGTGGGAAGAGGTATCGAGGAGATTGTTTCAGGGGAACTAGAAGATGCTTTGGGTGTGGAAAAGAAGGACACCAATCCAGTAAGTGCAACGGAAAAGGTTCAGTTAACACCATGGATGAGGATAATGGGTTTTCTATGATATCAATAATGGTTAAATGTTTTAAATGTGGAATTTACATGCAGTATGCAATCCAATGCCCTAAGGGAAAGTCTCATAAAGAGAATCAGTATGGCTGTATGTGTAGTATTTATGTTGATGATGATGAAGAGACTACATATGATATGTGAGATGAAAGAACTGTTGAAGCTTGGTCAATGGTTTAAGAAGGTAGTGGAATGATTACATGTTTATCATGTGTAATGTTCTATAAGTAATCTCATGGTACTATGGAATAAAGAGACATCGAAGGATTGTTACACTGTTGTCTTTCCTTGAGTTTTGAAAGTGTATGATTAATGGTATCAAAATCCATGAAAGGTTATTCAGATATTTTTGGAATGTAGATGATATGCGCATAATGAAGGGATAAGGAGAGAATTAAATGTTTGATAGTATTCATGAGCTCATGATTGATATAAGGAGAAGGTTATATCATGGTTTGTGTATATATAATTTTTGGATTGTGGTATGTGGAAAGAGTTAACTTTTGACAGCATTCATGTTTTCACTAAGGATTAATGGGTATTCATTTTTCAAGAGAATACATGATTATGGTATTCACATGATTGGAGTGTGGCCAACAAGATATATGGGGGATAAATGATGGTATTCAAATGCTTGGTTGATGACATTTCAAGTAATCATTTTCTTTATACTATGAGCTTGGACACAAGTATTTTAGATATGACTAAAGATTGTAATGGATTATGTTTTACATAAGTTAGTATTGTTTAAGGATGTAACTTTTTTTGATATTATTTATGGGATGTTAAAGTAATGTAGTTTTATAAAAAGGACAATCTGCAGGACGGGCGACAACCCATCGCGTCGAACAAGGCTGTGGGAATCGAACCCACAACCGAAATGTGACTGGCCTTTATCGCCTACCACTGGCCTACAAGAAGTCCCTGTTTAGTATAAACTATTTTTATTATATTAAGTAGTATAATATATGAAGTATAAGTTCATTTTAGGAACCATATATGATTAATCTCACTATAGATGGACTTATGTATTTTTTATAACTTTTATAACATTTTTTTGAGACAGATGGAATGACCCATAATTCTATCACATGAGCTGCTAACACTTCACGAATGACAAATTCAACTTCATTTCTTTATGAGATGAAGTGGAAATTGTCCAAAGAATGAACAACGGTGAGACTGTACCAAAATCATGAAAGTATTTATACTATTTCCAATTTCATCAACATTAGGGAAATGATGTTGAAAACCAAAAATGTTTTCCTAGTGCCCTTATATCTGATGAATCATATGGTACCTTAGATCATCACAATTCAGTGGCTTTGTGATTGATGGCTTTTTCATAGCCATGTTCTCTACCACTCTCCATCAGAACTTGATGGTTAGATTTTTCTTCCATATCCATATTTTCACCTATTTTCTTCTATGTGGAAACCCAGTGATGAGTTAATTTGGGTAACTGTTAAATTTCATACTTTAGTTTTTTAATCCATGTTTTGGTATTCCTTTTTATGATGTGGGTTTCTTTTAAACAAACTTTCGAGTAGTAAACCATTTATAACCCCGATGAATTTCGAGGGTGAAATTCATTTTAAGGGGGGTAGAATGTAACACCTCGAGATTTTATGAAAAATATTATTTTAATTTCATTAATGTCTTCTGTTGTATGCTACACCAATATTACCTTTCGCTATACGCAACACCGTATTAGCTTGCAGTATACACAACACTATTCTTGGATCATGTTACATACAATTTCGATAATAGTTATTCTACACAACATTGAGTATATATATATATATATTCAATGTATAAATGAAATATGGTTGGATTATATTATACGAAACAACGAAGGATTCTTTCACAACACACAACCCTGACATGGGTTGCATTACACGCAATCGCAACCTTCCTCGATAGCGTGTGTTGAACGCAATACCAGGTTTTACTAAACAACGATATATAATTATAATATTATTATTAACTAGCCGTTATGAATATTATTAAATAAATTTTGAATTTTATAACATTATTATTAATCTTACACATTTTCTAGAACATGGTATAAGAACAAAATAATTTTTTCGGGTAAAATAAGTATTTTTAAAAAAATGTAGTTTTGCAGCCTTTTGATGGCGCACCCACATTAAATCTAGTTTTTGACATTTTATAAGTTCAATTTGACAAAATAAAATTATTTTTTGGAATTAAGAAATAAAAATTTACTTTGAATAAATGTTTCATATTATTCTGGTAACTTTCATATTTTGATGAATAGTAAAAACACGATATATTTTAATTAAAAACAACTTTTTTTCATCGGAATAATTTATTTGGTTAAATTATAATATTGAATGGTTTTAAAGTATAAATAGAATATATTTTTACCATTTAATATAATGTATGTCATTATCATTTATTTTACATTAAATTCGTAGGTTAAATCAATTCAATCTTTTGTAATGTTTTAAACAAAAAACTGTTTTCATTCGACAACGAGATTATTTTTAATTTAATTTGTGCAAATTATTTGTATTGAATTTGAAAAACTATATTCCATATTTGGAATCATTGGTTCCAAATTATGTTAATATGATACTTTTTATTTTTGGGAATTATGAATAGTAACTACGGTAAATTTTATTTACCATAGTTAAAGGTAAATCGGGTAATTAAGGGTAAATATAATATTATAAAATTACACTGACACATGCCAAAATTCTATTGGATGGCTAAAAGTAGACCCATATCACCTAGGGGTCGGATTAGATTCATTTTATGGACTTTTTACTATGAAAATAATTTAATTATTATTAAAACCAAAGAAAGTGACAACATGTCACTCTCTTAAATCTTATAAGTATAATAATTTTAATTTGCTGATAAACATAATAAAACATAGAACATGAATAGTCTCCACTAAGATTATAAAATTATCTACATCATGATAATTTATTTAGAATTTTTATGGATTAAATAATTTTCATTAATGGTGATACATTAATGATGTAGAAATTATTTATTAAGTGAAAAATCAGTAATATAGTTTTTATTGAAATAATTATACCCATTAAAAGTCCCACAAACCTGACCAAAACATATTGGTAGTATATATATATATACCATAATAATCCAATTACCTAATATATAACCGTTTGGAGTCTTATAAAAGTGATTATGACACTTATATTGTTTTATTTTAAATGATGCCAAAGTAGTCACCTTCATAATTTAATAAATATAAAAATTAAAATATTGTGATTTTAAAATTCTAAATTCGAGTACAAGTATTATTGGGAAATACAATAGATTTATATTCATCATAGGATTTTATTTTTAATTTTTATGCAAAAAATAAGTATATTAAATAATTATACAAAAATGTTGTAGTATTTATTTTATAAAGAGATAAACGAAATAAATGGTTTTAAAAAAAATAAAATAAATATTATATGAACTATTTAATGTGCTAAAATAATTTTATAGATAAATATGACTTTTTATTAATCTATTAAATCTTATATTTTGTATATATCTTCAGTATATATTTTATTTAAATTCAAATACATGAATAGTGTCAAAATTGACACTATTGTTATTTTATAAAAATAACGTATTATAAATTTGTTTAAAAATCACAAAAACATTTACAAATTATAAATTTAAATTTATATGGTCTCAAATGTTATAAAGTATCCATTATGGACAATTCAGAAAAAATAAGTAATTATTTGTTATAATTTAAAATTTAGAATGTTATTACCGCAAATAAAATTAAATTGATTAAGAAAGGATAAATCAAGTTGATAATGTTAAAAATAAATTCCAAACATGTCTAAATTTTATTTTTTGATTATATTACAACCCTATCTCATCTAATATTCGAATATGAGTCATTTTTGGATGTTTTTAAGTGGGTTTAGATTTATTTTATTATAATTATGAAAGAACCCTATTTCACCATCTATCCATCATAAGGAAAACGAAATTACTACGCGTGCGTACGTACGAAATACCGTCTCCACGCCGTGGTGAAATCTGTTTTTCCACCAACACCTTACATGGATGGGTATAATGGTGTAACGAATATCTATATATGGTTATTATAACATCATACTAATTCTGATATATTATACCATCCACTCCAATTCTATTCAATAATTATGGGAACGATATCATTGCTCGTGCGTACGTACGGACTACCGTTTCCACGACATGATGAGATTCATTGTCCATGTTAACCATACATGAATGATCATAAAGTTTATTTAATGAATAATAATGAAATATATGAAATAATAATGCTACTAGATTTATGTATATATATATGTATGTCATCGATTTAGTTTCATTCAATTCAATATAGAAACAAAAACAATGTTCATGCATACGTACGACCTACCGTCTCCCTGAATGGTGTATTTCATTCCTTTTATCTATCTATAATATATATATGAATATGATGAATATATATTATATATAAATCATGTTTTACATTCTGGGATTATGTAAATCAGGATATAAGTAATAATATCAAGAACGACAAATCGAAACACATACGATAAATGAAATGATTTTACCCAAAACGCTGCTTTAACATGGAACTTACAAAAGAACAGGTAATATAAAGTCATAAGTGAAACATATATGATATCATAACAATGAATATTATTCTTTAATAAGTCAATGACATTATTTAAATCATTATACAGGAGGTTTGGATACGTACGATGCATATCGGACCTAAGGTAAGGGATAAATTTTCAATCTCATTTTTATCCGAGATTGCTTATACGTAAGTATTTACTGGGGTTACGTTTATCATCCATGACCATGTTTTCTAAAAAGGTTTTCATAAAAATTTTACCATTCTTCCATGAATGTTTAAAGTCATTTTTACCCTTTATTGACTTTTTACCACATTGTATGAAAGGAATCTTTCCTTTGGTTACCATATAAGGTACTTTTTGACTTTTCCCAAAAACGTACGAGGAGAATGTTATTTTTAACTTATATGGCATGAATGGATTTTTACAGTTTTATAATGCCTCCTTTTCAAGAAGCTTCCTCTACAAGATTGTATGAATATTTTCAACAAAACCTTTATCTTTTAATATTGCACGGAATTTTGTGAAAATAAAATGATTTTAAAGAAGAAAGTATATTTTCCTCAAGAATTCATTTCAAGTGTTTTGTCAAAATTATTTTCCATATAAGATCACATTATTTCATATGTGTATGTTTCAAGTAAAATGTCTCTATTATTTAAATGGTTTCAATTTTCTTATGATGAAATTATATCAATTATTTATGGATTATGTTATGATGGCATGATGTTTAAGAATGACATTTTATTACATGGGTTATGCTATGACGTATGATTTATGATTTTGTGGCACACGAAATAATGATTTCATTATGAGATGGGTGGGACCTATATATCCCTCCAATTAATTCGGTAAAGATTTATATCTCATTAGATAGACATGGATGGAATGGAATGTTAAACCTGTTCAGTAATAGTGGACTGGAACGAGGAGTGAACTCGATTCAGAAAGGGACTTTGTCCACTAAGATGGTCTTGGAAGCAATGCCTTGGCTACTATGGAAATCATATCATGTGCTTAATGGTTTCCACAATTACATGTTTTATTCCCATGCTATTTTATCATTCTTTAATGTTCCTTTATGATCTATGCCTTATGTACATCCATGTTTTATGTCATTGCTCAAGCTTTTGATGTTTAAAAATTATGTTCATGTTTTTAAGTTCAAATGTATATGGTAAGTTATATTTTATCAATGCTTACCCTTACTGAGCATTTGAGCTCACCCTTTTTATGTTTTCTTTTCCCCAGGATATAAATAAAAGTTTTAGGTAAGAAAAAAAGGGGGAAGATCTTTATGGGAGATGTTGAAAATCTTTCACCACGATTAGAAGATTATGTTACAAGTTTCTAAAGACACTAAACTATTACAGTCCTTGTGTGTATATTTTTGTTATATATTAAGTATTCTGCTAAAGTAATGTAATGTCCATGTACGTCAATCTTTGGATCTCTACACCCACCATAATTAATAATTAATTATTTTAATATTCTTTAAAAATTTCTCATGGTTATTTTAAAATAATATTTTATCACCCAAAATTCTAAAATATGAATATCGTATTTGATAGCTTGTATGACATTCCACATCCTGCATAGAAGAAAATATAGCATCCCCATACATTATGATATATCTAACTTAATTAAATATCTACAATATAATAATATATATGAAACAAAAAAATTAATCTTACTCTAAGTGAAACACTACGTTTAGCATGCATTTAAAAAAACCAAAAAAAAATGTTTGTCTACACTGAGCACAAATTTTAACTTGCGTTACATGAAAAAATAGGTTTTACCATACACTATTAATATTATTATTTAAAATAAAAATTATATCCAAGAAATTAAATGGGTTATTATAAATTTTATTAATTAAATAATAAAAATAAATTGTTGAATACATTTCCTATCAATTAATTATAAATGAATATAAAAACTAATTGAATATAAAGGATATATTTTTATAAAAAACTATTAGTGTGTGACAAATATGTTTTATAATAATAAATTAAACTAATTAATATTAGTGAAATAAATTAATTAAATGTATGTATTATATATTAAATAAATTATTTATAAATTAATCAAATATATTTGATAGGTATATGATTAAAAAAAATCTAATTCTACGCATAAAAACATTATTTTTTTATACGTAGTTTTCAAACTTTTTATAGAGCTATTGATTAAATTATTAATTTGGACACTTTTATAAATTTTATATGATGAAATAAAAATAATTTTATAAATAATAATTAAAAAATTATATTAGGGTTCTTTTTTTGGTATTCATTAGAGAAGTTTCATTTTTTGATGAATTGTGAAAAATGCTGAATTTAATCGAAAACTGCCTTTTCATCTAAATAATTTATAATGTTAGATTATATTCAAAATAGTTTTTAAAGTAAAAAATTGTTAAATTATATATATTTTTATAAAATTTACATCATTTTAATCATTTATTATTAAATATATATATAATAGATTACTAATATTTTTAACATTTTAACTGTAAAAACATTTTTTTCTCATCCCATCTATAGGATTAATTTTAGATAAATATCTGAATCATATGATATTTTAATTGTGAAAAATAGATTCTTTTTTGATTAATAATAATTTATAATATCTAATATGTCCAACTTAATTTTTGATAGAAACTGTCTATGAAAATAGATAAAATTAATTATATTGATTAAGAGAAAAAAACTAGTTTATCAAGGAATTAATATTTAAACGTAAGGTAAATAATTACATAGACACATTTCAAAAACCATGTTATGGAAATAATAAACCATAAACCTTATTTTAATATAAAATGGTTAATTATTTGAGCCACGTAATGTAAGGATGACCTCCCAATAGTGTTCAGTTTTTGGTATTTACAAAAATGTTACACCTCCTCCACTATAAAAGGGCACTCACTCCCCTCACTTATATACACCTCCCAATACATTTTACTCATCAAAAAACTATCCAATTAAATAGAAAAACTTCCCCCAAATAATATAACAATCCTTAATTTTTGTGAAAATTCATCCCTGGAAGGACTTAGTGAAAACCAATAAAAGTTACCTAAAGAATAAATAACATTTATAAACATAAAGTTTTGTTTTATTTATTTATCCACCCCCTTAAATTATTCTTAAATAATGATTATATACTAGACTCACTATTATAAATATTCCGATATTTTTTCTATGATTACTGCCTAAAACTTTACACAATTCAATCAAATGGGATACATAATCATCATTCATGGGTATATTGACTACCGCCTGGTGGACCGATGTCATTTGTTCTTAAATTATGACCATTCAAGGTTCATAATAATGATGAATTTATTGTTTTTATATTATATATGTGTGTGTGATATTTATAATTTTAATATTATTCTATAATTTTTATATAACATACATCTTCATTCTCTTATTGTTTGGGAATACGATAGGGTCGTTCGTGTGTACGAAAAACTACTATCTCACGAAATGGTGTGATTCATCCTTGTAATACATGGAATATTTTAAAGTTAAATTTAATAAAAATGTGTGAAATATTTTAAATAAAAATGATACAATAATTATAATATACATATTCGTTCTTTACTTTTCATTATTTCAAGGTGATAATAAAATGGAAATAGCATTTATAAGTATGTATGGCCTGCTGTTTCCATGGATAGTGTATTCCATTTCATTTAACAAAATTTTATGGATTAACCTAAAATATTTATAGTAGGTATAAATTAAATTAAAATATTGGTTTAAATTATTTCAACAATTAAATGATGATCTATTTAAAGAAAAAAAATAACGGGTCAAAACATGTGCAAGAAACATGGAAATTGACACCTGAAGCAATGAAAATATGGAATTATTATTTAGAATTGGGTAATAAGATGTCATAAAAAGGTCATATAGGTATCATATATATTATAATTTAATAACTTCCTTAAAACCAGTATTCTTAATTTTAATTTAGATACGACCAACATAAAAGAGTATGACAAAGGATTTTGTCTCAATTCACATCACATTGAGACTTATTTGTTATTATGCACCAATTCACATGTATACGGTGTATATACTTACAATTTGACATTTATTATCATGATTATTTCATTTTTACTATTACTTTAATTATCAATTTTAATTATTTCTCTATGTTTATTTTACTTCAAAACTACTAAGTGAAAAATTCATTTTCTAATATCTCTTTCTTTTATGATAGTTAACATTCTCTTAAAACAAGAACATTATTGTAATGTTTTTTTCAATAAAAAATAACATTTTCTTAAATAGAAAAATCTTTTATAATGGATAGGATTATTTATTAAGCCATATTTCCTTTTTATGTTTTGTGTTTAGTTTAAAGTTTATTTGATTAATAGGGGAAATTGATAAATCATTATCTTTGAATTAATAATGATATCTGATGATAAAGAATATCAATTAATTTAATTTATTATTTGATATTTTAGGATTACATTGGACATAAAGTGAATGTTGGGACCTCATATAATATATCCCCATGATTTATTGGTATGTCTCACAAGACAAATTAAATTGGACAAATTATATGTGTTTTACCTATAGTTTTAAATGGTCTTATTAAAGACTCAAAAGTAAAGGAACCATGATTCCAATGATCATGGCATCCAATAATTAATTTATTTCCTTAATTAATAATTCAGTTATTATCCATAATATTTTCACTATAAAATAATCTATGGATGCATATCAATTTCATTATACTTATTAAATAGAATGTTTTTTCAGTTATTTACCTTGTAATGTTGTTTATTCTTTATCTAGTTATTTAAATTCCATATGGGTTTAGTTATTTACCATTAATTATTGATTGTGCCTTACCTAGTCATTTTAGTTTATTATTCAGTTAGTGTTTTACCATTCCACATTGCTTATTCATTATCTATTCATTATAGTTTCTACTATACTTAAACCTTACTGGGCATCTTAGATCCCCCTTATTTTACCCCTTTCCTTAGGTGATGAAGAATAGATCTTTGAATTAGTTTTCAAGGATTAATTTTATTATATTTTCTTATGTATTGTATTTTATTTTCTACTCCCTTTGAAAAATGGGTACCATGTATGTATTTGGTTCCCCAAAACATGTGAACTAATCTTCCCTTAAGGATTTAATTCCTTATAATAATGAGAATTTAATAAATCAAGGCAACCACTCTCGGAATTTGGGGTCAATATTTTTATATTTAGTATCAACGTAAGTTTAGTATTAACTTTTGAAACTAAATTTATTAAAAAAATAATAGAGAACATAAAACTTTGATATACTTTGAGGATAATTACAGAAGAACATCCCCAAGAAACCATGTTTATGATTTTGAGATAAATTATGCATCAATGTTTCAAATTATGTTATTTATTTCACTATTATTTTGGATTACAAATTATGTTACATAATATTATGATCTAATATAGTGTATTAAATTGTATAAAAATGTAATGTAGAAGAAATAAGGGTATCGATAATCTAGGCCAATGATTTTGTTTCCCTATTGAGAAGGGCGATATTGCAGGTATAGGAACTGATCTTGTTATTAATATATTAGGGAATATTAATCACATCATGGAAAATTTCCTTTGCTAGATGGAGAAACATGTTACATATTGATAGTATCTAATTCTTGATCACAATATGTGATATATGCCACCATAATTTAGTGGGACAACTAATCCAATGGTAGTTGAGCAATGAATTACATATTTGTATAAGATATCTATGGAATTAGAAAGTGGTGAAAATGAAAATGTTACAATTGTAGTGTATTGTCTCAATGGTTATAATGATCAATGGTGGTCTTTGATTAAGGATACAGAGGAGGTAGAGTAAATAGAACTCATGGAATTTTAATATTTTAAGGGGAAATACTTTGATAAATATTTTCCTCATGGGAAAAAAACTACCATAAATTAAATTTTATATATCTTAATGAAAATGTATATAGAGAATGTTACAGAGTATGAGGCTAAAATTACGAGGTTATCGTGGTTTTATATGGATTATATATACAATGTGGAGTGAAATATTGATCACTAATTTGTAGGTCTTAATACAATTCTCCGAATAGTGCTGGTCACTCAAACATTTTTTTTCATATGATAAAATTGTTTTATGCTCTGCAATGAAAGAAAAAGAATTCTCCATTTATTATTTATTTAATGGGATTAATTAAAAAAGGAAATGATAGATAAAATAACGAATAAATAAAATATGGGAAATAAATATTTTACCACATGTTATAATGGTGGAAATAATCACCATGGGAAATGAAATATGGGATTGGGAGATTGTTATAAATGCAGATAAATGGGTCCCTGAGAAAAATAATGATAAGGGAAGAAATGAAACACTATTATTTAGTGTTTCTATTGTAATGAGATAGGGAACAACACACATGAATTCTCTAAGCATGGAGGGAGAATACCTCATAAGAATATATGGGATAAAAGTTAAGCATATGTTACTGATACAATAGAAGTGAAATGATTATTGTTCTTGTGTATTTGGATCCATGGAATATAATGTAAAATTATTTTCTTTATATATATAAGGATTCAACTATAGTACTCTTTCTTAAAGGATATATTGAATAGTACTAATAAAAGTGATTCTCTGAAATGTTTATCTTCTTGTAAAACACATCATTCAGAGAAAGACAACCCTTAATATTCTCCTGATACTAAGATTATAATGTTGGAATAAATAGATGATTTATTTGGATAAATTAAATTAGATAGTACTCGCTACCTTGGAACTGATTAATGGCTTGTTGAAAAAGTGTTATATTATATCATTGATGGAGTTTACAAAATTTTTGGATTTAAATAATATATTCAATAATATAAGTTTTACATTAGTAATAAGGAATAATTAATTTTTTTTAAAATGTTTCACGGTTATTTGAGTTATTACCATGTTTCATGAGAATACAAGACACGTGTTTGGTATGTTATGATTTAAAGCTACTTCATGTTGTTTAAATTAATGATATGCTCTGTTTTAAAATTCTATGAACTTTTATGTTTTTAAATCATGATTTTTTTGAAGTTACAAAAGGTTAAGCATTTATGAAATGGTTTAATTAAATTTTGGAAAATGTTTAATAAATTAATGAATTACTTCATTATATGATGCAATATATTTATAGATATGATGTAGAATTAGATCAAGGAACAAATAATGGACAATATTGTGTATATGGAATAGAAATATATCGAGTAATTATATTTCCTTATATTCTTAGAGAGTGAAAGAATTCCTCAACTCTATGAAAAAGGGTTTTAAAACAAACAATATTGTGCTATTATCTTCAATTTTTATGATATAAATGAACTTTTTCACACCTTTGGATTATGGATTTGTGGCTGTTAGCTATCTCTTAAACATGTTATTCATATATCTCCCTCAGTAGTTTATTGTTATTTTTATCTCCCATGGACATGTTTTCATTTCCCACATATTTTCTTCAATATGAAAACGTAGTTATGTTATTATTCAGGATGACATTTGTACTTCCTTTATATCTTATTAAGTTGATATTTTATTAACCCTTTTATGATGTGGGTTTTAAAACAAATAAATTTTAAAATATCAAACCTTTAATTTCTAAGATAAATTTTAAATTATGAGGATGAAATTTATTTAAGTTAGAAAGATTTTGACACCCTAAAATTTTAAAATATGAATATCATGTTTGATATCATGTATGATATGAAACATCAAGTGTAGAAGAGAATATAGAATGAAGAGACTTTATGATATTTCTTATATTTTAAATCTCTACAATATAGTATGTTACATCGTATAAAAATTTTAAATTGATGTAAACACTTTTTTTATCTTGATTTACATAGAAGATAATATTTATCTTGGTCTATATGGAATACTGAGTTTAGCTAGTGTTACAAAAAAGTTCGAGTTTATAGAATACTATTAATATTGTTATTTAAAATGAAAATTAACTCCAAAAAATTATGTTTTATGTTATAAATAATATTAATTAACTTATTAAAATATTTTTTTTAATTCATTTTCAACAAATTAATTACAAATAAATATAAAAAAAATTGAATGTAAAAGAAATATTTTTATAAAAAAACTATTAGTATGCACCAAATTCATTTTAGCATAGTAAATATAAATAATTAAAATTACTGAATGATATTAATTTAATATATATAGTATATATTCAATAAAATACTTTTCAATTCATAAAAATTATTTTATTGGGATAATATGATAATAAATCAAGTTTTACACACAAAAAAATGAGTATTTTTCTAAAGGCAGTTTTACCGCCTTTTAATGGTGCGCTTATTTTAAAGAAATTTTTTTCAATATTTTAAATTTTATTTCAAAAAATAAAAAACATTTTATAAAAAATAGTTTCAAAATTAACTAAGGTATAATTTTTTGTATCTTTCTAAGAAGAATTATCTTTGGATTAATAGTGAGAAATACGATATTTTATTAAAAACTAGTTTTTAATCTAAATAATTTATAAAGTTAAATAATTATAAAATTGGTTTTAAAGAAAAAAATGCTTAATAATATATATATATATATATATATTAATACAATATAGTTCATTGGAATTATTGTTATATAAAATTTAGATATAAAAACTTTTAAATTTTTTGATCATATTCCCTTTAAAATCCCACCTTTTCGTCACATTCGCCAGAATAATTTTAAATTAATTTCTAATACATATGTTTTTTTAATTTGAGAAAAAGTTTTTAATATTTATAATCAGAAATATTTATAATATCTAGTAATGTAAATTTAATTTTTGACCAAAAATTTTAGTGAAAATAGTAAAAACTTATTATAGTGATTAAGAGAAAACGAGTTGATCAAGGGAATAACCATTAAAAATAATGGAAAAATGACCTATGAACCTATAAAAAACTTCTTTTGGGCCATATTTCAACCATTAATTTTATTTTATATAATATTATTAATTATTAATGATATATTAGGTAATTGATACCTCCCAATAGTGTATACTTTTTGGTACTTAAAAAAATTAAACTTATCTTCAACAATAAAAGGGAACTCACTCCTCTCACTTATTCACACCTCCCAATCCATTTGTCTTGTACAAAAAAATACCCAATTCACTCTACAAATTCCCTCAACTCATACTATTATCCATGTTTTTGGATGAATGTATTCCACGTAAGATCATTGGTGAAACCTAAAAATAGTTACCCAAAGAAGAGGTAATGTTCATCAATATACATATTTGTTTTATTTATTTCTCCTACCCATTAAATTATTATTATATAATTATTATATATTCTCATAAATATATTAAATATAATTATAATTTGTATAAAAATATTAAATTCTAAAAATTATCCCACTTCCAGCAAATGGGATATGTAATCATCATTCATGTGTGCGGCGGACTATCGCCTCCCAAACCAATGTTGTTCATTATTTTATTACAAACATTAAAGGTTAGGGATAATAATGGATTTATAGTTGTATATTATATATTATATATATATATATATATTGTTACTATAGTAATTTAATTTTCATATCACAGACACATTTATACTTTCCATTTTGTGGGAGTATGATAATGTTGTTCATCTCTATGGAAAACTATCTCCTTTCGAAGCGATCAGATTCATGCATGCTTTATGTGAAATGTATTTAGTATGGGTTTAATATATATTTATATCATTTACTTTTCATTATTTCAATATGACGTGAAAATGTAAACATTTTTCATACATTTATATGGCCTACCACATCCATGAACGGTGTATTCCATTTCCTATCACTAAATTTTGTGGATTCATCTGAATAAATATATAATAAAATTATATGATAATTAATTTATTTTTTAAAATTTTGTAGATGATTAATTGATGATCTAATTAAAAGGTAAAAAAAATATCAATTCAAAACATTCTCAAAAAATAAGGCTATTAACACACGAAATAATGAAAATAATGAATTATTATTAACAATAGAGTGATAAGATGTTATAAAAGGGTTATATATGAGGCCATAAATTGTAATATTTTCTTATTATAAGTTAGTACCATTTTTAAAACCACTGTATATAATATTAATGAAATTATTTCAAAAAGGAGACTATGGGATAAGGGATTTCATCCTAATTCACATCACATTGAGACTTATTTGTTATTATAGAGCAATAAATATTTATATTGTTTATATACATTCACTTTTACATGTAATATAATTATTTATTCCTTATTCATGTTATTTTACATTTCACATTGAATTATTTCATCCAAGAGGATTTGACATGAAAATTACCAAGTCATAAAACTTTTTGTCCAACATCACTTTATTTTGTGATTGGTAACATTTTCTAGAAAAAATACGTTTTTTTAAATAATTAATCATTGGAAATTAATTTTTTATTAAATATGTGTATTATATTATGATGTTTCATATTATTTTATAAACCATATTAAATTTTTATGTATGTTTTTAACGTTGAAATTTATTTTATTAGAAGGATAAAATTGATAAATCTCCATATTATATTAAATAAGGATATTTGATGATAGGTAATATTGATTAATTAAACCAATTATTTGATGTATGAGGAACTATTTTCTCTATATGTGATGGGTGGTCCTGATATAATATAGACAATTAATGCATTGGTAGGTCTCATGAGACAAACTAAGTTATCCAAATTAAATGGATCTCTACGTATACTTTTTAACCATCTAGTGAAAGGTCTCGATATTAGTGGTCAAATGATGTTTGAGATGACAACATACAATAATTAAATCATATCCTTCATTCAAAATTTATATATTATTATCCGAGATATTTTCACTATGAAAAAATCAATGGATTCAAATCATTTTTAGTCTATAGATTAAATGAAATTTTTTCATTTATTTTCCATTCTATATTGTTTATTCCTTATCTAGTTATTTAAATGGATTGTGTGTTTAGTTATGTACCTTTCAATACTAATTATTCCTTAAATAGTTATTTAAATAGAATGTGTTTTGTATTGTTTATCATAAAACAATTATTAATTTTTTTGGTTCATGATACCTTCCTCGGTACATAACTCTTATTCTGAATTTGAGCTCCCCATTTTATTATTTTATTCCCTAGTTAATGAATAATTGATCTTTGAATGAATTTTAGAGGATATGTTTTATAATTTTTTTGTCTATTGTATTTCTTTTTCTATTCCCAATGTTAAATGGATACCATGTATGTATTTGGTTCTTCAAAACTACTAGGTTGTTCGATTCTTTAGGATTTAATTCATTATAATCTTGTCAATGTAATAAAGCAAAGTAGCAACTCCAGGTTCCTGAGGTCTTGGAAATTATAATGACTCATACTATTTTAGAAATTTTTTATTTAAAATAATTAATTTCAAAATGGAAATGTTATATTCCTCAATAATTATTTAATGTTATTTTAATGATATTTATCTTCATAAAAGACATAAACCATTAATTCCACAAATAATCTACTCGATATATAATCCAAGGATACCATTTTTTTTTCTTGGGATGGTTTATATTTATGATTGAAATATTTTTATGAAACATGTTCCTTTTCCATGGGTTATGCTATGATGAAATAATGAATAGTTTATGAAACACATTATTTTTAAATAGGTTATGATATGAAGACTTGTTTATAAAACCCATTTATTTTCAAGGGATATTATTTGGTGAATTTTTTCTGATATTATGAAACAAATATACATTATTTTCATTATATAATGGTTGTTACTCTATAACCAAGGGATGTGTTTGGGTTTTAACCATGAAAATTTGTCACATTATAATTAAGGAAAAGATTGACCTATATATCCCTCCAATACACTGTGTACATATTGTTATTTCATTAAATAATTTTTTTGTAGAATATGGAGGGAACTCAGTCCATTAAGGAATATTTTCCACTATGATAGAATTGGGAGTGAACCTTTACTATAATGATAGTTTGGGTAGTGATCCCATTCCACTATGACAATCTTGATAAAGATCTTCCACAACTAAATAAATTATTTCTATGATAATTTTTAATCAAAAAACTTTTTTCTCCTATAATTGATATTGTTTCAAGGATCATGTTATTTTATTTCTCTATAATTAATTTGTTTTAAACAACCATGGTTTATACCAGGTCACAAGATTATGATCTATGATATAAAAGGTATTATTTTCAAATATTATGCTCTTGTAATTGTACCATTTTGTTCATGTTACACTCAAGTGATCATAGATATCTCCATTTTTACCCTTACTAATAATATGAGCTCACCACTTTCTATATTTCCATTCTTTGGGTTATGAAGAAACTCACTAAGTATGATATGTATAAGAAGGGTTTTTGTTATGAAGAACATAGTGGGAGATGACATAGGTATTTTATGAACTAGTTCTTTATGTGTCTTAGTTTCAAAATTCATAAGACCATTATGATTCTGTAGTGGATCGTTATGTTATGTAGTGAAAATTCATTTAAAAAAATATGATACTAATATTTGAAAATTATGGACCTCTATAGTTGGTATCATTGTAAGGTTAAGTTAACCGTTGAAAACTATGATGACATTACGTTTGTGAGAACACTACAGATAAGTTTAAGTATATGACACAATCATAATGTTTTGGTAATTATCATGAATAAATTAGCTTAAACATAAGGTTTAATAAAATAATGTGTTGTTATTAACATATCCATTTAATTATTTTTTAGGATTATGTGGTCTCAAACATTGATTATTGTTTCTCACGCTATAATTTTTTGTTTATCTCAATGTTCTGAACTTGAATTAATCGTGTTAATGTTGAATGTGATGGTTAATGGAATAATTTACCTCATCAAAAACCAATTTAAATAAGATATTGAATGTGAAACCTTATGATTATTCATAATCATCTATATCATTATATGATTAATAATAACAACTTTGGTTTGTTTCCATTATCATCATAATCATATTTATTTTTTTCAAGATTCCAAGAGGAAAACAAATACAATATTAACTACAATCTGATGAAACAAAAAAAGTATGGGCTTCTGAAATGACGGAGACTAAATGAATCCCATCTAACATTGTTAATACCCTCATATGGAAAATAATTCAAGCTGGTAAAGAAGACAATCTTAGTCCATTGATCTACTATTGATGTAAGAAACCCTACTACTTTATTAACATCTCTCCAGGTATGAAGGATGCTCATATAATTATTGATTAAACCCCCCCCCCCCACCAATATCTCGTGATGTATGTAATTGACCAAGGGAATGTACCTGAACCATGAAGGTACTTGTATAGTACTGTGGAATCCATTTCAACTGTCATAACGTAGATTTTTTATTGTCTGCATAAGAGGAGACCGGTATCTAAATCTCAAGCATCTTCCTATAAAGAGCCATTACTTTCAAAGAATGTGGTAAATGAAAGAATAAAAACACCCCCAAGGTTCCATAAAAAATATAACTCCCCTCACATCACCCTTGTAGTATAAACCATTAATGTTTAGTTTGAGACTTGTTCTATGAGGATACCATCTTACACATCAATAATGGTTGATAAGAAAATTATATTGTGTGAGGGGGATTCTTTGTTGATTTTCTAGAAACACCGAATAAGAGAATGATGTATTTTCATAAATACTATCAAGAAAATAATATTATTCATCAAAAAATTTTATAATGTGGGAGGAAGGACTCAATTGAATATATCAGATGATGGGGAATAAATTTTGGGTGTGGAAAATTAGGACAAAAATAAATTAATTACATGGGAAAATGATAAGTGTTGTTAACACAATGGATGATAATGATGGTTATCATAAGGGATACTCAACATTTGAATTTTTTAAATTTGGAATGTATATTAAGTTTAAAAATCGATTTTGTAGTGAGAAATATCAAGACGAGAATCAGCATAGTTTTATAATTAAATATTTTACCAATGTTGATGAAGAGACTATAAATAATGTATGAAAGGTTTGGGTTGTTTTAATATTAGTTATTATTTTAAAAGTAATAAGCATGATTAAATTGAGGTTGATGAATCATAAGACATTATTAATATTTCATATTATAGGATGATGTATTTGGGAATAAGATAATGAATCCAAGTTAATGGTTTAAGAAGGTTATTATGAGATTGAAGTGTTTATGTATTTAGATTCAAGAATTATGTTGTATAATAATTATACTAACGATATTCTGATTAGAAAAAATATAAAACATCTAAGTATTGTTCGTTAGTAGTTTTTCTCTAATTATTTGAAAAAATAATTTGGATGGTACTAGTAACCAAGAAATGTGATTTTGTGGTAAAGTGATATTTTTGGTGAACACTTCATTAATGCAACATATAAAAATTATTATGTGTCTGGTTTTTGGTTAATAATGTTTATATTTAATAATATATTGTAGAAATTAATATTATTAGAATCCCTAATATAGGTTTTTGATTTTATAAAAAACATTTTAGGCCTTCGTTGATGATGTTTATTGCATTTTTGAATTTATGGAAAATATTCAATATTTGTAAAATTATTTCTATAATAATGATTTTGTTAATTTTGGAACCATATATTTATTCGTGTGAGTTTATCTTAGATGTTATAGATACAATAATGGTTTTTATAAGTTGAATATTTATTGTATGTTCAATGAAATCAACAACCCCTTTTTAAAGTTTTAACTGATGGTATTTTGAATCTCTATTAAGGCTTAAATACCCTTTGGGGTTGGTACATGATTTGATGTTATGTTAATTAATGAGTATTGGATAATGGGATATGGATAATATTGATAGTTGAAAAGTGATTCATTGACAAAATTATTTTTTCAAAGATATTTATGCACAAGTTAAGGATCACATTTTAGGTTAGTTTCTAAAGTCTATTCATGATATCTTGGTGATGTTCATAATGTTACAATATTATATAATAAATTTTCATAGAAATTAATGAAATTAGGGAGATGTTTAGTTGGGTTGAGGTATATTTAACCCTTAGTGTTAACAAGTATTTAAATATGAAATATTTTTTGAGAAGAATATAATTATTATTTTTGAATATATAAGCTGAAGGGTATGATATAGCCTTTCTGTTTAAAACATTAAGTAATGGTGAGTTTATTAAGATAATTACAGATTTGGAGATAAATGTTTTATTTCATCATATATAGTTTTATGTATTTTGATAATATACTTATGCTAACCACTTTTTGTTTTGATTAATGGATAAATATAGGAGGAATGACTTCATATATGTTTCCAATCCTTTAGAAGTTTCTTTAGAGATTCAAACAGAAGAAATCATCTTGAATACTCATCTTTTGGATCAGTAGATTATATTTTCATTGAAATTTATTAAAGGATGAAATTATAAAATTCATGTAATTATATTTACATATTTTATAATTCTAAATGATAAAGGAATAACTCAAATCTAAGAAAATGATATTAAGTAAAAAATGTTGTCTTGTAACCTTCAATTTCAGGGAATTGATGGTCTTTAACCCCTCTCTGATTCATGGTTTTTTGGTTGTTAAATGTATCCTAGAAATGTTATTTATCACTCTCTAGTAATCCGTGGGTGTTAATTTTGTCCTCCATTTTCATTTTTTCAATTATCATTGACAATGTATTATTTGGAATCCTAGTTTTTTGTGACCTTCATACTTCCATTTCCCTCATTTTAAGGTGATGTTTTATTAACCATTTTTATGAAGTAGGTTTTCAAAAAGGAAATTTTTAAATATAAAAACTTTTATTATCAATAACATATTCAAATTACAGGGATGAAATTTTTTAAATGGTAGAAGAATGTAACACAATTTTTTTTTTGAAATTATTTCTCTTTAAAAAAATTATTTCTTTAATTAAATTCCCTACACAAAACATAGAGTTTAAAAAACTATAATGTACTAATAAAATATTATTATTATTATTAGTTATAACCTAAAAATAATATTTGTTGCAATAAATTGAAATACGTAATTTAGTAAATATATATAAATATACTACTCAATATAATTTTATTGATAAATTATTAGTAAATAATCAATCATTTTTTAGTAAAGTTATTTTTATTTTTCAAAAATATGTTTTCTTAAAAAAATATTTTTATTGTTTTTTCTGATAAAATATTTTTATTAATTTCTCAAACTTTTATAAATTTTATTTTTATAAATGAAAAAAAAAATTGAAACTAGAAAAATAAAATTTTCTTAAGATCAATTTTTGAGAATTGTCTAAAATGATTTTTTCTTGTTGGGGTTGAGTCCTTTATTTGTTATGAAAGCAAATACCACTTTATATATTAGTATAGGGAGACCCATTACAAAGGCTATAGTTTTAATTAAATGTTTCCCATGAATATGGCCTAAAGGACCATTGTAGTATCATTCTTGTAACATCCTTCCTGCATCAAAAGGCTTACAACATTCTTGCATCACCACTTTCTTTTATCATGCTGATGTCACCACCAACCCTCATTATGACTGCATCACTTCTTGCACTATAAATACCCCATTTGGATTTAATAAATTCCATCCACAGTTTTTTGTATGTATTATTATGTGTTTTATAAATTATAATCCACTAAAATAATAGAATTTCCTCATGTGATTAATTTTCATGCGAATAATGAAAAATCTACATTACAATGATAATTATATCTTTATTTTTGTGGAATATAGAAATTTCCATATCAAATTTTTTTCAATGTAAATATATTTTTATTATATTTTTAATAAAATTATTAATTTCATTGGAATATATTTTATGTTTTAATTCAGAATTAAAATATTTTTTATACATAAAAAAGCTTTTCCCGAAAAAAAAATTTATATGTGCGCAATGTATTTTTATCATAACAAATTAAATTGATTAAAATAAGATAATTATTTTAAAAAAATAAAATGTTATAAATTCAATAAAAAAATTTAAACATTAATATTATTTTTTTTTTTACAATGCATGGGATAAGAAGAAATATAATTTTATTCGTAACAATTGTATTTTTCCAAAACTGATTTTAATTTTTTTAAATTTTAATTTAAAATTAATGAATTCCACTCAAATTTATATTATTTGATATAATTTATTAAATATTTTTAATCGGGATGTTGAAATTTGAAAAATAAAACAATTTTACTTTTTCTCAATTTGAATAGAAATCGTGGTAAATTTTATCACACCAATAAAGGGTAAAACAAGTTTATTGAAGTTAAAAATTTGTGATAAGGCCAAAAAAATCAACATAATTCTTATTTTATGAATGTAATGAGACCACTATAACCTTATTATTGAAATTATTTTTTCTAATGGATAATTTTCAACGAAAATGACCTATATAATATTTCAATCAAAGAAAGTTATAGAAACTCACTCTCGTTGTTTTGAATATCTCTTATATGATAATTCAGGGAAACAATAATGTTATGAATGATTATAAGTGACTATTTTGAGATAAATGGAGTTATTTTTATGATATAATTTTATTTATAATTTTTTGAAATTTTATATTGACCGTAAATTCTTTTTTGTCGCCAATACTGTAGTTATTCAGCTAACAAACAATTAAAATAATTTTTTTTAAGAAGATTTCAAGTGATATAATTTGGATAATTTAATATTTCCCATGGATTTTAGACTTATATGACATACTAGGGCGTTTTGGAAGCATTATATTTTAATTTCACCAATTTATTGATGTATTTGAAGCCAAATTAAATAAATAGTTTTAAAATTTAATTAAAGATATTTTGCAATAAATATATTTTTATTAAATGATTTAAAAATTCATAAAAATATTATATTCATATAATATCAATGTGATATGGTTTTAAATCTCAAACATGGCCCATTTATTGGAAAAAAATTCCATTTTATAGTAACATTATTTACCATTAAAGGGTAAAAAACATTAATATCACATTAATTGTGAAAAAAAGTTAAAAAGGGTTTTAACAAAACTAAAATGGTATAAATTTGATCCAAACTTGTAAAAATAATTTATGGGTTTATTTCAATAGTTAATAATAATATATTATAATATATTCAATATGGATCCATTTTCCATCAAAATGAATTTATATTAATTTGAACATTTAATAAATTACTAGAGTGCCCCTCCCCTCAATTTTAAAAGGGAACCCTACCTCTATCTTATTGGCACCACCTTAATCCTTATATCTCGATCATCCCTTAAAAAAATCCTTTTTAAACAATATTATTCAAATTATATTTGTGTTGGTATTCCCAAAATACCAGCTCTAGAACCCTTAAGACGAGATCTAAAATAGTTATTTCAATGAAGAGTTAATTTCCTTAACCGAACACTTTATTTTTAATTATTATTTTACATTATATAAATTTATTATATATCTCATAAAATAATAAATTCAGTATAATAAATACATAAATGTTATTATAACTACTAAAACACATTTATTCACCCTATTTTTGTCAAATAGTACGTAAATATATAACTCATGTGTAGATAATGCTTACCATCTCCACACTGCAATACAATTCATTTGTCATAACCATATTTTATGGATGGGTATTATGATGGTTAAAATTTTAATATATAATAATTATGAAAAAATTAAAATTATCTAATTATAATATAATATATACCTTCATACCTTCCAAAACTGTTGGGAAATGATAATGTCGATCGTGCGTACGTGTGGACTACCACCTCCATGAAGCCATGTGATTCGTTTTTCATATATTTTTTTACTCAGATGATAATAGTTATGTAATAACTGAATATATATTATATAGAAATTATTCAATAAAGGTGATTTATTATTTTTTCTTTCATTTCATCCCTCTAAAAGATGAAAATAGTGTGCATGCGTACTTATGGCATACCAACACCATGAATGAGGTAATTTATTATTCAATCCTTATCTTCTATAAATGATTATAAATATGTATATAATTAATATTTTTGAAATTTATATCATGACTGAAATTATTTATATGATGTATCCATGATCAAATAAAAGTACAAAAAATATTGAACTAGAACATACATGAAAAATGAAGTAGATATCACCCAAAAAAGTGATTTTGAAGAGGTGTAAAAAAATTGGTGATAAAAGTTTATAAGTGAATTAAAAAGGGTATGATATATATTATTATGGGTATTTAATATATGTTCATTAAATTTATATTTATTATTCAACAGTGTCCAATGTGTGTGACAGAAGTCATCCCTTGAGGTAATGGATTTTCATCTCACTTTTATTTATTTGAGGCGCATGCCATATTCATCACATTTTTCTTTTATGAGGTGTATATACTACCCATAAATGTATTTTTTGATTCATATAATAAAATTTATTAAGGATTTAGTAAAGTATATAAGTTTCTTTATTTCATGGGTCTTATGATTCCAAAGTTACCAAAGTGGTAAGTGTTTTATATTAAAAATTCAATGTTAATAGAGATTTCTTAGGATTAATTATCCAATGATGAAATTATATAATATTGTAAACACCATCAAATGTGTTCCATGCATGTTTCCACAAAGTGTCATCAATATGGCTCAAAACTATTATTGTGTGACTCGATTATTTTTATGGGGGTTAGTTATGGTTGTGAAGGCACCAGCCCAAAGGTCCAGAACCGAATCTCGAAATTGATCCCAAGAAGGGGTGTAGGGGCACAACCCCCACAGTGTGATTCAATTATTTGGCTAATACCAAAAGTGGCATCCAAGGTACTGGTGGCACACAATCCTACTTGAGTGCAACCAATTCAGCGCCCATGCATCGGAGCACCATAATTACAGCACGCATCCCCATATGTGCGCCCACTCTCTTTCACCCAGGGTCACTTATTTACAAATAAATAGAACCTTGGGGCCTTCATTTTTATCTAAAAATTTCCATGAAGACTAATTTATACTCTGGTCTGACTAGTTCTCTTCCCAAGTCTTCTAAAAACATCAAGGTAGTTCTTTTAAACCTATAGCAGAGGAATTTATGGAGGATCATAGGAATTAAATCCATTTAGTGTTTAAAATACATAAAACATGAATGTTTATAGATTCCAACCTCCCTAAACCAGAATCACTTGTGCACCAGCCATTCCCCTAATAGTAACTTTAGCGCTCCACTTTTAAGAATACCATAGAATACTCTTGAAGGCTCTATTCAAGTCTTACCCAGGTGTTAAAATTTTGGTTGTTCATCACTTAAGTGAACATCAGGTCTCCCAATCCTACATGGGCACCCATACATTTACATCTGATACCAACCTAGGCACCCTTGTTTGGTTCACCTTATCCCTTCATCATATACAAGAATTTATTCAAGCCTTATTCGAAGTCATTCATGGAAGTGCTTCTTCTTCATTAGCTCCATTTTCTAGAAGGGATTATGTTGAAACCTCTACCAAAGAATCCTCACGTATGAGACCTTTGGAAGGGCACACTAGTGTGTCTACAATTTGTGTTTGTATATCCGCATATAGAGATTTCCTGCATTTTTCTCATTGGGTTTAGGATTCATGGAGTTTTTGTGAGTTTTTATATTTGTAGTCTTATAGACTATTACTACCAAGAACAGTGTCGGAAAGTTCCTAGTTTAGAGGATTATGTTTTGGTTCATGACCACCATTATCACCTCTAAATCATGAAACATCAGTTATCTTGTAAGAAAGGTATCGTTGACACCTAATTTACCTTTTTAACAAAGGGAAAGTCTCCCTCAACTACTGGGATGAATTTTAGGGCAACCATCCTGGTGTAAGCCCTTATCCTTTCATGAAGGAGGATGAAGTCTTTCTCCTCTATACTTCCTTAAACATCACCCCTTCCTTATATTGGACCCTTCCCTAATGTAAATATAATAGAGGGAAGGTTCTTCACCTCAGCCTTTTCCACCCTCACCACTCATGGATTATCCTCTTCTACCAGTGTAGGAGGAAAAGTGTGTGTTTTACTTTGTTGAATCGTTCACATCCTCTTGTTTTTCACACTGATCATGGCTCGCGTGAGGTATGATATTTTTTATAATCACAACATTTTAACAAATAAATAACATGAATGTTCTATGAGAACTCTGATTCCAACCATAATTAGGATACATTTGAATCCTTCCAAAGGCCTGAGATCCTTCTCATTTCATCCAGAAAAAAGGCATACTTCTTAGGAAGTAAACCAAAACTCATTACTCTAAAATGACTACACTCTCTATTGAGTCTCAGTGAACTACATGGGATTTGATTCCCATCCAAATGGGATGTGTAGGAATCCTCTCTAAGTTTCAAACCCAACACATCAAATCAACCCTATTTTTGCTAGACTGTATTCCCAACAATGTCTAATCCAACATGGAAAGCCATATTATTTCCAAGTTCCTTGGGCTACTTAGGTATAATTCACATGCCATTACATTACTACAAACCTTTCACATATATGTACATACCAAGTTAAATTAAACTATAATGTTATGTCTTTATCTCACTATCTTAAAAGGTATGATGTGTCCCATTAAGTGGCATTGAACTTTGAGGGTTCCTATTCTTTTCAAAAAGATTCTTAGTTAGCCCATTTATGGGTATGATCTCAACCTCATAAAAAACATTTGTCTCCCAAGATGATAATAAATTCTAGAGTTCCACACTGAGTGGATTAAAAACTAGTATTATTATGACAATGGTTTAAAGAGTCTCTAAATAATATATGCGAGGATACTAGTGATGGAGAATCTCAAATACATACAGATGTCTCCATTAGGGAAGAACCTAGAATACATATATATGATTATAAATCTCACACATGATAATAATTTATTATAAATTTAATTGGTATCCTATTTTATACTCGAAAATTAATATGGATTCAAGAAAATATCTTACATCTATAAGAGAGTCCCATAGTAGAAAATAATTCCCCCCAAAAGGGTGTGATGAGACCGACCTCATATCCTCTCGACCAATGTACGTTATTAAGTATCGTTGGTCCAAAACTAATGAAAACATTCCATTTAAAATCATGTCCTTTTTGATAAATAACTATTGGATGTTTCCGGTTTCATGAATAAATCCACTGGAAACCGCCAAAAAGAAGTGATTCCTACCCCGAAAACACATTATAAGGAAGACAAAAAAACAAATATATATATATCAATAAGTTCATTAATTTACTAATTATATATTTATTTCATAATAATAAATTTTCTCAATTAATTTCAATCAACATAATTACTCAAGATACAAAAAATAATTAAGTAAAATCAACTTTATTTTTCTCTTTGGTGAAAAATATTTTTTATCCTACAACCATGTTTTTAAAAAATGTTTTAAATAATTTTTTAATATGATCATATTCATGTTTAAATTTATTTTTAACTATTTTATTATTTTTCATAAAATCATTATAAATGGGATCTTCCTCGTATTTCACAAATGACGTATATTTTTACTTTTTAAAAAATTAGGAATGGAATTTTTCGAAATGATATGTCATGAAAAAATATTTCAACTGCCATGATCGCTCAATGATTTGATTCTTCCATTACAATTTCACATTGTTATTTTAAGAGAAATTTTTTTTCCTTATATTTTGGAAATTTTTAGATTTTAAAGACGTGATTTCAACATTTAATGGTTATTTTTCACAAGAATGTTTTAATGTTCACTTAATGTTTTTTCTATTCATCAATGAAAACAACCCTTGATTTCAGTAATGTTTTATTTGTGATATAATCCAATGATACCACCTTTATTATTTATCTCAGTGGTTTATTTTTATGATGATAATATTTTTATGAATCATATTCCTTTCCTATGTGTAATTATATGATAAAATAATGAAATGTTTATGAATCCAATTCAATCCCAGGAGTCTGGATATAATGACTTGTTTTTTGAATCCCATTTCTTTTCATGGGTTCTTAAATGATGGAACATTTAAGATCTTATGGAACATATATATATGTTGTTTATTATGTGATGTTGGTTACCATATAACCAAGGATAGAAGTTACATTAAAACCATGAATGGTGGATACATTATAACAAATAATGAGTGAGAACTACATATCCCTCCAATTCATTTGGTAAAGACAGATATCTCCTAATTTAAATAAGGTTATATTGGAGAGTGAACTCAGTTCAGTAGTGAATTTTTCCCACTATGATAGTCTTGGTATTGATCCATGAATACTATGATGGTTTGGGGATTGAACCCATTATATTATGAATTTCATGGAAATTATCCATCACTACAAAGTAAAGGGTTTTATATGCCTTTATTTTTTCGCACAAAAGTATGTATTATGTCAATTTTATGATCTCTTGGGTAATTTTATTTGATTTTTTTGTATTCATTTTTTTCGACTTCCATTTTTTATACCGGGAATCAATATTAGGATATATTATATATTGGGTATTATTTTCAAATGTTATTCTAATGTTATCATACCATTATGTTAATGTACTACACTATTGATTTCTTTTTCTATCTTTTTCACCCTTACTGAGTATCTGATCTCACCCTTTCTAATTTTTCTTTTCCCCAGGTGAGGAAAAAAATATACTATGTTTGGTATGTCTAAGTAGGTTTCTATTTTTGATGAAATTTATGGTAGATAATATAGATATTTTATGAACCAATTTTTAATGAATCCATGATTCCAAAGGAAATATACCTATATGATTTTAGTGTGGATTGTAATGTTTTTCAACGAATATTCATCTTAAAAGATGGAATATCAATGTATGAAAATTTTTAGTCACTATAGTAATCCTTTAAAGTTCATTATCATTTAAAAAAATGTTATTATAATTATTTATTATATTTTACTTATTATAATATAAATAAAAGATCATTATGACCTCTCATTGTACCAATTTCTTTATTCATTATAATGAGAGAAAAAAAGTATTTCTATAAACTTCAGTATTTAAATCACTACATATACCATAAATTTGGGGTATTATAGAAGAGTTTTTTATAATGGGGGTACTGTATCTAAGTAATGAAGATGAAGATATTGTTGACAGAGCCTCTATTGTGTCTCCAAGTGGATTAAACTTTATTTTGGAATAATTTTACCTTTCCAATAAAACCATACCCATCTGGATATTTATATTTAAGGAAATTTTTTCTCATTAATGATTATCAAATATTACAGATTTTTATTGGATATTATTCTATCACTTATTTGGAATCTCATCATTGAAATATTCTATATTTAGTTACTACTTATTTTTGATGTCCTTATATGATAAAATTATCCTTCCTTACTACTCTGTTATCATACCATTGATAATAATAGTTTCTATTTCATTATAAAGTCCCAATATTATATAATTTTATTGATGGATATTCACCAATATGGAAATATGATTCTACTAATTCGGGAAATATTGAAAAAATTTATATCTGTTATTTCTATAATAATAGCTATTAATTCGTTATCCATGATTATATATGAGGTTTTTTAGGAACATTATGATTTGTATTTGTAGAGATGTTTTCATATGATGGATGCATTGAAGTTTTTATGTGATCAATGGGGCCAGGAATTATATAGATCCTTGATGCATCGATATGTCTCTTGAGAAAATATAGCATAAGTATTTTTTGTATACCTAACTATTTATGTATGATATAATTTCATTAATCCTTTATGGTGTCTCTATGATGTCCAACATTATACTATCCATCACTATGTGATCAGTTATTTTTATCCATGGGATTATTTATTTTCATGTTTATGTAATATGTTGATATATTATTCACATTTTATCATTAATACAGTATTATTTTATTTATTTATTCCTTCCCTATTATTTATTCCATATTTATATCATGTTTTTTTCTACTATATGGTAGCACTTACTGAGTTATGGAGATCACCCCTTTATATTTCATTCCCATTTCCACAAGGATCAATGATGGCTAATTTACATGATATAAGGATAGAAAAAGATGAATAATAAATTTTCATGTATTGTAATAATATTTCTCATGAAATGTATGTATATAGTCATAAAAATAATACATAAACAATGGATCATAGGAATAATGAACTGTTAAATTCAGTACCAGTTTAATAAATATCCATCAACTTTATGTTACCAGAGTTGGTGTTGTTATAATTGTTATCAAAATAATATTAATCAAAAACCTTAATATCTAGATATTTGGGAGTATAAAAGGTGAATAAAACCATATAACAAACCCTTAGGAAAAATTATAAATTTAACTATAATGGATAGAATATTTGATATGTATTTATAATAAATAGAATGTAATTATATCTAATGATTCAAAACATATAGGGTTATTCGTGATATAAATAATTATAATATTTTTTTAGAAATGACACCTAATAGATGGAATAAAAACTATGTCAGAACCATTAATCAATGAATGGATATCCCTCCTAAAAAACTAATTAATTTGGTATTGGAGATTATAATATTATCACTATATTAGGGTATTTTAGTGAGGTTGCGATAAATAAACTTTCTCATAATGAAAAATATATTTCCCCTCAAAAAGTTATATTAATTCAATACCATTTCATGAGGTAGAAACCAACATATTTCAATGGAACCACTAATCCATTAGTTGAAGATCATTGGATAAAGTCTCAAGGGATGAAATTCCTTACATTGGGGTATAATGAAAGGGATAAGGTCATCATGGTTATTTATCATCTAATGGGAGATATTGATTTGTAGTGGTATTTAATTCAAATCTCTATGATGGTGTATGATATAGATTGCAAAAAATGAAATATTTTTTTGGTTATATTCCTTGAAATGTATTTTCTTTGATAAAAAAGAGATTAAATCGAAAAGAAATTATTTAATTTAATACAAAGGGAATAGGAAACTATTACGAATTATGAGGATTATTTTACATGGTTAATAAACAATTATGTCGATTATATATTCAATATAAAAAAGAGTTAAACATTTTATGTTTGGATTAAAATAATGTATTATAAGGGAATTATTCTCTCAAAGATTACTTATATATGATAAGTTAATGAAAAGTGTTATCAAAACTAAGAAAGAGTAATTTGTGTATTATATTTTCAAAGGGAAACTAGAGAAGAAAGGTATATATGGGTTATGTGTACAAATAAATTTTAAAAGTAGGATAAGGTAGAGGATAATTTCCAACATACAATTATTGATAAAATATGCATTAGAAAAATTTCAAGAAGATAATAGGAGTTTTCATAAAGTGTGTGAATAAAGTCCATCATGATCATGGGTGAATCCATGAAAAATAATCCAATAATGTATGATGCCTAATTTTCAAGTATATGGGACAATATTTTAATAAATTCCCAAATTTTTTAGTGAAACTACTTTAAAAGATGCTAGGAGAGAAAGGTAGGTCTTATGCAATTAATACAATAGAAGGTGGATTTCCAAATGATGTGATTGTATGTATTTTGATCATAAAATCAATTTTAGATAATACATTATTCTATTCTCAATATATAAAAATTTATATATATTAAAAGTTTTTCTAAGAACATTGAATCATGAAATTATACATTAATAGAGGAGTTATAATTAAAAGCACTTGGATGAAATCGTATTTCATTGAATATATATAGGGTCTCCTCTATTAGAATTATTGGAGGTCGTATTGTTGAAAATGTGGTTGTTATACTAATTATTGAATTTTATATTAATCATTAGTTGGTTATTCTATAAATGTATAATTCAAAAATACAGTATTGGAGAGAAGTATATTTTAATTTTTAAGGTAGAAATAGATTCCCTTTTTTGTGGGACATCATTTCTGGAATTGTTTTAGAATCACCTCTAGGGGATCATTTTAATGAAATTCATAGAGTAGAATAAAATATAATTAAATAATGAATTTGAAGGATGTCGTAAAAATAGATTATGTATCTATTGTATAAGACTATATTGATATATTTCTTAAGTGATTACATATACATCCACTTGATTGTAATGTGGAATGTTCCATTGACATTATCTATAATTCAAAACCCAAATATAAGCTTCATTATAGAATTTAACTAGTATAATTAGACGAATTAAATAAGGAACTAGAATATTTATGTGATAAGGGGTTTATATTCCCATGTGTATCACCTTTGGGATAACCTACCTTGTTTTTCAAGATGTAGTATGGGTTTATTATGTTTTGTGTAGATTTTAGGGGGGTCAGTGTCATTAATATTATGAAAAATTACCATTTACCCCACATAAATTACCTATTTAACAACCCTCAAAGAGACTAATACTTCCAATATATTTATCTTCATTCTAGTTATCATCAATTAAAATTTAAGAGGGATGACATACCAATGAAATATTTTCATACAAGATTTGAAAATTATGATTTTTTAATAATGACTTTTGAATTAATATATGTGTTCTCAGTGTTTATAGATCTAATAATTAGACTATTCAATGATAATTCTAATACAAAAATCTTTTGTTGATGTTATTTTGATATAATATATTACATATTAATATCATTAGAATAATTTTGGAATTATTCATGATACCATTAGAGAAAAGGAGTTATATGGTAAATTCGATAAGTTTGAATTTTTTATTTAACAAGTTTCATTTTTTTACTATGTTGTCTCTAAATATAGGATATTTATTGACCCAACTGAGGCTAAGGTGGTTAATGAATGTCCCAAACTAATTAATATAACTCATATATATAGTTTCATTTAAATAATTAACTAATATGAGTGATTTGTTAAAAAAATTATTTATTAACCAACCCATTAATAAAGATACCATATAAAGGGGAGAAATTCACATGTTCAACGTAATTTGAAGATAATTTTAAAAAACTAATTAACTGATTTTTCAATTCACCAATATTAAATTTTTTGTTTGGGAAAGAATAATTTCAAATATATAGGGATACATTGAAGAAAGAGGTGGGGATTTTACTTATATAAATTATATAGTTGTTTCTTATAAATCAAGGAAAATAAATTCCCATGAAAAAAATATCTAACTCAATATATAGAGTTGATATTTTTAATGATTTTATTAAATATATAGTGACACTATTTTATGGTGTAAGATATAAAATATATATATATACATCCAATGTTCTGGGATTTTTTAAAGTTTGACATGGATATTATTAAGGAAGGGGAGACATCATTTCTTTTCCTATTAATTTACCAAAAATCATTAATATATAGGATAAATGAGGTCTAATATGACAAAAGGGTCTATAAAATAAGATTAAATCAACGAATGATGGTACATTGATTGAATTCATTCATGAATATGTTGTATTGTTGTTTTTAAAAAGATTATGTGTACCATAGGTACCTGATGTGAAGATGGAATTACTAGATGAAGATCATAGGTAAAATTTCTCTATACACCTATGTGGTCTGAAAATTAAAAGAGATTTAGTAGAAAATTTTAGGTGGTATAACATGAAGTAGTAATCATTTTACTACATGCCAGAATTCATGGTCTGGTAACAATTAAAGGCTAAGAGAAATCTTTAGAGGATTTTATGAAAACTCCCCATGTACTAACATATAAATGGGATAATATTTTAACAAGATATTCTATTGGGAACCCTATGATATACAAGAGGAATTTTTCAATATGCCTACTTTTGTATTTGTTTACAAAGTCATCAAATTTTATAGATACTATGTAGGATCTGTATCTTGAGAGACTATAACAACTCCTTATTAATGAATTTATAAGGCTCTATTTTACACCTATATCAATTGTATCAGATATTGACCATTTTTTACATAGTGATTTTATAGGATTTTTCAAAAAATTCTTTGAACTGAGATACATTTGACAACTACCTATGGTCCTCAAATAGATTTGTAGTTTAAAAGGGATATAAAAATATGAAAGGACTTGTTAAGGTAATTTTCCATTTAATTATAAGGAATTTTGTACTTTTATATACCTATAATTATATTTTAATAAAAAAACATTCATTCAAGTATATAAATTGAACCATATGATACTAGGAATTGAAAAATATATCATACTTTAACCTATAGGGATGAAGGTAAGGAAATGGGGCTTGTTGGTATAGAAATAACTGAGGATAAAACTAAAAAGTTTATAACCATCCATTATAATATCAACATGGATAATAGAATAAAGATAAGGTATGATGATAATCATATGATGGAATTTTAATTTCAAGTAGGGGATCAAGTCCTCTTGAAGGTATCTCCATAGAAGATATTTATTGAGATTAGTAATAAGGGGAAGCAAAGTACATTGTACATTGGACCTCTTCAGATTTTTTAGAGAATTCTATTTGTGGATAATAATTTTTCTATTCCACCCAACCACTCTATAATTCATGGAATCTTCCATGTTTCATTGTTAAAGAGGTACTTTCAAAGGCAAACACACATACTTACCACCAAGAAAATAATAATAGGTCCATAATTTTACTAAAATGAATATCTTTCCCATATTATTGATACAAGTGAATGAAGTTTTTGGAAATATGGTTGGTGATGGTACTTTTGAGTAATCAGAAGACAGGGTATGTGATCTCGGAGCCTAAGGCATCAATGATATTGAAATTTCCAAATTTTTCACTGGATTGTTGTTTTCCCCAAATTTCAAGGACAAAATTATTTTTGGAGGTAATGTAATACCCAATATTATACTATAGTTTTTGAAAATTGATTATAATATAAATCAGAAAATTCACAATAAGTTATTTCATGATAGTAATATAAACACAAAACTAGAAAATTACATTCACCATAATGGTAGTAAGTAGTGCTACTATAATGAACTAGATTGGGTCAACTCACCATGTAACTCAAGTGATCTCACCAAAAGCCACAAAGAATATTCTCATTCATTACTATTGAATGAAAAAGGTTTAGGTTATTAAAACTACATCTTGGTAATCATTTCACCCATAAATGGAAATTAAAAATCCACAAAAGCATACCAAGAATCATGTATAGTTATCTAATATGTTAGACTTCCATGTCTAACAAATATGTAGTTTTAAATAAAAAGAGAATCTATACAAGGCATAAAAATATGAATATTAAATCCCATTTTTAATTATAATCATTTATAAATATAAAAAAGGAAACTATACTGGGAAACAAAAAATATAAATAATGTTTTAATGGATAGTAAAAAACAACTTGATGTGAACCACAAAAACATGAATCATTTCATGATCATCTCCACAAAACCCAAGGCCACTCCACATCCAAATATAATCCATCGTCCTAAGTAACAATTTTTTCTAACTAAATAATAATATATCATTTTTACTTAAAACGTTTCATGAAAACTATAAGTACACAAAGATTCATATGTAGGGAGTGAGTTACCCGATACCAATATAATTTCACCGAAGATTTTATAAAATATTTTCATAATATATCTCATAAATTATAGGTTGAAATATATAATATAAAATATCATTTTTCATTTTATAGAGTTCAATTAAAACCAATATAAATAATTTATCTTTTAATGAAAACATTTCTACTTTTTATGTAACTATTAAAAACCACAACATTTTTAAGTAACCACAACTTTAAAAAAATGGAAAAATGCACTTAGTTTTAAGAATTATTAAAGAATAGTTATATTCCGTTTTTATTATTGATCGTTCTTTGAATAAAAAAACCTTTTAAAATCTAGTTGAGGAGGTTACTAAATCAAATTATAAGAAACACAAAATACAAACAATGATCATAAAAAAAATTAGTATGGTATTTGTTAGGAAATATTTTAGGATAGATAAAAATGAAAAATTGAGTATCATATTATCATAAAAAATTATAATCCTTTAAGATTAAAAAACCAAGGAGAAAAAAAATTATCTATAATGATAATATAAAAAAATAGCTATAATAATAATGAGAAGAAAAAATTATCATGACTCACGAATAAGGAAAACTAGGCCAAATCATACATATCATGGAAACAAATTAGTTTGTAGTATAAAAATCCATGATACACTCATGTGGAATCATATACCATTTAATTGATTCCATCATTCAAAAATGTCCCTTAATTTTCATTCACATGTATCATCAAGTGTCACTCCCTAGTTAGGATGATTCCAATAATAAGAGGGGTCGAATGAAAGCTAGTATCTTTTTAAGTACCCAGCATTAATAATTATATATTATAGTTTCTTTAAACTGTAATTCGCTATATTATAATCGTAATGATCATTTTTTCATAATTTAATAAAATTAGTAAATAATCTTACATAGTAAACCCATCCATTACAAGTGTAAAATTATACTTAGTATCCATTTTTTTGACCAAGAAATATTTTTTAAAATAAAACATTGTATCTTTTCTTAATATATCTTAACAATTTTCAACATGGCTTCTTCATTTTTATTAATAATCAATAAAACATATGAAAAAATTTAAAAACATTTAGGTACTAAAAAAATATCATTAAGCGACCTAAAATAAAAATATATATTAGTCTAATAAAAAATTTAAGAACCCATTAAATCCATTTTCTAAAAAATTATACATTTACTATATAAGCATATAATCATTATTTTGAAACAAATGATATCGAACATAAATTTTTAAATAAATCATTTCCATGAAAAATACTAACCCCGTATTGAGAATTCATGCAGTTTTGTCTGGTCATCATTACTATATGACTCTTAAAATCACTCTTAAAAATGGAATAATCATATGTTTGACTTCCACATAAGAAAAACCCAGTGAATTGGAGCCCTATCTATGTTTAGCCAACGTATATGCTATAATGGGCTCACCCATGAAATATAATGGGGATCAACCCTTTATAAATAATATAAATAGACTATATAATGAATAAAATGCTTGAAATTATTTTATATATAAGTCATAAAAACATTTGGGAACAAAAATACCCATTTCATTTAAAAATCACTTTTAAAATAAAAAAACATACACATATTGTTTTAAAAGTTTGGCGCTGAAGCCTCAATTTATTGTTAAATCAAAGACCTCTTTAGAGGGTAGAGCGAGAATCAATACATAGCATGAAGGCCCAAGGCAAAGTGTTCAGAATACAAGGCTTGAAAGTCCATTTTTTGGCCCAAAGGAACCTCTGTGAATAGTACTTCTACAGTACCCCGCACAGCTACAGTACCCACCGCCACTATAGTATCATGCAACTGTTCTTCCGCCGTTACAGTGCCCCACTACAGTGCCCTGCTACAGTAACCCGAAAATTCATCCCTGCCCGGAAATAATACTCCCATTAAAAATAAGTAAAATAAATCATTTCTATTGAAAATTATAACTTAGTTTAAAGAGGAACATTAAAAGTTGGATTTAAAATAAAAATTATTACCTTGAGTCTAATTCATCACGTATGTCCTTTATATTCTTGGATAATAAAATTTTGTTAATTTTATAATTGATTAGGAATATTTTAAAATTTTATTATTCCTTTTATATCACTTATTACTATGTTATACATAATTATAAAATCAGTTAAATTTACCTTGGGAATTTTGACAATATTTGTTACTTAAGTCCAAAATATATTTGGAAATTTGACTATGGCCATAAAGGTCATTATTCTAGCATATGCAGAATAATAATCATGAAATATTTATAATTTTTATATCTCAATTACACTTCTAAATATAATTATTAAATATGGTTTTGAAAAATGAACTCTGTTACAATCATTGAGATGTTAGGTTATACGTACATATGAGCAACGTTTCCATTTTCCAAATATTATCATTGAAATAATATAAGTATTATTTTTATTTAAAGAATTATAAAATTTTAATAATATAATATTAATTATTAAAATATAATTATGAATATAATCCAAGTGATTTTGGTGTTGAAAATAATTCTCATCGCTTCGTGAAGGTTCCAGTCCACACGTGAGTTAGAACAACAATGACATTTTCTAGTGCCATGAAACGTAAGAAGTGAAATGATATATAATCTTTTAAGAAACATAAATATCTCATGAATATCATAAATAATATTTTGTTTCATCATTTTAACCATTATTGATATATGGTAATGGAAATTTAATTTTATCGGTTTTTGATCCATTAATTTTTTATACACAAAAATGATAGTTTCGTTTCTTATTGGTTGGAATAATAGTTAGATATAGGTCATATGAAACACATAAAAACATATAATTATAATATATATATTTAATTTTATATTTTATCATGGTTTAATAAGGTTAAATAGATGTATTAGAAGAAATAAAACTAAAACATATTGATAAAAACTATAGATGTTCTTTATAAAACCTCATTTTATTGAAACCTTAATGCCACTAAGATTACAATTAACATAAAACAAGACGACTATAATGAGATAAGTGATTATAGTAATCAATTTTATATGGTAGTATATAAACCAAAAAAAATTTATGTGTCAATCATAACGAATAAAATGTTTCCTTTTATAAGAAATGGGAGGGGTACTTATAGAATTTCAAAAAATATAAAATTAATATAAGTAAATTTTTAATAAAAAATGGCTCAAATTTTATTTATTTAAAATATTATATGGTTATGGGTAAAAATTAACACATAAAATATATATTATAAAAGTATTGACTATTTTTCTACCCTTATCATTTGGTTTAGAACCCAATTTAACCACTTTAATTCTTACCATACCAACAAGGATTTTTACTCATTGATGATAAATATTGTTAATAAAAATTTAAAAAACCCATAAAATGATCATGATTGAAATTTTAAACATTATCCTAATTATATTTATTATTTTTATATTTTTTGTAATTATATATCATTTAATAAAACATTATTTACTATAAATTATCCATAATGTCATTTTAAAGAAATATTCATTGAATTAACATTAATAATATCAATATAACACTTATAATTATAAAAATTTATTTTATTATAGATAAAAAATTATGGTAAAACATAAGATTTATTTATTTCATTAATTATATCAAATTTTATTTATTTTAATATTTTTAATATCATTTATATGATTTTTCCATTAATAAAATAATTATTGCATCAGCCTTGTGTGAGAATTTCAAAAAATTATATATTAACTAAAAATAAAAAATAAATTACCTTGATTACTATAAATCTATTATATTTAAAATTTCTATTTATAGTCAAAAATATCCTTTGGATAAAACCATATTAACAATATTACACTTATAAAAAAAAGAGTGACATGTTTCACTTTTATTTAAAGAAAACACAAAAAAGGTCATAATCTCAACAAAGATGAACAAAAAGGTCATAAATTATATATTTTATAATTATGGTCTATTTATTTACATAAAATAAGGTATCTATATGTTTTTTGTTCATTTAATAGAACTTATCATTTTATTTTTATCATCAATTACCAGATTTACCCTTTACCGTGGAAATAAAATTCTTAATTTAACTCCTCCTATTGAAAAAAAAATAAAAATGTAAATATTTACTAAATTTGAAACCAATAATTCCAAACATATAATTAATTTTTCTAAATTTAGAGAACTTATTTTTAAAATTTATTTTAAACTTAAACCAAAAAACGCAGCAAAAAACAATTTTTCAAAATAATGCACATTTCAAATATAATTTTTTTATACTAAATTAAAGTATAAAGTCGATTTAAAATGCCATAATTTGAATATTTTAATTAAAAATTTTCTAATTAAAAATTAAAACTAATCAAAAACATAATTCAATGTAGTAAATACTTTAAAATAAAATGCAGTTTTCCATAAAAATTAGTTTGTTCACTATCCCTTAAAAATATATATTTTTAGAAAATTATCAAAAATAAATCCTAAGATAATTTTGACATGAATAATTTATAAATTAAATTATTTTTTTCAAATTAAAATTATTTAATTTAAAAATTAAACTTTTAAATAAAATCATATAAGAAGTGAGTTTAAAAAATATCATTTCTTTTTTATTTTATGAATTACTTAATGTATTTATAATGAATGTGATTTCTTAAATCAATAATACTAATAAATATTATAATGATTTATTCTATCATTACCTAGGATGATAAATTCTCCTCCATTATGGAAATTACCTACAAAAATATTTTTAACTGGGCGTCGTAACCAGGGTTAGACATTTCGAAATACCATTGATGAAATCTCACATAGTAAAAATGAATAATTAATCATTCAAATGATAAACGAAACAAATTGAAGTATTATGGTCATTTTGTGTTAAAAATACAATTTTTCCAAGTAATATAATATGATTGTTAAGTAAAATACATGGATACAGGAGAAGAAACTAACTCTTATGGACTCATAAAAGAGTTAGAGAAGATGATAATGATACAGTAAACCATAAAAAACTGTAAATCTATGATGGGTTAAATGAATATTGATTTATTGATAATAAATTTAATGAAATAATGTTTTGGGTTCAAAATTAATCTCTTAATTTTGAGTAATCATTTACTACCTATACTAAGAACGCAAGGAAATACACTTACTTGAAAAGTAGAGTTACATCCTTTAATAAATTTCCCCCACAAACATATATTTTTCCCTAAATTATGAGTCTTCAAGATGAATTTTATTAATTCTTAAGGAACTATAATAAAATTATATCAATTATAAAATCTACAAAAAGATATTTATTCATCCTATATCATGGAATTATCCAAAACCAAAATGGTTAGTACCAAATAAGAAATTTTCAAAATGAAAAAAATATCAATTAAGGTAAAAACTACCAATCTAAAAAATTCAATAGTAGTAAGGAAAATAAAACATAGATCATTTATAAATATCTATACATAAAATACCTAATAAATATATCATACAAACATTAAAACCAATAAATTATAAGGATTTGATCACATAATCATCCAACATAGTTTTAATATTTATCTCCAAATCACATAAATGACTCTTAAATTATCATACCCAAATGTAATTTCAATAATTAGATTATATCCAAAATTATATAATAATTTAATAAATAACATGAATCCCCATAATAAAAAATAAAATCATATAAAATTATAAAATATAATTCAACATTAATTTCCCAAATAAAATCCCATAGTATTACTTTTAAGTTAATCATATTGGGTTTCCATTATAGTGAATCTGCTCTATAATAACATAGGCCAATGGTAGGCCATTCAACCTTGTCACCCTTTAGTTGTGGGTTCAGACTTCATGAAATTTCTGAATGTGATAGGTTTTCACCTAACCTGTATGCTGATCTTTCTCAAAACCATTTATAATCGTAATAAAATTGAAAAAAAAATTGTGTATTGTTTTCAACTCATCCTTAATATATTCATCATTATTGAAAAAATTAATCCTTAAAGGTTATTTCATACCTTTCAATTTACATCCAAAAATATTATAACCCATAATTACCCCAACATTGGATAGCTTATCAACATTAAAGGCTACCAATAAATTTAAAAATATGTCTATAAAAATAAAACTAAATATTCTTCAAAAATTAATTAATTAAAACATGTACTAAATATAATGGTTGTATTACCATAAATGCCCCTCAAAATTATCTTAATATTCTCATTCCTCCACCACTTAAAACCAAAAAACTGGTTTCTAAGACTTTGAACATCCTATCAATATCAATAATTTAATCCCAAGATATTATTCATAATTATTCATATAACCACACTTGAAAGATTTATAATCTCTATATTTATCTAATACCTCCTATAACACCAACTACAAGGAATCCTCCTTAAAAATTGTATATTCTAGTGTCTTTAAACTATAATTCAATTTCCTACACTCCAAATGATCTTTTTGGTGTATATTATTAGATAATTACAACAAAAGCTTACATATTAAACACATACCTAACAACTGGACACTTTTACTTAGTATCTATTATTCCCACTCAAAAAAAATCTTGCATCTTTTCATAAAATATCTTAACTAATTTCAACATGGTTTCTTATATTTTATTAACCGCCCTTAAAACACATGAAAAATATTTTAATATCCCTCGATGAGTAAAAAAATATTTATAATGGAAATAAAATAATAAAATCCATTAGTCTAGTAAAAAACAGAAAGATCCATTAAAACCTTTGTTTTGAAATAACAATTTACCCTAAAAGGGTGTAATCATTGATTTAAAACAATTGATTCTTTGCTTAAATTTTTAAATTCAGGATTTCCATGAGAACTCATAATCTATAATAGAACATTCATATAGGTTACTTGGGATATAATATCTATATCACTCTTATAATCACTCTTATAAATTGAATAGTTATATGGTCGTCAACCACATTAGTAGAACCTAATGCATTAGTGTGTTATCTGGGTTCACCCATCATTTAATCCATTATGGGCACAAACATGATATATAATGGGACTCAAACTTTTTTAAATAATGTAAAAGGACCGTAAAATGAATAATACCCTTGAAAATGATTCTAAAAATGAGTGAAAAATACTTTTAGATATAAAAATACACTTTTAAATAAAAATGATTTTTAAAAACTAAATAAAATTGACACAATAAATAAAAAATTCTAATTTTAAATAAATATAAATAAATATAAATAAATCATTAAATAATTGAAGAATACTGATTATTGGAATATACTATAATTTTGTATAATTTAAAAAATTATTTTCCTTTTGATTATGGTAAAAATAGTTGTAAGAGGAACTTTAAAAGAGAATTGTAAATAAAATACCCTCCCCTTGAGTCTGATTCATCACATGTCATTTATCTTTCAAAATAATATATTTTTTAAAAAAAAATTACATTTATATGAAAATTTTTCTACTTCATTATTTATTTTATATCACTTATTATTTTTTCAAATATAATTACATAAACATTTATATTCATATCCTGCGTTTTGAAAATATTCAGTACTTTAGTCCAAAATGTCTTCAGTAATTTGAATATGGTCATATAGGTCATTAATCCAAAATATAAAAAATATTAATCATTAAATAATTACAATTTATATATATCCATTATAATTTTAAATCTAATTAATAAATATGGTTATGGAAAATGAACTATGTTAGAATCATAGAGGCCAAATATTTTACATACGCATGTGTAATGTTTCCATTTTTTAAATAATCATTATGGAAATAAAGTAAGTATATTTTTATTTTTAATCAATTATTAAAATATAAAAACCATGATATTAATTATATAAATGTGATTATATATATCATTTATATGATGTGGTGATGAAAAATGAATCACATCACTATATGGATGAGGTAGTCCATATTTACCCAAGAACAATAATATCATTTTCCAGTGCATAGAAATTTAAGAAGGTAAAAGATATATTATTGTTTTAGAATTAAAAACATTCCATTAATATAATATATACACATTAATTCCATGATTATAATCAGTTTTTAGAGATGGTAATGGAAAATGAATTTCATCTCTTCGTGAGGTTGTAGTCTATTGTACACATGAACGATGGATTAATTCCACATTTGATGGAAGATGAGATTGATATAGGTCATAAATAATAAATAATAAAATCTATTTATTTTTACGATATTTTATTTATTGTTTTATCTTGGTTTAATAATGTTTGGTGGATGTGGAATAAGAAAAAACTAAAACATGTAGATAAAAACTATACCCCTTCTTTGGAAATACTCCTTTTCATAACATTTAAGACCTCTAAGATTTCTATTATAGATAAATGAACATATATAAAAATAATAGTGATTATAGGAAGGTATTTTGGTTGGTATTGGCAGAAAAAATATGTTTTTTGTGTGAAAAAAAAATATAAGAAGAGGTTATCTTTAATTAGAGAGGGGATGTACACTCTTGGCATTTCTCAAAATATTAAAAACATATAAATTAATTTATAATTAAAAATGGCCGAAAAGAAAGTTATTTAAAATATAATATGATTATGGGTAAACAAAATCTGATATAATAAAAATTAGACAAGTTCTAACTATATTTTCACCCTTATCTTTTGGTTTGAACTCCCTATTTAACCCATTTAGTACTTATCGTGACAACATGGATTTTTACACTTTGAGGGTAAATAGTGTAAAAATATAATGAAAAAAATACTCATAAATGGAAAAAAAATTATATTTTAAACCTTATACCAATAAATTATTAATATTTTATATTTTTTATAAATTTAATATCATTTAGTAAGTTGTGTTTACTATAAAATATCCATAATATCAATTTTGTGAACTATTGATTACTTTGACTTGAATAATATCATGATAAAACTTATAATCGTACAAAAATTATTATATAACTAACATGTCATTTAAATCTATAAAATATATTTATTACATTAATTATCTCAAATTATACTAATTTTAATATTTTTATTATCATTTATTTGATTTTTCCCATTATTTAATTAATTAATCCATCAGTGTTGTGAAAGGATTTAAGGTAATTTTTTATTCACTATAAAATTAAAGATAATTAATATAATTAATATAAATCTATTATATTTCAAAGTAAAATTTATAGTTTAACATATATTCTGTAAAATATTAAACTTAATAATAATAAGTGTGTAAGGTGTTTGATTTTTTTTTAATAAAATACTATAAAGGTTATGATCTCATCCATGTAATCCCAAAGGGTCCTAAATTCAACCATTTTATTTTTATGGTCGATGTATACTCATAAAATAAGATTTAGGTAAGTTTTGTTGAAATTTATTATTTATAATCATATTATTTTTAACTTCAATTACCCAATTTACCATTTATTATGGTAATAAAATTACATTGTTTATTATTAATTTTGACAAACAAAATAAAAGGGATCTATATACTAAATATGGAACCATTGGTTTCAAATATGGAATATATTTTTTAAAATTAAAATCCTAGAATATTTTTAATTTTAATTAAAATGAAATTGAAAAAACAAGATAGAAAAATTTCTAAACCATACACTTTTAATATAAATTTTTTTATACTAAATTCACAAATAAAATCAATATAAAAAGGTAATTGTTTTATTCAGAATAAAAATTAAAAAATGAAAATTTAAAAGTAATCCAAAACTTAATTTTATGTTTTAAATACTTTAAAATAAAAAAATGTTTTAAATAAATAAAAAAATATAACTATTGAATGAAAAATTAATAGTTGCATAAAATTATAATAAATCCATCTTAAGATAATTTTATCATACAAAATTTAAAAATGAAATTCATTTTTCCAATTAAAAATTTAATAATTTTAAATTTAAACTTTTAGATAAAATCTAATAAGGTAATTTTTTAATAAAACAATTTCTTTTTTCATTAAAATAATTTCATATATATTTATATTGGATATAAATAAACAATTTTCGAATAATAATAAATATTAAAATGATTTATTCTAGTATTACTTGGGTTGTTATAATATTTTTATTCCAATTTTACTTTATCCATTTTCTGACATTCTCACTTATTCAATGGATCATTGTATTCTTTCTATCTATCATTATTTATTATTTGTTTGGAATTTATATATGATAACAATTAAATTAATCGATAGGACATTCAAATTTTTTTAATCGGGTTTATATCCATGATTGTTAAATATTCCCCTGATGCATCATGGTTATTATCACATGATCATCAATTTTAATTTATTATCACATGATGCTTGGGGATGGGTATGTACTTGGACATATACAAACTAGCACCAACCATTTACAACAACTTGAATTTAGGATTTGTCTTATAACGTCATAAAGTATATGATCAATGAGTATGTATATCCCTCCAGGAAAAAAATGAATGACCTTCTTCTTTAGCTACAAATAACAAGACTAGTGACCTCAACAATCTTCTAACATCTATTGAATATGAATATTTTAGGTAGTATAACTTATCTTCTTTGTTAGAATATGTTCAATAGTAGACCAATTTGAAATTTATTTCTCTTCTACTTCTACTTATTTTGTGAAACTGGAAACATCTCTTCCTAAAATACTGGTTATGCCTCTCTATTTTCCCTTGACTTCTCATGTACTCCATATTTTCAGAATCTAATCTTTATTTGTTCTTCAATACAGAGGGTTTATAATATGAATATGGTATTATATTTTCTCATAAAAAAAATAAATTATCACATCGTTCAACATATAAAATGATATATATACTAAAAAAACCATCCAAACTCTTCATTCATTCTTCTTCACTCAATCTATTATATACATGAGGATTCATAGTTTTGAATTACAAATGTTTTAGTAAATTAAAAACCCCTCATGTTTTAGCTCTTAAATTCTATGATCTTCTCATGAAGTCTTCAATATTCTTTTCTTTCCCTAGAACACAAAATTAAGTTTCAATAATTCTCTTACATAGGGGTTTTAAGCTTCGTGGAATATCACCATCTTAAAACTCAGATTATCAAGTATTATATTTATTTAAAACATTCTATAAATCACTAAGTAAGGCTCAATACTAATAATTCCTTCCTGATGTTAAAATTATCATGACTTTATATATTATTTACCATGTAATGGCCCGGACCTATCTGGTCCATTCCTTTGTGAAATGTGGCGCTGGAGGTATGCCAGGAGGTCAAGGTTCCTTGGGGGTGCGCTTGGGTGGACTTTTAAGAAGATCTAAGGGAAATAGCTTTCGCATGGTTAGCGCACGGTTTGGCTAAACCATGCGGCCAAACCGTGGAAGGTTGGTGTTGGAGGCAGTGGCTAATGCACGTTTAGCGCACGGTTTGGCTAATCGTGCGGACTAACCGTGAGGACTAACCGTGCAAGGAGATTTTGGTGAGGCAGAAGCTAACGCACGGTTAGCGCACGGTTTTCTAAATCGTGCGGACTAACCCTGCGGGCACTTAATGTTAGATCCTAAAAATGTGGATCTGAACTCTTTTTCCTCTAAATGGTTCATTTAAGCCCCTAAGAGGCCATAACATGGGATTACCCTTACTTGGAGGTAGAAGAACCTCTCCCAAGCGTTTTGGAGGCGACTCGAAGGCTTTTCTTGGTGAATCAAAGTCGGTTCCTTGAGGTATGTGATCATTATTTCTTGTTTTCGTAGATCTACTCCTCATAATCTCTCAGTTTCTTAGATATATTCCCTTTATGGTTAGATCTAACTGTGCAGATGTCGAATATGAAGAGATTTAGTCGTGGTTGTGTTAGGAGAGGATATCTAACGAAAATTCGTGGAAAATCGACCTAGATTCCTGAGCGTTCTTTGACCATCATGGTTTCATAAAAAACCTTTGATGTAGGGATTTTACCTTCATCTCTATAATTTTTTTCATCATGCGGGATCGGTGTCCTCTTGCTTTCACGAGACATGGTTGAACCAGTTTAAATGAAGATAATAACTGGCTTAAAGAATGGGGATGGGGAAAGTTGTTATGTTTATCTTTGTTTATCCTTTTGTTATGTTTTGAATTGAATTCGATTATGCCTACTGAAAATCACGGTCATTGGGGGCCTTTGCTTGAGCAATTAAATGATGCCCTATCTTTCTAGACCGTTTTATGGAAATTTTGTGGAATATGGAAATTGGTTAATCACGTAAAGTTGGCTGATTAAATGAATATCTGGAACCCTTATGTGATCACTCCGGTTGAACAATATGGAATAATGAATATGTGGGTGTTGGTTTTGTTACGTGGTGTGTGAATGGGGGGTGAATCATGGGTTATTACGAATGGGATGGGAATCGGGGCTGTGGTAAATGATATTAAAGGGTCTATGATGTGGCACTAGCCTTGTTTTGTGATACGATTATGGAGATGTGGTTATAGTGGCAGAAGGGCTGCAGTAATGAGTTGTGATATTAAAAGAAAGTGAAAAGTTTATAAATGAACTATGTAGAATGATAATGAATTAAATGCGGGAACAATAAATGTGGATTCATTGATGATAAATAGGTTTGTTTTGTGTTGCTTGTGTTCTATCTAACTTGATTTGTGGTTGGTTGGGTTTTGTTCTAAAAAACTCTTGATCTAGTTTGATAGTTTCCTAGTAGTTAAGGAACTAATAAACTAATACTGTTGAAACATGAAAACCTAAATGGGGTTGGGTTTGTTTGTTGTATGCATGATTCGTAGTAGAAGTGTCGAGGCATGTGCTTAGTTTCTCTGTTTAGAAGCCATAGGTTGGGCTCTATGTTTGGTATATATATATATGTATCTGTATCTTTGTGTTTTGTCGTACCCCACCCATGTTGAGCACCTTGTGTCGAACACTCCAATTTCATGGTAGATGGTATTTCCCCCTTAGTTACTAGCTATTTCATGCTCCTTCTTCCATAGGCTATGATGGCTTGAGGCAACCTTACACCTAAGACTCTTTGGGTAGGTTTCGATTGGACTGATTTTAGCCCAAGACTCTACATGATGGTTTACCGTTTCCAAGAACCTTCAGGATGAGGCCCAGGTGTCTGCGGGCGGGATATGTGGTTTTTGAGGCCCAGGTGTGTGCAGGCAGGATATGTGGTTTGTGAGGCGCAGGTGTGTGCGTGCAGGAAGAGTGTGGTAGCGTCAGGACATTCGCCGTTAGGAAGAGCAGCTAACTAGTGGGGGAAAATGGTGTGGGGTAACAAATACTATTTTTCATATATACTACTACCGGTTGTTTTCTGTTTTGGTGAGCATGGCTTGTGAGGTTGGGTGGATAGAATTCCTTTCTAGGTGTTGGTTCTTCTGTTGTTCTCACGGTACATTAGGATGTCTCCCCACCAGTGCACGAGAGCTTTAGGTTACCTTACTGAGTATACTTGTATACTCACCCTACATTTACTTTTAGGATTCCAAGAGGACTACCAGGGCCGTGTGGGACCCTACTAGTCAGGAAAGTTGGAGTTGTTGCAGTTGTTGTACTCTTGTTTCTTTTGGTATCACACTTTAGAGTTTCTTGTACTTGTACTTGTTTCAGAATTGTTTAAACATGCATGTGGGATTGGTTTGGGTTAATTTTCATTTACATGTTCCTTTTCCTTTTGGTGTTTGACTCATCCTATTTCCCGATCCTAAATAATAAAATGGGTAATGACTCCCATATTTGGAAAAACTCATACCCTTGGTGCTAGTCGCTACTATGGGGATTACTGGAGGCGGGACTCAGTGCGTCATTATCTCCCTTTCACCATTGCCAACTCAGAAGGAGAATCTTTGGTGGGAGGGGTTCAGGACAGAATGGTATCAGAGATGATGGTTGACAGATAAGATGGAGTCTGGAGTTAGGCACAGTGAGTATTGCATGGGATGGTAGGGAAATAGTGTTAGGTGATCTTAGTGTGTGACATAGGACAGGGAAGACTGGCTAGGACACGGGATTTTAGGGCCACCTGTGATCTAATGCAAGGACTCTGGGCCTACCAAATGACCAAGTGACACTACATTGATTGCAAGGAAGAGACCCTAGGGAAGGTACATGCATCATCATGTTTTTTTTACTTGATTTGGGGGTTCTGGGAAAGAAATTTAAATAAAGTGATAAAATTAAATCTTGAGAAATTTCCTTACTACTTGGGCTTAGGTGATCATTGATTACCGTACATCTATGGCACCTGAACATTGTACTCAGGTGACTCAGACAGTCAAGGCCCAGCAGATTCAGGCAGTCGATCATTTCAGGATTGACCAAGAGGAGGAAGATGATCAGTGGCAGAAGACTCTCTGTTCATTCCAGTGACAAACCCTCAAGAAGTATGAGGGTATTACTTCGGATATGGAGATGGAGGGGTGTCTTGAGGTGTGCTAGGAGGTCAAGGTTCCTTGTGGGTGCACTTGGGTGGACTTTTAAGAAGAGCTAAGAGAAATAGATTCCGCACAGTAAGCACACGGTTTGGCTAAATCGTGCGGCCAAACCGTGTACGGTTGGTGTTTTAGGCAGTGGCTAACGCATGGTTAGTGCACAATTTGGCTAACGGTGCAGAATAACCGTGCGATGAGTGTTTGGAGAGCCAGAAGCTAATGCATGGTTTGCACACGGTTTGCGAAACCGTGCAGACTAACCCTGCGGGAACTTAAAGTTAGATCCTAAAATTGTTGATCTGAACTCTTTTGCCTCTAAATGGTTCGTTTAATCCCCTAAGCGGCCATATCTCGGGATTACCCTTCCTTAGAGGTACAAGAACCTCTCCCAAGAGTTTTGGAGGAGACCTGGAGGATTTTCATGGAAAATTGAAGCCGGTTCCTTGAGGTATGTGATCGTTCTTGCTTGTTTTCATATATCTACTCCTCTTACACTCTCGGTTTCTTATATCTACACCTGTTATGGGTATATCTAAGAATGTGGATGTCGAATATGAAGATCTTTGGTTTTGGTTGTGTTGGGAGAGGATATCTAAAGAAGATTCGTGGAGAATCGACACAGTTTCTTGAGCGTTCTTCGACTGTCGTGGTTTTTTCAAAAACCATTGAGGTAGGGATTTTACCTTCGTCTCTCTAATCTTGTGAATCATGTGGTATGGGTGTCCTCTTGCTTTCACGAGACATGGTTGAACTAGTTTAAATGAAGATAATAACTGGCTTAAAGAATGAGGATGTAAAAAAGTTTTTTTGTTTGTCTTTGTTTATCCTTTTGTTATGTTGTGAATTGAATAGGCTTATCCCTACTAAAAATCACGGTCGTTGGGGGCCTTTTCTTGCACAATTAAATGCTTCCCTATCATTCTAGACCGTTTAATGGAAACTTTGTGGAATATAGAAATTGGTTAATCACGTAAAGTTGGTTGATTAAATGAATATCTAAAACCCTAGTATGATCACTCCGATTGAACAAAATGGAATAATGAACATGTGGGTGTTGGTTTGGTTACGTAGAGTATGAAAAGGGGGGGTGAATCCTAGGTTATTACAAATATGATGGGATACAGGGCTATGGTAAATGATATTAAAGGGGATATGATGTGGCATGAGCCTTATTTTGTGATACGGTTTTGGAGATGTGGTTATAGTGGCAGAAGGGCAGCAGTAATGAGTTGTGATATTAAAAGAAAGTTGAAAGTTGATAAATGAAATGTGGGGAACAATAATGAATCAAATGTGGGAACAATCAATGGGGATTGATTGATGATAAAATGGTTGGTTTTTTGTTTATTGTTTTCTATCTAACTTGATTTGTGGTTGTCATGGTTTTGTTCTACAAAATGGTTGATCTGGTTGGATAATTTCCTAGTAGTTAAGGAACTAATAAACTAATGTTGTTGAAACATGAAAAACTAAATGGGGTTGGGTTTGTTTGTTGTATGCATGATTTGTAGTAGCAGTGTCGAGGCATGTTCTCAATTTCTCTATTTAGAAGCCATAGGTTGGTCTTTGTGTTTGGTATATATATATATATGTATGTATCAGTATCATTGTGTTTTGTTGCACCCCACCCATGTTGAGCACCTAGTGCCGAACACTCCCATTTCATTGGAGTGGGTGTTTTCCTTTTAGTTACTAGCTCTTTTGTGCTCCTTCATCCATATGTTGTGATGTATTGAGGTGAACTTACACCTAATAATCTTCAGGTTCGTTTTGATAGGTGTGATTTTAGCCCAAGACCCTTCGGGAAGGATTACTATTCCCAAGAACCTTCGTGATGAGGCCCAGGTGTGTGCGGGCAGGATATAAGGTTTGTGACGACCATGTGTTTCCAGGAAGATATGTGTTTTGTGTGGCCCAGGTGTGTGGGGGATGGATATGGGGTTTGTGAGGCCCAGGTGTGTGCGGGTGGGATATGTGGTTTGTGAGGCCCATGTGTGTGCGGGCAGGAAGAGTGTGGTAGCATCAAGATGTTCGCTGTTAGGAAGAGCGGCTAACTAGTGGGGGGAAATGGTGTAGGGTACCCAAATAATCTTGTTCTTATATACTACTACATGTTGTTTTGGGTTTTGGTGAGCATTTCTGGTGACTTTGGATGGATAGAATTCCATTCTTTGTTTTGGGTCTTCTATTGTTCTCACAGGACATTAGGATGTCTCCCCACCTGTGCATGAGAGCTTTTGGTTTCCTTACTGAGTATACTTGTATGCTCACCCTATGTTTACTTTAAGGTTTCCAAGAGGACTACCAGGGCCGTGCGGGACCCTACTAGTCGGGACAGTTGGATTTTTTGGAGTTGTTGTACTCTTGTTTCTTTTGGTATAGCACTTTTGAGTTTCTTGTACTTTTACTTGTTTCAGAATTGTATAAACATGCATGTGGGATTGGTTTGGGTTTATTTTTAGTTACTTGTTCCTTTTACTTTTGGTGTTTGACTCATCCTATTTCCCAATATTAAATAATAAAAAGGTTAATGCCTCCCATATTTGTGAAAACCCATACCCTTGGTGCTAGTCACCACTCCGAGTCCAACTGGAGGCGGGACTCGGGGGGTCATTATCTCACTTTCACCATTGCCAGATCAGAATGGGAATCATTGGAGGGAGGGGGTCGTGACAGAATGGTATCATAGGTGATGGTTGAGAGATTCGATGGACTCTGAAGTTAGGCACAGTGAGGATTTCATGGGATGGTAGGGTGATAGTGTTAGGTTATCTCGGTGCCTGATATAGGCCAGGTAAGACCGGCTAGGACAGGGGATTTTAGGGCCCCCCATGATCTGATGAAAGGACTCTAGGCCTACTGAACAACCAAGTGAGACTAAATTGGCTACATGGTAGAGACCCTAAGGAAGGTACATGCATCATCATGTTTGTGTTTTACTTGATTTTGGTGTTATGGGAAAGAAATTCAAATAAAGTGATAAAATAAAACCATGAGAAATTTCCTTTCCACTTGGTCTTATGTGATATTTTTTTTACCATAATGCCTTGGAACCTAGACTTTGTCCCTTGGTGACTCAGACATTCGAGGCCTAGCAAATTCAGGCATTCGATCAGTTGAGGATTGACAGAGAGGAGGAAGATGATCAGTATCAGAAGACTCTCCATTCTTTCCAGCAACAAACCCTCAAGAAGTACAAGGGTAGTACTTCGAATATGGAGATGGATGGGTGTCTTGAGGAGCTAGGGATCAATTTTACTTTGATCTTTGCTCTGAGGGTGTACTGGGTTCCCCTAGCAGTCAGTCAGCTGAGAGGTGCGCCGCGTCAGTGGTGGATGCTCTACCTCAGGGAGATGTCAGAGGCGGAGGTTCTATGGGTGAATTTGAGAAGGAGTTCTGAGAGGAATTTCTTTCTTCCATGATCAAGGCAGAGAAGCGGTAGGATTTACTCTCCCTCCAATAGGAGAGTATGTTAGTATTGTGGATCAAGGTCAAGGGTCTCCTACGCTTTTCTCCGGATCTCTTTCCTAATGAGGAGTCTTGGGTGAGACGTTTGGAGGAGGTGCTTTGTCCTTCACTCTAGTATGTTGGCACCACCTTCACCCTTACAATGTACTTGGCAGTACAGAAGAAGGCAGAGGTTGTAGAGAGGATGAACTCGTAGGGAGGTTCTCTACGAGAGGGGATCTAGCCGGGTTCGTTGAAGGAGAAGGAAGTTAGTAGTAGGTACCCTGCGACAGGACCTTCCAGATTGAGGCTAGTAGGGAGCAGGCCCCAGTAGTTCTAGTTCAGATCTTTGGGTCCTCGTCTCTTTTTCACGAGCCCAGGACTGAAGTGTTTCTCTTGCGGAGTTCTTGGACACATTCAGAGTCAGTGCCCGGCCCGAGCTCAGTACAGTGGAGGTGGGCAGGTTTAACGCCTGCCTCAGCAGCACCAGTTGCCGGTGAGGCCCTTCTAGAAGCAGCATGACCCTACTCCTCCAAGGGCAGACTTTGATGGAGGAGGTTGACCTCAGGGTTCTCCACATGGACCACGAAGAGGGTTTGGTTTGGGAGTTGGTCTACATCAGAGAGGAAGAGGAGCTGGGTGTGGATAGTTTCACGCAATAGATTTTTCAACTCCGGCAGGACCAGAGGTGGTGCGAGGTACGATTTGCTTGTTCAGCACTATTGTTTATGATTTGTATGATTCGGGAGATTCACACTCCTTTTTTTCACCCATTCTATCCCACACTTTGGGTCTAGACATTGAGAGACTTTCGGTACCCCCGGTGCTGAGTACAACCGTTGGAGGTTAGAACAGTGTATCTTTTGTTTGCCGGGGATGTGGGCTGACCTTGGGACTGCATGGATCTAGTGGGGTTCTTATTTTTCTATAGATGTAGCCATAGGATGTCACTCTAGGGATAGACTGGTTGTTTTCTTGTTAGTGACATTATCAACTGCTTCTGAAGACGAGTTTTATTCTCTGATGTGGATGGGCAGTGTTTAGCTTTTGTTGGCGAGAGGAGATATCATGTGGGAAGCCGGCATGTGAAGCCTCCCCTTTACTTTTTAAGCAGGTTATCGGTGGGTTCAGCTAATACAGAGATGATGGATATCCTAGAGGTTGTTTGGGAGTTCCTCGATGTTTTTCCTGAAGAGGTTGTGACTCTACCCCCCCCCCCCCCCCGACATGATTTTGAGTTTCGGGATAGACTTACAGCGTGGTGCCCATACAATTTTGATGGCCCCTTATCGGATGGCACCTTAGGAGTTGCGGGAGTTGTGGATTCATATTGATGATCAGATGGAGAAGGGTTTTGTTTGACCTAGCGTGTCGCCATGGGGTGCTACAGTTTTTTTCATGATGAAAGCAGATGGTGGTCTCAGGATATGAATAGACTACCGAAGGTTAAATCAGGTAACGGTCAAGAACCTTTACCCCCTTCCAAGGATAGATGATCTATTCGACCAGTTAAGGGGAGAAGGTTGGTTTTCTAAGATTGATCTATGATCTGGATATCATCGGAAGAGGGTAAAGTACAGTGACATATAGAAGACGACTTTCAGGTGTAGGTATGGGCACTTCGAGTTTGTATTGATGCCGTTTGGAGTTACGAATGCACCAGATGTGTTCATGGGACTTATGAACTTTGTCTTCTGAGAGTTTCTGGACCGGTTCTTCATTGTGTTTATCGATGACATCCTGATCTACTCAATATCAAAGGAGGATCACGTTGAGTATTTTAGGGTAGTTTTGTAAGTCCTTCGACACAACCAGCTTTATAGAAAATTGTTGAAGTATAAATTCTTGATATAAGAAGTACAATTCCTTTGGAACATGGTGTCTCAGCATGGAGTGTCAGTGGACCCATCGAAGGTGGAGGCAGTTTTTTCTTGGATGGCACCGAAGTGCCTGGTAGAAGTTTGTAGTTTCTTGGGGTTCGTAGGTTATTATTGGAGGTACATTTCAGACTTCTCTAGAGTTGTTTCTCCATTGACATATTTGACTAGGAAAGGACAGGTCTTCCTATGGGGAGAGCAGTGCCATAAAGCTTTCGACTACCTGAAGAAGAAGTAGGGCAGTGCTCTAGTACTCAGATTGGAAGAGGAAGGGTTGTTGTATGAGGTGTTTTTTGATGCTTATGGCCTTGGTTTGAGGTGTGTACTGATGTAGAAGAAGGGTGTGATCTATTATTTGTCTAGGAAGTTGATCCCTCACTAGCATAACTATTCCACCCATGACATAGACCTTGTAGCAGTAGTGTTCGCACTGAATATTTGGTGGCATTGCCTCTTTGGGAAGCGCTTTGGGGTCTTCTCAGATCACAAGAGCTTACGTTATATCTTCTCCCAGCGTGACCTGAACTTACGGCAGTGGAGATGGGTTGAGTTCCTCTAACAATATGACTTCGAGATCTCTTACACTAAGGGTAAGGAAAATTTTGTGGCTGATTCCCTGAGCAAGAAGTCGCATAATGAAGTGGTTCAGAAATCCACTGATGCTTGGAATGCGATGGGAGAGTTGGCTGCCTTGCACTTGGATGCAAGGGTAGAGGGTGTTAGAGGCTGTTTTTTTCAGATGATGGTACAGTCCTCCTTGATGCATCAGGTGGAAGAGTCTTAGAGGGGAGACTCTGAGGCAGAAGTGATGTGGGATCATATCAATCAGGGAAACTCTCCAGAAGGATGGTCAGAGGATATCCAACATCGGATAATTTTTCACTGAAGGTTTTTTGTTCTGGAGGCGATGTGTGAGGGTTTTCTCCGTGAGCTCCATGGCTCAGCCATGGCATTATATCTGGGAGTTTTGAAAATGTACCAAGGCCTAAGGGAATAGTTTTGGTGGCTGGGGTGAAATGGGCAGTGGCATAGTTTGTGGCTAAGTAACTAGTGTGTCAGCAAGTAGAGGTTGAACACCATGTTACCAGTGGTTTTTGAATCCTTTAGATGTCCCTGAGAGGAAGTGGGATGGCATATAAATGGTCTTCGTCATAGGACTACCCAAAGCTCATGGTGGTTATGATGCTATCTGGGTAGTGGTGGATCGAATGACAAAATCAGCTAACTTCTTAGCAATTAAGGAGTCGGTCCTAGTGAGTACCATAGAACAGAGGTATGTAGAAGAGGTGGTGTGTTTTCATGAAGTTTCGAATACTATTGTCTCATATCAGGATACCCGGTTTACCTCACGAGTCTGGAGGGGGTTACAACATTCTTTTGGAACCCAGCTACGCCTTAACACTGCTTTCCACCCCCAGACCGATGGGCAGACAGAGCGGACTATCTAGACGCTGGAGGACATGCTACGAGCATACGTTCTGGATTTCGGAGGATCATGGGTGCGACACTTTCCTTTATTATAGTTTGCCTACAACAACAGATTCCACTCTACTATTTGCATGGCACCGTTTGAGGCTTTGAATGGAAGACCATGTCGTTCACCCATTTGATGGGCATATGATGGTGAGACATCCGCTCTTGGGCCAGAGGTAGTACAGATCACTGTAGAGAACGTTCATCTTGTGTGTGAGAGGATGAAAGTGGCTCAGGACCAACAGAAGTCTTTTGGTGATCGTCAGAGGAGGCCCTTGGAGTTTGAGGTGGGAGATCATGTGTTCTTGATGGTTTCCCCTCGACGGGGGAAGCAGAGGTTTGGGAAGGGGAGTAAGCTCTCCCCTAGGTTCATCGGACCTTTCGAGGTGACGAGCCAAGTCTGCGAGGTGGCATATCAGCTGGCCCTGCCACCTCAGTTGGAGAAGGTTCATGACATCTTCCACGTCTCCCAGCTTCGTCGGTACTTACACAATGACTCTCATTTTATTTACTAGGGAGATCTAGATATGGGGTACGAAGCGACCTTCGATGAACGAATAGTCAGAATTGGGGATCGTGAAGAGAGGGTTCTCTGTGGATGAACAATTGCCTTGGTTCGTGTGTTGTGGAGTCATGGCGACCTCGAGGAGAGCACTGGGAGTGGGAAGCTTAGATGCACACTCAGTACCCGGAGTTTTTTTGACTTGTGTTTTTCTTTGTTCTTCTGATATTTTTTTTTATGTTATACTCTTTACCTTTGATATAAGGAATGGTTGGCTTGTCTGTTGTGAGTCATCTTGTTTCCTTGTTCTCTGAAAGTGTGTAAAATGTCCGGATGTGTGGGGAAAGGGAAAAACCTGATCCTTAATCGAGACACATTAATGTGGATGTGATTAAACCCATGCAGGTGAGTCAGTGCCACCAAAAGCGGATAATATCTCGACATAGGAGAAGTAATTACTAACACCTATGATTAGGGTTTTTGGTTGGGTTCCTGTTATAACGAGATCCCTAGGCGGTCTCTTGATGGGTTCCTCTGGGTTGGTTTTGAATTCTCAGGGATGAGAATGTTTTAAGAGGTATCTATTGTAATGGCACGGACCTTTCCGGTCCATTACTTTGTGAAATGTGGTGATGGAGGTGTGTCAGGAGGTCAAGGTTCCATGGGGGAGTGCTTGTGTGGACTTTTAAGAAGAGCTAAGGGAAATAGCTTTCGCACGATTAGCGCACGGTTTGGATAAACTGTGCGGCCAAACCATGCAAGGTTGGTGTATGAGGAAGTCTCTAACGCATGGTTAGCGCACAGTTTGGATAACCATGCGTACTAACCATGCGAGGAGTGTTTGGAAAGGCAGAATCTCACTCAAGGTTAGCGCATAGTTTTCTAAACCCGTGCGGACTAACCATTTGGGCCCTTAAAGTTAGATCTTAAAATTGTGGATCTGAACTCTTTTACCTCTAAATGGTTCGTTTAAGCCCCTAAGTTTCTATAACTCGAGATTACCCTTACTTGGAGGTAGAAGAACCTCTCCCAAGCATTTTGGATGCGACCTAGAGGCTTTTCATGGAAAATCAAAGTCGGTTCCTTGAGGTATCTGATCGTTCATGCTTGTTTTCTTAGATCCACTCCTCCTACTCTCTCGAATTCTTAGATCTACGCCCGTTAAGGGTAGATATAAGCATGAGGATGTCCAATATGAATATCATTGGACTTCATTGTGTTAGGAGAGGATATCTAAAGAAGACTCATGGAGAATCGACCCAGTTTCTTGAGCATTCTTCGACCGTTGTGGTTTCTTCAAAAACCATTGTGGTAGAGATTTTACCTTTGTCTCTCTAACTTTGTGCATCATTCGGGATGGGTGTCCTCTTGCTTTCACGAGACATGGTTGAACCAGTTTAAATGAAGATAATAACTGTCTTAAAGAATGAGGATGGGGAAACCTGATGTGTTTATCTTTGTTTATCCTTTTGTTATGTTGTGAATTGAATAGGCATATGCCTACTGAAAATCATGGTCATTGGGGGCCTTTGCTTGCGCAATTAAATGCTGCCCTATATTTCTAGACTGTTTTACGGAAACATTGCGGAATATGGAAATTGGTTAATCATGTAAAGTTGTCTAATTAAATGAATATATGGAACCCTTGTGTGATCACCTCGATTGAACAAAATGGAATAATGAACATGTGGGTGTTGGTTTGGTTACGTGGTGTGTGAAAAGGGGGGGTGAATCCTGGATTATTATGAATAGGATGGGTAGTGGGACTGTGGTAAATGATATTAACAGGGCTAGGATGTGGCACAAGCCTTGTTTTGTGATACGGTTGTGGAGATGTGGTTATAGTGGTAGCAATTCTTCAGTAATGAGTTGTGATATTAAAAGAAAGTGGAAAGTTGATAAATGAACTGTGGGGAATGATAATGAATTAAATGCGAGAATAATAAATGGGGATTGATTGGTGATAAAAAGGTTGGTTTTGTGTTGCTTGTGTTCTATCTAACTTGATTTGTGGTTGGCAGGGTTTTGTTCTATGAAATGCTTGATCTGGTTTCATAGTTGCCCAGTAGTTAAGGAACTAATAAACTAATACAGTTGAAACATGAAAATGTAAATGGGGTTGGGTTTGATTGTTGTATGCATGCTTGGTAGTAGAAGTTCCGAGGAATGTGCTCAGTTTATCTGTTTAGAAGCCATAGGTTGGGTTGTGTGTTTGGTATATATATATATGTATCTGTATCTTTGGGTTTTTTCGCACCCCACCCATGTTGAGCACCTAGTGCCGAACACTCCCTTTTCATGGGAGAGGGTGTTTTCCCCTTATTTACTAGCTCTTTCCTGCTCTTTCTTCCATAGGCTGTGATGGCTTGCGGTGAACTTACACCTAAGACTCTTCAGGTAGGTTTAGATTGGTGGGATTTTAGCCCAAGACTCTTTGGGAAGGTTTACTATTCTCAAGACTATTCGGGATGAGGCCTAGGTGTGTGCGGGCGGGATATGTGGTTTGTGAGGCCAAGGTGTCTGCAGGCAGGATATGTGGTTTGTGATACTAGGTGTGTGTGGGTGGGATATGTGGTTTGTGAGGGCCAGTTGTGTGCGGGTGGGATATGTGGTTTGTGTGGCCCAGGTGTGTGCGGGAGGGAAATTTTGTTTGAGAGGCCCAGGTGTGTGTGGGCAAGAAGAGTGTGGTAGCATCAGGACGTTCTCCATTAGGAAGGGCAACTAACTATTGGGGGGAAATGGTGTGGGGTACCCAAATACTCTTATTATTATATACTAGTACCTGTTGTTTTGTGTTTTGGTGAGCGTGGCTGGTGAGGATTGGTGGATATAATTCCTTGCTTGGTTTTCGTTCTTCTGTTGTTCTCACAGGACATTAGTATATCTCCCCACCTGTGCACAGGAGCTTTAGGTTTCCTTTCTGAGTATACTTTTATGCTCACCCTATGTTTACTTTCAGGTTTCCAGGAGGACTACCAGGGTCATGCAGGAACCTACTAGTCAGGACAGTTGGAGTTGTTACAGTTTTTGTACTCTTGTTACTTTTGGTATCACACTTTTGAGTTTTTTGTACTTGTACTTGCTTAAGAATTGTTTAAACATGCATGTGGGATTGGTTTGGGTTTATTTTCATTTACTTGTTCCTTGTCCTTTTGTTGTTTGAGTCATCCTATTTCCCGATCTTAAATAATAAAAGGGTAATGCCTCCCATATTTGTGAAAACCCATACCCTTGGTTCTAGTCGCCACTCCAAAGCCTATTAGAGGTGGGACTCGTGGTGTCATTATCTCCCTTTCACCATTTCCAACTCAGAAGGGGCATCTTTGGTGGGAGGGGGTCATGACATGCCCAAAATACTCTTTGAATAAATTACACACATGCATTTATGCATGAAAATTATGATCATATTTTCTCCTTGTATTTATGTTTGAATATTATACATATCCATCCTTTACCTATGATCACTGTGAGAATCACAATGTAATTATTCATGATATTTTATATCTTTCAGGGCTTGGGATCATCTTTTTCATAATTCATGAATCATGGAAACTCCTCTTAAAAATATCCACTTATCATTTGAGAAATCATATATTCTGAAAATATTTTATATCTGAAAGGTAATATGTGTATATTAAATTTCAAATAGAAAATAAACTATGAAAATTTTTATTACATGTGAAAAATATCCTAAGATCTTAAAAAGGAATATATTTATCATAATTCTCCTATGAAATAAAAATTTATTTCATATATCTATATTTACGTATTATCTCCAATTTTACTTTATGGAATGCACCTTCTCTTTAAAATCTCATCATCTTCAGATAAACTAGGGTCATGTATTCTAACTCACCGTGATATATCAACAATGATCTAACAACAACGCATAATCACATTTGAATATTATAAGACTTCATAAAATGATTCTATTTTAAAACAATTATGACTATATATGTCATTCGATCGTCAAATTTATATAAAATAATGTTATACACTCAATTCATATAATAAGAAGTCATATAATGGATTAAAGTCATCTAAACATTGAATCCTAACATTGATCATATGACTACAAAATCATCGTATAATACTATGTATTCATATTATTCTTCATTGAAAACCTCATTCATTAATTACACCTGACATGTAAACCATCTAAATAGTTTAATACATTCACATTATGTGCTTCTCAATCTTCTTTTGATCCACTATTTTTTCATTCTCACCTTATTTCCTGAAAATGAATTATGTCTTTCTGTATGCATTCATATTATTTTCATACATAAAACCTCATAGTGAAATCATTTTAGATGTGGTGCCAGGTTATTTTATGAAATATCACTTTAAGGAATCTATTAGTTCTAGGATTCATGAAGTGAAACTCTCACATGGAGTGGGGTTCAAGACAGCAGAAGATACAATTTCATTTGATTTATAAGGTGTTTGGCTCTCATTTTTTTATGTTATAAACAATACCATGAATGTAACAACTGAATCCTAGGGAAATCATAGACACCCTGCCTTAAAATTTTATATAATCTTGACTTTTATACAAAAAAACATTCTTAAACAATAAGTATATTTTTAGGTTTATAGTTTTATAGAAATCATGATATAAAACATACATACCAACCCATGATCATACTTGATAATACTACTAAAACAGTATCCACATTTTCTAAAATCTAAAACCTAAATAAAAATATATTTTCTTGTCAAAACTTAATATCATTTATATTAACTTCCTTATTTCTATTAAACATCCTTATAACCAATGAAAAACATTTAAAACCAAGGTATGAGCACAAATAGTATATTTAGGGATATAAAGAATGTAATTGTTAGTCAAGTGATAACATAAACACCAATAAAACACATTTTATAAAAAAACTCATTAGCATGCATAGAATAACTATGTTGTTACCTTGGGACATATTTAACATATCACTCATACAACATACCTCACCCATGAAATAACCATTTTGTCAAATTCCTTCTCCAGAGTACCCAATGCTTTAAAGAACTAATATGGGGATAACCCGTCATATCTTCATCTATTAGGGGCTCAACCCAACATATATTGAGCTATAATGGTCTCAAAACAACATAACTTTGTCCAATTAACATATCATGGTAATAAAGTATCAATAAATCAAGATAAACCACTCATGCTATATATATAAAAAATAGTCTTTTTGAAATTTATATAACAGACTTTTACTAGGATTTTAAAATGAAAGTACCTTTCAAATATAATTGGACTTAGAATTAATAGAATTGAACATATATGTGTATAAAAAATAAGTAAAAATAATAAAAAATAATCTAAATAGAAATTAATCACACAAATAATCTCAATATCACATAATAAATAAAGTAGAAGGTCAACCCAATGAATAGAAATTGGGTAAATAACTCCCTTACCTTCAGTTCGACTTACTTCAAACATATTTAAAAATCAAATATAAGGTTTAAAAGAGTGTTATTAATATCTTAAAAAAAATATACATGTTTATAACACCATATATAGTCATTTCACAACATCATTTTGTACTTTAATTATTAGTATTTTGTTCCTTCCATTGTTTCAGGTGCATTCATTACATGATTTCCATGGCCGGTTTCCATTTGATCTTCTTGTCGTAAGGAAATGAAATTTCAAAAGAGGAATGAAATAGTATTAATGCGTTTAAATAATAATAAATCATTCCATAACTCATTCTATTTATATGGTATGAGTATGAATCATTAGATAAATCTGTATTGATATCTATTTAGATCATTTTTTGTAGTTATTTGATAATCATGAACTACTTCCATTATATAACCAAATATTTATGTATATATGTTAACTCTAGAACATGAAAGATGATATATATTACACTTAAAATTCTTTTCCAAACATTAAACTATTTTTATAACTATTTTTGGTGAATTTTATGTAAATTTTAAACACATCATCCATGATTTTGGTAAATCAACACATCACAGACGATGTTTTTATTTTTAGAATAAGAGGAACAGGAGATGATGAATGGTGATGATTAATAATAATGATTATGAATATTTCCATAAACATGATAAAAATACATAATATATATCATATTATATATTTCATGACTCTTGGATAAGGGGAGGTGATGATGGTATAAGAAAATAAAATAATTGAAAAGAAAACACGAGAAAATGAAAGAGGATTTTTACCTCTTCATCACTTCTCCTTGAGATCCTCCTTAAGGCCTTTGGTTTTGGCCTTTTGGTGAAACAAAAAGGTCTTAGATGGGGAGGATAGCCTTTGTAAGGCTATTGGGCCGAACATAGACAATGATCAAGGCTTGGGAGGTGTGAGAGGAAGAGGGGAATGAGGGTGGTTTTTATAGTGGAGGGAAGGAGGGGTTTTACATTACTTTAATCATTAGTTAATTATTTTTTCTCAATACTATAATAGCCTCGATTAATGTTACCCTAAATGGTAATAATTTCATGTGATTTCAAACCAATTGTGATTAAATCAACCTTGCATAACCTATGGTTCATAGAAACAAATATTTAGCATCTATCGTAATTTATGGTATTTTACTATTCATAAAAAAATCATGAATTTTAGAAAAATCCCAAAAATTCCCCCAAATCATTTTTCGACATATATAATTAAAAAATGAAATGAATTTTTTGAAAATAATTTACTAAATATTATTTATTAAAATTTTAAATAAAATCATAATTTATTCAAAAATAAAAATTTTAAATCTGTAACTTATTTTTTGACATCTTGAAAAATTAATCTAGATCTCATTATCTTATAACCCTAAAAAATAATAATATGATTTACTATTTATAAGGGTCATATTTTTATTCATATTACTATTCATAAGGGTATTTTACTATTCGCTAAAAAACAAAATGGTTCTATCAGACTCCAAATAACGTACATATCACAAATGTAGATAACAATTTTTTGAGATTAAAGTCTTATAAGTAGGAAAATTATGTTTAATGGATTTTAAAAACTATCTACATAAAACAATTTTTCATGCATTTCAATTTATTTTTTAAACGTTGGGGTGTTATATTCTCCCCACCTTCTAGAAATTTTATCCTCACAATTTTATTTACTTATTAAACAAGTCAGGGTACTTTTCCCTCATAGAATTTCTAGATTCCCACGTTCTTCTTCTACCATGTGGTTTCCCCACAGAACCTTTACTTTGTTGATTACCTTATTCTGAAATACTTGTTCTCTTTGATGAAGAATATGAACAGGTTTCTCTTCATAAGAAAGTTTCTCTTCCATCTGAACTAATTTTAAGCTCTAAACATGAGATGAATATAGAAAATACATTCTCAAAATTGAAAATTGAAAACAATTATGTTCATCTGATAAACATAGATTCAATGATACTTTATAGGCAACGAGTCCAACTCTCTCCAGGATTTCATAAGTTCCAATGAACTATGGACTCAGCATCCCTTTCGTACTGAACCGGATAACACTTTTCCTTGAGGGTATTCTATGAAATACATTATCAACTACCTTGAAAGAAAATTATTTTATACTGTTATATGACTAAATTTTCTGTCTAATTTGAGTTATCCTCATGTGTTGTTGGATCATCTTCACTTTCTCAACAACTTGCTCTACTAAATCTAGTCCCATAGAAATTCTTCCCCCAACTTCATCCCAAAAAGATAGAGTTTGACACTACTTCCCATATAATGCCTCAAAAGTTGGCATATGTATACTAGAATGAAAAAAAATTATTATATGAAAACTCAACTAATGGCAGATGTTCACCCCAAATCCCTAGGTAGTCTGTTGAACAAGATTGAAGCATATACTCTAAATCCTGAATAATCCGTTCTGACTATCCATCTGATTGAGGATGGAAAGCTATACTGAAATTTAATTCTTTTCAAAATTACATATGAAGGCCTTTAAAAAAGTTAAAAGTGATCTTGGGATCATGATCAGATACAATAGAAGGAGGAATTCCATGTATCCTGAAAATTTCTCTGAGGTACATTCGAGAAAGATGATCCAAATACATGGTATCTCAAATCAGAAGTAAATGAGAAGATTTAGTTAGTCAATCAACAACAATACATAGTGAATTGTTACCTCGGGTAGTCTCTGGTAGTCCCATAACAATGTCCATGGATTTATTTTCTTATTTCCACTCTAGAACTGGAAAAGGTTGAAGCATCCCCTTCTGTAACTTCTACTCAGCTTTAACCAATTGACATGTCAAACATTTGATGGTAAAATATGTGATATCTCTTTTCATTCCATCCCACCAGTAATACTCTCAAAGTTATATGTATATCATTGTGCTACCATGATGAACTAAAAATGAAGAACTATGAGCTTCACATAAGAAATATTTCTTCAACTGAGAATCATGACGAACACATAATCTCTTCCAAAACCTCAAAACATAGACTTTATCAAGGTTAAATTTTGGTAACTTAACATTTTAACCTATTATAACTTTTTCTACAACTCATCATCTTCTATCAACACTTCCTTAATTCTTTATCATAGATATGAATGCACTGAAACTAGAAAAAAACATAGAACTTTCTTGAACCAACAACTTACAAGACAAAATTCATCAAATATTTAATCAATGGTTCATGTTACAAATTTAACATGGTGAATGATGCTTGTTGTTTCTGACTCAAGGCATCTACCACTTTTTTTTCATTTACGGGATGGTAATTAATCGTGCAATCATAATCTTATATCAATTCAAGCCATCATCTATGCCTCATGTTTAATTCCTTCTAAGTGAATATATACTTTATACTTTTATGGTCCATATATATTGAAAATTTGGATCCGTATAAATGATAACTATGAATTTTCAATAAAACATTCATATACTCCAATTCCATATCATTTGTGGGTAATTTAACAAGTGAGTTTTTAGTTTTCTAATGCATAAGAAATTACATGATCATTCTGCATCAGAAGACAACCAAGTCCCTTTAATTAAGCGTCAATGTAGATGAAATATTAAACAATTCTATAAGGTAGGGTCAATAATTTAGCATAAACCAATATTCTATTCAATTCATTAAAACAATCATCACATTATATTGTATAGAAGAATTTAAATCTATTTCAATTTAACTTAGTCAGTAGACTCGATTATAGTGAAAATATTTCAAAAAAACCTCTAGTTATAACCTACCAAACAAATAAAACTAAGAATATATCATATATTTGTTTATCTTTTCAATTCATCAACATTTTTTGTTTAAGAAAGATCAATATTTATTCTATAATTAGAAACAATGATACTCGAACAAGAAATTTGTTGCAACCAAAATTCACACTTTTTGAATTTTCCATACAATGTATTTTTTTATGGTATTCAAAAAAAACCCTTAGAATTTTTTTCATTATCCTCTTTACATATAGAATATTCCATAATTTCGTCAATAAACACAACCAAAACCTTATCCAATAACACATGAAATCTTATATTCATAAGATCCATGAATACAGTAGGTGCATTAGCTAACCCTAAAGGCATAACTATAAATTCATAATGGCCACATCTAGAATGTAATTTAGTCATTAGGATGTATTCATCATTTACATTCAACTGATTGTACCCCGAACTCATGTCAATATTTTAAAAAATTTGTGCTTCCTCGAGAAGATCCAAAAATTAATCGATATGAAGAAAAGGATACATTTTATTAATAGTAATTTTATCCAAGGCTCTATAATCAATGAAAAGTCTCATTGAACCATATTTCTTTTTAACAAACAAGGCAGGAGAACCCCATGGTATAGTTTTAGGTCAGATGAATCCTTTATATAATAATTCTTGAAACTGCTTTTTTAATTTCAGAATTTCCATTTGAGTCATTCGATAAGGCGGTTTAGAAATTTTCTTAGCATTAGGAACTAATTAAATAGTAAAATCAACCTCTTTATCATGAATAACATTGGTGAAATCATCAGGAAAAATATCCAGTTATTCATTTACCACTGGTACATCATTAATCTGGATAGTTCCCGTATCTTCAAAAATATGACCCAAATAACGTTAATTTCAATATTTTATCAGTTTCTTAGCTTCATGATATGTTATCAATTGTATGAGTTCATTATTATACAAAAAATAAAACTCTTCTAGGAAAAACATTTTCTCTTCAATCTTTCTTAGAACAATAAAATGAAATCCATTTCATACCTAGAATAATATCGAACTCCACTAGAGGCAATAATACTAGGTTTTCAAGTAAACTCTTTACACATACAAAGATGAGTAGATTATTATAATTTTTTCTTGACACAATATTTTCTCCATATGATTTTACCATGACTTTAGGTTTCATTTCATGAAGTGTAATTTCCAATTTTTCTGAAAATTTCTCAGAAATGAAGGAATGTGTACACCCCAAATCAAACAACACATTTGAAAAATCTGTAAAGACATGATATGTACCAGATACCACCTCAATTTATGGCTCAAAATATACTAATGTGTTTGAAAAAAAACTTCTCCACACCCTTATACTTCTAATCTTGATGATTTCCAGCCTGAGTGACTAACTTCAAACAAACATTATCAACATTACCCAATTCCTTAATGTTAAATCATATCACCACAGGCTTCACATTAATTTTTATATCATTTTAATTGAATTAACAATACATGTTTAAAATCATTAAACATCAGTAGAATTTCCTAGAATTTAAAATACATTCACTAGGATTCTTTTTACCACACTTTTCCCAATAAGTAAACTTTATTTTCTTACCTTGAGATTTCATTGTTGAATTCTTCCCCAATGCCCGCCAACCTGACTGCTTCTTATTCATTTCTTCATGAGTCACATACATTCTAAAAAACTCCATCTCATCTTTTTTATCCCAACAAAAAAGTTTCTCATAGATTTTAAAATCTCTTAAAGCAAAATCTCTTTGTAAAAATGGGTTTAAACTAGAGTAAAATATATTATTTTTAGTATCAAAATCCAAAGTAATATCTGGTATATACCTTGTGAGTCTTGTAAAATTGGTAGCATATACAACCACTAAATCATAATATTTCTACTTTAGTTCAAGGAATTGGTTCTCCATTTCGAGTCAAATAGTTTAATGAAAATATATTTCAAGATAATTACTCTTAAAATCAACACATTCTAGACTATCAAGATCATCTCTTTATCTAATATTTATAACCAAAAAACACCATTGATCGTCTTTACCTTCCAAATGAAAAATTTCTATTATTACCTTTTAATATTCAAAACATCCCATGAAATCAAATATCTTTTCTAAATTGTTGATCTATCCTTTGGAGATCACTGGATCTATGGTTCCACCGAATGCTGGAGGATGTTTCCTCATAAAATGATCCAAAAAACAAGTTTCTTTAAAGGAGATCATGTTCTATATAGCATGTATAGAACCATTGTTTATTTCTTGATCCAACTAATCCATTGTGGTTACAAACTACTCGGTTCTGATTCCCACCATTCTATGTTGTATATTTGGACACACATCAGCAACTTGGTGCCTTCCTACTTCAGCATCCCATTTTTCTGCAGAAAACAATTATGAAAAGAAATATCTTTGAAGAAAAAACATGGTATTCTTTAAAAGAATTAATATTTAAAATTAACCATAGAGTAAAAATTATTTATAGTATTGTTTTGACATCATCCTAACCTATAAATTTATCTAAATCATCCTCTGATACCAACTTAACAACAGGTTCCCGGTGACAGCACAAACACCCCGCCTTAAAGAATTACATAATCTAGAGTTTTATACAATAAAATATATTCTTAAAAATTTGTGATCTTTTTAGGACTAGTGTTTTATATAAATTAGAAAATAAAACATACATAAAAACCCATAGTCATTATTTAGACTACTACTAAAACAATATCCACTTTTTCTGATATATTAAACATAAATAAAAGCATAATTTCTCGAAAAACCTAATAACCTATAATTTTTATTCCTTATTTATGTTACATGTCCTTATAACCTATAAAAACATTTAAAAACAAGGGATGGGTACAAAAATCTAAATAATGGATATAAGGAAACAAATTGTTAGTCAAGTGAAAACAAAATAACCAATAAAAATATTTTATAATAGATTATTAGCATGTATAGAAGCATCATGTAGTTTCCTTGAGAAATTTTTTCCATATCTATCATACTATCACCCTTACACATGGAATAATCATTTGGACAAATTCTATAACTTGATTACCCAATGCATTGGAGAGTTATAATGGGGCCCACCCATTATATCTTGAGTTATAGTGGGCTCAACCCAACTTATCTGGAGCTATAATGGTCTTAACCCAACATTAATATTTCCAAGGAACATATAATGGTAATAAATTATAATGAAATAATGATAAACCACTCATGACATATATATGTATATAACCTCTTTTTGAATTTCATTAAAGATGCTTTAAAAAAATTAAAAGGAAAGTCCCTTTCAAATGTAATTGTAGTGAAAATTAATATAATGGAAGGGATATGAGTATACAATATAAATACTCATAATAAAACATAATATAAAAAATCATCACACAAATAATCTCAATACCACATAATGGATAAATTATAAGGTTAACCCAATGAATAGGAATTGGGTTAAGAACTCCCTTATCTCGGGTTCGTCTTACTTAAAACATGTTTAAAAATATTTTACAATGGTTAAAAGAGTGTTATTAATATCCTATAGAATAATATTCAAGATTATAACACTTTATATGATCATTCCACTACATAATTTTATACTTTAATTGTTATCATTTTATTCCTTCCATTGTTTTGGGTGCGTTGTTTACATGATTTCCAAGTCCAGATTCCATTTTATTTTCATGTGGAATGGAAATGAAATTCTAGAAGTGGATTGAAATGGTATTTATAGGTTTATATAATATTGAGTGATTCCATAACTCAATTTGTTTATATTTTATGAGGATGGATCATTAGATATATCTTTAGTGATATCTGTTTAGATTAATCTTGCAGTACTTTGATAATCACAAACTAGTTTCATTATAGTACATAATATTTATGCATATATGTCAAATCCAATGCATGAAAGAGAATATGTCATACAGTTTAAATTCAGTTCCAACCATAAAAATTGGTTTTTAAAAAAATTTATGGATGCAATATAAATTTTAAACACATCGTCTTTGATTTTGGAAAATCGGCACATCACGGACGGTGTTTGTATTTTTAGAATAAGAGAAAGATGAGAAGAATAATGAATATTAATATTTTCAAAAACATGATAAAAATCTATAATATATATCATACTAGATATTTAATTCTTCTTCGATAAGGGGAGGTCAAGAGTGTATAAGAAAATAAAATAATTGAAATGAAAACACAAGATAATGAAAGAGGATTCTTACCTCTTGATTTATACTCCTTTAGATCCTCTTTAAGGCCTTTGGTTTTGGCCTTTTGGTTAGAAAAACATGTCTTGGATGTGTGGGGTAGAATTTTTAAGTATTTTTTTCATAAATTAGACAATTCCCAAGGCTTAAGAGGTGTGATAGGAAGATGGGAATGAGGGTGGTATTTCTAGTGGAGGATGAGAGGGGTTTTACATTATTTTAAACATTAGTTTAATATTTTCACTCAAGACTATTAATATTCATGATTCCTGTGATCCAAAATTTTAATAAGTGAATTTTATTTCTAAACAATTGTTCTTTTATCATCCTAGTGTCACCTATGATGTAGTAAAACAATTATTTAGCATTTACGGTAATTTATCGTATTTTACTATTCATAAAAAATTCATCAATTTTAGAAAATCCCAAAAATTAGACATAATTATTTTTTGATGTGTAGAATTAAAAAATATCTATCATTTTTTGAAAATATTTTTTTATATTATTAATTTAATTTGTATATAAAATCGTTATTTTTTCAAAAATATCAATTTAAAAACTATAACTCTTTTTTTAACACCTTGAAATTTTAATCAAGATCTTGTTATCTTATAAACATAGGAAAATATAACAATTATATTATTTTATATTCATAAGGTTCATTTTATTATTCATATTACTATTCATAAGGGTATGTTACTATTTACCAAAAAAACAATTTGGTTCTATTAGACTCCAAATAATATACTGATCAAAACCGTAGATGGCCGTTTCTTGAAATTCAAGTCATAGAAGTATAAAAATTATAATTAAAGGATATTTATGACTAACTAATTAAAAAAGTTACATTCATTTAAATTTATTTTTATAACCTTTTGGTGTTACAACGAACAATATTTCCCATATCAATTTTGTATTCAGTTAAGAACTACTAAATAATACATCAAACTCCCTTAGTAGCTCAATAAATATTAAATGTTTTTGGGTGATATCCCACAACCCACAATGTCATACTTCACATATGGATTCTATGAACCCTTCACTACCTTTTCCCTCACACGTGAACCCATCCATGTAATGAAACCCTAAAATTCAATACATCTGGTTGGATCAAGTCTCTAATCTCAGCCTAGTAATCTTCAAGATAAATAAGCTACTTTGATGGTTGATATATCTTATATTTGGCTCTAATTTTTTCTCAAGTAATCAAATGATAATTTTATAAATATTGGTTGATCTTTTAAATAAAATTTAAGAACATAACATCCTTCAATTTGAATTTCATAGGCATTAATGACAATTCCCCCTTCTTTCTAAATCTCAAATTCATCCACATAACTAGAAATGTAATTTTCCAGTTTCCAATATTATAAACAAAAGGATATAACTCTTAAATAAATATTATTCTCTTTTAATTATCCCTAAATTCAACCATGAGAAATATATATAAACATTTTACTTTTTAGAACCCACTCTTCACTTCATCCAAAATTTCTTCCTAGGAAACTATATGATCCTTCTCAATGGGAATGGGTTATTCAAAACTACATCCAAGAAATTCATTATCAATAAATTGACATTATGTTAAGACTTGATATCTATTAACAAAAAAACACTAACTAAAAATTAGGCTAAAAAATATGTTCTTTTGTATTTTCCCTTAATACATCATAGAAAATGATATGTAAATTTGTGATTTAACACCAAATCTTCTCCTCTATCCTTCCCTCATTTTTAACCTTTCATTTTCATCTCACCAAATTATTAAAAATAGATACAACATGACTTTCGAAATTATTTCATCCTCATAATTATTAAGAAGCATTCCATCACCCATTCTAATATAAGTCTACTTGATCCATTACCAATGTAAAACAACAATAGGGTGTTGGTCATAATGGAGTAATCTAGAGTGTGATGAATTGAGTATCTAATAAAAATTTAATGTAAAATCTATTTATAAAAAAATATCACAATTTTAAATCTACCTAGTTAACTAACATAGTATGTATATACAACTAAATACATTTTTATAACCAAACATTGTTTTAAAAAAACATAGTTAGAATAATCTTATTATTATCATAATATATTGACATTACATAAATTAAATTGCAGAAATATCATATATAAAATCTTCTTATAAATTTATAGTTTCAAACAATATATTTTAAAAAATAGTTTTAAAAATGGTGGAACCAAAACATTAAAATAATTAGTGGAATAAAAAATTCAAGATGTTTAGTTTCAATATGAGAGTTAACCTTCTCCACTATAATGTCACCCACTTTGAATCATTTATATTGAAAATAAACTATTGATCCACAACCTTGATCAGGTTTTACATTAAATAGTGTATAGGGCTTTCAAGGATAATACACATCATTTTCTATAGTTTTCATGTGAGTTCATATTTTAGGGAAAAAATATATTAATTTTATCTTAGTAATAATCTACTATCTATAGTATTTTTGTGATTTAAAATATGTATATAGAATTAAATAAAAACATATAATTGATAAAAATAGAAAGAGAAATAAAAAATTGGTAGAAAAATATTGAATTTTAGTTTCTCTTCATATGTATTATTATCTTCTAGAAGCCTAATTTTTGTTTATATATGAGATTAAAAGATATGAGGATATTCTCAAATCATTCGGTCTAGTTTTTGTGAAAAGAGGGTTTCATTAAGAATAGATTAGTTCAGTTTTTTTCATTCATAAAAATTCCACATCAATTTTTTATTCTCTTCTCTGACATATTTCATCCCTAAAAATAAATCTTCCACTAAAACAATACATTGGAAGCCCATAATTAAGAATCCTCATAATCGATATGGAATCGATGGGAAATAAATTTCTCTAACATCACATTTAACTTGATTCAGAAATTGGTTGGAATAAATAATATTAAAATATAATTCCCAATTTTATACATGTTTTCTTAAAGTGTATCATGTTAGATAATCTATGGTATCTCCAACACATAGAAATAATTCATATTATATTCATCTACAAGTTGGGAAGTCAATTTCTTTTTACTTATGGTTGATCCAATAATTTAAAAAACTATTATATTATGATATTATCGTATCAACTAACCATGTGGTCACTTCATCACTTTGAAAAAATCAAACTCCATAATTTGGTTTCTTTACTTCAACATGTTCCATCTTGAAGTCACGAGATCCAAAAGTTATTCAAAGAACTAAAAATTGTCACATTCTCATTTTCCCCATCATGTGGTGTATTGTAAATATTTGTTAGAAATAAATCCTTCATCACTCTCATACTTAGTGATATTTCAGACAAACAGTAAAATCATGTGGTTTCTTTAAGTCTTAATCACAATCTCTTGGTTACTCATGTGTATGACTGAGGTGTTTTTAAAATATCCCCCATATCAATCAAATAAGAATGAGGTTTATCCAATTTTCATGTGGTTGATCCAATTATGGTGTTAATGATTCTTTCCTTTATGAAAATACATGGAAGTTGAGGTCACTCCAATTGGTATTGTGGTCTCTTGAGTAATTTGTGATAATTCTATCACAGTTGATCAGATCATCATGAGGTCAATACATTTAACAAGATGATTTTTCAACACATGGAGAAATTAACTTCTTCAGACGCATGATCAAAAAATTTACACGATTGGAATTATGACCACATCCAAACTTTGAAAAATTAAAAAAATTCCTAGAAAAATATTTATCTTCCACAAAAGAGAAAAATTATTAGAAAAAAATTTTATTTTCATTTATTAAAACCATGAATTTATGGGATAACCCCACAATATCCCCTTTTTATATTCACAAATAATTTTATTAATAACTATTAATAATACACTAATGTAACATATAAATAAAAATATAACAATTTATTCCATACTTTAATTTTTTAACATGATAACATGGCATAATTTACTACCATTTTAGGATTTTCAATAAATTATAGAAATGTTTAGAAATTTAAATTAAATCTTAAATAAATAATTCGCAGAGAATAAAAAAAAGATGGATCAAAATTATTCCACAGATATTGAAAAAATTCGTGTACTTATTACAAAAGCCCTATCATTATCCCTAATAAAAATCTAATTCATCGGTGTCTAGAATGGTATAATGATCAACAGATGATTATCCATTACCAATAATATGAAAAGGAGTATGTATATGATGAGGAGTACTTGTGGATCTTGGAATCATAAGATATTTGGAAAGGTGTAATTTAACTAAGGGTATATGTTAGGTTATAGTGAGGAAATAGTTTTTTACATTAATATTACAATTATTTATTTAAACAACATAATAGTGATAAAATCCAGTATCTAGAGGTTTAATTTCTTGGAAAAATTATACTAAAACATTAATTTGACTCAATAAAACATAACCATTATTTATATTCTTCTTATTTTTCATTATAAAGATCATAGGATCTTTGGAGTACACGTACTCACCTGGTGATATACATCAATGAATGGGGTGATATAAAAGCCTAATAAGGGGGAAAATGAGGGACATGAATTAATAGTACATGGGTGATAATAATCAATATCATCATATTATAATCATATAATCATTATCAATATCATGATGAAAACATTTGATAAGACATGGAATGTAGAAAATGCATTAAAATGAAACATCATGTCATTGTGGTCAAATACCACACATAGTCCTGAATAATTCTAACATCATTTTCATGCATAACATATGTTCATAAATTATAGCATCATATTTTGACCAAAAGTATAAATATGTTTGTTAATAGTGAACATAATATCATGAGATACATCATATTTATCAATTAATTTGTTGAAATTATATTTATGGTCACACATGTCACATCATAAATACTTATAATCATTCATTCAACATGGAATATATACCAATAATATTCATGAAATAACCCATGGAATGGAATGGGTTTCATATGGATTTTATAAATAATACATTAATGGATAAAAATTTTACTTCTATACTAATTAAGGGAAAAAATATTTGGCATAAACATCATCATTCTAGATAGAAGAATAAACAACTCAAGATGTGTCAGGGATGTGTTTTGGGATGAAAATTCTTTTTGAAAATTCATTTTATTTGGATTTAAAATAATTTTGGAATAGTGGAAAACATGTATATTTGCTAAAATGAAAGGTTATAATAGTGAAATAATATTTAAGTAATATCCATGGAATATCCATACTAAAAATAATGATAAATATGGATAAACTAAAGAAAAAGGGTTTGGGTTCGAGTATCCCCTTACTTTAATACCCACTTTACTTCATCATTTTGGACCTCATATATAAAAAATGTACGTTTATTAAAAAAAGAAACCAAAATTTAATTTTTGAAGTTTTTAACTATTTATAATTTATATTTATTACAATTTGTTACTTAATTCACTATGTTAAATGGAAAACTATTTAGTATCATGTATTCCTTAAATATATTGATTTTCTTTGATTTTTCATTTTTTGATCAATGAAATTTATAAATAAGTAGATTTAATTAAAGAAGATTAGAACACATATATTTAAAATTTTATATATAATAAATAATTTATTATAAAAACTAATAAGGTTGGTGGTAATAAAATAACCGGAGTTGTCCTCATTGGCACTGAAGTGATCGTTAATGAGTAATTTTCTAAAGTGAAGGCATATGATGTATAATATTTGATTATATTAAAAAATAATTTATATAGTATATTAAAAATATCAAGATCATGTTAACATATTGCATAATTTTTTTAATAATGTTTAAATTGTAAAATAGAATAAGGATATAAAATTTGAAGAGGAAAAAAATAAAAGGATGAAAGGACCCATTATTAAAGTTGTTCATTTTCTATAGCCCTTGACTTCTTGAAATATTGGAGTATTATTACCCTATAACAACCCTAAGGATGATAAGGGGATTTAGGGAGACGATTTCTTAAAGACTTGGTTGAGGTAAATGTGGGAGGATTGGTTTTCCATTGGGAGGAAGAAGATTATTTATAATTGAGAGGAGGGGTATTTTTGAGTTAAAATATTTAATAAAGGACTATATCTGAGGTAAAACTTCTAGTAGTGATCTTTTTTCATTTAAATCCATATTATAATTAATAAAATTATTTAAAAACTTTTAATCACTTCATAATTTTAATTCATTATTTTTTGAAAAATGAAAGGTAGAAAATGATAAAATAATATTTATATATAATACTTTAGATTTCAGACTTTGGAACAATATTATCAGGTTTGGAAAACATGTTTATTGTATTTTAATAACCCATTTATAAAATTATATATGTTTTGGATGAGTTTTAAGTTCTATAAATGGTTATTTCATTATTAAATAATTAATGATATAATTGAAGATACAGTTGTTATAAGGAAAACTGCATTTTTAATATTCACCATAAAAATAAAGTTTTAGGAAAATTAACAAAATAATGACTCATAAAAAATTTCAACATGAAAATTTCAAGAATGAAATTCATTTTCTAAATATAATTTTCTACCATAAGATATTAATATTTTTAATATAAAAATTATGATTTTTTAAAAAAATACTTTAAAATAAGGTTTATTAAAAATATGCTTATATTATATTTGAGTTTTTTAATCATGATATATTATTTAATAGAATTATAATATTTATATTTAATTATATTACTCCGGAAAAATATTAATAATATCACAATTTATTATTTTGTGCTTAAATTTCTATTTAAATAGTTGGCTTACTATTCCCTACTGTCATTTTACTATTCCAACTATCAGGGTACTATTTCAATGGCCACACAACTATTCAATCGTCACATTACTATTAAAATGGTCATATTACTTTCTATAAATACCTATTAATTCCTTTATTCATTATTCACTTCAATTACACTCAATTTTCTACATTTCCATTTTCTATAATGTTGATTAGTTTACTAATATTTTTTTCATTTATATTGTTTTGTTCATATGGTGGATGTGCATAAAAGATTGGGGAGATCTATATTTTCTGATTTTAGTATTTTTATTTTATATTTTGTCCTATTTTAATATTAGAAATTTTAATGGGTTTAATTGATACCTAATATAAAAAATTTCACCAATAAAATAATGTTTTTTGTGTTTCTTAATATGATTAATGTGTATAATACTGTATAATATAATAAATGAACAATTATTTCAATAAAAATATAATTTTTAATCTATATGTTGTTACATTCTTCACTCTTTAAAAAATTCCAACAGAAAATTTTCAACTCAGATTCTTTATTGAAAATATGTGAATGTACTTCTGTTTTATTTTTTCATCGAGTTCCCTTGTGGCCTCTTTATAATAATGTTATCTCCACAACACTTTACCAAGGTAAATTTTCTTATTTCATAGAAATTTTTCTCTATAGTCCAATTTCATCATTTCTTTATCCTAATATGATATTTCATTCTTAAGTTGTAATGCCTTCATATTTAGTATATGTGAGGAATCGAGAATTTTCTTCCTAAGGATAGAAACATTGAACACATCAGGAACTTTATCCATAATTTGTGGATGTGCAATACAAAAGAACATAGTTCCCATGCGATCAAGGATATTAATGGGGCCAATGTATATTGGTCTAAGATTTTCATTCTTTCTAAACCATATGAATCCCTTCCATAGTGATATTCAAAGGAAAAAATAATCTCTAACTTCAAACTCCATGTACCTTTAAAGGCTATCAACGTAAATTGTTTTCTTAATATGAGAAGATTTTATATATTATTGGATTTATTTAACCTTCTCTATTATATATTTAACAAGATATTGTAAAATTAGATTTCATTCACCAACTTCATCCATAAAATTAGGATTCTATCATCGCTTCTTATAAAAAGATTTTTATAAAGCCATTTCAATACATGAGGTGAAGATTTTGTTGTATGAGAACTCAAATCATGTGATGTGTTGATCCCATACTCCTTTAAATTCCACTTTTTAGTCTCACAGCTTCTCCTAGAGTGTTTGAAAAGTCATTTTAGATTTTCCATCACTTTTGGGTGATAGGTCATACTGAAATTCAATTCATTTCACAATGATTGTCGAAGACTTATCCATAAATTATATTAAAACAATGGATCAAGATCAAAGGTGATTGAAATGTGTACCCCATGCAGCCTCACCACTTCATTTACATATATCATGGCAAGATTTTCATGTGATAAATCAACATGAATATTAATTAAGTGGGAATTCTGGGTGAGTCGATCCCCCAGAACTCATGTCACATTGTTTTCTTTATTTATTTTTAGAAGATCAATGTAAATTCCTATGGTGTTTTTCTCCTAATTCAACTAGGGTAAAATAAATTATTGCACCATCCCCATGGGATTTTATTTCTCTGATTTAACTTTTCTGAACAAGGAACCTAGAGATATACTCATAAATCTTCTTCTTTATGTTTTTCCATTATAATTTCTTTTAAAGATCATGGTTCATCTTCATACTTCCAAGATTGAAAAAGAAAGGTGAGTTATATTAATTATCCAATATAACAATTTTTTATGTTATGAGATGAAGTAATACAATGGCTAGTTCCAATTAAAATCACATCATTATCTTCAATATTGAATTCATGAAGCTTCATTTTATTACCTGATTTAGCCTTCTTTTAAAGCTCAAAATAATCCCTTTGTGCCTCCCCGATTTTCACTTGGATAGATGGTTGCGAAATCATTCGGGAAAGGAAAGATGTTTTCCATGACATTTTTACTTCCATATCTATACTTTTTATATCTTTTAACATGGGGTTTTTCTAAATCTACATCATGGATGGAGTATATGGTTCTTTTATGATAAGATCAGCATCTACCTTGTTCACCTTTCCAGGATGGTAGTGAATTGAGAAATCGTAGTCCTTGATTAACTATAAATATCTTATTTGACTCTTATTGATATCCTTCTTTGTGAATATATACTTTAGAATCATGTGATCGTTATATATGTCACACTTCTCACCATAGAGAAAGTGCCTAAAAATCATCATCGCATAGATCATAGATGAAATCCTCAGATATTGCATATTGTATTTCTTCTTCATTGGTATTATGTTTTTATGAGGCATAGGCTGGGACTTTTTTATTCTGTATAAGTACACAACCCAATCCTTTCTTTCAATTATCATTTTTTATCACAAAACCTTATCCACTTTTTGGTAGTGTGAGTATAGGTGCAATGACTATCATTTTATTAAGTACCTTGAATCATTCCTAATATTATTTTTTCTAGACATAAATTACCCCTTTCTGTGTTAACTTAGTTAGTTAATTAGACAATCATGAGTTATTTTTTGCTAATCGTCTATAGTATTGATGTAATATAAGAAAACTATGTATTCCGATGATACATGAGGATATTTTTCATTTCCCTATTAAATTTTCTATTAAATGGTCTATATAAATTACCTGACTTGTTATTATGTTCCCCAATAATGGGACTTACTATATCCAAAATTCGGACTTTCTGAATATTTTGTACATTTTATAATTTCTTAATTTATCTAGAATTATCCGTAGATTCATTTAATATTCCTCCTTGATCATGGAGTAAATGATAATATCATTGATAAATACTACCATAAATTTTTTTAGCTAGTCCCTAAAGACTCTATTCATAAAATCAATAAAGATTGATGGGGAATTTGTGAGTCTTAAGAGAATCACTATGAACTCATAGTGCCCATACATTGAATAAAAATTTGTATTCTGAATATATTTTTTCTTCACCTTCAATATACGATATCCAAAATAAAGATCCACCTTTGACAAGTATTAAGATTTTAATATTTGATCAAACAAGTATTCAATCCTATGTAGGGGATACTTGTTCTTTATGGTGATCTTATTAGGCTCCCAGTAATATATACATAGACTCATTCATCCATAATTTTTATTTAAGTATTTTATTGTTTCACCTTAAGGTGATGCACTATGGAATATGAACACTTTGAAAAAATTCTACTTTAGATACTTCTTTAACACTTCTAGTTTGATCAGTGTCATCCCATAGGGGAATTTGGAGATAAGAGTGGATATGGTTGTAATCTCTATTGAGAACACTATATCTTGATAATAGGGATGCCTGAGTAACTCTTCTAGAAAAAAATCAGTGTATTCCCTCATAATTAAAATTTACTATTGGTTGATATGTTCCTTATAATAAACTATATGGGTAAGGTATGCTTCTTTATCGGGTATCATCACCAACACTATTGTGGTATTTTTTAGAGGGGATTCACGATCTTCCTTGAATTTTTACTAGAGTATGGGATGGGTCAAAATATAAAAAATAAATTTACTATTCCCGATAGTTGGTTTGTTCACTGCATACCATGAAATAATCCATTATTATTATACAATAAAATTCCACCAAGGGAATGATTAAAATATTCATAGGAAGAGTCTTCCCACAGATAATGACATGAGAAGATTTCGACACTTTGGTTGTAATAATTTCACCACTATGTTTGTTTATAGATATAATTACTTCAAGGTATCAGGGATTTAATACAATAGTCATAGAAAACATTTAAGATATAAAGGAATGTTTTTAACTATAATCTAATAAAACATTTTCCATTATTATGTGAATAAGAAGTGTACCTTTTATGAATTCATTTTCATGCTCCACTTAAACATTAGTGATATAATACGCATTCCCTTTATCTTTTAGATTTGGTGGTTTTGGACGTGAATTCACATTAAGGATCCCTGGTTTAGTGAACATGATATCATAGATTCCTTTCTCCATACAATTAAAGCATTGATCCATGGGTGGTTCATTAGAAGGTACCATCCTTTAATCCATCATGTTGGTTAGCTTCTTCAAGTCTCTTTGACATTAATAATCTTGGTGTTTTCCAATCCTACACTTGAATTATTTCCCCATCCCTTTGAGGAAATTCCCATGATGATTTTTCCCACTTCTTTGAAATGTTGTTGGTTGGATCCTTTTTCCTCATTTTTTATTTTACCCCTATCATGGAACTTCATTATTCTCTTTTAATCTTCACAGCCATTATATTATCCACAAAACACTATCTCTAATACGGTATCACATAAAATTACTTCTTCATAACTCATAAAGTCTCAGATAGATAGATAATTTTAGAGGTGTGGTTTTTAACCACTAAAACATCTACCTATTTCGATATCATTTTTTATAAAAATTATGAGGCATACCTTGAAATCCTAGTAAATTTCTCCTCATATTCGAAGACCAATTAAATCTTCGTTTTCTAATGCCCTTGGGGATCTCTCGCCATTTTTTTGAATATCTCAAGTGAAATATTTATTTAGAAAAGTTTATTTCGCTTATTCCTACTCAATCTCATCAATTTCATGATTTGGATTTGTGTTATTTATCAACACCCCCCATTTATCGATTTCTCTATCAAAAAATATACAAACAAATTCATATTATCCCTCTAGAATAGTGGTGCATATAAAAGGTGTTCTCCATTGAGTTAGCCCATTATTTTGGGAAAATTATATCATAATACCCACTAAATTATGTTGTAAATTTCTACATAAAAGACTCAATATCTAGTTTCGCCTTCTTGGGTGAAGGTAGAAATTCAACATGGATTAGTTTGTTAGTCATAACCTGATATAGATGGGTAAGAATATCTATAACATTTTGAACACCACATCATATGGAATTGGTAATTTCATTGGGTCAATCATTGAATATTCCCCCACATGGGTTATTGCAATAGTTTCTCCTAGTCCCATCTATTTCTAAAAAAGAAATGGTTAGAAAATGTATGTCAAAATATCATGAAAGAATAATTTATTATTTTCTAAAATAAACTCTAAAGCAATATCATACGAGATCCCTATTATTATAACTTTTATGAAATAATTATTATAGGATGTTTTACCAATATATAGACTTATACTTATGGGTTTCACATACATTTTATAATCCTAATTCCTATATTTACTATACTATTCTCTGACACCAACTACAGTGTATCAAAATTTTCCTACAGAACTATTACAGCATTTTTAAGAAAAAAATAATATAAATACAATCTAGGATCAAACGGATTACTGTATTGGTAAAATTTGGCTCATATATTAATGGTATATAATAGAAATTAAAAAATTATTTCAATTATTATTCAAAAAACCCTATAAATCTCTCATAGTCTTCTTAGAACCTATAGTCACCTGAGGATATACATCAAAGAATGGGCTGAGCTAAAATTCTAGGAAGGGGAGGAATAAGGGACATGAATCAGTAGTAAATGGGTGAGTATAATAAAAATAATTATATTATAGTAATATGATCATCATAAACATTATAAATGATACATTTTATTAGACATGAAATTATGAACATGCATAAAAATGAAACATCAACTCATTGTGGTCAAATACCACACATAGTTATGAACAAAGATAGCATCATATTTACTCATAACATATGTACATAAATAATAGAGTCATCACTATGAAAAAAAATTCATGATCACACAAAGTGATAATAATTTCATGACATAAATAACATTACACAATGTGTTAGAGGTCTATATAATTTTGTGTCCACCCATCACATTATAAATTCTCATAATCATGAAATCCGCATAGAAAATATAATAATTATACTCATGAAATAACTAATGTTTAGGAATGGAATTTATAAGGATTTAGTAAAAAAAATCATGAATAAAATTTTCGGTTCTATGATGAATAAGGGAAATAAATTGGGCATAAAAATCATTATTCTTGAGTGGAGAACAGAAAACTCAAGATAATTCATGGATGTGTTTTGGAAATAAAATCATTTTCAAAAATATTTGAATTTGAATTAAAATCATTTAAATAAGGAAAAAAGCATAAATATACCCAAAAATAAATATTAAGAATACTGAAAAAAATATATTTAAATAATATCCATATATAAAGTGATGAGAAATATGGATTACCCGAAGAAAAATGAATTCTGTTTGAGAATCTCTTTACCGTAATCTCCACTTTATTTTATTGGTATTCTATCTCCTAAATAATAAACATAGGGTTGTTAAAAAGTTTAACAAAAAATGAAATATATTTATTTTTTTATTATTTATAAATTATAATCATTTATTTTATTTATTAATACCCTCGTTAAATAGAAAACATTTTGATATCATGTTATCCACAAAAACTCCCATTTAGCTTATTTTTTTCAACTATTCTTTAGGGAAACATAAACATAATTAGTATAAATTCAGGAATCATAAAATAAATTTTTTTATAAAATTATATATCATAATAAAATTATTATAACCATTCATAAGTTTGGAGATAAGAAAACAATTAGAGACATCTTCATTGGGGAATAACTGACTGGTAACGAGACATTTTCTAAATTGGAGGTGCGAGAGGTATAATATATGATTATATTAAAAATAAATTTTTTGTACTATTTTATTAAAATCAATATCATGTTAACGTACTATATAATTTATTAGGAAGGATTTAACTGGAAAATATAAGGATTATATTAAATTTAAAGAGGTAGATAAAATAAAAGGATAAATGGATATTCACTCTTTCTTAAATTGGTTCCTTTTATATGGACCTTAAATTATTAAAATATGGGTGTTTTGTTAATCCAAAAAATCATTAAGGATGATAATGGTATATAGGGAGAGGACTAGATAGTTATTTGGATTTCATAAGTATAGGAGGAGTGATTTTCCAATGGGAGGAAGAGCAGCTATTTTTACTTGAGGAGAGGGTATTTTGTGTTAAAATATTGAATAAAATACTATATCTACTAAAAAACATATAATAGTAATATTTTTGACATTATAGGTCATATTTTGATTAAATAACTTGATTTTAATAATTTTAATAAATTTATATATATAATTAATTAATTCAAACAAAATAAAATGTGGAAAATGAGAAAATAATATTCTAATGTAATACTTTAGATTTTAGAATTTGGAAAGAAATATTTAGGTTTGTAAAACATATTTATTATATTTTAATGACAAGTTTATGAGATTAAATATGTTTTTAATATCCTCAAGTTCTATAAATGAATATTTCATTATCAAATCATTTAATTATGTAATTCAAGACACAAAATACACACACAAGAACTGTGTTTCTTCTATTCACCTTAAAATTACAGTATTTCAAAAAAATTAACAAAACATAACCCTTGAATGATTTATATGGGAAGATTTGATGTAATATATTAATTTCTCAAGATAGTTTTATATCAAATTTAATTCTAATTGTTTACCAAAAAATATGAATATTACAAATTACTATATAATACAGTTTATTAAAATTGTGGTTATATTTTATTTGAGATTTTTATTTGTGATATTTATTTTTTTGGAATTTTAATATTTATATTTAATTAAATTAATCATGTTAAATATTATTTATATCCCAATATATTTTTTTGAGGGTAAATTAGTATTCCAATGGTCATGTTACTATTCCCAATTGTCTGGTTACTATTCTAATTGTTAGGTTACTATTCTAATGGTCACATTAATATTTCAAAAGTCACATTACCTTTGACAAAAAAACAATTAATTACTTCACTAATTATTCACCTTAATTCTATTATTGGTTCTACAATTCCATTCTTTTGATGTTGATTAATTTACTTATATTTAGTTTGATTTCTATAGTGTTGTTTGTGAGATGGGTAATTTTAGTTGATTGGGGTGATCCAAATATTCTTATTGTATTATTTTATATTTTATAATTTTTGTCCCCTTATAATATTTGTAATTATAATTGATTTAATCACTAAATAAATTAATTATTTCTATTAATGAGCTAAAGTTATTATATTTTCTCTATGTGTGGTATATGAATAACACAGTATTATATAATATAATACACATTTATTCGAGGGAATAAATGTCATTTAAAAATTATGGGTTGTTATAGAGGTTGGTTCCAAAAGTACATATTAAAGGTTCCTAATAAGTAGTAGATTTTTGAGAAGAAGAGATTGTGGAATTTGGAGTAGAGGTATCTACTGACATTTATGTTGGAGAATCAGACATACTGGGTATAAGAAGATCTATGGGTTCCAAAAATGGTGTATTCGAAACATACATGTAGGGATCTAAGATCTGGGTAATTTTTTTCATATCCATTGACCCATGATCTACATACTAGTGGAACTTATCCTTCTCAAATACAAAATTATCCATTATAGGTTCCATTATAAACAACTTCTTGGCAATGGATTTAAAATTTGAAGTTAAGGGAGAAATTTTGATTCTTTATCCAAGTATAAAAACTAAGTATTCAAGTCATAATTTCTGTAAATCTTGTTGAGATAATAAATTATATGCCCATTTATTATTTTCAATCCTTTGAATGTATTTGCAAATTCTATCTTCACCATGACATAACATTTCTCACAACATGAAGAAACATCCATCAAAACATGATTCCTTAGATCCTTAAAATTATACAAGTGAATTTTTATTTCTTTATGAACATAACTTATAATAATATCTTCATAAATAGGAATAGATATAGTAGGATCATATGTATATGATATGTAAGGATTGGTGATTACAAAATGATATATATTATCCATATTTATAATCATGTTTATAAAAACTTCTTAAAGATCTCAAATCTATCCTTGTAAATTTTCCATTTGAGTTCTAAAACTCTTAATATTTTGATCCATATGATCTAACTTGAAAAAATTTTAAGTCTATATATGAGATAACACACATTAAATGGTATATGAGCATCTTCTTTCCTATAATATTCATTTTCTTTATTGATACTAAGAAATAATTCTTTCAAAACATCATAAAGACCACTCTCTAACTGGATAAAATCAGTTGAGGTAATGAATGAGATAAAAGGAGTTGTAGCAAGTTTATGTGGATCATGTGATTCTTGTGGAAATGATCTAGGATTTGGGTTATAAGTTGAGTCACTAAACATCAACTCTAAAGGTATCAACCTAGATCCTTCATTAACTATATGTTCATTCTGAGGCTTCTCAAATTCTTTAATTAAACTCTCTAAACAATCAAAGAATAGAACCATAGATCTAGAAGATGAATAATAAATAGGATCTCCTAAAAATAGATTATATGAGTCATGTCTTGGAGAGTAAGGTACAATTGTTCCTTGCTGAGTAGATCCGAATGACTCTTGTAGAAGATCTAGGTGACCCTATTTTAAAGGAATTAGAGAGGAAAGAGCATGATCAACCTTTTATATGGTATTAGGAATAATATAAATAGTCATTCAAATGGGTTTGGGTAGACTATCTCCAATATCAATGTAACACCCCAAGTATTTATGGTATGCCTCTATTAAAATTTAATATTTTTGATAGTTTATTCTTAACACAACACTGAGTTTAAAACCAAAATATACTATTAAGTATGACCTTTGGAATAGTAATATGTCTATTAGGAATAGTAATATAACCAGTAGAAATGTAACTTCACCTATGAAAGTAGTAATAAAATTTTGGTATCTATTTAATTAAAATATAATAAAATTTTATCATAAAATAAGAAAATAAATGTGTTAAAATGATAAATTATTTATTGGTAATTCTGTGAAATGTAAATATTTATTTAATATAATTATTTAAAATAAGTTTTATTTTCAAAATGTAAATTCATAATTAATAATGTTTTTCTGATGAATATTAATAATTCTTTGAGGCCTTAATTAATTTTTCAAAGTGTCATAAAATGAGTTATTATATTAAAGTCGATATTTTTTAATAAATGATGATTCTAATTAAAATTAAAATTTATCATATTTATAAAATTATTATAATAAAATGGAGATAGTTATTTAATTATACATTTTATAAAATGGATAGGGTGAATTTTTAGGATTTTTATGAAATAGTTGAATTTTTATGAATAGTGAAATGCAGTTATTTACAGTATATATACATTGTAAGTTAAATATACTATTTCATGAATCATTGATGATATAGGTACCACAATATCAAAATCCACATCTATCTTTACTATGTTAATTAAGGGGAAAATATATTTATATTCTCGATCCAAAACAATAAACTAATGAGTAAAATAATCAAAAAACACCCTTCTCCTCCACTATAAATACCACCCCTCACCACCTCTTCTCCCCATGCCTAAATCCTTGAATCATTCTTATATTCTTCCCAATAAATCTCCAAAACTTGTCACTAAAATCTCGGTCTTATTGGTATCACCAAAATACCATTTTCAAGTCCCTTATGGAGGTCATCAAGGAGTTGAATCTCAAAAGGTAAAACTTCCATCTCTCTCTTTTAATTTCTTTTATTTTATTATCCTTCCCTCATATAACCTATCCAAAGTGACATGATAAATATAGTAGATTATATATAATGTAATTTTATTATGTTAATTTTACATCAGCCATAAATTTTCTTCTCTTTCCCTTTTTATTCTAAAAATGAAAACATTTCACGTGAGGTGCTTTTACAACATTTTTGGTTGATGAGTTTTTTTTTCAATTACACCATGAAATATGGTTAATAATACCATTATTATTGTTAAAATAACCAAAATATATATAATTCTAATTATTTAATTTTTTTCAACAAGTATATATACATAATCATAATTCATAAGATAAAATTAGTTAGTGATGACTGAAAAAATGCCAAAATAATCTTTATGTTTTTCATTATCACTTTATCTAATGAATAAACCTCATATATGAAAAAAAAATGATTTATATGTCCATTAAATATCCTAAAATTTTATTAATGAAATATAATTTCAATTTAGGTTAACTATTTCCATTTTACATGATCTTTCATACATGTATACAAGTGAACCAGTCATTAAACCCAGGGAAACGAACACTCTCAAACATTAAAATTGAATCATATAACTCATCAAAAAATAAATATTATTTTGTTTCATCTCAATATTACATCATAAAAATATAATTTTACATTACATATAATGGTGGAAACTAATGCTACAAAAATTAACAATATAGGGCAACACCATAATATTAAACTATGATGGATTTTATTCTATAAGTAATGGTATGTAAATAAGATAAATTACTATTTTGAATGCAAAAATGAGAAAATAAATGATAATTTTATAAACTAACATAATAATGTCAATTAGTGTACAAGTAAGAATAAATTGAATTAATAGTAAGAGAAATATAATTTTTAGAATCTGAAAACTGGGAATCTTATCATTAGAATATTAAGAAGACCATTTTGTTAATAATTAGGTTTTTATGTGTAACGTAAAAGATTAAGAAAAATACATAAAATAATTTTCTAATTTTATAGTAAATAATGAAAAATAATGTATATTTTTAAATGAATAAGAATGTAATTATAGACAGAAGCATTAAAATAAAAATAACATTTAATAAAAAAATATTTCTTATTTTTTTAGCGCCAAGTGCATGATTTTGAAACAAACCAAGGGTTTTTTATCAATAATAATATTTCACATATATAATATATTATTTGTTAATAAATTTTCATATTTAAAATCATCATGTAAAAATTAACTATTTGCGATCTTTTTAAATTTTCTAAAATAATTAATTTTTCGAGTGAATAGTAAAGTATTGTATTCTTATAAGGTATTTTATTATAACTTGAATTTGATATGATAATGAATATTTATTAATAAATTAACTATAATATGATAATTATTAAAATTATATATTTAAATATACTAAAATTTATTTCCAAATCTATAATGGAGTTATAAAATATGAAAATTGAATTTATGGTTTCAAAAATAATTATTTGGGGAAAATATTAATTCCAAGGCCAAAGTAATATAAAAATGGATTTAAATTATCAAAATATTAAATCTCAAAATCTATTCCTTGAATGTCAAATACCATGAATTAAAACCATTGGTAAACCCATGGTATTTTATTTTCCACAACATAGATTTTCAAATACTAAGACCTAAAATTAATAAATAATTCTTCCATATTTTCTATAATTATCCATCCATCATAAAATTACTCTTCACTCCAAAACCATTTATTATTATGGTCTCATCCACTTCCCTCTAATATTACTCCCAAATATCATATAAGGATCTAAGAGATATTTCCCATGTTCTAAGAAGATACTGAGAAAGGTAAGGGTTATTAATCTCTTCTATTTCATTATTATATATAATTGTAATACCCTTAGATTTTAGAAATTATTTATTTTTAAATATTTTTATTTCATTGACAACAAGCGCTACTTGAAACATTTAGTATAAATAAACCAAGATATACAACTAAAATATTATTATCTGCGATAGTTATAACCTAGTCATAGATTTGAAGGAATGAATTGGATTAAATACATTATAAAATATATATATAAATGTCCCACAAAATATAAATTTATTGATAAATTATTATTAAATAATCCCATTATTTTTAGTAATGTTATTTTTAATCATCAAAAACACATTCTCTTAAAAAAATTATTTCTTTATGTGAGAATCTATTATGAATAATTTCTAGAATTTTAAGAAATTTTATATTCAAAAATGGAAATAATTTTTTAATTTATAATAATAAAATTATATTTGGATTCAATTTTAATAATTTTATAAAAAGATTTATTTTCTAGTGAATAATTAAAATTTATTAATTTTTTTTGAAAATAGTATTTTTTTTAGGAATGTACAAAGATAAATTTTAAAATAATTTAGGAGTAAAGTTACTTATAATATATTTTAACTAATCCAATTAATTTTATTGGAATACTTTTATGTTTTAATTTATGAAAAAACTCTTTTTATATATAAAAGGGTGTTTTCCTAAAAATTATTGTTATGCATGCAATTCATTTTAAGATTAATAAAATAAATTAATCACTATTTCTGATTGATTTTAATGAAATTTTTATATTTTTTATTCAACCAAATTTTTTAAACCTTCATCGGATATATTATTATGCATGGGATAAGACTATGTCTAATTTTATTCATAAAACTATATTTTTCTAAAATCTGTTTTCATCATGTTTCGAGAAATTATTTTAATATTGATTTATTACACTTATAGTAATTGAATTAGATAAAATAGATTCCATATTTGGATTCATGAGGTTCAAATTTTAGTAAATATGATAATTTTATTTTTGGTCAATAGGAATACTAACCAAGGTAAAGTTTATCACCTCAGTGAATGGTAAATCAGATTAATATATGTTAAAACTAAGTGAAAAGATCATAACAGTTTTATCATAATTGTTATAGGATAAATATAATTTTACCCTTGTCACATTTGTCTTGAAATTTTGTATTTTATTGAAAAATATTTCATAAAAATGACCTGTATAATATTTAAATAACTAAAAGTTAAAAAATGTCACTCTCTTAATTTTAAACATCTATTATGTGTCTACATGGGGAAAAAATGTTATCAAAAAAATATATGTTTCTATTTTCGTGAGATTATTTTCATGATATAATTTTATTTCTAATTTTTAGAAATTGTATAATGAACTTAAATGCATGTGTGATGCTAATATAATATTTATCCAATAAACCTAAAAATTAAATAATTGATATAAAAAAATATTAAAAGTGATAAAATTTTAATTATTTATTATGTCCCAAGAATTTAATAGATCTATATGAAAAACTAGGTGGTTTTAAAGAATAATATTTTAATTCTCCCTCTGTCTTTCTGAATTTAATGTCAAATTAGTTGAATAGTTTCAAAAATCACATTAATTATATTTAATAAACTATGTTATTTTATGATATAAAATTTATTAAACACATATATTTGGAAAAATTAATGTTATATGGTTTTAAACATCATATATTTTCCAATTATGGTTGGTTTTTAATTTTATAATAACATTATTAACCCTTAATGTATATAAACATCAATATTAGAGTAATTTTCAAAATGGTTATTGAAGTGTTAAAACAAAAATATAATGGTAAAAACGTGATAAAAACTTTTCAAAATTTTATTGTATGAGAGATTTTAAACTCATCTGAATCATATCTTATCTTATTGTCAATTTGTATCCATTTTAAGGTCAAAATTTACTTATTTTAATTTATTATTTTGTTAAATTCTTAGAGTTCCCCACCCCTCAATTGTAAAAGGCCACCCCTCCATTTTCTTCTTCACTCCACCTTTATCCATCTATAGTAACCATACCTTGAAACAATACATTCTAATATTCCTTAGTCACATTATATTTGTGTTTTTATACCAAAAAGGACAACCCTAGAGACCTTAAGAGGATATCTAAAGGTGTTATTTAGAATAAGTTGAAATCTCCTCAACTGATCACTTTTAATTTAATTATTCTCTTAAATCTTCTAAATATGTTATGTTATTCATAAATTCATAACATTAGTATACATAATATAATGAATTTTTATTATGATTATGATACCACCTTTATTCTCCCTCTTCCATAAAATGGGAAGTTGAAATATCACATGTGCATACAAACTGCTTTCCATCTCTATGTAGAGATACAATTAATTTCTCAAAAACATATTTTATGGATGGGTATAATGATGGGTGTTTTCTAAAAAAACTAGAGTAGTTATTTTCCTGAAGCTTAATTGTGGGAGGGGGAATGTGCTGCCTAATTATTTTCATCATGTTTACCATATTTATCTCTAATAGAAACTCCCAATGGTCCCCATACCCATAACTGTGTACATACCTACATACCAAATCTAGGATCTCCTTTGGGGTTTCAAACTCAAAGATTCTTAGGAACTCAAATTGGTCATGTGGTTGGATTTTCGGTCTCAATAAACCCTTTTGGGGTTAATTGTTTCCTACTAATGGACTCTTTTATAGATTTGAGATATGTTTGTGCAATCCTTCTAAAGACGTGATACAGGACTAGTCATCCCTATTTCAATAACATGATTGAGAACATGTGTTGATAGTAACAACTATGTACATATCATGGGTTATCCACCATTATCTTATTTATTTATGATTCTTTAGATAATAACCATGTTCCGAAACTCCCGAGTTTATTTCCATCTAGGGAGTTGGTTGGTGTCTTTTATATGTGATTGAACAACTATTAGGGATCTGATGTATCATGTGGGAATGGGAATCAAAACCACCATATTTTGTTTGACATAGTTTATGGCCATTTGACTGGACTGATCAAGGTAGTTTAATGAAATATATTGAGGACATTAATATATGGCTTGGGCTTCAAAGAGGAATCCTACATATCATGTTAAGACAAGAATTAGATTCTATGTAGTTTGTGTACAGGTGTGTACAAAATGAGTTATATGAAATCAGAGTCCTCGTGTGGTACTTATGAAAATAAGGATAACATGGATTACCTCATTAGGAGAATGTCCCTTTGAGTGAATATGATATGTAATCATAATTATATACCAATGGTGGGCCAAGACTGGGGGTATTCCAATAATGATATCGGTATAATCATCTCTAGTCTCTATGCCTACATGATCCATGCTTGGTGTGTGAATGAAGGGACAGTGGCGGATTGGACAAATCACATGAGGGAATAGTTTCATGGGGGTGAAATATCAATGTTTCACTTTTAGAGTTATAATTACCCATCTCATGGAGGATATGGTGTGATGATTGATCCTTAAGAATGCATCATGTGTATTCTTTTTATAACAGGAATCAGATTCATCATAGTTTGGTTTATCCTTAACCCACTAAGGGGTTTGAGGTATCTTAGGGAATGGTCAAGGGTTATACTTAAAATTATTCTTGTATATGATCCCACTTCCCATCCACTAATGGATGAAGAGGGATAGAAGACTCATATTTCAGGAATATTTGGGATATGAAGTTGCATACACTAAAATGGATACCCATTGGATCTTGGTCCTTAAAAATGAATTATGTGTATCCTTCTTATGATATGAATTAGAGTTCTCATAGTTCATTTAACCCATATCCCACTGATGGGTTGGGGTGCGTGATCACACTCAGAGAAATTTTGGTTATCCCTAAGGTTTTATTAATTCTAGGGAAGTACACTAGGATAGATTGTATTTTTCATATTCATTTTCAATCCTCTAATATAAAAAGATACATGGTTACCCTGAAAGGTTTATTGGGTATTCTTGGTATAATATCGAGGAACCTTCTTAGATTATGACACAAATAGGGTCTCATAAGTTCATAACCCTAACCCATTAATTCCACTCTAATTATAAAGTTTGGGTATGTGGATAAAGGTTCCTACATAGGGGTTTCACATGGAATATGTTTGAGTGCACTTGAAAGACATAGTTTACATGCCCTAGGGGCTCTTCGAAACATTTCAGGGTTATCCACTAGACATGTCCAGACATTCTTCCTGACATGTTTGGGGTGTCATCCTGACATAGAAGACTTGTCAAATGGTGAATTTTTGATATGTTTGAGATTCTTTACATGATTGATGTCGACATGTCGATGATAATTTAAAAGATAAAATGTCTTGTCTTGTATGTCTTTATATGATTTAAGTGGACACATCCATATGATATCTCATGACAAACATGACTTGTCCTCGAGCTAACTTGTTTATAGGTGATCAAATGATAATGTAGACAGGTCAATAAGTTGTTTCATAAGAAACCAGAATTGTCTATGTCTTGTCTAATGATCAATGTGATATGTACAAGGCCATCAAAGAACATCATGAGCACAATGAATAATTGTTTCCGATGCTTTCGTCGGGGCACGCGCATCCGTCTGTGGAGGATGCACTACTTGTTGCCCCGCATTCCCGCTTTCCAAAGGCGGGTGACATTCGTTCCTTGTTCAGGTATGTCTGCTCCTTGGTCGAAACGGGATGATGGGATGTCGGTTCTTCCTTCCGTGGATTCCTCCTCAGAACTCATCACCTAGTCCGGGTCTCCCTCATAGATTTAATACGTTGTTCATGAATCTCATTCCTGGTTCCATATCATCATGGACGCCGGTTAATTACGCTACTTCTGTCAAGACTTTCCATAGGGTCTTGACATGGTAGCGACCTTCGGTCGAAGTAGACGGCAACATGAGGCATGTCAGGGCATCTCTGGGTGCATGGACATTGGGGAACCTGTATTCTTCCTCATGAGAGGGCATCTCAAGGGTGCATAACCCGAGGCATGTATCTGAGGTTTTCCTCAGCTTCCCGTGTTTAACATAGGTATGTTGCGAGATTAACGTCTAGAAGAGACAGTTACACCAAAGGCGTGTCATCCGAGGTTTTCCTCAGACATCTCATGTTTATCACGAGGTAGGCCGTGAGATTAACGTCTTTCGGAGACAGAATGAGGGTGATCAGAACGTCCCATAGAGACAAATCAGATTGGTATATCCCAAAGGGAAAACACCTAGAAGATGGATGGATCAGAACGCCCAATGAGGACAGATATGAGGTGGTGCACTCCCTAGAAGGGATATGTCACACCGTAATGGCTGATCTATACACCACTAAGGGCGGATCAGGGGAAGTGCGCCCCAGGATGGGGAACACCATGGATAACCATTGGTTGGGATTGAACCTCTTGGAGGTTTCCTACGTACCCTATGTAGAGGACAGGGATCAAAACCCGCGTTGTTCGAAAGGGTGATGAATCGGGGTGTACACAGAGGACAAAAACCCGGAGATATACCGGGGCTTACACGTGGAAAGTGGCCCATGGGCCGCTAGGAGCAGCGAGAAGGTGGATGGCATGATCCCACCAGGATGTGGCGGCCCGAGTGAGAATCAGGATGGGTGATGGATGAATGATTGAAGTGGAGGGGAAATGAAATGGGACCATCGCAGGGGGTGACAGTGAAGGTGGGTTTGAGCCTTGAAGAGGCTTCCTACGTATCCCCATGGTAGGGAATCAAAGTCCGCGTAGTTCGGGATGGTGTCGGTGGACCAACGTGAAGGTAGACCTTGGTCTGATGGGCATCGTCAGTAAACTGACGCAAAGGTGGACCTTGGTCCAATGAGAGATGGGATTGAACCTCGGGGAGTCTTCCTACGTACCATGCCTTGACATGGATCAAAGACCTCGTAGTTCAAAGGGTTTCATCGGTGAACTGACGTGAAATTAGACCTGTGGGTCCACTAGTGGTGGGCTTGAACATTGGGAAGGTTTCCTACGTACCATGCCTTGACATGGATCAAAGTCCTCGTAGTTCAAGGGATTGATGGAATACAGTTTAACATCATGCGGGACGATATTGAACTCTGACGTGAATAAACAACGGGCGGTGGGTGTCGGCGAACCGACGTAAATGAGGGACCTTGGTCCGATGGGAGATGGGATTGATCCTCGGGGAGGCTTCCTACGTACCATGCCTTGACTTGGATCAAAGTCCTCGTAGTTCGGATTGAAAATGGGGACTTGGCAGACCGACAAGGAGACGGTCTGGGCCCATGATTGTTGGGCCTGAACCTCGGGGAGGATTCCTATGTACCATGCCTTGACATGGATCAAAGTCCTCGTAGTTCGGGTTGTGGAATACAGTTTAACGTCATGCGGGATGGGGGTGAACCAACGTGAATGAGGTTGGAAAGACCGGATGGTGGGTTGGAACCTCGTGGAGGCTTCCTACGTACCATGCCTTGACATGGATCAAAGACCTCGTAGTTTGGTTTAGTCACAACGGCTTTCTGTCGGACTAGGATGCTGTTTAAAGTCATGTTGGACAAAGGTAGAACTTGATGTGAATGATGATGGGGGGGCTTGAACCTCAGGAAGGCTTCCTACGTACCATGCCTTGACATGGATCAAAGACCTCGTAGTTCATATGAGGCTTTTTCGGCAAACCGACGTGAAGGTGGACCTTGGTCCAATGAGTGGTGGGCTTGAACCTCTAGAAGGCTTCCTACGTACCATGCCTTGACATGGATGAAAGACCTCGTAGTTCAGGTGGGAATGGGTGTGCATTTTAATGTCATGTGGGACAAGGGGGGCATACAGTTTAACGTCATGCTGGACGAGGGTGAAACTCGACGTGAATGAACGGCTGAGCAATGTGGCTTGAACCTCATGGAGGCTTCCTACGTACCATGCCTTGACACGGATCAAAGTCCTCGTAGTTCGCTAAGGGTGGGGGTCAGGGTCGGTGCTGACTCTAAGCCCAGGTGAGTCATGCTCGGTGTGAGAAATAAGAGGTTGCAAGGACCTGATGATCACGTCGTGAAGGATGCGTCTGTGAGAAGCGAAGAGGGGAATACGCGTTAGGCAGCCCATGGTGTTGGGACTTACTCCAGGATAGAGGCCCATGGAAACGGATGATGATAGTTTCGGGCTTGAGCCTCATGGAGGCTTCCTACGTATACCCATGGCAGGGAATCAAAGTCTGCGTAGTTCCCCAGATGACGGCTTACCGTCGATTGGGGTTTTCAACGGCTTACCGTTGGATGAGGATGTCAACGGCTTACCGCTGAATAGGATCACAACGGCTTACCACTGGATAGGGTTGTCAACGGCTTACCGCTTCATAGGGATGTCAATGGCTTACCGCTGAAAGGGAGTGACAATAGTGGATGGGGCTTATGCTAGGAAGCTGCCTGGGTCTTGCCCGGGTGCTGCTATGGAGCGGCAAAGGTGACTAGGGCTTACGCAAGGAACCTACCAAGGTGCCGCTAAGGAGCGGCAATGGTGGATGGGGTTTATGCGAGGAAGCTGCTCGGGTGCCGCTATGGAGTGGAAATGCTGAATGGGGCTTACGCAAGGAGCTGCCCGGATGCTGCTAAGGAGCGGCAACGGTGGATGGGGCTTATGCAAGGAGCTGCCCGGGTGCCGCTATGGAGCAGCACTAGTGAATGGGGCTTATGCTAGGAAGCTGCTCGGGTCCTGCCCGGGTGCTTTTATGGAGCGGCAAAGGTGACTGGGGCTTACGCAAGGAAGGTGCCCGGGTGCCGCTAAGGTGCGGCAATGGTGGATGGGGTTTATGCGAGAAAGCTACTCGGGTGCCACTAAGGAGCGGAAATGGTGAATGGGGCTTACGCAAGGAGCTACCCGGATGCTGCTAAGGAGCGGCAAAGGTGACTAGGGCTTACGCAAGGAAGATGCCCGGGTGCCACTAAGGAGCGGCAATGGTGGATGGGGCTTATGCGAGGAAGCTACACGGGTGCCGCTAAGGAGCGGAAATGGTGAATGGGGCTTACGCAAGGAGATGCCCGGATGCTGCTAAGGAGCGGCAACGTTGGATGGGGCTTATGCAAGGAGCTGCCCGGGTGCCGCTATGGAGCGGAACTAGTGAATGGGGCTTACGCTAGGAAGCTGCCCGTAATGTCTTCCTCATGTCAGGCCATGAGGGCATCCCAACTTACTGGTGAGTTGAGGCCTTCACTTATGCACTGGTGCACAATAGGGATAATGCCAAGGGGCGTTGGAATTATGCCGTTGTAGTCACGGCATTGAGCATCTTACGCTTGGAGCATAAGGCATCTCCTGTTTGGAACAAGAGGCATCCTATGTTTGGAACATAAAGATTACTATTGTTTATAGTCATGTAGAAAGGACTGTTAGCATCTCATTCTAGGAGCATAAGGTATCTCTCGTATAGGTCAAGAGGCATCCTGTCATTTGTTAGATAGGGATTACTACAGTTTATATTCATGTAGATAGGACTATTGGCATCTCATGCTTGGAGCATAAGGAATCTCTTGCTTGGAGCAAGAGGCATCCTATGTTTGGCACATAGGGATTACAAAAGTTTAAAGTCATGTAAATAGGACTATTAGGCAGAAGGTGCCTAGAAATGTTTGGTGTCGGGACTAATGCAAGGGCGGCCCTTTCTGGTTCAACCTGGCATAGGAGCCAAGTGATTGGGTTTGGAGGAGTTTCCTGAGGAATGGTTCGACTCAAGGTACTCGGGGAATTGATAATGAGAACCTCAACTGACAACATAAGAAATAAACCAAGAGGAATACATCAACTCAAGGTATTTCATTGTGTGTGGAGGAGTATCTCTAATCATGGTATTCCATAGGTGGAAGGTGGGAGCGCATAAGTGCGCAATGGAAAATCCCGACATCCCAGACCGAAAAGGTCGCAGTGTGACTCTTCATTTTTCATGGGGGTCTGTGACGGTAGCGAAGGGACTGAGCATGGCCTCGCGGAGCAATGGTCTCTCATGGAGCAAAGGGGTCTCGCGGAGCTTGGTCTCATGAAGCAGCATCGCGGAGCATGGGCTCGCGGAACAAAGGGCTCTCACGGAGCTTGGTCTCGCGGAGCAGCATCACGGAGCATAGGCTCGTGGATCATGGACTCGTGGAGTCTCGGCTCGCAGATCAGCAACGTGAAGGAAGCTTCTCGCGGAGCATGGCTTCGTGGATCCGCAATGCGGAGCTCCGCTCAGCCGCCCCGGGGGCGAAGTGGCCGTGGCCGTCCTCTTTGAGAAGCGTGGTGAGCTGGGTATTTATAGGCAAGGGGCACCACGAAGCAGACCTCCCGTGCCGCCTCAGGTTCTTCGCGGCACTCTCGCGAACGTCAAATTCGTTCGCGGAGAGGTACCACCTCTGGAGCTTCGCGGCGGGCTCACGAACGTCAAATGCGTTCGCGGAGAGTTACCGCCTCCGGAACTTCGCAGCGGGTCTTCACGGCGCATCGCGAACATCAAATAGGTTCGAGGAGCTTCCCGCCTCATTGCTTCGCGGCGGCACTCCGCGATCACAGAGGGGGCTTGGAGAATGGGCTTTGTGAACCAGATTTCCAGAAAAACTTCAAACGTACATAACTCTTATTTCGTAGCTCCGTTCGGGCCCTGCGACCTACCAAATCGAAGTTTAAGAAAAGTTCTACGATCTTGGATCGTGTATGGAAGCATTTGGAAAATTTCACGAACGCGTTTTCCGGGGTCTACAATAATCTTATATCATTGTAACCTTGTTTAATCATGTAGAAGGCCCTCGTAAACATGTTTATGGTCTTATTACTACCCATGTGCTAATGTCACATGACCTAAGAGAATATTAATCAAGGCTGTATAGATAAAATATTTGTCGAAAGAGAGTGTTTGTTCAGTGGGTTCATTCTGTATCCACACCTCCTAGGTATTTCATGGAAATTTCAGATCATATCCATGTGTGCATACACATTACATGGCCATATACATGTGAAGGGGTTCCCATAAGATGTCATCACATGAAACACCATTTCTTATGTCATTTCCATGACCTCTATAGGGTCTTGGATGGGTTTTTTAGTGTGTTTAGGATACACATTAATGATTTAACATGTAAAAATGTGCATGTTTTATGGATAATATGGGGAAGTTGGAATATGAGGTGTGTGTCTATGGTGATTGAATTTCATAGATAGGGATCCATGGCGATGCTTCATGTTGAGGTGGCCACATGGAGAGATGTATTCAAGAATCACGATACATGAAGGTTAATGACATCGTAATACTAAGGTCACACATGTCTACTTATGAATGGGATCCTCACATATACAAGGGCCTTCACTAGGTGTCCAAGAAGAGGTATCTTTGGATCAATAGATCCTCTCGTCCAACTCATAATGGAAAATAAATTATCATTTGATCCTCACATGTTCACCACAAAACAGATGTCGACTTTCCATTATGTGGCTATTTGATCTATAAAATTTCATTTGAAATTTTCTATAAACACATACAGGGGGTTGTTTTTTGGTCCATATGGAAGGGTACATGGTCAAAGGTACTTTTCAAAGTTTCACTTCCTAAGGACTATTCAAAAAAGGGAAGGGCATTCCCATGAGTTCACATACATTTCAATGAGTGTATCCTCTATAATTGGATTTCCCATGCTCATTCTCTAGAATAACTCACATAATAGGGATCTCATGTAAGTATTTAATATCCTGGATATTTACATGATATCATCACATGATGTTTAAATAACCATGTGGTCAAATGAAAGAGATCGCATGGTGGATCTCACAATTACCAGGGGAAATTACCTTGAAGGCAGTTGTGATCTTACTATAATTATTCACTAATCTTCTATATTTATTCACGTGTATTTTCTTATAAAGGAGGTATTGTTTATATAAGTTGTGGTGTTCAAGTTTGACGACGTTTTTCATAGTGGGATAGTCTTGTGTGCTAGGAGAGGTGGTGGGGACTTCATGTGATCATCATCACCCGATTGCAATGTAGACATGTGTGATGGAATGTTGTACACTCATCAAGGATTCATATATTGGGTTGGAGGATTCACATGATTACCTATATTCATGTGTTCATGTCTTAGCATGCAGGGAGTCATAGTGACGAGGCTTGGCCAGGTTTTCATGATCATATTTGAGGAATACCATGATTTAGATTCAAATAATCTATTGGATGATGGGGTGTTCTTATTCTGAAAAGATATGATATTTTCATGTAATTCCAAGGTTCCATACTCCTTGACTCTCTGGATCATCATGCTTTATTCCTAGTGCTTCTTATGAAGGCCTCTCATGGGAATTCTCATGATTGTCTTTCACATGATCTTCATGCATGTGAAGTAAATCAAAATGCGCATATTGAAATGTTGAGAGTGTTTTGTTTATATCTTGAATTATTGGTGTGGATAGATGTTTATGGTGGTCATATAGTGATCATGCGGGCAATATTGGGTGTCTCGGTGGTGTCAATCCAAGGGTTTCTATTAGTGTAGTGGGTGAATAGGTGAACAAGAATTTGAAGACGATGTGGTAGAAGGATTGAATGGTTGAGGTTCATTCGATAAGACAAATGTGGTTATGTACATTCCATTTTAATTTTCTGGATAGTTTCGTGACATGGGAGGTCCCACATTAGACATTCAACCAGTTTTTCAGCACTAAATAACTCAATCTATAGAAACACTTCATCAATTAGGTAGCAGGGTCGACAGCCACAATACATACACCAGCCCTCACCAGCTTCTCCCACCCTTTTCAAAACCTACCTAGTAACCCCTTGACCATGAACTCTATGTGTGCACATAGTGTTATATATTCTCACTCCCACGCACTCATCGCTAGTCTGGATTGTTGGCTGGCTCTCTAATATATGGTTGTGGGATACTCTTACATGTTCACATGGTCGATCCAGCTATATGGTAGCCTAGATGGAAAATTATTTGTGTAAGAGGGATTCAATAATACATAGAATAATACTCTAACAAAGAATAATACAATAAAGTGAACAGTCATATGTCCTTATAAGATAAATAAAAATCTCGTGTTCTTCAAGATGCTACCTTTGGGTCCTTTTGAAGATCATATCAGTTCCTTTTTCATAGTCATCACACATATGATGTCATTGGTAGAAAAGTGCATATCAAAAAAATTTGGGTGTTAAAAATCCCCCCTATAATTAGATTCATTTTGAATTAAAATGATCTGATTCTATGGTAAACAGTGATCACTTTGATATATATGTAAACAATTGAATAGATTTGATATTAATCCCCATGAGAGGATTTTTCCAAAGTGTGTTCACTAAGGATCATTTATGTACTATGATGAGGAGACTCCTGACCATGTGTTCTTAGTTGAATCCATGATAGAATATAACTTTTGGTTGGGTTATGGACAACCTAAAATTGGAATGTGTGTGCATTCAAAAATGGAATATGGATTGGGTGAAAAGGAACATGAGGCTGGATCTGAAGTAAGGTACTAGGATTTCTCTACATATATCATGATAATGGGAATAAATCCATACATAGTTCTGAAACATACCAATGAAAAAAATCAAATTCATTCATAGGTAACATATGTTCATGGATAAATAACTCTATGATGAATACCCTTACATAGATCTATCCCAAACATAGGAAGAGGAATGTCCATGTTTTGTGATGAAGACCTAGTTAGAGTCCCATATTTTTTGAATATATTCCACAGATAATCAATTATTCCCATTCTTTGTGTAATACCAAATGTAACCAGACACTAGGATTTTACTTTGTAACATAAAATAGATATCTATTGAGAAATATTAATGAATTTCCATCGATATGAGATTCTGCATTGAAGTATATACTCTAGTTTTCATTAGATCAATTGTTTTAAAAGGATAATTGGGATGTGGCAGTCATCTTAGAGGTACAATACTCTAACTTCTATTTAATTTAGGATACTTATCGAGAATGGATAGATTTTTTCAAAGGCCATATGGTTCGACCCACAATATTTGTATCTCTATATTTATATTGCCTTATTTTTTCCCTATGCATAATATAGAGGAAGACATAAGGGGTGTGCACGTGGATTTTTCTTAGGTCTCCCCCTTACAAGTTTTCAACCTAACATTTTTTTCCACCTCTTCTTTATAGATTCCCCATATTTCCTAGATTGCACAATGTGCATGTCTAGTAAGTAGAGACTTGACTTTTTCTAGGATTCCCTTTTTAGTTTTCCACTCTAGTAATATTTTTCCCTCCTATAGTTGGATATTATAAGGCTTTAAAAACTAGACCATTATTGTGTGGTAGTTTAGGGTCATCTAGCTCAGACCTTCTATTATTGAGTTTATGATCTTTCGAATCAGACGTTATATCGATGTGGTTTACGTACTTCTGGATCAGACCTTGTATTTCTATTTTCTAGGTTCTTCTAGCTCATACCTTCTATTTCTATAGTTTTTAGTCTTATGGATTGGTCCATCTATTGTTGTATCTTAGGGTATTCTTGATCAGGCCTTCTATTACTATAGTTTTAGGTCATCTGGATCAGACATTGAGAGACACATAGTTTAAATTATTTCTACATTGAATTGATTTATGAAAAAAAAATATGGGGAATACATGCTAGGGATGACCCAAAACACCCTAATGTTTTGAGTTACAATATGGTCTTTCCATTGATCACAAGGATCAGATTTCAATTCTTTTAAGGAAGAGATACCTTATATTAGTAGTTCAAATCCCTTATGCTTCCCCATCAGGGTCTAACACAGTTGTCCCTACCGTTTTCCAAGGTTCATGAACATTTTCATAATTTATACTGATCATTGGTAAAAATAATTGGGAAGATAAATACATAGGGATATATGGAATATTGGTTGTTTAATACATGTGTTTGGGATCTCCAATCAATTAATAATGGAGTGGGGAATATATAATGAGGGAGACCGAAAACACCCTAAGATTCAATGTTCATCCACAGTTTCAACAAGGATCCAAAGGATTGGAGTTCTTTTCTTATAAGGGGGATATGACTCTAATTGGTTGGTCAAATACCTTATGTGTGATTCCATATGCATTACATACATGGTCACGTATAGTAATTCCCCACTATTTTCTAAGGGCCATGATGGATTTGAAAAGACTCAAACATCTTGTCAATGAAGTGGATTATTGACAAAAGGACAACCTAGGAAGGGTTCTAGCACTGTATGGTAGTTTATATATATTTTTTAGAATATCATGCCCTATATTATATGGTTTTAAGTCATAGTGTATGGGCCATCAATATGTTTGATAATGAAGTGTCGCATTCCTTCATTGAGAATGGGAACAACACACAATGATGTAATGTCGAGGATGTCAAATATGATTGTATAGTCTTTTAATGAGGATTGTATGTTGCGGTCCAATGTGCTGGGGTCATGAGGATGGTATGGGATAATCTTGTCTGGGATGTCCTGGAAGACCCACAGGTTATGAGTCCAGCAATGATGATTCCAAGCTTACAAGAATCAAATATACCTTCACATAAGGCCATGACATCTCTAGTTGGTAGGTCTAAGACATTATGAATCAATAACAACAACAACAAAAAGAGGTCTATTTTCCTTTCCAAGGGCCATGAATGGTTTATGATGACCCAATCTGCTCAAATCAAGAAATTTGATTTATGGAACATGTAATATTCAAGAAGGTTTCAAGAACTTTAAAAGTTGTATTGCCACCTAGTGAACATGTTATCATGATTTGGAGATGTGAAAAACCATTAATCTAACTCTTTCCTAGACAAATAGGTCCTGAGATCATGTCATGGTTTTTACTATGTCTATAAAGTGGGGCCCATGAGATTTATGCCTTATTTATTATGCTTTCCAAAACTCTAGATATGAAGATTTTAGTTAGAAAATTCTTGTATTTTTTTCAGGCCTGCCATTGTAGGCTTTCAACCTAACATGTTTTGTGTCTATTTCACTAGCAATTTAGTTTCTTTTTATTTTTACTATCATAGACTAAAAATTTATGGTAGTACATCTTGGACAAAATTGCATTATTTTTTAGGTAATGATGTATGTGGACTAAATATGAGGGGAATTTTACACAATAACCTAACAAGGATACCTAGGGTCAAGATTACTCCAACATCAATCTGATCTATAGATCAAAATGTTATAAATCATGGACTGAGATTCTCATGTAATGAGTAATTATATGGGAAAAATCATTTCATGGATAGCATAGAACCCCATTAGGTGTTGAGTTCCTCCATGGTGATGTTAGGCTCATAATGAATAGAAATCCCTTCATAAAGGGGTAAGATGTATCTGGATGGTTGGTATAAGCCTTTATACATCATTATAATGGTCCAAAATATATATTTATTTTAATTTACATTTTCTTTGAAAGTTTTTCGGAAACATGAGGTGGTCAATACATTAAGTGTGATTTATAGGCTGAGGGGATTAATAGATAACAGAGTCACCCCATACTCTCATTCACTCTGGTTAGGATATAATGATCCATTGATGAGGACTGATAATGGGCTATGGCTTAAATATTTTAATTTCATGTAGTGGGTACATATTTATCATAAAAAAATGATTTCATGTGACGATGATATTTTTCATTATATGTTAACATTATGTGGTAAGGAAATATTACTTTATTTAATGTTTAACATCACGCGATATGTACAAAAATTTAATATCAAATTTAATATATTTTTTTAAAACGGTTCTTGTTCTAAGATATATCTTGATCACATTGGCCAGAATGACAATCTAGGTTCCCAAGGACCACATGAGTTATGCTCAGCATGAAAAACAAGCGGAAACTGGGAAGATGGTTAAGCAATGAAAGAATGTGTCTTAGGTGGGTTACTATATAGGTTCAACACATATGTTGTTAAGGGATATGTTTTATAATTATTATACATTATTTATAAACCTAAGAATTAACAATTTTATGTTCTTACGTATCCTTTGATGATAGGAATCAAGTCGAATGTAGTTCTTGTATAAAATCTCCTCGCATAGGTCTTAGTTGTATGTAGGGAGAGGGAATTTTATTGTTATTTGTTGCATATGGACCTGATATTGGATATATTATCATCACGATGTATTTTAAAATGATATTAATCAATACACATATATCTATTTAATGGTAAACTCTCTATTCATGTATAACCCATACACAGATGGGGTATTGTTCCTATTGATTATTACCGTTGGACCCAGGATGAGAGATCTTGGATTCACTATGTATCTTACGTTTAAAGGAAAAAATCCACACATATTTCTCATATGGGATGTTCTCTATGAAGGTATGACACATATGTAGAGGTGGGCACTGTTCCCGTTGATTTTTTAATTAGATCTAGGATTGGAGATTCGGGCATTACTATGAATATCATGATGATGGGAATCAAGTCAAATGTAGTTCATGGATGGGGAACATTGTATGTAGGTCTGACCCATACATAGAGGAGGGAATTATTCCTATATATAATTATATCTAGACCCGGGATTGTAGATTTGGGAATCACTATGTATCTTGTGATGATATAAATGAAGACACAGATAGTTCAATATATAGATCTTGCTCCCTGATAATCATTGCCACACACAAAAATGTAGGTCATGAGTCTTCTTCCATTACCAGATTCACCTATCTAAGATCATTTATGGTGGTGGATATTACTTCCTCAAATATGAGTGGGACATTTTTGAGGTCATACACTTTTTAATCTATCTATGAGTGCATGGAAATATTTTCCGACATGGTGAATATTTTGTGGACATATCTGTCAGATTTGTTCAAAAAAATAAGAATCATGGATGGCTTGGATTTAATTAATACTTGAAAAATATTTATATATAATCATCTGAAGGGACTTTTCTAGCCATTCATAGGTTTTCCATTATGTAGATACAACATGTCGTAGCTATTTGTTATGGTCTTCTGATTCTGGGTGTCATGCCCCATAATATGCACCCATGACCTATTGAAAATTAAATATGTTCAATATTTGAAGGTGAAACGGATTTCCCTAATAAGAGAGGTTTATATCCTCTATTATCTAACTATTCGCCTATATATTTGGGAGAATGTGATTCATTAACCCATTTTTTGACCCGTTTGGGATCTCATAACAGGAAGTGGAAATGGATTCTGACATATTTGGAAGATTTTTTCTAGCTAACACTATCTATATATCCATGTCAGTCTCTTTTTCATTAGGTCTATATATATTTACCTAGTCATACCACAAATATTCCCTCTATAGGTTTCCTGATGACCATGATAAATTTTTACTGATGGTTGATGGGGAACTATATACAATTAACCATAGTTTATCGAGAACCTCTCTACAAAAAGATATATGGTTATAGAGAATCTATATATATTAAGGTGTCTAGGAAAGGAGAATATTTTCTTATCTATGGGAGATACCACCTTGGAGATTTTTACCACAATGGATGTTAGGAATAGAGTCTATGCTATTGATCGCTACACCACTATGATCAGTACTATCATAGAAATGATCACCTACAACTTTGGATGAAGAGTTAACAGACCCTTTGGATGTTGAGAATGTGTCTCAAACATCCTCAAGGACACTATCATTGATAATTTTTGGATCTTGAGCCTCATGTTTCATCATGTCAAGAATATGATAACCTACCTTTTGGGATTGTGTAGGGATATGCACATGTTATATGATGGATTCCAGAAAATATTGATTATCATATGGTTCGGTAGGGATATTACTATATCTTCACCAAAAATATATTGGAATAGATCATTATCACTATATCTTCACCAAAATATATTGGAATAGATCCTATTTTATTTTCAAAAAGTAATAGAACCTCAATAGGGAATGTACATAATTATATACATGTACACTCTTAGATGATATGATATATTGTTTGATGTATTTTATTAATGTGGGGATGTACACCCACTTCTTTCCTCCTTCAACTATAAGAAAATGTAAATGGAATTTATTCATGGGGGTGTGTATTTATACTTGACCCTTTAATCCTACCTAGATATGATTACATACTTTTATTGAGTTAGAAGGGATTTGATCCAACTCCCTCTGTTCCATAACTTTCTGCATTTGACAAGGTATCCTTAATGCCCTATTCTGAGTTCTCATGGAGGTGACATGTCATATGACTCCCTCAGAAAGAGACTGAGGGTATTGTAGATATTGTAATACAGTTGGGATCTATATTGTACTTTATCGGTGGTACTTCTGGAAACATCAATTTCCCCGTGATGCTAACTATGTCTCCAAAATATTGATATACCACATTGTTTGTTGTTTGACAATCGAGATGTGTTTTATGTATTTTATTATCATGTGGTAAGAATATTGACATGTAGTTCAATGTTATACAACCATGATGTATCATGCTTTCTAACATTATGTGACTAGGGAATAAGTTGTACGGTTTAACATCAAATGGAAAGTATGTGGTCCTTCTGTTCAGTTTCATGTGACTAGGACATCAATTTTTTATTTTAACATCATGTAGTAGAAATGTGGGAAACCATATTGTTTTGTTACTTGTGGAATTAAAATCAGTCATACTGTTTAACCTCTTGCAGTAAGGATGAAGTTCAATAACCTGTCATGAGAGTTACACTTATGATTTAGTTTGGATGAATCTTATTCATATTGAATTATTTTTGTAATTTTTTAACTCTATCCATACTTCACTATCCTTTCTCTCCAACCAATCATTAAATATAAAGAATCCCACTATTTTGTGCATTGTATGTTGATGGTAGGGTTAATGGTTTTCATGGCCTATAAAGCTTCAGTCACTTTATTTCCTCATATTAATAATATTTATCAAACCATTCAATATGGAATAATAAAAATAATTTGGGACATATTTCCATTAGAAATAATGTAATTTGTTCATTATTTTATCCAAATATGTTCTCATATCCCTGTGAGGTATGTGGACCAGGCTCCAATGCATAAATTGTGTGTTGTTTTTAGAGTTCTTAAATGAATGGAGCATGAATTAAGGTTTTGGTGTTTTCAACACCACCTCAAACATATTTTATTGAATCCAAGAATTATACACAAATAAACCTTATATTATGTACTTGAGATGTTTTTCGTAGGGGTAGTTGTTTTTAGGGCCTATCAATCCTTCCTCATCTTATTTAATTATTTTCAGAAGCTCTATAAAACCATTTTCCAAGTAATAATCAAATTACATGGGGAAATGTTTTTATATGAAAAAATATACCCTTCTATGTCCACCATCAAGTGATTGGAGACCATTCTAATTTTCACATGCACTATTTATACCTTCATTGGCATGGGAACATGGATACATTTGGAGTTTTTGGTGTAGAGTACCATTTTTTATTAGTTTGGAGGTAAGTGTTGAAACATTGGGGGCCATGGATGATATTGATTAACCCCACTGATTAAAATATTCTAACTCCCCTAGAGTATTTTTGGAAATCATTAAAGTCGAATAGTTTCTATAATACCCTTGATAAGGAGGTGGAAAATATGGGAATTCCCACAACCCTATGAAATGGGGGTATTGAAAATATGAAAATTCCACCCACCCATATGGGCTAGGGTGAGGTGAAACAATTTCATGATTTCACTCGATGAAGAGATTACAAACATTAAAATCCCCCTATCCATGTTGTATGGGTCCGTTCACTACAATCCATGATTCTATAGGAAGCTTCTACTAAATCATTATATGATAGTGATCTTATAAAAATTACCAAAATTATTTTTCGATGATCCTTATTCTCTCATTGGATTTTTGTGATCTATTCCTCTACATAAATTTTTATGTCATCCTCAAGGGGTTGAATGGTAGGATCCACAATAACATCCTTTCCTCTATCAGTGGTAGGGTGAGTGGATGATGATGGTAGTCTCCATGTAGACCCAACAAACTTAATAAAATATTTTCAATGGACATATTATCCATTTTCATTAACATTTTAAATACCACTGTGGCTGGTAACACCTTCTTTAGATGACTAAAAGATACAACTGAGTCCTTATTTTCATGTACCAAAGGATGAAGGTAGGCCAACCTATCATGACTCAAATCACTACAGGATGGCATGATTATAATTATTAGGAGTTTTCTCATCCTATTTTTAGTATATTTATTCATTTATATTGATATCATGTTGATGAAGACATAAGTCTTCATGTTTACCTCCACAATGGAGTGTATTCATTGGTTGGTCAGTGCCAGATATATTGTTTAGAGGGTAGGTTCCCACTGTACTATTTGGGGTGTCCATTCCCATAATACCCATTGGGGGGTCCATGCTCGTAATACCATTTTGGGTTGTCGGTGATCGTAATACCATTTCAGTGGTCAGTTCCCATAGTGAAGATGATCTCAATGTAAAATAAGATAAAAATGACCCCATCCCTGAAGGATGGGGTGCCCCTTGGGATTCTATAGTCACCAAATCTAGATTTGATGATGTCATAGGCTTTTTTTAAAATGATGTTATAAGATTTATTCTTGGTAAATTTCAAGATAAATTAGTGGGACTAAAATAAATTGGTAGTAGTGTAGATATAATCCTACTCTAGAGCTACATTATTTTTATACCCTAGGAAAGCTCTCTTACTGGATGCCCCAATATAAACAGTCTGTGAATGCATAACATCCTCTAATTTTCCTTGTGCAATAATAGTCACATGTTTTTTATGATGATGGTGATGATTTAAACGAATGGTATCCCTCCTATTATGCTCTTGATTAATTCAGTTGACATGGTGATTTTCCTCATCTACCACCCTGAGGTAGGGAATGTCTGTGTTTTTGTGCTCTATGTATAAGCTCCCAAAGTGGTATAATGTGGAAACAAGGGCCACATACTATCATGTACCCTATCATGGGAATCATGACTAGTAAAAATTCATCATCTATAAGATTTTGTGATATGATTAAAAAGTTTGGATGGAGCCATGGATGAGGTACTCCCAGACCAGAACATTCATCAACTAGAACTAGAGGTGTTGCATTGGTGAAATGTATTTCTAGGCCATAGATAAAAATTAGCATATTCAAAAACCTCAAACTATATTATAACATTCAATGATTCCATTTGGATTTTAAGAATTATGGTAATACCTTAAGAATAAATGAGACAACTTATTAGTGAAATATCATATACAGTAGTGCATGTTCGATAAATTACTTTCAAAGATAATGGATAAATTGGTGGTACCTTCTTATTTTACAAGGTTCATTATAGTCAAAAAACATATCATGTTAACCATTTTGTTGTGGAACAAATGAAAAATAAACTAGTCAAATGGGATCTAGGAAGACTATCCTTTTTAATCCAACAAAGGTAAAATATAGTTAAAATATTTCATGTCTAGTTCACCATTTGTGTTTCCCAAAAAATCTAGAATAATCATTTTCTTGATGCTTGGTTGTTTAGGGGTTTGAATATGTTTCCCAGTTGTTTGTATATGGTTTACCATGTTATTATCTAATGAAAATTCCTAATGAATCCCACATCAATAACTGACTACAAACCTGCTTTCTAAAGGTATGTCGTCCTTTGGGGATTCAAACCCAATGATGCTTACGAAATTAAATTTTTTGTTATGATGGGAGGTCAGTATCATCAAACCCTTTTAAGGGGAATATTTTTCCACTTTTAGAATATCTTATAGATATATGTATCTTTTTGAAATCCTTCTCCAGACTCGATACATGAGTAGTTACCCATCTATAAGTAACCCGATTAAGGCCATATATTGATAGTAACAATTGTTTGCATATAATGGATTCTCCATTATTCTCTTATTTATTTATGATGCTTTAGTTTATAACCATGTCTGGGCACTCTGGATTTTATTTTCAACTAAGATGGTGGTCGGTGTCTTGGAGGTAGGACTGAACCTCTATGAGGAATCCTATGTATTGTGTTAGCCAAGGAATCAAAATCCATATAGTTCATTTGAAATTGATTAAGGTAATGTGACTAGAACAATCCATGAAGTTCAACATAATGAGATAAGGATGTAAATATAAGTATCATCCCTCAAAGATGTGTCTTTTGTATCCTGTTAAGACAATAATCAAAGTCTACATAGTTTTTTATGAGAATCTGTATCAATGGGGATATTAAAAACAAAAGCCTCAGGTGGAACCTATGCATATAAGGCTACCTGTGATTTCCTCATTATAAGTATGGACCTTTGAGTAATGATTCGATGTAACCAAACATATATACAACTGAGGGATCACTCTAGTGGGATTCTCTTCATGCTTCGGGTACAAAAATCCTCATACTATAATCCCATGTGATCCATGCTCGGTGTGAGAAACAATAGATAACAGAGGATTAGACACATTAATGAGGGAATATTTTCATGAGGCTTACACAATAATGTTTCCATTAGAGAGGTATGATTACCTATCTCATGGAGGATATGATATGGATCTCAGGCCTTAGGAAGGAATCCTATATATCCTTTATAAAATTGGAATCAGAGTCATTGTTTTTCAAGTTGTCCATAACCCACTAATGGGTTTGAGGTATCTAATGGAATTGTTGGGGATTATTCTTAAAGTTATGTTTTTTTATGATCCCAATTCTCATCTACTGAGGTATGAAGAAGGATGGTAGACTCATAAGTTAGGAATATTTGGGATATTCAAGGGATTACAATGAAGTTGATTCCCATTAGATCTCAATCCTTAAGAATTAATCTTATATATATTGGTTATGGATGGAAATAGATTTCTTATAGTTCACTTAACCCACTAACCCAGTAATGTTTTGGGGAGGGTGATCACAATCAAAGACATTATATTTTTTCCTATAGTTTTTGGAATTATAGGGTATTACACCATTATAGATTCCATTTTTCATATTTATTCTCTATCTTATGATAGAAAAAGGCAGATGGTGGCCATGAAATGTATGTTGGATATTCTTGGTATGGAATGGAGGACCCATCTAAAAAAATGAAAAAAATTAAGGCCGCATGATTTTATAACCCTAAACTATTAAGGACACTCGTTATATAAGGGAGGTATGTGATTGAATGTTCCTGGAAGGGGTTCTACATATAATTGTTACATGTTCAACTTTAAGATGTAGATGTAATTTTCTAGTGGATTTACCCGACATGTCTTGGTTGTTTTTTGGACAGGTCCTGACTGTCTCCCAAACATGTTTGGGGTGTCAACCTAACATGGAAAACATTCCTAAGTATTCCTACCTATCATGTTTGAGGTTCATTGTATGATTAGTGTTGACATTTCGTAGATATCTTTAATGTTCAACTGACTTGTCTTGGATGTCCTCGTATGATAAAAGTGGACACATCCATATGATTTTTCATAATCATCCTAGATTTTCCTCAAGCTGGATTAGACATAGGTGATCGCATGATAATCTGTACATGTCAATATGATGTCGCATAGGAAACCTGAATTGTCCAATGCCTTTCTTTCAATCAAACTGACATGTCTAGGGCCTCCCAAGGAAATTTTGAGACCATTGTGGAATATTATGATCGTGTAACCATAATTAATCACATTCCATGGTCACACAAACATATTTATGGTTTTGTGCCTACATATGTTTTATAGTTTCATAACCTAAGGGATCATGCCTCAAGTTTTTTTAGATAATATCTTAATGGAAGGAGAGTGCATGGGTTGTGGGTTTATTCCATATCTGTAACTCTTAGGGTTTTCATGGAAATGTGGGGGCCTTTCCAAGTGTTCATACACATTCCAGGGCCATATATATAAGAAGTGATTCCCACATTATGGAATGGAATGAATCCCCATATCTCATGTGATTCGCATGACCTAAATGGGGTCTTGCGAGGGGTTCTGTTATTATGTTGAGGGTTTAGATTGATTTCATGTCATGGACAAGGGTTCATGATACATTGAGAAGAGGGGTAACATTTCATATAATTCACATATTTTTTGTGGTCTTATTTAATTGATAGGGATCTATAGGGATTCTTCATGTTATGGTGGGCACTTCCAGGGCCACATGCAAAACTCATTGTTGACACTTCTTAAGAATACCAAAAAGATCATGAGGATCATTGTGGATATGTTAAAATCCCAAGACAAGGTTAGAATAGTTCATGGAAATTCAAATAATCCAAAAGACCTATGCGATATATCTGTGTGATAAACCTATGCGGTAGAGAAACACGACAGACCTGTGCGGAAGAGCTATGCGACAAACCTGTGCGGTAGAGTGATGCAACAGAATAATTGGTGTGCCCCTATGGGAGTACCTGTACGAAGGACCTGCGTAGATAAAACATCTTTGACCAGGCCCATTTTTACCTATAAATAAATCCATTGGTTTCCCCATTTCATGGAATGAAAAAGTTGAAAGACTCTCTAAAGCTCCCATTGTGTAGCTTTTTTTCTTAAATCCCTCAAATTGTCTCAAGTAGGCCTCTAAAACCCAAGAGAATAGATAATTAAATAGGATAAACATGTTTTGAAATTATTTTAAAAAAAATTTACATAGGTTTGGTTCTCCAATGTAAGACACATTCTTCAGTCATCATTCACATCTATGCGGCATAACTGTGCGGCACATCTATGCGACATACCAGCTCGCCGCATCTGTGCAGAATACCTGCGCGCCACATCTATGTGGTATACCTGTGTGACCCACCTGTGTGACTTAACTGTGTTGTATACCTACATGGTATATCAACGCGGGGAACCTACGTGACATACTTGTGCGAGGTACCTACATGACCGGGCTTGGTATAAATCTTACATACCGAATCAAGTATCCTATTTAAAATCCAATCATGGAATGGTATCTCGTTCCTTGGTTCCCTTATCTAAAGAAGACTAAGTTGAACCCTCCACCAAAACCTCCTAAGTTATCAATCCTTTGGGAAAGGTAGGTCAGTGTGTCTGCTATTTGGGTTTTTATTTCCACAGTGAATGGATTCACACATTTTTTTGACAATTAAGTTAGGATTCATGGATTGTCAGTGGGTTTTTACATCCACAGTTGTTTATGATGCTTTTTCTTGGGCACGCACATCCGGTTGTGCAGCTATTGCCCCACGTTCTGGCTTTCCAAAGGTGGGCGGCATCTGTTCTTTATTTAGGGACGTTTTCTCCTTGATTTAAATGGGATGATGGTATGTTAGTTCTTCCTTCTTTTGATACCTCCTCAGAACTCGTTACCAAGCCTGGGTATCCCTTAAATATTAATTCATGGTTCATGAATCTAATTCCGAGTGCCATATCTTTGTGGACATTGATTAATTACACAACTTCCATCAGTACATTCCATGGGTTCTTGACATGAAAGAAACCTTCAGTCAGAGTAGATGACAAAATCTCGCATATCATGGAATCTCTGGATGCATGGACATTAGGGAACTTGTATTCATCCTCATAATATGGCATCTCAATGGTGTAGAATCTAAGGCATCCCATGTCAGTTGTGGGATATCTTATGTTGGAGGCATGTATCTGAGGTTTTTCTCAGCTTCCTATAGTTAACACAGGGTATGTCATGAGTTTAAAGTCTTGAAAAGATGGATACGCCAAAGGAGTGTCTTCCAAGGTTTTCCTTAGGCATCTCATGTTTAACACGAGGTAGGCCGCGACTTTAACCTCTTGTGGAGATGGTTATTCCAAAGGCGTGTCTTACAAGGTTTTCCTCAGGAATATCATGTGTAACATGAGGTATCCCTCGAGTTTAATGTCTTGTGGAGATGGAATGAGGGTGATCAGAACATCCCATAGAGACGAATCAGATTAGTATTTCCCTAGGAGGGAGTTCCATGAGTGTTAACCAGGATGATGGATCCGAACACTCAATAAGAGCAGACCCAGGATGGTGTGTTCCATAAAGAGAAGATGTCACACTGTGAAGGCTAATCTGGACACCACTGAGGGTGGATCAGGGAGTGTGCACCCCAGAATGGGGGAGCACCAAGGTTTACCAATGGCTAGGATTGAATGTCATGATGGTTTCCTACGTACCTTGTGTAGATGACAGGGATCAAAATCCACATAGTTAGAAGGGTTGATGAATCAAGGTGTACAAAAAGGAAAATGACCCAGATACATGTTGGGGATTATGCGTGGATTGCGGCCCGAGTACTGTTAGAAGCAGCGAGGAGGTGGATGACATGATCCCACAGGGATGTGGCGGCCTGGGTAAAAATCATGATGGATTATGGATAATTTAATAAATTTGAAGGATAATGAGATGGAACTGACATAAGGACGATTGTGATGTTAGGATTGAGCCTTGAAGAGACATCCTACATATCCATGTTGCAGGGAATCAATGTAATCGTAGTTTGGTGGGATGATGGGACACTTAAGGAGGCGACTCGTGAGAATGGTCACATGAATGGGATATGAAGGAAATAGAACCTCCATGTTGGGGAATGATCTTCCTCAAACACATGGGATCGAGAGGTAGATTATGATGAGTCAGGAGTGATGGGATTAAACCTCAATGAGGCTTCCTATCTATACTTTTGGTAGGGAATCAAAGTCCACGTAGTTCATCTGTCGATTAGGGCACAACAGCTTGTCACTGAATGGTGTCACAACGGCATACCACTAGATTCGGGGACAGTTTTGTGTCATTCAGGACAAAAATGGAATAGAGTTTAGTGTAATGAAGGATGGGGTTGGACTGACGTGAAGGGGGTCGGAACCAATGGATGGTTGGCTTGAACTTCAGGGAGGCTTCCTACAAACCTTGCCTTGGCACGGATCAAAGACCGTGTAGTTTAGGCGGAGTGTTTTCTAAACTGGCATGGAGATGGTTGGGACCAATAGTTATTGGGATTGAACCTTAGGGGGATTCCTACGTACTCTTCCTTGGAAAGGATCAAATACCATGTAGTTCAAAAGGGTGTTTGGGGAGCTGACGTGAAGATGGTCGGGACCAATGGGTGGTGGGCGTGAACCTCATGGAGGCATCCTACGTACCTCGCCTTGGAAAAGATCAAAGACCTTGTAGATCACGGTGGTGGTTGGGGCTTACACTCTAGGCTTACTAGAGATTATGCCATGGTCTATGATTACTCTAATCCCATGTGAGTCATGCTCGGTGTGAGAAACAAGAGGTAGCAAGGACCTGACGATCATGGCACAAAGGTGCGTCCATGAAGGGCGGTGAATGGTGATTATACAACGAATTTTCCCAGGTGCCGCTATAGAGCGGCAACGGTGCCTAGGGCTTACGCAAGGAAGTTGATCATGTGCCACTAAGTAGTGGAAATGGTGAATGGGTCTTATGCAAGGATGCTGCTTGGGTGCCACTATGGAGCGGAAATGGTGATTAGTGCTTACACAAGGAAGCTACCCGGGTGCCACTATAGAGTGGAAACGGTGAATGGGGATTATGCAAGGAACCTACACAGGGGTCTTCCTCATGTCTGGCCCTAAGGGAATTCCAACTTAGTGGTGGGTTGATACCTTCACCTATGCGCTAGTGCATAAGAGGGATAATGCCAAGGGTGTTGGAATTATTCAAAACAAAGGGATATGAAGGGTGAGAATCACATTCCTGACATTCTAAACACAATTAGGGTGACGTGGCGATGGAGGATAACTATTGACTGTGTTCAAAACATAGAATCCATATCATGTTAGCCTGAAATTGGGACAAACAAAGGAGGGTTGACTACTGACCGTGTTCGAAACACATGGCCTGACTCGAAGTGTTGCCAACGTCTTATGGGGTGTTTTACCAAGATGGTAGGTGAGTCGATGCGGCATTGTAACAAGTTGTTAGGTGGTCCCTTCAGACGTGGAATTGGGTGAGGATCCAAATGAAGGACACACAATGCGTGCGGCGGAGTGATGGAATTTTTGAACGGATTCCAATGCTATCAAAATTAAGCCCCTTTAATCATGGCATTAGGCATCTTATGCTTGGAGCATAAGGCATCTCTTGTATGGAGAAAGAGGCCTCGTGTTTTTGGAACATAGGGTGTACTAAAGTTTATAGTCATGTAGATAGGACTATTGGCATCATACGCTTGGCGAAAAAAGGTATCTCTTGTTTGGAGCAAGAGGCATCCTATGTTTGGAACATATGGTACACTGCAGTTTATAGTCATGTAGATATGACTGTTGGTATCTTATACTTGGTGAATAAGGAATATCTTGTTTAGATCAAGAGGCATCCTGTTATTGAATAATAGGGTGTACTATAGTTTATATTCAAGTAGAGAGGATTGTTGTCATCTTACGCTTGGAGCATAAGGAATATCTTGTTAGGATAAAGAGGCATCTTATGTTTGGAACAAAGGGTTCAATACAGTTTGTAGTCATGTAGATGGGATTGTTTCTATCTTATGCATGGAGCATAAGGCATCTCATGCTTGGAGAAAGATACGTCCTATGATTGGAACATAGGTTGAAATATAGTTTATAGTCATGTAGATAAGATTTTTGGAATCATAGGCTTGGTGCATAAGGCATATCTTGTTTGGATCAAGAGGCATCCTATGTTTGAATAATAGGGTGTACCACAGTTTATAGTCATGTAGATTGGACTGTTGGCAGGTTACGCTTGGCGCATAAGGCATCTCTTTTTTTGATCAAGAGGCGTCCAATGTTTGAAAAATAGGGTGCACTACAGTTTATAGTCATATAGAGAAGACTGTTGGGATCTTATGATTGGAGAATAGGGAATCTCTTGTTTGGAGCAAGAGGAGTCCTATGTTTGAAACATAGGGTGCACAATAGTTTATAGACATATAGATAGGATGGTTGGCATATTACGCTTGGCACATAAGGAATCTATTGTTTGGATCAAAATGCATCCTATGTTTGGAACATATGGTGCACTACAGTTTATAGTCATGTAGATAGGACTGTTGGCATCTTATGCTAGGATCATAAGGCATCACTTGATTGGAGCCAGAGGAGTCCATTTTTTGGAACATAGGGTGCATAATAGTTTATTGACATATAGATAGGACTGTTGGCATATTATGCTTGGCACATATGGAATATCTTGTTTGGATTAAGAGGCATCCTTTGTTTGGAACATAGGGTGTACTACAGTTTATAATCATGTATATAAGACTATTGGCATCTTATGCTTGGCGCATAAGGAATCTCTTGTTTGGATCAAGAAGTATCTTATGTTTGAATAATAAGGTGTACTACAGTTTATTGTCATTTAGAGAGGACTATTAGGAATAAGGTGCCTATCAATGGATGATGTTGGGAATTACGCAATAGCCACCCTTTCTAGTTCAACATGGTATCTGAGCCAAGAAATGGGGTTCACATGATTTACTTGAGTAATGGTTTGACTCAAGGTACTGGGGGAATTGATGATGAGGATCTCATCTCAGGAAATGGTAAACGAACCAACAGGAATATATCGACTCAAGGTGTTTCATGGTGTTTAGAGGAGTGTCTCGAATCATGGAGCATCATAAGTGGAGGGTGGGTTTGCATAAGGTCGCAATAGAAAACTCCGATGTCCCGTATCAAATTGTTCACAGTGTGACTCTCTATTTTTCATGGTGTTGAGTGAAAGAAGTGAAGGGACCAGCCCAGAGGGCAGGGACCACAGCCTGGCACTGACCTCGAGCAGGGGTGCGGGAGCACAGCCCCCGCGGTATGGACCGGTTGGCGTGATGGTAAGAGCCTTGAAAAGGATAGGTCTTTGAAAATATGCTTTGTGGAGTAAAGGGGATCACCTAGTTATGGGATTAACAAAGCAGCATTGCAATGGAAAGCTACTCACAGAGCATGGAATTGTAGAGCATTGACTTGCGGAGCATGGACTCGTTGATCATGGAATCGCGAAGCATGGACACATGGAGCATGGACTCATGGATCATGGATGCGCAGAGCATGTACTCATGTAGACTCGCAGAGCATGGAATTGCGGAGCATGGACTCTTGGAGCATGGACTCGTTGAACATGGACTTTCGGAGCATGGACTCGCAGAGTATAGACTCACGGAGCTGCTTTGCGAAGGAAATTAGAGCTCCACAAAATGGGAGATTGGCCTCCCAAGGGGAAGAGTGACCATATGTTATGAAGGGGGTGAGTCGGGTATTTATTGGCAAGAGGCACTGTGAAGCAGAGCCCACTCGGCATGAAGCCAGAGGTCGCTTCGCAGTTGACTGCGAACGTCAAAGGGGTTCAAGAAGCATCATGCCTTCTCACACTATGGTGGATCGCGTACGTCAAATAGGTTCCTGGAGCATCTCGCTTCCTTGCTCCGTGGTGGGTTCACAAACGTCAAAGGGGCTCATGGAGCATCCTACCTCCTTGATCCAAGGCGGCTTTGTGAAGGAATATATTTGCGCCAGCGCGGGGCCCTGGAGGCTCTAGTCAAGTTCCCTTGCTCCGTGATCGCGGAGAGAGATTCATGAATGGTCTTTTTAGACCATTTTTTCATCCCAACTTCTAATTTCCATAAATCATAATCCAGAACTCAGTTTGGGACCTACGACCTACCAAATCAAGACTTGGGGAACGAGCTATGCTTTGGGATCATGAATTGAAGTATTCTGTGAATTATATGGATGATTTTTTCGGTTCCAACAATATTCACATGGACCATTCTCCTAGAAATAGTGTTGGGATATTCCCAATTTGGAGGATTAGGGTTTGGGTTATGTCCTCCCCTTTTCATTTCTAAGACCTGGAACCTCATGTCACAAGTAGGGAAGGTACGGTTCACAGTTTCTTTTCCATTAAAGAAAAGGAGAAGTCTCCCTTGCCTACTAGGATCAATTTTAGGGAATCCACCCTTGCAGAAGCCCCTATATTTTCTTGTTGGAGGTATCATCAGTGCTCCTCATTTTATCATCAGTTCCAATGACTAGAATGTAGATGGGAATAGGGAATCCTGTTAACCTTTCCCTATCCCATTGGTTGTGTCAATATGGGAAGCCATCCTAGTGTAAGCCCCTAAAATTTATTCTTTCTTCCTTCTACTGGACCCTTGGACAATGTGAAGAGAACAGAGGGAAGGCTTGTTGCCTCACCCTCTTCTGGGTTCGCCTCACCCTCTTCATCGATCAGCGCGCCCTCTTCCACCAGTAGAGGAGAAAAATTTTGAAAGTGTAAGTGCCATTGTTTAATCTTTCATATCCTCTGGTTTCTCACATCGAGTATAACTAATGTGGGCTTATATATTTTTAATGATTACAAAAAATTCACAAAAACCCATTATGAATTAACTACAAGAACTCTGATTCCCACCATTATTGGGATATTTAGGAAGCCTTCTCAGGGCCCGAGCTCACTGGATATCCTCTTTAGGAATCCATCCTTAAACCCCTAAATCTGAGCATCCTCCTTGGGAATAAGCCCTAAATTAAACCCTTAAATCATTAAGGCCTTCTTTTTCAAGAAGTATGCCCAAACTCAGTTCCCTCAATGGACTATACTCTCCTATGAGACTTATTGAACTATGTGGTCTTTGATTCCCATTTATATGGGATACGTAGGAATCCTCGTTGAGGTTCAATCCTAATACCTAAATTCAACTTAGTTCTCATTGGGCCATTTTCCCAATAGGGTCTGATCATACTTGGAAACCCATATCCTTTCAAAGTTCCTTGGGCTGCTTCTGCATAAGTCCCACACTATGTTTTTACTAAGCACCTTACACATTAATGTCCATACCACATGACATTAAACTGTATGGCTAGGTCTTTATCGCATAACCTTAAAAGGTATGATGTGTCTCATTAAATGGCACTAAACTATAAGGTTTTTGATTCCTTTTACAAGTATATGTAGGTAGCCCATTTTATGGGCACGATCCCAAGATAAAACCAAACCTTCATATCCCTATATGATAATAAATTCCAAAGTACCCCAATGAGTGGCTTAAAAACCAATATCATTATAACGATGATTAAAATAATCATAAAATATTATATTAGAGGATACCATTGATGTAGAACCAGGAATACATATTGATACCTCCATTGATGAAGAAACATGAATACATACTGATGATACTAAATTTTACACATGTTAATAATTTATTGAAATTTATAAGGTAATATTATATAATACATGGTGAATTAATAAGGATTCATGAAAATATCTTAAATTAATAAAGAGATTCCTTGCGTACACAATAATTCCCCCCAAAAGGGTGTGATGATTCCGATCTCCCATCCTCTCAACATATGTATGTTCTTAAGTATCGTAAATTTTAAACATAACGAACACCAACCTTTGGAATGTATGTAACTTTTGGATGAAAAACTATTGGATGTTTCTGGTTCAAAAAATAAATCCAATGGAAACCGCCTGCAAAACGTGATTCTTAAAAGTAGAATACCTGTTTCAAGGAAATACGAAAAAAAGATACTGAACCCGATGTGAATCATTAACCAATTTAATAATTTTACCCACCTTTTAGGCCTCTACCAATTGATAAAGGAATTCCATAAAAATGAATAAATCATGCATGTATCCATCTAAAAAATGTTGATTTAATGGAGTTTGTTGTTGTTTATTTTTTCTCAAAATTCCCTTCACTCCAAAATGGATTTCATCAAGACAACATCTGTGAACTTCCCAACTGCTATTCAAGTTGGATCCCCATCCACATGAAGGATGTCATCACCAACCCAGCAACTTCAATGCTGGTTCTATAATGTGAAGGTAAAGTAGTACCACTGGCAAGGTACAATCCTGACCTTGGAGGCTGCTCGGCAAGCCCTCCAGGTCAATAACAATCCTCGATAATCTGTCCAACGATGACCAATGATCAAGTATCAGACAGTTCCAACCACCTTCTTCAACCCTTTTGGGTCCTTATCTCTAGAACGCAACAATAAATCCCTCCCATACTGTTGGGAGGTCTAGAAAGAGGCCACTCAAGGCCAAAATTCAAGAATGCATGTGTCCTTCTTGAGGTATCCCACCAGCAATCGTCATCAGTAGAATCACACGATATTGAACCTACAACATGATGGGGGTGTTCTCTCTGAACGTTCGGACTAGGTCTATCAAACTCGGGCACGCAATAGTAACTTTAGAGGAAAACATCTAGTCAACAGGGATCATGTTCTTACCCTTAACCCCTCTGACAAATCCCATCATCCTATCTTGATGGTAAACAACGAGCGGGCACATACACCTGTGAGTCCTAATTTTGCTGCTCAGCAGAATCGCCTAGAAGCAACCCACAAATCCCACAATATAAATCTGGTGGAGTAACATGAACAGGTACACACACCTTCTTACAAGTTATCATCCAGTCAATAGGCTGATCTGACAGCATTTAAAGAAGCCCTCTAATCTAATGTGGTTGGAACTGGTAAACATGAACATTCTTATATTTTCAATCACCCATTATGCCAGTAGTCTCATATACTAGTATTTAATAAAATCCATAAACCAAACTTGATGGGAAACATCGATCATGCTCATACACATTCCAATGATCATCAAGTCTGCCAACAGTCTCGTTTGGTAGCACTCAGAGAAGTCAGTCGGAATGTTTCGATGAAAAATTTTGGGTAGACCCAATTTTCTTCCCCCATACATGAGTAATGTCAATACCCATTGACAGGAAAATGAGGATAGGAGGAGGCACATACACCTAATCCAGATATATAATGGATTTATATTTTCATTCCGGTCACTGAAGTCACCAAACCTATCTTATCAATAGTGAAATGGAAGACGCAAATCACTGCCCATATTCTGGAAGCATGCCAAGATATTATAACAACTACTTCAGTAGTACCAGGGGAACATACACATAAATATTTTACCACACATGGGATAACACATCAGCATGAAATCCCAGGATAGATACAATCATTTTTTCCAGTACTATAGGGTCATGGTGTATACTCCCCCATATCATATGGAAAACAAGATTGGGAACATACACCCTTTCCAATTGGAGATAATCTGTCCATTCCCGTAACCACTCCAAGGCAGGCACATATATCTTCCCATGATAACCATTTTTTTAGCAAGTCACCCCAACTAAGTATAATAGAACATCTAAGAAGAAGTCTCTCCAAGCACTGGTGGAAAATCCAAACTCAAGCTATGATTTGGAACCTCTTAATACTAGAGTTCTTGAAGCCCTCAGACATTTATCTGTTTCAGTTCAAGATCATATCCTCTCATTACCAAATAATGAGTGTGGTAGTAGTAACTATGAATTTCCTCATTGGATACTTCATCATGAAGGTTTGATTCATGAGAATTTGGTCAATCTATAGAACCTATCACTGGATGAGAGCCACATCAACCCTATGTGTGGCCAACAGACTAAATAGCAAGAAGATTTATCCCTTCCTGTAATCCACCATGGTGATCCTCCCCATGATGGAATTTGCTATGAAAGTCGTCTCCATAGTAGTATTCCTAATTATCCTAAAAAATATATAATTGACATTGTACCAATGAGAAAGTCCTCCTATATCGAGGAACTTTCAAACAAATGGCCAGTCATGTCTGATGCATTTTCATGGATAGGTAAAGCACTTTCTCGACTAGATAACATCTCAAGGGAATGGTCATTCTCCGAACCTCCGATAGTTTATATGTATTTTAATACAGAGCATCCACTTTTGTTAGACCAAGTGGAGAAACCTCTAGTGAATGATGAAGAAGATGTGTTAAACATGAGGAAACAATTGGCTAAGGGAGAAGTACCAATAATGTTCTAGACTTTGGAAAATTCTCAGAATAACATTCCAGAATTGATGACAGAATATTGTATTCATGAAATTAGATTAAATTTATGAAAGTCTCTTCATCATTGGAATCAAAATTATTACCACATGATGTATATAAAAATCATGTAAAGGTAATAGAAGGGTTTCAATTCCAAATTGAAATAGTGTCTCTCTCAGTTTCCCAACATCCAAAGGTTAATAAACAATAGATAATCCTTTAACGTGCATGCCTCAATGATCTAAAGAGGCTATGTTAGTTAATATATGATTCCACATCTAGAGTTTGTATCATAGGATGGGGTGAACATGGAGCATTTCATTTCACTCCACTCCAAAATATGAAAAGTCTTCAAAAAGTGGTGTCATTCAATGTTATTTCCCATAGTGAGCCACAATCAATAGATTTTGTATGTAATCGAATGTATGCTCAAGAACAGGCCTCAACCAGCTCTCATCAGAGTCATTCCCAAAGAAATAAAGTTGTTGAGTTACTTTTACATAAATCATATGAGAATCTTGAGCATACATCCACCTTATAGGATTTTAGGAATTAGAGAATGAAAATGTTTAACATATATCATTGATCATCCGAAATAGGTGATATGAGTGGTTGTAGGATAATTCACCCAGCTAATGTCCAAACCAAAATTCACAAAATCAGAATATCAGTTGCACTAATTTTTACCATAGATGATCAAGAATCACCCCATCTTGAAATGTTGTGGGTTCATTTAATTTATACATCAAATTCATTAAACAATAGTCATAGATTTGAAGAAGAAGAATAGGAATAGCCCCAGCCGTTAGGACTATGAGGCTTTTTCACATCTGCAATCCCCTCATCAACAGAAGTTATTTTTCTCCCGATTATGGAATAAGCCACAAGGAAAGCATACAACTGAACTATCTAAGGATTCCCTTCAGGTTAAATTCTGCAAAATAGTTCATGGGAATTCATCATATAGGAGAACATAGTCTCATGGAAGATACATAGGGAGATGGCCTTACAAAAATACTGAAAAAAATGTCGTCGATGCATTATTGTTGGCGCCAAAATATTGCACGAATGAAAGGGATGAAAAAGATGGCTCGGATGCTGCCTCGCAAAGCACTGACACGAAGCACCCCCGGGAATCGCAGGCGCGAAGCTCCGGAGGCGGTAACTCTCCGTGAACGAGTTTGACGTTCGCGAGCCAGCCACGAAGCTCCAGAGGCGGTAACTATCTGCGACCAAGTTTGAAGTTCGCGAGCCCACCGTGAAGCTCTAGAGGCGGTAACTCTCTGCGACTGAGTTTGTCGTTTGCGAGCCCACCGCAAAGATCCGGAGGTGGTAACTCTCCGTGACCGACTATGACATTCGCGAGCACGCCGTGAAGCACCTGAGGTGGCGCGTGAGTTCTGCTTTGCGGCACCCCTTGCCTATTAATATTGGGCTCCCCCTGAGTCCCGAAGACAGACAATCCGACCTTTCGGCTTCTCCTCTCCTAAATCGCGAAGCACTCTTTTCCCCCCGGGAATCATGAGCTCCGCGAGGTACTTCTACTTTACACGACGCCTTCGCTTTGACTCGTTTTGAGCCCCTCTTCTGAGAGGGATACCCTTCGCGAAGCTCAAGGTAATTCGCGAAGGAGGGGATTCCCAAGGGAACCCGGGCAGCTGCGGAGCGTTTATTCTTTGCGAAACACCCAACCTGTACCAGTGATCCCTATGCTAAGGCAGGATAACTACACATCGCGAAGCACACTGCTTCGTAGCACCATGCTTTGCGAGGCACCTCTTCTACGCGAGGCAGTGCTCCGTGGATAATGTTCCACTTCGCGAAGCACCCTCCACTCACACCAATGCCCTATGCTAAGGCTAAGGCACTCCGCTTCATGAAGCACACTCTTTTTCTTGGCAATTCCGCTTCCTGTGCGACCCTCCAGGTATGCACAATGTAATTTCAAAGTCCCAAGGACAATACCACTCGTAGCGTTGCTTCGCCTAATGCTTCTTCACATAGGAACGCTAACGGCTATTGCTTCTTCTCATAGCCACGCTAACGTGGACCCCTCGATGGTTAGCTCCACAACCCCCCTTGACCATGACCTTACTGGTACCTTCCCTCCCCCAAGGAGCAAAGGGTACCAGTTATGTAAGTCCTAGGGGTGGGGAGTAAACCCGCCTCGTTCGAGCTGCAGAAAGTTAAACTGCCAAGCACCACGTCCTCAACACATGACATTAAACTGTGACCCGACCTCATGCCTCGCACGAAGGGTCCCCCAGCTCAAACATTTATTATGCCACGCCACTCGTCTTCACGGGAGTGGAATCACCCATCCACAAGGGATGATATCCTCCTTATTGGAGCAGCGTATGTTCTCAGGAGAAGGGAGACCCTTGTTCACCATCAGATGGATGCACCCCTGCTTCTCCGTACTTCCCCACTACCAAGGTCAGTGGAGGGCGTGATAGGGAACAAGGCACCTCCCATAATTGGTCCCAAATCCCTCTTTCACTGCGCTCTGTCGCACTTCAGACCTCCATCCTGGAGTAAGTCCCAACACTAATGGGCCGCCTAATGTGTAAGCCCCTCTTCGCTTCACATGGACGCATCATTCGTGGCGTTATCGTCAGGTCCCTGCTTCTTCTTGTTTCTCACACCGAGCATGACTCACGTGGGCTTAGATCTGGCATTGGCCATGACAATAACTCGTCCAGAATGACGTTAAATTGCATTCCCTTGTCCATAATGACGTTAAACTGCATGCCCTAGTCCGGCATGATGTTAAACTATATGCCCCCGTCCCGCATGACATTAAACTGCACACCCATTTGAACTAAAAGTTCATTGATCCATGTCAAGGCATGGTATGTAGGAAGCCTCCACGATGTTCAAGCCCACCCGTCATCCAATTCACGTCTAGTTCTACATTCGTCCAGCATGATGTTAAACTGCATTCCAGTTCGACGGCAAGCCATTGTCACCACCCGAAGTACGAGGACGTTGATCCATGTCAAGGCATGGTACGTAGGAAGCCTCCCTTAGGTTCAAGCCCAACAACCATTGGCCCAAACCATCTCCTTGTCGGTGTGCTAATCCACCATTTTCTCCCGAACTACGAGGAATTTGATCCATGTCAAGGCATGGTACGTAGGAAGCCTTCACGAGGTTCAAGCCCACCACAAGTGGACCCCCGGGTTCACCTTCACGCCGGTTCGCCGACGAAGCCCCCTCCAAAATACGGGGACTTTGATCCATGTCAAGGCATGGTACGTAGGAAACCTCCACGAGGTTCAAGCCCATCGCCCATCATTTATTCATGTGAGGTTTCACTCTCGTCCAGCATGACGTTAAACTGCATCCCAGTCTGACGGAAAGCCATTGTGACCATCCTGAACTATGAGGACTTTGATCCATGTCAATGCGTGATACGTAGGAGGCCTCACGAGGTTCCAGCCCATCTCCCATTGGACCAAGGTCCCTCATTTATGTCGGTTCGCCGACACCCACTGCCATTTTGAACTACAAGGTATTTGATCCTTGTCAAGGTGTGGTACGTAGGAATCCTTCACGAGGTTCAAGCCCACCACTAGTGGACCCCTATGTCTACTATCAAGTCGGTTCGCCGATGAAACCCTTTGAACTACGGGGTTTTTGATCTATGTCAAGGCATGGTACGTAGGAAGCCTTCCCGAGGATCAAGCCCTTCTCTCATCGGACCAAGGTCCACTTTCGCGTCGGTTCGCTGACAATGCCCATCGGACCAAGGTCCACCTTTACGTTGGTTCACTGACGACATCCATCGGGACAAGGTCCACTTTCATGTCGGCTTTCCTGCACCATTCTAAACTACGTGTACTTTGATTCCCTACCACGGGGATATGTAAGAGGTCTCTTCGAGGCTCAATCCCAACTTTACCATCGCCCTTGGGATGGTCCCTTGCCATTACCCTCTCCACTTCATTCATCAATCCATCCGCTCCTCTTCACAGCCGTCCATAGGCTGGTCCTGGTATCGGCACCCCTTCAAGGGAAATCCCTCAATCCGATCCATTCTAGCTAAGGCTCTGATCGGGCTGATCCGTCTCCACTGGATGTTAAACTCGCGGCATACCCTATGTTAAACACAGGAATCTGAGGAAAACCTCAGACATATGTCTATGAAATATAATTCCCCACGCTCGATTTGGGATGCCTTGGGTTTCCACGCCCTCGAGAAGCCCTATGGCCAGGGATAATAGACAGACATGCTAGGTCCCCAGCATCCAGACACACTACTGATGCCTCAACGTGACTACTCCCTCGACTGAAGATTGCTGCCCGGACTGGACCCTTTAGAATGTCCCGACAGAAGCAGTGTCATTAATCGGCATCCATGGAAACATGGCACTGGGAAGAGTTTCACGAACAATGTATTAAATCTATGAGGGAGACCCGGACTAGGTGACAAGTTCTGAGGAGGAATCCATAGAAGGAAGAACCGACATCCCATCATCCCGTTTCGATCAAGGAGCAGACGTCCCTGAATAAGGAGTGAATGTCGCCCGCCTTTGGAAAGCGGGAATGTGGGGAACAGCGCAGCACATCCTCCTCCTCACAGACGGATGTGCGTGCCCCGGTGAAAGCGTCGGAAACAAAAATGGTGAACCTGACGTGAAATTACTCTCCTCAATGTGGAGATTAGTAGCGTTCGAGACACCAGTAGATTGACATGTCACCGGATCCAGATATTCGTCGCCTGGTCCCGCTAAGAAAATAGCGGGCATGTTGTGAAACTCACCGGTAGTCGGGGCAGTAGAACATGGGGAACTTTGTTCTGCATCATGTTAGCATGGATCCTCCTTACAGACGTGGAGAATGGAAGGATATTGGGGCACTGGTTGTAAATCCTTTTCCTCGTAGTGCTGATGAGTTGATCCCTTCGTTTCCCAGGAACCAGGTTGCTGTTACAAAGACCTGATCACTGCCCGCCCGCCTACGCAGGGGCAGGGGAAACACCGCCACAGCCACCCCACATGGCACTGCTACCGCCACGACGGCCGCCACATCACGGAACACGGGGTGCCCACGTCCCCTTTCCCCATCAGAGGTCATCCAGCGAAGGGTGATCAACAACCTCGTACGCAGTTACGAGGAGGAAGGGGACATCCCAACTCGGGATATGGCCTACCTGGACCTAGAGGAATCCAGGACCCGCCGTCAACGCTGTCCTAACAGGCCACGCAGGGAGCCCCTACTCCCCACCCCAACGTTCAACCGTTTCAGGAGCCTGTCCCCAGAACGCCTCGACGACTCCTCACCTTACACTGATAAGGCGGGTGATGTCAGGCTCGGCCCGCTCAGGGTCCCGACCCAAGGGCTCCAGGCAAGGGCTCATGTCTGGCTGCGTCAGCGCTGCCGTCCGACTCCGCAGGAAGAGCAGGCAGGCCATGCCCCTGCACCACCTGTGCCATCTCGTCTGACCCGACGTCAGCACTGGGCCCGGGCTGAGGACGCTCACCCTGATGCGTCGACGTCAACAGCTACAGTGGCCCGATCCACCTCCTACATGCATCATGGAGTCCCTACATACACTGAAAAAGGGCACTCCTTCACCCTACCAGGATCGAGACCCCAACCATCCCACGGGAAGGCTGGGTTGACTCTCCGGGTCGCCGGCCTGAGTGGTGATCGCCGCAAACTAACCCGCGGTGATGTCACCCCATACAGAGGCCCTCCATGTACAACTACTCCACAAAGTGTGGGCCTTCCCCGCTCCGAAGCTTGTCATGGAGGTATGCCTCGTGCTACCCCCATCCCGAAGGAAGACCTGCCCCGCGGCAGTGACGCTCGGTGCGAAAACCTTTCCCGCGCCCACTGTACAGGGTATGGAGTCCATCCTCCTGCCCTCGACCGCCGATCTGAAGGCACCATCCATCCGTTCCTTCTCCAACGTGGGGACCATCCCTACGTTCTCTCTGTAACGGGCGAAGGTCCTCCTGACCCCAGCAACTCGAGGAGTGAAGGTCAGCCTCGCTCCGCCCGCATCAACCATGGAGGTCCTCCCCATGCTCCTTCCAATTCCAAAAGAGGCTCCACCCACATGGGTGCTGTCCATGGAGGTCCTCCCCATGTACCCTTCAACATTTGCCCCGGTGCCCCTCACACCTCGGCTATCTCGAGCGGGGGCCCTCTCTGCCACGACGCCATCGCCGCCCCAAGGCTCCCTATTAGGAATCAACCCTGCCTTGAAGAGCCACCCTGGGGCAGGAGAGTGGGTTGTCGCCGCCACAAGAAGAGTCTTGGGAAGGCCCGGGTGGAGATCAAACCGGTCCGCTTCTCGAATTCTTAAGTAGAATGCGACTCAGTGATGGAACCTTCTCCCCGCACCTCTGTATCAAGGACTGGTGCAGGAACCAGGCGTTTTAGCCTCATTCTCCTGGAATATGAGGTCCACCTGATTCCCATCTCCCTCTGCGGGTACATCCCGGAGGAAGAAATTGTGGAAATTCCGCAGGTCTCGACCGTGCAATCACCACCATTGTCACCAGAAGCGCCCTCTACCTCAACCAGAGATCACATAGAGCTATTTTGGGGGCCAACGGTGGTAGAGAGATGACATGACCCATCGCCGGCAGCCGCAACTCATGTGCCGAAAGCTGTGGCTATCAGCCCATCGTATCGTGACATCGTGGCCAGATCACCTCACTCTTCTGTGGATGGCCCGGAATTTAGTGGCCAGTCAGCTCGTTTGCCGTATTCTTCGCCGCTGAGTTTACTATTCCAGAGGTCCGCCTCGGTACCGCTACCGGTCCCTCAGCCGCCCCCTATTGACGAGTGGGGAAATACAGGGCCAGACCCCGAGTTCGAACCCAGGAGCTTCTGGAGCATTCTCGCAGCGGATTACTTCCCGGAGAAGTTCTGGATGACGGCGGTGCTGAACTTTCGCGCACCAGAGTCCCTTACCCCTGATGATGTGGAGTTTTTTTGTCGAACCCTATGGGAGACACACTTCCTCCTTCATTACGAGTGGGTGGTGTACCCCAGAAGTCAAGAGCACTTTGAAGAAATCGGCGAGCAATGTCGCCTGATCGATTTGGCTGCACTGCTTGTGGCCCACCACCATGAGTCGCCAGACCATTTGAGCACCCTTCAACGGAAATGTGTTCAGAGTTTCAAAGTACTCCGCAGAGTCATCAGGGAGGCTACCCCCCATGTGCATGTCCGTGGTTAGGGACACTATGCCTCTCTCCTCTTTGACCCTATCCGACGACAACCCGATTCGCTATGCGACATCGAGGACATGCCCTCGATAGGGGTCGCGGTCCACATGGCTAACGTAGTGGACAAGGAAGACGAGATTGAATTTATTGATGGAGTCTTACCCCCCGAGGGCGTACCGCCACTGATGGACCCATCAGGGAGGGTTACCCGTCAGCAGAGGAACCTGCTAGGCCTCCATGTACCCACCGAGTCGCTGGTACTCGGTCAAAATACCGTCAATGGTAAGGAGAACGTCGGAACTGTCAAGCACTCTGACCCATCCGCCTCTATGCAGAAAACGGACGAAGATCCCGAGAAGGCCACGTTATGCCAGCAGCTTGCTGAGCAGAAGAGGCTGGTTGACAAACTATTGGTTGAGCACGCTGCAGAGCGGCGACCCGACTATGGTAATCCCAGGCTGGGGCAGCAGGGGAAGGAACAATTTCACACCGGTGCGATGCCTCCAGGAAAACCTGATCATGCTACTTCCGCATAAAGGGAAGAATCTAGAACCTACGGAAAGAGATTGTGATACGTCTTGCCAACCCCCCCCCCCCAAACGACAGGGCAATCTGAAGAATCCAGTCCGGGTTCCCCCAGTCGCCCCACAGGTCATTCCGCCAGTCGATCCACGAGCTGTCGATGCCATCTACCGTGTTGAATAACCTAGAAATGCACTTATGATTAGGGATCCCCGTCAAGACAGGGACCCCCACCCGGATGATCTGATAGCGGCACTCATAGCCCTCCTCGAAGCGTTGGAAACACGGCAGGTGGTGGTCCCACTAGACGGCAAGCCGTATCCTGCGTGGGTGGATGATATGCCCGCGCCCCGGGGTTTTGGGAACCCCACTTTCTCGCCCTTCAACAGGACTGGGGACCTGCCGCATCACTTGTCTCATTTTTCTTCCAGGTGTGGCCCCATGCTCAGGACCCCTGCCCAGCAAGAAGCCGCCAAGCTCCGATGTTTTGTACAGACATTGGAAGGTCCCGCATTCGTCTGGTACAGCCAGCTCCATATCGGATTGGTGACCGGTTGGGAGGATCTCTGCCGGCAGTTCCTATACCAGTTCAGCTCCACCACACGGAAGACCAACATTGCATACCTCTTCATGTGAAAGCAATGGCCTAACGAGTGAGTCGCAGATTTCATCGCCTGGTGGAAGGGACTTACGTATTCCCTCGATATGCCACTGAATCAGGAGAAATTACTGACTATGTGTGTGGTGAACATAAAAATAGAGCTGGTACCCTCCCTAATTACCCAGAACTACCCTGGAGGGTTCAGAGATTTCTCAGATAAGTCTCAACGCCTTGAGGAGGCTCTGCAACAGGCTAGTCCGGAACGTTCGTTTCCCCCTATGATCCCAGCCAGGAGGATCGTCAGAGACGAACCCACCACGGTGGCCCAAATAGAAGCCCCTAGGTAGCTGGAATTACTTCCAGCGGCACCATCCCTGCAACCCCGCAGAGGTCCTCCACCTCAAGCACAGGCTCCTGCCCAGCATCGACCGCCTCAGAATCGACAGGTTCCCCTGCGCAATGCGCCACCTCCACCTAGGCGGGACAATCAGGAACGGCCTCCTCGGAAGGCCCCTCTGGCCCCTCGTCAGGGCCAGGCCCCCAGGGCCTCCTATCCGGAAATAAGGCACCAGACTTATTCTTTCAATGAAAATCAGGTCCCTGGCTACTTCTGAAGTGATCTAGAGCAAGGGATTGTGTGCCTGCCCGAGTGCAGAAGGCCGACAAAGGTGAATCTCACCGATCACCCCAACTACTGTCCTAATCATCAAATTTTGGGGCACACCTTCAACCAATTCTATGTGTTTAAAGACTGGATTCAAGACCAGGTCAACAAAAACATAGTCCGGTTGAGCCCGATACCAGCACAAGTGGCGGGTGTCTTTCCAGGGTCAGATATCGGCAGCGACAACGAAGGCGAGTGGAAATAGGTTCCCATCCGTGGATCCTAGAAATACGACGACTGGATGGCTCGAAAGACCGTCATCCATGCCCATGGTATCAACCGGGCACACCAAAAGCAGCCGGAACCTTCAGAAGAAGTATCAAGTACCTCTGCATCGCCTTCACAGTCGACCTCTTCCCAAAAGGGCAAGCAGCGACGACGCAAGAAGAAGCAATGCGCTCCATCGGTGCCGTCATCATCCCGCACTCTCGGTGACTTTATGCCCCCTGAAAAGTGGATTCCACCCAGAATCCTCCCGGTGGTGGATGACTCCTCGAGTGACAGTCAGGGGTACGCTTCAGTTAACACCCTGGAGCTGGTAAAGCCCTATATGACTCCTGACGAGGGGGAACGCCAGCCGAACCTCCCCAACGTTTCCAGCCGACATCAACGTCAGCGGAATCGCAACTGTACTGGTCATTGAGGTACGTCAGCAAGCACTTTCAACCAAGATGTGCATGCTACTGAGACTAGACAGCAGGCTCAGCACAGAGCTCAGCATGCACAACCCCATCTAACACCCTCAGCTCTACCTCCACCACCGTTTGTGCTACTAGATCAGGGAGAGCTACCTCGTTCATATCATAGTCAGTCTTTCCTGGATACAGGCCAGCCTCTACTGTTCGATCCTAGTCCGGCGACTACTCTCTAGGCTTCAACTAGTAGGCAGCAGGATGTACCCAGTACTAGCCGATCTCTGGTTCAACCGGCAGGACCCTCTATGCCTCCAAATGCCGAACGACCTGCTGTAGGCAGAGGTTCGCATTTGGCACGAATGTATGATGTCCTGAAGCACCTGTATGGCATTTCGGCAAGGCTTTCTATCCTTGAGGCCCTTCGCCTATCATCTGAAATGTGCGAGGCACTTGCCGAGGCCCTAAGGATCCCCCTCCAGTTTGAGACGAAGGTAGCAGCTGCAGAAGCCTTCCATACCGAGACAATTGAGAACGCCAAATGTTAGGCGGTTATCTCGTTCTCTGATGAAGATGAGGACCCTCCTATACAGGGGCATATTCGCCTGATGTACATCACTGGCACTTCAATGGTGTGGAAGTCCATCGCTACCTCGTTGACACGGGTTCTAGAATCAACCTAATTCCGACTCGGGCATTTCAAAAGCTAGGTCTGTCTGAAGGTAATTTAACTCCCTCTGACCTCAGAATCCAGGGGTACGACACAACCAAGCAAACCCTAGTCAGCAAGATCCACCTGAAGACTCAGTTTGGTGGCTTAATTGCTAGCACCGAGTTCATGGTCGTCTCTCAGGACACTGCCTACAATGCGTTGATGGGTAGGACATGGCTCCATCTGCATGTAGCGGTCCCTTCGCCGTATCACCAGTGCCTCAAATACTCACTCAACGGTCGAGTAGGCGTGCTCCAAGGAGATGCGTCTCCTTTTGCCTTTTGTGAGGCCCGCTGTTTGGATGCTGATTATTACAAGAGTAAGGATAAGCAAATCCTAGTAAGTGAGGATGAACCAGCCCCGGTCACATGTTATCCCTGGGCAACCATGGATGACGCCTACATCCTCCTGATCAACTGATTGGAGGCCACGACCCCCGACATGGGGCAATGCTTTGTTGTTTCGGGTACATAAGGAAGGCATGTTCTCATGTCCAAGCGACGGCAGAAAATCACCTCGTACTCCTACATCAACCAGGCTCAGGAGATCCCGGAACCTCCTACCCCTATATGGTACCAGAATGTCAGGCTTATGACAATGGAGGTGTGCCATACGTGTCTCTTCTGCCGGGCTGGAATCAACTGACTCAGGCCGACACGTCACCACTGCTTTGATATCATCAAATGTTGTCCCTTGGGCCGAAGTCCAGATGGGATAGGGTCGACTGCCTTCATTGCTATGGTCTCAATGGCGAGTGAGTCTCCTGATAGGATGACCACTGCTGCCCAAGCCGGCACCAGCTGCCCCTCAGACGTTGATAACCTAGAACTGTCTCCCGCCACGGGAAATCCCCCCACGAGTGGAGAGGAAGGCATGGAGAATGCTCCCCCCGCCTTTGAGGAAGGCGTCTCTACCATGGTTGATGAACTGGTACTGGTGAACCTTGGTAGCGAGGCAGATCTGAAACCCACATTGATCAGTGCAGCCATGTCCCCCGAGGAGCGGCAGCAGTACGTAGACTTCCTCAAACAACACCGTGACATGTTTTCCTGGAGTTACATTGAGATGCCAGGACTAGATCCCCAGGTATCCATTCACCGTCTGGGCCTCCCGGCAAACCATCGTGGGTTTAAGCAGCCTCCCAGGAAGATGTACCCTTCTCATGGTGCTATGGTTGAGGCCGAAGAAGACAAGATTATCAAATCCAACATCCTTAAGGAAGTCCAGTACCCCAAGTGGCTTGCCAACATTGTGCCAGTCAGGAAGAAGAATGGGCAGATTAGAGTCTGCATCGACTTCCGCGACCTTAATCGCCACTGCCCAAAGGATGACTTCCCACTCCCAGTGACGGAGTTATTGATTGATGCCACGACCAAGTTCCAAGCTCCCTCTTTCATGGATGGGTATTCTGGGTACAACCAGATCCGGATGGCCCCTGAGGAAGAGGAGTCTACTACCTTCAGGGCTCCCCAAGGTACCTTTTGCTACTAGGTTATGCCATTCGGCTTGAAAAATGTAGGTGCCACTTATCAGAGGGCCATGCACCACATATTCAACCCGATTCTCAGGACGCTGGTGGAATGATATGTAGATGACCTAGTGGTCAAATCATGTCAGCTCCAGGCCCTTCTCAATGACCTCGAGAAGGTGTTCGGTTTCCTCCGTTCCTGTCACCATAAGATGAACCCGTTGAAGTGTGCCTTCGGCATCACCTCTGGGAAGTTTCTATGGTTTTTTGTTAGATATCGAAGAATTAAGATTGACCCCGAGAAGATCAAGGCCATCATCCAAATGCCTCCCCCGAGAAACATTCGGGAACTTTGAGGCCTCTAAGGCCACTTAGACAATATATGCCAATTCATCGCGAATCTAGCCGGCATGTGTAATCCCTTTACCCGACTCATGAAGAAGGGCCCTGACTACGAATGGGATGAGGAGTGTCGGACCGCCTTCGAGGAAATCAAGCTGTATCTTCTCCAACCTCCGGTTTTGATGCCACCCGTCTTCGGAAAGCCGCTGATCCTTTACGTGACCGCCCTGGAAAGATCCCTCGGTGCATTGCTCACCTAAAAGAATAACGAGGGTACCGAGAACAGTCTCTACTATCTCAGCCGCATGCTTCTCGATACGGAGGTCAGATAATCCCCTATCGAAAAGAGCTGCCTTGCGCTCGTCTTCATCGTGCAGAAGTTGCGACATTACCTGCAGCACCATGAGGTGCAATTGGTCACCAGGGTAAACCCACTGAAGTACATCCTGAACCACCCCATGCTGACTGGCCGACTAGCACGGTGGGTGGTGATTCTCCAACAGTTTGATATCAGGTCCGTACCTCAGAAGGCCATTAAGGGACAGGCGCTGGAAGACTTTTTAGCTGCCCATCTGACCTCCGCAGATTAACTCATGGACCTGGATTTTCCTGATGAGACGATCCTCTCAGTCGATCATGTCATCCCGTGTTGGAAAATGCATTTTGTCGGTGCCTCCCGGAGCCCCACCGGTAGGAGGCTCAACGATCCTAAGCTCAATAGAGTGGGCCTGGGTATATTCTTCATTACCCCGGCGCAACCCGTCCTGCCATACTTGTTCTGGTTGTCAGAAGGATGTACGAACAATGAGGCAGAGTACCAAGCTCTCATCACCGGCCTCGAGTTGGCCCTTGAGATCCATGTGCCCCATATACATGTGAAAGGAGATTCCGAGATGGTAATCAAACAGGTTAATGGTGACTAGGTCGTCAGGAAGCCAGAACTTGTACCGTTGCTAGAGTACACCCTCCACCTAATGGCCCATTTCTCTTCTCAACTAGAGATTACCCATGTCCCACAGTCGTAGAACGGTCAAGCAGACGTCTTGGCTGGCTTAGCAATGTCGCTCGCAGAACCTGAGAAAGATGATTTGATCATACATGTGGCACACCGGAGAGTCATTGCCCCCGTCAACCAAGAGGACAATGATGGCCTACGGGTAAGTCATCTCATTGTCGGACCCTCTACTTCAGGGGTCCCAGGTTAGTCAGACACAATGGTTGAAGCCACTCCCGACCGGAGGGCACCTTTTGTCAAGTATCTCCAAAATGGTCGCCTCCCGGACGATCGGGCCGAGGGCGAGCGAATCCGACACCGCGTGCTGCAATTTACCCTCCAGAGCGGCCCTAGTCTTGAACATATCCTTTATAAGCGGAGCTTCGATGGTGCCATCCTCCGTTGCATTCAAGGAGTAGAGATTCTTCAAGTTATGCAAGAGGTTCACGCCAGTTCCTGTGGCGCCCATCAAGCTGGGCCGAAGCTATCCCATCAAATCCGTAGGTTGGGGTACATCTGGCCCTCTATGATCCACAATTGTATTGAGTATTCCAAGAGATGCCACGCGTACCAAGTTCACGCCAACTTGCTGCATCGGCCGTCGGAGCCCCTCCACCCCACCAAGTACTCTTGGCCATTTGCGGTATTGGGACTTGATGTAGTGTGACCATATCCACCGGCAACAGCCCGCCAGTGTAGGTTCATCCAGACTGCTACAGACTTGTTCTCCAAGTGGGCAGAGGTAGTTCCACTCAAAGAGGTCAAGGCCCGTTCCATCATCGACTTTGTGAGCTCCAATATTATCCACCGGTTTGGGGTCCCTCACGCCGTCCTCACCGATAACGGCACCAACTTCCGAGCGGCTGAACTGAAGAAATTGTATGCCAAGTACGACATTCGTTCGAACCATTCCTCCCGATACCACGCGCAGGCAAACAGACAGATTGAAGCGTTCAAAAAACCCCTCTCTAACATCCTGCAGAAGATGGTTGGTTAGAACAAGAAACGTTGGCTAGAAAATCTCCCCAACACCCTCTGGGCTTATCGGAGGACGACTCGTAACTCTGCTCAGGTGACCCCATATTCCCAGGTGTATGGAGCTGAGGCCGTCCTACCCATTGAGATCAAGCTTCCATCGTTACGCACTGCGGTCTATGAGCACCAGACATCAGATGAGGTAGCCGAAATCCATCTAGCTAAATTAGAAGCACTAGATGAGAGCCAGCTTCGTGCCCTGCACAATTTGGAAAGGCATCAGGATAAGATAGTGAGGGCTTTCGACAAGAAGGTTCATCTGCGCTCTTTTCTACAGGGAGACCTAGTACTGGCCCTTTGAGCACCAATGATTCCCGGTAGGAAACTGCCCATGTTATAACCCAATGGGAAGGGCCTTATATCATCCATAAGGTTTACCCCAATGGGGTGTACTCCTTGGTGACCATTGATGGAGAGCACATAACACCTCCCACCAATTCCAGGTTCCTCAAGCAGTACATTCCATGATCCTAGAGGGTCTCACATGACCTTAAACTGCAGGTTATTGTCCTACATGACCTTAAACTGCATGGTATAGTCCTGCACGACCATACAATGCATCTTTGTCATGCAAGACAATAAACTGCAAAATGGTCTGAGCTCTATGACCTTAAACTAAGATCTCCCCCCGTCCTTACTGCAGGACGTTAAACTGCAAGTCAGTCAGGACTTCCTGGCCGAGGTTCAGCCTCAGGCCCCTTGGCCTCCTCGGGCCCACGACCCCCGTCTTCACTGCGAGATGTTAAACCGCAAGCTGGTTAGGTCTCCCTGACCGCAGCCCGGCCTTAAGCCCCTTGGTTCTCCCCGACATACCCTCTTGTGGGATTGTACGGTATGGTGTGGGACTACGTCCTCATTCACCTCAGATTACATGTCGTACCTTACATATCCCAAAATGAGATGCATCCTCGTCACGCATGACATTAAACTACATCTCAAGAACTACGTGTGGATTGATTCTCATCTTAATGGGATACGTAGGAATGCTCGGATGCCTCGTCTTGAGCCCGTCCCCAAGATTTTCTCTTCCACTATCCCCCCTAGGAATAGTTTCCTTGGAGGATCTTTGTGTAGTGAGGAGTAGGCTTTATTAGCCCCGCTCATACAACTCCGCTCATACAAGGATCATAAGGGTTGCACCATGTGCCCACTCCCGTTCTTCTATCCTTCCACATCCTCGCCACATGATGCTAAACTGCATTGCCTTCAAGAAGTATGTATGGCTCGATTCCCATCCTAATGGGATACATAGGAACGCCCGGACATTTTGTCTGTTGGCCCAGCCCAGAAGCCAAAATCTTCCCCCCGGGTCAAGACATATGGCAGGGTGCACACTTTTGCCCCGACTCACATCGAGCAAGCCCCGACCCGGCTGCACGTCCCCCTTGGAGACGTTCTCCTCTTTCATGGATGGATACAGCTATGATCCACCCACTCCTTGAATGGGATTCCATCATTCTTGCACACCTAGAGGGACCCCCAAGAATGGCCTGGATACTACACCCAAGGGCTCTCATACCGATACGGGCCAACGCCCCTGAGGGTTTTCAAGCAACAAGCCGATACAAGTCCCGCGTTGCGAATATGGTCAACAGTCGACGCTCATTTGTTGCTCCCATATCAGGTCACCATAGGAACGCTGTGTTTCGAACATGGTCAATAGTGTCCTAGATCATCGGGTCCGCCCAGAGATGTCCCAAACATCGAGTGCAGTGATTCGTTCTACCCCATCCCGAAGTGACAAACTTCCCCCCGGGTGGTGCAAGTGGTCGGGCCCACGGCCCCGATTCCCCTATAAGGGGTGTACGATGTGGTGTGGGACTGTGTCCTCATTCATTTCGGGATCATGTACCATGTCATACGCCTTCCCTCACGAGGCCCAGCCTCAGGCCCCTTGGCCTCCTCAGGTCCCCGGCCCCCGTCCTCATGTAAGATGTTAAACTGAAAACCAGTCAGGCCTTCCTGACTAATGCCTGACCTTAGGCCCCTTGTCCTTCTCAAGCCCCTCCGCCCAACCTCTTACCCAGGGTGTACGGTATGGTGTGGGACTATGTCCTCATTCATGTCGGGATCATGTACCATGTCGTATGCCTTCCCTTACGAGGCCCAGCCTTCGGCCCCTTGGCCTCCTTGGGCCCCTGGCCCTCGTCCTCACTGCAAGATGTTAAACTACAAGCAGGTTAGGCCTTCCGGACCAATGCCTAACCATCAGGCCCCTTGACCTTTCCGGGCCTCGGCCCTGGTCCTCTATTATAGGAGTGTTGGTGTGGTGTGAGATTATTTCTTCATTCACGTTGCTTTATTCGTCATACGGTACACCTCCCTTTTTTGGGGGTATATTACTCCTATCCTCGTCTTATATGACGTTAAACTACATTTAGAGAACTAAGTGTGGCTTGATTCCCATCCTCATGGGATACGTAGGACCACCTGAATGTCAATGATTCGGGTCCAGCCCCATCTCTCGGGAATCATCGTCCCACCTTGGCCCCTTGGTCTACCCTTCTTCCATGGGAGGATTATATGGTGTGGTGTGGGACTACGTCCTCATTCACGTCGGTCTTGTAATGACCACGCCATATACTTCTCCTTCCTGAGCTGCTTCATCGACCCCTTTTTGGAGGTTCACCAATGTGCTCATGGGGACTCTGGTCTATTACCTGGAATGCCAAACTTTACTCGGACACATCCGCACCCGCTTTCCAGGCTTTGTGTACCCTTGCATCAGGGCTTCCATCATCTTTCACACCCATAGGGACCCCCATGAATGACCTGGATACTACGCCCAAGGGCTCTCCTACCATTACGGGCCAACGCCCTCGAGGGTTTCGGACAACAAATTGATAAAATCCCACGTTGCGAATATGGTCAGCGGTCGATGCTCGTTTGTTGTTCCCACCTCAGGCTAACGTGATATGGATGCTACATTTCCATTATGGTTAGTAGTTTTCCTCTCTCGCCATGCCAACCCATTAAGCCCAAAATGTCGGGTACACAATTCACACCCTTTCATCACTTCACTGTGTCCAAGTAGAGTCTCGGAACTCTTGGTAATTTTCCTCTGTGCACGTCTGCGCGTTGGGGAAACATGTCGCGTCAAAGGTGTCCTTCGGGGCTCTCTACCAGCTCCCATTTGATGGGCACTCCAAGTATTGCGATAAGGATGCACCCCCTTGTTTCCCACATCGAGTTTAACTCACGTGGGCTTAGGGATCGGGTTGACTTCTGTGCTAGCTTGGGAAGTTGTTACCATTCATTTTCCAAGCTCTAAGACCATAAACTAAGATCCGTCTAGAACTACATTCAGCTTGATTCACATCCTCATGGGATATGTAGGACCGCCCAGACACCCTATCTTCGGGTCCATCCCATTTAGGGAGCTAGTCCCTCCCCCATGTTTCACCTCTTACCTCTATGTAGGCCCCTCGTCCTAAGGTCTCCTTCTTTGAGTGGCATAAAATGCTATGTGGGATCATGTCTCCATCAATTGTGTTTTATAACACTGCGCACATTCCCCGCCTAGCATCGCCTCTGCTACGTCTGCGCTGTATGACGATAAAATGCATGCTCGGTCCTGTCACACGACCCTAAACTGTGACCTTATCGTCCTGACCGCACGACGAAAAACGGAACTACGTTGTGATGACCTCGTTATAGAGTACATAACGTTGGGTATTGGTCACATTCCATGCCATTTTTCAATGCCTATCACGGTTTGATTCTTGTGGCGACACCACGGCCTACTACTCTAGGCTTGTCCCTTCACACAAAAAAAAACCACTCAGCATAAAGAACAATCAAGGTTTATCAAATCCCGCTTCTTTAAGTGCAAGAGCCATGCCCACACTCCCCATTTCCCCAGGCACTAGTATCTTACCATGTCACCTTTCAGAACTACGTATGGCTTGATTCTCATCCTCATGAGATACGTAGGAGCGCCCGGGAACTTCTTCATGGGCCCAGCCTAACCATCATGTTCGGCCCCTCGACTCGAGCATTTCCCCAGAGAACGCATGGTATGTATGTCTTAGGTCCTCATTCACGTCAGGTTTTGTTACCGCCTTTCCATGCGTCCCCTGCTCCCTTTACCCATTCATGGTCCGAGCTCTAAGAACATAAACTAAGATCCATAAAGAACTATGTGAGGCTTGATTCTCATCCTTATGAGATACGTAGGAGCGCCCGGTCACTTCCCTGCATGCCAAGCCTAACTTTCACTTTTGGTCCCTTGACCCAAAACCTCTCCCAAGGGGGTCGTGCAGTGTGATATGGGATTATGTCCTCATTCACGTCGGGTTGTTCACCGCACCATACATACCCCCTATCCCCATTCACGCTAGGTTTTTGAGTTACTCCACCATGTTCCTCTTATGTTTTCTCCCTCTATCTAATATAACTCATTGTCGTATTCAAATGTGTTTCGACAAAGAGCCCGAAGTGTGGGATTTTCATACGGACATTCCTCTCGTCCCATGACTAAGCTTCGTGAGCTCTCTATTTGGATCCTCACCCTCTTCCACATCCAAAAGGACCCTTTGACAACATGGATACTAGGCTTAAGGTCTCTCCATGAATGCTGGACCTAAGGGCCCTCCAATCATTTCGGGCCAACATCCTTACGGATATCTGACAACATTTGTGACATGGTCCTGTGTCTCCAACATGGTCAATGGTCGACCCTCATTTGTCTGTCCCCATTCTAGGATAACGCGATATGGATGCTGGGTTTCTGCCATGGTCAACAGTTATCCTCCATCGTTACGCCACCATCATCGTGATCTAAATCTCGAGCGCCATGATTCACACATTTCCACTTCCTCATGTCCAAGTGGAATCCCATCATACTAGGCTCTTTCTCTTCGCGCATCTAGGTGCACTAAATGATCGTGTTAGTGTCATTGGGCTGGTATTCACCGAGCATCCCTTTTCCCTAACCTTCCCTTTTTTGTGTTGGGAACGTCCAACCACTACTTCTTGTTTTCCACACCGAGCATGGCTCATGTGGGCTTAGTAGTTTTGGCGGGATGTGTACCAACACGGCCGGGTTCCTCCTCGTCCCGCATGACGTTAAACTAAACATCCAGAACTACGTATGTCTTGATTCCCATCAACATGGGATACGTAGAGACACCCTGGTATTTTGACTAGGGTCCAGCCCACAAAAATCATTAATCCCATCCTTCCCCTTTCCGGCCCCCTGGCCGGACACCTCGCTAGAGAGGCCATGTCCCAAAGAAGGAAGGATCCATGACCAAACCAACGTGCCCATCTAGCGTACTCCCACCATGGTGGTGTAACTACCTAAGTGTTGGATTCTGTTTGGACAAACCATCACTCCATATTCCATGTTTTGTGTTCCCTTATTCGGACCCTCATCCCCTTTCATGTCTGACGGGACCCCCTAACGGCCTGGTCTTATGCCGCATCAGCTCACCTACCATCCTGGGCCAATGTTTCGGAAGGCTGGTCATGTTTGGAAGGACCCCCTAACTGTATGGATGTTCTACCTATGGTCCGCCAACTGTCTTGGGTCAACGTCCCGAAGGATTGACCAACAATATTTGTGACATGGTCCCATGTTTCGATCATGGTCAATGGTTGACCCTCATTTTTTTCCCCATTAGAGGCTAACACAGTAAGGATAACTCTTCTCCTCCATGGTTAACGGTTGTCCCTTATTGTCACCCCATCCCCACGGTGCTCTGAATCTTGGGCATTATAATTCACGCTTCCCGTTTCCGTCTTTTCGGACTGATTCTAGTGCCCCTGGTGTTGCACCATTTGTACATGAGGGCATGCCGAAGAAATGGTAATTTAGCTGTTCTGAAAAGTTCCTTCTCCGGTCAAGCCTCTCCCATCTTTCGGAAATCCTGACTGGTAATCCGAATCCTGGATGCCCGGAGCATGGTCTTCACTCCTATGTTAGGTGGGACGAGAAGGCAACTACCTCCTGTTTCTCACATCGGGCTCGACCCACATGGGCTTGGGGAATTATCGCCGAACGTCCCGCAGACATTGTAGGGATGTAACTAGGTGATTCAAACAGTGGAAATCGTGTGCGCTACGGCATTCAAAACAAAGAAGGAATAAATTGAAGCACGAAAGTACCAATAAAAGGTTTTTTGGTATGTTACAATACCCGGGGGTTGACTCCCCCCATGGACGAGTTGACCCCGTCAATAGAGCGTTGCAGATCCGCCACCCGTTTGCTTGTGGCGTCCAAGGCTTGATGTCACTTACTCAGCTCCCGCTCCTCCTCAGCAGTGGCGGGGCGCAGTTCGTCAACCTTGGCTCTGGCCCTCACTACCTTATCCTGAATGGAAGCCATCTTTCTGAAGTCCTGCCTCATAAGCTCCTCTGCATCTACCAGCTAGGCCTTCAACCGGGAGATCAGCTCAGATTGCGCATTCAGAGAGGCTGAGTTCTCATCCGCCCGGGTCTGCAGCTATTGGACCGCTCTTTCAGCCCCCCAGAGCTTCGTGACATTTGTCGCCTTCCTCCGCTGCCATCCCACGCTAAGCCCATGATCATGCTCCCGGATCTTCTCAGCCATGAGATCTCAGATGAGCGCGTGAGGACGTTGGGCATCCACTCCCCCAGTGCACAGTTCGTGTAGCCACGAGTGATGTATGTCCATTTCATCCAGCCACAGTGCTTCGGGGGTGCCCTTGATGAAGCGCGTGATTAGCTTCCACGACCAGCGGCGGACTATGTTGTTGTCGTCCCCATCGGAGGCCGTTTCATCCTAGTCTATGCGTTGGCAGGCTCATATGCAGGATACGCCTACAGGAAGTCCTCAGCGGGATCTGCATATAGCATTGAATCAGGCGCGATGTCTGGCGCCAAAACAGGCGCGACAAGAGTAGGGCCGGCCGACCGATTCTCTACATCGGATTTCACCTCAATGACCTCAGGCACGACCGTGCTAGTGGTCCCTCCAGTGATGATGTGTGTTGCAGCTTGAGGAGATTGGGGGATTATTTCCACCATCATAGGCATTCCCCTAGGGGGACGCCACCAGACATCATGACTAGCCTTTCCACAGCAGCCCACGCTAGTCGTAGAACTGTACCACAAAGGGGGACATAAACGTTAGTTGGAAAGGTCTACATATGACGACAAGGAAACTGGTAGAGGAAACATACGGAGATCGACCTCCTGGTGCTGCTCTCGAGCCAGTACCGATGGGACCCTGAGGCGAGGCCCTCCGTATACTTTTGGAAGGTCTGGAGATTCCGGGGGAGCCACCTCGGTTTCTTTGGTCCCACCAGACTCGGAACTGGACGCAGCCATAGGCGCGGGTTCTGAAGGTCCCACATCATCACCCGCCGAGGGGTGAGAACGAGGCCGGCGAACAAGTTCATACTGCATAGCTCAAACAACAGTGAGAAGTCCATAGTGTCCCAAGAACGGACCGTAAGGAAAGAAGTTTAGAATGCTACTTCGACAGCCTCTACAAAATCATTGGAATCTGAGCCTTGATCTCCGACCTCGCCCTCCTCCAATGGGCTCCTTCATCAAGCCTCATCCTCCCAAGAGGAGTCTTCTGACTCTTCATGCAGGGGGAAGCGCTCCCTCAGATCGGCAGCTCATGACTGTGGGGGGACCATTCGATTTAGCAGTACCCTCACCCGGTCTATCATTGGGCGAGGGACACCGCTGGAGTGAACGTAATCCTCCAGCTCATCCAGGTATTGCTCTGCCTCCGCCGGAGACGCCATGAAGCTGGCCCGGACTGGGCCTATGACCGGAAATTCCATCCCGAAGCGATTCAGGTGGGCCCATATCTCGGGTGGGCTGAGGAATTTCCGGCTGAAATCCCAAATGTCCCAGGCTTCCGGGAAGATGGCATCCTCTGCCATGTCGATATGATGTAGTCTCTTCCCCAAGGCCTGAGTGGATATCCTACGAAATCCCCTCAGTGGCTACCCCTCCGGATGGCCCGGCCCTTCCGAAATCACTGGATCTGCCACTGCTGCCGCACCCTCGGCCGGTACGAGTCTCGCCGCCATGGTAGCCCTGCTACCGCAAGAGGCCCTAGCTGCGCTCCGACCCCGACCTCGAGATAGAGGAGGCCCACCATCACTGAAGCAAATAGTTGGCTTCTTCAGCATCTCCCCTGGGTAATCAGATTCCCAACTAATGGCATACTCCCTCACCAACCCGAAAGCGGTGTTGGATGGGGGAAATGCAATTTGCATCTTCCCATATTCTCGTGTGAACATAAGCCACAACTGCCTCATCACACACGGGAGTTCCTCGTGACGCACCTCCAAGTAGACCTGCGGGGTTAGCTGTTGGAGGCACCGAAACTGCCTCACAAACCGATGCGGGGTGTACGGTTCGCAGAGTGGCTCATGATCCACTTGTGCCACCAAAACTGCACCTCAAAAGGCCAGGAGGTAAGCCTGATGTTCCTCCATTCGCCGCCCGTCGTCAGTAAGTATCCCTATCGACAATGGGAAGGGGTTGAAATTAAACTCATCCGCCCTCCACACCCGATTCAGCACCATCGGCACGGTTAGTTTGAACGGGAAGCTCCTGACCGCATTCAGGATGGAGGGGCGGAAGTTTGATCCCGACGACAAAATAGGTTTTGGATACACATAAATCCCCCTAATGTGCTCTGCGATCCACCCATATAGGAGGGGCAAGGGCCCACAAATCCTTGGCGGCTTCTTGCCCTCACTAATGTGCCGCAGCATTCTGTACAGTTTGGCAAGCATTGGAATCCTCAGATTGACCCGCTGACCCCTGGAAAACATGGACGCCATGATAAATGAGTTGGGCCGCACCCCCATGCTTGTATCCCTCACTGGTAGGATCCAACCACAGATGAGAACCGCGATGAACGCCGCCAGCCTGACTATCGGCGGTTGTTCAGTGCTGATACTGAAACCCCAAGTCTTCCATTGGATGTCCTCCAAGTCCTGCCAATACATGTGCCCCTTACCCCGTTGGGCCGCCCTCGAACAAGTTCGAGGCCTCGGAGGGAACTCTTGACTCTCTGGGAAATTCAAGAATCACTTGAACCATCTCATAAAGTGGACATCCCTCGCTGCCTCCTTCTCCTCTCCAGGGAAGAGTGCCATGAGCACTGACGCCATTCGCGGCATTTGCACTGTATCCTCCCATACGCTCATGATGGGGAGGAACACATCATACATGGCCCCCAAGATCGGAACCTCAAAAATTTGGTGGACATCCCACAGGCTGATGCCCACCTCCCTGTGATGCAGGTTAAAGGAATTGGTCCTAGACGACCATCTTCTCACCAATTCTGGCATCAGTTGTTTCAGTTGGTAAATGTGGAATTGGGAGGCCCATGCCGCCTCATGTAACCCCACTCTCCTGAGCTCGGCCCCAAACTCCTAGCATGAGGCGACTACCCAGTAGGCCCAGGCCAGTCATCAGTAATGTTGCCGCCCTGGCGCAGGTCCCACTCATCAGAACATCCCTTCTTCGAATCCTATAGAGCCGCCCTCATCATGGTACGGCAGAGAGGAGGGGACGTCTCCGGTTGTAGCGGATTCCCGTCAATATCATTCACATGGTTGTAGAGATAGTCATAGGTGAAGGGTGTGCAGTCCTCTTGTGCATGACCATCGGCCGCCCTGAACCATTGGTGCTGACATGGTGTTCTCTTGAACCAGCACGCTAGTTAGTCCCTACTCGCCTCAGGGATGAAGACGTCATCCCTCAACCCAAATCCGTACAATGGCAGCTTCTTACACTGCGAATAATTCTTCTGACCCTCCGATAGCAGATCTGTCTAAGAATCATGGTCCGAGTGGCTGCGGACCATCTCCCCAAGGCCTGGACAGTTGGCCATCTCATCTGGATGGGCGGCGTCTGCAATCACCCCCAATACAGCTTCTCGATGGGCCATTTCAGTTCCAGCACTCAAAAAGATTTTTTTTCAGAATGGATCGCGAATATGGATCGCGAAGACGGATCGCGAAGGTCGGTCGTGAAACCAAGCCATGGAGTCTGGCCTAGGCCGGTAAACAGGAGTTCGCTTGGCATGGTCGCAGAGTCAGAGACCCGCGGTTCACCTCGAAGCTCGATTCGTGGAGAGCAGGCGTGGAGTACGCGGAGCTTCATGAAATCGAGAGCAAAAAAAGACTAGGAAGTCTCATGAAGACAAAATAGGTCGACCCCCTATTTATAGGCGGCGACCCTAGAGCATCGCGGCGCGCCCCACCCACGCGGAGCATCGTGGCGCTTCCGGATCCGTGGCCCCCGTCAGCACTGCGGGCCCTTTTCATGAAGTCGCATCGTGAACCACCGACAATTTTTGCGATTTTACCTCAGACTTCGACCCTGCACCCTCCGTGGCTCCAAGTCTGAGGGGGGAATTTGTAGGCGTCAAAATATTGCACGAATGAAAGGGACAAAAAAGACGGCCCGAACGCTGCCTCGCGAAGCACCAACGCGAAGCACCCCGGGCATCGCGGGTGCGAAGCTCCGGAGGCGGTAACTCTCCGTGAACGAGTTTGACGTTCGCGAGCCCGCCGTGAAGCTCCGGAGGTGGTAACTCTCCACGACCGAGTTTGACGTTCGCGAGCCCATCGCGAAGCTCCGGAGGCGGTAACTCTCCGCATCTCAGTTTGACGTTCGTGAGCCCGCCGCGAAGCTCCGGAGGTGGTAACTCTCTGCGACCAACTGTGATGTTCGCGAGCGCGCCGCGAGGCACCTGAGGCGGCGCGCGAGTTCTACTTCACGGCGCCCCTTGCCTATAAATATTGGGCTCCCCCTGAGTCTTGAAGATGGACAATCCGACCTTTCAGCTTCTCCTCTCCAAAATCACGAAGCACTCATTGCCCCCAGGAATCATGAGCTCCGCGAGGTACTTCTACTTCGCGTGACGCCTTCGCTTTGACTCGTTTTGAGACCCTCTTCCGAGAGGGATGCCCTTCATGAAGCTCAAGGGAATTCGCAAAGGAGGGGGATTCCCAAGGGAACCTGGGCAGTCGCGGAGCGTTTATGCTTCACGAAACACCCAACCTGTACTAGTGATCCCTATGCTAAGGTAGGATCACTACACATCGCGAAGCACACTGCTTCGCAGCACCCTGCCATGTGAGGCACCTCTTCTTCGCGAGGCAGTGCTCCGCGAATACTGTTCCACTTCGCGAAGCACCCTCCACTCAAACTTATGCCCTATGCTAATGCTAAGGCACTCCGCTTCGCGAAGCACACTCCTTAGTTTGGAAATTCCACTTTCCGTGCGACCCTCCAGGTATGCACGATGTAATTTCAAATTCTCATAGACAATACCACTCGTAGCGTTGCTTCGCCTAATGCCTCTTCTCATATGCACGCTAACGGCTATTGCTTCTTCGCATAGCCACGCTAACGTGGACCCCTCGATTGTTCACTCCACAACCCCCCTTGACCATGGCCTTACTGGTACCATCCCTCCCCCATAGAGCAAAGGGTACCAGTTATGTAAGTCCTAGGGGTGTGGAGTAAACCCGCCTCGTCTGAGCTGCAGGATGTTAAACATCCAAGCACCACGTCCTCAACACATGACGTTAAACTGTGACCCGACCTCGTGCTTCGCACGAAGGGTCCCCCCCATCTCGAACATTTTTTACGCCACTCGTCTCCACGGGTGTGGAATCACCCATCCACAAGGGATGATATCCTCCTTATTGGAGCGGCATATGTTCTCAGGAGAATGGCGACCCTAGTTCGCCAACGGATGGCTGCACCCCTGCATCTCCATACTTCCCCACTACCAAGGTCAGTGGAGGGCATGATAGGGAATGAGGCACCTCCCATAATTGGTCCCAAATCCCTCTTTTTCTGCGCTCTGTCGCACTTCGGGCCTCCATCCTGGAGTAAGTCCCAACACTAATGGGCTGCCTAATGTGTAAGCCCCTCTTCGCTTCTCACGGATGCACCCTTCATGGCGTGATCGCCAGGTCCCTGCTGCCTCTTGTTTCTCACATCGAGCATGACTCACGTGGGCTTAGATATGGCATTGGCCATGACAATACCTCATCCAACATGACGTTAAACTGCATGCCCTTGTCCAGCATGACAGTAAACTACATTCCCACGTCCGGCGTGACGTTAAACTGTATGCCCCCATCCCGCATGACAATAAACTGCACACCCATTTGAACTACGAGGTCTTTGATCCATGTCAAGGAATGGTATGTAGGAAGCCTCCACGAGGTTCAAGCCCACCCGTCATCCAATTCACGTCGAGTTCTACCTTCATCCAGCATGACGTTAAACTGCATTCTAGTTCGACGGCAAGACATTTTCACCACCCGAACTACGAGGACTTTGATCCATGTCATGGCATGGTATGTAGGAAGCCTCCCTGAGGTTCAAGACCAAAAATCATTGGCCCAAACCATCTCCTTGTCGGTGTGCCAAGCCCCCATTTTCTCCCGAACTACGAGGACTTTGATCCATGTCAAGGCATGGTACGTAGGAAGCCTTCACGAGGTTCAAGCCCACCACAAGTGGACCCCCCCCCCCCCCGAGTTCACCTTCACGTCGTTTTGCCAATGAGGCCCCCTACAAACTACGAGGACTTTGATCCATGTCATGGCATGGTACGTAAGAAGCCTCCACGAGGTTCAAGCCCACCGCCCGTCGTTTATTCACGTCAGGTTTCACTCTCGTCCAGCATGACGTTAAACTGCATCCCAGTCCAACAGCAAGCCGTTGTGACCATCCCGAACTATGAGGACATAGATCCATGTTAAGGCGTGATACTTAGGAGGCCTCACGAGGTTCCATCCCATCTCCCATTGGACCAAGGTCCCTCATTTACGTCGGTTCTCCAACACCCACTGCCATTTTGAACTACGAGGTCTTTGATCCATGTCAAGGCATGGTACGTAGGAAGCCTTCAAGAGGTTCAAGCCCACCACTAGTGGACACCTAGGTCTACTTTCACGTCGGTTCACCGATGAAACCCTTTAAAATACGGGGTCTTTGATCCATGTCAAGGCATGGTACATAAAAAGCCTTCCCGAGGTTCAAGCCTGTCTCTCATCGGACCAAGGTCCACTTTCAAGTCAGTTTGCTGACGATGCCCATCGGACAAAGGTCCACCTTTACGTTGGTTCACTGAAGACATCCATCGTGCCAAGGTCCACCATTATTTCGGCTCGCCGGCACTATTCTAAACTACGTGGACTTTGATTCCCTGCCACAGGGATATGTAGGAGGTCTCTTCGAGGCTCATTCCCAACTTCACCTTCGCCCTTGCGATGGTCCCTTGACATTCCCCTCCCCACTTCATTCATCCATCCATCCGCTCCTATTCACAGCTGTCCATAGGCTGGTCCTGGTATCGGCACCCCTTCAAGGGAAATCCCTCAACCCGATCCATTCTAGCTAAGGCTCTGATCGGGCTGATCCGTCTCCGCTGGACGTTAAACTCGTGGCATACCCTGTGTTAAAAACAGGAAGCTGAGGAAAACCTCAGACATATGTCTCTGAAATATAATTCCCCACGCTCAATGTGGGATACCTCGGGTTTCCACGCCCTCGAGAATCCCTGTGACCAGGGATAATAGACAGACATGCCAGGTCCCCAGCATCCAGACACGCTACTGATGCCTCAACGTGACTACTCCTCCGACTGCAGGTTTCTACCCTGACCGGACCCTTTGGAATGTCCCGAGAGAAGCAGTGTAATTAACCGGAGTCCATGGAAACATGGCACTGGGAAGAGTTTCACGAACAACGTATTAAATCTATGAGGGTGACCCGGACTAGGTGATCAGTTCTGAGGAGGAATCCACAGAAGAATGAACTGGCATCCCATCATCCTGTTTCGATCAAGGAGCAGACGTCCCTGAATAAGGAGTGAATGTCGCCCGCCTTTGGAAAGCGGGAATGTGGGGCAACAACTTAGCGCGTCCTCCTCCACAGACGGATGGATGCGCGCGCCCCGGCGAAAGCATCAGAACAATTATGCACTAGTGAATGTCATTAACACCACTACAAAAGACCTTATAGAAAATGAGTCCAGTTCATAGGAATCAGAAGATGAAGTTAATGTCTATAATATGGTACACACTATGGAAAATGAAAAAGGTGTGCATACCCAAAATCAGAGGTTACCCAGAATCTAGGTATTCCTTCAAATAATAAACTCCCACCCCTATGAAAGACATCTATCAAGGGGAAAGGAAAAAAGTCAGATTGCATCTCACATTTCCACTATATAAGGTCAATCTCTTTCACTTGAAAAGATATTTGTATAAAAAGAATAGGAAATTAAAGAGTTTAAAAGACTTAATACAGAGTTACTGTGAAGCAGTATTTCTGCTAAATGTAATCCCCAAGAAGGTCCTCAACATACATATTATATAGGAGCTCCTCAACAAAGATGATTTTTAGTAACTACAGATGTTGATAATTTGTTCCCTAGACTATCTACAGAATCAAGGGAAGATGAGACACATCTTGATAGTCCTATTCCCATGGGTTGTCCAAGGAAAATATCAGCACCACCATCAGTGGTTTTTTTTATCATTGAACCTTCTCAATCTACAGTTCCTATACCTACAAAGGTTCCAGTTCATCCAGATGTTCCTCAAATTATTTTGAATATAATTGAAGAACTAACAACTTGATTAAAAGATATGGTGGAATGACTTGCAATAGTCCATCTAGAAAAGATAGCTTACCCTGAATGGGTGGATGCAATTACACCCCCGCCAAATTTTTTGAATACCACATTCCCAATATTCAATGGTTAGAGAGATCTAGAACAATACTTGACACATTTTCTTTATCTTTGTGATCTCATGAAGGTAACTCATCGACAACAAGAATCAGTAATGTTTAGGTGTTTTGTGCATTCATTACAGGGAAAAGCTTTTTTCTGGTATACAAGTTTAGAATCTCAATCGGTTACTGGATAAGAAGATCTCCATAATAAATTCATTCTTTAATTTAGCTCAATTATTCCAAAGACAAAAACTTTTGATCTTAACAATTGTAAAAAAATGGAGAATGAAAGAGTTTCTAATTTCTTTCCATAATGGAAAGGATTAACATATTCCTTAATTCTAGCACACCCTAAAGAAGAGTTTCTGTAAATTTGTGTGGTTGTGGGATGAGTTATGAAAACCATTGATCCCTATAAAATACACAGGTGGGTTTTGATACCTTACATCAATCACTCAACAAATAGAGGACTCTATTATAGAAATAATGATAAAACTCATACAATTCCATCAGCTCTAGGGAGGAGGATAAGAAAGGCAGAAGATTATAAAGTTAAACTCAAGCAAGAACATGTACCTACAACTATATCAAGACCTTCATCATATCAAAGGGATACACCTCTTGAACATTAGTAGTAATGAAATCCTCATCAAGATGATCAAATAGGTCAAAGGAATAAATAGTTTGGGGAATTAAAAAACAAAGGTCATTCTCTACGGAATGAACAAGTTTTTGGTTACTTCATCTCATCTTTGGAAAACAATTTGGTTCAGTTTCCAAGGATGAATAAACAAAATAAAGAAAAAGATGAAGGTATTCTATATTATTTTCCCTTCACCAAATGTTCAGGCATCCCATCCAAGAATGTTTTGTTTTCACGGACATTCTGTAAAATATGGTAGACTCTGGACAAGTGAAACTGAAAAGCTCATCAACTCAAGTAACATGTGTTACTACTACCAATCTAGAGGAAGAGGGAGAATGACAAGATGTCAAAAGAAAAATTGTGCAAAAATATGATGATTGCGTGATCAGAAAGATGATTAATGGGACTCATGTCATTTTGCGAACACAATTGAAACAACCGATTGTGTCTTCTTCCAGTCCTACAACAACAAAACCATATTCATCAAAAGGTCGCTACTCAAAGAATCAAAGTGTTTATAAGGACAAATAGCAGACAGAAGAAGATGAGCTCATGTTAAGGCCAAAGTTTTCCTTGACCCCAGCTGATTTCATACCATCTATTTCAAAAACACAGGCACTGCCCCACCAAATGAAAAAACAATTAACCCTTCAAGAAGAATCTTTAACAAATGAATAATTGATCTTTGGTTCTTTCAAAGTTATCCATTTAATTGATCCATATTTCAATGTTGGTTCCTATAATAATGAGTCAAAATTCTTTATACCTAATTGGGGAACCAAAAGAAGAAGCCAAGGTTGAGGATACAGGGGATGACATGGGAATTATAGAAACCACCATTTAAACTCTACCCCTACATGAACCATATATGTGGCAGAAACTCATAGAAGATCCCCTCAGTGAGCTCAATAGAAAAAATGAGTTTCTTCCATGAAAGATAGGTTTGGATCTGACATAATTATATTGGAATACTAATTAGAGGTCAGACCATCTTCTTCTCAGCAAGTGAATTGATCTTGTTAGTCTTATCTATCAAAGCCAAGAGTATTTCCATCTTCTTCTCTCACATAGGATACGGCTACATCAGAAGCACCAACTTCTAAAGCACCTGCAAAACTACATCTCCATGTTGGGGAACACATACCTTTGGACCAAAAGTTTTATGTCTTGAAAAAATTGGCCCAAGTACCATCCATGTTATCAATTCTCGATTCATTGAATCTTTCAAAAGACCTTCTAGAAGTACTTATTCTGGCTTTGTCAAGTCCTCAAGAATTTGAAACCGAATTTGCTGCTTCTGAGATTTACCATATAGAGGATGATCCCGTAGAATGTCATGCAGTCATATATTTTATAGATGGGGATGAAGATGATATTGTACAAGGACATATTAGACCCCTGTATTTGTCTGGAAAAGAAAATGATGTTGACATCTGACGAGCCATCATTTAAATTGGCTCTGGAGTCAACCTCATTCTTATTCATACAGTTCCTCGATTGGGCCTGATTGAATATGAATTATATCCTTTGACTTTAGTGTTTCTATATTATGATAAGAATGATCAAGAACCTTTGGGTGAGATTACACTTAGAACTCAACTTGGAGATCCTGTGTCTAATTCAGATTTCATGGTTGTTCGTCAGGACACAACCTTCAATATTTTTCTTGCAAAGCCTTAGATGCATCAACATGCTCCCATACCTTCTTCGTGCCACCAATGTCTTAAGTACTATTTCAATGGTAAAATAGGGATATTTTATTGTAACAAGGATCCAGTAAGAATGTGTTAATCTCAATACATTGAGGTAGAGTTTTGTCACACAAAAGGAAATAATTACATAACAAAAGAAATAACCATAGTAAATGCACTGAATTGAATGGAAAAGAACACAGAAAATCCATTCATACATTTGAGTACAGATTATTTGTTACCTATTAATCACATTGAAAATGTAAACCCAAATCCAATAACTCGTCAAATAACTTCTATAATGTAATTCGCGACAATTGAGCCTCACAACACGGGAGAAACTATTGATCTACCATGCAATGATGGAAGACTAAATGGAGATGTTTTCATTTCATCTATTGAACTAAAACAAGCCTCTACTTCATCAATCAGATTAGAATAAATTTTATCAATTATAGAGTAAAACAAATATGTTGATTCTCAATCCATTATTCCCTCTTTATTACCACAGGAAGACCCTTCGTCATTAGTAGGGTCAGCTATGGTGCCCTCTTCTTCAGGATATTCAAATACTGACTTCCCCTGTAACTATGGTTCTTTTTACTCATAATCAACTATTAATGTGTAAATAGAAGTGGTAACATGTAATTAAGAAGAAGAGGAATATCTTGGGGATGCTCCTCTATCATTTGAGGAAGGGGTCTCTACCATCGTGGATGAGCTCAGTGAAATAAATTGTTGTATAGAAGAAGATCCATGCCCTACTCTAATTAGTGTACCCATGACCTATAAAGAGTAAGAGGTGTATACTTAATTTATAAAGAAACATAGATATATATTTTCTTGGAATTATACAGAAATTCCAGGACATAATCCTGATGTAGCCACCCAACATTTGGGTTTTCCAGAATAACATCGTGGATTCAAGCAAGAATCAAGAAGAACACACCCAACACATGCTTCTAAAATTGAAGCTGAAGTTGATAAGCTTGTAAAGACTAATTTTTTCATATATGTTCAATATCCAAAATGTCATGCCAAAATTGTCCCAATGAAAAAGAAGAATTGTAAAATTAGAGTTTTCGTTGAATTTAATGAATTAACTGACAGTCTCCTAAAGATGATTCCCAGTTCCAATTACAGAACTTTTAATTGATGGAACAACTAGTTATAATGAACTTTACTTCATGTATGGCTACTCTGGTTATCATCAAATCCATATGTCCCTAGATGATGAAGAATCTACAGCCTTCAGAGCCCCACAAGGTGTTTTTTCTATTGGGTAATTCTCTTTGGCATAAAGAAAGCAGGCGCAACATACCAAGGTACCATGCACCATATCTTAAAGCCCTTCTTAGGGAAACTTGTTGCATGTTTTGTGGATGATTTTGTGGTAAAATCCATACAATTTTCTAATCACATGGTTGATTTGGAGACCATATTCTATAAACATTAGCAACACAATTTGAAGATTAAACCCTTGAAATTTCCTTTCGAGGTAACCTCATGAATGTTCCTTGGCTTCGTTGTACGACATTTTGGTATTGAAGTTGATAATGTGAAAAAAAAAAATCCATGGTATGTAAACTCCTCAAAATTTGAAATAATTAAGAAGACTACACTAACACATAGCCTATATTTGGCGCATTATCGCTAATTTGGCAGGAAAGTGTTTTCCCTTCACCAGATTAATGAAGAAGGGAGTCACCTACCAATGGAATGAAGACTGTCAAGAAGTATTTGATACCCTCAATAAATATCTCTTGAGTCCACTAGTATTAATGCCACATATTGAAGGAAGACCACATATTCTCTACATGACATCTTTAGAGTGATCATTGGGTGCCTTCCTTGCTCAAAAAAAGGATATTGGGAATGAAAACATCCTCCACTATCTTAGTCGAACTATGATTGATGTAGAAACATAATATTAAAGTATTTAAAAGTTTTTCCTTGCATTAATTTTTGTAGTTCAAAAATTAAGGCTCTACCTGCAACATCATGAGGTTCAATTGGTATCCCGCAATATCCCGCATAAATTTATACTTAGTCGTGCTTTCTTACAAGGTGGATGGCATGGTGGGTAGTTATTTTGCAACAGTTTTATATCTATTTTGTGCCTCAAAATAAAATAAAAGTCCATGATCTAGATGACTTCCTTGATGATAATCCATTTGGAGAAGATACATCCTTAAATACTAAACATCCTGATGAAGAAGTCTTCTCTATTAATGATAATTCCCAAACAAGGGAAATGTACATTGATGGTTCTTCTAGAAGTATAATAGGGAAGATAATGGAAAACCCATACTAAACAAAGTTGGGTTTGGAATTTTACCTATTTCCCTATAAAAGGTAGTGTTTCCTTATTCATTCCTATTGTCAAAAGGTGGAACCAACAATGAGTTGGTGGATCATGCTCTCAACGCAGGTTTTGGAATTAGCACTTCAGGTGAAAATGAATCACTTGAAGGTAAAAGGTGATTCAGAATTGGTAATCAAGCAAATAAATGTAGAATATTCTATCATAAAAGTAGAGTTAATCCCTTTGTATGATTATGTGAGAGGGTTAATGGCTGAATTTCCGTCAGTTCTGACATTGTATTATGTCCAACTATAACAAAATTCCCAAGAAGATACACTGGATAATGCAGATATTGTCTTGGAAGATCCAAATCAAGATGAGACAGTCATTAGTATAGCCAATCTTCATGTGGTATCACCATTTGTTCAAACCCGAATGGAGGAACTTAATGAAATTATCCCTATTTCTTAGCCATATGGTCATACCACGGGATGGATAATATTCATCATGAAATATCTTCAGAATGAAGTTCTTCAACCAAATAAGGCTGACAATGAACGGATCTGACGATGAGAAGAAAATTTTACTCTTTCTGATAGTCCAGAAAACCAAAACATCCTCTAAAAGTGAGGGTTTGATGGAATCCTCTCTAGATGTATTGATGGAGAAGAGACTGCAGCTTTAATGAAGGTACATTTAGAAGCTTGTTGTGCCCAGTAGTCTAGGCACAGACTCTCTAATTAGATTCTAAGGCTTGGAAACTTTTGGCCTTCAATGATGTAGGATTTCACAGATTTCACTAAAATATGTCATCCCATCCAAGTTTATTCCAACTTCATCCATCAACCCCTGGAGTTGATAAACATAGCTAAATACTCCTCTCCATTTTCCATATGGGTAATTGATCTAGTAGGACCTTATCCCCCAGCTACAACTAAGCAGTTCAAGTATATCCTTACTACTAATGACTTATTTTCTAAATGGGCCAAGGAAATACCTATCAAAGAAGTCGGTGCCAAAATCATTGTTAGTTTTGTCAAAACAAATATCATCACCGGATTTCGTGTTCCTCATACTATATTGATGGAAAATGGCACCAAAATTTTTTCAATTGAGGTAAAAAAGTTAAATCAGCAGCATAATATCAAATCCAACCAACCATCTTGCTATCATGTGGTAGTCAATAGATAGATAGAGGTCTTTAACAAGACCCTATAAAATATACTTCTATTAAATGGTGGATATGGATAAGAAATCAAGGCATGATAAAACTTTCAAGGATATATGGGATTATTGGACCACTAATCGTAATGCCACCCAAGAAACTCCTTATTTATTGATATATGGAACAGAAGCAGTTTTACCTATTGAAATGCAATTTCATTTACTCAGAGTTGCAATATGTGATCATTTGTCTACAGATGAGAGGTCTCAGAAATGATTCAATGAGTTGTAATGATTAGACCATAAAATATTGCATACTCTTCATCATTTAGAAGTCTATCAGAATATAATTTTGTGAGCTTTTAAGATGAATGTTCTCCGCCATTCATTTCTTCAAGGAGAATTTATATTGGTCCTTAGGACTCCAATGATACCAGGGAAGAGACCACCAAATATTGATCCAATGTGGGAAGGACCTTATTCCATAAATAAGGTTTATTGAAATGGATCTTATACCATAATCTAAATGGATGAAGAGCTTGTTACAAATCCAACCAATGTGAGATTCATAAAGAAACAGTTTGTGTAGTTGTACAAATTTCCTTGTTACAAGACTAAAAACTGCATAGCCCCCATGTCCTCACTGCAATACTAAAAACTACAGTGTATAACGTCCTATTTTGAAGACATTAAACTTGATGAAAACCATAATTGTCCATGTTTCATGATGTTAAAATGTGTAATATCTACCTCTTTATTGCATGATGTTGAACTATGTGACATCATTTGCACTCGTTGCATGAAATTAACAGTACAATTAATGTTTTATCTATTTGACATTAAAATTTCCACAATAAAACATCATTGACATCATCTTTACTCCTTAGTAGTGCATGAGTCCCTCTATTTACCATGTCGGAGTCATATCTTAATAAGAACCTTGTTTAAATAACTATGTATGGATTGATTCTCATTTTCAAAGAGATACGTAGAGATGCCTAAATCTCCAACTTTGGGCACAGTGATAGTCCCAAAATCTTTTATTTTCTTTTCTCCTCTTGTATATGAATCAGATCTATACAATGTGTTTCCTTAAGATACATGATTTGGTTCTTATAACATATTATGTCTTACGATTTACCATTCTCTCATAACAAGTCAAAATCTCCCATTCTTCATGTTAAACTCGATTAGTATGAGGAATTATTGTTTAAAGAATAGTGTACATCTTGATTATCATCTATTAGAGATATGTAAGAGCCTAGATCTCCAATCTTGGGCCCATCCATGATAAAAAACCTTTTATGATTTTTATAAGAATCAAACCTACATAGGTAATGTTTTAAGAACTACATATGGATTGATTCTTTCTCTTAGCTGGAAATCCTTTTTTTTGATTTTCAAAAGCCGGTTTAATGGGTTCCGGTGCCCAAGCGTACAACCACAACAAGAAACCCAGAAACAGCAATCAACACACTAAAAACATTAGTAAAAATCATCATATGCGTACTCCTCTCCGCATCCCCTGCCAGACTCATCTTCTCCAGTGGCCAAGGCTGTTTCCCAACCTGGTGTCCTCCAATACTGAGGACTTTGCACCCGATTCCTGAGAAGTTCCAGAACCGGGTCTGGTGAAATCCTTTCAGCCACAATGTTGTTCGCAAAAGACACAGCGACCTTGCCTTTCTTCCTAGATGCTGAACGAGTCTGCATCGGCCGCGGGAGACAGGAGACTTTCTCTTATCAAGATAGGAAGTGACAATTGGGTTTTATCTCTTAGTAAAGCTACAATAAGTCTTTCTTTTCACATTGGTTCACCTTGTCCTTACTACATGACGATAAACTATATGGAAATATAATACCAATATTATTCGCATGGGTCACCCTTGTGTTATAGAATAAACTCTGACTGCTCATTGTTTCTCACACCGATCATAGCTCGCATGGAATTATGAATTGGGTAAAAGGAATCATTATATAAATATGGTGTCTAAATTTATTGTGGAATTAAAAATGTCCTCACAACATTATCTAAAACTACACAGTACAACGTCCTCACTGTATGACCTAAAATTGCACAGTCTAATGTCCTCAGTGCATGACCTAAAACTGCATTGTACAATTTCCTCATTGCATGACTTAAAACTGCACATCATAATATTAATTCAGAGGAAAAAAAGAAAGTCTCCATTTTACATATGAGTCAGATCTATGTAAAGGACGTCAAAATCATGGACAATATTAGTTCAAATATTTCTCATATGCTTTGGGAATAACCCCCTTCCATAATACACACACTTACTTTTGAATGTTTCCAGATATTCATAATATTTCTTATGGTTTCTGGTGATAGAGTTTCTAATACCTAAGAACTCTTTTCACTGACTATGTAGAAAATGCCCTTAGGTGCCCTTGCATAAGTTTCCGACATAATGGGCCTGTCAATCAGAAGATTCCATTATTTGGTTATGCAGCATATGCCTCTATTGGACATTCATAATACAGCCCCCATAAAGGGTTTTTAAAATAATGGTAACTTCTTTCATGGTTATAGTATCTTTTTCCTCTTCAAACATTGATGACAATATATAAGAAACAGTCATTCATGTATACTTTTCCCTTTACCATTATCCCAATCTGGAAGTCTTCAAGGCTATAGTTTAGACATTTCCCTTACCATGCATTCAAAATAATATAAAATAACCATGGAATCACTTGTCCACATATCATATGTTGTTTCATTTTCTAGTCATAATTGTATGACCTTAAACTACAAGAAACCATAACTCCTACATTTGGGTCTGACCTTCGTAGGAATAATATTTCTTCGATTCTTTGGAAATATTGGTTGGAAATACCCTTTCCCTATTCAGATACCATTTCCCTATATACCAAACTCTGAGTTTTGGAAAATGTGAATCTCCATAAGCTTTCATTATCATTTAGCAATAGAATGTCAAACAATAAATATCTCTTTTGACTAACTATGAAGCACATGCCCTTAGGTGGTCTTGCATAATTTGGCCAAATTATGGGCATGTAAGTTAAAATATTATATTATTTAGCTATGTAGCATTTTCCTCAGTTGTCCCTACTTAACACAACACCATAAAGGGTTTTTCAAATAATGGTAACTTCGTTCTTGTAAAATATTTCATCTTTGATTTTATCCCTTTTCCTATATTATCCATTGGATTAAGAAATTCTTAAATCATAGTTTATGATTTTCCATTCCATACCTAGATATGGTAGTATATTTCTTAAAAAAATATCAATAAATTGGGAGAGTCTCATATATTTTTTCAAGTATAAAGACCATAAATTAAATCCATGCAATTTCCTCACTGTATGACTTAAAGCTGCACATTACTAATGTCCTAATTTCAAGACATAAAACAAAATAGTACCAATATCCTTACTACATGAATTTAAACTGCACAGTACTAATGCCCTTACTAAAAGACTTAAAACTGTAGAATATGATATCAGAAATTCCCCTTTCTGATAAATATTAACGATTCTTCATACAACAAATTTTTATAGAAGTGGTTTTCTAATTAATGACATATGTCGGCATAAAATAGCTCTTTATTATTAAAATTCATTTCCTTGTAAAAACCACCCACTGTGGTCTTGATTCACCCAAATATTATTTTTCCATATCTATCAATAGTTTAATGTTAAACTTCAGAGAGCACTTTTTCTAGACTATGCATTACATTCCCTTAGGTGGCCTTCCATAAGTTGCCTACAAAATAGACCGGTAATCCAAAATATGTCATTAATTGGTTGTACAGCATATTCCCTAGTTGGCCCTGCATAACACAACCCCCATAATAGGTTTATCAATTAATGGTAACTTCGTTCTTGGAAGAAGAGTCCCCCAATTTTTTATACAAATTTTAAATTTGGTAACCATTAAAATCATGGATCAAGATTCCCCTTGGAAATATGTAGTGAATATTAAAGCAATTCTTATCCATAGAGTCTTGTTTGGGATTTAGTTTCAAAATTTATGGTCAGAGCTATTCGACCTTAAATACTAACCCTTTATAGTCCAACATGCATGTCTCTAAACCTCCAACAAAAAAGACTTGGTACTCATTAGATTGAAAACCCACAAAGGGAACTCTAAAAAAAGTTGAGTCCCAGCACACTAAACTTACATTTTTTGTATGATTTAGGTTTTATTGAGAAATAAAAAAAAATCAAAGATACTAAATTTTTGAGGTTGTCTATATTACCCTAGAAAAAATAAAATTATGCTCATTTACTTTCATTAGCTTAATAAGAATATTTTGAGCACTCCATTCTTGTAATTGTAACCATAATTGTCTAATATGAAGATTTAATGATTAAAAAAATAGGTTTCACTATCATCATTACCTTTAATATTGTAATTATGTATAATAGGAATGAAGACGCATATGATTGAAGACAATAACCCCTTTTCATTTTTATGGAATCATATGGATATCCATAAAATAGAGATTCTCTATCATGCACTACTGGAAATCATGGTTTTCCCAATAGTTGTATACCAATGTTTCTTTTCAATCGTTGGTATTGGTGATAAAAATTGATTTTTCCCAATGGTTTGATGAAACTGTTGGGAATGATTGGAAGAAAATGAGTTTTCCCAACATTTTCATCAAACCACTAGGAAAGATGGGGAAAAATCATTTTCCCAATGGTTTAATGAAACCGTTGGGAAATATCTATCTTTCCCAACAGTTTTTAAAAACTGTTGGGACTGATTTCCCCCAAATACAGACCACTCGAACCCCCACTCAGCCCGATAGCAGACAGAACCTAATTGAGCTCCTGAATTCTTCTCGGCCGTGACACTCCTTCCATCCATAATCCATCATCAATCAAACAAAATATTATTTCACACTTCAAATTAGTAAGTGTAACCTTATTTTTAGCGTTATTACTCTATTTTTATGGTGTCTGATGTTTTGATTTAGGCTAAATTAGGGATTCTGTCTACAGAACCCTTGGATTTGTTTTCTGTTTTTTGTTCTGCACTTCAAACATGGTAAAGGGTTTGTTTAGTGGGGTAATTTTGTACTTTTTGTGGAATTTATTTTAGTTGAAAATTGGATTTTGATTTGGATGAATTTATGTTTCAATTTGAGGTGGGGGAGGGTGTGTAGATGGGATGGGGGTAGGTCTGTTTGGGGTGGGGGAGGGATTGTCTAGGTATGGTGGGGGAGGGGGCTGAGTTGTGTAAATCGGGTGGGGGTAGGGCTGTTTGGTGTGGGGGGTGTGCAGGTGGGTTGGGGGAGGGGCTGTCTAGGTAGGGTGGGGGGATGGGTTGTCCAAGTGGGGTGACGGTAGGGCTGTCCACGTGGGGTGGGGGTGGCTGGGTTTTCCAAGTGTGTTGTGTTGGTAGGGGTGTCCAGGTATGGTGGGGGATGGGTTTTCCAAGTGGGGTGGGGGTAGGGCTATCGATGTGGGGTGGGGGGTGCTGGGTTATCCAAGTGGGGTGGGGTAGGGTTGTCCAAGTGGGGTGGAAACCCTAAATTCAATGTTTTAATTACATATTTGGTTTGTTTTATTAGGGATTACGTGTGTGAGGCATTCCCATTCCTATTATGGGTGGTTTTAATCAAAAGTAAAGATGTTGGAACCATTTATGATGTTGTTGTCTCTATTTAATCTCATTTCCCATAACTTAACATTAAGTTCTATATCACATTTGGTTTTTGTTTTTTTAATTTCCAGTTAAGTTATTTGTGGTCGATAATTGTCTCATGTTAATTGTTTTCAATGGTTTGGCATGGAAATTGGGCATTTAATGTGACTTTTCCAAATAGGGGTGCCTTGAGAATACTCCAAATACTTGTTAAAAATGATCAAAGGGATTTTGTTATTTAAAACAGATTTTGAATGATATTTCAGAAATGATTTAATCTTTAGGAAAGTGTTTTATTACAATGAGAATTTTTTTAATAAGGATTCTGTAATTTATTTTGTTATAGTACACTTTTTATGTGACTATGTTTGATATTAAGTAACACATGAGATAACTGGTATGCGAGAATGTGTTGTGAAAGAGATTCCATGGTTGGTTCAAGATTATATTTACGTTTTGAGCCTATTAATGAGTTGTTTTAAAGATATTCTAAGATATTTTCCAATTTAATCATTTTGTTTACACAGCGTATGCAACCTCTACCCTCATTTAATCGGTGAACTCATGTCATTAATTCAAGCCTACATTCTCAATATCAGGTAAGAAATTGAATGATGTAAACCAATCCTCACAATATTTCTAACCTTAGATAGTGTCCATCATATGAAATACGAGCTTTTGAATTCATCAGTTAACCAGGATCATATATTCCATTTCCCCCATGATGATTGAACTAATATATATTTAAGGTCAATTAAATATGGTTCTCATTTTACAATGTATATTATGTGTCCTTCTTGGCCAATACTCACTTTTATGAGGGTGGGGTGCTTTTCACTACCCATTCTGGCATGTGTAGACATCCATAAAAATGTTAGATATGTCACAAGTTTAATTCAGTAATGTTGTTATCATTGACATTCTTTATTATTAATCTAAAATTTAAAAATAAATGTGTTTGTCTATACTTAATGAAATTAAATCTTTTTAAAATCCATGAACAACCTATTAGTGTAGAAGCCTAAAATTTATTCACCCATGGGGTGCGCTTGACTTGGGGAAGTAATTGGGTAATGAAAGGTATGTCCATAGAGGTTCCAATAATGAGTTATTGAACATGAGTGAATGATTTGGGATGCCTATAACACATGATGGGACCTAAGGCATGTGCCTCTTATAGACCTAATGAAAATTAATATAAATAAATTTTAATTTAATTTATGAGTACTTGTTCTTTACATTATTTTAATAGTTCATTACATCGACTAGAAACTTCAACCTTAATCGTTTACATAAATGTATTTTCTATTAATGTTCAATCCTATTGAATTTTCTATGACAAAATGACTTATATAAATTCTTTTTACAGAATGGACAGAAGTTGGATGTATGAAACTGATCGGATCTCAAGCAATTTTCAAAACAATTTGGAGAGCTTTATTGATTTTTCATTTCACAATACTTCAGATAGTGGTCGCATACACTGCCCATGTTCCAATTGTGTTGGTAGACATTGGTTGAGCCATGAAGAAGTTAGCTACCACATAACCAAAAATGGTTTTCAAGCAAACTACTTTGTGTGGTATCACAATGGGGAGAAAATGAAATATCAAATTCGTTATGATCGAAATGAATGGACTGGAATGGAGAATTTGTTAGATGATCAGTTTCCTTTTATTCATCATCACAAAAAAGAAAGGATTTCAACTCAAGAAGACTTCGATATGAGGACAGCTGATGAATCTAGTGAAAATGATGATATTGATAGGGTGAAAAAATTTAATGATGCTGCCACAACTCCAGTATATCGACAATGCGATAAAATGAAAAAGCTTGAATTTTTAATCTGATTGTTTCATGGGAAAACTATGTATGGGATTTCTAATACAGAAATCGATTACATTCTTACCCTCTTAAAGTATTTACTTTTAGATGATCCAGATATTCCCTCAAACAACTATATGGCATGGAAGTTAGTTGATGAACTTGGATTTTCATGAAACAAAATTCTTGCTTGCCCAAAAGATTGCAGTTTATTCTGGGAGGAAACCGATGAATCAAATGATTCTATAAAACGTGGAACATCCCACTGGAGGTCAAAATCTGATGAAACACCATACCACGTTCCACAGAAAGTAATGTGGCATTTTCCATTGATCCCCATACACCAAAATCTTTTTATGTCTGATGACATTTCAATAAAAATGAGATGGCATGATTCCAAGTGAAATAAGACTAATGATGAGTTGGTTCGTCTAGCAGATGGATTTGCATGGAAGCGATTTGATTCTCAACATCCTGATTTTGCTGCTGACGTGCGTAATGTGAGACTGGGTCTTTAATGCGACAATTTTAATCTGTTTGGTCATATGCTTACTTCGCACAGCACATGGCCAGTTTTTATAAACATTTATAATCTTCCCCCATGGTTTTTTATGAAAAAAAGTTTCACATTCATGATTATACTCATATATGGGTTTTCTGATCCCATCTTTGATATTGATGTATACATGCAACCTTAAATAAATGAGTTGAAACTTCTTTGGGATGTGGGTATACGTACATATGATGCATGTTCGAAAGACATATTTCTGATGCGTGATGTGCTTATGTGGACGATCAATGATTTTCTGGTTTATGCAATGATTTATGGATGGAGAAAGAAGAGAAAACTGTCATGTCCAGTTTGTATGAAGAATACACGATCTAGAAGACTGAAACATTGCTATAGTTTTAGTTTTATGGGACATCGACCATTCTTTCCAAAGGATCATCCATATAGAATGAATCGTCAAAGATTTGATAATACCATAGATACTGATGATCCACCTTAGAAAATTTCTAGAACTGATGTTCTTAATGAATTGAAAATTTCAATTTTTCATTCGGGAAGGGGAAAATGAAATCTGGAAAGAGAAATAATGTTTCCACTGAAAGCTGTTACAATTGGAGAAAGAGGAGTATCTTTTTTTATTTGCCTTATTGGTCAACCAATTTGTTACGTCATTTCTTAGACGTAGTGCATATTGAAAAGAATATATGTGAAATTTTTCTTTCAGTTCTTCTAAATGTCAAGGGGTAGACAAAAGATGATTTACGATCATGACGTGACTTGGTGGATTGGGGCATCAAACCAACATTTCATCCTATGTGTATCAGTGAAAATAAATGGAAAATTCAATGTGATTCTTATGTGATGAAACCTACAGAAAAAAACAATTTCTGGAAGAATTAGAGACTATTAGAGTTTGTGATGGCTATTCAAGCAACATATCTAAACGAGTCAACAGAAGAGAGTTGAAGCTAAAATCTTTGAAGACTCATGATTATAACATTCTACTGCATGAGTTTATTCCAATAGCAATCCTTCATATTTTGTCCAATAATGTAAGGGTGGATGTTATTCGGTTGTGCCATTTGTTTAGAGATCGTTGTGCTAAGAAGTTGTCCCAGTCTTTCTTGAAAAAAATGTTGACAGATGCCCCATTAATTTTGTGTGAGTTAGGGAAAATATTTCCTCCATCATTTTTCACATGGATGCATATTCCCACTGAAATACTTCTTGTAGGACATGTTTCTTTTCGTTGGATGTATCCAACTGAAATAAATATGTTCACATTAAATTCTTATGTCTGAAATATAAATCATCCCGAAGGTTCTATCATGAACGGTTACTTGGCTCAAGAATTTATGGATTTCTGCTCGATGTATTTTTCTGATCTTACTACAAGATTGAACAAACCAATGAGAAATTAAGAAGAACAATATGAGCAAATTGAACCCAGTTTTCCATCACTTCCTCAAATAAGAGGAATTCCTGGATTATATACATTGAAGACATTAATCCATGAAGAGCGGGAGATGGCACATCGCACAGTTTTGTTCAAATGTGATTTGTTCAATGACTCTATTAGGTAACTAAATTTATTATGTATATATTACATATATATCTATTAAACTATTCATATTTTTTATCTACAGGGAACATAAAACAATGATAAAAATGAAGAATCGTTCTTTATCTTTGAGAATGAGAGAGACATTGCATAGAAAAGAGTTTTTTGTTTGGTTAAAATTCATGGTAAAAATATTATTGTTTAAAATAATTATAACAATATTTAATTAAGTTTAATAGTCATTTATATTCCAAGTATTGAGTTTGTCTGCTGACTCTGTCTCTGAGGAAATACGAGCTTTGGCTTTTAGTCCTAATACTGTGGTTCGTGACTGTAAATCATTTGTTATCAATGGGTACAAATTTATTGTCACTGAATGAGCAAAGAACATGAGAACACAACATGATGGTGTTATGGTTACAGCCACAACAGATTGTTATCCCAGTGCATCCAATAGTAGACTGCGATTTGAAAATGTGGGTTATTATGGAGTTGTTGAGAAAATAATAATATTGGATTATTACTCTCATGGATGAGTCACAATGATGAAATTCCATTGGTTTGATTAGATGATGAGACATGACACATTTATTGATGATTGGGGATTTTGAGTAATTAATATGACTCGCATTCTTACTAACGAAGAACCATATGTGTTGGCATAAATGGCTAAAAAAAATTTATGTCAAAGACCAACTTCGACCTGAATTTGGTGTCATAGTGATGTAATTCCAAGACATATTTTTGATGATGGTGATGATGGAATTGAAACTATCCCTAGTTCCATTGGAACCAATCCATTTATTTCTTTTCATGACTCCAATAGCTCAATTGTCAGAGTTGATTGTGAACCTAAAGTTGTGGTTGAAAATATATAGAATCTTTAATCCGTGTTCTCAATTCTTTTGGTTTACCTTGAGTTGGGTTGTTAAGGTTGGTAATATTCAAATTGATTTAGTATTGATCACAAATATGTTTTAGTTGACTTGACAGTTATGTGAATTTTCAATGTTTATTGGTTGCAGTTTTATTTGAATTGCATTTTCTAATTTGGAATTGAAATGTTTTCAAACCTAGTCAAACAATTTTTCTAACTTGGTGAACATTACAGCTTGTATGATTTATTAAATCCATTCAAGCTCTTCTAAAACAATTGATAGATAAATTACCAATTAATCCCCATATTCCCTCATATATTTAGTTTTTTGGGTTACACATTAGTTTCCTTTTTCTATTTAATTACATATTTTTTTTCAAAAGTTGGAAATGCAGCCAATTGAAGACAGACAAAGGAATATAATGATGGAGAACAATCGTTTAATGGCGGAGTTGGGAATTCCATCATTAGTACCTGCAGTGAGTACTTTATTTCAGATAGATATATTTGAAGAATATTTAATGTCATGTGATTAATTTTTTTTGTAAACATTTTTGTAGGATCCACCTATACATCAATAGTTATTTGACGAGGAGCCTAGTACTGGTATTAGTACTCAGGCCGGTGGTATGATGGGGGTTCATACTAGAGGTGGATGAGCAGCTGCGCGTACCCGACTAGACCCTACCCCTCCCATTGACATGTCATCCTTCCCACATTCTGATCCCGGTGTGTCATTAGGGACACATGGGATATTTAGGCCTCCCATGTTTTCGCTACCTTCTGCATCTTCTGGCCCATCATTTTCACATCCCATGATGATTCCCATTCCCAAGTCCGAATCCAGTCAGAAAGTTGTCACATCTTCTTTTCGTTCTACATCTGTCTCTCCGAGCTTTTATATTCCATCATCTTAGACTCCTGTTCCACCACACAGTGTTCCATCAGTTTCTTTGGATCCAGCGGTGCTCAGCGATCAGACCGTCGCATTTATATTTATAGAACCCTAAAAAATTATAATAGCAATATTTATTTTCATTATAACATGTTTTGTTAAAATATTGGTTTTTCTTTCATGACAGATACATCTACTGACAGGAGGCATGGGCGGGGGGGGGGGGGGGGGGGTTGCTGCTACTGAGGGTGGGAGGGGTAGGGACTACTACAGGGGGATGGGGGTGTTAAGGGGTTTTGGGGGCTGCTGAAGGGGTGTGTGGTGGTGGGGGTGTTTGCGGGGGGGGGGGGGGGCAGGGGGTCTTGGTGTGGGTGTGGGGGGGTCTAGGTGGAGGTGGGGGTAGGGGTGGGTGGGGGTTGGGATGGGGTAGGGGTTCTAGGAGTGGAGGGCTGCTTTAGGGGGTGAAGGTTCTGGGGGGCTATTGTGGTGGGGGTTGAGATGGGGTTTGGGTGTGGGGGTGCTGCTTTAGGGGGTGGGGGGCAGGGGCAGGGGGCTACTACTGGGGGGTGGCAGGGTGTTGTGGGGGCTGCTGCAGGGGGGTGTAGTGGGGGTGGGTGGGGGGTGGTGGTGGAGGGTTGGGGGATACTATTTCTTGAGGTGGAGGTTGGGATGGGGGCAGGGGGTCTGGGTGTGTGGGGTTCTGTTGTAGGGGGTGTAACAATATGTCTAGTTTAGTTGGAAATAGATAAAAAAAATATGGATCGAAATGAGAAAAAAGAATATACCTTGCTAGCTCAAGTAATGAATAATATTCCTTCTAAGAATAAAGCTAAAGAAAAATATAAATTCATTTTTCTTAAAGATGTTAAGATATGTAAATATACAGATAATGAAAGAATTATGTGTTCTAAAAATTTTAGGGATATAAGTATGGGATTTTTTGGGTTAATATCAATTTCTAAGCCATGTTTCACTAACAAAATCTCTACAAAAGACCATCCGTATTCCTATATTGTATTTGTTATGAATCTTGGAAGAGGGAATTTAAGGTGAAGAGTGGATGAGGAAAAATGGTTAATGTTTCATGTTGACTTATCAAATTTTTTTAGAGAACATCATTTTCCCATATAAATAAAATCCAATATGATTATGATGATTCACATAGAACATGTTTGTTCTGAAACCACGATGTGAGAGATGCATAGGAGATTGTTTCCCCATAGGGTCTTATTCATTTCCCATTAGTTTTTTGGTCTTAGGTAATGATTATAGAGGTTAATCCACCCTACCATATACCTCCCTACCAATTCTTATAGAAATGACACTATAGGTTAAGAATTGGTTAAGATAAGTGCTTACCTGAACCATGATTTATCAATGTATTTAAAATAACAATGATTTTTCCATATTGGCTTTTTAACTCCTTAAGCTTAGAACTATAGGTTTTCAATGTAAATTTTTTATTACCGTGGTACTCCATCGGTCTCTATAGGTCCTTCATGGATGGATCTTGAATTTTTCATTAATTATGGTAACCTTTTGAAGGTTGAGAGTTTTTACATACCTACTAAAAGTGTGGGGGATGATAAATCTATTATAAAATCTATTATAAAGGTGATTTGGATTGATATTTATTTCTATATCCATATGATAATATTTAATACTCCTTGAAACCTTGGTTGTTCAACCACAATTGATGGAACCCCCCCCCCCATCAAGTGTCTTCACTAATCTAGAAGGATCTATAATTGGTATGATAAAAAAATTTGTCTGGTTTGATTTATATTTTTTCAAGTCCAATTTTTTTTAAATATATTAACATAAAAATAAGAAGTTTTATTGAAGGTACTTAGATAGAAAAGTCAATTTTCATTTGTATTTAATTTTAATTGAATGTCGTAGCTAAGGCATTGAGGAACATGAAGAAATAAAAGGCTGAAATTCAAATAAATAATTCTTAGGGGGAGGTGATTGCACCACTATTTAAAGGTAATCAAAGTGGTTTTCCTTCTATTAAATCTACTGAGAATGATTCTTATAAAGAATTAAGTTCATGTTGTGATGAATTTATTTCCATTGAATCATTTCGTGATAACAATTATGAAATCAAGGATTTTCTTAAAATAGTCCCTATTGAAGTTATTATATACATATGTGAATACATCAAGGGGATACAATATTAGAAACCATAGTTATATTTAGATTCTAAGTCAATGAAATATAAATTCTCAAAAAGTTAAGTAAATTTATCACTATTATAATTTTTATTGAATCTAAGGAGACATTTTTATACCTTTTCAATGGAAATTTGTTTATAAATGAATAAGAATTGAAAATTTGAGTTTTTAGGAGGTTTTTATTATAGAAGTGGTCTTTGAACTAGAAAAAACTATATTGGACCTCTATGGATGTCAATGATTTATATCTATATTTTAACGATAATAGTATTAAATAACTAAATAATTCTCTTATAAAGGCTAATAAAGTGTATGTAGATCTGATTCTGAATAATACCACAATAAAAATTGTAGTAGGTAAGAAAAGTAAATGAATCTGCCTTGGGAGAAAAAAATAAGGATATTATATCATGTAGTCTCAATAATTCAATTACGGGTGTTGAAGAGTATTTTGAAATGGATATGATTTTCCTACACTATGGAAGAATATTCCAGATTATGGACCATTGAAAATTAGCCATTAACGACATGACTGATGGAAGTGAGGTAAAGTAACAAATGGAATCAATTCAGGAAATGAAACGTAGAATTATTTAAATTAAAAATATCCTATAAGAAGAAGAGTAATAGTGACTTCTAAATAATGATATTCTAAATAATACCAATGAGATACATGGAAGATACAATTTTCCAAGTCATAAAACAAACAAATTCTTAACTTCACTTCCAGAAAAGGATGAACTGTTGATGTGAAAATATAAAACATTAGTGGCTCTAAATATCAAGAAATTTGTTGTAGAAAAAGTTTCCACACACATTAATTAGGTAGATCATATGCCTAAAGTATGTGTGATCATATGGACAAAGTAATTGGTAGATCCTAAGAAGATAGATCTAGTATAAAAGTATATAAGTGATCTATTTCCTAAAATAAGGTTTCATGTTCCATCATTAATGAATGACAAAAAGATCAGAAAGGAATATTTTCCAATGATTTATATATTTTTAAAATCAAGGGTGAATCTAGAATGACTAGATCTCAATATTTAATATCTGGAAAAAAAATATTTTCTTAGTTTGGATATAATTCATGACATTATTACCTTGATTATTTGTTCCACTTTTTGTTGGGAATTAAAGGTGATAATGAAAAATGGTTAGAACTACTTGTAATTTATTATCATTGAACATTTTTTAGTTTTATTCATCATGGTTCATTCAAACTAGTATAACTATCGCATAATTATACCCAAAAAAATACAATGGTTAAGAATAGAATTTCTATTTGAAAAAAAAAACTATCCATGATTAAGACCGTTGTGAAGCATTCCTAAAGGCCGGGGGTAGGGTGTGAAGGGGGAAGTGGACGGTTCTATACACCACCGTTGTTGACAGTGATTTTAGCATCGGATTTGGGTAAGATTTATTCTGTTTTTATTATTTATCCAAATTTTAATTAGGGCTTTTGTGATTTTTGGGTTCTTTATATTTTTTTAGTTCTTTATGGATGTCGTTGAGGTGTATTTGAGTTATCGTTGATGAAGGCTTACATGTGTATGAATAGGTAGGCATATACATATATAAGTTCCCCTTTATATATATTCACTCATGGTAGTATGAATATATATATTGAGGATAGGTGTGCTTATATATAGATATGAAAAATGCATACATGTGTAAGTGTAAATGGGGTATATGAAAGTTTAAACATATATCTAAGGACCCCCTTATGCATATTTTCCATGAAAATATGTGAATAAGGGCTAGGTTTTCTTATATATATATGTGATTTTTCATATGTCTGCAAGAGGGAAAAAAGGAAGATTCGAGTTGTCGTCATCAAAAGTAGTGCACCTTGAGGTTGAGGTAAGTTCCCTCTTCCTAACACTTTAATTTGAATTCTATAATTTCTTGAGTATTTTAAAAACTTTTTTCATTATTACATAATGTGTATATGCTATGAAAATTGGTTTTCTCTCTTTGAAATGACATTTTCACCTATTTTACATGATTCCCCTAAGCCTTCAACGTGGACTAGTAAAAAAGTTTAGCCAACTCAACAGTAGAAAATAAAATTTCCTTCACTTTGGAGATGATAGTGCACTCATTTTAAGAAAACATGAACTGAACATTATCATAAAAATATAAACCTAAAAGATTATATTTGTTTTTATTTCATCAAACACAAAAAACCGGCCTTGAAAAGTTGACACTTTCTTCCGTAAACATCACTGTAAAACACTTGACCAAGAAAAAGACAAAATTTATCCTATTAAAATAAATCCACCTAGGTATGATTCATGGTGTGAACAGAGGTTTCACATCGTGAATCCTTACCCCTAGGAATTTTATGTCTTGAAATGAGGTTCAGAGCCAGAAATGTTTGAGATAGGGGGTTCTCCCCTCAACCAACCCCATTCAAGGAATAAACCTGATGGGTCACATCATGAAAGGATACGGAAGCTTAAATTTCAATTATTTTTCACACTGAACCTCCTATAACATCCACCCAAACATTAGAGGTTCCAACCTGGGACTAAAAACAAATCCAAAAATACCATTTAGGAATCTCTAATGTTCATATTTCTGATCCAAATTCCAATTTAACCAAAAACACCGGCTATCAGGGGGTGTTGGGTTTTTTTGGTAAGCGTCAGGGGGTTCTAGGTTTTGTTACAAGGGGAAGGGGTGCATGGGGTGGGTAGGGGTGTGATGGGGGTAGGGGGAGGGTGTGGGGGGTCCGAGGGGTGTGATGGGTTTTTTTCAAGAGGTAGGGTAGGGTGTAGGGGTGGGCATGGGGGTGTACATGGGTCGGTGTGCAGTGTGCAGGGGGTGTGCTGGGGCAGGGGGGTGTGCAGGGTTAGGGGGCAGGGGGAAAGGGGATGGGGGATGGGTGCATGGGGGTCCAAGGGGAGGGGGTGTGTTGGGTTATTTTGTAATAGGCTGGGATAGGGTGCAAGGGGTGTGCTAGGAGAGAGGGGGCATGGGTGCAGGGGGAAGGGGTGTAGGGGTGTAGGGGGATGGGGTGTCCAAGAGGGGGGGGGCAAGGGGGCATGGGTGTGCAGGGGGGATGGGGAAGGGGGTAGTGGGGGTGAAAGGGGCAGGGGGAGGGGTTCAAGGGGTTCCAAGGGGTGTTATGGGGAGGGGGTGTGCTGGGTTCTTTTGGTAAGGGCAGGGGTAGGGTGCAGGGGGTGTGCCGGGGGAGGGGGCAGGGGGTGGTGCATGGGGAAGGGGGAGGGGGAAGGGGTAGGGGGTGTCCAGGAGGGGGATACAAGGGGGCATGGGTGTGCAGGGGGGTGTTCAAGGGGGATATCCAAGGGGTGCAAGGTTAACATAATGAATTGAATGAGTTAAATAGTACCGAACATGGTTAACTTGGAACATGACACTAGATATCAACCTAAGAAGCACAAAATTGCGCCCAATGGTTCTGTAAGTCTTCTGCCATATTGGATTCATGAATAAGTTTTAAGTGAGATGACTTTGAGATCAAATCCATAATCCCCCATAAGGAATCCTATTTTCAAAAAATTCTTAGTAAACCTATGACAAAATTGATTGTTATTTTCACTAATTCCCACATAGATATAGGTTAGGTCTGCAACATGCATGATGTATTCAAGGGGTTTGTCCTTGGGGTTCAAGGGGGGTTGTCCAGGTGGGGGGATGTCCAGGGGGAGGGGGTGTCCAGGTGGGAGGGGGTGTCCAGGAGGGGGGAGGGGGATTTGGGGGGGGGATACTACAGGGGTGGGGGTGAAAGGGGGTGTTCAAGGGGGTGTAAGGGGGTTGTCAAGGGGGGGTGGGATGCTACAGGGTGGGTGTTCAAGGGGGTGAAAGGGGGTTGTCTACGAGGTGCAAGGGGGGACAGGAGGGGTCATGGGTGTGTAGGGGTGGTGTTCAAGGGGGCTATCCAGGAGGGGTCGAGGTGTATGGGGTGTTCAAGGGGGCTGTCCAGGAGGGGGTGTCTAGGGGGGTGTTTGGGAGGGGGTGTCTTGGAGGTGGTGTACGAGAGGGGGTGTTTAGAAGGGAGGGGGTATCCAAGAGGGGGGTCGGGGGAAGTCTAGGGGGCTTTGCAAGGGGGGATACTGTAGGGGGGAAGGGGGGTGCAAGGGGATTTTTGGGGGTGGGATATTGTTGGGGGTGTTCAAAGGGGGCTGTCTAGGGGGTGGGATACTACAAGGGGTGTTAGGGGGTGTTCAGGGGGGAGGGGGTTGTCTAGGGGTGCAAAGGGCATGAGTGTGCAACAGGGGTGTCCAGGAGGGGGGGTTGGGGCATGGGGGTGCAGTGGGGCTATCCAGGGTGGCATGGGGTGCAAGGGGGTGTAAAGGGGTTGTCCAGGGGGTGCAAGAGGGCTATCCAGTCAGGTTTAAGGGGGTTGTCCAGGGGGGCATGGGGGTGTAGGGATGAAAGGGGGCTGTCCCAGGGGTGCAAAGGGGTTGTCCAGGGGGGGTGAAAGGGGTTGTCCAAGGGGGCATGGGGTGAAGGGGAGTGCAAGGGGCATGTTCAGGGGGTGAAAAGGGGTTGTCTAGGGGAATTGGGGTGTAGGGGGTGCTCAAGGTGCCTATCTAGGGGGTGCAAGGAGGCTATCCAAGGGGGCATGGGGGTGCAGGAGGTGTTCAAGGGGGCTATCCAGAGGGGTTCAAGGGGGGATGTGGGGATGAATTAATTTTTTTTATATACCATATAAATGATATATCCATGGTTTTAACTATGGTAGTAGGGGCCTAGTGCCATGGTTAAAATTCTGGAAGTAGTTAAGACCTACTGCCACGGTAATAGCGGCCATAGTTTTTCATAACCATGGCCATAGGCTATTTCCACAGTTTTCGGGCCTACAACCATTGTTTAGAACCGTGGACATAGGTGAATTTTCTATTTGTGATTTGTAATTGAGTTAAATTTATCTATTTCTACAAATTGGGTATTAGATACACCTTGTGGTTCTCACATGTGTATTTAAATTTAGGAACCAGGTATATTTAGAAAGACTGCCCTAGGAGAGGTATATCTTCAAGAAACCAAAAAACGTAAAATTGATGTTGCAGCTATCAAGAATTACCACCTCATGTTGCCTATCGAAATGATCTTGGTTTTAATGGGTTATTATTATGTGCCTTCAATTACCAGAAATATTATTTATGTATACAGACTTGATACAGATTGAATTATTTTAAAATATAGGAATAAATTTTTCTTATTTTATAAAGATATCATTTGTTATGGTAAGGCCCATTTAAATAATTGTCTATATTTTTTGGATTACACGAACCAAATAATAGAAATTGATAATGATATAACTTCAAAAGACTCATACCACACATAACTTTAGCATCACTGAAATGGTCGTGTAAATGAAAATCAATTGAATAAATGATATCAAGATTGATATTTATATTCTTTAGAACTAAAACCACTTGGTGAATGTCATACATTTTTATAAGGAAAAATTACCATACCCCATTTAGTGGGAAATTTGAAAGGTCTAATGTGATTCTTGAATTAGTTTTTACCAATGTGTGTGGACCATTTTCTGTTGAACAAGGGTTGGCTACTCATACTTCATAACTTTTACTGATGATTTTAGTATAAATGGATATGTCTACCTAATGAGGTATAAGTTGGATTATTTTGTAAAATTCAAGAAATACATGAATAAAGTTCAAAAACATATTGGTACGAAGATTAAAAAACATTTCTCAGACCATGATAGAGAATAACTTAATCAATACTTCATTGATTATCTTTGGGAGTTTATTATTTCATCTCAACACACTCCTCCTTATACGCCTCAGTGGAATGGTGTAAGTTAAAGGAGGAATCACACTTTTTCAGACGTGGTTAGATCAATGATGAGTCACGAATGTTTTCCATTATCCTATTGTGGATACATCTTACAAACAACAACATAGATACTAAATAGAGTTATAACTAAATTAACAGATAGTATGCTATACCAATTATGGAATGAAAATAAACATGTTTTTCATACTTAAATGTGTGGGGTTTCGAAGCATTTGTTAAGTTCACTTCTGGTAAAAAACATGCACCCTAAGGAACAAAGTGTATCACTATAGGATATCCCAAAGAAACAAATGGATACTACCTATAAAATACTTTGAAAATAGGGTTGTGGATTAAATATGTCCCAAATTTTTTGAGGAGGAAATTATCTCTAAAATATATAGTAGGAGTGAGATATACATTGATGAATTACAAGCTCAAGATACACAATATTTGGAATAGGAATAAATTCCACAAAGCCCTATGGAAGAAGAAATTGTTCCATAGACACAATTAATGAGTATAATTACTAGAGTGGTTTGAGAACTAAAATGGTATGGTTTTTTAGTAACTGGGGATGGGAACTCACTATTAGTTGATAAAAATGATCCTATAAACTACAAGGAATCAATAAGTGGAACAGATGTTTCCAAGTGGATAGAAGCCATGAATTCTCAAATGGATTCCACATACCGAAAGAAAGTTTGGATTTTGGTAGACCCTCTAGTAGATGTAAATCACATTGCTTTCAAAAGGCTATTCAAGAAGAAATTTGATTTGGATGGACAAGTTAGTACCTATAAGGCATGATTAGATGAAAAATTATTTAAATAGCGTCAAAGCATTGACTAAAAAGAAACCTTTTCACCAATGGAATTATTGAAATCCATCATAATTATACTTTCCATTGTGGCTTTCCATTATTATAATATTTGGAAAATGGTTGTCAAAATAGAAATACTTAATAAGAACCTTCAAGAATATGTCTATATGAAATATCCAGATTGGTTTTTGACTCTAAAGGATTTAATCAATGTATTAAAGTTGAAATGATCTATTTATGGATTAAATTAAGAATCCTAATAATGGAACATTAATTTTTATGAGTCCATGACATAATTTAGTTTTAAAAAAGACTGAATGAAATCCATGTGTCTATAAACTTTTTAGTAGGAGTGCTGTGATTTTATTAATAGTATATGTTGATGACATATTACTCATTGAAAATGAAAAACAAGTCTTACAATTTGTTAAGGCATGGTTGAATAGATTATCTTATATGAAGGACTTGGGTGATGAATCATATTTTTTTGTTATAAAAATCCATCATGATAGAACCAAGAGGTTTCTTGGCCTAATTAAAAGTACATACATTGTCATGATACTGAATAGATTCAGTACAGAAAAATCCATGAGGGGGTTTTTTCTAGCATCACATGACATTTATCTTTCTAAGAAAATGTTTCCTCGGACACATGAGGAAAGAAAAACATGAAAAGGTTTTCATATGCAGCAACGATTGGGTTAGTCATGTATGCTTTGATATGTACTAGACAAGATTTCACCTAAGGATTAAGTGTTGATGGAAGATATCCAGTTGATCTAGGTTACCTGCATTTTATGACTGTTAAGACTATCATTAACTATCAAAGGCATAATAAGGATGTTTTCCTATTTTATAGAAGAGATGAGGAAATATAATTTTAGGATATGAAGAAGCTATTTTCCAAACTGATCAAGATAAAAAAAGTCACAAAAGAGATACATATTCACTTTGAATGGATGTTTTGTGAGGTAAATGAGCTCAAAGCAGTTTGTGGTTATAGATTTGATAGTAGATTCTGAGTATATTGTAGATTTTGAGGTATCTAAAGAAGCAGTATCGATGTGAAACTTAATATATGATCTTTATGTGGTACCTAATAGTAAATATCCTATCACACTCTATTTTGAAAATATTACACCAGTGGATCTTGAAAAATTTCCAAGGTCGCATTAGTGGATAAAACAAGTACTTCATATGTATCACTTATTAAGGGATTTTTTTTTCAGAGAGGTGAAGTTGATGTGAGTTTTATTTCCATTGAAGACAATGTGGTGGACCCATTGACTAAAGCATTGACTCAATAGAAACATAACTATCATGTGAGATCTAGCAGACTGAAGGTCATATGTAGTTGTCTCTTGACCAAGTGGGAGTTTTTTAAAGTTGTTTTCCTAAGACCAACTATTTATAAATTGATTACATAAATATTCAATTTATTTAATATTAATAAAACTTCTTATTACATATTATTTGTTGTTCTGCATGACTCTAATGAAATAATGTTCAAGAGTATAAATTTCATTGATAAGTTCATACTAGTTCCCCACTATGATGGAGACCTTGATGTCCTATGGATAAATTCTCAGATAATATTTTGTGGTTGGATAATGTACTATGATGGGCACATAGTATATAGACATAAGGTGTGAGTACTCGTAAGCTAATGAGGCTTCTCCTTAGGAAGTTCTCACTTAGTAATCTCCATGATAGGAGATTAGGAGAACATACCCCCTATATAAATTAAGAATCTTTTGGTGTCATCGAATATTGCTCTCTATGATCTTGTGTGATTATCCATAGCATTTAAGAAAATTATTAATGGATGTTACAACTTTCTTACTTAGATGTATTTCATAAACCATGATGATAACAGTTCATGGAGAAGTTGGATATGTTGGGTGTGTCATGAGTGACATGTCATTAATGAATAAGTCGAGGAAGGATTTTTTTTTCTTACAACTTTAAGAAATCCAATATCCCAACCCTTTGATTAGAATAGAACCATCACATTGAATTCCATGGACATGGTGTAATGACGTGTTTATTTCAGATAGTCAACGAAATACATATTGAGCATATAGTATGGTGACATAGATGTGAAACCTAGTATATGAGATATTGTGACAAAAGGGGTCATATTACAAATTAATCATTTATATGTGGTCTTCAATCTTATGACATCAAGTTTCTTCTCTTAAGTTCCTTGACCCATTTCTAGATAGTAATTTGGGACTTTAGGTAAGCTCCCCTAATTTAAACAGCATAGAATCCAAGATTGTAACACACTAAGTGTTTCTGTTGATCTCAATTAAATTCTAATTTATTTTAATTAATGGAATAAATATTATTCCCAATTCTGTGGAATAACTATATTCAAGTTATATCGATCACATAAATTTAATAAATATTTATTTTAAATTTTGTGAATAAAATATTTATTATATTTATTGAATATTTTAATAAATATTTATTTTCTAGATTGTGAATAAAATATTTATTCAGTTGTTTAATAAATGACAGAGGAGTTTGAACAGACCAAGACTGAGTCTGTTGACAAATATTAATTAACAAGACCATTATATAATATTTTTTATTGCGCAAGTTGGTGCACGCCGAAAAATAATAATTATATATAATTATTATTATGTGGTATGGTATTTATTGAGGGTAATACATGTTATTTAATGGATATTATGAAGTTAAGTAATATTTTAACTTAAATACCAACAAAAAAAATAGGTGGCTATGTTTATTGTGTAGAGCATCCAATAATTGGTAATAGATAGTTGTTGTGCAAAATGAATTCTCTATCAACTCCTCATTCTTTCTCCCTCTCAAGAATGAGTAGTTTAAGAGATATTTCTTCAAGACCTAAGAACAAGACATCAAAAATGAACAATGTGTGAAATTTTACTCACCACACTAGAACCCATAGATTGAGTGGTGTTTCTCAGAGATCATAGGAGCACATATGGATCGCCACTAGAGGGATTCTATCCATGGATTCTCATAGTGAAATGAAGGTAATCTTAAAGGGTCTTTTCAGATGATAGACATTAATCAACAAATAAAGTTCCTAATCTAATGTATTTATGACTTCAAATATAAATAAATTAATTATAAATTTGACATGCAAGATCTTTGATCTTAGTGTCGAGTAATGATTATTATAAGAAATTTTATTTATCACCCACATTTGCACGCTTCTAATGTGTTTAAAACCAACAATAGTCTCCACCTGAACCCATAACACCAATGATGAGACACCTAAACCATCATCTTGAACCAAGACACTCCTAATTTTGAGGCACTCCATAAAGATTAAACTCATCAAGAAGTATTTTTATATAGAAAAAATGAATCCTTAAAGTAGTTCTAGAATCTCCACCTAGTGAGATCAGTTTTCCTAATCTAAGTGAACATGAGGGCTTCCTCAACAACTGGGTACCACTTTAAATAACATGAAATTGAAAAAATATATGATGCGAGGCAATTTGGAGATGATAGAGAAACAAGATAAAAACTAAGAAGTCACATCCCAATCTAGCTTCCTGGAAACATAAGGCACCAAATTTGTATGAAACCCATTTCGAGCCACTAATGGGTTGAATTAGAAATGAAAAAAGAGATTTTTGAGAAACCAAGCATCAAACACTGACACAACACCCAATAATACAAAACCCCCATCACCACTCTAAATGGAAAATAACAAAGAGGCACCACACCCATCTAGAACATAGAACAGAGGAATTAACTAGAGATAAATATGATCCCAATATCCTAAGGCTAAAAGGAATAACAATGGAGACCAATAAACTGGACAGACTCTTCCACACACACCACATCTTACTGAGACACTCCCACCAAGACCAAACCTACATAAACCCATTCCTAGCCCCGAAACAAGTAGGACGCATATGTACCAACTACCAAAAGTAGTCATTAGGGGTCTTACAGGCAATGAGAATAGGGAAAAAATAAGGAAATACTCTCAGTAGAATATTGAAAATTACAACCAAAGAAAATAAATGATCAAAATGAATGAAAACAATCAAATAATTCTACAATGAAATCCCCTAACATAATTATTTAACGCAATGAATAATCAATTCAATATTCTAACATCACAAAATTATGCTCAATTAGGATCTGATACAAACATTTTGGGGTTGTGTTGTACACATTTAATATCTAGGATCTATTGGGTACAAAATTGGTTTACATAATCCCAAAATATAGAATTGAAAAAAAATATGTTTATTATTGTGATATTATATACATAATACAACAAACATAAACATAGTTCTTTTAAAAAACATCCATGATCCTTAATGAACAAATGATATACATCACTATTAAACAGAATCGCATGTCAATGGTTAAATCATCATCAATGTTTTCTAAAACTCCCATAAACATAATAGGATATGTTCAAAATGATGATAAAAATAAAAAACATAATCTAAAACTATGAGAATATAATTTCAGATTCAACAAAAATGTATTTCAAAAACTAAAAAACATATTCAAAATCATAAAGAATAAAATCATTACGAATCAATGAAGAAAATAAAAAGTAAAGACAAAACTAAGGATAAAAATTCTTAAATATAATCGTTATAAATAAATAGTCTTAAAAAAGATTTATCAATAAATCATGAAGAATTGATTTTTAGTATTAATGGTAAAACAAAAAAATGTAGAAAGAATTAAATGGTAAATTGTTATGTAACATTCATTTCCAATTTGTCTACGTGCACATGGAAGAGACATCAGGTGTTTTATACTATAAAAGATTAATGGTGTACATGAAGCAGAAAAGAAACATCTCATACAACGATTGATAATAAATTGATAATAAAATAAGAATGGACCACCCCCCCCCCACACATGGAATTTTGTATCACCTTTTTCTATTCCTATATGATATTGTCAGACATCAACATAGTCAATTCTAAGTCCTCCAGCTCTGTATTCCCAATAAATATCTCTTAGACCTCCTCCCGCAAATGAAGAAGCTCACCCATATACACTTTTATATCTTATCAATGTCTTATATCTATTCCACTACAATCCTAGATTATCTTCTTCCACCTTCCAAGTGCACCGCTACTATCTGAGTCTACAGAAATAAGACTCATCTTCCTCAAGGGCTATGTTAGAGCACTTTTGCCTCTCCAAATCCAATCTATCCACTATTACATTCCCTCCAAGGAATAGTAAAACTTCATTTGTGGTCTCTCCCATCTCACATAAAATGAGGAGAAAATGTTGTGGTGCCACTCCAAACTCTCCACCAAGAAACATGCCAAAACGAGGAAAAGTTCTCCATATCCACTCTTTTGGTGGACTAGGGGATGAAACCAAAAATCATATCGTTCCATATTTTATGTGTTCCGGATATTCATCCCTTTTCTTGTTGTTTCCATCTTAGTGAAATAAATCCTTCCATCCACAAATACATAAGTGGTAACCAATTGAGTGCTAAAAAAATAAGCATCATACCTAAAAATGAAGAGGCTGATAGAAACCAAGAAGAGTAGGTGGGAATGTATAATATGAGAAAAGTGTACAGTGGAAGTTAACCTAGACATAACTTCCTAACAACTCAGAAAAGAAGTAGTGGATAAAGATGAGAATGAATATATAAATAATACCATAATTTATTAAATAAAAAGAATATATAAAAAATGCATTTAAATAAGAAAAAAATAATAATATAAATTTCACAAACCCCAACATATAGATAATGGTGAAATAGAATTGGGAGGCAAGATTAAATGAAAATGAATTTTGATCATTGTAGTCATATTCAACATCCGGCTAACCATATTCTCCATCATAAATCAACCCAAAATCCTACTCTCTGTGCTTATTTTTAGGTTTCAAAATAATACATGAATCATTTTGATCAATTTTCACATTGTTTATTCTAATTGTAGTCTCTTCAAATTCTTCATCCATATGACTATAAGCGGTGTGTGGGGAGAAATATTCATGATCTAAATTGATTTTCGAGGATTCCCTTAATGCCTTCCACTTAATTCCATGATTTAGGCCTTTATGGGATACCTTGATTTCTAGGTGAAGGGTTCTTTTATTGCATTCCGGCTATTATAAAAATCAAGGCTCACTTCATTATCCATCCTTCTAAACATCATTATAGTTTTCCAGAATGGGTTCTAAAATAGGATTATGAGGTTTTCCTATTCATTCACATATAAATGTTAATGTCACTAGAAGGAGGAAAGAGAAAATGTAGAATCCTCCATGTCCATCAATTCCAAGGGTTTTACTATTATTCTCTTTCTGCCAATTTTTCTGAAATTCCTATGAATAGAAAACAAATTTCTAATATATAGAGTTCTAAAAACAAATTCCCAATATACCATTTGGCATAGGGGTGGGGTTCGGTGAAGAATGAGCTTCTTTTAAAATAACTCCTTCTATAAATATTAATTATCAAAGTGACCAAATATAAATACACCTTTTGAAAAAATGCACAGAAGAAGCCACTTTCTAAAAAAGGTCATTCTTAAGAAAAATATTCAAGAAGTCAATTTTTTTGAAAATCACCCACCATCCAGTTTGTTTAAAAAAATATGTTTTCTTTTAGTTTTGGTTTTGTTTATATATATACATGTACATAAAAAATAAATGAAACGATTAAATATTATTTAACTATTTTTAAATAATGTGATAGATATTGTAATTAATAATAAAAATATGATTATTTATAATTTCTAAAAATAAATATAAATATATAAAAAATTTCTGTAATTGGATATTAAAAAATTATAATAATTTATAATATAATGAATATTAATTATTTTATTATTAGATTATTTAAAAAAATTCTAATAATTATAAAAGATACAAAAATAAAAATAATAAAAATATTATTATTAAATATAATAGATAATTTTATATTTATTAAAATAATTTGTAATTTATTTTTATAGAAAAATAAATTAAAATAATATTATCATTAAATATTTTTAATATTAAATAATAATTATGTGAATATGATAATTTTGAAAAAAAGATTTTTCAAAATTAATACCATTATTAATTATATTATTATTAATATTATTTAATACCTAAATTATTATATTATATAAAATATTTTAAAAATATTAATTAATTTTTATTATTAAAATATTAAATATATTACTATTATGGTTATTATAAATGTATCATAATTCTATTATAAATTCTTAATAACAACATTATTTTGAAAAATTATATTTCTTCTACTAAAAATTTAATTACAATTTAATTCATGTTATATTAATAACTCATTTATTAGTAAAATTATGAATAAAATTATTTACATCATTATTCATAATTATTATTGATACTCTTTTAAATATTTCAAAATATAATTATTATTTATAAAAATTATAATTCATAATATTTAACAATAATATCATAATTATTATTTATTATTTAATATCTTTTTTAACTTTTTTTTATTTTCAATTAATCATTATTTAAACAGTCAATGTTTTATATTTCTTATGTATTTTATATATATTATAATTCATGCAAATAAATTTTTTGAATTGTAAATGCAATGTTTCAAATTCATAAAATTTGTGTCAAGTAAATTATTTTTTTGTTTTTTATTTATTATATTTTTCTGATTTTCAACTATTTCAAATATGGTTGATCTATTTTTTACGTTTTATTTATACTTGTCTTATAGTTTAAATTTTATAGGCTTCCAAAGTCACATACTTGAAATGTAATAATGTTTTGACTAGGTGACTTTGGAAGCCTATAAAATATAAACTATAAGAGAAAACTATGTGAAACATAAAAAATGGATTAAACATATAAGAAGTAAAAAAAAATGAAAAATATCATAAATATTTTTGATGAAAAATGATTTCAAGGGCACATAATATTGTTGTTTGAAAACAAGACCTTTTTATTTATAAATTATTTTTATCGCATACTTTTTTGTGAAAATTAAAATCTTTGTTTATTATTTTATGAAATTAATTTTATTTTCAATTAATTTTTATTTTCTCGGTTAATGTTTATATTTTCATATATATATTATTTATACTATATTTTATGATAATAAATTTTTTAATTTGTAAATGTTATGTATTTAATCCATAATGTTTCTGTCATGTAAATTTGTTTTGCTTTTTTATATTTGTTAAGTATTTTTTATTTTCAACAATTTCTTATATGCTTAATCCATTTGTAATGAATCCTTTAAATTTATATTATAGTTTATATTTTTGTAGGCTTCCAAAATCACCAACATAAAATGTAATAATGGGTTTTTAGAAACTGATGGTCTTTAAAAATGTGTGCCATAGTAGGTGAGCTGGCCAAAAAAGATCGAACAGATATGAAATCATAAGGTAATAACTATAAATTTATTTTCTTATTTTATGAACATGTGGTGCATCCAAAAAAGGTGGAATTTTCACATGATGACCGAAAACATAGTTTCATTAATTTAAAATGCTACGATGTGCATTTTATAGTTAAAACCTTGGAAAACGATCTTTAATTCACATGAAGTGTTGTAAAATATCTTTTATATTTATTTTTTACATGTGAGATCAATTGGAGTGTCAATCAATTGTGTGATGTGCTCAAACTGAATAAATAAGAAGTTTTTAGAAAATTGTAGTTTTTTAAAATGTGAGCCACATAGGGGGAGCTGACCAAATGAGTTCAGATGTCAAGGAAATCATAGGAAACAATTTTGTGATTTATTTTTAAAATTTATGAGCCTACTTCACATCAAGTCGAGGTGCATGTTTCTCAAGATAACCGAAAAATTAATTTTACTAATTTAAAATTCTAAAATTTATGTTTGACTATTTAAACCTTATAAAATAATCACCAATTGAAATTAAAACATTTTAAAATTTATATTAAAATTATTATTTTTGTGTGTGAACATACGACCTGTCAATCTATAATGGGATGTGATTCAATAGACTAAATGAGGAGTTCTTAGAAAATGGTAGCCTTTAAAAATGTGTTCCACCAAGGTTGAGCTATAAAAATGATATAAAATTGTTTTGAGATTTCATTAAAACTACCATATGTTGATTTTTGAATTATTGGAACCGATGATGCATCAAACTGAGTTTTTGTTTGACTGAGAAGACCTAAAATGAAATTTTAGTAATTTAGAACTCTAAAACGTAAATTTTACTATTAAAACCATATAAAACAACATCCAAATGATGTGAAATCTTAGGAAATATGTATTATAATTATTTTTAATGTGTGTGAGTGAATGAAGAATCAATCTGACATGCGATGTTCTTGAACTGACTAAATAAGTTGTTTCTAGAAAATGAAAGTCTTTAGGAATGGGCTCTATGGAGGAAGACCTTTCCAAATTAGCTTGGAGTTATATGAAAACATACAAAAAAATGTTATATTGATTGTTTAATTTTTTTTAACCAACAATGTTTCAATCTATGGTGTATTTTTTCCAAGATGTCTAAAATGGGGTTTTAGTAATCTAAATCCCAAAAAAGGCATTTGACTGTTAAAGCTATAGAAAACGATCTCCAATTGAAGTGAAATATTATGGAAAATGTATTAGAATAATTTTTTATGTGTTATAGTATATGGAGTTTCAAACCAATGTGACATTTTCTCAAATGTACTAAAATAGGAGTTCTTAGAAAATTTTGATCTTTAAAAACATGTGCCACATAGGGTGAGCTTACCAAATGATCTTGAATTGAAGTGAAATCACACTAAAACAAATGTATATCGATTTTTTAATTATAGTATCTTTATTAAATACTGAAATAGGATAATATTAATTGTTAATATTTTAATATTAAAGTGTTTCAAAGTCCATAAACATCAGTTTTAGTGCATTTTACATTTTGAACTCAATTTTCATGTGCAATTAATGTTTAAAGTGAAAATTTGGGCCCAATAAATTATCTTATTTTGGAATTAATTTTATTAATTATTTTAATTTAATATTTTAGGATATTAATGATAACTTTTATTGTAACATTTTTTCATTTAATATCAATGAATTAATCCCAAGGTAAGATAGATATTTTTGGAAATGAATGCAGAAATTTTATGGACAAAGCATAATTGGACTAAGGCCCATCAAACAGAACTGGGGCTCACAATAAAAACCCAATGAAAGTCAAAATGTAACTGTATAAATATAAAAATATGGGTATCATTTCATTCAATTATGTATGGAGCTAATTCTCAAATGTTCATGATGATCTCGGAAGTCAAAGATGAAGAATAAATGTATGGAAAGATTTGAACACCCATAAAGTCGTCCCACTATTTCAAGCATAACATAAAAACTTATGAACCAATTTTCATGAAATTTTAATATTTTATATAAGACACCTGGAATAATATATTTCTCTTCTATTACAATCAATTATTATCCCATATAAAATTAATTATTCTCCTTCCAAGAGGGGGTGAATCTGGTCCTATTTTGTGGTCAACTTTGAAACATCAAATTTATTTTTTTCTCACCCACATTTTGAATCTCCTAATTAAGGGGGAGAGAATTTATTATTGGGTGTTATACCTAAGTCTCCTAATATTACTATATAAGGAGCTTGTGGTGAAGGGAATTATTATCCAATGTTTTTATTTCAATTGTAATTTCTTGTTTTCATTTTGTAATAGCCTCACCAATTTTTCTCATGTATATTTTTCATTCACCATAGTTTATTAATAAAATTTATTCTTAATATTCTCTTATTTTTATTCTTTTCAATATCATGTTGATACTATTTAATCATGGTGTGAACTTTTTAACACCAATCCTTGGGAATTTCTTCACACAACGGTGGAGTGATCATTATTTCAATAAAATTCTTCTTCAATTCCACCCTCATGAGCCTAATACCCACTTCCATTGAAAGAATAAATGGATGTATAACCCTATAATGGGTTGATACAAGGGATTTTAAAGGGGTTTTATTGAATTTTATTTATCATTTAATAATTCTTAATCGATTATTTATTTGATTTCTTAATTTAATGGTTTTTTTTCTTCTTCTTCCTTATTGAATTTTTTTTCCATGCTTTTTGTGTACTTATAAGATCCTTTACCTTTGAGTGATCATTAATAAGAACATATAAGTTTATAGGTGATTAGAATATGTTATTATGTTTTTAAACCAATAATTTATTAGGTTATATTGATTTCATTGAATGAATTCTTCTCGAGTTAATGAAATTTAAATAATTGAAAAAGGAATTCATCCAATCCGCCCCAAGAGATAACCTAGTACCAAGTCATTATTTTAAATTTAATTCACTTAATTAATAAATACTATTTAATAATCAAATAAATTTTAACCAAATTTTTCCAATTAATATCCAAATCACCTTCAAATAATGTGTGTTTCTTTAGGTTTCTTATTTGGTCTCTGAGGATTCTATAACCCATGTTGTACTACAAGAGACTGCTTACACCATAAAACTTGTGTAAATTTGGGCACAAACAAAATTTAGTCGTATTTTTTGGGGACCCAAGTAAGTACCTTAGAACTCTCCTTATTTTCTCACCCGAAATTCTCTATTCTCACCCAAATTTCTCTTATCTTTCCCTTTTATATTTTTATGTTCCATAAAAATATAAAATAAAAATTTATATCTACTATAATGGTGTTTCTTCAACAGCACCCCAACATAAAATTAGGAATAAGTAAAATTGTAAATCAATCATGGGAATCACCTCACATAGGGGTTTTCTCTAACCAAGACATGAATGAATACACCACACCTAATGATATGTATAATATTATGGTTAATCAATTCTTAAAGGTTAATTTACATCCCTCTCAATAATTGTTAATGAGATCAAACATAATGAAATACATGATCTACAAACTCTTAAACAACCTAATCCCCAAAAACAACCTGAAAAATTGTTTGAACAAATAGATAAAATGAATTCAAAAGTTTCATATTTGAGATTAGAAACACAAAGAATATAAATAATTACAGAACCCATGCCCACTCAGGTTGTCCCTTCCTCAACATTGATAGAATAATCTTGTTACACATAAAACTATTATGAACAAATACTAGACGTGACTATTTACATGAGTGTTATGTCTAATGAAAAACTGGAACCATTAATTCCCAAAACAACATAGACATCAAAATCAAAAGAAAATAATGAAGGACCAAATTTAGAATCTGAGAAATCAAAGTTGGAAAATGAAGTGGATTTGTTACGAAATTTTGAAATTCAACCTATGGAACTGGAGGGAATTGTTGATGGGTGTCTAAATCATGGTGAAATTTATTTTCAGAATTCATATGAGTAAAACATATATCAATGGATTGACTCTCATTTAGATAACTCCATTGATGATTTTTCAGAAACACGAATCACAAAACCATTTGGAGAAATAAGAAACGTAGAATTAATACCCATTCTTAAAACTCATCTTGGAATTTTGGTGGACGAAACATAAATTAAAAAAGGAACCAATTTTTTAAGAAATTTTGAATATAAAACTGATTTAAATTCAAATTTCCCACCTATTTTTGAATGTGTTAGCCAACCACATCTCAAATTCAAGGTTGATACATCCTCTCTCTAGCCTTATATCATGAGGGATAATAAAAAAACCTCATTTAATACTCTATTGAAGATAATAAAGATAAAATTATCCTTCATGTATCATGCAAGATTAGGAAATAAATTGGATGGAAACATTTCAATATTTATGGGAGTAGCTCATTCACTAGGACCTTTATGATTTTTCAGGTATCAATTTTAAAAACTACCTTCCATCCACAAGGGAGAATAAATATTAATATAGTTTAAGTGGATAAAAATGGGGTCTTGAAAATGTTAAAAGTTGGTATTGGATAATTTGGGTATCCAGGTTGAGAAAAAAACATTAAATTAAGTGCTTTTTGGGAGGCAACACGGTTTCTATTTTTTTGTTAATGGAACCCCCTTGGGGTTTCCAATGGGATGTAATGTCTCTTGTATGAGATTTATCAGCTTCATAATTTTAATATTTCCAAATAAATCCCTTTCATTCTGATGTTCAAACCCAACAATCAATCATCCCTGAGGAGTCTACATGTTACATGAATCCAAAGTGATTGATTTATCATTAAAGGCTTCTCAGCATTGAACCAGGTGATTTTATTCTGTGATTTCATTTCAAATCACCTACACCCAACCACCCCCCTTCTTCCCAATTCTATTCTACCTCTTCTCTTATCTGTAAAAATAGAGGGTGCTTTCATTCTAATTTGGGGGAGTGAAAATCATGGATTTTAAAAAAATATTTTTATGATAAAATTCAATCCAATTAAAAAAATTTAATTCATTATACATTAAATCCTTAATGTACATTTTGAAATCATAAAACTGAATTTCAAATGATTTTTAATTCATTGATTATGATTTTAATGCAAGTATAAGTACATGAGCATAGTTTTTGGAAAGTGCACTTGTATGCTATGATTTTTCAATGTTTACATCTTTGTCCTTTTAATAAAAACTACACAATGAATATTCCTTTAATCTTGGGTAAAAATTTGAGTTATTGGGACCTTTTTATCATAGCATGGGGTTTGAGGTCGTGTTTAGTTTAGTTTGAGTATCCAAAAAATTGAAAAAAATGAAAAATATAAAAAAACACATATAGAAATGTTTTTTCCAAATGTGTGCCATTAGGAACTTGGAGATCATGACTCTATAGATTTATTGCCCAAATTTTAGACTTAAAACTCTATTTTAGTGCAGATAATTGACAAAATCTATGGATTTCGACACTTGGGGATCATGACTCCGTATTTGTATTTCTTAGATTTGGTCTTTTTATTTCTATTGTGGTTCAAAAGAAACAAAAAAAAATAAAAAAGGAAAAAATAAAAGAAATTGGATACTCATTATATGTTTTAATGTGATTCCCACCAAGTGCTTCCATTTTTTCCCTTGTACAAGAAAATGATCCTCATGTCTTTTGTGATGCACAACACATAATCATGCTTAATTGAAATTGAATGAAATTTGATGTCTAATTTTAAAAAATGAATGGACTTGGTCTTGGGATATGCTTATAAACCTATCTTATATCAAATTATTTTTATTGGTTTCAAGATTTTTCATCATGATGCCTTTTGGTGAGCATTGCATGTTAACATGTCTTTGGAAAAGGGAATTCGATTTCATTTTTTTGAGATATATTTTGCTCGGGACTAGAAAAACTCAATTTGGTGGTGTGATTAACAACTAAAAGTGGAAAATAATAATTTTTAATATTTTAATATTAATCTATTTCAAAGTCCGTAAACATCATTTTTAGTGAATTTTATAATTTGAACTCAATTTCTCATCACATGTGCAATTAATGTTTAAAGTAAAAAATTTGGGCACCATTAATTATATGCTTGTGGAATTAATTTTCTTTAATTTTTTGAATTTTATATTTTTTTATATTATTAATCAATTTTATTCTTGAATTTTTTCTTTTAGTATATATATGAATGAATCCCAAGGGAAACTAGAGTTTTTGGAAATGAGTGAGGAAATTTTCTGGACAAAGCATCATGGGCCTTAGGCCCATAAAACAAAATTGGAGACCATAATAAAAGCCCGATGAAGCTCGAATATTAACTTTATAAATATAAAATTATGGGGATCATTTCATTTAACTTTGGCCAAAGCTAATTCTGAAGTTTTCATGATGATCCAGGTAGACAAATATGAATATTAAATGTATGGAAAGATCTGAAGGCCCATAAATTCAGTCCACCATTTTGAGCATAACATCCAAAAAACTAAAAAAATTGTCATGAAATTTAGAAATATGATAGAGGAAACATGGACTAAGATATTTCTAATCTATTACCATCAATTATTCTCCCATATATAATTACGTATCTTCATGCCAAGAGGGGCGATGAATCTGGTCCTATTTTTGTGGTCAACTTTGAATCATAAAATTTCATTTATTCTCACCCACCTTTTGAATCTCCTAATTAATGGGTAGGGAATTGTTTTTATATGGTATAACTAAGGCTCCTAATATTCCTATTTAATGATTTGGTGGTGAAGGTAATTAGAATACAATGTTTTTCTTTCAATTGTAATATCCTTCTTTCATTTTGTAATTTCTTCATCAATTTTTCTCATGTATGTTTTTCATTCACCGCCATTTATTAATAAAATTACTTATTCATATTCTCTTATTTTTATTATTTTAAATATTATGTTTACACCGTTGAATCAAGGTGTGAACTTTTTCACATCAATCCTTGTGAATTTCTTCACACATTAGTGGAGTGATCATTATTTCATTATTTTTCTACCTCAATTCGACACTCATGATTCTACTACTAGATTCCATTGATAGAATATAATCAAATGGGGGGATAAACCTATAATGGGTTGACCAAAGGGAGAATTAATGGGATGTATTTGATGTTATTTAACATTTAATAATTTTTAATCAAGTATTTTATTTGAGTTCTTTATTTAATGATTTTCTTTCTTCCTCTTCCTTATTTAATTTTATTGCCACATATTTCATGTCATAATAATATAATTTACCTTGTAGTGGTCATAAAGATTATACTCTATATGAATATATGATTAGAATGTGTTTGTGATGGTGTTAAACCAATAATTTATTAGTTTATATTTATTTATTTTAATGAATTCTTCTCAAGTTAATGAAATTGAAATAATTGAAAAATGAATTCATCCAATCTACCCCAAGAGATAGTATAGTATCAACACATTCTTTTATTTTAATTAACTTAAGTAATAAATAATGTTTAATAATAAAATGAATTTGAACCAATGTTGGACACTTTATAGCCAAATAACCTCCAAATAACATTTGTTTCTTAAGGTTACTTATTTGGTCTCTGAGGATTTGATAACCCATGGTTTTCTACAATAGACCACTTACACCAAAATACTTGGGTAAATTTGGGTGCAACCAGAATCGATGATGCATCAATCCAATGTGTTGTTTTCCTGATATGAGTAATAATGTTATTTCGGTAATTTAAAATTCTAAAACATGTCTTTGACTATTAAAACCATATAAAATGTTCACCAATTGTCATAATATCTTATGATAGTTGTCTTAGAATTATTTTTATATGTGTGGGTTGATGGACCGCCAATTAGATGTGCTATGTGCTCAAGAGGAAAAAATATGGATTTCATAAAAAACGATCCTTAAAAACATGCTGTATAATGGGTGATCTGGTCAAATGAGCTCATCTTATTGTGAAATCAAACGACAACATCTGTGGATTGATTTTGGAATTATAGGAACTGACATCTTGTCAAACATACATGTAGTTTTCCAAATATTACTAAAAATGAATTTTTAGTAATTTAAAATTTTATATTGTGTGTTTGAATATTAAAACATGTGGAAATGATCTCCAATTGACATGAAATCATATAAATATTGTATTTGACATATTTATGAGTATACAGAACGTCAATCCAATTGTGATGTAATCTAAACAAGTAATTTTTAGAAATTTGCATTCTTTAAAAAAAAATTCCCTAGAGGGAGAGCTAGGAAAATGAGCTCGTATTTATGTGAAATAACAAGAAACCAATTATAGATTGATTTTTTAATTTTAGTAATTTTTGATGCATAAAATTGAGGTGTTTTTTCCAAGGCAGTAGAAAAAGTAGATCCTATAATTTAAAACACTAAAATGTTATTTTTATGGTTAAAATAATATAAAAAATATCTAATTGATGAGAAATGTTATGATAGCTCTTTTATAATTACTTTTAAAATATAGGAGTAGACATCGCATCAATTCGATGTGTGATGTACTCAAATGAACTAAATAAGGAGTATATAGAAAATTCATGTCTTTAAAAATGTGCTACATAGATGGATAGTTGGCCAAATGAGCTCATATTAATGTGAAATAACATTACAACAACCATATATTAATTTTAGAATTATAATAAACCACGGTGCATCAAACCGATAAGTCATTTTCCCCAGACAACCAAAAAATAGTTTCATTATTTAAAAATACTTCAATGTGTGTTTCACTATTAAAACCACATAAAATGATTTTCAATTGATATAAAATATTATTATATTTTTATTAGAATTATTTTTCATGAGTGTGAGTAGACACTACATCAATATGAAAGGCGATGTTCTTGAAAAAACTAAATTCTTAGAAAATGACACTAAATAGGTTCCTTTTTTAAATAATAAATAACAACAATAATTATTAAATAATATATATTAATATTCATAATTAAAATTTTAATTTAAATGAAATGTAAATATAATAAATCATTGCGGTATTTGAGTAAGTAAGTTTCCTCTAGTCCCATACCTCATCACTTTGATAGTATGCTCATATCGAGTAGTCCATGCAGCAGGTTTGGGAGTGTGCTTGGCTATATGTCTAGCTGTGATGTAATCAGCTACATTTCTGTGTGTGATGTCATCAGTTATGGGTCTTGTAGCAGAAATTGAAATGATCTCCCACCCAATAAAGTTATTTTTAGGAAATTGGAAGGTATTCGGATCCATGAATGGAAAAAACTGAGTGGAAGCCCCCTAATGGTGCCCCAATCCCTGTATTGAGGCACTATAAGAGATATAGATTACATAGGGGTTTCAATATCAAACTCAGTGGTGTAACCAGTTATCCTCTCCATAGAAGGTTATGTGGGTAATGTCTTGAATGATTCCATGTATGATGAGGAAGGAATAGTTGGTGAGTGTGTAGTGGTGATAGACTCTATAGAAGGGCGTGTAGGCAATGTCTCAGATGGATCCATGAATGATGAGTTAGGTCTAGTTGGTGGTTGTGTAGTGGCATCTAGATCCATCTAAGAAGTGGAATGACATAAACAACACTGGGGTGAAGGTTGGTTCTCATCGATACATGATAGACTGAGAAAGGCATAATGTGGAATGGTTTGACAGTATGGACCACACTCTGACATTAGAGTGATGCTCTCATCACTGTGTGGTGCACATATCATCGAATCATGATCTAAACTCAACTCATCAATAATGAATACATCTCAAGTATTAGGTGTGATCATATCATCTAATCGATTGATCCCATCACCATGAACAAAAAACATTAAAAAAATAAGAAGTTAATAATCAATAATCAATAAGTGATATAAAGTTAAATTACCAAGGTATAATATGACCCTCTAAGCCGAGTGTTAAATCATTTGTTAACTAGTATATATTAGAGAATGTACTCACTATGGGGGTCATCAACAATATTTCCTCCATAATATCATGTGACACAATACAGTTCACATGAACCCCATGCAAATATGTATAGGTCATGTATAATATGATAATCTTGATCCTATTTTCCTATATGTTGAATAACATGCACCACTACAATCTACCTATGTGGCACCAAAATAGGCTGTCATTATCTGAACTATCTCATGAACCTATCATATTGGTTCCACTCAACAATATGAAAATTGATTAATGGAACCACATCAATATAATGATGCATCCCCACATTAATATAAAATATGTCCTAGAAGCTCACCTGCACTTGGAGTCGAATTAATCTACATAGAGAAATAAATTTGATCAATTAGTAAACATAGGAAAAAAATTATATCTACAATGATTCACGAATACCTCCTCAATGGAAAAAAATTCAAACATATGATATTAATATGAATTGGAATGTGTAGTTATATATAAATATGTCTCTTAGTATCTCCTCCTATGAATTAAATGTAACCAAATTTTAGAGATTATATAAATTTCTTTTGATATTAGATGAAAAGTATGTATTAAATTTTTGAAGTACCTATGATAAAATGGTCCCATGAGTAATGCATTGAGTGTTTAATTAGAGACAAACCATGGTACAATTTTACAGGATCATATCCATTCCCACATATATAATAACAAACAACAACTACCTATCTCTATCACCTTTATGCATGATTCCCTACAAATCTCTCCATACAAATGTGGAAGACACACTGAACCCAAACTATACCTCCCAGAACGCTCCAAATATACATGTAGTTAAAGGTTCATCAAATGAACATATGATCCATAATGATCTGAAATAATGTTCCACCAATCAATCTCAAAAATGTATGCTCTTACATATCTCTAGAATGTCACCTCATCCACATCTGGATCAATGGGGATGAAATGAGTGTCCATCCAATTCATCCATAACCTACCTTCTCTAAGGGCCTGTAGTGTGTCTGGTAATGGTATGTACAAATATCTATGTAAAATGTAATCTCATCAAGATATCATCAAACCTATAAAAACATATACATTCATAGTAAGACCCAATAATATATATATATCTTGTAATGTAAACATTTTCCCCCTTTGAGGCATATGAAATGTATGTGTCTCTGTCTTCCATATCTCAACCAAATCAGAAATTAGTAAACCATGAATGGATATATACCTACACATTCTCAACCCCTAGAACATGGAGTGACACAAATAAGGTATGATTGGCTCTGGTGGGCTCTCATGGTTAAATTGATGGGCCCTGCGGACTTTTAGTAATTTTTCATCACCATTATCCAATAAGTATTGTGAATTGTGCTCACTCTATGTGGTGAGAAGAGATGGATCCTTACGGCCTGGATGTAACTATGTGGATTCCATCTATGTAAATAGATATTGAGATGATAAAAATATATAAATCTATGTTTCCCCAAATAAATCTATAACCATGAGACATTAATTTTTTTTTAGTAATTCCTTTAACCAAAATGATATATTAATACATTAATTAAAATGAAATAATATTTTATTTTCAATGTAATAATATATTAATATATATACATATGTTTATTTTATACAATACATTAATATATATATATAATAAAATGTACTAATATATATATTAATTATAATACATTGGCATATTCAATATATATTATTTAAAATTTTCATTCAATGCTTTTGGTTGTTAAATTAAAACTTAATATTTTATTAATATATTAATATATTAATATATTAATATATATATATATATAATACAATGCAAAAAATATTAATCAAAAAATTTCCTAATTAATTTATTAATATATTTTACATAATTAAATAATATAAATAACACAAAAAATTAAAAACCAAAATATTAAAATTTAAAGTAAAATTCAATTTTCTTTTTAAAATATTTTTAATTATTATTGAGTACCGAATTGAATTATATGATCTGATGTTTTTATAAGTTTTAATTGAATATAAAACATTTTTTTACATAACTATACATATTAACTTGCTAATTAATATATATTTTTCACAATGCAAAGGTAAATTATTTACAAAATTACTAATTAATTAACAAATAATATATTTAATATAATTAAAAAATATGTGTGTGTGTTTGTTAATTATAATATATTAATATATTAATTATATATTATTCAATTATTATTTTCAATTTTTTTATCATTAAATTATAATGTAATAAAATATAATTAGATTAATATAATAATATATTAATGAATATATATATTACACTATACAAAAATATTAATTACAAAATCACTAATTAATTTAAAAATATATTTTATATAGATAAATAATAAATATATACATATACAAAAAGATATATTTCAAATAAATTATATACCAAAAAAAAATTGAGATAGTTTAAAAAAATTAAAATTAAATGAATGAAAATGTTATTCTACAAAAGATTAATAAAATATTACAGCATAAATTGTGTTTTATCATTTATAATTTAAAAAATTTAGAACAAAAAATTTATTACAAATATATATGGAAAGTATTATATAAAGTATTTATAATGAAAAAGGAACACATATGTTGCATCATAAAAATAATGCAGCATACATGATATATTCAAAAATGCATAAAACCAATGTTTTATAATTAAAAGAAAAATAATATAAAACATATGATATAATAAAAAACTCATAAAATACACGTTTTGTTATCAAAAAAATACAATCAAAATGAAATATTCAAAAATAAAAAAAATAATGTGTGTTTTACAAAAGTTTAATATTTTTAAAAGTCAATATAATAACATCAAAACTATAAAACTAATGTTTTTTTTGGAAAAATACATGTGCATTGTGAGTTATTTTCATTTATGAACTATAGGTTATGTCCTATATGTTAATTTATTTTTAAAATTCTAATAAAAACAATAGATCTAAAGATAAAAATGTGAAATATATAATGTAAATTTCCAAGAACCATTAACAATTGTAATTAATATAAATAATAACATCGGATAATAACATGTGACAATATATGATAGAAAATAAAATTTACAAAATCCAATATTCAAATTAAAAAAAAATTAACTCAAAATCAATAAATAAAAAACTGTATTAAGTTTAAAATATCATTTTGGAGAAACTGGATTTTAAATTCAATGAGTAGGGATGTCAATTTTCAGATTTTGGATCTCAATTCTCCAATGTATAAGGTCTTTTCAAATTCTAGGTTGACCAGATCAATGACCGGAGGGGTATCAAGCCTATATTGACCATGAAAAGGGTCTGTAGAGAGTTATGGTGGGTTTTACGGGGAGGGATTCTTGGGTTAGTGAGTTTTATAGGAGAGATAGAATGATCTATGGGGATGGATGGTGGCACTATACTGAGGTAATTTTGGGTCTGTGACATGAGGGTCAGCAGGATCTATGGCGAAGCATGACCGCATTGTGTCAAATATTTATTATGGCATATGAATTAGGCACATTATGTGAAGGAAGCTTTTACAAAAATCATCCAAACAAGGATCCTTCAAAGAAATATCTTTTTGTATTTAAGGATATTTGGAAGGCAATTTCATAACTAGAACCTTCCAAATAAAACCCAAATACAAGTCTCATTCATTAAGAGCTCTTCATTTTGGAAATATTAGAAAAACATTCTTCAATATATGGCTAATTAGTTTGGCCAAAACCTTATTTTCCAAAAAAAATACTATTTTTATTAGATACAAAAATTACTCTTCTCTATCAATTAAAAGGTTTATAACTAACACCGTGAACATTATCTGAAAGGAGCACGTTATTGAAAGAAAAATGGGGCATTAATTTCATGGGATCTACTTATATCTCTGGTGATATAGAAGTATTTTTTATTAGGAAAGATCATGGGAGAGGGAACCACCCAGGCCATGAAGATGGATGTGGTGCAATTGATTCCTATGATTAGGTCTGTATTGTTTCTTCATAGATGGTTCTCTATGGGACAACAAGATGATAATTACTCTATAGAATTGTATGATCTGGAATCCTCATGTGAAGTTTATTTCCCTACTTATTGGTATAGAGATCCAATACCATATATAAAAAACATAAGAGGAGAATGATTCAAAGTCATGTTTTGGGGTTTAGGTTGTTATTATTGGTATTTGAGATTAAATCGATGCAACCATGAATGTGGATCCATAGGAGTGTTGGGGAAGGAAATGATTAAAGTAATTTGCATATCTAGTGCGCATAGTTTCAAAATATTATGACATTCCCACTAATTTTTAAAGGATTTACAAAATCCTCTAATTTTAAAATTTAATGTTTCTTAAATTGTTGTTTTCTGTTAGCAACTTTTTAGATAATACTTTTTAAAGCACTATAGATCTATTTTCAATGTTTTTCACATATTTTGTTTGATATAATACTGATACATATTTGAATAAAATAGAGACCAGAAAAGGAGGTTGTGTTAGGTTCTGATTTATTTTAATTCAAAATATAGATGACTATAATTTGAGACGCAGATGACTTAAGTCTAAAATATGTTTGTTGTTGATCTACTATAAGGAGAATATTTTTGGGGTATTATTGTTCTTGTATGAGTGTGAACTTTAATGGTCGAAAAGTCTGTTTTATATTTGGTAAGTTCACTACACATATGGATCTTAGATATTTTGTAGTTATTATTAGAATTTGAAAACATTCCATGTGCATTTTATTGTAAATGCTCGATTTAATGTTTGTTATAGAGATAGTGTAGTAGAGATTGAAGTGAAGTTGAATTCATTGAAAGATGAATTCTATGAATTGTTTATTAAAACTAATTTTACATGTGTAGGGTAGTCCAAATGATATGCTACAACATGGTGTACAGAGGGAGTCCTCACTCAAGGATGTTTGTGACTGGCCAATTCTAGAACTAGTTGAGTTGATGTAGGAAGTCATTTAGGAAGTATATCCCTAATTTAATGACATGATAAGTAGTCTAAGTTATTGAGCTATTTTTTAACAAAATTAATTGAGTGGTTGAAATATAGGAGTGTGAATGTGGATACCATGTCAGAGAGTGAATTATTCAAATTAAAAGAGATGATGCATTCAAGACTACACCATATAGTTAGGTTGATACTCTGAGAGGAGCTCCAAAATTATATTTGAGAGCGTGTCAGATCTGACCTATGAAATTCAATCATCACTATGGAGAATTCATGACATCAGCCTGGGAGGTTGGAAATAGTTAAAAGATGGTTCATTTCACTTATTCAATTTACCTTCCACACCAGTGATTAATATTTATTTAGATCTCTTTGAACTCTAATGTTACAATTATTATTTTCTATTATCTTTTATGAATAGGTATTTGTATGCTAGAAATATTTTTTTATTTTTTTATTTGAAAGAGGATGATTTTTTAATTCAATTATTAGAATAATAGATATCATCTTGGGATATTTGTTTCTTTACTATTAGTTTTTATGTGCTTTTAATATGAATCAATTTGTCTATGTTCTTAAAAAACATTTTGAACCTAAAACATTGTAATTGAAAATGTGAATAATACTAGTAAACACATCATATGTCATGTAACAAGAATTATTTTCACCAAAATCCTTTTGATAATTATCATTATTTGGATTATTTTCCCATTATACTTGTATACATAGAGGCACTTATAGGCCATGCATGGACTTTTTCATGTGTTCAAGTTGTGAAGAGCTGAACTGACTAGCTTTAGAAAAACATTTTAAGGTGATTGAATGTTTTGTGTTTACCTTCTACTATAAGGTTTTATATTCTTCCTTTTTTCTCTTAATTTTCTTTTTTAAATTATTATTTTTGTACACATATTTTTATTCTCATTTGTTACAACTATTTTAGAAAACAATATTAATTAGTTACTCCTATTTCTTGTTTTAATTTTGTTATATGTTCATTTATTTATTGTTCATAGTGAGTTACTTGTAGAAAATATTAAAAATTATGTTTCCTTAGGATTATTGTTAAACTTATTTGAAAAAATAAGTGGGTGGAATTTTGGTTTTTTCTTTTAAGGTAAGAATATATGATGATTAACTCATCTTCTCTTCTTTATCCTTGGTCAACACATACACCCATTCTTTAGTTGCATTGATTTATATTATTAGATTGAATAGTTCAAGGTTTTTCATGGTAATGACACAAAAATCATGTTAAAATGACATATTTTGGTGATTTTTGAAGAATATTCCTTCAAAAATTATCATGGAGGGAGGGTATTACCCTTTATTTCTTTGGGTTAATTCTAGATGACATATTTTTTCCTTTTATAGTTTTCATTTTAAAAAACATTAAAATAATCCCTCACCATGCACTTTGAACCAAACAAACTCATTAGAGACCCCGTTCAGAATTTCCCCAATCATTCAATAACAAAAGGAAGTCTACAACAAGGAAAGTGGTGATATATTTACCTTCAACTATAAGTTTTTTTATTCTTCATTTTTATCTTGTTTTTCTTATTTAAATTATTATCTGTGTCACTCGAATATTTATATTCTCATTTATTAAAACCATTAGGGAAAACAACATCAATTACATATTTTTATTTCTTTTTTTCATTTTGTTATATATATATTTTCTTATTTTTCACATTTTGCAGCTTGTAGAAATGGGTGAGAATTTATGATGATTAAATATTGTTTGTTAATGAAGAATATGGTGTAGAAAAACTTATGTTGTAGCTTTAGATTTTCTAATACACGAGTAATAGAACTTTCATGAATGATTTTTTATCACTTAAGTGAGCAACCCTTGTAATTTGGGTTGAAATTGTTCAATTGTTGATATTCATATATATTGAAAGTACTGAAATTAATCAACATTTTGAAGGTATGCCAAAAAAATCTCATTCGAATCCTTTATTCTCAGGCACTGTTCTTTCATATTTTGGTTCACTTACCTATGTCATTACTAAGGCTTCTCACATAATCTTAGAATGCCCCAGTCTGTATGGCCACCATGAATATTCACGATTGGCATAGAGGTAGGAGGAGCATCATATGGAACAGTTTTGTATTGGATGGTAAGAGGTCCCATCATAGAATCCACCACCCTGTGTACTATTTCACTTAGAGTATCAAAATCCATGCCCTGAGCTATGGTAGAACCAATGGCTCCTAACATGGATCCACCCCCATAACCACCGCTTCTGCTGTGGTCTAGAACAGGTGGATGAGAATGATTCACAGGGTGTGGTGTATTGTACATGGGTGTGTAGGTAGGTTCCCAGGTATCTCTTCTACCTGATCTTCGGTAAGGCATGGATATTTTTTAAAGAGGATAAAGGTGTTGGAAAATGAGAAGCACATGTACATCACTGTCTACATTTGATTCGTGAGTGAATAATTATAGATGATGTTTGATGGGTATTATGTAAATTTTATTATGTTTGAACATGTTTAAACATTCTTGTAACAATTATTTGATTTTTTTTACAAATAAACCATCATAGTTTTGGATAAGATAGTTTTATAATTATTATACAACAAATTATTATATATATAATTAGTTTAATGAATATATTATAAAATTTTAACATTAACTATTGAATATCCCCATATAATATTTTATTTAAAATATAATTTACGAATAGATATTAACTGATGCTATTACTTATAATAAATTGAAAGATATATATTGATAATATTATCAATATATAAATATATCATTTTAATCGATTTCTAAAAATTTTAACAAATATATATGTTATATTTTGGTATTATTATAATTACAATAAATCTATTTTATTTGTCGTAATAACATTTAGCGATAGAGTTTTCACCAATAATTTAGTGACATGACAATTTTTGTTGGTAAAATGCTTTACCAACAGAAAATGTACTTTTACCAACAGATGAACCAATGTTGGAAAAGTCAAATTATTGTATAGTGACACTTTTTCTAGTTTTTCAATCTTTATATTTCAATAAAGACTATTTTTTATCTTTTCAATCCCATATTCACCGCATTGTAAAAATATATTTGTACATTATATAATACATGAAATTATAGTATGTAATCCTTATACATGAATTTTAATATTCATCACATGCCACTTCTGTATTAATAAAATCCATATAGTATTATTCTTATAATAAGCACACATTTTTTGAAATCACATACACATGTATTCATGCTTATGCATACAAAAATTTAATTTCTATACACTTGTATAAATAAATGAACATATATAGTTATATATAATTCTTCCATCAATCCATGTCACCACCATACTTTCACTCCATGTCCACGTTTCATGATCACCCCCTCCCCCTCACTTTATTTTTTCATCCAGTTTCCTCCCACTCCCTCAACTAATGACATAGATTCCATAGATCGTCACAATAATCACTACTACACAAATGGCCTTTCACAACACACAAAATGACCTTTAATAGTTATAAAAATCACTGTTAATCACATTGATGATAAAGTAGGTCCCCATTATTATCACTAAAAAAGTTCTAATAAAGGGGGTCCTTTATCAATGCTATTTTTAGCGTTGATAAAGGCCTAGCTGTCTGCATTTTCTATTAATATAACAGCACACCCAGAACCAAAAATCTGAAATTTCTCAATAATTTCAAACAATGCAATATATATTTAATTTAAATCATGAATAAAAAAATTACACCCATAGTATATACAAAAAACACATCTATTTACATTTCAAACAAAATGTTTTATATAATTACATTTACAATTATCCAATAAACATTCAAAAAAATTAATATTTCATATTTTGATGCCCTTGATCCCCTCTCAAAAATATCCTCCCATAGTATCAGTTGCCGAACAAATCAACTCATCCTGATAAAAATATTCCACCTATATAAGAAAACAAATATTTTGTTAGTAATACTATAAAGAAATAAATTAATCATCAATATGAAACAACACATTAATAAAATGTCAATATTTAATAAAAATGATAGATTTTGAGTTATATCAGTAACATTGTGAATCCTATTAAGGTGTGATTTATTCTTACACATTAAAAATGAGTTATGGATTATTAACCTAAAATATCAAAAAAAAATCGAATGCATTTGCTCAGTTTTGAGTATGCCACTTGTTCTTTTACTAAAATTAATGTCAATTTTAAATAATGACACATTTGAAGTTATACTGACCACATCGTGCATCGTATTGAGGTTTGGATGACTCATACCTATTAAAAAATACTTATGGATCATTTTCCTAAAGTATCAGAATAATCCAAATGCATTTGCTCGGTTTTCAGTATGTCAGTTGTATTTTTTTACTAAAATGTCATTTCAAACTAGAAACATGCATTTTGAGTCATACCAATCACATCGTGCATCAGTTTTATATGATACTACTTTATAAACATAAAAAATTACTTAATAATATCTTTCAAAAATTATCAAGACAATCAGAGCGTGTTTTCATGGTTTTCAGTTAGTGACACGTTTGGAACTAAAATGTAAATTTTTAACTGATGACTGACATTTTTAGTCATACCGGTCACACCATGCATCAGATTGAGGATCGGTTTACTCCTAAATATCAAAAATGACTCATGGATAATTTTTATAAAGTATCAAAACAATCTGAATGCATTTCCCTAGTTTTTGGTATGTCACTAGTTTTTATATAAATTAATGCCAATTTTAAATAAAAAGAGACACTTTGAGTTATAAAGACAACACCTTACGTCATATTTAGATTTAGATGATTCCTAAGCATCATAAAAGATGAATATATAATTTTCCTAAAATTTGAAAATAATCTGAATGTGTTTGCTCGGTTTTAAGTATGTCACTTGTTGTTTTTACTTAAATTAATGTCAATTTTAAATAAAAAGAGAATCTTTGAGTTATACCGACCACACCATGCATCAATTTGATATGAGGATGATTCATACACATCAAAAATTAATAATAGATTTTTTTTCTAAAATATCAAAACAATTTAAATGCATTTTATCAGTTTTCAGTATGTCACTTGTTGTTTTCACTTATATTAATGTCAATTTTAAATAAAAAGATACACTTTGAGTGATATCAATCAGAAAGTGCATTATATTGAGGGGAGTCTAATTCATAATCATCAAAAATGTCTAATAGATCATTTTCATAAAATATAAAAACAATTTAAATTCATTTTCTCTGTTTTCAGTATGTCACTTGTTTGTTTTTACATAAATTAATTCCATTTTTAAATAAAAATTTACACTTTGAGTTCTACCAATCACACTGTGCATCGTATTGAGGTTTATCTAATTCATACATGTCAAAAATTACTAATAAATCATTTTCCAAAAATATAAAAACAATTTGAATGTGTTTTTCTGGTTTTAATTATGGTACTTGTAGTTTTTACTTAAATTAATGTCAATTTTAAATAAAAAGAGACACTTTCAGTTATACCAAACACATAGTGCATCGTATTGAGGTGTGGAAAATTCCTATATTTAAAAAATTATTAATAGATCATATTACTAGAATATCAAAATATTCTAAATGCATTTTCTCAGTTTTCAGAATGTCCGTTATGGTTTTTTACTAAAATGTCATTTCAAACTGGAAACACGCATTTTGAGTCATATCGGTCACATAATGTGTTGGTTTTATATGATAATGATTCATAAACATCACAAATAACTTATGAATCACTGTAATAAATTATCAACACAACCTAATTGTTTTTATTGATTTTCAATGAGTGACACGGTTTGAACTAAAATGTTGATTTTGTACTGATAATGGAAATTTTTAGTCATACCGGTCACACCATAAATTATATTGAAGTGATATTGACTCCTAAACATCAAAAATGACTTGTGTATTTTTTTTAATAATTTATAAAAACAATCTGAATGCATTTTTTTCGTTTTTAGTATGTCACTTGTTGTTTTTAATTAAATTAATGCCAATTTCAAATAAAAAAGATACTTTAAATTATACCGGCCACACCATGTGTTGTATTGAGTTATGGTTGATTACTAAAAAAAATTACTAATATATAATTTTCCTAATATATCAAAAAATATGAATGCATTTTCTTGGTTTTCAGAATGTCAGTTGTGTTTTTTTACTAAAATGCCATTTCAAACTGGAAACACGCTTTTTGAGTCATATCGATCGCATCATGCATCAGTTTAACAAGATACCACTTCATAAATGTCACAAATGAAATATGAATCTCTTTAAAAAATTATTAAGAAAATTTTAGTGCATTTTCTTGGTTTTTATTGAGTGACATGTTTTGAACTAAAATGCTAATTTTAAACTGATAATGGATACTTTTAGTCATACCGATCACATTGTGCATCAGATTGAGGTTTGGTTGACTCATAAACATCACAAATGACTCATGTATTGTTTTCCTAATGTATCAAAACAATCCAAATGTGTTTTATTAGTTTTCAGTATGTCACTTGTTGCTTTTACTTAAATTAATTCCAATTTTAAATAAAAAGAGACACTTTGAGTTATACCAGCCACACCATGTATTTTATTTAGGTGTGGATTATTCCTATACATAAAAAATAAATAATATATCATTTTACTAAAATATAAAAATAATCTAAATGTTTTTTCTCAATTTTCAGTATTTCACTTATTGTTTTTACTTAAATTAATGTCAATTTTAAATAAAAAGTGACACTTTGAGTAATTCCAGACACATTGTGCATCGTATTGAGGTTAAGTTGATTCCTACACATCAAAAATAAAAAAATAGATCATTATACTAAAATTTAAAAACAATTTGAATGCATTTATATGGTTTTAAGTATGTCACATATTTTTTTTACTTAAATTAATGTCAATTTTAAATAAAAAGAGACACTTTGAGTCATACTGGTCACATCATCCATTACCATGTCTCCCATTTTATATCTTTTTCAAAATGAAAAAATAGATATTTATCACTTACCTTCAAGTTCCCTCCACTTCTTTTCAATGAAAGTGATAAATGTTGACAGTGTAGGGGTGGCAAGGCTTTAAGGGAGAATAAGTATGTGAAAGACATTGTCTGCATGAGTAGTTAAAAATTTAATTTAGATTGTGTTAATACTATATATAATAGATAATATTATGCAGAAAAAAAATATTATATTGAAAAAACATTACCTTCTCATTTAATTATAGATTGTATCCTCGAAGTCCTATCTCTCACGAGCATGAGCATCTTCAAACGAACCACCCCAACTCAAACAAAGGAATCCACCTGTATAAGAAAATAATTCTTATGTGAGTAATAAAAAACCAATTAAATTAAATAGAAGTATGAATCAATCAACTAATTCTATGGAAGTCGCATCTTCATGCTATTTTTGTACATTCGTCCATCAGGAATGTTGCCCTTTTTTTAGAATATCTATATCATCTTGTGAATATGAGACTTTTAGTCAGTCGTAGTAGTACTAGAAATATATAAATACACAAAGGATTAATAAATTTTTTAAATTAAATAGTAATCATCTTCAAAATTACATCTTCAAGGATTCTAGTTTGTTCACAGAATATGATCTCTCTTATAAATTTAAAAACATAATCACCATAATATTTTCCATTGGTTTGTTTCAGAGACTATAGAAACATTGAGTAGAATAAGTAATTTGTTTTGATATGTGTTTGGATAGTGATATCTTATTATATATACTCTGATACTTGTCCATTCATAGTACTTACCTTCTTTCTCTTACTTATTCCATGGCCTCATTCCTTTTTTTCAGGATATTGATGCACCTCCCTATCATAACAGAATCCTCATTAAAAGATAATATAAATTATATAATGTGATTTTTAGTTTTAAAATGTTGGATGAAGTGTATTAAAAATTTAAAAACTCTATCATGTGTGTATGGTTTTTTGGATATCCATGCACTGAATCTAGAAAATAAATCTTTATAGTATCAAAATTTACCAAAATGATCATCTAATGCTACCTAAAAATCACAAAAAGGAATAAGTAATGAAAGAAATAAAAATAAATTTGATATGATTAAATTGTATATTCTTACCCCTTCAATGTTGGTATTAAATAGATTCATTCATCCAAAAATTTTCTTTCAAAGTATTTGATCAGAACTATCACAATTTTATCCTTTTTTATCTTTTTTTTGTTCTATAGAGGTGATGTGAGGACTACAGAGTCTGAAAAAAATCATGGAAAAATACATTCAATTGTTTTTCATATATACATCTTCCAAAAATATGAAATGTATTTAGTCATAATTAACACAGTATATCATCTTTTGGAAAATCAAATTATGAAAACATACCTCATGTATACATTTACAACTGATCTGTCTATCTATTCATGGTTGATCATTCTAGTTTCACTCACAATACTAATGAAATATTGAACTTTCTCTTTACACATATTTTCTTCAAAATCAACTATGTGATTGAGAACATCTTTTAACGTTGTATCCACATGAACCTTCAATTATAGTAAATGTAGATATAGAATGAGTGGGGTATTGGTGATTTTGGTATATCTTTTTGATTGATTAATGATCCTTTAGATAGTTTTGATATGGTCTTTCACTTCATCACCTTCTCTTTGTCCATATATAATAACATTCATCTATTTAGAACTTTTTTCATTAATTGTTAATGGTTTATCTTAAAATGTAAATTATAAATGAATACCTCCTTGTAGACATGTTTTTTTACAATATTTAGTGGCCATGTGATGAATGTTACAATATCTTTCTTAATTGTATGAATATCTTCCTCATGAATTAGAACAAGTATCCTTGTGCTCGTCTCATGGGATACGCTAATAGACACTCACAAATTACTTGTTTTAAGTGGTCTACTATGTAGCAAGTCATTATGAATATTGAACATCATAGCCCTAGCTACAAGGTTATGTGTGAGTGTTTCTAGATATAAATCATAGTCATTATCATCCTGTATAATATTATTACAGAAATGGTATCAGTGTATGTCTAATTCACATTTCATAAAAATGTTTATTAGAATATTGATTACCTCTGCTAAGACATCTTTTTGAGGGGAATGGCTTGCCTCATAGCTGGTGGGGGTGGGGCGGAATCTCCATGTGGTGTTTGTTCTTGAGTTTATTCTTCTCTTTGTCTCTCCCCATTAAAGTTGTCATAATCTGTCTCTTCCATTGGAATTCTCTTTTAAGGGTAGAGATTATTTCTCTCATCTATTTTATTAATTCACTTTAATCATCATGTTGTTGTTTTTTTCTCAAAATAGGTTCGGGGTGTCACCTCAAAACCCACACCTCTAACACAGCCATCTTGTTTCAGCCACTTTAAGTCCACCGATTGTTTGTGTTCATCTGAAATAGGATTGTTTTATTTCTATGACTATATCGAATAAAAAATATAGGAAAATAACTGATCATTGTTATGTAATAGTGATTTAAATAAAAACAATTTTTTATTATGTAATACTTACACATGTTTCCCACACATTTTTTTTTTTCATCTAGTAGCATCTCATATTTATGTACATGTGGCTCCTTCCATATCCCATAGCATGGGATGGAAGTGGGATTGGATTTTGAGTCATCATTCTGTATATAAATAGAGGAACATAATTATGGTGTTGTTTTGTGTCACATAAAGGTATTATAGTAGAATTAAAATACGTAAAAAAATCAAGTGAATCATACCCCATCCTTTCTTTACAGTAATGGTACACCAGTTTTCCTCTCATTCCTTCTTTCTATCACTCAATTTTAGTTTCATAAATAAAATATTTTAATAAAACTGAAGAATACATGCATCATCGAACAACATATTACTACCCACAATTTACCTATAAAAGAATCATCTATGTGACAACTAGTAAATGAATCCCACACTTCTTAGGTTATCTGGTGTGCATAGATAATTGATGGGTGTGGGTTTATTTTCCCTTCAACATCATTAAGATGTTGTCTAGTTAGAATTGTGTAAAATTCACTGTGAATCATTCTATCAAATATTAATGCATACTTATTGTGAGATTCATCTACTATAAATTAACTTTATAATGGATGATGAATATTAATTCGATGTTTCGTTATTTAATTTTTTTAGTAAAATAAATAAATGATATCATAATTTTACCATAATATATTCCCATATCAGTGTCTTCAACCTGGGAACAACTTGGTTCCATGAATCTATATCAATCGTCACGCATTGAAGAGTGATGATTCCAATATAACTGTTGAACATGACCTTGTTGGGGTTAACATTTTTGCCTCACACATTCCATCTAACCTTGAATTTGATGCATTTTAATTTCGCATGAATGATTTTCGCTAACACCATCAAACTATGGGGATCCTGTTTTTTCTACATCATTGGTTCTTCATCACCTACCATTTCCCCAGAATCAACATCATTAATATATTAATCTAGAGTGGTTGCATTAGCATCTGTAGATAGTCATTGAACCTATGCATTTAGAGCAACATCAGGTTGAGAAACTTATTATTTCTTAGAAATGGGAGCACTAGCACATGTCAAAGGTCATGCCTCTGCACTACGAGTAGCAGCAGGTCGAGACACATGTTATTCCTCAAGATTGAGAGCACCTGCACATGTAGAATTCATTATCTATATAATTGTTTTGACATTTAATTTAGAGTGTATAAATTCAATATAAAATTGATAATAACATGATATAACACGATATATATTATAAAAAATGTAACCTAATTATTGAACTCCATTTTTCTTTTAAAAGGATGAATAGATTTGACCTCTCTATTGATGATCCAAATACCTTCATTGTGGTCTCCTATGACATAAAAAATTCCATCTACATTGGACCACTGTGAAATGATTGTGACATCCCAATGAAAGGGTCATCCTTGATTGAATTTTAATCTGACCCTTCGGTGGTTTTGCTCAATAACAGAACAATTGACTACTTTTGGTTTGTGGGATCTGGAACATAAAATACTTATACCACCTGTGATTTCGTTATAAATGGTTCGTCTTTGTATCCTTCCTTACTAAAATCATCTTTTATGAATCCCAGTTCATCTATCTTAACATCACTCTTGTTATCAACTCACTTTCATTGAAAAATCAGCACTTAGAATGTTGTATACTCCAAATCCCATAGTTTTTTGATGATGCCAAATTATAACATGTTTCTGTAAATTGGATTTTTTTCCTTAGTACCAGAAATATGCATCACTTCATCCATGAGTGTAACTTCACTATTTTTCATGGTACTGTCTTCATCATGCTTATTTGTATAGAATGTATAACCATTAATTACATAACCATTTTAAGATAATACATACACACTTGGTCCTCTAGATATCCATAAAATTTATTCTGAAATTGTATATATATTTTCATCTAACACCTTAAAAATATGTTCTTGAAACTATCCTATAAATTGTTGATTATGTGTATTTGATATCCATATTTCATCCGTTGATGGATTGAAATGCCCAATAATTTCATTATGGGTTTCAACATATGGGGAAACCTCCAAACTATTATACAAAATGTAAAGGTGGGTCTACTCCCGATCTGTAATATTGATTGTGACAATATCTCTTCCTGAAAATCCTTCACCCGCAAGTCACCCAGTGTGGCAAGATTTCAATAGACCAATGATTTCCACACTAGATAGGTATTCGGTATAGAATTCAATGGCTTCTCAATAATATATCACTATGCAATAAAACCCTCTGATTGACTTTTATTTTTGACATACCCTTTAAAAATATTCATTTATCGTTCAATGGGGTACATTCATCTATAGTGTATAGGACCACATAGTCAAATATCTCTCACCAAGTGAACCATCAAAGTAACCATCATATCAAATAATGTTTGCAATAATAACATTTCCAATTTACATAATATGGCGACAATTTATATTTCCATAGTCTGCAATTTCGTCAGATCTATAACTTTGTTTCATATAGATTTGAAGAAGAAATAGAGTTTGGTTAATGTATAATTGACATTATTTGGAAAAATTCAACATAAAGAAATAGGCATTAGATCTTGCATCAAAACATGGAAGTCATGTGATTTTAGACCCTTTAACTTTAAAATGGTCATTGACACCATGTTTTTGATATTTTATGAATACACCTATGGAAACTTTATATCATTCAAGAAGCTGCAAAACTGGTTTCTCTCCTACCTAGAAAGAGTGTACCCAGCTGGAGGAAGAAAAGTCTGTTTTTCACCCTTCACTAGTTCCAACTATTCTCATATTCTCATATCAACCATATCCAACCAAGCCTTAATTCAATTCTTTGTTTTCCCAGGTAGATTTAGCAATGCGTCGATGACACTATCACATACATTTTTTTAACATGAATAACATGAGAAATTTTCTAACATACAAACAATTCCAATATGGTTATTCAAATAAAACTAATCACTTTTTCTAACTGGTTTTCATAAGGTTTTTCAAAAATGGTTTACCCAAAGTAGTGTCCATATCTTTTAATTTCTCAAATATTTTACCACCTATTAGTAAATATGGTGTTCGATGTTCTTCTAAACTTGCATTGAATGATTTCGTCCATGATCGGTACTTATGTCATCGGGGTAGAAATTCGCGATGTCCTAGAAACACAGTTTTCGATGAATGTTTCAACCTAATTGATTGTGTACCTTATTCGTAATCAAGACACCCTTGAGTCCCTTTAATGATATATCCCAAAAAATGTTCATAAGCATGAAAGTTGGTGTACATGGAATTCACATGTATTTGTATAATTTTATAACTTAGTTTTAATTATTTAGTTTAACCATTTTTTATATTTTTAGTTTATTTTTGTTGTTTTGTAGTAATTTAGATATTTTTATAATTTTTAGTTAATTTATATACTTGTATTAGTACTTTATTATTTTTATTAGTTATATTAATTTTATATATTATATGTAAATTATATTATTATTACTAGTTTCACTAATTTTATTTTAGTTTATTTTATTAATTTTTATTAGTATGTATATATTTTAATTCTCTATTTGTATTTTATTTTATTTCATTATTTTTATAGTATTAATAACATAGTATCATTTTAATTATTATATCTAATTACATGTGCATTAATTTTTAGTTCTAATTCTATTATTATTATTATTATCTAACATTAAATATTTAGATAATTTTTTTCTTTTAATTTGAATTTGAAATCTAGTTTTAACTTTGATTTTACTTTTTTTATTTATTTATATTTTTGTTTTGATTTTCTCTCCCAAACTACCCCACCTCCCTTTTGACCTTTTCTCCCACTTTTTCCCCAACCCCCCCCCCCCTCCCACATCACCCCATCCCCACCCCTTCCCTACCTCTCTCCAATCACCCACTTGTTCCCACACTTCACCTTCCCAACCCCTTTTGGAATTTCTTTTTTTTAATTTCTTCAATTACCTTTCCAACCCCTCCTCTCAAATCGGACGCCTCTCACCTCTCTCCAATCCCCTCCCCCACTCGTGCCCCAAAAAAATTCTAGCGCCTACCCTCCTATCCGCTCCCCTCACCCAGTAACCCTTCTTCCCCTCGGCCCCATCTTCTCCCATATATCCCACGCCCCACCTCCCAATTAAGGGACGCTGCTCTCCCCTGTAGACCTATCGGCCCCCTTCCTGCTCCCTTCCCCTACCGCCTCCCCTCCCCATCTCCCATTTACGCACTCCCTCCTCCATTGTAGACCGACGCCCCCCCCCCCCCTCTCTCTATCTAACCCACACCCTTGCTCCCTATCTATGTCGACGCCCCTCATCTCCCCACGGCAGCGCCTCCCAGCCCTCACCCGCTCGCCCCTTTCCCCCCTAATCTCCCCTAGCTACCTAACCCAACGCCGCTCCTCCACATTATCACATGGTCTTTGCTCCACTCACCTCTACACCCCATCTCCCCATGGCCCCTCCTATTCCCCTGCACCCCTCTCCGCTCATCTAATACCCATCGCTACGACCTTCCCTCTCCTCACCTGCTCTCCAAATCCCAGCCGCCATCTCCTTACCCGCGACCCCATCTCCACTCGCCCAGCGAGCCTCAACCCCCATTCCGCTCCACTACCCAACCTCCGCTCCTTTTACCCAGCACACCTGCAGGTACAAAAGAGGTACATCATCACACATAAACCAGTGACAAACCATCACCAGGAGCGTAGCCGAGGTTCGGACATGTCATCGACGTTCGCTTGGCTTTCGGAGATTCACATCGCATGGCGAGAGTAACCACAAATCAGATCATATTTTCAGCAGCGCGGTGGTTTGATTCGGGTGTGGAGTCACCGAATGCATAGATTAGAGTGATTATTATTATTTTTTGATCGTTGACAGCGTCTCGCGGTGACCAAAGCAACGACACGATCATGGTGATATCTTTTATTTATTATTTTATGTGTCGTGGTGTCGCGATGGTTGGATAATTATTTTTGTGTCGGAGTTGTGAAGAAAGTGATGGTAATTGCATGTCTTTAATTTATCCTCATGTTTGATTGTCTTTTGAATTAATTTCATTTGGATTTTTATTTAATTAATTGTATCTGCGTTGAAATTAATTGTTATTTGGGCTCTGCACACATGCTTTCGTGCCCGTTCTTGTGATACCTAATAAGTAATCATGAATGGGAGTTTATCAGAAAATTTATTTATCTGGGATTCGATCAAGCGCGTGAGCGAATTGTGAATAAATAAATATATTAATTAGAAAATTTCTATTTTGTGTGTGCGCTTTTTCAAACATGTGCGAGTGATAATAAATAAGTGATCTCATCTGAGCGAACCCGATGCAGGTAGATACTTCGACTTTGTGAGAAACGGGTTGTCATATTTCACCAAGTGATTCAGTGCTATAATAAAATGAAAATTATTCGTCGGGACAGAAAACAAAATGACGGACAATTTGTGTAAACATTAGAATACTGTCTAACATCAGAGAACGAGACCAGATAGTATTTTGATTAAATTTGGAATCAGTGATAAATAAATAAATAAATATTCAAATGTGGGAATTAAATAATTGACATTGCATGCACTTTAACGGACACCACGACTCTGAAACTTCCATCTCTTATAGTTTCATTCATATAATAGTTCACATAGATAGTTTTAGTTAATTTAAATAGTCATTTTTAAAATAGTCATTTAGTTTTTTTTAGAACTTAGTTGTTAATCACATAATTAAAACACATATGCCTAAAAATTCCTCCCAAAGGACATTTCTAGTGTCTACTCACATTCTCTATAGGGTTCGACCCTGCTCTCCATTTCTATAGTAGTTAGTAGGTAAATAAATATTGCAAATTTTCATGCGTTGCGACGTGCGTGCCAAATTTTTGGCGCCATTTCCGGGGAGAATAGTAGCACTAGGAGTTTCTTTAAAAGAGTGATATAGGTAAAAAAAATTAAAAAAAAAGACAAAAAAAATAATCCAAAAAAAAAACAGTTTACTACTCTACGAATTTTTCATTGCAGGGATTTTTCAAGACACCCAGAAGTTCAGAATGACATGGGCTGCACCACACATTTACAAACACTACCAGCCCTACACAGCCCCAACTCAAGGTATGACGTATAATGATTCACCACACGTGAGATATCTAGGTAATCCTGTTTATTTCAATGATCTTTATTCAAGTCCATGCTATGATCCATATGATAATATTTCTCCATGATATGAACAAGTCCTTATACATCTGTTGATCATTTTCAAAGTCAATGCATTCCTGAAAATTTAGAACGTGATAATTCATGTCAAAAAAATGATTCAATAATTGAGAAAATGTTGCATTGTGCTATCACTGAGACAAATCAGAGGTTTGAACTTCAAGATTAATTCAATGAAAAGTTGATTTCCTCAACAAAAGATCTATAAAATCAATTGAATAATTTAATAAATCAAATGAATCATATTTCCAAACTAGTTATGTCATTACCACTTGATGATCTCATTCAAAATAATTCTTTTGAGGAAAGTGAAATAGAGGTTCCATTTGAACAACATTAATGTCCCAATTCTAAAAATGAGATTTATCTGGCTTCTTTTCATCCAAGTGATGACTCATATCCATCACAATATAATTCTTCCAATCTAATCACATTTGAAGAATATGAGAGCTTAATCTTCCGCCCTGTTGAATAGATTGTTCCCTTGGAAAATGTTATTTCATGGCCTCCTTCTATGAGTTCACAACCCACCCATCCCAAAGTGAAAAAGAACACATTTAAGGTCTATCAAATTGAACCTTTTGTGGATGAAGAGGACATTGAACTAGGACCATTCTTTACCATGATAGATTCAGAATTGAACCAAGAGTCAATGGATAGCCACACTCAAGAGGACATCACTTCAAATCATATTGAATCACCTGTTTCTGAAAATCTTTGTGAGTCCGTTACATTTTCTAAAATGGAGACATCTGAAAAATTTCTGGAGTCTGAGAATAAATCAGCATTGGTGGTAGAGAACACTCATAATTTTCTAGAAACAATGGAATAATGGGATTTCATTGAGGATCATGAGTTCATGGCGACACATGTGCCTACAGAGAATTATGATGAGGGTGGTATAGAAGAAAATATTGAAAAAATGTCATTCTTGACACAATGGAGTCATCTTCTTCAATTGATCCTGTGCCACATTCTCCATGCATCGATGCTAAAAATACTTCACATGAAATACCCACATATGCTAACAATATTTTTGACCTTGGCACAATCAATGAAACCATTGAGTATGAATTGAGTTGGAAACTAATAGATTTCCTTGTGCTAGTGGTTGGGTGTGAAAATGAATTTGGATACATTGTTAACCCAAGTACAACATTCAAGTATTTGATGGATATAAGACAACCACTAAAGGATTCTGGTAAAGGAATTTTTTCACCTATACACATTCAAAGAGGTAATCTTCTTGATCCTTCCATTAACGACCTTTGCCCAAAATTCAATTATTCGATGAGTCTTTCTATAGGTGAGGTATATCCATTCCCCTGTGAGTTGTCCTATTTCCATTTCATTCTGCACATTCATTTTTCTAACAAGCTTCCATTGAGATTTTGTGCAGCTTGCAGGATAAACTCATCATCAACGAATGGATTCCAAAATCCTACTAAAAAAGAAGCAGATACATGGTTTTAATTTCCATTCGACCCTGGTGGAGTTTCAATAACGTCTGGATGAAGATGAAGAAAACTTAGATCTCAATGGGAGGAAACCCATCATTTGCTTCTTTTCTTATCACTGTATTTAATTTCATTTAATTTAGTTTTATTTTAAAAAAAAGGCATGCTTTTACCGCAATCTGTTTTCTCCTAGAACTGTAGTGGATTTATATTCATCATACATATTTTTATCATCCACACTCATTTGCTTATGGTGTGACTTATTTGATATGATGAGAGTATGTGCAGTCAATGTGTAGGTTTTATAGGTATAACATTTCTGGAGCTTCATCGGATATAAACAGCCTCTCCGCGTCAATATGCACTTACATAGGGAAGTGTTTTATTTTTTCCATATATTATGCTTCCAAAAACACCATGTAAACTAACAAAAAAAAGAAAGTTTTGAAAAATGAAAAAAACTAACATTCCTGTCATTGAGGAACCCACATGAAATCTGCTTTGCAACACAGTCGAGAACATACCACCTATGTCCCTAGGTAGTTTGAGGACCTGATTCTTGTTTGGAATTCTTTAATCCTTGATCTCATGACTTAGATGATTGCTGATATTATTTCATGCTTCAAAAATGTTTTTCAAAAACTTGTATTTTTTTTGAGACACTTATTTTCACTCATGCTCATCTGTGTTGTCCAACATTCTATTTCCATACCCGTGAGGACTCTGAGCCATTTTAAATCATCTCTTATTTATCTTTTTCTTGAGGAAATCTCAACCATGTTATGTCTTCTATAACTTGGCATGTTATTTTCCATCAAAGTGATAGGAATTTTGAAAGTTGCACTAAAATGATCGAGGCATCTGTTTGATATTTTAGCCTCATTGACCCACTGAGCCACCCATATATTTTCTCCATCGTGTATCCCTTAGAATCCATGAAGCAGCCTTTTAGGATAATCCCATAACTGATACCCTTCCCTACCCATATCTTTAATTTTTGCATGATAATTTTCAATCTTAGTGTGGGGGAGAGATTTACTCATGGAGAGGGTTCTTCGAGGGGTAGTGAGTCATTTGATGTACATGGATTGACATTATCCCATCCTGATCATATGAGTTATTTTTCATAGTAGCCACATTCATTACATTTATTTTGATATGGGAATATAGAATTATTTTGGTTCCAACAATGAGTACATTGGTGGTCATTACGCGGTAACCCTCACCTTTGGGGATACCTATAAAAGTGATGATTCATTACTCCAAGAGCTAGGAAGTTTTCTAGATGACCTACCTTCCTTGAGATGTTACAGCGTATATGCTACTTTTGTATCATTCTTTGGGATTTTTGTCTGACATTTATTTCATGGGGTTTTTGAGTTGATACTCACCAGTTTTTCCTGGCCATCTTATTTGAGTGAGTTGTGTAAAAAAAGAGCGAAACATTGGATTATCATATGCTTGGGTACATGTAGTGTTTTAAGTGTGGGGGAGAAAAGGTTTTAGGGAATCATTTTGATTAACATTTATCATGCATTTATTTCTATATTCAACCATCCTTTTTACAAAAAAGATGTCAATTTTTTTAACCCACCGTCCCACGGCTTCAGAAACATTTGAACCTCATGTAAAGTCCTTGATATTGGTACATTCTTTTGATTTCCACTAGTGGATATGTGAAATTCATGGAAAGCATATGGTAAGCGTGCATGTGTACAAGAATTGAGCATGACTTTGATCAAATATTTTGACAGATGAGAGTGATGACAAGGTAGATCACATGATACATGAGTTCACATACTTGTTTTTAAAATAATGAAAGTGAAAGAAAAATTGTTCATGAACATTGAAGTTTTAAATGAAGCATGATATTTTATGAGTAAAAGAGATTGAACAATTTTGAACTTTTAATTTTGATGTTTTGATTTGTCTACGGGTCCACTTGTGTTTTCTACTTGATTGTTTTTCCCAGGAGTGCAAAAGTTTAAGTGTGTGGTATTTGATGTACATGGAATTCACATGTATTTTTATAATTTTCTAACTTAGTTTTAATTAATTAATTTAACCATTTTTTATATTTTTATTTTTTTTTTGTTTAGTTGTAATTTAGATATTTTTATAATTTTTAGTTAATTTATATACTTATATTAGTACTTTATTATTTTTATTAGTTATATTAATTTTCTATATTATATTTAAATTATATTATTATTATTAGTTTCACTAATTTTAGTTTAGTTTATTATATTAATTTTTATTAGTAAGTATATATTTTAATTCTCTATTTGTATTTTATTTTATTTTATTATTTTTATAGTATTAATAACATAGTATCTTTTTATTAGTTTATTATAATATCTAATTACATGTGCATTAATTTTTAGTTCTAATTCTATTATTATTATTATTATTATTATCAAATATTAAATATTTAGATAATTGTTTTCTTTTAATTTGAATTTGAAATTTAGTTTTAACTTTGATTTTACTTTTGTTATTTATTTATTTTTTTTGTTTTGATTTTCCCTCCACAACTACCCCACCTCCCTTTTGACCTTTTCTCCCACTTTTTCCTCAACCCCCCCCCCCTCCCATGTCACCCCATCCCCACCCCCTGCCTCCCTCTCTCCAATCACCCACTTGTTCCCATGCTTCACCTTCCCAAACCCCTTTGAAATTTCTTTTTTTAATCTCTTAAATTGCCTTTCCAACCCCTCCTCTCAAATCGGACGCCTCTCACCTCTCTCCAATCCCCTCCCCCACTCACGCCCAAAAATAATTCCAGTGCCTCCCCTCCTATCCTCTCCACTCACCAGGTAACCCTTCTACCCCTCGGCCCCATCATCTCCCATATATCCCAGGACCCACCTCCCAATTATGGGACGCCGCTCTCCCCTGTAGACCCGCCGACCCCCTTCCTTCTCCCTTACCATACTACCTCCCCTACCCATCCCCCCTTTACCCGCTCCCTCCTCCCTTGTAGACTGACGACCCCCTACTCCCTATCTAACCCGCACCCCTGCTCCCTATCTAAGTCATCGCCCCTCATCTCCCCACAGAAGCGCCTCCCAACCCTCACCCGCTCGCCCCCTGCCCCCCTTATCTCCCCCAGCCGCCTAACCCAACACCCCTCCTCCACATTATCACTCGGTCGCTGCTCCACTCACCTCTGCACCCCATCTCCCCACGGCCCCTCCTATTCCCCTGCACCCCGCTCTGTTCATCCAATACCCACCGCTCTGGCCTTCCCTCTCCTCACCTGCTCTCCAAATCCCAGCTGCCATCTCCCTACCCACGAACCCATCTCCACTCGCCCAGCGCACCTCGATCCCCATTCCGCTCCACAACCCAACCTCTGTCCCTTTTACCTAGCACACCTACAGGTACAAAAGAGGTACATCAGCATGCATCAACCAGTGGAAAACCATCACCATGAGTGCAGCGGAGGTTCAGACACATCATTGATGTTCGCTTGGCTTCCAGAGATTGACGTCGCATGGAAAGAGAAATCTCAAATCAGATCATATTTTTAGCAACACAGTGGTTTGATTCGGGTGTGGCGTCACCGAATGCACAGAGTATAGTGATGATTATTATTTTGCGATTGTTGGCAGCGTCTCGTGGTGACCAAAGAAACGACATGAGCATGGTGATATATTTTATTTATTATTTTATGTGTCGTGTCATCACGATGGATGGGTAATTATTTTTGTGTCAGAGTTGTGAAGAAAGTGACAGTAATTGGATTTCTTTAATTTATCCTTATGTTTGATTGTCGTTTGAGTTAATTTCATTTGGATGTTTATTTAATTAATTCTATCTGTGTTGAAATTAATTGTTATTTGGGATCTGCACACATGCTTTGGTGCCCGTTCGTGTGATACCTAATAAGTAATCACAAACGAGAGTTCATCAGATAATTTATTTATCCAGAATTCGATCAAGCGCGCGAGCGAATTCTGAATAAGTAAATATATTAATTAGAAAATTAATATATAGTGTGTGTGCTTTTTCAAACTTTTTTGAGTGATACTGAATAAGTGATCTCATGTGAGCGAACCCAACACAGGTAGATACTTCGACTTTGTGAGAAATAGGTCCTCATATTTCACCAAGTGATTCAGTGCTATGATGACACGCAAATTATTCATTAGGACAGAGAACGAAATGACGGGAAATTTGTGTAAACATTAGAATACTGTCTAACATCATAGAACGATACGAGATGTTATTTTGATTAAATTTGGAATCGGTGATAATTGAATAAATAAATATTCAAATGTGGGAATTAAATAATTGACATTTCATGCACTTGAACAGACGTCAAGACTCTGACACTTCCATCTCTTCTTGTTTCTTTCATAGCTTAGTTCACTTAGATAGTTATAGTTAATTTAAATAGTCATTTTTAAAATAGTCATTTAGTTTTTTTTAGAACTTAGTTGTTAATCAGACAATTAAAACTCATCTTCCTGAACATTCCTCCCAAAGGACATTTCTAGTGTCTACTCACATTCTCTATGTGGTTCGACCCTACTCTCCACTTCTACAGTAGTTAGTAGGTAAATAAATATTGAAAATTTGCATGTGTTGCGACGCGCATGCCAAATTTCTGGCACCGTTTCCTGGGAGAATAGTTGCATTAGGAGTTCCTTTAAAAGAGTGATTTAGGTCAAAAAAATAAAAAAAAGACCAAAAAAAACTAAACCAACAAAAAAACAGTTTTCCACTCTGGGAATTTTTCATTGCAGGGATTTTTCAAGACACCCAGAAGTTCAGAATGACGTGGGCCACACCACATAGTTACAAACAGTACCCGCCCTACACAGCCCCAACTCAAGGTATAACGTATAATGATTCACCACATGTGAGCAATCCAGGTAATCTTGTTTATTTCAATGATCTTTATTCAAGTCCATGCTATGATCCATATGAGAATATTTCCCCATGCTATGAAACAAGTCCTTATACATCTGTTGATCATTTTCAAAGTCAATGCATTCCTGAAAATTTAGAACTTGATAATTCATGTCAAACAAATGATTAAATAATTGAGCACATGTTTCATTGTGCTATCACTAAGACAAATCAGAGGTTTGAACTTCAAGATGAACTCAATGCAAAGTTTATTTCCTCAACAAAATATCTAGAAAATTAATTGAAGAATTTAATAAATCAAATGAATCATATTTCCAAACTAGCTATGTCATTACCACTTGATGATCTAATTCAAAAATAATTCTTTTGTGGAAAGTCAAATAGAGGTTCCATTTCAACAAAATTCATGTCCCAATTCTAAAAATGAGATTGATTTGGCTTCTTTTCATCCTAGTGATGACTCATATCCATCACAATATAATTCTTCCAATCTAATCACATTTGAAGAAAATGAGAGCTTAATCTTCCGCCCTGTTGAACATATTGTTCCCTCAGAAAATGTAATTTCATGTCCTCCTTTTGTGAGTTCACAACCCACCCATCCCAAAGTGAAAAGGAACACATTTAATGTCTATCAAATTTATCCTTTTGAGGATGAAGAAGAAATTGAACTAGGACCATTATTTACCATGATAGATTCAGAATTGAACCAAGAGACAATGGATTTCCACACTCAAGAGGACATCACTTCAAATCATATCAAATCACATGTTTCTGAAAATCTTTGTAAGTCCAATACTTTTTATAAAATGGAGACATCTAAAACATTTCTGGAGTCGGAGAATAAATCAGCATTGGTGGTAGAGAACACTCATAATTTTATAGAAACAATGGAAGAATGGGATTTCTTTGATGATCATGAGTTCATGGTGACACATGTTCCTACAGAGAATTATGATGATGGTAGTATAGAAGAAAATATTGAAAAAAATGTCATTCTTGACCCAATGGATTCATCTTCTCCAATTGATCCTATGCCACCTTCTCCATGAGTCAAGGTTAAAAACACTTCACTTGAAATACCCACATATGCAAACAATATTTTTGACCTTGGAACAATCAATGAAACCATCGAGAATGAATTGAGTTGGAAACTAGTAGATTTCCATGTGAGAGTGGTTGGGTGTGAAAATGAATTGGGATACATTTTTAACCCAAATACTGCATTCAAGGATGTGATGGATATAACAAAACCACTTAAGGAGTCTGGTAAAGGAATTTTTTCACCTATTCACATTCAAAGAGGAAATCTTCTTGATCCTTACATTGACGACCTTTGCCCAAAATTCAATTATTTGATGAGGATTTTTATAGGCGAGGTATATTCATTCCCTTGTTAGTTGGCCTATTTCCATTTCATTCTGCACATTAATTTTTATAACAAGTTTTATTTAGATTTTGTGCAGCTTGTAGGATAAACTCATCTTCAACGAATGGATTCCACACTTCTATAGAAAAAGAAGAAGATGCATGGTTTACATTTTTGTTCAACCCTGGTAGAGTTTCAATAACTTATGGCTAAAGATGAAGTAAACTTAGCACTCAATGGGAGGAAAACCATCATTTTCTTGTTTTCTTTTCACTGCATTTAATTTCATTTCATTTAGTTTTATTTTAAATAAAAAGGCATTCATTTTATTAAATCTATTTTCTCCTGGCACTATAGTGGATTTAAATTCAACATACATATTTTTATCATCCACATTCATTTGAGTATGGTGTGACTTCATTGATATGATGCGAGTATGTGATGTCAATGTGTAGGTTTTAAAGGTATACCATTTCTGGAGCTTCATCGGATACAAACAGCCTCTCAGCATCAATATGCACTTACATAGGGAAGTGTTTTATTTTTTCCATATTTTATGCTTCCAAAAACACTATGTAAACTAACAAAAAAAAGAAAATTTTGTTAAATGAAAAAAAAACTAACATTCTTATCATTGATGAACCCACATGAAATCCGCTGTATTTTTGTTGCAACAAGTCAAGAAAATACCACCTGTGTCCCTAGGCAGTTTGAGCACCTGATTCTTGTTTGGAATTCTTTAATCCTTGATCTCAGGACTTAGATGATTGCTGATATTATTTCATGCTTCAAAAATGTTTTCCAAAAACATGTATTTTGTTTGAGACACTTATTTGCACTCATGCTCATCTGTGTTGTCCAACATTATATTTCCATACCCATGAGGACTCTAATCCCTTTTAAATCATCTCTTATTTATCTTTTTCTTGAGGGAATATCAACCATGTTATGTCTTCTAGAACTTGAAATGTTTTTTCCATCAAAGCGATAGTAATTTTGAAAGTTGAACTAAAATGATCGAGGCATCTGTTTGATATTTTAGCTGTGTTGACCCACTGAGGCACCCATATATTTTCTCCATCGTGTATCCCTTAGAATCCTTGAAGAAGCCTATTTAGGATAATTCCATAACCAATACCCTTCCCTACCCATTTCGTGAATTTTTTCATGATAATTTTTAATATAAGTGTGGGGGAGAGATTTACTCATGGAGAGGTTTCTTCGAGGGGCAGTGAGTCATTTGATGTACATGGATTGACATTATCCCATCCTGATCATATGAGTTAGTTTTCACAGTAGCCACATTCATTGCATTTATTTTGATATGGGAATGTAGAATTATTTTGGTTCCAACAATGAGTACATTGGTGGTCATTACGTTGTAACCCTCACCTTTGGTGATACCTATAAATGTGATGATTCATTACTCCAGGAGCTAGGAAGTTTTCTACATGACCTACCTTCATTAAGATGTTATAGCATATATGCTACTTGTGTATCATTCTTTGGGATTTTTGTCTGACATTTATTTCATGGGATTTTTGAGTTGATACTGACTAGTTTTTCCTGACCATCTTATTTGAGTGAGTTGTGTAAAAAAAGAGCGAAACATTGGATTATCATATTCTTGGGGATAGAAGTGGTTTAAGTGTGGGGAGAGAGAGTTTTAGGGAACCATTTGGATTAAAATTTATCATGAATTTATTTCAATATTCAACCCTCCTTTTTACCAAAAAGATGTCAATTTTTTTTAACCCATCATCCCACAGCTTCAGAAACATTTGAAACTCATATAAAGTCCTTGAGATTGGTACATTTTTTTGATTTCCACTAGTGGAGATGTGAAATTCATGGAAAGCATATGGTAAGAGTGCATGTGTATGAGAATTTAGCATGACTTTGATCAAATATTTTGAGAGATGAGAGTGATGACATGGTAGGTCACATGATACATGAGTGCACGTACTTGTTTTGAAAAGAATGAAAGTGAAAGAAAAATTGTTCTTGAACATTGAATTTTTAAATGAAGCATGATATTTTATGAGTAAAATATATTGAACAATTTTGAACTTGTAATTTTGATGTTTTTATTTGTCTATGGGTACACTTGTGTTTTCTTTCCAATTGTTTTTCCCAGGAGTGCAAAAGTTTAAGTGAGGGGGATTTGATGTACATGGAATTCTCATGAATTTTTATAATTTTATAACTTAGTTTTAATTAATTTGCTTAACCATTTTTTATATTTTTAGTTTATATTTGTAGTTTTTTAGTAATTAAGATATTTTTATAATTTTTAGTTAATGTATATACTTATATTAGTACTTTATTATTTTTATTAGTTATATTAATTTTATATATTATATTTAAATTATATTATTATTATTAGTTTCACTAATTTTAGTTTAGTTTATTTTATCAATTTTTATTAGTATGTATATATTTTAATTCTCTATTTGTATTTTATTTTATTTCATTATTTTTATAGTATTAATAACATAGTATCTTTTTATTAGTTTATTATTATATCTAATTACATGTGCATTAATTTTTAGTTCTAATTCTATTATTATTATTATTATTATTATTATCTATCATTAAATATTTAGATAATTGTTTTCTTTTAATTTGAATTTGAAATTTAGTTTTAACTTTGATTTTACTTTTGTTGTTTGTTTATTTATTTTTTTTTTATTTTCTCTCCCCAACTACCCCACCTCCCATTTGACCTTTTCTCCCACTTTTTCCTCAACCCCCCCCCCCTCTCCCACGTCACCCCATCCCCATCCCCTCCCCCCCTCTCTCCAATCACCCACTTGTTCCCATGCTTCACATTCCCAACCCCTTTGGAATTTCGTTTTTTTAATATCTTCAATTACCTTTCCAACCCCTCCTCTCAAATCGGACTCCTCTCACCTCTCTCCAATCCCCTCCCCCACTCACGCCCCAAAATAATTCCAGCGCCTCCCCTCTTTTCCGCTCCCCTCACCCAGTAACCCTTCTACCCCTTGGCCCCATCATCTCCCATATATCCCATGCCCCACCTCCCAATTAAGGGACATCTCTCTCCCCTATAGACCTGTCGGCCCCCTTCCTTCTCCCTTCCCCAACAGCCTCCCCTCCCCATCCCCCCTTTACCCGCTCCCTCCTCCCTTGTAGACCAGCGCCACCCCCCCTGCTCCCTATCTAACCCGCACCTCTGCTCCCTATCTAAGTCGTCACCCCTCATCTCCCCACGGAAGCACCTCCCAGACCTCACCTGCTCGCCCCCTACCTCCCCCCCCCCCCTTATCTCCCCTAGCTGTCTAACCCAACGCCGCTCCTCCCCATTATCACTCGGCCGCTGCTCCACTCACCTCCGCAACCCATCTCCCCACGGCCCCTCTTATTCCCTTGTAGCCCGCTCTACTCAGCCAATACCCACCGCTCTGGCCTTCCCTCTCCTCACCTGCTCTCCAAATCCTAGCCGCCATCTCCCTACCTGGGACCCCATCTCCACTCACCCAACGCGCCTCGAACCCCATTCCTCTCCACTACCCAACCTCCACACCTTTTACCCAGCACACATGAAGGTACAAAAGAGGTACATCACCACGCATCAACAAGCAGCAAACCATCACCTGGGCGCAGCGGAGGTTCGGACACGTCATCGACGTTCACTTGGATTCCGGAGATTCATGTCGCATGGTGAGAGCAAGCGCAAATCAGATCATATTTTCAGCAGCGTGGTGGTTTGATTTGGGTGTGGCATCACCGAATGCACAGAGTAGAGTGATGATTATTATTCTTCGATCGTCGACGGCGTCTCGCAGTGACCAAAGAAACGACACGAGCACAGTGATATCTTTTATTTATTATTTTATGTGTTGTGTCGTCCCGATGGTTGGGTAATTTTTTTTGTGTCAGAGTTGTGATGAAAGTGAGGATAATTTCATGTCTTTAATTTATCCTCATGTTTGATTGTTTTTGAATTAATTTCATTTGGATGTTTATTTAATTGATTGTATCTGCATTGAAATTAATTGTTATTTGGGCTCTCCACACATGCTTTGGTGCCCGTTCGTGTGATACCTAATAATTAATCACGAACGGGAGTTCCTTAGAGAATTTATTTATTCGGAATTCGATCAAGCACGCGAGCGAATTCGGAATAAATAAATATATTAATTAGAAAATTAATATTTTTTGTGTGCGCTTTTTCAAACTTGTGTGAGTGATACTGAATAAGTGATATCCTGTGAGCGAACCCAACGCAGGTAGATACTTTGACTTTTTGAGAAACGGGTCTTCATATTTCACCAATTGATTCAGTGCTATAATGACACGCAAATTATTCGTTAGGATAGAGAACGAAATGACGGACAATTTGTGTAAACATTAGAATACTGTCTAACATCAGAGAACGAGGCTAGATAGTATTTTTGATTAAATTTGGAATTGGTGATAATTTAATAAATAAATATTCAAATGTGGGAATTAAATAATTTCCATTGGATGCACTTGAACGGACGTCACGACTCTGACACTTCCATCTCTGCCAGTTTCTTTCACAGCTTAGTTCACATAGATAGTTTTAGTTAATTTAAATAGTCATTTTTAAAATAGTCATTTAGTTTTTTTAGAACTTAGTTGTTAATCACACAATTAAAACTCATCTACCTGAAAATTCCTCCCAAAGGACATTTCTAGTGTCTACTCCCATTCTCTCTGTGGTTCGACCCTGCTCTCCACTTCTACAATAGTTAGTAGGTAAATAAATATTTCAAATTTTCAGGTGTTTTGATGCGTGATCCAAAATTCATCTATAATCCCATACAAAATAGATCTCAATGTGAAATCTTCATTTTTGTAGTCATTATACAAAGTAACACCTGAATCCCATAATAATTACAAATCCTCGATCAATGGAGCCCATTAAACATAAATATCATTATATGACTGTTTTGGACCTAATATAATCATAGATAACATGATGTATTTTCATTTCATGCATAACCATGGTGGAATGTTTTAATTTACCAACATAATTGTCCATGTACAGTGAGTGCTTCTTTTAAAATCCGAAGGATTCTCTCCATCTATAGATAACACAAGATTAAGGTTTCTCGTCTCATTTCCAAATTTTGGATACTCATGATCAATTCTCTTCTACTAAGTAGAGTCTGTCAGGTGATGTAGTTTCCCATCAGTAATTCTTGTATCTGCATGCCACATCAATTTCCCTACAGTAATCTCACTTCCATATAGGCGCATAAACCTTTGAATGATCAGAAAGTACCATACAACTTTTGTAGAACCAGATTCATAATTACTATATCTAGAAACACCACAATTTGGGAACTATCTTTTTGATTTTTGTTCCTCGCGAAACAGTATACAGTCATTTGGGAAGGTGTGTATTCTTTCCGAGATCGTAACCATCGAGCGTAGCATTAGTTTGTAATCATATATTCGGCTTGGGGGCTCAGTATCGTCTGGGATAATTTCATTCAAGAGAGTAAGTAATTAAATAAAACTGGAGTCACTCCTACCGTTGCTTCTTTCAAATTATACAGCTTCAGTATTACTGAAAATTATATATATTTAGTGAATCCACCATATAATGGAATCTTTTCACAACTCTTTAACTGCTCAAACAATTTTGGTAAATCATGAATTTTAACTTCAACTATCCTTATCATTTCCCAAATATGATCTTCATCATCATTCACATCTATCATCACATCCTTGATACGGTCTTTTCGTTGTTCACACTTGTAATCATGTCATATGATCCATAAAAGGAATTTTTATCCCATCCACTAGCTACATTCTCTTTTTACCCAGGTTTATTCCAACATTTATAACTTCGATCTATTCTGTAACAGATCAAGTATTCTCCCAACTCCTTTGGACTAACTTTTCTTGAATAAAAATAGCATAAACACAGACAAAGGATTTGGAAAGGGTAATATGCATGATCTTTTGAAAACTTGATGAACTCTTTCAATCCATCTTCATACTCTTTTATCAAACGATTGTCATCCATACATTCTTTATTCATATACAACCTATTAGATTCGAGGATATTAGTATTTAACAAAATAAATACACAAAAGGTTCCTTTAAAATAAAGGGAACTCAACATTTGAATGATATTTATTATTGCATTTCGTTTCCTAAAACTCATCCCCTTAGAAGTTAACACCAAATTCCTTTGAAAACTATTTATAAAATCACACTTGAAATACCATTAAAAAATCACCATTTACGCAAATTAATATTTAAAATAACACCTCCTTTTTTAAATGAAATAAGTATTAAATACCCTTTCAAAACATTCACATCCCTTTAGGAAAGTCAATCGGGTGAGTTGAAAAGCACTTGGCATGTATCGTAAGTCCATGCTAAGTGTTTAAATCATTTTAAAGCTATTTAAAACAAAAAAATTGTATGTTTAACACATATAATTTTTTAAAAAACATTTCAAAACACTTGAATCATTTTAAAAGAGCCACTTAGTCATTTTCACAGACATAAATCCCAAGAGAGGCACTTTATAAAGGATACATGAATAAAAAATAACCAAAATTTTATAAAATATAATGCTGTAAAAGTTTTATCATGTCTCTCATGAATAAATAGTATGAATTCTATAGTTTAATTCCATAATACTATTTAGTAGTAAATAATTTATAGATAAATACATAAGTGTCACTTGGCCATGATACTTTTGAACATAAAGTCACATCTCTTCAAAGTGGGAAACCATCTTCCAATTGATGCTTGAACCATGCAATACCTAAGCTTGATACTACCAATACGGTACATTAGAAAAAAAAATGTTCCCCTTCTTGAGGATATACATTAGATCAAAGTTAAAGGACTATAGATACTAAAACCTTCTTTGTTATCAATGGTTCATTTCACTTTTTTATTAAATATATTTCAAACAATTTTTAGTGTATTCCAAAAATATCTCACCATAAAGATAATACCAATAACACCTCATAGAAAGAACCACTATTTCCAAATCTAGGATAGGATCTGGGAAGTTTATCTTATGTGGCCTTAACTGTCTAGACCCATAAGAAACCACCTGACCATCATGGACTGGAACTTTTCAAATCCTGACTCCTGATAAATCATAATATAAGACATACTCATTACCCAGCTCATTTATGGTTAAGATTGGTGTTTTCATCAATCTCCTATTAATATCTTAGAAGTATCTCTCATGAACATCTATGAAAAGAAACCATACCACATTTTTTGTTAAGTTCTTATTAGTGCATCCAATCAGGAAGAATCCTAGTTGAACCTATAGTAATAAATGGAAATCCCAAACCAATTCCAACGTGGATAAATGAGTCATTTACTACTCTCAAATCTCATTAGGGTGGGTCTTCAATACTACCTTGTATCATAGAGGTTTACCATATGTGGATTTTGGTTATTAGGTGATGCATCAATAGAAACATCATAACTAGGGAATCAACTAGTGAGCTCGATTAATCATCACTATGAACTAGCCTAAGCAAAGATCTTGGTTATAGGAAGCTTCATTAGGTAGGTGAACCATATAGATTATCATATACTCAATCATGACCTTATAAACCTTGAATAAGGAAGACTTATTCCAAAAATTGGTGCCCATAGTTATGACCCTATACTAAAAATTACATTGTTTACCAATGATTGGGTTGGGATTTCAGTTGAGATCTACTCTATGGAGGTATTTCCCACATAGACTGTAGTTGTCCCTTCAAGGTGCACCAAAAATGTACATATTTTTATAGGAGCTAAGTGTGCTTGAGTTATATGAATTATTCTAGGTATCTTAGTATTTCTTTCTCTTCAACAAGAAATTCATCTCAAACCTAATCAGTAAGTGGATCAAGTACATGAACATGTTCCACCTGGTGCATGAAGTGGTCAGGATAAGACTCTAGGAATAGTTTCACCAATAATTCATTAATGTTTCCCTATTTTTCTTTCTATTTCCATTCCTACACTTCTTCCTTAGTATTTTTCTCCAAATATGTCATTTTCACATTTTTTCAGTGTCCTGTATTTCATTATTCTACTACTTCAAATCTTATAGAGAATCTTTTTCATGGGTAATGTCACACCCTACATTTTCAAATAATTCTATTCCTATTATTTATCTTGGTGTTGAGTGTTTTTTCCAAAGTTCTGGTGAGTCCCAGTTCAAATTTTTTAAGTATGGAAAGTTTATGGGTTTTAGGCTGGTGTGCGAACACTGTGCCTCTTAGTGGATGTCGTTCATACAGTTTTTATACCCATGCGGTCATTTCTGGAGTGAGCAGGGGCCACCGCACAACCCGCACATAGTCGACTGAGTCGTGTGGGGCGACCGCGCAGTCACCCACCTTTAAGAGTAATTAAATAAATTGGTTAAGTGGTGATATAGTGAATAAATCAGACAGTGGGTATATATGTATATATGTATATATATGTATGTGTGTGTATATATATATATATATATTGTTAGTGAATGTTCCACTTTTATTATTATCAATGTTTTATTATTTTTATTATTACTACAGTTTTATATGAATTATTATTACTGAAGTTCTATTAGTATTATTGTTATTAATCAAGTTTTTTAATAATTATTAGTGTAATTATTAATATTATTAATTTTTTTGTATTGCAATTATAATTATTGAGGTTATTATGGATGTACATTTATTATTATTTTCATTGAGAATTTAATATAAAATAATAATAATAATAATAGGAAAAAATTCATCAAACCCAAATTCTACCCCCATGCGCCACCACCCCCTTCCCATCTTTCTTTCTCTTATCCCAGGGTGCACCTCCTATTGAATCACTCCCTAGTGCACCTCTAACCCTCCCATTCTCCCCCCTTGTGTTGCGCATGCAGGTCGTTGCCTCATCTTCCCTCTACCAACAACGCAGTGCCCCGGACCCGGCCTCCACCTCAGCCTCCTTGCAGTGCCTCCAGCCAGTGTGCCTCCCCCGGACAGCTTGTCCCGGCACCACCACCCTCACCCAGTTCGAACCGCTTCTCTTGAACGAGCTAACCTATGGCGCACCCTCCAGCAGTGCTTTCTATTGATATTCATCACATTTATTGATGAGAGATGAAAATTCATAATGGAGGGATTCATCACATTTATTGACGAGAGGGTAAAATTATTAATGGAGAGATTTGTATCACCATTAATTGAGGATTTTCTCCCAACATTAATGGATATTTAATTCTCAATATTAATGGATGGAATAATGGATGTTGACTGCATTAACTGATTATTATGGACTCGGTGTCTATATAAGGAGGATGTAGAAACATATTTTGAAGAGAGAAAGGGGTGTGCCAGCAAGATGTAGCCGTCAAGGGAGACCTGGGAAGAGGTTTTCGCATTTGTGGTGTCATGTGTTACACAACGACGAAGAAGAAATTATCTTGTACATGTGGCAATTTTCATGGTTGGGTGTTCAAGATGCAGTCCACCAGGAGTAAGAAGGGCGCTGCCGCATCGGCGGTAGCATGTGCGGCGCGTCAGCGTTTGACAGGTGTAGAGCAGCAGTGATGCAATTGATGATCGAGGCTACATATCGAATGTATTCTTGATAGCGGTGATCAGGTGGCGTGTCCCGGTTCATGATCGGCAAGACATCATTATGGCGAGATCATTTAGGCGTCTCAAGATAGTGCGATATTGACGCATGTTTGGGTGAAGATCTCTGAGGTAGTGATGTTTTGTCGACAGAAGGGTGAAGTTTTGTCACAGATTGATCTTCCGATACATGGCGTCAGCAGTATGTTTATCAGATAGATGATAGAGGTGTATTGGGGTGTGGTTTTCACACAGGTTTTATACGCTCTCTTATTTCTAATTCAAGTTCGGGCATTACTTGGATTCCTTACTCTCTGATTCATAGTGGATTTTTGGGAATTTCCCCGTGTTTTTTTAATCCTCCACGAGGGAGGGTTTTCCCATGTTAAAAAATCCTTCATGTTGATTTCTTCATTCTGCTTATATCACTTCCATATTTCGAAGGTTTTCTCACGATATTTTTTTTGGAAATCCATTTCCGGTCCGGAATCGGGATTCTCCCCAACAAGTGGTATTAGAGGAGGTTTCTTTGAGCATTCAGTTTTATGGGAGGATTTTGGAAGCTTCAAAGAGGATCCCAGATGCATGCGGGGAGCAGAATAATGTTTGGAAATTACATCAGGTTAAGATAGGTGATACATATGTCCACTCATTGGGATGTTGAGTATGGGGGAGCATGTTTTTTATGCAGGTGCTCCAGATTATGTGGTAATCACTATTATGGGGGAGCCAGATTTTTCTGGTTCTTGTCTTGTTCAGCAGGATGAGAAGGATGGTGCAGATACAAATGTGACGAAGATTTCGGCGTTCGATTTTCTTTTTACAGGGGGAGCTGATAAGTATTTTATCAGAAGTGCAAAAGGATGTTGTCATTTTTTCTGCAGTTTATGATGGTTGGTTTGATACCGACATATTTTCTTTCTAACTGGGTTTGTTGGACGGTTTTTTTCATTAATGTGATTAAGGGGGAGATTGTTGAGATTCATCACATTTATTGATGAGTGAGGAAAATTCTTAATGGAGGGATTCATCACATTTATTCATGAGAGGGGAAAATTATTAATGGAGAGATTTATATCACCATTAATTGAGTATTTTCTCCCAAAATCAATGGATATTTAATTCTCAATATTAATGTATGGAATAATGGATGTTGACTACATTAATTGATTACTATGGACTTGGTGTCTATATAAAGAGGATGCAGAAACATATTTTGAAGAGAGAAAGGGGTGTGCCAGCAAGATGTAGTCCGCAAGGGAGACCTGGGAAGAGGTTTTCGCGTTTGCGGTGGCTTGTGTGACATGATGACGACGACACAATTATCTTGTACATGTGATGATGTTCTTGGAAGGGTGTTCAAGATGAATTCCACTAGGATCAAGAAGGGTACTGCCGCATCGGCGGTAGCATGTGCGGTGCGTCGATGTTTGACAAGTGCGGAGCAGCGGCGATGCAATTGATGATCGAGGCCACGTATCAAAAGTCTTACTGATAATGGTGATCAGGTGGTGTGTCCTAGTTCATGATCGGCGGTACATCATGATGGCGAGATCATTCAGGTGTTGCAAGCTGGTGCGAAGTTGAAGCATGTTCGGGTGAAGATCTCCGAGGTAGTGACATTTCGTCGACAAAAGGGTGACATTTTGTCACAGATCGATCTTCTGATACATGGCGTCAGTGATATGTTTATCAGAGAGATGAGAGTGGTGTATTGGGGTGTGGTTTTCACACAGGTTTTATACGCTCTCTTATTTGTAATTCAAGTTCGGGCATTACTTAGATTCTTGTACTCCCTGATTCATAGTGGATTTTTGGGAATTTCCCCGTGGTTTTTTTAATCCTCCGCATGGGAGGGTTTTTCCACGTTAAAAAAACTTTCTTGTTGATTTATTCATTCTTCTTATATCGCTTCCATATTTTGAAGGGTTTCTCACTATATTTTTTTTGGCAAGCCATTTTCGGCCCGGAATCTGGATTCTTCCCAACACTCCCCCTGTCCCGGTCATCTGCCTTGGGCTACCCTGCACCTGCGACCTACCTCCTCCCTTGCAGCGCCCTCCCAACCTGATCTCCCTTTCCTGACGTCAAGCCTCCCTCGGCCCTGCCCTCCACCAGCATGCACCCAGACTCCTCCCCCGCTGCAGCGACCTGCAGCCAATCAGCCTCCTTCTGTTGTCTGCATGCTCTCCAGCAGCCTGCCACTCTCCTTTCCTGGCCTTCCTCACCTCGTTGGCGGCTCCCCGTTCACTATTTCGTCCGGCCAGCAGTGGTGCAATAGCCCCCGACGCGGTCTGCTTCCCTGCTCCGGCCATCCAAAGGGGGCGCAATGCCCCGACAACGTCCCCCTTCGCTGCATCGGCTCCGGGCTCCTCCCATTGGCTCCCACCAACTGTATCGGCCACACACACCTCATTCCAGACTTCCTTTCAGTCACCACGCAAATGCCAGACCTCCTTCTGGTCGCATGCCTTTTGACCCACCACGCATCGTCAGACCAGCCCCGCCAGTGTGATGTGTGCGCTTTCTACCAACGCACCTCATATCCAGCCGTTCAATCCCTACACGAACCCTTTGTCCATCCCCGGTTGTTTAACGGTGCCCCACGCCCCCATTGCTATGCATTCCGGCACCCGCCACGAGTCCTCTTGCCAAGTCGTCGATGTCGTCCCCCTTTTGTTGCTCCATCCATCCCCCGCTAGTGCATCGCACACTCTTTTCCAGCCAGTGATAGTCCCTAAGGGTGCGTGTCTCCCCTTTCCAATGGTCTCGTGACCATGCTGGTCGAGCATGTCTCTGAGGTTGAGGTGAGGTTTGCGCTTTCCTTGCTTGGGTGTTAGATAATTACATTAAAAAGTGTTGTGTTTATTTAAGTTGGTGAAAATTTATCATTTTGAAAAATAATTGAGTTTGTTAATTAGGTGGTGCGAGTTGTTTTTTGAAAACATGTCGAGCAGGTTCTTTTGCGCTATTTGTTCATTTGGATTGTTTTAAGTCCGTGTTTATGTATTTTAGATGTTGTGCATTTGTTGTAGTGCATTGGCGAGGTAATTCAGTGAAAAATATGGTCATTAGCTTGTGCATGCTTGTGTGCTCGCTCGAGGCATGTCGTGTCATCGTGTTTGGTCTATGAGTCGTGGTAGGACCCCCACTGCACTCTCCTTTAAATTTAGAATTTATTAATTTCTTGATATTTCATTGATTTTTAATAAAAGGTAAATAGTATTAAACAATTATTTTTGTAATAATTACTTGATGTAAACGAAGATGTTTATTTTATGCACAGAACTTGAAATATTTTCTTTGATGAATTGACGCACAATAGTGAAAGAATGCATGTTTGGTCGTTGAACATAATTCATGGATTTTCAAGTGTGGTTCTGGTATGTCGGTAAATGTTTTCTTCTGACTCGTGAGAAAATTTTTTGGTTTCACTTGAGAAATGGTGTTTATTTTAAAAGTTTCAGAAGTCTCATTTCGCACTTTGAAAAAATAAATTATTTTGGAAAATTTTCTTTGGGGTGACTCATGTGTGATCTTATTGTGTATGTTGATTTTTTGAGTTGTTGTTCATGATGTTTGTGCATTGGAATTGGTTTCTTGTTTGACATTGTTGACTCACCCCCTTTTTATTATATGTGTTGACATGAGAATCTGACATAGTAAGTGAATGTTTTAAGAATGATTGTTGCACTAGTTTAGAATATGCACTGGCTAGTGGCCCTTAGTATGGACTTTTCTCTGTTAGTCAGGCCCCTTGATTAGGCCAGGTAGGTAAACATCTACTGTTTGGGAGTTATGATTTCATCGAGAGTAGGCATTCCTTCAGGACGAGTCATACATATAGTACGTTCTGAATTGTTCACGAGCTCCTAGGTTCAACCCATGTTTCCTTTAGTGGTTATTTATATGTAGTGGATGATTGAGGGGACTAGTTCAGTTTCTAGTCCCCATTTTCTACTTTCTCATTACCCTTATTGTGTGTTGTGTGTTGTGTGTGGTTTCCCTCTTGACTAACAACTAAAATTTGGATTTATAAATTTCTCGCAAATTTTTTTTTAAAATGTAATGCACCTATTTCCTTCAAACATTAGACTTGTTTTTAAATTAAAAAGGGTGATGGACTGTTACTTGTTTTATAAATAAAAGTGTGTGTGAGTAAACCCATATTTTATATAATTTAGTTCAAACCTAGAATTAGTAAATTTTGTATTTAAAGGTAGTGTTTTGAGGATAGTTTGTTGGGAATGCCTACTAAGTTTTAATAATCATGACTATAGTGTTTTTTTTTGTTTTTAGTTTCTCTTGCAGGTTCCACTTGAGCTTGCTCACCGTGGGTGAGAGTTGGTTGTGGTTTGGAGAGTGAATCTCAAGGTCACGAAGAGTTTTTGGTCAGGATCAGGTTAGTGTATTTTGTTGGTAGTTCTTTATTTTCAGTGTCATTTATTTACATTGTGGACTTCAATTTTATGTATACTGCTTAGTTTATTTTCATTGGGTGAAATCATTCCCATTTTACTCTATTTATGCATAGGTGACCGATTATGGGTCGAACTGGGTTGGTTTATGACAAAATGGTATCAAAGGAGGTCGGCTCTTGAGAAAACTTTGTTTTTCAGAGCACCCATCATTATTTGGGGTTGTCATGGTAAAAGGAGTATAATTTTCATTACTTAAGGCATACAAACGAGAAGGACATCATGAACCCTTGCTCATTCCGAACCTCAGGTTACCATGAGATGTCTGGGAATGCTGGTGTCCTTTTATTGTTGTGAATTGTTTTATGTTGGGAAATGAAAATGGAGTTGGGGAAGTATCCTTGTGAGCTTTCAGGGCCTGTAAATCCATGTGGATCTGGGGACATTACCCTAGAGTGCTCCTTGTGACGGCGGATTGACGGGAGTATGGTCGACCACCATATTTTTGAGTCACCCATCAGCACTAGTTTCCCCTAGTGAATTGTTTGGATCTTCTTTAATTATAAAAATTGGTTTGTAAAGTTTTATTTTGGAAATTGTGAAAAGTTGAATTTGAAATGGAAATGACCATGTTTTGATTATGTTATTAGTTTCCTTTTTCTTTAGTGTTTTCCCCCATGATAGTTTGATGAATGTCCAAGGTGTATCTTCGGGTGGTGCGCCCTTAGAAAATCCTCTAGTTGATCAACCTATAGACTATGTTCTGGAATTTTGGAACTTTAACCCTCCCCCATTTTATGGTCAAGAAGATCCTCTTGAGGCGTAGGATTGGTTGGAGATGGATGATAGGAACTTCAGTTTCATGGGGTTGCCTGAGTCATTGAAGGTGAAGTTGACTACCTTTATGCTTGAAGGTCCAACCTGGAAATGGTGGAAGTCTATGTCTCAAAGCAAGCCCCAGGAAGATCTCACATGGGAGTTCATCAAGTCATCATTTATCCAACCATATTTCTTTGAGTTGATGAAGTTGAGGAAGAGGATGGAGTTGTGTTGTATTTAGAAGGGCGTTGAATTGGTACTATAATTCTATCGATGCTTCTTATACCTAATTTCGTACGACCAATGGTTCATTACAAATGATCCTAGAAAGGCTCGACAATTTTAGTCTGGACTCCAACCTGAACTGTAGTCAAAAGTGGCAGAGCTCAACCTAACCACCTTCTCGGATGTTGTGGGGAAAACCTTTCTGGATGAAGCTGACTTAGCAGGAGGACACGAGGTAGTGAATCCTCCCCCGGCCTTGGTAAGCAGTTCAGAGGACGGAGATAGGAAGAATGGGAAGCAACATGATGTTGGTGGCTCTAATAGAGGAATCAAGAGTCCTTCAGACCATTAGTTATCTTTCTCACATCGCACTGCCTTTATGTGTCACCAGTGTGGTAAGTAGGGACACAAGTGGTCGATGTTCCCGAGTACTCCAAGACCCTGCCACACCTTTGGACGTCTGGGTCACTTGCAGCGATTCTGTCAAGGTGTTTCCAAGAATCATGTTGATCCCAAACCTAGCTTGTCGAAGGTCACCTTAGCCTATCAGTAGGAGTATGAAAATGTTTGGGATTATTTTGGAGTTTTCTCTTTGTAGTGTTTCTTAGATGTAGTAGTCGTATCTTGTAGCGTTTTTTGGTGTTTCTTTTCCTTCAGTTGTAATAATGGTTCTGTCAAACCTCCTTAAAACATTATTTGAATGGAAGTTTGCTTGATTAAATTCTGGTTGTGTGTTATGATTGGGAATTTCTGAATCCTGACTATGAGGTAGGAGATGCTTCAATCATCAATGCTCTAACCATAGGTCCCGAAGTGAAGTTGGCGCGCAGTCAGGAGAATCCTAGTGGTGTAAAAGGGAATTGGTTTAATCCTTTTCCTTAGTGTGGCATGGTTTTTGTTATTCTGAGGGTGTGATGTTGTTGATATAACAATGGAGATTTTTTATGCTCTGTCAGTTATTCCCTTCCCCTCTCCCCTTGTGGTGGGGGTTTTTGGTCCATGCTGAAAGTCTTCAAGTTCGGTTAACCTCGTAAGTTCTTATGGTGGGGAGACCCACAGCGGGTCTCACAGAGTCACGCCGGAAGTAATTTAGTGTTAGACCAATAATTATGGTGGGGAGTTCATTAGGGCCTCCCTGTGATAGTATCATAGTTTCTTTTCATGCATCAGTTGGTGGCGGGCACTCTCGTGCGGAACTACATAATCTTAATTTCTTCCTCTGGAGTAAAAGTGGGGATTGGAGTACACCCAACTGTTTCATTAGACTAAGGTTATGGGAATAGGTGTTGGGGGTAGTTTAATTTCCTTCACTTCTTGGTTGAAATGGTTGGTCTCGGTTATGCTTGGTAGTGGTTAGAGCGATCATGTTTTAAGGATGAGTTCTGTGTCAGGGGATTTCAGAGTCTGTTCGGATCGATTAAGTGGAGGTGCTTAAACTTTTGGTCGGGGTGAAACTTAGGAAGTTTTATCTTTGGGTCTAGATATCATTGTGGCTTTCCGGTGGCGGAAAACGTTATGGTGGGGAGAATTGTCACACCTGAATTTTTCAAATAATTTTATTCCTATTATTTATCTTGGCGTCGGGTGTTTTTGTCGAAGTTTTGGTGAGTCCCGGTTCAAATTTTTGAAGTTTGGAAAAGTTTGCAGGTTTTAGGCCAGTGCGAGAACATTGTGCGTCTTAGCGGATGTTGTGCGAACAGTTTGGATACCCGTGTGGTCACTGCTGGAGTGAGCAGGGTCCACCGCACAGCCCGCACACGGTCGACTGAGCCGTGCGGGGCGACCACGCAGTCACCCACCTTTAAGAGTAATTAAATAAATTGGTTAAGCGGAGATATAGTGAATAAATGAGACAATAGGTAAATATGTATATATATGTTTATATATACGTGGATATATATATATATATATATATATATAGATATTGTTAGTGAGTGTTCCATTTTTATTATTATCAATGTTTTATTATTTTTATTATTACTAAAGTGTGATATGAAATATTATTACTGAAGTTCTATTAGTATTATTGTTATTAATAAAGTTTTATAATAATGATTATTGTTATTGTTAATATTATTAAATTTTTATTATTTCAATTATAATTATTGAGGTTATTATGGATGTACATTTATTATTATTTTTTTAGGTTTTAATAGAATAAAATAATAATAATAATAATAATAGTAAAAAAATTCATCAAACCCTAAGTCTAGCCCCATCCACCGCCTCCCCCATTCCCATCATTCCCTCTCTCCTATCCCATGGCGCACCCCCTCTTGCAGTGCTCCCCCACGTGCCGCCAACCCTCCCATTCTCCCCCTTGCGCCGCGCGAGCAGGCCATTGCCTCATCTTCCCTCTGCCAACAATACAGTGCCCCAGACCCAGCCTCTGCCTCTGCCTCCTTACAGCGCCTCCAGCCAGCATGCCTCCCCCAGCCGGCTTGTCTCAGCACCGCTGCCCTCACCCGGTGCAAACGGGTTCTTCAGCGCGAGCTGACCTGCGGCGCACCCTCCAATAGCGCGAACCATATCCCGGTCATCCACCTCAGGCCACCCTACACCCACGACCAACCTCCTCCCTTGCAGCGTCCTTCCAACAGGATCCCCCTGTCCTAGCGTAGAGCCTCCCTCGGCCCTGCCCTGCACCTGCACGCACCCGGACTCCCCCCACCCCCACAGTGACCTGCAGCAAACCGGCTTCCTTCCATTGTCTGCATGCTCTCCAGTAGCCCGCCACTCTCTTTTCTCAGTTGGCCTCACCTCACTAGCGGCTCCCCTTTCCCTGTTTTGTTCGGCCAACAATGGTGGAGTAGACCAAGACGCGGTCTGATTCCCTGCTCTGGCCGACCAGCAGCGGCGCAGCACCCCGACAATGTCCCCCTTCGCTGCACCGGTCATGGACTCCTCCAACTAGCACCCACCAGCCGTATCGGCCGCACACGCCTCATGCCAGACCTCCTTTCGGTCGTCGTGCACCTGTCGGACCTCCTTCCGGTCGTGCGCCTTCCGACCCGCCACGTGTTGTCCGGCTAGCCCCGCCAGTGTGGCGTGTGCACTTTCTGCAGACGCGCCTCCAGTCCAGTCGTGCAGTCCCTGCGCGTCCCCTTTGTCATTCCCCGATTGTTGTGCGGTGTCCCACACCCCCCTTGTTGCACTTTATGACACATGCCACGTGTCCTCTTGCCAAGTCTTCGGTGTCGTCCCCCCTTCGTAGCTCCATCCAGCCCCCACCGATGAATTGCAGACTCTTTTCCTGCCAACGACAGTCCCTGATGTGTGCCACCCATTTTCGACGGTCACGCAACCCCGCTGGTCGAACCCGTCTCTGCGTCGAGGTGAGGTTTGCGCTGTCCTTTCCTAGGTATTAGATAATTAATTTAACGAGTGTTGTGTTTATTTAATTTGGTGCGAATTTAGACTATTTAAAAATAATTGAGTTTATTTTAATTAGGTGGTGCGACTTGTGTTTTGAAAACATGTAGAGATGGGTCCTTTGCGTTATTTGTTTGTTTGGATTGTTTTAAGTCTGTTTTTATATATTTCAGATGTTGTGTGTTTGTTTCAGTGCATTGGTGAGGTAATTCTGTGAAAACTACGGTCAGCAGCTTGTGCATGCTAGTGAGCCTGCTCTAGGTGTGTCGCATCACCGTGTTTGAACAGCGAGTCAAAGCAGGTCCCCCACTTCACTCGCCATTAACTTTATAATTTATTAATTAGTTGATATTTCATTGATTTTTTATAAAACAAAAATAATATTAGATAATTATATTTGGAATAATTACATGATGTAAACGTAGTTGTTTATTTTATGCACAGCACTTGAAATATTTTCTTGATGAGTTGATGCACAATAGTGAAAGAATGTGTGTTTGGCCTTTGAACATAATTCACAGATTTTGAAGTGTGGTTCTAGTTTGTTGGTATATGTTTTATTCTCACGCGTGAGCAAATGTTTTGGTTTAACTTGAGAATTGGTGCTTCTTTTAAAAGTTGCATAACTCCCGTTTGGAACTTTGATAAAATAAATTATTTTGGAATTTTTTTTTGGTGACTCAGGGGTGATCTTGTTGTGCACGTCGATTTTGTGGGTAATTGTGCGTGATGTTTGTGCATTGGAATTGGTTGCATGTTTGACATTGTTGACTCACCCCCTTTTTATTATACGTGTTGACATGTGAACCTGACATAGTAAGTGAATCTTCTGAGAATGATTGTTCCACTAGTTTCGAATACGCACTGGCTAGTGGCCCTTAGTACGGACTTTGCTTTGCTGGGTGATTGGGCCCCTCGGTTAGGCCAGGTAAGGCAACACTGAGCATTTTGGCATTATGACTTCATCGAGATTAGGCATGCCTTCAAGATGAGTCACATGTATAGTACATTCTGGATTGTTCATGAGCTCCTAGGTTTCACCCATGTTTCCTTTAGTGCTTATTTGTATGTGGCAGATGATTGAGGGGCCTAGTTCGGTTGATGGTCCCCGTTTGCTACTTTCTCATTTCCCTTATTGTGTGTTGTGTGTGGTGTGTGGTTTTCCTTTTGATGAACAACTAAATTTTGGATTTCTAAATTTTTCGCAAAAAATGTTTTAAAAATGTAATGCACCTATTTCCTTCAAACATTAAACTTGTTTTCAAATTAAAAAGGGAAATGGATTGTTACTTATTTAAAAATGAAAGTGTGTGTATGGAAACCCATATTTTATATAATTTAGTTCAAACCTGGAATTAGTTAATTCTCTATTAAAAGGTAGTGTTTTGATGATAGTTTGTTGGGCAGGCCTACTGAATTTTAATACTCACGCCTATAGTGTTTTCCTTTTTTTAGTTTCTATTGTAGGTTCGAATCGAGCTTGCTCGCCATGGGCGAGAGTTGGTTGTGGTTTAGAGAGTGACTCTCGAGGTCACGAGGAGTTTTTTGTCGAGATCATGTTAGTGTGTGTTTTTCATCGTTATTTATTTTCAGTGTCATTTATTTACATTACAGTGTTCTATTTTATTTATACTACTTAGTTTATTTTCATCTGGATAAATCATTTCCATTGTACTCTGTTGATGCCATGGTGCTTGTTGCCAGCCCGGGAGGATCGGGAATGCCTCTTAGGGCTTGCCGCGGATCAACTCGGGTGACCAGTTCAGGGTCGACCTGGGTTGGTTCGTGATAGGTAGAGGTAGGTGGAAGAGTGGATGAAAGTATATTACTAGATGGGATAATTCCTTTAGATGATAACTAATATTTTTTATTATCCATAGCTATAATGATATCTATAATCTACTCCTCCAACATGGATACTGTATTGGAAAAATATGTGGGGCACAATTTTCCCACTTTGAGTAAATTGATAAGCTATAATTGAAATATCCTAAGAATATACATGAAACATTCATATACCATAATATCTCAATAAAAATAAACAATACTTTTCTCTATAATTGAATAAAAATATAAAAGAAACACCAACATCACAATATGAATGCATTCAGAAACAATAAACTATATCCATATATAAACAGACGACGAAAAACATGTGAAACTACAATGAAAAAAAACATAACTAAAAATGAATGGGTTATATTCTATGACCTGATCTCCAGCCAAACATGGCCTTCATTCTCAAAATCACCCAACAAACAAACCAATTCCTATGCCACGATACATAAATTCGGCCACAAGGATCCAATATCTAACCATATACTTATTGAACAAAAAATGTTTTTGGAGGTATTGCATATCCACCACGGTGTCTATACCAGGTGTGAACAAAAATGAAAAGAATGGAACTGCCAATGGTTTCTCAATAAAACATTTAATATGCATATTCTAGCCCAAAATGCTCATCAATATCCTTAATCAGAAATAGAAAAGTTACAGATATGGAATTGATCATGGAAGATTGTACAATGAGAAAATACAAGGGAAATACTAAGAGCATTACAAGAACACTCACAGTGGTAGCACCTGAGGATCTGGGTTCACGGTGGAGGTGTATTTTTAGAGGATGAGGGTTTTGCAGAATAGGTGGGGTTCGGCAGTAGAGGTAGGGTATGCAGAGGTGGTGGGTTCGTGGAAAAGGAAGGGTTCAGGGCAGAGTTTTGGTTCAATGCGCAACAGAGGTGATGTTTCACTACTACAAATATGCCCTTTATCAGCGCTAAAAATGGCCTTTAACAACACAAGAAAAGCGTTGTTAAAGCCGACGAAGATAAAGGGGGGTCCCCTTTATCGGAGCTCAAAAAAGAGCTGATAAAGACCCCTTTTATTAGCGCCAAAAAAATGCGCTGATAAAAGGGGTCTTTTATCAGCGCTAAAAAAAGCGTTGATAAAAGTACACCTTTATCAGCGCTTTTTTAGCGCTCATAAAGGGGTCCTATATCAGCGCTTCCTTTATCAGCGATTTTGTTTTAGCACTGATAAAGGACCCGCTTATCAGCACTTTTAAAAAAGCGCCGTTAAAAGTTAAAAAAAAATTACAAAAAATTACAAAAAATTACAAAAAAATTACAAAAAATTAAAAAAAATCATGTAAATCCGAGGGGCTTTATAGCGCTTGACCCCCCACTTTTAACAGCACTTTCCACCCCCTCCATCACCCCGCACGCACCCCCTCCACCCTTTATCAGCGCTAGCCCCCCACATTCAACCTCACGCACGCACCTCTGTCTCCATCAGGTTTTGAACTCGAGACCTCACCCCTGCTCGCCTAAGCCCTTACCACTACTCTATTTTGATTTGTTTGACATTTCATGATATCCCTATTTATATATATATAGTTATATTTATTCGTATAGTAATATATATTTATAATAATATATATAGTTATATAGTTATATTAATATATATATATATAGTTATATTAATATATATATATATTGTTATATTAATATATATATATAGTTATATTAATATATATATAGTTATATTAATATATATATATATAGTTATATTAATATATATCTCTATTTATATATATATACAGTTATATTTATTCCTATAGTAATATATATTTATATTAATAAATATATATATAGTTATATTAATATATCTATATATAGTTATATTAATATATCTATATATAGTTATATTAATATATATCTCTATTTATATATATATATTTAGTTATATTTATTCGTATACTAATATATATTTATATTAATATATATATATATACTTATATGAATATATATATTTATAGTGATATTAATATATATATTTATAGTGATATTAATATATATATACATAGTAATATTAATATATATGTAGTTATATTAATATATATATATATAGCTAGATTAATATATATATATATATAGTTATATTAATATATAATAGTTATATAAATATATATATTTTGGTATTTTAAATAAAATTGATATTATTTATTATTTAGATAAAGCTAATATATTTTATATGTAAATAAGTTTAATTATTTATTTTAAAATTTTAATTTTTAGGTGTGAATATATAAAAAATATGTACATATAGTTATATATTTGATTATAAATAGCAGTGCATTATAAAAAACGATAAACTTTCAAATACATAATATCAATATGAATGTAATACCATGGAATAAATTTAGTCCCCACCAAAAAAAGCCAATAATACGCTCTTAAACGAGGCTGAAAATCCACAAAATTTTAAAAAATCGGGGTACCCTGACTAAAAACTTAGTTTTGGAGGCCTTCTGGGACTATTTTGGCCTCTAAAATCCCTTGACTAAGGTCCCCCAGGTTACAGCGACGTAGAGCTCGTCGCAGGCTTCAATTTGATATGTTGTAGAGCTCAAACGGACACCAGGATCAAAAGTTATGGCCGTTTGAAGTTTGAGTTGCGTTTTCAACATATTTTGGATCTTTTATTAATTTTTTTAAATTTTTTAGTCTTCAAATTGTTATAAAATGACTATTACTCCATAATAATTAGCAAATTATTAATTAAATTTTTTTTTAAATATTTTAAGAAGCCATTTTCACTAAATATTATATATATTATGTATATTAAGTGTAAATGTACATTTATACTTCTCTAAAATATATTTAAAAATTACATATTATATTTATATCAATATAACTATATTTATATATTAATATATTAATATATATATATAGATATATATTTGAATTCGACCCTTTATCAGCGCTTTTAAAAAAAGCGCTGATAAAGCCCCCCCCCTTTATCAGCGCTAAAAAAAGAAATGATAAAGGGGGGCGCCTTTATCAGCACTAAAAAAACGACAATAAAGGGGTACGTTTATCAGTGATTTTTTTAGCGCTGATAAAAGGACCCCCCCTTTATCAGCACGTTTTTGTTAGGGCTGATAAAGGGGGGCGCTGGGAAAAACTGTTTTTGTGGTAGTGTTTTCAGTAAATGGGGTTCGGCGGAGAAGGTGAGGTTGAAAACAGAGGAGAGCTTCACCGCGGTAGAGATGGGCTTCACGGCGGTAGGAGTCGGCGGCAGAGGAGGAGGAGGGTTTCACGGTGGTGGCGGAGGAGGATGAATCAGCAGTAGAGGAGGGGGAGGAGGAGGATGAGGAGGATGAGGAGGTGGCATGATTCGGCTTCCGCAAGAGCTTGTGTCGTGCAGCAGGACGAGGAGACTTTTAGGTTTGATTTATAAAATCAGGTAAACCTTTTATCAGTGCTAGTTAAAAAGCATTGATAAAGGTATGTTTTAACAGCGATAAAATAGAAAGCGCTGATAAAACATGTCTTTATCAACGCTTTTTTCGTGCTGATAATGGTCAATCTTTATCAGCGCTAAAAAACCGCTGGTAAACCTATAATGATAATAAAATATTTATATTTTTATATATATTTATAAAATTATATTCGTAATAGATATATATATATATTTATTTATAATAATAACTATAAATAAATATTTATTTATTTATGTTTACACTTTTAATAAATATATATATTTATAATTATAAATTTATAATAAATATATTTATTATATTTATAATTATATATAATAAATATCATCATTATAATTTTATGATTATTTGAATATATCTATATTTAATTAGAATTGTATATGTATATGTCTATTATAATTTTTTAATTACTTAATAAATATAAATTTAGATATATTTATTATAAATATATATTTATTACATATATATTTTAATTATAGTAATAAATAAATATATATATATATTTAAATGCTTAGGAAATTAAAATAAATATACTAATTATATAGTCATAAATAAATATATATATATATATACATATGAAATTAAAATAAATATATTAATTATATATATATATTATAGTTTCATAATTATTTAAATAAATATATATTTATATTTAAATAATTATGAAATTATAATAAATATATTTATTTTTTTATAATTATAATTATATATATATATATATATATTTAAATACTTATGAAACTAAAATAAATATATTAATTATATAAATATTTTATAATTTCATAAGAAACAGTCAAACCATAACATTCTTAAATGGGTGTGAATAAATATAAAATGACCATTTTATGGAATTATATGTATAATAGATATATATATATTTATTTATAATAATAACTATAAATAAATAAATATTTATTTATTTATATTTACATATTTAATAAATATATATCTATTTATAATTATAAATCTATAATAAATATATTTATAATTATATATTATTAATACCTTTATTATAATTTTATAATTATTTGAATATATTTATATTTATTTAGTATTATATTTGTATATATCTATTATAATTTTATAATTATTTAATAATTATAAATTATATATATATTTGTTATAAATATATATTTATTACATATATAATTTAATTATAGTCATAAATATATAAATATATATATATATATATATTTAGTTATTTAAATGCTTATGAAATTAAAATAAATATATTAATTATATATAGTAATAAATAAATATATATATATATACATATATTTAAATACTTATGATATTAAAATAAATATATTAATAATATATATATATATATATATATTATAATTTCATAATTATTTAAATAAATATATAATTATATTTAGATAATTATGAAATTATAATAAATATATTTATTATATTTATAATTATAATTATATATATATATATTTAGATACTTATGAAACTAAAATAAATATAATTATTAAATATATTTTTTATAATTTCATAAGAACTAGTCCAGCCATAAAATTCTCAAATGGGTGTCAATAAATATAACATTGTGAAAAATATTTAGGGAAGAAATTTATGATATTAAATTTGTCACCGACATTATCATTAATTAAAAGTAAATATTAATAATTTTTAAATAATAGTAGTGATTGAATGGTGTAATTAAGTAAGTCAATAGTTTCTTACATAATCTCGATTTATGAATTAACATTAAATGTATTCTATAGATAATAATTTTACATAAATAATTTGAATAATTTCCATATATAAAACATTGCATTTAAAGAGATAAAAAAAAGAGGTCTTCTAAACAAATCCCTAAATCAAATATCTTAAAATCTGCATAACAATAAATTCCGTCTTTGCACGTGATGTCAAAAAAAATACTGATCCATATTTATTATACATTGAATAAAAAATTTAAAAAATGAAAACACCAAACCAGAAACATTCTATATAAATTATGAGAATCGTTCGCATGTGCATTGTGTTGTGTCCGTCCAGCCCTGAACCCCCGTGCACTTTCATTACGCTTTGAGATTTCCATGCCTTCCTAGTCTTTTCCATGGCTCCAATATCGTGGTTGCGATGCTTCCATGGAAACGTTCAACAACAAAAACCGAAACCTGAGATGGTTGCCCAGAATCATTCAGCTTTCCTGAAATTTCTCAACTGCCTTATCCCAGCTTGTCATTTGATATCAAAACCCGAGGAGCAAGCAGTGGAGATCGAGGAAGGCGGTCCTGGTGAGGCAATGCCTGCCTGCCTCCATTCTGGATCAGCTCAGCCAGTCCAGGGAGGTCGTGCTAGTGTCCCGGTCCCACGGAGACCCAGCCATGAAGAGTCTTCGTGGTCCCAAACACCACCTCCGCCGTCATGTTTTGGGTGCTTCCATCCAGCGGAGGCTTCTGGGTCGCAGCAACCAGTGGAGGGTGGTGTCCCACGGACACCCAACCATGAAGCATCTTCGGCAGCCCCACCTTCGGCATCAGGGCTTGGGTGCCTCCATGGTGATGCTTCTACCTCCGCGAATGGAGATAGACGAAGAACAACACTGTGCCAGCGGATGATGGAGGAGGACTTGGAAGAAGGGTTCATTGTTTTCAACACTCACTCACGGACATGGAATCTCGAATATAAAGAAGATTTTGAACCCGATGTAGAAGATTGTCAATACTCATTGTTTGTGTATAAATTTTTTTTTCGTGATGGTTAATTTTTTGGAGGATTATCTTATTTTACACTTTCATTATTTTATTTTGGAAATCTTCATGTTGATTTTTTGACCAATTAGAAAATAATATATATCATTAAATATGTTTTATTTTGAATATAACTTTTATTTAGCATGTTTGACCAAATCTATTTAACAACACTCAAACCAAAAAAACAATTATTATGTAAAAAATGAATAATTAAACTTATAAATGTAATTTTATCATGCTATTACAAATATAAAATAAAATTTATTGAATTTTATAATGCTGGAGTTATTTATAATAAAAAATAAACAATAAAAATGTCTCAAAATAATTATTATTTTATAAATAAATTCTACAATGTAGAAATTGAAAAACAATACCAAACACAACATATGCATATATATATATATATATATATTTAAAAAATATACGTTAAGTTGTTTTGTTTACCAAAAATATTACTTCAATTACGCTTATATAAAAATAAGGAAACTCATAATAATATACCAAGTCCCTGAAGAGTAGGGAAACAAGAGTATCATATTAAGAATTCTCCATCGCAAATTCCTAGACGCACCACCCTCGAGATTTCCCATGCTATGCGACCTAACCTTTCGTTTCCCCTCACCACTCCATAGTTCATTCACTATGGATAAAGGTGATCCATCTTATTATAAATATTCATTAAACAGTTTTCATAAATAATAATTATACATCAAAAATTTTAATAAATCATTATGTAATTTCCATAAATAATATTCAAACAGGTTGGGGACCAAACCTTTTATTAAAAAGAGAAGGTATTTTTTAGAAAAAATTCCCATACTATTTTTTAATTAAAATGGTGTTGTGTGTGTATAAATGTGGATATGGGTGTGTCCAATCAAAATTGAAGTGGCGCTAGCCAGAAAAATGGTGTGTGCCAATTGATCTGGAACTCACACCCCCCTCCAATTTCAAATTATATATATATACTATTATATATATATACTATTATATATATATATATAATAATTATTATTATATACTAATAAATATATTTACATAAATTGTGGGTCCAACACACCAAATCACCAATGTTGTGAAGCATTGAACCAAAACTCAATTATAATTTCATAAAGTGGTGGGAAATGTAAGAGATTTTTTTATGGAATATGCATGGAAAAGAGATTGGGTTTTAGTTATTATAATTGGATGAATGATACATTCATATTGAAGAATATGGTATAATGAGATGATTCAAGAAGGAGGATTGTGTGGAGGAATGTGATTATCTTGATATGCTTGTTAACGAATTTCATATATTTTAGTTGAACTATTTCCCGAATAATTTGTGAAGTGCATCATTATTATAAAATGAGGGGTTGGTGAACAACATGAAAATGGTGTATTTTTTATGGGCTATTTGCGACAGGGACCCGCCACAAATTGTCTGTCACCGAAAAATGTCACAAAAGGTAACTTTTACGATAGGTCGTATCAAAAACTATCTTCTGCGACGGGAGGGCAGCCCATTTCAAATAGTTTTCAGGTTTATTTAATGAACTATTTGTGACCAGCCGTGAGACCCGTTGCAAATAAGTGTTTGTGACGAGCCGCAGGACACATCACAAATATGTAATTGTGACGGGTTGTAGTCCAGTCAAAAATAGGTTTAAAATTAAAAAAAAAATGAAAAATGAAAAATATAAAAACATCGATATAATTTTTAAAAAATAATATACAAAAATTTAAACATCTGAAATAATAAAAAAATTATAAAAAATATTTTCATTAAAATTTTAGCATAATAATTATTTACATAATGTATCAATCACTGTAGAGGTGGAGGGTATTATCGAGTGGTGGAGGGTCATCTGGAAGAGGAAGGGGAGGAAATTCCATCCCTACACCCTGAGCCAACTATTGCAAATACTGTAATGTCCCAGAATTTATGTATTTTTTTAATTATATGGAATTATTTCAAGACTGCTAAATCTAACGGCGTGTGATTCCAAGGCCCGGAGTGCTCGGAATGATCTATCGATGTTTTGTTAACCTTTATTTAGCGCGTGTAAACAGTTTTCCTGAAAAAGTAGAATAACTCTTAAACGGATGCCCAGATCAGAAATCTGAGGACATTGTTGCGTTCATGATGGCAGGTCTACCCTAGGCATAAAATAAGTTTAGTCGGTGTCGGCCTCCAGTGGGAAAACCCAAAAATAGAATAACCATACATAAAATAATTAAATAAAAATATTTTATTTGTCATATGCTTATAACTCACAAACGGTAACTCGGATTGAAAATCTGAGACAACAGCTAAACTCGTGAGGGTATGCTTTCCTTAGGATGATACTAATATTGGCCAGTGCGGGCCATCAGTGAAAGTTAGATGTTGACCGTAAATAAAATAATTAAGTAACAATAATTTTATTGTTAAAATCCATAACTTCTAAACCGTAACTTAGATTAAAAATCTGAGAGTACCTTTGGGTTCTTTCGGACGTGTTTCCCTTAGGCAGAGCCTAACCTTGACCAACACAGGTTGAGGGTGAATGTTAATAATTTATTGAACTTTTTTATTCTACGTTCAGTAAACGCACGGGCGACGATTCTAACTTTTGAACCGGTGCTTGGATTAAAAATCTTAGGGCACCGTTGAATCCACAGTTCCAGGATTTTCTTAAGGGAAGCTTCACTTCGACTGCAGTATGTCTGGAGAAAAAGTTATATTTTTGGAAATTTTAAAAGAATTATAAAATAACTTTGTTATTTTATTTGTTTCTTTTCTTTTACTCCAACGGACAAGTGGTAGTGTGGGACCAGCGACGAGTCAAGACATTAAATGGCTTGATCCTTCAAATCCTAAGTAACATCGTCCTTGGAATTTACGAAGGATCCTATTAAATGAACCCCCATAAATTTCATGATCGTCACTTACCCTCCCCATCTCCTATTTATATGGAACTTTGAGGGAGGTTTTGGCACAGCTTCATCAAGTGACGAAACTATGGTAAAGTGGCGCGATGCCCAACCGTTGGAGGAAGGAGCGGGTTCCAGTGGGTGATGACGAGCGACACCGAATCACGAACCAAAGGACGACGTTCAAGCTGCAATGTTGGCAGTTTTTTGCGGGGATGGCGGACGCTGACACTTCTTCAAACGTGGACGCTCTCCAATGAACGTGAGGTAGGATTTATTTCTTGTTTAATTTCCAGAGTTGATAAATCTTTTACCACCCTCTTTCTATCAAGCTAACGCTGAGGGCGCAGGCCAAACGAACAAAGCCCGGACCATCCACCCTTTTTTGTTGGAATTTTGGTGCGTTCTTTGCAAGAATTATATTCTTGTTGGACAAAACCCGGGATGGCGGCGGCCGACAATGGCCGACTGTAGAGGATATAGCGGCGCACCGTCGCACATCACCAGCGAAGAAGGCCGCGGCCATAGCCGCGGCGGGTGAAGACGGCGGTCAGCTCAGACGACCAGAAAAGAGGAAGCGGTGCTCCATCGCGCGCCGCCGGGCAAGGTGGGGCCACGACATGCATTGTTCCTCCTTCTGGAAAACCAGGCCAGGTGCGGGCCGGCTGAATGGGCCAGACCCATGGCTCAGCGGGTCGGGCTGGACCCGCGGCCCAGTGGGTCAACGCGGGTGGTCCGAGCCCCATCCGACAGGTCGGGCCAACCACAACCCGAACACTAGAACCGAACTGGGCTGCCCCTTAGTGGGTCAGACCCGAGCAGGTTCAGGTGGACCATGGGACCCATTGTGTCAGGCCGGTCTCACCAAGTCAGACCGGGCCCAGACCCAACCGGTCCTCGGATAAAGAAACGCCCGTAACTCACAAACCGGGTGTCCATTCAACACATCGTGAGTGGCGTTGGTATCCATTTTTGGAAGCAGTCCCTTTGGCGTATTCTGGCGGGCCCGACCGAGCTGGGCCAGACCAAGGTGTGATCAACCCCGTTTCTCGGAAAGGGGTGTAACTAATCGACCGGGCGTCTATTTGACAAACTGTCTATGATGATGGAACCCTTAGAAGGAGGCAGTTATTTTGGTATACCCCACTTGAGTTTTAGAGGAAATTGGAGCGCGTCCGGGTGGGTCTAATCCGAAACCAACCGGACCCTCAGAATTAAAATCCTTATAAGTTATAGACCAGGCATCCGATTGACGTGCCATCTGTCGCGTTAGGAACCCTTACGATATGGCGGTTTTTTTGGATACTTCTTCGTGGAGCTTCATGGTGGATGAGGTACAACCTATGGCTTGAGGAGAGGTTCTCCTAGAATCAAGCGTACTATAAGCGGGAATCCAGTGGCTGTTAGTGAGTCGGAGGTTGGAGATGGATCATACAGAGGTTAGTACCGAGCGATCCTGTGTGGGTCAGATCCTGTGTGGGTCAGCACTTAGCGATCTTGTGTGATTCAGTGTATACCGATCCTGTGTGGGTCAGATCCTGTATGGATCATTGCGGGGGTTAGTACCTATCAACTTCGGGTGGGTCAGATCCTACTTGGATCATTGAGGGGGTTATTACCTATCGATCCGGTGTGGGTCAAACTCTGAATAGTCAGCAGTAGTGCCTCTTGACAGAATAAGATGATTTAGCTTAGTGACTAATCATCTGTACTTCTATTCTTTACTAATACCTAGTGTGAGCTGAGTCTTTTATCTCCGTGGTGATATCTTCGTGGTGATGCCTATGTGGTAGTTTTAACTTTGTGGTGATACATGTGTGGTACTTTTACCTTCGTGGTGATATCTTTGTGGTGATACTTGTGCGGTACTTTTACCTTCGTCGTGATATCTTCATGGGGTTACCTCTGTGGTAATTTTACCTTCGTGGTGATATCTTCATGGAATTACCTATGTGGTACTTTTACCTTTGTGGTGTTATCTTCACGGTGTTACCTGTGTGGTATTTTTACTTTCATGGTGTTACCTTTGTGATATTCTTTCCTCATGTATGAGATGAGTATATCATGATAACATAGGCATATATATGGGAATATACCTAAGTAGAGTTGTTGGATGCTTTGTGCTTTATGATTGAGGTCTTTCTTGTGGTCTTTCCTTTGTGGAACTCTGGGAGACCTTCGGGGGTCTCGGGGTCCCTACTGAGTATTGTTATACTCACCCCTGCATGGGTTTTTCCCGCACCTTGTTGTGTCTTGTGCAAACGAAGGACAACGTTGATCGAGGCTAAGGGAGCTGGGACTAGACGATGCTCAAAGGTGGACCATTAGGTGTGATGTGATGCAAGGACTGCTGATCGAGAGTTGTATCTACCCTTCAGATAGGATCCTCAGGGGATGATCCAAGAGCATTTTTTATCTTTTCAGTTGTACTTGTACTTTCCTGTTGGGCTTGTATTTTGACCCCTTTACTTTCATCACACTTTTTACTATAGAAGTTTACTTCGTGGTTGCTTCTTGTCGTGTTCTTGGATTGTGTGTACAGGATTAAAGGCAATGCCTTCCCGTTATAGGGATACGCATTTCTGGTTCTAGTTGTCAGCCCCTGGCCTATCGAAGGCGGACTTGGGGTAGTCACAACACAGACCCTGGGGGACGGGTCGTGACATATACTTCATCATTTGATAATGTTGTTGCTCCTTCCATCATCGCATCTCATCTTCCTACTGATGTTGTTTTTGATAGTTCTCTTCCTTCTCCCAACATATTGTATCTATAACATCAATTTGAGCTCACAGCTCCTCCTCATATTGTGTAGTTGATGATATTAACTCTACAAAAGCTCCCCTCAAGCTGGGTGCCACCCATATAGATGTACCATAAAAACATTCACGTGTTAATCAAGAATTGATACTAAGAACACGTTATGGGCTTTCGAAGAAAAATACAAATGTACATAGTCAAAAAAATTCAATAAATCAACATCATAATAATGATTTAATCTTTTACCAGATGAAATATTGGTGTTGTGTCATGGAATCAACGATGCTATGTTTTTTGAAATTAATAAACATTTTGATCTGAGTGGATTCAGGAAATACTTTAACTCTTTAATAAGAAACACTCCAGACATCCCTTTATAAGCCTCTTTATAACAACTCTACTCTTTATTTCATATTTAAAAATGATTTATTACATAAAATTGCACTTAATACAACTCAGAAGATCGAGAGTTCTAGTGTCTTTGGGGATTAGGAACATTACATAACAACTTAAAACATAAAATAAGAATCTTTATTGAAAACTTTTTTTACATGACCCCAACATTCCTTCATACTTAGCATTGCATGGGATAACCTGAGTACATACATAAGAAAAGGGTGAGCTATAAAGATCAGTATGGGAATAAATATGTCATAATATGAGGAAGACAATACATGTTAGTCAATAGGAATATCAATAGTGTATAAAAGAAACATGAAGATGAAGGAATGATATAACATGATATTCATAACATGGAAATGTGGCAACAACATACAACATGATATTAACATGAGCCAAGGCTCATTGCACATGGATTAACATGAGTAAACTCCCATTGCACATGAATTAACATGTAGTAAACCCTAATTGCACATGAATTAGTATGAGTAAACCCTCATTTCACTTGACGTATCATGGTACTAAACATTACCCAATGCATTGGAGTGCTATCAGGGCGCTCCCTTTATAATCATTTCGTTTTCATGTATAAGTGTACCACATAGATCATACAACATGGATTCATTAAACAACATAATTTATTTCATGAACAAGTAATGTGGAATACATATATGTAAGTCCCCAATCAATAAGTATGTGAGAATAAAGGTGAATACCATTGATAGAGAAATGGTTATGTTATTCACTACACGATGATTTTGGCATGGAAAATCATGGTACGATTTCGATAGCATAACGATGTCAAATAGAAATTCATAAAATGGGTTGATGAGAGTGAATAGGGTCTCTCATCATTTATACATGAAATGGGAAGTAAGGGGACCATGGAACATAATATCCAAACATATGAAATTGGATTTAAGATGTATAATATAAAAGAAATTCTTGAATGGAAATGAGAAGAGAGAAATCCCTTACGGAATTTCGGCATGGTAATGGGTGTCCACGAGAGGGATTAATGGGAGATAAAATGGTATATAATCATTAAAAAATAATAAGGTAAGTATGGGGGAGGTTTGAAAGCATACCTAATAATTTTTAATTGAAAATAAAAGGATGAAGCAATATAAGGAAACCTTGAGAAAAATTGATAAAGGAAGGAACCCTTACAGAATTTTGGCAGAGTAACAGTTTAGGTAAGGGTCTGAATGGGGGAGGATAAATGATCCCTCATTTAAATAAAATCAAATGTATAGTAGGTAATTTATTATAAAAGTATGAAATATAACAAATTGAAATTAAAAATACAAATTTCAATCATGGTTCATGAATTGAAATGAGGAGAGGAAGGTGAGAATCCCTTACGAAATTTAAGCATGGTAACGAGTGTATATAAAGGATCATGGATGGATTAATGAGAGTGTAAAGAAAGATATCATTATTTATAAATAAAATATAAATTAATGGGAGTATGTATGAACATATCCCAACATATGAAAATTGAAATTAAAAGACATATCATAAAAGAAGTGCTTGATAAAAGATGGGAGCGGAAGATCCCTTGGATGTGTGATCCCAAAGGCTTGGGAGAGGGTTTTTGGGAGCATTGGAGCACCTTGGGAGGAATATAGGGAGTAATAGGTAGAGGTTGGTCGAGTATCAAAGATCTTGAGTGAAAATAAATGGGATCTTAGGTGAGTTTATATAGAAAAGGTGGGGGAAATATTTTATTATTTTGGTATTGGACACTACACAATAAAATATTCAAAACCACAAATCATACCATGGTTTTGCCGAAGGTTTCTGGAAAAGGGGAGTGGTATACATTATTTTATAATTATAAGGTCCAAATATATTAAAATATTTCCCTTTCTTATGTGGTGGTGAGTCATAATTTCAAGGAAATCATTTTAAAATCGTAAAATATTTAATAAGTCTTGGAGGATTCAATAAATATTTATAAAAAAACATATCTAAAATAAAATTATTTTAAAGTTTAAAGATATATTTGTCTGAATATAACTTTTATTGTATTTTATTACATTACTATTGGTTCATTATGATTTCATAAAACAGATCAAATATTTATACGGTATTTAATTTTTACCCAAAAATTTGATCATCTCGGAAAATTATGAAAAATTCACCATTGAATAATTTCGACGTCCTAATTTCAAAAATAATATCTATTTTATCTAAATAATTTTCTAAATATGTGAATTTTCACTTTTAATATACAAACTGATATTTATTGAAAATTGACAAGTTTTGAAAAAAATAGTTTTTAAACCTTAATAAAAATTACATTTGACTTCATAAAAATTATATGATAATTTATATTTAATAAAATTAATTTAATGAAAATATTTTATTAAAATATTATTTATTTCAAAAATCCATCAATTCACCAAAATAGATTTCTTAGTTGAATTTGAATATTAACCAAAAATTCTATTTTTTGCGTAAAGAATAATGTAAAAAGTAACAATAATAGGATGAATGTATATTCATTATTATATAAAAAAATTAATGTACATAATCATAACACTAGGGTCTTATTACATATCCCTTTATTACACCAGCATACACCCTAAGTGTAAGGTGTGCGATAGTGGTCTTTCATGGAGCCATTCGGTGAACATGGTTTGGGTCGTGATCTCAATGACCATGAACTTATCCTGTAAATGGTTTCACTCATGCTTAAGTTATTGGTTCTCAGATTGGGCTTGATCTAGGGAAATTCCATGAAATTCTATCTCCCTTGGATGCTCTGATAAATGGGATTCATATGGAATAATTATACTGGTAGAGGCCATCAACTCTTCTTTCTGAATTAATTTTTCATTTTCATTTCTATTTATATACAATAATTATAACATTAAATTTATTATTGTTTCCAATGGTCCAATGGTCACATAATGGTCAAAAACTAATATTTACATTTCAATTTATACTTATATGGTTTTAATGAATGTGACACAGTAAAACATACATTTTCAGGAAAAAAAAATTTTATTCAAAAGTTCGGGTCACAACATTCTTCCCCCCTTAAGAAATTTCACCCTCAAAATTTCATTTGACATACTAAGGTGAAAACAGGTGAGGGTACTTCTCCTTCATATTTGTAATGAGGTCATCATTCTTTCCTATTAAAATTTCCTTTAAGTAGAAAAGTGTCATGTTTCACAATGGTACCATAGTATATTTTCAAAATAATCTACTTAGTTTACCCAAAAACACCTCAAGCGTCTTGGATTATATCGATGGAAGCATAGATAAGTCATTAAAAGGAATTTCTTATATATAATTTTAAAATATCTTCTCGAACTTGTTTTTTTATATAAAAATATTACTGATTCATCTTCAAATATTTCAAAATGGGGTTTTGGTATATCAGTTTTAGTATTTCCCCAAAGATAGAAATATATAATTTGATACATATAGGCTGGTTGGAGGTCTCCCACTTTATAGCATCTAGAAAATCATTTTTTGCTTCATTATTTTGGAATAAAGAGAAGAAATTGAAAAGACCTCGATGGTACTTCCCATAATTAGAATGGTAAGAAAGTTGAGAGCACAAGATTTTCCAATAGATGGTACTTGATATTTGAATGAATCGTGTAATGTTAGAGGTATTAGATTCCTCATAATGTTTTTTTCATGTAACTTGGACATTTGAAAAAATTTCAAAGTCATCTGAGCGTGACTTTAGGATAAAATTTCCAAGTAGTTCTTCCGATAGAGAGAGAAGCATTGTCCGTGATCTTCCTCCTTAAATATTTTATATAATAAAAAGAAAATACAATTAGGGGTTTGAATACTGATCTAATAAGAATGTACAAAATAAAACATAGAAGGATAAACTTTCATAGAAATAATATATCCTAACTTGTGATACCCTAAGTTTCATTCTCAGTTATCCATGATCTATTTCATAACATATATTCTTATGGGATTTTATTTTTTTCACTTAATAATTGTTTGTACTAAGATTATGAATTTACCAAATAATATCCCCCGAGAGTGTTGAACCAAGAGTGCAGCAAGGCTCGTTGTCGTGCACCAGTTTCCATTCAAGTCTAGCTCAATGTGGTGTTTTTGGGTTTTACCCCAAGATATATTTGTTCCAGATCCACCTCTACTTGTTTGTATTTAGATAGGGATATATTTTCTTGATAAACCACTTACTCTATACCCACAAAAATTTATAGATTATACTATTATACATAGTCTTATCTTTAAGGCTTTCACTAGAGTTTTCTATTCCTAATCCCCAAAATAACTAATCATATCCTCTGATACCAACTATAACAACCCTACTCATTATTTCATTTTAAAATATTATTTATTACATAAACTTGAACTTAATGAAAATGAGAAGATCAAGAGTTCTATTGTCTTTGGGGATTAGGAACATTACATGGAAACTTAAAACATGAAATATACATCTTTATGGAAAAATTATTTTACATGACCACAACATTCCTTCGTACTTAGCATTGAATGGATAACTTGAGGACATAAATAAGAAAATGGTGAGCTATAAAGCCTAGAAAGGGAACAAACATTGAATAAAATGAGGAAGAAAATACATGTTATTCAATAGGAATATCAATAGATCATAGAAGAAACATGAACATGAAGGCATGATATTCATAACATGGAAATGTGGCAACAACATACAACATGATATTAGCATGATCCATGGCTAATTGCACGTGGATTAGCATGAGTAAAACCTCATTACACATTAATTATCATGAGTAAACCCTCATTTCACATGAATTATCATGATTAAAACCTCATTGCACATGAAGTGTAATGATACTAAACATTACCCAATGAATTGGAGCGCCATCAGGGCGCTCCCTTCATAATCATTTCGTTTTCATGTATAAGTGTGTCATATAGACCATACAACATGGATTCATTAAACATCATAATTTATTACACAAATAAGTAATGTGGAATACATACATGTAAGTCACCAATAAATAAGTACATGAGCATAACAGTGAAAAACATTGATAGAGAAATGGGTATGGTATTCACTACATGATTATTTTGGTATAGAAAATTGTGGTGAAATTTCAGCAGCATAACGACGTCAAATAGAAATTCGTAAGATGTGTTGATTAGAGTGAAAGGGGTATCTCGTCATTTATACATGAAATGGATAGTATGGGGATAATGGAACATAATTTATCAACATATTAAATGGAATTTTAAATTCATAACATAAAATAAATTCTTGAATGGAAATGAAAAGAGAGAAATCCCTTATGGAATTTCGGCATAGTAACGGGTGTACACGAGAAGGATTAATGAGAGAGAAAGGGGTATATAATAATTCAAAAATAATAATGGTATTATGGGGGAGGTGAGAAAACATACCCCATCATTTATAATTGAAAATAAAAGGATGTAACAATATAAGTAAACTTGGACAAAAATTGAGAAAGTAAGGAACCCTTACGAAATTTCAGTATAGTAACATCTTAGGTGAGGGTCCAAATGGGGGATGATAAATGACCCCTCATTAAAATAACATAAAATGTACAGTAGGTAATTTATTATAAAATTATTAAATTATAATAAATTTAAATTAAAAATACATATTTCAAACATTGTTTTTGAATTGAAAGGGGGAGAGGAAGGTGAGAACCCCTTAAAAAATTTCAGCATGGTAACGGGTGTATATAAAGGACCAAGGAAGGATTAATGAGAGTGAAAAGGAAGCTATAATTATTTATAATTAAAATTGATAGTAAGGGGAGTTTTTATGAACATATCCCAACATATGTAAATTGAAATTAAAAGACATATCATAAAAGAAGTGCTTCATAAAAGAGGAGAGTGAAAGATCTCTTACATGGATGTGTGATCACAATGGCTTAGGAGAGGCTTATTGGGATCTTAGGGGAACATTTAGAGGAATATAGGGAGTAATAGGAATAGGGTGGTTGAGATTGAAAGAGCTTGAGTGAAGATAAATGGGATCTTGGGTGGGTTTATATAGGAAAGGTGTGGGAATTCTTTATTATTTTGGTGTTGGACACTACACACTAAAATATTCAAAACCACAAATTGTCGCATGGTTTTTGCCCATGGTTTCTGAAAAAGTGGAGTGGTATACATTATTTTATAAGGCATAGGGCCGAAGATTTTAAAATATTTCCCTTGATTATGTGGAGGTGATTCATACTTTCAAGGAAATTATTTTAAAATCTTAAAATATTTAATAAATCTTGGAGGATTCACTAAAGCCTTACAAAATAAAACAAACAAATCTAAAACAAAATTCTATTAAAGTTAAAACATATATTTGTCTGAACATCCCTTTTATAGTATTTTATTACATCACTATTGATTTATTATGATGTCATAAAACACATTATATATTTATACGATATTTATTTTTTACCCAGAAATTCAACTCTCTCAGAAAATTGTGAAAATTTTATCATTGGATAATTTCAACATCCAGATTCCAAAAATAATATCCATTTTATCTAAATAATTTTCTAAATATGTGAATTTTCACTTTTAAAATAAAAACTGACATTTATTGAAAATTGATGGGTTTTGACAAACATAGTTTTTAAACATTAATAAAAATTAAACTTGATTTCATAAAAATTATACAATCATTTATATTTAATAAAATTAATTTAATTATAATATTTTATTAAAATATTATTTTTTCAAAAATCCATTAATTTAACAAATTATATTTCTTAATGGAATATGAATATTAACCAAAAATACTATTTGTGCGTTAAGAATAATTTACAAAGTAACAATAATAAGATGAATGTATATTCATTATTATATAGAAAATTAATGTACATAATCATAAAACTAGGGTCTTGTTACGTATCCCTTTATTACGCCATCATACGCCCTTGGAGTAAGGTGTGCGATGTTGGGGCTTTCTTGGGGTCGTTCGGTGAACATGGTTTGAGTCGTGATCTCAATGAGCTTGAAATTTTTCCATAAACAGTTTTTCTCATGCTTAAGTTGTTGGATATAGGCTTGGTATTGGTATAGGAAAATCCAAGAAATTATATCTCCTTCATAAGCTCTGATAAATAGGCTTCATATGGAAAAATTCTACTGGTAGAGGCCATCAGATCTTCTTTCTGAATTAATTTCCCATTATCAATTCTATTTATAAATAATAATTATAAAGTTAAATTAATTATTGTTTCCAATGGTCATATTTTTAACAACCTGAGATTTTATAAGAAATATTCGTTTTAATTTCTTTCATATCTTCTGTTGTACGCTACACAAAGATTATATTGTGCTATACGCAACACCGTATTAGCTTTCAGTATACGCAACACTAATCTTGGATCGTGTTACACAAAATTTCATGTTTGTTTGATAGTAGTTATTCAACGAAACATTGAGTATATTCAATGTATATTGTTATACGCAACGACAGAGGAGTTGTGCACTACAAGCAACCATGACTTGGATTGCATTACAGGCAATCACGACCTTCCTCGATAGTGTGTGTTGTACGCAATACTGGGTTTTACTAAACAATGATATGCTATTAAAATATTATTAAAACTAGCCGTTATGAATAGTAATACCCACTTTTTAAATTTTTGTAAATTTATTTTTTCAATATGGAATTCATTTTTGGATTCGAAATATAGAAATTAGCTTAGGGTGAAATTTTGGTACTTTTCAGATAACTTTCATATTCTGATGAATAGGGAAAATTACTAAATTTAAATTAAAAATAACTTTTTTAATCGAAATAATTAATAATGAAAATTTTTAAATTTGAGTGGTTTTAAAGTATATTTAGAATATATTTTTACCATTTAATATAATTTTGTCATTGGATATAATTTCACATTTAAACCAGACATAAATAAGTGTCAATCTTTTGATAGTTATTATCTTTTAAGAACACGCTATTTGTTTTGATGACGAGAATTAATTTTTAAATTAATTAATCCCAATGATATGTTATTAATTTGGTAAAATAGACATCATTTTTGAATTCATAATATCAAATATATCTTAGTCCTAATTTTTGGTATTTTTCTGGAAACTTTCATTTTTTTGATGAATAGTGAAACCACTAAGTGGTAGTTAAAAAAACTGAATTTTTCATAAAACCTAATTTTACCGCTTCTGTGAGTGGAATTTTGAAAATCCGAGAGACACGGTTAATATCAAGGACTAAAATGTGGTTCAATGAGATGAAAATAATTTTTTATGAATAGTAACTTTTCCTTTTTTTTACCACGGTTAAAAGTAAATAGGGTAATTAAAAGTAAATGATATTATTATTACCCTAAAACATGTCCTAATTCTATTGGATAAGTGTAATTCGGCCAAAAACAACCTTAGGAATAAAATATGACCATTTAGGCCCACTTTGATTACATTAGGTCATTTATTATTAATTTATTTAAAGAAGGGTTAAAATAGTTAAAATCAAAGTTTAATAACTAAATTATTTTTAATATAGGGCTATACATAAGAAAAATTAGACTATAAATATTCATTAAAAAGATAAAAATATTTCATACATAATGGTATTTTATTTGTAATTTTTATATTTATAATAATTTAATTTATTTATGACACAATGATGATGCAGTAATTATCTTATTAATGAAATATTGACATAATTAATGTTATAAATACCCAAATAAATGTAATTTGAGAATTTTTATGATTTAAAATAATTTTATATGTTAATATTACATGTTAGTATTGATTTAATTAACTTTTTTCGAACTAATAATTCTGTTATTATTTTCACAAAAATCAATTACAAATAGTGTCAAAATTGACATAAAATAGTTTTAAAAAAAATATTATATTATTAATTGTTGTTATATTCCTAAAAATATAAGGTTCGTCCATGATACTTATATCATGATATTTGTATCATTAAGTGACCACTTGGGGGTCTCTTGGATGTATATGGTAAGTTTATTAACTATATAATATAAAAATACAAAGTGACATGGTAAACATCAATCTAATTAACTAAGAGTTAAAACTAAAGGTTAAGGTTAATATAATGACCTAAACTTGTTTAAATTCAATTTTATGAGAGGATTTAGACCCATACCCACCTTAGCTTCGAAATAAATCAATTTGGAGCTATTAAAAACCGAATATCACTTTATAATAAAATAATATTTTTAGTTATTCCAAAGGTACTCCTCTCCTCCCTTATAAAAGGGAACCTCCTCCCTCTCTTCCCCACACCACTTTGAGCCTTCAAGCTCGGCCAAACCCTACCAATTTATCTTCTCCACTTACCTAGAAACATCCTAGAGGTCCTGGTCTTTTCAAAGACCAATTTTAGTGCCCTAAGAGGAGGTCTCAAAGAGGCGCTTCAAAGAGAAGGTAATGTCCGTTACCGATTGTTTCAACTTTATTTGTTCTTCCACTTCTTCTTATTAGGTTTTTTCATTATGAAGTAATAACACCAGTATCACTCATATAATAATATTTTATTATAAGTATGAAACAAACCTATTTCACCATCTATCCATCCTACGGAAAACGAAATCACTGTGTGTGCGTATGTACGGAATACCGTCTCCACGCCGTGGTGTAATCTATTTTCCGCCACCACCTTACATGGATGGGTATAATGGTGTAAATAAAAAACTATATATGGTTATTGTAATGTAATATTGATTCTTTAATATTATACATACACATCAATACAATTCCACGATCATGGAAATGATATCATCGCTCGTGCGTACGTACGGACTACCGTCTCCACGAATGCGATGAGATTCATTTTCCATGATTAACCATTCAAGAATGATTATAAAGTATATATAATGAATAATAATGAAATATATTAAATAAATAATATACTTTATTTATTTACACACACACACATATATATATATATATACTTCATCTACTTAATTCCATTCAATTCAATAAGGAAACGAAAACAACGTTCATGCATATGTACGGCCTACCGTCTCCATGAACGGTGTATTTCTTTCCATTTATTGATCTATTATATATATGTATATTTTGAATATATATTATATATAAATCATGTTTTATATTCTGGAATTATGTAATCATGATCTAAGTAATCATATGAATAATTACAAGTCAAAACACGGACGACAAATGAAACGATTTTACCCAAAACGCTCTTTAACATTGAATTTACAAAATAACGGGTAATATAAAGTAATAAGTGAACCATATATGATATCATAACAATGAATATGATTCTATAATAAGTCAATGAAATTATTTAAATCATTATACAGGAGGTTTGGATATGTACGAAGCATATCGGACCTAAGGTAAGGGATAATTTTGCAAATCTCATTTTTATCCGAGATTGCTTATTCGTAAGTATTTACTGGGGTTATTTATATCATCCATGTCCATGTTTTATAAAAGTGTATTGATGTATGTTTAAAGTCATTTTTACCCATTTTGACTTTTACCCCATGGTATGGAAGGAATCTTTCTTTTATTTACCCTACAATGTACTTTTTTACTTTTCCGACAAAAGTGTGAGAAGAATGTTTTTTAATGTATACGGCATGAAAGAATTTTTACGGTTTTATAAAGACTTATTTTCATGAAGCTTCCTCCAAAAGTTTTCATGACTATTTTCAACAAAATTCTTTTCTTTTAAAATTTCATGACATTTTGTGAAAAGATAATGATTTTTAAGAAGAAATGATATATTTCATCAAGAATTCATTTCAAGTGTTTTATCAAAACCATTTTTCATCTATGATGACATTATTTCATATGTGTATGTTTCAAGTATCATGTCTCTATTATTTACATGGTTTCACTTTTCTTATTATGAAATGATATCCATTTCTTTTAAATGGATTATGTGATGATGGGATGATGTTTATGAAATCCATTTTATTTATTGGGTTATTATGAATGATGTATGTTTATTTTGTGGCACAAGTAAGAATGATTTCATTATGGGATGGGTGGGACCTATATCTCCCTCCAATGCATTGGGTAAAGATTTATATCTCTTGAGATAGACATGGCTGGAATGGAAAGTTAAACCGGTTTAGTAATACAGGACTGAAACGAGGAGTGAACTCGATTCAGAAAGGGACTTTGTCCACTATGATGGTCTTGGAAGCAATGCCTTGGCTACTATGGAAATCATAACATGTTCTTAATGGTTTCCAAAATTACATATTTTATTCCCATTATATTTTATCATGATTTATGTTCCATTATGATATATGCCTTATGTACTTCCACTATTTATGTCTTTGCTCAAGGTTGTTTTTTCTTTCAAATGTTTATGGATTGTTTTATGTTCTCTATGTTCTCCCTTACTGAGCATTTGAGCTCACCCTTTTTATGTTTTATTTTCCCCAGGAAATAAATAAAGGTTTTAGGTAAGGAAACAAAAAGGGGAAGATCATTATGGGAGATGTTTAAGATCTTTCAACATGATTAAATGTTTATATTCTGAGTTTCCAAAGACACTAAACTATTACGATCCTTGTGTGTCTGTTTTTGTTATGTATTAAGTCTTCCGCAAAAGTAGTGTATTGTCAATGTACATCAAGCTTCGGGTCTCTACAATATTGATCAATGGTCCAATGGTAACATAACGGTCTAAAATTGATAGTTACATTTCAATTTATACTTATATGGTGTTAATGAATGTGACACGGTAAAACATAATTTTTTAGGAAACAAAGTATTATTCAAATGTTCAGGTTGTTACACTCTTTGTACCTCGATTGACCACATGTTGGACAACTAAATAAAAACTCCTTTTAACCATAATATATGATACAATAATTATTCTAACATCTTGAATTTTTTGTTTATTATTTTTAGATATTATATGGATTGTTTTATAGACCAGGCGCTGAGAGGGCATGTGATTCCGAGGCCCAGTGTGCCCAAAATAAATGTTTTGAAATATATTAAATATAACGAGCATGAAATTTTCCAAAAAAGGTGGAATAACACCTAGACGGGTGACTAAATTGGAAATCAGAGGGCATCATTGAGTTCAGAGTGTCGATTTTACCCTAGACAAAACTTAACCTTGTTCGGGGTGGGTTGTTTGTGAAAAAGGTATCATGGGAACGAAATTAATAAAATAAATTAACTTAAGAATTTATTTTATATTGTTCAGAACAGTGACATACTTACTTTTAAATATACGGCTATGGAAATAATCTCATGTTTGGCCGCTAAACCCTAGAGACCTAGACGCTGTTGGAGGAGAGCATTCTTGCCGAATGACAATGGATCAAGAACAGATCGTGGATAGTCACACCAGTGGAGTTAGAGGATCTCATCAACGACGACAACATATTTGTTCCTCACCAGCGATTAACCAAAACTCCAGGTAGGATGTTTTTTCATGTCATTTTTATCTTTTTCTTAATCCCAGATGAATTTGGATCAATTCAACAAACAAGAATTGAAATGTGCATCGTCGGTAGATTCCAAATTGATGGAATTGTTTTTGGTTCGTTGATTTACCCCACTTCATTAATCCTTTTGTATTAACAAATTGAGTCCAAATAAACAATGGTTGAGGTTCATTCTTCACTTTTATGTTTTGTGGATTTCTCCCATTTTTCGTCGGATGTTCATCATGAGCACTTACTTTTAGCCCACGGTTCGATGAATACTTGGTATTAGATCATTGTGTAGCCATTCTTCAGTGAAATAGATCGATACCACATGTGCGTTTCATGGTCAGTGATGTGATCACGGTGTGATGATGATATCCGAATAGATTTATGGTACTCTTTCGACCTATTTTTGATGCATGACAATGTATGGCTTGATGGTGGTGATTTCTGAGAAGATTTGAACCCAGAATCCATAAATCAAGCAACTAGAGGCTTGGACGAACCCCAATTTCCAGGTTCTAGACAGATCATAGGTTCTAGTGGTTCATAAATCGACGCAGAAGAGATCCCCAAAGGATCTGGAAAATCCTGAGTAACAAAACATATATTTTGAGATTACATGCCATGTGGGACCCCATGGCTTCAGCGATAGGGATTAGACAAAAGTTAAGGATCGCAGACTGTGTGTCCCCTATCACACAAGGTGTGACCCTCCCTGGTTGACTCGATATGTACTTCAGAAGTACATGGATACAAGTTCGAGTACAAGGGAACAGACACGTTGTGTACTCTGACACAGACATGGTCAGGATCGTGTGTCTCCAGATGAAGTGTATCCTCTTCTACACACCATGTATTTGGAGACATCATGCAGTGTGAGGCCCTTCCACACGGGCAGGACTTAGGATAGCTTGACACACCATGTACCCCATGGTACATGTCATGTACTCCCTTCAAGAGTGATCTAGGAACTCTTTTTTCTTAGTTTATACCATTAGAGGTTGAGTGCATCACCTTGGTCCTTTCCTTGAGGGTACAATGTAACATTATATCCACATCACTAGATCGTGATCCCCTCTAGAGGTCTATTCTCAGATAGAGTTATGTTGTACCTCTACGAGACTTGAGTGTGATCCTCTATCATCCCCAGTTGGAGTTTGTGGAAATAGCATAACTTCCCTAAGCAGGGCATCTATCCTCCATCTATCATGTCGTATCAGTAGGGTTTGTGGAATCATTGGTATATGATCCCCTACGTACAGGTCGATCTATATTGTGCTTGTGGTGTCCACCAACGGTTTTATGTGAGACACCCTATCAATGTATCAAAGTCTTTTTAGAATAGTATGTTATCTTTGGGCGGGTCCCAATGAGCTAGACCTATTTTTTGAGTGTCATAGATGATAGCATGGCTCGTGGAGAACGTTCTCCCAGAATGGCAGTTACATTGAGCAGAATTTGGTGGCTGATAGTTGGTTATGACCGCCTGATGTTCTGGTGTCTCTCCTGAGTATATCTAAGTTTTTTCCTATTCTACATTGATTTTTAAATCTTTTATTGAGGTGACTATACTTGTTTCATTGTGATTTGTGTTTTAGGGGTTTCTTACTGAGTATTGTTATACTCACCCATGCACAGACTTTGCCGCACGTGTTATGTCTTGTGCAGATGACGAACCTTTTGACCGTGTCCTAGGAGGATAGGGAGCGGGTGGAGGATAAATGGAGCTTGAAAGACCGAGGTGTTTTCCAGGATCATACTATTGACTTAGTCTTTACCCTTGGAGTATGTTAGAATATTTGTAGTTTTAGTTGGGCTTGTCTTTGGGCCCTTTTCTATTTTTAGTACTTTATTGTTGTACTCTATTGTGGGATCTTAGATGTATGCATGCATTTTCTCAATTGTTTTACATTTCATCATTGTGTGCATTAAGATGAGTGCACGTGTATAGGTACATTAGGCTAATGCCTCCCATTTGTGGAATACACCTACTCAGCGCTAGTCGCCAGCCTCTATCCTATTGGAGGAGGGATTGGGGTAGTCATGGGTCAGGCCCCTCTGGTACATGTGCTGATAGATTTATATCAGAGTGGTCAGTTCTATTTTAGGATTGAGGGTCTGTGAGATTGGTTTGGGGCAATAGTATTAAGTGTTTTGAGTTCGGCTTTCCGGCCAAGGATTCTAGTGTTTTTGCATCAACCGATGTATCCATATAATGGAACATGCATCATGTGACACCCCAAGACATTATAATATTTTCCCTTTAGAATAAATATAATTTTTTTTGGCATTCTTTATACACAAAGTTAAACGTACGCTACACACAACACTGAATTACCTTGCGTTGCACCCAAGAATGAGTTTTACCTCCTTTTATTGGCGAACCTATTTTAAAACCAAATTTGACACTTTTATGAATTTTATTTTTAAAAATAAATATCATTATTTAATTCAGAATGTTGAAATTATATTATGGTGAATTTTTGGGATTTTTCTCTGAAACTTCATTTTTTGATTAATAATGAAAATTACTACAATTTAGTTAAAAATGACATTTTCATTTAAATAATTATTAATGTTAAATCATAGTTTAGATGTGTAATAAAGTCGCATTAGATAAATTATACATATATTTATACAATTAATTTCATTAAAATCAATTTCACTTTGAAATTGAATATAAAAACATAACAATCTTTTGAACGTTTTTTCTAATTTAAAAACCTGTTATTTCACCCCGTCTGTGGGATTAGTGTTAATCATAATTTTCCCACATCTATAATTTTAATTTTTAAAATCTTATATACATGGATGTAATTAGATTTATAATTTTTCTATAATAATATAATCATAATTTTTTACCAAAAATATTAGTGAAAGTGATTAAAATTAATTACGGTGATTAAGGTAAAATTAAGCATAATACCATGCTAAACCTTAATATTAAGGACCAAAATGACATGGAAAATTGTCCAAAATCCATTGGCTAACAATAAATCAACAATATACCCACTTTTTTCTAAATTTATGGGTTATTGGGATATTATTAAATGGATGTACCCTATATAAAAGGTCAAGTAAGGAAAAAAGACAAAAAGGAAACTTTCTTTACATTTAACATTTATAAAACTTTGAGATATGTAGCAAACATCATTTTTTTTATATAAATATCCTTTTTTAATATATATGGTTTATTTTTATCATAATAATATATCAATAATTATTATAGATGGTTTAGTTACTTAAAATTATTAAAAACGCCAATGTAGTTATTATTTAGTTAATAAGTAACTAAAATAAACGATACTATAAATATTAAAAGTTAAGTTAATTTATTGAATTATTGTCTTTATTTATTTATTTTATGAATATATCATGTTACACACCTTTAATCCTAATATATTTTAATTCCAATATTATATTGATATTTTAAAATTAACATTAAATAAATAATGTCAAAATAGACATTATTGTTTTTTTATAATAAATGAAATTTTATCAAATGATTTAAAATTAATAAAAAAAGAATATTATGCCAATTGATTTTTAAGTGTAAATAAATATTAAATATGGTTTATTAATGGACCAATTAATCTTTTATAATTAACATATTGACCAATATATTATAAAAACGTTGTTAACATGGTCTGGATTTAAGCTGTATTTTAGCGTGTCATTTGAGCTTGTTTTAAAATTAATTTCCAAAACACATGGGAATTTTATTTTATAAATTATATATAATATTAATAATTCAATGGATATATAAAATCTAATAAATCTCGCATTAGTTTATTTCATAATGGTTAAATTAATTTGATTAGAAATCTAGATTCTTTAATAAAAAAACAAAATGATAAAATTAAGGGATCTTAGAAGTTATGGAACCAAATTATTAAAATGCACATATTTTTGTGTGTTGGAGGTTTGAATTTTCATGATTACCATTTTATCCATTATTTTTCCATTTTGTATGCACTTTAGGTAAGGTATACCACCCATTAATTAATTCCTTTTGGTATTTACAAGAGTGTCACTCCCCTCCCACTATAAAAAGGCAAGCACTATACCCATTCCTCACACCTATCATGCCACATTGGATCATCCAACCTCTATCCAAATAATCTCAAAACATCCCTCCCATCAACATAGAACCCTCCCCTTGAGAAGAAAGCAATTCAAGGAATCTTTTTGTATAAACCAAAAGAAGTTACCTGATTAAGAGGTAACACCTTCTCTCAAGATTTTTAGTTTCATTTCCATTTTACACTCCATATACTTTTATTATTCTATAATTACATAACAACACTAGTATCACCAATATACTAGGATTTTTTTATTCTAAGGATCTAACCTACACTTACACACACCCCCATCTAATGGGCAATGAACATACTATTTATGTGTACGGTGAACTATTGCCTCACAAAATGATGATTGTTCAATTCTCCTTTACCACATCTCATGGTGGGAATTATGATTGAAAATATATTTATATATGATATAAATTATATTTATAATTTCTATGCTTTTTCAATTTTTATTTAGAACATACCTTTATTCTTACCAAGTTGTGTAAATACGATAATTTTGTTTGAGGAAGAGTGGACTACCGCCCCCTCAAAGCGATATGACTCATTAATGCCATAAATGGAACATATAAAGGATGGTTTAAATAAACCTGTATAAAATATATAACATAGATATGATTCTGTAATTATAATATACATATGTATCATTTAGTTTCCATTCTTTTAATACAACAAGAAAATGAATGTAACATTCATGCGTACATACGGTCTATCGTCTCCATGAATGGTGCACTTCATTTAAAATATCCAAATATTGTGTACTATTATAAATATATATGTACTGAATATATAAGATAATTTATTCACGGTTTAAATTTTTGAGATGATGAAATAATGATCTAATAAACAGGAAAAACAAGTTACAAGTCTAAACATACTTAAGAAAACTAGGCAATTAACACCCAAAATAGTTAAAATAATAAAAGAGTTTTAACAAAAGGGTAATAAAATATTATAATAAATTAATATATGATATTATAAACATGATTATTGTTTTGGAAGAAGTTATTAACATATTTTAAACGACCATACAGGTGGATAAATACCACAAGACAAAATAAAGGTTAAGGTAAGGGATTCTTATCTCATTTTCATTCTGTGGGACATACATAATTGTTGTGCAACTAATTTATTATATATAGTGTACATACAGCCACATCAACATATAATATAACAAATTATATTATCATAATGATATTTAAATGTCTTATTTAATATTTATTACCTTTGGGTTTTCCAATTCATTAGTTACTACATTAGTAAGGGATTTTCATCTCACTTTTTAAATATGTGAGATTAATGTCATATTCACTAAATAGTATTTTGTGTGCCATACCTACTACCCATTTTGATATATTATATCATAATTTTCCTTTATTTCATGATATTAAATGTTTCAAACGATTTTACTCTTTCATGGAACCCTTGAATCAAAATCTACTCAATTAGTAAGGGAATTTCATCTCAATTTACATTCCATTGAGATTTATTTTTTATTATGTTCTAATTCACTTTTATTTGGTGCATATCCTACCTTTTTCATGTTATATCATGAATCCTATTATTCTCGTGATATTATATGTTTCATCACATACCTTTCTAGAGATTATGATTCAAATGTTTGAATGTGGTATGAGACACTTTGGAATGTTTAAAGACTATTCTCCTCAAGAATGTTATTAATGGTTATCTTTGCAATATCATTTCCTTTTGTGATTTTTAACATTCTCTTGAAACAATAACTTTATATTAATAATTTTTAATTGTAAATTTACTTAAATATCCATATCATTTTTCATGGATATGATTATTTCCTAAATCTTAAACCATTTTTTCATACGGTGTTCACTTTAAATTTTTTAGATTTTTGGTATGAATCATTGAAAGTGTTAGATTCTTGGAATGAAGCCTTGAATGTATTAGATTCTTGAAATTAATCCTTGACAGTATTAGATTCATGGAACAAAGCCTTAATAGTATTAGATTCTTGGAATGAAGCCTTGAAATTAATATATTCTTGGCATGAACTCTTGATAGTATTAGATTCATGGCATGAAGCCTTGATAGTATTAGATTCCAGGCATAAAGCCTTGAAGGTATTAGATTCTTGGCATGAAGCCTTGAAAATATTAGATTCATAGAAAAAATCATAGACAATATTAAATTATTGACATGAATCATTGAAAGTATTAGATTCTTAGCATAAATCCTTTAAAGTATTAGATCATTGAAATGAAGACTCAATGGTATATTATAGATATCAATAATTAAGTATTTCCCTCATTTAGACTCAATTATTATTCATCCATGAGATTTTTCATCGACATATCTATGGATACATGTCACAACCCGTCCCCCGGGGCCTGTGCCATGACTACCCCAAGCCCGCATCCTAAAGGCCAGGGGTTGGCGACTAGCGCCGGAGGTGTCAACTTGCAAGTGGGAGGCATTTTCCGGAGTACCTGTATGCACACAAACACCCAACCACATCCCAACACACTGAAAATGGAAAACAATTACCACTAAAACAAAGTTGATTTCAAGTAAAACTGAAAGTAAGTGGGCCAGAATACAAGACCAATAAAGAAATGAAAACAACAAATATAAAAAGGAAACTCTAATGGTCATCCACAGAAAACCCCACTTAGTCATGAGAGTAGTGAATCTACAAGAAGATGAAGTAGTATGTCCTATCTGCCCGATCCTACTAGGCTCCACCAGGTCCTAGGCCACCAATTCCACCGCTGAAGTATCCACCAGTCCCGTATTCCTGAGCACCCCTGTTGAAACACCAGTTGTCTGCACCAGAAACAACACCTATGGGCAAAGCCTGTGCAGGGGTGAGTAATACAATACTCAGTAGGGACCCCAAAACAAAAAGGAAATAACACACAACAATTCCATGAAGTAAATCATGAAACACAAGATAACTCACATAAGGTATATTCTAGGGTAGTGAATGTAGCATCATCAGTCACATCTTCGAACATCTCGGCTGCTGGAGGACTCCCCCTTTAGGGAGTACAGTGGGTCTTCCAAGTCACGAAGAGGTGCTTCCCACTAACCTTGGACTGCTTAGGTACTCCTCCCCCATCGTGTACGGTGGGCATGCAAAGTCACAAAGAGGTGCTTCCCACTAGTCATAGCCAATTGAGGTAGTCATCCTAATAGTGTATCATGGGCCTGCAAAGTCACAGAGAGGTGATTCTCACTGTGGGACTTCCAAGTCACAGAGAGGTGCTTCCCACTGGGCCAAACGTCAGTAGTCTTCAGGTCTCAGCCAGTCGCAGGGTTTAGTATGTGGTGCGCTTGGGAGAACTGCTCCTCAAGCCTTTTGTCGCATCTCAAATATCCCGAAATACACCATAGAGAAATCCAAAAGATATGCCTCATCGTGAGGGTCCCAACTCCATAAAGGCTCGTCAATCAGACGCGCAGTTTGCAAGATACAGTCATTTTAGTAATCAGTGGGCCGGTTGCGACGGGTCCTGGTCCGACCTGGTCATACTGACCCGACCAACCCATCCTAGGGGTCCCACATAACTCGATTCATTAAGACAAAATTGACCAGACCTGGTGAGGGTTGAGGTCGGTCTGGTCTGGCCTGGCCAGTGGGCCAGGCCTCGCTGGACTTGTCCTGGTTGGATGAGGGTCCATCCTGGAGACCCAGTCTAGTCCGACCCGGCCTGAAGAGGGCGTGGATCTGGTCCACCGGGTGGAGGTTCGACACTCTGGACGGTTCGCACCCCGCCCGGTCTGCAAGAGGTGGACCGGTCTGCCTCGCTGGATGTCGTCGGATGCCGCATCTGTCCACTGCCATCGCCTCGCGGGTCGTCGCGGGGTGCCTCCTCTACCATGGCCAATCGATCGTGGCCCATCGCACGGGATGCAGCTCAGTGCCATGTTTGTGGCCCTCTGACGCGGTCGAGCGACCGCGTCGGCTGCCTCCAGCCCACAGCTGCTGCCACGGGCCACCGCCGGCAGTCACCATTGGATTCTTCTTCGGACCACCGGGTCCGCACCGGTGGTCAGTTATTCTTGTCGCTTACGCCTACGTTCTTCGGGGAACGTCCTCTCCACTACGAAGGTCTAAAATCTATCTTGTCTTCGATTCAAGAGTCTGGACACGAAGAACACCTACCGTGGAGGGGTTCGGGCCTTGTATGTGTCAGCCCACTCCCTCCATGTTAGAACATTACAACACAAGGGAGGTCTGGGGATTTTAATTTGAACAACAATGATAAATCAATCTCAAATAAAGAAACCCCAAAGAATTCACCCTCCCACAATAATGCATGATCTACGGATAAACATTTTCGTGGGTTAATCTGTGTTCATCATTTTGAAATAAGAACGGGGAAAACTTTAAAATCAAATAACCCCTACCTCTTATGATGTCTGATGTTGTGACGTTCATCCTCAAGGGATTTAAGACGTTGATGTAGCTTCTCGACTCCGATCTTCGAAAGGCGTCGAAGATGATGAGGTTCCACCGATGTTCATCATTCTTCATTGGTGTGGAAGTCCGTCAGAGGTTCTCTAGATTATACTCCAAATTTTTAATCCATATTTCCCTAGCACGTCGAACTATAAATAAGAGTACGCCGTAGTGTTCCCATTACGATGCGACGTCGCGTCGTTACACTGTTTTATTTAGGTAACGGTGCCACTGTTATGCATCCTTAAAGTGTCGTTATGCTGCGAGTTTAACAAAGCATTAAGGAGCCTCATTGCTGCCCTGCAGCATCTCCATCCGTCACTCAAAAGTGAGAAATAAAATAAAATAATTCTTTTAAATTCTTTTATTATTTTTCTCAAAATCTCCGAAAAATAACATTTCTGCTCGACCCTTACTGACCGAAGTTAAGTCATTTTTAGGTGAATCCCGACATTCTGAATTCAACGGTGCCCTTGGATTTTCGATACGATCAACAGTTCAAAAGATAGAAAATCTCACTCTCATGTTTATAGAGTGTACCTTAAAAAAAGTTCAAAATTATGTTCCGAGCTCCCCAGACCTCAGAATCATGTGCAATCAAATTTCACGATCATGAAATAATTAAATATAAAAAATACATAGAAATTATGAGACGTTACATTCTCCCCACCTTAGGGATTTATGTCCCCAAAATCCAAAACAACATCTAAACAAAAAAATGTGGGTACTGAGTATGAATCTGAGCATCCCAATCCCATGTGTTCTCCTAGAGATTCCTATGCTGCCATTGAACACGCACTAGAGGAATCGACCGCCCGTGTAGGACCCGCTTATGTTGATCCTCTATCTCTACTGGGAACTCTGAAAATGTCTCCCCATCATCAATTTCTATCTCTCCCCAGTCAATGACGTGTGATGGATCGTGCACGTACCTCCACAGTTGCGACACATGGAAAACATTATGCACCTGGTGCATCTGTGGGGGAAGAGCTAGGTGGTACGCCACCTCGCCAACTCTGCTCAAGATCTGAAAAAGTCCAATGAACCTTAGAGATAACTTGATGCCCCAACCAAATCTCTGGAATCCTCGTCGGGGTGAGACATGAAGGAACACATGATCTCCATCCTCGATCTCCAAGGGTCTCTGTCTCCAATCAGCATAAGACTTCTACCTTCTATGGGTAGTCCTCATCTGCTCCTGGATGATCTGCACCTTCTCAGTGGTAGCTTGTACCAACTATGGACCCATGAGTGCCGACTCCCCTAGGTCTGTCTAGTATATGGGTGATCTGCAAGGCCAACCATACAAGACCGCAAACAGTTTCATGCCAATTTTGGAGTGATAGTTTTTGTTGTATGCAAACTAAACTAGTGGCAGGTGGTCCTCCCAACTATGGCCAAAGTCTAGGACGCAAGCACGAAGCATGTCCTCCAAGGCCTGTATGATCCGCTTTGTCTGAACATCTGTCTGGGGATAAAAATCTATGCTTAAATGATGCTACGTCCCAAATGCCTCCTATAATCCCTTCCACAACTAGGATGTAAAGCGGGCGTCGCGATCTGAAATGATCATTAAAGGCACCACATGATTCCACACTATCTCCTCAACATAGAGGCGTCTCAAGCCCTCTACTGGTCCCTGCTCCCAGATGGGTAGGAAGTGAGACAACATGGTGAGTCGGTCAATGATCACCCAAATAGAGTTGTCACCTCTATATTTACGTGGTAACCCCATCACAAAGTCTATCGAGAAACTGTCCCATTTCCACTCTAGTACCTTGAGTGTCTGAGTCAAGCTTACTGGAACCTGGAGCTCGACCTTCACTTGATGACATGTGAGGCATCGTGAAACGAACTTGACCACTTATTTCTTTATCCCTGGAAACCGGTACTAACGATGGAGGTCTTGGTACATCTTCACCACTCTTGGCTGTACTGCCAAGGGAGATTTAGGAAATTCCATCAACACCTCCTCCCGCAACGCCACCGGTACTAAGGTGCACCCTCTGAAAAGGATTAATTGCACCCCACCTATCGAAAATCCATCAGAAACCCATCCTGTGGATATTTGAGCATGTCGGTCCTCACAGTCAACATCCACCACTTGTGCCTCCCTGACTTGCTATAAGAGTGGGGGAGTAACAGTCATCGATTGGAGGTAAGAATCTTCACCATCATCCACAAAGGATATCCACATCACGACTAACTACTTTTTTTCCTCACTCAGCAGCAGCAACCCAGTCCTCCTGTTGAGCATGTCATCCACCACATTCCCCTTTCTAGGAGTATAGAATATCTCAAAATCATAGTCCTTGAGGAAATATAGCCATCATTGTTTTCTCAAGTTCAAGTCCTTATGGGAGAAGATATACCAGAGACTATTGTGGTTGGAGTAAACTGTAAATTGTTCCCCCATCAAGTAGTGTCTCCACATATTCAAGGATAATACCATTGTTTCTAAATCCAGGTCATGGGTTACGTAGTTTTTCTCATGTTGTCTCAACTGTCGTGAGCCGTAGGCGATCACTTCTTACACCTGCATCAGGACACAACCGAGCTTGGTCCCTGATGCGTCGCAGTAAACTACATACCCAATGCCCTCCTCTGGTAGTCTTAAGATTGGGGAACTAGTCAGTCACCTCCCCATCTCCTAGAAACTCTGTTGGAATTTCTCCGTGCACACGAAGGGTTGTCCATTCCGTGTCAATGCCGATAAGGGTGCTGCTACCCTGGAAAGGTTGGGCATGAACCTCCGATAGTAACCAGCAAACCCCATGAAGCTTCATACCTCATTCACGCTCTTGGGTTTCTCCCAAGAAAGAACCGCCTCTATCTTTACAGGATCTACTGTAACTCCAACCTCCGACATGACGTGTCCTAGGAAATGGACCTCCCAAATTCAAAACTGACACTTCGAGAGCTTACTATAAAGTTGGTGCTCTCTAACTGTATCCAGGACTATCTGAAGGTGTACAGTGTGCTCCTCCTCCAACGCTAAGTACACCAAGATGCCATCAATCAAGATCATGATGAACCGGTCAAGGTAGGGCTGGAAGATCTAGTTCATGAGGCCCATGAACAATGATGGGGTATTAGTTGTAATGACCCGAAATTTGAAATAAATCTTGTTTCCTAATTTTATTTGTTATTTTATTTTATTTTTATACTCAACAAAAATGTTTCATTTGATAACATGAGTATAATTAAAATGATACTGTTGGGTTTTGATTGTTATTTGACCATTGGTCAATAAGACCACTGGAAACTAAATTTTTTGACTATTGTCTCTAAATACAAGTAATCTTGGTTAATTAATATAGAAAGAAGATTCGATGGCCTCACCCAGTAGTCTTGGACCGATCGAATCCCATCTAATAGAACTTGGGAAGGAGGTAGCACCACTGGGCTTTGCTCTGGACCAAACCCAAGCTGAACTTCATCATGTGAAGCTAGAACGGGATCGACTTCGCAAGAAGTTAAAACTGATAGAAATTACTACTCGTGCGATGTTGGCCGATCCTCCCTCGGATTCTATCACCTTAGAACACCTTACACTTAGGTCCTATGCTGGTGTGATAAGGGGCTATGTAAGGAGACCGTAACTGCCTTGTGTAATCCTTTGTTTTAAATAAAAATAGGGATTTCTTCTTATGATGAAGTTTATGAATTTTCTAATGTCCGGATAAATGCAGTATGCATATTTTTAATGAATTTCAGAAAATGGATATTTTAAAAATGATTATGTAAACCTTAAATAATTAAAAATGTGTAATGATTTTTGAAAAATTGTCTTCTACAATTATGTTCATTACAAAATTAAAAGTCTAATAAGATCAACATAATTTTTGATGAATGGTAAATTATGAATAGTGATTTTATGCTTAGGATTAGTAATGTGAACAAATGGATTAGTAATCTCACTTAAAGAAAGTATTAATATAATCTAGGCACCTTGATTAAGTAGTGTGATTCAATAAAATGGTTAAATAACGGTTTCATAAATTATTATTCAAGTATTAGTTTTTTCGGGTGAATAGTGTTTTTTAATAAAAATTAAATTAAAAATATTTAGAAAATTAATTTTATAAAATGGATTTCATTTTTGAACTCAGAGCATCGATATTATGTTAAGGTAAATTTTGGGGTTTTTTCTGAAAAAAATGAATTTTCAGTGAATAGTGTAATTATTTAAAAAAATAGATTAAAAATATTTAGAAAATTATTTTTATAAAATGGAGTACTTTTTTAAAATAAGAGCATTGATATTTGATTAAGGTGAAATTTTGGGATCTTTCTGAGAAAGATGAATTTTCAGTGAATAGTAAAAATACAATTTTAGGGTTTCGGTATGTTTAATGACATCATAACTGTGTCATGATGATGTCATGAGATATTTTAAGGGCTGACCGGCCAAGGGTGATGAATTATTGTTTTGGGGGGCCCATGTGGCCTAACTCCATGGTAAATGCCAAAGGGGAGCACATGGTTTTGAGAGAAGCACTTTTGAGGTGTCCCTTGGCCATTAATGCCTTGTCCCCTCACTTTCCCCTATAAATACCAAGCCATCCTATCATCCATTTCGACTCCCCACTCTCACCCAACGAATTTATGGTCTCATTACCTCCCAAGGAGTCCTCCCAAGGTTCCCCCAATCCCTCAAGGCCCAAACCTTTGAGTTTTAAGAGTTACGTTTTAAGGTAAGGGATCTGATCTCTCTCTTTCTTTTCAAGAAATCTCTTTTATGTAATTTCTTTTATTCTCCATGTTCTTTTGTTAAAGGGTGTTATTATATACTCTTATTACTTCCCTTTTCATGTTAACATAATGAGAGATCCCCTATTACTCTCATTATTTCGTTTTATGAAGTTTTAAGTGGCGTCGTTAGGCTGCCGAAATTTTTATAACGGATTCTTTCTCCCTTCTCATTTTTCAAGATCTATTTTCATGTAAAGTATTTCAAGTTACTTTTTATTATGTTGGGGTATGATATCTAAATTTATCATACTGAACCTTTATGATCATATGATGAGAGACCCCATTTTTATCTCTTCAATTCAGTATTTTGAAGTTTTAAGTGGCACCGTTAGGCTGCCAAATTTGTAAGTGGTTCTTCACCCTTCTCGTTTTGAAGTTCTACTTTCATGTCAATTATTTCAAATTCCTTTTTGTTATGTTGGGGTATGATCTCTATATCCATAATACTGATATTTTATTATCATAATATGAGAGACCCCATTTTATATCTTCAATTCAGTATTTTGAAGTTTTAAGTGGTGCTGTTAGGCAGCCGAATTTTTAAGTGGTTCTTTCACCCTTCTCATTTTCAAGATCTATTTTCATGTCATGTCTTTCAAGTTCCTTTTTATTATGTTGGGGTATGATCTATAAATATATCATTATGACCATTTATGTTCATATGATTAGAGACCCTCTTTTATCTCATCAATTCATTTTTTGTTGACGTTTAAGTGACGCCGTTAGGCTGTCGAATTTATAAGGGGTTCTTTCACCATTCTAATTTTCAAGATCTATTTTCATGTCAAGTATTTCAAGTTCATTTTTATTATGTTGGAGAATTATCTCTATATCTATCATACTGATCATTTATGTTCATATTATGAGAGACCCTATTTGATCTCATCAATCCATTTTTGGTAGTTTTAAGTGACGCCATTAGGCTGCCGAATTCTCATAAGAGAAATCTTATTTTTTGTCTTCCTTTCAAGTTCTTCATTTCAAATGGAATATCATTAAAATTTCATTACCATGTTCTTAAATACTTTATATTTTGTTCCCCTACTGTTTTATGTATCATTTTTGAGTGGGTGACCTATGTCCCCTCTTTTTCCAACTTTTTCTAAAACCATGTATCATAGACGTTAAGCTGCATAGTTTTCGTCTCAAAATGCCTCCCTCTTTATCGCAAAATTATTTTATGTTATTAAGTGAATTCTCAAAGCTCTTATTTCTACAGGGGTATTCACATATATATCAAAATTTTCTATTTTAAATTCTGGTATTTACATACATGAAACCCGCTTTCCCTTTTCCGTGGGTTTAAAGTGACATAATGATCTTGTCATTAAAGCATTTTTTAAACCCTTATGATTATGAAATGAAACCCATTTATTTTATTCTATATGGGTTGTTTATGAAATGATTGATGATGATATATGTGTCTCACATGATAATAAAGATATGTCAAGGGTGCGCCCAGATAGCACTCCAATGCACTGGGTAAAGACTTAATCTCTAGAGATGACCATTTTTAACGACGCCTTGGTGAATAACCTTTGTAATTTTTAACGACGCCTTGGTGAATAACCTTGGTAAATTTTAAAGACACCTTGGGGATGGACCTTGGTGAAACGGAACTATTTTCAATATTAAATGTTGTAGCCACATCTCCAAGTTATGAAAAATGTTATTTTTATTATGATTTATCTCATGATTCCTTTATCATGCCTTAAAGTTATTTTCATGTCCTTATTGAAGTATCTCAAGTTCACATGTAAAATGTTTCTCTTGTTTCCCTTACTGGGCCTTCTGCTCACCCTTTCTTTTGATGTATGTCCCCAGGTTATGAGATGCAGTAATGAACCTAGGATGAACTTAAGGAGAAGCCTTTAAAGTGTTTAAGAAGAATGTTTTATGTTGTTTTCATGTATTATGTTCCTTTTTTCCAAGACACTAAACCTTAATGATCTTCAGTTCCGTGTAATGGAATGAAAGTATGTTATAAAAAGACGGGATGCTATAGTTGGTATCAAAGGATGGTTTAGTTATTTGTGGAAATTAGGATATGAAAACTTTAGGGAGAAGCCTATCGAAAAGTTTATATATAGAAAATCTTCTGGGTATTTTGGTGAGTATTGAGTAATGGGTTTCCAAGAAAATACATCCCTGTCTTGATACGAGCAGGTAGAGGTGGCTCTGGCACAGATGTAAATAGGGGTAAAACCCGAAAACACCATGTTGAGCTAGACATGAACGGGAACTGGTACACGAAAACGGGCCTTGCTGCACTCTTGGTTACGACACTCCTGGGGGATATGCTTTGGTAAATTCATAAGCTTAGTATGACCCATTATTAAAGGAACAAAGATAAAATAAAATAAAGATTCACATAAGGATATATGATCATGGATAAACTAGTTTGAAATCTAGGGGATCACATGTGAGGGTATAATTTTCTTCTACAAGTTATCCTTATATGCGTTATGTTCCTTTTCATGATTATTGGATAAGTATTAAAGCCCCTAATTGTACTTTGTTTTTGTAGTTAATGGCGGGAAATGGAAGAACATGTCCCAACAACCAATGTGATAAGAAATGTGACGATTTCCATGTTAATATGAAAGAGATGATTAGGGGATTAAAAGATGATTATTATTTTGGAATACGTTCACTATTTTGGGGACCCTATATGATTGAGGTAAATAGATTACTACGTTATATTCATTCATAAGTAATGTTGACTTATATTTTGAATAATCGATGAATTTAAGGTGGACTTATAGTAATTTAGGTTACTTATGGGAATGATTAACCTATCTTGGGTAAAATATGTTTAGGTTAGATAATTTTGTTATAATATGTTAGGAGTGGTTGATGTTGTTTGGAGATGAACAATAGAGTTTATTTTGGAAGACTATGTTATCAAATCCCTCTTGTATTTGGGTTTCAGTCTTAGTTTGGTTTATTTTGAGGAATTTTAAGGACCGTTATTTATGGAATGGTCTATGATGAACTTTGGGTAGTACCATGGAACTTTCAAGATTTAAAAGTAGTTTCCATCCCTATGGGATGATTTCTTTTTGAAGAGTAGTTTTACCTTAACCTTTCTATTTTTGGGATAATTTCTAAAGATGAAAGAAATAGATAGTTAATCTTTTGTGGATTATGTGATTCTATAGAAGATTATTCTTGTGCTTTTTATGAGACTAAGTGTTTTTGAATTCTCATCATTTGGAGAAAAGATTAGTGTAGGTAGGGACTTATTAAAGAATGAAACTCTACTTGAAGGTATGTATATTTTCTTATGTTTTTGTTCTATGTAGTAAATGAATTCCTCAAAATTATGAAAAGGAACGTAAAAAAAATGTGGTTGGTTTACGTTTCCTACTAGGTAATCAAAGAACATTTACACACATCATAAGTTTGGGATTTTCTTATGGTTAACTTTCTCCTAATCATGTTTTCTATCACTCTCCCTCAGAACATGGCCCTTTTTTTTCTCCTCCATGTCCATGTTTTCCTACATGGAATCCTAGTGTGGGTTAACTCGGGTGACCTTTGTACTTCCCTTTTATTTCTTTTAAAGTAATAGTTTTACTGACTCCTTTTCCGATGAGGGACTTTCAATGAAATTTCAAAACTCAATTTTAAAAATTGCGAGGACGCAATTTCTTAAGGGGGGAAGATTGTAACGACACGAAATTTTAAATAAATCTTGTTTCCTAATTTTATGTGTTATTTTATTTTATTTTTATACTCAACAAAAATGTTTCATTTGATAACATGAGTATAATTAAAATGAGACTGTTGGGTTTTGACTGTTATTTGACCATTGGTCAATATGACCGCTGGAAACTAAACATTTTGACTATTGTCTCTAAATACAAGTAATCTTGGTTAATTAATATAGAAAGATGATTCGATGGCCTCACCCAGTAGTCTTGGACCGATCGAAGCCTATCTAATAGAACTTGGGAAGGAGGTAGCACCACTGGGCTTTGCTCTGGACCAATCCCAAGCTGAAGTTCATCGTGTGAAGCTAGAACGGGATCGCCTTCGCGAGAAGTTCAAACTGATATAAATTACTACTCGTGCGATGTTGGCCGAGCCTCCCTCAGATTCTCTTACCTTAGCACACCTTACACTTAGGTCATATGATGATATGATAAGGGGCTATGTAAGGATACTGTAACTGCCTTGTGTAATCCTTTGTTTTAAATAAAAATTGGGATTTCTTCTTATGATGAAGTTTATGAATTTTCTAATGTCCGGATAAATGCAGTATGCATATTTTTAATGAATTTTAGAAAAAGGATATTTTAAAAATGATTATGTAAACCTTAAATAATTAAAAATATGTAATGATTTTCGAAAAATGGTCTTCTACAATTATGTTCAGTACGAAATTTAGAGTCTAATAAGATCAAATTAATTTTTGATGAATAGTAAATTTTGAATAGTGATTTTATGCTTAGGATTAGTAATGTGACCAAATAGATTAGTAATCTCAATTAAAGAAAGTATTAATATAATCTAGGCACCTTGATTAAGTAGTGTGATTCAATAAAATGGTTAAATAACGGTTTCATAAATTATTATTCAAGTATTAGTTTTTTCAGGTGAATAGTGTTTTTTAATTAAAAATTAAATTAAAAATATTTAGAAAATCATTATTATAAAATGGATTTCAGTTTTGAACTCAGAGCATCGATTTTATGTTAAGGTAAATTTTGGGGTTTTTTCTGAAAAAAAATGAATTTTCGGTGAATAGTGTAATTATTTAAAAAAATAGATTAAAAATATTTAGAAAATTATTTTTATAAAATGGAGTTCATTTTTGAAATCATAGAATTGATATTTGATTAAGTTGAAATTTTGGGATCTTTCTGAGAAAGTTGAATTTTCAGTGAATAGTAAAAATACAGTTTTAGGGTTTCGGTCTGTTTAATGACATCATAACTGTGTCATAATGATGTCATGAGATATTTTAAGGGTTGGCCGGCCAAGGGTGATGAATTATTGTTTTGGGGGGCCCATGTGTCCTAACTCCATGGTAAATTCCTAGGGAGAGCACATGGTTTTGAGAAAAGCAATTTTGTGGTGTCCCTTGGCCATTGATGCCTTGTCCCCTCACTTTCCCCTATAAATACCAAGCCATACTCTCATCCATTTAGACTCCCCACTCTTCCCCCAATGGATTTCTGGTCTCATTACCTCCCAAGGAGTCCTTCCAAGGTTCCCCAAGCCCACAAGGCCCAAACCATTGAGTTTTAAGAGTTACATTTTAAGGTAAGGGATCCGATCTCTCTCTTTCTTTTCAAGAAATCTTTTTTATTTAATTTCTTTTATGATCCATGTTCTTATGTAAAAGGGTGTTCTTTTATACTCCTATTAATTCCCTTTTCATGTTCACATATTGAGAGATCCCCTCTTACTCTCATTATTTCTTTTTATGAAGTTTTATGTGGCGTCGTTAGGCTGCCGAAATTTTTGTAACGGATTCCTTCTCCCTTCTCATTTTTCAAGATCTAATTTCATGTAAAGTATTTCAAGTTCCTTTTTATTATGTTGGGGTATGATTTCTAAATTTATCATACTGATCCTTTATGATCATATGATGAGAGACCCCATTTTTATCTCTTCAATTCAGTATTTTGAAGTTTTAAGTGGCACCGTTGCCTGCCAAATTTTTAAGTGGTTCTTCACCCTTCTCGTTTTGAAGTTCTACTTTCATGTAAATTATTTCAAGTTACTTTTTGTTATGTTGGGGTATGATCTCTATATGCATCATACTGATATTTTATGATCATATGATGAGAGACCCCATTTTATCTCTTCAATTCAGTATTTTGAAGTTTTAAGTGGCGCCATTAGGCAGCCGAATTTTTAAGTGGTTCTTTCACCCTTCTCATTTTCAAGATCTATTTTCATGTCAAGTCAATAAAGTTCCTTTTTATTATGTTGGGGTATGATCTCTAAATATATCATACTGACCATTTATGTTCATATGATGAGAGGCCCTCTTTTATCTCATCAATTCATTTTTTGTTGAAGTTTAAGTGATGCCGTTAGGCTGTCGAATTTATAAGGGGTTCTTTCACCATTCTCATTTTCAAGATCTATATTCATGACAAGTATTTCAAGTTCCTTTTTATTATGTTGGGGTATTATCTCTATATCTATCATACTGATCATTTATGTTCATATTTTGAGAGACCCTATTTGATCTTGTCAATCCATTTTTGGATGTTTTAAGTGACGCCGTTAGGCTGCCGAATTCTCATAAGAGAAATCTTATTTTTTGTCTTCCTTTCAAGTTCTTCATTTCAAATGGTATATCATTCAAATTTCATTACCATGTTCTTAAATACATTATATTTTGTTCCCCTACTATTTTATGTATCATTTTTGAGTGGGTGACCTATGTCCCCTCTTTTTCAAACTTTTTCTAAAACCATGTATCATAGACGTTAAGCTGCATAGTTTTCGTCCCAAAATGCCTCCCTCTTTATCTCAAAATTATTTTATGTTATTAAGTGAATTATCTACAGGGGTATTCACATATATATCAAAATTTTCTATTTTAAATTCTGGAATTTACATACATGAAACCCGCTTTCCCTTTTCTGTGGGTTTAAAGTGACATAATGATCTTGTCATTAAAGCAGTTTTTAAACCCTTATGATTATGAAATGAAACCCATTTATTTTATTCTATATGGGTTGTTTATGAAATGATTGATGATGATATATGTGGCTCACATGATAATAAAGACATGTCAAGGGTGCGCCCAGATAGCGCTCCAATGCATTGGGTAAAGACTTAATCTCTAGAGATGACTATTTTTAACGACGCCTTGGTGAATAACCTTGGTAATTTTTAACGACGCCTTGGTGAATAACCTTGGTAATTTTTAACGACACCTTGGGGATGGACCTTGGTGAAACGAAACTATTGTCAATATTAAATGTTGTAGCCACATCTCCAATTTATGAAAAATGTTATTTTTATTATGATTTATATCATGATTCCTTTCTCATGCCTTAAAGTTCTTTTCATTCCTTATTGAAGTATCTCAAGTTCACATGTAAAATGTTTCTCTTGTTTCCCTTACTGGGCCTTCTTCTCACCCTTTCTTTTGATGTATGTCCCCAGGTTATGAGATGCAGTAATGAACCTAGGATGAACTTAAGGAGAAGCATTTATAGTGTTTAAGAAGAATGTTTTATGTTGTTTTCATGTATTATGTTCCTTGTTTCCAAGACACTAAACCTTAAAGATCCTCAGTTCCGTGTAATGGAATGAAAGTATGTTATAAAAAGACGGGATTCTATAGTTGGTATCAAAGGATGGTTTAGTTATTTGTGGAAATTAGGATATGAAAACTTTAGGAAGAATCCTATAGAAAAGTTTATATATAGGAAATCTTCCGGGTATTTTGGTGAGTACTGAGTAATGGGTTTCCAAGCAAATGCATCCCTGTCTGGATACGAGCAGGTAGAGGTGGCTCTGGCATACATGTAAATAGGGGTAAAACCCGAAAACACCGCGTTGAGCTTGACACGAACGGGAACTGGTACATGACAACGGGCCTTGCTGCACTCTTGGTTACGACACTCCTGGGGGATATGATTTGGTAAATTCATAAGCTTAGTATGAACCATTATTAAAGGAACAAAGATAAAATAAAATAAAGATTCACATAAGGATATATGATCATGGATAACCTAGTTTGAAATCTAGGGGATCACATGTTAGGGTATACTTTTCTTCTACAAGTTATCCTTATATGCGTTATGTTCCTTTTCATGATTATTGGATAAGTATTAAAGCCCCTAATTGTACTTTGTTTTCGTAGTTAATGGCGGGAAATGGAAGAACATGTCCCAAAAACCAATGTGATAAGAAATGTGACGATTTCCATGTTAATATGAAAGAGATGATTAGGGGATTAAAAGATGATTATTATTTGGGAATACGTTCACTATTTTGGGGACCCTATATGATCGAGGTAAATAGATTACTACGTTATATTCATTGAGAAGTAATGTTGACTTATATTTTGAAGAATCGATGAATTTAAGGTGGACTTATAGTAATTTAGGTTACTTATGGGAATTATTAACCTATCTTGGGTAAAATATGTTTAGGTTAGCTACTTTTTTTATAAGATGTTAGGAGTGGTTGATGTTGTTTGGAGATGAACAATAGAGTTTATTTTGGAAGACTATGTTATCAAATCCCTCTTGTATTTGGTTTTCAGTCTTAGTTTGGTTTATTTTGAGGAATTTTAAGGACCGTTATTTATGGAATGGTCTATGATGAACTTTGGGTAGTACCATGGAACTTTGAAGATTTAAAAGTAGTTTCCATCCCTATGGGATTATTTCTTTTTGAAGAGTTGTTTTACCTTAACCTTTCTATTTTTGGGATAATGTCTAAAGATAAAAGAAATAGATAGTTAATCTTTTGTGGATTATGTGATTCAATATAAGATTATTCTTGTGCTTTTTATGAGACCAAGTGTTTTTGAATTCTCATCATTTGGAGAAAAGATTAGTGTAGGTAGGGACTTATTAAAGGATGAAACTCTAGTTGAAGGTAGGTATATTTTCTTATGTTTTTGTTATATGTAGTAAATGAATTCCTCAAAATTATGAAAAGGAACGTAAACCAAAAACATTGTTGGTTTACGTTTCCTAATGGGTAATCAAAGACCATTTACACAAATCATAAGTTTGGGATTTCCTTATGGTTAACTTTCTCCTAATAATGTTTTCTATCACTCTCCCTCAGAACATGACCCTTTTTTTCTCCTCCATGTCCATGTTTTCCTACATGGAATCCTAGTGTGGGTTAACTCGGGTGACCTTTGTACTTCCCTTTTATTTCTTTTAAAATAATAGTTTTACTGACTCCTTTTCCGATGAGGGACTTTCAATGAAATTTCAAAACCCAATTTTAAAAATTGCGAGGATGCAATTTCTTAAGGGGGGAAGATTGTAACGACACGAAATTTTAAATAAATCTTGTTTCCTAATTTTATGTGTTATTTTAGTTTATTTTTATACTCAACAAAAATGTTTTATTTGATAACATGAGTATAATTAAAATGAGACAGTTGGGTTTTGACTTTTATTTGACCATTGGTCAATATGACCTCTGGAAACTAAAAGTTTTGACTATTGTCTCTAAATAAAAGTTTTCTTGGTTAATTAATATAGAAAGAAGATTCGATGGCCTCACCAAGTAGTCTTGGACCGATCGAAGCCCATATAACAGAACTTGGGAAGGAGGTAGCACCACTGGGCTTTGCTCTGGACCAAACCCAAGCTGAACTTCATCGTGTGAAGCTAGAACGGGATCGGCTTCGCGAGAAGTTCAAACTGATAGAAATTACTACTCGTGCGATGTTGGCCGAGCCTCCCTCAGATTCTCTCACCTTAGCACACCTTACACTTAGGTCATATGCTGGTGTGATAAGGGGTTATGTAAGGAGACCGTAACTGCCTTGTGTAATCCTTTGTTTTAAATAAAAATTGGGATTTCTTCTTATGATGAAGTTTATGAATTTTCTAATTTCCGGATAAATGCAGTATGCATATTTTTAATGAATTTTAGAAAAAGTATATTTTAAAAATGATTATGTAAAGATTAAATAATTAAAAATATGTAATGATTTTCGAAAAATGGTCTTCTAAAATTATGTGCAGTACGAAATTTAGAGTCTAATAACATCAAATTAATTTTTGATGAATAGTAAATTATGAAGAGTGATTTTATGCTTAGGATTAGTAATGTGACCAAATATATTAGTAATCTCAATTAATGAAAGTATTAATATAATCTAGGCACCTTGATTAAGTAGTGTGATTCAATAAAATGGTTAAATAACAGTTTCATAAATTATTATTCAAGTATTAGTTTTTTCGGGTGAATAGTGTTTTTTAATTAAAAATTAAATTAAAAATATTTAGAATTTTTTTTTATAAAATGGATTTCAGTTTTGAACTCAGAGCATCGATATTATGTTCAGTTAAATTTTGGGGTTTTTTCTGAAAAAAATGAATTTTTGGTGAATAGTGTAATTATTTAGAAAAATAGATTAAAAATATTTAGAAAATTATTTTTATAAAATGGAGTTCATTTTTGAAATCAGATAATTGATATTTTAATAAGGTGAAATTTTGGGATCTTTCTGAGAAAGTTGAATTATCAGTGAATAGTAAAAATACAGTTTTAGGGTTTCGGTATGTTTAATGACATCATAACTGTGTCATGATGATGTCATGAGATATTTTAAGGGTTGGCCGGCCAAGGGTGATGAATTATTGTTTTGGGGGGGACCATGTGGCCTAACTCCATGGTAAATTCCAAGGGAGAACACATGGTTTTGAGAAAAGCAATTTTGAGGTGTCCCTTGGTCATTAATGCCATGCCCCCTCATTTTCCCATATAAATACCAAGCCATACTCTCATCCATTTCGACTCCCCACTCTCCCCCAACGAATTTATGGTCTCATTACCTCCCAAGGAGTCCTACCAAGGTTCCCCCAATCCCTCAAGGCCCAAACCATTTAGTTTTAATAGTTACGTTTTAAGGTAAGGGATCCGATCTCTCTCTTTCTTTTCAAGAAATCTCTTTTATGTAATTTATTTTATGCTCCATGTTCTTATGTTAAAGGGTGTTCTTTTATACTCCTCTTACATCCCTTTTCATGTTCACATAATGAGATATCCCCTCTTACTCTCATTATTTCTTTTTATGAAGTTTTAAGTGGCGCCGTTAGGCTGCCGAAATTTTTGTAACGAATTCTTTCTCCCTTCTCATTTTTCAAGATCTATTTTCATGTAAATTATTTCAAATTCCTTTTTATTATGTTGGTGTATGATCTCTAAATTTATCATACTGATCCTTTATGATCATATGATGAGAGACCCCATTTTTATCTCTTCAATTCAGCATTTTGAAGTTTTAAGTGGCGCCGTTAGCCTGCCAAATTTTTAAGTGGTTCTTCACCCTTCTCATTTTAAAGTTCTACTTTCATGTCAATTCATTAATGTTATTTTTTGTTATGTTGGGATATGATCTCTATATCCATCATACTGATCTTTTATGATCATATGATGAGAGATCCCATTTTATCTCTTCAATTCAGTATTTTGAAGTTTTAAGTGGCGCCGTTAGGCTGCCGAATTTTTAAGTGGTTCTTTCACCCTTCTCATTTTCAAGATCTATTTTCATGTCAAGTCTTTCAAGTTACTTTTTATTATGTTGTGGTATGATATATAAATCTATCATACAGACCATTTATGTTCATATGATGAGAGACCCTATTTGATCTCATCAATTCATTTTTTTTTGAAGTTTATGTGACGTCGTTAGGCTGTGGAATTTCTAAGGGGTTCTTTCACCCTTCTCATTTTCAAGATCTATTTTCATGTCAAGTATTTCAAGTTCCTTTTTATTATGTTGTGGTATGATCTCTATATCTATCATACTGATCATTTATGTTCATATTATGAGATACCCTATTTGATCTCGTCAATCCATTTTTGGAAGTTTTAAGTGCCGCCGTTAGGCTGCCGAATTCTCATAAGAGAAATCTTATTTTTTGTCTTTCTTTCAAGTTATTCGTTTCAAATGGTATATAATTAAAATTTCATTACCATGTTCTTAAATTCTTTATATTTTGTTCCCCAACTATTTTATGTATCATTTTTGAGTGGGTGACCTATGTCCCCTCTTTTTCCAGCTTTTTCTAAAACCATGTATCTTAGACGTTATGCTGCATAGTTTTCATCTCAAAATGCCTCCCTCTTTATCAAAAAATTATTTTATGTTATTAAGTGAATGCTAAAAGATCTTATTTCTACAGGGGTATTCACATATATATCAAAATGTTCTATTTTAAATTCTGGGATTTACATACATGAAACCCGTTTTCCCTTTTCCGTGGGTTTAAAGTGACATAATGATCATGTCATTAAAGCAGTTTTTAAACCGTTATGGTTATGAAATGAAACCCATTTATTTTATTCAATATGGGATGTTTATGAAATGATTGATGAGGATATATGTGGCTCACATGATAATAAATACATGTCAAGGGTGCGCCCAGATAGCACTCCAATGCATTGGGTAAAGACTTAATCTCTAGAGATTACCATTTTTAACGACGCCTTGGTGAATAACCTTGGTAATTTTTAATGACGCCTTGGTGAATAACCTTGGTAATTTTTAATGACACCTTGAGGATGGACCTTGGTGAAACGAAACGATTGTCAATATTAAATGTTGTAGCCACATCTCCAAGTTATGAAAAATGTTATTTTTATTATGATTTATCTCATGATTCCTTTCTCATGCCTTAAAGTTATTTTCATGTCCTTATTGAAGTATCTCAAGTTCACATGTAAAATGTTTATTTTGTTTCCCTTACTGGTCCTTCTGCTCACCCTTTCTTTTTATGTATGTCCCCAGGTTATGAGATGCAGTAATGAACCTAGGATGAACTTAAGGAGAAGCCTTTAAAGTGTTTAAGAAAAATGTTTTATGTTGTTTTCATGTATTATGTTCCTTGTTTCCAAGACACTAAACCTTAAAGATCCTCAGTTCTATGTAATTGAATGATAGTTATGTTATAAAAATACGGGATTCTATTTTAGTCATGCCTAAAGGCGTCACCAGGAACTCATAGTGGCCATACTGGTACTTGAAGGATGTCTTCGGTACATCCTCGTCACATACCTGGAACTGGAGATAATCTCATTTGAGGTCTATCTATGAGAACCACTTCGCTCCCTTCAGCTGGTCAAAGTGGTCATCAATTCTCAGTAGTGGGTACTTGTTCTTCACGGTCTCCTGGTTCTGGTACCGAAAGTCTTTGCACAACCTCAAACTACCATCTGCCTTCTTGGAAAAAGCACTGGGGTTTCCTATGGTGAAACTTTGGTCCTTACGAACCCCTTTTCCTGCAAGTCCTCTAGTTGTACCCTCAGCTCGCGAAGCTCTATGGGAGCCATTCAATATTCTGGTGTGGATATCGGTGTCTTCCTGTGGTATAGGTCGATACAGAAGTCTACCACTCTATAACGAGGTAGACCAGGAACCTTATTAGGTTAAACATCCTTGTACTCCTCTACCACTAGAGGTAATCTTGGACTCCTATCCTCCACATCACCCAGGGTGAGGCTAGCGAACTGGTGAGTGATCGGTTGTACCCTCCTCCGAGAGAGTCTGTCCTGCACTGCAAGGGTTTCCTTCCCACCGGTGAAGGAAAACATGGTTCAATCTCCATGAACACATCGCACTATATGCCTAAAACAGTCGATCTGAGCATGGACTATGGATAATTAGTCCGTACCCAAGATGACATCGTAAGGCCTCGATACTACTACTATGAGATCACAGCCAAATCTCTCACCTCCTAGAGTAATCTCACACTTCTGGCACCAGTGTGTAATCATCAAATCCCATCCCGTAGGAGTCTCTAGCCGCAAGGATCGAGCCAACGGCTCCACCAGAATCTCCAAGCTCCAAACAAGAACTATGGAAAGGAAGGAGTGACTAGAACCTATGTCTATAAGTACTGCAGATTAGGTGGAGAAGAAATAGATCATACCTCAGATCATCTTTGGAGTGTCGTGGTCATAATCCTCTACTTCTTGGAACTAAGCTTGCCCTTGTCCGCCTGCTCTCTGAGAACGGGGTGGACCACCTGGAAGTGGTGGCTATAACACCTCTAACCGTCACCAACCGTCTACTGCTCGTCCAGCTCCCCTGCCACGTCTACTACCCTACAGACCTCCTCACTCGAACCGCTGCCGTTTCCACTGCCTCGGCAGGCCATTGACCATCTACTGGTTATCTTTACGGAGGGTCGGGAAGTCACGTGCCATGTTTCCCTGCCCATCACACTAGTAGAAAAGCCCAGACCCCATCTGAATCCCTCTGGCATGGGAGCCTTGCACTACCGACCCTATGTTCTAGGGTAGACCTCTGAAAGACATGGCCTGCTTGGGCCCACGCATCTATTTTTTGCTGCCTACTGAAGACTCCACCACCTGGGATCTACTGGTAGCTCTAGCCACGGACACCAGCTCCACAAAGAAACTCTCCATCAGAAGGGATCGCTCAAGAACCTCGGTCTAGGTAGGGATGATGAGAGACTCCACCGAAGCCCTGATCTCCCTCCCGAGTCCCTGATCAAATGTTCAATCCCTAAAGAAAGGTTCTCTCACTATATCTGTGGAGTAGTGGGAATGCTCTATGAACCTTTCTGATTACTCAACCACTAGTATGTTGCCCTTCTATAGGTGAAGCATCTCCTGGATGCGCATAGAGTGCAAGTTCATGCGGAAAAACTCCTCCCAGAAAAGCTTCTCAAAGTCAACCTAAGTGAGGGTCGCCTCATAGTGAGTCTAGATGGTCAAACTCCACTATCTCCTTGGTGATCCCTACATAAGGCTCGCTGCCAAGATTTCCATATGGTCAGGCGGTGTCCTCACTAAGTGGAAGAACGACGTCACAGCCCCCAGCCAGTCCTCAGTGACCCGAGGATCCATATCTCCCCTTAACCCGGCAGGTCTCTATCTCTGAAACTCATATTGGGCACTATGCCTATGAACATCCTCTACTGGAACCACCGGTAGTAGATGTTGACCATCGGACGATGGTAGCACTAGTGCACCACCTGGTGGGACCATCTCTAGAACCATTCCCTGTATGGATGCCTCGTTGCTAGGCGGGCTCTCCTCATAACCACGTATTGGGATCCTGGATGGTCGTCTAAATAGATGCATCCTAAGATAGAACATGATTTACCACAGTAAAAAGGATATACATAGGGATCTGACTCTTATTCAAAATATGGAGACACTTATGCAACCGCGATTTTCATGTATTGATCTAAAAAAAGAATTCGAGGTCCTGGTGTATGGATACGTTAGCCGCCACACCAACACTGGACTCCCCGAATTGAAAGTCGAACTTGCAACACTTATCTTTGTTTCCCCAAAACAAAACATCAGACTCCTAGTCTTTGATGTGAAACCAACCGCCCTCTGATACATCGTTTTCATGACCCCTCCCCCAGGGCCCATGTCGTGAATACCCCAAGCCTGCCTCCCGAAGGCCAGGGGCTAGCGACTAGCACCGGAGGCGTCAACTTGCAAGTGGGAGGCATTTTCCTGAGTACCTGTATACACAGCATGCCCAAACACATCCCAACACACTGAAAAGGGGAAACAAGTACCACTAAAACAATGCTGAGTGAAAATACAACTGAAAGTAAGTGGGCCAGAATACAAACCCAACAAAGAACTAAAAACAACAAGTACAAAAAGGAAACTATAATGGAAATCAATAGAAAACCCCACCTAATCATGAGAGCAGTGAAGCTACTGGAAGGAAAAGTAGTATTTCATGTCCGCCTGGTCCTACTGGCCCCCGCCTGGTCTTTGGACACCAAGTCCACCACTGAAGCGTCCATCAGTCCTGTCTCCCTCAGCACCCTTGTCGAAACATCGATCGTCTACACCAAAAACAACACGTACGGGCGAAGCCCCTGCAGGGGTGAGTAACACAGTACTCAATAGGGACCTCAAAACAAATATAAAAGACCACACATAAATTCCTCAAAGTAAAGCACGAAACACAAGATAGCTCACACTAGGTATATTCTAGGGTAGTAACAGTAGCATCATTAGTTGCATCATCGAGCACCTCGACTGCTGGAGAACTCCTCCTCTAGGGAGTGCAGTGGGTCTGCCAAGTCACAAAGAGGTGCTTCTTACTAACCTTGTACTGCTTAGGTACTCCTCCCCCATCGCGTACCGTGGGCCTGCAAAGTCACATAGAGGTGCATCCCACTAGTCATGGCCAATTGAGGAACTCATAATAATTGCATACTATGGGCCTGAAAAGTCACATAGAGGTTCTTCCCAATGTGGGCCTTTCAATTCATAGAGTGGTTCTTCCCAGTAGTCCAAAAGTCAATAGTCTTCAGGTTTCAGCCAGTCATACGGTACTGTACATAGCGCACTTGGGTGAACCTATCTTCAAGCCTTTCATCACATCTCAACTATCAAAAAAGTCCCCATAGAGAATTCCAAAACATATTCCTAATCAAGAGGGTCCCAACACTACAAACATCTTGTCAATCGGACGCACGGTTTGCACGATATGGGTGTTTTAGTAAACAGGGGGACAGTTGCGATGGGGCCCGGTCCGACCCGATCAGACCGGCCCGACCAACCCAGCCCAGAGATCCCACATACCTCGATTCATTAAGATAGATTCAACTTGACCTGGTGTGGGTCATGGTCATTCTGGTCTAGCCTGGCCAGTGGGCCAAGCCCAACAGGCCTCGCTGGATCCGGCTCAGTTGGCCGAGGGTCCAGCCCGCCGAGTCGCCCGATGACCCGGTCTGGTCCGGCCCGACCCGAAGAGGGAATGAATTTGGCATGCCAATGAAGATTTGACCCTCTGAGTGTGGGTTCGGCCCACTAGGTGCGGGTCTGGTGCACTAGTGCAGGTCTGGCCCATTGGGCGGGTCCGGCGCACTAATGCGGGTCCGGCTCGCTGGGCAGTTTGCGCCTCGTCCGGTCTGCCTCACTGGACATGGCCAGATGCCCTATTTGTCTTCCGCCATCACCCCACGGGTCATCATGGGGTTCCTCCTCTCACATGGTCAAGATAACACAGCTCGCCGCGCGGGACACGGCTCGATGCCACGTCTGTGGTCCTCCGACGCAGTCAACCAACCGCATCCGCTGACTCCAGCCGCTGGCCTGGCCAATGGCTTATTCCTTTGTGTCGTGTCCCGGAAAGCTGTATACCTTCCTTAGACACTCCATCATGGTGTGCCACCTCCCACCCGCGGCCACCGCCGCGGGGCATCACCGACAGATTCTTCCGCGGACCAACGGGTCCGCACCAGTGGTCCGTTATTTGTTCCGCTTGTGCCTATATTCTCTGGCGAACATCCTCTCCACTGCGAAGGTCTCAAATATGTCTTGTCGTTGATTCAAGAGTTTGGCCAAGAAGAACACCAACGGCGGAGGGGTTCGGGCCTTATTCATGTCAGCCAGCACCCTCCGCGTTAGAAGTTTACATCATAAGAAAGGTCGTAGGATTTTAATTCGAACAACAATGATAAATCAATCCTGGATAAAGAAACCCCAAAGAAGTCACCCTCCCATAAGAACGCACGATCCACGGATTGAACTATTTGTGGGTTAATCTATGTTTGTTGTTTTGAAATAAGAACAAGGAAAACTTTATAATCAAATAACCCCTACCTCTTATGACGTTCGTTGTAGCGACATTCATCCTTGAGGGATTTAAAATGTTGACATCACTTCCCGGCTCCGATCTTCAAAAGGCGTCAAAGATGATGAAGTTCTGTCGGAATTTTTCATTCTTCTCTGGGGTGGAAGTCCATCATAGGTTCACAAGAGAATCCTCCTAATTTTTTAACCATATTTCCCCAACGTGTCGAACTATAAATAAGAGCACGTCGCAGCGTTCCCATTATTATGCGACGTCACATCGTTACACTGTTTTATTTAAGAAACGTCGTCGCTGTTACACATCATTTAATCATCATTACGTTGAGATTTTAACGATCCATTAATGAGCCTCATTGATTCACTTCATCGCCACCCTATCACTTCCCCGCATTGTCGTCATCCACCACTCAAAAGTGATAAAGAAAATAAAATAATTCTTTTAAATTCTTTTATTGTGTTTCTCGAAAAGTAAGAAAAATATATTTTCCGCTCGACTCTTGCCAGCCGAAGTTAAGTCATTTCTAGGCGAATCCCAACGTTCTGAATTCAACGATTCCCTCAGATTTTTGATATGAGCAATAGTTTAAAAGATAAAAAATCATGCTCGCACGTTTACTGAACGTACCATAAAAAAGTTTAAAATTCCATTATAGGCGCCCCAGACTTCGGAATCACGTGTCATCGAATTTCGCGGTCTCTAAATAATTCCATATAAAAAAATACATGGAAATTATGAGACGTTACAATACATTTTATTCTCAATTTATTGATTTCGATGGCATGAGTTTCACTTTCATACCTTGGCATATTGATATTGCCTTATCTAGTTATTTGATTGGAATGTGTTATTAGTTATTTACCTTTCCATGTTAATTTATTAATATTGATCAATTATTTATTCTGCTTTACTGACCCTTACTGAGCATTTCAGCTCACCCTTATTATGTTTCCTTTCCCCAGGTTATGAATAAGATATATTTGAATATGAATTCAAGAACGTAGTTTATTTCATTTTATTATGTCTCGTGCTTACATTTCATATTTCCTTATGTATTATGGGTATCATGTATATAATCTAGATTTCCAAGACTGCTAAACTGAATGGTATTTTTGGATTTGATTCCTTGTAATCATGTCAATGTAATGTAATAATGCAGCAGCTCTAGGATTATGGGATTAGGGCATTACACATCATATGTGAATAGTTTCATTTCCCAATTCCTTCTTTAGCTTGATCTCCAGATATACTCAATGACCATGGCACATCTTGTTTTATTTTCGGATTCCTCCACATAGAGTGCAACCTAGGATTCTACTATATGATCATGAGGATGATCTACCTAGGGACGAGACATCAATACATGGGCTTGTACTATAGATAGCACCTTTGGGTGGTTCACCAGCTATACCAGCACCCGTTGAGATACAACTTGCACTAGAACTACTGGACGAGGATGCTCGGAGGCTGAGTGCGTTCCATGAGTTTCATTGACCATGACCTCCCATGATTCAGGGTATGTTATACCCCCAGGTGGTTGGGGATTAGCTAGAGGTATTCACTCATGTTTTCCACCTTGTGAGGATGCCTACTTATCAGATGACAGTCCTTGATGCAAGTCTTCATTGGAACAATGTGGAGAGATGGTGGAGATTGGTTACCCAGTCACACAATGAGAAATATTTCTCCTAAATAGACTTTAGGTTTCATTTCAGAGAGGAGTTCTATCTGGCTACATTACGATCAGTACGCATGCAGAATCTTCTGTATCTGCAACAGGGAAATATGACCGTGGAAGAGTATTAAGTAAGGTTTAATAATCTATCACCTTCCTCCATTAATATGGTACAAGAATAGTTCTTTAGGGCTCGAACCTTCAAGCAGGGCATTCCCTAGGAAATCAAGATGTCAATGGTATCTCTTAACATTTCAACCTATGCTGGAGTGCCTGAGTGAGCCTTATTGGTAGAAAGTTTTCTAGCAGAGTAGACACTAGTAGTGAGAGCTAGAAGTTGGAAACCAGTATCTTAGACCATGAAAGGAGGTAGACGATGGATTTCATAGGGATCCAAGTGGGTCAGACACTTCAGGAGGAAATCCTAGGACTTAGGTTAGTTGTGCAAGGCTCTCATGGTGGCTCAAATCAGCCTAGGGACATGCAGTGTTTCTCTTGCGACAACCAGGGACATCTGACATGAGATTACTCAACCCATCATAAAACTGATCAGGAGATGGTCAAGGGACTGATGAGATAGAGATAGAGGTAGGGCCAGGGTGGTCCATAGGGAAACATACATATTAGAGGGGCAGGTAGGATAATAAGAGGTGGTTTGTTGTTTTACTTATTAACACCACCACCAACAGGTGGTCCACACCAGGCTCAGGGTGCAGGTGGTTAGGGATGAGGCCAGATACAATCTATGGATTCCTATAACCCTAAGGATCTAGGGATGATATAAGGTATGATCTATGACTTTTATAACATTGCTTCAATTTTTATAGACAATGGTTCTAGTCATTCCTTTCATACTAAAAATCTTGTTTCAGACATGGAGATTCTGGTTGATCCATTGACTCAACCATTACGCTTAGAGACTCATACTGGAGGAGAATCAATGATCATGCACTGGTGCCGATAGTATGACCTCACTCTTAGAGGCAAGAGTTTCAGTTAGGTTATCTTGGTAGAAACGTTGAGGCCTTGTGACATCATTCTGGGTATGGACTAGTTGTCCACAATTAATTCTTAGAATGACTCTTTTAGGAGAAGAGTGTGGATTGTCCATAGTGATGGAACATAGTTTTTCTTTATCAGTGAAAAGGAAATCTTGGAAGAGAAGGATGGACTCATGCATAGGATGGTATAAATGATTACTCATCAGTTAGATGGCCTGACCCTCAGTGTAGTGAATGTTATGAAACCTAAGTTTCCTGTAGTTGTGGTGGAGTATGGGGAAATTTTCTCCATGGATGTTTCAAGTTTACCTCCCCACCGAGACATAGAAATATCCACTGATCTACACCCTGAGATGGAATTGATATCTAATCCAGCATATCAAATGGCTCCCTCAAAGCTTCATAATCTGAGGGTGTGGTTGGAGGATTTGAAGAGGAAGGTCTTTGTTAAACCTAGTGTTTCACCCTGGTCAGCCCAGGTTTTGTTTTCCAAGAAGGAAGTTAGGGGATTGTGGTTATATGTGGACTGTCGGTGCATAAACCAGATGAACATAAAGAATAAGTACCCACTATCAAGAATTGATGACCTCTCTGATTAGCTGAGAGGGGCTCGGTGGTTCTCAATGGTGGATCTCATATTGGGATATCACCAGCTTCACGTACAGGATGATAATATACCAAAGACAACATATAGATGTTTCTACGGTCACTATGAGTACTCAGTGATGACCATTGGCATGAAAAACTCCCTAGCAGCGTTGATGGTACTCATGAACACGATCATTTATCCCTTCTTAGACAGGTTCATGGTAGTCTTCATCGATGATATCCCCGTGTACTTAGCGTCTGAGGAGGAGCATGCGAGACAATTGAAGATGATTCTAAACGTACTCTGAGAGCACCAGCATTATGAGAATCTCTCAAAGTGTTAGTTTTGGATGCAAGTTGTCCACTTTTTGGGACAGATTATCTCATTAGATAGAGTTGTAGTGGACCCGGCCCCGGCATAGATAGTGTTAGATTGGGGGCCAACCAAGATCACAATAGTTGTGTGGTGTTTCCTTGGGTTGGCAGTTGTTTAACAAGGTTTCAGAGCAGTTGTAATTTTTGTATTTATCCTTTATAGATGGATATGGAGCAGTTTACCTCCAATCGATGGTGATTAACCCTATGCTCTTACAGTGAGTCTGAGAGGTGTAGCTTGGAGATATCAACTGTGAGACCCTACGTTCTCAGATATCCATAAGACATGCTCCTTACGGATTTTCTAAAGGTTTTGAGCATGAAGTCCTTTTCAGAGGATGCATGATGGTGCCACTGACATTACGAAATTAGGTTCTGAGAGAGTTTCATATGTCTCCTTTGGCGGAATATCTAGGTGTGTAAAAGATTTACTAGGACCTTCGAAGTCAGTTTTGGTGGCTAGGCATGATGAAAAGAGTTTCAAAGTTTGTCTCTTGATACCTTACTTATCAGCAAGTGAAATATGAGCACCATGATCTAGAGGGTTTAACCCAGCCCCTTGAAGTGCCAAAGTAGAAGTGGGATGAAATATCCATGGAATTCATGATGATCATACCCCATACATCTAGCAGACATGGTGTCATTTGGGGGATTATAGATTGAATCCCCTTGTTAGACCGCTTCTTAGTAATACGAAAGTAGAGTTTAGTATAGATCTTGGTATATCTCTATGCGCAGGAGATAGTGAGACTCCATGGAGTTCCCTCAACGATCATTTCTGACTGGGATGCTCATTTTATGTCCTAGTTGTTGAATGGATTATAGGAGGCATTTCAGACTTAGATACGCTTGAGCACAGTTTTTCACTCTCAGACTGATGGCCAGACTGAGTGGAAAATTCAGGTTTTAGGGGACATAGTGCGAGCTTGCATGTTGGATTTTGTACATAGTTGGGAGGATCACCTACCCCTAGTGGATTTAACATACAAAATAATCTACCATTCCACCATTGGTATTGAACCATTTGAGTCTTTATATGAGCGACCCTATAGGTCACCACTTTGTTGTACTGATACAAGTGAGTCGACACTCATGGACCTGGAGTTGGTGCGAGCTCTAACAAAGAAGGTTCATATCTTTCAGAAGAGGATGAAGACTAAACTAAGCCATTAGAAGTCTTATGCTAATAGAAAACTAAGGAATTTAGTGTTCATGGAAGGAGACCATATGTTCCTATGGGTATCACCTCAACCTGGATTGGGGAGATTTAGTTGTGATGGTATGTTATCTCTGAGACTCATTGTTTCTTTCTAGATACTGCATAGAGTTGGTGAGGTGTCATACCGCTTAGCTCTACCTTCACAGTTAGACTGGGTGCATGATGTCTTCCATGTGTTGAAGCTGAGGAGGTAAGTGCATGACCCATCGCACGTTATCGATGGGGATGAGTTATACATTGAGGATGGAGCGACCTTTGCGGAGTTCCTGGTAGGGATCATGGATCGATAGGAGAGGATCCTTTGTGGGTGATCGATTCCCCTTTTTCATGTTTGGTGGTATCACATGAACCTTCAGGAGAGGTCATGGAAGTGGGCGACCCAAATGAGAGCTGAATACCCCCCATCTCTTTGAGTAGTTTTTCTATTTTTTGGATGAAAATCCCTAAGACAGAGAGAATGTAACATCTTATATTTTCCATGTATTATTTTTAAATATTATATGGATTATTTTTTAGACTAGGAGCTAAGACAAAAACCGATTCTGAAGCACTATGTGTCCGGAATAAATGATTTAAATATATTAAATAATTAAATAGCACGCATGCATGATTTTCCAAAAAAGAAGAAATAACTCCTAAATGGGTGTCCAAATCGGAAATCCAAGAGCACCACTGAGTTCAGAATGGTGTTGTTACCCTAGGCACAAATTATCCTTGGTTGGCGTGGGTCATTTGTGAAATGTTATCATAGACATGAAATTAATAAAATAAATAAACTTAAGAATTTATTTTATTTTGTTCAGCACGACAGCTTACTTCTTTAAATATAAAACTATGTCAATCATCTCAAGGTTGGCCACTAAACCATGGATAACTAGATGTTGTTGGAGGAGAGCATTCTTGGTGGATGACAACGGATCAAGAATGAATTTTGGATCATCACGCCATCGGAGTTGGAGGATCTCATCAATGACAGCAACATAACCATTATTTGTTAATGATTGATCTAAACTATAAGAAATATGTTTTTTCTTGTAATTCCCATCCTATAATTAATCTATGCGGAATGAGGATCAATTCAATGAATAATAATTGATACATGAATCATCGGTAGATTTCAAATTGTTGGAATTTTTTTTGGTTCGTTGATTGATCCCTCTTCATCCAACCATTGTACGATAATGAATCGAGTCCAAACGAATAACAAACGAGGTTTGTTCCCCACTTTTATGGTTTGTGGATTTGTCCCTCCATTATTCACACGTTCACTGTGGGTGCTTCCTTTTGGCCAATGGTTCTATGAATAATCAGTATTAGGTCATTGTGTAATCATTATTCAATGCAATAGATTGATACCACATAAGATGTTCATGATTAGTGATGTGATCAAAGTGTGATGACGGTATTAGATGACTAGAGGTTGGTCAGAATGGATTTGCAGTATCTATTCAACCTAGTTTTGAGCTGCAACAACATATGGCTCAATGGTGGTGATTTCTGAGTGGATCCGAACCCAGAATCCATAGATCTGTCAACTATGGGCATGGAAGATCCTTGTTCTGTAGGTTCCAGCTATATTAGAGGTTTTGGCGGTGCGCATATCAATAGAGAAGTGATCCCAGAAGGATTTGGAAATCCTAAGAAACGTAGTATGTATTTCAGGATTACACACCATGTGGGACCCCTGGATGCGGTGTTGGGGTTCTGGTTGACGTTAAGGATCACATGGTGTGTGAACCCTTTCACACAGTATGTGACCCTCCCTGGTTGACTCGTCCTATACTTCAGAAGTATACAAACATTGGTTGGAGTACATGGGAAAGGAAACGCCATGTATTACCACACCGACACATACATGTTACAAAGACATATTATCATGTGTCTCTACACGCAGTGTCTCCTCTTGTGCACTCATTGCATTTGGAGACTACATATCATGTGAGGAACTTCCACACGGGCATGGCTTCAGATAGCTGGAAACATCGTGTACACCCTAGTACATGCCGAGTACTCCCTTCAAGTGTGCTTGAGGCTCTTTGTTTTTTTAGTTTGGAATAGTATAGGTTGAGTGTGCTCCCTTGATCCTTTCCTCGGGGTACAGTGAAACATTACATCCACATCACTGGACTGTGATCCCCTCTAGATTTTGAGTCTCGGATAGAGTTGTGGTGTACCTCTATGAGACTGGAGTACAATCCTCTATCATACCTAGTTGGAGTTTGTGGAATCAGCATTAACTCCATATAGCGGGTATTGATCCTCCATCTAGAAGGACATATCTTTAGGGTTTATGGAATCATTGGCATATGATCCTCTACATAGTGGGTTGACCCAGATTGGGTTCGTGGTGTCCCCCAGCAATTCCGGGCGTGACCCCCTATATGTGCATCAATGTCATCACAGACCAACACGTTCTATTTGGGTGGGGCCCAATGAACTAGACCTCTTTATTGAGTGTCTCCTATGATAGAATGGATCATGGAGGGATTTCTCTTGAAATGGGTGTTTCTTTGAGTAGAACCCTAAGTCTGACAATTGGTTATGACCGACTGATGGCGATGTGTATCTCCTGAGTATATCTGGTTTTTTTCCTATTCTAGATTGATTAGTATATCTTGTATTAAGTTGACTATACTTTGTGCTTCATGTTTAGTGTTTTTAGGGTATATTACAGAGTATTATTGTACTCAATACCCACACACGTTTTTCCCACATGTGTCATGTCTTGTGTAGATGACGACCCTTTTGACGATGTCCTGGGAGGATAAGGAGCGGGTGGAACATAGTTGGAGCTTGATAGACCTAGGTGTTTAATGGTAGTGTACATTTGACTTAGTCCTCACCCTTGGAGTAGGATGGACTATTTATAGTTTTGGTTGTAATTGACTTTGTCCCATTTTATCTTTTCAATTCTTTAAGGTTGTACTCTGTTGTGGTGTCTTAGATATGTGCATGCATTGTTTCAGTTGTTTTAAATTTTAGCATTGTGGGCTTGGAGATGTGTGTTTGTGTACAGGTATATTAGGAGAACGCCACCCATTTATGGAATATACCTACTTTCTACTAGTTTCCAGCCCCAGGCCTGTTGGATTTGGGCATGGGGTAGTCACAGGTCGGGCCCCTCTGGGAAGGGTCGTGACAATTTGAGTCAGCATGAATTTTCAGATAATCAAGACCCAAATTATGAACCAACCTACTACTATCATATAAATTTATAAGAAACACATTTAATTTAGGTAATAGTGATTCAACCAAGTAGAATATATGATCAAAACAGATACCTGACATTCCATTATCTCATTTAATAACCATGAATTTTCAACCACTTCTTTTATTGTCTTACATCCAGGATATACGACATCCACAGTAAATTTTATTAACTAATAAAATTACTAAGGTTTTAAGTGAGGGGTGAAATCAATATCATCCTGGGTTTTTTTGTTGAATATACGGACAATTAACATTATATTCAAAGGTTTGAAACTGTGATGGATATGGAAACAAATTATAAGTATCTTTTCAAGAACTATGTTCACCATGCAGATTTACATAATCCTTTATAAAAAAACACAATAGATGACCACCCAACATTGTAAAATGTGAAAAACCTCCTCATATCACATTTATTACATGGACACTGAATTTCTCATTTGGAAACAAATAATAGTTTTGATGATGAAAATGATAAAAAAGGTACAACACCCTTAATATATTCAGGTTTTTCACTAAAACTATTTGAATTCTTATGATGATTTATCAAATCATGATCATGTAATAAGTATTGTTGTCTACTTCCTTGTTCAATATTTCTATTAAAAATAAAAATAAAAATATTAAAAATTACTTGTATATATTGTTAATTTTATCTATGTAAAACTTATTTTTAATAATTAGTGTTAATTTTTTCTAATTATCATTAACTACCACTACTTACATTTTATTTTAACTAATTAAGGGTAATTTTTACTAATTACCCCAATTGTAAGTAATTATCAGTAAAATTTTACTAATTAATGCTATTTTTTCTTCTAATTATCAATAATTATTATTAATTACTTTAAATATTTAATAATTATCACAATTTTTTAGTAATCATCGTTGTTTTATTAATTACAGCTAAATATCAAAATTTTCTGCTAATTTTTACTAAATACTTTTAGTTTTTAATTATTGCAATTAAATTTTACTAATTATAATTATGCAGCATAATTCTTACTAATTACCTTTATTGTTTACTAATTACCTCTATTATTTACTAATTATTAATATTTTCGACTAATTATCAATACTTTTTAGTAATTGTCACTAATTGTTACTAATTGATGCTATTGTTTACAAATTGCATCTATTTTTTACAAATTATTGCTAATTACCATTATTTTTTACTAATTTCCACCAATTACCATTAATTTTAACTAATTGTTGCTAATGTTTACTAATTACCACTAATGTTTACTAATTATCACTAATATTTACTAATTACACCTATTATTGATAATTACCACGAATTTTTACTAATTACCACTAATTAACATTATTTTTTACTAATTATTTCTAATTGTAATTTATTTTTATTAATCACCTATAATTATAAATAATTACCGCTATATTTTTTTATTTTTTTCTAATTATCGCTAATATTTACTATGTACTACAAATTACCACAATCTCCTACTAATTACCCCTAAATGTAACTATTTTCACTAATTAATATTAATTACTACTATTTTTTACTAATTAGTTCTAATTACTTCTTTTTTTTTACTAATTAAAGATAATTACAACTAATATTTATTAACTGTCTCTATTTTTTATTAATTTTTATTGATTGTCACTAATGTTTACTATTCACCACTAATGTTTAATAAACACCGCTATTGTTTACTAATTACCACTAATTACCAGTAATTACCATTAATAATTAATAATTACTGCTAATTACCATTAATTATTTCTGGTTATTACAAATATTTCTTAATTATCTCTAATTTTTGCTAAGTCCTGCTAATTACCCCAATTTTTTAATAATTATTTCCAATTTCCATTAATTTTTACTAATTACTGCTATTTTTTATATAATTACCACTAGTTAATACTATTTTTCAATAATCAATGTTAATTACTGAATTTGTTTACTAACTAGAGTCAATTACATCTAATTTTTAATAATTATCGCTATTTTTTATTAATTTTTAATGGTTACCACTAATTTTTATTGATGACCGCCAATTTATAGTAATTACTACAATTTTTTACAAATTAAGGATACTTTTTATGAATTTCCACTAATTAAGGCTATATTTTACTAATTAATGCTAATTACTGGGGTGTTTACTAATTACTGCTGATTCTTATTAATAAAAGTTAATTACAACTCATTTTTACTAATTACTGCTATTTCATTCAAAGTACCGCTAATTATCACTATTTTTTACAAAGTAATTCTAATTACCACTAATTTTTAATAATGATAGATGAATACCTCTATTTTTTACTAATGATCAATAAATAAGTCTATTTTTTACTAATGATCACTAATTATCGTTAATTTTTTCTAAGTACTTCTAATTACTGCAATTTTTTATTAAATACAATTAATTACTACTAATTTTTACTATTTTATATTGTGCGATACTAATTATTACTAATTATCAATAATTACCGCTAGTTTGTATTAATTACAGTTAATTGCCGCTAATTTTTGTTAATTTTTATTGATTACCTCTATTTTTTACTGATTGCGATAAATTTTTAATAATTTGAACTAATTTTTAATACATATCGCTATTTTTTAGAAATTACCGCTAAGTTTTAGTAATTAATGCCATTTTTTAGTAATTATCGGTGTTTTTTAATATTATCGATTTTTTACGAAGTATAAATAATAATCATTAATTTTTATTAATTAACTCCGATTAACACTAATTTTTACTAATTGCCATAAATTTTTACTAATTTCCATTTTTTTACTAATTATTGTTAATTATTACTAAAGTTTACTAATTCTTACTAATTTCATTAATATTATTATTTTAAATTGTTAATTACTAAAAATTAATGTGCCTACTAATTATTGAAAATTAAAACTAATTACTTCTGATTAATAATAATTACTATAAATTAGAACTATATATTTAATTTAAAATTAATACTGCTAATTATAAATAATTATTTCTAATTAACGTTGATTACTTCTAAATAATAATAGTAAATTCAAATATGAAATAAAATAAATGAATCTCAAATTCAACAAATTAAATGAATACCTCAAAATCTAAGTTTCTATGGGATAAAAAATTGAAAACTTTCTTTCCTGTAAAAAACTAAACTTTTAAATAATGAAATGAAGAGAATAGGAGAGTAGAGATGAAATAAAAAATCAATGCCAAAAAATCAGGTGGGGTATATATAGGTTAGATTAGTAGTGATGAAACTATTTGCGATGAGACCCATCTCAAATACTACTAACAGAAAATAAGTATGATGGAGATCAAAAAGATATTTGCGACGGGTCCCATTGAAAATAGTCAATTTTTGACATATTATTTGTGATGTGTTATTAATTCTGGTGACAAATAAAAAAAATGATGAAATGTATTTGCGATGTGGGTAAAAACCAGTTGAAAATACCTTTTTTACGATTCAGCGTGCACATGCGCTAATGATATTTGCGATAGGAATGTTGTCTTGTTGCAAATAATTGTTTAGTTTGGATTATTTGCGACAAGAAACAAATCTCGTCACAAATAGTTGTTTTCAAGAGACTATTTGTGTGTGTGTGTTTACGTGCATTCCAGTCACACTAACAATTTTAAATGAGTCAATAAATAGAAAATGACTATTTTCATTGTGAAAAATATTTAAATTTAAATTTTAGGTTATTAAAGTTTTCACCGATATCATCATTAATTAAAAGTAAATATTAATAATTTCTTAATAATATTAATGATCGGAGGATATAATTAAGTAAGGAAATAGTTTCTTTTATCATCTCTATTTTTATAATTGATGTATCCATAAACAATAAATAGTTTCCATAAATAATAATTGTATATAAATAATTTCAATAAAAAATTAAGTAATTTCCATATATAATACATTGCATTTAAAGTGATAAAAAAGAGGTCTTTTCACTCACATGAAATAAAAAAATCTATAAGTCAAAGATCATAAAAGATGTATAATATTAATTTCAGTCTTTATACGTGGATTCAAAAAGACTGATCCATATTTAGTATACACTGAAAGAAATTTTAAAAAACATAAAACAATAAATTAGAATTATTCAGTAAATACTATAAAAATTCTAGAGAATGTGGTTCGTATCAGCATTGTTGGTCAAGCTTAGGGATGTAGCTTCTGATCCCCCATGCACAAAGTCTGTACTTTTCTTACCCACTAAGCTTTCCTCTTCTTCTGCATAGTTTCAATGGCTCTTCCAACATGTTTGCGGTGCTTTATTCTCAAATATCACAAAAAACCCAAACACCAAAAGGTTTATTTGAATCAATCACATCCCCTGAAATTTATGAATGATAATATCCTCATTTTCATTACGTATGTAAATCGAAAAAGTATTCTGTATCACCGTAAGCTCTCGAGGGAGGTCATCCTGCTATCACATGGAGACCCAACCATGAAGAATCTGTGTGGTGCCAAACCATTGCGTCAGCATCCCCACATCCATCGTCAAGGCCTAGGGGTTCCCTCTCGCATGCTTTTTCCTAATGAACTTCATCCCTACATCATTAGAGGTGGAAGTAAAACACACCACATCCACACCCCAAGTTTTCTCCCACAATATGCCTACCCTAGACAATGTTAATGGTGTTGGTTCTGCCCCCACCAATCGAAAGAGAAAAATAATAACACTATCAGAACTGATGGACATGGAAGATTCTCAATTTTCTCATTCTTCCCACATGTTGCCGAAACATCAAAAAGCCCTCCATAATCCAATTTCAATCACCTGGTCGGAGACCAAATTGAAGTTTAGGCTATATGGATGATGGAGGCAATATGCCTTATTTTTTCTAACACCCCCTTCTCCCAGAGAGTCTAGAAAGTCCGTCGAGATTTGATATGTGGAAAGAAGTGGAAAGCATTAAGGGAATCCCTAGTAATCGATTCAGATCACAATTCTTACTCCCCACAACCCTATACCCAATTATGGGAGCATGAAGATGGAGAATATGGTCAACCAAATGTATAAGAACACTATAACCATCACAATTCATTTTCATTTACCCCCCACCCCAATTCCCCATCTCCATCATGGCCATATTGGATTAGATCTGCATGAAGAGACATGGTTTTCATGATTTAAGTAGTTATTGTATGCTTTTTTTAATGAAAATTTGCCAAATTTTCTTTTAAAAAATATATAGATGCTTCTATTAATGATTTTTTTCCTATTTATAAATTTTCTTTGTATTTAAGTATTTGTTTTCCTGATGATTAGTTTTCTTGTTTGTTTCAAAGTATAGAGACTTGTCTTATTTCATACATTCATTATTTTATTTTATGCTACAATGTTGGAAATCTTCGTGTTGATTTTATGATAAACTAAATAATCAAGGATGGGTTCATTATTTTTACATCTTATTATTTATTATGAGTTTGTCACCAGGTTCATGTTTAGCTTTAGGACATCTTTGACCCAAAATACTAAAATGTAATAAGGCATAATTAAAAACTCAAAAACTAATTTGAAATGAACTCCAAGAAAATAATATATTTTTAAATATGTTTCATTTTTAGTATTACTTTTATTTAGCATGTTTGACCAAATCTATTTAAAAAAAATAAAACCCAAATATATATTTTATTATGTAAAAATTTTATAATGAAACTAATGGTAATTTTATCATTCTATTACCAATATAAAATTAAATTATATAAATACATAGTTTGTTTTTCTAAAATTATATTTAATAATAAATGAATAAATTTATATTTCACAAGACATGGCTCTGATTTTATGAACCTGTATGCAAGTAAGATGATCAAATTACATATTCTATTTCTTATTTCTATTTTCTATAAAATAATATATATTTAATATTATAAGAATGAATTTATTTATAATAAAAAATAAACATCAAATAATGTCAAAATAATAATAATTATTTTATAAAAAAAATTCTCCTATGTAGAAATTCCAAATCAATTCAAAATAAAATGTATAAATATATATAAATAATTAAATGTACATTAAGTTTCTGTACTTATGACCCATAATATTACTTCAATTAAAATTACCTAAAAAAATGGAATCTTGAAATAATATACCAAACCCCTAATGAGTATGGCAGCAGGTGTACCACATTGAGGATTCACCAAATCCAATTTCACTTTGAAAAATTCCTCGCTACCCCTCCCTCAGGTTTTCCCAAGCTATGCAACCTAACCTTCCATTTCCCCTCACCACTCCATAGCCCCTTAATTGGGGATAAAGGTTATCCATCTTATTTTCATTATGGATGAGAATCAACTACCGACCAAGTTATAAGAAAGCCAACACATGCTGAAGAGTGTACTAAATTCAAAAGTGGGATGAGAGATATCAATGAGAAATATCTATAAGCCTAGAACACTTTTCATCATAGATAAACATAGATATAAATTAATTTTTTACAAATTGTGATTTTTTTTCAAATATTGAAATAAATTCAAATTAATGTATTGAAATCAATATGGTAACTAATTGATTCTTATAAATTTTTATCAACACAATTAACAACATTTTCCAGGAAATTGAATGCGATATTGGGAATCGACCTACCTAAAGGGAGCTTCCTTTTATAATGTTATCATCTTATGATACGCGTACCTTGAATCATGGGAAAAAGGGATTTAACAGTGCCACAAAATGACATTGTCCTCAGCACCATTAAGGGGGGTCCCCTTTATCAACACTAAAAAAGCACTGATAAAGGGGGACCATTATTAGTTCTAAAAACATTGATAAAGGACTCTCTTTATCAGCTCTATTTTAGCGCTAAAAATATGGGCCTTTATCGGTGCTCTAAATGAACCTAATAATGGAAAATTTTCGATCATGTGCTGGTTGAATAACCGCACATGGCAACATATACACTTATAACCCATATTAAAATATATCTATATGAAATTAAATAATTTAATTGAAATAAATTTTCCATCATAAATACAAAAATAAACTACTATATACATCTCAAACAATGTTTTGTATAATTACATTTATAATTACTATCCACAAACATTTAAAATTATTAAGGTTTCATCGTCTTTTTCACCCCTGACCCCCCTTAAAAAAGACTGACCACAGTATCAGTTGCTGAACAAACCACCCCAACCTAAGTAAAATAATCCACTTGTATAAGAAAATAAATCTTTTGTCAGTAATAATATAAAGAAATAAATCAAACATAAATATGAAAGAATACATAAATAAAATGTCATTAGTAAATAAAAAAGACACACTTGAAGTCACACAGGTCAAACCATGTGTCGTATTGAGGTGTGGGTGATTCCTATACATCACAAATGAATTATGGATCATCGTCCCGATGTATCAAAATAATTTGAATGTGTTTTATTGGTTTTTATTATGTTACTTGTTATTTTAACTAAAATTAATAGGGGAGTCCAGACCCAATTGGGTTGGGTCAGATTATGTGAAAAAATACATAGGTTGGGATTATGTTGGGTCGACCCGTGCATGGGTTGGGTCAGGTCTCGGTTTGGCTACATATAGACCCATCCTGCCCAAAGACCCAACAAGTGTATGAAAAAAACCCTTGTCTCGGCTAGCCTCCTCCTCTTCACTGATTCCCTCCCTTATGCTGTCCACCTCCTCCTCCTCCTCCTCTACCCGACCATGACCTTCCCATGAATAGAAAAACCCTACTCCCTCCTTCCTCTTCATTCCCTCGTTCATTCCCTCGTGAGTGACTTGTGAAACCCTACTCCCTCCTCTTCTCCTCCTTCCTCCTCCTTCACTGAGCTTCCCTCACGAGAAAACCCTCACTCATCTTCTCTCTTCTCTTTCCCATGTGGGAAAACCCTACTCCTCCTTCCATCCTCCTCTAATGCCTCCTTTCAAAACACCGATAAATCACCCACCTAGCCAAGAAATCCCTCTTTGCTCACCTCCTCCCCTAAAATTCCCTCACATGTGATCAGGAGAATGTCTACTCGCCTAATTTTCCTCATCCTACTTGTGTCGTGAGTGTGTCCTAGTTCTACATAGTTTTTTTCATGTTTTTTCTTATTATCTTCCCCATTAACAGATGTTAGTGGTGCTGATGATAACACTCCCAACACTCAAAAACTATTTATTCTTATTCTTCATGGGGTGTGACACATTAGAGACTCTCCAATGGGTCAGGGGGGAGTATTTGGCAGACATCAGCTAGCCATTCATGAAAGGCGGTGGAAAAAGTTGTTCTAATCCTCCAGTTTCCATATGAACTCAAATTTAGAAGCGGTCTTCTCCAATTACACATTCAATTACATAAATAAGAGGGGGATTAGTAGGAAACTAGTTGATGATACTGGGGGTAAGTGGTCACCAAAAAAGGTAATAATTCCTAAACCTCCTACTAGTTCTAGAGTTTCTCAATCTTGGGATCATTTTCATAAGAAAAATAGGCCTATTTGTTATTATTGTGGAAAATATTATGCATAAACGTATGTCTAGCATGGAACTAGTAATTTTAATAGTAATTTGACAAGGTGAAGAAAAAAATTATAACGACCCATACTTTACATACATTGTTATTACATCAGAATTGAAGCACACTTATTACAACATATAACAAAACCAAGAAAGGACCGTATAGGTATAGTGTCTTTAGAAACTGGGAAACATAAACAACTGGTTCATAAAGAATCTACTTTGCCTCCCATTTATTTCATCATATCTAGAGTCCCTTTTTGGCATATTCTACTTAATAACCTTCTTCCTGACCTGGGGAAATAAAACATAAAAATGGGTGAGCTCAAATGCTCAGTAAGGGTAAACAAAAGAAATATCAATCACATCATATACATAAGCACATAACTTTTGGAAATCGTAACCTGCAAAAGAGATCATAATTTCATATCATGGGATAAATAATAGTAGTGAAATGTAATTCCAATAATCATAACTTAAAACATGAAACTTTGTGGAATACACACATAATCATAGAGAATCATTTCTTATTAGTCAAGACTCATTTTCAAGACTATCTTAGTGGACAAAGTCCCTTTCTGAACCGAGTTCACTCCCCGTTTCAGTCCTGTTTCACTGAACCGGTATAACCTACCATTCCAGCCATGTCTATCTCATGAGATATAAAATCTTTACCCAATGCATTGGAGGGAGATATAGGTCACACTCATCTCATAATGATACCATTCTTATGTGTTCCACAAAATCATAAATCATACATCATTGAATAACCCATGGAATAAAAATGAGAATCGTAAACATCGGGACATCATAAAAAAATTCTTATAAGATAAAAGAATTCATTTCCATCACAACATAATCAAATCCATGTAATAATAGGGATAGAAACAGAACCCTTTATTATCTTAGATGGAAAATAATTTTGATAAAACACTTGAACTTCATTCTTGAGGAAAATATCCTTTCTACTTCAAAAAAATTTTTCTTTCTTAACATGTCATACAATTTAAAACTAAAAGAAGTTGATTAAAAATAAACGTGAAAACTTTTAAAGGAAGATTCTTGGGAAGCAAAATTTAAAAGTCCATTCATGTCGTATAAGTTAAAAAAACATTATTCTCATACTTTTGTCGGAAAAGTCAAAAAGTACCTCGTATAAAAAATGACAAAAGATTCCTTTCATATCTTTTACTAAAAAACTCACCCAAGAGTAAAATTGGATTTAAACAATTGTAGGTGGATGGAAATAATATTACATATTGAGGAAACATAGATGTGGATGATAAAATACACCCCAGTAAATACCAGCGTATAAACAATCTCAGATAAATATGAGATTGTGAAATTTCCCTTAACTTAGGTCTGATATGCTTTGTACGTGTCCGAACCTCCTGTATAATGATTTAAATAATGTTATTGACTTATTACAGAATCATACATATTTTTATGATATCATATATGGTCATATTCTTAGCTTCTTAGTAGTAATATTTCATTGCTACTTGTTATTCGGGTGTTTATAACTTTTTGTTCTTATGCGTGTTTTGTCGAATAAATTCTTATTCATATCTTTAGGTTATAGATAACTCATTACCAGAATGGTATTAGTGTAATATATATCATATTTATTCATTCAATTCATTTATATAATCATTATGAAATGATGATCATGTAGAACGAGTCGCATCACATCGTGGAGACGGTATTCCGTACGTACGCACGAGTGATGATATCGTTCCTATGATCGTGGAATTGTATTGGAGTGTGTGTATTCTATTTCAGAATCAGTATCAATTTATAATAGTCATATATAGTAATTATTTACACCATTATACCCATCCAAGTAAGGTGGTGGTGGAAAATAGATTACACCACGGCATGGAGACGGTATTCCGTACGTACGCACGCGCGGTGATTTCTTTTTCCGTAGGATGAAAAGATGGTGAAATAGGGTTGTTTCATAATTATAATAACATATCAGTATATTAGTGATACTGATGTTATTACTTCATAATGAAAAAACTAATGAAGAAGAAGTGGAAGAAGAAATAAAGATTAAAGAATCGGTAACGGACATTACCTCTTCTTTGAAGTGCTTCTTTGAGACCTTCTTTAAGGGCACTAAAATAGGTCTTTGAAGAAGACCAGAACCTCTAGGATGTTTCTAGTGAAGTGGAGAAAGAAATTGGCATGGGTTGGCCGAGCTTGAAGGCTGAAAGTGGTGTGTGGAAGAGGGGGAGGAAGTGCCCTTTTATAAGGGAGGAGAGGGGCTTCTTTGGAAAAACTAAAAATATTATTTTATTATAATGTCAAGTTCGGTTTTAAATAGCTCCAAATTGATTTATTTCGAAGCTAAGGTGTGGATTGGTCGAAATACTCTCATCATATAGATTTTAGACAAGTTTAGGTTCCTATTTTAACCTTATCATTTAGATTTAACATTAAGTTAAATAATTTTACTTTTACCGTGTCTTCTTGTGTTCTTATACTATAAGGTTAATAAACTTACTATAAGCAGCTAAACGAACCCCAAGTTGTTTATTATTAATATATATAACTTTATCTAAGTCATTTGGCCTAACCTTATATTTTTAGGAAAAAACTAACAATTACTAATATAATATTTTTTTAAAAAACTATTTTATGTCAATTTTGACACTATTTAGTAATAAATATTTGTGAAAATCATAACAGAATGATAGGTTCGAAAAAAGTTAATTAAATCAATAATAACATGTCATATTAATCTAGAAAATTAGTGTTATTCATAAAAATTCTCAAATTACATTTATTTTGGTGTTTATAACATCAATTATGTCAATATTTCATTAATAAGATAATTACTGCATCATCTTTGTGTCATAAAAAAAATTAAATTATTTAATGTCTAAAAATTACAAATAAAATACCATTATGTAGGAAATATTTTTAGATTTATAATTAATATTAATAGTCGAATTTGTCTTATGTATAACCCCATATTAAAAATGATTTACTTATTAAACTTTGATTTTAACTATTTTAACCCTTCTTTAAATAAATTAATAATAAATGTCCTAATCTAATCCAAGTGGGCCTAAATGGTCATATTCTATTCCTATGATTGTTTTTGGTCGAATTAAACTTGTAAAATAGAATTAGGACATGTTTTAGGATAACAATAATATCATTTTTATCCTTAATTACCCTATTTCCTTTTAACTGTAGTAAAAAATGTAAAAAGTTACTATTCACCAAAAAATTATTTTCATATCATTGAACCAAATTTTACTTACTGACATCAACCGTGTCTCTCGGATTTTCGAAATTCCAGTCACAGAAGCGGTAAAATTATGTTTTATAAAAAATTCAGTTTTTTAACTACCACTTAGTGGTTTCACAATTCATCAAAAATTGAAAGTTTTTAGAAAAATACCAAAATTTCACCCTATGATAATTTCGATATTCCGAATCCAAAAATGAAGTCCATTTTGAAAAATAAAATTTATAAAATTTCAAAAAAGTGGTTATTACTATTCATAACGGCTAGTTTTAATAATATTTTATTAGCATATCATTGTTTAGTGAAACTCGGTATTGCGTACGACACAAGCTATCGAGGATGGTTGCGATTTCATGTAAAGCATGCCATGCAAGTGTTGTGTGTAGAAAAAGATTCCTTTGATGATTTATATAACATAAAAATCTCGGGTGTTACATTCTACCCCCCTTAAAATGAATTTTGCCCTCGAAATTCATCACTTTGTAACAAACAGATGAGGATACCTCCCCCTCATCATATCCTCAAGATACCATGTAGCTTCTTCTAATTGGTGGTTCCTCCATAAAACTTTCACCAATCGAGTGGTCTTGTTTCGTAGGACTTTTTCGCTGCGATTCAGAATCTCTATCGGCTATTCTTCATAAGAAAGATCCTGCTCTAGCGGTACAACTTCTGAGCTGAGTACATGTGAAGGATCAGGTATGTACTTTCTCAGGAGAGATACATGGAACACATCGTGAACTTGAGAGAGATTCGGTGGAAGTGCCAATCGGTAAGCTACCTTCCCAACACGATCCAGTATTTCGAAAGGACCGATGTATCTAGGGCTCAACTTCCCCTTCATTCCAAATCTCATAACCCTCTTCTAGGGAGATATTCGTAAGAACACTTTATCACCCACTTCAAACTCTAGGTCTTTTCTTCGGTTGTCGGCATAAATTTTCTGTCGACTCTGAGATGCTCTTATGTGTTGTTGAATAGATCTGACCTTTTCTTCCATTTCATCAACGAGATCAGGTCCTAATAGCTTTCTTTCCCCAACTTCATCCCAGCAAGTTGGAGTCCTGCATTTCTTTCCATAGAGAGCTTCATAAGGAGCCATCTGAATACTAGAGTGAAAGCTATTATTATAAGAAAATTCCACCAAAGGTAGGTGTTGATCCCAACCACCATTGAAATCCATAGAGCAAGCTCTCAACATATCTTCTAGGGTTTGAATTGTTCTCTCAGACTGACCATCTGTCTGAGGATGATAAGCAGTGATGAAACTCAACTATGTATCCAGAGTATGCTGAAGACTTCTCCAGAACTTCGAGGTAAATCTCGGATCCCGATCTGATATAATAGAAAGTGGTACTCCATGCAATCTTACCACTTCCTTTACGTATATCCTGGAAAGCTGATCCAGAGAGAAATCCTCTCTAATAGCAATGAAGTGTGCAGACTTTGTAAGATGATCAACTATGGCCCAGATAGCATTATTGCCTTTGGATGTTTTAGGAAGTCCTGTGACAAAGTCCATAGTGATGTTTTCCCATTTCCATTCGGGTATGGGTAATGTTTGTAACATCCCATTAGACTTCTGTCTCTCAGCTTTAACTTGTTGACAAACCAAGCATCGAGAGACATATTCAGCAACATCTCTTTTCATGCCATCCCACCAGAAGTACTCTTTCAGGTCCCTATACATATTCGTGCTTCTAGGATGAATAGATAATGAAGAACTATGAGCCTCATCCAGTAACTCCTTCTTTTATTCGGGGATGGGAGGAACACAAACCCGATTCCTAAACTTTATTATCCCATCCCAATCAAGGTTGAATTCGGGAACATTTCTCACCTTCTTTTGTAACTCGACATCTTCTTTCTGTGCCTCTTTAATCTTCACATGTATAGATGGTTGAACATTCATTTGAGAAAGATACAATTTTTCCCCTTTCATTATAATTCAAAGATCCATCCTTTGTAAATCCATAAATATTGGATCTTTTGTGATCCTCATCATGGATAAACTAGCACGGTCTTGTCGACTTAATGCATCTGCCACCTTGTTTGCTTTCCCAGGGTGGTAATGGATTGAGCAGTCATAATCCTTAATCAGCTCTAACCATCTTCTGTGGCGCATATTCAGCTCCTTTTGTGTGAAAATATACATTAAACATTTATGATTATTATAAATATCACACCTTTCACCGTAAAGGTAATGCCACCAAATCTTTAATGCAAAGATTACCACAGCTAACTCCAAATCATGTGTTGGGTAATTTTGCTCTTGGATTTTCAACTGTCGTGAGGCATAAGCTATCACCATATCATTTTTCATAAGAACACACCCCAATCCCTTCTTGGATTCATCACTGTAGATCACAAACCTTTCTCCACTACAAGGCAGTGTGAGAACAGGTGCACTGGATAACCTTCTTTTCAAATCCTTGAAATTCTCTTCACATTCCTCATTCCAAACAAACTTAACTCCTTTCCGAGTCATCTTGGTGAGTGGATTAGATAATCGTGAAAAATCTTTCACAAAACGTCGATAATATCCATCAAAACCAAGAAAACATCGGATCTCGGATACTGTTGTTGGTCTCAACCATCTTTAGATAACCTCTATTTTTGCTGGATCCATAGATTTCCCTTCTTTTGAGATCATGTGACCCAAAAATGCATCTTTTTGAAGCCAAAATTCACACTTGGTAAATTTGGCATAAAACTTCTCCTTTCTCAGGTTCTTCAATATAATTCTCTAGTGATATTCATGTTCTTCCTTTCTCTTTGAATAGACAAGAATATCATCTATTAAGACTACCACAAACTGATCATGATAGTCTCTAAAGACTCTATTCATTAGATCTATGAAGATAGCAGGGGAATTAGTAAGACCAAATGGAATCACTATAAATTCATAGTGTCCATACCTTGTACGGAAAGCCGTATTTGGTATATCCTCCATTTTGACCCTTAATTAATGATACCCTGAATGAAGATCAATCTTGGAAAAGTATTGAGCTCCGTGTAGTTGGTCAAATAGGTCATCAATGCGCAGGAGAGGATATTTGTTCTTGATAGTGATCTTGTTAAGTTCTCGATAATCAATGCAGAGTCTCATTGATCCATCTTTCTTCTTAAAAAATAGAACAGGTGCTCCCCAAGGTGACGCACGAGGGCGTACGAACCCCTTATCAAGATTCTCTTGGAGTTGCTTCTTCAATTCCTGCAACTCAATTGGGGCCATTCTATATGGTGTCTTTGAAATAGGCAAAGCAACCGATACGAGTTCTATCGAAAACTCAACTTCACGATTCGGTGGATGGCCCGGTAATTCCTCCGGAAAGACATCATCAAACTCCCGTACAATGGGAATATTCTTAATCGTGAGTTTCTCACCAACCATTTGAGATAAATAACCTTCAATTAGTGGAATCAATACCCATAAAATGGAAGAAATTTCCACTGGAAGGTTATGTTCATCCTTGCATCGATAGACGATCATAGATTGATCTGGAATATGAAATGTGACATCCCTTGTTTGGAAATTGATATGAGCTCCATATAAATAAATCCAATCCATGCCAAGAATCACATCAAATTCCACTATAGGAAGGATCACAAGATTTGCAGGAAGCACTTTCCCACAAACATTGATCGGAGAAAAATTATAAACTTTTGATGCGACTGTTGTGCCATTAGGTGTTGTCACAGCTAACTCAACATCTAATTGTTGAGGTAATATGGTGATACCCTTAGAAAATTATTCAGAAATAAAGGAGTGGGTGGATCCAGAATCAAATAAAACATTTGCTACTTTAGAGTGGATGGTAAGTTTACCTTTCACCACATCGTTATCGTACTCCACATCGCTGATAGAAATTGCATGTGAATTTCCTTTGTCTTTAGCCTCAAGAGTTTGTTGACGTCGACCATCATCATCAACCCTTGGATTAGGTCATTTATTGGAATAATTTCCCATCTCCTTGCACTTGAATCATTGAAGTGTAGTAGGTTCATTCTGTGTATCCCGTCCTTTGTTTGCATCATTAGACATCTTTTTCCCATCATCGCGGCATTCAAATGCCTGATGAACTTCCTTTCCACATTTGAAACATTTAATTGTCCCTCTAAGACAACTCCCTCCAAGTTTCTTTCCACACTTTGAGCATAAGGGAAAGCTCATCTTCTTTTCAGTGTGCTCTTTATATTTTCCATTGAATTCCATTTTCCTCTTCTTATCAAACCCATATGACTGATGGGTTACTCCAATTTCCATCTCAACTTTGAGAGCACATCGAACGATTTCCTCATAGCTATTGAAGTCCCTTATGGATAAGGCCCTTAGAAGACTTGGTTTTAAGACACTAAAGAATCGATCGATCTTACTCTCAAGTTGGATAATAATACCAGAAGTGTACCTTGCAAGTCTTGTAAAACTTGCTTCATAGGTACCAACTGATTCATCATCCTTTTTCTTCAGTTCAAGAAACTCTTTCTCCATATTTGTTCGGAGAATACGAGGGAAGTACTTATTGAAAAATATGTTCTTGAACTCGTCCCATTCCATGGACTCAATTTCATCCCTTTGCCTCATATTCTTAATAAGATTCCACCATTTATCAACATCGCCTTCCAAATGATACACTACTAAGATGACATTATCATGCTCAGAACATTGAAGAACTGAAAATATATTTTCAGTAGTACTAATCCATTGTTCAGCAACTAATGGATCAGTAGACCCGCTGAATGAAGGTGGATGCTGTCTCATGAAGGATTCAACAGAATGTTGCTCCTTCCTTTGCTCGTTTGGAAGTCCTGCATGATTCATAGCTCGAGAAAGTTGTGTGATCATGGATACAAGATTTTGCATTCTAGCTCCCATAACGTTTGGTTGCTCAGGGGGACAATTATTGCATTGCCCGTCACATTCCGCATTAACACGGTTCCTTCGGGTACCAGCCATTGACTAAAACCAAGAAGAATTGTGTGAGCAACACTAATTATAATAGGAAAACCACATAATCAAGAATAAAATTTTACACTTAAGGTCTTATCCTAGGTTATTCATGGCCATTTCTAAAACACTAATATTGTGTTCTATGATTAGACTTATCCTTAGGGTTCTTACTAAGTCTTTCACATCCTAGTTTCTATAGGTTGACTATACCTTTCCACTTATACCAACTATAATGACCCATACTTTACATACATTGTTATTACTTCAGAATTGAAGCACACTTATTACAACATATAACAAAACCAAGAAAGGACCGTATAGGTATAGTGTCTTTAGAAACTGGGAAACATAAACAACTGGTTCATAAAGCATCTACTTTGACTCTCATTTATTTCATAATATCTAGAGTCCCTTTTTGGCATATTCTACTTAATAACCTTCTTCCTGACCTGGGGAAATAAAACATACAAAAGGGTGAGCTCAAATGCTCTGTAAGGGTAAACAAAAGAAATATCAATCACATCATATACATAAGCACATAACTTTTGAAATCGTAACCTGCAAAAGAGATCATAATTTCATTTCATGGGATAAATCATAGTAGTGAAATGTAATTCCAATAATAAAAACATAAAACATGAAACATTGTGGAATACACATATAATCATAGAGAATCATTTCTTATTAGTCAAGACTCATTTTCAAGACTATCTTAGTGGAAAAAGTCCCTTTCTGAAATGAGTTCACTCCTCATTTCAGTCCTGTTTCACTGAACCGGTATAACCTACCGTTCCAGCCATGTCTATCTCATGAGATATAAAATCTTTACCCAATGCATTGGAGGGAGATATAGGTCCCACCTGTCTCATAATGATACCATTCTTATGTTTGCCACAAAATCATAAATCATACATCATTACATAACCCATGTAATAAAAATAGGAATCATAAACATCGGGACATCATAAAACAATTCATATAAGATAAAATAATTCATTTCCATCACAAAATAATCAAATCCAGGTAATAATAGGGATAGAAACAGAACCCTTTATTATCTTAGATGGAAACTAATTTTGATAAAACACTTGAACTTCATTCTTGAGGAAAATATCCTTTCTACTTCAAAAACATTTTCCTTTCTTAACATTTCATACAATTTTATACTAAAAGAAGTTGATTAAAAATAAACATGAAAACTTGTAAAGGATGATTCATGGAAATTTTGTTTTAAAAGTCCATTCATACCATATAAGTTAAAAAAAACATTCTTCTCGTACTTTTGTCAGGATAGTCAAAAAGTACCTCGTATGAAAAATGACAAAAGATTCCTTTCATATATTTTACTAAAAAACTCACCAAAGGGTAAAATTGGATATAAAAAATTGTAGGTGGATGGAAATAGTATTACATATTGAGGAAACATGGATGTGGATGAAAAAATACACCCCAGTAAATACCAAAGTATAAACAATCTCAGATAAAAATGAGATTGTGAAATTTCCCTTACCTTAGGTCTGATATGCTTTGTACATGTCTGAACCTCCTGTATAATGATTTAAATAATGTTATTGACTTATTACAGAATCATACTTATTTTTATGATATCATATGTGGTCATATTTTTAGCTTCTCAGTAGTAATATTTCATTGCTACTTGTTATTCGGGTGTTTATAACTTTTTGTTCTTATGCGTATTTTGTCGAATAAATTCTTATTAATCTCTTTAGGTTATAGATACCTCATTACCAGAATTGTATTATTGTAATATATATCATATTAATTCATTAAATTCATTTATATAATCATTATAAAATGAAGATCATGTAGAACGAGTCGCATCACATCGTGGAGACGGTATTCCGTACGTAAGCACGAGTGATGATATCGTTCCTATGACCGTGGTATTGTATTGGAGTGTATGTATGCTATTTCAGAATCAGTATCACTTTATAATAGTCATATATAGTCATTATTTACACCATTATACCCATCCATGTAAGGTGGTGGTGGAAAATAGATTACACCACGGCGTGGAGACGGTATTCTGTACGTACGCACACGCAGTGATTTCTTTTTCCGTAGGATGGATAAATGGTGAAATAGGGTTGTTTCATACATATAATAACATATCAGTATTTTAGTGATACTGATATTATTACTATATAATGAAACAACTAAAGAAGAAAAAGTGGAATAAGATATAAAGATGAAAGAATCGGTAACGGACATTACCTCTTCTTTGAAGTGCTTCTTTGAGACCTTATTTTAGGGAACTAAAATAGGTCTTTTAAGAAGAGCAGAACCTCTATGATTTTTATAGCGAAGTGGAGAGAATAAATTGGCAGGGTTTGGCCGAGATTGAAGGCTCAAAGTGGTGTGTGTAAGAGGGGGAGGAGGTGCCCTTTTATAAGGGAGGAGAGGGGCTTCTTTGGAAAAAATAAAAATATTATTTTATTATAAAGTGAAGTTCGGTTTTAAATAGCTCCAAATTGATTTATTTCGAAGCTAAGGTGGGGATGGGTCGAAAGCCTCTCATCAAATAGATTTTAGACAAGTTTAGGTTCCTATTTTAACCTTATCATTTAGATTTAACATTAAGTTAAATAATTTTACTTTTACCGTGTCTTCTTGTGTTCTTATACTATAAGGTTAATAAACTTAATATAAGTAGCCAAACGAACCCCAAGTTGTTTATTATTAATATATAAAACCTTATCTAAGTCATTTCGCAGAAATTTAGATTTTTAGGAATAAAATAACAATTACTAATATAATATTTGTTTTAAAAACTATTTTATGTCAATTTTGACACTATTTAGTAATTAATTTTTTTGAAAATCATAACAGAATGATTAGTTCGAACAAAGTTAATTAAATAAATACTAACTTGTCATATTAATCTATAAAATTAGTGTAATTCATAAAAAGTCTAAAATTACATTTATTTTGGTGTTTATAACATCAATTATGTCAATATTTCATTAAAAAGATAATTACTGCATCATGTTTGTGTCATAAATAAATTAAATTATTTAATTTCTAAAAATTAAAAATAAAATACCATCATGTAGGAAATCTTTTTATATTTATAATGAATATTTATAGTTGAATTTATCTTATGTATAACCCCATATTAAAAATGATTTACTTATTAAACTTTGATTTTAACTATTTTAACCCTTCTTTAAATAAATTAATAATAAATGTCCTAATCTAATCCAAGTGGGCCTAAATGGTCATATTTTATTCCTAAGATTGTTTTTGGTCGAATTAAACTTGTCCAATAGAATTAGGACATGTGTTAGGGTAATAGTAATATCATTTGTATCCTTAATTATCCTATTTACTTTTAACCATGGTAAAAAAAGTAAAAAGTTACTATTCACCAAAAAATTATTTTCATCTCATTGAACCACATTTAACTTACTGAAATCAACCGTGTCTCTCATATTTTCGAAATTCCACTCACAGAAGCGGTAAAATTAAGTTTTATGAAAAATTCAGTTTTTTAACTACCACTTAGTGGTTTCACTATTCATCAAAAATTGAAAGTTTTCAGAAAAATACCAAAATTTCGCCCTAGGATAATTTTGATATTCCGAATCCAAAAATTATGTCCATTTTGAAAAATAAAATTTATAAAATTTCAAAAAGTGGTTATTACTATTCATAACGGCTAGTTTTAATAATATTTTATTAGCATATCATTGTTTAGTGAAACTCGGTATTGCGTACGACGTAAGCTATCGAGGAAGGTTGCGATTTCGTGTAAAGCAAGACAAGAAAGTGTTGTGTGTAGAAAAATATTCCTTTGATGATTTATATAACATAAAAGTCTCGGGTGTTAAAAAAATCCTCAAAGAAACCTTCAGAAAAGTAAAACCACTATTGGTATTAGTAATAATTGTGATGATGAGAATGATGGGATAGTTAAAATGTAAGTAACTCATTTTAACCAAGATGAGTGTAGAATGAATCTTGATAAAATGATAATCATTGATAAGTTATCATTTAAATATTTTGAAAATCGAACTCTTAGTGAATTTATTGAAGTTATTCAACCTCAATTTCAAGTTCCATCTAGGCAAACAGTTCTAGAGATTTCTTGTAGTTATATTTTAGAGAGAATGAAAAATTAATGTCTTTGTTTGATATGTTCTCTAATATGGTATGTCTTACCAGTGACACATGGACATCAATTCAGAATATGAATTATATTTTTATGACTTCACATTTTATTGATGATAATTGGATCTTAAAGAAAAAACTAATCAGGTTTTGTCTTTTTGCAAACCATAAAGGGGGAAAATTATTGAGTATTAGAACATAAATTGAAATAATAGATGATTAAAAGGATTAATACTATTAACATAGCAAAATCTAGTTCTAATAATACAATGACCAGTTATTTGGTTATGAGGGTTAATGATTTAAATTGGTCTATTCTTAAAGGAGATTATATGCATATAAGATGTTGTGCACATATTTTAAAGCATATTGTTAGTGATGGGATAAAGGAAATATAAAAATCAATTGCTAGATTTAGAGTTTCATGAAATATTTTGAGAAGTTCCAATTCAAGATTGGATTTTCATTAGCATTGTTGAGAAGTTAAAAACTCCTAGTCAATCGACCATAATTTCTTGATGTGCATACTAGGTGGAATTCTTGTTAGATAATGTTGGATGTTGAAGATAAGTATGAAAATGTATTTATTTTCCTTGAAGAGGATTCATGTTTTTAGAGTGATCTCATATGTGAAGGTGGGGCTCCTGCATCATATTATTGGGAGAATTATCATGTATTTTTCATGTTTTAAAAAATATTTTATGATAGAATTGATGATTTTTTCGATTCTATTCATGTCTTATCACACATTCTTTCATACACTATGATATATATATAAAAATCATGAAATTTTTGAAGAGTAATGTTATTACTGTGAGTGAAATGGCTATTTCAATGAAGGTGATGTTAGATAGGTATTAGGTTATTAGTTCTAATTTTTATTCTCTCTTACTAGTGGAAGTTGTTCTTAATCCATGATAAAAATTATAATATGTTCAGGATAGTTTTAAAATGATGTTTGATGATGATGAAAAGAATGATTTGATTAGAAAATTTATAGATATTGTGAATAATATATTTGAGTTTCCGAAATGAAAATATCTCATCCACGATGATCAATATGAGTAATGTTCTCATCAAGATTAACATATTCATGAGGCTAGTAGAGGTAGTGAGAATTATAAGAAATGGAATGATGCATATAGATCAAAGAAAAGTAAAAAAAATTAACAAAATAATGGAATTAAATAGAAATATATATAGATATTTATGACTGTGAGGATTATTTCGATAGATTTGATATTTTATGTTATTGTAATGGAAAGGAAAGTATCATGATATTTCATGCATTTCTAGAGATATTCTAGAAATTCCATGTATTGTGTCATCAGAGTCCACATTTAGTATAGGATAATGAGTCCTTGATCCCTTTCATAGTTGTTTGAATACCAATATCATTGAGTCATTAAATTGTTACAAAAAATTAGTTTAGAAAGCCTAAACCAATTGATATTCGAAAGAAAGTAGAAGAAGTGGAATTTATTGATTTAGGTACCATTAAAAATATTCTAATTTTTTATCATTTGATATTTATCAATTACAATACTCTGTTTGAAAAATAAAAATACTGACTTGATCATTCCTATATTGTGTTTTTCATATATTCCATCATCCACGATCCATGATCAACGTTTCACTGTCTAAAATTTAGAAGCATGGATTATGGAGAAATGAATTTATGATTTTTTTTAAATTCTTCACATTTAATTTTTTTTGTTCTCCACGTACATATGGAGATAACAGAGCATTTCTCTCAGGTAGTTCAAAACTCTTATCTTTTCCCAGTATGATAAAATATTTTCAATGATATTTTCTATATGTCCCATGATCATATTTTTACTTAAAATACAATAATATCATTCAATGTACTCAATGTGTTGAATCAATCAAGTAAAAAACATTTCCTATACAATATTTCTTAATATTATGATTGCTGGTACTCTAGTGTGATACACCATTACTAAACCATTAAGATAAATCTTTTGGTGAAAATATTCAATAATATCTACTCGCCTTAGATTTTAATTGTATGCCCACGACATTGTAAAATAATATAGTGCCTATGTTCATGTATCCATGAAAAAAATTTCCCTTTTATTTTTTTCTTCATATATATTTTATGGATAATTATTTAAGAAATTGGATCAACTGAAACATTTCTACATTATTAAAGGTATAGTTTTTTGGTTTTCTCATGTAACCTAAGAACCTAAAACCATGATTTTTTACTTTATAAGTTTAACACCAGTCTTCTATATTATTTTATACCCACACAATTTTCAGTTATTTGTTATGGGCGAAAATTAAGTGCTTGACATTCTTATTCATCATGATTTGATCCAACATGTGTCATTAGATTCAAAACATAACATTCAAACATGTGAAACCCAACTCGTTTCAAACTTATGTGCATTACATGATATCTAAATGGAAACTATCCTTAAATGAAGTGTATCAAAGTTACTTCTTTATAATTTCTTATATTATGTTATCACTTTATGGAAGGAAAAATAGGCCACATATGGTTTCAATTGATCTCCATGATTATTTGATTAATCACATATATTGGATACATAACTGCTCATTTGTTGCTCAGTTATAAAAAAAAAGTTGATGTATTTCATCTAACTTTGTTCCCAGATCTATAAAAACTATCTTGATATAAAGTTAAGTCAATATTAGTGTCTTCTGAAAGATTTAATAGAATGCTTGTAAAGTCATAAATAAGGCCACTTCACATTCATGAGATTGGTTGTGGTAAATATGATGGTGATTTTCCCCAAGGCTACCTCCTGCCAAATTATACTTCACCTCGAATGTTATTGTGTCTGAAAAATATATTAAATTTCATAGTTCATGGTGTTAGGTTGATAATACTTGGGGAAGATCATGTGGACATAGTGCACACACATACTAATTTGGATGATTTACATGCTAAATTTAGTCAATCATTAAATACTGATTTGAAATATAAGTCAAAGTACTACATGTGTACTCTGAGTTTTTATTCTATGTTGTTTGATAAAAGTTTCATGATATTTTAATAAGCTGATTATGACCCTACTCCACGCACCTATTAAAATGACCCTGAGGAATGAGTTTATTCATTTTATACCACTCATAAGACTTCATTGTTTAAAATCATTATACAATTCTCACTAATCAAAATATGTTTTTGGTTTTTATTTTTTCTATCTTCTTGTGATTGCATAATGTATACAAGAGTGAAGTGTAATGGTATTAATAGTGTAAAATGGTTTTCATTATTTAAGATCTATTTTATTTTTAATGTAGATGAATGACCTCTCTTACTTTTTTATGTCAATGTAGTTTAATTTACAAATTATTGTTCTTGTACATTTTTTTGACACATTCTTCATTAATAGAGGCTATAATGAAAAAGATCTTGTCTGGTAGTGTTTCTTTCTTTTGATAAATTTATATAGTCTTCTGTATGTTTGTGAGTTCATGTTAGGATGGATTTAACTACTTTATTAGGACCTAAGACTCTATTTAGTTCATAAGTAATAAATGAAAGAAAATTAAATAAAAGAGAATGATGTTTGAGATCATGTATTTTTTTCCAATAGTCAGTAGGAAGTGGGGGTTTACCAAGTTTAATTTCACCAATTACTAAAGTGGAATAAAAAGAACAAGATTATTTCTTATGGTGATAATACAAAGCTATTGGGGTCATATTTCTGAATGTTGTTGCTTAGTTAATAGGTTGGCTACCCTCCCCTAATTATTATGCACTTTACCTATTTGTTTCCCCTATTTTTTTATGTTTGGAATTTCATAACAGTGTTTTTTGTTTGGTTGTTGAATATTTTTATGATTTTATGCTCAAACATATAGAGTTTTTCCCTTCCTGATTATTTATATTTTGTTTCTACTTCATTGTTACATTTTTCTGCATTTTTCATGCCACCAATGTCTATTGGATACCACTACAATTTTGAACACTATGTTGGATGCCACTGTTTCATTTTGGAATTGGATACTACTACATTTTGGATGCCACTAGATTTTTGGTTAGGGTCAGGGTCCATATTTTTGGGTCATATTTTTAGGCATTTTTTTATTGGATTTTGTTCGAACCCACTATGCTGCATTGGGTTGGGTCTGGGTTTAGGTTTGGATCCATTAGGTAAGGTCGAGTTTGGGACTGGATCGATCAGGTTGGGTCATGTCTGATGCATAAAACCAACTTAAATCAACCCGATCTGACCCAACCCGCCACTGTTCGGGTTGGGATGAGACCTTAGGCCATGCACCACCTAACATGACCCCCCATATGTTGGGTTGGGTCGGATCAACTGATAATGAAGCATGAAAACCCACCCAACCTGACCAATTTTTTAGTTGGGTCAGGACTATAAACAGATTCTACCCAACCCGACCCGACCCAACCCATGTACACCCCTAAAAAATAATTTCAATTTTAAATAGAATGACACCATTTTAGTTATACAGATGACATTGTGAATCAAATTGTACTGAAGCTAATTGCTACACAACATAAATTACATATGGATTATTTTCTTAAAGTATGAAAATAATTCGAACGAGTTTTATCAATTTTGATTATATCAGTTATGATTTTTATTAAAATGTCATATCAAACTGGAAACAAGCAATTTGAGTCATACTGGTTACACCATGGATCAGATTGAGGTGTGATTGATTCCGACACATCAAAAATGACTTAGATATCGTTTTCCTAAAGTATCAAAATAATATGAATGTGTTTATTTGGTTCTTAGTATGTCACATGATCCTTTTACTAAAATTAAGGTCAATTTTAAATAAAAAACCACACTTTGGGTCATATTGGTCATGCCATGCATCATATTAAGGTGCATTTGATTCCTACACATCAAAATGACTTATAGATCATTTTCCTAAAGTTTCAAAACAATCCAAATGTGTTTTCTTGGATTTTATTATGTAAAGTGTTTTTTTTACAAAATTTAATGTCAAATAAAAAACATTTGGAGTTATACCAATCACATCGTGTGTTGGATTGAGGTTGATTGATCCATACACATCAAAAATGAATTATGGATCCTAATCGTAAAGTACCAAATGTTGAAAGGCATACTTCAAAATATAGTAAATAATTCGAAATGAACTCCAATAAAATAATATTTTTTTTTTATTTTTTCCATTTTTATTATTACATTTATTTATCATGTTCCACCAAATATATATATTTTTTAAAAAAATAAACAAAAAAAAATATATTTTATTATGCAAAAAATTAATAATTATACTAAAGGAAATTTAATAACATGATTAAAAATATAAAATTAAATTACAAAAAAAATAGATTGTTTTCTCAAATTATATTGAATAAAAAAATAATAAATTTATATTTAATAGGGCTTAGGCCTACACTTTTGAACCTGTTGAAATAGTGGGTTCCCTAGACCCAACTATGTAGTAATTTTGATTACTGTATCATGTGTACAGTTAGATATGCTTGATTATATCATACCATTATAGTGCAGAATTTTCTGTGTCCACTATAATAATGGTATTGCCCAAAGGTTAATTGTTGTGTCAAGAGGATATATCAGATCCCATGCTATAATTAGAACCTCGTGATAAAATGAAATTGATCTTAAATATATGTTCTATAGTCTAGATACATCTTACTGACTGGACACAGTAGATGTTTGACTATTAGGTGCTAGAGGATCATAAGCATTGAGACTTCTTCTTATGAAGTTCGCACTTGGTGATCTCAAGTAGTGAGATCATGTGGATAGACCCGTCAATAGGAACACCACATGTTTTGGGTGTCATTGGTTGTTCCTATCTACGGACACATGTATTGGTCTCCTGACATGAGACCATTACCAATGTATATCATTTAATTACGTACTTTGATATAGGGCGAAAACCATGACAGTAATTTCGTGGCGATGTAGTTTGTGTCGGGTGCGTCGTTAGTGGTAAGACGTTGGTTGAATGGTCAAGAAAGGATTTGTCGCTTCCATGTTTAGGAAGTTGTATATCTCAGGCCTGATTGATCAGGATGGTGCTGACTTCAGAAGTCTTTGGCCAAAGCAGTAGAAAGGCAAATCCATCTGGATAGGTCAACAAATAATAAAGCAAGATAAGGACGATGACACAAAAGTGTGTCCTGCTTTTTGAGATATTTAATGAAAAAGAGACTATAGTACATTGTCAGTGTTCGTAGGTTGATAGTCGTTACTATGACTATCCTTATCTCTTTAGGGTTCATGACGGGTTGCTAGACCCTGCTCTTGGTTTGTGAATTTTATTCACTACTATTGAGATAAGGGGCTATAGGGTCACACACAACAGCGTATTCAAGAATCCGCACCTATTCAGTTGAATAGGTATATGGACATAGTGGGCCCCACCATGGGGTCCGAGCATTGTCCAAGTTGTCGATCACCAAAAGAATTAAATAAATTCATTAATATTCAAGTTATGAATATTTGGTATTGAATTTATTTAATGTATTTACAAGTTTAGTAAATACAAGAAAAATATTAATTGAACGAATATTATTTAATATTCAAGGTTCGTTTAATATTAAGCGGGACAGCGAGTCATGTTAAATGGATCGGTTTTATCACATAATATATTATATATATATATATATTAAAAGTATGTGGTAAAATATTAAATAATATTGGTGCAGTTTTGTCTGTCAAAATTATTTATTTAGAGACCGTTGATATTAACGGGGGTCGGGGAACCCTACTGGGTATTTATCAACGTCTCTATAAATAAGAGAGGAGGATCTCTCTCTTTGGTGTGCATATCACTATTTGTTCATTTATGGAATGAATAATTGAGAGGCTCTCTCTCCTCCTGCTTCCTAGAGATAGAAGCTGATGATCAAAGAGCTCAGATCATGTTCTTCTTCACGCATCATAAGATCAACGATGCGGTGATCATTGGGACGTCGAATATATTGTTGAATTGTCGTGCTAACACCCGGATTTCGATGATCGGCATTCCTGTGGATTTTTGAAGCGCGTGTGGATGATCTAAAGGGATCCTGCTTTGGATCCTTCAAGCGACGATGGCCATCAGCTAGCGGCAGTCGACCGCACCTTTGGATTTGAAACAGGTACGTTTTCATTTAAATTTTGTGCTCTTAATAATCTAAGCGAGATCCTCGGACCTCTCCGGGGATCAAATCGTTGGCGACGAAAAGTTTCGTCATCCCGCCGATGAAAAAAGTTTAAAATCCCCAGCCCAACGGCTTCCGCTGCGGGCCCCCTAAACATCACAGTGATATCAAAGGGATCTCGTAGATTTTTTGAGCCAAATAAAATTAATTTTCATAAAATTAAGAAGAGGGTTTAAAATCGGTCACAACCATTCAAACCGTGATACAATCCAATTTCGAACAAAAAGATATGGTCATTCGAAATTTTTGGAATGGATCGTGTTTTCATTTTTGAACAAGGGTATTAAAATTTTAATATAATTATAATTATTATAATTTATATTATTCTTATAATAATATAATTATAATAATATAATTATAATAATAAGATAATAATAATAATAAAATTATTATGTTAAAATAATATTTTATTATTATTATATCTAAAGTCTAAAATAGACTTTAGAATGTTTTATAAAAAAAATTATAAAGGAAGACCCCAAACGGGGTCTTCCCGCATGGAGAACCAAAAGCAAGACCCAAGTGGGACTTGTTGTGTTTTCATTAAAAAAAGGGTATGGCCCGTTGAAAGAAAAAAACAACAAAAAAAGGAAAGTTGCAGGGGGTTCGAGCAGACCCCCTCCCTCTCCCGTGCAGCACACTGTAGCGTCGCCGGGACACCGCACCCCAGGCCGCCGCACACAGCGCCCCACCTCCGCCGGCCAGCCCCCCATGCAAGCGCCGCACCCCACTCCTCTGCACACCAGCACGACCCCCTGCCTACGCGAGAGCCCCGGTCTCCCCTCTCCCTGCAGACCCGCACGGTGCAGCACCCGCAGCTGGCTTCTTCGGGCTGGCGCCACCGACCTCCTCCACACTCACCGGACCAGGCCTGTCAGCTCCTCCCACAGCACACTGCTGCCGCCGACCAGGCTGCACCGGACCATGCCCTCTCTCCGGCCAAGAGCCCCTCCGCCTGGCTCCCTTGTGCACTCAACCAGCCGCGCCGCTCTGGAAGAACCAACCGCGGCGCATGCAGCGCCGCAAAGCAGGCAGCCGGGAACTGCCGAGAACAGCCCAGCCTGGCTGCTGCTGTTCTCCCTCCTGCGCCGGTCTCCCCTGCCATTTTTTTGGACAGGCCAGAGGCGCTGCACCCCTGCGAATAGACCTTATCCCGCGGCCACGCAAGCCTGCAGGGACCCGGCACTGGCCCATCGCCCCTCCTTCTGTCCGCCGCTCGGGCCGCCCCGTCCAGAGCCGCTTCGGCCACACCGAAGGCTAGCAACCCGAACCAGCAGCCTACGGCTCTCCCACGCATCCGGTTCCCTAGCGCACAACCCTCGTGCTCTACCGAGAGAGTCGCCACCTCCAACAACGGTAGACCACGCATCGCACCCTCCCCGGGCAGCATGTACCTTGTTCAACTTCAACCGACCTGTGACCGGGCGGGTCCGCTCATCCAGTATCGAGCGTGAGTGGGCCTACCCATCCCAAAACTCCCTTGCATGGGCCCGGGTTAAATTAAATTAATATAATTAATTAATTTAAATTAATTAAATTAATTAATATGCTAATTTATGGTTTAACCAATAATAATTTTAATACCTGAATGAAATTAATTCAATTTAAGTATTTAATTGAATTAAGTCAAATTAATTTTGGCATTAAAATTAAATTAATTGACAGACAGATAATTAATTAAATTATTTGAATTTTTTAATTCATTTAATTTAATTAAATAAAATCTCGTACTTATTTATGAATTTTATTTTTATCGCGCAATATTTTATACCCGACAACTGGTCTTCAGCATTGACCCCATATGTCTGCATTTAATTATTATTTTTAATTAATTATTTAAACTATGTGCGATGTGTGTAATTAATTAAATGACGGTATGCACATCGTCTTTCAGTTAAATTGTATAAGGACCTACGTGTCCAAGAGATTTGATGTACATTTATACCCCAGTTCCCCTCGCCTGCGCGCGAGTATTATAGTATATTTGTACTTTAGACAAAGATGACGAGTGACGTCGACCCCGCCAAGACGAGGCGGAGCACGTTGATCAAGATGATGCAAGACGACACATGGACTATTCCAAGACGAGGTGGTACTCTAAGACGTGACGTGGAGCCCGCCAAGACAGAGAGATATTCTAGATGCGAAGCAAACATACATGATAGGGAAAGCTGCATCAAGAGTCAAGAAAACGACTCAGGTAAGATGCCCTTAGGTCGTTTAGATGCTCAAGACCAGTCGGGTAGTAGTTTTACCTTTATGCATTTATTTATTATTTTATGCATTTTAGAACAGCAGGAAAATACATAAAATGATAAATAATAAAATGCATAATGAAGCGACGCTTAATTTATATTGATGTTCGGTTGTGAGCGTGATAACATAGATTAATAAGATTAATATAAATGGATTACATTAGTCGAGAGAAAAACATAAAACCATCAAAGAAAATATTAAGTCACCAACAGCCTTCCATCATTCAAGTTTGAACAAAACCGGGTGTTTGAGGTGCCAGTTCATGCCTTAGTTGAGGGTGCCTCTTACTACCGGGGAGTTCTTGTTTGTGTGGTGGGTCGACTTAACTAAAATTGCAGCAAATATATAGCCTTAGCTAGTTTGTTATAATTTTAGAGGCAAGTATTGAATAAATCATTAAATATTTTTTTTAAGCTGGGACTCCACTCAACAGATCAAGGAACCGCGAGCTAATGTGGTTGGCTAGTCAAAAGCCAACCTTGGACCCTCCGAGTAGTAGCGTAGCCCTAGCTTGTAGACTATGAGGGAGGTTCTGGGATCCATGCCACTAGAATACTCAAGAGTATTTCGAATCTATTACAGAGGGTTCTTATAATTCGAAAAATTAGTGGGAGACATTTAATGATTAAATAATCAGTAATGTCACATTAGGTAATCACATAAAAGTACAATATGATAAAGTATATTTGTAGATAATGGAAAGAAACACCATAATAAAATTGCGATAAACTTTGGACAAATTTAATGTCCAAACAAGAATGAAATTCCAAGTGTAGTATAGGTACTTGCGCACATTACTACCATATCGGAAATTCAAGGTGCTTGTGTCCCAACCTGTTAAGCCACCTCAAGAAGCGAGGGTGTAAAATTGCTTACAGGAGACTCATGAATCAAGAATATGATGGTTCTGTCATAATTCTATCATCAAATTCTGATGTTATATGTGGCCACTACATCATGACATGGATTATGTTACATGTAGTCTCATCACCAAGATCCTTTCGAGGAGAAAGCGAAGCAACATTTGAATGTGATGATTGCACTTGGATTGTGTAAAGTGAAACACGGTTCATAATATTTCATGTCATCCCATTATTATACATTTTTACACCCAATTACTTTAGTTTCATTTAAAGATACAAACGAACGGTATAGAGTAAGCGCTTCATTACCTTTAAGGTAACTTTCTACAAGTAATAACCATATTGGAGATAACGCCATCTTTTATTCTTATGGCGAATACATTGAATGACAAGGTGAAAAGGCTTATGGAAAGTTACGCCAAAGGCACCTTCTTCATGTCCTTCAATGAAAAGTGGATGGTTATTTAACAGGAGGTTATTTGCATCACACAATTAAATGAATTCATGTAAGTTTAAAAACTGAAATACAAGAAGTAAGTACCCACTCCTCATTCAGTTAATATTCATCAAATAAAAGTATTGTTTTCTCTCATACTTCTTGAGTATTAAAATACAATATGCCTTTTCACATATATGTATTGAAATACAATAACCAAGTAGGCAGAGAAACATTACTAGAAGTAAAGTGTCTTCTCCAAGCAGCTAAGAAAGGGTGATTCCTAAATCACTAGAGAGAAACACATAACGTCTAATTGCCAAGTAATTGATTCAAGATGAACAAGTTATCGAGTATAACCAAAACATTTATTTCACATGCCCTTTTGGTCATGATGAGACATTGTTCCAAGTTTTGGAATGATTTTTTTTTGTGGTAACATACTCAACAAATAGTTCACTGATATTTTAATCAATGGCCATACATGATGAATATAAAATGTAAGACCTACCCAGTTGTGGCAATGTGATTCTTTGTTAAGAAAAACTAAAATCGGACGTCAACTATATACCCAATATGGTATTTAGGCTCAGCACAGCTAAAAACCTATGGTATTATTGACACCCTTAGTTTAGACAAAGAAACGTTTAGAAATAAATGTATGCCCCAAAGATTTCCGAGGTTAGATCAACAAGATAGTGTAAACTATTCCAGTGAAATCAAGAGGTAAAGATACTTCGTAAATTTCTTTTAATTCATTATGGAATAGTGGATTATAGGTTTGGTAAGAAGATATGAGTTGCTTCGGATCAACAAGCCGAAGAATATCTTGACCAAGCAATCATCTATCATGAGAATATAGCGTGGAGTAATTCCTAAACGCATGTTACCTTATCTACATCACTGTATTGTTGTTCATAAGGAGGATCGATGACGAGTCTTACATATTAACATTGGTCAACAAAATGTAGTGTGGGGAAATTCCTAAACCCACATTTTATACATCAAAGTTATGATGTATGTTGTATCAATGTTACAACCTGCAGAAACTTACATTATATTTCATGATATGCTTTGCAAATAACGGATTAAACGCAGAAAAAATATGCCAACTAAAATGACAAATGGATATCAAACGAGTCATAGTATGATGGAAAATCCATTATGTCATAGGACGTGTTTAGATGAAAAGTGTTTTTTAGGATTTAAACAAACATGAATCAATTTAAACATGTTGTGCATTTGAGGTAATTATCCTAACAGTTGATTAAGATATTGCATAAATACCCAAGATAGAAAAGATGCATTCAAGTATTAGAAAACATTTCTATAAAAGGATGCACATATCTATTAGAGATAGTGGGATCTGAATTGACATGGACATAGTCAATGCTCGAGATACACAAATGGTTGGCATAAGGAACAAGTTCCACAAGTACATGTGGAATTGGCATATTCCAGAGACACATACTGTGTAGGAAGAATGAAACCATTGTGATGGTTTTATATTCATTGAGGTCGGTGATATATTATTCATTGAGAATAATAAATCCTACAAGTAAGCAGTATGAGGCAATGAGCTAAGATTGACAAGATCAAATAAAATTCAATAATGGATTCCATGTATCAAATTGCAAAGGGGATTATAAATTTGAATATTGTGGTGGGTATTCAAATGAAATGATAAATGGATGGTACAAGTATGTTACCATAAGGCTCGATTGGTTATACCAAGTCGGTACGCCTAAATATATTAGAATTTTAAAAGTTATAGATGAACTTCTAAGATATTTTTATTGGTCATTGGATGTCAAGATCATTTTTCATGGAAGGTGTCTATACGACACAACCAGAAAGAGATGATGACATCGAATGATCCCAATAAGGGTTGAAAGTTACTGAAATCCAATTCTGGATTAAAGAAAGCAACAAGATCTTAGAGGATTCATTATTGATGAATCTTTGCCTTGTGTCTACCAAAGGTTAGTGGGAGCACCAATGTTTTCCAAATGATATATGTTCGGCAGCATATGGAAAATAGTTTTTGATCATACAGTTAGATAAGATCAGGTTAAATGAAATTCTCCAATGATTGACTTCAAGTAGAAACCTATGTTCTAGGGAACAAGATCCACTCATGTAGATCCAAAGGTTGCTTGGTCCTATTCAATCGTACTTAGAGTGACATTGTATTGAAAAATACAAGTCAGAACAATTCAAGTTCAGAATTGTTGCCTATGTCACATGTCTTAATGTCTCCAGGTTAACATGTTTGGAGCATGTGAAGAGATTAATCTTGTGAATTTATACCATATGATTTAGTGATGGAACAATCACATATGCCATAATATGTACAATAATTGATACTGCCAGGATATAATTTATTATAGGCAGATATCAATTATTTCCAGGAGCACTACAAGTGATGCAGTCGGAACTATCATCTTCTACTTCGACAAATACAAATGATATATACCAGGAATAAGAAGAGGAAGGTATACTTGTTATGGTGGGATACATAATAGTAATCCTTAGATCAATTGGATTTAGTATCACAGTTAGGAAAAGGAGATGAGCGAGTCAAACTCATAAAAGCTAGTGATAGCCATACCTATAAATACCGAGTACGTTGAAGCTTCTAAGGCAGCTAAGAAGCAGTTATAAATCACAATGATTTGTTCCAGTTCTTTGATTCTCACCTAGTGAGAAAAGTATTATCATAATGAGAATTATGATAGTCTTACTAACCAAGTTGTCAAGTTACGACAATGGACAATATGATCTACTTGGGGATACCTTATCTTGAGAAGGTTTTACTCAAGAAGATGAGGTCGCATATAGCAGATATGCCACACAACAAAAATGTGGAAGGCCTAGTAGTTAAAGTCATTACTCAGTAGAAGCATGGTATTTATCATGTGGGTTGCTAACAAGTTGAGTTAGCAAGTTGGCTCTAGTGAAAGTGGGAGTGTTGAAATAGTGGGTGCCCTAGACCCAACTATGTAGTACTTTTGATTACTGTATCATGTGTATAGTCAGATATTCATGATGATATCTTACCATTATAGTGAAAACTTTTTTGCATCCACTATAATAATGGTAATGTCCAAAGGTTAATTGTCGTGTCAAGAGGATATAGCAGGTCCCAGGCTATAATGAGAACCTTGAGATATAATGACATTGATATTAAATATATGTTCTATAGTCTAGATACATCTTACTGACTGGACACAGTAGATGTCTGACAATCAGGTGCTGGGGGGCTTATAAGCATTGAGACTTCTTCTCATGAAGTTCGCACTTGGTGATCTCTAGTAGTGAGATTATGAGGACAGACCCGTCAATAGAAACACCACATGTTTTGGGTGTCATTGATTGTTCCTATCTATGGACATGTGAATTGGTCTCCTGAATTGAGACCATTACCAATGTATACCATTTAATTGCGTACTTTGATACAAGGCGAAAACCATTGTAGTAATTTCTTGGTGAGGTAGTTTGTGTTGGGTGTGTCGTTAGTGGTATGACGTTGGTTTAATGGTCATGATAGGATTTTTTTCTTCCATGTTTAGGAAGTTCTATATCTCAGGCCTGGTTGATCATGATGGTGCCGCCTTCATAAGTCTTTGGTCAAAGTAGTAGAAAGGAAAATCCATCTAGATAGATCAACAAATAATAAAGAAAGATAAGGACGATGACACAAGAGTGTGTCCTACTTTATGAGATATTTAATGAAAAAGAGACTATAGTACACGGTCAGTGTTCATAGGTTGGTAGTCATTGTTATGACTATTCTTATCTCTTTAGGGGCCATGACGGGTTCCTAGACCCCGCTCTTGGTCTGTGGATTTTATTCACTACTATTAAGATAAGGGCCTAGAGGGACACACACAACAATGTATTCAAGAATCCACACCTATTCAGTTGAATAGGTATATGGACATAGTGGGCCCCGCCACGGGGTCCGAGCGTTGTCCAAGTTGTCGATCACCAAAATAATTAAATAAATTCATTAATATTCACATTAGGAATATTTGGGATTGAATTTATTTAATGGATTTATGAGTTTAGTAAATACAAGAAAAATGTTAATTGAACGAATATTATTTAATATTCAAGGTTCGTTTAATATTAAGTGGGACAACGAGTCAAGTTAAATGGATCGGTTTTATCACATAATATATTACTTATATATTACAAGTATGTGATAAAATATTAAATAATATTGTCGTAGTTTAGTCCATCGAAATTATTTATTTAAAGAACGTTGATATTAACGGGGGTCGGGGAACCCTACCGGGTATTTATCAACGTATTTATAAATAATAGAGGATACTCTCTCTCTTTGGTGTGCATATCACTATTCATTCATTTATGGAATGAATAATTAAGAGCATCTCTATCCTCCCACTTCCTATAGAGAGAAGCTGATGATCCAAGAGCTCGGATCAAGTTCTTCTTCACACATCGTAAGATCAACGATGCGGTGATCGTAGGGACGTCGAAGAAATCATTGAATCGCCACGCTATAACTCGGAGTTCGACGATCAGCATTCCTGCGGATTTTTGGAGCACGTGTATATGATCTAGAGGGATCCTGATTTGGATCCTTCAAGCGACGATCGCCATCAGCTAGCGGCAGTCGACAACGGCTTTGGATTTGAAACGGGTACGTTTTCATTTTAATTTTGTGCTCTTAATAATCTACGCGAGATCCTCGGGCCTCTCCGGGGCTCAGATCATCGGTGACGACAAGTTTTGTCGTCCCACTAATGAAATTTTTTTAAAATCCCCAGCCCACCGGCTTCCGCTGCGGGCCCCGGAAGCCTCATAGAACCTACATGCAAACGGGCCAACCTAATTACTTCTTATTTTTCTTATTTTTTTTAATGAAAATAATATTTATATCATTTTATTAGGTTGGTTTTGTTTATAATAAAAACAATAATTAAAAAATGTTAACAAAATAATTTTTATTTTATAAATAAGTTCTATAATGTAGAAATTGCAATACAATTCACAATACAATATATATATATATATATATATATATATAATTTAAAAATATACATTATGTAGATAAAATTTTGACCCATAACATTACTTGAATTATGATTATATAAAAATATGGAAGCTCATAATAATTCACAAAATCCCTAAAGAGTAGGGCAGTAGGTGTACCAGATTAAGTATTAAAAAATCCAGTTTCACATTCACAAAATCTTGGCCTCACCTCACTCATGTTTTCCCAAGATATGTGACCTAACCTTCTATTTCCCCTCACCACTTTGTAGCTCCTTCACTATGGATAAAGGTGATCCCTCTTATTATCTTGATGGATGAGCATTGATGACTGACCATGTTATAGGAAAGACAATAAATGTTGAATGGTGCGCTAAATATAATATATGGATGAGAGATATCTATGGGAAATATTTATACACCAAGAACACTTTCCATCATATGTAAACATTGATGGGAATTAATTTATCCACATATTGAAAATATTGTTAAAAATATTGAAATTAATAATAATTGATGAATTGAAATCAATATGGTAACTAATTGATTCATATATGTTTTAATCAACACAATTAACAACATTTTACAAGAAATTTAATGAGATATTTGGGGTAAACCTACCTCGAGGGAGTTGCATTTGCTCCCTTTATCATCTTATAATCTGTGTACCTCAAATCATGTGCCAAAATGGGATCTGTAGAGGCTCTTTTTCAATTTATCAATAGACACGTGTAATGGGCTAGGGTTAGGCTAAGAGCCTAAAATAAACTAACTATAGTGTTCAATAAAACATGGCATCCTGAGAAGCCTGACACAAATGTTATTCAAATCAGAGTTATGTTTTATAGGAAACATGAGTAAACATGTTTCATATGAATTTATTAATTAAATATATATTTAAATTAATTTAATAACATGAAAAAAAATTCAATACCCAAAAAAACTCAACAAATTTTGACACTGAGGTAAATGATGAAATTCAGGACTAATGATTTGTTTTGAAGGATTTTCCAAAATCAACATTCTAGATATTTACGCATTTTATTTAAAATATGAAAATCACATGAATGAACATTTTAAAATAATTAATTATTTAAATTTATGATTGTGTCAAAATTCAAAACACTCATAATACATACAAAATGCCGAACCTAGGTTAACAACCCCATCCTATGATCATCCAAAGTGTTAGTTTTATTAGCATATCTACTAGGTTAAATTACATTTCAAATAAAACTATCAACATGTGAGAGTGTGTGAATATGTTTTTTCCGGGTTTTGGTTATTCCTATGGTTTTAATTTGTTTTGAAGTGCCGTGATGGTGACACCATAGTTGTTATTGTCAATCATGTTTCTTTCTAGATGTTGGTTGCTTCTCTTCAAGATGAGTGGCAAGAGGGAATATGATCTGATGAACAGTAAGGATCTTTATCCAACATTTTTAAAATCATTGTTCAGACATAAATTCAAGAGATGACCAACGAGGACCATAATGATGATTGGGTGCTATAGAAAAAGGTAGTGAATACTTCGATGTTCAACTTTGCAGAAGGTGGAGTTTTAAGGTTTAAAACCCAAATATGTGTCCCTTAAACACCAGAGCTGAATATGGAGATTTTGGATGATGCGTATAGCTCATTCTTCTCTATTAATATGGGAAGCACTAAGATGTATAGAAATATGATGAAAAACTTGTGGTGGGAAAAATGAAGAGGGAGACTATGGAATTTGTGTCTCAATGCATGTTAGACTAGAAAGTAGGGTGAAAGATATAAGTGCAATGGTATAATTCAACATTTTCCCATACCGGTATGGAGATAAGAAAAAATAATCATGGATTTTATCCTAAGACACCGTAGTATGACTAATGGTAACAATTTCATTTGTGTGGTAGTCAGTCACTTTACAAAGTTCACACATTTCATTTCTATTGAGGAATATTTCCCTCTTGACCAACTCACTATGATATACATATTTGATGTGTTAAAATTGCATGGAGTTACACTCTCTATATAATCTAATTTTGATCTGAGGTTTACCTGATGGTTCTGGAGAAGCCTTCAGAAAGGGTTGGGTATAAAACACTATTTCAGCATTACTTATCACCCTCAGGAGGATGGTCAGTCTAGTAGAACCATCCAAACTCTAGTAGAAATGTTGAGATCCTTTTCAATTGATTTACATGTATGTTACCATTAACACCTTCACTACATAAAGTTCTCATATAATAACAGCTTCCATCGTAGCATTCATATAAAACCATATTAGGCTTTGTATGTGATGTAGTGTCGAATTTGGATATTCTAAGATGACAACGTTGGAGAATGGATTCTGATCAGACATGATATTTTCCATGACATGATAGAGAAGTTTCAAACCATTAAGCATCACATGAAATCCGTGAGAATTCGATAGAAGTTCCATGTAGATAATCATTAGAGAGATCATTATTTTGATGTTAGAGATAATTTGTTCCTCTACATATACCCATGGAAGATAGTCACAAGGTTTGGAAAAAATTTAAATCTTAGTTCCAGATACATCAGCCCTAATGAGATCCTTTATTGCATCGAAGCGGTGGCTTACTGATTAGCACTCCCACCTAACCTACCTGCAGCACATGATGTGATCCATGTATCCCTCTTAAGAAAGTACATACCAGAACCCCCACATGTACTGAATTTAGTGGTGATACCATTGGGAAAAGACCTTTCATATGCATATCGACCAGTAAATATATTAGATCACAGAGAAAATGTTCTATGAAATAAGACAACTCACCTGGTCAAAGTGTTATAGAGAAACCAAAAGATTAAAGTAGCAACATGGGAACTAGAAGTGGAGATGAAAGAAAAAATACCATCAGTTGTTTTCACCTTATCATGTAATAGAAAATTTCAAGTGTGAAATTCTTTATGGGGGGAATAATGAAAGACCCTTTGATTTTAATAGAGAAAACTGTGTTTAATATCTTATGAGACATGAAATACCGAACCAAAATGAACCATTATTGTTTAAATAAGACCATTATGAACTAGTTATTAAAATGGAAAGTATGAATAGGATCAACTACTTTATGGAATATATATAAATATAATACCCAATATAAATGTATTTTTAAACAGAGGAATAAGTTCTCGGTTTTTAATAAAAACATTTATTCTAAAAATAATTTTTAATTTTATTAAAGAGAAAATACAATAATTAATTTTTTGAGGATTTAGAAATTTTATAGATGAAATAAACATAATTTATAAAATAAGTATTTCAACATTAACTTAGAGAAAAATTTCAGGATTTTTGGAAAATATTGGTTTTTCTATGAAAAATGAAAGTAAATTTTTTTATAAAATTGTGATTTATTTTTTAAAAAATAATCCACATTTCTTTCTTAAATATTATTTTAAATTATAATAATTATTATTTAGTTTTATTTAATAAAATTAATTTCATTTAAATCATCTTTTTACTAGATTTTAGTAAATGTTTTTTTGGGGGGTTTAAAACACTTTTATTCTAAAAACAGCTTTAAAGAGCATAATGTTTCACCATATTTAAATAATTGAAAAAAGACCTACTGAAAAAATGATTTAAATTAAATTAATATTATATATTTATTAATTTAAATCCATTTAATCATGATTACTTGTGATATAGATAATATGAGATCATCTTTTCTTAAAAAATTCATTTCTTAAAAACCTGTTTTTTTTGTCAATTATGCAAGATTATTTTTAAATTACATTATGCCACAATTGTAATATGATTGTTGAAAAATGAATTAAATATTTAGAATCATCATAATTTTTATTATCTAATAAGTTCATCTTAAATTTTTACCATAATGAATAGTGACAACAACAAAAATTATTTATCATATTTAAGGTAAAAACGGGTTTATCAGGGATTTAAAATAAACATATAAGCGTTAAAAATGATCCAAAACATATATAATTACCATTTTATTGTAATAGATTGACATTATATCTTCTAAGGTTCAATAATGATCCATTTAGGATCCTTTTGTCATGATAAAACCATTACTTTATTTTATTATTTTCAAAAATTACGGATGTGTCCTCTCCTCCACTAAGGCAACACACTCTCCTAGCAGTTGAACACTTAGAAAAGCCATTGGATTTCTCAATACCTATCTAAATCACTTCCTTAATTATCTCCCCCCATCCAAGATGACTATAATATGATCAGAAATCTACCCTAGTATGGATTTTGTTGAAAATATAATGTTGTCTGAAGAAGAGGTAACGTCCTTAAACAAGCATTTTGTTTTATTAATTATTTCACCTACATTATATCATAATAAATAATGATGATATAATATCCAAATTAACATATAATTATATGTTTCTATGTTATGTGAATGACTTACATCCATCTCCTCCTCCCTCAAAAGGGATACATAATCATTGATCTTGTGTATGAATGACCACTTCCCCGCAAATCGATATAATTTGTTTTGCATCACTGCTTATCATGGATGGAAATAATGTAGTTTTTAATGTTTAAATATTATATTTATGTTATAATTATACATATTTAATTACAATATAAACTACACATTCTTACTTTCCAATCTATAGGGAATATGATAATATCGCTCATGTGTAAGGTGGAATACCGTCTCTTGAAGCGATGTGATTCATTTTTCACATGTGCATTATATAGATGGTAGTAAGGATCAAATTAGTGACATAATAATAAATATGTAAAATAAATATATCATATAATTTGTTACTTTACCTTCCATTGAATAAATCATAGTCCTTTGTGTAAACGGAGGACTATCATCATGCGAAGCGATATGATTCATTTTTATTACTGAATCACGTGGATGGTATGTGAAAGGGTACTTAAAAGAAATAATGTGTTATTAATGATATTATTATAAAAATATAATGATAAAATAATATTTATCTTCTTTCTATCATGATCAACGAAAAATTGAATTGTTTGATACTCATGCGTACATAAAACATATTTTTTTGATAATTGTAACGTAGATATTTTATCATAAAAATAATTAATGGTTAGTTTAAAATGTAAAATTTAAGTATAAAAATGATAATTATTTCATTATTACTATTATTGGTATGATTAAATAATAATCTCTTTGATTATAGTCAACTTACCGATGTGGTTTTCGTAATATAAATCATTTATTTTTAAAACGTCTGACATAAAATTATTTGGTTATGTACTTGAATAAGGAATAGTGAAAAATGAAATAAAAGTAATAATAAAAATGAAATATTATCTTGAGGGAGTAAATAATTAACATGATTTTATTATTTAGGAAGATAAATAGCATACATTACAAATTAGTCTTGAGGTAAGGGATCTCTCCAAACCACCCTTTCCTTTAGGTTATAAACATTCTCTCTCTAACACACTTTTTCTCTCCATTTAATTGTTGGATTGGTGTAGCCCGATACGGTTGGGTAAAATTCTTGTGGCCCATAACTGACAGGTACTATAGCAGTGCGGACTTCAGAGTCAACTATACTGTTGCACTTTTGACTTCCAGCCAGTAGCCACTATATCCCTTTTGACAAAGGTTGTCGCATTTCACTATAGTGACGTGGACTTCCTATTCGGAACAACAGATCGTCTTCTCCATATGTATCCCATTTCGGGCAAGGGTTTCTTACCTGAAAAAGCTTTATAATTTGTGCTCCCGAAATAGTGAAGTTCTTCCTCTCCGTGGACGTAAGGATTATTCCCAAACCACATAAATTTGTGTGTCCTGTGTGGTTTCTTTTCTTCTGCATTTTCATTCTGTATCTCGTTTCTGTCATTGCGACTCCTGATGCTTCCACAACAACTGGTATCAGAGATTGAGTTTGAAATTCTCCAACGATGGCTATGGATGAAGGCAAAGTGAATATCGATCGCTTCGATGGAACTGATTTCAGTTTCTGGAGGATGAAGATCGAGGATTATCTTTATCAAAAAAAGATGCATTTGTCGCTTCTGGGTGTGAAGCCAACGGACATGAAGCTGTCAAAGTTGGAGCTACTTGATAGACAGGTTTTGGGTGTTGTGCGTCAGACATTGGAAAAAAATGTGGCGTTCAACATCAGAGTGGAGAAGACGATGATTGGACTGATGAAAGCTCTCGCCAATATGTACGAGAAGCCTTCTATAGCTAATAATATACACTTGATGTGACAACTGTTCTACCTGAAAATGGTTGAAGTGATAGTTTCCGCAGATCATATCAATGAATTCAATACCATCATAAGTCAGTTGAAATCGGTGGACATTGATCTTGGTGATGAGGTATGTGCGCTGGTTTTACTATCTTCGTTACCTAATAGTTGGGAAGAAATTTTAATAGTTATGAGTAGTACTTCGAGGAATACAATGTGTTCTCTAAAATATGTATGAGACCTAATCCTCAGAGAGGATATGCGAAGAAGAGAATCAGGTGGATTCTTTGGTTGTGCTCTAAACATTGAAGGAAGAGGAAGATATGTGCAGTGGGACAATCGCAGAGGACGATCGAAGTCAAGATGAAAGATTGGAGATAGGGAAAAGGGACCTGGTCCATCCTACTAGACTTGCGAGAAGAAAAGACATGTCAAAGAGTGTAGAGAAAATCGAAAGGGCCCTGAAACCAGTGGAGAAAACACAATGTTTGAAGGAACTAATGACGTGTTGTTGTTGAGTGTGGATAGTCCTATGGAGTCTTGGATTTTAGACTCAGGGGCGTCTTTCCATTATACATTGGAGAAAAAATTCTTGGAAAATTATGTTTCTGAAAATTTTGGCAAGGTACATCTTGCTGATGATGAGCCCTTGCAGATTGTGGGGAATGGAGATGCTTGGATCAAGACCAATAGTGGGAGCTTGCTGGTTCTAGAAAACGTGATGTACATCCCTGGTTTAAGAAGAAACCATATTTCTATTGGACAACTTAATGATGCATGGTTGAGTACCACGTTCACTAGTGGTGCATGGAAAATCACCAAAGGAGTTATGGTCATAGCTCGGGGAGCAATGAATGGTACCCTATACAACATGACAGAAACTTTCATGGACATGGATACATCACTCAAAGCTGTATGAGATTCACAACTGTGGCACAACAGGCTGGGCCACATGAGTGAGAAGGGGATGAAGGTGCTGGAAACAAAAGGGCTGCTACCGGAGCTGATGTCCATGGAAGTTGGATTTTGTGAAGATTGTACCTTCGAAAAGCAGAAGGTGTATTTTGCAAAAGGTGGAAGAACACCAATGGCTGGGAAGCTTAACCTGGTGCACACTAATGTTTGGGGGCCTACAACAGTACATTCCCTTAGAGGGTCACAATACTATGTTACATTCATCGATGACTCAAAAAAGAAGGTATGGATTTACTTTCTGAAAAGTAAATATGATGTGTTTAAAATGTTTCAGAAGAGGAAGGTCATGGTGGATAATGAGTCAGGATCTAAGCTAAAATGCTTGAGGTTTGAAAATGGTTGAGAGTATGGCAGTCAAGATTTCATATAATTCTGATCTGATAATGGAATTCGGTGGGAGAAGACTATCCCACGAACACCACAGCAGAATGGTGTAGCTGAAAGGATGAATAGGGAGTTGAATGAATGTACTAGAAGCATGAGGTTACAGTTGAGGTTGCCCAAAACCCTCTGGGTGGATGCAAAGAACATGACATCATATCTCATCAACAAGAGTCTATCTGTTCCAATGGAAGAACATCTACCTGAGGAGCTCTGGTCTAGTAAGAATGAGAGACTCACATTTACGAGTCTTTGGTTATTTGGTATATGTACATGTTGATGATACTGCAAGGGACAAGATTGATGTGAATTACAAAATATTTTTATTGGTTATGGTGTTGAGGAGTTTGGTTATCGCTTCTAGGATGATCTTAATAAGATGGTCATCAGGAGCCAGAATGTTATATTCAATGAAGGTGTCATGTACAAAGATCGTCTTACAGCTGAAGATGAAAATGTCAACTATACTGTTGCACTTTTGACTTCTAGTCGGCAGTCACTGTAGCACTTTTGACAAAGGTGGTCACCTTTCACTGTAGCAACGCGGACTTCCTGTTCGAAACAGTGGATCATATTATCAATATGTAGCCCATTTCGAGCTAGGGTTTCTTACCTAAAAAACTTTGTAATTTTTGCTCCCAAAATAGTGAATTTCTGCATCTCCATGTACATAGGGATTACTCCTGAATCATGTAAATATGTGTCCCGTGTCATTTCTTTTCTTCTGCATTTTATTTCTGTATCTTGTTTTTGTCATTGAAACACCTGACGCTTCCACAACATTAATGATATATAAGTCTTATAAATTATATATATATTTATCTCACATATATACATAGCTTATTATACATTACATTGATGGGGAAATACTTTATTTATGATCATTTTTCAATTGCCTCCATTCTGGAATTTCCATTGATTAAGATTTCTAACAAGATTATTAAACCATTTTTCTTTCCATGGGTAATTATTAGGTTAGGCATTGGGATTTAATCCTTGATGTGAAACACATATATCATAAACATTTTATTATGGATGCACCCATATAGTACTCCAATGCATTGGGTAAAGATTCAGTCTCATTAGGTGTCATGTATGGGATTAGGGAGTAATCTTAATCCCATTTTGGGACTTTGTCCACAATGCGATATTGTATATGAAATTATCCTTGACTCATGTTTTTATCATGTTATATGTTTCTTCCACATTTCCTATGACTCCAGGATCTTATTATACCTCGTTCTTCATGTTACTCATCCATGTGATTCCTCATGATCCCTCTCTTTTATGATATAATGTGACACCTTTGACTCACATGTTATGTTTCTTAGTCGTGTTTGTTCCCTTAATGGGTTTTGTTAGCTCACACATTTATTTATGTATCCCATAGGTTATCTCGTGTACTTTTAAGAACTCATTATGAAGAATAAAATAAGGATTCCATGATTTATGTTCCTTTTGACATAATATGAACCTAATCACCCAAAGACACTATGCCTCATGGTCTTTGGGATTGTAATTGGTCGATATTTTTTAATAAAACTCATGCAATAATATGTGTAAAAGAATTGGGTCACGAGAAATATCCCCTAACAAGTTCATCACCAATGAGACCATCAATAAAATTTCATTGGAAAATAAGATACAATCTTTGTAGCATCTAGAGAATAACTTTTCCATAAGGAAAATTGGATACGGTCATCTGATCTTTGAATTCATCAATGAAAATGATAAATTAAACAGAATTTTATGGAAACTATGATCTTTTTTATAATCATCTCATTCTAGTGGAGGATCTAATAGATGATGGGAATGATTATAATATCAATTTCTCCAAATCATTATTTCAGGTTTGAATTTTAGGCATCCCATTTTATAAAAGATTGAAATGAATTATGTAGGATATTAGAGGTTTTATTAGGGAACGTGTGGAGTGGGATCACTTAGATTGCATTATTTGGTTGTTGTTTGTGTAGATCAATGCTTTTGTTAACGTCTCACAACCACTTTTGAGGGCCACATTCATTTTCATGGAAGACTCAAATGATTTTATCTAATTTTTTATATGAAAAACTACCTATATTTTGTTTCTTCAATGGATACATTAGTCATATAGAGAAAGATTGTGTCCCTAATTTGGTGGATGAATAGATTAATATTTTCATGTATTATGGTCCATAGATTTGGGAAAAACCGTTTGAGGTGTTTTGTAAAGGAGGTGAAGAGACAAATGGATACAGATGAACTTTTATCGAAGGCTGTATGCATGAAATATGTTACTGATCAAAATAAATTCATTATGTTGGGATGAAAAAATTATTTTATAAACCAAAAAATTAATACGTAGCCAGGGGATTTAGATATTTCAGCTTCCCAAATTGTTTCTAGTGGTTTCGGGAAGACCTTTTGATGACCATGTTAAATTTCCCACGGTGATCACCAACACTGTGACATGATTTCCTACAACTATTGAGGGCAACCCAATAATTCCTTCTAATCGAAGAAGGACATGTTATGATGCTCCTGGCTAGGTGATCACTCCGAGTTTTGATCCTCATTTTTTCTCCTCCAAGTCAGGTGTGAATCAGAATGAGACTATGACAGATAGCCTAAAAAGGCATCAGATATGAAGGATGATAGATCGAGGGGATCTCAGTAATGCAACCCAGCTACTCTAAAATAATTATAGAGGCTCCAAATGATATTGAGTTATACTCTAAAAGGTGTAAAATAGTGGGGGATGGATCCATTATTGATTATATAGAAAAAGAGTCCAAGGTGATCCACACCCTTCCATCCCAAAGAAAATCTTAAGCTTGAACCGTCATGAACTAGGAAACCCACTATAGAATAGATGCTCCGACGTCAAAGTATGAAAGTGGACCTAATATCATTTTATGTCTAAAAACATATTGTATAATAATGACATGTGTAGTTTTAATACAATTTTTTTTCCATGGGTGACTTTTGGTTTCCCGAAATGGCCACTCTAGTGGTTTGTGCCTTCTCTGGAGGGAGGATATGGATTTTAGGGTAAAGAGTTTCTCTTTTAATCACGTTGCTTCCTATATTCAACACCATGAGTCCCTTACATGTGGGTTTGTGGGTTTATATGAGTGCCCTTCATATAAGGATAAATGACTATCTTGATAGATTCTCTTGTCATTGTAGTACATTCTACTTGGGCTCTTCTAATATGTGGGGACACTAATGATATAATGTACCAGAATGGAAAGTGAGGGGGTGACCAAAGGTCATGTTCTTTCAATTTACTACAATTAGACTAGACTACAAGTATTTCTTATCTAGGATACACAATCAACACCTTTACCTATTTTCAAGGGAATAATGTACTCACATAGTATAGAATTTTTACAGATTTTTATGTTCGATCGAATGTATCAGGCTATTTATGTTTACCTTGGTGTCCTACATTTCTCTCTTTTTATCAGATCACTTCCTCATCCACATTAACATTTTTAGGGTCCACAGACCCTAGATATGAGACTATCTTTAGGACTGAATGTTTATGGAATAATGAGGTAGATTTTGAGGAGATTATCCATTCGCTTCAGACATTGTGGTAGTTTGATGTCAAGAATAAAATCTTTCTTCTAGATTCTATGATAAAAAAAGATAAAGTGATAATACAATACACCACCCTGACATCCAATGTGATTCCATTGAATGTGGGTAAATGAGAACTACTCTCACCCACCTATGATGTAGTGTTATCCAGAATATTAACCCCATAAGAATATTTTGATGTGACCCTAAAATAAATAAATACTCATGGTTAATGCGTGCACATGTTGGCTATGTTAAAGAAGGTGATTCCAATATGTTTTACTTCAAAAATTATTTTTTGAAATTCCATAAGAATAATATCTCTCTTATCTTTACTCTTGATGGTGGAGTTTCATCAAATGATAAGGTGACTCAAGATCTTATCCTTCATTTTTTCTATGATCTTTATTCAGCTTGGGAATCTACTATCTCTTTGGATATCACTTCTTGTATTAAATAGTGGTCCTTCCAAGGACATGTGGCTCCATCGCAACCATTAACACGTACGTTTCCAGCTCTCCAGATTCTCTCATCCTCCAATCTTCCATCCTTCCTTCTATGCTTCCCATTCATAATTTTACTCTAAAAATACCGATTCATATTCTTTATCGATTTCCTCCCAACATGCTTGTTCTCCTCCCTCAATTCCCTCAAAACCATCCAATAGCTTCATTACATGCATCCTCTAATCTGTCTTCCTCTCAAATACCAACATACCATTTCTAATTTTCATCGAAAGCTATATATTCTTCATCCACTTTGATTTTCTTGGTAAATACATATTCATCCTCAACAAATCACCGCTTACCCTACCTAATTCCTCTAAAAATACCAAATTCATCCCAAGGTAATTTCATAATTCAATTCTATTTCCTTCACAATATTACTAATGCCATAGTGTCATGGTGAATAACAAAACCAAAAAATCAAAATTCAAAACCACATATATATAACATCAAAAACTACTGACCAAAGAATGTAGTTTCCATTCTTGATCTTCCCTAAAATGTAAAATCATGATATCATCCCATAAAAATCACAATAACCAAGCCAATGGTAAAATGACTATCACGTGTCCATAGGAAGTTGCTGTGAAAATTTATAGCATGCTCTATCAACCTAGAAATACAGGTTAGATCTATATTAATGGAGGTTCAAAATCTCTAAATTAATAAAGAAAAATAAAACACAAATACATAAATGGAAAGCTTATTTTTTAACGACCTGTTTAAACTCTTTGAGTTGGTATTGTATTTTTTGAAAATATAAGTTGATATCTGTCCAAAATGGATTTCATAATTAATGGAATCTGTTAAATAATGTAAAGTGGCGATTTGAAAATATTTTTAAGGTTTCCCAAGTTTCATTGTTAAATATACATGTTTGAGATGGTCAAAGAAGTGTTTTAAAGTTGTTCTATTAGAGTTTTTCTCAACAAAAAAGTTTCTTTTTATTGATTGGAGGTGTAGGATCCAAAAGAAAGAAGTTTGGAAGTAATATGAAAGTGGAGATAATTCAAGGAGGCTGGTTGTAACACCCAAAGGTTTTGAAAATAAATATAGAATGAATGAAACACTGAGTCCCTAGAAATCAACGCATTTTATAATTTAGTTGTTAAACACAACTTTTAATCTACTATGTTTTGAATTTTGAAAAACGGTCATCCGGAGTTGCGGTCAACAAATTGTTTGGAGTCTGATAAAACCAACTTGATTTTTTGGTGAATAGTAGAATACCCTTATGAATAGTAATATGGCCCTTATTAATAGTAAATAATAATATTATTTTATTTTCTTAAGGATATAAGATAATGACATCTTTAAATTTTCAAAGTGATATAAAATTAGTTATAGATGTAAAATTGTTAATTTTTGAATAAGGTATGATTTTATTTAAAAATTAAATTAATCATATTTACAAAATTATTCTCAAAAAATGGAGTACATTTTTTGAATTCTACACATTGAAAAATGATTAGTGTGAATTTTTTGGATTTTTCGAATATTCTGGATTTTTTTATGAATAGTGAAATATGGTAAAATACCGTATAAACAAATTATCAGTTAAATATACTATTAATGACATCATAAGTGATGTAATCCCACTTGGTTTGAACTCAAATGCACTTATTACTATTATGGGTCACATGAATCAACATTATTGGTTGTCTTGAGGGAAATTATAAAATAATGAATAAAATAATCAAAATTCACTCCTCCTCCACTATAAACCCCTGCTCACTCTCTCTCCTCTTCACTCCTCTCAAGCCTTGTGTCTTGTCTATGTTCTTCCCAAATACCCTTCCATATTCACTCTCCACGTTCAGGAGCCTTTGGTCTTTCCAAAATACCAAAACTCATTCCCTTAAATAAGTTCTCAAGAATGTTATTTCAAGAGGTAAAACATCTTTCTTTTTCATTTAGTTTCATTTCAATTTATGTTCTTTCTTATTCACTTCTAACATCCTATGAACAATTTGTCATTATAACTCCAGTATCATCATTATACTACAATTATATCATATCAATGTAATAACCATTTTCAATCTTCTTACTCTCCCTCTCTCTCTTTTATGAATGAAAACATTGTCCTTGAGGTTCCAATTTACAACCTTCATGGACGACGAAGTTTTATTCTTCATTTTCTCTTTAATTACTAGTCATGAAACCATTTTAATGGTTGAAAAAGACTATAATATATGTATTATAACCTACTTAATATTTAGGAATCAGTATATGTACAATTTATTAATTTATATGACAAAACTAGCTCATAATATTCCAAATACCACCAAATAATCTGAGTGGTTGTCATTAATATTTCACATAATGATTCATCCTCATGCCATATAAACAAATGATATAAATTACTGTTAACACCTATTAATGTTCATAAATAATATTTCAATTCAATTCTAGAGATTTAAATCCATTCCACATGAACTCCATTACTAAAAAACAAGTAAACCGATTATGAAAATAAAAAAATGAATACTTAAAAACAACAAAATTCAATATTATAACTTATCAATAAGGACATAAATGAACAAAACAAAGTTATCTATATATAGAAAAATTTAAGATATATAAAGATCATAAGATTATAAAATATATCTTCTCATATAAATAAATTAACATGAGGCAAAGGAAATGGCTCGAACTAATCAAGAATTATGATTGTACTGTACACTATCACAAAAGAAAGGAAAACAAGGTAAGTTGATGCATTGAGCAGGAAGGATCGTGGAGTTCTCAACGAAATGAGGATTGACAAGGATTCTTTGTATATGGATCTAGTGAGGATGAATATGGGAATTATCAAAGAAGGTTAAACATCACTAATTTTTCATTTGGTTTCCCAACCATCTTTATTAGAAATGATTAAATGTTCACAGCCTGAAAACGAGAAACTTCAAAAGAAAATTAATGTTGTGAAAGATGGGAATATGGATGACTTTGTGGTGGTATTTATTGATGATATCTTGGTATACTCCAAAATCTACAAAGATCATGAAAATCACTTGCACACTATCCTGAAGACTCTTAGAATAAATTAATTATATGGGAACTTTAGCGAATGTAAATTTTGGCTTCAATCAGTTTCCTTTCTTGCCCACATTGCCTCTAAGGATAGAATATATGTTGATCCTATGAAGACAAGGGTGTGAATGAATGGCCTACTCCAATGAACATAAATGAGGTATGTAATTTTATTGGTTTAGCATGTTATTATCGGCGTTTCGTTCAGAACTTCACCCGTTTAGCCATCCCAAAGACCAAGCTTACATGTAAAGTGGTTAAGTTCGTATGGACAAAAAAATGTGAGGATTGTTTCGAAGAATTGAAGAGGAGATCAGTAAATTCTCTGATTGTATCTCTACCATCGGGGAATGATGGTTTTGTGATCTATAGCGATGCATCAAAGAAATAACTTTGTTGTGTATTTATGCAGAATGATAGAGGTATTTCCTATGCATAAAGGCAGTTAAAAATTCATGAACAAAACTATCATACTCGTGATCTTGAGTTAGCAGCTATGATATTTTCTCTGAAGATATGGAGACATTATCTATATAGAGAAAAATGTGAGATATTTACAGATCATAAGAGTCTAAAATATATCTTCTCATATAAATAAATCAACATGAGGCAAAGGAAATGGCTCGAACTACTCAAGAATTATGACTGTACTGTACACAATCACCCAAGAGAGGCAAACAAGGTAAGCTGATGCATTAAGCAGGAAGGATTGTGGAGTTCTCAACGAAATGGGGATTGACAAGGATGCTTTGTATATGGATCTAGTGAGGATGAATATGGGAATTATCAAAGAAGGTGAAACATCACTACATTTTCATTTTGATTCCCAACCATCATTATTGGAATGGATTAAACGTTTGCAGCCTGATGATGATAACCTTCAAAAGAAAATTAATGATGTGAAAGATGGGAAGATGGATGACTTTGTGTGTGAAGATAGTGTTCTGAAATTTGGAAAGAGGCTTTGTGTTCCAGCTATACTCGAGCTACAAATAGAGTTATTAGATGATGAACATAGTTTAAATTTCTCCATACATCTTGGTAGCACTAAGATGTATAGATATTTGAAGGAACATTTCTGGTGGGATAACATGAAGAGGAAAATTGTGGATTATGTATCAATATGTTTAATTTGTCAATATGTGTAGGCCGAACGACAATGTCCTAGAGGAGTCATGCAGCCTCTACCTATTCCTACATGGAAGTGGGATGAAATCACCACGGATTTTGTCACTAGATTACCCAAAACTCCAAGAAAGAATGATTCAATATGGGTAATTGTGGATCGACTTACGAAATTTTCTCATTTCCTCGCTATAAGGGAGGATTTTCCACTGGAGTGCCTTGTAAGACTATATCAATGAAGTTGTGAGACTTCATGGAGCACCTCAATCAATTGTGTCTAATTGTGACCCACGATTTACATCAAAATTCTAGAAAATTCTTTAGAAATCTTTGGATACTGAGCTTTAATTGAGTACTGCTTACCACCCACAAACTGGTGGGAAATCGGAAAGGACGATCCAAACCTTAGAGGACGCGTTGAGATCATGTTCACTTGAATTTCAAGGTATGTGGGATCAATACTTACCTTTAGTGGAGTTTTCCTACAATAATATTTTTCATTCAAGTATTCAAATGGTGTCATATGAAGCATTGTATGAAAAGAGATGTCGTATACCAACATGTTGAGATGAAGTATGAGAAACAAAGCTTGTGGGATCAGAGCTTGTGGAGGAAACAACAAAGAATGTAACGACTATTCAATGTCATATCAAAGCATATCAAAGCAGACAAAAGAGCTATGCTGATAATCAAAGGAAGGATATAGAATTTCATGTGGGAGATCACGTTTTCTTAAATGTATCTCCATGGAAGGGCATTATAATATTTGGAAAGAATGGAAAACTGAGCCCTAGGTACATTGGGACTTTTGAAAATCTGGATAGAATTACAGTTGTTTCATAACGTTTGACTATGCCACCTAATCTATCCAATGTACGCAATGTGTTTTATGTCTCATTGCTGAAAAAGTACATGTCAGACCCAACGAATGCCCTCACTTCTGAAGGTATAGAGTTGGAACCTGACCTATCTTACTGTGAAGAGCCTATTCAGATTCTGGACACTAAAGAACAAGTGTTGATGAATTGGATGACTCGTCTGATAAAGACACATTGGAAAAACATAAAATCGAAGAGGCAACATGAGAGCCTGAGGTGATTATGACGAAGTCCTACCCAAATCTTTTTGTGAGGTAACATTATGTGAATTTCGAGGTTAAAATTTTTGTAAGGAGAGGAGAATGTAACACCCCTAGGTTTTGAAAATAAATGTTGAATGAATGAAAAACTGAGTCCCAACAAAACAACACATTTTATAATCTAGCTGTTAAACACAACTTTGCCTCTAATATGTATTGAATTTTGAAAAACAGTCATCTAGAGTTGTGATCAGTAAGTCGTTAGGAGTTTAATAGAACCAACTTAATTTTTTTATGAATAGTAGCATACCCTTCTGAATACTAATATGAATAGTAATATGACCATTAGGAATAGTAAATCATATTATTATTTTATTTTCATAAGGATATAAGATAATGACATCTTGTTTAATTTTTCAAGGTGATATAAAATGAGTTACAGTTTTAAAATTGTTAATTTTTAAATAAGGTATGATTTTACATAAAAATTAAATTAATCATATTTAGAAAATTAATTTCAAAAAATGGTGTTAATTTTTTTATTCTACACATCGAAAAATAGTTAGTGTGAATTTTTGAGATTTTATTGAAATTCTTGATTTTTTTATGAATAGTAAAATACATTAAAATATTGTATAAACAAATTATCAGTTAAATACACTATTTGTGACATCATAAGTGATGTAAGCCCACTTTTTATGAAGTCACATGAACTTATTACTATTATGGGTCACATGAATAAACACTTTTGATTGTGTTGAAGGAAATAATAAAATAATGGATAAAATAATCAAAGTTCACTCCTCTCCACCAGAAACTCCCCATCACTCCCTCTTCTCTTCATTCCTCTCAAACCTTGTTCCTTATCTACGTTCTTCCCAGATTCCCTTCCTTAGTCACTCCTCACGTTCAGGAGCTCTTGGTCTTTCCAAAAGACCAAAACCCCTTCCCTTGAGAGGGATCTCAAGGAGGTTATTTCAAGAGGTAAAACATCTTACTTTTTCATTTAGTTTCATTTCAATTAATCTTCTTTATTATTCTCTCTTAACCTTCCCTGACCAATTGATACTTATAACTCCAGTATCATCTATATACTGGAATTATACCATGCCAATGTAATATCTATTATCAATCTTCTTACTCTATCCATTTTGTTAATGAAAGCATCGTCCATGTGTTTTCAATTATAACATTCGTGGACAACGAAGTTTCGTTCTTCATTTTATCCTTAATTACTGGTCATAAAACCTTTTTTATGGTTTAACTAGACTTTAATATATGCATTATAACCTACTTAATATTCAGGAACCAATATATGTACAATGTATTATTTTTTTACAAAACTAGCTCATAATAGTCCAAATACCGTCAAATATTCTATGTGAATGTCTTTAATATTTCACCTAATGATTCATCCTCATTCCATGTAAAAAAATTATATAAATGACCATTAACACCTTTTAATTTTCATAAATAATATGTAAAATAAATTCTGGATATTTACATCCATTCCACATGAACTCCATTACTAAAAAACAAGTGAACCGATTACGAAAATCAAGAAAAATGAATACTTTGGAACAACGAAATTCAATTTTATAACTTATCAATAAGGACATAAATGAACAAAAAAATTATAATAAACTAAATAAATGTCTAATAGGTTCTTAATTTATTTATTAATGAGACTAATTTCATATTCAAGAACCATAAGGTCACGATCGGAACATTCAGACTTAAGGTAAGGGTTTTTCTACCTGAACCACCATTTTTATTCGGGTTACTATTTTTTTTACTTACCTGAATTAAATTCCTATATATTCATAATTACTCATCATATATTCTGTGATTATGTTCTATATATGTGTACCAACCAAAATCCTACTTTCATTTAAGGGGAGTTATATGTTCTAAATGGATCTTTCAAAAATTCTTCCCGAAATACAAGCCTCGTTCAAGGGAATTTCTCAAATTCTTACCTATTTTCTAGGTAACTCTATAATATATTTTTGGAAAACATTATCTTTATAAAATCACTAATTTTAATTTGAAAACACTCTCTTTCTTCACTTCTGATTTTATACAAATACTTCTCCAAAAGAACTCTTCTTTTCAAAGTAGAAGAGTATTTATCTCAAGAATTACTTGATAATTTTATAAGAGTATCTTCATCTATTTCAACACTCTTGTTTATTATTATGTATGATATAATCTCCCATATTTAATTGAATGGTTCATGATTAGTTTGACTGTGGATGTGGTATCCTAAAACCATTCACCAATTTACTCTAAATGGTTAATATTTATGCTTAATGTTCGGGGAAAGTTATTTACATTTCATATGTTAGTTTCAATATGAATGTATATGTTTTTTATGTTTATCCTTTATCATATGAGGAATGAATTGGAATTATTATGTTATGGGTGGGGCTCACTATAGACCCTTGATGCATCAGTAGGTCTCATGAGACAAATAAATGTGAACTTAGTCGAGGCCTTGCCCTTTTTGAGATATGGTTTTGGTAGAGGCCTTAATCATTTTCAAACATTTTGGCCGAGGCCTTGATGGTATATTTCAGAATGTCTAGAATATGCATTTCCCACATTATGAAGCTATAAATTGATAGTTCATGTGGTTATTCGACTAATAGAATACTCATTATGTTTTATTTTGGAAATATTTACTTTGATCATATTTCTGCCATATTATGTTCACATTTTTTATTTAAAGGCATGTGTTTTCAATTATTCACAATGTCAAAGGTTTAAGTTATCTTTTTTTGTATTTCGTACTCTTACTGAGTGTTTGAGCTCACCTCTTTGTCATGTTTCTTTTTTACATGATATGAATAAGTAAATTATAAATGACTTGAAAGCATCATCTAGGAGTCATGGATGTTTATAATGGAATAAATTAGTGTTGTATTTCTTTCTAGGATGTAATGTTGAACTCATATATGTATCTTGTTTCCATGTCTACTAAACTATTTGTTACTTCGGGATACAACTTTCTTGTAATCATGTCAATGTAATGTAATAAGGCATCGGCTTCGCGCAACTGGGGTCGGGTCTTTACACTGGTGGAGTCTAACAACATCGTAGTGCCTAGGTTTCATGACCATCATGATGCTAAAATGCACACATGTCTTAGACAATTTCATGGAGAAGATTATGCCAAGGTAGAGGTTGATTTTCATAAGGGCCATCTCACAGTAAGGGGACTGGTATAAAGAGGTAATGGATAACCAAATGGATGACCTATGTAAGGGTCGAATGTGAAATCTAGAAGTTATATAAAGGTAACTCTATAATATGGAAGCTATGTAAGGGTATTGGCATGGTTCCTTGAGCTGTGTAAATGTAATGGATGGCATGTGTAAATTTACTCTAGGAATTTTTCTAAACTTTCATAAAGTATAGAGTACAGCTCTCTAAAGAAGGTGTTTTCATCAAGCATTAGAAGTTTTATTGGGCGTAGAGTTAATTGTATCCATAGTTAAAGGATTGTGGATGATCTCAAGAAAAAAAAGTTCATAAGGGATTAACAAACCATTTTTATTGGTGTGGCAGTTTGTGAGATTTCCCATGAAAAATGACGAACCCTAATTCGGGAGTGTATCTAGCCATAGTGATTTACACGCATTGAAGCTGAATCGAAAATAATCGGCCAGGATTGACCACACTATGGAGCTCGGTGTTTTGGTATTGGGTGTCTACTAGTATGAAATGGGAATCCAACAATTTCATAGAGCTGCTCATGGTGGACTTGCATGAGATAAGTTGAACTGCATGCTGAAGGAACCCCGCATCATGGTGCCCTAACTGAAGGTTTTTTGATGGGAAAGGTATGCATCATGTTTTTACTAAGAGAATATTGAAAATAACTCGTGTCCACGGTTCCAATCATTTCAATGGGTGTTTCTATTAAAGGGGAGTGTCACCATGGTGTGCTATTAAGATAAATGGATTTGGCTGGTCATTTTTCATGGAGAAGTAAAGAACACATCGTTGCAATGGTGGTAATGTTGTGGTGATTATGAGTTGGTAAATGGAGAATTCCTTGACAATTCAGATAATTATTTAACCAATATTAAAATATCCAAAGATCATGTTTATTAAATTTAAAACATAATTCAAGCTAATTTAAATGGATTTATAATGACTTTTAAGTTGTTTAAATGATAAATCAATATCACGCTGCAATGAGAAATAAAGACAGGCCACAAAGAAGTTTTATGCATGGATATCAACAATAATTTTAGAGATCAAGGAGTTTATGGGAGTTTATGTAGGAAGTTATTCTCTGACAGTCTATATATCAAACTATGGAGGGTGCTTCATATATTAATATTTTTCCTGGTTGAAAAAATAAAAGTGGAATCTTTATGGAGTGAAAATTATGGGAATTACATGTTAAAAATTATATGGAAATATAAATCCCATATCGAGTATTTTGTCTCCCTTAAAAGAAGAATGGAAGGAAGATAAGGAGAATGACTATTATTCTTTAATGATTCATGTACATCAAATAAAGTTGGATCCTGAAACTTTCTTTAAGACTAGTATTTCAAGGAGTAAAAGAGGGTAGTTATGCAACAATGATATTTTTGTGAAGATAAAAAAAGGCATTCAAGTCGATAAAATTGGAACGGAGATCTAGATTTATTTTGGAAGAGAAAGAGGATGTTTTTTATAAAATAATTCACAATATATATTGTTGAAGGAGCAGTAATGAGGATTAACAACACATCTACCTAGAACAAGATCATTCAAGTGTTGTTGAACATAGTGGACCTACATGTCCTTAAATTGTGGAAGACGTTGACATCTATAAATCATGGGTGATCTTCCCCAAAGCAATGTGAGAAGAAGAAGAAGGGTTAGGTTAGAAGTTATCTTGACACAATGAGGGATACTAACACGTAACACCATCCAAATTCTTTGGGACATAGATAAATGTCATACATCTAATATTAAACTACCTTACCACTAGACATAATCCTTCAATGAGACAAATAACCAATTATTTTAGAAATAAATAAATTCTACAAACATTAAATAACATAAATGTATTCATGCTTATCATTAATTTAAGGTTACATGATTATCCCTTTTTCCAATATTTCATATTTATTCCTTCAAATTATTTATAAAAAAGTAGCAACGTAAGAGAATAATTAATCAAATGTATTTGATGAAAATAAATAAAGTTATCCAAATTTTTCACCTATCATAACAGTTTCACAACTCCTTCTAAGGCACCTACAAATTAGTTTCCACAACAACCATATATATGTAATAGTGTTCCTAATTATCAAATTAAAAGAAGCAAAGAGATAGCATGATAAAGGAGGTAACACATGTTCCAAGAAAAAAACTTTCATAAATCATTCATCTACCAACAAAAAACCCACTAAGAACCTATATTCATAAATATAACCAAAAAAAAACCTCATCTCATGCCTTCGAGTCATAAGAATACTGATATATCAATATTTCCAGCTTTCATGGTATCTAAACTCCCAAGGTTAAAGCTTCATGCAAAAAATCTTAAACTTTCACTTTAATGAAAAGAAGAAACTTGTATATATAGAACAATACACCAAACAAGCAACAGAGGTTCCATGAAAATAACATTCATAAAAAATAATGGATACTTGTATAAGATCATCCTAAATGAGTAAGCAACAACTAAATTTAGACCTATGTGAGGTTTTGAATGAATTCGTATCATTTCCCAACAAATAATTAAAATTCATAATGGGTCAAATAAAGTTGCCATTTCATACATACCATCACCCAATTGTCATTATAAGATAAACATCATATTTGGTCAAAATAAATTTTGATAATATACTCCAAAAATCAGAAATTCCTTTATTAGTGTTTCCATCAAAAAAACATATCATCAACATTGATCCATATCAAATTAGAGATGTAACAATCAAACTAAAAGTAGTCATCAATTGTCTATATATCTAGTTTGAAGTGTGAAACTCTCAATTTTAGGTGTCCAACTAGATATAAAGCACATATTCATTAGAAAATTACTGAAGAAGTTGTATACATATTTTATATGTATTACCCATCAATGGATAGGAGAATAAAAAAACAAGAGTTACAGGAAGTGAGAAGTATCATGGATTCATAGTTGTAGTCAAGAATAATATTAACACCCTTGATATAACAATGGATAATTTGAGAGTGACCTACAGGTAAAAATATATGATTAAATAAACATGTTATCAGAATTCAATTTGTGAACTCGGATATGGATAAATGCGAGAGAAATACGATTATTTTTGGATTCTGTCAAATCCCCTTATGCGAATTCATTACAACATGTTCCATACTAGTCTCGTAAGAAAAATCTTTAAAGAATAAATATATATAGAAATTCTATCATTTATAGAAAAAATAAATAATCCAATCAAAAATGGTTCAAAAATATACTTATAATCTCTTATGAGCCAATAAATGGACCAAACACCTTGAAGCTGAAATGATATGTCATATTTTTGGATTCATAACCATCAAGATATCGAAACCTATTGAAAATAATCATTACACAAATATAACACCTTTTAGAATTAAAGGACCAACCAAATAAACCCATAAATAATCAAATATTCCTTATTCAACAAAAACAATCATATATATAAATCAAAGATTATGAAGTTACATAGTACAGGTTACAAAAATTAAAAATACATAATAAAATTTGATAAATCAATTTATAACCTTACAAAAAAAGATAAAAGAATGTAGATTTAATAAATTTGGTATTAAAAATTTTTATAGAATGGTGGCAGATTTACCTGGGTTTTTGAAACATGTTATAATGTAGGTTCCTAAAATAAGAACCCATAAAAATCTAAGTAGACATACTGGAAAGAATAATAACTCCTATGTGGTGCTTAAAATTCTCTACATAATGAAGTGAGGGTGATATCGAAAGGGATTTTTTTATGCTAGATATATAATATTTTTATTATTGAGGTTCAAAATGATTTTATAATGCTCACCAACTTCCATAAGGGGGCGACAACTTCACACTAGTCTGTGATTTATCACATAAGAAAATGCAGGTTTCTTGAGGGAAACAAAGTAGATATCTTAGTTTCCAAAGGTAGCTTGGCGTTTTCACTGATCTTGCAACCCTACGTTCAATTGTAATTATGTGGTTTTCGGTGATGGCACTGGGCTTTAAAATTTTAGACCACCTTTAACCTTTTCTCACATGCACTGTAAATATTTAATATGATAAGGTGAGTAGGTTTATGAAAAATCCAGAAAAAATACCATTGGAATTATTTGAAATGGCTAAGGAGAAATATATTTACAACTTCAATAATAGTTTTTAATTTTGGTAAATATTCAAATGTTAATATTCATTAGTTTATATATTTTGACTGTAACAAATATATACATTAAGATATTGACGACATGTTTTGTTTTTATGGGATGTGGAGGATTGAAAACTCAAAAATATAATATGAAATTTAGAGTTTGATTATCTAAATGGAAAGTAAAACATATATACTTAACTAAAGCTTTTAAGTAATCTATATAGCTTAAAGATGCAGTGTGAGAACAAGGGTTTTTCATATTTCACTATTTATTGGGATGACCAAAGTTCTCTTCACTTATCTAAAAATTATGTTTTCCATAACTGGTTTAAGTATGTCGTTATTAGGTTATATTTCATTAAGGTAATAGTAATGAATAGGCAATCATTAATGGATAAAATTGGCAATGATGAACTAATATAAGAAGTATGTAAACAAATCTATAAATGTGTCAACCGGTATTAAGAAAAATCATACTAATGTAAGTATGTGAACAAAACCAAAAAACTAAAAATCAAAAAATAGAAAACTAGATATATAACATCAAAAACTGCTGACCAAAGCATGAAGTTTCCATTATTGATCTTCCTTCAAATGCAACATCATGATATCATCCCATCAAAATCACAATAACCAATATAGTGATAAAATGACCACCACATTTCCATAGTCATTCACTATGAAAATTTCTACCATGCTCTATCAACCTAAAAATGTAGATTAGATCTCCATTAATGGGGGTTCAAGATCACATAATGAATAGAGAAAAATAAAAAACAGACATAAATGGAAAACCACACAATGAGGGGTAGTAACACCTAAATCATATAAACATTAAATAAGATTAAAAAAAGGAATAATGGACAAAAGGAGAATAAATAGTCACAAAACACACCATACAAAGTCATAGGGTTGGAGAATAAATGAAAAACCATTAATATTAAACTACTTTACCACTAGACATCATCCTTCAAGGAAAAACCTAACCAATTATTTTAGAAACAAAAAAATTCTACAAACATTAAATAAAAGAAATTTATGAATTATTAACATAAATTCCAAGTTATAGAATCATCCCTTTTTTCCAATATTTCATATTTATTCCTTCCAATTATCTATAACAAAGCAGCATCGTAATAGCAGAATTCAGAAAGCTTATTTGATGAAAATAAATAAAATTATCCAACTTGTTCACCTACAATAATAGTTTCAAAACCCTTTCCAAGACACATAAAAATTAGTTTCCATAGAAACCATATATATGTAATAGTTTTCCTAAGTAGAAAATTAAAAAAAACAAAGTGATAGCATGATAAAGAAGGAAAACGCAAAAAAAGAAACCACACAACCATCCCCTTCCACCGGGCTAAAATCTCCACCACATCGGGCCCGACTGAAGAGTGAATTCATATGATAATAACAGCCTCTCCATCAAGAAAATGTCTTCTCAACATTTGGTTCAAAGAGGGAGTTATTGAAAGGAGGGAACAAGGTTAGAGCAACCCTTCTCCTGGGACATATTTTCATAACACCAAACCTGGGGAAATAGTGTTGTAATTTCCATATCGGAATGTATCATGGTGTGGGTGGGTTATCAAAGGTTGGATATGTATAATGAAGGAATATTTTTGGATCATGGGAAACCCTAGGCGATGTGCTTTCTCTCGGTGAAGACAGCAGCAGCCGCGTTGATCCATCCTCCCCGGGTGGGGGAGGGATCTTCGAAGTTTCAGCCAATCTCATACCCCAACCTTCTCCCTCCTTTCCCGAAGGGAGCGCTATGCCCTAAAGTTCTGGAGCTCATCGATGGTTTCCCAAACCTCCAGATATTGACAACAAAGTTCACGGAATCATCTCTGCTTCTAAAGCTCACCTTGGTTGCGTGGTTTAAGTAGAAAATGCCTTCGGTTGATTCCTCTGATCGGTTCGTCTTCAACTCATGAGATCTTCAAGAGAGGGTGACAATTTTCTTGCTTGAAAATCACCATATAATGATCCGATTTGCATTGGAGGAAGACCTCATCAGCACCTGGTCGAGGGCCCCCTGATGCTGCAGTTGTCTTCGGTTTTTTCTGCTTCGATGGCCATTCGATTTCTACAAGAAAAACGACTTCCCTTACGCTACAATCTGGGTTAGCTTCCCTAATCTTATGTTATCATTTGAAAACCCCTATATTATCAGAATGCTCGGAAACCTTATCGGTAGATATTTATGTTCGGATAGCCGCACAGAGTCGGTTTGTCACCATGTGAATCTGCGAGTCTATGTCAAGTTGGATGTTTCTAGAGTCCCCTTCGATTTTGTATGGATCACAATTGGTGAGGAGTATAGGTGCAAGAAGCACGTGGTTTATGATAATTGGATGGACTTTTGTTATTTATGTAGACGGTTTGGGCATTCTTTAGATGTATGTCGTCGAGGGTCTGCATCGATGGTGGGTAGGGGTTTAGGAAAGCAGTTGGAGGTTGGTTACCCGGGAGTTCCGAGTCCGACAAGGATGGTGGAAAACGGTCATGGAAAGAATTATGAGGTTGGTGAGGAGGTTATATCAGTACAATTTGAAATAGGTGGAGAAGATAGAGGTTGGGATCCTCTGTCGTTACGTCCGGGCGTGGAGAAACATCTCAGCAACGAGGCAGTGGACTGATTTGCTGAGGCTGATATTGGTTCTAGCGTGGGGAAGGAAGCCACGAAACTTCATCCCAATCCGAAGGTATCTAAGGTGTTCAATCGACTGAGGCAGGATCTCACCAGTCCTTCCAACCTTCAGAAGAGCAAGGGAAGGGCTCAGTATGAGCATTCCCGAGGTGAAATTCAGAGGAACGGGAGTAATAGGGTCTTGGAACAATCAACAAGTGGTGAGAATATGGATTTGTATGGCTATTTTGATGAGGAATCAAGACTGGGCGATGTGGATGTGTGTAAGGGGATGCAGGGGCCCGCTATAGATGTGAGTGGTCCATATAGAGGTGGGATATTTTTTGCAGGGGGTTCGGAGTTTTTGAATCAAACTCCTACTCATTTGAGAAACAGGTTCGAAGGCCTCTCAGAGGTTGATTTGGGTTTGGATCCTGCTGTTACAGGTGAGAGAGATGTCAATGGGGTTCGCGGGAAGGAATCCAATGGGAGTGAACTTGGGAATTCGGTGGTCAAAATTCCATGCCTGAGGAGAAATAGAATCTTTAGTAGGAGGAAGGGGAGAAAGGATTACTCCTCGTTACCTCCTTCCCTGGTGACTCGCTCTACAAAATAGTTAAACGAAAAGAAAATAACCATTCAGACTTTGAGACACCTAAGGCTATGGAACTAGGATGAACAATCTTTGGATTTTCTGTTGAGCTCAGATGAGGAAGTGATTGAGTAGGTATTAGTGATCAATGCAACCAAAAAGGAGGCAGCCAAGATGATGGGGAGGACCCTCAGCATGTCTCTCAACGAGGATCAATACGCATGGATTGACAAACAGGATCTCATTCTAGTAGGGGGATTTAATAAAGGGAAGATAAGCATGGAGAGTACATACAAGCATGGGACCATCTCGCTTCTAAGGTTGAAAGGATGATGATGGAGGAATCCAACACTCAAGTTTCATCTTTATCCTGGAAGTTGTTCAGGGAAGAAGATTCTGGTAACCTTAAGTTGATCTTTTATGACTTTGTTTAAATTGAAAGTAACTCGGTTGGTTTGACTAAAATGATTTTTGAGATGTGTCTATGTTGTTTTCAACTCTTTTGTTTTTGTTTCTTTGAGTCTGGTGTTTTGACCATAGCATTCTACTTGGATCTACTCCAGATGAGGATCAGAGCATTATGTTTTCACTAAAGTATGCCTTTTTGATCTGGATGATGAGGGGGTATGGCTTTCCATCAGTTCGGTGCCTGTACATTTTTGCACGGGACTACTCGCTGAAAGGTTATGATTCACTGAAGCTTGTCATCATGGTGTAATTGCTGGGGAGGACATAATCATGTAGTTTGTTCTGGGTTTTTGTTTTGGTTACATGTGAATGTTGTTGGATTTTATGGTTTCTCACATTTCCTCAAAAGTGTTTTGAAAATAAAAAATTAATTTTAAGTAAAAAAATAGGTATAATGAATTGGTTTCATGGAATAATATGGTGGGTTTCAATCAAGATAGTGGTGGAAACACAAAGAATTCAGGCAAAGAGGTTTACAATTGAGGAAGAATGGTGATAGTTTCAGTCATTCAATTCAAGGGACTAACGAACAAAGTATTTAAGGCTCAATTGGGGGACTTAGATAAATCCCACATCATATAAAAAACAATTAATTTCAGAATAATGAATGATAGAAATCCCCTGCCTCACTCAATAAATATGAACAACACTTAGCCAAGATAATTACACATTGAGTACACCAAAGTCGAACGCCCGAGAAATCTAGAAGTAATATCCTTGGTTCTGAAACATCATATACACCAACCAAACATTATTCACAAACGACCATATACAGGCATACACGCTGCTACCACTATCCTAGCTAATTAACATAAAAATTTCAATAAAGAAAAAGATAAAATTGTTCCCCTTCATGTCACGCAACACAATAGAAATAGAAGACAGTGATCTTGGCCTAAAATATGCACTAATTGAGTAATAAGATAGTAAAAGATAAAATAAGAATTGTTTCATATTAACACATAGTACCTGGACACTAATTAAAATGAATTAGATAGTGTAAAAACTAGAAAAAAAGGATGAAAATCAGTGAAGAAACAATGTACAAAGTGGAGCTTTATTTGCAGAATAGAGTGAAATGACAAGAAGAAGAATCCACCTCTAAGGGGAGCTGAAGAAGAAGCACAGTCGGGACCAGAGGAGGGGAGGCAGTGACCAGCAGATGGGGAGTTAGGGATGGGGAGGGAGAGGTCGGTAGATGGGGAGGTGGGTGAGCCGTGAAAGGGAACCTGGATCTTTGGATTGGTGGCGGTGGTGACCAGCGGCGCACGGGATCTATGGATCGGTGGCGAAAATGGGGGTAGAGGGTGTGGTAGAGGGAATGCGGGCAGGGGAGGTGTGGGGGGAATGTGATTATCTTGATAATATTGTTAAGGAATTTCATATATTTTTGTTGAAATATTTCCTGAATAATTTGTGTAGTGCATCATTATTATAAAATTAGGGGTTAGGGAACAAGTGGAAAATGGTGTATTTGTGATGGGTTATCTGCAATGGGGACCCGTCACAAATCGTCCATTTCCGAAAAATACGTCACAAAAGGTAGCTTTTACTATGGGTCGTATCAAAAACTATCTTTTGCGATAGGAGAGTGGCCCATCGCAAATACTTTTTTTGGGTTTATTTAATGAACTAATTGTGACCGTCCATGAGACTCGTTGCAAATAAGCATTTGTGACAGGCCACAAGACACATCATAAATAAATAATTGTGACGTATTGTAGTCCAGTCACAAAAAGGTTTAAATAAATAAATATATATATATATAAAAGCATCAATATAATTTAAAAAAAATAATATATCAAAATTTAAATATCCGAAAAAATAAAAATATTATAAAAAATATTTTCATTCAATTTTTAACATAATAAATCTATGCATAATGTATCAATCATCATGGTGGTGGAGGGTATTCTCGACGGGGAGGGATAGGGTTGTCTGGAAGAGGGGGGGGGACTTCATCCCTACACCCTGAACCAACCATCACATATACTCCATCATTTGGTCATGTTGTTTCTTCTTCCATCATCACATTTCATCCTCCTGTTATTGTTGTTGATAGAGCTCTTCCTACTCCCTATACATTGTGTCTATAACCTCAATCTGAGCTCGTAGCTGCTCCTCATACTGTGCAATTGATGATGTTGACTCTACACAAGCTCTCCTTGAGCTGGACACCATCCATGCAGCAGTACCATAAAAACATTCACATGTCAATCAAGAACTGATACCAAGAACACATTGTGGGCTTCCGCAGAAAAATACTGATGTACCTAGTCAAAAAAATTCGTTGAATCAACATCACAATAATGATTTAATCTTTTACCATATGAAATATTGGTTTTTTTATCTTAACATCAATGATGCTATGTTTTTTGAAATAAATAAGAACTGCAATTTGAGTGGAAGTAAGAAATACCCTAACACTTTAATAGGAAACACTCCAAACATCCCTCGTTGAGCCTTTTTCTTCCTTGATTGACCACATTTTTGACAACTAAATAACAACTCTTTTTCACCATAACATAACATGCAGTCATTTGTCTCATATCTCGAATTTTATGTGTATTATTTTTAAACATTATATGGATTATTTTCAAGAACAGGCATTGAGATGACATGAAATTCTGAGCCATAGTGTTCCTGGAATAAATGTTCGGAAATATATTAAATATAACACGCATGCGTTTTTCTAAAAATAGTGGAATAACTCCTAGAAAGGTGTTCAGATTGGAAATTAGAGGGAATCGTTGAATTTGGAATGGCAGTTTTATGCTAGGTGCAACTTAACCTAGGTTGGCGAGGGTCATTTGTGAAAAAGTTGTCATGGGTGATAAATTTGTAAATCTAATCAACTTAAGAATTTATTTTATTTTGTTCAGCATGGTGACATGCTTATTTTTAAATATACGACTATGAAAATCATCTCAGGTTTGGCTCCTAAACCATGGAGATCTAGACACTGTTGGAGGAGAGCATTCTTGGTGGACGACAATGGATCAAGAACACATCATGGATCGTCACACCAGTGGAGTTGGAGGATCTCGTCAACGATGACAATGTATTTGTTCCTCATCAATGATTGACCCAAACTCCTAGTTGGATGTTTTGTATTGTAATTTTCATCCCGTTCTTAATCCTGGAAGAACGCAGATCAATTCAACGAACATGAATTGATATGTGCATCATCAGTAGATTCCAAATTGATGGAATTGTATTTGGTTCGTTGATTTATCCCTCTTTGTTCATTCTTTCTACAGTAATGAATCGAGGCCAAATGAACAACGGGTGAGGTTCATTCATTACTTTTAGTTTTTGTGGATTTCTCCCTCTGTTCTTTGGTCGTTCATCGTAGACACTTCCTTTTGGCCCACGGTTCAATGAATACTCAGTATTAGATCATTGTGTGACTTTTCTTTAGCACAATAGATCGATATTGCAGGTGCAGTTTGTGATCAGTGATGTGATCAAGGTGCGATGATGGCGTCAGAGCATATTTGCGGTACCTGTTCATCCCAGTTTTGACGCATGACAATATACGGCTTGACGGTGGTGATTTCTAAGCGGATTTGAACTTGTAATCTATAAATCTAGCAACTAGAGGCTTGGATGAACCCCGATTTGCAGGTTATATCCAGATCAGAGATTCTGGCAGTGCACAAATTGACGTAGAAGAGATCATCGAAGGATCTGGAAAATCTCGAGCAACATAATATGTATTTTGAGATTAAATGCTGTGTGGGACCCCTTGGCTGTATCACTAGGGTTCTAGATGATGTTAAGAATCACACAACTTGTGTCCCCTGTCACATGAGGTGTGACTCTCCCTAGTTGACTCAGCATGTACTTCGGAAGTACACTGACACGAGTGGGTGTACAAGGGCACAAACACATCGTGTACACCGACACAAACAAAACTAGACTACATGAACATGGTATCGTGTGTCTCTACATGTCGTGTATCCTCTTCTACACATTGTATATTTGGATACTACATTCCATGTGAGGATCTTCCACACGAGCATGACTTAGGAAAGCTTGACACACCGTGTACCCCCTGGTACATGCCGTGTACACCCTTAAGAGTGATTAATGCTCTTTTTTTCTTAGATTGGACAATTACAGGTTGAGTGTGTTCCCTTGGTCCTTTAATTGAGAGTACAATGTAACATTACACCCACATCACTAGATTGTGATCCCCTCTAAAGGCTGAGTCTTAGATAGAATTTTGTTTTCCCTCTGTGAGACTGGAGTGCGATCCTCTTTCAACCCTATTTGGAGTTTTTGGAATCAACACAACTTTCATAAGTAGGGTGTTGATCCTCCATCCAACAGGCCATATCAGTAGGGTTTGTGGAATCATTAGCATACGATTCCCTATGTAGCGGGTCGATCTGAATAGGGTTTGTGGTGTCCCCTAGTGGTTCTAGGCATGACCCCCTATCCATGTATCAAAGTCTTCTTGCACCAGTACATTCTCTTTGGGTGGGGCCTAATGAGATTGACCTCTTTGTTGAGTGTCTCTGATGATAGCATGGTTTGTGGAGTGAGTTCTTCCAGAACGAGCATTGCTTCGAGAAGAATCTTGTGGCTGACAGTTGGTTATGACCGCTTGATGGTGTGGTGTCTCTCCTGAGTATATCTAGGGTTTTTTTTTCTATTCTACATTGATTTTTAAATCTTGTATTAATCTTACTATACTTGGTGCTTTGTGTTTAGGGTTTTCTGGGTTTCTTATTGAGTATTATTATACTCACCCCTACACGGAATTTGCCCGCACATGTTCGGTCTTGTGAATATGATGACCCTTTTGACGGTGTCCTAGGAGGATAGGGAGTGGGTGGAGAATAGTTGGAGCTCAATAGACCAAGGTGTTTACCAGGATAATACTATTGACTTATTCATCACCCTTGGAGTAGGTTGGAATCTTTAAATGTTTCACAGGGCTTGACTTTGGCCCCATTTCTTTTTTCAGTACTTTACTGTTGAACTCTGTTGTGGTATATTGGATGTATACAAGCATTTTTTCAGTTGTTTTACATTTCAGCATTGTGGTCATGAAGATAAATGTGCATATATGGGTACAATAGGCTAATGCTTCCCATTTGTAGAACATGTTTACTCGGCGCTAGTCGTCTGCCCCTGGCCTATAGGAGGCAGGCTTGGGGTAGTCATGAGTCAGGCCCCTCTAGGACATGTCATGATAGAGTGGTATTAGAGCGGTTGGTTCTACTTTATGACCATGGGTTAGTGAGATTGGTTTGGGGCAACAATGTTAAGTGTTTTGAGTTTGGATTTTAGGACAGGGATTCCAGTGTTGTTGTGACGACCAATGTATCCATACAATAACACATTCATCATTTGACACTCCAATTGTAACATCCCGACCCGGGATCCACTGAAGGGTACTCTGAGCCGGTTGGTCACAAGCCCTCAAGCGCACCTCCCCGTATGTCAGAGGTTGACGACTAGTAGCGAGGGTCTGGTAAGTCAATCTTGGGGAGACTATACCCTTTGTTATCATAATAAAATACCAGCAGAAGTAACCAAGAAATAACGGAAACACAAATAAATATAATAGCACAAATGTTACTAGAATAACCAAAACAGAAAGTACAATACTCAGCTGAAAGGTAAAAAATGCTATTACAATGCAAGTGCCAAGTGTCCACAATTAAACTGAAGTAAAGACACAATGACTCCTAATGGGTCCCGAACCATGTCTGGGTCCCTCAACCAAGATTCATCCCCAACTCTGCCATCTAACCAGGGCTCTTACCCTTTTCCTTTACTAAAACAACAAAGTCTATTCAGGTACCGATCAGGCAGCCTGAGTAGGGTGTGAGTATGACTAAATAGGTCACCACCAACAGTGTCAAAAAACAATCCAGTCAAAAACAATGTATGTAGTGGCATTAATAATAATTCAAGGAAATTGAGGAGACAAATTTCATTTATCCAATTCACCTTTATTTATTAACAGAAACACCCAGGTTCCTGAGAACCCCCAAAACACAATACCTGCTTCGGCCCGTGTCAGAGCTTAAACCATTTTCCCTGCTCAATTTATAATCACTAAGTCACAATATCAAGTTACATAATATCCAAAAAGAAACCATAGTACCAAATAATTGAAAGAGTGTAGAACATCATGTCTAGAACACATGTGAGTATTTGGAGCATCAGTCCCTCTCTCACAACCCCATGGGTATTTGGAGCATGAGTCCTTGTCCCAAAAAATATCAAATTCATGCAAGTCATTGGTTCTAGAACGCCATGTCTGGAACCTCTGTGGGTATTTGGAGCGTCATTCTGTGTCCCATAACCCTTTTTCAAAACAAATAACCAATTCACATATACAACCATATTCAAATGTTTAATCATATTTATCCTTCCATCATAACTCTCACCCATATTCAACTAGATCCACAATTCACAAAGAACCGCATAACCAAACCACCTATTAATTATTTATACCACAATATTTATACAACTGCATACGGCTAACAAGATGAGACTGTGTGATTGGATTTAGACCACCTACCTTGATTTATTGACGGAATTTATCCCAACGAGAAACCCCAAAATCCGAGCGACACAACGTCGTCAATCAAGTTTTGGATCTAAATCCTTAAAACCAAAATTAAGATAAAAGGCATCAATATCTTTCAAAACTAGATCTAGATCCACAATCCAAGATTTATACCTCAACTCATAGGTTTAGATTAATGGAAATGATGGAAATCTCCCATGAAAAGATCAAGTAAAGATAGATGAATAAACAGAAGACGCAACAGGGTGATATCCACTTACCGAAAGGAGAGCAGATCTTCAATCCAAGCATTTAATCTCAAAGAAAGATGTTCGGATCACCATAGAATATCTCCGAGAGGCTTTGGAAACACCTAAAATGTGTCAATCCTGAGTGGAGGTCGGAAATATGGAAGTCCCAGGATTTGGGTGGTTTAAAAAAAATATTTTCGGTGTTAAATACCGCGTGAATGGTTTCCTGGACAGTGGCACACGGTTTGTCAAACTGTGCGGTCCTAACTGTCCCGAGATGCATGGTCTGCATGGTTTGGTCACACAGTTTGTCAAACCATGCTCAAACTGTGCATACCTCTCTGTCCAGTTCTACTTGGTTGGAACGGTTTGGCCGAACAGTTTGTTGAACCGTGCACAACCCACTTCCCTTTTTTTTTACTTAAAAGTTTACCCAAACGCACCCCAAGTCACTACTCCAAAACAAGGATACTAAGAAACATCTGAAGTGCCTGAAAACATGCCTGAGATTGACTCCATAAAAGGTCGGGATCTTACATTCTCCCCACTTTATAACATCTTGTCCTCGAGCTATACTCACGAACTTCTCTAAGATTCCGAGCTAAAAATATTGGGCCACTGAGTTTGTATATATGACTCCCTTTCCCATGTATCTTCTTGCACACGTCCATGCTGCCATAAAACAAAAACTATCGGTACGGTCTTTCCCATCAACACCTTCTCACTGCGATCCAACACACGTATCAGATGTTCGTCAAAGGACGCATCTATTTCTAGATCAACATCATTTACATCGATCACATGATAAGGGTCAGGGTGATACTGTCGTAGTTTTGATACATGGAAAACATCATGCATACACTATATTTATGTGGAAGAGCCAATTGGTATGCTACCAGCCCGATTCTCTTTACGACCTCAAAAGGTCCAACAAACATGGGTGCCAACTTTCCCTGCCTCTGTATCCTGCAATGACCCAACCTAGGTGACACCCGAAGAAAAACACGATCACCCTCTATAAACTCTAAGGGTCGTCTCCATCTGTCAGTGTATGTCTTCTGCCTACTCTATTTCATATCCATACGCTTCTGAATCATATGAACCTGCTATGTCGTCTCCTACACAAGACTCAGTCCCAACAACTCTGACTCAGCTGCTTCTATCTAGCAAAGAGGTGATCTGCATGGCCTACTATAAAGAGCCTCGTATGGTGCCATCTGTATAGTTGCCTGATAACTGTTGTTATAGGAAAACTCCACTAAAGCTAGGTGATTCTCCCATGAACCATCGAATTCATGTACACACGCTCTCAACATATCCTCAAGTACCTGTATAGTAAGCTCTGACTGTCCATCTTTTTGCAGATGGAAAGCCGTACTCAATAAAACTTGCGTACCAAGTGCCTTTTGCAAGCCATTATAGAAGCATGAAGTAAATCGTGAATCGCGATTCAACACTATAGTTCGTGGCACCCCGTGCAATTGAACTATCCTCTATAAATACAGCTCTCTTAACTACTCAACTTCAAAAGTTTCCCTTATAGGCAATAAATGTGTCACCTTTGTCAGTCGATCCACAATGACCCAAATATAATCATTCTTCCTAAGAGTTTTTGGAAGGTCTATCACAAAGTCCATGGCCACGTAATCCCACATCCATTCTGGAATGGACAAAGGTCTTAGTAAACCTCCAGGTCATTGATGCTCCACCTTCACCTGCTGACAGGTAAAGCATCGTGTCACAAACCCTAATATCTCCTTCTTCATGTATGACCATCAAAACTGTCATTGTAGATCACGATACATTTTGGTCACACCAGGGTGCACTGCCCATCTTGAGGCATGAAATTCCCGCTTTAGAACCTCACAAATGCTCGTAGGAACAACAACCCGATTATTCATATAAAATATATCATTATCGTCTATCTTCCAGTTTGAAGGGGTCTCCCCACCTTCAAAGTTTTCCCTCAAGGCCAAGCATTCTGTGTCCTCATATTTCTTGTCCCTGATCCGTCTCAAAAGTGTAGACTCCACTACAACCGACACGAGTGCCATTTCCTCCTATCTCTCCTGAACCAAAACGTGTATTTCAGCTAGCAATGACATCATCCTCCACTCGACACTAGATTCCTGAAAAATCTGAGTCTGAGTCTTCCTAATCAAAGCATCAACCACATCGTTTCCTTTCCTAGGTGTATATACCAGCTCAAAATCAAAAGAATACAAATACTCAACCCATCTCCACTATCAAAGATTCAAATCGTGCTGAGAAAATATGTACTTCAAGCCCTTGTAGTCTGTATAAACAGTAAACATTTCAACCAGGAGGTAGTGTCGCTAACACTTCAAAGCATACACCACCGCTGCCAACTCAAGGTCGTGTGTTGGGTAATTACTTTCATGTGGCCTCAGCTGTCGAGACCCGTAGTCCATAACATTATCTCTTTGCATCAACACAACTCTGAGTCCTATCCTAGAAGAGTCACAATACACAGTGTACTCTTCACCTGACTCAGGTAGAGCCAAAATTGGTGTGGAAGTCAAACGCTTCTTTAAATCCTGAAAAGAAGTCTCACAAGCCTCCGACCATTCAAACTTTATTCCCTTTTTTGTCATGCCTGAAAGTGGTGTTACCATATGGGAAAAGTATTGGATAAATATCCTGTAATATCCAGCTAAGCCCAGGAACCATTGGATATCAAAAATATTCTTGGGCTGCTCCAAAGAAATCACTGCCTGGACCTTCTATGGATCCACTAAAACACCATTCTTCGAGATAATGTGTCCCACGAAGTGTACCAGATCAATCAAAAATTGACACTTAGATAGCTTGGTGTATAGCCGATGCTCTCTCAGTGTAGTCAGGATGATTTCAAGATGTTTGGTATGATCATCGTGAGTCTTGGAGTACACCAAGATTTCGTCCATAAATACCACCACAAACTGATCCAGGTACGGATGGAAGATCCTATTCATCATGGCCATAAACACTGCTGGTGAGTTTCATCAATACGGGGTAGAGGATATTGGTTCTTCACAATAATCTTTTTCAACATCCAATAATCGACACACAAATGTAAACTCTCATTAGCCTTCTTTGCAAAAAGCACAGGTGATCTCCAAGGCGACATACTGGGATGGATAATCCTTTATCCTTCAAGTATTCCAGCTAAGCTTTGAGTTCTTGAAGCACTTTTGGTGCCATTCTATATAGTGGAATAGATACTGGCTCAACTCCCGGCATGAGATAAATAGTAAATTCAACAACTCCCTTAGGTCGAAGCCCTGAGAAGTCTTCCGGGAATACATCCTGAAACAAATCGACCAATGGTAACTACTAGAAAAGAAGGTTATACCAACGGTTCTGAACTGTTGGTATCAGCTGGAAAACCGTTGGTATAGCCTATACCAAAGGTTTTCCAAACCGTAGGTAGTAAGCCGTGAGGAATGCCCTATACCAATAGTTTGATCTAAACTGTTGTTATATCCCACAGTATTTATTGATATACCAATGGTTGCAAGATAACTGTTGGTATATGTTTGCATAAAATTTTTACCAACGGTTTTCATAAACCGTTGGTATATATTGTTTTTTTAATTTCTCTCAATGTATACCAATAGTTTAAAACCATTGGTGTTGTGTTTTTTGAGAATTATTATACCAACGGTTGAAAACCGTTGGTATTGTGTTTTTTTGAACTCTTATACCAACAGTTCTAAACCATTGGTATTGTGTTTTTCCAAAATTCCAGAACTCTTATACCAACGGTTTAAAACCGTTGGTATTGTTTTTTTCTAGAATTGCTGTACAACAGCCCTCCAAAATCCCCTCCACTATACACCTGCATAAATAATATCACAAAAACCACATAGACTTAAAACAGTTTAAAAAACACCTAAAATAGCACAAAAACACATAAAACCATCAAACTCTTCCAACCATGTCATGTACTGCAATTCACTATTTCAATCTTCATATAACAACAATCATCCAGTAGTAATTCACCCCACCGCTGCACAACCCCCAACCAGCACAACCCTCCCACCTCCCCATAAAATTCTAATAGGTAGAATAGTCTGATAAATACCTATTAGAGTTGAATAAGAGTTTGAAATTTGCTCAAATCCCTTTTTTTTGATCCTAGATTTGGGTATGTAATGATTTGTGATGAATTTTACATTGAACATGTATTTTTTATAATATATGGTGAAAAGGTATTTTCATAGGAGTCTCTTCACTTATGAAAGCATAAGTGAAACTACCCAACTCATGAAAAAGAGTTTTCGACTATCGTTGATGTTTGTAAATTTCAGTTGTATTCACATAAAATGATGTCATTTTGAAACAAAAGAGAGACTTTGAGTGGTTCCATCCACACCGCGCCTCAGATTGAGGCGGGGTTGACTCATACACATCACAAATGACCCATGGATCATTGTCCTAATGTATCAACACAATCCGAATTTGTTTGGTTGGTTTCCCACATGCCGGTTGTTTTTACTTAAAAGCGTATCAATTTTAAACAAAAGAAAGACACTTTGAGTGGTACCCTCCACACCATGCCTCAGATTGAGGCGGGGTTGACTCATACATGTCACAAATGACCCATATATCTTTTTCCTAAAGTATCAATAGAATCCGAATGTGGTTGGTCCATTTTCCGTATGTCAGTTGTTGTTTTTACTTAAATTGTTGTCCATTTCAACGAAAAGTGAGACACTTTGAGTGGGGTTGGCCACACCGTGCCTTAGATTGAAGCAGTGTTGACTCATACACATCGAAAATGACCCATGTATTGTTTCCCTATAGTTTTAATAGAATAATAATGCATTTGTTCAGTTTTCCGTATGTCAGTTGTTGTTTTCACTTAAAATGATGTCCATTTTAAACAAAAGAGAGACATTTTGAGTGGTATCGGCCACACCGAGCCTTTGATTAAGGCAGGGTTAACTTGTACACATCGGAAATGACCCATGGATCATTTTCCTAAAGTATCAACACAATCCGAATGTGTTTGTTTGGTTTTCCGTATGCCAATTGTTTTTACTTAAAAGCGTATCTATTTTAAACAAAAGAAAGACACTTTGAGTGGTACCGGCCATACCGGCCCTCGGATTGAGGCAGGGTTGACTCTTACACGTCACATATGATCCATGTATCGTTTTCCTAAAGTCTCAATAGAATCTGAATGCGTTTGGTCAGTTTTCGGTATGTCAGTTGTTGTTTTCACTTAAAATCCTGTCAATTTCAAAGAAAAGTGAGACACTTTGAGTGGTTTCGGCCACACCGCGCCTTATATTGAGGCGAGGTTGACTCGTACACATCAAAAATGACCCATGTATCACTGTACTAAAATATCAAAACAATCCAAATGCGTTTGGTCAGTTTTAAGTATGCCATTAGTTGTTTTTACTTAAAAGTGTATCCATTTTAAATAAAAGAAAGACACTTTGAGTGGTGTCGGCCACACCCGCCCTCGGATTGAGGCGTGGTTGAATTTTACAAATCAAAAATGACCCATGGATATTTTTCCAAAAATATCAAAACAATAAAAATGTGTTTGGTTGGTTTTATTTATGCAAGTTGTTGTTTTCACTTACAATCTTGTCGATTTCAAACAAAAGAGAAACACTTTGAGTGGTTCCAGCCACACCGGATCTCCGGATGAGGTGGGGTTGACTCATACTCATAACATATGACCCATGAATCGTTAAACTAATGTTTCAACAGAATTTGAATGTGTTTGGTTGGTTTTCTGTATGTCAGTTGTCATATTCACTTAAAATGGTGTCCTTTTGAAACAAAAGAGAGACACTTTGAGTGGTTCCAGCCACACCACACCTCATATTGAGGTTTTGTTGACTCATACACGTCAAAAATGACCCATGGATCATTTTACTAAAATATCAAAACAATCCAAATGCGTTTGGTCAGTTTTATGTATGCCCATTGTTGTTTTCACTTAAAATCTTGTCCATTTCAAACAAAAGAGAAACAATTTGAGTGGTTCCGGCCACACCGGCTCTCGTATTGAGGTGGGGTTGACCTATAAACGTCAAAAATGAACCATGAATACTTTTTATTAATTATAAATAGAATCCAAATGCGTTTGGTCTATTTTCCGTATGTCAGTTGTTGTTTTTACTTAAACTGTTGTCCATTTTAAACAAAAGAGAGACACTTTGAGAGGTGTCGGCCACACCACGCCTCGGATTGAGGCGGTGTTGACTCTTACACATTAAAAATGACCCATGGATCGTTTTCCTAAAGTATCAACACAATCCTAATGTGTTTGGTTGTTTTTCCTTATGTCGTTTTTTTTACTTAAAAGTGCATCCGTTTTAAACAAAAGAAATACACTTTGAGTGGTACCGGCCACACCGGCCCCCGGATTGAGGCAGGGTTGACTCATACATGTCACATATGACCCATGAATCGTTTTCCTAAAGTCTCAATAGAATCCTAATGTGTTTGTTCCGTTATCAGTATGTCAGTTGTAGTTTTCACTTAAAATCTCGTCAATTTCAAATAAAAGTGAGACACTTCGAGTGATACCGGCCACACCACACCTCGGATTGAGGCAGGGTTGACTTGTACATGTCAAAAATGACCCATGGTTTTCTATCCTAAATTTTCAACATAATTCTAATTCCTTTTTCCGGTTTTAAGTATGCCAGTTGTAGTTTTTACTTAAAAGCATATCCATTTTAAACAAAAGAAATACACTTTGAGTGGTTCCGTCCACACCGCCCATCAGATTGAGGAAGGGTTGACTCTTACCCGTCAAAAATGACCCATGGATCATGGTCCTAAAATATCAAAACAATCAAAATGCGTTTGGTCGGTTTTAAGTATGCCAGTTGGTTTCACTTAAAATCTTGTCCATTTCAAACAAAAGAAAAACACTTTGAGTGGTTCCGGCCACACTAGCTCTCAGATTGAGGTGGGGTTGACTCGTACACATCAAATATGACCCATGAATTGTTAACATAATGTTTCAACAGAATCTGAATGCGTTTGGTCGGTTTTCCGTATGTCAGTTGTTGTATTCACATAAAATGATGTCCTTTTGAAACAATAGAGAGACACGTTGAGTGGTATCAGCCACACCACGCCTCAGATTGAGGTGGGGTTGACTCGTACACGTCATAAATGACCCATGGATCATTTTCCTAATATATTAATACAATCCGAATGCGTTTGGTTGGTTTTCCGTATGACAGATGTTTTTACTTAAAATTGTATCCATTTTAAACAAAAGAAAGACCGTTTGAGTGGTACTGGCCACACCATGCCTAATATTGAGGCAGGGTTGACTCGTACAATTCAAAAATGACCCATTGATACTTTTCCTAAATTATAGATAGAATAAGAATGCATTTGGTCCGTTTTCCATATGCCAGTTGTTGTTTTTACTTAAACTGTTGTCCATTTCAAAGAAAAGTGAGACACTTTGAGTGGTTCCGGCCACACTGTGCCTCATATTGAGGCAGGGTTGACTCGTACAGGTCAAAAATGACCCATTGATCGTTTTCCTAAAGTATCAAAACAATCCGAATTTGCTTGGTCGATTTTCCGTATGTCGTTTTTTTTCTTCTTAAAAGCCCATCCATTTTAAGGAAAAGAAAGATACTTTGAGTGGTACCGACCACACCGGCCCTCAGATTGAGGTAGGGTTGACTCTTACACATCACATATGACCCATGGATTGTTTTCCTAAAGTATCAATAGAATCTGAATGCATTTGGTCAGTTTTCCATATGTCAGTTGTTGTTTTCACTTAAAATCCTGTCCATTTCAAATTAAAGTGAGACACTTCGAGTGATACTGGCCACACCATGCCTCAGATTGTGGCGAGGTTGACTCGTATACGTCATATATGACCCTTGTATATTTTTCCTAAAGTTTCAATATAATTCGAATGCCTTTGGTCAGTTTTCTGTATGTCATTTTTTTACCTAAATGCACATCCATTTTAAACAAAAGAAAGACACTTTGAGTGGTATCGGCCACACCAGCCCTCAGATTGAGGCGGGGTTGACTCGTACAACTCACTAATGACACATGGATCATTAAACTAAAATTTAAATGAAATATGAATGTCTTTGGTCGGTTTTCCGTATGTCAGTTGTTGTATTCACTTAAAATGATGTCCTTTTGAAACAAAAGACAGACACTTTGGTCATGGTGTGAATAAAATAACCATGGGATTGTAATTTCATTAGAGATAATATCATATCAATTTCAATAAAAAAGCCTTCTACTTCAAAGCACATTTTTAATATCATTTTCCATATGCATAAACATGAAATACATGGCTAATTAAGAATGATAAGAAATAAAAAATACAAAATAGACTTTGCATAGCAAATGGTTTTCTCCACGACTCCATAATAAGCTACATTTTCAGAACAAGGTCTAGTATCCAATGAACTATCATAATAGTCTGTTGTGGCAGTTAGGATAACACAATTATGCTGTGTTCTCATGTTTCTTGCTTGTTCAGTGATAATAAATTTGTATCCATTGTTCACAAGTGATTTACAAGCACGAACCATGGTATTAAGACCAAAAGCCAAAGCTCTTATTTCCTCAGAAATAGATTCTGCAGGCAAAATCAATACCTACAATATAAACAAATAGTAAACTTAATTAAATATTATTTTTATTTATTTATTACAGAAATATTTTTACCTTCAATTTCAACCAAGCAGAAAACCCTTTGCTATGCAAAGTCTCTTTCCTTCTCAACGATAAAGAACGATGGTTTCTATATATCAATTTTTTTATGTTACCTATAGATAAAAATAATAATAGTTTAACAAATATTTAAAATTACAAGAGATAAGATAAGAGATACATGTACAATTTACTTACTTGATATACTCATCGAACAAATCACAATTGAACAACACTGTGCGATGTGTCATCTCTCGCTCTTCAAGGCTTAATGTTGTAAATGTATATGATCCCAGAATTCCTCTTGTCTAAGGAAGTGATGAAAAACTGGGTTCAATTTTCCCATACTGCTCTTCTTCATTTCTCATTGGTCTTTTTATTCTCGTAGTAAGATCAGACAAATACATTGAGCATAAATCCATACATTCTTGAGCCAAGTAACCGTTCACAATAGAACCTTTGGGATAATTTCTATTCCAAACATATGATTTCAATGTGCATATGTTTCTTTTTGTGGGATACATCCAACGGAAAGCAACAGGTCCTCCAAGAATTATTTCGGTTGGAATATGGACAGTCAGATGCAACATGCATGTAAAAAATGATGGAGGGAATATTTTCTCTAACTCACACAAAATTAATGGTGTCTCTACCAACAGTTTTTGCAAGAAGTATTTGGACAACCTCTTAGAACAAATATCTATAAACAAATAGCACAACCGAATAACTGAGACTCTAATATTATTGGACAAGATATGATAGATTTCTATTGGAATCAACTCATGCAAAAGGACGTGATAATCATGAGTCTTCAAAGATTTCAGCTTCAAATCTTTTCTGTTGACTCGTTTTGATATATTTCTTGAATAGCCATCAGGAACTTTAATAGTCTCTAACACTTCCAGAAATTGATTTTTTTAGTAGGTGTCATCACATAAGAAGCACATGGAACTTGCCATTTATTTTCACTGATACAGAAAAGATGCAATTCTGGTCTGATCCCCCAATCTACCAAGTCACACTGAGATCATAAATCATCTTTTGTCTTCCCCTTGACATTTAGAAGAATCGAAAGCAACATTTCACATATATATTCTTTTCAATGTGAATTAACTCTAAGAAATAATGTAACAAGTTGGTTTACTAATACGAAAACTCAAAGAATATAGTCTTCTTCCAATTGTAACAGGTATCATTGGAAACATTTTTCCTCTTTCTAGATTTCATCACACCCTTCCCAAATGAATAACTGAAATATTTCAATTCATTAAGCACATCACTTACAAACATGCGCTGGGGTGGATCGTCATTCTCCATGGTATTATCAAATCTTCGAAGATTGTTTCTATATGGATGGTTCATTGGAAAGAATCATCGATGTCCCATAAAACTAAAACTACGACGATATTTCAGTCTTCTCGATCGAGTATTCTTCATAAAACAGGACATGAAAATTTTCATTCTGTGCTTCATCCATACATCATTGCGTAAGAAGGAAAATCATTGATCGTCCACGTAATCCCAACATGCATCTGAAATATGTATTTCAAACATGCATCATATGTGGGCACACACAAATCCCAAAGAAGTTTCAAATCTTTTATTAAAGGTTGCATGTATGCAGCTGCATCATTGTCAGGATCAGAAGGGCCCGATATCAGTATACTCAAGAAAGTGTAAGGCTTTTTCATACACAATCAAGGGGGAAGGTTATAAATGTGTATGAAAACCAGCCATGTGTTGTGCTAAGTAAGTATCTGCCCAAATGGATTAAAAAAATTACATGAAAGACCCTGTCTCACATTACACACATCGGCTGAAAATTCAGGATATTGAGAATAAAATCTCTGCCATGAAAATCCATCTGCAGGGTGAACCAACTCTTCATTATTCTTTTTTCTCTCGGTGTCATGCCATCACATTTTTACAGATATTTCATTAGACATGAAAAGTTTCTGTAATCTGGGGATCAATGGAAACTGACACATTAATTTTTGTGGCACAAGAGATGGTGTTCCATCGTCTTTTGGCTTCCATCACGAGGTTCCACTTTTGATACAATCATTTCTTTCAGCAGTTTCCTCCCAAAATAAGCTGCAATCATTTGGGCAAGCATGATTTTTTTTGAGAATCCAAGTTCATCAACTAACATCTATGCCATATAGTGGTTTGAGGGAATATCTGCATCATCTGGAAGTAAGTCCTTCAAGAAGGTAAGAATGTAATCAATTGTAGTATTTTAAATCCCATATATAGTTTTCCCATGAAACAAATAGATTAAAAATTCCAACCTTTTCATTTTACCACATTGCCGATATACTGGAGTCGTCATAGCATCATTCAATTTTTTCACCCTATCAACATCATCATTTTTATTGGATGAATCATGTGTGATTGTATCGAAATCTCATTGGTTGTACATCCTTTCCTTCTCATGATGCCGAATAAATGGAAACCGATCATATATCAAACTCTCCAATTCAGTCCTATCATTTGGATCACCAACATTTTGAGATTCCATTTTCTCTCCATTGTGATACCACACATAGTAGTTTGTTTGGAAACCATATTTGGTCATATGATTGATAATTTCTTCACAACTCAACCAAGGTCTTACAACACAATTAAAACATTGGCAGTGTATGCGACCACTATCTGAAGCCTTGTCAAATGCAAAATCAAGAAAGCTGTTCAAATTATTTTGAAAATCGTTTGAAATCTGATCAGTTTTGTACATCCAACTTATATCCATTCTATAAAAAAATTGTAATAAGTCATTTCAATGAAATTCAAAAATATTGAAGTTCAATCAAAAATATATTTAGGTAAATGAACATTGTTTACATTATATAAAAGCATAACTGACACATTACTCTATATGAAAATCATATTAAGAAATACAACAAAATACAGTGTATATAGGAAAATAAGATACATAATTTCTAATTCCTATATTCAAGGATTTCCCAGTATGATATTGGATGTGGATCAAGGAATACATAATCCTTAAGGGTCTTATTAGGTGTACATGAGTTTTATTCTTTAACTTCTTCAGGGAGATCAGGATGAGGAGTACGATGAGGATCAGGGGAGTGGCGGGACTGTCCATGGGGGGTGTTGGGTGTTCAGGGGGTACGAGGTGTCTAGAGGGTGGTGGGGTCATCCAGGGGGTTGGAGGTGTCCAGGGGGTGTGGGATGTCTAGGGGGGTCGGGGTGTCCAGGTGGGCGGGCTGTCCGTGGGGGTGGTCAAGCTGTCAAAGGGGGTAGGGGAGTCCAAGGGGTGGGTGGGCTGTCCAAGGAGGTGAGCGGGGTGTCTAGGGGGTGGGTGGGGCTGTCCAGGGGGGTACGGCGTGTCCATGGGGTGGGTGGGCTGCCCATGGGGGTGGTGGGGCGTCCCATGGGGGTGGCGGGGCTGTCCAAGGGGTATGGGGTGTCCAGGGGTGTGGGCGGGCTGTCCACGGGGGGTGGTCGGGCTGTCTATAGGGGTGGCGGCACTGTCCAGCGGGGTCAGGGGTGTCAAGGGGGTGGGGGTGGGGGGATTTACAGGGGTGGGGTGTCCGGGGGGATGGGGGTGTCTGGGGGGTGGTGGGCGGGTGTCCGGGGGTAGGGTGGGTGGGCTGTCAACAATGGTGGGGGCCTGTCCAGGGGGGCACTGGCTGTATAAGGGGGTGGGAGGGCTGTCCATGAGGGTGGTATGGCTGTCCACAGGGTTTGGGGTGTTCCGGGGGTGGGGGGGCTTTCTAGGGGGTGGAGGTTAGTACTATAAATTTATAGGCAGCTTTGGGGAATCCTCACAAAATGTTTTTTAGTGGCGTTATTGGTTTTAGCAACGGTTTCACCTACCAAAAAATGGAAAAGATATAGTAGTGGTTTGAAAAGCCATTATATCCTCACCATTTTTTGTCATGGAAAATAACTTCTAAAAAAAATACGGTAAATAAATATTGACCTTAAATAGTGGTGGTTTAATCCACTACTAAACAACCATTAGTCATATATAGCAGGGGTTTAAAACGTTGCTATATATCACTTTAAAAAAACACAACTGCAGAATTTGAAACCCTGGAAGATAAAAACAAAATTCAATAAATATGTTTAAAATTATATCCATATTCACCACACCCACCTATGAGATCATATAATCATGAAGGTTATCAACATGGTTTACTAGAATTTAAAAATTAATTGACTATTCCGAGAATACATTACATTATTCAAGCAAGGAAAAACATTCAAGTGGCTATTAGATTTCTATGACATCCTTGGAAGACATTAATGAAGGAAGAAGTGAACTCATTAAAAAATATAATGATATTTACAAAATCTAAAAATGGTATTAAGCTATGGGATATTAGTGGTAATGCTCAAACATGTATCTAGACTTATAAAGGATTCACTAAGTATAAATATGTCTAATGAGATTTTAGAATACAATAAAAATGGGATCTGTCTTTGTACAGTTCCAAATAAACCACTTAGAAAACATTTTACCTATTTTATAAACATATATTTAAAAACCACTCATTTATATCATTAAAATATAAATAGGTATCATTATTAAAAAAATAGAACATTGGCATCATTAAAACATAACCAAATAGTCACTCAGTGAGTCAACACCACCTACAAAAAAATTAGGCACACTTTATGAATACAATGATCTCTAAGAAGAACTTAAGAATAAATCACCCAAAATTCATGACCAAAGGAACCAAATACATAATCACTATAAATCCATAAGAAAATAAAATACATTAAAAACCAACACTACAAACTCTATAGAACAAAAGAATAGGAAGCCCCATGATCCTATGAAAATTCCACCATTCTTAGGGGGAATCATCATATAAGTGGTATTATATCATATGTTTAGTTACAAATGATATATGAAACCAAATTAAACCCTAGTCACAAACATCTACCAATCATGTATTAGTCATTGATTCACTATCAAATAGTGTGAATAAATTTTTTTTCCAAAATCCCTAAAATAATAAAAAATGACGTGATCTTTCGAGATATTGAAATAAATGTGAAAATAGGAGGAAGAGGGCTTGTATTTGGGAAAAGGTATAAAGAGTATAACCTGGATGGCAGAGTTGCAGCTGATCAGATGAAAGAACTCAGGTTAGGGTTCACCTGGGCACGACGGCTTCTGGAAATTGGGGAAACAACTTCTGTGTTATGCCTGTGTTGTGGGAGCCTTTGTAAGACGATCTATTTGAGGATTCCTTTCCCAAATGTTTGTAAAAAGCATTGGAAAACATTAATTTTCCAAAAGGTTTGTAAAAAACGTTGGGAAAAATGAAAAAAAATTGGCTTTCCCAATGATTTCTTCAAACCGTTGGGGAAGCCTTCACAAAACCAATATTTACCAAGAGTTTGTAAAAATCATGAAATTGTTGAAGAGTAGTGTTATTACTATGACTAAAATGGCTATTTCAATGAAGGTGATGTTAGATAGGTATTAGGGTATTGGTTCTAATTTTAATTCTCTCTTACTAGTGGAAGTTGTTCTTAATTCATGATAAAAATTATAATATGTTCAGGATAGTTTTAAAATGTTGTTTGATGATGATGACAAGAATGATTTGATCAGTAAATTAACAGAGATTATGAATAATATCTTTGAGTTTCAGAAATGAAAATATCCCATCCATGATGATCAATATGAGTCATGTTCTCATCAAGATTCACATATTCATGATGCTAGTAGAGGTAGTGAGATGATGAGAAATGGAAAGATGCATATAGGTCAAAGAAAAGTAAAAAAAATTGACATAATAATAGAATGAAATAGAAAGATATATAGATATCAATGACTGTGAGGATTATTTCAATAGATCTGATATTTTAAGTTGTTGGAAGGGAATGGAAAGTATCATGATATCTCATGCAATTCTAGAGATATTCTATCAATTCCATGTATTGTGTCATTAAAGTCCACATTTAGTATAGGAGAATAAGTCCTTGATCCTTTTCATAGTTGTTTGAATACCAATATCATTGAGTCATTAAATTGTTACAAAAAATTAGTTTAAAAAGCCTAAACAAATTTATATTTGAAAGAAAGTAGAAGAAGTGGAATTTATTGAATTAGGTACCATTAAAAATATTCTAATTTTTTATCATTTGATATTTATCAATTACAAACCTCTATTTAAAAAATAAAAATACTAACTTGATCATTATTATATTGTGTTTGTAATATATTCCATCATCCATGATCCATGATCAATGTTTCACTGTCTAAAATTTATAAGCATGGATTATGGAGGAATGAATTTATGATTTTTTTTAAATTCTTCACATTGATTTTTTTTTTCTGCTCCACGTACATATGGAGATAAAAGATCATTTCTCTCAGGTAGTTCAAAACTTTTCTCTTTTCCCAGTATGATACAATATTTTCGATGATATTTTATATGTGTCCCATGATCATATTTTTACTTAAAATACAATAATATCATTTAATATACTCAATGTGTTGAATCAATCATGTAAAACTATTTTCCTATACAATATTTCTTAATACTATAACTGATGGTACTCTAGTGTGATACACTATTACTAAAAAATTAAGATAAATCTTTTGGTGAAAATATTAAATAATATCTACTCGCCTTAGATTTTAAATGTATGACCACCACATTGTAAAATAATATAGTACCCATGTTCATGTATCCACGAAAAAAATGTCCCTTTTATTTTTTCTTCATATATATTTTATGGATAATTATTTGAGAAATTGGATCAACTAAAACGTTTCTACATTATTAAAGGTATAGTTGTTTGGTTTTCTCATGTAACCAAAGAATCTAAAACCATGATTTTTTAATTTAGAAGTTTAACACCACTCTTCTATTTTATTTTATACCCACACAATTTTCTCTTATTAGTGATGAGTGAAAATTAAGTGCTTGACATCCTTATTCATCATGATTTGATCCAACATGTTTCATTAGATTCAAAACATAACATTCAAACATGTGAAACCCCACTGGTTTCACACTTATGTGCATTACATGATATCTAAATGGAAACTCTCCTTAAATGAAGTGTATCAAATTTACTTCTTTATAATTTCTTATATTACGTTATCACTTTGGGGAAGGAAAAAAAGCCACATATGGTGTCGATTGATCTCCATGATTATTTGATTAATCACATATATTGGATACATAACTGCTCATTTGTTTCTCTGTTATAAAAAATAAGTTGATGTATTTCATCTAACTTTGTTCCCAAATCTATAAAAACAATCTTGATATAAAGTGAAGTCAATATTAGTGTTTCCTAAATGATTTAATATAATTCTTGTAAAGTCATAAATAAGGCCACTTCACATTCAAGAGATTGGTTGTGGTATATATGATGGTGATTTTCCCCAAGGCCACCTCCTGCCAAATTATACTTCACCTCGAATGTTATTATGTCTGAAAAATATGTTATATTTCATAGTTCATGGTGTTAGGTTGATAATACTTGGGGAAGAGCATGGGGACATGGCGCACACACATACTAATTGGGATGATTTAAATGCCAAATTTAGTAAATCATTGAATACTGATTTGAAATATAATTAAAAGTACTACATGTGCACTCTGAGTTTTTATTATAAGTTGTTTGATAAAAGTTTCATGATATTTTAATAAGCTGATTATGACCCAGCTCCACGCACCAATTAAAATGATCCTGCTGAATGAGTTTATTCATTTTATACCACTCATAAGACCTCATTGTTTAAAATCTTTATACAATTCTCACTAATAAAAATAAGTTGTTGGTTTTTCTTTTTTCTCTCTTCTTATGACTAAATAATGTATACAAGAGTGCAGTGTAATGGTATGAATAGTGTAAAATGGTTTTCATTATTTAAGATCTATTTTATTTTTAATGTAGATGAATGACCTCTCTAAATTTTTTATTTGAATGTAGTTTAATTTACAAATTATTATTATTGTACATTTTTTTGACACATTCTCCTTTATTAGAGGCTACAATAAAAAAGATCTTGTCTGGTAGTGTTTCTTTCTTTTGCTAAATTTATATATTCTATTGTATGTTTGTGAGTTCCTGTTAGGATGGATTGAAATACATTATTAGGACCTAATACTCTATTTGGTTTATAAGGAATAAATGAACGAAAATTAAATAAAAGAGAATGATGTTTTAGATCATGTATTTTTTTTCCAATAGTCAGTAAGAAGTGGGGGTTTACCAAGTTTAATTTCACCAATTACTTGAAGTGGAATAAAAAGAACAAGATTATTCCTTATGGTGTTAATACAAAGCTATTGGGGTCATATTTCTGAATGTTGTTTCTTAGTTAACAGGTTGGCTACCCGCCCCTAATTATTATGCACTTTACCTATTTGTTTCCCCTGTTTTGTTATGTTTGGAATTGCATACCAGTGTTTTTTCTTTGGTTGTGGAATATGTTTATGATTTTATGCTCAAACTTATAGAGTTGTGACCTTCCTGATTATTTATATTTTTTTGCCACATCATTGTTACATTTTTATGCATTTTTCATGCCACCAATGTCTATTGGATACCACCATAATTTTGAACACTTTGTTGGATGCCACTATTTCATTTTGGAATTGGATACTACTACATTTTGGATGCCACTGGATTTTTGGTTTGGGTCAGGGTCCATATTTTTGGGTTATATGTTTCTACATTTTTTTGATTGGATTTTGTTGGAACCCACTCTGCTGCATTGGGTTGGGTCTGGGATTAGGTTTGAATCCATTAGGTAAGGTCGAGTTTGGGACTAGATCCATCAGGTTGGGTCGTGAATGATGCATAAAACCCAATTAAGTCAACCCAATCTGACCTAACCCACAACGGTTGGGGTTGGGACGTGTCCTTTGAACATGCACCACCTATCCTGACCCCCATATGTTGGGTTGGGTCGGGACAACTGATTATGAAGCATGTGACCCCACCCGACCCGACCCATTTTTTAGTTGGGTCAGGACTATAAACAGATTCTACCCAACTCGACCCGACCCAACCCATGGACACCCCTAAAAAATAATTTCAATTTTAAATAAAATGACACCATTTTATTTAAACAGATCACATTGTGCATCAAATTGTGGTGAAGCTAATTCCTACACAACATAAATTACATATGGATTATTTTCTTAAAGTATGAAAATAATTCGAATGAGTTTTCTCAATTTTGATTATATCAGTTTTGATTTTTATTAAAATGTCATATCAGACTGGAAACAAGCAATTTGAGTCATACTAGTTACACCATGCATCATATTGAGGTGTGATTGATTCCAACACATCAAAAATTACTTACAGATCGTTTTCCTAAAGTATCAAAACAATATGAATGTGTTTGTTTGGTTCTTAGAATGTCACATGATCCTTTTACTAAAATTAAGGTCAATTTTAAATAAAAAACCACACTTTGGGTCTTATTGGTCATGCCATGCATCATATTAAGGTGTAGTTGATTCCTACACATCAAAATGACTTATAGATCATTTTCCTAATGTTTAAAAACAATCCAAATCTATTTTCTTGGTTTTTATCATGTAACGTGTTTTGTTTACTAAATTTAATGTTAAATAAAAAAATATGGAGTTATACTAATCACATCATGTGTTGTATTGAGGTTTGATTGATCCATACACATAAAAAATGACTTATGGATCCTAATTGTAAAGTCCCAAATGTTGAAAGGCATACTTCAAAATATAGTAACTAATTCGAAATGAACTCTAAAAAAATAATATATTATTATATTTGTTTCATTTTTATTATTACATTTATTTATCATGTTCCACCAAATATATATATATATTTTAAAAAAATTAACACAAAAAAAATATATTTCATTATGTAAAAAAATAATAATTATACTAAACGGAATTTAATAACAAAATTATAATTATAAAATAAAATTACAAAAAAATAGATTGTTTCCTCAAATGAGATTGAATAAACAATGAATAAATTTATATTTAATAGGGCTTAGACCTACACTTTTGAACCTGTTGAAATAGTGGGTTCCCTAGACCCAACTATGTAGTACTTTTGATTAATGTATCATGTGTATAGTTAGATATGCTTGATGATATCTTACCATTATATTGCGGACTTTTCTGCGTCCACTATAATAATGGTAATGTCCAAAGGATAATTGTCATGTCAAGAGGATATAGCAGATCCCATGCTATAATGAGAACCTCAAGATACAAAGACATTGATCTTTAATATATGTTCTATAGTCTAGATACATCTTACTGACTGGACACAGAATATGTCTGACTATCAGGTGCTGGAGGCTCATAAGCATTGAGACTTCTTCTTATGAAGTTCGCACTTGGTGATCTCAAGTAGTGAGATCATAAGGACATACTCGTCAATTGGAACACCACATGTTTTGGGTGTCATTGGTTGTTTCTATCTATGGACATGTGTATTGGTCTCCTGACTTGAGACCATTACCTATATATATCATTTAATTACGTACTTTGATACAAGGGGAAAACCATGGCAGTAATGCCGTGGCGGGGTATTTTGTGTCGGGTGCATCGTTAGTGGTAAGACGTTGGTTGAATGGCCAAGAAAGGATTTGTCGCTTCCAAGTTTAGGAACATGTATATCTCAGGCCTGATTGATCAGGATGGTGCCGCCTTCATATGTCTTTGGCCAAAGAAGTAGAAAGATAAATCCATCCGGATAGATCAAAAAATAATTAAGCAAGATAAGGACGATGACATAAGAGTGTGTCCTGCTTTATGAGATATTTAATGACAAAGAGACTATAGTACACGGTCAGTGTTCGTAGGTTGGTAGTCGTTGCTATGACTATCTTTATCTCTTTAGGGATCATGACGGGTTGCTAGACCCCGCTCTTGGTCTGTGAATTTTATTCACTACTATTGAGATAAGGGCCTAGAGGGTCACACACAACAGCGTATTCAAGAATCTGCACCTATTCAGTTGAATAGGTATATGGACATAGTGGGCCCCGCCACGGGGTCCGAGCATTGTCCAAGTTGCCGATCACCAAAAGAATTAAATAAATTCATTAATATTAAAGTTACGAATATTTGGGATTGAATTTATTTAATGTATTTACGAGTTTAGTAAATATAAGAAAAATATTAATCGAACGAATATTATTTAATATTCAAGGTTCGTTTAATATTAAGCGGGACATCGAGTCGAGTTAAATGGCTCGGTTTTATCACATAATATATTATATATATATTACAAGTATGTGATAAAATATTAAATAATATTGGTGCAGTTTAGTCTGTCAAAATTATTTATTTAGAGAATGTTGATATTAACGTGGGTCGGGGAACCCTATCGGGTATTTATCAACGTCTCTATAAATAAGAGAGGAGGCTCTCTCTCTTTGGTGTGCATATCACTATTCAATCATTTATAGAATGAATAATTGAGAGTGTATCTCTCCTCCCACTTCCTAGAGAGAGAAGATGAGGATCCAAGAGCTTAGATCAAGTTCTTCTTCATGCATCGTAAGATTAATGATGTGATGATCGTCGGGACGTCAAAGATATCATTGAATCGTCGCGCTAGCACATAGAGTTCAACGATCGGTGTTCCTGCAGATTTTTGAAGCGCGTGTGGACGATCTAGAGGGATCCTACTTTGGATCCTTCAAGAGACGATCGCCATCAGCTAGAGGCAGTCGACCGCGCCTTTGGATTTGAAACAGGTACATTTTCATTTAAATTTTGTGCTCTTAATAATCTACGCGAGATCCTCGGACCTCTACGGGGCTTGGATCGTCGGCGATGACAAGTTTTGTCGTCCTGCCGATGAAAAAAATTTAAAATCCTTGGCCCAACGGCTTCTGCTGCGGGCCCCCTAAACCTCACAGTGATATCAAAGGGATCTCGTAGATTTTTTGATCCAAATAAAATTAAATTTCATAAAATTAAGTAGAGGGTTTAAAATCGGTCACAACCGTTCAAACCGCGATACAATCCAATTTCGAACACAAAGATATGGTTATTCGAAATTTTCGGAATGGATTGTGTTTTCGTTTTTGAACAAGGGTATTAAAATTTTAATATCATTATAATTATTATAATTTATATTATTCTTATAATAATATAATTATAATAATATAATTATAATAATAATATTATAATAATAATAAAATTATTATATTAAAATAATATTTTATTATTATTATATCTAAAGTCTATAATAGACATTAGAAAGTTTTATTAAAAAAAATTATAAAGGAAGACCCCAAAGGGGGTCTTCCCGCGTGGAGAACCCAAAGCAAGACCCATGTGGGTCTTGTTGTGTTTTCATAAAAAAAGGGTCTGGCCCGTTGAAAGAAAAACAACAACAAAAAAGGAAAGTAGCAGGGGGTTCGAGCGGACCCCCTCCCTCTCCCGTGCGGTGCACTGTAGCGCCCCCGGGACACCGCACCCCAGGCCGCCGCGCACAGCGCCCCGCCTCCGCCGGCCAGCCCCCCATGCAAGCACCGTACCCTGCTCCTCCGCACACCAGCGCGACCCCTTGTGCGCCCAGCTCCGGTGCGACCCCCTGCCCACACGAGATCCCCGGTCACCCCTCTCCCTATGGACCTGCACGGTGCAACGCCGACAGTCGACTTCCCCTAGCCGGAGCCACCGACCTCCTCCACGCTCTCCAGACCATTCCTGTCGGTTCCTCCTGCAGCACACTGCTACCGCCGACCAGGCTGCACCGGACCATTCCCTCTCTCCGGCCAGGAGCTCCTCCGTCCGGCTCCCTTGTGCACTCATCCAGCCACCCCGCTCTGGCAGAACCAACCGGGGCACATGCCGTGCCGCAGAGCTGGCCGTCGGGAACCGCCGGGAACAGCCCGGTCATTGTCGCTCTTCCCCTCGCGCCGGTCTCCCCTGCCATTTTTCTGGACATGCCATAGGCGCTACACCCTTCCGAATAGTCCTGCTCCAGCCGGCATACAAGCCTGCAGGGACCCGGCACTGGCCCGTCGCCCCTCCTTCTGTCCGCTGCTCGGGTCACCCCGTCCAGAGCCGCTTCGGCCACACCGAAGGCTAGCAACCTGAACCAGCAGCATACGGCTCTCCCGCGTAGCCGGTTCCCTAGCACCCAGCCCCCGCGCTCTACCGAGAGAGGCGCCGACTCCAACAGCGGTAGACCACGCAACGCACCCTCCCCGGGAAATAGGTACCTGGTTCAACTTCACCTCACATGTGACCGGGCGGGTCCGCTTAGCCAGGATCGAGCGTGAGCGGGCCTGCCCGTCCCAGAAAGCCCTCGCATGGGCCCGGGATAAATTAAATTAATATAATTAATTAATTAAATTAAATTAAATTAATTAATATGTTAATTTATGGTTTAATGAATAAAAATTTTAATACCTGAATAAAATTAATTCAATTTAAGTAGTAATTGAATTAAGTCAAATTAATTTAATTTGGGCATTAAAATTATATTAATTGATGGACCGATAATTAATTAAATTACATGATTTATTTAATTCATTTAATTTAATTAAATAAACCCTCGTACTTATTTATGCATTTTATTTTTATCGTGCAATATTTTAAAACCGATAACTGTTCTTGAGCACTGGCCCCGTATGTCTGCATTTAATTATTATTTTTAATTAATTATTTAAACTGTGTGCGATGTGTGTAATTAATTAAATGACGGTCGGCGCATCATCTTTGTTTTCGGTTAAAATGTATAAGGATCTGCGTGTCCAATTGATTTGATGTACATTTATACCCCAGTTCCCCTCGCCTTCGCGTGAGTATTCTAGTATCTTTGTACTTCGGACGAAGACGAAGAGTGACGTCGACCCCGCCAAGACGAGGCGGAGAACGTTCATCAAGATGATGCAAGAAGACACATGGACTACGCCAAGACAAAGCGGTACTCCAAGACATGACGCGGACCCCACCAAGACAGGGCGATGTTGCAGATGCGAAGCAAACATACATGATAGTGCAAGCTGCATCAAGATTCAAGCAAACAACTCAGGTAAGACGCCCTTAGGTCGTTTAGATTCTCAATACCAGTCGGGTAGTAGTTTTACCTTTATGAATTTATTTATTATTTTATGCATTTTAGAACAGCGGGAAAATACATAATAAGATAAATAATAAAATGCATAAAGAAGCGACGTTTGATTTCTATTGATGTTCAGTTGTGAGCGCAACAACATAGATGAACAAGATTAATAGAAATTGATTACATTCGTCGAGAGAAAAACATAAAACCCTCAAAGAAAATATTAAGTCACCAACAGCCTTCCATCGTTCAAGTTTGAACAAAACCGGGTGTTTGAGGTGCCGGTTCATGCCTCAACTGAGGGTGCCTCCTACTACCGGGGAGTTCTTGTCTGTGTGGTGTGTCGACATAACTAAAATTTTAGAAAAGATATAGCCTTAGCTAGTTTGTTATAATTTTAGAGGGATGTAATGAGTAAATCAGTAAATGATTTTTTTGAAGCTGGGACTCCACTCAACAGATCAAGGAACCGCGATCTAATGCGGTTGGGTAGTCAAAATCCAACCTTGGACCCTCCGAGTAGTGGAGTATCCCTAGCTTGTAGACTATGAGGGAGGTTCAGGGATCCTTGCCACTAGAATAATCAAGAGTATTCCGATTCTAGTACATAGGGTTCCTAGAATTCGAAAAATTAGTGGGAGATATTTAATGATTAAATAATTATAAATGTCACATTAAGTAATCACATAAAAGTACAATCTGATAAAGTATATTTGTAGATAATGTCAAGAAATACCATAATAAAACTGTGATAAACATTTGACAAAGTTAATGTCTAAACAAGCATGAAATTCCAAGTGTAGTATAGGCGCTTGTGCACATTACTACCATATCGGAAATTCAAGGTGCTTGTGTCCCAACCTGTTAAGCCACCTCAAGAAGCGAGGGAGTAAAACTGCATATAGGAGACTCATGAATCAAGCATATGATGGTTCTGTCATAATTCTATCATCAATGTCTGATGTTAGATGCGGCCGCTACATCATGACATGGATGATGTTACATGTAGTCTCATCTCCAAGATCCTTTCAAGGAGAAGGCGAAGCAAGATTTGAATGTGATGATTGCACTTGGATTGTGTAAAGTGAAAGACAGTTCATAATCTTTCATGTCATACCATTCTTATACATTTTTACACCCAATTACTCTAGTTTCATTTAATGGTACAAACAAATAGTATATATTAAGCGCTTCATTAACTTTAAGGTAACTTTCGCCAAGTAATGAGAATATTGGAGAGAACGCCATATTTTATTCTTATAGCGAATACATTGAATGAAAAGGAGAAAAGGCTTATGGAATGTTACGCCAAAGGAACCTTCTTCATGTCCTTCAATGAAAAGTGGATGGTTATTTAGAAGAGGTTATTTTCATCACATAATGAAACGAATTCATGTAAGTTTAAAAACTGAAATACAAGAAGCAAGTACCCGCTCCTCGTTTAGTTAATATTCATCAAATAAAAGTATTGTTTTCTCTCATACTTCTTGCATATTAAAATACAATATGATTTTTCAGATATATTTATTGAAATACAATCACCAAGTAGGTATAGAAACATTACTAGAAGTAAAGTGTCTTCTCCAAGCAGCTGAGAAAGGGTGATTCCTAAATCAGCAGGGAGAAATACATAACTTCTAATTGCCAAGTAATTGATTCAAGATGAACAAGTTATCGAGTATAGCCAAAACATTTATCTCACTTTCCATTTTGTTCATGATGAGACATTGTTCCATGTTTTGGAATAAATGTTTTTTGTGGTAGCATACTCAACAAATAGTTCACTACTATTTGAATCAATGGAAATACATGATGAATATAAAATGTAAGACCTACCTAGTTGTGGAAATGTGATTCTTTGTCAATAAAAACTAAAATCGGACGTCAAATATATACCCAATATGGTATTTAGGCTCGGCACAGCTAAACACGTATGGTATTATTGACAACCTTAGTTTAGACAAAGAAACCTTTAGAAAAAATGGTATGCCACAAAGCTTTTTGAGGATAGTTCAACAAGACAGTGTAAACTATTCCAAAGAAAGAAAGATGTAAAGATACTTCATAAGTTTCCTTTAAGTCATTAAGGAATAGTGAAGTATAGGTTTGGTACGATGATATGAGTTTCTTCGGATCATCAAGCCGAAGAATATCTTGACCAAGCAATCATCGATCATGTTAATGTAGCGTGGAGTAATTCCTAACCGCATGATAACTTTTCAACATCACCGTATTGATGTTCATAATGAGGATCGATGATGAGTCTTACATATTAACATTGATCAACAATATGTAGAGTGGGGAAATTCCAAAACCCACATTTTATACATCAATGTTATGATGTAAGTTGTATCAATGTTACAACCTGTAGAAACTTCCATTATATTTCATGATATGCTTTGAAAATAACGGCTTAAACCCATAACCAATATGCCAACTAAAATGAAAAATGGATATCATAGGAGTCATATTATGATGGAAAATCCATTATGTCATAGGATGTGTTTAGATGCAAAGCGTTTGTTAGGATTTAAACAAACATGCATCAAGTTAAACACATTGTGCATTTGAGGTAATTATCCTAACAGTTGATTAAGATATTACATAAATCCGTAAGATAGAAAAGATGTAGTCAAGTATTAGACAACATTTCTATACAAGGATGCACATCTCTATTAGAGATAGTGGGAGCTGAATTGACTTGGACTTAGTCAATGCTCTAGATGCACAAATAGTTGGCATAAGGAACAAGTACCACATGTACATGTGGAATTGGCATATTCCAGAGACACATACTATGTAGGAAGAATGAAACCATTTTGATGGTTTAATATTCACCGCGATCAGTGATATATTATTCATTGAGAATAATTAATCCTACAAGTAAGCAGTATAAGTCAACGAGCTAGGATTGACAAGATCAACTAAAATTCAATAATGGATTCCATGTATCAAATTTCAAAGGGGATTATAAATTGGATACTACAGTGGGTATCCAAATGAAATGATATATGGATGGTACAAGTATGGTACCATAAGGCTCGATTGGTTATACCAAGTCAGTATGCCTAAATCTATTTGAATTTTACTTGTTATAGATGAACTTCTAAGATCTTTTTATTGGTCATTGGATGTCAAGATCATTTTTCATGGAAGGTGTCTATACGACGCAACTAGAAAGAGATGATGACATCGAATGATCCCAATAAGGTTTGAAAGTTACTGAAATCCAATTCTGGATTAATGTAAGCAACAAGATCTTAGATCACTCATTATAAATGAATCTTTGCCTTGTGTCTACCAAAGGATAGTGGGAGCACCAATGTTTTCCAAATGATATATGTTCGGTACCATATGGAAAATAGTTTTTGATCTTACAGTTAGATAAGATCAGGTTAAATGAAATTATCCAATGATTGACTTCGAGTAGCAACCTAAGTTCTAGGGAACAGGATCCACTTAGGTAGATCCAAAGGTTGCTTGGTCCTAGTCAATCGTACTTAGAGTGACATTGTATTGAATAATACAAGTCGGAACAATTCAAGTTCAGAATTGTTCCCTATGTCACATGGCTTAATCTCTCCAGGTTAACATGTTTGGAGAATGTGAAGAGATTAATGTTGTGAATTGATACCATATGATTTAGTGGTGGAAAAATCACATATTCCATAATATGTACAATAATTGATACATCTAGGATATAATTTATTATAGGCAGATATCAATTATTTCCAGGAGCACTGCAAGTGATGCAGTCAGAACTATCATCTTGTACTTCAACAAGTACAAATGATATGTTCTAGTAATAAGGAGAGGAAGGTATACTAGTTATGGTGGGATATATACTAGTAATCATTAGATAAATTTGATTTAGTATCGCAGTTAGGAAAAGGATACGAGAGAGTCAAGCTCATAAAAGCTAGTGATATACATACCTATAAATACCGAGTACGTTGCAGCTTCTAAGGAAGATAAGAAGCATATATAAATTGCAACGATTTGTTCCAGTTCTTAGATTCTCACCTAGTGATAAAAGTATTATCATAATGAGAATTATGATATTCTTACTAGCCAAGTTTTCATGTTACGACAATTGAAAAAATGATCTACTCGGGGATACCTTATCTTGAGAAGGTTTTACTCAAGCAGATGAGGTAACATATAGCAAATATGCCATGCGGCGAAAATGTGGCAGGCCCAGCAGTTAAAGTCATTACTCAGCAGAAGAATGGTATTTATCATGTGGGTAGTTAACAAGTTGAGTTAACAAGTTGGCTCTAGTGCAATTGGGAGTGTTGAAATTGTGGGTGCCCTAGACCCAACTATGTAGTACTTTTGATTACTGTATAATGTGTACAGTTAGATATGCATGATGATATATTACCATTATAGTGCAGACTTTTTTGCGTCCACTATAATAATGGTAATGTCCAAAGGTTAATTGTCGTGTCAAGAGGATATAGCAGATCCCAGGCTATAATGAGAACCTCGAGATACAATGACATTGATCTTAAATATATGTTCTATCATCTAGATACATATTACTGACTCGACACAGTAGATGTCTGAATATCAGGTGCTGGGGGCTCATAAGCATTGAGACTTCTTCTCATCAAGTTCACACTTGGTGATCTCTAGTAGTGAGAATATGAGGACAGACCCGTCAATAGGAACACCACATGTTTTAGGTGTCATTTATTGTTACTATCTACGGACATGTGTGTTGGTCTCGTGACTGGAGACCATTACCAATGTATATCATTTAATTGCGTACATTGATACAAGGCGAAAACCATGGCAGTAATGTCGTGGCGAGGTAGGTTGTGTTGGGTGCGTCATTAGTGGTATGACGTTGGTTGAATGGTCAAGAAAGGATTTGTCGCTTCCAAGTTTAGGAACTTCTATATATCAGGCTTGGTTGACCAGGATGGTGTCGCCTTCATAAGTCTTTGTCCAAAGCAGTAGAAAGGAAAATTCATCTGGATAGATCAATAAATAATAAAGCAAGATAAGGACGATGACACAAGAGTGTGTCCTGCTTTATGAGTTATTTAATGACAAAGATACTATAGTATACGGTTAGTGTTCATACGTTGGTAGTCATTGTTATTATTATCCTTATCTCTTTAGGGGTTATGACGGGTTGCTAGACCCCGCTCTGGGTCTGTGGACTTTATTCACTACTATTGAGATAAGGGTCTAGAGGGTCATACAAAACATCGTATTCAAGAATCTGCACCTATTCAGTTGAATAGGTATATGGACATATTGGGCCCCACCACGGGGTCTGAGTGTTGTCCAAGTTGTCGATCACCAAAAGAATTAAATAAATTCTTTAATATTCAAGTTAGGAATATTTGGGATTGAATTTATTTAATGTATTTACGAGTTTAGTAAATACAAGAAAAATATTATGTATGAACCCGATTTTTACTATGAAAGACTTTGGAATATTCTTGATAATATTCCAGGGAAGCGCCTTCAGACGGCGTGCGATTCCGAGCCCCGGAGTGGCCGGAATTAAATTTTCTATGTGTTAACACTGGAAATGCTAAATAAATGAGATAACTCCTAAATGGAGTTCTGAATCAGAGATCCGAGTGTACAGATGGGTCCGGAATGGGGTTTATACCCTAGTAACAACATAAAACATGTCGGCGCGGGATGTTTGGACCTCTCGCTCGCTTCCGGAAGGTTAAACGGATAAATTAATAAATTAATTTATTCATTTAAAGTTAAAATTCTAGTATCTCATAAACGGTGGCTCAGATTGGAAAACTGAGGGCACCGTTGAGTTCGGAGCGTGTCGTTTACGCTAAGAGGGGTATAAGTTTTGCGGGCGCGGCCCGTCTGTGAAAAATGGCCCCAGGGGCGTTTTCGTAATTTGGTGACCTCGGGCGCTAGGTTTAATAACTTTTGAACGGGGTCTTGGAATAAAATACCGAGACCTCATTTGCACTCAGAGTGTGGTTCTTAGCCTAGCGGAGGCTTAATCGCGACCCTGTCGGGAGTTCGGGTACGGGGCCCACGGGCGGAAGTTTAAGTGTTTTGTTTTTAAACACTTCTCCCCCCCACTTGGTTGTTCTCCCTAGCGCAGAAGCCTCTCCCCTCTACACCTCCATCTCCGGCGAGGCGAATCCGGCGAGATGGTCCAGCGAAGCGCGGCTCCGACAAATTGCGTCGAACCTCCGGGCAATGCCCACGAGGTAGGGTTTTGTCGCTTTCATTTTTCCTTCCAGCACCTACTTTGAGCATGATTAATACTATCGATTCGCTGTTGAATTTTCGAACGATTCCCATGAATGTGTATTAGAGTTTCTTCTCATTCCATCGCTTGTTTCGGTTCGTAAAACCGAGTTCCGAGGACCCCGCAACCACCCACCGAAGTTTGCGGGTTTGGAGGTGTTTCTGGCGGTCGGCAAGGCGGTCTGGCGAGTTCCGGCGGGCGCGGGCGGCTTCAGGCGGTGGCTCTGGCAACGACGGCGTGCAGTAGTGGGCGGCTGCGGACAGTAGGCCGGGGGTGGCGGGGCTCCCTGGGTGAGACGACAGGCGGCCAGGCTTCCCCGCGGCGGCGCCGGCGTAGCGCGAAGGAGGAGGGGCCGCGGGGTGCGTGACCCCGCGTGCAGTGCGACCGCGACCCGCAAGTCGCGGGTCGCTACGGGGAAAGCGACCGGCCGTGATGGCGGTTTGGTGGCGACAGGCCGCGGACAGTTGGCCATGGCGGAGAGAACCGGACCCGAGGCCGGGCCGCGGGTCGCCTGTGGGTGGACCGGCCGGACCGGGCCGGTCCAGCCCAAGAGGGTTCGCCTTTTTTTTATTAAATCTTCGGACGCCCGTATTTCGGGCTTCGGGCATCCATTTTGCGCGCCGCCAGCAGAAGCGCAAACCTTGGGTCGAGGGGAATGTTTTGAGATGGTTTCGAGAATTTTTAATTCCCAAAACGAGGGGCCTCAGAGGCGCGACACGTCTTTAAGTGGACGAGCGTTTTTCCCAAGATTCTCGTTTTGGACGGCGCGGATGCGTCCGACGTCCGTTTTGAGCATTGTCAGTGGCATTGTGACCCTGGCACTGTGGCAGAGGTTTCCAGTGTAGTTCCAGGCATTGAGGCTGAAGTTGAGGCGTGGGCCCCACGACCAGTCTCCTGAGCTGCGTGCAATGTTTCACGGCTTTTTCATCAGACATCCGTTCGGGGCGTGCGAGCAGTCGATATTGGGTGTTTTTTAGAGGGGATTGCAACAGTGCAATCTGCCCGCCCTAATTCGGCACGGTGGTGCAGGGCCCATGAGGGTCATTTTGGCGTCGATGGTGATTTTCCATCTTTATCACCGGGTGACCGTTTTGGACAAGTGAGTAGTCCGTCTTATGTGATTTTTCGATGGATCGCAATGGTGCGATCCGTTCATTGAGTTTCGGGACCGGGTTGCGGGTCCCACGTGTCACCGCTCGTGTGCGGTGCGCCGGAATGCATCTTTTTCTCCAGATATCTGTTCCACTAATGTGAGTAGTGATTTTGACGTGTTTTCCCGAGGGGATCGCAATGGTGCGATGCGCCCGACTGTTTTCGGGGTCAGGGCTCAGGATCACGGGACGTCGTTCGTGCGTGAGGCGGTGTTGGTGACTTTTCCATCAGATATCTGTTGGAGGCATGTAAGTAGTCTAACCCTTGAGTTTTTCCGCGAGGTTTACAATGGTGTGATCTGTTTGGATGTGCAGAGCCTCTTGAATGATATTGTTAAATGTGGAAGCATGAAAGGTGCTCCAGTGGTGGTTCGCCCTACCTTGTTTGTACCGGGCCCTTGGCGTGTGATCGCGAACTCTTGGGAGAGTGATGTAAGTGGTTTATGAGATGTGGTTGGTCATGCCTGGGCCATTGAGGTGGAGTTGTTATGTCACGCCTTCACGTTGACGTTGGGTGTCGTGTGCACGATAGCCCTTGGGCTGAAAGTGAGGTATACTCTGGGAGTATACGGGAGTGCTTGGAGGTATGTGTGGTTTGTACCTGAGACGTTTGTGCACTCAGTTGGGGTTGAAGTGGGCCCACACGACGTGTGGGTCCCATGTGTGTGTCGTGTTCTGCTTTACGTACTTTCACCTCTCGCAATGTAGAGGGTCCCTCTACGTGTTTGTTTGACCAGCAGGGTGGAGTTTTTCCCCTGGCTCGGTGCTCGTTTGTTGACCAGCAGGTTTGAATTGTCTCCCCCTGGTTTTCGTTCTCGATTGATCGGCCAGTAGTAGTGCTAGTGGAACCCCGTGATGGAACAGGCACTGAACCCCTTTGGGTGAGTTGTGCTAGAGTTGGGTGGTTGCGCGATACCCACTCCATGTTCGGTTGGCTAGTGTTGTACTCTCTAGTGGGGATGGCCAGGGCAGTTCTGAGTTTTACCCTCCAGCGAGGCTGGGCAGTGGGTTACTCATCGGCTTCTAGGGTTTACCCTCCAGCAGAGACTGGGAAGTGGGTCACCCGTCACACTTAGGGTCTACCTTCCAGCAAAGACTAGGTAGTGGGTCGCCCGACGCACTTAGGGTCTACCCTCCAGTAGAGACTGGGCAGTGGATCACCCGACGACCTCTTAGGGCCTACCCTCCAGCAGGGCTGGGCAGTGGGTCGCCAGTCATTCAGTTTCAGGTCTACCCTCCAGCACGGCTGGGCAGTGGGTTGCCTGTCGACTTATTCCAGGTCTACCCTCCAGCAGGGCTGGGCAGTGGGTCGCCTGATGATGTGTTATGGTTTACCCTCCAGCGGGGCTAGGCAGTGGGTCATCTGATGATGTGTTATGGTTTACCCTCCAGTGGGGCTGGTCAGTGGGTCGCCTGATGATGTGGTATGGTTTACCCTCCAGCGGGGCTGGGCAGTGGGTCACCTGATATCTGGTTATGAATTAGCCTCCAGCATGGATAGGCAGTGGGGACACCGGTTGGCATTCCAGGCTCAGTCCTTTCAACAAGGCTAGTCTGAGTCTTTCCTCTGTGATTACCAGAGCGGGACCCTTGGTTATACGGGTCAGTGTTTTGACGGCTTTGACTTTGAGGAGACCTCTCGACTGCGGGGCAGTGACGAGGTGGGGTTTGACATAACCCGGAACTCTCAAGTAAGAGGGGAACTTTCCCCCACCAAGACGCGTCCTTGTGACGCGACCTAAAATCGTGCGGGCGAGTTAGTGCCGCCCAAAGCGGATAGTGTCGAGGTGCGGTGGTATGATCCCCTTGACTTGCGATTTGGGACAGACGTGCGGGATAATAGGCATTGATGGTGTTAGCTTCTGGGACTGTTGGCTAATTTTTCTTGACCTGAGTGACGAGACAGAGATCCCCATACGAGCTTGTTCGGGCTTCTTGGTAGAGCATATATATGTGTATACTTTTTTGTAGTACCCATTTCTTGGGTTTGGTTAATCTCCTTCCAGGAGAGGCGAAGACGCGCGGGGTATGCCACGTGCTCTCCATGTCTAGCTTCTCATGGTTTTATGAGTCTACTCTCCTGCTATAGGTAGCGAAGACTCGACAGGAAGTTCATATTCTCACCGTTTCCAGCTCCTTGTGCCTGGACAAGTCTACGTCCTTCCTCTTGTTGGGTTGAGTTGGACTCTTTACTGCACTCTCTGTTTTACTCCCTTTGTTTTCCCTGTTTGCTCTATTTCTCACCCTTCGGTACCTCCTTTGTTGCTCCCTTGAGCCTTCGGGGTATCCTACTGAGTATTTTTATACTCACCCCTGCTTGGGCTTTTCCCGCACTTGGTGTGCCCTTGCAGACGACGGACAGGTGGAGCGTGACTTCAGTGGAGCGTAGGAGCTTGAGAGCTTGGACCGCGTGTGGTGGTCGTGGCCGGGTTCCAGGTGGGAGACCCATCAGCTGTTTCTGTTTGTTTACCTGTTGCCGGGTTGCGGCACTTTTTGGTTGGGCGCGTGTTTTTTCCCTTTTCTTTTCAGTTTATACTTTGTACTGTTTAGAGGTCGATGCACATCTGTGGTTTATACACATAGCAGTTGTTCTTTTTTACTATGCTTGTTCTTTCTTTTACTCTGCACTGTTGTATTGAGTGTGTTGCCTGTGTGTGTGTGCAGGTACTTAGGCAAAGGCCTTCCCAAGTTTTTGTGCCTTCGGCGATGGTCGCCAGCCCCTGGCCTATAGAGGCGAGCCTGGGGTAGTTGCGGCTCGAGCCCGGGTAGGGTCCGGTCGTGACATATTAATTGAACAAATATTATTTAATATTCAAGGTTCATTTTTTATTAAGTGGGACAGCGAGTCGAGTTAAATGGATCGATTTTATCACATAATATATTATATATATATATATATATTAAAAGTATGTGATAAAATATTAAATAATATTGGCGCAGTTTAGTCCATCAAAATTATTTATTTAGAGAACGTTGATATTAATGGGGGTCGGGGAACCCTACCAGGTATTTATCAACGTCTCTATAAATAAGCGAGGATGCTATCTCTCTTTGGTGTACATATCACTATTCATTCATTTATGGAATGAATAATTGAGAGCCTCTCTCTCCTCCCGCTTCTTAGAGAGAGAAACCGATGATCCAAGAGCTCGGATCAAGTTCTTCTTCACGCATCGTAAGATCAATGATGCGGTGATCGTCGGGATGTCAAAGATATCGTTTAATCGCTGCGCTAGCACTCGGAGTTCGACGATCAGCGTTCCTACGGATTTTTGGAGCGCGTGTGGATGATCTAGAGGGATCCTGCTTTGGATCCTTCAAGCGACGATCGCCATCGGCTAGAGGCAGTCGACCGTGCCTTCAAATTTGAAATGGGTACGTTTTCATTTTAATTTTGTTCTCTTAATAATATACGCGAGATCCTCAGACCTCTCTGGGGCTCAGATCGTCGACGACAACAAGTTTCTTCATCCCGCCGATGAAAAAATTTTAAAATCCCTGGCCCACCGGCTTCCGCTACGGGCCCCGAAAACCTCACAGAACCTACATGCAAACGGGCCAACCTAATTACTTCTTATTTTTCTTATTTTTCATTTAATGAAAATAATATTTATAGAATTTTATAAGGTTAGTTTTGTTTATAATAAAAAACAATAATTAATAAATGTTAACAATATAATAATTATTTTATGAATAAGTTCAATAATGTAGAAATTGCAATACAATTCACAATAAAACATATATATATATATATATAATTTAAAAATATACATTAAGTAGTTAAAATTTTGACCCATAAAATTACTTGAATTATGATTATCTAAAAATATGGAAGCTCATAATAATTCACAAAATCCCTAAAGAGTAGGGCAGCAGGTGTACCAGATTAAGTATAAAAAAAATCCAGTTTCACTTTCAAAAAATCTTGGCCTCACCTCACTCATGTTTTCCCAAGCTATGCGACCTATCCTTCTATTTCCCCTCACCACTTTGTAGCACCTTCACTATGGATAAAGGTGATCCATCTTATTATCTTGATGGATGTGCATTGATGACTGACCATGTTATAGGCAAGAAAATAAATGTTGAATGGTGCGCTAAATATAATATATGGACGAGAGATATCGATGGGAAATATTTATACACCAAGAACACATTCCATCATATGTAAACATTTTTGGGAATTAATTTATCCACATATTGAAAATATTGTTAAAAATATTGAAATTAATAATAATTGATGAATTGAAATTAATATGGTAACTAATTGATTCGTATATTTTTTATTCAACACAGTTAAAAACATTTTACAATAAATTGAATGAGATATTTGGGGTAAACCTACCTCGAGGGAGTTTCCTTTGCTCCCTTTATCATCTTATAATATGTGTACCTCAAATCATGTGCCAAAATGGGATCTGTAGAGGTTCTTTTTCAATTTATCAATAGACACGTGTAATGGGCTAGGGTTAGGCTAAGAGCCTAAAATAAACTAACTATAGTGTTCAATAAAACATGGCATCCTGAGAAGCCTGACACAAATGTTATTCAAATCAGAGCTATGTTTTGTAGGAAACATGAGTAAACATGTTTCATATGAATTTATTAATTAAATATATATTTAAATTAATTTAATAACATGAATAAAAATTCAATACTTAAAACAACTCAACAAATTAACACTGAGGTAAATGATAAAATTCAGGACTAATGATTTGTTTTGAAGGATTTTCCAAAATCAACATTATAGATAATTACACATTTTATTTAAGATATGAACATCACATGGATGATAATTTTAAAATAATTAATTATTTAAATTTATGATTGTGTCGAATTTCAAAACACTCATAATACATAAAAAAGTCTGAACCTAGGTTAACCACCCCATCCTATGATCATCCAAAGTGTTGGTTTTTTTAGCACATCTATTAGGATAAATAACATTTCAAATAAAACTATTGACATGTGAGAGCGTGTGCATATGTTTTTTATAGGTTTTGGTTATTCATAAGGTTTTCATTTGTTCTGAAGTGCCGTGAGGGTGACACCATAGTTGTTATTGGTGATCATGTTTCTTTCTAGATGTTGGTTTCTTCTCTTCAAGATGAGTGGAAAGTTGGAATATGATCTGATGAACAGTAAGGATCTTCATACTACCTTTTTGAAATCATTGTTCAGACATACATTCAAGAGATGATCAAGGAGGACCAGAATGATGATTGGGTGCTATAGTAAAAGGTAGTGAATACTTCGATGTTCAACTTTGTAGAATGTGGAGTTATAAGGTTTAAAACCCAAATATGTGTCCCATAAACACCAGAGCTGAAGATGGATATTTTGGATGATGTGTATAGCTCATTCTTTTCTATTAATATGGGAAGCACTGTGATGTATATAAATATGATGAAAAACTTGTGGTGGGAAAAATGAAGAGGGAGATTGTGGAATTTGTGTCTCAATGCATGTTAGACTAGAAAGTAGGGTGAAAGATATAAGTGCAATGGTATAATTCAACATTTTCCCATACTGGTATGGAAATAAGAAAAAATAATCTTGTATTTTATCCTAATACACCCTAGGATGACTAATGGTAATAATGTAATTTGTGTGGTATTCAATCACTTTACAAAGTTCACACATTTGATTTCTATCGAGGAATATTTCCCTCTTGACCAACTCACTATGATATACAAATTAGATGTCTTAAAATTGCATGGAGTAACACTCTCTATATTATCTAATTTTGATCTGAGGTTTACCTAATGGTTTTGGAGAATCCTTCAGAAAGGGTTGGGTATACAACTCTATTTCACTATTGCTTATCACCCTCAGGAGGATGGCATTCTAGTAGAACCATAAAAACTCTAGTAGAAATGTTGAGATCCTTTTCAATTTATTTACATGTATGTTACAATTAACACCTTCACTACATAAAGTTCTCATATAATAACAGCTTCCATCATAGCATTCATATAAAGCCATATTAGGCTTTGTATAGGATGTAGTGTTGAATTTGGACATTCTAAGATGACGACGTTGGAGAATGGATTCTGATTAGACATGATATTTTCCATGACATGATAGAGAAGTTTCAAACCATTAAGCGTTACATGAAATCTGTGAGAATTCGATAGAAGTTCCACATAGATAATCATTAGAGAGACCATTATTTTGATGTTAGAGATAAGTTTTTCCTCTACATATCCCCATGGAAGATAGTCACAAGGTTTGGAAAAAAATAAAATCTTAGTCCCAGAAACATCATCCCTAATGAGATCCTTGATTGCATTGAAGCGGTGGTTTACTGATTAGCACTCCCACCTAACCTACCTATAGTACATGATGTGTTCCACGTATCCCTCTTAATAAAGTACACACCAGAACCCCCATATGTACTGAATTTAGTGGTGATACCATTGGGAAAAGACATTTCATATGCATATCGAACAGTAAATATATTAGATCACAGAGACAAAGTTCTATGAAATAAGACAACTCACCTGGTCAAAGTGTTATAAAGAAACCATAAGTTTAAAGAAGCAACATGGGAACTATAAGTGGAGATAAAATCAAAAATACCATCACCTATTTTCACCTTAGCATGCCATATAAAATTTCAAGTGTGAAATTATTTATGGGGGTAATAATGAAACACCCTTTGTTTTTAATAGAGAAAACTGTGTTTAATATCTTATGAGACATGCAATACCGAACCGAAATGAACCTTTGTTGTTTAAATAAGACCATTATGAACTAGTTATTAAAATGGAAAGTATGAATATGATCAAATATTTTATAGAATATATATAAATATAATACCTAATATAAATTTATTTTTAAACAGAGGAATAAGTTCTCATTTTTTAATAAAAACTTTTATTATAAAAATGATTTTTAATTTTATTAAAGAGAAAATACTATAATTAATTTTTTGAGGATTTATAAATTTTATTGATAAAATAAACATAATTTATAAAATAAGTATTTCAACATTAACTTACAAAAAAATTTCAGGCTTTTTGGAAAATATTGATTTTTCTATGAAAAATGAAAATAAATATTTTTATAAAATTGTGATTAATTTTTTAAAAAATAATCACATTTATTTCTTAAATTATATTTTAAATTATAATAATTATTATTTAGTTTTTTTTTTGATAAAAATAATTTCATTTAAATAATCTTTTTACTAGATTTTAGTAAAAGTTTTTTTGGGGGGGTTAAAACACTTTTATTCTAAAAACAAATTTAAAGAGAATAATGTTTCTCCATATTTGAATAATTGAAATAAGGCCTACCGAAAAAATTATTTAATTTAAATTAATATTATATATATATTAATTTAAATCCATTTTATCATTATTACTTGTGATATAGATAATATGAGATCATCTTTTCTTAAAAAATGCATTTCTAAAAAACCTGTTTTTTGTCAAGTATGCAGGTTTATTTTTAAATAACATTATTCCAAAACTGTAATATGATTGTTGAAAAATGAATTAAATATCTGGAATCATAATAATTTTTATTATCTAATAATTTCATCTTGAATTTTAACCATAATGAATAGTGACAACAACAAAAATTATTTATCATATTTAAGGTAAAAACGGGTTTATCGGGTATTTAAATTAAACATATAAGCATTAAAAATGATCCAAAACGTATCTAATTACTATTTTATGGTAATAGTTTGACATTATATCTTCTAAGGTTCAATAATAGTCCATTTAGGATCCTTTTGGCATGATAAAATCATTACTTTATTTCATTATTTTCAAAAATTATGGATGTGTCCTCTCCTCTACTAAGGAAACACACTCTCCTAGTAGTTGCACACTTACAAAAACCATTGGATTTACCAATACCTATCTAAATCACTTCCTTAATTATCTCCCCCCATCCAAGATGACTATAATATTATAAAAAATCTAACCTAGTATGGATTTTGTTGAAAATATAAAGTTTTCCGAAGAAGAGGTAACGTCCTTAAACAAGAATTTTGTTTTATTAATTAATTCACCTACATTATATAATATTAAATAATGATGATATAATATCCAAATTAACATATAATTATATGTTGTTACGTTATGTGAATGACTTACATCCATCTCCTCCTCCCTCAAAAGGGATACATAATCATTGATCTTGTGTATAAATGACTACTTCCCCGCAAATTGATGTAATTTGTTTTGCATCACTGCTTATCATGGATGGAAATAATGTTTTTTTAATGTTTAAATATGATATTTATGCTATAATTATACATATTCAAATATAATATAAACCACACATTCTTACTTTCCATTCTATAGGGAATATGATAATATCACTCATGTGTAAGGTGGACAACCTTCTCTTGAAGCAATGCGATTCATTTTTCACTTGTGCATTATATGGATGGTAGTAAGGATCAAATTAGTGACATAATAATAAATATGTAAAATAAATATATCATATAATTTATTACTTTACCTTCCATTGAATAAATAATAGTCCTTTGTGTAAACGGAGGACTATCATCATTCGAAGCGATATGATTCATTTTTATTACTGAATCACGTGGATGGTATGTGAAAGGGTACTTAAAAGAAATAATATTTTATTTATGATATTATTATAAAAATATAATGATAAAATAATATTTATCTTCTTTCCATCATGATCAACGAAAAATGGAATTGTTTGTTACTCATGCGTACAGAAGACATATTGTTTTGATAATTGTAACGAAGATATTTTATCATAACTATAATTAATGGTTAGTTTAAAATGTAAAATTTAAGTATAAAAAGATAATTATTTCATTATTACTATTCTTGGTATGATTATATAATAATCTCTTTGACGATAGTCAACTTACCGATGTGGTTTTGGTAATATAAATCAATTATTTTTAAAACGTCTGACATAAAATTAATTGGTTATATACTTGAATAAGGAATAGTGAAAAATAAAATAAAAGTAATAATAAAAATGAAATTGTTTCTTGAGTAAATAATTAACATGATTTTATTATTTAGGAAGATAAATAGCATACATTAAAAATTAGTCTTGAGGTAAGGGATCTCTCCAAACCACCCTTTCCTTTAGGTTATAAACATTCTCTCTCTAAAACACTTTTTCTCTCTATTTAATTGTTGGATTGGTAAAGCCCAATATGGTTGGGTCAAATGCTTATGGCCCGTAACTGACAGGAACTATAGCAGTTCGGACTTCAGAGTCGACTATACTGTTGCACTTTTAACTTCCAGCCGGCATCCACTTAACACATTTGACAATGGTGGTCGCATTTCATTGTAGCAACGTGGAATTCCTATTCGGAACAGTGGATCGTCTTCTCCATATATAGCCCATTTCGGGCTAGGGTTTCATACATGAAAAAAACATTGTAATTTGTTCTCCCAAAATAGTGATGTTCTGCCACTCCGTGGACGTAAGGATTATTCCCAAACCATGTAAATTTGTGTTTCCTGTGTGGTCTCCTTCCTTGTGAATTTTATTTCCGTATCTTGTTTCTATCATTTGGACTCCCGACACTTCCGCAAAAACTAGTATCAGAGGTTGAGTTTGAAATTCTCCAATGATTGCTATGGATGAAGGCAAAGTGAAGATCGAGTGCATAGATGGAACACATTTCAGTTTCTGGAGGATGAAGATTGAGGATTATATTTATCAAAAAAAGATGCATTTTCCACTTCTGGGTGTGAAGCCAATGGGCATGGAGCTGTCGAAGTGGGAGCTACTATATAGACAGGTTTTGGGTGTTGTGCGTCTGACGTTGGCCAAAAACATGGCGTTCAACATCAAAGAGGAGAAGACAACGATTAGACTGATGAAATCTCTCGCCAATATGCATGAGAAGCCTTCTGCAGCTAACAAAGTACACTTGATGCGACAACTGTTCTACCTGAAAATGGTTGAAGGGAGAGTTGCCGCAGATCATATCAACGAATTCAATACTGTCATAAGTCAGTTGACATCGGTGGACATTGATCTTGTTGATGAGGTATTTGTGCTAGTTTTACTATCTTCATTACCTAATAGTTGGGAAGCAATTTTAATAGTTGTGAGTAGTACTTCAAGGAATATAAAGTTGGATCTGAAAGATGTACAAGACCTGATCCTCAGAAAGGGTATGCGAAGAAGATAATCAGGAGGATTCTTTGGTTCTGCTTTAAACATTGAAGGGAGTGGAAGATATGTGCAGCGGGACAATCACAGAGGATGATCGAAGTCAAGAGGATAGAGCAGAGACAGGGAAAAGGGGCCTGGTCCAACCTGCTGGACTTGCAGGAAGAAATGACATGTCAAGGAGTGTAGAGAAAATTGAAAGGTCCCTGAAACCAGTGGAGAAAAAATGGCGGTTGAAGGAACTGATGACGTGTTGTTGTCGAGCGTGGATAGTCCTATGGAGTCTTGGATTTTAGACTCAGGGGCGTCTTTCCATTCTACATCGGAGAAAGGCTTCTTGGAAAATTATGTTTCTGAAAATTTTGGCAAGGTACATATTGCTGATGATGATCCCTTTCAGATTGTGGGGAAAAGAGATGCACGGATCAAGACCAATAGTGGGAGCATTCTAGTTCTGGAAAACGTGAGGTACATCCCTGGTTTAAGAAGAAACCTTATTTCTATTGGACAGCTTAATGACACAGGGTTGAGTACCACGTTCACTAGTGGTGAATGGAAAATCACCAAAGGAGTTATGGTCATAGCTCAGGGAGTGAAGAATGGTACCCTATACAACATGAAAGGAACTTGCATGGACATGGATACTTCACTCAAAGCTGTCAGAGATTCACAACTATGGAACAATAGGCTGGGCCACATGAGTGAGAAGGGTATGATGGTCTTGGAAACAAAAGGGTTGCTACCAGAGCTGAAGTCCGTCGAAGTTGTCTTATGTGAATATTGTACCTTCGAAAAGCAGAAGGTGACTTTTGCAAAAGGTGACAGAACCCCAAAGGCTGGAAAGATGATCCTGGTGCACACTGATGTTTGGGGGCGTGCACCAGTACATTCCCTTAGAGGGTCACAATACTATGTGACATTCATCGATGAATAAATAAGGAAGGTATGGATTTACTTTCTGAAAAGTAAATATGATGTGTTCAAAATGTTTCAGAATTGGAAGGTCATGGTGGAGAATGAGTCTGGAGCTAAGCTGAAATGCTTGAGGTCTAACAACGGTGGAGAGTATGGTAGTCAGGAGTTCATAGAATTATGTTCTGATAATGGAATTTGGTGGGAGAAGACTATCCCAAGAACACCACAGTAGAATGGTGTAGCTGAAAGGATGAATAGGGCATTGAATGAACATGCCAGACGCATGAGGTTACACTCGGGGTTGCCCAAAACCTTCTGGGTGGATGCAGTTAACATGGCAGCACATCTCATCAACAGGAGTCCATCTGTGCCAATAGAAGAACATCTACCCGAGGAGCTCTGGTCTAGTAAGAAGGAGAGACTCACATTTACGAGTCTTTGGTTATTTGGCATATGTACATGTTGATGCTGCTGCAAGGGACAAGCTTGATGCAAAGTCCAATAGATGTTTATTGGTTATGGTGTTGGGGAGTTTGGTTATCGCTTCTGGGATGATCTTAATAAGATGATCATTAGGAGCCAGAATGTGATATTCAATGAAGGTGTCATGTACAAAGATCTTCTTACAGCTGAAGATGAAAATGTCAACTATACTGCTGCACTTTAGACCTCCAGTCGGCAGTCACTGTAGCACTTTTGACAAAGGTGGTCACCTTTCACTGTAGCAATGCGGACTTCCTGTTCGAAATAGTGGATCGTCTTCTCCATATATAGCACATTTCGAGCTAGGGTTTCTTACCAAAAAAAACTTTGAAATTTGTGCTCCTGAAATAGTGAAGTTCTGCATCTCCATGGACATAGGGATTATTCCCGAATCACGTAAATATGTGTCCAATGTGGTTTCTTTTCTTCTGCATTTTCTTTCTGTATCTTGTTTTTGTCGTTGCAACTCCTGACGCTTCCACAACATTAATAATATATAATTCTTTTAAATTCTATATATATGTATCTTACATATATACATATCTTATTATACATTACTTTGATGGGGAAAATCTTTCTTTATGATCATTTTTCAGTTGCCTTCATTCTGAAATATCCATTGATTATGATTTGTAACAAGATTATTCAACCATTTTTCTTTCCATGGGTAATTATTTTGTTATGCATTGGGATTGAATCCTTGATGTGAAACACATATATCATGAACATTTTATTATGGATGCACCCATATAGTACTCCAATGCATTGGGTAAAGATTCAGTCTCATTATGTGTCATGTATGGGATTAGAGAGTAATCCAAATCCCATTTTGGTACTTTGTCCACAATGTGATATTGTATAGGAAATTATCCTTGACTCTTGTTTTTATCATGTTATATGTTTCTTCCACATTTCCTGTGACTCCATGATCTTATTATACCTCGTTCTTCATGTTACTCATCCATGTGATTCCCCATGATCCCTCTCTTTTATGATATAATGTGACACCATTGACTCACATGTTATGTTTCTTAGTCATGTTTGTTCCCTTAATGGGGTTTTTTAGCTCACACATTTATTTATGTATCCCATAGGTTATCTCGTGTACCTTTAAGAGCTCATTATGAAGAATAAAATAAGTATTCCATGATTTATGTTCCTTTTGGCATAATACGAACCTAATAATCCAAAGACACTATGTCTCATGGTCTTTGGGATTGTAATTGGTTGATATTTTTTTAATAAAAAACATGCAATAATATGTGTAAAATAATTGGGTCACTAGAAATATCCCGTAACAAGTTCATCACCAATGAGACCTTCAATAAAATTTCCTTGGAAAATAAGATACAATCTTTGTAGCATCTAGTGGATATATTTTCCATAAGGAATATGGGATACGATCATTTGATCTTTGAACTCATCAATGAAAATGATAAATTAAATGGAATTATTTGGAATCTATGATCTTTATTATAATCATCTCATTCTAGTGGAGGATCTAAGAGATGATGGGAATGATTATAATATAAATTTCTCCAAATTAGTATTTCAGGTTTGAATTTTTGGAATCCCATTTTATAAAAGATTGAAATGAATTATATAGAATATTAGAGGTTTTATTAGGGAATGTGTGGAGTGGGATCACTTAGATCGCATTATTTGGTTATCGTTTGTGTAGATCGATGTTTTGGTTAACGTCTCGCAACCACTTTTGAGGGCCACATTCATTTTCATGGAAGACTCAAACGATTTAATCTAATTTTTTATATGAAAAACTACCTATATTTTGTTTCTTATATGGATGAATTAGTCATATAGATAAGGATTGTGTCCCTAATGTGGTGGATGAATAGATTAATATTTTCATGTATTACGGTCCATAGATTTGGGTAAAACCATTGGAGGTGTTTTGTAAAGAAGGTGGAGAGATAAAGGGATACAGATAAACTTTTATCTAAGGTTGTATGCATGAAATATGTTCCTGATCAAAATAAATTCATTAGGTTGGGACGAAAAAAATATTTTATAGACCAAAAAATTAATACTTAGCTAGGGGATTTAGATATTTCAGCTTCCCGAATTGTTTCTAGTGGTTTCGGGAAGACCTTTTGATGACCATGTTAAATTTCCCACAATGATCATCAACACTGTGACATGCTTTCCTAAAACTATTGAGGGAAACCCAATAATTCCTTCTAATCTAAAAAGGATATGTTCTGACGCTCCTGACCTGGTGATCACTCCGAGTTTTGATCCTCATTTTTTCTCCTCCAAGTCAGGTGTGAATCAGAAAGAGACTATGACAGATAGCCTGAAAAGGCATCAGATATGAAGGATGATAGGTCGAGGGGATCTCAGTAATGCAACCCAGCTACTCTAGAAGAATTATAGAGGCTCCAAATGATATTGAGTTATACTCTAAAAGGTGTAAAATAGTGGGGGATGGACCCATTATTGATTATATAGAAAAACAGGCCAAGGTGATCCACACCCTCCCATCCCAATGAAAATATTAAGCTTGGACCGTCATGAACTTGGAAACCCACTATAGAATAGACACTCTGACGTCAAAGTATGAAAGTGGACCTGATATGGTTTTAAGTCTAAAAACATATTGTATAATAATGACATGTACAGTTTTACAACAAATTGTTTTTTCCATGGGTGACTTTTGGTTTGCCGAAATGGCCACTCTAGTGGTTTGTGCCTTCTCTTGAGGAAGGATATGGATTTTAGGGTAAAGAGTTTCTCTATTAATCACGTTGCTTACTATATTCAACACCATGAGTCCCTTACATGTGGGTTTGTGGGTTTATATGAGTGCCCTTCGTATAAGGATAAATGTCTATCTTGATAGATTCTCATGTCATTGTAGTACATTCTACTTGGGCTCTTCTAATATGTGGGGACACTAATGGTATAATGTACCAGAATGGAAAGTGAGGGGGTGACAGAAGGTCATGTTCTTTGATGCTCAATTTACTACAATCAGACTAGACTACATGTATTTCTTATCTGGGATACACAATCAACACTTTTACCTATTTTCAAGGGAAGAATGTACTCACATAGTAGAGAATTTGTACAGATTTTTATGTTCGATCAAATGGATAAGCCTATTTATGTTTACCTTGGTGTCCTAAATTTCTCGCTTTGTATCGGATCACTTCCATATCCACAGTAACATTTTTTTAGGGTCTAAATACCCTAGATATGGGACTATCTTTAGGATTGAATGTTTTTGGAATACTGAGGTAGAATATGAGGAGATTATCCATTCACTTCAGACATTTTGGGAGTTTGATGTCAAGAATAAAATCTTTCTTCTAGATTCTATGATAAAAATGATAAAGTGATAATACAATACACCACCCTAACATCCAATGTGATGCCATTGAATGTGGACTAAATGAGCACTAATCTCACCCACCTCAGATGCAGTGTTATCCAGAATTTCAACCCCAAATGAATATTTAGATGTGACCCTAAAAATAAGAAATACTCATGGTTAATGCATTCACATGTTTCCCATGTTAAAGAAGGTGATTACAATATGTTTTACTTCCAAAAGGATTTTGTGAAATTCCATAAGAATGATATCACTCTTATCTTTACTCCTGATGGTTGAGTTTCTTCAAATGATAAGGTGACTCAAACTTGTATCCTTCATTTTTTCTATGATCTTTATTCAGCTGGGGAATCTACTATATCTTTGGATATCACTTATTGTATTAAATAGTGTTCCTTCCAAGGACATGTGGCTCCACCGTAGCCATTAACACGTACGTTTCCACCTCTCCATATTCACTCATCCTCCAATCTGTCATCCTTCCTTATAAGCTTCCCATTCATAATTTTACTCTAAAAATACGGATTCATATTCTTTTTCGATTTCCTCCCCAAATGCTTGTTCTCCTCCATCAATTCCCTCAAAACCATCCAATAGCTTCATGACATGCATCCAATAATCTGTCTTCCTCTCAAATAACAACATCCCATTTCTAATTTTTATCGAAAACTACATATTCTTTATCCAATTTTATTTTCTTAGTAAATACATATTCATCCTCAACAAATCACCGCTTACCCTACCTAATTCCTCTAAAAATACCAAATTCATCCCAAGGTAATTTCATCATTCAATTCTATTCCCTTTACAATATTACTAATGCCATGGTGTGATGGTGAATAACAAAACAAAAAAATCAAAAATCAAAACCACATATATTAACATCAAAACCTACTGACGAAAGCATGTAGTTTCCATTCTTGATCTTCCCTCAAATGCAAAATCATAATATCATCCCATCAAAATCACAATAACCAAGACAATGGTAAAATGACTATCACGTGTCCATAGGAAGTTGCTATGAAAATTTATAGCATGCTCCATCAACCTAGAAATGCAGGTTAAATCTCTATTAATGGAGGTTCAAAATCACTGAATGAATAAAGAAAAATAAAACACAAATACATAAATGGAAAGATTATTTTTTAACAACCTATTTAAACTCTACGAGTTATTATTGTATTTTTTGAAAATATAAGTTGATATCTGTCCAAAATGGATGTCATAATTAATGTAATCTGTTAAAGAATTTGAAGTGGAGATTTGAAAATATGTTTACGTTTGCCCAAGTTTCTTTGTTAAATATAAATGTTTTAGATGGTCAAAGTAGTGTTTGAAATTTGTTGTGTTAAAGTTTTTCTCAACAAAAAGTTTCTTTTTATTGTTTGGAGGTGTAGGATCCAAAAGAAAGAAGTTTAGAAGTAATCTGAAAGTGGAGATAATGCAAGGAGGCTTGTTGTGACAACCAAAGGTTTTGAAAATAAATATTGAATGCATGAAACCCTGAGTCCCTACAAAACAACGCATTTTATAATCTAGTCGCTAAACACAACTTTTTTTCTTCTATGTTTTAAATTTTGAAAAATGGTCATCTGGAGTTGCGATCAGTAAATTGTTTGGAGTCTGATAAAACCAACTTGATTTTTTGGTGAATAGTAGAATACCCTTATGAATAGTAATATGACCCATTATGAATAGTAAATCATATTATTATTTTAGTTTCTTAAGGCTATAAGAGAATGACATCTTTAAATTTTCAAAGTGATATAAAATTCGTTATAGTTTTAAAATTGTTAATTTTTGAATAAGGTATGATTTTATTTAAAAATTAAATTAATCATATTTAAAAAATTATTCCCAAAAAATGGAGTACATTATTTGAATTCTACACATCAAAAAATGAATACTGTGAATTTTTTGGATTTTTCGAAAATTCTGGAATTTTTTATGAATAGTGAAATACGGTAAAATACCGTATAAACAAATTATCAGTTAAATATACTATTAATGACATCATAAGTGATTTAATCCCACTTGGTTCGAACTCAAATGAACTTATTACTATTATGGGTCTCATGAATCAACATTATTGGTTTCCTTGAGGGAAATAATAAAATAATGAATAAAATAATCAAAATTCAGTCCTCCTCCACTCTAAACCCCTGCTCACTCTCTCTCCTCTTCACTCCTCTCAAGCCTTGTGTCTTGTCTATGTTCTTCCCAAATACCCTTCCATAGTCACTCTCCACATTCAAGAGCCTTCCGTCTTTCCAAAAGACAAAAACTCATTCCCTTAAAGAAGTTCTCAAGAATGTTATTTCAAGAGGTAAACCAACTTTCTTTTTCATTTATTTTCATTTCAATTTATCTTCTTTCTTATTCTCTTATAACATCCTCTGAACAATTTATCCTTATAACTCCAGTATCATCTTTATACTGGAATTATATCATATCAATGTAATAACCATTATCAATCTTCTTACTCTCTCTCTCTCTCTTTTATTAATGAAAACATTGTCCGTGAGGTTCCAATTTACATCCTTCATGGACGACAAAGTTTCGTTCTTCATTTTATCTTTCATTACTAGTCATGAAACCATTTTAATGGTTGAACTAGACTATAATATATGTATTATATCCTACTTAATATTCCAGAATCAGTATATGTACAAATTATTAATTTATATGACAAAACTAGTTCATAATATTCCAAATACCACCAAATAATCTGAGTGGTTGTCATTAATATTTCACATAATGATTCATCCTCGTGACATATAAACAAATGATATAAATGACTGTTAACACCTATTAATGTTCATAAATAATATTTAAATTCAATTCTAGAGATTTACATCCATTCCACATGAACTCCATTACTAAAAAACAAGTAAACCGATTTTGAAAATAAAAAAACGAATACTTAGAAACAATAGAATTCAATATTATAACTTATCAATAAGGACATAAATGAACCAAATAAAGTTATCTATATATAGAAAAATGTGAGATATATACAGATCATAAGATTCTAAAATATATCTTCACATATAAATAAATCAACATGAGGCAAAGGAAATGGATCGAACTACTCAAGAATTATGATTGTATTGTACACTATCACCTAGGAAAGGCAAACAAGGTATGATGATGCATTGAGCAGGAAGGATCATGGAGTTCTCAACGAAATGATGATTTCCAAGGATGCTTTGTATATGGATCTAGTGAGGATAAATATGAGAATTATCAAAGAAGGTGAAACATCACTACTTTTTCATTTGGTTGCCCAACCATCATTATTAGAAATGATTAAAAGTTCGCAGCCTGATAATGAGAACCTTCAAAAGAAAATTAATGTAGTGAAAGATGGGAATATGGATGACTTTTTGGTGGTATTTATTGATGATATCTTGGTATACTCCAAAAGCTACAAATATCATGAAAATCACTTGCGCTCTATACTGAATACTCTTAGAATAAATTAATTATTTGGGAAGTTTAGAGAATGTAAATTTTGGCTTCAATCAGTTTCCTTTGTTGGCCACATTGCCTCTAAGGATAGAATATCTATTGATCCTACAAAGACAAGGGATGTGCATGAATGGACTACTCCAATGAACATAGCTGAGGTATGTAATTTTATTGGTTTAGCATGTTATTATCGAAGTTTCATTCAAAACATCACCCGTTTAGCCAACCCAATGATCAAGCTTACACGTAATGTGGTTAAGATCGTATGTACAAAAAAATGTGAGGACTGTTTCGAAGAATTGAAGAGGAGATCAGTGAATTATCTGATCGTAACTCTACCATCGGGGAATGATCAGTTTTTGATCTATAGTGATGCGTCAAAGAAAGAACTTTGTTGTGTATTTATGTAGAATGATAGAGGTATTTCCTATGCATCAAGGCAGTTAAAAATTCATGAAAAAAACTATCATACTCGTGATCTTGAGTTAGCTGTGGTGATCTTTGCTCTGATGATATGGATACATTATCTATATAGAGAAAAATGTGAGATATATACAGATCATAAGAGTCTAAAATATATCTTATCATATAAATAAATCAACATGAGGCAATGGAAATGGCTCGAACTACTCAAGAATTATGATTGTACTGTACACTATCACCCAAGAGAGGCAAACAAGTTAAGCTGATGCATTGAGCTGGAAGGATCGTGGAGTTCTCAACGAAATGGGGATTGAAAAAGATGCTTTGTATATGGATCTAGTGAGGATGAATATGGGAATTATAAAAGATGGTGAAACATCACTAATTTTTCATTTTTTTCTCAACCATCTTTATTAGAAAGGATTAAAAGTTCACAGCCTAATGATGAGAACCTTCAAAAGAAAATTAATGTTGTGAAAGAGGGGAAGATGTATAAATTTGTGTGTGAAGATGGTGTTCTAAAATTTGGAAAGAGGCTGTGTGTTCCAGCTATACTCGAGCTAAAAATAAAGTTATTAGATGATGCCCATAGTTTAAATTTCTCCAAACATCTTGGTAGCACTATGATGTATAGAGATTTGAAGGAACATTTCTGGTGGGATAACATGAAGAGGAAAATTGTGGATTATGTATCAAGATGTTTAGTTTGTCAATATGTGTAGGCTGAACGACAACATCTCAAAGAGTCATGAAACCTATACCTATTCCTACATGGAAATGGGATGAAATCGCCATGGATTTTGTCACTGGATTACCCAAAACTCCAAGAAAGAATGATTAAATATGGGTAATTGTGGATCGACTTACGAAATTTGTGCATTTCCTCGCTATAAGGGAGGATTTTCCACTGGAGCGCCTAGAAAGACTATATCAATGAAGTTGTGAGACTTCATGGAGCACCTTAATCAATTGTGTCTGATCATGACCCACGATTTACCTCAAAATTTTCGAAAATTCGTTTGAAAGATTTGGATACTGAGCTTTAATTGAGTATGGCTTACCACCCACAAACTGGCGAGCAATCGGAAAGGACGATCCAAACCTTAGAGGACATGTTGAGATAATGTTCACTTAAATTCCAAGGTATGTGGGATAAATACTAACCTTTAGTGGATTTTCCTACAATAATAGTTTTTATTCAAGTATTAAAATGGTTTCATATGAAGCATTGTACGAAAAGAGATGTCGTATACCAACTTGTTGAGATGAAGTAGGAGAAATGAAGCTTGTGGGCCCAGAGCTTGTAGAGGAAACAACAACGAATGTAAAGACTATTCATGTTCATATCAAAGCATCTCAAAGCAGACAAATGATCTATGCTGATAATCAAAGGAAGGATATATAATTTCAAGTGGGAGATCACGTTTTCTTAAATGTATCTCCATGGAAGGGCATTATAAGATATGGAAAGAAAGGGAAACTAAGCCCTAGGTACATTGGGCCTTTTGAAAATTTGGAGAGAATTACAGTTGTTGCATAACGTTTGACTATGCCACCTAACCAATCCAAAGTACGCAATGTGTTCTATGTCTCATTGCTAAGAAAGTACATGTCAGACCCAACGCATGCCCTCACTTATGAAGGTATAGAGTTGGAACCTGACCTATCTTACTATGAAGAGCCTATCTGAATTCTGGAAACTAAAGAACATGTGTTGATGAATTGGATGGCCCGTCTGATAAAGACACTTTGGAAAACCATAAAATCGAAGAGGCAACATGAGAGCCAGAGGAGATTATGACGAAGACCTACCCAAATCTTTTTGTGAGGTAACATTCTACGAATTTCGAGGTCAAAAGTATTGTAAAGAGGGGAGAATGTAACACCCCAAGGTTTTGATAATAAATATTGAATGCATGAAACAATGAGTCCCAAAAAAACAACACATTTTATAATCTAGCTGTCAAACACATCTTTGCCTCTAATATGTATTGAAATTTGAAAAACAGTCATCTAGAGTTGCGATCAGTAAGTCATTTGGAGTTTAATAGAACTAACATAATTTTTTATGAATAATAGCATACCATTATGAATAGTAAAATGAATAATAATATGACCATTATGAATATTAAATCATATTATTATTTTATTTTCTTAAGGTTATAAGATAATGACATCTTGTTTAATTTTTCAAGGTGATATAAAATGAGTTATAGTTTTAAAATTGTGAATTTTCAAATAAGCTATGATTTTACATAAAAATTAAATTAATCATATTTAGAAAATTAATTTCAAAAAATGGTTTTCATTTTTTAATTCTACAAATCTAAAAATAGTTACTGTGAATTTTTTAGATTTTTTTGAAATTCTTGAATTTTTTATGAATAGTGAAATACACTAAAATATTGTATAAACAAATTATCAGTTAAATGAACTATTTATGACATCATAAGTGATGTAAGCCCACTTTTATGAACTCACATGAACTTATTACTTTTTTGGGTCTCATGAATCAACACTTTTGGTTTTATTGAAGGAAATAATAAAATAATGACTAAAATATTCAAAATTCACTCCTCTCCACCAGAAACTCCCCATCACTCCATCTTCTCTTCATTCCTCTCAATCCTTTTTCCTTATCTATGTTATTCCTAGATACCCTTCCTTAGTCACTCCTAACATTCATGATCTCTTGGTCTTGCCAAAGGACCAAAACCCCTTCCCTTGAGAAGGTTCTCAAGGAGGTTATTTCAAGAGGTAAAACATCTTACTTTTTCATTTAGTTTCATTTCAATTTATATTCTTTCTTATTCTCTCATAACCTTACCTGAACTATTGATACATATAAATCCAGTATCATCTATATACTAGAATTATACCATGCCAATGTAATAACTATTATCAATCTTCTTACTCTCTCCATTTTGTTAATGAAATCATCGTTCGTGTGTTTTCAATTATAACATTTGTGGACAACAAATTTTCGTTCTTCATTTTATCCTTCATTACTTATCATAAAACCATTTTTATTGTTGAACTATACTAAAATATATTCATTATAACCTACTTAATATTCATTAACCAATATATGTACAAAGTATTAATTTATGAAAAAACTAGCTCGTAATAATCCAAATACAGTCAAATAATCTATGTTATTGTCATTAATATTTCACCTAATGATTCATCCTCATTCCATGTAAAAAAATGATATAAATTACCATTAACACCTATGTATGTTCATAAATAATATGTAAATTCAATTCTGGAGATTTACATCCATTCCACATGAACTCCATTACTAAAAAACAAGTGAACCGATTACGAAAATCAAGAAAAATGAATACTTCGGAACAACAAAATTCAATATTATAACTTATCAATAAGGACATAAATGAACAAAAAAAATTATAATAAAATAAATACATGTATAATAGGTTCTTTATTTATTTATTAATGAGTCTAATTTCATATTTGAGAACCATAAGGTCAAGAGCGGAACATTCAAACTTAAGGTAAGGGTTTTTCTACCTGAACCACCATTTTTATTCGGGTTACTATTTTTTTACTTACCTCAATTAAATTCCTATTTATTCACAATTACTCATCATATATTCTGTGATAATGTTCTATATATGTGTACCAACCAAAATCCTACTTTCATTTAAGGAGAGTTATATGTTCTAAAAGGATCTTTCAAAAATTCTTCCTAAAATACAAGCCTGGTTCAAGGGGATTTATCAAATTCTTACCTATTTTCAAGGTCACTCAATAATAGATTTTTGGAAAACATTATCTTTATAAAATCAGTAATTTTATTGTGAAAAAACTATCTTAATTCACTTTTGTTTTTATACAAATACTTTTCCAAATGAACCCTTCTTTTCAAAGTAGAAGAGTATTTATCTCAAGAATTACTCGATAATTTTATAAGAGTATCTTCATCTATTTAAACAATATTGTTGATTATTATGTATGATATAATCTACCATATTTAATTTCATGTTTTATGATTAGTTTTTCTGTGTATGTTCTATCCTAAAAGCATTCACAAATTTACTCTAAATGGTTAATATTTATGCTTAATGTTCGGGGAAAGTTATTTACATTTCCTATGTTCGTTTCAATATGAATGTATATGTTGTTTATGTTTATCCTTGCTCATATGAGGAATGAATTTGAATTATTATGTTATGGATGGGGCTCACTATAGCCCCTTGATGCATCAGTTGGTCTCATGAGATAAATAAATGTGAACTTATTTGAGGCCTTTCCCTTTTTGAGATATGGTTTTGGTCGAGGACTTAATCATTTTTGAACATTTTGGACAAGGCCTTGATGGTATATTTCAGAATGTCTGGAAAATGCATTTCCCTCATTATGAAGCTATAAATTGATAGTTCATGTGGTTATTCGACTAATAGAATAATCATTGTGTTTTATTTTGGAAATATTTACTTTGCTCATATTTCTGCCATATTATGTTCACATTTTTCATTTAAAAGCATGTGTTTTCAATTATTCAAAAGTTAAAAGGTTTAAGTTATCTTTTTTTGTATTTCTTACTCTTACTGAGTGTTTGAGCTCACCTATTTCTTATGTTTCTTTTTTCCATGATATGAATAAGTAAATTATGAATGACTTGCAAGCATAATCTAGGAGTCATGGATGTTTATAATAGAATAAATTAGTGTAGTATTTCCTTCTAGGATGTAATGGTGAACTCATATATGTATCTTGTTTCCATGTCTACTAAAATATTTGTTCCTTTGGGATACAACTTTCTTGTAATCATGTCATTGTAATTTAATAAGGTATAGGCTTCGTGCAACTGGGGTCGGGTCTTTACACTGGTGGAGTCCAACCACATCGTAGTGCCTAGGTGTCATGACCATCGTGATGCTGAAATGTGCACATGTCTTAAACCATTTCATGGAGAAGTTTATGCCAAGGTAAAGTTTGATTTTCATAAGGTCCATCTCACAGTAAGGGGACTGCTATAAAGAGGTAATGGATAACCAAATGGATGACCTATGTAAGGGTCGAATGTGAAATCTAGAAGTTATATAAAGGTAACTCTATAATATGAAAGCTGTGTAAGGGTATTGGAATGGTTCCTTGAGCTGTGTAAATGTAATGGATGGAATGTGTAAATTTACTCTAGGAATTTTTCTACACTTTTATAATGTATATAGTATAGCTCTCTAAAGAAGGTGTTTTCATCATGAATTGGAAGTTGTATTCGGCTTAGAGTTAATTGTATCCATAGTTAAAGGATTGTGGATGATATCAAGAAAAAATATTCCATAAGGGATTACCAAACCATTTTAATTGGTGTGGCGGTTTATGAGATTTCCCATGAAAAATGATGAACCCTAATTCAGGAGTGTATCTAGCCATAGTGATTTACATGCATTGAAGCTGAAGCGAAAATAATCGGCCAGGATTGACCACACTATGGAGCTCGGTGTTTTGGTATTGGGTGTCTACTAGTATGAAATGGGATGCCAACAATTTCATTGAGCTGGTCATGGTGGACTTGCATGAGATAAGATGAACTACATGCTGAAGTACCCCCGCATCATGGTGCCCTAACTAAAGGTTTTTTGATGGGCAAGGTAGGAATCATGTTTTTACTAAGAGAATATTGAAAATAACTCATGGCCATGGTTCCAATCATTTAAAAGTGTGTTTCTCTTAAAGGGGAGTGTCACCATGGTGTGCTATTAAGATTAATGCATTTGGCTGGTCATTTTTCATGGAGAAGTAAAGAATACATCGTTGCAATAGTGGTTATGTTGTGGTGATTGTGAGTCGGTAAATGGAGAATTCCTAGACAATTCAGATAATGATTGAACCAATCTTAAAAGATCCAAAGATCATGTTTATTAAATTTAAAAAACAATTCAAGCTAATTTAAATGGATTTATAATGACTTTTAAGTTGTTTAAATGATAAATCAATACCACGATGCAATGAGCAATAAAGACAGGCCACAAAGAAGTAATATGCATGGATATCGACAATAATTTTAGAGATCATGGAGTTGATGGGAGTTTATGTAGGATGTTATTCTCTGGAAGTCTCTATATCAAACTTTGGAGGGTGCTTCATATATTAATATTTTTCCTAGTTGAAAAAATAAAAGTGGAATCTTTATGGAGTGAAAATTATGGGAATTCCATGTTAAAAATTATATGGAAATAGAAATCTCATATCGAGTATTTTGTCTCCCTTAAAAGAAGAACGGAAGGAAGAGAAGCAGAATGACTATTATTCTTTAACGATTCATGTACATCTAATAAAGGTGGAACCTGACACTTTCTTTAAGACCAGTATTTAATGGAGTAAAAGAAAATAGTTATGCAACAATGATATTTTTGTGAAGATAAAAAAAGGTATTCAAGTCGATAAAATTATAAAGGAGTTCTAGATTTATTTTGGAAGATAAAGAGGATGTTTTTTATAAAATAATTCACAATATATATTTTTTAAGGAGCATTAATGAGGATTAACAACACATCTACCTAGAACAAGATCATTCAAGTGTTGTTGAACATAGTGGACCTACATGTCCTTAAATTGTGGATAATGTTCACATCTATAAATCATGGGTGATCTTCCCAAAGGCAATGTGAGAAGAAGAATAAGGGTTAGGTTAGAAGTTTTCTTGACATAATGAGGGATACTAACACCTAACACCATCCAAATTTGTTGGGACATAGATAAATGTCATACCTCTAATCTTAAACTACCTTACCACTAGAAATAATCCTTCAAGGAGACAAATAACCAATTATTTTAGAAATAAAAAAATTATACAAACATTAAATAACATAAATGTATTCTTTCTTATCATTAATTTAAGGATACAAGATCATCCCTTTTTCCAATATTTCATATTTATTACTTCAAATTATTTATAAAAAAGTAGCAACGTAAGAGCATAATTAAGCAAATGTATTTGATGAAAATAAATAAAGATATCCAACTTGTTCACCTATCATAACAGTTTCACAACTCTTTCTAAGGAACCTAAAAATTAGTTTACACAAAAACCATATATATGTAATAGTGTGCCTAAGTATCAAATTAAAAGAAGCAAATAAATAGCATGATAAAGAAGGTAACACATGTTCCAAGAAAAAAACTTTCATAAATCATTCATCTACCAACAAAAAAACCCACTAAGAACCTATATTCATAAATATAACAAAAAAACACCTCATATCATGCCTTCGAGTCACAAGAATACTGATATATCAATATTTCCAGCTTTCATGGTATCTAAACTCCCAAGGTTAAAGCTTTAGGAAAAAAAATCATAAACTTTCACTTTAATGAAAAGAAGAAACCTGTATACATAGAATCATACACCAAACAAGAAAAAGAGGTTCCATGAAAATAACTTTCAAAAAAAATAATGGATACTTGTATAATATCATCCTAAATGAGTAACCAACAACTACATTTATAACTAAGTGAGGTTTTGAATGAATTCGTATCATTTCCCAACAAGGAATTTAAATTCATAATGGGTCAAATCAAGTTGCCATTTCATACAAACCATCACACAATTGTCATTATAAGATAAACATCATATTTGGTCAAACAAATTTTAGTTAATATACTCCAAAACCCCGAAATTTCTTTATTAGTGTTTTCATTAGAAAATACATATCATCAACATTGATCCATATCAAATTAGAGATGCCACAATAAAACTACAAGTAGTAATCAATTGTCTATATATCTAGTTTGAAGTGTGAAACTCTCCATTTTAGGTGTGCAACTAGATATAAAGCACATATTCATTAGAAAAGTATTGAAGAAGTTGTATACATATTTTATATTTATAACCCATCAAAGGATAGGAGAATAAAAAAACAAGAGTTATAGGAAGTGAGAAGTATCATGGATTCATAGTTGTAGTCAAGAATAATATTAACACCCTTGATATAACAATAGATAATTTGAGAGTGATCTACAGGTAAAAATATATGTTTAAATAAACATTTTATCGGAATTCAACTTGTGAACCCGGATATGGTGAAATGCGAGAGAAATACGATTATTTTTGGATTCTGCCAAATCCTTGTATGCCATTTTCTTAAAACATGCTCCAGACTAGTCTCGTAAAAAAAATCATTAAAGAATAAATATAAATAGAAATTATATCATTTATAGAAAAAATGAATAATCCAATAAAAAATGGTTCAAAAATATACTCACAATCTTATATGAGTAATTAAATGGACCAAACACCTTGAAGATGCAATGAGATGTCACATTTTTGGATTCATAACCATCAAGATATTGAAACCTATTGAAAATAATCTTTACACAAATAAAACACCTTTTAGAATTAAAGGGCCAACCAAATAAACCCCTAAATAATAAAATATTCCTTATTCAACAAAAACAATCATATATATAAATCAAAGATTCAGAAGTTACATAGTACAGGTTACAAAAATTAAAAATGCATTATAAAATTTGATAAATAAATTTATAACCTTACAAAAAAAGGTAAAAGAATGTAGATTTACTAAATTTGTTATTAAAATTTTATATAGAATGGTGGCAGATTTACCTGGGTTTTTGAAACATGTTATAATGTAGGTTCCTGAAATAAGAACCCATAAAAATATAAGAAGACATACTGGAAAGAAGATTACCTCATATGTGGTGCGTAAAATTCTCTACATAATGAAGTGAGGGCGATATCTAAAGGGCTTTTGTTATGCTAGATATATAATCTTTGTATTATTGAGGTGAAAAATGATTTTATAATGCTCACCAACTTCCATAAGGGGGCGACAACTTCACACTAGTCTGAGATTTATCACATAAGAAAATGTAGGTTTCTTGAGGGAAACAAAGTAGATATCTTAGTTTCCAAAGGTAGATTGGAATTTTAACTAATCTTGCAACCCTACATTCAATTGTAATTATGTGGTTTGCGGTGATGGCACCGGGCTTCAAAATTTTAGACCACATTGAACCTTTTCTCACATGCACTGTAAATATTTAATATGATAAGGTGAGTAGTTTTATGAAAAATACAGAAAAAAATCCCATTGGAATGATTTGAAATGGCTAAGGAGAAATGTATTTACAACTTCAATAATTGTTTTTAAATTTGGTAAATATTCAAATGTTAATATTCAGTAGTTTACATATTTTTACTGTAACAAATATAGACATTACGATTTTGATGACATGTTTTGTTTTTATGGGATGTGGAGGATTAAAAACTCAAAAATATTATATGAAATTTAGAGTTCCATTATCTAAATTAAAATTAAAACATATAGAGTTAACTAAAGATTTTAAGTAAGCTCTATAGCTTAAAGATTCAGTGTGAGAACAAGGGTTTTACATATTTCACTATTTATTGGGATGACCAATGTTCTCTTCACTTATCTAAAAATTACGTTTTCCATAACCGGTTTAAGAATATCGTTATTAGGTTATATTTCATTAAGGTAATAGCAATTAATAGGGAAGCTTCAATGGATAAAATTGGCAACAATGAAGTAATATAAGAAGTATGTAAACAAATCTGTAAATGTGTAAACCGATAATAAGAAACATCATACTAATGTAAGTATGTAAACAAAACCAAAAAACTAAAAATCAAAAAATAGATTACTAGATATATAACATCAAAAACTACTGACCAAAGCATGTAGTTTCCATTCATGATCTTCCTTCAAATGAAACATCATGATATCATCCCATCAAAATCACAATAACCAATCTAGTGATAAAATGACTACCACATTTCCATAGGCAGTCACTATGAAAATTTCTAGCATGCTCCATCAACATAAAAATGTGGATTAGATCTCCATTAATGGTGGTTCAAGATCACCAAATGAATAGAGAAAAATAAAAAATAGACATAAATGGAAAACCACACAATGGGGGGTAGTAACACCTAAATCATATAAACATTAAATGAGATTAAAAAAAGGAAGAATGGAAAAAAAGAGAAGAAATTGTCACATAACACACCATACAAAGTCATAGGGATAAAGAATAAATTCCAAACCTTTAATATTAAATGACTTTACCTTTAGACATCATCCTTCAAGGAAAAAGCTAACCAATTATTTTAGAAATAAAAAAATTCTAAAAACATTAAATAACATAAATTTATGCATTCATAACATCAATTCCTAATTACAAGATCATCCCTTTTTCCAATATTTCATATTTATTCCTTCCAATTATCTATAACAAAGCAGCAGCGTAATAGCAGAATTCAACAAGATTATTTGATGAAAATAAATAAGGTTATCCAACTTGTTCACCTACCATAATAGTTTCACAACCCTTTCCCAGACACCTACAAATTAGTTTCCATAGAAACCATATATATTTAATAGAGTGAATAAGTAGCAAATTAAAAAAAACAAGGTGATAGCATGATAAATAAGGAAACCGCACAAAAAGAAACCACACAACCATCCCCTTCCCCCGGGATAAAATCTCCACCACATCAGGCCCGAGTGGAGAGTGAATCCATATTATAATAACAGCCTCTCCCTCAAGAAAATTTCTTCTCAACATCAGGTTCAAAGAGGGAGTTATTGAAAGGAGGGCACAAGGTTAGAGCAACCCTTCCCCTGGGACATATTTTCATAACTCCAAACATGGGGAAATAGTCTTGTACTTTCCATCTCAAAATGAATCATGGTGTGGGTGGGTTATAAAAGGTTGGAGATGTATAATTAAGGAAGATTTTTGGATCATGGGAAACCCTAGGTGAGGTTCTTCCTCTCGGTGAAGACAGCAGCGACCGCGTTGATCCATCCTCCTTGGGTGGGGGAGGGATCTATGAAGTTTCAGCCATTCTCAAACCCCGACCTTCTCCCTCTTTTCCCGAAGGGAGCACTATTCCCTAATGTTATGGAGCTCAACAATGGTTTCCCAAACCTCCAGATCTGGAAAACAAAGTTCACAGAATCATCTGCGCTTCTGAAGCTGACCATGGTAGCACAGTTTAACCAGCAAAGGCCTTCGGTTGATTCCTCTGACCGGTTCATCTTAAAATCATGGGATCTTCAAGAGAGGGCGAAAATTGTTTTTCTTGAAAATCACCATATTATGATCTGATTTTAATTGGAGGAAGACCTCATCAGCGCCTTGTCAAGGGCCCCCCGATGCTGCAGTTGTCTTCGGTTTTTTCTACATCGATGGTCGTTTGATTTCCACAAGAAAAGCGACTTGCCTTCCGCTGCAATCTAGGTTAGCTACCCTAATCTTATGTTACCATTTAAAAACCCCTCTGTCATCAGAATGCTCGGAAACCTTATGAGTAGATATTTATGTTTGGATAGCCACACAGAGTCAGTTTTTCACCCTATGAATCTGCGAGTTTGTGTCAAGTTGGATGTGTCTAGAGTCCCCTTTGATTTTATATGGATCACAATTGGCGAGGAGTATAGGTTCAAGTAGCATGTGGTTTATGATAATTGGAAAAACTTTTTTTCTTCATGTAGACGGTTTAGGCATTCTTTAGATGTATGGCGCCGAGGGTCTGCATCGATGATGGGTAGGGGTTTAGGAAAGCAGTTGTAGGTTTGTTACCAGGGAGTTCCGAGTCCGACAAGGATGGTGGACAATGGTTGTGGAAAGAATTCTGAGGTTGGTGAGGAGGTTGGATCAGGACAAGTTGAAACAGGTGGAGAAGAAAGAGGTTGGGATCCTCTGTCGTTGCGGCCGGGCGTGGAGAAACATCTTAGCAATGAGGCAGTGGACTGCTTTGCTGAGGCTGATATTGGTTATAGCATGGGGAAGGAAGCCACGACACTTCAGCCCATTATGAAGGTATCTAAGGTGTTCAATCGACTGAGGCAGGATCTCACGAGTCCTTCCAACATGCGAAAGGGCAAGAGAAGGGCTCAGTATGAGCATTCCCGAGGTGAAATTCAGAGGAACGGGAGTAATAGGGTCTTGGAACAGACAACGAGTGGTGAGAATATGTCTTTGTATGGATATTTTGATGAGTAATCAATACCGGGCGATGTGGATGTGTGTAAGGGGAAGAAGGGGCCCGCTACAGATGCGAGTGGTCCATATAGAGGTGGAATATTGTTTGCAGGGGGTTCAGATTTTTTGAATCAAACTCCTATTCATTTGAGCAACAGGTTCGAAGGCCTCTCAGAGAATGTGTTGGGTTTGGATCCTGCTGTTACACATGAGAGAGATGGCAATGGGGTTCACGGGAAGGAATCCAATGGGAGTGAACTTGAGAATTCAGTGGATGAAATTCCAAGTCGGTGGAGAAATAGAAGCTTTAGTAGGAGGAAGGGGAGAAAGGATTACTCCTCGTTACCTTTTTCCCTGGTGACTCGCTCTACAAAAAAGTTAAACGACAAGAAAATAACCATTCAGACTTTGAGACACCTGAGGCTATGGAACTAGGATGAACAATCTTTGGATTTTCTGTTGAGCTTGGATGAGGAAGTGATTGAGTAGGAATTAGTGCTCAATAAAACAAAAAAGGAGGCAGCCAAGATGATGGGGAGGACCCTCAGCTTGTATCTAAACGAGGAGAAATACACATGGATTGACAAACATGATCTCATTCTAGTAGGGGGATTCAATAAAGGGAAGATAAGCATGGAGGAGTATATACATGCATGGGACTAGCTAGCTTCTAAGTTTGAAAGGATGATGATGGAGGAATCCAACACTCAAGTTTTGTCTTTATCCTCGAAGTTGTTCAGGGAATCAGATTCCGGTAACCTGAAGTTGATCTTTTATGACATTGTTTAAATTTAAAGTTACTCAGTTGGTTTGAGTAGAATGATTTCCGAGATGTGTCTATGCTGTTTTCAACTCTTTTTTTGGTTTCTTTGAGTCTGGTGTTTTGACCTTAGCATGCTACTTGGATCTGCTCCAGATGATGATCAGAGCATTAATTATTCACTAAAGTATGCCTTTTGGATATGGATGATGAGGGGGTATGGCTTGCCATTAGTTCAGTGCCTGTGCATTTTTGCACGGGACTGCTCGCCGAATGCTTATGCTTGGCTAAAGCTTGTCGTCATGGTGTAATTGTTGGGGAGGAGCTAATCATGTAGTTTGTTCTGGGTTTTTGTTTTGGTTACATGTGGATGTTGTTTGGTTTTATGGTTTCTCAGTTTTCCTCAAAAGTGTTTTGAAAATAAAAAAGTAATTTTATGTCCCAAAATATGTATAATGAATTGGTTTCATGGAACAATTGGGTGGGTTTCAATCAAGATAGTTGTGGAAACAACAAGAATTCAGGCAAAGAGGTTTACAATTGAGGAAGAACGGTGATAGTTTTGGTCATTCAATTCAAGGGACTAACGAACAAAGTATTTAAGGCTCAATTGGGGGACTTAGATAAATCTCACATCATATCAAAAACAATTAATTTAAAAATAATGAATGCTAGAAATACCCTAACTAACTCAAAAAAGATGAACAACACTGAGACAAGATAATTACACATCGAGTACAGCAAAGTCGAACCCTCGAGAAATCTAGAAGAAATATACTTGATTCTGCAACATCATATACACCAAACAAACATTATTCACAAACGTCCATATACAAGCATACACGCTACTACCACTGTCCTAGCTAATTAACATAAAAATTTAAATAAAGAAAAAGATAAAATAGTCCCCCTTCATGTCACGCAACACAATAGAAACAGAAGACGGTGATCTTGGCCTAAAATATGCACTAATTTAGTAAGAAGATAGTAAAGGATAAAATAATCACTGTTTCATATTAACACATAGTATCTGAACAATTATTAAAATTAATTAGATAGTGTAAAAACTAGAAAAAGGATGAAAATCAGTGAAGAAACAATGTACAAAGTGGAGATTTATTTGCATAATCGAGTGCAATGACAAGAAGAAAAAGCCACCTCTGAGGGGAGCTGAAGAAGAAGCGCAGTCGGGACTGGAGGTGGGGAGGTGGAGGCCAGCAGACGGGGAGTTGGGGATGGGGAGGGAGAGGTCGGTAGATGGGGAGGTGGGGGAGCCGTGAAAGGGAACCTGGATCTGTGGATTGGTGGCAGCGGTGACCAGCGACGCACGGGATCTATGGATCGGTGGAGACAATGGGGGCAGAGGGTGAGGTAGAGGGCATGTGGTCAGGGGAGGTGTGGGGGGGGGGAATGTGATTATCTTGATAAGCTTGTGATGGAATTTCATATATTTTTGTTGAACTATTTACCAAATAATTTGTGTAGTGCATCATTATTATAAAATGAGGGGTTAGGGAACAAGTGGAAAATGGTGTATTTGTGATGGGTTATCTACAACGGGGACCTGTCACAAATCTTTCATTGCCGAAAAATACTTCACAAAAGGTAGCTTTTACGATGCGTCGTATCAAAAACTATCTTTTGCGACAGGAGAGTGGCCCGTTGAAAATACTTTTTTCGGGTTTCTTTAATGAACTATTTGTGACCGGCCATGAGACTCGTTGCAAATAAGCATTTGTGACAGGCCACAAGACACATCACAAATAAGTAATTGTGACGTGTTGTCGTCCAGTCACAAATAGGTTTAAATATATATCTATATAAGCATCAATATAATTTTAAAAAGATAATATATCAAAATTTAAACATCCAAAATAATAAAAATATTATAAAAAATATTTTCATTCAATTTTTAACACAATAAATCTATGCATAATGTATCAATACTCATGGAGGTGGATGGTATTCTTGATGGGGAGGGATAGGGTCATCTGGATGAGGAGGGGGGGAATTCATCCCTACACCCTAAACCAACCATCACATATACTCCATCATTTGTTCATGTTGTTTCTTCTTCCATCATCACATTTCATCCTCCTTTTGTTGTTGTTGATAGAGCTCTTCCTACTCCCGACACATTGTGTCTATAACCTCAATCTGAGCTCGCAGCTGCTCCTCATACTGTGCAATTGATGATGTTGACTCTACACAAGCTCTCCTTGAGCTGGAAACCATCCATGCAGTAGTACCATAAAAACATTCACACATCAATCAAGAACTGATACCAAGAACACGTTGTGGGCTTCCGAAGAAAAATACTAATGTACCTAGTCAAAAAAATTTGATGAATCAACATCACAATAATGATTTAATATTTTACAATATGAAATTTTGGGTTTTTGTATCCTAACATCAATGATGCTGTGTTTTTTGAAATAAATAAGCACTGAAATTTGAGTGGAAGTAGGAAATACCCTAACACATTAATAGGAAACACTCCAGACATCCCTTGTTAAGCCTCTTTGTGCCTTGATTGGACACGCTTTGGACAACTAAATAACAAATCATTTTCACCATAACATAATATGCAGTCATTTGACTAATATCTCGAATTTTCTGTGTATTATTTTTAAATATTATATGGATTATTTTCAAGAACAGGCATTGAGACGACGTTCAATTCTGAGACACAATGTGCCTGGAATAAGTTTTTTGAAATATATTAAATAGAACACGCATGCGTTTTTCCAAAAATGGTGGAATAACTTCTAGAAAGGTGTTCAGATTGGAAATTAGAGGGCATCATTGAGTTTGGAATGGCAGTTTTACGCTAAGCACAACTTAACCTAGGTTGGCGTGGGTCATTTGTGAAAAATTTGTCATGGGTTCTAAATTAGTAAGAAAAATCAACTTAAAAATTTATTTTATTTTGATCAGCATGGTGACATGCTTATTTTTAAATATACGACTATTGAAATCGTCTCAGGTTTGGCTCCTAAACCTTGGAGACCTAGATGCTCTCGGACGAGAGCATTCTTTGTGGATGACAATGGATCAAGAACACATCATGGATCATCACACCAGTGGAGTTGTAGGATCTCATCAATGATGACAATGTATCTATTCCTCATCAACGATTAACCCAAACTCCTGGTTGGATGTTTTGAATTGTAATTTCACCCCGTTCTTAATCCCGGAAGAACATAGATCAATTCAACGAACATGAATTGATATGTGCATCATCAGTACATTCCAAATTGATGGAATTGTATTTGGTTCATTGATTTATCCCTATTTGTTCATTCTTTCTATAATAACAAATCGAGGCCAAATGAACAACATGTGAGGTTCATTCATTACTTTTAGTTTTTGTGGATTTCTCCCTCTGTTCTTTGGTCGTTCATCGTTGACACTTCTTTTTGGCCCACAGTTCGATGAATACTCAGTATTAGATCATTGTGTGACTTTTCTTTGGCACAACAGATCGATATTGCAGGTGTAGTTTGTGATTAGTGATGTGATAAAGGTGCGATGATGGCGTCAGAGCATATTTGCGGTACCTGTTTAACCTAGTTTTGATGCATGATAATGTACAGCTTGACAGTGGTGATTTCTAATCAGATTTGAACTTGTAATCTATAAATCTAGAAACTAGAGGTTTTGGATTAACCCCGATTTGTAGGTTACATCTAGATCAGAGGTTGTAACGGTGCACAAATTGACGCAGAAGAGATCATCGAAGGATCTGGAAAATCCCGAGCAACATAATATGTATTTTGAGATTAAATTCCATGTGGGACCCCTTGGATGGATCGCTAGGGTTTCAGATGAAGTTAAGAATCACAAAACCTGTGTCCCCTATCACATGAGGTGTGACTCTCCCCAGTTGACTCAGCATGTAATTCGGAAGTACACTGACACAAGTGGGAGTACAAGGGCACAAACACACCGTGTACTCCGACACAAACACAACCAGACTACATGAACATGGTATTGTGTGTCTCTACACATCATGTATCCTCTTCTACACATCGTATATTTGGATACTACATTCCATGTGAGGCTTTTCCACACAGTCATGACTTAGGATAGTGTGACACACTGTGTACCCCCTGGTACTTGTTGTGTACACCATTAAGAGTGATTAATGCTATTTTTTTCTTAGTTTGTAAAATTAATGGTTGAGTGTCTTCCCATGGTCCTTTCATTGAGGGTACAATGTAACATTACACCCACATCACTTGATTGTGATCCCCTCTAGAGGATGAGTCTTAGATAGAATTTTGTTGTCCCTCTGTGAGACTGGAGTGCGATCCTCTGTCAACCCTATTTGGAGTTTTTGGAATCAGCACAACTTCCCTAAGCAGGGTGTTGATCCTCCATCCAATAGGCCATATCAGTAGGGTTTGTGTAATCATTAGCATATGATTCCCTATGTAGCAGATCAATCTGAATAGGGTTTGTGGTGTCCCCTAGTGGTTCTAGGCGTGACCCCCTATCCATGTATCAAAGTCTTCTTAGACTAGTAAATTCTCTTTGGGTGGGGCCCAATGATCTAGACCTCTTTGTTGAGTTTCTCTGATGATTGCATGGTTTGTGGAGTGAGTTCTTCCAGAACGAGCATTGCATCAAGAAGAATCTTGTGGCTGACAGTTGGTTATGACCGCTTGATCGCGTGGTGTCTCTCCTGAGTATATCTGGGTTTTGTTTCTATTCTACATTGATTTTTAAATCTTGTATTAAGCTTAATATACTTGGTGCTTTGTGTTTAGTGTTTTATGGGTTTCTTATTGAGTATTATTATACTCACCCCTGCACGGACTTTGCCCACACATGTTGGGTCTTGTGAAGATGATGACCCTTTTGATGGTGTCCTGGGAGGATAGGGAGTGGGTGGAGAATAGTTGGATCTCGATAGACCAAGGTATTTACCAAGATAATACTATTGACTTATTCATCACCCTTGGAGTAGGTTATAATCTTTACAAGTTTGGAAGGGCTTGTCTTTGGCCCCATTTCTGTTTTCAGTACTTTATCGTTGTACTCTATTGAGGGATATTAGATGTATAGATGCATTTTTTCAGTTGTTTTACATTTCAGCATTGTGGTCATAAAGATAAGTGCGCATGTATGGGTACATTTGGCTAATGATTTCCATTTGTAGAACATTTTTACTCGGCACTAGTCGTCTTCCCCTGGCCTATTGGAGGCGGTCTTGGGGTAGTCATGAGTCAGGCCCCTATAGTACATGTCGTGATAGAGTGGTATTAGAGAGGTTGGTTCTACATTATGACCATGGGTTAGTGAGATTGGTTTGGGGAAACAATGTTAAGTGTTTTGAGTTTGGATTTTAGGATAGGGATTCCAGTGTTGTTTTGACGACCGATGTATCCATACAATGACACATGCATCATGTGACACTCCAATTGTAACGTCACGACCCGGGAGCCACTGAATGGTGCTCTATGTCGGTTGGTCACAAGCCCTCAAGCGCACCTCCCCATACGTCCGAGGGTACCGACTAGTAGCGAGGGTCTGGTAAGTCAATCTTGGAGAGACTATACCCCCTCTTATCAGAATAAAATACTAGCAGAAGTAACCAAGAAATAACAGAAACACAAATAAATATAATAGCACAAATTTTACTAGAACAACCAAAACAGAAAGTACAATACTCAACTGAAAGGTAAAAGATGCTATTACAATGCAAGTGCGAACTGTCCACCATTAAACTGAAGTAAAGACACAACGACTCCCAACGGGTCCCGAACCATGTCTGGATCCCTCAACCAAGCTTCATCCCCAAATCAGCCATCTAACCAGGGCTCTTGCCCTTTTCCTTTCCTACAACAACAAAGTCTATTCGGGTACCGATCAGGCAGCCCGAGTAGGGTGTGCGTACGACTCAATAGGTCACCACCAATAGTGTCAAAAACAATCCAGTCAAAAACAATCCAGTCAAAAACAATGTATGTAGTTTCATTAATAATAATTCAAGGCAATTGAGGAGACAAATTTCATTTATCCAATTCACCTTTATTTAATAACTTAAACACCTAGGTTCTTGAGAGCCCCCAAAACACAATACCTGCTTCGGCCCGTGTCAGAGCCTAAACCATTTTCCCTGCTCAATTTATAGTCATTAAGTCACTGTATCAAGTTACATAATAGCCAAAAGGAACCATAGTACAAAATAAATGAAAGAGTGTAGAACATCATGTCTAGCACACATGTGAGTATTTGGAGCATCAGTACCTGTCTCACAACCCTATGGGTATTTGGAGCATCAGTCCTTGTCCCATAAAATATCAAATTTATGCATGTCATTGGTTCTAAAATGCCATGTCTAGAACATCTGTGGGTATTTGGAGCATCAGTCTATGTCCCACAACCCTTTTTCAAAACAAATAACCAATTCACATATACACCCATATTCAAATGTTTAATCATCTTTATCCTTCCATCATAACTCTCACCCATATTCAACTAGATCCACAATTCACAAAGAACCGCATAACCAAAACACCTATTAATTATTCATACCACGACGTTTATACAACTGCATACGCCTAACAAGATGAGACTGTGGGATTGGAATTAGACCACCTACCAAGATTTATTGACGGAAGTTAGCCCAACGAGAAACCCCAAAATCCGAGCGGCACAACGTCGTCGATCAAGTTCTGGATCTAAATCCTTAAAACCAATATTAAGATAAAAGGCATCAAGATCTTGCAAAACTAGATCTGGATCCACAATCCTAGGTATATACCTCAACTCATAGGTTTAGATCCATGGAAACGATTTAAATCTCCCATGAAAAGATCAAGGAAAGATAGATGAATAAACGGATGACGCAACATGGGGAAATACACTTACTGTAAAGAGAGAAGATTTTCAATCCAAGCCTTTAATCTCGAAGAAAGATGTTCAGATCACCTTAGAATATCTCTGGGAGGCTTTGGAAACACCTAAAATGTGTCATGCCCGAGTAGAGGTTGGAAATATGGAAGTCCCAGGATTTGGGTTGTTTAAAAAAAATATTTTCGGAGTTAAAAACCGCATGCACGGTTTCCTGGACAGTGGCACACGGGTTGTAAAACCGTGTGGTCCTCACAGTCCAAAGATTCATGGTCTGCACGGTTTGGTCTCATGGTTTGTCAAATCGTGCTCAAACTGTGCATACCTCTCTGTCCAGTTCTACTTGGTCGGCACGGTTTGGCCGCTCGGTTTGTTGAACCGTGAACAACCCACTGCCCTTTTGTTTTACTTAAAGGTTCACCCAAACTCACCCCAAGTCACTACTCCGAAACATAGATACTCAAAAACAACTATATTAATGGAAAACTTGTGTGAGATTGACTCTAGAAAAGGTCGGGATCTTACATTCTCCCCACCTTATAATAGCTTGTCCTCAAGCTGTACTCCTGAACTTCTTTGAGATTCCGAGATAAAAAGATCGGGCCACTAAGTCCGTATATCTGACTCCCTTTCCCATGTCTCTTCTTTCACACGTCCATGTTGCCATAAAACACAAACTATCGGTACAGTCTTTCCCCTCAACACCTTCTCACTGCGATCCAACACACGTATCATATGTTCCTCAAAGGACACATCTATTTCTAGCTTAACATCATCCACATCGATCACATGAGAAGGGTCAAGGTGATACCGTCGTAGTTTTGATACATGGAAAACATCATGCATAACACTATATTTCTTTGGAAGAGCCAATTGGTATGCTACCAGCCCGATTCTCTTTATGACCTCAAAAGGTCCAACAAACCTGGGTGCCAACTTTCCCAACATCCCTATCTTGCAATGACCCAACCTAGGTGACACCCAAAGAAAAACACGATCACCCTCTATAAACTCTAAGGGTCGTCTCCATCTGTCAGTGTATGAATTATGCCTACTCTAAGCCATAGCCATAGGTTTCTGAATCATATGAACCTGCTCTGTTTTCTAATGCACAAGACTCAGTCCCAAAAACTCCGACTCACCTGCTTCTATCCAGCAAATAGGTGATCTACAGGGCCTACCATAAAGAGCCTCGTATGGTGCCATCTGTATAGTTTCATGAAAACTGTTGTTATAGGAAAACTCCACTAAAGCTAGGTGCTTCTCCCATGAACCATCGAAGTCAAGTACAAATGCTCTCAATATATCCTCAAGCACCTGTATAGTACGCTCTGACTGTCCATCTGTTTGCGGATGGAAAGTCGTACTCAATAAAACTTGCATACCAAGTGCCTTTTTCAAGCCCATATAGAAGCATGAAGTAAATCATGAATCGTTATTCGAAACTATAGTTCGTGTAACCCCGTGCAATTGAACTATCCTCTATAAATATAGCTCTCCTAACTACTCAACTGCAGAAGTTTCCCTTATAGGCACGAAATGTTCCACCTTTGTCAGTCGATCCACAATGACCCAAATATCATCATTCTTCCTAAGAGTTTTTGGAAGGCCTATCACAAAGTCCATGGTCACGTCATCCCACTTCTATTCTGGAATGGACAAAGGTCTTAGTAAAGCTCCAGGTCATTGATGCTCCACCTTCACCTACTGACATGTAAAGCATCATGTCACAAACCCTGATATCCCCTTCTTCATGTCTGACCATCAAAACTGTCATTGCAGATCACGATAAATTTTGGTCACACCAGGGTGCACTGCCCATCTCGAGTCATGAAATTCCCGCATGATCACCTCTCACATGCTCGTAGGAACAACAGCCTGATTATTCATAAAAACGATATCATTCTCATCTATCTTCCAGTCTGAAGGTGTCTCTCCACCTTCAAAGTTTTCCCTCAAGGACAAGCATTTTGGGTCCTCATATTGCTTTTCCCTGATCCGTCTCAAAAGTGTAGACTCCACTACAACCGACACGAGTTCCATTTCCTCCTGTCTCTCCTGAACCACAACGTGTATTTCATCTAGAAACGACATCATCCTCCACTCAACACTAGATTCCTGAAAAATATGAGTCTGAGTCTTCTTAATCAAAGAATTAACCGCATCGTTTCCTTTCCTAGGTGTATATACTAGCTAAAAATCAAAAGACTACAAATAGTCAACCCATATCCACTGTCGAAGATTCAAATCGCACTGAGAAAAGATGTACTTCAAGCTCTTGTAGTCTGTATAAACTTTAAACCTTTCACCCAGGAGGTAGTGTCGCCAACACTTCAAAGCATAAACCATTGTTTCCAACTCAAGGTCATGCGTTGGGTAATTCATTTCATGCGGCCTCAGTTGTCAAGACCCGTAGGCCATAACATTATCTCTTTACATCAACACAACTTCGAGTCCTATCCCATAAGCATCACAATACACCGTGTACTCTTCACCTGACTCAGGTAGAGCCAAAATTGGTGTGGAAGTCAAATGCTTCTTTAAATCCTGAAAAGATGTCTCGCAAGCCTCTGACCATTCAAACTTTATTCCCATTTTGGTCAAGCCTGAATGTGGTGTTACCGAACGGAAAAATTATTTGATAAATATCCTATAATATCCAGCTAAGCCCAGAAATTATTGGATATCGAAAATATTCTTGGCTGCTCCCATGAAACCACTGCCTGGACCTTCTCTAGATCCACTAAAACAACATTCTTCAAGATAATGTGTCCCAAGAAGTGTACCTAATCAATTAAAAATTGACACTTAGATAGCTTTGTGTATAGCCGATTCTCTCTCAGTGTACTCAGGATGATTTCAAGATGTTGGGCATGATCATCATGAGTCTTGGAGTACACCAAGATGTCGTCCATAAATACTACCACAAACTGATCTAGGTAGGGATGGAAGATCCTATTCATCATGGCCATAAACACTGCTGGTGCATTTCTTAATCCAAAAGTCATTACAAAAAACTCATAAAGTCCATAACTAATCCTAAAAGCATTCCTCGGTATATCAGAAGTCTGAATTCTCAACTGATGATACTCCGATCTTAAGTCGATCTTTGAGAAAACACATGCTCCCTTCAACTGGTCATACAGATCATCAATACGCGGTAGAGGATATTGTTTCTTCATAGTAATCTTGTTCAACTTCCGATAATCGACACACAAATGTAAACTACCATTATCCTTCTTTTCAAAAAGCACATGTGATCCCCAAGGTGACGTACTTGGACGGATAAATCCTTTATCCTTCAAGTCTTCCAGCTGAGCTTTGAGTTCTTGAAGCTCTTTTGGTGCCATTATATATGGTGGAATAGATACTGGCTTAGCTCCTGGCATGATATCAATATTAAATTCAACATCTCTCTTAGGTGGAAGCCCTGAGAAGTCTTCCAGGAATACATCCGGAAACAAATCGACCACTGGTCATTACTAGAAAAGATGGTTATACCAACGGTTTTGAACCGTTGGTATAGGCTGGAAAACCGTTGGTATAGCCTATACCAGCGGTTATCCAAACTGTAGGGTAGTAAGCCATGAGGAAATCCCTATACCAACAGTTTGATATAAACCATTGGTATATCCCACTGTATTTATTGATATACCAACGGTTGTAAGATAACCGTTGGTATATGTTTGCATAACATTTTTACCAACGGTTTTCATAAACCGTTGGTATATATTGTTTTTTTAAATTTATCTCAATGTATACCAATGGTTTAGAACAATTGGTATTGTGTTTTTCAAGAATTATTATACCAATGGTTGAAAACTGTTGGTATTGTGTTCTTTTATAACTCTTATACCAACTGTTCTAAACCGTTGGTATTGAGTTTTTTCAGAATTCCAGAACACTTATACCAACGGTTTAAAACCGTTGGTATTGTGTTTTTCCAGAACTGCTGTATAGCAGCCCTCCAGTAACCCCTACACTATACACCTGCATAAAAAATATCACAAAAACCACATAGACTTAAAATAGTATAAAAAACACCTAAAATAGCACAAAAAAACACATAAAACCATCAAGCTCTTCCAACCATGTCATGTACTACAATTCCCTATTTCAATCTTCATATGAAAAAAATCATCCAGTAGTAATTCACCCCACCCCTAAACAACCCCCCAACCAACACAACCCTCCCACCTCCCCATCAAATTCTAATAGGCTGAATAGTCTGAGAAATGCCTTTTAGAGTTGAATAAGAGTTTGAAATTGGCTCAAATCCCATTTTTTTTTTCTGATCCTAGATTTGGGTATGTAATGATTTGTGATGAATTTTGCATTGAACTTGTATTTTTTATAATATATGGTGAAAAGGTATTTTCATAGGATTCTCATAACTTATGAATCCATGAATGAAACTACCCAACTCATGAAAAAGAGTTTGTGACTATCATTGATGAGTGTAAATTTCAGTTGTATTCACTTAAAATGATGTCATTTTGAAACAAAAGAGAGACTTTGAGTGGTGTCATCTACACTATGCCTTGGATTGAGGCGGGTTTGACTCGTACACATCAAAAATGACCCATGGATCGTTTTCCTAAAGTATCAACACAATCCGAATGCATTTGGTTGGTTTCCCGTATGCCGGTTGTTTTTACTTAAAATTGTATCCATTTTAAACAAAAGGAAGAAACTTTGAGTGGTACCGGCCACACCATGCATCGGATTGAGACAGGGTTGACTCATACATGTCAAAAATGACACATATATCCTTTTCCTAAAGTATCATTAGAATATGAATGTTTTTGGTCCGTTTTCCGTATGTCATTTGTTGTTTTTACTTAAACTGTTGTCCATTTTAAAGAAAAGTGAGACACTTTGAGTGGTGCTGGCCACACCGCACCTCGGATTGAGGTAGGGTTGACTCGTATACGTCAAAAATGACCCATGGATCACTTCCCTAATGTTTTAATAGAATCCTAATGCATTTGGTCGGTTTTCTGTATGTCAGTTGTTGTTTTCACTTAAAATGATGTTCATTTTAAACAAAAGAGAGACATTTTGAGTGGTGTCGGCCACACCGAGCCTCTGATTGAGGCGGGGTTGACTTGTACACATCACAAATGACCCATGGATAATTTTCCAAAAGTATCAACACAATATGAATTTGTTTGGATGGTTTTATGTATGCCTATTGTTTTTACTTAAAAGCGTATCCATTTTAAACAAAAGAAAGACACGTTGAGTGGTACCAACCACACCGGCCCTCAGATTGAGGCGGGGTTGAATCTTACACATCTAATATGACTCATGGATCGTTTTCCTAAAGTCTCATCATAATCCGAATGCGTTTGGTCGGTTTTCCCTATGTCAGTTGTTGTTTTCACTTAAAATCCTATCAATTTCAAAGAAAAGTGAGACACTTTGAGTGGTGTCGGCCACACCGCACCTCTGATTGAGAAGAGGTTGAATACTACACGTCATAAATGACCCATGGATCGTTGTACTAAAATATCAAAACAATCCAAATGCGTTTGGTCGATTTTAAATATGCCAGTTGTTGTTTTTACTTAAAAGCGTATTCATTTTAAACAAAAGAAAGACACTTTGAGTGGTGCCGGCCACACAAGTCCTCGGATTGAGGCAGTTTTGACTATTACTTGTCACAAATGACCCATGGATCGTTTTCCTAAAATATCAAAACAATCCAAATGCATTTGGTCAGTTTTTAGTATGCTAGTTGTTGTTTTCACTTAAAATCTTGTCCATTTCAAACAATAGAGAAACACTTTGAGTGGTTCCGGCCACACCGGCTCTCGAGATGAGGTACGGTTGACTCATACACATCAAATATGACCCATGAATCATTAAACTAATTTTTCAATAGAATCTGAATGTGTTTGGTCAGTTTTCCGTGCGTTAGTTGTCGTATTCACATAAAATGGTGTCCTTTTGAAACAAAAGAGAGACAATTTTAGTGGTTTCAGCCACACCGCACCTCTAATTGAGGAGGGGTTGACTCATACACGTCACAAATGACCCATGGATCAATTTCCTAAAATATCAAAACAATCCAAATGCATTTGGTCAGTTTTAAGTATGTCAGTTGTTGTTTTCACTTAAAATCTTGTCCATTTCAAACAAAAGAGAAACACTTTGAGTGGTGCCGGCCACACCGGCTCTCGAATTGAGGTGGGGTTGACTCTTACACGTCACAAATGACCCATGTATACTTTTCCAAAAGTATGAACAGAATCCAAATGCGTTTGGTTCGTTTTCCGTATGTCAGTTGTTTTTTTTACTAAAACTGGTGTCCATTTTAAACAAAAGAGAGACACTTTGAGTGGTGTCAGCCACACCGCACCTCGGATTGAGGCGAGGTTGACTCGTACACGTTACAAATGACTCATGGATCATTTTCACAAAGTATCAACACAATACGAATGCGTTTTGTTGGTTTTTCGTATGTCATTTTTTTTACATAAAAGCGCGTCCGTTTTAAAAAAAAGAAAGACACTTTGAGTGGTACCAGACACACTGGCCCTCTGATTGAGGCACGATTGACTCATACACATCACATATGACCCATGGATCATTTTCCTAATGTATCAATAGAATCTGAATGTGTTTGGTCAGTTTTCCGTATGTTAGTTCTTGTTTTCACTTAAAATCCTGTCCATTTCAAATAAAAGTGAGACACTTTGAGTGATAACGGCCACACCGTGCCTTGGATTGAGGCGGGGTTGACTTGTACATGTCAAAAATGACCCATGTATTTCTGTCCTAAAGTTTCAACATAATTATAATGCCTTTGGTCAGTTTTAAGTATGCTAGTTGTGGTTTTTACTTAAAAGCGTATCCATTTAAAACAAAAGAAAAACACTTTGAGTGGTGCAGTCCACACCGGCCCTCGGATTGATGAAAGGTTGACTTGTACACGTCAAAAATGGCACATGGATCATTTTCCTAAAATATCAAAATAATCCAAATGCGTTTGGTCGGTTTTAAGTATGCCAGTTGTTGTTTTCACTTAAAATCTTGTCCATTTCAAAAAAAAGAGAAACACTTTGAGTGGTTCCAACCACATCGGCTCTCGGATTGAGGTGGGGTGGACTTTTACACATCAAATATTACCCATGAATCGTTAACCTAATGTTTCAATAGAATCCGAATGCGTTTGTTCAGTTTTCCACATGTCAGTTGTTGTATTCACTTAAAATGATGTCCTTTTGAAACAAAAGAGTGACACATTGAGTGGTACCGGCCACACCGCGCCTTTTATTGAGGCGGGTTTGACTCATACACATCAAAAATGACCCATGGATGATTTTCCTAAAGTATTAACACAATCCGAATGTGTTTGGTTGGTTTTCTGTATGCCGCTTGTTTTTACTTAAAAGCGTATCCATTTTAAACAAAAGAAAGATAGTTTAAGTGGTACTGGCCACAGAATGCCTAAGAATGAGGCGGGGTTGACTCGTACACATAAAAAATGACCCATTTATACTCTTCCTAGAGTATCAATAGAATAAGAATGCGTTTAGTCCGTTTTCCATATGTCAGTTGTTGTTTTTACTTAAACTGTTGTCCATTTCAAAGAAAAGTGAGACACTTTGAGTCGTGCCGGCCACACCGTGCCTCGGATTGAGGCGGGGTTAATTCGTACATGTCAAAAATGACCCATGGATTGTTTTCCTATAGTATCAACACAATCCGAATGTGTTTGGTCATTTTCCGTATGTCGTTTTTTTACTTAAAAGCGCATCCATTTTAAACAAAAGAAAGACACTTTGAGTGGAACCGGCCACACCATGCATCGGATTGAGGCGGGGTTGACTCGTACACGTCACATATGACCCATGGAGCATTGTCTTAAAGTCTCAACATAATCCGAATGCGTTTGGATGGTTTTCCATATGTTAGTTGTTGTATTTACTTAAAATCCTGTCCATTTCAAATAAAAGTGAGACACTTTGAGTGATACCGGCCACACCATGCCTCGGATTGAGGAAAGGATGACTCGTACACGTCATATATGACCCATATATATTTTTCCTAAAGTTTCAATATAATTCGAATTCCTTTGTTCCATTTTCCGTATGTCATTTTTTTACAAAAAAGCGCATCCATTTTAAACAAAAGAATGACACTTTGAGTGGTATCGGCCACACCAGCCCCCGGATTGAGGCGGGGTTGACTCGTACATGTCACATATGACCCATGGATCATTAAACTAAAGTTTCAATGAAATATGAATTTCTTTGGTCAGTTTTCTGTTTGTCATTTATTGTATTCACTTAAAATGATGTCCTTTTGAAACAAAAGAGAGACACTTTGGTCATGGTGTGAATAAAATAACCATGGAATTGTAATTTCATTAGAGATAATATCATATCAATTTCACTGAAAAAGACTTCTACTTCAATGAAAATTTTAATATCATTTCCCACATGCTTAAACATGAAATACATGGCTAACTAAGAAATCTATGAAATACAAAATACAAAATAGACTTTTCATAGAAAAGGGTTTTTTCCATGACTCCATAATAAGCTACATTTTCAGAACAAGGTCTAGTATCCGATGAACTGGCATAACAGTCTATTGTGGTAGTTAGAATAACACCATTATGCTGTGTTCTCATGTTTCTTGCTCATTCAGTGATAATAAATTTGTATCCATTGATCACAAGTAATTTACAAGCACGAACCATGGTATTAAGACCAAAATCCAAAGCTCTTATTTCCTCAGAAACAGAGTCTATAGGCAAAATTGATACCTGAAATATAAACAAATAGTAAACTTAATTAAATATTATTTTTATTTAGTTATTAAAGAAATGTTTTTACCTTCAATTTCAACCATGCAGAAAACCCATTGCTATGAAAAGTCTCTTTCTTTCTCAATGATAAAGAATGATGCTTTCTATATATCAATTATTTATGTTCCCTATAGATAAAAATAATAATATTTTAACAAATATTTAAAATTACAAGAGATAAGATAAGAGATACATGTACAATTTACTTACTTGATATACTCATCGAACAAATCAAAATTGAACAACACTATGCGATGTGCCATCTCTCGCTCTTCAAGGCTTAATGTCGTCAATGTATATGATCCCAGAATTCCTCTTTTCTGAGGAAGTTATGGAAAACTAGGTTAAATTTTCCCATACTATTCTTCTTTATTTCCCATTGGTTTGTTTATTCTCGTAGTAAGATCAGACAAATACATTGAACAAAAATCCATACATTCTTGATCCAAGTAACCGTTCACAATAGAACCTTCGGGATAATTCCTATTCTGAACATATGATTTCAATGTGCACATGTTTCTTTCAGTTGGATACATCCAACAGAAAGCAATGGGTCCTCCAAAAAGTATTTCGGTTAGAAGATGGACAGTCAGATGCAACATGCATGTAAAAAATGATGGAGGGAATATTTTCTCTAACTCAAACAAAATTAATGGTGTCTCTGCCAACAGTTTTTTTCAAGAAGGATTTGGACAACCTCTTAGAACAAAGATCTCTAAACAAATAGAACAACCGAATAACTGAGACTCTAACATTATTGGACAAGAGATGCTAGATTTCTATTGGAATCAACTCATGCAAAAGGAAGTGATAATCATGAGTCTTCAATGATTTCAGCTTCAAATCTTTTCTGTTGACCCATTTTGATATATTGCTTGAATATCCATCAGTAACATTAATAGTCTCTGACACTTCCAGAAATTGATTTTTTTTTAGCAGGTGTCATCACATAAGAAGCACATGGAACTTTCCATTTATTTTCACTGATACAGACAGGATGCAATTCTGGTCTGATCCCCCAATCTACCAAGTCATGCTGAGATCGTAAATAATATTTTGTCTTCCACTTGACATTTAGAATAATCTAAAGCAACATTTCACATATATTCTTTTCAAAGTGAATTCCTTCTAAGAAATGACGTAACAAGTTGGTTGACTAATATGAAAAGTCAAAGAATATACTCTTCTTCTTCAAATTGTAATAGGTATCATTGGAAACATTTTTCCTCTCTCTAGATTTCATTACACCCTTCCCAAATGAATAACTGAAATCTTTCAATTGATTAAGCACATCAGTTCTAAACATACGCTGGGGTGGATCGTCATTCTCCATGGTATTATCAAATCTTCAAAGATTGTTTCTATATGGATGGTTCATTGGAAAGAATCTTCGATGTCCCATAAAACTAAAACTATGATGATATTTCATTCTTCTCGATTGAGTATTCTCCATACAAATAGGACATGAAAATTTTCCTTTTGTGCTCCATCCAGACATCATTGCATAAGTAGGAAAATCATTGATCGTCCACATAATCGCAACACACATATGAAATATGTCTTTCAAACATGCATCATATGTGTGCACACCCACATCCAAAAGATGTTTCAACTATTTTATTAAAGGTTGCATGTATACATCTATATCATTGTTGGGATCAGAAGGGCCAGATATCAGTATACTCAAGAAAGTGTAAGGATTTTTCATACACAACCAAGGGGTAAGGTTATAAATGTGTATGAAAACTGTCAATGTGCTGTGCGAAGTATGCATCTGCCCAAATAGATTAAAACCGTCACATGAAAGACCCAGTCTCACATTACACACATCGGCTGAATATTCAGGATATTGAGCATCAAATCTCTGCCATGAGAATCCATCTATAGGGTGAACCAACTCTTCATTATTATTTTTTCTCTCGGTGTCATGCCGTCGCATTTTTACGGATATTTCATCGTACATGAAATGGTTCTGTAATCTTGGGATCAATGGAAGGTGCCACATTACTTTTTGTGGCACACGAGATGGTGTTCCATCATCATTTGGCTTCCATTAGGAGGTTCTACATTTGATACAATCATTTCTTTCAGTAGTTTCCTCCCCAAATAAGCTCCAATCATTTGGGCAAGCATGATTTTTTTTCAGAATCCAAGTTCATCAACTAACTTCTTTGCCATATAGTGGTTTAAGGGAATATATGCATCATCTATAAGTAAGTCCTTCAAGAAGGTAAGAATTTAATCAATTGTAGTATTTGAAATCCCATACATAGTTTTCCCATGAAACAACCAGATTAAAAATTCCAACTTTTTCATTTTACCACATTGCCGATATACTGGATTCGTCACAGCATCATTAAATTTTTTCACCCTATCAACATCAACATTTTTATTGGATGCATCATGTGTGACAGTATATAAATCTTGTTGGTTGTACATCCTTTCCTTCTCATGATGTCAAATAAATGGAAACTGGTCATATATCAAACTCTCCAATTCAGTCCTATCATTTGGATCATCAACATTTTGAGATTCCATTTTATCTCCATTGTGATACCACATATAATAGTTTGTTTGGAAACCATTTTGGTTATATTATCGCTAACTACTTCACAACTCAACCAAGGTCTTCCAATACAATTAAAATATGGGCAGTGTATGCGACCACTATCTGAAGCCTTGTTAAATGAAAAATCTAGAAAGCTGTTCAAATTATTTTGAAAATCGGTTGAAATCCGACCTGTTTTGTACATCAAACTTTTATACATTCTGTAAAAAAAATGCAATAAGTCATTTCAAATCAATTCAACAATATTGAAGTTCAATCAAAAAAATATTTAGGTAAATTAAAATTGTTTACTTTATATAAAAGCATAACTGACACATTACTCTATATGAGAATCATATTAAGAAATACAACAAAATACAGTGTATATAAGAAAATAAGATACATAATTTCTAATGCCAATATTCAAGGATTTCCCAGTAAGATATTTGAATTGGATCAAGTAATACATAATCCTTAAGGGTCTTATTGAGAGTACATGAGTTTTATACTTTAACTTCTTCAGGGAGATCAGGATGAGTAGTAGGATGAGGATCAGGGGAGTGGAGGGACTGTCCAAGGGGGGTGCGAGGTGTTTAGGGGGGTGTAGGGTGTCTTGGGGTGGTGGGGTCGTCCGGGGGGGGGGGGTCGGAGGTTTCCAGGGGGTGGGGGATATCTAGGGGGTTGGGGTGTCCAGGTGGGCGGGCTGTCCGCGGGGGTGGTCAAGCTATCCAAGGGGGTAGGGGGAGTCCAGGGGGTGGGCGGGCTGTCCAAGGAGGTAAGAGGGGTGTCCAGGGGGTGGGTGGGGCTATCCAGGGGGTACAGTGTGTCTAGGGGGTGGGCGGGCTGGCCATGGGGGTGGCAGGGCTGTCCAGGGGGGTATGGGGTGTCCAGGGGGGTGGGTGGGCTGTCCACGGGCGGTGGTCGGGCTGTCCACAGGGGTGGCAGCGCTGTCCAGTGGGGTTGGGGTGTCAAGGGGGTGGGGGGGGGGGCTTTCCAGGGGGTGGGGGCGTCCGAGGGGATGGGGGTGTCCGGGGGGTGGTGGGCGGGTGTCCGGGGGTGGGGTGGGCGGGCTGTCAACAAGGGTGTGGGGGGGGGGGGGGCTGTCCAGGGGGGAACGAGCTATCTAAGGGGGTGGGCGGGCTGTCCACGGGGGTGGTGGGGCTGTCCAGGGGGGTTGGGGTGTGCAGGGGGTGGGGGGGCTTTCCAGGTTGTGGGAGGTTTGTTCTATAAATTTAGCGGCAGTTTCGGGGAATCGTCACAGAATATTTTTAGTGGCGTTTTTGGTTTTAGCAATGGTTTCACCTGCCAAAAAATGGAAAGGATATAGTAGTGGTATGAACCGCCATTATATCCCCACCATTTATTGTCATGGAAAAAAACTGTTAAAACAAAAAATGGTAAAAAAATATTGACCTTAAATAGTGGTGGTTTAATCCACTACTAAAAAAACATTAGGCATATATAGCATGGGTTTAAAACGTTGCTATATATCGCTTTAAAAAACCCAACTGCAGAATTTGCAACCCTGGAAGATAAAAACAAAATTCAATACATTTTTTTAATATTATATCCATACTCACCACACCCACCTATGAGATCATATAATCATGCAGGTTATCAACATGGTTTACCAGAATGTAAAACTTAATTCACTATTCCGGGAATACATTACATTATTTAAGAAAGGAAAAACATTCAAGTGGCTATTATATTTCTAAGACATCCTTGGAAGACATTAATGAAGGAATAAGTGAAATCATTAAAAAATCTAATGAGATATACACAATATAAAAATGGTGTTTAAGTTATGGGATATTAGTGATAATGCTCAAACATGGATCCAGACTTATAAAGGATTCACTATGTATAAATATGCTTAATGAGATTTTAGAATACAATGAAAATGGGATCTGTCTTTGTACAGTTCCAAATAAACCACTTAGAAAAATTTTTACCTATTTTATAAACATATATTTAAAAACCACTCATTTATATCATTAAAATATAAACAGGTTTCATTATTAAAAAATCAAACGTTGGAATCATAAAAACATAACCAAATAGTCCCTCAGTGAGTCGACACCACCTACAAAAAAATTAGGCACACTTTATGAATACAATGATCTCTAAGAAGAACTGAAGAATAAATCACCCGAAATTCATGACCAAAGGAACCCAATACATAATAACTATAAATCCATAAGAAAATAAAATACATTAAAATCCAACACTACAAACTCTATAGAACAAAAGAAGAGGAAGCCCCATGATCCTAGGAAAATTCCACCATTCTTAGGTGGAATAACCATATTAGTGGTAGTATGTCGTATGTTTAGTTACAAATGATATATGAAACCAAATTCAACCTGATTCAAAAACATATACCAATCATGTATTATTCATTGATTCACTATCAAATAGTGTGAATCATAAAATTTTCCAAAATCACTAAAATAGGAAAAATGATGTGATCTTTCGAGATATTGAAATAAATGTGAAAATAGAAGGAATAGGGATTGTATTTGGGAAGTGTTTTAAAGAGTCAAACCTAGATGGAGGAGTTGTCGCTGATCAGATGAAAGAACACGAGTTAGGGTTCACCTAGGTGTCGCGACTTCTGGAAATTGGGGAAACAACTTCTATGATATGCCCGTGCTGCGGGGGCCTCTGGAAGCCGATGTATTTGGGGAGACCTTTCCCAACGGTTTGTAAAAGAATTGTAAAACATGAATTTTCCCAAAAGTTTGAAAAAACCGTTGGCAAAATGAAAACAAATTGTCTTTCCCAACGGTTTCTTCAAACCGTTGGGGAAGCCTTCGGAAAACCAATATTTACCAACAGTTTGTAAAAACCGTTGGTAAAAAACACTTATACCAATGGTTCTCCAGAATAGTTGGTATAAAAGTGTTGGGAAAAGTCTACTTTCGGGTAGTGGGTGGAAGGAAATCTTGCCTAAAAACTTCGCCATTCGGTAAAATACTAGAAACTTGGATCGTGAGCTCTCCTGATTGCTGAGTAATCAGCCCTGCTCGGCCTGCCTGGATATCCCACTCCCCATGGTGAATGTAATGGTCACCCACAGGTGACATAAATGTCACCCTCCGACGATAACAATCAATGTGGGCTCAGTATGTGACTAACCATTCCATACCCAGGATTAGGTCAAAGCCTGTCATATCAAGGATATAGAGATCCCATAGGAAATGGTATTCCCCGATCTCAAGAGAACATCCCTTGCACATACATATGTCTCTCGACTGTACCCCCAATGGTGTGACTATCATTATAGCCCCGCTCACAAACTCCACCACCAAACTCAAAATATTAACAAGATTTGTATATATAAAGGAATGAGAGGCACTAGTATCAAATAAGGCATTAGCTAATATAGAAGCCACAAGAATAGTATATCTCACTATCGATGGTCTAACCTCGCTGTCCACATGTGTAGGTTGTAGTGCATGGAAATGTGTTCCTCCTCTCCCCTATGGTTCCATCTGAATCCCCTGACTTATAACACTCTGCTGATATGGGCGTTGCTACCCAAGAGGACCACGTCCATCACCATTACCACCTCGGCCAATAGAACTCCAACTTTAGGATTGAAAGGGTGCAAAGGATCCCCTTCCCACACTCTGACTCTGTTTAGCTAATCCATCACCTCCTGACTACTTTGGGTTCCTACAGAACTTCTGGAGATGTCTCATCCTACCACAAGATATGTATTCAATAAGAGGTCGGGGACATTGATTACGATAATGTACCAGCCTTCCACACTGGTGGAAAAACACTCTGGTAAGGTCCTGTGTAACCGACCCATCTGTCAGGTTACTCTGTCTCCCACCTCCCTGGATGACAATCTCATAACATTGCTTCTTGCTCTCAAAAGTCACACCACCTGACCGTCCAGAAAAAAAATCCACCACTAGAATCCTCCGTCAGGTTCCCCTCAGAGATGAGAGCCTGATTTAACACTTCCAGAAACTTCTTTAGCCTGAAAATATTCACTTGAAACTTAATTTCACATTTCAGTCCATCCTGAAATCATCTTGCTGAAGAGACCTCATCTACTGCCAATGCTGGAGCCAAACATTGTAAGTCTGTAAAGCATCCAGAATAGTCCATTACAGACATATTCCCTTGAGTTAGCCTCATGAAATCAGCTGCTTTCTCCTATCTAAGCGTCACAGGATAGAAGTGCTCAAAGAACATCTCCTGAAATTCCTTCCACTCCAAAACTTCCAACTGCCCATTCTGAGTCTGGATTTCCCACCAACGTTTCGCTTGACCACGCAACATGTAAGCTTCCCACTCGAATCTCTTCTCAATAGGTGTCTCTCAGTGGTCAAGTATAGTTTGGATAGATTCAATCCATAACTCATCTTTCTCCAGACCACCCTCTCCAGTAAAAGTCGGCAGGTGCTGTAACTGAAACACCCTCGTAAGATCAGACATACTCTTCACAACCTGCCTTGGGTCTCTTTCCATCATTTGCATGAGATGGGTGAATTTATCTTGAAAATTTTCCCCCACTTATTCATTTGGTACTATTGGTGCTTCAGATTCACCCACTGGAGGACCATTTCTAATTATACCCCCCGCTCGTCCTCTCAACAAGGTTCATGGAGGCATAATTCTACAAGCCAAACATTCAGTTTAGAAAATAGTTCACAATTTTACCACAATTACTCACAACCAAAATATTCATATAACTTCACAGTTATTTCTTTCAATATCAAAATTAGAAACCATTTTCATTTGAATTTCACAAACAAGGAAAAGAAATTGTTTCATATCAACAATCTACCCATAATCTGTTTTCCCGTGCATGCCTAACATGATGCATGTCACAATAATCTTGAGTGTCTAGAATGATGCATGTAAACTATACACTCAGGCCATTATGGGCTACGAATCAATACTCAACAAATTCTAGAAATAATAATCACATCACACAACAAGTGCATCACCCAAGGTAAAATAATATTCAACAGTAACGGCAAACAACAATAACAACAATCCCACCTTGAGTACTTGAGTTTTCCCCCATACATGGGTTTGCAACTCCCATTCATGAGCTCATTATCAAGCCCTGACTTTTCCAAATCTCCCATCTACCTTACCCAAATAGTAATACAAAATTAAGAAGAAAGAAAACCTACCTTTGATACCACTTTGTAACGTCCCGACTCGAGAGCCAATGAACGGTGCCCGAGATTGACTCCAGAAAAGGTCGGGATATTACACCAAACTTTACAATATTTTCATTTTAGAATAAATATAATTTTTTTGAAGGCATTATTTATACACAAAGTTAAGCATACACTACACACAACACTGAATTAGCTTGTATTAAACACAAAAATGATTTTTACCACCTTTTATTGGCGAACCTATATTAAAACCAAATTTTGACACTTTTATGAATTTTTTTAAAAACAAACATCATTATTGAGTTTATAATGTAAAAATTATCTTAGCGTTTTTTTTGGATTTTTCTGAGAAACAATATTTTTTGACGAATAGTGAAAATTACTGCAATTTAGTTAAAAACAACCTTTTCGTTTAAATAATTATTAATACTAAAATATATTTTAGATTTTTTAGAGAGTCACATTATATCAATAAATTTTTTTTATAAAAAATTAATTTCATTATAATCAATTTCACTTTGGAATATAATATAATAACTTAACAAACTTTTGAATGTTTTTTCTACTTTAAAAACCAGTTATTTCGCCCCATCTGCAGGATTAGCGTTAATCTTAATTTTACCACTTCTGTGATTTAAATTTTGAATATCCTTTTGTAATATATATATGGGTTATTTTTATCATAATAATTTATCAATAATTTTTTGAGATTGTTTACTTACTTAAAATTCTTAATAAACACTAATGTAATGATTATTTAGTTAATAATTAACTAAAATAAATGATACTATAAATATTAAAAGTGAAGTTAATTGATTGAATTATTATTTTTATTATTATTTTATATGAATATATCATTTTACATAGCTATAAACATAATATATTTTCATTAAAATATTATATTAATATTTTAAAATTAACATTAAATAAATAATTTGAAAGTAGACATTATTGTTATTTTACAATAAATGAAATTTTATTAAATGATTTAAAATTAATATAAATATATTATTCTACGAAGTTATTTTTAAGTGTTAATAAATATTAAATATGTTCTATTAATGGACTAATTATTCTTTTATAATTAATATATTTACCCATATATTGTAAAAATGTTGTTAACAAAATCTGGGTTTAAGCAACATCTTAGCACGTGACATGCGCTTGTTTTAAAATTAATTTCAAAAACCAATGGGAATTTTATTTTATAAATTACATATAATATTAATAATTAAGTGTCTATATATAACCTAATAAATATCACATTATTTTAGTCTTAATGGTTAAATTAATTATATTAGAAAACTAGATGTTTTAATAAATAAATCAAAATGATAAAATTGGGGAATCTTAGAAGTTAAGGAACACAATTAGTAAAATGCACATATTTTTGTGTGGTGTAGGTTTGAATATACTATTATTCCCATTTAATCCATTATTTTTCCATTTTGGAGTCACTTTCGGTAAGGTATACCACCCATTAATGAATACCTTTTGGTATTTACAAGTTTGTCACTCCCCCTCCACTATAAAAAAACAAGCACTCTACCCCTACCTCACACCTCTCAAGACACATTTTATCATCAAAAATCTATCCAAATAGTCTAAAAAAATCCATACCCTATACCTATAATCCTACCCTTTGTCAAAAATCAATCCAAGGAAGCTTTTGGTGTAAATCAAAATAAGTTACCTGATTAAGAGGTAACACCTTCTCTCAAACTTTTTAGTTTCATTTCCATTTTACACTCCCTATACTATTATTATTATATGATTATATAACAATAACAGTATAAAAAATATACTAGGATATTTTTATGATAATGGTTCGAACTACACTCACACACACCTTTATCTAATGGGTAACGAGCATGCTATTTCTGTGTACAGTGAACTATCACCTCACAAAATTATGATTGTTCAATTCTCATTTACCACCTCTCATGGTAGCCATTATGATGGAAAATATATTTATATTTGATATAAATTATATTTATAATATCTCTATTATTTTATAATTTTTATTTAGAACATACTTTTATTTTTTCCAGGTTGTCTAAATATGATAATTTCGTTTGAGGAAGTGTGGACTACCGCCCACTCAAGACCACATGACTCATTCATGTCATACATGGAACATATAAAGGATGGTTTTATTAAACCTATATAACATATATAACATATATATGATACTAGAATTATAATATACATATGAATCCTTTATTTTTCATTCTTTTAAAACAATATAGAAATGAAAGTAATGTTCATGCATATGTTCGACCTACCGTCTCTATGAACAGTGCAATTCATTTATAATCTCCAAATATTATGTATTATTATAAATACATATGCAGTGAATATATAAGATAATTTATTCATGGTTTAAATTATTTATATTATGAAACCATTATATAATAAATAAGAGAAAAAAGTTACATGTCCAACCATACTTAAGAAAACTAGGCAATTAACACCTCAAATAGTTAAAACAATTAAAGAGTGTTAACAAAACGGTAATAAAATATTGTAAAAAGTTAATATATGATATTATAAACATGATTATAGTTATTTTATAAGTTAGTAACATATTTTAAACCACTATACAAGAGTATAAATACCACACAACAAAATGAAGGTTAAGGTAAGAGATTCTTGTCTCATTTTCATTCTGTGAGACATACTTAATTATTGTGCACCTAATTTATTATATATGGTATACATAATACCACATTGAAATATAATATCATTAATTATATTATATTAATGGTATTTAAATGTTTTATTTAAGATTTATTACCTTTGGGTTTTCCAATTCATTTGTTACTTCATTTGTAATGGATTTTCATCTCACTTTTTAATTCTGTGAGATTAATGTCATATTCACTACTTACTTATTTTGTGTGCTATACCTACTACCCATTTTTATATATTATATAATGATTTACCTTTATTTAATGATATTAAATTTTTTAATTGATGTTACTCTTTCATTGAACCCTTGAATCAAAATCTACTCTAGTAGTAAGGGAATTTCATCTAAATATACATTCCATTGAGACTTATTTGTTATTATGCACCGATTCAATTTTATTTGGTGTGTATATTGAATTTTTCATGTTATATCTGAATACTTGTATTCTCATGATATTCTATGTTTCATGTCTTACCTTTTTGTAGATTATGAATCAAAAGTTTCAAAGTGGAATGAGACACTTTGGAATATTTAAATATTATTCCCCTCAAGAATATTATTAATGGTTATCTTTTCAATCTCACTTCCATTTTTTATCGTTAACATTATCTTTAAAAAATCACTTTATTTTAATAATTTTTAATTGTAAATTTACATAAATATCCACATCATTTTTCATGTATATGATTATTTCCTAAACCGTATTCCATTTTTCATATAATGTTCACTTTAAAAAATTTAGATTCTTGGCATGAAGCCTTGAATGTATTTCATTCATGGAATATAGCCTTGAAATTATTAGATTCTTGGAATGAATCCTTGATAGTATTAGATTCATGGCACAAATCCTTGATAGTATTACATTCTTGTCATGAAGCCTTGAGAGTATTAGATTCTTAGCATGAAGCATTGACAGTATTATATTCATGGAACAAAGCCTTGATAATATTATATTCTTGGAATGAATCCTTGGAATTAATAGATTCTTGGCATAAAGCCTTGATAATATTATATTCATGTAACAAACCCTTAACAATATTAGATTCTTGGTATGAAGACTTGAAAGTATTAGATTCTTGGCATGAAGCCTTAAAAGTATTAGATATTTGGAATGAAGCCTCAATGGTATATTATAGATATCAGTAATTAAGTATTTCCCTCATTTAAAATCAATTATTATTCATCCTTGAGATTTTTCATCAACATATCTATGGATACATTTAATTCTCACTTTATTGATTTAGATGGCATGAGTTTCAGTTTCTTACCTTACTATATTGATATCACCTTATCTAGTAATTTGAATGACATGTATTATTAGTTATTTAATTTTCCATGTTAATTTATTCATATTTATTCATTATTTCTTCCGATTTACTTACCCTTACTGAGCATTTGAGCTCACCCTTATTATGTTTCCTTTCCCTAGGTTATGAAGAAGAGATCGTTTAATAAGCATTCAAAGACGAAATTTATTTCATTTTATTATTCTCATATTTTTATTTACTATTTCCCAATGTATTATGGGTATCATGTATGCAATATTGATTTCAAATACTTCTAAATTGAACGGTCCTTCGAGATTTGATTCCTTGTAATCATGCCAATGTAATTTAATAATGCACTGGATCTAAGATTCTGGGGTCGGGGCGTTACACATCATATAGGAATGGTTGTATTTTACATATCCTTCTTGAGCTATCTCTCTATATATAATCAATGAACATGGTACATCTTGTTTTATTTCAGGATGCCTCCACATTGACAGTAAGATAGGATTATTCTATGTGATCATGAGGATTATCTTCCTAGGGATGAGATATCAATATAGGGGCTTGTACCCGAGATAATACCTTCAAGTGGTTCACTAGATATACCACCACCCATTTATCTATAACTATCACCATCACTAATAGATGAGGATTATCATAGGATGATTTCGTTGAATGAGTTTCATTGGTTGTGACCTCCCAGGCTTTGGGGTGTACCAAACCCTTAGGTAGACGAGGATTGGCTAGAGGCAGTCACTCACATTTTCATCCTTGTGAGGAAGCCTAAAAATTAGATAGCATTACTTTTTTCAAGTCTTCTTTGGGTTGGTGACCCAATCACACAATGATAAAGATCTCTCCTAAATAGACTTCAAGTGTCATTTCAGAGAGGATTTCTATTCGGCCACATTGTGATTGGTACACCTGTAGGATTTTCAGTATATAAAATATGTTAGTATGTCCGTGGAAGATTATTAAATGAGGTTTAATGATCTCTCATGTTACTCTATTGATATGGAACGATACCAGTTCTTCAGGGTTCAGACCATTGAGCAGGGCTTGTGCCAGGAAATTAGGGCGTAAGTGGTATCTCTTAGTATTTCAACCTATGTTGGAGTGCCTGAGCGAGCCTTGTTGGTAGAAAGTTTTCTAGCAGAGCAGACACCAGTAGTGGGATCTAGATGTGGGAACCTAGTATCTTAGACCTTAGAAGCAGGTATCCGTTGGTATTCACATGGATCCAAGTGGTTCTGATGCTTCATGAGGCAATCCCAGGACTTAAGGTTAGCTGTGCAAGGCTATTAGGGCGGCTCGAATCATCTAAGGAACACACAATGTTTCTCTTGCAACAGTTGGGGAAATATGGAATGAGATTACCCAAACCGTTATACTACTGATCAAGAGTTGTTTGAGGGACTACTGATATAGAGATAGAGGTAGGAGCAGGGTGGTCCGTAGGGTGGCATATGTGTTAGAGGGGAAAGCAAGGTAGGAGTAGGTGGTTGGATATTTGACCTATTACCACCACCATCCCCAAGTGGTCCATGTTAGGCTTAGGGAGCAGGTGGGAAGGGATGAATCCAACTAGAAGCTATATAAAACTATGAACCTAAGGCTACAAGGATGATGTGTGGTATGATCTATGTCTTTTATACCTTTGCATCAGTTTTTATAGACAAAGGTACTAGTCATTCCTTTCATACCACAAATCTTATTCGAGACATGGAAATTCCAGTTGATACATTGACTCAACCCTTAAGATTGGAGACTCATACTAGAGGAGACTCAATGATCATGCACTAATGTCGATAGTGTGACCTGACTCTTAGAGGCTGGAGTTTCGGTCAGGATCTCTTGGTAGTGGCACTAAGGCCTTATGAAATCATTATTGGTATGGACTAGTTATCTAAAATTAATGCTCATAATGACTATTTTAGGAGAAGAGTGTGGTTCTTCCATAGTGATGGAACAATGTTTTTATTTTTTGGTGAAAATTTAATCCATGAAGAGTATGATGGAATCACACATAGGATGGTGTAGGTGATTAATCATCAGTTAGCTAGACTAACACTTGGTGTAGTGAATGTTATGAGTCCTCAGTTTACTGTAGTTGTGGTGGAGTATGAGGATGTTTTCCCCAAGTATGTTCCAAGTTTTCCTCCCCACCAAGACATATACATCATCACTGATCTACACCCTGGTATGACATCCATATCTAAGCTAGAATATCTGATGTCTCCCATATAGATTCATGACCTAAGGGTGTAGTTAGAGGATTTGTAGAGGAAGGTCTTTGTTAGACCCAATGTTTCACCCTAGGGATCCCAAGTTTTGTTTTCCAAGAAGGAAGTTGGGGATTAAGGTTATAAGTGGACTATATACTCTTAAACCAGGTGACCATAAAGAATAAGTATCCACTATCAAGAATCCATGACCTCTCTGATCAGCTGAGAGGGTCTTGATGGTTCTCGATGGTTGACCTCAGATCGGGAAATCACCAGTGGTGATTAAAGGACATGGATATATAGAAGAAAACATTTAGATGTCACTATAGTCATTATGAATGCTTGATGATGACATTTGGCATGAAAAACTCCCCAACATCATTGATGGGACTCATGAATATGATCTTTTATCCCTTCTTAGATAGGTTCATGGTAGTCTTCATCGACGATATCCTTATGTACTTAGCATATGAGTAGGAGAATGTGAGACACTTGAGGATGATTTTGGATGTACTCTCAGAGCACTAGCTTTATGAGAATCTCTTTAAGCATCACTTTTGGATGTAGGTGGTTCATTTTCTAGGACACATTATCTCAGTAGATGTAGTTGTAGTGGACCCATCCCTGGTAGAGGTAGTGTTATATTGGAAGACAACCGAGATCATGATAGAGGTGTGGTGATTCCTTGGGTTGGCAGTTTTTGAACAAGTTTTCATAGCACTTTTCCTCATTGTAGTTATCCTTTTTAGATGGATATGGAGTAGCTTACATTCAATAAATGGTTGTTAACCCTCTTCTTTTGTAGTGAGTCTGGGAGGCACAACTTGGAGATGTTGACTGTGAGACCCTACATGATCAGATATCCATAAGTTATGCTTGTGATGGATTTTCTAAAGGTGATGAGAATGACATTATTTATAGAGGATGAACAATGGTACCACTGACATTGTGAAAAAATATTCTAAGAGAGTTTCATACGTCTCCTTTGGCGGTGCATCCAGGTGTGGTAAAGATTTACCAAGACCTCTGATGTTAGTTTTTGTGGCTAGTCATGGAGAAAGGAGTTTCAAAGTTTGTATCTAAAAGCGTTACTTATGGGAAATTGAATGATGAGAACCAAGATCAATAGGTTTTAACTCAACCCCTTGAGGTTCCAAAGTGGAAGTGCTATGGAATATCTATGGACTTAATGATGGGATTACCATGTACATCCATCAAACACGATGACATCTAGGTGATCATAGATCGTCTCACCATGTCAGCCCACTTCTTAGTAATATGGGAGTAAAGTTCATTAGAGAGATTGAGATGTCTCTATTGGTCGGAGTAAAGTACTCAAGAGAGGGGTGAATTGAGTATCTATAAAAATTTTTGTTTAAAAAGTATTCTTAAAAAGTTTTCCCAATATATTTAAATACATACCAGTTAATCAAGGTTATACAGTTATGAAAGTTTAAATATTTAAATAACTTATTAGAAGATTGATTAATTCTCAGCAATATTAATATTAGTTATTAAAATTACTTTTGAAGCTATTCTAATAAGTCAAAACAATTATAACTTCTTTCCAAGATTAACTATGTAAGTAAATTCAGTGATTTCTGAATTAAACAGTAAAAAAGGGAAAACTAAAATAAACAACACATCGGATATGAAATAAGTGTTTCAGTCTCAAGCCGAGACCTAATCCACTCCACTTGGTGACCACCTACTACAAAGAAGTTTATATAAATAAACATGATCCACACCCTGGATTGGGGTTAAAAATAGTACACAAAACTGTCCAGGTCACACAACCTCTTCCACAATTCATTATAGGTATGAACTAATAGGTCACACTGGGACCTCTTCCACACTTATCCATGGGAATACACAAGTGTAAAAATATATAAGAGAAAGGATATATTTTATCCTTCTGTTTGATACAGGAGACAATGCGTGTTTTTATACAGACACACACACTGCTCGAAAGATAAGAATAATACACAACAGATCAGAAATTATGAGATAAGGTTAAAAGTGCTCTGAGTGTTAGTCTATGTAGCTCTAGAAATCTGGGATGAATCAAATGAAGAAATCGAGTCATCTTGTGGAAAAAAGAGTTTCGTAAGTCATCTAGATCTGGCTTGTGTTCGTCATGGAGTTGATAGTGCAGAAATGTTCTCAACTCTTGGATTCAAGAATGCTTTGTGTGATCTTTAGCAGTGTTAGGTTTAATGAATTCCTGTTCTTCTTTGTTATCACACACACACTTGTTTTTCTGTTACACTATTATCACTTGTCACCTCGGTCATGCTTTTCATTTTATTCTTAGATTGCATGTGTTGGAGCTAACATGATGCATGTATTCTGTACCTCGTACCTCGTACTATCAGGTGACATGTCTACAAAGAATCATTAATTATGACGGTGCATTTAAAAACGTAAAATATGACCACTAGAAATTAAATTGAAAAATGACAAAATAGATAATGAAACAGTATCACAATATGTCTGTAAATGGTGTCTCCGTGAAACAGTGTCTCCTTGAAACGATGTTGTAAACAGTGTCTGGATGGTCACGCTGTCTGGATGGTCACAGTGTCTAGATGGTCACGGTGTATGGATGGTCATGATGTCTAGATGGTCAAGGTGTTTGGATGGTCACAGTGTCTGTATGGCCACAGTTTTTGGATGGTCACGGTTTCTTAGACAGTCATCCTGGATATGTCCCTTTCGTTTACATTCATAGCAGACAATCTCATCAGACTTGTCACTTCTTTTCCAATCATTCTTCCAGCTTCCTTTTTTATCATATCTTCCCTTGAAGTTAGGATTTCTGAAAAAGTTCTTCTTCTTGTAAAATATCTTAAACCATATAGGTAATTGAGCCATCTCCACATCAATATTAGGTGATGATTTTTCATTACTGGAACATTCTATAAAAACTTCCAATTTCCCTTTTTCTTTGTGTTTAGAGGTGGTGGTCTTGAACGCAACAGTTTTTTATTTTGGGTTCATCCTCCAATTCCTTGTTGAATTTTAGTACTTCTTCAAACATCATCAGTTTTACAATGAGTTATTTTACATGTATCTTGCTGATTTCACATGACTCTCTATTAGAGACAGTGGTTCCTCTCCATCTATTAGGTAGACATCTGATAATCCTCAGGATTTTCTCTTTGACAGCGACTTCTATCCCAAGAGAAATCATTGTATTGACAATTTCGTTGAACCTGATATACATGTCCAAAAAAGGATCATCAGATTTCATTTTAAAGTTATCATATTTAATATTATAAGTATTATGTCTCATTTATTTCACACTAGAAGTTCCTTCATGTGAAACAGACAAGGTATCCCAAATTTCATGGGCAGTTTTACAAGCATAGATTCTATTAAATTCCTCATCTCCTAAAGACCAGTGTAAAGAATTCATAGATTTTCAATTTTTATTGTAGGAAGTTTTGTTAGGTTCATCCCAAGTGATTCTATCATTAGTAGGAATCTTATATTCATTTATAATTGAAGACCAGATTCCAAATCTCATGCTTTATAAATACATTTTCATTTTAATTTTCCATTGAGTATAATTGGTTCCATTAAAGAATGGTGGCCTTTTTTTTACAACACCTTCTAATCTATTATTCATAATAAATAAATACTTTAAAAGAGATATAAATTTAGAATTAACATAAATTAATAGATCTTTAAAGAACAACTACAGTCACAGTTGAATAGGGTTAAAAACAGAGTAAAAAAACAATCCACTGATACCAAATGTTGGTCAGAGTAGAGTACTCAAGAGGGGGGTGAATTGAGTATCTATAAAAATTTCTATTTAAATTTTTTTCTTAAAATGGTTCCCCAATATATTTAAATACAACCCAGTTAATCAAAGTTATATAGTTATGAAATTTTGACTATTTAAATAACTTCTTAGAAGATTTATTAATTCTCAGCAATATTAATATCAGTTATTAACATTACTTTTGAAGCCATTATAATAAGTCAAAACAATTATAACTTCTTTCCAAGATTAACTATCAAAGTACATTAAGTGATTTCTGAATTAAATAGTAAAAAAGAGAAAACTAAAATAAACAACACAGCGGATATGAAACAAGTGTTTTAGTCTCAAGTCGAGACCTAATCGACTCCACTTGGTGATCACCTACTACCAAGAAGTTTATATAAATAAACTTGATCCACACCCTAGATTGGGGTTAACAATAGTACACAAAACTATCTAGGTCACACAACCTCTTCCATAGTTCTTTATAGGTATGAACTAATAGGTCACATTGGGACCTCTTCCACACTTATCCATGGGAATACATAAGTGTAAAAATATGTACGATAAAGGATATATTTTATCCTTCAGTTTGATACAGGAGACAGTGTGTGTTTTTATATAGACACACACACTGCTCGAAAGATAAAAATAATAAACAACAGAGCAAAAATGATGAGATAAGGTTATAAGTGCTCTGAGTGTTAGTCTATGTAGCTCTAGACTTCTGGGATGACGAAGATAAAGAAATCGAGTCCTCTTGTAGAAAACAGAGTATCGTAAGTTAGCAAGATCTGGATCGTGTTATTCATGGAGTTGATAGTGTAGAAATGTTCTCAACTCTAGTATTCAAGTATGCTTTGTGTGTTCTTCAATGGTTTCAGGTTACATTAATGCTCATGCTTCTTTTTTATCATGCACACACTTGTTTTTCTGTTACACTATTATTACTTGTCACCCCGGTCACACTTTTCTTTTTATTCTTAGATTGCATGTGTTGGAGCTGACATGATGCATGCATTCTGCACCTCGTACCTCGTACTATCAGGTGACATGTATACAAAGAAACATTAATTATGTCAGTACATTTAAAAACATCAAATATGACCATTAGATATTAAATTGAAAAATGACAAAACAGATAAAGAAATGATGTCACATTCTGTTTGTAAATGGCGTCTCCATGAAACAGTGTCTCCTTGAAATAGTGTTGTAAACGGTGTCTGGATGGTCACGGTATCTGGATGGTCACAGTGTCCGGATGGACATGGTGTCTCAATGGTCATAGTGTCTGGATGTTCACGGCGTCTGGATGGTCATAGTGTTTGGATTGTCACGGTGTCTGGATGGTCTCAGTGTCTGGATGGTCACAGTTTCTTAGAATTAGCCAAATCTTTGTATACAGACTTAAACAGTGATATTCATAGAATGAATTAAACTTAATCATTCATAAGAGAATTTCATTAGAAAAAAAATTGATTACAATAATTATTTAAGGCATAAATAAAATAAGCACATTTACACATGATTTTATATTGATTAAATAGGATTAACATGCTCTATATAATGTATATGATTTGTGATCATTAAAACATGATTAACACATGAGGATTCCAACTGTCTCTATGTATAAGAGATAGTGAGACTCCATGGAGTTCCATCAATGACTATTTCTGACTATGATACTTGTTTTAAATCCAAATTATGGAAGGTATTATAGGAGGCATTTGGGAATCACCTATTCTTGAGCATAGTGTTTCACCCCCAGAATGATGGCCAGACTGAGCGATAAATTCATGTTCTAGAGGAAATAGTGCTAGCTTAATTGTTGGATTTTGTATGTAGTTAGGAGGATCATATACCCCTGGTAGAGTACGCATACAACAACAGTTACCATTCCACTATTTGTATGGAACCATTAGAGACTTTATATGGGTGACTGGAAAGTCGACGATCACGGGATCAGAGTTGGTGTGACCTACAATAGAGAAAGTATAGATCTTCTAGGACTGGATGAAGACTGCACTGAGACATCATAAGTCTTATTCTAATAGTTGAATGATTCCGTTGGTGTTCATGGAAGGATACCATGTGTTCCTATGGGTTTCACCTCGATGTGGATTGAGGAGATTTGGCCGTGATGGTATTTTATCTTCGAGATTCATCATTTATTTCCAGATACTGTGTAGATTTGGTGTGGTGGAATACCTCTTAGCTCTACCTCCACAATTAGAATGGGTACACAATGTATTCCATGTGTCGAATCTGAGGAGTTATATGCATGACCCATCAAACATTATCAATTGGGATGAGCTGAACATTGAGGATAAAAGAAACTTTTGCAGATTTCCAAGTAGAGATCAATGATCAACATGAGAGTATCCTTCATAGTCAATTGATTCCCCTTTTTCATGTTTAGTGGAAGCACAAGAATCTTCAAGAGATCTCATGGGAGAGGGAGACCCAAATTCAAGACCAGTACCCCCATCTATTTGAGTAGTTTTTCTCTTTTTGGGATGAAAATCCATATGGTAGAGAGAATATAACATCTTGGATTTTCCATGTATTATTTTTAAATTATATATGGATTATTTTCTAGACTAATAACTAAGGCAAAAAGCGATTCTAATGCTCTGTGTGTCTGGAATAAATGTTTGAAATATATTAATTAATTAAATAGCATTCACGTGTGGTTTTCTAGACAAATAAAAATAAATCCTAAACTAGTGTCCAAATTGAAAATTTGAGAGCACCACTAAGTTCAGAATGGTGTTGTTACTCTAGGTGAAACTTAACCTTGGTTAGTGTGGGTTATTTTTTAAAAAGTTGTCATAGGCATGAAATTAATAAAATTACTAAACTTATGAATTTATTTAAATTTGTTTAGTGTAATGACCTGCTTCTTCTTTAAATATACAACTATGACAATCATCTAATGGTTTTATGCTAAACCTTGGATAACTAGATGTTTTTGGAGGAGATCATTCTTGGTGGATGACAATGGATCAATAATGAATTTTGGATTGTCATGCCGGAGGAGTTGGAGGATCTCATCATAAATGGAAACGTAACTATTCTTTGACAATGATCGATCCAAACTCTAGGTAAGATGTTTTTTCTTGTAATTTCCATCCCATTATTAATCCCAAATGAATGCAGATCAATTCAACAAAGAAGAATTGATACACGCATCATCAGTAGATTTCAAATTGATGGAATTGATTTTGATTTGTTGGATTATCCCTCTTCATCCATCCTTTATATGATAATGAATCTAGGCCAAACGGACAACAGACAAGGTTCATTCCTCACTTTTATGGTTTTTGGATTTCTCCCTACATTCTTTTCACATTCACTATGGGTGATTCCTTTTTGACAACGGTTTGATGAATACTCTGTATTCTATCATTGAATGACCATTCTATAATGAAACAGATCGATACCATAGTAACAGTTCATGATCAATGATGTGATCAAGGTGTGATGAAAGAAGTGTATGAATAGAGGTGGGTTAGAATGGATTTTTAGTATTCGATCAACTCGGTTTTGAGGCGTGATAATGTATGGCTTGATAGTGGTGGTTTCCATGCGGATTCGAACCCATAATCCATAGATCTGGCAACTAGAGGCATGGGAGAACCCTGTTCTGTAGGTTCCATCCAGATTGAAGGTTATGGCGGTGCACATATCAACATAGAAGTGATCCTTGAAGGATATGGAAAATCCCAATAAAAACAGCATGTAGTTCAGGATTACACATCGTGTGGGCCTCCTCGCTGTGGCTTTGGGGTTCCAGATGAAGTTAAGGATCACATGGTGTGTGAACCCTATTACATAGCATATGACCCTCTCTGATTGACTCAGCATGTACTTCAGAAGTACACATACATGGGTTGGAGTACATAGGCATGGACATGTTGTGTACTCCCACACATACATGACCGACTTACATAGAAATAATATTGTGTGTGTCTATGTTCCATGTATCCTCTTATACACACCATGTATTTCGATACTACATTCATGTTGGGCTCTTCCACATGGGAATGACTTGGGATAGCTAGGCACACACTGTATACACCAGTACATGCCAAGGAATCCCTTCAAGAGTGATTGAGGTTATTTGTTTTCTTAGTTTGGACCAATATAGGTTGAGTGTGATCCCTTAGTCCTTTCCTCAAGGGTTCGGTGCAACATTATAGCCACATCACTGGATTATGATCCCTTCTAGAGGTCAATACTTATATAGAGTTTTAATGTCCCTCTATGAGACTGAAGTGCGATCCTCTATCATACATAGTTAGAGTTTGTGGAATTAGCATGACCTCCTTATGTAGGGTGTTGATCCTTCATCTAGAAGGTCGTATCGATATGTTTAATGGAGTCTTTGGAATACGATCCCCTACGTAGCGGGTTCACCTAGATTGTGTTCTTGGTGTCCCCCAATGGTTTTGGGCATGACCTCCTATATGTGTATTAATGCATTCTTAGACCAGTAAATTCTCTTTGGGCTAGGCCCAATGAACTACACATGTTTGTTGAGTGTCTCCGATGATAGAAAGGCTCATGGAGTGAGTTCTCCCAAAATGAACATTGTTTTGAGTAGAATCCTAAGGTTGACAGTTGGTTATGACCGCCTGATGACATAATGTCTCTCATGATTATATCTGGGTTTTGTTCCAATTCTATATTGATTGTTATATCTTGTATTGAGATGACTATACTTGGTGCTTCATTTTTAGTTTTTTTGGGGTATCTTACAGAGTATTATTGTACTTAATCCCCACATAAACTTTTCAGGGATGCCGTATTATGTACCAAGATTGATGGTGAAATTATTTGCAAGGCTTATGTGCCCTATAGGTTTTCTCTTCAATTCAGATGTCTTTAACAATCAAGCACTTTTCCACCCACATATGTCAGACATGAGAAGCACCCAATGATAGCACAAAAATTATGGATTCTAACAACTTTAGAGGTATCAAAATTGTCAATTACATTACCTCCACCATATGCATTGATCAGATTGGAAGCTGGGTATGCCAAATATTGGGTTTCTTCATATCCCCAAGGGGCTCGAAAAAAATGGATATATCGAGTGGTAGCTACAACGACTGTTTCATGTGGAAATAGTGGAAATAAATCCAAGTCCATAGATGATACATAAGTTTCATATGTTTTAGAGCCCTCAAAAATTCTTCATAGGAAGTACACCAGGAAGAATAAGGCTAGAGAAACAATACCTCCAACGCCAAGGCGATGCAATCACGGCCATCAAATAGTGTTCCCTAATCCATCTGTTGATCTTTCTGAAGAAAGGAGGTCTGAAGAAATATCCCAACAAGAAGGTGAAGATTATCTTCCACATTCAACCATACTAATATTGGAATATGTGCGACCTTCAACCATTAATCATTGGGAAAGTATAACTTGTGATCTTAGGGATGCATTGGAATTCCTCCAGCATGGCATTCGAATACCAGATATTGGTGATATCAAGGCACCTTCTAATTGAAATCCATACCATAACTTGGCTGAAGTATAAAAGTATATTGTGGATCTGGAGGTTTTTATATATGAAACCAATGAACAAATCCCGTCCTCTAAATGAGTATCTCATATGCTGGACTTAGGAGTCCGCGAAGGGGTAATTATAAACTCTAAGGATGAGTGGGATATTTATGTTAATACTGAGAATGTATTTCCCTTTTTCTTTTGTCTCAAATCTACTTTATCATTTATCAAAATTTATCTTGATGAAAATATATTTATGCAACTAGAATGTAGAGAAGGAAGGTCTGGACCAGTTCTCAAATCACCCAAGTATAGTTCTGTAGTCTCTCTTATCAATGAAACAAATGATCCTCCCAGGTCACCAAAACTTTCTCCAAGAGCTAGAATCATGATTGGGGTAATGGTCACAGATAATCCTCAACCATTACCCCAATTTTTCCTTGCTAAGAGAAGTGTTTTAATCTCTCCTCAAGATTTTGAACAAAAAAGAAAGAGAGCAATGAGATTGATTAGAAGTGTTCACTGAAGGGGTAAGTGTCTATACAATCCTTAGGGCATACAACTTGCTAAATATATTCTGATAACCATGTTTTATATCTTATAGGATCTATGTCTCTCTCATCTCTCAAGGTATTAAGAGATGATGCTTCCCGACCAGAAAAAGAAGCCCCAGGGGAAACCCAGGTTCATGCTGACGAATCTGTAATGTTAAAAGATTCAGCTATACCTGCTCTTGGCTCTGTTGATATAGAGGAAATTCATGGTAAGATTAAATACATTCCCCAGTTACTTTTGTCAAAGGATCCTAAAAATAATCAATACTGATATTCCTATTGCTTCATAAGAAAGGAATGAATATCCAATGCAATCTATAACCAACGCTGATATTAACCTAAACCCAGAAAGATATAATGCTGGTATACCAATTGAAGAGTCAGCAGAAAAAAATGTCAGCGGAGCCAATTTGGGCATCAACCAACATTTTTTGGATACCTTAAATGGTGAGGATGCTGTAACATTTCATGCCATATACACTGAAATGATGGACACCCTTAATCCGAATATTGATATTCCATGTTCCATCAAGGATTTTGGGGATTTTTATGATGAATTTCAAGGAAGTAAGTCCCTATTCTTTCATTTTCCATACATAATTTGTTCTTCAACTTGATTCTTTACATAAAAATTCACCTTATGCAGCTTTATCTGTAGAAAATTTCGAAAAGGCTCTTTAGGAACAGTGTGTTACACTTTATCCTTTTGCTGGGGCTGGAGAAATACTTACAGAGGATCCTTCTTCAAGAGATGTTCCAGAGCCTTCAAATGCCATACTTGAGAAAATTCAAGGAAATTCACCTTCTCAAGAAACACCTGCTCAAAACATTGGAGCTAAGAATATAGGGGATGAATCCAATCAAGTAGCTGACTTGTTATTGGGTAAATATAATAAACTATTTGAATAATATTTGCATCCTTCATTTGAAACTAATAATGACCTTGATTTATCATTTAGGTTTATCAGCTCCTAGATCATAAGGTGAAGCTTTTACTGCCCCAAGAGAAGCAGAACAAAATAGCTCTTTAAGCAGCCTGTTTCTAGAGTACATTTTACCTCATTGTAGTGACTTAGATTCAGACTTAGAGATGAAATATTCTCTTGGCATGGCATGTAAGAAGACATGGCGGCATATTTGGAGTGTAATTTCTAAAAATCCTTTAGATGAATTGTCGTCCCATTTTCTAAAACTCCTAGAATTATTCTACATATTGGGATTTGGTGGATTTAATTATCGGTGAGCCTACAATGCCATGAAAGAGACTATTCACTGAGAGGAGCAGGACCATAAGCTGTGAAAAGATTTTTAAGAGGCTAAATGACTCATCAATATTGAGTAATTTCATGTTGCAGTAGTGAAGGTGGAGGAAAATCATAACAATAAATCACTTGAGATTATCCAAAAAATCAAAGATGCCATGAAGGAGTTGTTCTCTCTTCAACAAAAACTGGATGTTGTTCATAAAAAGCTTAAGAAATTGAACCAGACATTAGGAGAAACATAATTAGAGGGTATAACTTCCATTTAAACTACTAAGTAAGCACTTCATCAGGAAAAGGAGGCTATAAATTCTCAACTATCTCAACTTCAACAGGTAGCTGATGGAGCTTATGAAGCGGTCCATCAAATGAAAATTCATGTTGAGAGTTTATTCTGAAACATGATAGAGAGGCTCCATTTTGTGGATGGCCCTCTATTTTCATATGAATGAAAGAAATTTTGTTTTCAATCATAATAATAAAATAAAAATAATAAATCTTCATTCCAGTCTTTTTATGATTGAAATATGAAAAATAAATGATGATAATGATTTATTTATGTTAAAAAATCATTATTATAATTAGAATGAAGTGATCAAATTTTTTTTATTAATCCAAGGGACCTAATAAGCATGAATTGACTATTTCTAGGGTTATATGGATAACCCTACATACATTGTGTCATTTGACTTTTATTGCTCCATATTACCTAAAACATACAAAAATGTATGTTTAGTGAGCTGGGACTAGACTTTTGTTTAGAGTTACCTTCACGGGTTCTCAATTTAATGAGCACCAAGTCTTTTGTTATTAGAAGTTTAGAATCATGAATGTTGTACTATAAAGGGCTAATGTTTAGGGTCGAAATATATTTGACCGTAATCCTTGAATTAAATCCTAAACAAAACAGTGTGGCTAAGAAATGATTTAATATTCTTTAAACATTTCCAAGGGGAATCTTGGGCCATGATTTTTTATGGATTCCAAATTTAAAGCCTATATCATCATAATGTGTTTCTTTTCTAGGAACGAAGTTACCATTATTTGACAAACCCGTTATGGGGGATGTATTATGCAGGGCCAACTAGGGCATATACTGCGTAGCCAAATAGTGTCATCTTTTTGACTGACAGGCCTGTTATGTAAGGAACTTATGAAAGGCCGCCTATGGGAACGTGATGCATAGTCAGGTAAAAGGGATCTTTAGGAATTTAACGTTTTGTTGTTGATAGATAGGTAAAAATAATATTTTGGTGACTTAAGACCATATTTGGTGGTTTTTCTAAAGAAATGAATTTTAAGAATGAAAAAGGGTTATTTTAAACCAACAGTCATGTAGTGAGGACATGGTAATGTGCAGTTTTAAGTCATGCAGTGAGGAAATTGATGTTGTTCAGTTTTAATTCATGCAGTGATGACATGGGGTGTCTTTAATTTAAGGTCTTTAGCTCTAACTAAAAGTATGAAACTCTCCCAATTTCTTGATAATTTGTTTGGAAATATACTATCATATTCAGGTATGAAAGGGAAAATTGTAAAATGTGATTTGAGAATTTCTAAAACTGAGGAATGGTATGGGAAAATAGATAGAATCATTAGAGAAAGTCTTTTCTAAGAATGAAGTAACCATTACTTGAAAAAATCGTTATGGGGGCTGTATTATGCAAGGCCAGCTAGGGAATATGCTGCATTTCTAAATAGTGGCATCTTTTGATTGACAAGCCTTTTATTTAGGCAACTTATGCAAGGATACCTAAGGGCATGTGCTACATAGTCAGGCAAAAGATATCTTAGAAGTTTAATGTTCTATTGCTAAAAGTCAAAGAAAGTTTACGGAGATTCAGATTTTACAAACAATAGAGTTCGGTTTATGGATAAAGGTACCTAAATATGGAAAGGGTATTTCCAATCACGATATCCAAAGAATTAGAGGAATATGAATTTTACAAAGGTCTGAACCAAATGTAAAAGATATGGTGTCTGTAGTTTTAGGTCATACAACTAGGACCAGAAATGAAGACAATATATAACATGTGGCCAAGTGATTTCAAGATCATTTCATTGTGCATCAAACACATGATGAGGGAAATGTGTAAACCATGGCCTTGAAGACTTTCAGACTATGAGAAAGATAATGGGAAAAGTATACTATAATGACTTTTTGAAAATACATATTCTTGTATATTGTCATCAAAGATTAAAGGGGATAAAGATATTATAACCAAGAATGAAGTTACCATTATTTGAAAAACCTGTGATGGGGGTTTTATTATTCAGGGACAAATAAGGAATATGTTTCATATCCAAATAGTGACCTCTTTTGGATAACAGGCCTATTATGTAGTCAACTTATGCAAGGCTACCTAAGGGAACGTGCTGCATAGTCAGATAGAAAAGCTCTCAGATATTGGAAACCTTGTCACCAGAAACCGTAAGAATGAATATGAAAATCTGAAAGAAAAATTCAAGATTAAGAGTGTGAGGTATAGAAGGGGGTTATGCCCAATTTATATGATAAATATTTGAATCAATATTGCCATGAATTTTATCTCCTTTACATAGATTTGACTCATATGTATAATGGAGAGTTTCTTTGTTTCCTTTGAATGAATATGGTAATGTGCAGTTTTGAGTCATGTAGTAAGGACATTATACTACGCAATTTCAAGTAATGCAGTAAGGAAATTATTAACCCCGTAATAAATTAAAACACCTTATATAAAGAAGACATTTACTAAATTCCTAAGCCCACATGATCGATGCTCGGTGTGAGAAACAAGGAGAAGTAAGGGTTTCTTTTATAATGCAAAGGTGATGCAAATGAAGAATAGGGGTATTAGATTTTCATTCAGTGTAATGTCATGTGGTAAGGATGACTATAAACAGATATGAAAGGAAAGACATACTGTAACTGGATTAAGGGATAAAACCCAAGTGTCATTATCTGTCTTACTGGGGAAAGAATCAATTCATACATAGTTTTTAAAACATTCCCTATGCAGATTTGATTTTATACAAGAAATAAAGGGTTTTTTTATTGTGGGTGGTTTGGCCCAAGATTGGAGATTTAAGCATCTCTACGTATCTCAAAATCGATGAGAACCAAGCCATATGTAGTTTTTTAAACAATCATTCCTCACACTAAGATTGACATGAGGAATGGGGGATTTTGATACGTTCTGAGAGAACGATAAATCTTAAGACATGAAATGGTATAAGGACCAAATCATATATCTTAAGGAAACAATTTTTAAAGATCTAATTCATATACAGGAGGAGAAAAGAAAATAAGAAAATTTTGTGACTGTGGTTGGGCCCAGAATTGGAGATTCAGGCGTCTCTACGTATCTCATTGAAAATGAGAATCAAGCCATACGTAGTTCTTGAAACTTGGTCTCTATGTAAATCTGACTCCGACATAAGAAAGAGAGGGACTCATGTACTACTAAGAAGTAGTGATGACATCAATGACATTTTCTTATGAAGGATTCTAAAATTAAATAGAGAAAATGTTAGTTGTACATATGATGTCATGCAGTTTAACATCATGAAACAAGGGCGAAGATATTATACACTTTAACGTCATGCAGCATGGATGCTTATGGTTGTTATGCAGTTTAATGTCTTGAAACTAGGACATTGGTTGTTGTGTAGTTTTAAGTCTTGAAGAAAAGACATTGTACTGTGCAGTTTAATGTCTTACAGTGAAGACTATGTACGGTGCAGTTTAAAGTCTTACAGTGAGGACTATGTACTATGCAGTTTAAAGTATTACAGTGAGAACTAATGGGTATAATCACACATAGTATTTCTTCATAAATATCACATTGGTTGGAGATGTAATGTGCTCTTCATCCATTGATATTAAAGCATAGGCTCTTTTTGAATAAACCTTATGAATGCAATAAGGTCCCTCCCATTTTGGTTAATGTTTTGGAGGTTTCTTTCCTGGTATCATTGGAGACCTAAGGACCAATACCAATTCTCCTTGGAGGAATGAACTAAGGAAAATATTCTTATTAAAATCTCGTGCTATTTTATTCTGATAGACTTCTAGATGATGCAATGTATGCAATCTTTTTTCATCTAATCGTTCCAACTCATTAAATCGTTTATGAGATCTTTGATCTGTAGATAACTGATCACATATTTCAAATCTATGTAAATGAAATTATACTTAAATTTTCAAAACTGCTTCAGTTCCATATACCAATGAATAAGGAGTTGCTTGGGTAGCAGTACAGGTAGTTGTATGATAATCCCATAAAGCATTCAAAAGTTTATCAGGCCTTGATTTCTTATTTTTATCCATCATCTTCTGGAGTATATTTGAAAGGGTTTTATTGAAAGCCTCTATTTGTCCATTGGTCGCTGATTGATAGTGAGATGAATGGTTGTATTTGATATTATATTCCTGATATAACTTTTTTACATCATCAAAACAAAAATTGGTGCCATTTTCCATCAAAATAGTATGATGGACGCCAAATCTAGTGATGATATTAGTTTTGATAAAACTAACGATTCTTTTGGCTCTGACTTCCTTGAGAGGTATTGCCTCATCCCACTTAGAGAAGAAATTGGTAGTAGTGAGAATAACTTAAACTACTTAGCCATGGCTGGAGGATAAGGCCCTACTACATCCATTCCCCATGTGGTAGATGGCCAGAAGTATTTAGCAGTATATAGCAACACTGGGGGTTGATGAATGAATTTGGCATTCACATGACATGGATGACATTTTTTAGTGAAATTTGTACAATCCTGTGTCATTTAAGGCCAAAAGTATCCAAGCCTTTGGATATGATCGGAGAGTCTGTGCCCGAAATGTTGGGCACCATAAGCTCTTGAATGTACTTCTTTCATGACAGTTGCAGTATCTTCTCCATCGATACATCTGAAAAGAATTCCATCAAAGCCTCACTTGTAAAGAATCTTTTTGTGGTTTGGACTATCTTAAAGAGTAAAATTGGCCACTCATCATCAGATCTGCCTCTTCTCAGCCCTATTTGGTGAAAGTATCCCATTTTGAAGATATTCCATGATGGATGTTCTCCATCCCGTGGTATGACCATACAGTTCATAAATTGGGCTAATTCCATTAATTTCCTCCCTTATGGTTTGAAAAAAATGGTAAAAAAACGTGGTGATGGGTTATGCTGATAAATGTCTCATCCTAATTTTGATCTACCAAGGCTGTAGCTACATTAGCCAGCGCATTTTCTTTGGCATTTTGTGATCGCGGGACATAGGACAATGTCAGCTCTGAGGGAAATTCATCCAGTAACTCTCTGACATAATCTCACAAAGGGATTAACTCTTCTTTTCTGATAGAGTATTCCCCATTGATTTGTTTGATTACCAATTCTGAATCACCTTTTACCCTTAAATGATTCATTTTCACCTAAAGAGCCAATTCCAAACCTACGATGAGAGCTTGATACTCTACTTCATTGTTGGTACCACCTTCTGATAACAGAAAATAATAAGTAAATACTGCCTTTTCTGGGGAAATAAGAACTATTCCTAATCCAACCTTATTGAGTTTAGGACTTTCCAGTCTCTTCCCTGTTGGACTTTTAGAATCTCCATCAAAATACATTTCCCATGTTTGGGAATTATCTTGAATATAGAAGACCTATTCATCAGGAAGTTCAGTATTAAACGATGTGTCTTCCTCATATGGGTGCTCAACAAGGAAATCAGCCAGATCATGGCCTTTTATTGCCATTTGAGTCACAAAATAGATATCAAGCTATTGAAAAATAACTTCCCAGGATGATATACATCCTGTAAGTATAGGACGACTGGGGATAAATTTGAGTGGGTTATTACGAGATACCAAATGGACCTCATGATTTTGCAGGTAATGTCTCAATTTCTGAACAACAAAGATTAATGCCAGGCATCACTTCTTAATACTTGAATACAGATTTTCTGCATCAACCATAGTGTGACTGAGATAATAATGGTTGTTTTCATTTCTAGCATCATTATTTTGGGCGAGGAAGGAACCTAATGATCACTCTAAATTTGTCACGTAGATAATGAGTAGTCTTCCTTCAACAGATGGCATCAATACTGGTGGACTCAAGAGATATTTCTTGATTATATCAAATTATTCTTGAAAATCCTCAGTCCATTGATAAGTGACTCCCTTCTTCATTATTCTGGTGAAGGGTAAACACTTTCCTACCAAATTGGTTATAAAGCGCCAAATATAGGCCAATTTTCCTAGAAGGACTCTCAATTATTTCAAATTTCGAGGAGGTGACATACCAAGGATTGATTTTTTTTCTCAGCTTCAACTTTGATACCACAATGGCATACAACGAATCCAAGGAATTTTCCTAAGGTTACTCCAAAATCACATTTTAAGGGGTTCATCTTCAAATTATGTTGCTGAAGTTTACGAAATATAGTTTCTAAATCAGCCAAGTGATTGGAACAATGTTTGGATTTGACTACCAAATCATCCACATAACATTCAACAAATTTCCCTAAGAAGGGTTTGAAGATATGGTTCATGGCATGTTGGTATGTTGCGCCTGCATTCTTTAAGCCCAAGGGAATTACCTGATAGAAAAACACACCTTGAGGAGCTGTAAAGGCTGTAGAATCTTCATTCTCTAGGGCCATTGGAATTTTATTATACCCAGAATATACATTCATAAAGGAAAGAGAATCATATCCACCCTTTGCATCAATTAAGAGTTTTGTAATTGGGACTAGAAAATCGTCTTTAGGACAATGCCGTTTAAGATATCTGAAATCAATGCAGACTCTAATTTTCCCATTCTTCATTTTCACAAGGACAATATTGGCCAGCCATTTGGGATACCGAACTTCCTTAACAATGTTAGCCTTTATAATCTTATCAACATTAGCTTCAATTTTAGAGGCATGAGTTGGGTGTGTTCTCTTTACTGCTTGCTTGACCCCACAATGTTCTTTTGGAAAACCCAAATGATGGGTGGCTACATCAGGATTATGACCTGGAATTTCTATACAATTCCTAGAAAATATATCTTGATTTTTCTTTAGAAATGAAGTATACACCTATTTCTCCTCAGAGGTTATGGCCACACTAATTAAGGTGGTGTGTGGATCTTCTCCTGTACCTAGATTTATTTTTCTGAGTCCATCCACGGTGGTAGAAAGACCATCTTCAAATGCTGGAGGAGCATCCCAGAGATCTTCATCTTCTTCTTCATTATGTTTTACCTCTTCTATTTCTATTTTCATGGTATATAACAAGTAAAAACTCCCAATGTTTTGGGAGGATTCATTATTTGAACATCTTTAAGAAGAAGCCACCATATATGACCCTACTGGTGGCGAAGGGTTTTTTTTGTGGTAAAGAGGGATTGATAGATTGAGAATAAACATCTTTGTCTCCCTCTAACATTGCTATAATTTCTTCTACTTTTATTGACTATGTAAAGGCTCGTTGTAGTTCAGTAGATGAAATGAAAACATCTCCATTTAAGCTTCCATCATTGCTTGGTGTATCAATAATTTCTCCCATGTTATCAGGCTCAATTTCCACAATTGAAATTATGGGAATTATTGGATGAGTGCATGGATTTGGCTTTACCATTTAAAATTGATTGATGGGTAACACATAATCTATACTCAAATGCATGAATGGATTTTCTGGAATCTTTTCAAGTCCATTTGGAGCATTCAGTCTAGTTATCTCCTTGGTCATAGACTTTATTCCTTTTGTGTGATAAAACTCTGCCTCAATGTATCGAGATTCACATGTTTTGAATGGAGCGTTGTCACCATACAATGTTTTGATTTGACCATTGAAATAATATATCAGAAATTGGTGGTATGATGAAGGTATGTCTGCATGTTAATGCAACCAAGGCCTTCCAAGCAGAATATTGAAGGTTGTTTCCTGACGAACAACCATGAAATATGAATTAGACAAAAGATATCCAAACTGAGTTATGAGAGTAATTTTTTCCAGAGGTTCTTATTCATTCTTTTCATATCCTTGCAACATTAAAGTTGAAGGAGATAAGTCAGATTCAGTCAGGCCCAATTGGCGAAGTGTACGAATGGGAATGAGGTTGACCCCAGAGCCATTATCAATGAAGGCTCGTCAGATATCCATGTCATTGACCTTGCCAGATATATAAAAAGGTCTGATGTGTCCATGTACCACATGGTCTTCATCTTTATCTGTAAAATATATGACTACATGACATTCTGCAGAATCATTCTCTATATTGTAAACTTCAGTAGCAGCAACATCAGTTTCAAATTCTTGAGGACTTAACAAGGCCTCAATGAGTGCTTCTAGAAGATCTTTTGACATATTCAAATCATCCAAAATTGATAACTTGGCCCGTAATTTGTACAATTGTTTCAAGACATCATACTTTTGGTCCAAAGGTCTGCATTTCCCAGCATGGATATGTGGTTTTGTAAGGGCTTTAGAAGTTGATGCTTCTGTTGTAGATGTATTCTATGTTGAAACAGAAGTGGTATTTCCCAATGACTTTGGAAAATTATATTGACTAAGTCTATTCATATGGTGAGAAGAATATGGTGGAGATTCTAATTGGCCCTCTAGGATAATTGTGCCAGAAATAGACTTGTTTTTCATGGAAGAAACTCTTTGTTCTTATTGATCTTTCAAAAGGGCTCTTCCACTAGTTTCTTCCGAATATATGGTTTGAGTAGGGGTAGAGTTAAAATGATGGTTTCTGGAATTCCCACATCTTCCCTTGTATCCCTGACCTTGGACTCTTCCTCTAGTTCCCCAATTAGGCACAAATAATTCTAGCTCAATAAAATTAGAATCACTATTGGTATAAGGATTTGTTAAATGGATAACATTAACAGAAATAAAGATCAATTCTTTTTCTGATGAGGATTATTCTAGATAGGTTATTTATGGTTATACCATTTGGCAGGGTAGTGCCCGTGATTTTTAAATAGATGGCATAAAATCTGCCAGGGTTAAGGAAAACTTTGGCCTTGATGCGAGCTCGTCTTCTTCAGACTTCTCTTTATCCTTATGACCACCTTGTTTCGTTGAGAAATGAACTTTTGATGAAGATGGTCTTGCTATGGAAGGAGTGGTAGAAGACAAAATTGGTTGTTTCAACTGTGTTTGTAAAATAGCATGAGTCTGGTTGATCATTTTCTTGATCATCCAATCATCATATTTTTGCACATTTTTACTTTTAACCTCTCTTCATTCTTCTTCTTCCTCTAGATTGGTGGAAGTAACACATGCTACTTGAGATGATGAACTTTTCAATTTCACTTGTCCAGATTCTACCATCTTTTGCAGAAGGTCTTTGAAAACAAATCACTCATGAATGGGGTGACCCAACATCTAATGAAAGGGATAATAATTTGTATGATCTTCATCTCCATCTTTATTTGTCTTCTTTGACCTTGGAAACTGAAAAAAATTGTTTTCTAAGGCTAAGATGATGTTTCCAGGAACTTGCTCATTCCTGAAAGAATAGATTTTATTTTTTAATTTTTCAAATTGTTTTTGTCTTTGATCTATTTGATCATCTTGACGAGGTGGTCTTTGCTGCTGATGCTTAGGAAGCGGAGCCCTTCGGTATGATGAAGGTCTTGAAGTAAAAGTAGGTACATGTACCTGTTTGAGTGTAACTGTAGCAGCTTCTACCTTTCCTATTATCCTTGAACTAATGGAATTACACAAGTTTGAGCCTTAGTCTCTATAATAGAGTCTTCTATCTACTGAGCGATTGAAGTAAGGTCTTGAAACCCTCTTATGTATTTCACAGGGATCAATGGTGTGTGTAATTCATGATGCAGATTTTCCACATTAATTGAAAGAAACTCTTCTTGAGGGAGTTCTAACTTAAGGAATATGTTAAACCCTTCCAGTGAGCAATGGAATCTGAAACTCTTTCATTTTCCCTTTTTTTACAATTGGTATGATCAAAAACTGTCATCTTTGGTAATGTTGAGCTAAATTGAATAAGGAATTTCTGACGGAGATCTTCCCACCCGATAATTGATCGAGATTGAAAACTTGTATACCAGACAAAAGCTGGTCCTTGTAATGACTGCACAAAACACCTAAGCAGAACTGATTCTTGTTGTTGAGAAGTTCCCATCATAAGATCACAACAAGAAACAAAATGTGTTAAGTGTTGTCCCGGATCTCCCGAACCATTAAAAATTGGGATTGTGGTAGTCACAAATTTTGGTGGGGGAGGAATTACATCCGCCCATTACGGGTAAGCTCTCTTTTCTAGCTGAACGGGTGCATGTCGTCCCTCCATATCTTTTAACTGAGTCATTAATTCCATAATTGTATTCATAAGTATTTAGGTAATATCTGGATGAGCGAGATTCTATGTAAGTATTTCAACTAGAACTTGATCTGGTGAAATGACAGGTAAGACCACTGATGATGGTGCTGATATCTGTCTTGGATAACCCATGGAAACAGGTCTATTAGGATGTATATGATCTTGTCTTGATTGTGTACCCAATAGAGGGAATTCATTATCCTCATCTGTAGTTACTATAAATCCTCTTTGCTGAGGAGCTCCTACAGGATTGGAAAGTTGAGGACCTGCATGGGAGGTATGTCTAGCAGAAATGATTTTTTGGATCAACTCTATATTGAGTCTTTTCAACTCCTTCATTTCCTATTATTGTTGTGCAAATCTCACTTAAAGTGAAAGAGATTGAACTTCTCCAGTGGAAAAGTGAGATGCAATCTGACTTTTCCCTTTCCCCTTGTTGGATGCCTTTCATAGGGGGGAGTTGGTTATTTAAAGGTATGCCTAGATTATAGATAAGCCTCTGATTTCGGGTAAGAACACCTTCTTCATTTTCCTTGGTGTGTACTATATTGTGGACAAGAACTTCATCTTCTGATTCCCCTGAATTGGACTTATTCTCTGTAGGATCTTCTACAATGATATTGATAACATTTACTGATGCATAATGCATTAATGGAATTCTGTTAGTGTTTCTGGTAGATCATCTCCCTTTTTGTCTTTCACGAAACTCATTTCTCCTATATGAATAATTCCCTGGAACTGTTTGGCGGACATTAACATGAATGGAATCATTGGATAGTTCAGTTGTACGCTTTCCTTGTGGCTTCTTCCCTAATTGAGAGAAAACTGACTTCCGTAGAGGAGGGCATTGTAGATGCAAAAAAGCCCCCAGCCTTGTAGGCTGGGATTGATCATGTTCTTCTTCTTCTTCATATCTTTGAACATTTTTAATGAATTTGAATGTTTCATTAAATTATCCCCCGACCTGGAAAGCTGGGGTGATTCATGAACGACTACAACTGAAATTCGTGCAAATGCTCTTCTGATTTTTCAGATTTTGGTTCGGACATTAGCTGGGTGCATCATCCAAAAATTACATAAATCACCTATTTCAGAAGATCACTATGCTATTTTAGACATTTGCATCCTCTGATTCCTGACATACTCTAAATAAGACTTATGCTCAAGATTCTCAGAGGCTTGATGTAGAAGTAATTCTACAACTTCTTTTCTTTGGGCCCGATTCTGATGAGAACTGGTTGAGGTCTGTTCTTGAGCGTACATTTTATTACATACAAAACCTATTGATTGTGGCTGGCTGTGGGAAATAACATTCCATGAGAACAATTTTGGAAGACTTTACTGATTTTGGAGTGCAGTGAAATTCAATGCTCCATATGCACCCCATCCTCTGATACGAACATTATATGGGGAATCAGAAATTAATTGGCATAGCCTCTTCAGAGCATTGAGACATGCACGCTGAAGGGTTCTCTATTGTTTTTCAACCCTAGTATGTTGGGAAACTGAAAGAGATTCCATGTCAATTTGGAGTTGTAACCCTTCTATTACCTTTATATGATTTTTATATTCATCATATGGTAATACTTTAGTTTTCAAATTATGAAGTGTTTTCCATAAGTTCAGATGAATTCCATGAATGCAATATTCTTTAATCAATTCTAGAATATCAAACTAAGAATTTGATGAAGGCCAGAACATGACTGGTATTTCTCCTTTAGATAATTTTTCCCCACGTTTAACACGTCTTCATCATCTTCTACTAGAGGTTTCTCAACTTGGTCTGACCAAAGTGGATGATCTGCATTAGAGGATAAATAACCCAAGAGAGGTTCAGAGAATGATCGTTCCCTTAAGATGACTTCTGAATGAGAAAGTGTTTCACCCATCAATGATAAGGCATTAGATATGACCGGCCTTGTGTTTGCAAGTGCTTCGAGATAAGAGGGATTTCTTGTTGCTACATTGTCAATTATATAATTATTTTGACAATGTAGAATACTACTGTGGAGAGGACTTCCGTAGAGAATGCCATCATGGGGAGGATCACCATGATAGATTATAGAAAGTGATAAGTCTTCTTGCTCCTTGGTCTTCTGGCCACACAGAGGGTTGTCATGGATCTCATCCAAAGACAGACACTCTAGATTGACTGAATTTTCACGAAGCAATACTTCATGATGAAGTTTCTGGTGAGAAACTTCAGAATTACAACTACCACTCCCAAAATTTGGTAATGAGAGGGCAGGATCTTGAGCAGCAATAGATAAATGTCTGAGGGATTCAAGAACTCCAATATTAAGAGGAGTTAAATCGCAGCATGAATCTTGATTTTTCAATGGTATTTGGTGATATTTCTTCTTGGATGTTCTCTTATACTTAGTTGGGGACACATGATGGGAAAAGTGGTTATCATGGGAAATTATATGTGCCTGCCTTGGATTAGCTACCAAAACAGATCGGTTACCTCCAATTGGGAAGGGTGTATGTTCCCGATCTTGTTGTTCATATGATATGGGGGAGTATGCCCCATGACCCTACTATACTAGAACAAAGTTGTGTATTTTCTCTGGGATTACATTTCAATGTGTCATACCATGTGTGGGGACAAATTTATGTGTTTGTTCCCCTGATACTACTGAATTAGTTGTTAAAATATCCTGGCATGCTTCTAGAATATGGGCAGATATTTGCATCTGCCCCTTCACCATTGATAAGATGTGTTTGGTGACTTTAGCAGCCAGAATGGGAATATACGTCCATTCCGTATCTAGAGTAGGTGTATGTTCCTACTCCTATCCTCCTTTTCCTGTCATTGGATATTAACAGTACTCACGCATATGGGTAGAGAGTTGGGTCAACCCCAAATTTGTCATCAGAACATTCTGACTGACTTCTCTGAGTACAACCAAATGAGACTATTGGCATGCTTAATGAACATTGGAAGGTGTATGTGCTTGCTGGATATTTTTCATCAAGTATGGTTTATGGGATTCCTTTAATACTGGCAGATGAGACTGTTGACAGAATTGGTCTCTCCGACCCCCTTCACGTTGAGTTTACCATTTTTGTTTCGTAGTTCCTTGAAATGTGTGTTCTAGATTTAAGAATAACTATTTCTAGGCAGTTTCCATTGGATTTATTCCTGGAACTGGAAACTTCCAACAGTTCTTTATCCAATGAGGACCTTCTTTCCAAAGGCAGGCATTCATTAAGTTATTAACTTTATGATACTTAAGAATGTGCATTAGTCGGGAGGATGTGAGGTCGGACTAATCACACCCTTTTGGGGGGATTTATTTTCTACTCTGGGACTCTCTTTATAAAATTAAAATATTTTCATTAATACTTTTTAATTTACCAAGTATATCGTAAGTATCCCTTGGAATTTACAATCACTTATTAACATGTGTAAAATTTATAATCATCAGTATGCATTCAAGGTTCTTCATCAATGGAAACATATGTATGTATACGAGGTTTTCCATCAATGGTATCATCTAATGTACCGATTTGAGATTCTTCTAATAATCGTTATACTGATAATGGTTTTTTAATCCACTCAGTGGGGGCACTCTGGAATTTATTGTCATCCAGGGAGATGAAGGTTTGTTTTAATCTTGGGATCATTCTCATAAAATGAGCTACCTACGTATCCTTGTGAAAGGAATCATAACCCTCGTAGTTCAGTGCCGCTTAGTAGGATAAATCATACATTTTAAGTTCATGTGATAAGGACCACTAAGCAGAAGGTGCTTAGTTGAAACTTAGTGTGGGACTCATGCTGAAGCAACCTAAGGAACTTGGAAAGGATATGAGTTTCCAAGTAAGATCAAACCCTATTGGGAATATGGCCCAAAGATAACAGGGTTGATTTGATGTGTTGGTTTTGAACCTCAAGGAGGATTCCTATGTATCCCATATTAATGGGAATCAAATACCATGTAGTTTGATAAATCTCATAGGAGAGTATAGTCCTCTAAGATAGATGAGTTTGGGCTTACTTCCTAAAAAAGGATGCCTTAATGATTTGAGGATTGAATTTGGGGCTTATTTCCAAAGGAGGACGCACAAATTGGGGGAATTAGGGTTGGATTCCTAAGTTAGATATCCAGTGAGCTCAGGCCCTGAAAGAGCTTCCTACGTATCCTAGTTTGAACAGGAATCATATTTCTCATAGTTCATTTGGTGAGTGTTTGTGCATATTTTTCAACCATAACGTATCTCTAAGCCCACGTGAGTCATGCTAGGTGTGAGAAACAAGAGGATATGAAATATTCAACAATGACACTTCACACTTCCAAAATTTTCCTCCATGCTGATGGAAGAGGGTGCGTCAACTATGGAATGGGGCAAGGTGACGAACCTTCCCTCTATTCTATATACATTGAACAAGGGTCCAATGTAACGAAGAATGGGTGAAGGTGAGGGGACTATACCAAGATTTCTGACCTGAAATTTGTCCTAGTAGGGGAGGGAGACTTATCCTATACTTTAGTGGAATGGAAAGTTCGAAGTATACCTCCCATACTAGAGACCTGAGGTCTCGGGTCACCACTTTGAGAAGGGTGAGGTTGGTAACCAACCATCCCCCAAACAGAAAACATCCCAACACTATTTCTGGGATAAAATCCCATGCGACTATGGATATAAAAATACACAAACATCCCATGAATCCTAACCTTTTTGTGAAACAAATGTGGGAAACCTCTAATTGTGGAAATACAAACCCAAATTGGAGACACGATGATGTGCCTTACCCGAAGGGTTGAGAAGTCAAGAGATTTTGGTGGAGGCTCCAACATAGCCCCTTTCGGATAAGGGAACCAAGAAAGGATATACCCTGCCATGGATGGCTTTAAAGAAGGGTACTTTAGATGTTCACGTAGGTACCTCATGCAAGTATGCCGCATAGGTACCCCACGTTGCTCTATCACGCAGGTACAGCGCACAGGTGTACCACATAGGTGTGGCGCACAGATATACCATGTAGGTATGGATGAGGACTGAATAATATAAAGAACATAAAAACATGCATATCCCCTTTAATTATCCCTTATTTTTTAGTTTAGAGAACTTCCTGAGACAATTTGAGAGATCTAGGCGAAAGAGCTACGCAATGGGAGCTTCAGAGAGTTTCACTTTTTCAGTTGTAAAATGGGGATCCCAAGGGCTCTATTTATAGGCACGGATGGGCCTGGTCGAAGAGATGTTGCCCACGCAGGTACCTCGTGCAGCTTCACCTCGTAGTTTCTCCGTGCGGGGACATAAAAAATCTTCTGGCATAGAGGTCCGATGCGTAGCTCGGTCGCATAGAACATTGGGAGTATTATGGATTTTCCTTTGTACTCTTTGAATCTTTCTTTGGGATTTGAAATATCTAAAGGTTGCCTATCTTTATAGTTACTTTTACAAATAGTTTCAATAGTAATAAATGAATCATGTTTGATATAATACATACAAATATGGTTCTGGTATAATTTAATAACATACTATGTTCATTATACGGGAGGTTAAATGTACCCTCGACCAAAGAAAAGTGTAAGGTAAGGGTTAATTTCACAATCTCTTTATTATTTGAAGTTATTTTTATGTAAGTATCTACTGGGACATATTTATTATCCATGGCCCTGTTTCATAAAGTAGTATTCAAATGGATTATTTTTTAGGGATTTTTTACTAAAACATCATTTTATATGTTTTAAAAGACTTATTCTTCTAAACCTTTTTCATTAATGTCCATGTTTTCAAAATGGTTTTAAGGATTTATTTATATGGACAATAATTTTTTAAAATATTAATTCCTTTTAGAAGCTTCAATGTGTTATGAGACACTTTGATTCAAAACTATCTTTTAAATGAATTAATTATAAATTATGTGGCTTTTAAATGATTTCATGAATAAAGGGATATTTCTCTCAAAGATTTTTTACTGATCATTTTCAACTATGTAAACATCCTTTACGGTATATTAGTCTTGATTGAAGTTGATTTATTATGATACAAATATTCTATATTGTATTGAAGGTTTTGTGATATTTTTGAATGTGTATATGTTATTTTTATACCATTCATAGTTTTAAATAAAGTATCGACATTTTGTATGCTAGTTTTAATATGAATGTTTATGTTATGCTTAAACCTTTTAATATGAGTAATGTATTGGACTTAGTAAGTGACAGGTGGAGCCCGCTATTGCTCCTCGATGCATCGGTAGGTCTCATGAGACAAACTAGTATATTGGCACAAGGCCTTGACAAAATCTTATTTGTAGTCTTGGCACAAGGCCTTAACTATGTGGTTATGAAGTCTGGCCTTATGCATTCCATTATTATGAAATTATGTATTGATATTACATGTGATTATTAGACTATTAGAATATCCATGTGAATAAGTAAATGGCATTATTTGAGTTATATTTGTCATATTATGTTGAAGTTTAAGTTTAAAAGGCTTTTGTTTTAGTTTTATACATTTACTTAAAGTTTATTTTTATTTATGAAAGTTTCTTCTATATTGTTATCCTTACTAAGCATCTGAGCGCACCCCTTTCTATGTTTTATTTTTCCCAGGATGCAAAGAAGTATATTATGACTGACCTGGAGGGATAGTCTAAGGGTTATGAATGTGGTCAATGGAGACAATGTTGTTATTGTTTTTCATTTTATAATGTAATGTAATGTTCGTGTATGTAATCTACTTTCCAAGACTACTAAACAGATCCATCTTTCGGGACTTGATTCATTGTAAACATGCCAATGTATTAAAATAATGCACCAACTCTGGGTAACTAAGGTCTGGGAGTTATAGTTGGTATCAGATTAATTTTAGAAACAACCTTGGAAACAGATTTAGATAAACTCTAATTAGAGAACATTGCCCTAAAATAGACTTTGAGGATTAGTATAGAAGAACTTCCTAAAATTTTGGTAATGTAGAGATTTTGTGTATTTTCTATGAAATACATCCTTGTCTAGATACGAGCAGGTCGAGGCGGCTCTAGAACAAATGTACCTAGGAGTGAAAACTTTGACAAGGGGTTTCAGGCTTGACCCGGGGTATCCTGGTACACAACAACAGGCCTTGCTGCACTCTTGGTTATGACACTCCCAGGGGATATACTTAGGATAATTCACATTTTCATTACAAGCCATTATGAATGATTTAGAAGTAAATACTTACTCAAAAAAACATTTTATGATTATAGATTATATGCATAATCTTTTCAATTTATGTTAGGTATTTTACCAGTTTCGAATTATGCATTGTGATTCATAAACTAACTTAGTTTATGCCATTGTTTAGAAATAGTGCCTAGTATATGGAATGAGAATTCCATCAATACACATGATTTAAAGATTAAGAAGGATCATATATTTCGTGGTATTAAGACAACATTTAAAAGGGAAATAACATCTCCCGTATTCTCATCATATGAAGAAATAGCATCATGTGTTAATAAGATAAGTAAAGAATTATATGAGTCATATGGCCTTAAAGGGAAGCAAGAGAATAAAAGGTTGGAAGAGAGAAAGATGGATAATGGGAAGAGGAGAAAAATGATTTTCTCATATGTGATAATTGTGGAAAGAATCACCTTGGTAAATGATTGAATGGAATGAGAGTTTGTTATAAGTGTGGAGAAAAAGGACACCAAATAAGTGATTGCAAGGGTAATAAAAATGTTTCAAATTTACAATGATTCATCTTCATGGAGTTGGGACACTACACGAAGCATTGTCTAAATCATTAGAGTATACCCCAAATGCTGCTATTGAATAATAATCAATTTATGATACTACCGAAGATGAAGATGAATGATTATATTTATTATGTAGTTATTAATGTATTATGTCATTTGAGTATTGTGTTAATGATGTACATGTTATAATAATTATAGAGGTTAAAAGGATTGTACTGCTGTACTATTTCATTAAGGACTTGAGATTGTGTGGAACCAAGAAAAGTGACTCAATAGCAGGTTAATTTTTTTTGGAAAATATATGGTTGAGAGAAAAATAAACCATATTTTAGTTCTGATACTGAGGTAGTAATTTTGGAATAATATATGATTGATTTGGATAAATTATATTGGATATTCCTGACTACCTTGAAACCGATTAATGATTTGTATATTCCATCATTGTTGGAGTTCACAACATTTTTGGATAGAAGGAGTATATCTGGAATTATATAAGGAACGAGGGAGAATGAATGTACTAAATAAGGTTTTATGGTAATTCATGGTGTTACAGTGTTTTAAAAGAATACATAATGAAGGTATTCATATGTTATTACGTGGCAAAAAAGGATCTTCATTGTGTTTACCTTCCTTATAAATTTTGGACTGTGAGTTTGGACAGAAGTATTTTGGATAAGTCTAAAGGTTAGAATCAATTAAGTTTGACATTGGATACTATTGTTAAGGTTAAATCATTTCTTGATATTATTTTTGGATTTTAATAAAAAAGACAACCCAGAGGTTGGGCGACAACCCGTCATGTCTGGCAAGGCCGTGAGACTTGAACCCACAACCGAAGAGCGACAAGGGTGCATCACCTACCACTTGACTATGTGATATCCTGGTTTTTATAATGAATTTTTTTAAGTGGTCTGACAGATAAATTATATATTCATTTTTTTTTGAATCCTATGCGATTAGGATAAACAAAATATTTTTAAATTATATTATCTTTTGGAGTGAAAAATGAGTTTGTGGTAGGAATTTGTTGATAGATGACACTCTACTTGTCAAGTATATATATATATTTTTCCTCTTATTCTGTGAATAAATTAATTATTAAACTTTAGGTAAGGGATCTTAAAACCAAAAATGTGTTATCATAATACCATATGTTTTGTTGAACCGATGATATTTTACATCATCTTAGATTGATGGCCTTGAGGCCCTCAATTATACACTTGTTTGTGATTGATGACCTCAATAACTCCCTATAAATATTTATAATTTTTCTCCAATTATGTGTCTCTAATTTCCATCAATGTTCTTCTAATCGAGATCATAATTTGGTGGTGACTTTTTCATTTCCCTTTCCCTCTTATTAAGACTAAATTTTATTAACCCAATTTCTAATGTGGGTTTCCACAAAGGTATTTTTCTATTTTTAACCATTTATTTTCGAAGAACAATTTAAAATTTTGAGGACACAATTTATTGAAGGAGGGGAGAATGTAACACCTCAAAATTTCATAGTACGTTATCTCATTAAAGTAATTCAACTGCTTGCACTACACGCAACACCGAGTTCGAGCGCACCACAACTTACCAAACTAGTCATTCAAAAAGCGGTTATGAATAGTATTAACTGCATTTTAAATCGTACATACTGTTTATAATTTTAACATCCATATTATGTGTTTCTTAGACATAATATAAGAAAGAATTTATTTTTTTCAGATAAAAGTGGTATTTTTCAAAAAAAAAAATGAAATTTTACCGCCTTTTAATGGTGAAGCCTTTTTAAAACCAATATTTGACACTTTTATATATTCAATTTAATGAAATTAAACTCTTCTTTAGAATCGGGACATAAAAATTTAGTTTGGATAAATTTTTGGTACTTTTCTGATAACTTTCATATTTTGATGAATAATGAATAATACTATGTTTTAATTGAAAACAAATTTTTTAATCAAAATAATTTATAGTGTTAAATTATGCATTTAAATGGTTTTGAAGTATAATTAGATTATATTTTTATCATTTAATACAATGTTGTTCATTATAAGTAATTTCACATTTAAATTTGACATAAACACATGTCAATCTTTTGATAGTTTTTACTTTTTTAAAACTCACTTTTTGGTTTTGACAATGGGAATTTATTTTAAATTAATAAATAAAACTTCTATGTTTTGAATTTGGTAAAATAGACTTCGTTTTTGAATTCATAATAACAAAATTAGCTTAGGGTGAATTTTTGGTATTTTTCCAAAAACTTTCAAATTTTGATTAATAATGAAAAACATTAAGTTATTATTTAAAAACGACGTTTTATTTAAGTAACACTACGGGAAAAGAAGGTTATACCAATGATTTTAAACTGTTGGTATTGGCTGGAGAACCGTTGTTATAGCCTATACCAATGGTTTTCCAAACCGTTGGTTAGTAAGCTTTGAGGAAAGCCTTATTCCAACAGTTTGATCTAAACCGTTGGTATATTGTTCTATTAAATTTCTACCAATGTATACCAATGGTTTATAACCGTTGGTAATGCATTTGAGAATTGTTATACCAATGGTTGAAAACCTTTGGTAATGTGATTTTCCAGACACATATACCAACGGTTCTAAACCGTTGGTATTGTGTTTTTCCAGAACACATATACCAATGGTTCTAAACCGTTGGTATTGTGTTTTTCTAGAATTCAAGAAAACATATACCAACAGTTCTAAACCGTTGCTATAGGTGTTTTTCTAGAATTCCAGAACACCTATACCAATGGTTCTAAACTGTTGTTATAGTGTTTTCCCAGAATTCCATCACTCTTATACCAACGGTTTAGAACCGTTGGTATTGAGTTTTTCCAGAACTGCTGCACATCAGCCCCCTCCAGTAGCCCCTCCACTATACACCTACACCTGCATAAAAAATATCACAAAAACCACATACAAACATAAAATTGTATAAAAAACACCTAAAATTGCACAAAAAAACACATAAAACCATCAAATTCTACCAACCATGTCATGTACTACAATTCCATATTTCAATCATCATATGACAACAACATCCGATAGTAATTCACCTCAACCCTGCACAACCCCCAAACCAGCACAGCCTTCCCACCTCCCCATAAAATTCTAATAGGCAGAATAGTATGAGAAATACCTATTAGAGTTGAATAAGAGTTTGAAATTGGCTCATATCCTTTTTTCTGATCCTACATTTGGGTAAATAATGATTTGTGATGAATTTTGCATTGAACTTTTATTGTTTATAATATATGGTGAAAAGGTATTTTCTTAGGAGTCTCTTCACTTATGACCCCATGAGTGAAACTACCCAACTCATGAAAAAGTGTTTGCATCTATCGCCGATGAGTGTAAATTTCAGTTGTATTCACTTAAAATGATGTTCTTTTCAAACAAAAGAGAGAATTTGAATGGTGACATCCAAACCGCTCCTCAGATTGTAGCGGGGTTGACTCTTACATGTAACATATGACCCATGGATCATTTTCCTAATGTTTCAACAGAATCCGAATGCCTTTTGTCGGTTTTCCGTATGCTGGTTGTTGTTTTCACTTAAAATCTTGTCCATTTAAAATAAAATTGAGACACTTCGAGTGGTACAGGCCACACCATGCCTCATATTGAGGCGGGGTTGACTCGTTCTCATAACAAATGACCCATGGATACTTTTCCTAAAGTATCAACAGAATACGAATGTGTTTGGTCTGTTTTCTGTATGTTAGTTGTTGTTTTTACTTAAACTATTGTCCATTTCGAAGAAAATTGAGACACTTTGAGTGGTGTCGGCCACACCGTGCCTCATATTGAGGCGGGGTTGACTTGTACACGTCGCAAATGACCCGTGGATCATTTACCTAATGTATCAACACAATCTGAATGTGTTTGGACTGTTTTCCGTATGTCGTTTATTTTACATAAAAGCGCATCCATTTTAAACAAAAGAAAGACACTTTGAGAATTTACGTCCACACTGCACCTTAGATTGAGGAGGGGTTGACTCATACACATCACAAATGACCCATGGATCATTTTCCTAAAGTTCCAATAGAATCAAAATGCGTTTGGTCAGTTTTTCGTACACCGGTTGTTGTTTTCACATTAAATCCTGTCCATTTCAAATAAAAGTGAGACACCTTGAATGGTACTAGCCACACCGTGACTTAGATTGAGGCGGGGTTGACTCTTACATGTCACAAATGACCCATGGATACTTTTACTAAAGTAACAGCAGAATCCGAATGCATTTGGTCCATTATCCGTATGTCAGTTGTTGTTCTTACTGAAACTGTTGTCCATTTCAAAGAAAAGTGAGACACCTTGAGTGGTGTCGGCCACACCGTGCCTTGGATTGAGGCGGGGTTGACTCGTACACATCAAAAATGACCCACGGATCTTTTTCCTAAAGTATCAACACAATCCAAATGTGTTTGGTCTGTTTTCCGTATGTCGTTTATTTTACATAAAAGTGCATCCATTTTAAACAAAAGAAAGACACTTTGAGTAGTTCCGTCCACACCGCCCCTCGTATTGAGGCGGGGCTGACTCTTACACGTCACATATGACCCATGGATCATTTTTATAATGTTTCAACAGAATATGAATGTGTTTGGTCAGTTTTCTGTATGTCGTTTATTTTACTTAAAAGCGCATCCATTTTAAACAAAAGAAAGATACTTTGAGCAGTTCCATCCACACCATGCCTTGGATTGAGGCATGGTTGACTCTTATAAGTCAGATATGACCCATGGATCGCCTTCCTAAAGTTTCAACAGAATCCGAATGTGTTTTGTCGGTTTTCCGTTTGCCGGTAGTTGTTTTCACTTAAAATCATGTCCCTTTCAAATAAAAGTGAGATAGTTTGAGTGGTACTGGCCACACCATGACTTAGATTGAGGTGTGGTTGACTCATACACATCACAAATTATCCATGGATACTTTTCCTAAATTATCAATAGAATCTGAATGTGTTTGGTCCGTTTTACGTATGTCAGTTGTTGTTTTGACTTAAACTGTTGTCCATTTCAAAGAAAAGTGAGACACTTTGAGTGGTGTCGGCCACACTGTGCCTCAGATTGAGGCGGGGTTGACTCGTACACATCAAAAATGACCCATGGATCGTTTTCCTAAAGTATCAACACAATATGAATGCGTTTGATTGGTTTCTCATATGTCGTTTATTTTACTTAAAAGCACATCCAGTTTAAACAAAAGTAAGACACTTTGAGCAGTAACGGCCACACTAGCCCTCTGATTGAGGCGAGGTTGACTCGTACACGTCAGAAATGATCCATGGAAACTTTTCCTAAAGTATCAACAGAATCCGAATGCGTTTGGTCTGTTTTTCGAATGTTGTTTGTTGTTTTCACTTAAAATCGTGTCCATTTCAAATAAAAGTGAGACACTTTGAGTGGTACCAGCCACACTGTGCCTCATATTGAGGTGGGGTTAACTCGTACATGTCAAAAATGACCCATTGATACTTTTACTAATGTATCAACAGAATCCTAATTCGTTTTTTGTTTGCTGTATGTCAGTTTTTGTTTTGACATAAATTGTTGTCCATTTCAAAGAAAAGTGAGACACTTTGAGTGGTGCTGGCCACACCGTGCCTCGGATTGAGGCAGGGTTGACTCGTACACGTCACAAATGACCCATGGATCGTTTTCCTAAAGTATCAACACAATCCTAATGTGTTTGGTCGGTTTTATGTATGTCGTTAATTTTACTTAAAAGCACATCCATTTTAAACAAAAGAAAGACACTTTGAGCGGTGTCGTCCCCTCCCCTCCCCTCCCCCCTGCCCCTCCCCCTGCCCATCCCATCCTACCCACCCTTTTCACCCAGCAGCCCCCTACCCTCCCCTCCCCCTCCCCTTCCCCCCCCTTCCCACCCTTTTCATCCAGGACCCCCTCCCCTCCCCCCTCCCCTTCACTCCCCTCCCCTCCCCCCTTGCCCACCCTTTTCCTCCAACACCCCCCTGCCCCTCCCCTCCTTCCCACCCTTTTCACCTAGCAGCCTCCTCCCCTCCCCTCCCCCCTGCCCACCCTTTTCCTCCAGCAGCCCCCTACCCCTCCCCTCCTGCCCACCCTTTTCATCCAGCAGCCCCCTCCCCTCCCCCACCCTGCCGAACCTCTTCCCCCAGAAGATCCACCATTACTAAAACAAAAATCATCCCCTAAACAGAATGGAAATTCAAAAACAGCACGATTCACTACAAAAACACATAAATAAGAATATAATCAATAATATACAATTACTACTTGAAAAATCACATTTATTTGCATGTGATTATTCCACGCATGTTACTATCATGCATAAAACTATCAGCCATAAATGACATAAAATGCAGTTCTATGGGAAAATGTCATAAACATGAAATACATGGATAACTAAGAAAAATAATTAATACAAAATAGAGAAATGGGTATCACAGTACCAAGGAATACTAATGGTCTATGTAGTAGACTAATCATACAATAAGAATCAAGTGAAAAAATAGATCTGATAACAAAATCCCTATGAAGCAGAGGAAATCCCCAGAGTGGAAAACCAGGTTCAAAAATATAGAGTTATATAGAATTCAAAAATGTAATGGATCAATATTCCCCTGATCACCATCACCATCACCATTGTCATCATCGGTCTCATAATTGCGTCCATCTCTAGCATCTTCGTCGTCCTCATCATCGTCCCCATGCTCATCATCGGCCCCCTCCTCGTCCTCAGCCCCATCCTTGCCCTCGGCCCCATCCTCACCCTCATCCTCATCCTCATCCTCACCCTCGTCCTCTTCAGCATCCTCATCATCACCAGGAACATCATCATCTCGACCGCCATTAGATCTGCCGCCTGGTGCATTGGATAATTCACCCATCGACGACATAAATGTCTAACAAGCCACGCTATCCTCTAGTGGAAGTGATGAAGATAAATCTTTCATCAGTTTCATAAATTCTTTGTCCCTCATTTGAACTTGTACATCCAACTCTGTGACACTTTTATCATACTGTCTTGCATGCTCCTTGACCTCTTTCAACTCGGTGGTAATAGAATGGATACCTGGAGAGGACCAATACCTCGTCAGGACTATATTCTTACCAGGTTGGCAGCGTACTCGACCAGAGTGCTCCTCTCCCAAAACCTGATATAAATGATCGTGTGGCCCAAAATTGTCAGGCTCATGGGCATCAAGAGCCTCTAAAGCATCCTTTTAAAAATATTAATAGATTAATAAATTTCAAAATAGATATTAAACATTGAAATAAACAAATAAAAACTTACAATCTTTTCTTGGGTTGATTCATTTACCACAGTTCCATCTTTTTTTCTTCTACTCGAGCAAAAAAAATTTGCTCGAGGGATACGTCCTTCAATATTCAACTTGTGCTTCTGTAATGACATTGAAACAATAAAAATTTCAAGTATAATCATATATTCAATATCCAATAAATCACATAATTTTAGTAGGAAACAATAAAAAGGTAAAGTCCAAAAAAAATATAAATGACTATATCGTACCAGCTGCCTCTAATGATCTGACATAGTTGTGCGCCCCAAAGTTTTGTGGTATTTCTTTGATTCAATGTTTTTTTGTTTTTTCATAATATTAATAAATATTATTTAATAATAAATAAGATTATATTAATGAAAAATATAAAAACTCTCATTTAAATACCTCATATGAGATTAATACATTAAATTTGGCAGTCACCCAATGGGTAATCATTTGGCGATATTGCTTTATCGAGCAGTCATCCACGATAGTTAATGTATCTAACTCCGTTCCCACTCTATCACACCAGCCAATATACAGGTCATGCTTATATGCTCTTCAAAGCTCTCCTAACTCTTTTAAACGCGCTGGTCGTGCACCTTCGCCATCAGGGAAGTTAAACCGAAGCTGAAACCCAATAGATTAGTTCATATAAATACAAAAAATACTACTTTAAATCCAATATTTTTTACCCATATTTGTTCCCACGCATTATCTTTGACTTTGTGTGGCAGATGTCTCCAAGAGAGAGGGCTGACCGGAATGATATCGGAGTATTTTCCTAGCGTCGCCAAAAAACCCCGACATTCCTGCCCAGATTTCTCAATAATTTGTCCATCAACATTGTATTCAACCATCAACTGTATCTGGTGGTTCCATACCGCACGCAAGTGAGTATTCCCCCTCCCCCGCCTCATATCTGTAGATGAATCTGTTATTAAAGAAAAATAATATCAGTACAAGTTATAATAAAATAAATTTTGGTATAAAAATTTGATAGAGATATATAAATATACCTGTGGTAGTCGGATCAATGGGCATCACTGGATGTGTAGAAGCTGAAGGAATATCCTATACAGGTTGAGTGTTCCTCAGTGTATGCTCCTCATCCACATACTGTGTCGCAGCAGGAGTAGAAGAAGGTGGAATATAATAGCTCATAGATAATGAACCAGAATCAATAGATGATGGCATAGATGTCTGACCAACTGGTAGTGTAAACATCAGAGGTCTAAATATCCCGTGTGTCCCTGAAGACATGCCAGGATCAAAATGGGGCGAAGAAGATATGTTTGTGGCAGTGGATCGTCTAACTCTCACCCCACGAGACCTCGTACCACCGGACTCAGAACCGGGACCACTAGATGATCATCTATCTCTGACACCACCCCCCCTCCTACCACCGGCCTCTCTACTGGGAGTAATATCAGGCTCCTCATCAGATATCTCTCGTCTAGGGGGTCGATCCTGAAAAAAAGTTTAACACAAAAGTAAACACATGATATTATAAGTTATTGAAATATTTATATTTGAAATAAAATACTCACAATAGGGATGAGTGGAGGAACATCCATCTGTATCATGCGACGATTATTATCTGTCATATTTTTATGTCGCCTCTCTTCAATGGGTGTCATTTCCTGCAATGAAAATAAATATGGAAGTAATTAGAAACATATCATTAATGTGTAAGCCAAAAAATATAGAAAACCCATTCTGATAAAAAACATAAAGTAAAAGAACATTTATGGTGGTTTTAAGGTAAGTACTATGATACACACTCTGAATGATGTAGGTGAAACATGTAGGTGAGAACACGACTGTATGATTCTATATATTTCTCACCACAATTTTGGGTTCACAATCAACTTTGAAAATTGAGCTATTGGCGTCATCATAAGTAATAAACGGATTGCTTCCAATTGCAGTATGGATAGTGTCAACTTCATCATCACCATCATCAAAAACATGTCTGGGATTTACTTCAATAATTACACCGAATTTAGGATGACTATGATCTTTGACATAAAAAACTTATTTCACCATTGATGCCAATACATATGGTTCATCGGTGGCAAGAGTGCGAGTCATGTCAATAACTCGAAATCCACAATCATCAATAAAGGTGCCTTGCCTCGTCATTGAATAAAACCATTGACATTTCATCATTTTTACTCGACCATGCAAGTAATAATCCAAAATTATTATTTTCTCCATGACTCCATAATAAGCAACATTTTCAGAATGAGGTCTAGTATCTGATGAACAGGCATAACAGTATGTTGTGGTAGTTAGCATAACACCATTATGCTGTGTTCTCATTTTTCTTGCACGTTTTGTGATAATAAATTTGTATCCATTGATCTCAAGTGATTTACAAGAACGAAACATGGTATTAAGAACAAAATCCAATGCTCATATTTCCTCAGAAATAGAGTCTGCAGGCAATCTCGATACCTGAAATATAAAAAAAATAGTAAAGTTAAATAAATATTATTTTTATTTAGTTATTACAGAAATAATTTTACCTTCAATTTCAACCAAGTAGAAAAACATTTTATATGCAAAGTCTATTTACTTCTCAAAGATAAAGAACGATGCATTCTATATATCAATTCTTTATGTTCCTTGTAGATAAAAATAATAATAGTTTAACAAATATTTAAAATTACAAGAGATAAGATAAGAGATACGTGTAACATTTACTTACTTGATATACTCATCGAACAAATCAAAATTGAACAACACTGTGGGATGTGCCATCTCTCCCTCTTCAAGGCTTAATGTCGTCAATGTATACGATCCCGGAATTCCTCCTATCTGCGGAAGTGATGAAAAATTGGGTTCAATTTTCCCATATTGTCCTTCTTCATTTCTAATTGGTCTGTTTATTTTCGTAGTAAGATTAGAAAAATACATTGCACAGAAATCCTTACATTCGTGAACCAAGTAACCGTTCACAATAGAACCTTCGGCATAATTCCTATTCCGAACATATGATTTCAATGTGCACCTGTTTCTTTCAGTTGGATACATCCAACGGAAAGAAACGGGTCCTCCAAGAAGTATTTCGGTCAGAAGATGGACAGTCGGATGCAACATGCATGTAAAAAATGATGGAGGGAATATTCTCTCTAACTCACACAAAATTAATGGTGTCTCTTCCAACAGTTTTTGCAAGAAGGATTTTGGAAACCTCTTAGCACAAATATCTCTAGACAAATAGAACAACCGAATAACTGAGACTCTAACATTATTGGAAAAGATATGACAGATTTCTATTGGAATCAACTCATGCAAAAGGACGTGATAATCATGAGACTTCAAAGATTTCAGCTTCAAATATTTTCTGTTGACCCGTTTTGATATATTGCTTGAATAGCCATCAAGAACTGTAATATTCTCTAGCACTTCCAGAAAATGATTTTTTAGCAGGTGTCATCACATAAGAAGAACATGGAACTTTCCATTTATTTTCACTGATACAGATATGATGCAATTCTGGTATGATCCCCCAATATTTCAAGTCACACTGAGATCGTAAATCATCTTTTGTATTATCCTTGACATTTAGAAGAATCAAAAGCAACATTTCGCATATATTCTTTTCAATGTGCATTACGTCTATGCAATGACGTAACAAGTTGGTTGACCAATACGAAAACTCAAAGAATATAATTTTCTTCTACCAATTGTAACAGGAATCATTGGAAATTTTTTTCCTCTTTCTAGATTTCATTACAATCTTCCCAAATGAAGAACTGAAATCTTTCAATTCATTAAGAACATTAGTTCTAGACATACGGTGAGGTGGATCGTCATTCTCCATGGTATTGTCAAATATTTGATGATTGTTTCTATATGGATGGTTCATTGGAAAGAATAATCGATGACCCATAAAACTAAAATACGATGATATTTCAGTCTTCTCGATCGAGTATTCTTCATAAAAATAGGACATGACAATTTTCCTTTTGTGCTCCATCCAGACATCATTGCATAAGCAAGAAAATCATTGATCATCAACATAAGCGCAACACGCATCTAAAATATGTCTTTTGAACATGCATCGTATGTGGGTACACCCACATCCCAAAGAAGTTTCAACTCTTTTATTCAATGTTGCATGTATACATCTATATCATTTCCGGGATTAGAAGGGCCAGATATCAGTATACTCAAGAAAGTGTAATTCTTTTTCATACACAACCAAGGGGGAAGGTTATAAATGTGTATGAAAACCGACCATGTGCTGTGCGAAGTAAGCATTGACCAAATGGATTAAAACCGTCACATGAATGATCCAGTATCACATTACACACGTCAGCTACAAATTTAGGATATCGAGCATCAAATCTCTGCCATGCAAATCCATCTGCAGGGTGAACCAACTCTTCATTATTATTTTTTATCTCGGTGTCATGCCATCGCATTTTTACGGATAATTCATCAGACATGAAAAGGTTCTGTAATCTGGGGATCAATGGAAAGTGCCACATTACTTTTTGTGGCACACGAGATGGTGTTCCATCATCTTTTGGCTTCCATCAGGAGGTTCCACATTTGATAAAATCATTTATTTCAGCAGTTTCCTCCAAAAATAAGCTGCAATCATTCGGGCAAGCATGAATTTTTTTTTGAGAATCCAAGTTCATCAACTAACTTCCATGCCATATAGTGGTTTGAGGGAATATCTGCATCATCTGGAAGTAATTCCTTCAAGAAGGTAATAATGTAATAAATTGAAGTATTTGAAATCCCATTCATAGTTTTCCAATGGATCAATCAGATTAAAAATTCCAACTTTTTCATTTTACCACATTGCCGATATACTGGAGTCGTCACAGCATCATTCAATTTTTTCACCCTATCAACATCATCATTTTCATTGGATGCATCATGTGTGATTCTTTCGAAATCTTATTGGCTGGAAATCCTTTCCTTCTGATGATGCCAAATAAATGGAAACCGATCATATATCAAACTCTCCAATTCAGTCCTACCATTTGGATCATCAACATTTTGAGATTCCATTTTCTCTCCATTGTGATACCACACATAATAGTTTGTTTGGAAACCATATTTGGTTATATGATAGCTAACTACTTCACGACTCAACCAAGGTCTTCCAACACAATTAAAACATGGGCAGTGTATGCGACCACTATCTGAAGCCTTGTCAAATGAAAAATACAGAAAGCTGTTCAAATTATTTTGAAAATCTGTAGAAATATGATCTGTTTCGTACATCCAACTTCTGTCCATTCTGTAAAAAAAATTCAATAAGTCATTTCAAAGAAATTCAATAATACTGATGTTTAATCAAAAAAATATTTAGGTAAATGATAATTGTTTACTTTATATAAAAGCATAACTGACACATTACTCTAAATGAGAATTATATTAATAAATACAACAAAATATACTGTATATAAGAAAATATGATACAGAATTTATAATGCCTATATTCAAAGATTTCCCAATAGGATATTGGAAGTAGATCAAGGAATACATAATCCTTAAGGATCTTGTTGGGAGTACATGATTTTTATACTTTAACTTCTTCAGGGAGATCAGGATGAGGAGTAGGATGAGGATCAGGGGAGTGGAGGGACTGTCCAAGGGGGGTGTGGGGTGTTCAGGGTGTGGACGGGGTGTCTAGGGAGTGGTGGGTCCGTCTGGGGGGTCGGAGGTGTCTAAGGGGTGGGGCCTGTCTAGGGGGGTCGGGGTGTTCTGGAGGGCGGGCTGTCTGCGGGGGTGTTCAGGCTGTCCAAGGGGGTAGGGGGGATCCATGGGTTGGGAGGGCTGTACAAGGAGGTGAGGGGGGTGTCCAGGGGGTGGGTGGGGATGTCCGGGGGGGGGGGTACGGGGTGTCCTGTGGGTGGGAGGGATACCCATGGGGGTGGAGGGGCTGTCCAGGGGGTCTGGGGTGTCCAGGGGGTGGGCGAGCTATCCATGGGGGGTGGGCGGGCTGTCCACGGGGGGTGGTCGGGCTGTCCACGGGGGTGGAGGTGCTGTCCAGTGGGGTTGGGGGTGTCAAGGGGGTGCGGGGGGGGGGGGGGGGGGTTACCAAGGGGTGGGGGCGTCCGGAGGGATGGGGGTGTCCGGGGGGTGGTGGGCGGGTGTCCGGGGGTGGGGTGGGCGGGCTGTCAACAAGGGTGGGGGGCTGTCCAGGGGGTTACGAGCTGTCCAAGGGTAATTTTCAAACCGTTAATAGATGAGTTCTTTGGAAATAGCATAGTTTCTCCTACTGTCATGTCATCATTAACCAGAAATAATTTCTTACTACCACACAACACTATGATAAATCTAGATAAATCAGAGAATTCAATCCTAATTATTGAATTCTTTTTAATTTTTTTATGTGTCTTGATATTAAAACATTATACTTAATTTATAGTAATGAAATGCCTCAGAAGTATTATTACCTATGGGTCTATCACACACTCAAATCCTTAGAATATTTTTGGTGATCAATGAAAACCTATAAACAGGTTTTATCATCATCATTGTCTGAATGAATAGTATTCCTAACTGATATCATCACGAGCTATAATAAAATGGTTTAACCATATTCTATTTATTTTTTAGGTTATGATCCCTCAAATGAAAGGATTCAATAGTAAACATTCTATATAACATTCCCTATATTATAAGTGACATGTTCATCATTTACTAGGGACGATAACTCATCCCAAGGCGCACACTCAACCCACTATTAAAGATGAGTTGCAGATGTAGACAAAAAATACATATACTCGGAACCAAAATGACTATATAGGAGAATGAAACAACTTGAAATTATGTTAAAATAGATTTAAACTAGATGTATGTGTGATGATCTCTCTAGTCACAGTCACACACTTCATTGGAAATAGTAATATTATCTAAAAAAGAAATTAATTATTGGTGTTAAATGACACGGTCCTTTTGTAATGTAATCCCCCCTATACCAGAAAAACTATGTATTATATATACATTTAGGCCGTTATAAATAATAAATAACCCATGAATGCCATTTTACATATCACATATAAAAAAATTCTACCAAACAAATATAATTCATTTCAATAGTTTAACAACATGATAGGTGCCACATGAACAAATGTGTTCTAGCTCTATATTTCACTATCATAGTTTCACACCGATTAGTACATTCTATTGGATCATCATCTCTATGAAGACAAGTATATAATATCCCATAAAAGTAATTTTCTCTAGAGTTTGATTAACTCCTATGACTATTAATCTAGCTAATGACTTCTTGATTCATCGATCAGTGATTAATAATGAGGTTCATGTAACCTTTTATGGTTTCAACCATTCCCTAGGAATGTATAACTCACAAAATCAATGAATTCCCTGAATCTATAACCCTTATGTAGTTTCAATTTATAAAATGAGGACCCATAAATCATTTGTGTGATTTTAGAAAAAATAACTCCCACATGGTATGAATGGTATCATAATGACACGTATATGTTGAAAATATTCATATAGAATTAGAAATAATTTTACGTTATTAGGTTGATAAATCTACCTATAGAAGAATTTAATCATACCTTAAATGAAGGTCAAAACAATGAAAGGCACGTTATGGTTTTATTTAATACATTACTCAAACTCAACATTTAATTATACACAACTCAAATAAATTTGTTAAAAACATCAATTTCCAAATATTAGTCATTGATTCACTATCAAATATTGTGAATCTTAAAATTTTTTAAAATTCCTAAAATAGGAAAAAATGATGTGATATTTCGAGATATTGAAATAAATGTGGAAATCAGAGAAAGAGAGCTTTTATTTGGTAAGAGTTTTAAATAATCTAACGTGGATGATGGAGTTGCATCCCATTGGATGAAAGAAATCGGGTTAGGGTTCACTGGGCGCCGTAGCTTCTGCAAATTGGGTAATGTTGTGTCGTTCAGGGGCCACTACAATTGGATGTATTTGAGGAGAACGTTCCCAATGGTTTTTGGGAAACCTCTAACTGTGGAAATACAAACCCAAATTGGAGACATGCTGATGTGACTTACCCAACGGTTTGAGAAGTCAATAGATTTTGGTGGAGGATTCAAGTTAGCCCCTTTCGGATAAGGGAACCAAGGAAGGAGATACCCTACCATGGATGGATTTAAAGAAGGGTACTTTAGATGTTCACATAGGTACCTCATGCAAGTATGCTGCCTAGGTACCCCACATTGCCCTATCATGCAGGTACGGCGCACAGGTGTACCACACAGGTGTGGCATGCAGATATACCATGTAGGTATGGATGAGGATTGAAGAATATAAATAACTTCAAAACATGAATATCCCCTTTAATTATCCCTTATTAATTTAGTTTAGAGAACTACCTGAGACAATTTGAGAGATCTAGGTGAAAGAGCTACGCAATGGGAGCTTCAGATAGTTTCACTTTTTTCAGTTCGAAAATGGGGAGCCCAAGGGCTCTATTTATAGGCACAGATGGGTATGGTTGAAGAGATGATGCCTGCTCAGGTACTTCGTGCAGCTTCACCTCATAGTTTCTCCATGTAGGGACATAAAACATCTTCTGGAGTGGACGTCCGACACATAGCTCGGTCGCGTAGCACTTTGGGAGTATTATGGATTTTCCTTTGTACTCTTTCAATCTTTCATTGACATTTGAAATATCCAAAAGTTGCCTATATTTTTGGTTACTTTTTCAAGTAGCGTCAATAGTCATAAATGAATCATGTATGATAAAATAAATATGAATATGGTTCTGGTATAATTTAATAACATACTATGGTCATTATACGGGAGGTTAAACGTACCCTCGACCAAAGAAAAGTGCAAGGTAAGGGTTAATTTTACAATCTCTTTATTATTTGAAGTTATTTTTATGCAAGTATCTACTAGGAAATATTTATTATCCTTGTCCATGTTTCATAAAATAGTTTTCAAATTGATTATTTTTAAGGGAATTTTTTACTAAAACATCATTTTAAATGTTTTAAAGATTTATTCTTCTAAACCATTCTCATTAATGTCCATGTTTTCAAAATGGTTTTAAGGATTTATTTATATGGACATGAATTTTTTAAAATATTAATTCCATCTAGATGTTTCAAAGTGGTATGAGACACTTTGATTCAAAACTATCTTTTAAATGACTTCCTTTATAAATTATGTGACTTTTAAATGATTTCATGAAAAAACGGATATTTCTCTCAAAGATTTTTTACTGATCATTTTCAACTATGTAAACATCCTTTATGGGATTGAAGTTGATTTATTATGATACAAATCTTCTATATTTTATTGAAGGTTTTGTGATATTTTTGATTGTGGATATGTTATTTTTATACCATTCATAGTTTTAGATAAAGTATCGACATTTCGTATGCTAGTTTTAATATGAATGTTTATGTTATGTTTAAACCTTTTCATATGAGTAATTCATTGGACTTAGTAAGTGACAGTTGGAGCTCGCTATAGCTCCTTGATGTATCGGTAGGTCTCATGAGACAAACTGGTGTATTGGCACAAGGCCTTGACAAAATCATATTTGTAGTCTTGGCACAAGGCCTTAACTATGTGATTATGAAGTCCGGCCTTATGCATTCCATTATTATGAAATTAGCTATTGATATTACATGTGATTATTCGGCTATTAGAATATCAATTTGAATAAGTAAATGGAAATATTTGAGTTATATCTTTCATATTATATTGATGTTTAAGTTTAAAAGGCTTTTGTTTTAGTTTTATACATTTCCTTAAATGTTTATTATTATTTATCAAAGCTTCTTCTATATTGTTATCCTTACAGAGCATCTGATCTCACCCCTTTATATGTTTTATTTTTCCCAGGATGCGAAGAAGTATATTATGACTGACCTGGAGGGATAGTGTAAGGGGTACGAATGTTGTCAAGGGAGACAATATTGTTGTTGTTTTTAATTTTATAATGTAATGTAATGTTCATGTATGTAATCTATTTTCCAAGACTTCTAAACAGATCCATACTTTGGGACTTGATTCCTTGTAATCATGCTAATGTATTAAAATAATGCACCAACTCTGGGTAACTGAGGTTGGGGAGTTACATTTGGTATCAGATGAATTTTAGAAACAACCTTGGAAATAGATTTAGACGATCTCTGATTATAGAACATTTCCCTAAAAAAGACTTTGAGGATTAGTATAGAAGAACTTCCTAAAATTTTGGTAATGTAGAGATTTTTTGTATTTTCTAAGAAATACATCCTTGTCTGGATACGAGAAGGTCGAGGTGGCTCTATCACAAATGTACCTAGGAGTGAAAACTCCGACAAGGGGTTTCGGGCTTGACCCGAGGTATCCTGGTACACAACAACAGGCCTTGCCGCACTCTTGGTTACGACACTCCCGAGGGATATGCTTAGGATAATTCACATTTTCATTACAAGACATTATGAATGATTTAGAAGTAAATACTTCATAAAAAACATTTTATGATTATAGATTATATGCATAATCTTTTCCATTTATGTTAGGTATTATACAAGTTTGGAATTATGCATTGTGATTCATAAACTAACTTAGTTTATGCCATTTTTTAGAAATGGTGCCTAGTATAAGGAATGAGAATTCTATCAATACACATGATTGAAATTTTAAGAAGGATCATATATTTCATGGTATTAAGACACCATTTAAAAGGGAAATAATATCTCACGTATTCTCATCATATGAAGAAATAGTATCATGTGTTAATAAGATAATTAAATAATTCTATGAGTCCTATGGCCTTGAAGGGAAGCAAGAGAAGAAAAGGATGGAAGAGAGAAAGATGGATAATGGGAAGAGGGGAAAGAAATATTTTACCATATGTGATAATTGTGGAACGAATCACCTTGGTAAATGATTTAATGGAATGAGAGTTTGTTATAAGTGTGGAGAAAAAGGACACCAAATAAGTGATTTTAAGGGTAAGAAAAATGTTTCAAATGTACAATTCTTCATATTCAAGGAGTTGGGACACTACACGAAGCAATGTCTAAATCGTTAGAGTATACCCCAAATGCTGCTATTGGATAATAATCAAGTTATGATACTACCGAAGATGAATATGAATGATTATATTTATTATGTTGTTATTAAAGTATTATGTCATTTGAGTATTTTGTTAATTATGTACATGTTATAAGAATTATGGAGTTTAAAAGGATTGTACAGTAGTACTATTTCATTAAGGACTTGAGATTGTGTGGAACCAAGAAAAGTGACTCAATATCAGGTTAATTTTCTTTGGAAAATATATGGTTGAGAGAAAAATAAACCATATTGTAGTTCTGATACTAAGGTAGTAATTTTGGAATAATATATTATTGATTTGGATAAATTATATTGGATATTCCTGACTACCTTGAATCCGATTAATGATTTGTATATTCCATAATTGTTGAAGTTTACAACATTTTTGGATAGAAGGAGTATATCTGGTATTATATAATCAACGAGGGAGAATGAATGTACTCAATAAGGTTTTATGGTAATTTAGGGTGTTATAGTGTTTTAAAAGAATACATAATGAAGGTATTCACATGTTATTACATGGCCAAAAGGATCTTCATTGTGTTTACCTTCCTTATAAATTTTGGACTGTGAGTTTGGACAGAAGTATTTTGGATAAGTCTAAAGGTTAGAATCAATTATGTTTGACATTGGATACTATTGTTAAGGTTAAATCATTTCTTGATATTATTTTTGGATTTTAATAAAAATTACAACCCAGAGGTCGGGCGACAACCCGTCGTGTCCGGCAAGGCTGTGAGACTTGAACCCACAACCGAAGAGCGACAAGGGTGCATCACCTACCACTTGACTACGTGATATCCTGGTTTGTATAATGTAGTTTTTTTAAATGGTCTGACAGATAAATTATAAATTCATTTTTTTTGAATCCTATACGATTAGGATAAACAAAATATTTTTAAATTCTATTATCTTTTGGAGTAAAAAATTAGTTTGAGGTAGGAATTAGTTGATGGATGAAACTCTACTTGTCAAGTATATATATATATATATATTTCCTCTTATTATATGAATAAATTAATTATTATACTTTATTTAAGGGATCTCAAAACCCAAAATGTGTTATCCTAATACCATATGTTTTGTTGAAGTGATGATATTTTACATCATCTTAGAATTATGGCTTTGAGGCCCTCAATCTTACAGTTGTTTTTGATTGATGACCTCAATAAATCCCTATAAATATTTATAATTTTTCTCCAATTTTGTATCTCTAATTTCCACCAATGTTCTTCTAATCAAGATCATAATTTGGTGGTTACTTTTTCATTTCCCTTTCCCTCTTATTAAGACTAAATTTTATTAACCCAATTTCCGATGTGGGTTTCCACAAAGGTATTTTTCTATTTTTAACCATTTATTTTCGAAGAACAATTTCAAATTGTGAGGATGCAATTTATTGAAGGAGGGGAGAATGTAACACCTCATGATTTCATAGTATGTTATCTCATTAAAGTAATTCAATAGCTTGCACTACACGCAACATCGAGTTCGAGCGCACCACAACTTACCAAACTAGTCATTCAAAAAGAGGTTTTGAATAGTATTAACTGAATTTTGAATATTACATACTCTATATAATTTTAACATCCATATTATGTGCTTCGTAGACATAATATAAGAACAAATTAATTATTTTTTTCAGATAAAAGAGGTATTTTTCAAAAAAAATGCAATTTTACAACCATTTAATGGTGACCCATTTTTAAAACAAATATTTGACACTTTTATATATTCAATTTAATGAAATTAAATTCTTCTTTAGAATCGGGACATAAAAATTTACTTTGGATAAATTTTTGTTACTTTTTTGATAACTTTTATATTTTGATTAATAATGAAAAATACTATGTTTTAATTGAAAACAACTTTTTTAATCAAAATAATTTATAGTGTTAAATTATTCATTTAGATGGTTTTTAAGTATAATTAGATTATATTTTTACCATTTAATACAATGTAGTTCATTATAAGTAATTTTACATTTAAATTTGACATAAACACATGTCAATCTTTTGATAGTTTTTACATTTTAAAAACTTGATTTTTGGTTTTGACAATGGGAATTAATTTTAAATTAATAAATGAAACATATATGTTTTGAATTTGGTAAAATAGACTATTTTTTTGAATTCATAATAACAAAATTATCTTAAGGTGAATTTTTAGTATTTTTCTGAAAACTTTCAATTTTTGATTAATAGTGAAAAACATTACGTTATTATTTAAAAATGACTTTTTATTTAAGTAATTATTTATTTTATTTAAAATTATTTTAATTAAAAATAGATAAATAATACCTATATAATTTAAATGTAATTCATTGGAGTCATTTTATAATAAAATAAGGTGTATAAATTTTTATTGAACTTTTTAACCTCTTTTACCCACCTTCTAGGCACGTTAGCAAATTTGCATAAAACATAATTTCACCCCTTCTGTTAGTTGAATTTATAAAATTAGAGAGACATAGTTGAAATCATTAAGTAAAATGTGATTTGATAAGATAAAAATAATTTTTTTGGAATAGTGACTTTTTACTTTTATTTACCACGGTTAAAAGTAAATAGGGTAATTAAAGGTGAAAATGATATTATAATTATCCTAAAACATGTAATAATTATATATAATAAGTGTAATTAGTCCAAAAACAACCTTAGTAATAAAATATGATCATTTAGGTCCACTTGGATTAGATTAAGACATTTATTATTATTTTATATAAAGAAGAGTTAAAAGTGTTAAATTCAAAGTTTATTAACTAAACCATTTTAATATAACGTTATACATAAGATAAATTCCTCTATAAATATTAATTAGAAATATAAAAATATATCTTACATAATGGTATTTTATTTATAATTTTTAGAGATTAAATAATTAAATTTATTTATGACACAATGATGATGCAGTAATTACCTTATTAATGAAATATTAAAATAATTGATATTATAAATATCCAAATAAATGTAAATTGAGACTTCTAATGAATTAAACTAATTTTCTATGTTAATATGACATTTTAGGGTTGATTAGATAAATTTGTTTCGAAGTGATAAGGTTTTTATGGCTTTCAGAAAAACAAAATACCAAATAGTGTCAAAATTGACAAAAATTAATTTTTAAAACAAATACTATATTATTGGTTGATATAATATTCCAAAAAATCTAAGGTTCAGAAAAAGGTATTAAATAATATTATATATTTTATTAATTACCCACTTGAGGTTATCTTGGATGTTTAGATTAATTTTATTAACCATATATTGTAAGAATACAGAAAGAAACAGTACAAGTTAAACTATTTAACTAAGAGTTAAATATAAAAGATAAGGTTAAAATGGTAACCTAAAATTGTCTAAAACCTATTGGTTTGAGAGGATTTAGACCCATAACCACTTAAGTCTTGAAATAAATTCATTTTGATCCATTATAAACTTAATATGATTGTATAATAAATTAATATTTTAATCTGTTTCTAAAGTGACCATCACCCCTCTTATAAAAGGAAACTTCCCATTCTCTCAAAATCACACCTCCAAAGCCATTTGTATCGGCCAAACCCTGCCCAAATATCCTCCCAACTTCCCTCAAATCAAACTAGAGTCCTTAAATTTATCATAAGGCCAACCTAATGATCCCTTTTGATCAACTCAAAAAGAAACACCCGAAGAAGAGGTAATGATTTCACCACCCACTTTCAAGTTCTTTTCTTCTTCCACTTTTTCTATCTTTGTTGTGTTCATACCAAAATAATAACTCCAGTACCTCATAAATACTTTGATTTTATTATAAATATGGTACAACCATATTCATTATTATATCCATCCTATAAATGACAAAGTCACCATACGTGTGTACGTACGACTTACCGTCTCCATGTCGCGGTGTAGTTTGTTATTCAAACACATCATTATTTTTATGGGTATAATAATGATTATAACTGATTTAAATAATAAATATAACATTTTAATGATTATTTATATATGATATACCATCTAATTACATAGTATTTTACCATCAATATAATAATATTGTCCCTCGTGCGTACGTACGGATTACCGTCTCCACGACGCGATGAGATTCATTACCACATTCACCATTCAACGATGATTATAAAAATATATATTATTAATAAGTATGTAATATATGAAATAATAATTCTATTGGAGGTGTGTGTGTGTGTGTGTGTACTTACATATATCTTATTTAGTTACTTCTGTTCAATACAATATGAAAACGGAAACAACATTTATGTGTATGTACGACCTACCGTCTCCATAAACGGTGCTTCAATTTCATATATATATCTATTATAAATATTTATATTCTAAATATATATGATATATAAATCAAGTTTTATATTCTGAAAGTATTTAAATCATGATCTAAATGATATGATCAAGAATAACAAGTTAAAACACGTATGATAAAGAAATAGATTATTACCCAAAATGTTAATTTAACTTAGAAATAATTTTTAAATGGGTAGTATAAAGTCATAAATGAATCATGTATGATATAATAAATATCACTATGGCTCTGGTATAATTTAGTAATATACTATGATCATTATACAGGAGGTTAAACGTACCTTCGACCAAAGGAATGTTCAAGATAAGGGTTAATTTCACAATCTCTTTATTATCCGAGGTTGTTTTTATGTAATTATCTACTGGGATATATTTATTATCCATGACCATGTTTCATAAAAGAGTTTTAAAATGGATTATTTTTAGGGGGATTTTTTACTAAACCATAATTTGAAATGTTTTAAACATTTATTCTTCTAAACCTTTCTCATTAATGTCCATGTTTTCAAAACGGTTTTATGGATTTATTTATATATAAATGAATGTTTTAAAATGTTAATTGCTTTCAAAAGTTTCAAAGTGGTATGAGACACTTTGATTCAAAATTTTCTTTTAAATGACTTCCTTTATAAATTATGTGACTTTTAAATAATTTCATGAAGAAAGGGATATTTCTCACAAAGTTTTTTACTGATCATTTTCAACTATGTCAATATTCTTTACAAGATATTATTCTTGATCGAGGTTGATTTATTATGATACAAATATTCAATATTTTATTGATGGTTTTGTGATATTTTTTACTGTGGATGTGTTATTTTTATACAATTCATGTTTTATGGATAATGTATTGACATTTTGTATGCTAGTTTTAATACGAATGTTTATGTTATGTTTAAACCTTTTCATATGAGGAATGCATCGGACTTAGTAAGTGATGAGTGGATCCCACTATAGCTCCTCAATGCATCGGTAGGTCTCGTGAGGCAAACTAGTGTCTTGGTACAAGGCCTTGACAAAATCTTATTTTTAGTCTTGGCACAAGGCCTTGACTATGTGGTAATTATGTCTGGCATTATGCATTCCATCATTATAAAATTAGCTATTAATATTTCATGTGATTATTTGACTAGTAGAATATCTATGTGAATAAGTAAATGGAATTATTTGAATTATCTTTTCCATATTATGCTGATGTTTAAGTTTAAAAGGATTTTGTTTTATTTTTATACATTGCCTTAAATGTTTATGCTTATTTTTTAAAGTTTTCACTATATTGATATCCTTACTGAGCATCTGAGCTCACCTATTTCTATGTTTTATTTTCCCCAAGATTTGAATAAGTATATTATGAATGGCCTTCTAGGATAGTCTAAGGGATATGAATGTGGTCAATGGAGACAATGTTATTGTTTTTCATTTTATAATGTAATGTAACATTCATATATGTAATCTATTTTCCAAGACTGGTAAACTTATCGATCCTTCGGGACTTGATTCCTTGTAATAATGCTAATTTATTAAAATAATGCATCAACTCTGGGTAATTGGGGTCGGGGCATTACAGATTATATCTAGGGAGCTATCTCATGAAGGATATGGAAAACACGACCATTCTTTTATGATGTGTAACACCCCGACCCTAGAATCCCAACACCGGTACATTATTAATGACATTAAATTGGCATGATTACAAGGAATTAGATCCCAAAGTACCATTCAGTTTATAAGTCTTGGAAATACATATTACGTACATGATACCCATAATACATTGGGAAATAGGAAATACAAACATGAGACATAATAAAATGAAATAAATTGTGTCCTTGAATGCTTATTCAAAGATCTCTTCTTCATACCTGGGGAAAGGAATCATAATAAGGGTGAGCTCAAATGCTCGGTAAGGGTAACTAAATCAGAAGAAATAATTAATCAATATTAATAAATTAACATGGAAAAGTAAATAACATTCCATTCAAATAACTAGATAAGGCGATATCAATATGGCAAGGTAAGAAACTGAAACCCTTGTCATATAAATCAATAAATTGATAATGAAATGTATTCATAGATATCTGAATGCAAAATATCATGGATTAATAGTAATTGAATCTAAATGGGGGAAATTCTTAATTACTGATATCTATAATATATCATTGAGGCTTCATTCCAAAGATCTAATACTTTCAAGGCTTCATGCCAAGAATCTAATACTTTCAAGGATTAATGACAAGAATCTAATAATATCAAGGCTTCATGTCATGATTATTATATTATCATGGTTTCATTCCAATAATCTAATACTTTCAAGGCTTTATACCAAGAATCTAATATTGTCAAGGATTTGTGCCATGAATCAAATTCTATCAAGGCTTCAGGACGAGAATCTAATACTTTCAAGGATTTAGGGAAAGAATATAATATTGTTAAGGCTGTGTACCATGAATATAATATTGTCAAGGATTAGTTCCAAGAATCTAATACATCCAAGACTTCATGCATAGAATCTAATACTTTCAAGGCTTCATTCCAAGAATCCATGATTTTTAAAGTGAACACCGTATGAAAAATGGTATATGGTTTAGGCAATAATCATATCCAAGAAAAATGATGTGGATATTTAAGTAAATTTACAATTAATTTTTTTTGAAAAAAAATATTGTTTCAATAGAATGTTAAAAATCACAAAAGGAAGTGAGATTGCAAAGATAAAAATTAAGAACATTATTGAGGAGAATAATCTTTAAACATTCAAATGTGTCTCATACCACTTTGAAACATTTGAATCATAATCTCCAGAAAGATATGACATGAAACTTATAATATCATGATAATAATAGGACTCATGATATAACATGAAAAAGGAAGTATATACACCAAATAAAAGTAAATTGGCACATAATAACAAATATGTTTTAATTGAATGTAAATTGAGATGAAATTCCATTACTACTTGAGTAGATTTTGAGTAAAGGGTTCCATGAAAGAGTAAAATCAATTGAAGAATTTAATATCATGAAATAAAGGTAAATCATGATATAATATATCAAAATGGGTAGTTTTTATAGCACACAAAATAAGTAAGTAGTGAATATGACATTAATCTCACATATTTAAAAAGTGAGGTGAAAATCCCTTACTAATGAAGTAACAAATGAATTGGAAAAACCGAAGTTAATAAATCATAAATAAAACATTTAAATACCATTAAGATAATATAATTAATGATATTATATGTCAACATGGTATTATGTACACCACATACAAGAAATTAGGTGCACAACAATTAAGTTTGTCTCACATAATGAAAATGAGTCAAGAATCTCTTACCTTAACAATCATTTTGTTGTGTGGTTATTATACTTCTATATAGTTGTTTAAAATATGTTAATAACTTATAAAAGAACTATACTCATGTTTATAATATAATATATTAACTTCTTACAATATTTTATTACCCTTTTGTTAACACTCTTTAATTATTTTAATTATTTCGAGTGTTAATTGCATATTTTTCTTAAGTATGTTTGGAATTGTAACTTGTTTCTCCTATTTATTAGATCATTATTTTATCATCTATAGAATCTAAACCATGGCTAAATTATCTTATATATTCAGTAAATATGTATTTATAAATATTCCATAATATTTGGAGATTATAAATGAAGTGCACCATTCATGGAGATGGTAGGTCGTACATATACATGAACGCTACGTTCATTTCTTTATTATATTAAAAAAATAAAAAATAAATGAAATATGTGTATATTATAATTATAGTATCATATATATTTTAAATATTTTATATAATTTTATTAAAACCATCCTTTATATGTTCCATGTATGGCATGAATGGGTCACATGGCTTTGAGGGGGCGGTAGCCCACACTTCCTCAAATTAAATTATCATATTTACACAACTTGGAAAGTATAAAAGTATGTTCTAAATAAAAATTAATGAACCAAAGAGACATTATAAATATAATTTATATCATATATAAATATATTTTCCATCATAATTTCCTCCATTAGAGGCGGTAAAGGAGAATTGAAAAATCATCGTTTCGTGAGGCAGTAGTTCGTCATACACAGAAACAGTTTGTTCGTTACCCATTAGATGGATGTGTGTGTTAGTGTAGGTCGAAACCTTAGCATAAAAAACTACTAGTATATTTTTTTATACTGTTTTAGTTATGTAATAATATAATAAGAAGAGTATAGGGTGTGGAGAATGGGAATGAAACTAAAAAGTTTGAGAGAAGGTGTTACCTCTTAATTGGGTAACTTCTTTTGGTTTATACCAAAAGCTTCCTTGGATTGATTTTTGACCAAGGGGGGATTATAGGTCTAGGGTAGGGATTTTTTGAGACTATTTTGGAATTTTTTTGAATGAGACAACGTGGATTTAGAGGTTTCATGAAGGGGTAGAGTGCTTCCTTTTTTATAGTGGAGGGGGAGTGGCATTCTTGTAAATAACAAATGGTATTCATTAATGGGTGGTCTAACTTAATATAAAGTGACTCTAATATGGAAAAATAATGAATTAAATTGGAATAATATTTTATTAAAATCTCCACCACACAAAAAAATGTGCATTTTAATAATTTGGTTCCTTAACTTCTATGATTCCCCTAATTTATCATTTTGGGTTTTTTTATTAAAGCATCTAGTTTTCTAATCTAATTAATTTTACTATTAATACTAAAATATTGTTAGATTTATTAGAAAATATATAACCACTGAATTATCAATATTATATCTAATTTATAAAATATAATACCAATGTGTTTTGGAAATTAATTTTAAAACAAGTGCATGTGACGAGCTAAAATGTTTCTTAAACCCGGACTGTGTTAACAAAATTTTTACAATATATGGATCAATATGTTAATTATAAAAGAATAATTGGTCCACTAATAGACCATATTTAATATTTATTAACACTTACAAATAACTTGGAAGAATATAATATTTCTATTAATTTTAAATCATTTAATAAAATTTCTTTTATTGTAAAATAACAATAATGTCTATTTTGACATTATTTATTAATTGTTAATTTCAAAAATATTAATTTAATATTTTTATTCAAATATATTAAGTTTACAGGTGTGTAACATGATATATTCATCTAAAAAAATATAATAATTCAATCAATTAACTTCACTTTTAATATTTGTATTATCATTTATTTTAGTTAATTATTAACTAAATAATCACTACATTGACATGTTTTTAGCATTTTAAGTAACTGAACCATATCTAAAAATTATTGATAAATTATTATGTTAACAATAACCCATATATGTTAAAAAATGATATTTATATCCAAAAATATGATGTTTTTTACATATCTCAATGTTTTATAAATGTTAAAGGTAAGGAAAGCTCGTTTTTGTCCTTTTCCTTACATAAACATTTATATTGGGCACTTCCATTTAATAACATCTCAATAACCCATAAATTTAAAAATAAGTGAGGATATGGTCAAATTATTGGCTTCCAGTGGATTTTGTTCAAGTTTATAGGTCATTTTGGTCCTTAATATTATGGTTTCATCCCTTATTATGACTAATTTTACCTTAATCAATGTAATTAATTTTACTAACTTTCAATAATCATTTTGGTCAAAAATTAAGTTGATCTTACTAGAACTAAATATCATACTAATTGCATATGGGTATTTCATATTTTAAAAATTCAAATCATGCAAGTGGGAAAATTAATATTAACGCTAATCCTATAGATAGGGTGAAATAACGGGTTTTTAAAGTAGAAAAAAAACGCTTAAAAGTTAGTTAAGTTTTTATATTCAATTTCAAAGTGAAATGGATTATAATGAACTTAATTATATATATAAATGTATAATTTATATAATGTGACACTATAAAAATTTAAAATATAATTTATTATTAATAATTATTTAAATTAAAAGGTTGTTTTTAACTAAATTGCAGTAATTTTCACTATTCATCAAAAAAATGATGTTTCTCAGAAAAATGAAAAAACAATCACTCAGATACCTCTCTGAGTAAAACCAACCCCTCAGATACCACTCTATCATAACATGTCTCAGAGGGACCTGACTCGTGACTACCCCAAGCCTACCTCTAATACGCCAAGGGATGGCGACTAGTATCGGGTAAACATGTTCCACAAATATGAAGCATTAGCCTAATGTAGTTGTTCACGTGCACTCATCTTCATGACCACAATAATGAAATGTAAAACAATTGAAAAAATGAATGCACACATCTAAGATCCCACAATAGAGTACAAAAGTAAAGTATTGAAAACAGAAAAGGGGCCAAGGACCATCCCAACCAAAACTGCAAAGAGTCTAACCAACTCCAATGGTGAGGACTAAGTGAATAGTATACTCCTAGTAAACACCTCGGTCTATCAAGCTCCATTTATCCTCCACCCACTCCCTATCTTCCCAAGACACCGTCAAAAGGGTCGTCATCTGCACAATACACAACACATGCATGCAAAGTTCGGGGAGGGGTGAGCAAAATAATACTCAGTAAGAAACCCCTAAAACACTAAACACAAAGCACCAATTATGGCAAGATCAATACAATATTTAAAAATCAATGTACAATAGAAACAAAACCTAGATTTACTCAGGAGAGACACCACGCCATCAGGCAGTCATAACCAACTGTCAGCCACCAAATTCTCCTCAAAGCAACACTCGTTCTAGGATAACTCACTCCATGAGCCATGCTATCATCGAAGACACTCAACAAATAGGTCTAGCTCATTGGACCCCACCCAAATAGAACATACTACACTAATAATACTTTGATACATAGATAGGGTGTCTTGCACAGAACCACTGGGGGACACTATGAACCCAATCCAGATCGACCCGCTACGTAAGGGATCATATGCTAATGATTCCACAAACCCTACTCATACGGCCTGTTAGATGGAGGATCAATGGCCTTTTAGGGAAGTTATACTGCTTCCACATACTCTGACTAGGGTTGATAGAGGATCTCACTGTAGTCTAATATAAGGACAACACAACTCTATTTGTTACTCGACCTCTAGAGGGGATCACAATATAGTGATGTGGATGTAATGTTATGCTATACCATTTAGGAAAGGACCAAAGGAATTCACTCAACCTATAATGGTCCAAACTAGGGAAAAAATAGCCCCAACCACTCTTTAAGGGAGTAAACATCATGTACCAAGGGGTACATGGTGTGTCAAGCTATCCTAAGTCCTGCATGTGTGGAAGAGCCTCACACAACATGTAGTCTTCAAATACACAGCTTGTAGAAGAGAATAAACAACGTGTAGAGACACACGGTACCCTGTTCGTGTAGCCTGGATGTGTTTGTGTTGGAGTACACAGCGTGTCGATGCCCCTGTACTCCAACTTGGGTCTGTGTACTTCTGAAGTACATGCCGAGTCAATCGGGGAGGGTCACACCTTGTGTGATAGGGTACACACATTGTGTGATCCTTAACATTTTCTAGAAGCCTAGAACTACATCCAAGGGGTCCCACATGGTGTGTAATCCATAAATACACGTTGTGTTGCTTGGGATTTTCCTGATCCTTCGGGGATTTCTTCCACGTCGATTTGTGAACCACCAGAACCTCTGATATGGATGGAACCTACAAATCAGGGTCCATCCAAGCCTCTAGTTTCTATATTTATAGATTTTAGGTTTAAAATCTACTTAAAATCTCCACCATCAATCCATACATTTTTGTGCATCAAAACTAGGTTGAACATGTACCACAAATCTGCTATGATGTCATCATCGCACCTTGATCACAACACTAATCATGAACCACACCTGTGGTATCGATCTGTTGCATCGAAGAAAGGTCACAAAATGATCTAATACTTAGTATTAATCAAACCATAGGCCAAAAGTAAGTGACCACAATTAAAATATGATGAACAGAGGGAAAAATCAATAAAAAAATAAAAGTAAATAACTAACCTCACCCGTTGTTCATTTGTCCCCGATTTGTTATTGAAAAAATAATTAATGAGGGACAAATCAGTGAACAAAAAAAATCCATCAATTTGGAATATACCAATGATGCATGTATCAATTAATGTTTGTTTAACTGATCTGAATTCATCTGGGATTAAGAAAAAGATGAAAATTATAAGAAAAAACATCTTACCTGGAGTTTGGGTCAATCCCTGATGAGGAACATATATGTTTTCATCATTGACGAGATTTTCCAACTCCACTGGTGTAATGATCCACAATCTATTTTTGATCCATTATCATCTACTAAGAATTCTCTCCTCCAACAGTGTCTAAGTATCTAAGGTTTAACAACCAAACATAATAAAATTTCCATAGTTGTATATTTAAAAAGAAGCATGTAACACCTCAACCCCAGTTACCCGGATTCGGTGCATTATTACAAAACATTAGCATGATACAAGGAATAATGTCCTGAAAGACTGATCAGTTTAGTATCCTTAGAAGTACTAGATACATTCATAAGTTTTACATTTCATCATGAAATAAAAACATCAACAACATTTTTCCCCTTTTGAACACACTTATATCCTTATCCTATCCCTGCAGGTCTACCATAAAATACTTATTCACATCCTAGGAAAAATAAACCATAGAAAGTGGTGAGATCAGATGCTCAGTAAGCATAACAATATAGCAGAAACTTTCCTAAATAAGAATAAACATTTAAGGCAATGTATAAGACTAAAACAAAATCCATTTAAACTTAATTTTCAGCATCATGTGGAAAAGATAAAATCAAATAATGTCATTTACTTATTCACATGGATAATTTACTAGTCGAATAATCACATTCAATATCAATAGTCACTTTCATAATGATGGAATGCATAATGCCATACTTCATAACCACATAGTCAAGGACTTCTGCTAAGACTACAAATAAGATTTTGTTAAGGCCTTATGCCAAGACACTAGTTCGACTCATGAGACCCACCGATTCATCGAGGAGCAATAGCGGGCTCCACCCATCACTTACTAATTCTTGTGCATTCCTCAAATAAAAAGGTTTAAACATAACATAAACATTCGTATTAAAACTAGCATACGAAATGTCAATATTTTATCCATAAACCATGAATGGTATAAAACAAACACATCCACAGTCAAATATATCACAAAACCTTCAATACAATATAGAAGATTTGTATCATAATAAATCAACTTCAAACAAGTTTAAAATATATCAAAGTTTGTTGACATAGATGAAATCAAAACTTTTTGAGAGAAATATCTCTTTCAATTTTGAAATCATTTAAAAGTCATATAATTATAAAAGAAAACAATTATTTTGAAAATTTTCTTATAAGCTTGTATGAGAAGCTTCAACGATGTAATAACAGTGGAAAATAGCCGCACTCGTCATATATGTTAAAAAAAGACATTCTTACCTTAATTTTGTTGAAAAGGTCATAAAGTACCTTGTTTGGAAAATGGCGGAAATATTCCTTTCAAAAACATATATGGTAAAATAAAGGTATAAATGATTTTATCCCATTGTCTAGTAAATAGTAAAAATTTTTTGAAATAAATTTTTAAGAAAACACCGATGTGGTTGATAAAGAGGTCCCACAAGATACTTACATAAAAACAACCTCGGATAATAAAGAGATCGTGAAATTAACCCTTACCTTGTACTTTCCTTAGTCAATGGTATGTTAACCTCCTATATAATAGTTAAAAAAAATTAATAAATTATACAGGAACTATATACATAAATATGATATCATATATGATCTTATAATATTGTTTTGTTAATAATATAATAGTAGTATCATCATTTCGGGTGTTAACTGATTCATTTTCCTTTATATTCTTGGTTACATAAGCCATGTTTTTATGGATAAGATGTATTTGATTCATATACAGAATAATATTATGTTTATAAATATTATTTTTAATCATAAAATGAAAATTATTCTTGAATGATTACGATGGGGAATGAATCTCATCACGTTCATCAAGACGGTAATTCGTACGTACGCACGAGCGACAATAACATTATATTGATGGTTAAATCGTATGTAATTGGATGGTATATCAAATATAATAAATCATTAAAATGTTATATTTATTATTTACATCAGGTATACTCATTATTATACCCATCCAAATAATGAAGTGTTTGAATAACAAACTACACCCCGACGTGGAGACGGTAAGCCGTACGTACGCACATATGGTGATTTTGTCATTCATATGATTGATAGATTAATGAATATGGTTGTACCATTTTTATAATAACATCATAGTATATATAAGATACTGGAGTTATTATTTTAGAATGGAAACAATAAAGAAAGAGGAAGTGGAAGAAGAAAAGAACTTGAAAGAGGTGATGAAATGTTTACCTCTTTTTCGGGTTCTTCCTTTTGATTTGATTGAAAGGGCGCCTTAGATTGGATTTATGACCAAAAGAATCCATCTAGGATGAAGGGAGGAAAGTTGGGAGGATATTTGAGCAGGGTTTGGCTGATCCAAATGACTTTGTAGGTGTGAAATTAAGAGAAGGAGAAGTTCCCTTTTATAAGAGAGGTGATGGTCACTTTAGGAAAATATTGAAATATTATTTTATAATAAAAATAATTTTCGGTTTCTAATGGATCCAAAATGAATTATTTAAAGTATAATGTGGGTATGGGTCAAAAATAGCTCAACCAATAGGTTTTAGACAGGTGTAGGTCATCATATTAACCTTATCTTTTTAGATTTAACTCTTAGTTAAATAGTTTGACATTTACCGTGTCTCTTTGTATTTTTATATTATATGGTTAATAAACTCACTATAACAAGCCAAGATAACCCCATGTGGTACATTATTAATATATATTACCTTATCTATGTCCTTTGGCGGAACCTTAGATTTTTAGGAATATTATATCAATTAATAATATAATATTTTTTTTAAAAACTCAATTATGTTAATTTTGACACTATTTAGTATTTGATATTTTTGAAATCCATAAAAACTTTATTACTTCGAATAAAATATATTTAACCGACCCTAACATGTCATATTAACCTAGAAAATTAGTGTAATTTATCATAAGTCTCAATTTACATTAATTTGGATATTTATAATTTCAATTATTTTAATATTTCATTAATAAGATAATTATTGCATCATCATTGTGTCATAAATAAATTAAATTATTTAATTTTTAAAAATTATAAATAAAATACCATTATGTAGGAAAACTATTCATCTTAATAATAAATATTTATAGTTGAATTTATTTTGTGTATAACCCTATATTAAAAATGGTTTAGTTATTAAACATTGAATTTGACTCTTTTAACTCTTCTTTAAATAAAATAATAATAAATGTCCTAATCCAATCCAAGTGGACCAAAGATGATCATATTTTATTCCTAAGGTTTTTTTGGTCTAATTATATTTATCCAATAGAATTAAGACATGTGTTAAGGTAATTATGATATCATATTTACCCTTAATTACCCTATTTTACTTTTAACCGTGGTAAATAAAAGTCAAAAGTTACTATTCGCCAAAAATTATTTTGAACTTATTGAACCAAATTTTATTTACTAATATTAACTGTGTCTCTCATATTTTTGAAATTCAACTCATTTAAGCGGTAAAATTAAGTTTTAAGCAAATTTGCAAATGCTCCTAAGAGGTGGATAAAGGACGGTAAAAAGTTCAATAAAATTTTTATATATCTAAACTTATTATAAAATGACTCCAATGAATTAAATTGAATGTATATAGGTATTATGTATCTATTTTGACCTAAAATTAATTTAAATAAAATAAATAATTATTTAAATAAAAAGTCAGTTTTAAACAATAACTTAATGTTTTTCACTATTCATCATAAATTGAATGTTTTCATAAAAATACCAAAATTTAACCTAAGCTAATTTCAATATTATGAATCCAAAAATGAAGTCCATTTTGAAAGATAAAATTTATAAAATTTCAAAAATTGGGTATTACTATTCATAACGGATAGTTCGATTGGTCGTGATGTGTTAAAACTCCAAGTTGCGTACAATGCAAGCTATTGAATTATTCAAAGGGAAACGTACCATGGAAGCTTGGGGTGTTAAAAAGAATTTCACCATGCTGAACAAAATAAAATAAATTCTTATGTTAATTTATTTTATTAATATCATGCCTATGGAAACTTTTTCAGAAACGACCCGCTCCGACCAAGGTTAAGTTGCGCCTAGCATAAAACCGTCATTCGGAACTCAATGATTCCCTCTGATTTCCATTTTAAACACTCATCCATGAGTTATTCCACATTTTATGGAAAAAGGAACATGTGTTCTATTGAATATATTTAATATATTTCGAAACATTTATTTTGGGCACACCGGAGCTCGGAATCGCAATTCGTCTCAACACCTGTTCTTGAAAATAATTCATATAATATTTAAAAATAATACACAGAAAATCCGAGATGTTTGAAAAATGATTGCATCTTATATTATGTTGAAAATGAGTTGTTATTTAGTTGTCGAGCATGTGGTCAATCGAGGTACAAAGAGGCTCAACAAGGGATGTCTGGAGTATTTCCTATTAATGTTTTAAGGTATTTTTAGCTGCCACTCAGATTGCAGTGTTTATTTATTTCAAAAAACATTGTGTTGTTGATGTCAGGGCACAAAACCAATATTTCATCCGATAAAAGATTAAATCGTTATTGTGATGTTGATTCATCGATTTTTTTACTAGGTACATTAATATTTTTCTTCAGAAGCCCATAACATGTTCTTGGTATCAGTTCTTGATTGACGTGTGAATGTTTTTATGGTACGGCTGCATGGATGGCGTCCAACTCAAAGGGAGCTTGTGTATAGTCAACATCATTAATTGCACAGTATGAGGAGCAGTTGCGAGCTTAGATTATGCTTATAAACACAATGCGTAGGGAGCATGAAGAGCTCTATCAACAACAACATCAGTAGGAGGATGCGATGTGATGATGGAAGGAGCAACAACATGATCAAATGATGGAGTATATGAAACAGTTGGCTCAGGGTGTAAGGATAAAGTCCCCTCCCCCTCCTCTTCTAGACGACCCTCCCCTCCCTTGAGAATACCCTCCACCTCCATAGTAATTGATAAATTATGCATACATTTATTATGTTATAACTTGAATGAAAATATTTTGTATAATATTTTTATTATTTTAGATGTTTAAATTTTCATATATTATTTTTTTTAAATTATATTGATGTTTTTATATTTTTTATATTTTTTATTTTTCAATTATTTTTTATTTTTAAAACTATTTACGATTGGACTACAACCCATCACAATTACTTATTTGTGATGTGTCTTGTGCCCCGTCACAAATACTTATTTTTCAACGAGTCTCATGGACGGTCACAAATAGTTCATTAAATAAACTCGAATGAACTATTTGCGATGGGCCACCCTCCTGTCGCAAAAGATAGTTTTTTTTATGCGATCCAACATAAAAGCTACCTTTTGTGACGCCTTTTTCGATGACGAGAAATTTGGGTTGGGTACTTCTTGCAAATATCCCTTCACAAATACATCATTTTCTAGTTGTTCCATAACCCCTCATTTTATAAAAACGATGCACTATGCAAATTATTCAGGAAATAGTTCAACAAAAATATGTGAAATTCCATAACAAGCTTATCAAGATAATCAAATTCCTCCACACGATTCTCGTTCTTGAATCATCTCATTGTAGTATATTATTTAATAAGAATGCATCATTCATCCAATTATAATAACTGAAATCTGATCATTTTTCCATGCATATTCCATAAAAAATATCTTATATTTCCCACCACTATAAAATAATAATTGAGTTTCATACTACTGGACACAGGCCGCCGCCAATGGTGCTCGCTAAAGGAAGAAATAGAGACCACTTCAGTCAGTGTTCTAAAATAAAATTCCTCAGCCCCCACCCCAAATCCCTTGCATCTCCCTTTCCCTAAGCCCGCCGCCGCCACTGTCGTAGCATAGATTCCTGCCCCCATCCTTCCCCCGATCCTCCAACCATTCTTGCGCCCCCAACACCTCCCCTGATCGCGCACCCTCTTCCTCTCCCTCTGCCCTCGTTGTTGCCAACGATCTGTAGATCCCGCGCGCTGCCACCAATCTGCAGATTCAGATTCTCATTCACGGCTCCCCCCTCCACCCCATCTACGGACCTCACCCTTTATATCCCTAATTCCCTATCTTCTGCCCCCTCCCCTCCTCCGATCCTGACTCTGCTTGTGCCTCAGCTCCCTCAGAGGTGGATTATTCTTCTTACTGCTGAACTATATTATGTAAATAAAACTCCACTTTGTAGATCAATTCATCACTGATTTTCATCCTTTTTTACTATGTTTTACACTATCTAATTCATTTTAGTAAGTGTTCAGCAACTATGTGTTAATATGAAAGGATGTTTATTTGATCCTTTACTATCTTCATACGCAATTAGTGCATATTTCAGGCCAAGATCACCATCATCGGTTTATATTGTGGAGCATGACACTAAGGGGGACTATTTTATCTTTTTATTTCTTGAAATTTTTATGTTAATTATCTAGGATAGTGGTAGCATCGTGTATTCTTGTATATGGCCTTTTTTAAATAATGCTTGGTTGGTGTATATGATGTTGCAGAGTCAAGGATATTATTTCCTCTAGATTTCTTGGGGGTTTGACTTTGGTGTACTTGATGTGTAATTATCTTGGCTTAGTGTTGTTCTACTTTGATGAGGTAGGGGATTTCTAGCATTCATTTTTCTAAAATTAATTGTTTTTTATTTGCTGTGGGATTTATCTAAGTCCCCAAATTGTGCCTTAAATACTTGGTTTGTTAGCCCCTTGAATTGAATGACTTAAACTATCGCCATTCTTCCTCAATTGTAAAACCCTTTTCTTGAATTCTTGGTGTTTCCAACATTATCTTGATTGAAACCCACCCTATTGTTCCATGAAACCAATTCATTATACATATTCAACCTTTGATAACCCACCCGCACCGTGATGCCTTTCGAGATGGTAAGTACAACACTATTTCCCCATGCTTGGTGTTATAAATGTATGTCCCAGGGGAAGGGTTTTTCTAATCTTGTGCCTTCCTTTCAATAACTCCCTCTTAAAACCTGATATTGTGGAGATATTTTATTGTTGTAGGGGTTATTATTATCGTATGCTTTCACTCTTTACTCGGCCTCGGTGTGGTGGAGATTTTATCCTGGGGGAAGGGGATGGGGATGGTTGTGTGGTTTCTTTTTTTATGGTTGCCTTCTTTATCATGCTATCTAATTGTTTTTTTTAATTTTCTACTTAGGCACACTATTACATGTATATGGTTTCTATGGAAACTAATTTTTAAGTGTCTTATATAGGGTTGTGAAACTGTTATGGTAGGTGAACAAGTTGGATAAACTTATTTATTTTCATCTAATATGCTTGTATAATTCTGCCATTATGCTTCTTCTTTGTTATAGATAATTTGAAAGAATAAATATGAAATATTGGAAAAAGGTTTGATCATGTAACCTGGAATTGAAGTTAAGAAAGAATAAATTTCATTTATTTAATGTTTGTAGAATTTTTTTGTTTCAAAAATAATTAGTTATCTATCTCCTTGAAGGATGATTTCTAGTGGTAAGGTAGTTTAAGATTAGAGGTTTGATATTTATTCTCTCTCTATGACATTGTATGGTGTGTTATGTGACTATTTCTTCCCTTTTTGTCTATTTTTCCATTTTTAATCTTATTACATGTTTATATGATTTAGGTGTTAGTACCCCTTGTTTTGTGGTTTTCCATTTTTGTCTTTGTGCTTTGTTTTTCTCTATTTATTTTGTGATCTTGAACCACCAATAATGGAGATATAATCTAGGTTTCAAGGTTGCTGAAGAATGCTAGATATTTTCATATTGAAAACCTATGGAAATGTGACATTCATTTTATCATTGGCTTGATCATTGTGATTTTGGTGGGATGATATCAGGATGTTGGATTTGAAGGAAGATCAAGAATGTAAACTGCATGCTTTGGTCATTAGTTTTTGACGTTATATATCTGGTTTTCTATTTTGTGTTTTTTTATTTTTTGGTTTTATTTACATACATTAGTATGATGTTTATTATTACTGGTTGACACGTTTACATGTTTATTTACATACTTCTTATATTAGTTCCCCGTTCCCAATTTTTTCCATTGAAGCCTTCCTATTCATTATTATTACCCTAATGAAATGTAACCTAATAAACACATACTTACCAGTTATGGAAAACATGATTTTTAGACAAGTGAACCGAGCTTTGGTCATCCCAATAAATAGTGAAATATGAAAACCCTTGTTCTCACATTGCATCTTTAATCTATAAATCTTACTTAAAATCTTTAGTTAACTCTATATGTTTTACTTTTCTTTTAGATAATGGAACTCTAAATTTCATGTTATATTTCTATGTTTTTAATCCTACACATCCCATAAAAACAAAAAATTTCACCAATATCTTAATGTCTATCTTTGTTACAGTCAAAATATATAAGCTACTGAATATTAACATTTGAAAATTTACCAAAATTAAAAACTATAAGTAGTAAATACATTTCTCTTTATCCACTTAAAATCATTCTAATGGGATTTTCCATAAACTTACTCACCTTATCAAATTAAATATTTACAGCTCATGTGAGAAAAAGGATCGAGGTGGTCTAAACTTGTGAATCCTAGAGGCATCACCACAAACCACATCATTACAACTAGATGTAGGGATTTGAGATCAGTGAAAACACGCAGAGGGTCCGCCAATCTACCTTCGAAAATCAAGACATCTACTTCTTTGTTTCCCTTAAGTGACCTGCATTTTCTAATGTGATAAATCACAGACTAGTGTAAAGTTGTCGCCCCCTAGGTGATCATGATAAAATCATTCCCAACCTCAACAATACAAAGATTATATATCTATCATAACAAAAGCCCTTTCAATATCACTCTCACTTCATTATGTAGAGAATTTTAAGCACCATATAGAGGAGTTATTCTTCCTTCTAGACTGTCTTCTTAGATTTTCATGGGTTCTTGTTTCAAGAACCCACATTATAAAATGTTTCAAAAACTCAAGTAAATTTTCCACCATTCTATATATATTTTGAATACCAAATTTATTAAATCTATGTTCTTTTATCTTTTCTAATAAGGTTAGAAATTTATTTATCAAATTTTATTATTTATTTTTAATTTCTGAAACCTGTATTATGTAATTGTAGAATCTCTGATTTATATATATGATTTTTTTGTTGAATAAGGAAACTTTTATTATTTAGGGGTCTATTTGGTTGGTTCTTTAATTCTAAAAGGCATTTTTTATTTGTGTAAAGATTATTTTCAATATGTTTCTATATCTTGATGGTTATGAATCCAAAAATATGACATTTCATTGCATCTTCAAGGTTTTTGGTCTATTTAATTGCTCATAATAGATTGTAACTTTGTTTTTTTAACCATTTGTGATTTGATTATTTAATTTTTCTATAAATGATAGAATTTAGGTTTATATTTATTCTTTAACGATTTTTAGGTGAGACTAGTCTTGAACCTGTTGCAAGGATAGAGCATACGTAAATTTGATATAATCCAAAAACAATCGTATTTTTCTCCCTTTTCTGTATATGTGAGTTGGCAAGTTGAATTCTAATAACATGTTTATTTAAACATATGGTTTTACCTGTAGGTCACTATCAGATTATCCATTGCTTCATTAAGGGTGTTAATATTCTTCTTGACTACAACTCCGAAGCTATGATACTTCTCACTTCCTGCAACTCTTGATTTTGTTTATTCTACTATTCATCGATGGGTTATACATATGAAATATGTATACGGTTTCTTAAGTACATTTATAATGAATATGTGCTTTATATCTAATTGCACACTTGAAATGGAGAGTTTTACACTTGAAACTAGATATATAGACAATTGATAACTGCTTGTAGTTTGATTGTTGCATCTCTAGTCTCATATGGATCAATGTTGATGATATGTGTTTTTGTTGGCAACACTAATCATAGAATTTCTATTTTATCGAGTATATTAGCTAGAATTTGTTTGAAAAAAATATTATTTTTATCTTATACTGGCAATTGGGTGATGGTGTGTATGAAATGACATCTTGATTTGACCAATTATGAATTTAAACTCTTTGTTGGGAAATGATGTGAATTCATTCAACATGTCACTTATGTCTAAATGTAGTCGTTGCTTACTCATTTAGTGTGATATTATATAGGTATCCATTTTTTTCACCATTAGTGATGAGAGTTATTTTCTTGGAACCTCTGTTGCTAGTTTGGTATATGGTTCTATGTATACGAGCTTCTTCTTTTCATTAATGTGAATGTTCAAGATTTTTTTTGCATGAAGCTTTAACATTATAAGGAGTTTAGAGACCATAAAAGCTAGAAATATTGATATATCGACATTCTTGTGAGTCAAAATCATGGGATGATGTGATTTGTTTTGTTATATTTATGAGTAGAGGTTTTTAATGGTTTTTTGTTGGTAGATGAATGATTTATGAAATTTTTTCCTTGGAACCTCTGTTCCCTTCATTATCATGAAATCTCTTTGCTTGTTTTAATTTGATACTTATGCACACTATTAACTATATATGGTTGTTGTGGAAATTAATTATTAGGTGTCCTAGAAAGGGTTGTGAAACTGTTATGGTAGGTGAATAAGTTGGATAGTCCTATTTATTTTCATTAAATACACTTTCTGAATTCTGCTCTTACGCTGCTATGTTATAAATATTTTGAAGGAATTAATATAAAATATTGGAAAAAGGGATGATCTTGTAAATTTAAATTAATGATAAGCATGAATAAATTTATATTATTTAATGTTTTTAGAAATTGTTTGTTTCTAAAAAAATTGGTTAGTGGTCTCCTTGATGATGTCTAGTAGTAAGGTAGTTAATGATTAGAGGTATGATATTTATTCTCTATTCCTGTGAATTTGGATGGTGTGTTATGTGACTTTCTTCTCTTATTGTTCATTCTGCCATTTTGTTAATCTTTTTACTTGATTATATGTTTTAGGTGTTAGTACCCCTCATTGTAAGATAACTTCTAACCTAACCCTTCTCCACACACTACTTTGGGGAAGATCACCCACAGTTTATAGATGTGAACGTCTACCAAAGAAGGGCATGTAGGTCCATTATGTTCAACAATAGTTGAATCATCTTGTTCTAGGTAGATGCTTTGTTAATCCTCATTACCGCCCCAAAAATATATATTGTGAATTATTCTATAAAAAACATAGTCACGCTTCCAAAATAAATCTAAAACTCCTTCCCAATTTTATGAAATTGAATACCTTTCAATCTTCACAAAAATCTCGTTGTTTCATAACTATCCTCTTATACTCCTTGGAATACTAGTCTTACTGATAGTGTTGGGTTCCACCATTCATTGATGTGCAAGAATATTTAAAGAACAATAGAGTCATCCTTCTCTTCCTTATATTCTCCTTTTATGAGAGAAAAAATACTTTATATGAGATTTTTATTTCCACATAATTTTTAATATGGAATTCTCATAATTTTTAATCTATAAAGATTCTACTTTTACTGGTCAACATGTAAAAATATTAATATATGAATCACCCTCCATTGATTGATATGATGTCTGCTTGAGAATAACTTCCTACATAAACTCTCATAAACTCCATGATCTCTAAAATTCTTGTCGATCTCCATGCATATAACTTTTTATGGTTTGTCTTTATTGTTCATTGCACTGTGATATTGATTTATCATTTAAAAAACTTAAGTCATTATAACTCCATTTAAATTAGCTTGAATTATGCTTGAAATTTAAAGAACATGATATTAGGATCATTTGAAATTGGTTCAAGAATTATCTAAATTGTCGAGGACTTCTCCATTTATCAATTCACAGTCACTACAACATAACCACCATTGCAACGATGTGTTCTGTACTTCTCCAGGAAAAATGCCCAGCCAAATGCATTTATCTCGATAACACACCATGGTGGGTCTCCCTTTAAAGAGAAACACACTTTGAAATGATTGGAACCATTTTCACTGGTCATTGTCAATATTCTTCTAGTAAAAACACGATGCTTACCATGCCCATCAATATGCCTTTGGTGAGGGTGCCATGATGTGGGGGTGCTACAACATGCAGTTCAACTTATCTCATGAAATTCCACCATGACCATCTCTATTTCATGGTTGTCTTCTCATTTCATACTAGTATACACCCAATACCAAAACAGTGAGATCCATGGTGTGGTCAATCTCGACCGATTATTTTAGATTCATCTTGAATGTATTAAACTCACCATGACTAGATCCCCTCCTGAATTAGGGCTCATCATTTTTCATGGGAAATCTCACAAACCACCACCAAGTAAAATGGTGTGGTGATCTCTTACGTACTATTTTTTCTCGAGATCATCCACAATCCTTTGACTGTGGATACAATTAACTCTACGCCCAATGAAACTTCTAATGCTTAATGAAAACATCTTCTTTAGTGAGGTTTTCTCTATCCTTTATGGATGTGTAGTAAAATTCATAGAATAGATTTACACATGTCATCCATTACATTTACACAGCTCAAGGAATCATGCCAATAGCCTTACAGATCTTTCATATTATAGAGTTACATTTATATAACGTCTTGATTTAACATTTGACCCTTACATAGGTAATCCATTTGGTTATTTTTTTACCTCTTTATGCCAGCCCCCTTAATATGAGACAACCCTTATGAAAATCAACCTTTACCTTAACATAATATTCTCCATCACATGATCTAAGACATGTGTACATTTCAACATCACGATGTTCATGGCACCTAGGCACTACGATGTGGTTGGACTCCACCAACCTTCTTCCATTAGCTCCACTTTGACGACTTCCAAACTTCTTTCCTTTGGTTCCTACACCTCCAATCAATAAAAACCAACTTTTTGTTGAGAAAAAATCTAACACAACAACTTTCAGACCCAACTTTGACCATCTCAAACATGTATAGTTAAAAAAGAACTTTGGGTGATGTTAAAAATATTTTCAAATCACCACTTCACATTCTTTAATAGATTCCATTAATTATAACATCCATTTTGTACAAATATTTACCTATATTTTCAAAAAATACAATACCAACTCGTAGAGTTTAAACGGGTTGTTAAAAACCAAGCTTTCCATTTATGTATTTGTGTTTTATTTTTCTTTATTCATTTGGTGATTTTGAACCTCCAATAATGGAGATCTGACCTGCATTTCCAGGTTGATGGGGCATGCTATAAATTTTCATTGCTACTGTCTGTGGACAAGTGACAATCATTTTACCACTGGCTTGGTTATTGTGATTTTGATGGGATGATGTCATGATGTTGCATTTGAGGGAAGATCAAGATTGGAAAATACATGATTTGTTCAATATTTTTTGATGTTATATATGTGGTTTTGCTTTTGTTATTCACCATGACAACATGGCGTTAGTAATACTGTGAAAGAAATAGAATGATAATATGGAATTACCTTGGGATGGATTTGGTATTTTTAGAGGAATTAGGTAGGGTAAGCAGTGATTTGTCGAGGATGAATATGTATTTACCAAGAAAAACGAATTGGATGAAGAATATGTATTTTTCGATGAAAATTTGAAATGGTATGTGGGTATTTGGGAGGAAGAAATATTAGAGGATGCATGAGGATGAGGGAACCTTGAGAGGTGGAAATGTATGTGTTAATGGCTTTGGTAGAGCCACATGTCCTTGGAAGGAACACTATTTAATACAAGAAGTGATATCCAAAGAGATGGTAAATTCCCCAGCTGAATAAACATCATAAAAAAATGAAGGATAAGAGCACGAGTCACCATATCATTCAAAGAAACCCCACCATCACGAATGACGAGAAAGGAGATATTATTCTTATGTAGTCTCACAAAATCCTTTTGGTGGAAGTAAATCATATTGGAATCACCTTCTTTAACATGGGAAACATGCGCACGCATTGACCACAAGTATTTCTTAATTTTAGGGTCGCATCCAAATCTTCTTCTAGGGTTGAAATTGTGGATAACACTACATCTGAGGTGGGTGAGAGTAGTGTTCATTTATCCCACATTCAATGGAATCTCATTGGATTTTAGGGTGGTGTATTGTATTATCACTTTATATTTTTATCATAGAAGCCATAAGAAAGATTTTATTCTTGACATTAGACAACCACAATGTCCGAAGAGAATAGATCATCCCCTCAAAATCCACCTCACTATTCCAAAAACATTCAACCCTAAAGATAGTCTCATATCTAGGGTTTATGGACCTTGAAAAATTGTTAATGGAGATGGGGGAAGTGATCTGATACAGTGAGAGAAATATAAGACACCGAGGTAAACATAAATAGGCTGATCCATTCGATCGAACATAAAAATCTGTACAAATACTCTCCTATGAGTGTACATTCTTCCCTTGAAAGTAGGTAAAAGTATTGACTGTGTGTCCAAGATAAGAAATACCTATAGTCTAGACTGCTTGTAGTAAATTGAGCATCAAATAACATGACCTTCTATCACCCCCTCTCTTTTCATTCTGGTACATTATATCATCAATGTCCCAACCTATTATAAGAGCCCAAGTTGAATGTACTACAATGACTTGAGAATCTATCAAGACAATCATTTATCCTTCTATGAAAGACACTCATATAAACCAAAAAAATGCATGTAATGGCATCATGATGTTGAATATAGGAAACAATGTGATTCAAAAAGAAACTCTTGAACTTGAAATCCATATCCTCCATTCATAGTAGACACAAAGCACAAGTGACCGTTTCAGGAAACCAAAAGTCACCCATGGAAAAAAATAATTGTCGTAAAATTGGACATTTCATTAATATACAATATGTTTTTAGAAATAAAACCATATCAGGACCACTTTCATACTAACGTTAGAGCGTCTATACTATAGTGGGTTGCCAAGCCCACGATGGTTAATGCTTAATATTTTCATTGGGATGGGAGGGTCTGGATCACCCGGGCCTCTTCTTCTATATAATCAATAATGGATCCATCCCCCACTATTTTAGACCTTCTAGAGTAAATCAATATCATTTGAGCCTCTATAATTATTTTAGAGTAGCTGGGCCCCACTACAAAAATATCAGTATTGAGATACCTTCGACCTATCATCCTCTCTATCTGATTCGTTTTCAGGATATCCCTTATAGTTTCATTATGATTCACACCTGACTTGGAGGAGAAAAAATGAGGATCAAAACTTAGAGCAACCACTTGGCCAAGAGTGTCAGAACATATCCTTTTTAGAATAGAAGGAATTATTGGGTTACCCTTAATAGTTGTAGGAAAGAATGTCACATTATTGGCGATCGCTGTGGGAAATTTAACATGGTCATTAAAAAGTCTTCCTGAAACCACTATAAACAATTTGGGAAGCTGGAATCTCTTAATCCTATAGACTCATATGAATTTTTTGGTCTAAAATAATTTGATAGTCCCGAACTAATGAATTTATTTTGATCAGGAACATATTTCATTCATACAACCTTAGCAAGTTTATCTATATCCCTTTGTCTCTTCACCTCCTTTACAAAACATCTCCAATAGTTTTTACTAAATTCATAGACTATACTACATGAAAATATTAACCTCCCCATCCACCACTATAGGGACACAATATTTCACTATATGACTAATGCATCCATAGAAGAATCCAAATATAGGTAGTTTTTCATATACAATTGAGGTAAAATCATTTGAGTATTCCATAAAAATGAAAGTGGCCGTCAGAAGTGGTTGCGTGATGTTAACCAGAACCTTGATCTACACAAACAAAATCCAAATAATGCGATATAAGTGATACCACTCCACCCATTCCCTAATTCATCCTCCAATATCCTACATAATTCATTTTAATATTTTTTAAAATGGGATGACTAAAATTCAAACATAAAATAGTGATTTGGAGAAATTGATATTATAATCATATCCACAATCTCTTAGATCCTCCATTAGAATGAGATAATTATAAAAAAGGTCATAGTTTCCAAAGAATCCCTTTTAATTTATCATTTTAATTGATGAATTCAAAGATTAAGTGACCGTATCCAATTTTCCTTATTTAAAAGTTATCCTCCAGATGCTACATAATGTCTTTGGATGACTAAGTTCATATTATGTCAAAAGGAACATAAAACATGGAATCCTTATTTTATTCTTCATAATGATCTCTTAAAAGTACATGGGATAACCTAGGGGATACATAAATTAACGTGTGAGCTAAAAAACTCTTTAAGGGAACAAACATGACTAGGAAACATAACATGTGAGTCCAAAGTGTCACATTATATCATAAAAGAGAGGGATCATGAGGAATCACATAGATGGGTAACATAAAGAACATGGTATAATAAGATTATGGAGTCATAGGAAATGTGGAAGAAACATATAACATGATAAGAACATGATTTAAGGTTAATTTCTTATATAATATCACATTGTGGACAATGCCCCAAAATGGATTAGGATTACTTCCTAATCTCATACATGACACCTCATGAGATTGAAGATTTACCCAATGTATTGGAGTACTATATGAGTTCACCCATAATAAAATTTTCATGATATATGTGTTCCACGTAAAGGATTTAATCCCAATGCATAACATAATAATTACCCATGGAATGAAAAATGGTTGAATAATCTTGTTACAAATCATATCCAATGTAAATTTCAGAATGGAGGTAATTGAAAAATGATCATAAAGAAAGTATTTCCCCATAGAAGTAATGGATAATAAGCTAGGTATATATGTGAGATACATATATATAGAATTTAAAATAATTATATAACATTAAAGGGAGAGATAAAGTGTGTTAGAGAGAGAAAGATTGGAATTTGTGGTTTGGAGAGATCCCTTATCTCGAGCCTAATTTGCAATGTATGTTATTTATCTTCCTAAATAATAAAATTATGTAAATTATTTACTCCCTTAAGAACATATTTCATTCTTATTATTACTTTTATTTTATTTTTCACTATTCCTTATTAAAATACAAAACCAATTAATTTTATGTCAAACATTTTAAAAATAAACGACTTATATGTCCAAAATCAGATCGGTAATTTGACAATCGTCAAAAAGATTATTATTTAATCATACCAAGGATAGTAATAATGAAATAATTATAATTTTTAAACTTAAATTTTTCTATTTAATCTAACTATTAATTATGGTTATGATAAAATATCTACGTTACAATCAACAAAACAGTATGTCGTATGTACGCATGAGTAACATTTCTATTTTTCGATGATCATGATAGAAAGAAGATAAGTATTATTTTATTATTATTTTCTAATAATAATATCTTAACTAACATATTGTTTCTTTTTTTAAATACCCTTTCATATACCCCCCATGTGATTCCGCAATAAAAGCAAATCACATCGCTTCGCAAGGTGATAGTCCTCTGTTAACATGAAGGACTTTATCATTTATTCAATTGAATATATGGTAAGAAAATATATGATATTTTTATTTTCCATATTTATTATGTCATTAATATCATTTATCAAAATAAAATAAATCTTTATTACTATCCATATAACATGTAAGTGAAAAATGAAACACATCGCTTCATGAGGCGATGATCCACCTTACACATGAGCGATATTATCATATTCCTTATGGAATGGAATGTAAGAATGTGTAGTTTAAATTATAATTAAATATGTATAATTATAGAATTAATATCATATTTAAACACTAATAAATCATTATTTCCATCCATGATAAGCAGTGATGCAAAACAAATTACATTGATTTGCGAGGAAGTAACCCTTCGTACACAAGATCAACAATAATGTATCCCATTTAAGGGATGATGAGATGGATGTAATTCATTCCCTTAACATAAAAACGTCTAATTATATGTTACTTTGGATATTATATCATCATTATTTAAGAAGATATTATGTAGGTGAAATAAGAAATTTAACAAAACGATTGTTCAAGGACATTACCTCTTCTTCGAACAACTTCTTTATATTTTCAAGAAAATCCATACTAGGTTAGATTTATGATTAGATTATAGTCATTGAGAATGAGGGTAGATAATCATGGAATCTATTTGGATAGGTATTTGAAAATCTAATGGGTTTTGTAAGTGTGTAACTGAGAGGAGAGAGAGTTTCCTTTTATAAGTGGAGGAGGGGACACATCCGTAATTTTTGAAAATAATGAAATAAAGTAATGATTTTATCTTTCAAAAAGGATCCTAAATGGACCATTATAGAACCTTAGAGGATATTATGTCAATTTATTACCATGAAATAGTAATTAGATACGTTTTAGATCATTTTTAACAATTATATTGTTATTTTAAATCCCCGATAAACCCATTTTTACGTCAAATATGGTAAATAATTTTTATTATTTTCATTATTAATTATTGTTAAAATTTACGATGAACTTATTAGATAATAAAAATTATGATGATTCCAAATATGTAATCCATTTTTCGACACTCATCTTACAGATGTGGAAAAATTTAATTTAAAAATAAACCTGTATACGTGACAAAAAAACAGGTTTTCAAGAAATGCATTTTTTAAGAAAAGATAATCTCATATTATCTACATTACAAGTAATCATAATTAATTGGATATAAATTAGTATATATATATATATATAATCTATGAATTTAATGTAAATACTTTTCTCAGTAGGTGTTATTTCAATTATTTAAATATGGAGAAACATTATGCACTTTAAAGCAGTTTTTAGAATAAAAGTGTTTTAAACCCAAAAAAAAACTATTACTAAAATGTAGTATAAAGATGATTTAAATTAAATTAATTGGATTAGGTAAAAATAAATAATAATTATTATAATTTGACAGAAAATTTATAAAAGAAATGTGGATTATTTTTTAAAAAACAGATCACACTTTTATAAAAAAAATTATTTTCACTTTCGTAGAAAAATTAAAATTTTCCAAAAAGCCTAAAATTTTTCTATAAGTTAATGTTGATATAATTATTTTAGAAATTATGCTTATTTTATCTGTAAAATTTATAAATCCTACAAAAAATTAATTATAGTATTTTTTAATTAATAAAATTAAAAATCATTTTTAGAATAAATTTTTTTATTAAAAAAACGAGAACATATTCTTCTATGTTTAAAAATACATTTATATTGGGTATTGTCTATATATATATTCCATAAAAGAGTTAATAATATTCATACTTTCCATTTTAATAACTAGTTCATAATGGTCTTATTTAAACAACAAAGGTTCATTTCTGTTCGGTGTTTCATGTTTCATAAGCTATTAAACATAGTTTTCTCTATTAAAAAAAGGTTATTTCATTATCCCCCCCATAAAGAATTTCACACTTGAAATTTTCTATCACCCGCAAAGGTGAAAACAAGTGATGGTGTTTCTGCTTTATCTCCACTTCTAGTTCCCATTTTTCTTTAAACTTATGGTTTCTCCATTAAACATTGGCCAGGTGAGTTATCTTATTTCATAGAACTTTGTCTCTATAATCTAATATATTTACAGGATGATACACATATGAAAGGTATTTTACCAATGGTATCACTACTAAATTTAGTACATGTGGGGGTTCTCGTATGTACTTTTTTAAGAGGAATACGTGGAACACATCATGTACTATAGGTATGATAGGCGGGAGTGAGAATTGGTCGACCACCACTTTGATGCAATCAAAGATCTCATTGGGGCTGATGTATCTAGGAGTAAGCATTAAATTTTTCCCAAACCTCATGACTATCTTCTATGGGGATATATAGAGGAACAACTTATCTCTAACATAAAAATAACGGTCTCACTAATGATTATCTACATGGAACTTCTTTCAAATTCTCACGGATTTCATGTGACACTTAATGGTTTGAAACTTCTATATCATGTCATGGAAAATATCATGTCTGATCAGAATCCACTCTCTAATGTCATCTCAGAATGTCAAAGTTCAACACTACATCCCATACAAAGCCTAATGTGGATCCATATGAATGCTCCGATGGAAGCTGTTATTATATGAGAACTTTATAAAGTGAAGGTGTTAATTGTAACATACATGTAAATCAATTGAGCATGAGGGAAATATTAAAACATCCAATATGTATGTTACAATTTGACACATTTCATATGGCTTCATATGAATGCTACGATGGAAGTTGTATACCCAATGCTTTGTGAAGGCTTCTCTAGAACTATTAGGTAATCCTAAGATCTAAATTAGATAATATGGAGAGTGTAACTCCATGCAATTTTAAAAAATCCAATATGTATATCATAGTGAGTTGGTCAAGAGGGAAATATTCATTGATAGAAATGAAATGTGTCAAATTTTTAAAGTGATCGACTACCACACAAATGACATTATTACCCTTAGTTATCCTAGGGAGACTTAGGATTAATTCATGGATTATGATTTCTTATTTCCATACCAGTATGGGAAAATGTTGAATTATAAAATTGCAATTATATTTTTCATCATACTTTCTAGTATACCAAGCATTGGGACACTAATTCCAAAATCTCTCTCTTCATTTTTCCCACCACATGTTTTGCTTCATATCTCTATACATCATAGTTATTCCCATATTAATAGAGAAGGATGATCTATATGCATCATCCATAATCTCCCTCTTCAACTCTGGTGTTTATGGGACACATATCTGGTTTCCAAACATTATAACCCCATATTTTGAAAAGTTGAACACCAGAGTATTTACTACCTTTTTCTATAACACCTAGTCATCATTCTAGTCCTCCTTGACCATATCATGAATGTATGGATGAAAAAATATTTTTGAAAGGTAGGATGTATATCCTTTAACTATTCATCATATCGTATTCCATCGTGCCACTCATCTGGAAGAGAAGCTACCAAAAACATCTAGATAAAAACATGACCGACAATAACAACTATGGTGTCAACCCCACGATGCGTCAAAACAATGGAAACCCCTAGGGATAACCAAAACCTAGAAAAACACAGGCACATGCTCTCACATGTTGATAGTTTTTATTAGAAATTTAATTTAACCTTGCAGATGTTCTAAAAAACTAATGATTTGGATGATATTAGGATGGGGTGGTTACCCTAGGTTTTACATTTTGTATGTATTATGAGTTTTTTGAGTTTTATTACAATCCTAAATTTAAATAATTAATTATTTTAAAATGTTCATGAATGTGAGTTTTAGATTTTAAATAAAATGTGTATTTTTCTGGAAAGTTGAATTTGGAAAATCCATCAAAACAAATCATTGGTACTAAATTTCATCATTTACCTCAATGTCAAAATTTGTTATGTTTTTGAGAGAATTGAATTTTTAATCATTTTATTAAATTAATTTAAATATATATTTAATTAATAAATTCATATGAAACATGTTTACTCATGTATTCTACAAAATAAGCTCTGATTTGTATAACATTTGTGTCAAGCTTCTCAGGATGTCATGTTCTATTGAACACTAATGTTAGTTTATTTTAGGTTCTTAGCCAAACCCTAGACCATTCCATGTGTATATTGATAAATTGACCAAGAGCCTCAATAGATCCCATTTTGGCACATGATTTGAGGTATATATATTAGAAGAAGATAGGGAGAGCAAAGGCAGCTCCCTCGAGGAAGGTTTACCCCAAATATCTCAATCAATTTCATGTAAAATGTTTTTAATCATGTTGATTACAACATATAAGAATCAATTAGTTACCATATTGATTTCAATTCATCAATTATTAATAATTTCAATATTTGTACCAAAATTTTCATTATGTGGATATATTAATTCCCAACTATGTTTATATATGATGAAAAGTGTTCTGGTTATATAGATATTTCCAATCGATATCTCACATCCATATATTATATTTAGTGCACCATTCAACAAGCATTGTCTTGCCTAAAACATGTCCAGTCATCGATGCTCATCCATCAAGATAATAAGAAGGATCACCTTTACTCATAGTGAAGCAGCTACGGAGTTGTGAGGGGGAATAGAAGGCCGGATCATATAGCTTGGGAAAACACAAGTGTGATGAGGCCAGGATTTGGTAAAAGTGAAACTGGATTTTGTGAATACTTAATCTGGTACACTTGCTGCTCCACTCTTTAGGGTTTTGGTGAATTATTAGGAGTTTCCATATTTTTAGATAATCATAATTAAAGTTAGGTTATGGGTCATAATTTTACTTAATGTATATATATATATATATATTGTATTGTGAATTGTATTGCAATTTCTACATTGTATAACTTATTTATAAAATAATTATTATTTTGTTGACATTTTTTAATTATTATTTTTTATTATAAACAAATTTAACCTTAAAAAATGCAATAAATATTATATTCCTGACAAGAAAAATAAGAAAAATAAGTACATGGCTAAGGTTGATTAAATATAAATTAATTCATTTTTTATTCAATATCATTTGAGAAAAAAATCTATTTTTTATAATTTAATTTTATATTTTTAATTACGTTATAAAATTCCATTTAGTATAGTTATTAATTTTTTACATAATGAAATATATTTTTTTGTGATTATTTTTTTAAATATGTTTTTGGTGGAACATGATAAGTAAATTTAATAATAAAAATGGAACAAATATAATAACATTTTATTTTCTTGGAGTTCATTTCAAATTAATTACTATATTTTGAAGTACGCCTTACAACATTTTGGTACTTTAGGATAAGGATCCATAATTCATTTTTGATGTGTATGGATCAATCAAACCTCAATCCCACACACTATGAGACTGATATAACTCCAAATATGCCTTTTTATTATAAGTTTACATTAAATTTTGTAAATAAAAAAAGTTACATAATAAAAACCAAGAAAACATATTAATATGGTATTGAAACTTTATGAAAAATGATCTATAAGTCATTTTGATGCATAGGAATCAACTGCACCTTAAGCCAATGCATGATGTGACCAATAAGACTAAAAGTGTGGGTGTTTATTTAAAATTGATCTTAATTTTATTAAAAGGATCAAGTGACATACTGAGAACCAAACAAACACATTCATACTGTTTTGATACTTTAGGAAAACGATACAGAAGTCATTTTTGATGTTTTGGAATCAATCGCACCTCAATCTGATGCATGGTGTGACCAGTATGACTTAATGTGCTTGTTTTCATTTTGATATGACATTTTAATAAAAAGCATAAGTGATATAATCAAAACTGAGAAATCTCATTTGGATTATTTTCATACTGTAGGAAAATGATCCATACGTAATTTGTGCTATGTAGGAATCAGCTTCACCATAATCTGATGCACAATGTGATCGACATAACTAAAATTGCGTCTTTATTTAAGATAGAAATTATTTTTTAGGGGTGTCCATGGGTCGGGTTGGTTCGGTTCGAGACATTTTCTGGCCCTGACCAAACTAAAAAAACGGGCCGGGTCGGGTGGGGTCACATGCTTCACAATCAGTTGTCCTGACCCAACCCAACATATGGGGGCTGGGTTAGGTGGTGCATGGACAAAGGACACGACCCAACCTGAACCATTGCGGGTCGGGTCAGATCATGTTGGTTTAAGTTGGTTTTATGCATGTGACACGACCTAACCAGATGGATCTAGTCCCAGACTCGACCCTACCCGATGGATCCAAACCTAGACCCTGACCCACCCTAACGCAACATAGTGAGTTTCAACAACATCTAATCCAAAAAATGTAGAAAAATATAACATGAAAATATAAACCCCGACCCAAACCAGAAATCCAGTGGCATCTAAAATGTAGTAGCATCCAATTCCAAAATGAAATAGTGGTATCCGACAGAGTGTTCAAAATTGTAATGGCATCCAATAGACATTGGTGGCATGAAAAATGTAGAAAAATGTAACAATGATGTCATAAAAAGAGAGAAAAAAAGAAAAACCCAAACACAGAATCATATAAAAATTTTAAACAATGAAATCTTATGCATAATCTCATGCAGTAGGGTCATATTAATTGGTGGGTGGAGCAGGGTCATAATCAGCTTATTAAAATATCATGGAATTTTTATCAAACAACATAGAATAAAAACTCAGAGTGCACATGCAATACATTGAATTGTAGTTCAAATCAGTATTCAATGATTGACTAAATTTATCATGTAAATCATCCCAATCAATATGTGTGTGTACCATTTTCATGCGGTCTTCCCCTAGAATTATCAACCGAACACCATGAGAAAAGAAATATAACATATTATTCAAACATAATAATATTCCAGGTGAAGTATATTTTGGCAGCAGGTGTCCTTGGGGAAAATCACCATCATATTTACCACAACCAATCTCATGAATGTGAGGTGGCCTTATTTATGACTTTACAAGCATTCTATTAAATCATTCAGGAAACGCTAATATTTATTTTACTTTATATCAAGATAGTTTTTATAGATTTGGGAACAAAGTTAGATGAAATACGTCAACTTATTTTTTATAATCAAGCAACAAATGAGCAGTTATGTATCCAATATATGTGATTAATCAAATAATCATAGAGATCAATTGACACCATATGTGGCTTATTTTTCCTTCCACAAAGTGATAATAGAATATAAGAAATTATAAAGAAGTAACTTTGATACACTTCATTTAAGGATAGTTTCCATTTAGATATCATGTAATGCACATAAGTGTGAAACCAGTGGGGTTTCACAAGTTTGAATGTTATGTTTTGAATCTAATGACACATTTTGGTTCAAATCATGATTAATATGGATGTCAAGCACTTGAATTTTCACTCAGCACTAATAAGAGGAAACTGTGTGGGTATAAAATAAAATAGAAGAGTGGTGTTAAACTTCTAAAGTAAAAAATCACGGTTTTAGGTTCTTAGGATACATGAGAAAACCAAACAACTATACCTTTAATAATGTAGAAACGTTTCAGTTGATCCAATTTCTCAAATAATTATCCATAAAATATATATGAAGAAAAAAATAAAAGGGAAATTTTTTTCCTGGATTCATGAACATAGGCACTATATAATTATACAATGTGGTGGTCATACATTTAAAATCTAAGGTGAGACGATATTATTGAATATTTTCACCAAAATATTTATCTTAATGGTTTAGTGATGGTGTATCGCTATATTATCTTACGGGACACGTGGAAAATATCCTAAAAAATAGGGCATCATAATGGGATAAGAGAAGAGTTTTGAACTGCCTGAGAGAAATGCTTTGTGATCTCTATATGTATGTGTAGTAGAAAAAAAATAAACGAAAAGAATTTATAAAAATATAAAAAATTCATTCCTCTATCATCCTTGCTTCTTCAATTTTAGACAACGAAACATTGATCATGGATTGTGGATGATGTAATATCATAAAAACACAATAGAATAAAGAACAAGTCAATATTTTTCTTTTTCAAATAGAGGTTTGTAATTGAAAGATATCAAATGATAAAAAATAAAAATATTTTTTAATGGTTCCTAATTCAATCAATTCCACTTCTTCTACTTTCTTTTGAATATCAATTGGTTTAGGCTTTCTAAACAAATTTTTGGAACAATTTAATGACTCAACTATATTGGTATTCAAACAACTATGAAAGGGATCAAGGGCTCAACCTCCTATACTAAATGTGGACTCTGATGTTACTATACTGGGAATTTCTAGAGTATCACTGGAAATGCATGAGAGATCATGATACATTCTTTCATTTCCATTCCCTTCCAACATCTTAAAATATCAAATCCATTGAAATAATCCTCAGAGTCATCAATATCTATATATCTTTCTAGTTCATTCCATTATTGTGTCTTCTTTTTACTTTTCTTTGATCTATATGCATCTTTCCATTTTTCATCATTCTCACTACCTCTACTAGCACCATGAATATGTGAATATTGATGAGAACATGACTCACATTGATCATCATGGATGGGATATTTTCATTTGTGAAACTCAAAGATATTATTCATAATCGTTGTTGATTTACTAATCAAATCATTCTTTTCATCATCATCAAACATCATTTTAAAACTATCCCAGACATATTATAATTTTTATCATGGATTAAGAACAACTTCCACTAATAACAGAGAATTAAAATTGGAACCAATACCCTAATACATTTCTAACATCACCTTCATTGAAATAGCCATTGCACTCATAGTAATAACATTACTCTTTAACCATTTCATGATTTTTCTATAAACATCATTAAGAGTATGAACGAATTTGTGACAAGACACATGTTTAGAATTGAAAAAATCATCAATTATATAATAAAATATTTTTAAAAACATGAAAAATACATGAGCATTCTCCCTATCATATGATGGAGGATCCCCACCATTGCAGACGATATCACTCTAAAAACATGAATCCTCAAGGAAAATAATTACTTTCTCACACTTCTCTACAACATCCAACGTAATCTAATAAGAATTCCACCTAGTAAGCACATCAAGAATTATGGTCGGTTGAATAGGAGTTTTTAACTCCTCAGTAATTCTAATGAAAAGAGACAATCTATAATGTGAACATCTCAAAAATTTTCATGAAACTTTAAATCTAGCAATTGATTTTGATATTTCCCTCATCCCATCACTAACAATAAGGTTTAAAATATGGGCCCAACATCTTATATGCATATAATATCCTTTAAGAATAGAACAATTTCAATCATTATCCCTCATAACCAAATAACTGATCATTGTATTATTAGAACTAGCATTTCCTATGGTAATAGTATTAATCTTTTCAATCCCCCATTATTTTAAAGTATGTTCTAAAACTCATCCAATTTTCCCCTTTATGTTCTGAAAAAAGAAAAAACTTGTTTTTTTTAAGATCCAATTATCATCAATAAAATGTGATGTTAAAAAAAATATAATTCATATTCTGAATTGATGTCCATGTGTCGATGGTAAGACATACCATATTAGAGAACACATTAAACAAAGACTTTAATTTTTATTTCTCTGTCAACTATAACTACAAGAAATCTGTAAAACTATTTGCCTATATGGAACATGAAATTGATGTTGAACAACTTCAATAAACCCTCTAAGGCTTTGATTATCAACATATTGAAATGATAACATCTTGATGATTATCATTTTATCAAGAGTTATTCTGCACCCCTCTTGGTTAAAATGAGCTACTTAAATTTTAACTATCCCATCATCCTCATCTTCACAATTATTACTAAGAACAATAGTGTTTTGACTTTTCTCAAGGTTTTTTTTCAGGATTTCTTTTCACCTTGTCAAATTCCTATTCAAATTACTAGTTCCATGCTGGATAAATGTGTAAGCATAATCTTTTCCACAATAATAACAAATATACATTCTGTTTTCTTATGAAAATGATCCCAATATTGAGAAACACTAGAACTAGCAGGAGCTTTAGGAATTATTACCTTTTTAGGTGACCACTTACCCTTAGTTTCATCAACTAGTTTTCTGTTACCCCCTCCCCCCTCTTATTTATGTAATTTAATGTGTAGTTGGAGAAGAACCCTTCTGAATTTGAGTTCATGGAGCAACTGGAGGATTAGAACCAATTTTTGTACCACCTTCTATGAATGGCTAGTTGATGTCTACCAAATAATCCCCTTGACCCACGAGAAAGACTCTATTGTGGCACAAACATTGAAGAAGAAAAATAAATAGTTTTTGAGTGTTAGTAGTGTTATAATCAACACAACATTATTAGTGAATGGGGAAGATAATAAGGAATAACATGATAAGAAAGACTATGTAACACAGACCCCACACATCACACCAGTAGGAGGAGGCAAATCAAGAGAGTAGACTTTATCCTGATTGCTTGTGAGGGAATGTTAGGGGAGGAGGAGAGAAAGGGGGGATTTATCAGTGTTTTGAAAGGTGGCAGGAGAGGAGGATGGAAGGAGGAGTAGGGTTTTCTCACAAGGGAAGGAGAATAGATAAGGTGAGTCACGGTTTTCTCACAAGGGAAGCTCAGGGAAGGAGGAGGAAGGGGGAGAAGAGGAGGGAGGGTGTAGGGCTTCACAAGTTGCCCATGAGGGGATGAATAGGAAGGAGGGAGTAGTGTTTTTCTATATGTAGGAAGGTCATGGTCGGGTGGAGGAGGGTGAGGAGGTGGCAAGCACGGGGGAGGGAATGAATGAAGAGGAGGTGGCCAGCCGCGACGAGGTTTTTTTTCATACACCGGTCGGGTCTTCGGGTTAGGTTGGGTCTATATGTATCCAAACAAAAACCTGAACCTACCCATGCATGGGTCGACCCAACATAAACCTAACCTGAGGATCTTTTCACAAAACCCGACCTAACTCAATCGGGTCTGGACACCCCTATTAATTTTAGTAAAAATAACAAGTGACATACTAAAAACCAAGAAAACACATTCATATTATTTTGATACATTGGTAAAATGATCCATAATTCATTTTTGATGTATAGGGATCACCCACACCTCAATACGACACATTGTGTGACCGGTTAGACTTCAAGCGTGTCTTTTTATTTACTAATGACATTTTATTTGTGTATTCTTTTATATTAATGTTTGATTTATTTCTTTATATTATTACTAAGAAAAGATTTATTTTCTTATACAAATGGATTCTTTTACTCGGGTTCGGGTGGTTTGTTCGACAACAGATATCGTGGTCAGTCTTTTTTAAGGGGGGGGGGGTCGCAGGTGCAAAAGATGACGAAACATTAATAATTTTAAATGTTTGTGGATAGTAATTCTAAATGTAATTATAAAAAACTGAAAAAACACTATTTTATTGAATATTTTATTGATAATAAATGATATAATTTCCTCACATTGTGTTAAATATTTTTATTTATAAAATATTTGGGATTTGATCATTCATTTGAAAATTTGGTGAAAATTCCATTTTTACCCTTAATAGTGCACTGTAGTATTTCGAATATTAATATTTATTATTTGAATTTGAAATTTTGTAACAGTGTTCCTAACTTAATGATCTACAACTTTTATTCAGGACACTAGATCAAAAGAATGCATTTTAATGGAGTAATTGGGCCATAAAGTCAAAGCTGGGCTGGATTCGCCAGAATGGATAAGCTTCTGTATTTCGGCCATAACTCATACATATGGGCTTTATTGAGACTATATTTGGAGAGGAGATAGAGGACCCATATCCTCACATTTGATCCTTCTGTAAGGCCGGCCAATTCACGTGTTTTGGTTGTCAAATTGGCGGTGAAATTTGCATTAAAATATTTGGCCGAATTTCCACATTCACACTTGAAACCACATGTAACCTCTCCTCCCCTCCCCTCTATAAATTGGAGTTTTTCTCATTTGGAGCAGTTGGGACGTGCATTGAGAAGTTTAGGGAAGAGGAGAAGTGGATCCACTCCAATTATCAAACAATTTCAATAAGTGTAGCTCTTGAAGCAAGGATCCCTTCGACGAAGCCTTCTTCTTCTCCTTCATGTTGTAATGATTTTGTTTATGTAGTAAACTTCTTTGTTCTTCTTTTATTTCTTATATTTTCTTCTGTTTTGTTTAAATTTCTTCTTCTCTTAATCTTCCTAATTGGGCTGGAATTATTGAGTTGAAGCGTTATTGGGTTATACCCATTTTAAAAATTTGCACATGTAAAACGCTTCTACGATGATTACGCCACCCATGTAAGAGTAGTTCTTTTTAGTAATCGATCGACCTCTATCCCTTTTCATTCATTTATTTTGAATAAATGAGATACTGTAATTCACTTAATATGAATCATGAATTTTTTTTTAAATTGTAAGAAACTAAGCAAGAAATTGAACAATAAACACAAAAAACACGTGAGGTCGGGATTTTGTGTAAATTGTGAGAGCGCAATCTTATTCAGTAATACAAGACCACACAGGATATATTTGTAGAGTTCAAATATAATCCCTAAACACAATTCATCCTCATTTCCAGAATGGATATGTGCCTTAATTTAACACTGACCATAAGCTAATCTTAGAACATCAATCAAAGCAGGGTGCTGCGATTGCATGTTCCGAAGTTAGACTTGGGTTAAATTCACATCATCTTCGTGGTAAAGTTAATTCTCGTAGGGTTTGGGATTTAAAAAATTAAGGGATCATAATTAAGTGAATTTTAATTTAAATGATAATGATTAATAATAAAGTTAAGAGGTAGAGTTAGATCGATTATGCCTTTTAAAATAGATTTCTAAAAAAACATCTTCTTGTTGTGTCTTTTTAATCAAACATCATTTCAAAATTAAAAACAAAAAAAATGCAATCTTCTTCCAACAAACTTCTTCTAGATCTATAAACTATAAAAACCCCATCCATTATAATAGTGTTTTTATTCTCTTTTATTTTATTTTTAGAATACCTCTAAGAATTAGTTTTAATTCACTTCCTCCTTTGAGAGACGACCTTGGTCAGCCACTCTGCTGCACCTAAGTACCTCAAAATCCCACTAATCATTTGAGGGAACCCACGACAGTGCTCTTTCAAATTGGCGCTGTTTCCGAGGAGGCAAGTAATTATTTCAACCAATTAGAGGTATTTATTTTATTTTACATTTTTTTCTCTTCCTCTCTTCTTTATTCCTTCTTTACCCAATCTGATTTTTCTTCCTCTTCTTTTATTTTCTTCTACTTCTTTTTGGACCATCAACTCAAACTTCTCATTTTTATTTTAATATGGTCCACTTTCTTTCATTTCATTTTTATTTGATCTGTGACACGATCTAATCCCGAAGATCTCTTAGTTCTTTAACCTGATATTGAATGTAGCCTTAGGGCTCAAATCAGAAATTCTCAGTCTACGGGAAGTTTCAATATTCAACAAGTTGGTGAATTCCACTGTTCTGGAAACATTGAAATTGGAAGCTATTAAAATTCAAACATAAAAGAGGAACCAATGGCTGAAAATAATGGAAATGAACTTAATAGAACCATTTGAGAATTGGCTGCACCTGATATTAACTATCAACCAAATTGTATTGCATACCCAATTCTCGAATCGGACTTTGAACTGAAATATGGGTTAATTCACTTACTTCCAATGTTTCATGGCCTCTATGGTGAGGATCCCAATAAACATTTGAAAGAATTTAATGTGGTTTTCTCAAACCTTAAACCAAGAAATGTTTCTGAAGATCAAATCAAATTAAGAGCATTCCCATTCTCACTTGATGGAGCTGCAAAAGACTGGATATATTATTTACAACCCGAAGATGTAACTTGTTGGAACGATTCGTAACGTCTTTTCTTGCCGAGATTTTTTCCAGCATCAAGGAACACATCCATTCGAAAGGATATATCATGGATCAAGCAAGCATAAGGGGAGTCAATGTATGAGTATTGGGAGAGATTAAAGAAGCTGTGTGCAAGCTGTACACGTCACCAAATCAGTGAGCAACTCCTCATTCAGTACTTCTATGAAGGACTCAAACTTATGGAGAGGAGCATGGTGGATGCCGCAGCTGGAGGAGCATTGGTGGACAAGACACCAGTAGCCGCACGTGCATTGATCGACAAGATGGCTAAAAAATCCCAACAATTTGGCAATAGAGGTACACCACATATCAGTGGAGTACATTAAGTAATCCCTTCTTCTCTTGAAAGTCATTTGATTGATACTAAGTTAGAAGATTTGAAAACTATGGTGAGGCAGATTGCATTGGCTCAAAAGACATCCCAACCCCCTCCTTCAAGGCCATGTGGCATTTTCACTGAGACAAGCCACCCAACTGACTGTTTCCCACAACTACAAGAGACAGAAGATTGTGCATCAGTGTTCCCAGGGAGACCATTTCAGCAGCAACAACAACAACCATATCCCCAAAAGAAGTTTGATATAGTATACAACCATGGGTGGAAAGATCAGTCAGACATGAGGTATGGCTCTGGACAACAACAAAGGCCCCCTTTTCAACCAAACTTCCAGCAGCCTCCACCTTACCAACAAGGTTTCCAACAACCCCAAAGGAGATTCGAAGCTCAAAAATCAACGAGTTTGAAACAAGGGAATATCCAACACAAGGTAGACTCTAACATTTATGATCTTTTGAAAAAAAAATTTCTTAATCAACAGAAGGAGCTGAATAGTCATGGTTCGGAGCTGAGAGAGTTGAAGACTCAAATGAGTCAGATCGCTACCACCCTCCATGAACTTGTGAGTATGAATTCTGGAAATCTACCTTCCCAACCCACTCCAAATCCAAAGGGGAATGTTAGTGCCATCACATTGAGAAGTGGGAAGAAAATGAACGATACATCTGGACCTACCATTCCATCGGGATTCACCTCAACTCTAGAGAAGCCGCATTCCATACCAACTGATGAGCAATCCAAGAAGAAAGATAAAGGTAAGAAAAAGATTTATGATGTACCTCATAAACCCCTTCCTTTTCCAAACAAGGTTGTTCAAACCAAGAAGATGGCTGAAGAAGCAATGAAAAAGGAGGTTTTGGACACATTCAAGCATGTGGAGATCAACATTCCTCTACTTGAAGCCATTAAGCAAATCCCAAGGTATGCCAAATTCTTAAAAGAACTCTGCACCAATCGAAGAGGGCTCAAGGGGAATGAGAGGATCAACCTTGGAAGGAATGTATCGGCACTCATTACACCAACTCTAGCAATGCCAAAAAAGTGAAAGGATCCCAAGACATTCACCATCCCATGTACCATAGGGGAGTTTTACTTCTCTGATGCTCTTTGTGATTTAGGAGCTTCAATAAATGTGATGCATCACTCTGTATTCTCTTCCTTGAAGGTTGGTGAGTTGAATCCAACATGAGTAGTGGTTCAATTGGCGAATAGAGCTACGGTATATCTAGCGGGAGTCCTTGAGGATGTACTTGTCTGGGTAAGAGAAATGATCCTTCCAGCGGATTTCTATGTTCTTAACATGGAGGATGATTAGGTAAGTTCTCATGCCCCAATTATCTTAGGTAGGCCATTCCTCAAAACTGCAAAAACTATCATAAATGTCAATGAGTGTACACATTCCATGGAATTTGGGGATGAATTTGTGATATTTAATGTTATGGATTCCATGAAGTACCCCTCTGAGGACCATTCAGATTTTGTTATCTCCCATTTTGAACCACCAATTAAAAACTCCATGAAGTTTGATTGTCCTATGCTTAGGGAGATTATGAGTATTGGTTCTGGTTTAATGTCTAAGAGAACTTCCACACCTGTTTCTAATGAACAAGACTCTCTATGATTTGATTTTGAAATGGATTTATATTCTGATCTTGTTCATGTGAACTCTGATTATGACATGGCTATAGAGTATGATGATGGATTTGATGCTTTATTCTCTTATTTTGATGATGTATATTCAGATACTGATGCTCTTTGTGAACATATTTCGGTTCCTTCAATGTCTCCATCCATACTACACCCTCATTCATTAGAACTCAAGCCATTGCCACCAAATCTGAAATACTAATACTTGTTGAGTGGTGAGATATTACCTGTTATCATTGCTAACAATCTCCCTTTTGAACATGAAGAAAAGATTTTGAATATTTTGAGGGAGAACATCAGGGCGATTGGGTGGACCTTGGCTGACATATCAAGTATTAGCCCCTCCATTTGCATGCATAGGATTCTCTTGGAGGATGGGGATAAACCGGTGAGACAGCCACAAAGGAGACTCAATCCCACCCTCCTGGATGTTGTTAAAAAAGAAGTTGAGAAATTGCTCGAGGCATGTATAATCTTTCCCATTTCAGATTCAAAGTGGGTAAGTCCAATTCAGGTTGTGCCTAAAAAAACTGGTTTTACTTTTGTTAAAAATGAGAAAGATGATTTAGTTCCAATGAGGGTGCAAAACAGTTGGCGTGTGTGTATTGATTATAGGAAACTAAATCAGACCACTCGCATGGACCATTTCCCACTCCCATTTATTGATCAAATGCTAGAGATACTAGCTGTGAAAACACACTATTGTTTCTTGGATGGATTTTCTGGATATTTTCAGGTTTCTATAGCTCCATAGGATCAGGAGAGGACTACATTAACCGGTCCCTTTGGCACATTTGCCTACTGGAGGATTCCATTTGGACTTTGCAATGCCCCAGGTACCTTCCAGAGATGTATGGTGAGTATTTTTTCTGATTTTATTGTGACCTGCATGGAGGTATTTATGGATGATTTTACAGTGTATGGGTCTTCATTTGATGAAGGTCTAAGTAGTTTGGGAAAGGTGTTGAATCGTTGTATTGAGAAGAATCTGGTCCTGAACGTTGAAAAGTGTCATTTCATGGTAGAGCATGGCATTGTCTTAGGGCATGTAGTGTCAAAACATGGGATAGAGGTTGATAGATCTAAGGTAGACATTATTTCATCCTTACCCTATCCTTCATGTGTGCGTGATGTTAGATCTTTCCTGGCTTGCAGGATTTTATCGGTGCTTCATCAAAGATTTTAGTAAGATCGCTCTTCCTATGTCACGATTACTTCAAAAAGATTATGATTTTGTATTTGATGATTCTTGTAGGACTTCCTTTGATGAGATGAAGAAGTGTCTGACCAATCCACCTATCATACAGTCCCCACGGTGGGACCTTCCATTTGAGCTTATGTGTGACGCCTCCAACTTCACGGTTGGAGTTGTCTTATCTCAGAGGGTGGAAGGACGTTCACATGTGATTGCCTATGCATCAAGGACATTGGATTCAGCCCAATCAAACTACACAACCACGGAAAAGGAGTATATTGATGTCATATTCTCTTTAGATAAATGTCGTTCATATTTATTGGGCTTTAAAGTAGTTGTTTTTTCTGACCATGCAGCTTTGAGGTACCTCCTGAAGAAGCCAGATGCAAAGCCACAACATATCCGTTGGATGCTCCTTCTTTAAGAGTTTGACATCGAGATAAAGGACAAAAAGGGGTCAGAGAACATGGTGGCGGACCACATGATTAGGATTACTCACACACTAGAGGATGACACCTTGGATCAGGTACCACTTCGGGACACTTTCCCTGATGAGCATCTCTATACCATCTCAGGTACTCATCCTTGGTATGCTGATTTAGTTAACTACCTTTTTTCTTCTGAAATCCTTGAAAATTTAAAGAAACATCAAGTCCAAAAATTAAAGAGTGAGTCACGATTTTATGTTTGGGATGATCCATACATATGGAGCATGTGTAGTGACCAAGTCATTAGGAGGTGTGTTCCCGATCATGAGTTTGAGTCTGTTTTGCATTTCTGTCATACACTTGCTTGTGGTGGACAATTTGGACCCCAACGGACAGCTAGGAAGGTTTTGGACTCTGGATTATATTGGCATAGATTATTCCATGATGCCCATGTGTTTTGTAAGTCATGCTCTCGTTGCCAACACACTGGGAACATTTCTATGAGACATGAGATGCCCCAACAACCCATACTATTCTGTGAGATTTTTGATGTATGGGGCATTGATTTTATGGTTCCTTTTCCTAGTTCATTTGGATTTTTGTATATTTTGGTTGCTGTTTATTATGTGAGTAAATGGGTGGAGGCCAAGCCACCAGGACTGACGATTCTCATGTTGTAGTGGATTTTGTCAAGGATCAAATTTTCTGCAGGTATGGAGTACCAAAGGCCATCATCAGTGACCAAGGGACACACTTTTGCAATAGGAATTTTGCTTCCCTCCTTCGAAAGTATGGGGTGACACACAAAACATCAACACCATACCACCCCCAAACAAATGGCCTGGCTGAGGTTTCAAATCGTGAGTTGAAACAAATCTTGGAGAAAACCGTGCAGCCAAATAGGAAGGATTAAAGCAAGCGCTTGGATGATGCATTGCAGGCTTATAGGACAACATACAAGACCCCCATTGGTATGTCCCCATTTTGGATTGTTTTTGGGAAAGCGTGTCATCTCCCTGTGGAAGTTGAGCATCGGGCTTATTGGGTTATAAAGAAATGCCACATGGATTTGGCCCAAGCTGGAATCCAAAGGAAGCTGCAAATTCAGGAGCTTGAGGGGATTAGATTATCATTATATGAGAACTCAAGGATCTACAAGGAAAGATCAAAAGAAGCTCATGACAAATTGATCCAACAAAGGGAGTGTCATGTTGGAGAGAAATCCCTTCTCTACAGTTCATGACTGAAGATGATGCCTGGTAAGTTGCGTTCCAGATGGTTAGGTCCTTATGTTGTGACTAATGTTTTTCCTTATGGTGCAGTGGAGATCACACAAGAGGACACTGGAAGGAGCTTTACAGTCAATGGGAAAAGTTTGAAGAGATACATTGAGGGTCTTCCTACTGATGTAGTGGATTTTATCACACTGCATGACCCCATCATCACTTGATCACATCAGGCTGTTCCTAACCCTTTCACTTTTATATTATTTTTTTCTATTTAAAAATTCTGCATTTCATGTGCATATATCATCTCACGGGTTCACATTGAGGACAATGCAATATTTTAAGTGTGGGGGAGGGAAACTTTTAGTTTCGAAATTTCAATTGTTTTCATTTTTAAAAAAAACCAAAAAAATTGTGTGTTTTTCAAAAAAAATTGTGTGTTTTTCAAATTTTGTGTGTTTATTTTACAATTTTCTGTGTTTTTTTGAAACATTTTGAGCTAAAATGATCTCATCACCATTTTTAAATCCATATCAATAAGTTAAACAATTTACCCCTTGAAACGAAGCTTAAATGAATGCTGAAATGACTTTGTTTCAAGTTCAAATATTTAGTAATTTCAGGGAAAGTACACCAAATTTTGAATCCCATGCCACATCTCACTGTCTTTATATTTGAAATCACTTTCCTGTGAGGCTTATAAACCATTATTTTCATATTCTCTACATTCACCTCACTTCTTGAGAGAACCAAACCGTACTTGATTTAACCAGAATTTGATCTATTCCTGTCAAAACTTGAGGGTTTGAGGTAATTATGTTTAAATGATTGAGGCATTTGTTTGGTATTAAAGCCCCTATTTCAAAGAATCCTTTTTTATAATGGCCTACCTTGAATATTTAATCCTTTTAGTCCTTATAATCCATGAAAATCCTGTTAGGTTAGCCACATTACAAGCCAATTATCCCTATCCAACCAACTATTGAAGTGAAATTTCATAATCTAGTTGAGCTTAAGTGTGGGGGAAGTTGTCTTGTGTTTTTCCACCACATTCTGTGATACTTCGGGTGGAAAATTAAATTTTGAAGAGATGTGTTTGCTGCTAAAGAAAGTCATTATATTGAAATCTGTGCCTTTTCTGGAGCTTCTAATTGAGGTGGAAAGCTGTGCCCATCTGGAGCTTTCAAGAAAATCATGTTTGAGAAGATTGGCATTTTTTATGCTGAAATGATGAATGGTGTAAACCTTTCAAGACTTTTCATTATGATGGAGCTGAATTGATACTATGGGGATTTAAGAGAAGACCATATTTAAGTGAAAATTAGATTAATGCAATTTTTCTTCAAAAGAGTCAAGCCCTCCTCATTCAGCCTCAGAGTTTTTCACATCTTAATCCTACCAACCGAATGCCACAGAACAACCCTGAAAAGTCCTGATGATAAAAATATGTCCTTAACTCACATCGGTTAGCGATGTAGGAATCTATCAAGCCTATGGTGACCCCTGTATGAGTTTGGATGAGAAAGAAATTGCAAAAAAATTGATATTTGAGTGATGAGAGAAAATTCAAGCGAGGTAAGTGTTTTGTGCATGGGCGGATAAATGAAGTGGAAATATATAGAATGATATAAATGGAGAACTTTAAATAAGGTTTTTATGAGGCATGATATCTTTTTATTCTTGGTGTGAAATTGATTGGTCTTAAGGATATGTGTTTTAAAATTGGTTTTGATTTGATATTAATGTTTACTTGATATGAGGTTTTGCCCAGAAGTGCAAAAGGGTAAGTGTGGGGGAGTTGATAAAACACTATTTTATTGAATATTTTATTGATAATAAATGATATAATTTCCTCACATTGGGTTAAATATGTTTTTTTATAAAATATTTGGGATTTGATCATTCATTTGAAAATTTGGTGAAAATTCCATTCTTACCCTTAATAGTGAACTGTAGTATTTCGAATATAAATATTTATTATTTGAATTTGAAATTTTGTAACAGTGTTACTAACTTAATTATCTACAACTTTTATTCAGGACACTAGATCAAAAGAATGCATTTTAATGGAGTAATTGGGCCATAAAGTCAAAGGTGGGCTGGACTCTCTAGAATGGATAAGCTTCTGTATTTCGGCCATAACTCCTACATATGGTTATGTATTGAGCCCCAATTTGGAGAGGAGATATAGGACCCATATCCTCACATTTTATCTTTCTGGAAAGACGTCCAATGCACTCGTTTTTGTGGTCTAATGGGCGGTGTAATTGGAATTAAAATATTTGGCCGAATTTCCACATTCACACTTGAAACCAATTGTAACCGCTCCTCCCCTCCCCTTTATAAATTGGTGTTTTTCTAATTTTGAGGGGTTGGGACATTCATTGGGAAGTTTAGGGCAGAAGAGAAGTGGATCCAATCCAATTCTCCAACCATTTCAATAAGGGTAGATCTTGAAGCAAGGATCCCTTCAACGAAGCCTTCTTATTCTCCTTCATGTTGTAATGATTTTGTTTATGTAATAAACTTCTTTGTTCTTATTTTATTTCTTATATTTTCTTATGTTTTGTTTAAATTTTTTCTCCTCTTAATATTCCTAATTGGTATGGAATTATTGAGTAGAAGCGTTATTGGGTTATACCCATTTTAAACCTTTGCACATGCAAAACGCTTCTACGATGATTACGCCACCCATGGAAGAGTAGTTCTTTTAAGTAATTGATCGACCTCTATCCTTTTTCATTCATTTATTTTGAACCAATGAGCTACTGTAATTCACTTAATATGATCCATGAATTGTGTTTTTGAATTGTAAGAAACTAAGCAAGCAATTGAACAATTAACACAAAAACACGCGAGGTCGGGATTTTGTGTAAATTGTGAGAGCGCGATCTTAATCGGTAATACAAGACCACACGGGATAAATTTGTAGAGTTAAAATATAATCCCTAAACACAATTCATCCTCATTTCCAGAATGTATATGTGCCTTAATTTACCACTGACCATAAGCTAATCTTAGAACATCAATCAATGCACGGTGCTGCGATTGCATCTTCCGAAGTTAGCCTAGGGTTAAATTCACATCATCTTCGGGGTAAAGTTAATTCTCGTAGGGTTCGGGATTTAACAAATTAAGGTATCATAATTAAGTGAATGTTAATTTAAATGATAATGATTAATAATAAAGTGAATAGGTATAGTTAGATCGATTACACCTTTTAAAATTGATTTCTAAAAAAACATCTTCTTGTTGTGTCTTTTTAATCAAACATCATTTCAAAACTAAAAACAAAAAAAATGAAATCTTCTTCAAGAAAAATTAATCTAGATCTATAAACTATAAAAAACCCCCATCCATTCAATTAGTGTTTTTATTCTATTTTATTTTATTTTTAGAATACCTCTAAGTTGTTGTTTTAATTCACTTCCTCCTTTGAGAGACGACCTTGGTCAGCCACTCTGATGTACCTAAGTACCCCAAAATGCACTAATCATTTGAGGGAACCCACGAAAATGCTCTTTCAAAAACATTGTTTGAGATATATATAGTAGTGTTTTTTTGTATTTATATTGTAAAATTTCTTTCAATTAAATTATTTATTTTCATATAGGAATATTTTCATATGGGTTATAAGTGTGTATGTTGCCATGTACTATTATTCAACCGACACATCATAGAAAATTATCCATTATTAGCACAATTTAGGGCACCGATAAAGGTCTACCTTTATTAGCGCTAAAATAGAGCTGATAAAGTGAAGTGTTTATCAACACTTTTTTAGCGCCGATAATGGTACCCCTTTATAAATGTTTTTTAGTGGTGATAAAGGGGACCCCCCATAATGGTTTTGAGGACAATGTCACTTTTTGGCACAGTTAAATCCCCTTTTCCCATGATTCGAGGTACGCATATCATAAGATGATAATGGTATAAAACGAAGCTCCCTTGAGGTAGGTTGATGCCTAATATCTCATTCAATTTTATGGAAAATGTTGTTAATAGTGTTGATTAAAATTTATATGAATCAATTAGTTACCATATCAATTTCCATTCATTAATTTGAATTAATTTCAATATTTTTAACCAAATTCTCAATTTTTAAATAAATAAATTTATATCTATGTTTATCTATGATGAAAAGTGTTCTAGGTATATAGAAATTCTCATTGATATCTCTCATCCAACTTTGGAATTTAGTACACCATTCAACGTGTGTTGTATTTTTTATAACTTGGTCGGTAGTTGATGTTAATCCATCATGATAATATGGTGGATAACCTTTATCCCAAATGAAGGGGCTATGGAGTGGTGAGGGGAAATGGAATGTTAGGTTACATAGCTTGGGAAAACCTAGAGGAGGTGGAACAAAATTTTTTCCAATGTAATGCTAGATTTGGAAAATCCTTAATGTGGTACACCTGTGGCCATACTCATTAGGGGTTTGGTATATTATTTCAAGATGCCATATTTTTAGATAATTGTAATTCAAGTAATATTATTGGTCAGCGGTACACAAACTTAATGTATATTTCATTATTTATATATATTTATATATTTTATTATGAATTTCATTGCAATTTCTATATTGTAGAATTTTTTTACTAAATTATAATAATTATTTTGACATTATTTGATGTTTATTTTTTTATTATAAATAAATTCATCATTATAAAATGCAATATAAATAATTTTCTAGAAAATAAAAACAAGAAATAGAATATGTAATTTGACCATCTTGCATGCATGCAGGTTCATAAGAGTAGATCCATGACTTCTGAAATATAAATTTATTCATTTTTTATTAAATAAAATTTTAGAAAAATAATCTGTGTTTTTATATAATTAAGTTTTATATTGGTAATAGCATGATAAAATTCCAATTAGTTTAATTATAAATTGTTTACATAATAATATATTTTTTTGGGGTTTATTTTTTAAAATAGATTTGGTCAAACATGATAAATAAAAGTAATACTAACAATGAAACATATTTAATAATATATTATTTTCTTGGAGTTCATTTCAAATTAGTTTTTGAGATTTTAAGTACGCCTTACTACATTTTGGTATTTTGGGTCAAAGACATCCTAAAGTGTCACGACCCGACCCTACCCGAGCTCGAGCCGCAACTACCCCAAGCCCGCCACCATAGGCCAGGGGCTGGCGACCAGCGCCGAAGGCACAACAACTCGGGGAGGCATTTGCCTAAGCACCTGTACACACACACGCAGCACACTCAATGAAAATGTGCAGAGTAAAAGAAAAGACAAGAAGAGTAAAAGATAAACTGCTAAATAAAAACCACAAATGTGCATCGACCTCTAAATAGTACAAAGTACAAGCTGAAAGGAAAAAGGGAAAAACACACGCCTAACCAAAAAGTGCCACAACCTGGCAACAGGTAAACAAAAAGAAACATCTGACGGGTCTCCCACCTAGAACCCAACCATGACCACCGCACACGGTCCAAGCTCCCAAGCTCCTACGCTCCACTGAAGTCACACTCCACTGAAGTCACGCTCCACCTGTCCGTCGTCTGCAAGGGCACACCAAGTGTGGACAAAGGCCAAGCAAGGTTGAGTATAAAAATAATTAGTAGGATACCCCGAAGGCTCGAGGGAGAAACAAAGAGGTACCAAAGGGTGAGCAGTAGATCGAACAGGGAAAGTAAAGGCGTACAACAAGGAGTGCAGTGAAGAGTATAGTAGAGAGTCCAACTCAACCCAACAAGAAGGAAGGAGATAGACTCATCCAAACACAAGGAGCTCGAAACGGTGAGAAGATGAACTTCCCATCTAGTCTTCGCTACATATAGCAGGAGAGTAGACTCGTCCAACCATGAGAAGCTAGACATGGAAAGCACGTGGCATACCCCATGCATCTTCGCCTCTCCTGGAAGGAGAGTAACCAAACCCAAGAAGTGGGTACGGGAAAAATGTATAAACATATCGTTATGCTCAATCGAGAATCCCGAACAACGTCATAAGGGGATCTCCATCTCATAGCTCAGCCCAAGAAAAGATTAGCCAACAGTCCCAGAAGTAATACCATCGATGCCCAACATCCTGCACGTCTTCCCCGAACCACAAGCTAAGGGGCTCAATCACCGCACTTCGACACTATCCGCATTGGGAGGCACTGACTCGTCCACACAGTTTTAGATCACGTCACAAGAACGCGTCTCGGGGTGGAAAGCACCCCTCCTACTTGAGAGTTCTAGGGAATGTCAAACCACACCTCGTCACTTCCCTGCAGTCGAGAGGTCTCCTCAAAGTCAAACCGTCACAACTCTGACCCGTATACCCAAGGGTCCCACTTCGGTAATCACGGACGAAAGCCACAGGCTAGCCTAGTAGAAATGACTGAGCCTGGAATTCCAACAGGTGTCCCAATGCCCAGCCCTGCTGGTGGGTAATTCTTAACCAGATATCGGGTGACCCACTGCCTAGCCCTGCTAGAGGGTAAACCATAAAACATCATCAGGAAACACACTGCCCAGCCCCGCTGGAGGGTAGACCGTAACACATAATCGAGCGACCCACTGCCCAGCCCCGCTAGAGGATAGACCTGGAATAAGTCGACAGGCGACCCACTACCCAGCCGTGCAGGAGGGTAGTCCTGGAACTAGACGACGAGCGACCCATTGCCTAGCCCTACTGGAGGGTAGACCCTAAGAGGTCGTCGGGTGACCCACTACCCAGTCTCTGCTAGAGGGTAGACCCTAAGAGGTCGTTGGGTGACCCACTGCCCAGTCTCTGCTGGAGGGTAGACCCTAAGTGCATCGGGTGACCCACTGCCCAGTCTCTGCTGGAGGGTAGACCCTAAGTGCATCGGGTGACCCACTGCCTAGTCTCTGCTAGAGGGTATACCCTAAGTGCATCGGGTGACCCACTGCCCAGTCTCTACTGGAGGGTAAACCCTAAGAGCGTTGGGTGACCCACTGCCCAGTCTCTTCTGGAGGGTAAACCCTAGAAGTCAGTGAGCAACCCACTGCCCAGCCCTGATGGAGGGTAAACCTGGAGAAGTCGATGAGTAACCCACTGCCCAGCCCCGCTGGAGGGTAAAACTCAAAACTGCTCTGACCATCTCTACTAGAGGGTACACCACTGGCCAACCGAACACATAGTGGGTATCACACAACCACCCAACTCCAGCACAACACACCCAAAGGGGTTCAATGCCTGTTCTGTCACAAGGTGTCACTAGCACTGCTACCGGCCGATCCATCGAGAATGATACCAGGGGGAGAACACTCAACCCTGCTGGTTAAACAAACGATCACAGAGCCAGGGGAAATAAACTCCACCCTTCTAGTCAAACAAACAATCATGGTGGGACCCTCTATGCCGCGAGAGGTCCAAGTACGTAAAGCAGAGCATGGCACGCGCACGGGGATCACACGATGTGTGGCCCCAAGTCAACCCCAACCGAACACACAAATGTTCTCAGGTGCAAACAACCACACGTACCTCCAAGCGCTGCCGTATACTCCCAGAGTATACCTCAGCTCCATCCCAAAGGCTAACATGCACCCGACACCCAACATCAACGCAAAGGTGTGACATAACATCTCAAACTTGCCGCCTCAACGACTGGGGCACAACCAACCAAATCTCTTAAACCACCAATATCACTCTCCCAGGAGTTCACACGATCACATGCCAAGGGTCCGCTACGAACAAGGTAGAGGAACCCCCCCCCCCTCCCCAGGGCACCTTCACAATTCAAAATTTAATAAGATCGCATATTAGGCTCCGCTCGTCTGAAAAGATTACACCATTGTAATCCTCATGGAAAAGCTCGCGAGTTTGACTACATACTCTCCCCAAACGAATATCCGACGGAAAAGTCACAAACACCACCCCACGCCCGAACGGCATCCCGTGACCCCGAGCCTCGGCCCCGAAAATAGTCGGGCGCATCGCGCCATTGCGATCCCCTTAGGAAAACACGTCAAAGCACTACTCATATGAGTGCAATGGATATCCGGAGAAAAAGGTGCATTCCGGCACACCGCACACAAGCGGTACTTCGTGGGACCCACAACTCGGTCCCGAAACACAACAAACGGATCGCACCGTTGCGATCCTCTCGAAAAGGCACACAGGATGGACTATTCACTTATCCAAAACGGTCGCCCGGTGATATAGACGGAAAATCACCGTCAACGCCCAAACGGCCCTCGCGGGGGCCACACCATCATGTGGAATTATAGCAGGTGGATGGCACCATTGCAATCCCCTCGGAAAAACATCCAGAATCGACTGCTCGCGTGCCCCGAACGGACGCCCGATGAGAAAGTCGCTAAACGCTGCTCACAGCTCAGAAGAAGGGCCGTGGGGCCCATGCCTCAACTTTGGCCTCAACGCCTGAAACAACCCTGGGATGCTCTGCCTCGGTGCCAGGGTCCGAACGCCACTGACGATGCTTAATTCGGATGTCGGACGCGTCCGTGCCGTCGAAAACAAGATTCCCGAAATGACGTCAATCCCCTGACGTATGTGTCACGCCACCGAGGCCCCTCGTTTCGGGAAATAAAAATTCCCGAAACGATCTCAATGAATTCCGCTCAACACTAAGTTCGCGCTACCACTGACGGAACGCAAAACAGATGCTCGTAGCAAAAGCTACGGGCGACGGAACTTCCAAAGGGGGAAACCCCCCCTAGGCCGGACTGCCCACACCCGGCCCGCGGCCCGGCCGCGAGTCAGGTTCACTCCGCCGTGGCCAGCTGGCCGCGGCCTGCCACCACCGACCGGCCATTATGGCCATTCCTTTTCCCGCAGCGACCTGCATTACATGGGTCGCGGTCGCGGCGCACGGGGTCGCGCACCCCGCGGCCCCCTCCCTCTTTGCACTACGCCAGCGCCGCCCGAGACCCCGCCTCGCCGCCGTCCGCAGCCGCCTCTGCCGCGCTGCCCCACTGCCGAGACGCGCCCTCATCCTGGAGTAGCTCTGCCACCATCCGGCTCACCACACCACCGCCTGGTATGGCCGGCCGCCGCGCCTACCCGCCGGAACACCCCAGAACTCCTCCAAAAACCCACAATCTTCAGCGAATGATTGCGGGTTCCTCAGAACTACAAAACCGAACCCGAAAGATGCATCAGAGAGCTTAGAATACATACTACACATACATGGACTTTGTTCTAGGGTCAAACAACAATTCAATGCTAAAATTGGGATTCAATGGAGGTTCTGGAATAAAACAAAAACTCAAAATGAAACTCCTACCTCTTGGGCATTGCCCGAAGCTTCACGGGGGATCCGCCGGCATCACCGCACCTCGCCGGAGGCACCTCGAAGGACCGTCTCGACGGAGATGGAGGAGGAGAGGGAGAGGAGGGGATACCTTGATGGGGGTTTCGCCAGGGGAGAAACAGGGAGGGGAGGGAAGAAGGAGGGTCTAAATAAAATTAAAATAAATTTTAATTAATTAAACTCATAATTTTCCTCGCATCTGAAACCTTTGGAGAGGTCAAAATTAAACCTCCCCTACTGTAAAAAACCCCTCCCGAGCACAACAGTGGTCTTGGAATTTGATTCCAAGCCTCTGTTTTAAAGTTATAATGTTGAACGCCCAAAGCCGCCAAATTACGAAAATGCCCCTGGGGAAATTTTTCACAGATGGCCCGCGCCCGCAAAACTCATACCCGTACTAGGGTAAACGGCACGCTCTGATCTCAACTATTCCCTTGGTTTTCCAATCCATGCACTGTTTGAGTGATACCTGCGTTTCAACATTAAATTAATTAATTAATTAATTTAATCCGTTTAACATTCCAGAAGTGGGTGAGGGGTCCAAACGTCCCACACCGACAAGTTTTATGTCGTTCCTAGGGTAAAAACATCATTCCGGACCCATCCGTCCACTTGGATCTCTGACCCAGATCACCATTTAGGAGTTATCGCATTTATTTGGCGATTCCAGTGTGAATGCACTGAAAATTTAATTCCGGCCACTCCGGGGCTCGGAATCGCACGCCGTCTAAAGGCGCTACTCTGGAATATTATCAAGCATATTCTGAAGTCCTTCACATAAAAAACCAGGTTCTTAAATAAATTTCAACATGAACCTAGTGATAAACTCTTAATAAATAATAACATGTCAAAATAACGAACCATCCTTGATTATTTAGTTTCTTATAAAATCAACATGAAGATTTCCAATGCCTTAGAATGAAATAAAATAATGAACGTGTGAAATAAGGCAAGCCTTTATACTTTGAAACAAACAAGAAATTTAATCATCAGGAAAAAAAACTTGAATACAAATAAAATTTACAATTAGGAAAAAAAATCATTAATAGAAGCCTCTATATATTTTTTAAAAGAAATTTTGGCAAATTTTCTTTTAAAAAACCCATAAAATAACTACGTAAATCATGACAACCATGTCCCATCATTCATATCTAATCCAAAATGGCCATGATGGTGATGGAGAATTGGTGGAGGGGAGTTTGAATGAAAATTAATTTTGATGGTTGTAGTCTTTTTCTACATCTAGATGACCATATTATCCATCTCCATGCTCCCATAACTGGGTGTAGGGTTGTGGGGAGTAAGAATTGGGATCTGAATTGATGACTAGGGATTCCCTCTATCCTTTCCAATTCTTTCCACCTATCAGGTCTTGACGGACTTTCAGGACTCTCTGGGAGAAGGGGCTTTTAGAATAAACAAGGCATGTTTCCTCCATCATCCATATAGCCTAAACATCAATCTGGGTCTCCAAGCAGGTGATTGAATTCGGATTATGGAGGGATTCTTAATGTTTAGGCGACGGGTGGGAAGAATGAGAAAAGTGTGAATCCTCCATGTCCATCAGTTCTGATAGTGTTATTATTCTTCTCTTTCCATTGGTGGGGGTAGAACCAACACTATTAACATTGTCTGGGGTAGGCATATTGTGGGAGTAAACATGGGGTGTGGATGTGGGGTGCTTGGCTTCCACCTACGGTGATGCTGGGATGATGTTCATTAGGAAAAAGTTTGCAAGAGGGAACCTTATGGGCCTTGATGGTGGATGTGGGGGTGTTGACGCCTTGGTTTGGGACCACACAGATTATTCATGGTTGGGTCTCCATGGGATATTATGATGGCCTCCTTAACATCTTACGGTGATACAGAAGCCTCTATCAGTTTACATACAAAATGACAAGTGAGGATATTAGCGTTCATACATTTTAGGGGAAGTGATTGATTCAAAGAAACCTATTGGTGTAAATCCCCAACCCTAGTTGCCCTGAGTCGATGCATTATTTTATTACATCGACATGATCATAAGAAAGTCAAACCCCGAAGGACCGATCGATTTAGTAGCCTTGAAAAAACTAGATACAAACATAAATTTTACATTATATCTTGAATTGAAAAACTTCATTTTATCTCCTTCGTAAACACCCATATTCCTTAGACTATATCTACAGGTCAATCATAATATACTTCATCACATCCTGAGGAAAAATCAAACATAATAAGGGTGAGCTAAGATGCTCAGTAAGGATAACAATATAGCGGAAACTATCATAAATAATCACAAACATTAATGGAAAGGTATAAAACTAAAACAAAAGCCTTTTAAAACATTATCTTCAGCATAATATGACTATAATAAATCAACTAATTCCATTTAAATATCCTCATGTATATTATAATAGTTGAATAATCACATGTAACATCAATAACTAATCTCATAAATAGGGAAATGCATAATGTCAGACATCATAACCATACCATCAAGGCCTCGTGCCAAGACCATTACCACACTATCAGGGCCTTGTGAAAAGACACTAATTTGTCTCATGAGACCTATCGATGTATCGAGGGGCTATAGCAGGCCTCACCCATCACTTACTAAGTTTAATTCATTCCTTATATGAAAGGGTGAATCATAACATAAACATTCATATTAAAACTAGCATACGAAATGTTATTACTTTAACTATAAACCATGAATGATATAAAAACAGAACATCCACAGTTAAAAATATCATAAAACCATCAATACAATATGGAATATTGTAACATAATAAATTAACCCCAACTAAGCATAAAATCTGACAAATGATGTTGACATATATGAAAATTATCTAACAAAATCATTAAAACACTTTGAGAGAAATTTCCCTTTTTTATTTTGAATACATTTAAAAGTAGTGAAATTATAAAAAAACATTTTTTTGAAGATAAATTTATAAGATTATAATGTAAGATTTTAAATGTTAAGGTTTCATAATAGTAGAAAATATCCGCTCATGTCTTATAAGTTAAAAAACATTCTTTCCTTATTTTTTCAAAAAGGTCGTAAAGTACCTCGTTTGGAAACGACTGAAAGATTCCTTTCAAAATGATCTATAAAAAGTCAAACATGAGTATAAATGACTTTTAAAAAAGAGTATAGGAATAGTAATAATATCTTAAAATACATTTTTACGAAATATGGATGTGGATGATAAAGATGTCCCTATAGATACTTATGTATGAACAACCACAGATAATAAAGAGATTGTGAAATTAACCCCTACCTTGTACTTTTAGTTAGTCGAGGGTGTGTTAAACTCATGTATAATGGTTAAATTATGTTATTAAGTTATACTAGAACCATATAAATATTAATGATATCATATATGACACTATTTTATCATTTTGTAAATAATATTTCAGTATTACCATTGTTTCGGTTGTTAACTACTTCATTTTCCCATTATTGTTTTGTCGTTTAAATCATGTTTGTTATGAATATGATGTATTTTAGTCATATACAGAATTATATTAAGTTAATAGTTATTATTTTTACTCATTATATAAATTTTATAACCATTTTTGAATTGTTAATGTGGATAATGAATCTCACCACGCCGTGGAGATGATAGGTTGTACGTACACACGAGCGACGATATCATTCACTTGATGGTTAAATGGTATGGAATTGTATGGTATATTAATTATATAGAATAATTATCATGTTATATTAATTATTTAAATCCATTATAGACATCATTATACCCATCCAAATGAAGTATTTTTGAATAACAAATTTCACCACAACGTAGAGACGCTAAGTCGTACGCACGCATGCATGGTGATATTGTTATTCGTATGAAGGATAAAATGAGAAATATGGCTGTCCCATGATAATAATAACATCCCAGTATATGGATGATACTATAGTTATTATTTTTATATGGAAACAACATAGAAATAGGAATTAGAAGAAGAAAAGAACTTTGAAAGAGGTGATAAAACAATTACCTCTTTTTCAGATGTCTCTTTTTGGTTTGCACAAAAGGAATCCTTAGGTTGGATTTACTCCCATTGTGTGGACTCTAAGATGAAGTGAGGGAAGTTTATAGGGGAAACTATAGGGTTTTTACGAACTAAAGGGCTTTAGATGAGTGAGTCAAGGTGAAGGATAAATGCTCTTTTATAAGAGAGGCGGAGGGCACTTTTGGAAGATCTTAAAATATTAATTTATTATAAATTGATTTTCGGTTTCAAATAGCTCCAATGTGATTTTTTTGAATTATAAGACGACGAAGGGTCAAAATTTTCTCATCCAATGATTTTTAGATAAGTTTAGGTCATGAAATAAACCTCATCTTTTGGGTTTAAACCTTAGTTAAACAATTTAACTCTTACCGCTTCTTCTTGTATTTTTACACTATAGGGTTAATATAGTTACTATAAAATACCAAACAAACCCCAATTGGATCATTTATGACATATTTAACAATATCCTAGTTAGTTGACCGAACATGAGATTTTTATGAATTTTATAACATTTAATTAAATATTATTTATTTTAAAGTATCATCTTTTTTTAATTTTGATACTATTCAAAATTTTCATTTTTAAAATATCAAAACAACATGATAACTTCAAATCAATACCTCAAATATGTCAATAACATGTCCATGTTATATATAAAATTATTTTGGCATTAATTAAATCATATTACATTTATTTTAATATTTGTAATATCATGTAATGGATTTTTTCATTAATATTTTAATAACTACATCATTATTGTGTCACCATTTAATTTAATTATTTATTTCCTAAAATTATAAAAAATACGATTATATAGATAAAATTTTATATTTTTAAAACTATGTATAGTAGAATTTATCTTATGTATAACCCTTTATTAAAAATGGTTCTCTTATTCAAATTTGAATATGACACTTTTAACTCTTCTTTAAATAAAATACAATAAATGTCTTAATCTATCACAAGCGGCTTAAAAAGTCATAATTTAAACATTAGGTTGACTTTGGTCGAAAAAAACTTATCTAATGATATTAGGACAAGTGTTAGCATAATATTATATTTTTATAATATTAATTTTACCATTAATTACCCTATTTACCTTTAACCATGGAAATAAAAATTTAACTAAAGTTACTATTCATAATGTCCAAAATGAATAAAAGTAACCTATTAAAATGATTTGGACCCACTGATTCCAAATATGGAATCCATTTTTTAAAATTTAAAACATATAAGTTTTAGTAATTAATTTAAAATTAATCCCCGTTGTCAAAAAGAGAAAACATGTTTTTCAAAAATAAAAACCATCTAAAGATTGACATGTGTTTATATCAAATTTTAATGTGAAAATAATTACAATGACCTAAATTATATTAAATGATAAAAATATAATCTAATTATACATTAAACCCATTCAAATTTATAATTTAAAACTATAAATTATTTCTATTAAAACAGTTTTTAATTAAAATTTTGTATTTTTTACTATTCATCAAAATATGAAAGTTACCAGAAAAACACCGAAAATTTATCCAGTCTATTTTTTATGCATTACATATAAAGAGGAAGTTTATTTGTCAAATTTTATATTTAAAAGTGTTAAATATTAGATTTAAAAATGGTTCGCCATTAAAAGGCGGTAAAACTTTATTTATTGAAAAAAACTTCTTTCATTCAAAAAATTGAATTTGTTATTATATCATGTCTAAGAAACACATGATATATATATTTAAATTATATGGAATATATAAAATTCAAACTGTGGTTAATGGAATTCATAACCTCTCTTTAAATGGCTAGTCATGGTGTGCTCGAACTCAGTGTTGCGTGTAGTGCAATCTATTTGAATTTTTTAAAAAGAAGCATACCGTGGAAGTTTGAGGTGTTACATTTGGGGTTTGGGTTTTTTTTAGATTTGAGAAGAAATCACATCAACCATGATGGAAGAGCCATTGAAACTATGAAGAAGTAGAGGAAATATTAGTGGGTAAGAAAAGTGCAGAGTTGGTGCACGGGGGATCAGAAACTACAACCCCGAGCTTGACCGATAATGCCGATACAAACCACATTCTCCATAATTTATATAGTATTTACTGAATCGTTCAAATTTATTGTTTTATGTTTTTTAAATTTTCTTTCATGGTATACTAAATATGGATCAGTCTTTTTGACTCCACATATGAAGACTAAAATTAATATTAAATGGATTTTATGATCTTTGACTAAGGGATTTCTTTATTTCACGTGAGTTAAAAAACCTCTTTTCTTATATCTTTAAATGAAATGTATTATATATGGAAATTACTTATTTTTTTATGGAAATTATCTATATACAATTATTATTTATGGAAACTATTTATTTTTTATGGATAAATGAATGCTAAAAATGGAGATGATAAAAGAACCTATTTCCTTACTTAATTATGTCCTTCAATCATTAATATTATTAAAAAATTATTAATATTTACTTTTAATTAATCATGATATTAGTGACAAATTTAATAACATAAAATTTTAATTTTAATATCTTTCATAAGGAAAATAATCATTTTATATCCGTTGAATAACATTTAAAAATATTATTACGTAACTGTTACACACACACACATATTATCATTGGCCCAAAAGACATAGGGGGATCCAAAAATCTTTAAGTAACGAGGGTGGTCTGAAAAAATAATGTTCAAAGGCATGCACACAGATTTAACATAGAAGGGTGGCCTCAAAGGCCATTTACATTTGAATAATTGTGATGATGGGTTGTCTAGTTTGTATCAACAATGTGAGAAAATGCTTGATAATTAAATGATATTAAATGTAATGTATTATATATTGATGTTTCTAATGTTTTATTAAAATTATTTATGTAAAATTTTTATTTATTGAAACTATTTAATGTTAATTGATAAATCAATTCTAAAAATTGAGATGATAAAAGAACTATTTAATTACTTAATAATTCCCTTCAATCATTAATTTTATTAAAAAACTAATACATAACTCATACATTTTCATGAAATGAGTATTTAATTACAATTTTTCATACATGCGCTCAATTTTTTTTGGTGATCATCTATGGAATCCATGTCCATTGTTGAGGGAGTGGGAGGAAATTTGAGGATGAAATGAAGTGAGTGGGGTGTTTGTGACACATGGATATTGAGTGAAAGGATGGTAGTGAGACATGTAGCTAGAAGAATTATATATAATTATATATGTGCATTTATGTGCACATGTGTATATAAATTAAATCAATTTATTCATAAAGTATGAATACATGTTTCTGTGATTTGAAACAATATATGCTTGTTGTATGCATAATACTATATGGAAAATTTTAATGAAAAAGAAGCATGAGAGGAATACTAGACTGCTAGGAGAAGGAATGCAAACTATAATTGCATGCTTTATATAACGTATGAATATGTTGTTGACAATGCGGTGAGTGTAGGATTGAAATGATATGAAATTGTCTATATTGAAATATAATGATTGAAAAACTATAAAAGGTGTAGGTATTTTTTAGGGATGTTTTATTATTATTAATGAATATTTTAAATTCTACCAATTCATATGGAACTAAAACATTTTAATTAATGGAATTTGTATAAACATGTTATCTTAATGCTAAATTAGTTTATGGAAATCCCATAATCATGAGTGAAGGAGAGTGAGGAGATACCACATGATCCATTATAAGAGAATCCCTATTTGTTGCAGGACTGCCTGTACGTGCACCTGTTTGGGCGAAATCTAACCAATGATTTCCATCCTTTTACTATAATATAAACAACATAAAATGCTTACAAGTAGAAATAGGACCAACAAAGCCCAAAAAAGATGATTGGACAAAGAGTAATAGCTAATTGTGACTGAGTAAAAACTATGCTAACCAATTATTGAACAATGAATTATTTCTAGAAGTATGAGAATGTGAGATACATTTTCAGTGGCTAACCAGAATATCCTTGGTGAATATTTTTGGAGGATGAATATGGGAAAATTGATTGGAACACCATTAATTATTTTTACTTTGAAAGTAACAACTAGGAAAAGAAAAATATAGTTCATATTTAAATGTAATTGATAATTTAGAACCGAAAAAAATTTCTCAAAGGCTTTCCATGAATCACCAATAGAATGATATTCATGCGAATCAACTGAATCATAGAAATCATATAATACATAATTGATGGAACTTGTTTTTTTGCACAATGAACACTAAAGATTCTATGAAATCTATGAATTATAATGGAGGTATGGAATTTGAAGACATTAACATCATCAAAAGATGTATAATCCGAAGGATTTTAGAAACAAAATATTTTATAATCAATTTAACATAGATTTTAGAATAGAGTTATGGAATTTAAAAAAACATGATGATTTAATTAAATTCAAATTTAATAATTATGATGAAAAATAAAGAATCAACTGGTATAACAGGTCAAATAAATTTACTAATAAGATACCCAAACAATCTGTTCATGTTCAGAAATAAATTAGTGATCATAGTTTTATATTTATTAAAGAGATTTTATCGGTGTTGTATGTAAGAAACTTCATAGTATTGGAAAGTGACGGTTTATTTCATAATATGTAAATTATAGAATATTGAAACACATGCATATTGCATAATATAATTCCTCTAAGTGAAGCCTTATGAAAGAGTGATTAATATTGGAGACTCCTAAGAGAAAAAACGAAATTGCAGTCTCTGATAGTATCATGCTAAGTGTAAATGCATACTATAAAATATGCGTATTGGTTCAGTCAAAGTCCCTAAAGTGTATTCACGTACCTACACAATTTTCCATATAGATAGAGATTTATTACCTAAAATGTAATCATGTAACTGTGTAAATGTAACTATATAAATATCTACACATGAGTAGATGCACTCACTGAAGCATTATGCATATCATTTTAAAGAATGAATGCCTAATATATATATATATATATATATATATATATATTATTATAGGAAAATGGTGTAATATTTATGTAAGCATTGTTTATTTTCACATAGTTTCAATGGGAAATAGGCCTACAATATTGCGTTTATAATATTTTTTAATTTGAATTAATATTTGAATCATTTATGCATACCGCTATAAGTATTTTGAAAAATTGTGTTTATACTATATTTGTTATATGTGTATAGTGGATATACCTTAACACGTAGTAGAAATAGTATACATATTGTAATTACAGATGAAGTGATTCTAGCACAATCATGTGAGGTGTGAAAGTATGAAATTGTATACTGTATACAATTTACCATATGTGATAATGATTATGTAATTTCAAACAATAGATGCAAATGATATTGATATAGATAAGTATAATTACAATATTTATATACATAAAATCTATGAATTATTTTCACAATGAAGCACATAGTTTCCTATTTTATGGCGGTTTTCCAAAATCAGATAGTTTTCATACAATATGCATATCGGGGTGTGTATACTAGTGTTATTTAGAAACATTCATGGTATGGATACAATACGAATATAGGGGTAATGAATAATTCTCCCTTTTAAAAAATTTTGATGATTACTAGTGTAGCTTCATTCGTCAATGTGGTATCTAAAAGGTCATGGTATGAATATGATTCTCATATTTTTTTAAATTCAATGAAGTAAAATTAGACAATTTTGTTAACCAAATTTAAAATGAAATCAATTGTAATTGAATGACACTGAGATTATGAAAAGATAGAATGTAACCAATTAATGATATGAGGTCTAATTAAACTATAAAAACCCTATCATAAAATATGAAATTCCTTGAAGTTACACCATTTCTATTCCCTTAGAAAAATTGAATATTGTGTAGTGTAATGGGGTATGTACCATCATGTATTTTATCTAAGGAAGATGATTTTCCCTAGTTAGTTTCCAGAATATGTTACATTAAAGTTTCACTATTTCAAAACTACCAAAAACCTAATATTGTTAGTTTGAAAGAGATTATATGAATCTTTTGTTTTGATATTGTTGTGTTAGAATGGGCTAGTAACTACCTATAAAAAATCATGAATTCAATTAAAATGATTGAAGATAAGGAAACATAAATTAATATAAAAGATCGAGTTTGTAACTAATATTTACAGGGATTGATTGTCAGGTTTGAAAGATTAGTTTACTGGTTATCTCATATTGCACAAATAAGTCAATGGATGTTTTTACTATTACAAAAAAAACATGTAGTGGTTGTGTTAATATAATCGGGATGATTTAAGAACACAAATGATGATTTTAAAACAATTATATAAATTTGTTGTATTGTTTAGAAGACAATGGTTATGATCTAAGGATGAAGTCAATTTTCTGAGAATTTTTATCAAAAGAAAATCCTTGTATTGAAATAAAGGTAAAAAACTGAGATATGGTGATATATTATATTTTTGCTGATATTGTTTCAGTGGAAATTAAGAAACATTGAGTGTCTCGCTTATGTAATACTATTTTTTTATATTTTTTGAATTATGTTTCAACATTGGATATTGTGAACCCAAAATAATTCTAAATCAGAACACACTCCATGGAAGCAACATAAAAAAGAGACATCTACTACACCAGTCATAAACGAAGTCCACCTTTGACAATCTTCATTCGGATTCCTCATTCATAAAAAATAAAAATGGTATCATGAAGAAAAAAATATATTCAATCCATTATTTCATACACTACAATCTATCCAATTACTACCAATACAAATTATCTTGTAGGAATATACAATGAATTAAATTAGTCTAGTGCACCATAGGTCAACTAAGAAAATCACCCTAACCAATATCTCCACATAATGAATTAAATTTGTGAACAATATTCATTAAATTGGCCACAAAATGAATTAAATCATCCTCAAATTTGAGTAAAATGATCCATAGCATACATATTCACAACCAGAATTCAATTATCCATGAAAAACTCTACAACCTGCATCTAACACCACATAAGTTCAAAGAGATTCATAATATTAAATAAATTAAATCAATTATTCTAGCAAAGGATGGATGATGAAACTATTCCATAACATAGTTCAACATTAGATCACTGTATGAAAAATATTTGTTTCCATCAAGACAATGAAAAATAGACCCGATGCCAATCAACATGAATGGTATCTTCTAATGAACACCACAAATGATTCCAATTTTAATCAAGCATAACTAAACATTAAAATTGAATTGTTAGACAAGCATGCTAGAAATGACCTTCCACTACTTCTTATTCCTTTTTGTCGCCCATGACAAAACACATGTTAAAAATAAGATGCAAGGCATAAATAGCGTAACATACATGCATTAAGGATTTGGGACTAGATTACCAAAGCAACATATGGTTCAATGTTAAGAGATCTTATGAATTCACAAGAACATGAGGTAAATATACTTTTGAATTGAAAATGTTTATTTAATTAATTAATTAGTTATGAATAAAATAAGATGTTCGAGACCATTTTATTTGTATTTATTTGAAATTGATATTAGAAAAACAAAGAGTAAGATGAAAAATAGAGTAAAGGTTATGGGATATATCATATTATTCTGTAAAATGAGTCTAAATAGATAATATATATAGCATATAAAAAATTAATCAAACCCCACCTCACAGAAAAATAAAACAATTGTGTTTAAATCTTCCAAGTGATCAAAAATTATAATGACACAAAATGTATGGAGGGATATATTTACTCAAATTAAATCATACATTTATATTGAAGAGAGCACCAAAGTGGGGAGGAAATACTATTGATACATAAATGGAAATTTCAAATTGTAGTAGAAAACTTTGTCAGTGAAACTGACATATGTGAAACACTTGCCATTTCAAGAAGAGTATCTAAAATTATTTTTCACACATGTATTCCAATAACTGGTAGGGAAAATTATAAAAAATATTGTAAAAGTTAAAACATTTCTTTAGATGGTGTGTGAAAAGATTTAATATAGGAGGGTGGCCCCAAAGGCCATTTACATTTGAATAATGGTGAGAAATGGTTGTCTAAGTTGTCTCAACAATGTGAGAATATGCTCAATAATTACATGAAATTAAAATTTTAATTTTACCACTACTTTCATGAACCCACTCCACATACAAAAGTATATTTGAGTATGAATTCAATCTATAAATTAATAGAATAAATAATAAGTGAAGAACTAAATAATTTGATGCTAATCTCTAACTATGTCAATCCCTCCACTCTCCAATGGAGTAGTAGCCAAAATTCACAATGATAACAAAAATTATGTTAATTAGGATCATATATGGAATCAAAATAAAAAAAGGAATTGAAAATGACGTCCCCACTATGGGAAAATGGGGTTTTGAGACAGGTTTGTCACCTATCCCAAATAGTCTATCGAAAACAACTATTTGCGATGAGATTCGTTTCCCGTCAGAAATATTCCAAAATAAATAATTATTCGCAATGAGGCAATATTCCTGTCACAAATATCGTTGGCGCATGTGCTCACTGAATCATGAAAAATGTATTTGCAACTGGTATTTACCCTCGTTGCAAATGCCTTTTTTCATTTTTCTATTTGGAATTGGAATTAATAACACATCACAAATAATATGTCAGTAGATGACTATTTTTATCAGGACTCATTGCAAATATCTTTTTGATCTCTGTCATACTTATTTTTTGTCCGTAGTATTTGAGACGCATCTCATCGCAAACAATTTTGTCACTACTAATCTAACCTATATATACGCCCACCTAATGTTTTGGTATTCATTTTTTATTTGAGCTATACTCTCCTCTACTCTTCATTTCATTGTTTTAAAAGTTTAATTTTTTACAAGAAAGAAAATTTTCAAATTTTCATCCCTAGAAGCTTTGATTTTGTGGTATTCATTTAATTAGCAATAATTTGAAATAATTGTTTATAATTAATAGTATTGATTTTAAATTAAATATATAGTTCTAATTAGTATTAAATATTTTTAATCAGAATTAATTAGTTTTAATTTTCAATAATTATTAGTGGCATTAATTTTTAGTAATTAACAATTTAAATGAAATTGGTAAGAATTGGTAAAATTTAGTAATAACTAATAGTAATTAGTAAAAAAATAATGGTAATTAGTAAAAATTAGCTTTAATTGGTGCTAATTAATTAAAAATAATTATTAAATATTATACTTAGTAAATAAAAAATAATACTAAAAAATACTAATAATTATTAAAAAATTTCTGCAATTACTAAAAATTAGCAGTAATTTCTAAAAATTAGCGATACGTATTAAAAATTAGTTTAAATTATTAAAAATTAGTCAAAACCATTAAAAAATAGAGGTAATAAATAAAAATTAATAAAAAATAGGAGTAATTAAATATAATTATTAAAAACATGTGGTAATTATCGATAATTTGTAAGAATCGGCATTACACAGTATAAAATAGTAAAAATTAGCAGAAATTACTGTATTTAATAAAAAGTTGCAGTAATTAGTGGTACTTAGTAAAAATTAACAGTAACCAGTGATCATTAGTAAAATATAGACTTAATTATTGATCATTAGTAAAAAAATATAGGTAATCATCTATCATTAGTAAAATTTAGCAGTAATTAGAATTACTTTGTAAGAAATAGTGATAATTAGCAATACTTAGCAAGAAATAGCAGTAATTAGTAGAAATGAGCTGTAATTAACATTTATTAATAATAATTAGTAGTAATTAGTAAACCCCCAGTGATTAGTACTAATTAGTAAAAAATAGCCTTAATTAGTGGTAATTAATAAAAATTATCGCTAATTAATAACAAATTGTGGTAATTATTACAAATTAGTGGTAATCAGTAAAAAATAGCGGTAACCAGTAAAACATAATAAAAAAAAGTGATAATTTGTAAAAATCAGCAGTAATTGACTATAATTAGTAAAAAATAATGGTAATTAGCATTGATTATTGAAAAATAGTTGTAACTGTTGGTGGTTATAAAAAAATTAGCGGCAATTAATAAAAATTAATGGAATTTTTCAATAATTATTAAAAAAAAATGGTGTTAATTAGCGGGACTAGTAAAAATTAGAGATATTTAATAAATATTTGTAATAATCATGAGTAATTAATGGTAATTAGAAGTAATTATTAATTATTAATGGTAATTAGTAGTAATTAGTAAACATTAGTGGTGATTAGTAAACATTAGTGGTGATCAGTAAATATTAGCGGTTATTAATAAAAATTATTATAAAATAGAAATAATTAGTAAATATTAGCTGTAATTATTTGTAACTAGCGAAAAAAATAGCATTAATTAGCATTAATTAGTAAAAAATAGTATTAATTAGTTAAAATAATTATAATTATGGGTAATTAGTAAGACATAGTGGTAATTAGTAGTACATAGTAAATATTAGCGATAATCAGAAAAAATAGAAAAAATAGTGGTAATTATTGATAATTAGTGGTTATTAGTAAAAATAAATTGTAATTAGCGGTAATTAGTAAACAATAATGGTAATTAGTGGTAATTAGTAAAAAATATTGGTAGTTAGTCAATATTAGGGGTAATTGGTAAACATTATCGATAATTAGTAAACATTATTGGTAATTAGTAATCATTAGCAATAATTAGTTAAAATTAATGGTAATTAGTGGTAATTAGTAAAAAATAATGGTAATTATATGTAATTAGTAAAAAATAGATGTAATTAGTAAAGAATAGCTGCAATTAGTAACAATTAGAGACAATTACTAAAAACTATCGATAATTAGTCAAAAATATTGCTAATTAGTAAATAATAGTGGTAATTAGTAAAAAATAAAGTTAATTAGTAAGAATTAATGTTACATAATGATAATTAGTAAAATTTAACATCAATAATTAAAAATTAAACAATATTTAGGAAAAATTAGCAATAAATTTTGATATTTAGCAGTAAGTAAAAAAATAGTGATAATTACTAAAAATTTGAGATAATTACTCAATCATCACAGTAATTAGTAATAATTATTGATAATTAGAAAAAAAATAGTATTAATTAGTAAAAATTTACTGATAACAACTTAAAAGTAGGGGTAATTGGTAATTTTTTTTGGAAATAAGTAAAAATTACCCTTAATTAGTCAAAATCAAATGTAATTAGTGGTAGTTAATGATAATTATAAAAAATCAACACTAATTATTAAAAATCAATGTTAAATAGTTAAAATTCATAATATATACAAGTAATTGTTAATATTTTTATTTTTAAATTTTAATAAAAATATGGAACAAGGAATTCGACAACAATACTTATTTCATGATCATGATTTGATAAATCATCGTAGGAATCCAAACAGTTTTAGTGTAAAACCTGAATATACTGAGCGTGTTGAAGCTTTTTTATCATCTACCTCATCAAAACTATTATTTGTTTCTAAATGAGAAATTAAGTGTCTATGTAATAAATGTGACATGAGGAGGTTTTTCACATTTTACAATGTTGGTTGGTCATCTATTGTGTTTTGTATTTTGAAAAGATCATGTATTTTGAAATCATCATGGCGAACACAGTTCTTGAGAAGATACTTATAATTTGGTTTTATATCCATCACAATTTCAAACTTTTGTATATGATGTTGCTTGTCTGTATTTTCAACAGAAATAAACTCATGATAATATTTATTTCAACTCTCAATTAAAACCATAATGATTTTATGAGTTACTAAAATTTATTGTTGATGTCATATATCTTAGTTGTAAGATAATAAAATTTGAAGCATTTGAAAATTCATGGCTATTAAATGAGACAATGGAATGTTAGTTATCTGTTTTGATCATATATTCTCTTTGGTTGAATCAATATTACCTGAATGAAATGTGTTTTCTATAAATTACTATGAGAGAAATAGGTTGGTTCATAATTTGGGTCTTGGTTCTCAGAAAATTCATGCAGGCTCATATTGTCACGACTTTTCCCAGAGGGGCCTGACCTGTGACTACCCCAGGCCCGCCTCCAATAGGCCAGGGGCTGGCGAATAGCACCAAGTAGGTATATTCCATAAATGGGAGGCATTAGCCTAAATTACCTATAAACACACACACATATCCAAGCCCACAATGCTAAAATGTAAAATAACTAAAACAAATCATGCATTCATATAAGGCCCCACAACAGAGTACAACCTTAATGTGCTGAAAATAGAAAAGGGGCCAAATTCAAGCCCAACCAAAAATAAAAAGAGTCCATCCTACTCCAAGGGTGAGGGCTAAGTCAAAAGTACACTCTCAGTAAACACCATGGTCTATTAAGCTCCATCTATGCTCTAATCGCTCCCTATCCTCCACGAACATCGTTAAAAGCGTCTTCATCTACATAAGACACGACACACGTGGGAAAAGATTATGTGGGGATTGAGTACAATAATACTCAGTAAGATTACTCAAAAAAACTAAACACGAAGAACCATGTATAGTCATATCAATACAGGATATAACAATCAATTTGGAATAGGAACAAAACCCAGATATACTCAGGGGATACACCACACCATTAGGCGGTCATAACCAACTTCCAGCCTTAGGATTATACTCAAAGCAATACCCATTTCGGGAGAACACACTCTATGAGCCATGTTATCATAAGAGACACTCAAAAAAGATGTCTGGCTCATTGGTTCCCACCCAATGATAATATGTTGGTCTATGAAGACATTGATTCACATATAGGGGGTCACGCCTAGAACTATTGGGGGACACCACGAATCCAATCCGAGTCAACCTACTACGTAGGTGATAGTATTCCAATGATTCCAAAAAACCCTGCTGATACGGCCTGATAAATGGAGGATCAATTCCCTCCATTGGGAGGTCATGATGATTCCACAAACTCCAACTAGGTATGATAGAGGATCACACTTCAGTCTCACGAAGGGACACCACAACTCTATCTGAGACTCGACCTCTATAGGGGATCACAATCCAGTGATCTGGATGTAATGTTGCCCTATACCCTCAAGGAAAGGACCATGGGAGTACACTAAACCTATATTGGTCCAAACTAAGAAAACAAAGACCCTCAAACACTCTTTAAGGGAGTACTCAGCATGTACCAAGGTGTACACAACATGTCCAATTATCCCAAGTCATGCCTATTTGGAAGTGCCTCACATGATATACAGTCTCCAAATGCATGTAGTGCGTAAGAGGATACATGAAATGTAGAGACACATGATACTATGTCTGTGTAACGTGTCTGTGTGTGTGTGGGAGTACACAGTGTGTCCTTTCCCATGTAATCCAACCCATGTCCGTGTACTTTAGAAGTACACATCGAGTCAACTGGGGAGGGTCACATACTGTGTGATAGGGTTCACACACCATGTGATACATAACTTCATCCAGAACCCCAATGTCGCAGCCAGGGGGCCTACACAGTGTGTAGTCCTTTAATACATCCCGTGTTGCATGGGATTTTCCAGATCCTTTAGGGATCACTTCTGTGGTGATATGTGCACCACTAAAACCTCTGATCTAGCTAGAAAATGCAGATTATGGTTCTTCCATGCCTCTAGTTTCTTGATCTATAGATTTTAGGTTCATAACTTCTTGGAAATCACCACTGTCGAGCCATATATTATTGTGGCTCAAAACCAGGTTGAACAGATACCTAAAATCCATTCTAACCCACCTTTGGTCATCCACTACCATCATCACACCATGATCACATCACTAATCATGAACCTCTCTTGTGACATCGATCTGTCGTATTGATGAATGGTTACACAATGATCAAATACCGAGCATTCATCGAACCATTGGCCAAAAGGAACCACCCACAGTGAACCTTCAAAGAATGGAGGGAGAAATCCAAAAACCATAAAAGTGAGGAACAAACCTCATCTGTTGTTCGTATGTCCTTGATTCATTATCATAGAAATGATGGATGATGAGGGATAAGTCAAAGAACAAAAAAACAATTCCATCAATTTGAAATCAACCAATGATGCATGTATCAATTATTGTTTGTTGAATTTATTCATATTCCTCCAAGATTATGAACGAGATGGAAAATATAAGAAAAAATATCCTAGATAGAGTTTGGATCAATTGTTGATGAAGAATGGTTACATTGCTGTCATTGAAGAGATCCTCCAACTCTAATGGCATGATGATCCAAAATCCATTCATGATCCATTTTCATATGTCAAGAAGACTCTCTCCAAGATCATCTAGTTTTCCATGGTTTATCACCCAACCTTGAGATGATTTTCATAGCTTTATATTTAAATAAGAAGGTCATATTTTTGAACAAAATAAAATAAATTCTTATGTTAATTTATTTTATTATGTTCATGCGTGTGATAAATTTTTCACAAACGACCCACGTCGACCAAGGTTAAGTTTCTCCTAGGTTAAAAATTCCATTCTGAACTCAGCGGTGCTCTTTGATTTCCAATTTTGACACCTATTTAGGAGTTATTTATCTTTTTAAGAAAACTGTGTGTGCATGCTATTTAATTATTTAATATATTTCAATCATTTATTTTGGACTCACAGAGTTTCGGAACCGCTTTCCATCTTAGTGCCTTGTCTCGAAAATAATCCATATAACATTTAAAAATAATACACTGAAAATCCAAGACATTACATTCTCTCCGCCTTAGGGATTTTCATCCCAAAAAGAGAAAACTACTCAAAATGATAGGGGTATTGGGCTTGCATCTAGATCTCCCACTCCCATGATCTCTCCCAAAGGTTCCTATGCTATCACCGAACATGAAAAAGGGAAATTGATCACCCACAAAGGATTCTCTCCTGCCAATCCTCGATCTCTACCAGGAACTCACGAAAGGTCGCTCCATCCTCAATATTTAGCTCATCCCAGTTGATAACATGCAATAGTTCATGCACATACCTCCTCGGCTTCGACACATGGATGAAATTGTGTACCCAGTCTAACTTCAGAGGTAGAGTTAAGCGGTACGCCACCTCATCAACTCTATGAAGTATCTGGATAGAAATGATGAATCTCATATATAACAAACCACCACAGCTAAATCTCCTCAAACCACGTCGAGGTGAAACCCATAGGAACACATGGTCTCCTTCCTTGAACGCCAAAGGCCTCAGTCACCTGTTATCATAAGACTTTTGATGGATCTATGCAGTCTTCACCCACTCCTAGAAGATATTCACCTTCTCTATTGTATCTTGAACAAACTCCGGGACCATGAGTGTCGACTCACCTGTATCCATCCAACAATGTGGTGACCTGTAGGGTCACCCGTATAAAGCCTCGAATAGTTCCATAAAATGGTGTAATGGTAGTCATTGTTGTATGCGAACTTCACCAGGGGTAGGTTATCCTCCCAACTACATACAAAATCCAACATGAAAGCTTGCACTATGTCCTATAGAACCTGAATTTTCCACTCAGTCTGGCCATTAGTTTAAAGGTAAAACACTGTACTTAAGTGTAGCTAAGTCCCAAGTGCCTCCTATAATCCCTTCCACAACTGATATGTAAAAGAAGCATCATAGTCAAAAACCATCGTTAAGGGAACTCCATGGAGTCTCATTGTCTCCTGCGCATAGAGACATACCAAGATCTCTACTGAACTCTACTCCCATATTGCTAATAATCAGGCTAACATGGTGAGTCGATCTACGATCACCCAGATGACATCATGTCTGCTGGATGTATGTGGTAAGATTTTAATGAAGTCCTTGTATATTCTATCCCACTTCCACTTTGGCACCTCAAGGGGTTGGGTTAAACCCTTAGGATCTTGGTGCTCACCTTTCACTTGCTGACAAATAAGGCATCAAGAAAAAAACATTACAACTCATTTCTTCATGCCTCTCCACCAAATTTGACTTCAAATGTCCTGGTAAATGTTTGTCACACTTGGATGTGCCGCCAAAGGAGGTGTATGGAACTCTCTCAAAACCTCATTTCGTAATGTCAATGGTACCATCATTCATGCTCTGAAAAGAATGGCATGCTCAAAACCTTTAGAAAATCCATTAGGAGCATGTCCTATAGATATATGAGCATGTAGGGTCTCAAAATCAACATCTCTAAGATGTGCCTCTCAGACTCACTGTAAGAGCGGAGGGGTAACAACCATAAATTGGAGGTAAACTACTCCTTATCCATCTACAAAGGATAACTAAAACAAGGCCAACTACTATGAAACATTTTTCGACAACTACCAACCCATGGAAACACCTCACCTCTATCATGATCTTGGTTGGCTCCCAAGCTAACGCGGCCTCGACCGTATCCGGGTCCACTACAACTCTATCTACTAAGATAATGTTTCCTAAAAAGTGAACCACCTGGATCCAAAATCGAAACATTAAGAGATTCTCGTAAAGCTGGTGCTCTGAGAGTACGTCCAAAATCATCCTGAAGTGTCTCACATGCTCTACCTCATATGCTAAGTACACAAGGATATCCTTGATGAAGACTACCATGAACCTATCTAAGAAGGTTTGAATGATCCTGTTCATGAGTCCCATAGAAACTTCTAGGGAGTTCATCCTGCCAAAGATCATCGCCAAGTACTCATACTAATTTTAGCGACATCTAAATGTCATCTTTGGTATATCCTCATCTTGTACTCGCAGCTGGTGATATCTCGATCTGAGGTCAACCATCAAGAACCATTGAGCCCCTCTCAACTGATCAGAGAGGCCATCGATTCTTGATAGTGGATACTTATTCATTACAGTCACCAAGTTTAAGTACTGATAGTCCACATATAACCAGAATCCCCTAACATCCTTCTTGTCAAACAAAACATGGGCTTCCCAGGGTGAAACATTGGGTCTAACAAAGCCCTTCCTCTATAAATCCTCCAAACTACACCCTCAACTTGAAAATCTTTATAGGATCCATCTGATATGTTGGATTAGATATCGATTGCATCCCGGGGTGTAGATCAATGGATATGTATTTGTCTTAGTGAGGAGGTAAACCCGGAACATCCTCAGGGAAATTTTCCTCATAATCCACTACAACTGCTGGAAACTGAGGACTCATAACATTCACTACACTGAGGGTCCGACCATCCAAATGATGAGTAATCAGCTACACCCTCCTATGAATGAGTCCATCCTGCTCCTCCTAGATTTTCTTTTCACCGATAAAGAAAAACATAATTCCATAACTATGGAAAAACGACAGTATTATCTTAAAACATTAATTTTAAGCACTAACTATGGATAACTAGTCCATACCAAGAATGATGTCATAAGGCCTCAACACTGCTACCAAGAGATCCCGACCTAATCTCTCTCCTCTAATAGTCATGTCACGCTATCGGCACCAATGCCTGATCATTGAGTCTCCTCTAGTATGAGTCTCCAAGCGTAAGGGTTGAGTCAACAGATCAACCAGAATCTCTATGTCTTGAACAAGATTTTTGGTATGAAAGGAATAAATAGAACCTTTGTCTATAAAAATTGAATCAAAGGTAGAAAAGACATTGATCGTACGTTGTATCATCCTTGGAGCCTCAGGTTCATATGCACCCATAGCTTGTAGTTATCCTCGTCCCTACCCACCTGCTCCCTAATCCTGGCATGGACCACCTGGGGGTAGTGGTTGTAATAGGTTGAACAACCAACCACATCCTACTACCCTTTCAGCCCCTCTAATAAGTATGTCTCCCTATAGACCACCCTGTTCCTACCTCTATCACTATCTCGGCGGTCCATCAACCGTCTCCTGATCAGTTTTATGACGGGTTGAGTAATCTCATGTCACATTTCACCGACTATCGCTAGGGAAACATTGCATGTCCCTAGGATGATTCGAGCCACCCTGAGAGCCTTGCACAGCTAACCTTGAGTCCTGGGATTTCCACTTAAAGTGTCTAACCCACTTGAATACCTTTGACTATCACTAGATACTTACTGATGAGGTCTAAGCTACTATGTTCCCACTTCTAGCTCCCACTAACGGTTTCTTATATACTAGAAAACTTTCTACCAACAAGGCTCACTCAGGCACTCCAACATAGGATGAAATGTACGAGATACCATTGATGACCTGATTTCCTAGTGCAAGCCATGCTCAAAGGTCCAAACCCAAAAGAACTGGTCTCATACCATATCAATGGAGTAACATGAGAGATCAGTAAACCTCACTGAATACTTTGTCACGATCATAATTCCCTATTTCAGATACAAAAGCTCATGCATGTGTGCCGATCACAATGTAATTGCATAGAACTCCTCTCAGAAATGACACTTGAAGTCTATTTAGGAGGGTGTTTTCTCTTTGTGTGATTGGGTAACCAAGATCCACATCTCCCCTTAGAGTCCTGAAGTAAACTTACAAAAAGGACTTCCATATGATAAATAGGCATCCTCATAGGGTGGAAAACACAAATGATTGCCTCTAGCTAATCCTCAACCACTTGGGGGTCTATCTCACCTCAAAACCTGGGGGGTCATTGTCAATTAAACTCATGAAACACACTTAGGCTACGATAAATCTCAGCTTGTAGTGCTGGTTCTAGATGTAGCTCAATGGGTGGTGTTATAACTTGTGAACCACCCGAAGGTTCTATCTTCGGTACAAGTCCCTATATTGATGTCTCATCCCTAGGCAGAACATCCTCGTGATCATGTAGTAGAATCCTGACTTGCTGTCTATGTGGGGGAATCCTGAAATAAAACAAGAGGTACCATGGTCATTGAGTATATCTGGAGAGAAATATCAAGAAGAACGTGTAAAACACAACCATTCCTATATGATGTGTAATGCCCCAATCCCAAAAGCCCGAAGCCGGTGCATTATTACATTACATCGTCATGATTACAAGGAATCAAATCCAAAAATATGGTTCAGTTTAGCAATCTTGGAAATCCAGATTACATACATGATACCCATAATACACTGGGAAATAGGAAATACAAACACGAGACATAATAAAATGAAATAAATTTCATCCTTGATTGCTCATTCAAAGATATCTTCTTCATAACCTAGGGAATGGAAACATAATAAGGGTGATCTCAAATGCACTATAAGGGTATGTAAAGAGGAGGAAATAATGAATAAATATGAATAAATTAACATGTAAAGGTAAATAACCAATAACACATTCCATTAAAATAACTAGATAAGGAAATATCAATATGGTAATGTATGAAACCGAAACTCATGCCATCTAAATCAATAAACTGAGAATGAAATATATCCATAGATATGTCAGTGAAAAATCTCATGGATGAATAATAATTGAATCTAAATGAGGGAAATTATTAAATATTAATATATACAATATACCACTAAGGCTTCATTCCAAAGATATAATACTTTTAAGGATTCATACAAAGAATCTAGTACTTTTAAGGCTTCATGAAAATAATCTAATACTGTCAAGTCTTTATTCTATGAATCTAATATTTTCAAGGATTCCTGCCAAGAATCTAATATTTTCAAGGCTTCATACCAAGAATTTAATACTGTCAAGGTTTCATGCCATGAATCGAATACTATCAAGGCTTCATGCCAAGAATCTTATAATATCAAGGCTTCATGCCAAGAATCTAATGTTGTCATGGCTTTGTTACATGAATCTAATAATATCAATGATTCATGTCAAGAATTTATTACTTTCAATGATTCATTCCATGAATCTAATACTTTCAAGGATTCATGCCATGAATCTAAATTTTTTAAAGTGAAAACCATACGAGAAATGGTATACGGTTTAGGCAATAATCATATCTATGAAAAATGATATAGATATTTATGTAAATTAAAAATTAAAAATTATTAAAATAAAGTGATAATTTCATGATAATGTTAAAAATCACAAAAGGAAGTGATATTTCAACAATAACCATTAAAAACATTCTTGAGGAGAATAATCTTTAAACATTCCAAAGTGTCCCATACCACTTTGAAACATTTGAATCCTAATCTCCATAAAGGCATGACATGAAACTTAGAATATCATGAGGATAATAGTATTAACTATATAACATTAAAAAGGAAGTATATACACCAAATAAAATTGAATTGGAACATAATAAAAAATAAGTTTCAATGGAATGTATATTGAGATGAAATTCCCTTACTACTTGAGTAGATTTTGATTCAAGGGTTCCATGAAAGAGTAACATCAATTAAAACATTTAATATCGTGAAATAAGTCAAATTATGATATAATACACCAAAATTGTTAGTAGTTATATCGCACAAAATAAGTAAGTAGTGAATATGACATTAATCTCACATATTTAAAAAGTGAGATGAAAATCCCTTACTAATGTAGTAACTAATGAATTGGAAAAAAAGGTAATAAATCTTAATTAAAACATTTAAATACCATGAATATAATATAATTCATGATATTATATGTCAATGTCGTAGTATGTACACCATATATAATAAATTTGGTGCACAATAATTAAGTATGTCCCCCGAAATGAAAATGAGACAAGAATCCCTCACCTTAACCGTCATTTTTTTATGTGGTCTTTATCCTCCTGTATAGTGGTTTAAAATATTTTACTAACTTATAAAAAAAAATATAATAATGTTTATAATATCATATATTAACTTCTTACAATATTTTATTACCCTTTTGTTAAGCCTCTTTAATTATTTTAACTATTTTCGGTGTTAATTGCCTAGTTTTCTTAAGTATGTTTGGACTTGTAACTTGTTTTCCTATTTATTAGATCATGATTTAATTATCTAAAAAATTTAAACAATGAATAAATTTTCATATATTTGTAGTACATATGTATTTAGAATATTCTATAATATTTGGAGATTATAAATCAAGTGCACCGTTCATGGAGACGGTAGGCCGTATGTACACATGAATGCTACATTCATTTCATTATTGTATTAAAAGAATAAAAACTAAATGATACATATGTATATTATAATTAAATTATCATATATATGTTATATATGCTATAAAGTTTTATTAAAACAATCCTTTATATGTTCTATGTATGGCATGAATGAGTCATATTGCTTTGAGGGGGCCGTAGTCCACACTTTCTCAAATGAAATTATCATATTTACACAACTTGGAAAGCATAAAGGTATGTTCTAAATAAAAATTTCAGAAGAATAGAGACATTATAAATATAATTTATATCATATATAAATATTTCTTCCATCATAATGGCTACCATGAGAGGCGATAAAGGATAATTGAACAATCATCATTTCGTGAGGTAGTAGTTCACCGTACACAGAAATAGTATATTCGTTACCCATTAGATGGAGGAGTGCATAAGTGTAGGTAGAAAACTTAGCATAAAAACATTATAGTATATTTTTGATAATGGTGTTGTTGTGTAATCATAGAATCAGAGTATATGGAGTGGATAATTTAAATGAAACTAAAAATCTTGAGAGAAGGCGTTACCTCTTAATAGGGTACCTTCTTTTAGTTTATACCAAAAGCTTCCTTGGATTTCTTTCTTACCAGGGGGGGGGGGCTTCTAGGACTAGGGAGGGATGTTGAGAGACTATTTTTATAGAGGTTCGGTGATCCAATGTGTCTTGAGAGGTGTGAGGATGGGGTAGAGTGCTTGCCTTTTTATAGTGGAGGGGGAGTGACACTCTTGTAAATACCAAAAGGTATTCATTAATGGGTGGTGTACCTTACCTAAAGTGACTCCAAAATGTAAAAAATGGAGTAAAGGTAATTAATGGTCGATTAAAACTTCCACCGCACAAATATATGTGTATTTTAATAATTTGGTTCCTTAACTTCTATGATTCCTCAATTTTATCATTTTGGTTTTTTATTAAAGAATATAGTTTTCTAATCAAATTAATTTAACCATTATGAATAAACTAATGTGAGATTTATTAGACTATATAGATACATTGAATTATTAATATTATATATAATTTATAAAATAAAATTACCATGTGTTTTGGAAATTAATTTTAAAACAAGTGCACATGACTCGCTAAAACGCTGCTTAAACTCGGACCGTGTTAACAAAGTTTTTAAAATATATGGGTCCATATGTTAATTATATAAGATTAATTGGTAAATTAATAGAATATATTTAATATTTATTAACACTTACAAATAACTTGGCATAATATTTTATTTTTATTATTTTTAAATCATTTAATAAAATTTCATTTATTATAAAATAACAATAATGTCTATTTTGACATTATTTATTTAATGTTAATTTTAAAATATCATTCTAATATTTGAATTAAAATATATTAGGTTTACAGGTGTGTAACATGATATATTCATCTAAAAAATAAATAAATACAATAATTCAATCAATTAACCTAACTTTTAATATTTATAGTATCATTTATTTTAGTTAATTATTTACTAAATAATCACTATATTGGTGTTTTTAAGCATTTTAGGTAACTAAAACATCTCTAAAAATTATTGATAAATTATTATGATAAAAATAACCCATATATATTACAAAAGGATATGTATATCAAAAAACATGATGTTTTGTACATATCTCAAAGTTTTATAAATTTTAAAGGTAAGGAAAGTTCCTTTTTTCCATTTTTCTTACTTAACCTTTTATATAGGGAACTTCCATTTAATAATATCCAAAAAACCCATAGATTTTGAGCCAAGTGGGTATATGGTCTAGGTATTGGTATCCAATGTATTTTTGAAATGTTTCCATGTGATTTTGGTCCTTAATATTAAGGTTTAGTCACTTATGAAGCTTAATTTTACCTTAATCACCATAATTAATTTTAAACACGTTCACTAATCTTTTTGGTCAAAATTATGTTTATATTATTAGAACAAAAATATTATACTAATTACATCCATGTATGTCATATTTTCAAAATTCAAATCAAAGAAGTGGAAAAATTAAGATTAACACTAATCCCACAGATGTGGAGAAATAATGGGTTTTTAAATTAGAAAAAAACGTTCACAAGTTTGTTATGTTTTTATATTCAATTTCAAAGTGAAATTGATTATAATGAGATTAATGTATAAATGGATTTAAAATTGATCTAATTTTACTCTCTAACAAATATAAAATATAATTTATCATTAATAATTATTTAAATGAAAAGGCATTTTTTAACTAAATTACAGTATTTTTCACTATTCATCAAAAAATGAAGTTTCTCAGAAAAATCCAAAAAATCCACCCTAAGATAATTTTGAAACTATGAATTCAATAATTATTTTTTTTTTAAATAGTATTCATAAAAGTGTCAAAAATTTGGTTTTAAAATAGGTTCTCTAATAAAAGGTGGTAAAACTCGTTCTTGCGTGTTACACAAGCTAATTCAGTATTGTGTGTAGCATACGTTTAAATTTGTGTATAAAGCATTCAAAAAAATTATATTTATTCTAAAATGAAACTATTATAATTTATTGGGGTGTCACATGATGCATGTGCCATTGTATGTATACTTCGACCGTCGCAACAACACTGGAATCCCTGGCCAGAAAGCCAAACTCAAAACACTTAACACTGTTTCCCCAAACCAATTTCATAGAACCTTGGTCCTAAATTAGAATTGACCACTCTAATACCACTCTATCACGACATTTCCAAGAGGGGCCCGAACAATGACTACCCAAGCCCGCCTCTAATAGGTTAGGGGCTGACGACTAGCCCGGAGTAGGTGTATTCCACAAATGAGAGCCATTAGACTAATGTACCTGTACACACACAGTCATATTAATTCCCATAATGATGAAATTTAAAAAAAATGATAAAATGCATGCATACATCTAAGATCCCACAATATATTACATCAATAAAGTACTGAAAACAGAAAAGCAGCCAAATAAAATCCCAAATAAAACTAAAAAGAGTGTAACCAACACCAAGGGTGAGGACTAAGTAAATAGTATGCTCCTGGTAAAAACATCAGTCTTTCAAGCTCTAGTTATTCTCCACACACTCCCTATTCTCCCATGACACCGTCAAAAGGGTCATCGTATGCACAAGACACAACACGTGCGAGCAAAGTCCGTGTAGGGGTGAATATAATAATACTCAATAAGAAATTCATAAAACACTAAACACAAATCACCAAGTATATTCAGATCAATAAAAGATTTAACAATCAATTTTGAATAGGAACAAAACCCATATATAGTCAGTAGAGACTCCACGCCATTAGGTGGTCATAACCAACTCTCAGCCACCAGTTTCTTCTCGAAGCAATTCTCGTTCTTGGAGAACATTCTCCATGTGCCATGATATCATCAAATACACTCAATAAAGATGTCTAGATCATTGGGCACAGTGTCACTACCCATCCCCTAGGGCCCGTTCCATGACTACCCCAAGCCCGCCTTCCATAGGCCAGGGGCTGGTGACTAGCACCGGAAAGGAATATCCTTAAAACCGGGAAGGCATTGACTTTTAACCTAAAAACTCACACATCCAAGAACACAACAAGATACATTCACAAAGTTAACTATAGAGTAATAAGGGTGAGTATAGTAAGAAAAAAGGGTCCAAAATACAAGACCAACTAGAAAGTACAAGTAAAACTGAAAATACCTCCTGTGAACACCCGCCAAGGATCCTACCTGAAGGGTAGGTACAGCTCTCGAGCGGTTGTCTATGCAGTATGTCTCATCTAATGGTCCACATCCGAGCAACCTCCAGTTCTAGAACCCTCAGACTCGATCAATGTTGTCTGTCATCTACACAAGACACAACAAGGTGCGGGCATAGCCAGTGTAGGGGTGAGTTTAACAATACTCAGTAGGGACCCTAATACCCCCAAAGGTCTCCCATAATCCAAAAAGGATAAACCACAAATTAAGATCTCAATCTCAAAGAATGAAGCAATAGTCATCAACACTACTTAGGTATATGCCCATTCATATACCTAAGTTATCAATATATAATCATCACACACGTGAGGGAAGAATACCACAAAGGTAACACCACGATGGTCGAAGTACCACACAGGTAACACCACAAAGACAGAAGTACCACATAGGTAACACCACGAAGGTAAGTACCACAATGGTAAAGCCACACAGAAGAATACCATGAAGGTATCACCACACAGAAGTGTACCACAAAGGTAAATACACAACTCACACTAGGTATAAATTAAGTACGGATGTATAGATGGTTAACTGTATTGCTAGATCATCTTACTTCATCGAGAAACTGTGTTGTTGAACCACACAGGATCAAAGATGAACCACATAGGATCTGAAGATGACCCACACAGGATCTGAAGATAACCCACACAAGATATGTAGATGACCCACATAGGATCCGTAGAAGCTTACCCACACATGATCTAAAGATGAACCACACAGGATCTGGAGATTCTTCAAGTACAACCAGCCACAGGGTTCCCGCACTAAGCGCGCTTGATTCTGGTAGGATCCTCTCCTCAAGCCATCGGTCGATAATTCAAATACCACAGAGTCCCATGAATAAGTATCTAAAAGGATCGCCACATCATTAGGGTCCCAACGCAACAGATGGTGGATCAATCAGACGCATGGTCTGTATGTTATTAGAGTTTTTGTTCCGAGGGCCCCGTTGGATTCAGGTTCGATCCAACCCAGCTGTACACCAACTTTATACAAAACTCAATTGGAGTATACCAAAAGAACCATCTTAATATAAGGAATACAGTGCCGTAGATGGTCTGTAAAATGGACACTCAGTTCTAAAGTTATGGCAAAAAAGGCGCATCTTGGTCCAGATGGGCTTGGGTCTGGTCCAACCCGATAGGGTCGACCCGACCCGGTTCGGGTCGACCTGACTCGAGTCCAACCTGGAAGGGCTGGGCAGTGGTGGTCTTGGCCCGCTGGGCGTGGCCCACAGATGGGGTGGCCCACCAGGGCAGGGTCTGCCATAGCCGATACTCGAGGGAGGCGCCCCTCAGACTCCCGAATGGCCAAATGGCCTTTGGTTTTGGCCATCCCGGCGGCACCATGTGGTGCCGCCTGATGGCACACGGGACCGACCAGAGCGGTCCTGCTCGGTGTGACGTGATCGGTTAGAATCCCGACTAGATTCCCCTTCCAGTAGTACGACGACGCCACTGTCCTCCCGCGGCCAGCTAGTTGCTGGTCGCCTTGGTGCGCCGCCTCGGCCTCATCCTCAGCCGGGGGTGCGGACGCACGCTGTCCCAGTTCCACATGGCGGACCAGGGTGTCGGCCACTACCTTCCACCACCGCGGCCGATGGGATGAGACCTCCCTATCTACCGGCGGCGCGGTTCCACCGCCGCCATCATCACGACCGACCGGTGTGCCGACCGCGACCTTGCACCCTGCCGTCGCCGGTCGTCGGCACCTTTTCACCGGTGGGCTTCCGCTCATCCCATTGTTTGTCCACGAGGAACATGTAAAATGATGAAGTTGCGGAGGGATCGGGCCGTGTTTTTTTGGTCCGCACCCTCCGCGTTAGACCGATAGCATGGGGATCAAGAAGAATGATTCAACGTAAATTAACGAAGAGCAATCATAAACAAACCCTACCTCGCTTGATCGTTGAAGGTGGTGTGAGGAAGAAGATGAAGACGATGAAGACGATAAAGACGCTGACATTATTCAATCCCGTAACACACTTCTGAACCACGGTCCAATTTTCGTTCAATGTTCTTGATCCAGAGAGTTGTTCGTTCTTCGTTGGAGCTTCCCAATTTCTTCCACCAAGAGTTCTTCTGAAAAAGATTTTTCCAACGATCCCCAACCACAAGAGGTAAAGATCCAACTTAATTAAGTTTAATGTTGGCTCAATATTTGGGGGAATTCCAAGAGGTACCTCACATTAAAAAAAATTTCAAGGTCAGGTGGTCCCCACCACCAAATTAAAATAAGAGGTTTCAAATAAATAAAATAAAAATTATTGTTTTATTTTATTATTTTTCCTTTAACTCTCCCACAAAAATCAAAAAAACTAACTCCCACCCTCGACCTACTATGTTCTAGGTGAAGGTATCCTTAAGCGAATGTAGGTGATGTGGGTTCCACGGTGTCCTAAGTTTTCAATTCTGTGCACCGGTTCAAAAGTTACAAAATGTCGCTCGTGCCTTTACTGAACGTACCTGAAAAAAAGTTCAGAATTTAATTCTGGGCACACCGGGTCTCGAAATCATGTGCCGTTAATTTTTACAGACATGAAATAATTCTATGTAATTTAAAAAAATTACATGGAAAATTCCAGGTCATTAAATTCTCCACACATCAGTGCTTTGTGTCCCTAGAAGCCACAACACAAACCAGGGAAACAAGAGGGGGTACTGAGCATGAATCATAGCCTCCCGCTCCCATGTGCTTTCCTGGAGGTTCCCGTGCTACCTACCTATGGACACCAGAGGTATCGATCGCCCACGATGGACTCTCTCCTGTCGATCCTCAATCTCCATTGGAACCTCCGGAAACATTTTCCCATCATCGATGTCCAGCTCTCCCCAGTCAATGATGTGTGAAGGATCATGTACATATCTCCTCAGCTGGGATACATGAAAAACATCATGCACCCGGTGCAATTGAGGGGGAAGATCAAAGCAGCATGCCACCTCGCCAACTCTACTGAGGACCTGAAAGGTTCCGATGAACCTCAGAGACAACTTGCCACCTCGACCAAATTTTCGCAAACCTCGTCGAGGTGAGACCAATAGAAAGATATGGTCACCATCCTCGAACATGAGTGATCTCTGTATCCTATCAACATAAGACTTCTTTCTGTTCGGTGTAGTCTTCATCCACTCCTGGATGATCTTCACCTTCATTGTGATAGCCCGTACCATCTCTGGTCCCATAGGTGCTGACACCCCTATGTCAGTCCAGCATAGAGGTGATATTCAAGGTCACCCGTACAATGCCTCAAAGGGTGCCATACCGATGGTGGAGTGATAGTTGTTGTTGTAACCGAACTCCACCAAAGGCAAGTGATCCTCCTGGATACAACCAAAATCTAGGATGCAAGTATGTTGCATGTCCTCAAGAGTCTGAATGGTCTACTTTGTCTGACCATCCATCTGAGGATGAAAGGCGGTGCTCAATCGAAGCTGAGTCCCGAATGCCTCCTGCAACCCCTTCCATATCTAGGATGTAAAATGTGCATCATCATCGGATACAATCATTGAAGGCACTCCATGAATCCGTAAAATCTCTTACACGTAGAGGCGTCCCAAGACCTCTACTGAACGCTGCTCCCTTATAGGTAGAAAGTGGGCCAACTTGGTGAGTTATTCAAAGATCACCCAGATGGAATCATGTCCCTAGGACGTGCATGTAAGTCATGTCACACATTCCAGGGATATTCCATCCCACTTCCACTCTGGAACCTCTAGTGGCTGAACTAATCCCACTGGAACCTGATGATCTACCTTCATTTGCTAACAAGTGAGGCACCACAAGACAAACTCTGCCACTGCTTTCATCATTCTCGACCCCCAGTTCTGACGCCGGAGGTCCTGATACATCTTCACCATTCCAGGATGTACCGCTAGAGGGGACATATGTAACTCCATCAACACTTCCTCTTATAGCGCCACTGGTACCATAGTACGTCCTCTAAAAAGGATAACGTGCTCTCCACCTTCAGAAAATCTGTCATCCGCCTGTCCTATGGATATCTGAGCACGTCGAGTCTCGCAGTCAATGTCCAGAAGCCGTGCCTCCTTGATTCACTGAAGGAGTGGGGGAGTGACTGTTAGAGACTGAAGGTAAGCTGCTCCACTTGGATCCATGTATGATATCCACAAAACGGCTAGCTACTCTGTAGCCTCACTCAACAACTGTATACCAAATCTCTTATTGAGTGAATCTACTACCACGTACCCCTTCCCAGGAGTATAGACTATCTCAAGGTCATAGTCCTGGAGGAAATCATGCCAACACCACTGTCTCAGGTTCATGTCCTTTTGAGAGAAGATATACCTAAGACTCTTATGATCCAAGTGGATTGTAATACATTCAACCATCAAGTAATGTCTCCACATCATCAAGGAAAAGACCACTGCTGCTAACTCCAGGTCATGGGTAGTGTAGTTCTGCTCATGCTGTCTCGGCTGTCGAGAACCATACGTGATCACTACTCAGTCCAGCATCAGGACACATCCTAGACTGGTCCCTAATGCGTTGTCGTAGTCTACATAACCAACGCCCTCCTCCGGTAACCTCAAGATGGGGGCACTCGTCAGTCTTTTATTCAGCTCCTGGAAACTCCACTAGCATTTCCCCAACCACACGAAGGGTTACCCCTTCTTCGTCAATGCTAATAAGGGTGACAAAACTCTGGTAAAATCAGGCAGAAACCTCCAGTAGTAACCGGCCAATCCCAGGAAACTCCGCACCTCCGTCACACTCCTTGGTGGCTCCCAAGAAAGTACAACCTCAATATTCACTGGATCCACCCAACTCCAGCTTACGAGATGACATGTCCTAGAAAGTGAACCTCTCGGATCCAGAACTGACACTTCGAGATCTTACCTAAAAGCTGGTACTCTCGGAGTATGTCAAGCACTATCTACAGATGATAGGCATGCTCCTCCTCCATATCTGAGTATATCAGGATGTTGTCGATGAAGACTACCACAAATTGATCAAGGTATGGCTGGAAGATCCTGTTCATGAGTCCCATGAACAGTACTAGGGCGTTGGTCACACCGTATGGCATAACCAAGAACTCATAGTGGTCATACCGACATTTGAATGCCATCTTCTACACATCCTCATCTCGTACCCTGACTCGGTGATAGCCTGATCTGAGGTAAATTTTCAAAAACCATCGTCCTCCCCTCAGCTGATCAAAAAGATCATAAATCGTCGGTAGTGGGTACTTGTTCTTCACGGTCACCTGGTATAGCTGCCAATAATCCACACAGAGTCTAAAACTCCCATCCACCTTCTTGCCAAAACAAATCAAGGCTGCCCAAGGTGAAACACTGGGCCTAATGAAACCCTTGCTTTGTAAGTCCTACAGCTATGATCGATGTTCTTGATGCTCCGTGGGAGCCATCTGATATGATGGTGTTGATATCAGTGCCATCCTAGGGTAAAAGTCAATATAAAAGTCCACCTCTCTATGAGGAGGTATACCCAGAACATCATTAGGGAAATCATTAGCGTACTGGTCCACCACTACACGATAGCTTAGACTCTCTACATCAACCGCTCTGAGGGTAAGACTAGCCAGGTGATATTTGATTGGTTGCACCCTCCTCCGGGCGAGTCCATCCTGTGCTGTAAAGGTTCCCTTCTCTCTGGTGAAGGAAAACCTGATCCCATCCTCGCGGACACACCGCACATTGTGCCCAATATAGTCGATCTGAGCATGGAATGTAGATAACCAACCCATACCCAAGATGAAGTCGTAAGTCCTCGATGCCACGACTAGAAGATCCCTGCCGAAGCTCTATTCTCCTAGAGTAAGCTCACACGGCCGACACCAGCGTGTAATCATCAAATCCTCTCTCGTAGGAGTCTCTAGCAGTAGGGATCGAGCCAATGGCTCCACCGAAATCTTTGAGCTCTGAACGAGGGCCATGGAAATAAAAGAGTGACAAGAACCTATGTCAATAAGTACTGCAGCTAACGTGGAGTAGACACAGATCATACCTCAAATCATCTCCAAAGCACTATGGTCGTAGGTCTCAGCTGCCTAGAGGTGACCTCATCCCTGTCCACTTGCTCCATGTGGTCAGGGTGGACCACCTAGAGGTGGTGGCGGTAGAACCTCAAATCGCCGCCCACCGCCTGCTACATGACCAGCTCCTTTTCCATGTCCGCCTGCTGCATGCGAACCTCCTCAATCAAATATTCGCCTCTGCCTAGGCGGTACTTCGACTGTCTAATGGTTGTCCGTACTGTGGGTTGGGCAGTCGCGAGCCATGTGACCCTACCTACTGCACGAGTAACACTGATTACTCCTCGCTTGTCCTTCTCTATCTTGAGAGCCCCACACAACCGACCATATATCCTACGGTCGTCCACCTGTAGGTCTGGTCCACATTGACCATTGCTTCATTTGTCTGCTTCCAGTTGCGGATGTCTCTGCTACGTGACATCTGGTGGTGGGTCTCGCTGCGGGTGACTGCTGCTCACTCTAACACCCCCGCCTACGTCAGGATGCTGAGAGAAGTCATCGAATCTATAATATCTTGTCTGAGACCCTGCTCTAAGGTCCGGGCCCTGAAGAAAGGGTCTCGTACCATATCAGTGGAGTAGCGCGAGAGGTCGGTGAACCTCACTGAATACTGAGCCACGGTCATGCTACCCGGCTGCAAAGGGAGAAGCTCCTGTATATGCACAGAGCGTAAGGTTGCTGGGACAAACTCTGACCTAAAAAGGCTCTCTAAGTCCACCCAGATGAGAGTGACCTCGTCATGAACCTGGAGCATCAAGCTCCACCATCTTTCCACTACTTCTTGAAGAAGATTGGCAGAAAGGATCACCATGAGATCAGCTCATGTCCCTACCGGTCGAAACACTCTAACCATGGCCTCAGCTAGTCCTGAGTCACCTATGGATCCGTCTCTCCCCAGAATCTCGGTGGCCTATAGCGCTGAAACTCGTGCAATGTGCTCAAGAGGTGTTAACCCTCTGCTTCTGGGGCTGGTGGAATCGACTACCCAATAGGTATTGGTGCTACTGGTACACCACCAGATGGTACTACTACCAAAAGGGGGACCTACACCAAAGCATCGTCGCTCGGTGGGCTGTCACCGCGTACTCTACCTGGAACCCTGGTTGGATATCTTCATGGATACATCTTGTAAAGAAACAAGTGTGCCACAGTTAATAACTTATACATGGTGGGCAAACTCAAAGTGTGTAACAACCCAAAATTTTAAATAAATATTGTTTCCTAATTTTATGTGTTATTTTATTTTATTTTTATACTCGACAAAAATGTTTAATTTGATAACATGAGTATAATTAAAATGAGACCATTGGATTTTTACTGTTATATGACCATTGGTCAATATGACCGCTGGAAACTAAACGTTTTGATTATTGTCTCTAAATACAATTAATCTTGGTTAATTAATATAGAAAGAAGATTCGATGTCCTCACCTAGTAGTCTTGGACCGATCAAAGCTCGTCTAACAGAACTTGGTAAGGAGGTAGCACCACTGGGCTTTGCTCTGGACCAAACCCAAGTTGAACTACATCGTGTGAAGATAAAACATGATCGCCTTCACGAGAAGTTCAAACTGATAGAAATTACTACTCATGCGATGTTGTCCAAGCCTCCCTCAGATTCTCTCACCTTAGCACACTTTACACTTAGGTCCTATGCTGGTGTCATAAGGGGCTATGTAAGGAGACCGTAACTGCCTTGTGTAATCCATTGTTTTAAAAAAAAATTAGGATTTCTTCTTATGATGATCTTTATAACTTTTCAAATGTCCGGATAAATATAGTATTCATATTTTTGGTGAATTTTAGAGAAAGGATATTTAAAAAAATTTTATGTAAACCTTAAATAATTAAAAATGTTTAATGATTTTCGAAAAATGGTCTTCTACAATTTTGTTCAGTACGAAATTTAGAGTCTAATAAGATCAACTTAATTCTTGATGAATAGTAAATTATGAATAGTGATTTTATGCTTAAGATTAGTAATGTGACCAAATGGATTAGTAATCTCACTTAAAGAAAGTGTTAATATAATCTAGGCACCTTGGTTAAGTAATGTGATTCAATAAAATGGTTAAATAACGGTTTCATAAATTATTAATCAAGTATTCGTTTTTTTAGGTGAATAGTGTTTTTTAATTAAAAATTAAATTAAAATTATTTAGAAAATTATTTTTATAAAATGGATTTCATTTTTGAACTCCGAGCATCGATATTATGTTATGGTAATTTTTGGGGATTTTTCTAAAAAAATGAATTTTTGGTGAATAGTGTATTTATTTAAAAAATAAATTAAAAATATTTAGAAAATTATTTTTATAAAATGGAGTTCATTTTTTAAATCAGTGCATTGATATTTGGTTAATGTGAAATTTTGGGATTTTTCTGAGAAAGTTGAATTTTCAGTGAATAGTAAAAATACAATTTTAGGGTTCGGTATGTTCAATGACATCATAACTGTGTCATGATTATGTCATGAGATATTTTATGGGTTGGCCGACCAAAGGTGATGAATTATTGTATGGGGGCCCCATGTGGCCTAACTTCATGGGAAATATCATGGGAGAGCACATGGTTTAGAGAAACCCACTTATGAGGTGTCCCTTGGCCATTAATGCCTTGTCCCCTCACTTTCCCTATAAATATCAAGCCATTCTCTCATCCTTTGGACTCCAAAATCATTCTCAACGAATTTAGGGTCTCCTTACCTCCCAAGGATTCCTCACAAGGGGCCCTCAAGCCTCTCAAGGTCCCAACCTTTGAGTTTTAAGAGTTACATTTTAAGGTAAGGGATCCGACCGCTCTCTTTCTTTTCAAGTGATCTCTTTTATGTCATTTATTTTATGCTCCATGTTATTATGTTGGAAGATGTTCTTTTATATTCATTATACTGTCCTTTTTATGTTCATATGATGAGAGACCCCCTATTACTCTCATCATTTCATTTTATGAATGTTTAAGTGGCGATGTTAGGCTGCCGAATTTTTTGTAACGGATTCTTTCACCATTCTCATTTTCAAGTTCTATTTTCTTGTAAAGTCTTCAAGTTCCTTTTTATTATGTTGGGGTATGATCTATATATCTATAATACTTATCTTTTATGATAATATGATGAGATACCCCATTTGATCTCTTCAATTCAGTATTTTGATGTTTTAAGTGACGCTGTTAGGCTGCCGAATTTTAAGGGGATTCTTTCACCCTTCTCATTCCATTCAAAGTTGTACATTCATGTCAAGTTTTTCAAGTTCATTTTTTAATTATTCTGGGGTATGATCTCTATATCTATCATACTGAAATATTATGTTCACATTATGATAGACCCTATTTGATGTTTTCAAATCATTTTTGTTGAAGTTTATGTGACGTCGTTAGGCTGCCGAATTTTCATAAGAGAAATCTAATTTTTTTCTTCCTTCCATGTTTTTCATTTCAAATGGTATGTCCTTAAAATTTCATTACCATGTTCATATATCCTTCTTATTCTATCCCTCTACTGTTTTATGGGTCATTTATGAATGTTTGACACATGTCCCCTCTCTTTTCAATGTTTTCTAAAACCCCGAAACATAACCATTATGCTGCATAATTTTCGTCTCAAAATGCCCCTCTTTTTTCTCAAAGTTATATTATGTTATAAAGTGAATACTAAAAGATCTTATTTCAACAAGGGTATTCACATATACATCAAAATTTTCTATTTTAAATTCTGGGGTTTACATACATGAGACCCGCTCTCCCCTTCTTTGGGTTTAAAGTGACGTAAAGATCATGTCTTTAAAGTAGTTTTTAAAACATTAGGATTATGAAATGAAACCAATTTAATTTATGCTATATGGGTTATTTATGAAATGTTTGATGATGATATATGTGGATCACATGATAATAAAGTACAATTTAAGGGTACTCCTTGATAGCGCTCCAATGCATTGGGTAATGATGTAACCACCAAAGATTACAATTTTCACGATATCTTGGTGAATAACCTTGGTAATTTTCAAATGAAACCTTGGGGATGGACCTTGGTAATATGTTCATGATTGTCTGTGTTAAATGATGTAGCCACATATTAAAGTTATGAAAAATGTTATTTTTATTATGATATGCCACATGATTTCTTTCACATGCCTTAAAGTTCGTTTTCATGACATATTTGATGTATCTCAAGTTCAAATGTTAAATGTTTCTCTTGTTTCCCTTACTGGGCCTTCTACTCACCCTTTCATTTGATGTATGTCCCCATGTTATGAGATACAGTAATGAACCTAGGATGAACATAAGGAGAAGACTTTCAAGTGTTTAAGAAGAATGTTTTATGTTGTTTTCATGTATTATGTTCCTGGTTTCCAAGACACTAACCCTTAAAGATCCTCAGTTTTGTGTAATGTAATGAAAGTTTATGTTATAATAAGGCGGGATTCTATAAAGAGATCACAAAAAAAACTTTTCAAAAACACAGACACAATCAGTGTTTTCATGCACTGAGTCAGAAATCAGAAGTTGGGGTCCTGGTGTATGGATACGTCGGCCTCCGCAACAACACTGGATTCCCCAAACTGATAACCACACTCATAACACTTAACACTATTGCTGATTAAAATATCAGAGTCCAAGTTTTTCAGTAGAACTGACTCCTATGATACCAATTTTTCACGACCCGTCCCCCATGGTCCATGTCATGACTACCCCAAGCCCGCCTTCCATAGGCTAGGGGCTGGCAATTAGCACCAGAAAGGCATATCCCTAAAACTGGTAAGGCATTGCCTTTTAACCTGAAAACTCACACATCCAAGCACACAATAGGATACAAGCACAAAGTAAACTATATAGTAATTAGGGTGAGTACAATAAGAAAAAAGGGGTCAGAATACAAGCCCAACTGGAAAGTACAAGTATAACTGAAAACAACTAATGTGAACACCCACCAAGGATCCTACCTAAAGGGTAGGTACAGCTCTCGAATGGTCATCTTTGGAGTATGTCTCGTCTAATGGTCCACCTCCGAGCAGCCTCCAGCCCTGGAACCCTCAGCCTCGATCAATGCTGTCTATCGGCTGCACAAGACACAACAAGGTGAAGGAATAGGTCATGTAGGGGTGAGAATAACAATACTCATTAGGGACCCCGAGAACCCTAAAGGTTTTCCAAAATCCAAAAAGGATAAAACAAAAAGCAAGATATCAATCACAAATCATGAAGCAATATTCATCAATGCTACTTAGGTATATTCCCATACATATACCTAAGTTATCAATATATACTCATCTCATACGTGAGGGAAGAATACAACAAATGTAACACCACAAAGGTAGAAGTACCACACAGGTAACACCATGAAGATAGAAGTACCACATAGGTAACACCACGAAGGTAAGTTACACAAAGGTAACGCCACACAGAAGAATACCGCGAAGGTATCACCACACAGAAGTGTACCACAAAGGTAAAGACTCATCTCACACTATGTATAATTTAAGTATGAAAGTATAGATGATTAGATGGATTTCTAGATCATCTTACATCATCGAGAAGCTCGCTATTGAACCACACAGGATCGAAGATGACCCACATAGGATCTGAAGATGAACCACACAAGATCTAAAAATGACCCACACGGGATCTGTAGATGACCCACACAAGATCGGAAGAAGCTGAGCCACACAGGATCCGAAGATGACCCACACAGGATCTGGAGATTCATCAAGTATAGCCAGCCACAGGGTTCCCGCACTAAGCACGCTTGATTCTGGGAGGATCCGCTCCTCAAGATATCGGTCGATAATTCATCTTCCAAAAAGTCCCAAGAAGAATTATCTCAAAGTACCACCACGTCATAAGGGTCTCAAAGAAACAGATGGCGTGTCAATCAGACGCACTGTCTGTAAGTTAGTAGCGTTTACATTCTGAGGGCCCAGTTGGATTCAGGTTTGTTCCAACTCGGTCATAATCTAACTTTATCTAAATATCAAGTGAAGTATACCAAAAGTACCGTCTCGATCCAAGGAATCCAGTTCTACAGCTAGTTCATCAAACGTACACTTGGTTATCAAGTTATGGCCAAAAAGACGTATTTGGGTCCAGATGGGTTTGGGTCCGGTCCGACCCGATAGGACAGACCCGGTCCGACCCTGCCTGGGCCAACTCGACCCGGTTCGGGCCGACCCGACCCAGCCCAGGTCCGACCTCGAAGGGTAGGGCCACGGCGGGCTCGGCCTGCTGGGCGGCGGTCCGGCCCAGCCTGCAAAAGGGGCAGCCCTAGCTTTTGGGCGAGGCCCGACCCGCATTTGGCGTGACCTGCTAGGCACGGCTTGCGGTGTGGCCCGCAGATGGGGTGGCCCACCGTGGCGGGGTCCGCCCGAGTCGACACCTTGGGGAGGTGCCCCCAGATTCCTGAACTGCCAAATGGCTATTCGGTTTTGGCCACCCCGGCGGCGGCACATGGCACTGCTTGTTGGCACACGGGACTCACTGGAGGGGTCCCGCTCGGGGTGACGTGGCCAGCCAAAATACTGGCCAACTTCCCCTTCTAGAGGCACGGTGACGCCGTTGTCCTCCCGCAGCTGGCCGGTTGTCGGCCACCTAGTGCACCGCCATGGCTCAGCAGTCGCTGCCTCCTCTTTAGCTGGCAGTGCAGACGCGCGACGCCCCAGTTCCATATGGCCGGCCAGGGTGCTGACCGCCACCTTCCACCACCACAACTGACGGGCCATGACCTCCCTCGCTACCGGCGGCACGGTTGCACCAACACCGTCATTGCGGCCGACCGGCGTTCCGGCTTCCGCCTTGCACCCTGCTGGAGCCTATCACTGATGTCGTCGCGCTGGCAGGCTTCTTCTCATCCTGGAGTTCGTCCGTGAAGATCACATCAAACGACGAAGAAGCGGAGGGATCGGTCCGTGTTTGTTTGGTCCGCATCCTCCGCGTTAGACCAATAACATGCGGCTTAAGAAGAATGATTCGACGTAAATTAGTGAAGAATAATCATAAACAAACCCTACCTCGTTTGATCGTTGAAGGTGGTGTGAGGAAGAAGATGAAGACGATGAAGACGCCGACGTTCGTTGCTCCCGCAACACGCTTCCAAACCACGTTCCAATGTCGATTCAATGTTCTTAATATAGAGAGTTGTTTGTTATTCATTGGAGGTTCTCAGTTTCTTCCACCAATAGTTCTTTTGCAAAAGCTTTTTCCAATGATCCCCAACCACAAGAGGTGAGGAGCCAACTTAATTAAGTTTAATGTGGGCTCATTAATTAGAGGAATTCCAAGAGTTACCACACATTAAAAAAAGTTTCAAGGTCGGGTGATCCTTACCCCCTAATTCAAATGAGAGGTTTAATATAATTAAAATAAAAGTTATTGTTTTATTTTATTATTTTTCTTTAAAATCTCCCAAAAAAACCCATAAATATAACTCCCACCCTCAACCTACTACAGCCGATGTGAAGGTCTCCTTAAGCGAATGTCGGCGCTGCGAGATCAAAGGTTTCCTCAGTTTTCAATTCTAAGCACTGGTTCAAAAGTTACAAAATGCCACTCACGCATTTAATGAACATACTTAAAAAAAGTTCAGAATTTCATTCCGGGCACACCGGGTCTCGGTGTCACGACCCGACCCTACCCGGGATCGAGCCGCAAATATCCCATGCCCGCGTCCATAGGCTAGGGGCTGGCGACCAGCGCCGAAGGCTAAACATCTCGAGGAGGCCTTTTCCTAAGTACCTGTACAACACACGCATCCCACTCAATGCAAAAGTGCAGAGTAAAAAGTAAATTAAAGTACCAACTGCTATAAATAAACCACAAAGTGCATCGACCTCTAAATAATACAAAGCAAGTGCTGAAGGTAAACTAAATGTAAAGGGAAAAACATGTGCCCAACCAGAAAAGTGCCACAACCCGGCAACATGTAAAAAAAGTAAAACAGCTGGGAGAGTCCCACACTGGGAACCCAACTACGACCACTGCACGTGGTCCATGCTCCCAAACTCTTAAGCTCCTCTGTCGTCACGACCAACCTGTCCGTCATCTGCAAGGTCACACTAAGTGTGGGCAAAGCCCAAGTAGGGGTGAGTATAAAAATACTCAGTAGGATTCCCCGAAGGCTCGAGGGAGCAACAAAGGAGGTACTGAAGAGGTGAGCAGTAGATAAAATAGGGAAAAGTAAAGGAGTAAAACCGGGAGTGCAACAAAGATTATGGATCAACCTAATAAGAGGAAGGAAGTAGACTCGTCCAAACGCAAGGAAATAGAAATGGTGAGAAGATGAAATTCTCGTCGAGTCTTCTCTACCTATAGCGGAGGATTAGACTCGTCCAACCATGAGAATCTAGACACAGAAAGCACATGGCATACCCCGCTCGTGTTCGCCTCTCCTGGAAGGAGTGTAACCAAAACCCAAGAAATGTGTACTGGAAAAAGGTATACATTAATATATACTCTGCCAAGAATCCCGAACAAGATCGTAAGGGTATCCTTGTCCTGTAGCTCAGCCCAAGAATGTGAGTAGCCAACCATACCAAAAGTAAACACCATTGATGCCCAGCATCCTGCACATCTGCCCCAAACTGCAAGTCAAGGGGCTCAAATCACCACACCTTGACACCATCCGCTTTGGGCGGCACTGACCTGCATGCCCGGTTTTAGGTTGCGTCACAAGGATGCTTCTCGGTGGGGAAAGTACCTCTCGTACTTGAGAGTTCTAGGGGAATGACAAACCACACCTTGTCACTTCCCCGCAGTCGAGAGGTCTCCAGAAAGTCGACAGGCGACCCCTTGCCCAGCCCCGCTGGAGGGTAATCCCTGGAAGTCGACAAGTTCCCATTAGAGGGAGACCCGACAAAGGCCGTCGACGAGTCCCAATGCCCAGTCCCGTAAAATGGTACTTTACTAGAGGGAGGCTCAGAACCATCATCAGGGACCACTTCCCGTCTCAACTGGAGGTAAACCTGGCATCGGGGACCACTTCCCAGCCCCGCTGGAGGTAAACCTAGAACCACTCTGGCCATCCCTGCTAGATGGTACTACTCGGTGAACACCGCTGTACTGGCCATCCCTACTGGATGGTAACCCACTGGCCATCCCTGCTAGATGGTACCGCTCTGGCCATACCTGCTGGATGGTACAACTAGCCACCCCTGCTAGACAGTACCCCACTGGCCATCCCTGCTGGATGGTACCTCACTGGCCATCCCTGATGGAAACAACCTCCCGACTAGCCCTGCTGGAATCAACCTCCTGTGTAGAGGATTGGTGCCTGCGTAATGTGTTGGTCACACCAAATCCACAAGAACACTACCAGGGAACACAAAGCAACTCTGTGGGCCAAACCATCGAGAACAGAACCAGGGGAAAACCACTCAACCCTGCTGGTCAAACAAACGTGAAGGGAACCAGGGGGAAACTCAACCCTGTTGGCCAAACAAACGAGAACGGAAGCAGGGAGAAACTCAACCCTACTGGTCAAACAAAGGGGAACAGAGGGACCCTCTACATCGCGAGAGGTCAAGGGTACGCAAAGCAAAACACGACACACACATGGGGCCCACAAAACGTGTGGCACCAAGTCAACTCCAACCAAGCGCATAAACGTCCTCAGGTAAAAAAAACCACATGTACCTCCAAGCGTTCCCATATACTCCCAGAGTATACCACGTTTCCAGCCCAAAGTCTATTGTGCACATGACACCAAACGCCGACGCGAAGGGCGTAAACGTAACAAATCCAACATTCCGCCTCAACGGCTCATGAACGACCAACCACATCTCTTCAAACATTTATCTCACACACACGAGAGTGCACACGATCATACGCCAAGGGTCCCCTACGACCACAACAAGAAGAACCACCACCGGAGCAGCCTTTAGATTTCAAAATTTAATAAGATCACGTAAGAGGCTCTGCTCGCTTGAATAGATTACACTTCTTTACGACCGAATGACCTCCCGTGATCGCGACCCTCCACCCCGAAAACAGTCGGGCGCATCGCCCCATTGTGATCCCCTCGGGAAAACATGTAAAAAGGTCTGATCACTTGAGTGGAACAGATATCCGGAGAAAAAGATGCATTCCGACATACCGAACATGAGCAGTGCTGCATGGGACCCGCATCCCAGTCCCGAAGTGCTGTCAACTGATCGCACCGTTGCAATCCTAACCGAAAACTACACATGATGGACTATCCAATTGTCCAAAACGGACACCCGGTGATAAAGCTAGAAATCACCGCCAACTCCCAAAATGGCCCTCGTTGGGCCCGCACCACCGTGTGGAATTAAAGTGGGCAGATTGAGCCAATGAAATGCCCTCGAAAAAACACCCAAAATTGACTGCTCACACGCCCTGAATGGATGTCCGAAGAAAAAATTGTAAAACACTGCACGTAGCTCGAAAGACGGGACATGGGGCCCATGCCTCAACTTTGGTTTCAATGCTCGAAACCACACTGGAAAACTCCGACTCAATGCCGGGGTCACAAATCTATTGACGTCGCTCAATTCGGACATCGGATGTGTCCGTGCCATCCAAAAAAAGAACCCCTGAGAAAAATTCCCATCCACTTAACGTCGTGTCGCGCCACCGAACCCCTCGTCTCGGGAATTAAAAATCCCCGAGACCATCTCAAAAAGTTCATCTTGACGCCAGGAAGAAACTACCACAGATGGTACACAAAATAGACACTTGTAATGAAAATTTTGGGCATCCGAAGAGGGGATGAATCCCCTTGGGTAGGACTGGCCGGTCCGCGCGGCCTGGACGAGCCTGACTGACAGCGCCGACCCGCGGATTAGTCGCGCGGCCCGGCGCAGACCCGCGATCTACCACAGACCGACCCTCATGGGGCAAGTCATTTTTCCCCGTGAAGACCCATGAGACGCGGGTCTTTGTCCCTGAGAAGGGGTCACACGCCGCAACCCTGCGGTCGTCATGCCCCGGTGGCTCGGCCTCGCCGCCTGGAGCCGCCACCTCGCGCGGCCAGCACCGCCTCACTCAGACGCCCACGAACCCGCCTGAAGCTGCTGCCAGATCCCACTCGCCTCCCACGCCTCCACCTCGACCACAGCCTCGCCACCACGCCCGCTCATTGGACTGCCGCGCTGGAGCCGCTGGACCGGCCAGAACTGCCGAAAAACGCCCTTAAACCCGCTGATCTTCGACATACGTTTGCGAGGTCCTCAAAACTCGGACTTAAAAACCGAAACAGGTGATGGAAAGCTTGGAAAAAGTACTAATCATTCATGGGATTTTCTCGATAATTAAACAGCAGTTCAATGCAATAATTCAAGCTCAAAGTAGATGTGAAAATTAAAAATGAAACCGCAACGATCCTACCTTGTTGGGCGTTGCCTGGAGCTTCACTGCACGTGCTGCTACCGCACCCGCCGGTCGATGCCGCCTTGATCGGTGGAGGGAGGGGGATGGAAGAGTAGAGGTGCTCCTCCTTTGTTGGGAGGGTTTGCTCCAGGGAAGAAAAAATGGGGGGGTTTAAATAATGATGAAAAAATTAATTAAAAAATTAATTAATTTTAACCCCTAATTCAACCTGCATCCGAAACTCTTGACGGGGTCAAGGTTAAGACTCCCCTAGGGTAAACACACCTCCCGAGTACAAAAGAGGTCTCGAAATTATAATCCGAGACTCCGTTCGAATGTTATTAAACTCATCGCCCGAGGCCACCAAATTATGAAAACGCCATTGGGGCCATTTTTCACTGACGGCTCGCGCGCATGAAAATTACACCCCTCCTAGGGTAAATTGCATGCTCTGGACTCAACGGTGCCCTCATTTTTTCCATCCGAGCAACAGTTTAAGAGATAATCAAGTTAATCTGGTAAAAAAATAAATTAATTATTTTATTTATCAGTTTAACTTTTCAGAAAAGGGCGAGGGGTCCCAACGTCCCACACCGACATGTTTTATGTCATTCCTAGGGTAAACACCCCATTTCGGACCAGTCCATGCACTCAGATTTCTGATCTCAAGCACCATTTAGGAGTTATCCCATTTATTTGGCGTGCCCAGTGTGAACGCGATGAAAATTTAATTCCGGCCACACCAGGGCTCGTAATCGCAAGACGTCTGAAGGCGCTACTCTGGAATAACATCATGAATATTCCAAAGTCTTTTATAGAAAAAACCGGGTTCTTACATCATTCCCTCCTTCAAGATTTTTATCCCCAACAAGAAAAACCAGGGAACAACTTAGGGTACTAAGCCCACACCTTGATCTTCTTTACCCAGAAGAACTCTTGCACAGTCCCGTGTCACTGCACATAGACTAAAGGATTTGATCTGTTCACACGAGGTCTGCCCTTGTCGATGACGTGCATAGGAGGACGCACACATCTCCTCGGGTGAGTCACGTGGGAGACATTATGCACTTACTCCCAACCTTGGGGATAGGTCAAGGCGGTAGGGAACCTCGCCATCCCTTTGCACGATCTCAAACAGCCCGAAGGCTCTCGGGGGTTTCTCACCTCCCCGACCAAACCCCTACATCGCACGTCGCGACTGGAATCAACGTTCGGACCAAGGACAAAGCCCGATGATTCCCTCCATCAGAATATCCATATGGTGAAGCACCTAAGGATATCTGGTCATGTAAGGTTTCATAGTTGATGTCTCACAACCAAGAATCTCTTACACACTCGAAGAGAGAAGGATTCAACACCATGGATTGAAGAAAAAGGTCTCACACCTTTTTCTTTACCAACATATGGTTACACCGACACCCCGTGCCACCCTGGTAACAACTCAAGCAAGGAGCAGGGATAAAATAATTTCACACGTAGAGTTTAAAAATTCTAATATAAAAAGTAGAAGAGTTGTAGAGCGTACCTCTTATCACCTCATGCTCTGCAGGATCGTAGACATACAAAGCTCGTGGCTATCCGTGGTTCCAACTTTCAGCTCCCGGAGCCTAACGGGGACCGCCTAGTGGTGATGGGAAGACCTCGGAAAGCCATCCCCCACTACCAGCTTCTCCCACTCCTCTTCTAGCACCACCTCTTTGGGTGCTACTCTGATCACGACGCTGCCTCTGTCGTGGTGGTGCACCTGCTTCCTGCTTGATATTCTCAGCGTGCCTAGTCGGGAAGTCTCATGCCAAGTGACATCGTCCATCGTAAGCATAGCACCGAAGCTCTCCGGGCTGCATTGGTGCCTTCCGAACCTACTGTGGTGTATGACCACACCCCTGAGTCCGGTTATCGGAAATCCACCTGCGTCGAGGTCTTGTCACTCAATGCCCGCTAGTTGTGGCAGACGTCTCGGCTCTGTCGAGCCTGCTGCCACCACCAACTGTAGAACACGACAGATATCTCTCAGTCACCAGCACCTGCTCTAGCACCCCGGAATAAGTGGAAATGAACAAGGATACTATGACAACAAGAATATCTCTGCGGATACCTCTCTCGAACTTCTGCGCTCAGATGTTATCGTCGTGGACCATGTCTGGGTAAAAGCGTGCACAGTGTACGAAACTAGCCACGTACTCGGCCACCGTCATCCCTCCCTGCTGAAATTTCAGGAGTTTCTGAATCCGAATGGAGCGTAAGTAGGAGGAAAAAACTCCTCATGAAACAACAACTGAAAGTCACCCCACGAAAGAGAAGACTCGTCGAGAAACTGAGTCACCAGACTCCACCAATGCCAAGATGATCCACAGAAAAGGTTGGTGGCCAAAGCCACCATAAGATCTGTCGGCATCTCCACAAGCCTGAAATGTCAAACCACTATCTTGAGCCAAAACTATGCTGCCTGAGGGTATGGCTCACCACTAAACCTCATGGGTCATTGTTGCTGGAACTCACGGAGCGCGCTCAACCTGCGCTCAAGCTCAGTCTGCTCTGCTGAAGCTGTCTGCTGCTCATCAGGTGGGGGTGCTACTATTGGCCCACCCAGAGAAAGGGACTCACATGATGGGTTCTGGACTGAGGCCTCGTAGATCACAGGGTCGTCGTCACGAACCAATGCTGGTATCCTGGCTGGCTGTCTTCTCGGAGACATCCTGAATGTTATCAAGGAGTTCCACGGTCAGATGAACATATTTGTATATAACAATAAAAACAATAGGGAGTTGACTCAAGAAGGACAGTCAAGACTCAATCCTATGTGATGCACAAACCAATTTTTCCTTACAATGAGTGTCTCAACATGCCGAGTCGACAAGCTGGTTATCAAGGTCCTGGTGAATGGATATGTCGGCCGCCACACCATCACTGGACTTCCTAGCCTGAGAGCCGCTCTTGAGACACGTTAACACTATTGCCCTAAATCCCAACCAATTCCCTTTTAGGGACATTCGAACAATTTCCCAAGGAACGAACCACCTCTGATAGCACTTTGTCATGACCCAACACTACCCGGGCTCGAGCCACTACTACCCCAAGCCCGCCTCTACAGGCCAAGGGCTAGCGACCAGTGCCGAAGGCTAAACAACTCGAGGAGGCCTTTGCCTGAGTACCTGTACACACACACACATCCCACTAAATGAAAAAGTGCAGAGTAAAAAGAAAAGAAAAGTACCAACTTATATAAATAAACCACAAAGTGCATCGACCTATAGACAGTACAAAGCAAGTGCTGAAGGTAAACTAAAAGTAAAGGGAAAACACGCGCCCAACCAGAAAAGTGCCACAACTCGGAAACAGGTAAACAAACTAAAACAGCTAGGAGAGTCCCACACCTGGAAACCAACTATGACCGCCACACACGGTCCACGCTCCTGAACTACTAAGCTCCTCTGTCTTCATGACCAACCTATCCATCGTCTGCAAGGGCACACCAAGTGCGGGAAAATCCCAAGTAGGGGTGAGTATAAAAATACTCAGTAGGATGCCCCGAAGGATTGAGGGAGCAAAGGAGGTATTGAAGAGGTGAGCAGTAGATCAAACAGGGAAAAGTTAAAGAGTACAACCGAGAGTGAAAAAAAGAGTACAGATCAACCCGACAATAGGAAGGAAGTAGACTCGTCCAAACTCAAGGAGCTAGAAATAATGAAAAGATGAACTTATCATCGAGTCTTCGCTACATATATCGAAGGAGTAGACTTGTCCAAACACAAGAAGCTAGAAACGGGAAGCACATGGCATACCCCGCCCGTCTTCGCCTCTCCTAGAAGTAGTGTAACCAAAACCCATGAAATGGGTACTAGAACAAGGTATACATTAATATATGCTCTGCCAAGAAGCCCAAACAAGATCGTAAGGGGATCTCCATCCCATAGCTCAGCCCAAGAAAGTGAGCAGCCCACAGTCCTAGAAGTAAACACCATCGATGCCTAGCATCCTGCACGTCTGCCCCAAGATGTAAGTCAAGGGGCTCAAATCACCGCACCTTGACACCATCCGCTTTGGGTGGCACTGACTCACCCGCACGATTTTAGGTCGCATCACAAGGATGCGTCTTAGTGGGGAAAACACCCCTCGTACTTGAGAGTTCTGGGGGAACATCAAACCACACCCCGTCACTGCCGCGCAGTCGAGAGGTCTCCTCAAAGTCGATAGGCGACCCCCAGCCCAGCCCCACTGGAGGGTAATCCCTGGAAGTCGATGGGTTCCCACTGGAGGGAGACCCGACAGAATTCGTTGACGAGTCCCAATGCCTAGTCCCGTAAAAGGGTACTCCACTGGAGGGAGGCTCAGAACCGTCATCGGGGACCAATTCCCAGCCCAGCTGGAGGAAACACCGGCATCAGGGACCACTTCCCAGCATCGCTATAGGTAAACCCGGAACTGCTATGGTCATCCCTGCTGGATGGTAATGCTCGGTGAACACCGCTGTACTGGCCATCACTGCTGGATGGTAACCCACTGGCCATCCCTACTGGATGGTACCGCTCTGTCCATCCCTGCTGGATAGTACAACTGGCCACCCCTCCTGGATGGCACTCCACTGGCCATCCCTGCTGGATGGTACCTCCCCGGTCAGCCCTGCTGGAAACAACCTCCTAGCCAGCCCTGTTGGAATCATCCTCCTGGGTAGAGGATTGGTGCCCGCATAATGTGTTGGTCACACTGAATCCACAAGAAATCTACTAGGGAACATGAAGCAACTCTATCAGCCAAACCATCGAGAACAGAATCAGGGTAAAACCGCTCAACCCTGCTGGTCAAACAAACGAGAATGGAACCAGGGGGAAACTCAACCCTACTAGTGAAAAAAAAACGAGAACAGAACCAAGGGGAAACTCAACCCCACAGGTCAAGAAAATCAGAACAGAGGGACCCTCTATGTCACAAGAGGTCAAGGGTATGCAAAGAAGAACACGTCACACACATGGGGCCCACACGCAGTGTGGCCCCTAGTCAACTCCAACCAAGTGCATAAATGTCCTCAGGTAGAAATAACAACATGTACCTCCAAGCATATCTGTATACTCCCAGAGTATACCACATTTCCATTCCAAAGGCAATCGTGCACACGACGCCCAATGTAAACGTGAAGGGCATAAACGTACCAACTCTAACTTGCCTCCTCAATGTCTCAGACACGGCCGACCACATCTCTTCAAACATTTATCTCACTCACGCGAGAGTGCACATGATCACACGCCAAGGGTCTGCTACAACCACAGCAAGAAGAACCACCACCAGAGCACCCTTCATATTTCCACATTTAATAAGATCACATAAGAGGCTCTGCTCGCCTGTATAGATTACACCGCTTTACACCCAAACGAAGTCCGGTGATCCTGAGCCTCGGCCCCGAAAACAGTCGGGCACATCACCCCATTGCGATCCCCTCGGGAAAACATGTAAAAAGGACTGCTCATTTGAGTGGAACGGATATCCGGAGAAAAAGATGCGTTCCGATATACCAAACATGAGCAGTGCTACATGGGACCCGCATCCCGATCCCGAAGTGCTGCCAATGGATCACACAATTGCGATCCTCTTGGAAAAGTACACAAGATGGACTATTCACTTGTCCAAAACGGACACCCGGTGACAAAGCTGGAAATCACCGCCAACTCCCAAAACGACCCTCATGGGGCCCGCACCACTATGCGGAATTAAAACATTCAGATTGTGTCAATGAAATTCCCTCATAAAAACACCCAAAATAGACTGCTCGCACGCCCCGAACGGATATCCGATGAAAAAGTTGTAAAGCACTGCACGTAGCTCAAAAGATGGGACGTGGGGCCCACACCACAACTCCGGTTTCAATGCCCGAAACCACACTGGAAAACTCTGGCTCAACGCCAGGGTCACAACGCCACTGATGGTGCTCAATTCCGAAATCAGATGTGTCCGCGCCATCCAAAACAAGAACCCCTGAGAAAAATGACCGTCCACCTAACGTCGCGTCGCGCCACCGAACCCCTCGTCTCGGGAATTAAAAATCCCCGAGACCATCTCAAAAAGTTCTTCTTGACGACAGGAAGGAATTTCCGTAGACGACACACAAAATGGACACCCATAATGAAAATTATGGGCGTCCGAGTAGGGGATGAATCCCCTTGGGTTGGACCAGCCTGGACCGGCCGGTCCACCCGGCCTAGGCCGACCCGCGCCGGCTGACCCGACTTGCAGCGCCGGCCCGCGGCTCAACCGCACGTTCCGGCACTGACCTGCGGTCCACCATAGAACAGCCCTCGTGGGGCCGGTCATTTTTTCGCGTGAAGATCCACGAGACGCGGGTCTTTGTCCCCGCGCGGGGGTCGCGCACCGCGACCCCACGGTCGTCACGCCCCGGCGGCTCGACCTCGCCGCCATTTCGCGCGGCCATCACTGCCTCACGCTGGCTCCCTCGACCCCGCCTGAAGCTGCTGCCGGAGCCCGTTCATCACCCGCGCCTCTGCCTGGACGACAGCCGCGCCGCTATGTCCGCTCATCGGACCGCCGCACTGGAGCCACTGGACCGGCCAAAACCGACGGAAAATGCCCTTAAACCTGCTGATCTGTGGCGGATGTTTGAAAGCTCCTTGGAACTCGGATTTACAAACCAAAATAGGCGATGGAAAGCTCGGAAAAAGTACTACGCATTCATGTGCTTTTCTCGATAATTCAACAGAGGTTCGATGCAATAATTCGAGCTCAAAGTAGATGCAGAAATTAAAAATGAAACCGCAACGATCCTACCTTGTTGGGCGTTGCCCAGAGCTTCGCCGCATGTGCCGCTATCGTACCCACCACTCGATGTCGCCTTGATCGGTGGAGGGAGGGGGATAGAAGAGGAGAGGAACTCCTCCTCCATTGTGAGGGGTTTCACCAGGGTAGAACAAACAGGGGGAGAAGGGTTTAAATAAATAAGAAAAAATTAATCAAAAAATTAATTAATTTAAACCCCTAATTCAACCCAAATCCAAAACTCTCGACAGGGTCAAGGTTAAGCCTCCCCTAGGTTAAACACCACCTACTGAGCACAACGACAGTCTCATAATTTTAATCTGAGCCTCCATTCGAAAGTTATTAAACTCAATACCCGAGGCCGCCAAATTACGAAAATGCCCCTGGGTCCATTTTTCACTGACGACCCGCGCCCACGAAAATTACACCCCTCTTAGGGTAAACGGCATGCTCCGGAATCAACAGTGCCCTCGGTTTTCCTATCCGAGCAACTGTTTAAGAGACACTCTAGTTAAACCATCTAACGAATAAATTAATTATTTTATTTATCCGTTTAACATTCCGGCAACGGGTGAGGGGTCCCAACGTCCCGCGCCAACATGTTTTATGTTGTTCCTAGGGTAAAAACCCCATTTCGGATTCGTTCATGCACTCAGATTTCTGATCTGAAGCACCATTTAGGAGTTATCCCATTTATTTTGCGTGTCCAGTGCGAACGCACTGAAAATTTTATTCCGGCCACACCGGGGCTCAAAATCACAGGCCGTCTGATGGTGCTACTTTGGAATAACATCAAGAATATTAAAAAGTATTTTATAGCAAAAACCAGGTTCTTACACTCATAATCATGCGTTGTTAATTTTAACAGAATCATAATAATTCCATATAATTTAAAAAAATTACATGGAAAAATCCGGGTCTTTACACGCCGCCCCAAGAAATCGTGCTAGTCTAAGAAGACAATGATACATAGATAGGGTGTCATGCTGAAAATCGATGGGGGACACCACGAGCCCAATACGAATAGATCCGCTACATAGGGGATCGTATTCCAATGATTCCACAAACCCTACTGATCTGGCATGCTAGATGGAGGATCAATGCCTTCCTTAGGGAAGTTATGTTGATTCCACAAACTAAAACTAGGGGTGATTGAGGATCACACTTGAGTCTCACAAAGGGACTACACAACTCTATCTGAGACTTAGCCTCTAGATAGGATCACAATCTAGTGATATGAATGTAATGTTTCATTGTACCCTCAAGGAAAGGACCAAGGGAACTCACTCAACCTATACTGGTCCAAAATAATAAAAAAAGACCCTCAATCACTCTTGAAGGGAGTATATGGCATCTACAAGGGGTTACACGGTGTGCCAAGCTTTCCTATGTCCTGTCTGTGTAGAAGAGCCTAACACGACATGCAATCTCCAAATACATGATGTGTAGAAGAGGATAGACAGAATGTATAAACACATGATACACTATCTGTGTTGCCTAGTTGTGTTTGTGTCGGAGTTTATGGAGTGTCTATGCCCTTGCACTCTAACTTTAGTCCGTGTACTTATGATGTTCACACAGAGTCAATCATGGAGGGTCACACCTCGTGTGATAGGGGACACACGGTGTGTGATCCTTAAATTCATTCGAAACCCTATCACTACAACCAGGGGGTCCCCCATAGTGTGTAATCTCGAAATACATGTTTTGTGGCTCAGGATTTTCCAGATCCTCCTAGGATATCTTCCATGTCGATCTGCGCATCACCAGAACCTCTGATCTAGAAAGAACCTACAAATTAGGGTTCATCCAAGCCTTTGGTTGCCAGATTTGTAGATTTCGGGTTCAAATCCACTCATAAATCACCACTGTCAAGCCATACATTATTGTGCATCAGAACTGGGTCGAAGAAGTACCACAAATTTATTCGGATTCCATCATCACACCATGATCACATCACCGATCATGAACTGCACCTGTGGTATCGATCTGTTGCACCGAAGAACCGTCACGCAATGATCTAATACTGAGTATTCGTCGAATAGTGGGCCAAAAGAAAGTTCCCATGATGAATGTCTAAAAAAGAGAGAGAAATCCACAAAATATAAAAGTGAAGAACGAAACTTGCATGTTGTTCATTTGGCATCAATTTTTCATCGCAGAAAGGATGAACGAAGAGGGATAAATCAATGAACCAAAAACAATTCCATCATTTTGGAATCTACCAACGATGCACGTATCAATTCATGTTCATTCAATTGATCCCCGTTCATCTGGGATTAAAAACGGGATAAAAATTACATGACAAAACATCCTACCTAGAGTTTGGTTCAATCATTGATGAGGAATAAATATGTTGGCATCGTTGATGAGATTCACCAACTCCACTGGTGTGATGATCCACGATCTGTTCTTGATCCATTGTCGTCCGCCAAGAATGCTCTCTTTTAACTGCATCCAGGTCTCCAGGGTTTAGTGTCCAATCCTGAGATGATTTACATGGCCATATATTTAAAAAGAATCATGTCACCACACTGAACAAAATAAAATAAATTATTAAGTTAATTTATTTTATTAATTTTTTGCCCATGAAAAATTTTTCTCAAACCACCCGCACCGACCAAGGTTAAGTTGTTCCTAGGGTAAAACAACTATTTTAAACTCAATAGTGCTCACTGATTTCCAATTCGGACACCCGTCTAGGAGTTATTCCACCTTTTCTAGAAAATTTCACAAGCGTTCTATTTAATATATTTAATATATTTCAAAACATTTATTCCGGGCACACCGGGTCTCGGAATTACATGTTGTCTCAGCAACTGGCCTAAAAATAATCATATAATATTTAAAAATACTACATGAATAATCAAAGACATTAGAAAAATGATTGCATCTTATATTATGGTGAAAATGAGTTGTTATTTAGTTGACTAGAATGTGGTCAATCGAGGTATAAAGAGTGTAGTGACCTGAAATTTTGAATAATATTTTCTTTCCTAAAAATGTATGTTTTATTGTGTCAAATTCATTAAAACTATATAAGTAAAATTGAAATGTAATTATTGTGATGTTGATTCATCGATTTTTTTGACTAGCACTACCACAAAATACGGCAAGGGAAGCGCCTCATTTTATTAGTGCTAAACAAAAAGCACTGATAAGGGGGGAGGGGCTTTATCAGCGCTAGATAAAAACATTGATAAAAGTTTTTAGTAATAATTTATATACAATTATTATATTTATATCAAAAAATAATGTTTATTTTTATACATTAAATAAAAAATGCATGTTTATAATTAATATTTTTTTAATAATTCAAATATATATATAATGTTTAAAAAAATATTTCTAAGATTATAATTAAATACATATGCATTTTCAATGAATTTGGTCAAAAAATATATTGATCATGCATGTGTATATGTTATGTATCATCATGAATGTTCATTTACACATTACACTCTTCTTATTATTCATGTTATCCATTATTGGCTCGTTTTTTATTATATATATTTTACTAGGTGTATATGATTAATTCATGCATGTTACCCATATATATACTATATCATGTTCTCAATACTTATAAAATTACATTAAATATATTTAAAGAATAAATATATTTATTATATTTATATTTATTAAATTATAATTTTATATAAATACTTTTTAAATATATTTATTTGTAATTATAATTATAACCATATATATCTTTAAATAATTATAAAATTACAATAAATATATACATATATTATAATTTTATAAATATATATATATATATATATATTTATTTATAATTATATACAAATATTTATAAATATATTTATTTATATATATAATTATAACTATAAATAAATATATATATATGTAAATAATTATAAAATTATAATAAATATATTTATGGTACTACATATAAAGATATAAACATATAATTAAATAAATATCTACAAATATTTATAAATGAATAAAAATATTTATAATTATAATTCCTAAATAAACATAGATATATTTAAATAATTATGAAATTATAATAAATATATTATAATTATATATATATATATAATTACAACTATAAATAATTTATTTATTATAATTTTTAATTAAATATATATATATATATATATATATATATATTTGATTAAATAATTATTAATTCATAAAAAATATATTTATTATTTTTATATATAATGATATATATAATTAAATAAACACATTTACAAATATATAGAAATATTGAGAAATAAATACAAATATTTATATTTATACTTATAAATAAATACAAATATATTTAAATGATTATAAAATTATAATAAATATAATAAATATATATATTAATAAAATTGTAAATATTAGAAATATTAATTTGTTATAATTTTATAATTATTTAAATAAATAAATATATGTTCATTAATATAATTTAATTTTATATTTGTAATAGCATGATAAAATTACATTTATAAGTTTAATTATTAATTTTTTACATAATAAAATATATTTTTTGGTTGATTTTTTTTAAATAGATTTGGTCAAACATGCTAAATAAAAGTAATATTAAAAACAAACCATATTTAATAATATATATTATTTTCTAATTGTTCATGATATCAACATGAAGATTTCCAAAATAAAATAATGAAAGTTTAAAATAATATAAGCGTCAAAAAATGAATCATTAGGAAAAAAGTCCTTATATACAAAGAAAATTTACAATTAGGAAACCAAATCATGGGATCATGATGGTGATGGTGAATTGGGATGGGGGAGTTTTAATGAAAAGGGATTGCAATGGTCGTAGATATCTTCTACATTCGGTTGAAAATATTTTTTATCTTCAAACTTCCATGTCCCTGAGTGAGTATCGAAAACAATGCATCCGTCCTCCATGTCCTCCTCCGTCATCAGTTGGGGCAGTGTTGTTCTTCGTCTATCTCCATTTGTGGAGGTAGAAGCCTCTCCATGGAAGCACCCAAGTCCTAATGCCGGAGGTGGGGCTGATGAAGACGCTTCATGGTTGGGTGTCCGTGGGACACCACCCTCCACTGGTTGCGGCCATCCAGAAGCCTCCGCTGGATGGAAGCACCCAAACCCTGATGGAGGAGGTGGGGTTTGGGGGTTGGGTGTCTATGGGACAGGGACAGCAGCAACACCACCTCCCTGTTCTGGTTGCCGCGATCTTGGATGGAGTCAGCCAGGTGTTGATGGCAGACGTGGGCCTGGAGAGGAGCGGGTTTGGTACCCCACATTTTCTTCATGGTTGGGTCTTCTTGGGTCACCCGGACGGCCTCCCTCGAACTCCACTGCTTGCTCCGCCGGTTTAGATAGTAAATGACAAGGGATAATGCAGTTGAGGAATTTCCAGACAATTTAATGATTCCGAGAAACATTCTTAGGTTTCAGTTTTGGTTGCTCAACGTTGCCACGGAAGCAGCGCAACCACGATGTTGGAGCCATGGAAAGGCAAGGAAATCTCACTGCTTAAGGAAAGTGCACAGGGGTTCAGGGCTTGACCGACACAACACAACGCACATGAGTACCGGATTCTCATTATTTATATAGAATGTTTCTGGTTTACTGGTTTCATTTTTTAATTTTTTCATTCAATGAATAATAAATATGGATCAGTATTTTTTTGACTCCACGTGCAAAGATGGAATTTATTGTTATGTGGATTTTAGGATATTTGATTTCGGGATTTGTTTAGAAGACCTCTTTTTTTATCTCTTTAAATGCAATGTTTTATATACCGAAATTAATTAAATTGTATTCAAATTATTTATGTACAATTATTATTTATAGAAACTATTGACTTTCTTAATTACGCCATTCAATCACTACTATTATTTAAAAATTATTAATATTTACTTTTAATTAATGAAAATGCAGGTGAAAATTTTATTATCATAAAATTTTGGTGTAAATATTTTTCACAATGAAAGTGGTCATTTTATAGTTATTGAAAACCATTTAAGAATGTAATTATTTGACCGGTTCATATGAAATTATAATATATATATATAATTAATATATTTATTTTAGTTTCATAAGTATTTAAATATATATATATATATATATATTTATAATTATAATTATAAATATGATAAATATATATTATAATTTCATAATTACTTAAATATAAATATATATTTATTTAAATAAATATGAAATTATAAAAAAATATATATTATTAATATTTTAATTTTAATTTCATAAGTATATAAATATATATATATATATCTATATATTTATGACAATATATAATTAATATATTTATTTTAATTTCATAAGTATTTAAATATATATATATATATATATATTTATGACTATAATTAAAATATTTATGTGATAAATATATATTTTTAATAAATATATATAAATTTATTGTTATTAAATAATTATAAAATTAGAATAGATATATACAAATATAATTGTAAATAAATATCGATATATCCAAATAATTATAAAATTATAATTAAGATATTACTTATATATAATTATAAATATGATAAATATATTTATTATAAATTTATAATTATAAATAAAAATATATTTATTAAATAAGTAAGTATAAATAAATTTATATTTATATTATAAATATATAAATAAATAAATAAATAAATATATATATATATATATATATCTGCCGCTGAATCCTACCACCACAAAACCCTCTGCCAACGTGGAGCTGTCCTCTACCATGAACGTCACCTCCTCCACCGAACCCAATCTACTGCAAAACATCACCTCCACCAGGAACATCACCTCTATCACGTGTCGAACCCCACCTCCACCCTGAACCCTTCCTTTTCCTCGTACCCACCTCCTCCGCGTAACCCACCGCTACTGTCGAACTCCACCTCTGCTGCAAAGCCCTCCTCTTCTACAAACAAGCCTTCTCGACAAACCCCACTCCTCAGGTGCTACCACTATGAGTATTCTTGTAATGCTCTTAGTATTTCCTTTGTATTTTCTGATTGTACAATCTTCCATGATCAAATTAATGTCTATAACTTTTATATTTCTGATTAAGGATATTAATGAGCTTCTAGGTCTAGAATACACTTATTAAATGTTTTATTATGAAACCATTGGGGTTCCATTCTTTTCAATTATGTTCACACATGGTATGGACACCGTGGTGGATATGGAGTACCTCCAATTCCATTTTTGGTTCAATAAGTATATTGTCAGCTTGTGGCCCAATTGATATTTAGTGGCATAGGAATTGGTTTGTTTGTTTGATGATTTTGAGAATGAAGGCCATGTTTTGTTGGAGATAATGTTAAACCAGGAAATTTCAAGGATTTTTTTTAAAAAATACTTTTGAATTTTACGAGTCCGTGGCTTCTGACAGCACATGATTCCGATGCCCGCTGTGCCCGGAATAAATTTCCGATGTTTAGCTCGGGTACGTTCAGTGAACAAATGAGCGAGTTTTTCTATCTTTTGAACCAGTTCTCTGAATTAAAATTCAAGTGCACCGATGATCTCATAGCGCCAGTAATTGCTTAAGGGGACATTTACTGTAGTTGTGTTTTATGTGGGTTTGAAGTTTCTTTTTGGGGTTCGTTAGATAAGTAAAAAAAATTGTTGTACAATTTTATTTTATATCTAGAGGGGTTAATTCCTCCCATGGGTAGTTAAGGGTGGGACCCACAGCCACCTAACAACCCAAGGGTGGATGTTAGAGAGGTGGGACCCACACGGGCCCCAACCTTTTAATTTCCTCTAAACTCATTAAAAACCACTCTTTAATTTGGCAACCCCTATTTATTTTCCAACGTGTAAATTAAATGGGGACCTTCCCTCTCCCTTCCTTAATTAAATTTTCAACACGTTATTAAATGTGGTGATTTAATTCTAGGAGTTTCTTTGCTTGTATAATTAAATAATAGGAGGAACCAATTATTTCATTAAGGGAGAGAGCTTCGTTGTGCAAGGAATAACGGGAGAACTCTTGAGTTTTGGAAGAACGTCGGTCTCCGATGAATAAAGACGAAGAACGCCGGTTCCTCGAAGAACAATGACGCGCCACCAATCCTCTTCTCCATGACAAGAGAGGAGACACCGCTTCCTCCTCGACGCACTTCGTGACGCCTATGAACCCTTTCACAGCGATGCCGACGTTCATCATCATTTGTTGAGGTAGGGGTTTATTTCTTTTTTGAGTATGTTATATTCCCATGATTCATCCCTTCTAAAAAAAGAACATGGGTCAACTAATTATCAAGTGGATCTGCGAATGAATTCTTTTGGGGGTTGGGAATAGTTGCTTGTGGGAAAAATTCTGGATGAATTGTTTCATTGTTATTCGTGTTAATTTGTTTTTCATACAATGTGAAACCTTGTTTATCCTTGGAAATTTTTTATCAGCTAATGCGGAGGGCACGGTCCGAACAAACACGGCCCGACAAACCTCCGCAGATTGTTTATTTGTGCGCGTATGGATGGGAGACGATGAAATGGGACCACAATGGCGTTTGGAAGCTGTCGAAGTGAAGAGTGGGTCTTGGGAGATCCACAGGCATAGACGGTGGGAAAATAGGACCACCGGAGGGCGTCTGATGGTCTGCAGAAGAAACTGTCGCGCGCCACGCCGGCAACCAGAGGCGGCGGGGGAGGGATCTCGTGGTCACGCGGGATCCGTGCGAGACCTCGGCGCCAGCCTGGCACCGCATCCGTGGAACAGAGGGGGGGCCACGCCCTCCCACTCGGCTTGCTAGATGAGCCAGCATGCCCCCCCCCGGTCAGGCCAGGGGGGGGGGGGGTGGGTCACACGGACCGGGCCGGACCCGGACCTGAGTCGGGTAGACCCAGGGTGGGGGGGTTGGGCCGGACCTGGACCCGGGTCAGGTCGACCCGGTTTGGGCAGACCCTGGGGGGGGGGGGGGGGGGGGGCGTTGGGCTGGGTCGGACTGTGCAAAAACCCCCACTTTGGACGCACATGGAGTACGGTCAGGTTGGTTTTAGCTTAAAAACCAACCGGGCCCCTAGGACGGAAAATCCAATAACTCTACGACCGAGTGTCCGATTGACGCACCGTCTGACGTGTTGGGTTTCTTTTGACGAGACGGAACTTTGGGATACATCAACTCCGGACTTCATGACAGTTGATGTATCGTCTCTTTTGCTCGAGGAGCGGACCCTCCCAGAATCGAGCGTGTTGTGTGAGAGAACCATATATTTGGCTGCAACTGCGATGAGGACGACTGTACTTGGATCCTCTGTGGGTTCGGCAGCGAGGATGACTGTACATGGATCCTCTGTGGGTTCGGCAGTGACGACGACTGTACTTGGATCCTTCGTGGGTTCAACAGCGAGGACGGCTGTACTTGGATCCTCTGTGTGTTTGGCAGCGAGGACGAATGTAATTGGATCCTCCATGGGTTCGGTAGCGGCGATGACCGTACAAGGATCCTCTGTGGGTTCGACAGGTTTGACTACTATTCTTGTATCCCACAAGGGTCTGACAGTATTTAACCTCTGTACTTGTATCCTGAGTGGGTCTGGCAGTGTAGCTGGTCTTGTATCCTATGTGGGTCTGACAGATTACCTGGTCTTGTATCCTATGTGGGTCTGACAGATTAGAGGATTAAATGGCTACTTTTGATCGTCTCTATCGCCTTAAAAAGTGTATACCTTTGTGAGCTGAGTCTTGTTTCTCAATCATTATCATTGACGTGATTGACTTGCTTTCCTGTGTGGATTGGGTTGTGCTTTCCTATGTAGACAGGGTTGTGTTTTCCTGTGTTGACAAGGTTGTGCTCGGGCTCGAGAGTTGGAGCCGTTGTAATTGATGACTTAACTATATATATGGGAATATACCTAAGTAAATTCGGTTGATACTTTGTGATTGTATCTTTCCTTTGTGGTTTATCCTTCATGGATTCTGAGAGACCTTCGAGGGTCTCAGGGTCCCTACTGAGTATCGTATACTCACCCCTGCACGGGCTATGCCCGCACTACGTTGTGTTGGATGCCGACGACGGAAAACACAGACCAAGGTGGAGGCTTGTGGAGCTGGGTGGTACCCGGTGGTGGACCACTTGGCGGGACATACATGGAGTGGACGACTGGACCCAAGGAGCTGAGGAGACTATCTGTACCCACCCTCCAGGTAGGATTTCTGGAGGATAACTCGGTGTTGCTTTTTTACTTACTGCTGTTGTACTTTCCTTTAATTTGTACTTTACATTTAGTTGGGTTTGTATACTGGACCATTTAATTTACAACATTTACCTTGTACCTAGTTTTACTTACTGCTTACTTCACTTGCATACTCTGTTGTGTTTATGCTTACTTTATAAAAGGCAATGCCTTACCCTTTTATCGGGATTTTCTCCTTTGGTGCTAGCCACCAGCCCCTGGCTTATGGAAGGCGGGAATGGGGTAGCCACAGCATGGGCCCCGTGGATGGGTCGTAACAAATTTAGTATCAAAGGAGTCGGTTCTACCGCAGAACTCAGGACTCTAATCTCTCCTTTCTATGAAGCAATAATGTTAAGAGTATTGAGTGTGGTTTTTAGTCCAGGGAGTCCAGTGTTGGTGTGGCGGCCGACGTATCCATACACCAGGACCCTAACCTTTGATTTCCGACTCAGTACACGAAAACACTGATTGCATGTGTGTTTCAAAAGTATTCTTTGTGATTAGTTTGAGTCATCTCACAAGGTATACTATTTTACCATGGATCACCTGTTTCTTTTCAGGATGGCCCCATGAAGATAGCCAGCTAGGGTTCCTAGATACGTGCTTCATGGCAGCCCACCGAGCGATGAGGCCTCGGTGCAAGCCCCCATTATAGTGGAGGCCCCATTGTTACCACTACCTGCTGGGCCACCGATTCTACAAGCCCCAGCAGTGGAGAGTGTACGCCGCCTGAGCGCTTTGCATGAGTTTCAGAGGTAGAGGCCACCTAGGTTCTACAGAGAGATAGATCCTTAGGAAACCGGGGATTGGATGGAGGCTATCATCAGAGTCTTCAGATTGGTAGGGACACCAGCAGACCTTATGGTGATCCTTGCCGTGAGTCTCCTGCACGCGACAGAAGGTAGATGGTGGAGCCTGATGCTCCAGGTGCATGAAGAGGCATCTCTATGTTGGACGAACTTCGAGACCCTCTTCCGCTCGGAGTTTTTTCCAGCCTCCCTCCGTGCGGTGCGCATCCAGGAGTTACTACAGTTGCGGCAGGGCAACATGTCGGTAGCCCAGTACTCGGTGAGATTTATCAACCTCTTGCGCTATTCCACGAACATGGTACGAGACCCATTCTTCCGGGACTGGACCATTGAGCAGGGAGTGAGGCATGAGATCAGAGCCTCTATGATCTCCCTCAATATTCCGAAACAAGCGGGGGTGCTGGAGAGATCCCTTCTAGTGGAGAGTTTTCTCGCTGAGCAGTCACCAGTGGCGAGACCCTCTGTAGGACGACACATAGTGGAGTCTTCTATAGCCGGTTGTAGACAGTTGACGTAGAGGTCCAAGAAGACCAGGTTATCAGATGAGCGATCTCAGGATATAGGTTCGATTGTGCGGGGCACACGAAATAGAGCCAGCCATATGAGGAGCAGACAATGCTATGCATGCGGTGGGCAGGGTCACATGGCTCAAGACTGCCCGACCCGCCCTGCAGATGAGTAGCAGGCGGTAGAGGGACCTCCCAGGCAGAGGTTTGACTGTGGTGGTCCATCGAGAACAGGCGGACGTGGCAGAGGGGCTAGCCAAGCAGTAGGTGGTGGACGACGTCTCGAGTCCCTACCTGCACCACCACTAGGAGGACCACCTCGACCGTAGGGAATGACTGGAAATGGGAGAGCTTAGCTTCAGGCAGCGGGGGCCTATGACCATATAGCTCCGGGAGTAGACGATCATGAGTGGGACTAGCTCCAGGCATGGAGACCTTTGTTCATGATGCTTCTTGCTTTGTTAGAGTCTTTGTTTGTGGATTCTTTGTGTCTTTTTACTTTGAGCTGCAGTAATAAAATACACTTGTTGTTGTGACATTTACTTCCTTGTCCTTTCTATGAGGTTGATACTAAGAGGTTCTGGTTAAAACTGTTGACTTGACCCTCACTTTTGAGATTCCTACTAGAGGAGACCTAGTGACCACACACTTCCACCGATAGTGTGACTCGACCCTTGGAGTCGAGAGTAATGGTTGGATCTCTTGGTAGTAGCATCGAGGACATACTACATCTTCCATGACATGAAGTAGTACCGTTCATGTCAGGATTGACTGTATTAGGAAAAGAAGATCTGATTTCTCTTTTCGGCAAAGGAGAAATCTTATAAGCTCTTATGGTTCGTTGAGCGAACGATTTACAGTCTACTATAATCTCCATAGTCTCAGGTGGGTCTTCTCATAGAATGACTAGGACCTGAGACGATTGTACGTTCCGGGTGCCATGGAAGCGCATTGGTGGGTTATCCCAACTTTAATTTTAATGTTAAACAACATTCAATCTGAGATTTGTCACGATATAAAACGCCAAATCTTCGGAATAGAATGATGAATGAGAAGAAAAGAAGAGTCCCTGAACCCTTGAGGAGGATCATCATAAATTGATTATAATTAATTTAATTAATTCATAAGAATTACCTCGTTGGAATTATTTCTTCGTTGATGTGTCCAGTAACGATTCGGTGATCCGTCGTTGCGTCGTAGAATCCAAGTGCAGGATTCCTCTAGCGGTGATCCACACGTGTGTCACGTTTCTTTGGATGTCGCCGAAGGGATCTCCAAGTGCTAGCGCGGAGGAACCTTCGCTTGCGATGTCCACCTTCGACCGCCTTGATCAGGTGGAGGATCTTGCTCTCGTAACTTTAGGGTGTTCTTGGAGGAAAGGGAATATTCTCTTTTCTTGAGAGTATTTCCAAATCCGTTGTGCACAACAATGGCTCTTTTAAATTGTTGGGGTTGCGAGGATATTTATAATCGGGATTGAGGTTAATAGAGTTATGACAATAAATAAATGTGTTACGTGTTTTATTTATTTCATTAACTCTTATTGAAAACCCCTATGTCGAATTATTAATTCCTTGACATGTGCCCATGCTGATTATAATAAATATCATTTAATAAAACAATATTAAATCCTTAAAATCCGAACAGGAAAAACTACACAGAATGTAATAATTAATACACTGTGTGTACTTGTTTTCCATAAAACTACACGGCATGTATATTTAATATACACGCCCTATACTTTTATTTTCCATTTTTCTCCACCACATTTATTAGACCTTGAGTAATGACTATTAATTTCTTAAATAAATGTAACTGCATTACTCGCTAATAAGTATATTATTTCGTCCACAATATATTCTCTCGAATAACTAGTCTCAAAATAAATGCGATCAGACATCCTTAAATAATTATTAAACCACAGTCAAGAATAATATTTATCTAACTTGTTAAATTAATATTTAACTGAGATACATGGACACACTTAGTGTGTGACCCACTTGGCCTCTTTCTCGGTGGCATTAGGCTGAGCCTGCCTAAAGTCCAAGGTTAGCGTCTAGCAACATGCCAAGGCACCCATATAGAAAGATGTTAACGCCACAATGACGTGTCACATCCTATGAACGCTTACCATGTAATATAATCCCTTTGTCTCGATATCTCCAATCAAGCGGGTTACATGCTAGTGCCATCAATCCATGTGCTTGATTATTCATTCTCTGAATTCCCAGAATTGAACTTGCCCATACCCTACCATGGCCATGGATTTATTTAGGCTACATCAATTCCATTAAAGGGCCTGAGATATCTACTTCCGTTATAGAACAGAAGGGAAAAATCCTTTCTCACTTTATCTATTAATGAATTATTACTCGTGACCCACCCAACGTATCCTACCTCGCTGCGAATAGTGTGTCGTCACAGTTTTCATCAATATATCTAAGTGCGCGAGTTGTAATACCCATTAATAATAATATTAAAGTCAAAGGACCAATACACACGTCTGCAGATAGGAACATCCAATGACACTATGAAATGTGGATTTCCTACTGGCAGGTCTCGTTCTCATAATATCCTCCTAGATATTACCAAGGGCGCACACCATGATAAGGTGCCTCAGTTTTTTATGAGTCCTCACCCCTAATGACCTGTATTATTTGTGTCTCTCAAATAATATCATCCGACCATAGAATATACATTCAATAACAGTGTTATGGCACTTCCGGGTTCTCATCATAGTAGGGATACACTACGACCCTTTAATGCAACAGCTGTCCTTAAGACATTATCACATGACATGTCATGTAGAAGAACATTCAAGATGTGATAAGGTTTTTATTTAATGAATAATGTAAAATGTAGTTGGTTCTAGACCACCAACTCCAACAGACTCCCACTTGGACTAGAACCAACTACTAACAACCTTTAACCCGCTAGCTCTCACATGATATTCATGCTTCTGCTGAGATAGTCCTTTTGTCATGGGGTGTACCACGTTCTCTTCCGTGGACACTCTTCTCACTCCAACGTCACCCCTTTGATAGAAATATCTCAAGAGGTGATACTTCCGGAGTATGTTCTTTGTCCGTTGATTTGACCTTGGTTCTTTTGCAAGATCCACCACTGCAGTATTATCACAATACAATGTAATGGGATATTTACTGATAGGCACCACATCAAGCTCCTAGACAAAGTTCCGAATCCAGAAGGCTTCTTTGTCTGCATCAGAAGCCGCTATATACTCGGACTCCGCTGTAGAATCGGCGACAACTGGCTGCTTTGAACTCTACCAGCTCAGAGCTCCTCCATTGAGATAGAAAACATATCCAGATTGCGACTTCAGATCATTCTGATCTATTTGAAAACCAGCATCAGCATACCCTCTGATGAGAATCTCCTTTTCTCATCCATACACTAGGAATATATCCTTAGTTCTTCTCAGATACTTAAGGATAGTCTTAACAGCAGTCTTATATTGTTCTCCTGGATCTTCTTGATATCTTCCTACCATGATCAGTGCATAGGCAACATCAAGCCTGGTACATAACATGGAATACATGATGGATGCTATAGCCAAAGCGTATGGGATCTTACTCATCCTATCATTCTCCTATTGTGTCAGGGGACACAATTTCTTAGAAATATGTAAGCCATGTGACACGGGAACCAATCCCCTCTTGGATTTTTCCATACTAAATCTCTTTAGTATCTGGTCAATGTATGTACCCTGACTTAGTCCAAGCAGCCTCTTGGATCTGCCACAGATGATCTTGATCCCTAGAATGTAGGCTGCTTCTCCTATGTCCTTCATGGAGAAACACTTGTTCAACCAGTCCTTAACTGACTGTAAGGCTGGTAAGTGGTTTCCAATAAGCAATATGTCATCAACATATACCACTAGGATGACGACCGCATTCCCATTAAACCACTTATAAACACATGGCTCACATTCGTTCTTAATGAAACAAATTACTTTATGGCTTCATCAAATCGAATGTTCCATGACCTGGATACTTGATTCAATCCATAAATGGATTTTTGCAACATGGAAACCCGTTTGGCTTCACCTAGTGTCACAAAACCTTCTGGTTGTGTCATATAGACATCTTCCTGAAGGTTCCCATTAAGGAATGTTGTTTTGACATCCATCTGCCAAATCTCATAGTCATGGTAAGCTGCTATGGCAAGTATGATTCTTAGGGATTTAAACATGGAAACTGGCGAGAGGGTTTCATCGTAGTCAATTCCTTGACGCTGTCTTAATCCTTTAGCCACTAGCCTTACTTTACAGGTGCTAACATGACCTTCCATGTCCAGATTTCTTTTTAATACCCATTTTCATCCAACAGGATTTACATCAACTGACTCATCGACCAGAACCCAAACTTGGTTCTGATACATGGAATCCATCTCAGAATTCATAGCTTCTAGCCATCTTGCAGCTTCTGAGCTTTCTACTTCATTTTTGTAGGAGAGAGGTTCATCATTGTCCAACAATAATGATTCACCATCCTCGGTGACTAGGAAACTAAATCTCTCTGGTTCCCTTACCTCTCTTGAGCTCCTACGCAGTACTTGTGTTTCTGGAACCTCATCCACGATGACCTGTGGAACTTGTTCCTGTACCAACTCCTGTGTATCTTGAGCATCAACTTCGTCGAAGTCAATCTTCCTCCCAATATCCTTCTTGAGGATGTGCTCCCTCTCAAGATATACGGCTTGTCTAGCGACAAACACTTTCTTGTCTTGATGGTTATATAGGTTATATCCTTTCATTTACTTGGGATATCCTATAATGATACACTTCATGCCCCGGGGTGATAGTTTGTTGCCTGAGAAGGCCTTAACAAATGCCTCGCATCCCCATACACGGGGGTGTGTGACAAAGTGGGATTCATTCCATTTCATAACTCGGATGGAATTCCATTTTCCGCCTTAGTTGGTACTCGGTTTAATGTTTATTCTGCAGTTTGTAATGCATATACCCAAAAGGATAATGCAAGATCCGCATGACTCATCATCGACCTCACCATGTCCAACAAGGTTCAGTTCCTCCTTTCACTAACACTATTCCACTATGGTGTATAAGGAGGAGTGAGCTAAGATAGAATCCCAGACTCCCGTATAAGATCGATGAACTATTGGTTCAGATATTCTCCACATTGATCTAATCGAATATTCTTTATCTTCTTACCAAGCTGATTCTCTACTTCATTCTGGAATTCCTTAATTTCTCTAAGGACTCTGACTAATACCTCATTAAGTATACATATCCATATCTACTCAAATCATCAGTAAAAGTAATGAAGTAAGAATATCCACCTCTAGCTTCTACTGGAAATGGTCCACACAGATCCGTGTGTACCAATCCTAGAAGCTCTGTGGCCCTTTCAGCTTGTCCACCAAAAAGCGGTTTGGCCATTTTTCCTTGTAAAAAAGCATGACATCTATCAAGTGGTTTTAGCTCAGTAGAGTCTAAATAGCCATCTTGGAAGAGCTTTGTCAAACGCTTCTCTTTCACATGACCAAGGCGGTGATGCCATAACTGGGTGATGTATGAGTCTTGTGAGATTGTTTCGTTATCGATTGTCAACACTTGGTTTTCATAATTCAATACATACAAACCATTATTTAAATGTGCCATACCATAACATACATTGTTCTTATAAAAGAGAAAACTCTTATTTCCAAATTTTAAAACAAATCCATCCATATCCAAACAAGATACCGAAATTATGTTCTTGGTAACACTAGGCACATAATAACAGTTATGTAAAACCAACATCATCCCAGTCGGTAATGAGAGGTGGTAGTCGCCAATAGCCAATGCAGCCAGCCTTGCACCATTGGAAGCTCGAGGATCCACCTCTCCTCTGGTGATATTTCTAAATCTACTTGGTTCCTGCATTTGAATACTGATGTGAGCCCCACAAGCTATATCTAATACCCAATGTGTAGAAATATAAAGATTTCACTCGATAACAAACACACCTTTAGCATCCCCACACTGCTGGGTGTAGTTCCTCTTCCAGTGGCCATGCTTGCCACAAGCAAAGCACACTGCCTCCCATTCCTTGCCCTACCTCTGGATCTTCCCCTTCTTGGAGGGATGGTGCTCGGGGGCTTCAGACCGTTTATAAGTCTTTGGCCCCTTTTCCTTGTCCTTCCTTTTCTTGTTCACCATAAGGACCGCAGGTTTGTCATGCCCCATGTCCTTATCTACCTGGAGAATCAATGTTAGAAGCTCCAAAAGAATCTTCTCATTTCCGCTCATGTTATAGTTGAAAATGAAGCTATAGGAGGTCTTGGGCAGTGATGATAGGATGAGATCTTTACGCAGCACATCCGGGAATTTAATCCCTAAGATGTCCAGGCGTTCAATGTAGCCAATAAGCTTGACTACATGAGGCCCATCTGGCGCACACTCTCCAAGATTCGTGGTAAAAAAATCATTGGAGATCTCATACCTATCCTGTCTCACATTCTCTTGGTTGAGATATTTAAGGTGATACATCATGCTATATGTGTCCATGTTTTCATTTTTCTTTGAGAGCTTATTAGACATGGCCGATAGCATAAAACACTGGACATCTGTGGCATCATCCTTGTGTTTCATGTAGAGAGATAATTCCTCATCACTAGCCTCTTTCCCAGGCGCAACTAGAATAGGATCTTCCAGCACATATAATTTCCTTTCGTGGCGAAGGACGACGCGTAAACGCCTCTGCCACTCTTGGAAATTGGTGCCGAGGAGAAGGTTTTTTTCCCGAGTATTGTGTGAAATGATATGTTTGAAGTCATTTTCTTGCCGTTTCTAAAAATTATGATGAGAAAGGTTTAGTAATTTATTAAAAAAATTGAGACAAATAAATAAATTAATACTTATTAGTCTCCCACTATTTTATCGAAATACAATAGCCCTCACCATTGACTTCGGAATATTATGTTGCGTGAATATTATATTGGCAAGGATCCATATTGCCCTTTGCATTACCCCAACTAGGGTTGGTCAAGCGACATGAAGGGTTTTAGGTTGGCATTCCAAATGCCAACTGCATTAACTCACAGCTCCTTGATCTGCTAAGTGGTCTCCGCAATCCTGAAATCCTTTTTGGATTTCTTCAACCTTTGCCTCTTGGTCACACCAAGTCCTGCTGTGGTAGTCAACCCTTGATGCGAACCAAGTCAAGTCAACCCAAAACCTTGAATTATAATTCCCCGATAATTGAAAGCACCCCAAATAGGGTTGGTCAAGCTCTTTGAACTATGGTTCGATTCTAACCAAGATTATGGAAGGCTATGCCGACTTAATATTTATTTTGAGGGATTTTATCCTTATACGTAAATTTCCATTTTATTATCTTTGATTACATGCTTATTAATATTAAGTGGGATATACTTAAGTGATTAAAAATGTCTAAGATAATATTTACGTATAATTCGATTCTATTTTAGTTCCATCTTGCATGCTTGTTTAATTCATCAATTGTGTGATCGTGACAACACACCACAATATATAAACCATGCAACTGACAGAAATAAAATAAATGGTATGATCATGAGATTTTCTATTGGTTAGTTTATCTAGCGGTTGATAAACTAACGCAAGACCTAGGGGAGAAACACCATGAAGCTTTCGGGTTCGTTTTTACAGCTTTCCACTTGTCCACCTTTGTATCTCCTTGGATTGGTTTCACCTTGGCTCCTAACTTGAGCCGCCTCTACTAGCTTGGGAGCTCCATCCATTACATATGCATTTATCTCACATGAATGTGAGGGGTAAAAGGGAGGATTACATAAAAGAATCCTTGGGTGTGTAGGCCCTACATATTAATGAGGAGATGGCTCACAGGCCAACAAATTTAATTTAAATAAATAAATTAAAAGAAACCATTCACATTCAAAGGTCTCGGTCTAGCTCATGACCATCCATACATGCAACGATATTTACGCATAAATAAAACTAGCATTAAATTATTTAATCGTTCTTGTTTAAGATAAATCACAATTGAATCAATTAATTTTCTTTAATTAATCAATCCTTTTTTCTTAAATCCATTTTCTGAATTTCCTTGAGATTCTCACCCATCATAATTTTAAACAAATAAATTCATTTAAAATTATCCTTGTACGTAACTTGTACCTTGGAGGCAACCTGGTGAATTCCCATTTATTGCGCAAATGTTAAATTAAACACATATATATGAAACACCTATCACATGTTGTGCCTCTACATTACGCCTGCACCATGGTACACGTCTCAAGGGTTTGTATAATATAATAATAAATTTTAATAAATCTGCGTAATTTGGGTGAGTACACAGCATGTAGTTCCAACTACACGGCGTGTACTTTTCTTTACCATCCATCCAAAGTACACGCCCGGGGATAGGGCGTGTTAATGTACTTCAGAAATTTTCAAAGTACACGGCGTGTACAGTGGGACACACGCTGTGTAGTTTCCGTGTTACACAGTTTCCAGCTGGGCAGGCCGTGTACGGAGTACACGACCCAACCCTGACCAGAAGGGACTACATGTCGTGTTCATTGGACCACACGGTGTGTATTCTAGAATCCATGTGCCACCTGTTTCTGGTCAAAACACGGTGTCTTAAATTCATAGAAAGAATCCAATACATGGCCTCATTTGGCGGATTAGTCAATTCACTGAACCAAGACTACACGGCGTGTACTTCCGAATACACGCCGTGTATTTTATTGTTATACGGCTAGAAACGTTTGGCTCCTCCGGATGAGTTCCTCTATTTTATTTTAAACAAAATTAAAAGAAAAAATCGTTTCTATGTGGTGAACGAGAAACGAGGGAGGAGGAATAGATCTCGATATTTAGATTTTCAGAACGATTAAACTTGAATTGAAATAACTAAATTATTAAATGCATAAATTAACAACGAAAAACTAAATAATTATAATCAACAATATGACCTCTCTGATACCACTTGTAGGTTCCGGGCGCAGTGGAAGCGCGTTGGTGGGTTAGCCCAACTTTAATTTTAACGTTAAACAATGTTCAATCCGAGATCCGTCATGATATAAAACGTCGAATATTTGGAATAGAATGAAGAACGAAAAGAAAAGAAGAGTCCCAGAACCCTTGAGGAGGATCATCATATTTTTATTATAATTAATTTAATTAATGCATAAGAATTACCTCGTTGAAATTCTTTCTTCGTTGATGTGTCCGGTCATGATTCGGTGATCCGTCGTTGCGTCGTAGAATCCAAGTGTAGGATTCCTCTAGCGGTGATCCACACATGCGTCACATATCTCCGGACGTCGCCGAAGGGATCTCCGGGTGCTAGCGCGGAAGAACCTTCGCTCGCGATATCCGCCTTCGACAGCCTTGATTCGGTGGAGGATCTTGCTCTCGTAACTTGAGGGCGTTCTTGGTGGAAAGATAATTCTCTCTTGGCTTGAGAGTATATCCAAATCCATTGTGCACAACAATGGATCTTTTAAAATGTTGGGGTTGCGAGGATATTTATAATCGGGTTTGAGGTTAATAGAGTTATGACAATAAATAAATGCGTTATGCGTTTTATTTATTTCATTAACTCTTATTGAAAAACACCATGTCGAATTATTAATTCCGTGACATGCGCCCACGCTGATTATAATAAATATCATTTAATAAAACAATATTCAATCCTCAAAATCCCAACAAGAATGACTACACAGTGTGTAATAATTAATACACGGCGTGTACTTGTTTTCCATAAAACTACACTGCGTGTATATTTAATATACACGGCGTGTACTTTTATTTTCCATTTTCTCCACCACATTTTTTAGACCTTGAGTAATGACTATTTATTTCTTAAATAAATGTAACTACATTACTCACTAATAAATATATTATTTCGTCCATAATATATTCTCTCAAATAACTAGTTTCAAAATAAATGCGGTCAGACATCCTTAAATAATTATTAAACCACAGTCTGGAATAATATTTATTTAACTTGTTACATTAATATTTAACTGAGATACAAGGACACACTTAGTGTGTGACCCTCTAGGCCTCTTTCTTGGTGGAATTAGGCTGAACCTGCCTAAAGTCCAAGGTTAGCTTCTAACAGCATGCCAAGGCACCCATAGAGAAAGAAGTTAACGCCGCAATGACGTGTCACTTCCTACGAACACTTACCGTGTAATATAATCCCTTTGTCTCGATATCTCCAATCAAGCGGGTTGCATGCTAGTTCCATAAACCCATGTGCTTGATTATTCTTTCTCTGACTTCCCGGAATTGAACTTGCCCATACCTTACCATGGCCATGGATTTATTTAGGCTATATCAATTCCATCAAAGGGCCTGAGATATCTACTTCCGTTATGGAAAGGAAGGGAAAAATATTTTATCGCATTATCTATTAATGCAGTATAACTCGTGACCCACCCAACGTATCCTACCTCAATGCGAATAGTGTTTCGTCACAGTTTTCGTCAATACATATAAGTGTGAAAGTTGTAATACCCATTAATAATAATCTTAAAGTCTAAGGACCAATACACACGTCCGCAGATAGGAACATCCAATAACACTATAAAATGTGGATTTCCTACTAGCGGGTATCGTTCTCATAATATCCTCCTGGATATTACCAAGGGCACACACCATGAGAAGGTGCCTCAAAGTTTTATGAGTCATCACCCCTAATGACCTGTATTATTTGTGTCCCTCAAATAATATCATCCGGCCATAGAACATACATTCCAAAACAGTGTTATGGCACTTCCGGGTTCTCATCATAGCAGGGATCCGCTACGACCCTTTAATTCAACAGCTATCCTTAGGACATTATCACATGATATTTCATGCAGAATAATAATCAAGATGTGATAAGGTTTTTATTTAATGAATAAAGTACAAAGTAGTTGGTTCTTGACCACCAACTCCAACAACAGTGTCGTTGAATTGAGTTCCATGGGGACTATGACATTGAGATAGTCTATACTCCTGGGAGGGGGAACACTGTTGCAGAGTTTGTTTCACGATGCCCTACTTGTCATCAAGTGATGGTGGAGCACCATGTACCAGCAGACATGGTACAACCGTTAGAGGTCCCAGAATGGAAGTGGGATGGAATTTCTATGGATTACGTGATGGGGATTCTACGTACTTCCTGAAGATACGACACCATCTCGGTGATTGTAGACCTACTCACCATGTTGGCCCACTTCCTACCTATCAGAGATCAGGGCTCAGTAGAGAGCTTTGGATGCCTCTGCGTTTAGGAGATTGTACGACTTCATGGTGTGCCATTGTCTGTCGTCTCCGATCGAGACGCTCACTTTACTTCCCGACTTTGGAAGGGGTTACCAGAGGATTTTGGGACACAGCTATGCCTGAGCACTTCCTTTCACCCTCAGACGGATGGCCAGGCGGAGAGGACAATTCAGACACTCGAGGACATGCATCATGCATGTGTCCTTGTCTTTGGCCACAGCTGGGGGGATCACCTACCCTTGGTGGAGTTTGCGTACAAGAACAGCTACCACTCCACCATTGGGATGAAACCATACGAGGCACTGTACAACTGACCGTGCTGATCACCACTGTGCTGGACTGGCCTGGGGGAGTCAACACTCGTAGGACCAGAGATGGTTCGGGCTATGAAGGAGAAGGTGCAGATCATCCAGGAGCGGATGAGGACTGCACAGAGCAGACATAAGTCCTATGATGATAGGAGGCGGAGACCACTGGAGTTTGAGGATGGTGACCATGTTTTCTTATGGGTCTCACCTCGACGTGGATTTCAGAGATTTGTTCGGGGCGGCAAGTTATCCTCGCGCTTTATTGGGCCTTTTCAGGTCCTCAGTAGAGTAGGGGAGGTGGCTTACCTCCGGGACCTTCCACCGCAGCTGCACTGGGTGCACAATGTCTCCCACGTATCTCAGCTGAGGAGATACGTGAAAGACCCAACACATATCATCGACCATGAGGAGCTGGACATCGATGACGGGGTGACTTTTGTGGAGGTCTTGGTGGAGATCGAGGATCGACAGGAGTGGGTCCTACGTGGACGGTCGATTCCTTTGGTGCGCATTCGTTGGCAGCACAGGAATCTCAAGGAGAGCACATGGGAGCGAGAGGCTCAGATGCATGCTCAGTACCCTCATTTGTTTCCCTAGTTTATGATGTAGCTTTACGGGGATGTAAAGCCATACGGTGGGAGTAATGTGAATACCTAGAAATTTCAAGGATTTCTTTTTAAAAAAACTTTGAATTTTACAAGTCTATGGCTTTTGATAGCACTTGATTCCAAGGCCCGATGTGCCCGAAATCAATTTCCGAAGTTTAGCTCGTGTACGTTCAGTGAACGAATGAGTGGGTTTTTCTATCTTTTGATCCAGTTCTTAGAATTAAAATCCAAGGGCATCGATGATCTCAGAACATTGGTAATTCCTTAAGAGGACATTTACCGCAGTTGCGTTTTTTGTGGGTTTGAAGTTTCTTTTTGGGGTTCCTTTGAGAAGTAAATAAAATTGTTGTACAATTATATTTTATATCTAGAGAGGTTAATTCCTCCCATGGGTAGTTAAGGGTGGGAGCCACAGCCACCTAACTACCCAAGGGTGGATGTTAGAGAGGTGGGGCCGACATGAGCCCCAACCTTTTAATTTCCTCTAAACTCATTAAAAACCCTCTTTAATTTGGTAACCTCTTTTTATTTTACAACGCTTAAATTAAATGGGGACCTTCCCTCTCCCTTCCTTAATTAAATTTTCAACACGTTATTAAATGTGGTGATTTAATTCTGGGAGTTTCTTTGCATGTATAATTAAACAATAGGAGGAAGCTATTATTTTATTAAGGGAGTGAGCTTCATTGTGCAAGGATGAACGAGAGAACTCTTGAGGTTTTGGAAGAACATCAGTCTCTGACGAATAAAATTGAAGAATTCCGGTACCACGAAGAACAACGATGCGCCACCAATCCTCTTCTCCGTGATAAGAGAGGAGGCACCGCTTCCTCCTCGGTGCACTCCACGACGCCTACAGACCCTTTCCCCGCGACACTGTCTACCGTGACGCCATCTACTATGATGTCATCTACTGCGACTCTAGCGCTCGTATTAATTTGTTGAGGTAGGGGTTAATTTCTTTTTTGAATATGTTATATTCCCATGATTCATCCCTTCTAAAACAAAGAATGCGGGTTAAATAATTATCAAGTTGATCATCGAATGAATTCTTTTGCGGGTTGGGTATAGTTGTTTGCAAGAAAAATGCTGGATGGATTGTTTCAGTGTTATTCGGTTAATTTTTTTTCATAAAATGTGAAACCTTGTTTATCCATGGTAATTTTTTATCAACAAACGTGGAGGGTGTGGGCCGAACAAACACGAACCAACGACCCTCCGCAGATTTTTTGTTTTTGCACGTATGGATGGGAAGCGATGAAATAGGACCACAATGGCGTTTGGAAGCTGTCACAGTGAAGAGAAGGTCCCAGGAGAGTCATAGGCACAGACGACGGGCAAATCAGACCAACAGAGGGTGTCTGGTGGTCCGCGGAAGACACTGCCGGCGCGCCGCCGACAGCAGCCCGCCGCGGCTTCAGCCGCGACGGCGGGGGAAAAATCCCGTGGCCGCGTGGGATCCAGGCGAGACCGCGGCGCCAGACTGGCTCCGCGTCTACGGAATAGAGTGGGGGCCACGCCCCCTCGCTCGGCTCGCTGGCCGAGCCTGCGTGCCCCCCCCGGTCGGGCCGACACGGGGGTGGTGGGGGGGGGGGGGGTGTTGGGCCGGGTCGGACTGGGCCTAGACCCCCACTTCAGACCATTTTTGGTCTTTTGCCCATAACTTGAGCTAAGGACCTCCGAACAACGCACAGTCAGTTGCGTAGGAATCCTTGGACCGAGACTTTCATTTAGGTATATTACACTCGAGGTTTTGGAGAATTTTGTGTACAACCAGGTTGGTTCGATCCCGAAACCAACCCGACCCTTGGAGTGGAAACACTTATATCTTAAGGACCAGGCGTCCATTTGACGTGTCGTCAACTTCGTTGAATTCCTCTTGATGAGATGGTCATTTTTAATTACTCGTCTTGAGGTTTGGACACATATGGAGTATGGTCAGGTTGGTTTTAGAATAAAAACCAACCGGGCCCCTGGGACGGAAAAGACAATAACTCTTAGACTGGGCGTCCGATTGACGCACCGTCTGTCACGTTGGGTTTCTTTTGAAGAAGCAAAACTTTGGGATACATCAACTATGGACTTCGTGACAGTTGATGTATCGTCTCTTTTGCTCGAGGAGTGGAACCTCCTGGAATCGATTGTGCTGTGTGCGAGAACCCTAGAGCTGGCTGCAACTGCGACGAGGACAACTGTACTTGGATCCTCCATGGGTTCAGCATTGAGGACGACTGTACTTGGATCCTTCGTGGGTTCGACAACGAGGATGAATTTACTTGGATCCTCCATGGGTTTGGCAGCGAGGACGACTATACTTGGATCCTCTGTGGGTTCGACAATGAGGACGACTGTACTTGGATCCTCCGTGGGTTCGGTAGTGACGACGACCGTACTGGGATCCTCTATGGGTTCAACGACGATGACTACTATTCTTGTATCCTACGTGGGTCTGGCAGTATTTTACCTCTGTACTTGTATCTTAAGTGGGTCCGGCAGAGTAGCTGGTCTTGTATCCTATGTGGGTCTGACAGCTTAGTCGGTCTTGTATCCTATGTGGGTCTGACAACTTAGAGGAATCAGTGGCTACATTTGATCATCTCTATCGCCTTAAGAAGTGTATACCTGTGTGAGATTAGTCTTTTTTCTCAATCATTATCATTGATGTGATTGACTTTATTTCCTGTGTTGATTGGGTTGTGCTTTCCTGTGTGGACTGGGTTGTGTTTTCATGTGTGGACTAGGTTGTGCACAGGCTCGAGAGTTGGATCCGTTGTAATTGACGACTTAAGTATATTTCTACTGAGCATATAATAGGTTAACACAATCCAGATATACTCAAATCCTAGACCTGTAGTCTAGAGACAAGTCACAGAACCGCATTCCCCCACTAGGGATTCAGTATGAAGATTCCACGAAGCCCTCATCCAAGGTAACTCACTCCACGAGTCTGATAGCACTGATGATGTCTGTCCATGAAGTACTGTCCATCAGGTAAAGTCACGAGAGATAGATACAGTCATTCTAGTAGAACACACTTATGAGTGGGGAGAAATAATGATACACAGATGAGGATCCCTACTAGGGCCTTGGTGGATACCACGACTCATCCAGATTCACCTGCTAGGTAGAGGATTAGCGCCCTGTGGGGATAGTAATTTGATGCCTGACTCTTCCTAGGGTCAATAATGGATAGAGTACATCACTGCGAGCCTCTCAGAGGGATACCTGACTCTATCCCGAAAGTCCGACTGAAGGGATCATACTCCTGAAAAAGGAAATGATACCTGAACTTTAGGGAAATGAGAAAAAGGGGCACTAACACAAATGAAACATGTCCAAGATACGGTGGAAAAGAAGATCAAGACATGTACAGAGAAGTCCACAGACTGTAGAAGTGTCACATGCCATGTCTTCTGACTCTAGGTACTACCCATGTACAATGACCTGTGTTGTTAGGTTGGTCATGTAGAATAAGGTATACATGGTGTGTAAGAGAGGAAAATGCCGTGTTACTCTGTCCAGGGAGGAATCCATGTATGTTGTCCATGTGTTCAAGAACCCAGTTTTTGCTGCAGAAGACTTTGGAATATTTTTGATGATATTTCAGAGGAGCGCCTTTAGATGGCGTGTGATTTTAAGCCCCGGAGTGGCCAGAATTAAATTTTCAGTGCGTTCACATTGGAAACACAAAATAAATGGGGTAACTCCTAAACAGAGTTCCGGATCAGAGATCCGAGTATATGGATGGGTCTAGAATGGGGTGTATACCCTAGGAACGACATAAAACTTGTCAGCGTGGGACGTTTGGACCCCTCCCTCGCTCTCGGAACGTTAAACAGATAAATTAATTAATTAATTTATTCGTTTAATGGTGGAAATCAATTATCTCTTAAACAATGGCTCGGATTAGAAAACCGAGGGAACCGTTGAGTTCAAAACGTACCGTATACCCTAGGATGGGTATAAGTTTCGCGGGCGCGGGCCGTCTGTGAAAAATGGCCCCGGGGGCATTTTCGTAATTTGGAGGATTCAGGTGCTATGTTTAATAACTTTCGAACAGTGTCTCGGATTAAAATTCTGCGACCGCCTTTGTGCTCAAGAGGTGGTGTTAACCCTAGGGGAGCTTAATCCTGACCGCGCCAGAAGGTTTGGACGCCGGTGTTTTAGGGGTGAGGACTTTTAATTAAAGAGTTTATTTATATAAACTCTCCCATCCTCCCCTTCCTCCCCATTGAACCCCCTGGTGAAACCCTTCCCCTCTCATCCTACATGTCTAGCGAGGCGACTCCGGCGAGGTGCGGTGATGCCAGCGGATCGACACGATGCTCCTGGCAAAGCCCAGCGAGGTAGGAGGTTTTCGTTGTGTTTTCATTTCCGAACCGCCCTTTGAATTAAATTTTTTTCGTCGATTTGATGTTTAATCTTCGAACAACACACGTATATGCGTAGTACGCTTTCTGTTCATCCCATCACTTCTTTTGGATTGAAAATCCGAGTTCAGAGATGATCGAAAACACCCACCAAAGTTTGCGGGTTTTGGGGTTTTGCGGCGGCAGTGCGGTGGTCCGGGGAGCTCCGGTGCGGCGGCAGCGGCAGCGGGTGCTGGGGGCGACGAAGAGCGGCAGCGGGCGCTGGGGGTGTCCACGGGCTTCCGCGGGTGGCATGACATGAGGCGACGGCTGGCCAGGGTGAGGGGGCAGCATCAGGAGGAGGCCGCGGGCCATACTGCCGCGAGGCGCCGTCGACGCTGGCTGGCCCGACGGCGAGGCGGGGTCGCGGTGCGCAACCCCCGTGCGGAGACAACGACCCGCGTCGCGCGGCGACCTGCTTTAGCCGGTCGGCCCCGCAGTAGACCGAGTCCACTGCCGGCTCGCGCAGCCATGCTGCGAGCCAGGCGCTGCGAGCCGGGCCAGCCGGTGCGGGCCGGCCCAGGCCGGTCCGGCCCAAGGGGACTTTGCCCCTCAGTTTTCTGACGCCCATACCTTTCGCTACGAGTGTCTGTTTTGCATGCTGTCAGCAGAAGCGCAGACCTCACATCGAGGCAGAATTTTTGAGGTGGTTTCGGGAATTTTTAATTTCCGAAAAAGGGGTCGCGGAGGCGCGACATGTCTTTAAGTGGACGAGTGCTTTTCCCGAGATTCTTGTTTTGGACGGTGCAGACGCATCCAATATCCGTTTTAAGCACTGTCAGTGGTGTTGGGACCATGGCACCGAGGCGGAACATCCCAGGGTGGTTTCATGCATTGAGGCCGAAGTTGAGGCATGGGCCCCACATACCGTCTTTCAAGCTGCATGCAGCATTGCACGACGTTCTTGTCAGGCGTTCGTTTGGGACGTGCGAGCAATCGATTCTGGATGTTTTTCTGAGGGGATTGCAATGGTGAAATTCGCCCGCTCTAATTCGGCACGATGGTGCGGGTCCCATGGCGGTCGTTTGGGCGTTGACGGTGAATTTTCCAGCTTTATCATCGGGCGACCGTTTTGGACAAGTGAATAGTCCATCTTGTGTGCTTTTTTCGAGAGGATCTCAACGGCGTGATCCGTTTGTTGTGTTTTGGGACCGGGTTGTGGGTCCCCTGAAGCACCGCTCATGTGCGGTGTGCCAAAATACATCTTTTTCTCCGGATATCCGTTGCACTCAAGAGAGTAGTGCTTTTGACGTGTTTTCCCGAGGGGATCGCAATGGTGAGTTGCACCTGACTGTTTTCGGGGCCGAGGCTCGGGATCACGGGATGCCGTTTAGGCGTGAGGCAGTGTTGGTGACTTTTCCGTCAGATATCCGTTGGAGGTGAGTAAGTAGTCGATCTCGCGTGTTTTTTCGCGAGGATAACAACGGTGAGATCCGTTGTCCAGTGCGGAGCCCCTTGTATGATCTTATAAAATGTGGAAGCATGAAAGGTGCTCTGGTGGTGGTTCGTCCTACCGTGTTTGTAGCGGACCATTGGCTTGTGATCACGCACTCATGGGGTAGTGTAATAAATGATTCATAAGATGTAGTTGGTCGTGCCTGGGCCCTTGAGGTGGAGTTGTTATGTTCACGCCTTCGCGTTGACGTTGGGGTGCCGTGTGCACAATGGCCCTAGGGGTGGAGATGTGGTATACTCTGTGAGTATGCGAGCGAGCTTGGAGGTACGTGTGGTTGGTACCTGAGAATGTTTGTGCGCTTGGTTGGGGTTACTTGGGGCCACACGTCGTGTGATCCCCACGCATGTGATGTGTTCTGCTTTGTGTACTTGGAACTCTCGTGGTGTAGAGGGTCCCTCCGTGATCGTTTGTTTGACTAGTAGGGTGGAGTTTATTTCCCCTAGCTATGTGTTCGTTTTTTTGACCAGCAGGGTTGAGTGGTCTCCCCCTGGTTTCGTTCTCAATGGATCGGCCGGTAGCGGTGCTAGTGAAACCTAGTGATGGAGAAGGTGCTGAACCCCTTTGGGTGAGTTGTGCTAGAGTTGGGTGGTTGCGTGATACCCCCTACATGTTCGGTTGGCCAGTGGTGTACCCTCCAGTAGAGATGGCCAGAGCAGTTTTGAGTTTTACCCTCCAGTGGGGCTGGGAAGTGGGTTACTCATCGACTTCTTCGGGTTTACCCTCCAGTAGGGCTGGCCAGAGGGTTGCTCACTGACTTCTAGGGTTTACCCTCCAGCAGATACTGGGCAGTGGGTCACCCAACGACCTCTTAGGGTCTACCCTCCAGCAGTGACTGGGCAGTGGGTCACCCGATGCACTTAGGGTCTACCCTCCAGTAGAGACTAGGCAGTGGGTCACCCGACGACTTCTTAGAGATTACCCTCCCGTAGGGCTGGGAAGTATGTCGCCCGTCCTCTAGTTCCAGGTCTACCCTCCAGCAAGGCTTGGTAGTGGGTCTCCTGTCAACTTATTCCAGGTCTACCCTCCAGCGGGGCTGGGCAGTGGGTCGCTTGATGATGTATTAAGGACTACCCTCCAGCGGGACTGGGCAGTGGGTCGCTTGATAATGTATTAAGGTCTACCCTTCAGCGGGGGGCTGGGCAGTGGGTCTCCAGATGATGTATTATGGTTTACCCTCTAGCAGGGCTGGGCAGTGGGTCACCCGATATCTGGTTATGAATTACCCTCCAGCCGGGATTGGCAGTGGGACACCTGTTGGCATTCTAGGCTGAGTCCTTTCTACTTGGCTATCATGTGGCTTTCCTCCATGATTACCAGAGCGGGACCCTTGGTTATTCAGTTTAGTGTTGTGACAACTTTGACATTGAGAATACCTCTCGACTGCAGGCTAGTGACGAGGTGTGGTTTAATTTCCGTAGAACACTCAAGTACGATGGGCGCTTTCCCCACCGAGACGCATTCTTGTGACGCGATCTAAAACCATGTGGGCGAGTCAGTACCGCCCAAAGCGGATAGTGTCGAAGTGCGGTGATTGAGCCCCTTGGCTTGCGGTTTGGGGAAAACGTGTGGGATACTGGGCATCGATGGCGTTTACTTCTAGGACTGTTGGTGACTCACTTTCCTTGGGCTGAGATACGGGACAGAGATCCCCTTACGGTCTTGTTCAGGCTTCTTGATGGAGCATATAAATATGTATATACATTGTTTTAGTACCCACTTCTTGGGCTTGGTTACTCTCCCTCTTGGAGAGGCGAAGACGCGCGGGGTATGCCACGTGCTTTCTATGTCTAGATTCTCGTGGTGGGACGAGTATACTCTCCTGCTATAAGTAGCGAAGACTCGACGAGAAGTTCATCTTCTCACCATTTCCAGCTCCTTGTCTCTGGATGAGTCTACCCTCCTTTCTTTTGTTGGGTTGAGGTGGACTCTCTGTTGTACTCATTTTTCTTTCCCCTGTTCGCTCTACTGCTCACCCTTCAGTACCTCATTTTGTTGCTCCCTCGATCCTTCGGGGTATCCTACTGAGTATTCTTATACTCACCCCTGCTTGGGATTTTCCCACACTTGGTGTGCCCTTGCAGACTATAGACAGGTTGGTCATGGCTTCAGAGGAGTGTAGGAGCTAGGAGCTTGGACCGCATGCGGTGTTCGTGTCCAGGTTCCATATGGGAGACCCGTCAGCTATTTCTTTTTGTTTACCTGTTGCCGGGTTGTGGAAATTTTTGGTTGGGCATGTGTTTTTTCCCTTTTCTTTTCAGCATGTACATTGTACTATTTAGAGGTCGATGCACATCTGTGGTTTATACATATAGCAACTGTTCTTTTTTACTCTACTAGTTATTTATTTTACTCTACACTTTTGCATTGAGTGTGCTGCGTGTGTGTGTTCAGGTACTTAGGCAAAGGCCTCCCCGATTTATTGTGCCTTCGGCACTGGTCGCCAGCCCCTGGCCTATGGAGGCGGGCCTGGCGTAGTTGCGGCTCCAGCCCAGGTAGGTTTGGGTCATGACAATGCGACTATACATAACTTCAACTCGTGTGTCACAACTCGTGTGATCGGTACATGGGGTAACCCATGTAGCCAGTCTTGTCTGGTCGTGTGGTGGCGAACACACCCGTGTACCCCACCCCGTGTTTGTGTATTCCCTAGATACACACCGAGTCCTTTGTGAGGACCCACATGCCATGTTCTTTGGAGAACATGTTGTGTCATTGCTTCATGTATAGTGAAACCCTAGTCGCCACTTAGCCGAACCTATACGCCGTGTTCTTCGGGAAACACAACGTGTGTTCTGGAAATTCCCAGAATCATGAACATCCACCATTGTGCCTCGTGTGGAGCTCTGATCTTCAATTAGTCCATTGTTGTGCCACGAAACTTGAAGCTTAAGGTCAGCCTGATGTCTTGAAGTCATCTCCATTGTTTTTGGCCCTCCGATCGGCCCCAAAAACACATATCGATCCACCCGTGTGATGATCGATTGAAGAAAGGTATCTCCTGATCTGAGCCGATTCTTCATCCCCCATTTTCGTTGCACCTCCATTGAGTGGTCGTGATGTCTGGTCTTCAATTTAGGATTGTTCAGTTGCGAAACAGATGCGTAATGATCTGTTGTTCGTCGCCCCATGAAGAACACGAAGAACGCAGGGTAAAAAGAGGGGGATGAAATCCAAATAACAAATGAAAATAGGAACAAACCTCCACCATAATTAATCATGGTGTTGATCTTCTCTTGTTATAAGGATTAAATATAGTAAATCAAAACATGGATTTCAACATCATGGATTAATACCCCAAAAAAACCCAATAAAAACCCTCCTACAAGAACGCACGATCCGCGGGTCAACCTATTTATGAGTTGATCCGTGTTTGTTGTTTTATTTCAAAAATGAGGAAAGGAGGAATCTAAATAACAAACCCCTACCTCTGTCATCGAAAAAGAGGGAGATCATTCATCGATCAGGATTCAATCTCACTGTGCAAAGATCCACATGTCATCATTCATCAGCAACCGTAAAAAATCCTCCAAGGATCCAAGAGGATCTCCCTCCCTCTCACTCTCTCTCTTAATTTTTAGGGTTATGAGGATAACCCTGCAATCATTCCATAAGTAGTTATTTAAAAGGGAGGAATTAGGTTTCTATTCAAAAAGGAAGCTTTAAAATAAAATAAATTATTACTTTATTTTATTTCCATGAAACCTTCCAAAAACTAACTCTTACAGCTGACCCACACTAGTTGATGCTAGGCCCCGCATAAGGGAAAGTCATTTCTATAAACACAATGGTGCCCTCAGATTTCTGATTCGAGCACCCGTTCAAATGTTATTCCACTCTTTTTGGGAAACCGCTTGTGTGCACTGTTTAAAGTTTTAATTAATTCAAACATTTATTCTGGGCCCTCTGAGCCTCGGAATCACACACCATTGAATGTTCTAGTCTCAAAATAATTCCATATAATATTTAAAAATAATACTTGGAAAATCCGAGACATTACATATATTTAATCACAAAGTGAAATGAACCATTGATAACAGAGAAGGTTTGAGTATCTATAGTCCTTTAACTTTGACCTAATGTATATCCTAAATAAGAGGAACATTTTTTGATGTACTCTATTAGTAGGATCAATATTAGGTTGTACATGATTCAAGCATCTAGTGGAAGATGGTTTCCCTCTTTGATGATATGTGACTTTATGTTCAAAAGTATCATGGCCAAGTGAAACTTATGTCTTTATTTATCACTTATTCACTCATGAGTAGTATTACAAGATTAAACTATAGGATTCATACTATTTATTCATGAGAGACATGATAAACATTATATTGCTTTATATTTTATAAAATGTTGGTTATTTTTTATTCATTTATACTTTATAAAGTTCATCTCTTGGGATTTATGTCTTTGTGATAATGCCTACAATGATCTTTTAATACGATTCAAGTGTTTTGAAATGTTTCTTAAAAAATTATATATGTTCAATATACATTTTTTGTTCTTAAATAGCTTTTAAATTATTTAAACACTTGGATTGGATTTAGGTTGCATGCCAAGTGTTTTTCAACTCACCCAATAGAAATTCATGAAGGGATGTGAATGTTTTGAAAGCATATTTAACATTGGTTTAATTTTAAAAAGGTTGTGTTCTTTTAAAGATGATTTTTTGGAAATGGTTGGATTTTCTAATGGGATTTCAAGTGTGATTTTATAAATACTTTTCAATGGAATTTGGTGTTAGATTCTAAGGGGATAATTCCTAGTAAACGAAATGAAATAATAACAATCATTCTTATGTTGAGTTCCCAATATTTGATATACCCCTTTTGCGTATTTATTATGTTAAATATTAATATAATCTAATCAAATAGTATGGATATATATAAAGAATGGATGGATTCTAAAATTTTAACAAAAGAGTATGAAGATGGATTGAATGAGTTCATCATGTTTGAAAAAGATCATGCATATGAACCTTTTCAGATACTTTTTTTGTGTTTACACTTTTGTTATTCAAGACACGTTAGTCCAGAGGAGTTGAAAGAACACTTGATCTGTCACAAAATATATTAAAGTTATAAATGTTGGAATAAACATGGGAAAAAAGAAAATGTAGCTAGCGGATGGGATACGAATGCATTTTATGGATCATATGATATGATTACAAGTGTGGACAATGAAGAAGACCATACTAAGGATGTGATTATAGATGAAAAAGATGATGAAGATTGTATCAAGGAAATGAAAAGGACAGTTGAAGATGAACTTTGTGATTGCCCAAAATTGTTTGAGAAGTTAAAAATATGTGAAAATATGCCATTGTATGGTGATTTTAATAAATATAAAACCTTTTCAGCCATACTGAAGATGTATAATTTGAAATTTGGAAATGGATGGAGTGATTTTTTTACAAAATTACATACTCTCTTAAATGACATGCTCCTAGAAGATAATGAGCTCCCGATCTGAAAATATGAGTCCAAAAGAATACTATGTTTGATGGGTATGATCTCTAAAATAATACACGCCCACCCAAATGACATTATATTTTTTCTCAAGGACCAAAAATCACATAGATAATGCCCAAATTGTGGTGCTTCTCGATACAAGAAAGATGAATATGGTCCTACAAAAGTTGTGTGGTATTTTCCAATCATTCCAAGATTTAGGTGCTTATATTTAAGTGAGTAGACTACAAGGAAATTGACATGGAATACAGACATAAGAAATAAAGATAAGAAAATACATCAACTTACATAATTTCCTCAATGGAAGAGAATTGATCATGAGTATCCTAAATTTATAAATTATCTAAGAAAACATCATCTTGTGTTATCTATACATGGAGTGAGTCCTTTTGATTTTAAAAGAATCACTCATAGTACATGGATGGTTATATTGGTAAATTATAACTTTCAACCATGGTTATACATGAAACAAAAATAAATAATGTTATATATGCTTATATGAGTGCCAGAAAAACTGGGTAATGATATTGATGTTTATTTGTATCCATTGATAGAGGATCTGAAATTAGTGTGCGATTCATGTGTTAAGTTGTATGATTATTACAAAAATGAAGATTTCACATTAAGAGCCATGATGTAAGGAATGATAAATGAATTTCCTATATATGGAAATTTTTCAGGATATATCATTAAAGGAAATCAAGGGTGTCCCATCTACTAACAAGGTACATAGTCAATTAGGTTGAAACATTCATTGAAAACCGTTTTTTTTAGTACATCACAGATTTCTACCCCAATGACACAAGTACAAATCTTGGATGACATCATTTGATGGAAGTTCAGAATATTGTAAAACACCATCTCAACTAATAGGTGGTCAAATGTTTGAGAAATTAAAAGATATGGACACTGCTTTAGGTAAATCATTTAGAAAAAAATTCTGAAAAGTAGTTGGAAAAAGAGAATAGTTTTTTATTGAATTACCATACTGGAATTATTTGTATATCAGACAATTTATTATTCCATTCATGTTGAAAAAAATGTATGTGATAGTGTCATCAACACATTGATAAAAGTACCCAACAAAAAAAGGATGGAATTAATGCTAGGTTGGATATGGTTGACCTAGGAATACGAGAAGAGTTGGTGCCAGTGAAGGGAGAAAAACAAAATTTTATTCCTCCTGCTGCTTACACTCTTTCTAGGTCGGAGAGATATTAGCTTTTCAGCTTCTTCAATGACATAAAGGTTTTTGAGGGGTATTCATCAAATATCAAAAACATTGTGTCAATGACCGTTTTAATGTTAAAGGGTCTAAAATCACATTACTTCCATGTTTTGATGAATTATATAATACCTAAATCTTTATGTTCAATTTTTCCCAATAATGTATGTCATACATTAACCAAACTATATTTCATTATCAAATCTATATGAAAAAAAGTTATAGACCCGATGAAATTACCAACTATGGAAAGAAAAATTTCCATCATATTATGTGAATTAGAAATATTATTCTCAACAAAATTCTTTGATAAAATAGTTAATTTTATGGTTCAATTAGTGAGAGAGATTTGACTATTTGGTCCTATATGCTATAGATGGATGTACCCCATTGAACGATATATGAAGATTTTGAATGAGTATATCATAAATTAAAGTTGATCAGAGGGATGTATTTCAAAGAGATATATTATTGAGGAAATAGTTGAATTCTATATCAAATACCTATCGGGTGTGAAAATCATTGGTCTATCGAAATCTCGTCACATTGGGTGACTTGCAGGTGAAGGAATTTCTAGAAGAGATTTTGTCACAATAAATATTACATATTGGGAGCAGGCCCACCTTTACATTTTTTATAATAGTTTGGAGGTTTACCCATATGTTGAATCCCATAATGAAATTTTTAGGCATTTGAATCCATTAAGGGATGAAATATGGATATAAAATTCCCATAATAAAAAATTTATAGGATGGTTTTAGGACCATATTTTTAAGGATTCGGATGAAAATATGGATACAATTTCAGAATGACTTTGATGGATAGCCAGAGGACCAAGTGTGTATATATTATCTTATAATGGTTAAATAATTAATCGTTACACATTCTATACAATTGATCAGGATAAAGACAGTACCATGCCAAAAAGTGGGGGTACACTCGTGGATGAAGCGATGCATGTTTCTAGTACTAAGGAAGTAAATAAAATTTATAGAAATATGTTATAATTTGGCATCATCAAAAAAATATGGGAGTTGGATTATAAAATATTCCATGTGATAATTTTTCAATTAAAGTTGGTTGAAAATAAGAGTTCTATTAAAATAGATGAATTGGGATTCATGAAAGTTGATTTTAGTAAGGAAGGGTAGAAATATGAATTGTTTATAATAGGATCATAGAAGGTACAAGTATTTTATGTTCCTGATCTCACAAACTAAAAGTGGTCAATTGTTCTGTTATTGACCAAAACCACTAAATGGTCAAATTACAATTCAACCAAAGATGACCCTTTCATTGAGACATTGCAATCATTTCACAATAGTCACAATTTAGACAAAATTTTCTATGTTAGAGGAGACAAAAATGAAGGGATTTGGATCATTGATAAATGGTTCAAATCCCTTCATCCATTAAAAAGAGAATTTGAATCTTTTCTCCTTCTAGGGAGTTTGAATCTTTTCTCCTTCGCTGCAAATCTTCCCAATGCTTGTTTGTTTTGACTATAGTGCCGAATAATAAATGCATTGAGGAACTCTCTGGGTATACTATTGATTTCTTTAGAGGTTCATTCATTTTACCTTTCAAAAAAAATGCGCATCATATCATCCTAAAGGGAACTACTATACACATATAAACTTTGGAAGGGGTGATCTCGGAGCAGTAGTATATTTTTAAGAATTCCTTCATTACTCATGTAGTTTTTTCTAAGGGTATGAAACCCTAGAAGATGGTAGATTTAGTTTCTCATCTTACCATAATTTGGGGTTTGTTTATTTCAAGTGCATGTCACTGGGTTGAGGGTTTTTAGACTTTATTTTCCCCTCTTTGGATTTGAAGGGCCATGCTTGGGGGTTCATCTCGATCAATCTACAGCCTGGAACCCTTTAGATCCATGAGTGGAGTCTTGTATTCAATCTTAATGAGTTCAAAGACTCATTTTATCATGTTTGGATCAAAATTTAGGGCATATATATGGTTTTTTGGCATCTGATGATTTTTTTGACATTTAATCAGCAATAGGAATACTAATTCGAATGGATATGGCTATAGAGAAGGTTAGTTTTGGGAATTTTGGAGGAATCTTGGTATAGATTGATTTAATCTCTACTTTGGTTGAGAAGGTATTCCTTTATATGACTCAATATGAGATAACTCTCATAAGTTTTTTATGAAAATATTCTGCTTTTTTTTTTGTGAATTCTGTTGTATTTTTGGACATGAGGGGTCCAATTGTAGGAGGAATCTTGTTTTCTCAAGATTCCATTTGAGAGGTAATGATCTATTACAATGCAAGAAAAAATAGGACTTTGGAACTATTAAATCCCCTACTATTCAGGTGGCTAATTAGACTAGGAATGAGGATATCCCTCAAATCATTCTAAATTTTACTCACCCCACTGTAAATTCATGGGATTTAGATGGACCACTTCAACAAAATAGGGAAGAAAACCTAGAGATTGAGAAAAAATTATACTATTCTAAGCTTGGTTCCCCCTTGTCTTCTGGATGGGCCTCAATCCTCCTCTCTAATAATTTCAATGCCTATTTCTTGGGCTGATATGGATTAAGCCAAGGAACCAGTTGATGTAGGTTCCTCTTTTAAAGATGATTTATTATGAAGTATATGTGAAGATAAGGAAGAGTTTGAATATGAGGATAGTCAAATAGAAGGACAACTCACTATACAAGATGATATGGATGCCTTGTTGTGGTAGGAGAAATTTATTGTTTCATCTAGCTGCGAAAAAGGAAAATCTATGATTGAGTTTTCCACCTCAAAGAAGTCCCTATGTAAATAGTGGATACAGTCTTGGTCACAACATGATATGGATGTTTTGGGTAAAGAGAAGTTTATGGAGGCCCCCTACAAGCAGCAATCTGGTTTGTATCAAGCTTTACTTGATGATTCATTGACTCTTAGGGTGAACCCTATTGTGGGAAAGGTTGACGAGTAGTTGGTCATAGGTCACAATGAGCTTTTAGTTGGGTTATCTTCAATGAAATCAGCATGTCATGATATTGTTTAGCAGCTAGCCTTTGGTGGTGGTTCTGAAACTATTGATGTTATGCAAGGTAAGGGTGTTTTCCCTAACATTGAATCTTTTCAAATTCTAATGGATGATTCTGAATCTAGGAACTCCTTGGATTTTATTACACAAGTTTTCTCCCCTAAATCAATTGATCGGGATGCTATTTTATTTGATCACGGTGGTTCACTTTCTCATAACCAAAAGGTTTGTAATCTGGTGAGAACTCATAACTATTTTGTACTTCTCCCTTTTTACAACAGTGATGAAGATGTAAATTATGATCAAGTTGGAGATAAATTCATACAAGTTGTTGAGACTGTGGAGTCATCGAATGATGGTGGTGGGCCCTGTTTACATGCCAAGATGTGGAGGAGGGGAAGACTCCTGTGTTGCAGGGATGTTCAACCCTCTCAACATAGTATGTGCACTCATTCTCATGGGTACTAACGCCTTTGTTTTTTCTGGCTATCTTTATTGTTCCTCCTCGTTTTCACTTTTATCTATAAATAAATGGGGTCTAGGAGCCTCAAACTTTTATAAAAAAATAATAACAATTAGGTTAAATTTATTTATAATATATATCGTGTTACCTCATGTTATTATTAATTTTTTTTCTACATTTATGTACACTAAATAAAATGTTATACCACTTCTATTGATAACAACTTCTTCATGTGTAGGTGCTCCCAATATTGAGGAACAATAGGTCTCTCAACATGCTGATAATCGCAGGGCATAAGAACGACCCTCGACACGTGCTAGTGCTCCCATTACTGAGGAACAATAGGTTTCTCAACCTGATGATGCTCTCAGTAAAGAGGTACAATGACCATCTGCATATGATGATGCTATCTCTCTTGAGGAACATATTGATGATGTTGATTTTGGGGAAATGGTAGGTGATGAAGAACCGGTGACACATAAAAAATAGGACCTCCATAGTTTGACGGTGCTAGAAAAAACAATTAAGGAAAAATTCAAAGGGATGAAATATGAGGTTGGATGGAATGCGTGAGCCTAGCATGTTAACCCGACAAGGCCATGTTCAATAGTTATATTGGAATTGTCACTCTTCAATGCGTTCCAATTGATGCAGATTCATGGAAACATGTTGTGCCAGGGATGAAGACACTGATGTGGGAAGATATTACGATAAAATTATTCTATAATTTATTTATTTTACAAAAAAATAAAATAATTAAACATTGACTTACTATTCATCATCCATTGTTAAGTGAATTTATAATAGATGAATCCCACAAGAAGTTTGTATTAATGTTTGATAGAAGGATTCATAGAGGATTTTACACAATTCTAACAAGACATCATCTTAAAGACACTGAAGGGAAAATAAACCCACACCCACTATCACGACGGGAAAAATGGCTAATAGCAACGGGGTATTTGCGATGGAAATTATTCCCGTCACAAATACCTTACGGAACGGGTTATTTGTGACGGGTTTCTTTTACCCGTCGCAAAGGGTTTGGCGCAAAATGCATGCCAAACCGTGCAAAATTTATTTGCGAAGGGGTTCTAACCCCGTCACAAATAATCGGCGGCGGTTAAAGAGTATTTGCGACAGGTTTCTTTTAACCGTCACAAATGGTTTGGCACGAAGTTTATTTGCAACGGGGTTAGAGCCCCGTCGCAAATAACCGGCGGTAGGGTTATTTGCGACGCGGCCCGTCGCAAATAACTGTTTTAATGCCGCCCATAATTAAATGCGGCCGGGGTTATTTGCGATGGGTCCCGTCGCAAATACCTTTATTTGTGACGGGAATCCCATCGCAAATAGGCCCATCACAATTAATCTAACCTATAAATACTGCCAACCGTTAAAGTTTTTTTCACTCTGAACTTCTTCCGACGATCAGTTGTATAATTTTTTTTTCCGATTTCGAGGAGTCAGTTAGTGGTGTCCTACAACTACAGTGGCTCGACATTGACATCATGTTTAAGATTTTTATCTGAATTTTAATTTAATATTTATTTATTTTATTTTATTTATTTATTTTTAATTTTTATAATTTTTTTTGATTCCTAATTAGAAATAATTATGAATAACTATTAATAATTAACAGTAATTAGAGACAATTAAACACGAATTAATTTGAAATAGTTAGTTGTAATTACAATTAATTAGCAGTAATTATGAAAAATTAAAATTAATTTGAATTAATTATTAATAATTAGAAATAATTAACATTAATTAGTAATAATTAATAATAATTAACAATAATTATCAATAATTCACAATAATTACCAATAATTAGTAATAATTCGTAATAATTATCAATATTTACTAATATTTACCAATAATTGTCAATATTTTTCAATAATTACCAATATTTACCTATATTTACCAATAATTTCCAATAATTGTCAATATTTACCAATAATTAGGAATAATTACCAATAATTAGGAATAATTACCAATAATTAGGAATAATTACCAATAATTACGAATAATTACCAATAATTAGGAATAATTATCAATAATTAGGAATAATTATCAATAATTAGGAATAAATATCAATAATTAGTAATAATTGCCAATAATTATCAATAATTACCAATAATTAGTAATAATTAACAATAATTAGTAATAATTAACAATAATTAACAATAATTAGTAATAATTAACAATAATTAGTAATAATTAGTAATAATTACCAATAATTGCCAATAGTTGTCAATATTTACCAAGAATTCCCAATACCTGTCAATATTTACCAATAATTAGGAATAATTACCAATAATTAGGAATAATTAGGAATAATTACAAATAATTAGGAATAATTACCAATAATTAAGAATACTTACCAGTAATTAGGAATAATTACCAGTAATTAGGAATAATTACCAATAATTAGGAATAATGACCAATAATTACCAATAATTACCAATAATTACCAATAATTAGGAATAATTAGCAATAATTAGCAGTAATTAGTAATAATTAGGAATAATTAGGAATAATTAGGAATAATAACAAATAATTAGGAATAATTACCAATAATTACCAATAATTACCAATAATTAGGAATAATTAGCAATAATAAGGAATAATTACCAATAATTAGCAATAATTATGAATAATTTGGAATAATTACTAATAATTAGGAATAATTAGGAATAATTACCAATAATTACCAATAATTAGGAATAATTACCAATAATTAGGAATAATTACCAATAATTAGGAATAATTAGAAATAATTACCAATAATTACCAATAATTAGGAATAATTAGCAATAATTACCAATAATTAGGAATAATTACAAATAATTAGGAACAATTACCAATAATTAGGAATAATTACCAATAATTAGGAATAATTACCGATAATTACCAATAATTACCAATAATTACCAATAATTACCAATAATTACCAATAATTAGTAATAATTACCAATAATTAGGAATAATTACCAATAATTAGGAATAATTACCAATAATTAGGAATAATTACCAATAATTATCAATAATTACCAATAATTAGCAATAATTAGGAATAATTAGGAATAATTAGGAAAAATTAGCAATAATTAGGAATAATTAGAAATAATTAGTAATAATTAGGAATAATTAGCAATAATTAGGAATAATTAGCAACAATTAGAAATAATTAGGAATAATTAGCTATAATTAGGAATAATTACCAATAATTAGAAATAATTACCAATAATTGGGAATAATTATGAATAATTACCAATAATTACCAATAATTACCAATAATTACCAATAATTACCAATAATTACATATAATTACCAATAATTACCAGTAATTAGGAATAATTACCAATAATTAGGAATTATTACGAATAATTAGGTATTATTACCAATAATTAGGAATAATTACCAATAATTTGGAAATTTTACCTATAATTAAAAATAATTACCAAAAATTAAAAATAATTGCCAATAATTAGGAATAATTACCAATAATTAACAATAATTACCAATAATTAGGAATAATTACCATTAATTAGGAATAATTAGCAATAATTAGGAATAATTAATAATAATTACTAATAATTACCAATAATTATCAATAATTATTGATAATTACCAATATTTACCAATATTTACCAATAATTATGAATAATTACAAATAATTAGGAATAATTATTAATAATTAAGAATAATAACATTATTACATTATTATTATATTATATTATTAATATTAAAATAATATAATTTTCTATATTATATAATATTTTGCTTTCATCTGTGTGTTTTCTGTCTCCACATGTAATATTTGCTTTCTTTTTCAAAATTATCAACCTACTCATCAATGGAGAGGTGAAAGTGAATGCAAATATTACATGTGGAGATAGAATGTTAAACACACAAATGAAAGAAGAATTGTATATAATATAAAAAATTATATTATTTTAATATTAATAATAAAATATACTAATAATGTAATAAAGTTATCATTATATAAATAATATTTATGAAAAAAAATTAGTATTATTAAAATAACAAAAAATTAATATAATATTAAAATTATCAATATTTGTAACAGGTTTTGCTTTATTATTAACATGTCCAGTTCTTAAAGGGTCAATTTTTAGGTCTATCCCAATAAAAAGTTTGCGTCAGTCGTGTCTGATGTAAACTCTATAATTATCCTTGCTTGAGTGTTGTTTCTAAAAAATTATTCAAAACATGTAATGCTTTTATATTTTATAGAACAATATGGAACAACGAGGTCGTCAATAGTCATTATTAGATGACCGCATATGGATAAATCAACATAGAAATCCAAACGGTTCTGGTTTAAATCCTGTATATATAGAGGGTGTGGAGACTTTTTTATCATTTGCGGCATCAAATCCAGAATTTGTTTCAGAATGCACAATCAAATTCTCTTGTAGAAAATGCCCATTGAGAACATTTGACACGTTTGACAAAGTGGGGGGACATCTCTTGCGTTCTGATTTTAAACCAGTTTATGTTTTCTGGTACCAACACGATGAACGCAGTTTCAGAGTAGGTGATACAAACTTGATTCTGGATCCATCCCGGTTTCAAGATTTAGTACATGATGTTGCAGGTCCATCTGTTCAACATATAGAAACTCTGGCTGATATAACTTCAAATCCTGAGTTGGCACCGTCTGAATTTTATGTGTTGTTGAGGTCTACTAAGGATGCATTATATCCAGGCTGCAAATGAGAAAATTAGAAGCAGTTGCAAAATTTATGGCTATCAAATTAGATAACGGAATGTCAAACACCTGTTTTGACAAAATATTTTCTTTGCTTAAAACACTGTTACCCGAAGGAAATGTTTTTCCTGTAAATTACTATTAGAGTAAGTGGCTGGTTCGAAATTTGAGACTTACTTGTCAGAAGATTCATGCATGTTAAAATGTCTTAATTTTATATTCTGGGTAAAATGAGTCATTGGATAGTTGTCCCACATGTAGGAAACTGAGATATAATGAAGGGAAACATGGTAAGTCTGGTTTGATTCCTGTAAAATAGTTCAGATATTTTCCTCTTACATCTAGACTACAACGTTTATTCATGTCTAGGAATACAATGACAATGATGTCATGGCATAAAGAGAATATTTCAACCGATAAAAGCTTGAATCATCCAGCCGATTGTGATTCGTGGAAACATTTTGATAGAGTACATCCGTCCTTTTCTTTAGAAGCTAGAAATGTTCGACTGGGCTTTTCCACTAATGGTTTCTGTCTGTTCGGATCTTATGGTAGTCAATATTCATGTTGGCCTGTTTTTATTAACTCCGTAAAATTTACCTCCATGGATGTTGATGAAGGAGCCCTATATCTTTTTTTACTTTACTAATTCCAGGACATCCGAAGAAGAATATTGATGTTTATTTGAAACCATTGATTGATTAATTAAGTTTATTGTGGAGTACTGGTGTCAGTACATATGATGTTTCTATGAAACAGAATTTCATACTAAGAGCATCATTGATGCGGAAAATTACTGACTTCCCGGCTTATGGGATGTTATCTGGCTGGAGTACACACGGTCAGAAATCCTGTCCTTACTGTATGGGAGAGAACAAAGAATTTATGCTCATTCATGGAAAGAAACCTTGTTATTTTGACTGTCATCAAAGATTTCTTCTAGCTGATCATCCTTTTCGCAGAAACAGATCCCATTCCAGAAAAGGAACAGTTGAAAGGGATAAAACTCAAAAAATTATATTAGGTTCGGAGTTAAAATCAGTTGTATTTTCATTATCTCCCATCACATTTGGTCCCAAAATAAACCAACAGAAAATTTCTGGTTTTGGGAAAGAAGACAATTGGATTAAATGTAGTATATTTTGGGATTTGCCATATTGATCTGATTTGTTGGACCACCACATGTTGGATGTTATTCATACTGAGAAGAACTATTTTGATAATTTGTTTCATACAGTTTTGGATACGCCGGGATAGAGTAAAGACAATGTAAATGCGCGTTTAGATCTTGCCCAAATTTGCAGGCGTCCAGAACTGGAACTGTTTGAGAATGTCAAAACAGAAAAGTTACTGAAACCAAAAGTAGCTTATACACTGTCTAAGTAAAACCATTTATTATTTTATCAGTGCATTGCAGATTTGAGACTTCCAGATGGTTGTGCTTCCAATTTGGGTAGATGTGTAAAGAATGGTCATATTACTGGATTAAAAAGTCATGATTGTCATGTTATAATGGAAATACTTATACCTATTTAATTAAGAGGTCTGTTGAATTATGTGATTTGGGATTCTATAACAGACATGTCATATTTTTTTGAGGACATTTGTGCGGCTACAGCAGATTATGATGCTCTATGAAAAATTTAAGAAGATGTTGTTGTAATTATATGTAAACTGGAAAAAATATTTCCGTTGTCTTTCTTCGACTAAATAGAACATTTGATATTACATTTTCCATATGAATCCAAATGTGGAGGTCCAATACAGTTTTTATGGATGTACCCATTCGAAAGATGTATGAAAAAATTGAAAAGAAATGTACGTAACAAAGCATCTGTTGAAGGATCTATTTCAGAAGCTTATTTTGAAGAGGAAATATCTTTTTTCTGATCCCATTATTTTGAATCTGAGTATCCTTAAAAACACAACCGAATGTGATGAAACGAGATGAATATTGATGAAATCGACAATCAATTATCTTTTTTCAACTAGCTAGAGCTTGGTTTTGGTGGAGTTCATGAACGTTGGAATTTGGATGATGAACATTATAGAGCTCATACGTATGTTCTACTCAACTGTGAAGAGATGAAATCAGTTATAATGTTAGTGTTTATATCACTTATTCTTTCATTTATGTTACAGTAAATAACATTGTTTTTATAGGTTGTATGATAATCATATCCAGAAACAAATTCCACAAATTACAACAGCTACTCTCGAAGAACGCTAACAGAAAAATTTCTCCCATTGGTTTCAAAAACTGGTAACATAGATTCTTTATCTTTAAGAAACTCATTCAATGTATAGTTTACTATATTGATAATTATTTCACAAATTTTCAGGTGTCTCAACATGCTGATAAAATTGACAAATGGCTGTGTATATTGAGTAACCCACCATCCAAACATGTTAAGACATATAATGCATATGTGGTGAATGGATTTCGATTTCATACACATGCATATGGAGAATCAAAAAAAAAACCAATGAACAGTGGATTTAGCTTGAGAGGATCTCATTATCGAGAAAATGAAGTTGACTTTTATGGCATGCTTGATGAAATCATTGAACTCTGTTATCTTGGACAACATTACATAACCATGTTCAAATGTCGATGGTTGGATACAAAGAGAGGCATGCGTGTTCATCTGACTCATGGAATCATCGATTTTAAATGTAAAAGTGTTCTCGCAGTAAATGAGCCATTCTTATTGGCTCAATAGGCACATCAAGTTTATTACGCAAAGTACTATTCTACGTCAAAAGACTTGACTGATTGGTGGAGTATAATAAAAATCAAAATTCCAGACAATCATTTTAGTCAAATTGAATGTGCTTTCACTGATGGGCAAGGAATTTAAGTTTTTCAAGAGAGTACTCAAAATCAATCTTTTTTAAAAAGTGACATGAGTATCGATGACGACACCCCACAATTAAGAGTTGGTGATGACGATGATGTTAATGATGTCACATATGAATTTGAAATGGTAATATATGAAGCAACTAGAACTCGAATGGATATCGATGATGTTTAGGAGGAATATGAAGATGACATTGACATATATGAAGATGATGAGGAAGATGAACACTGATAGAATTCCATGGTAGTTATATATAATAATAACTAATATATATGTATATATAATAGTAATTATAAATTATTTTCTAACAAAATTAACATTTTCTGTCTCAGAGGGATGACGACGCATTGCGTGAGTTAGCAGATGCTGACCTGTCTTTCGATACAGATGAGTTGCTGGCAAATGAACCTCAGCCTACAGGCACTTCAGGGAGACCGTGGAGGGGGCGCGGTCTTGCACGATTGATGATTCCTGACCCCGTCCCCGAGCGACGTCCACGTCTTGGATTTGATCCACACACACAGAGGTGTGATAACCTGTGTGATATCCAGTGGATTTGAAAATAATTTCATTAGTCTATTCACATAAAAAATGTTTATTATCTTTATAGTTTTTCGCATATAGCAGTCGGACAGGGCAGCGCTATTTTGCGCAACTATTTATCTCAGCCTTGGACCACATGGGAGCAGATTCCCATTGATGTGCAGCAGGCCATGTTCGGAAATTGGTTGGTACGTACATAAATAAATAATTTTTATTTTGTAAATTATTTCATTTCTAACTTGATATTTTGATTTATATGTAGGGTTTATGGTATCCGATTGAGGATACCATGCGTGGCGCCATACACGATGCTTGGGCGGTGGTCATGCATGATCGCTTTCATCAGTTTTTGCACAACTTGAGGAGAGAGGCCATGACGAAAGTAGGAGTATCCGTTTTTTATGACTCCTATAGAGCACACCGACCACAGTACTTTTCATACCACGTATGGGATAGATTATGTGCGCACTGGTTGAGTGATGCCTTTCAGCGGAGATCATCGGTGGGGAGGCAGAATCGGTGGATACATGATGTAAATCATCGAGCTGGGAGTCGTACTTTCAGTACTCATAGACAGCATCTGGTACGTACATTATTTATAAATATTTTATATAACTATAAATATTAACAGTTTATTTTTTATTCGTATAGGCTGTCGAGCACCCCAATATTACGGAGTACGACGTATATCGGAGGATGTATAGTGATCCTGCTACTGGGGAGCTCAGAGGTGATCGTCAGCATGACATCGTGGTCAGTTTTATTTGTTTTAAAGTTAAAAAATTAACTGCATATAATATATTCACAATTTTAATTTCAAATTTCAACTATAGGAGTCATATGAGGCCGCAGCGTCACAGACCCAGCCAGAGAGTCAGACCGAGTCATCAGATCAGACTAGTGGCCATCAGTTTGAAGATGTGGCATGGATGCTGGCCACCCAGTATGCCTTCGAGAAGGGCCGGGAAGTTGGTATCAACTCTCGACTGACTCCTGGATATTATTATGGCAGTGCTACGATGTCGGCGTCCAGCTCGAGAGGAGCTCGTGCATCTTTTTCTACTACACAGTATGAGGATTAGTTGAGATCTCAGACTACACTAATAGAGAGTCTATAACAGGAGCAGGAGGAGATGCGTCAGCAGCATGAGGAGGTGCGTCAACGCCAGTAGCAGCTGTACGAGGAGAAGATGAGTCGGGGGCAACAGCAGCAATAGGAGCTGATCGAGTACATGCGCCGACTCACTCGTGCTTTAGGGATGGAGTTTCCTCCACCAGCATCTGCAGATCCCCCTCCCCCTCCCCCTCCCCCTCCCCCTCCCCCTCCCCCTCCCCCTCCTTCAAATTAGAGTTTGTATTTATGTTATAAAGTTTGTTAAATCAAAATATGAATTTTTTCTATTCGTAGTTTTTGTCTCATTATAAAATATGAATAATATTATATTTTGAAATAACAATATTAATATGAATAATAATATTATTTATATTTTATAATATTAAATTATATATATACATTAATATTTTATAATATTATAATTGAATTATTTTTTTGTAATATCTGAATTATTTTAATATTTTAATGTATTATAATTTTATTATAATTATATTATTTAAAATAACTTATTAATATTTATTTTATTTATGAATTATAAATCTAATATTATTATATTAATTAAAATCATTTATTAATATTTTTTTATTTTTTATTTATGAATTATAAATCAATTATTATTATATTAATTAAAACAATTTATTAATAATTTATTATTTTTATTTGTGAATTAAAATACTATTATTATATTAATTAAAATTATTTTTTAATATTTTTTTATTTTTTTATTTTTGAATTATAATTGGATTATCATTATATTAATTAAAATAATTTATTAATAATTTATTTTTTTTATTTTTTTTTATATTATTTGCGACGGGTACTATGCTCGTCGCAAATAGTATTATTATATTATTAAAATAATTTAGTAATATATATTTTTTTATTTTTTTAAATATAACGACTCGTATTTGCGATGGGACATATTCCCGTCGCAAATACTACTTTTAGCGACAGACCCGTCGAAAATAATTCTTGTTGCGACACCGTTTTCCAAAAAGGGCTATTTGCGACGGACCCCCGTCGCAAGAGCACATTAGCGACGGGATCCCGACGCAAATGCCTTGTCACAAATGTCCTTATTTCTAGTAGTGTATTTATCTATAAACACTTGATAACGTAAGAAGCATGAGATTCATTTACTAGTCATCATGCAGATGTGTCTTTTTAGGTACATTGTGGGTAGTAATACATTGTTTGATGATATGTGTATTATTCACTTTCATTGATTTTCTTTATTTATGAAACTGCAACTGAGTGCTGGAAATAAGGAATTAGAGGAAAAACTAGCATACCCCTATCGTAAAGCATGGATGGGGTTTGCTTCACTTGAAAAAATGGTACATATTTTAAATCTAACGTAATAATTTTATGTGACATGAAACAACACCATAATTATATTCATCTATTTATATACAAATTGATAACTCAAAATCCAAAGCCACTTCCATCCCATGCTATGTGCTATGGAAGGAGGCACATGTACATAAAGATGGGATACTACTAGATGAAAACACTAAAAATGATTGGGAAACATGTGTAAGTATTACATAATAGTTTTTTTTAATTTAAATTGTTATTCCATAACATTGATCACTTATTTTCCAATATTTTCTATATGATATAGTCATAGGAATCAAAATATCCTATTCTAGATGGACACAAACTATCGATGGCCTTGAAGCAGCTAGAAAAATATGGTCATGTCAGAGGTGCAGGTTTTGGGGTGACACCCCAAAAATATTTTGAGAATAAAAAACAAGAGTAAAATCAAAGTGAATTAATAAAATATATGAGATAAATAATATATACCCTGGATGAAGAATTACAATGGAAGAGATAGATTATGAAAAATTTAATGGGGGAGGAAAAGAGAAGACGAAACTACAGAAAAGACACTAAATGGATATCCCGCCCCACCCCAACTAGCTATGAGGCAAGCCATTCCCTAAAAAATATGTCTTAGCATAGGTAGTCAAATTTTCTAATAAATGATTACATAAAATGTGAATTAGATAAACACTGATACCTTTACTATACTGATATTCTATAGGGTGATAATGACTGTGATTTATATCTAGAACCACCCTCCCATTAACTTGTTATGAGGGATACGAGGTTCAATATTAAAAATGACATGCTACATAATAGACCACTTCCAACAGGTTATTTGTGAGTGTTTATTAGCATATCCCATGAGATGAAAACAAAGATACCTATTCCAATTCATGATGAATAAATTCATATAGTCTGGAAAGCTATTGGAATATTCATTACATGGAAAAAAAATCTTGTAAAAAAACATGTCAATAAGGAAGTATTCATTTTCAATTTACATTTTAAACTAAACCCTTAACAAATTAATGAAAAATGTCCAAAATGATGAATGCTATTACTGACAGACAAAGAGAAGGCCATGAAGAAAAAGACCTTCTCAAAAGCATCAAAATAATTGACTAATCGATCAAAAAGATCTACTGAAAGAACCATTACCCTACTGGTTCTATATCCATATTTACTAACATTGAATTTTCATTTGGATACAAAGTTAAAAGATGTTCGCAATCACATAGTTTATTTTAAAGAAAATATGTATGGAGAGAATGTTCAAGAATTCATTGGCATTGAGAGGGAAACTGAAATGCTTGACTATGATTGTCTATCCATCTCAGTTGTAAATGTATAAATGAGGTATGTTTTACATGATTTGATTTTATAAAAGTTGACATACTGTGTAAAATATGACTAAATACATTTCATACTTTTGGTAGGTGTATATATGGAAAACAACGGGAAGCAAAATATTGGATGACAGGCTCTATTTAATACCAATGATGAAGGAGTAAGACTCTAAAATTTAATAATATGAAATTTATTTTCATTTCATTCATTACATATTCCTTTTTGTGTTTTTAGGCAGCATTGGATGCTCATTGCGGCAAATTTGGATACTCCAAAGTTTTATTTTCTATATTTAATACATTCATATCCAAAAAAATCATAAACACATGATGGAATTTTTCAATTTTTAATAAACTTAATCAAAAAATTTAGAACTAAACATTCATGTTATATAATTTATATTATCTTTTAATGAGGATTCTATTATGATAGGGAGGTGCATCAATATCATGAAAAAAAGAATGAGGCAATGGGATAAAGATGAGAAAGAAGATAAATACTACGACTGGACAAGTATCATGGTATATATAATAAGATTTCACTATCTAAACACAAATCGAAACAAATTACTTATTCTACTCAATGTTTCTGTAGTGTCCAAAACAAACCAATAGAAAAGATTGTGGTTATTATATTTGTAAATTTATGACAGAGATCGTATTCCATGAACAAACTAGCATACCGAAAGAGGTATTTTTGAAGATAATTAATATTTAATTTAAAATATTTATCAATCCTTTGTGTATTTATATTTTTCCAGTACTAATATTACAATTGAAAAGACTCATATTCACAAGATGATATAGATGTGATCAGAAATGAATGGGCAACATACAAGATGGAAGAATGTACACAAATAGCATGAATATGTGACTTCTATAGAAGTAGTGTATTGTTTAATATTTTTGTTTAATTTAATTATTCTTAGTATTTCTAACATAAGAATTGTTTTCTTATACATGTGGATTCATTAATTTGAGTCGGGGTGGTTCATTCGATGATGCTCATGCTCATGAGAGATAGGACTTCGAGGTTACAACCCAAAATTCCAAGAGAAGGTAATGTTTTTTTAATGTACCATGTTTTTCTTCATAATATTATTTTTTCTATAAAATATTAAAATAATCTAAATTAAATATTTGACTACCCATGAAGTAAGTTTCATTCACATACTTATTCTCACTCAAAACCCTATCACCCATGTACTATTGACATTTATCACTTTTCTTGAAAGGCAGTGGAGGGAACATGAAGGTAAGTGATAAATTTCAATAACGCAATTTTTCTATTTTGATAAAGAATTAAAATAGAAATCATGGTAACACACGATGTGGTTGGTATGACTCTAAGTGTATCTTTTTTATTTGAAATTTAAATTAATTTAAGTAAAAATGACAAGTTACATACTGAAAACCAGATAAATTCATTCGATTTTTTTATATTTTAGGACAGTGATCTATTTTTCATTTTTGATGTGTAAGAATCAGCTTCACCTCAATACGACGCATGATGTGACAGATATAACTCAAAGTGTCATCTTTTTATTTAAAATTGACATTAATTTAAGTAAAAACAACAAGTAACATATTGAAAATTGAGAAAACGCATTGGTATTGTTTTGATATTTTAGTAAAATCATATATTATCCTTTTGTGATGTGTAGGAGTCATCCACACCTCAATACGATGCATGGTGTGGCTGGTATAACTAAATGTGCCTCTTTTTATTTAAAATTGACATTAATTTAAGTAAAAAAAAACAAGTGACATACTAAAAGTTTAGAAAACACATTTGAATTATTTTGATACTTTTGTAAAACAATCCTTGAGTCATTTGTGATGTGTCAGAGTCAACCAAACCTCAATCCAACGCATAGTGCATCCAATATGACTAAAAGTGTCCATTATTAGTTTGAAATTGATATTTTAGTTAAAAAAATGTCACTCAATGAAAACCAAGAAAACACTCTATGGTTGTCTTGATGATTTATTAAAGAAATTCATAAGTCATTTGTGACATCTATGAAGTAGTCTCATGTAAAAATGATGTAGGATGTGACCGATATGACTCAAAATGCGTGTTTTTAGTATGAAATGACATTTTAGTAAAAAAACACAACATACATACTTAAAACTAAGAAAACACATTCAGTTTGTTTTGATATTTTAGGAAAATGATATATTAGTCATTTTGGATGTGTAGGAATCAGCCACACCTCAATACAACACACGGAGTGACCAGTATAACTCATAGTGTATTTTTTTAATTAAAATTGACATTAATTTAAGTAAAAACAACAAGTGACATACTGAAAACTATAAAAATACATTCAGATTATTTTTATAATTTAGTAAAAAAAAATCCATGAGTCATTTTTGATGTGTAGGAGTCAACCACACAACAATACAAAGCATATTGTGACCAGTATGACTAAAAGTGTCGGTTATCAGTATAAAATTGACATTTTAGTTCCAAACGTGTCACTCATTGACATGAAGTAAAAAATTCTCTGATTCTCTTGATAATTTAGGATAGTGATTAATAATAAAATTTTACATGTATGGAGCATTCTCACATCATATCAATGAATGATACGGCTGGTATGACTCAAAATGAATGTTTCCAGTTTGAAATGGAATTTTAGTAAAAAACCACAATTAGCATACTGAAAAATGAGAAAACACATTCAGACTATATTTATATTTTAGGAGAATGATGTATTAGTCATTTGTTACATGTAAGAATTATACTCACCTTAATACGATGCACAATGTGGCTGGAATGACTCAAAGTGTCTATTTTTATTTAAAATTGGCATTAATTTAAGTAAAAACAACAAGTGACATGCAAAACAAATTCATTCATATTGTTTTGATATTTAATGAAAATGATCTATTAGTAATTTGTGATGTGTAAGAATAATCCTAAATTCCATAATATATACAATGTGGCCAGTATAACTCAATCTGTCACTTTTTATTTAAAATTAACATCAATTTAAGTAAAAACAACAAGTGACATAATGAAAACTGAGAAAATGCCTTCAAATTGTTTTGATATTTTATGAAAATGATCTATTAGACATTTTTGAAGTGTAGGAATCAGTTTCTCCTCAATAATATTCATGGTGTGGATGGTATCACTCAAAGTATATATTTTTATTTAAAATTGACAATAATTTTAGTAAAAACAACAAGTGACATACTGAAAACTGATCAAATGCATTCAGATTATTTTGATATTATAGGAAAACAATATATTAGTCATTTTGTATGTGTATGAATCATCCTCATCTCAATACTATGCATGGTGTGGCTGATATAACGAAAATTTTCTCTTTTTATTTAAAATTGGAATTAATTTAAGTAAAAACAACAAGTGACGTAATGAAAAGTGAGAAAATGTATCATATTGTCTTTGTATTTTTTGAAAATAATCTATGATTTATTTTTTATGTTTAGGAATTATTAAAACCATAATATGAAACATGTTGTTTCCAATATAACTCAAAGTGTGTCTTTTTATTTAAAATTGACATTAATTTAAGTAAAAACAAGTGTCATACTAAAAGCCAAGAAAATGAATTTGGATTGTTTTGATAATTTAGGAAAATTTTCCATGAGTCATTTGTGTTATGTAGGAGTCAACCTCACATCAATACAATGCATGGTGTGGCTGATATGACAAAAAGTGTCTGTTATCAATTTAAAATTGACATTTTAGTTCCAAACGTGTCACTCGCTGAAAACCAAGAAAACACGCTCTGATTGTCTTTATAATTTAGAATAGTGATTCATAAGTCATTTGTGACATGTATAAATAATTATCATATCAAACTAATGCATCATGTGATCAATATGACTCAAAATGCAAGTTTCCTGTTTGAAATGACATTTTAGTAAAAACCCACAACTAACATACTGAAAACCGAGAAAATGCATTTGGATTGTTTTGATACTTTAGGAAAACGATCCATCAGTAATTTATAATATTTAAGAATCAAAGGTACCTCAATACGATGCATGGTGTGTTTGGTATAACTCTAAATATTTCATTATTTAAAATTAACATTAATTTTTGTAAAAGAACAAGTGAAATACTATTAAAAACCGAGAAAATGAATTATGATTGTTTTGATATTTTAGGACAGTGATCCATAACTAATTTTTAAGGTTCATAAATCAATACCACCTTAATAAGATGCATTATGTGACCAATATAACTCCAAAATTTCCATTTTATTAAATATTGACATTTTATTAACACATTCTTTCATATTAATGTTTATTTTATTTCTATACAATATTAATAATATAATATTTTTTTCTTATATAGGTGGAATATTTTTCTAGTGTTGATATGATTTTTTCAGAGACTGATACTATGGGAAGATTTTTTTGAGAGGGGATCATAGACATTAAAAGATAAAATATTAATGTTATTGAATGTTTGTTGGATAATTGTAAATGTAATTATATAAAAAAAATTATTTGAAATGTAAATAAAATCATTTTTTGTATATTCCATGGGTGTAATTTTTCCTATTCATGAGGTCAATTAAATATAAATATAGAATTGTTTAAAATTATAAGGAAAATGTAGGTTTTTGTTTCTAGGTGTGCTATTATATTAATAGAACATGCAGGCCACTAGGCCTTTATTACTGCTAAAAATAACACTGATAAAGGTGGTCTTTATCTGCGCTTTTTTAGTACTGAGAATGGGGACCCCACTTTATCATCACTATAATTAACAATTATTTTTTTAGTACTGTTAAAGGCCATTTTGCGCGCTGTGAATGACTATATGTGTTGTAGTGGTTATGATGATGATATGTGGAATCTATGTCATTAGTTGAGGGAGTGGCATGAAATTTGATGAAAAAATGAAGTGAGTGGGGTTTCTCATGACACATGGACATGGAGTGAATGGATGGTGATGACACGTCTAGATGTAATAATTCTATATAAATATAAATGTGCATTTATGTGCATGAGTGTATAGAAATTAAATTAATGTATGCACAAAGCATGAATACATGTGTATGTGATTTCAAACAGTGTATGATTATTGTGAGAATAATACTATATGGATTTTGGTAATGTAGAAGAAGTATATGAGGAATATTAAACTTCATGGAGAAGAATTGCATACTATAATTGCATGCATTATATAATGTGTGAATATATTGTTTACAAAGCGGTGATTGTGAGATTGAAATGATATAAAATAGTCTATATTGAAATATAAAGACTAAAAAACTATAAAAATTGTCACTACAAAATAATTATCCTTTTCCAAAATTTGTATATCTATTGGTAAAAGTATATTTTCTATTGGTAAATCATTTTACCAACCAATATTGTCATATCACTAAATTATTTGTAAAAACTCTATCGCTAAATGTTATTGGGATAAATAAAATAGATCTATTAAAATTATAACAATACTAGTAGATAATATATATATTGGTTAAAATGTTTAGAAATAGATTAATATGATAGATTTATTTGATGAAAATATTATCAATATATATCTTTTAATTTGATTTAAGTAATACCATCAATTAATATCTATTTGTAAATTATATTTTAAATAAAATATTATATGTTGATATTCCAATAGTCAATGTTAAAATTTATAATATATTATTTAAAATACTTATATATATAATAATTTATTATATAATAATTATTAAATTATCTTATATGAATCTATGATGGTTTATTTGTAAAAACATTTAACAAATTGTTATAAGAATGTTTAAAAATGTTCAAACATAAGAAAAATTACATAATACCCATAAAAAATCATCTTTAATTTTTTCACTCACGCATCAGGTGTAGACACTGATGTAAATTTACCACTCATTTTACCACACCTTTAGCCTCTTTAAGTAATATTCACACCTTACCAAGGCTCAGGTGGTAGATCTGCTTCGGCACCTGACTGCACACCCATGTGCAATACACCCCACCCTGTGAATCATTCTCCGCCACTTGTTCCTACCCACGGTGGCAGCGGTGGCTGCAGGGGTGGATCCATGTTAGGAGGCATTGGTTATACCATAGCTCAGATCATGGATTTTGATACTATAAGTGCATTAGTAGAGAGGGTGGTGGATTCTGTGCTGGGACCTCTTACCATCTAGCATGAAACTATTCCATATGATGATACTCCAACCTCTCCACCAACTTTGAATAGTCTTGGTGGCTATACAGACTAGGGAATTCTAAAACTGTGTGAACATCTTCATCAATGACATATATAAGTGAACCGAAATATGACAAAATAGAGAATGGGATTAAAGGATTCAATTGATATTTTTTTTTCATACCTAAAAATTGATGATTAATTTTAGTACATTCAATATATAAGAATACTGAAAATTGAACAATTTCAACCCATATTACAATGGGTTCTCACTTAAGTGACAAAAAAATCATTCCTACAAGTTCTACTTCTCATGTAGTAAAAAACATAAAGCTACAATATAAGTTTTTCTACACTATATGCTTCATTCACATACAAGATTTAATCATCATAAATGATCACCAATTTCTACAAGAAGTTCACTGTAAAAAATAAGAAAAAGAACATATAAAAAAATGAAAACAAGAAAGAAACATAAGTAATTGATGTTGTTTCCTAAATGGTTGTAGTAAATTAGAATATAAATATGTGAGTGACACAAATACAAATTGAAATGAGAAAAACAAGAGAAAAAGTAAATAATAAAAAACTTTATAGTCAAAGGTAAATATATTACCACTTTCATTATTGTAAACTTTATTTTGTAATTGAATGATTGGGGGGATTCTGAATGGGGTATCTGTTGAGTTTGGATAGTTTAAATGACATGGAAAGGGACTATTTTAATGTTTTTCAAAATAAAAACTGCAAAATGAAAATGATGTCATCTGGAAATAACCCAAAGAAATAAGGGATAATACCCTCCCACTGATCATTTTCAAGGAAGATTATTTCTAAAATCCCCAAAATCTACTATTTTAACATTATTTTACTGTCACTACCATGAAAAACTCTGAAGTATTCAATCTGAGAATATAACATGATGCAACTGAGGAATGGGTGTATGTGTTGACCAAGGATAAAGTGGAGAATATGAGTTAATCATCAAATAATCTTACTATAAATGAATAGACCAATATTCTACCCACTAATGTTTCAAATAAGTTTAACAATAATCATAAGGAAACATAATACTTAATATTTCCTACAAGAATCTCACTGTAAAAAATAATTAAAATAACATATAACAAAATGAAAACAAGAAATGAGAGTAAGTAATTAATGTTGTTTTCTCAAATGGTTGTATGAAATGAGAATAAAAATCATTGTATAAAAATACTACTTGAAACAAGAAAAATAATAGAAAAAAGGAATAATATAAAACCTTATAGTATAAGGAAAACATGGAACCTTCACTCACCTAAATCACCTTTAAATGCTTTTCTCAAGATATCCAGTTCATCTCTTCACAAATTGATCACCTGTAAAAGTCCATGAAAGGCCTATAAGAGCCTCTATGGATACAAGAATAATGGGAAAATAATCCAAATGAAGATAATTATCAAAAGGATTTTGGTGAAAATAATGATTGTTAAATGACATATGACGTGTCCACTAGTATTATTCACATTTTCAATTACAACGTTTTAGATTGAAAATGTTTTTTAACAACATAAAAAAAATGATTCATATTAAAATCACAAAAAAACTAATATAAAATAATGAAATATCCCATGATGATAGATTTTATTCTAATAATTGAATAAAAAAATCATCATATTTCATGTCAATAAATACAAACAGGTTTCGAGAATAAAAATATATATTCATAAAAGATAACTAAAAATATTAATTTCAATATTAGAGTTCAAAGAAATCTAAATCAAGATTAGTAATTGGTGTGTCTTGTGAATTGAATAAATTAAAAATCCCATATTTTAACTATTTCCAACATCCTTAAATGATGTCATGAATTCTCCATGGTGAAGATTGAATTTGTTAGGTAAGATCCAACACCCTCTCAAAGCTAGTTTTGGAGATCCTCTCAGAGTATCGGTCTCCCTATATGGTGTGGTATTAAATATTTCATCTATTTTAATCTATCTAATTCACTCTATGACTTGGTATCCACATTCACACTTTTACATTTCAACCACTGAATTAATTTTTTCAACAAAAGCTCAATAACTCGGACTACTTGTCATGTCATTATATTGTGCCTATACTTACTATCTGACTTCCTACTTCAAGTCAACCAGTTATGGAATGGACCAGTCTCAAATAGCCTTGAGTGAGGACTCCCACAATACAACATGTATGTAGCATGTAATTTGGACTACCCTATGCATGGAAAATCAATTTTAGGCAAAAAATACACAGACTCTATCTTTCTATGAATTCAACCTCACTTCAGTCTCCACTACACTGTCACTATATCAAACATTAAATCAAGAATTTATAAGGAAAATCACATGGAGAGTTTTCAAATTCCAATAATAACCCAAAAATAGCTCATATCCACATTTACAGTGAACTTACCAAATAGAAAAAACTTCTCCACTATGAAACTACACAATCATATAAGATCAAGAAGATAAAAAAATTATGACCCTTACAGTAGAAATAGTAATAAAGTCATTTTAGACTTAAGTCATCATCCTCTCAAATCAGATTCATCAATATTCAGACTTAAATGAAATTAGAACCTGACACAACTTCATTTTCTAGTCTCTATTTGATTCAAAAGTGTAACAGTATTTCATCAAACAAAATATGATGAAAACCATGAATATAGGTCTATGATGCTCAAAAATATGAAAAAATAAAGCTATGTCACTTAAATCTATGACCATTAGATGGAATCAAATAACCAGAAGTCTTGAAAGTAGTGGCTCCAATGCCCTTTTCTCGAACCACAAATTACCCCCAAAAGCTCTATGCATAGAAATAGTAGACCAACTTCATTCAGGAGACACAAAAATTTAACACTAAGGAATAGATCCACTAATGTACCTAAGGTTAGAACCGACAAAAATAAAAACTTGAAGTGACTACATACATGTGAACTCCTTTTAATCAGCAAACCCCACTAGAGAAGCCTCTTTATGACAAGCTATTCCCTTTCATAATTTACAACATATCTCTATTGTATCATAATTACATTATTATAGAATAAATCACTTCCATGACCATCATGATGCTCAAACAATACAATTCCAATTTTTTTTATAATAAATAACATGTACTTATCTATATTATAACTTATTTAGGATGATTTGTTTTGAATTTATATGTAAAAATAGCCTTAAACCCTTTGTAGAAGTATGAAATTTATTCCATATTCTACGAAAAACATCCAATAAGTAAATATCATATAAAAATAATAATTTTACTAAAATAAACTATGATTAAATTACCCAAAACACAGGGTTTTAATGAAATGAATATATAATTGTGATGTTACAAATATATATGAGATTCAATATAAAAATCAAATGCTACATATATTTTAGTTAAATAAATATATAAGGAATTCATTTTAAAATCACTTAATAGTATAGACTCTAAATATAAAATTCAATAGCATATCCAAAAATTAATCTAAGAACCTGTAAAAATCCATGCACAACCTATAAACAACTCAATTAATATGAATCACAATAAAATCCAGCAGAACTTCCAGAAAATATTCCAAGGATCAACCTATAGTAAAACTATGGAACCACAACATTTCCATTACATCAATAAGAACCAGAGCAGAACCCAAAAATATGAGGCCACTACCATTACATGAGCATCATATTTAGGCAATATTTGATAACATTATAAGAGTAGTTTAATAAAAAATAATAATTACTTCTCTATATTATCACATATTTATGCCAAAAAAATTAGACTTAATATTTTCTACAAGAAGCTAAATATGAGAAAAAAAGAATAATAATACTTATTATTAAAGGTAAATAATGTAGAAACATTGAACTCTTCACTCACCATGATTACCTTCAGTTGTCATTATCAAGATTTCCAATCCAATTATTCACAACATAAACATTTTAAAAAGTTCATAAATTTTCTATAAGAACCAAAATTAACATGAATCATAAAAAAAAATCCCACAAAACATGAAGACCATATTCCAAGGATCGAATTGTTGTAAAATCATGGAACCCAAACAAGTCCATTACATCAATAAGAACTAGAGAACAACAAAAAAAACATGATTCCACTATCATGAAATACTATGATTCAATAACATTTATAATCATGTAAAAATATTATTGTGATGTTCCAAATATAAATTCAATTCAATATAAATAAGAAATATTTATGCATATTTCAACTAATTAAATCTATAAGGCATGCATTGAAAAAATAAAAAATAGTATAGGCTCAAGATATTAAATTATATATCCTATTAAACGAATGATATAATAAAATAAATATAATGAATTTATACATCTTAAGGATAGGGAATCATACATTAATCATGAAAAGTCACATCATTTAGGTATTTTTTATACCAAATAAAAAACAAATTCTAACATTATACTAAATAAAAAACCATTATTCACTGAATTAAGAATTAATCTGCTTATAAGATTATTTCAGTTTAATTCATATTTAAAACATTTAATCTCCAATAATTTTATATGTAATATTTATAAGTGAATTTTATGATTTACTATAATTCATATAATGAAAATTTTTGTTCAATTAAAATTACATCTGGACAATAATGAGACTTAAAAAGGAGTCCATTCAATCTTCAAACTATGTGGGTGTTATCATTCATTAAAAATTTGTAGCCCAGGATTGGGAAATCATAATAGAAACTTCACATTTTTCAAATTGTATTTGTTCTTATAGAGGGAGTGAGATCAATGAACTATGTGGAAGATTGGTTGAAGGGGAATATAGGTGGTGAGGAATGATGTGGCGATGAGTCGAAGGGGGGGAGGTGTGAAAGGTTACCCGATATTGGGGGTGCTTGAATTATTTCAAGATTTGGGGGTGAGGTGAATGGGGATGAGCGTTGTGGTGATATATCGAATGGATGAACCTTGTGATGATGAATGGAAAGGATGAATCATGTGTCGATGAATCAAAAAGGCCGAATACTATGGCGATGAGCCAGAGTGGGATGAACGCTGTGGCAATGAACAATGGCATGACTTCCTTAATAGATTATGTTTTTTTAGGTATGAAATTTGAGAATGAACTTCTTGCAGTTGGGAATTGGGGCATTATATTATTCATAAGATGATATTAATAAATATAAAAAATTATTATTATTATAAAAATTATATATTTCTAAAATAAATTGCTTACTATCAATAAATCTAATTATATATTTTTTTACATTGTAACTTTATAATTAATTTAGTTAGAATCAATATAAGTTTGAATCATTCATTATTAATTTAAATTATATATACTAATTTCATGAAACATTATTTAATTTTTAATATTTTAATTCAATATATTTGCCCAAAATTTTATTAAAAATGACTTTTTTTAATAAAAAACTAATAAATTATATAGTAAATTATTAATAAATTATTTTTCTATGTTGAATAATTTCTTATAATGTGTTTGTTTAATAGGAAACTTTTTTTCATTAATAATAAATAATTAAAATATATTCATTTGTTTGTAAGATTATTGTCGGTAACTGTATGATATAACAATAAATTTAATTAATAATAAATGATATGTTGGTATAAGATAGTTAGTACTAACAGATGTATATTTTGGTAAGAAGAGTTGTTGGTACTTATAAGAAACCACAACGAAATAATATATATGTTGGAATTAATCAATTCTATTAACATATATATTATCTAACAAAAAATTTCTATTATTATAGGTCACTTTTTTGTAGTGTGTGTATATTTTTATAGTTTTTATTATTATTAATTAATCTTACAAATTTTAATTATACATATGAAACTAAAACATATGAATTAATGCGATTTGTATGGACAAGTTATCTTAGTGTTAAATTAGTTTACAAAAATCTCATAATCGTGAGTGAAACATATTGAGGAGATACCACATGAACCATCATAAGTGAATCGATACTTGTTGTAAGACTGTCTGTAGAGATCTATCATCCAATTTACCAAAACCTCTGGTGTGTAAACACATGCGGTGAGTCTAAAACTACTACAGCCTACCATATTACCTTCCAGTATCTTCCTTTTTTGAAAATAATTGTATCCTTGAAACCATATGGGCATGTATTCAGGTGAAAACTAATCAATGATTTTTACCCTATCATCTCAATGTTTTCCAAAGTATGAATTGAAAAAATGAGATAATTTCTATATCGAGTATTATAATATAGATATCATAAAATGATTACAAAAGGAAATAGATCTAATAGAACTCAGAAAAGATGATTGAACAATGAGTAATAGGTAATTGTGACAGAGTAAACTATGATGGTAACTGATGATTGAACAATGAATTATTTATAGAAAGATGAGAATGTGAGAGTCATTTAATGTGGCTAACCATATGATCCATTGTTACTAGTGTTGAACAATAAAGCATATAAAAATGATAGACACACCATTATTTTTTTTGTTTAGAAAGTAACAATATTAATAAGAACAATATAGTTCAAATTTTAATGGAATTGGTAATTTAGAACCCAAAATAACAACTTCTCAAAGGCATTCTGTGAGACACCAATAAAATGAGATTTTTGTGAATCAACTGAATCATATAAATAATGGAGTAAATAATCGATGGAACTAGTTTTTTTGCATGATAAACACTAAATATTGTATGAAATAGATGAATTAAAATAGAGTCATGGAATTTTAATACATCGAAATCATCAGAAAATGAAGAATTAAAAGAAGTATAGAAGAAAAATATTTTATAACTAGTGTAAAATAGATTTTAGAATATAGTTATGGAATTTAAAAAAAAACGTACCGATTTAATTAAATTTAAATTTAATAATTAAGATGAAAAATAAAAAATTAACTATTATAACATCTCAAATAAATTTACTGATAAGATAGCAATTTTTTTTCATGTTAATAAATAAATTGGCGATCATAGATTAATATTATTTAAAGAGAATTTATATGTTTTTTATGAAACAAACCTCATAATATTGTAAATTGATGGCTGATTTCATAATATGTAAATTATAGAATATTGAAACTTGTGCATATTTATAAAAACAATTCATCTAAGTGAAGCCTTATAAAAAAAGTGATTAACATAGAAGAATACTAAGAGAAAAAACTTAATTTAAATCACGCATAGTTTCATGCTAAGTGTAAATTCCTACCATAAAAAATAAATATAGGTTTAGTCGATGTCATTTAAGTGTATCCATGTAAATACACAATTTTCCATAGAGATGAATATTTATTACATAAAATGTAATCACAGAACTGTATAAATGTAACTATATAAATATATATTCAAGTGTAGATGCACTCACTAAAGCATTATGCATACTAAAATTGCTTTATTCTATATAATGAATTCCTAATATTCATATACTATAAGTGGAATATGGTATAATATTTATGTATGAGTTATTTATTTTCATATATTTTCAATGTGAAATAGTCATATGGTAATGTGAATTATTTTTTTGTAATTTGAATTATCATATGCATACTTTATGCATAAAAATACAAGTAGATTGAAAAATTGAGTTTATACTATATGTGTTATGTGAGTGTAGTTGATATACCTTAACACATTGTAGACATACTGTAATTGCTAATGAAATGATTCTAGGACATTCATGTGAGGTGTGTAAGTATGAACTTGTATACTATATATAGTTTACTATATGTGGTTATGGTTATATAATTTCAAAAAATTCATGAAAATAATATGTATATATATTTATATAATTACAAAATTTATATACATAAAATATATGAATTGTTTTCAGAATGAAGCACATTGTTGCTCAGTTTATGTTGGTTTTCCAAGCTCAGATAGTTTTCATACAATATGTATATATGGTAATTCATACTAGTGTTATTTAAAAATGTTCATGATATGAATACAATAGGAATACATAGGTAATTAATAATTATATTTTTAATGAATTTTAATGTTTATTATTTTATCTTCACGTATCAAGATGGTATCTAAAAGGTTATTGTATGACAATGATTATCATGTTTTTTTAAAATTCATTGAATTAAAATTACACAATTTTGTGAACCAAATTTCAAATGAAATCAAGTGTAATTGATTGACAATGAGATTTTGAAAATATAGAATGTATCTAATTAATGATTTTAGGTATAATTAAACTATAAAAATCATATCATAAAATTTGAAATTCCATGATGTTTCACCATTTCTAGTATCCTATAAAAAGTATATGGTGTAGAGTAAATTTGTATATACTATCAAGTATTCCATCCAAGGAACATCTTTTTCCCAAGTTAGTTTCTTGAATATTTTATTTAGAAATTACACCATTTCTAGTATCCTAGAAAAACTAAATATTTATTGTTTGAAAGAGATTATAAGAATATTATATTTTGTACTTATTGTGTTATAATGGTCCAATGAATACCTATAAAATTTCATGAATGCAATGAAAATGATTGAAGATAATGTAGCATTAAGGAATATTCAAGTTCAATCTTGTAACTAATATTTACAGGGACCATTTTTGGGTTTTTAAGATTAGTTTACTAGTTATATAATATTTCACAAACAATCATTAATTAATGAATGTTTTCACTGTTAGAAACAAAAATATGTAGTGATAGTGTTATTATAATTAGAAGGATTTTATAACACAAATGATGAATTTAAGAAATTAATTTAAATTTATTCTAATTGTTTAGTATATGGTGGTGATGATCTATGGATGAGGTCAATTATCAAAGATTTTACATGAAAAGAAACTACTGGTATTGAAATAAATGGAAAAAACCATGATATGGTGATATATTATATTTTTTCAAACATTTTTTATGTGGAAATTAAGAAACATTTAGTGTCTCTTCCATGTAATACTACAAATTGCTATATATTTTGAATTATGTATGAACATTGTAGAGTGATAACCCAAAATAAATTTTAATCAGAACACACTCCATGAAGGCAACATATAAAATTGACATCTACTATACCATTATGTAATAAAGTTCACTTTTGACAAATCATCAATGGGATTCCTCATTCACAAAAATAATTAAAAAGGTTATCACAAAGAAAAAATATCTTCAATCTTGTAATTAATATACTGAAAACTATAAAATCACCATCACTATATGTTATCCTATAGGAATATAAAATTAATTAAAGCAAAATAATGTACCATAAACTAGGTAAGTTCACCTCCATAATTTGTATCTCCGCACAATGAATTATATTACTAAAAAATATTCACACAATTTTCAACAAACTGAATTAAATCCGGCTAAAATTTTAATTAAATGAACCATAAACTACATCTCCAAAACTAGAATTAATTTATCCAAGTAAAACACTAAAACCTATACATGAAAAAATAGAAGAGAAAAGATATTACTATGTTTATAAGATTTAAATTATTTATTCAATCAAAGGATGGACAATGAAAAAATTCCATAACATAGTTAAATATGATGAAACCCTAAGAAAAATATTTGATTCCATTAAACTAATGAAAAAATTCCTGACACCAATCAACATCAATGGTAATTTCTAATGAGCACACTAAATCATTTCAATTTTAACCAAGTAGTAGTGAACATCAAAATTCATGTGGTATACAAGCATGCTAGAAATGACATTCCACTACTATGTATTCCTTTTTATCTACCATGATGAAACACTTGTTAGAAATAAGACACAAATAATCAATATCCTAACATACTATAAGAACCTATTTTTTCAATAAGGTATGGATACTTTAAATTTTGGTCTAATACATTGTATTGGACCTATTATGGATGACTAATGAGTTAGAAAAGGCCAATAAGGTGTCTAGGGCTTGTTTGGAGCCCGAAACCTAAATTTTGGGAGAAATTGGCATGTCACACGATTAGAGTAAACCGTGCAAGAAGAGATCCCAATTAGAGTTAACCATGAGGATGGTCTATAGTTTTAGGCAAATCCATTTCACGTTTTTATCACATAGTTTCCCAAACTCTATGGATTATCCATGCAAGTGCACCTATTCCTATAGGTTTCCATGCATTGATGGTGCACGGTTTGGAAAATAGTGTGGCCAAACCATGCAAATTATATTTTATGGGTTATTTTACCTTTATTACCTTAATGATATAATTAAAAAAACCCCCTTATCCTATGTTATTTCCATGGAAATAAGAAAATTTTCTTACATTTTGAATCATAAAACTCATTTAAACTAGGAATTGATAGATTTCTTCCATATGGACTCTGATTTTATCACTATTAGTTGCATCTGATGCGTATCAGTAATATCTATAATTCCTAATATCCATTCTTCATGTTCCATTCCCTCGATTATGTTATCAAGGTTGAGGCTCATATTCCCTATTTTCAAGGTGTTGACCGATTCATTAGATCTAATCCAATACAGGATGAACTAGAGGCTGATACAAGATGAGGATAGTTATACAAGCCTAAGGTAGGTGGTCTATAATCCATCCCCAATGTTTCTTCATTTTATAAATTTCTATGTCATCCCTCTGATTTCATCAAGCATCGTTTGTTGAAATTAAATTTCATGCTTATAGGCATCAAAACCATATTCCAAGACTCATGTTAATTACGTAATTAATCATTTGTGGTCACATTCACAACACCATCCATCCCATGTATGCTTTTTCACCACAATTGGGTTTTTACTGTTTTCAATTGATTGAGCCACCATTAGGGTGTGTCTTGGATTTAACCTTATAATGGTAATCCTTACTATATTAAATGGATATAAAATTCAGTTTTAATGGCCAGAACATGTATTCTATGGATTGAACCCTCTAAGTGTAAGCCCATCTTTAATCAATTGACTATTGATTCGTATTGTTTAGCCTTGAGTTCCACTTGATCCACCTAATGTATGTACATCAATTTGATTAATAAATTGATAAATTTTAAATGAAATTGGATCATATAATGTATATACGAATTAGCTAAGAAATTGTAAGTAAATGATTTGTTTCATGTTTGTATCACCCCATTCCATGTTAATGGAAGGTAGTGAGGTGAACCTTATTTATTGAATATTCCTTAAATGGATTAAATGATATGGTTGCATGGTACTTGGCCTTGTCAAACTAATAAAAGGAAATGCTTAAACCCGATGAATTTATTGAATTATTAGGACTTAAATGAATTGATAGAATGATTTCTTTCTCAATTGGACTTGTCACACTAATTAAAATAATTGGATTGAACCTTATAACATATACAATATCATATTTACTTTATTCCCTAAATTAAAAAATAAATTAAATGTAAGGTGCCTAATTATACTAGTGGACCTTGACATAATTATTATTATTGGAATGTAATGACTCATTCCCACCTTGGATTCCTTAGGGAATGAATTGAGCATGTGAGGGCCCAATTTCAATTCAAGGATGTTAGTTGCCTTTGGTTGAGACCCACATTGGAACCTGATCCTTGTCTATCATGGGATTCCTGATATGACATTGTATGATCCCTCATACATTATTACAGTTTTCCTTGGATGCACTCCTTGGATCCATCATGGATTGTAGGTCCCACAGTTATACCCATCAGGTCCAGTCATCTCTTAGTCATGTTTTACCATGTATATATTTCTTAGACTCCAAAGAAATAATTTTTACATGATTCCTTAGATACAATCCATGTATCCAATATGGATTGTAGGTCCCATGTTTATACCCGTCACACCCAGTCACCGCTTAATGAAACTTTTTGTTGGATAGATTCTTTGGACTCAATATACGTCATTAATTTGGAATTTCTTGCATGATTATCCTTGGATTACACTCTTACCCTATAGTTATGCTTCAGTTACTACTTATTTGTTGAACCTAGAGTTCTAGGTTTCCTTGGTTATTACATTGGAACATTTTATTATTAAATAACATTACAGGTTGGCTTGTTACATCTTCGAACCTTCACTATTATTATAATGAGGTGATGTCAGTGTTGGTTGTTACCTCACATGAATTATAATACAAACTAAAACTTAATTAATTAATGAAGTGGTAACATGTTTAGACAATATCTAAGGGAAGAAGCGGTTACTTGGGTATTTACTTTACTATACTGTTATACTTTATATATGCATGCATACACATTGTTTCAGTTTATATTACATGGAAATGACATTATAAGAACCATTGGTGGTGGCCTACTGAGGTTTATCGCACACCCTATGTTGGATGGGAGAAAATCAATGTGTGTCCACCACTTATACATATGTTAAAGAATATATAAGAGACACATTATATAACAATTTCAACCCATTAAAAGAATAATTCCAACTTTCACAGCACAAACTAGAGGAGGGTACATTCCATTATGTTAAAGGACTTTTTAGGACCATTTTATAGACCATGATACCCCTTTTGGAATTGGTGAAAATTTTCATAGAGTGGAATGTTTAATGGGAAATAATCACATTTCTTGAGATAATCCTTTTGGGGATGAAGGTGAAATTTTTTTCAAAGACAATATAAGGGAAACATGTGAACAAGCTGTTAGATATAAATATTTAGAATATTTTATAGGTGATATTAGAATGACTGATTGGAATAAAATATAGCACAAGAGCAGATATCAGGATTTTGGATATGAGAGTGATGGGGGGTTTTGTTTATGGAGGAGTGGTTAGATTTCCCATGCTATAGGTAACTTAACAAAGATGACACATTGGGCCCTATGATATGCTATAAATTTTTAAGGAAGACCAGATGGAAGCCATTAGGGCCCAAGGAATTGTTGGAATTTATTTTCTTGAGTGAAATCTGGATTTTAGAATATGTGTTATCAGGGGTGATAAAGTAGTTCATATTCTCTATTACAATTGGCTTAATAGATGAGGCAATATCAATGGGGATGGAAGAATCCCCAAACATGTATATATCGAGGAAAAAGCCTAAGATAATGCCATATATCTCATATTTCCCCAAGATGATAGTTTCTTTTGATGAGTGAAGATGTGAAATAATGTTCTTGCGTCACCCTAGTGCTTATTTTTGATAGATGTAGTGTGTATTTGAGTCACCCTCTTAAATGTGGATGTCATGAGAACACATTAAACATTATATTTCTTCCCTTATAAGGGATTTATTATGTTCATATTATATTGATACAATTCTATAATGGTTTGTGATAGAATGTGGGAGGGAGTAAAGCTTATCAAGCATTTTATTAATGGAATCAAATTGCTGGTATAACTAGATGAACCTTTTTAAACTCCACTGGTTGAGTTTATTGATGGAATGATTGATTTTATTTTGAATATTAACCCCTTCTAGATTATATAATGATTTAATAACCTATTGGAATTATCATTCCATCATCTAGATGCATTCAAAAAAGAAGGTGACTTTTCATCTTGGGTTCCTGTGTTCGATATTAACATTAAATAGAATGGGGAAGTGGTCTGACATGGATGGGGTTAGGTGAGAAATGTGTAAGAGATTAAAAATGCTGAGTCATGGAGGGGATTCCAAGAATATATAAAAACAATTTTCATTGTTGGTGTTCTATAATAATTGATAGAACCACATGAATAAGATACAATCATGTCCTAGGTTGGAATGTCTCTTGCTTTTAATCACTTGGTATAAGTCTCCCATGAGGGTATGTGATCTGCAGGCACCCCCTCTTTTATTTATGAACATTTTTCAAATACAATTCCCATGAAAAAAATTAACAAAATAATAATCCTAAAATAAACCATGAGATAACAATACTTTCACGTGTATTTTTTTGAGGGATAATAGTAGAAACCCACAAAAACCTAGATAGGTGCACACGACTATTGAAGGGAAGCCACAATATAGATTGGGGAGAATCATTTAATTCTAATATCCTCCTCTTATTTCCAAAAGAGGATATGTATTCCATAATTTCCTTGATGAGTAATAGGGAAACATCCTTGAAAACAAAACATGGACGTGATTCCTCAAATTTCCATATTTTCGATCATGGTTTCATAAAAAAACCCATTCTTGGGAAAATTTTAGTGCTTCTATCCCAGAGAATTCATATTGTTAATTGGTATCCAAGACCACCACAATTCCAAAAATAATAGTTTCATTGGTATTGGAAGGTTTGGTTCATTCCTGTCACTAAATCTACGTGTTCATAAAAATAACCATCTTGTATTGTGTTTCATATCTTAGGTACCTGATACCCTTCATTCAAATTCCTAGGATTTCTTTTGGATTCTCTAGGTCCTAATGCTAGAAGGTCGATTCCATTTTCTCCTCAATGAAACATCCTTCAAGTATGGATATTTTTAGTTCCACATAGATACATTTTGAGTAGAATTTTCATGATCACAAGAGGTGGAAACATGGGGAGGTGAGGGGGATAGGGTCTGATAGTTCAAGATGTATAGTCTTTGGGGTAGGTGGGGAAATGGGGGGTCTTTTCTGGTTGGGGGGAGTAAAAATGTTGGGTGGTGTCCATTGATGGATGTTTCTCCATGTGATCATCAAGGATATCGTGATTTTATAACAAGGGTTGGTTATATGACTGTTGGGTATTTTGGGGTTGTGAATTTTATATTCACATTTTATTTGGTTAATTAGAATGATATATTATTTTAATATAATAATTGAGTTTAGTTAGGCATTTAAACACCTTTTTCAGCTTGTTTAACCACATGTTTCAATGGAACCACCACTTCTTTCCCCAATTTCTTAGTTGTTTTTTTGATACATATATGCATCGCTTCAGTGAAAGAATCCATTAGTTGGGGTCTCCTCCAAATAGAGGGTTTCAATTTTGGAAAGAGAGAGATGGAAGTGGAGAGGATTCCAATGCACAACCCTTTTGGGTGAAATTTAGGTTCTCTCAGAGGGATAAGTCATGTAGTGGATTCATGAAGTCAGTTCTTGAACACCAGATCTAGTCACCATTAGTGGGGTTGTGGAAGGAGGATTCTTCTCTCACCATTGGTGGTTCAACCTCTCACTATTGGATATCACACTCTCTCACTGTCCATTCTAATCTATATAGTGGATGATCTCCATAGTCTTATGCAACTGGTACACACAATAGTTGGATTGAAACAATGGTTTTTAGACCATGTCAACTCATATGGATGGGCCGCGGGGGAAGATCTAGGATTGCTTTAGGCTACCTAGAGGATGATGATACTCAGACTCATCAGTGGAAACATAAAATGGTGTCCAACATGAATGATCATCAATAGGAAAGATAGATCCTTAGTAAGAGGGATTTGATCTTGTATTATTGTTATTATTAGTTTATTTTAATTCTTATAGGCACTGGTTTTTTAATGTTTTAGTGTGCGTAGATTTCCATTTCTGCACTCTTTATCTCCTTGTACTCCACTTTATATTGCATAGTTAAAACCCGTAATGATCTTGCCTCATGTACATAGGTAATTGGATGAGGCATGTAAATACTTGTTGTTCCTTTTACTATTTTCCATTCCACATTTTATTGATTTGTATTACTGAACATCAATGATTATTATTTTAATTCATATTTCCCATCTTGTTATAATTTTTGTTTTTTATTTATCTTGTTAAATATAATCATTTTGGGGAATTTTTTATCCCAGTTATTCATCACCGGTGCTCCACCTTGTGATTATGTAAATATATATGTGATTCTTGAAATTCATTTTCTCATTGCATTATTCTATTTTATTGAATTAGTGTTTACAAATTATGTTTTATGTTTTAATGATAATTATTGCAAGGCTTGAATAGTTGTAAAGGACACTACAAGTATGTGATCTTATTTACTACTGATTTATTCATTTTATTTATTCCTTCTTATGGAATTAAAACATGAACATTTTTTCTATTTATCAGTTTTTTGTATTAAAATATAAGTAAAAACCATTTTATCATTTTGGAATTTAATAAACTAAAACACCCAATAAATTATGTGCTATTACATGGGGATTGCCTCTCATGTAAGGGCACTCCCAAAAACAAATTTGTATTAGATCCTAATTGTGTTTAAATTTTTCTTCATTAACAGTTGCAATTGATTTCTCTTTTATTTGAAATGTTTTGTGATTGAATTTTACCTATTTTAGGAATCTTTGATTGTTTCATTTTGCTTGTTTGTGTTATATCGTGGGAATTAATTTCATTCTATTAATGATATTTTTTTCCTTGTCATATACTAGTTTGAATTTCCTATCTAAGTCTCAAAGATGACTCTTGGTAGTTTCTACCTATGTGTGTCAATGGTTTCGAGGTAGTAATGGTTTCTATGTGAGGTTTTATTATGTTTGAGAGATGGATATTATAATGGTGTTGGAAGGATCTTGTGTATCTAGTGTCTACCTTTTTCCTAGGAGATGATATTTTCTTAGCTCTGTTGTGTTCCTCTGCATCCTTTAGGACTATTTGCTCTTAGTATGGTCCGTTAGTGAGTTCAGTGTTTGGGTTTGGGTTGATTATGTGTGAAATTCTCTTATTTGTCACTTGTATGGCCACCAAGATTGTTTGTTTACTATTATAACCTTTTAAGCGGCAATATTTTTTATCATAGTGTTAGGAATCTTGTGTCGTTAGTAAGTATAGACGAGGATGTGTGGCCCTTTAGTGGCGTTTCCCCTAGGTTTCTAGATGGCTCTTAGCCATTGTTCTCATATCTTAGAGTCGTCTTATGATGTTGGGACCACTTTCATGTGTACTTGATGTTTCCCTTTTATTTGAGGATACATATTTTTGAATTTTTTATAGGTGGTCATCTCCTTGGGTGGAAATTTAGAATCCATCATTTAAGTATCTTATGGTGCCTTGCTTCAAGAGTCTTCCTGTTAGAGTTTTCAGGTGGCGCGTCTCAGTATTAAAGCTGTTAGTGCTTGGTGCTTTGGTCCTCTTAGGTTTTTATGGGTTTAGGTGGAGACCTATTTCAGTTATTTCCTTTGATATTCATGTTTTCAATCTATTTCTCTCTTTATTCTATTTTCATTATGTTTCTCTTTTCATGATTGCACTGTTTTATGATGAGTTAAGTTCTATGTGAATTTTCTGAGTATTGTTTTTCCATTTTTTGTACAACGATGGATACTTCTCTCTTTTGTTTGTGTTATGCAGGCACTGGTAAACTATTCCAATGACCTATATTAGAATATGATTTTCTGGTCCTATTTTCAACAATGTAATTGTCTCAAAGTTAGATTTAGGTATGTGTATGTATGACCTTTATCATGCAGTTGTTTAGAATTATTTAATTCTAAGAACGTTTAATAGTTGTTTCAAAAATCATTAATTTTGTCAAAATGTTTCACATTGATACATGTAAGAGGGACCATTTGGGTAATACCCTATATGTGTTTTCTATTTAGGATGTGATGCAAAAATTAATGATGGTAGGTGTTGCAGAATCATCATGTGCTAAGTTTTAATTTATCAGGAAGAGTTTTGTTTTATATTAAATTGTTATGCATTTTAATTTCCACTGTTGAGATTTGTGAAATTTATATTGACATTAATTTTTTAATTAAAATTAAATTTTATTTTAATATGTTGCTTGTTTTTTAGGCATTGAACCACCCTTTTAAGCTCATTTGACCTCATGTACCACTGGAACTTTCACTTCTTTCCATAAATTCTCTGTTGTATTCTTTGATATGTATACACACAACATCGGTGAAAAAGTCCATCAGGTAGGATCTCCTTCACATTTAGGGTTTTGGTTTTCACAAGAGAGATATTGGTGTAGAGTGGATTCTGACATTCCGCCCTTCCAAGTTTGATTTGGGGTGTCTCTGTGGAAGATGTCAAGAAGCATCTTTATGTGTCCAGTTCTTGAATAGTATATCTAGGCTCGGTTAGAGGGACCATGGTAGGATGGGTCTTCTCTCGTATTTGGTCGATCCCCCTCTCACCATTTGATATCACAATCTCTTGACATCCATTCTTATCTTAGTAGAATATAGTCTCTTCTGTATGTTGCTTCTAGTACACATACGATTTTGACAATAATGGTGGTTCTTGGAATACATCGACTCATAGGGATGGGCCACAATGGACGATCCTTGACAGCTACGGGATACCTAGAGGGTGGTGATGCTCGAACTCATCAACGACAACTTTGAACTATGTCTAGCATGAAGGATCTTCAATATGAAAGACCATGACTAGGTTAGGAGAATTCAGTATGGTGTTATTGGTATTGATGGTTTTTTATTTACTCTTATAGGTAATGGTTCGTTGATGTCATAGAGTGCATAGTTACCATTTCTATAGTCATTATCTTCCTTTTACTCCACATTATTTTGAAAAGTGAAAACCTGTGATAATCCATCCTCAAGAACATAGGCCATTAGATGAATCATGTAAATATTTGGTGTCCCATTTACTATTTTCATTTCAACATTTTCTTGGTCTCAATTGTTGAATATCAATGATTTTTATTTTAATTCACATTTTCATGCATATTATATTTAAGGGTTTGAATTTATCTCTTTGAATGGAAGAAGTTTGGGGCATTGTGTTTCCTAGTTGTTCATTAAGGGTGATGCTTCCTTGTAATACTGGAAATATATATGTGATTCTGGAAATTCCATTTCTCATTACGTGATTTTTTTATATGGAATTAGTGTTTACATATTAGGTTTTCTGTTTTAATGGGAATTATTTCAAGGCTAGAATATTTGTAAATGCCACTACCAGTATGTGATCTTGTTGACTACTAATTTACTCATTTGATTTATTCCTTATTATTAAATTGAAACTCGAAAATCATTTCTGTTTATCAGTTTTTATAATAAATTGTAAATAAACACTATTTTAGAATTTTGGATTTTAACAAACAAAAATACCCAATCAATCATGGGATATTGTAGATGGACCACCTCCCATGCAAGGGTGCTCCCTATAATAGGGGTGAACAAGGTGACTATGGCTTACAAAAGGAGGCGAGGGGTTGGGCAAGATATCATTAGAGTGGCCAGAGGATGCTTGCATTTTAAAGACCTTGGAAAAAGTTTCTCTAAAAATCTTTCACACTACATCTAGGTTGAATGAAATTGTTTCTTTTTTCACTCAGAACCACGTGCCATACTAGAGGATGATGATACCTCCAACATCCTTCTCCTTGGAGGCACACTCTTTTTTATCATGTCTGATCCTTCAATATAAAAATATAAGATGGGATGTTTATCATATTCAATCATGATCAATATCAGATGATATTACAAGGAATGAAGTATTCTCCTCATGAGAGGTTGTGTCACATCAATGAGAGCTCTAATCCATAAGTAGGGTCCCTAATGGATTGGGTCTCAGTAAACCCAATCAATAAAATAACATATGTGGCTACCTATATTCTAGATCATTTGTTCAAATATCATACATAAAGTAATGTTTTTAAATAATATCCCCAAGGTTTTATTAGTAAAGGTCATACTCACATCATTGCCTTAATTTTTAAGATCATCCTTGACAATAAGGTGGTTGTCGAATGATTGGGACCTTCAAAGAATTTACCTTTTCTTATCCTTGTCACTGATTAATTTAATGATCAGGTGACCCAATCATACTTTTCTTATGGATAGACCTTCCTTTATGTTCTAAACAGATTACAACATGTTTATTAGAACATTCATGTTGAAAGTCCATTTTATGATTAATTTACCCAAGGATAAAATAGATATCATGTGCACCAAGAAGGGGCCATTTTCAATGTTGGAATTAATGGGTGTTTTTACCTTATCAGTTAGAGATTGATTCCACTAATGACTTGTCAATTTTATTTCCATCAAAACACCAGAGAGAGGGAATTATTCCATTCTATGGGGATGCATATGGGGGATATGAGTGATACATGACCATCAAGACAACACCACATGCAAGGATACATGGTGTCATAGATAGATGGCATATCAATAGTTATAGAGAGAGAGAGAGAGGAAGGGAGCCAACTAGTCACTATCAAGACTAGGAACCCCAAGGAAACTATAAACCCTAAAAAATCATTGGAGCATCATATCTACATGTGTAGAGGCTTTAGGTTACAACTAGTGCGTCTTCATATGAGCACATATATATTTTTTATTTTCTTTAAAATTTATTTTTTGTAAAGAATTTAATATAAATATATTTATATATTATTAATTAATATTTCAATTTTGATTCCTACATTATATTAATAAATCATTGATATAATCTATTTTACCTTTTAATTTATTTTTTTACCATGTATCTCTAAAAATTAATATATGAATATTATTTTTAAAGTTTATGATTTGTATTTTTTCTAATAATTATTTGATAATTATTATTTTAGAAAGTTATTTATATATATTTAAAACAAATTTTAAAATATAATTAAGAATATATAGTTTATTTATTTAATTATATTTTAAAAAAAAGATGAATAATTGCTATTTACTAAATATTAATATTAACACTATTAAAGATATTGTTAAATATATCAAATAAATAAAAATAAAAATATATATTATTATGTTTATAATTAATCAAAAAATGTAAAAAAGAAAAAAATGTTGTTACTAATGTGCAACAGCAAATCAAGAGTTGCACTACAGCAAAACACCAAAATTCTATTGGGGATGGCGTACGTTGGAGTTTAATTTCAGATGAGAATGGTATTTTCATGCCAAAATGAACTTGATTTGAGATGGGTTTATAGGAATCAAGTGTATACATTTGAACCATATTAGAAATATTAAAACATAATAAATTAAAATATTTAAATATTAATTATATAAATTAAAACATATTGAAAATATTAAAACATAATAAATAAATATGTATAAATTTTATCAATAAATAAATTCAAAAAAATTATAAAATTTCTAAATAGAAAAATTAAAAAATAAATAATATTAAAAATGAATAAATAAAAATAAATAAATTAAAATAATTTTTTTTAAATGTCATTAAATAAAATTTATTACATGAATTAAAGACACATACAAATGGATAAAAATGAATAAATAAATAATGATACCATTGCTAATTGTTGATATATGAATTGTATCAATTATATATAAAAATTAAAATTAATTAGTAACTTTTATAATTTTTAATAATAATTAAAAAAATTATTATTTAATTAAATATAAAACTATTTTCAAATGTATAAAAAACATTCAAATCTGACCACATATATATATATAATGGTCATGGCTGAGGATGCGGCTAATAATATTTTTATGCGAGATGAGGGTGTGCTCAAAATGTGTCTACTACGTCTTATTTCATGTAATCTAAGATGTAGCTCACTTCAGAGAAGGAAAAGTTCAAGGAGAAAACAATGTGATATTAAATCAAAGGAAATAACAGTTAGAGTGGGAAACTACTGAGGATGATGATGACTCTGACCATGATTGTGCAAATGACCCCATTCTTGATTTTTAGTTTACCTTTATGGATGAGGAAATGCCTCTTTTTTTTAATCTCATCCATCCTATTTTTTTTCTCTTTGTCAACATTATTTTTATAATAATTTTTTTAGGAGTGGGTTTGCCTGTCTCATGAACATTTTGAGTAATATTGAAGGTGAATAAATTATAAAAAATTATAATAATTGAGAAATATCCAAAATAAATAAATAATATTAAATCAATAAGTAGACATACATTTAAACACACACACACACACACATATATATATATATATGCATAGACTGGGTTATACTGAAACATATAGGTACATATAAACATATATACATTCACGTAAACTTACACACACACATACCAATAAATACACATAGACATACATATATACACATACCTACACATACACATGCATATACCCATACATACACATAAAAAGACCCATAAATATACATATAGATACACAAAAAAACATATAAACATACATACAAACGTATGCATGAAGATACAGATATATACACATACACACTCAGACATCTATCCAAGATAAAGTTTTTATTAAGGGAAGAGCCAAAAACACCACAAGGAAACCCCCCAGATTAAGGAGGTCTAGAATAATGTAAACTGAGGGCATCCACTCTAATTAAGTTCACCGTATCCTGTTTCAAACTACCAGGGTTAATGAGGCAGTCATGCCCCGACGACTGATCCACTAAGGAAGCCATCTGATTAGCCACTTTGTTTCCCTCCCGTTGTGAGTGGGAAACATAGATGGAATCATGAATCATAGATATGAACTTCCTTATAGGATATGATATAGACCAAGGAACACCACACATACCCAGAAGAGAATCATGAAGGATAGGGGAATCCATCTCGGCTTGGGAGATAACCACACCCTCCTGAACGCACAACACGATCCCTATGAGCATAGCCACGATCTCCGCCAAAAGAGGATTGCCCATTCCAAAATGAGTAGAGAAGGAAAACTTCAAATCCCCTTGAGAGTACCAAACCACACCCCCTCCTTTCATGACACCAGCCAGACAAGATCCATCCAAGTTCAATTTGATACCATAAGCAGGTGGGTGCCAAGACACCCAACTCCCCCGCACCTCAAAATTAGAAGGACAAAACTGAATGCCCATTTCCTGAAGCCTGCAAAATGCTGGATCATCCCTCTATTCCTTGTGAGGAGATATCTATTTCAGAATCAAGAACCTCATCATTCCTATAATGGATCTTGCCGGAGACCCGGCACCCTCAAACCTCGCCTGATTCATGGCTTTCCACAAACACCAACACCCTGCACTCAGAATCCCATATCTAGACATGCACTCCTTCACCAGCCTGTTAGATCCCTAAAACCATTCCCTCAAGAAATAAGAAACATCCCACTGCTGTGACCTGTTAAAAACAGAGCCTCAAAAGAACCTCCATACCGCTGAAGCCCAATCCCCTTGAAAGAATAAATGGTTCACACTCTCCTCCTTCATGCTCTTCCAACAATGGAAAGATGATGGCAAAATCAAACCAAGTATCCGGACATTCTCATCTGTGGTCACCACATTCATCCTAAGGTGACATAGAAGACTGTTATATTTTGCAGGTATAAAATGGAACCACCCAACTCCATTCCACTCATCATGAGGAATCTACTCCAAATCCCACCATCGAAACTCCGTGGTAGAAAAAAACTCCTGAGGTCGAAGGATAAAACATATAAAGATCCGGGCCTGAAGGCAGATCAATGGATGTGAGGAGATCCTGATGCTCTGGACATAGCACTGCCTCCGTAATCTTGGGATGCGGAATTTCCTCCTTCACCGTGATCATAGGAGCAGGACACCCCGGGAAGGCCAACGTTACACCAGCCCAGTTCTAATGCCAGAAAATCAAATCCCCTGAACCGACAATCCATCGGGCATACGGAATAAGGCATTGAATTAGGGGTAGATCTCTGCCGATAGGGGAGAACTGTAGCCATGAGTATCCACTTTTTTCTCCCCACCAATCGTCGACATGGAACTCCCCCATCACGTGCGCTCCTCCAGAACTTCCCAATCCATATTTGCATGCATGCAATTGATCGAATTACGCAGGCTCCTAACACAAATCCCTCCGTTTCCAACTGGCCTTGCCATATTATCCCAAGAGACCCAGTTCCTCTTACCCTCTTCCTTAGCATCCCAAACAAAGTTACAAAGAATCCTGTCAACAGCTTTGGTCACACCTTGAGGTACATTGGAGGCAGCCATCACATGCAATGGAATAGAGGAGAGGACCTTGTTAAGAAGAGCTATCCGGCCTACAAACGATATAAATTTGTTTTTTCTGTTCAATATTCTATTTGATATCTTACACAGAATAATGTCAAAGTCACGAACCCGAAGTCTCCTCAAGAAAATCGGAGTTCCCAAGTACTCCAGAGGAAACTCCCCACATTGCATGTCTAGACGCCTATATAAATAGGCCACCCGACTATCAGTGATCTATTTTGGGATGAAGAAATTTCCCTTAGAGGAGCTTCTATCCACTCCAGTGAAAATAAGTTTTCAGAATGTTCATGATTCTTATCACCGAATCCCTCCCTCCGTTTGTGAAAATGATTGTGTCATCCACAAACATTAGATGAGATACATAGGGGACCTTCATTCTCCTCATGAGAGGAAATATCCTCCCTTGAACTAAACCACTTTTAATGAGCCTACTAAGAGAGTATTGTGCTAGGATGAAGATGCTGGGAGATAGAGGATCTCCTTGCCGAATACCTCTAGTAGAGTTGAAAAAGCCATGAAATTTCCCCATAAACGCCACCGCCAACCATGGGGAGCTAAAACTCCAGAATAGAAGGTCCACCACCTTGTTCGATAAGACAATACATGATATAATTCTGTTAATGACGCTCTATTCAAGCCTATCATAAGACTTGTTCATATCCACCTTGATTTCCATGTTTGAGCCATGTGTTTTCATCTCAATATCCTGTATCATCTCTTGAGAAAGAGCTATCGCTACTTGAATTGAGCACCCTTTCACAAACCCAAGTTGCTCTGGACAAATACAAATAGGATGAAACTTGGACATCCTTTGATTAATGATAGTCTCCAAAATCTTATATGGAATGTTTCATAATCTCACTGGCCTATAATGAGACAGGGAGGAAGGATTACTAACCTTGGTTATAAGCACCAATGTAGTTTCACTAGCCACCCTTGAGATACCTTCACCTTGAAAATAGTCCTAGACCGTGACAATTATATCATCTTTAAACACTCCCCATGCCCCCCTATAGAAGGATCCTGGGAAGCTGTCCGGCCCAGGGGTGCTATCCGGGTTGAGATGGTGCATGGCCGCAAAAATATCATCCTCCTATGGAATAACCTCAAGAGCCTCATTATCCACAAAGGAAACCCACTTCAGAATAAACTCCCACAAAACACTCTGGCCAATAGGATACCCTGAGAGAATCCCCAGTTTAGGGCCAACAAGAAGATCATTAAAGAAAGATGCTGCAAACCCCCCACCGTATCCCTATCATTCAAATAAGAACCCTAATCCATCAGCAGATTAGGAAAGGATAAGTGATTTCTCTCTCTGATGCATGCATGGAAGTAAGCCGAATTTTGATCCCCCTCATGAAGCCACCTCACCCGAGAGCATTCCAGAGCCAACCTTTCCTGTTTGAGAAGCTCTACAGCCCAACATTCCTTTTTTCCACGAGATCCTTAAAAGACAATCCATCCCACTCCTCCTCCATGTTAGTCTCCAAACCTTCTATACTCTGTCTAAGAGTTTCCAGGCTTTTATAAAAAGGAGGAAGCTCCTGAGCCCAGGACATCAGCCCCTGTTTCAAATGCCTGAGCTTGTTATGAATAGCCACCCACGTGTGCCCATGAACTGGTTCCTTCCAAGACTCATTTACAAACCGAATATTTCTATTCCTTTGATCCCACCGGGGGTTTAAGAAAAACTCTTCCTATCGTTCCTTCCTAGGAGCCAGAGAAAGTAAAATCGGGGAATGATCAGATAACCCTCAGACTAAGTGTTTAACCTTTGCATCTGGAAACATGAAAATCGTGTTATTGTTTTCCAGGCACCGGTCTATCCTACTCCAGTATCTCCTTCCACCTGATTGGTTATTACACCATGTGAATCTGTCTCCCATGTAGCCTAGATCAATTAAACAATTATCCGCTAGGATCTAGGAAAAATACATGCTAGCTTTCCGAGGGAACGCACCTCTACCTTTTTTCTCTTGGGGGTCCAAAATAGAGTTAAAATCCCCCGCAACAATCAATGGTATGTCCATAGGATCGAAGGCCACAAGACTATTACACAGTGTTTTCCATTCTTGGAGATCACAGCTACAAAACACACATGAGAAAAAGAAACACTCCATCCCCCTCCTAGCCTTCGAAGTGATAAATTGATCTCCCGAATCAACCAAATCCACCGAACAGTCCTTATTCCAAAAAATCCATATGTGACTGTTAATCGGGTCAGCGTGCATGGACCCATGCATGAGAAGTTTACAATAAAAGGAGTTTATCTTATCAATCTTTTGTTTATGCTCCAGAACTGCAACAATACAAATATCATTTTTCTTGACATCCGAAGAAATGAAATCGGACTTCACCCGAGCCCCCAGACCACGGGTATTCCAAATGAGGATGGACAACATTAAAAAAGACATGGCCTGACATTAGCCCCAGGCATTTTGGTCACCTTTCTGATTGGAGTGGAATCCTCCCTACTATTTCTCGACTGTGCCCGCGTTATAACCCCAAGGCTGGTCACTGATGAAACTGGAGTACCTGCTGACCCGGGAAAGCTAGATTTTCTTTTCATCCTCTTGCATGGGGACAAATAGAAAGGAACCACAGATTCCTTGACCCTTTTCCCCCCGAAACCCAGTCCTACTTCTTGAGCCAAAGAGAGTAATAATGGCCCTGAGGGATAGGCCATCAGAGCTGCCCTCTTCATAACCAACCTCTCCTCCCCCATGGCTGGAGGCAGGGAAAAGTCCTGAACATCAAGCACCACCCATTTCAGTAGAGAGGACAAAAAACAGTCCATCCAGTCTTTGAAGGGCCTAGGGGTATAGATAAAGGAAGTCTACTTCCCAAAGGATCCCCTGGGTCTCTAAGAAACATTAAATAACTCCCTACCGGCTCCCGAAATCAACCTATCATCATTGGCAGCCGAAAACTTGCATGATGACTCCGGCCTGGAACCCCTTGCATCCCCACAACCAGAGATCACCTCTGAAGCCACTAGTGAAGGACGGGGCTGGGGAGAACCCCCGATATGATTAACCGACAAACCTTTGAATTTGGAAAGCCGTTCAGTTTTCAAACGAACCTTATGGCGTCCACGCCTACATACTTGAGCCAAGTTCCCTTGAAGAAGGCATGATGAGAAATACCTGGGGAACACCGGGAGCACTAAATCCTATTTCCAAAACACAGAGTCCAGCACATGCACAGACAACGATTCTGGGACAGGAGATGATAAGTCCAGCTTAACAAAAATCTGAGGATCCATGATCTCTTCACCACTACAAGTGCGTTCATCTGAGCACAGGAAGCCCCCCAGCACATCCCCCATCTTCTTCAGAATGGTATGGTTCTGAAGAGGTAAAGGGAGTCCAAGAAAACCCACCCAAACCGCCGCTCGGGGCCCTTACATACCCCGGTGATCCTCCATCGACCTACGGGAAAAACCGAAATGCCAGTGACCCATCCCATGTGGGGCCAGACAACAAGCCTTCATGAAGTCCTCCTCTTACTGAAAAACGAGACATAAAAAAACTCTATGAAGAACTGAAACCCTAACCTCATCCCGCAGACTGCAGAAGTCCACGATGCTCTTGAAAGCCGAGAGAGACAGTTTTTCTAGTCCGAAACGCCCCACCAGAGACCATTTAAGACTAGAAACCACCTCGTTGTACGCCGGCACATGCGTCGTCAATGAGAATTGATCACCCACCCTCACAACCGAGTGAGAAAAAGGGGATATCACCGGGAGACACAGATCCAGCCCACCTAATTTCTTTCCGCATAGCGCATCCTTGAAGGACAAGGACAACTGTCCAATGGAAGGGGAAGGATCCCCAGAACCTGACCCCTTACCGGGAAGAGGAACGCCGACCATCCGATCAGAACCGGGATCAAGCGACACAAGAGGATGCGCTGTCGCAGCGGAGCAGGACGTCAGATGAGTAACGGTCAGATGAGATTCAAAAAAAAGGGGCACGTGAGGCGTGTTCTCGAGAAAGGAAGTGGATTCCATTGCAAGAATCTCCACACATACATATTCACACATGTATACACATACACATACATATAATTACATAAATTTGTGCATGCATACACAAATATATGTGTATATACACAATATATGTAAATGCATATATGGAACATAAATATATGTATATATACATATAAATTTTTACATTTCATATATATACATACCAATACTTATACACATACACATACATATACACAATCACAAACACCTATACATATATACCCATGCATGTACATGAAATTGCACACACATATACATATATACACATATATGAACATATACATATACACACACAAACATACATTTACACACATAAACATATACATACACAAAACACACACACACAAATACACAACACATGCATACACATACAAAACCTACATACACACTCAACTACATATATACACAAACATATACATATGTAACTACCCAACCATAGAATCCCAGAGCCGGTGTATTATATTATTACATTGTAGTGATTATAAGTAACCAAATACTGATAGACCGATGAGTTTAGTATTCTTGGTAATCTAGATACATACTTGAAATTCACATTACATTTTAAAACATAAAACATAAAATTAATTTTCTTTGACCATGCCATTAATCCCCTTAGTTTAACCCAACATATAAAAATCAAAACACATCATAATATCCTAGGGAAAATAAAACATATGAATGTGGTGAGCTCTAGTGCCTAGTAAGGGTAAACAATTTAGTGGAAGATATGATAAATAAGAATAATCTATTAAGGAAAGATGTATATAACTAAAACAAAATCCTTTTAAAATTAATCTAGAACATAATACGGAAAGAATAAATAAAATCATTCCATATAAACATTCACATAGATAGTTTACTAGTCTAATAATCTTATTTAATATCAATAACTAATCTCATAATGATGGAATGCATGATGCAAGATGTCTGCACTATAAATATCTATCATCAAGATAGTTACTGTCAAGATCTATTCACAAGACAATTTATGTATGTCGGTAGAAACCCATCTGATTTGTGTCATGATCTGTTCTCCTAACAAATTATAATTGCTCGGAAACAAATGGAAATGGGTTTTTACCTACTGATTTTATGTCATGAGACTTATCAATGCATCAAGGGGCTATAACAGGTGACCCCAATCAGTTAAAAAGTCCAATGAATTCCTTATATGAAAAGGGTGAATCATAAACATCACAAACATTTGTATTGAGAAACTAGAATAAAAAATGTGAATACTTAAACCATAAACAATGAATTGTATCAAGATTTCACATCCAAAGTCAAACAAATAAAAATTACTTCAATAAAATATGTTAGAATGTATCATAAGAGATCAAAATTGATCAGTCATAAGATCCAAAAAAGGATGTTGACATAGATGAAAATACTCTAATAAAATCCTTTGAAATTTCTCAAGAGGAAAACCCCTTTTTATGATGAAATAATTTATTCAGATGATATGTATTTATAAAAGAAAACATTTTTTGAAAGATATTTTTGTATCCAAGTGTTCCATACGATTTTAAAATTTATGAGAAAAATTTTAAAATTAACATTTTGAAACATTCATGTCCTCACAAATAAAACCATAAAACCCATTTTGAAAACATAGATATGAATGATAATGATTTAGAAGAATAAATCTTTAAATAATTTAAGACTATATTTTAGTTAAATAGTCCCTTACATAAAACCTTAAATATTTACATTTTTAATACATTTAAACAAACTTTAAAATAGACATAGAATATCCTTCATAATACTTTTATATAAATATGTCAAATAATATCAAGAATATTGGCATAGAGAAAAGATGTGACAACTAAATCTTTAAATATTCATGGTGTCTAATACAAAATTGAACATTCAAATTTTGTGCTCCATGAAGATTAAAATTTATCAAAATATTATAAAAAATTTATTAAAGACATTATATGTCCAAGGGTCTATAAAAACACCTCATAATATAAGTTTGGTGTTTATAACTGCAAATTATACCTCAATTATAGGATATTGAGATGATGTCTATTACTAATTGCGTAAATTTTTAATCATGATATCCATGAAAGAAAAAATCAAATTGAAACATATAATATAATGAAATAAATTAATTTCATGATATAACTTTTCATTGGTAATTATGTACATTGTATAAGAAAAATGTGTGGTAAATATGGAAATTATCACACAAATATAAAAAGTGCAATGAAATCCCTTACCTTAGGTATCATACACTCCATATATGTATGAAACTCATGTATAGTTGTTTTAAACAAATTACTAACATATAAAATAATCATAATAATATTTATGATATCATATATAATACACTTATGAATATATATTACCTGTTTATTAACAATTTCTAAGTTAAAGAAACATGTCAGGTAATAACTGCTTTGTTTATCGTACATGTATTGACTTTTCATTCTAGATATTAATACATAGATAATGATTTAATTATTTATAGAATTACAAACAAGATTTATATATAATATATATTCAGTATATAAACATATATAAATGATAAGTATATGAAATGGAATATAATGTTTATGGTGACGATATGCCGTACATATGCGTAAATGTTGTTTTTGTTTTATTATCGTGTTGAATAGAAGAATGTAAATGAAATATATGTATATACGTATTATTAAAATATTATTATGATTTCATATATTTCATATATATTCTTTATATAAATTTTTATATTAATTCTTGAATGTTTAATATAGAAGATGAATCTCATCTCATCATGGAGATGGTAAGTCGTACGTAAGCACGCATGATGATATCATTCCCTTAATGGTAAAGTGGTAAGGAATTGGATGGTATATGAATTATAAAGAATAAATTTCATGTATTATTTATATCCATTATATCCATTATTATATGAATCCAAATAAATTAATGATGAAACATTTATTACACCACAATGTGGAGAGGGTAAGCCATACACATGCAATCATAGTGATATTATTTTTCATAGGATGTGTAAACACCCAAAATTTTCCATGTAATTTTTTTTAATTATATATAAATATTAAAAGTTCGTGAAAATTGGAGGTGCACGATTCCGAGGCCCGGTGTGCTCAAAATAAATTTATGAATTTTTTTAAGTACGTTCAGAAAATGCACGAGCGACGTTTTTTAACTTTTGAACTGGTGCTTGGAATTGAAATCTGAGGAAACCATTGAACTCACAGTGCTGATATTTGCTAAAGGAGACCTTTACCTCAACTGTAGTTAATCGAGGGTGGAAGTTAGTTTTTTTTCTAGATTTTCTTAGGAGAGTTAAATGAAAAATAATAAAAATAAAACAATAACTTTTATTTTTATTGAAACCTCCCATTTGAATAATTGGTGGTGGGGACCACCCGAACTCCCCTTTAATGCGAGAAAACTCTTGTGTTTCCCCAAATTGATGTTCTAGCTTTTATTTAATCATGTAATTAATTCTTGAACTTAATTATGTGGCTCCTCACCTCTTGGTTGGGGATTGTTGGCTAGAAGAGAACATGGGGGAGAGCCTTTGGAGAAAGATCCTCCAACGAAGAACAAACCTCCGTTGAGGACGACACTCAAGATCAGATCAGGAGCGTGTTTCAGGAATAATGGAAATCAATTTCTTCAACGTTTTCATCTCCTTCCTCGCACTGTCTCCAACGAACAATCAATGTAGGGGTGTGTTTATGATTATTCTTCGTTAATTTTTTACGTTGTATCTTTCTCCTTGAGCTACGTGCTACCAGTTTAATGTGGAGGGTACATTCCAAACGAACATGACTCGATCCCTTTGCATGTTTATAGTTGATGTGTTCTATGTGGAGGAGGATGATGATGACTGACATCGGTAGAGCATAAGGTGGCGGCGGTGAAACTGCATCGCCAGAGGAGGCCGCGGTCCGTCGGCCGCGGTGGAGGATAACGACAGCTGACATGCTGGCCGACTGCGTGGAGGTAGGGTGGCATGCGTTCGTGCTACCGATTGAGCAGGAGGCTGGGCTTTCTTAGCTGCAACTGTACAATGGAGGGCAGCCATCTCTCAGCCTCCTGTAGGGAGGATAGCAGCACAGTCGCGAAGCTGGGAGGAGAACTGTCCAAAAAAAAGTCCCGCCGCGTCATGCCAAGTGCGACCGTTCCAGTGGTCCCGCATGATAGAAGGGTGACCAAATGGCCCTTGGGCCATTCAAAATACCTGGGGGAACCTCCCCCTCGGGTTGCGGCTAGGGCGGACCCCGCCACGGCAGACCACACCAAGCAGAGCGGGCCGCGCCCAGTGGGCCGGGCCGCCCCTGCATGGGTCAGGAAAGACCCGAACCGAGTCAGTTCGACCTGAATTGGGTCGGGTTGGTCTGACCGGGTTGGACTAGACCCAGACCCATCTGGACGCCATTACACCTTTTTGGCCATAACATGTGCTCCAAGCGTTTGATTGATGAACCGTCTGTGGTGCCAGAATTATTGGATCAAGATGGTAATTTCGGTATACTCCACTTGAGTTTTGGATAAAGTTGTAGTATAGCTGGGTTGGATCAAACTTGAAACCAACCATGCCCTTGGAACTAAAAGGTTAATAACTTATAGATCGGGCATCTGATTGATGCGCCGTCTATTGCATTGGGTTCCTTATGACGCGACAGACATTTGGGATACTTATTCATGGGAATTAATGGTAGTTGAAGTATTGAATGATGGATTGAGGAGAGTAACCTCCTGGAATCAAGAATTCTTATTGTGGGAACACTGTGGCTGGATGTACATGAAGATTCTTCAGATCCTATTTGGGTCATCTTCAGATCCTGTGTGGGTCAGCACTCAACGATCCTGTGTGGGTCAGTGCGTAATGATCCTATGTGGTTAACCTCCAAATCCTGTGTGGGTCATCTTTATATCTTGTGTGGGTCATCTTTGATCTTGTGTGGGTCAACATCAGAGATTCTCAATGAAGTAATATGATCTAGCAACACAACTAATCATCTATACTTCTATACTTAAGTAATACCTGGAGTGAGCTGAGTCTTTACAATTTTGGTACGATTCTATGTGGTGATACCTGTGTGGCATTATTCTATGTGGAATTACCTTTGTGTTACATACCTTTGTGGTGTTACCTTCATGGTATTATTTCCTTCGTGGAATAGTTGAGCTTTTGGCTAAGGATTTGGGCCTTCTGTTTCCTCATGAATGAGATTGGTGTACCTGATAACTTAGGTATATGTATGGGCATATACCTATGTAGGGTTTACTGTGGTTTCGTGCTTTTTATTTACAATTTTACTCTTTGGTTTATCCTTTGTGGATTCCAAGAGACTTTAGGGGGGTCTCGGTGTCCCTACTGAGTATTGTTATACTCACCCCTTCACGGGCTATGCCCGCAACATGTTATTTCTAGTAGAGATGACGGGCAGCGCAGACTGAGGATGAGGGTAACAGGACTAGAGGCTACTCAGAGGTAGACCATTAGATGAGGTGTACCACAGAGACAACCATTCAAGAGATGTACCTACCCTTCATGTATGATCGTTGGAGGGTGTTCACAGGAGCAGTTTCAATTTTACTTGTACTTTCTATTTGGGCTTGTATTCTTGACCCCATTATGTACTATACACACCGTTTTACTATATAGTGTACCTTGTGCTTGTATCTTATACTATGTGGATTGTAGGTTAAAAAAGAAATGCCTTCCCAATTTCAGGGATATGCCTTTTCGGTGCTAGTCGCCAGCCCATGGCTAATGGAAGGGGGGCATGGGGTAGTCACGACATGGGCCCCGGGGGACAGGTCATGAAAAATTGGTATCAGAGGTGGTACCCATCCTTAACTGCGGTGCACTGCCTAGGTTGAGATGTCGGGAAGGAGGACGTTGTGCTCTAGGGGGGAGGATTATAACACCCCAAATGATAAAAGGGTAAAATGACTAAATGATATGACTCATGTAAATAAGGTGAACCTTCCTTTTCAGGAGCCTACCTGATTAGAACTCCATAGTTAAGTGTGCTTGGTCTGGAGTAGTGATCAAGATGGGTGACCTTATGGGAAGTTTCCCAAGGTGTGTATGAGTGAGAACAAAACACACTGGAAAGGACATGTGTTTGCCTGTGGGGATAGTCATTAGTCAGATGACCCGTTCAGACATATGGGAGGTCCCCAGGGTGGGGACTACATGTCTGCGAGGCAATTGGTGGTATCTAGCAGGCCAGGACCTGACGACCATGTTAAAGCGGGGTGTCTGTGCTATCACTGGGACACAGTTGTTACAATTGGTATCAGAGGAGTCAGTTCTACTGGAGAACTTGGACTCTGATCTTTTGATTCAGTAATAGTGTTAAGTGTGATGAGTGTGGTTTTAAGTTTAGGGAGTCCAATGTTGGTGCGATGACTGACGTATCCATACACCAGGATGCCGAATTCTGATTTCTGACTCAGTACACGAAAACACTGATTGTGTGTGTGTTTTTAAAAAGTTTTCTTTGTGATCTCTTGAGTCAGCTAACCAGTTATAACATAATGACCGTTGCACACTTGTTTCTTTTTAGGATGCCTCCACGTAGATATCGATCCAGGGTTCTAGGTAGTGTACATGATGACACCCCACTGATCGATAAGGCTTCGGTGCAGGTCCCCCTTACGGCAGTTGTACCATCGTGTGGTGTACCAATAGAACCACTACTCGTTTGGAAGTTGATGCCACCATCCCCAGTAGTAGAGGGTGCATGCCTCTTGAGCGCATTGTACGAGTTCATGTGCCAGAGGCCATTGAGGTTCCGAGGAGAGACAGATCCATAGGTGGCTGAGGACTAGCTAGAGACCGTGGTTAGTGTTTTTTGACTAGTAGGGACCCCAACTGATCTCATGGTGATCCAGGCCACTTTTCTTCAGGAAGCACCAGAAAGATGGTGGAGTTTGATGCTCTAGGATCACAATAAGGTGACTCTCATCAGGGTGGAATTTGAGAGCATTTTTGGGGAAGAGTTTGTCCCAAAGACACTACGCATTGTGCGTGTACAAGAGCTTCTCCGCCTGCAACAGGGCAATATGACCGTGTCTTAGTATTCAACGAGTTTCACCGACCTATCATGCTACTACATTTTCATGATGCATGACCCATTATTCAAGGACCATACCTTTAATCAAGATCTCAGATGGGAGATTAGAGCTCCGATGATTTCTCTCAGCATCTCGACACAGGTGGGGGTTTTAGAGCAAGCACTATTAGTGGAGAGATTCCTTGCTGAGCAGTCACTGGTAACGAGACCCACCCCCAGACGTCACATAGCATAGTCATTTGCAGCTGGCAGTAGATAGATGATGTAGATGTCTAAGAGGACAATACATACAGGTGGAAAACTGCATGATACAGGGTTGGTCATGCGGGGCTCTCGAGACAGTGTAGGACAAGTGAGGAGCAAGTAGTGTTACTCGTGCGGCAGGCAGGGTCACATGGCTCGCAACTACCCGACCCATCGTACGAACGACCAACAGACATTGGATGGATTTCCAAGGTAGAGGCGAAGATTCGATCGAGGAGGTCCACAGGCAGGAGGCAGATGTGGTAGAGGAGTTGGCCGTGCATCAGGTGGTGGGTGGTGATTCGAGGTTCTATCGCCACCATTACCAGGTGGTCCACCTAGACTACAAGGAGTAGGAGGTCATGGACGATCTCAGCTCCACGAAGCTGTGGCCTATGACCACTATGCTCCAGATATGATTAGAGGTATGATCTATGTCTACTCTACCTTAGCTGCAGTACTTATAGACACATGTTCCATTCACTTTTTTATTGACACGACCCTCGTTCGGAGATCAAAGATACTAGTGGAGCTATTGGCTCGATCCTTATAGATAGAGACTCCTACGGGAGAGGATTTGACGATTACACACTGGTGCTGGTAGTGTGAGCTTACTCTAGAAGGCGAGAGCTTCGACTAGGATCTTCTAGTAGTGGAATCGAGGCCTTACAACGTCATCTTGGGTATGGATTTGTCATCAACAGTCCATGATCAGATCGACTGTATTAGGCGCAATGTGTTGTGTGTCCATGAGGATGGGAAAATGTTTTCCATCACCGGTGAGAAGGGAACCTTTGCAGCATAGGATGGAATTACCCAGAGGAGGGTGCATCCGATCACTAATCAGTTGGCTAGCCTTACCCTTGGAGTGGTTTATGTTGAGAGTCTGAGCTATCCTGCAGTGGTGGACCAGTATTTTGATGTTTTCCCTGATGATGTTATGGGTCTACCCCCTCATATATGTGGACTTTCATATCAGCTTGTACCCCGGGATGACACTGATATCTACGACAGTATATCGGATGGCTCCTACAGAGATTTGAGAGTTGCAACTACAACTGGAGGACTTGCAGAGCAAGGGGTTCATTAGGCCTAGTGTTTCTACTTGAGTATCCCCAATTTTTTTCTCAAAGATAACGGATGGGAGTTTGAGACTCTGTGTGGACTATCAGAACTTGAACATGGTGACCGTGAAGAACAATTATCCACTACCAAGGATTGATGATCTCTTTGATTAGTTGAAGGAAGCATGATGGTTTTTGAGGATAGACCTCAGATCAGGCTATCACCAGCTCAGGGTACGAGATGAGGATGCAAAAAATATGGCTTTTAGATGTTGGTATGTCCATTATGAGTTCTTGGTTATTCCATTTTACATGACCAACTCCCCTGCAGTGTTCATGGTACTCATGAATGGGATCTTCCAGCCACACCTCGATCTCTTTTTGGTAACCTTCATTGATGACATCATAATATACAGTTAGCAGCAATGGTCTTCTCCTTGAATATGTGGAGACATTACTTGATGGGTGAAAATTTTACAGTCTACTCTCATCACAAGAGTCTTAGGTATATCTTCTCTCAGAATGACCTGAACCTGAGACAATAGCGTTGGTTTGAGTTTTTCCAGGACTATGAATTCAAGATAGTTTATACTCATGGGAAGGGGAATGTAGTAGAAGATGCACTCAGTAGGAGATCTGATATATAATTGCAAAGTGAGGTGACAAACCAGTTAGCTGCTTTCAGATATCCAACATGGATTGAGATAGAGAATCTTATCTTTAGTCTTTGACAGTCACTCCCCTACTCCTTCAATGAGTCAGGGAGGCATAGCTTAGGGACACTAACTGTGAGGCTCGACGTGATCAGATATCCACTGGATAGACACATAAGTTGGGGAGCACGTCATCATATTTAGAGGATTCACTATGGTACCGGTGGAATTTCGGGAGGAGGTGTTGAGGGAGTTTCATACGTCCCCTCTAGAGGTACATTAAAGAGTGGAAAAGATGTACCAGGACCTTCAGTGTCAGCACTGGTGGTTGGGAATGAAGAAAGTGGTGGTAGATTTTATCTCACGGTGCCTCACTTGTCAGCATGTGAAGGCAGAGCATCAGGATTCAGAGAGCTTAGTTCAGCCACTAGAGGTGAAAGAGTGGAAGTGGTATGGAATTTCCATGGAATTTGTGACAGGACTTCCATGCACATCCAGGGGACATGATTCCGTCTTGGTGATTGTTTACGGAATCACCAAGTCGGCCCACTTCCTACCTATTGGAGAGTAGGGACCAGTAAAGATCATGGGACACCTATACATATAAGATATTGTACGACTTCATGGAGTTCCATCTACGATTGCCTCCGATCATGATGCATATTTTAATTCCCGACTATTGAAGGGGTTTCAGGAGGCATTTGGGACACAAATTCGGTTGAGCACCGCCTTCCATCCTCAAACAGATTGTCAAACAGAGCGAACCATTCATATGATAGAGGACACGCTTCGCGCATGCGTCCTAGATTTAGGTTGTTGTTGGGAGGATCACTTGACCTTGGTGGAGTTTGAATATGAAAATAGTTATCACTCCACTATTGGTATGGAACCATTCGAGGTGTTTTACGGTCGACCTTGCAGATCACCTCTGTGTTAGACTGACCCAGGGGAGTCAAAAATCGTGGGACCAGAGATGGTAAAGTCTACCACTGAGAAGGTGCAGACCATCTTTGAGCAGATGAAGACTACACAGAGAAGGCATAAATCTTATGCTGACAAGAGTCAGGGACCTCTGGAGTTTGAGGATGATGACCATGTCTTTCTATGAGTCTCACCTCGATGAGGTTTGCAGAGATTTGGTCGGGGCGGAAAGTTATCTCTGAGGTTCATCAGACCCTTTTAGGTCCTCAGTAGAGTTGGTGAGGCAACATACTGTTTAGCTCTTCCCCCTCAATTGCACTGGGTGCACGATGTTTTCCACGTATCCCAGCTGAGGAGGTACCTACACGACCCTTCGCAAATCATTGACTAGGGCAAGTTAGACATCGATGATTGGGTGATGTTTCTAGTGATTCTATTAGAGATTGAGGATCGACATGAGAGAGTCCTTCTTCGGTGATCGATAACTCTGGTGAGTGTACATTGGTAGCATGAGAACCTATAGTAGAGCACATGGGATTAGGAGGCTTAGATTCATGCTCAGTACCCCCCCACTTGTTTCCCTAGTTTGTGTTGTGGCATTCAGGGATGCAAAGCCCTGAGGTGGGGAGAATGTTAAGACCCAAAATTTTTCATGTAATTTTTTTAATCATATGGAAATATTATGAGTCTGCAAAAATAGATGGTGTGTGATTCTGAGGCCCAATGTTCCCAGAATGAATTTCTGAACTTTTTTTAGGTATGTTTAGTAAACGTGCGAGAGTTGTTTTGTATCATTTGAACCAGGGCTCAAAATTGAAATCTGAGTACACCGTTGAACTTGCAGCGCCAATATTCGCTTAATGAGAACCTCATCTCGACCATAGATTGTCGAGGGTGGAAGTTAGTTTTTTTTGGATTTTCATGGGAGAGTTATAAGAAAAATGATAAAAATAAAACAATAACTTTTATTTTTATTGAAACCTACCATTTGAATACTTGGTGGTGGGGACCACCTGAACTCCCCTTTAATGTGAGAAAACTCTTGGGTTTACCCTAATTGATGTGATAACTTTTAATTAATCATGTAATTAATTATTGAACTTAATTTAGTGGATCCTCACCTCATGGTTGGGGATTGTTAGCAAGGAGAGAACTTGGGGGAGAGCCTTTGGAGAAAGATCCTACAACGAAGAATGAACCTCTAATGAGAACGATGCTCGATCTTAGTTGAGAACGTGTTGAGGGAACAATGCACATTGACATCTTCAACGTTTTCATCTTCTTCCTCGTGCCGTCTCTAAGGAAAAATCAATGTAGGGGTTCATTTATGATTATTCATCATTAATTTTTTAAGTCGAATATTTCTCCTCGAGCTGCATGCTACCGGTCTAACGTAGAGGGTACGGGCCAAAAAACACAACCAGATCCCTCCACATCTTCATTTTTGACGCATTCTTCATAGTGGAGGAGGAAGAAGACCGATGTCGGCAGGGCACAAGGTAGTGACCAACACTCTGGCCAGCTATGATAGTGGTGACGACGCTACTACTCTATTGGAGGAGGCCACAACCTGTTGACCACGGCAGAGAACGATGGCTAGCATGTCGGCCGACCGCATCAAAGCAGGTCAGTGTGTGTTCGCACTACTGGTTGAGCAGGAGGCTACGACTGCTTAGCCTCAGTGGTGCACCAGAGGGTGACTGACACTTGGCTGGCCGTAGGGAGGACAGTGGCCCCATCACACCATTGGAAGGAGATCCTGCCGGGAAATCGACCGGTCGTGTCATGCTGAGCGGGATTGCTCCGATGGTCCTGCATGCCAACAGGGTGACCGAACAGCCCTTGGACCATTCAGAATACTGGGGGGCACCTCCCCCCAGGTTGTGGCTAGGGCAGACCCTGCCACATCAGCCCCCACCCAGACGAGTGGGCTACGCCCAATGGGCCGGGCCACCCCTTCATGGGCCAGGCCAGACCACTGCCCAACCCATCTGAGCTAGACTCGGACCGGGTTGGGTCGGTCCAACTGAGTCGGACCAGACCCGAACCCTTCTGGACCTAGTTACACCTTTTTGGGTACAAATTGTGATCTGGGTGTCTGATTGATGAACCGTCTGTGGCGCATAATCCTTGGGTCGAGATGTTACTTTTGGTAACTCGACTTGAGCTTTGGATAAAGTTTGTGTAAATTTGGGTTGGATCGAACGCAAATCCAACGGGCCCCTCAGAACTAAAAGGTTAATAACTTACCGACCAAGTGTCTGATTGACGCGCCATCTGTTGCATTCAGTTCCTTATGACGTGTTAGACCTTTGGGATACATCTTCGTGGGAATTCATGGTAGTTGAAGTATCTACCAATGTCTTGAGGAGAAGAACATCCCTGAATCAAGCATGCATAGTACGGGAACCCTATGGCTGGTTGTACTTGAAGAATCTTCAGATCCCATGTGGGTCATCTTCAGATCCTATGCGGGTCAATACTCAACGATCCTATGTGGGTCAGCATATACCAATCTTTTGTGGGTCGTCTCCAGATCCTATATGTGTCATCTTCAGATCCTGTGTGGGTCATCTTCAATCCTATGTGGTTCAAAAACAAGGCTTCTCGATGAATTAAGACGATCTATCAATCCTGCTAATCATATATACTTCCATACTTAAGTTATACCTGGAGTGAGCTAAGTCTTTACCTTTGTGGTACACTTCTGTGTGGTGATACCATTGTGGTATTCTTTTATGTGGAATTTCCTTTTTGGTACTTGCCTTTGGGGTGATACTTATGTGTTATTCTTCTATGAGGAATTACCTTTGTGGTACTTACCTTTGTGGTGTTACCTTCGTGGTATTTCTTCCTTAATGGAACAATTAAGCTTCTGGCTAGGGGTTTGGGCCTTGTGTTTCCTCATGAATGAGATGGGTGTACTTGATAACTTAGGTATATGTATGGGCATATACCTAAGTAGGTTTTACTATTGTTTTTTTTATTTTTAATTATGAGTTTGATATGTGGTTTACCATTTGTGGATTTCAAGAGACCTTAGGGGGTCCTGGGGTCCCTACGGAGTATTGTTATACTCACCCCTGCACCGTCTATACCTGAACCTTGTTGTGTATTGTGCAGATGATGAACAACGCTGACTGAGGAAGAGGGTATTGAGACTGGAGGATACTCGGAGGTGGACCATTAGACGAGGTGTACCACAATGACAACCGTTTGAGAGCTGTACCTACCCTTTAGGTAGGATCATTAGAGGGTGTTCACATGATCTATTTTAGTTTTACTTGTACATTCCAGTTGGGCTTGTATTCAGGCCCCATTTACTTACTGTACCCACCCTTTTACTATATAGTTTACCTTGTGCTTGTATCTTTGACTATGTGGTTTTTAGGTTAAAAAGGAAATGCCTTCCCAGTTTCAGGGATATTCCATTGCGGTGCTAGTCTCTAGCCCCTGAACTATAGAAGGCATGTTTGGGGTAGTCACGACACAGGACCTGGGGGACGGGTCATGACCGGATGGATAAAAGGAGTAATATTTTTTTTACCATAATCATAATAAAATTTCTGAATATATAGAAGATTGGATTTATTACATTAGTATGGAAATAAACTAGGAATAGAAATTATAAGAAAAGAAAACATTAATGAGTGGTTAAAACAATTACCTCTTCTTCGATGGGCTTCCATTGGATCTCCTCTTAGGAACACTAGGGGAAATATTTTTAGAATACCAAGATATCTAGGACATAGGTGATAATTTTTTGAGGATAAATGGGTATTATTTTTTCAAGATATAAGACTCAAATTGGTTTTAGGAAGTGAGGGAGGATGTTCCTTTTTATAAGATAGGTGAGGGGTGTTTTTGAGATCCTCAAAAATATTAATTTAATATAAATTAACTTTATATTAAAAATAGAAACAAAGTGAGTTATTTTGAAACTATAATGTATATGGGTCTAAATTACCCTAACCAACGTTTTTTTTCATGTTGATGTCTCATTAGTAACCTTATCTTTTGGAATTAACCCTTAGTTAAACAATTTGACTCTTGTCGTGACGACTAGTTATTTTACACTTTATGGTTAATATAATTATAATAAAAATCCAAATAGAAAAAAATGAATCATTGATGACATATTTAAACGTATTATAGTTATTTTTATAAATTTTTTATTTTTATAGATTTTTTATCATTTAATAAAATTGTATTTATCATAAAGTATCTTTTTTGTCAATTTTTTTACTATTCATTCTTTGTCTTTTTAAAAATATACTCACAACATGATAAAATATAACCAAAAGTTGTAATATATTAATAACATGTTTATATTATCTATAAATCTTTTGGATGTTACTATTTATATAAAAAAATATTTATTTTAATAATTTTAATATCATTTATTTGATATTTCCACTAATTAAACAATTATGACATCATTATTATAAAAGCAATTAATAAAATTATTCTTCTCTAAAGATTTAAAAATTTATCATGATAATGATAAATTTATTATCCTTAAAATTATTATTTATAGTAGAATTTATCTTTTTTATAACACTATATTGAAAATAATTTAATAATTAAGAGTATGAGTATGAAAATTTTAACTTATCTTCAAATAAAATATAATTAATGTTATATTCTCACCCATGTTGATTAAAAAACTTCTAATTTAAGCATAATATTTTTTTTAATAAAACCATTCATCCAATAAAATTAGGAAAATTTTATTATTTTCACCTTTAATTATTCAATTTACCCTTAACCGTGGTAAATAAATATTTACAAAAGTTATTATTCACAAAATCCAAAATAAAAAATAAGTTTATCCTATCATAATATAAATATAATACTGATTAAAAGTTTTTATTTCTATTTTTCCAAATTCAATTCACAGATGTGGCTAAATTAATTTTAACAGTAATCCGACATATGTGTCGAGAAGGCAGGTAAAAGGGACTTTCAAAAGTTCAAAAAGTTATTATATCTAATTTTAATATAAAAATGTTTCCAATGAATTAAATTGGATTAATATATGTATTGTTTATATATTTTTAATTTAAAAAAATTTATTATATAATTTATCATTAATAATTATGAAAATGCAGTTTTTAACTAAAATTCTGTATTTTCACTATTCATCAAAAAATGAAACTTCCTAGAAAATTAAAAATAATTCACTATAAGATAATTTCGATATTACAAATTAAAAAATGAAGTTTATTTTTCCATAAAAAATTCTATATATGTCAAAAATGTTATTTATAATGGGATTTCCATTAAAAGGTAGTAAACTTATCTTTTAACAAAATATATAGTTTTTATGCATAACATCAGATTTTTTCTTATATAATTGTCAAGGAAACACATAAGTTGAATGTTAAAATTATATGGAATATAAATAAATTTCATAATGTGGTTAATACTACTCATAATTACTATTTAAACATCTATTTTAGTTGAACATGGTAACCTTGAATTCAGTGTTGCATGCAACATAAGCTATGGAAGAGAATAACTTTAAAAAGCTATATACCATATAATATTAGGGTGTTTCATTATCCCCCCTTTAAATAAATCAATTCCTTGAAATTTTTGAGTTCCGATTTGATAACTAAGGTTTGACTATTCATAATACACTTATTAAAATCCCTTATTGGAATAAGGGTCAATAAAACTTCCACTTTAAAATAAAGAAAGAGAACTAATAAGGTCATCAAAGATTACATATTATAGGATTCAATGTTGGAAAATAGGGACATGGAAGAGAAAAATAACCATCATGTTGTGATGGAGAGTGATAGAGAAGATGGTAAGAAGAATGTTAATTATCACAAAGCTATAAATTTACGATGATCTAAGGGACCATTTTTTCATCGGAAAAGAAGTTACTAGGATAAATTTATTGGTTTCAAGATCTTTTTTCCCTATAGTTGAAGAATTTATTTACCTCTAAGAACATAAGGAAACATACATTATTGAAAATTATATTTTACTCCTTTATTTTTTATACAATATATTTTCATTTCATTTTGTATACTTGGAGATGGATAATCAAGATGATTTTTTTATTCCAGAAGCACTTATAATGAATCATATGGTCTATAAGTATTTACGTTATCATATAAATTATTACCAAATAAAATTATGTTAGTACATAGTATCCAATAAATCATAATTTAACCTTACACAACAATATACAATGTTCAACTTAATCTATTCCATAAATAGTTACCTTAAGATTCATTCAAAATACTTCTATACAAATTCAAATTCCAAACATTTAATAAAAGGATACCTAAATTTCCAAAACTAGATTCCCAAACGAACTATTAATATCACATAGAAAATATATAAATACCTTGATCTCCTTAAAACCAAAATTAAAAAATTAATACTTCATGATTCTTAAAAAATAAGTACTACAATACATTCCTTATATATTAAATCTTTATTAGAACCAGTACATCATTGATAAAATACCCAAATGACACAATTTATTGAATCCAAACCTAATCACATTAATTATTCCTCTTTGTCAATTATAGTAGCATAATATTGACCATAAACCATCATCCTCTATTGGATAATATTCCTTTGATGCATGAGGCATTTATTTGTGTAATGTCTCATATATTTATAGTTGAAGCATTTTACATTAGAAACCTTTTTCTTATCCTTGAAATCCTATTCTTGGTGGATGTTCTATCCACACTTGTATCAAACTCCCATTCCTTTTAAGCATGTAACAAGGTTATTATTTCCGCAATTATTACATGTTGGAAAATAATTCATTCCTTCTCCCTTTATCCATATTTTTCCATGTTTTCCTCTTATTCTCGTGCTTCCCCCCAAATACATAATACCCATGGTACTCTTTACCTATCCCATTATCACATGATACAATGTACTCATGACATAAGAATTATTTAGAGACTATTTCCCAAAAAAATATTGGATTAATACCATGAAATATATGATAATTTTTTCTCTCTAAATCACAATCATCAGTGAGGTTCACATTCCTTATACTAGGAACCACTTCAAAATGAATAAATATATTAGGTTAGATCATTTCATAATGTATAATCCAAAAAAATTTCATAATAATTAACATAAATTGAAAAATTTATGTGTATCTAGCCTCATAATCATAGACATGGTTTCTTTGGGAACATATTTACTTTTAAATCTCTCATAATGTTTTGTTATGAAAATGTGATTTATTCTAAACATATCCCATAAGAGTGGAAAACCAGGTATGCAGTAAGGCCCGTTGTCATGTATCAGGTTATGCCGAGTCAGGAACAATGCACCTTGTGAGAGTTGTTAGTCCATGGTACATCTATTCCATAACCATATCCACTTGTAATATCTAGATAGTGATTTATTTCTATAAAGACACACATAATATCCACCATATAAATTTTTTTATATTTTCTTATATACTTATCCTCAAATTATATATTTGGGTTATCTTACCTAAGCTGTGTTTTTTAAATCTGATTTCCATGTTTTGTACTAAATTTCATTTCATTCCAACTATAATTCCCATAACCTAGATTCCCAAAGCCTATGAACTATTTTATTATATTTTCATGATTAAAAGTAATTTAATCTCTAAGTACCAATCTATTTAATTATCTTGGAAAAATAGATACATACTTTAAATTCAAATTAGATTTTAAAAAAAAATACAAAAGATCTTTCTTCCATCATGCCATTAATCCACATTGTGTACCCCTATGTATCAAGCTCAAAACACATCTTTGTATCCTAGGGAAAATAAAACATAATAACGGGTTGAGATCTAATGCTCAATAAGGGTAAATAATTAAGATAAAGCTATCAAAAATAATCACAAACATTTAAGGAGATGTGTATAACCGAAACATAATATTGAGCATAATATTGAAAGAATAGATCAAATAATCCCATATAAACATTCATATATATATTATAATAGTCTAATAATCATATGAAATATCAATAAAAAATCTCATATTGATGTAATGCATGATGTTGGACGTCAGAACTATCAAGATCTATCCTCAATATAGTCGCTGTTAGGATCTATCCTTGAGATAATTAATGATTGTGGGTAGAAACCCATCTGATTTGTGTTAAGATCTATCCTCCTAATAATTTAAAATGTTTCAGAAACAAATATGAAGAGTTTTTCAAAAAAATATTTCATCTCATGATACCTACTGATGCATCGAGGGGTTATAACATGCCCCTCCCTTCACTTACTATGTCCAATTCATTCCTCATATGAAAATGGTGAAACATAAACATCATAAACATTCATACTGAGATACAATCATATGAAATTTAAATACATAAACCATAAACCATGAATATTATTAAAATATCATATCCATAATCAAACTGATCATAAATCCTTCAATAATATATGTTAGAAGTTATCATATGTGATCAACCTCAATCAATCATAATATCTAACAAATTATATTGACATAGATAAAAATACTCTAATAATATCCTTATAAATTTCATCAGAGGAATACCCCTTTTTTACTTGGAAATCATTTATTCAAAAGAAGTACATTTATAAAAGTAAACATTAAAAAAATATATTTTTAATCAATGTGTCCCATACCACTATGAAACATTTGAGAGATATTTTAAAATTAACATTTTAAAATATTAATATCCTTATAAATAAATTTTTAAAACCAATTTTGAAAACATAGACATGAATGATAATGATTTAGAAGAATAAATCTTAGAAGCATTTAAAACCATGTTTTTGTTAAAGAGTCACTTAAAAAACCCTTAAATGGAACCCTTAATAAAAAAATTGAATGAACATTAAAATATACATACAATGTCCTTTATAATCTTATTATATAAATATGTAAAATAATACCATGAATATTGTCATGGAGAGTAGATGTGATAATTAAATCTTTAAACATTACTGGTGTCCCATACCACTTTTAGCATTAAAATATTAACATCCATAAAGATTAAAAATTAATAAAATATGATAATAAACATATTAATGACATGAAATGTCAAAAGTTCTGTAAAAACACCTCATAAAAGAAGGTTGGTGTTGATAATATCAAACTATGACTCAATGAAAGGAGACTGATATGAAGTCCCTAACTACTTGAGTAACTTTGGAATCATGAGATCCATGATAGAATAAAATCAATTAGAAAAATATAATATCCTGAAATAAATGAAATTCATAATAAAACATTTAATAGGTCACTATATACACCACATAAGATAAACAAGTGGTGAATATGGAAATTATCTTAGAAATATAAAAAGTGAGATGAAATCCCCCTACCTTAGGTCTGATACTATCCATACATTTCCAAAACTCTAGTATAGCGGGTTTAAACATACAATTATCTTTTAAAAAAGTGTAATAATACTTATGATATCATATATGATACAGTTATTACTTTATATCACCGTCTTATAAACAACTTCCAAGTTAAAGAAACATTTTGGGTAATAACCATTTTATTTATCATAAGTGTTTTGACATGTTATTCATGATACTATTAAATATATCATTATTTAATTAATTAAATAATATCAAACATTATTTATATATCATATATACTAATTATATAAACATATATAAAAGATAGATATATGAAATGGAATACATTGTTCATGGAGACAATAGTTCGTATGTATGCATGGACACTGTTTCCATTTTCTTATCATATTGAATGGAAGAAGGTGAATGAAATATATTTATATATATTATTACAGTAGAATTATTTTTGTATTGTGTTTCATATTTATTCATTATATACATTTTTATAATCATTCTGTAATGGTAAATGTGGAAGTTGAATCGCATCACGCCATGGAGACGGTAAGCCCTACACACGCATGAGCGATAATATCATTACCTTAATGGTTAAGTGGAAAGTAATTTTATGATATATTAATTTTATAGAATCAATAGAATCTAATGTTTATTATTTATATCCATTATATTCATCATTATATCAATCCAAAAAATGTAGTGATGAAAAAGAGATTACACCACGGTGTCGAGATGGTAAGTCGCACGCACATACACATGGTGACATTGTTTTTTTAGGAGGGATAGAAGGAATTTCATTTTACAATAATCATAATAACAAATAAGCATATAGATTATACTAAATTTATTAATTTATTATGTGAAAATTATAGGAATATGAATTAGAAAAATAAAAAAACTTGATTTACCAGGTAAAATGATTACCTCTCCTTCGATGTACTTGTTTTTGAACTCATCTTAGGAACACTAGGGGTGTTTTTTTTAAGATAATGACATACATAATTGAGATATGAATTTTGGGAGGATAATGGTAATTATTTGGTCAATCTAGGAGGCTCATAGTAATGTGATTAAGTGAGGGTGGAGGTGCCTTTTTATAAGAGAGGTGAGGGGCATTTTTTTGAATCATTTAAAATATTAAATTAATTTCATATTAAAAAAGGATCAAAAGTGAGTTATTTGGAATATAATATGAGTAGGTGTCTAAATACTCCTAACCAATGTTTTTCATACAATTTTAGGACACATTATTAACATTATATTTCCCCTTTAACCATTTGTTAAACAATTTTACTCTTAGCATGATAGCTTGTCTTTTTTACTCTTTATGGTTAATATAATTAATAAAAAATTAAAAAAAAACCACAAATGGATCATTTATGAAGTATTTAACTTTATTATAGTCATTTTTATGAATTTTTTTTAGGAATTTTATATCATTTAATAAAATTTTATTTATTTTAAAGTATAATTTATGTCAATTATGATATAATTCATTCACGATCTTTTTAAAAATATCCTAACAACATGATAACATAAAAAAACACTTATAATATATATGTAATACTTCCATGTTATCTATAAATTTTTTCAAATTTATAAATTATTTGAAATTATATTGATTTTAAAACTTTTAATAGCATTTATTTGATATTTTGAGTAATTAATCAATCACTACATCATTATTATAGAATCCTTTAATTAAATTATTTATTCCACAAAAATTAAAAATAAATTATCATGTTGAAGATAATATAATTAAATTTAAAATTAATATTTATAGCCTTTTTTATCATATGTATAACCCTATATTAAAAATGATTAATTATTAAATGTATGAGTATGATATTTTTACCCAAAATATCTAGGAACTGGGAAAACCCATTCTTAAAAAATTAATAATGAAAAATAAAACAACAAAATAAGTTCAAGAATTACAATGGGGTTTATAAAGTTGAGAGTGAACAATTCTTCACATGTCATCATTCACCAGTGAGGTGAAATTGTCAAAAGCTCTGAAGGCCCACATTGTGCTTGCTTCAAGGACCACCCTCTTTGACTAAGTATCTTCGACCTAGTTGGACTCGCTATATTCATGCGAAACAAGAAAGTTAAGATGATTAAAACGATTAATAAAATCCTCCCAATGATGAAGGATATTCCTTGTGACATTCTTGGTTCTTTTTTTAATATTTTCACTGCATTTTCAGAATTATATTCAATCCATACGGCATGCCATTTATGATAAATAGAATGCTTAATTGTATAAACTATTAACCATATTCATCCTCATAAGTTATCCCAATTCCAATATAGTGATAAAATAATAATTAAACTACAAAATCATGGGTACTAAAGATACCTCCATAACCTAGTGGACATTAAATTCTTGAGTTAGTTCCATCAACATTAGCTTTGATCCACAATCTGATGGGAGGTATCCATCTCACTGATTTTAAGACCAAAGGTTTCTTAAGCCTACTTACAACTATAAAAAGACTAATAATTTTCAAGCCATCAGTCTCATTGTAAATATATCCAACCTAAATGTAAGAAACAATATTATAATCCCTATTAATTTCCTATGTTCCAACAGTGATAGAGGTGACCTTCTATTCAAATAACTTCACGTTTCATGCCCTCCGTATGGAGTCAAGAATAAAAGCTGTAGCTAACAACAACAGGTTCAGTACCTGATTTTTCTGTCTAGTGTTTCAAAGGAATTCAAGCTATTCAGTGAGAGAACAACTTATGTGTATGTTCAGAACAAAAAACTACCACGAATATTTCCAAAGTGATCTTGCATATGAACACTCAATGAAAATATGATGAATGCTATCTTTAGCACCAAGACAAAGTGGGTTAGATAAGGCCATGCACTACCCAAATATCCTCAGTTGACCCTATGTTGGTAATTCATTTTTCAATATTTTCTATATGAGAATGGATTTTTTAGGTTGAATATAATTGACCATGAATGAAGTAAGAAAATATGATATTCTAGTTGAATTATCTATCTTGATCTTGTAATATTTCTTGACAGTATATTTCCCATTGCATCTAGGCCTATACACCACAATGTCAACATCCATGAAGGTATGATTCTGAATCTCCATGAAAACCTGTAGGGTAATATATTCAAGAGTGCTATATTGAGTCTTAAATTCATAGATATTTATTTTCCTACTATCATAAGGGACATATAGCCTACTCTTAAGGGGATGATCAATCCAAAAAGTGTCATAATAGTTAAGATAAGAGTTCCTAGAATCCAACCATTTTATGTTCAGTATAATGTCATTGAAGGATCATTTAATAGATGGAAAAAATGAGGACCCATTATTATGGGGGAATCCATCAATCAACCAATCCTTGATCAGAATGTTATGAAATAAATGGAGGGGTTATAAATTGTTATCATGTTACATATAAATCTTCCAATCAAATCACCATTGGAAACCTTCAGATCTTTGATACCAAAACATCTTATTTCAATCGGTTTATTAAAATGTTTCCATTAAAAATTGTCCAATTTTGTTTCTTGTATAGATTCAGTCTAGATAATGTTCCTAATAAGGCCTTGTAGTTCCCTAATGATCCCTCTTATCCAAAAAAAAATAGATAAATAGTGAACAAACATTGATGTAATAATAGAATTAAAGAGGGAAAATCTATCAACATGAGAGATTTCATTCACTTTACAATTGGCTACTTGATTATTACTGATTACTATGATGAAATTCCCCTTAAATTTCCCCCAAAAAGTAGAGACAACAAGATAGATAAAAGGAAGGGAACCCTTCCTCACCATAAAATTATTTTCCACCTTTTTTCATAGAGGAATTACTTCACCAAATACAATAATAGATTTTCCCCAGCTGATGGATTGTCTGAAAACTTCCTCATAGTGATAAATGGGAGACTAAATATTGGAAATGGTTCTCTTTTAAGATTTTCAAAAGAGAGGGATATCATCTTCATAGAGTAAGTGTGAGGGAGTTAAGACATTCCTCCCACCCTTAATTTGTTTAATGAGGAAAACCTAATCAAGATCATCAATACACCTACTCTTGTAGTCCTTTGAAATCAAAAAGTAAGTCATGAGAGTGGATATCCTTGCCTAACTCTTCTAGTACATAGGAAGTACACCCTTGGGATCCCATTTATTAAAATGGACAATTGAGAAGATGAAATGAAGAAATTTATTAACCTCAAAAAGGTGTATGAAAACCCATATATACTAAGGATATTGAGTAAAAAATTCCATTTTAGGGTGTTGAAGGATTTAGAAATATAAATAATGACGGAATGGTTCCCCTATTTCACTTTAATCTTTATAATTTTGACACTCTCAGAGGTAGTAAATAGAAAATTCTGAATTCATCTTCCCAGGATGAAACCATATTGGTTTGGAGTGACAAGGTCCTTAATAATTACCCCTAATATGGACATAAGATTTTTAAGATGAATTTAGGAATTTTATTCCATGGGCCACTAATTTGAAGTTGTTGATATTTATCACATTGTCCTTCTTGGGAATAAACGAAATAAAATATGAATTGATACCCTAGGGAAGAAATAATGATCAAAAAATCCCTCACATAATTAACCGCATATTTCAAAGGATATCCTAGTAAAACATGAAAAACTAATTAGTGAATCCATTAGGTCCATCCACACATTCCATATTGAAGGAGAAATGGATTTTCATGATTTAATATGTGTTAAGTGTTTTGAATAGATCTTGATTTTTGATCTCATCAATGTAGGGGGAATATTTTTAATCATCTTTGATGTGATTTACAAACCATCATTTGAGTAAAGTCTACTAAAAAAATCAACCACTACTATAAAAAAATCATTTTCTGTAGTAGTACTGTAGTAGTGCAATTTAGCAGTACTGTAGCAGTGGTGGAACTGTAGCAGCGATGTCATTGTAGTGGCAGAGGGACTTTAGTAGGTACTGTAGTGGTAGCTGTACTACAACAGGTACTGTAGCAGCACAGGTACTGTAGCATTACTGTTCACTGAGGGGTCCTTTGGGCCAAAATATGGTCTTTCAAGCCTTGTGCTCTAGCCACATGGCCTTGGGCCTTCGGGCTATGTAATGGGTCTCCCTCAATCCAGTCAAAAGAGTTATTTGCTTTAAATAATAAATTGAGGCTTCAACCCCACCCTTAAACAAAAAATTATAACTAATGGAATGATTACCTAACTTAACCCATTTCTCCCTATAAAAGATATATAAAAATGGAGTTCTTATCTCATTAATTCAACCATTTAACATTCATGTGACCCCTACCTAGCTTTTCATGATTATTAGAAGATCAAATTTCTTTGTTTGAGCTTTCACTTCATCTATAGAAGGTATGTATTGATTTTGATCCCAATTTTTTATATTTGAAAGATATTCTTCAACACTCTAAATGTCAATATCCATATTAAAAAATGTGTTTTTTCTCTACTTAATTAGAATAATTTTGGTATTTTTTAGCTTCTCAACAAGTCACTGAATTGGGCTTCCATTTGTCACCAGCTTCCATGCCTCCAAAATTAATTCTCTACATCCAAAAAAGAAAACCCAACCCTTATTAAAATGTAATGGTTGAGGGGTTGAACATTAGATAGCGAATACCTCTATGATAATGGGATTATGATTAGAAAGATATTTGGGAAGAGTGTGTCTGAAAAGTCTAGTGAAAACACTTCTATCATCATTTTTTACAAAAAAACTATCATATTTTCTTTCTTGAATTATATTCTAGGTGAACCTGCTCCAAGTGAAATCAGCACTAGGAATTGAATCATCAGTCAAGTTTCATTGATCAATGTATTATGATAATTCACTCACTACTAATCTTTTGAATTTTTAGCCATTATTTTCCTATGGTGCAGGAATAGTAATCAAGTCACCCATCACCACCCACTTTGAGACAGTCTTCCTAGAGATCTCCTTAATCTCCCTCCAAATATCTCTTCTCCTAGTATAGTATTTCAAGGAAAACACAAAGGATACCTGAATGGTATTCCTAGATATATTTAAAGTGATAGTAAGAATTTTATTTTTATGGTTACATTTTACAATTTGGATACTTTTATTCTTGATTATACAAAGGTGAATCATGCCATTATTATAAAAGTCTTAAGAGACAAAGTGTTGTCCCATGGGGGACCACTTGAATGCTCTCCATTTTTAAAAAATAATCATGGGTTCTAAAATACCAATAATAGTTTTTTTGTTGGATGGAATGAAATTTCTAAGGTTTTTGGATGTTATTTGGTTCCCTAACCCTTAGAAATTACAATAGAAAAGCTTCAGTGTTTGAATTCCCTGACCCTAGTCATAGGGCCCTCATTTTGTACCATCTTAGCAAGGCCTTTTTCCTTTTTTTCTTTCTACCTTTTTCCCATCATGGGAGTGTGCCTCTATTGTTGATTTTTTGTGACCTAACAAAATTAAAGTATAATTTAACATTAATAATTATGAAAACGCGGTTTTTAACTAAAATTCCTTACTTTTTCACTATTCATAAAAAAATAAAACTTCTCAGAAAAATACAAAAAATTTACCCTAAGATAATTTTGATATTCTATATTCAATAATGAAGTTTATATTTTCATATAAAAATTCTAAATGTTTCAAAAATAACTTATAAAATTGGATTACAATTAAAAGGCTGTAAAATTCCCTTTTAACATAATATACTTTTTTATGTGTAAAATAAGATTTGTTCTTATATATTTGTAAAAATATAAGAATAATGATAAAATTATATGAAATAAACATAAATTTCATAATGTGGTAAATAATATTCATAACTTCTATTTAAATGGCTATTTTAGTAGATCATAGTACGCTCAAACCTAGTGTTGCAAGCAACACAAACAATCAAATAGAATAACATTAAAAAGGTACATACTATAAAATCACGGGGTGTTACAACATACACACACATATATACATGTACATATAGATACATCTACATATATTTTAAATTATATAATATGAATATAAAATATAAACTCAAATATGAAAAACATATTTAATTTAATATATTATATATTCATATAATGGTTTAAATAAAATATTAATATAGAATATTTAAATTAATTATAAACACATTATTTAAATAATTTCAATAAATATATTACGAATTTTTTTAATAATAATTACACATATATGTATATTGTTATGAAAATAATATTGCTAATATTTTTTTTATTAAAATTTATATAAATCATATTTATATATAATATTTAAATACTTATAATTATTTTAAGGTAAATATTTTTTAAAATATATAAATATGCGAATATAAAATAAATTATTCACCCTCTCCTATTGTTGAACGATTTATCATAAGTTTTTATAGGGGTTGGGTTTTCCTTAGTTATTACTAGGTTGGGACGATATATGATAGGGACAATTCAATTAGGTTTTCATATATGGTTTCTTCTTATTGGTGAATGAAACATATGGCCCAATTGAATGAAGTGATGGATAATGATTTGGTGAACAAATAATGATGTCTCTCACTTTCAGAAAATGATAAGGTAACCACTACTACGAAGAACGGTGATGATGGATTATTAATGTAGCGAATGCATGTCTTTAGTGTTGGTAAATTCATACCCAATCACCATTTTAATTTGTTTTCATTGAATAATATTCTATAAATTATCTGGTTCCTGTTGTATTGAGTGGAAATATGAGATACTGGATCAAGGATTTTGGTCTTTGATTTCATTAAAGAGAAAGATTAATAGAAGATTCATATAAGGAGGTATTAGTATTTTGTTAACCTTAATATATTAATGGAGGATCTAGATAATGAGGGATACATCATGAATATATCAGTCTATGGGTCACCATTTTAGATTTAACTTATGGTCATCCTTGTTTGGGGAGATCAGATTGCGTTCTTATGGATTGTGGGGATGACAATGGAACATTCATGGAATGGGATTGATCATACCCCTTTCTCTAGGGAACCCTTTTGATTATTATGGTTATAGTTGAAATTGACTTCCCTATTTTATGGGTTACATTCCATCTGTAATAAAACAAAATTATTTGAATATCAAGAGAATATAAAAAATGACTATGTTTTATTTCTTCTATGAACACATTGGACACTCAAAAAAGGATTGTGCTACCAATGTAGCATATTAAAAGGTAATATAATTATGAAATATTTACCTTGGTTTCATGAAAAAAATCATGGGTCATCCTTTTATTCATAGTTGAAATGAAGTAGGGATAGGGAAATATGTAAAAAGGCCCAAACAACATATATAGCTCTAGAATAAAATGAGGTGAAAATATTAGGGCCACAACATCATCTTATAGACCACAATTATTTTATGTTGCCAAAATAATTGATGAAGTCATCCCCACAAAATTTTTCCATTATTTCATGAAATACTCAAGTTGGCATAGATAATTCTCTTATAGTGATGATTATATCGCATACATGGCCACAATCATGGTTTTAGGGTATTTTCAAACCCACCTCCTTGTCAAAATCATCCCCCTACCCAATTGTAGTCATTCCCCCAACTGATTGACCGCCTATGAATTAATTTAATAAAGTTGAATACTTTCATGGAATTATAGTGAAAATCCCAAAAAACACCAAATGTGGTTTAGAATTATCAGAGGGACCCCTACTTTGACCCTCCTGAAATTGATCAATGTAATACAAATGAAGTTATGAGGCTTCAAGATTGGTGGAATTTCTTCAAGTGAGGTGAAATGTTTTGGGTGATGGATCTATTCTCAAATATTTTGTGGTGAAGGTAGGAATTAACAATCCCCTTATACTATAAAGTCAATTAATAGTTGGGACTCTCGTTCGATTTTCAACCCACACACAATTTGGATGATCTTATATAGGATCACTAAAACCAGTATTGATATTGTTTTCTTGACCAACGCAATGTTTAATAGGAAGGAATATTGTCTTGTGGTGACAATTGATCGATTTTAGGGTATCTCTCAGTTTCCCTTCAAGTCCATTTTGGGGCCTATTCATTCTTAAGGAGGATGCAGATATTTGAATTCATAATATTTCTCTTAGTCACTTTGTTGTTGTTATCTTTTTGTGGGATTCCCCTATATGGGTGTTTCATGGGATTATCTGGTTTTTCTGCCCAGAGTGGTAAATTCTTGGGAGCTTCTCCACTAGCAATGTAAAATATTCCTAGAACCCTTCACATTGGTGAGTATTTTAATGAAATCATGTTTGGTTATGAGAATGTAGGGGGTGATAACAGGTCATTATCAATGATGTAAAATTTTCTGTACGTTATCTAGAATACAGATCTAACATATTTGGGATACATATGAAACCTATATTCCTAATTTCATTTTAATTCTAAAGGGACCCAAATTGAAATACAGCTAGGTAGGTATCTTGTTTTGACTAATTGGGATAGTCCTTTTGACTCCATACATATTTCTCACCTCCCACATGCCTCATCTAACTATTCCGCAATCCACAATGATTTATATCATGCTGGTGGTAGACAGAAATAAGAGGGAACCTATATATTTGAATTTATATGGGCTTGATAGGAGGATTATAAGGAAGTTATACATTCATGGTTATTGTGGTACACTAATTTTATGTAAATAATATCCCCAGTGGACCCTAATATGAAGTAGTGGAGATTTGATAAATTCCACTAACCGGATTTTGAGTGAGAAAGTACTTAAAAGAGGTTAGATATTAAAAATATCCAAAACTAGTAAAAGACTACTGTTTTATGAGAAATAACATCCCTACCTAGATTTTATATGTGGATACAGACTCTGGAATGATTTTACCCAATTATAATAACCCCAAATAGAGTGTGAAAGGTATTAATTTTACAATATAATAGTGAATGAATAAAAGGCCTATCTACAAACCTAGTTTTATACTCCCCGGGGATATGATTTCAATAATTCAAATTCACATTATGAACCATAATTACTTATGAAAATTAGGACTATGGAATATACATTTTTTATATAGGTATACTAAAATAAAAAAAATAAAATGTTGAAATATTTAACATTTATATTATGTTTCTTCCAATATATATAAATAATAATAATGATTTATAATAAATAAAAATTGGGAACCCAATATTTATTGAAATGGTTAGATACATAACAGTGAAAAAATTTATAGTTATAATATGTAACTAGAAATTGATATGAAACTTGGAGATTATTTATCTTTATAATACATTCAATGTAAAAATCTTACAAGGATTAAATAAATTACTAATCAAGTGAAAGAGCCCATAAAAATTATATAACTACAGCTTAAAGATATTTTGTGGAATATTACCTATCATGTGAATGGTAATGATGATTGGGTACTCATATTTATATTGGTTAATAATCAATTCAATGATTAAATAATGGGTTTGTATATCTTTATTATTACTATTGATGTTCCATTGGATTTGGAATTTTCTCCATAAGAATTAATGATATAATGTCATGTCCTTAAGCTGTAATATCTCATGATGTTCCATCAATAATAGTTATTTTTTCATCACATACACAATAAAAAAATTCATATTCTCATTTATCACAGATAAATTCCTTTTATCATGGATAGTAATACACATAACATAGATTATACGGTGGAAAATTTTATGGATGAAGAAAATTTAGAACAAGAAGATGATGAGGGTGTTGAACTAAAACTGAATATAGAAGAAAATGATAGGCCCACCCAAATTAGGTTTTATTTAACTTTGAACCATTGTAAACTATTATAATAATTGTAAATAGAAGGAATGACATTCTTACCAAAATTTTAAAGGTCAACTATAACTGATATTACCTAACTTCCAATAAATACTTGTGGCATTATTTAAGTATTGGTTGATGATTTTTTTATATTGGATGAGACTTTTATTGAAAATAATTGATGAATATTTTGATAAAACAACATCAAAATGAAAGATAATATTTTTTATAGGGGAAGACCCAAAGAAGTACCTTTATATGGTTCAGTGTGAAAAAATTGATACAGATTTCTAGATAAATATTTGACACAGAATTGATAGAAATTTTCACTATTTTCATAATACTAAATTTACAACACATGTATGTTTGAACCTAATCCTATCATAGTTTCATGATAAGTGTATTTCACGCATACATTTTGAGTGTTTTAATATATTAATTTATGTTTATAATTAAATATTCTTTCCAATTTGTGAGATGATTGACTTGTTTTATGGTTTTTGGAAGGAAATAATGAATTTATAAAAAAGGAATGAAGGGGGCTGAATAATGGAGTTAAAAGACACTTCATGATGCTTCTCTTTGCTCGTGGTAGACATCATATTTTTGAGGATGTTTGAAGATGAAAAAATAGGAGTATAGTGATTACACGATGTGTAATCTCATTACACATCGTGAATTTATCAAGTGAAGCAAATCTATCTGGACAAGATATGGTGAGGTTACACAATGTGAAATTTAGTTACACATCATGATTCCTAATTTCATGTCATGAAAGGTTTGAAAATAATATATTTTCAAATGAGATTCACTCGAGATTTGTGTAGATTCAAAAATCACAGAGGGAACTCGGATAAGGATTACATGATGTGTAAAAACATTACACATCATGAAATTTGTCTATAACATATCATCTAATTTTTATAAATGGAGGAGCTTCCTGCTACTATAGGGGATTCAGATCCAGATTTACCAGAGACCAATGTTTGGAGTGAGATGTTGTGCCCTCCTCAAGTTCTTTCTTTATTTTGTTTATGCTTTATTTTATACCTCCCTCTAAACCTCTCATCGTAGAATGAAGGCATAATTCCACCTTATGATAGGGTAGTGTAATATAACGGGGAAGGTTCCATTGGATTTATTTCATTTATTCAGGTATTTGGTTTTTATAATTTCTATCTTCAACTTCCAATCCCTTTCTTTTTCATTTTTCATGACCAATGATAATTGAAATTAGAAGAAACCTTAAAATTGAGAAACTAAAAACCCTAAAGAAAGCATGAACATTTTCAAATTTAGGGGAATCAGCTTTAAAAATGGTATCAAGACAAACTTGATTCAGCAACACCCTAAATTACCAGACCAGGGGTAATAGGGAATTTCTAAGTTAAACAGGGGATTCCATGACCATTGGATCATTCTCTTCTAGAATTAAAAACTGAGCATGAAATAAACAACCTATTTTATTCAATCTAATTGCACCAAAGACCTATATTACAAAACCCATACATGTTTTAAAAATCTATTTTCAAACCAAAACAATTTTCTATTCATTTTCTAAAATTCAATCAAACCAAATTTTTCTCACCATTTTCTTCAAATAAAATAAAATTAAATATTTTAAAAAATTAAATAAACCAATTAACCATCCCTATGGATAGATCTTGGCCTACTTCTTTACTAAATTTTAATTAATTGAGTATCATAGTTGTGTTTTTATAAAAAAATATTTGCATAGACCTATAGGGAATTAATGACACATCATGAGGCTATCAAACTGGTTTCATTGCTGGGGTAGTTTTTTTAGTTTTTAGGATTTAAAATTTAAATTTATTTATTTTTATTTCAATATCTCTTGTTACGCTGGGTATTTTTTTCCATAATTCTCAGATAGAAATATTTCATACACAATTTCAAAACTTTTGTAGGGTGTAAATAAATCATCGAGTCCCCACTCCATTCTGAACCAAGCCCAAAGATCAAAGTAACTACAATCATGGATGAAATATTAAAAAACCAACTTTCGTAGGATATTAAAAGAGATCATAGAATTAGAATGCTCACAAAATACAGGTGTCCATCAAACACAGGATTTCAACCAAGCATAATAGCACCCCCGTCACTGCAAACAACTTCAAAATGAAGCCACCAATCATTTCGGTGATCTCAAATAGTGTGAAATTCACCATACTTATACATGAAGATACAAAAAAATATTTGGGACATTTTCTCATGATCTATGATACATTTCAATTCCATAACATTTTAAGCGATGTAGTAAGACTCCATATTTTCTAATTTTCCTTACGCGATTGAGCTCAAGATTGGATTCAAATCTTTCTAGCACATTATATCACAACATGGGAGGAGTTTCCTAAAAACTTCTTCACCCAATTATTTCCAACTTCTAAGGTAATGGATATATGGATAAACATTCTAATCTTTTTTCAATTTGAAGACGAATCTTTCTATTCTATGTAGGAATGATATAAAAAAGGACTAGAAAGTTTCCCCAATAAGGAATATAGATTTAGATACTTATCCAAAATTTCAATAACGGGTTTTTATCAAGATACATATCAATTCTTGATATTGTAGCTAGTGTATCCCTAATGAAGAAGTCATCTAAATCAAGCTACATCCTTCTGGATGAAATTGAGAGCAATACTTTCTAGTGGAAAAGGTAAATAATTAAATGAAAAGGTATTCATGAAATCAACAATATTGATTTTAGGGAAACAAAATATAGAGTATGTAACCATAAATATGTGAATCATGATAGGATAACAACAAAAACCCCAAGGTACATGTATAGTATATGAAAATTTTGTTGATTACAATCAGGGTAATCAATTTCAGGGTTTGATAACACAAAAAAATAACAAGGGAGAAGATTTTAACAGAGAAAACAAGGGTTCCAACAAAAATAACCAAAACGGACTACACTGACAAGCTAGATCCATGCACAGGAAGAGACACTAAAAACATTCATGGCCGCTTATGGCATTGTATTCAAAGAAATCAAATAAGAATCATCAAACCAAAAGGCTGCATTAAGGAATCTTGAGTCTCAAGTTGGCCCAATTACTGATCATCATAGAGAGATAACCAAAGGAATACTACTAGGATTCCTTGAAGTACACCCACATAAAGATTTGAATGTTATACAACTAAGAAGTTGGAACAAAACAAAATAACGTGGTATAGATTTTTTAGGGCAACAACCAATTCAAGATAGAGAAGAGGGATCCAACAAAGAACGAATTTATTAAGAAGAAGAAGAAGAACCACCTATGTACAAGAAAATAATGCCTTTTCTAGAATGAATGGATCATGTTAAGAACAAAATTCAGAGATGTAAATTCCTAGAACACTTTATAAAATTGCATATTAATATACTTTTTTAGAGGCTCTTGTAAATATGACAACATATTCAAAATTCATGAAGTATATGTTAAAAAACAAGAGAAATTTGGAATATATTGGAACCATTACACTCACATTGGAGTGTTCAGTAGTGGTATCAAATTACCTACCCTAGAAGTAAAGAGTTCGAGGTAGCTTTTCAATCCCTTTATGTATTGGAGCTAACAAATGTGGAAATGATTTGTATGACTTAGGTGAATGTGTCAATATTATTTCATACTAAACTTTCAAATGTTTGGGATTGGATGGACTGAAGCCTATAAGAGTACCTCTTTAATTAGTAGATTCAATAGTGAAATCCCATAGAAGATTAATTAATGATATACTAATTAGGGCTGATAAATTCAACATCCCCATCGACTTCGTAGTATTTGATATGGAAAATATGTGAAATTCACTCATTCTCAGAAGGGAATTTTTAGCCATAGGGTGTGCACTAATCGATGTTCAAAATGTAGAAATCTCTTAATGATTTGGAAGTGATCATGTAAGTTTCAACATCTACCCGGCAATGAAGAACTATGGTCTGAAAGAGGAAAATGATTTTATAGAATAAAATACACTAGAAGCTGTAGATGTTTCTAAAATTGAAGAGGTACATGAGTTCTATGAGGTCATAAAAGAGGGTCCCCAACTGAAGAAGAAAGATAAGTTGGATAACTAGACCGCTAACACTAGAGGAGTGATCGACACCATAACATTTTAGAAAGGACAATAGGTGTGGATGGTGTATGAACTACCATTTAGATTATTAGGATTTAGGAATAAATGGTTGGTTGGACCAATGGTGATACCTAAAGTACTACCATATATAAGAATTTATCTTTCTGGAGAAGAAGGATAGGGGTTGTCCTATGTGGATAGGACATAACTGAGACCATTTATGGACCCTAAAGAGGTACAATATTTTCAATCATATGTTACATGAGTTGAAGATGAATGAGGTAAGGCAGAGCCAACGAAGGTAAACAAATTTTCTTCATTGGAGGAAACCCAATTTTTTTTGTTTTTATTTATTTATTTTCAATTTTTATAGTCGTGCATTCCCTCGCTCCAAATATTTCAAAATTCATTGCTAATTTCATGTTCTTTGAATTGTTAATTTTTAATTTTTAGGACCATAAATTCTCAATCCATAAGAAACATATAAAAGGAAGAGATACTATAAGACCATTTAACATCGTAAAGTTAAATTACACATCATGAATCTGGATTAGGAAGTACTTTCACAACTGAATTAAAAACATCAGTTTCCAAGGAGAGTAAGAGTTTCGGTTTTTTAAAATTTCTATTGTGTTCCCCATATTTTAATTATTTAGAGATTTAATTTTTAATTTCATGCCCACCTCTGATTCACGATTTAATAAATTTAACAAGGATACATAAATGTCCTTGTCTAATTATCATTCCATGAATTTTAATTTTTTTCCAATAAATTTGAAAGAGAAAAATTGTGGAAGGAATTAGTAGAGATAACTATGTACATTTGGATTTGAAAACTCATGATTTTGAGAGCATATTTATCATTGTAAATGGATTTTTTATAATATTTAGCAATAAATTTAATTTATGATATTTTCATTAATTGACTTAATTATTCATATTAATTTCCATGAGTAATTGTCCCAACCATTCATATCCTTCTTGATACAACCATTGAGCCCAAAATTTTCCATTCTTTTTTTTCGTATATTTCTTGAGAAACTGAGGCATGCTTTCATCTAAAACGTTCTTTTCATCTTATTGAATCTATGAATGAACATAATCAATTTTAAAATTATTGAGACATTATTTTTTATTAAACCCTTATCTTGAGACCCACCTTGAATTAATCCATTTTTATACCTGTAGAATCCATGAATAGCCTTATTAAAAAATTAAACATGTTACAAGAGTATATTATCCATTCCTATATTCCTCTAAATGTTTATCATGTTTTTTAAAAGAATAAGTGTGTGGGGGAAATTTTAGTGTGTAATAGGATATACTACATTATGGCTATTTTGTTGGGGGAATTTTTATTATGATTTGGGGGAGAGGTCATGTATGTTTCTTTGTTTTTTATTATTCAACTCTCCTCTATAATCAAATGATGGAAAAAATTGGGTTGTGTCTTAGGAGGATAAAAAATCACCATTTTTCAAACCGATGATATTTTGATCATATGTGGTTAGGGGGAGGATGTGAGATCGATCCTAAGAATATCATTCTAAAAATCAATAAATAGAAAATAAAAAAAAGAGATAGAGAGGATTATTTATTCATTATAATTACATGTGACATGAGACCACTCTGATAATTTTTGGAAAGAGAGGAATGAAATCTATGAAGGGAGATTTGTATTGAGATATTTTTTATTATCATGAAATGTACATCAGAGTTGAACCTTCTATTTGAGACTTATTTGTTTATATCATTTACCAACATTCCCTTAGTGTTAGAGTCCATTTAACCTTATCGGTGAATCCCTCATGATTAACTGTGATTTTGTCTTTACGTGGTGGAGATATTATATTCCTTTCAAGCCTATGGTTTGTTACATGTTTTTGAGGTATGTGATGAACTCTATTTATTTGTACAGTGATAATGAGTGGAAAGTTTGAAGTGAGGTAAATTGCAAGTGTCATGCATATTGATAATGAATTGAAAAATGAAAATGGATGACTGAAGAAGGGTGGGTATTTCAAAAGAGAGAATGCAAAATAAAAGGTTGATTTGTATTCATTGAAAAGTGAGGTGTTGATTATTTTTATTTATGTGATGCTCAAACATTTAATTTTCTATTTGATCTATTTCTTTTGTTGAAATTGAATTTGAAGCATGGTAAGGTGAATTTCCGTTGTAGTATGTTGAGATTCCATCCTTAAGAAAAATTATAAATCAAGTGTGGGGGTATTTGATAAGTGTATTTCAGGCACATATTTTTTGGTATTATAATATGTTGATTTGTGTTTTTAAATGAATATTCTTGCCAAATGTTGGACAATTTAACCTATTTTTTATTTTGTGGTAGGATTGAATTAATTTATAAAAAATAATGAAAAGAGGAATATTTTGGAGAAAACAGACACTTTTCAACGTGAGTGAAGCAAAGCAATGTGAGACTGGATTTTTGGGGATGATCATAAAGAACTTATAAGGATAATAACTAAATAACCATTGTGAAATGAGATCCAGAGTAAACAAATTAATTACATGTCGTGAAACATTATTACATGACTTGCTGTTTTATTTCATATCATGCCATATACCGTGAAGAAATTTCATGAAATTTGAAGTCATGAAGCCATTAAATGATGCGATTCATAATTACAAATTGTGAGTCCCAAATACAGGTTGTGAAATGAGTCAAAATACTAGATCTTAGAATGAAATTCATGCGAGATTCACACAGATTCGAAATTTTAGGCAGAAAAATCAGATCGAGATTTCACAACATGTAACCAAATTACACATCATGTAATTTTTTGGGATTAATTTTAATTGAAACCTTGTGGTGCCTATAAAAAGAGCACTAGGATATATCTGTTGGGACATTTAGATCTTGATCCCCTAGAGACCAATGCTTGGAGCAAGATGTTGTTCCCTCCCCGAGTTCTTTCTTTCTTTTCTTTATGCTTTATTTTCTACTTCCCTAAAAACATCTCATTTATAGAATGAGGGGGTAAAATTACCTTATACTAGTGTAATTTAATTTAAGGGGGAAGGTCCTATTGATTTTATTTCATTTATTCATGTATTCGGTTTTCATAATTTCTTTATTCAACTTCCAATCCATTTCTTTTTAATTTATCCTAACCCTTGATAATTGAAACTAGAAGAAAACTTAAAATTGTACAATAGAAAACCCTAAAAAAGGAATGAACATTGTTAAATTTAGGGTAAATCAAGTTTAAATATGGTAACAAGACAAACTTGATTCAATAATGACCTACATTTCTAGACCAAGGGAAATAGGGATTTGTCATGTCAAGGAGAGGATTCAATGTCCATTAGATCTTTCTCATCTCGATTCCAACACCTAGCATGAATTAAGAAACATATTTTATTCAATCTAATTTCACTTTATCCCTTATATTATAAAACTCTAACACGCTTTAAAAATCTATTTTTAAACCAAACCAATATTCTATTCTTTTCTTAATTTATTGGTTTTCTAAAATTCAATCAAACCAATATTTTCTCACCAATTTCTTCAAATCCAATAAAATTAAATATTTATAAAAACTAAATAAACTAATTCACCATCCCTATGGATTGATCTTGACCTAATAATTTACTAAATCTTAATTAATTGTGTATCACAATTATGTTTTTATAAATTTGTTTTTTATAGACATATAGGGAATTAATGATGCCCATGGGGATATCATATAAATATTTTTAGATGAATAATTCATTTAAAATATTATTATAGATATGATAAGATCATGTAAATTTATTCCTATCATTATGGGGCAGTGAGAATGATTCAGGATTTCTTGTATCAAATGTATCACTAAAAGGCGTGGGAAAAATGATAAAAGGTTATTGTAAAAGTTTATGGTCACCCTAATGACTCTTATTGATTTTTAGAACAATTTAAGGAGATATAATGCCACAATAATCATGTTATTTATCATTGAAATACTATTAAATTTTCTAAATAAAAAAACAAATTTGATTGGTAAAAGGTATTATTTGATTGATTGTTTTGGTGATTTTCACCGGGTTTGGATTATTTTAGAAATTATCAGAAGTTTAAGAAATTTTTTGGAACATTTATGCATGGAAATAATACTAGAATTTAATTTATTTACTCCAAAAATATGTTACTTGATCCCCAATACCTTTGGGTTTTTTGATTGTCGAGAAGGAAAATATCTCATATTTGACCTAGTAATTAGCATCCCTTAGAGAGTTTGTGATTGATATAAAATATATTTTCCTTATTTCAGTTCATTATTGAGAAATCAAGGATGTAATATGCATGATTTTATTTCTTGGAGACCAACAACTTCCCATCATCGATACCATACTCAACACATCGCACGATATTTGAGAATGAAGTTAAAATAAGTTTCCATGATGAAACAATCATAAACATTGGTATAAATATCTTTTTTTTTTGAAAAATAGTTATCATAGTAATTGACATAAGTTTTTTGATTACTTATTGTTTGGTAGTATACAAGAATAAAAACTAAGGGATGGAGGAATGAATTAAAGACATCCACAGAGATAATTAAAAAGTTTATGTTTTCAAGATGAAACATCCTAAGGATAAATAGTTACAGGTGTATGATGATTGGAGGTGATATGAAAATTTGACAAACAAATATGTAGAATGTGTAAATATTGTTTTCAAGGGAGGTTTAAAACTACACATAATTTGTAATTATTAATATTAGATTATATTCTAATTAAAGGAACCAAAATTATAATATAATATTAAAATAATTCTTCAAATTTAAATTATTGGTTAATTATATGAAAACCCTCATTTTATTACAAACTTAAAATTGATTTATTATATAAACTATTCCCTTGATACATCATGGATGATCGAGAGGTCTATTGTCTTTGGGGCTTAGGATCATTACATAACAACTTAAAACATGAAATACAACATCTTTATTGGAACTTCCTTTACATGACAACTACATTCCCCGTACTTAGCATTGCATGGGATAACCTGAGGACATGCATAAGAATAGGGGTGAGCTATAAAGACCAGTAAGGGAATAAACATGGAATACATGAGGAGTACAATACATGTTAGACAATAGGTATATCAATAGAGCACAAGAGAAACATGAACATAAAGGTATGGTAAAGCATGATAATCATAACATGGAAATGTGGTAACAACACTTAACATGAAATTAGCATGAGCCAAGGCTCATTGCACATGGAGCATGATTAAATCCTCATTGCACATGAAGCACGAGTAAACCCTCATTTCACTTTAATTACCAGGATTCAATACTCATTGAACATGACATATCATGATACTATACTTTACCCAATGCTTTGGAGCGCTATAAGGGCACACCCTTCTTAAACATTTCATTTCATGCATAAGTGTGCCACATGGATCATAAAACATGGCTTCATAAAACATAATCATTTATTCCGTGATAAAGGAATGTGTAATTCATACATGAGACTTTATAATCAATAATTAAATGCGCATAAAGGTGAATAATCTTGATGGAGAAATTGGCATGGTATTCACTACACAATGACATTGTCTTAGAAAATCGGTGTGATTTCGGCAGCGTAATAACGTGAAATAAGAATTCATAAAAACAGTTGATGAGAGAGAAAGGGTTTCCTCATCATATTTACATGTAATGGACAGTAAGGAGGTCATATAGATACATGTAACATCAATTGTAATGGAATTTAGATTCATGATACAAAAGTATTTCTTGAATGTAAATTAGGAGAGAGAAGTTCCTTTCAGAATTTTGGCATAGTAATGGGTGTACATGGGAGGCATTTAGTGAGAGAGAAAAGGTTATACCATCATTCAAACATAAATAGGGAAGTATTAGGGAGGTGCAAAACCATACCCAAACATTCATGATTGAAATTAAATGGAAAAAACAACTTAACAAAAATTGGACAAAAAAGAGAAAGGAAGAAAAAACCCTTACTTGGAAGTGTGATTCCAAAGGCTTAAGAGATGCTTGAGAGAGGATTATTGGGAGCTTGGGGAACCTTGGGAGGATTCTATAGAGAGTAGGGCAGAGGTTTGAAAAACTCCAAAGGAATTTATTGAGGAGGAAGTGAGAGCTTGGGTGGGTTTATATAGGAAAGGTGAGTGAATTCTTTATTATTTAGGTTTGAGACCCCTTACATTAAACTAATCCCAACCACAAATAAGCAAATGAGTTTTTCCTATTTTTTGTGGAAAAGGGAAGAGGATAACAATATTTTATAAGGAAAAAGTCCTAACTTCTTAAAACAATTGGGTTGCTTAAGTGGAGGTGAGTCACACTTCCATGAAAAATAATTTAAAAAGACAAGATGTTTAATAAGTCTTGAGGGGTCCATTAACGCTTTGAAAAGTAAGTCAAAAAAACCCAAAATCAAATTATTGTAATTGTAAAACATATCTTGGCCGAAAATAAAGCTTATAGTATTTTATTACATCACTATTGGGTCAGTATGATGTCATAAAACACATTATATATTTAAATGGTATTTAATTTTTACCCAAAAATTTGACTGTCTCAGAAAATTATGCAAAATTCAACGTTGGATAATTTTGATCTCCTGATTCGATAAATATCATTTATTTTATATAAATAATTTTCTAAATATGTTAATTTTCACTTTTAAAATAAAAACCGACATTTATGGAAAATTCTGCGATTTTGACAGAAATGGATTTCAAACCTTTATAAAAATTATAATGGCATTCATAAAATTATATGATCATTTATATATAATAAAATTAATTTAATAATAATAATAAAATATTATTAAAATATTATTTAATTCAAAAATACCTTAAAATTGTTTTCTTAATTAAATAATAACTAAAAACACTATTTGTACTTTAAAAACTATTTTCAATGTATCAATAATGAAAAGATGGTATATTCATTATTATATAAAAAAATATACATGAACATATTACTAGAGATTTGATACATAACCCCATAAAACATCTGTATAAGACCTAAGGGTAAGGTGTGCGATGGTGACAGACTCTTGGGGTGGCTCAGATAACATCGCTCGAGTGGTAATCTCTATCAACTTCAACTTTTCCCGTAGACGGTCCCATTCGAGCTTCACATGATGAAGCTCAGCTTGTGCTTGGTCAAGAGCGAAGCCCAAGGATGCCACCTCTTTTCAGAGCTCCAACAAATGGGCTTCGTATGGAGAAATTCTACTAGATGAGGACATCACTTACTTTGTCTGAGTAAACTGGGTTCGTTAAAGCCTTATATTTATACTAATCATGTGATCACTGTTCAATGTCTTTAAAAGTAACGATCACAATTCTTAACATAAAACCAAATAATTTGACATTTTATATATACATTTTACATAAAGAGACATTTAATTATATCAAGAGGGATTTCCATTAATGAAACTTCGGGTCATTACATATTACTAGAGTCCTTATAAGAAACTATAATGTATCATGTGGATTGTGGAAATTAGGTTGATGTGGTTCTAGATAGAGTGTTGAGATATGGTCTCTATTTCTATTGTGACATTAATATAGATATTCATGAGGCTATATATTCTCTTGTCCATTCATTTGTCCATACAAATCATGGATTTTACATCACTGAGTGCCATGATCATATGAATGGGTTCAGTAGTCATGTGATTATGCTTATACTAGAGAAGCATTACTATGATTGCAGTAACATTCTTGTATTATGTTACGCTTGCACACATTTGATCATAGCATGTTATCATGTGCGTTTATCTTGGGAGCAATTTGTTGATCTGGAGACTAGAGAGTAGTAACTACTGCTATAATTCTCTATGGATGCATGTTGGGGAGTATAAGAATATTGGTGTATTTGTTTAAATTAACATTCTTCTAACAAACATGAATTGGCTATAGGAAATATGGAGGCCAAATCTGAACCCTATTGGAAATGACATGGATAAACCAGTTAGTTGGCACCTACACAATGGTGTAGATTATATAACTATGAAGGTCACATATGAACATGATTCTATAGTTGTATATGTATGTAATCTAGTAGTTAAAATTATTTACAAAGTCTATCAATTAATATTAATGTTTTTAATTTTAATTAATGTTATAAGGCCCCAGCCTTAAACCTTACTTAATATTTAATTAAATGAATAATTCACATTGATGATATTTTCAGGTTTACAGTTTTAGAGAATTAGAACATAACTATTACATCACAAAATATTACAAAGTAGACACTTCTACTAAGTTTCAATAAAAAAACTCTTAAAAAGAAACATGTCTAGTTCCCTGTTTTATATAGCATGACATTCCCTTGATCCCATCCTTGACCTTATTCCACATCAAGTCTTGTGAAAAACATTTCAAAAAAAACTTGGGGTGAGCATAAAAAGCTCAGTAAGGGATACACAAGGAATGAAAACTGTTAGTTTTTCAAACATCAAATAAACCATGAATAATCTATCAAAGTAATTCCTTCACCTTCATGAAGTAGTAAAAACTCTTCACTGAATAAAGTATCATTACATACCTTTTTGTAACCAAAGGATTACCATAAAACCCATAAAAAGAACACATAACATATATAAAGGTAACTTGGGACATAAACATACTTAAGTGGAATAACCATACGGTCGACTTCCACACATATCACTTAATGGAATAGCCATACGGCCAATTTCCATACATACTTAATGGAATAGCCATACGGCCGACTTCCATACCCAATGCATTGGAGGTTATAATGTAACCACCCATCCTGGTATTCACGGAACCACTCGTCCTATGGTTTATAACGTAACCACTCGTTAAAATGTCCAAGTACCAATATAAAATCATAAAACATAAAACCAATATAAAGGAATGATTACATTTCCACATTTCAATCACAATATATCATAAATATATTGACATAATATAATCCTTTATCAAAACCATTTTCAATACCAAAATACATAATAGAGTATATGGTATTTATTTTATCCTAAAAACATTACGTCTTGTTGAGGAAGCCAAAGACCAAATAATACTCGCGGTGGCGGAAAAGGTCGTTGTTGCCGCGTACGTTAAAAGAAACATTCATTTTTTCGTTTTGTAAAATGCTTCGTAGAAAAAGATTCCTTTTGTATAAAAGTAAAAGTCAAAGGGGTTTATACACCGTATAAAAGAATGTTGTGTATAAAACGAAATATGCCTCAATGAAAGGAGATTGAGACGAAGTCCCTTACCTCGGGTCCGAATTGACTCGATCGTTCTTTAATGTCCTGAATAATAAACTTGATTAAGAACCTTTTTATAGTTCATTATTCCTTTTATATCACTTATTGCCATTATGTAACCATTTAAGTTAAAAATGTTTGTTTTGTTGATATTTGGTTCTTAAGTCGAAAGTGGACTTCTTACAATTACATGTTGTTCGTGTGGTATAAGGTTATTTATATCCAGAATGACATTCCTGATTTTGATATCATATATATCATATATATCCAGCATATAGATGTATTTATAATATTACATATTCATTTAGAGGTAAGAAATGAAATGCACTGTTCATGGAGACGGTAAGCCATACGTACGCATGAACGCTACTTCCATTTCTATTTCGTATTTTCTGGAATGGATTCATAATGATATAAGATTATATTATAATTCCATTATAATAACATATATAATATCATTAAATTTATCCTTTACACCTCCCACATTTGGTATTAACGAATCAAATCACTTTCAGGGGGCGGTAGTCCGCACTTCCTAAAATGAAGATATCGTGTTTACCCATAATGGAAACAATAGTTGTATGATATAAATGAAAAATACAGAAGCTTAAGGAAAGAATAATCATATTATATATCATATATAAAAATAGTGACATCATAATGGCCACCTTTGAAGGTGTTAAATGAGTATTGAACAATCATCGTTTCGGGAGGCAGAATTTCTCCATCCACGGAAACCATATGTTCTTTAACCATTTGATGTAGTTGTGTGAGAGTTTAGCTCGAATAAATCTTATAAAAAAATCCTAGTATATTGAAGATACTGGTGTTGTTACAAAATAATTAAATAAAAAGAGTTTACGGGGTTGGATAAGCAAAATAAAACAAATGAACAGGAGAGATTGAATTACCTTTAAAAGTGTAACTCCTTTTGATTTGAGCCTAAAGGCTTCCTTTGAAAGGATTATTCCCAAAGGGAATCATCTAGGATGAGGAGAGGGATGTGGAGAGAGTAAATGGGAAGGTTATGGCCGAGCCAAAGGCTTGAGGAGTGTGTGAAATGAGGTAGAGGTGTGGGCCTTTTATAAGAGGAGAGGAGGGGCACTCTTGGAAAGTAAAGATAAGTTACTTTATTTTAAAACGATTTTCGGATTAAAAAGGTCCCACATTGAAATAATTCGAGGATAAGGTGATAAGGGTTCGAAATACACTCATCCAATTGGTTTTGGCCATGTTTAGGTTTTAGATTTTACATTAACTTTCCATTTTATTTAAATCGTTAAATAATGAGGTCATCGCTGCATCATCATAATGTCATAAATAATTTTATTTATATAATGTCTAAAAATTATTAAAAAAATACTATGAAGTATTAAATCTTTTTATCGTTCCAATAAATATTTATAATCAAAAATATTATCTTTATAACCCCATGTAAAAATTGTTTTCGTAAAACATATTATGTTTGTGTCATTTTTACTTTTACATTAAATAAAAAGTTATTTATGTCATTTCCCAACCAAAGTGGCTCCATGGGGTCCCCAAGTTGACCCAGGGCTTGTCTTGGTCGACCATGACACAACCAATGAGGGTAGGACATGTGTCTAGGTCATTTTATATTATTAAAGCAATTTTTTTACCTTAAACTACAGTAATTACCACTAATCGCGATTAAAAACATAATAAGTTACTATTCACCAAAAAAATTATTATAATCTCATTGAACCACATTTTAATTCTTAATGAAAACCATGTATGTCGGATTTTTGAAATTCAAAACACAATGATGGAAAAATTTCATTTAAACGGATAATCAGTCTTTATAAGTACCACTTAGTGGTTTCACTATTCATCCAAAATTGAAGTTTTTCAGAAAATTACCAAAAATTCACCCTAAGCTATATTTGATATTCCGAATTCAAAAATGAAGTCTATTTTACAAAATTCAAAACATACAAGTCACATCAATTAATTTAATAATTAATTCCCGCTGTCAGAGCAAATAGCTTGTTTTTATGAAACAATAAGTATCAAAAGATTGACACCAGTTTAAGTCCAATTTCAAAGTGAAATTGATTCCAATGAACACCATTGGATTAAATGGTAAAAATATATTCATATTAAACATTAAGACCAATTCAAAAGATAATCTAATCATATAAATAAATTAGATTAATAAGCAATTTTGATGTAAAATGCAGTATTTTTCACTATTCATTAAAAAATGATCATTGTCAGAAAAATACCAAAAATTCACACAAAGTAAATTTTGATGTCCCAATACAATAGAATATGTTTATTTTGACAATAAAAGCTTATAAAATTGTCAAAAGATAGATTTAAAAATGGGTTTCCATCAAAATCCAGTAAAACAATCTTTTAAAAATATTAGTGTATTCCATGCTTAAGATTGGATTTATTTTCGTTTTAAGCCTCTAAAACACTATCTGATTCATTAATATACATAGATAAAAATATATATTATTCATTACTTACTTGGGCTGTTACATCCTTCCCCCCTTTAGAAAATTGCATCCCCGCAATTTATTTACTTATCAAATAAATGGGGGTACTTATCCCTCATTGCATTTTCATATTCCCATGTCGCCTCTTCAATCATGTGGTTTTTCCACAAAACCTTTACCTGGTGAATCACCTTATTTTGTAACACTTGCTCCCTGTGGTCAAGAATCTAGACCGGTTGTTCCTCATAAGATAGGTTCTCTTCCTGCTGAACTACCTCTGGACTCAAAACATGAGATGGATCTAGCATATACTTCCTCAACATCGAAACATGAAAAACATTGTGTACCTGAGATAAACTTGGGGGTAAAGCCACTCGGTAAGCAACTGATCCAACTCTCTCCAGAATTTCATATGGTCCAATGAACCTTGGAATCAGCTTTCCTTTCTTACCAAATCACATCACACTTTTCCATGGTGATACTTTGAGAAAAACATCATCACCTACCTAAAAAGTTAGATCCTTCCTCCTGTTGTCTGCATAACTCTTCTGCCTACTCCGAGCTGTTCTCATGTGCTTCTGAATCATCTGAACATGTTCTGCCATCTCTTCTACCAATTCTGGTCCCATAAACTTCCTTTCACCCACTTCATCCATGAAAGCTGGAGTTCGACACCGCTTCCCATATAATGCCTGAAATGGTGCCATCTGTATACTGGAATGAAAACTGTTATTATATGAAAATTCAACCAAAGAAAGATGTTGGTCCCAACTTCCCTGATAATCCATTGAACAAGCTCGTAGCATATCCTCCAAGGTCTGGATTGTTCGTTCTGACTGCCCATCTTATTGAGGATTAAAAGCTGTACTAAAATTTAATTCAGTACCCAACGACTTCTGAAGGCCTTTCCAAAAGTTATATGTGAACCAGGGATCACGATCAGATACAACAGAGAGAGGAACTCCATGTAACCTGACTATCTCATTAAGATACAAACGGGAATGTTGATCTAGGGAAAAGTATCTCGTATAGCAAGGAAATTAGCAGATTTAGTCAAGCGATCAACAATAACCGAGATTGCATTATTACCTCGAGATGTCTTTGGTAATCCCATAACAAATTCTATGGATATGTTTTCCCATTTCCACTCTGGCACTGGTAAAGGCTGAAGCATCCCTTTCGGTAACTGCCGCTCTACTTTAACCTGTTGACATGTCAAACACTTCACAGTAAAATCAGCAATATCTCTTTCCATTCCATCCCACCAGTAATACTCCCGCAGATCTCTATACATCTTAGTACTACCTGGATGTACTGAAAACGGAGAACTATGAGCCTCAAATAACAACTCATTCTTCAACTATGAATCACAAGGCACACATGATCTCTTCCCAAACCTCAAAACACAATCATTATCAATGTTGAATTCAGGCAACTTACCTTTCTGAACCAGCTCTACCTTTTTCTGCAACTCACTGTCTTGCTTCTGTGCTTGCATGATTCTATATGATAGAGATGATCTCACTAATACCTGAAACAAAACAGAAGAAATTCCTGCACCAACAACTTCTATGCCAAAGTTCATCAAATCCTTAACCAAAGGATCACGTTCCAAACACAACATTGCAAATGAAGCATTACATTTTCGACTCAAAGCATCAGCCACTTTATTTGCTTTTCCTAGATGGTAATGAATTGTACAATAATAATCCTTGATTAATTCCATCCATCTCCTTTGTCTCATGTTCAATTCTTTCTGAGTGAATATATAATTTAAACTTTTGTGATCAATATATATTTCACACTTCACTCCATACAAATGATGCCTCCAAATTTTTAAAGCAAAGACAACAGCAGCTAATTCCAAATAATGTGTAGGGTAATTTACCTCATGAGTTTTCAACTGTCATGAAGCATAAGTAATTACCTGATCATTCTGCATAAGGACACAACCAAGTCCATTCAACGAAGCATCACTGTATATAACAAACTCACCATTCCTTGAAGGAAGTGCCAAAACCGGAGCATTCACCAATCTTCTTTTCAACTCCTGAAAACAATCATCACATTCTTTTGTCCAAATGAACTTAACAGCCTTCCGAGTTAGCTTAGTCATTGGACTAGATAACCGTGAAAAATTTTCAACAAACCTTCGGTAGTAACCTGCCAAACCAAGAAAACTATGGATCCCGGTTACATTTGTGGTTCTTGGCCATTCTTCAACAACTTTTGTTTCAGTAGGATCAACAGTTATGCCATATTTTGAAACAATGTGACCCAGGAAAGAAATTTGTTGTAACTAAAACTCACACTTGCTGAATTTTCCATATAGTTTCTTTTATTTTAAGGGTTTCAAGATAACCCTTAAATGACTTTCATGCTCCTATTTACTTTTAGAAAACACCAAAATATCATTGATGAAAACAACCACAAACTTATCCAAGAACTCATGGAAAATTCTATTCATAAGGTCCATGAATACAGCAGGTGCATTGGTTAACCCAAAAGGCATAACTACAAATTCATAATGGCCATATCTAGTAAGGAACGCAGTCTTCAGAACGTCTGCTTCTTTTACTTTCAACTGATGGTACCCCGACCTCAAGTCAATCTTCGAAAAATACTGAGCTCCCTAGAGCTGATCAAACAAATCATCGATATGAGGCAAAGGAGACTTGTTCTTAACAGTAATATTATTCAAGGCTCTATAATCAATGAAAAGTCACATTGATCCATCTTTCTTTTTAACAAAAAATATAGGAGCACCCCATGGTGATGTGCTAGTTCGAATAAAACCTTCATCTAATAACTCCTGCAATTGTTTCATTAACTCTAAAAGTTCAACTTGAGCCATTCGATATGGTGGTTTTGAAATTGGCTTAGACTCAGGAACTAAGTCAATAGTAAATTCAACTTCCCGATCATGAATAATACCAGGCAACTCATCAGGAAAAACATCAATATACTCATTTACCACTGGCACATCATTAATCTGAACAGTTCCTTTATTTTCAACAATATGTGCAAGGTAACATTCATTTCCATCTTTTACTAGTTTCTCAACTTCCTGATATGTTATCAAAATCAAAGGTTCATTCATGTACACAAACTGAAAATATTTCTGAAAAGAAACTTCTTTAGCTCTACAGTCAATCATAGCATGGTAAATAGAGAGCCAATCCATACCCAGGATAACATCAAACTCTACTAGAGGTAGAAAAATAAGGTTTTCAAGAAGGTTCTTTCCACAGATAAGGATAGGAAGATTCTTATAAATTCTTTTTGCCTCAACATTTCTCCCAGGTGTTTTTACCAAAAGTTCAGGAGTCATTTCTTGAGATGGAATTCCCATTTTACAAGAAATGGTTTCAGAGATGAAAGAATATGTAGACCCCTAATCAAACAACACACTGGAATAATCTGAAAAAACAAACAAAGTACCTGATACAACTTCATTTGACGGCTCGAAATCTGCTAAAGTAGTTGCAAAGGATTTCACCACCCCTTTCTGCTTGTAGTCTAACTGCTTCCCATCACTCAAGATCTTTGTCGGACACTCATTTTCATAGTGACCCATCTCATTGCACTTATAACATTTCACTAACTGTAAATAGAATTTGGACTTACCTTCACCTTGATCCTTTTCAGTGCAATCACGAGCGTTATGTCCCATCTTACCACATCGGTAGCACATTCCAGACTTGGATAAACATTCTCCAGGATGCATTTTACCACACTTCTCACAGGATGGATATTTGGTTTTCTTACCTCCTTGCTTCTTTGATGAATTCTTCCCCTTTTCCTGCCAACCAGACCTCTTATTCTGTTGTTTGTCATAGAACACCTGATCATCGGAAAACTCCATTTCCACCTTCTCCACACATCGAACAAGTTTTTCATAACTTTTGAACTCACGAGAAGCTAAAGCCCTTCGATACTTTGGATTTAACCCTAAGTAAAAATGGTTTATTTTACTATCAAGATCTCGTATGATGTTTGGAGCATACCTTTCCATTCGAGTGAACTTTGCTTCATATGCAGCCACTAAATCATCCTCCTGCCTCAATTCTAGGAACTGTTTTTCCATCCTAAGATGAACCACCTTAGGAAAATATTTCTCAAGAAACATAGCTTTGAATTATTCCCAGTGAAGATCCTCAATCTCATCACTATCTCTGATATTTTTCACCATCGATCACCACTGATCAGCTTCACCTTCAAAATGGTATACAGAAAGACTAACCTTTTGATGTTCTGAACACCCCATGACATCAAAAATCTTCTCCAGTGCTTTAATCCACCCTTCAGCTTGCACAGGGTCAGATGATCCTCTGAATGATGGGGGATGTTGCCTCATGAAATGCTCCACCACTGACATGTTCCTCTGCGGTTGATCTGGCTAATCTCGTGCATGGATACCACCACCATTTATAGCCTGAGTTAACTGTGCCATCACTGCAACAAACTGTTCAGTTCCGATTCCGACCATCTCAGGTTGCTGATTTGGAAGGTTGTCTTCCCCCTGATGTTGTCCCAACATAGCTGCTTTGTTTCCTCTGCGGAAAACCATTCTAAACACAGAAATATCTTAGGCGAAGCAACATGGTAATCCGTAAATGATATATCATTTCAATCATATTATAATTTAACACTTTTATAACTCCTAAAGTTGTCTAAACCGACCTTTGATACCAACTATAAGGCCCCGGCCTTAAACCTTAATTAATGTTGAATTAAATGAATAATTCACATTGAGGATATTTTCAGGTTTATAGTTTTAGAGAATTAGAACATAACTATTACATCTCAAAATATTACAAAGTAGACACTTCTACTAAGTTTCCATAAAAAAACTCTTAAAGAGAAACATGTCTAGTTCCATGTTTTATATAGCATGACATTCCCTTGAACCCATCCTTGAACTTGTTCCACATTAAGTCCTGTGAAAAACATTTCAAAAAAACATGGGGTGATCATAAAAAGCTCAGTAAGGGATACACAAGGAATGAAAACTGTAAGTTTTTCAAACATCAAATAAACCATGAATACTCTATCAAAGTAATTACTTCACCTTCATGTAGTAGTAAAAACTCTTCCCTGAATAAAGTATCATTACTTACCTTTTTGTAACCAAAGGATTACCATAAAACGCATAAAAAGAACACATAACATATATAAAGGTAACTTGGGACATAAACATACTTAAGTGGAATTACCATACGGTCAACTTCCACACATATCACTTAATGGAATAGCCATACGGCCAATTTCCATACATACTTAATAGAATAGCCATACAGCCGACTTCCATACCCAATGCATTGGAGTATATAACATAACCACCCATCCTGGTATTCACGGCACCACCCGTCATATGGTTTATAACGTAACCACCCATTAAAATGTCCAAGTACCAATATAAAATCATAAAACATAAAACCAATATAAAGGAATGATAACATTTCCACATTTCAATCACAATATATCATAAATATATTGACATAATAGAATCCTTTATCAAAACCATTTTCAATACCAAAATACATAAAAGTGTATATGGTATTTATTTTATTCTAAAAACATTACGGCTTGTTGAGGAAGCAAAAGACCAAATAATACTCGCGGTGGCGGAAAATGTCGTTGTCGCCGCGTACGTTAAAAGAAACATTCCTTTTTGTCATTTTGTAAAATTATTCGTAGAACAATATTCCTTTTGTATAAAAGTAAAAGTCGAAGGGGTTTATACACCGTATAAAAGAAAGTTGTTTATAAAACGATATATGCCTCAATGAAAGGAGATTGAGACTATGTCCCTTACCTCGGGTCCGACTTGACTCGATCATTATTTAATGTCCGGAATAATAAACTTGATTAATAACCTTTTTATAGTTCATTATTCCTTTTATATCACTTATTTCCATTATGTAAGCATTTAAGTTAATAATGTTTCTTTTGTCGATATTTGGTTCTTAAGTCGAAAGTGGACTTCTTACAATTACATGTTGTTCGTGTGGTCTAAGGTTCTTTATATCCAGAATGACATTCCTGATTTGGATATCATATATATCATATATATCCAGCATATACATGTATTTATAATATTACATAATCATTTATAGGTAATAAATGAAATGCACCGTTCATGGAGACGGTAAGCCATACGTACGCATGAACGCTACTTCCATTTCTATTTCATATTTTCTGGAATGGATTTATAATTATATAATAGTATATCATAATTCCAGTATAATAACATATATAATATCATTAACTTTATCCTTTTCACATCCCACATATGGTATTAACGAATCAAATCACTTTCAGGGGGCGGTAGTCCGCACTTCCTAAAATGAAGATACCGTGTTTACCCATAATGGAAACAATAGTGGTATTCCATAAATGAAAAATACAGAAGCTTAAGGAAAGAATAAACATATTATATATCATATATAAAAATAGTGACATCATAATGGCCACCTTTGAATGTGTTAAATGAGTATTGAACAATCATCGTTTCGGGAGGCAGAATTTCACCATCCACGGAAACCGTATGTTCTTTAACCATTTGATGTAGTTTTGTGAGAGTGTATCTCGAATAAATCTTATAACAACATCCTAGTATATTGAATATACTGGTTTTGTTATAAAAGAAGTAAATAAAAAGAGTTTAGGGGTTTGTAGAAGCAAAATATAACAAATGAACAGGAGAGATTGAATTACCTTTAAAAGTGTAACTCCTTCTGATTTGAGCCTAAAGGCTTCCTTTGAAAGGATTCTGCCCAAAGGTAATCCTCTAGGATTAGGAGAGGGATTTGGAGAGAGTAAATGGGCAGGGTATGGACGAGCCAAAGGCTTGAGCATTGTGTGAAATGAGGTAGAGGTGGGAGCCTTTTATAAGAGGAGAGGAGGGGCACTCTTGGAAAGTAAAGATAAGTTACTTTATTTTAAAATGATTTTCGGATTAAAAAGGTCCCACATTGATATAATTCGAGGATAAGGTGATAAGGGTTCGAAATCCACTCATCCAATTGGTTTTTTCCATGTGTAGGTTTTAGATTTTACATTAACATTCAATTTTATTTAAATCGTTAAATAATGAGGTCATCGCTGCATCATCATAATGTCATAAATAATTTAATTTATATAATGTATAAAAATTATAAAAAAAATACTATGAAGTAGGAAATCTTTTTATCTTTCAAATTACTATTTAGAATCAAAAATCTAATCTTTATAACACCATGTAAAAATTGTTTTCGTAAAACATATTATGTTTGTGTCATTTTTACTTTTACATTAAATAAAAAGTTATTTTTGTCATTTCCCAAACAAATTGGCTACATGGGGTCCCCAAGTTGACCCATGTCATTTCGTGGTCGGCCATGACACATCCAATGAGGGTAGGACATGTGTATAGGTCATTTTACATTATTAAAGCATTATTATTACCTTAAACTACACTAATTACCACTAATCGCGATTAAAAATATAATAAGTTACTATTCACCAAAACAATTTTTATAATCTCATTGAACCACATTTTTACTTCTTAATGAAAACAATGTATGTTGGATTTTTGAAATTCAAAACACAATGATGGAAAAATTTCATTTAAACGGATAATCAGTCTTTATAAGTACCACTTAGTGGTTTCACTATTAAACAAAAATTGAAGTTTTTCAGAAAATTACCAAAAATTCACCCTAATCTATATTTGATATTACAAATTCAAAAATGAAGTCTATTTTAAAAAATTCAAAACATACAGGTCACATTAATTAATTTAATAATTAATTCCCGCTATCAGAGCAAATAGCGTGTTTTTATGAAACAATAAGTATCAAAAGATTGACACCAGTTTAAGTCCAATTTCAAAGTGAAATTGATTCCAATAACCACCATTGGATTAAATGGTAAAAATATATTCAGATTACACATTAATACCAATTCAAAAGATAATATAATCATATAAATAAATTAGATTAAGAAGCAGTTTTGATGTAAAATGTAGTACTTTTCACTATTCATTAAAAAAATGAACATTGTCAGAAAAATACCAAAAATCCACACAAAGTAAATTCTGATGTCCCAATCCTAAATAATAAGTTTATTTTGACAATCATAGCTTATGAAATTGTCAAAAGATAGATTTAAAAATGGTTTGCCATAAAAAGGCAGTAAAATAATCTTTTAAAAATATTAGTGTATTCCATGCTTAAGATTGGAATTATTTTCATTTTAAGCCTCTAAAACACTATCTAATTCATTAATAGACATAGATAAAAATATCTATTATTCATTACTTACTTGGGATGTTACAAATGTATTAATAAAAATCATTAAATGTGATTAAGTAATCATTCATATATAATTTGACCAATAACATAAATATGAAATATGGTTTTAAAATTTTAATGAAAAATATAAAAATAACTTTATTCCCATATCATAAATATAAATATTTTTTATCCCTTATATAACTATAGTTTCCCATTACATACCCCTCAAATAACTTTATATTACCATTATATAACATTATATTACCCTTATATAAATTAATTTACCCTTACATAAGAAATATTTTTTGTTAACCATATGTAACATAAGAAATATTCATGTTAACCACCAATAAAAAAACATCAATTATTGCTAACCTTATATAATATAAGATCATTTTGAGTTACACCTAATAAACATTAGAAAATTTCTAGTTACCCTTTAGTAACATAAGAAAATTTAGAGTTACCCTTCAAGAACTTATGGTAATATTGTTGTTCAAAAAATATATTTATACAATTTAAGATTTATATAAATATATATATTAGAATAAAATATATTAAAATCACGGTAATCTATATTTGAAATAAAAACCATAAATTTAAATAATTCAAAATAATCATCTCACATTGTGGAGAAAACATAGACAACCACTTCTTACCATTTCTCAACTGGAAAAGGCCTTTGGGACCAACCTTTAATGTTAAAGCTTCCCACACACCTTCCAATATAATGTTTTGAGACCACCCTTTGGACTTAATAGTATTCGGGTCCCCTTAGGAAATTTGGGATAATGATAAAAAAATTAAAACTTTTTACACCATTTCATATTTAAATGGGTGTAAATAAATATAAAATTACAATTTCATTATAAAAATAGTTATAGTAATATTTTATGAAATAAAATTTTTAACCACCACCACCATCATTAATTAAAACTAAATGATAATAATTTTTTAATTTTAGTAATCATTTGTGGAATTAATTATGATATAAGATATATTATTTTATCTTCTCTTATTTAATATTGAATTATTTAATAACATTAAATAGAGTCAATATGTAATATTATAACATAAATTTATTCCATAAAATATTAAGTAATTTCAAAAAATAATACATTTTATTTTAAGTGATAAAAAATAATTTTATCACGTCACATGTTAAATAATTAAATCCCTAAATAAGAGATATCAAAATGTACATATTGTTAATTTTACCCCTCATACACATAGTCAAAATGTATTTTCTAAAAAATTGTTAACATAAAACAACAATTTAAGAAACATTTAATTTTAAATTTGGAGGATTCTATAAATCCTTTATATATTATGGGGAATGTCATAAGTTTTTGAAACCATGCGCACTAGCTCTTAATGTTCCTTTAATCCTTAGCTTCCCCAAATATCCTATAGCTCCACATTCATGGTTTCTGCCCTTTAATCTTTAATACCACTAATAACAACCAAAACCCCAAAATGTGACTTTGAATAATTTTCCATTTATGATATTTCTATATAGTATTGGCTATGCATACCAATTTTTAGGGAAATAAACTTCTTATGAGGCTTCCAGATCATCCAATGCTATTGAGGAATTTTCTTCTTGCTGTCCCATAGAGAACCATCAATAAAGAAACAATATAGACCTAAACCTAGTAATCAACTACACCACATCCATCTTCATAGAATGGGTGGTTCTATAACACCCTAAGGATTTATAAAAAAATTTAATATTGAATTTAATAATCATTGAGTCTCCAAAAAATACCACATTGTTATATAACATATCCAGTAAACATAATTTTTGCACCAATGTGATTTGAATTTCAAAAAACTAACACACTTAGTTTTGCTAAGTAAGATATTTAGAGTCTGATAAGACAAACATAATTTTTGGTGAATAGTAACATACCCTTATTTATAGTAATATGAACCTTATGAATAGTAAATCATATTATTATTTTATTATCTTATGGTTATAATATAATGAGATATTGATTAATTTTTCAAGGTGATATAAAACGAATTATTGTTTTAAAATAGTAAATTTTCAAATAAATTATGATTTTATTTAAAAATTAAATTAATAATATTTAGAAATTTATTTTCAAAAAATGGACTTCATTTTTTAATTCAAAACGTTGATATTAGGTTACACTGAATTTATGATAATTTTATAAAACACTTTATTGTTTCGTGACTAGTAAAAATACTGTTTTGAGTTTTTGATATGATTAATGACATCATAAATATTTAATAATTAATATAAAATGCTGGTAGACTTTTTTACATTAAAATATGATATGAATTTTTCCATGTGGCCAATACCATTGGAAAATACCATGGAATAGCCCTTGGTTTTTCAAATACCACTAATGAGGTGTCCTTTGAAATTAATAAAAAACTCATTCTCTTTTACTATAAATACCCACTCATTACTTCATTTTATTTCATTTAAAATTCCACATCCTCAAATATCTGGTAGTTTTACCTCCCTAGGAGTCATCCCAATGTGGCTTCAATCCACCAATGTCCAAACCTTCATGTTTTTGGAGTTACTCTACATGGTAAGGGAATCTACCACCTTTATCTTTTTCAAGCACTCCTTTTATGTTATTATCTTTTAATTTCAATTGGATTATGTTGAGATATGTCATTAAAGACCCCCTTACTATCAATATTATGTAATAATTATGAGATAACCCATTTAATTTCATCAAAATATTTTATGAATTTTTATGTGATGCCGTTAGGCTGCCGAATTTCCGTAAGGGATTTCTCAACTTTTCTTTTATATCATGTTCCTTTCATTTCTTTTTATTTACACACATCCTTCCATAAAAATGTTATGATAAATCCTGTACCTTAGATATAATGAAATTTTGTTTTAATAATTGAATAATATATCATCATATCTACTTTCCCCTTCTTTTGTACCATAAATGAAAACATAATTTGAGATGTGTTAATTTATAACATTCATGGATGACAGATTTTCAATTTCTATTACTGTCTTCAATTATGGTCATGAAACAATATTCATGGTTCAACCGGACTATAATATATGCATTATAACCAATTTAAGTTCCTTTAATCTTTTTTATGTATTATATTAATTTATATATCAAAATGAGTTTGGTGTGATAAAAACCACCAATTAACCAAAACAATTATCATAAAAGTTTTAGATAATGATTCATATTCACTCCCAATAACCAAATGAATTTTATAACCATGTAATCTTCAGGATGTTAAAAAATAAAATAATAATTCTGTTTTGGGAAACCATTCTCATCTTACAAGATTATCCTCACATGTATACAATTAAACTGGTCATGAATACCAAAGAAGTAAATGCTCCCAAACAATGAAATTAAACCTCATAAACCCATCATGAAGGCCATGAATGAACTTAATAAGGATATAATAAATAAATTAAATAAATAATTGGTTCTAAAAATAATAATTAATTAAGTTAATTTGGTTATCAAGGACACTAAGATCTAGTGAAGAACACCATCTGACATAAGGTAAGGGTTTTTACGCGAACCTCAATTTTCCTTCAGGTTACCCTTATTCTCTACCTACCTCAATTAAATTATTATTTATTCATATTTACTACTGATAAATTATATTTTAATGTTCTATATATGTGTACCAACCACAATCTTACTTTCATTTATCGGTTGTTATATGTTTTAAAAGGATATGTCAATAATTCTTCTTGATATACAAGCCCAATTCAGGAGAATTTCTAAGATTATTACCTATTTTCAAGGGAAATCTATAATATTTTTTTAAAACCATAATATTTCAGAAATCAATATTTTTGTTATGAAAATCATATATAACTTCAATTATATTTATATAGAATTATTTTTTCAAAATAACCCATCTTTTCAATGTAAATGAATATTTATCTCAAGAATTACTTGATGATTTTTTAAGAGTATCTTCATCTATTTCAAAACTCTTGTTGATTATTTTGTATTATTGAGATTATTATTTTATTATATCATCACAATATTTAATTTGATGGTTTATTATTATTTTTACTATGTATGTTCTATCTTAAAACCATTCACCAATTTACTTCGAATGGTTAGTGTTTATGCTTAATATTCTGGTAAAGTTATTTATATTTCATATTTTAGTTTCAATATGAATGTATATGTTATTTATGTTTATCCCTATTAATTTGAGGAATTCATTGGACATAGTAAGTGTTGAGTGAGGCCCTCTATAACTCCACGATGCATCGGTAGGTTTAATCTGACAAATTAAGGTCTTATCACGATGCCACGACAAAATGATTATTTATGGTCTTGGCACGAGGCCTTAACAGTATGGTTATGATGTATGTAATTATGCATTAAATAATTATAAAACATGTAATTGAATGTTCTTGTGGTTATTTGACTAGTATAATTCCCATGATAATGCTTTATTATGGAATTATTTATTCAGATCTTATTCCTAACATAATGTGTTCAAGTTTATTTTTTATGCTACGTGTGTTTCTTAGTTATTCAAAATACCTAATGTTTATATTTATGATATCTTACTAATTATTTATTACCTTTACTAATCATTTGATCTCACCCCTTTCTTATATTTTATTTTTCCAAGACATGAAGTGGTATATTATGAATGACATGTAGTGATAAAAATGGAGTTATGAGTGTTGTCAGAGGAATTTCTATATTGTATTTCATTTCAAGTTATAATAATGAACTTATGTATGGATATGATTTTCCAAAACTACTAAACTATTCATTCCATATGGATAAAAATTTCTTGTAATCATGCTAATGTAATGAATTAGGACACAGGCTCTGGGAAATTGGGGCCAGGTCTTTATAGTTGGTATCAGAGGATGTTTAGTAGAAAACCTGGAAAATAGATTTAAAAAGTATAGATTAGGGAAAAACCGTAATATAGGATTTGAGGATAAACATACAAGTACATCTTGGAATTTTGGTAAGTAATAGATTATGTGGATATTTCTATCAAAAATATCCCTGCCAAGATACTACAAGTGGACGTGATTCTGGCAATGATGTACCTAGGAGTAAGAACTCTGACAAGGAGTTTTGGGCTTGACTTAGAGTATCCGCGTACATGAAAATGGGACTTACTATGCACCTAGTTTTACACTCTCAGGGGATATTATTAGGATAATTCACATTTTATTTACAAACAATTATGAGTTAATTAAATGTAAATTTATCCTCAAAGAAACCATTTTTAAGATTATGAGATTAGTAATGAATAGAATTTCAATTTATGCTATGTATTTTTCTACATTGTGATTATACATTATGGTTCACAACCTAATCAATTGTATTCCATTATTTAGAAATAGTGCTTAGTGGATGTAATGGAAACCACATGAAGGAGCATATCCCGTGTAGGTGTTTCCCTCTGATGCAAGATACTGATGTTTATTGCTATGACTGGTGGTGAACAACATATAATTATAATGGGACAACTGACTTAGGTTATGAATAATAACCTTACCCATATGGAGCATCCTGATCCACAACATGGAGGATCTATGTTAGACCTCTTTATATGACAATATCCCCCATAATTCAATGAGACTCCACACCCATTCTTAGTGGAGCGATGGATAATTTCATTAGAGAAGATATTTATTGCTTTGGGATGTAATGAAAGAGAAAAGGTTGTCATGGAAGTTTATCATCTATCAAGATATGCAGATCAGTGGAGGTCTTTAATTCAAAACAAAAAGGTCGAAGAAATAGAAAATTGAATGAATGGATTTTATGGAAATATTATTAGAAAAATACTTCCCTTGTGAATAGTGAGAAGATATGGAAATGTAATTTTTGAATCTGAGGCATATAGAGGATAAGAATGTTTCAATGTATGAAGATAACTTTACAAGGTTAGAAAAACATGTCACAAACTATAAATATAATCTTAAAAGCAAGATTGATCAGTTCTTTGATGGCTTAAAATAATTCTTTCTAAGGGATCAAGTCTCCCAAATTTTTTCATTATATGAAGATATAGTATCATGTCCCAGGAAAATGGAAAAGGAATTATATAAGTCTTATGATTTTAAGGGAAATCAAGAGAAGAAGAGTGCTGCTGAAAACTATTGAAAATGAAATAAGGAAATGGGGAAGAAGGGAAGAGTTGAAATTAAAACCTGTGATGATTGTGGGAAGAGACACATTGATACTTTCCAGAAGGGTATGAGTGTTTGTTACAAGTGTGGAGAAAAATTCCACCTATACCGAGATTGTAAGGGGATGAATGAAGATAAAAATTTTCAATTATACAATTGATGGGAGAGGAGAAATTATGAAAATGATCTTCCTAGGTGTCAAGGAAACATTCTCCCAAGAATTCCAATGGAGAAAGACCAAGATTATGCGATCAAAAATGATGACATTGAAGTCCCTAATGATGTGGTGGAAGGTACTTTAATTGTTTCCTCAAACATAGCCAATGATTTATTTGATTCTACATCATCACAATATTTTATATATTCCTAAATTTCTATGAAAATTATATATTTATAGTTTTATTTAATAAGGGAGTTGTCATTAAAAACTCCCAAGGGAAGTATTATTGCAACAAAGATATTTCCGATAGTCCCCATTATGTCATATGAAAATTCTATATCTTCTAATTTTATCATCATAACCATGATTTACTTTGATATAATTCTTGGTATGGATTGGATTTAAAATTATGATGCAAAAATATATTGCAAGAAGAAGGATTCTAAAATTGATGAGGATAACGTGGAATCCTTTATCTTTAGGTCTTAAACATCACCATCTGATTATCATCTAGATCTAGCCCCAATAGCTCTACTGAATGAAATTATTAGGGAGGATGAGAACTAAATATCTATGAGTTAGAAAAAGAATATTCAAATAGAGGATGTACCTATTGTGAAAAAATATATTGATGTTTTTCTGGGGGATTTACCTGGACATCCTCCAGATCAGGAAGTTGAGTTCTGTATTTATCCAACTCCTTGTTCAAGGAATATATCAATGAATACTTATATAATGGACACTGTGGAATTAGTAGAACTGAAGAAACAACATGAGGAATTGAGTGATAAATAATTTATTGTCACTAGTGTCTCTCTATGTGGATCCCATGTTCTTTTCGTTAAAAATAAAGATTGATCTTTGAGGTTATTCATTGACTACATAGAGATCAATGTTATAACAATAATGAAAAATTATCACCTACATCGCATTGATGATTTATTTGATGAACTTCATGGAGCCAAATATTTTTCAAATATTTACCTTCGATCTGAATATCATCAGTTGCGTGTGAGGCTGGAAGATATTCCAAAGACAACATTTTGAACCAGGTATGATTATTATGAGTTTATAGTAATGCCTTTTGTGCTAATTAATACACCCTTTGTTTTAATGGATATAATGCATAGTATTTTTAAGGAATATCTTGATGAATTTGTGGTGGTATTTATTGATGATATAATGGTATACTCGCTATGGAGATCATGAAATTCACTTGTGCACTATTATGAAGTCTCATAGATGAAATGAATTATATGGGAAGTTTAGAAAGTGTGAATTTTGGCTTCAATCAGTTTCTTTTCTTGGCCATATTGTCTATAAGGATGGGATATTTGTTAATCCTATGAAGACAAAGGATGTTCCGAAATGGCATACCCCAATGAATATAACCGAGGTACTTAGTTTTATTTGGTTTAACATGTTATTATCGGCATTTCATTCAGAACTTTTCCCATTTATCCAACCTTATGACCAAGCTTACACATAAATGGGTTATGTTTGTATGGATGAAATAATGTGAGTAATTTTTTGAAGAATTAAAGATGAGATTAATAAATTTTCTGATACTAACTCTACCATTAGAGAATGATGGGTTTTTGATCTACAATGATGCATCCAAGAAAGGAATTGTTTGCATCCTTATCCATAATGATAGAGTTATTGCCTATGCATCAAGGTAGTTAAAAATTGATGAAAAAAACTATCATACTCATGATCTTGAGTTAGATTCTATGATCTTTGCTATTAAAATATCGAGTCACTATATATATGGTGAAATATGTGAGATATTTACGGATCACAAGAGTCTTAAATATATCTTCTCACAGAAAGAACTCAACACGAAGCAACTGTGATGGCTTGAGCTACTCAAGGATTATGATTGTTTCATAAAATACCACGCACAAAAAAGGTAGACGATGCTTTGAGTAGGAAGGATGATATTGTTTTAAACAAAATGAGGATTGAAATGGATCTTTTATTTATGGATCTAGTATGGATAGACATGGGAATTATCAAATAAGGTGGAACATCATTAATTTATCAATTGGTTTCCCAACAATATTTATTATAAAGGATTAAAATATCTTATACTGATGATGAGAACAATCAAAATAAAATCAATGTTGTGAAAGATGGGAAGTTTAAAGACTTCGTATATGAAGATGAAATTATGAAATTTGGGAAGAGGCTATGTGTTCCCTCTATACCCGATATGAAAAGGGAGTTATTGGATGATCTTGAAAGTTAGAATTTCTCTATACACCCTGGTAGTACTAAAATGTAGAGGTATTGGAAGGAAAATTTCCGGTGGTGCAACATGAAGAGGAAAAATTATGATAATGTATCAAGATGCTTAGTCTGTTAATAGGTGAAGGATGAAAGAAAACGCCATAAATGAGTCATGAAACCTCTACCTATTCCTACATGGAAATGGGATGACATCACCATGGATTGTTTCACTGGATTTCCCAAAACTCTAATAAAGAATTAATCAATATTGTTAATTGTGGATCGACTTACGAAATATGCACATTTCATTTATATAAAGGAAGATTTTCTACTAGATTGACTTGCATGACTCTATATCAATGAAGTTGTAAGACTTGATGGAGAACCTCTTCTAATAGTGTCTGATCATGATCAACTATGTACATCAAAATTCTAGAAAATTCTTTACAAAGCCTTGGATATTGATCTTCGATTGTGTACTGCTTATCACCCTCAAACTGACGGGCCATCAGAAAGGAAGATCCAAAATATAAAAGGCATGTTGAGAAAATGATCAATTTATTTTCAAGTTATGTGAAATCATTATTTACCTTTGGAGGAGTTTTACTATAATAAATGTTTCCATTCAATCATTTAAATAGCATCATATGAATCATTTTATAGAAAAAGATGTCTTACACCAATATGTTGGGATGAAGTCAGTGAAAGGAACCATGTGGGTCCAATGATTATAGAGGAATCAATAGTTAAGGTAAATAATATTCAAAACCATATCAAAGAATATCAAACCAGATAAAAGAGATATGCTGATAATCAAATGAAGGATTTGAAATTTCAAGTGGGAAGTCATGTTTTCTAAAAAGTATCACCATGGAAGGGTGTTATAAGATTTGGGAAGAATGGGAAACTAATACCTAGGTACATTGGACATTTTAAAATTCTAGAAATATTTGGAGCTCTGGATTATAGTTTGGAAATACCTCCTAACCTTTCTAACATACACAATGTGTTCCATGTCCCATTATTAAGAAAGTACATCTCATACCCAACACATTTCCTCACTTATGGTGGTCTAGAACTGGTACCTAACTTATCTTACTATGAAGAGCCTATCTAGATTCTTAAAACTAAGGAAAAAGTGTTAAGGAATTAGACAACATGACTGGTAAAGGTTCTTTGAAAAAATAATAGAATTGAAGAAGCAACATGGGAGCTAGAGGATCTTATGATGAAGAACTACCCAAATCATTTTATGAGATAACATTATGGTAATTTCGAGGATGAAATTTCTATAGGGGGAGAATGTAACAACCCAAGGTTTTAAAAATAAATTTAATATTGAATGCATAAAACAATGAGTCTCCACAAAACACCACTTTGTTATAACCTATCCAATAAATGTAATTTTTTCTACACTGTGATTTGAATTTCAAAAAATTAACATACACGGTTGCGTTCATTAAGATATTTAGATTCAATTTTGAATAACATAATTTTTTATGAATAGTAAAATACCATTTTGAATAGTAATATGACCCTTATAAATATTAAATCATATTATTATTTTATTGTATTAGGGTTATAAGATAACGAGATCTTGATTAATTTTTCAAGGTGATATAAAATGAATTATAGTTTTACAATTGTTATTTTTTGAATAAATTATTATTTTATTTAAAAATAAAAATAAAAATATTTATAAAAATATTTTAAAAAAATGGATTTCATTTTTGAATTCAAAATTATGATATTAGGCTACACTGGATTTATGATAATTTTAAAAATTATTTTAGTTTTTCATGAATAGTAAAAAATAGAGTTTTGAGTTTTTAATATGATTAATTATATGATAATGATGTAATAATCAATATAAGATTCTGGTATAAATTTTTACATTATAATATGATATTAGGTGTCCCATGTGGCCAATACCATGGGGAAATACCATGGTCAAGCCCATTGTTTTTCAAATACCACTAGTAAGGTATCCTTTGAAATTAATAAAAAACTCCCTCTCTTTACTATAAATACCCACTGATTCCATAAATTTCATTTATTATAAATAAATAATCCTCTAAGATATGGTATTTGTACCTCCATAGGAGTCCTCCCAATGTTTCATCAAGCCCACATGGTCCCAACCTTCATGTTTTAGGAGTTACTCTACAAGATAAGGGAATCTACCACCCTTCTCTTTTCCAAGCACTATTTTTATGTTATTATCTTTTAATTTTAATTGGATTATATTGGGATATGTCATTAAAGATCACCCTTAATGTATATATTATGTTATCATTATGATATACCACTTTTCTCTCATTAAAATATTTTATGAATTTTTATGTGATGTTGTTAGGTTGCCAAAGTTTCGTAAGGGATTTCTCAACTTTTCTTTTATTTCAAGTTCCTTTATTTTATTTTTCATTCCACACCTATTTCAATAAAAATGTTATGATAACTCCAATACCTTACATGTATAATAATTTTACTATGATAATGGAATAATTCATCATCATATCTCCTTCACTTTATTTTATACTAGAAATGAAAATACCATCTGAGATGTGGTAATTTATCACATTCAGGAATGATGGGTTTTCAATTTCTATTACCATATTTAATTATAGTCATGAAACAATTTTAATGGTTTAAACAGGATATAATATATATATTATAACTTATGTAATATTACAAAATGTATTTTATACAAAATTATTAATTTATAAATCAATATGAGTTCGTTGTGATAAAAAACCGCCAATTAACCCAAAAAATTATCATTAATGTTTTATATAATGATTAATCTTCAATCCCAATAACCAAATGAATTTTATAACCATTTAATATTATATATGTTAAAAAATAAAATAAAACTTCTATTCTGTACAACCATTCCCTAATTTGATGTTTATCCTTACATGTATATAAATAAATTAGTCATCAATACCAAGGAAGAAAATACTCCCAAACAATAAAATTGAACCTTTTAAACCCATCAATAAGTCTATGAATGAACTTAATTGGGATATAATAAATAAATTAAATAAATAATAATTTCTTTAAATATTAATTAATGATTTTCATTTGGTTATCTAGGACACTAAGATCAAGTGACGAACACCATTAGACTTAAAGGGTTGTCTACATGAACCTCAATTTTCATCTAGGTTACTCTTATTCTATAATTATCTTAATTAATTTACTATATATTCATATTTACTACTCATAAATTATGTGTGAATGTTATATATTTGTGTACCAAACATAATCTTACTTTAATTCATGGGGAGTTATATGTTTTGATAGGATTTTTCAAAAATTATTCCCGAAATACAAGCCCGATTCAAGGGAATTTCTCAAATTCTTTCCTATTTTCAAGGAAAATATATAATATATTTTTAGAAACCATTATCTTTATAAAATCACTCATTTAAAATTTTAATATACTATGTTACTTAACTTCTGGTTAAATACTAATATTTATCCAAAATAACTCTTATTTTCAAAGTAAAAGAGTATTTATCTTATGAATTACTCGATGATTTTATAAGAGTATCTTCATCTATTTCAAAACAATTATAGGATATTATGTATTATTGGGATTAATATTTTATGATATAATGTAAAATATTTAATTTGATGGATTATGATTAGTTTTACTGTGGATGTTCAATCTTGAAACCATTCACTAATTTACTCCGAATGGTTTGTGTTTATGCTTAATGTTTGGGGAATGTTATTTACATTTCATATGTTTGTTTCAAAATGAATGTATATATAGTTTATATTTATCCCCGTTCATATGAGGAATTAATTAGACTTAGTAAGTAATGAGTGGGTCCCACTATATCCCCTCTATGCATCAGAAGGTATCATGATACAAACTACGGGTTTGGCACAAGGCCATGGAAAATGCTTATTTATGGTCTTAGCATGATGCCTTGACTGTATGGTTATGATGTATGGAATTATGAATTCCCTCATTATGAAACTAGTAATTAATATTTTATGTGGTAATTATACTAGTAGAATACCCTTGATTACGCTTTATTATGGAATTATTTACTTATCTCTAATTCCTTCTATAATGTGTTCATGTTTATTTTTAAAGTTTTAGGTGTTTTTTAGTTATTCACCATGCCCAATGTTTATATTTATGATATCTTCTTTTGTATTTCTTATCATTAATGATAATTTGAGATCACCCCTTTCTTATGTTTCATTATTCCAGGAAATATAGTGGTATATTATGAATGGAATGTAGGGATAACCTAGGAGTTATTAATGTTTTCAAAGGAATTTCTATATTGTATTTCATTTAGAGTTGTAATATTGAACTTATGTATGTATTTGGTTTTCTAAAACTAATAAACTATTCATTCTATCAAGATATGACATTATTGTAATCATGCCAATGTAATGGATTAACTCACGATCTTGGAGAAACTGGGTTTGTGTATTTATAGGCTCCCTCTCATATGATATTTCCTAATAAACAAAACTCTTGTATGACCAGATATAGAAGTCAATCCCCCAACATTTATGCCCCATGTTTATTCTAATAACATGCTGATTTCAAATAATGTTCATGGTGTTAGTTATAAAGTTTTAAATGGTTAGAGAATAGTAATTTACATATCTAATAAAAATAATAAAATAATATTGGAAAATAAGGTTTTTTCGAAATTAATTACTTATATATTTAACATATCTTTCTAATATTTCCAAACTAAAGGCGACCATAATGAATAAGACTTCTATTTGGGTTTTATTTGGAAGTCACTAGTTATGAAAGTTCCTTCCAAATATTGTTCAATATAGAAGGATATTTCTTTGAAAGAGCCCTGTTTGGAAGATTGTAGTAGAAGATGCCTTCACATAAAGTGCCTAATTTAAATTCCTTAATAATGTTTTGACACAATGAGTTCATCCTTCTCTATATATCCTACTGAGCCTCATTTCACAGACCTATCCTTCCATCAGAGAAGTGCCACCATCCATCCCTATAGATTCTTCTACCCCTCTTATAGAACTCACAAACCCAGGCATCCCTCCTCACACAACCCATCATACCTCTCCACAGACCCTTTCCTTGGTCGATCTAGGTTGGATACCCCTCTGTTCATTAATCTGGTCAACCTAGAATCCGAAAATACTTTATATTTCGGCGAATCAAGGTCCAAAATCTGAAAATAGAAATCCCTACTCAGTGAAAGTAAAATCCAATTTATCCAATATTATATTCTAAATTTAATATAGCGTTTTATTCATTTTTTTAGTTTAAATAAAATTTCATTTGAATATTGGATTTCGTGAATTTTATTTTCTATCATATATTTTCATATGTTGTTGTTTGATGTTATTATTTATATTAATTAAAACTATTAATGATGATTATATTTTTATATTATATCTTTCACATTTTTATCATTAGTTCTACTATTTTAATTAGAATTTAAAAAATAAATGAACATTTAGGATATATTTTCTGGTTTTTAAAATAAAATAACTCAAAATGAATATGTATTTTTCCAAAAAAACATTATTATTATGATTTTTATGTTCTTATATTTCCTTTTGAAAATATTAATAATTTTTAAAACATAATTTATTATTATTATTTTTGAATATATCATTTTACCTATAATTTTTATAATAAAAGATGTATTTTATGAAATTTTTATTATATCACATGTTTTGTATTATTTTTTTTAATTATAAAAAAAGTATTTAAGCCTTTTATGAATATATCATGTATGATGCATTTTTTAGTGATGTAACATATGTGTTCCTTTTTTCATTGTAAATTCTTTATACAATGATTTCCACGTATGCTCTTAATAAATATTGTGTTTTGAATTTTTTAAATTTTAAATGGTAAAACACATTTAATATTTTGATATTTTGTTAAGCTTTTTTAGAATAAAATTTTCATTCATTTTATTTTAATTTTTTATAAACTATATCAATTTTTTTATATCTGATTTATTTTTAATTATTATTTTTAAATATGTATATTAGTATTATTTAATTATATAAAATATATAAGTAAATTAATTTGGTATTTTTTAATTAATATTTTTTTGTAGTGTAATATATATATTCATTAATATATTATTATATTATTCTATTAATATTTAATTGCATTATTTTTTAATGACTAAAACAATTGAAAATAATAATTGAATAATATAGAGTTAATATATTAATGTATTTTAATTAACACACAGACACACACACATATATTTTGTAGCATTACATTAAATATATTATCTTTTTAATTAATTAGTAATTTTGTAAATAATTTACATTTTCATTTTGAAAAATATATATATTAATTTGTAAGTTAAAATCAAAAGTTTTGTAAAAAAATGTTTTGTAATTAATTAAAAATGATAAAAAAAATTAGATCAAATAATTTTATTCGGTAATTAATAATCATTTATAATACTTTTGAAATGAAAATTGGATTTTAATTTTAATTTAATTATCTTGTTTTTTAATATTTTGTTTTATATATATTATTTAATTGTGTAAAATATATTACTAAATTAATTAGTGATTTTTGTGATTAATATTTTTTATACTGTATTATATAAATATATATATATTAATATATTAATATATAAATATATTATTAAATTATTATATATTAATTTAACAACCAAAAGGATTGAAAGTAAATTTTAAATTATATATATTTAATATGCTAATGTGTTATAATTAATATATATTTATATATATTAGTACATTATATTAAATATATATATTAATGTATTGTATTAAAAAACATATGTATATATATTAATATATTATTAACATTCAAATTAAAAATTATTTCATTTCAATTAATTTGTTAATATATCATTTTGGTTAAAGGAATTACTATAAAAAATATACATTTAATATCTGAGGGATATATATTTATTTCCTGAAACATATAAGTATATATGTTTATCATATCATCATCTATTTACATAGATGGATTCCGCACAGCTATATCTAGGCCCCGATGATCCATCTCTTTTCACCACAAAGAGTCAGCACAAATCACAATACTTATTGCAAAATGGCGAAGAACGAATACTAAGTGTCCACAGGGCCCATCAATTTTACCATTATAGACCACCATATCCCATGATACCTTATTTGTGTCACTCCATGTTCTAGGCGTTGAGCATGTGTAGGTATATATGCATGATGGCTTATTCATTTTTGATTTAATTGAGAGATGGAGGACAGAGATGCATACATTTCATATGCCTTATGGGGAGATGATGTTTATATTACATGATGTATCTATATTATTGGGTCTTCTTATGAATGGAGATGTTGGTATAGGTTTGATGGTATCTATATGGGATTACATTTTACATAGATATTTGGACATACCATTACCAGACACACTACAGACCCTTAGAGAAGGTAGGTTATGGATTACCGGGATGTACACTCATTTCACCCCCATTGATCCAGATGTGGATAAGGTGAAACTATAGAGATATGTAAGAGCATACATTTTTTTCAATTGATTGGTGGAACATTATTTTAGATCATTCTAGATCATATGTTCATCTATTGCACCTACATATACTTGTATATTTGGACCGTGTTGGGTGTTATACTTTTGGTTCATTGTGTATTCCACATTTGTATGGAGAGCTGTGTAGGTAATCATGCATGGAGGAAATCAAGAGAGGTGGTTATTGTTTGTTATTATAGATGTGGGCATGGATATTATTCCCTACACCTGTACCTTGGTTTTTCCTTAATTTACCTCATGATGCATTACACATGGTTCCATTTACTTGTAGGTACTGAAAATATTTAATACAAACTTTTCATCTAATATCATATGCTATTTATATAATTTATGAAATTTGGTTGCTGGAAATTCATAGTTAGAGCTACTTAGAGACATATTTATATAGAACTTCATAGTCCACTTCATATTACTATTATATGTTTGAATGTTTTTCCATTGCTGAGGTATTCATGAATCATTGTTGATATAATTTTTTTACGATCTTTTGTAACTGATCCAATTTAGTTCTCTATGTAGATTAATTCGACGCCATATGCAGGTGAGCTTCTGGGGAATCTTCTATATTTTTGTAATATGGTTATGAATCATTCTACTGATGCGATTCCATTGATCCATTTTTATATTGTTGAGTGGCACCAATATGATAGGTTCATGAGATATTTTAGATACTGACAATCTATTCTGGTTCAAAATAGGTAGATTGCAATGGTGTTTGCTATTATACTTATAAGAAAAAACGATTGATATTATCATATTATACATAACCTATATATATTCATTTGGGATTCATGTGAATATTATTATTTCACATGATATTCTGGAGGATATCTTCATCATGGCCCCCACACCGAGTACATGCACTGATATATATGAGTTAACAAATGATTTGACACTCATCTTGGAGAGTCATATTATCACGAAGTAACCTGAGTCAACCCTGTCCCGATCACCCGAGCCAGTTTGAAAAAAGTCTCGAGGAGTGTTCCCAATCCCCCCAGGATGGCAACAAGTGTTGGGTATCAAAATAAAACAAGAGGGAATGATTTTACCCAATAATAAATAGGATAAAAATAAACAACATTGAAAATGCAGTAGAGCTAACTATAACTGAATCTCAATAAATGAAAAATCTAGTCTAATACATATACAAATGAATAAAACTAACACCGAAAGAACCAGAAACTAAAACAAAAATAAAACAACCTACTACTAACACGTTCTCCATGTGACCTCCTGGTCACCTCCAACCACAAGACCACCCTACTCAAAGAGATAACTCAAACTAGAAAAACCTGACCAAAACCTAAACTTTCAAAAGAGATTGGGTCTAATGACACCGAGTGGTATAGGTAGGGTGTGATCAAACAAATCAATAGGAAATCACCACATATTCCAAGTATTTCCATTCCCAAAACAATCCATTAAATCTAGTTTAAAATATGATTATAAAAATATATTTTTCACATTTTATTTAACAACCACAAATTTACAGTTTCAAAGGCCAACACAAGTCACCATCCATTTTCAAGAAAAATATCATTTTATAACAAAAACCGAACCCAAAAAATACTAGTAACAATTTTTAATGGAACAAATTTAAATGGATTTTTTTTCAAAGAATTCGACTTTAATGACAATGAACTTACTTTTAAAATCACCAACCCAACCTACCATATGCCGATGGGAGGTGCAATATAATCATTGAGCACTAGTCATAGGAACAACCCAAGGCACTAGATAGATGTGGGCCCCAGGTACCTCGAATATCGGTGTAAGAGTAACCATAACAATATTTGTTCTCGTGAATGAGCCACTAGTAGGGAACATACCCATAACCTAGTGGTTCCCATCATCATCATCATCATTATCATCATCATCATCATAATCATCATCATCATCATCATCATATTTTGTTAATCTTGTGATCGTCAAACTTTCTACATGAAACAAGAACCAAACCCCACCAGATCACTAGAATACGAGTACAAGTCCCTCCACCTAGATACCCGAGCATACCTTTTGGTGCTCAATAAAATTTCACACATAACATGTTACCGCATATACCGTAAATCAACCAAACTGAGCATCTCTTTTGATAAGACACTTCTTTCACATCACAAACCCATTCTTGATAACTTATGCACACCAAAACATCTACAAATCACTTCTAAAACCATGAGGAACACAACTTCCCCAAGGGTTTTCTAAGCAAGCCTTTACACATTTTAGGAAAAACATGAAACTCTAATAACACGAAAAACAAGACTTTATGATTAAAAACCCAAATACATTTATCAAAAAAAATTTGAAAACCATTTCTAAAACCATCTTAAAATTTGAAATGCCAAATATCCCATCAAGCCAAATATTTTCCAAAACACACACACCAAAAGTTGAACGTGCATACACCCATGTGATTCCATTTTAAACCACATTTATGAAATCAGTATTTCATGGAACACCCGAAAACCATTTCCAAAAAAACCCACCATTTTCTCTAAAACCACATCCGGCCATCTACATTATTTAATGAACATAAAATAATCCCATTGTAACCATAAAACCCTTTTTACAGCATTTTCTCACATTTAACAATATAAATCATTACTAAACCATAAACACCAAATCCAGGCCACAAATAATAAAAAACCACCCCACCATAATCAAGGCTAAACATTTCAAAACCCCCCAAATTTAACTTTTAATAACGTGGACACTTTAAATAATAACCCTAGGTGCACTAAACCTAGGTATTTCACACAAATTCCTTTGAAAACCTATATTTAGTAAATTATACCAACACAAAATCATCATTTTCATCAAGCCATATATATATTAGGGGTGAAAAAAACATTTAAAAATTAAATGAAAACACACAAGTGCTCATGGAGTGTTCCAAAATGGAAAAATTGGAAACTCCTACCTCAACAATGTACAGATACAATGAAACATCAAGGGAGGAGATATCTAAGGCCCACAGACCATTCACACACCCTAAATCCGAATAAAAAAAACCAAACAAAATCCCTGGACATTAGGGATCATCCATGTAAGAAAAACCTAAATGAAAACCCAATGACAAAGAGGGGAAGAGAATGAGATGAGATTTGATGAAGGAAACATGAAGAATCACAAACCATTATTGATAAGTCACCCCAAAATCGAACCAAATAGAAGTACTAAGGAGGGGGAGGCTCCTCTGGTCGATTCCCAATAGATATGGATTAATTTTGGTGGTGGAATCACCCAAATCAGAGCTCCACATAAAACGTCATAAAGCCCACAAGTGGATGCACATTTTGTCAAACCGTGCACAAACCATGTGAGGGCTATTGGAAACTAATGTAACTTTGCATGGTTAGGTTGCATGGTTTGGATAGGATGTTCTCACACTGTGCGACCCAATAATTTGGCCAAAATACCCCAAATTAAACCCCAAACACTTGTTAAGTTCACCGAATGATCCCTGAATGTTTCAAACCCAAAGTAGTGACTTTGTGGGTGTCACAAACTCCACAATAAGAAACTTTATCTCAATCACAACTAGAATATCTAATCAAAGGTATAAAATGAAACCCAAAACCGAATTTTTTTGGGAACTCAACCTGAACCTAAACCAAAAGATCCAACATTAATAAAAGTATAAAATAATGGAGTATATATGGGTGAGGTGTGACACATATTATACCGTGGTAATTTAATTTTATCTCACTTATTGATTCTTTATTATTAATTTTCTTTAATGTTTTTAGTTCATGGTGATGTGATAAATCGGTTCCATGATATAATCACACTCAAGAGATGAGATGTATTCAATTTTTATGATTTGAGTTCATCTCATGTTTCGATGACAGGTGCACTGCACAGTGCTGAGAGTATCACTCTATTGTTAGAGTGTGGTCCATACAGTTAAACCATTCCACATCATCCCTTTCTTAGTATATCATGTATCTATGTGAACCTACCTTCATTCCAATGTCATTTGTGTCATTACACTACTTAAATGGATCCAGATACCACTACACAACCACAAACTCAACCTTATTCATCATTTGTGGCTCCATCTGAGACATTTCATATACACCCTTCTTTAGAGTCCATCACCAATACACAATCACTGATTTTTCATTCCTCATCATACATGGAATCATTCAGGACATTCCCCACATACCAATATTTGGAGAGGGGCACTAGTTACACTACAAAGTTTGTTATTGAAATCCCTATGTAATCTATAGTTCTTGTAGTGCAACATTCCATGGATTGGAGCACCAGTAGGGGGCTTCTACTAAGCTTTTTCACTTTCATGGATACAACTACCTAAAACTTTCTATAAATAACTTGAGTAGATGGGAGATTGTTTCACGATATTCCACTATACCCACACCTGATGAAATTACACATGGAAATGTAGCTGATTAGATCACACCTGGACATGTAGCTGAGCACACTCCAAAACCTGTCGTATAGACTAGTCGATATGGGCATACTCTTAGAGAGATGATGTTTGGGATACGAGGAAACTTACTCATATCTATTAATGATTTATTATATTTACATTTCATTAAAATAATAATATTTATTATTAATAATAACATATGTTATTTAATAATTATTTTTGTTATATATTATTTAAAAAATGAATCAATTTACTATCATTTTCTATAATTTTTTTCAATCACATAACCTTTAATATTGCCGTGATGTATGCTCACACAAATGAAAAATAATTCTAATACAAATATAATAATATTTTACATCAATTAGAAATAATTTTATGTAATTTTAACATTCAAACACACATTGAAGTAATTTAAAATATAGAAACTATTTTTTTGGTTGTCTTGGGAAAATGACAGATCGGATTGATTCACTGTGGGTTATTATAATTCTAAAATTAATATATGGTTGTTTTCAAGTGATTTCATAGTAATATGATCTCATTTTGAAAACTATCCCTCTAAGGATAACATTTTTCAAGACATTCATTTTCTAAAAACTCTTTATTTAGTCTGTTCGATTATATCTCTCTTCAGATTGATGCGATAACAACTACTACATTTCAAATGTAATTCTGAAAGAGCTATCATAACATTTCTCATTAATTATAGATTTTTTTATATTTTTTTAACTATAAGAATCAAATTTTAGTATTTCAAATTATTGGATCTAATTTTTTGATCATCTCTGGAAAAAAACACCTCCATTTTTTGTACCAACAATTACTAAAATAAACAAATCAATCTAGAATTGTTTTCTTGTGATTTCATATAAAAAAGAGCTCATTTGGCTAGATCTCCCTCAAGAGAAAACATTTTTAAAGAATTTCATTTTCTAAAAAGTCCTTGTTTAGTTAGTTAGATCACATCACAAGTTGGATTGACATGTTGTGCACTGAAAAACATCATAAATAATTCAAATAAAACAATCACATGATTTCATTTCAATTGGAGATCATTCTACAAGGTTTTAATTCTAAAACAAACATTTGAACATTTTAAATTACTAAAACTACATTTTTTGTAATATTAGGAAAACAACATGTAGGTTTGACATGGTGTCAGTTCCTATAATTAAAAAATCAATCCACATATGTTTTCGTATGATTAAACAGTAATATGACCTCATTTGATCAGCTCACCTACTATTAAGCATGTTTTAAGGACTGAATTTTTTTATGAACTTTAAATTTATTCCGCATGGAAACAAATTACATCGAATTGATGTTCAATATACCCACAAATATAAAAAATATTATAGGAAAACCATAATTTTAACACCTCAAGCTTCTACGGTACACTTCTCTTTGAATAATGCAATAGCGTGTGTTGTATGCAACATCAAGTTCTAACACACCACAACCAATCAAACTAGCCATTATGAATAGTAATACCTACTTTTTTAAATTTTATAAATTTTATCCTTGAAAATGGACTTCATTTTTGGATTTTTAATATTGAAATTACATTTGGGTGCAATTTTGGTACTTTTCGGATAACTTTCATATTTTGATGAATAGTGAAAATTACTAAATTTTAATTAAAAACAACTTTTTTAATCGAAATAATTAATAGTGATAAATTATTAATTTGAGTGATTTTAAAGTATATTTAGAATATATTTTTACTATTTAATACAATGTTGGTAATTGGATGTACTTTCACATTTAAACCAGGCATAAACAAGTGTCAATCTTTTGATTGTTATTATCTCTTAAAAACACGCTATTTGTTTTGACGACGGGAATTAATTTTTAAATTAATTAATGCAACTGAAATGTTTTGAATTTGGTAAAATAGACATAATTTTTTAATTCATAATATCAAATATAGCTTAGGCCAAATTTTTGGTATTTTTATTGAAACATTCATTTTGTGATGAATAGTGAAACCACTAAGTGGTAGTTAAAAAACTGATTTTTTCATAAAACTTATTTTTACCACTTCTGTGAGTGGAATTTAGAAAATATTAGAGACATGGTTAATATCAAGGAGTAAAATTTTGTTCAATGAGATGAAAATAATTTTTGGTGAATAGTTACTTTTTACTTTTATTTACCACGGTTAAAAGTAAATAGGGTAATTAAGAGTAAAAATGATATTAATATTACCCTAACACATGTCCTAATTCTACTGGACAAGTGTATCTCGACCAAAAACAACCTTAGGAATAAAATATTATAATTTAGGTCCACTTGGATTAGATTAGGACATTTATTATTATTTAATTCAAAGAAGAGTTAACAGAGTTAAAATCAAAGTTTATTTACTAAAACATTTTTAATATAGGGTTATAAATAAGATAAATTCGATTGTAAATATTCATTATAAATATAAAATTATTTCCTACATAATGATATTTTATTTATAATTTTTAGACATTAAATAATTTAATTTATTTATGACACAATGATGATACAATAATTACCATAATAGTGAAACAAATTAAAATAATTGATATTATAAATACCCAAATAAATATAATTTGAGACTTTTTATGAATTTAAATAATTTTATAGGTTAATATGACATGTTAGTATTTACTTAATTAACCTTTTTCTAAGTAATAATTATGTTATGATTTTTACAAAAATCAATTATTGAATAGTGTCAAAATTGACTTAAAAGCGTTTTTAAAACAAATATTATATTATTAATTGATATTAAATTAATAAAAATCTAAGGCTAGGCCAAGAGACTTATATCATGATATTTTTATCATTAATTGACTACTTGGGGGTCGCTTGGTTGTATATAGTATGTCTATTAACCATATAATATAAAAATACAAAGAGACATTGTAAAAGGGAAACTAATTAACTAAGAGTTAATACTTAATGATAAGGTTAATATAATGACCCAAACCTGTCTAAATTCTATTGGTTGAGAGGTTTTAGACCCATACCCACCTTAAAATTTAAATAATCCGCTTTTGAGCCATAAGAAACCGAATATGAATTTATTATAAAATAATATTTTTAGCTTTTCCAAAGGTGCCCCTCACCCCTCTTATAAAAGAGCACCCCCCTTCTCATTAATTCACACCTTCAAAGACTTTTGGTAAAGCCAAACCCTACCCACATACTCTCTCAAATTCCCTCACTACAACCTTGAGGCATTAGTTTGATCAGAAACCCAACCTAATGATCCCTTTTGGTCAAATCAAAAGGAAGAACCCAAAGAAGAGGTAATGTTTTCACCACCCTCTTTCAAGTTCCTTTCTTCTTCAACTTCTTCTTTCTTTGTTATTTATATTATAAAATAATAAATCCAGTATCTTATATATACTATGATACTTTTATAAATATTATACAACCATATTCAGTATTATATCAATCCTTTGAATGGCATGCCACTATACGTGCGTACGTACGGCTTACCGTCTCCACGTCATGGTGTAATTGTCATTCAATAAATTATTATTTGGATGGGTATAATAATGAAGTTTAATTCATGTAAATTATAAATATAACATGATAATTATTCTGTCTATATGATATAACAACCAATTATATATTATTTTAACATCAAAAGATTGATATTGTCGCTCGTGCGTACGTACGGACTACCGTCTCCACGAACGCGATGAGATTCATTCTCCATCGTATCCATTCAAGTATAATTATCATTTGATGATTAAAAATAATGTTTAATGACTTTATATAATTTTGGACATGAATAAGATATAACCTATCCATAACAAACATGGCATATGTAACAAAGAATATAAAGGAAAACGAGTAAGTTAACACCCGAAATGACGATAATACTAAATATTATTAACAAATAAATGTTAAAAGATCATATATGATATCATATTAATGTAAATGATTATTTAATAATTTAATAACAATTATTTAACCATTTTATAGGAGTTTAACCTACCTTCAACCATGGAATAGTACAAAGTAAGGGGTTTCTTATCTCAGTTTTAATTTCGTGAGAATTCCATTGTTCACCACTAATTTATTACATGTGGTGTGTGTACTGCCCATGTTTGTATTCATTGTGTAATATACTTTAATTCATGTATATTTACATCATCATTTTATGATCCTTCTTTCATGGGTGTATGTTTTTTATGTTACCAAATTAATAAGGGAATTTGAAATTTCAATTTCACTCATTCGGCTTTACGCATACTTCATTGATTATTTTACTCCGAGATTATGTGTAGAATAACTATTCATTTCATTATTTCGTAAATTATACTCCCCTTTTTATGGATATAATTTTGATACACATAATCACTCCATTGATAAATTATCAGGTCATCGGTATGAACTTGATAAGAGTAATTTTTACTCCCTCTCGATTTGTTGAGTTAAACATCCAATTCATTGGTGTTGTTTTTACAAGAATATATGTGAATGTAATATGTTTGATTTACACTAAATATCCAATCATATTGAGTGTATTTATATTTTTCACACATAATTATTTCATTGATTTTTCCTTAACCAAGTTATACGGTCTTTATAAGAGAATTCATCTCAATTTACATTCCACTGAGACTTCTTTGTTGTTATACACCAACTCACGTTTATATGGAGTATATAATGTACTTTGAAATAGTATATCATGAATCCCTTTATTCTCATGATATTAAGAACTTTTGATTACCTCAATTATTTGTATTCAAGTGTCTCTCTTTTGGTTAGAAACTCTAACTAAAATACCTTTTTTAAATGTTTTATAGACCTATTCTTCTAAATTTTTATCGTTAATGTCCATGTTTTAAAAATGGTTTTAAGGATTTATTTATATGGACATTAATGTTTTAAAATTCAAACTCCTTTTAAAAATCATAAAGTGGTATGGGACACTTTGATTCTAAAATATAGTTTAAATGGATTCTTGACAAATAGTGTGAATTTTAAATGATTTCAAGAAAAAGAGGGATATTTCACTCTAATTGTTTTGATGATTATTTTCATCTATGTCAATATCCTTCATTATTCTCGATTGAGGTTAATATGATACAATAAAATCTTCCATATTGTATCGAATGAGTTATGTTTGGTTGTGGATGTGCTATTTTTATACCATTCATGGTTTGTGGATAAATTATTGACATTTCGTATGCTAGTTTTAATACGAATATTTACGTTATTTTTAAAACTTTTTATATGAGGAATGCATTGGACTTAGTAAGTGATGGGTGGAGCCCTCTATAGCTCTTCGATGCATCGGTAGGTCTCATGAGACAAACTAGTGTCTTGGCACGAGGCCTTGAAAAAATCTTATTTGTAGTTTTGGCACGAGGACTTGGCTACGTGGTTATGATAGTCTGGCATTATGCATTCCGTCATTATGAAAGTGGTTATTAATATTTTCATGTGATTATTCGACTTGTATAATATACATGTGAATAATTAAATGGAATTATTTCATTTTATCCTTGCCATATTATGTTGAAGTTCATGTTTAAAAGTCTTTTTTTAGATATACATTGCCTTAAATTTTTATGTTTATTTATGAAAGTTTCCGCTATATTGTAATCCTTACTGAGCATCCGAGATCACCCCTTTCAATGTTTTATTTTTCCTAGGATGTGAAGAAGTATATTATGAATGACCTGCAAGGACAGTATGAGGGGATATGAAGCCAATATGTTGTTGTAGTTTTTCACTTATTGATGTAATGTAAACTTTATGAATATATCTAGTGTTTCCAAGGCTACTAAACTAATCAGTATTTCGAGACTTGATCTTTCTTGTGATCATGCCAATGTTATGTAATATTGCACCGACTCTGGGTATCTAGGGTCGGGGCATTACAGTTGGTATCTGAGAAGTTTAGTACAAACCTTGGAATCTAGATTTAGATAAACTCTGATTAGAGCACGTAGACCTAAGATGAACTTTGAGCATTAGTATAGAAGAACTTCCTGAAATTTTGATATTGTAGAGATTTTGTGAGTTTTCTGAGAAATACATCCATGTCTGGATATGAGCCGGTAGAGGCGGCTCTGGCACTGATGTACCTAGGGGAAAAACCCAAAAACACTGCTTTGAGCTAGACTCGAACGAGAACTGGTGCACGACAATGGGCCTTGCTGCACTCTTGGTTACGACACTCCTGAGGGATATACTTAGGATAATTTACATTTTCATTACAAACTGATTTGAAGTATTATATATATGAGTTGAGAGTAAATGACCTTGGATAATCCTAATGTGTTTCAAATTGAGAATATGGTGACATGTTAATCTCTAAATGATTTTATTACTACTGTTACTCACACAATGATTTCTGGTTTTAGCCAATGGCTGGATTCCAAGGAAGTCATAGTGACTTTGAGAATGATGTACAAGGTGGGAACGATGGTGGAAATGAGAAACAAAATGGAATATTGATAGGCGTAAAAGATATCATCTTTATACCAAATCAATTTTCGAAAAATATGATCGACAATATATATATTAAAATATTCCCGGACTCAACAAAGAAGAGAAAGGTGATGAAGGATAAGAGCTCCAGCAGTGGAGACCATGGAAAAAGGAATCCTCAATTTCCATCATGCAGGAAATGTGGAAGGAGACACCCAGGAAAGTGTCTCAATGGGACAAGGAAATGCTTTACGTGTGGGAAGGAAGGACATAAAGTGAACAATTTCCGATGAAAAATGAAGAGTACTATGGAAGAAGATAAAAATGGTCCCAAGAATCCATTTACAGTCATTTTCCATAAATGTAGGGGACCTGACCATTACCCGAGTGAATGACCTATTCTATAGGATATTTTCTTGGACAAATAACAAGCTATATAGAAATAAATGGTTGGAGAAATGTTTAAAAATTATTAATGCTCCTTGTTTATTGGTTTACTTTGGAATAATTTTCTCTTGTATTTTTAACCCTACAGTTTTCCATGGGAGAATGATATTTGAGGAAGAATTATCTTTTCTCTTGTGGATATAGTTATAAATAACCATTTGGGGTTATATGATTGTTAGGTTTGAGGCAATTATAAGTTATTATAATTTGGGATGAAAATGCATGGTATGAGAAATGATTTTTGGTTAAATTATGTTATGGTTATTTTGAGGAATTTATCTCATTTTGGTAATGCTATAAAATATAGTTTTTGAAAAAGGACAACATGCAGACCGTGGGACAACCCGTCACATCAGAAAAAGAAGTGGGAATCGAAACCACAACCAAAGTGCGATTGGGATTTATTGCCTACCACCGGACTACGTGAAGTCCCTGGTTAGTGTGACTATTATTTTTAGTTAAATGATTTTATTGATCAATAATAAATTGATTTGGGATCTTATGTCTTATCAAATGAATACCCTTAGTATAGGAAAATGATTTGGTGATTAAGTGATAAATGTTATTTTGGATGTTGTTCACTTTGTTGTGAACACTATATTCCAAAGGAAAATAGAATAGTATGGGATTTTATTTGAGGAGTAATGGTGGATTTTTATCTATGTTTTTATTGTAGATTTATAGTGATTTGGGTTATTTATGGAAATGATTAGGTTAATTAGTTTTAAGTATGTGACATTAAGAGAAATTAATGTCATTTGGAGATACAATTTAACATGGAAGACTACATTCTTATAAGTTTTGGGTTTCAATATAAGTTTGGATTATATTAAAGGATTTTAAGGACAATTGATTATTGAATGGTATTTATTTAACTTTGGGGTATTAATGGTTTAATTTTAGAAATTAAGATTAGTGTTTTTTTCTAATGGAATATCCATTTGGGGGATCATCAGATATTATACTAACCATTTTGGTTTTGATTAATCTCTACAGACAAGGTAAATATATAGTTTATCCTATGTGGATCATGTATTTCTATAGAAGTTTATTCTAGCTCTTCCATTGTGACCAAGTCTTCTTGAATACTCATTGATCAAAATAAATGAGTTAGTGGTAAACATTTATTAAAGAATAAAACACTACTAAAAAAGTAAGTATATACCTTTATGTTATTAGTCAATATCATAAATTAATTCCTCATCCTTATGTAATGTAACTTAAAACAAAATATGTTTTCCGTTTACTTTTCCTACTGGGAGACTAATGGCCGTTTGTCCAAACACATGTTTGTGATTTTCTAATTGTTAACTTTCTCCTAATCATGTTTTCTATCCCTCTCCATTAGAACTTAACACTTATTTTATCGTCCATATCCATGTTTTCCGACATGGAATCCAAGTATGGGTAATCATGGGTGGCCTTTGTACTTCTCTTTCTTTCTTTTAAAGTGATAGTTTTATTAACTCTTTTTTTCGATGTGGGACTTTCCGTTATATTCCGAAGCACAATTTTAAAAATTTCAAGGATGAAATTAAATGAAGGATGGGAGAATGTAACACCCCAAGCTTCTACGCTACGCTTCTCTTTGAATAATGCAATAGCGTGTGTGGTACGCAACATCGAGTTCTAACACACCACAACCAATCAAACTAGCCGTTATGAATAGTAATAAATACTTTTGGAAATTTTATAAATTTTATCCTTTGAAATGGATATCATTTTTGGATTCGTAATATTGAAATTAGCTTAGGGTGAAATTTTTGTACATTTCGGATAGCTTTCATATTTTGATGAATAGTGAAAATTACTAAATTTTAATCAAAAATAACTTTTTTAATCGAAATAATTAATAGTGATAAATTATTAATTTGAGAGGTTTTAAAGTATATTTAGAATATATTTTTTCCATTTAATAAAATGTTGGTCATTGGATGTAATTTAACATTTAAACCAGACATAAACAAGTGTCAATCTTTTGATAGTTATTATCTCATAAAAACACGCTATTTGTTTTGACGACGGGAATTAATTTTTAAATTAATTAATGCAACTGATATGTTTTGAATTTGGTAAAATAGACATCATTTTTTAATTCATAATATCAAATATAGCTTAGGCCTAATTTTTGGTATTTTTCTGGAAACTTCCATTTTTTGATGAATAGTGAAACCACTAAGTGGTAGTTAAAAACCAGAATTTTTCATAAAACATAATTTTACCACATCTGTGAGTGAATTTCAAAAATCCGAGAGACACGGTTAATATCAAGGAGTAAAATGTGGTTCAATGAGATGAAAATAATTTTTGGAGAATAGTAACTTTTTTACTTTTATTTACCACGGTTAAAAGTAAAAAGGGTAATTAATTGTAAAAATGTTATTAATATTTCCCTAACACATGTCCTAACTCTATTGTACAAGTGTATCTCGACCAAAAACAACCTTAGGAATAAAATGTTTTCATTTAGGTCCAGTTGGATTAGATTAGGACATTTATTATAATTTAATTCAAAGAAGACTTAAAAGAGTTAAAATCAAAGTTTATTTACTAAAACATTTTTAATATGGGGTTATACATAAGATAAATTCTATTGTAAATATTCATTAGAAATATACAATTATTTCCTAAATAATGATATTTTATTTATAATTTTTAAACATTAAATAATTTAATTTATTTATGACACAATGATGATGCAGTAATTACCATAATAGTGAAAAAATTTAAATAATTGATATTATAAATATGCAAATAAATATTATTTTAGACTTTTTATGAATTACACTAATTTTATTGGTTAATATGCCATGTTATGATTGAATTAATTAACTTTTTTCAAAGTAATTATTCTGTTATGATTTTTAAAAATATCAATTATTGAATAGTGTCAAAATTGACAAAAAAGAGTTTTTAAAACAAATATTATATTATTAATTGATATTAAATTCTTAAAAATATATGGTTCGGCCAAGAGACTTATATCATGATAGGTGTATCATTAAGGTACCACATGGGGGTCGCCTGGATGTATATAGTATGGTTATTAACCATATAATATAAAAATACAAAGAGACATTGTAAAAGTGAAACAAATTATCTAAGAGTTAATACTTAAAGATAAGGTTAATATAATGACACAAACCAGTATAAATTTTATTGGTTGAGTTGTTTTCGACCCATACCCACCTAAAAATTTAAATAATCCACTTCGGAGCCATTATAAACCGAATATGAATTTAATATAAAATAATAATTTTAGCTTTTCCAATGGTGCCCCTCACCCCTCTTATAAAAGGGCACTCCCCCTTCTCATTAATTAACACCTTCAAAGACTTTTGGTCCGGCCAACCCCTACCCAAATACTCTCCCAACTTCCCTCAATACAACCTAGAGGCCTTATTTTGTTCCGAAAGCCAACCTACGGAGCCCTTTTGATCAAATCAAAAGGAAGTACCAGAAGAAGAGGTAATGTTTTCACCACCCTCTTTCATGTTCCTTTCATCTTCAACTTCTTCTTTCTTTGTTATTTATATTCTAAAATAATAAATCTAGTATCTTCTATATACTGTGATGTTATTATAAATATGCTACAACCATATTCAGTATTCTATCCATCCTTTTAATGGCATGTCACCATACGTGCGTACGTACAACTTACCTTCTCCACGTCGTGGTGTAATTGTCATTCAATAAATTATTATTTGGATGGGTATACGAATGATGTTTAATTAATTTAAGTTATAAATATAAAATGATAATTATTATTTCTATATGATATAACATCCAAATATATATTATTTTAACATTAAAAGAATGATATTGTCGCTCGTGCGTACGTACGGACTACCGTCTCCACGAATGCGATGAGATTCATTCTCCATCATATCCATTCAAGTATAATTATCATTTGATGATTATAAATAATGTTTAAGGACTTTATATAATTATGGATATGAATAAGATATAACCTATCCATAACAAACATGATTTACGTAACAAAGAATATAAAGGAAAACGAGTAAGTTAACACCCGAAATGACGATAATACTAAATATTATTAACAAATCAATGTTAAAAGATCATATATGATATCATATTAATGTAAATGATTCTTGTATAATTTAATAACAATTATTTTATCATTATAAAGGAGGTTAACCTATCATTGACGAAGGAAAAGTACAAAGTAAGGGGTTTGTTATCTCACTTTTAATTCTGTGAGAATTCCATTGTTCACCACTAATTTATTACATGTGGTGTGTGTATTGCCCATGTTTGTATTCATTGGGTAATATACTTTAATTCATGTATATTTACATCATCATTTTATGATCCTTCTTTCATGGGTGTATTTTTTTTATGTTACAAAATCAATAAGGGAATTTGAAATTTCAATTTCCACTCATTTGGCTTTACGCATACTTCATTGATTATTTTACCCCGAGATTATGTGTAGAATCACTATTCATTTGATTATGTCATAAATTCCACTCCCCTTTCTGTGTATATACTTGTTATACACATAATCACTCCATTGATAAAATATCAGGCCACCAATATGAACATGATAAGAGTAATTTTTACTCAATCTCGATTTGTTGAGTTAAACATCCAATTCATTGGTGTTGTTTTTACAAGAATATGTGTGAATGTCATCTGATTTATTTACACTAAATATCCAATCATATTGAGTGTATTTATATTTTTCTCACTTAATTATTTCGTTGATTTATCCTTAACCTAAGGATATGGTCTTTATAAGAGAATTCATCTCAATTTACATTCCATTGAGACTTCTTTGTTGTTACACACCAAATCACTTTTATATGGTGTATATAATGTACTTTGACATAGTATATCATGAATCCCTTTATTCTCATGATATTAAAAAGTTTTTATTGCCTCAATTATTTGTATTTAAGTGTCTCTCTTTTGGTTATAAACTCTAACTAAAATACCATTTTTAAATGTTTTAAAAATTTATTCTTCTAAATCATTATCATTAATGTCCATGTTTTAAAAATGGTTTTAAGGATTTATTTATATAGACATTAAAGTTTTAAAATTAAAACTCCTTTTAAATGTTTCAAAGAGGTATGTGACACATTGATTATAAAATATATTTTAAATGGATTCTTGACAAATAGTGTGACTTTTAAATGATTTCATGAAAAAGGGGGATATTTCACTCTAATTGTTTTGATGATTATTTTCATCTATGTCAATATCCTTCATTTTTCTCGATTGAGGTTAATATGATACAATAAAATCCTCCATATTTTATCGAATGAGTTATGTTTGACTGTGTATGTGCAATTTTTATACCATTCATGGTTTGTGGATAAAGTATTGACTTTTCGTATGCTAGTTTTAATACGAATGTTTATGTTATGTTTAAGAAATTTCAAATGAGGAATGCATTGGACTTAGTAAGTGACGGGTGGATCCCGCTATAGCTCCTCGATGCATCGGTAGGTCTCATGAGAGAAACTAGTGTCTTGGCATGAGGCCTTGACAAAATATTATTTGTAGTTTTGGTACGAGGCCTTGGCTACGTGGTTTTGATAGTTTGGCATTATGCATTCCGTCATTATGAAAGTGATTATTAATATTTTCATGTGATTATTCTACTAGTAGAATATACATGTGAATAATTAAATGGAATTATTTCATTTTATCCTTGCCATATTATGCTGGAGTTCGTGTTTAAAAGGCTTTTGTTTTAGTTATACATTGCCTTAAATTTTTATTTTTATTTATGAAAGTTTCCACTATATTGTAATCCTTAATGAGAATCTGAGCTCACCCCTTTAAATGTTTTATTTTTCCCAGGATTTGAAGAAGTATTTTATGAATGACCTGCAGGGATAGTATGAGGGGATATAAAGGAAATATGTTGTTTTAGTTTTTCACTTATTGATGTAATGTAAACTTTATGAATATATCTAGTGTTTCCAAGGCTTCTAAACTAATCGGTCGTTCGAGACTTGATCTTTCTTGTGATCATGCCAATGTTATGTAATAATGAACTGACTCTAGGTATCTAGGGTCGGGGCGTTACAATCATAATATTTAATGGCAATTGTAGAACACTTTCTATAATTTAAATAGTCAAGCACACGATTAAGAATTTTAAATTACTAAAACAATATTTTCAGTCATCACATGAAAAAAAACACCTTTGATTTATGCATTATTATTTCTAGTTATGCCCAAATTTACCATTGATTTATCTTTTAAGTGGTCCCTTATTGCACACAATTGGTTATCAAATCCTTAAAGTTCAAAGAATTAACCTAAAGAAATGCACGTTCTATAGAGGGAATTTGGCTATTAAGTGGAAAACATTGGTTAAAATTTATTTTATTATTAAATATCATTTATCAATTAATTTAATTCAATTAAATGAACATGTTTATCCTAGGTATCACTTGGGGTGGATTGGATGAATTCCTTTTTCAATTATTTCAATTTCATTAAGCTGAGAAGAATTCATTCAATGAAATAAATATAACCTAATAAATTTTTGGTTTAAAACCATCACAAACATATTCCAATCAAATATAAACTTGCATTATCATCTTAATGATAACTCCAAGTTAAAGGATATTATTATCACACAAAAATTGTGTTGATAAAATTCAATAAGAACGAGGAAGAAATAAAATCACTAAATAAAGAAGTCAAATAAAATAATTGATTAAGAATTATTAAATTATAAATAACATCCAATACATCCCATTTATAGTTCCTTGATCAACCAATTAGATTATTATCCCCCAATTGATTAGTTTCTATCAATGGAAGGTGGTAGTAGACTCATGAGTGTGGAATTGAGGAAGAAAAATAATGAAATAATTAACACTCCACTGTTGTGTGATTAATTCACAAGGATTGGTGTGAAAGAGTTCAAACCTAGATTCAATGGTATCAAAATGATATTTAAAACAATAAAAATAATAGAATATTAAGAATAAATTTTAATAATAATTGATGGTTAATGAGAAACATACATGAGAAAAATTTATGATATGATTACAAAATGAAAGTGGGAAATTACAATTGAAAGAAAAACATTGGATGATAATTTCTATCACCGCCATATCTTTATATTGGAATATTATGAGACTTAGGTATAACCCAATCAAAAAATTCTCTCCCAATTAATTATTAGAGTCAAAAGGTGGATGGGAATAAAATAAATTTGATGTTTCAATGTTGACCACAAAAATAGGACCATATTCATCACCCCTATTTACATGAAAATAATTCATTATATATGGGAGAATAATTTATGGTAATAAAATAAAAATATATTCATACAGATTTACTCGATTATATTTCAAAATTTCAGGACGATTGGTTTAGCCGTGTGGATGTTATGCTCGAAATGGTGGACTGACTTTATGGGCATGCAGATCTGGCCATACATTTAATCTTCATATTTGACTTCCTAGATCATCATGAAAACATCAGAATTATATTTATAAATAGTTTCATGAAATGATCCCCATAATTTTATATTTATAAATTTAATATTTGAGCTTCATTGAGGTTGGATTTTTGGCCCCAATTTTGTTTGATGGGCCTTAGGTCCATTATGCATTGTCCAGAAAATTCCAACATTCATTTCCAAAAATATATATATTCCCTTGGTTTTCATTCATCGATACAAAAACGAAAAAATATTAATATAAATTTTATCAATAATATCAATAAATATCATATTCAAAAAATTAAAAAAATTAATTCCACAAGAATATAATATATTGGGCCTAAATGTTCACTTTAAACATCAATTTCACATGATATGAGAAATTTATTTCAAATTATAAAATGGATTAAAAATTATATTTATAGACTCTGAAAAACATTAATTTTAAAATATTAACAATGAATATTATCCACTTCCAGTGAATAATCACAGCCCAACATGAGTTTTTATAGTCTCGAACAAAAAGTATCTTCAAAATATGAAATTGAATTCCCTTTTCCAAGACATGTTAACATACAATTCTCAATAAAATAAATCAGGATGAAAAATACTGAAAGTAATAAAAATAATTTCACACAAGATAGGTTTTTAAGAATATCCCAATCTCAATCCCATTACTTTAATCAAATTCAACATCACATTTGATCCAATTTCAATTAAGCATGATGATGTGATGCGCATCACAAAACACATGGGGCTCATTTTCTTGTTTAAAGGGGAAAAAGGATGATCTAGGTAGGAATAACATTAGACCTTACTATGAGTATCCAATTTGTTTTATTTTTACCATTTTAAATTTTTTTGTTAAATTTTTTTGAACAACAATAGAGATAAATAAACCAAATATAGTAAAGACAACTATAGTGTCATGACCCCCAAGTGCTGAATGCCACTCATTTTTAACAGTTCCATGCAGTAAAATAGAGTTGTAAGTGTAAACTCTTGTTTAAAAAAAACTATGGAGTCATGATCCCCATGTACCAAACTCCACGCATTCGGACAAAATATTTCTCTATTCAATTTTTTTAATTTTTTTTCATTTCTTTGTTTGGTACTCAAATTAATTTAAAGTGACCCCAAACCCCATGATATGATAAAAGGGTCCCGGGAATTCAAATTTACACCCAATATCTAATGAACATGCATTGTGAAATTTTTATTAAAAGGATAAAGATGCAAACATCGATAAATCACATCGAAAAACTACTCTTTCCAAAAAAAATATTCTCATGTACTTAAACATACATTACAATCCTAATCAAGGAATTAAAAATCATTCGAATTTTTTTTTTATTTCACAATGTAAATTATAGCATTAATGGATAATGTATTATTATTTTTCATTAAATTGTATTTTATCATATTTTTTTAAATCCATGATTTTTACCCCCAAAAAAGAATGAAACTACCCTTTTTTGAAAGGGAATATAAAAGAGGTATTAGAATTGGGAAGAAATAGGGGGTAGGTGATTTGAAATTAAATCATTGAATTAAATCACCTGGTTTAATGTTGATGAGCCATTAATAAGAAACCAATCACTTTGTCTTCATGTCACATGTAGACTCCTCATGGATGATTGATTGTTGGGTTTGAACTTTATAATGAAAGGTATTTATTTGGAAATATTAAAATTCAGAAAAAGATATATCTCACACAAGATCCATTATATCACATTGGAAACCTCAATTGGGTTCCTTTAACAATAAAACAAATAAAAACAAAAAAAATTCATAAGACGAGTTTCCTCCCAAAAAGTGCCTAATTTAATGTCATTAACTCAACTTGGACCCCAACTTATTTAATACCAACTTTCAACATTCTTAGGACCCCAGTTTTCTCCACATCAACTAGATTACGATTTATTCAACCTTGTGGTTGTATAAAAGGTTTTAAAATTAATTCATGAAAAATCATAAAGGTCCTAGTGAATGAGCTAGTCCCATGAATATTGAAATGTACCCATACAATTTATTTCCTAATCTTTCATGATACATGGAGGAGAATTTTCCCTTTAATAGATTGAATAGAGATTAAATGATAAAAAATGTTTTTGATTATCCCTGATGACTATAGTCTTGAGAGAGGACGCATTGAAATTGAATTCAAGTTGGGTTTGGCTAACACATTCAAAAAAATGTGGGGAACTTGAATAGAAATCAATTTGATTTTCAAAATTTCTTAAAAAAATTCGTTCCTCTTTAATAAATGTCTTGACCACCAAAATTTCCTAGATGAGTTCTAAGAATGGGTATTAACTATTAGATTTTCTTTTCTCAAAATGGTTTTGTGATTGGTGTTTTTGAAAAATGATCAATGGAGACATAAAAAATAGATTCAAGCCATGTATGAAGGTTTTCCTCACATGAATTCATAAAAAAAATTTCATCAGGATTTAGACACCCATCAACAATTCCCTATGGTTCCTCAGTTTGAATTTCATAATTTATTAACAAATCCAGTTCATTTTATATCATTAATTTCTTAGATTCTAAATTTTTTCCTTTAGTATTTTCTTTTGATTTGGAAACCTATGATGGTTTTGGAATTAATGGTTCAATTCATTCAATATATTTAACACTCATGGTAATAGTCAAATATTTGATTTTTTCATAATATTTTTCTGTGAAATAAGATTATTCTATCAATTTTGAGGAAAGGACTACCTAAATGGGCATGGGTTCTGTAATTATTTCTATGCTCTGTAGTTCTAATATCAAAAATGAGTCTTTTGAATTCATTTTACCCATTTATTTACACAATATTTCAAGATTTTTTTGGGATAGGGTTGGATAAGAGTTTGTACATCATGTACTTCATTATGATTGGTCTCATTAACCATTATTGAGAGCAATATAAATACATCCTTTGAGAATTCATCATCTATAATATTATAAGTATCATCAAGTGTGGTGCATTAGTTCTAGGTTTGGTCGAATAAACTCCCAATGAGAGTTGATTCCCAATATTGATATCCAATATTGATTTAATCTTGAGATTATGTTGGGGTACATTTGATGAAACTCAATTAGAGTAGATATAAATTTGGATTTGATATTTTATGACACAAAAAAATAGAAAGTGGAAAAGATAATAGAAACTAGGATAAGAATAGAGAATTTAGGGTGAGAAAAGGATAATGTATTAGGTACTTACTTGGGTCCCTAGAAAAGCCACCAAAATTTATTTGTGCCCAAATTTACCAAAGTTTTATGGTGTAAGCGGTTGCTTTTAGCAATACTGTTGAGTCAATAAGGTTTTCCTTCTGACTTTTCCATTCCTTCTTGTTTTGAAAATCACAAACACCTTATACTTAAGAAAATATATATTTTAATTCTCTAAGTAAAATTTCGTTACTTAAGGAAATTTACCGTAACATAGATTTCATTATACATATCAATATTTTTCTTAAGTGTGAAAATTGGATTCATATAAAAAACCTCGGAATCATATAATACATAGATATGAGGCATTCAGTTTTAGGATCTGAATTCTAGATATGAACTGTAATGAAGTTCCACTCTGAATTCCGGATATGAACATTAATGAAGTTCCACTCGAAATTCTATATATGAATTGTAATGAAGTTACACTCTGAATTCCAGATATGAACTGTAATGAAGTTTCATTCCGAATTCTGGATACGAACTCTAATAAAGTTCCATTCCAAATTCTGGATATGAACTCTAATAAAGTTGAACTCCAAATTCTGGACTCCAAACTTCTATGAGTTCGACTCCGAACTTTTATGATTTTGACTCTGAACATTTACTAGTTTGACACCGAACTTTTATGAGTTTGACTCTGAACTTTTACTAGTTTGACTCCAAAATTTTATAAGTTTCACTCCGAAATCTGTATGTTCAGATTCTAAACTCCACTAAAACCAGACTCCAAATTTTCTTAGAAATTCATACTCCATATTTCTACAGAATTCAGGTTCTGAATTCCTACAATTCCGAATCCGAATATCTCTTTATTATAGACTCTGAATTCCATTTTTGTTAGAATCCGAACATTTATTTTCTTACATTCCGAACTTCAGTTTTTCTTATACTTATACTTGTTTCATTACAAAATGATTTCGTGCTTTTTGTTACACATGTTTTGTTATAAAACAATGTCATCCATTCTGTTTCTAACTATCCATTGGTTAAGTGACACATATAGAGGTCCATCCAAAATTTATGAAAAATATGACAGTTGGAGGAGGGAGCCGACCGTTGAAGCTTCACCTATAAATAGAAGATCATTTGAAAAGAAGCGACAACATTGACACAACTTGTGCTTAAATGCTTTGGAAGTCATTTCTAGAGAGGGAGGCTCTTATTAACTCTCAAGATTCGGGCAGATAGTTTGAACGACTTGTTCAAACTTTTCCTTGTGTAGAATTTCTTAATGAGACTCCGATTGTTTGTGATTACATTCGAGGGCTTCCGAGGATAGGAAGATAGAGGTGCCGACTACCTTGAAGTTCGAGGGATTCATTGCTGATGAAGACAGAGGTTCCAACTACCTTGAAGTTGAGGGCTTGCAGGGATAGAAAGATAGATACTCCAAGCTTCGTATCGAGGGATTACCCTGGTGTGGGTAAGATAGAATTGCTTGAAAGTATAAATCAAGGGACCTTTATCCCAGGTTGTTAGATACCCTTCTATTTGGGTTAAAATACTTATATCTTGTTACTTGTAGTTTAACTACTTGTTTTTCCGCTGAATTTTGTATAATAAGAAATGTATAAAATTATTATATTTCCTTACACTTGTACACTGATTAATTTAGATTCTATATGATTTAATGTAAAATCTCATACTGTAAACTTTGGTTAAGTTTCAATTTCTGGATCCATATTTTCAGAACCAGTTTTTCAGAATCACTTTCCAGATTTAAGCAAGTGCATAGAACTAGAAATTTGTAACTTCATACTTTGTCCCAATATTTCATTGGTGTTAGAGGTGTTATGAATTTTCTTAGTTTATCTTTGTTAAACTTTGATCTTTACTTATTTAAGGAAATTTATAATGTATATAATTCACCACCCCTCTTGTATATTTAGCATCTACATCATTATTTTGATCCTAAAATTGGTATCAGAGCGGGTTTATGAAATAATTATACTCACATATAAGTTTCTTTTTTCAAATTTTTTTATTGTTATATATTTTTCATGCTTAGTTTCATGAATCCGAACTTTTGTTATTAACATGTTTTTGTGTAGAAATATTTTTAAGATGGTAGGTTTAAATGTTGGTTCCAGCGACAACCTAAATCCTACATGACCCCCAATTTTTTATGGCAATGATTATGAATACTGGAGAGATCGAATGAAGACTTTCGTTATCAATACTGGGGTAGATAACTTTGTTATGCTTACTAGAGGTTATCAAATTCCCGATAAGTATGTTAGTGCTTTTACAAACCAAGAGGAGCATGATTATCAATTAATCTATAAGGTACAGAATACTCTACTATGTTCAATGACTAGGAACATATATAGCCAAATTTATTCATGTGATACAGCTAACTGTATATGGAAGAAACTTGATGTTACACATTTTGGTACATCCAATGTCATAGAGACAAGAAGAGCTATGTCGAGAGCTTAGTTTCATGGTTTTAATTTTCCTTATGGAGAACCTATAAGCAAAGTACAACAAATATTTATGACTATTGTAAATAGCTTACAATATATGGGAGAGAAAGGTCAGGATGATGAAGCTCTTGTGGATAAGATTATTTATATTATGCCCAATGAGTGGGAATCAAAGAGAACTGCTATTGATGAGAACAGTAAGGTTACTCAAAATTCCTTAGATGAGCTATTTGTAAATCTTCTCCAACATGAAACAAGGATGAAGAGAGATGCTAACAACGTCAAAAAGAAGAATGGGGATGGTACTATTGCTTTTACTACAAATTCAAATCACATGAAAGCTAAGAATCCTAAGAGAGTAACTAGATCCAAGTCTAAGAATGTTACTATACAATCCGAATCTAGTGAGAGTGAAGTCTCAGAGAATGAGTTAGCAAATCCAACTCAAAGAATGAACAAGATAGCTGGTCAATGAAATTTCTAATCCAATTATAATAAGAAGGAAAGGAAAGATAAGAATGATTTAGAGGTCACATGCTATGAATGCAAGAGAATTGGACACATAAGACATGATTTCCCTATTCTTAAAAATAAATAATGAAAACAGAGTCACTCTGAAAGGAATAGGAAGAAGTTTTATAAAGCTAAAGCTAAGAAAAGTCTAAAAGCAAATACTACATAGAGTGCTAGATGTGGAGACTCTTCAAAAAGTGAATCTTCAGAATATGATTCATCAGCTCAGAATAATATGGGATGAATTCTTAATAATTCTTTTCCACATACATGTCTCATGGCCGAGGTACGCTCTACCGAGGCTTTAACAAATCTATATCATGATAATAATTACTATTCAAAAAATAATACATCTAATGAAGATACTTCATCCTCAGAAAATGAAGAACCTTTATATGAAGAAGTATCTAGATTTTCCAATTTACATGAAGCAAAAAATTTTAAAATTTATAAAAAATTAAACAAGACAAATACTAGGGAAGAAATTCTTACAAAAGATATTTCAGATATTTCTTCATATCTTAGAGATAAATAAGTGATTTTAGAAAAACTTTCTAAAGACCTTGAGAAAGAAAATTCTGATAAGGAATAACTTTATAAAGATCTTATGAATGCTATTTTAAATATTAAAGTTATTGAGGACAAATACAACTCTAAGGAAATTATTCCTGAGGATGGGAATTTAGATGTTAGACTAAAATATGAAATATTTTCTATTAAGAATTTTCTTGCAAAATTTAATTCTAGGAAGGAAAATTTTGACAAGATGTATTCTCAAATTAAACCTCTCAGAAACACTACTGGAGTAGGTTAAACTCACCAAAAACCAGTTTTCAAAAACTACTATTTCGTTCCTTCTAAATCCCCTTTTAGCACTAAGTGTCAAAGTGGTGGGAATTGAATGAAAAACTGTTCATTGAATAAAGTTCAATCTCTTGGATTTCATAAAGCCTATTTCTCTAAAACAATGTGGATATCAAAAATTTAGTTATCTGAAAATCTCAGATCCAAACAGGTTTGGATTCCAAAAGTCTAATTTTTTTCTTAATTTCAGGAAGATAAAGGAAGTACCAACAGCAATACATGGTACACGGATAGTGGAAGTTCCCGTCATATGACTGGTAACAAAAACTATTTTGAGAATATTATCAATACGAAAGGAGGACAAGTAACTTTCGGAGATAATGCTCAAGGAGAAATTATTGGTATAGGTAATATTTTTCTTCTTGGTAAAACTTTGATTTCAAATGTTTCGTTTGTTAACGGTCTTAAGCACAACCTCATTAGAATAAGTCAATTATATGATGAAAGATACCTTGTGAATTTTAGAAATGATAAGTGCTTAGTACACAATTTCAAGGAAGAGTTAATTCTTTCTACCCATAGGAAAGAGAATGTTTACACACAAAACATAGAAGAACATAAGAGACAAGACAAACCTTTCCTAAGAGAATGTAAGATCATTCTTGGTTATGGAGTATAAGACTAGGTCAATGGAACATTATGAACTTATGAAAACTCTCATACAAAGGTTTAGTTATGGATCTACCAGAGAATAGATTTTATTCTTCTAAATTTTGTGATCCTTATCAATAAGGAAAGAAACATAAATCTAGTTTGAAATAAATCGGTGAAGTCTCAACAACTGATGCATTACAATTGCTACACAAGGATCTTTTTGGTGCAAAAAAACTGGATGCATTGGAGGAAAATACTATGTGTTTTTATCTAGTTGATGATTACACTAGATTTACATGGGTCTACTTTCTAGCAAAGAAGTCTGAAGATTTTTATTATTTCAAAAGTATTAGAGCCCATGTTAAAAATGAGAAAAACCTCCCACTGAAAACTATTCATAATGATCATGGAGGAGAATTTCAAAATTTTGATTTTGATACTTTTTGTAGTAGAAAAGGTATTACTCAAAACTTTTAATCACCTAGAACTCCTCAACAAAATGGTGTAGTTGAAAGAAGAAATAGAGTTCTTAAAGAGATAACTAGAACCATGTTGAGGAAATATTCTATAGCTTGACATTTCTGGGCTGAAGCTGTATGTACTGCATGTTATTCTATAAATCAAGTTTTGATTAGACCTTTTATTAATAAAACTCTTTATGAGTTATGGAATGGTATAAAACCAAGACTTTCCTACTTCAAGGTTTTTGGTTGCAAGGTATTCATCGTAAATACTAAAGATAATCTACACAAATTCACACCAAAATCTGATGAAGGAATTTTCTTAGGCTACTCCACAACTTCTAAGGCTTATAGAGTTTTCAATAAAAACACTTGTACTATTGAGGAAACAGTACATGTCAAATTTGATGAAACTGATCCTTTTTTTTAAACCATCTCAACCTACATCCTCGGATGTGTTTTCAAAAACTGATTATCAACCATTGATAGAATATCGTTATGATAAGGAAAATGTTCAAGAAGATACTTCTGAAACATTTACACCAGAAGACTTTCTACCCTATGTTGATGAACAGGTTTTACAAAACCCAAGTCAGGTGTTTCTCAAGAATCATCCAAGTGATAGTATCATTAGTGATGTGAATCAACCTATAAGGACTAGAAGTTACTTATGAAATGAAGTATAACATCAATAATTTATTTCCCAATTAGAACCTAAAAGCACTGATGAAGCTTTAGGTTATGATGATTCGATCAAATCCATGCAAAATGAGCTAAATGAATTCGAAAGGAATAAAGTCTGGACCTTGGGGGAAAGACCTAAGGAAACTTATGTCATTGGAGTAAAGTGGGTCTTCAGAAATAAGTGTGATGAAAATGGAGTCATTGTAAGAAATAAATCTAGACTAGTTTCTAAAGGTTATAATCAACAAGAGGGAATAGAATATAAAGAAACCTATGCTCCAGTAGCTAGACTTGAATCTATTCATAATTTACTTGCGTTTGTAGCATTCTTCAATTTTAAACTCTTTCAAATGGATGTGAAAAGTGATTTTCTTAACGGTCATGTTCAAGAGGATGTTTTTGTTGAACAACCTCCTGGCTCTGAAGATACAAAACATCCTAATCATGTTTTTATACTTTCCAAAGCATTGTATGGCCTTAAACAAGCCCCACAAGATTGGTATCGTAGACTTACAAGATTTTTGCATCAAAATAACTATGTTCATGGAAATGCAGATCCAACCCTTTTTATAAATAATGATAAGAAAAATGTTTTGATTGTTCAAATATATGTTGATGACATTATATTTGGTTCAACTCAGCAATATTTAACTGATTCCTTTGCGGATCCAAGGAAATCTGCATTTGAAATAAGTATGATGGGTGAGTTAACATTTTTCCTTGGTTTTCAAATTTCTCAAAAACCAGAAGGAATCTAAATATCCCAACATAAGTATATTAAATATCTTCTTAAAAATTATGGGTATGACAACACTAAGAGTATAAGTACTCCTATTGGTAACTCAAACACAGATGATCTTGATGATGTTGGGAAACAAGTAGATCAAACATCTTTTAGAGGTATGACAGGAAGCCTACTATACTTGACAGCTAGTCAACTATACTTAATGATTTCAATATGCTTATGTGAACAATATCAATCTATTTCTAAGGAATCTCATTTAAAGGTAGTGAAAAGAATTTTTCGCTACTTAAAGGGAACCATAGATCTAGGATTATTTTATACTTCTGGAAATGATTTCGTTTTAAACAGTTTTTCAGATGCCGACTTTGGTGGATGTAGAATGGATAGAAAAAGTACATCTGGAACTTGTCATTTCTTAGGAGATTCATTAGTTTCTTGGTCATGCAAGAAGCAGAACTCAATAGTACTCTCCACTGCAGAAGCTGAATATGTAGCAGCTGGAAGTTGTTGTGATCAAGTGTTGTGGATTCAACACACACTCACAGACTATGACTTGAGTTTTCCTGAGACAAAAATTTTGTGTGATAACACATGTTCCATTGACCTTAGAAAAAATCCTGCACATCACTCTCGTGAAAAGCACATAGATATTAGGCATCACTTTCTTAGGGATCACACACTAAAAGGAGATGTCATTATTTAGTGTATTGGAACTCAAGATCAACATAATGACATTTTCACAAAATATTTACCCTCTGATAGATTTGAATACATCAAACAGAAGTTAGGAATGATAACTATGAGGTAATATTCCTTCATTAACTTCTTGTTGAAGTATTATCCTTACACTAATAATCTCTATTTCATAGTGGGAGTACATTTGATTTAGAGTCTTCCAAATTTTCTCATAATGAGTCTTTAAAATTTTTTCATAATAAGTCTTTCAAATTTTTTTGTAATGGGTCTTTCAAATTTTTCAAATTTTTCGTAGTGAAAATTTTTTACTGAGAATTTTCGTAATGAATTTTTTGTACTGAGAATTTTTATAATGAAATTTTCGTACTGGAACATTCCTAATGAAGATTTCATATTGGAACATTCGTAATGAAGTTTTCAGAACTAAAATTTTCTTAATGATGTTTTCATAATTGAAATTTTTGTAATGATGTTTTCGGTACTGAAATTTTCATAATGGAAATTTTTGAAAATGGAACTTTCTTAATGAATTTTTTTTCTTACTAAAACATTTCGTACTAGGATTTTCGTACTCATAATTTTTGTACTGAAGTTTTTGGTACTCAAAATCTTTTCTTCATTATGTTTTTTATGGATAGTTTTTCGTAGTCAAATTTTTCATAAAGAAGAATATCACATATTATGAATAAAATTCCTGGCCAATCCGAAAGGTATGATTTCCTTACTTAAATATTCATAGTCATATTTTTCTTGCTGGTATTTTCTTATGAGTTTTAAAATTTCTTGGATTCTAGTTTTCTCAAATCTGACTTTTTCTTTAAACCTCAAAAGATCGGATTCAAGATTTCCTTACGGGTATGTTTTCAACTATCAGATCAGATCAAAGGGGATTTCAACTGTTAAATGGTTTTTGGATGTTCAAAGGTCAACTCCATCACCTATATAAAGGGGACCCCGATGGTTGTCCCACATCGCTTTCAAGCTCTTGCGTGTCGAAGATCTGCATCAGTTGTTAAAGGCCATTCCGAATCCTTCAGAGCTCCTCCATTCCGAATGTCTGTTGAAGCAGATTCCCAAGATATGTCTACCTCAAATCCAATCTCAAAATGGAAAGTGTACAGAGAAAGAATGGTCCATATGAACTTTTACATGTATGATTCTATTATCTCCAAGAATATCAGGCTGAATGGTTGGGAAGATGCATGTGTATCCAAGACAAGTGATCAAGATACTGTCTATCCAGATTTACTTGTATAATTCTATGAATCAACAAGTTTTTATGAGGAATATGGAAGAGAAACGTTTTCTTTCAAGTCTTATGGAACGACTTACCAACTTACTTACACCAAGGAGGCAAGCTTGGTAGGGCTAGCATAAGAGGGAGAAGCTGAGTTCTTTCCACACAAACTCCCAGATTCTCAATGTAGTTTTGTTAAGGATAAGTCCTTACAATTTCTTGGACTTGATGATGTCAATACAGAAAATATAGCTCACCTATCAATTAATAATTGGATTCCTCAGCTTTGGGTACAAGGTTTCTTGGTTCCGAGAATGGGTGATAAAGATACCCTGAAGAAAAGTGACATATATTTCATTGACTTCTTGGTGAATCTAAGAAAAATAAATCTGATGAGGCATGTCCTTGTGAAAATCAAGAATATCAAGGAAGGAAACTTAAGAGCTTAAAGCATCATGTACCATGCTTTACTATCAAATCCGATAGTTCACTATTTAGATACTTTCAAGATTGCATGTAAGTCTAAATTTTGGAATTGCAAGCTTATTCTTGTCAGTGAAGACACACTGAAAAGAATGAATATGGATTTTTCAAAAGAAATAGGAGAGTTTTATGATTTTCTAAAGGCAAAGGCTGAGACCAATTCAGAAAATGTGGAAAAAGCTGATTCAGTTAAGAATGTTATTAAGAAGAGGAAGCTTAAGGAAGTGGTTACTGAAGACAAAACCCCCAAATCTAAGGAAACCAAATATACAAATCCCAAGGCAATGAAAAAGAAATCATATCTAGATGAGGTAGCTTCTAAGTGGAGAGAAGATAAGGAGAAGAGAAAAGAAGGGGATCTACAGTTTGGATTGGACTCTTCTGAGGAAAATTCCCTAAGAGAAAAATCCGCGGATGAGTTAGAAAAAAAAAAAGAAAAAGAGAAAAAGATGAATAAAAATATGTGTGAAGCTCAGCTTGTACAATCTCTGTTGAGTGATAATGAAGTAACCTCTGAGAAGATTCCCATTCAGGAAACCTTTTATGTCCAAAAATTACCAGAGACTCTTGGGAAGAAGTACCACACTCCGGAAAAGTATAAGGGTAAATAGGTAGTTGAAGAAGTTGAAAAAGAAGCTGGTGAAAAAATAGAGGAAGAGGTTGGTGAAGAAGAAGAAGAATAAGAATAAGGGAGTGATGATCTGGATGACTTGATCAAAAAAGTAGAAGATTATCAAGAAAAGGATGAATCCTCAAAACTTGTCACTCTGGGAAAGGGAGTAGAGAAAGAAGGAAGGATGATGAAAAGGAAGAGGAAGAGAAAGGCAATGATTTATCTAATGTGAAAGTAATATATGAGAAGCATTATCTTGAAAAAGGAATAGAGAAGGAGAAAACTGATGAAGACAACATTGTTCAACTATTAGAGAGTGATGAAGATATTACAGATGATCAACCCATTATAAAAACTGAAAAAGGTAAGCATGTTCTCATTGATACACCAACAAAAGATATCATTTGGAAGAAAGAATTTGGTGGTTATTCTAAAAGGAATCTAGTGAAAATTGAAGAAGAACAATCCCCAAGAAAGTTATTGGATTAAAAGTAATCATCACAGGGTCTTGAATTTGTTGTTGAATCTTTGAAAAAGTTGGTGGACACCATTCCGATATTTCCCACTATTGACTCCAGATGCCAGATGCTGCAGCATAGTCTAAATCAGAAATCGGAATCCTTATCCATGGAGATGGATGTGTGTGTGAAAATTGAAGCTTCCAATAGATATTTTTTCATCAATTATGATGTTCATAGAAGATCTTACAGAAAAATCACCCTTTGGTCAAAGAAGGTGGATGCTGACCTGATTGAGTTTGAATCTTTTTAGAAAGAAGTAAAAGATGCTTTTGACACCGAGGATGCCAAGATTAAGATTCTTTAGGATGAGCTGATTATTGAGAAAATTTATTGTAATCAACAAGTGAAGGATTTGAATGGGAAGTTTAACTCTATTTCTCAAAACATTAAAAGGGATAGGGATCATTGTATTGAGCTCCAAGAAAAGCTTGTAAAGCAAGATGAGTTTTTGAAGATTAAAGAATAGGCCATGAAGGCTCAGGTAGATGTTTTGAAAGCTCAAGAGTAAAGGATAAAAGCTTTGGAGAAGCAAGCTGAGGAGGATCAAAAAGATTTGTAGAAGCTGATATCCTTGTTGAATAAGCTAATCCCGAAGGAAAAGGAAGACAAATAGACTCAATCCGATCTTTTGTTGCATTTGTCTTTCCATGTAAAAATTATTTCAACTCTAATGAAACGTTTGGTTGGTAGTATCTTGTGTTGTTATATACTAATGTTTCAGGTACAATATTTATTTTCCATTCCCTTAAATTATTTTTGAAAATCACAAAGGGGGAGAAGGAAAAAGAACTACTCAATAGGGGAGAACGAAAAATTTAAAATGGAGAAGAAAAAATTTCTAAGTGAAGATATCCTTAAAGTAAGGGGGAGTTTCTTACTATGAGGTTTTTCATTCCCATGATAATGAAAACACCATTCCAGAAATTCAGAATACAATCCGTAGAGTTTCAATGCCTAAGGGGGAGTTAGTTGTATTCACTATCATCCATGAACAAAGGGAGATAAGTTTTAATTTCAAATTCTAATGAAAATTTTCAAAGTCCTTATATTCTTTTTCTCAAGGTTGTTTTGTGATTTTGAAAAAGGGGGAGATTGTTGAGTCAATAATGTTTTCCTTATGACATTTCTATTCCTTCTTGTTTTCAAAATCACAGACACCTTATACTTAAGAAAATATATATTTTACTTCTCTAAGGAAAATTTCCTTACTTAAGGAAATTTACCCTAACCTAGATTTCATTATACATATCAATATTTTTATTAAGTGTAAAAATTGGATTCATATCAAAAACCTCAGAATCATATAATACTTAGATACGAAGCATTCTGTTTTAGGATCCGAATTCCAGATATGAACTGTAATGAAGTTCCACTCTGAATTCCGGATATGAACTGTAATGAAGTTCCACTCCGAATTCCGGATATGAACTGTAATGAATTTCCACTCTTAATTCCGAATATGAACTGTAATGAATTTCCATTAAAAATTCGAGATACGAACTCTAATAAAGTTCCATTCCGAATTCTGGATATGGACACTAATAAAGTTCAACTCCAAATTCAAGACTCCGAACTTCTATGAGTTCGACTCCGAACTTTTATGAGTTCGACTCCAAACTTTTACTAGTTTGACTCCGAACATTTATGAGTTCGACTCTGAACTTTTACTAGTATGACTCCAAAATTTTATATGTTCAACTCTGAACTCTGTAAGTTCAGATTCTGAACTCTGGTGAAACCAGACTCCGAATTTCCCTAGAAATTCAGACTCCATATATCTACAGAATTCAGGTTCTGAATTCCTACAAAACAGAATATGAATATATCTATATTATAGACTCCGAATTCCATTTTGGATAGACTCCAAACTTTTATTTGATTACATTACGAACTTCAGTTTTGCTTATACTTATACTTGTTTCATTACAAAATGATGTTGTGGTTTCAGTTAGACATGTTTTGTTATAAAAAGACATCGTCAGTCCCGTTTCTAACTAACCGTGGGTTAAGTGACACGTGTACATGTCCCTCCGAAATTTGAGGAAAATATGACCATTGGAGGAGGGAGCCAACCATTTATGCTTCACCTATAAATAGAAGATCATTTGAAAAGAATTGACAAATTTGACACAACTTGTGCTTACATGCTGTTAAAGTGATTTATAGAGAGAGAGATAGGCTCTTATTAACTCCCAAGCTTTGTGAAAAAAGTTTGAACAACTTGTTAAAACATTTCCCTGTGCATACTTTATTAGTTTGGCTCCGATTGTTGGTGATTACATTCATGCGCTTCCGTGGATATGAAGACAGAAGTGCTGACTACCTTGAAGTTTGAGGGCTTACTTTCTGAGGAAGACAGAGGTTCCAACTACCTTAAAGTTGAGTGCTTGCAGGGATAGCAAGACAGAGACTCCGATCTTCGTATCGAGGGATTACCCTAGTGTGGGTAAGACATACTTTCTTGAAAGTATAAATCAAGGGACCTTTATCCAAGGTTGTTATATACCCTTCTCTTTGGGTTAAAAGACTTATATCTTGATACTTGTAGTTTTACTACTTGTTTTTCCGCTGAATTTCATATTGTAAGGAAAGTATAACCTTCTTATATTTCCATACACTTGTACTCTGATTAATATAGATTATATACGCTTTAAGGTAGAATCTCATATTGTAATCTTTGGTTAAGTTTCAATTTATGGATCCATATTTCCAGAACCAGTTTTTTAGAATCACTTTCCAGATTTAAGTAAGTGTATAGAACTAGAAGTTTGTAACATCATACTTTTTCCCAATCGTTCATTGGTGTTAGAGGTGTTGTGAATTTTCTTAGTTTAACTTTGTTAAAATTAGATGTTTCCTTATTTAAGGAAATTTTTAATGTATAAAATTCACCCCCTCTCTTATATTGATCATCTACATCATTATTTCAATCCTACAACTACATGGGTTATCAAATCCCCAGACACCAAATAAGTAATCTAAATAAACAAACGTTATATGGAGGTGATTTTGATATTAAGTGGACAAATTTGGTTGAAATTGATTTGATTATTAAATTTTATTTATAAATTAATTGAATTAAATTTTAAAGAATGAGTTGATCCTAGGTTGTCACTTGGTGTGGATTGGATGAATTCCATTTTCAATTATTTCAATTTCATTAACTTGAGAATAATTCATTTAATGAAATCAATAAAAACTAATAACTTATTTTTTCAAAACACTAAAAAACATATTTTAATCACCTATAAACATATAATATCATCTTAATGATCACTCTAAGGTAAATGAACATATTATCACACAAAAAGTGCGGATATAAAATTCAATAAGTAAGAGGAAGAAAGAAAATCATTAAATGATGAACTCAAATAAAATAATTGATTAAGAATTATTAAATGATAAATAACATTGAATAAATCCCCTTGAAACTCCAATTTATCAACCCATTATAGGGTTATCAATCCATTGATTCTATTATATGATTGATAGTGGGTATTATACTTATGAGGGTGGAATTAAAGAAGAAAAATACTGAAATAATGGTCACTCCACCGTTTTGTAAATAAATTCACAATGATTGCTGTGAAAAAGTTAACACTTTGATTCAATAGTATCAATTTGATATTGAAATTAATAAAAATAAAATAAGATTAACAATAAATTTTATTAAATATAATTTTGAACGAAAAACATACATGAGAAAAATCTGTGATGCAATTAAAAATGGAAATGAGAAAGTACAAATGAAAGAAAAAAATTGGATTCTAATTCCATCCACCACAATATTATTATATAGGAATATTAGGAGCCTTAGTTATACCACCACAATAATAAATTCCCTCCCCATTAATTAGGAGAGTCAAAATATGGGTGTGAATAAAATACATTTTTTGTTTCAAATTTGACCACAAAATAGGACCAGATTCATTCACCCTCTTGGCATAAAAATAAGTGATTATATATGGTAGAATAATTGATGGTCATATAATAGAAATATCTTATTTTGTTTGTCTTATATCAAATTTAAAAATTTCATGACAATTGTTTTAGTAATTTGGTTGTTATTCTTGAAATGGTGGGATAATATTATGGGAATTCAAATAGGGCCATACATATAATCTTCATATTTGACTGCTTGTATCATCATGAAAATTTAAGAATTATCTCCATCCAAATTTGAATTAAATTATACCAATAGTTTTATATTTATGTAGTTAAGATATGGTATTCATTGGGTTTTTATTATGGGACCCACTTTTGTTTTATGGGCCTTTGGCCCATTATGCTTTGTCTAGAAAATTTATTCATACATTACAAAAAATATCTATCTTCCCTTGGGATTCATTCGTAGATCATAAAAGAAAAAATTATTTCTATAAAAGTGATTAATAATATCCCAAAATAAAAAATTGAAATAATAAATAAAATTAATTCCACAAGAATATAATTTATTGGGACCAAATTTTCACTTTAAACATTAATTGCATTTGTGATGAGAAATTGATCTCAAATTATAAAATGCACTAAGACTGATGTTTATGGACTTTTAAACTCATTAATATTTAAAAATAAATAAATAATATTATCCTATTTTAGTGGATAATAATGTTTATATAATTAAAATATCAATATATAGTTGTTTTAGTGTGATTTCACATCAATCTAAGCTCATTTGGTAAGCTCACCCTCTATGGCACATGTTTTTTAAGATCAACATTTTCTAAGAACTCCTAATTTAGTTAGTTAGAGAGAATCAAACATAAGTTTGAAACTACATATAATATCACATATAAAAACTAATTCTAAAACATGTTTTATAATATTTCACTTCAATTAGAGATAATTTTCTATGGCTTTAATAGTCCAATTCATTTTTTGGGGTTTTAAATTACCCAAACACCATTTTCAGTCATCTTAAAAAAATACACCATGTATTGAAACATTTTTTGTTACTAAAACTCAACAATCAATATAATATTTTTTATATGGTTTCATAGAAATATGAGCTCAGTTTTCCAGCTCTTCCTTAGTGGCACCAATTTTTAAAGATTTTTATTTTCGAGAAACAACTTATTTAGTCATTTCATGCACATTTCATGTCGAATTGATACATCATCTACTTTCACAAATTGAAAATAATTATAATAAATCTTTTATAATATTTATCATCATTTGGATATCTTTTTATGTGGTTTTAATTATAAAATTACCATTTTAGAGTTCTAAATTACTGAAACTGCATTTTAGGACTTCTCAATCAAACAACAACTCAGTTTGACGAATCATCAATTACTATAATTAAAAAATAAAACTGTGGTTGATTAAATGAGATCTCAAAAAAAATTTATATAATTTCTATATATCAACCATACTGGAACGCATTTTTAAATACATCCATTTTCTAAGAACTCCTCATTTAGTCCATGGGATCACATCCCTCGTCAGATTGGCGGGTCGTATGATCACACACAACAAGAATAATTATAATATATATTTTATAAGTTTTAATGTAAATTGGTTATTATATTATATGGTTTTAAAAGTCAAACATACATTTTATAAATTTAAATTAGTAAATGTAATCTTTTTAATATCATGAAAAAAGGCACCTCTATTTATTGTGAAGTAGGCTCATAAAATTCAAAAATAAATCTTAAATTTTTTCCTATGATTTCCTTAAAATATGAACTCATTAATTCATATCAACCTCTGCGGTTCACATTTTAAAAAACTTTCATTTACTAAAAACTCTTTATTTATTCAGTTTCGAGCACATCACACACCATATTGACAATTCAATTGATATAACATGTCAAAAATAACTATAAAATAGCTTTTATATCACTTGATGTCAATTAGATATCATTTTCCATGGTTTTAACCATCAAAAGAACATTGTAGCATTTTAAATTACCAAAACTATGTTTTCTATAATCATATGAAAATTCCACCTCTATTTGATGCACCAAATGTTATTAAAATAAAAAATTTACAATTGTTGTCTTATGATTTCCTTTCTATCTAAGCTCATTTGGCTGGTTCGACTGATGTGACACACATTTTTTATGACCAAAATTTTCTAAAAACTCTTTATTACATTTCATGTAGGTGACTTTAGAAGCTTATAAAAATATAAACTATAATAAAAAATTAAATGATTCAATACAAATGGATTAAACATATAAGAAATAGTTTAAAATAAAAAATACTTAACAAATATAAAAAACCAAAAGAAACTTACATGACAAAAACATTATTGATTAAAACATAATATTTACACTTTAAAAAAATTCTCATAAAATATAGTAAAAATAAAATTTATATGAAAATTTAAACATTTACTATGAAAATAATAATTAATTGAAAATAAACTGAATTTTGAAAAATAATAAATAAATGATTTTAATTTTCACAAAAAACTGTGATCTAAAAATAATTTATAAATACAAAGGTTTTATTTTTAAACAATAATATTATGTACCCATGAAATTATTTTTTGTCAAAATTTTTTAGGATATTTTTTGGTTTTTTCTACTTCTTATTTGTTTAGTCATTTTTTAATTTTCACATAGATTTATCTTATAGTTTATATTTTATAGGCTTTGAAATTCACCTACTTAAAACATTATTATGTTTCAAGTAGGAGACTTTGGAAGCCTATAAAAATTCAATTATAAGACAAGTTAAAATATAACTAAAAACATAGATCAAACATATATGAAATAGTTAATAATTAGAATAATATGATATATAAATAAAGGAAAAATAATTTACCTAACACTAACATTATCGATTAGAAAAATTACATTTATAATAAAAAAAATTTATTCACTGGAATTATAGTATAAGTAAACTACATATGAAATATAAAACATAGACACTTAAAATAAAGATTAATTGAAAATAAAGGGAATGAAAAATATATTAACTAATAAATAATTATTATTATATTGTTGTTAAATATTATGAATTTCATTTTTTTATAAATAATAATTATATTTTAAAATATTTAAAAGAGTCTCAATAATAATTATGAATAATGATGTAAATAATTTTATTCATAATTTTACTAATAAATTATTTATTAATATAATATAAATTAAATTTTTAATAGAGGAAATATAATATTTCATAATAATGTTATTATTGACAATTTATAATAAAATTATTATACATTTATAATAACCATAATAGTTATATATTTAATATTTTAATAATAAAAAATAATCTCTATTTTTAGATTTTTTTATATAATCTAGTTATTTAGGTATTTAATAATACTAAATTATTATATAAATAATAATAGTTTTAAATTTGAAAATAATTTTATCAAAATTATTATATGCGCATAACTATAATTTAATATTAAAAAAATTTAATGCTAATAATCTTATAATTTATTTTACAATTAAAATAAAAGAAAAATTATCTATTATATTTAATAATAATATTTATATTATTTTTATTTTTGTATATTTTATAATTAATGTAAATTTTTTATTTTGTAATCTAATAATAAAATAATTAATATTCATTAGATTATTAATTATCACAATTTTTTAATTTCCAATTATGTATACTTTTTATATTATTTATATTCCCTATTTGAAATTATAAATAATCATATATTTAATTATTAATTACATTATCCATCACATTATTTAAAAATAGTTAAATAATAATTAATTATTTCATTTATTTTCAATATACATGCATATATATAAACAAATAAAAAAATAAAAATAAAAAAAATTATTTTCTTGAAAAAAAGTGGACTGTTGAATATTTTTAGAAAAAGAAACTTGAATATTTTTCTTAAGAATTCCCTTTTTTAGAAAGCAAATTCTTATGTGTATTTCTACAGAAGTCATTTATATATTTAGTGACTTTGATAATGAATATTTGCATAAGGTGTTCTTTCAAAAGATGCTCATTCTTCAATGAACCCCACCCCCTATGCCAATTGGTATATTGGGAATTTGTTTTCAGAACACTATATATTAGAAATTTGTTTTTTATTCATTGGTATTTCAAAAAAAATTGTAGAAAGAGAATAATAATAAAACCCTTGGAACTGATGGATATGGGGGATTCCAACTTTTCTATTTCCTCCTTCTAGTCACATTAACATTTCAATGTGAATGAATAGGAACCCCCCACATTTCTATTTTAGAACCCATTCTGAAAAACTATATAGATGTTCAGAGGATGGATGAGGAAGTGAGCATTGATTTTCATAAAAGCTGGGATGTAATAGAAGAACCCTTCACCTAGAAATCAAGGTATCTCATCAAGGCTTAAATCATGGAATTAAGTTGAAGTCATTAAAGGAATCCCATGAAATCAATTCATATCATGACTCTTTCTCCCAACACACCTATTATATTCATGTAGCTGAATTTGAAGAGACTAAAATTGGAATAAACAATGTAAAAAATGATCCAAATGATTCATGGATTGTTTTGAAACCTAAAAAGAAGAACATAGAGTAAGATTTATGGGAGATTTATTATAGAAGATGGTTATCTAGATATAGAATATGACTATAATGATCCCAATTCATTTTCATTTAATTAACCCCTCCCAATTCTATATCACCATTATCTACATGTTGGGGTTTGTAAAATTTATATTATTTTTTGCTTGTCACACCCTGTTTTCAAGAATTTAATTATTCTAATTATTTTAACTATTTCAATCCCCTTTTTGATTGCGAGCTGAGCCCGAATTGAATTTTTGTGCGCTTTTTCCAATAAGCGATTGTTTTGGCTTTGCAATGTCCGATGCATGGGAAGGGCATTGATGAAGCCATGTGGCTTTTATAGACCACCGTGTGTCTTGCCTGATGTGTAGTTAGTTAATTAGTTAACCGAATGAATAATAAAGTTAAAGAAAAATAAAAAGAAAATTATTTAGAACTTTTTTAATAAAAATAAAAAAAATATTAAGATTATTATTATTATTATTATTATTATTATGTTTTGTTAATATTTTAATTAGGTTATTTTTTTTTAATTAATACATTGAAATTTTTATAAAATTATTAACATTATCATTTTTATCATAGTTGATAATTATTAATATTATTTTATGTTTAAGTTTTTTTAGGTTTTATTTTATTTTCATTTACATTTTCTTTTCTCTTTTTTTATTCTTTACTCTTTTTATTTCTCCCCACTGTTTCTTCCTCACTATGCGCCATGCACAGTGCCTGCCATCCTCCATCACCTGGTCCATCGTGCCTCCACCTTAGGCCAACGCCATTCCCTATTTCATTCCAATGACACATCAAACCGGCGCCCAACTCCCCTCCTCTCGCCGCCTCGCACCGTCGGCTGCCCTGCATTGAGCCCCCAGTTCCCCCCTCTCATCAGCTATCCCTTGGCCTCACCCCTCTTCTAGCAAGCCTTCTACTGACACCTCTTCCTCCTCTCCCCAACGACACTCATCTCGGCGACCAGGATCCCGCTCCCTCTATCGCAAGGTCATCCCACCATGGTGATCTTTTTCTTCCTCCTTAGGGTTTTGCTTCTTATAGGGTTCATATTTTTAGGGTTTTATCTTGATGTTTATGGGGTTTTATTAGTTGAGTTATGGTTCGTTTTAGGTCTCTTAAGGTGCGATTGACGTGCAGTGGAGTTTGCACACTGCTTTTACGAAGTTTTCTACACCGATGTATGTGTTTTATTCCGCTGTGGTTTTTCTCACTTTCCGTGATGATTAATTTTCAACTTGAAATGTTTAGTATAATTTTATTTATGTTCAATTGGCCAAAGATGAGTTTTTCATGACAAAATTTGGTATATTGTTTGTGAAAAGCTTATTGTGTTTATTGATAATAGTTTATAATTTGTTTGACTAATTTATTAAATTATGAAGATACTACGAATCACAGTTTTAAATAGTATTGATATCCAGTTGAACATAAAGAGAGGGTTTTAGGTGTGTTTTTGACGCAAAAGACTTGGTATGTTATTTAAAATTATTTTATAAAATTTTTAAATGGTTTATTAAAGCTTATAAAGGGTGTGAAATTGGTTTTTGAAATATTTTGATATGCACTTGGGTTGGAATTGGTTTCTTAATGTGAACATGGGTGCACTTTTCATGTAATAACCTTTTCATGCTTCCTTTAGGTGTTTTGTAAATTGTATAAATGGTTTAATTAGTTTTTCAAGTGGTGTGAATCATGTTTTCAATGGAACTTACGGTGAAAATGGGTTTGGGTGTAGGTTTTTAAAGAGAAATTCAAAATTTGGCATGTTTGAGTTGTCGTGTATTTCTAAATGTAAATTTTAAATGGTTTAAACAATGAAATACATGTTTTGGAATTGGTTTCGGTTTATGTGACGAGTTGAAATTGCCTTTGTAAATGGTTAAATTGATTATGTGTTTTCCTTTTAATATTTTCAAGGGGTTTTATGAGTTATGTAAGTGGCGGGTTATTGGTGAAAATCCATGGTGTGTTATTTTGAAACGTTTTGTATATTTTTTAAGTGTTTAATTTTTTTATTAAATTATATGTGTATTGCATTGGACCTCGCTAAGATGGTTTCAAGTTGCGGGTGTCAAGAACGCCTATATGTGTACGCATATTGTAAGACATATACATATAAATGCCATCTTTGTACATATTCCCTCATGGCGTGGGGAATATGTCTAATGTAGTTAGGGGTATTTATATATGTGTCTATAAATACATGTGCATGGAAGTGCACAGGGCCGGTTCGAGTGGTTGTTGACAAAAAGCGACAAGTTTAATATAGGTCCCCTATGCCCTAATCTTTAATTAGAATTTAAATTTTTGCTTGATGTTTCATTAAATGAATTTCCTTGTTTTTTATGAGGAATCTATATACACTATATATATATTGTTTTGGTTCCAAAAAAGTGGTTTCATAGGGGTTGAATGTGAAATGGGTATTTCCTAAATATGTGAGTCCTTTCGTTCAATTTTTTTATGAAAGTTTAACGACATGCATTATTTTTAAAATGGGGTTCCAAAATGAATTTCAAAATGGGCTTTGGTGTGAACACGAGATTAAAGGATGGTTTGATCTCCTTAAAAGTACTACTTCATTTTAAGTGTGGTTTTAAGCTTGTTTTTAATATATAGTACCTTTATGTGTTCTAAAATGACGAGTACTCCTTCTAAAGGGATGAAGCCCATTTGTCACTTTGAGATTGTTTTGCGAAAATGGAAAACCTTTCTTGAGACATTCCACTTAATTTGAAAAATGTGATGCAAGTGTTAATGTGTGGTTTGTTATATGTGCCTAGTGTAAAGGCTTGTGAGTGGTTGTGTGATTTAAAGAGGGGGAATGTGCTTAATAAGGGAGATAGGTGGTGAGAGGTTGAATGAATTTTAGATAAGGAAAGTGTTATGTACATATATGTGTGTTTGATAAAGAAAACTCACCACCAATTGAAATAGAGTACGATGGGGAAACTAGGGTATCTAGGTGGGTTACCAGGACTAGTACACCATATGACACGACAGGGGTTCATCCCAGTTCATCTTTCAGGATTGACGCAATAACACTAACAAAAAATATGAATTACTAAGGGTTGTGGTCGTGTAAGCCATGTTTTCTGAGGGTCGTGGTCTTCTAAGCCACATTTTTCTGAGGGTCGTGGTTTCTAAGACACGTTTCCCTGAGGTACAAGGTATCTGAGTTACCAATTGTTTGAGCTACCTATAGGGATTAACCATGGTGCTCATTTGTGACATACTAATTGCGTTGTAACTTTCTTTTCAGTCGTTTCATACTTCATGTCTTGTTTGGGAAAACCATATTTTAATCCAAACTGGTTTCTTTTCATTTTGAATGCTAATGCATTCTTGGAACCTATTTTGAAAATTTCGTGGGAGTAAAATTCATTACCTGAAAATGAAAACTCGTTACTTGAATTTGAAAAGGATAAATATTATTTTATTATATATTATTTTCAAACATGCATAATTGTATTTCTTAATAAAGGCGGGGGAATAGGACGTGGTTATAAGTTGGCATTCCTACTGAGCATCTTGGTGCTCATGACTACTTTACTTTTCAGTGGCAGGTTTTAGAATTGAGTTTCTTTTGGGAGCGAGTGTGGTTTACTTTTTGCAGTGACCCACAAGGTCACCTGAGGTAAGTCACATCACTTCTTTAATTCCTTTTTTCCACTACCAATTTGTTTGGTTTTTTTCCCTTTATTTATCTTCTTGTTTGGTTTATGTTTATTCATCTTTTTTATGGGCCAAAAAATCATTCCCAAATGGTTTATTTTGATGCCCGACACTAGTTTCCGGCCTGTGGGGATCAGGAATTCCCTTTGGGCCATGTCGCGCACCAGCTCGGGTGAACGATTTAGGGTCAACCCAGGTTGGTTCGTGACAATTCTAATTTAATGGAAATTTTTAATATGTTGTTTTTATTTAACTAATTCATGGATTATTTAAATATGTGTGACAATGTTCATCCACTGATTATTTTTTGAGTTTATAGGAAGTTATTTTTAGGTTACCTTCCACTGTACACATTTCTTATATTATGCATGGCCACATAGTCTTCATAGTTTCTATCAGCCACTTCAATTTCAGGTACAATGCTTCTTTTTCCATCGCTCAGTTGGTTACAACTCAAGTATTGGGGGTGGGAGGCTCGATTTAGCCGAGATATAACAATAGTAAGAGGTAGGAATATCTGGTTCACATAAAATATGGAAGGAGATTACATTTGGTTTCTTCCCCTCGTACACCAAAAGAGTGGAGATGGAGAAAATTTCCTCATTTTGGCCTGTTTCTTAGTGGAGAGTTTGGAGCTGCACCACAACATTTTATCCTCAATCAATGTGATATAGGAGATACCACAAAGGTATTTTTCTTATTCTCTTTAGGGAAATTAATATTTGATAGATTGTATTTGGAGATCAAAAATTGATCGACCATGGACCTAGAGGGGAATAAGACTGGTTTGTGCAGATTCTGATAGCAGCGGTGGATGATCTTGGATTGTAGTGGCATATTTTTAGGACAAAAATAAGAAATAATAGTGTATATGGGTGAACTTATTGGTTTGAGGGAGGTTTTCCTAGAGCTATTCCTTGGGAATCCAGAGCTAGAGGACTTAGACATGACTACGTCAATGTCTAGAAACATCATATATGATAAGAAAAAGGTGATACAAAATACCCTTTAGGGGGGAGGGGTGGTCCATTCTTATTTAATTATCAATCGATTTTGAATCATTATATGTGATGTTGATTTACTACTTCATGTACACCATTAATCCTTTATAGTAGAAAACTCATGATGGCTTTGCCATGTTCACGTAGAAAAATTGGAAAGAATGTAATATAAAAATTTCCCATTTAATGACTTACACATTTTTTTCTTAATCCTATTATACAGAAAATCACAACTTCTTGATTTATTGATAAATATGTTTTAATATTAATTAATTATTAATATGATATATAAGAATTTTAATCTTTGATTTTGTCTTTACATGGTTCTTCCTTCATTAGTTCTTACTGATTTTATTCAATAAGATTCGGAAAATGTGTTTTAGTTTTTGAAATAAGTTTTGGTGAAATTTGAAATTATTTCCTCATAGTTGTGGATTATGAATTTTATTTTTTTTCATCATGTTGAACTAATCCTATTATGATAATTGTAGTTCTAGTAATAATTTCTGATGATTTAACAATTGACATGCGATTCTATTTAATGGTGTTGTATATCATTTTTTCATTAAGGATAATGGATTTTTTAAACAACGATTTTTATTTTTGTTGGATAATGTTTATAATATCATAATAATAATTTTTTTTTTCAATTCCATATTTTTGGATTATTAAAACCAATTTTACACCCAATAGATCTTGGATATTAATTGAGGATGATCTTACACAGAACAGTCCAAAAATGTTGGTATCATAGCCTAATTGAGTATAATTTTGTGATTGCATAATTTAGAATTGATTATTTTTTGTATTAAAAAATTATTTTAGTGTTTTTTAATTGTATATTTATTTTATTGTTTTAATTCATTTTGGCCATTTATTCTCTTTGGTTGTAATTTTTAATATTCTTATGATAGTATTTCCCTATTGTTTCCTTAGTCTCCTTTCCTATAAGATCCCTAAAGTTGACTTTTGGTTGTCGGTACATATGTTTACCACTTTTTTTGAGGTTAGGAAAGGTTTTATGAGAGGTTAGTCTTAGTGAGAGTGTCTTAGTTAGTAGTGGTGTGTGTGGAAGCGTGTGTCTATTTGTTTTGTCTCTATTGTTATTCATTTTAGCCTTAAGAGTGTGGAATCATATTTTTCTCTACCAAATTATATTATTCTATGATCTGGATTGGAGTGGTGCCACTTTGTTATTTTCCATTGCGAGTTGTGATATGGATTTTATAGTATTGGGTGTTGCAATAGTGTTGACACTGGGTTGTTCAAAAATCACTTTTGGCCTTTCTGATTCAACACATTAGTAGCTCGAAATAGTTTTCATGTGAATTTGGTGCATTATGTATCTAGGAAGATAGACATGGATGTGACTTCTTAGTTTGTATCTTATTTCACTTTGATATCAAGAGTGTCTCACAACATATATTTTTCCCATTTCATGTGATTTATAGTTGTACCTAGTGGTCGAGGAAGCCCTCTTGTTCGCTATGATTTTGAAAACAGATCTCACTAGGTGGAGATTCCACAAACTCATTAAGGATTAATTTTTTCCTATATAGAAATACCTTATTATAGGTTTTATCTTTGTGTAGTGTCTCATATTGGGGATTTTATTCATGCACGATGATGGTTTAGGTGTCTCATCCTTGGTTTTTTAGGTTTAGGTGGAGACGATTTTTGGTTTCACGAACATCAAAAGTGTGCAAATGTGGGAGATAAATAAATTTTTTTCTAATAAACATTACTCAATACTAAGAGAGAAGATATATCACATAAAATTTATAAGTAATTTATTTAATATTTTAAGAAATAAATACATTGTCTTAGGAAATTTCTTCATTGATGAATGTAGATTGTCTGAAAATACCCTTTCAGATTACCTTCACTTCACTATGAGGATCCATTGACATAATTCTTCTAGTGGTGATCCATATGTTTTATTATGATATATGAGAAACACCACTCAATCTATAGGTTCTAGTGTCGTGAGTTTAATGTCACGCGTTGTTCATTTTTGATCATTTGTTCTTCAGTCTTGAATAAAGCTCTCTTAAACTACCCGTTATTGAGAGGGATAGAGAAGGAGGAGTTGAGAAAAAAATAATTTTGCACGAAAACTCTCTATTATTTATTTTTGGATCCTCTACACAATAGACATAACCACCTATTTTTAGTGATGGGATTTAATATAAAATATTACTTAATTGCATAACATCCATTAAATAACAGTTATTACCTTCAATAAATCCCATTCCACATAATAATAATTATAAATAATTATTATTTGTGGAGTGAACCAACTTGCACAATAATAAATATTATATAATGTCCTTTTTATTAAATATTTTTCAACAAACATTGCCTTGGTCCTTTCAAACTCCTCTATCATTTATTAAAAAACTGAATAAATATTTTATTTATAATCTGAAAAATAAATATTTATTAAAATATCAATAAATATTTGATTCACATGATGGGGAATAAATATTTTTTTAATTTATGTGATCAATATTACATGAATAACGTTATTCCTCATAATTGATAATAATCTTTATTCTATTAATTAAACTCAAATAGAGTTTAATCGAGATCAACATAAACACTTAGTATGTGACTATCTTGGATTCTATCCTATTAGAATTAAGGGGTCTTTCCGAATGTTCAAGATTACTATATCTAAATGGGTCAAGGAACCCAAGAGAAAGAACCTAATGTCATAATATCGACAACCACATATGAATGAACACTGTGTAATATAACCCCCTTTTCACAATATCTCATCTAGTAGGTTCCACATCGGTGTCACCACCCTATATACTCAATATGTATTTCATTTAATATCTAAAATAAACAAGTCATTACACCCTATCCATGGAATTTAATGAGATGGTTCTATTCCAATAAAAGGGATGGGATATCAGCTTTTATAAAGAATGAAGGGACAAATCCTTCCTCAACTTATTCATTAATGACATGTCACTGCTGACACACCCAATATATCCAACTTTTCGATGAAATATTATCATCATGGTTTATGAAATACATCTACGTAAGAAAGTTGTTACAAGAATTAATAATATTAAAAAAGGCTAAATAAAATCACACACACTCATAGATAGGAATATTTTATTACACAAAAACATGTGTAATTTGTACTGGTGGGTATGTCCTCATAGTATCCTATCATGACGATTACCAAGTGACAGCATCATGAGGAGAAGCCTCATATACATACGAGTACTCTCACCTTAATGTTAATGTACTATATGTCCAATCATAGTACGTTATCCAACCATAGAACATTATTTGAGAATATCTCCATATCACATCATGGTTGTCATCAAAACGGGGAATTGGTATGACCTTATCAGTGCAATGCATACTTTGGGACATTATTACATTAGAGTCATGTAGAAAAAAATGTAATAAGAATTTTTATTAATATTCAATAATTCAAATATTTATGTAATCAAAGTAAAAAAAGTTGTTCTAAGGATAGAAACTCTAGAAAACTCCCACATAGACTAGAGACAACTGCATATGACCCACAGTCTGCTAGAAATAACATGATAGTCATGTTTCTACTATGTCGATGATTTTGTCAAGGGATCCACCGCATTTTCTTCCATGGAAATACATATCACTACAACTTCACCTCTATAAGAAATATCCCTCATGAGGTGATACTTATGAAGTCTTTGTTTTGTTCGCTGATGTGACCTTGTCAATTTTTCAAGAGAAGCTACTGTAATATTATCAAAATAGAGTGTGATAGGATATTTACTGTTAGGTACCACATAAATATATTGGATGAAGTTTCACATCAATAATGCTTCTTTATCTTCCTAAAAATATATTATATACTCATAATCTACTATAGAATATTTAACCACAACCTTCTTTGAGATCTTCCAGCTCACAACACCTCCATTCAAAAAGAAGATGTATCCCATTTGTGACTTTCATTCATCTTGATCTGTTTGGAAACTAGCATCTTCATATCCTCAAATGACTAGTTCCTTATACCCTCTATAAACCATGAACATATCCTTAATATGCCTTATATACTTAATGATAGTCTCGACGGTCATCCAATATTGGTCATCTAGATTAGGTTGATATCTTCCTACCAAAATTAACATGTAGCCAACATATTTTCAAGTACATGGCATAACATACACGACTAACCGAATCATTGTTGAATATAAAATCCTTATATTTTTTTCATTCTTCATATGTTTGAAGACACATTTTCCTAGAAATATGAATGCCATGTGATGTTGAAAACAATCTCCTCTTAGATTGTTCTTTACCAAATCTCTTTGATATCTTGTCAATGCATGTACTTTTACATAGGCCGAGCAACCTCTTGGTTCTATCACAATAGATCTTGATCCTCAAAAAATATGATGCATCGACCAATTCCTTTATAAAGGTAAATTTATTCAACCATGCCTTAACAGATTTAATACTGATATTTCATTTCCAATGAGTAATATATCATCAACATATACTATTAAGAAAATTACAGCACTCATAGTAAACTGTTTATAAACACATGGATTACATTCATTATTTAAGAAATTAATTATATTATAGACTCATAAAAATGAATGTTCCATGATCATTAATATTACTTTAATCCATAAATATATCTTTTCAAATTTCATAACTTGATGGTATTCTTTGGAGTCCCAAACCCACCAGGTTGTGTCATTTAGACATCTTCCAGAAGGTTCATATTAAGGAATTCTATTTTGACAACCATTTTCAAAATATTATAATCACGTAAAGATACAATGAGAATTATAATTATGAAGGACTTTATTATTTAAACTTGTGAAAGGGTTTCTTCATAGTCAATGCCTTGACATTGTTTAAATTTTTTTTCAACTAGTTACACATTATATGTACTAAATTGTCCATCCATATCCATTTTATTATTTAATGACATTTTAAACCAATGGTATTGACATCTACTATAGGTTTTATAGAAATATATAATTTCTTTCGGTACATGGAATCCATTTTAGAATTCATGACTTCTTTCCACTTGGAAACATATGTTCCTTGTAGGTTAGATGTCATTATTATCAACTAATAGTGAGTCACCATCCTCGGTTACTAGAAAATTATACCATTCTGTTTCTTAATCCTCTCTAGTAATTTTACTTGGTAATTGTGTCTTTGGAACAATGTATTCTTCCATATGGATTTAATGAATTTGATCCGGTGTCAAATGTTGTGTATCTTGAGCCTGGACTTCATCAAAGTATATATCACACCCATCATATCATATAGAGATAAGATCCCCCTCAATAAATTATGGATTTCTTTCAACCAAAACCTTTTTTCCTGAGGTATTTTATAGGTATTATCCATTTTTTTCTTTGGGATATCCTATAATGATACACTTTTTCCTCAGAGTGCAATCTTGTTATCATAATTGAACTTAACAAATGTTTTAAAACCCCACACATGTTTTTATGAAAACATAGGTTTCTTTACATTCCATAATTGGTATAATATACTATCTTTTAATTTAGTTAGAATTCTGTTTAGTACCTACATTTTTGTTTGTAACATGTATCCCCAAAATGATAATGGAAAATTTTCATGAATCATCATTGATCTAACCATGTCCAATAAGGTGTGATTCCCCCTTTCACTCACACTATTCAACTGAGGCATATAAGGAGGAGTGTGTAGAGATAAAATACCTAACTCCCATAGATAATCAATGAAGTGTTGATTATGTTATTCTACACCATGGTCTGAGAAAAGTTTCTTAATCTTCTCTGCAAGCTGGCTTTCAACTTCATTAATATATTACATGAAGTTCCAAGAAGAATCCAACTTATACGTCATTACATAGACATAATAATTTCTACTAAAATCATTAGAAAAAGTTATGAAGTTTGATTACCTACCCTATGTTCAACATAAAATGGTCCACACATATTGGTATGAACTAATTCATGAAACTCATTAGAACTTTCACCTTTCCCACTAAATGGGGATTTGGTCATTTTTCCTTATAAAAATTCATGACATACCCCAAGTGGTTTTAGTTCAAAATAATATAAATATTCTTATTGCGATAATTTAGTCAAGTGATTTTCATTTACAAGACCTTGCCGAAGATGCCAATGTTTGGTGTGGTATGAGTCTTGTTAAGTTACATTGTTATCAATTTAGATTATTTAGTTTATGTAATTAAGAACATATAGAAAATTTTTTAAATGTTACTTACCATAAAAAATGATATCTTCAAAAAATAAGAAATATTTATTCCCAAATTTGAAAATAAATCCATCTGTATCCAGTCTGGATACATAAATAATATTTTTGGTAATTGATGCCACATAATAACAACCTTTAAAACCAAGATCATTCTTATTGGAAACATGAGATGGTAGTTCCTAAATAGTTACAACTTCAAATTAGGTTTAATTGAATCCTCGAACATCTACCTCTCATTGGGTAGTCATTATAAATATACCTAGTTCCAATATTTGAATACATATGTGATCACCATACACTATATATAATACCCAATTTTTAGAAATAGATAAATTTCACTCAATAAAAAATGCACCTAAAGCTTACCCTTGCTTCTTTGTTTGGGTGTAATTTTTCTTCTAGTGGCCCTTCTGGCCACATGAAAAATAGACAACATCAAGTTCCCTTGATTTTCCATTGATCTTCCACTTCTTTGAAGTGTTTGAAGAATCATTGGACTTAAATATCTTATAATTCCCTTTCCATTTTTTCACCATAAGTACAGAAGGTTATTCATGATTTTTAACTTTATATACTTGGAAATGAAGAGTAAGAAGATCCGGTAGAGACTTATCAATGTTGTTCATATTAAAAATCACAAAAAAAATAGAGATACACTAAGGTTATGATGCCAAAATGAGGTCGATGACTGGTTCTTGAGGGAGATTGAACCCTAAAACCTACACATGTTCTATTTTTACAATGAGAAAGGATACATGAGGCCTATCTACAGCTCCCTATCCATGGTTTCTCTGAAACAGAACCCTGTAAATCTCAAAATATTCGTGTCTAGTTCTCTTTTGGTAATGACCATGGAGGTAATAAATAATTCTATATGCATCCATATTTTTTTGAGACTTCATTAGATCACTAGACATATATGAAATAATCAAACATTGATTGTTGACTGTGTTGCTCAAATGTTTTTCATAGAGAAGGAACTATTCATCTATCACCTTTTTAGCCGATGGATCAGGCATTGAGGATTCAAGCATTTATGATTTATGTTCACAGAATAGAACAACATGAAGGCATCCAAACAACTTCTAGAAGTTACTTCCATTTATGAGGTTATCTTTCTCCAATTTCGATCATATGGATAGTGTGGACAATGAAATTTTCATTTTATTCAACAATTTAAAGCAACAAATTATTAATAATTTTCTTGGCTACAATATAAGTGATATATAATAAACTAATTCTTTTATAAAACCTCCAACTATTTTTCAAGTCTCAAAATCCCTTACAATTTAACTCGAAATTTGTAATTTCATTAGAATTATTTTGTCAAGGATGCCCATTAATTTTATTAATGATCCTGAATTTGGCCATGCAAACCAAAATAAAGTAATTATGTATGTAGTTTTTCCAACTGCAGATTTACAGTTCCATGATCCGTTGAGTGGATTCCCCTATCCTGAAATCGTAACATGGATTTCTTCACTACTTTACTTAATATTTGTATTGAACAAACGATGGACATTAAACTCAATAAAATTTTCATTAAGTCTACCCAAAACTATCCCGAGAAATCCTTGATAAAAGTAAGTGTCCAGACTTTGTCCATGTACATTATATAGTTGTATGGTTTCATTCCCAATAATGTCATGGAAGAATTAGTTTGACATAATATTTAATTGTATAATTTTAATTTATTAAGCATAAATATTATATTTGCTATCCTATACACATATTTTTAAAATTAGTGTGGATGTTACATAAATAATTAACCATGTTGTATAAAATATTTACACACAATTCATTTATTTAATTTTCCATCTTTACACATTAATAAAATTATTCACGTGATCATAGTATTGAATCCATAAAATAAGTAATTGCAAATAAGAAGAATAATTAATTATTAAAATGACCCATTCATTAGCTTTAGATAATGGTTGATTTAGTTAACGGACATTAAATCAACCTTTTTCCATTGGGAAATAACTCATATTTCCATTCATTCCATGACTTACAACATTCCACCTATCCACTTATGTGTCACCTGGGTTGGCATCGTTATGGTTTCATCACGAACCACCACCACATGCCTAGGGATTCTCCTTTAATTAAACATATTTATTACTCACATGCGGTGAGGGGAACAACATGATTAGTAACATGGAATTATATATATATCTTTGGACACACATGTGCTACATAATAATGGAGAGAGGGATGACTCACACGGCATAATTTAATTTAATATTAAATGAATGAAAACTAATGAAATAAATTAAATTAAAAAATCCAACACATACAATGGTATTAGTGAAGCTAATGAAAGGTCATACATGTAATGAATATGAAAAAGTAAATGTATGGTATTCATTTCTTTATTCATTCTTTTATTATTTAAGATGAAAACACTTTAATTAATTAATTAAAAAATTAACTAATTAATTCACTTTCATTTTAATGATAATCTTGTATTATTTAGAGATACCCATCATTAATTGAATTCCTCATAAATAAACAGTTGTAACAATAATGAAATATCAATTATAATAAATTAATTGAACATTTAAAATTATTTAAAACCATTATTAAATTTTTAAACACGCAACATTGTGACAATCAATGAAATAAGTTTTTAATAAATGGTTTTCAAATTTAATGTAATTTTAATTTTTTACATTAGTGGGAGACAACATGATCTATACATGAGACTACCTTCCACGTACCTCAGTTACCATATATACAAGTCACATGCCTAGGGATTCATCATGTTAACTCAGTTAGACTACACAGTGTGTACATGATAGAAACACACCCTAATATCCACATTCCATGTGCCAAATTGTCATGGTCAAAACACGGTGTGTAATAAAATAACATTACATATAGATACAATTCCCATGGGTAGATGGCATGTGCTCTGGTCACACATCGTGTAACCCAGTTTTACTAGAAATGACATGGAACTTCCTTATGGAATCTCCAGTCATTATTAATTCATTCTTAAGAATTTATGAAAATGAACCACCGAAAAAATTATTAATATATCGATAACATATTAATTAAAATAAAATTGAATAATGAATAATATGAAATGAAAATCTCACCATAATATACATAAATAATTAATAAAATAAATAGTTAAAAATTTAAACATGATCACTATGATACCACTTGTTTGTTCTTGGCATAGTGCAAGAATGAATAGGTGGGTGATATATTAAAATTTCTTTTAATAATAACATCCTAAAGTGATGAGTCAAACACCTATCATTGTGATCAACACGTGCTGCTATGATCTCTATGAAATAACACTTGATCTTTGGGTGCTAAAGTGATGAGTCAAACACCTTTCATTGTTCATTATTGATCACTTGTTCTTCGGTATTGATGAAATATCTCCTAAAATACTTGTTCTTAATAGGGAGAGAGAAGGATGTGTTGAGGGAGAATTCTTTGAGAACCAAAAATCACTATTCTCAATCTTTGGATTCTCTACACAATAAACATATACACCAATTTTTAGAGTTGGGATTTCTGTTAAATTATTATTTAATCTCATATAATCCATTAAATAACATTTATTACCTTCAATAAATACCATAATTCATAATAATAATTATATAATTATTATTTTGTGGTGCGCACAACTTGAATAAAAACTAATATTATATAATAGCGTTGTTAATTAATGTTTGTCAACATAATCCGTCTTGTTTAGTTAAAACTCCTCTATAATTTATTGAACAACCAAATAAATATTTTATTCATAATTAATTTATTTATTTACAATCTAGTGAATAAATAATTATTTAAATATTTGATAAATAAAATTAATATTTTATTCTCTTTTCAAGAAATAAATATTTATTTGAATTATGAAATCAATATAACAAGAATAGAATTATTCCTCAGACTTGAGAGTAATATTTTTTCCATTAGTTAAACTCTAATGGAATTTAATCATGATAAGAAAAACCCTTAGTATGTTACCCACTAGGATTCATTCTGATTGGCATTAAGTAGGCTTTCCAAAATTCCTAGATTACAATATTGAAATGGGTAATGGCACCCAAGAGAAAGGGCTTAATGTTACAACTTAGATAACCACATTTGAGCACTCACTCTATAATATAATACCTTTGTTGTAATGTCTCATCAAGTAAGTTGCACATCTATGTCACCAACCTATATGAATGATGTCACGACCTGTCCACGGGACCCATGCTGTGACTACCCCAAACCCGCCTCACATAGGACAGGGGATAGCGACTAGCAACAAGGTGTAAAACCCGACAAAAATTGGAAGGCATTTCCTTTAATAAGTATAAAAACACCACAGAGCAAGCAATCAGAGTACTCACTAAGTAAAACTGGGTACAATGTAAGTGCGGAAAGTAAATGGCCAATAATACAAACCCAAACTAAATGTAAATTACAACTGGAAAGATAGTACAACAACTGAAGTAAAGCAGCAACGTCGAGACCTCCACTGGAAATCCCACCTGAAGGGTGGGTACAGATAGACACCTCAGATCCTCGGTCCAGCCGTTCGCTCCGTGTAAGTCCCGCCCAGTGGTCCACCTCCAGGTACTGACTGCTCCACTAGCCTCAACCACAATCAGTGATGTCCGTCGTCTGCATCCAACACAATGTATTGCGGGCATAGCCCATGCTGGGGTGAGTATACACTACTCAGAAGGGACCCCGAGACCCCCGAAGGTCTCCCAGAATCCACAAAGGATAATCTACAAAGGAAAGATACAATCACGAAATAACATCCAACACTACTTAGGTATACAACCATACATATACCTAAGTCTTCAATTCGAGTTTGGCTCCAACATCCTAGCCCAAGTTCAATCACGTCCACATAGAAGAACACAACCAATCCACATAGGAAAGAAAGTCAATCATATCGAAGATAATGATTGAATGTCAAGACTCATCTCACACAGGTATACTTCTTCATAAGATGATAGAGATGATCAGATGTAGCCACTGATTCATCTAAGCCATCAGACCCAAACATGATCGATAGGTACTAACCCCCACAATGACCCACACAGGATCTGACCCACACAGGATCATTATGCGCTAGCTCACACAAGACCACTAAGCACTGACCCACACAGGGTCTGATCCACACAGGACTGGTAGACACTGATCCACACATGATCGCTGAGTGATGTAGTCATCGCTGTCGAACCCACAAAGGATTCCCATGCAGTCTTCATCATCGTTGCAGTCGCAGGCAGCTCTAGGGTTCCCGCTCACAGCAAGCTCGTTTCGGGAGGGTCCGCTCCATGATCCGAGCGGCTGATACATCAAATGACAAGAAGTCCAGAGATGATGTATCCCAAAGTTCAGTATCATCAAAAGGAACTCAACGTGACAGACGGCGCGTCAATCGGACGCCCAGTCTGAGAGTTATTGGCCTTTTCTTTCCGGGGCCCGGTTGGTTTTTAAGTCAAAACAAACCCGACCGCACTCCAACTGAGTCCAAACCTCGAGTGGAGTAAGCCAAACGGTCCGTCTCACTAAGAGTAATCCAACAAATTCGACGGCACATCAATCAGGCGTTCGGAGCTCAAGTTATAAGCGTTTCCGCTTCGAGTGCCCGGTTGGTTTTGTGTTCGAACCAACCCGCCCATACCCAAAGTTCTCCGAAACCTTGAGTGTAATATACCAAATGACATTCTTGATCCAAGGATCACATCACAACTTACGGTGCGTCGTTCAGAGGTCTGTAGCCCATGTTATGGGCAAAAGACCGAAAGAAGTCCCTCAATAGGGGGTTCGGGCCCGGTCCGACCCGGCCTGATACCCACCCTGGGTCGCCCCAAATCGGGTGACCCGACCCGGATCCGGCCCATTAAGGCGCGGCCCGGCCCGACATGGCGTGCTCGGCCTGGCCATCATGGCCAGGAGGCTCGGCCGAAACGGCCGAGCGGAAAGGGGGGAGTGGGGGGGGGGGGTGATGCCCCCTGTTTGTGTAACCGCGGCCCCCATGTGGGGGGGGGGGGGGCTCCTTCGGCCAGCTGGGGGTTATGACCCCCGACCTTCTCGGTGACCGGCCGGTTGCTGCTGCCTGCTCCGGCGGCCTAAAGCCGACCACCGCTCCCTGCTCCACCGCGGCCAAAGTCCGCGTCCTTGGTCTCTCCGGCGCGGCGCGAAGGCGCTGCGGCTTTGTTCGACTTCAATGGCGTGGCACGACGGCACCGTGCTTCTCTGCCCATTCTTTTTATTTCCGCGCGGTGCAATGACACCTTGATTCCATGCTCGTGCCGCAACAAATTCAAGCATCAAGGGGGGGAGGAGAGTCGGCCGTGTTCATGTGGTCCGACCACCTCCCATTATTGCAATAACAAGCGGCCCAATTTGAAAACGAAGAATGGCAAAAAAGGTATTCATGAACAAAAACAATTAATCCCCTACCTCAAGCATTGTTGATTTGTTGCGGAAAAGAACATCTCTGAAGAAGGCGTCACAAAAGGAGGATCGTCGGCGTCATAGTATACGGTGTCGCGTCGTCGATCTCCGAGGAGGGCATCTCTCACTGGCTGCGGAGAGGGAAGAAGACGGTACAAAAAACTCCCCTTTGCGGTGATGGATTTCTTTGTCGAATACCGGCATTCTTCATTGGCAACAGTGCGTTCTTCATGTTCTTCAAGGAGGAAGAAGAAGTTCAAGTCTTGAGCGAATCCTCTCCAAATTCTCCCCGCACAACCAGAACACCATCATAATGAAATAAGACCTCGTCTTATTTAATTAACACACATTCCAACATAAAAAAAATTTAAAATTCGAATTGAATTCATGAATTAATTACTTTGAATAATATAATAAATTAATGAGTTGACTTTTCATTTAATGGCGGGGGGGGGGGTGCTGGTGCGTTACCTAATTAAAAGTGGGGGTTTGAGGAAGTTGAATAGGTGGGACTAATGTGGGAACCACCCCAAAAATATCCTTCCTAAGTGAGTAGGATATGGTGGGTCCCACTCCAACCACTTAACTTAGGTTAAACTACCTTACATAAAAAAATTGGTTGCACCATTTTATTTTATTATTCACTAAATCCAAAATTTTAATTACCACACCTGAGAAAAGGCAACACCAGAAAAGGTGTTCCTAAGAAATTACCGGCCCTGCGATTCCATCGGTGTCCTCAGATTTTGATTTCGAGCACTGGTTCAAAAGTTTGGAAAACCCGCTCGTTCGTTCACTGAATGTACCCGAGCTAAACTTTGGAAAGTTATTCCGGGATCACCGGGCCTCAGAATCAGGTGCCATCAGAAACTAAGTTCTTGTAAAAATATGAAAGAAAATTAAGAAAAAAATTCCTTTCAATTTTACGAGTCTCTACATTACTCCCACCTCAGGGCTTTACGTCCCCCGTAAAGACTCATCATAAACTAGGGGGAAAAATGTGGGTACTATGCACGCATATGAGTCTCCCGCTCCCAAGTGCTCTCCTGGAGGTTCCCGTGCTGACATCTGATGCACAATAGAGGAATCGACCATCCACGTAGGACCTGCTCCTATCGATCCTCGATCTCCACTGGGACCTCTGCAAAAGACACCCCATCATCAATGTCCATCTCCCCATGGTCGATGATATGTGTCGGGTCATGCACGTATCTCCTCAGCTGAGATACATGAAAGACGTCGTGCAACCGGTGCAACTGAGGTGGTAGAGACAGGCGATAAGCCACCTCGGAAAACCTATTGAGGACCTGGAATGGTCCGATGAAGCGTGGAGAGAACTTGCTGCCTCTGCCAAATCTCTGTAATCCACGTCGAGGTGAGACCCGTAAGAAGACGTGGTCACCATCCTCGAACTCCAATGGTCTCCGTCTCCTGTCAGCATAAGACTTCTGCCGGCTCTGAGCTGTCCTCATCCGCTTCTAGACGACCAGGACCTTCTCCGTCGTGGCCTGGACCATCTCCGGTCCCACAAGTGCTGACTTCCCAGGGTCTGTCCAGCACAGCGGTGATCTGCATGGTCGGCTGTACAGCGCCTCATATGTTTCCATCCCGATGGTGGAGTGGTATCTGTTGTTGTACTCAAACCCCACCAAGGGAAGGTGATCCTCCCAGCTGCGACCAAGGTTGAGGACACATGCACAGAGCATGTCCTCGAGAGTCTGAATGGTCCTCTCCGTCTGACCATCTGTCTGAGGGTGAAAGGCGGTTCTCAGACGTAGATGCATCCCGAACGCCTCCTGCAACCCCTTCCAATGCCGGGAATTAAATCGAGCATCTCGATCGGAGAATATAGATGATGGAACACCATGAATCCGTAAAATTTTCTTGAATGTAGAGGTGTCCCAAGCTCTCTACTGAGCCCTACTCTCTGATGGGTAAGAAGTGGGCCGACATGGTGAGTCAGTCGATAATCACCCAAATGGAGTCATGACCTCTGGAAGTGTGTGGTAGTCCAGTCATGAAGTCCATAGATATCCCGTCCCACATCCACTCCGGGACCTCCAAGGGCTGTACCAAGCCTGCTGGTACCTGGTGCTCTGCCTTCACCTGCTGACAGGTGAGGCATCGGGAAACAAATTCTGCCACAACATTCTTTATACCCGGCCACCAGTGCTGTCGTCTGAGGTCCTGGTACATCTTCACCACTCCTGGATGTAACACTAAAGGGGAAGTGTGATACTCCCTCAACACCTCCTCTTGTAAAGAAGATGGTACCATGGTACGTCCTCTGAAAAGGATGACATGCTCTCCTCCCAGAGAGAATCCATCAGGTGCCTGTCCCAAGGATATCTGTGCACGACGCGTCTCACAGTCATCATCCCCACACTGTGCCTCTCTAACCCACTGTAGAAGTGGAGGAGTGACTGTGAGTGACTGTAGAAAGGCTTCTCCATCACTATCCACGAAGGATATCTGTAAAGCAGCTAGCTGCTCCGTCGCCTCCCCGAGTAGCTGGATGCCCATCCTCCTGCTGAGAGCATCAGTTACTACGTTCCCCTTCCCAGGAGTATAGACTATCTCAAAGTCATCGTCCTGGAGGAACTCGAGCCGTTTCCACTGTCTCAGATTCAGGTCCTTCTACGAGAATATGTAACTAAGACTTTGGTGGTCAGAGTAGACTGTAAAGCGCTCATCCATCAGACAGTGTCACCACATCTTCAGAGCGAAGACCACTGCTGCTAACTCCAGGTCATGGGTAGTGTAGTTCATATCATGATACCTCAACTGACGTGATCCATAGGCGATCACTGCCCTCTCAGGCATTAGGATACATCCATGTCTGGTCCCTGATGCAGCACAGTAGATTATGTACCCTACTCCATCTTCCAGTAGCCTCAAGATAGGTGCGCTAGTCAATCTTTGTCTCAGCTTCTGGAAGCTCTGCTGACATCTGTCTGACCACAAGAAGGGTTTACCCTTCTTCATCAAAGCTTAAAGTGGTGTCTCAACTCTGGAGAAGTCTGGAACGAATCTCCGGTAGTACCTAGCTAGACCCAAGAAACTCCACACCTCCGCCATGCTCCTGGGTGGCTCCCAAGCTAGCACTGCCTCGATCTTCACAGGATCCACCGCAACTCCCGCCTCAAAGATGACGTGTCCCAAGAAGTGGAACTCACGTATCCAGAACTAAAACTTCGAGAGATAACCATAAATATGGTGCTCTCGGAGTGTGTCCAGTACAACCCCCGAGTGGTAGGCGTGCTCCTCCTCAGTCATCAAGTATAACAATATTTCATCGATGAAGACCATGACAAATCGATCGAGGTAAGGCTGAAATATCCTGTTCATGAAGCCCATGAACACTGATGGAGCATTGGTTACGCCAAAAGGCATAACCAAGAACTTATAATGGCCATACCGACACCTGAAGGCTATCTTCTGCACGTTCTCGTCCCGAACACTGAGCTGATGATAGCCTGACCTGAGGTCTATCTTTGAGAACCACTGTTCTACCTTGAGATGATCAAAGAGGTCGTCAATCCTAAGTAGAGGATACTTGCTCCTCACGGGCACCTGTTTCAGGCGATGGTAATCGACATTCAGTCGCAAGCTCCTGTCCTCCTTCTTGGCGAACAAAATCGGGGAAGCCAAGGGTGAAACACTGGGTCGGATGAATCCCTTACCCTGAAAGTCCTCCAGCTGTACCCGTAGCTCTCGAAGCTCGGTGGGAGACATCTGATATGCTCTGGTGGATATCGAGGATGTCCTAGGGTACATGTCAATATAAAAGTCTACCTCTCTACGAGGAGGTAGTCCTGAAACGTCGTCAGGGAAAACGTCCACATACTGATCCACCACTGCAGGAAAACCAGGACTCCGCACGTCAACTACTCCTAGGATGAGGCTAGCCAAATGATGAGTAATGGGATGTCCTCTCCTCTATGAGAGTCCATCCTGTGTTGTGAAGGCTCCATTCTGACCGATGATGGTGAACCTGCTCCCATCGGTGCATACACACCGCACCTTGCGCCTAATACATTCAATCTGAGCAGGGATGTAGATAACCAATCCATGCCCAAGATGACGTCGTAGGTCCTCGTCGCCACTACAAGAAGATCCCAGCCGAAGCTCTCACCTCCTAGAGTAAGCTCACACTACCATCTCCAGTGCGTAATCATCGAGTCTGCTCCCGTAGTAGTCTCTAGCTATAAGGATCGAGCCAACGACTCTGTCGGAATCTCTAAGCTCCAAAAAAGGGCAGAGAAAATGAATGAATAACTCACTCCTATGTCTATAAGAACATCAGTAAGGGTGGAGTAGACACAGATAGTACTCGAATCATCTCGGGCATGTCGTGGTCGTAGGCCTCCGCTGCCTGAGCTGTGCATGTCTCTGCCTGCCACCTCCCTGTGGTTGGGGTGGACCTCCTGGTGGTGGTGGTGGTAGAGCCTCAAAGCATCACCCACCACCTTCTACTCGGCCATCTCCTCTGCCTCGTCCTCCTGATCTCTATGGACCGCCATGGTCGACCCTATGCCTCTCCCTGGGTGGTCACTCAACTGTCTGATGCTTCTCTGCACGGCGGGTCAGAGAGTCACGAGCCATGTGGCCCTACACGCCGCATGCGTAGCACTGTCTGCCTCTCGGAAGGCTGGCTCTGCGCCCTGTGCCCCGCACCTATGAGCCGGTGTCCAGAGGTCGTCTGCCTGATGGTCCTGTCCGCCTGGACCCATGTGTCATCCGTAGACCGCTAGCTGTAGAAGACTCTGATATGTGCCGCCCTACGGTGGGTCTCGCTACTGGCATAGGATCGACAAGAATGCTCTCGATGAGAAGGGCTCGTTCCAGTACCCCTGCCAGTGTCGGAATGCCAAGGGAGATCAGCGATGCCCTGATCTCATTCCTCAATCCCTGCTCGAAGGTCCGGGATCAGATGAATGGGTCATATACCATGTCCGTCGAATAGCGCGAGAGATCGGTAAATCTCGCTGAGTACGGGGTGACCGTCAAGCAGCCATGCAGCAGTTGTAGAAGCTCCTGGATGCGCACCACACAGAGGTTGGCTGTGACGAACTCTGAGCAGAAGAGGCTCTCAAAGTCCGTCCAAGGGAGTGATTCTCGTCGTGCACATGGAGCATCAAGATCCACCATCTACCTACTACCGCGTGCAAGAGACTCGCTGCAAGGATCACCATGAGGTCTGCTAGTGTCCCTACCAATCGGAAAACTCATACAACTGCCTCCAGCCAATCCTCGGCTTCCTAAGGGTCCGTCTCCCCGCAAAACATGGGAGGTCTCTGAGGCTGAAACTCTTGCAGTTCACTAAGGAATCATGCAGTATCAGCGGCTGGGGCTGGTAACATCGGTGGCTCGGCCAATAGTGGTGCCAAGGGTGCCTCCATAGTAATAGGGCCCTGCACCGAGGCCTCGTCGCTCGGTGGGATGTCGTCACGTACAAAACTCGGAACCCTAGCTGGCTGCCGTCGTGGGGCCATCCTAAAAAGAGACAGGTGCACCATGGTTAAAACAGTATACCTAGTGATCTGACACAAAGCAATCACAATGAAAACATGAAACACACATGCAATCAATGTTTTTGTGCATTAAGTTGGAAATCAGAAGTCAGGGTCCTGGTGTACGGATACATCGGCCGCTGAACCAACACTGGACTCCCTGGACTGATAACCACACTCAATACCCTTAACAATATTACTTCACATAGAAAAACAATCAGAGGCCTGAGTTCTATGGTAGAACCGAACTCCTCTGATACCAATTTGTCACGACCCGTCCTCGGGACCCGTGTCGTGACTACCCCAAGCCCGCCTCCCATAGGCCAGGGGCTAGCGACTAGCACCAAGGCTTAAAACCCGACAAAAGGGGAAGGCATTGCCTTTAATAAGTAAACAAACACCACAATGCAAGCAAGCAGAGTAATCACTAAGTAAAACTGGGTACAAAGTATGTCCGGAAAGTAAATGGGCCAGAATACAAACCCAAACTGAATGTAAAGTACAACCAGAAAGAAAGGACAACAACTGAAGTAAAGTAGCAACGTCGACACCTCCACTGGAAATCCCACCTGAAGGGTGGGTACAGATAGCCACCTCAACTCCTTGGTCCAGCTGTCCGCTCTTTGTAAGTCTCGCCCAGTGGTCCACCTCCAGGTTCCGACTGCTCCACTAGCCTCAACCAGGATCAGCACTATCTGTCGTCTACATCCAACACAACGTAGTTCGGGCATAGCCCGTGCAGGGGTGAGTATACGCTACTCAGTAGGGACACCAAGACCCCCAAAGGTCTCCCAGAATCCACAAAGGATAATCCAAAAAGGAAAGATACAATCATGAAATAACATCCAACACTACCGAGGTATATTCCCATACATATACATAAGTCATAAATTCCAGTTTGGCTCTAACATCCGAGCCCATATTCGATCACGTCCACACAGGAGAACAAAACCAATCCACATAGGAAAGCAAGACAATCATATCGAAGATTATGATTGAAAGTCAAGACTCAGCTCACACATGTATATTTCTTCGTAAGACGATAGAGATGATCAGATGTAGTCACTGATTCATCTAAGCCGTCGGACCCACACAGTATCGATAGGTACTAACCCCCGCAATGACCCACAGAGGATCGATAGGTACTAACCCCCAAAATGACCCACACAGGATCTGACTCACATAGGATCTGTATGTGCTGGCCCACACAGGACCGCTGAGCGCTGACCCACATAGGATCTGATCCACACAAGATTGGTAAGCACTGATCCACACATGATCACTGAGTGTTGTAGTCGTCGTTGTCGAACCCACGGAGGATTCCCATGCAGTCTTCATCACCATCACAGTCGCATCCAGCTCTAGGGTTCCCGCACATAGCAAGCTCGTTTCGAGAGGATCCGCTCCACGAGCAGAGGGTATGATACATCAACTGACACGATGTCCAGAGTTAATGTATCCCAAATTTCCATATCATCAAAAGGAACTCAACCTGACAGACGGCCTGTTAATCGGACGCCCGGTCTGAGAGTTATTGGCTTTTTCGTTCCGAGGGCCCGGTTGGTTTTTAAATCAAAACCAACCCGACCACACTCCAACTACGTCCAAACCTCGAGAGAAGTAATCCAAGTAGTCCGTCTCACTAAGAGGAATCCCAAAAAGTTGACGGCACGTCAATCATACATCCGGAGCTCAAGTTATAAGCATTTCCGCTTCGAGGGCCCTGTTGGTTTCGTGTTCGACCCAACCCGGCCATACCCAAAGTTCTCAGAAACCATGAGTGTAATATACAAAAATGACCGTCTCAATCCAAGGATCGCATCGAAACTGACGATGCATCATTCGGAGGTCTGTAGCCCATGTTACGGGAAAAAGACCGAAAGAAGTCCGTGAATAGGGGGTTCAGGCCAGGTTCAACCCGGCCTGATACCCCCCTTGGGTCGGCCTGAACCGGGTCCGGCCCATTAGGGCGCGGCCCAGCATGGGCGGCCCGGCCTGGGCGGCCGGGCCTGGCGCGCTCGGCCTGGCGCGCTTGGCCAGGCGGCTCGGCCGAAACGGCCCAGCGGAAGGGGGGGGGGGGGGGTGCTTCCCCGGTTGGTGTAACCGCGACCCCCATGTGTGTGTGGGGGGGGGGGGGGGGGGCTCCTTCGGCCAGCCGGGGGTTATGACCCCCGGCCTTCTCGGTGACCGGCCGGCCCGGTCTTACTGGCTTGTTTCTGCTGCCGTGGGGCCGTCGCGGTACCGCCCTCCTGCTCTGGCGACCAAAAGCCGGCAGCCGCTCCCTGCTACACCGCGGCCAAAGGCCGCAGACTTGGTCCGTCCGGTGTGGCGTGATGGCACCACACCACTCGACCGTGGCCCCGTTCTGGCCGCGGCATCTTCGAGGTTCTCTGGCACGACGCGACGGCACCGCGACTTTGATCGACTTCAACGGCGCAGCGCGACAGCGCCACACTTCTTCACCCTTTCATTATTATTTTCGCGCGGCGAAACGACACCGTGCTTCCTTGCTCATGCCGCAATAAATTCCAGAATCAAGGGGGAAGGAGAGACGGCCATGTTTGTGCGGTCCGACCTCCACCCATTATTGCGATAACAGGTGGTCCAATTTGAAAATGAAGAATGGCAATGGAAGTATTCAGGAAAAAAACAATTAATCCCCTACCTCAAGCGTTGTTGATTCGTCACGGAAAAGAATGTCGTGGAAGAAGGCGTCGCGGAAGAAGGATCGTCGGCGTCGCAGTGTACGACGTCGCATCGTTGATCTCCGAGGATGGAATCTCTCACCAGCTGTGGAGATGGAAGAAGATGGTACGACGAACTCCCCTTTGTGGTGACGAAGTTCTTCGTCAATGACCGGTGTTCTTCGTTGGAAACCGTGCGTTCTTCATGTTCTTCAAGGAGGAAGAAGAAGTTCAAGTCTTGAGTGAATCCTCTCCAAATTCTCCCCGAACAACCAAAACTCCAACTTAATGAAATAATACCTCGTCTTATTTAATTAACACACAATCCAACTTAAAAAAAATTAAATTCGAATTGAATTCAAGAAATAATTACTTTGAATATGTTAATCAATTAATGATTTGACTTTTCATTTAATGGGGGGTGTGGGTGCGTTACCTAATTAAAAGAGGGGGTTTAAGGAAGTTGAATAGGTGGGGCTCATGTGGGCCCCACCCCAAAAATATCCTACCCAGTGGAGTAGGATATGGTGGGTCCCACTCCAACCACTTAACTTAGGTTAAACTGATTTAAATAAAAATAAAATTGGTTGCACCATTTTATTTTATTCTTCACTTAACCCAAAATTTTAATTACCGCACTCGAGCAAACACAACTCTAGAAAAGGTTTTCCTAAGAAATTAACAGCGCTGCGATTCAATCGGTGTCCTCAGATTTCTATTTCGAGCACCGGTTCAAAAGTTAGGAAAACTCACTCGTTTGTTTATAGAACGTACCCGATCTAAAATTCAGAAAATTATTCCGGGCTCACTGGGCCTCGGAATCAGGTGCCGTCAGAAACTACATTCTTGTAAAAATATCAAAGAAAATTAAGAAAAAAATTCCCTTGAATTTTATAGGTCTTTACATGTGACATGGTTTTCATTAACTATCTAAAATAAACATGTCGTTACACCATGACCATAGAATTTAATGTGACAGTTCTATTACAATCAAAGGGGTGAGATATCATCTTCCATAAAGATGAAAGGGACTAATCCTTCCTCAAATTATTCATTAATGACATGACACTCGTGATACAACCAACGTATCCAACTTCTCCATGAATTGTTATCGCCATGGTTTATGAAATATATCTATGTACATGAGTTATAACATAAATTAATAATATTCTTAATGTCAAAGGACTATCACACATTCTTATAGATATGAATATTTGATGACACCAAAACATGAAGAATTACTATTGGAGGGTGTATTCACATAATCTCCCATCTCGGATATTACCGAATGTGTTTTTCATGAGGGGGTGCCTCATTTTCTAACAAGTCCTCAAACAAGGTAGTCTATGTTCTATGACCCATCATATTATATTATCCAATTGTAGAACACTATTTTTGAATATCATCATAGCACATCAATGTTCACATCATAGCGGGGAATAACTATGACCGCATCAGTGCAACTTATACTCTGGGAAATTATTACATTAGTGTAATGTATAACAACAAAAAATATGTAATAATATGTTTTATTAATATTCAATACATTGAATATTTATGTAATCAATGTAAAAATAGTTTGTCCTAGGACACAAACTCCAAAAAATATTTCCTCTGTGTTTTTACACTTCATAATTATTCTTTGTTTATTATTTTGATGCTTTGATTATCATGACTGAAATGGATTTCTATATTATATTCTTTTTGATTTTTTTTGGGATTTATTTTTCTATATTTTAGAGAATTGGTATGGCTATAATCCACCTTCCATTGTAAGTACTGGATAACGGCGAGGGACTTACTCATTTTCATTAACTTAGATGGAGACTTAGATAAGTGCAGGGATGTGTTCTATTAATGTTTATAATGGTTCAAATTTTGATTATTTTTAGGATATTTTGATTGTCATTAATGTTTGGTGACATTTTCATATTGATGCATGATGGGGGACTGTTTAGTTTATATCGTACAAGTGTTTTCTATTTAGGATGTGAAGTTCAAATTAATATTGATATGTGGTGTAGAATTATCACATGGTTTCATATTAATTTCCAATGTGGAGAATCATAAATTTATATTCACATTTTTTAATTAAAATTAATTTTTAATATGTTTTTTTTATTTGATAAATACTGGGAATAATTTTTTTTTCAACTTTATATGAAGCTTGTCTAATAACATGGTTGGATGTTATGTCTCGGTTCCCTTCCATTGTATGCATGTCCATAATTATGCACAATAACATGATCATCTTTATTTTATTTGACTTATTGAATTTGAGGTATGCTACTTATTTTTCCAGTTCATGGCCGGTTATAGTAGGAGTTCTAGGACACTCAATTTAACAAAGTGGGATAATTGTAGAAATAAAAGGGAAGATCTGGTTCATAATAGATCTAGAAGGTGAGGAATCTTTTCAGTGTCCCCTTGGTTCACTGAAATAGGGGATATGAAATTCTTTTCCTAGTTTTGTCCTATTTTGTGGCTTAGTGTTTGAGGTGGGGATAAAACCATTCCTCCTAGTTTGACATGAAATAAGAGGGATCCCAAAGGTGAATTTCTTCTTCCCGAGAGTTTAAATAATAGTAGAATAATTAGATATGGATAGACAATAGTTGATGAACTTTGTAGAGAGGAATACATGTCTTGCTTCTGCATACACACACATTGACCACACAGATGGAAGGCTACAACAATTGATTATGTAAATCAACAGTGTACTTGGAGGATATCGAAAAGAGAGAAGAGGGACTATATTTTTTATTCTTGGTTCAAGAAAGGTGTTCCTAGGAATGTTTGTTGGGTATCTGAACCAATAGTACTCAAAATTTACTATTATTATGTCTACCCATATCAAATTTTCTTAGAAAATATAATACCAAACACTAGAAATGAGTGTTTTGGTCCTTTATTTTTTCTTTGTCGATTTATTATCAATTTTTATATGCGTTATTGCTTTCCTTCTTTTTTACACCTTTAATCTTGTGAAGTAGAATATTCATGATGACTCTACCCCATGAACATATGAAAATTGGCTAAATCATGTGACATAAATGTTTACCTTTTACAGTATTACACATTTTTTTCTTTAACCTATAATGATGAACGTCGATGATTCGTGATTTATTGTCAAATCAATTTTGAAATTATTTAGTATTAATGAAGCTATCTATGAATTTTTATTCTTGGTTTTTATATTTCTTTTTATTTTCTTCATTGGTTCTTGATAATATGATTCTTTACTTATTGGAATCATTTTTTCATTTATAGAAATACATATTGGATAAATATAATATTGAATTCTCATAGTTATTGATTTTGTAATTTGAATCTTTATTTGGATCATATTCATTTATGTAAATGATAATTCAAGAATTATTTATTAATGTATTATCCATTGACATGTTATGTTGTTAAATTTTGTTCTATATCTTTTTTTCATTCTAGTTCATGGAATATTATTAGATGAAATATGATTCTTTTTGTTAGATTATTTAAATAATATTAGAGTAACAAAAATACTTTTTCATTTACCTATTTTTGGAATTATGTCTACTAATTTTATACCAAATGGATCTTATTTGTTAAATGAGGACTTACTTAGACAACACAGACACCAATAGATTAAATCCCCATGACCCGACAAAGTTTTCATGATTTGGAAAGTATTTTTTTTATTTATATAAATTTTTCAAAAAAATATTTTAGATAAAATATATAGGATTATATTGATGATTTGTTTTCCTATTGATTAAATCTATTTGTTTTTTTTATTTGGTTTCATGTTGATTAATTATCTTGTATCTTTCCCAATATAGTGATTATTATTATTTTACACTTCGATTATTGTATTTAATAATAGTTATTGAAAATCATCCAGAATATGTGATATTTATTTGATTTTATGAATAGTTATAGAGTCAAGGGTTTTCTATTATTATTAATTATTATTTTTTATAAATTTATTACCACATTCGTGTTTAAATTTTGGACATATTTGACCCAAAAAATACAATGGTTGTAAGGTTTATTTCAACACACAATAATTCATTTGAAATGAACTCTATGAAAATAGTATATTATTAAATATATTTAATTTTTATCTTTACATTTATTTTTCATGCTTGAAAAAATCTATTATAAAAATAAAATAGAATAATATGTGTTTGGTATGTAAAAGATTAATAATTAATGAAAATGTGATTTTATTATGATATTTACATGTATAAAATTAAATTACAAAAAATAGATTGTTTTCAAAAATAAAATTGAATAAAAAATATATAAAATTATATTTTCTTACTCTTTTGGGATTTTAAGGTAAGCATATAGGCTCACATAAATATTATTTTTCTATATTTTATCCCTAAAAAATAATATTTATTGTATCTTATAATTCTAAATTAATTTATAATAAAAAATTAACATTAAAAAACATGTCAAAACATTAATTATTAATTTATAAATAAATTATACAGAGTATAAATTGGAATATAATTCAAAATACATCATATACAAATATATATTTTGAAAAATATACATTCAATTAGTAACTATTGACCCATAATATTTCTTGTAATATATAATCTATTAAAAATTAAATCTTTCTTATTTTAAAATTTGTGAACTCATAATAATATACCAAATCACTGAATAAATGGTTTGCATTAATTACATTTGAAAATCCTTGGAAAATATCCCTAATGTTTTACCAAACAATTTGATTTCAACATCCATTATAACTCTTTAGTCCCTATATCCTTTATTGTATATAATATAGATCATTATTATTATAATAGATTGCAAGATCAGGGGAATCTTGTGATGGGTTGATGGTAACATTTATTTTTTTCTCTTTCTTTTATACTTTTATCTATATGCTAGGCCTAGTGGGTGACTAGTGTTGTATTTTATTTCAATGATATTTGGTCTTTTAATACAATTTTAGTATTACAACTAGTTCTATATTCTTTGTTTACTACATTCAAAATCTATTTAATTTCTGTTGTGTATGATACTTAGTTGTTTTCCACTTCTTACTCTAATATGAGGTTATAGTCCCCCCACACACTATACCACCTTTAAATCATATCTTCTTGTTGGTAGCCTATAGAGTATGAAGAGGTGCACTTGAGGCCTAGTGACTCATTGACTGAGAGCACCAGTTTAGTGGCATTCGTGTGAGTACCTTACACACACGACACACACAATCTTTTAACAAATCAAAAAATACCACCTTCATCAATATTAAATTCAGGAGACTTACCATTATTGACAAATTTTACCTTTTCTTTAAATGATTGATCCACCTTCGAAGCCATCTTAATTACTTATTACAAAGTTGACTACAATGAAACATGCAAAAAAAGAATCTCCCTACATCCAAGACATAAAGGAAAAAATTCATAAAATCATTAATAAAAGGGTCACATCTCCAATTTAACATGATTAATATCCCATTGATTTTTTTTGACTCAAAGAACTAAATACATTTTTTGGATTTATAGGATGATAAGGAATAGAGCATTCATAATCCTTGATTTTTTTTATCCATCTACTCCATCTCATGTTTAATTCTTTTTGAGTGAATATATAATTCAAACTTTTGTTATCAATATATATATCAAATTTTACTCCATTCAAATTATTTCTCCATATTTTAAAAAAAACATAAGATAATTTCAAATCATGTGTAGGGTAATTTTACTCATGAGTTTTCAAGTCACGTGAGTCATAAGCAACTACCTTGTAATTATACATCAGGGCACATCTAAATAATTTTAACAAATCATCTCTATAAATGATGAATTAACCATTTATAGAAGAGAAGGTAAAAATAGGGTCATTCACTAGTCGTCTATTTAGTTCATAAAAACAATAATTATATTCTTTTATCTATATAAAGCTACGTCCCTTTCATGTCAACATAGTTATTAGAAAAGATAAGCAAGTACAATTTTCAAAAATCCTTTTGTAATAACCTCTTAATCCATGAAAACTATGAATCTCATTGAAATTGATAGGTCTTGGACACTCTTCAACAATTTTTTTAGAAGGGTCAACAGTTACACAATCTTTACAAACAATATGTCCAAGGAATGATTTTTTTTGTAACCGACATTTACTCATTCTTATATTTACATATAGTTTCTTTTTTATATTAAGGTTTTCAAATCAATTCCCATGTTCCTCTAATGTTCCTTTTGGATTTTCGAATAATATAAAATATCATCTATAAAAACACCCATACAATGATCCAAAAACTGATGGAAAACACCATTTATAAGAATTATAAATATAGTGGGTGCATTATATAACCAAAAGGGAATAAATAAAAACTCATAATGCATATCTATAGTCTAAAATGATATCATCTAAATGTCATCCTCCTTCACCTTGAGTTGGTGGTTTCAAAATATCAGATTAATTTTCTAAAGCACTGAGCTCTCTATAGATATAACCATTTATTTTGATGACCCAAAATCAATTGCAGTAGTAGTAAAATATTTTTCTACACACATGTTCTTTTGATCTTCCTGGTTTCCACTCTGGGTAATCAACATTTGACACACATTGGCATAATTTCCCATCTCATTTCAAATAAAAACTATTATTTCTGCATTTTCATTACTCTTCTGATCGTCTTCCTTGCAGTCATGAACCATATGACCAATCTTACCACATCGAGAGCACTTCCCAAACATTGAAAGACAATATCCAGGATGATTTTTACCACAGTTCTCACAAGATTTTTATTTGGTTTTCTTACCTTCAGACTTCTTTAAATAATGGATTCCTATTGAAAATTGAATGTAACTCTTATTTTACTTGTAATCATGGGGCACATGATCATCGAAAAACTCTATTTATACTCCTTAGAACATAAAACAGGTTCCTCGTAGCTCCTTAACTCATGATAAGCTAATTAAATTCTATATCTTGTCTCCCATCCTGAGTAAAATTGATTTATCTTTCAATCAATATCTCGGATAAAAATTGGGACATACCTTTCTATTCAAGTGATGTTTTCATTGTATGTATTAACCAAATCTTCCTTCTTTTTTATCAATTCCAAAAATATATTTTTCATCCCAAGTCAAATAGTCTTAGGAAAATATTTCTCAAAGAAAATATTATTAAATTCATCCTATTCTAGGGATAAATATGTCCACTCTCCCTAGTATTCATAGCCATTTACCACCACTAATGGACTTCATATTCAAAATGATAAATTGTAATAGTTTTTTTCTAGTGATATGAACAACCCATGACATCAATTATCTTTTCAGGGGATTTTATCCATCTTTTAACTATTTAAGGGTTATATGATCCTTTTAATTATGGGGGATATTGTCACATAAAATTCTCCACTATTTTCTTGTTCTACTATTGTAGATTTCATTTCTCTCTTGTAAGGGAACCAATACTATTTATATCCGACTTAAATTGATCCATCACTGAAACGAAAAATTCATTTCTGATTCTGACTATCTTAGGGCACTGATTCAAAAGGAAATTTTCCTCTTGGTGCCTTCATAGTATATATTTGTTGTTTCATCCACAAAAAACCATTCTAAAAAAATATATTTCAAATGAAGAAGCATGGTATTCTTTAAATTCTATATCATTTTAACATAACTGTAAAGTAAAATATTTCATGGGAATTCTATTAACGCTATGATATACTCTAAAATTATCTAAACATACATTTTTATACAAACCATAAGGACATGACCATAAAATATTACATAATCTTGAGTTTTGTCATGAATTTTACTTTATATAACATTGATGATATTTTTAGTTTTAGTGTTTTATATAATCATGGCATAACACATACAAAATAAAACCATGAAACACAAAGTAGACACTTTAGATTAGTATTCATTTTTCACCATATAATCCTTTTAAAAAATAAAACATGATATATTTTATGAGAACAGTTTACAACTATCAAAATTAATTTTTCAAATCCCTTACTCATATTTAAGTCCTGTGAAAAACATTAAAAAATGTGGGATAAACATAAAAATACCAAAAAGGGATATAAATATATAGAAACTATTAATCCATAAATTTTTTTTAAAAAATATTAAATCTTTAACATAATGTTATACTTTTCACCTCAATAATTGTTGAATACATTTCTTTGATAATGAGCTTATTTAATACTTTTTTATAATCAAATGACTACCATAAAAACCCTAACCTTCATAGAAAATAAATAAAGGTAACTTGTAATATCATTATACTTGTCACTCTTATAAATGGAATAACTATACAGTTGGATTCCATACATGTCACTCTGAAAAAGGAATAGCCATACAGATAAGCCCCATACCTAATGCATTTGAAGGCTATCATAGAGCCACCCATAGTTTTATTATCATGGATCCCCCAATAATTAGATTATTATAGAACCATCTTTCAAATGTCCAAGTATAGTTATATAATCATACCCCCAAAAATATTTTAGTTTTCTACATTTCACTCATAAAATATCATTTGTAATCATAATAAAATAGTTCAATATATTAAAATAATAAATTCATTTAAAAAAATTATTATCGATGAAGAAATGAACAAAAAATAAAAATAAAGTTCTTCATTTAGTAAAACAAGTAATATTTAAAATGAATCCAAAAGTAAAATAATTTCCACGATGGGGAAATGTTATTATCGTTGTGTATGTTAAGAATAGATCATTCCTTTTATCATTTTTTTAAAATGATCCATATAAAGCTTGTAAAAAAAGATTCATTATGAAAAATATTTGAATTAAATTCAAAATAAACAAAAAATATTCCTTATAGTTATTTTATATTCTTATAAATAAATAAGTAAAATAATATCAAGAATATTTTATATGAGTATAAGACCACATCTTTAAACATTCAATGTGTCACATGCCACTTTGGGAATTTAAAAAATAATCCACAGGAAAGTATAAAATTTAATAAAGCATTAAATAACATGATAGTTGATAAAATATGAATATATAATGTCAAGGGGTATGTATATACACCTTATAGAATAATAACTTATCACATCATCAAGAAATGTCTCAATGAATGGAGATTGAGATGAAATCCCTTACCTTGAGTCCGACTCGTATCGTGTGTCTCTACCATCCTTAATAATAAATTTATATTAATTATATACTTTATTGAGAACCTTTTTCAAGTTTATTATTACTTTTATTTCACTTATTACAATTTTTTATACAACTATATAAATAATTAGGTTTACATCATGTGTTTTGTTTATATTCAGTTTATGTGTCCAAATGACTTTGGTAGGTAAAATATAGTCATATTGGACATTATATAAAAATTTATAGATTAATAATTATGAAATAATTGTCATATTTATACATCAATTACAATTTTTTAAACTAATCATGAACTATGTTTATAAAAATGAGAAAAAATTACATTCTTGGAGATGGTAGGCCGTATGTACTCATGAGTGATGTTCTCATTTTTTGATGATCATTATGGAAAGATGGTAATTAATAATTTATCTTTACATAATTATCATTATATTATGTATAATATATTATTTAATCATATATACATTTATATATAATTCTGGTGATATAAAATGAATTTCATCTCTTCAAGGAGGTGAAAGGACACATGTCCATGAAGGATGCTATCACATTTTGTGTGTGAGTAAATGTGTTTAGTAAAATGATGAATTACTTATTAAAAAGTGTAATTATGTCCTGAATATAATATAAATTTTGTTTATTTTCACATTTTTATTTAAAAACATCCTTAATACATTTCATGCAGTGTGTGAACGTATCACATCACTTTGAAGAGGTGGTAGTCCACATTTTAAGAAATGATGTTTTCGTATTTACAAAAAATAGAAAGTATAACTGTATGAACTATAAAATAGTTTTAGGAGAATATGAAAATAATTATTATAATATATAATATATATAATAGTGTTTCAATCATAATTACTAACCATGAACGATGGTAAAGTAAAAAACAACAATACCATTTCGTGAGGTGGTAATTCACCATACACATAAACGATAAGTTCATTACCCATTATATAGTAGGGTGTGTAAGTGCAGGTTAAACCCTTAAAAATAATAGGATATTGAGGATAATAATTTCTTTATATGAACCAGGATAGAAATATTTTATTTGTTATAGTATGAATATAGAATAATGGATCTTGAAGAATAAGACTACATCTTATTTGGGTAACTCCTTTTGATTTTCTCAAAAGGGATTCCTTGGATGGATTTATTTCCAAGGTGAGGCTTTAATATGAAGCTACATAATGTTGGGATGATTTTTTTTATATAATTGATGATACTATGTGGTTTTATAGGTGTGATAAAGTGGTAGAGTTGGTTTCCATTTGTAGGGAATGGAAGGGATTCACCTGGCATTTTTAACAACAAGTTTTGTGTACAAATGTTCTTACCCAAATAAGTAATTAAAACACAAAAAAGATGAATAATGAATGTTTTATGGCCTATATATTTCCATTAAATGGGGTTTGGATAAGTTTATAGGTCATTTTGGACCTTAAGTTTAAGGTTTAGTCCCATGTTAGGGTTAATTTTAACAAAATCGATGTAATTAATTTTAAACACTTTTACTCATATTTTTTGTAAAACATTAAGTTGATATTGTTAGAATATAAATATTATACTGATTAAAAGAATTTATTTACATTTTATGAAATTAAATTCAATGAAAAAATAATATGTTTTATGTTAACCCCAAAGATGTGGTGAGAATGTTGGGATTTAATGTGAGAATGTTCAAAGGTTCACTAAGATTTTATATCTAAATTCAATATAAAACTAATTAAATTGACCTGAATTGGATTAATAGTTATATAATTGATATATTGTGACTTTAAAACAAAATTAAAATATAATTTATCTATATAAATAAATTATAAAAAAAATTTGAATTAAAATTCAGTATTTTTCAGTATATAACAAAAAATGAAGTTTCTCAAAAAAAACCCCAAAAATTCACCCTAATCTAATTTCAACATTATAAATTTGAAAATGAAGTTCTTTTTGACATATAGAATAAATAAAAGTACAAAAAATGAATTTTAATGATTCTTCATTAAATAAAGATAAAAATACATTTTTTAAATATTGAGATTTTTATGCTTAGAATTGGATTTTATTCCTATTTCTAAGACTATTAAATTTATTGTATAATTATTTAAATATTTAATAATCATGAGTAAACATAATATAGTTATTATTATTTATTCCAAAAAATTTATGAATAGGTGATAACTTCCAATTAAAATAGTAATATTATCAATATTTTATTTTTCGGTATAACTTAGTATTGTGTGAAACGTAAGAGTTTGGAAGAACTCATGGTTGCATATTGGGTACACTATCATACAAAGTGTTCCTTATAATTTAAAATTACTATTTAAATAATAAATATTAATAAATATGAAAAAATAGTATTCTATAATTATTATTATGTTATAATATGTATGAGGACAAGAAATATAATAAATCAAAACACATGGGAAAAATAAAGCGGTTATTACCCGAAACGTGACTTTAACATGTAATTTTTAATAAATTGGTTAAATAAGGTCATAAATAAATCATATATGTTACGATATAATTTAATATTATTCCATAATATATTTATCATAAACTTATATTTGTTATACATGACGTATGAATGAGTTCGATGACATGCAAAAAATAAGGTAAGGGGTTTTCAAGTCTCACTTTCATTCCTATGAGACTTATTCCATATTCACTGCTCCTTTTTTTGTGGTAAATATATATTCCATGAATTTATCTTATGATTATTTTAATTAAATTTATTTTTATTTAAATACCAAATTTATGATTGATATTTCTTAAGTTTTGACAGTTCAGAAGTTACAAAATCATTAAGGTTCTTTTTACCTTGATTTTCCTTTTTTGACACACATGTTATGTTATGAACCTATATTCTCTTATGAGGTGTATATATTACCGTTTGATATGTTATATCATTAATATTATTATTTTAATCATATTTAATCTTTATTTAATTTTTTTACATGAAGAGTATTCTTCAATGTTATCAAAGTGGTAAGTGTTTATTATAACAATCTCATAATTTATGGGGATTGTTTGTGATTATGATTTAGTTGATGAATTATTATGATCCATCACACAAGAACACAAATGAATTTTATTATCCTATTTTTATTATTTATATATTCATGTATTAGTATCATCACACTACTCTTTGGTAGTTAAGATTTCTATGAAAATGTTTTTTTATGAAAATATGACCTTATTTTTCTCTTCAGTTGGAAATCTACCTGAGTACAATTTTAAAAAAAAAAAATAAATTGTTCATTTGAAAATGATATTATAATATTATTTTCATGGAAAAAGGATTCTAAAATATTTGATGCTTTTCAAGAATTCATTTAAAAGTTCCCAATGAAATTTTCAAGGAAATTTGTTTTTCCAAAAAGTATTATTTATTAAAAAGAGTTTTTCAAAAAGGAAAGGATATTTTATTCAATAAAATATTAATAGAATATTAAAAATTATTTTACATCTTAGATAAAATATGTTGATGTTTATCATACCTTTCCATGGAAAGGATCCAAATGTTTCTTTCATATTATTTCTTTGAATGGATTACATTTTAATGGAATGATTTTTATGAAACAAGTTTCCCTTTCATGGGTTATATTCATATGACACCCACTTATTTTCATGGATTATTATTTGATTTAATGATTATAAAACTGGTCTCTTTTCCAAAAGTTATGATATCATTATATGTTTATGATACAAATTTTATTTCTTAGGTTGTTATATGATGAATGATTATGATCTTGGGGCACACATATGTATGGTTTTATTATGTCATCGGTGGGACCTATATCTCCCTCCAATTCATTGGGTAATGATTTATATCTACTGAGATAGTAATGGAAATAATGGGGAGGGAAAATGGTTTAGTAATGGACTATGTTATTCAATATGGTCTTGGGAGTGAACCTTAACTGTTCTGATTCTCTGTGGAGTCAACCCATTCCACTATGATGGACTTGGATGTAATGCATTTACTAAAATGGAAATCATTTTATATTATTATGCATCTACCAAAACTTCTGGTTTTATTCCTATGTTATGATATCATGGATTGTGAAGTTGATTACCTTATAATTTTTCTCTTATAAGATTCCAATATTTATTCCATGATTCATGTTTATGATCTTAGATATGTATGGTGTGGTCTTTTAATGTTATCACCAAGTTTTCCTACCATTATGCTCATGATTATGCTTACAAGTCTCCCTTGTTTACCCTTATATTGCATTTGAGCTCACACATATTTATGTTTCTTTCCCCCAGTTTATGTATAAATATATTATTTATGTTTTATCTAAGAAGTGTGTTATTCATGAAAAAACATGTGGGAGAAAATTTAGCTCACTTATGTTCCAGTGTTTATGTTTCCATGTTTCCAAATGCACTAAAATTGTATAGTCTTTGGGCATCTATTTTTTGAAAAGTATAAAGTATTCAACAAAAATTATGTAATGTCTATTAATATTAAGCATGGGTCTCTATAGTTCTGATATATGGATGAAATCAATTAACATATAATTTTCATCAAAAGAAACTCCACATATTTAAATAAATGTGAAAATTGATATATGGTGATATATTACATTTCTATGAACATTGTTTGAATGGAAATTAAGAGACACTATTTGTATCTAATATGTAATATTTGATATTTTTATATATTTTAAATTATACTTCACCATTAAAGAGTGATAACCCAATTTTTTTAATTGAACACACTCCATGGAATCAACATTAAAAGTTAAATTTACATTACAAGTTAGTAATCAGGCCTGCCTTTTACTATCTTCAATGGGATTCCACATTCAAAAAAAAATAAAAAAGGTAACATTAAGAAAATATATCATCAAGATAGTAATTTATACACTAAAACCTACACTATAACAATAATAATATTTAACTTGTAGGAATATAAAATGAATTAAATTTTCCTAGGGAACAAGAAACTAGATAATCACACCTCCAATACCTGTATCTCCACACAATGTGTTAAATTATTAAATCGTATACATTAAATTTGATAAAAATTGAATTAAATTATCCAGGAAGATCAATTAAATAAATTATTAGCTATATCTACAAAATTAGAGTTAAATTTTCATATTAAAACTCTACAACCTATAACTGAAACCACAAAAGTTCACAGTGAGTGAAGAGTTTAAAATAATTAAATTAATTATTCTGGAAAATCATAGATGAAGAAAATATTCAATAATATATTTCAATATGATAGAAACCCTATAAAAATATTTGGTTCCATTCAATCATTGCAAAAGCGACCTAAGGAAAATCTACATAACTTTCGCTTTTTATAAAATACCACATATCATTTTAATTATAATCAAGAATAATTGAACAAGAAAATGAAACTGTTAGACAAGCATTCTAGAAATGTCCTTCCACTACCGATTATTCCCTTTTATCTCCCATGATGAAACACATGTTATATATAATCTATAAAAATCAATATCCTGACATACATGCATTGATACTTTAATAATATATTACTAATAGGAAAATATTCTTCAATATTAAGAGTACATATAAATTCACAAGAACATGAGGTAAATATAATTTTGAATTGTAAATGTCTATATAATATAACAATTAGTTTTGAAAAAATATTATGGAGTAAAAAATGTAATTTTTATTTAGTTGAAATTGATATTAGAAAAAAAATAATTGTGTTTTTTTATAAATTGAACTATTGAAATATGAAAAATATTGTTAAGGTTAAGTGATATATCATATTATCTAGTAATATGAGTCTAAAAAATAATATATATATATATATCATATAAAAATTAATCAAACCCCACAACACAAAAAAATAAGATAGTTATATTTAAATAATCCAAGGTATGAGAGATTATAATCACAAAAGATGTATGAAGGGACATATTTAGATGAATGAAATCATACAAGTCTATTGAAGATAGAACAAAACTGGAGAAGAAAAACTATTGATACATGAATGGAAATAGAAAATTTAATAAGAAAACATTATTGGTGAAACCAGAACATGTAAAAACCGTCATTTCATAAAGAGTTTGTAAATATTATTATGCACACATGTATTCCAATAGCTGGTTGGGAATATTATAAAAATATTGTAAAAGGGAATGTATTTGGAAACCATAATCCAATATATACCAATGTAAAAATTCATAAAAGACTATATGATGAAATTTAAGCATGATAAAAATTAAAAAAATGCTGAAAAAACCAATCATAAAAAAAGCTAGAAAAGTATTGGAAAACATAACAAAAAATACGAAGAAAATATAATAACACGGTGAAATCCTAGGCTTTTTGAATGTGGAACCTAGGTTAATGAATTACATGAAATCCTGGACTATTTTAATGAAAATAATTTTAATAGAAAATTTATAAATGGAAATAAAAAAATTGCAAGGAGGAAAAATAAACAAATAGTAATTGATTGGTTTCTTATAATTAAATTATTTTTCAGATGTGGGAAGTTATGATTGTACTCCAATAAAGGAGGATGGATCTTCTTGGAGGAACAAGAAATATTTGACTTATAATTAGATGATCATTCTTATTGTCTGCTACACCTTCAATCAATGATCTAATAACCATTTATAGAATGAAAAAATATGATTTGGCCATCTTCTGACTATACATGAGATATTTGAAAGGTTTTTGGAATTTCAAGGTGGAGAAATTTTATAGAAAATGGAATTGCGATGATATAGGGAGGATTTAAATGAATCAGGTTCTCATTCAACGAGGACCATATGAATTTTCATATTCATATTTTGTTAATTAAAATAATTTATATTTATTATGCCTATTTGTTAAGAGTTTTTTTACATATGGATTTGGAGAACGACCTAGAATATCTCCTCTTTCCATGAAACCCATTATTGTTTTCACCTCCTGTCAATTATAGTGCAATTCTCTCCTTGATATCTAGTATGTGAGATTATGTTGTCCAATATGACCAACAAGAACTCTTACAATATTGGGGGCCATGGTTTCAGCAGAGAGATGTTGTACTGGAGTAGTTTTTGAACCTACCACATTCTAGGTGTGAGGGCATTGTCAATGGAAGAGGCGAGCAACAAAACATCAAAGGAAATGAGTTTTCTTGGTTAATATTTTCGGGTTCAATAGAGTGAGTGGAAATCATTGAAAGAACCTAGAGTATGGTGATGATGAAGAAAGGGTTCTTGTCTAGTCTGTGTGGAACCAGAATGGCGGATGACGATGTAATTCACTGGAACCTATGGCGGATCTTGGATCTGGAGGGCAATGTCTCTATTTCATGAACCTAAAGGGAAGCATCCATCATCAATTTCTTCTCAACCTACTCTATCTTTTATAGGAATTCTTTTCAAGGGCTTCACCTTCATGGAGGATTCATCTAGAACAGGAGGTCGGAATCCCCTATTGGTGTGTTTGACTTTAGATAATAGAATCCATAGTGGTTTTGAAAAATGATCAGTCATGAGAGAATAGACATGGTCAGATATAGTTTCCACCAGCGATGCACAACCTTTGATTTAGCACAATGGAAGCTGTATGGCGGCTCACCCTCTTTATCTCAGTTGAGATTAGGGATTCCAATGTTGCATGATATCCGTCTATCTATGGTCTATTGCATTTTTTAATTGAATCTATTTGAGGGATTTGGTTTCATTAATTTTCATCATCAAAGACAGTAGCACCTCTCATGTGTTTCTGTGCTCTATTATTGAGGAGGGTTCTTGGATACATAGAGAGAAGTTTCCACAATGAATCATTATTGACTAGAGGCACAACACCAAAGTCTACTATGGTAATGGTAGTTGATTCTTATTCTTAAACTAGAATGATATTAAACATCTACAAAAATTTAGATAGCTATTATGTATCTAGATAGTAGAGGAGATCATGAAGAACTTAATTAATTGAACATGATCTTAGTAGGTCATAGAAGGATTATTCCTCGACAAAGGTGAGATCGAGCCCCAGCAAGGGGTCTCATTCTTGTTTATAGTTTTCTCCTTTGTCAGTTTTTTATGTAATCCTTGCCCCTTATGTTTTTTTATCTTCGATGTTATGATTGTCTATGGTCCTTATTTTTCCAATGTGTATTGGTTTCTAGTTGTCCATGTACTCTCTATTTCTTTTTCATTGTAGAAAACATGTGATGGTCATGCCCCATTCATGAAGTCCTATGGTCAATGCATGTAAATATTCTTGTAGATTTTATTGTGTTACTTTTCCATATCATTTCGACCTGTAAATGGTTGCATGCTCACCTTTTGAGTTTAAGTTGGAGTTTGGTTTTGAGTATAATTTTCATAATTAGAAGTTGTTTAGACATTTGTATTTCTCATTTAATATTACTATTGTTTCTTTATTCCAACAATTCTATAATTCTATATTTTATTCCTGAATTTTATTTCTCAATGTTTTTGGTTTTATTAAATCATTTGTGTACATATAATTTTTTTATAAGAATTAATTTAAATATTTTGAATTGTTTTCATTTCCTCTACCAATATGTATTTTATATCTAACATGTATGTTTTTATTCAATACTATGATATTTTTTTCACCATTGAATTAATATGAATATATTTTATATGATTAATTGGAATAGAAACTCAAAAATTATTTCTATTTTTAGTCTTTTTGTAATAAACTAAAAATAAAAATTATTTTAGCATTTCATATATTAATGATTCAAATCACTCAATTGATCACGAGCTATTGCATGGGGATTTCCTCTTGCACATGGGTTCTCCCTGAAACAAAGTGGACTCATATCCTAATTTCTATTATGTTTTTCTTCTCTAAAATTTGAAATATTTTAGTCATTTCATTAAAATGATTTTCTAGAGACTTTTTCTTGTAGCTGTACACATTGATTTTTTTGTTGAGCTTAGTCTTGTGCTCCCATGGTCCATAATTTATTTATTCTATTTGTAGTTTGTTTTTATTTCTGTTCCCTATTTTCTTTACTAGGATGAGCCTTAAAGATTCCTATTGGTTGTTTCTACCTATGTGTGTATATGGTTTCAGTGTATGAAATGGTTATACGCGAGGTTGGTCTATGACTGAGAGTCGATTAGCAGTATGGTGTTGGAAGGATCACATGTCTCTAGTGTTTGCCTTTTTTCTAAGAGATTATATGATGTTATGTATATTGTTTTCCTTTTCATCCTTTAAAATTGATTTCTCGAGGTATTTACCTATAGAGAGTTTAGTGTCTTATCTTGGGCAGTGTGTGGGTGCATTTATCTTGTTTAATGCTTAGTTGGCCACTGAGCTTCGTTGACTCTATTTGAACCTATTTAACAGATTTATTTTGGTCTCCTAGTGTTACAAACCTTATTCCATTAGGAAGAGTATTCTAGGATGTTTGTCCCTTTAGAGGATTTTATCCCCTAGTTTCTATCTAGCTCACAACCTTTGTTCTCGTGTCTTAGTGATGTCCTAGGATGTTGGGACTGCATGCATGTTTCCTTTTTAGTTTTCCATTTATTTGAGGATGTCTCATTTTTTATTTTATTTAAACGGTCATGTCCTTGGGTGGAGATTTTAAATCCATATTTTAAGGATATTATGGTGCCTTACATAGATATTCTTTCTATTAGAGTTTCCAGGTGTCATGTATCAGTTTTAAACATGATGGTGTTTGGTATTTTGATTCTTTTATGGTTTTATGGGTTCATGTGGGGACTTTACTATTTTTGTTGTTTCATTTTATTTGCATGATCTTTCTAATGATTACTTTTTTTCGCTGTTTTTCATGATTTCATAATTTCTATACCGAATAACAATTCTTTGTGAATTATCTTTGTTTTTTTGTTTTCCATGTTTTATATGAGGATAGATTCTGGAATGATTATTTGTATTATATAGGCATGAGTGAGATATTTTATATGAACTATTAGCATGTGATTTTCTAGTCCTATTTTCCTTATTGGAATCATCTCAGAGTACGAATTAGGTAATTATAGGTATAACCTCTATCAGAAAGTTGTTTATAATTCCTTAATTATGAGCATGTTTTAAGCTGTTTAAATATCATTCATCTTTTGGCTTCATGTGCCATGTTGATACATGGACGTTTTTATATTTGGTTCATACCTCATAGTTTTTTTCTATTTAGGTTATTCCGAAGTTGATGATGTTAGATGGTGAAGAATCATCATCGGGTGTATTTTTTAATTTGAAACGTGGATAGTGTAATTTTGTTTAATATTAAATCTATTTCTTTATTTTAGTACCCAATGTGTAGATTTGTGAATTTTAATATTCATCTTTTGATAATTAAAATAATTTTTTTTATTTAATATGCATGTTTCGCAAGATTTTGTTTTACAGATGGTTCCAAATTACTACAAAAACTATCTATTTTGTCTATATTCCCCTTTATTGCTTGTACCTCCTCCCAATAATAGTATGGTGCTCCCCTAGAAATCAGGTATGCGTGCTTCAATTGTCCAATTCGTTCCATGAGAGATCCTTCAAAATTATTGGGTTCTGTTTCTTCAATGTTAGATCGGAAGGGAGCGGTTTCTAACCCAGCAACATTCACGGTGTGAGGAAAAGGTCAATGATAGAGGTGATAAGCTAAAACATGAGAGCAAGGGAATCTATTGGATTGGATTTTCTGGTCTATCCATGAGATCGAATGTCGTCAAAATAACATGGAGCATGGAGAAAATGAAGATAGGGTTATAGTTATGTCTATGCCAAACCTGAATGGGGGATGATTATTTCCTTCATGGAAACCTATGGTCGATATTGGATCGAGAGGGTGACGTCTCTGGTTCTTGAACCTAAAGGGTACCATCCATATTTGGTTTCTTCTCCACCTCATCTATCTTTTGTAGGATTTTTTCTCCGGGGGTGGGGGTTTTCTTCAAAACAGCTTCATCCAAAAGAGGAGGTGAGACACCCCAATGACATGGTTGACTTCGTACATCATAATACACAGTGGTTTGGACAGTGGATTGGTCGAGAGAGAATAGGCATGGGAGAATTTTGTTTTAACCGGCTGTGTGTAAGCTTTGATTCAACATAATGGTGGTGTAGAGGTGGTTTGACTTCTTCATCTCAGGAGAGTTTCGGTTTTCCAACAGCATGTAACATCCTCATATTTGTGTTTAACTAACCTACTTTATTTAACTTCATTTATCAGCTCTATTTGAGGGATTCAGTGATGTAGAGAGGAGTTTCCAATACAAATCCTTGGTCATTGGAGGCACAACACCAAAGATCAACCGTGGTACCGGTAGTAAGTTCTTGTTCATTAAACTTCAGGATATCGAACCTATACAGCAACAAATCTGGATAATTGCTATGTATCGAGATATTAGAAGAGATCATGAATAATTTAATTCCTCAACCATGATTTGAGTGGCTCGTAGCAGGATTCATCCCCAATAAAGGCGAGACTGAGCCATGGTAAACGGTTCTCAATCTAGATTATAGTTATTTCCTTTTTCACAATTTTTTATATGCTTTGTTCCTGTTAGTTTTTTATCTTGTATTTCTAGATTGTCTCTAGTCCTAGTTTTTTTTCATGTGTATTAGTGTCTAGTTATCCTTGTACTCTTTATTCCTTTTTCATAGTGAAAAACCAATGATGATCCTACCCCATCCACATTGGTCTATAGAAGAATCCCCAATATCTGCATTGTACTTTTACAACATTACATTTCTACATTTTTTCAACCTATAAATTTCTAAATTCTAGATTATTGAGTTTAAATTCAAATTTTCTTTCGAGTTAATTGTTTCATTAGATATTGTTTGGGATTTTCCACATTTACTATTGTTGTTGTTTCTAGCTACCATAATTTATATAATTCTATATCTGATTCTAGAATTTTATTTATCAATGTTCCTAGTTTTATTAAATTAGTTACGTAATGATTATGTTTTCTATTTTATATGAATTAATTATAGGATTATGAATTGATGTAATTGTTAATACCCATACAATGTTTATATATGAAAGGAATGTTGTTCTGTAATACTGTGATGTGTTTTTCAACATTGAAATCAGTTGAATATATTCCATTTTATGTTATGGAATTGCAACTCAAAAATTATTTTTTATCAATTTTTATGTAATAAACTAAAAATAAACACCATTTTAGAATTTCATTTTCTAACAAACCAGAACACCCAATTATTCCTATGCTATTTCATGGGGACTTCATCTCACGTAGGCCCTCTCCCCATAATAGACCCATTAAAAGAGAAGTTATAATTTCGATAAAAATAGAACAGGAATATGGAATTAACTTGGGATGGATTTGGTATTTTCAGAGGAATTAGGTAGGGTAAGTGGTGATATTTTGAGGATGAATATTAATTTACAAAGAATATAAAAGTGGATGAAGAATGTGTATTTTCTGATGAAAATTAGAAATGGGATGCATGTATTTGAGGGAAAGGCGGATTAGAGGATGCATGTGATGAAGGGATTGGATGGTTTTGAGGGAATTTGGGGAGGAGAATGGGAATTTGTTGAGGAAATTGAACAAGAATACGAATCAGTATTTCAGAGTAAAATTATGAATGGGAAGCCTACATGGAAGGATGAAGGATTAGAGGATGAGAGAATCCAGAGTGGTGGAAATGTACGTGTTTATGGCTAGGGTGGAGCCACATATCCTTATAAAGAGCACTATTTAACACAAGAATTTATATCCAAATGTACAATAGATTACCCAACTGAATAAAGATCACAGAAAAAATGATGGATAAAAGCATGAGTCACCTTATCATTCAAAGAAACTCCACCATCAATAGTAATGAGATAGAAGATTCCATTCTTATAGAATCTCACAAAATTCTTTTGGTGGAAGTAAAGCATATTGGAATCACTTTATTCAACATGAGAAACATGCATATGCATTGACCATAAGTATTACTTAATTTTAGAGTCACATCCAAATATTCTTATAGGGTTGAAATTTTGGATAGTACTACATATGAGCTATGTGAGAGTAGTTTTCATTTATCCCAAATTCAATGGTGTCATATTGGATTTCAGGGTGGTGTATTGTATTATCACTTTATCTTTTTATCCAAGAAACCAGAAGAAAGATTTTATTCTTTACATCATACTCCCAAAATGTCAAAAGCGAATGGATCACCCCCTTAAAATCCACCTCATTATTCCAAAAACATTCTATCCTAAATATAGTCTCACATATAGGTTTCACAAACCCTAAAAAAATGTTAATGTGGATATGGAAGTGATCCGATACAATGCGAGAAATATAGGACATCAAGGTAAAAATAAATAGGATAATCGATTTAATTGAACATAAAAATATGTACAAACGAACTATTATGAGATTACATTCTTACCTTGAAAATAGGTAAAAGTGTTGACTATATGTCCTAGATAAGAAATATCTATAGTCAAGACTAATTGTAGTAAACTATTCATTAAAGAATAATACCTTCTATCCCCCATAAATTTTCATTTCATTACATGATATCATTAATGTACCCACCTATTAGAAGATCCCAAGGAGACTGAAGTACAATCACTTGGGAATCTATCAAGGCAGTCATTTATTATTCTATTAAGCACACCCATACAATCCCATAAATTCTCATGTATTGGAATACTGATGTTGAATATTGGAAGCAATGTGATTAAAATTGAAACTCTTGAACCTGAAATCCATATCCGCCTTACAGAGAAGGCACACACCACTACAATGATCATTTTGGGAAACCAAAATTCACCCATGGAATTTTTTTATTCATAAAACTCGTCATTTCATTAATATAAAAAATGTTTTTAGATATAAAACCATATTAGGTCCACTTTCATACATTTATTTCAGAGTGTCTATACTATAGTGGGTTGAAAAATCCCATGGCAGTTTAGGGATAAGATGTTCATTGGGATGGGGGGTCTAGATCAACCTGGAATCTTATTCTATATAATCAACAATGGATTCACCCCCCCACTATTTAACACCTTATAGAGAATAATTCAATATCATTTGGAGCCTCTAAAATTATTTTAGAGTATATGAGTTCCATTATAGAAATATTAGTACTGAGATCCCCTCAAATTATCATCCTTCATATCTGAGGCCTTTTCTAGAAATTCGTCATAGTATCATTCTTATTCACACATGACTTGGAGGAGAAAAAATGAGGATCAAAACCTGGAGTGACCACCTAGTCAGGAGGGATAGAAGATATCCTTTTCAAGTGAGAAAGAATTATTGGGTTTCCATCAACATTCGTATGAAATCATGTCGTAATGTTAGCGATCATCGTGGGAAATTAACATGGTCATCAAAAGGTCTTCCCGAAACCACTTAAAACAATTTGGGAAGCTGAAATCTCTAAATCCTCTGGCCAAATATGAATTTTTTAGTCTATAAAATATTTTGATAGTCTTGACCTAATAAATTTATTTTGATCAAGTACATATTTCATGCCTAAAGCCTTTGTGATTTTATCATTATCCATTTGTCTCTTCACCTCCTTTGTCTCTCATCTGGTGAATTTCCATTCAGATCACACTCTTCTTTTCCTTTCCTTATATTCAACATCATTGAGAGGGGATCAATTCAGGTTTTCTAATATAAGGGTTGAGGAAACAGGCTTCAATGATGTGGTTAGGGAGGAATGGAGCCTCCAATATATCGGAAACCCATGGATCACATTCCATAATAAGATTAGGAGACTTAGACATCTTATATTATGTGGAAGGAAGGATATACCTGCGCGAGATAAGGACTTGGTTGTGATCATAAAATAGATCTTCCGTATGGAGGAGTGTTTATAGCAGGAATGGGATGAAAATATTTTTATTGAGTTAAGGCTTAAAAAAAATCTTATCTCTGATAACCTCATAATAAAGTAACATTTCTCTAGAGAAGGAGCTCGAATTCGATGGATTTGTGAGGGGGAATGAAACACTAGTATTTTCCAAGATGCTATTAAGGAACGTCGACATATTCAGAGACCAAATATTCTAACGGAGGATTGTTCTTATTCTACTGATCACGAATAGGTTCGAGTCCGGGCCAATGACAGTATCAAATCATTACTGGTAGGCCCCAATCCTGGCTTGGCTAGTGGGTATCTGAGGGGAGATGTAAAATTTCTTGAGGAAATCCCACATAGTGTCTCAAAGGAAGTTGATGTATGTTTGAGGAGGACTCCGAAGGAGGTTGAAGTGCAAGAGGCTATCTGGGCCCTGAACCTGGAGAGTGCACTAGATCTTGATGTCATTATAGGATCCTTTTATAGGGTGTCTTGGGACATTATTAAGGGATATTTAGTAAAGGCAGTGTAAGGCTTCTTTCAGGGAGGTAATTTTCCATGTATTACATGTGTAACCTAGATGGGTATGAATCCAAAGATATGTAACCCACACTCCCTTGATCTGTATCAGCCCATAAGCAGGTGTAATATTCCATACAATGTTTTTCCCATCATGCTCAATAAAAGGATGGCCCTTCACATGAACACCTGGGTGTCTCCTGAACAACATGGTTTTATTAAAGGGAAATCAATTCAGGGAGAAATTAGAGTGCTGCAAGAAATGGTTAGTGAAATTAAAAATAGTTATTTTGGGGTTAATTTAGTGATCAAATTATATTTGAGCAAGTCATATGAATGAATGGAATGGGGTTTCATCTTAAGGGTGCTGGTTTGCATAGTGTTCTCCAACTAGACTGCCGATCTATCTTTCTTTTGCTTTAGTTCGGCATGTATATCAACCTAGTTTATGGGGATAAAGTTTGGGTTATTACAGGCCTGCAGAGGTCTCAGGCAAGGAGATTTTATTTCTCCCACTCTCATCATCCTCTCTCAAAATGTTTGTAGCTACTATATCAACTAGGGACTTCTCATGGGGAAAGTTCGGCCCTACCAGAATAGGCATGCAACGAGGGGTACCTCGCATTTGATGTTTGAGGATGAAATAATTTTGTTTATCAATGGTAGTATGAGATCAGTGTAGGGGATGAATTTTCTTATAGGATATTATTTCATGTGGAGTGGGCAGGTGGTGAATAGAAAAAATTTGTTTTATACAACCAAGAATATCTCTGAGAGGAGGGTAATGATTCTTTATGATAGCTTGAATATTAATAGGGGATCATTTCTTATTGGGTATCATGAGGAACCAATGAGTCCTTTCTCACATAGAATCCATCATATATATTAGTTTTTTTACCAAGATCACATGGCACATCTCTAATCGGAAGAATAGATTCTTGTCATTTGGTGTCCACATAACCCTTGTGAATAGTGTTCTTGTTTCCATTAACATGAATGTAATGTCCACCTTGAAGGACCCCAAAAAAGTTATCAGAAACATAGATAGGATTATGGTGTCCTTCATATGGGATGGGAATATGGATGAAATGCATCAATATGCATCAATAAAGTGTCATGAAAGACCTCTCCTCGAAGGGGGTTTTAATTTGAGTAGTTTTTCATTGACCATGCAAGGGCTCCATGATAAACTTGCATGGGAGGCTATGGAAGGAAGAATAGTGTCGGGTTAGACAATACCAGATAAGTATGTCCTGATTGTAAATGAGTAGAGGGTGTGACCCCCAAAAATTTGGAACCCGATTCACCCGTATATAGAGTTGTTACATCCATACTCTAGGTGGATGGTGGAAAGTGGTGATATCAAATTATGGATGCAATATTCAGGGGCTAGAAGGTTGTGGTTCCCGGGATGAATCACACCAAATATTTCTTTTCGAGAGTCTAGCGACCACCCCAGTTTTATTCATGACATTCTTGATGACAATAGATGGATTATTTTCAATAACATTTTTACTAATGAAGAACCTGATAACCTCATTTTTACAGGCTTCACGTCGGGTGTGTTTTCATTAAAGGTGTTTTCTTGGGTGAGGAGGGATGAAACCAATGATGAATCATGGGGGGTGACCATGTGGTGCAAGGTTCTTCCCTCTAAATTTTACTTCTTATTGTGGTGGGTGAGGAACTGATATTTTCCCACTGATGATAGAATATCATGCATGGGTGGAAGCATTGCCTCCAGGTGCTGGTGTTTCCGCGATCCCAAACTAGAAATAGTTGGACATCTATTTTTTATATAGAATTTGATAGATTGATATGGCAGGATTTTGTTAACTTCATTGGGTGGAATGTCCAGGGAGGGATGATGGATACCTTTTTAAGTGCATGGTTTCAAGGAGCAGGTGGTCAAAGTCCTTAGAGGAAGGTGAGGGATGTTATCATATTGGAAGAATGCTAGAACATCTAGAATGAAAGAAATGAAGCATGACAAAAATGCATATGAGGTTCAGAGACCATCATTCTCTTTAAATTGAAGGACTCATTTCAGGACCTGGTCTGGTTGTGTGCCAACTTCCATGATTCACCATTAGTGAAAGACATTGTTCGAAGTCGTTTTCTTTCTAATTAGACCAGGGAGCTGGGTTGCGGGAATTGGGTCTGTTGTCACCCTCTTTAACTCAGACTTAAGCTAAACATGGATGGATCACTTGTAGGGGGGATATGCGAGGTGAATGGGTCATCAGGAACTGAGAATGGTCTTTTGTAGAAGCTTTCTCCACCTTCTATGGTCAGGGAAATGTTTTTAAGGCTGAAGCGCATGCTATGATCATGGGTTTAGAGATGTGCGGGTAGCAGGACATCATGTTTAAGGCAGTGTAAATATATTCTTTATTTCTATTCAAAGCACTAGAAGGTACAAGAGGAGTTCTATGGAATAGTTTTTACTTAATCAGAAAGTGACAACAGATTATGGGTAATCACATTGAGATCACCCACACATGGAGGGAGGGGGACTAGGTGGTAGATTTCTTAGCATCCATAGCATCACCAAATCAATGTATGTCTTATTTCTTTAGGATATGTTTTTTTCCTAGTGTGGTGATAAATTTAGTGATTAATAATTATTTGGGACGAAACTTTTTTCAACCCCCACAATTTATCTTGTATTTGGTGTTTCATTTAAAAATCAATAAAAATGTTAGATTTCAATCAGTCAATGACCACACGACATAATGTCTTTGTTTGATTAGATTATTATTATGTCAAAAGGAACAAAAAACATGGAATACTTATTTTATTCTTCATAATGAGCTTTTAAAAGTATATAGAATATGTAACACCCCATGTAAATAAAGAATATGACATTTTTATATTTATCTATATTTTTGAATAAAATATTAATATTACTTTAAAGGGGATTCTATGCTCGATGGCGTACCCAACACGCAACAATGAGTTTTTGGGAATCCTACATTGCACTCTAATAATAAAATAATATTATTTTAAATAGTAGTTAACGCCTAGCCGTTGTAATGGCAGGAATGAACAGAACAATCTACAAAATTATTATATATGTTTGTCAAATATTTTTACTTTTTACAATAAATGTTTGAGGATTAAAAATGCAAATGAATCCAATTTTAAGCATAAACATTCTAATATTCTTTAAAAGGTCGATTAACCGCCTTTTGATGGAGAACCTCTATTAAATACACTTTTTGTAAATTTTATGTGTTATATTTGACAAAATAAAATTCTTCTTTAGAATCGGGACATCAAAATTTACTTTGCGTAAATTTTTGGTATTTTTCCAAAAAAGTTCAATTTTTAATGAATAGTTATAAATGTTGTATTTTAATTCAAAACCTCTTTTTAATATAATATATTTATATGATTAGATTATCTTTTGAATTGGTTTTAAAGTGAAATTAGAATATATTTTTACCATTTAATACAATAGTGGTCGTTGGAATTAATTTCACTTTGAAAATGGACTTAAACTAGTGTCAATCTTTTGATACTTATTGTTTCATAAAAACACGCTATTTGCTCTGAAAGAGGGAATTAATTTTTAAAATAATTAATACAACTAATATTTTTTTTGAATTTTGTAAAATAGACATCATTTTTGAATTTGGAATATCAAATATAGATTAGGGTGATGTTTTGGTATTTTCCTGAAAAACATCAATTTTTGATGAATAGTGAAACCACTAAGTGGTACTTATAAAAACCGATTTTCCGTTTAAATGAAATTTTTCCATCATTGTGTGTTTAATTTCAAAAATCCAACATACATGGTTGTCACTAAGTAGTAAAATGTGGTTCAATGGGATTAAAATAATTTTTTGTTGAATATAAACTTTTTAAGTTTTTAATCGCGATTAGAGGTAATTAGTGTAGTTTAAGGTAATAATAATGTTCTAATAAAATGAAATGATCTAGACACATGTACTACCCTCTTTGATGTGACATGGCCGACCAAGACAATCCATGGGTCATCTTGGGGACCCCATGGAGCCACTTTTGTTGGAAAATGTCATAAATACCTTTTTATTTAATGTTAAAGTAAAAATGACACACACATGAGATGTTTTACTAAAACAATTTTTAAATGGGGTTATAAAAGATATATTTTTACTATAAATAGTCATTGGAAATCAAAAAAGATTTCCTACACCATAGTATTTTTTTATAATATTTAGACATTATATAAATTAAATTATTTATGACATCATGATGATGCAACGTTGACATCATTATTTAACGATTTCAATAAAATGGAAAGATAATGTAATATCTAAGACCTAAACATGTCCAAAACCTATTGGATGAGTGTATTTCGAACCCTTATCACCTTATCCTCTAAATACATCAATGTGGGACCTTTAAAATCTGAAACTCTTTTGAAAATAAAGTAACATTTTGTAACTTTACAAGAGTTCCCCTCCTCTCCTCTTATAAAAGGCCTCCACCTCTACCACCTTACCCACACTACCAAAGCGTTTTTCTCTGACAACCTCTTCCCATTTTGGCTCTCCACATCCCTCTCTTGCTCCTTGAAGCCTCACATTCGGCAGAAGTCTTCCCAAGGAAGCCTTTGAGCTCAAATCTAAGAGAGTTACCCGATTTTAAGGTAATGTCTTCTTTTGAGTCCTTTTGTTTTATTTTGATTCTCCAGCCCCTAAACTATTTTTATTAATTTATTTTGTAAAAAATACAGTATATTAAATATACTAGGATGTTTTTATAAGAAGACTTCGATCTACACTTACACACATCTACATCTAATGGTTAAAGAACATATCGTTTCCGTGGATGGCGAATTTCTGCCTCCAGAAACGATGATTGTTCAACATTCTTTTAACACCTTCAAAGGTGGCCATTAATATAAAACTATATTTATATATGATATATAATATTTTTATGTTTTCCTTAAGCTTATTTATTTTCCATTTTGATCATACCTTTATGGCCTCCATTATGGGTAAACACGATAATTTCATTTTAGGAAGTGCGTACTACCGCCCCCTCAAAGTGATTTGATTCGTTAATGCCATATGTGGGACGTATAGAGGATGGATTTAAAGTTATTATATATGATGTTATACTGGAATTATAATATATCTCTATATCATTATTATTTATTTCCATTAAATTATGAGATATAAATGAATGTAGCGTTCATGCGTACGTACGGCTTACCGTCTCCATGAACGGTGCATTTCATTTCTTAACCCCAAATGTAATGTATTATTATAAGTACATGTATATTCTGGATATATATGATATATATGATATCAAAATCATGAATATAAATCTGGATATAATGAACCATTGACAACACAAACAACATATAATTTTAAGATGTTCTCTTTCGACTTAAGAACCAAATATTGACGAAACAAACATTATTAACTTAAATGATTACATAATGTTTATAAAATGTAAATAAGTGATATAAAAGGAATAATAAACTTGAAAAAGGTTCTTAAGCAAATATAAATTAACTCATGTTTATTATTCAGGACGTTAAATTACGATTGAGTCAACTCGGACCCGAGGTAAGGGATCCTACCCCTCTCTTTCTTTTTAAGTACGCTCTTTTATGTCATTCCTTTTAAAGCTCATATTTCTTGTTATTGGGTTGTTATTTTATATTACTATTACTGTAATTTTTATTGTTCATATGATGAGAGTCCCTATTCTCTCTCATCAATCCATTTTGGATGTTTTGGGTGGCACCGTTAGGCTGCCGAATTTTCGTAAGAGATCAAACCTCTCTCCTTCTTTTTATGTACTCTTCTTTATGTATCTTATTTTAAGCTCATCTTTGTTATGTTGGGGGATTTTATTTTATATTCCTCTTCTGTAAACTTTATGTTAATATTATGAGAGACCATATTTTCTCTCATCAATCCATTTTGGAAGTTTTAAGTGGCGTCGTTTGGCTGCAGAGTTTTCATAAGGGATTTTTCATCTCACTTTTATTCCCGTGAGATTTATGATACATTTGCCACAATTTCCTTTGAGTGGTTTATGTACTTCCCATTATTCTACTCTTTTGTAATATACTTTATTTTATGAGTATTTACATCAATGATGTCTTTCCCTTCTTTCATGGGGTGTATGTTTCGAAAGATACCCAAGTCGGTAAGGGAACCTTTCACCGTCCACTTTTTAAAAGACTTATTTTGTTGGGTATTTTAATTCAAATATTTTTATGTTGGGATATGTTCTCATATATCCTTATTGATGTAAATTTTATGTCCAAGTGATGAGATACCCTTTTTTATCTCTCATCAACTCTTTTTCTGAATTTTGAAGTGATGTCGTTAGGCTGTCAAATTTTTGCAAGGGAACTTCTTAACCCAAATTTGATTCATTGGGATAAACTTGTACTCCTTGAATATGTTGTTCTATGAATATGTGTGAATAAACTCTGATTTTTTTACACTTAATATCCACTTATATTTGGTGTAATCGTTTGTCACACATAATTATGCAATTGATTTATCCTTAAACCAAAGATACCATCTTTGTAAGGGTCTTCATCTCAATCTCCATTCATTGAGACATATTTTGTTTTATACACAACCTTCTTTTATATGGTGTATAAACCCATTTGACTTTTAAGTTTATTCAGAAGGAATCTTTTTTCTATGAATCGTTTTACTAAACGACAAAAAGGAATGTTTCTTTTTAAGTATACGGAGACAATGACCTTTTCCGCCGCCGTGAGTATTATTTGATCTTCGGCTTCCTCAACAAGCCGTAATGTTTTTAAAATAAAATAAATAACATATACTTTTTTTTGTATTTTGGTATTGAAAATGGTTTTGATAAAGGATTTTATTATGTCAATATATTTAAATGATATATTGTGATTGAAATGTGGAAATGTTATCATTCCTTTATGTTGGTTTTATGTGTTATAATTTTATAATGGTACTTGGACAATTTACGGGTGGTTACATGATAAACCATATGATGGGTGGTGCCGTGAATACTAGGACATGTGGTTATGTTATAACCTCCAATGCATTGGGTATGGAAGTCGGCCGTATGGCTATTCCATTAAGTATGTATGGAAGTCGGACGAATGGCTATTCCATTAAGTGATATGTGTGGAAGTCGACCTTATGGTTATTCCACTTAATTATGTTTATGTCCCAAGTTACCTTTATATGTTATGTGATCTTTATATGGGTGTTATGGTAATATTTTGGTTACAGAAGGGTATGTAATGAACTTTTATTCAGTGAAGAGTTTTTTACAACTTCGAAAAGGTGAAAAGTATTACGTTGTTAAAGTATACATGGTTTACTTGTTGTTTTGAAAAAACTAACAGTTTTCATTTTTTGTGTATCCCTTACTGAGCTTTATATGCTCATCCCATGTTTTTGAAATGTTTTCACAGGACTTAACGTGGAATAGGGTCAAGGATGGGATCAAGGGAAAGCCATGCTACCAAAAACATGGAACTATACATGTTTCGTTTTAAGAGTTTTTATTTTATGGAAACATAGTCGAAGTTTATACTTTGTAATATTTTGAGATATAATAGTTATTTCCTAATTCTCTAAAACTCTAAACCTGAAAAGATCCACAATTTGAGTTATTAATTTAATTCAATATTAAGTAAGGTTTAAGGCTGGGGCCTTATAGTTGGTATCAGAGGTCGGTTTAGACAACTTTAGGAGTTAGAAAATTGTTAAATTATAAGTTAATTTATGGTATGATTGAAATGATATTGCATTTAAAGATTACCATGTTGCTTCTCCTAAGATATTTATGTGTTAAGAATGGTTTTTCATAGAGGAAACAGAACAGAGTTTCTAGGAAGGCATACAGAGGGAAATGAAGTTTCAAATCAGTATCCTGAGATGGTCAGAAAAAAAATAATCAGTTTGTTGTAGTGATGGCTCAATTGACTCAGGTGAAAAATGTTGGTTGTTTTTATTGATGATATTTTGGTGTTTTCTAAAAGTAAAGAGGATCATGAAAGTAATTTAAGGATTATCTTGCAAACCTTAATAGAAATGAAACTATATGGAAATTCAGCAAGTGTGAGTTTTGGTTACAACGAATTTCTTTCCTGGGTCACATTGTTTCAAAAGATGGCACAACTGTTGATCCTGCTAAAACAAACTTTGTTGAAGAATGGCCAAGACTCAAAAATGTAACTGAGATCCGCAGTTTTCATGGATTGGTAGGTTACTACTAAAGGTTTGTTGAAAAGTTTTCACGGTTATCTAGTCTAATAACTAAGCTAACATGTAAGGGTGTTAAGTTCATCTGGACAAAATAATGTGATGATTTTTTTCAGGAGTTGAAATAATGATTGGTGAATGGTCCAGTTTTGACACATCCTTCTAGGAATGCTGAGTTTGTTATATACAGTGATTCTTCGTTGAAGGGACTTGGATGTGTCCTTATGCAGAATGACCAGGTAATTGCTTATTCTTCACGTCAGTTGAAAACTCATGAGGTATATTACCCTACACATGATTTGGAATTACCTGCTGTTGTTTTTGCTTTAAAAATTTGGAGGCATCATTTGTATGGAGGAAAGAGTGAAATATATACTGATCACAAAAGATTAAAGTATATATTCACTCAGAAATAATTGAACATGAGACATAGGAGATGGATGAAATTAATCAAGGATTATGATTGTACAATTCACTACCATCCGGAAAAAGCAAATAAAGTGGCCGATGCTTTGAGTCAAAAAAGTAATGCTTCATTAACAATGCTAAGTTTGGAACGAGATCCTTTGGTTTTTGATTTGATGAACTTTGGCATTGATGTTATTGGTGCATGATGTCCTTCTGTTTTGTTTCAGGTATCAGTGAGATCATCTCTATCAGACAGAATCAAGCAAGCACAGAGGCAAGACAGTGAGTTGCAGAAAAAGGTTGAGCTGGTTCAGAAAGGTATGTTGCATGAATTCATCATTGATAGTGATTGTGTTTTGAGATTTGGGAATAGATTGTGTGTGCCTTGTGATTCACAGTTGAAGAGAGAGTTGTTATGTGAAGCCCACAGTTCTCCATTTCAGTTCATCCTAGCAGTACTAAGATGTACAACGAGCTGCAGGAGTATTACTGGTGGGATTGAATGAAAAGAGATATTGCTGATTTTACTGTGAAGTGTTTGACTTGTCAGTAGGTTAAAGTAGAGCGGTAGTTAACGAAAGGGATGATTCATCCCCTACCAGTGCCAGAGTGGAAATGGGAGAATATATCCATGGACTTTGTTGTGAGATTACCGAAGACATCTCGAGGTAATAATGCAATCTGGGTTATTGTTGATCGCTTGACTAAATCTGCTCATTTCCTTGCTATACGAGATACTTTTTCCCTAGATCAACTTTCCCGTTTGTATCTTAAAGAGATAGTCAGGTTACATGGAGTTCCTCTCTCCATTGTGTCTGATCGTGATCCCAGGTTTACTTATAACTTTTGTAAAGGCCTTCAGAAGTCGTTGGGTACAGAATTAAATTTTAGTACAACTTTTCATCTCCAATCAGATGGGAAGTCAGAATGAAAAATTCAGACCTTGGAGGATATGCTATGAGCTTGTTCGATGGATTATCAGGGAATTTGGGACCAACATCTTTCTTTGGTTGAGTTTTCTTATAATAACAGTTTTCATTCCAGTATACAGATGGCACCATTTGAGGCATTATATGGTAAGCGGTGTCGAACTCCAGCATTTTTGGATGAAGTGGGTGAAAAGAAGCTGATGGGACAAGAATTGGTATAAAAGATGGCAGAAAATGTTCAGTTGATTCAGAAACACATGAAAATAGCTCAGAGCAGACAGAAAAGTTATGCAGATAACCAGATGATGGATCTATCATTCGAGGTAGGTGATCATGTTTTTCTCAAGGTTTCCCCATGTAAAAGTGTGATGCGATTTGGTATGAAAGGAAAGATGAGTCTAAGATTCATTGGGCCATATGAAATTCTAGAGAGAGTTGGATCAGTTGCATACAGAGTGGATTTACCTCCGAGTTTATCTCAGGTACACAATGTTTTCAATGTTTCGATGTTGAGGAAGTATATGCCAGATTCATCTCATGTTTTGAGCCCAGAGGTAGTTCAGTTGGAGGAGAATCTCTCTTATGAAGAACAACCAGTCTAGATTCTAGACTGAAGAGAGCAAGTGTTGCGAAATAAGGTAATTCACCAGGTAAAAGTTTTGTGGAAAAACCATATGCTTGAAGAGGCAGCATGGGAATATGAAAATGCTATGAGGGATAAATACCCCCACTTATTTTGATATGTGAATAAAATTGCGAGGATGCAATTCCCAAAAAGGGGGAAGGATGTAACACCCCTGGTAAATAAAGAATATGACATTTTTATATTTATACATATTTGTGAATAAAATATTAATATTACTTTAAAGGTGATTCTATGCTTGATGGCGTACCAAAAATGCAACAATGAGTTTCTTGGGAATCCTACGTTGCACTCTAATAATAAAATAATATTATTTTAAATAGTAGTTAACGCCTAGATGTTGTAATGGCAGGAATGAACAGAACTAACTACAAAATGATTATATATGTTTGCAAAATATTTTTACTTTTTACAATAAATGTTAGAGGATTAAAAATGCGAATGAATCCAATTTTAAGCTTAAACATTCTAATATTCTTTAAAAGGTCGACTAACCACCTTTTGATGGCGAACCTCTTTTAAATCCACTTTTTGACAATTTTATGTGTTATATTTGACAGAATAAAATTCTTCGTTTAGAATCGGGACATCAAAATTTACTTTGCATAAATTTTTGGTATTTTTCCAAAAAAGTTCAATTTTTAATAAATAGTGAAAAATGTTGTATTTTAATTCAAAACCTATTTTTAATCTAATTTATTTATATGATTAGTTTATCTTTTTAATTGGTTCTAAAGTGAAATTAGAATATATTTTTACCATTTAATACAATAGTGTTCGTTGGAATTAATTTCACTTTGAAAATGGACTTAAACTAGTGTCAATCTTTTGATACTTATTTTTTCATAAAAACACGCTATTTGCTCTGACAGAGGGAATTAATTATTAAATTAAATAATACAACTAATATATTTTTTTCAATTTTGTTAAATAGACATCATTTTTTAATTTGGAATATCAAATTTAGCTTAGGGTCATGTTTTGGTATTTTCTGAAAAAATTCAATTTTTGATGAATAGTGAAACTATTAAGTTGTACTTATAAAAACTGATTTTCCGTTTAAATGAAAATTTTCCATCATTGTGTGTTGAATTTCAAAAATCCGTCATACATGGTTGTCATTAAGAAGTAAAGTTTGGTTCAATGGGATTAAAATAATTTATTGGTGAATAGTAACTTATTAAGTTTTTAATCGCGATTAGAGGTAATTAGTGTAGTTTAAGCAATGAATAATGTTTTAATAAAATGAAATGACCTAGACACATGTCCTACCCTCATTGGATGTGTCATGGCAGACCAAGACAATCCATGGGTCAACTTGGGGACCCCATGGAGCCACTTTTGTTGGAAAATGACTTAAATACCTTTTTATTTAATGTTGAAGTAAAAATGACACACACATGAAATGTTTTACTAAATCAATTTTTACCTGGGGTTATAAAAGTAAGATTTTTTACTATAAATAGTCATTGGAAAGATAAAAGTATTTCATACGCCATTGTATTTTTTTTATAATTATTAGACATTAAATAAATTAAATTATTTATGACATCATGATGATGCAGTGATGACCTCATTATTTAACGATTTAAATAAAATGGAAAGATAATGTAAAATGTATAACCTACACATGTCCAAAACCTATTGTATGAGTGGATTTAGAACCCTTATCACCTTATCCTCTAAATACATCAATGTGGGAGCTTTAAAATCCGAAACTCTTTTGAAAATAAAGTTACATTTTGTAACATTACAAGAGTGCCCCTCCTCTCCTCTTATAAAAGGCCCCCACCTCTACCACCTTACCCAAACTCCCAAAGCCTTTGGCTCGGCCAACCTCTGCCCATTTTGGCTCTCCACATCCCTATATTACTCCTTGAAGCCTCACATTGGGCAGAAGTCTTCCCAAGGAAGCCTTTGAGCTCAAATCTAAGAGAGTTACCCGATTTTAAGATAATGTCTTCTTTTGAGTCCTTTTGTTTTATTTTGCTTCTCCAACCCCCTAAAATCTTTTTATTAATTTCGTTTGTAACAACTACAGTATATTAAATATACTAGGATGTAGTTATAAGATGATTTCTAGCTACACTTACACACATCTACATGTAATGGTTAAAGAACATACTGTTTCCGTCGATGGCGAATTTCCTCCTCCCGAAACGTTGATTGTTCAACATTCTTTTAACACCTTCAAAGGTGGCCATTAATATGACACTATATTTATATATGATATATAATATGTTTATGTTTTCCATAATCTTATATATTTTTCATTTTGATCATACCTTTATGGCTTCCATTATGGGTAAACACGATAATTTCATTTTAGGAAGTGCGTACTACCGCCCCCTCAAAGTGATTTGATTCGTTAATGCCATATGTGGGACGTATAAAAGAAGAATTTAAAGTTAGTATATATGATTTTATACTGTAATTATAATATACCACTATATCATTATTATTTATTTCCATTAAATTATGAGATAGAAATGAAAGTAGCGTTCATGCGTACGTACGGCTTACCGTCTCCATGAACGGTGCATTTCATTTCTTATCCCCAAATGTAATGTACTATTATAAGTACATGTATATTCTGGATATATATGATATATATGGTATCCATATCATGAATATAAATCTCGATATAATTAACCATTGACAACACGAACAACATGTAATTGTAAGAAGTTCTCTTTCGACTTAAGAACCAAATATCGACGAAACAAACATTATTAACTTAAATGATTACATAATGTTTGTAAAATGTAAATAAGTGATATAAAAGGAATAATGAACTTTAAAAAGGTTCTTAAGAAAATAGAAATTAACTCATGTTTATTATTCAGGACATTAAATAATGATCGAGTCAAGTCAGACCCGAGGTAAGGGATCCTACTCCTCTCTTTCTTTTTAAGTACGCTCTTTTATGTCATTCCTTTTAAAGCTCATCTTTCTTGTTATTGGGATGTTCTTTTATATTACTCTTACTGTAATTTTTATTGTTCATATGATTAGAAACCCTATTCTATCTCATCAATCCATTTTGGATGTTTTGGGTGGCACCGTTAGGCTGCCGAATTTTCGTAAGAGATCTAACCTTTCTCCTTCTTTTTAAGTACTTTTCTTTATGTCACTTCTTTGAAGATCCTCTTTGTTATGTTGGGGGATTTTATTTTATATTCATCTTTTGTAAAATTTATATTAATATTATGAGATACCCTATTTTCTCTCATCAATCCATTTTTGGGGTTTTAAGTGGCGTCGTTAGGCTGCCGAGTTTTTGTAAGGGATTTTTCATCTCACTATTATTCCCGTGAGATTTATGCTACATTTGACACAATTTTCTTTGAGTGGGGTATGTACTTCCCATTATTCTACTCTTTTGTAATATACATTTATTTATGAGTATTTACATCAATGATTTATTGTCCTTCTTTCATGGGGTGTATGTTTCGAAAGATACCCAAGTCGGTAAGGGAACCTTTCACCCTCTTCTTTTTAAAAGACTTATTTTTTTTGGGTCTTTTAATTCACATAGTGTTATGTTGGGATATGTTCTCATATATCCTTATTGATGTAAATTTTATTTCCAATTGATGAGATACCCTTTTTTATCTATCATCAACTATTTTTCTAAATTTTGATGTGACGTCGTTAGGCTGTAAATTTTTTGCAAAGGAACTTCTTAACCCAAATTTGATTCTTTGGGATAAACATGTACTACTTGAATATGATGTTCTATGAATATGTGTGAATAACCTCTGATTGTTTTACACTTAATATCCACTTATATTTGGTGTATTTGTTTGTAACACATAATTATGCAATTGATTTATCCTTGAACCAAGGATATCGTCTTTGTAAGGGTCTTCGTCTCAATCTCCATTCATTGAGACATATTTTGTTTTATAAACAACCTTCTTTTATACGGTGTATAAACCCCTTTGACTTTTACATTTATTCAAAATGAATCTTTTTTCTATTAAGTGTTTTACTAAACGAAAAAAAGGAATGTTTGTTTTTACGTACTCGGTGACAAAGACCTTTTCCGCCGCCGAGAGTATTATTTGATCTTTGGCTTCCTCAACAAGCCGTAATGTTTTTAAAATAAAATAAATACCATATACGTTTTTTGGTATTTCGGTATTGGAAATGGTTTTGATAAAGTATTCTATTATGTCAATATATTTAAATGATATATTGTGATTGAAATGTGGAAATTTTATCATTCCTTTATGTTGATTTTATGTGTTATAATTTTAAAATGGTACTTGGACATTTTACGGGTGGTTACGTGATAAACCATATGATGGGTGGTGCCGTGAATACCAGGATGAGTGGTTACGTTATTTCTCCAATGAATTGGGTATGGAAATCAGCTGTATGTCTATTCCATTAAGTATGTATGGAAGTCAGCCGAATGGCTATTCCATTAAGTGATATGTGTGGAAGTCGACCTTATGGTTATTCCACTTAAGTATGTTTATGTCCCAGGTTACCTTTATATGTTATGTGATCTTTATATGGGTTTTATGGTAATATTTTGGTTACATAAGGGTAGGTAATGAACATTTATTCAGTGAGGAGTTTTTTACTACTTCGAAAAGGTGAAAATTATTACTTTGTTAAAGTATACATGGTTTACTTGTTGTATTGAAAAAACTAACAATTTTCATTCTTTGTGTATCCCTTATTGATCTTTTTATGCTCATCCCATGTTTTTGAAATGTTTTCATAGGAATTAACATGCAATTGGGTCAAGGATGGGATCAAGGGAAAGTCATTCTACCAAAAACATGGAACTATACATGTTTTGTTTTAAGAGTTTTTATTTTATGGAAACCTAGTATAAATTTCTACTTTGTAATATTTTGAGATGTAATAGTTATGTCCTAATTCTCTAAAACTCTAAACCTAAAAAGATCCTCAATGTGAATTATTAATTTAATTCAATATTAAGTAAAGTTTATGGTTGGGGCCTTATAGAATAATGTAGGGGATACATAAATAATTGTGTGATCTAAAAAACACATTACGGGAACAAACATGACTTGGAAACATAACAAGCGAGTCAAAGGTGACACATTATATCATAATAGAGAGGGATCATGAGGAATCACATGGATGATTAACATAAATAACATGGTATAACAAGAGCATGGAGTAATAGGAAATGTGGAATTATTATATAAAATGATAAAAACATGAGTCAAGGATAATTTCCTATAGGATATCACATTGCGGACAATGTCCAAAAATATATTTGCAATACTCCCTAATCCCATACATGAAACCTCATGATACTGAATCTTTACCCAATGAATTGGAGTACTGTATGGGCGCACACATAATAACATATTCATGATATATGTGTTCCAAATCAAGGATTCAATCCTGATTCATAACATAAGAATTACCAATGAAAAGAAAAATGGTCGAACAATCTTGTAACATATCATAATCAATAGAAATTTAAGAATGAATACAATTTAATAGTGATAATAAATCATGTATTTACTAATAAAAGTAATAGTTAATAAGTTAGGAATTTATGTGAGATACATATATATAGAATTTAATTAATTCTATAACATTAAAGGGACAGATATAGTGTGTTAAAGATAGAAAGTTCTTAACCTAAAAGAAATGGTGGTTTGGAGAGATCCCTTTCCTCAAGCCTAATTCATAATGTACATTATTTATCTTCCTAAATAATAAAGTTATGTTAATTATTTAATCCCTTAATAACCTATTTCATTTAGGTTATTACATTTATTTTATTTTTCACTATTCCTTATTCAAATACATAACCAATTAATTTTATGACATACATTTTAAAAATAAATGATTTATATGTCCAAAATCACATAAGTAAGTTTACTTTTTTTAAAGAGGTTATTATTTAATCATAAAAATAATTTTAATAATGAAATAATTATCATTTTATACTTTAATTTTACATTTTAAACTAACTATTAATTATGGTTATGATCAAAAAACTACATTACAATCATAAAAAATGTATATCGTATGTACGCATGAGTAACATTTCCATTTTTCGATAATTATGATTCAAAGAAGGAATGTATTATTTTATATTAATATTATTATAATAATATAATAAATATCATATTATTTATTTTTAAATACCCTTTCAGATACCATCCACATGATTTAGTAATAAAAACAAATTACATCACTTCGCAAGGCGGTAGTCCTCCTTTCACACAAAAGACATTATCATTTATTCAATGAAAGGTATGGTAAGAAATTATATGATATATTTATTTTAAATATTTTTTATTATTTCATTAATATAATTTATAAAAACAAAATTAATCCTTATTACCATACATATAATGTGTAAATGAAAAATGAATCACATCGCTTCACAAGGCGATAATCTAACTTACACCTGAGAGATATTATCGTATTCCCTACAAAATGGAAATTAATAAGGTGTAGTTTATATTTTAATTAAAGATGTATAATTTTAAAAAAAATATCATATTTAAAAATTAAAAAAAACATTTTTTCAATCCATGATAATCAGTTATGCAAACAAATTACACCAATTTGCGAGGAAGTAGTCCTCCGTACACAAGATCAATGATTATGTATCCCATTTAAGGGAGGAGGAGATGGATGTAATTAATTACCTTTAAATAAAAAATATAATTTTATTTAATTTAATTTGGATATTATATCATCATTAATTAATAAGATATCAAGTAGGTGAAATAACAATAAAAAACAAAATGCTTATCTAAGGATGTTACCCCTTCTTTGAAAAACTTCTTTATATTTTCAAATAAATCGATACTATGTAAGATTTATAATTATATTATAGTCATCTAGGATGAGGGGAGGGACCTAAAGAAGTTATTTAGATAGTTATTGGAAAATATAATTGGTTTTGTACATATGTAACTTAGAGGAGGGTGGGTAGCCTTTTATAAGTAGAGGAGAGGAACCACCCATAATTTCTGAAAATAATGAAATAATATAATGATTTTATCATGCCAAAAAGATACTAAATGGACCATTATTTAACCATAGAATAGATAATATAAAAATATTTGTATAAAATAGTAATTAGATATGTTTTGGATCTTTTTTAATTCTTATATTGTTATTTTAAATACCCCATAAACTCATTTTTATCTTCAATACGGTAAATAATTTTTATTATTTTCATTATTCATTATGGTTAAAACATAAGTTAAAATTTTTAGATAATAAAAATTATTATTATTAAAAATATGGAATCCATTTTTAAACACTCATGTTACTGATGTGGAATAATTTAATTTAAAAATAAACCTCCAAACAAGACAAAAAAACGTTTTCAAGAAATGCATTTTTTTAAAGAAAAGATAATCTCATATTATCTATGTCCCAAGTAATCATAATTAAATTAATTTTAAATTAGTATATATATAATCTATAAATTTAATATAAATAATTTTCTCAATAGGTGTTATTTCATTTATTTATTTATGGAGAAACATTATGCACTTTATAACAGTTTTTTGAATAAAAGTTTTTAAAACCCCAAAAAACTTTTAAAAAAATATAGTATATCAATGTTTTAAATTTTATTAATTAGATTAAATAAAATTAAATAATAATTAAGTTATTTTAAATATTATTTAAACAATAAACAAAATTTTATAAAAAAATAATTTTAACTATTCATAGGAAAATGAATATTTTCAAAAAAGCCTATTTTTTTGTAAGTTAATTTTGAAATAATTATTTTATAAATTATATTTATTTTATATGTAAAATTTATAAATCATCAAAAAATTATTATATTTGTTTGTCCTTAATAAAATTAAAAAACATTTTTAGAATTATTTTTTTATTAAAAAAATGAGAAATTATTCCCCTATGTTTAAAAATACATTTCTATTTGGTATTACCCATATATAAAATCCATAAAACAATTAATCATATTCATACTTTTCATTTTAATAAATAGTTCATAATTGTCTTATTTAAAAAATAAAGGTTCATTTCAGATTGGTGTTGCATGTCTCATAAGCTATTAAACATAGTTTTCTCTATTACAAACAAAGGGTGTTACATTATTCCCCCCATAAAGAATTTCACACTTGAAATTTTCTATTACATGCTATGGTAAAAACAGGTGATTGTATTTCTTCTTTATCTCCACTTCTTATAGCTGTGTTTATTTCTTTAAACTTTTGGTTTCTCCACAACACTTTGACCAGGTGAGTTATCTTATTTCATAGAACATTATCTCTATGATGTAATACATTAACTAGATGGTATGCTTATGAATGGTCTTTTCCCAATGGTATCACCAATAAATTCAGTACATGTGGGGGTTCTGGTATGGACTTTATTAAGAGGGACACATGGAACACACCATGTACTGTAGGAAGGTTAGGTGGGAGTAATAGTCAGTAGGCCACCACTTCGATGAAATCAAGGATCTCAATGGGGATGATGTATCTAGGACTAAGCTTTAAATTTTTCCCAAACCTCATGAATATTTTCCATGGGGATATGTATAGGAAAACCTTATCTCTATAATCAAAATTATGGTATCTCCAATGATTATCTACAGGGAACTTCTATCGAATTCTCATGGATTTCTTTTGAAGATTAATGGATTGAAATTTCTCTATCAAGTCAGGGAAAATATCATGTCTGATCAAAATCCACTCTCTAATTCCATCATGGAATGTCCATGTTCGAATCTAAATCCCACAGAACCCATAATATCGATCTATATTAATTATACTATGGAAGCTCTAATTATATGTGAACTTTATGAATTGATGGTTTTAATTGCAACATACATGTAAATAAATTGAGAAGGATCTTAGCATTTACTCTAGAATAGGAATGGTTCTACTAAACTGACCATCCTCCTCAGGGTGACAAGCAATGCTGATATAGAGTTGTATTCCCAATGCTTTCTAAAGGCTTCCCCAAAACCCCTAGGTAAACCATAAATATAAATTTGATAGTATAGATACTGGAACTCCATTTAATTTCAACACATCAAATATGAATATCATAGTTAGTTGTTCAAGAGGAAAATATTCCTTGATAGAAATGAAAATTTTCAACTTTGTAATGTGATTGACTACCACAAAAATGGACTTATTACCATTAGTTATCCTACGGAGTCTTAGGATAAAATCTAGGATTATTTTTTCTTATTTCCATACATATATGGGAAAATATTGAATTATACCATTGCACTTATATAATTCATCCTTTACTTTCTAGTATTCCAAGAATTGAGACACAAATTCTTCAATATCACTCTAGTTTTTCCAAAAGAAGTTTTTATTTATATCTTTATATATCATAGTGATTCCCATATTAATAGAGAATGATGATCTATACACATCATCCACAATCTCTCTCTTTATCTATAGTTTTGATTGGACAAAAATCTCGGTTCCAAACCATATAACTACATTTTATCCAAAGATGATCATTGGAGTATTCACTACCATTTTATATATCACATAATCATCACTCTGTTCCACCTTGTTCATCTCATTAATGTGTAGATAAACAATGATTTTAGAAAGGTATGATGAATATCCTTTAACTATTCATCAGACCATATTTCATTATTCCACTCATCTGGAAGAGATGTAGACAAAAACAACTAGAATGAAACACGATCACTAATAAAAACAATTGTGTCACCCCCATAGTACTTCAAAACTAAGGAAAACCCTTGGAATAACCAAAACTTATAAAAACATAAGCACACACTCTCACATGTTGATAGTTTTTATTAAAAATATAATTTAACCTAGTACATGTGCAAAAGAAAATAATGATTTGGATGATATTTGGATGGGGTGGTAACCCTAGTACATGTTGATAGTTTTTATTTGTATTTATTATGAGTGTTTTTAATTTTTAAAAAATCATAAATTTAAATATTTATTTATTTTAAAATATCAGTGCACGTGATTTTCTAATTTTAAATTAAATGTGAAGTTATATTGAATGTTGATTTTGGAAAATCCTTCAAAAAAATAATTTATACTAAATTTAATTATTTACCTCAATGTCAAAATTGGGAGATTTTTTTGAGGGCATTGACTTTTTATTCATTTTTATTAAGTTAATTTAAATATATATTTAATTAATAAATTCATATCAAACATGTTTAGTCATTTTTCCTACCAAAAATAGCTTTGATTTGTATAACATTAGAGTCTGGATTATTAGGATTTCATTCCCTATTGATCACTGATGTTAGTTTATTTTAGACTCTTAGCCTAATCCTAACCCATTCCACATGTCTATTGTTAAATTCATAAAGTGCCTCATTAGATCCCATTTTGGCACATGATTTTAGGTACACATATTATAAGATGATATATGGAGAAAAGGAATCTCCCTTGAGGTAGGTTTACCCCAAATATCTCATTCAATTTCAAGAAAAATGTTTTCAATTTTGTTGATTAAAACATATAATAGTAAATTAATTACTAGATTGATATCAAATCATCAATTATTTTTAATTTCAATATTGGTAAAAAAACTTCAATATGTGGATAAATTAATTCCCAACTATGTTTATCTATGAAAAAAAGTGTACCAGGTATATAGATATTTCCCATCAATATCTCTCATCTATATATTATATTTAGTTCACTATTCAATGTGTATTAGATTTCTGATAACATGGTAAGTCATTTATGCTCATCCATTGAGAAAAAATAGGGGTCACCTTTATCCATAGTGAAGGAGCTATAGAATCGTGAAAGGAAATAGAAGGTCATGTAACATAGCTTGGGAAAACATGTGTGAGGTGAGTCCTAGATTTTGAGAAAGTGAAAGTGGATTTAGTGAATACTTAATCTAGTGCACCTGCTTCCCTACTCTTCAGGTATTTGGTGAATTATTATGTGATTCCATAATTTTAGATAATCATAATTCAAGTAATGTTATCTGTCAAACTTTTACCTACCTAATGTATATTTTTATATATATATATATATATTTATATGTTGTATTGTGATTTTTATTTTAATTTTTATATTGTAAAATTTATTTATAAGATAATTATTATGTTTTTAACTTTTTTTAATTATTTTTATTTATTATTATCAAATTGAACAGTATAAAATACTATTAAATATTATTTTCATGTAAAGGAAAATAAGAAAAATTAGAAGTAATTAGGTTGTCCTGGATGCATGTAGGTTCATAACTATAGGGATAATGGATATTAAATATAAATTTATTCATATTTTATTAAATATAATTGGAGAAAACAATCTATGTTTTTTATAATTTAATTTTATATGTTAAATTTTATTATAATATTCTTTTTAGTATAGCTATTATTTTTGTACATAATGAAATATATATTTTTGGGTTGAATTTTTTTAAAATATATATTTGGTGCAACAAGGTAAATAAATATAATAATAAAAATGAATCAAATAAAATAATATATTATTTTCTTGGATTTCATTTCAAAATAGTTACTATATTCTGAAGTACGCCTTATAATATTTTGGTACATTAGGATAAGGATCCAAAATCATTTTTTAATGTGTAGGAATTAATCTAACCTCAATCAAATGCACAGTGGGGCTTTTATAACTCAAAATGTGTCTTTTTATTTAATGTTGACATTAATTTTTATAAAAAAAACAAGTAACATAATAAAAACAAAGAAAACACATTAGGATTTATTTAAAACTTTAGGAAAATTATATATATATATATATATATTATTGGAACCAGGGTCTTCAAAGCATGAATTGGTGTATGGTTTGTTTTTTTGTCAATCCTCAGTTGATGTTCAGGATGTGTACCAACAAAGAGATCATACCGTTCTAGCAGAAAACAGTAGTGAAGGTGGCGTCGTTTCCCAGTGTTTGCCAAATTTTTGGGCCTGAAAATCTGCCAATAAAGTAAAGTGTTTTTGGCAAAGGTACCTACGCGCCGAGCTCTTGGAGGATAAAAGACTTTCACTCCATATGATTTTGAGGATCAGAAAATCAAAATCTGTCTAAGGAAAGAAGGTCGCGAAAGTGTTGGTTGGGTCGCGCAAGTGAGTTGCGCGACAGAGGTTATTGAAGACAAGACTTGTGCGTCGTCGAGGGACTTGCGCGCCGACGCGCAGGGGGTCCAGTTTGCCTATAAATATTGGACCACCCCTCCTCATTTCTCATGGAGTTCAAGGCCGAGAGATTGTTCGAGCTCTCGTCGCGCAGGTGGTTGAGTCACGCAGGTGGTAGTTTTGTCGCGCAAGTAGAGCTTGCACACCGGTTTTTGGTTGTGCGCCCAAGGCGGTTTGGAAGAGAAAGGAAGTGGACCGCGCAAGTTTGTAGTTGGGGAAGGAAGAGTCGTTCATGTGCGTTGATGACACTTGCGCGCCAGTTTGGACTTGCGCGCCGTAGTGGGACTTGCGCGAGTGTCTTGGAGAAGCGCTCCTGGTTTTGCTGAAGCCCACTAGGCTGTTTGGAGCTGCACGAAAGTCAGGAGACTACCCGATACATTCGAGGAAAAGTGATATTCTGCTTCTGGAGAGAATCAGACTTCAATAGAGCATCTACATACAACAAAGGATGCATTCTTATGAAAATGATGAAGAGACCTTTATGTCTATAAACTGGGTGGGACTTCACCAATGGCAGTGAGCCAGGGGGAGTCAACGGGAGTGACCCGAGGGACGCAGTGAGCTATCCCTGAACAATTTTAAAGGCATTAAGCCTGGGACAGAGTGTCTATACCTTAACCATTGTAATCCAAATCTAGTGAAGCATAGTGGATTTTGGTACGACCAACAACATGTCGGCGTATGCTCCTTAGACGTAGCCCTTAGTGGTGAACCAAGTAAAAAGGGCTGTGTCTTCTCTGTGCATGTGAATGTTTGCTTTCTGATCATAATCGTCTTACAGGTTCAACAAGTTTCTACCAACGTGGGAACAAGATCCATCACATTAAAAGAAAAAGTGGTCACCCCGATTCACCCCTCCCCTCTCAGGGTGTCCCAAGGTCCTTCATATATATATATATATATCATTTTGATGAGTAGTAATCAACTTTACCTTATTCTAATGCATGATGTGACCAATATGACTCGAAGTATGACTTTTTTATTTAAAATTAAACATCATTTTCATAAAATGATCAAGTGACATAATAATAACCAAACAAACACATTCATATTTCTTTGATACATTAGGAAAATGATCTATAAGTCATTTTTGATGTGTAGGAATCAATCATACCACAATCTGATTCATGGTTTAACCAGTATGACTCAAAGTGTTTATTTGTCGTTTTATAAGACATTTTAGTAAAAAGTGTAAGTGATATAATCAAAACTGATAAAAATAATTTGCATTATTTTAATACTTTATGAAAATGATCCATATGTAATTTATGTTGTATAGGTATCAGACTCACCAATATCTGATGCACAATGTGATCAACATAACTAAAATTGTGTCTTTTTATTTAAAATTGAAATTATTTTTTACGGGTGTCCATGGGTTGGGTCGGGTCGGGTAAAGGTTGTTTCTTGTCCTAACCCAATGAGAAAAACCGGCCAGGTCTGGTGGGCTGACATGCTTCATAATCAGTTGAACTAACCCAACCCCAGAAATGTGGGTCGTGTTAGGAGGTACATGGCTGACAGACTTGACCTAACCTGAAACGTTGTGGGTTGGGACAATCCAGGTTGGTTTATGTTGGTTTATGCATCAAACATGACCCAACCTAATGGATCTAGTCCCAAACTCAACCCTACCCAATGCATCCAATCCTAGACCCAGACCAAACACAATGAAACATAGTGGGTTCCAATAAGATCCAATCCAAAAAATGTAGAAAAATATAACTTGAAAATATAGAACAAAACCCCAAAACAAAATTCAATGGTATCCAAAATGTTCCATTATCCAATTACAAAATGAAATAATGGCATCCAACAGAGTGCGTACAAAATTGCAGTGGATGAAAAAATGTAGAAAAGAGTGACAATAAATTAATAGAAAAATATAAATAAGCAGAAAGGTCAATACTCCATATGTTTGGGAATAAAATCATAAACATATTCAAAATCCAAATAAGAAACATTAGTATGAAATTCCAAACACCACAAAACAGGGGAAAAAATAGGTAAAGTGCATAATAATTAGAGGAGGGTATCCAAACTATTAACTAAGAAACAACATTTAGAAATATAACCCCATTAGCTTTGTAGTACCACTATAAAGAGAAATATTGTTATTTTTATTCCACTTCTTGTAATTGGTGTAGTTAAATTGGTAAACCACCACGTCTTGCTGACCATTGGAAAAAAATACACGAACTCAAACATCATTCTCATTTATTTTTTTATTTCATTTATTCCATGTGAACCAAATATTGTCTTAAGTATTTTTAAATAAGTTCAATATATCCAAATAGTAACTCACAAATATACAAAATACTATAGATATTTATCCAAAGAAATAAATCCACAGTACGAGACATGATTTTTTTTCATTACAACTTCTAAGAAAAAAGAATCTATCAAAAAACTGTACAATAAAAAAATGAGTAAATTAAACAACATTCACATTAAAAATTAAGATGGTTCATTAATATACATTAAAAATAAAACATATATTATATAATGAAAACAATTTTCACTATTAATTCAATTACACTACACTCTTGTAAACATTATGCTATCATAAAAAGAGAGAAAACAGAAAAACCAAAAACATATTTTGATTAGTGAGAGTTATATAAAAATTTTAAATAATGAAATATTATGAGTGGTATAAAATGCATACACTCATGTTGCACAGTCATTTTAACATGTGTGTGGAGAAGGTTCATAATCAGATTATTAAAATATAATGAATGTTTTATCAAATGACTTCGAATAAAAACAATGTGTGCACATACAATACACGAAATTATAGTTCAAATCAGTATTCAAGGATTCACTAAATTTAGCATGCAAATCATCACAACCAGTATGTGTCTGAACCATGTCCACATGATCTTCCCCTAGTAATATAAACCTAACAAGAACTAATAAATATAATATTCTACAAACAAAATAATATTACATGTTTATTATATTTTAGCAGCATGTGGAATTGGGGAAATCACTATCATCTTTACATCAACCAATCTCATAAATGTGTAGTGCCCCTATTTATGAATTTACAAATATTATATTAAATCATTTAGAAAACACTAATATTTATTTCACATCATATAAAGATAGTTTTTATAGATTTGGGAACAAAATTAGATGAAATACATCAACTAATTATTTATAACTGAACAACAAATGAGAAATTATATATCTAATATATGTGATTAATAAAGTAATGATAGAGATCAATCAACACCATATGTGGCTTATTTTTCATTCCATAATGTGATAACACAATATAAGAAATTATAAAGAAGTAACTATGATACACTTTATTTAATTATTGTTTCTATTTAGATATCATGTAATGCATATAAGTGTGAAATCAGTGGGGTTTCAAGTTTTTGAATCTTATGTTTAGAATCTAATGACAAATGTTGGATAAAATAATGACAAATAAGGATGTCAAGCACTTGAAATTTCACTTAGTACCTAGAAGTGGAAACTATGTGGGTATAAAATAGAATAGAGGAGTGGTGTTAAAATTCTAAAATCATGGTTTTAGGTTATTAGGTTACATGAGAAAACCAAAAAACTATACCTTTAATAATGTTGCTATATTTCAATTGATCCAATTTCTCAAATTTTGATCCATAAAATATACATGAATAATAAAATAAAATGGTAATTTTTTATGGATACATGAATATAGGCACTATATTTTTTGAAAATATGGTGGTCATACATTAAAAATATAAGGTGAGTAGATATTATTGGTGATTTTCAATAAAAGATTTATCTTAACAGTAGAGTGATGGTGTATCAAACAAGAAAATTTTTCTAGGAAAAAAATACTTAAATACAAAGAAAATTTACAATTAGAAAATATAATCATTTATAGAAGCCTCTATATATTTCCTAAAATAAATTTTGGAAAATTTTATTTAAAAAAATTGTACAATAACTATGTAAATACTAAAAACCATGTCTCGTCATAGGGATATAATCCAACATGGACATGGTGGTGATGCATAATTAGGGGGAGTTTAAATGGAAAATAATTGTGATGGTTATAGTCTACATTTTCATCTGTTTGACCATATTATCCATATTCATGTTCTCATAATTTTGTATAGGGTGGTGGGGAGTAAAAATCAAGATCTGAATTGATGTCTAGGGATTCCCTTAATGCTTTCCACTTCTTTCCAACTATCATGCCCTAATTGAATTTCTTGACTGTTTGGGAGAAGAGGTAGTTAGGAAAAAACAAGTCATGTTGCCTCCATCATATATATTTCCTAAACATCAATCTGGGTCTCTGAGTAGGTGATTCAAATAGGATTATATAGTTCTTATTAATGTTTAGGCGATGAGCAAGAAAAATGATAAAAGTTATAATACTCCATGTCCATCAGTTTCGATAGTGTTATTCTTATTCACTTTCCATTGGTGGGTACAGAACAAACACCATTAACATTGTTGAGGATGTGCATATTGAGGGAGTAAACATGGGGTGTGGATGTGGGGTGATTGACTTACACATCTAGTGATGTAGGAATGATTTTCATCAAGAAAATGTACGCAGGAGGGAACCCCTCAAGCCTTGATGGTGGATGTGGGGCTGTTGACTTCTTGGTTTGGGACGATGCAAATTCTTTATGGCTGTGTCCTTATGCGATAGTAGGACAACCTCCCTCAACAACTTATGGAGATTCAAAAGACTCTTCTAGTTTACATATGAAATGACAAGTGAGGATATTAGAATTCATAAATTTTAGTATATGATATCGATTCAAATAAACCATTTTGGGTTTTGGTTTTTTTTTGAGATTTGAGAATAAAGGACCATAACCATGATAGAAGAGAAATGGAAACTTTGCAGAAAGAGAGGAAAGCTCAGTGGGTAAGAAAAGTGCTGAGAAGGTTCATGGGGAATTAGAAACTATAACACTGGTCTTGACTGATAGTGCCTGTATGAACCACATTCTATATAATTTATATAGAATTTGCTGAATTATTTTAATTTATTTTTTATGTTTTTAAAAAAAAAATTCAATGTGCACTCAATATGGACCAGACATTTTAACACCTTGTATGAAGACTAAAATTAATATTATGTGGATTTTATTATCTTTGAATTAAGGATTTAGTTATTTCACTTGGGGGAAAATACACCCTTTTTATCACTTTAAATTGAATTTATTATATATGAAAATTATTTAATTTTATATTGAAATTATTTATATAAAATTATTATTTATGGAAACTAATTAATTTTAATTTATAAATCAGTGCTAAAAAAGGATATGATAAAATAAATTATTTCCTTACTTAATTATGTCCTTACGTCATTAATATTATTAAAAAATTATTAAAAATTATTTTTAATTAATGATGATGTCAGTGAAAAATTTAATAACCTAAAATTTTAATTTAAATAATTTTCCCAAAGAAAATAATCATTTTATATTTATTAACTCCCATTTAAAAATTTTATCATGTGACTAGTAGATATACATATATATATATATATAAATATATAAATATATATATATTATCATCATCACAAAAGTCATAGGGGGATCTGAACGTCTTTAAGTAATAAGTATGGTATGAAAACATCATGTTGGATGGTGTTTGAAAAGATTTAACATAAGAGGGTGGTCCCAAATGCCATTTACATTTGAATAATAGTGAGTATGGGTTTTCTAATCTCTCTCAAAGATGTGATAAAATGATTGATAATTACATGAAATTCAATACAATGTATTATATATTGACGTTTATAATATTTTATTAAAATTATTTATGTACAATTTTTATTTATAGAAACTATTTAATGTTAGTAGATAAATAAGTGATAAAAATGTAAATGATAAAAAACTATTGAATTACTTAATTATTCCCTTCATTCATTACTTTTATTAACAAACTCATTCCTAACTCTTGCATTTTCATGACATGAGTATTAAATTACAAATTTTCGTACACATGCTCAAATTTTTTTGGTGAAGATATATGGAATCTATGTCCCTTATTGAGGGAGTGGGATGGAATTTGATGATAAAATGATGTGAGTGGAGTGGTCTTGACACATGGATATAGAGAGAAAGGATGGTGGTGAGACGTATAACTGGAAACATTATATATAATAATAGATGTGAATTTATGTGCACACATGTATATAAATAAAATAAATGTATTCATAAAGTAATAATACACGTTTATGTGATTTAAAACAATGTATTCTTATTGTATTCATAATACTATATGAAATTTGTTAATGTAGATGAGGAATGTGAGGAATACTAAATTGCAAGGAAAATGAATGCATACTATAATTGCATGCATTATATAACATATGAATATATTGTTGACAATGTGGTGAGTATAGGATTGAAACAATATAAAATAGTCTATATTTAAATATAATGGTTGATACAATAGAAAATGTGTATATATTTTTAGACATGTTATACTATTATTAATGAATATTTAAAATTTTACCAATGCAAATGGAACTAAATCATTTTAATTAATGTAATTGGTATAAACATGTTCTCTTAGTGTTAAACTAGTTTATGCAATCCCATTGTCATGATTTGATGATATTTAAGAGATACCACATGAGACAATATAAGAGAATCCATATATGTTTCTTGACATCCTATAGTGATATATCTTCAATTTCCTAAAACCCCCTATGTGTAACCACATCTAGTGAGTGTGTAACTACTAATGTCTACCAGACTACCATCCAATCTTTATCTTTTGTGAAAACAAATTTTTGCCTGAAATTGTATGAAATCCTATTTGGGTGAAATATAATTGATGATTTCCATTCTATCATCTTAATGTTTTCCATAGTATAATTTTTTAAAAGGATGCAATTTTAATATAGAGTACTCTAATATAGATAGTATAGAATGCTTACCAACAGAAATAGGATCAATAAATCCCAAAAAATATGATTGAGTACAGATAAATAACTAATTGTTATAGAGTAAAAAACTATGGTAAAGAATTATTGAACAATTAATTATTTCTATAAGGATGAGAATATCAAATACATTTTTGGTGGCTAACCATAAGATCCCTGGTGAAGATTTTTGGAGGATGAATGTAATAAATCGATAGGAAATCCATTAATTATTTTTACTTTGCAAGTAACAACTAGGAAAAGAACAATATAGTTCATATTATATTATAATTGATAATTTAGAACCCAAAAAATTTTCCCAGATAATTCATTTGAATCACCAATAGAATGATATTCATGCGAATCAACAGAATCATATCAATTTTGTCATACATAATTGATGAATCTAGTTTTTTCACATTAAACACTAATAATTATATGAAATATATTAATTATAATGGAGTTATGGAATTTCAAGACATAAATATCATAATAATTTTAATAATCAGAAATATATTAGAAACAAAAGATTTTATAATCACTGTAAAATAGATTTTAGAATAGATTTATGGAATTTAAAAAACAAAAAAAAAAGCGATGATTTAATAAAATTAAAATTAAATAATTATGATGAAAAATAAAAAATTAACTGGTATAATAGCTCAACAAAATTGACTAATAAGATACCCAAACAATATGTTCATGGTCATAAATAAATTAGTGATCATAGATTTATATTTATTAAATATATTTTATAGGTGTTGAATGATTGAAACTTCATAGTATTAGAAAGTGATGGTTGATTTAATAATATGTAAATTATATAATATTGAAACACATGAATATTGCGTAATATAATTCCACTATGTGTAGCCTTATGAATAATGATATTAATATTGGATAATCATAAGAGAAAAAACTAAATTACAATACCTCGTAGTGTCATGCTAAGTGTAAATGCGTACTATAAAAAATGCATATACATTCAGTCAAAGTCACTGATGTTTATTCATGTAAATTCACAATTTTCCATAAAGATAGATATTTATTCCCTAAAGTGTAATCATGTAAATTTATAAATGTAACTATATAAATATCAATACATGAGTAGATGCACTCACTGAAGCATTATGCATAATAAAACTGCCTCATTTTATAGAATGAATTCCTAATATATATATATATATATAATTAGAGGACAATGGTATAATATTTATGTATGAATTATATATTTTCACATAGTTTCAATGTGAAATAGGTCTACAATATTATATTTAAAATGTTTTGTAATTTGAATTAATATAAGAATACTTTATTCATATAGCAATAAGTAGTTTGAAAAATTGTGTTTATATTATATTTGTTATTTGTGTACAGCGGATATACCTTAATAGATAATAGACATAGTAGATATATTGTAATTATAAATGAAGTGATTTAGGGACAATCATGTGACATGTTCCAGTATGCAACTGTATACTATAAACAGTTTACCATATGTGATCAGGATTACATAATTTCAAACAATAGATGAGAATGATATGGTATAGAAAAATACAATTACAATATTTATATACATAAAATCTATGAATTGTTTTCATAGTGAATCACATTGTTCCTATTTTATGGTGGTTTTCCAAAATCATATAGTTTTCATACAATATACATACCATGGTATACAAACTAGTGTTATTTAAAAATGATCATGGTATGAATACAATATGAATACATGTGTAATGAATACTAAAATTTTTTTAAACAATTTTAATGGTTATTAGTGTAGGTTTATTCATTGATATGGAATCTAAAAGGTCGTGGTATGATTATGATTCTCATAATATTTTAAATTCAAGTAAGTAAAATTTGACAATTCTATCAACCAAATTTAAAATGAAATCTAGTGTAATCAAATGACACCATGATTTTGAAATGATGGAATGTATCCAATTAATGATATGAGGTATAATTAAAATATAAAAATTCTATCATAAAATAGCATATTCTTTAAAGTTATACCATTTATATTCTCTTAGAAAAAATGAATATTGTGTAGTGTAAAGGGGTATGTACCGTCAATAATTCTATACAAGAAAGATTTTTTTCCCTAGTTAGTTTCCTTAATATGTTACATTGAAATTGCACTATTTCAAAACTACTAGAAAAAACAACTATTGTTACTTTGAAAGAGAATATAGGAATATTTTTTTGACATTTTTGTCTTAGAAAGTTCTAGTGAATACCTATAAAAAGTAAGGAATGCAATGAAAATGATTGAAGATAATGAAACATCAAGTTATATACAAGATCATGTTTGTTACTAATTTTTACATGGACAATTTATAGGGTTAAAATATTGGTTTACTGGATATCTCATGTTGAAAAAACAATCATTAGTTAATGAGGGTTTTAACTATTACAAAAAAACATTTAGTTGTTGTGTTAATATAATTGGAATGATTTAAGAACACAAATTATGATATTAAGAAAATTATATAAATTTTTTGTATTGTTTAGAAGATGGTGGTGATGATCTATGTGTGATGTCAATTATCTGAGAAGTTTCATCAAAATAAAATCCTTGAATTGAAATAAAGGGAAAAAATGAGATGTGGTGACATATTATATATTTGTGAAAATTATTTCAGTGGAAATTAAGAAACATTGACTATCTCTACTATGTAATACTGATTTATTTTTATATTTTTGGAATTATGTTTCAAAATTGGATATTGAGAACCCAAAATTATTTTTAATCAGAACACACTCCTTGGAAGTAAAAAAAACTAAGACATCTACTACACTATTCAGAAATGAAGTCCACTGTTAACAATATTCAATGGGATTCATCATTCACAACAAAATAAAAAAGGTATCACGAACAAAAAATATCTTCAATCCATTAATTCATACACTGCAGTCTGTCCAATTACCTCCAATAAAAATTATCCTATAAAAGTATATAACAAAATAAATTATCCTAGTGTACCATAAACCAACTAATCTAACCCCTAACCTATATCTCCACAAAAATAATTAAATTTGTGAATAATATTAATTCAATTACCAAATAATTAATTAAATAAGCCTCAAATTTGAGTAAAATGATCCATAACCTACATCTCCGCAACTAGAATCAAATTAACCAAGAAAAAATCTACAACCTGCATCTAACACAACATAAGTGAAAAGAGATTCTGAATTTTAAAAAAATTAAATCAATTATTCTAGAAAATGATGGATGATGAAATATTCCATTAAATAGTTCATCATGTTAGCACCAAATGAAAAATATTTTTTTCCACCAAGATAATGAAATATAGACCTAACTCTAATCAACATCAATTGTAACTTCTAATTTACATAAAAAACCATTCGATTTTTAATTAAGCAACACTGCACATTAAAATTGAATTGTTAGACTAGAATGATAGAAATGAACTTCCACTACTACTTATTATTTTTTGTCTCCCCTGACAAATAAATATTAAAATAAGATGAAAAACATCAATATCCTCATATACATGCATTGAAGATTTGAGACTAGATTACCTATGATACATATGGTTCAATGTCAAGAGTTCATATGAAGGCACACAAACATGAGGTAAATAAAATTTTGAATTGAAAATTCCTATATAATTAAACAAATAGTTGTGAATAAAATAATATGATTAAGACAATTCTATATGTATTTAGTTGAAATTGATATTAGAAAAAAACAAAGAGTATTTTTTTATAAATTGAAAAATTTAATGATGAATCAATGATTAAAGGATTTGGGATATATCATATTATCCTAGAAAATGAGTCTAAAAAATAAAATATATAGAATATAAAAAATTAATCATACCCCACCTCACAAAAAAATAAAATTTTTGTGTTTAAATCTTCCAAGCTATCTGAAATTATAATCACACAGAATCCTTGTAGGAAGATATTTAATTGAGTGAAATCATACAATACTATTAAATATAAAACCAAAGTAGAGAATTAAAACTATTGATACATAATTGGAAATTGATTTTTTTAGAAAAAATTGTCAGTGAAACCTATATATGTTAAACACTTACCATTTCAAGAAGAGTATCTAAAATTATTTTTCACACAAGTATTCCAATAACCAGTAGAAAAAATTGTAAAAAAATATTATAAAAGTTAAAACTTTTCTCTGGATGATGTGTTAAAATATTTAACATAGGAGGGTGGTCCTAAAGGGAATTTAAATTTGAATAATGGTGAGAAAGGGGTGCCTATGTTGTCTAAAAAATGCGATCAGATGCTCAATAATTACATGAAATAAAAATATTATTTTTAACATTACATTCATGAACCCACTTCATATAAAAAAGAATATTTGAGTATGAATTCAATCTATAAAAAATAGTATAACTAGTAAGTAAATAACTAAATAATTCGATGATGAACTCTAACTATGTCAATCCCTCCACTCTCTAATGGAGTAGTATCCAAAAGTCATACTAAAAAGAAAAATTATGGTAATTAGGATAATAGAAGGAATAAAAATAAAATTATATATAGGAAATGAAAATGATTTCCCCACTATGGGAAAATGTGGTTTTGTAAGGGGTTTGTCGCCCATCCAAAATAGTCTCTCAAAAAGGGCAATTTGGGATGAGATTCATTTCTCATCCCAAAAAATAAAAAATAAATAATTATTGGTGACATGACAACATTCCTGACGTAAATATCATTGGTTCATGTGCACGCTAAATCACGAAAAAGGTGTTTGCAACTAGTATTTACCCCTATCGAAAATACCTTTCATCAAATTTGTTATTTGGTACTCGAATTAATAACACGTCACAAATAGTATTTCTGCAGATGACTATTTTGAATGTGACAAATCAAAAATATCTTTTTGATGTCTAGCATACTTATTTTATTTTTTTAGTATTTGAGATGGGTCGTGTCATAAATAGTTTCTTCACTACTAATCTAACCTATATATACCCCAACAAATTTTTGGGGATTTATTTTTTATTTGAGCTCTATTATCCTTTATTCTTCATTTCATTGTTTAAATGTTTTATTTGGTACAAGAATGAAAATTTTCAATTTTTCATCCCATAGAAGCCTTGATTTTGTGGTATTAATTTTCTGTTTTTAATATTAGATTCATTTATTTTATTTCATATTATAATTTTGTTTTATTATTTATTAGTAATTAGTATTAATTAGAAATAATTATTTATAATTATTAGTATCAATTTTAAATTAAATATATACTTCTAATTAGTAGTAATTATTTTTAATCTGGTGTAATTAGTTTTAATTTTCAATAATTTGTAGTAACAATATCTTTTAGTAATTAAAAATTTAATAATAAAAATTTTAATGAAATTGGTAAGAATTAGTATAATTTGTAATAATTAAAAGCAAGTAGTAAAAAATAATTATAATTAGTAAAAATTAGCGGTAATTAGAAAAAATTAGCGTAAATTGGTTCTAATTAATAAAAATTAAGGATACTGAGTAGCCTTCTGTATAAAACTAACGAAGGAACCAATGGTGAAATATAATGAAAATTAATAAATAATATATTAAAATTAAAAATTTATTCATAGAATCAAAGTATGAAATTCTAATTTGTAGATACTTAAAATAGGTCAACAGTGAAATAGAATCTTGCTAATATAACATCAGTACAGTTTAACCTTTTACATAGGATTAGGGAATGTGATTTAACAATGATAAGAAAACATCAATACTGTTTCAGTAGCAGATACATGTTTGACAACATGAACATGAACCATAATTTTCAACAACAATGGGTGTGCAGATCAGATTAAAATTCATGTCATCAAAATGTGCAGTCAAAAGCCTCCCAATACCACAATGCATCATTGATATAGAGTAGTAGTTTGTCATATTTTTTTACTATTATATTGATCCCTGCAACCTATAATTAGAAATTAATGTGAGTAAATGAGAAATACTAATATGAAAAAATAATTGGTTAAACTAGTGTACTCCAAAAAATCATGTCATAATCAAATGGATTATTTGTTTACAATATTCATATATGAAAAAAAACTGTAGAAAAATTCAATGAAAACAATTAAATAATATGAAAATGAAAAGTCACTACTAATTGAAGTAAATAATAGAAAATGGTAACCAGACAGACTATTAGAAAACAGTCATGACTTTTTTGAAAAACTAAAAACTATTTTTGGAGAAAAAATATAATCAACCCCTGCTATTTTGGGCATTACCTGTCAAAGTATAATCCACAACTGCTGCCTAGGGGATTACCTGTCCCCCGCATAGTCCGTCGTCACTGCCATGCCCCTCCCATGCCCTCCAGTCTAGCCCCCACCCTTTGTAGACCATCCCTGCATTGCAGCCATCACCTGTCCATTGCCACTCCTCCCCCGGCCCAGACCCTCTTCTCATGCCTCCCCAGCCCTCCCCTCCCCCCAAGCAAAGGTCCTCCTTCCCTCCCCCCTGTCGAGCTTGTCAGCCCCATTCCTAGAACGTTCTTGAACCCGCATGCGCAACACTCCCCTTCCCCCCCCCCAATCTCGTACATTTACTCCCTCCCCTTCCCAACCTCTCCCTTCCGCCCCCACCCTGCCCAGCATGAACCCCCCCAATTTCTAGCATGTCCTGGTACCACCCCTACCCAGCTTCCCCCTTCCCAGTACCTTCCCCCACCAGTCCCCCCTGCCCATCCCCTTCCCCCAGCACTCCCCCCCTTTCCAGCCCCTTCCCCCAGAAATCCCCCCTTTCCAATCCCTTCCCCCATAACCCCCCCAGCCAACCTCTTCCCCCACCAGGCCCTTCCCCCCTACCCTCATCTTCCCCTCCCCTCCCCACATCTCCTCTGCAACCGGCCCAGATCCTCCCCTCCCCTCCCCACTAAACATAATATCCTCCCACCCTTTCCTCCCCCCTTATCCTCCCACCTCCTAATCCCCCTAACCAGCTCCTTGTCTCCCCTCCCCTCTAAGAAGCATATCTTCCCATCCCTTGCCACCAGTTCCACCCCCCACCACCTCCCTCCTGCCCAGTCCCTTCCCACAGCAGCCCCCTCCCCCCTGCCCAGATCTCCCCCTCCCGTCCCCCCTCACCAGCTCTTCCGTCATGGACCTGCAATTCCTTGCCATTATGGATTATCACTTCATCAAGTATAGATACTATTATGAAAGTAATAGATTCAAACTATCTATCCCCTTTGTATTTCTATGTAAAACATAATCGAAATCATTTATTAGGAATCATAAATATATACAGTAATTTAATACAACTATAGAAGTAAGTAGTGCAGCACAGACAACCAATTCATGCGTTGTGTAATTTAATCCACATAAACCATCCAATGAGTCAAAAAAATTTAATGTGTTACATTACATAAGAATGTACTTTGAATACCTGCATGGAGCTCCTTGCAATACACCCCCACCCAAAGTTGTTGTTGAACCTGCACAAAAAAGTTAAAATTACGTAATCCTAAAATTAATGGCTAACTGATCACCATTCACTATAAATGTTAAAAAAACACTACAGAGGGCCTCCCCCCTGCCCAACCCCACCACCGACCAGGTCCGTCCCCCCTGCCAAGCACCACCCCCACCAGGTCCTCCCCCTTCCAACTAGTACTCAATCCTGCCCATCACCACCCCCACCCATTCCCAGCCCCTCCCCACCCCACCCATCCCCTCCCCCCGTCCCAACCCCTTCCCTCCCCTCCCCCCTTATCAGCCACTACTGCCACCCCATCCCAACATATCCCCCTTCCAACTCATCCTCCCACCTTCCCAGCAGCAACCCCACCAAGGCCCTCATACCTCCCCAGCCCCTTTCCCACAAACCCCCAGCAGGACCAACCTCCCTGCACTGCCCCTTCTACCACCAGAACTAAAATAAGTCAACTAACGATTGATATGTAATATATAAAGAATAAACTATGTAAGATGACAGAAAAGAAATTAGATGATACAATCATCTGATATCGTATTACCTTTCATATCTGCAGAACATACCAGTCATTATTTTATGTTTTGTCCTTCAATTTATCCTTCATTCAGATTCCCATATTTTCTCCTGAATTTTTCTACTGACACTTTCAGGTGGGATATGATGAGATTTCCCAATAACATCTTCATTCAGAAAATCATTTAGTAGGTTTTTCTTCATATAGAACGTAGTTGAAAGAAGCATTAGATATAAGAGCAATTATAATGTAGGATGAAAATAAAATCATGTAAAGCAGATTCAAAGGGAGAAAATGTACATATACCTGAATACATGATGATACTATAAATGATGTTTCAAATATAGAGTTATCCTTTGCACTAAGTCGAAATGATTCAACATTCTGATGTTCATATGATAGAAGAAGAAATAATTAATCCAGTGGCATGTTCTTTACATTCATGGAAGTAAAAATGATGATAATAGATTATATTTTATCTAACTATGTTCCCGCACACTACTTACATTTGTACAGCCACTGATCTGACAATTATTTATAAAATAATAAGACAATTAACTATTTTCAGTATATCTGTATTAATGAACATAAGGATATGTAATAGAATCTACCTGAAATTCTGTGATGCTATCATTGAAGTTGGTGATGTATTTTTCATTGTCGGTAATGAATATTACATTTTATGGGTTTTGTTCTACTGAATGGTGATGATTTTGAATATTATAGTTTGACACTTCAATTGAAAGGAGAACCCTTTTTGATTTGAAAACAGTCAATTCAGTAGGATAACCGTGCTCATCATTATCCTTATTTAATAAAAAAACTAAATGTTAGTTTAAATGAAGAGAACATATTTTGTCATAATGCTCGTTTATAATCTAGTAGTACCTGAATCAAATAATCTCACAGATCTGAAGTAGTTTTTCTCACAAATTGCATTACTTGTTTATCAAATAGGAAAACCGATAAGGAGTCTGTGGAATCAGTCACAAGAAGCTGCACTCGAAATCTGTTGATTTATAAATATAATTACAATGGGATTTAGGATAAGTGAAATTAATTAATAATGATATATAAGGTAACTAATAAACTATTAAGAAGAAGAACAAACAAGAACCTGAGAACAATGGAAGTTATAGATTTCTTGTAGTTTCTGCCCCAAATTTTGCCATCAACATTATGCACTTTTTTCATGCAAGAATTGCATGAATCATAGAACCAATTGTGAGTTGTTTGAATTTTTTTATGGTGATGGAAATCAATCACTTTGTATACTGTCCATCATTGAGAATAATATAGATAATGATATTATACCGTACTATACGAGTACATCCAAAATATTAAAGTGCATAATTTAAATTGTAAATTTTCCATATACTATATACCTGATCACAATTCTTCACTTCAGAAATGGTTTTTTTATTTTCCCAATATAGAAATGGTGTTGTAACGTCCCGGTTCTGGAAGCCACCCAGAGGTGCCCCATGCCCGGTTCACCACATGACCTCAAGTGCATTTCCCCAAATGCCAGAGGCTATCGACTAGTAGCGATGTCCTTGGTAAGTTATTGGGGGAAACTATGCCATCCTTTGGTAAGGTATACAAGAAAAGAACTAACCGTAAATAGCGGAAGCAGTAAATAATACTCAACAACTGAAATAAAACAGTGGAAGCAATGAATATATAGTAATGATGATATTGATGCAGCATGTATAAGTTTCTAAAGAAAGCATCAAACACAACAATGTGCTGAAATACAAGTAAAAACAAAGTACTAAAATAACATCAACTCCTACAGCATCGCAAGCCTAAGCTTGGTCCCTTTCTCTCCAGCTCCAAGAAATCAAGTACCAGAAGTCAAAGGGTGGTTTCCCTTATCTATACCTGCAACAACAATGTCTGCTTGGGCCCAAAAGCATGGCCCAAACATGGTGTTAGATACAATCCCAGTTGGCAATCACCCAAAGATTTGTGCCTAACAGTAAATGAGTACAAGGAAAGTAAAAGTGTAGGAAGCAATAAACATAAAAGCACACAACAGCTACAAACCACAGTTCTAGCATATAAGGTACACAAGTAAAATACCAACAAAAAGTGAAAAAAAGGTAACCCTCTAGGTACTTCTCATAGCCTAACCCCTATGATTCAACCTACAGGTACTAGCAACCCTCTAGGAGGCACACACAGTCTCACCCCTCTAGTTCATCTAAGTGTAGAATTTCTGAGGAAGTAGTCACCGTCAATTCCCCCTATAGTCTCGTATCATGCTAAAGGCTCTCTGGGGAAGCACTCAATGTCTCATTCCCCCTGTAGCCCACGTCGAGGAACTATAGACTCTCTGAGGAAGCAATCATCGTCAATTCCCCCTGTGTTCTCGCATGGTATTAAAAGACACTCTTGAGAATACCTTACGTCCATTCTCCCTATGGTCTACTACACTAGGTTCTAACAGTACTATGTGAAATAAACATGCTCAGTGCACGTGTATCGCCCAAGTAAACTTCAAGAACTACTTGGATATCATTCTAAGGCATAGCAGTATAACATTATAACAGTTCCACTATCCTACAACTAGGTATGGTAACTGGAAAAATGCCTAATAAGAAGAACATACAAGGAAAAGCATTTGAACACAGTATAAGTTATCCAAATTCTCATGCAATTACCTCTAATTAAGCAATCAATAAATTCAGGCAAACAACAGGGAAAAATAGGAAAAACACAATACCCCGTTTAAGGGTATTGGTGGAATTTTCCTAAAATAGTTAAAGACATTCTAAAGAAAGGCACAAACCACCTACCTCAATCCTAAGAGATCGATATACCTAAATAACGGCGACAAATTCCCCTTATAACGTCGTAGATCTCAGAAAACATCTGAAACACATAAACCACGATAACTAGAAAAAGAGGAGGAATTAGAAAACAAGGCTCAAGCAGAAGGGATAACTAACCGCTATGATTCTAATGCAATCAACAGTGCTCGAATTGGAGAACGGATGAAGAGGCGGGGGATCATCACAAATTCGCGGATCCTTGGATCTCTCAGATGAACGAAACCTAGAAGAAGACCTGTATGTGCGTCAGGTGCGACCCTGATCCGTTTAATGAAAAGAAAGAAAGTACATGACGTTTACTTTTAGTGTACACAGCGTGTACTAGGTCTTTCCGCATTCTGCCAATTCCAACCTCCACGTCACCCCTACACACCATGTGTGTGGCCCGGACATGGCCAGAACACGGCTTCGAGTGGGAATAGAGTACACAACGTGTACTCGAAAAGTACACAACATGTACTTTAAAAATTTCTAGAAAACAGTATTTTTCTCAAAAACTTCAGAAAAAGGAAGGAAATACCTGAAACAAAGATCCGTGTTCTTACAAACATCCCCCCTTAATGAAATGTGTCCCCGAATTTCCCTAGAGAGGCATATAGTAGAATCCTTGAAGATCTCCAGCCATTGCGATCGAACCTCGACCTACCTTTCCCATGTCTCTTCCTGCACTCACCTGTGCAGCCATAGCACCCGTACCAGAGGAACCAATCGGCCTCAAAGAACCTTCGTATTGTGATCGATAATTTGGATAGGATGCTCCTCAAATGACTCATCCACTTCGAGGTCAACTTCCTCGGGCTGAAAGACATGATACTGGCCCGAAAAGTCACATCGGAGTTGAGAAACGTGGAAGATTTCGTGCATGGCCCGGTACCTCGGAGGTAACTTCAGCCTATAGGCAACCGAACCAACTCTCTCCAACACATCAAACAGACCGACGTACCACGGTGAAATCTTACCCAGTCTCTGAATCCTCTGGTGTCCCAAACTCGGTGCGACACACAAGAAAACCAAATCCCTGACCACGAACTCCAGAGGTCGTCTCCGCTGATCAGCATAAGACTTCTACCGAGACTGTGTTGTAGCCATCCTCTTCCGAATCAGCTCTATCTGCTCTGAAGTCTCCTGAACAAGACGAGGTCCCATTAAAGCTACCTCTCCTACCTCCAGCCAGTATAAGGGTGATCAGCATGGACTACCGTACAAATCCTCGTAAGGTTCCATCTGAATAGTCGCCTGAAAACTATTATTGTAGGCGAACTCAACAAGAGAAATATGCTTCTCCCAGGAACCGCCGAAGTCCAGAATGCAAGCTCTGAGGATATCCTCTAGAACCTGAATCGTATGTTCGGACGGGCCATTAGTCCGGGGATGATATACTATACTCAAAATTACCTGTGTACCCAAGGCCTTCTGAATTCCCTGCCATAACCAAGAGGTAATGCGCGCATCCCTGTCTGAGACAATAGAGTGTGGAACTCCATGCATGCATACAATATATCAGATGTAAAATCATCCTAGATCATCAATAATGAAGGTCTTCTTGATCAGTAAGAAGTGAGAAACATTTTTAAGCCTGTCGATGACAACCCAAATAGCATCGTTACCTCAGGGCGAACTTGGAAACCCTATCATGAAGTCCATCGCGACATCGTTCCACTTCCACTCCAGAATGGGTAACTGCTGGAAAAGGAATGATGGCCGATGATGCTCTACCTTCACCTGCTGACAGGTAGAACATATTACGACACAACTGGAAACATCTCTCTTTATACCTTTCCACTAATACTGGCGATGAAGATAATGATACATCTTACTGATGCCAAGATGAACTGCCCATACTGAGGAATGAAAATCCCACATTAGCTCCTCGCGTATGTCTACTTGCACCCATACGCGTCCTTAGAAGAGAAAGATCTCTTCCTCACCCACTGTCCATCCAGGAAGAGGGTCCCCTCTTGACACGCTCTCCTGCAGGACTAAGCCTTCTAAGTCTGATAGCTGCCTCATCCGTACCCGATCGAGAAGCATAGAGGTAACAGCTACATAAGAAAGGTAAGTCTGTCCCTGTCTGTCGTGCATCTCCAGATGCATCTCAGAGAACATAACCATCAGCTTCCACTCACTGCTAGCCTTCTGAACTGCCCAAATCCGAGTTCTCCTACTCAATGCATCTGCCACTGAATTTCCCTTTCCCGGTGTATAGGCAAGCTCGAAATCAAAAGACTGAAGATACTCGACCCACCTGCACTGTCTCAGATTTAGATCACGCGGAGTGAAGATGTACTTGAGACTCTAATGGTCAGGGAAAACCACAAAGTTATCTCATAGAAGATAATGTCTCCAACAACGTAAGGCATGAACAACAACTGCCAACTCCAGATCGTGTGTCGGGTAGTTCTTCTCATGTGGCGTCAACTGCCGAGACCCGTACGCAACGACTCCATCTCCCTGCATAAGCACAATACCCATCCTGATACCTGAAGCATCAAAATAAATAGTATATCTCTTTCCTGGCTCTGGAAAGACTAGTATTGGTGCTGACATCATCCATCCCTTCATCTCCTAAAAGGCTGACTCACAAGAATCTAACTATAATAACTTTTTCCCCTTCTTAGTCAGACCTGTCTATAGTGCTGCTAGGCATGAGAAGTCCTGAACGAAGCGTCTGTAGTATCCAGCCAGCCCTAGGAAACTCTGTACCTCAAAAACATTCTTTGGATTCTCTTAGGAAACTACATCTCTCACTTTCTCTGTGTCCACAAATACTCCTGCTTATGAGATGATGTGACCCAAGAAGTGAATCTGATCCATCCAGAAGTGGCACTTCGGGAGTTTAACATAAAGCTGATGCTCTCTCAGTATACTCAAAATGATCTCAAGATGGTTAGCATGGTAGGGTATAGTGTGAGAGTACACCAATATTCCTTCCACGAAGACCACAATGAAGGTATCCAAGTAAGGATGGAACACTCGGTTCATCAGTGCCATGAAAACTGCTGGCGTGTTTGTGAGACCGAATGGAATAACCGTATACTCGTAGAGACCATACCTGCTCCTGAAGGCTGTCATAGGTATATATGATTGTCTAACGCACAACTAATGATAACTGGACCTCAAATAGATCATTGAGAACACCTGGGATCCTCAAATAAAATCGAAAAGGTCATCGATCCTCAGCTAGGGATATCGGTTCTTGACCATCAAATGGTTCATCTTCCGATAATCCAAACAGAGCCTAAGGGTACCGTCTGCCTTCTTCATAAACAGGTCAGGTGAACCCCAAGGAGATGTAATGGGTCAGATAAAACCATATTCCTGTAACTCCTCCGACTGCTTCTTGAGCTCTTATAACTCAGGTTTAGCCATCCTATATGGAGAAATGGACAACGGTGCCACTCCTGGAACGAGCTCAATCGAGAAGTCTACCTCACGATCCAGAGGAAAACCTGAAAAGTCCTCTGGAAAGACATCCCAGAAATAATCTACCACTGGAGAAAATTCCAACTGTGAAGTCCCCTAGTAATCTAGAGAAATACTAGAAATATGGGCCATCACCCTTCCAATCCCATGATGCTTGAGTCATGCTTTACTTTCCTGAACATCCCATTCGCCTCTACGAAGAAAAGATTCACCCTCTGGGGAAATGAAACTCACCCTACGATGATAACAGTTGATGACAACCTAGAAGATAACCAACCAGTCCATCCTGAGAATGACATCATATCTTGTTATCTCTAGGAAGTAGAGAGCCCATAAGAAACGATACCCTACATCCTCAAGAGGGAACTCTCTACACTGAAGTACACTAGATGTCCTTGTCCCCAATGGTGTGTCTAGTGTCAACGAGTCTGTGGAAGAAAATATGCAGAGCCCAAGGCTATCCACGATAAAAACAGAGATATAGATATGCGTAGCACCAGTATCAAAAAGAGTTGAAGATAAAACTAAGGCTACTAAAATTGTACATCGAACTGTAGAAGGGCTGGGATCCTGCTCCTGATAGGTCAACTCCACGACGAAAGACTGGCCTGCACCATGACCTTGCGCCCATGGCTGATCACTCTGAGCTGATCCACCTTGCTGGTGCTGAGGGACTGGTGACTGAATTCCATGGACTTGACCTCCACCTCAGCCGGAACGGCCGAATGAACTCCAGTTCCCCGATTGGTGGGAAACTAGTGGTGTTGCTCTTGAATGAGGATTCATGGAAGAACCCCGGTCACTAGCTGCTGATGAAAAAACCTAGCAGAAATACTGAAGGTGACCCATATTTCCACAAGATCGGCACTCCATGGGGTCTCTCTGGCACTTCGGCCTCGTGTGCCCTGACCGTCCACACTGGTAGCATATCACCTGGATACCTAAAGATGCATCTCGCTTCCTCAGATCTCCATGCGTAGACTCCCTACGACGCTTCGTGCTATCATCTGGAGGAAAACTGGCTCTAGAAGTAGAACCACCCTGGATCGCAGCTCCGGAGTATCTTAGATTTTGCTCCACAATCAGTGCCTGATTGACGATGGAAGTGATGGAAGTCAACTGGAAGATATTCACCAACGAGCGGATCTCCTTCCTTAGACCATCCTCGAACTTCCTTGATAAGAACACTCCACTCCCATCCTGGTGGGGTGTGAAATGCTGCAACATGGTGAAACGAGAGGAATACTCCATGATAGAAAGAGTTCCCTGCTCTGAGCTCATGAAATCCCAGGCTAGGTCGACCCTCAGGTTCTCCGGGTAGAAGTAGTCGTAAAACACATGCTGGAACTCCTCCCAAGGCATAACCTGCTGATGGCCCGCCTGTGAGATCACGTACCACCACCTCTTGACGGAGTCTCATATCATAAAGGTAGCGAGCATGAATCGCCTCTCTGGATGTGGTTCTAGATGATCAAAGATAGTCAGCATGGCTTCCAGCCATGACTCTGTAGCCTGAGGTCCTCCTTCCCCTGAGAAAGTAGGAGGATTCTGCTGCTGGAAAAACCGCGTCAAGTATGCCATAGACATGGAAGGAGGTATTTCTCCCTAAATGGTCTGAATCAGCCTCATGAATCCTTCCATAAACTACACATCAACGCCTACAAATGGTATGATAGCTGGTTCCAAGGCTGGCCTGACCGGAGAATCGGCAGGAAGTCCCCGATCAGCCATATCTGGCGTCTGATCACCGCCTGACAACTGACATAAAACCAGAGTACGTCTTGGAGCCATAGCTATGAAAGATCAAAATCAAACCTTAGATCAGAAAAATAAGTATTTAAAACCAAGGAGCACAAAATGGGAAGAAGGGAATGAAAACACATATGTTTACAAAACACGACAACACATCGTGTATAAAAAACTACACTGCGTGTCTTCTTAAGCCACTGACATGGGCGTGTACTCCTGCCCTACTGGTCGTGTAACACCTCAAACTACATGGTGTGTTGACCCAACACACGGTGTGTACTTGAAAACTATTACCCCACCCGAGTCTATTGACACGACTAACCCACACGGTTCGACATAACCTGAGACCACACGGTGTGTTCGGAACAAACACGGTGTGTACTAGACAAGGCTTCAGTGACCCGTGTTGTTAAATACACGGCCGTCTACATGGCTGAACCATACATGGCGTGTTCCAAACAAACACATCATGTATAGGTGGGGGAAACACCATCTCGTGTTGTTCGTGACACGGTCAGGTACCTGAACAAGACTACACGGCGTGTTCCTTTACAACACGGCATGTTCTACTCGAGATTCCCCGACTCGTGTTGTTAGTGACACAGTCAGGTATACGACTCCAAACTACACGGAGTGTACCAACCGTACATGGCGTGTTCCTGAAGTTATTTCCACAACGGCATGTCCCTGCTCACACAGTTAGTGACACGGTCTAAAAACTACACGGCGTGTAGTCAAAAAGTACACGTTGTGTATTCTGGGTTTTTCTGGGCAATAGCTCAATAACTGCACAGAAGCCCAGAAAACAAAAAAAAAAGTCAATGAAGTACCAAATTACGATTCCTGAGGGCCCATACTTCCTGCAAATCAAAACATGGTGTTCTTTTAAGCAAGGTAGAATACAAACAATCTGCTAACAAGGCAGCATAGATTCTATCAAGGCATCTATCACAACAACATGAAAAGTCTACACAAGTCTATCACAACAACATGAAATCTCTAATGCATCCTAGATGACATGGCAACAATGCATGGCTTTTGATTTCAAAACAATTTCTATATGATGCATGATATGGCATACCCTCATCTCATCGAGTTGCGACAGAAATAGAAATGCGATAGCAAAAAAACAATGACACAGGACATCTGAATCACTCTAGGTGAAATCATATCAACCATAAATCTAAAAACCATAAAACTGCAATAACGAGGTAGTATGGCTTTTCCCTGTACACGAGTTAGCTACTCCCGGGCACAACTTAACACCAAGTACCGAATCCATCCTATCACTGGCTAAAGTCTCCAAACAGTAAGTCAATGGAAAGGAAACACCTCTGATACCACTTCGTAACATCCCGGTTCCGGAAGCCACCCAGAGGTGCCCCATGCCCGGTTCGCCACATGACCTAAAGTGCATTTCCCCAAACGCCAGAGGCTGCCGACTAGTAGTGAGGGCCTTGGTAAGTTATTGGGGACACTATGACCTAATTTGGTAAGGTATACAAGAAAATAACTAACAATAAATATCGGAAGAAGTAAAAAATACACAACAACTGAAATCAAAAAGCGGAAGCAATGAATATATAGTAATGATGATAAAGATGAAGTAGGTACAAGTTTATAAGGAAATCAGCAAACACAACAACGTGTTGAAAAAAAAGTAAAAAAAAGTACTAAAATAATAGCAACTCCTGCAGCATCACAAGCCTAATCTTGGTCCCTTTCTCTCCAGCTCCATGCAATAAAGTACTAGAAGTCGAAGGGTTCTTTCCCTTATCTATACCTGCAATATTAAATATTTCGTGGGCCCAAAAGCAGGGCACAAACAAGGTGTGAAATACAATCCTAGTAGAAAATCACCCAAAGATTTGTGCATAACAGTCAATGAATACAAGGCAAGTAAAAGTGCAGGAAGCAGTAAACAAAAAATCACACAACAGCTACAATCCACAGTTCTATCGTATAAGGTACACAAGTAAACAACCAACAACAATTATAAAATAGGTAACCCTATGGGTATCTCTCACATCCTAACCTCTATGGCTCAACCTACAAGTACTAGAAACCCTCTAGGAGGCACACACAGTCTCACCCCTCTGGTTCAGCTAAGAGTAGACTTTCTGAGGAATCACTCACCGTCAATTCCCCCTATAGTCTCGTATTGTGCTAAAGGCTCTCTGGGGAAGCACTCAACATCTCATTCCCCCTGTGGACCACGTCGAGGAACTAAAGACTCTCTAAAGAAGCACTCATCGTCAATTCCCCCTGTGGTCTCTCATTGTATTAAAATACACTCTAGACAAGCCCTTACGTCCATTCTCCCTATGGTCTACTACACTAGGCTCTCACAGTCCTGTGTGAAATAAACATGCTCAGCACCCATGTATCACCCAAGTAAACTTCAAGAACTACTTGGATATCATTCTAAGGCACAACAACATAAGAGTATAACAGTTCCACTATCCTACAATTAGGCATGACAACTAGAAAAACACCTAATAAGAAAAACATGGAAGGAAATGCACATGAACACAATATAAGTTATCCAAATTCACAAGCAATTACCTCTAATTAAGAAATGAAGAAATGCAGTCAAACAACATGAAAAAATAGGAATCATGCAATACCCCATTTAAGGGTATTGGTGGAATTTGCAAAAAATACTCAAAGACTTTCTACAGGAAGTCACAAACCACTTAGCTCGATCATAGGAGATCGATATACGTGAATAATGACGAAAAATTCAACTTAGAACGTCATAGATATGAGAAAATGTCTAAAACACCTAAACCATGATAACATGAAAAAGATGAGGAATTGGAAAACAAGGCCCAAGAGGAAGGGAGAACTCACCGCTGTGATTCCAACGCAATAAACGGTGCATGAATCGGAGAACGGAGTGAGAGGCGGGGGCTCGTCAAAGATTTGCAGATCCTCGGCGCTCTCGGACAAACATAACATAGAAGAAGACCTTTCTGTGTGTCAGGCGTGACCCCGGTCCATTTAATGAAAAAAAGAAAGTACACGGTGTGTACTGGGTCTTTCCATACTCCGCCAAAACCGGCCTCCATGTCAACCCTACACACCGTGTGTGTGGCCTAGACACGGCCAGAACATGGCTTCGAGTGGAAAAAGAGTACACAGCGTGTACTTAAAAAATTTCAAAAAAACTTATTTTTTTCACAAACTACAGAAAAAGGAAGGACATACCTGAAATGAAGATCCAGGTTCATACAGGTGTAGAGAATGAACATGTGTTTGTTGGTGTTGGACTTCGAATCTATGATGACATTATAAACGTACATCTGAAAATTGAAAAAAGAAACTCAAATGTCAAACATAATAACTACATCTATCATATAGTAAACATTGAAAAACATATACAAAAATGACAATAAAATCAACTGTATATATCGCCTTTTTCGGAATGATTCAACATCTTCAATATCAACATTGAAAAGGACTTTCATCGCATTAATGGAAGTTGTCAGAATAATAGAGTCTGAAAGTAGTTTTAAAGCAATTTTAGTTGGATTACTTGTTTAAAAATTTTAAAAGAATTGAATAAAAGAAATGGAAATAAGGAATTGAGTTATTAGAGAGCATAATATTTAATTTCTTAACTCAGTTGAGTTATAATATTAAAACATTTGATGAAATGATGATTTATTCCAAGTAAGAAGACATCTGGTTAGCATAGTCACCCTATATGCTGCATTTAATTTGTAACCCACTGCAGAAAAATATTTACTGCATAATGTTAAATATGAATAGCGGGTTAGACATACTAAAAAGACGTAATGACTAACATTTCATCCTGTAAGACAATTTGCAATTTGAAATTTCTATTACCCAATGCTTCAAGAGGATGTGAGCAATGTAAATATCCAATAATTTCTAAAACATATAAGAAAGAAGAAAATATTCTGTACTGTAAGCTAATAAAAGTTGACAGTAATCCGTAAAATGATGTATTTCTCAACAAACATACTATACTAACAATAAATAAATATGTCAGAAATCTCAATAAACTTTTACCTATTAAATATTGTTCTGGAACCTTTCTTTGAATTATGTCTTCAAAGGAAGTAAAATCAAAACCGAAATGTGGTAGTGGTGCATCACATGGTCACACATGCATTGTTGATGTGAATAGAACTCGACATGCATGTCTAGTTACTTATTACGTACCTTGATTTGCAGTTATCTACAAGTTCTGTATGAAATAGAACATCCCTTCCTGAATATATTTTTTTAACTTAGATAGAATATGACACCGAGTAATAGTACAATGTATCTTTTCTTTCCGCAGAAATAAATTTATAACAATGGAAAAAATTGAAAGACATATAAATCAACTTGACAAATATGTGGTATAATTAAATTGAGAAGAGAAATGAAATTGAAGAAAGATAGTATGAACTCTATTATTATTCTAATTTCACTTGTATATCTCTAAGAATCATATAAATAACAACAACATCATTGGAGTACCTGGATGATGTGTTTCACCACAAATTCAAAATATGCACTTGTATCTTCAATGTCTCATCGATATCAGGTGTGATATCATTCAAAGGGGTAATTGATCGTGACATTTTAGTATGAATGTTCTGTTTTATTTTTTTACAAAGAGATCATAATCAAAAACATTGACATTCATAAAATTAGGCATAAATAAATTTAGCAGAACCGAACATTGACAATTTAACATAAAATTTAACATATACCTAACAAAATCTATGGAATATTTCTTTGTAGACAATATTTTGCGTTGATTCATGAGTTGTGGGATTATTATCACCAAATACTATTTTCGAACTTAACAGTGATGTGACTCTAGATAGAGCATCATATAATTGACCATGAAAAAACACAGGTTTTCGAAGATAAAACCCAACAAAAGATAGTGATTGTCCTTGACTTTTGTTAATAGTCGTAGCATAAGAAATAGTCAAAGGATATTGTCTTCTTTGTAGTTTGAAAGGCCACCGACTTTCGGAGTGTGTCATATTTAATCTTGGAATGAAAGAAACATATCCTAAATTATAGCCACATATAATTCTTGCTCCTATGGCATGATCTCCCAAGTGGGTAATAATCAAGAGAGTCCCATTACATAATCCCCCAGACGAATCTACATTTTAAAGCAGCATGACAGGAACCCAAATTTTGTGTGTAATTTTATGGGAAGCTATCCCTGAAACATTAATCCCATTTAACATATCATATGTGTAAATATTTTCTGGCCTATATTTATCAAAACTTGCATCACAAACTAAATCTGAGCTAAAATAATCGTTGCATTCAGAAGACATGAGGGACATCATATATGCATTTACGTCTTCAACAATATCCCGAGTTGGAGCTAAGATGGAACGGCCTTTATGATAATTAACATCAGCATGATTACAAATGAAGTTGGGATAAGTATGCTCAATAATTTTAGAAATAGGATTTTCAGTGGAAGCAAGAAGATATGCAGATGGAATTGGAATTGTAGATTCACCATAATTCAGTTCTACAATGTGACCTTCACCAATATCTAATGTCCATTAGGAAAATTAATGAACCTCATCTAAAATTGTAGAAGAATTGGAAAGCAATCTCATGTTCCTTGTCAGTGTTAGAATGTGACTATGTTTCCAAAGTATGAAGAAGCTACAATTTAAGAAACTATTTCATTTCTATTACCACCTGGTACGATTGGCATTATTTCCCTAAAATCCCCACCCAACACAATAGTTATTCCACTGATTGGAAAATTTGAGGCATTTTCATTTTTTATCAACATTATATCTTTTAATGTATGGTCGAAAGCATCAAGACAATTCTTATGAATAATTGGTGCCTCATCCCAAATAATTGTCTTTGTTAACTGTAGAAGATCCGCGACATCACTTCCTTGTTGAATATTGCAAACAGAGTTTTCCAAAATAGAAATTGAAATTCGAAATATGGAATGTGCTGTCCTCCCACTCTGTAGCAGTAATGATGCAATGCCACTGGATGCAACTGCCAGAAAAATTTAACCTTATGACCATAGTAAAGACATCAATACTTTCCAAATATAAGTTTTACCTATGCCTCCCTGACCATTCAATAAAAAGAAAACTACATCGAATGCAGTTAACAAAGACATAATCGTACCCATCAAGTCATTATGTTAATCCGTAAGATTACATTTCAAAGTCCGATACTCATTCCAAATACTCTCTCTGTTATGATTTAGTTCATCAGCTACCAACTGATTTCCTTGAGAGACAATTTCGGAATCTGGAATGGGCATTGGTGGAAAATATTGAGGAGATATACCATTCCTCTGTAGTAGGTTTTCTATTTCAAGAAAATCATACAAATGTTTTTTATGATCCCTGAGTGTCAAATCTTAATGGAATCATGAAATATTGTTATTTAATTAGTACAAGGTCTTAATAAAGAAGAAAAAGTTACTGAATTAACAACTACACATTTAACATTATATAGATTGAGAAATCACACGACATATACCTGGAATTTGTAGCCTATTTTTTTTGCACATAGAGAATATCCTCACTGAGGAGCTCCCATGTTTCAGGCCACACAATTTCTGGGCAAGAAATATTGTTTGGGGACAAAATGTTGGAAAACATTCTACGCATAGACCGTCTCGTAGCCCAAGTCAACACCTCCTTTATTGCTTCAACAAATTCTCTATCATCAGTAAGAAGTCCCAATACCGAACATGCTTCACGAAAAGTACCATGAATAATGTTGTTCATAGATTTAACACTGTTAAAATAAGTTGCACCTATGATCTTTGTTAGCATTAACCGGACGTAATATAGCTCTCCAGTTGTCGGTGGCACATAATAATGTATACCAATACTGAACCCCTGCTTTCATGAAAATAATATTTTTTCACGTTGGTGGAATACATATCTAGTTGTAAATTCTGTGAATGTGAGACATCTTCCTTCCGGGTAAGCAACATTATCTTGAAACCATTCCATAAACATTGATTTAGAAATATATTCCTTAATCAACACATCCTAAATATGATCATTTTTAGTGTACATAACACTATTTTGGCCTGGTAAATGGAAATGTAATCTTTAACCCAGAGGATATCTATAGTGGATATCATAGGAAAATATCCTCTAAGAGACCTTATAAGGAGAGATGTATTGGAAATCATAATACATTATAATCTCATCGACATGATTTCTTTGACAATGATGTAGTGTTGGTTTCATATAGAGCTATTGTTACACGATCATTACCTTTGATAATATACTTTAACAAATATTTTATGGAAGTAGATTGATTGAAAAATTCAATATTCAGATGAGATTGATACTTAATTAGCAAGAAAGGATTATATGGTACAAAAACTGATTATCCAATGGGACACCATTTTTTTAAATTGTGTTTCCATCATTTCTTCATTAGTATAGAATATACCCATCATCATCAATTGTTTTACATTCAACAAATTTTTTGGGAATTATTTTTGTACATTTTCCATTTTTCATACAAGGTGATTTATGATTTACATTACCACATGGTCCATGCATCATAAACTTCTTAACAGCCTCATGAAGTTTTGGGAACTCACCTTTTTCTAGAACCTCAGCAGAAACAAATTTGTCAATGCAGGCAGGAGTACCTATTTTCTCTCTATACATAAAAATAGTAGAATGTATATATGAGGCAGTCCACATTTCTGAAATTCCACTGTACGAACAACTGCACAGAAAGTGATAATATAAATGGCATAGTTCAACAAATGATTAATTAAATAATAAAAAGTATGTCTTATTACATAATTTGTATTAAAAAAGGTACCTGCTCGTGACTTTCCAAAAAAACTTCTCCCTCATAAATCTTTCATTAACCGGTAATCCTTAACATTGAAAATTATGGATACAACATGCGGACAGTCTGAAGGATGAATATTGTGACGTGATACAAATCTAGTGATTTCAGGCCATAGTGGATTGCATGTAAACGTTAAAAAATATCTGGTTATCCTACCCAATTGCATATTGACATTGCATCTTTGTAGTTTTGAATCATATATCTGGGACCACCAATAAATGTATTTGGTAAAATGATTCGCTTCCCGTATGCATACCCATCACAGTCACCTTGAATAAAAGGATCGTGCAGCCCATTGTACAACTCATCCCCCAAGAGTTTTTGATTGAAGCGTATGAAGGATAGTCTCTGAGACTCTATCATTGTATAAGAATAAACAATAAATTGTTGCAACAGTCTTCTTGAATGTTGTAATATCGATGTATCACTCAACCAACATTTCAAGTTAAAGGAGAAGGTTTCATGCATTGTTACATTCTGAACCTTTCTACATGTACTCATAGACGTAGATCTATGCAAAACATTTTCAACATATCAATCTTGACCATTTGTGAAAATTAGCGGATATTGAAATGGAAGGTACAAGGGATGATACTCATAAATCCGCAAAAAATCACCACTTCTGATTTGAATGATAATATCTCTTTCACAGTTGACATCTTCAATGTCACCGACAATAAGCATCATAATCTTAGAAGTAGTAGGCAAGATGTATGTCGATGCATCTGTTTGTCTTCTCTTAATAAGGCACAAATTTACGTTTTCATGTTATTAACGATCAATAAAATCCTTTTAAATTTTGAAATGATGAGCTAAATGTTTAATTTCATGAAGAATTTTGTGTTAGTTGACAACAATATTATGATTGACCACTGTGTTTGAATTTGCTCCAGCATAACTGCAAAGTGATTTAAATTTAGAATGAAGTGAAAATATGACAGGCACATAAATGTGTTAACGTACATGTCAAATATTATCTGACATTCAGAATCCTGTTCTGAGACTCGTTCTCAGTATCATAAACATATATCTAGGAAAACCTAGGTGGTTGTCCGTCTGGAGGACACAAACTACCTATGTGATGGTAGTTTTGTCCATTCAATCTGAGTATGATTGGAGCTCTTCCTTTATTGAATAACCTATCAACCATACCACCCATTGATGTGAATGAAAACATATATTTGTAAATATGCATAAATTCTTGGAATTCTCTTGCATCTACAGAGTTTTGATTAAAGAATAACATTCATAGGTACGGAGGACAGGACGATAGTAATTTCAAAGAGAATTTACCAAGCACATAACATAAACCAAATCATGGATTTTCTTTGCTGCTACATTTTATATTTATCTCATCAAACCAAAATATAGATCCATAGTATTGGCATACATTATAGGGGTCTCCACTATTCAGATATTCTGCAGGCGAATAAGGGTTAAATGAATGGTGTTAATAAACTTGGCAGCATAAATTACATAAAACTATGATGACATGATTAATATTATAGTAATAGGTAAAAATAATACAGTGCCCTGCATTTTCTACAAGGTGTAGTAGTTGCATTATTTATGCTACAGTATTTTCATTTACATAGTAATAAAATGCATACAAAATTTATGTACTGTAAAAGATGATTATGTAGTAGGTCAAACCTGAGCAGTATCTTCTATGACTAATTCCAACATTGATTTCATCAATTGTTACATATCTTTCAGAATTCACATGACAAAATTTAGATGAAACATCCTTTTTAAGTGTAAAATATTCATTTAAATTAATTTTAAATACCGAATGAATGGATATATATATATATATACAAAAGAAGAAGACCTGCATTTTCTACAAGGTGTTGTAGTTTCATTCTTTCTGCAGTAGTATTTTGATTTAATTAGGAAGAAAATGAATATGAAATATCTGTAATGTAATAGATGATTATGTAGTTGGTCAAACCTGAATAGTATCTTTGTTGAGTAATTCCATCATGGATTTCACTAGTTGATACATCTCTTTCTGAAATGATATGACTCAGTTTAAATGCCACTACCTTTTCAAGTGTAAATTATTTATTCAAATAACATTGAAATATCAAAAGAATAGACATATATATCTATTGATACAGAAGAATAGTAGAGCATGATTATAATATACATCACACCTGTGTTGTGAAAATAAGCTTCGTTACCAGTAGTTGAAGTTGTAAAACCGAATCTGTTTTAAACAAAGTATGCAACAAATTTTAGTATGTTACAATTATAAATCATATGAACAAATGATTTATTCTTACTCTGATAATATGTTACGTGAAGGGTAAGTGGGAATATTTCCATCAGTCGTTACACCTAGAAAAAGGAATGTATAGTTTGTTAAACTATTCATAAAATATGACAGATAACGTGATTTTATTCAGAAAAATACGCTGACGGAGTAGTTACCAGAGGGGTCATAATTTTTTTCATTATATGGAAATATATGCTTTCACTTGCTACTAGGCGCAGATCTTGTTAATGAAGATCCATAGCCTTGATGAGAAATCAATGAAATTTAGTAGTTGAAAAACCATACAAAGTTATGACATAGTAAAATAAATATATATACTCAATGTTCTTTAACAGTGTAATATAACTCACCCTTGAATGATAAAGGTGACAATGATATGCATGATCCTACTTTGGTGAGTAGATAGTACATGAACTAAGTTGTAATGATTAGATGGAACTTAAGAGTCCAACGATCGGATTCATACTTGACGTATAGTTAACAATGTTACTACAACTTTTTCTAATGGTTGTTATAACACTATTTGGTGAAGAAGATCCCGAATCTAGAGCCAAAGTCTATTCAAATACATAATGAGTAAAGTAGAGTACATTATTTACAATTAATATATTGGTTTTATATGAAAATTTTGGTCAAATAAAATTATACTAACCATTGGTAGGTATAGTTGAAAGTGGTATGTGTGCTCCTCTGATCAAGTTGGAATTTAGTTGCCTTGAATCTAATGAAGCAGTTGAACAAAGTTGATGGTAGTCCATGGGTGATTTTCATGTCAAGTTAGGAACCTGCAATTTAGTAAGTATGTTTATGTATTTTTTTCAAGGAAATACAATTCTGTTGTACCCATTTTGCGTTCTCTCATACGAAGTCTCCTTTGCAGCCTTTCATCTCTCGATGTTATCGGTGTCTACATCTTTGTTTTATTGTATTTATGTTGAATTGTCAAGTTTTTGATTGCAACAAAAAGATGTTTATGGTTACATATATTCAATTTAAAATATAATGATAAGTCAATTGATGGAGAATTCATGTTTGAATTCTGTATGATATTTCTTGTTAACGGAAATAGGAAGCATACTATGATTTTACTGAGTGACACTTACACCAACACGGAAGAAGCATATATATATAATACAGAAATATACATTCAAAAATAGAATATTCAATTAAAAATTATGCAGTACAGGAATACATATGGAAAACCTTTTCAATGATTACCTTGGATGGATATTGAGGAGTATTTATGTAGTGAAGATGGATGGAATGGAGACTAAGTATTATATAAACCTGAATAAGCATTGAACTTTGATTATAATGAACCACAGTTATACCAACATCAAACAAACATATATACATTACACAGAAAATATACAGTTAAATATCCCAAATGAATGCCACATAATGCAGTAAATGGAACCCATAGTAATATAGTGTACTGTGATTATTCTAAACGATAGTTATACCATCTTGAAATAATCATTTATATAATATATAGAAATTAATCATCTGAAATTAGCATATCCAATTAAAAACAATGCAGTACAAGAAGACATATGGAAGAGAGGTACTAAATATTCTTTCACTGAATGACAGTTATACCAAAGTAATAGCAATATTAATGAAATAGAAACATCAGAGAAACATATATAAATTAGTCTTATAGAATATTCTCTAAAGCTGACGAAGCACTGTACTGTTATTGCAATGAACCACAACTACAGCAAAAGAAACAGATAAAAATTATACATAAAATATAGATTCAAATATGCAATTCAATTGTCACCTAATGAAGTGAAACGTACACACACATGGATTTCAGTTGCACAAATGATTTTAATTAGGCGCGGAGAAACACAGTGGAAGATAATAGTCAAATATCATATGGTACAATGAAGGAATTTATACCTAAATTTCAACGATTGTAGGTCGCCTCGAGAGAAACTGTACTAGGACAATGTATGACTGACTGCCTACCGAAGACTATGATGACATCTTCGTCATCCTTTGTGGAAGAAACTTGTTACAATGAAAACCTTATATGGATGTAAGAGTAGACAACACGCCGGCCTACCGAACAACGTTGTGGGAATATGGTAGAGCGTGCCCGCGGGAAGCTCGGATGGCATTGCTGGAGCTGCTGATACAGTGCAGACAAAGGTGCTTGATACCCGAAGGGTGGAAGGATGCCCGACGAAGGAACCCTAATTCAGTGGCTTGAAGGGAGAGATCGTGAGGTGGAGCCCGACTGCATCGCGGGAGGGTGGATGGGAAATCAGAGGGATTGTGGTTGGAAGGGGACGTGGCTCAAGGGGAAGGAGACACATAGGTGTGGAGGAAGACTAGTTTAGTATAGATAGTATATACTATGGATATTTATCCAAAGAAATAAATCCACAGTACCAGACATGATTTTTTTCATTATAGATTCTAATAAAAAAGAATCTATCAAAAAACTATACAAAAAAAAATGAGTAAATTAAACAACATTCACCTAAAAAAGCAAGATCGGTCATTCATATACATTAAGAATAAAACATATATTATATAATAAAAACCATTTTTCACTATTAATACCATTACAATGCAATCTTGTAAACATTATGCTGTCATAAAAAGAGAGAAAATAGAAAAACCAAATACTTATTTTGATTAGTGAGAGTTATATAAAAATTTTAAATAATGAAATCTTATGAGTGGTGTAAAATTCATACACTCATATAGCATGGAAATTTCAACATGTGTGTAGAGAAGGGTCATAATCATATTATTAAAATATCATGAATGTTTTATCATATAACTTAGATTAAAAACATAGAGTGCACATGCAATACACGAAATTATAGTTCAAATCAGTATTCAATGATTCACTAAAATTAGCATGCAAATAATTCCAATCAGTATGTGTGTGCACCATGTCCACATGATCATACCCTATTAAAATAAACCTAACAAGAACTAATAAATATAATAGTCTACAAACAAAATAATATTCCAAGTTTAGTATATTTTTGCAGCATGTGGCATTGGGGAAATCATCATCATATTTACATCAACCAATCTCATAAATGTTTAGTGACCCTATTTATGACTTTACAAGTAATATATTAAATCATTCAGAAAACACTGATATTGATTTCACTTCATATCAATATTGCTTTTATAGATTTTGGAACAAAATTAAATAAAATACATCAACTAATTTTTTATAACTGACCAAAAAATGAGCAATTATATATCTAATATATGTGATTAATCAAATAATTATAGAGATCAATCAAAAACATATGTGGCTTATTTTTCATTCCATAATGTGAGAACATAATATAGGAAATTATAAAGAAGTAAATATGATACACTTCATTTAATGATAGTTCCTATTTAGATATCATGTAATGCACATAAGTGTGAAATCAGTGGGGTTTCAAGTTTTTGAATGTTATGTTTTGAATATAATGACAAATGTAGGATGAAATAATGATAAATAAGGATGACAATCACTTGAAATTTTACTTAGTACCTAGAAGTGGAAACTGTGTGGGTATAAAATAGAATAGAGGAGTGGTGTTAAACTTCTGAAATCATGGTTATAGGTTCTGAGGTTACATGAGAAAACCAAAAAACTATACCTTTAACAATGTAGTGACATTTCAATTGATCCAATTTCTCAAATGATGATCCATAAAATATACATGAATAATAAAATAAAAGGGTAATTGTTTCACGGATACATGAAAATAGGCACTATATTATTTGAAAATATGGTGGTCATACATTAAAAATCTAAGGTGAGTAGAAATTATTGTTGATTTTCACTAAAATAATTATCTTAATAGTATAGTGATGGTGTATCAAACAAGAAAATTAATCTAGAAAACAAATACATAAATGCCAGGAAAATTTAAAATTAGGAAATAAAATCATTTATAGAAGCATCTATATATTTTTTAAAAGAAATTTTGGAAAAATTTATTTAAATTTTTCATACAATAACTATTTAAATCCTAAAAACCATGTCTCATCATAGGGGTATAATCCAACATGGCCACGATGGTGATGCAGAATTGGGAGGAGTTTAAATGGAAAATAATTGTGATGGTTATATTATTCTTTTGCATCTGTTTGACCATATTATCCATCTTCATGTTCCCATAATTTTGTATAGGGTGGTGGGGAGTAAAAATCAAGATCTGAATTGATGCCTAGAGATTCCATTAATGCTTTCCACTTATTTCTACCTATCATGTCCTGATGGATCTTCATGAATCTTTGTGAGAAGGGGTAGTTAGAAAAAAACAAGTCATGATGCCTCCATCTTCTATATAGCCTAAACATCAATCTGGGTCTCCGAGTAGGTGATTCAAATTGGATTATAGTGTTCTTATTAATGTTTAGGTGATGGGAAATAAAAATGAGAAAAGTGAGAATACTCCATGTCCATCAGTTTCAATAGAGTTATTCTTTTTCTCTTTCCATTGGTGGGTACATAACGAACACCATTAACATTGTCTAGGATGTGCATATTGTGGGAGTAAACTTGGGGTGTGTATGTGGGGTGATTAAATTACACCTCTAGTGATGTAGGAATGATGTTCATCAATAAACTTAATGCAAGAGGGAACCCCTCAAGCCTTGATGGTGGATGTGGGGCTGTTGACTTCTTGGTTTGGAATGAAGAAAATTATTTATGTCTATGTCTGTATGTGATAGTAGGACAACCTCCCTCAACAACTTATGGCAATACATAAGACTCTTCTAGTTTACATATGAAATTACAAGTGAGGATATTAGAATTCATAAATTTTAGGATATGATATCGATAAAAATAAACCATTTGGGGTTTGGGTTTTTTATTTGAGAATAATGGACTTTAACCATGATGGAAGAGAAATGGAAACGTTGCAGAAGGAGAGGAAAGCTCAGTGGGTAAGAAAAGTGTTCAGCTGGTTCATGGGGAATTAGAAACTACAACACTAGTCTTGACTGATAGTGCCTGTATGAACCACATTCTATATAATTTATATAGTATTTAATGAATTATTTTAATTTATTTTTTAATATATTTTAAATTTTCTTTCAATGTATAATAAATATGGACCATACATTTTGACACCATGTATGAAGACTAAAATTAATATTATGTGTCTTTTATGATCTTTGACTTAAGGATTTATTTATTTCACTTGAGGGAAAAGACCTCCTTTTTTATCACTTTAAATTCAATTTATTATATATGAAAATTACTCAAGTTTATATTGAAATTATTTATTTAAAATAATTATTTATGTATACTAATTAATTTTAATTAATAAATCAATGATAAAAATGGATATGATAAAATAAATTATTTCCTTTCTTAATTATGTCCTTCAATCAATAATATTATTAAAAAATTATTAAAAATTACTTTTAATTAATGATTATGTCGGTGAAAAATTTAATAACCAAAAATTTTAATTTAAATATTTTTCACAATGAAAATAATCATTTTATATTTATTAACCCCCATTTAAAAATTTTATCATGCGACTAATACACACACACACACACATATATATATATACATATTATAATCATCCCAAAAGTTATAGGGGGATCTGAACGTCTTTAAGTACTAAGTATGGTCTGAAAAAATCATGTTGGAAGGTGTTTGAAAAGATTTAACATAAGAGGGTGGTCCCAAATTCCATTTACATTTGAATAATAGTGAATATGGTTTTTCTAATTTCTCTCAAATATGGTACAAAAAGATTTATTATTACATGAAATTAAATGAATTTTATTATATATTGACGTTTCTAATGTTTTATTAAAATTATTAATGTACAATTTTTATTTATAGAAATTTTTTAATGTTAATAGATAAATTAGTGCTAAAAATGTAAATGATAAAAAACTATTGAATTACGTAATTATTCCCTTAATTCATTAATTTTATTAACAAACTCATACCTAACTCGTGCATTTTCATGACATGAGTATTAAATTAAATATTTTCATACACATGGTCAAAACATTGTGGTGATGATATATGGAATCTATGTCCCTTATCGAGGGAGTGGGATGAAATTCGAGGATAAAATGATGTGAGTGGGGTGGTCTTGACACATGGATATGAAGAGAAAGGATGGTGGTGAGACATATAGCTGGAAACATTATATATAATAATAGATGTGAATTTATGTGCACACGTGTATATAAATCTAGTCAATGTATTCATAATGTAATAGTACACGTTTATGTGATTTCAAAAAATATATTCTTGTTGTATTCATAATACTATATGGAATTTGTTAATGTAGAAGAGGCATGTGAGGAATACTAAATTGCAAGGAGAATGAATGCATACTATAATTTCATGCATTATTTGACATATGAATATGTTGTTGACAATGTGGTGAGTATAGGATTGAAACTATATAAAATAGTCTATATTTAAATATTACGATTGATACACTAGAAAGTGTGTATATATTTTTTAGACATTTTATACTATTATTAATGAATATTTAAAATTTTACCAATGAAAATGGAACTAAAACATATTAATTAATGTAATTTTTATAAACATGTTCTCTTAGTGTTAAATTAGTTTGTGCAATCCCATAGTCATAATTGAAATAGATTTAGGAGATACCACATGAGATATCATAAGAGAATCCCTACGTGTTTCATGACCTCCTATAGCGATCCATCATCCATTTCCAAAAACCCACTATGTGTAACCACATCTGGTGAGTGTGAAACTAGTAAAGTCTACCAGAATACCATCCAAAATTTATCTTTTGTGAAAACAATTTTTTGCCTGAAATTTTATAAAAAACTATTTGGGTGAAATCTAATAGATGATTTCCATTCTGTCATCTTAATGTTCGCCATTGTATAAATATTCAAAAGGATACAATTTCAATATGGTGTACTCTAATATAGATAGTATAAAATTCTTACCAATATAAATAGGACTAATAAATCCAAAAAAAGATGATTGAATACAGATAAATAGCTAATTGTGACAGAGTAGAAAACAATGGTAACAAATTATTGAATAATGAATTATTTCTAGAAGGATGAGAATATCAAATACATTTGTGGTGGCTAACCATAAGATCCTTGGTGAATATTTTTGTAGGATGAATCTAACAAATTGATAGGAACTCCATTAATTATTTTTACATTGCAAGTAACAATTAGGAAAAGAACAATATAGTTCATATTATATTAGAATTGATAATTTAGTACCCAACAAATTTTTTCAGATGATTTATTTGAATCACCAATAGGATTATATTCATGCGAATCAACCGAACCATAAAAAGTTTGTAATACATAATTGATGAATCTTGTTTTTTTCACATTAAGCACTAATAATTCTCTGAAATATATTAATTATATTGGAGTTATGGAATTTCAAGACATAAACATCATAAAAATACGAGTAATCAGAAAGATATTAGAAAAAAAGATTTTATAATCACTATAAAATATATTTTAGAATTGATTTATGGAATTTAAAAAACAAAAAAACAAGATGATTTAATAAAATTAAAATTGAATAATTTAGACGAAAAATAAAAAATTAACTGCTATAATAGCTCAACTAAATTGAGTAATAAGACAGCCAAACAATCTGATCGTGGTCATAAATAAATTAGTGATCATAGTTTTATATTTATTAAATATATTTTATAGGTTTTGTATGATTGAAACTTCATAGTATTATATAGTGATGGTTGATTTCATAATATGTAAAATTATATAATATTGAAACACATGCATACTGCATACTATAATTCCACTATGTGTAGCCTTATGAATAAATATATTAATATTGGAGAATCCTATGAGAAAAAACTAAATTACAGTCCCTCGTAGTGTCATGCTAAGTGTAAATGCGTACTATAAAAAATGCATATACATTCTGTCAAAGTCACTGAAGTTTATTCATGTAAATTCACAATTTTCCATATAGATAGATATTTATTCCATAAAATGTAATCATGTAAATGTATAAATGTAACTATATAAATATATATACATGAGTAGATGCACTCAATGAAGCATTATGCATAATAAAATTTCCCCATTTTATAGAATGAATGCCTAATATATATATATATAATTAGAGAACAATGGTATAATATTTATGTATCAATTATTTATTTTCACATAGTTTCAATGTGAAATAGGCCTACAATATTGTATTTAAAATGTTTTGTAATTTGAATTGTTATATGAATACATTATGCATCTAGCTATATGTAGTTTGATACATTGTGTTTATATTATATTTGTTGTGTGTGTATAGTGGATATACCTTAATAGATAATAGACATAGTAGACATATTGTAATTATAAATGAATTGATTCAGGGACAATCATGTGATGTGTGCCATTATGCAACTGTATACTGTAAACAGTTTACCATATGTGATCAGGATTATGTAATTTCAAACAATAGATGAGAATGATATTGGCATAGATATATATAATTACAATATTTATATACATAAAATCTATGAATTGTTTTCATATTGAATCACATAGTTTCTATTTTATGGTGGTTTTACAAAATCATAAAGTTTTCATAAAATATACATACCATGGTATACAAACTAGTGTTATTTAAAAATGATCATGGTATGAATACAATATGAATACATGTGTAATGAATATTAATATTTTTTAATCAATTTTAATGGTTATTATTGTAGGTTTATTCATTAATATGGAATCTAAAAGTTCATGGTATGAATATGATTCTCAAAATATTTTAAACTCAAGTTAGTAAAATTTGACAATTCTATCAACCAAATTTAAAATGAAATCTAGTGTAATAAATTGACACTGAGATTTTGAAATGATGGAATTTATCCAATTAATGATACAGGGTCTAATTAAAATTTAAAAATTCTATCATAAAATAGGATATTCCTTGAAGTTACACCCTTTCCATTCTCGTCGAAAAAATTTATATTTTGTAGTGTAAAGTGGTATGTACCATTAAGCATTCTATACAAGTATGATGGATTTCCTTAGTTAGTTTCCTTAATATGTTACATTGAAGTTTTACTATTTCAAAACTACTAAAAAAACCAAATATTTTTACTTTGAAAGAGATTATAGGAAAAAATTTTGACATTGTTTTGTTAGAATGGTCTAGTGAATACCTATAAAAAGTCAAGAATGAAATGAATATGATTGGAGATAATGAAACATCAAGTCATATAAGAGATCACGTTTGTAACTAATATTTACATGGCCAATTTCTAGGGTTAAAAGATCAGTTTACTGGCTATCTCATATTGAAAAAACAATCATTAGTTAATGAAGGTTTTAACTATTACAAAAAACATGTAGTTATTGAGTTAATATAATTGGAATGATTTAAGAACAGAAATGATTATTTTAAGAAAATTATATAAATTTGTTGTATTGTTTAGCAGATGGTGGTGATGATCTATTTATGATGTCAATTATCTGAGAAGTTTCATCAAAATAAAATCCCCGAATTGAAATAAAGGAAAAAAATGAGATGTGGTGACATATTATATAGTTGTGAAAATTATTTTAGTGGAAATTAAGAAACATTGACTGTCTCTACTATGTAATACTAATTTTTTTTATATTTATTGAATTATGTTTTAAAATTTTATATTGAGAACCCAAAATTATTTTTAATCAGAACACACTCCATGGATGTAAAAAAAACTGAGACATCTACTACACGATTTAGAAATGAAGTCCACCTTTAACAATATTCAATGGGATTCATCATTCACAAAAAAATAAAAAAGGTATCACGAATAAAAAATATCTTCGATCCATTAATTCATACACTACAGCATGTCCAATTACCACCAATAAAAATTATCCTATAAGAATATATAATAAATTAAATTATCCTAGTGTACCATAAACCAACTAAGCTAACCCCTAACCAATATCTCCACACAAAAAATTAAATTTGTGAATAATATTAATTCTATTAGCCAAAAAATGAATTAAATAAGACTTAAAGATTAGTAAAAATGATCCATACCCTACATCTCTGGTACTAGAATCAAATTAACCATGAAAAACTCTGCAACATGCATCTAACACCACATAAGTGAAAAGAGATTCAGAATTTTAAAAAAATTAAATCAATTATTCTAGAAAAGTATGGATGATGTAATATTCCATTATATAGTTCAACATGCTAGCACCGAAAGAAAAATACTTTTTTCCATCAAATAATGAAATAAATACCTATCTCTAATCAACATCAATGGTAACTTCTAATGAACATCAAAAACCATTCTAATTTTAATTAAGCAAAACTAAACATTAAAATCGAATTGTTAGACTAGAATGCTAGAAATGACGTTCCAATACTGATTATTATTTTTTGTCTCCCAAGACAAAAAAAATGTTACAAATAAGATGCAAAACATCAATATCCTCACATACATGCATTGAGGATTTGAGACTAGACTACCTATGATACATATGGTTCAATATCAAGAGTGCATATGAAGGCACAAGAACATGAGGTAAATAAAATTTTGAATTGAAAATGTCTATATAATTAAACAAATAGTTTTGATTAAAATAATATGATCGAGACAATTTTATATGTATTTAGTTGAAATTGATATTAGAAAAAACAAAGTGTATTTTTATATAAATTGAAAAATGGAAAGATGAAACAAATATTAAAGGTTTTGCGATATATCATATTATCCAAGAAAATGAGTCTAAAAATTAAAATATATTGAATATAAAAAATTAATCATACCTCACCTCACAAAAAAATAAAATTTTTGTGTTTAAATCATCCAACCAATCTGAAATTATAATCACACAAAATCTATGTAGGAAGATATTTACTTGAGTGAAATCAAACATTCCTATTAAAGATAGAACCAAAGCAGAGAATTAAAACTATTGATATATAATTGTAAATTGAATTTTTTTAGAAAACATTGTCAGTGAAACCTATATATGTGAAATACTTACCATTTCAAGAAGAGTATCGAATTTGTTTTCACAGAAGTATTAAAATAACTGGTAGCAAAAATTATAAAAAATATTATTAATGTTAAAAAAAATTATTTGGATGATGTGTTAAAATATTTAACATAGGAGGGTGGTCCTAAAGGGCATTTACATTTTAATAATGGTGAGAAAGGGTTTCCTAAGTTGTCTCAACAATGCAAGCAGATGCTCGATAATTACATGAAATAAAAATATTATTTTTAACACTACATTCATGAACCCACTGCATATACAAAACTATATTTGAGTATGAATTCAATCGATAAAAATAGTATAACTAGTAAGTAAAGAACTAAATAATTTGATGATGAACTCTAACTATGTCAATACCTCTACTCTCTAATAGAGTAGTATCCAAAATTCATACTAATAAGAAAAATTATGGTGATTAGGATCATAGAAGGAATCAAAATAAAAATATATATAGGAAATGAAAATGATTTCCCCACTATGGGAGAATGTGGTTTTGCTAGGGGTTTTTCGCCCATACAAAATAGTATCTAAAAAAAATTTGTGATGAGATTCGTTTCTCATCACAAATAATCCAAAATAAATAATTATTTGTAACATGAATACATTCCTGACATAAATATCATTGGTGCATGTGCACACTGAATCATGAAAAAAGTGTTTTCAATTGGTATTTACCCTTATCGCAAATAACTTTCATGAAATTTGTTATTTGGGACTAGAATTAATAACACGTCACAAATAATATTTCAGAAGATGACTATTTTAAATGTGACCAATCAAAAATATCTTTTTGATCTCCAGCATACTTATTTTATTTTGGGAGTATCTGAGATGGGTCGCATCATAAATAGTTTCTTCACTACTAATCAAACCTATATATACCCCAACTGATTTTTTGGGATTCATTTTTTATTTGATCTCTAAAATCCTTTATTCTTCATTTCATTGTTTAAAATTTTTATTTTGTACAGGAATGAAATTTTTTAATTTTTCATTCCATAGAAGCCTTGATTCTGAGGTATTAGTTTAATGTTTTTAGTTTTAGATTCATTTAATTTATTTCATATTAGAATTAATATTAATATTTAGTAGTAATTAGCATTAATTAGAAATAATTATTTATAATTATTAGTATCGATTTTAAATTAAATATATAGTTCTAATTAGTAATAATTATTTTTAATCTGATGTAATTAGTTTTTATTTTCAATAATTAGTAGTGACATTAATTTTTAGTAATTAAAAATTTTAAAATATTAATTTTAATGAAATTGGTAAGAATTAGTAAAATTTGTAATAATTAATATTAATTAGTAAAAAATAATGGTAATTTGTAAAAATTAGCTGTAATTAGTTAAAATTTGCCTTAAATGGTTCTAATTAATAAATATTGATGATTATTAGTTATACATAGTGAAAAATTTTCAATACTGAAAAATACGGGTAATTACTACAAAATAGCCCTAATTTATAACAATTACCACCAATTTCTAGAAAAATAGTGATACGTAATAAAAACTAGTCAGAATTAAAAATAGAGTTAATAAATAGAAATTATAAGTAATTACCTGTAATTAGTAAACAATATTGGTAATTATTGATAATTTGTAACAATCGACATTGCACAGTGTAAAATACTAAAAATTACTATTAATTAATTATATTTAATAAATATTAGCTGTATTTAGTGGAAATTAGTAAAGATTAGTGGTAATCAATGATCATAAGTAAAAAAATAGGCTTAATTGTTGGTTATTAATAAAAAATAGAGGTAATCAACTATCATTAGTAAAAATTAGTGGTAATTAGAATCACATTGTAAAAATAGTGATAATTAGTAGTACTTAGCAAAAAAATAGCAGAAATTCATAAAAATGACATGTAATTATCTTTTATTAATTAAAATTAGTTGTAATTATTAAAAAATAACGTAATTAGCAATAATTAGTAAAATATAGTCTCTATTAGCGGTAATTAATAAAAATTATCTTTAATTAGTAAAAAATGTTATAATGAATATAAATTAGTGGTAATTAGTAATAATTTGCAGTAAATAGAAAAAATTAATAAAGAATAGTGATAATTAGAAAAAATTGGTAGTAATTGACCATAATTAGTAAAAATATAGGTAATTAGCATTGATTATTAATAAATAGTATTAACTAGTTGTACATATAAAAAAATTTGTTGTTATAATTAAAAATTAATGGAAACTATAAATAATTATTAAAAATGGTGATAATTATTGAGACTTAGTGAAAATTAGAGATATTGAATAAATATTTGTAATAACCAGTAGTAATTAATTGTAATTAGAAATAATTTTTAAATTTTAATGGTAACGTGTGGTAATTAGTAAACATTTGTGGTGATTAGAAATCATTTGCGGTGATTAGTAAACATTAGTGGTGATTAGTAAACATTAGCGGTAATGAATAAAAATTAATAAAAAAATATTGGTAATTTGTAAAAATTAGCTGTAATTATATATAACTGGTAAAAAATAGTAGTAATTAGCACTAATTAGTAAAAAATAGCTTTAATTAGTATCAAATAGTGCAAATAGTTATAATTATGGGTAATTAGTAAGATATTGTGGTAATTAGCTGTACATAGTAAATATTAATTAAAATGAGAAAAAATTAGTAAAACATAGTGGTAATTATTGATAATTATCGATGATTAGTAAAAATAATGAACAAAAGAGGTAATTAGTCAAAAATAATATTAATTAGTGATAATTATTAAAAATTAGTGATAATTAGTAAACATAATGGGTAATTAGTAAATATTAGCATAATTAGAAATCATTAGTGGTAATTAGTAAACATTAGTGGTGATTAGTAAACATTAGCCATAATTAGTTAGAATTAATGGTAATTAGTGGTAATTAGTAACAAATAACGGTAATTAGCAGTAATTAATAACAAATAGATGTAATTAGTAAACAATAGTTTTAATTAGTAATAATTAGTCGTAATTACTAAAAAATATCGATAATTAGTCAAAAATATTGCTAATGAGTAAATAGTAGTGGTAATTAGTAAACAATAAAAGCAATTAGTAAGAATTAGTGTTACACAATGATAATTAGTAAAATTTAACTACTATAATTAAAAAAAGATATAATTTAGTAAAAATCAGCAGTAAATTTTGATATTTAGAGGTAATTTAAAAAAATAACGATAATTACTTAAAATTTTACATATATATTAAATAATTGGTGTAATTAGTAATAATTATTTATAATTAGAAAACAATAGAATTAATTAGTTAAAATTTAAAGATAACTAATTAAAATTAGTGGTAATTAGTAAAATTTGTTGGTAATTAGTAAAAATTACCCTCAATTAGTTAAAATTAAGTTTAATAAGTGTCAATTCATGATAATTATAAAAAATCAATGCTAATTATTAAAAGAAGTATAAAATATATAAATTTCATAATATATACAAATAAATTTTAATATTTTCATTTTTAAATTTTCATCGAAATATAGAACAAGGAATTAAACAAATATAGTTATTACGTGATCATGATTTGATAAATCATCATAGGAATCCAAAACAATTTGGTGTAAAACATGAATATATTGGTGGCGTTGTAGATTTTTTTATCCTTTTTAGCATCAAAATTATTATTTGATTCCAAATGAGAAATTATTTGTCCTTGCAATAAATGTGATATGAGGAGGTTTTTCACATTTGATAATGTTGGGTGGTTATCTATTGCAGTTTGTTTTTTTTGAAAAGTTTATGTTTTTTGAAATCAACATGGTGAAAATAGTTCATTAGAAGATAATTATAATTTATTTTCATATCCTTCATTGTTTCAATCATTTTTATGTGATGTTGGTTGTCCGTATTTTAATAAAAAGAAACTCATGATGATATTGATTTAAACCCTTATTTAAAACCATAATGATTTTATGAGTTACTAAAATTTACTATGAATGTTATATATCCAATTTATAAGATAATAAAATTTGAAGCGGTTAAAAATTCATGGCTATTAAATGAGATAATGGAATTTTAGGAATATGATTTGATCATATATTTACCTGGGTTGAATCATTTTTACCTGAATGAAATGTGTTTCTTATAAATTTCTATGAGGTAAATAGGTTGGTTCATAATTTGGGTCTTGGTTATTAGAAAATTCATGCATGCTCAAATTGTCATGACCCATCCCAGAGGGTCCCAACCTGTGACTGCCCTATGCCAACCACCAATTGGCCAAGGGCTAGTGAATAGTGCCACATAGGTATATTCCATAAATGGGAGGCATTAGTCTAATGTTCCTATACACATGCACACATCTATATTCCCAAAATGCTAAAATGTAAAACAAATTTAAAAAGTGAATGAATACATCTAAGACCCCACAAAAGAGTACATCCTTAAAGTACTAAATATATAAAATGGTCCAATATCAAGCCCAACTAAAAATACAAAGAATCCGTTATATTCCAAGGGCGTTGACTAAGTAAAAAAGTACACTTCTGATAAACACCTTGGTCTATCAAGCTCCAGTTTTGCTCCAACCACTCCCTATCCTCCCAAGTCACCGTCAAAAGGGTCATCATCTACACCAGACATGACACATGCAAGAAAAGTTCATGTGAGGATTGAGTATAATAATACTCAGTAAGATACCCTGAAAACACTAAGCACAAAGCAATAAGTTTATTTATCTCAATACAAGATATAATAATCAATGTAGAACATGAATAAAACCATGATATAAATAGGATAGACACCATGCCATCAGGCGGTCATAACCAATTGTCAACCTTAGGATTAAACTCAAAGAAACACTCATTTTGGGAGAACTCACTCTACGAGACTTTCTAGTATCCTAGACTGTAAAAAAAAGGTCTAGATCATTGGGCACGACCTAAAGATAATGTTCTAGTCTAAGAAGACATTGATGCACATATAGGGGATCACACCCATAACCACTAGGGGACACCATGAACCCAATCTATGTCAAACCTCTGGTTAGGAGATTTTATGCCAACGATTCTATAAAACCTATCGATACAACCTACTTTATGGAGTATTAATGCATTGCATAAGGAGTTCCTATTGTTTCCATAAACTCTAACTCGGGTTGGTATATGATCACACTCTAGCCTCATAGAGGGACACCACAACTCTATATGATACTCGACCTCTAGAGGGGATCAAAATCCAGTGATATGGATGTAGTGTCTCAATGTACCCTTAAAAAAAGGACCATGGGAGAACACTAAACCTATACTAGTCCAAACTAAGAATGTGAAGAACCTCAAGCACTCTTGAAGGAATTATTTGTCATGTACGGAGGTGTATAAAGCATTCCCAGCTATCCCAAGTCATTCCCATGTTGAAGAGCCTCACAGGACATTTAGTATTAAAATACACATTATGTTTAAGAGGATATATGGCATATAGTCAAACATGAAACTATGTCAGTGTAACCTATCCATGTTTATGTGGGCGTTCAAGGCATGTCCATGCCCGTGTACTCCAACCCATGTCCGCATACTTCCAAAGTACACACTGAGTCAATCAGAGAGGGTCACATGATGTGAGATAGGGTTCACAAGAAATGTGATTTTTAACTTCATCTGGAACCCCAAAAACACAACATGGGATCTTACATGGAATGGAATCCTGAAATACACACAATGTTTCATGGGATTTTATAGATCCTTTGAGGATTACTTCTGTGTTGATATGTGCATTGCTAGAACCTCTGATCTAGCTAGAACCTTCAAATAGGGGTTCTTACACACATCTAGTTTTCAGATCTATGGATTCCAGGTTTGGATACACTCCGAAATCAGTACTGCTGAGCCATATGTTTTCATGCCACAAAACCAGGTTGAGTAGATATCATAAATCCATTCTGAACCACCTCTAATCATCCATTACTGTCATCACACCTTGATCACATCACTAATCATGAACCATTCATGTGGTATCGATCCATTTCACTGAAGAATGGTTACACAATTATTGAATTATGAGTATTCAAAAAAATATTGTCTAAAAGGAATTACCCAAAGTTAATGTGTAAAACATTGATTGAGAAATACACAAACCATAAAAGTGACGAATGGACAATGTCTGTTGTTCATTTGGCCTCGATTCATTATTTTAGAAAGGATGGATGAAGAGGGATAAGTCAACAAACTAAAATCAATTCTATCAATTTAAAATCATTCAATGATACATGTAGCAATTATTATTCATTTAATTTATCTGCATTCACATGAGAATCCGAACGAGATGACAATTATAAGAAACAACATCCTACCTAGAGTTTGGATCTATCATTGATGAATAATGGTTTTGTTTTCATCATTGATGAGATCATACAAATCCCATGGCATAAAGATCCATAGTTCATACCTGATCCATTGTCATCCACCATGAATGAACTCCTCCAAAAGAATTAGCTGTTTAGGGTTTAGTGGTTAACCCTTTGATTATTTTCATAGCAGTATATTTATAGATGAATCAGTTATTCACTCTGAAAAAAATAAAATAAATTCTTATGTTTAGTTATTTTATTAATTTCACTCAAGTGATTTTTCTTAAAAACGGCCCACACCGCCAAATGATAAGTTGTACCTAGAGTAACAACACCATTATTAACTCATTGGTGCTCTTAGATTTCTAATTTGGACACTTTTTTAGGAGTTATTTTTATTTTTTAGAGAAACAGAACATGATTCCTATTTAATTATTTAATATATTTCAAAAATTTATTCAGGACACACAGAGCTTTAAAATCGCTTGTCATCTTAGAAACTAGTCTAAAAAATAATCAATTTAATATTTTAAAACAATAAATGGGAAATACAAGTCATTAAACTATCTCCACCTTAGTGATTCTCATCCCCAGAAGAGAAAACTGCTAAAAGAGATGGGGGTACTAGGCTTTCATCTAGGTCTCCCACCCCCATAAGATCTCCTAAATGTTGTTTTTCTGCCACTGAACTAGAAAAATGGAAATTGATTTCCTGTGAAGGATCCTCTATTAATACTCCTTAATCTCAACCAGGAACTCAGAAAATGTCACTTCATCTTCAATTTTCAGCTCACCGAAGTGGATAAGTGTGATGGGTCATGAAAATAGCTCTTCGACTTTTACACCTTGAAGATATTGTGTACCTGGTATAACTGTGTAGGTAGAGCTAAGAAGTACACCACCTCACCAACACTACATAGTATTCGGAATGAAACAATGATTTTCAGAGATAACATACCACTAAAACCAAATCAATTCAGTCCATGTCGAGGAGAATCCCATTGGAAAACATGGCCTTATTCCATGAACACCAAAGGCCTCTATCACCTATTATTATAAGACTTATAATGGCTTAGTGTAGTCATCATCTTCTCCTAGAAGATCTAAACCTTATCTATTGTAGCACACACTTACTCCAAGACCATGAGTGTCTACTCACTTGTCACCCATATAAATTCTAAAATGGTTCCATACAAATAGTGGAATGGAAACTGTTATTGTATGAGAACTCCACTAGGGGTAGGTGATCCTCCCAACTATGTACAAAATACAACATGAAATCTCGCACTATGTCCTCTAGAACAAGAATTTTCCACTCAGTCTAGCCATTAGTTTGAGGGTGAAACACTGTGCTCAAGTGTAGGTGAGTCCTAAATGGATCTGGTAATAACATCCAAAATCGGGATGCAAAGTGAGAATCACAATCCGAAATGATCGTTGAGGTAACTCCATGAAGTCTCGCTATCTCCTAGGCACAGAGACATCAAAATGTCTATACTGAACCCTACTCTCATATTTTTAAGAAGTGGGATGACATGGTGAGATGATATATGATCACCCATATGGTGCCATGTGTTCTAGAATTACATGGTAAGCCTATCATGAATTCCATGGATATTCTTTCCCACATCAACTTTTCCACATCAATGGGTTAGGTTAAACCCTATGGATCACGGTTCATAACATTCACTTACTCATAAGTAATGCATTGAGAGAAAAACTTTGCAACTCCATTATTCATTACTAGAAAACAAAATAGACTTCAGAGGTCTTGGAAAATATTTTACACACCTAGATGCACCACAAAAGGAGACGTATGGAACTCTCTCAAAACCTCATTTCGAAACATCAGTGGTACCATTGTGCACCCTCTAAAAAGAAATTCATTATTATAACTATTAAAAATCCATCAGGATCTTGTCCAATGGATATTTGATCACGTAGGGTCTCAGAATAGACATCTCCAAGCTCCACTTCCCTAACTCAATCCAAGTTCATAGGGGTAACAACCTTCTATTGGAGGTAAGCTATGACATATCCATCTAAAAAGGATATCTGCATTGGATAAAACTGCTTTAAAACTTTTTTAAAAACTAAAAACCCATGTTACCGCCAAAACTCATTCATGTCCTTAGTTGGCTCCCAAACTAACACTACCTCATCTGTGGCACGGTCAACTACAACACCATCTACCGAGATAATGTGTCCTAGAAAGTGCACCACTTATATTATGAATGGAAACTTCAACATATTACTATAAATCTAGTGCTCTGAGAGTATGTCTAGAATCATCCTCAGGTGTCTCATGTGATCCTCCTTAGATTCCAAGTACACAAGGATAACATCGATGAAGTCTACCATGAACCTATCTAAGAAGGGATGAAAAATCCTGTTCATGAGTCCCATCAACACTACTAGGGTGTCCGTCATGCAAAAGGACACTACCAAGTAATCATAGTTATTTTAGTGACATCTAAATGTAATATTCTATATATCATCATCCTTTACTCATAGATAGTGATATCTTGATATGAGGTCAATCATTGAGAACCATCAAGCCCCTCTCAGTTGACTAGAGAGGTCATCGATTCTTGATAGTGGATACTTAATCTTTATGGTTACCTGTTATAATTGTTTATAGTACAAACATAACATCAATCCCCCAACTAACTCACTGGAAAACAAATCCTATCTCCCTAGAGTGAAACACTAGGTCTAACAAATCCCTTCCTCGGTAAATCCTCCAACTACACCCATAGATTGAAAAGCTCTGCCGGAGTCATCTGATATGTTGGCTTAGATATCGATATCATACTAAGGTGTAGAATAATATAGATGTCTATGTCTTGGTGGGGATAAAGAACTGGAACATCCTCAGGGAAAACATCCTCATACTCTACCATAATTTCATGAAATTTAGACTGATATCATTCACTTTACCAAGGGTTAGGCTAGGTGTCTGATGAGTAATCAGATACACCCTCCTATAAGTTAGTCAATCCTACTCTTCCTAGATTTACATTGCACTAAAAAAGAAAAAATATATTCTATCACTGTGGAAAACCATACTCATCTCCTAAAATAGTCATTCTTATTATTAATTATTTATAAATAGTCCATTCTTTGAATGATGTCGTAATGCCTCGATTCCACTACTAAGAGATCATGACCGAAACTCTCCCCTCTATGAGTTAGATCACACTATCATAACCAGTGAATGATCCTTGAGTCTCCTCCATTATGAGTCTCCAATCATAAGGGGTGAGTTAATTGATCAACTAGAATCTCCATGTCTAGAACAAGATTTGTGGTATGGAAGTAATGACTAGAACCATTTCCTATAAAAACTAATGAAAAGTTAGAAAATACATAGATCATTACTCATATCATCCCTGAACCCTCAGGGTCATAGGTGTCCATAGCTTTTAGCCGGAATCATTTCTTCCCACCTTCTCCCTGGGCCTAACATGTACCACCTAGGGATGGTGGTGGTAATAGGCCGAACATCCAACCACCTCATACTACTCTGCCAGCCCCTCTCACACATCTGTTTCCCTACAGACCACCATACTCCAGCCTTTTTCTCTGTCTCAGCAGTCAGTCGACTGTGTCCTGATTAGTAGTAACATGGTTTGTGTAATTTCATTCTATATTTACCTAAACATCACAAGAGACACATTGTATGTACCTTGGATTATTTGAGACAACCTAAGATCCTTGCACCACTGACCCCGAGTCTTGGGATTTACTCATGAAGCGGTAGACCCACTTGGATCCCTATGACTACCTTTATCTACATGCTACCAATATCTAAGATAATAGGTTACCCATTCAAGGTCCCAATACTGGTGTCTACTCTTCTAGAAAACTTTCATCCAATAATTCTCACTCAGGTAATCTAGTAAAGGTTGAAATGATAAGAGAAACCACTGATGACCTGATTTCCTGGAACAATCCCTATAAAAAGATCAAAACCCTAAAGAAATAGAATCTTACCATATCAATGGAATAACATGAGAGATCAAAAAACCTCTCTGAATACTCTACCACAATCATAATACCTTATTGTAGATATGGAATCTCCTGTATGCGTACAGATCACAATGTTGCGGGATAGAACTCCTCTCTAAAATGACACATGAAGTATATTTAGGAGAGAGAATTCTCGTTGTGTGATTAGGTCACCAAGTTCCACCATCACCCCATAGAGTATTGAATAATACTTTCAACATGACATCGATCTAATTGGTAGGCGTCCTCACAAGGAGGAAAATTGGAGTGACTGCTTCTAGCCAATCCTTAGCCACCTGGGGGATTAGCTCACCCCGAAACCTGGGAGGTCACTGCCAATGAAACATTTCAACACACTCATCCTGTAATAATACTAATCTAGTAGTGATGGTTATACATATATCTCAACAGGTGGTGGTATAACTGGTGAACCACATGAAGGTGCTATCTCTGATAAAACCCCTTTATTGATGTCTCGTCACTAGGCGGATCATCCTCATGACCACATAGTATAATCCTAACTTACTATCAATGTGGAGGCATCCTGAAATAAAACAAAATGTACCATGGTCATTGAGTATATCTAGAGATCTATCTCAACATGGATATGGTAAATGCTACCATTCTTATATGATGTGTAATTCCCCAACCCCCGAAGCTTAGAGCCAGTTCATTAATACATTACATTGGAAAGATTACAAGGAATCAAATCCCAAAGGACCATTCAGTTTTGTTATCTTCGAAATATATATTTCATACATGATACCCATAATACATTGGGAGATATGAAATACAAACACGATACATAATAAAATGAAATAAATTGTGTCCTTGAATGCTTATTCAATGATATCTTCTTCATAACCTGGGGAAAGGATGCATAATAAGGGTGAGCTCAAATTTTCATTAATGGTAAGTAAAGAGGAATAAATAATGAATGAATATTAATAAAATAACATGGAAAAGTAAATAACCAATAACACATACCATTCAATTAACTAAATAAATAGATTCTAATATGGAAAGGTAAGAAGATGAAACTCAAGCTATCTAAATCAATAAACCAATAATTTATTGTATCCATAGATATGTCGATAAAAAATCTGATGGATGAATAATAATTGAATATAAATGAGGAAAATGAAAAATTACTGATATCTATAATATACCAATAAGGATTCATTCCAAATATCTAATACAATCAATGCTTCGTACCAAGAGACGAATAATTTCAAGGCTTCATGCCAAGAATCAAATTTGGTCAATGATTTTTCCATGAATCTAATAATATCTAGTCATAATTCAAATAATGTAATACTTTCAAGGATTATTTCTAAGAATCAAACACTTTCATGGATTTGTGACATGAATCTAATATTTCCAAGGCTTCAGGACAATAATCTAAAACATTCAAGGATTCATGACATGAATCTAATACTATCAAGGGTTTGTTCCATGAATCTAATATTATAAATGATTCATTACAAGAATATAATACTTTCAAGGATTCATTCCAATAATCTAATACTTTTAAGTCTTCATGAAAAAAATCTATAATTTTTATTTTGAACATCGTATGAAAAATGGTATATAGTTTAGGGAATAATCATATACATGAAAAAATGAAATGGATATTTATGTAAATTTAGAACTAAAAATTAATAAAATAAATTTATTGTTTCAATATGATGTTAACAATAACAAAATTAAGTGAGATTACAAAGATACCCATTAATAACATTCTTAAGGAGAATAATATTTAAACATTCCAAAGTGTCTCATACCACTATGAAACATTTGAATCATAATCTCCAAAATGGAATGACATGAAAAATAGATTATCATGAGAACAATAGTATTCATGATATACCATAAAAAAGGTAGTATATATACCCAATAAAAGTGAATCAATGCATATTAACAAATTATTCTCAATTAATGTAAATTGTGATGAAATTCCCTTACTACATGAGTATATATTGAGTAAAGGGTTCTATGAAAGAGTCACATAAATTGAAAAAATTAATATCATGAAATAAATGTAAATAATGATATAATATATCAAAATGGTTAGTATTTATATCATACAAAATAATTATGTAGAGAATATTACAATAATCTCACAGATTAAAAAAGTGAGATGGAAATCCCTTACTAATGTAGTAACAAATGAATTGGAAAACCGAATGTTAATAAATCTTAAAGAAAAATTTTAAAAACCATTTGTATTATATAATTAATGATATTATATGTTAATGTGTTTTAATTTACACCATATATAATAAATTAGGTGAACAACAATTAAGTTCGTCTCAGAGAATAAAAATGAGACAAGAATCTCTTACGTTAACATTAATTTTGTTTTTTAGTATTTATCCTTATGTATAGTGGTTTAAAATATGTTGCTAACTTATACTAGAACTATAATAATGTTTATAATATCATATACTAACTTATTACAATATTTTATTACCCTTTTGTTAACACTCTTTAATTATTATAACTATTTCGGGAGTTAATTTCCTGGTTTTCTTAAGCATGTTTGGACTTGTTACTTGTTTCTCTTATTTATTAGATCATGATTTCATAATATAAATAATTTAAAACATGAATAAATTTTATTATATATTCTGTACATATTTATATATAATAGTTTATAATATTTATATATTATAAATTAAGTGCACTGTTCATGGAGATGGTAGGCCGTACGTACACATGAATGCTACATCATTTCATTATTGTATTAAATAATGAAAAATAAATGATACATATGTATATTATAATTCAAGTATCATATCTATGTTATATATTTTATATAGTTATATTAAAAAAATCCTTTATTTGTTCCCTGTATGGATTGAACGAGCCATATGGATTCGAAGGGGAAATAGTCGACACATCCTCAAATGAAATTATCATATATACACAACTTGTAAAGCATAAAATTATGTACTAAATAAAAATTACATAAGAATATAGACATTATAAATATAATTTATATCATATGTAAATATAGTTTTCATTATAATGGCCACCATGGGAGGTTGTAAATGAGAATTGAACAATCATCATTTCGTGTGGTAGTAGTTTGTCATACACAGAAACTATATGTTCGTTACCCATTAGATGAGGATGTGTGTAATTTTAGGTATAAAACATAGCATAAAAACAACATATTATATTTTTTATTCTCATGTTTTTATTTAATCATAGATTAAGAATATTATAGGGAGTGGAGAACGGAAATGAAACTAAAAAGTTTGTGAGAATGTGTTACCACTTAATCGGGTAACCTCATTTGGTTTATTCCAAAATCATTCATGGATTTCTTTTTTAAAAAGGTGGGGGGGGGGGATAAGTCTAGGTTTGGGATGTTTTGAGAGTATTTTGATAGAGTTTGGATGATCCAATTTGGCTTTAGAGGCTTGAGGAAGGGGTAGAGTGATTGCTTTTTTATAGTGGAGGGGGTGTGGCAGTTATGTAAATACCAAAAGGTATTCATTAATGGGTAGTCTACCTTAACTAAAGTGACTAAAAAATGAAAAAAATAGAGTAAATGGAAATCATAGTATATTAAATCCTTCACCACATAAAAATATATTCATTTTAAAAATTTGGTTCCTTATCTTCTAAGATTCCCCAATTTTATCATTCTGATTTTTTATTAAATCATTTTGTTATCGAATCTATTTATTTTAACCATTAAGAATAAAATAAATGTGAGATTTATTAGAATATATATATCTCATTAATTATTAATATTATAACTAATTTATAAAAAAACTCCCATGTGTTTTGAATATTAATTTTAAAACAAGCGCATGTGATGTGCTAAAACATTGATTAAACCCGAACCATAAAACAACATTTTACAATATATTAGTCAATAGGTTAATTATAAAAGAATAAAAATTCAATTAATATACCATATTTAATATTTATAAACACTTAAAAAATCACATTTCAGAATATCTGATTTTTATTAATTTTAAATAAATTAATATATTTTCATTTATTGTAAAAGAACAATAATGTATATTTTAACATTATTATTTAATGTTAAATTTAAAATATTAATATAATATTGGAATTCAAATATATTATTTTTACATTTCTATAACATAATATATTAATTTAAAAAACAAATACACTAATTCAATCAATTAACTTCACTTTTAATATTTATAGTATCATTTATTTTAGTTCATTATTAACTAAATAATCACAACATTATCTTTTTATTCATTTTAAGGAAGTAAACCATATATAAAAATTATTTATAAATTATTATGATAAAAATAACCAATATATATGATAAAAGGATACATATATCAAAAAATATGATGTTTTTACATATCTCAATGTTTTAAAAATGTTACAGGTAAGGGAAGTTATTTTTTTTGTCTTTTTCCTTACTTAACATTTTAATTAGGGAACATCCATTTAATAATATCCCTATAATTCATATATTTTGATATATGTCGGGATATGTTCGAATTATTGGCATCCAATGGATATTTTACAAGTGTCTAGGTCATTTTGGTCTTTAATATTAAGATTTAGTCTCTTATAATGCTTAATTTTACCGTAATCACCATAATTAATTATAATCACTTTAACTTATATTTTTGTTCAAAAATTAAGTTTATATTATTATACAAAAAACATCATACTTTTTATATTATTTTATTTCATACTTTCAAAATTAAAATCCTAGTAGTATGAAAATTATGACTAATGTTAATCCCGTAGACAGTGCGAAATAACGAGTTTTAAAAGTAGAAAATGTTCAACAATTTGATAAGTTATTATATTCAATTTCGATGTGAGATTTATTCTAATGAAAATAGTTTTATATATAAATGTATAAATGATATTATTTTACTCTCTAAGAAATCTGAAATATAATTTATAATTAATTACGCTTTAAACATAAATGTTATTTTTAGCTAAGTAGGAGTAATTTTCAGTATTAATCAAAAAAAGAAGTTTCACAGAAAAATACCAAAAAATCACACTAAGATAATTTTTACATTATTAATTCAATAATTATTTTTATTAAAATAAAATGTATAAAAGTGTCAAAATTTTGTTTTAAAATAGGTTCACCAATAAAAGGCAGTTAAACACGTTCTTGCGTGTAACTCAAGCTAATTGAGTGTTGTGTAGCGTATGTTTAACTTTTTGTATAAATCATGACAAAAAAATTATATTTATTATGAAAGGAAAATATTTTAATGTGTTGGGGTGTCACATGATGCATGAACCATTGTATGGATACATGAGCTTCCTTAACAACTCTGGAATCCCTATCCTAAAAGTTGAACTCAAAACAATTAACACCATTGCCCCAAACCAATATCATTGACCCCCTGTCATAATGTAGAACCGACCACTTTGATACCACACTACCATAACACTTCCCAGAGGGGCCCAACCCATGACTACCCCAAGACCACCTCCCATAGGCCAGGGGCTGGCTACTAGTACCGATTAAACATGTTCCACAAATGGGAATCATTATCCTAATGTACATGTTCATGTGCACTCATCCTCATGACTATAATGCAATAATTTAAAAAAAATGAAAAAAATCATGAATAAATCTATGATCCCACAAAATAGTACAACAGTAAAGTACTGAAAACATATAAGGGTCCAAAGACAAGGCCAAAAAAACTGAAAAGTGTCTAACCTACTACAAGGGCAATGACTAAGTCAATAGTATGCTCCTGGTAAACACAAGGCATATAAATCTCTATATATTCTCCACCCACTCCCTATCCTACTAGGACACCGTCAAAAGGTTCGTCATTTTCACATGACACAACATGTGCCTACAAAGTCCATGCATGGCTGTGTGCAATAATACTCAATAAAAAACCCCTAAAACACTTAAAAAAAGAACAAATTATGGTAAGATAAATACCAGATTTAACAATCATGTTAGAATAGGGAACAAACCTAGATATACTCAGGAGAGAGATCATTCCATCGGGTGGTTATAACCAACTATGAGCCACCATATTCTTCTAGAAGAAACACTTGTTTTGGGTGAACTCGCTCGACAAATCCTTTCTATCACCAGAGACACTAAATAAAGGGATCTAGCTCATCATGCCCCACCCAATGAGAATGTATTGGTTTAAGAATAATTTTATACATAGATAGAGTGTCATGCCCAGAACCATAGAGGGAAACCATGAATCCAATATGGATGAACCCACTACATAGGGGATCATATTCTAATGATTCCACAAACCCTACCAATACAACCTACTATAAGGAATATTATCACCCTACATTGGGATGTTATGCTAATTCCACAAACTACAGCCTGGGTTGATAGAGGATCGCACTCCAGTATCACTGAGGTACAACAAGACTCTATCTAAGACTCAGCCTCTAGAGGGGATCACAATCCAGTGACACAAAGGTAATGCTACATTGTAGCTTTGGGGAAAGGAAAATGGAAATGAAATCAACATATAATGGTCTAAACTAAGAAAAAAAGAGCCTTAATAACTCATGAAGGGAGTACACTACATGAACCAAGGGGTACACAATGTTTCAATATATCCTAAGTCATACCCATGTGGAAGAGCCTCACACGACTTGTAGTCTTCAAATACATGATTTTTAGAAGAGGATACACGATGTGTAGAGTCACACGGTACCCTATTCATGTAGCCTAGATATGTATAAGTCTTTGTACATGAAGTGTCTATGCCCTTGTTCTCCAATTTGTGTCTGTGTACTTCTGAAGTACACGATGAGTCAACTGGGGAGGGTCACACCTCTTGTGATAGAGGACAAAAGTTGTGTGATACTTAACATTGGTGGTAACCCTAACACTATATCTACATGGTCCCACAAGGAGTGTAATATTAAAATACATGTTGTGTAGATTGGGATTTTTCCAATCCTTTTGGGATCTCTTCTACGTCAATCTATGCGCCCCCAGAACCTTTGATCTGGATGGAACCTACAAATTGGGGTTTATCAATGCCTCTAGTTTTCCGATTTATATATTTTAGGTTCAAATAAACATCAAAATCACTAACATCAATCCATACATTACTGTTCATAAAAAATGGGATGAACACATACCACAAATCTATTATGATTCCATCTCACACTTTGGTCATGTCACCTATAAGGATCCTCACCAACGGTATCAATCTGTTGCACCAATGAATGGTCACACAATGATCTAATATTGAGTATTCATTGTAAATTAGGCCAAAAGGATGTTCCCACAATGAAATTTCTAAGAACAGAGGGAGAGTTCCACAAAACATAAAAGTGAATAATTAACCTCACATGTTGTTCATTTGGCCTCGATTCCTTATTGCAGAAAGGATGAATGAAGAGGGATAAATCAACAAACCAAAAACTATTCCATGAAATTGGAATTTATTGATGATGCACATATCAAATCATGTTTGTTGAATTGATCTTCATTAATCTAGGGTTAAGAATGTGATGAAAATTAAGAGACAAAACATCCCACCTAGAGTTTGGTTCAATCACTGATGAGAAATAGATACGTTGTCATTGTTGGAGAGATCCTCCAACTCCACTAGTGTGGACATCCATGATCTATTCTTGATACGTTGTCATCCTTCCAGAATTATTTCCTCCAACAGCATATAGGCCTCCAATGATTAGCATCAAAACATGAGATTATTTCCATAGTTGTATATTTAAAAAGAAGTATGTCACCACACTGAACAAACTAAAATAAATTCTTAATTTAATTTAATTTATTAATTTTGTGTCCATGACAAATTTTTTACAAATTTCATGTGCCGAAATATGTTAAGCTGAGGCTAGGGTAAAACTGCCTTTTTGAACTCAACGGTGCCCATAGGATTCTAATCCGAACACCCTTCTAGGAGTTATTACATATTTTTTGGATAACTTCATGCATGTTTTATTTAATATATTTCAAAACATTTATTGTGATCACATTGGGGATCAGAATCGCACGCAGTCTCAGTGACTATTCTAAAAAATAATCCACATAATATATCAAAATAATACATGGAAAATATGAAATGTTATACAATTGAATTCATCTTATATTATGGTCAAAATGAGTTTTTATTAAGTTTTCCATAATGTGATCAATTTAGCAAAAAAATGTTCAAAAATGAATATATAGATTGTTTCTTATTAATTTGTTAAGGTATTCCCTGCTTCCACTCATATTGAATGTTTATTTATTTCAAAAAACATAGTTTCACTGATTTCATAAAACCAATATTTCATATGGTAAAAGATTAAATAATTATTGTGATGTTGATTCATCATTTTTTTGGCTTGGTACATCAATATTTTTATTCAAAAGCCTGTGATGTGTTTTTTGAATTAGTTATTGATTGACATGTGAATGTTTTTATGGTGTTGCTATAAGGATTGAGTCCATCTCAATGGGAGCTTGTGTAGAGTCATCATCTTCAATTACATTGTATTAGGAGCATCTATGAGCTCAAATTGAGGTTATAGACCCAATTCGTTGGGGGTGGGAAGAGATATATCAACAAAAACTTTAGTAGGGGGATGAGATGCGATGATGGAAGGAGAAAAAACATGATAAAATGATGGAGTATATATGATGGTTGGGTCAGGGTATGGGGATGAAATTCCCTCCCCCTCCTCTTCCAAATTTCCCTCTCTCTCCCCATCAAGAATACCCTCCACCTCTATAATGATTGATACATTATGAATCCTTTTATTATGTTAATATTTGAGTAAAAATATTTTGTATGAAATTTTATTTGTTTTAGAATTTTATATTTTATATATTATTTTTTAAATTACATTTATGTTTTTATATTTTAATTTTTTTTATTTTCACCTTTTTATTATTTTTAAACCTATCAGAGACTTGACTATAACCCATCACAATTACTTATTTGTGATGTGTCTTGTGGTCCATGAAAATTACTTATTTACAATGGGTCTCATGGTTAGTCACAAATAGTTCATTAAATAAACCAAAGAAAACTATTTGTGATGGGATGCCCTCCTATCACAAAATATTGTTTTTGATATGACCCATCATAAAAGCAACATTTTTTATGCATTTTTCAGCAATGGGAAACTTGTGATGTGTCCCCGTTGAAAATAGCCCATCAAAAAACACCATTTTCTAATTGTTCCCTAACCCCTAATTTTATAATAATTATTTACGATGCAAATTATTCAAGAAATAGTTCAACAAAGATATATGAAATTGCTTAAAAATGTTATCAAGATAATTGCATTCCTCCACCCAATCCTCATTCTTGAGTAATCTAATTATAGTATATTCTTTAATATGAATGTATTGTTCATCTATCTATAATAACCAAAACCTGATCTCTTTTCCATGCATATTCTGTAAAAAATATCTTACATTTCACACCACTTTATGAAATAGTTCCATACTACTAGACACCACCGTAGGACAAATTTCCACCCCCAGCCCACCCCAATCCTCCAACCGTGCTTGTGTGCCCTATAAATTCCCTAATCGCGCGCCCACTCCCTCACCCTCTTCCACCTATTATCGCCATCGATCCGTAATCCCACATGTCGCTGATCACTGCTACCTCCAATATGTAGATCCAGATTCCCATTATTGGCTCCCCCTTCCTCCCCCTCTATAGACCTCTCCCTACCCATCCCCAACTCCCCATCATCTAGCCTCCACCTCCCCTCCTCCGATCCTGACGCTGAATTTTCCATAGCTCCCCTTAGAGGTGGATTCTTATTCTTATTGTTTCACTTTATTCTGTAAATTAAACTACACTTTGTATGTTGTTTATTGACTTATTTTCATCCATTTTTATATGTTTTACAATTTCTAATTAATTTTAATAAGGATTAAAATACTATGTGTCAATATGAAAGATTTTTATATATACTTTACTGTATTCTAACTCAATTAGTGCATATTTTAGGCCATGATCACCATATAAAGTTTTTGTTGTGCAATGTGATGTGATAGGGGACTATTTTATCTTCTTTATTTCATGAAATTTTTATGTTAATTAGCTAGGAGAGTGGTAACAACATGTATTCCTGTATATAAATGTTTTTGAATAATATTTGGTTGGTGTCTAAGATGTTATGGAATCAAGTATATTTCTTCTATATTTCTTGGTCGTTTGACTTTGGTGTAATCTATGTGTAATTATCATGGCTCAGTGTTGTTCGACTTTGTTGAGGTAGGGGACTTATAACATTCATTATTCTATAATTAATTATTTTGATATGTTTTGGTAATTATCTAAGTCCCCCAATTGATCCTTAAATACTTCGTTTGTTAGCCCCTTTAATTGAATTACTGAAACTATCACCATTATTCCTCAATTGAAAAACCCATTTTCCTAAATTCTCGGTGTTTCTAATATTATCTTGATTAAAAAATTCCCTATTGTTCAATTAAAGTAATGCATTATACATATGAAACCTTCGATAACCCACATGCACCGTGATTCCTTCTGAGATGGTACATACAACACTATTTCCATAGGTTTGGTGTTATGAAAATATGTTCTAGGGGAAGGGTTTCTCTAACCTTGTGCCTTTATTTCAATAACTCCATATTTGAACCTAATGTTGGATAGATATTTTCTTGAGCTATGGGTTTCTATTTTCATATTCATTCACTCTTCACCCGGGACCAGTGTGGTGGAGATTTTATCCTGGGGGAAGGGGATGGTTGTGTGGTTTCTTTTTGTGCGATTTCTTTCTTTATCATGCTATTTCCTTGATTTTTTTAATTTTATACTAAGGCACAATATTTTCTTCATTTGGTTTCTATGGAAAATAATATGTAAGTGTTTTATAAATGGTTGTGAAATTGTTATAGTAGGTGGACAAGTTGGATAACCATATTTATTTTCACCAAATAAGCTTGCTGAATTATTCTAGTATATTACTACTTTGTTATATATAATTGGAAAGAATAAATATGAAATATTGGAAAAAGGGATGACCGAGTTACCTGGAATTAATGTTAATAATGAATAAATTTATGTTATTTAATGTTTTTATAATTTTTTTGTTTCTAAAATAATTGTTAGCTACCTCCTTGAAGGATGATGTCTAGTGGAAATGTATTTTGAGATTAGAGGATTGAGATCCATTCTATGTCCATATGACTTTGTATGGTGTGTTATGTGACTATTTCTTCTCTTTTTTTCCCATTCATCCATTTTTATAATCTTATCACATTTTTAAATGATTTTAGTGTTTGTACCCTTCATTATGTGGTTTTTAATTTATGTATTTGTGTTTAATTTTTTATATCCATTATATGTTCTTGAACCACCATTAATAGAGATCTAATCTATGTTTCATAGTTTATGGAGAATTCCAGAAATTTTCATAGGGACCACCTATGGAAATGTGACAAAAAATTAATCAATGTCTTGGTAATTATGATTTTGATGGGATGATATCATGATGTTTCATTTCAAGGAAGATCAATAATGGAAACTATATGCTTAGGTTATTAGTTTTTGATGTTAAATATATGTTTTTATATTTTTATTTTTTTTGTTTTGTTTACATAATTACATTATTCTGATGTTTCTTATTACCGGTTGACACATTTACATATTTGTTTTCAAAATTCCTATATTAGTTCCCCGTTGACAATTTTATCTATTGAATCCTCCCTATTCATTATTATTACCCTAATGAAATATAACCTAATGAAAAAATACATAAACTAGTTATGGAAAACATTATTTTTAGATAATTGAAGAGAATATTGGTCATCCCAATAAATAGTGAAATATGAAAACCCTTGATCTCACACTGCATTTTTAAGCTATAAAGCTTACTTAAAATATTTAGCTAACTCTATACATTTAGCTTTTCATTTAGATAATTGAACTAAAAATTTCATGATATATTTCAGAGTTTTTAATCCTACACATCCCATAAAAACAAACCATATCATCAATATCATAATGTCTATATTTTTAATAGTCAAAATATGTAAACTACCGAATATTAACATTTGAACATTTACCAAAATTAAAAAATATTATTTATTTCATAAATATATTTTTCCTAAGCAACATCAAATCATTCCAATGGGATTTTCTAGGATTTTCCATAAGCTTACTCACCTTATCCAATTAAATATTTACAGATCATGAGAGAGAAGGTTCAAGGTGGTCTAAAATTGTGAATCCCAAAAGCATCATTGAAAACCACATCATTACAATCGGCCATACAGATTTGATATTAGTGAAAACACAAAAATGGTCCACCAAGATACCTTTGGAAACCAAGATATCTACTTCTTTGTTTTCCCTTAAGAGACCCGCATTTTCTAATATGATAAATCATAAAATAGTGTGAAGTCATCTCCCCATTATAGAAGTTGGTGAGAATGATAAAATATTTCCCATCCTCAGAAATAAAATTATAATATATCTAGGAAAACAAAATCCCTTTCAATATCACCCTCACATCATTAAGTAGATAATTTTATGCACTCCAGAGGAGTTATTCTTCCTTCCAGTATCTTTTCTTATATTTTCATGTGTTATTGTTTCCGGAAACCTCATTATAACAGGTTTAGAAAACTAAGGTAAATATTCCACCAATTAATATAAATTTTGAATACTAAATTTATTAAATATACATTCTTTTATCTTTTCTTACAATGTTAGATATTGATTTTTCAAGTTTTATTATGTATTTTTAATTTTTGAAACGAATATTATACTACTACAAATATCAAATTTACATATATGATAGTTTTTGTTGAATAAGACATATGTTATTATTTAGGGGTCTATTTGGTTGGTCCTATAATTCTAAAATTCGTTATTTAATTTTTTTAAAGATTATTTACAATAGATTTGGATATCTTGATGGTTATAAATCCAAAAATATGACATGTCATTGAATCTTCAAGGTGTTTGGTTCTTTTAATTACTCATAACAGATTGTAAGTATATTTTTTTTGAACCATTTTTCATTGTTTTATTTATATTTTCTATAAATGATTGAATTTATGTTAATATTTATTCTTTAAATATTTTTAGGAGAGAATAGTCTTGAACATGTTGTAAGTAAAGGGCATAAATAGATTTTATTGAATCAAAAAACAACCGTATTTCTGTATCATTTCTCTATATTTTAGTTGATAAGTTAAATTCCAAAAAAATGTTTATTTAAACTTGTATTTTTACCTATAGGTCACTCTCAGATTATCCATTTGTTACATCAAGGGTTTTAATATTCTTCTTGACTAAAACTATGAAGATATGGTACTTATCACTTCCTATAACTCTTGATTTTGTTTATTCTCCTATTATTTGATGGGTTATATATATAAAATATGTATAAAGTTTATTAAATAATTTTCTAATGAATATATGCTTTATATCTTGTTTAACACCATAAATGGAGAGTTTCACACTTGAAACTAGTTACGTAGGTAATTGATGACTATGTTTTTATTGTTGCATCTCTTATCTGATATAAATAAATGTTAGTGAAATGTGTTTTTTCTAGAAAAACTAATCATATAATTTATCATTTTTTGAGTATATAAGCAAGAATGTTTTTTGTAAAAATAATATTTTTATCTTATACTGACAATTGGGTGATAGTGTGTATGAAATGAAATCTTGATTTTACCCATTATGAATTTAAAATATTTATTGGGGAATAATATGAATTCATTAAACATATCACTTAGGTATAAATGTAGCTGTCGCTTACTCATTAAGTATGATATTACCTATGTATCAATTGTTTTGTACCACTGGTGATGAATGTTATTTTATTGGATCCTCTGTTGCTTGTTTGGTTTATGGTTCTATGTTTATAGGCTTCTTAATTTCATTAAAGTGAATGGTCAAGATTTTTTTTCATGAATCTTTAATATTTTGATGCGTTTAGAGGCCAAAAAATCTATAAATATTAATATATCTACGTTCTTGTGACTCATAAGCATGGTATGTGGTGATATTTTTGGTTATATTTATGAATTGATATTGTTAGTGTTTTTTTGTTTGTAGATTAATTATTTATGAACATTTTTTTCTTGGAACCTCAGTTTCCTTCTTTATCATGCTATCTCTATTGTTTATTTAATTTTATACATAGAAACACTATTACATATATATGGTTATTATAGAAACTAAATTATAGGTGTACTTGAAAGGGTTGTGAAATTGTTATGGTAGGTGAAAAATTTGACTAAACTTATATATTTTCATCAAATACACCTGTGTAATTCTAATCATATGCTACTACATTGTTATAAATAATTTGAAGTAATAAATATGAAATATTGGAAAAGGGATGACCATGAAAAATTAAATTAATGTTATTCATGAATAAATTTCCATTATATAATTTTTGTATAATTTATTTTTTTCTAGAATAATTTGTCACTTGTCTCCATGAAGGATGATGTCTAGTGGTAATGTATTTTAATATTAGAGGATTGGCATTTAATCGTTATCCCTATGAATTTGGATGTTGTGTTATGTCACTATTTCTTAAATTATTATCCATTTTCCATTTTTTTGATCTTATTACTTGTTAATATGTGTTTGGTGTTAGTACCCCTCATTTTGTTAAGATAACTTCTAACTTATCCCTTCTTCTTCTCCGTACACTGCTTTAGGGAAGATCACCCAGAGTTTATAGATGTGAACATCTACCAAAGTATCGATACATGTGGGTCTACTATTTCTAGCAAAACTTGAATAATCATGTTCTAGATAGATGTAATATTAATCCTCTTTAATGCTCCTTAAAAAATATTTATTGTGAATTATTCTATAAAAAACAAACTCTTTATCTACCAAAATAAATTTATAACTTCTTTCCAATTGAATCAACTTGAATACCTTTTCTATCTTCACAGAAATCTCCTTTTTGCATTACTATCCTCTTCTAATCCTTGGAATACTATTATTAAAGATATTGTCTTTTTCCACCTTTCTTTGGTGTAAAACAATCATTAAAGAATAATACAGTTATCATCATTCTCTTCCTTATGTTCTCCTTTTACAGGAGAAAAAATACTAGATATGAGATTTATATTTCCATATAAATTTAATTAAGTAATTACCATAATTTTCACTCCATAATGATTCCACTTTTGATGATAAACCATTTTAAATATTAATATAAGAAGCACCCTCTATAGTTTGATATAGAGTCTTCCCTAGAATTACTTACATAAATACCCATCAACTCTTGATCTCTAAAATTATTTTTGTTCTCCTTGCATATAAATTCTTTGTGGTCTTTTATTATTGATCATTACATCTTGGTACTGATTTATCATTTAAACAACATAAAATTCATTATAACTCCATTTATATTTGCTATAATTATGTTTGAAATTTAAATAAAATGATATTTGGATCATTTAAGATTGGTTCAATAATTATCTGAATTGTTGAGGACTTCTCCATTTACTAACTCACAATCACCACAGCATAACCTCAATTGCAATTATATGTTCTGTACTTCTCCAGAAAAAATTCCCAGCCAAATACATTTATCTTGATAGCAAACCATGGTGGGGTTCCCCTTTGAGAGAAACACACATTGAAATGATTTTAACCATGGATGCTGGTTGTTTTCAATATTCTCATGATAAAAATATGATTCTTACCATGCCCATCCAAAGGCATTAGTGAGGGTTCCATGATGTGGGGGTCCTCCAACTTGCAGTTCAACTTATCTCATGCATGTACACCATGACCAACTCAATTCCATTGGTGGATTCCCATTTTATACTAGTAGACACCCAATATCAAAACACTGAGCTCCATAGTGCGGTCAATCCCGACCAAATATTTTAGCGTTAGCTTCAATGCATGAAACTCACCAAGACTAGATCCACTATTGAATTAGGGCTCATAATTGTTTTGGGAAATATCACAAACCACCATGGCTACTGGAATTAATTGGAACCACTTTTAAATGATTTGAACCATGGCCATTTGTAATTTTCAATATTCTCCTGGTAGAAAAAATGATTCTTACCATGACCATCAAAATGCCTTTAGTGAAGGAACCATCATATGGGGGTACTCCAACATGCAATCTAACTTATCTCATGCAATTACACCATGACCAGCTCTATGCCATTGTTGGATTCCCATTTCAGACTAGTAGACACCCAATACCAAAAAAATGAGCTCCATAGTATGGTTTATCCCAACCGATTATTTTAGCATTAGCTGCAATTCATGAAACTCAACCTGACCATATCCACTCCTGAATTAGGGATCACAATTTTTCATTGTAAATATCACAAACCACCACACCAATTAAAATGGTGTGGTGATCCTTTATTGATTTTTTTCTCGAGATCTTCCACAATCCTTTGACGAAGGATAAAATTAACTCTATGACCAATAAAGCTTCCAATGCTCGATGAAGAAACCTTATTTTGTGAGGTATACTCCTCTATCCTTTATTAATGTGTAGTAAAATTCCTACAATAGATTTACACATGTCATCCATTACATTTACACAACATAAGGAAACATGAAAATACCCTTACATAGCTTCCATATTATAGAGTTTCCTTTATATAACTTCTAGATTTCACATTTGTCCCTTACATAGGTCATACATTTGTTCATACATTACCTATTTATTCCAACACCCTTAAAATGAGATGACCCATATGAAAATGAACCATTACCTTATCATAATATTTTCAATGACATGGTGTAAGACCTGTGTGCATTGCAGCATCACGATGGTCATAGTATGATTTGGTTGGACTCCACCAACCTCCTTCCATTATCTACACATCCAGATGACCTACAAAATTCTGTCCTTTGTCCCTATGCCATCAATCAATACAAACCAACTTTTTATTTTGAAAAAATATAACACAACAACTTTCAAACACCACTTTGACCATCTCAAACATGTATAGTTAACAAAGAACATTGTGAGACCTTAAAAATATTTCCAAATCACCACTTCACATTATATAATAGATTCCATTAATTATAACATCCATTTTAGACATATAAAGACTTATATTTTCAGAAAATTCATTACCAACTCATAGAGTTTAAAAAGGTTGTTAAAAACTAAACATTCCATTTATGTATTTGTGTTTTAATTTTTTTATTCATTAAGTGATCATGAACCTTCATTAATGGATATCTAACCCACATTACCAGGTTATCATAGAATGATTTAAATTTTCATTGAGAATTTCTATGGACACATGAAAGTCATTTTTCCGCTGGCTTGATTATTTTGATTTTGATGGGATGATATCATGATGTTTCATTTGAGGGAAGATCATGAATGGAAACTGCATACTTTGGTCGCTAGTTTTTTATGTTATATATGTGGTTTTGATTTTTTATATTTTTATATTGTTATTAACCATGAAAATATGTAGTTAGTAATATTGTGATGTAAATATAATGGGAATATGGAATTACCTTGGAATTAATTTGATATTTTTAGTGGAATTAGGTAGGGTAATTGATGATTTTTTGTGGATGAATATGTATTTACCAAAAAAATATATGTGGATTAAGAATGTGTAGTTTCCAATGAAAATCTGAAATGGTATGTGGTATTTTATATGAAGAAGGATTAGAGGATGCATGTGATGAATCTATTGGATGGTTTTGAGGGAATTGGTGGAGGAGAACAAGCATCTGTGTAGAAAATCGAACAAGAATGTGAATCAGTATTTTCAGAGTAAAATTATGAATTATAAATATGGTAGGAAGGATTATGGATTGGAGGATGAAGGATTCTTGGTATGTGGAAACATATGTGTTAATGGCTGTGGTGGATTTCCTGGTAAGGAATGATATTTAATAAAATTATTGGTGCCCAAATAGATGGTAGATTCCACAACCGAATAAAGCTCCAAGATAAAATGAAGGATAAGTGTATGTGTCACCTTATCATTTGAACAAACTCCACCATCAGGTGTAAATATGCATGAGATATTATACTTATGGAATATCGAAAAATATTTTAGTGGAACTAAATCCTATTTAAATCCCCTTATTTAAAATGGGAAACATGTTCACACATTGACAATAAGTATTTATTAATTTTAGAGTCACATAAAAATCTTCCTAAGGGGTTGAAATTATGAAAAAAAACTACATATGAGGTGGGTGAGAGTAGTTACCATTTAGCCTACATTAAATGGAACAACATTGGATTTAAAGGTAATTTATTATACGATCACATTATTTTTTTATCATAGAATCCAGAATAAATATTTTATTATTGACATCAGACTCCCATAATGTCCAAATCCAATGGATCATCCCCTCAAAATACACCCCAATATTACAAAAAACATTCAATACAAAATATATTATCATATATAAGGTTCTCAGATCCTTAATAAATGTAATTGTGGATAAGATTGTGATTTTATACAATGATAGGAATACATGACACCAAGGTAAACATAAATAGGCTGATCCTTTTGATCGAACATAAAAATATGTATAAATGATCTACTATGAGAGTACATTCTTCCCTTGAAAATAGGTAAAAGTGTTGATTGTGTGTCCCAGATAAGAAATACCTATAGTATAGACTGGTTATAGTAAATTTAGCATCAAAGAACATGAACTTCTTTCACTCCCTTACTTTTCATTCAAGTACATGATATCATTATTGCTCCCACATATTAGAAGAGCCCTAGCATACTGTACTACAATGACATGAGAATATATCAATACATTAATTTATCCTTCTATGAAGTAATCTCATATAAACCCACAAACATTCATGTATGGGATTAATTATGTTGAATATCGGAAGTAATGTGATTAAAAGATAATCTATTGACCCTGAAATCCATATCCTTCCTCTAGAGAAGGAACATACCACTAGAGTGACCATTTCAGGAAACCAATATTCACCCATGGAAAAACAAATCCATAAAACTAGACATTTCATTAATATAAAATATGTTATTAGTCAAAAAAACCTATCAAGTACACTTTCACATTTTGATGTTGGGATGTCTATACTATAGTGGGTTTCCAAGCCCATGATGGTACATGCCTAACATTTTCATTGGGATGAGAGGGTCTAGATCACCCTGGCCTATTCTTCTATATAATCAATAATGGATCCATAACCCACTATTTTACACCATATAGAGTATAAATAAATATCATTTTGAGCCACTATAATTCATTTATACTAGTTGGGTTCCATTATAGAAATATCTATACTGAGACCCCCTCGACCTATCATCCTCTATATCTTATACCTTTTTAGACTATCCATCAAAGTTTCATTTAGATTCAAACCTGACATAGAGGAGAGAAAATGATGTTCAAAACACAGACTGACCACCTAGTCAAGAGCGTCAGAACATATCATTTTTAGATTAGATGAAATTATTTGGTTTCCCTCAATAGTTGTAGGAAAGCATGTCATAGTGTTGGTGATCACTGTGAGAAATTTAACATGGTCATCAAACGGTCTTCCCGAAACCACTAGAAAAAAATTTAAGAAGATGAAATCTCTAAATCCTTTGGAAACGTATGAATTTTTTGTTCTATAAAATAATTTGATAGTCCCACCATAATTAATTTATTTTTATTAGGAACATAATTCATGCATACATTTATATTGAGTTTATCTGTATCCCTTTGTCTCTTTGCATTGTTTACAAAAAACATCCAATGGTTTTTCCCAAATCCATGGAACATACTACATGAAAATATTAATCTCTCCATCCAAAAATTTAGGGACCCAATATTTCTCTATATAACTAATGCGTCCATAGAATAACCAAAAAATATGCCATTTTTCATATACAAATGAGATTAAATCATTTGAGTCTTCCAAAAAATTGAATGTTTCCCTCAGAAGTGGGTGTGATACGTTATACATAACCTTGATCTATACAAAGACAACCAAATAATGAGATCTAAGTGATCCCACTCCACATATTACCTAACAAAAACCCCAATATCGAACAAAATTCATTTCAATCCTTTATAAAATGGGATACCTAAAATTAAATCATAAAATAATGATTTGGATAAATTGATATTATAATCATACCCATCATCTATTAAATCCTCCATTAGAATGAGATAATTATAAAAAAGAGCATATTTTCCAAGGAAGTCATTTTAATTTATCATTTTCATTTATGAATTCAATGATCATATGTCTGTATCAAATTTTTCTTGTTGAAAAGTTATCCTCTAAATGCTACACAGATTGTATCTTATTTTCCAAGGATATTTTATTGATGGTATCATTAGCAATAAACCTATTATGGGATATTTATAGTGACCTATATATTTTACACATATTATTACGTGAATTTTAAATAAAAATATCCTACAATAATAATCCCAATGACCATGAGGCATAATGTCTCTGCATGATTAGGTTCATATTATGTCAAAAGAAACATAAATCATGGAATACTTATTTCGTTCTTCATAATGAGATTTTAAATGTACATGAGATAACCTAGGGGATAAATAAATAAATTTGTGAGCTAGCAAACCCATTATGTGAAAATCATGACTATGAAACATAACATGTGAGTTAAAGGTGTCACATTATATCATAAAAGAGAGGGATCGTGGGGAAATACATGGATGAGTAACATAAATAATGAGGTATAATAAGATCATGAATTCATAGAATATGTGGAAGAAACATATAATATGTTAAAAACATAAGTCAACGATAATTTCCTATACAGTATAACATTTTGAACAATGACCAAAATAGTTTAAGATTACCCCCTAATACCATACATGACACCTTAGGAGATTGATGCTTTACGCAATGCATTGAAGTACTATTCAGGTGAATCCATAATAACAATTTTTTGACATATGCGTTCCACATCATGAATTCAATCCTGAGGCATATCATAAGAATTACCCATGCAAATAAAAATGGTTGAATAATCTTGTTAAAAATCACAATGAATGTAAATTTCAGAATTAAGGCAGTTGAATAATAAAAATAATGCAAGTATTGACCCATAAATGAAATGTATAATAAGCTAGGTATATATGTAAGATACATATATATATATATAATTAAAAATAATTATATAACATTAAATGAAGGGATAATTTGTGTTAGAGAGAGAAATTTTATAACATAAAGGAAATGGTGGTTTGGAGGGATCACTTACCTTGAGCCTAATTTGTAATGTATGTTATTTATCTTCCTAAATAATGAATTTATGTTAATTATTTACTCCCTTAATAACCTATTTCATTATTAATATTACTTTTAATTTATTTTTCCATATTCCTTATTCAAATACATAACCAATTAATTTTATAGGAAACATAATAAAAATAAATGGTTTATATTTCCAAAACCACATCAATTAGTTGACTATATTAAAGTAGATTATTAATTAATAATACTAATAATAAAAATAATGAAATAATTATCATTTTTATTCTTAAATTTTATATTTTAAACTAACCATTAATTATGGTTATGATAAATGATCTAGGTTACTATCATCAAAATAGTATGTCATATTTACACATGAGTAACATTTCCATTTTTCGATGATCAAGATTAATAATATCATTAATAAAATATTACTTCTTTTAAACATCCTTCCATATACCATCCATGTGATTCAATAAAAAAAATAAATCACACCACTTCAAAAGGCGATAGTACTCCGTTCACACAAAGGACTTTACCATTTATTCAATGGAAGGTACGTTTAGAAATTATATGATATGTTTATTTTAATTTTTTTACTTTTATGTAATAAATATCATTTATCAAAATAATATTGATCCTACCATATATATAATGTATAAGTGAAAACTAAATCACTTCGCTTCACGTGGCGACAGTACACCTTACACTTGGTCGATGTTATCATATTCCCTAAGGAATGGAAATTAAGAATGTGTAGTTTATTTATAATAAAAGATCTATAATTATAGAATAAATAAAATATTAAAATATTAAAAACATTATTATTTCCATCCATGATAAGCAGTGATGAAAAGAAAATTACATCGATTGGCGTGGAAGTAGTCCTTTATAAATAAGACCAAGGATTATGTATCCTATTTGAGGGAGGAGAAGATGGGTGTAAGTCATTACATTAAAATACAACATATAATTTTATGTTACTTTGGATATTATGTTATCATTATTTAATATGATATAAATAATGTGAAATAATAAATAAAACAAAATATTTGTTTAAGGATAATACCTCTTCTTCAGACAAAATCTTTATATTTTCAACAAAATCCACACTATGTTATTTTTATTATCATATTATAATCATCTAGGATGATGGGAGATAATTAAGTAAATAATTTTTATAAGTATTTGAATATTAAATGTTTTTTTTGTAACTGAGGGGTGTGTGGGTTGCCTTTTATATGTAGAGGATTGGAGGCATCCATAATTTTTAAAAATAATAAAATAATGTAATGATTTTATCCGCCAAAGAGGACCCTAAATAGAACATTATTGGACCTTAGAAGATATAATGTCAAAATATTACCATGAAATTATAATTAGATTTGTTTTTGATCGTTTTTAATGCTTATATTGTTATTTTTAATCTCCTACAAACCCATTCTTACCTTAAATATGGTAAATATTTTTATTATTATTCTCACTATTCATAATGGTTAAAATTTAAGATGAACTTATTAGATAATAAAATTATGTTTATTCCAAATATTTAATTCATTTTTTTGACACTAAACTTAATTAAGTGGAAAAATTTAATTTAAATATAAACTTGCATATGCGAAAAAAAGGTTCTCAGGTAATGCCTTTTTTTAAGAAAATATAATCTCATATTATCTATATCACATTTAATGATAATTAAATGGTTTGAAATAATATATATATATATATATATGTAATATATGAATTTAATTTAAATAATTTTTTCAATAGGTGTTGTTTAAACTATTTAAATACGGGGAAACATTATGTACTTGATACCGGTTTTAGAATAAAAGTATTTTTTAACCCAATTTTTTTAATAAAATATATTATAAATATGATTTAATTATAATTAATTGTAATAAATAAAACTAAATAATAATTATTATAATTTGAAATAAAATTTAGAATAAATGGGGATTAGTTTTTAAAAAATAAATCAATATTTTAAAAAAATTATTTTCACTATTCATATAAAAATAAATATTTTCCCAAAAGACTATTTTTTTGTATGTTAATTTCTAAATTCATATTTCAAAAACCGTGTTTATTTTTTCTATAAAAATTTCAAGTCCTCAAAAAATTAATTATAGCATTTTTTCATTAATAAAATTTAAAAATATTTTTTAAAAAATGATTTTATTTAAAAAAATCAGAACATATTCCTTTATGTTTAAAAATAAATATATATTGGGTATTATCTTTATATATGTCTTAAAATAGTTAATCATATTCATAATTTCCATTTTAATAACTTGTTCATAATGGTTATATTTAATCAATAATAGTTCATTTCAGTTCGTTGTTGCATGCCTCATAAGCTTTTAAACATAGTTTTCTTTATTAAAAAAAAGGGTGTTTCATTATTCCCCCCCCATAAATAATTTTACAATTGAAATTATCTATTACATTATAATGTTAAAATAGGTGATGGTATTTATGATTTATCTCTACTTCTAGTTCCCATGATGATTATTTAAACTTATGGTTTCTCCACAACACTTTGACCAGGCGAGTTTTATTATTTCATAGACCTTTGTCTCTATGATCTAATATATTTACTGGATGATATTCATATGAAACGTATCTTCCCAATGGTATCACCAATAAATTCAAAACACGTAGGGGTTCTGGTATTTACTTTCTTAATTGGGATACATGGAACAAATTATGTACTATAGGTATGTTAGATGAGAGTGATAATTAGTATGCCACCACATTGATGAAATCAAGGATCTCATTGGGGAAGATGTATCTTGGAATAATCTTTAAATTTTTCCCAAACCTCATGATTATATTGCATGGGGATATATAGAGGAACAACTTATCTCTAACATCAAAATAATGGTATCACCAATGATTATATAAATTGAACATCTATCGAATTATCACGGATTTCATGTGATGCATAATGGTTTGAAACTTCTCTATCATGTCATGGAAAATAACATATCTGGTCATAATCCACTCTCCAACGTCATATCGGAATGTCCAAGTTTGACACTATATCCCATACAAATCCTAATATGTCTCTATATGAATTCTATGATGGAAGCTATTATAATATGAGAACATTATGAAGTAAAGGTGAAAATATCAACATACATGTAAATCAATTGAGAATGATCTTAGAATTTCTTCAAGAGTTTGGATGGTTCTTATAGACTGACCATCATCCAAAGGGTGATAAGAAATGCTGAAACATAGTTGTATACCCAACACTTTCTGAAGGCTTCCCCCAAACCATTAGGTAAACCTAAAATCTAAAATAGATAATATATATAGTGGAACATGATTCAATTTTAACACATCCAATATGTATATCATAGTGATTTGGTCAAGAGGGATATATTCCCTGATAGAAATGAAATGTGTCAACTTTTTAAAGTTATCTAATACCACATGAATGACATTATTACCAATTGTTATCCTATGGTGTCTTAGGATGAAATCCTTGATTATGTTTTCTTATTTCCATACCAGTATGGGAAATTGTAAAATTATACCCTTTCACTTATATCTTTAATCATAATTTCTAGTATACCAAGCATTGAGGCACAAATTCCAAAATCTCCCTCTTTATTTTAAATTTTTCTCTCCATATCTATATACATCATAGTGCCACCCATATTAATAGAGAAGGATAAGCTATAAAAATCATCCAGAAGGCCCCTCTCCATCTCTGATGATGATGGGACACATATCTAGGTTCCAAACCATATAATTACATCTTCTACAATGTTAAACACCAGAGTATTCACTAAATTTTTTCTATAGCACCTAATCATCATCCTAGTACTCATTGATCATCTCATGAATGTATTTCTAGACAATGATTTTTGAAAGGAAGGATGTAGATATGTTAACTAGTCATCATATTGTATTCCATCATGGTACTCATCTATAAGATAATAAGCCAAAAACATCTACAAAGAAACATGATCGACAAGAAAAGCTACTGTTTCACCCCCATAGAACTTCAAAACAGAGGAAAACCCTATGAATAACCAAAAACTAGAAACAAAAATAGGCACACACTCTCACATGTTGATAGTTTATAATATAAATATAATTTCACCTAATAGATATGCTAAAAAACTAATAATTTGGATAGTCTTAGGATAGGGTCGTTACCCTAGGTTTGACATTTTGTATGTATTATGAGTGTTTTTAATTTTTTCACAATCATAAATTGAAATAATTAATTATTTTAAAATGTTCATTCATGTGATTTCCATATTTTAAATAAAATGTGTAATTATCTGGAATGTTGATTATGGAAAATACTTCAAAACAAATCATTAGTCCTAAATTTCATCATTTCCCTCGGTGTTAAATTTTTTTGACTTTTTGAGTGAATTTAATTTTTATTCATGTTAGTAAATTAATTTAAATATATATTTAATTAATAAATTCATATGAAACATGTTTACTCATGTTTTTTACAAAACATAGCTCTGGTTTGAATAAAATTTGTGTCAGGATTCTCATGATGTCATGTTCTATTAAACATTAATGTTAGTTTATTTTAGGCTCATAGCCTAACCCTAGTCCATTCCATGTGTCTTTTGAAAAATTAAAAAATAGCCTCAACATATCCCATTTTGGCACATGATTTGAGTTACATATATTATAATATGCTAGAGTGAGGGAAGCTCTCTCAAGGTAGGTTTACCCCAAATATCTCATTCAGTTTCATGTAAAATGTTATTAATTGTGTTGATTAAATCATATAAGAATCTATTAGTTACCCTATTGATTTCAATTCATCAATTATTGTTAATTTCAATATTTGTAAAAAAAATTCAATATGTGGATAAATTTATTCCCAACTATGTTTATCTATGATGAAAAGTGTTCTAGATGTATATTTATTTCCCATAAATATCTCTCATACATATATTATATTTAGTTCACCATTATACATGTATTGGCTTTCCAATAACATGGGAAGTCATCGATGCTCATCCATCAAGATAATAAAATGGATCACCTTTATCCATAGTGAAGGAGCTAGAGAGTGGTGAGGGGAAATAGAAGGCTAGGTCACATAGCTTGGGAAAACACGAGTGAGGTGGGGAAATGATTTTGTGGATGTGAAACCAGATTTTGTGAATACATAATCTGATACACCTTCTTCCGAACTCTTTAGGGATTTGGTGAATTTTTATGAATTTATAAATTTTAAGATAATCATAATTCAAGTGATATAATGGGTCAAAATTTGACCAAAATAATGTATTTTTTTAATGTCATATATATATATGTTGTATTGTGATTTGTTTTTCAATTTCTACATTTTAAATCATATTTATAAAATAATAATTTTTTTGACTTTTTTAATTATTTTTTTATTAAAAACAAATTCATCCTTATAAAATTTAATTAATATTATTTCATGACAAGAAAAATAACGAAAATAAGAAGTAATTATGTTGGACCACTTGCATGTATGTTCATAAGTGCAGGGACAAGATATATTAAATAAAAAATTATTAATATTTTATAAAATATCATTTGATAAAAAAAATTATGTTTTTCTTGAAATTTAATTTCATATTTTTAATTAAGTTATAAAATTCGGTTAAATATAGTTATTAATTTTTTACATAATTATATATATTTGATTGTGTTGATTTTTTTAAAAAAATATATTTGGTGGAACATGGTAAATAAATGTAATAATACAAATTAAACAAATATAATAAATTATTATTTTCTTGGAGTTCATTTTAAATTTGTTATTATATTTTGAAGTATGTAATAAAACATTTTGGTGATTTAGGATTATGATCCATAAGTCATTTTTTATGTGTATGGATCAATCAAACCTCAATACAATGCATGTTGTGACTGGTATAGCTCCAAATGTGTATTTTTATTTTATGTTGGCATTAAATTTAATAAATAAAACAAGTTACATAATAAAAATTAAGAAAACACATTAGGATTGTATTGAAACTATAGGAAAATGATCTATAATTCATTTTTATGTGTATGAATTAACATCACCCTAATCTGATGCTTGTTATGAGCAATATGACTCAAAGTGTGTATTTTTATTTAAAATTGACCTTAACTTTTGTAAAAGGAACAAGTGTCAAACTGAGAACTGACAAAACACATTCATATCATTTTTATACTTGACAAAAATGATCTATAAGTCATTTTTCATGTGTTGTAATCAGTCACACCTCAATATGATGAATGATGTAACCTTTAAGACTCAATGTTCTTGTTTCTAGTTTTTATAACATTGTAATAAAAATAATGTCTGATATAATCATAACTAAGAAAAATCATTCAGATTATTTTCATACATTGGGAAAATGATCCATATTTAATTTTTGTGGTGTGTGAATCAACTTCACCATATTTAGAAGCACAATGTGATTTATATAACTAAAATTGTGTCTTTTTATTTAAAATTGTAATTCCTTTTTAGGGGTGTCCATGGGTTGGGTCGGGTGGGGTCAATTCGAGGCTGTTTTGGTCCTAACCCAACTAAAAAAACAGGCTAGGTCGGGTAGGGTCATGTGATTCATAATCAGTTGACCTGACCCAATCAAACTTATGGGGGTTGGGTTATGTGGTTCATGGACAAAGGACTGAACCCAACACAAACGGTTGTGGGTTTGGTCATATCGTGTTGGTTTAAGTGGGTTTTATGCATCAGATATGACCCAACAATATGGATATAGTCCCAGACTCGACCCTACCTGATGGATCCAAACTATGACCCAGACCCAACCCAATGTAGCATAGTAGGATCCAACAACATCCAATCTAAAAAACAAAGAAAAATATAACCCAAAAATATATAACCAGACCCAAACCAAAAATCCGATGGCATCCAAAATGTATCATCACCTAATTCTAAAAAAGAAATAATGGCCTCCAAAATATGGTGTTCAAAATTATAGTGGCATACAATAGACATTGGTGGCATGAAAAATGAAGAAAAATGTTACAATGAAGTAGTAGAAAAATATAAATAAGTAGGAAGGTAATAACTCTATATGTTAGAGAAAAAATCAAAAACATATTCAACTACCATAAAAAACATTGGAACACAATTCGATACACAACAAAATAGGTTAAACAAATAGATAAAGTGAATAATTATTAGGGGAGGGTAGCCAACTTGTTAACTCAGAAACAACATTAAAAAATATGAACCCATTATGTTTGTATTAACACCATAAGGAAAAATATTTTTATTTTTATTTCAATTTAGGTAACTGGTGTAGTAAAACTTTTTAAACCCCTACTACCTACTAAAAATTAGAAAAAAAATACAAGAACTCAAACATCATTACCTGCTATTTATTTTTCTTCCATTTATTCCATGTGACCCAAATATTTTCTTAGGACCTAATAAATTTGTTCAATCCATCCTAAAAAGAACTCCAAAACATACAAAATAATATATAAATTTATAAAATGAAATAAATCAACACTACTAGGCAAGATCTTTTTCATTGTATCCTATGATAAAGAAGAATCAATCAAAAAATGTACAAGAAAAAAATCAGTAAATTAAACTACATTCACAAAAAGGTAATAGAGGTCCTTCATATACATTAAAATGATAATAGATTGTAAATAATGATTACCATTTTACAATATTAATAACATCCAAATAAACTCTTTTAAACATTATATAGCAATAAAAAGAGATAAATATGAGAAACCAAAAAACTTATTTTTATTAGTAAGAGTTGCATAAAAATTTTAAACCATGAAGTCTTATGAGTGGTATAAAATGAATAAACTCATGTAGTATGTTTATTTTAATAGGTGTTTGGATCAAGGTAATAACCATTACATTATAATAGTATGAAAGTTTTGTCAAACAACGTAGAATAAATCCTTATAGTTCACATGAAATACTTGGAATTATAGTTCAAATCAATATTCAATGATTAACTAAATTTGGAATGAAAATTATCCCAATCAGTATGTGTGTGCACCATTTCCACATTCTCTTCACCTATAATTATCAACCTAACACCATGAACTATGTAGTATAACATAGTCTTCAAATATAATAATATTCTAGGTGATGTATAATTTGGCAACAAGTGACTTTGGGGAAAATTACCATCCTATTTACCTCAACCAATCTCATGAATGTGACGTGGTCCTATTTATGACTTTAAAATCATTCTATTAAATCTTTTAGGAAACAATGATATTGATTTCACATCACATCAAGGTTGTTTCATAGATTTGGGAACAAATGTAGATGAAATACATCAACTAATTTTTTATAACAGACAAACAAATGACTAGTTATGTATCCAATATATGTGATTAATCAAATAATAATGGAGATAAATCAACCCCATATGTGGCAGATTTTTTCTTCCATAAAGTGATAACATATTAAATGAAAATATAAAGAACTAACTGTGATACACTTTATTTAAGGACATTTTTCATTTATATATCATGTAATTCACATAAGTGTGAAACTGTTGGGGTTTCAAGTGTTTGAATTTTATGTTTTGAATCTGATGAAACATGTTGGATCAAATCATGATGAATAAGGATGTCAAGAACTTGAATTCTAACTCAACACTTAGAATCATAAACTCTGTGAGTATAAAATAGAATAAAGGAGTGGTTTGAAACATATAATGTAAAAAATCATGGTATTTGGTTCTTAGGTTACATGAGAAAACCAAACAGCTATACCTTTATTAATGTAAAAACGTTTCTGTTGATCCAATTTCTCAAATGATGATCTACAAAATATATATTAAGAATAAAATAAATGGGAAATTTTTATCAAAGATACATGAACATATGGACTATATTATTTGACAATGAGGTGTTCATACATTGAATATCTATGTTGAGTAGATATTATTAAAGATTTTCACCAAGAGATTTATCTTAATGGGACAGTGATGGTGTATCACACTAGAATAACATCAAGCATAATATTAAGAAATATCGTATAGGAAAAGTGTTTTACATGATTGATTCAACACATTGAGTACATTAAATGTGATTATTTTATTTTAACTAAATATATTATCCTTGGACCCATTGGAAATATCATAACAAATATGGTATCATACTGGGAAAAGAGGAGATTTTCGAACTACCTGAGAGAAATGCTATGTGATATCCATATGTACGTGGAGTAGAAAAAAATATCTATGTAAATAATTTTTAAAAAATCAGAAATTAATTCCTCCATCATCCTTACATATTCAATTTTAGACAGTGAAACTTTGATCATGGATTATGGATTATGGAATATCGTAATAACACAATACAAGAAAGAAATAGTTAGTATTTTTATTTTTCAAAGAGAGGTTTGTAATTGATAAATATCACAAGATAGTAACTCAGAATATTTTTAATTTTACCTAATTCAATTAATTTAACTTCTTCAACTTTATTTTTAATATTGATTGGTTTATGTTTTCTAAACCAATTTTTGTAAAAAATTAATGACTCAATGATATTGGTATTCAAAAAACTATTAAAGGGATCAAAGAATCATCCCCCTATACTAAATGTGGCCTCTAATGATACTATACTTGAAATTTATAGAAAATATCTTGAAATTCATGAGAGATCATGATACTTTCTTTCCGTTCCATTCCAATAACATAAAATATCAAATCCATTGAAATAATCGTCAGAGTCGTCAATATCAATATATATTTCTAGTTCATTCCTTTATTTTGTCAATTTTCTTATACTTTTCTTTGATGTATATAAAAATTTCGATTTCTCATCATTCTTGCTACCTCTACCAACATTATTAATATGTGAATCATTATGAGAACATGACTCACATTAATCAACATGGATGAGAAATCTTTATTTGTGAAACTCAAAGATATTATTCATAGTCTATGTTAATTTACGGATCAAATAATTATTTTCATCATCATAAAACCTCACTTAAAAAATATCCTAAACATGTTATAATTTTAATCATGGATTAAGAAAAACATCTAATACTAAAAGAGAATTAAAATTGGAACAAATGCCCTAATACTTGACTAACATCACCTTCATTGACTTAGAAATTTCATTCATAGTAATAACATTACTCTTCAACCATTTCGTGATTTCTCTTTATATATCATAAGGAGTATGGAATAATGTGTGACAAGAAACATACATATAACAAAAAAAATCAACAATTATATCATAAAATATTTTTAAAAACACGAAAAATACATGAGAATTCCCTAAAAAATATGATGTAGGAGCCCCACCATCACAGATGAGATCACTCTAAAAACATGAATCATCCTCATGGAATGTAAATAATTTCTCGTAATTCATGGCAACATCCAACATAATCTAAAAATAATTAAACCTAGTAAGAACATCAAGAATTATAGTTAGTTGATTAGGTGTTTTAAACTCATCAACAATGGTAGTGAAAATATCCAATCGAGAATGTGTCCTTCTAAAAAAATTGAATGAAACTCTAAATATAGAAATTTTTATTGATATATCCTCTATCCCATCACTAACAATAAGGTTTAAAATATATGAACAAAATATTATATGCATATTCACTTTATTAAGAGTAGACTAATTCCATTCATTAAACCTCATAACCAAATAACTAATCATTGTATTATTAGAACTAGAATTTTATGGGGTAATAATATTAATCCTTCCAGTACCAAATTATTTAAAAGTATGTTCTAATACTCCACCAATTTGTTTCCCTTTATGATCTGTAAAAATAAAAAATATAATTATTTTTTTCGTTAAGATCCTATTATCATAAATAAAATGTGATGTCACAAAAATATTTATCATATTCTAAATTGATGTCTATGTGTCATTACCAAGACATACTATATTAGAAAACTTATCAAACAAAGACTTCAAATTTTTATTTCTCTGTCAAATTTAACTACAAGAAATCTATATAAATGATTCCCTAGATGAAACATAAAATTGAGGTTGAAAAACATCAATAAATTCTATAAGACCATGATTCTCAACATTTTTAAATGATAACTTATCAATGATTATCGTTTTTTCAAGAGTTATTCTGCACTCCTCTTGGTGAAAGTTGTCAATGTAAATTTTAACTATCCTATCATCCTCATATTTACAATTCTTGCTAAGACCAATAGTGGTTTGACTTTTCTCATTGATTTTTGAGTATTTTTTCACATTGTGGATTTACTATTCAAATTAGTTATTCCATGTTGGAAAGATGAGTAATCGTAATCTTCTTCAAAATAATATCAAATAGACCTTCTATTTATCATATAAAAATGATCCCAAGATTGAGAAACTCTAGATCAAGTAGGAGGTTTAGGAATTGTTACCATTTTAGGTGTCCAATTACCCTCAGTTTCATCAACTAGTCTACTACTAATCCATCATATTATTTATTTAATTAAATGTGTAGTTAGATAAGACCCCTTCTGAATTTGAGTTCATGAAACAACTGAATGATTATAACTACATTTTGTGCCACCTTCCATGAATGGCTAGATTATGTCTGCCAAATACTCCCCCTATCCCACTGGTAAGACTTTTCTATGGAAAACCTCTAGATGTAGAAGAAAAAATATTTTATGAGTTTTTGTAGTTTTATCATCAGCAACATAACATCAGTAAGTTGGGAAGATAATAAGAAAGGACATGATAAAAAATGAACTATGTAATACTAGACCACACTCACGACACATGTAGGAGGAGAAGAATCAGTAGAGTAGAATTTCTCCTGATCACTTGTGAGGGATTATCAGGGGAGGAGTTGAGAAAGGAGGGATTTCATGGAATGCTGGGTGATTTATCAGTGTTTTGAAAGCATTCCAGAGTGGAGGATGGAAGGAGGAATATGGTTTTCTCACAATGGAAGGATAAGAGAGAATACGAGTAAAGTTTTTATCATGAGGGATGCTTGGGGAAGGGGGAGGAATGATGAGAAGAGGTGGGAGGGAGTAGGGTTTCACTAGTCACTCACAAGGGAAAGAAGAGGAAGGAGGGAGTAGGATTTTTCCATGCATGGAAAGGTCATGATCGTTTCGAGGAGGAGTAGGATGTGGAAAGCACAGGGGAGGGAATAAATGAAGTAGTGGTGGCCAGCTGGGACAAGGGTTTTTATCATACACCTATTGGGTCTTTGGGACAGTTAGAGCCTATATGTATCCAAACGAAGACGTAAACCAACCCATGAATGGGTCAACCCAACACAAACCCAACCTGGGTATTTTTTTTCACATAACCCGATCCAAACTAATTTGCTCTAGACACCTGTATTAATTTTAGAAAAATGAAAAAGTGACATTCTAAAAACCAATAAAACACATTCAGTTTATTTTGATACAATGGTACAATGATCCATAATTCATTTTCAATGTATTGGAATCACCATGACCTTAATACGACACATGGTGTGACAGGTGTGACTTCAAGTGAATCTTTTTAATTACAAATTTCATTTTATTTATGTATTCTTCAATATTTAATTTTTATTTATTTAATTATATTATTAATAACATAAGATTTATTTTCTTATACAAGTGTATTCTTTTACATAGGTTGGGTTGGTTTTTTCGATAATAGAAATCATGGTCACCCTTTTTAAAGTGGGGTTACAGGTGCAAAAGACCATGAAACATTAATAATTTTAAATTTTTGTGGAGATTAATTCTAAATTTAACTACAAAAAACATTGTTTGAGATTTATATAGTATTGGTTTTTTTGGTATTTATGATTTAAATTTTATTTCAATTAAATTATTTATTTTCATATAGGAATATTTTCATATGGGTTACAAGTGTATATGTTGAAATGTGCTATTATTCACCCAGTACATCATAAAAAATTATCCATTATTAGCACCATTTAGAGCACTGATAGAGGCCCACCATTATTAGTGGTAAAATACAACTAACAAAGTGAGTCATTTATCTATTCTTTTTTATCACTGAAAAAGTTCCCCTTTATCTGTGCCTTTTTAGTGGTTATAAAAGATCCACCCTTTAATGGCACTAAGGAAAACATCACTTTTTTTTGGCATTGTTAAATCCCTTTTTGACTATGATTCGAGGTATGCATATCATAAGATGATAATGATATAAAAGGGAGATACCTTGAGGTAGGTTGATTCCTAATATCTCATTCAATTTCATGGAAAATGATGTTAACTATGTTGATTAAAATGTATAATAATCATTTAGATACCATATTGATTTTAATTCATTAATTTGAATTAATTTTCATATTTGTAAAAAAAATCACAATTTGTAAATAAGTTAATTTATATCTATGTTTATCTATGATGAAAAGTGTTTTAGGCATATAGAAAGTTCTCATTCATATCTCTCATCCAGCTTTTGAATTTAGTACACTATTCAACGTCTGTTGGATTTCTTTTAACTTGTTAGGTAGTTGATTCTCATCAATCATGATAATAAGATTGTCAAACTGTATCCCCAGTGAAGGAGCTATGTAGTGCTGAGTAGAAATGGAAGGTAAGGTTGCATAGCTAGGGAAAACCTAATGGAGGTGCATCCAAGAATTTTCCAATGTGAAACTGGGTTTGGTAAATCCTTTATACAGTACACATGTTTCCAGACTCATTAGGGGTTTGGTATATTATTTCAAGATTCCATATTTCCACATAATTTTAATTAGTGTAATATTACGGGTTAGCAGTATAAAAACATAATGTATATTTCATTATTTATATATATTTATAAATTTTATCTCGAATTGCATTTCAATTTTTTCATTGTAGATTTTTTATATAATAATAATTATTTTTTTACATTATTGGATGTTTATTTTAAATTATAAATAAATTCAACCATACAGAATTCAATAAATATTCATTTTTTAGAAAATAAAAATAAGAAAAAGAATATATAATTTTTTTGTCTTTCTTGCATGAAGGTTTATAAGAGCAGTGACATGGCATTTAAAGTATAAACTTATTCATTTATTACTAAATATAATTTTATAAACAAAGTATATATTTTTATTATATTTAATATTATATTGGAAATATCATGAAAAAATTCCAATTAGTTTAATAATTTTTTTGACATAATAAAAAATATTTATGGGGTTTATTTTTTTAAATAGATTTTGCCAAACATGGTAAATAAAATTAATACTAAATATTAAACATATTTAAAAATATATTATTTTCATGGAGTTTATTTCATATTAGGTTTTGTGTTTTTAAGTTTTCCTTACAACTTTTTTAAATTTTACGTCAAAGACATCATAAAGATCAATATGAACCTAGTGATAAACTCTTAATGAATAGTAAGATGTAAAAATAATGAACCCATCCATGATTATTTAGTTTCTCATAAATTCAATATGATGATTTCTAATGAATTATCATAAAATAAAATAATTAATGTGTGAAATAAGACAAGCCTCTATACCTTGAAACAAACAAAAAAATTAATTGTCCGAAAAAAATACTTAAATACAAATAAAATTTAAAATTAGTTAACAAGAACATTAATATATGACTCTATTTATGTTTTAAAAGAAAATTTTAAAATTTTACATTAAAAAAACCCATACAATAACTACATAAATCGTGAAAACCATGTCTCATCATATGGATCTAATCCAAAATGGAAATGATAGTGATGAGTAATTAGGGGGAGTTTAAATGAAATTAAATTGTGATGGTTATAGTATTATTCGATATCTGTTTGACTATATTATCAATATTAATTCTCCCATAATTTTGTTGAGGGTTTTGGGGAGTTTGAATTCAGATTTGAATCAAATACTAAGGATTAATTTAATGCTTTCCAATTCTTTCCACCTACCACGTTTCGGAGGAATTTCGTGAATCTTTAGAAAAAAGACATGTTAGGAGATACAAGGAATTTTGACCCCATTATCCATATAGCGTAAACATCAATTTGGTTCTCCAAAAAGGTGATTGACATAGGATTATGGAGGGCTTCTTGATGTTTGGTCAATGGGTGGGAAGAATGAGAAAAGTGAGAATCCTCCATGTCCATCAGTTCAGATAGTGTTATTCTTCTTCTCTTTCCATTGGTGTGGGAAGAACCAACACCGTTAACATTATCTGGGAATGTATATTTTGGGATTAAACATGTGGTGTGGATGTGGGGTTCTTGACTTCCCCCTTCAGTGATATAGGAATGACGTTCATCAGGAAAAATTATTCAAGAGGGAACCCCCCTGGGCCACGACAGTGGATTTGGGGCTGCTAACACCTTGGTTTGGGGACACACAAATTATTCATTGATCGACCACCATGGGATTAAAAGACAACCTCCCTCAACATCGTACGATGATATGTAATCCTCTACTAGTTTATATATGAATTGAAAAGTGAGGATTTTAGAGTTTAGATATTTTGGGACAAGTGATTAATTCATATAAATATTTTGGGATTATGGTTTTTTTGTGGGATCTGAGAAGAAAGAACTAAAACCATGATGGTAGAGTCACAAAAACTATACAGAAGATGATGAAAGATTAGTGGGTAAGAAAAGTGCAGAGTTGTTGCTTGGGGTTTAGAAACTAAAACCTTAATCTTGAAAGACAATACTGATATAAACCACATTATCCATAATTTATTTAGTATTTAATGAATCATTATATTTTATTGTTTTATGTTTTTTAAATTTATATTCAGTGTATACTAAATATGGAATTGTATTTTTTACACCACCCATGAAGACTGAAATAAAAAATTTATGGATTTTATGATCTTTGACTTATGTATTTTTTTATTTCAGATGAGGGGAAAAGACCTCTTTTTTATTACTTTAAATGCAATGTAATATATATGAAAATTACCTATTTTTTATTGAAATTATTTAAATAAAATTATAATTTATTGAAACTATTTATTTTTAATGGATAAATCTATGCTAAATATGGAGATGATAAAAGAAACAATTGCCTTACTTAATTGTGTCCTTCATTCATTAATATTATAAAAAATAAATAAATATTAACTTTTAATTCATGATGATATTGGTGTCAAATTTAATATGATAAAATTTTAATTAAAATATTTTTCACAGAGAATATATTCATGTTTTTTTATTGACTCCAATTTAGAATGTTTATTTAGTGATTGGTACACACAGAAACATAATATTATTGTCCGAAAAGTAATAGGGGGATCTGAATGTCATTAAGTACTGAGGGTGGTATGAAAACATCATGTTGGAAGGTGTGCATAATTATTTAACAAAGGATGGTGGTCCCAAAGGCCACTTACATTTGATTAATGGCGAGGATGGGTTGTTTACTTTGTTTAAAAAATGTGAGAAAATTCTTCATAATTACATTATATTAAGTAAACGTTATTATATAATGATGTTTATAATGTTTTATTAAAATTATTTATGTACAATATTTATTTATATAAACAATTTAATTTTAATTGAGAAATCAATGAAAAAAATAGTGATGATAAATGAACTGTTGAATTACATAATTATTCATATCAATAAATACTTTTATTAAATAACTGACATCTAAACCATGAATTCTCATGACATAAATATTTAATTACAAATTTTCATACACACACTCAAAAAATTGTGGTGATGATCTGTGATATTTGTGAACTTTATTGATGGAGTGGGATGAAATTTGAGGAAGAAATGAAGTGAGTGTGGTGCTTGTGATTCCTAGATATGGAGTGAATGTATAGTGGTGAAATGGGTAGCTAGAATAATTATATATAATTATAGATGTGAATTTATGTGAATAAGTTTATATAAATTAAATCAATGTATTCATAAATTATGAATACATGTTTATGTGATTTCCAACAATGTTTTCTTGTTGTATGAATAATTCTACATGGAATTTGTTAATGTAAAAGAGGCATGGGAGGAATAAAAATCTCCATAGAGAAGGAATGCATACTATAATTACATGCATTATATTACATATGAATACAATTAAAACATGGTGAGTGTGTGATTGAAATGATAAAAAATAGTCTATATTGATATATAATGATTCAAAAACTAGAAATGGTGCATAGTTTTTTAGAGATTTATTATTATTATAAATGAATAATTTAAAATTTAATAGTGCATATGGAACTAAAACATTTGATTTAATGGAATAAGTATAACAATTTTGTTGTAGTGTTAAATTATATTTTGAAAATCTCAAAATCACGAGTGAAAGAGATTGAGGAGATACCACATGAGCAATTATAAGAGAATCCCAATTTGATGTAGGTCTGTCTGTAGTGATATATCTTCCATTTCCCTCAAACCCCCTATATGTAACCACATGAAGTGAGTCTGAAACTACTAAAGCCTACTAGACTACCATCCAATATCTATATTTTGTGAAAACTCTTTTATGATTCAAAATGAATGTGCATGTATTTCGGTGAAATCTAACAAATTATTTCTATCCTGTTATGTCAATGTTTTCCATAATATAAATTTCAAAAATTATACAATTTCAATATGGAGTACTATAATACAAATAATATACAATTATTAAAAATAGAAATAGGAATAACTAATCCCAGAAAAGATGGTTGAACAAAGAGTAATAGATAATTGTGATAGATTAAAAAACTAACCAATGATTGAACAAAGAATTATTTATACAATGATGAGAATTTGAGATACATTTGTAGTAGCTAACCAGATGATACATGGTGATGATTTTTAGAGGATGAATCTCAAGAAATTGAAAGGCACACCATTAAATTTTTTACATTTAAAGTAAAAATAGGAAAAGAACAATATATTTAATATATTAATGGAATTGATAATTTAAAACGAAAAAAATTCCTCAATGGATTTCTAATGATGACCAAAAATATGATATTCATGCGAATCAACTTAATCGTAGAAATCAAATAATACATAATTTATGGAAATGGTTTTTTTGAAAAATAAACACTAAATATTATATGAAATCTATGAATTATAATAAAGTAATGAAATTTGAAGACATAAACATCATCAGAAGATTAATAATTGGATGGAGTTCAGAAAAAACTATTTTATGATCAGTTTAACATAGATTTTTGAATAGAGCTATGAAATTTAAAAAACAAAAAATGATGATTTAATTAAATTGATATTGAATAATTAGGTAGAAAAAAAAATAATTGGTATAACAGCTCAAATAAATTTACTAATATGATACCCAAACAATATATTCTTGCTCCTAGATAACATAGTGATCATAGTCTTATATTTAATAAAGGTAATTTATAGGTGTTGTATGAATGAAACTTCATAGTAATGGAAATTTATGGTTTATTTCATAATATGTAAATTATATAATGTTAAAACACATGCATATTTCATACTATAATTACTCTATGTGAATTATTATGAATAAAGTGATTAATATTGGAGACTCCTTAGAGAAAAAACTTAATTATAGTCTCTCGTAGTGTCATGCTATGTGTAAATGTGTTCTATAAAAAATGCATCTAAGTTCAGTCCAATTTATTGAAGTGTATTCATGTAACTAAATTTTTTTCATATAGATATAGATTTACTAACTAAAATATAATCATGTAACTATATAAATTTAACTATATAAATATCAATACATGAGTATATTCACTCATAGAACAATTATGCATACAGAAACAACATCATTTTTTAGAATTAATGCATAATATATATATATATATATATATTATTAAACGAAATTGGTATAATATTTATGCAATAATTGTTTATTTTCACATTGTTTTAATGTGAAATAAGCCTTCTATATTGTGTTTAAAATATTTTTGTAATTTGAATTCATATATGAATAATTTATGCATACACCTATAAGTAGTTTGAAACATTGTTTTTATACTTTATTTTTTTTTTCATGTATAGTGGATATACCTTAACACATAGTAGACATATTAGACATATTGTAATTACAGATTAAGTGATTCTACACAATCATGTGATGTGTTCATGTATTAAATTGTATACTGTATACAATATAAAAAATGTGAACAGGATTATGTAATTTAAAACAATAGATGAAAATGATATTGATTCTGATATATATAATTAAAATATTTATAAACATAAAATATATGAATTTTTTCACAATGAAACACATAGTTTCAAATTTTATGGTGGCTTTCCAAAATTATTTATTTTCCATACAATATGCATATTGGGGTTTGAATAGTTGTGTTATTTAAAAAAATTCATGGTATGAATACCATGTGAATACAAGTGTACTGAATAATGATCTATTTTAAATAATTTTAATGATTACTAGTGTTGCTTCATTCTTCAATATGGTATCTAAAAGGTCATGGTATGAATATGATTCTCATATCTTTTAAAATCCAATGAAGTAAAATTAGACAATTTGTTCATCCAAATTTTAAAATAAATAATGTCTAATTGAATGAAATTGAGATCATAAAATGAAATAATGTATCCAATTAATGATTTGAGGTATAATTAAACAATAAAAACTTATCATAAAATAGAAAATTCATTGATGTTACACCATTGCAATTATCTTAGAAATAATTAATATTGTGTAGTGTAAAGGGGTATGTAACATCATGTAATTTATCAAATAACGATGGTCTTCCCAAGTTAGTTTCCTAAATATGTTACATTGATGTTTCATTATCTCAAAACTCCCAGTAAAACCAAATATTGTTTGTTTGAAAGAGATTATAAGAGTTTTTTTGACATTGTTGTGTTAGAATGGGCTTGTGACTACCTATAAAAAGTCATGAATGAAATGAAAATGATTTAAGATAATGAAACATAAAGTAATATACAATATGAAGTTTTTAACTAATATTTAAAGGGCCGGTTGTAAGGTTTAAATGATTAGTTTACTATAGAGACCCCGACCCCAGATAACCATAGGAGTCGGCGCCTTCTGAACATGATGTGTTATCTTTAAAAAAATACACTTTGTTAACAACACATCATGTTCCATACATAGGATTGTGTGCGGTTCGGGTTATGGGAAACCGGAAACTTCTGAAACCATCCATCTTTCAAAAGCTGACACCTGAAAATTTTTAAACCAAAACATAGGGTGAGCATTGAAATACTCAGTAAGGGGGGGTTTTAAAAAAAATTTAAAATTATGTAACATTTGAAAACATCCTTTTAAAAGAATTTGAACATCCACTAAGAAGATTTTAACACACCAAACATAACAATGCATTAATCAAAGTTTTCAATAAAAACATGAAACGAATACGTCAATTCTTGAAGGAGTGGTAATGGTTGTTATAAAAAAGTACTACATGTGATTTACTTGAGCATAAATTTGAACAGTTAAAAGTAATGCATAATCAGAGTTGCGTACAAGGAAACAACTAAATATTCATATGCTGGTTACTATTCTATTAAGTGATAACACTAGACATGCTTCAAGCTTAAAACTAGGGAATTATGAACTTTATAAAAACTTTAAAGACATCAGTCATGAATGAACTTTATCTTGGAAAACATGTTATATGACTTGAATTATGTGGCATCAACATTTAATATTGACAATAGTTTCGTTTCACCAAGGTCCATCCACAAGGTGTCATTTCAAAATTACCAAGGTTATTCACCAAGGTATCAGGAAAATTGTAATCTCTAGTGGTTACATCATTACCCAATGCATTGGAGCACTATCAGGGCGCACCCTTAAATTTTCCTTTATTATCATGTGATCCACATCGTTCATGATTTACTGAAATGGTTATGTATGTTCAAGATGTCCCATACCACCTTGAACATCTCATTCATTTTAATTTTACCCAAGGTGTCCCATACCACTTTGGGTAATCCAATTTCTTAGTCCATTTAGTGATACGTCATAAAAATGCATTATGTAATTAACTAACATAATTTATGAATCATTACACACTTTACATGATGTGACAGTTCTCACTAAAAAAAGAGGAAAGGACAAATTAATGACATACATAGTTTAGTACAACATCCTTTTTACCAAGGCATATAAAACAGCAATATACTAAATGATGAATCTTTGTCATTATAAATCTTTGGAAAAAGGGAAGATCTTAAAAAAAACACATGAAATCAGTTACGGTGGTAAACGGGCCCTTGGATCAAAATACAAATTTTATCATAAAACTCATCAGGGCAATGTTAGATAAGACTTTTTGATAAAACATGTCCATTTGTGTGTATTTTAAAACATGTTGGTTTAGAAATCACACAATTCATATCTAAATAAAATCATCCCAGCATCCGAGAACAGTTTAAGTCCTTCTATTTATAAAAGAAAATATTCTTATAAACATATACACACGTGCACATATATATACCCGAAGTGTATATATGGGTTTTACACAATTCAAAGAAAAGTTTATTATATTCCTTAAGTAACTCAATGTTTCCAATCATAATTCAATTACATGGTTGAAACTAAATCCATATAAGTTTTGTTATAAATGTAACCATGTGTATGAAGATTAAGGTTTTACAAACATATCTTCACTTAAACAAAAAGAGCATAGTTTAAAAAAAAATATATATATCTAAAAATTTCATCTAAATATTGATGCCCCAAACAGGTCGGGTTAAGTTAGGAGAATACATTCACGATCTATATATATATATATACATACCATATACATTAGATACGAGGTTGAGATATATATATATATATATTGTTTATTTATTTTTTTGAAAACCGAAGTATAAAATCTCAAAATAAACAACCTGGGGAATTTGTAAACATGCTTATACAAAGTGTATACACCGTTCACATATATATGAAACCATATATACAACATATAATAACATATGTGAGCAGTATATATACGGGTTTCGAAAGAAAACTGGACCCAAGGTATGTACGCACCCTCGCATATACAATCCCACGAAGGCAGAGATCTTGGAAGGCAAGCCAACCCGAGAGGGTTATATTTAAGTATATATACATGTATAATCTATATATATGTATACACTGTGAGTATAAAAGAAAGATTAGGTTATTTCGAAACAAGGCAAGGATGCAAGAAAACCCTTACCGTTCTTGAGGAGGAAGCTCGGAATCGGCTGCTGGGTGTCCGTGGAGAAGAAGGAGGAGGAAGAGGAAGGGGTTGCCTCGGGCTTCAACGAAGCAGGAGGGTTTTATAATGGCCTCGGTGCCTTGCTGGTGTCCCGACCCAAGTGTAGACTGGCGTGGGAAAGACTGGAGAATAGGGACCAAGGAGGGGGGTGCTCGGAAGTCAAGGAGCAGTGCGGGGAGGGAGGGGTCTGGCGTCCTTGGTGCAGGTCTACTGGTCGGCTGCGGTAGCGAGGAAGAAGATGATGGGGTCGACACGGGAGAGGAAGGGACGGCCGGTATTAGATCCCTGGAAGATCGAATGGTTGAGGAGGGCGCCGGAAGAAAATTTAGAGTGATCGGTATAAAGAAACCAACGGTCGGGATTTGGTCTCGGGGAGATCGAACGGCCGCAGATGCGGGCAGAGGCGATCACGCGGTTAAAAAGAGCTGGGCGGCTGAGATCGGCGCGGATGTCGATCGGACGGTCCTGGTTGCGCGGGGCACGTCCCACATCGAAACGGGAAGAGTTCAAGACGCGGTATAAATAACAAGCCATGCGGGAAGCTGTGCAATAGCACAAACACACACCCACACGGGGCCTTATACACGGGTCCCTCCCCACCCCCGCGGGCCTTGGCCCACCCTCACGCAGCGCGAGCCGCGGCCTTATACACGGTCCCGCACGGGACCATGGTAACCTATGCACGGCCCTGCCCGAGCCTCCAGCCTGGCTGGCTCCCGAAACGCGCACGCACACACCTGGGGAGCCTGATGGCGGTACCTCGGGTCCCTATGGGGTCTCGGCCTTGTCCTGAGGGCTTTTCCCTTGAGGATGTCCTTGGCTGGCCGGGACCCACTCAATTTTTTTATAAAAAAATAGTTTTATTATGTACTTAGCTCAAAATATAGTAAAATGTAGGAATTTAGTAAAACACATAGTTTTAACTCAAAATGTTAGCACCAATTTCATGTTTAGATAAAATATTTTAGCTCTTGAGCTAAATTTTTAAAAGATATACCTTTTTGTACAATACTATTAAAATCATTAGTATTTTTAAAATACTATACTATTTGTTTCTATAAAATTCTTTTAAAGACCAAAAGTTTTTCCAAAATTTTTCATAATTCATGAGATAAAAAGATACAGTTATTACGAATTTCCTCTAAACCTATAAAGTAATACCAAGTTTCCAACTACCTAGGTAATCATCGGGATTTTGTAAAAACAAGGAAATTTACATTTAAGAATAAAAACGAAAAATCTTCTATGAAAGAATGTTTTTAAGAATAAGGTTATGAGGGAATAAAACTTAGTTCTCTTTTAAAGTAAATTTTATTAGTGGGAACACAACGGTTGTTTTTGAAAACCCAACGGATATATATATAAACATAATGGTCATAACTCAAAGAACTAATATAAATAAAGGGGTGTTGGGTACCTCTTAAAACAGAACACTTGAACAGGAAGGATGGCTCTCCTCATACCATTGGCGTTGAGCATGTGTGCCGTGGCCCTGGCGATTATACTTTTCACGCTGATGGACCCTGAAGATGACGACTATCCGATTGCCCGTGTTGTGGTCCTTTGTAGTCTTGCGGTGGTCATGTTAGGTCTTGTGCATGGTACACTCAACTAGTTGGGTCTCGTTGTAAAGTAATGTTTTAATAAATGTCAGTTTACCTTATTTTCTATGTTTTATTTCATTTCAAATTCCTTATTAGAAAAACAAATAAAACAAAAGGCATTAATAAAGGCATAACACTTCTTACATAAACCAGTTCATAAAACCTGGGGCGTCACATTATCCCCCCATTTAGACAATTGCGCCCTCGCAATTTATTTCACGACACTATAAGGTTCAGAAACGTTCCTACCACCTCCACCAACAAAAAGGGTCAACAGGTGTATTTAGAGGGATCCCCGTAGCGAACCTCACTTCTTCCAGCTCCCTAATCCACACACACCTAAGACAGGAGGGGTAGCACTTATGTTCTGGGCTTTCAGGCCTCCAAAGGGAAGCTCGAACCGTACAAAGTTCAGAAATGTCTTTGCAGACCAATGTACGAAGAACTTTCCAAATTATGTCTCGGTCGAGGATATCGAAGCCATAGATATGGTCAAACAGGCTAAAGCTGAGAAGTTGGAGCATATAAGATGCATAAAGATTTCCCTCTAACGCAGCCTCCTGGAATTTCACTCTAGCAGTGAAGTTTCGGCCTAGGGTGAAACAAAGAAAGAGCCCTTCGTGGTAACTTCCTCGTCGTTCACGTCCGGCTAGCTGAGCAGAGCCAATGCGGTAATAGATGGAGGCATTCCCCTGGCAGGTGCGGAGAATCTCTGGACCGTTTTTTATCTCAAACCATTGCTTGCACGTTCTTCGCAAATTTGCGAAGGGGTAATACTCGTCCTCACACGTTTTGATCGCAATGATTTCCAAAATCTCGGTGGGAAGAGATAACAGGTGGGTTTGTCCTTCCATCTGAAAGTTTTAAGACAGGAGTTCCATTACTTGAAAATCATACAAGGGCAAAAACAAGTTAAGGACAAGGAAAGGAGAAAGATAACATTTCAATAAACATACGTTCATTATTATTAGTGCTTGAGTTTCCCTTACTCATTGACTAAACGAACTCCACACAGAGAAGCAAAACTCCCTAACTCCTCGAACCAAACACAGGCCGAGCATTCAGGGAAAAACTCATGAGGACACCTATGACGTCTTATGAGTCTAGCATGGGGGGCGTGAAGTTGAGAGACATGTTCATACACTTGTCGTCTGTAAGACAAACGGGTGGACTCGTCTTCTAAGCTTCTGAAGTCCAACAATTGACCCCAGAAGCCATAGTTTAAAATCTGACAAAGGTAGCCCGCTCGGAGGTCTCCGTCAGCAGCAGCTTCTTGAAAGGGGTTATCAAGCATAGTACCAATGTTCTCACCCGCTGTGAAAATCCGGAAAAGTCCCTCGTAGTACCTTCCTCGACGTACATAGGAGGGAAATTGAGTTATTATCATAAGGAGGTAATCCAATCCCAACCCTTGGTGCAGACTAAGCACTCGAGGTGAGTTGGATACATCGTAAATGTATTTGCATGTCATATGGATATGGGCATAGTTTAGAAAGTCCTCACGGCTTGCTAAAGATAGAATGGTCCCTAGGGCCTCGGTGGGGAGAGATAAGAGATTTGTGCCTTCATTTTCCATCTGAAAATTAAGAAAACCCAGTTTTTAATAAAATTGAAATTCATATACATATATATTTTTGTTTCAGTTTCTGGCTTTCCAGAGTTATCCAAACCGAACCTCTGATACCAACTGTAGAGACCCCGACCCCAGATAACCATAGGAGTCGGCGCCTTCTGAACATGATGTGTTATCTTTAAAAAAAATACACTTTGTTAACAACACATCATGTTCCATACAGAGGATCGTGTGCGGTTCGGGTTCTGGGAAACCGGACACTTCTGAAACCATCCATCTTTCAAAAGCTGACACCTGAAAATTTTTAGACCAAAACATAGGGTGAGCATTGAAATACTCAGTAAGGGGGGGTTTAAAAAAAATTAAAATTCTGTAACATTTGAAAACATCCTTTTAAAAGAATTTGAACATCCACTAAGAAGATTTTAACACACCAAACATAACAATGCTTTAATCAATGTTTTCAATAAAAACATGAAACGAATACGTCAATTGTTGAAGGAGTGGTAATGGTTGTTATAAACAATTACTACATGTGATTTACTTGAGCATAAATCTGAATAGTTAAAAGTAATGCATAATCAGAGTTGCGCACAAGGAAACAACTAAATGTTCATATGCTAGTTACTATTCTATTAAGTGATAACACTAGACATGCTTCAAGTTTAAAAACAGGGAATTATGAACTTTATAAAAACTTTAAAGACATCAGTCATGAATGAACTTTATCTCGGAAAACTTGTTATATGACTTGAATTATGTGGCATCAACATTTAATATTGACAATCGTTTCGTTTCACCAAGGTCCATCCCCAAGGTGTCATTTGAAAATTACCAAGGTTATTCACCAAGGTATCGTGAAAATTGTAATCTCTAGTGGTTACATTATTACCCAATGCATTGGAGCGCTATCAGGGCGCACCCTTAAATTTGCCTTTATTATCATGTGAGCCACATCGTTCATGCTTTATTTAAATGGTTATGTATGTTCAAGATGTCCCATACCACCTTGAACATCTCATTCATTTTAATTTTACCCAAGGTGTCCCATACCACTTTGGGTAATCCAATTTCTTAGTCCATTTAGTGATACGTCATAAAAATGCATTATGTAATTAACTAACATAATTTATGAATCATTACACACTTTACATGATGTGACAGTTCTCACTAAAAAAAAGGGGAAAGGACAAATTAATGACATACATAGTTTAGTACAACATCCTTTTTACCAAGGCATATAAAACAGCAATATACTAAATGATGAATCTTTGTCATTATAAATCTTTGGAAAAAGGGAAGATCTTAAGAAAAACACATGAAATCAGTTACGGTGGTAAACGGGCCCTTGGATCAAAATACAAATTTTATCATAAAACTCATCAGGGCAATGTTAGATAAGACTTTTTGATAAAACATATCCATTTGTGTGTATTTTAAAACATGTTGGTTTAGAAATCACACAATTCATATCTAAATAAAATCATCCCAGCATCCGAGAACAGTTTAAGTCCTTCTATTTATAAAAGAAAATATTCATATAAACATATACACACGTGCACATATATATACCCGAAGTGTATATATGGGTTTTACACAATTCAAAGCAAAGTTTATTAGATTCCTTAAGTAACTCAATGTTTCCAATCATAATTCAATTACATGGTTGAAACTAAATCCATATAAGTTTTGTTATAAATGTAACCATGTGTATGAAGATTAAGGTTTTACAAACATATCTTCACTTAAACCAAAAGATCATAGTTTAAAAAATATATATATCTAAAAATTTCATCTAAATATTGATGCCCCAAATTGGTCGGGTTATGTTAGGAGAATACATTCACGAACTATATATATATATATACATACAATATACATTAGATACGAGGTTGAGATATATATATATATATATATATTGTTTATTTATTTTTTTGAAAACCGAAGTATAAAATCTCAAAATAAACAACCTGGGGAATTTGTAAACATGCTTATACAAAGTGTATACACCGCTCACATATATATGAAACCATATATACAACATATAATAACATATGTGAGCAGTATATATATGGGTTTCGAAAGAAAACTGGACCCAAGGTATGTACGCACCCTCGCATATACAATCCCACGAAGGCAGAGATCTTGGAAGGCAAGGCAACCCGAGAGGGTTATATTTAAGTATATATACATGTATAATCTATATATATGTATACACCGTGAGTATAAAAGAAAGAGTAGGTTATTTCGAAACAAGGCAAGGATGCAAGAAAACCCTTACCGTGCTTGAGGGGGAAGCTCGGAACCGGCTGCTGGGTGTCCGTGGAGAAGAAGGAGGAGGAAGAGGAAGGGGCTGCCTCGGGCTTCAACGAAGCAGGGGGGTTTTATAATGGCCTCGGTGCCTTGCTGGTGTCCCGAACCAGGTGTAGACTGGCGTGGGAAAGACTGGGGAACAGGGACCTAGGAGGGGGTGCTCGGAAGTCAAGGAGTAGTGCGGGGAGGGAGGGGCCTGGCGTCCTTGGTGCAGGTCTACTGGTCGGCTGCGGTAGCGAGGAAGAAGATGATGAGGTCGACGCGGGAGAGGAAGTGATGGTCGGGATTAGATCCCTGGAAGATCGAACGGTTGAGGAGGGCGCGGGAAGAAAATTTAGAGTGATCGGTATAAAGAATCCAACGGTCGGGATTTGGTCTCGGGGAGATCGAACGGCCGCGGATGCGGGCGGAGGCGATCGGGCGGTTAAAAAGAGCTGGGCGGCTGAGATCGACGCGGATGTCGATCGGACGGTCCTGGTTGCCCGGGGCGCGTCCCACATCGAAACGAGAAGAGTTCAAGATGCGGTATAAATAACAAGCCATGCGGGAAGCGGTGCAATAGCACAAACACACACCCACACGGGGCCTTATACACGGGTCCCTCCCCACCCCCGCGGGCCTTGGCCCACCCTCACGCAGCGCGAGCCGCGGCCTTATACACGGTCCCGCACGTGACCTGGGTAACCTATGCACGGCCCCGCCCGAGCCTCCAGCCTAGCTAGCTCCCGAAATGCGCACGCACACACCTGGGGAGCCCGATGGCGGTACCTCGGGTCCCTATGGGGTCTCGGCCTTGGCCTGAGGGCTTGTCCCTTGAGGATGCCCTTGGCTGGCCGGGACCCACTCAATTTTTTTATAAAAAAATAGTTTTATTATGTACTTAGCTCAAAATATAGTAAAATGTAGGAATTTAGTAAAACACATAGTTTTAACTCAAAATGTTAGCACCAATTTCAAGTTTAGATAAAATATTTTATCTCTTGAGATAAATTTTTAAAAGATATACCTTTTTTTACAATACTATTAAAATCATTAGTATTTTTAAAATACTATACTATTTGTTTCTATAAAATTCTTTTAAAGACAAAAAGTTTTTCCGAAATTTTTCATAATTCAAGAGATAAAAAGATATAGTTATTACGAATTTCCTCTAAACCTATAAAGTAATACCAAGTTTCCTACTACCTAGGTAATCATCGGGATTTTGTAAAAACAAGGAAATTTATTTTTAAGAATAAAAACGAATAATCTTCTATGAAAGAATGTTTTTAAGAATAAGGTTATGAGGGAATAAAACTTAGTTCTCTTTTAAAGTAAATTTTATTAGTGGGAACACAACGGTCGTTTTTGAAAACCCAATAGATATATATATAAACATAACGGTCATAACTCAAAGAACTAATATAAATACAGGGGTGTGGGGTACCTCTTAAAACAGAACACTTGAACATGAAGGATGACTCTCCTCATACCATTGGCGTTGAGCATGTGTACCGTGGCCCTGGCGATTATACTTTTCACACTGATGGACCCTGAAGATGACGACTCTCTGATTGCCCGTGTTGTGGTCCTTTGTAGTCTTGCGGTGGCCATGTTAGGTCTTGTGCATGGTACACTCAACTAGTTGGGTCTCGTTGTAAAGTAATGTTTTAATAAATGTCAGTTTACCTTATTTTCTATGTTTTATTTCATTTCAAATTCCTTATTAGCAAAACAAATAAAACAAGAGGCATTAATAAAGGCATAACACTTCTTACATAAACCAGTTCATAAAACCTGGGGCGTCACATTTACTGGTTGTCTCATATTTCACAAACAATCATTAGTCAATGAATATTTCACTATTATAAAAAACATGTAGTTGTTGTGTTAATATAATTGGAATGATTTAAGAATATGAATGATGATTTTAAGACAATTATGTACATTTTTTTATAGAGACTCGTGCCTTTTACATATAGCATTTCATTATTATAAGCACAATTTACCATCAGAGTACAAGCCAAGGATCGTTAAGTATAGTCTCTTGGAAGACTAGGTACATATAACATAAAACATGGGGCTACAAAACAACTTTATTTAATATCCATAAAGATCTTCTAACGTTCTTTGAGCTCTTACATCTACATAGGGTACCCTGGGGATCACATGAACAAAGGGATGAGCTAAAATTGACCAGTAAGGGAGTGAACATAAGGATACATCTCAAGCACAAGAGTTAAGAGGCATAACATAATGATGTCCAAAGCATGAAACTTATGAAATCATTTAATATAAGCATGGGATCATATAATAATAGGATCATATAAATTTGTCAGAATCATAAATCATATCCTTAGTACGAGTCACGGCTAACTGCCAATCATGTTTCCCATTTCAGTACGGGTCATGGCTAACCGCCTATCCCATTTCACATCGCATCTCACGAGACGTAACCCTAACCAATGCATTGGAGCGATATCTAGGAGAAACCATCTCAATATTTTCATGAATATTCTATCCACATAAATATTCTTACCTCATATACAATCATACATAATCAACCATACACAATCATAAGGGAACCCATGGAAAGAATTGGGTACCACAGTCATGACATAAAACATATCCAATTGGTGTATCATGAATGTATCCATGAAAGGAAAGGATTAGAACATACATGGACATTAATAGGGTAAAATATGCATATAGCATGGTAAGTGGTGTCAAATATAAGTGACACCATATTAGAAATGTATTTTAGAATCATTAGCATTAAAACATTTTTGTGTGGTTTTAAGGAAAACACTTTAGAGATTTTTAAATAGAAAAGAGGAAATTCTTTTATATAAAACCAGAATTGAACCAAGAAGGTTTTCATAATAAAAATACTGGTTTTATAAAGACAATTGTGTCTTAAAATAGAGGATATGGTGGACTTGAAATTTGGGTAAAAATTAGGGAAGTCCCCTTAAAATAGGTTTGCTTGTCGGAAAGTTCTAAGGAGGGAATCTTTCAAAAACATGTATATCCCTGAAATAAAGTAATGAAAGGGTATTGATATTAGAATATTTTACAAATATACATAATTCATAGGATTTAAATAAATAGATTTGATAACACCATCTTGAAAGAAAGATAAGGCTACCCGAAAGAACGAAGAAGGTTTGGGTAGAATTCGTTACGATTTACCAGCATGGTGTTGGGTATACCCAAGAGGGATTTATGAGAGAGATAAGGGGATTATAATCACTTATAAAACATTAGGAATGTATGGGGAAGGTGTATAAACATACCCAATCATTTTGTATTAAAAAAAATAAAGCATATCATAGAGAACAATCTTGATTAAGAGTGAAAGGGGAGGATCCCTTACCTCAAATCTATTGGTGTTCTCCATTTATTATTAATGACCTGAATAAAAAAAATTAGGATTATTAATTCATAATTCCAGAACCTATTATATATTTAATTGTTTTATTATAACCCTTTTTAGTTCATTCAAATCCTTTTTTATTAGTTATAAGGTTCAATTTTGATGTTCGGGCTCGTTTGTTTACTTGGCTTTAAAAGATCGGTTCACTTATATTCAAGTTTGGATTATATGAAAGATGAAAGTGGTTGTCCAGAATTGAAGTTACATTCTTTAGTTCATATACAGAGGATTAGATGGTTTTAATTTTAATTAGGATACTTAGAGTGATGTCGAATTATTATATATATAACCTTAGTGATAATAGTTTTTGTTAATCGGTGGATTTGGTTACAAAGAATGTGTTTTTCATTATAACATAATTCCATTTGTAACAAAAGATTACAGAACCAAAAATAGAATATATTAAATATTTAATAATCTAGTTCAACCAAAACAAAGATTTTTTCATGAACAGAATTAAAGATAACAGAAACTGATAAATTGTTGTCCTTGAATGTGCTAAATTAGCACATCTCAAACAGTGCTCTCATTTCTTTCAAATAAAGGATGGGGAAAGGAGAGAAGATAATGAAATTTACCACTATCATGGAGAAATTACAGTAAATTTATGCCACTAGATTTATCATACTTTTATGGTGAAGAGAGGTGAGGAAATAAATACAAAGAATAGAACTTAAAAGAAAAGAAGAAACCAGGAAGAAGAATTTTACCTCTTGAGACTTCCTCCTTTGAGAACCTATTAAGGGGAGAGGTGTTGGTATTTTGAGGAGGCTGAGAGATTTTGGACGTGTGGGAGGACCTTTTGGAGATATTTTGGCAGAATAATGGCTAGGCACAAGGCTTGAGAGGAGTGGAGAGAAGAGGGAGTGAAGGGGGGTTTTATAGTGGAGAAAAGGAGGGATTTTACAATATTATAATCATTAATTTATTATTTCATCACAAGAAAAGGAATAGTAAGTATTCCATGACCAAGAATAGTAAATGGATCATGTGATTACAAACCAAGGGTGGTGACATCAGACGTGATGCTAGGAATATTCTATTTATCTTATAATGTACATGTACAGTAAATTACCGTATTTTACTATTCATAAAAAAATTTCAAGTATTCCATAAAAATATAAAAAATTCATCCTCACTGTTTTTTGACGTGTAGAATAAAAAAATGAATTCCATTTTTCAAAAATAATTTTCTAAATATGATTATTTTAATATTTAATTAAAATCATAATTTATTATCAAAAACCTGATTTAAAACATGCATTAACTCATTATAAAACATAGGTATATTGTACTTACAACTTGAATATATTTTTTATACTATCATAGGAGACGTTACTATTAATTAGGGTATATCACTATTCATAATGGTATGTTACTATTCATTAAGGTAGGTTACTATTCACCAAAACTATTTTTGTTTTATAATACTCCAAAAAACATCTTGAACCCAACTGTGTATGTCAGATTTTCAAAATTACAAACACAGTAGGGACAAACTTATGTTTAAAGGTCACTTATCACTTAGTAACTAATTATTATGTGATTTTATGACATATTTATAAGAAGGGAATTTCCATTAAAAACACTGGGTCGTTACATTCTTCCCCCCTTAAGAAATTTTACCCTCCAAATTTCATTTTACATCTTAGGCCAAAAAAAGATATGGGTACTTTTCCTTCATTGCTTCCTATAATTCCCATGTTGCTTCCTCCAGCTTATGGTTCCTCCAGAACACTTTCATAAGATGGTTTGTCTTGTTTTATATAACCTTATCTCTCCGATCCAGAATCATTACTGGCTGCTCCTCATAAAAGAGATCATCTTTCAGCCACACCACCTCTGAGTTTAGTACATGTGAGGGATCGGGTATGTACTTCCTCAAGAGTGATATGTGAAAAAAATCCTGAAATCAAGCCATAATCGGTGGAAGTGCAAGCCGATAGGCCACGACTCTTATGCGGTCAAGGATCTCAAAGGGGACAATATACCTTGGGCTTATCTTCCCTTTCTTCCTAAATCGCATGACTCTCTCCCATGGAGATATTAGAAGGAAGACTTTATCTCCAACATCGAACTCCAAGTCCCTTCGATGGTTGTCAACATAGCTCTTTTGCTGACATTGAGTATCTTTGATGTGTTTCTGGATGACTTGAACCTTCACTGTCATCTCTTCAACAAAATCGGGTCCAAGTAGCTTTCTTTCTCTAACTTCATCCCAATAGGTTGGAGTTCTACATCTCTTTCCATACAGAGCTTCATATGGAGCCATATGAATACTCTAGTGGAAGCTATTTTTGTATGAGAACTCATCCAATAAGAGATACTGATCCCAAACACCTTTGAATTCACGAGGGCAGGCACTTATAATATCTTCAAGCATCTGAATATTCCTTTCAGATTGGCCATCAGTTTGGGGGTGATAGGCTGTGCTGAAATTTAATTCAGTACTCAAAGAATGTTGAAGAATCCTGCAGAATTTAGATGTGAACCTTGGATCGCAGTTAGAGACAATTGAGAGTGGAACACCGTGCAGTCTCACTACATTCTTCACAAATATCTTTGCATTTTGTTCAAGTGAGAGATCTTCCCTAATAGTGATTAAATGGGATGTCTTGGTGAGTCGGCCAACCACAACCCATATCGCATTATTTCCCTTCGACATCTTCAGGAGACCCGTGACAATCTCCATTGTAACATTTTCCCATTTCCACATGGGTATAGGAAATGGATGCATCATACCTTTTGGATTTTTTCAGTCAGCTTTAACTTGCTAACACACCAAGCACCTTGATATGTATTCCTCAATCTCCTTCTTTATGTTATCCCACGAGAAGTGTTCTCGGAGATCACGGTACATTTTGGTTCTCCCAAGATGGATAGAGAAGGTCAAGCTATGTTCATCATTCAATATCTCCTTGTTTATCTCTGGATCATATGGTACACATAATCGTGTCCCAAATCTTACATCTCCTTCCGCATCAATTTTGAAATCGGAGGATTTCCCATTTTTAATAGCTTCCACCCTTTTCTGAATTTCCACATATTTTACTTGAGCAACCTTTATTTTATTCATGAGGGATGGTTTAACAATATTTTGATAAAGGATTGATGATGTTCCTCCATTAATGATTCCCATGTCCATCCTTTGAAAATCCATGATGATCGGATCCTTTTCAATTCTCATCATTGATAAAGATGCATGATCCTTTCTAATTAAAGCATCCACCACCTTGTTTGCCTTAACAAGATGGTAGTGGATTGATCAGTCATAATCCTTGATGAGCTCTATCCATCATTGTTGGTGCATATTAATCTCTTTCTATGTGAAAATATATTTGAGACTTTTGTGGTCAGTATATATCTATCATTTTTCCCCATAGACGTAATGCCACCAGATTTTCAATGCAAAGATCACAGCCGCCAACTCCAGATCATGCATGGGATAGTTTTGCTCATGTATTTTCAGCTGCATTGAGGCATAGGCTATCACTTTATAATTTTTCATTAGAACACAGCCTAAGCCATTCTTAGAATCATCACTATACACCACACAGAGTTCTCCACTTGAAGCGAGTGTGAGTACCGGCGTAGTGATAAGCCTCTTTTTCAACTCCTTGAAATAGTCTTCACATTCCTGTGTCCTGAAGAACTTTACTCCCTTTCGTGTCAGCTTGTTCATTGGGTTTGAAAATCTCGAAAAGTTCTTCACGAATTATCGATAATACCCAGCTAGACCTAAAAAGCTGCAGATCTCTGTTACAGTAGTTGGCCTCAGCCACTCTTCAATTTCCTTTATCTTGGAAGGTTCCACATATATCCCTTTCCTATTGATAACATGCCCCAAGAATGATACTTCCTTCATCCAGAACTCACATTTATTGTAGTTTTCATAAAACTTCTCCCTTCACAAAGTCTTTTACACAGTTTCCAAATGATCCTCATATTCCTCCTTGATCTTGGAGTATATAAGAATATCATCAATAAAGACCCCCACAAATTTCTAGAGGTAATCTCTAAAGACTCTATGTTTTAAATCCATGAAAATTTCTAGAGAATTAGTGAGTCTGAATGGTATCACTATGAACTCATAGTGTCCATACCTCGTTCGAAAGGCAGTCTTGTGAATATCTTCCTTCGTCACCTTTAGTTTGTGATATCCCGACCGAAGGTCCACTTTAGTGAAATAACTAGCCCCATGAAGCTGGTCGAACAAGTCATCTGTCTGTGGCAGGGGATACTTGTTCTTTATAGTCATTTTATTGATCTCACGATAATCAATGAAGATGCTCATTCATCCATCCTTCTTCGTGACTAAGAGTCCTGGAGAGCCCCACAGTGAAGCACTCGGGCATATAAAACCCTTCATTATATTCTCCTGTAACTGCTTCTTCAGCTCTTCCATCTCTACGGTGGCCATTCTGTAAGGTGTCATTGAGATTGGCAGAGATCCAGGGATAAGTTCAATTGAGAACACAACCTCTCAGTCAGGGGGAAGACTATACAACTCTTCGGGGAATACATATGTGTAATACTTCATGATGGGAATGTCTTCATGCATGATTATATACTTTTTCTCAATCATTTGAGCTAGGTATGAATGCTCATAAGGAAAAAATATCCAAACATGAGACGAAGATTCTAAAGGAGACTCATCTTCCTCCTTGCACTTATAAAGAATCCGAGGATGCTTCGGGATGTGAAGAGTAATCCCCCTTTCTCGGCAGTTGATGTTGGCCTTATACAAAGATAGCCAATCCATGCCCAAGATAGCGTCAAACACCACTAAAGGAAGTATGAAAGGATTTGATGGGAGGTTCAGTCCTCAAACACTAACCAGGGAGGAGTTATAAACAATGGATGAAAGAATTTCTCCATTCACTGTTCATACAGATAACGTTTCCTCCAAATTTTGAGGTGGTGTTTGAATACTTATACTAAACTTGCATGATATGAAAGAATGTGTAGAACCAGAATCAAATAGTACGTTTTCTATTCTGAAATGAATAACATGCGTACATATCACCAAATCATTTTCCAGCTCCACCTCAGTATTAGTGATATCATAAGCGCTTACTTTTTTCCTTGGATGTTGTTGCTTATTACCTCCGACAACCCTCGGCTTAGGGCAATTATTCGCATAATGCCCTGGCTCCTTGTAGTTAAAACACTGCACTACCCGCTGAGTGTTGATCTAAAAATTCTTTTATTCTTCAAAATTATCAGAATTTTTCATATCCCTTCGACAGTTCTTGGCCAGATTACGAATCTTTCTGCATTTGAAGCAATCCTGCGTTCCCTTGAGACAGTCACCAGGATTCTTCTTCCCATAATTTTTGCAAAGGGGAAAGTGAGGCTTCTTTCCATCAAGAGATTTTTTTTGATGAACCACCCATGTTGTTCTCCATTTTCCGCATCTTATCACTAGGCCCATGAGACCACTGAGAGTCTCCCATCTCCATTTCAACCTTGAGGGCACAACGGACAATCTCCTCATAGCTATCGAAGTCTCAAATCGCCAACACATTTCGTAGACTTGGATTTAGTCTGCTAAAGAATCGATCCACCTTGCTTTAGGTGTTCATGACAATGCCAGAGGCATACCTTTCAAGCCTTGTAATGTTCACTTCATATGACCTGATGGACTCATCTTCATTCTTCTTGAGTCCAAGGAACTCTATTTCCATCTTGAGATGGAGGGTTCGAGGAAAATATTTTTTGAAAAACATCCTCTTGAATTCCTCCCAATCTATGGAATCAATTTCCTCTTGGGACATTGTATTCTTGATCAGTGTCAACCACTGATATGCTTCCCCATCAAAATGATAGACTGAAAGTACAATTTCCCTTCTTCCGAGCCCTGGAGGACAGATAAGTTTTTTTTCAATGGAGTTAATCCATTGTTCTGCGAGGAGGGGATTAGAAGACCCGCTAAACATGGGATGCCTTTTCTGCATAAAGGATTCTACAGTAACTTTCTCTTTCCTTGGAGGAGGGGGATGTTCCACTAGAATCAAGATTTTATTCATAACTCGAACTAGCTGAGAAAGTACTGCCATGAAGTTTTCAACACCCACTTCCATCACATCAGGCATGTCATTAGGGAAATCATCACATTTCCTATCACATTGGTTGTTGGAACATGTTCTTCTATTTCCCTCCATTAACTAAGAAAAAGAACGTATAATTTGAGGTCTTGAATACTTATATATTGAGCATATAAAGGAACCTTTGAAAATTAAAGGATAAACTTATAAAGAAGAAGTACCTCCTAACTTGTAATTCCTTTGGATTATATCTAGGTTATCCTCAATATATTTCATAACATATATTCAAATGGGATTATTTTTGTCCCTTAATAATGTTTTGTACTAAGCTTGTGAATCTACCAAAGAATATCCCCTGGGAGTGTCGTAACCAAGAGTAAAGCAAGGCCCGTTATCGTGCACCAGTTCTCGTTCGAGTCTAGCTCAAAGCGGTTTTTTCGGGTTTTACCCCTAGATACATCTGTGCCAGAGCCGCCTCTACCTGCTCGTATCCAGAGAGGGATGCATTTTCTTGATAAACCACTTACTCTATACTCACCAATAGTTAGGATTGTTTCCTTATACATAGTTTCATCCATAAGGTTCTCACTAAGGTGCTCAATTCCTATCTCCAAAAATAACTAGACCATCCTCTAATACCAACTATAGAGACCCGAGCCTTTTACATATAACATTTCATTATTTTAAGAATAATTAACCATCAGAGTAAAAAACAAGGATCATTAAGTCATGTCTCTTAGAAAATTAGGTACAGAGAACATAAAACATGGGGCTAAAAAACGTCTTTATTTAATCTCCATAAACGGCTTCTAACATCCTTTGAGCTCTTACATCTGCATAGGGTACCCAGGGGAACAAATAAACAAAGGGACGAGATAAATATGCCCAGTAAGGAAATGAACATAAGGGTACATCTCAAGCACATGAGTTAGGAGGCATAAGATAATGATGTCCAAAGCATGAAACTAATGAAATCATATAATATAATCATGGGATCATATAATCATGGAATCATATAAATGTGGCAGAATCATAAATCATATCCTTAGAATGGGTCAAGGCTAACCACCAATCCCATTTCCAATTTCAGTATGGGTCATGGCTAATCGCCAATCCCCTTTCACATTGCATCTTGTAAGAACCCAGATCTTCTATTCAGGCATGGTTACCCTTTTTCTGGAGTTTTTATGAAAACTGATTTGTTCTGGAAATTTTCAAAGTACATGTCGTGTACTTTCTGAGTACATTTCGTGTACTATTTTCCATTTCGAAGCCGTATGCTAGCCGTGTCTGGGCCACACACATAGTGTGTAAGGCTAAGGTGAGGGACGGTTAAAGCGGAATATGGAAAACTGAAGTACACGCCATGTACTCAAGAAGTACACGCCGTGTATTTGTTTTTCGTTAAATGGAACAGGGTCACGCCTAACCCCTAATTTCATCTTCTTCTCCAGATTCTATCCGTCTGAGAGTGACTGTATGGCCAGATCTTTGACGAACTCCCATCTTATCATCCGTTCTCCGATTTGATCACGGTCAGTTATGTTGGAATCACAATGGAATGTTCTTCCTTCTTCTTGAATATTGTTTATTTTTTCCTCGTCTTTCCCAATTTATTGTGGGATGAATGTTTTGTGCGTTTTCTCAGATCTTCATTGTTCTAAGGGGAATCTGTAATTTTTGTTCACTTATATCGATCTCCTAGGATCGAGGTAGGTGGTTTGTGCCTTTCCGTAGAATGTTGATGAATATTTTGTGCAATTTCCACCAATACCCTTGAACGGGTATTGCGTGTTCCTGTTTTTCCCTTGTTGTACTGCCTTCTTTACTTGATTGCTAGGGTATATGTTTTTCCTGTGATTATGGTAACATTACTATACTTTGGATGTTTTCTATGCTTGTTCTGACTATTTGGTGTTTTTCCAGTTTCCATGCTTAGTCATAGGAAAGTTTAAATACTAACTTGTTATGCTACTGAGCCTTAGTTGATAGCCAATTAGTTCTTGAGGTTTACTTGGACGATGTACACACGCGCTGAGCATGTATTACCTTTCAGTCAGGACTGTGAGAACCTAGAGTAGTAGACCTAAGGGATAATTGACGGAAGGGCTTCTCCAGAGTGTCTTTTAATTACGATGTGTGATCACATGGGGAATTGACGTTGAGTTCTTCCCCAGAGAGTCTGTAGATCCTCGACATGGGACACATGAGGAATTGATGTTGTGTGCTTCCCTAGAGAGCCTTTAGCATGATAGGAGACTATAGGGGGAATTGACGGTGAGTGCTTCCCTAGAGAGTCTATGAATTTCATAGCTGAACCATAGGGGTGAGACTGTGTGTTCCTCCTAGAGGTTTGCTAGTACATATAGTTTGAACCATAGGGGTTAGGCTGTGAGAGCTACCCAGAGGGTTACCTGTTTTCTTCTTATTGCTGGTTGTTTACTTGTGTACTTTATTGGTTAGAACTGTGGATTGTAGCTGCTTGTGCTTTACTGTTTACGGTTTCTTGTTTTATTACTGCCTTGTATTCATTGACTGTTGGGCACAAATATTTGGGTGATTGGCTACTAGGATTGTATCTCACACCCTATTTGTGCCATGCTATTGGGCCCATGTAGACTATGTTGTTGCAGGTATAGATAAGGGAAAGCGCCCTTCTACTTTAGGATCTTGATTGCTCTAGAGATAGAGAGTGTGGGACCGAGCCGGGGCTCTCGATGCCGATGAGTTCATTTTGTTTTTCTTTTGCACTTGTTTTCTGTTGTAATCCAGCTCGTCGTTGTGTTTGCTGCTTTCCATAGATACTTGTACCTGCTGCATCATTGTCATCATTGCTATATATATTCATTTCTTCCTCTGTTAGGTTTCTGTTGTTATGCATGTTGTTACTGCTTCCGCTATTGACTGTTGTTTTTCAGTTGTATACCATACCAAATGAGGGCATAGTTTGCCCACCGACTCACCAAGGCCCTCGCTACTAGTCGGCAGCCTCTGGAATTCGGGGAAACACGCTTGAGGTCATGTGGTGAACAGGGTACGAGGCACCAGTGGAGGGGCTCCAGATTCGGGTCGCTACAAAGTGGTATCAAAGGGGTTCTTTTCATTCTTCCTTACTGTTCGAAGACTTTATCCAGGGATAGGATAGATTCGGTTCTTTGCATTAAGCTGTGCTCGGGAGTAGCGAACCCGTGTACAGGGAAAAGCCATACTACCTCATTAATTGCAGTTTTTCTGGTTTTGAGATTTTATGGTTGATATGTTTTCACCTAGAGTGATTCGTATGACTTGTGTGGTCATTGTTTTGATATTTCGGTTCTATTTCTAACACAACCCGATGAGATGATGGTATGACATCTCATACATCATATAGGCACTTGTAGAAATCACATGTCATGCATTCTTGCCATGCCATCTAGGGTGCATTAGCAATTGCATGCTGTTGTGATAGACTCTGTATAGATTATGCACGCTGTTGTGATAGATGTTTGATAGATTCTCTGCTGTCAAGTTAGAAAACTGTTGTTTTGTTCCTTGCTTAAAATGAATGCCAAATTTTTGCTCTTGAGGTGTTATGGGCCCTCATGGATTAGAATTTGGAACCTCTCAGCCTCGTTTTTAGTGTTTCTGGGAGTCTGAGTAGTTTCTAAGCTACTGCCAAGAAAAACCCAGAATACACGGCGTGTACTTTTTGGATACACGTCGTGTAGTTTTCAGGCCGTGTCACTGACCGTGTGTGTAGAACATGGTGTCATGAATGTAACTTCGGGGATATTCCATGTATGGTAGGTACACGCCATGTAAGATCGGAGTTGTGTACCCGGTCGTGTCACTAACAACACGGGTCGGGGAATCATAGTTAGAACATGCCGTTTCTATAGGGAACACGCCATGTAGTCTTGTCCAGGAACCCGACCGTGTCACGAACAACATGGGGCGACGTTACCTTCTTTTCCACACGCCGTATTTGTTTGGAATACGCCGTGTAGTCTTTTCCAGGTACCCGGCCGTGTCACGAACAACACGGGACAGTGTCGCCTTCACCTATACACGCCGTGTTTGTTTGGAACACGCCGTGTAAGGTTCAACCATGTAGACAACCGTGTGCTTAATAACTCGGGCCGCCAAAGCCTTTTCGAGTACACACTATGTTTGTTTCTAACATGCCGTGTATTCTCGGGTTGAGTCAGACCGTGTGGGTTAGCCGTGTAAGGAGACTCGGGAAGGGGAACAATTTTTATGTACACGCCGTGTGTGAGTGCAACATGCTGTGTTGTTTGAAGTGTAGACGAATTTTAGGGAAGGACTACACTCCCATTTATGTGGTTTAAGAGGACATGCCGTGTAGTTTTTATACACACCGTGTAGTCGAGTTTTGTAAACTTTTGTATAAGATGGTCTTGGGACCGTATATTTATGGAGTCAGATGGAAATACAGACTCCCTTTCAGAATGACTTCAATGAATAATCGGATGACCAAGTGTGTATGTTTTATATTATAATGATTATTTAATTAATGATTATACATTCTAAAATAATGAACATGGTGAAGAAAATACCATGTAGAATAGTGGAGTTATACTTGTTGCTAAAGAAATTCATGTTTCCAGGGCGAAGGAAAAAATTCAAATTTATTCAAAAATGTCATAATTTAGCATGATCAAACTAATATGGGAGTTGGATTACATGAACTTCCATGTACCAATTTTTAAATGACAGTGGGTTGATAGTAGGAGTGATGTTAAAATAGATGACTTGGGATTTCTGAAAGTTGATTTTAGTATGGAAGGGCACAAAGACGATATATTTATAATGGCATCACATGTAGTACATGTATTTTATATTCATGATACAAAAAACTAAACTTGGTCAATTTTTTAGTTATTGAACAAAAACACTGAAGGGTCAGATGAAAATTCAACAAAGGATGACCCTTTAATTGGGACATCATATTCATTTCTACATTGTTCTAATGTAGATGCTGTTTTTTATGTTATAGCACAAAATAATGAAGTGATTTAGATATTCGATAGAGGGGTCAAATCCCTTCAGCCTTGATAAAATAGATTTCAATAATTAGGAATTTTTTTTTGTAATATACATCATGTTAAATTATGTTATTATCTATTCATTGATACTTTTATATAATCTAAATAAAATTTTAATCAACATATATAGATAATTACTTTTGTATGTGATGAATCTCCAAATCCCGTGGCACAAAAGGTCTCTCAATATGCTGCTGCTCATAGTGTAGAGGAACAACATGTTTCTCAAACTATTGTTGCTACTTCTCCTAGTTCCATTGTACAATCACCATCAACATATGATGATGCTATATCTTTATTGGAACATATTTATGATGTTGAAACAGAGGAAATGGTAGGCAATGAAACACTTGTAGAATAGAAAAAATAGGTGCACCTTAGTTTGATGACATTAGCAAAAATCCATATGGAGAAAGTGAAAGGCATCAAATACGAGGTCAGATGGAATAAGAGTGGCCATCATGATAACCCCAACAAGGCCATTATCGGTAGTAATAATGGAATCAACACTCAGAAACACATACTGATTGATGTACAATTGTGGAACTATGTTTTCACAGCGATTAAGACACCGATGTTGGGAGATATTATGATAACATTAGGATATCATTTCTTTAATTTACTAAAAAAATAAGATAACAAAACATTAAGTTACTCTTCATCATCCATTGTAGAGTGCATTTATAGTGGATGAATCACACAAGGAATATATAGTAAGGGTTTCTGGAAGGATTCACATAGGCTTTCACACAATTTTAACAAAAAGTTATCTTAATGATTCTGAAGGTAAAATAATACCGCACCCACATCCTATTTATGAACACCTGATAACCTAAGGAGTGTGGGATGTGTTTACTAGTCTTCACGTGGAACATTCTTTTCAGGTATATTGTGTTGGGTAATATGTTGTTTGATGATATGTTTATTCATCACATTGATTGATAGTTTTTTATTCAAAAAATAGAAACTGAGTGATGAAAATAAGGAACGAACAACCAAATTAGCGTACCCCTATCTTAACGAAATAAAGGGGTATGCTTCACTTGAAAAAAGGTACTTAATTTAAATCTACCGTAATACTTTAATGTGACATAAAGAAATACCATAACTATATTTCACTATTTATATATAGATAGATGAATTCAAATCGAAAGTCACTTCCATCCCCTGACATGTTCTATGGAAGGAGTCATGTGTAAATAAATACGGGATTCTAATAGATGGAAACACACAAAAAGTGTGGGAAACATGTGTAAGTATGACATAATATATATTTTATTTTGTTTAAATCGATATTAAATAATAATGATTACTTATTTTCTTATATTTTATTTCTGACATAGTCACCTGAATCAACAACACCAAAACAAGAAGCAGAAAAACTTTTGGTTGCCTCGAAGTAGCCAGAATAGTTTAGCCGCATCAATGGTGTGGGTTTTGGGGTGAAACTGAAAACATTTTTTGAGAAAAAAAGGAGGATCGATGTGAATAAATAAAAATGATGATATAAATAATAACTATCTTTGAATAAAACATGTAATCATATAGAGAGTTCTTGTAAAATTTTATTGTGGAGGGAAAAAGTGATGATAAAAATAAAGAACCACCTTTGTGTTAAGATCCCTCCCCACCCCACCCCCACCAGCTTTGACGCAAGATATTACCCTCAAAAACATATCTTAGCTCCGGTAATCTATGTTTTACATTTTTTTGGTGAATTGTGAATAATATAGACACTGATACCTTTCCTGTACTGATATTTTACAAGGTTAAAATTATTGTGATTTATATATATCAGCACCCACTCATCACATTGTGGTGAGGGATACAATGTTCAATATCCTAAACACCATGATACACAATAGTCCACTTCTGATAGGTCATGTCAATGTTTTGATTAATGTAACCCATGATCCAAGCACCTATCTAGCTGTTCCAATTGATGATGTAGATATTCATAATGTCGAACAAGATCTTGAAACGTTCATCACACGACCATCACACATAGTTTAAAAACATTTTTACAAGGTGTTATTCAATTACAATTTATTTTTCAAGATAAAAACATAATCATTTAATGGAAAAAGGTCTAAAACGATGAATTTTATTACAGATGGACATAGGGAAGGGGGTGAAATGAATGAATGGAGCCAAACCATCTCAAGAATCATCCGACCAATCGAAACGTTCAACCGTAAGAACATTAAAACTTCCCATTATATATCTTCATTTTTATCATCGTAGGATCATGTGAATACAATGATGAAAGATGGTGTGGTTCACACAATTAGTTTTGATGAAAATAAGTAAAAAGGGGAAGATCCCGATTTCATTAATGTTGATAATGTAAGTTAAATCATGGAGAATTATTAGTCAGGTGGCTAAATTATAAATGTGTACATGATTTATGTTTTCGTGATTTTATTTTCCAAAGGTTGATATAATATGATAATTATGACTAATTTTTTTCATATTTTTCATTGGAGTATATATGAAAAAAATTTAAGGGATTTTCCCCTGAACATAATTTTGGACTCTTTAGCCCTCAGGTCACCTCTATAGAACAAAATTAAATAGAATCAGAGAAAGATGGTGAAATAGTGATTGAACTTATCAAATTGTTTAAAAGCAATATTTCCGATGGAAGACACTTCATAATACCAATGATGTAGTTGTAAAACTCTAAAATTTAATCAAATAAAATATATTTTAATTTCTTTTATAAATTTTTCTTTTTTTGGGTCGTAGGAATTATTGGATGCTCATTGTGGTCAACTTCAAATGAGTTCTAAAAATATATTCAGATTCTATCATCACACCTTGATCACATCACCGATCATGAACCGTGTATGTGGTATTGATATGTCGCCCCAATGTACGGTCAAACAATGATCTAATACTATGTATTTGTTGAACTGTGGTCCAAAAGGAGGTAACCAAGACGAATGACCAAAGAATAGATGGAGAAACCCAAAAAAATAAAAGTGATGAATTAACCTCTTTCATTGTTCATTTGGCCTCAATTCTTTATCGTAGAAAGGGAGATTGAATAGGGATAAATCAACAAATAAAAAAAATTCCATCAATTTGTAATCTACCAACGATTCATGTATTATTTCATGTTCATTGAGGTGATTCGCGTTCATTCGAGATAATGAACAGGATGAAAATTACATGAGAAAAAATCCTACTAGGATTTTTGGTCAATCGCTAATGAGAAATACATATGTTTTTGTCATTTATGAGATCCTTCAACTCTACTTGTGTGACAATCCATGATATGTTCTTGATCCATTATCATTGACGAAGAATGTTTTCCTCCCATGACGTCTAGGTCTCTAGGGTTTAGCGAGCAAACCATAGATGATTTCCATAGATGTATATTTAAATAGAATCACGTAACTATTCTTAAAAAAATAAAATATATTTTTAAGTTAAATTATTTTATTAAATTTTTTCCTATGACAACTTTTTCTCAAATGACCCGTTCCAACCATACTTAAGTTGTGGATAGGGTAAAACTGCTATTTTGAACTCAACGATGCCCTCTATTTGCATTCCAGAAATCCATCTAAGAGTTATTCCACCTTTTCTGGAAAATTTTATGTTCATTCTATTTAATATATTTAATATATATCAGAACATTTATTCCAAGAACACTGGGCCTCAGAATAACATTTCATCATTCCTCCTGGTCTAAAAAATAATCCATATAATATTTACAAATAATACATGAAAAATATGAGATGTTGGAGAAATAATTTCAACTTATATTATGGTGAAATGAGTAGTTATTTAGTTGTACAACATGTGGTCAATCAAGGTATAAATACTATAATGACGTAAAATTTTGAATAATATTTTGTATCCTGAAAATTTATGTTTTACTATGTCACATTCATTAAAACAACATAAGTATAAATTGAAATATAACTATCAGTTTATGACTCTTATGTGACTATTGGAATGTTGGAGATAATAATAAATTCTACATTATTATTACTGTTTATAAATTGAAATGATTATGGAAAATTAATTTAGAAAGAAGAGTCGATGAACTCTACTAGTAGATTTTTTACATATGTATCCCTCTTATCAGATCTTCTGAGGGAGATATAATTTAGGATCATTTCCCTAATCCAATCCCAAACTGAGATCCAATAACTTAATAATTAGCGAAACAGTTTACGAGAGAAGTTCAAGCTCATCAAGATAATGACCCAAACCATGTTCACCGAATGATCCCCTAAAAGCCCAACCATTTCATACCTTACTCCAAGGGAGTATACCAGTATAATAATGGGATATGTAAAAATATCCTAAAATTATAAGTATGTACATTATTTTTTTAAAGAATAATGAATATGAATTCATCTTATTGTTGTTACTTTTTAAATTATTCTAAACATAGAAATAGTAATTTTTGGTTAATATTCAAATTCAATTAAGAAATATATTTTGGTGATTTAATATATTTTTTAAATAAATGATATTTTAATAAAATAATATAATTAAATTAAATTTATCAAATATAATTGATTATATAATTTTTATGAAGTCAAATGTAATTTTTATTAAAGTTTAAAAACAATTTTTCTCAAAACACGCCAATTTTCAATAACTGTTGGTTTTTTTAAATGTAAAAATTCATAAATATAGAAAATTATTTATATAAAATGGAAATTATTTTTTGAATTAGGATGTCAAAATTATCTAATGGTGAATTTTTTCATAATTTTCAGAGACAGTCAAATTTTTGGGTAAAAAATAAATACCATATAAATATTTAATGTGTTTTAGGACATTGTAACGACCCAATAATGATGTAATAAAATACTATAAAAAGGATTTTTAAAAATATAAGTTTTATATTTAAAATAATTTGATTTTATATGTTTTATGTTTTATTTTATAAACCTTTACTAAATCCTTATTGACTTATTAAATATTTTAGGATTTTAAAATAATTTCAATGAAAGTATGACTCACCTCCACATAGGCGGTGGAAATATTTTAATATATTCCACCCTTAGACATATAAAATAACTTATAAAAATCTCCTTATCCATAAACTATGGGAAAAAACATTGGATGGTTTGTGGTTTGGAATATTTTAGTGTGTAGTGTCCAAAAACAATATAATAACAAATTCCCAAACATTTACTATATAAAACACCCCAAGATATCATTTGTATTCCTTCATGATATTTGTGACTCTAAAAAACTCTACCTATTACTCCATATATTTCTCCGAAGGTTTCCCTAAGCTCTATATAAGTCTCTCCCAAGACTTTGTGATCACACATCCAAGTAATATATTTTTCACTCTCCTCTTTTCTCACGAACTTCTTTTATGATATGTCTTCTAATTTCAATTTGTATATGTAAAGATTTTTTTATAAATACTACCCTTAATATCCAATTGATTTAAAAATAATTAGATGTTACTTTTCACCCTCATTGATCCACCCATGATCCTTTATATACACTCGTTACTGTGCTGAATTATTTTAAGGGATTGTCACCTTCCTCTCCACCTTTCCATTCAAGAACAATGTTTTAAAGTTGTCTTTTATAGTTTCAATTGGATATATTTTCATCCTTTTTAATTAATGACCTAAATTCAAATTTTTTATTTCAATTTTTTATCATATATCCTTCCCCATTTCTACCCTTACCTAATCTATTACTATGTCGAATTTTTGTAAGGGTTCCTTCCTTTATCAATTCTTCCAAAGTATCCTTATATTGTTAAATAATTTTATTTTCAATTAAAAATTATGGTGTATGTTTTAAAACCTTCCCCATAAAACCCTTATTTTTTTAATTATGATATAAACCTTTCTCTCTCATTAATCCCTATCGGGTAGACCCGTTACCATGCGAAAATTCTGTAAGGGATTTCTCTCTTGTCGTTTCCATTCTAGAATTTATTTTATATTATACATATTAAATTCCATTTAATATATTAGGATATTATGTTACATGATCCACTTACAATCCATTTCATGTTTAAATGATGATAGAACCCTTTTTTATCTCGTCAAACCATCTTACGAATTTATATATGACGTCGTTATACTGCCGAAATTACACCATGATATTCCAGGCCAAAATCATCGTACAATGAATACCATACCCACATCTCTATCAATGGTATGTACCTTTATGATCATTTAAATATTTATTGGGGAATAACATATATGTATACATGTTACTTTTTTGTGGAATAAATTATCATATTTAATGAATCCATGTTGTATGATCTATACATGAAAATTAAATGATTATGAAGGGTGCACCTTGAAATTGATCCAATGCATTGGGTAATGTTTAGTATCATGATACATCATGTGAAATTAGGGTTTAATCATTATAATTCAAATGAAATGATGGTTTAATCATGTTAATTCATGTTCAAAAAGGGTTTACCCATGCCAATTCTTATGCAATGATCCTCGGCTCATGCTAACATCATGTTGTACATAGTTGCAACATTTCCTTGTTATGAATATCATACTATATCATGCCTTCATGTTCATGATTCTTTTATGATCTATTGATTTTCCTATTGACTAACATGTATTATAATCCTCATGGTATTCCATTATTATTCCCTTACTAAGATTTATAGCTCACTCCTTTCTAATTCATGTCCTCAGGTTATCCCATGAAATACTAAGTATGAAGGAATGTTGTGGTCATGTAAAAGAAGTTTTCAATTAATACTGGTATTTCATGTTTTAAGTTGTCAAGTAATGTTCTTAATCCCAAATACACTATATATATATATTATGAGTCATATTAAGTTCATGATTATTTAATAAATAATTTTTAAAAATGAAATAAAGATCATGGTTATTATAGTTGGTATCAGAGGATAGGTTTAGTAATTTTTGGGATTTGGATTAGAAAACTATAGTAAAATTCATAAGGAAAATTATAAGTATAATAAAATAATCCCTAAATTTTTATGAGTATATATTATGTGGTTTATCATGGAAATATATCTCTGTCTGGATATGAACAAGTAGAGGTGGGTCTGTCAAATTTGTATCTTAGGGTAAAACCAAAAAAACCCCACACTGAGCTAGAGTCAAACGAGAAATGGTTCAGGACAACGAGCGTTGCTTCACTCTTAGTTAAACACACTTGGGGGGATATACATTGGTAAATTAATAAGCTTAGTATAAAACATTATTAAAGGAATTAAAAAACCCTATTAGAATATATGTTATGAAATAGATCATGGATAACCTAGATTGATACTTACAATATTACAAGTTAGAATGCACTATTCATATGAGGGTTTATTCTTATATTTATTCATTTAACATTTTTATTAGCTATGTATTCAAACACATAATTGTATTTTATTTTTCGTAGTTAAAATATTTTAGGAGGAATATCATGAACACCGCTTCTCTCTCTTCTGGAAGAACTACTTGGAAATATTGTCCTGAAGACATGCTCAGATGACCTTGAAACTTTTTAAAATATCCAAGTCACATGAAAAAAAATTTATAAGGCTTCCAATACGACAATAATTTCAAAATTATTTCATGGATCAAGTACCGTATTTTGGAAAATCTTTCACTCTAAACATTTTTACTATGATATGTGTGGTAAGTACCATCATGGTATTTTCACATTATTTCCTTTAATACAAAATAATGAAGCACTAATTTTTTTTATAGATGCTACAAAAGAGGGAGATCTTAGAGAAGACTATATGTATCAAATTATATATTTTTATCTTTGGGGAATACAATAACGGATATACCAAAACCCTATTTTGAAATATTTGAAGATTAATGAGTAAGGATTTTTTATAAAAAATAAGTTTTAGAAGACATTTCAAAAATATATATATGAAATACATTTTTAATGATTTATCGGTGCTTCCATAAATATTATCCATGATGATTTAGGTATTTTTGGGTAAAGGAAGTAGATGCTTTTTAAATTATACTAAGGTTCCATTGTGACACATGAACCCTTTCTACATAAAGGAAATTCTAATAGGAAAGACTGAAGACATCATTGAAAAGTTTAATGAGAAGTACCCTCACATGTTTTTGCCTCAGTATGTCAAATGAAATTTTGATGGAGAAATTTCATAAGGGGGGAATAATTTAACGACCCAAACTTTTGAATAATATTTAGTTTCCTAAAAATTATGTTTTAATCTATCACATTCACTAAAACTATTTAATTATAAATTGTAATGTAAATATCAGTTTTCGTCCGCTATGTGACCCTGGTACTATTGGAATCAATAATAAATTTAATGTTATAATTATTATTTATTAATAGAAATGACAATGGATAATTAATTGAGAAAGAAGAGCTGATAACATCTACCAGGAAAATTGTATCATATGATTCCCATTGATCAGAGATTCTACGGGAGATAGCATTTCTGATCTTTTCCCTAGACGAAGACCAAGCCTAGATCCAACAACTTATGCACGAGCGAAACTGTTTATGGGAGAATTTCAAGATCATTAAGATGACGACCTAAACCATGTTAACCGAACATCCCCTTGAAATCACCACCATCACACACCAAACTATTAGGGTGTATACTGGTGTAATAAAGGGATATGTTACAAGACCCCAGTGTTATGATTATGTACATTATTTTCTATTATTGAATAATGAATATACATTCATCCTATTATTGTTACTTTTTAAATTATTATTAATGAAAAATAGTATTTTTGGTTAATATTAATATTCAATTAAGAAATCTATTTTGGTGAATTAATGGATTTTTGAAATAAATAATATTTTAATGAAATATTATCATTAAATTAATTTTTTTAAATATAAATGATTATATAATTAATATGAAGTTAAATGTAATTATTATTAAGGTTTAAAAACTATAATTTTTCAAAACCAATCAACATTCAATAAATGTTATTTTTTGTATTAAAAGTAAAAATATATATATTTAGATAGTTATTTAGATAAAATGAATATTATTTTTGGAATCATAATGTTGAAATTATCTAATGGTTATTTTTTCCTAATTTCTTGAGACAGTCAAAATTTTCGGTAAAAATTAAATACTGTATAAATATATAACATTTTTTATGACATCATAATAACATAATAGTGATGTAATAAAATAATATAAAATAGATATTTGTCTAAATATATATTTTGACTTTAATATATATATATATATTGATATATTTTGATTTATTTTATAATGCTTTAATGAATCCTCCAAGACTTATTAAATATTTAATGATTTTATAATAATTTTCCAGAAAGTATGACTTACCACCACATATGAAAGGGAAATATTTTAATATATTTGGCCTATATATTTATAAAATAATATACACCACTCCCCTTTTCTATAAAAAATTGGAAAGAACCATGGGATGGGTTGTGGTTTTGAATAATTTAGTGTGTAGTTTCCAAAACCAAATTTATAAAGAATTCCCCCAACTTTCCTATATAAATCCACCCATTCTCACATTTATCTTCACTCAAGATAATTGAAGATCGATCACCCTCATTATATAACTCTATATAGTCTTCTCAAGGATACCCAAGCTCCCAAGAATCATCTCCCGAGCTTTTGGTATCACACATCAAACTAAAAGATCTTTCACTCTCTTCTTTTATCAGGCACTTATTTTATGACACGTCGTTTAATTGAAATTTTCATATATGGGGATATGTTTATACATAATCCCATTAAATTCAATTTTATTTATAATTAATGAGACACTCCTTTACAATCTCATTAATCCATCCATGATCCTTTACGTACAACTATTACCATGCTGAAATTTCACAAGGGATTCTCACCTTCCTATCCTCATTTAAATTCAAGAACCATGTTTGAAATTTTCCTTTTTTACTTTTAATTGGTTATATTTTAATCCATTTATAATAAATTACCTACAGTTTATTTTATATTAATTCAATGAGTTATCATTTATCCTCCTCCATTTGGACTCTAACCTAAGCTGTTACAATGCTGAAATTCCGTAAGGGTTCCTTCCTTTCTCAATTTTTGTTAGAGTTTCATTATTTTTTACATCATTTTATTTTCCATTAAAAATGATGAGGTATGGTTTATCACCTCCCCCATTATTATAATATTATGTTTTAATGATGATATACCCATTCCTCTCTCATTAATCCCTCTTGTGTACACCCATTACCATGCCAAAATTCCATAAGAGGTTTCTCTCATCTCATTTTCATTCAATAATATCTTGTAAATTATGCATCTGAAATTTCATTTCATAAGTTTGGATATTATGTTACATGATCCCGTTACAATAAATTTAATGTATAAATTATTATATACCCATTTTTCTCTCATCAACCCATTTTACAAATTTCTATTGGACGTCGTCATGCTGCCTAAATTGCATTATGATCTTCCATTCCAAAATCCTCAAGTTGTGAATACCATACCAATTTATCTATCCATGATGATCACCTTTATTATCATGTACATATTGATCGGGAACATTCATATATTTATTCCATATTACTTTTTCTTGGAATAAATTATGATGTTTAATGAATCCATCTTGTATTATCTTGATAAAACACTTATACATGAAAACGAAATGATTATGAAGGGTGCACACTGATAGCGCTCCAATGCATTGGGTAATGTTTAGTATCATGATAAATCATGTGAAATGAGGGTTTACTCAAGAATTTTTTTGTTTAAAGAGGGATTAATCATGCTAATTCATGTGCAATGAGGGTTTACTCATTTTAATCCACGTGCAATGAGCCTTGGAACACTATAATATCATTTTGTATTTTGTTGCCACAATTCCATGTAATGAATATATTTTATATCAAGACTTCATGTTCATGTTTCTTTTATGCTATATTGATATGTCTATTGAATAACATGTATTGTATTCCTCATGTTATTTCATGTTTATTCCCTTAATTGTCTTCGTATCTCACCATTTTCTTATGTATATCCTCAGGTTATCCCATGCAATGCTAATTACGAAGGAATTTTTTGATCATGTAAAATATGTTTTCAATTGAGATGAGTATTTCATGTTTTATGTTGTTATGTAATGTTCATATGCACTAAATAAACAATACCTCTCGATCTTATGAGTTTTATTAAGTGAAATCTTATATAATAAATCTTGTTTAAATATGAAATAAAGAGCAGGGTTGTTATAAAGAGGCCTAACAAGGGATTTCTGGATTGTTTCCTATTAAACTGTCAAGGTATTTGACACTTCCACCCAGATTGTAGTGTTTATTTATTTCAAAAAATATAACATCATTTATTTCATGACACAAAATATAAATTTCATCTGGTAAAAGATAAAATCATTATTGTGTTGTCGATTCATCAAAAATAATTGACTTGGTACATCTGTATTTTTCGTCAGAATCCCATAATGTGTTATTGTTATTAATTCATTATTGATGCGTGAATGTTTCTATGGTAGTAATATATGGGTGGCATCCAGATTGAGGTGAGCTTGTATAGATTCGACATCATCAACTGTACCAATATGTGGAGTAGTTGTGAGCTTTGATTCAGGTTATAGATACAATGTGTGGGAAGAAGGAAGAGGTCTATAAAAAACATCAATATGAGGATGAGATGTGATGATGGAAGAGGAAAAAACATGATCAAATGATTATTTATATGCAATGGTTTGCTCAGGGTGTAGGGATGGAATTTCCTCCCCCTCCTATTCCATATGAACCTCCCCCCTCAAGATTACCCACCACCTCCATAGTGATTGATATATTATAAATAATTTTATTATGTTAAAATTTGAATGAAAATATATTTTATAATAATTTTATTATTTTATATGTTTATATGTTTATATTTTATTATTTTTTAAATTATATTGAAGTTTTTATATTTTAAATTTTTTAATTTTTTAAATATTTTAAACTAATTTGTGACTGTACTACATCCCGTCACTGTTACATATTTGTGATGTATCTTATGGCCTATCAAAAATAATTATTTTCAATGGGTCTCATGGACAGTCACAAATAGACCATTAAATAATCTTGGAATAAATATTTTCAATAGGATACCCTTATATCGCAAAAGATAGTTTTTGATACAACCCATCGTAAAAGATACCTTTTGTGACACATTTTTGGGTGATGTGATGTTTGTGATGGGTCTTTGTCACAAATATCCCATCACAAATACACTATTTTCCATTTTTACCTTAACCCCTCATTTTATAAAAATGATTCACTGCACAAATTATATGGGAAATAGTTGAACAAAAATATATGATATTTGTTAACAAGCTTATCAAGATAAATACAATCCTCCACGGGATCCTCCTCCTTGAATCATCTCATTTTTGTATATTCTTCAATATGAATTTATCATTTATCAAACTATAATAACTAAAACTCGATTTCTTTTCCATGTATATTATATAAAACAATATCTTACATTTCCCACCACTTTATGAAATAATAATTGGGTTTTGGTTCAATGATTCACAACATTAGTGATTTCGTGTGTCGGACTCAACATTTATGTAAATATATTTTTTAATATATAATAATAATTATTATATATATATATAATATTAAATATATGTCTATCACCAACACTAAATGGGGAAAGGGAAGTGTCTCATTTTATCAGTTCAAAATAGTAGCATTGTTAAAAGTAGCTCTTTATCAGTGCTTTTTTAGCCATGAAGGATCCCCTTTATCAACACTTTTTTAGTAGCGTTGATAAAGGGTAGTCTTTATCAGAGGTTTTTTACTAGTGATAATAAATGATATATTTAAATATAATACTTCTTAAAAAATAAAATATAAATATATAAATATATTTATATTGACATAAATATAATATATATTTTTTGGTATATATGATTTAGATAACTATAAATAGACATTTACACTTAATAAACAAGATATGCTGTGAAAATAGAATATAAAATATTTAAAAAATATTATTAATGAATTATTTTATAATTATCATTGAGTAATAGTCATTTAATAACATTTTGAAGACACACGAAATCAAAAAATTATTAGAATATATAAAATAAGGTAAAAACATAACTCAAACATGAAACGACCATAACATTTTATTTTAATGTCCATTTGAGATCTACAATATATCAAATCAAATCTGATGATGAGCTCTATATGCTAGAAACATAAAGGAACTTCGTGTCACATTTTTTGAGGTCAAAAGGCCTAGAAGGCCTCCAAAACCGAGTCCTTAGTCAGAATATTAATTTTTTTTAACATTCGATGGAATTTCAATTTCATTTAATGGATTCATATTGGATTATTTATTGGGGAATGAATTTATTCCAAGTGATTACATTTATATTGATATTATGGATTTGAAATTTTATCGTTTTTCACAATGTACTGTTATTTATAATCAATTATATAATAATATATCCATATTTTTTACATATTAACACATAAAAAATATAATATCACAAATAAATAATTATACTTTTTTATATAAAAAATATATTTCTCAATATATAAGCATTATCTAAATAAAAAATAATATGCATTTTATTTAATTTACAAATATATGAATATTTATATATCTATATAATGTTTGTTTTTTGTCTGTGTTTCTGTGTGTCTATATCTACAAACTAATATATATTAATATATTAATAAATACACGAATAAAAAATGTAAATATATATAAATAGTTAGATATAAATATATATTAACATACGAATAAATATATTGATATATAAATAAATAAATATAAATAAATATATATATATATATTAATATATCTAAATATGTATTTTAATAAAAATATGTATATGTTAATTTAAACAAAAATTAATATACGAATATAAATATACATATATATATAAAACTATACATGTATTTATATATATATTAATATATGAATATATATATATACATATATATATTAACATAACAAAATATGTACTTTAATATAAATATATATATGTTAATATAAATATATATAAATATAAGAATAAATATAAAGATAAAAAATTATAACTAAATATATATCAATAGATAGATATAAATTTATTTTAATATATTAATAAATATATTGATATATAAATATATAAATATATAAATATATAAATATAAATATAAATGTTTGTATTTATATTAATGTGTATATATATATATTAATATAACTATATATATATTTTAATATAAATATATATATATTAATACAAATACATATTAACATATGAATAAATACAACTATATATATATTGGTATATCATTAAATGGACAACAATGTAATATAAAGGAGTGGTAAAAGGTCCAGGTGCATAGTGGGTGGTCACGAGTTCGTATCCTAAGGAAGGCAGGGGTGTGTGTGGGGGTGAAGGGGAGTACTAGTGCTGTTAAAGGGTAGGGGTGGGGTGTGCTATGGTGGTAAGGGTGTGCAGTGTGGTGAAGGACTATTACAGTGCTGTTAAAGTGTTGGGTAGGGGTGTGCTGGGGTGTTAAGGGTGTTCGGGTGTGGGAAATGTTGTTGAAGGGGGGGGGTGAGATGAAGATCAATTGGGGCTCACCATTTTTTTGGCCAACACCACTTCATTTTTTCATTTAACACACCCATATCCACATTTATAAAAATCCAAAACAATTTTAATTAAAAAATAGTATGATATTTTTTTCTAAAAAATACCTTCTTTCTTATCAATTTATATTCAATATATTATTTATGGAAATTACTTAATGATTTATGGAAATTAATGATGTATAATTATTATTTGGGGAATCTATTTATTTATTGTTTATAATAAGATAGATCACCTTTATCCATACTAAATGATCTACAGAGTGGTGAGGGGTAATGAAAGGTTAGGTTGCATAGCTTGGGAAATCTCAAGGGTGGTGCATCCATGAATATGCAAAATTGAAAATGGATTTGGAAAATCTTTAATTAGATACACCTATTTCCCTACTGTTTAGGGATTTGGTATATTATTATGTGTTTTCCCATTTTTAAATATATGTAATTGATGTAATATGTTTGGTAAATAGTACAAAAACATAATGTGAATTTTTAAAATTTATCTATATTTATACGTTGTGTTTTGTATTATTTTTTCAATCTCTACATTGTAGAGTTTATTTATCTTCAATCTCTCATGTTTTCGGTATATTTTTTTTATTTTTTTTAATCTTTTCATTCATTTTATAATTAATATAGATCTATATTTTTTAATCCAACTGAATTTATTATTATGTGGATTTTAATATATTTGATTTATGGAATTTTTTAGAAGACATCCTTTTTATCTCTTTAAAATCAATGTTTTATATATGGGAATTACATAAATTTTATTCAAATTATTTATGTACTACTATTATTTATAGAAACTATTTAATGTTAATCCATAAATCAAGATAATAAAAGATAATATTGACCTACTAAATTACCCCATTCAATCACTAATATTATTTAAAAATTATTGATATTTACTTTTAATTAATTATGATGTCGGTGATAGAATTAATATCATAAATTTTGCTGTAAATATTTTTCACAATGAAAATGGTCATTTTCTTTAATAATAAAATGAGGCTTTAACCCCAAAATTTAAAAAATAAATAAATATATTTATGAATATAATTAATATATATAAGTAATTAATTTTTAATAAATATAGATAAATTAATATTTATTACGTAATTATAAAATTATAATAGATATATAAAAATATAATTCTAACTAAATATAGATATATTCAAATAATTTTAAAATTATAATAAAGATGTTAATTATATATAATTATATATATAATTATAAATATAATAATTAAATATATAATAAATATGTATTTTTTTTGTTCACCATGAAGTGACAACCCGTGTCCATGTCGGAAACACCTCTAGGGCGTAGATCCGAATATGAAGCCCAACCCAATTATTGGTCAACAATGTAATTTTTTGTAACGATTTATAACTATGTGAACTAATGTTTGGAATAAGTCTTCCTTGTTTTAGGTTTATAAGGTCATAATTGAGTATATGACAATCTATATGGTTCACCTCCCTAATGAAGCCTCTTATAACTATGATCATTGCTTAGGATGGTTCATGGTGATGATTAATCCATCTAACTAGTTGATTCCATAGTTATGGTGTTGCAATCGATGCATCACCTTAAAACCAAAATCCATATTTGGGATGCCACAATGATAAAGGTAGAATTGAATACCCACCCTAATGAGATTTTTGAGTAGTAAATATCTCATTTAGACACTTTGTAATTGATTTATAATTTTTAGTTGTTACCAGAGGGTCAACCAATATTCTTCTTGATTGGAAGCACCAACAAGGAAATAACCTAGAATGTGGTATTGTTCTATTGCTTAGATGTTCATGAGAGATACTTCTAATATAATAATGGGATATTGATGAAAACAAAAAACTTAACCATATTTGAGATGAGTAACGAGTATGGATTATTTTGTGATGTATCAGAAATCAAGATTTGAACAATTCTAGTCCATGATGGTCATGTGGTTGCTTATGGGTCTAGACAGTTATGGACACATAAAATAATCATCCCTAATCCTTTCCTAGATTTGGAAATAGGGGTGCATTCAATGAGGTTTTATTGGAATTATCTTTAAATTGAGATATTTTTGGAAAACACTATTTTTTTTAAATATATTTAATCACAAAGTGAAATGAACCAATAATAACAACGAAAGATTGAGTATCTATTGCATTTTAACTTTGTCCTAATGTATATCCTCAATAAGGGAATTTTTTTTCCTAATGTACTGTATTTTTAGGATCAATCTTAGGTATTAAATGATTTAGGCATCATGTAGAATATGATTTCCCACATTGAAGAGATGCGACTTTATGTTCAAAAGTATCATGGCCAAGTGAATCTTACCTCTTTATCTATCACTTATTCATTCCTAAGTAGTATAATGTGATTAAAATATAGGATATCTACTATTTATTCATGAAAGACATAATAATCCTTTTATAGCATTATATTTTATAAAATGTTGGTTATTTTTTATTCATGTATCCTTTAAAATGTTCCTCTCTTGGGATTTATGTCGTTGTAAATATGATAATGTTGCTCTTTTAAAATGATTCAAGATTTTTTAAATGTTTCTAAAAAATTTATTTGTGTTCAACATACCCTTTTTTGATTTTAAATAGATTTTAAATTATTTAAACACTTGGCATGGACTTAGGTTTCATACCAAGTGTTTGTCAGCTCACCCGATATACTTTCATAAAGGGATGTGAATGTTTTGAGAGCGTATTTAATACTAGTTTCATTTAAAAAAGGGGGTGTTATTTTATATATGAATTTTTGTAAATGGTTTCTATTTTAATGGGATTCCATGTGTCTCTTTATAACTAGTTTTCATAGGAATTTGGAGTTAGCTTCTAAGGGGATGAGTCCTTGGAAATTAAATGCAATAATAACTATTATTCAAATGTTGATTTCATATTTCTTAAAGGAAACTTTTGTGTATTTATTTTGTTAAATATCAATATCACTAAAAAAATAATATGTATATGAATAATGAATGTAAATATACCAATCATTTAACAAATGAGTATGAAGATGGATTGAAAGAGTTCCTTATGTTTTTAAGAGATCATGCATATGATCCTTCTCAAATCCTTTGTCCATGTTTATATTGTTGTTATTCAAGACAAATTATTCTAGAGGAGTAGAGAAAAAACTTGATCTTTCACAAAATAGATCAAAGTTATAAATTTTGGAATAAACAAGGGAAAAATTTGAATGTAGCTTGTGGTTGGGATAACAATACATTTTATAGATCATATGATATGATTACATGGGTGGAAAATAAATAAGACAATATCAAGGATGTGATGACATATGTGAATGATAATGAAGGTCGTATTTAGGATGTGACAAGGATAGTTAAAGATTAACTTCATGATTTCCCAAAATTGTTTGAGAAAATAAAGAGTTAGGAAAAGACACCATTGTATGGTGGTTGCACAAAATATACAACCATTACAACCATACTAGAGCTATATAATTTGATTGCAGGAAACTAATAGAGTGACAGTAATTCTACAGAATTACATGCTCTCTTGAATGACATGATACTAAAAGATAATGATCTCCCGAGACGAACATAAGATTCCAAACAAATACTATGCTCGATGTGTATGATCTCTGAAATAACACAGGCCTGCTCGAATGGATGTATACTTTTTCGCAAGGACCAAAAATCACTTAGAGAATGAACAATGTGTGGTGCTTCTCGATACAAGAAAGATGAATCCAAACCTATGAAATTTGTAGGTTAATTTCCAATAATTTCAAGGTTTAGTCACTTATGTGGAAGTGAGGAGACTATAGGGAAATTTACCTAGCATTATAGAACAAGAAATAAATATTGGAAACTATTTAACCTAACAGACTCTCCCGTGTGGAATAAAATTGATCATGAGTATAAAAAATTTGGAAACGAGTCTAGAAAACATCATCTTGCGTTATCAATAGATGGATTGAGTCCTTTTTATTTTAAATAAAGCACTCATAGTACATGGACAATTATGTTGGTAAATTTAACTTTCCACCATGGTTATACATGAAACGAAAATCCATCATTTAATCTATGATTATTTGAGGTCCAAAATAACTGGGTAATGATATTGGTATTTATTTTGATCCATTTATCAAATAATGGAAATTATTGTGGGACTTAGGTGTTACATTGTATGATGCTTACAAAAATGAAGATTTTACATTGAGATCCATGTTGTAAGGGATGAGAAATTACTTTCCTACTTATATAAATTTTTTAGGATATAGAATTAAAGGAACTCAATGGTGTCCTATATACGAACACAGTACATAGTCAATTAGGTTGAAACATTCATAAAAAACCGTGTCCCTAGTACAACATAGATTTATACCCCAATGACACATGTATTGATCCGGGATGACATCATTCAATTGAAGTTCAGAATAATATATAACACCATATCCACTAATAGATGGTCAACTATTTGATAAATAAAAATATATGGATACTTCTTTGGGTAAACTGTTATGAAATAAACTTATGAAACCCAATTGGAAAAAGAGGTCAGTTACTTTGAATTTACCATATTGTAATTGTTTATACTTTATAAAATTTCTTGTGTTATGCATGTTGAGAAAATATATGTGATGGTGTCATCAGCACATTGATAAAATAAACCAGTAAAAAAAGAATGGAATTAAGGCTAGATTAGACATGATTGGCATTAGAATATGAGAAGAGTTAGTGATAGTGAAAGGTGAAAAACAAATTTTCCTTCCTCTAGGTTCTTACCATATTTATCAGTAGAAGTGATATCAGTATTGGAGATTCTTAAAGGACATAATGGTTCCATAGGGGGATTAATCAAATATAAAAAACATTGTTTCAATGACAATTTTAAAGTTAAATGGTCCAAAATCACATGACTACCATGTTTTGATGCAAGATATAATGTCTATATCTTTATGTTTCATCTTTCCAAAGAATTTCCATCATACATTAACCAAACTCTATTTCTTCTTCAAAGCTATATGCTGCAATGTTATAGACCCGGTGAAATTTCTGACTATGGATAGAGAAATTTACATTATATTATGTGAATCATAAATGTTATTCCCACTAACATTATTTGATATTATGGTTCATTTGAGGTTTCAATTAGTGAGAGGGAATTGACTATGTGGTCCTATACGCTATAGATGGATGTACCCCATTGAACAATATATGATTATTTTGAAAAGGTATGTCAGAAAAAAAAATTCATCCAAAGGTTTGTATTGAGGAGAGATATATTATTCAGAAAGCCATTAAATTCAATATTTAATTCCAATATGGGGGTGAAATCATTGTTCAATCTAAATATCATCACACTGGGTGACTTGTGGGTAAAGGAATTTCTAAAAGAGATATTGTCACAATCAATATTAAAAATCAGAAGCATGCCCGACTTTACGATTTGTATAGTTGAATGGAGGTTTCCACATATGTTAAACCCATGATGAAATTATTAGGTATTTGAATACATAAAGGACTATAATATGGATATCAAATACACATATCAATAATTTATAGGAATGTTTTTGGGCCATATTTTGAAGGTGTCAGATGAAAATCCAAATAAAAATTTCGGAACAACATTGATGGCTATCTAGAGTACCAAGTTTGAATGTATAATCTTAAAATGGGTAAGAAATTAATGGTTATACATTCTATAAAAATGCAAATGATTAAGATATTACCAAGAAAAGTAGTGTATTTACAATTGTGTCTTAAGCGATGCATGTTTCTGGTACTAAGGTAAATAAATCCAATTTACAAAAATATGTTATACATTGGAACCATCAAACAATTATGAGAGTTGGATTATACAGCATTCCATGTTCTGTTTTTTCAATGAATTTTTGTTGATATCATGAGTGATCTTAAAATAGATGATATGGGATTTGTGAAAGTCGATTTTTATAAGGAAGGGTACACAGATGAACCTTTAATAATGGAATCATAGGCTATAAAAGTAATTTATGTTTCAGATCCTACAAACTGAAAGTGGTAAATTGTTATATTATTGACCAAAACCATTGATGGGAATAATGAAAATGGAATTGAGGATGGACCATTCATTAGGACGTCACAGTCATTTCATAGTAGTCCCAATTTAGAAGACATTTTTTATGTTATATGAGACCACAATGGAGGGATTTAGATCATCAAGAGGGGGGTCAAATCCCTTCAGCCATTAAAAAAGAGAGTTTGAATCTTTTCACATTTAGAGGAGTTTTATTATTTTTTCTTTCACTACAAATCTGTATGATGCACATTTTTTTCAACTATTGAGAAGCATGAGAAATTCATTAAGGAACCATCCAGGTATTCTGTTGATTTCTCGAGAGGGTCATTCATTTTCACTTCCAATCAAAGCGCATAATGTATCATCCAGAAAAAACTACTGTGCATGTAGCAGCTTTAGAATGGGAGATTTCAGAGTGGCTGTATATTTTTAAGAAATCCTTCCTTTCTTGTCTAGTTTTCTCTATGGGTATGAAACCCTTAAATATGGATGATTTAGTTTCAAATCATACATTAATTTGGGGTTTCACTGATTTTAACTATGTGTCACTAGGATGAGGGGTTTTCCACTTTCTTTTCCCCTCTTGGGATTTGAAGGGTAATGCTTGGGGGTTGAGCTCGATCAAACTGCGACCTAACACTCTTCATATCCATGAGTGGAGTCTTGGATTCAATCATAATGAGTTCAAAGACACGTTTTCTCAGTAGTGGATGAAAATTTATGACTTAAATTTGTTTTTGTGGCATTAAATAATTTTTTATGACATTTCCTCAGTAATTGGAATACTACACTGAATGTATATGGCTATAGATACGGGTAGTTTATGGCATTTCGTGAGAATATTGGTAGAGATTTATTTATGATATAATTTTTTTGAGAAGGTATCCTTTCTACACCTCAAGATGAAATAAATCATAGAATTTTTTATGAAAATATTCAACTTTTCTATGAAGATTGTTTTATTCCTAGACATGAGAGGACCAAGCGCAGGAGGAATATTGTTTTCTCTAGATTCCATTTAAGAGGACATGATTTGTCATAATGATGGAAAAAAAGAGGACATTGGAACTGTTCAAGACCCTACTATCTAGGTGGGTAATCAGACTAGTATTTATGATATCCCTCAAAGCATTCTGAATTTTGATCACCCCACTGTAAATGTAGGGGATTTAGATGGACCACTTCAACAGAATGGTAAAGATAACCCAAATATTAAAAAAGCAAATTCAGACAGTTCTAAGCATGGTTCCCCCTTGTCATCTTGATGGGCCTCAATCCTCCTCTCTAATGATTTTAAAGCCTATATCTTGGGATGATATGGAATATTAAAATTAACCAATTGATGCATGAGACACTTTTAAAGATGTTTTCTTAATAAGTATTAGAGAGGATAAAGAAGATGTTGAATATGAGGATAGTCAAATAGAAGGAGAGCTTGTTGCACAAGCTGAACTAGATGCCATATTTGGTAGGAGCAATCTATTATTACATCTAGATGCTGAAGAGGAAAAGACATGATTGAGTTTCGTACCTCAAATAAGTCCATGTGTAAATATTGGATACAATTTTTGTCATATAAAGATATGGATGTTTTGGGGAAATAGTATTTTATGGATCCCCTTCCGGAAGAAAGATAGTTTGAATCAATCTTTGCATGATGATTCTTTGTCTCCGAGGATGGACCCTGTAGTGGGAAAGTTTGCCGAGAAGTTGGTTATAGGTCACAAGGAGATTTTAGCTGCATTGTTTTCTATGAAATCAATATGCAGTTATATTGTTTTCTAGCCAACCTTTGGTGGCGGTTCTGAAACTATTGATGTAGTTCCAGGCAATAGATTTTTCCCTCCCATCACATATTTTCCTTGGTTATCAGATGATTATGAATATAGGCACTCCTCATCTTTTCATTCTCTAGTTTTCTTATATAAAGTATTTTATTAGGATTCTATTTTCTTTTGTCATATTGTTTCTCTATCTTAGATCCAAAATTTTAGTAATCTAGTAATCACTTGTAACACCTTTGAAACGATCACTTTTTCCAATAGTGATGAAGATGTAAATGCTGATCGAGTGGGAGATAAATTCCTGCATGCCATTGAGATTGGGGAGACTTTGGAAGATTGTGGTTGTCCCGGTTTACATGACAAGATGTGGAGGAGGGGGAGACACCCACATGAAAGGGGTGGTCAACCCTCCCATCATAGTATGTACACTCATTCACATGTGTGCCGAGGCCTTAGTTTTTTTCCTGGTTGTATTTATTGTTCCTCCTATTTTAGGCTTTTATCATTAACTAAATTGGGCCGAGGAGCCTTGAAATATTATAAAAACATTTAATAATAAAAATTATGTTATAATTTTTTATAATATATTTAATGTAACCTCATGTTATTATCCATTTACTATATCATTTATGTAAACTAAATTAAATTTTAATCAACTTATATAGATAATTACTTCTGTATGTGAAGGTGCTCCCAATCCGAAGGAATAATAAGTCACTCAACATACAGCTGCTTGTAGTGTAGATGAATGACCTTTGACACATTCTAGTGCTCCTATTAATAAGGAACAATAGTTTTCTCAACTTGATGCTGCTCCTAGTAAAGAGGTATAATGGCCATCTGCACAAGCTGATGTTATCTCTCTATAGGAACATATTGATGATGCTGATTCTAGGGAAATTTTAGGAGTTGAAGGACTGGTGATGTAGAAAAAAAAGGAGCATCATAGTTTGACAGTGTTAGAAAAAATCATTAAGGTGAAAGTCAAAGGCATTAAAAATGAGGTTTGATGGAATGCGTGAGGCTAGTATGTTAACCTAAACAAGTATATGGTCAAAAATTATATTGGAATTGACACTCTTCAATGTGTGTCGATTGATGTAGATTCGTGGAACCAAGTTGTGCCTGGGTTGAAGAAACTGATATGGGAAGAGATTAGGGTAACATTACTATATCATTTCTTTATTCTAATAAAAAATGAAATAATTAAACATTGGATTATTATTCATTATCCATTATAAAGTGAATTTATAGTATATGAATCCCACATGAATTATTTATTAATTTTTTATACAATGATTCAGAGAGGATTTTACACAATTATAACATGAGATCTTTATAAAAATGTTGATGGCAAAAAAAAACCACACCCACTTGTTATCTATGCCCACCTGATAACCTATGAAGTGTTAGATTCATTTACTACTTGTTGTGTGAATGTTTCTTTTTAGGTACATTGTGGGTAGTAGTAAGTTTTTTGATGATATGTGTATTCTTCACTTTCATTGAAATTTTTTTATATATGAAACTGCAACTGAGTGCGGGAAATAAGGAATGGGAAGAAAAACTAGTGTACCCCTACCATAAAGTAAGGAATGGGTACAATTCACTTGAAAAAAATTGTATATATTTTAAATATACCATAAAAATTTTATGTGACATGAAACAACACAATAATTATGTTCCCATATTTATATAAAGATTGATGACTTGAAATCCCAAGCCACTTCTATCCCACACCATATGCGATGGAATGAGGAAAGTGTACATAAATATGAGATACTATAAGAAGAAAACACAAAAAAAAGTGTGGGAAACATGTGTTAGTATTAAATAATAAATTTTTTTCATTAAATCTCTATTATTTAACAATGATAACTTATTTTCCTATATTTTATATCTAATATAGTCATAGTAATCAAAAATTACATTTTTGGATGAACTCAAACTATCGGTGGCCTTGAAGCGGAGAGAAAATATGGTCGCTTCTATGGTTCGGGATTTGGGGTGACACCCTGAACATATTTTGAGAAAAAAACATGTGGGAAATCAATGTGAATTAATTAAATAGATGAGATAAATAATATATACCCTTGAATAATAATTCCAATGGCATAGATATATTTTGACAACACTAATGGGAGGAGGCAAAGAGAAGAAGCAACTCAAGAACAAACACCAAATGGTGATCCCACCCCACCCCCACTAGATATGATGCAATCCATTCCCCTCAAAATATGTTTTAGAAGAGGTAATAAATGTTTTAATAAATGTTTCTATGAAATGTGAATTAGAAAAACATACATACCTTTCCTATACAGAAATTTTAGAGGGTGATGGTGACTATGATTTATATCTAGAAAAACCCACCCATCACCTTGGTGCCATGGCTACAATGTTCAATATTCAAAACAACATGATACACAGTAGACCAATTCTAACAGACCATTTGTGAGTGTTGATTAGCATGTCCCATGATATGAATACAAAGCTACCTTTTCCAAATCATGAGGGTGATATTAATAGAGTCTAAAAATATATTTTAACATTCATCACATGGACACAAAATCATGTAAAAAAAATGTCGACAAGGAGGTATTAATTTCAAGTTTACTTTTTATGAAAAACCATTAAAAATTATCAAAAAAAAGTTCAGAACTGATGAATGTTATTATAGATGGAAAAGGAAAAGGGGATGAAGTGAAATACCATCTCAAAACTATCTAAATGATCTAAAAATCAATCAAAACGATCTAACTAAAGCACCATTACCCAATCTTTTCTATATCCACATTTAATGTCATTTATGTTTAATGTGGATACAATGTTAAAATATGGTCGCAGTCACAGAGTTGATTTTGAAGAAAATATGTACAGAGAGAATGTTCAAGACTTTATTTGTGTTGAGAGTGAAACTAAAATTTTCGACTATGAATAGCTAGGCCTCTTAGTTGTAACTTTATAAATGAGGTATGTTTTCATGAATTGTTTTTTTCAAAAGTTGATATATTGTGTCAATTATGAATAAAAACATTTCATATTTTTAGAAGGAATATATATGAAAAACAATTGAATGAATTTTCCCATTATTTTTTGACTCATTGTTCCTAACATAACCTCTATAGAACATAAAAAAAAAAAAAATTGGATTAAATAGTGGTAGGTCTAATCAAATCCATTGAAAGAAACATTTCAAATGAAAAAATTTGTTTAATACTAATGATGAAGTGGTAAGACTCTACAATTTAATCATATCCAAATTATTTTCATTTATTTTATTGCTTATTCCTTTTTGTGTTTTTAGGCAGCATTGGATGCTCATTGCTATAAATTTGGATACTCCAATGATTTATTTTCTGGATTCAATGCATGTATATCCAACAAACTACACACACATAATGGCGTTTTTTGAATTTTTAATACACTTCATCAAAAAATATAAAACTAAACATCAATTTATATAATTTATATTATATTTTAATGAAGATACTGTAATGATAGGTTGGTGCATCAATATTGTGAATAAATGAATGAGGAAATTTGATAACGATGATAAAGAAGATAAGTACTATGACCAACAAGTATTAGGGAATATATAATAAGGGTTCACTATCTAAACACATATCAAAACATATTACTTATTCTACTCAATACTTCTGTAGTGTCTAAAAAAACAAATGGAAAAGATTGTGGTTATTATATTTATAAATTTATGAAGGAGATCATATTACATGAACAGAATATCCTCCCTAAAGAAGTATTTTTGAAGATAATTTATTTTTAACTTAAAATATTTATCATTCGTTTATGTATTTATATTGTTCTAGTACTACAAGGACTATCAAAAAGACACATATTCACAAGATGATATATATGTGCTCAGAAATGACTGTGAGACGTACCTTATCGAAGAATGTACACAAATAGAATGAAGATATGACTTCTAAAGAAGTAGTGTATTGTTTCATATTTATATTTAATTTACTTATATTTTGTATTACCCACATAATAATTGTTTTCATATACAGTTTGATTTCATTATTTGAGTCGGGGTGGTTCATTCGAAGATGTTCATGCTTGTGAGAGATAGGACTTTGAGGATACAACCTAGAATTCAATGAGAAGGTAATATTATTTTATATATACTATTTTTTTCATCATAATATTATTTTTTCTCTATAGCATTAAGATAATATAAATTAAATGTTTGACTACTTATATAGACAATGTCTCTCACATACTTATTCTCCCTCAAAACCCTATCACCACTACACTGTCGACATTTATCACTTTCCGTCATTGTAGTGGGGGGAACATGAAGGTAAGTGATAAAGGTCAATAGTGATGTTCTTCCATTTCAGAAAGGAAATCATCTTTAAATCATGGTAAAAGATTATGTGGCTGGTATGACTCAAAGTATCTATTTTTTATTTAAAATTGACATTAATTTAAGTAAGAACAATAAAAGAAATACTGAAAACCAAATAATGGCATTAGAATTGGTTTTATATTTTAGTATAATGATCTATTTGGAATTTTTAATGTGTAGGAATCAGCCACACCTCAATACGATTCACAGTGTGGAAATTATAACTAAAAGTGTTACTTTTTATTTAAAATTGACAATAATTTAATTAAAAAACAACTAGTGACATGGTAAAAATTAAGAAAACACAATTTTATTATTTTTATATTTTAGTCAAATGATCTATTAGTCATTTCTAATGTGTAGGAATCATCCACACATCAATAAAATGCACGGTGTGGCCAATATAACTCAAAGAGTCTCTTTTTATTTAAAATTGACATTAATTTGAGTAAAAAAACAAGTGACACACTAAAAAACACAAAAATTCATTTCAATTGTTTTGATACTTTTTGTAAAAAATCCTATAGTCATTTGTGTTATGTTGGGGTCAACCTCAACTCAATCCGATGCATGATGTGATCAATATGACTAAAAGTGTCTATTATCAATTTAAAATTGACAATCTAGTTCAAAATGTGTCACACAATAAAAACCATGAAAATTTTCGCGACCCCCTCCCACCAAAGATGCCCCTCCTGATATGGCAATGGTGAAAATGAGATAATGGCCCCCGAGTCCCGCCTCTAGTAGGCCCCAGAGTGGTGACTAGCACCAAGGGTATGAGTTTTCACAAATATGGGAGGCATTTCCCTTTTTTATTATTTTATATCGGGGAATAGGATGAGTCAAACACCAAAAGAAAAAGGAAAAAGTAAATGAAAATAAACCCAAAACCAAACCTATATGCATGTTTTATACAATGAAGAAACAAAATTTCAAGTACAAGAGAAGCTCCAAAGAATGATACCAAAAGAAAAGAAAGAAAACACTGCAACCAGAAAAACTCCAATGCCCAACTACTAAGGTCCCGCACGGTGCCTGAAGTCCTCCTGAAAACCTAAATGTAAATATAATTTGAGCATACAAGTATAATCAGTAGGAAAACCTAAAGCTCTCGTGCACAGTTGGGGAGAGAACCTAATGCCCCGTGATAAAACTGAAGGAACCAAAGCCTATAAAGGAGTCTATCCACCCATCCTTACCAGCCACACTCACCAAATATCGCAAATCAAAAAATTATTAAGTAATATTTTCTAAGTATGGGTACCCCGCACCACATTCCCACTGAATACTGCTCAATCCCCCAAGACTAACACTCTAATGCTTCCCCCTCTTCATGAGCTAGTGCCACAACTTGGCCATACGAAGCTCATAGTATCCCGCCGACACTCAATCCTCGGCCATCATAGTATCCCACCGGTACTCAATCCCCGGCTATAACCACATCTCATCGAGAAGAAAACTGGGAACCACATCACATCTCATCACGAAGACACCTGGGAACATATCACATCCTCATCCCGAAGTCTCTTGGGAAACATTTGTCACAACCTGCCCAGAAGATCTTGGGATATAGAACCTGGAAGAGGGAGCACAGGGAAGAACAGTAACCATCCATCCTTTAGATGTTTGATAATCTCACCCTCTCGTCCGATGGGTGTTTAGCATGTAGTGCTCAACATGGGTGGGGTGCGTAAAGAAACATAAAATGTATAAATTTATATAATTATATCAACCACTCAACCCATACAAAGGCTTCTACAAAAAAGATCTGAGCACATGCCTCGACACTACTACCTCGAAAGTATGCACAAAATACACAGCCCCAAACCCCATTAAGCTTTCCATGTTTGAATAGTTTTAGTTTATTAGATCCTTAACTACTGAGCAACTACCAACAACCAAACGATATCAATCGTTCGTAAAACATATCCCTGCCAACCACAAATAAAGTTAGGGAAAACACAAGAAACACAATACCATTTTCTTTTATCATCCAATCAATTCCATTGATTTTCCATATTTAATCAACTACCATTCCTCACTATTTATTAGTTAACTCTTCAACTTTTATTCATATGCACAACCCATCCCTACAACCCTACTGCCAACCACCATGACCACAACACATCAGAAACAATACCCATACCACATCATCATTCCTTTGATACCATTTACTTCAGCTCCACTACCCATCACAACCATATCATACATGCCAACCCACAACCAAGCCAACCGCAGCCCCGCTACTCACCCATTTAACAACAACCCATGAAACACCCCTTCACATAATTAAACCCCCACCAACACCCAAAAATTCATTATTTAATTTAGTTTAACTGGGGTGATCATAAAAGGGTTCCAGGTATTCAGTTAATCATCCAACATTACATGATTAACCAATTTCCACATTCTATGAAATTCCATCCACAAAAAATTACTGAAAACAGGGCAACATTTAATTGCGCAAGAAAAGGCCCCCAATGACTGTGATTTTTAGTAGGAATAATCCTATTCAATTCACAACATAATCAAAGGATAAGCATTGATGGATGTAAAACAAAAATATCAAAAAAACTCCCCCAAACCCATTCTTTAACTAGTTATTATCTTTATTTATTGGTTCAACCATATCTCACAAAAAAAAGAGGATACCCACCCCGCATGATGCAAAAAAGAAAGAGAGACAAAGGTAAGATCCCTACTTGAACAGGTTTTGATGTCCTTCTGGAAGAACAACCACCACGAGGATTTTGATCACTACTTCCGACGATTATGTCCTCCCATGGATGCTACGGAACAACCGCACTAAGAACCATGAGAGACTCCATTAAGGTTTAAGGTGTCACTTGTCATATCATGGAAAGGAGGAACAGAAATAGGAGATCGAGGAAGGAATAAAAACGGGGTAGAATGTACCATTAAAATGACGTTCGTCGAATATCAAAAATCTCCTCAGTGGGAAACTATGATGAAGAAGTCGAAGAAGAGGTAAATGAACAAGGTGCACGATTTTCGCCTCGTCGACACGATCCCGTAGCCATTGACAGATCGATGATCGGATTCTGGATAGAGAAGATAGGAGGAAGGATTCTAGATCATTCGGGAGCATCACCATGTGGAGAAGAAGAGGGGTTCATAAATAAAACGTGACCCTCTCTTATATAGGCAATGAAAAGGTAAAACGGTACACAACATGTATTAATGAATACACGACGTGACTGTACAACTGTTGCGATGTATGACTCATTAACACATGACTCGTCATGTGGTTTCAATGCGTTTAATGATAATAATAACTTTAATTAATAATTGGTGTTTTATTGACCCAAGACATGAGTCATAAAAAGGTATTTATCATTGGTCTTAAAATTACTGACATAAATTCATGTTTGCAACATCACAGATGCTTCACCATTCCAACACCGTATGAATGAGATATGTTAGATACAAGATCCCGTAATAATAACAATTTTATTAATAGTGGGTGTTTCATGGAACCAAGCCACGAACCATAATTTAGTATCCAGCATTAGAATTTAATCGACTATATTAATGACAACATCATGTCACCACTGACAGCAAGTCATTCGGACATCACACACAGGAGTTATGGCGGGTTGAAGATTTAATAATAATTTTAAATCTATTATTTTCTGATCAGTTCAGGTACCTGATCCCAAAACCCAATAAAACATCTAATATTGGACTCATAATTTCCTTCTCATAGTCAGGGTCTCACTACCTCTGACGGTTCGTGAAACTGAGGTCGCACGAAGAAGTTATAGTGAAAACTGTGTTTTATATCAAAATTAATAATAACAATATTTTATTATTATTATTAATTACTTTTTTTCTTTTCTAACTCCAAATCAATCAATATTTTGTCTCTTTCACGATGAATACTCATCACCAATTCCCTCCTTTATCATTTATTTCACATTTAATTTTATCCCCACTAATATCTTATAACTCCTCCATCTCTCTAATCCCATTAATCCATCCACGATTTTCACTCACTCCCAAAAAGTGGATCCTCCCCTTCCTTTACTCCATATGGCACACCCCAACCCCCATTTTAAACCTTTATCATTGTGTTTTAACACCTTTATCATAAATAATAACATCTATCATCTATCCTCATATCTCAAATCTCATTGCACTGAATTCAAAATTTAAATCTCATTAAATCTTTTTTAATGGATCTTTCAAAATTTAAGCCAACATTATTATCATAATTATTTAGTATAACAATAATAACAAATCTCCAATTAAAATTTATTAACTCATCACCAATTAATAATAATAATTATTATTATTATATACGTTTGCTGCGTTGACCATATCTGACCAACATTACGTCAACGCCAAGAAAACTCCCACTACATTCCAATTACACACATAATTTATTGATTATTTAAATTTAAATAAATCAAAAAGAAACCATGCACCTCCCCTCATTGAATTAAATACATTCAATTTTATTTCTTTTATTTCAAAATGATTAAATTAAAACCATTTAATCTAATTAACACCAAATATTTTCACACCACAGTTATCAATTATTATTACTAAAAATTATTATTATAACACATGTCATGTTTGACCACATCAAATATTTACAAAGTAATGGACCAGAGAGGTCTACGCCATTACATCAGATACCTCTCAAAACATTCTCGTCCTCGAGAATTAAAAACCTACCCATAAAAAGGGGAAAGGTCCGAACAACCACCCTGCAAGATACCTCTCAGGGCTCTCATCATAACAGGAATCCAACACTATCCTAATTATATGAGTCAAGTAATTCTTTCCCCCATGTCAAGATATTAACCACTTTAGGCAGCACAGACTCTTCCTCATGGGTTTAATCGCATCCACATTTATGTGTCTCGATTAGGGATTAGGTTCTCCTCTCCCCACATGTTAGGACTCTTCACACACATTTATAGGAAAGAGGAAAAAAAATCATAGCATTATAGACTTTTGAAATACATGGTCCAGGCCCAAATCATGGTTGAGAATGAGTTTCAACAAAGGAGTGTGATGCTCATGTATTTAAACAAAACATAAATGAGAGAATCTAAGTAAAACTGAAAACATATCTCTCGATCTTTGGCCTTGCTAGGGTTGCCACTTCTGTTGCGTGCACCTGTCCGCATCCCACTCCTCTGACTTTTTGTTGACGTCCACCTCCTCGACCATGTCCTAGATGGGGTCCTTAAGGAACTCCCTATGGTTGGCCACCACCTGCTCCTGCTCCCCTTGGATGGACTGGATCCTGTTGCTGCTGGAAGGGTGGGGCTGGGAACTACTGCTGGGGCTGGGGCTGAACCTAGCAAGTCCCTCCATACTGAGTCTGAAAAAGGGCAATGTCTACCAAGATTCCCTTGATTACCACATGTAAAGAACCTCAGTCCCTGGACCATAGAAAATGGGTGAAAATCGTGAGATTATTATGAGACCTATTGAAGTTTGCTCCCTGCCGGTCGAAACATGGAAGGTCTTGTTGCTGGGGATCTACTACTGACCGACTCCTTCTTGGACGAACTTGGGTGACTCCTCTCTTGCGGTGGACCTACTTGCGAGAACATCCTATCAATTATCTCTTCCTTCTTCTATACTTCCAGGTATGTTTGTAAGGTGAAAGGGGTCATTGCGCACCGAATAGAGGGGTGAAGTGCCTCTTCTAAATGTCTAGCTCGATAATCCTCATCAGGAAAGAGTTTCGGGGAAAAACGGAGGAGATCCTTGAACTTGAGCCCTTTTTCCCACACTGACGTGCTTCCTTGTTGGAGAGACAACAAATCCTACCTCTTTTCGGCCTTCCTCATCGAGGAAAGAAATTCCTCGCGAAAATCCTTCTCAAAGCTGGACCATAGAACCTCTGTCTCCTTCCCCTCCCCAAGGTAAAGAATCTACCACTGATGTGGTGCTCCTCGCAGTTGGTTTACTGCTAGAGGAACCCAGTAGTATGATGTAGCCCTGACCAGCCCAAAAGTGATCTCGAGTTACTCAAACCAAATCCCAGATTCCATATCTGAAGTTCTACCTTCATACTTCTTCAAGATCTATTGCTGGAAATCACGAACCATACGCTTCCACATCTCTTGGTCAATCCTCAACTGATCGACAGTCTGAATCTGCTGGGCCTCGACTGCCCGAGTCACCTGAGAATGACATCCAGGTGCTATAGCTGTACGGTAAACAAAGAACGCCTAAGCCCAAGTATCAAGTAAATTATCTCAAGGTTTCATTTTATCATTTTATTTCGATTTCTTTCCCAGAACACCCAAATCAATTAAAAAAATCATGATGATGCATGGACCTTTCCTAGGGTCACTACCCTGCAATCAATGTACTCTTACTTGGTCGTTCGGTAAGCTTAGAGTCCTTTCATCGGATCACGGGGGGCCCTAAAATCCAGTGTCCTATCCGGTCCTCCCTGGCCTATGTCATGCACCATGATCAGCCAACATGGTTTCCCTACCATCCCATGCAATCCTCATTGTGCCTAACTCCATACTCCATGCTATCTCTCAACTATCAGCCTCTGATACCATTTTTTCATGACCCCCTCCCACCAAAGATGCCCCTCCTGACATGGAAATGGTGAAAGGGATATAATGACCCTGGTTCCTACCTCTAGTAGGCCCCGGAGTGGCTACTAGCACCAAGGGTATGAGTTTTCACAAATATGGGAGGCATTACACTTTTTATTATTTAAGATCGGGAAATAGGATGAGTCAAACACCAAAAGAAAAAGGAACATGTAAATGAAAATAAACCCAAAACGAAACCCATATTCATGTTTTATACAATAATGAAACAAAAGTAAAAGAAGAAGAGAAGAGACAAAGTACGATACCAAAAGAAAAGAAAGAAAAAACTACAACCAACCAAACTCCAACGCCCAACTAGAAAGGTCCTGCACGGTCCCTAAAGACCTCCTGAAAACCTGAAAGTAAACATAGGGTGAGAATACATGTATAATCAGTAGAAAAACCTAAAGCTCTTGTGCACAGGTGGGGATACATTCTAATGCCCAGTGAAAAAACAAAAGGAACCAAAGCCTAGCAAGGAATCTATCCACCCAACCTTACAAGCCACACTCACCAAATATCGCAAGTCAATAGAGTAGTATAGTAATATTATCAAAGTATGGGTACCCCGCACCAAATTCCCACTAAATACTGCTCAAGCCCTCAGACCTATCACTCGGATGCTTCCCCCTCTTCCTAATCTAGTTCCGCAACCTGGCCATACGAAGCTCATAGTATCCCGCCGGCACTCAATCCTTGGACATAACCACATATCATCTCAAAGACACCTGGGAACCACATCACATCTCATCCCGAAGACACCTAGGAACATACCACATCCTCATCTTGAATACTCTTGGAAAACATCTATCGTAACCTTCTTGAAGGATATTGGGCTATAGAACATGGAAGAGGGGGCACAAAGAAGAACAATAACCATCCATCCTTTAGATGTTTCAGAATCTCACCCTCCCGTCCCACGGGTGTTTGACACGTAGTGCTCAACATGGGTGGGGTTTATGAAGAAACATAAAATGTATAGATTTATATAATTATATCAACCACTCAGCCCATACTAAGGCTTCTACACATAAGATTTGAGAACATGCCTCTGCACTGCTACCTCAAAAGTATGCATACAATAAATAGCCCCAAAACCCATTACGATTTTCAGGTTTCAACAATTTTAGTTTATTAGTTCCATAACTACCGAGAAACTAACAACAACCACACAAGATCAATCATTCGTAAAACATATCCCTACCAACCACAAATAATGTTAAGGAAAACACAAGCAACACAATACCATTTTATTTTATCAACTAATTAATTTCATTGATTTTCCATATTTAATCAACTACAATGCCCAACAATTCATTAGTTAACTCTTCCACTTTTATTCATATGCACAACCCATCCATACAACCCTGCTGCCAACCACCATAACCACAACACATCAGAAACAATACATGTACCACATTATCATTCCTTTGATACCATATACTGCAGATCCTCTACCTATAACAACCATATCATACACACCAACCCACAACCAAGACAACTACAGCCCCGCTACTCACCCATTCCACAACAACCCACAAAACACCCCTTCACATAATTAGACCCCAACCATCACCCAAAAACTCATTATTTCATTTAGTTTAACCAGTGTGATCATACAAGGTTTCCATGTATTGATTTAATCAGTTAACTTTACATTATTAACAAACTTCCACATTATATAAAATTCTATCCACAAAAAAATACAGAAAAACAGGGCAACATTTAATTGCACAAGAAAATTCCCCCAACGACCATGATTTTCAGTAGGAATAATACTATTCAATTAAAAACATAATCAAATGATAAGTATTGATAGAAATGAAACAAAAATATCAACAAAACATCCCCAAACCCATTCTTTAACCAGTTATTATATTTATTTACTAGTTCAACAGTATCTCACAAAAACAAGAGGAAACCCACCCCGCAAGATGCACAAGAGAGAGAGAGAGAATCAAAGGTAAAATCCCTACCTGAACATGTTTTGATGTCCTTCTGTAAGAACAACCACCACGAGGATTTGGATCACTCCTTCTGACATCTACATCCTCTCATCGATGCTGCGGCACAACTGCACTAACAACCAAGAGAGACTCTATTAAGGTTTAAGGTGTCACTTTTCATAGCATGGCAAGGAGGAATAGAAAGAGGAGATCGAGGAAGGAATATGAACGAGGTAGAATGTACCATTAAGATGAAATTCATTGAATATCATCAATATACTCAGTAAGAAACTGTGAAGAGGAAGTCAAAGAAGAGGTAAAGGAACGAGGTGCACGATGTTCACCTCATTGACATGATCCCGTAGCCACCGACAGATCGACGATCGGAGTCCAGATGGAGAAGATAGGGTGAAGGCTTATGGATCATCTGGGAGCATCACTGGGTGAAGAAGAAGAGGGGTTCATAAATAACAGGTGACCCTATATTATATAGGATATGAAAAAGTAAAATGGTACACATTGTGTATTAATGAATACACGACGTGACCTTACATCTGTTGCGCTGTTTAATTGGTCAACACACGAAACATCACGTGGTTTCAATGAGTTTAATGATAATAATAACTTCAGTTAATAATTGGTGTTTTATTTACCTGAGACACGAGTCATAAAAAAGTATTCATCATTGGTCTTAAAATTTTCGTCATAGATTCAGGGTTCCAACGTCACAAACGGTTCGCCATTCCAACACCGTATGAAGGAGATACGTTAGATACAATATCTTGTAATAATAATAATATTATTAATATTGTGTTTTTCATGGACCTGTGCCACGAACCATACTTTAGTATCCAACATTAAACTTTAATCGACTATATTAATGATATGATCCTATCACCGCTAACGGAAAGTCAATCGGACATCGCACACATGAGTTATGGCGGGTCGAAGATTTAATAATAATATTAAATCTATTATTTTTCGAGCGCTTTGGGTACCTGATCCGAAAACCCAAAAAACATCCAATATTGGACTCATAATTTTTGTCTCATAGTTAGGGTCGCACTACCAATGATGGTTCATGAAACCGAGGTCGCACGAAGAAGTTATAGTGAAAATTGTGTTTTATCATCAAAATTAATGATAACAAAATTTTATTATTTTTATTAATTACTTATTCTTTTTATTTTTATAATTCCAAATCAATCAATATTTGGTCTCTTTCATGATGAAAATTCATCACCAATTCCCTCCTTTATCATTTATTTCACATTTAATTTTATCCCCACTAATATCTTATAACTCCTCCCTCTCTCCAATCTCATTAATCCTTCCACGATTTTCACTCACTCCCCAAAAGTGGATCCTCCGCTTCATTTACTCCATGTGGCACGCCCCAACATCCACTTCAAACCTTTATCATTTTTTAACACAATTATCATAAATAATAACACCTCTCTTCTATACTCTTATTTCAAATCTCATTGCATTGAATTCAAAATTTAAATCTCATTAAATATTTATTAACATATCTTTCAAAATTTTAGCCAACATTATTTTTATAATTATTTAGTATAATAATAATAACAAATCTCCAATTAAAATTTATTAACTCGTCGCCAATTATTATTGATGCTCACTGCGTTGACCATGTCCGACCACCATTACGTCAACGCCGAGCATCCTCCTATTACATGCCCATTACACACATAATTTATTATTTATTAAAATTTAAATAAATGAAAATGAAACCATGAACCTCCCCTCATTGAATTAAATACATTCAATTTTATTTCTTTTATTTCACAATGATTAAATTAAAACCATTTAATCTAATTAACACCATGTATTTTAACGCCACCATTATCAATTATTATTATAAAAAATTATCATTATAACACACGTCGTGTTTGACCACATCCAATTATTACAAAGTAATGGACCAGAGAGGTCCGGGCCATAACAAAAATTCACTCTGGTTGTAGGGATAATTAAGTGATGTGATTCATAAGTCATTTTTGAGATTTATGAAGTGGTCTCATGTCAATATGCAACATATATGACTCAAAATATGTGTTTTGAGTTTCAATTGACATTATAGTTAAATACACAACTTACATACTGAAAACCAAGAAAAAACATTCATATTGGTTTGATATTTTAGGAAAATTATCTATTACTCATTTGTGATTGGTATGAATAAACCTCAGCACAATATAACACACTAGGTTTCTGGTATAACTCAAAGAGTCTCTTTTTATTTGAAATTGACATAATTTAAGGAAAAACAAAAAGTGACGTACTAAAAACATAAAAAATGCATTTAGATTATTTTTGAAATTTAGGAAAACAATCCATTAGTCATTTTGAAGTCTAAGAGGCAACCTCGCCTCAATCAAATGCACAATGTGACCGGTATGACATAAAGTGAATGTTATTAGTATAAAATCCATATTTTAGTACAAAAAGTTTCACTCACTGAAAAACAAGAAAAACACTATGAATGACTTGATAATTTAGGATTTTGATTTAGAAGTAATTTCTTAAGTGTATGAAGTATTCTCACAACCAACCAACACATGATGCGATCGGTAAGGCTCAAAATGTGGGTTTCTAGATTGAAAGGGTGATTTTAAAAAAACCACAACTAGCATAATGAAAATCAAGAAAACACAATCATGTTGTTTTGAAATTTTATGAAAATTATCTATTAGTCATTTTTGACATATTAGAATTATCCTCACCTTAAAATGATTCATGGAATGGCTGGAATGACCCAAAGTGTCTCTTTAAATTTAAAATTGACATTAATTTAAGAAAACAAATAAGTGACATATTGAAAAATAAAATGAATTTAGATTGTTTTGATATTTTAGGAACAAGATCTATTAGTTGTGTTTGATGTGGAGGAATCATCCTAATAATAATACGATGCACAGTGTCTCTGAAATAACTATTAGTGTCACTTTTTATTTAAAATTGACATTAATTTATGTAAAAAAAACAAGTGACATACTAAAAAATAATAAAACACTTTTTTAATATATTTATATTGTAGTAAAATGACCTATTAGTCATTTTTAATGTGTATGAATTGACCACACCTCAATAGAATTCACTGTGTGGCTAGTATAACTACAATTTTCTCTTTTTATTTTAAATTGACATTAATTTAAGTAAAAACAACATGTGACACCCTGAATACTACAAAAATGTATTTGGATTATTTTGATACTTAAAGGACAAAAATAAATTAGTCAATTGCGATGTGTTGGATTGAACCTCACATTAATCGGATGCACAGTGTTATTAGTGTGACTAAAAGTGTCCATTAACAATTGAAAATTGACATTTTAGTTCAAAATGTGTCACTCACTGAAAACCAAGAAAACACACTCTGGTTGTCTTGATAATGATTTAAATAGATTCATAAGTCATTTGTGACATGTATGAAGTTGTATCATGTTTAACTGACACACGATGCAACCGATATGACTCCAAATATGTGTCTCAAGTTTGAAATGTCATTTTTGTAAATAAACACAACTTACATTCTAAAAACTAAAAAACACATTCGAATTATTTTTATATTTTTGTAAAATTATCTATTAGTCATTTGATATTGGTAAAAATCATCCTCACCTTTATATAACACAATGGGTTACCGATATAACTCAAAGTGTCTCTTTTTTATTTGAAATCGACAATAATTTAAGAAAAAACAACATGTGACATTATGAAAACATAAAAAATTCATTCAGATTATTTTTTAATTTATTAAAACCATACATGAGTCATTTTTACATGTAGCATTCAACCTCACCTCAATAAGATGACCAATGTGACCGATCTGACTAAAAGTGTATGTTATCAGTATAAAATCAACATTTTAGTTCAAAACATGTCACTCATTGAAAAACAATAAAAAAGATCCAAATGACATGATAATTTAGGATATAGATTAATAAGTAATTTTTTACATGTATTAATTATTATCACAACAAACGAACACGTGATGTGAATAGTATGGCTCAAAATGCGTGTTTCATGTTTGAAATGGAATTTTTGTAAAAAACTACAACTGGAATACTAAAAATCTTGAAAACACATTTATATTTTATTTATATTTTAGGAAAATTATCTATGAGTCATTTGTGACTTGTATTAATTTTCCTCACCCTAATATTATGCATAGTGTGGCCTGTATGACTCAAAGTGCCTTTTTTTATTTAAAATTGTCATTAATTTTAGAAAAAACAACGAGTGACATACTGAAAACCCAAAAAATGTATTTAGATTATTTTGATATTTTACAAAAATGATATATTAGTCATTTTTGATGTTTATGAATCATTCTAACATCAATAAGATGCACAGTGTGACTTGTATAACTCAAAGTATATATTTTTATTTAAAATTGACATTAATTTATGTAAAAACAACACGTGACATAGAGAAAAATAATAAAATGAATTTAGATTGTTTTGATATTTTTGGAAAATGACATATTAGATATTTTTGATTTTTAGGAATCATCTTAACCCCAATATGATGCACAGTGTGGCCGAAATCACTCAATGTATCTCTTTTTATTTAAAATTGACATTAATTTAAGTAAAATCAATAAGTGAAATAATAAAAACCAATCAAACGAAATCCTATTGTTTTGATATATTATAAAAATGATCTATTAGTCATTTTTGATGTGTATGTATCATACTCATTATCAATAGGATGCATGGTTTGACTGATATAACTCACAGTGTCTCTTTTTATTTAAAATTTGCATTAATTTAAGGGAAAACAACAAGTGACATACTGAAAAATGTTAAAAGGTATTCAGACTATTTTAATATTTTAGGAAAATGATATATCAGTCATTTGTGATGTTTATTAACTAAATGAAACTTAATAGGACTCATGGTGTTTCTAGTATAACTCGATGTGTCTATTTTTATTTAAAATTGACATTAATTTATGTACAAACAACTAACATACTGAAAACCAATAAAATGCATTACGATTGTTTTGATACATTAGGAAAATAATCCATGAGTCATTTGTGATATATATAATTAAAATGAACCTCAATCCTATGCAATATGTGACTGATATGACTAAATGTTTCTGTTATCAGTTAAAAATTGGCATTTTAGTTCCAAATATGTCCTCACTAAAAACCAAGAACATGCAATCTGATTGTCTTGATAGTTTAGGATAGTAGATCATAAGTCATTTGTGACATGTATAATGTATTCCCATATCAAACAGTCGCACGATGCGATCGGTATGACTCAAAATGCATGTTTCCTATTTAAAATAAAATTTTAGTAAAATACCACTACCGATATACTAAAAACTGAACAAACGCATATAGATTGTTTTGATAATTTAGAAAATAATCCATCAGTAATTTATAATAAGTAGGAATCAGACGTACCTAAATACAATGCATGGTGTGGCCTGTATAACTCGAAATGGGTCATTATTTAAAATTGACATTAATATTAGTAAAAGAACAAGTGACATACTACTCAAAACTGAGAAATCGCATTCATATTATTTTGATATTTTATGAAAATGATACATAACTCATTTTTAATGTATATGAATCAATCCCACCTCAATAAGACACACGGTGTGGCTGATATAACTCAAAATATTTCATATTATTAAATATTTACATTTTATTAATGCATTCTTTCATATTAATGTTTACGTTATTTCATTATAGAATTACTAACATAATATTTCTTTTCTTATATAGGTGGAATATTTTTATCAAGTTGAGTTGATTTTTTCATAAACTGATACTTTGGGTGGATATTTTTTAGAGGCGATCACATGCATCAAAAGATGAAACATTAATGTTTTTGAATGTTTTATTCGATAATTGTAAATATAATTATATACAAAATTTGGGTTTAAATGTAAATACCATTGGTTTTTTGTATATACCATGGGTGGGAATTTTCATATTCATTATGTTAGTAAAATTTATATAGAATTTTTTGAAATTATAGAATTTTTGGAAATAACAAGGAAATAGTTGGTTTTTTCGTCTAGGTGTATTGTTATCTTAATAGAACATGTAGGAAGTTATGCTTTTATCAATGCTAAAAATAGCACTAATAAAGGTGGTATTTATCTATTCTAGAAAAGAGGTGATAAAGGGGGTCCTTTATCTGTGCTTTTTTAGCACTGATAACGCCGATCCCCCCTTTATCATCACTAGTATTAACAGTTCCTTTTTAGCATTGTTAAAGGAAAATATTGACACTGTGAAAGGTCATATGTGTAGTAGTGATTATGGTGACAATCTATGGATTAAATGTCATTAGTTGAGGGAGTGGGAGGGAATTGGATGACAAAATGATGTGAGTGGGGGTTCTTGTGAAACATATACATGGAGTGAAAGGATGGTGGTGACACATCTAGATAGAAGAATTATATATAACTATAAATGTGAATTTATTTGCACACGTTTATAAAAATGAAATTAATGTATGCATAAAGCATGCGTACACATGTATGTGATTTAAAAAAATTTATATTTATTGTATGCGTAATACTATATAGATTTTTTTAGTGTATAAGTGGCATGTGAGGAATATTAAACTGCATAGAGAGGGATTGCATACTAAAATTGCATGCATTATACAATGTATGAATATATTGTTTACAAAGCGATGAATGTTGGATTAAAACAATACAAAATAGTATATATTGAAATATAAATATTTAAAAATTGGAAAAGGTGTCACTAAAAAATAATTATCCTTTTCCAACATTGGTATTTCTATTGGTAAAAGTACATTTTCTGCTGGTAAAACATTACACCAAAAACAATTCATGTCAATAATTTTTTTGTAAAAAATCCATCACTAAATGTTACCATGATAAATAACATAGCTCTATTGAAATTATAATAATATCCACAAGTAATATATATATTGGTTAAAATGTTTATAAATTGATTAATATGGAATATTTATCTATTGATAATATTATCAATATATATATTTCAATTTATTATAAGTAATACCATCAGTTAATATATTTTTTTAAATTATATTTTAAATAAAATATAATATAGGGATATTCCAATAGTTGATGTTAAAATTTTATAATATATTCATTAAACTATATATATATACATATTAATTTATTATATAATAATTATAAAATTAACATATGCAAATCTATGATGATTTTTTGTAAAAAATTCCAAAACTAGTAACAGGCATGTTTAAATTTGTTCAAAGATAATAAAATATACATAATACCCATCAAACATCATATATAACTTTTCACTCACACATCATGTGTAGACGCCGATGTACATCTACAACTCATTTTCCTACACCATTATCCACTTTAGGAAATAGTCATGCCTCACTGAAGTTCAGGTGGCAGAGCTGTCTGGGCAACTGCCTTCACACCCATGTGAAATACACGCCACATTATTAATCATTCTCCCCCAACAATTCCTACCCATAATAAAAGTGGTGGCTATGGGGGTGGAACCATGTTTGGAGTAATTGGTTTTACTATATCTTAGGAATGAGTTTTGACACTGGAAGTGTAGTCCTACATATGGTGGTGGATTCTGTGACAGGAACTCTTACAATCTAGCATAAAATTGTTCCATATGATGCTGGTCCTACCTCTTTGCCAACCATGAAGAGTCTTGGTGGCCATACAGTCTAGGTAATTCTATGATTGTGTAAGCACACTCATCAAAAACATAGTTAAGTGAACCAAAATATGACTGAATAAAGCCTGTGAATAATTGATTCAACTTAGAATTGTTTTTGTCATACCTACAATATGATGATAAAATTTAGTACATTAAATATACAATAATATTGACAATGGAACAATTTCAACCCATATTACAAGTGATTCTCACTTAAGTGACAAAAAATCATTCCTAAATGTTCAACTTATAACGTAGTAGAAAATATAAAGATACAACATATGTTTTCCTATACCATATGATAAATTCACATACATTATAAAATCACCAAATATGTCACCCATTTATACAAGATACTCAATGTGAACAATTAGAAATAGAATATATAAAAAATGAAAACAATATATAAAAATAAGTAATTGATTGTGTTTTCCCACACGTTTTTAAGAAATGGGAATATAAATTTGTGAGTGATAGAAATACACATTGAATTGAGAAAAAAGAGAAAAAATGAAGAATAAAAAACTCTATATTTGAAGGTAAATATATAACAACTTTTCTTGTTGTAGTCTTTATTTTGTTATTTAATGATTGGGGAGATTCTGACTGGGGTCTCTATTGAGTTTGGAAGGTTCAAAGTACATAGTGATGGACTATTTTAATGTTTTTCAAAATGAAAACTATAAAAGGAAAAAGATTCTATCTTGTATTAACCCAATGAAATAAGGTCTAACACCCTCAATCCCTGATCATTTTCAAGGAATATTCTTTCTAAAATCCCCATAATGTATCATTTTAACATGATTTTTGTGTCACTACCATGAAAAATTCCGAACTCTTCAACAAGAGAATATAACTCTATGAAACCAAGGAATAGGTGTATGTATTAACCAAGGATAAAGAGGAGAAGCCGAGTTAATCATCTTATATTCTAAACATAAAATAACAGACCAAAATTACACCAACTTACTTTTTAAAAACATTTAACAATAATCCTAATGAAACATAATGTTTAAAATTTTCTACAAGCTTTCCACAATGACAAATAAGAAAAAGTACAAATAACAAAATGAAAAAAAGAAATAAGAGTAAGTAATTAATAAATTTTCCCTAATGGTTGTAATAAAAGTAAATAAAAATATGTGTACAAAAATAAAAATTGAAACAAGAAAAATAAAAGAAAAATAGACGATTATAAAACCTTATAGTCGAAGGTAAACATGGAACCTTTTCTCACCAAAATTGCCATCCAATGTTTTTCTCAAGCTATCCAGTTCATCTCTTCACAAATTGAACACCTGGAAGAGTCTATTCATGGCCTATAAGTTCCTTAATTGATATAAGTATAATGAAAAAATAATCCAAATCAATATAATTATCAAAATGATTTAGGTGAATGTAATAATTTTTACATGACATATGATTTGTCAACTAGTATTATTCACATTTTTAATTACAATGTTTTAGGTTCAAAATGATTTTAACAAAAAACACAAATTGATTAAAATTAAAATAACATAAAAATGAATATCGAAGAAAGAAACATATCATAATTACATCTTCTATTCTAATACTTGAATAAAAAAATCATCCTATTTCATATCATATAATACAAATAGGTTTCTACCATAAAAATACCTACTCATAAATGATAACAGAAAATATTAATTACAACATTAGATTTCAAAATGATCTAAATAGATATTAAGCATTGGTCTGCCAGGTGTATTGAATAAGTGAAAACTCCCATATTTTAACTATTTCTAACCTCCTAGGCTAACGTCATGAATTCCCTAGGGAGAAGAATGAATTTCTTAAGTCATATCCAACACCCTCTTAAAGCTATTTTTAGAGATCCTCTTAGAGTATCATTATCACTATATATTGTGGTTTTGAATACCTCATCTCTTTAAATTTGGATAATGCACTCTCTGACTTGATATCTATGTTCAAACACCTAAATTTCAACCACTCGATTAATTTTTTTCAACAATATCTCAATAACGCAGACAACTTGACATGTCATTAAATTCATGATATACGTCCTATCTGACTTCCTACTTCAACTCAGATTGTTCTAGAATGGAACGGTCTCGAACATCATTGAGTGAGGGCTCCCTATATACACCATGTATGTAGCATGTAATTTATCTACAATACACATGTAAAATTAGTTTCAGAAAATAATACACATAATTCATCTTTCTATGAATTCAACCTCACGTCATTCTCGACTACGCTATCAGTACCTCAGACATTAAATAGATCATTTATAAGGAAAATCACATGGATAGTTTTAAAATTCAAATAATAACTCCAAAATAGTTCAAAGCCATTTGTGTAGTGATCATACCATATAGAAAGAAAACTTCTCCACCATAATATTTCACACTCATAAAAGAACAATAAGATCACTAAAAAATGATCCTTACAGTAGAAGCAACAACATACTCATTTTTAACTTAATTAATTCATTTTCCTCTCAAAATGTATCTTTTTATTTGAAAGCAACATTAATTTAAGAAAAAACAAAAAGTGACGTAATAAAGACAAAAAAATACATTCGGATTATTTTTGTAATTTAGAAAAACAATCCATGAGTCATTTTTGAAGTCTACAAGTCAACATCACCTCAATCCAATGCACAATGTGACCAGTATGACTAAAAGTGTATGTTATTAGTATAAAATCAATATTTTAGTCAAAACATTCCACTCACTAAAAAAGAAGAAAAAACACTCAGAATGACTTGATGATTTATTATTGTGATTCATAAGTCATTTTTAAGTGTATGAAGCACTCTCACAGCAAACCAACACATGATGTGATCAGTAATGATGAAATTGTGTGTTTCTAGTTTGAAAGGGTGTTTTTGAAAAAAAAAACACAACTGAAATAATGAAAATCAAGCAAACACAATTCGATTGTTTTGATATTTTATGAAAATTATCTATTAGTCATTTTGGACATGTAAGAATTATCCTCACCATAATATGATTCATGTTATTGCTGTAATGACTCAAAGTGTCTCTTTTAATTTAATATTGACATTAATTTAAGAAATTACAATAAGTGACATACTGAAAAATAAAATTAATTTAGATTGTTTTCATATATTAGTAACATGATATATTAGTCATTTTTCAGGTGTAGGAATCATCCTAACATTAATATGATGCACAGTGTGGATGAAATAACTAAAAGTGTCACTTTTTATTTAAAATTGACATTAATTTAAGTAAAAACAATAAGTGACACACTAAAAACTAATAAAGAACATTTTTATTATATTTATATTGTAGTAAAATGATCTATTAGTAATTTTTAATTTGTAGGAATTGGCCACACCTCAATAGAACACACAGTGTGGCTAGTATATCTCAATGTTTCAATTTTTATTTTAAATTGACATTAATTTAATTTAAAACAACATGTGACACACTGAAAACTACAAAAATGTATTTGGATTATTTTGATACTTTAAGGAAAAAAATAAATTAGTCATTTGTGATGTGTTGGAGTGAACCTCACTTTAATCGGATGCACATTGTGATCAATATAACTAAAAGTGTCCGTTAACAATTGAAAATTGATATTTTAGTTCAAAATGATTAACTCACCAAAATCCAAGAAAACACACTCTGGTTGTCTTGAAAATTATTTAAAGAGATTCATAAGTCATTTGTGACATGTATGTAGTGGTTTCATGTCAAACTGACATACGATGCAACCGATATGACTACAAATATGTGTTTCATGTTTGAAATGACATTTTAGTAAAAAACACAACTTATATACTAAAAACCAAGAAAAAACATTCATATTATTTTGATATTTTTTTAAAATTATCTATTAGTCAATTTGTATTTGTAAAAAAATTCCTCACCTTATTACAACACACTGGGTTGCCGATGTAACTCAAAGTGTCTCTCTTTTATTTGAAATCGACATTAATTTAAGAAAAAACAACATGTGACATACTGAAAAGATTACAAATGCATTCAGATTATTTTTTTAATTTATGAAACAAATACATGAGTCGTTTTTAAGTGTAGGAGTCAACCTAACCTCAATAAAATAAACAATGTAACCGATATGACTAAAAGTGTATGTTATCAGTATAAAATCAATATTTTAGTACAAAACATGCCACTCATTGAAAACCAAGAGAAATGATCCAAATGAAATGATAATTTAGGATATAGATTAATACGTTATTTTTGATATGTATTATGTAGTTTCACAACAAACCAACACATGATGCGACTAGTATGGCTTAAAATGCATGTTTCAAGTTTGAAAGGGCATTTTTGTAAAAAACCACAACTAGAATACTAAAATTCTAGAAAAAAACATTTAGATTTTATTTATATTTTAGGAAAATTATCTATGAGTCATTAGAGACATGTATGAATTAGCCTCACCTATATATGATGCATGGTGTGGCCTATATGACTCAAAGTGTCTTTTTTTAAAAATTGTCATTAATTTAAGAAAAAACAAAAAGTGACATACTGAAAAACATAAAAATGTATTTATATTGTTTTGATATATTAGAAACATGATATATTTATCATTTTTGATTTTTAGGAATCATCCTAAAATCAATAAGATGCATGGTGTGGCTTGTATAACTCAAAGTATATATTTTTATTTAAAATTGACATTAATTTACATAAAAACAACATGTGACATAGAAAAAACTAAGAAAATGAATTTAGATTTATTTGATATTTTAGGAAAAATAATATATTAGATATTTTTAATTTTTAGGAATCATATTAACCCCAATATGATGCACAGTGTTGCCGGTATCAGTCAATGTATCTCTTTTTATTTAAAATTGACATTAATTTAAGTAAAATCAACAAGTGACATAATAAAAACCAATCAAATGCATTCATATTGTTTTTATATACTATAAAAATTATCTATTAGTAATTTTTTGATGTGTAAGTATCATAATCATAACAATAGGATTCATGGTGTGACCGATATATCTCAAACTCTCTCTTTTTATTTAAAATTGGCATTAATTTAAGGAGAAACAACAAGTGACATACTAAAAAATGTGAAAAGGTATTCAGACTATTTCAATATTTTTTGAAAATGATATATCATGCATTTGTGAAGTTTAGAAACTAAATGAACCTTAATATGACTCATGGTGTTTCTGGTATAACTCAATGTGTCTCTTTTTATTTAAAATTGAAATTAATTTTAGTATAAACAACTGACATACTGAAATCCTAGAAAATGCATTCAGATTGTATTGATACTTTAGGAAAATAATACATGAGTCATTTTTGATATATATAAGTCAACAGAACCTTAATCCAATTCAATATGTTACTGATATGACTAAATGATTCTGTTATCAGTGAAAAATTGGCAATTTAGTTCCAAATATGTCCGCACTAAAAACCAAGAAAATGCAACCTGATTGTCTTGATAATTTAGTATAGGGATTCATAAGTCATTTGTGACATGTATAATGTATTCTCATATCAAATAAACACACGATGAGATCAGTATGACTCAAAATGAATGGTTCTTATTTGAAATGAAATTTTAGTAAAAAAACCAAAACATATATTCTAAAAACTGAGCAAATGCATTTTGATTGTTTTGATAATTTAGAAAAATAATCCATCAGTAATTTATAATAGGTAGGAATTAGATGTACTTCAATACAATTCATGGTGTGGCCAATATAACTCAAAATCCTTCATTATTTAAAATTGACATTAAATTTAGTAAAAGAACAAGTGACATACTACTCAAAACTGAGAAATCACATCCATATTGTTTTGATATTTTAAGACAATGAAACATAACTCATTAGTAATGTATATGAATCAATCTCACCTTAATAGGACACATAGTGTGACTGATATAACTGAAAGTATTTCATTTTATTAAATATTTACATTTTATTAATGTGTTCTTTCATATTAATGTTTACTTAATTTAATTATAGTATTACTTAAATAATATTTCTTTTCTTATATAGGTGGAATATACTTCTCAAGTTGAGTTTATTTTTTAAGAAATTGATACTTTGGGTCGATATTTTTAAGAGGCGATCACATGCATCAAAAGACGAAACATTAATGTTTTAGAATTTTTTTTGGATAATTGTAAATGTAATTATATACAAAATTTGGGTTTAAATGTAAATATTAGTGGTTTTTTTATATAACATGGGTGGGAATTTTAATAGTCATAATTTTAGTGAAATATATGTAGAATTTTTTGAAATTACATTATTTTTTGAAATAACAAGGAAATAGTTGGTTTTTTCTTCTGGGTGAATTGTTATCTCAATAGAACATGCAGGCAGCTAGGCTTTTATCAATGCTAAAAATAGCATTGATAAAGGTGATCTTTATCTGTTCTAGAAAAGAACTGATAAAGGGGGTCCTTTATCTTTGCTTTTTTGGCGGTACTAACATGGATCCCCCCTTTATCATCACTGGTATTAATAGTTCATTTTTAGCACTGTTAAAGGAAATTTTTTACACTGTGAAAGGCCATATGTGTAGTATTGATTATGGTGAAGATCTATGGAATCTATGTCATTAGTTAAAGGAGTGGGTGGAAATTGGATGAAAAAATGAAGTGAGTGGGGGTGCTTGTGACACATGGACATGGAGTGAAAACATGGTGGTGACACATCTAGATATATGAATTATATATAATTATAGATGTGAATTTATGTGAAAAAGTATATACAAATGAATTTAATGTATGCATAAAGCATGCATAAACATGTATGTGATTTCAAAAAAAATTATGTTTATTGTAACCGTAATACTATATAGATTTTGTTAGTGTAGAAGATGCATTTGAGGAATATTAAGCCGCATAGAGAGGGATTGCATACTAAAATTGCATGAATTATACAGTGAATGAATATATTGTTTACAAAGTAGTGAATGTTGGATTGAAATGATAAAAAAAAATATATATTGATATATAAAGATTGATAAATTGGAAAAGGTGTCACTAAAAAATAATTATCATGTTCCATCATTGGTATTTCTGCTGGTAAAAGTACATTTTCTATTGGTAAAGAATTACACAAAAAATAATTCATGTCACTAAATTATTGGTAAAAACTACATCACTAAATGTTACCATGATAAATAAAATAGCTCTATTGCAACTATAATAATACCAAAAAATAATATATATATATATATATATATTGGTTAAAATGTTTATAAATAGATTAATATGCAATATTTATCTGTTGATAATATTATCAATATATTTCTTTCAATTTATTATATGTAATACCATCAGTAAATATCTTTTTGTAAATTATATTTCAAATAAAATAGAATATATGAATATTCCAATAGTTAATGAAAAAATTTTATAATATATTCGTTAAACTATATATATATTTTTTTGTTTATTATATAATAATTTTAAAATTAGCATATGTGAATCTATGGTGGTTTATTTGTAAAAAAATTCCAAAAATAGTAATAAGCATGTTTAAATTGGTTTAAACATAAGAAATTGTACATAATACCCATCAAACTCCATATATAATTTTTCACTCACACATCATGTGTATACGCAGATGTACGTCTGCAACTCATTTTCCTACACCATTAGCCACTTTATGAAATTGTCATGCCTCACCGAAGTTCAGGTGGCAGAGCTTCCTGGGCACTTGCCTTCACACCCATGTGCAATACAACCCACCCCCCGAATGCCTTCTTTTTTATTTTATTATATATAATCCCCCTTTTAAGGGTTGAAGGGGAACCCTTACCTGACCCGTATGCCCAAGGAAAAAGGCCCGATATGATCCGTAATACATGACCCGAAGGCCCAGAGGCATACCATGCCCAATACATGACCCATTGGACCAGTCCACTAGGACCGCCCCTCCCCGGCTTCTACATCTTTGATTGCCTTTAGCTCCCCACCTACATTACTGATCGGCTAGCATTGCCCCATACAAAGCTGCACGGTGCCTGGACCCGATAGCAGTTGCCATACCCTCTCATTCTCACCCACTGATTCATACCTATAATAAAAGAGGTGGGTGTGGGGGTGGAACCATGTTTGGAGGCATTGGTTCTACTATATCATAGGGAATGAATTTTGATACTAGAAGTGCAGTCGTACATATGGTGGTGGATTCTGTGATGGAACCTCTTATAATCTAGCATAAAAATATTCCATATGTTGCGGGTCCTACCTCTGTGCCAACCAGGAATAGTCTTGGTGGCCATACGGTCTAGGTAATTTTAATATTTTGTAAGCACCATCATCAATAACATAGGTATGTGAAAAAAAATATGACAGAATAAAGCCTGTGAATAAATGATTCAACTGAGAATTGTTTTTGGCATACCTGCAATATGATGATTAATTTTAGTAATTTCACTATACAATGACATTGGAAATTGAACAATTTCAACCTATATTACAAGGGATTCTCACTTATGTGACAAAAAATCATTCCTAAATGTTAAACTTATAATGTAGTAGAAAATATAAAGATACAACATATGTTTTCCTATACCATATGATTCATTAACATATATTATACAATCACCAAAAATTTCACCCATTTATAGAAGCTTCTCATTGTGAATAATAAGAAATAGAATATATAAAAAATGAAAAAAATATATAAAAATTTGTAATTTATTTTGTTTTCCCAAATGGTTTTAATAAATGAGAATATAAATATGCGAGTGATAGAAATACTTATTGAATTGAGAATAAAAGAGAAAAAATGTAGAATAAAAAACCTTATAGTTGAAGGTTTATATATAAAAACTTTTCTTGTTGCAGTCTTTCTTTTTATTATTTTAAGATTGGGTATTTTCTTAATGGGGTCTCTATTGAGTTTGGTAGGTTCAAAGTACATACTAATGGACTATTTTAATGTTTTTCAAAATGAAAACTGCAAAAGGAAAAAGATTCTATCTTGTGTTAACCCAATGAAATAAGGGCTAACACCCTCAATCCCTGATCATTTTCAAGGAATATTCTATCTAAAATCCCCATAATCTATTAATTTATCATGATTTTTGTGTCACTACCATGAAAAATGCCAAAATCATCAACCAGATAATATAACTTGATGAAACTGAGGAATGGGTGTATGTGTTAATCAAGGATAAAGAGGTGAAGGAATTTTAATCATCATATGTTCTAATGATAAAAGAACAGACCAAAATTCCACCAACTTACTTTTTAAAAACATTTAACAATAATCCTACGGAAACCTAATGTTTAATATTTTGTACAAGCTTTTCACTATGAAAAATAAGAAAAATTACATATAACAAAATGAAAATAATAAACAAGAGTAAGTAATTAAAGGTTTTTCTGAAATGGTTGTAATAAATGTGAATAAAAATACGTGTACAAAAATAAAAATTTAAATAGAAAAAATAGAATAAAAATTGAATATTATAAAACCTTATAGTAGAAGGTAAACATGGAACCTTTGCTCACCAAAATTTCCTTCCAATGTTTTTATCAAGCTATCCAGTTCATCTCTTCATAACTTGAACTCCTGCAAGACTCCATGCATGGCCTATAAGTGTCTTAATGGATACGATTATAATGGAAAAATAATCCAAATCAAGATAATTATCAAAAGTATTTAGGTGAATGTAATGCTTTTTACATGACATATAATTTGTCAACTAGTATTATTCACATTTTTAATTACAATGTTTTACGGTAAAAATGTTTTTAACAACATACACAAATTGGTTAAAATTAAAAGAACATAAAAACTAATATCAAAAATTGAAACATCTCATAATTACAACTTTTATTCTAATAATTGAATAAAAAAATCATCCTATTTCATATCATAAAATACAAATATGTTTCTACCATAAAAATACCTATTCATAAATGATAATAGAAAATATTTATTACAACATTAGATTTCAAAAAGATCTAAATCTATATTAAGCATTAGTGTGCTAGGTGTATTTAATAAGTGAAAACTCCCATATTTTAACTATTTCCAACCTCCCAGGCTAACATCATGAATTCCCTTGGTGTAGATTGATTTTCTTATGTCAGATCCAACACCCTCTTAAATCTAGTTTTGGAAATCCTCTTAGAGTATCATTCACCCTATATGTTGTGGTTTTGAATACCTTATCTCTTTAAATTTGGATAATGCACTCTCTGACTTGATATCTATGTTCACACTCCTACATTTCAACCACTCAATTAATTTTTTTCTACAATATCTCTATAACCAAGACAAATTTTCAAGTTATTAAATTCTAGATATACTTCCTATATGACTTCCTACATCAACTCAACTAGTTCTGGAATAGAATGTTCTCAAACATCCTTGAGTGAGGACTCCCTCTATACACCATGTATGTAGCATGTCTTTTATCTACCATACACATGTAAAATTAGTTTCAGAAAATATTACACAGACTCCATATTTCTATGAATTCAACCTCACTTCATTCTCCACTATGATATCGCTACCTCAGACATTAAATAGGTCATTTGTAAAGAAAATCACATGGATAGATTTCAAATCCAAATAATAACTCAAAAATAGTTCAAATCCATTTGTGTAGTGATCATACAATATAGAAAGAAAACTTCTCCACCATAAAATTGAACACTCATACAAGAATAATAAGATCACTGAAAAATGATCCTTATAGTAGAAGCAAAAACAGACTCATTTTTGACTTAACACTACTAAAAATCGGCCTATATCAGCACTAAAAAGGGTTTAATAGTGATAAAAAATCATTGTAAAGCTCAACGCTAATATAAGGGGGTCCCTTTTATCAATGCTTCTAAAAGTGCTAATAATGGCCAAGTTTATCAGCGCTAAAAGAAACCATTGATAAAAGACCCCTTTATCAGTGCTTTTTTAGCACTGATAAAGGTCAAAAAATAAGAAAAAATTTAAAAAATTAAAAATAATGCAGGGAGTGCGTTTATCAGAACTTCACACCCCCTTTATCGGTGCTAGATGGTCTCCCTCACGCTTCCCTTCCCGCACATCCTCATACGCGAGCACCCCCTTCGATTCCACCCGAACTCGAACCTGGGACCTCCCCCCTTTCGCGGCTGCACCTTTACCACTAAGCCATTTCGTTTTGTTCTCTATTTAATGATATATATATATTTATATATATATTGATATATTCATATATTGATATAGATTCATATTAATATAAATATATTTGTTCATATATTAGTATATGTATATTAATTTGTATATTAATATATTTATATGTATATTTTTTGTTATAATTTTTTATACGTATATTTATCTTTATATTAATATATCCATATAAGATTAGTTTTAAATACATTTATGAAAAAATATGTTTTTTATGTGTGTTTATAAATAAATAAATAAATACATACATAGATAGATATGTACAACACACAGACACACACAGAGACACACACACACACACAAATAAATATATATTTAGGAATAAATACATATATATGTGTATTTGAAAAGCCATAGAATGTACTTATAATAATAGTTTTATATACATTTATGAAAAAATATGTTTTTGATGTGTGTTTATAAGTAAATAAATAAATAAATACATATATACTTATTTACAACACACAGACACACACATAGATACTCACACACACAGAGACACATATATATTTACGAATAAATACATATATATGTGTATTTGAAAATACATAGAATGTTAAAACGACCATAACTTATAATCTAGAATCCCATTTCAACGCCACAACCATTAAAATAGAGGAAAATGAAACAATCTTCGATATGATATGTGGTATAGGACTAACAGACATCCGGATCAGAAGTTATACAAGTTTAAATGTTAACAAATCGGGGTATCCCGACTAAAAAATCAGTTTTGGAGGCCTTATGGGACTTTTTTGGGCTCAAAAATTGTGACAGAGGATTCTCCTCGATCACTAGCATGTTGAGATCATCATAGGCTTCGATATGATATGTTGTAGAGCTCAAACAGACACTCGGATCAAAAGTTATGGGCGTTTGAAGTTTGAGTTACATTTTCATCATATTTTAGATCTTTTATTAATTGTTTTGATTTTTTGTTTCCTCAAATTGTTATTAAATGATTTTTAATCTATAATAAATTGAAAATTATTAATTAATAATATTTTTTTAAAATATTTTGAAACCATTTTCAAGAAATTTATTATACATTAAATGTAATAGTCTATTTATACACATCTATAACATATTTAAAAAATATATATTGTATTTAATAAATATAAATATACTTATATAAAAAAATATTATTTGTCATGAAAAAATATTTTTTTTTTGAAACATAACATTTATCAGCGCTCAGAAAAAGTGATGACAAATTCCCCCTTTATCAGTGCTATTAAAAGAAGCGCTGATAAAGGGGTCCCCTTTATCAGCGCAAAAAAAAAGCGCTGATAAAAGTGAAGTGCATCCCTTGCATGTTTTGGTAGTAGTGTAAGTAATTAGCCTCTCAAATCAGATTCATCTATATTCTATCATTAAATTAACCAAAACCTAACACTACATCCTTTTCTAGTGTCTATTTGATTCAATGATGTATCAGTATTTCATCAATGAAAAATATGTGGAAAACATTGAAAATAGATCTACACCGCTTCAACCTATGTAAAAATAAAGACATGTTACTTAACTTAATGACCTTCACCTGGAATCAAATAACCAGGATTCTTGAATGTAGTGGATTAAGTTCCCTTTTCTTGAACCAAAAATTACCTAAAAAAGATCTATGAATTGAAACAGTTGACTAAAATCATTCATGAGCCACCAAAATATACCACCAAGGAATAAATCCAATAATGACCCCAAGTATGAACCAATGACAATAAAAACTAGTTGTGACTCCATAGTTGTAAACTCCTTTCAATCTTCAAACTCTACTAGAGTATCCTCTTTATGAAAAGCTATTCCCTTTGATAATTTACAACATATCTCTATGGCCTCATAATTAAATTATAACTATATAAATCACCACCATGACCATCATGATGCTCAAACCAGACACTTTAAAATATTTTTTATAACAAATAACATGCAATTCTCCATATTTTAACTAATTTATGTTGCTTTATTTTGAAATTTATGTGTAAAAATATCCTTAAACCCTTTATATAAGTATGATATTTATTCATAATTCAATGGAAAACATCCAACAAGTAAATAATATATAAAACTATTAATTTTACTAAAATAAACTATGAATCAGTAACAAGAAACACTTTTTTTAATCAATGAATATAGAATTGTGATGTTCCAAATTTAAATGCAATTCAATATAAACATCCACAACTACTTGTATTTTAACTAATTAAATCTATAAGGAATTCATTTAAAAAACACTTAATAGTATAGAAACTAAATATCCATATTCAATTGTATATCATAAAATTAATATGATAACCTGTAAAAATCCATGAACAACCTATAAGAAACTCAATTAACATGAATAACAATAAAATCCAACCGAACCTCCAGAACATATTCCAAATATCAACATCTAGTAAAATTATAGACCCCAACATGTAAACTAAATCTATAAGAACCAGAGCACAACCCAAAAATATGAGTTCGCTACCATTACATAATAATCATAGTTAGGCTATATTTAATTACGCCATAAAAGTTGTTAGATAAAAGTTAATAATTACTTCTCTATATAATCACAATTTTCAGCTGAAAAAATCAGCCTTAATATCTTCTACAAGAATCTCAATATGAGAAAAAAAGAGAAAAAAAATGAAGAATAAAACCTTATTATATAAGGTAAAGAATTTAGAAACATTGAACTCTTCACTCACCCTGATCTCCTTCAATTGTTCTTCTCAAGCTTTCCAATTCAATTCTTCACAACATGAACATATGAAAAAGTTCATAAATTGTTTATAATCACAAAAATTAACATGAATCACAAAAAATATCCAACCAAAATTGAATTCAAGATTCCATGGATCGACCTCTAGTAAAATCATGGACCCCTATCATGTCCATTACATCCATAAGAACTAGAGAAAAAACCAAAAATATGATTCCACTACCATGAAATACTATGATTTAATAACATTTATAATCATTTAAAAATATCATTACGATATTACAAAAATAATTTCAATTCATAATATATAACAAAATGTTATGTGTATTTAAAATAACTAAATATATAAGGCATGGAATAAAAAAACTCATAATAGTATGAACTCAAGATATTTAATTTTATAACATATTAAACGATTGATATAATAAAGTTAATATAATTCATATAAATGTTATAAGGAAAGGGAATCATAGAGTGATCATGAAAAGGAACATCATTTAGCTATGGTGTACACCAAATAAAGAAATAAATTATAACCTTTTACTAAATAAACAACCATTATTCATATAATTTGTTACACCCCAAGCTTCCACGGTATGCTACTTTTTGAATAATACAGTAGCGTGTGTTGTACGCAACTTTGAGTTCTAACTCACACCACAACCAATCAAACTTGCCGTTATGAATAGTAATGCTGACTTTTTGAAATTTTATAATATTTATCTTTCAAAATGGACTTCATTTTTGGATTCGGAATATCAAAATTCTCTTAGGGTGAATTTTTGGTATTTTTCATAAAACATTCAATTTTTGATGAATAGTGAAAAAATATTGAGTTATTGTTTAAAACTGAATATTTATTTCTATAATTATTTATTTTATTTAAATTTAATTACGTTAAAAAGGGATAAATAATACATATATATGTTCAATGTAATTCATTGGAGTTAGTTTAGAATAATTTTAGATATATAAAAATTTTATGGAACATTTCACCGTCTTTTACCCATCTCCAAAGAGAATTTGGAATTTCACATAAAAATTAATTTTACCGCTTTTGTGAGTAGAATTTAAAAAATATGAGAGACATGTTTAATATCAAGGAGTAAAATATTGTTCAATAAGATACAAATAATTTTTGGTGAATAGTACAGTTTTACTTTTATTTACCACGGTAAAAAGTAAATAGGGTAATTAAGGGTAAAAATGAAATTAAAATTACTCTAACACATTTCCTAATTTTTTGGACAAGTGTATCTCGACCTAAATCAACCTTAGTAATATAATATTATCAGTTATGTACACTTGGATTAGATTAGGAAATTTATTATTATTTAATTAAAAGAAGAGTCAAAAGAGTTAAAATCAAAGTTTAATTACAAAAACATTTTTAATATGGGGTTATACATACGATAAATTCGATTATATATATTCATTAGAAATAACAAACTATTTACTACATAATGGTATTTTATTTATAATTTTTTGACCTTAAATAATTTAATTTATTTATGACACAATTGTGATTTAGTAATTACCTAATTAATGAAATATTAAAATAATTGATATTATAAATATAATAACAAATGTAATTTGAGATTTTTTATGAATTACACTAATTTTATAGGTTAGTATGATATATTAGGATTTTTTATATAATTCTTTTTCTAAGTAATAATTCTTTTATTAAATTATCAAAAACAAAATACCCAATAGTGTCAAAATTGACATAAAAGAGTTTTTAAAACAAATATTATATTATTAATTTATATTCTAATCCTAAAAATATAAGGTTTGGGCAAAGGACTTATATAATGATAGTTTTATCATTAATGGACCACTTGGGGGACTCTTGGAGGTATATAGTATGTTTATTAACTATATATCATATAAATACAAAGAGACATGGTAAATGTCAAACTATTTAACTAAGAGATAAATATAAATGATATGGTTAATATAGTGACCCAAACCTATATAACATCTATTGGTTGAAATTATTTCGACCCATATACACCTTAACCTATGATTAATTTACTATTGGGCCATTATAAACCGAATATTAATTTATTATAAGATAATATTTCTAGCTTTTCCAAAGGTGCCCCTCACCCCTCTTATAAAAGGGCACTCACCCTTCTCTCTAATTCACACCTTCAAAGCATTTGGGATCGGCCAAAACCTACCCAAATATCCTCTAAACTTCCATAAATTCAACATAGAGGCCTTATTTGGATCAGAAATCAAACCTATGGATCCCTTTTGATCAAATCAAAAGCAAGAACCCGAAGATGAGGTAATGTTTTCACCACCCTCTTTCAAGTTCCTTTCTTCTTCAACTTCTTCTTTATTTGTTATTTCCATTCTAAAATAATAAATCCAGTATCATCTATATACTGTGATGTTATTATAAATTTGGCAAAACTATATTCTGTATTCTATCCATCCTTTTAATGACATGTCACCATACTTGCGTACGTACGGATTACCGTCTCCATGTCGTGGTGTAATTGTTATTCAAATTGGTATAATAATGATATGTAATTCATATAATTATTAAATATAACATGATAATGATTATGAATATTTGATACACCATCCAATTATATGTTATTTTAATATCAAAAGAATGATATTGTCACTCGTGCGTACGTACAGACTACCGTCTCCATGAACGCGATAAGATTCATTCCTCATCGTATCCAGTAAAGTCTAATTTTCATTTTATGATTAAAAATAGTGTTTAAGGACTTGATATAATTTTGTATATAAATATGATACATCCCATCCATAACAAATATGGCTCACATAACAAAGAATATAGAGGAAAACAAATCTGTTAACACCCGAAATGACAAAAATACTAAAATATTGTTAATAGATCAATGTTAAAAGATCATAAATGATCTCATATTAATGTATATGATTCTTGTATAATTTAATAACAATTATTTAACAATTATATAGGAGGTTAACCTACCCTCATACAAGGACACATACATGGTAAGGGTTTATTTCACAATCTCTTCATTATCCGAGGATGTTTATACGTAATTATCTACTGGGACCTCTTTATCATCCACATCCATGTTTCATAAAAAATTCATTTCAGATCATTATTACTATTTTATAGACTATGGGTTAAATTCATTTATACCCTTGTTTTCTTTTTATAAGATTTTTCTAAAGGAATCTTTCCATCATTTTCCAAACAAGGCCCTTTTTAACCTTTTCGACAGAATTAAGGTAAGAATGTCTTTTTTTAACTTATACGGAGGGTGCGACTATTTTCCACTGTTATAAAATCTTAAAAGATTAGCTAACAAGATTATAATGATATTTTAAGAGTAAATGTTTTATTTTATAATTATGTGACTTTTAAATGATTTCAAAAAAGTGTTATTTCTCTCAAATAGTTTTGATTTCATCTCTGTCAACATTCTTTGATGGATTTTAAGCTTATTTAATGTTGATTTATTATGATACAAAACATTCATATTTTATTGAAGGTTTTTTGATATGTCTGACTATGGATGTGTTATTTTTATACAATTCATGGTTTATGGAGAATGTATGAACATTTAGTATGCTATCTTTAATACGAATGTTTATGTTATGTTTAAACTTGTTAATTTGAGGATTGTATTGGACATAATAAATGATGGGTGGAGCCCGCTATAGCTCTTCGACGAATCTGTAGGTCTCATGAGACAAACTAGTGTCTTGGGACAAGGCCTTGAAAAAATCTTATTTGTAGCATTGGCACAAGGCCTTGACTATGTGGTAATGATAGTCGGGCATTATGCATTCCATCATTATGAAAGTGGTTATTGATATTTCATGTGATTATTTGACTAGTAGAATATCCATGTCAATAAGAAAATGGCATTATTTCATTTTATATTTTCCATATTATGCTTAAGTTCAAGTTTAAATGGATTTTGTTTTAGTTATACATTTTCTTTAAATGTTTATGCTTATTTATGAAAGTTTCTTCTATATTGTTATCCTTACTAAGCATCTGAGCTCACACCTTTCAATGTTTTATTTTTTCCAGGATGTGAAGAAGTAATTTATGAATGACATGTATGAAAAATATGAGGGGATATTAAGAGAAGATATTGTTGTAGTTTTTTTATTTATGATGTAATGTAATACTTATGAATATATCTAGTGTTTCCAAGACTTCAAAACTACTCGGTCTTTCGAGACTAGATCTTTTGTGATCATTCCAATGTTATGTAATAATGCACCGACTCTGGGTAACTGGGTTTGGGGCGTTACAGTTGTTATCAGAGGATGTTTAGTACGATCCATGGAAACTAGATTTAGATAAACTCTGATTAGAGAACATACACCATAGATGGAATTTGAGGATTAGTATTGATGAAATTCCTAGAATTTTGGTATTATAGAGATTTTGTGAGTTTTATGAGATGTACATCCCTGTCTGGATACGAGCAGGTAAAGGCAGCTCTGGCACAGATGTACCTAGGGGTAAAACCCCAAAACACCGCTTTGAGATAGACTCGAATGGGAACTGGTGTACGACAACGGGTCTTGATGTACTCTTGGTTAAGACACTCCTAGGGGATATGCTTAGGATAATTCTCATTTTATTTACAAACCATTATGAAAGGTTTATGAGTATATACATCCTAAAAGAAAACATTTTTATGATTATGGATTATATCCATAAATAGTTCACTTTATGTTAAGTGTTTTGGAAGTTTGGATTTATGTGTTGCGATTCATAAACTATTCTAGTGTATGCCATTGTTTAGAAATGGGTACTAGTGGATGAAATGGAAACTTTATCAATGAACTCACTCCGTGTAGGGATTTCCCTCCTTGTCAAGATAATTATAGTGGATTTTGTGATGTAACTGGTGCTGATCAACTAATAACCATACTGGGACAACACACTCAGGTTATGAATAATAACCATACCCGTATGGAGCACCCCGGTCCGCAATGTGGAGGATCAGTGTTAGATAGATTCATGAGGTAAAAAACAGCAAAATTAAATGGGAGTACAAGTCTATTTGTATCTGGGCAATGGATAAGTTCCCTAGAGAAAATATTTCAGGCTTTGGGGAGTAGTGAAAGGGAAAAAGTTATCATGGCAGTTTAACTCCTCACTGAAGATGCTGATCAATGGTGGTCATTGATTCAAAACATGAAGGAAGATGATGAAGTATAAAATGTAGAATGGAGGGTGTTCAAATATCTATTTTAAAAAAAATTCCTCATGAATATCGAGCAGATATGGAAAGACAATTTTTGAGTCTGAGGCAAAAGGAAGATGAGAATGTCACAAAGTATGAGGATAACTTTACAAGGTTAGAGAGGCATGCATCAGATTATATACGTAATCCATGGAGTAAGATTGATTGTTTCTTTGATGGGTTAAAACCATTTCTCCATTGAGAATTAGTCTCACAATCCTTCTCATCATAAGAAGATATTGTCTCCTGTGATATATAGATTGAAATATAATTTTCCAATTCATATGACTTTAAAGAAAAGAAATAGAAGAAGAGATCTTCTAATCAATCTTGAAAATGAAATAATGGGAATAAGGGAAAAGTTGAATATTAATCCTACAATAAATGTGGGAAGAAACACCCTGGTACTTGCTTGAAGGGAATGGGAGTCTGTAACAAGTGTGGTGAAAAAGGCCACCAAGCTTTTGATTGCAAGGGGAAGAAAGAAGTTACCGATGTTCAATTCTACAATTGCAGGGAGATGGGACATTATACAAATGAATTTCCTAAGTGTTAGGGTAACATACCTCAGAAAAGGCCAAGGGATCATGGCCAAGCATATGCTATCACTACTGCTGAGGTAGAAGCTCCGAAAGACATGGTGGCACGTAATTTAATGGTTTCCTCAGTTTAGAAAAATGCATTATTAGATTCTAGATCATCGAATTGTTTCATATCTTCCCAGTTTGATAAGAAAATTAGATATTACCAATTTGATTTAACAAGGGAGTTGTCAGTTAAAACTCATAAGGGATGTATCATTGCTACAATGTTCTATGGATCCATCCCCATTAGAGCACATAAATGTTCTCTATCTGCTGATATCATCGTCATAACCATGATTTAATTTGATATAATCCTTGGTATGGATTGGATTTCGGATCATGATGCAATGATTTATTGTAAGAATAAGGAATTTACTATTTTTGATGATGATGATAAAGAACACCTTATCTTTAGATCAGAATCATCACCACCTAATTCTTTTCAAGATCAACCCCTAGTAGCTCAACTAAATTCAGTTATCGGGGAGGAAGAGAATGAAATAACTATGGATGAGGAAAGGAATGTCCAAATAGAGGATGTACCTATTGTAAAAGAATATATATATGTGTTTTCGGAAGATTTACCTGGACATCCTCCAGAACGAGAAATTGAGTTTTCCATTGACCTAATTCCTGGTTCAAGGGCCATATCGAAGACCCCTTATAGAATATCCACTATGGAATGAGTGGAACTAAAGAAACAACTCGAGTAATTGGGTATTAAAGGATTTATTCTCCCAAGTGTTTCTCTATGGGGATCCCCTGTCCTTTTTGTTAAGAAGAAAGATGGATCTATGAGGTTATGTATCGACTACAGGGAAATCAATGCTATAACAATAATGAACAACTATCACCTACCCTACATTGAGGATTTATTTGACCAACTGCATGGAGATCAATACTTTTCATATATTGACCTTCTATCTGGATACCATAAGTTGCGTGTGAAGAAGGAAGGCATTCCAAAAACAGCATTTTGAATCAGGTACGAGCATTACGAGTTTATAGTAATGCCTTTTAGGATGACTAATGAACCCTTTGTTTTCATGGATCTAATGAACAGTGATTTAGAGGATTGTCTCGATGATTTTGTAGTGGTATTTATCGATGATATTGGTATATTATAAAATCTACGAAGACCATGAAAATCACATGCGCATTATCTTAAAGACTCTTAGAATACATGAATTATATGGGAAGTTTAGTAAGGGTGAATTCTGGCATCAGGAGATTTATTTTCTTTTCCATATTGTCTCCAAAGATGGAATCTCTATTGATTATTCTAAGACCAAGGCAATCCTAGAATGGCCAGAACCAACGAGTATAACCGAGGATCACAGTTTTATTGGTTTAGAAGGTTATTATCGGCGTTTCATCCAGAATTCTTCCCGTTTGGCTAACCCATTAACGAAGCTCATATGTAAAGGGGTTAAATTTGTTTGCACAAAAGATTGTGAAGAATTCTTTTAAGAAATAAAGAAAAGATTAGTCAATGCTCTTATATTGACTCTACCATTTGGGAATGATGGGTTTGTTATTTATAGTGATGCATCGAAGAAAGGACTTGGTTGTGTCCTTATGAAGAATGATAGAGTTATTGCCTATGAGTCACGATAGCTGAATATTCATGAGAAAAACTATCCTACTCATGATCTTGAGTTAACTGCAGTGATCTTTTCTTTGAAGATATGGAGACATTATCTCTATGGTGAAAAATGTGAGATTTATACTGATCATAAGAGTTTGAAGTATATTTTCTCACATAAAGAACTCAACATAAGGAAAAGGAGATGGCTTGAACTACTCAAGGATTATGATTGCATGATACACTACCGCTCGAGGAAGGAAAATAAGGTGGAAGATGCTTTGAGCAGAAAGGATCATGGAGTTTTGAACAAGATGAGAGTTGAGAGGGATCCTATTTTCATGGATCTAGTAAAGTTGTATATGGGAATAACTATGGAAGGTAAAACATCAATACTTTTTCAAATGGTTGCCAAACCATCTTTACTATAAAGGATAAGGAGTTCTCAGACTAGTGATGTAGAGTTTAAAAAGAAAATTAAAGCTGTGAATGATGGGATATTGAGAGACTTTGTGTATGAAGAATCAATTTTGAAAATTGGGAAAAGACATAGTGTTCCCGATATACCTAATCTGAAAAGAGAATTATTAGATGATGCACATAGCTCCAATTTCTCTATACACCAAGGGAGCACCAAAATGTATAGATATATGAAGGAACATTTTTTGTGGTAAAACATGAAGAGGGAGATTTTGGATTTGGTGTCACGATGTATGGTTTTTCAATAAGTGAAAGCTGGAAGGAAAAATCCACGATAAGTCATGCAACCTCTTCCCATACCTGAGTGGAAATGGGATAATATCACGATGGTCTTTGTCATGGGACTACCAAAGACTCCTAGAATGAATGATTCAATATGGGTTATTGTTGATCGTCTTACCAAGTCCACACATTTTCCTGCTATAAGAGAATATCTACCACTGGAACATCTATGAATACTATATATTAATTAAGTTTTTAGAGTTCATGGAGTACCCCTATCGATTGTTTCTGATCATAATCCCCATTTTAATTCAAGATTTTGGAAGAGTCTTCAGAAGGCCTTGGATACCGAACATTTTCTGAGCACTACCTACCACCCTCAAATAGATGGACAATCAGAACAGACTATTCAAAACATAGAAGACATGTTGAGATCATGCTCACATGACTTTCAGGGTATGTGGGATCAATATTTACCTCTAGTAGAATTTTCCTATAACAATAGCTTCAATTCAAGTATTCGGATGGCACCGTATGAAGTGTCGTATGGAAAGAGATGTTACACACCAACCTGTTGGGATGAAGTTGGTGAAAAAAAACTCATAGGACTAGAACTAGCAAAGGAAATGATGGAAAAGGCGATGGTAATCCAAAACCACATCAAAGCAGCTCAAAGTAGGCAGAAGAGCTATGTCGATAACCTAAGGAAGGATTTGGAATTTCTGGTAGGAGATCATGTTTTCTTGAAGGTATCACCATGGAAGGGAGTTATACGTTTCAGTAATAAGGGTAAATTGTGTCCCAGGTACATATGAACTTTCGAAATTCTAGAAGGAATTGGGGTTGTAGCTTATCGTTTGGAAATGCCGCCAAATCTCTCCAATGTTCACGATGTGTTCCACGTATCACTGTTGAAAAAATACATGCTTGTCCTAATGCATTTAATTACTTATGAGGAATTAGATCTAAAACCTGATCTATCTTTTTGTGAAGAGCCCATTAGGAATCTTGATACAAGAGAACAAGTGCTGAGGAACTGGACGACTCGTCCGGTAAAAGTTATATAGAGAAACCATAAGATGGAAGAGGCAACATGGGAACCTGAGGAACTTATGATAAATAGCCAACTAAGTCTTTTAATGCGGTATTATTCTAGAAATTTAGAGGAAGAAATTATTTGAAGGAGGGGAGAATGTAACACCCCAATCTTCCACGACATGCTTCTCTTTGAATAATACAGTAGCGTGTGTTGTCCTCAACTTAGAGTTCTAACACACACCACAACCAAAAAAACTAGCCGTTATGAATAGTAATACCCACTATTTTAAATATTATAAAATTTATCTTTCAAAATGGTCTTCATTTTTGGATTCGGAATATCGAAATTATCTTAGGGGGAATTTTTGGTATTTTTTTAAAACATTCAATTTTTGATGAATAGAGAAAAAAACTGAGTTATAGTTTAAAACAGAATTTTTATTTAAATAATTATTTATTTTATTTAAATTTAATTTAGGTCAAAATGTATACATAATACCTATATAATTTCAATGTGATTCATTTGAGTTAGTTTAGAATAATTTTAGATATATAAAAAGTTTATGGAACTTTTCACACTCTTTTTCCCACCTCCTAGGAGAATTTGGAAATTCACATAAAACATAATGTTACTGCTTCTTTGAGTGGAATTTTGAAAATATGAGAGACACAATTAATATAAATGAGTAAAATTTGGTTCAATAAGGTATAAATAATTTTTGGTGAATAGTAACTTTTTACTTTTATTTACCACTGTTAAAAGTAAATAGGGTAAGGGTAAAAATGAAATTAATATTACCCTAACACATGTCCTAATTGTATTGGACAAGTGTATCTCGACCCAAAACAACCTTAGGAATGAAATATTATTATTTAGGTCTACTTGGATTAGATTAGGACATTTATTATTATTTAATTCAATGAAGAGTTAAAAGGGTTACAATCAAAGTTTAATTGCTAAAACATTTTTCATTTTGTGTAATACATAAGATAAATTCGATTATAAATATTCATTAGAAATATAAAAATATTTCCTACATAATTGTATTTTATTTATAATTTTTAGACATTAAATAATGTAATTTATTTATGACACAATAATGATGTAGTAATTACTTAATTAATGAAATATTAAAAAAATTGATATTATAAATACTAAAATAAATGTAATTTGAGACTTTTAATGAATTGAACTAATTTTATAGGTTACTAGGAAATATTATGATTGGTTATATAAATTGTTTTCGAAGTAATAATGTTGTTATGAAATTATCAGAAACCAAATACCAAAGAGTGTCAAAATTGAAAAAAAAGAGTTTTTTTTAAAAAAAATTATTATTAATTGATATTATATTCCTAAAAATCAATGGTTCGTCTAAAGTACTTATATAATTATAGTTGTATCATTAATGGACCACTTGGGGGACTCTTGGAGGTATATAGTATGTTTATTAACAATATAATATATAAATACAAAGAGACATGGTAAATGTCAAACTATTTAACTAAGAGTTAAATATAAATGATAAGGTTAATATAGTGACTCAAACCCATATAAAATCTATTAGTTGAAAGGATTAAGACCCATACCCACCTTAACCTTTAAATAATCTACTTTGGAGCCATTATAAAACGAATATTAATTTGTTATAAAATAATATTTCTACCTTTTCCAAAAGGTACCCCTCACCCCTCTTATAAAAGGGAGCTCCCCCTTCTCTCTAATTCACACCTTAAAAGCCTTTTGGCTCTGCCAAACCCTACCCAAATATCTTCTAAACTTCTATAAATTCAACATAGAGGCCTTATTTTGATCAGAAAGCCAACCTAAAGAGCCATTATGATCAAATAAAATGGAAGAACCCGAAGAAGAGGTAATGTTTTCACCACCCTCTTTCAAGTTCATTTTTTTCTTCAACTTCTTCTTTCTTTGTTATTTACATAATAAAATAATAACTCGAGTATCTTATATATACTGTGATGTTATTATAAATATGGTACAACCATATTCAGTTTTCTATCCATCTTTTGAATGACATGTCACCATACGTGCATCCGTACAGCTTACGGTCACCACGTCGTGGTGTAATTGTTATTCAATAAATTATGATTTGGATGGGTATAATAATGATGTGTAATTAATGTAAATAATAAATATAACATGATAATTAATCTGTATATATGATACACCATCCAATTATATTTACTTTAATATCAAAATAAAGATATTGTCGCTCGTGCGTACATACAGACTACCATCTCCACGAACGCGATAAGATTCATTACTTATCGTATCCAGTCAAGAATAATTTTAATTTTATGATTGAAAATAATGTGTAAGGACTTGATATCATTATGGATATAAATAATATACATCCCATCCATCAAAAATATGGCTCACATTACAAAGAATATAGAGGAAAACGAATCTGTTAACACCCAAAACGACGATAATACAAAGATATTATTAACAGATCAATGTTAAAAGATCATATAAGATATCATATTAATGTATACGATTATTTTATAATTTAATAATAATTATTTCACCATTATACAGGATTTTAACCTACCCTCAACCAAGTATAAGTACAAGGTAGGGGTTTATTTCACAATCTCTTCATTATCCAAGGTTGTTTATACGTAATTATCTACCGGGACCTCTTTATCATCCCCATCCATGTTTCTTAAAAATGTATTTCAAATCATTCTTAATATTTTATAGACTATGGGTTAAATTAATTTATAACCTTTATGACTTTTTTTATTATGTTTATAGTGGAATATTTCCGTCATTTTCCAAACAAGGTCCTTTTTAACCTTTTCGACAAAATTAAGGTAAGAATGTATTTTTTTAACTTATACAGTGGGTGCGGCTATTTTCTGCCGTTATAAAATCTTAGAAGCATCACTTACAAGCTTATAAGGTTATTTTCAAAGAAAATGTTTTATTTTATAATTATGTGACTTTTAAATGATTTCAAAAAAATATATATTTCACTTAAATAATTTTGATTTCATCTATGTCAACATCATTTGATGGATTTTATGTTTATTTGATGTTGATTTATTATGATACAAAAAATCCTTATTATATTGAATTTTTTGTGATATGTTTGACTATGGATGTTTTATTTTTATACCATTCATGGTTCATGGATAATGTATTACCATTTTGTATGCAAGTTTTAATATGAATGTTTATTTTATGTTTAAACTTATTCATATGAGGAATTCATTGGACTTAATAAGGTACAGGTGGAGCCCACTATAGCTCCTCTATGCATCGGTAGGTCTCATGAGAAAAACTAATGTCTTGGCACAAGGCCTTGACAAAATCTTATTTCTAGTCTTGGTACAAGGCCTTGACTATGTGGGTATGATAGTCTAGCATTATGCATTCCATCATGATGAAAGTGGTTATTGATATTGCATGTGATTATTCTACTAGTAGAATATCCATGTGAATAAGTAAATGTAATTATTTCATTTTATCAATTCCATATTATGTTGATGTTCAAGTTTAAAAAGATTTTGTTTTAGTTATACATAGGCCTAAATGTTTATGCTTATTTATGAAAGTTTTTTCTATATTGTTATCCTTACTGAGCATCTGAGCTCACCCATTTCAATGTTTTATTTTTCCCAGGATGTGATGATGTAATTTATGAATAACCTACAGGGATAGTATGAGGGGATATGAATACAAGAAGTTGTTGTAGTTTTTTTACTTTATGATGTAATGTAAGACTGATTAATATATCTAGTGTTTCCAAGACTACTAAACTAATCGGTCTTTTGAGACTTGATCTTTTGTGATCATGTTAATGTTACGTAATAATGCATAGACTCTGGGTAACTAGGGTCATGGCGTTACATAATTAAGAATTAATCTCCTAATAAGAAGATTGTGGGTACATTAATATGAAGTTTTTTTAATATCAACTAATTTTAGATGTAAAATTTCAATGTGAATTTTATTCTTGACTATATTTCATAGAATGAAAATGTTTGTTCAATTTAACTTACATCTGGACCTAGAATTATACTTAAAAAGGATTTTTTTCAGTCTTCAAACAATGTTGGTGTTATCATTCATTAAATATCTGTAGCCCAGTTTGGGTAAATCATAATAGAAATTTCACATTTTTTTCACATCCAATATGTTCTTCGAGAGGGAGTGAGATTACTGTCCCAAGAGGGAGATTGATTGAAGGGGAATGTAGGTGGTTAGGAATGGTGTGGATATGACACTAAGGGGGTGAAAGGTCAGTTGATATTATGGGTGCTTGAATGATTTCCATATTTGGGGGTGAGATGAATAAAGATGAGCTTTGCGGTGAAAAATCCAAAGGATGAACACTATGATGATGAATGGAAAGGATGATGCATGTGTCGAAGAACTAAAAGGTTGAAACCTATGGTGATGAGCCAGAGTGGGATGAACGTTGTTGCAATAAACAAAGGCATGAGATCCTTAGTATTTTTAGTTTCATGAAGTATTCTATTTGAGAGTGAACTTCCCATATTTGGGACATGAGACATGCTTTTATTCATAAGACGATTTGGATAAAAATAAAAATTGATTATAATTAAAGAAATTATTTGTTTTTAAGACACACTACTTATTTTCAACTCATCCAAATCAATATTTTTTTTACTTTGTAAGTTTATAATTTATTTGGATAGAATCAATATAAATTTGATTCATTCATTAATAATCTTAAATTATATATAGTAATTTAATGAAACTTTATAAAATTATCAATATATTAATTCAATATATATTCACAAATTTTGATCAAAAAATTAATTGTTTGTAAAAAAACTAAAAAATTGTATAGAAATTTTTTGTAAAATATTTTTTGATGGTGAATAATTTTTTACAATGTTTTTTTTAATAGGAAATATTTTTTATATAATAATAAATAATTAAAATATACTCATTTGTTTGTAATATTATTATTGGAAACTCTATGATATAGTGAAAAATTTAAATAATAATAAATGATATATTTGTTTAAAATAGATAGTTCTAATAGAATTATATGAGGATAATAATAGTTGATGGTACATACAAAAAGTAACAACATAATAATATATATTTTGCAATTAATAATTTTAATTAACATAGATATTATCTGACAGAAAATTTATGTCATTACAAGTAAATTTTTTTGTAGTCTCGGTATATTTTTGGAGTGGTTTTATTATTATTAATGAATCATAGAAATTTTACCTATTCATATGGAACTAAAACATATGAATTAATGGGATTTGTGTGGAAAATTTATCTTAGTGTTAAACTATTGTATAAAAATATCATAATCATGAGTGAAAGATATTGGGTAAATACCACATTAGCCGTTATAAGTGATTCCATACATGTTGCAGGAAAATCTATAGAGATCTATCATTCAATTCCCCAAAACCCCTGGTGTGTAACCAAATGTGGTTAGTCTGAATCTACTAAAGACTATAATATTACCTTCTAGTCACTTCCTTTTGTGAAAATACTTGTATTCTTGAAAACATATGTACATGTATTCGGGTGAAAATTAATCAATTATTTTCAGCCCGTAATCTCAATGTGTACCAAAGTATGAATTTTAAATACGATATAATTTCTATATCGAGTATTAGAATATAGATAGCATAAAATTCTTACAAAAAGAAATTGGTCAAAAAAATCCATGAAAATATGATTGAAAAATGAGAAATATGCAATTGTGACAGAGTAAACTGTGATGGTAACTGATGATTAAACAATGAATTATTTCTTGAATGATGAGAATGTGAGATACATTTAATGTGGCTATCCAGAAGAACGTTTGTTATGCTTTTTTTGAAAATGAAGCAGATGAAATTGATAGACACACCATTTATTTATTTTTCATGTAACAATCTTTAAAAGAAAAATATAGTTCATATTATAATGGAATTGATAAATTTGAACCTAAAAAAACAATTTTCAATTTCTTTCTTTGAAATACCAATAGAATTAGATTCTTTTGAATCACCTGAATCATAGAAATAATGGAATAACTATTCAAATGAACAAGTTTTTTTTCATGATAATCACCAATGATTCTATGAAATTGATGAATTAGAATATTGTCTTGGAATTTGAATACATAAACACCATCATAAGATGAAGAATACTATGTTTTTTAGAAGAAAAAGATTTTATTATCAGTGTAAAATAGATTTTAGAATAGAGTTATAGAATTTAAAAAACAAAAAAACATAATTATTTAATTAAATTAAAATAGAATAATTAGGTTGAAAAATAAAAAAATAACTTGTATAAAATCTCAAATAAATTTACTGATAAGATACCCAATTTGTTTTTTAGGTTCAGAAATAAAATGGTGATCATAGATTAAATTAGTTAATTAAATTTTATATTTTTTATGAAACAGACATCATATTATTGTAAATTAATGGTTTATTTAATAATATGTAAATTATATAATATTAAAACTCATGCATATTGAAAACTACAATTCCTATAAGTGAATCTGTATGAACAAAGTGATTAATATAGAAGACTTCTGAGAGAAAAAATAAATTGAAACCTCTTAGAGTTTCATGCTCTGTGTAAATTTCTACCAAAAAAATTATATAGGTTTAGTCGAAGCCACTAAAGCGTATCCATGTAACTACACAATATTCCATATTGATGAAAATTTATGAAATAAAATTTGATCATGTAACTATATAAATGTAACTATATAAATATCTATACCGGTGCAGATTTACTCACTATAGCATTATGAATATTGAAATTTCATGATTTTATAAAATAAATGCCTAATATATATATATATATATAATATTAGAGGAAAATGGTATAATATTTTTTATGCATTATTTATTGTCATATAGTTTCAATGTGAAATAGGAATATAGTAGTGTGGAATTTTTTTTGTAATTTGAATTATAATATGCATTCATTATGCATACAGATACAAGTTCATTGAAAAATTGAGTTTACACTATATGGGTTATGTGAGTGTAGTGGATATACCTTAACACATAGTAGGCACACTTTAATTTCTGATGAATTGATTCTGGGACATTCATGTGAGGTGTGTAAGTATGAACTTGTATACTATATATAGTTTACCATATGGGATCAAGATTATATAATTTCAAGTAATTCATGAAAATAATATGGATATAAATTTATTTAATTACAAAATTAATTTACATAAAATATTTGAATTGATTTTCCAATGAAGCACATTGTTGCTCTGTTTATGGTTGTTTCCAAACTCTGTTTGATTACATACAATAATTATATATGGATATGCATACTAGTGTTATTTAAAAACATTCATGGTATGAATACAATATGAATATAGGCGTAATGAGTACTCCAATTTTTTACATCATTTTAATGATTATTAATATAGATTCATGCATCAATATGGTATCTGAAAGGCCATGGTATGAATATGATTCTCATGTTTTTTTAAATTCAGTGATGTAAAATTACACAATTTTGTGAACCCAAATTCAAATGAAATCAAGTGTAATTTAATGACACTGGTATTTTAAAAATATAGAATGTATCTAATTAATGATATGAGGAATAATTAAACTATAAAAATATTATCATAAAATATGAAATTCCATGAAGTTTCATCATTTATTGTCTCCTATGAAATGAAATTCTATAGAGTAAAGGGGTATATGATGTCAAGTATTTCGGCCAAGGAATATGTTTTTCCCAATTTAGTTTCGCAAATATTTTTTGTTGATGTTTCACCATTTCTATTCTCCTAGAAAAACAAAATATTTACACGTTGATAGAGATTATAAGAATCTTCTATTTTTTATTTATTATGTTTGAATGGTCCAGTGATACCTATAAAATATCATGAAAGTAATTCATATGATTGATGATAATATAAAATCATGTAATATACAAGATCATATTTGAAACTAATATTTATAGGGACCATTGTTATGATTATAATATTAGTTTACTAGCCTTATCATATTTCACAAAAACTCATTAATCAATGAATGATTTCACTGTTAAAAACAAAAAAAGGTAGTGATAGTGTTAATATAATTAGATTGATCTAATAACAAAAATGATGAATTGATGAAAATTATTTAATTTTTTAACCATTTTGTATATGGTGTTGATGATATATGTATGAGTTCAGTTATATAAGAAATTTCATCAAAATAAACCCCCTATATTTAAATAAAGGGAAAAACTTAAATATGGTGATATGTTATATTTTTCCAAACATTGTTTATGTAAAAATTAAGAGACATTGAATGTCTCAGTTATGTAATAATAAAAATTATTATACATTTGGAATTATGTATTATCATTAGAGAGTGATAACCCAAAATTATTTTTAATTAGTACACAATACATGGAAGTATCATAAAAAATTGACATCTACTATACCATTTAGTAATGAATTCCACCTTTGACAAGTCTTCAATGGGATTCCCCATTCACAACAAAATAAAAAATGAATCACAAAGGAAAAAATATCTTCAAGCTAGTATTCAATACAGTAAAACCTATCAAATTACCACCAATACATGTTATCCTGTAGGAATATACAATTAAATAAATCATCCTAGTGTACAAGAAACCACCTATGTGCACCTACCAAACATGTTTCTCCTCACATTGAATTTTAATAATTAACAATATGCACTTAATTAGCCACAAACTAAATGAAATAAACCTCAAATTTTAATTAAATGATCCACAACCTACTTATCCCAAACCAAAATTAATTTATCCAAGTAAAAATATAAAACCCATATATGAAAACAGAGAAGATAAAAGTGATTCCTGAATTTATAAGAAATAAATCAATTATTCCCTCATTCGACGGAATATGAAAATATTCCACAAAATAGTTAAATATGTTATCACCCTAAGAAAAATATTTGATTCTATTAAAATAATTAAAAAATACGTGACACCAATCAACATATATGGTAATTTATAATAAACACCATAAATCATTTCAATTTTATTCAAGTATCACTTAACATCAAAATTCATGTTGTAACCAATATTGTTAAAAAGGACTTTCCACTACAGCTAATTCCTTTTTGTCTCCCATGGTGAAACACATGTTATAAATAAGACAAAAATAATCAATATCCTATGATATTGTAGAAACTCAGTTTTGGCTCAGGTATAGATACATTAAATTTTTGTTTGATACTTTATTTTGGACCTATTATGGATACCTAATGAGTTATCAACAGACTCTAGGATGTCCAGTTCTAGTTTGGAGCCTGAAACATAGCTTGTGAGAGAAATTGGCATGTCGAACGATTATAGTAAACAATGAAATAAGAGCACACAATTATACTTAACCGTGGAGATGGTATACAGTTTTAATTATAGCTTTTTCACCTTATTATTTCATATTTTCCCTAATGGTGTGGCCTATCTATGCGAGTACACATATTCCTATAGTTTACCATGCACGAATGGTGCACATTTTAGAAAATCATGTGGCCAAACCATGCACCTGATATGTTGTGGTAATTTTAATTTCCTACCCTTAATGATATAATTATACAAAACCCTTTTATCCTATGTGATTTCTTGTGGAAAAAAGACAATTTTCCTCCCTTTTGAATCATAAAACTCATCTAAACTAGGAATTGAATGATCTCTTCATTATTGACGTTGATTTGATCGATGTAAGTTGCATTTTATGCGTTTTAGAAATATCTATACTCACCAATAGCTGTTATTTATGTTTATTTTTCACTATTATGTTATCAAGGTTTAGGCTCATATTCCCTTTTTTCAGGGCATTGTTCTATTATCTAGATCTACTCAAATTCAAGATGAACACGTGGTTGATACTATATAAGGAGAGTCTTATGAGCTGAAGGTAGGTGGACTATAATCTATAGCCAATTTTTAGTCATTTTATAAATTAGTATGTTGTCACACCGATTTCATCAGGCATCATTTGTTGAAATTATATTTCATGCTTATAGGTGTTTGAACCATATTCCTAGACTCTTGTTAATTATGTAAATCATCATTTGTGGTCACATACAGAACACCATCCATCACAAGTAATATTTTTCACCATAATTGTGTTTTTAGTGTTTTCAATCGATTGAGCCACCATTTGGGTATGTCTGTCTTGACCCTTCTAATGGTAAGCATTCAAATATTAAATGGATATAGAATTCATTTATAACGGAAATCACATGTATTCTATGGCTTGACCCCTCTAAGCTTAATAAAATCTTTAATCAGTTGACTATTTATTTGTATTAGTTGTCATGTAGTGCCACTTGACCCACCAAAGGTAAGTACATCAACTTGAATAATAAATTTTAAATGAATTTGTCTTTTATAATATATATATATGAATTACCCTATGGGCAAGTAAATAAATTCTGGGTTGCATGTTTGTAGCACCCCTTTCAATGTTAATGGATGGAAACAAGGTGAAACTTATTTATTGAATATTATGTAAATGGATTAAATGATATGGTTTCATGATACATGGCTTTGTCAATCTAATGGAAGGTAATGCATGAACCTAATGACATTATTGAATGATTATGAATTAAATGAATTTATAAAATAGTTGCTTGTTCAATTTTCCTTGTCACACTAATTAATTAAAATAAATTAAACCTCATGACATATTCAATGGAATATTTTCTTAATGCCCAAAATTATAAAATAAATTAAATTTTAGGTTCCTAATTATACAAGTGGACCTTGACATAATTATTATTATGGGAATATATTGACTTGATATAACCTTGGATTCTTGAGGGAATTTCTTGTGAACTCAAGGACCCATTTCAATTCAATAATGTCTGTTACCTTTGGTTGATACCCACATTGGAACATGATCCTTGTCTATTATGGGATGTTTGGTATGACATTGTATAATACCTCTTATATTATTACAGTTTTCCTTAGATACACTCCTTGGATCCATCATGTATTGTAGGTTCCATGGTTATATCCATCATTTCCATTGATCACTTTTCCCATTTTACCATGGATGGATTCCTTAGAATTTGAAAAAAAAATTATTACAGGATGTCATAGATACACTCCTTGGATCCGGTATGAATTTTAGGTGCGGTGGTTATACCCATCACACCTAGTCAATGCCTAATTATACTTTAGTTTAGATGGATTCCTTGGGCTCAATATATGTCATTCTTATGTAATTCCTTTCACAATTATCCCAATATTACAGTCTTACCACACAACCAAGCTTCAGTTACTACTGATTTGGTGACCGTTGAGGTCTATGTTTCCTTGGTTATTACATTGTAACATTTTATTATTAAATAACATTTTTGGTTGGATTGTTACAACTTTTAACCTTCACTACAATTATCACGAGGTGATGTTCATGTTGGTTGTTCCCTCACATGAATTATAATTTAAACTAGAAGATAATTAATTAAAGAAGTGGTTACATGTTTCGACCCTAAATGAGCGAAGATGCATGTAATTTGGTATTTATGTTACTATACTGTTATACATTATATATGCACTCCTACACATGGTTTCAGTTTATAATAAATGAACATGATGTTATAAACTCCATTGGTGGTGGCATACTGAGATTTATCTCACACCCTATCCAGGAGGGGATAACTCTATATGTTTCCAGCATTGATACATATGTTAAAGAATATAGAAGATTCACAATATAAAACAATGTCAACCCTTTAGGAGAAAAATCCCAATATTCACAGTATGAACCAGAGGAGGGTACATTCCATTATTTTGAAGGAATTGTTCATTTCCATTTTCCAGTCCATGATACCCCTTTTGGAATTGAATCATTTCTTCATGGATTGGAATGTTTCATGATAAATAATCACATTGCACGAGATAAGAATTTTGGGAATAAAGGTGATATGTTTTTCCAAGACAATGGACCAGAACTAGGTGCCCATGATATTAGCTATAAATGTTTAAAATATTTTAAATTTGATGTTTCAATGAGTAATTGGACTAAAATATAACACAAGAGTGGGTATCATGATTTTAGATATGAGAGTGATGATGGTTTTTTTATGGAGGAGTGGTTATATTTCCCATGCAACATGTCACTTATCAAGGATGAAACATATGGCCCCATGATATGACAATAATTTTTAAAGAAGACCAAATGGATGCCATTAGGGCCATGCGATTTACTGGAATTGACATTCTTGAGTGAAAGATAGATTTTGGAATATGATATATAAAGGGTGATAAAGTAGTTCATATTCAATATCCCAATTTTCTTAACAGATGAAGTAATCTTAATGGGAATTGAAGAATCCCCGAACATGTATAGATCGAGGAAGAAGCCTAAGATAATGCAACAGATCTCATATTCCATTATGAAGATAGATCACTTTGATGAAGTATGATGTGAAATAAAGTTCTTGTGTCACATTATAGGTTATTTTTGATAGATGTAGTGTGTATTTGAGTCACCCAAATTAATGTGGATGTCCTGGGAACATAATAAACATTAATTATCATCCCTTTTAAGAGCATTATTATGTTTATATACCAGTGCTACAAATCAATAATGGGTTGTGATAGAGGGTAGGAGTGATTGAATCTTCTCAAGAATTTTATTAATGGAATTAGATTGGTAGTCTAATTAGATAAACCTTTTTAAACTATAATAGTTGAGGTTGGATACAACATGGTTGATATTATTATAAATATTAACACCTTATAGATTCCATAATGATTTAATAACCTCTTTGGTTTCTATTTTAATCATCCAAAATCATTTAAACATGAATGTTGTTTTTTATCTTGGGTTCATGTAGTTGGTAATAAAATTATTTAGAATGGGAAGTGGTTTGACATGGCTGGGGTTAGGTGAGAAATGTGGAAGAGATTAAATATGTTGAGTCATGGAGTGGATTACAAGAATCTATTAAAAAACTTTTCAATGTGGTTGTTCTATAATAATCCAAGGAGCCACATGAATTGGATATAATCGTGTCCCAAGTTGGAATGTCTCTTTCTTTTAATCCATTAGAGTATGTCTCCAATGTGGGAAGTAGATATTTAGGCACCCCCTATTTTCTCTAGGAACATTTTTTTGAATACACTATTAATGAGAACAATTCCAAAAATAATAATCATAAAATAAACCACGAGATCCCAGAAATTCCACATGTATTTTTTTGAGGGATAATAATAGAAGCTGAAAAAATCCTATATAGGTGCACCTAACTGTTGAAGGAAGGCCACAATATTGATTTGGGAGAATCATTTAATTCTTATGTCCACTTATTTTCACCAAAGGCTGAGTCTGCCTTCATGTACATAATGAGTGATAGGGAAACAACCTAAAAAACAATACATCGATGTGACTCGAAACATGTTCATATTATAAATCATGGTTTCAGTCAAAAATCCATTCTATGAAAACTTTTGGTGCTTATGTGACAGATAATTCATACAATTCATTGGTTTCCAAGCCCACATAAATTCCAAAATAATAGTTTCATTGGCATTGGAAGGGTTAGTTCATGCCTGCCAAAAAATATATGTGTTTAAAAAAACTACCATATTCTATTATCTTAAAAATCTTGGGTATCTGATACCATGGATGTAATGTACTAGGGTATCTTTTGGATTCTCTAGGTCCCGTTGCCAGACGGTCGATGTCATGTTCTCTAAAATAACAATCCTTAAAGAATGGATATTTTTAGTTCCACATAGCTACATTTTGTGTAGAGAACATAGCATGACATAAATTGAAATTACATTACCTTTGAGGAATACTTAATACGTTAAAAAAGCGATGTCCAAAGACTATATTAGTTTAGTGTGTTTGGAAACTCAGAACATAATCTTCTAATAATGGTGAAAGATCTCCAACACCTCCTATAAAGGACTTGCCCCTTTTTTCTACCTAAAAACATTCTTTATATCCAGGGTAAATGAAAACATAAAAAGGGTGAGCTCAAATGCTCATTAATGGTAAACATGGAGAAAATAAAACAAATCATAAATATTTGAATGTAAAAACATGAACATAAAGTTTAAACATAAAAATATTTAGTCATGAAATAATTCAAGAATGTATATAAGACATAGATCATAAAGGAATATTATTGAAGATATAACATCATTGGGATAAATCATTTAGTTCTGGAAAAATAATAAGCACATAATAAGATTTCCAATATAACCAAGGAATTGGTGCCAAGACCATCATAATGGACGAAGTCCATTGCTGAACCAAGTTTACATGTGGTTCTAGCCCTGTATTACTGAACTGAATTAACTTTCTATTCCAACCATAACTATATCATGAGATATGAATCTTTACCCAATTCATTGGAGGGAGATACAGGTCCCACCCATCAAATAATGAAATCATTCTTATGTGTTCCACAAAAACCTAAATCAATCATCATAGGAAAACCCATGAAACAAAATGGGATTTTTAATCATCATGCCATCAAAGAAAAATCCATATAAGAAAAAGCGACATCATAAAAATATTTCCATTGTAAAAATAATCAATTAAAAGTAAAAATATGGATATAAACATAACCCTATAACATCTAAGATGGAAAATAATTATGATAAACCACTTGAACATAGTTCATGAGGAAAATATCCTTTCTTCTTCAAAAACATTTTCTTTTCTGAAAATGATTCACAATTTTAAAAGAAAATAAATTAGTTGAAAATAAAATTGAAATAGTGTAGAAGAAGCTTCATGGAAATAAGGAATTAAAAAGAATTAAAAATATTCCCTTGATTTATAAGTTAAAAAAACATTCTCCTCTTGGTTTTACAAAAAAAGTCAAAAAGTACCTTGAATAGTAAAAAAAGAAAGATTCCTCTTATACCATGTAATAAAAGTCAAAATGGGTAAAAATAACTATAAACATAAATAAAAGGTGATTATTTCTTATTCATGGTGTCTGTTCCCTCTAAACCTGTAACAAACTCCCATTACGTTTAACCATGTCATTAGGTGATTATTTCCACAATTATTACATGTGGGAAAATACTTCTTTCCCTTCTTCCCTTGATCTATATTTTCCAATATATTCCTTTTATTCATGTGATTCCCTCCACTTATGAAGTACCATGTTTACTCTTTACCTGTCCCATTAACACATGATATAATGTCCTCATAACATAAGTATTGTTTAATGATTATTTACCTTCCAAATGATGGATTAATGCCATGAAAGATATGATAATTTATTCTCTCCATATTACATTCATTTCTGAGGTTCAAAATCCTTCTACTAGGATAAATTTATAAATGATTAAATACATTAGGGTATGTCATTTCATAATGTATAATCTAAAAAATAGCAAAATATGTAACATAAATTGAAAAATTTATGTGTAGCTAGTCTCATAATCATAAACATGATTATTTTGGTGACATATTTAATTTTAAATATCTCATAATGTTTTGTAAAGAAAATGTGAATTATCCTAATCATATGCCCTTGGAGTGTCAAACTAGGTGTGTAGTAAGGCTCATTTTCATGTATTAGGTTATGCCGAGTTAGGAACAATGCACCTTGTCAGAGTTGTTACTCAATGGTAAATCTTTTCCATAACCACATACACTAGTAATATCTATATAGGGATGTATTATTATGTATACCCACATAATATCTACCTTATAAAAATTGTTATATTTTATTCTTTACTTATCCTTAAATTTTATCATTGTGTTTTATCCCATAATATATGTTTTCTAAATCTAATTTATATGTTTTGTACTAAATTTCTTTTGATACCAACTATAACGCCTTGAATGTAGATGCTCGAAGCCTACAAATTGTTTTATTACTTTGTCGTGATTCCTAGTAATTAAATTCTGAAGGTCTGATTCATTTAATTGTCTTGGTAAACTATATACATAATTGAAATTTACATTAGATTATAAAAAATAAAATACGAAAATATATTTCTTCTATCATTACATTAATCCAGTTAGTGTACCCCTATTTATATAACTAAAACCACATATTTAAATCCTGGGAAAAATAAAATATAATAACAGGGTGAGATCTAACACTCCATAAGAGTAAATAATTTAGATGAAGTTATCACAAATAATCGAAAACATTTAAGGGAGGGTGTATAATAGAAACATAATCTTTTGAAACATAATATTGATCATAATATGGAATGAATAGATCAAATAATCCAAGATAACATTCACATAGATATTTTAAAAGTCTAATAATCATATTTAATATTAATACACAATCTCATAATGATGGAATACAATATGTTGGACGTCAACACTATCATGATCTATCCTCAAGATAGTTACTATCAGGATCAATCCTTGAGATAACTAGTGTTTTTTGGTAGAAACCCATCTAATTTTTTATCAAGATCTATCCTCTTTATAATTTAAAACATTTTGGAAACAAACATAAAGGGTTTTTCACAAATTATTTCGTCTCATGAGACCTAATGATGCATTGAGGGGCTATAGAAATCCCCTACAATCATGTAATAAATTAAATTCATTCCTCATATGAAAATGGTGAAACAACAACATCATAGAAATTCATACTGAGATACTATCATACAAAATGTAAATACATCAACCACAAACCATGAATGGTGTCAAAATAGCACATCCATATTCAAACTCATCATAAAACCTTTAATAAAATATGTTGGAAGTTATAATATGTGATAAAACGCAATCAATAATAATATCCAAAAAATGATGTTGACATATACAAAAATAATATAATAAAATCCTTATAAATTTCATTTTAGGAATTCCACTATTTTACTTTTAAATCATTTATTCAAATGCCGTAAATTTATAAAAGTAAATATATTTTTAAAAAAATATTATTTAATCAATGTGTCCAATACAAAATTGAATCTTTTAAGATAAATTTTAATATTAAAATTTTAAAACATTCTTGTCCACATAAATAAATTTCTAAAAACAATTTTGAAAACATAAATATGAATGATAATGATTTAGAAGAATAAATCTTAGAAGCATTTTAAAAAATGTTTTAGTTAATGATTCACTTACATAAAACCTTAAATAGATACCTTAATAAATAAGTATAAAGAAATTTACAATATAAATAAACTTTTATTTATAATTCAAATATATATATATATATATATATATATGTAAAATAATATCATGAATATTGTCATGGAGAAAAGATGTGATAATTAAATCCTTAAATGTTCCTGGTGTCACATACCACTTTGAACACTTAAATATTAAGCTCAATAAAGATTAAAATATAATTAAATATGATTTTTTGTATATTAATGACATTATATGTCAAATGGTTTGTAAAAAAACCTCATAAAAGAAGGTTGGTGTTTATAATAACAAACAATGGCTTTGTGAAAGGAGATTGAGAAGAAGTCCCTTACTACATGAATAAATTTTGAATCCTGAGATCCATGAAAGAATAAAATCAATTGGAAACATATAATATCCTGAAATAAAATAAATTCATAATATAACATATCATAGGCCAATATATAAACCACATAATATAAACAAGTGGTGAATATGGAAAATATCTCATAAATATAAAAAGTGAGATGCAATCCCCTTACCTTTGGTTTGATACCTTCCGTATGTATCCAAAACCCTTTTATAGTTTTTTTATGCTTATTATTAAATTATATGAAAAAATAATAATACTTATGATATCATATATGATACATTTATGACTTTATATTGCCCTTTTATTAACAATTTCCAAGTTAAAGAAACATTTTGGGTAATAACCGCTTTGTTTATCATAGGTGTTTTGACATATTATTCTTGATAATATTACATAGATCTTAATTTAATTAATTTTATAACTTGAAAAATGATTTATATATCATATATATTAATTATATAAAAAATATAAAATATAGATATATGAAATGGAATACACCATTCATGGAGACAGTAGTATGTACGTTTTCATGAACATTGTTTCCGTTTTCTTATCATATTGAATAGATGAAGGTAAACAAATATATGTGAATATATTATTATAGAAGAATTATTTTGTAATTTATTTAATATATATTTATTATATACATTCATATATTCATTAAATAATGGATAATGTTTAAGATGAATCCCATCATGTTGTGGAGACGGTAAGCCTTACAAACGCATGAGCGACAATATCATTCCCATAATGGATAAGTGGAATGTAGTTTGATAGTATATTAATTTTATTGAATCAATATCAAGGAATTTTTATTATTTATATCCATTATATCCATCATTATACCCATCCAAAAAATTTAGTGATGAAATAGAGATTAAACAACGGGGTGGAGATGGTAAGTCGTACGTACGCACAGATGATGACATTGTTTTTGTAGGATGGATAAATGAATAAATGTGGCCTTTCCATTATCATAATAATATATCAGAATATAGATTATACAAAATCTATTAAATTATTATTTAAACAATATTGGATGATGAAGTTGAAAAATAAGAAAACATGAATGAGTTGGTAAAACAATTACCTCTTCTTCAGTGGACTTCTTTGGGATCTCCCCATAGAAACACTTGAGGTTATCCTTTTTAAAGAATATGACCTCCACAACTGAGATAATAATTTTGGGGGGACTATGGGAAGGGTTTTTCGATCTATGTGGCTCATAGTAATGTGATGAAGTTAGGGAGGAGGTTTCTTTTTATAATAGTGGTGAGGAGAATGTTTTGGAATCTTATAAAATATTAAATTAATATAAATTAATTTTATATTAAAAGAGGATACAATGTGAGTTATTTAGAATATAAGATGATTAGGGGTGTAAATATTCCTAACCAAAATTTTTTATACATGTGTTGGTCACATTATTTACATTATATGTTGGCTTTAACCATTTGTTAAACATTTTAACTCTTAGCACGACAACTTGTATTTTTTACTCTTTATGGTTAATATAATTATTAAAAAATTACAAACGAACATCAACTTGACCATTTATGAAATATTTAACATAAATATAGTAATTTGGAAGAAATTTTGTTTTTAGGAATTTTATATCATTTAATAAACATTTATTTATTTTAACGTATCTTTTTTTTAATTTGAAATTATAAATTCTTGGTCTATTTAAAAATATCCAAACAATATGATAACTTTAAAAAAAACTTACTATATATGTATAATATTTCTATGTTATCTATAAATTTTTTTTTGGAATTAATTATTTATAATTAAATTTATTTGAATATTTTTAATATCATTTATTTGAAATTTTTAGTAACTAAAAAATTACGCCATCATTAACATAGAATCCGTTAATTAAATTATTTATTACCTAGAAATTGAAAAAAAAATATCATGTTTAATATAAACATAATATATTGAAAATTAATATACATAGAAATTTTTTTCTTATGTATAACCCTATATTAAAAATAATTTATTTATTAAATGTATGAGTATGATATTTTTACCCAAAATATCATAGAGTTGGGCGAAACCAGTCCTAAAAATATTATTATTAAAAATAAAAAAACTAAAAAAGTTCAATAATTACAAGGTGGTTTACAAATATTACAGTTAACAATTAATCACATGTCATCATTAACCTATGAGGTGCTACCGTCACGTGCTCTAAAGGCCCACATTGTGCTTCTTGAAGGACCACCCCTTTGACAACGTATCTTCTAGTTGGCTGGCCTCTCTATATTAATGTGAAATAAGAATGTTGAGCTATTTATCACGATTCATACAAGCCACCCAATGAGGAAAGAGATTTGATGTGACCTTCTTGATTCTTTTCTTCAATTTTGTGACTGCAATTTCAAAACCTGATTCAATTCATAATGAATTCCACTTATGATATATAGAATGTTTAATTTCATAAATTATTTCCCATATTCATCATCATAAGCTATTCCAATTCCTATATATTGATAAATTTGACTTTAACAAACCATTATAGGTTCCAAAGATACCTCCATTGCCTATTGGTCATATAATTTTTGAGGTAGTGCAATCAACATTAGCATTGATCCACAATCTAATGGGAGTTATCCATCTCATAATTTTAGGACCAAAGGTTCCTCCTTCCTACTTACAACTATAAAAAGCCTATGAATTTTCAAATAATCAATGTAATTTTATATAGATCCATCCTAAATGGTTTCAACAATATGAAAATCACTATGCATGGCCAAATTTCCAACATGAATGGAGGGTACCTTCACTTAAAATAGCTTCATGTTCTGTGCCCTCCATATTGAGTCAAGAATAGAAGCCATAGCTACCAACAACAAGTTCAGTAACTGATTTCCTCATCCAGTGTTTCAAGGAAATAGAGTCATGTAAATGAGAGACCTAATTGTGTTGAAACACATCTCAAAATATTTTCCAAGGGATATTGCATTTTTACACTCAATGAAAATGTGTTAAATGCTATCTTCAACACCAATATAAAGTGGGTAAGATGAGATAATGAACTGCCAATATTTCCTCAGTTGATCCTATATTCGTAACATGTTTTTATAGATTTTTCATATGTGAATGAATTTTATTATTTGAATAAAATTTACCATGAATGTATAAAACAAAGATGGTATTCTGGTGGAATTTCAAGTCTTGATCATGTAATATTCCTTAATAGTAAACTTTCCATTGCATCCATACCTCTACAACATAGTGTCAACATAAAAGAATGTATGATTATGAATGTCATTGAAAACATTTAGGGGAATATAATGAAGTGTACTATATTGATTTATAAATTCTGAGATTTTGTTTTTCCTGCTTTCAGAAGGAACATCCAGCATGCTCCTAATGGGTTGATCAAGCCAGCAAGTGTCACAACATTTATGATTAGAGTTCTTGGAATCTAACCATTTGGTTTTCAGTATAATTTCATTAAACGATCATGTAATAAATGTCCATACAGAGGTCCCATGGTTATAGTGGAATCCATTAATAATCCTATCCTTTAAACACATGTTATGAAATGAATAAAGGTGTCAACAATTGTTAGCATGTTCCATGTGAATTTTCCAGTAAAAACATCATTGGAATCTTTCAAATCAATGATACCTAGCCCTCCCATTTCAATGGGTTTAATAAAATCATTCCAATAAATAGTGACTAATTTCCATTCATGTATAGATTATGTCCAGATAATGTTCCTAATTTGGTTGTGTAAGTAACGTCCCGACCCCAGAATCCCAGAGTCGGTTCATTATTACATATCATTGGCATGATCACAAAAGATAATGTATCAAAATACCAATTAGATTAGTAGCATTGGAAGTGCTAGTTACATTTATAAGGTTTGAATGACATCATGAAATGGAACACTAAAACAATATTGTTTCAATTGACAACACTGAGATCCCATAGACTATCCCTACAGGTCAGTCATAATATGCTTCTTTGCATCCTGGAAAAAATAAAACATAGAAAGGGGTGAGTTCAGATGCTCAGTAAGGATAACAATATAGAGAAAACATTCATAAATAAGCATAAACATTTAAGGAACTGTATAAGACTAAAAAAATCCTTTTAAACATGAAATTCAGCATAATATGGCAATTATAAAATCAAATAATTCCATTTAATTATTCACATGAACATTCTACTAGTTGAATAATCTCATGCATTATCAATATCCACTTTCATAATGATGGAATGCATAATACCAGACTTCATAACCACCTAGCCAAGGCCTTGTGTTAAAAATACAAATAATATTTTGTCATGGTCTTGTTCCAAGACACTAGTTTGTCTCATTAGACCTACGATGCATCGAGGAGATATAGTAGGCTCCACCCATCACTTAGTTAGTCCAATTTATTCCTTATATGAAATGGTTTAAACAGAACATAAACATTCATATTAAAACTAGACTATAAAATTTCAATACTTTATCCATAAATAGTGAATGGTATAAAAATAACACATCCATAGTCAAACATATCGCAAAAACTAAAATATAATATGGAAGTTTTGTATCATAATAAATTAACTTCAAATAAGCTTACAATCCATCAAAGGATGTTGACATCGATGAAATCAAAACATTTTTTTGAGAAATATCTCTTTCTATTTTGAAATAATTTAAAAGTAATATAATTATAAAATATAAAATTTATTTTGAAAATATTCTTATAATCTTTTAAGGGAATCTTCGACGATGTTATAATGACATAAAATATCCGCACCCGCCGTATAAGTTAAAAACATTCTTACCATAATTATTTCGAAAGGGTCATAAAGTACCTTGTTGGAAAATGACAGAAAGATTCCTTTCAAGCCATTTTATAAAAAGTTAAACAAGGGTATAAATAAATTTAAACCATATTCTAGTAAAAAATAATTTTTTTGGAATATATTTTTAAGAAACATGGATGTGGATGATAAATAGGTCCCAGTAGATAGTTACGTATAAACATCTCAGATAATGAAGAGATTGTAGAATTAACCCTTATCTTGTAATTTTCCTTGGTCTGTGGTATGTTAACCTCCTATATAATGGTTAAATAATTGTTAATAAATTATACAAGAATCATATACATTAATATGATATCACAACATTATCTTTTAACATTTCTGTGTTAATAATATATTAGTATTATCGTCGTTTTGGGTGTTAACAAATTTGTTTTCCTTTATATTATTTTTTATGTGAGTCATGTTTTTTATGGATGGGATATATCGTATTCATATAAAGGATGATATAAAGTATTTAAACATTATTTTTAATCATCAAATGAAAATTAGTCTTGAATGGATACGATGGGGAATGAATCTCATCACGTTCGTGGAGACAGTAATCCGTACGTACGCACGAGCAACAATATCATTTTTTGATATTAAAATAATATATAATTGGGTTGTATATCATATATAAAGAATAATTATCATGATATATTAATTATTTACATCAATTACACATCATTATTATAACCATCCAAATAATAATGTATTGAATAACAATTCCACCACGACGTGGAGACGGTAAGATGTACTTATGCACGTATGGTGACATGTCATTCAAAGGATGGATAAAATAGTGAATATGGTTGTACCATATTTATAATAACATCATAGTATATAGAATACACTGGAGTTATTATTTTATAATGGAAACAACAATGAAAGAGGAAGTGGAAGAAGAAAAGAACTTGAAAGTGGTGATGAAATATTTACCTCTTCTTCGGGTAATTCCTTTTGATTTGATCAAAAGGGCTCCATAGGTTGTCTTTATGACTAAAGGAAGACCTATAGGATTAATTGAGGATAGTTGAGAGGGTATTTGGGCAGGGTTTGGCTGAGAAAAATGGATTTCAAGGTGTGAATTATAGAAAAGGGGAAGTTCCCTTTTATAAGAAGGGGGGCATCTTAGGAAAAGATAGAAATATTATTTTATAATAAAATCATTTTCGGTTTCTAATGACTCTAAAATAGACTATTTAAAGGATAATGTGGGTATGAGTCTAAAATCACTCAACCAATAGGTTTTAGACAGTTTTGGGTCACTATATTGTCCTTATCTTTTAGATTTAAGTCTTAGTTAAATAGTTTGACATTTACCATGTCTCTTTTTATTTTTATTTTATATGGTTAATAAACATACCATATACTTCCAAGAGAACCCCAAGTGGTTCATTAATGATAAAACTATCATTATATATGTCTTTTGGTCAAACATTATATTTTAACAATAGAAAATCAATTAATAAAATAATTTTTGTCTTAAAAACTCTTTTATGTCAATTTTGAAACTATTTGGTATTTTGTTTTTTGTTAATTCATAAGAACATTATTACTTCGAAAATATTTAACTAAACAACCCTAATATGTAATATTAACCTAGAAAATTATTTGAATTCATAAAATGTCTCAAATTATATTTATTTGGATATTTATAATATCAATTATTTTAAAATATCATTAATTAGGTAATTACTGCATCATCATTGTCTCATAAATAAATTAGATTATATGAAGTCTAAAAAATATAAAAAAAATACCATTGTCTATTAAATATTTTTATCATTCTAATGAATATTTATAGTAAAATTTATCTTATTTTTATCCCTATATTAAAAATGTTTTAGTTATTAAGCTTTGATTTTATCTCTTTTAACTCGTCTTTGAATTATAAAATAATAAATGTCCTAATCTAATCCATGTGAACAAAAGATGTTCATATTTTATTACTAAGTTTTTTTTGGTTGAATTATACTTATCCAACAGAATTAGGTCATGTGTTAGGGTAATAATAATATCATCTTTACCCTTAATTACCGTATTTACTTTTAACCGTGGTAAATAAAACTAAAAAGTTACTATTCACCAAAAATTATTTTCATATTATTGAACCATATTTTACTTACTGATATCAACCGTGTCTCTCAGATTTTTGAAATTAAACTCACAAAAGCGGTAAAATTAAGTTTTATGTAAATTTTCAAATGCTCCAAGGAGGTGGGCAAAAGACGGTAAAAAGTTCAATAAAACTTATATATATCTAAATTATTATAATCAGACTCCAATGAATTAAATTGAACTTATATAGGAATTATGTATCTATTTTGACATAAAAAATCTAAATAGAATAAATAATTATTTAAATAAAAATTCAGTTTTAAACTATAACTCAGTATTTTTTCACTATTCATAAAAAATTGAATGTTTTTAGAAAAATACCAAAAATTCACCCTAAGCTATTTTTGATATTTTGAAACCAAAAATGAAGTCTATTTTGAAAGATAAAATTTATAAAATTTCAAAAAGTGATTATTACTATTTATAACTGCTAGTTTGATTGGTTGTGGTGTGTTAGAACTCAAAGTTGCGTAAAACACAAGCTATTATATAATTCAAAGAGAAGCGTACCGTGGAATCCGGGGGTGTTAAACTCTACCCTCCTTCAAATAATTTTGTCCTAAAATTTTTTAAAGTATTACTACGTAAAAAGACTTAGGTGGTTCTTTATCATATGTTCCTCGGGTTCCCATGTTGCCTCTTCCATCTTATGGTTTCTCCATATAACTTTTACTAGAAGAGTCGTCTGGTTTCTCAACACTTGTTCTCTTCTCTCAAGAACCTTGATAGGCTCTTCCTAATAAAACAGATTAGGTTATAGTTCTAATTCCTCATAGGTAAGTACATGCATTGGGTCAGGCATGAATTTTCACAATACTGATACGTTGAATACATCGTTAACTTTGGAGATACTTGGAGGAATTTCTAAATGGTAAGATATAGACCCTATTTGTTCTAGAATTTTGAAAGGTCTGACATACCTGGGACCAAATTTTCCCTTCTTACCAAAACTTATAATACCCATCAATGGAGATACCTTCATGAATATATGATCTCTTACTTGAAATTCCAAATTCTTCCTTCGGTTATTGGAATATCTCTTCTGCCTACTTTGAGCTGCTTTGATGTGGGTTTGGATAACCTTCATCTTTTACACCGTTTCCTCCACAAGTTCTGGGCCTACAGGTTTTCTTTTTCCTACATCATCCCAACAGGTTTCTGTACGAAAACACTTTTCGTATAACGCCTCATATGGTGCCATCTAAATACTTTAATGGAAGCTATTATAATATGAAAATTCTACCAGAGGTAAATATTGATCTCATATACCTCGAAAGTCAAGTGAGCATGATCTCAACATGTCTTCTAATGTTTAAATAGTCTGTTCTGATTGTCCAATTGTTTGGGGGTGGAAGGGAGTGCTCAAATTAATTTCAATATCTAGGGCTTTCTGAAGACTTTTCCAGAATCTTGATTTAAAATTAGGATCACGATCCGAAACAATCGATAGTGGTACTACATGATGTCTTACAATTACATTAATATATAGTCTTGTTAAACATTAAAGTTGTAAATCTTCCATTATAGCAATAAAATGTGATGACTTGGTAAGATGATCAACAATGAACCATATTACATCATTCCTTCTAGGATTATTTGGTAGCCCCATGACAAAGTCCATCGTAATATTATCCCATTTCCACTCAGGTATGGGAAGAGGTTGAATGACACTTCCAGGCTCTTTCCTTCTAGATTTCACTTGTTGACAAACCATACATCTTGAAACAAAATCATCAATCTCTCTTTTCATGTTGTCCCACAAAAAATGTTCCTTCAAATCTCTATACATATTATTGCTACAAGGGAGTATAGAGAAATTGGAACTATAAGCATTATCCAACAATTCCCTTTTTAGATCTGGTATATCGGGAACACAAAGTATCTTCCCAATTTTCAAAAGTCCATCTTCATATACAAAGTCACTCAGTCCCCCAACATTCATAGCTTTAATCTTCTTTTGAAGCTCTTCATCATCAGCCTGAGAAATTTTTATCCATTCTAGTAAAGATGGTTTGGAAAACATTTGAAAAAGAATTGATATTTCAACATCCATGGTTATTCCCATTTCTATCTTTACTAGATCCATGTATATAGGATCCTTCTCAACTCTCATCTTGTTCAAAATTACATGATATTTTATGATCTAATGATTTGACACCATATTTTCCTTCCCCAGGTGGTAGTGTATCGTTCAATCATAATCTTTATGTAGATAAAGAAATCTCCTTTGCCTCATATTGAGTTATTTCTGTGAGAAAATATATATCAAACTCTTGTGATCAGTATAAATCTCACATTTTTCACCATAGGGATAGTGTCTAAAAATCTTCAAAGAAAATATTACAACATCTAACTCAATATCATGAGTTGGATAGTTTTTCTCATGAATTTTTAGCTATCGTGAGGCATAGGCAATAACTCCATCATTCTGCATAAAGAAACAACCAAGTCCTTTCTTCGATGCATCATTATAAATAAAAACCCCATCATTCCCCCGATGGTAGTTTCAAGATAAGAGCATTGAATAATATTCTTTTCAATTATTCAAAACATTTTTTGCACTCTTGTTTCCAAAAAAATTTAACCCCTTTTCACGTTAACTTTGTTAATGGGTTAGCCAACTGGGAAACATTCTGGATGAAACATCAACAATAACCTGTTAAACTAATAAAAATTTTTACCTCAGTTTTACTCCTTGGTGCTATCCATTCTTGGATTGCCTTGGTATTTGAAGGATCAACAGAGATTCCATCCTTGAAAAAAATATGGCCACGAAAAGAAAACTTCTGAAGCCATAATTCACACATGCTAAACTTCCCATATAATTCATGTCTTCTAATAATCTTCAAGATAATGCGCATGTGATTTTCATGATATTTCTAGCTTTTGGAGTATACCAATATATCATCAATAAATACCACTAGAAAGTCATAAATATATTCCTTGAATACTCTATTCATTAAATCCATGAAGTAAGAGGGTGCATTAGTCAATACAAAAGGCATTATTGTAAACTCATAATGCCAGTACCTGGTTCAAAATGTTGTTTTCAGAATGTCTTTCTTCTTCACACACCACTGATGATATCATGATCGAATTTCAATATTTGAAAATCATTGAGCTCTATGAATTTCATCGAAAAAATAATCAATGTGAGGTAGGGGATACTTGTTCTTTATTGTTATAGCATCGATATCCTTGTAGTCAATGCACAACCTCATAGATCCATCATTCTTCATAATAAAAAGGATAGGGGATACCCATGGAGATACAATAGGTAAAATAAATCATTTATTACTCAATTACTCTAGTTTTTTCTTTTGTTCCACTAATTCCACAATGGCCATTCTATAAGGGGTCTTTGATATGGGCCTTGATCTAGGAATTAAATCAATGGAAAACTCAATTTCCCATTCTGGAGGATAACCAAGTAAATCTTCTGGAAAACACATCAATATATTCATTCACAATAGTTACATCCTCAATTTGAACATTATTTTTCTCACCCATAGTTATTTCATTTTCGTCCTCCCTAAGAATTGAATTTAGTTGAGCTATTGGGGGTGGATATAGATAAGAATTAGGTGGTGATGATTCTTCTCTAAAGATATGGAGTTATTTATCATCGTCATGAGAAATAGTAAGCTCATTCTTCTTACAATAAATTTTTGCATCATGGTCTGAAAGACAATCCATACTGAGGATTATATCTAATTCAATCATGGGTATGACGATGAGATCAGAAGATAAAGAACATTTATGTTACCTAATGGGGAATGATTCACAAAAATTTGTTGAATTTATATTCACATTTAAATTTTTGACGGATAAATCCCTTATTAAATCAAATCGGAAATATCTAATTTTCTTATCAAACTAGGAAGATATGAAACAATGCGATGATCCAGAATCGAATAATGTATTTTCTAAACCTGAAGATACTATTAAATTACCTGCCACTACGACTTTTGAAGCTTCAACCTCAGTAGTAGTGATAATATAATATTTACCTTGATCACATGGTCTTTTATGAGGAAAGTTCCCTTGATGATTACTATATTCATTCGCATAATGCCCCCTTTCTCTAAAATTGTAGCATTCAAAACCGACAACCACTTTCTTCCCCTTGCAATCATGATCTTGGTGGCCTTTTTCACCACACTTGTAACAGACTCCCATTCCATTCAGGAAAGTACCATGGTGTTTCTTCCCATATTTAATACAGGATGGATATTCATCCTTTCTCTTCTTCCTCTTATTTCCATTTCTGGAGTGTTCAACAGATCTCTACTTCTCTTTCTTTGCTTTAAAGTCACAAGACGTAGAGAATTATTTTTCTGTCTTGATAGCACATGAGACAATATCTTCATACGACGTGAAGGATTGTGAGAATAATTCTCGATGGATAAGTGGTTTTAACCCATCAATGAAACGATCAATATTACTTCTGGGGTTATATATATAATCTGCTACATACATCACTAACCTTGTAAAGTTAGCATCAAAAATTATGACATTATTATCCTCCTTATTCGTTGGACTCAGAAATTTCCTTTCCATATCCGCTCGATGGTCATGAGGAAAGTATTTTTCTATTAAAATCACTTTAAACTCCCCCATTCAATATTTGATACTTCCTCATCTTCCTTTGTGTTTTGATTCAATGACCATCATTGATCATAATCTCCATTGAGGCAGTAAACTTCCATGATAGCTTTTTCCCATTCACTACACCCCAAGGCATGAAATATTTTCTCTAAGGAATATATCCATCACTCAACTACTACTTTATTTTTACCCCCCATTGAATGTTGGTGGTTGTTGCCTCATGAAACTATCTAATATTGATCCTCCATGATGGAGATCAGGGTGCTCCATATGGGTAAGGTTATTATTCATAACCTGAGTGAGTCGTCCCAGTATGGTGCTTAGCTGATCAGCACCAGTTGCATCACCAACTCAACTGTAATAATCATGAGTAGGAGAGCAATCTCTATATACAGTGCGTGCATTAATATAGTTTCCATTACATCTACTAGGTTCCATTTCTAATCAGTGACATAAAATAGATTAGTTTATGAATCGAAATGCTTAATTCCACAGTTGTAAAACACTTAACATATATTGAAAATTTTATGGATATAATCCATAATCATAAAAGATGTTTTATTTGAGGATATATATACATATAAACCATTAATAACAGTTTGTAAAGAAAATGAGAATTATCCTAAGAATAACCCCTGGGAGTGTCGTAACCAAGGGTGCAGCAAGCCCCGTTGTCGTGCACCAGTTCCAGTTCGAGTCTAGCTCATAGTGGTGTTTTCAGGTTTTACCCCTTGATACATCTGTGCTGGAGCTGAATCTACCCACTTTTATCTATACAGGGATGTATTTCTTGGTAAACTCTCAAAATCTCTACAGTACCAAAATTCTAGGAAGATCTTTTATACTAATCCTCAATGTCTATCTTCGGGTAATGTGCTCTAATCAGAGTTTATCTAAATCTAGATTCCAAGGATTATACTAAAATTTCTCTAATACCAACTATAATTCCCTGACCCCAGAATCCTAGATTCGGTGCATTTTTACGTATCATTGGAATGATAAAAAAAGTTTATGTCTCAAAAGACCGATTATTTTAGTAGCCTTGGAAGTGCTTGATTCATTCATAACGTTTACATTACATCATGAAATGGAAAACTACCACAACATCATTTCCATCGACAACACTGAGATTTTATAGACTATCCCTACAGTTCATTAATAAATACTTTTTCACATGATGTAAAAAATAAAACATAGACAGGGGTGAGCTCAGATGCTCATTAAGGATAACAATATAGCAGAAAAATTCATAAATAAGAATAATCATTTAGGGCAATGAATAAGACTAAAACAAAAGCCTTTTAAACTTGAAATTCATCATAATATGGAAAATATAAAATAAAATAATGCCATTTAATTATTCACATGGATATTATACTAGTTGAATAATCACATGAAATACAATAGCCACTTTCATAATGATGGAATGCATAATGCCAGAATTCATAACCACATAGTCAAGGCCTTGTGCCAGAACTACAAATAAATTTTTTTTCAAGTCCTTGTGCCAAGACACTATTTTTTCTCATGAGACCTATCGATGAATCGAGGTGATATTGAGGTCTCCACCTGTCACTTACTAATTCCAATGCATTCCACATATGAAAAGTTTTAAACATAACATAAACATTCGTATTAAAACTAGCATACGAAACGTGAATAATTAATCCATAATCCCTGAATGGTATAAAAACAGCACATCCACAATCAAATATATCACAAAAATATCAATAAAATAGGAATTTTTTGTACCATAATAAATCAACATCAAATTAGCTTACAATCCATCAAAGGATGTTGACATAGATGAAATCAAAACATTTTTTGGAAATATCTCTTTCTATTTTGATATCATTTAAATGTCATATAATTATAAAAGAAAACATTTAATTTGAAATTCTTATAAATTTTTAAGGGAAGCTTTGATGATGTTATAATGTCCTAAAATAGTTACAACGACCCAATAAGTTAAAAAAACCATTCTTACCTTAATTTTTTCGAAAAGGTCATAAAGTACATTATTGGAAGACGACAAAAAGATTCCTTTCAAAAAAATTTATAAATAGAAAAAAAAGGGTATAAATGACTTTAAAGCACATTCTAGTAAATAGTTAAATTGTTTTGGAATACATTTATAGGAATCATAGATGTGGATGATAAAGAGGTCCCACTAGATAATTACATATAAACAACCTCGAATAATTAAGAGATTGCATAATTAACACTTACCATGTAATTTTCCTTGGTCGAGGGTTGTTTAAAATCCTGTATAATTGAGAAATAATTGTTATTTAATTATACAACAATCATATACATTAATATGATATCATATATGATCTTTTAATGTTGCTTTGTTAATAATATCTTAGTATTATCATCGTTTCGGGTGTTAACAGATTCGTTTACCTTTATATTATTTGTTTTGTGAGTTATATTTGTTATGGATGGGATTTATATTATTCAAATCCAGAATGATGTCAAGTCTTTAAAAATTATTTTTAATCATCAAATGAAAATTAGTCTTGAATGGATATGATGGGGAATTAATCTCATCGCATTCGTGGAGACGGTAATCTGTACATATGCACGAGCGAAAAGATCATTATTTTGATATTAAAATAATATATAATTGGATGGTTTATCATATATAAATAATCATTATAATGTTATATTCATTATTTACATCAATGACACATCATTAGTATACCCATCAAAATAATAATGTATTGAATAGCAGTTACACCACGATGTGGAAGCTGTAATTCGTACGTACGCACCATGGTGACATGTCATTCAATGGATAGATAGAATAATGAATATGGTTTACTATATTTATAATAACATAAATGTATATATAAGATACTGGAGTTATTATTTTATAAGGTAAACAACAATGAAATAGGAAGTGGAAGAAGAAAGGAACTTGAAAGAGGTGATGAAATATTTACCTCTTCTTCGGGTTCTTCTTTTTTATTTGATCAAAAGGGCTCCATAGGATGGCTTTATGACAAAAATAATGCCTCTAGGATGAAGGGAAGACATTTTAGTGGGTATTTGGGTAGGGGTTGGCCGATCCAAATGGCATTGAAGGTGCGAATTAGAGAGATGGGGAAGTGCCCTTTTATAAGATGGGTGTGAGGCACCTTAGGAAAAGCTAGAAATATTATTTTATAATGAAATCATCTTCGGATTATAATGTCTCCAAAATGGATTATTTAAAGTATAAGGTGGGGATGTTGTGAAAACCACTAAACAAATAGGTTTTAGACAGGTTTGGGTCATTATATTAACCTTATCTTTTGGATTTAACACTTAGTTAAATAGTTTGACATTTACCAAGTCGCTCTGTATTTTTATATTATATGGTTAATAAACATACAATATACTTCCAAGAGAACCCCAAGAGGTTCATTAATGATAAAAAATTCATTATGTAAGCCTTTTGGACGATCCTTATATTTTTAGTAATATAATATCAATTAATAAAATAATATTTGTTTTTAAAACCCTTTTATGTCAATTTTGACACTATTTGGTATTTTGTTTTTGGTAAATTTATAACAACATTATTACATAGAAAAAATGCATATAACCAACCCTAATATGTCATATTAACCTATAATATTAGTGGAATTCTTAAAAAGTCTCATATTACATTTATTTGGATATTTATAATATCAATTACTTTAATATTTCATTAAATTCGTAATTACTGCATCATCATTGTGTCCTAAATAAATTAAATTATCTAATGTATAAAAAATATTAATAAACAACCATTATGTATAAAATATTTTTAGCTTTCTAATTAATATTTATAGTGAAATTTATCTTATGTGTAACACTATATTAAAAATATTTTTGTTATTAAAATTTGATTTTAACTCTTTTAACTTTTCTTTGAATTAAATAATAATAAATGTCCTAATATAATCCAAGTAGACCAAAAAGGTACATATTTTATTCCTAAGGATTTTTTGTCAAATTATACTTATCCAATAGAATTAGGACATGTTTTATGGTAATAATAATATAAATTTTACCCTTAATTACCCTATTTATTTTTAACCGTGGTAAATAAATGTAAAAAGGTATGATTCATCAAAAATAATTTTCATCTTATTGAACTACATTTTACTTACTGATGTGAACTGTGTCTCTTGGATTTTTCATATTCTGCTCATAGAAGCAGTAAAATTATGTTTTATGTAAATTTGCAAATGCCCTTAGGAGGTGGGTAAAAGACGATAAAAAGTTCAACGAAATTTTTATATATCTAAACTTATTATAAAATGAATCCAATGAATTCCATTGAAATTATATATGTATTATATATCTATATTTACATAAAATAAATTTAAATAAAATAAATAATTATGTAAATAAAAATTCGGTTTTAAACTATAACATAGTATTTTTTCACTATTCATCAAAAATTTGAATTTTTCAGAAAGATACAAAAAAGTCACCCTAAGATAATTTTGATATTCTCAATACAAAAATGAAGTCCATTTTTAAGGTTAAAATTTATAAAATTTCAAAAAGTGGGTATTACTATTGATAACGGCTAGTTTGTTTGGTTATGGTGTGTTAGAAGTCGAAGTTGCGTACAATACACACTATTGTAATATTCAAAGGGAAGCATACCATGGAAGAAAGGGGTGTTACCTTCTCCCCTCATTCAAATAATTTCATCCTTAAAATTTCTAGAGTATTACTACATAAAAGGACTCGGGTGGTTCTTCATCATAAGTTTCTCATGTTCCCACATTTCCTCTTTCATCATATGTTTTCTCTGTAGAAATTTTACCAGACGAGTCGTTCGGTTTCTCAACACTTGTTCTCTTGTATCAAGAACCTTGACATGCTCTTCACAATAAGATAGATCAGGTTCTATTTCTAATTCCTCATAAGTAAGTACATGCATTGGGTCAGAGATGTATTTTCTCAACAGTGAAATGTGGACTAAATTGTGATCTTTGGAGAAAGTTGGCGGCATTTCCAAACAGTAAGCTACAATCCCAATTCCCTCCAGAATTTCTAAACGTACAATGTACATGGGACTCAATTTTCCCTTCTTACCAAAATGTATATAACCCTTCCACGAAGATTCCTTTAAGAAAACATGATCTTCTACCTGAAATTCCAAATTCTTCCTTTGGTTATCAGCATAGCTCTTCTGCCTACTTTGTGCTACTTTGATGTGGGCCATGATTACCTTTACCTTTTCCACTGTTTCCTCCACATGTTCTGGGCCTATGAGTTTTATTTCACAAACATCATCCCAAAAGGTTGGTGTGTGACATGTCTTTCGGTATAATACTTCACATAGTGCCATCGGAATACTTGAATGGAAGCTATTATTATAGCAAAATTATACTACAGGTTAATATTGATCCCACATACCTTGAATGTCAGGTGAGAATGATCTCAACATGTCTTCTAAGGTTTTAATAATCCGTTCTGATTTTCCATCAGTTTGGGGGTGTTTAGTAGTGCTCAAACGAAGTTCAGTATCTGGGGAATTCTGAAGACTTTTCTAGAATCGTGATGTAAAATGGGTATCATGATCAGAATCAATCGATAGTGGTACTCCATGATGTCTTAAAACTTCATTATTATATAGTATTTCTAAAAATTAAAGTGGTAAATCTTCCATTAAAGCACGAAAATGTGCTGAATTTGTAAAATGATCAATAATGACCCATATTGCATCGTTTCGTCTAAGAGTCTTTGGTAGCCCCATGAAAAAGTCTATCATAATATTATCTCATTTCCTCTCAGGTATGGGAATAGGTTTCATGAATCCTCTATCATGTTGCCTTCTTACTTTCACTTGTTTAAAATCCATACATCTTGACACGAAATCAGCAATCTCCCTCTTCATGTTGCCCCACAAAAAATATTCCTTCAAATATCTATATATCTTAGTGCTACCAGGGTGTATAGAGAAATTGGAACTATGAGCATCATCCAACAATTCCCTTTTTAGATCATGTATATCAAGAACACAAAGCCTCTTCCCAAATTTCAAAATTCTATCTTTGTACACAAATTCACTCAATCTCCCACCATTCACAGCTTTAATCTTCTTTTGAAACTATTCATCATAACCCTGAGAGCTTTTTATCTTTTCTAGTAAAGATGGTTTGGAAACCATTTTAAAATGCATTGATGTTTCACCTTCCATGGTTATTACCATATCTATCTATACTATATCCATGTATATAAGATCCTTTTCAACTCTCATATTGTTCAAAATTCCATGACCTTTTCTACACAAAGAATATTCCAACTTATTTTCCTTCCACGGGTGGTAGTGTATCATGCAATCATAATCCTTGAGTATTTCAATCAATCTCCTTTTCCTCATGTTAATTTATTTCTGTGAGAAAATATATTTCAAACTCTTGTGATCAGTATAAATCTCACATTTTCACCATAGATATAGTGTCTCCAAATCTTTAAAGAAAGGATTACATCTACAAACTCAAGATCATGAGTAGGATATTTTTTCTCAGGAATGTTCATCTATCATGATACATAGGCAATAACTCTATCATTCTGCATAAGGACTTGACCAAGTCCTTTCTTCGATGCAACACCATAAATAAAAAACCCATCATTCCCCGTTGGTAGAGTCAATATAAGAGCATTGACTAATCTTCTATTCAATTATTAAAAATATTCTTCACACATTTTTGTCCAAAACATATTTAACCCCTTTTCAGGTGATCTTGTTTAATGGGTTATCCAACCAGGAAATATTCTAGAGGAAACATCGATAATAACCTACTAAACCAATAAAACTATGTACCTCAGTTATACTAGTCGGTGCTGGCCATTATTGGATTGACATGGTCTTATAAGGATCAACAGAGATTCCATACATGGAGACAATATGACTAAGAAAAGAAATCTCCTGAAGCCAGAAATCATACTTACTAAACTTCCCATAAAATTCATGTCTTCTAAGAGTCCTCGGGATAATGCACACATGATTTTCATGATCTTAGTAGCTTTTTGAGTATACCAAGATATCATCAATTAATACCACTACAATGTCATCAAGATATTCCTTGAAAACTCTATTCATTAGATCAATAAAGATAGAGGGTGCATTAGTCAATCCAAAAGGAATTACTGTAAACTCATAATGCCCATACCTAGTTTGAAATTCTGTTTTCAGAATGTATTCCTTCTTCACACACAACTGATGATATCCAGATTAAAGGTAAATCATTGAAAATTATTGAGCTCCATGAAGTTGGTCAAATAAATCATCAATGTGAGGTAGGGGATACTTTTTCTTTATTGTTATAGCATTGAACTCCCTGTAGTCAATGCACAACCTCATAGATCCATCATTCTTCTTAATAAAAAGGACATGGGCTCCCCATGGAGAAACACTTGGGTGAATAAATCCCTTATTACTCAATTCCTCTATTTGTTTCATTAGTTTCACAAATTCCACATGGGCTATTCTATAAGGGGTATTCAATATGGTCCTTGATCCAGGAATTAAATCAGTGGAAAACTCAATTTCTCATTTTGGGGGATGTCCAGGTGAATCTTCTATAAACAAATCAACATATACTTTCACAATAGGTACATCCTCTATTTGAACATTATTTTCCTCACCCCTTGTTATTTCATTTTCTTCCTCCCTAATAATTGAATTTAGTTGAGCTCCTGGGGGTAGATCTAGATAAGAATTAGGTGGTGACGATTCTGCTATAAAGATAATGTGTTCTTTATCATCGTCATCAAAAATAGTAACCTCCTTATTTTTATAATAAATTTTGGCATCATGATCTGAAAGCCAATACATACTGAGGATTATATCAAATTTAATCGGGGGCATGATGATGAGATTAGTAGATAAAGCACATTTATATGCCCTAATGGGGACTGATTCACAAAACATTGTTGCAATGATTCCTCCCTTTGGATTTTTGGCTGACAACTCCATTGTTAAATCAAATTGGTAATATCTAATTTTATTAGCAAACTGGGAAGATATGAAACAATGAGATGATCCAGAATCAACTAAAGCATTTTATAAACATGAGGAAACCTTTAAATTACCTTCCACTACGTCTTTCAGAGCTTCAAACTTAGTAGTAGTGACAATATAAGCTTTAACCTGTTCCCTTTCCCTTTTCCGACGTAAGTTCCCCTGATTCTTAGGGAATTCTTTCACATAACGAACCCTTTCTCTTTAATTGTAGCATTCAACATCGATAGCCTATTTCTTCCCCTTGCAATTGCGGGCTTGGTGGCCTTTTTCACCACACTTGTAATAGAATCCCATTCCCTTCAGGAAAATACCATGGTATTTCTTCCAACATTTACTATACGATGGATCTTCAAAATTTACCTTCTTCCCTTTATTTCCATTTCTAGAGTGGTCAACAGATCTTTTCTTCTCTTGATATTCATTAAAGTCGTAAGACATGGAGAATTATTTTTCTATCTTGATAGCACATGATACAATATTTTCGTATACGAGAAGGATTGTTAGACTAATGCTCAATGGAGAAATGGTTTTAACCCATCAAAGAAATGATCAATATTACTTGTTGGGTTATGTATATAATATCTAGCATGCCTCTCAAACCATGTAATGTTAGCATCATACTTTGCGACATTCTCATCCTCCTTTTTCCTCAGACTTAGAAATTTCATTCCATATCTGCTGAATGGTCATGGGGAAAGTATTTTTCTATAAAAATATCTTTAAAATCCCTCCATTACATATTTGATAATTCATCATCTTCCTTAGTGTTTTGAATCAATGAACACAATTGATCAACATCTCCCGTGAGGTGGTAAACTACCATGATATGTTTTTCCATTTCTCCACTCCCCAAGGCCTGAAATATTTTCTCTAAAGAATTTATCTATTGCCTAGCTACTAGTGGATTTTTACCCCCATAGAATGTTGATGGTTTTGCCTCATGAAGAGATCTAACATTGATCCTCCACACTGTGGATCAGGGTGCTCCATAAGAGTAAGGTTATTATTCATAACCTGAGTGAGTTGTCACAGTATGGGGATTAGCTGATCAGTACCAGTTGGATCACCATCTCCTCTATAATTATCTTTAGTAGGAGGGAAATCTCTACATATATTTCGTGCATTGATACAGTGTCCATTCCTTCCACTAGGAACCAGATATATATAATGGCATTCACTATATTAGTTAATGAATCAAAATACATAATTCCAAACCTGTAAAACATAGAACATCAATTGAAAATTTTATGGATATAATATATAATCATAAAAAAAGTTTTCTTTTAGGATGTATATACACATAAACCCCTCATAATGGTTTTTAATGAAAATGTGAATTATCCCAGCATATCCCCAAGGAGTGTCATAACTAAGAGTGATGCTAGGCCCGTTGTCGTGCACCAGTTCTCGTTCGTGTCTAGCTTAAAGCGATGTTTTCAGGTTTTACCCCTAGGTACATCTGTGCCAGAGCCGCCTCAACCTGCTCATATCTAGATAGGGATGTATTTCTTGTAATACACATATAATCTCTAAAATACCAAAATTCTAGGAAGTTCTTATATGCTAATCCTCAATTTCTATCTTAGGGTAATGTTCTCTAATAAGAGTTTATCTGAATTTGTACTCCATGGTTTGTACCAAAAATTCTTTGATATCAACTATAACACCCCGACTCTATAAGCCCAGAGTCGGTGCACTTTTACGTATCATTGGCATGATCACAAAAGATCGATTAGTTTAGTAGTCATGGAAGTGCTAGATACATTCATAAGGTTTACATTACATCATGAAATGGAAAACTACAACAACATTGTTTCCATAGAAAACACAAAGATCCCATAGACTATCCCTAGAGGTCAGTAATAAATAGTTCTTCACATCCTGGGAAATATAAATCATAGAATGGGGTGAGCTCAGATTCCCAATAAGGATAAAAATATAGCAGAAACCTTCATAAATAAGTACAAACATTTAAGGCATTGCATTAGACTAAAAAAAAGCATTTTAAACTTAAAATTAAGCATAATATGGAATATATAAAATCAAATAATTCTATTTACTTATTCACATTGATATTTTACTACTCTAATAATAAAATGCAATATCAATAGCCACTTTTATAATGATGGAATGCATAACGCCAGACTTCATAACCACAAAGTCAAGGACTTATTCCCAGAATACCAATGAGATTTTGTCAAGGCCTTGTGACAAGACACTAGTTTGTCTCATGAGATCTACCGATGCATTGAGGAGCTATAGGGGGCTCAACCGTCACTTACTATGTCCAATGCATTCCTCATATGAAAAAGGTTTAAACCTAACATAATCATTCGTATTAAAACTAGAATATAAAATGTCAATACTTTATCCATAAACCATGAATGGTATAAAAATAGAACATCCATAGTCAGACATATCACAAAACCTTCAATACAATATGGAAGATTTGTATAATAATAAATCCACTTCAAATAAGCTTAAAATCTATCAATGGATGTTGACATAGATGAAATCAAAACATTTTTTCCAGAAATATCTCTTTCTATTTTGAAATAATTTAAAATTCATATATTTATAAAAGAAAATATTTATTTTGAAAATATTCTTATAATCTTGTAAGGGAAGCTTCGACGAGGTTATGATGACATAAAATAGCCTCACCTTCTGTATAAGTTAAAAAAATAACATTCTTACCTTAATTCTTTCAAAAAGATCATAAAGTACCTTGTTGGAAAATGACAGAAAGATTACTTTCAATCCATTTTATAAAAAGTCAAACAAGGGTATAAATGACTTTAAACCATAGTCTAGAAAAATAGTAATTTTTTTGGAATACATTTTTAAGAAACATGGATGTGGGTGATAAATAGGTCCCAATAGATAGTTACATATAAACAACCTCCGATAATGAAGATATTGGAGAATTAACCCTTACCATGTAATTTTCCTTGTTCAAGGGTATGTTAACCTCCTGTATAATTGTTAAATAATTTTTATTAAATTATAAAAGTAATCATATACATTAATATAATATCATATATGTTATTTTAACATTGCTTTGTTATTAATATCATAGTAGTATCAACGTTTCAGGAGTTAACAGATTTGTTTTCCTTTATATTCTTTATTATTTGAGTCATATTTGTTATGGATGAGATATATATTATTCATATACCGAATTATATCAAGTCTCTAAACATTATTTTTATTCATCAAATGCAAATTAGTCTTGAATGGATTCTATGGGGAATGAATATCATCCCGTTCGTGGAGACGGTAATCCATACGTACACACGAGTGACAATATAATTCATTTTATATTAAAATAATATATAATTGGATGGTATATCATATATAAAGAATCATTACCATGTAATATTTATTATTTACATCAACTAAAAATCATTATTATACTATCCAAATAATAATGTATTGAATAACAATTACACCATGACGTGGAGACGGTAAGCCGTACGTGCACACGTATGGTGACATGTAATTAAAAGGATGGATAGAAAAATGAATATGGATGTACCATATTTATCATAAAATTACAGTATATAGAAGATGCTGGAGTTATTATTTTATAATGGAAACAAAAAAGAAAGAGGAAGTGGAAGAAGAAAAGAACTTGAAAGAGGTGATGAAATATTTACCTCTTCTTCGGGTTCATCCTTTTGATATAATCAAAAGGGCTCCTTAGGTCATCTTTATGACTAAAGGCATGCCTATATGATGAATTGAGAAAAGTTGATAGGGTATTTGGTCAGGGTTTTTCCGAGACAAATGGCTTTGAAGGTGTGAATTAGAGAGAAGGGGAAGAGACCTTTTATTAGAGGGGTGAGGGCCACCTTTGGAAAGGCTAGAAATATTATTTTATAATAAAATAATTTTCAGTTTATAATGGATAAAAAATGGATTCTTTAAATGATATGGTAAGGATCGGTCGAAAACCACTCAACCAATATGTTTTAGACAGGGTTGGTTCACTATATTAGCCTTATCGTTTAGATTTAACTATTAGTTAAATAGTTTGACATTTACCATGTCACATTGTATTTTTATATTATATGGTTAATAAACCAACTATATACTTCTAAAAGAACCCAAATTGGTTCATTAATGATACCCCTATCATTATATAAGTCTTTTGGACAAACCTTATATTTTTAGGAATATAATATAAATTAATAATATAATAATTGTTTTAAAAACTCTTTTATGTCAATTTTGACGCTATTTGGTATTTTGTTTTTGATAAATTTATAATAGCATTATTACATCAAAAACAATTCGTGAAACCAATATTAATATGTTGCATTAACCTATTAAATTATTTTAATTAATAAAAGGTCTAAAATTACATTTATTTTGATATTTATAATATCAATTATTTTAATATTTCATTAATTAGGAAACTACTGCATCATCATTGTGTCAAAAATAAATTAAATTATTTAATGTATAAAAAATATATATAAAATAAAATTATGTATTAAATATTTTTATATTTATAATGAATATTTATAGTCAGATTTTTCTTATGTGTAACTCTATATTAAATTTTTTTTAGTTATTAAACATTGATTTTAAATCTTTTAACTCTTCTATGAACTAAATAATAATAAATGTCCTAATCTAATCCCAGTGGACCAAAGAGGTTCATATTTTATTTTTAAGGTGTTTTTTGGTCAAATTATACTTATCCAATAGAATTAGGGCATGTGTTACGGTAATAATAATATCATTTTTACCCTTATTTACCCTATTTACTTTTAACAGTGGTAAATAAAAGAAAAATGTCACTATTCACCAAAAAAGTATTTTCATCCTATTAAACCACATTTTACTTACTGATATCAACAGTGTCTCTCAAATTTTTGAAATTAAACTCACAGAAGTGATAAAATGATGTTTTACGTAAATTTGCAAATGCTCCTAGGAGGTGGGTAAAAGATGGTAAAAAGTTCAATAAAATTTTTATATATCTATAATTCATAGAAACATATTCCAATGAATTACATTGAACTTATATAGGTATTATGTATCTATTTTTACCTAAAATAAATTTAAATAAAATAAATAATTATTTAAATAAAAATTTGGTTTTAAATTATAACATAGTATTTTTTCACTATTCATAAAAAATTGAATGTTTTCAGAAAAATACCAAAGATTCACCCTAAGCTAAGTTCGATATTCTGAATCAAAAAATGAAGTCCATTTTATAAGATAAAATTTATAAAATTTCCAAAAGTGGGTATTACTTTTAATAACGGCTAATTTGATTGATTTTGGTGTGTTAGAACTCGATGTTGCGTACAACACACACTATTGAATTATTCAAAGAGAAGCGTGCTATGGAAGCATGGCATGTTACAATCTCCCCTCATTCAAATAATTTCTTCCTCGAAATTTCTAGAGAATTAATGTGTAAAAAGACTCGGGTGGTACTTCATCACATGTTCCTTCCGTTCCCACGTTGCCTCTTCCATCTTAGGGTTTCTCCATATATATTTTACTAGACGAGTCATCTGATTTCTCAAAACTTGTTCTCTTTATGAAGAACCTTCAAAGGCTCTTTTCAAAAAGACAAATCGGGTTCCAGTTCTAATTCCTCATTGGTAAGTACATGCGTTGGGCCAGACATGTATTTTCTTAACAATGATATGTTGAAGACATCGTGAACATTGGAGAGAATTGGAGGTATTTCAAAACAGTAAGTTACAACCCCAATTCGTTCTAGAATTTCAAAAGGTCTGATGTTCCTGGGACTCAATTTTCTCTTCTTACCGAAATGTATTACACCCTTCCATGAAGATAACTTCAAGAAAACATGATCTCCAACATGAAGTTCAAAATTCTTCCTTCTGTTATCGGCATATCTCTTCTGCCTAATTTTAGCTGCTTTGATTTGGGTTTGGATTACCTTCACCATTTCCATCGTTTCCTCAACAAATTATGGGCCTAAGATTTTTCTTTCACCAACATCATCCAAACAAGTTGGTGTGAGACATCTCTTTCTGTATAAAGCATCATATGGTACCATCTGAATACTTGAATTGAAGCTATTGTTATAGGAAAATTATAACAGAGGTAAATATTGATCCCACATACCTTGAAAGTCAAGTGAGCAAGATCTCAAAATTTATTCTAAGGTTTTAATAGTCCGTTCTGATTTTCCATCAGTTTGGGTGCGGTTTGCAGTGCTCAAACGAAGATCAGTATCTATGGATTTCTGAAGACTTTTATAGAATATTGATGTAAAATGGGGATCACGATCAGAAACAATCGATATTGGTACTCCTTGAAGTATTACAACATCATTAATATATAGTCTTCTTAAACTTTAAAGTGGTAAATCTTCCCTTATAGGAAGAAAATGTTTTGACTAGGTAAGACGATCAACAATGACCCATATTGCATCGTCAATTCTAGGAGTCTTTGGTAGCCCCATGACAAAGTCAATTTTAATATTATCCAATTTCCACTCAAGTATGGGAAGATGTTTCATGACTCCTCAAGGATTTTACCTTCCAGCCATCACTTGTTGACAAACCATACATCTTGACACAAAATCAGTAATCTCCAGCTTCATATTGTCCCACTAAAAATGTTCCTTTAAATCTATATACATATTAGTGCTAACAGGGTGTATAGAGAAATTTGAACTCTGAGCATCATCCAACAATTCCATTTTTAGATCCGGTATATTGGAAAAAAAATAATCGTCCGAAATTTCAAAAATCAAATTTCATACAAAAAGTCACTCAATCTCCCATCATTCACATATTTAATCTTCTTTTGAAACTCTTCATCATTAGCTTGAGAACATTTTGTCCTTTATAGTAAATATGGTTTTGAAAAAATTTGAAAAAGCATTGATGTTTCCCCTTCCATGGTTTTTTGCCTTCCCCGGGTGGTAGTGTATTGTGCAATCATAATCCTTGAGTAGTTCCTGATACCCCCTTTTCCTCATGTTGAGTTCTTTCTGTGGTAAAATATTTTTCAAACACTTGTGATCAGTATAAATCTCAAATTTTACACCATAGAGATAGTGTCTCCACATCGTCAAAGAAAACATTACAGCTTCTAACTCAAGATCATGTGTAGGATAGTTTTTCTCATGAATTTTCATCTGTCATGATGCATAGTAAATAAATCTATCATCATGAATAAGGACACAACCAAGTCCTTTATTAGATGCGTCATTATAAATCCATAGGCAATAAATCTATCATTCCCTGATGGTTGAGTCAATATAGGAGCATTGAATAATCTTTTCTTCAATTCTTCAAAACATTCTTCACACTCTTTTGTCCAAAATAACATTACCCTATTTTTGTTAGCTTTGTTAATGGGTTAGCCAACCGGGAAAAGTTCTAGATGAAATGTCGATAATAACCTGTTAAACAAATAAAACTATGTACCTAAGTTATACTCATCAGTTCTGACCATTCTTGGATTACCTTGGTCTTAGAAGGATCAACATAGATTCCATCCTTGGAGACAATATGGCCAAGAAAAGAAATCTCCACAAGCCAGAATTCACACTTGCTATACTTCCCATATTATTCATGTCTTATAATAGTGTTCAAGATAATGTGCAAGTGATTTTCAGGATCGTCGTAGCTATTGGAGTATACCAAGATATCATTAATAAATACCACAAAAATGTCATCAAGATATCTGTTGGGAACTATATTCATTAGATCCATGAATACTGAGGGTGCATTAGTCAATCAAAAAGGAATTACTGTAAACTCTCAATGCTCGTACTTGGTTCGAAATGCTGTTTTTGGAATGTCTTCCTTCTTCATACACAAATGGTGATATCCAGATCGAAGGTTAATCTTTGAAAACTATTGAGCTCCATGAAGTTGGTTGAATAAATCATCAATGCGAGGTAGGGGACACTTGTTCTTTATTGTTTTAGCATTGATCTCCCAGTAGTCAATGAATAACCTCATAGATCCATCCTTCTTCTTAACAAAAATGACAGGGGATCTCCATAGAGAAACACTAGGGTGACTAAATATCTTATTACTCAATTCCTATAGTTTTTTCTTTATTTCCACTAATTACATAGTGTCCATTCTATAATGGTTCTTCGGTATGGGCCTTGATCTAAGAATTAAATCAATGGAAAGCTCAATTTCTCATTCTGGAGGATGTCCAGGTAAATAATCTAAAAACACATCAACCTATTCTTTTACAATAGGCGCATCCCAAATTTTAACATTCTTTTCCTCACCCACAGTTATTTCATTCTCTTCCTTCCCAATAATTGAATTTAGTTGAGCTACTGGGGGTGGATCTAGATAAGATTTATGTGTGTATGATTCTTCTCTAAAGATAAGGTGTTCTTTATCATCGTCATAAAAAATGGTAACCTCCTTCTTCTGAAAATAAATTTTTTCATCATTGCCTGAAACCCAATCCATACCGAGGATTATATCAAATTCAATTATGGGTTTGGCGATGAGATCCGCAGATAGAAAACATTTATATGCTCTAATGGGGACCGATTCACAAACTTTTGTAACAATGATACTTTCATTAGGAGATTTTACTAACAAATCACCTGTTAAATCAAATTGGAAATATCTAATATTCCTAGATAATTGGGATGATATGAAACAAAGCGATGATCCAGAACCAAATAAAGCATTTTCTAAACTTGAGGAAACCATTAAATTACCTGCCACTATATCTTTTGGAGATTCAAACATAGCAGTAGTGATAACATAATATTGGCCTTGATCCATTGGACTTTTATGAGGTAAGTTACCATGATTCTTAGGAAATTCATTTCCATAATTCCCTCTTTCACTACAATTGTATCATTCAACATCAACAACCTCTTTCTTCCCCTTCTAATCATGTTCTTGGTGGACTCTTTCACCACAATTGTAATAGACTCCAATTTCCTTCAGGAAAGTACTAGAGTGTTTCTCCCCACATTTAATGTAGGATGGATATTCATCATTTCCCTTCTTCCCCTTATTTCAATTACCAGAGTGATCAACAGATCTCTTCTTCTCTTGCTTTTCTTTAAGGTCATAAGACATAGAGAATTCTTTTTCTATCTAGATATCACATGAGACAATATCTTCATATGTTGAGAAGGATTGTGAAACTAATCCTTGATGGAGAAATGGATTCATACCATCTTAGAAACGATCAATATTACTTCTTGGGTTATGTATATAATCTAAAGCATTCCTCGCTAACCTTGTAAAGTTAGCTTCATACTTTGCGACATTCTCATCTTCCATTTGCATCAGACTATGAAATTTCCCTTCCATATTTGCTCGATGGTCATGAGGAAAGTATTTTTTCTAAGAAAATATCTTTACAATCCCTCCATTCCCTATTTTATATTTCCTCATCTTCCTTTGTGTTTTGAATCAATGACCACCATTGATCAGCATCTCCAGTGAGGTAGTAAACTGCTATGACAACTTTTTCCCTTTCGCTACTCCCCAAGGCCGGGAATATTTTCTTTAAGAAATTTATCCATTGCTCAGCTACTAGTGGATTTGTACCCCCATTGAATGATAATGGTTTTTGCCTCATGAAGAGATCTAACATTAATCCTCTATTCTACAGATCATGGTGATCTATATGGGTAAGGTTATTATTCGTAACCTGAGTGAGTTGTCCCAGAATGGTGATTAGCTGATCAGCACCAGTTGCATCACAAGATCCGCTATAATTATCTTGAGTAGGAGGGAAATACCTACATGGAGTGCATTCATTGATACAATTTCAATTCCTTCCACTAGGCACCATTTATAAACAATGGCATAAACTAGATTAGTTTATGAATCGAAATACATAATTCCAAACTTGTAAAACACTTAACATAAATTGAGCATTTTATGGATATAATCCATAATCATAAAAAATGATTTCTATGAGGATGTATATACACATAAACCCTTCATAATGGTTTGTAAAGAAAATGAGAATTATCCCATGCATATCCCCCAGGAGTGTCGTAACCATGATTGCAGGAAGGCCCATTGTCGTGCACCAGTTCCCGTTCGAGTCTAGCTCAAAGTGGTGTTTTCACGTTTTATCCCTTGGTACATTTGTTCTAGAGCTGCGTCTACCTGCTCATATCCAGATAGAGATGTATTTCTTGGGAAACTCACAAAATCTCTACAATACTAAAATTATAGGATGTTCTTCTATACTAATCCTCAATGTCTCTCTTAGGGTAATGTGCTCTAATCACAGTTTAACTAAATCTAGATTCCTTGTTTTGTACTAAACTTCCTCGGACACCAACTGTAACTCCCTGACTCTAGAAGCTCAGAGTCGGTGCATTATTACGTATCATTGTCATGATCACAAAAGATCAAGTCTCGAATGACCGAATAGTTTAATCGCCTTATAACTGATAGATACATTCATATGGTTTACATTACATCATGAAATGGAAAACAACAACAACATTGTTTCCTTATACAACACTAAGATCCCAAAAACTATCCCTATAGGTCAGTCATAATATACTTCTTCACATCCTAAGAAAAATAAAACTTAGAAAGGGGTGAGATCAGATGCTTAGTAAGGATACCAATATAGCAGAAACTTTCGTAAATAAGAATAAACATTTAAGGAAATGTATAAGACAAAAAAAGCCTTTTAAACGTGAAATTCAGTATAATATATAAAAGATAAAATCAAATAATTCCATTTACTTATTCAAATGGATATTCTACTAGTCGAATAATAACATGCATTATCAATAGCCACTTTCATAATGATGGAATGCATAATGCCAGACTTCATAACCACATAGTCAAGGCCTTGTGCCAAGACTGCAAATAAGATTTTGTCAACGCCTTGTTCCAAGATACTAGATTTTATAAGGAGACCTACTGATGCATTGAGAAGCTATAATGGGCTCCACCTGTCACTTAATAATTCCAATGCATTCCTCATATGAAAATTTTTAGACATAACATAAACTTTCTTATTAAAACTAGCACACAAAATGTCAATAATTTATCCATAAACCATGAATGATACAAAAATATCACATCCATAGTCAAACATATCACAAAACCTTCAATACATTATGGAAGTTTTTTTATCATATTAAATCAACTTCAAATAAGCTCACAATCCATCAACAGATATTGACATAGTTGAAATCAAAACATTTTTTGAGAAATATCTTTTTCTATTTCAAAATAATATAAAATTATTATAATTATAAAATAAAACATTTATTTTGAAAATATTATTATAATATTTTAAGGGAAGCTTTGATGATGTTATAATGGCATAAAATAGCTTCCCCTGCCTTATATGTTAAAAACAAATTCTCATCTTAATTCTTTCGAAAAGGTCATAAAGTACCTTGTTGGAAAAATATAGAAAAATTAATTTAGAACTATTTTATAACAATTCAAACAAGGGTATAAATGACTTAAAACCATAGTATAGTAAATAGTAAAAATGTTTTGGAATACATTTTTATGAAATATGGATGTGGATGATAAAGAGGTCCCAATAGATTATTACATATAAAAAACCTCGGATAATGAAGAGATTGCAGAATTAACCCTTACCTTGTACTTTTCCTTGGTCTAGGGTTGGATAACCTCCTGTATAATGGTTAAATAATTGTTATTAAATTATACAAGAATAATATACATTAATATGATATCATTTATAATCTTTTTCATTGCTTTGTTAATAATATCTTAGTATTATCGTCGTTTCAGGTGTTAATTGATTCGTTTTCCTATATATTCTTCATTATGTGAGTCATATTTGTTACGGATGGGATGCATTTAATTAATATCCAGAATTATATCAAGTCCTTAAATATTATTTTTAATCATCAAATGAAAATTAGTCTTTTATCGATACGATGGGGAATGAATCTCATCACATTCATGGAGACGGTAATCCGTACATATGCACGAGCGACAATATCATTATTTGGATATTTAAATAATAAATAAATGGATGGTATATCATATTTAAAGAATCATTATGATGTTATATTTATTATTTACATCAATTACATGCCATTATTTTACCGATCCAAATAATAATGTACTGAATAACAATTCCACCACGATGTGGAGATGGTAAGTTGTACGTACGCACGTATGGTGACATGTCATTCAAAGGATGGATAGAATAAGGAATATGGTTGTAAAATATTTATAATAAAATAACAGTATATAGAAGATACTATAGTTATTATTTTAGAATGGAAACCACAAAGAAAGAGTACGTGGAAGAATAAAGGAACTTGAAAGAGGTGATAAAATATTTACCTCTTCTTCGGGTTCTTCCTTTTGATTTGATCAAACGGGATCCTTAGGTTGGATTTATGACTAAAGTAAGGCCTCCAGGATTAATATAGGATAGTTGAGATGGTATTTGGGTGGGTGTTTATTGAGCCAAATGGCTTTGAAGGTGTGAATTAGAGAGAAGGGGAAGTTCCCTTTTATAAGAGTGGTGTCGGGCACCTTAGGAAAAGCTAGAAATAATATTTTATAATAAAATAATTTTCTGTTTCTAATTGCTCAAAAATGGATTATTTAAAGGTTAAGGTGGGGATAGATCTAAAAAAACTCAACCAATTGGGTTTATATAGGTTTTGGGTCACTATATTAACATTATCTTTTAGATTTAAGTCTTACTTTAATAGTTTCACATTTACCATGTCTCTTTGTATTTTTATATTTTATGGGTAATAAACATACAATATACATACAAGAGAACCTAAATTGGTTCTTTAATGATACACCTACCATTATATAAGTATTTTGGCCGAACCATATATTTTTAGGAATAGAATATCAATTAATAATATAATATTTGTTTTAAAAACTCTTATTTGTCAATTTTGACACTATTTGGTATTTTGTTTTTTCTAAATTCATAGAAGCATTATTACATAAAAAAAATCATCTAAACAACCCAAATATGTCATATTAACCTAGAAAATTATTTTAATTTATAAAAAGTCTCAAATTACATTTATTTGGATATTTATAATATTAATTAATTTAATATTTCATTATATAGGTAATTACTGCATCATCTTTGTGTCATAAATAAATTAAATTATTTAATGTCTAAAAAATATAAATAAAATACCATTATGTAGGAAGTAATTTTATATTTCTAATGATTTTTTATTGTCAAATTTATCTTTTGTTGAACCCAATATTAAAAATGTTTTAGTTATTAAACATTGATTTTAACTCTTTTAACTCTTCTTTGAATTAAATAATAATAAATATCCTAATCTAATCCAAGTAGACCGAACTGGTTCAAATTTTTTTCCTAATGTTGTTTTCGGTATAATTATACTTATAAGATAGAATTAGGACACGTGGTAGGGTAATAATAATATCATTTTACCCGGCAATTACCCTATTTAATTTTTACCGTGATAAATAAAAGTAAAATGTTACTATTCACCAAAAATAATTTTCATCTTATTGAAACAAATTTTACTTACTGATATCAACCGTGTCACTCAGATTTTTTAATTTCAACTAAAAAAAGTAGTAAAATTATGTTTTATGTAAATTATCAAATGCTTCTAGGAGGTGGGTAAAAGATGGTAAAAAGTTCAATAAAATTTTTATATATCAGAAATTGTTATAAACTGACACCAATTAATTACATTGAAATTATATATGTATTATGTATCTACTTTTCCCTAAAATAAATTTAAATAAAATAAATAATTATATAAATAAAAATTCACTTATAAACTATAACTCAGTATTTTTTTCACTATTCATCAAAAATTGAAAGTTTTTTGAAAAATACCAAAATTCATCCTAAGCTAATTTGGGTATTCTGAATCCAAAAATGAAGTACATTTTGAAAGGTAAAATTTAAAATTTCAAAAATTGGTTATTTCTATTCATAACGGATAGTTTTATGGGTTGTGATGTGTGAGAACTTGAAGTTGCGTACAACACATGCTATTGTATTATTCAAAGAGAAGTGTACCATGGAAGCTTGGGGTGTTACATTATAGTTCCCTGATGACCCCTCTTGTCCACCTGTAAATAGATAAATAATGAAAAAACATTGACGTATTGACAGAATTAATGAGATAAAATCTCTTAACATGAGAGATTTCCTTCCCCTTCCATTTGGATAGTTAGTTGATGATATTATTATTGATTCTTCTAATGAATAAGCTATTGACTCCCCCCCCAAAACAAGGACAACAAGACAACTAAAAAGAAGAGAACCCTTCCTCACCCTATTCTACTTTTCCACACAGCTAATGGCTTGTCCATACACATCCTCATAGTGATAAAAGAGAGTCTGAATATTTGAAATGGTTCCCTTTGAAGCTTTTCCAATGATAAGGATAACATCTATATAGAGTCAGTGGGAGGGATTGAATACATTCCTCCCATCCTTAATTAGGTTAAATAAGGTTAACCTAAGTAAAATCATTAATACAACAACTCATGTAGTCCATTGAATCCAATAAAAGAATACTTGAGGGTTGATTTCCTTGCCCAACTACTATGGTACATGGGAAGTAACCCCTTAGGATCCCATTTATTAAAATGAAATCTGAGAAGATGAAAGGATGAATCATATTAATCTCACTAAGGTGTAGTGAAACCCATATATACTATGTATATTGAGCCTCAAATTCCATTTGATGGTGTCAAAGGCTTTAGAAATATCAATCATGAGGGAGAAGATCCCCTCTTTCACATCCCTATTCTTAATGCTGACACTCTTTGGGGAAGTAAATAAGTAATGTTGAATTCATATCATAGGTATGAAACCATATTGGATTGGAGTGATGTGGTCCTTAATAATTCCACCAAATCTAGACACAAAAATTTTTCTGATGACTTTAAGAATTGTATTCCCATGGGCCACTAGTTTGAAGTCCTTAATGTTGATCACATTGTACTTATTCTAAATCAGGAAAATAAAATTTCAATTGACACCATAGGGTAGAAAAAATGACAAAAATACCCCACAACATTAACAACATATTCTTAGAGGATATCCCAATAAAACTTGAAAAACATATTGGCGAATCCATTGGGCCCATCTACACTTTCTATGTTGAGGTAGAAAAGGTTTTTCCTGATTTCACATGTGTCAAGTGTTTTGCTAAGATCTTGATTTTTCCACTCATTAATGCAAGGGGGATATTTTTAATCATCATTGAGGTGCCTTCCAACCCATCATCTATGTAAAGTATACTAAAATAATCAACCACCACAGTAATAACATAATTTTCATCAGTTTATTGTTTCCCATTAATATTAATGGAATGATTCCCTACCATGGATTATTTCTCCCTATGAAGCCTATAAAAACATAATTGAGTTCTTATATCATTACATCAATCATTTCACATTCATTTTTTCCCTATCCATATTTTCCTTTATTATTAGTTGTTCAAAGTGATTTTTTTGAGCTTGTACATCCTCTATAGAAGGTATATATTGATTTTGATCCCTATTTTGTATATTTTCATGACGTTGTTCATCACACTAAATGTCAATATCCACCCTCAAAAATGAGTTTTTTCTCCACTCCCTTAGAAGGATTTTGTTATATTTTAGCTTCTCAACAAGTCTCAAATGTATTTTTCCAGTTTTACCCATCTTCAATGCCTCCAAAATTACTTCCCTACATCCAGAAATTATAACCATACAATTATTAAAACGTAGAGGTTGATGGGTTAACCTTGAGATAGTGAATACCTCCACGATAATAGGATTCTGATCAGAATGATGTTTGGATAGATTGTGTCCTAATAGTCTAGTGAAAACACTTCTATAATCATATTTTACAAAACAACTATCATGTTTTCTTTCATGCATTCTATTCCAGGTGAACCTTCCCTAGGAGAAATCAGAACCAAAAATTGGAACTTCGGTGAGGTTTTATTGATCAGTATAGTATGATAATTCACTCCCTGCTTAACAATTGATGTTAGAGATAGTATTTTCCCGATGTATTGAAATACTATTTAAGTCACACATCACCACCCTTTATGAGAGAATTTTCCTAGATATCTCATCAATATCCCTCCAAATATCTCTTCTCCATGTGTAGTATTTCAAGGCATACCCAAAGAAGACCTAAATGGAATTCCTAGTGATATTGAATGTGATAGTAAGACATTTATTTTTCTGGTAACTTTTGACAATTTAGAAACATTCATTCAAAGGTATCAAAAGGTTATCTATGAAATTATTGTGAAAGTATTGTGAGAAAAAGTGATATCCCATGGAGGACCTCCTCAATGCTCTCTATTTTTAAAAAATCATATTGTTCTCTACAATTCCAATAAGCATTAGTTTGTTTTCTATTATGAAATTCCTATGGGTTTTGGACATTATGGGCTTTCTTAACCATTGTAAATTTTAATTGAAAAGCTTCATGATTTTAAATCCCTGACTCTAGTCACAATGTCCTCATTTTGTACAATCGTAGCATGACCTTTTCCTTTTTTTTATTTGTACCATTATTTTCCCATTATGGTAGTCTTCCCCTATTATGAGTCCCTCTATGTTTTCATCTACCTTAATGTTTACCTTTTTATTCTATGGGGATGGTTGATCCTAATCATCACCACTCTAGAGTTTACCAACTAGGAGTGTAATCATATTCTTGGATTTAATATGTTCATGTGATTCCAATGTAGGAGTTTTTCTTCTAGTAGCTTTTTCACTAGGAACCTGCAAGAGATTCATGGTACCAACCTAAGATACGAACTACTTTTGAAAATTTTATGTCAAATCTATGCATTTATAGTTGCCTCCAACAGTAACTGATACATTAATTCCATCATTAACCGTCTAATTTGATAACACCTCCTCTAGAAGAGGGATACCTGCATGGCGATCATCTTCATGTCCAAACAACGTAGTCCTTACTGGACCCTATATGTGAAAATGAGAATTATTGATTTCATCTTGTTCTGAACTTAGTAATGTGCATTCTAGAGGGGTTTGTGCTTGAGATAGGGGGAATCACATAGTTTTTGAAACCCTTTAAAGACACTGAGGGACCCAATAGTTTCAACTGTAGTAGGAAGACCATGTAGCCCTTCTAATTGGGAATTGTCTTTAAGACAATCCAAATTATTTGGATTTTTGGTTTGGATTATATTTATTCAAGATCCACTCCATTTTGGGGCATGAGAACATTAGATCCGTCTTTCACACTCCTTCATTGATTCATCAATTTAGTTGTTGTTTCATGATCAACATTGCACATGTTATCACCTGAGTTATCATGATAAACATCAAAAGTGGCTATCTTATCTTGAGAAGGTTGGACATGAACCCCCTACAGCTCCTTATGAGGATCTTCCACAGGAAGGTGGGCAGTGCAGTGGATTCATGTTTTCTATACAAAAGATTGGATATCATCATATCCAAACTATAGGGACCAATAATTGGAACATTGGTAGGTTTAGGGAGTGGTATATGATTCATTCACTTCCTCTTATGATAGTTTGGAGCATTAGGCCTCTCCATATTGAAAAAATATAATTAATTATCTCTATTGAAATCAGATAAGAGATGGAAATAAAATCATACATTTCATAAATAATTTTAGTTTCTTTTCACACTGGACCTCTAAGACAATGTTGTAATCTATTGTGGTTAGAAAAAATTCTTCCACAAGAGTACATTACATAAAAAATTCGACCAGGAACCTCGCATAATTTCCATACCTTGGGTTAGTAGTTTGGAGGTTCATCTTAATGGGATTACCCATTGTAGAGGTAATCTCTCACAGAATTCATTTGATCCAGAAAATCAAATTCAACATATAGATAGAGATATATACTTGTGAATAAGTGTTCTTTACCTTATTTGGCTCAATATTTCGATCCAATTCTCAATTTTATAAAAATCCAGTCCTCAAGGACAATGATACATATCTCCATGCCTTACTCTTATGATCATTATATTAGGAAACAATATGGTAACAAACTCACCCCATTACATTCATATTCCAATCTAAAAATCCCCAGATATTAGAGATCCTATGTATGAGTTCATTTAATTTCCAAATACACTCACATTTTTGAAGAAGAACTCTGGTGATAATTGAGTACCTTCACTGGTTAAGAATTTCCTTGAATTCCTCTTGATTTGTATAGAAATGCACTATCCTACTATTTTGAATATCCCTCCCTTGAGGGGGAAGATAAATGTCTGAGAAGGAGGGATTTCTAGCTTATTTTACCATGTATGAAAATTTATTCATAGAATCCACATTCTTGTCCTGTACTCTGTCCACCACACTCTGCCTCTTTGAAGCATGATAAAAAAGCTCCAAATTTCCAATGTGATCTACAAGAGACATGTTCTTTAAGATCTCAGTTGTAATAATCTTCCTTTATCCATCCATGTTCCCAAGATCATTATGTTCACAATTTTACCCTTGTTCTACCATCTACCTCTCCATATATGTAAGCTCGTAACAAATTCTTTTTAACTTATACATAAATAAAATATAATAAATGTTATATTCACAGCCATGTGGCTTATAAAATGTTATAATTTCGTACTAAGGTTGATTTTTTTGAAACCCACTCTTCACGTGAAATTAAAACTTGTGGTAGGGTAATTTTATAATATTATAATATTATTTTTACCATTAATTACCTAATTTACCCTTAACTGCGGTATATATAAATTTACTAAAGTTACTATTATGAAAATCCAAAAAAGTGGATCCTTTTAGACTCTAAATATCATAATGATCCAAACCATTTATTTAAATTCTTCCAAATTCAATTCATATATGAGGAAAAATTATGTTTAACACTAATCCTGTAGATGTGGTAATAAGGCAGGTTAAAGATTCATTCATATGTTCAATACATTTTTGAATCTAATTTTAACATACAAACAATAATAATACACTAAATTTAAATAATATATCTATTATTGATCTATTTTGACTTAAAAAAACTAATATATAATTTAACATTAATAATTATGAAAATGCCATTTTTACCTAAAATGCTGTATTTTTCACTATTTATCGAAAAATAAACATTCTCAGAAAAATGAAAATAAATTACTATAAGATAATTTTAATAATCCATATTCAAAAATGATGTTTATACTTTTACATAAAAGTCTAAATGTTTCAAAAATTATTTTTAAAATGGGATCACCATTATGATGCTGTAAAATTATCTTTTAAAAGAATATACTTTTTTATGCGTAAAATTAGATTTGTTTTTATATAATTGTAAAAACATTAGAATAATGTCCAAATTATATTTAATATAAATAAATTTCATAATGTGGTTTATACTATTCATATGTGCTATTTTAAAAAGCTATTTTATTAGATCATGATATGCTCGAAGTTGTGGTTGCATGAAACACAAACCATCAAAGAGAGTAACACTAAACGAGTACAAGCCATAAAATAGTGGGGTGTTACAACGTACATACACACATATACTTCTAAATACAAATACATCTATGTATATTTTAAATTGTATACTATGAATATAAATAAACAAATTCAAATATGAATCACTTATTTAATTTAATATATTATATACTCATAAAATGTTTGAAATTAAATATTAATATAACATTTTTAAATTAAATATATACACATAATTTAATTAATGTCAATAAATATATTATGAAACATTTTTAGAAATAATTAAAGATATATATGTATAGTTATGAAAATAAGATTGATAATATCTTTTATTAAAATTTGTAAAAATCATATTTATATATCATATTTAAACATGTATATTTTTTTTAATATAATTATTTTTAATTATATAATATTTGAATAAAAATTAAATTATTTACCCTCTCCCACTTTTTTGAAGATTTCTCATAATGTTTTCTTGGGGTTTTTGTTTTCCTTGATTCTTTATATGTTTAGAGTATCTGTGATGGAGATGCTTCTCTTAGGTATTCATCTATGGTTTCTTCTCACTATTGAAGGAAAATCACAGTCCAATTGACTTAAGAGATGGAGAATTATTTGTTGATCTAGTGGGGGAGTCTCTAACTTTAAAAAAATGATATGTTTCCCACAGCTATGATTAATGATGAATATAGATTTTTGATGCGGAAAATGAATATCTTTAGTGTGAGAAAATTCATCCCCAATAATCCTTTTAAATTTATTTCTTTTAATAAGATTCTATAAACTATCTAGTGCCTGTAATATTGGGTGGTCATATGAGATACTAGATCTGGGATTTTGGTATTTGATTTCTTTAAAGATAATAATTAATTGGAGATTCCTATAAGGAGGTCTTAGTAATTCAGTAACCTTATTATCTTAATGGAGGATCAGGATAATGAGGGAGACATCATGAATATATCATTCTATGGGTCACCATTTTAGATTTAACTTATGGTCATCCTTGTTGGGGGAGATCAGAATGTGTTCTTAAGGAATGTGGGGACCACATCGAAACATTCATATAATGGGATTGATCATACCCCTTTCTCTGGGGAACCCTTTTGATGATTAGGGTCTTACTTGACATTAACTTCCCTCTTTTATGGGGTACGTCCCATCCATAAAAAAACAAAATGATCTAAATAGCCAGTCAATATGAAAAAATGGCCATGTTTTATTTCTTCTATGGAAACATTAGACACTCTGAAAAGGATTGTGCAACCAATGTAGAAAATTAAAAAGGTAATATAATTATGAAATATATCCCTTGGTTTCATGAAAAAAAATCGTGGGGAATTCTTTTTTTTCTAGTCAAAATGAAATATGGATAGAGAAATACATAAAAAGGCCCTATCAATATATATATATATATATATCTATAATAATATAAGGTGAAAATATTATGGCCATAACATCATCCTTTATACCATAATGCATTTATGCGGCCAAAATTAATTATAAAGCCATACCCAAAAAATATTTCCATTATTTCTTAGAATAATCATGTTAGCATAGATAATACTCTTATAATGGTGATAATATCTCCTACATGTACTAAATCATGGTTTGAGAGTATTTTAGAACACACCTATAAGACAAAACAAAATATTCCAACCCCCCCCAACTGTAGTCATTCCCCCAAATGATGAAACTTCTATGAATTCATCTAATAAAGTTAAATAATTTCATGGAATGATAGTGAAAATTCCTAAAAAAACTAAATGTTGTTTGAGGATTATCAATGGGACCCCTATATCAACCCTTCTAAAATTTATCAATGTGGTAAATAATGATGTTATGAGGCTTCAATATTTGTGTATTTATTTAAAAGAGGAGAAATGTAGAGGGAGATGGTTCGATTTTTAAATATTTAGGGGAGAAGGAAAGAATGAACAAGCCCCTAATATCATAAATATAATTGTTAGTTGGGACTCCCATTGTATTTTGACCTACACTTAAATTTGATAATCCTCTATAGGATCACTAAAAGCAGTCGTCATATTGTTTTGTTTCCCAAAACAATGTTTGACATGACGAAAAATAGTCATGTGGTGATAATAGCTGGATTTTGAGGGTATCTACTAGTTTTCCTTCAAGGCCATTTTGGGGTCTATTAATTCTTTATAAGGATGATGTAGATATAAGAATTCATAATTTTTCCCTTAACCACACTGTTTTTGTTTCTATTTGTGGGATTCCCCAACATGGGTGTTTCATGGGATTGAATGGTTTTCCTACCCAGAGTGGTAAATGAATATCTTGGGATTTTCTCCACTCTTAATATAAAAAATTACTAGTAACTTTATCATCAGTGAGTATTTTAATTAAATCATTTTTCGTTATGATAATTTAGTGGGTTGTAACAGGTCATTATCAATGATGTTGAATCTTCTGCATGTTTTTAAAATTACGGAGCTAAAAAAATTTGGATACTTAGGAAACCCCTAAACATAGTTTCATTGGAATTATAAAGACACCCAAATTTAATTACGACTAGATAAGTATCATGGTTTGATAGATTGGGATAATACTTTTGGCTCTATACATGCTTCTCACCTCCCATATTCGTCATCTAACCACACCCCAATCCTCAATGATTTATATCATGATGGTGGTAGAAAAAAAACAAGAGGGAACCTATAGATTTGAATTCATATGGGTTTGAGAGGAGGATTGTGAGGAAGTTATACATTAATGGTTATTAGGGGATATTGATGTTATGTAAAATATATACCTAGTGGAAACTAATATGAATTAGTGGAGATATGCTAAATTAATCTAATCAGATTTTGAGTGATATTAGAAATAAATGAGGTCAGATTTTGAAAATATCCAAACCTAGTAAATGAATGTTGTTTTATGAGAAATAATACCCCAACCAAGTTACTATAAGTTTATATAGACTCTGTAATAATTGTAACCAATGCTAATAACCCCATATAGGGTGTTATGGGTATTAAATTTACAATATAATAGTGTATGAATAAGAGGCCTATCAACAAACCTAGTTTATACTCATAGGGGACATGATTTAGATAATTAAAATTCACACTACTAACCATAATTACTTATGGAAATTAGGACTGTGGAACGAACATTTTTTATCTAGGAATACTAAAATAAATAATAAAATATTGAAATATTTAGCATTCTTATAATGTTTCTTCCAATATATATTATTCATAAAATTTTTTTATAATAAATAAAATTAGGGAAAACTATATTTATTGAAACATTTATATACACAGCCCTGAACAAGGTTACAATTATAATAAGTAACTAGAAATTGTTCTGAAACATGGAGAGTTTATATTTTTAGAATACATTCAATTTAAAATACTTCTAAAGATTAAATCAATGATTAATCAAGATAAAATAACATTAAAATTATACAACTACAAATTAATAATACTTTATGGAATAGTACCTATTAAGTGATCAGTAATGATGATTTGGTTATCATATTTTCATTTTTTAAGAATCAATCAAAATGTAAAATAATGGATTTGTATATCTCTATAGTTACTATATATTTTCCATTAGAATTGTAATTTCTTCCATAAGAATGAATTATATAATGTCATGTCCTTAATATATAACATCTCATGATGTTCCATTAGTAATAGTAGTTTTTCCATCACATACACAATCCAAACATTCATATCATCATGTATCGTAGAGAAATTTCTTTTATCTTGGACAATAATATACATAACATAGATTATACGGTGGAAAATTTTGAGGATGAATAAAATTCAGATCAAGAAGATGATGATAGTGTTGAACACCAACAGAATATAGAAGAACATAATGGGCCCACCTAATTGAGGTTTCATTGAATTTTGAACCATTATCCACTATTAGAATAATGGTTAATAGAAGGAATTAAATGGTTACCACAATGTTATTGGTCATCTATAACTCATATAACATAATTTATAATAATTACTCATGGCATGAATCGAGTTCTTATTGAGGGTGTTTTGTATAAAAGAAGAGACTATTGTTGATAATAAGTGATGAATATTTCGATAAAACAATATCACAATGAATGATACTATTTATTATAGTGGAAGAGTCAGTGATGTATCGTTATATGGGTTGGTGTGAAAAATTTGATACAGACTTCAAGATTCATTTTTGAGCTATAATTGATAAAACATTTCACTATTTCCATAATACTAAATTTACTCCACATGTATGTTTGAACCTAATCCTATCATAGTATCATGATATTTTTATTTTACACATACATTTTTTCAGTGTTTTAATATATTAATTTATGTATTTAATATAACATTGTTGAACATTTGTGAGGATATTTACTTGTTTTTATGATTTTTAATAGGAAATAATGAATTTATACAGAAGAAATGAATGGGGGTGAATAATGGAGCTGAAAGAAACATTTTATTTCTTTGCTTGGCTCGTAGTGCGACACCTAATTTTTTAGGAAGTTTGAAGCTAGAAAAATAGGATTAGACTGATTACACATTGTGTAATCTCATTAACTATTGTGTAATCTCATTACACATCATGAATTTATCAAGTGAATTAGATCTATTTATAAAAGTTATGGTGAGGTTACACACTGAGAAGGCCAGTTACACATCATGATTTTCAATAACATGTTGTGAAAGGATTCAAAATTCATGATGTTCATATGGGATTCACGCAAGATTTACGCAGATCCAAAAATCCTAGAGGAAACACAGATAAGGAATACATGACATTTAATAACATTTTACATCATGATAATTGTTAGGAAGATCTCTTATGATGCCTATGAATGGAGGAGATTCTTTCTGCTATAGGGGATTCAGATCCAGATCATCCAAAGACGAAAGCTTTGGGTGAGACGATTTTCCCTCCCCTTGTTCTTTCATTATTTTCATTATGATCTATTTTTTATTCCCTATAAACATCTCATCACTAGGATGATGGAGTAAACCCACCATATTATAGGGTAATTTAATATAATGGAGAAGGTTCTGTTGGATTTATTTCATTTATTCATGTATTTGGTTTTCATAATTTCTATCTTCATCTTCAAATTTGTTTATTTTTTATTTTTCATGACCATAGATAATTTAAATTAGAATTCTCCAAGAAAAGGGAAATTCATAACCCTAAATAAGAGATGAAAATTTCCAAATTTAGGGGAAATCTAGTTTAAATATGGTATCAATACAAACTTGATTCAACAACCCCCTAAATTACCAAACCAAGCGAAATCGGGAGTTTCCAAGTTATGGAGGGGATTCCATAACCATTGGATCTTTCCCTTACCAAAATTTACCACAATCATGAATTAATAAACCTATTTTATTAAATCTTATTTCACCTAAACCCTATATTATAAAACCCCTAAATTCTTTAAAAATACATTTTCAAACCAAACTAATATGATGTTCTTTTCATTCATTATTCATTTTTTAAAATTCAATCAAACCAATATTTTCTCACCACTTTTAACATATATAATAAAATTAAATATATTGAAAACAAATAATGAAACTAATTCATATTTGATATGGATTGATCCTGACCTACTTATTTACTACCTTTTAATTAATTAATTAGCATAATTGAGTTTTTATAAATGTGTTTTTTCATAGACATGTAGGGAATTATGAACACCCCATGGGGCTATCAAACTGGCTCCATTAATGGGGACAATTTCTTTTTAGTTTTTTGGATTTAAATTTTTAAATATTTTTGTTTGTCTATTTTAATTTATCTTTTTTCTCTGGGTATTTTTTGTTGTAATTATCTGATAAAAATCATCCATACATAATTGAAACACTCAAGTAGGGTGTAAAGACATCATCGAGTCCACCCTCCATTCTGAACTAATCATGATGATTAAAGAAACTACAGTCATAGAGGGAATACAATAGAACCAACTTTCTAGGGATATTCATATAAATCAAGGACTTAGAAATCTCGTACACTACAGGCATCCCTCAAACAAAGAATTTCAACCAAGTATCATAACACCCAGGTCACTGTGAGCCACATCAAAATCAAGCCAGTAATCATTTCAATGATCTCAAATATTTTGAAATTCACGAAACCACTTCATGAAGATATCAACAAATATTTGGGATGTTTAGTCGAGCTCTATGATACATTCCAATTACATAATGTTTCAAGTGATGAAGTAAGACTCCATCATTTCTGTTTTTGGTTATACGATCGAGATCAATATTGGTTTCATGTTTTGATGGCATATTTTATGAAAACATGAGACGTGTTGTCAAGAAACATCGTAACACACTTATTTCCTCCTTTTAAGTATATTTATATATGGGTAATCATTCTAATCCTTTTTCAATTTGAATATGTTTAATTGGACACTATGTGGTAATGGTTTAAAAAATGACTTCAAAATCCCCCCATCATCAAATAGAGCTATGGATACTATTCCAAACATTCTATAAGGTTTTTTCATTAGGAAAATGATTAATTATTAATGCTGTAGTTGGAGGATTCTTAATGAAGAAGTTTCCCGAGTTCAGCTACAACCTTTTGGATGAAATGGAGAGTAAAAAATTCTAGTAGAATGGAGAAGGATTTCAATGAAAAGGCATTTATGAAATCAGCAATAAAGAATGGATGAAAAAATGGAGTCTCTGACCATGAACATGGACATCATGGTGGGATAACAAAAAAAACCCAAGGTATTATTGTAGTAGATTAAGATTATGCTAATTATAATCTGGGTATTGAATTTCAGGGTTGGAGACCACAAAAACGACAAAAAGGGAAAGGATTTCAAAAAAGACCACAAGGTTTCCAATAATAATAACCATAAGGGCCTACCCTGAAAATCTAGATCCATGTAGTGGTAGTGACACTGGAAACATTCATGGCCGCTTCTTGGGTTGTATTCAATGAAATAAAAGAACGAGGATCAAACCAAAGGGCCAAATTATGGAATTTGGAGCTTCAATTTGGACAAATTACTGATCATCATAGAGAGAGACCTAGAGGAATACTTCTAGGATTCCATGATGTACACCCACATGATGATTTTAAATCTATAAAACTAATAAGTGGGAAAAACAAAAGGAAATGGAATCGATTTTTCAAGAAAACAACTAATTCTAGAAAGATAAGAGGGATCCAACAAAGAACCAGTAGCTTAAGAAGAAGAAGAAGAACCACCTCTGTACTAGAAAATTATTAATTTTGTAGAATGAATGGTTAATGTGATGAACAATATTTAGAGAGGTAAATTTTTGGAACACTTTATAAAATTTCATATTAATATACCTTTTGTAGAGGATCTTGAAAAAAATCTGAAATATAAGAAATTCACGAATGATATGGTAACCAACCATAGGATACATGAAGATATTGGAACTATTATATTCACATATGAGTGTTCAAAAATGGTATCAAATTACCTACCAAGGAAGCGAAGAGGTCTATTTAGATTTTCAATCCCTTTAGTTATCAGAGCTAAAAATGTGAAAATGATTTGTGACACTTATGTGCAAGTGTCAATATCATGTCATACAAAACATTCAAAAGTTTGGGAATGGATGGACTAAATCCTACAAGAGTACCTATTCAGTTAGTAGATTCAACAATGAAATCCCCAAGAAGATTCATCGATGATATCCTGATTAGGGTTGACAAATTCTACTTCCTATCAACTTCCTAGTATTGAATATGGGAGTGGAGAGAAATTCACTTATTTTGTCAAGTCCATTTTTAGCCATAGGGCATGAACAGATCTATGTTCACAATGGAGAACTCTATCAAAGACTTGGAAGTGATCAATAATGTTACAACATGCACTGGGAAATGACGAACTATGGTGTGAAAGATAAAAATGATTTCGTATAAGAAAATTCTATAGAAGATGAATATTTTTCTGAAATTGAAGAGGTACATGAGTTTGATGAGTTCATAAAAAAGTATGCTCTACTGAAGAAGAAAGATAATTTGAAGTCCAAGACCTGTGACACCAAAGGAGTGATCAACCCCACAAAATTTTAGAAAGGACAGTAGGTATGGATGCTACATGAACTACCATTTAGTTCAATAGTATTATGGAAGAAATGGTGGGTTAGTATTAAGGAATAAATGCTGGGTCGGTCCAATGGAGATCAATAAAGTACTACCATCTAGAAGAATTTATCTTTTTAGAGAAGAAGGACATGGACTAACCTATGTTGATAGAACACAAATGATACCTTTTATGGACCCCTAAGAGGGAAAATAATTTCAATCAACTGTCATGTGAGCTAAAGATGATGGAGGTAAGGTCGATCTAATGACTATAAAAAACATCCTCAGAGAGGCAACTTGAGTTTTTTTCCTTAATTTATTATCAATTTTTTGCGGCGTACATTCCCTTGCTCCAAATATTTCAAAATTAATTGATAATGCCATGTGGTTTCACAAGTTTATTTTTAATTTTTATGACCATAAATACCCAAGCTATCAGTAACCTGTAGAACAAAGAGATACTACAAGACCATTTCACATCATAAAGACATAGTACACATAATGAATTTGGATCAGGTAGTACCTAATCAACCAAATTCAGAACATTAGTTTGCAAGGGGAGTAAGGGTTTTAGTTTTTTAATTTTATATTATATTCCACACATTTTAATTATTTTGAGATTTAATTTTTAATTGCATGCCCCACCATTGATTTATGCTTTAATCAATTGAACTATGAAACATAAATTTTCTTGGACTATTAACTTTCCATAAATATTAAATTTCTTTGTCAATAAATTTGACTGAAAAAATGTTGAAGATAGTTACCATATATCACGATGTGGATTTGGATTTTAAAAAACATTTTTTTGGGTGCATATAAATCATTTTAAGTGAAATTTTTCTAATATTTCTCCATGCTTTGAATTTATGATATTTTAATTAATTGATATAATTATTCATATTCATTTCCATGAGTAATTTTCCCAATCATTCATAACCTTCTTGATACATCCATTGAGCCTAATATTTTACATTAATTTGTTATATATTTCTTGATAAACTAAGGCATTATTTCATATAGAACATACTTTTCACCTTATTGAATATATTATTGAACATTATCACTTTTAAAACAGTTGTGCTATTATTTTTAAATAACCCCTTATCTTGAAACCAAACTTAAAATAATCCATTTTTATGCCCATAGAATCCATGAATATAATTTTTAGGTAATGAAACACGTTACAAACCTATCTTATCCATTCTTATCATCCTCTAAATGATTTTCATGTTTTTTTAAAACAATAAGTGGGGGTATTTTAGGGTGTACTGGGATATTCTACATTATGGATATTTTTCTGGGGGATTTTTTATTATGATTTGCAGGAGTGGTCATGTATCATTCATTTTATTTTATTATTCACCTCTATTGTAAAAAGAAATTAAAAAAATTTAGGATGTGTCTCAAGTGGTTAAAAAATCAAAATTTTCCAGACTAAATATCTTTTTATCATATGTTGTTAGGGGGTGGATGTGATATTTATCCTAACCATAAAATTCAAAAAAAATAAAAATATAAAAGATGAAAATTGCATGAGAGGATGAATCATTCATTGAGTTACATGGGACATGAGCCCACTCTGAGAATTTGGTGGGGGGAGATGAATGACATCTCTTAAGGGACAATTGTATTGAGATATTTTTGATTATCATGGAATGTAATTTAGAGTTGAACCTTCTTTTTGAGGCTTATTTGATTATATCATTAAACTACCTACCCTAAAACCTCATAGCCATTTGATCCTTAAAGGTGAATCCATCATGACTAATTATGTTATTGTATTAACGTAGTGGAGATGTTAGATGACTTGGAATCCTATTTTATGTTACATGTTCTTGAGGTATGTGATGATCTCTATTCATCGGTACCTTGATGACGAGTGAAAACATTCGAAATGAGGTAAATTGAATGTGGCTTGAATATTGATAATGAACTGAAAAATGAAAATGGATGACTGAAGAAGGGTGGGAATTTAAAAAGTGGGAATGTAAAATACATGGTTTACTTGTATTCTTTGAAAAGTGAGCTGTGGAAATTTTTTCTATATGTGATTCTCAAATATTTTATTTTCCATTTGATTAATTTCTTTTGTTGAAATTGAATTTAAATCTTATTAAGGTGAATTTCCAGTGTAGTATGTTGAGATTCCATTCTTGAGGACAAGTATGAATTCCTGTGTGGGGGTATTTGATAATTGAATTTAATACATATATTTTATTTTATTTTAAAGTATTGTTATTTTAAAATAAAAATTCATTCCAAATGTTGGACAATTTATCATGTTTTTTTTGTGGTGGGATTGAATTAATTTGTAAAAAAAGAATGAAAATTGGAAAATATTGAATAAAACAGACATTTCACACTATGAGTGAAGCAAAGTAGTTCGACACTAGATTTTTGTTGATGATCATGGAGAACATATGAGGAAAAAAATTAATAACCAAGGTATAATGAGGTCCATAGTAGAAAAATTAATTACAAATTGTGAACCATTATTACATGACTTGTATTTTTATTTCATATCTTACTATAGACCATGTTGAAATGTCATGAAATTTCAAATCATGAAGCCATTAATTGATGTGATTCATCAATACATGTCATGATGCCCAAATAAACGTCACTAAATGTGTCAAAATTTCAAATATCTAAATGAAGTTCATGAGATATTCACACAGATTCAAAATTCTCAGAGGAAAACTGAGATCTAGTTTACACAATGTGTAAACACATTACACATCTTGAAAATTTTCAGGAATAATTATATTTGATCCCCTACAATTCCACTACATGAAGATCTAGAATACTAATTTTGGGACATTCAAATATAGATCTTTTAGAGACCAAAACATGGATCAAGTCGATGTGCCCACCCCAAGTTCATTTGTTTTTTATGCTTTATTTTCTACTTCCCTCTAAACCTCTCATTGATAGGATGAGGGGGTAAAATATCTTTTTATTAAGGTAATGTAATATAAGGATTAAGGTTTGATTGGATATGTTTCATTTAATCATGTATTTGGTTTGTATAATTTCTATATTCAACTACCAATCTATTTCTTTTTATTTGATCATGACCATTGATAATTGAAATTAAAAGAAACCTTAATATTGCAGAACATGAAACCCTAAATAAGGTATGGCCACTGTCAAATTTAGGGGAAATCAAGTTTAAATATGGTATCGAGACAAACATGATTCAACAATGACTAAAATTACCAGACGAAGGGAAATAGATAATTGTCACGTCAAAGATGGGATTCCATGACCATTGATCATTCTCGTGTAAACTCCAACACCAAGTATGAATTGAAAATCCTATTTTCACTAGAAAATTTATTTTATAAAACCTCAACACACTTTAAAATATATTTTCAATCCAATACAATATTTTACACTTTTCGTTTTTCATATTTTTTCTAAAATTCAATAAAACCAGTTTTTTCTCCCCACTTTGTTCAAATCTAATAATATTATATAATTTGAAAAATTAAATAAACTAATTTAGCATCCTTGTGTATAAATTTCACCATATTACCTTACAGCATTTTAATTAATTTATTAGTGAAATTGAATTCTTATAAATTTTATTTTTCGTAGACCTATATGGAATTAACTACACAACATGGGAATATCATATCACTCATTATTTGATGATTAATTCATTTAAAAGTTTATTATTGATATGATAAGAGAGTGTAAATATATTATAATCATTCATGGGGAAGAGAGAATGAATTTAACTTTCTATTATAAAATATATTACTAGAGTTCATGCACAACAAGATAAAAGGTTGTTATAAAGGATTATGGTCACCAGGATGAATCTTATTGATATTTAGAAAATATTGTGGAGATATTACCCCACAATAATCATGTTATTTATCATTTACATTCTATTGAATTGGCTAACCAACATAACAAATTTTATTAGTTTAAGTTAGATTTTTGTTGATTTTTTTGATATTTTTACCTTGTGTGGTTTATTCTAGAAATTTTAAAATGTTTAAGAATATTTTTGGAACATTTATGTGAGGAAATAATACAATAATTTTAATTATTTCCACAAAAAATATGTTAATTGAGCCATTATACCTTTTGGTTTTTTGATTTGAATTAGGAAAACATCTTATCTTTGACATATTCATTTACATTCCATAGAGATTTTGTGATAGATGTAGAATGTATTTACCTTATTTTAGTTCATCATTGAGAAATCAAGGTTGTAATATAGTATTATTGTATTTTATAGAGACCAAAACCTTCGCATAACTGATACCGTACTCAACACATTTTACGAAATTTGGGGACCGAGTTAAAGGAAGAGTCAATGAAGAAAAAACATAGGTATACAAATTAGTATAAATATACTTTTTTGTTTGAAAAATTGTTCTCATAGTAATTGACATATATTTTTGGATTAGTTATTGTTTGTTTGTATACAAGAATCTACCCTAAGGGATGGAGACATGCATTAAAGGTATCCATAGAGAAAATTAAGATGTTTTTGTTTACATGATGAAAATTTCTAAGGATAAATAGTCACTATTTTTTGATTATTGGATGTGATATGGAAATACGATGACCAAATATGTAGAATGTTTAAAAAAAATTCAAGCGTGTTTGAAAATTACACATCACAGGTATTTATGAATATTATATTATATGGAAATTAAAGGAACTAAAATTATAATATAATATTAAAATTATGTTTGAAATTGAAAATATAGGTTTATTACTAGAGTCATTGTATGATAATATATGTATTATGTGGATTGTGGAAATTAGGTTTCAGTGGTTTTAGAAAGAGTGATGCGATATGGTCGACATTTCCAATGTTACAATAATATTTATATTCTTGAGGCTACATAATCTCTTGGCCATTAATTTGGCCATACAAATCATCAATTTTAACTCACTGAGTGCCATTATCATATGATGAGTTTCAGTGGTCATGTGATTATCCTTCTATTGGAGAAACATTACTATGATTGCAGTAAAAATATTGCATTATGATATTCCTTCACACATTTGATCATAGAATGTTATCATTTACATTTCTCTTGGGAGTAGTTTGTTGATCCAGTTTAGAGACTGGAGAGTAGTAACTACTGTTATAGTTCTCTATGGATGCATGTTAGGGAGTATAAGAATTTTGTTGCATTTGTTGATATTTCCATTCTTCTAACAAACATGAATTGTTTGTAACAAATATAGTGGCCAAAGTCAAACCCTATTTTTAATTACATGGATGTCCTTGTTTTTGGGAACCTGCATAAAAATGTAGATTATAAAACCATGAAGGTCACATGTGAACTTGATTCCCCAGTTTTACAGGATAGTAATCTAAAAGTTAATTTTTTTCATAGTACATAGATTACTATAAATGTTTATATTTGAAATTAATGGTTTAATAATAATCATTAAATGTGATGAAGTAATAATTTATTAATAATTTGACCAATAACTTAAAAATTAAATATTTTTTTAAAATTTTAATGTCAAATTTAAAAATAATTGTAATCCATTTCATAAATTGAATTATTTTTTATTCCTTATATTACTATTCGTTCCCCTTACATAACCCTTATATAACATTACATTACCATAACATAAATTACATTACCCTTACATGAAATAATTTAACATAACATAAGAAAATTTTCTGTTAACAATATGTAACAGAAGAAATATTCATTTTAACCACCAATAACAAAACATAATTTGATGTTAAATTTATATAATATAAGATAATTTTGAGTTACCCCTGATAAACATATAAAAATTTATAGTTACCCATAAGTAACATAAGAAACTTTAGAGTTACCCTCCAGGAAAATATATTAATATTATTTCCAAAATATATATTTATACAATTTACTAGTTATATAAATATATATAGGATTCATATATATTAAAAACTTGTTAATAAATATTTGAAATAAAAATAAAAAATTCAAATAATTCTAAATAATCATCTCACATTGTGGACAAAACTTAGAAAACCACTTATTTCCATTACCCAACTAGAAAAGGCCTTTGGGGCTAACCTGTAATGTTAAATAATCCCACACACCTTCCAATATAATGTTTTGAGACCACCCTTTGGACTTAATAGAATTCGGGTCCCGTTAGGATATTTGGGATATTGATAAAAAATGGACACTTTTCACAACATAACATCTTTAAATGGGTGTCAATAAATATAACTTTTGAATTTCATCATAAAAATATCTGGAGTAATATTTTATAAAATTAAATTCTTAACCACGACCACAATCATTAATTATATGTTAATGATAATAATATATTAATTTTAGTAATAATTTGGGTATGTAATTATTATATAAGATATATTATTTGAACATCACTTTTTAAATATTGATTTATTGAATAACATTAAATATTGTGAATATATAATATTTTAACATAAATTTCTTCCATAAAATTGTATGTAACATCCGTTAACAATAAATTTCATTTTAAGTAATTATTTTTTCTCAATTCACATGTTAAAAAAATAAATATCAAAATTAGAGATCTCAAAATGTACATAATATTAATTTTACACCTCACACACAAAGTCAAAAAGTATTACCTAATAAGTTATTAACATAAAACCACAATTTAATTAACATTTAATTTTAACTTTGAAGGATTCTATAAATTATTGATAAATTAGTGTGAATATCATTAGATTTTGAAACCATGCACACTAGATTTACTTTCTCCTTTAATCCGTGCCTTTCCAAACACTCATATGGTTCCACATTCAGGGTTGTAATGATTTAATATTAAATATCACTTATAATAACCTAATCCAAAAAACGTGACACTGAATCATTCTACTCTTATGATGTTTCTATATTTCATTGGCTCTACATATCAATTAGAAGTGAAATAAACTTCTCAATAGTATCTTCATATATTTCAACAATCTTATTGATTCATATGATTTATTGTGATTAATATTTTAGGGTATCATCTAAAATATTTAATTTAATGGCTTATTATTAGTTTGACTTTGGATGTGCTATCTTAAAACAATTCACCAAGATACTCTAAATGGTTAGTGTTTATGCTTAATGTTTAGGGAAAGTTATTTACATTTAATATGCTAGTTTCAATATGAATGTATATGTTATTTATGTTTATTCATTTTCATATGTGGAATGAATTGGAATTATTAAGTGATGGGTGGGGCCAACTATATCCCCTCGATACATTGGTAGGCCTCATGAGAAAAACTACGGTCTTGGCATGAGGCCTTAAACAAATAGTTATTTATAGTCTAGGAACAAGGTCTTGATGGTATGGTTATGATGTCAATAATTATGCATTCCATCATTATGAAACTAGTAATGTAAAGATCATGTGGTTATTCGACTAGTATAAAACTCATGATTATACATCATTAGGACATTATTTATTCATCTCTTATTCAATCCATAAAGTGTTCAAGTATATTTTAAAGCTATGTGTGTGTTTTATTTATTCACCATAACTAATGGTTATGTTTATGATATCTTCCAATGTATTGCTTACCCTTACTGATCATTTGATCTCGCACCTTTCTTATGTTTCAATTTCCTAGGACATAAAGAGTAATATTATGCGTGTCATTCCATAAAAACATAGGAGTTACTAATGTTTTAAAAGGAATTTATATATTGTATTTCATTTCAAGTTGAAATGTAGAACTTATGTATGTATCTAGATTTACAAAACCACTAAACTCTCCATTCCTTCAGGATACATATTTCATGTAATCTTACTAATGTAATGAATTAAGGCATGGTATCTATGTAACTGTTGTTGGGTCTTTACAGTTGTTATGAGAGGATGTTTAGTAGAAAACATGGAATCTAGATTTAGAAAATGTAAATTAGGGAACAAACACCTATGATAGACTTTTAGTATTAAAATACAAGAACATCCTTGTATTTTCGTAAGGAATATATTATGTGGATCTTCCTAAAAATACTTCCCTCTATTTATACTACAAGTGGACGTGGTTCTGGAATAGATATACCTAAGTGTAAAAAATTTGACATGGAGATTCAGGCTTGACTCAGGGTATCATGGAACATGAAAATGGGCATTAATACGCACCTCATTTGACACTCTCGGTGGATGTGCTTAGGATAATTCACATTTTCATTACAAACCATTATAAATGAATTAATTATAAATTTTTATTCATGGAAACCATGTTTATAATTATGATATTATCATTGAATTGTATTTCAATTTATGATATGTTTTTATCTTCATTGATATTATACATTATGATTCATAGCCTAATATAGTTATTTCCATTATTTATAAATCGAACATAGTGGAAGGAAGGGATACTGCTTGAATGTGCATTTCCCATGTAGGGATTTCCCTCCGATGCAAGATAATGATGTTGGTTCTAGTGCAGTGACTCTTGCCGAGAAACTGATAACTATACTAGGATAGCTGACTGAGGTTATGAACAATAACCTTACCCATATAGAGAATCCTGATTTTCAACATGGGGGAGCTATGTTAAAACGATTTATGTGAAAACATCCTCCATCATTCAATGGGACTACAAACCCATTTGTAGCGGATCAGTGGATAAGTACATTAGAAAATAAATTTTTCGATTTGGGATGTAACAAAAGAGAGAAGGTTTTCATAGAAGTTTATCATCTTCCAGGATATATAGATCAATGGGGGTCTTTAATTAAAAACATAAAGGAGGGTGAAAAAATAAATGAAATGGATTGGAGTGATTTTAATGAAATATTCTTAGAAAAATACTTTCTTCATGAAAAATGTGTAGATATTGAAAGGAAGTTTCTTAATATAAAGAAAAAAAAGGATGATAATGTTACAAAGTATAAAGCTAACAACACATGGTTAGAATGACATTCCACATACTACATATATAATCATAGGATCAAGATTAATCGATTCTTTGATGGATTAAAACCATTACTAAAAAGGTATCTTATCTCCCAATGGTTCTCATCATATGAAGATATAGTATCAGGTTATATCAGTACAGAAAAGGAATTCTATCAGTCTTGTGATTTTAAGTGAAATCAAGAGATAATGTGTGCTGCTAAAATCTCAAGAAAAGGAAATAAGGATCTGGGGAACATGGGAAAAGTTTACCTTCCACCCAGTGATAATTGTTGGAAGAGACATCGTAGTACTTTTCTAAAGGGTTTGGATATTTTTTATAAGTGTGGAGAAAAGGGCCACCTATACCAGAATTTTAAGGGGAATAAAGAAGCGTCAAATGTTCAATGCTACAATTACAGGGAGAGGGTACATTACTCAAATGATTTTCCTAGGTTTCAAGGAGTCATTTCCAAAAGAAGTCCAAGGGAGCAAGACCAAGATTATGCGATCAAAACTACTAATATTGAAGCCCCTAAGTATTTGTTTATAGATTATTTAATTGTTTCCTCAAACCTAGCAAATTATTTATTTGATTATGTATCATCAAATTATTTTATATCATCCTAGTTTTCCAGGAAAATTAGATATTTCTAATTTTATTTAATAAAGGGTTTATCAGTCAAAACATTTAATGGAAGTATTATAGAAATAAATATGTGTCAGATATTCCTCATTATAGCGTACAAACATTCTTTATCTTCTTATTTTATCATCATACACATGATTTACTTTAGTATAATCCTTGGCATGTATTTTCATTCAAATTATGATGAATATGTATATTTCAAGAAGGAAGAAATTTTTTTAGGATGATGTGGAGTCCCTTATCGTTAAGAAAGAAACATCACCATCTGATTCTCGTCTAGATCCTCCCTAGTAGCTCTACTAAATGAAATTATTAGAGAGTATGAGAACTCAACATGTATGGGTGAGAAAGGGAATATTGAAATGAAGGATGTACCAATCGTACAAAAAATATATTGTTGTATTTCTAGAAGATTTACCTGGACGTCCTCCAGAGTGAGAAGGTGGGTTCTATAATGATTTAATTCCTAGTTCTAGGCCTATATCAAAGACTCCTTTTATAATGGACACTATTGAATCACTAGAACTAAATATAAAACTATAGTAATTGAGTGATAAATGATTTATTCACCCTATTGTCTCTCCTTGTGAAGCCAATGTTCTTTTTATTAAGATGAAAGATGGATCTATGAGGTTGTGCATTGACTACAGGAAGATCAATGCTATAAAAAAAAGAAAAAGTATCCCCTACCTAGAATTTATAATTTATTTGATAAAATTCATAAAACCCAATATTTTTTGAAGATTTACCGTAGATCTAGATATCATCAGTTTCATGTGAAGAAAGAATTTATTCCAAGGAAAACATTTTGAACCTGGTATGGGCATTATGAGTTTAGAGTAACGCCTTTTGGACTGACTAATTCACCCTATGTCTTCATAGATATTATAAATATAGTTTTCATGTAATATCTTGATGAATTTTTGGTTGTATTTATTTGATCAAATCATGGTATACACCCATATCTATGAATATCATGAATTCCACTTGCACACTATTACAAAGACTCATCAAAGAATCGAATTATATGGGATTTTTACAAAGTGTGAATTTTAGATTCAATTAGTTTCTTTTTGTGGACATATTTTATATAAAGATGGGATATTTTTTGATATTATGAAGACAAAGGATGTTCAAGAATGGCTTACACCAACGAATATAACTGAGGTACATTGTTTTGTTGGTTTAACATGTTTTTATCGGCATTTCCTTCCGAACATTTTCCATTTATCCAATCCAATGACAAGGCTTACACATAAATGTGTTCAGTTCATATGGTCGAAATAATGTGATTAATTTTTTGAAGAATTAAATAGGATATTAGTGAATGATCAGATACCAAATATATTATCAGGGAATGTCATGTTTTTTTCTATAGTGATGCATCAAAGAAAGGACTTGGTTGTTTCCTTATGCAGAATGATGGTGTTATTTCCTTTGCATCAATGAAGTCAAAAATTCATGAACGAAACTATCATACTCGCGATCTTGAGTTAACTACTTTGATATTTTCTTTAAAAATATAAAGTCACTATCTCTATGGTGAAAGATGAGAAATATATATGGATTACAAGAGTCAGAAATATATCTTCTCATAAAAAGAACTCAGCATAAAGAAAAGGTGATGTATTAAGCTACTCAAGGATTATGATTGTTCCATACACCACCACTTAGGAAAGAAAATTAAGGTAACTAATGCATTGAGAAGGAATGATCATGGGGTTTTAAATAAAAAGAGGATTGAAAGGGATCCTGTATTCATAGATATAGTAAGGATAAACATGAGAATTATCAAAGAAGGTGAAACATCATTAAATTAGTAATTGGTTTCCCATAAATATTTATTATAAATGATAAAAATCTATAATCCTGATAATGGGAACCTTCAAAATAAAATCAATGATCTAGAATATTGGAAGATGCAAGACATTATATATGAAGATGGGATTATGAAATTCGAAAAGAGGCTTTGTGTTCCTTCTTTACCTAAGATTTAGAGGGAGTTACAGGATGATTCTATTAGTTATAATTTTTATATACACCATGGTAGCACTAAAATGTATATAAATATGAATGAAAATTTCTTGTGGGACAACATAGAGCAGGAAATTGATGATTATGTATCAAGATGTTTAGTCTTTCAATAGGTGAAGGCGGAAATACATCATCCTAGAGGAGTCACGCAAACTCTACCTATTATTACATGAAAATGGGATGACATCACCAAGTATTTTTTCACTGGATTTCACAAAACTCTTAGAAAGAGTAATGAAATATGGGTAATTGTGGTTCAAATTACGAAATCTGAACATTTGATTTCTACAAGGGAGGACATTCCACTGGAGAACCATACACGAATCTATATCAATGAACTAGTAAGACTTGACGGAGATCCTATTTCAATAGATTCTGGTAATGATCTCTGATCTTCATCGAAATTATAGCAATGTCTTCAGAAATCAATAGATACTGAGGTTCAATTGGTTACTTCTTATCACTATCAAAATGAAGGGAAATTATAATGGATCATCAAAACATTAAATGATATGTGGAGATAATGATCACTCTATTTTGGAGTAATGTGGGATCATTATCTACCTTTGGTGGAGTTTCCCTACAATAAATAGTTTTAATTCAAGCATTCAAATGGGATCATATGAAGAATTGTATGGAAAGAAATGTCTTACAACAATATGTTGTGATGAAGTCGGTGAAAGGAATCATGTTCGTCCAAAACTTGTGGAGGAACAATAGAAAAGGTAATGACTATTCAAACCCGAATCAAAGCATCTCAAAGGATACCAAAGAGCTATGTTGATAATCGATGGAAGGATTTGTAATTTCAAGTGGGAGATCCTGTTTTCTTAAAAGTATCTCAAATGATGGGTGTTATATGATTTGGGAAGAAAGTGAAACTGAGCCCTTGATACATTGGACGTTTAGAAATTTGGAAAGAGTTAGATATGTGGCTTATTATTTTTGAAATACCTCCTAGCCTTTCAAATGTACACAATGTGTTCCATGTCTCAATCTTTAGAAAGCACATTCTTGACCCAACACATGTCCTCACTTATGAAGGTATAGAATGAAAACCTGACATATCTTACTAGAAAGAGATTATCCAAATTCTAGACACTAAGGAACTGGTGTAGAGGAATCAGAAGACACGACTGGTAAAGGTTCTTCGAAAAAATCATTGATTTGAAGAAGCAACATGGGGGTATCAGGACTTTATGTTGAAGAACAACCCAAATCTTTTTATGAGGTAACATTCAGGAAATTTAAAGGATGATTTTTTTGAAAAGGGGTACATTATAACACCCCAAGGTTTTATAAATAAATTTATTAGTGGATGAAAGAAAAACTATGTTTCAAAAAAACACCGCACTTTTATAACATATGCAGTTAGCACAAATTTCCCACCATTATGATTTGAACATTGAAAAACTAACATAAACTATTGCGTTCAGAAACCTATTTAGTATTATATTATAAAAACATATTTTTTGATGAATAGTGACATACCCTAATGAATAGTAATATGATCCTTATTAATATTAAATCAAATAATTATTTTATTTTCTTAAGGTTATAAGATAATGAGATCTTGATTAATTTTTTAGGGTGATATAAAAACAATTATAGTTTTAAAATAGTTAGTTTTTGAATAAATTATTATTCTATTTAAAAATTAAATTTATCATATTTAGAAAATTATTTTACAAAAATTGAATTCATTTTTGAATTCAGAATGTCAATATTAGGCTACACTAAATTTATGATAATTTAAAAAATACTATAGTTTTTTTTTGAATTGTTAAAAGACGGTTTTGAGTATCCATTATGATTAATGACCTCATAATGAAGTTATATATAATATAACATGCATTTTGACTTGTATAAATTAAATATTATATGAGGTATCCCATGTGTCCAATACCATGGTAATGCCCACTGTTTTTAAAATACCACTAATGAGGTGTCCTTTGATATTAATAAAAAACTTCCTCTCTTTTACTAAAAATACCCACTCATTCCTCCATTTTATTTCATTCCAAATTCTTCATACTAGAAGGTTTGGTAGTTTTACCTCCCTAAATTTCCTCCAAAAGATTAATCAATCCTCTAATGTCCCAATATTCATGTTTTAAGAGTTACTCTGTAAGAGAAGGGAATCTACCACCCTACTCTTTTCCGGCACACTTTTTATGTTATTCTCTTTGAATTTAAATTGGATTATATTAGGATATTCCGTTTATGATCCCCATTGATATAGATATTATTTAATTATTATGTGATAATCATTTTTCTATAATCAAATTTTTTTTTGAATTATTAAGCGACACCGTTAGGTTTCCGAATTTTAGTAAGGGATATATGAACTTTTCTTTTATTTCTAGTTCCTTTCTTTTCTCTTTCTTTACTCACCTTCTTCAATCCAAATGTTATGATAGATATAGTAAACTATATTTAAATTAAATTTATTGTGATAATTTAATATTTCATCATCATATCTCCTTTCCGTTTATTTTATATTAAAAATGAAAACACCATCTGAGATGTGTTACATTTTCACATTCAAGGATGATGTGTTTCCAATTTCTATTACAGTATTTAATTATAGTCATGAAACCATTTTGATTGTTGAACCGAACTATAATATTTTTATTATAACTTATTTAAGGTTATGTAATATTTTTTTACACAATATATTAATTTATAAATTAAAATGAGTTCGTTGTGATAAAAAACCAACAATTAACCCAAACAATTATCATTAATGTTTTATATAATGATTCATCTTCACTATCAATAACCAAATTACTTTTACAACCTTAAAATATTTTGGATGTAAAAATATAAAATAAAACTACTATTCTAGAAACTTATTCTCATATTACATGTTTATTATTACCTGAATATAAATAAACCAATCATGAATACCGGGGGAAAAAATACTCCAAAACAATTAAATTAAACCACTTAAACGCATCAAGATGGCCATGAAGAAACATAATAAGGCTAAAATAAATCAATTAAATAATGTATATGTTCTATAAATATTAATTAATTATTTTAATTTGTTTACCTAGGACACTATTTCCAAGTGAAGAACCCCGTCAGACTTAAGGTAAGGGTTGTCTACCAAAAACTCGATTTTTATCCGGGTTAATCTTATTCTCTACTAATCTCAATTAAATTATTATTTAATCATATTTAATCCTCATAAATTCTATGTGAATATTTTATATATGTTTATCAACCATATTCTTACTTTAATTCATGTGTATTTATATGCTTTAATAATATCTTTCAGAAACTTTTCTCGTAACACGGGATAGATTCAAAGGAATTTTTCACATTCATACCCATTTTCAAGGAAACTCTATAATATGTTTTTAGAAACCATTATATTTATAAAATCAAATATTTTATTATTAATATTGTATATTAATTCACTTATAGTAATATACATATATTTTTCCAAAATAACTCTTCATTTTAATGTAGAAGAGTATTTATCTCAATAATTACTTGATTATTTTATAAGAGTATATTCATCTATTTAAACCATCTTGTTGATTCTTATGTATTATTTGGATTAATATTTTATTATAACATCTACCATATTTAATGTAACTCACCAACCCTAGTTACCTAGAGTCAGTGCGTTATTACATAACATTGGGATGATCACAAATGATCAAGTCTCGAAAGACCGATTAGTTTAGTAGCCTTGGAAATACTAGATACATTCATAAGTTTTAAATTACATTATAAAATAAAAAACTATAAATATATAGTAACAAAAGGCCACAATCATATCCCTTAGAATATCCATGAAGGTCAGTCATAATATACTTCATGACATCTTCGAAAAAATAAAACATAGAAAGTGGTGATTTCAGATGCTCAGTAAGGATAACAATATATTAGAAACATTCATAAATAAGAATAAACATTTAAGGAAATTTATAAGACTAAAACAAAAGACTTTTAAAGATGAAATTAATCATAATATGGAAATGATGAAATCAAATAATTTCATTTAATTATTCACAAGGATATTCTACTAGTCAAATAATCTCATGCAATATCTATAGCCACTTTCATAACGATGGAATGCATAATGCCAGAATTAATAACCATATTGTCAAGGACTTATGCCAAGACTTCAAAATAATATTTTATCAAGGCCTTGTTCCAATACACTAGTTTGTCTCAGGAGACCTTCCAATGAATCGAGGAGCTATAGCGGGCTCCACCTATCACTTACTAATTCCAATGCATTCCTCAAATGAAAAGGTTTAAACAATACATAAACATTCATATTAAAATAGGCATACGAAATGTAAATACATTATCCATAAACCATGAATGGTGTAAAAATAATACATCCACAGTCAAACATATCAGAAAACCTTCAATACAGTACATATGTTTTGTATCATTATAAATAAACTTCAAACAATCTTAAAATCTTTCAAAGGATATTGACATAGATGAAATCAAAACTTTTTTTATAGAAATATATCTTTTTATTTTGAAATAATCTAAAAGTCATATTATTATAAAATAAAGAAATTATTTTTTAAATATTCATATAATCTTGTAATGTATGATTCAAAAATGTTGTAATGTTTGAAAATATCCCCACCCGATGTATAAGTTAGAAAAAAATTCTAACCTTCATTTTGTTGAAAAGGTCATTAAGTACGTTGTTTGGAATATGATGGAAAGATTCCTTTCAAAAAAATATAAGTTAAAATAAATGTATAAATTACTTTAACCCATTTCCTATTAAATAGATTTTTTTTGAAATACACTTTAAAGACACACAGATGTGGATGATAAAAAGCTCCCAGTAGATACTTATGTAAAAACAACCTTGGATAATAAAGAGATTGTGAAATTACCCCTAAAATGTACTTTTCCTTGGCCAAGGGTAGGTTAACCTCATATATAATGGTGAAATAATTGTTATTAAATTATAAAATAACCATATACATTAATATGATATCATATATTATCTTCTAATGTTGCTTTGTTAATGATATTTCAGTAGTATCATCATTTTGGGTGTTAACTGATTCATTTTACTTTATATGATTTGTTACATAAGTAATGTTTATATTGATAGGATGTATCTTATTCATATTAATATTGATATTAAGTCTTTAATGTTTTTTTAATCATAAAATCAAAATTATTTTTGAATGGATACAGTGGGGAATGAATCTCATCACTTTCGTGGAGACGGTAATATGTACGTACGAACGAGCGACAATATCTTAATTTTTATATTAAAATCCTATATAATTGTATTGTATATCATATATAAAGAATAATTATCATGTTCTATTTATTATTTACATCATTTATACTCATTATTATACCCATCCAAATGATTAAGTGTTTGAATAACAAACTACACCACGACGTGGAGACAGTAATCCGTAGGTACGCACTTATACGAGCTTTTTCATTTATACTATGGATAGAATAATGAATATGATTGTAACATTTTTATAATAACATAAAAATATATATAATATACTGGATTTGTTGTTTTTCAATGGAATCAACAAAGAAATAAGAAGTGGAAGAAGAAAATAACTTGAAAGAGGTGATGAAATATTTACCTCTTCTTCGGGTTCTTCCTTTGGATTTGATCGAAAGCGCTCCTTTGGTTGGATTTATGACTAAACTAAGGCCACTAAGATGAATTTAGGAGAGCGGAGATGATATTTGTGAAGGGATAGGGCGAGACAAAAGTATTTGGAGGTGTGAATTTAAGAAAAGGGGAAGTTCCCTTTTATAAGAGATGTGATGGTCACTTTAGGAAAAGATTGAAATATTATTTTATAATAAAATCCTTCTCAGTTTATAATTGCTCTAAATTGAATTATTTAAAGGATAAGGTGGGAATGGATCGAAAATATATCATAAAATAGTGTTTATATAGATTTATGGCATCACATTAACTTTATCTTGTAGATTTAACTCTTAGTTAAATAGTTTGTCATTTACCTTGTCTCTTTGTATTTTTATATTATATAGTTAATAAATGTACTATAACATGCAATGAGAACCCCATGTGGTTTATTACTAATATATATAACATTATATAAGACTTTTTTTAGAACCTGATATTTTTAGGAATATTATATCATATAATAATATAATATTTGTTTTAAAAACTCAATTATGTCAATTTGGACACTATTCAATATTTGATTTTTGTGAAAATCATAACAACATGAGTAATTAAAAAAAATTACTTAATCAACCCTAACGTTTCATATTAACCTATAAAATTAGCGGAATTCATCAAAAGTTTCAAATTACATTTATTGGGATATTTATAATATCAATTATTTTAATCTTTCTTTTATCAGGTAATTATTGCAACATCCTTATGTCAGAAATAAATTAAATTATTTAATGTCTAAAAATTATAAATAAAATTCCATTATGTAGGAAATTGTTTTATATTTATAATAAATATTTATATTAGAATTTATATTTTATTTAAAACTATATTAAAAAGGGTTTAGCTTTAAAACATTGAATTTAACTCTTTTAACTCTTATTTAAATAAAATAATAATAAATGTCCTAATCTAATCAAGTTGGAGAAAAGGGGATAATATTTTATTCCTAATTTTTTCTTTGGTAGAATTATAATTATCCAATATAATTATAACATGTGTTAGGGTAATTTTGATATCATTTTTACCCTTAATTACCCTATTTACTTTTAACTGTGGTATATAAAAGTCAAAATTTACTATTCACCAAAAATTATTTTCATCTTATTGAACCACATTTTACTTACTGATTTAAACCATGTCTCTTAGATTTTTTAAATTCAACACATAGATGTTGTAAAATTAAGTTTATACAAATTTGAAAATGCTTGTTGGAGGTGAGTAAAAGACAGTAAAAAGTAAAATTAAATTTTTATATGTCTTAACTCATTATTAAATGACTCCAATGAATTTAATAGAACTTATATAGGTATTATGTATCTATATTTATATAAAATAAATTTAAATAAAATAAAAAATTATTTAAATAAAAAGTCAGTTTTAAATAATAACTTAGTGTTTTTCACTATTCATCAAAAATTGAATGTTTTCAGAAAAATACAAAAAATGTACCCTAAGCTAATTTTGATATTATAAATTCAAAAATAAATTCCATTAGGAAGGTTAAAATTTATAAATGTTTAAAAATTGGGTATTATTATTCATAACAGTTTGCTTGATTAGTTGTGGTGTGTTTGAACTTGTATTTGGGTACAACACAAGTTATTGCATTATTAAAAGGGAAACGTATCATGGAAGCTTGGGGTGTTACATTATCCTCTAATTAAAATAATTTCATCCTTGAAATTTATAAAATATTACCGTATAAAAATATTAGGGTGGTTTATCATCATATGTTCCTTGGGTTCCCACGTTGCCTCTTCCATCTTATTGTTTCTCCATAAAACTTTTAGCAGATGAGTCATCTGGTTTCTCAACAATTGTTCTTTGGTATCAAGAATTTTGACATGCTATTCACAATAAGAAAGATTTGGTTCCAGTTCAATTTTCTCATAGGTGAGTACATTCATTGGTTCATGCATGTATTTTCTTAACAGTGATACGTGGAACACATCGTGAACTTTGGAGAGACTTGGCGACATTGCCAAATGGTAAGCTACAACCCCAATTCATTACAGAACTTTGAAAGGTTCGATATACCTGGAACTCAATTTACCCTTCTTACCAAATTGTGTAAGTCCCTTCTGTAGAGATACCTTCAAGAAAACATGATCTCCTAAATGAAATTACAAATTCTAACTTCGGTTACCAGAATAGCTCTTCTGTCAACATTGAGATGCTTTGTTCTGGGTTTATATTACCTTCATATTTTCCATCATTTTCTAAACAAGTTACGGGCCTATGTGTTTTCTTTCACAACCATCATCCCAACATGTTGGTGAGTGAAATATCTTTCTGTATAACACTTCATATGGTGCCATTTAAATACTAGAATGGAATCTATTATTATAAGAAAATTATACTAGAGGAAAATATTGATCCCATAAAACTTGAAAGTCATGTGAGAAAGATCTCAACATGTCTTCTCAGGTTTGAATAGTCCATTATTTTTGTCCATCACTTTTATGGTGGTAGGCATTTCTCAAACAAAGTCTAGTATCCTGGGTATTCTAAAGACTTTTCCAGAATATTGATGTAAAACGGGGATCACGGTCAGAAACAATCGATATGGGTACTTCATTAAATCTTATAACTTCATTTATATATAGTATTTATAGATGTTCAAGTGGAAAATCTTCTCTTATAGAAAGAAAATGTGCTAAGTTGGTAAGACAATCAACAATGACCCATATTGCATCATTCCCCATAGGAGTCTTTGGTAGTCCCATGAAGAAGTCGATCATAATATTATCCCATTTCCACTCAGGCATGGGATGAGGTTGCATGAATCCTCTGGGATGTTTCCTTCCATCATTCAATTGTTGAAAAACTATACATCTTGATAAAAAATCATCAATCTCCCCCTTCATGTTGTCCCACAAAAAAATGTTTCTTCAAATCTCTATACATCTTAGTGCTACCAGGGTTTATAGAGAAATTGGAGCTATGAGAATCATCTAAAAATTCCCTTTTCTGATCAGGTATAACAGGAACACAGAGTATCTTCCCAAATTTCAAAATCCCATATTCATATTTAAAGTCGATCAATCTCCCATAATTCTCAGATTTAATTTTTTTTGAAACTCATCATCTTCAGCCTAATAAATTTTTTATCATTTCTAGTAAAGATGGTTTGTCAACCATTTGAAAAATTATTTATGTTTCACCTTCCATGATTATTCCCATATCCATTTTAATTAGATCCACGAATATAGGATCCCTTTCAAATCTGATCTTGTTCAAAACTCCATGATCCTTTCTACTCAAAGAATCTACCACCTTATTTTCCTTCCCCAATTGTTAGTGTATTGTGAAATCATAATCCTTGAGTTGTTAAAGCATATACTTTGCCTCATGTTGAGTTACTTCTATGAGTAAATATACATCAAACACTTGTGATCGGTATATATATAACATTTTCACTATAGAGATAATGTCTCCATATATTAAAAGCAAATATTATAGTTTCTAACTCAAGATCATGAGTAGGATAGTTTTCCTCGTGAATTTTTAGTAGTTGTGATGCATAGGCAATAACCCTATCATTCTGTATAAGGACACAACCATGTCCTTTCTTTAAAGCATTACTATAAATAACAAACCCATCATTCCCGGATGGTAGAGTCAAGATAGGACCATTGAATAATATTATATTATGTTCTTTAAAACATTATTCACAGTCTTTTGTCCAAAAAAAAATTAATCACCTTTACCGGTGAGCTTGGTTAATGGGTTAGCCAATTAGGTAAAATGATGGACGAAATGCCGATAATAACCTGCTAAACCAATAAAACTGTTTACATCAGTCATAATCATTAGTGCTATCAATTCTTGGGTTTCTCTTTCCTTAGAAGGATCAATGGAGATTCCATCCTTAGAGATTATATGGCCATGAAAATAATTATCCTGAAGCCAGAATTCAAACATTCTAAACATCCCGTATAATTCATTTCTTCTGAGGTTTTTCATAATGGTGTGCAAGTGATTTTCATGATCTTCATAGCTTTTGGAGTTTACCAAGATATCATAAATAAATACCACTAAAAATTAATTAAGATATTCCTTGAAAACTCTATTCATTAGATCCATGAAAACAGAGGGCGCATTAGTTAGCCCAAAAGGCATTACTATAAATTTGTAATGCTCGTACCTGGTTCAAAACGCTGTTTTAGGAATTTCTTCCTTCCTTACACAAAATTGATGATATCCATATCATAGCTTAATCTTTGAAAAATATTTAACTCAATTATGTTAGTCGAATAAATCAACAATGCGAGGTAGGGGATACTTGTTCTTTATTATTATAGAAATGATCTCCCTATAGTCATGAAAAACCTCATAGATCTGTCTTTATTTTTAACCAAAAAGACATGGTTTCCCCATGGAGAAACACTTGGGTGAATAAATCCCTTATTACTCAATTCCTCTAGTTTTTGCTTTAGTTCCACTAATTCCACAGTGGCCATTCTATAAGGGGCATTTGATATGGGCCTTGAACCAGGAATTAAATCAATGGAAAACTCAGTTTCTCATTCTAGAGGATGTCCAGGTAAATCTTCAGTGAACACATCAAAATATTCTTTCAAAATAGTTATGTCCTATATTTGAACATTCCTTTTATCACCCATAGTTATTTCATTCCCTTCCTCTACAATAATTGAATTTAGTTGAGCTACTGGTGTGGATCTAGATAAGAATCAGATGGTGATGTTTTTTCTCTAAAGATATGGTACTCTTTATCATCCTCGAATATTGTAAACTCTTTATTCTTACTATAAATTTTCACATCATGGTCCATAATCATATCCATACCTAGGATTATATCAAATTCAATCATGGTTATGATGATGAGATCAGTATATAACGAATATTTATATTCCTCAATGGGAACTGTTTCACAAAACATTGTTGCAATGATACTCCCTTTAAGAGTTTTGACTAACCAATACTTTGTTAAATAATTTTTTAAATATCTAATTTTCTTAGAAAACTGGGAAGATATAAAATAGTGTGATGATCCAAAATCAAATAAATCATTTGATAAACTTGGGGAAACCATTAAATTACCCGCCACCATGTCGTTCGGAGCTTCAACCATAGAAACAGGGATAATATAATCTTGGCCTTGATACATTGGACTTTTATGAGGTATGTTACTTTGGTTCATAGGACATTCATTTGAATAATTCCCCTTTCCTCTACAATTGTAACATTCAACATTGACAACCTCTTTCTTCCCCTTGAAATCACGAGTATGGTGGCCTTTTTAACCACACCTTTAAAAGACTCTTATTCCCTTCAAGCACGTTCTATGGTGTTTCTTTCCACATTAACCACAGGTTGAATATTCATCTTTTCCCTTCTTCCCCTTATTTCTATTTGTAGAGTGTTTAGTAGATCACTTTTTCTATTGCTTTTCTTTAATGTCCTAAGACTTAGAGAATTCTTTTTCTGTCTTGATAGCACATGAGAAAATATCTTTGTATGATGATAAGGATTGCGAGACTAATTATAAATTTATAAATGGTTTTAATCCATCAATGAATCGATTAATATTACTCCTTGGGATATGTATATAATCTTCTGCATGCCTTTCTAACCTTGTAATGTTAGCCTCATACTTTGGGACATTCTCATCCTCCTTTTTCCTCACGCTCAGAAATAGTATTTCCATATATTCACGATGATCATGAATAAGATATATTTCTATAAAAATCTCTTCAAACTATCTCCATTCCATATTTGATACTTCATCGTCTTCCATTGTGTTTTGAATCAAAGACCACCATTGATCTACATCTCCCTTGAGTTGATAAACTACAATGATAACTTTTTCCGTTTTTCTACTCCCCAAAGCGTGAAATATTTTCTATAAGGAACTTATCCATTTCTCGGATAGAAATGGATTTTTAGACCAATTTAATGTTGGTGGTTTTTTCCTCATGAATTAGTCTAACATTGATCATCCACATTGTGGATCAGGGAGCTCTATACTGGTAAGGTTATTATTCCTAACCCGAGTGAGTTGTCCCAGTATGGTGATAAGCTGTTTCACACCAGTTTATTCACCAACTCGCTATAATTATCTTGAGTAGGAGGGAAATCCCTATATGGATTACATGCATTGATACAGTATCCATTCCTTCCACCTGGAACTGTTTCAAAACAATGGCATACACTAGATTAGTTTATGAATCACAATACATAATTCCAATCTTGTAAAATAGTAAATATAAATTGAAAAGTTTATGGATTTAATACATAATCATAAAAATGTTTTCTTTGAGGAATTATATACTCATAAACCCTTAATAATGGTTGGTAAATAAAATGATAATTATCCTAAGTATATCCCTCAGGATTTTCGTAACCAAGAGTGAAGCAAGGCCTGTTGTCGTGCACCAGTTCCCGTTCGAGTCTAGCTCAAAGCAGTGTTCTTGAGTTTCACCCCTAGATACATCTGTGCCAGAGCTACCTCTACCCACTCGTATCCATACAGGAATGTACTACTTGGAAAACTCACAAAATCTCTACAGTACCAAAATTCTAGGAAGTTCTCCTGTACTAATCCTCAGAGTCTATCTTAGGGTAATGTTCTCTGATCATAGTTTCTCTAAATAAAGCTTCCAAGAATTGTACTAAATTTCCTATAATACCAACTGTAATGTACCAACCCTAGTTACCTAGATTCAGTGCATTATTACAGAACATTGTAATTATCACACAAGACCAAGTCTTGAAAGACCAATTATTTTAGTATCTTTGGAAATACTAGATACATTCATAAGTTTTACATTACATTATAAAATGAAAAACTACAACAACATATTATCCATAGTCCATACTCATATACCTTAGAAAATCCCTACAGGTCAGTCATAATATAATTCTTTATATCCTGGGAAAAATAAAACATAGAAAGGGGTGAGCTCAGATGCTCAGTAAGGATAACAATATAGAAAAAACTTTTATAAATAAGCAAAAAAATTTAAAGAAATGAATAAGACTAAGACAAAAGATTTTTCAACTTGAAATTCAGTATAATTTGGAAATGATATAATCCAGAAATTCCATTTACTTATTCACATGGTTATTCTACTAGTCGAATAATCACATGCAATATCAATAGACACTTTAATAATGATGGAATGAAAAATGCCAGACTTCATAACCACATAGTCAAGTCCTTATGCCAATACTACAAATAAGATTTTGTCAAAGATTTGTTCCAAGACACTAGTTTGTCCCATGAGACCTACCGATGCATCGAGGATTTATAGTGGGATCCACCCATCACTTTCTAAGTCCAATGCATACCTCATATGAAAAGGTTTAAACATAATATAAACATTTTTATTAAAACTAGCATATGAAATGTCAATACATTATCCATAATCCATGAATGGTGTAAAAATAAAACATCCACAATCAAACATATCACAAAACCTTCAATAAAATATGGAAGTTTTTTATCATAATAAATCAACTTCAAATAATATTAAAATCTATCAAGGGATGTTGACATAGATGAAATCCAACCTTTTTTTAGAGAAATATTTATTTATATTTTGAAATCATTTAAAAGTCATATAATTATAAAACAAAAAATTTATTTTGAAAATATTCTTATAAGATTGTAATGGAATCGTCAACAATGTTATAACGGCCGCAAATATCCACACTCGTTATATAAGTAAAAAAAAGTCTTACCTTAATTTTGTCAGAAAAGTAATAATGTACTTTGTTTAAAAAATGACAGAAAGATTCCATTCAAAAACATATAAGGTCAAATAAGGGAATAAACTACATTAAGCCATTTTCTATTAAGTTATTAAAATGTTTTGAAATACATTTTAATGTAACACCTATGTGGATGATAAAGAGGTCCTTGTAGATACTTACTTAAAAACAACCACCTATAATAAATAGATTGTGAAATTAACACATACCTAGTACATTTCCATGGTCTAGGGTAATTTAAACTCCTTTATAACAGTAAAATAATTGCTATTAAATTATCCAAAAACCATATAAATAAATATAATATCATATATGATCATCTAATATTTCTTTATTAATGATATTTCAGTAGTATCATCATTTTGGGTGTTAACTGATTCATTTTTCTTTATATGATTTGTTACATAAGTAATGTTTGTTATGTATAAGATGTATCTTATTCATATTCAGAATGTTATTAAGTCTTTAAACAATTTTTTTAATCATAAAATAAAAATTAGTCTTGAATGGATATGATGGGGAATGAATCTCATCGCATTAATGGAGACGGTAACCCGTACGTACGCATGAGCGACAATATCATTATTTTGATATTAAAATCATATATAATTGTATGTTATATCATATATAAAGAATCATTATCCTTTTATATTTATTATATAAATCATATATACTCGTTATTATACACATACAAATGATGAAGAGTTTGAATAACAAACTACCCACATCGTGGAGACGGTAATCCGTACGTACGCACATATGGTGACTTTGTCATTTATAAGATGGATAGAATTATGAATATAGTTGTAAATTTTTTCTAATAACATAAAATTATATATAATATACTGGATTTAATGTTTTATAATTGAAACAACAAAGAAATATTAAGTGTAAGAAGAAAATAACTTGAAAGAGGTGATGAAATATTTTCCTCTTCTTTGGCTTATTTCTTTTGATTTGATCAAAAGGGTTCCTTATGTTGGATTTCTGACTAAAGGAATGCCTCTAGGATGAAGGGAGGGAAGCTGAGAGGATATTTGGGTAGGGTTTTGCCGAGCAAAAAATCATTGGAGGTGTGAAATTAACAGAAGGGGCGTGCCCTTTTATAAGAGTGGTGAGGATCACATTAGGAACATCCTGAAATATTATTTTATAATTAAATTATTTTCGAGTTTTAATTTCTCTAAAATAAATTATTTAATGTATAAGTTGGGGATGGGTCAAAAACCTCTCAATAAACAGGTTTTTTATAGGTTTAGGTCATCATATTAACCTTATATTTTAGATTTAACTATTAGTTAAATGGAATGTCATTTTCAATGTCTCTTGGAATTTTTATATTAAATGGTTAATAAACATACGATAAAATTCCAAGAGAACCCCATGTGGTTAATTATTAATATATATAACCTTATCTATTTCCTTCCTCCGATCCTTATATTTTTAGGAGTATTATATCAATTAATAATATAATATTTGTTTTAAAAACTCAATTATGTCAATTTTGACACTATTTAGTATTTGATTCTTGTGAAAATATTAACAGCATGGTTACATCTAAAAAAAATTAATCAACCATACCAAATCATATAAACCTAGAAAATTAGTAGAATTCATCAAAATTTTCAAATTAAATTTATTTTGATATTTATTATATCAATTATTTTAATATTTCTTTAATAAGGTAATTATTGCATCATCATTGTGTCATAAATAAATTAAATTATTTAATGTCTAAAAATTATAAATAAAATACCATTATGTAGGAAATATTTTTAGCTTTGTAATAAATATTTATAGTCGAATTTATAGTGTGTTTAAATCGATAATAAAAATGATTTAGTTATTGAACGTTGAATTTAACTCTTTTAACTCTTCTTTAAATAAAATAATAATAAATTTCCTAATCTAATCCATGTGGTCCAATGGGGATCATATTTTATTCCTATGTTATTTTGGTCAAAGTATACTTATCCCGTAGAATTAGGACATGTGTTAGGGTAATTATGATATCATTTTTACCCTTAATTACCTTATTTACTTTTAACCATGGTAACTAAAAGTCAAAAGTTACTATTAACCCGAAATTATTTTCATCTTATTGAACCACATTTTTCTTACTTATGTCAACCATATCTCTCATATTTTTTAAATTTAACTCATAGAAGCGGTAAAATTATGTTTTATACAAATTTCCAAATGTTTCGCGGAGGTGGGTAAAAGACGGCAAAAAGTTCAATAAATTTTTTATACATCTAAAATCATTATAAAATGAATCCCATGAATTAAATTGAACTTTTATCGGTATTATGTATCTATTTTGATCTAAAAAATTTTAAATAAAATAAATAATTGTTTAAATAAAAAGTCATTTGTAAACAATAACTCAATGTTTTTCACTATTTATAAAAAATTGATTGTTTTCAGTGAAATACAAAAAATTCACCCTAAGATAATTTTGATATTACGAATACAAAAATGAATTCCATTTTGAATTATAAAATTTATAAAATTTTAAAAATTGGGTATTACTATTAATAACGGCTAGTTTGATTGATTATGGTGTGTTTGAACATGAAGTTACGTACAACACAAGCTATTGTTTTATTTAAAGTGAAACATACCGTGGAAGCTTCGGGTGTTACATTTAATTTATTGGTTTATGATTAATTTAATTTTTGATTTTCTATCTTAAAACCATTCACCGATTTACTCTGAATGGTTAGTGTTTAATCTTACTACTCGGGGATCATTTTTTATATTTCATCTGTTAGTTTCAATATGAATGTATATATTGTTTATATTTATAAAAATTAATATGAAGAATTAATTGGACATAGTAAATGATAGTTGGGGTTGGAAATAGCCCCTCTATGCATAGATAGGTCTCATGAGACAAACCACGGTCTTGGAATGTGGCCTTGGCAAAATGGTTATTTATGGTCGTGGCACGAGGCCTTGAAGGTATGGTTATGATGTTTGGAATTATTATTTCCTTCATTATGAAAGTAATAATTTAATGTTCATGTGGTTATTATACTTTTAAAATACCCATGATTAATCTTTATTATGGAATTATTTATTCATCTCTTATTCGTTCCACAATTTGTTAATGTTTATTTTTAAAGGTATGTGTGTTATTTAGTTATTCACTATGCATAATGTTATTGTTTATGATATCTTCCACCGTATTGATTACCCTTTCTGAGCATTTGATCTCACACATTTCGTATGTTTTATTTTTCCAGGAAATGGAGATGCATATTATGAACGACATACAAGGATAACCTAGGTGTAATGACTATTTTCAAAAGAATTTCAATATTGTATTCATTTGAAGTGGTAATGTTGAACTTATGTAAGTATCTGGTTTTCCAAAATTACTCAACTATTAATTGAATTAATATAAAAAATTATTGTAATCATGCCAATGTAATGAATTAAGGCACCGAATCTTGGAAACTAGGGTCGGGTCTTTATAGGTTCCCTCTCACATAGTCTTTTTTAATAAACAATACACCTATATCGCTAGAGATAGAAGTCAATCCCCTAACATTAATGCCCCATGTCTCTTCCAATTACATGTTCTTTTCAGATAATGTTAATTTTTTTTGTTATAACCCTTTGAATGGTTAGAGAATATTAATTTTTGTATATAATAGAAATAGTAAAATAGTATTGGAAAATAATGTTTGGACCGAACTAATTACCCATATATTGAAGATATTTTTTTTAAAATTTCAAAACTGAAGGCACTCTTATTGAATGAGACATTTATTTTTGTTTTATTTAGAAGGTGATAGTTATGAAATAACCTTCCAAATATCATTATTTATAGAAGGATATTTCTTTTGTTGTGTCTTTTTTGGAAGATTGTAGTAGAAGACACCTTCACATAAAGTGCCTAATTCATATTCCCTAATAAATCCTTGACACAATGTGGTCATCCTTCACCACGGATCCTACTGAGCCTCATGTCACATACCTAGCCTTACCCTATCATAGTTCCACTATCCATCCCCAAATATCCTACCATCCCTCCTGCAAAACTCCCAGACCTAGTAATCCCTCCCCATACAATACACTGTACCTCTCTATAGACGCTTTCTCTGGTTGATCTGTGCTGGATACCACTATGGTTATTGCTCCAGTCATCCTAGAATCTGAAAAGACCTTATAATTTGGGGAAAGAAGATCCAAAATATGAAAATTGAAATCCCTACTTGGTGAAAGTAAAATCCAATATTTCCAAAATGGTATTTTAAATTTAATATAACATTTCATTTATTTTTTCTTATTTAAAAATGATTTAAATTGAATATTGGATTTTATAAATTTTATTTTTTGTCATATATTGTCATGTTTTAATGTCCAATGTGGTAATTTATATTACTTACAACTATTAATGGTTCTTTTAAATGCACATTATATCTTTCACATTTTTATCTTTAGTTCTACTATTTTTATTAGAATTTATATAATAAATTAACATATATGACATATCTTCTAGTTTTCAAAATAAAAAAAATCACCATGCATATGTATTTTTTTTAAAAGCATTATTTTTGGAATTTTGATATCATTATATTTCCCTATGAAAAAATTAATATAGTGTAAAACGCACTTTATTATTATATTTTTCTAATATATCATTGTACCTATATTTTTTTGATAACAAGACTTGTGTTTGAAGATTTTTTATTAAAACATGTGGTTTGTATTATTTTGTTTTTAATTATAAAACATTGGTTTTATGATTTTTTTTGAATATATCATGTTTGCTACATTTTTTAATGATGTAACGCATGTGTTCCTTTTTTCAATGTAAATACATTATACAATACTTTCCATTTATATTTTTAATAAATAGTATGTTCTGAATTTTTTAAATTATAAATGATAAGACACAATTTATGTTGTAATATTTTATTATTATTTTGTTTAATAACATTGTCATTCATTTTATTTAAATTTTTTATAAACTATTAAAAAAATATTTTTTCTGTATTTGATTTATTTTCAATATCTCTTTTTATATATGTATATATGTATTATTTACTTGTATAAAATATATTAATAATTTAATTATTTATTTTTAATTAATATTTTATTTTATAGTAATATATATATATATTCATTAATATATTATTATATCAATCTAATACTATTTTATTACACTAAAATTTAATGATCAAAACAATTTAAACGAATAATTGATTAATATAGAGTGAGTATATTAATGTATTAGAATTAATACACACACATGAACACATATATACATATTGTTTCTTTATATTAAATATATTATTTCATAATTAATTAGTAATTTTATAAATAATTTACATTTTCATTGTGGAAAATATCTATTAATTAGTATGTTAATATCTAAAGTAATGTAAAAAATTATTTTTTAATTAATTAAAACTGATAAAAAATTTGATAAAATAATTTTATTCTGTAATCAATAATATTTTAAAAGATGAGAAAAAGAAAATTGAATTTTAAATTGAATTTATTTATTTTGGTTTTTAATTTTTTATGCTATATATATTATTTTATTATGTTAAAAGTATTACTAAATTAATTAGTGATTTTTTTTATTAATATTTTTTTGGAGTGTATTATATATATATGTAATAATATATTAATATGTTAATATATTATTACATATTAATTTGATAACCCAAAGGATTGAATTAAAATTTTAAATAATATATATTTAATATGACAATGTATTGTAATTAATATATATATTAGTACGTTTAATTATATATATATATTAATGTTTTTGAAAAAATAAAATTTTTAATATATATTAATATATTATTACAATGAAAATAATATAATATTTCATTTCAATTAATATATTTATATAATATTTTGGTTAAAAAATTACTATAAAAAAATTATTTAATGTCTGATGGTTATAGATTTTTGTTGTTGAAACATAGATGTATATAGGTTTATAGTCTCATTATGTATTTATATATATGGAATCTACACACCTACATCGAAGATCTAAGGATCCATCTATTCTCAGCACATATTATAAGGCCCCGGCCTTAAACCTTACTTAATATTGAATTAAATGAATAATTCACATTGAGGATCTTTTCAGGTTTAGAGTTTTAGAGAATTAGAACATAACTATTACATCTCAAAAGATTACAAAGTAGACACTTCTACTAAGTTTCCATAATAAAAAAACTCTTAAAAAGAATCATGTATAGTTCCATGTTTTATATAGAATGACATTCCCTTGATCCCATCCTTAACCTTATTCCACATTAAGTCCTGTCAAAAACATTTCCAAAAAACGTGGTGTGAGCATAAAAAGCTCAGTAAGGGATAAACAAAAAAATGAAAACTGTTAGTTTTTCAAACATCAAGTAAACCATGTATACTCTATCAAAGTAATACCATCACCTTCATGAAGTAGTAAAAACTCTTCACTGAATAAAGTATCATTACTTACCTTTTTGTTACCAAAGGATTACCATAAAACCCATAAAAAGAACACATAACATATATAAAGGTAACTTGGGACATAAACATACTTAAATGGAATAACCATACGGTCGACTTCCACACTTATCACTTAATGGAATAGCCATACGACCAATTTCCATACATACTTAATGGAATAGCCACACGGCCGACTTCCATACCCAATGCATTGGAGGTTATAACGTAACCACCCATCCTGGTATTCACGGCACCACCCGTCATATGGTTTATAACATAACCACCCGTTAAAATGCCCAAGTACCAATATAAAATCATAAAACATAAAACCAATATAAAGGAATGATAACATTTCCACATTTCAATCACAATATATCATAAATATATTGACATAATAGAATCCTTTATCAAAACCATTTTCAAAACCAAAATACATAAAATAGTATATGGTATTTATTTTATTCTAAAAACATTACGGTTTGTTGAGGAAGCCAAAGACAAAATAATACTCGCGGTGGCGGAAAAGGTCGTTGTCGCCACGTACGTTAAAAGAAACATTCCTTTTTGTCATTTTGTAAAACACTTCGTAGAAAAAGGTTACTTTTGTATAAAAGTAAAAGTCAAAAGGGGTTTATACACCGTATAAAAGAAAGTTGTGTATAAAACGAAATATGCCTAAATGAAAGGAGATTGAGACGATGTCCCATACCTCGGGTCCGACTTGACTCGATCATTGTTTAATGTCCTGAATAATATACTTGAGTTAATTTCTACGTGATTAAGAACCTTTTTATAGTTCATTATTACTTTTATATCACTTATTTCCATGATATAAACATTATGTAACCATTTAAGTTAATAATGTTTGTTTTGTCGATATTTGGTTCTTAAGCCGAAAGTGGACTTCTTACAATTACATGTTGTTCATGTGGTCAAAGGTTCTTTATATCCAGAATGAAATTACTGGTTTGGATATCATATATAGCATATATATCCAGCGTATACATGTATTATTAATATTACATAATCATTTAGAGGTAAGAAATGAAATGCACCGTTCATGGAGACGGTAAGCCGTACGTACGCATGAACGCTACTTCCATTTCTATTTCGTATTTTCTGGAATGGAATCATAATGATATAAGATTATATTATAATTCCAGTATAATAACATATATAATATCATTATCTTTATCCTTTACACATCCCACATTGGTATTAACGAATCAAATCACTTTCAGGGGGCGGTAGTCCGCACTTCCTAAAATGATGATATCGTGTTTACCCATAATGAAAAAAATAATGGTATGCCATAAATGAAACATTAAGAAGCTTAAGGAAAGAATAAACATATTATATATCATATATAAAAATAGCGACATCATAATGGCCAACTTTGAAGGTGTTAAATGAATATTGAACAATCATCGTTTCGGGAGGCAGAATTTCGCCATCCACGGGAACCGTATGTTCTTTAACCATTTGATGTAGTTGTGTAAGAGTGTAGCTCGAATAAATCTTATAAAAACATACTAGTATATTGAAGATACTGGTGTTTTTACAAAAGATGTAAATAAAAAGTGTTTAGGGGGTTGGAGAAGCAAAAAAAAAACAAATGAACATGAGAGAATGAATTACCTTTAAAAGTGTAACTCATTTTGATTTGTGCCTAAAGGCTTCCTTTGAAATGATTATTACCAAGGGGAATACTCTAGGATGAGGAGAGGGATGTGGAGAGAGTAAATGGGCAGGTTATGGCCGAGCCAAAGGCTTGAGGAGTGTGTCAAATGAGGTAGAGGTGGGGGCCTTTTATAAGAGGAGAGGAGGGGCACTTTTGGAAAGTAAAGAAATATTACTTTATTTGAAAATGAGTATGAGATTTAAAAGGTCCCACATTGCTATAATTCTAGGATAAGGTGATAAGGGTTCGAAAGTCACTCATCCAATTGGTTTTGTCCATGTGTAGGTTTTATATTTGAAATTAACTTTCCATTTTTTTTAATCGTTAAATAATGAGGTCATCGCTGCATCATCATAATGTCATAAATAGTTTAATATATATAATGTCTAAAAATTATAAAAAAATACTATGAAGTAGGAAATATTTCTATCTTTCCAATTACTATTTATAATCAAAAATCTTATCTTTATAACCCCATGTAAAAATTGTTTTTGTAAAACATGTCATGTGTGTGTCATTTTTACTTTAACATTAAATAAAAAGTTATTTATGTCATTTCCCAACCAAAGTGGCTCCATGGGGTCCCCATGTTGACCCATGTCTTTTCTTGGTCAGACATGACACAACCAATGAGGGTATGACATGTGTCAAGCTCATTTTCTATTATTAAAGCATTATTTTTACCTTAAACTACACTAATTACCACTAATCGCGATTAAAAACATAATAAGTTACTATTTACCAAAAAATTATTATAATCTCATTGAACCACATTTTACGTCTTAATGACAACCATTTATGTCAGATTTTTGAAATTCAAAAGACAATGATGGAAAAATTTCATTTAAACGGAAAATCAGTTTTTATAAGTACCACTTAGTGGTTTCACTATTCATCAAAAATTGAAGTTTTTCAGAAAATTGCCAAAAATTCACCCTAAGCTATATTTGATATTCTGAATTCCAAAATGAAGTCTATTTTACAAAATTCAAAACATATAAGTCACATTAATTAATTTAATAATTAATTCCCGCTGTCAGAGCAAATAGCATGTTTTTATGAAACAATAAGAATCAAAAGATTGACACCAGTTTAAGTCCAATTTCAAAGTGAAATTGATTCCAATGACCACCATTGGAATAAATGGTAAAAATATATTCTGATTACACCTTAAGACCAATTCAAAAGGTAATCTAATCATATAAATAAATTAGATTAAGAAGCAGTTTTAATGTAAAATGCAATATTTTTCACTATTCATTAAAAAATGAACATTATCAGAAAAATACCAAAAATTCACACAAAGTAAATTTTGATGTCCCAATCATAAAGAATAAGTTTATTTTGACAAAAATAGCTTATAAAACTGTCAAAAGATAGATTTAAAAATTTTTTTCCATCAAAAGGCAATAAAACAATCTTTTAAAAATATTAGTGTATTCCATGCTTAAGATTGGATTTATTTTCATTTTAAGCCTCTAAAACACTATCTAATTCATTAATAGACATAGTTAAAAATATCTATTATTCATTTCTTACCTGGGATGTTACATCCTTCCCCCATTTGGAAAATTGCGTCCCCGCAATCTATTTACTTATCAAAAAATGGGGGTACTTATCCCTCATTGCATTTTCAGATTCCCATGTTGCCTCATCAATCATGTGGTTTTTCCACAAAACCTTTACCTGGTGAATCACCTTATTTCTTAACACTTGATCCCTGTGGTCAAGAATCTGGACCGGCTTTTCCTCATAAGATAGGTTCTCTTCCAGCTGAACTACCTCTGGACTCAAAACATGAGATGGATCTGGCATATACTTTCTCAACATCAAAACGTGAAAAACATTGTGTACCTGAGATAAACTCGGAAGTAAAGCCACCTGGTATGCAACTGATCCAACTTTCTCCAGAATTTCATATGGTCCAATGAACCATGGACTCAGCTTTCCTTTCTTACCAAATCTCATCACACTTTTCAATGGCGATACTTTGAGAAAAACATGATCACCTACTTCAAAAGTTAGATCCTTCCTCCTGTTGTCTGCATAACGCTTCTGCCTACTCTGAGCTGTTCTCATGTGCTTCTGAATCAGCTGAACTTGTTCTGCCATATCTTCTACCAATTCTGGTCCCATCAACTTCCTTTCACCCACTTCATCCCAGAAAGCTGGAGTTCGACACCGCTTCCCATATAATGCCTGAAATGGTGCCATCTGTATACTGAAATGAAAACTGTTATTATATGAAAATTCAACCAAAGAAAGATGTTGGTCCCAAATTCTCTGATAATCCATCGAACAAGCTCGTAGCATATCCTCCAAGGTCTGAATTGTTCGTTCTTACTTCCCATCTGATTGAGGATGAAAATCTGTACTAAAATTTAATTCAGTACCCAACGACTTCTGAAGGCCTTTCCAAAAGTTAGATGTGAACCTGGGATCACGATCAGATACAATGGAGGGGGGAACTCCATGTAACCTGACTATCTCTTTATGATACAAACAGGAAAGTTGATCTAGGGAAATATTATCTCGTATAGCAAGGAAATGAGCAGATTTAGTCAAGCGATCAACAATAACCCAGATTGCATTATTACCTCGAGATGTCCTCAGTAATCCCACAACAAAGTCCATGGATATGTTTTCCCATTTCCACTCTGGCACTGGTAAAGGCTGAAGCATCCCTTTAGGTAACTTTCGCTCTGCTTTAACCTGCTGACAAGTCAAACACTTCACAGTAAAATCAACAATATCTCTTTTCATTCCATCCCACCAGTAATACTCCCGCATATCTCTGTACATCTTAGTACTGCCAGGATGAACTGAAAACGGGGAACTATGAGCCTCAAATAACAAATCATTCATCAACTGTGAATCACAAGGCACACATAATCTCTTCACAAACCTCAAAACACAATCATTATCAATGTTGAATTCAGGAAACTTACCTTTCTGAACCAGCTCTACCTTTTTCAGCAACTCACTGTCTCGCTTCTGTGCTTTCTTGATTCTGTCTGATAGAGAAGATTTCACTGAGACCTGAAACAAAATAGAAGAACATCCTGTACCAACAACTTCTATGACAAATTTCATCAAATCCTTAATGAAAAGATCACGTTCAAAACGCAACATTGCTAATGAAGCATTACTTTTTCGACTCAAAGCATCAGCCACATTATTTGCTTTTCCCGGATGGTAATGAATTGTACAATCATAATCCTTGATTAATTCCAGTCATCTCCTCTGTCTCATGTTCAATTCATTCTGAGTGAATATATACTTTAAACTTTTGTGATCAGTATATATTTCACACTTTACTCCATACAAATGATGCCTCCAAATTTTTAAAGCAAAGACAACAGCAGCTAATTCCAAATAATGTGTAGGGTAATTTACCTCATTAGTTTTGAACTGTCATGAAGCATAAGCAATTACCTGATCATTCTGCATAAGGACACAGCCAAGTCACTTCAACGAAGCATCACTTTATATAACAAACTCACCATTCCTGGAAGGAAGTGCCAAAACCGGAGTATTCACCAATATTCTTTTCAACTCCTGAAAACAATCATCACATTCTTTTGTCCGGATGAACGTAACACCCTTACGAGTTAGCTTAGTCATTGGACTAGATAACCGTGAAAAATTTTCAACAAACCTTCGGTAGTAACCTGCCAAACCAAGAAAACTATGGATCTCGTTTACATTTGTCGGTCTTGTCCATTCTTCAACAACTTTTGTTTTAGTAGGATCAACAGTTATGCCATCTTTTGAAACAATGTGACCCAGGAACGAAATTTGTTGTAACCAAAACTCACACTTACTAAATTTTCCATATAGTTTCTTTTCTTTTAAGGTTTGCAAGATAACCCTTAAATGACTTTCATGATCCTCTTTACTTTTAGAAAACACCAAAATATCATCGATGAAAACAACCATAAAACATATCCAAGAACTCATGGAAAATTATATTCATAAGGTTCATGAATACAACTGGTGCATTGGTTATCCCAAATGGCATAACTAAAAATTCATAATGGCCATATCTAGTATGGAACGCAGTCTTCGGAACGTCTGCTTCTTTTACTTTCAACTGATGGTACCCCGACCTCAAGTCAATCTTCAAAAAATACTGAGCTCCCTGGAGCTGATCAAACAAATCATCGATATGAGGCAAAGGATACTTTTTCTTAACAGTAATATTATTCAAGGCTCTATAATCAATGCAAAGTCTCATTGATCCATCTTTCTTTTTAACAAACAAGACAGGAGCACCCCATGGTGATGTTCTAGGTCGAATGAAACCTTTATCTAATAACCCCTACAATTGTTTCTTTAACTCAAACAGTTCAACTTGAGCCATTCGATAAGGTGGTTTTGAAATCGGCTTAGAATCAGGAACTAAGTCAACAGTAAATTCAACTTCCTGATCATGAATAATACCAGGCAAATCATCAGGAAAAACATCAAGATACTCATTTACCACTGGCACATCATTAATCTGAACAGTTCCTTTATTTTCAACAATATGTGCAAGGTAACATTCATTTCCATCTTTTACTAGTTTCTCAACTTCCTGATATGTTATCAAAATCAAAGGTTCATTATTGTACACAAACTGAAAATCATTCTGAAAAGAAACCATTTTAGCTCTACAGTCAATCTTAGCATGATAAACAGAAAGCCAATCCATGCCCAAAATAACATCAAACTCTACTAGAGGCAAAAAAATAAGGTTTTCTGGTAGATTCTTTCCACACACAAGGATAGGAAGGTTCTTATAATTCCTTTTTCTCTCAACGTTCCCTCCGGGTGTTTTTACCATAAGTTCATGATTCATATCTTGATATGGAATTTCCAATTTACTAGAAAACTTCTCAGATATGAAATAGTGTGTAGACCCTGAATCAAACAACACATTGGCATAATCTGAACAAACAAACAGTGTACCTGATACCACTTCATTCGATGGCCCAACATCTGCTGATGTTTTGCAAAGGATTTCACCACCCTTTCTGCTTGTAGTCTGGCTGCATTCCCCCAGTTGAGTTCTTCGTTGAATACTCGTTTCCATAATGACCCATTTTGTTACACTTAAAACATATTACAGTTGGCTTTTCATTGCATGCTTGATCATCTTCCTTACAGTTACGAGCAATATGAAAAGACTTACCACACCGAAAGCACTTACCAGACTTGGATAAACATTCTCCAGGATGCATTTTACCACACTTCTCACAGGATGGATATTTTGTTTTCTTACCTCCTTGCTTCTTTGATGAATTATTCCCCTTTTCCTGCCAACTAGACCTCTTATTCTGTTGTTTGTCATAGAACACCTGATCATCGGCAAACTCCATTTCCACCTTCTCCGCACATCGAACAAGTTTTTCATAACTTTTGAACTTATGAAAAGCTAAAGCCCTTCGATAATTTGGCTTTATCCCTGAGTAAAAACGGTCTATTTTACTATCAAGATCTCGTATGAAGTATGGAGCATACCTTTCAAATCAAGTGAACTTCGCTTCATAAGCAGACACTGAATCATCCTCCTGCCTCAATTCTAGGAACTATTTTTCCATCCTAAGATGAACCACCTTAGGAAAATATTTCTCAAGAAACACACCTTTGAATTCTTCCCAGTGAAGATCCTCAATCTCATCACTATCTTTGATATTTTTCACAATCGACCACCACTGATCAGCTTTACCTTCAAAACGGAAAACAACAAGACTATCCTTTTGATGTTCTGAACACCCCAGGACATCAAAAAATCTTCTCGATTGATTTAATCCACCCTTCAGCTTACACAGGGTCAGATGATCCTCTGAATTATGGGGGATGTTGCCTCATGAAATGTTCCACCACTAACATGTTCCTATGCGGTTGATCTGGCTGATCTCGTGCATGGATACCACCACCATTTATAGCCTGAGTTAACTGTGCCATCACAGCAACAAACTGTTCAGTTCTGATTCCGACCTTCTCAGGTTGCTGATTTGGAAGGTTGTCTTCCTCCTGATGTCGTCCCAACATAGCTGCTTTGTTTCCTCTGCGGAAAACCATTCTGAACAAAGAAATATCTTAGGCGAAGCAACATGGTAATCTGTAAATGCTATATCATTTCAATCATATTATAATTTAACACTTTTCTAACTCCTAAAGTTGTCTAAACCGACCTTTGATACCAACTACAAGGCCTCGGCCTTAAACCTTGCTTAATATTGAATTAAATGAATAATTCACAATGGGGATCTTTTCAGGTTTAGAGTTTTAGAGAATTAGAACATAACTATTACATCTCAAAAGATTACAAAGTAGACACTTCTACTAAGTTTCCATAATAAAAAAAACTCTTAAAAATAAACATGTCTAGTTCCATGTTTTATATAGAATGACATTCCCTTGATCCCATCCTTTACCTTATTCCACATTAAGTCCTGTGAAAAACATTTCAAAAAAACTTGGGGTGGGCATAAAAAGCTCAGTATGGGATACACAAATAATGGAAACTGTTAGTTTTTCAAACATCAATTAGACCATGTATACTCTATCAAAGTAATACCTTCAACTTCATGTAGTAATAAAAACTCTTCACTGAATAAAGTATCATTACTTACCTTTTTTTAACCAAAGGATTTCCATAAAACCCATAAAAAGAACACATAACATATATAAAGGTAACTTGGGACATAAACATACTTAAGTGGAATAACCATACGGTTGACTTCCACAATTATCACTTAATGGAATAACCATACGGCCAATTTGCATACATACTTAATGGAATAGCCACATGGCCGACTTCCATACCCAATGAATTGGAGGTTATAACGTAACCACCCATCCTGGTATTCATGGCACCACCTGTCATATGGTTTATAACATAACCACCCTCTAAGATGTCCAAGTACCAATATAAAATCATAAAACATAAAACCAATATAAAGTAATGATAACATTTCCACATTTCAATCACAATATATCATAAATATATTGACATAATAGAATCCTTTATCAAAACCATTTTCAATACCAAAATACATAAAAGAGTATATGGTATTTATTTTATTCTAAAAACATTACGACTTGTTGAGGAAGCCAAAGACCAAATAATACTCGCGGTGGCGGAAAAGGTCGTTGTCGTCGCATACGTTAAAAGAAACATTCCTTTTTGTCATTTTATAAAACGCTTCGTAGAAAAAGGTTACTTTTGTATAAAAGTAAAAGTCAAAAGGGGTTTATACACCGTATAAAAGAAAGTTGTGTATAAAATGAAATATGCCTCAATGAAAGGAGATTGAGACGAAGTCCCATACCTCGAGTCCGACTTGACTCGATCGTTGTTTAATGTCCTGAATAATAAACTTGTGTTAATTTCTACTTGATTAAGAACCTTTTTATAGTTCATTATTCCTTTTATATCACTTATTTACATGATATAAACTTTATGTAACCATTTATGTTAATAATGTTTGTTTTGTCGATATTTGGTTCTTAAGTCGAAAGTGGACTTCTTACAATTACATGTTGTTCGTGTGGTCAAAGGTTCTTTATATACAGAATGACATCACTGATTTGGATATCATATATATCATATATATCCATCATATACATGTATTATTAATATTACAAAATCATTTAGAGGTAATAAATGAAATGCACCGTTCATGGAGACGGTAAGCCGTACGTACGCATGAACGCTACTTCCATTTCTATTTCGTATTTTCTGGAATGGAATCATAATGATATAAGAGTATATTATAATTCCAGTATAATAACATATATAATATCATTAACTTTATCCTTTACACATCCCACATATGGTATTAACGAATCAAATCACTTTCAGGGGGCGGCAGTCCGCACTTCCTAAAATGAAGATATCGTGTTTACCCATAATGGAAACAATAATGGTATGCCATAAATGAGACATAAAGAAGATTAAGGAAAGAATAAACATATTATATATCATATATAAAAATAGTGACATCATAATGGCCACCTTTGAAGGTGTTAAATGAGTATTGAACAATCATCGTCTCGGGAGGCAGAATTTCTCCATCCACGGAAACCGTATGTTCTTTAACCATTTGATGTAGTTGTGTGAGAGTGTAGCTCGAATAAATCTTATAAAAACATACTAGTATATTGGATATACTGGTGTTGTTACAAAATAATTAAATAAAAAGAGTTTAGGGGGTTGGAGAAGCAAAAACAACCAATGAACATGAGAGAATGAATTACCTTTAAAAGTGTAACTCCTATTGATTTGTGCCTAAAGGCTTCCTTTGAAATGATTCTACCCAAAGGGAATACTCTAGGATGAGTAGAGGGATGTGGATAGAGTAAATGGGCAGGGTATGTCCGAGCCAAAGGCTTGAGGAGTGTGTCAAATGAGGTAGAGGTGGGGGCCTTTTGTAAGAGGAGAGGAGGGGCACTTTTGGAAAGTAAAGAAATATTACTTTATTTGAAAATGAGTATCAGATTTAAAAGGTCCCACATTGATATAATTAGAGGATAAGGTGATAAGGGTTCTAAATCCACTCATCCAATTGGTTTTGGCCATGTTTAGGTTTTAGATTTTACATTAACATTCCATTTTATTTAAATCGTTAAATAATGAGGTCATCGCTGCATCATCATAATGTCATAAATAATTTAATATATATAATGTCTAAAATTTTTAAAAAAACTACTATGAAGTGGAAAATCTTTCTATCTTTCCAATGACTATTTATAATCAAAAATCTGATCGTTATAACCCCATGTAAAAATTGTTTTCGTAAAACATGTCATGTGTGTGTCATTTTTACTTTAACATTAAATAAAAAGTTATTTATGTCATTTCCCAACCAAAGTGGCTCCATGGGGTCCCCAAGTTGACCCATGGCGTTTCGTGGTCGGCCATGACACAACCAATGAGGGTAGGACATGTTTCAAGCTCATTTTATATTATTAAAGCATTATTTTTACCTTAAACTACACTAATTACCACTAATCGCGATTAAAAACATAATAAGTTACTATTCACCAAAAAATTATTATAATCTCATTGAACCACATTTTACGTCTTAATGATAACCATTTATGTCAGATTTTTGAAATTCAATACACAATGATGGCAAAATTTCATTTAAACGGAAAATCAGTTTTTATAAGTACCACTTAGTGGTTTCACTATTCATCAAAAGTTGAAGTTTTTCAGAAAATTACCAAAAATTCACCCTAAGCTATATTTGATATTACAAATTACAAAATGAAGTCTATTTTACAAAATTCAAAACATATAAGTCACATTAATTAATTTAATAATTAATTCCCGCTGTCAGTGCAAATAGCGTGTTTTTATGAAACAATAAGTATCAAAAGATTGACACCAGTTTAAGTCCAATTTCAAAGTGAAATTGATTCCAATGACCACCATTGTAATAAATGGTAAAAATATATTCCAATTACACCTTAAGACCAATTAAAAAGATAATAAAATCATATAAATTAATTAGATTAAGAAGCAGTTTTGATGTAAAATGCAGTATTTTTCACTATTCATTAAAAAATGAACATTATCAGAAAAATACCAAAAATTTACACAAAGTAAATTTTTATGTCCCAATCCTAAAGAATAAGTTTATTTTGACAAAAATACCTTATAAAATTTTCAAAATATAGATTTAAAAATGGTTTTCCATCAAAAGGCAATAAAACAATCTTTTAAAAATCTTAGTGTATTCCATGCTTAAGATTGGATTTATTTTCATTTTAAGCCTCTAAAACACTATCTAATTAATTAATAGACATAGATAAAAATATATATTATTCATTACTTACTTGGGATGTTACATCGTTCCCCCCTTTAGAAAATTGCGTCCCCGCAATTTATTTACTTATCAAATAAATGGGGGTACTTATCCCTCATTGCATTTTCAGATTCCCGTGTTGCCTCTTCAATCATGTGGTTTTTCCACAAAACCTTTACCTGGTGAATCACCTTATTTCTTAACACTTGCTCCCTGTGGTCAAGAATCTGGACCGGCTGTTCCTCATAAGATAGGTTCTCTTCCAGCTGAACTAACTCTGGACTCAAAACATGAGATGGATCTGGCATATACTTTCTCAACATCAAAACATGAAAAACATTGTGTACCTGAGATAAACTCGGAAGTAAAGCCACCCGGTATGCAAATGATCCAACTCTCTCCAGAATTTCATATGGTCCAATGAACCTTGGACTCAGCTTTCCTTTCTTACCAAATCGCATCACACTTTTCCATGGTGATACTTTGAGAAAAACATGATCACCTACTTCAAAAGTTAGATCCTTCCTCCTGTTGTCTGCATAACTCTTTTGTCTACTCTGAGCTGTTCTTATGTGCTTCTGAATCAGCTGAACTTGTTCTGCCATCTCTTCTACCAATTCTGGTCCCATCAACTTCCTTTCACCCACTTCATCCCAGAATGCTGGAGTTCGACACCGCTTCCCATATAATGCCTGAAATGGTGCCATCTGTATACTGGAATGAAAACTGTTATTATATGAAAATTCAACCAAAGAAAGATGTTGGTCCCAAATTCCCTGATAATCTATCGAACAAGCTCGTAGCATATCCTCCAAGGTCTGAATTGTTCGTTCTGACCTCCCATCTGATTGAGGATGAAAATATGTACTAAAATTTAATTCAGTACCCAACGACTTCTGAAGGCCTTTCCAAAAGTTAGATGTGAACCTGGGATCACGATCAGATACAATGGAGGGGGAACTCCATGTAACCTGACTATCTCTTTATGATACAAACAGGAAAGTTTATCTAGGGAAATATTATCTTGTATAGCAAGGAAATGAGCAGATTTAGTCAAGTGATCAACAATAACCCAGATTTCATTATTATCTTGAGATGTCCTCGGTAATCCCACAACAAAGTCCATGGATATGTTTTCCCATTTCCACTCTGGAACTGGTAAAGGCTGAATCATCCCTTTAGGGAACTGCTGCTGTGCTTTAACCTGCTGACAAGTCAAACACTTCATAGTAAAATCAAAAATATCTCTTTTCATTCCATCCCACCAGTAATACTCCCACATATCTCCGTACATCTTAGTACTGCCAGGATTAACTGAAAACGGGGAACTATGAGCCTCACATAACAACTCATTCTTCATCTGTGAATCACAAGGCACACATAATCTCTTCACAAACCTAAAAACACAATCATTATCAATGTTGAATTCAGGAAACTTACCTTTCTGAACCAGCTCTACCTTTTTCTACAACTCACTGTCTCGCTTCTGTGCTTGCTTGATTCTGTCTGATAGAGAAGATTTCACTGAGACCTGAAACAAAACAGAATAACATCCTGTACCAACAACTTCTATGCCAAAGTTCATCAAATCCTTAACGAAAGGATCACGTTCCAAACGCAACATTGCTAATGAAGCATTACTTTTTCGACTCAAAGCATCAGCCACATTATTTGCTTTTCCCGGATGGTAATGAATTGTACAATCATAATCCTTGATTAATTCCAGCCATCTCCTCTGTCTCATGTTCAATTCATTCTGAGTGAATATATACTTTAAACTTTTGTGATCAGTATATTTTTCACACTTTACTCCATACAAATGATGCCTCCAAATTTTTAAAGCAAAGACAACATCAGCTAATTCCAAATCATGTGTAGGGTAATTTACCTCATTAGTTTTCAACTGTCGTGAAGCATAAGCAATTACCTGATCATTATGCATAAGGACACAGCCAAGTCCCTTCAACGAAGCATTACTGTATATAACAAACTCACCATTCCCGGAAGGAAGTGCCAAAATCGGAGCATTCAACAATCTTCTTTTCAACTCTTGAAAACAATCATCACATTCTTTTGTCCAGATGAACTTAACACCCTTACGAGTTAGCTTAGTCATTGGACTAGATAACCGTGAAAAATTTTCAACAAACCTTCGGTAGTGACCTGCCAAACCAAGAAAACTACGGATCTCGGTTACATTTGTGGGTCTTGGCCATTCTTCAACAACTTTTGTTTTAGTAGGATCAACAGTTATGCCATCTTTTGAAACAATGTGACCCAGGAATGAAATTTGTTGTAACCAAAACTCACACTTGCTGAATTTTCCATATAGTTTATTTTCTTTTATGGTTTGCAAGATAACCCTTAAATGACTTTCATGATCCTATTTACTTTTAGAAAACACCAAAATATCATCGATGAAAACAACCACAAACTTATCCAAGAACTCATGGAAAATTCTATTCATAAGGTCCATGAATACAATAGGTTCATTGGTTATCCCAAATGGCATAACTAAAAATTCATAATGGCCATATCTAGTACGGAACGCAGTTTTCGGAACATCTGCTTCTTTTACTTTCAACTGATGGTACCCCGACCTCAAGTAAATCTTCAAAAAATACTGAGCTCCCTGGAGCTGATCAAACAAATCATCTATATGAGGCAAAGGATACTTGTTCTTAACATTAATATTATTCAAGGCTCTATAATCAATGCAAAGTCTCATTGATCCATCTTTCTTTTTAACAAACAAGACAGGAGCACCCCATGGTGATGTGCTAGGTCGAATGAAACCTTTATCTAATAACCCATGCAATTGTTTCATTAACTCTAAAAGTTCAACTTGAGCCATTCGATAAGGTGGTTTTGAAATTGGCTTAGAATCAGGAACTAAGTCAACAGCAAATTCAACTTCCTTATCATGAATAATACCAGGCAACTCATCAGGAAAAACATCAAGATACTCATTTACCACTGGCACATCATTAATCTAAACAGTTCCTTTATTTTCAAAAATATGTGCAAGGTAACATTCATTTCCATATTTTACTAGTTTCTCAACTTCCTGATATGTTATCAAAATCAAAGGTTCATTCTTGTACACAAACTGAAAATCGTTCTGAAAAGAAACAATTTTAGCTCTACAGTCAATCTTAGCATGATAAACAGAAATCCAATCAATGCCCAAAATAACATCAAACTCTACTAGAGGAAAAAAATAAGGTTTGGTGGAAGATTCTTTCCACACACAAGGATAGGAAGGTTCTTATAATTCCTTTTTGTCTCAACGTTCCCTCCGGGTGTTTTTACCATAAGTTCAGGATTCATATCTTGATATGGAATTTCTAATTTACTAGAAAACTTCTCAGAAATGAAATAGTGTGTAGACCCTGAATCAAACAACACATTGGCATAATATGAACAAACAAACAGTGTACCTGATACCACTTCATTCGATGGCCCAACATCTGCTGAAGTTTTGCAAAGGATTTCACCACCCCTTTCTGCTTGTAGTCTGGCTGCATTCCCCCAGTTGAGTTCTTCGTTGAACACTCGTTTTCATAATGACCCATTTAGTTACACTTAAAACATCTTACCATTGGCTTTTCATTGCCTGCTTGATCATCTTCCTTACTGTTACGAGCAATATGACCAGACTTACCACACCGAAAGTACTTACCAGACTTGGATAAACATTCTCCAGGATTCATTTTACCACACTTCTCACAGGATGGATATTTGTTTTTCTTACCTCCTTGCTTCTTTGATGAATTATTCCCCTTTGCCTGCCAACTAGACCTCTTATTCTGTTGTTTATCATAGAACACCTGATCATCGGAAAACTCCATTTCCACCTTCTCCGCACATCGAACAAGTTTTTCATAACAATTGAACATATGAAAAGCTAAAGCCCCTTCGATAATTTGGCTTTATCCCTAAGTAAAAACGGTTTATTTTACTATCAAGATCTCGTATGAAGTTTGGAGAATACCTTTCCATTCGAGTGAACTTCGCTTCATAAGCTGCCACTGAATCATCCTCCTGCCTCAATTCTAGGAACTGTTTTTCCATCCTAAGATGAACCACCTTAGGAAAATATTTCTCAAGAAACATACCTTTGAATTCTTCCCAGTGAAGATCCTCAATCTCATCACTATCTCTGATATTTTTCACCGTCGACCACCACTGATCAGCTTTACCTTCAAAACGGTAAACAGCAAGACTATCCTATTGATGTTCTGAACACCCCATGACATCAAAAAATCTTCTCCAGTGCTTTAATCCACCCTTCAGCTTGCACAGGGTCAGATGATCCTCTAAATGATGGGGGATGTTGCCTCATGAAATGTTCCACCGCTGACATGTTCCTATGAGGTTGATCTGGCTGATCTTGTGCATGGATACCACCACCATTTATAGCCTGAGTTAACTGTGCCATCACTGCAACAAACTGTTCAGTTCCGATTCCGACCATCTCAGGTTGCTGATTTGGAAGGTTGTCTTCCTCCTGATGTCGTCCCAACATAGATGCTTTGTTTCCTCTGCGGAAAACCATTCTGAACATAGAAATATCTTAGGCGAAGAAACATGGTAATCTGTAAATGCTATATCATTTCAATCATATTATAATGTAACACTTTTCTAACTCATAAAGTTGTCTAAACCGACCTTTGATACCAACTATAAGGCCTCGGCCTTAAACCTTAATTAATATTGAATTAAATGAATAATTCACATTGGGTATCTTTTCAGGTTTAGAGTTTTAGAGAATTAGAACATAACTATTACATCTCAAAAGATTACAAAGTAGACACTTCTACTAAGTTTCCATAATAAAAAAAACTCTTAAAACTAAACATGTCTAGTTCCATGTTTTATATAGCATGACATTCCCTTGATCCCATCCTTGACCTTATTCCACATTAAGTCCTGTGAAAAACATTTCAAAAAAACCTGGGGTGAGCATAAAAAGCTCAGTATGGGATACACAAAAAAATGGAAACTGTTAGTTTTTCAAACATCAAGTAAACCATGTATACTCTATCAAAGTAATACCTTCACATTCATGTAGTAGTAAAAACTCTTCACTGAATAAAGTATCATTACATACCTTTTTGTAACCAAAGTATTACCATAAAACCCATAAAAAGAACACATAACATATATAAAGGTAACTTGGGACATAAACATACTTAAGTGGAATAACCATACGGTCGACTTCCACACTTATCACTTAATGGAATAACCATACGGCCAATTTACATACATGCTTAATGGAATAGCCACATGGCCGACTTCCATACCCAATGAATTGGATGTTATAACGTAACCACCCGTCCTGTTATTCATGGCCCCACCCGTCATATGGTTTATAACATAACCACCCGTTAAGATGTCCAAGTACCAATATAAAATCATAAAACATAAAACCAATATAAAGGAATGATAACATTTCCACATTTCAATCACAATATATCATAAATATATTGATATAATAGAATCCGTTATCAATACCATTTTCAATACCAAAATACATAAAATAGTATACGGTATTTATTTTATTCTAAAAACATTACGGCTTGTTGAGGAAGCCAAAGACCAAATAATACTCGCGGTGGCGGAAAAGGTCGTTGTCGCCGCGTACGTTAAAAGAAACATTCCTTTTTGTCGTTTTGTAAAACGCTTCGTAGAAAAAGGTTCCTTTTGTATAAAAGTAAAAGTCAAAATGGGTTTATACACCATATACTTTAAAGTTGTGTATAAAACGAAATATGCCTCAATGAAAGGAGATTGAGACGAAGTCCCTTACCTCGGGTCCGACTTGACTCGATTGTTCTTTAATGTCCAGAATAATAAACTTGAGTTAATTTCTACTTGATTAAGAACCTTTTTATAGTTCATTATTTCTTTTATATCACTTATTTCCATGTTATAAACCTTATGTAACCATTTAAGTTAATAATGTTTGTTTTGTCAATATTTGGTTCTTAAGTCGAAAGTGGACTTCTTACAATTACATGTTGTTCGTGTGGTCAAAGGTTCTTTATATACAGAATTAAATTAATGATTTGGATATCATATATATCATATATATCCATCATATAAATGTATTTATAATATTACATATTCATTTAGAGGTAATAAATGAAATGCACCGTTCATGGAGATGGTAAGCCGTACGTACACATGAACGCTACTTCCATTTCTATTTCGTATTTTCTGGAATGGAATCATAATGATATAAGAGTATATTATAATTTAAGTATAATAACATATATAATATCATTAACTTTATCCTTTACACAACCCACATATGGTATTAACGAATCAAATCACTTTCAGGGGGCGGTAGTCCGCACTTCCTAAAATGAAGATATCGTGTTTACCCATAATGGAATCAATAATGGTATGCCATAATTGAAAAATACAGAAGCTTAAGGAAATAATAAACATATTATATATCATATATAAAAATAGTGACATCATAATGGCCACCTTTGAAGGTGTTAAATGAGTATTGAACAATCAACGTTTCGGGAGGCAGAATTTCGCCATCCACGGAAACCGTATGTTCTTTAACCATATGATGTAGTTGTGTGAGAGTTTAGCTCGAATAAATCTTATAACAACATCCTATTATATTTAAGATACTGTTGTTGTTACAAAAGAAGTAAATAAAAAGAGTTTAGTGGGTTGGAGAAGCAAAAAACACAAATGAACATGAGAGAATGAATTACCTTTAAAAGTGTAACTCCTTTTGATTTGAGCCTAAAGGCTTCCTTTGAAAGGATTATTCCCAAAGGGAATCCTCTAGGATGAGTATAGGGATGTGTAGAGAGTAAATGGGTAGGGGATGTCCGAGCCAAAGGCTTGAGGAGTGTGTGAAATGAGGTAGAGGTGGGGGCCTTTTATAAAAGGAGAGGAGGGGCACTTTTGGAAATTAAAGAAATATTACTTTATTTGAAAATGATTTTCGGATTTAAAAGGTCCCACATTGATATAAATCAAGGATAAGGTGATAAGGGTTCGAAATCCACTCATACAATTGGTTTTGTCCATGTGTAGGTTTTAGATTTTACATTAACTTTCCATTTTATTTAAATCATCAAATAATGAGGTCATCGGTGCATCATCATAATGTCATAAATAATTTAATTTATATAATGTCTAAAAATTATATAAAAAATTCTATGAAGTATTAAATCTTTTTATCTTTCAAATTACTATTTATAATAAAAAATCAGATCTTTATAACCCCATGTAAAAATTGTTTTCGTAAAACATCTCATGCCTGTGTCATTTTTACTTTAACATTAAATAAATAGTTATTTATGTCATTTCCCAACCAATGTGGCTCCATTGGGACCCCAAGTTGACCCATGGATTTTATTGGTCGGCCATGACACAAAAAATGAGGGTAGGACATGTGTCAAGCTCATTTTATATTATTAAAGCATTATTTTTAACTTAAACTACACTAATTACCACTAATCACGATTAAAAACATAATAAGTTACTATTCAACAAAAAATTATTATATTCTCATTGAACCACATTTTACTTCTTAATTAAAACCATGTATGCCAGATTTTCGAAATTAAAAACACAATGATGGCAAAATTTCATTTAAACGGAAAATCAGTTTTTATAAGTACCACTTAGTGGTTTCACTATTCTTCAAAAATTGAAGTTTTTAAAAAAATTACAAAAAATTCACCCTAAGCTATATTTGATATTCCGAATTCAAAAATGAAGTCTATTTTACAAAATTAAAAACATATATGTCACATTAATTAATTTAATAATTAATTTTTGTTGTCAGAGCAAATAGCGTGTTTTTATGAAACAATAAGTATCAAAAGATTGACACCAGTTTAAGTCCAATTTCAAAGTGAAATTGATTCCAATGACCACCATTGGAATAAATGGTAAACATATATTCAGATTAAACATTAAGACCAATTCAAAAGATAATCTAATCATATAAATAAATTATATTAAGAAGCAGTTTTGATGTAAAATGCAGTATTTTTCCCTATTCATTAAAAAATGAACATTGTCCGAAAAATACCAAAAATTCACACAAAGTAAATTTTGATGTCCCAATCCTAAATAATAAGTTTATTTTGACAAACATAGATTATAAAATTGTAAAAATATATATTTAAAAATGGGTTTCCTTCAAAAGGCAGTAAAACAATCTTTTAAAAATATTAGTGTATTCCATGCTTAATATTGGATTTATTTTCATTTTAAGCCTCTAAAACACTATCTAATTCATTAATAGACATAGATTAAAATATCTATTATTCATTACTTACTTGGTATGTTACACATATAGTGAGCAAAAATCACAATACTTATTGGGAAATGGTGAATAATGGACACTAAAAGTTCACAGTGCCCATCAATTAATCCATGAGATCCCACCAGAGCCCATAATACCTTATTTGTTTCACTACATGTTCCATGGGTTGATCATGTGTCGGTATATACCCATTAATAGTTTACTGATTTCTAATTTGGTTGAGAGATGAAGGATAGAGACACATAAATTTTATATGCCTCAGGGGGAGATGGCGTTTACATTATATGATGTATCTATATTATTTGGTTTTCTTATGAATGAAGATGTTAGTATAGGTTTGATGATATCTTTATGAGATTAAATTTTACATAGATATTTGGACATACTGTTACCAGACACACTACAGAACCTTAGAGAAGTTAGGTTATGGATGACCAGAATAGTCACTGATTTCATCCCCATTGATCCAGATGTGGATAAGGTGGCACTTTAGGGTTATCTAGGAGAATATATTTTTGCGATTGATTGTTGGAATATTATATTAGATCATTATGGATCATATGTTAATCTGATGCGCTTACATCTACATAAATATGTGGATCGTACTGGGTGGTATCATTTGGTTTCAGTGTGTCTTCCACATTTTTATGGAGAGTTGTGTTGGGAATCTTGGATGAAGGAAAGAGAGATAGGGGTTGTTATTTTTTATTATAGATGTTGGAATGGATATAATTACCTAAACAAGTACCTTGGTTTGTCTCTAAATTACCTTTTTGATGATGAATATATGGGACCATTTTCTAGTAGGTTATTCAAAATTTTAAAACATAATTTTCGTAGAATATCATATTCTACTTATATAATTTATGAAATTTTGTTACTTGAAATTCATAGGTAGAACAACTCAGAGAAATATTTATATAGAACTTCACATTCAAATTCATATTATTATCATATTTTTGAATTATTTTCCATTGATATGTCATTCAAGAATCATTGTTGATATGTCTTATTTACTATGAGTAATAATTGATCAAATTTATTTCCCTATGTTGATTAATTTGACGCCATGTGTAGGTGGGCTTCTAGAATATCTTTTAGATTTTCGTAATATGTGATGCATAATCCTACTGACGAGGTTCCATTGATCAATTTTCATATTGTTGAGTGGCACCAATATGATAGGATCATATGATAGTTTAGATACTAACACCATATTTTGGTTCCACATAGGTAGATTATAGTGGTGCATTCTATTCGACTTATAGGATAAAAGGATGGAGATTATCACATTATAGACAAACTATACATGTTCATGTGGAATTAATGTGAACAATATTGTGTCATTTGATATTCTAGAGGACATCTTCATCATGACCCCCACACTAAGTTCATGATATGATATAAATGATTAAAAAAATGATTTAACACTTGGCTTGGCAGGTCATATTATACCTTGGTAATTTAATTATATCTCACTTATTGATTATTTATTATTTATTATTTATTTTGTTTTTTAATTTTTTCTGTTCATTATGATGGGATCGATCAATTCCATGATATGATCACACCTGAGACATGAGATGTATTTAGTAATGATGAGTGGAGATTATCACATGATTCGATGATAGGTGTGTTGCACAGTGTAGAAAGCATCACTGTAATGTCAGAGTGTGGTCCATACTCTCAAACCATTCCACATCATGCCTTTCTCAATATATCATGCATATATGATAACTGACCATCATTCCAATGTCATTCATGCCATTCCACTTATTAGACGGCTCCAGATACCACTACAATGCCACCAACTAGACTATATTCAATATTCATGGATCCTTCTGATACATTGCCTATGCACCCTTCTTTAGAGTCTCCCCCACTACACACTCACTGAACATTACTTCCTCATCATACATGGAATAATTCAAGACATTCCCCACATACTCTTATCTACAGAGGGGCTCTATTTACACCATTGAGTATGATATTGAAACCCCCATGTAATCTGAAGCTCTTGTAGTGCCACATTCCATGTATTGGGGTACTAGTAGGGGGATTCCACTCAGTTTTTTTCCTTTAATGGATAAAACTGTCTTAAAATTTTCTAGAAAGAACATTAGTGGATGAGATATTGTTTTATGTTATGCTACTAGACACAAAACTAATGACATCACACCTAGAAATGTAGTTTATTACATCACACCTACACATGTAGCTGAGCACACTCCAAAATATGTCATGTGGACTACTCGATATGAGCAAACATTTAGAGAAATGAGGTGTGGGATTGGAGGATATTAACATAATCATAGCCTGTAATGATGCATTATATTTACATTTCATTTACCACAAAATTTTAATTATGAATAATAATATATAATATTTAATAATTATTGGTGTTATATATATATATAAAATAAATATATTGACTAATATTTTCTATGAATTTAGTTTCTTCAAGAACATCAACTTTCATATTGATGCAGTTTCTGCTCAAAGGAATGAAACATAATTCTAATACAAATATAATAATATTTTACATCAATTGGAAATCATATTTTTTTGTTTTAACAGTCAAACACACATTGAAGCATTTTAAAATACCGAAAGTATTTTTTTGGTTGTCATGGAAAAATGGATACTCAGTATGATTCACCATGGGTTCATATAATTTTAAAATTAATATATGATTGTTCTCATGTGATTTTATAGTAATATGAGTTCATTTGGCCAACTATTCCTCCAAGGATGACATTTTTTATAGCATGAATTTTTTAAAACCTCATAATTTAGCCTATTCTAGTATATCTTACATCATTTTTATTTGATGTCTACTCTTACATTTAAAAAGTAATTCTGAAAGAGCTATCATAACATTTCTCATCTATTAAATATTTTTCTATTGTTTTAACCATAAAAATATCATATTAGTGTCTTAAATTATTGGATCTACTTTCTCAATCATGTAACGCCCCGAACCTAGTTACCTAGAGTCGGTGCATTATTACATAACATTGGAATGATCACAAGAAAGATCAAATATTGAAAGACAGATTAGTTTAGTAGCATTGGAAACACTAGATATATTCATAAAGATTTACATTACATCATAAAATGAAAACTGCAACAATATAGTCTCCATAGTCCACACTCTTATCCCCTCATACTATCCCTGAAGGTTATTCATAAATTACTTCTTCACATCCTAGGATAAAAACATAGAAAAGGGGTGAGCTCAAATTCCCAGTAAGGATAACAATATAGTGGAAACTTTCATAAATAATAATAAACATTGAAGGAAATGTATAACTAAAACAAAAGCCTTTTAAACTTGAACATCAACATAGTATGGAATAAATAAAATGAAATAATTTCATTTACTTATTCACATGGATATTATACTAATCGAATAATCACATGCAATATCAATAACCACTTTCATAATGATGGAATGCATAATGACAGACTATCATGACCACATATCCAAGGCCTCGTGCCAAGAATACAAATAAGAGTTTTTCAAGGCCTTGTGCCAAGAAACTAGTTTGTCTCATGAGACCTACCGATGCATCGAGGAGCTATAGTGGGCTCCACCCATCACTTACTAAGTCTAATGCATTACTCATATGAAAAGTTTTAAAAATAACATAAACATTCGTATTAAAACTAGCATATGAAATGTCAATACTTTATCCACAAATCATGAATGGTATAAAAATAGCACGTCCACATTCAAACGTAACTAATTCGATACAATATAGAAGATTTTATTGAATCATATTAACCTAAATAGAGAGTGATGAAGGATAGATGAAAATAATCATCAAAACTATTAGAGAGAAATATACCATCTTTTCTTGAAATCATTTAAAATACGCAATATTTGTCAAGAAGTAATTTAAAAACATATTTTTGAATCAAAGTGTCCCATACCACTTTGAAACTTTTAAAAGTAATTTTAATTTTAAAACCATAATGTCCATATAAATAAATCCTTAAAACCATTTTTAAAACATGGACATTAATGAAAAAGATTTAGAAGAATAAAGCATCAAAGAATTTAACAATGATACTTTAGTTAGAGTTTCAAACCAAAGGAGAGACACTTGAATACAAATAATTGAGGTAATAATAGTCTTTTTAATATCATGAGAATAAAGGGATTCATGATATACTTTGTCAAAGTACATTATATACACCATATAAAAGTGATTTGGTGTATAACAATGAAGAAGTCTCAATGGAATGTATATTGAGATGAAATCACTCATAAAGGCTGTATCCTTAGGTTAAGGATAAATTGACGATATAGTTATGTGTGAAAAATATAAATACACTAAATATGATTGAATATTCAGTGTAAAACAATCAAAAGACATTCACACATAATCTTGTAAAAACAACACCAATGAATAGGATGTTTAACTCAACCATGGAGAATGAGTTAAATTTACTCATATCAAATTCATATCGATGTCTTGAGAAATTATCAATGGAGTGATTATGCGTATCAAAACTATATCCACAGAAAAGGGGAGTTGAAATTATTAAATATTCAAATGAATAGTGATTCCCCACATAATCTAGGAGTAAAATAATCAATGAAGTTTGCGTAAAGCCGAATAAATGGGAATTGAAGTTTGAAATTCCCTTATCGATTTGGTAACTTACGAAACATACACCCATGAAAGAAGGATAATACAATTATGATGTAAATATCACAAATAACAGTAAATTACAAAATAAATACAATCATGGGTAGTACACACCCCACATGCAATAAATAAGGGGTGAACAATGGAATTCTCACGGAATTAAAAGTGAGATAAGAAACCCCATACCTTCTACTTTTTCCTTGGTCGACGGTAGGTTAACCTCCTTTATAATGGTGAAATAGTTTTTATTGAATTATACAAGAATAATTTACATTAATATGATTTCATATATGTTCTTTTAACATTTATTTGTTAATAATATCTTAGTATTATCGTTGTTTCTGGTGTTAAATTACTCGTTTTCTTTTATATGTTTTGTTACGTAAGACATGTTTGTCATGGATAAGTTGTATCTTATTCATATCTAGAATGATATCAAGTCCTTAAACATTATTTTTAAATAATCAAATGATAAATATACTTGAATGGATACGACGGAGAATGAATGTCATCACGTTCGTGGAGACAGTAGTCCGTACGTACGCACGAGCGACAATATCATTTTTTTGTTATTAAAATAATATATAATTGGATGATATATCACATATAAAGAATAATTATCATGTTATATTTATTATTTACATGAGCTACACATCATTATTATACCCATAATAATTTATTGAATAACAATTACACCACAACGTGGAGACGGTAAGCCGTAAGTACGTACGTATGGTGACATGTTATTCAAAGGATGGATAGAAGACTGAATGTGGTTGTACCATATTTATAATAACATCAAAGTATATATAAGATACTGTAATTTTTATTTTAGAATGGTAATAACAAAGAAGGAAGAAGTGTAAGAAGAAAGGAACTTGAAAAATGGTGGTGGAAACATTACCTCTTCTTCGGGTTCTTCCATTTGATTTGATCAAAAGGTCTCCTTATGTTGGCTTTATGACTAAAGGAATGCCTCTAGGATGATGTGAGGGTATTTGAGAGAGTATTTGGGCAGGGTTTGTAAGAACCAAAAGGTTTTAAAGGTGTGAATTAATTAGAAGGGGGAGTGCCCTTTTATAAGAGGGGTGAGGGGCACCTTTGGAAAAGCTAGAAATATTATTTTATAATAAATTCATATTTGGTTTCTAATGGCTCCAAAGTGTATTATTTAAAGGTTAATGAGGGTATGGGTTAAAAACCACTCAACCAATAGAATTTAGACAGGTTTGGGTTACTATATTAACATTATCATTAAGTATTAACTCTTAGTTAATTAGTTTCACTTATACAATGTCTCTTTGTATTTTTATATTATATGGTTATTAAACATACTATATACATCCCAGATACCCCCCAAGTGGTCCAGAAATGATACAACTATCATGATATAAGTCACTTGTCCGATCCTTAGATTTTTAGGAATTTAATATCAATTAGTAATATAATATTTGTTCAAAAACTCTTTTATGTCAATTGTGACACTATTCAATAATTGATTTTTGTAAAAATCATAAACGAATTATAACTTCTATAAAAGTTCATTAAATCATTCCTAACATGTCATATTAACCTAGAAAATTATATTTATTTATAAAAAGTTTTAAATTACACTTATTTGGATATTTATAATATCAATTATTATAATTTTCCATTAATGTGGTAATTACTCTATCACCATTGTGTCATAAATAAAATAAATTATAGAATGTATAAAAAATTATAAATAAAATACCATTATGTAGGAAATATTATTATCTTTATAATTAATATTTATAATCGAAAATCCAACATATATTACCCGATGTAAAAAATGTTTTGCTAAATGTTATATGCCTGTGTCATTTTTGTATTTATTTTAACTTGATTAATATAAAGTGTCATTATCACTTACAAGTGGCTCTATGGGGTCCCAAAATCGACCCAAAGATGCCCATGGTCGTACATGTATCAACCAATAAGGTTAAGACATGTTTTAGGGTAATTTTGTATTATTATAATATTATTTTTAACCCTTATTTACCGGATTTACCCTTTAACCATGGTAAATAAAATATTTACCGAAATAATTATTCAAAATGTATAAAAATAAAAGTTACCTATTTACACAATTTGAACATCTTTATTCCAAATATGGAATCCCTTTTTCCATATTCAAAACATAGCAGTGGCAGAAATTAATTTAAAATTAATTCCCGCTGTCAAAACAAAAAGCGTGTTTTTAAGATTTAATAACTATCAAAAGATTGACACTTTTTTATGTCCGGTATAATTGTAAAATTATGTCAAATGACCAACATTGTATTAAATGGTACCAATATATTCTAAATTTACTTTAAAACCACTCAAATTCATAATTTATCAATATTAATTATTTTGGTTAAAAAAGTTGTTTTTAATTAAAAATTAGTAATTGTCACTATTCATCAAAATATGAAAGTTATCCGAAAAGTACCAAAATATCACCCTTGGATAATTTCGATATTCCGAATCCAAAAATGAAGTCCATTTTGAGATATATATTTTACAAAATTCCAAAAAAGTTGATATTACTATTCATAACGGCTACTTTGATTGGTCGAGGTGTGTTAGAACTCGAAGTTGTGTACAACACACGCTATTGTATTAATCAAAGAGAAGCGTACCATGGAAGCTTGGGGTGTTACATTCTACCCTTCTTCAATAAATTGAATCCTCAGATTTTTTTTAAAATTAGGCTTGAGAATATAATGGAATGTCCCACATCGGAAAACGAGTCAATAAAATTATAACTTTAAAAGAAAGGAAGAGATGTATAAAGGTCACCCAAGATAACCCATACTAGGATTCCATGTAGGAAAACATGGATATGGACGATAAACTATGTTTTATGTTCTGATGGAGAGGGATAGAAAATATGATCAGTAGAAAGTTAACAATAAGAAAATCACAAACATGTGTTGGAAAAAATGGTCATCAGTCTCCCAGTAGGAAAAGTAAATGGAAAACATTTTTTGTTTTAAGTAAAATTACATAAGGATGAGGAATTCATTTCTGATATTGACGAAGAACATAAAGTGATATACTTACTTTTTAAGTAGTGTTTCATTCTTTATTAAATTTTTACCACTAACACACGTTTTATGAACAATGAGTATTCAAGAAGAGTTGGTCACAATGGAAGAGCTAGAATAAACCTATATAGAAATACATGATCCACGCAAGATAAATTATATATTTACCATGTCTTTAGAGATTAATAAAAACCAAAATGGTTAGTATAATATCTTATGATCCCCCAAATGGATATTCCATTAGAGAAAAAAAATACTAATCTTAATTTCTATAATTAAACCATCAACACCCCAAAGTTAAATAAATATCATTCAATAATTAATTGTCCTTAAAATACTTCAATATAATCCAAACCAATATTGAAACCCAAAACTTATAAGAATGTATTCTTCCACTTTAAATTGTATCTCCAAATGACATTAATTACTCTTAAGGTCACATACTTCAATGTAATTAACCTAATCATTTCCAAAATAACCAAAATCACTATAAATACAAAATAAAAACATATATAAATATCCACCACTACTCCTCAAATGAAATCCCATAATATTCTATTTTCCTTGGGCATATAGTGTTCACAACAAAGCAAACAACTTCCAAAATAACATTTATCACTTAATCACCAAATCTTTTTCCTATACTATGTTTATTCATTTCATAAGACATAAGACCCCAAATCAATTTATTATTGATAAATAAAATCATTTAACTAAAAATAATAGTCACACTAACTAGGGACTTCACGTAGTATAGTGGTAGGCGATAAATCCTAATCTCACTTTGGTTGTGGGTTCGATTCCCACAGCTTTGTCCGACGCGACGGTTTGTCACACGGTCTGCGTGTTGTCCTTTTTCAAAAACTATATTTTATGACATTACAAAAATGAGATAAATTCCTCAAAATAACCATAACATGATTTATTCACAAATCTTATCCCATACATCACATTTTCATCCCAAATTATAATAACATTTAATTTCCTCAAACTCAACGATCATATAAAACCAAATAGTTATTTATAACTATATCCACAAGATAAAAGATAATTCTTCCTCAAATATCATTCTCACATGGAAAAATGCAGGGTTAAAAATAAAAGGGAAAATTATTCCAAAGTAAACCCATCAACATGTAGCACTAATACTTTTTAAAAATTTCTCCAACCATTTATTTCCACATAGCTTCTTCTTTGACCAAGAAAATATCCTATAGAATAGGGCATTAACTCGGGTAGTGGCCAGGTCCCCTACATTTACGGAAAAATACTGTAAATGGATTCATGGGACCATTATTATCTTCTTCAATAGTACTCTTCATTTTTCTTCGGCAATTCTTCACATTATGTCCTTCCTTCCCACTCGTAAAGAATTTCTTTTTCCCATTGAGACACTTTCTTGGGTGTCTCCTTCCACATTTCCTGCATGATGGAAATTGAGTATTTCTTTCTCCATGGTCTCCACTACTGGAGCTCTTATCATTCATCACCTTTCTCATATTTTTTGAGTCCGGTAATTGGTTAATATATATATTATTGATCATATTTTTGGAAAATTGATTTGGCATAAACACGATATATTTTACGCCAATCCAAATTCCATTTTGTTGCTCATTTCCACCACCATTCCCACCTTGTACATCATTCTCAAAGTCCCTATGAATTCTTTGGAATCCAGCCATTGACTAAAACCAAAAATCATTGTGTGAGTAACAGTAGTCGTAATATCATTTAGAGATTAAAATGTCATCATATTATCAATTTGAAACACATTAGGATTAACCAAGGTCATTTAATCTCATCTTATATATAATACTTCAAATCGGTTTGTAAAAAAATGTAAATTATCATAAGCATATCCCCCGGGAGTGTTGTAACCAAGAGTGCAACAAGTCCCGTTGTCGTGCACCAGTTCCCTTTCGAGTCTAGCTCAAAGCGGTGTTTTTGGGTTTTACCCCTAGGTACATTAGTGCCAGACCCGCCTCTACCTGCTCGTATCTAGATAGGGATGTATTGCTCGGAAAACTCACAAAATCTCTAAAATTCCAAAATTTTAGGAAGTTCTTCTATACTAATCCTCAAAGTTCATCTTAGGTCTACGTGCTCTAATCAATGTTTATCTGAATCTAGCTTCCAATGTTTGTCTTAAACTTCCTATGATATCAACTGTAATGCCCTGACCCCAGTTTCCTAGAGTCGGTGCATTATTACATAACATTGGCATGATCACAAGAAAGAACAAATCTCGAAAGACCGATTAGTTTAGTAGCCTTGGAAACACTATATATATTCCTAATGTTTTACATTACATCATATAATGAAAACTACAACAATATATTCTTCATAGTCCACACTCTTATCCCCTCATACTGTCCCTGCAGTTTATTCATAAATTAGTTCTTCACATCCTGGGAAAAATAAAACATTGAAAAGGGGTGATCTCAAATGCCTAGAAAGGATAACAATATAGTGGAAACTTTCATGAATAAGAATAAACATTCAAGGAAATGAATAACTAAAACAAAAACCTTTTAAACATGAAATTCAACATAGTATGGAAAAAATAAAATGAAATAATTCAATTTCATTATTCACATGGATATTCTACTAATCGAATAATCACATGAAATATCAATAACCACTTTCATAATGATGGAACTCATAATTCCAGACTATCATAACCACATAGCCAAGGCCACGTGCCAAGACTACAAATAATATTTTACCAAGGACTTGTGCCAACACACTAGTTTGTCTCATGAGACCTACCAATGCATCGAGGAGCTATAACGGGCTCCACATGTCACTTACTAAGTCCAATGCATTACTCATATGAAATGTTTTAAACAAAACATAAACATTCGTATTAAAACTATCATACGAAATGTCAATACTTTATCCACAAACCATGAATGGTATAAAAAGAGCACATCCACAGTCAAACATAACTCATTCGATAAAAAATGGACGATTGTATTGTATCAGATTAACCTCAATAGAAAATTATGAAGGATAGATGAAAATAATCATCAAAACTATTAGAGAGAAATATCCCACCTTTTCTTGAAATCATTTAAAATTTTCACTATTTGTCAAGAAGACATTTAAAAAAATAATTTTGAATCAAAGTGTCCCATACCACTTTGAAACTTTTAAAAGTAATTTTAATTTTAAAACCATAATTTCCATATAAATAAATCTTTAAAACCATTTTTAAAACATTGACAATAAAGAGAATGGTTAAGAAGAATAAACCTTCAAAACATTCAAAAATGATACTTTAGTTAGAGTTTCTAACCAAAGGAGATACACTTCAATACACATAATTGAGGTAATAAAAGACATTTTAATATCATGAGAATAAGTGTATTCATGATATACTATGTCAAAGTACATTATATGAATCATATAAAAGATATTTGGTGTATAACAACGAAGAAGTCTCAATGGAATGTAAATTGAGATCAAATCTCTCATAAAGGCCGTATCCTTAGGTTAAGGATAAATCAACGACATAGTTATGTGAGAAAAATATAAATACACTAAATATGATTGGATATTCAGTGTAAAAAAATCAAAGGACATTCATACATAATCCTGTAAAAACAACACCAATGAATTGGATGTTTAACTCAACAATGGAGAATGAGTTAAAATTTCTCTTATCAAATTCATATCAATTACTTTAGAAATTATCAGTGGAGTGATTATGTGTATCAAGGGAGTGATTATGTGTATCAAAAGTATATCCATAGAAAAGGGGAGTGGAAATTATGACATAAGAAAATGAATAGTGATTCCACACATAATCTCGGAGAAAAATAATCAATGAAGTTTGCGTAAAGCTGAATAAATGGAAAATCAAATTTCAAATTCCCTTATTGATATGGTAACATACGAAACATACACCCATGAAAGAAGGATAATACAATGATCATGTAAATATCCATAAATTATAGTATATTACACAATTAATACAATCATGGGAAGCACACACACCACATGCAATAAATAAGTGGTGAACAATGGAATTCTCATGGAATTAAAAGTGAGATAAGAAACCCCTTACCTTGTACTTTTTCCTTGGTCGACGGTAATTTAACATCTTATATAATGGTGAAATAATTTTTATTTAATTATAGAAGAATAATTTATATTAATATGATATCTTATATGATCTTTTAACATTGATTTGTTAATAATATCTTAGTATTATCGTTGTTTCGGGTGTTAACTTACACATTTTCTTTTATATGTTTTGTTATGTAAGCCATCTTTGTCATTGATAGTTTGTATCTTATTCATATAAATAATGATATCAAGTCCTTAAACAATATTTCTAAATAATAAAATGTTAATTATATTTGAATGAATATGATGGAGAATGAATCTCATTGCGTACGTGGAGACGGTAGTCCGTACGTACGCACGAGGAACAATATCATTATTTTGATATAACAAAAATATATAATTGGATGTTATATCAAATATAAATAATCCTTATCATGTTATATTTATTATTTACATGAGTTACACATCATTATTATACCCATAATAATTAATTAAATAACAATTACACCACGACGTGGAGACTGTAAGCCATACGTACGCGCGTATGGTGACATGGTATTCAACGGATTGATAGAATACTGAATATGGTTGTACAATATTTTTAATAACATCTCAGTATATATAAGATAATGGAATTATTATTTTATAATGTTAATAACAAAGAAGGAAGAAGTGGAAGAAGAAAGGAACTTGAAAAAAGGTGCTGAAAACATTACCTCTTCTTCAGGTTCTTCCTTTTGATTTGATCAAAAGGGCTTGTTAGGTTGGAATTATGACTAAAGGAAGGCCTCTAGGATGAATTGAGGGATGTTTATAGAGTATATGGTCAGGGTTTGGCCGGACCAAAAGGCTTTGATGGTGTGAATTAATGAGAAGGGGGAGTGCCCTTTTATAAGAGGTGTGAGAGGCACCTTTGGAAAAGCTAGAAATATTATTTTATAATAAATTCATATTTAGTTTATAATGGCTCTAAAGTATATTATTTAAATTTTAAGGTGGGTATGGGTCGAAAACCACTCATACAATAGAATTTATATAGGTTTGGGTTACTATATTAACCTTATCATTAAGTATTAACTCTTAGTAAATCAGTTTCACTTTTACAATGTCTCTTCGTATTTTTATATGATATGGTTAATAAACTTACTATATACAACCAAGAGACCCTCCAAGTGGTCCAGTAATTATAAAACTATCATTATATAAGTCTCTTGGATGAACCGTAGATTTTTAGGAATTTAATATCAATTAGTAATATATTATTTGTTTTAAAAACCCTTCTATGTCAATTTTGACACTATTTAAGAATTGATTTTTGTAAAAATCATAACAGAATGATTACATTGCAAAAAGTTAATTAAAACATTTCTAACATGTCATATTAACCGATAAAATAATTTTTAATTATAAAAAGTCTTAAATTACATTTATTTGGGTATTTATAATATCAATTACTATAATTATCCATTAATGTGGTAATCACTGCATCACCATTGTGTCATAAATAAATTAAATTATTTAATGTATAAAAAACATAAATAAAATTCCATTATGTAGGAAATATTTTTATCTTTCTAATGAATATTTATAATAGAAAATCCATCATATATAACCCTATGTTAAAAAATGTTTTTCTAAAAGATATATGCTTATGTCATTTTTGTATTTATTTTAACTTAATTAATATAAAGTGTTATTATCACTTACAAGTGCTCAATGGGGTCCCAAAATCGACCCAAAGATGCCCATGGTCGGACATTTATCAACCAATAAGGTTAGGACACGTTTTAGGGTAATTTGTTATTATTATAATATTATTTTTAACCCTTATTTACCGGATTTACCCTTTAACCATGGAAAATAATTTATTTACCGAAGTAATTATTAAAAATGTCTAAAAATAAAACTTACCTATTTACACAATTTAAACATCCTGATTCCAAATATGGAATCCATTCTTCCAAATTCCAAATACAGAAGTGGCAGAAATTAGTTTAAAATTAATTCCCGCTATCAAAACAAAAAGCGTGTTTTTATGATATAATAACTATCAAAAGATTGACACTATTTTATGTCTGGTTTAATTGTAAATTTATGTCCAGTGACCAACATTGTATTAAATGGTAAAAATTTATGCTAAATTTACTTTAAAACCACTCAAATTCACAATTTATCAATATTAATTATTTTGATTTAAAAAGTTGTTTTTAAATAAAATTTAGTAATTTTTACTATTCATCAAAATATGAAAGTTTTCCAAAAAGTACCAAAATTTCACCCTAGGCTAATTTCGATATTCTGAATCCACAAATGAAGTCCATTTTGAGAGATATAATTTATAAAATTCAAAAAATGTGGATATTACTATTTATAACGACTACTTTGATTGGTCGAGGTGTGTTAGTACTCGAAGTTGCGTACAACACACGCTACTGTATTAATCAAAGAGAAGCATACCGTGGAAGCCTGGGGTGTTACAGATCAACTTGGGGAAAATGATACATTCTTTTTTTGAATTAATAATTAGTAAAATTAAAAAATAAATATATATTTTTTATTTTAATGTCACATAAAGATGAGCTCATTCAGCTGGCTCTCCCTCTTGGGAATTTTTTTTAATGAATTTCTTTTTCTAAACAGTCCTTATTTAGTTAGTTAGATCACATCACAAGTTGGATTGACAAGTTTTATACTCACAAAATTTATAAATAATTCAAAGACAACTATCATATGATTTCATGTCAATTGGAGATCATTTTACGAGGTTTTAATCTTTAAACACACATTTTAACATTTTAAATTATTAAATCTACACATTTAGTAATGATAGGAAAAAACATGTCGGTTTGACATGATGTCAGTTACAATAATTCAAAAATCAATCCGCATGTGTTTTCATCTGATTTTATAACAATATGAGCGCATTTGATCAGATCTCCCACTATAAATCATGTTTTTAAGGAACAAATGATTTTATGAACTCTTAATTTATTCTTCTTGAGTACATTTTATCTCAAATTGATGTTCCATCTAACCATGTATATCAAAGAAATCTAATACAAATATCATGATATTTTAAGGTAACTGGAGAAAATTTTATATGGTTTTAACAGTGAAACACACGTTTCATAATTTTAAATTACTGAATCAAAATTTTCAGTCATCGCAAGAAAAAAACACCTTGGATTGATTAATCATCAGTTTTGGTTATGCCAAAATTTACCCATGTTTTACGGTGTAAGTGGTCACTTATAGCACAAAATGGGTGATCGGATCCTTAGAGACCATAGAAGTAACTTAAATATAATAACATTCCATGGAGGTAATTTGTATATTAAGACTTCAAATTTAGTTAAAATTTATTTGTTTATTTTAATTTTTTTAAGAATTAACTGAATTAAATTAAAATAATGAGTTGATCCTGGGTTATAACTTTGGGTGGACTGGATGAATTCTATTATCAATTATTTCAATTTCATTAACTCGATAAGAATTCATTCAATGAAATAAATATAACCTAATCACTTATTGGTTTAACATCATTAAAAATATTTACTAATCATTAATACCCTTGTAGTATCATATTAATTATCAATCCACAGTCCGGATATTATTAGCACATGAAAAGTTTGGTGATAATATACAATAAGGAAAAGAAGGAAGGAAAATCATTAAATAAATGACTCAAAAAAATAATTGATTGTGAATTATTAAATGATAAATAAAATCCAATACATCCACTTTATAATCCCTTTGATCAACCCATTATAGTTTTATCCCTTCATTTACTATATTCTATCAATGGAAGCTGAAAGTAGACTCATGTGTTTGGAATTGGGGAAGAAATATAATGAAATAATGATCACTCCACTGTTGGGTGAAGAAATTCACACAGACTGCTGTTAAAAATTCCACATTTTGATTCATTGGTATTAATGTGATATTGAAAAGAATAAAAATAAGAGAACACAAAAAATAACTTTTGTTAAGTATGGTGAATGAAAAACTTACATGAGAAAAATTGACAACGTGATTGCAGAATGAAAGTGATAAATTATAATTGAATTCAAAAAATTGTGCGCTAATTTAATTCACCACCAGCTTCTTATATTGGAATATTTAGAGCCTTAGGTATAACCCAATAAATCGATTCCCACCCAATTATTTAGGGGAGTTAAACAGAGGGTGAGAATAAAATAAATTTTATGTTGCAAAGTTGACCACAAAAAAGAATCAGATTCATCCCCACTTGGAATGAAAATAAGTCATTATATATGGGAGAATAATAAATGGAAACATAATTGAAATATATTTACCTAGGTTTACTAGATTATATTTCAAAATTTCATGATAGTTGGTTACATATTTTGGATGTTATGCTCGAAATGGCGGATTGACATTATGGGCATTCAAATCTAGCCATAAATTTAATCATTTTATTTGATAGCCTGGATCATCATGAAAACATCAGAATATTTTGTATAGACAGTATATTGGAATGATACCATTAATTTTATATTTCTAATGTTAAATTTTGATATTCATTGGGCTTGGATTGTGGACCCCAATTATTTTTTGATGGGCCTTAGGACCATTATGCTTTTTTATAAAATTTCCGCAATATTTTCCAAATATATATATCTCCCCTTGGGTTTCATTCGACATTACTCAAATAAAAAAATTTTAAATAAATTGATTGATAATATCCAAAAATAGAAAATTCAAATAATTAATTCAATTAATTCTACAAGTAGATAATTGATTGGGCCCAAATTTTCACTTTAAAAATTAATTGCTCATTTGAAGAGAAGTTTATTTTAAATTATAAAATGAACTAAAAAGGATTTTTATGAACATTTAAACACATTTATATTAAAATATTAAAAATCAATATCATCCAATTTTAGTGGCTAATAACACCCCCAATGTGAGTTTTTATATCCCTGAACAAAATGTATCTCAGAAATATGAAATTTAATTACCTTTTCCAAAAACATGTTAACATAAAATGATCACCAATATAGATCATGATAAAAAATAATGAAACGAATAAAAATAATTTCACTCATGCTAGGTTTGTAAGCATATCCCTATCCCAAGCTCATTCCTTTATTAAAATTCAAAATCACTTTTTGTCTAATTTCTATTAAGCATGATGATGTGTTGTGCATCAAAAAAGTCATGGGGATCAATTTCTTGTTCAAATGGGAAAATGGAAGCACTAGCTGGAAATTACATTAAACCTTACGATGAGTATCCAATTTATTTTATTTTCTCCTTTCTTAATTTTTTTTATTTTTCTGAACCATAAGAGAAATTAAAATACCAAATATGGGAAAGAAAACTATAGATTCATGATCACCATGTGTCAAACACCATATATTTTTGTCAATTACATGCACTGATATAGAGTTTTATGTCTATACATCTGGTAAAAAACTATGGAGTCATGATCCCCTAGAGTTTAATGCCACAAATTTGTACAAAAAATTTCACTATGTATTTGTTTTCATTTGTTTTCATTTTTGTTGGATACTCAAATGATACAAAAATTGACCCCAAACCCCATTGTATGATATATGGGTCTTAATAACTCAAATTTACACCATGATCCAATGAAAATGCATTATTTAATTTTCATTAAAACAATAACGATATAAATATTGAATAATCACAATGGTAAACTGCACTTTACAAATACTATACTCATATACATAACTGTGCATTAAAATCATAATCAATGAATTAAAAACCATTTGAAATTCAGTTTTTTAGTTTCACAATTTAAATTAAGGAATTAATTGAAAATGAATTAAATTTTTTTCATTTAATTTAAATATATCATACTTTTTGTTAAATCCATGATATCCACTCCCACCAACATTGAATTAAACTGCCCTCTATTTTGAAAGATAATAGAAGAGAGAGATTTCAATTGGGATGGGGGGGGAATAGGTGATTTGAAATGAAATCATCGAATAAAATAACAATGTTAAATTTTGATGAGTCCTTAATAAGAAATCAATCACTTTGGATTCACGTCACATATAGAATAATCAGGGATGATTGATTGATGTGTTTTAACATTACAATGTAAGGTATTTATTAGTAGATTTTAAAATAAATATGTTTATAAATCTCACAAAAGAGACATTGTATCACATTGGACACCCCAACTAGATTCCATTAAGAAAAAGAAAAAGACATGAAAAATTAAATAAAATAATTGTAGAAGATGAGTTGTATCTGAGAAAGTGCGTAATTGAATTTCATTTGCTCAACCTAGACCCCCCATCTTATCCCATACCAACTTTCAACATCATTAGGACCCCATTTTTCTACACTTTAACTAGATAAATATTTATTCTTCCTTGTTTATGGAAGGATGTTTTTAAAATTGATTCTTAAAAAATCGTAAAATGTCCTAGTAAATTTGCTAGTCTCATAAATATTGAAATGTATCCATCCAATTTTTTTACTTTTATTTCATGATACATCAATGAGAATTTTACCTTTAGTATCTTCAATATAGGATTAAATGATGGAAATTTTTTTTTGATTATCCCCCATAACTGAAGGCTAAAGAGAGGATGTACTGACCTTGAATTTGAGATGGGGTAGGCTAAACATTCGACAATAGTTGGGGAATTCGAATAAAAATCAGTTCAATTTTCAAAATTTCATAAAACAATTGGTTTCATTTTAATTGATGTTTCAATCACCAAATTTTCAAGATGAGTTCTAAGAATGGGTATGAACTCTATATTTTTTATTTCTCATAATGGCTTTGTGATTGGTGTTTTTGGAAAAGCATCAATGGATCAATCTAAATGATATTCAACTCATGGATATATGTTTTCCTAATACGAATTCATAAAATAAATTTCATCATGATTTATACCCATATCAACAATTCATTCTGGTTCTTTAGGTTGAATTTCAAAATCTCTAAACAAATGTAGTTCATTTTCCATATTTTATTTCTCAGATTCTAAATTTGGCCCTTTAGTGTTTGCTTTTTATTTTTAGGCCTATAATGATTAGGGAATTAATGGTTCTAAATTTTCAATAGATTTAACATGAATGGAAATATTCACATATTGGATTTCATCAAGATAGTTTTCCTATTAACCAGAATATTCTATCAATGTTGTGGAAGGGACAACCTGAGTGGTCATGGGTTCTATAATAATTTCAATTAATATTATTTCAACTGTAAAATATAAAACTTTTGAATTAATTTTATCCATTTGTTCACATAATTTTTGATTATGTATTTGGGGATTCGGTTGGATAATAGTTTTTACATCATTTACTACATTTTTATTGATTTCATTAACAATTCTTGAGAGGGATGGAAATTTATCCTTTAAGCATCCATCATCCAAAAGATTATACATATCATTATCTGTGCTATATTCATACATGTATTTGTCAATGAAAATCCTTATGTGAGGTGGTTACCAATATTTACATCCAATATTATTTAATACAAATTTTATATTGGGGTGAATTTTAAGAAACTCAACTAGAATAGATAGAAATTTATATTTGATATTTTTTTTGACAAACAGAAATAGAAAGAGGAAAAATAAGTGAAATTTGGGTGATAATATAGAATTTGGGGTGAGAAAAGGTGGAATGTTTTTGAGGTACTTACAAGGGTCCCCATAAGTGGAACAAAAATTTGTTTGTGCCCAAATTTATACTTGTTTTATGGTGTAATCTGTTACTTGTATCACACCATGGGTTATCTAATTATCATACACAAAAGAAGTGACCTAACGAAACACATGTTCTATAGAGGTGATTTTGATATTAAGTATACTAATTTTGTTCAAATTAATATGATTATTAAATATTATTTAATAAATATATAAATTAAATTAATAATAATGAGTTTACCCTAGGTAGCTGCTTGGGGTGGAATGGATGAATTACTTTTTTAATTATTTTCATTTCATTAACTCGAGAAGAAATAATTCATGGAAATCAATATTACTGAAAATCATATTTGTTTAACACCATAAATAAGAAATTATAATCATATATAATCTTATAGGATCATCTAAATGATCACCCTAATGAAAAAGACCATATTAGAACACAAAAAGCATGACAATACAATTAAATAAGGAAGAGGAAGAAAGAGAGTCATTAAATGATGAAATCAAATTATATAATTGGTTAAGAATTATTAATTGAGAAATAACATCCAATAAATCCCCTTTAAACTACCCTAGATCAACCCATTATAGGGTTCTCCCTAAATTTATTATATTTTATCAATGAAATAGGGTAGTTGTATCATGAGATAGGAATTGAAGAAGAGAAATAATTAAATAATGATCACTCTACCATTGTGTGAAGAAATTCACTAGGATTGGTGTGAAAAATTTCACACCTTGTATCAAAAGTCTCTACATGATATTGAATGTAATAAAACAAATAAAATAAGAATAATAAATTTTATTAACAAATTATATTGAATAAAAAAATGACATGAGAAAAATTGACAATGCAATTAAAAAAGGAAAATGAGAAATTACAATTTAAATAAAAACATTGGATGATAATTCCATTCACCATGAGCTCCTTATATAGAAATATTATAATCCTTAGTTACAACATCCCAACCATAAATTTCGTCACCATTAATTAGGAGAGTCAAAGGTGGATGAGGATAGAATAAATTTGATATTTCAAATCTCACCATAAAATAGGTTAGAATTCATCCCCCATATTGGCATGAAAATAACTCAGTGTATATGGGAGAATAATTGACCATTATAGAAGAGAAATATATTATTCTTGGTTTCTTCTATCAAATTTAAAAATTTCATGAATTGTTTTTAGTCATTTGGATGTTTTGCTCGAAATAGTGGGATGAAATTATGGGTATTTAGATCTAGCCATACATTTAATCAACATTTTGATTGCCTAGATCATCATTAAAATTTCATAATTAGCTCCATCCACAGTTCAATGAAATGATCCCTATAATTTTCTATTTAAACATTTAAAATTTTACATTCATTGGGTTTGTATTGTGGGCCACAGTTTTTATGGTCTTTAGCCCCCATTATGCTTTGTCCATAAAATTTCTACATTGATTTCCAAGAATCTATATCTTCCATTGGCATTCATTCGACGATCCAAAAAGAAAAAATCATAAAATAAAAATGATCAATCAAATACAAAAATATCAAATTAAAATATTTAATAATATTTCTTCCACTGGAAGATAATTGATTTAAAACAAATCTCTAATTTAATCATCAATTGAAAATGTTTTGAGAAATAGATTTTAAATTACAAAATACACTAATAATGATGTTTATGGGCTTTGAAACACATTAATATTAGAATATTAATAATTAATATTATCCTATTTTGGTGGATAATCATGTTCCTATCATTAAAAAATATATATTTTTGTCTTAGTGTGATTTCACATCAATCAAATCTTATTTGGTAAGCTCTCCATCTATGGAAATTGTTTTTAAAGATGAACGTTTTTTAAAAACAACTAATTTTGTCCATTTGAGAAATTCACACATAGGGTTGAAAATCCCTATAATATCAAACACCAAAACTAATTCTAATACATTTTTCATAATATTTCACTTCAATTGGATGTCATTTTATATTGATTTAATAGTCAAATGTATTTCTTTGGGTATTTAAATTACTAAAACACTATTTTCAGTCATAGTGGAAAAAATACCTCATGGTTTGAATAAATTTGGGTAAATAGAATTCAATAATAAATCTAATAATTTTTTCTTTGATTTTATAAAAATCATAGCCCATTTGGCTAGCTCTTTCTCCACCATTCCAATTTTCAAAGACATTCATTTTCTAGAAACAACTTATATTTTCATTTCAAGAACATTGCATATCGGATTCATGTGTTATCAAATCTCACACATTAAAAATAAATCTAATAAATATTTCATAATATTTAACATCATTAGGATATTTATTTCTATGGTATAAATAGTAAAATTCATGTTTAAGAGTTCTAAATTACTGAAACTTTATTTTAGATCTTCTCTGTCAAACAACAACTCATTTTGATGCATCATGCATTCATATAATGAAAAAATAAATATATGGTAGTTTTAATGTGATATCAAAACCATTTGATATCATTTAGAAAGATCAATCTTAGTGTAACACATTTTTAAATACTACAATTTTCTTATAACTCCACATTTAGTCTGCTGGATCAAATCCCACATCAAATTGATGGATCGTATTATCAAACAAAAAAATTACTATAATATAACATTTATAAGTTATAATGTCAATTGGAGATTATTTTATATGGTTTTAATATCCAAATTTTTTTTTTCCATTTTAAAATAATCAAATTACTTTTTCGGTTATCTTGAGAAAAAGGCCCCTTGACTTGTTGTGAAGTAAAATTATAAAATTCCAAAATAAATCATAAACTTTTTCATATGATTTCCTTGAAATCTGAACTTATTTCATTACCCCCCCCTTATGGTTCATCTTTTAAAAAACTATCATTTTCTATAAACTTCTTATTTATTCAGTTCGAGCTCATCACACACCAGATTGACACTCCAATTGATCTCAAATGTCAAAAATAACTATAAAAGAGATTGTATAACACTTCATGCCAATTAGATATTTTTTCCATGGTTTAAACCATCAAACACGCATTGTTGTAATTTAAATTACCAATACTATGTTTTAGATGATCATGGGAAAATTCCACATCTGTTTGATGAACCAAATGTTCATATAATAAAAAATAAATTAATAGTCGTTGTCTTATGATTTGAATGCTATCCAAGCTCATTTGGCTAGCTCACCTACTATTCTACACATTTTTAAAGACCATAATTTTCTAAAAAAAATTTATTAAATTTTATGTTGGGGACATCAGAATCCTATAGAAATATAAACCATAAGAAAAATTTATATGACTCCAAACAAATGGGTTAAACATATAAAAAAACAATTGAAAATAAAAAATAATTATCAAATAAAAAAACAAAAATAAATTTACATGACACAAACATTATTGATAAGAAATATAATTTTTAAACATTTAAAAATTTATTCTCATAAAACATATAATATATAAAATCTATATTAAAATTTAAACATTGAATATTTAAAAAAATTAATTGGAAATAACATAAATTTTGGAATATAATAAATAAAATCTATTAATTTTAAAAAAAGAGTATGCCATAAAAAATTTACAAATACAAAGGTTGAGTTTTTAAAAAAATATACTTTGTACCCTTGAAATTTTTTTTCATGAACATATTTTATGATATTTTTATGTTTTTTTACTTATTATATGTTTAATCCTTTTTTTTATGTTTCAGATAGATTTCTCTTATAGTTTATATTTTATATTCCTCCAATGTCACCTACATGAAACATTATTACGTTTCAATTAGGCGACTTTGGAAACTGATATAATTTAACATATATGAAAAGTGTAAATAAAACAAAAAACATAGGTCAAATATATATGAAATAGTTAAAAATTAAGAAAATATAGTAAATTAATAAAAATAAAAAATTTCATGACATAAACATTATCAATTAGAATCATTACATTTACAATTCAAAAATTATTGACATGAATTGTAGTATAAGTAAAATACACATTCAATCTATAACATTTAATATTAAATAAAGATCAATTGAAAATAAAAGGAATGTAAAAAAATATTAAATATTAAATAATAATTATGATATTAATGTTAAATACAATGAATTAAATTTTTTATAAATAAAAATTATATTTTGAAATATTTAAAAGTGTCTCAATTATAAATACAAATAATGATGTAAATAATTTTATTCATAATGTTACTGAAAATTTAGTTATTAATATAATATAAATTATAATTATAATTAAATTTTAATAAAGGAAATATAATAGTTCATAATAATTTTATTTTTGAAAATTTATAATACAATTATTATACATTTATAATAACAAATATAGTAATATATTTAATATTTTAATAAAAAAAATAATTAAATAATTAAATATTTTATATAATATAATTATTTAGGTATTAAATAATACTAAATAATCATATAATTAATTATTGTCTTAAATTGGAAAAATCAATTTCTTGAAATTATTATATGGGAATAATTATGATTTAATACTAAAAAAAATTAAGGATAATATTATTGTAATTTATATTACAATTAAAACAAAATAAAAGTTATTTTCTTTAAGAAAAAATTTTCTATTATATGAAATCGTAATATTTATATTATTTTTATTTTTGTATATTTTATAATTAATAGAAATATTTATTAACTAATCTAATAACAAAATAATTAATATTAATTATATTATTTATTATTACAATTTTATAATATCCAATTGTATATATTATATCTATTATTTATATTCACTATTAGAAATTAGAAATTATCATATTTTTATTATTAAATTCATTATCCATTGAAATTTTTAGAAATAGTTAAATAAAATTTAATATTTTCATTTATTTCTCATATATATGCATATATATAAATAATTACAAAAAAACATGTGTTTTTTTTAAAAAAAACTTCATTGTTGGCAATTTTCAGAAAAAGCGACTTTTTGAATATTTTTCTTAAGAAGGGACTTTTTCAGAAAGTGTCTTATTAGGTGAATTTCTATAGAAGATGTTTTTATATTTACTGACTTCGATAATGAGTATTTGTAGAAGGTGTTGTTTCAAAATATGCTGAATCTTTAGCGAACCCGACATCTATACCGAATGATATATTGGGAATTGGTTTTCAAAACTCTATATATTAGAAATTTGTTTTTTACTCATTGGTATTTCAAAAAAATTGGCAGAAATATAATAATAATAAAACCCTTGGATCTGATGGAAATAGAGGATTCTGCCTTTTCTCTTTCCTCCATCCAGTCATATTAACATTTCTTTGTGAATGAATATGAACCCCCCACAATCCTAATTTAGATTTCATTCTAGATAACTATATTGATGCTTAGAAGAATGGTTGATGAAGCGAGCCTTGGTTTTTATAACAGCTGGGATGCAATTGAGGAACCCTTCACCCAGAAATTAAGATAGCTCATCAAGGCCTAATTCATGTAATTAAATGGAAGGCATTATGGGAATGAAAGTCAAACAATTCAAATCACGACCGTTTCTCCCCACACACCACTTATATTCATGTGATTAAATACTTTTAAGATACTAAAATTATAATAAGAAATATATAAAATGATCAAAATGATTCTTGTATAGTTTTGAAACCGAAAAACAAGCACATATATTATGATTTAAAGGAGTTTTATGTGGGAGAGGATTTTTATCTAGACGAAGAAAACTAATATAAGGATCAAAATTCATTTTCATTTAATCACCCCTTGATAATTTTATATCACCATCATCTACATATTTGGGTTTATGAAATTTATATTAATGTTTTATAATTTAATATATTGTTTTTATTAAATAAATTCTAGGATTATTTATGTATGTGTGCTCATATTTAACAATTGATTAATTTTTTAGTTGTTAGAAAGTTATGTCTCGATTACCTTCCATGGTACACATTTTTCATATTATTCACGTCAACCTACCCTACTTTTTTCCTATTGGCATCCTCAATTTCAGGTATGGTGATACTTTTTCTTGCACTCAGTTAGTTACAACTCGAGTATTGGGGGTGGGAGGATTGATTTCAATGAGAGGAAAAAAATAAGCAGTATTAATATCTGGTTTGTATAAAAAATAGAATGAGATTATATTTGGTGGTGTCCCCCTGGTCCCCTGAAAGAGTGGATGTATGGAACTTATGCTTATTTTTTCCTGTTTATTGGTGAAGAATTTGGCGCAACACCCCAACATTTTCCCCTCATTCCATGTAATATAGGAGAGACTCCAATGGTAGTTTACCTATTCTCTTTAGCGAATTTAATAGTGTATATATTGGATTTTTAGATTAAAAAGTGCTTGACCATGGCCTTATAGGAAGACAAGTCTGGTTTGTGATGACTTGGATATATGTAGTGTACTTGGAAGGCGATGACAGATGATAAATGATTATAGTGGTATAAGGACACACCCTTAAACATTACATAATCCTGAAATAAATGAATAATTATCATTGAAGATCTTTTCAGGTTTAGAGTTTTAGAGAGTTAGGCATTACAATTATATTACATCTCATAATTTACAAAGTAGACACTTCTATTTAGTTTCCATTTTTTTCATAAAATAAAAAACTCTTGAAAAATGAGACATGTCAAGTTCCATGTTTTAGAAAGCATGAATTTTTCCTTGATTCCATCCTTGACCCTATTCCACTTTAGGTCATATGAAAAACATTTCTAAAACATGGGATGAGCATAAAAATCAATGTAAGGGATACACAAAGAATAAAAACTGTTATATTTTCAAAAAAACATGTAAGCTATGAATACTTTATCATAAGTAATATTTTCCCCTTTATGAAGTAATAAGTAATCTTCACTGAATAAAAGATCGTTGCTTACCCTTTTGTAACCGAAAGATTTCCATAAAACCCATATGAAGAACACATAACATATAAAGGTAACTTAGGACATAAATATTCTTAATTGGAATAACCATACGGTCGACTTCTACAAACATCACTAAATGGAATAGCTATACAACTGACTTCCATACCCAATGCATTATAGGTTATAACGTAACCACCCATTCTGGTTTATCGACGCACCACCCGTCATATGGTTTATCATGTAACCACCCGTCAAATGTTCAAGTACGATCACAACACATAAAATTTTGAAAATATAAACATTTCACTAATAACATTTCATTTGAAATCACAATAAGTAATTTCAAGATATTTAAATAATCATTCCATTTTCATAATCCATTTAAAATGAGATTTTTGAATCAAAGTGACCCATACCACTTTGATGATTTTAATGGAATTATAATTTTAAAACAATAATATCCATATATATAAATAATCAAAACCATTTTTAAAATATAGAAATTAATAATAATTGTTTAGAATAATAAAATTTTAAAACATTTAAAATGACATTTTAGTTAAAGAGTCATATCACTTTGAGGGGGCGGTTGTCTGCACTTCCTCAAATGAAATCACCACGTTTACCCATAATGGATACCAAAAAGGTATGATATAAATGGATCATAAAGAAGCATAAAGAAATCATAAACATAATATATATCATATATAAATATAGTTCCATCATAATGGACACCATGAGAGGCGGTATGATGTAATTAAACAATCATCGTTTCGTGAGGTGTTAGTTTTCCATCCATAGAAACATTATATTCTTCACCTATTAGATGGAGGTGTGTGTAAGTGTAGTTCGAATACATATCATAACAAAATCCTAGTATATTGAGGATACTGGTTATTCTATAATGGAATGGAATAAAAAGAGTTTAGGGGTTGGAGAAGTATTATAAAAGAAAATAATTTAAGAGAAATCATTACCTTTAATTTGGGTAACTTCATTTGGTTTGAACCAAAATGGTTTGTTTATGTGGATTCTACCTAATGTAAGGCTTCTAGGTGGAAGAGATAGTTGTAGGGAACTTAATTAGGAAGATTTTGGATGATCCAAAATGCTTTAGAGGTGTGAGTAATTGGATAGAAGTGGTCTTCTTTTATAAGGGAGTGGAGGGGCTCTTTAGGAAAGTGTGAAAATATTATTTTATTATATAATGATATTCTGTTTCAAAAAAACCCAAAATCCTTAGAGTCGAATCTGACTAATGGTCAAAATGAAATAATAAAATAGTAATTGGACAGGTTTTGGATAACATTTTAATCATTATAATCTTATTTATTTAAATGATTTATTAATGAGGTATATACTGCATCATTATTGTGTCATAAATAATTAAATTTATTTATGGTCTAAAAATTATAAAAAAACTAAAATGATGTATTAAATCTTTTTAAATTTCCAATAAATTTTTATTGTCGAAAAATTAACTTATATAACCTCATGTAAATATTAATTTACTAAATGATATTTGTTTGTGTCATTTTTGCCTTTACATTAAATTAATTAATCTAAAGTGTCATTATCTCCCTTAAGTGGCTCCATGGGGTCTCAAAATCGAACCAAAGATGACCATGGTTGGCCATGACTCATTAAATAAGGTTAGGACAAGTGTTAATAGAATTTTATATTATTATCATATTTTTTTTACCTTGAATTACCCAATTTGCCTTTAATCGCGGTTAAAAAAGTCAAAAGTCATTATTCACCAATTTTTTTCATCTTATTGAACCACATTTTACTTACTAATAAGAACAATGGATATCAGATTTTCGAAATTCAATTCACAGAAGAGGTAAAATTTCAGTTAAATGAAATGTCTGGTTTTTTAGCTATTACTAAGTGGTTTCACTATTCATCAAAAATTGAAGTTTTTTAGAAAAATACCAAAAATTCACCCTAAGATATATTTGATATTCTGAATTAAAAAAATGATGTTTATTTTTACAAATTCAAAAAACAACAGTGTAATTAATTAATATTAAAATTAGTTTACGTTGTTAATACAAATAGTGTGTTTTTATGAAACAATAACTATCAAATGATTGACACTTGTTTATGTCCAATTTCAATGTGAAATTAATTCAAATAACCAACATTGGATTTAATGGTAAAAATATATTCTAATTACACTTTAAAAAAATTAAATAGATAATATAACTATATAAATAAATTAGATTGAAACACATTTTTGAATTAAAATACAATATTTTTCACTATTTATTAAAAAATGAACTTTATCGGAAAAATTCCAAAAATTTACCTGAAGTAAATTTTGAGGTCCCCAATCTATAAAAGAATTTTATTTTGTCAAATATAATGTATTAAAGTGATCAAAACTATATTTAAATAGGGTTCTCCATTAAAAGGTGGTTAATTGACCTTTTAATGTAAATTATTCATAAAATTAGATTCATTCGCATTTTAAGCCTCTAAATTTTATTGGATAAATGTAAATACATTTAAAAAACATGTATAATCATATTTCAGTTTGTTTCATTTATTCCTTCTAATACAAAGGCTAGTAGTTAACTACCATTTAAAACAATAATATTATATTATTAGTGTGCAACGTAAGATTTCAAAGAAACCCGTTGTTGCGAATCGGGTACTCCATCGAACATAGAAACCCTTTTAAAGTAAAATTAATATTTAATTCACAAATATTAATAAATATAAAAATTTCTTACACATTATTTATCGTGGATCTTACAAGTGAAATACTTTTAAGACATAGATAAAAGATAAGATTATATATGATTGATCTTCTTGGTTTGATTTAGGAGGTCGTAGATCTATTCCTTGTGAATCCTACTCTAGAGGCCTTATACTTGACTATGGAAATGTTTTGAAATAGAATATTGGATTTGAAAAAGGTGATACGAAATTTCATTTGGGGGGAGGGTCCTTTATAATTTCATTATCAATTGAATATCAATCGTTGTATGTGATTTTTATTTAATGCTTCATGTACACCATAAATTTTTTATAATATAAAACCCATGATGGGTCAACCATTTGCACATAGGAAAAATGAAAAAGAATGTTACATAAAAATTTCCTATTTAATGATTTCCACATTTTGTTATTCGACCAATAATACTAAACATCATTTCTTTTTGATTTATAGATAACTATTTTTTAATATTTTTTATTTATAAAGATGATATTTAAGAATTGTTATCCTTGGTTTTTTCTTTAGTTCTTTTTTCCGTCATTGGTTCGTAATATATTTATTCTTTATGAGTTGGGATATGTTTTTCAAATACATTTTGGTTGAATCAAAAATTATATTCTCATAGTTGTGGATTATGTTTTGTATTTTTATCATCATGTTAAAAATATCCTATTATGTTTATGGGAGTTCTAGAAATCATTGCTGATGATTTAACCATTTACATGTGATTATTTTTAATGGTGTTGTATAAATTTTTTTCATTTAGGATCATGGAATTTTTCTAGAATAACCATGTTTATGTTTTTTGAACTACGTTTATAATATCACAATAATACATATATTTTTTTAATTCCATGTTTTTGGATTATTGAAACCAATTTTATACCCAACAGATCATGGATATTAAATTTGGATGATCTTATCTAGAACAACTTCAAAATGTTTGAATGAGATCCTAATTGAACATAATTTTGTGACTTTAGAATTTAGAAATGATTACTTATTGCGTTGAATAATTATGTTATATGTTTTTCATTATATAATTATTTAATGTTTTTCACTCATTTTGGTTAGTTATTATCTATGGTTGTAATAATTTGTATTATACTAAGGGTATTTATTTTTTGTTTCCCTATTATCTCTTCCTGTCAGAGCTCTAAAGAAGACTTTTATTTGTTGGTATATTTGTGTCCCACTTGTTTCGGGGTTAGGAATGTGTTTTTGCACATTTGGGATTGGTGAGAGTGTCTTAGTTTGCAGTGGTGTGTGTGGAAGAGTCCACTTAGATTTTTTTGTCACCATTGTTATTCATTTTAGCCTTGGTATAGTGGTATCATATTTATCACTAGTTAATTCATCCATTATATGTTCTGGATGGGTGTAGTGACAGTTATTGTCTATTCTGAGTGGTGGTATAGATTTTGTATTATTGGGAATTGCATTAGTGTTTGATGGCTGGTTGGACAAAAATCCCTTTTGGGCTTTCTGATTTATTCCATTAGTAGCTATAAATAGGTTTCATGTGAATTTAATGCCTTATGTTTCTAGGAAGATAGACTGGGATGTGACTTCCTAGTTTGTACCTTGTTTCACTTTGATCTCTAGAGTGTCTCACATCATATATTTTTTCAATTGCATGAGAATTTTAGTGGTACCCAATTTCTGAATAATCTCTATTGTTTACATAGATTCGGAAAACTGATCTCACTAGATGGAGATTCCATATCCTCTTTAAGGATTCATCTTTTCCTATATCAAAATACATCATGATGAGTCTTATCTTTGTGGAGTGTCTCATCTGTAGGGGTGTATTCATTCCAGATGAAAGTTTAGGAGACTCAACCTTGTTGTTCTAGGTTTATGTGGAGACTATTGTTGGATTCAAAAACATTGGAAGACTGAAAATGTGGGTGATAAGTAAAATTTATTCTAATAATCATTGCTTGTTACTAAGAGAGATGATCTTGAAATGTCAGATTTATAATTTATTTATTTAATATTTGAATAAGTAAATACATTGGCATAGAAAATTTCATCATTGATGAATGTTGATCAACTAAAAAGACCCTTTTGGATTACCATCGTTTCACTATGAGGATCTATGGACTGAATCACTCAAGCGGTGATCCAAATGTGTTCCTATGATCTTTGAGAAACACCACTCAATCTCTATGTTCTAGTATGGCGAGTCGAATGTCATGTGTTGTTTATTTTTGATCTCTTATTCTTTGGTCTTGAAGAAATGTCTCTCATAATATTGGTTCCTGAGAGGGAGAGATAAGTGGGATTTGGGAGAGAATTACTTATGTGCAGAAACTATCTATTCCCAATTTTTCTATTCTCTACACAATATTCATAACCACCTATTTTTAATTTTGGGATTTATATTAAAATATTAATTAATTTCATAACAACCATTAAATAAAATTTATTACCTTTAATAAATCCCATTGAACATAATAATAACTACATATAATTATTATTTTTTGGAGTGCACCAACATGCACAATAATAAATATTATATAATGGCCTTGTTAATTAATAATTTTCAACATACTTGTTCTTAGTGCATTCAACTCCTCTATCATTTATTAAACAACCGAATAAATATTTTATTAATAAATAAATATTTTATTCACAATCCAAAATATAAATAGTTTTAAAATATTCAATAAATACAATAAATATTGTATTCACATAACGAAAATTAAATATTTTTTAATTTAAGAGATCCATATTAATTGAATAATGATATTCCTTAGAATTGGGAATAATATATATTCCATTAATTAAAATCAAACATACATTAATCGAGATCAACAGAAACACTTAGTGTTTGATTATTTAGAATTTTATCCAGTTGGAATTAGTGGGGCTTGCCTAATGTCCATGATTATTCTATAGAAATGGGATAATACAACCAAGAGAAATAATTTATTTTCACAATATTGACAACCAAATATGAATTATTACTATGTAATATAACCCCTTTGTTACAATATCTCATATAGAAGGTTGTACATCTGCGTCACAAACCTATATGTTTGATATGTCTTTCATGGACTATTTGATATAAACATGTCGTTACACCATGTCCATAGAATTTAATGTTATTGTTCTATTGCAATAAAATGGATTAGATACCAGATTTCGTAAATATAGAAGGGACAAATCATTCCTCAACATATTCATTAATGACATGTCACTCCTTACACACCCAACATATCCAACTTCTCAATGGATTGTTATCATCATGGTTTTTGAAATACATCTATGTAAAAAAGATTTAACATTCATTAGTAATAATCTCAAAGTCTAAGGAAAATCACACTTTCTTGTAGATAGAAATATTCGATGACACCAAAACATGGGTAATTTCTACTGGTTGGTATGTCCTCATAATCTCCTATCATGGAGATTACCAAGTGAGAACATCATTTGAAGGAGCCTCCTCTACTTATGAGTACTCTCACATAACAATCTATGTACTATGTGTCCCATCATATTACAATATCCAACTATAGTACATTATTTTAGAATATATCTATAGAACACCAAGGTTCTCATCAAACTAGGGAACTAGTATGTCATTATCAATGAAATTTATACTCTATAAATTTTTTAAAATAATGTCATGTAGAAAAACAAACAATATTTAATAAAAAGTTTTATTAAAATTTAATACATCAAATATTTATTTAATAAAAGTAAAAATAGTTGGTCCTAGAACAAAAACACAAACAAACTCCCACTTGGACTAGAGCCAATTGTAAAGACATTCAGTTTTCAAGATCTCCTAGGACCGTCGTGTTTTTGCTGAGTCAATGATTTAGTCAATGGGTACACCACTTTTTTTCCATGAAAATACAGCTCACATCAAAAACACCTCAATGAGAAAAATTTCTCAATAGGATATACTTATGAAGTATGTGTTTTTTCCCCTGATGTGGCCTCAAAAATTTTACAAGAGCTGCTACTGTAATATTATAAAAATATAGTGGGATAAAATCATTACTATTAGGTACCACAAAATTATCTTGGATGAAGTTGGACATCCATACTGCTTCTTTAGCTTCCATATAATTCTAAATATACTCAGAATCGACTATAGAATATGCAACCACAACCTACTTTGATCTCTTCAAGATCACAAAACCTACATTCAAAGTAATGATGTACCCCATTGGTGACTTTATTTCATCTTGTTCAGTTTGAAAACAAACATCTTCCTATCCTCAAATGAATAGTTCCTCAAGTGTTCTATAATCTATGAACATATCCATAGTGTGCCTTGGATACATTAGGATATTCTTGATGGCCATCCAATATAGGTCTCCAGGATTTTCTTGATATCATCCTACCACACATAATGTATAGGTTATGTCTTGTCTAGAACATAGCAAAACATACACGACTAAACCAATTGTTGTTGTATACGAAATACGGGTAATTTTTTCCTTTCATCATGTGTTTAAAGACATATTTTCCTAGAAGTATGAATGTCACATGATGATGGAAAAAATCCCCTCTTGGAATGTTTTATACTAAATCTCTTTAATATCTTCTCAGTGTATGTACTTTGACATTAGCTAAGAAACCTCGTGGATCTATCACAACAGATCATGATCAAAAAAATATATGATGCATCACCCATGTACTTCATAGAGGATAATTTATTCCACCATGGATTAAGAGATTGTAATACTGGTATTTCATTTCCAATGAGTAATATGTCATCAACATAAACTATTAAAAAACGTATAGCACTCCAACTAAACTATTTGTAGACACATGGATAACATTAATTCTATTTGAATCTAAATTATGTTATGGAGTCATCTAAATTAATTTTCCATTATTAGGATTCTTATAATAATCTATAAATAGATCTTTTCAAATTTCACACCTTGATGGAATCCTTTGGAGTCTCGAAACCATCAAGTTGTGTCATATAGAAATCCTCATGATGGTTCCTATTAAGGAAGTGTATTTTTACAACCATTTTCCCAATCATTTAATCCCAAAAGCTGCATTTTCATGTAGAATTTTTATGGATTTCTGTATTTCAATTGCTGAAAATATTTCTTCATATTTAATGACATGTCAATGTTTAAACACTTTTCCAACTAGTCACTCCTTATAGGTACTTAATTTTCCATCCATATCCATGTTCTTCTTGAATAACCTTTTGAAATCAATGGGATTTACTTCTTCTATAGGGTCTACCCAAATTATGAATTTCTTTTTGTATGTGGAATCCATTTCAGAATTCATGACTTCTTTCCACTTCGAACCATCTGTTCCACTAATAGCTTCCATGTAGGTTAAAGGATCATTATTATCAACTAATAGAGAGTTACCCTCCTTAGTTACTAGAAAACCATACAATTATAGTTCTCAGACCTCTATCGTAATTATAATCAGTAAATTTTTCTTTGGGACAATTTCTTCTTCCATGGGGCTTTATAGAATATGTTCAAGTGTCAAATTTTTTGTATCTTGACCATGTACTTCATAAAATTTTATCTCACTCCCACTATATCATTTATAGATAATATCCTCCTCACCAAATTTTAGATATCAATAAACCACAACCTTTTTCCTAATAGATTGTATAACTATTATCCCTTTGTTTCTTTCATATATCCAATAAAGATACACAATGTTCCTCAGTGTGCATGCTTTTTTCTAGGAGTGGACTTAACAAATGATTCATAACCCCAAATATGTATGTATGAAAACTCATGTTTATTTCTACTCCATTATTGGTATGGTATACCATTTTTTACATTAGTTTGAACTCTGTTTTGTACCTATGTTGTTGTGTGTAACACATATCCCGAAAATGATAATGGAGAACATTAATGACTCATCATAGATCAAACCATGTCTGAAAAGGTGTGATTCCTCCTTTTACTTACACAATTCTACTGAGGCGTATAATAAAGAGTGTTTTGAGATAAAATACAGAACTCCAATAGATAATAAATGTTCTCTTGATTAAGTTTTCATACACAAAGTTCGGGGAAAATTTTCTCAATATTTTTTCCAATATGGTTTTTAACTTCATTCATGCATTCCATGAATTTTGAAAAATAATCCAAATTATACATTATTAGGTATACATATTTATATATAGTAAAATAATCAGTAAAAGTTATTATGTATGATTAGCCACCCATTGTTCAATAGAAAATGGTCCACAAACATTGGTATTAACTAATTAAAGGAACTCATTAGCCCTTTCACATTTCCCACTAAATGGGGATTTGGTCATATTTCATTATAAAAATGCAGGATATAAACCATGTGGTTTTAGATCAAAAGAATATAAATATCCATCTTGATATAATTTAGTTAAGTGATGTTCATTTATATGATCTTGCAGGTGATGAAAAAGTTTTTTGTGGTATGAGTCTTGTGAAGTTACATCGTAAAAAATTGCCATTATTTCATTCATGTAATCCAAAATATATAGAAAATTATTCAAAGGTGCCTTAGCATTAAAAATTATATATTTATAAAATATGAAAAATTTATTCTATAGATTGAAAATAAATCCATCTGTATCATGTCAGGATACAGAAATAATATTTTTGGTAATTGAAGGCACATAATAACAACCCTTTAAAAGAAAGATCATTCTGATTGAAAATATGAGGTTGTAGTTCCTAATAGTTACAACATTAATATTAGTTTTTTTTATCCTCGAAGATCTACTAATCCTTGGTTAGTCTTATTAAATATACCTAGTTATTGTATTTGAATAAATATGTGAGCACCACAAACTGTATCTAATACCCAATTTGCAGAAATAGATAAATTTCATTCAATTAAAAATGAACCTAAAGGTTCCTATTTCTTCTTTGGCTAGTTATAGTTTTTCTTATATTGGCCCTAATATCCACATAAAAAATAGATAGCATCATTTTCCATTGCTTATCCATTGATCTTCCTCTCCTTAGTAGAATTTGAAGAAGCATTGGGCTAAAATCCCTTTGCACTCCCATACCATTTTTTCTCCGTAAAGATAGATGGTTGATCATGATTTGTATTTTTATTTACATTGAAATGATGATTAAGAATATATAATAGTGTATTATCAATGTTTTTTATATTAATATTCACACCACAACTAGAGATTCTCTAAGGGGGTGATTCCATTATGAGGTCGGTGACTGGTTCTTAAGGGAGATTCGTCCTTAAAACCTATAAATGATGAATTTATCCAATGATCCTGAAAACATGAGTCCCATATATGGTTCCCTATACATGCTTAATAAAAATCTATCTCTCTCATTGTAAAGACCATCATAGTGTTCAATCATTATATATGCATCCATGTTTTTGTGAGACTTCATTAGCTCACTAGACATCAATGAACGCATCAATGAATGACTATTCAAGAATATATGATTTCCATTCATCGAATATAACAACCCAATGGAATATAAACCACTTATAGAAGTTACTACTAGTTCAGAGGAAATATTTCTCCAATTTTTATCACAGGGATAGTGTGGATAATTAAATTTTAATTTTACTCTATAATTAAAAACAAAAAATTATTTATACTTTTATTGATTACCAAATAAGTGTTATATAATAAACTAAATGATTTATTAAATCCCCCACTATCTTATCAAGTATCAATTTACCTCACCATTGAAATCTAAATTTCTAATTTCCTTATCCTTATACTAGAAATGATCCCCATTAAATTTATTAATGATCCAGACAGTGGCCACAAACCACAATAAAGTAATTATGTAGTGGTTTTTTTCCATATGCGGACTTGTAGTTCCAAGATCCATTCAGTTGATTCCACTATCCTGAAATCCTAACATGGAATTCTTCAACACGACTACAAATTTGTTTTAAAAAAACTATGGAAATTAAACTCAATATAATTTTAGTTAAGTCTTCCAAAAACACTTCTAATAACTCCCCCAGAAATGTAAGTGTCAAGACATTGGCCGTGTACTTCACTTAGTTGTATGGTTTCATTCCCAATCATGTCATGGAAGATTAATTCTGATTGAATATTTGATTGAGGGATTTTTGTTTATTATGAATAAATGTTATATGTTTTTCTCCTTTTCACATCTTGTTCATATTATGTGGATGTTACTTAAATAATTAACCATGTTGTATAGAACATTTCCACACAATTCATTTATTTAATTTTCTTTCTTTTCACATTAATTCAGTTATTCATGTGATAATAGTCTTGAATCCATAAAATAATTTATTTAATAGAATGAATTAAATAACTAATTAAATGACATATTCATTATATTTAGATAATGGTTGATTTAATGAGTAGACATAAAATAAAAATTTTACTATGGGGAATGTAACTCATATTTCCAATCTTTCCATGAGTTATATCATTCCACCTATGAACCTGTGTATCGCCCAGTTTGGAATCATTATGTTTTCATCACGAACCACCTCCACATGCCTTGGATGCTCCATTAATTACAAATATTTATTTCTCACATGTGGGTGTGGGGAACAACATTATTGGTTAAATGAGATTAGATAAATATCTTTCGACATAAAGGTCGTACATAACTTTGGATGGAGGGATGACTCACATGACATCATTTAATTTAATTTTAAAAAAATGAAAACTAATAAAATAAATTCAATTAATTAATCCAAAACATACACATGTATTGTTGAATCTCATGAATGATCATACATGCAATGAATATGAAAAAGTAAATGACTAGTATTAATTTCGTTATTATTTATTTTATTACTGAATATAAAAACGCTTGAATTAATTAATTAAAAAATCAACAAACTAACTCCCCTTCATCTTAATGACACTCCAATATTTTTTTTGGAGAAACCCATCACTAATGGAATTCCTGGTAAACAAATGGTAATAACAATAATGACATAATAATAATAATAAATTACTTTAGGACCTAAAATTATCTAAAACCATTATTAAATTGTTAAACACAAATCAATGTGTCAATCAATAAAATATGGTTTTAATAATGAAATTTCAAATTTAATGTAATTTAATTTTTTCCATTAGTGGGTGACTACATAACGTGTACATTCAGTTACCCTCCATGTAACCTGGTTACCATATATACAAATCATATTCCTAGGGCTTGAGCGTGTTAACATGGCCAGACTACCCGATGTGTATATGCTAGAAACACACCCTATATCCACCATCCATGTGCTAAATTGGGATGGTTAACACGAAGTGTGTAATAAAATAACATCACATAAAGATACAATTTACATGGGTAGATAACTTGTGATTTGGATATACATCATGTAACCTAGATTTACTAGATAATGATTTGGAACTTCCTGATGGAATCTTCGGTCATTCTTAATTTTTTCTCAAGAAATTAATAAAATGAAACATTGACTGAACATGATTAATATTTCAATAACATGTTAATTCAAATCATATTAAGGAATTAATAATATGAAATTAAAATCTAATCAGAATTCCTATAAATCAAAAATAAAAAAATATTTTTAAATTTTTAAATGATCACTATGATAACACTTGTTTGTTTTGGGCATAATAGATGCATGAAAAGGTGCCTGATATATTCAAATTTCTTTTAATAATCTTTTCCTAAAACCAATATCATGGATATTTCACATTAAAGTGGTAAATAATATATTTAATATTTTATTAAAAAAATACTTGTGCTTTTGAAATATCTTCATTGATGAATGTTGATAATCCAAAAAAACTGTTTCCGGTTACCTTTGTTGTGATGTGAGTATCCAAGGATAGAATACCTCTAGTAGTGATCCACACACACTCCTATGATCTCTGGGAAACAAAAAATGATATTCGGGTGCTCGAGTTATGAGTCAACCACCTTATGTTTCTTATTATTGATCACTTGTTCTTCATTATTGATGAAATCTAACTTAAAATACTTATTCTTGATATGAAGAGTGATTGAGGAGTTGAAAGAAAATTTGATGTGCAAAAAAATTCTCTATTATTAATTTTTGGATTCTGTACAGAATAAACATATACATCTATTTGTAGAGTTGAGATTTATGTTAAAATATTATTTAATTTCATACCTTTCATTAAATATCATTTATTACCTTTAATAAATACCATGCCTCATAATATGAATTAGATAATTATTATTTTGTGATGTGTAAAAACTTTCACAATACCTAATATTATATAACAATATTGTTAATTAATATTTGTCAATAGAAATAGTATTGTACACTTCAAAATCCACTATCATTTATTGAACAACAAACTAATTATTTTATTCATAAATTAATATTTTATTTAAAATCTATTGAATATTTTTTTTTAAATATACAATAAATAAAATAAATATGTTATTCAAATATTGGGGAATAAATATTTATTTTATTAATGAAATAAATATAACAAAAATAATATTATTCCTCAGACTTGAGAAAAATATTTATTTTAATAATTAAACTCAAATGTAAATTAATCAAGATAAACAAAAATACTTTGTGTGACCCACTAGGATTCATTCTCATTTTCATTTGGTAGGATTTCCAAAATTCCATGATTAATATCTAGAAATCGGTTAGGGCACCCAAGAGAAAGAACATATTTTTGCAACTTTGACAACCACTTTTGAACACTCACTATGTAATATAATCCCTTTGTCACAATATCTCATCATGTAAGTTGTGCATCCATGTCACCAACCTATATGCTCGACATGTGTTTTTTTTACTATCTAAAATAAACATGTCATTACACCATGGCCATGGAATTTAATGTGACAATTCTATTCCAATCAAAGGGTTGAATTATTAGGTTCCATAATGATGGAAGGGAATTATTCTTCCTCAACCTATTCATTAATGACATGTCACTCATGATACAACAAACATATCCAACTTCTCCACGATCTGTTATCATCGTGGTTTATAAAATACATCTATGTACACAAGTTGTAACATGAATTAATAATATTTTTAAAGTCAAATGACCATCAAAAATTCTTATAGATATGAATATTTGATGACAAAAAGACAAAAAAAAATCATATTGGAGGGCCTATTATCATAATATCCCATATTTGGTATAACTAAATACAATCTTCTTGAGGGAAATTCTCATTTTCTTACGAGTCCTCACACCTGAAAGTCTATGTTATATGTGTCCGATCATAGAACATTATCCAACTACAGAACACTATTTTTAAATATCATCATAACACATCAAGGCACTCATCATAGAATGGAACAATTGTGACCTCATCAATACAACATATGATCTTAGACATTATTACATTAGAGTTAAGTATAACAACAAAAATATGTAATAAAAATTTTTATTTATATTAAATAAATCAAATATTTATGTAATAAAATTACAAATAGTTGGTCTTAGGAAAAAAACTCCAAAAACCATTTCCTTTTTTTCACTTCATAGTTATTATTTGTTTATTATTTTGATGTTTTGATTTTCATTATTTAATTTTATTTTTGTGTTATATTCTTATTAAATTTTTTAGGATTTATTTTTATATATTTAAGAGGATTGGTATTGTTATACTAACCCATCCATTGAAGGCACTGGATAACAGTGAGGCACTTCCTTATTGGAACTGCCTCAGAGGGAGATATAGATTAGTGCATGGATATGTGCTATTATTGTTTATAATTGTTCAAATTTTGATCATTTTTATCATTGTTAAATTTTTGTTAATTTCTGGTGACATTTTTCATATTGATATATGATGGGGGACTATTTGGGTCATACACAATAGGTGTTTCCTATTTCAGATGTGAAGTGAAAATTAATGTTGATAGGTTTTGTAGAATCATCACATGGTTTCATATTGATATCAAATATGAAGAATAATAAATTTATTTCCACAATTTTTTAATTAAAAGGAAATTTAAATATGTTATTTTTATTTGATAAATGCTGAGAATATTTTAATTTTTTCATCATTATCTGATGATTCCCAATTAAACTGGTTGGTTGTTATGTCTAGGTTCCCTTCCATAATATGAATGTTCATGATTATTCAAACCCACATGATCACCTTGATTTATTTCATCCTATTCAGTTTTGGTTATACAACTTCTTCTTCTAGTTCTTGGCTGGTTATATCAGGAGTTATGGGACACTCAGTATCACTATGTTGGATAATAGTAAAAATAAGGAGAAAGATATGGTTCATAATAGATCTATAAGGTGAGGAATCTTGGTTGTGCCCCCTGGTTCACTTCAATAGAGGATAAGTAATTCATTTCTTTTTTTCCTATTTCATAGCATAGTATTTGAGGTGTGAAAAAAATGGTTTATCCTAGTTTGACATGAGATAGGAGAGACACCAAAAGTGGTTTCTTCCTAACTAGAGAGGAAATAGTAGTTGATTGATTGGATATAGATAAACAATAGTTCATGATCTTGGAAAAATGGGAATAAAATTTATTTCTGTGAAGACACAGACAATGACCACATAGATGTAAGGCTATGATGGATGATCGAGGAAAACAATAGTGTGTACTTGGAGGATTTCAAAAAGAGATAAGAGGGTATATATTTTTTCTTCTTGGTTCAATAGAGGAGTTCCTTGAAGTGTTTGTTGGTTATCTAAACCAAGTGTACTAAAAATTTACATTGATGATGTCTACCCATAACAAGTTGGCCTATAAAATGTTATACCAAACATGGGTATGGAGAGTTTGGATTTATTATTTTTTTCATTGATTTATTATCAATTTTTATATTTGTTATTGGTTTCCTTATTCTTTTACACCATTATCCTTAAAAATTATAATATTCATGATGGATCTACCCCATGAACATATTCCAATTAGCTAAATAATGTGACAGATAAGTGTACCTTTTACAGTATTCCACATTTTTTTCTTTGACTTATAATGATGAATGCCAATGATTTATGATTTATTATCACAAATATTTTGAAATTTTTTAATAATAATGAAGCTATATAATAATTTTTAATCACAGTTTTTAATTATCTTGTTCATTCCTCCATTGGAACCTATTGATATGATTCTTTATGTATTGGAATCTTTTTTTCATTTATAGAAATACATATTAGATAAATATAAAATTGAATTGTCAATGTTATTTTTAAAATGAATCTTACTTTAGACCATATTTGGTTAATTTGTGAAGAATTATATATTTATTTTATAATGTATTATACATTGACATGTCATGATGGTCAATGGTGTTCTATATCATTTGTTCATTTTTGTTCATGGAATATTATTAGATGAATTATGTTTTTTTTATTTGATTATTCAAATAAGATAACAATATCAACAAATACTTTTTAATTTCCTCATTTTGGAATTATGTGAACAAATTTTATACTAAATGGATTCTAGTTATTAAATGAGGACTTCCATGGACAACATAGACCCCAACATCTTAAATCCTTATGACCAGAAAAAGTTTTCATGATTTAGAAAGTATTTTTGTTATTTCATTAATCATTTACAACAATTATTTTATATAAAATATATAGGATTATCTTAATTATTTTCTTTCCTAATGATTATATTTATTTTTTATATAATTATTTGGGTTCCTGTTGATCAATTTCCTTGTATCTTTTAGAATAATGAGGTTGTTCTTATTTTACATTTCCATTATTCTGTTTATGACTATTCATTGAAAGTCATCTGAAATATGTGATATTTAGGTGCTTTTATGAATAGTTACAATGTTAACGGATTGATATTACTATTTTTATTAATATGTATAAATTTATTACCACATTATTTTTGTTTTTTTGGACATCTTGGACCCAAAAAACACAGCGGTTGTAGGGTTTATTTCAAAACATAACAACTAATTTGAAATGAACTCTATGACAATAATATATATATATATATATAATTTTTAATTATTTATTTTATTTTTCATGCTTGAAAATGTCTATTACAAATATAAAATTAGAGAATATATTTTTTGGAATGTAAAAAATTAATAGTTAATCAAAAAAGGATTTTGTCATGATATATTCAAGTATAAAATTAGGTTACAAAAATAATTTTTTTTCTTCAAAAATGATTTTGAATAAAAAATATAAAAATTTATATTGTTATAATCTTATGAGATCTGAAGAAAAACATATAGGTTCACGTAAATAATCGTTTTCTTTTTTCATCTCTAAAAATTTATATTTATTGTATATTACAGGACTTAATTTATATATAATAAAAATTATCATTAAAAAAATTTAAAAAATAATTATTAATTTCAAAATAAATTATACAGTGTAGTAATTTGAATATAATTTAAAATAAATCATAATAAAAAAATTTAAATTGAAAAATATACATTCAATTAGTAACTATTGACCCATAATATTTCTTGTTATGTATAATCTACTAAAAATTATATATTTACTTTTATAAAATTGGTCAAATCCTAATACTATACCAAATCACTAAAGAAATGGGTAGCAATCATCATTTTGGAAAAATCACTTGCATACATCGATCATGTTTTCCCTAACAATGTGATTTTAAAATCCATTATAACTCATCAGACCATAGATCCTTTGTTGTAGATAATGTAGATCTATCTTATTAATGTAGGTTCTGGGCGTAGCAGAAGCTTGCGATGGGTCAATGTGAACATTTTTTTTAGTTTTTATTGTTCTTGTATATGTACGGTCATCTTAGTGGGTGAGCAATGTTGTATTGTATTCCATAGTTATTTGGGATTTTTACCGTATTTTACTATTACAACTTGTTTTATTATCTTTTTTACTACTTCTACACTCTATTTACTTAAGTATGTGTATGATACTTACTTTTTTTACACTACAAACACTTATATGAGGGTGTACTCTCCCCACTGTACCACCTGTACACCCTCACTGCAAGTCGACAGCCTCTAGCACACGGGGAGGCGTACTTGAGGCATAGTGACCCACCAGCTCAAATCACTAGTTTAGTGGCATCCAAGTAAGGGTGTTACAAAAATGTCACACATAGTCTTTGCACAAATAAAAATTACATCCTTCATAAATATTAATATCAGGAAACTCATTATTCTTAATAGATGATAACATTTTTTCTAATTATTGATCCACCTTCTAAGACATCATAATTATTTATTACAAATTGTAAAATACTAAAACATAAAACAAAACAAAGAACCTCCCTACATTCAAGAATTATAGGGAAAAATTTATCATATCATTAACAAAAGGGTCACATTAAAATCTTAAGATGGTTAATATATCATTAATTTTTTGACTCAATGATTCAGACACCTTTTTTGGATTTCTAGGATGTAATGAATCAAGAATTCAGAATCCATGATTTGTTTTAACCATCTCCTCTATATCAAGTTAAATTATTTTTGAGTGAATATATACTTCAAAATATTTTGATCAGAATATATTTCACATTTCACTCCATATAAATGATTTCTCCTAATTTTTAAAAGAACAAAAACATAAGAAAATTCCAAATCATGTGTAGGGTAATTTTACTCCTGAGTTTTCTACTGACATGAGCCTTATGAAATTAACTTGTCATTCTATATTAGAGTGCATCTAAATAATTTTAATAAATCATATTTATAAATGATGAATTCACAATTTCTTGATGGAATTCTCAAAATAGGTGCGTTGACTAGTCTTCTCTTTAGTTCCTGAAAATGATCATTACATTTTTATCAAGATCAACTAAACTATGTTTCGTGTTAACATAGTTATTATACTTGACTACCAAGTATATTATTCAACAAGAATTCTGTAATAACCTACTAATCCATGAAAATTATGAATCTCATTGACATTGGTATGTCTTGGAAACTCATAAACATCATTTTTTAGATGGTAATAGTTAAACCATATTTAGAAACAATATATCTGAGGAATTTTATTATTGTAACCAATATTCATTATTAGATTTCATTCCATATAGTTTCTTTTTTTGAGGTTTTAAAAAAAATTCATATGTTCCTTTCATTTTATTCTTGTATTTTAGAATAATCTAAAATATCATCTATAAAATTAATGATAAAATGATCCAAAAACTGATGGAAAACAATATTCATAAGGCTCATAAATATATAAGGTGAATTAGGTAACCCAAAGGGAATAAATAAAAACTCATAATTCTCATATCTCATCCAAAATTCTATATTCAGAATGCCGTCCTCCTTCACATTTAGCTAATGGTATCCTGATCTCATTTCAAACGTCAAAAAGCACTAATCTCATTGGATCTATAACCATTTCATTTTATGGCCCAAAATCAACTATTGTACTGGATAATCTTGATGGTTTTAACCCTGGTAAATAAACATTGGACACATATTTTCATAATTCCCAACTCATTTCAACTAACACATCTTATTTTGGGCTTTTCATTAAACCTCTGATCATCTTCAATGCAGTCATGAACCATATGACCAATCTTACTACATTAGGAGAACTTTATATACATTGAAAGATATTATCCAAGATGTTTTTTACCACACTTATCACAAGATGGTAATTTTTTTTTCTTAGCTCCAAACTTCATTGATGAATGCCTTTTCATTGCTTTTCCACTGTACCTCTTCTTTTACTTGTTATCACAGGGTATATGATTATCTAAAATATCTATTTATACCTTCTCAGAACATTTAATATGTTTCTCATAGATATATTTGGAAGTACCTTAGGTCTCTAGTGTCTGAATTTTTATAAGATAAAAGCTCTTGTTATCTCTATTGTCTTACGTTGTATTCTTTAGGATTATTTGTTCAAGGTATTGACCTATAACATGATTAGTTTCTTGGATTGGGATGTGTGTGGGTGTAGTTCTCTTGTTTAGATCTTAGATGACCACTAAGATTGTTTGATTCTATTTAACCTTATTTAGCAGCTTTGTTTTGGTCTCCTATTGTTAGGAACCTTATGCCATTAGTAGGACTAGTCTAGGATGTGTGTCCCTTTAACGACATTTCTCCCCTAATTTCTATCTAGCACAAAACCTTTTTTAAAAGGTCTTACAGATGTCCTATGATGTTGGGAATACTTGCATGCCTCCTTTTAGCTATCTATCTTTTTGAGGATGCCTCCTTTTAGATTTTAAATATATGGTCATCTCCAAGGGTGGAGATTATGAATCCATATTTTAAGTATCTTATGGTGATTTTTGTTGTGATTCCTCATATTAGAGATTCCAGGTGGAATGTATCAGTTTTAAACATGATGGGGATTGGTGCATTGATCCTTTTATGGTTTCATGGGTTCAGGTGGGGACTATACTATTTTAGTTGTCTCCATTTTTATTAATTCTATTTCAACTAATTCAATTCTATTTCTATTTTTTCATGATTTCACTGTACAAATACCGAATAACAACTCCTTGTGAATTATATATGTTTTTCGTTTTTTCATGTTTTATATGACGATAGATACTTCTCTATTTAATAGTATTCTACAAGCACCTATGAGAAGTTTCAGAGGAACTATTGGCATGTGATTTTCTTGTCCTATTTTCCTCACTGGCATCATCTAAGAGTGAGACTATGTTATGTATTTATACGACCTCTATAATGAAATTGTTTACAATTTTTTAGTTTTGAGATTGTTTTATTTTTTTCAATATCATTCATCTTTAGACAACATGTGTCAAGGGGATACACAGAAGGGGTATATTTTGGTCTAACAACGTAGTTTTTTTCTATTTAGGATAATCCCATGTTGATGAAGTTAGTTGATGTGGAATCATCATATGGTTTATTTTTTTATATTATTGAGTGTGATGTCATTGAATATTAAATATATATCTGTATTTTAATCTACAAGGTGAATATTTTATTATTAAATCTGTTTCTGTATTTTATTCGTCCATTTTACCCTTTACTGTTTGAACCACCTCCAAATACTAGTGTAGTGCTCCACTTGAAATCTAGTATGCGGGAATCGATTGTCTAATCTGAGCAGAAAGAGCTCCTACCAAATTGGATGGCTCAATTTCACTGAAGATATATCAGGGGGGAGTGGTTTCTAATCCTTCTCCTTTATAGGTTATAGGGAACGGTCAATGGTATAGGTGAGCAGCCACACTGTGAGCACAGTGGGAATATATTGGTTTGGATTTTATGGTTCATCTAAGAGAGCAGCTGTCGTTTAAAGAACCTATAGGATGTCGATGTTGATGATAAGGTTTCTACTATAGTCTATGAGGAACCTAAATAGGGGATGATGATTTTGATCATGGAAACCTGTGGTCGATATTGGATTTGGAGGGTGATGTCTCTAGTTCTTGATCCTAAAGGGTAGTGCCTAACATTGATTTCTTCTCCACCACCTCTATCTATTTTTGGAATTTTTCTGGGGGGGGGTGTCTTCCCAGTGTCTACATTATAAAAATAATTTCAGACACCCCAAGTAGTGTTTTTGACTTCATAAAACATAATCCACTATGGTTTTGACATTGGATTGTTCAGGAGAAAATAGGCATAGACGGATTTGGTTTTAAAAAGTAGTGTGTAATCTACGATTCAACATAATAATAGAGGAAATGAGGTTTTTCTTCTTTATATCAGTGGAACATTTGTTTTCTAACAAAACATGATATCGTGATCTTTGTGGTTGAATAACCTCTTTGATTTGATTTTTTTATCGGTTCCAATTGAGGGATTAAGTGACCTTGATTTTCACCATCAATGATACAATCACCTATGACGTGTTTCAATGCTCCTTTTCCTAATTGGGTTATCGAACATGTATAGGGGAGTTTCCACTATAACTCCTTATCTGCTAGAGTTGAAACACCAAAGATCTACCATGGTACTAACAGTCGGTTCATGTTCATAAACCTTGAAGATATTGAACCAATACAGAGATGAATCTAGAAAACTTCTACATATATAAATAATAGAAGAGATCATAAAGAGTTTGATTCCTCAACAATGATTTCAGTGGCTCAGGATTCTTCCTCAATAAAGGTACGACAACGCCTCAGTAAGGGGTTCTCAATACAGATTATTGTTTTTTCCTTTGTAAATTTTTTGTAAGTATTGTGCTTGCGATTTGTTTTTATCTTCCATTTCATGATTTTCATAGGTCCTTCATTGTTCCATGTGCCTTATTCTATGGTTTAAATTATAGATAATGATCCTTTTCAATAGTGAATTACCAGTGATGATCCTTCCCTATGCACATTGGTCTATGGAAAAATCACATAAATCAACATTCCACTATTACCACATTACTTTTATACATTTGTTCGACCTCTGAATTGCGAATGCTGGATTCTTGAGTTTAAATTAGAATTTGGTTTTGATTTAAACTATTTTAATTAGATGTTGTTGGGGAATGCCTTTTTTTCTATTTACTATTGTGGTTATTTCTTGCTGCTATCAGTTTGAGAATGCTTTATTTGATTCTAGAAATTTATTTTTTTGTGTTCCGAGATTTATAAAATTAGTGTTGTAATGATCATGTTTTCTATTTTACGAGAGTTAATAGTAGGATTTTCAGTTGATGTAATTTTCAATACCCATGTACAATATATATATTCTATGTATGTTTTTGTTCAATACTGCGATGTGTTTTTCACTACTGAATTCATTTGAATATACTTCATTTGATTTTATGGAATTGAAACTAAAAAAATATTTGTTTTGAGTTTTTATGTAATAAATATAAAATAAACATGATTTTGGAATTTTGGATTTTATCAATCCAAACCAACCAATTGATCCTAGGATATTTCATATGGATTGCCTCTCATACAAGGGTAACCCCAATAATTGAACCATTAAAATAGAATCTATAATTGCAAAAGAAATGGAATGGGAAGTTGGAGTTACCTTGGAATGGATTTGGTATTTTATGAGTAATTAGGTAAGGTAAGTTGAGAATTTTTGAGGATGAATATGTTTTTACCAAGAAAATATATGTCTATGAAGAATGTGTATTTTTGGATGAAAATTAAAAATGGTATGTGGGTATTTGAGAGTAAAATTATAAATGTGAAGAATATAAGAAAGGATGATAGAATGGAGGATGAGAGAATCTAGAGAGGTTGAAACATATGTGTTGAGGGATGTGGTGGAGTCACATGTCCTTATAAATAACAATATTTAATAAAATAAGTGATATCCAAAGAGATGGTAGATTCCCCTGATGAATAAATAGCCTATAAAATGAACGAAAAGGGCCTGAGTCACCTTATAATTCTATAAAACTATAGTATTAGGAGTAAATATACAAGTGATATCATTCTTATATAATATAAAAAAATCTTTTTGGTATCAGTAAATAATTTTGGAATTACATTCTTTAACATGCACAACATGTTCCTGCATTGACCATAAGTATTTCTCAATTTTAGGGTCACATCCAAATATTCTTATAGGGTTTAAATTATGGATAACACTACATATTATGTGGGTGAGAGTAATACTTATTTAGAACAGATTCAATGACATCATATTGGATGTTAGAGTGATGTATTTTATTATCACATTGTCTTTTTATCATAGAATAAAGAAGAAGTATTTTATTCTTGACATCAAACACCCTCAATATCCAATGAGAATGAATCGTCCCCTCATAATCCACCTCAGTAATAAAAAACAAATTACTAATGATAGTATCATATATATCATATTTGGACCCTCAAAAAATGTTAATGTGGATGGGGATGTGATCTGATATAATACAAGAAATATAGAACATTACGGTGAACATAAATCATCAGATCCATTCAATTGAACATAAAAATATATAACAGTGATGTACTATGAGAGTAGATTATTACCCTGAAAATATGTAAAAGTGTTCACTGTGTGTCCCATTTAAGAAATACCTACAGCCTAGACTGCATGTAGTGAATTTAACATTAAAGAACAAGACCTTCAGTTACCCACTCACTTTTCATTTTGGTTCATGATGTCATTAATGTCCCCCACTATTTTACACCGTGTAGAGTAAAACTCAATATCATTTAGAGACTCTATAATTCTTCTAGAGTAACTGGGTTTCACTATAGAAATATCAGTTCTGAGATCCCCTTGACCTATCATCCTCCATATGTGAGGTCTTTTTAGGCTTTTTATCATAGTCTTATTATTATTCAAATCTCACATAGAGGAGAATCAATTGAGGATCAATGATCAGAGAAAACACCCGGTCTATAGGGTTATAACATATCCTTTTTAGACTAAAAGGAATGGTTGGGTTTCCCTCAATAGTTGTAAGATAGCATGTCGCGATGTTGGCGATCACCATGGGAAATTTAACATGGTCATAAAAAGGCCTTCCCAAAACCACTAGAAACAATTTGGGAAGCTAAAATATCTAAATCCATTAGCCAAATATGTATTTCTTGTTCTATAAAATAAATCAACTGTCCCAACCTAATGAATTTATTTTGATCAGGAACATATTTTATACAAACAACCTTAGTGAGTTTACCAATGTCTCTTTGTCTCTTCACCTACTTTACAAAACACCTCCAATATTTTTGCCAAATAAATTGACTATTCTACATAAAAATATTAATCTCTCCATCCACCACATTTAGGACACAATCTATTTCCATTGACTAATGAATCCATTGAAGAAACAAAATATAGGTTGTTCTTCATATGCAAGTGAGATCATATCATTTGATCCTTCCATAATAATGAATGTGGCCCCAATAAGAGGTTTCAAGACATCAACCATAATAATGATCTATAAAAATGGAAATAAAATAAAGTGATCTAAGTGATACCACTCCACACATTCCCTAATATGGAATCCAATATCTTACATAAATCATTTCAATATTTTATAAAATGAGATGTCTAAAATTCAAACATAAAATAGTGATGTGGAAAAATTTATTTTATAATCATACCCAAAATCTATTAGATAATACATTAGAATTGGATAATTCAAAAAAGGTCAATGTTTCCAAAAAATTCCTTTTAAATTTTCATTTTAATTGATGAATTCAAATATCAGATGATAATATCCAATTTTTCTTATTGAAAATTTATTCTCTAGATGCTACAAATATTGTATATTATTTCCCAAGGATATTTTATTGATGGTATCATTGGTGATGAAATTTTTAGGAGATATTTCTAGTGACCCATGTCTGTTACACAGATGGTTACTTGAGTTTTAATCAAAAATATCTAACAATTACAATCCCAAAGGCCATGAGGTATAGTGTATTTGGATGATTTGGGTCTTATTATGTCAAAAGGAACCTAAAAAATTGAATCATTATTTTATTATTGATAATGAGAACTTAATATTACATGGGATAGCCTAGGAGATACATAAATAAATGTGTGATCTAAAACCCCATTAAGGGAACAAACATGACTAGGAAACATAACATGTGATTCAAATGTGTCACAATATATCATGAAATATAGGTATCATAAGGAATCACAAAGATTAATAACCTAAAGACCAATGTATAATAAGATACTGGAGGCATATGAAATGAGGAAGAACCATATAACATTATAAAAACATGAGTCAAGGATGATTTATTTTAGGATATAAATTTTTTACAAAGTCACAAAATGGATTAAGATTACTCCCTAATCCCGTACATGAAACCTCATCAGACTGATTCTTTACCCAGCACAACGAAGTAATATATAGATGCACCCATAATAAAATAATTATGATATATGTGTTCTACATCAAGTATTCAATCCTGATGTACAACATAATAATTACCCATGTAAAGAAAAATGGTTGAATAATCTTGTTACATATCATAATCAAATAAAATAAAAGAATGAATGCAATTGAAAAATGATCATAAAAGATTATTTCCCATAAAGGTATTAGATATTAAGATAGTTATATATGTGAGATACATATATATATAGTTTAAAATAATTCTATAACATTAATGGGAGATATAAAGTGTGTTAGAGGGAGAATGTTCACAACATAAAGTAAAGGGTGGTTTGGAGAGATCCCTTACCTCGAGCCTAATAATAAATTTACATTATTTATCATCCAAAATATTAAAAGTATTCTAATTATTTAATCACATAATAACCTATTTAATTTTTATTATTACTTTCATTTTAATTTCCACTATTCCTATTTCAAATACAAAACCAATAAATTTTATGCCATACATCTTAAAAATAAACAATTTATATATCCAAAATCACATTGGTAAGTTGACTATAATCAAAGAGATTATTATTTAATCATAAAAAGTATCATAATAATTAAATAACATTCAATTTTATGATTAAATTTTAACTGTTGAACTAACCATTAATTATTGTTATGATATAAGAACTACATTACAATCATCAAAACAACATATCGTATTTACGCATGAGTAAAATTGCCATTTTTTTGATACTCATGATGGAAAGAAGGTATATATTATATTATAATCATAGTATTATAATAATATCATAAATAAAATATTATTTCTTCCAAATACCCTTTCAAATATAATCTATGAGATTCAGTAATAAAAACAAATCACACCACTTCACAAAGCGATGGTCCGCCGTTCAAAAAAAGGAATTTATCATTTATTAAATGGAAGTTAATGTAAGAAATTATATGATATATATATTTTACATATTTAGTATTTTTTCATTAAAATAATTATCAAATTAAAATTATTCCATATTATTATCCATATAATTCATATGTGAAAAATGAATCATATTGCTTCACATGGACATAATCCACCATACACATGAGAGATATTATCATATTCTCTACAGAATGGAAAATAAGAATGTGTAGTTTATATTATAATTACATATGTATAATTATAGAAAAAATATAATATTTAAACATTAAAAACACCATTATTCCCATCCATGATAATTAGTGATTCAAAAAATTTACATCAATTTGCGGCGAAGTAGTCCTCGGTACACAAAATCGGTGATTATGAATCACATTTGAGGGAGGAGGAGATGGATGTAAGTAATTAACTTTACATAACAACATATAAATATATGTATGGTTATTTGGATATTTTATCATAATTATTTATAACAAAATTAAGTAATTGAAAAAATAAAAAAACAAAACGCTTGTGTAATGATTTTATCTCTTCTTCAAAAAACTTCATTATATTTTCAAGAAAATAAATAATAGGTGAGATTTATAAAAAGATTATAGTCATATAGGATGACATTAGGGAATTAATGAAGTGAATTGGATAGGTATTATAAAAAACAATGGGTTTAGTAAGTATGTAACTGAGAGGTGAGTGAGTGACCTTTTATAAGTAGAGGAGAGGAAACATTTGTAATTTTTGAAAACAATGAAATATAGTAACAATTTTATCATTCCAAAAGCTTCCTAAATAGAATATTTTTTAACTTAAGAATATATAATATCAATATATTAACAAATAATAGTAATTATATATATTTTAGAACATTTTATATTCTTGTATTATTTATTTTAAATCTTTGATAAACCTGTTTTTACCATTAATGTGTTATTTTTTTTATTATTTGCACTATTCATTATAGTGAAAATATATTTTGAACTTATTAAATAATTAAAATTATGATGATTAAAAATATTGAATCCATTTGTCAACACTAATATTATAGATGTGGTAGAGTGAAATTTAAAAATAAACCAACAAATGTCTTAAAAAATAAGATTTCAGGAAAAGATTATTTTAATGAATAGATAATATCATAATATCTATATCACTAATATTAAAAATTAATTGTATATAAAATAATATATATATATATATAATATATATTTTATTTAAATTATTTTTTTCAGTAGGTGTTATTTCAATTATTTAAACATGGATAAACATTATGCACATTAAAGTAGTCTTTAAGAATAAAAGTGTTTTAAACCTCTATATTTTTTTTATAAAATATAGTATAAAAATGATTTAATTGTAATTAATTTGAACAAATAAAAAGTAAATAAAAATTATTATAATTTAAATAATATTTAAAAAATAAATTTTTATTATTTTAAAAAATAATAAATCTTAAATTTTTAAAAATTCTATTTTCACTATTCATATGAACATTAATATATTCCAAAAAGACTAATATATTTCGATATTTTAATGTGGAAATACTAATTTCATAAAATATTTTTATCTTATAAGAAAAATGTTTAATTTTAAAAAAAAAATTATATTATTTTCTCAATAATAAAATTGGAAATCATTTATAGAATAAATATTAAAAAAAATATTATTACTCTATGATTAAAAATACATTTATATTAGGTAACAACATTATATATATTACATAAAATATTAAATCCTATTCATAATTTATATTTTAATAACTAGTTCATAACCGTCTTATATAAATAATAATGGTTCATTTAGGTTCGAGGTTGCATGTCTCATAGGCTATTAAATGTTGTTTTCTCTATTAGAAACAACACGTGTTTCATTACCCCTCCCATAAAAAATGTCACACTTGAAATATTCTATTACATGAAATGGTAAAACTAGGTGATAATATATTTTCTTTATATTCACATATAGTTCCCATGTTACTTCTTTAAACATGTGGTTTCTCCAAAATACTTTGACAAAGTGAGTTGTATTATTTCATAGAAATTTGTCTATATGATCTAATATATTTACTAGTTGATATGCATATGAAATGTATTTTACAAAAGGTATCACCACTAAATTCAATACATACTGGGTTTTTTTATGTACTTTCTTAAGATGGATATAAGGAACACAACATGTACTGTAGGTAGTTTTGGTGGAAGTGATAGTCAGTAGGCCACATGTTCGATGCAATAAAGGATATCAATGAGGCTAATGTATCAAGGACTAAGTATTAGCTTTTTCCCAAAGCACATGAATATCATTCATGAGGATATATAGAGGAATAACATATCTCTAAAAACAAAATAATGGTCTGACACATGATTATCTACACAATACATTTATCGAATTCTCAGGTGTATCCACCAGTGGGAATCCATGTTTTTTCAATGGTTTAAAACCATAGGGAAAGGCCCTCAAACCGTTGGGAAAACTTATGCAAACGGTTTTAGAAACCGTTGGGATGTGAGGCGTTGGGAAAGCCTTATACCAACGGTTCAACCTGAACCGTTGGGAAAGGCTGTTTAGATTTATTTTATACCAACGGTTCAGCTGAACCGTTGGAAAAATCAGCGCACAGGTGTATGCCAACACTTTTAAAACCATTGGAATAGGATAAACCCCAATTGTATTGAACCATTGGGAAAAGTATCAGGGTTGGGAAAAGCAGTAGGGTATACCCCAATGATTTTGAACCATTGGGAAAGGTAGAAGCAGGGCTATAACCCAACAGCTTTGAACCGTTGGGAAATGCAGCAGGGTATAACCCAACGGTTTTGAACCGTTGGCAAATTCTGCAGCAGCACAAAGGTATAACCCAATGGTTTTGAAACTGTTGGGTTAGACCCCCCATTAATTTAAGATGAAACTGCCTGCAATACTGCAGGCTGCAATGAAAACTCTATCAAAAACGTGTCATCTCACAAAAATACACTGCAATGACAAAAAAACACACCACTACAACCTAAAAACACATAATACACACCACTGAACACATAAAAAACTCAAAAAACACACCACTGCACAGAAAACGCATAGAAAACACACCACTGCACACATAGAAAACTCAAAGAAACACTGCAACATGCAACCTGCAAACACACACAGAAAACCTAGAAAATAGAGCACTACACACACAGAAAACACACCACTGCTCACACAAAAAACACACCACTGCACACACCACTCTGTCATAGAAGCACTGCAACCTGCAAACATAGAAAAAACACCACTGAACACATAGAAAACTCACAAAAACTCACTTCAATCACCTGAAATCACACAAAAAAACACACAAAAACACTTAGGAGTAATCATCTCATTTTTGAAGGCTTACTCACATTCCTTCCCCTTGTATGGATCACATATTGATGTGGTAGAGAGACCAAGAACCAACAAAATGTTTTCTTTTTGATCAAATAGGGAGGAGGATATTGGAAATTCAAGTTTATAACTCATATAAGAAGAATACCTTGCCTCAATCCTGAACTATCGAATAAGGGTTTTTTGTTTTGATTACCCCAGGATAAATTTGATATTTTTTCGATGAATTTAATCATTCAATATAATAACCTAGAATTATATTTACACTATGACCATTATAACCCTTTTGTTCCTAGATTATAATTATGGGGGAATCATATAATATGGGGAAATGACTTCTATAATGTCAAGAGATTTAGTTATATTGTTGCATTTATCAAGGTATTGGTTTGTGTATAAGAGAGGGATATTGGTCATGATTCTGTGACACATAGATTCTATGGGGATAGATATTTACATGATTCATGAGAGATATCACACGCCTAATTTTCAAGGGGATCTTCTATGATGGCATCCAACACGGTGTTTGTCAGTGGTTATGAATTATTTACATCATCTGCTGGGCTCACTTTGGAAAATTTCTATCATATTATTTGAGGATAAGATTACAAGCCAATATTCTATCCCCAATCTATAATTAAAACATTCAGATAATCCTCCATGACAATCTATTATATTACTACATGAATTTTCGTATATACCTTCCATAGATGATTTTTGTATCCATTGAAATTTGAATGATGATCCATAGGGAGAATCATTAAAATTAACCTTTTATCACATGGGATCATGGTCCTCATGGTGGTACACTAGATTGTGAGATATGATATGGACCAAATGTCCTTGTTATTTCATACACATGTTGTGTGAAAACTTCTAACAAGTATAGTGAAATATCTTAATGAATGACAACACCTTGAGTGATTAGGTGTCGGAAGGACCATTACTTGAGTGATAATGATGCTATCATATTATAAAATGATATCTAACACTAACATGATTGATAAGGTAGGGGTAATAGGTCCTGAGTAACTAGAACCTTGTACCTATCTGGTAAGCTATGATATGGACCAAATTCCCTTGTTGTTATTTCATACACATCTTGGGTGAGATATTCTAACAAGTATAGTGATATATAATAAGGAATGACAACACCTTGAGTGATAAGGTGCTAGAAGGACCCTTACTTGAGTGATAATGAAGTTATCATATTATAACATGATATCTAACCCTACCATGATTGATAAGGTAGTGGTCAATATAATGGCCTCACATTGAGTGATAAGGTTCTAGATGAACCCAACCATGAGTGACAATGGAGCGTTTGGAATGTGATATTAGACCTACCATGTTTAATATGGTATTATTTCATAAAATGGATTTACATTGATCATAATGTATTAACATGGATGTTTGTTAAGTGAGAAGGTTGGTATGTGATATATAGTTGTATGATACACTACCTTTAGTATTATGGAAGAAGTAGGGAGTTGAGTGATGAGCTATATTCAGTGAGAAGTATTAGTCTAGGGCTTTGATAAGGGTAAAAGTAGTGGATACATATAAATATGTTGGGATAGAAAAGACATGTGTGAAGATAATTTACTATTTTGAAAGCGGTAAATTACTACTTGTGTATAGGTAATAAAGAGGTAATAAAGAGGTACATGAGGGCAAATATTGATCCTTTCCATTTTTTACTTAGCAGTAATGAGACATGTGGAACTTTTTTAAGGACATGAATTGATTAGTTTAATGAATGTATATATATGATTTCGTATTACAAATGGTGTGAAAATTATTATGGCATCTTCCATACATATCTTGACTTTCCTTTCATGTTTAAAATTAATCCAATGGTGTTCATGGATCTCATGAATGAGATCTTCCATACATATCTCAACTCATTCATTATGGTTCTTATTTATGATATCCTTATATACTCACCGACCATTGATATACACATTGGACACCTATAGATTTTTTTGTACACTTTGACCACATTATAGGTTTTATAAGATCTAAAAGTGTCACTTATGCTTCCATAAAGTATGTTTTCTAAGGCACATAATCTATAATGTGGGAATTAATGTGGACCCAAATAATGTATAGGATTAGGTGTCATGAGAAGGCATACAAAACTTGTTTGAGATTGTGGGTTTCATTTGATTGTTTGGGATTTACATGTGGTTCATTTAAAACTTCTCCCCTTTAAAAGTTCCTATGACTAGGATTACTAAGAAAGTAGTTATGTTTGAGTGGTCAGAAATGTTTAAAGAGGACTTCCAAAAAGGTCAATGACTTTTTGATCCTAATGAATTACTATAAATTATGATTCAGAAATGAGGTCTCCAAACTGATCCCCGAGCATGAATTGGACTTATGGACATTTCTTGCATCGGACACAGAGTTGTAGTATCTATATGGAAGGTTCTATATTGTCCTCATCATATCACATATGAGAATGTTTCAACATTGGAATGATTTTAAATCAAAAATCATAGTCAATATAATATTTTCAAATATTGCTGACATTTATCATTAAATAAAGGTACAAGGGTCTGATGTTTCTCAACATAATGACGTATTAATCTTGATCTATGGTAGTTATAACATTATTAAATTCCATAGTAATGGTACCTAGTTGGATTATGCATGGAGATTTTCATTCTCTTACTAGACCCACTAAATGGGTCTTCCACGGTTTCTACAACAATGATAGTGTAAGTAGGGAAATTGCTGGAATTATAGATTCATCCATGAGTGTGCCTTATCCGATATACTCGGGTCCTACGAAATCGTTCCGCAGTTCCCTAATTGGGTTCAAGGAACTCATGTTCATCTCCATACACATACACCTTCCCAGCCCCCCCCCCCCACTACCCCACCTACATAGCCCCCCCTGCCTAGCCCCCCGCCCCCATGCCTAGCCTGACCCCCTTCACATCCCACCCCCTCCCCCACCTCCACAACCACCACCCCGCACCGGCACAACCCCCCTGCCCTGCCCCACTCCCCCATTTACCCAGCCCCCACACCTGCACAACCCCCCCACTACCCCACTAGCACAAACCCCCCTGCCCATACCCCCTCCCCCTGCCTAGCCTAACCCCCTGCACATCCCACCCCCTGACCCACTTGCACAACAACCACCCCCACCTGCACAACCCCCTGCCCAGCCCCCCTCCCCCATCTGCCCAGCCCCCCCAACTACACAGCCACCCCCACACCTGCACAACCCCCTCCCCCTGCCCAGCCCACCCCCTCTCCACCAAACCCCCTACACAGCCCCATCCTCCCCACCTCACCCCCGCCAAACACACCTGCCTCCCACACAAATTCCCATACGGTAGTTGATTTTAAGTTTTAATTGTAATTTTTGGGTTTTTGGTGACCCATTCAGGATTCAATCAATGGATACATTGGAGAAATTAGGTGTTTTGGGATATTTTAGGGTGGTTTAGTTTGGGAAAACTCAAGTACATGATGTGTAGTTTTGAGAACACACATCATGTGTTCTTCGTACTTGGGAAAGATGGGTTTTGGGAACTAAAAGATTAATACAAGGGGGTGGGTTACACGCCATGTAGTGGAGACTCGGGGTGTGCTAGTGGCAGATGACCTTGTGGGGTATAAATCTATATCTAGTGCGAGGAATATGGATAGGCATTGTGCGTGGGTAGACCTTGTTTGTGTGGGGGTTATATGGATAGTTACATACATGGGAACCATATGTGGGGTAAATATTGTGTATGGGGTGATACATTCCACGTAGTAGGAAATTTTTCATGCTAAGTGGGGCCTTGTATGTGAATGTACCCAGGTGGAGGTTAACATCATATACCAGAACACATGTTGTGTACTTTGGAAAAGTACACACTGAGGAGTCTATTTCACATGGAACGAGGGGACATTTTGGGTTACATATCATGTACCTAAATTACATGTTGGGTACTTTTTTCTCCTTGTTGTGTTTACACTATTTTAACCCTGGAGTCATAATTCGACTTATGAGTATTCAATTTTGATCAGTTTTTCATATAAATTTCCATGATGGAATACTGTCTGTGTTTGAATGTGGTCTTTATGGTGTTTTGGACTAAAAGAATTATTTATCGAGATTTCTTCAAGGATTGGATTCAGAATCCTCCAGCAGGTTTGGTTGCGAGATGAGAATCATGTGTGAGGGTTATGAGATCATTAGTTGGAATGGATTGTGAAATCTAAGCTAGTTCTGTTCAATTTTCTTTCATATAGATCCTGAAAATTATTATCAAGTAGTATATATGAAGGGATCTTGTTTTATCCTGACATGTTGGTACATATTTCTCAATGTTATAACAGTTGAGGATTACCTCCTTTTTTTAATATTGGAACTATTGAAACCATTAGGATGGGATGATGATGTGGGATAGAAGTTATGGTCGGATTTCCTTAAGATATTTATATGCGTCAAAGGGACTCTTGAAGATGCCATAATGGGATTTTTACTGATTGATTGACCAGTGTTTTCTATACCTGTTAATTAATAATGCCCATGTGGAGTGGTCAATCTTGTACTATAGAGCCCCTGTAAGGTAAAACATTTATTATTGTCATGAGGACCATTGATAATTCATTGGTTATTCATTTCCTTTATATAACCCATTGGGTGCGTTGTTGATAGATGATCAGTAGGAGACGTTGTTGATCGATGATCAGGTTTTTTTAGTCGTTAATGTATTGGTGCTGCCATCAACATGGATGTTCTTTCACCCCTATATCTTATCTTTTCTCACTCCCAGCACATCACCCCCTCTCACCCACCTGCACAGCCACCTCCAACCCCCAGTCCACCCCCTCCTCCTCACCTCACCCCTTCCCATTCCCCCCTCCAGCACATCCCCCCCTCCTCCCCACCTCATTTTGACCTCTTCAATATCAATCAAAATTATTCTATACAATTAAATTACAAAAAAAATGCAACCAAAAATGATATATTGTTTTTGTTCATAAGGGGATCAAAATAGACAATACATTGCAGAAAAATGGAACCAATAAATCAAAAATAAATGAAGGCATACATACTGATTTAATGTTAATGAACAAAAATTACTTGAATCAAAGATAAGATGACCAGTTGGAAAGTAGAGTTAGAACCCTCGAGAGTAGGTAGGTAAGAAGGGTTCCTAACACAACCTAAAATCGTAAGGGGATCATAATACGTACCCATTTAATGTGGAAGAATTGTGCATTGGAAAACCAGACCTATCGTGCTGGGAAGTTGGGTTCGCATCGAGAGTCAGTTGGGAAGTAGGATATGTGTCGAGCTATTGAGAAAAATCATCCATATGGGTGCGTCTAGCTATGGTTTAGGGTAAAACGAGAAGGTTTATTGGTTCTCATAGAGATTTTAGAAAAAAAGCGTGAGCACTGATGAGCGGGGAGCGGCGATCGGCCAGCGGTGACTGGTGGTTTGGATGGGAGCAGGGGTGTGGGGTGGTCGGTATGGGAGCGGCAACGAGGACGAGAGGAGTATGGGATTGGCGTCGAGGGTTTGGAGAAGTGCGGATTAGGGATGGGAGAAGTATCCCGACAGAACTGCGAACTGCCACAGGGTGTCGTCCTGGAGTAGGGCCAAATCACGGCATGACCGTAGTGTGTCTGCGGCGTGACCGCGGCGTGACTGTGACGGGACCGTGGCCTGACCGCGGCGTGACCGCGACATGACTGCAACATGTTGGCCCGGTCCAATGACATCTGCGGGGTAGCATCTTCTGGCCAGGAGCGAAGAGAGTGGGAGGAAGTGGGGAAACATTCCGGTCATCGCATGCCTCCCCATTTACTATGGATGGGTAATTTATCTAAAACTCTATCAAGGTATCATTCATCGAATCTCGACAGGATTGCAAACCGCCGTAACGTTTTGACCTGGAGCAGGGCCAAATCCTGGCATTACCATGGTGTGACCGCGGCGTGTCTGCGGCGTGACTGTGGCGTGACCGCGGCGTGACCACGACGTGACAGTGGCGTGACCGCGGCGTGACTGCGGCGTGACCGCTGTGTGACCGCAGCCCGACCACGGTGTTACCGCATCGTGACCGCGGCGTGACCACAGCGTGACCACGGTGTGACCGCGGCGTGACCACGGCTTGATCTCGGCATGACTGCGGCATGTTGGACCGGTCCACCGACATCTGTGAGGTAGCATCTTCTATCCAAGAACGAAGAGAGCAGGAGGAAGCAGGGAAACATTCCGGTCGTCGCCTCCCTCCCCATTTACTATGGATGGATAATGTATCTAAAACTCTATCAAGGTATCATACATCAAATCCCGATAGGATTTCGAACCACCGCAAGGTTTTGTCCTAGAGTAGGGCCAAATCATGGCATGCGTGATCGCGGCGTGACCGTGGATTGACCGCGGCGTGTTGGCCCGGTCCAGCGTCTAAAGGTAAATGAAATGACGGAAAATATTCATATAGCCTAAACTATAACTGTGAGGTTTCGCAGACAACACACCTCCTTTGGAGGGGTTTTATTATAAAAACTTGACTTTATTTATCAAATGAAACAATTATATTAAAGAAAAATTATTCAAGATAAGCAATTCAAAATAATTAAGCAGAATTAAGAACGAAGCTAAATTCAATTTAAATCATTTTTAAATTAAAGAGGCTACAAGAGGGACTCTACCTCAAGGTGGAACCAAGTCGTCCACTTTGGCTCTTGGATATTTCTAACTACATTTTTTTGCTCCTCCACTAGGTATACGCACCTTCACACACATGCAAGGACACCTTTCCCCTATGCACACACTTGAATGGCCATGAGCATATGCAAGGGGATCCTTGCACATATGCTTATAATCATATATCAGTCTCCACTCACCTGTGTATGCATTTATATATATGTATACATGGGTACACCTAGCCCCATACGTGCATAATCACTGCCATGGGTGACTATACACGTAACGGGGGAACCCACATACATATACTTACTTACCTATGCACACGCAGGCGAGTTGCCCATGACTTGGTGACTCGAAACCAAGGAGCAGGGATCAACGCACTACAAAAAGGATATTAAGAACTTTAAAACACATGAAGGATGCTACATAACCAGTGAAAAACAAACCAATGGCATTAAAACCTTACCTAGATTGGCAGCGGAGAACCAAATCCACCCGAACCAACATGAAACGAACCAACGCCCTACCGAAAACATAATATGGAGTCAAAAACAATAAATCCCAAAATACATGAGGTGCGAGACAAGTAGTAACCATATAATCATACCTCGGATCAAATTCAGTGGACTGAATCAGTCTGAACTCCTTCTGGCCCCCTTCGCAGAATATAAGTACCCTCTGTCTATAGAAAGTAGTCAAAGGTCTATGTGACCAATGCGATAAAGAAAATAAAATAAAAACTAAACTAAAACATACCTGTCTCCTATGACTATACCTGTCACCACCCAACATATAAGTACCACAGTGCCCCATGGGTCAAATCATGTTCATGCAAGCAATGGGGAAACAGATCAATGTTTCAAAATGAAACTATCAAATAGTACATTCCTATTAATTAGCAATTACTCTTCCTATTAATGGTATATAATCAATTTGGTCCGAGTTTCAACTTAGTTTGGTTTTGTTCTATACAAGGGATGGGGTCTTATTATTCTTGGATTTTATGTTTACACTTGAGATATTTATTTAAAAATGATTCATGTATTTGGCATTATTATTTATGGTTTTAGTTCTTAGCCTATATCCATAGGGCCTGTCCACATGAATAATTGTTGGAATGCAGGGTTCAGTTGACATTTATGTGCATTAATGTGATTAATTTCACGAATGATGAGGATTTTCATCAAGTAAAATTTTCCTAAGAGGATTGGACCTTGTAGTGATAGGTGTTGCAATTTTACATCTAGTGTTTGATGAGGAAATACATATGAGGATGGATTGGAATCATGGTAGGTTCTTAGAGAGGGATGGTCCCTCTGAGTATATAAAATGTATTATGAAAGGTTTTACTCCATTTAATGATTCAAGAGTTCAACTAAAGAGATGAAGGATGGGATGCTAGTGTGAGTATTGGGTATTGTCGGACAGATTGGCGTTATAATGCCAAGAGGTTTGGTTTGATTTAGCTTATTATGGAACCTGGTTAGTGGGGCTGGGTTATAATACATGATTTTGATGATGTTTTTGACCGGATTATTGAGAATATAATGTACATGGTTTCGACATGGTGTGCTTTTGTGACTAGGACAATCATAAGGTGAATAGTACTCTTTTTCTAGTTGGATGATGAGATGTGCATTGAGGCATGGGATAATCCTCGAGAGATGAGTCTAGACTATGTGACTGAGAGGATTGACAAGGATAGGTTTGATAGGATTGGGTGAGTGGCCAACCCATGTGAGGATGATACTATGTATGGAGACACTTGGAGACACTTGGGGATATTTATGCTATCTCATGGAGACACTTGGGGTTATTTGATAACTACAACATACTCCAGAAATGTTCCCAAATGATGTTTTAGAAAAACCATTCCATCTCAGGGAAGGATCCTCTATCATACAATGTTTCCTCACACTCACACCTCATGGTATTACAGTATACATGTGATCTACATCAAAATATATTCTTAGGATAGATATCATATCCATCACCAAACCATAGATAATTTTTTGAGGGATTAATCAGTCTGGAAAATTGTGATTTTTGACCTTCCTAGTAAACAACCCATAACAATTTTACTTTATTTTTTTTTTTTTATTTTGAAAAGGAAGAGATTATGAACAAAACACAAAAAATGGTAAATGGATTGCAACCGCATAATCAGGTGAGCATATCGTACATCTCTAGACATGGAAGCATCCCATTATCTTTGAATGTCCCACCCACACTTGTTCAAAGATATCCATACGCATTGTACAATAAGTAGGTTATTAATGGAAATAGGATTGCAATTGATTCACTATAATAGTCCATTAATGGAAACTAAGTGATGAATGATGGATAGATGTCAGGTGGGTCTTAGGGAAAAATTGTCTATGAAAGATTCCTAAATCATTTTAGTTTTATACTTGTTTAGTGATCACTAAGATAAGATCTTAGTGTAATTTCTAGTCAGTTTACATGCCCCTATAATCTAACAAGAAATATGCCTAGATAACAGTATGAAATTTAAGTAGTAGAGTGCTCTTGGGTAGTGAGAATAAAAAAATGGCAATCACAAAGAGCATAAATCTAAAGTAATATGTCAATTAGTCATTATGTCAATGATTTTGAATTTGAATTAATTCCCTAAACATAGCAACCATTCTAAAAAAATATATGTAGGAGTCAAACATGTTCCTTGGAACTTTTACACTTAACTTTTTTTAATAACAAGGGAAAAATGATTCTCAAGTTTAAATCATTCTTATTATTTCGAAAAATGTCTCATAGACAAGTGATAAAAATAAATAATCCATGTGCATCACATGTGAAACTGTGAGAAAATCCCCCGACACTTAAAATGAGGTATTGTCCCTACTTTCAATGAAATACAAGTGAGAGTGGTATGGAAGAGATTTTTAATGTTTGTGGGAATGGATATCGAAGAAATGAAAATAAAAGGGAATTGAGAGCCCCCTGGGAAAATCGGTATTCCATGGGGGTGTTTTCTACAGTAATCATTTGTACCTAAAAAGTGTTAGAGAACGAAATACATTACAAGATAATAGATATTAGTTCATGGAGATAAATAGTTGGAAGAGTATATCAATGGGAAAATACCGATCAAGAACCCTGGTGGGAGGAGAGGGAGCCGAGAGGGGGGACGTCTCACGGGGTGTTCGGCCATGGGGGTCTTGCGTGCGACTAGAGAGGGAATACGGGGACGTCGGAGGGGGAGATTGAGGGGAGGGGTATGTCACTAGGAGTGGGATATGAGAGGGGAGGGGGAACGTCACCGGGAGCCAAGAGGGGAGGGGTATGTCATCGTCGGAGAGGGAGCTGAGAGGGGAAGGGTAATGACGCCGGAGGAGAGGGAGGGGACAGGGAGGCGGAGGTCGGGGATGGTCCAGGATGAGGAGCCCTAATTTGGGTGTTAAAAACATTTCTTTCCCAATGTTTTCACAAAACCGTTGGGAAAACCCAGCCTAAAACACCTTATCCAAACAGTTTTGTTAAACCGTTGGAAAAACCCAACCTAAAATACCTTATCCCAACGGTTTTGTTAAACCGTTGGAAAATCCCAGCCTAAAAACACATATCCAAACGGTTCTTTAAAACCATTGGGAAATAAGTGTTGGTATAGGTCTCAATTATAGTAGTGATCATGGGATGATCAATGGTTTGTATCTTCTCTTTCATGTCTTGGAAAATATCATGTTGAATTAGAATCCACTCTCCAATGTCATATCAGAATTTCCAGGTTCAACACTACATCCCATAAAAATCCTAATATGTCTCCATATTAAGGATACAATGGAAGCTCTAATTATATTATAACTTTATGAAGTGAAGGTGTTAATTTTAACATACATGTAAAACAATTGAGCATGATCTTTGTATTTGCTCTTGAGTTTTCATGGTTCTCATAGACTAACAATTCTCCAAAGGGTGATAAGTAATATTGAAAGAGAGTGGTATACCCATAAATTTCTAAAGGCTATTCCAAAAATAATATCTAAACCTTTGATCAAAAGTAGTTAATATAGATACTGGAATAACATGGTATTTTAACACAACCAATATGTATGTCTTAGTGAGTTGGTAAAGAGGGAAATATTACTTGATATAAATGAAATGTTTCAACTTTGTAAAGTGATTGACTTCTACACAAATGGAATTATTACCATTTGTTATCATATGGAGTCTTATGATGAAATCAATGATTATTTTTTATTATTTCTATACCAGTATGAGAAATTATTGAATTATACCATTTCAATTATATAATTCCTCATTAAATATCCAGTATGCCATGCATTGAGAGACAAATTCCAGAATATACCTCCTCATTTTTCCCACCACATGTTTTTCTTCAGATATCTATATATCATAGTTATTACCATATTAATAGAGAATTATAACCTATACACATTAACCATAATCTCCCTCTACCGTACTAGTTTTTATGGGACACATATCTCTGTTCCAATCTTTATAACTCCTTCTTCTACAAATCTGAACACCAGTGTATTCACTACCATTTTCTATAGAACCTAATCGTCATTCTAGTCATCCTTTATCAAATCATGATCTCATGAATGAACATTTATCCTAGAATGGTAGGAATATGATCCTTTAACTATTCATCATATCGTATTCCCTCGTACCACTCATCTTGTAGAGAAGCATCTAGAAACATCTAAAAATAAACATGATTTTCAATAACAACTATGAAGTCACCCCCACAGTACTTCAAATCCAAGGAAAACCCTAGGAATAACCAAAAAATTAAAAAATAGGCACAAACTCTAACATAATGATTGTTTTTATTAGAAATGTAATTTAACCAAGTATATGAAGTAAAAAAACTAATGCTTTGGATGATGTGGTAACCCTGGTTTTCAAATTTTGTATGTATTATGATTTTTTTGAATTTTTAAATGATCATAATTATAAATTATTAATTATATTAAAATTTTATTGCCTGGGATTTTAAAATTTAAAATAAACTATCTAGTTATCTCAGAAGTTGATTTTTGGAAAATCTTTCAAAATAAACCATTGGTCCTAAATTTTCTCATTTACCATAGTGATTTTTTGTGTATTTTTTATGGGATTGAATTTTTATTCATTTAATGATAATAATTTAAATATATATTTAATTAATAAATTCATATGAAACATGTTTACTAATTATTCCTATAAAACGTATCTCTAATTTGAATAAAATTTATGTCAGGATTCTCAGGATTTCATTCTTTACTAAATTTGATGTTAGTTTATTTTATGATCTTATCCTAACCCTAACCCATTCCATGTGTATATTGATAAATTGGAAAAGAGCCTCAAATTATCCCATTTTGGAACATGATTTGAGGTACCCATATTATAAGATGATAGAGGGAACAAAGGAAGCTCCCTCGAGGAGGTTTACCCCAAATATCTCATTCAATTTCATGTAAAATTTTGTTAGTTTTGTTGATTAAAAAATATAAGAATAAATTAGTTACCATTTTGATTTAAATTGATTAATTATTATTAATTTCAATATTGGTTACTAAATTTTCAATAAGTTGATAAATTAATTCCCAACTATATATATCATTGATGAAAAGTGTTCTGGGTTTACAGATATTTCTCATCCATATATCTCATCTATATATTATATTTAGCACACCATTCAACATGTATTGGATTTCCTATAACATGGTTAGTCATTGATGTGAATCCATATAGATAATAAGAGGGATAACCTATATCCATAGTGAAGAAGATACATAGTGGTGTGGGGAAATAGAAGGTTAGGACACATATCATGGGACAATATATGTGAGGTGAGGCCATGATTTTGTGAAAGTGAAACTGGATTTTTTGAATACTGAATTTTGTACACCTCCTACCCTACTCTTCAGGTATTTGGTGAATTGTTATGATTTTCCATATTTTTTGATAACAATAATTCTAGAAATATTATGTGTAAAAAGTTTACCTACTTAATTTATATATTTAAATATATATATATATGTTGTTTTTTGAATCGTATGGTAATTTCTACTTTATAGAGTTAATTTATAAAATAATAATTATTTTGTGGACATTTTTTAATTATTTTTTAAATATAAACAAATTCCACCTTATAAAATGCTACAAATATATTCTTTAAGATATGAACTATAAGAAAAATAAAAAGTAATTAGGTCATCTCGGTTGCACGTAGGTTCATAAGTTCATGGATAAGGCCTATCAAATATAAATTTACTCATTTATTATTAAATATCATTTCAGAAAACAATCTGTGTTAATTTATAATTTAATTTTATATTTAAATATCATTTCAGAAAACAATTTGTGTTAATTTATAATTTAATTTTATATATTTAATTACATTATAAAAATCTATTTTGTATAGTTATTACTTTTTACAAAATGAAATATAATTTTTTGTGTTGAATTTTGTAAATATATATATATATATATATTTCGTGAAACATGGTAAATAAATGTAATAATAAAAATAAATAAAATATAATAAAATATTATATTCTTGGAGTTTGTTTCAAATTATTTACTATATTTTGAGGAATGCCTTTAAAAAATTTGGTAGTTTAGGATAAATATCCATAATTCATTTTTTTTGTGTTGGGATCAATCAAACCTCAATCTAATGCATGATGTGACTAGTACAACTCCAAAAGTCTCTTTTTATTTAACGTCGACATTAAATTTAATAAATAAAACATGTTACAGAATAAAAACCTAGAAAACACATTAGGATTGTTTTGAAACTTTAGAAAATTGATCTATAAGTCATTTTGATGTGTAGTAATCCACATGACCTTAATCTGATGCATGGTGAGTCCAATTTGACTCAAAGTGTGACTTTTTATGTCAAATTTACAGTAATTTTGGAAAAAAGTTCTAGTGACGTAGTAATAACTAATAAAACACATTTATATTGTTTTGATACCTTAGGAAAATGAAACATAATATATTTTTGATTTTTAGGCATCAATCACACATCAATATGATGCATGATGTGACCAGTATGGCTCAATGTTCTTATTTATTGTCTGATATGAAATTTGACTCAAAATAATAAGTGATATACTCAAAACTAAGAAAAATAATTCTCATGATTTTCATACTTTATGAAAATGACCCATATGTAATTTTTGCTGTATAGGAATAAGCCTCACCAATATCTGATGCACAATGTGATCAGTATAACTAAAATTGTGTCATTTTATTTAAAATTTAAATTATTTTTTAGGGATGTCCATGGGTTGGGTCGGGTCGGGTCGAGGTTGTTTTTGGTCATGAACCAAATAAAAAAAAGATGTGTCGATTCGGGTCACATGCTTCATAATCATTTGATTTAACCCAACCCCACATATGTGGGTCAAGTTAGGTGGTTCATGGATAAAGGACCAAACCCAACCCGAACTGTTGTAGCTCAAGTTAGATCGGGTTGATTTAAGTGGGTTTAATAAATCATACATGACCCAACCTAATAGATCTAGTCCCAAACATGACAATACCCAATATATTTAAACCTTGACCCTTAACAAGGCCAATGTAGAATAGTGGGTTCCATCAAAATCATATCCACAAAACAAAAAACATATAACCTAAAAATATAGACCTATACACAAACCAAAAATCTAGGACCATCCAAAATTTAGCTGCATCAAATTCCAAAATGACACAGTGGAATCAAACATATTGTGATTAAAATTACAGTGGCATCTAATAGAAATTAGTGGCATTAGAAATGATGAAAAAGGTAACAATGATGTATTAGAAAAATATAAATAATTAGAAAAATCACAACTCCAGATGTTTTTGCATAAAATAATAAAATTATTCAACAACTAATCAAAAAAAATTGGTATGAAATTCCAAAGAGAACAAAATAGAATAAACAAAAAGGTAAGTTGCATAATTATTAGGGGAGGGTAGCAAACCTATTAACTAAGGAATAAAATTTAGTAATATGACCCGAATAGATTTTTATTAACCCCATAAATAACAATCATGTTCTTTTTATTCCAATCAATGTAATTGGTGTAGTTAAATTTGTAAAATCCCACTTCATACAAACAATTGGAAAAAATACATGAACTCAAACAAAATTCCTTTTTTTTATTTTTCTTTCATTCATTCCACATAAAAAAAATAAGGTCATAGGTCCTAATAATGTTTTTCAATCTCTATTAATAGTAACTCACAAATGTACAAAAGACTATATAAATTTAGAAAAAGTAAGACAGAAACACTACCAAAAAGTTCTTTTTTAATGTAGACTTCGATAATGAAGAATATATAAAAATGTACATGAAACAAAAAAATAAATTAAACTACATTCACATTAAAAGGTAGGAGAGTTCATTAATATACCTTAAAAAGAAAACTGATCATAAATAATTAAATCCATTTTGAACTATTAATACCATTACACTACACTCTTGTAAACATTTTTCAGTCATAAAAAGAGAGAAAAAATAAATACCAAAAACGTATGTTGATTACTGACGGTTGTATAAAAAATTTATTCAATGATATATTATGAGTGGTATAAAATCAATATACTCGTGTAGCTAGTTCATTTTAACAGGTGCACGGAGCAGGGTCGTAATTAACTTATTAAAATATCAAGAATGTTTCCTCAAACAACTTAGCATAAAAACTCAGAGTGGACATGAAATTCTTTGAATTATAGTTCAAATCAGTATTCAATGACTAACTAAATTTATCATGTAAATAATCCAAATAAGTATCTATGTATGCCATGTAAACATTCCCTTTCCCTATCATTATCATCCTAACACCATGAACTAAGAAATATAACATAGTTTTCAAACACAATAATATTCCAGGACAAGTATAATTTGGAAGTAGGTGTCCTTGTAGAAAATCACTACCATATTTACCTAAAAAAATTTCATGAATGTGATCTGACTCTATTTATGAGTTTACAATAATTCTATTAAATAATTTATGAAACACTAATATATATTTGACTTCATAACAAGATATTTTTTATATATTTGGAAACAAAATTAGATGAAATATGTCACCTTATTTTTTATAACCAACCAAAAAATGAGTAGTCATATACCAAATATATTTGATTAATCAAATAATCTGAGAGATAAATCAACACCATATGTGGTAGATTTTTCCATCCACAATGTTATAACTAATATAATAAATTATAAATAAGTAAATATGATACACATAAATTATGGATAGTTTCCATTTGGATATCTTTCAATGCACATAAATGTAAAATTGGCAAGGTTTCAAGTGTTTGAATGTTATGTTTTGAATATAATGATGCATGTTGGATAAAATCTTGATTAATAAGAATATGAAGCATTTTAATTTTCACTCAGCACTTAGAATCTGAAAATTTGTTGGTTTAAAATAAAATATAGGAGTGGTGTTATACTTCTAAAGTAAAATATCATGGTTTTAGGTAATTAGAATACATGAGAAAACAAAAAATATATACCATTGATAATGTAGAAACATTTATGTTGATCCAATTTTTCAAATGAGGATCCAAAAATATATATGAATAATAAAATAAAAGGGAAATTTTTTTAATGGATAACTAAACATAGACACCATATTATTTGAAAATGTGGTTTTCATACCATGAAAATATAAGGTCAGTAGATATTATTAATGATTGTCTCCAAAAGATTTATCTTAATGGGATAGTGATGGTGTAACACACCAGAATACCATCAATCATAGTATTAAGAAATATTGTATAGGAAATGTGTTTTACATGATTGATAAAACACATTTTGTACATTGAATGATATTATTGTATTTTAAGTAAAATTATGAGCATGGTACACATGGAAAATATCATCCAAAAAATGGTATCATACTGGGAAAATAGAAGAGTTTTGAACTACTTGAGAGAAAGGAACTATGATCTCCATATGTACATGGATTAGAAAAAATTCCAATGTAATGAATTTTTAAATTAATCAAAAATTATTTCCTCCATCATCCTTGATTCATCAATTTAATACAGTGAAACAATGATCATGGATTGTGGATGATGCAATATCATAAAAAATAATAGAATAAATATCAAGTTAATATTTTTCTTTTTCAAATATAGTTATTTAATTGAGAAATATCAAATGAATAAAAATAAGAATATTTTTAATGGTACCTAAATTAATCTATCCCACTTCTTCAAATTTCATTGGAATATCAATTGGTTTAGGAGTTCAACCAAAATATTTGAACAATATAATGACTCGATGTTATTGGTATACAAACAATTTTGAAAGGGTTCAAGGAATCATCTTACTATAATAAATGTTCACTCTAATGATACTATACATAATGGAATCTATAGAATATCTTAGGAAATTCATGATGTATCAAGATAATTTATTTCCTTTCCTTTCCAACAACTTAAAATTTGAAATGCATTGAAATAATCTTCAGAGTCATCAATATCTATATATATTTATTTATCATTCCATTATTGTGAAAAGTTTCCTTTACTTTTATTTGATCTATATGAATCTTCCCATTTCTAATCATTCTCACTACATATACTTCTATCATGAATATGTGAATCTTAATGAGAACCTGACTCACAGTGATTGTCATTGACAATATATTTTCAGTTGTGAAACTCAAAAATATAATTCATAACCTCTATTAATTTACTGATATAATCATTCTTATCATCATCATCATATATCATTTTAATACTATCATGAAAATATTACAATTTTTTATCATGGATTAAGAACAACTTACACTAGTAAGAGATAATGAAAATGGGAACCAATACCCTAATACTTTAATAACATTACCTTCATTGAAATTTCCATTTAACTTACACTAATAACATTACTCTTCTCCAATTTTATGAATTTTCAATATGTATCATAGATTATAAAAGAATTTCTGATAAGACACATGTATATAATTGAACAAATCATCAATTCTATCGTAAAATAATTTTATAAACATGAATAATACATGAGTATTCTCCCAATAATATGATTAAAGAGTCCAAACATCACAGAAGAGTTCACTCTAAAAACTTGAATCCTCCTCAAGGAATATATATACATTCTCATACCATTCAATAACACCCAACATAATATAACCATAATTTCAAAAAGTATGTACATCAATAGTTATTTTCTGTTGACTATGAGTTTCTTCACTCCTCAACAATTCTAATGAAGATAGACAATCTAGAATGTAATTTTCTCATAAATTTTCATGAAACTATAAATCTAGAAATTTATATTGATATTTTTTTATCCCATCAATAATAATAGGGTTTAAAATATTTGAACAATATCTTATAATCATATACATTCCTTTAAGAATATACCAATTTCAATCATTAACCCTCACAACCAAATAACTGAATTTTATATTATTAGAACTAGTATTTTCTATACTAATCATATTAATCATTCCATTTACCTATTATTTCAATGTATTTTCTAATACTCATCCATTTCCCCCCTTTATGGTTTGAAAAAAGACAAAACCGTATTATTTTATTCTCTATGATCCAATTATCATTAGTAAAATGTAAACTCAAAATAATATAAATCATATTCTGAATTGATTTCCATGTTTCAGTGGTAATAAATACCATAATAGATTACTTTTCAAATAAAGAATTTAATTTTTTTTCTCTTTCAAATATAACAACAACCAATCTCTTAAACAATATTCCTATATGGAATTTGAAATTGAGGTCAAAGAACATCAATAAATTCTCTAAGACCTGGATTCTCAACATTTTTAAATGACATCTTATTAATGATTTTCATTTTATCAATAGTTATTCTTCACTCCTCTTTGTTAAAATGAGATAATTAAATTTCAACAACCCCATAATCCTCATCACCACAATTCTTACTAGGACCAATAGTGGTTTGACTTTTCTCATGGGGTTTTATGGATATTTTTACATTTTAAAATTCCTATTCAAATTACTAGTCCCATGTTGGATAGACATGTATGAATAATATTTTCCACAATAAAAACAAATTTAAATTCCAAATTTCTTATGAGAATGATCAAAATTTTGAGAAACTCTAGAACCAGTAGGATATTTTATAATTTGTACCTTTTTTAGTGATCTCTTACCCTCAAATTAATAAATTTGTTTGATACTAATACCCCTATTATTTATGTATTTGAAAGTGTTATTGGAGATGAACCCTTCTGAATTTGAGTTCATGAGGAAACTGGAGGATTAGAACACCATTTTTGTACAAATGTTAATGAATGTCTAGTTGATGTCTTCCAAATACTTCCCTACTAGGGAACTAGAAAGAATATACTATGGAACACTCATGGAAGAAGAAGAATACATAGTTTTTAGTGTTGGTAGTGTTATAATCATCACTACATCATCAGTGAATTTATAATATAACAAGAAAGAACATGATAAAAAACGACCTATAAAACACCATACCGTACTCACGACCCAAGTAGGTGGAGGTGAATCAAGAGAGTAGACTTTCTTCTATTTGTGTGTGAGGGTAGGTTATAGGAAGAGGTGAGAAAAGAGGGATTTATTTACTCAATTGGTGATTTATTGGTGTTTTGAATGGAGGTAGGGGTGGAAGATGGAATGAGGAGTATTCTTTTCTCACAGGGGAAGGGGAAGAAAGAATTTGATTTTGTGTTTTCTCATGAGGGATGCTCGGGGAAAGAAGAGGAAGGAGTATAAGAGGAGGGAGGGAGTATGGTTATACCTTTTTCTCATGAGATAATGTTGGGGGAGGGAAAGATTGAAGAGGAGGTTTCTAGCAGGGATGAGGGTTTTTTATAGTCCTATGAGGTCTTCCGGTCAGGATTGGTTTATATGTAGCCAAACTAAGACATAATCCAACCCATGCATGGGTTGAACCAACATAAACCCAACCCGAGTATTTTTTTACATCACCCTACCCAAACTGGTATAGTTTGGAAACCACTATTAATTTTAGAAAAAATTATAATTGACATATTGAAAACCCATAAAACACACTCAGATTATTTTAATATAATAGTAAAATGATCCATAATTCATTTGTTATGTATAGGAATCAACCACACATCAAAATAACACAAGTTGTAACTAGTGTAACTCCAATTGTGTATTTTTATTTAATAATGGAATTTTATTTATGTATTAATTCATATTTATGTTTTATTTATTTATTTATATTATTAATAACTTATGTTTTTTTCTTATACAAGTGAATTATTTTACTCGGGTTGGGTTGGTTTGTTCTAAAATTATTATCATTGTCAGTCTTTTTTAAGAGGCAGTCATGGGTGAAAAAGGCATTAAAACATTAATAATTTTAAATGTTTTTGGATGATAATTATAAATGTAGTTATAAAAACATTTTTTAGTTGTATATAGTTGTGTTTTTTCTATTTATGATGTAAATTTTTTTTCAATTAAATAAATTATTTTTATATGGGTTATTAGTGTATATGTTTCCATGTGTTTTTATTCTACAAGCGCACCATAGAAAATTACCCAATACTAGAACCATTTCTAGCACTGATAAAGGAAAACCATTATTAGGGAAAGAATAGTGTTGATCATGCAAGTAATTCATCAATGCATTTTTAGCATTGAAAAAGTTCCCCCTTTATCAGATATTTTTTTTGTGGTGATAAAGGGGACCACCTAATGGTGCTGAGGACAATGTAACTTTTTGGAACTTATAAATCCCTATTTCCCATTACATGAGGTACCCATATCTTAAAATGTTTACAATATAAAAGGAATATCCCTTGATGTAGTTTGATTCCTAATATCTCATTTAATTTCAAGGAAAATGTTTTTAATTATGTTGATTAATATTTATAAGAATCAATTAGTTAAATATATTTTTCAATTCATTAATTTTAATTAATTACAATATTTTAAAAAAAATTACTAATTTAAAATAAATTAATTTCTATCTATTCTTATCTATGATAAAATGTTTTCTGGGCATATAGATATTTCCCTTTGATATATCTCATACAACATTTGAATTTAGTATACCATTCAATGTGTGTTTGTTTTTCTTAAAACATGGTCAGTAGTTGATACTAATCCATTATGTTAACAACAAGGATAATTATTATCCCTAGTGAAGGTGTTATGAAGTGTTTAGGGGGAATTGAAGGTTTGGTTGTATATCATGAGAAAACCTGAGGGTGGTGTAACAAGGAATTTTCCAAAGTAAAACTAGATTTTTCGAATCCAAAATGAGGTATACCTACTTCAATACTCATCATGTGTTTGGTATATTATTTTATGATTCCTTATTTTTATATATTTTTAATTTATGTAATATTATGGGTCACTAATACAATAACTTAATATTTATTTTATTATTTATATTTATTTATAAATTTCATTTTTAATTGTATTGAAATTTCTACATGCTAAATTATTTTTATAAAATAATATTCATTTTTTGACATTATTTGATGTTATTTTTTATTATAACTGAATTAATCCTTATAAAATACAATAAAAATAATTTTCTAGAGAATAAAAATAATAAAAATTATATGTAATTTGTTTATCTTACTTGCATGTAGGCTCATAAGAGTAGGGATATAATTTGTGAAATATAAACTTATTCATAACATATTATATATAATTTAATTGAAAAAAATTATGTTTTTATATAATTTAATTTTATATTGGTAATAGCATGATAAAAATGCAATTAGTTTAATTATAAATTATTTAAATAATAAAATATATTTTTGTGTTTATTTTTTTAAATTTATTTTGTCAAACATGCTTTAAAATTTATTTCTAAAAATGAAACCTATTTAATAACATATTATTTTATTAAAGTTCATATAAAATTATTTTTTGAGTTATTAAGTACGCCTTACTACATTTTGGTATTTTGGGTCAAAGAAGTCCCAAAGGTCAACATGAACTTGGTGATAAAATCTTAATAAACAATAACATGTCAAAATTATGAAAACATAATTTGTTGTTTACTGTATCATAAAATCAAAAAGAAATATTTCTAATTCTGTATTATAAAATATAATAATGAATGTGTGAAATAATACATATATATATTCTTAGAAACAAACAAGATAATTAATCATTGTAAAACCAAATAGTTAAATACAAATAAAATTTTCAATTAGGAAACAAAATCATTAATAGAAGGCAATATATATTTTTTAAAATATATTTTGGAAATTTTTCTTTTAAAAACCCACACAATAACTTTTTAAATCCCGACATCCATGTATCTTCATACGTATATAATCCATTGTGACCATGATGGTGATGGGGAATGGGGGGGGAGTTTAAATGAAAGACAATTTTGATGGTTATAACCTTCTTCTACATTTAGTTGACAATATTATCCATCATCATGATCCCATAATTTGGTATACCATGGTGGGGTGTAAGAATCGGGATCTTAATTGATGTCTAATAATTCCCTTAATACTTTCCATTTTCTCCACATAATAGTTATCGATGGACATTCTTGACTCTTTGGGAGAAGTTGATGTTAGAAAAAAAATGGCATGTTGCCTCCATCATCCATATAGCTTAAACATAAATCTGCATCTTCAAGTTAGTGATTGAAATAGGTTATTTGAGTTCTTATTGATGTTTAGGTGATGGGTGGGAAGAATGAGAAAAGTGATAATCCTCCATGTCCATCACTTCTGATAGTGTTATTAATTTCTCTTTCTATTGGTTGGGGTAGAACCAAAACCATTAACATTTTCTGGGATATGCAGATTGTGGGAGTAAACATGCGGTTTGGATGTTGGGTTCTTGACTGCAACCTCTTGTCATGTAGGAATGATGTTAATCTAGAAAAAATATGCAAGAATGAACCCCTGGGCCTTGATGGTGGATGTGGGGATGCTGATTCCTTGGTTTGGGACCACCCAAATTCTTCATGGATGGGTCTCCATAAGATTATAGGACAACATCCCTTGATAGCTTATGGTGATATGGAAGTCATTGCCTATTTACATAGAAAATGGAAAGTGAGGATATTAGTGTTCATAAATTTCATGATAAGAAATTGATTTAAAAAAACCATTGGGGGTTTGAGTTTTTTGTGAGATTTACGAATAATGCACTACAACCATGATGGCGGGGCCATGGAAACTATACTGATGGATAAGAAAGTTTAGTGGGTAAGAAAAGTGCAGAGATGGTGCAATATGGATCATAAATTAAAACCCCAAGCTTAAACAAATTGACTATATGACCCACATTATCCATAATTTATATAGTATTTAATGAATCATTCTAATTTTTAATGATTTTTTAATTTAATTTTAATGTATACTAAATTTTGATTAGTCTTTTTGACTCCACCTATAATGAATTAAAATTATATTATATGGATTTTATGATCATTGAATTAGATATGTCATTATTTCACGTGAGTGAAAAATTCCTCCATTTCTATCAAATTAAATAAAATGTATTATATATGGATTTTTTTTTTAAAAAATATATATACAATTAATATTTTTGGAAACTATTTAATATTAATAGATAAATTAAGGATAAAAATGGACATGATAAAGGAAAATATTTCCTTTCTTAATTATGTTCATTAGTCATTAATATTAATAAAAAATTAATAATATTAACTTTTAATTAATGATGATGTCAGTGAGAAATTTAATAAACTAAACATTTAATTTAATTATTTTTAACAATGAAAATAGTCATATTCTATTTATTAACACCCATTTAAAAATTTTATTGTGTTACCAATATATATATATATATATATTATCATCAGCCCAAAAGTCATAGGGTGGATCCGAACATCTTTAGGTACCAATGGTTGTATGAAAACATCATGTTGGAAGGTGTGTGAAAATATTTAACATAGGAGGTTGGTCCCAAAATCCATTTACAAATTTATAATGGTGAGAATGGGTTGTCTATTTTGCCTCAACATTGTGAGAAAATGATTGATAATTACATGAAATTAAATTCAATGTATTATATATTGAAATTTATAATGTTTTATTAAAATTATTTATTTAAAATTTTTATTTATAGAAACTATTTAATGTTAGTTTATAAATAAATACTAAATATGGAGATGATAAAATAACTATTGAATTAATTATTTATTCCCTTCAATCATTACTTTTATTTAAAAAGCACTACCTATCTCATTCATTTGTAGGACATGATTATTTGATTTCTAATTTTCAAACACACAATCAAATTATTTTTGGTGATTATATATGGAATCATTGCCCCTTGTTGAGGGTGTGGGAGGAAATTTGAGGATTAAATGAAGTTAGTGGGGGGGGGGGGTCCGAACTCAGGGATATGGATTGAAAGGATGTTGGTGAGACATATAGTTAGAAGCATTATTTATAATAATAAATCTGAATTTATGTTCACATGTATGTACCAATTAAATTAATGCAATCATAAAGTATGAATACATGTTTATGTGACTTCCAACAATGTATGCTTGTTGTATGAATTGTATTATATGGAATATGTTAATGTATAACATGTGTGGGAGGAATACTATACCGCAAGGAGAAGGAATGCATACAATAATTGCATGCATTATATAACGTATGAATATAGTGGTGACAATGTGGTGAGTATTGGATTGAAATAATAGAATTATTCAATATTGAAATATAATTATTGATAAACAAGAAATGGTTTTTATAATTTTTAGATATTTTTTATTATGATTAATGAATATTTCAAATTTTAACAATGTATATGGAATTAAAAAAATTATATTAATTTAATTTGTATAAAAATGTTACCTTACTGTAATCATAGTTTTTGGGAATACCATAAGAATGAGTGAAAGAGATTATGGAGTTACCACATGAGCCATTATAAGAGAAACCCTACTTGTTTCACAACTACCTGTAGCGATCTATCTTCCATTACCCCAAAACCCCATGTGTGTAACCACATGCTATGAGCCTGATCCTACTAAAGCCTACCTTACTACCATCTCGTATATACCTCGGTTGAAAACACTTGTATGCTTGAAATTGTATGCACACCTATTAGGGTGAAATATAACAAATGAATTCCATCTTGTAATCTCAATGTTTTCCATAGTATGAATTTTAGAAATGATACAATTTTAATATTGAGTAATCTAATATAGATATTATAAAATGATTTAAAATTCAAATTAAAATCAGAAAGCCCCAAAAAGATGACTGAAAAATGAGTAATATATAACTGTGACAGAGTAAAAAGAAATTATAACCAATGATTGGACAATGAATTATATCTAGAAGGAAGATAATGTGAGATACATTTGTGGTGGCTAACCAAAAGATCCTTGGTGATGATTTTTGTATGATGAATCCCAAGAATATGATAGACACTCTATTAATTATTTTTTTCATTGAAAGTAAAAACCAAGATAAGAAAAATTTAGTTCCTATTATAATGGAATTGATAATTTAGAGCCCAAAAAAATTTCTAAATGGATTTAGTTGAATCTCCAATAGAATATATTCATGGGGATCAACTGAATCATTGAAATCATGTGTTTAATAATTGATGGAACCAGTTTTTTTCATAATAAACACTACAAATTCTGTGAAAATTTTAAATTATAATGGATTTAAGGAATTTGAATAAATAAAAATTATCACAAGATGAATAACCAGAAGGTGTTTAGAAACAAAATATTCTATAATCAGTGTAACATAGATTTTAGAATAGAGTTATGGAATTTAAAAAAAACATAATGATTTAAGTAAATTCAAAATAAATAATAATGATGAAAACTAAAAAGTTAACTTGTATAAAAACTCAAATAAATTTACTAATAAGATACCCAAAAAATATCTTCACATTCACAAATAAATTAGTGATCATAGGAATATATCTATTTAAGAGAATTTATAGGGGTTGTATGAAATAAACATTATAATATTGGAAACTAATGGTTGATTTCATAATATGTAAATTAAAAAATATCAAAAAACAGACATAATACATACAATAATTCTTCTAAGTGAAGCCTTATGAATAAAGTGATTAATATTGGAGACTCCAAAGAGAAAAAACTAAATTTCATTCTCATATAGTGTCATGCCAAGTGTAAATGCATACTATAAAAATTGAATACATGTTCAATCAATGTCACTAAAGTGTATTCATGTAACCTCACATTATTACATATAGATAATGATTTATTACCTAAAAATTAATCAAGTAATTGTATAAATATAAATATATAAATAACTCTACATGAGTATATGAACTCACTGAAGCATTATTCATACTAAAATTGCTTCATTTTATAGAATGAATACCATATATATATATATATAATTTGAGGAAAATTTCCAAATATTTATGTTTGAATTGTTTATATTCAAATAGTTTTAATGTAAAATAGGCCTACAGTATTGTGTTTAAAATATTTTGTAATTTGAATTAATATATGAATACATTGTAAAAATAGCTATAACTAGTTTTAAAAATTGCGTTTATAATATATTTGTTACGTTTATATAGTGGATATACCTTAACATATAGTATCTATAGTTGTCTCATTATAATTATTGATGAATTAATTCAGGCATAATCACATGACGTGTGTAAGTATGAAATTTTATATTGTATACTGTTTACCTTAAGTGATCATGATTATGTAACTTCAATCAATAGATGAAAAAGATATTGATACTGATATATATAATTAAAATATTGAAATACATAAAATATATGTTTTTTTCACAATGTAGAACATAGTTTCATAGTTTATGGTGGTTTTCCAAAATCATAAAGTTTTCATACAGTATACATATCGGGGTATGTACAGTAGAGTTAATTAAAAATATTCATTGTATGAATACAATGTGAATACATGTGTAATGAAAACTACACTTCTTTTAAAAAATAATGATTAATAGTTTAGTTTAAATCATCTTTATGGTATTTAAAAGTTCATGTTATGAATATGATTGTAATATTTTTTATAAATTCAATGATGTAAACTTAGACAATTTTCCCAACCAAATTTAATATAAAATCTAATGTAATTAAATGACACTGAGATTTTAAAAATATGGAATGTAACTAATTAATTATATGTGGTCTAATTAAACTACAAAAATAAAATCATCAAATATCAAATTTGATGAGGTTACACCATTTTAATTCTCTTATAAAAAATGAATATTATGTAGTGTTGAGGGGTATGTATCGTCAAATATTCTATCCAAGGATAACAGTTTTCTCTATTTAGTTTCCTAAATATGATACATTGAAGTTGCACTATTTAAATACTAGCAGAAAAACCAAATACGGTTAGTTTGAAAAAGATTATAGGAATCTTTTATATTGATATTGTTCTTTAAGAATAAGCTTCTGACTACCACTAAAAATTCATGAATGAAATGAAATTGATAAAAGATAATGAAAAAACATGTAATATACAAGATCATGTTTGTAACTAGTATTTACAGGGCAGATTGTCAGGTTTAAAATATTAGTTTACTGGATATCTCATATTGAACAAAAAATCAATAGTCAACAATTTTTTCACTATTACAATAAAAAAATGTAGTTGTTTTGTTTATATAATTGGAATGATTTAAGAACAAAATTGATGATTTTAAGAAAATTATATAAATTTGTTGTATTTATTAACAGATGGTGGTGTTGATCTATGGATAAAGTCAAGTATCTGAGAAGTTTCATAAAAAAATCCCCGAATTGAAATAAAGGGTAAAAACTGAGATATGATGATATATTATATTTTTGTTGAAATTGCTTTAGTTGAAATTTTGAAACATTGAGTGTCTCTACTATGTAATAATTTTTTTATATTTTTTGATTTTTGATTCAGTAATGGATATTGAGAACACAAAAACTTTTTTAATTAGAACACACTCTATGGAAGGAATATAAGAAATACACATCTACTACAAGATTCAGAAATAAAGTCCAACTTTGACAATCTTCAGTAGGGTTCATCATTCACAAAAAAAATATAAAAAATATCATGAAGAAAAATATATCTTAAATCCATTAATTAAAACACTTTAAACTATCCAATTACCACCAATAGAAATTATTATGTAGGAATATATAATGAATTAAATTAGCCTAGTGCACCATAAACCATCTAATAAAAACTCCCTAACTAGTTTCTCCACACAACAAAATAATTAATTAAATTAACCAAAAAATTAATTTAAACCACCTGAAATTTTAATAAAATGATTCATAGCCTAAATCTTTACAACCAGAATTCAATTTCCCATGAAAAACTCTAAAATAAGCATATGAAAGCACATAAGTGCAAAGAGACTAAAATTTTAAAAGAATTAAATATATTAATCTAGCAAAGGATGGATGATAAAAATATTCAATAACATAGTTTATTATTCAATCACTGTAAGGAAAATATATTTTTTCCATTAAGACTATGAAAAATAGACCTAACTCTAATCTACATCAATGGTATATTCTAATGAGCACTAAAAATGATTCCAATTTTAAAAAATATTCACCGAACATTAAAATTGATTTTTTAGACAAGCATGTTAGAAATGACCTTCCACTACTTATTATTCCTTTTTTCCCCAAGAAAAAACACATGTTATAAATAAGATATGAAAAATCAATAGCCTAAAATACAACTTTTGAGGATTTGATACTAGACTACCAAAGAAACATATGGTTCAATGTTAATAGTCCATAGGAGATCGCATGAACACGAGGTAAATATAACATTGAATTGATAATGTCTATATAATTTAAAAATTAGTTATAAATAAAATAATATTATGGATACCATTTTATATGTATTTATTTGAAATTGATATTAGAAATAACAATGATTACTTTTTTATAAATTGAAAAATTGAATGATGAACAATAGAGTAAAGGAAAAGGGATATATCATATCTTTATATAAAATTTGTCTAAAAAATAATAGATAAATAATATAAAAATAATAAAACCCACCTCCCAAAAAAATAGTTTTTTTAAAATATTCCAAGATATCAGAAATTATTACCACACAAAATGTATGCATGGAGATATTTACACAAATGGAATCATGCATGTCTATTTAACAGTGAACCAAAGTGGAGACAAAAATATATTGATACAAAATTCATAATTGAAAATTGTATAAGAAAACTATGTTAGTGAAACAATAATATGTTAAATATGTATCATTTCAATAAGAGAATATAAAATTATTTTCTACACATGTATTCTAATAACTGGTAGAGAAATTTATAAAAAATATTATAAAAGATAAAACATTTATTTGGATGGTGTGTGAAAAGATTTAACATAGGATGGTGGTCCCAAAGGCCATTTATATTTGAATAATGATGAGAATGGTTTAACTAAGTTTGGATAATAATTTGAGTATGTTTCCGATAATTACATGATATAAACACTTTAATTTTAACACTATATTCATGAAACCACTGCATATACAAAAGTATATTTGAGTGTGAATTCAATTTCTAAATAAAATAGAATAATTGATAAGTGATGAACTAAATAATTTGATGACGAACTCCAATTATGTCAATACCTCCACTCTCTAATGGAGTAGTAGACAAAAGTCATACTAATAAGGAAAATTATTGTAATTTGGATCATAGATGGAATAAAAAAAATAAATATGTGAATGAAAATGATGTCCACACAATGTGAAAATGCGGTTTTGTGATGGGTTTGTCACACATCCTAAGTTGTCTCTCAAAAAACAACTATTTGCAATGGGAGTCATTTCCCAAGGAAAATAATCCAAAATAAATAGTTATTTACAATGATACAACATTCCTGATGTAAATATCATTGGTTCATGGTCACATCGAATCATAAAAAAGGTATTTATAACTTCTATTTAACCCCGTAGCAAATATCATTCATCATTTTTCTTATTTTCGACTAGATTTAATAACATGTCAGAAATAATATGTCAGCAGTTGACTATTTGCAATGGCACCTATCATAAATATCATTTTGATCAAAGGCATAATTATTTTCTTTTGGTAGTATTTGAAATCGGTCTCATCCCAAATTTTTTCATCACTACTAATCTATCGTATATATTCCCCGGTCTAAATTTTTGGTATTCATTTTTTAATTGAGATCTACTCACTTTTAATCTTCTTCTCATAGTTTAAAAGGAAATTTTTTTATAGGAAATATAATTTTTAATTTTTCATCCCATAGATGCTTCGATTTTGAGGTATTCATTTAATTTTTTTAATATTAGATCCATTTATTATATTTTATATTAGAATTTAGAATTATTATTTAGCAATAATAAAAAATAATTATAAATAAATATTTATAATTAGTAGTGTCGATTTTAAATTAAATATATTTTCCAAATTTTGTAGTAATTATTTTTAATCAGAAGTAACTAGTTTTAGTTTGTAAAAATTAGTATTATAATCGATTTTTAGTAATTAACAATTTAAAAAAACTATTATATTGAAATTGGAATGAATGAGTAAAATTAGTAATACCTGAAATTAATTAGTATAAAATAATGGTATTTAGTAAAACATAGTGGAAATTAGTAAAAAATAGCATTAATTGGTGTTAATTAATAAAAATTAATGATTATTAATTATACTTAATAAAAAATCATGTATACTAAAAAATACTAGTAATTAATAAAAAATAGTGTTAATTTATAAAAACGAGCAGTAAGTTTTTTTAAAAAAAGATATACATTTAAAAAACGAGTCGAAATTAGTAAAAAAGAGAGGTAACAAATAAAAATTAATAATAATTATCGGTAATCAACTATAATTAGAAAAAACTAGTGATAATTATCGATATTTAGTAAAATTCGGAATTTCACATTAGAAAAAATTAAATACTAGTAGTAATTAATGTTATTTAATAAAAATTTACAGTAATTAGAGAGAATTAGTAAAAATTAGTTGTGATTATTGATCATTAGTTAAAAATAGGCTTAATTGTTTATCATTAGTAAACAAATTGAGGTAATCATATATAATAAGTAAAAAAATAGTGGTAATTAGAATTTCTTTGTATAAAATAGCGATAATTACCGATACTTAGAAAATAAATATAAGTAATAAGTAAAAATATATTGTAATTAACTTTTATTGATAAGAATTAGTAGTAATTAGTAAGAAACCATGGTTATTAGTTATAATTAGTAAAAAATAACCTTAATTAGTGGTAATTTAAAAAAATTATCGTTAAGTAGTAACAAATTAGGGTAATTAATATAAATTAGTGGTAACTTTTAAAAATTAGCAGTAACCAGTAATAATTAATAAAAAAGTAACGATAAATAGTAAATAGTTAACATTAATTTACTATAATTCGTAAAAATACCTTTACTTAGATTTTATTATTTCAAAATAGTAGTAACTAGTTGTACTTATTATAAAATTTGCAGTAATAAGTAGAAATTAATGTAAAATAGAAATAACTATTAAAAAATACCGGTAACTAGATGGACATAGTAAAAATATATATAATAAATAGATATTTGTTATAACTAGGAGTAATTAATGGTAATTAGAATAAATTATTAAATATTAATGGTAACTTGTGGTAATTGGAAAAAATTAGTTATGATTAGTAAACATTATTGGTGATCTATAAAATTTAGTTCTAATCATTAAAAATTAATTAGAAATAGAGATAATGATAAAAAATTAGCCATTTCATTTGGTTCCTCCTGAATAATATCATTCCATTGTCCGTCATATCCTCCATTATCGTGAATCTTCCTGTTTCCATCCATTTTCTAAAACCAAAAAAGATTAGTGTGAGAGGCAGAAATCATGGTTGGGAAAACAACATAGTAAAGGGGGAGTAACCTCAATATCTAACATCTTAGGTTAAATTCTAAGATCATTACCATAGTTCTAGGACTATATCCTATACTTATACTTAACCTTAGGGACATCCTTAGACATACCTTAGAAATATCTCTAGGGATCTCAATAATGTTCTTGCATCCTAGTATCCAAAGGTTGACTAAAAAATTCCTCTGATACCAACTGTAGAGACCCGAAGCATGGCGTTCATGGACAATACATTACTTTTGCGGAATACTTAATACATAATAAAAAACAGACACACAAGGATCGTAATAGTTTAGTGTCATTGGAAACTCGGAATATAAACATCTATTCTTGTTGAAAGATCATCATCATCTCCCATAATGATATTCCCCTTTTTGTTCCCTTACCTAAAACATTTCTTTATTTCCTGGGGAAAATAAAATATAAAAAGGGTGAGCTCAAATGCTCAGTAAGGTAAAACATAGAGAACATAAAACAATCCATAAACATTTGAATCCAAAAACAACCTTGAGCAAAGTCATAAATCGTGGAAGTACAAAAGGCATATATCATAATTGAACATAAATCATGATAAAATATAATGCGAATAAAACATGTAATTGTGGAAACCATTCATCACATGTTATGATTGACATAGCAGCCAAGGCATTGCTGTCGAGACCATCTTAGTGGACAAAGTCCATTTCTGAATCGAGTTCACTCCTCGTTTCAGTCCTGTATTACTGAACCGGTTTAAATTTCCGTTCCATCCATGTCTATCTCATGGGAGATAAATCTTTACCCAATGCATTGGAGGGATATATAGTTCACACCAATCTCATAATGAAATCATTTTTACTTGTGCCACAAAATAAGCTAACATTATTCATAATAACCCAATAAATAAAATGGGTTTCGTAAACATCTTCCCATCATCACATAATCCATATAAAAGAAATGGATATAATTTCATAATAAGAAAAGTGTAACCATGTAAATAATAGATACATGATACTTGAAACATATACATATAAAATAATGTCATCTTAGATGAACAATGGGTTTGATAAAACACTTGAAATGAATTCTTGAGGAAAATATCATTTCTTCTTCAAAATCATTCTCTTTTTCACAAAATGTCATGAAATTTTAAAAGAAAATAATTTTGTTGAAAATATTCATGAAATCTTTTGGGGGAAGCTTCATGAAAATAAGGCTTTATAAAACCGTAAAAATATTTTCATGTCGTATACGTCAAAAAAAACATTCTTCTCGTACTTTTGTCGGAAATGTCAAAAAGTACCTTGTAGGGTAAATAAAAACAGGATTCCTTCCATACCATGGGGTAAAAGTCAAAATGGGTAAAAATTAATTTCAAAATACATGAATACACTTTTATAAAACATGGACATGGATGATAGCAATAACCCCAGTAAATACTTACGAATAAGCAATCTCAGATAAAAATGAGATTTGCAAAATTATCCCTTACCTTAGGTCTGATATGCTTCGTACGTATCTAAAACTCCTGTGTAATGATTTAAATAATGTCATTGAATTATTATAGAATCATATTCATTGTTATTATATCATATATGGTTCACTTATGACTTTATATTACCCGTTCTTTTGTAAATTCCATGTTAAATAGCGTTTTGGGTAAAATTGTTTCATTTGTCGTTCGTATTTTGACTTGTAATTATTCATATGATTACATAGATCATGATTACTTAATTACAGAATATAAAACATGATTTATATATAATATATATTCATAATATACATATATATAATAGATTGATAAATGGAAATAAATACACCGTTAATGGAGACAGTAGGCCGTACAAACGCATGAACATTGTTTTCGTTTCCTTATTGAATTGAATGGAATTACGTAGATGATCTATATATATATACATAAATCCAGTAGCTTCTTTATGTCATATATTTCATTATTATTCATTATATATACTTTATAATCATTCTTGAATGGTTAATCATGGAAAATGAATCTCATCGCATTCGTGGAGATGGTAGTCCGTACGTACGCACGAGCGATGATATCATTTCCTTGATCGTGGAATTGTATTGAAGTGTATGTATAATATTATAGAATAAATAACACTTTAAAAAAACCATATATAGTTATTTAGTTACACCATTATACCTATACATGCTAGGTGGTGGCGGAAAATAGATTACACCACGGCATGGAGACAGTATTCCGTACGTACGCACGTGCGGTGATTTCGTTTTCCGTAGGATGGATAGATGGTGAAATAGGGTTGTTTCATACTTATAATAACATATCCGTATATTAGTGATACTGATTTTATAACTTCATAATGAAACAACCTAAGAAGAATTAGTTGAATAAGAAATAAAGTTGAAAGAATCGGTAACGGACATTACCTCTTCTTTGAAGCGCCTATTTGAGACCTCCTCTTGGGGAAATAAATTGGTTTTTGAAGAAGACCAGGACCTCAAGGATGTTTCTAGGGAAGTGGAGATGAGAATTTGGCAGTTGTTGGCCGAGAATGAAGGCTCAAAGTGGTGTAAGGAAGAGATGGAGGAGGTGCCCTTCTATAAGGGAGGAGAGGGGCACCATTGGAATAACTAAAAATATTATTTTATAACAAAGACATATTCGGTTTTTAATAGCTCCAAATTGATTTATTTATAAGCTAAGGTGGGGATTGGTCGAAATCATCTCATCCAATAAAATTTTGACAAGTTTAGGTCATTATATTAACCTTTACGTTTAGTTTTAACTCTTAGTTAATAAGATTGACATTTACTATGTCACTTTGTATTTTTATATTATAAAGTTAATAAACTTACCATATACATCCAAGAGACCCCCAAGTGGTCCATTAATTATACACTTATCTTGATATAAGTATCTTGGCCAAACCATATATTTTTTTGAATATACTAACAATTAATAATATAATATTTGTTATAAAAACTATTTTAGGTCAATTTTGACAATATTTGGTAATTGTTTTTTGTGAAATCATAATAGAATTATTAGTTAGAAAAAAGTGAATTAAATCAATACTAACATGTCATGTTAAAGTATAAAATTATTGTAATTCTTAAAAAGTCTCAAATTACATTAATTTGGGTATTTATAACATCAATTATGTCAATATTTCATTAATAAGATAATTACTGCATCATCATTGTGTCATAATTAAATTAAATTATTTTAAGTCTAAAAATTAAAAATAAAATACCATTATGTATGAAATATTTTTATCTTTCTAATGAATATTTTTAGTCGAATTTATCTTATGTATAACCCTATATTAAAAATTATTTAGTTATTAAACATTGATTTTAACTATTTTAACCCTTCTTTAAATAAATTAATAATAAGTGTCCTAATCTAATCCAAGTGGGCCTAAATGGTCATATTTTATTCCTATGGTTGTTTTTGGCCGAATTAATCTTATCCAATAGAATTAGTACACGTGTTAGGGTAATAATAATATCATTTTTACCCTTAATTATCTTATTTACTTTTAACCGTGGTAAAAAATGTTAAATGTTACTATTCACAAAAAATTATTTTCATCTCATTGAACCACATTTTAGTCCTTTATATTAACCGTGTCTCTCGGATTTTCGAAATTCCACTCACAGAAGCGGTAAAATTAAGTTTTATGCAAAATTCAGTTTTTTTAACTACCACTTAGTGGTTTCACTATTCATCAAAAAATGAAAGTTACCAGAAAAATATCAAAAATTAAGCCAAAACTATATTTGATATTATGAATTCAAAAATTATTACTATTTTACCAAATTCAAAACATAACAGTTGCATTAATTAATTTAAAAATTAATTCTTGTCGTAAAAAAATAGTCTGTTCTTAAGAGATAATAACTATCAAAAGATTGACACTTGTCTATGTCTGGTTAAATTGTGAAATTATATCCAATGACCAAAATTGTATTAAATGGTAAAAATATATACTGAATATAATTTAAAACCACTCAAATTAATAATTTATCACTATTAATTATTTCGATTAAAAAAGTTGTTTTTAATTAAAATTTAATAATTTTCACTATTCATCAGAATATGACAGTTATCCGAAAAGTACCAACATTTCACCCTAAAATAATTTCGATATTCCAAATCCAAAAATGAAGTCCATTTGAAAAACAAAATTTACAAAAATTCAAAAATTGGGTATTACTATTCATAATGGCTAGTTTTAATAATATTCTAATAGCATATAGTTGTTTAGTAAAACCCAGTATTGCGTACGACACACGCTATCGAGGAAGGTCGTGATTGCGTGTAATGCAAGCCATGTTAGGGTTGCGTGTATTGCATGACTCCTCTATTGTTGCGTATAACAAAATACATTGAATATACTCAATGTATCGTAGAATAACTACTATCAAACAAACATGAAATTGTGTGTAACGTGATCCACGATTAGTGTTGTGTATACTACAAGCTAATACTGTGATACGTATAGCACAAGATAATCTAGGTGTAGCGTAAAATAGGAGATATGAAAGAAATTAAAACGAATATATCTTATAAAATCCAGGGTTGTTACATTATACCCCCCTTGAAATGAATTTGGCCCTCGAAATTCATCGGGGTTATAAATCATTCACCATTCATAGAAACCCACATCGTAAAAACGAATACTAAATCTTAATTTTAAAAACTAAAAGTATGAAATGTAATGATTAACCAAATAAAATCATCACTGGGTTTCTATATAGGAGAACATAGGTGAAAATATGGATATGGAAGAAAAATCTAACCATCAAGTTCTGATGGAGAGCGGTAGAGAACATGGCTATGAAAAATCCATCAATCACAATGCCATAGATTTGTGATGATATATGGTACCATCTAATTCATCGTATATAAGGGCACTAGGACAACATTTTTGGTTTTCAAGATCATTTCCCTAAAGTTGATGAAATTGGAATTAGAAGAAATACTTTCGTGGTTTTGGTACAGTCTCACCGTTGGTCGTTCTTCGGACAATTTCCACTTCATGTCTTAAAGAAATTAAGTTGAATTTTTCATTCATACAGTGTTAGCAGATCATGTGATAGAATGATGGTTCATCCAATCTGTCTCAAAAAAAGGTTATAAAAGTTATCAAAAATACATAAGTCCATCTATAGTGAGATTAATAATATATGGTTCCTAAAATGGACTTATACATCATATATCATACTGCTTAATATAATGAAAATATTTTCTACTAAACAGGGACTTCCTGAAGGCCAGTGGTAGGCGATAAAGGGCAGTGGAACTTCGGTTCTTGGTTCGACTCCCACAGCCTTGTCCGACGCGATGGGTTGTTGCCCATCCTGCAGGTTGTCCTTTTTCTACAACTACATTACTATAACATCCCATCAATAATATAGAAAAAAGTTATATCCTTAAAAAATACTAACTTATGTCCAACATAATCCATTCTAATCTTTAGTCTTATCTAAAATACTTCGGTCCGAGCTCATAGTATAAGGAAAATGATTACTTGAAATGTCACATAACAATCACGTGAATGCCATTATTTATCCCCCATATATCATAAGATATATCTTGTTGGTAAAATTAAAAACATGTGAATAACTTAATCATTTATTCTTCTGAATAATGAATACCCATTGAACCTTAGTGAAAACATGAATGTTGTTAAATTTTAACACGTTCCACATACCAAAATCCCATGAATTCTATATACTAAAACCATAATATCACTTAGTCCTTATATCAGTCATGAGCTCATGAATACAATCAAACATCTCATTATCTTCTTATCCTTTCATTTTGCGCATATCATCTACTTTCTAAAAATATCTGAATAACCATCCATGGTTACTGGTACCATTCAACATATACTTCAAAATACTTTAGTAAAAACAATATTGCAACAATCCTTAGATGATTCTTTATTCCATAGTACCATACATTATTCTTTATAAACATACAATCATTCCACTAACTTCTTAAACCAATAACTGAACTTCATCATTTCTTTCATCTCATATTTTATTTGTAGTCTCTTCATCATCATCCACATAAATTCTACTCATATGACTATGTTGATTCTCTTCATGACATTTTCCCTTAGGGCATTGGTTTGAATAATGCCCATACATTCCACATTTAAAACATCTAATCATTGTTGATGTCGTAGCAATACCATTATCCTTGTCCAGGGTGTTGACTAAACCTTTTCCTTTTCACTTACTGGCTTTGTGTCCTTCTTTTCCACACCCATAGCATTTTGCAGTTCCTTTGAAACAATCTCATCAATGCCTCTTCCCACATGATTTACATGAGGGAAATTTAACATTCTTTCCTCTATGATCATCATGAAACTCCTTCTTTCTCTCATTATCTGAGTCGGGAAGCATACCAAAGTTGAGATTATTGATCATATTATGAGATTGTTGATTAGGTATAATAACTATGTATGGACTTCCAAATCCCATTTCATTTGGTTTCTCATGAAGAATATCATTTTATTATACGCCATATCCTCCATTATCATGAATCTTCCTATTTCCAGCCATTTTCTAAAACCCAGAAAGAATAGTGTGAGAGGCAGAAATCATGGTAGGGAAAACAACATAGTAAAGGAGGAGTACCCTCAATATCTAACATCTTAGGTTAAATTCTAAGATCATTACTGTAGTTCTAGGAATATATCCTATACTTATTCTTAACCTTAAGGACATCCCTAAACATACCTTATAAATATCTCAAGGGATCTCACTAAAGTTCTCGCATCTTAGTTTCCAAAGGTTGACTAAACCTTTCCTCTGATACCAAATGTAGATACTCGAAGCTTGACGTACATGGACAATACATTACTTTTTCGGAATACTTAATACATAACAAAAACAGACACACAAGGATCGTAATAGTTTAGTGTCTTTGGAAACACGGAATATAAAAATCTAATCATGTTGAAATATCTTCAAAATCTCCCATAACGATAATCCCCTTTTAGTTTTGTTACCTAAAACCTTTCTTTATTTCCTGGGGAAAATAAAACATAAAAAGGGAGAGCTCAAATGCTCAGTAAGGGCAAACATAGAGAACATAAATCAATCCATAAACATTTGAAAGCAAAAACAACCTTGAGGAAAGACATAAATCATGGAAGTACATAAGGCATATATCATAATGGAACATAAATCTTGATAAAATATAATGGGAATAGAACATGTAATTGTGGCAACCATTCAGCACATGTTATTATTTCCATAGTAGCCAAGGAATTTCTGCCAAAACCATCTTAGTGGACAAGGTCCCTTTCTGAATTGAGTTCACTCCTCATTTCAGTCCTGTATTACTGAACCGGTTTAACTTTCCATTCCAGCCATGTATATCTCATGAGATATAAATCTTTACCCAATTCATTGGAGGGAGATATAGGTCCCACCCATCTCATAATGAAATCATTCTTACTTGTGCTGCAAAATAAACATGCATCATTCATAATAACCCAATAAATAAAATGGGTTTAATAAACATCATCCCATCATCACATAATCCATATAAAAGAAATGGATATCATTTCATAATAAGAAAAGTGAAACATTGTAAAAAATAGAGACATGATACTTGAAACATTCACATATAAAATACTGTCCTCTTAGATGATAAATGGTTTTGATAAAACACTTGAAATGAATTGTTTAGGAAAATATCATTTCTTCTTCAAAATCATTCTCTTTTCACAAAATGTCAAGAAATTTTAAAAGAAAATGATTTTGTTGAAAATATTCATGAAATCTTTTGGAGAAAGCTTTATGAAAATAAGGATTTATAAAACCGTAAAAATCCTTTCATGTCGTATACGTTAAAAAAACATTCTTCTCGTACTTTTGTCGGAAAAGTCAAAAAGTACCATACAGGGTAAATAAAAGAAATATTCTTTCCATACCATGGGGTAAAAGTCAAAATGGGTAAAAAGGACTTTAAACATACATGAATACACTTTTATAAAACATGGAAATTGATGATATAAATAACCCCAGTAAATACTTACGAATAAGCAATCTCAGATAAAAATTATATTTGCAAAATTATCCCTTACCTTAGATCTGATATGCTTCGTACGTATCCGAACCTCTTGTATAATTATTTAAATAATTTCATTCACTTATTACAGAATCTTTTTCATTGTTATGAAATCATATATGGTTCACTTATGACTTTATATTACCCGTTCTTTTGTAAATTCCATGTTAAAGAGCGTTTGGGGTAAAATCCTTTCATTTGTTGTCCGTGTTTTGACTTGTAATTATTCATATGATTACTTAGATCATGATTAATTAATTACATAATATAAAACATGATTTATATATAATATATATTCAGAATATACATATATATATATATGAGATCGATAAATGGAGAGAAATACACCGTTCATGGAGACGGTAGGGCGTACGTACGCACGAACATTGTTTTCATTCCCTTATTGAATTGAATGGAATTAAGTGGATGAAATATATATATATATATATTTATACATAAATGCAGTAGCTTATTTATGTCACATATTTCATTATTATTCATTATATATACTATATAATCATTCTTGAATGGTTAATCATGGAAAATGAATCTCATCGCATTCGTGGAGACGGTAGTCCGTACGTACGCACGAGCGATGATATCAGTTCCATGATCATGGAATTTTATTGAAGTTTATGTATAATATTACAGAATCAATATCACTTTATAATAACCATATATAGTTATTTATTTAAACCATTATACACATCCATGTAAGGTGGTGGCAGAAAATAGATTACACCACGGCGTGGAGACGGTATTCCATACGTACGCACGTGCGGTGATTTCGTTTTCCCTAGGATGGATAGATGGTGAAATAGGGTTGTTTCATACTAATAATAAAATATCGGTATATGAGTGATAATGATGTTATTACTTCATAATGAAACAACCTAATAAGAAGAAGTTGAAGAAGAAATAAAGTTGAAAGAATCGGTAATAGACATTACCTCTTCTTTGAAGCGCCTCTTTGAGACCTCCTCTTAGGGCCCTAAAACTGGTCTTTGAAGAAGAATTCGACCTCTAGGATGTATCTAGTGAAGTGGAGATGATAAATTGGTAGGGTTTTTCCGATATTGAAGGATCAATGTGGTGTGAGGATGAGAGGGAGGAGGTGCCCTTTTATAAGGGAGGAGAAGGTCACCTTTGAAATAACTAACAATATTATCTTATTATAAAGTAATATTCGTTTTTTAATAGCTCCAAATTGATCTATTTATAAGTTAAGGTGGGTATGGGTCGAAATCCTCCCATCAAATAGAATTTAGACAAGTCTAGGTCATTATATTAACCTTAACTTTTATTTTTAACTCTTAGATATTAGATTGACATTTACCATGTCACTTTGTATTTTTACATTTTATAGTTATGAAACATAACATATACAACCAAAAGACCCCCAAGTGGCCCATTAAGGATACACTTATCATTAAATAAGTATATTGGCCGATACTTAGATTTTTAGGATTATAATAACAATTAATAATATAATATTTGTTTTAAAAACTATTTTATGTCAATTTTAACACTATTTGGTAATTTATTTTTGTGAGAATCATAACAGAATTGTTAGTTCGAACAAAGTTAATTAAATAAATAATAACATGTCATATTAACATAGAAAATTATTTCAATTCAAAAAATGTCTCAAATTACATTTATTTGGTTATTTATAACATCAATTATGTCAATATTTCATTAATAAGATAATTACTGCATCATCATTGTGTCAGAAATAAACTAAATTATTTTAAGTCTAAAAATTACAAATAAAATACCATTATGTAGGAAATAATTTTATCTTTATAATTAATATTTATAGTCTAATTTATCTTATTTATAACCCTATATTAAAAATGATTTAGTTATTAAACATTTATTTTAACTATTTTAACCCTTCTTTAAATAAATTAATAATAAATGTCCTAATCTAATAAAAGTGGGCCTAAATGGTCATATTTTATTCGTAAGGTTTTCTTTTCCGAATTATAGTTATCCAATAGAATTAGGACATGTGTTAGGGTAATAATAATATCATTTTTATGCTTAATAACCCTATTTACTTTTAACAGTGGGAAAAAAATTAAAAAGTTACTATTCACCAAAAATTATATTCATCTCATTGAACCACATTTAGTCCATGAAATTAACTGTGTCTCTTGTATTTTTGATATTCCACTCACAGAAGTGGTAAAATTATGTTTTATGAAAAATTCAGTTTTCTTAACTACCACTTAGTGGCTTCACTATTTATCAAAAAATGAAAGTTTCCAGAAAAATATAAAAAATTAGGCCTAAGCTATATTTGATATTATGAATTTATAAATGATGTTTGTTTTACCAAATTAAAAACATATATGTTGAATTAATTAATTTAAAAATTAATTCCCGTCGTCAAAACAAATAGCGTGTTCTTAAGAGATAATAACTATCAAAAGATTGACACTTGTTTATGTCTGGTTTAAATGGGAAATTACTTCCAATGAAAAACATTGTATTTAATGGTAAAAATATATTCTAAATATACTTTAAAACCACTCAAATTAATAATTTATCACTATTAATTATTTCAATTAAAAAAGTTGTTTTTAATTAAAATTTCGTAATTTTCACTATTCATCTGAATATGAAAGTTATCCGAAAAGTACCAAAATTTCACCCTAAGATAATTTCAATATTCCGAATCCAAAAATGAAGTCCATTTTGAAAAATAATATTTACAAAAAATCAAAAATTGGGTATTACTATTCCTAACGGCTAGTTTAAATAATATTTTTATAGCATATCATTGTTTACTAAAACCCGGTATTGCGTACAACACACGCTATCGAGGAAGGTCGTGATTGCGTGAAATGCAAGCCAAGTCAGGGTTGTGTGCAGTGCATGACTCCTCTGTCATTGCGTATAACAAAATACATTGAATATACTCAATGTTTTGTTGAATAACTACTATCAAATAAATATGAAATTTTGTATAACACGATCCAAGATTAGTGTTGCATATACTACAAGCTAATATGGTGTTTCATATAGCACAAGATAATCTGGGTGTTGCATACAATAAAAGATATGAAAGAAATTAAACTGAATATATCTTATAAAATCTCAGGTTGTGAGAGTCCTAATCTAATCCAAGTGGATCTAAAGGGTAATATTTTATTCCTAATGTGGTTTTTGGTCGAGTTACACTTATGCAATATAATTTGGACAAGTTTTAGGGTAATAATACCACCATTTTTACGCTTAATTACCTTATTTACTTTTTACCTTAGTAAATAAAAGTAAAATGTTACGATTCACCAAAAATTATTTTTATATTATTGAACCACATTTTACTCCATGATATTAACTGCGTGTCTCAGATTTTCAAAATTCCACTCAGAGAAGCAGTAAAATTAAGATTTATGTAAATTTTCAAATGGTCCTAGGAGGTGGAAAAAATACAGTGAAATGTTCAATAAAATTTTTATATATCTAAATTTATTATAAAATGACTCCAATGAATTACATTGAACATATATAAGTATTATGTATCATTTTTGACCAAAAAATAAATTTAAATAAAACAAATGATTATTTAAATAAAAATTCGGTTTTAACAAATAACTCAGTGTTTTCACTATTCATCAAAAAATGAATGTTTTCAGAAAAACCAAAAATTCACCCTCGGCTAATTTTGATATTCTGAATCCAAAAATGAATTCCATTTTGAAAGATAAAATTTATAAAATTTCAAAAAGTGGGTATTACTATTCATAACGGCTAGTTTATATAATATTTTCATAACATATCATTGTATAGTGAAACTCGGTATTGTGTACAACACACGCTATCGTGGAAGGTCGCAATTGCGTGTAATGAAAGCCAAGTCAGGGTTGCGTGTAGTGAAATATTCATTTGTTGTTGCATATAATAGAATCCAACGATATTTCATTTATACATTGAATATATATATATATACAGTCAATGTTGCGTAGAATTACTTCTATAAAATGAACTTGAAATTGTGTGTAAAACGATCCAAGATTAGTGTGGTGTATACTGCAAGATAATATGGTGTTGCGTATAGTGAAAGATAATCTTGGGGTTGTGTACAACAGAAGATATGAAAGAAATTAAAAAGTATATATCTTATAAAATCTTGGGGTGTTACAATCTACCCCCATTAAAATGAAATTCTCACTCAAAATTCCTCGGGGTTATAATTGGTTTATCACTTGAAAGTATCTTTCATAAAAACATACATTGTAAAAAGGAATACAAAAACATAATTTTAAAAAGTAAAGTATGAAACATATCATTTACCCAAATTAACTCATCACTGGGTTTTCACATAGGAGAACATAGGTGAAAATATGGATATGGAAGAAAAATCTAACCATCATGTTCTGATGGAGAGTGGTAGAGAACATGGCTATGATAAACTCAACAATCACAAAGGCATAATATTGTAATGATATAAGGTACCATGTAGGAAAACGTTTTTCGTTTTCAAGATCATTTCCCTAAAGTTGAAAAATTTGGAATTAGAAGAAATACTAAATTGATTTTGGTACAATCTCACCATTGGTCATTCCTCAAACAATTTCCACTTCATATCGTAAAGAAATGAAGTTGAATTTGTCATTAATTAAGTGTTAGCATATCATGAGATATAATGATACGCCATTCCATATATCTCCAACAAAATGTTAGAAAAAGTTATTAAATATACATAAGTCCATCTATGGTTAGATTAATCATATATGGTTCCAAAAATTGACTTATTATTCATCTATCATACCACTTAATAAAATAAAACAAGTTTCTACTGAACAGGGACTTCTTGTAGGCCAGTGGTAGGCGATAAAGGCCCGTTGCACTTCACTTGTGGGTTCGATTCCCACATCCTTGTCCGACGTGACGGGTTTTCACCCGTCCTGCATGTTGTTCATTTTTTTAAAACTACACTATTATAACATTCGAGAAAAAATATCGAAAAAGCTGTTATATCCATAAAATATACAATCTGATGTCTATCATAATCCATTCCAATAATAGGCTTATCCAGAATACATATGTCCAATCTCATAGTATAAAGAAAATTATTACATGAAAGGTCACATAAAAAGCATGTGAATACCATCATTTATCTGTCATATATAATAAGATATATCTTTTTTGTCACATTACAAACATATGAATACATTAATCATGTTTTACCATATAACCTTAGTGAAAACATGAGTGCTGTCAATAGTTAACTCTTTCCACATACCAAATCTCCAAATTTCTATATACTCAAAACATGATATCACTTTGTCCTTATATCAGTCATTAGATCATTAATATCATTTTCTCCTTATCCCTTCATTATGCGTATATCATCAACATCCCAAATTATTTGAATTACATTTCATGGTTACCGGTACCATATAATTATTGAAACCCATAGTAAACCAATAAATTGATATTCCAATATTCCACAGTACTATAAATTATATTCTACAACATTATTTTGGAATCCAGTTACATTTACTCATAATCATTCCACTACATTGTTTTCATACTCAACATCGCAAATAGTGATCACATGTTACTTCCCTTTGTCCTTTTCCATAAGAGGTTGCTCACGTCGATCATCATTGACCCTTGTATTAGGGCATTGATTAGCATAATGCCACATTTCCTTGCACTTGAAGAATTTAAGTGTTGGTGGAGAATTCTATGTAGTCTTTTCTCTATTCACGTCATTAGAAACCATTTTACCATTACTTTGACACTCAGTTACTGGATGACCTTGTTTTCCACACTTGAAACATTTTCTAGTACTTTTTAGACAATCTCCACCATTCTTCTTTCCACACTTTGTGAATAAATAAACATTCACCTTCTTTTCACCATTGTTCTGAGGTTTTTCCTTGAACTCCATATTTCGTTCCTTGTTAAAACCAAGAGATGGATATGTTACACCAACATCCAGTTCAACCTTGATAGCACAATGCAAAATTTCTTCATAGCTACTAAAATATCATATAGTTAATGCACTTCAAAGACTTGGTTTTAAGCCGATCAATAATTTATCAACATTAATTTTAGGTTGGATGATAAATCCAGATGCATACCTTGCAAGTATTTTAAAATTCACTTCGTATATACCAACAGATTCATCATCCTTCTTCTTAAGTCAAGGAACTCTTTTTTCCATCTTTGTTTGAAGAATATGAGGGAAGTACTTACTGAATAATAAGTTCTTTATCCTGTTCCATTCCATGGATTCAATTTCATCATGGGGCCTTGTATTCTTAATTAGAGTCCACCACTGGTGTGCTTCACCATCTAAATCTTAAACAACTAAAATTACTTTTTCATGTTCTAAATAGTGAAGTATGGAAAATAACTTTTCAATGGTACTGATCCATTTTTCAGCAACACATGGATCAGAATACCCATTGAAATATGGTGGGCGTTGCCTCATGAAGGACTCAATAGAATATTTTTCCCTTCCCTAATCATTTGGAAATCTAGAATGACTAATATCTTGTGTAAGTATAGCAATAAGATTTGTCACTCCATCTCCCATTATATTTGGTTGATTGGGCGGAAAATCATTGCATTGTCCATAACATTGATCCACACTTTTCCTTCAGGTTCCAGCCATCGCCTAAAACCCAAAAAGAACAGTGTGAGAGGAAAAAATCATTCTAGGAAAATAACATAAGAATGGGGGAGTACCTTCAATATCTAAAATCTTAGGTTTAATAATAATATCATTACCATAATTCTAGGACTATAACCTGTACTTATACTTAACCAGAGGGACATCCCTAGACATACCTTAGAAATACCTCTAGGGATCTCACTAAAGTTCTCACATCCTAGTTTCCAAAGGTAGGATAAACCTTTCCTCTGATACAAAATATAGAGACCCAAGATTGAAATACATAGACATTAAATTACTTTTTCCGAATAATCAATACATAACAAAAACAGTCACCAAAGGACCATAATAGTTTAGTTTCTTTGTAAACTTGGAACATAATCTTCTAATCTTGGCGGATGTTCTTCAACATCTCCCACAAAGATCTTCCCCTTTTGGTTTCTTAACTAAAAACTTTCTTTATATCCTGGGGAATAGAAAAAATATAAAGGGTGAGCTCAAATGCTCAGTAATGGTAAATATAGAGAACATAAAACAATCCATAAACATTTTAATGAAAAAACATGAACATAAAATCTAAACATCAAAATCTTAAGAAAAGACATAAATCTTGGATGAACGTAAGACATATATCATAATGGAACATCAATCATGATTAAATAGCATGGGAAGAAAACATGTAATTGTGGTAAACCATTAAGCACATGATATGATTTCCATATCAGCCAAGGCATTGCTCCGAAGACCATCTTAGTGGACAAAGTCCCTTCCAGAATCGAGTTCACTCCTCGTTCCGGTCCTGTAACACTGAACCAGATTAACTTACCATTCCAGCTATATCTATCTCATGAAATATAAATATTTAACCAAATAATGAGAGGGAGATATAGGTCCCACACATCTCATATTGAAATTATTCTTACTTGTGCCATAAAACAATCATACATCATTCATCATAACCTAAAGAATAAAATGGGATTCATAAACATCATCCCATCATAACGTAATCCATATAAAACAAATGGATATCATTTCATCACAAGAAGAATCAAACCATGTAAATAATAGATACATTATATTTGAAAAATAATTATACTAAATAATTTCATCGTAGCTGGAAATTTTTTTTGATAAAACACTTGAAATGAATTCTTGAGGAAAATATACTTTCTTTTTCAAAATCATTTTCTTTTCACAAAATGCCATGAAATTTTAAAAGAAAAAGATTTTGTTGAAAATAATCAAGAAATCATGTGGAGGAATCTTCATGAAAATAAGGCTTTATGAAACTGTAATAAATCCGTTCATTCCATATAAGTTAAAAGAACATTATCCTCATACTTTTTTCATAAAAGTCAAAAAGTTCCTCATATGGTAAACATAAGAAAGATTCCTTCCATAACATGTGGTAAAAGTAAAAAATAGGTAAGGAGGACTTTAAGAATATATGAAACAGTTTTTAGAAAATAAGGACTTGGATGATAAATATAACCCCAGTAAATACTTATAAATAAACAATCTCAGATAAAAACGAGATTGGAAAAGTTATCCCTTACCTTAGGTCTGATATGCTTCATACGTATCCGATCCTCCTCTTCTTCGACACACCTCTTAAAATCTTCCTCTTAAGGAACTAGAGTTGGTCTTTTGAGGACACCAGAACCTCTATAATGTTTCTAGGAATGTTTATAAGGAAAATGGGCATGGGTTGGCTGAGCTTGAAGGCTCAAAATTGTGTAAAGAGAAGAGGGAGGAGGTGCCCTTTTATAAGGGAGGAGAGGGGTACCTTAGGAAAAAATTAAAATATTATTTTATAATAAAGTCATATTAGGTTTATAATAGCTCCAAATTGATTTATTTATAAGCTAAATTGGGGATGGGTTGAAATCCACTCAACCAATAGGTTTTAGAAATGTTTAGGTTATTATTTAACATTATCATTTAGATTTAACTCTAAGTTAAATAATTTAACTTTTACCGTGTCTTCTTGTTTTCTTACACTATATGGTTTATAAACAAACTATAATAATCCAAAAGAACCCCAAATGGTTATTTATTAATATATATAACCATATCTATGTCATTTGGCCTAACCTTATCTTTTCAGGAATAGGATGACAATTAATAATATAATATTTGTTTTAAAAACAATTTTTTGTCATTTTTGACACTATTTTGTAATTCATTTTTGTGAATATTATAACAGCATGATTAGTTCGGAAAAATTAATTAAATCCATACTAAAATGTCATATTAAACTAAAAATTAGTGTAATTCATAAAAAGTCTCAAATTACATTTATTTGGGTATTTATAATTTCAATTATTTTAATATTTCATTATTTAGGTAATCACTTCATCACTATTGTGTCATTAATAAATTAAATCATTTAACGTCTAAAAATTATAAATAAAATAAAATTAGGTAGTAAATCGTTTTAGATTTATAATGAATATTTATAGTCGAATTTATCTTATGTATAACTCAATATTAAAAATGTTTTAGTTATTAAACATTGATTTTAACAATTTTAACTATTTTTTAAATAAAATAATAATAAATGTCCGAACCTAATCTAAGTGGACATAAAGGGAAATATTTTATTCCTCATGTAGTTTTTGGTAAAATTACACTTATCCAATAGAATTAGGACTTGTTTTAGGATTATAATAATATCATTTTTACCCTTAATTACCTTATTTACTTTTAACCGTAGTAAATAAACGTAAGAAGTTACTATTCTCCAAAAATTATTTTTATCTTGTTGAACAACATTTTATCTCCTTGATATTTTCTATGTCTCTCTGATTTTCAAAATCCCACTCACAGAAGCGGTAAAATTATGATTTATGTAAATTTTCAAATGCTTTTAGGAGGTGGTTAAAAGACGGTGAAAAGTTCAATAAAATTTTTATATATCTAAAATTAATAAAAAATGACTCCAATGAATTTCATTGAACTTATATAGGTATTATGTATCATTTTTGACAAAAAATAAATTTAAATAAAATAAATTATTATTTAAATAAAAAGTCCGTTTTAACCAATAACTCGGTGTTTTCACTATTCATCAAAAATTGAATGTTTTCAGAAAAATATGAAAAATTCACCCTAAGCTAATTTCGATATTCAAAATCCAAAAATGAAGTCCATTTTGAAAGATAAATTTTGTAAAATTTTAAAAATAGGTTATTACTTTTCATAACAGCTAGTTTATATAATATTTTAATAACATATCATTGTTCAGTGAAACTCTGTATTGCGTACAACACACGATATCGTGGAAGGTTGTGATTGCGTGTAATCAAATCCAAGTCAGGGTTGTGTGTAGTTCATGATTCATTTGTTGTTTAATATAATTGAATCCAACCATATTTCATTTCAACATTGAATATATATATATATACACTCAATGAATTGTAGAATAACTTCTACGAAACGAAATTGAAATTGTGCGTAAAACCATCCAAGATTAGAGATTCGTAACTGCAAGCTAATATGGTGTTACATAATGTGCAATATAATGTTGGTGTAGCGTACAAAGGAGGATATGAAAGAAATTAAAAAGAATATATCTTATAAAATCTCAGGGTGTTACAATCCCTACTCAAAATTCAATATCCAGAAGAACTGGTATTCTACAATATCAATGGTGTAATATGAGAGATTAGAAAACCTTTTTGAATACTCTTCCGTAGTAATACTATCATGTTGTAGATATAGAAGCTCCTTCATTCGTTGTGATCACAATGTGGCAGGATAGAAATACTCTCTAAAATGACACTTTACATCTATTATAGAGAGATATTTCTCATTATATGATAGGTACACCAATCTCCACCATCACCCCATAGTGTCTTGAAGAAGACTTGCATCAAGGACTACTATCTAATTGTTTGGAGTCCTCACAAGGTAGACAACTTGAGTAAGTACCTTTAGCCAATCCTCTACCACCTGGGAGTCTGGCTCACCCCGAAACCTAGGAGCTCACTGCGTATGATACTCATGCAATGCACTAAGCCAGTAATAATCCTCATCTAGTAGTGCTGGTTCTAACAGTAGCTCAAAAGGTTGTGGTATAGCTGGTGAACCACTTAAAGGATATATCTCTGGTAATAACCCCTGTACTGAGGTCTTGTCCCTAGGAATATCATCTTCATGATCATGTATAGTAATCCTATATTTGGGTAAATTTCTAGGCATCCTGAAATAAAACAAAATGTACCATGGTCATTGAGTATTTATAGAGAGATAGCTCAGGAACGATATGGAAAACACAACCATTTTTATAAGATGTATAACGCTCTGACCCCATAATACAAGAGATCGTGCATTACTACATTACATTGGCATGATTATAATGAATCAAATCCTAAAGAACCATTCATTTTAGTAGTCCTCAAAAACAATATTACATACATGATACCCATAATTCCATTGGAAAGAGGAAATACAAACACAAGACATAATAAAATTAACTAAACTGTGTCCTTGAATTCTTATTAATATATCTTTTCTTCATAACTTGGGGAAAGGAAACATAATAAGGGTGAGCTCAGGTGATCAGTAAGGGTAGGTAATGATGAGTCAATAATGAACCTATATTAATAAATATACATGGAATATTAAATAAATTATAACACATGCCATTAAAATAACTAGATAAGACAATATCTATATAGAAAGGTAAGAAACTGAAAATCAATCTATATAAAATAATAAACTAAGAATTAAATGTATCCATAGATATGTTTATGAAAAATATGATAGATGAATTTAATCATTTAATCTAAATGAGGGAAATGCATAATAACTGATATCTATAATATACCACTGAGGCTTCCTTACAAAGATCTAATATATTCAAGGATTCATGACAAGAATCTAATAATTTCAGGGATTCAAGAAAAAAATCCATTTCTTCTAGGCTTTGTGTCATGAATATAATATTACAATGGTTTCATGACAAGAATCTAATAATTTCAAGGCTTATTCCAATAATCTAATATTGTCATGGCATTATTCAATGAATCTAATACTATCAAGGATTCATGCTAATAATCTAATACTTTAAAGGATTCATGCAAAGAATCCAACACTATCAAGGAATTTGGGCATAGATATATTACATACCAGGATTCATTCAAAGAATCTAATACTTTCAAGGCTCCATGCAAAGGATCTAAAATTTTTAAAGTGAACACCGTATGAAAATTTCAATATGGTTTAAGAAATAGTAATATCCATGAAAAATTATATGTATATTTAAGTAAATTTCCAATTAATTTTTTTAAACAATGTTATAGTTTTGATAGAATGTTATAAATAAGAAAAGGATGTGATATTTCAAAGATAACCATTAAGAACATTCATGAGGATAATAATCTTAAAACATTCCAAAGTGTCTCATGCCACTTTATAACATTTGAATCATAATCGCTAGAGAGGTATGAAATGAAAAGTAGAATATCATGAGAAGAATAGGATTCATGATATAACATTAAAAAGGAATTATATACACCAAATTAATGTGGATCAGTGCATAATAGAAAATAAGTCTCAATGGGATGTAAATTGAGACGAAATTCCATCACTACATGAGTAGATTTTGAGTAAAGGGTTCAATGAAAGAGTAAAATTAATTGAAAAATTTCATATCACTAAATAAAAATATATAATGATATAAAATATCAAAATTGTTAGTAGGTATAACAAACAAAATAATTAAGTAGTTAATATGAAAATAATCTCACAGATTTATAAAGTGAGATGAAAATCCCTTACTAATGTAGTATCAAATGAATTTGAAAACCAAAAGGATATAAATAATAAATAATACATTTAAATAACACAAATATAATAAAATTAATTATATTATACATCAATGTGGTATTATTTTAGCCACATATAATAAATTAGGTGTATTACAATTATGTGTGTCTCACAAAATGAAAATGAGAAAGGAATCTCTTACCTTAATCGCCATTTTGTTATGTGGTATTAGTCCTTCTGTATAGTGGTTTAAAATATTTTACTACTATATAACATCACTATAATCATTTTTATAATATCCAATATTAAATTATTTCTATATTTTATTACCCTTTTGTTAACATTCATTAATTATTTTATCTATTTTAGGTGTTATTTGACTAGTTTTATTAAGTATGTTTTTTTGTTGTAACATGTTTATCCTATTTAATAGATCATGATTCCATCATCTAAAGAAATTTTTCCATAACATAATTATCTTATATTTTTAGTACATAAGTATTTAGAATAGTCTATAATATTTGGAGATCATAAAGGAAGTGAAATGTTCATGGAGGCAGTAGGTCATACGTACGCATGGACACTGCTTTCATTTCATTGTTGTTTTAAAAGATTGAAAAATAAATAATAAATATGTATATAATTATTCTAGTATCATATATATGTTATATATGTTATGTCGGTCCATTAAAACCATCCTTTATATGTTCCATTTATGGAATAAACAAGTCATATGTCTTTGAGGGGGTGATAGTCCACACCTCCTCAAATGAAATTATAATATTTACCCAACATGGAAAGCATAAAAGTATTTTCTAAAAAAATTAAAGAATAATATATAATTTATAAATATAATTTATATCATATATAATGATTTTTTCCTCCATAATTTCCACCATGAGAGGTGGTAAATGAGAATTTAACAACCATCCTTTTGTGTCACAATAGTTCGTCGTACATAGAACTTGCTTATTTGTTACCCATAAGATGGAGGTGTGTGTATGTGTTGGTTGAACCCTTAAAATAAAAATTTCCTAGTAGATTTCTGGATACTGGTTTTTTATGAAATCATATAAAAAGAAGAGTATAGGGAGTGGCGAATGGAAATGAAACTAAACAGTTTGAGATAAGGTGTTACCTTTTAATTGGGTATCATCTTTTCATTTATACCAAAAGCTTCCATGGATTGATTTTTGACCAAGGTGAGGATTTTATATTGAGGGAAGGAATATTTTTACTCTATTTGGATAGTGTTTGGATTATTCATTTTGTCTTGAGAGGTGTGAGGAAGGGTTAGAGTGCTTTCTTTTGTATTGTGGATGGGGAGTGTCACTCTTGTAAATACTAAAAGGTATTCATTAATTGGTGGTCTTGTAACACCCAGATATTTTATGAAAAATATTCTTTTAATTTCCTTGATGTCTTATGTTTTACACTACACCGAAATTATCTTGTTCCATACGAAACACCGTATTCACTTGCAGTATACGAAACACTATTCTTGGCTCGTGTTATACACAATTTAAAGTTCGTTTTGTAGAAATTATTCTATGCAACATTAAGTATAGATTTTGTTTAATGCATAAATGGAATAAGTCTTGATTATTTTATAAGAAAAACCAAAGGGATCTTGCGCTACACGCAACCATGACTTATCTTTCATTACACGCAATCAAGACCTTCCTCGATAGCATGTGTAGTTCACAAAACTGAGTTTCACTAAACACCGATATGTTATTAAAATAATATATACACTAGACATTATGAATAGTAACACCAAATTTTTGAAATTTTATAAATTTTATCTTTCAAAATGGACTTCATTTTTGGATTTAGAATATCAAAATTAGCTTAGGGTGATTTTTTGATATTTTTTTTTTAAAACTTTCAATTTTTGATGAAGAGTGAAAAACATTGAGTTAAAGTTTAAAACCAAATTTTTTATTTAAATAATTTTTTATTTTATTTAAATTTATTTTAGATAAAAATAGATACATAATTCCTATATAATTTCAATGTAATTAATTGGAGTCATATTATAATAATTTTAGATATATAAAAATTTTATTGAACTTTTTACCGTCTTTTACCCACCACCTAAGAGAATTTTCAAATTTACATAAAACATAATTTTACCGCTTCTGTGAGTGGAATTTCAAAAATTCAAAGGAGAAGTTTGATATCAGTATGTAAAATGTGGTCCAACAAGATAAAAATAATTTTTTGTGAATAGTAACTTTGTACTTTTATTTATCACGGTTAAAAGTAAATATGGTAATTAAGGGAAAAATGATATTATTATTACCCCAACACATGACCTAATTCTATTGTATATGTATAATTCGACCAAAAACAACCTTAGAAATAAAATTTTACCATTTAGGTCCACTTGGATTAGATTAGGACATTTACTGTTATTTAATTCAAAGAAGAGCTAAAAGAATAAAAATCAAAGTTTAATAAGTAAACCATATTTAATATAGGGTGATACATTAAATAAATTAATCTACAAATACGAATTTGAAATCTAAAAAGATTTAATACTTAATGGTATTTTATTTATAAATTTTATACATAAAATAATTTAATTTATTTATGATATAATGATAATGTAGTAATTACCATATTCATGAAATAATAACATAATTGATATTATAAATACCCAAATAAATGTAATTTGAGACTTTTTATGAATTAAACTAATTTTTTAGGTTAATATAACTTATTAGGGTTTTTTATATGAATTTAGTTCGAAGTAATAATGCTTTTATGAATTTATTAAAAACAAAATACTAAATGGTGTCAATATTGACAAAAAAAGAGTTTTTAAAACAAATATTAAATTATTAATTGATATTATATTACGAAAAATCCGTGGTTCGGGAAAAAGACTTATATAATAATATATACAACATTAATGACCCAATTTTGGTTCCATTTGTAGTTTATTTTTGGTTTATTAACCATATAGTGTAAAAATACAAGAAGACACGGTAAACGTTAAATTATTTAACTTAGAGTTACATCTAAATGATAAGGTTAAAATTGTAACCTAAAATTTTCTAAAACCTATTTGTTGAGAGGATATTTACCCCAAACCACCATATCCTCGAAATAAGTCACTTTTGAGCCATTATAAAGAGAATATTAATTTATTAAAAATATCATATTTTATGTTTTTTTTAAGGTGCCCCTCTCCACCATTATAAAAGGGCACCTCCTCCCTCTCCTCCTCAGAAAACATTGAGACTGAAGCTCGGCCAACCCCTGCCAATTTTTCTTCTACACTTTCCAATAAACATACTTGAGTTTCTGGTCTTCATCAAAGTCCGACTTTAGTGCCCTAATAAAAGGTTAAGAAGAGGCACGTCATAGAAAAGGTAATATCCATTACCAATCTTTTCCAATTTCATTCTTCTTATACTTCTTCTTTATTTGTGTCCGTATAAATTAAAAACTTCAGTATCACTCATATAATGAAATGTTATAACAAATATGAAACAACCCCATTTCACATTCTATCCATCCTACGGAAAATGAAATCACCGCGCGTGCAAACGTACTGAATACCGTCTCCATGCCGTGGTGTAATCTGTTTTTCCATCACCACCTTACTTGGATGGGTATAATGATGTAATGATTAACTATATATGGTTACTATAATATCATAATTATTCTGAGATATTATATCATCCACTAAAATTCCATTCAATATTTATGGGAATGATATCATCGCTCGTGCGTACGTACGGATTACCGTCTCCATTACGCGATGAGATCCATTCTCCATGTTAACCATTCAAAAATGATTATAAAGTATATATAATGAATAATAATGATATATATGAAATAAAAATGGTAATTTATTTATGTATATATATATATTTCATCTACTTATTTCCATTGAAGTCAATAATTAAAGGAAAATAGTGTTCATGCGTACGTACGACCTACCGTCTCAATGAACGGTGTGTTTCAATTCATTTTTCTATATTATATATATATATATATAAACATAATAAATATGATATATAAATAATGTTATACATTTTGGACGTAATTAAATCATTATATAAGTAATAATAATATCAATAACAACAATTCCAATCACGTACGATAAATGAAATGATTTTACCCAAAATGCTTCTATAACATGGAATTGGGAAATGAACGGGTAATATAAATACCTAAGTGAATCATATAAGATATCATAAGAATGAAAATGATTCTGGAATAAGTCGATGAAGTTATTTAAATCATTATACAGGAGGTTCTGATATGTACAATGCTTATCGGACCCAAGGTAAGGGATAATTATTACAATCTCATTCTTATCCGAGATTGTTTATTCGTAAGTATTTACTGGGGTTATGTTTATCATCCATGTCCATGTTTTCTCAAAAAAAATTCATAAAATGTTTAATATTATTCCATGTATGTTTAAAGTCATTTTACCCTTTTTTTACCACATGGTAGGGAAGGAATATTTCTTTTGTTTAACATACGAGGTACTTTTTGACTTTTCTGACAAAAGTACAAGTAGAATGCTTTTTTAACTTATACGGCATGAACAGATTTATATGGTTTCATACCGCCTAATTTTCATGAATCATCCTCTACGACATTTCCTAATTATTTCCAAAAAAATCCTTTTCTTTTTGAAATTGAATGGCATTTTGTGAAAAGAAAATGATTTTAAAGAATAATGTATATTTTTTTTCAAGAATTCATTTCAAGTGTTTTTCAAAACTATTTTATGTCTATGATGAAATTATTTAGTATGATTATGTTTCAAGTCTAATGTATCTATTATTGACATGGTTTGAATTTTCTTATGAGTAAATGATATCCATTTTTTCTATATGGATTATGTTAATATGGGATGATGTTTATGAAACCCATTTTATTCATTGGGTTATGATGAATGATTTATGATTGTTATATAGAACACATAAGAATGATTTCAATATGAGATGAGTGAGACCTATATCTCCCTAAAATTCATTGGGTAAATATTTATATCTCATGAGATAGACATGGCTAGAATGGAAATATACTCTGGTTCAGTGATACATGACTGGAACAAGGAGTGAACTCGATTCAGTAAGGGACTTTGTCCACTATGATGGTCTTGGAAACAATGCCTTGGATACTATTGAAATCATATCATGTGATTAATGTATTTCCACAATTCCATTTTTTATTCCCCATGCTATTTTAGCACGATTGATTTCCATTATGATTTATTCCTTACATATTGCCATGTTTTATGTCATTGATCAAGATTTTGATGTTTAAACATTATGTTAATGTTTTTAAATTCAAATGTAGATGGTTTGTTTTATTTTCTCCACGCTTACCCTTACTGAGAATTTGAGCTCACCCTTTTTATTTTTTTCCCCATGATAATAATAATGGTTTTTGGTAAGAAAACAAAATGGGAAGATATTTATGGGAGATGTTGAAGATCTTTCACCATGATTAGAATATTATGTTCCATGTTTCCAAAGATACTAAACTAATATCGGTTTTTGGAATTTTTTGGTAATGTATTAATTATTCTTAAAAAGTAAAGTAATGTCTATGTACATTAAGATATGGGTCTCTACAGCTGGTATCAGAGTGAAGGTTTAGTTATCCTTTGGAAACTAGTATGTGAAAACATTAGTGAAATATCAAGAGATATTTCTAAGGTATGTCTAGGGATGTCTCTAAGGTCATGTATAAGTATATGTTATATTCCTAGAATTACAATAACGATCTTATAAGTAATCGTTAGATGTTATATATTGAATGTACTTAACCATTATTTTTTTTTGTTTTCTTAGCTTTAGTTTTTCCTCTTACACTATTATTTTTGAGTTTTAGACGATGGCTGGAACTCAAAGGAACCATGTTGATCAATGTAATGGAATATTCAATGATTGTACTCCTGAAAAACCAATGTTATGGGAGATGGAGTGAAAAATATTTTTTCTATACTCGCCAAATCTATGAATCATTCTGGACTACCTAATGAGCATTGAAGGGATCAATATTCTATTGAGTTTGTCATGAGGAAACGTCCACCTTCTTTTAGTGGGACTTTTGATCTAATTATTGCTGAACAAAGGATAAATACCATTAAAAATATATTTTCCATACATCGTTGTTTAGAACATGAAAAATTAATTCGGGCTATTTACCATTTAGAAGGCAAATCATACCAGTGGTGGACTCTAATTAAGAATATGAGGCCCCAATATGAAGTTGAATCCCTGAAATGGGATGAGTTAAAGAACATATTTTTCAATAAGTACGTACCTCGTATTCTTCGAACAAAGATGGAAAAGGAGTTACTTGAGCATAAAAAAAAGGATGCTGAATCTGTTGGTATATATGAGGCGAATTTTACAAGGCTTGCAAGGTATGCATCAAGATTTATCATCAAACCTAAAAGTAAAGTTGATTGATTCTCCAATGGCTTAAAACCAAGTCTTTGAAGTGAATTAGCTATAAGAGACTTCAGTAGCTATGATGAAATTGTGCATTGTGCTATCAAGGTAGAACTGGATGTTGGTGTAACATATCAATCTCTTGGGTTTGACAAGAAACAAAAGATGGAGTTCAAGAAAAAATCTCAAAACTATGGTGAAAAGAAGACAAATGTTTTGTTATGCTCAAAGTGTGGAAGGAAGCATAGTGGATATTTTCGTAAAGGGACTATAAAATGTTTTAAGTGTGGAAAATAATTTCATCGAGTAGCTGAGTGCTGAATTAATGGGAAAAAAGATTCTAATGAATGAATAGAGAAAAGACTAAAGAGAACTCTCCACCAACACTTCAATGCTTAAAGTGCATGGAAATGGGGCATTATGCTAATGAATTCACTAATCCATGGGTTAATGATGATCGACATGAGAAATATTATCATGGAATCTCATTTATAGTATCGTGGAATTTTGGAATATCTACGTATTGGTTTTCAATAATTGTATGGTACCGGTAACCATAAAAAGTGATTGACATATTTTTGGAAAGCACTAATATGTATATAATGAAGGGATATGGAAAAATTATATAGATGATAGTATTAATGAGCTCATGACTGATACAAGGACAATGTGATATCATGGGTTGAGTATATCGAAATTTTGAGATTTTGGTATGTGGAAAGAGTTAACTTTTGATAGCATTCATGATTTCACTAAGGTTCTATGGTAATTCATGTTTCTAGAGAATTTATGATTAAGGTATTCACATGTTTGGAATGTGACCAACAAGATATATCTTATGATATACGGGGTATAAATAATGGTATTCACATGCTTGTTATATGACCTTTCTGGTAATTTTTTTTAACAATGAGATTGGGCAGAAGTATTTTTGATAAGCCTAAACATTTTAACGAAATAATTTAGTCATCAGATAGTATTATTTAAGGAGAGAACATATTTTTCGATATTATTTTTTGAATTTTATAAGATTATAGTTTTCGAAAAAACAAAACTCGTAGTATGGGCAACAATCCATCACACCAGACAAGGTTGTGGGAATCGAAGCCACAACCAAAGTGCGACAGGCCATTATCGCCTACCACTAGCATACAAAAAGTCCCTGGTTAGTATAAACTAGTTTTATTTTATTAAAAGGTATGATATATGACGTATAAGTCCATTTTAGGAACCATATATGATTAATCTCACCATAGATGGACTTATGTATATTAAATAACTTATGCTAACCTTTTTATGATAGAAACAGATTGGATGACATATCATTCGATCACATGATCTTCTAACACTTCATCAATGAAAAATTCATCTTCATTTCATTAAATAGAGATGATGTGGATTTTTGTTTTAAGGGTATGACCTATAATGATTTTAAACTGAAATTAGGTAAGTATTTATCCTTATGAAAAAAAATCATCCACATTAGGGAAATAATCTTGAAGACCAAAAAATGTTGTCCTAGTACCCTCATATCTGATTAATCTGATGGTACCTTAGATCATCACAAATTTATGGCTTTTTGATTATTGGATTTGTCATAGCCATGTTCTCTACAACTCTAAATCAGATATTAATGGTTTGATTTCTCCTCCATATCCATATTTTCACCTATGTTCTCATATGTGGAAACCAATTGATTAGTTAATTTGGGTTACCGTTACATTTCATACTTTAGATTCTAATGTTATGTTTTGGTATTCATTTTTACAATGTGGGTTTCTATTAAGGAAACATTCAAGTTGAAATCCATTTATATCCCCAGCAAATTTCGAGGGAAAAATTCATTTTAAGGGGGGTATAATGTAGCACCCCAATATTTTATGAAAAAATTTCTTTTAATTTCATTAAGGTCTTGTGTCGTACGATACACCAAAAGTAGCTTGTGCTATACAATACACCGTATTAGCTTTCAGAATACACAACACTATTCTTGGCTCGTGTTACACACAATTTCATGTTTGTTTTGTAGAAATTATTCTATGAAACATTAAGTATAGATTTTTTTTAATGAATGAATGAAATATGTTTTGATATTATTACACGCACACCAAATGGAACTTGCACTACACACATCCATGACATGTCTTGCATTACTCGCACTCACGACCTTCCTCGATAGCGTGTGTAGTACACAATACCGAGTATCACAAAACAACGATATGTTATTAAAATAATATATAAACTAGCTGTTATGAATAGCAATACACACTTTTTGAGATTTTATAAATTTTATATTTCAAAATGGACTTCATTTTTTCATTCGGAATATCGAAACTAGCTTATGGTGAATTTTTGTATTTTTCTGAAAACTTTCAATTTTTGATGAATAGTGAAAAACACTAAGTTATAGTTTAAAACCAATTTTTTATTTAAATAATTATTTAATTTATTTAAATTTATTTTAGGTCAAAATAGATACATAATACCTATATAAGGTAAGTTTAATTAATTGGAGTCATTTTATAATAACTTTTTATATATAAAAAGTTTATTGGACTTTTTACCATCTTTTACCCACTTCCTAAGAGAATTTGAAAATTTACATAAAACATAATTTTACTGCTTCTATGAGTGGAATTTCAAAAATATAAGAGACACAATTTATATCAGTAAGTAAAATGAGGTTCAATAAGATAAAAGTAATTTTTTGTGAATAGTAACTTTTTTACATTTATTTACCACAGTTAAAAGTAAATAGGGTAATTATGGGTAAAAATGATATTATTATTACCCAACACATGTCTTAATTATATTGGATATGTTTAATTCGACCAGAAATACCTTAGGAATAAAATATGACCATTTAGGTCCACTTGGATTAGATCAGGACATTTAGTATTATTTTATTCATAAAGAGTTAAAATAGTTAAAATCAAAGATTAATAACTAAAACATTTTTAATATATGGTTATACCTAAGATAAATTAGACTATAAATATTCATTAGAAAGATAAAACTATTTACTACCTAATGGGATTTTATTTATAATGTTTAGAAATTATATAATTTAATTTATTTATGACACAATGGTGATGGAGCAATTACCTAAATAATGAAATATTAAAATAATTGATATTATAAATACCCAAATAAATGTAATTTGAGACTTTTTAGGAATTACACTAATTTAATAGGTTAATATGACATGTTAGGGTTGGTTATATGAATTTATTAGATGTAATAATGCTGTTATGAATTTATCAAAAACAAAATACAAAATAGTGTCAAAATTGACATAAAAGTGTTTTTAAACAAAATATAAAATTATTAATTGATATTCAATTCCTAAAAATCTATAGTTCGGCCAAAAGACTTATATAATAATATATATGACATTAATGAACCAATTGGGGTTCTATTTGCAGTTTATAATAAGTTTATTAACCATATAGTGTAAGAATACAAGAAGACACGGTAAAAGTTAAATTATGTAACTTAGAGTTATATCTAAATGATAAGGTTAGAATGGTAACCTAAACGTGTATAAAACCTATTTCTTTGAGTGTTTTTCGACCAATTCCCATCCAAGCATCTAAATAAGTCACATTGGAGCCATTATAAACCGAATAATAATTTATTATAAAATAATATTTTAAGTTTTCCTAAGGTGCCCCTTTCCTCCCTTATAAAAGGGCACCTCCCCCTCTCCTCATCACCCCACATTGAGCCTTCCTGATCAGCCAAACCCTACCTATTTCTATTATCCCCTTACCTAGAAACATAATATAGGTCCTAGGATTCTTCAATGTCCATATTTAGTTCCCTTAGAGGAGGTGACAAAGAAGCGCGACAAAGAAAAGGTAATATCCTTTACCAATCCTTTCCAATTTATTTCTTCTTATACTTATTATTCTTTATTTGTATCATCATAAATTAATAACATCACTATCACTCATATACTGATATGTTATTATAAATATTAAACAACCCCATTTCACCTTCTATCAATCTGATGGAAAAAGAAATCACCGTGCGTGCGTACATACAGAATAACGTCTCCAGGCCGTGGTGTAATATATTTTTCCACCACCACCATACTTGGATGGGTATAAATGTGTAAAGAATAACTAAATATGGTTATTATAACATCATAATTATTATGAGATATTATATCATCCACTCCAATTCCATTAAATTCTTATGGGAACGATATCATCGCTCATGCATACGTACGAATTATCGTCTCCACGACACGATGAGATTAATTCTCCATGTTAACCATTGAAGAATGATTATAAAGTATATATAATGAATAATAATGATATATATGACATAATAATGCTAATTTATTTATTATATATATATATATGTCATCTACTTTCTTCCATTCAAGACAATATGGAATTTAAAATAGCGTTCATGCGTACGTACGACATACCATCTCCATGAACGGTGTGTTTCATTTCACTTATCTATCTATTTTATATATATATATATTGAATTTATATGATATATAAATAATTTTTTACATTCTGTAAGTAATTATATCATGTTATAAGTAATAATAATATAAAGAACAGCAAGTCCAAACACGTACGATAAATGAAACGATTTTACCCAAAACACTTTAATAACATGGAATTGACAAATTAACGGGTAATATAAATAGCTAAGTGAATCATATATGATATCATAAGAATAACTATGATTCTGGAATAAGTCAATGAAATTATTCAAATAAATATATATGAGGTCCATATACGTACAAAGCATATAGGACCTAAGGTAAGTGATAATTATTACAATCTCATTCTTATCTGAGATTTTTTATTCGTAATTATTTACTGGGGTTATGATTATCATCCATGTCTATGTTTTCTCAAAATGTTTTCCTCAAATGTTTACTATTCTTCTTTGCATGTTTCAAGTCATTTTTACCATTTTTTTACCACATGGTATGGAAGGATTTTTTTACCATACGAGGTGCTTTTTGACTATTTCGAAAATAGTACAAGTAGAATGTTTTTAAACTTATACGACATGAACACAATTTTATGGTTTCATAACGCATAATTTTCATGAATAATCCTCTACAATATTTCATTATTATTTACAAAAAAAATCATTTTCTTTTAAAATTGAATGGAATTTTGTTAAAAGAAAATGATTTGGAAGAAGAAAGGATATTTCCCCCAAGAATTCATTTCAAGTGTTTTGTCCAAACTATTTTCCATCTAAGATGAAATTATTTAGTATGATTATGTTTCAATTATAATGTCTATATTATTTACATGGTTTGATTTCTCTTATGAATAAATGATATCCATTTGATTTATTTGGATTTTTTAGGATGGGATGATGTTTATGAAACCCATTTTATCCATTGGGTTATGATGAATGATTTATGATTGTTTTGTGCCACATGTAAGAATGATTTAAATATGAGATGGGTGGGACCTTTATCTCCCTAAAATGCATTGGGTAAATATTTATATCTCATGATATAGACATGGCTGGAACGAAAAGTAAATCTGGTTCAGTGATACATGACTGGAACAAGGAGTGAAATCGATATAATAAGGGAATTTGTCCACTATGATGGTCTTGGAAGTAATGCCCGGGCTACTATGGAAATCATATCATGTAATTAATTGATTTCCAGAATTACATGTTTTATTCCCAATGCTATTTTAGCAGGATTGAAGTTCCATTATGATCTATTACTTATGTACTACCATGTTTTATGTAATTGCTCAAGATTTTGATGTTTAAACATTATGTTTATGTTTTTAAATTCAAACATATATGGTTTGTTTTATATTCTCCATGCTTACCCTTACTGAGTATTTGAGCTCACCTGTTTTGTGTTTTATTTTCCCCAGGATATAAAAAATGATTTAGGTAAGAAATCAAAAGGGTACGATATTTATGGGAGATGTTGAAGATCTTTCACCATGATTAAAGATTATGTTACAAGTTTCTAATGACACGAAACTAATATAGTCTTTGGGAGTTTGTTTTTGTAATTTATTAAGTATTCCGAAAAATTAATGTAATGTCTATGTACATCAAGATATGGGTCTCTATAGTTGGTTACAGAGTGAAGGTTTAGTTAAACTTTGGAAACTAGGATGGAAAAACTTTAGTGAAACCCCAAGAGATATTTCTGAGGTATGTCTAGGGATGTCTCTAAGGTTAATTATAAATATATGTTATAGTCCAAGAATTATAGTAATGATCGTATAATTAAACCTAAGATGTTATATATTGAAGGTACTTCCCCATTATTATGTTGTTTTCCTAACTTGATTTTTGCCTCTCACACAATTTTGTTGGGTTTAAACGATGGTTGGGACCCGAAGGAACCGTGTTGATCAATGTAATGGACAATGAAATGATTGTACTCCTGTAAAAACCAATGTTATGGGAGATGGAGTGAAAAATATTATTCCTATACTTAGAAAAGATATGAATTATTCTGGACTTCCAAATGAGAAGAAAAGGGATCAATATTCTATTGATTCCTTCATGAGGCAACGTCAGCATTCTTTCAGTGGGTCTTCTGATCACTTATTGATAAATAATGGATCAACACCATTGAAAAATATATTTTCCATACTTCACTATTTGGAACATGAAAAATTAATTCTGGTTATTTACCATTTAGAAGGATAAAAAGACCAGTGGTGGAATATAATTAAGAATATGAGGCCCCATGATGAAATTGAATCCATGGAATGGGATGAGTTCTAGAACGTATTTTTCAATAAGTACTTCCCTTAAATTCTTCACACAAAGATGGAAAAGGAGTTCCTTGAGCTTAAGAAAATGGATGATGATTCTAGTGGTATATAGGAGGCGAATTTTACAAGGCGTTCAAGGTATGCATCAAGCTTTATCATCCATCATGAGAGTAAAGTTGATAGATTCTTCAGTGGATTAAAACCAAGTCTTAAAAGGGAATTAGCTATAAGAGACATAAGTAGCTATAAATAAATTGTGCGTGGTGCTATCAAGGTAGAACTAGAAGTTGGTGTAAGATATCCATCTCATGGTTTTGACAAGAAACGAAATATGGAGTTCAAATAAAAAATATCAAAACTAGGGTGAAAAGAAAATAAATGTTTCGTTATGCTAACAGTGTGGATAGAATCATGGTGGATATTGTCTTAAATTGGCAAGAAAATGACTTAAATATATAAAAGAAGGTCATCGAGTAGCTGAGTGCTGATGTAATGGGAAAAAAGTTTCTAATGATGTGAATAGAGAAATGACTACAGAGAACGCTCCACCAACACTTCAACGATTAAAGTGCAAGGAAATGGGGCATTATGATAATAAATTCCCTAATCCAAGGGTTACTGATGATCGACATGATCAAACTCTTAAGGTAAAGGACAAAGGGAAGTCACATGCAATAACTATTTGTGATGTTGAGTGTAAAAATGATGTTGTGGAATGAGTAAGTGTTTATGTAATGGGATTTCAAAATAGTATCATGGATTCTAATTTATAGTATCATGGAATTTTGGAATATCTATGTATTGGTTTTCAATAATTGTATGGTATGAGTAACTATGAAAAGTGATTGAAATATTTTTTGAAGGAACCTAATATGCGCATAATGAAGGGATATGAAGAAAACAATATGTATGATAGTATTAATGAGATCATGACTGATATAAGGACAAAGTGATATCATGGTTTGAGTATATCGGAATTTTGGGATTTTGGTATGTGGAAACAGTTAACTTTTGACAGCATTCATGTTTTCGATAAGGTTCTATGGTAATTCATGTTTCAAGAGAATACATGATTAAGGTATTCACATGTTTGGAATGTGACCAGAAAGATATATCTTATGATATACGGGGGATAAATGATGGGATTCACATGCTTGTTATATGACCTTTCTGGTAATTGATTTTTTACTATGAGATTGGACAGAAGTAATTTTGATAAGCCTAAACATTGTAATGGATTATGTTAGACATCATATAGTATTATTTATGGATAGAACTTGTTTTTTGTCATTATTTCTGGAATGTTATAATATTATAGTTTTAGAAAAAGGACAACCCATAGGACGGGCGACAACCCGTCACGTCATACGAGGTTGCAGGAATCGAACCCACAACTGAAGTGTGATAGGCCTTTATCGCCTACCACTGGCCTACATAAAGTCCCTGGTTAGTATAAACTAGTTTTATTTTATTATGCGGTATGATATATGAAGTATAAGACCATTTTAGGATCCTTATACGATTATTCTCACCATAGATGGACTTATGTATATTAAATAACATATGCTAACCTTCTTGTGATAGAAACAGATGGGATGACTAATCATTCTATCGCATGATCTAGTCAGACTTCATGAATGAAAAATTTAACTTAATTTCATTAAATTGTGATGAAGTGGAAATTTTTTCATGGTATGGCCAACAATGATTTTACACTGAAATTAAGTAAGTATTTATCCTTATGGAAAAAAATCATCAACTTTAGGGAAATAATCTTGATGACCAAAGAATGTTGTCCTAGTACCCTAATATCTTATGTATCAGATGGTACCTTAGATCATCACAAATTTATGGCTTTTTCATAGACATGTTCTCTACCACTCTCCATCAGATATTGATGGTTAGATTTATCTTCCATATCGATATTTTCACCTATGTTCTCTTATATGGAAACCCAGTGCTTAGTTAATTTGGATAACCGTCACATTTCATACTATAGTTTTTAAAGTTATTTTTTGGTATTCCTTTTTATGATGTGGGTTTCTATTATATAAACTTTAAAGTAGTAAACAATTTATAACCCCAATGAATTTCAAGGGAGAAATTAATTTTAAGGGTGGGAAGAATGTAACACCCTGATATTTTATGAAAAATATTCTTTTAATTTCATTGATGAATTGAGTTGTACGCTACACCAAAATTTGCTTGTGCAATACTCAACACCCTATTAGCATGCAGTATACACAACAATATTCTTGGCTCGTGTTACACACAATTTCTAGTTCATTTTATAGAAATTATTCTACGCAACATTAAGTATAGATTTTGTTTAATGCATAAATGAAATTTGTTTTGATTATGTTATATGCAACACCATTGGGAGCTTTCACTACACACAACCTTGACTTGGATTTTATTACACACAACCGCGACCTTCCTCAATAGTGGGTGTACTATGCAATACTGAGTTTCACGAAGCAATGATATGTTATTAAAATAATATATAAACTACCCGTTATGAATAGTAATACCCACTTTTTAAAATTTTTAAAATTTAATCTTTCAAAATGGACCACATTTTTGGATTCGTAATATCGAAATTATCTTAGGGTGAATTTTTGGTATTTTTCTGAAAAATTTCAATTTTTGATGAATAGTGAAAAACACTTAGTTATAGTTTAAAACTGAATTTTTTTATTTAAAAAATTATTTATTTTATTTAAATTTATTTTAGGTCAAAATATATACATAATAATTATATAATTTCAATGTAATTAATTGGAGTCATTTTAAAATAATTTTAGATATATAAATATTTTATTGAACTTTTTACCGTCTTTTACCCACCTCCAAGGAGAATTTGAAAATTTACATAAAACATAATTTGACACCATCTTTGTGTAGAATTGAAAAAATACTAGAGACATATTTTATATCAGTAAGTAAAATGTGGTTCAATTAGAAAAAAATAATATTTGATGAATAGTAACTTTTTACATTTATTTACCATGATTAAAAGTAAATAGGGTAATTAAGGGTAAAAATGATAATATTATTACTCCAAAACATGTCCAAATTATATTTGATAATTGTAATTCGACCAAAAACATCCTTAGTAATACAATAATAACATTTAGGTCCAATTGAATTAGATTAGGATATTTATTATTATTTAATTCAAAGAATAGTTAAAAGAATTAAAATCAAAGTTTAATAAGTAATACCTTTTTAATATAGGGTTATACATAAGATAAATTATACTATAAATATTCATTAGAAAGATAAAAATTTTTCCTAGATAATGGTATTCTATTTATAATTATTAGACATTAAATAATGTAATTTATTTATGACACAATGATGATGCAGTGATTACCTTATTAATGAAATATTAACATAATTGATATTATAAATACCCAAATAAATGTAATTTGAGACTTTTTATGAAATAAACTAATTTTATAGGTTAATGTAACTTATTAGGGTTTGTTAGATGATTTTTTTCTAAGTAATAATTCAGTTATAAATTTAGAAAAAACAAAATACCAAATAGTGTCAAATTTGACATAAAAGAGTTTTAAAAAACAAATTAAATTATTAATTGTTGTTATGTTCCTAAAAAGCTAAGGCTAAGTAAAAATACTTATATAAAAATATATATGATATTAATGAACCAATTGGGGTTATATTGGAATTTTATAGTATGTTTATTAACCATATAGTGTAAGAATACAAGAAGACACTGTAAAAGTTAAATTTTTTAACTTAGAGTTAAATCTAAATGATAAGGTTAAAATGGAAACCTAAACATGTCTAAAACATATTGGTTGAGAGTATTGCGACCCATCCCAACCCTAGACTCTAAATATGTCACTTTTGAGCCATTATAAACCTAATATGAATTTATTATTAAATATTATTTTATGTTTTTGCTAAGGTGCCCCTCTCCTCCCTTATAAAAGGGCACCTCCTCCCTCTCCTCCTCACCACACATTGATCCTTCAATCTTGGCCAAACCCTGAAAATTTATTTTCTACACTTCCCTAGAAACATACAAGAGGTCCTAGTACTATTCAAATACCGTCTTTAGTTCCCTAAGAGATGGTTAAGAAGAGGCACGTCAAAGAAAAGGTAATATCCTTTACCAATCCCTTCCAATTTATTTCTTCTTCTACTACATCTTCTTTATTAGTTTCATCATAAATTAATAACACAAGTATAAATAATATAATTATATTTTATTATAAATACGAAACAACCCCATTTCACTTTATATCCATCCTACGGAAAATTAAATCACCTCGCCTGCGTATGTACGGAATACCGTCTCCACGCCGTGGTGTAATATATTTTTTCCAACACCACCTTACTTGGATGGGTATAATGATATAAATAATAACTATATATGGTTATTGTAACATCATAAAGATTATGATATATTATATCATCCACTCCAATTCCATTCATTAATTATGGGAATGATATCAGCGCTCGTGCGTACGTACAGATTACCCCCTCCACGACGCGATGGGATTCATGCTCTATGTTAACCATTCAAAAATGATTATAAAGTATATATAATGAATAATAATGATATATAAGACATAATAATGCTACTTTATTTATATATATATATGTCATCTACTTACTTTCATTCAAGTCAATAAAGAATGGAAAACAACGTTCATGCGTACGTACGACCTACCGTCTCCATGAACAGTGTATTTCATTTTATTTTTCTATATATTATATATATATTGAATATATATGATATATAAATCATTTTTTATACTCTGTAAGTAAGAAAATAATGATATAATCAATAATAATATCAATAACAACAATTCCAAACACGTACGATAAATGAAACGATTTTACCCAAAACACTGCTTTAACATGGAATTGACAAATGAACGTGTAATATAAATACCTAAGTGAATCATATATGATATCATATGAATGAATATGAATCTTGAATAATTCAATGACATTATTTAAATCATTATACAGGAGGTTCAGATACGTACCAAGCATATCAGACCTAAGGTAATGGATAATTATTAAAATCTCATTCTTATCTGAGATGGTTTATTCATGAGTATTTACTGGGATTATGTTTATCATCCATGTCCATGTTTTCTAAAAATGTTTTCTTAAAATGCTTACTATTATTACATTTATGTTTAAAGTCATATTTACTCTTTTTTTAAACTATGGTATGGAATGAATCATTCTTTTGTTTACTATACGAGGTACTTTTTTACTTTTTCGGAAAATGTACAAGTAGAATGTTTTTTGAATTATACGACATGAACATATTTTTAAGGTTTCATAATGCCTAATTTTCATGAATCCTTCCATAAAATATTTCATGATTATTTTCAACAAAATAATTTTCTTTTAAAATTGAATGGAATTTTGTGAAAAGAAAATGATTTTGAATAAGATAGGATATTTTCCTCAAGAATTCATTTCGAGTGTTTTGTAAAAACTATTTTCCATCTAAAATGAAATTATTTAGTATGATTATGTTTCAAGTATAATGTCTCTATTATTTACAAGGTTTTATTTTTCTTATGAGGAAATGATATCCATTTGTTTTATATGGATTATGTTATGATGGGATGATGCTTATGAAACCCATTTTATTCTTTAGGTTATGATGTATGATTTACGATTGTTTTGTGTCACACGTACGAATGATTTCTATATGAGATGGGTGGGACCTATATCTCCCACCAATGAATTGGGTAAAGATTTATATCTCATGAGATAAGCATGGATGGAACGGCAAGTTAATCTGGTTCAGTGATACAGGACAGGAACGAGAAGTGAACTCGATTCAGTAAAGGACATTGTCCACTATGATGGTATTGGCAGCAATGACTTAGATAATATGGAAATAATATCATTTTTTAATGGTTTTCCACAATTACATGTTTTATTCCCCATGCTATTATATCATGATTGATGTTCCATTATAATCTAGGCCTTATATACTGTCATGTTTTATGTCATTGCTCAAGATTTTTATGTTTAAACATTATGTCCATGTTTTTAAATTCAAATGTATATGGTTTTCTTTATTTTCTCCATGCTTACACTTACTGAGAATTTGAGCTCACCCTTTTTTTGTTTTATTTTCCCTAGGATATAAATAATGGTTTTTGGTAAGAAAACAAAAGGGGAAGATATTTATGTGAGTTTTTGAAGATCTATCACCGTGATTAGAAGATTATGTTCCAATTTTCCAAAGACACTAAACTAATATGGTCTTTGGGCATTTGTTTTTGTAATGTATTAAGTATTCCACAAAAGTAATGTAATGTCTATGTACGTCATGCTATGGGTATCTACAGGTCTATATTAAATAAATTGATTCCAGAAATGGGAAAATAATATATTAACTGGGAAACATATTCTATTCAAACCTACACCACATAATAATATGTGCATTTTAAATATATGGTAATTTAACTTATAAGATTCACCAATTTTATCATTATAATATTTTATTAAAGCTTATAGTTTTCATATCTAATTAATTTAACCCTTAAGACTAAAATAATGTGAGATTTAATAGACTGTTTATATACACATGATTATTAATATTATATATAATTTATAAAATAAAATTTCCCTTGTGTTTGGGAAAATAATATTCAAATAGGCACATGTGACGTGCTAAAGCGCTGCTTAAACCTGAATCATTTTACCAACATTTTTACAATATATTGCTAAATATGTTAATTAAAAAGGAATAATTGGTTTATTAATAGAAAATATTAATGAATTATTAAATCTTAAAAATTATATTACAGAATAAATTATTTTTCTTAATTTTAAATCATTTAATAAAATATCATTGATATTAAAATAACAATAATGTCTATTTTGACATTATTTATTGAATGTCAATTTTAAAATATTAATATAATACTTGAATTAAAACATATTAGGGATACATGTTTTTAACATGACATATTCAACTATAAAAAATATAAATAATTTAATTCAATCAATTAACCTCACTTTTAATATTTATAATGTCATTTATTTTAGTTAATTATTAACTAAATAATCACAACATTTGGGTTTTTGAAGAATTTTAAGTAACTAAACCATCTCTAAAAAATATAGATAAATTATTTATGATAAAAATAACCCAAATATATTAAAAGGATTTGTATATCAAAATATATTATGTTTTTACATATCTCCAGGTTATATAAATGTTAAATGTAATGAATGTTCATTTTTTTTAACATTTTCCTCAATGAATCATTTTTATAAGAAAAATCCATTTAAAAATATCCCAATAACCCATATAATTTCGAACTATGTAGGTATATAGAAGAATTATTGGCTTCTAATTAATTTTTTATAAGTTTTTAGGTCATTTTTCTCTTTAATATTAATGATTAGTTCCTTATTAATCTTAGTTTTATTTTAATCCCTGTAAATAATATAACTCACTTTGACTAATATTTTTGGTTAAAAATTATGTTGATGTAATTAGACAAAAAATTTCATACTAATTTCATCCGTGTATTTCTTATTTTCACAATTCAAATCACATAAGTGGGAAAATTATGATTAAGGCAAATCCCGAAGACGGGGCAGAATAAAGTTCATTTAATGTTGAAAAACAAATGTCCCAAAGTTTGTTATGTTCTTATATTAAATTAAAAATAGAAATTTATTCCAATGAAATTAATTTTTTATATAAATTTATAATTGATATAACATTACTATCTAAAAAATATGAATTATAAATTATCCTTAATTTTTATTCAAAAGAAAATGATGTTTTCAAAAAAATTGAAGTAATTTTATCTATTCATCTTAAAATATTGTTTCACAAAAAAAAATCCCAAAACTTTCCCTATGTTAATTTTTAGTCTAAATTCTATAATTATTTTTATTTTTAGAAATAATATTCATTAAATTGTCAAAACATGGTTTCAAAATTGGTTCGCCAACAAAAGGTTGTAAAAATTGTTGTTGCATGTAACCTAAGAATATTCAGTGTTGTGTAGAATAAGATTAACTTTTTATATAAATCATGAAAAAAATAGTTAAATTTATTATAAAAGGAAAATATTTTAATGTCTGGGGGTGTTTATGATGCATGTGTGATTGTATGGAAACTTTGATAGCCTCATTAACACTGGAATCCCTTTCCTGAAAGACAAACTCAAAACACTTTACACTGATTCCCCAACCTAATAGAAAAAACCACCAGTCATAATGTAGAACCAACCCCTCTAATACCACGCTGTCATGACATGTCCCAGAGGTTCGAGGCCCGTGACTACCCCATACCTCCCTCCAATATGCAGTGGCTGGTGACTAGCATTGAGTAAACATGTTCTATATATGGGAAGAATTATCCTAATGCACCCATACACACGCACTCATCTTCATGACCACAATTCTAAAATGTATAACAACTAAAAAAATGAATGCATACATCTAAGATCCCACAATAAAGTACAATAGTAATATACTGAAAATATAAAAGGGGACAAATAAATCCCTAACCAAAACTGCAAAGAGTCTAACCTACTCCAAGGGTGATGACTACGTTAATAGTATGCTCCCAGTTAACTCCTCTGTATATCAACCTCCAAATATTCTCCACCCATTCCATATCCTCTCAGGACTCCAAAAAAATGGTCATAATCTACACAAGAAACACAATGTACAAAAAAAAAATTGTGTAGGGGTGAGTATAATAATAATCAATAAGAAACCCCTGAAACCCTAAACACAAAGAACCATGTATTTAATTCTCAATACTCGATTAAACAATAAATGTAGAATATGAATAAAACATAGATATAATAAAAAGATACACAAAAATATCATGCCATAATAAGAAACTATCAACCATCAGATTTTTATCGAAGCAATGATCATTCTGAAAGAACTCAATTAACGAGCCATGATATCATTAGATGCACTAAATAAATAGGTCATGCCCATTGGTCCCCTACCAAAAATAAAGTACGGGTCTAAGATGTATTTGATACATAGATAGCGTGTCATGCTCAGAACCACTAGGGCACACCATGAATCCAATCCGAATGGACCCGCTACACAGGGGATTGTATGCTAATGATTCCACAAACCCTATCGATATGACATGCTATATGGGGGATTAACACCATGATAAAAGAAGTTATGATGACTCTAAAAATTCCAACTACGGTTGATAGAGGATCACACTCTAGTATCACAGATGGACAACATAACTATATCTGAGACTCGGCCTCTAGAGGGGATCATAATCTAGTGATGTTGATGTAATTATACATTGTACCCTCGAGTAACGGACCAAGGGAACACACTCAACCAATAATGGTCCAAACTATGAAAAAAAGTGCATCAATCAGTCCTGAAGGGAGTACATTTCATGTACTAGTGGGTACACAATGTTTCACGATATCTTATGTTTTTCCCATGTGGTAAAAGAGGATACATGATGTGTATAGACACATGGTACCCTATTCATTTATATTGGGCATGTTTATGTCAGAGTAGAAGGTGTGTCTATTCTTGTGTACTCCAACTTGTGTCTAGGTACTTCCAATGTACACAATGAGTCAAATAGGGAGGTTCACACCTCATGTGATAGGGGAAACACGCTATATGATCCTTATCTTCGAATGGATCTCTATAATTTAAACGAAGGGTCCCACATGATGTCTAATCCCGAAATACATGTTATGTTTCTCGAGATTTTCCAAATCCTTTGGGGATCTCTTCCACATCCATCTGTGTACCGCTAAAACCTATGATCTAGATGGAACCTACAAATCAGGGTTCTTCAAAGCCTATAGTAGCCAGATTTATAGATTTCAGGTTCAAATCAGCTCAGACATCTCCACCGCTGAGCCATATGTTGTCGTGCATCAAAACTGGGCTGAACAAGTGCAACAAATCTGCTCTGACGCATCATCTCACCTTGATCACCTCACCGATCACAACTCGCATATATGGTATCGATTTTAGCACTAAATAATTGTCACACAATGATCAAATACTGAATATTCTCTAAACAATGGGTCCAATGGTAGTCCCCATGATGAAAATCCTTAGAACTGTGGGAGAAATCCCCAGTACCTAAATTTGAAGAACGAACCTCACCCATTGTTTATATGGCCTCAATTCGTTATTGCATAAAGGTTGTAGGAAGAGGGATAAATCAATGAAACAAAAAAAAATCTGTCAATTTTGAATCTATAGTCGATGCACGTATCAATTAATGTTTTTTGAATTGATCCACGTTCGTTCGGGTTAATAAAGATATGATACTAAAATGACAAAACGTCCTACCATGTGTTTGGTTCAATCACTGATGACGAACATATACATTATAATCGTTGGTGAGATCCTCCAAATGCACTGGTGTGACAATCCACAATCTATTTTTGATCTATTATTGTCCACCCAGAATGCAATCCTCTAATGAAATCTTTGTCTCCAAGGTTTAGCAGCCAAACTTGAGATGATTATGATAGTCCTATATTTAAAAAGAATCATACTACCACATTGAAAAAAATAAAATGAATTCTCTACTTAACCTATTTAATTAATTTCACACCTATGTAAATGTTTTCACAAACAACCCGTGATGACAATGGTTAAGGTGTACCTAGCATAAAACTTCTATTTTGAACTCAATGGTGCCCACTAATTTCCAATCCAAACACCCATGTAGGAGTTATTACACCTTTTTTTGGAAAACTGGATGCGCTTTCAATTTAATTTTGTTAATGTATTTCAATAAATTCATTCTGAGCATATAAGGGATCAGAATCACATTCTGTCTCATCGGCTATTCTAAAAAATAATCCATATAATATTGAAAAATAATAAATAGAAAAATTAAGTATTTATAAAAATGATTGCATCGTATATTATGGTGAGAATGGGTTGTTATTTAGTTATCCAGCATGTGGTCAATCGAGGTAAAAAGAGACTCAAGAAGGTATATCTGGAGTGTTTCCTATTAATGTATTAATGTATTTCCCAGTTACCCTCAGATTACTGTGACTATTTATTTCAAAAAACATAGTGTCATTGGTGTCATGAAAAAAACAATACCTTATCTGGTAAAAGATGAAATCATTATTTTGATTTTGATTCATTGGACTTTTTTAACTAGGTAAATCATCATTTTTATTCAGAACCCTATAACGTGTTCTGGGTATCAGTTATTGATTCACATGTGAATGTTTTTACGGTATTGTTACATGTATGGAGTCCAACTCAAGGGGAGATTGTGTAGATTCGACATTATCAATTAACAAGTTTGAGAAGTAGCTATGAGATCAGATTGAGGTTATAGACACAATGCATAGGGAGTAGGAAGATCTCTATCAACAACATCATCAGCAGGAGGAGGATATGTGATGATAGAAGGAGAAACAAAAATATCAAATAATGGAGTATATTAGACAATTGTATTAGGGTGTATGGATTAAGTTCCTCCCATCCTCTTCAAGCCGACCGTCCCTCTCCTTGAGAATACCATCCACCTCTATAGTGATTGATACATTATACATACCTTTATTAGGTTATAATTTGAATGAAGATATTTTTTCTAATAATTTTTTATTTCATATGTTTAAATTTTTATATAAATTTTGTTTAAAATTATATTGCTATTTTTATATTTATATATTTTTAATATTCAATGTATTTTAATTTTAATATGCTTTGCGACTGTACTACAACCCATCAAATTTTTTATTTGTGATGTGTCTTGTGGTACATCACAACTATTATTTACAACTATTATCATGGTATATAACTAATATTTCATTAAATAAAACCAAAAAAATTATTTTCCAAGGGCCACCCTGCCATCCAAAAAAGAAAGTTTTTGATATTACCCATTGTAAAAGCTACCTTTTAAGAAGCATATTTCTATAATATGGAAGTTTGTGAATGTTCCCCATTGCAAATATCCTGTCATAAATACACCATTTTCTAGTATTTACATTACCACTCATTTTACAATAATGATCACCACACAAATTAATCAGGAAATAGTTCAACAAAAGTCTATTAAATTTACAAGATTATCCATATAATCACATTCCTCCACATGATCATAATTCATGAATCATCTCACTATAGTATATTCTTCAATATGAATTTATTGTTTATCTAACATTAATAACCAAAATCCAGTCACTTTTTAATGCATATTCCAAAAATATATATCTTAAATTTCCCACCATTTTATGAAATAGTTTTATACTACTAGACATCGGTGACAACCAATGGTGGTCAATAAAAGAAACAATAGAGACCACTTAAAGGTGGTATCTTATATCAGAAAATTCCCTTGTGGCTCCCTTTCCCTATTCCCACCACCGCCTCATGGATCCCTTTCCCTAAGCCTTCCACCGCCATGCCTCCCTCCCACTATGCGAGAAGCCACCACCACAACAACATATATTCCCACCCCTTGCCTGCCCCATTCATCCAACTTTTCTTGCACCCCCACACCTTCCCTGATCGTGGGCCCTCTTCCCCACCCTCTACCCTAATTGTTTCCAATGATCTGTAGATCCTTCTTTCCACCAGTTTTCGTCACTACCAATATGCAGATATAGATTCCCATGCATGGATACACCACCTCCCCATCTATAAAAATTTCCATCCCCATCCTTGAATCCCTTTCTTCTAGCCCACACCACCCCTCCTTCAATCCTGACACTACTTCTACCTCAGCTCCCATCTGTGGAGGATTATTCTTTTTATTGTTTCACTCTATTCTGTATATAAACCTCCACTTGGTAGATTGTTTCTTCACTATTTTCTTCCTTTTTTATATGTTTTACACTATCAAATTGATTTTAATAAGTGTTCAAAAACTATGTGTTAATATCAAATGGTTTTTATTTTATCTTTTACTGTCTACTAACTCAATTAGTTCATATTTCAAGCCAATATCACCATCTTTGGTTTCTATTGTGCTATAGAAAATGAATGAGGGCTGTTTTATCAATTTATTTCTTGAATTTTTATATTATTTAGCAATGATAGTGGTAGAAACATTTATGCTTGTATATGTACATTTGTGAATAATGTTTTTCTAGGTGTATATGATTTCATAATCAAGGATATTTCTTCTGGATTTCTTGGGGGTTCAACTTTGGTGTACTCGATCTGTAATTATCATGGCTTGGTGTCATTCAAATTTATTGATGTAGGGAATTTCTTGAATTCATTATTCTGAAATTAATTGTTTTTGATATGCTGTGGGATTTTTATAATTCCTCCAATTGAGATTTAAATACATCATTTTCACCCACATGAATTGAATGAATGAAACTATCAACATTATTCCTCCATTGTGAACACATTTTCAATAATTCTTGGTGTTTCCAACATTATCTTGATTGAAACCCACACTACTTTTCCATGAAACCAATTCATTATACATATTAAACATTTGATAACTCATCCACACCATTATTATTTCTGATATGGTATGTAAAACACTGTTTCACCAGGTTTGGTTTATTGAATATATTTCCCAGGGGAAGGGCTGCCTTAACCTAGTGGATTCCATTCAATAACCCCCTCTTTGAACCTAATGTTGTGAAATTATTTTCTCGAGGGAGAGTTTTTAATTATCATATCCATTTACTCTTCACTTGGGGTCTATGTGGTGATGATTTTATCTTGGGGGAAGGGGATGGCTATTTGGTTTCATTTTGTTTTGTTTCCTTCTTTATCATGCTTTCTCCAGGATTTTTTATTTTTTACAAAGGTACACTATTACTAATATATGGTTTATATGGAAACTAATTTTTACATGTATTAGAAAGGGTTGTAAAACGTTTATGACATGTGAAAATATTGTATGACCATATTTATTTTCATCAAATAAGATTGATGAAATATACTATTATGTTGTTGCTTTTATATAGATAATTAGAAGGAATAGATATGAAATATTGGAAAAAGGGATAATCCAATAACCTGGAATTAATGTTAATAATGACTAAATTTATATAATTTAATGTTTTTAAAATTTTCTTGTTTCTAAAATAATTGGTTATTATATCAATTAAGGATGATGTCTAATGGTAAGGTTGTTTATGTAACGACCCAAACTTTCATTAATGTAAATCCCACTTGATCTCGTTAAATGTCTGATTAATGTCATATTAAATGTCAACTTCATTGTTTTTATGTTTCTTGATTCTAAAATACCATTATGAATTGTGACCATTGCTAATATAGTCGTTGAACAGTGATCACATGATTAGTATAAATATAGGGCTTTAACAAATCCAATTTACTAAGGAAAAGGAAGAGATGGACCCATCTAGTAGAATTTCCATGTACGATGCCCATTTTTCAGAGCTCAGAAAGGAGGATCCATCATTGGAATTCACTTTTGACCAAGACCAAGATGATCTTGAACATGTTAATCTTGAGCAGAACCGACTATAGGAGAAGTGGGAGTTAATAGTGATTACCACCCTGGTGATGTTATCCGAGCTACCCCCAGAGTATGTCACCATCACACACCTTACCCTTCAGTCTTATGTGGGTGTTATAATTGGTTATGTAACAAGAACCTATCACTATTACTATGTACATTATTTTTTTATGAAGAATGTGCATTCATTTTATTATTGGTACTTTGTCAAAAGTTTATAAAGCTCAAATTGTATTTTTAGTTAATATTAAACTAAGAAATCTATTTTGACTAATTAAAGGATTTTCGAATTAAATAATATTCTAATAAAATATTAGTATAATTAAATAATTTTTTATGAAATATAACTGATAATATAAATTTATGAATGAAATTCTAATTTTTATTATGGTATGAAAGCCATTTTTTGTCAAAACCCATGAATTTTCGATAATTGTCGGTTTTTATTTTAAAATTAAAAATTAAAATATATAGAAAATTATTTAAATAAAATTAATACTATTTTTGGACTCAGGATTTTGAAATTATCCAACGGTGATTTTTTCATAATTTCTTGAGACAATCATATTTTATATTAAAAATTAAATGTAGTTTAAATATATAATGTGTTTTATGACATCAAAATGACCCAATATTGATGTAATAAAATACTATAAATGACATGTTCAGAAAATATATGTTTTACCATTAAAATAATGTTATTTTATGTTTGTTTGATTTATTTTACAAAGCATTACTTGACCCTCAAAGACATACAAACCATTTTGTCTTTTTAAATTGTTTTCCTTGAGAGTGTGACTCACCTTCAAATAAGAACCCTCAATATTTTAAGAATTTCGGCCAATTTATTTATAAAATATATTTTTCCACTTCCCTTTGGAAAAAACCATGGGCAAAAACCATGGTCTGGTTTGTGTTATTGATTAGTTTAATGTGTGGTGACCCAAACCTAAATATTAATGAATCACCTCTCCTTTCCTATATAAACCCACACAACCTCCCCCTTACTCTTCACTCAATGCCTTTGGAGTTTGACCAACCCCTGGCTGGATCTCACTATAATCCTTACAAGGTGCCCCAATCTCCCAAGAAGCCTCTCTAAATCCACTCCCATGCCTTTGGGATCACACTTCCAAGTAAGGGATTTCCTCTTTTCTCATTTTTGTCTCAATTTCATTATGTTGTTATTCCCTATTGTTCTCAATTATATATGTTGGGGTCTGATTTCACACCGCCACCATACTTCCCTCTCTATGTTTGAATGATGAGATACCCCATTATCTCTCAATAAATTTCCCTCATGTACACCTATTACCATGCCGAAATTCCGTAAGGAACCTCACTCATCTCATTTACATTCAAGAAATTATTTTGTATTGTGAATATAAATTCAATTACTTATGTTGAGACATGTATATATACGACCCCCTTACATTCCATTTCATGTAAATATGATTAGACACCCATTTATCTCTCATCAACCATTTTTAAGAATTTCTACGTCACGTCGTTATGCTGCTGAAATTACACCGTGATTTTCCAAGCCAATGCCATTGTGTAGTGAATACCATGCCCATTTCCCTATCGAGGGTATTCAACTTTTTGAACATTTACTTATTGATTATAGTTTTTAATGTATGAATTACACATTTCCTTTATCGAGTAAAAAATTATGAGGTTTAAATAATCCTTGATATATGATCCATGTGGCACATTTATGCATGAAATGAAATGTTTAAGAAGGGTGCGCCCAGATAGTGCTCCAATTCATTGGGTAAAGATTACTATCATGATACATCAAGTGCAATGAGGGTTTACTCATGATAATTCAAGTGAAATGAGGGTTTACACATTCTAATTCAAGTGCATTGAGGGTTTACTCATGCGCTGTGTGCAATGAACCTTGGGACATGCTAAAATCATGTTAAATGTTGTTGCAACATTTCCAAATTAAGATTATCTTGCATTAACAAGAATTTATGTTAATTTTTATCTTATGATCCATTTATATGCCCATTGTCTAACATGTACTATATTCCTCATGTTATTCCATGTTTATTACCTTATTGATCTTTATAGCTCACCTTTTTTTCATGCATATCCCGAGGTTATCCTATGCAATGCTAAGTATGAGGGAATGTAGTGGTCATGTACAATATGTTTTCAATAAGGATGTTGTATTTCATCTTCTAATTTGGTATGTAAAGTACCTAATCCCCAAATACAATATACCTCTTGATCTTCTATGTTGTATCAAGTGACATTTATGTAATAAATCATTTTTAAGTGTATAATAAAGAGCAGGGTTGTCATAGTTGGTATTAGAAAATAGGATTATTTATTATTTGAATTAGGATTAGAAAACCTAGTGAAGAATTAGAGACAATAATATGTATAATAAAACCATCCATAAGTATTTGTGAGTATTGAGTAAGTGGTTTATCAAGAAAATATGTCCATGTATTGATACGAGTAGGTAGAGGCGGCTCTGGCACAAATGTATCCTAGGCGTAAATCCTGAAAACATCTCTTTCAACTAGACTCGAATGGGAACCGGTGCACCACAATGGTCCTTGCTGCACTCTTGGTTATGAAACTCTTGAGGGATACGCTTTGTTATATTCACAAGCTTAGTATGAACCATTATTAAAGGGAAAAAATTCACTTAAGAATACATGTTAGAAAGTAGATCATTAATAGAATAGATTGAATCATATAGATTCATAAGGTATGGAATAAAAGTAATTTATAAGTCATCTATTTTTTCCGTGAATTACCCATTATGTGTTACCTCTAACATTTCTTTTATTCAGACAATGGATTGTAATAGGAGGACTCGGGCTAACAACTGATCTGATGATCAATGTGATGACTGTACTAATGAGATACCGAATCCAATGGGAGCGGAGATCACTAAATTTGTCATGCCTCTCTCTCAGTTAACACAAGATTTGAATAGAAATTTGGGTCAAGAAGAATGTTCAACCCCCCCCCCCCCAGAATGAAAAAGTCACTATCGATAGCTTCATGAGACAAAGGCCTCTTACTTTTAATTAATCATCTGATCCTACAATCGCCAAACAATGGATCAACTCCAATGAAAATATATTCCCCATCCTTCAATGTTCCAAACAAGAGAGTTTTCTCTTGGATTCTTATCGTATAGAGGGTGAAGCAGATCAATGGTGGAAATTAATCAAAATAAAAAGCCTGAGTAAGAGATCGAGGTGCTGGAATGGAAGGATTTCATAATGATGTTTTTGATAAATATTTTCCGCGCACCCTCCGACATAAGACAGAAAGGGACTTCCTTTCCTTTAAGCAAAAAGGTGATTAATCTGTCGGATCGTATAAGTAAAACCTCACAAGGATGGAATGATATGCCTCTATCCTTGTAATTACCCTCGAGTGAAAGGTTGACCCCTTATTTTCTGCGATGAAACCTAGCCTATGGAAAGCACTGGAGATCCATGACATCAGTAAATATGAAGAAATTGTCTGATGTGCCCTCAAGGTCGAAATGGATATTAGAGAATCTTCTGGGTATGATGGGGATAAGTATCATAAGGTGGACTTCAATTCTAGAGGTCTGATTGATAAATCCAACGTTACTAAGAAGATCCAGGACCCCACTTTCGAAAGTTGTGGATAGAAGCACCCTAGAAATATACTGAAGGGGATGAGGAAATTCTTTAGCTGTGGAAGAGAAGGGAACCTAGCTGTTAACTATCAGAATGAAAAACCTATGGCTATAATAGAGGATAGGAACGCTCCGCTCAACCATCAACACATTGTTCATTGGTTCTACTGCAAATAACCTGGGCACTTTGAAAATCATTTCCCTAAGCCAAGTCTTTTTAGAGGCAACCCACAACCTCCAAGGAAGAGTGTTTGATCTTCTTCCTTTACTATCACCGAAGTGAACCCCGAAAATGAAGTGGGGATAGGTATTCTAGTAATTCATTAAAGAATAGTAATGTATATTTTGATTCTAGTTCAACACATTCTTTTATATCCCAAATGTTTAGTAGAACAATCCCTACACCACCAAAAATCGTGGAAGTTAAGATATCAGTGGGTACAGAAAATGGGGCAATCATTGCATCCCATGAATATAACACATCCCCTATCATAATTTGTGGATTGAACTTCCCAGAGAACCACTTCATACTCTCTCTGGTGGAATTTGATGCAATTCACGGCATGGATTGGATTTCCTTATATAGATCCAATATAAATTTCCATGAGAGGGAAATCACTCTCCATATGGATAACTGACCTCTGATTATGTACAAGTGCAAGGATGGTGATGAATCTTCTATAGCTCCATCATCTCATGCATTGATATTACTTCCCTATGAGAATGCACATCTAGCTCCAATAATTGAGTCCAAGCAACAAACCATCCTTGAAGACATGCCTATTGTGAGGGATTTCACTGATGTGTTTCCCAAATAATTTCATGGTCTTCCACCTAGAAGAGATATTGAATTCTCAATTGATCTTATACATGGGATGTTTCCAATTTTGTAGACTCCATATAGAATGGCTATTGTGGAGTTTGAATATCTGAAAAACAAATATGTCAGAATATGGATAAAGGGTTTATACACCCAAGTGCTTTACCATGGGGTGCAACAGTCCTCTTCGTCATGAAGAAGGATGGATCAATGCGCCTTTTCATCGATTATCGTGAGCTTAACAAAATCATGATAAAGAACAAGTATCCTCTACCACGAATTGATGACTTGTTTTATTAGCTACATAGAACACAATACGTCTCCAAGGTGTATTTTTGGTTGGGATATTATCAAGTAAGGGTGAAGATGGAAGATATCTGCAAGACTAATTTTCGTACAAGATACAGGCACTATAAATTCATTATAATGCCTTTCAGACTCACTAATGCTCTATCAATCTTCATAGACGTGAGGAATAGACTCTTTAGAGATTACCTTAAAAAATTTGTGGTTGTCTTTATGGATGATATTTTATTATAATCCAAAATAAAGGAGGATCATGGGGAGAATTTGATAAATATATTGGAGACCTTGCGGAAGGAGAGGCTCTATGAAATGTACAAAAAGTGTGAGTTATGGTTGAAGGAGGTCTCATTCTTGGGCCATATCATCACATGTAATGGGAAATCTATGAATAACTCCATGGAAGCTACAATAGAAGGATGGTCGAGGCCAACATCGGTAAGAGATATCTATAGATATTTGGGGTTTGCTGGATAATATCGACGATTTGAGAGGAATTTCTCACAATTGTCCAACCTTCTTACCAAGATAACTCGGTTGGGAGTAATGTTTACTTGGAGTGATGAATGCAAAGAACGCATCAAGGAGTAGAAAAGGAGGCTTATCACGACACCCATGCTCACTTGACCCACAAGTGGAGAACTCTTTGTGGTATTTAGTGATGCTTTGAAGAAGGGCCTGGGAAGTGTGTTGATGAAAAATTAAAAAGACATTAACTATGATTAAAGGCAATTAAAATTTCATGAGCATAATTATCCAACAGATAATATGGAGTAGGCCTCGGTGATATTCTTTTTAAAAATTTGGCAGCATTATCTTTTTGGATGGAAGTGTGAAATATATACGGACCACAAAATCCTGATGTATATATTCACATAGAAGGAGTTGAACATTCTCCAATGAAGATGTTTAGAGCTGATCAAATACTATGACTGATCAATACATTACCACCCTAGGAAAGCGAACTAGTTGGGAGATTCTCTAAGTAGAAAGTATCCAGTGATTCTATAATTGATGGGAATTGAGAAGGATCCAATCTTCTTAGATTTCATAAAGATGGATATGGAAATCATAAAGAAGGGAACATCATAAATCCTTTCACAAATGATTGCTCAACCGTCTCTTTTGGAAATTTTAATGGATGATCAAAGAATGGATGTGGAAATTATGAAAATGGGGGAAGCTATTAGAAACAGGAAATCCTCAGAGTTGACAGTTGACAAAGATGGAATCATTATATTTGGGTCACGATTATGTGCACCATCCAATCTAGAGATAAAGAAGGAGCCTCTGGTTGACTCACATCACTCAACCTTCTCTATTCACCAAAGGAACACAAAGATGTATCGAGATCTCCAAGATAACTTTTGGTGGGACAATATAAAAAGGGAGATTATAGAATATACATCAATGTGCCTGGTATGTTTTCAAGTGAAGGATGACAGGAAAAAGTCTAAAGGGATATTGAAACAACTACCCATTCCAACATAGATGTGGGAGAACATTACCATGGTCATTGTCACTATACATCCAAGAACATCCAGAGGAAACATTGATGAATGGGTCATTGTGGATCGTCTTAGAAAGATAGCTCACTTAATCTCGATTCGAGAGGACTTATCATTGGATAAAAATGAATAGATTTACATCAATGTAGTGGTAAGGATTCATGGGGTACCACTATCTATTGTATCTGATCATGATTCGACATTCACCTTGATGTTTTGAAAAAGTCTCCATCATGCTCTAAGAACTGAACTGACATTCAGTATGACCTATCATCCACAAACTGATGGCCAATCGGAGAGAACTATTCATACATGAGAAGATATGATAAGACCATGTTCTATGGACTTCAAAGGAAGATGTTACCCACATCTTTAACTGGTTGAATTATCCTACAATAACAGTTTCCACTCGAGCATCCAAATGGAACCATATGATTCCCTATATGGGAAGAGGTGTAGAACATTGACGTTTTTGGATGAAGTCAGTATGTGTATGTGGCTAGGACCATAAATGGTCGATGAAATGGTGGAGAAAGTGAAAACTATTCAGTAGAATATCAAGGTAGCCCAGAGTAAACCTAAGAGTTATGAAGATAACTGTCGATGGGACCTAGAGTTTAAAGTTAGAGATATATTATTTCTACGAATATATCCGTGGAAGAAGGTTATGAGTTTTGGTAAGAAAGGGATGTTAAGTCCTAGGTACATCGGTCCCTTCAAGATTCTTGATCATGTCAGGGATGTGGCCTATTGACTAGCACTTCCACCTTCAATGGACAAAGAACATGATGTCTTTCATGTATCTTAAATAAGGAAGTACATAACAGACCCTTCACATGTACTCTCTTCAAAGGTGGTACAGATGGAGGATGATATTTCTTACAAGGATAAACCAGTTAAGATCTTAGATTGTAGAGATAATGTTCTATGAAATATGACAATTCCCCTCATCAAGGTGTTGTGGTGAAACCAATAGTTTGATGAAGTGACATGGGAATCATGGGAAGTAATGAAGTAGAGTTACCCACATCTATATTAGTGTGGGAAAAAGAAATTTTGAGGGTGAAATTTCTTATAGGGGGAATATTGTAATGACCCGAACATTCATTAATGGAAAATTAAATTAATCTAATTAAATGTCTTATTATGGTTATATGAAATGTGAACTTCTTTGGTTTTATTTTTCTATATTTTAAAATACCGTTATGAATTGTGACCATTGCTAATATAGCCATTGAACAGAGATCACATGTTTAGTATAAATATGGGGCTTTAAGAAATCCAATTTACACAGACTAAGGAAGCGATGACATCATCCAGTAGACTTTCCCTGTAAAAATGCCATTTTTTAGAGCTAAGATAGGAGTTGGCATCATTGGGAATCACTCTTGACCAAGCCCAATACGAGCTTAAACATGTTAATCTTGAGCGGAACCGACTACATGAGAAGTGGAAGTTAATAGAGATTACCACCCGAGCAATGTTATCTGAGACACCGCAAGAGTCTATCACCATCACACGCCTTACCATTCTATCTTATGTGGGTATTATAAGTGGATATGTAATAATACCCTTGCATTATGACTATGTTCATTATTTTTGTATAAAGAATGTGCATTAATTTTATTATTGTTACATTGTAAATAGTTTTTAAAGCACAAATAGTATTTTTAGTTAATATTTAACATAGAAATATATTTTGATAAATTAATGGATTTTGGAATTATATAATATTATAATAAAATATTATTATAATTTAATTTATTTTTATTAAATATAAATTATCATATAATTTTATGAATTCAATATTTATTTTTAATATGGTTTGAATGCTATTTTTTTTTCAAAAGCCATGAATTTTAGATATATGTCGGTTTTTATTATATAAGTAAAAATTAAAATATTTAGAAAATAATTTAAATAAAATGAATATTATTTCGGCCAATATATGTTTTACCATTAATATAATGTGATTTTAGGTTTGTTTTTTTTCAATGTTTTAGTGGACCCTCCAAGACTTATTTTACATTTTGTCTTTTTAAATTGTTTCCCCTGAGAGTGTGACACACCTCCACATAAGCTCACTCATTATATAAAGTGGTTTGGCCATTGGCCTTATAAAATATTTTTTTCCAATCCCTTTTGAAAAAACCATGGTAAAATACCATGGTATGGTTTGTGGTATTGATTAGTATAATATGTGGTGACCCAAACCTAAATATTAAAGAATTCCCTCTCCTTTCTCATATAATCCCACCCAAGCTCCCACTTCGTCTTCACTAAAAGCCATTTGAGTTTGACCAAACCCTGAAAACCTATCTATAGAATCCCCCCAATGTGCCCCAAGATCCCAAGAAGCCTCTCTCAAGCCTCTCCCAAGCCTTTGGGATCACACTTCCAAGTAAGAGATTTCCTCTTTTCTCATTTTAGTGTCTATTTCATTATGTTGTTATTACCGATTGTTCTCAATTATAAATATTGGGGTCTGATTTAGCACCTCTACTATACTTCCCTATCTATGTTTTAATGATGAAATACCCATTTATCTCTCACTAAATTCCCATCATGTACACCTGTTACCATGCCAACATTCTGTAAGTAATCCCACTCCTCTCATTTACATTCAAGAAATTATTTTTTATTGTGAATATAAATTAAATTAATTATGTTGTGAAATGTATATATATGACCCCCTTACTGTCCATTTCTTGTAAATATGATGAGGAACCCATTTATCTCTTATCAACTATTTTTATGATTTCTTATGTCACGCCATTACACTGCAAAAATTGCACCGCAATATTCCAAGCCAATGTCATTGTGTATTGAAAACCATGCCCATTTCCCTATCAAGGGTATTCAACGTTATCAACATTTACATATTGATTATAGTGTTTCATTTATGAATACTAAATTTTATTTATCTTAGAATAAATTATGAGGTTTAATGATTCCAGGTTATATGATCCATGTGACACATTTATGTAAGAAATGAAATGTTTAAGAAGGGTGCACCCTGATATAACTCCAATGCATTGGGTAAAGATTAGTATCATGATACGTGAAGTGAAATGAGGGTTTACTCATGATAATTCAAGCTAAATTAGGATTTACTCATTCTAATTCAAGTACAATGAGGGTTTACTCATGCTCCTTGTGCAGTGCGCCTTGGCTCATGCTAAAATCTTGTCAAATGTTGTTGCCACATTTCCATATTAAAATTATCAGGCATTATCATGCCTTTATGTTAATATTTCCCTTTTTATCCATTGTTATTCCTATTGTATAACATGTACTATATTCCTCCGGTTATTATATGTTTATTACCTAACTGGGCTTTATAACTCGCCCTTTTTTCATGCATGTCATCAGGTTAACCTATGCAATGCTAAGTACGAGGGAATGTAGTGGTCATGTAAAGGATGTTTTCAATAAAGGTATTGTATTTAATCATATAAGTTTTTATTTAATGATTCGAAGCCCCGAAGACACTAGACCTCTCGATCTTCATTGTTATATCAGGTGAAGTTTAGGTAATAAATCATGTTTAAGTGTGAAATAAAGAGAAGGGTTTTCATAGTTTATTATTGGAGATTTGAGATTCATTCTCCATTCCTATGAATTTTTATGGTGTGTTATGTGACTATTTATTCTCTTTTTGTCCATTTTTTCATTTTTTAATCATATTAATTGTTTATATTATTTATACGTTAGTAACCCTAGTTGTGTGGTTTTACATTGACGTCTTTTTTATTGTTTTTCTTTATTCTTTTCATGATCATGAGTAACAATTAATGGAGAACTAATATAAATTTCCAGGTTGGTGGAGTATGCTCGAATTTTTCATAGTGGCTGACCATGGAAATGTGACAGTCATTTTATCACTAGCTTGGTTATTATTATTTTAATGGGATGACATCATGATGTTTCATTTGATGGGAGATCAAGAATAGATTCTACATTCTTTGGTTAGTAGTTTTTGATGTTATATATCTGGATTCCTATTTTGTGATTTTTTTTTATTTTTTGGTTTTGTTTACAAAGATAAATTAGTCTAATGTTTCTTATTCCCAGTTCATAAATTTAACTATTTGTTTACATACTTATTATATTAGTTCTCCATTTACAATTTATTATATTGATGTCTTCCAATTCATTATTATTACCCCAATAAAATATAACCTAATAAAAACATAATTAAACTGGTTATGGAAAATGTGATTTTTAGATAAGTGAAGATAACTTTGGTCATCCCATTAAATAGAGAAATATGAAAACCATTGTTCTCATACTACATTTTAATTCTATAAAGATTACTTAAAGCTTTAGTTAACTCAATATGTTTTACTTTTCTTTTAGATAATGAAACTCTATATTTTATATATTTTTATCATTTTTAATCCTCCACATCCAATAAAAACAAAACATGTTGTCAATATGTAAATGTAAATATTTTTTATAGTCAAAATATTTAAACTACTGAATATTAACATTTGAACATTTACAAAAATTAAAAACTATTGTTGATGTCATAAATAAATTTATCCATATCCTCTTCAAATCATTCAAGTGGGATTTTCCTAGTGTTTCCATAAACCTAGTCACCTTATTAAATTAAATATTTACAACTCATGTGAAAAAATGTTCAAGGTGGTCTAAAATTGTGATGTCTAGAGGAATCACTGCAAACATCATCATTACAACCAGACATAGGGATTCAAAATTATTGATAACACACTGAGGATCCACCACGCTACCTTCGGTAACCAGTAAACCTACTTCTTTGATTCCTTCAAGAGACATGGATTTTATGATGCGATAAATCATTGACTAGTGTGAAGTCTTTTCCCCCATATAGAAGTTGGTGAGTAAGAAAAAATCATTCCTATCCTAAAAAATACAAATATTATATATCAATCAAAACAAAATACCTATCAATATCACTCTCGCTTCATTAGGTAAAGAATTTTAAGAGCCATAGATGATTTATTCTTCCTTCTAGTATATCTTTTTAGATTACCATGGGTTCTTGTTTTAGGAACCCACATTAACATGTTTCATAAACTCAGGTAAATCTACCACCATTCTATATAAATTTTTAATACCAAATATGTTAAATATATAATCTTTTATCTTTATTTGTATGGTTAGAAATTTATTCATCAAATTCAATTATGTATTTTTAATTTGTGAATCCTATATTATGTAACTGTATAATCTATGATTTATATATATGAATTTCTATTGAATAAGTCATATTTGATTATTTAGGTGTCTATTTGGTTGGTCCTTTAATTATAAAAGGTTTTTTTATTTGTGTAACAATTATTTTCAATAGGATTCAATATTGTGATGGTTATGAATCCAAAAATAGGACATCTCATTGCATCTTCATGGTTGTTGGTCCATTTAATTTCTCATAAGAGATTTTAAGTCTATATTTCTAAATCATTTTTATTAGGTTATTAAATATTCATTAAATGAAAGAATTTCAGTTTATATTTGTTCTTTAATAATTTTTAGATGAGAAATGTCTTGAACATGTTGTATGGAAATGGCATACATGTATTTTATAGAATCCAAAAAATCATATTTCTATCACTTTTCTCCACATGTGAGTTGAAAATTTTAATTCCAATGACATTTTTATCGAAACATATATTTTTACATGCAGGTCACCCATAGATTATCTATTGTAATATCAAGGGTGTTAGTATTATTCTTAACTACAAATATGAATCAATGATACTCAACACTTCTTGTAACAGATGATTTTTTATGCTTCTATTTTTTGATGGGTTATACATATCATATATGTATACAATTTCATAAACACTTTCTTAATGAATATGTTCTTTAAATCTATTTTCACACCTGAAATGGAGAGTTTCACACTTGATACTAGATATATAGACATCATATGATTACTTGTAGTTTTATTGTTACACCTCTAATCTTATATGGATTGATGTTGATGATATGTGTGTTTTACTGGAAATAGTAACCCAGGAATTTATTATTTTTGAGTTTATTAGCTGGAAATTGTTTGAACAAATATGATGTTTGTCTTATACTGATAATGGGGTGATAGTGTGTATGAAATGGCATCTTGATTTGACAAATAATAAAGTTTAAATTATTTTTGGTAAATAATATTAATTCTTTAAACACATCACATAGGTGTAAGTGTAGGTATTTATTACACATTTAGTATGAGCTTATTCAGGTATTGATGGTTTTGCACCACTGGTGGTGAATGTTATTTTATTTGAACCTAAATTTCTTATTTGGTGTATGTTTATATGTATACATTCTTCTTATTTTAATTTTTGTGATAGTTCATGATTTTTTGAAATGAAACATTAACAATATGGGGAGTTTACATGCCAAGAATGTTATAAATATTGATATATAGGAATTCATGTGACTCAAAATCATGGAATGATGTGATTTTTTTGTTATATTTTTGAATAGTGGTTGTCAGTGGTTTTTTGGTAGATGAATGAATTATGAATGTTTTTTTCTTAGAACCTTTATTTCCTTCTTTATGATGCCATCTTTTTTCCAGTTTTAATTTGATACTTAGAAAAACTATTACATATATATTGTTGTTGTGGAAACTAATTTTTAAGTTTCATCTAAAGGGTTGTAAAATTGTTAAGGTAGGTGAAAACGTTTTATAACCTTATTTATTTTCAACAAATACACTTGATAAATTTTTTCCTTATACATATATTTTTTTATAAATATTTTGATGTAATAAATATGGAATATTTGAAAAAGGGATGATCTGGTAACCATAAATTAATATTAATCATGACTAATTTTATGATATTTAATGTTTGTAGAATTTTTTGTTTCTAAAATAATTAGTAATTTGTTTCATTAAAGGATGATGTCTAATGGTATTGTAGTTTAATATTTGAGGATTTACATGTATTATCTATCCTTATGAATTTGGATGGTGTGTTATGTAATAATTTTGTCACTTATTGTTCATTCAATTATCTATTAGTCTTATTTCATGTTTATATTTTTCAGGTGTTACTACACATAATAGTATCAAGATAACTTCTAAGCTAACAATTCTTCTACATTGTACACTACTTTGAGGAAGATCAACCATGTTTTATAGATGATAATGACTACTATAGTTTAAGGACACGTGGTTTTACACTACTGGAAATAATGGCATTTGCGACGGGGCATTTGCATCGGGATCCCGTCGCAGTAAACGGCATCGCAACAACAATTATTTGCTATTGGCCCGTCGCGAATGGTATTATTTGTGACGACGATCCATCCCGTCGCAAATAAAAATTGCGACAGGACCTTCACAAATACCAATTGCGATGGGCACGTCGCAATTAGTATTTTATAAAAAAAATTTGAAAAAATATTAATAAATTATTTTAATGAATATAATAATTATACTATTTACGACGGACATAGTATCCCGTCGCAAATACTATAAAAAATAAAAAATTATTAATAAATTATTTTAATTAATATAATAATTATTCAATTATAATTCAAAAATAAAAAAAATATTAATAAATGATTTTTATTAATAAAATAATAGAATAATAATTCACCAATAAAAATAATAAATTTTTAATAAAATACTTTAATTAATATAATAATAATAGAATTATAATTCAAAAATAAAAAAATAGAATATTAATAAATGATTTTAATTATTATAATAATAGAATTATAATTCACAAATAAAAATAATAAATTAATAATAAATTATTTTAATTAATATAATAATAATATAATTATAAATCAAAAATAAAAAATAATAGATTATTAATCAATGATTTTAATTAATATAATAATATTATAATTATAATTCATAAATAAAAAAATATTAATAAGTTTTATTAATTAATATAAAAATAATAGAATTATTTTACATTCAAATATTAAAATAATTCTAATATTACAAAAAAAATATAATTAAATTATAATATTATAAAATTTTAAAATATATATAAAATTAAATATTATAAAATATAAATAATATTATTATTCATAATAATATTGTTATTTCAAAATATAATATTATTAATATATTATAATGAGACAGAAGCTACGAATAGAAAAAAAATTCATAATTTGATTTAACAAACTTTATAACATAAAAACAAACTCTAATCTGAAGGAGGGGGGAGGGGGGATCTGCAGATGCTAGTGGAGGAAACTCCATCCCTAAAGCATGAGTGAGTCGGCGCATGTACTCCATCTTCTCCTGATGCTGCTGCTGCCACCGACTCATCTGCTCCTCGTACAGCTGCTGCTGGCGTCGGCGCTCCTCCTCATGCTGCTGCTGGTGCTGACACATCTGCTCCTGCTCCTGTCGGAGACTCTCTATCAATGCAGTCTGAGATCACAACTGATCCTCATACTATGTAGCAGAAAAAGATGCACGAGCTTCTCTCGAGCTTGATGCTGACATCGCAGCACTGCCATAATAATCTCCGGGAGTCAGTCGAGAGCTGATACCAACTACTCGGCCCTTCTCGAAGGCATACTGGGTGGCCTGTATCCATGCCACCTCATCAAAATGACGGCCAATGGTCTGATCTGATGACTCGTCCTGACTCTCAGGCCGGGTCTGTGACGCTGCAGCCTCACATGACTCCTGTAGTTGCAATATAAAAATTAAATTTTGAATATATTATATACAGTTAATTTTTAAACTTGAAAACAAATAATACTGACCAAGATGTGACGTTGATGATCACCTCGGAGCTCTCCAGTAGCAGGATCACTATACATCATCCGATATACGTTGTACTCCGTAATATCGGGGTGCTCGACAGCCTATAAGAATAAAAAATAAACTGTTAAAATTTATAGTTATATAAAATATTTATAAATAATGTACGTACCAGATGCTGTCTATGAGTACGGAAAGTACGACTCCCAGCTCGATTAGTCACCTCCTGTCTCCCCCGATTCTGCCTCCCCACCAACGATCTCCTCTGAAAGGCATCACTCAATCAGTGCGCACATAATCCATCCCATACATGGGATGAAATGTACTCTGGTTGGTGTGCTCTACATGACTCGTCAAAAACTGACACTCATGCTTTCTTCGTGGCAACTTTTCTTAAATTGTGCAAAAACTGACGAAAGCGATCACGCATGGCCACCTCCCATGCCTCGTGGATGGAGTCATGCATGGTATCCTCGATTGGATTACATAGACCCTACAAATAAATCAAAATATCAAGTTAGAAATGAAATATTTTTCAAAATAATTATTATTTATTTACGTACGTAACAACCAATGGCTGAACATGGCATGCTGCACATCAATGGGAATCTGCTCCTATGTGGTCCAAGGCTGAGAGAAATAGTGGCACAAAATAGTGTTGCCCTGTCCGACTGCTATATGCAGAAAACTATAAAAATAATAAACATTTATTATGTGAATAGATTAATGAAATTGTAATCAAATACACAGCTTATGACACAGGTTATTACTCCTCTTTGTGGGTGGATCAAACCCAAGACATGGACGTTGCTCGGGGATGGGGTCATGAATCATCAATCGTGCAAGGCCTCACCCCCTCCGCGTACTCCCTGGAGCGCCTGCAGGTTAAGGGTCATCTTCCAGCAACTCATCCGCATCGAAAGGCAAGTCACCATTCTCCAACTCACGAAATGTTTCGTCATCCATCTGAAATAGAAAATCTTAATTTTGTTAGAAAATAATTGATAATTACTATTATATATACATATATATTAGTTATGATTTTATATAACTACCATGTAATTCTATCAGTGTTCATCTTCATCATCATCTTCATATATGTCAATGTCATCTTCATATTCCACCTCAACATCATCGATATCCATTCGAGTTTTAGTTGCTTCATCTCTTACCATATCAAATTCATATGTGACATCATTAACATCATCGTCATCCCCGACTCTTAAATGTGGGGTGTCGTCATCGATATTCATGTCTCTTTGTAAAAAATATTGATTTTGAGTACTCTCTTGAAAAACATCAATTCTTTGCACATCAGTGAAAGCACATTCACTTTAACTAAACTGATTGTCTACAATTATGATTTTTATTATACTCCACCAATCAGTCAAGTCTCTTGATGTAGCATAGTAGTTTGCATAATAAACTTGATGTGCCTGTTGAGCCAATAATAATGGTTCATTTACTGCGAGAACACTTTTACATTTAATATCGATGATTCCATGAGTCGGACGAACACGCACGCCTCTCTCTGTATCCAACCACCGACATTTGAACATGGTTATGTAATGTTGTCCACGATAACAGAGTTCAACGATTTCATCATGTATGCCATAAAAGTCCACTTCATTTTCTCAATGATGAGATCCTCTCAAGCAAACTCCATTGTTCATTGTTTTTTTCTATTCCCCATATGCATGTGTGTGAAATCGAAATCCATTCAACAAATATGAATTATAAGTTTTAACAAGTTTGGAAGGTGGGTTTCTCAATATACACAGCCGTTTTTCAATTTTATCAGTATGTCGAGACACCTGAAAATTTGTGAAATAATTATCAATATAGTAAACTATACATTGAATGAGTTTCTAAAAGATAAAGAATTTATCCTACTAGTTTTTGAAACCACTGAGAGAAATTTTTCTGTCGGCGTTCTTTGAGAGCAGCTACTATAATTTTTGGAATTTGTTTCTTGATATGATTATCATACAACCTATTAAAAACAAAGTTATTTACTGTAAAAAATGATAGAATAAGTGATATAAACACTTACAGTACAACTGAGGTCATCTCATCACAGTTGAGAAGAACATACATATGAGCTCTGTGATGTTCATCATCCGAAAGCCAGCGTTCATAAACTCCACCAAAACCAAGCTCTGGCTGGTTGAAAACAGATAATTGATTGTCGATTTCTTCAATATTCCTCTTATTCTATCCCATTTGGTTGTGTTTTGAAGGATAATCAGATTCAAAATAAGGGGAGCAGAAAAAAGATATTTCCTCTTGCAAATAATCTTCTGCAATAGATACTTCAACAGATGCATTGATAAGTACTTTTCTTTTCAATTTTTTCATGCATCTTTCAAATAGGTACATCCATCGAAACTGTACTGGACCTCCATATTTGGATTCATATAGAAAATGTAACATCATATGTTCCATTGAGTCGAAGAAAGACGATGGGAATTTTTTTTCCGATTTACATATAATTACAACAACATCTTCTTCAAGTTTGCATAGAGCATCATAATCTTCTGTAGCCACACAAATTTTCCAAAAAAAAGAGACATGTCTGTTATGGAAACCCAAATCACAGAATTCAACAGACCTCTTAATACAATGGGTAGAAGACTTTCCATAATAACATGACAATCATGACTTTTTAATCTAGTAATATGACCATTCATTATACATCTACACAAATTGGAAGAACATCCATCTAGAAGCCTCAAATCTACAATCAACTGATAAAATAATAAACAGTTTTCTTTAGACAGTGTATAAGCTACTTTTGGTTTCAGTAACCTTTCTGTTCTGACATTCTCAAACAGTTTCAGTTCTGGACGCCTGCAAATTTGGGCAAGACCTAAACGTGCATTTACAATGTATTTTCTCTTTCCTAGCGTATACAAAACTGTATGAAACAAATTATCAAAACAATTATTCTCAATATGCATGACATCTAACATGTGACGGACCAACAAATCAGACCAATATGGAAAATCCCAAAATATGCAACGTTTAATCCAATTGTATTCTTTCCCAAAACCAGAAATTTTCTGTTGGTTTATTGTGGGACCAAAAGTGATGGGAGGTAATGAAAATACAACTGATTTTAAACCCGAACCTGATAGCATTTTTGGAGGTCCATCCCTTTCAACTATTCCTTATCTGAAATGATATCTGTTTCTACGAAAAGGATGATCAGCTGGAAGAAATCTACGATGACAGTCAAAATAACAAGGTTTCTTTCCCTGAATGAGCATAAATGCTTTGTTCTCTCCCATACATTAAGGACATGATTTATGACCATGTGTACTACAGCCAAATAACATCCCATAAACTGTGAAGTCACTAATTGTCCATATCAATGCTGCTCTCAGTATAAAATTCTGTTTCATAGCAACATCATATGTACTGACCCCAGTACTCCACAATAAACTTAATTCATCAATCAATGGTTTCAAATAAACATAAATATTCTTCTTCAGATGACCTGGAATTAGTATATTCAAAAAGATATATGGCTCCTTCATCAAAATCCATGGAGGAAAATTGTACAGAGTTAAAAAAATAGGCCAACATGAATATTGACTACCATAAGATCCTAACGGACAAAAACCATCAGTGGAAAGGCCCAGTCGAACATTTCTATCTTCTAAAGAAAAGGATGGATGCACGCTATCAAAATTCTTCCATGAATCACCATCGGCTGGATGATTCATGGTTTTATTGGTTGAAATATTCTCTTTATGCCATGACATCATTGTCGATGTATTCGTAGACATGAATAAATGGTGAAGTATGGATGTAAGAGGAAAATATCTCAACTGTTTTACAGGAATCAAACCAGACATCCCATGTTTCCCTTATTTATATCTCAGTTGCCCACATGTGGGACAACTATCCAACGACTCATTTTCCCCAGAATATAAAATGCAGTGATTTGAACATGCATGAATCTTCTGACAATTAAGTCCCAAATTTCAAAACAGCCACTTACTCTCATAGTAATTTACAGGGAAAACATTTCCTTCGGGTAACAGTGTTTTAAGAAAAGAAAATATCTGGTCAAAACAAGTGTTTGACATTCCGTTATCTGATTTGATAGCCATAAATTTTGCAACTGCTTCTAATTTGCTAATCTGGCAGCCTGGATATAATGCATCCTCAGCAGACCTCAACAATTCATAATATTCAGATGGTGCCAACTCATGATTTGAAGATATATCAGCCGGAGTTTCTGTATGTTGAACAGATTAACCTGCAACATCATGTACTAAATCTTGAAACCGGGATGGATCCGTAATCAAGTGGGTATCACCTACTCTGGAACACCGTTCACCGTGTTGATACCGAAAAACATAATATGGTTGAAAACCAAAATGCAAGAGATGTCCCCCCACTTTTTCAAACATGTCAAACGTTCTCAATGCACATTTTCTACATGGGAATTTTATTTTTCCTTCTGAAACAAATTCTGGATTTGATGCCACAAATGATAAAAAAGTCTCCACACCCTCTATATATACTGTATTTAAACTAGAACCGTTTGGATTTCTACGTTGATTTATCCATATACGGTCATCTAATAATGATTGTTGATGACCTTATTGTTCCATATTTTTCTATAAAATATAAATGCATTACTGGTTTTGAATAAATTGTTAGAAAAAACACTCAAACAAGGATATTTATAGAGTTTACATCATACACGACTGACGCAAACTTTTTATTGAGATAGACCTAAAAACTGACCCTTTAGAAATTGAATATGTTGAGAATAAATCAAAACCTGTTACAAATATTGATAATTTTAATATTATATAATTTTTTTATTATTTTAATAATACTAATATTATTTTTTCATAAATATTAATTATATAATAATAACATTATTACATTATTAGTATATTTTATTATTAATATTAAAATAATATAATTTTATATATTATATAAAATTCTCCTTTTATCTGTGTGTTTAACATTCTATCTCCACATGTAATATTTTCATTCACTTTCACCTCTACATTGGTGAGTAGGTTGATGATTTTGAAAAAGAATGCAAATATTACATGTGGAGACAGAAAACACACAGATGAATGGAGAATTGTATATAATAAAAAATTATATTATTTTAATATTAATAATAAAATATACTAATAATGTAATAATGTTATTATTCCTAACTATTGGTAATTATTCCTAATTATTGGTAATTATTCCTAATTATATGTAATTATTCCTAATTATTGATAATTATTCCTAATTATTGGTAATTACTCCTAATTATTGGTAATTATTGGTAATTATTCCTAATTATTGGTAATTATTCCTAATTATTGGTAATTATTCATATAATTACCAATAATTAGGAATTATTATCAATAAATAGGAATAATAACATTATTATATTATTAGTATATTTTATTATTAATATTAAAATAATATAATTTTCTATATTATATACAATTCTCCTTTCATCTGTGTGATTTCTGTCTCCACATGCAAATATTACATGTGGACACAGAAAACACACATATGAAAGGAGAATTGTATATAATATTAAAAATTATATTATTTTCATATTAATAATAAAATATACTAAGAATGTAATAATGTTATTATTCCTAATTATTGTTACCGGAAAGTCCGAGAGCCAGGTAAAGGCCTGCTCCCAAAAAGATATATAAAAGCATAAAGAGTACAAAGCAACTCAGGATGAAGTGGCATTACATAACCTTGAATACACAACCCCATTCCTATCACTAAGGGCAAGATCACCGCAGTAGTCGGGAAGTACGAAAGACCAGCTGGAGCTTGCCTCCATGATTGCTCTTTTGGACAGCACGTCTGCAACTTGGTTTGATTCTCTATACACGTGCGAAACCTCCAGGGAAAGCGGCTCAGCAGCCTTCAAGGCACCAATCCAAGCAGGGATCATCTTCCAAGGAACATTCCTGGAGCGCTCCTTAAGGATCTGCACCGCCACAGAAGAATCCGACTCGATCCAGATCTTTCGCCAGCCATATCTATCGGCATACCTTATCGCCTTTATCATGGCCCACAACTCAGCCTCAATTGCATGCCCGCTGCCCATATAGTGGAAGAAGCAACCTTTGACGAAGCCCCTATAGGTCCTGAACACCCCACCACATCCGGCCGGTCCAGGTGCACCAGATGCTGCCCCGTCAACGTTGACCTTGAGCCATCCAGAGATCGGTGGGTTCCATCGTATATACTTCATCATCCTGGGCTGTCTTTCCCTGCCACTTACACCAGGAGTCCTTAGCAACAGAAAATCAGACATATTATTGCTCATTGCGCCAGTTTGAATTCCAGCGGCAAGACTAATACTCCGGTGAATCATCATAATACCCTCCTTGAAAGACGGGCAGCCCTTATTAAAGGCAATAGCATTCCGAGCCCTCCACAGATAAGCAATAGCCGAGATGGCAGCAGTGATAAGTAGGGACTTAACCTGGTTACTGCAATCAGCCTGGAACACCGAAGCCAGAAGTGTACTAATCGAGCAGCATGCCAAATCACAATGGAATAAATCCTTCAGGTAAGTCCAGAATCGCCCAGCAAAGGTGCAATGAATGAATATGTGGTCTGCATTTTCATCAGCATTTAAGCAAAAGTAGCACACCGAGGCAATACACAAACCTGTCCGCTGCAAGGCCGGTTGCATGGGAAGCCGCTGCTTCCAGATCCGCCAGATAAGAAGGGCCTCGGCTGGTGCAATGAAAGAACTCCGGGCCCCCATAACCCAAGCAGGAACTCCACATGCCGCGCCACATTGGTTCATATAAGCATCCCGGCTGGAAAAAACTCCATTAATGGACGGCTTCCAGATCAAGATATCAGAGTCAGCATACTCATATTCATCAATCTCCCTCCGAAGGTGAGCTGGAATTATCTCAAGAACCTGTGCATTGTCCTGCAAGTCAGAAATCGAGAGATTCCTCAGCAGCAAAGGAACATTAATGCATTGTTAGATTGGGTTATTAAGCCACTGTGTCGACCAGCAATTCAGCTGCGAATTCTTGCAGACCAGCCACTTGGCATGTGACATAATGTAAGAGCAAGAGTTCCTGATTGATGTCCAAACAGAGGACTGCAAATACACCTTCCGCCTCTTGAGCAGCCTATCAACAAATCTTTCATTGAGGAATTCCAAAGAGGGATCAGCACCAGACAACAGTCTCCAGGTAAAATTTTGAAGCAAGGAGTCATTGAGGACCCTTGCATCCTTAACCCCCATTCCTCCCTTTGAAACTGGCTTGATACAATCAGCCCATTTTACAGTGACAAGCTTCCGCTGCTGTGTAGAACCAGTCCAAATAAAATTCCGGATCATACCACAAAGATTCTTGATCAAGTTGGCTGGCCATTTATAAAGTGAGAAGGAATGGACGAACATCGAGGTGACAACCGAGTTCACAAGACAGATCCGGCCTGCTTGAGACATTGTCTTCCCTTTCCATCTAGCAAGCTGGTTACTGATTTTAAGGGCAATGCCCTCTAAGTGGACTCGCTTCACTCTTCCCCAGAACAGGGGCAGTCCAAGATAAGTAAAAGGCAGTGTCCCCCTCTTTACCCCAAGGTGACTGGCAATTCTGATTTGCTTCCAAATTCGGACACCCTCACCAAAAATCACAAAGGACTTCTTCCAGCTTATGGCCTGGCCTGCAACATCTTCATAGTGGTTGAAGATGACCTTAATACAAGAAATAGTCCTCCTATCAGCTTTGGAAAAGAGAAGAATATCGTCAGCGTAGAATAAATGAGAAGGAGTAAAACGATTCCTTCCATAGGTCATCCTTTGGTAAATCCCAGAATTGACAAGGTCATTGAGGCAGGTGCTAAGGTAGTCCTCAGCCAGAGAGAAGAGCAAGCCAGATAAGGGATCACCCTGTCTAACACCTCTAGAGCATTGGAAGAATCCTCTGGGTGAACCATTGACCAGAATAGATAGGTAAGCGCTTTTTGAAATGGAGTGCACCAGACCAATGAATTTAGTTGAAAATCCATGCATGCTCAAAACATTGAAAATAAAGCCCCATCTGATGGTGTCAAAGGCCTTAGAGATGTCAATCTTAAGAGCCATATTGCCATTCCTGACCTTGGTCCTCATAATGTTGACACATTCTGAGGCAGTTAAGTGGCAATTCTGAATGTTCCTACCAGGCACAAAGCCAAACTGGTTATGGGAGATGAGGGACTTTGCAATCTCACCAAGCCTTATAGCCAGAATTTTACTAATGACCTTAGGTATAGAATTCCCAATCGCCACAGGTCGAAAGTCCTTGATGTCCAGAGCATTATCCTTCTTGGGGATTAGTGCAATAAAATTCGAATTCATCCCAAATGGCATGTAAGAGTGGTAGAAGAATTCCCTCACTGCTTCAGTCACTTCCTTGTGGAGTATGTCCCAGTGAAACATGAAGAACTTATTTGAGAACCCGTCCGGCCCAGCAACACTGTCCATGTTCAGCGAAAAGAGAGCATCATGCACCTCCTTTGAGGTGGGGATATCAATAAGTCTTTTATTCTGTACCTCTTCCAGACTCGGATCAATGCATCTGATGATACTATCTGTGTTGTCCCCCACTGATTCAGAATATAGCTTCTCAAAGTAGCCTGTCACAGACGTGGCAATATCTTCCTCAGAGGTGAACGTGTTACCATCAATAGTCAAGGCTTTAAGGCTCTTTAGTACTTTTTTCTCCCTGTGCATGCAATTGAAGAGTCTTGAATTTCTGTCCCCCTCTTTCAGCCATCTAGCATTGAACTGATTCCGGAGCAAGTTGTCCTTGAGAGATAACAGCTTGTCCAACTTAGAGGCAGCCTGGACCTCCTCCTGAGAAGGGAGATCACAAAGGATATTGTTTTGTTGACACTCTAACAAGTGTGCATCAGCCGCTTTAATATCAAGCTCCATAGTGGAAAAGACCTGCTTACTCCATTCCCTAATTCTAGCTTTCACAGCCCTCAGCTTGCATTGGAGAATATGGAGAGCACTAATTTTTACTAATTATTAATATTTTTTACTAATTTTTACTAATTATTACTAATTATTACTGATTTTTATTTATTTTTACTTATTTTTACTTATTATTACTAATTATTACTAATTATTTGAAATTATTTGTAATTATTGGTAATTATTACTAATTATGTCGAATTATTACTAATTATTACTAATTATTACTAATTATTACTAATTATTAATAATTATTGGTAATTACGGGTAATTATTAGTAATTATTACCAATTATTGATAATTATAACTAATTACTGGTAATTATTGGTAATTATTGGTAATTATTACCAATTATTAGTAATTATTGGTAATTATTTCTAATTAATGGTTATTATTGGTAATTATTTCTAATTAATGGTTATTATTGGTAATTATTTCTAATTAATGGTAATTATTGGTAATTATTTCTAATTATTACTAATTATTGGTAATTATTACTAATTATTAGCAATTATTACTAATTATTGGCAACTATTAATAATTATTAGTAATTATTGGTAATTATTGGTAATTATTACTAATTATTACTAATTATTGGTAATTATTACTTATTATTACTAATTATTGGTAATTATTACTAATTATTGGTAATTATTACTAATTATTGGTAATTATTATTATTATTGGTAATTATTACTAATTATTGGTAATTATTACTAATTATTACTAATTATTACTAATTATTGGTAATAATAATTATTAGTAATTATTACTAATTATTTGTAATTATTGGTAAGTTAAACTAATTATTGGTAATTATTACTAATTATTGGCAATTATTACTAATTATTAGTAATTATTGGTAATTATTTGCAATTATTACTAATTATTAGTAATTATTGGTAATTATTTGTAACTATTACTAATTATTACTAATTAATGGTAATTATTAGTAATTACTGGTAATTATTACTAATTATTAATAATTATTAATAATTATAGGTAATTATTGGTAATTATTAGTAATTATTAGTAATTATTATGAATTATTGGTAATTATTACTAATTATTACGAATTATTGGTAATTATTACTAATTATTAATAATTATTTGTAATTATTTCTAATTATTACTAATTATTGGTAATTAATGGTAATTATATCTAATTATTAATAATTGTTGGTAATTATTACTAATTATTTGTAATTAGTGATAATTATTACCAATTATTACTATTTATTACTAATTATTTGAAATTATTACTAATTATTACTAATTACTGGTAATTATTACTAATTATTGGTAATTATAGGTAATTATTGGTAATTATTACCAATTAATGGTAATCATTACGAATCATTTCTAATTATTGGTAATTATTCCTAATTATTGGTAATTATTCCTAATTATTGGTAATTATTCCTAATTATTGGTAATTATTCCTAATTATTGGTAATTATTCCTAATTATTTGTAATTATTCCTAATTATTGGTAATTATTCCTAATTATTTGTAATTATTCCTAATTATTGGTAATTATTCCTAATTAGTGGTAATTATTCTTAATTAGTGGTAATTATTCCTAATTATTGATAAATATTGACAATTATTTGCAATTATTGGTAAATATTTGTAATTATTGGAAAAAAATATTGAAAAATATTAGCAATTATTGAATATAGGGAATTATTATTAATTATTACTAATTATTAGTAATTATTACTAATTATTGGTAATTATTATAAATTATTACTAATTAATGTTAATTATTTCTAATAATTATTAATTCATTCAAATTAATTTTAATTTTTCATAATTACGGTTAATTAATTGTAATTACAGCAAACTATTTTAAATTAATTAGTGTTTAATTGTCTCTAATTACTAATAATTATTAATTCTTATTCATAATTATTTCTAATTAGAAATAAAAAAATTCTAAAAATTTAAATTAAATAAATATAATAAATTAAATAAATATGAAATTAAAATTCAGATAAAAACTTTAAATGTGATGTCAATGTAGAGTCGTTGTAATTGTAGAACACCACCAACTGAATCCTCGAAGTCGGAAAAAAAATTTACAACTGAAAGTCGTAAACACATCAGAGTGAAAAAATGGGAACGGATGAGAGTTGAGAGTGAAGCGAGGAAATTGTAATGGTTGGCAGTATTTATAGGTTGGCGTAATTGCGACGGGCGCTTTTGCAACGGGTTTGTCGTCGCAAATAATGCTTTTTGCGACGGGCCCCATCGCAAATAACCCTGACCGCATTTAATTATTTGCGGCATTAAAACAGTTATTTGCCACGGGCCCCGTCGCAAATATCCCCTGCGGTCGGGGTATTTGCGACGGTCCTGCAGGCCCGTCGCAAATAGTCTTTTACTGCTGCCGGTTAGTTGTGACGGGGATAGAACCCCGTCCCAAATAACCTTGACCGCATTTAATTATGGGCAGCATTAAAACAGTTATTTGCGACGGGTCCCGTCGCAAATAATTCCTGTCGTCGGGGTATTGGCGACGAGACTGCAGTGCCTTCGCCAATAGTCTTTAACCGCCGCCGGTTATTTGCGACAGGGATGGAACCCCGTTGCAAATAAACTTCGTGCAGTTTGGCATGCATTTCACGACAAACTATTTGCGACGGGAATAGTTTCCAGTCGCAAATACTCCTTTGCAAAAGGTATTTGCGACGGGAATTATTCCCGTCGCTATTAACCATTTTCCCGCAGTGTTACAATGTTTAGCAATACTTGAATCATCTTTTTTCTATGTAGATTAATTTTTTATCCTCATTAGTGCACCTTAAAAAAAATACATTGTGAATTATTCTATAAAAACACCTTTTGTGTCTTCCAAAATAAATCTATAACTCCTTCCCAATTATATCGATAAGAATTACTTTTCTATCTTCAAAAAATATCAATGTTTCATAAATATTCTCTTGTACTCCATGGAATACTATTCTTAATGATTCTATTAGCCTCGACCATTCATTGATGTACTAGAATATATAAAGAGTAGTAGATTTATCATCTTTATAATCCTTATGTTATCCTTTTTCATGGGAAATCTCATAAATTACCACCCAAGGTGAAGTGGTGTTGTGTTCCCTTACAAACTATTTTTTTGAGATCATCCACAATCCTTTGAATATTGAAACAATTAACTCTATTCCCAATGCATCTTAAAATTATTGATTCAAACACATTATTTATCAAGGTCTACTTCCATATCATTTATGAAAGTGTAGTATAATTCCTAGAATAGATTTACACATCATCCATTACCTTTACATAGCTCAAGGAACCCTAAAAATAACCTTACATATCATCCAGATTATATAGTTATATTTATATAAATTTTGAATTTCACATTTGACCCTCACATAGGTAATCCATTGGGTTATCCATTAAGTCTTTATACCAGACCCTTTACTATGAGATAACCCTTTTCAAAATAAAACATTACCTTGGCATAATATTCTCCATGACATGGTTTATGACCTGTGTCTATTTCAGCATCACTATGGTCATGGTATGATTTTGTTGGAATCCACCAACCTCCTTCCATTATCTCCACTTCCAAATGAGTTCCAAACTTATTTCCTTTGGTTACTAAACCTATAATCAATAAAAACAACTTTTTTTGAGAAAAAACTCTAACACAACAACTTTTAAACACCACATTGACTATCACAACAAATTATAGTTTACAAAGAAGCTTTGGTGACCTTAAATATATTTCCTAGTACCCACTTAACACATTTTAACATATTTTATTAATTATAACATTCATTTTGGACGGATGCCAACTTATATTTTAAAAACACACAATACCAACTCATAGAGTTTAAACAGGTTGTTAAAACCTAAGCTATCCATTGATGTATTTATGTTTTATTTTTCTTTATTCATTCAATGATCTTGAACCTCCAGTAATAGAGATCTAACCTTCATTTCTAGGTTGATGGATTGTGCAATAAATTTTCATAGCAACAACCTATGGACACGTGATAGTCATTTTACCAATGGCTTGGTTATTGTGGTTTTGATGGGATGATATCAGGATGTTCTATTTCAAGGAAGATCTATAATTGATATTGCATGCTTTGGTCACCTGTTTTTTATATAATCTATGCAGTTTTGATTTTTTATTTTTTGGTTTTGTTATTCACCATGACACAATTTTGTTAGTAATATTGAGAATAAAATAGAATTGATTGATGAAATTACCTTGGGATGGATTTGGTATTTATAGAGGAATTAGGTAGGGTACGAGGTGAATTTTAGATGGTAAATATGTATTCACCATTTAAATCAATGTGGATAATCAATGTGTTGTTTCTGATGAAAATTGGAAATGTGATGTGGTTATTTGAGTGGTAGATGGAATAGAGGATGCATGTGATGAAGCTATTGGATGGGTTTGAGGGAATTGAGGGAGGAGAACAAGCATTTGGGGGGGATCAAACATGATTATGAATAAATATTTTTAGATTAAAATTAATAATGGGAAGTGTAAAAGAAAGTATAACATATTGGAGGATGAGGGAATCCAGAGAGGTGGAAATGTATGTGTTAATGGCTGTGGAGGAGCCACATGTCCTTGGAAGGAACTCTATTTAATAGAAAAAGTTATATATAAAGAGAAAATAGATTCCCCAGCTGAATAAAGATCATAAAAAATGAAGGATAAGAGCAAGAGTCACCTTATCATTCGAAGAAACTCCACCATGAAGTGAAAAGAGATAGAGGATATTATTCTTAAGGAATCTCACAAAATCCTTTTAGTGTATGTATAGAATATTGGAATCACCTTCTATGACATGGGAAACATGTTCATGCATTAACAATAAGTATTTACTAATTTTAGGGTCCCATCCAAAATTTCCTCTAGGTTTGAAATTCTAGATAGCACTACATCTATGGTGGGTGAGAGTAGTGCTCATTTATCCCACATTACATGGAATCATATTGGATGTTCGGGTGGTGTATTGTATTTTCACTTTATATTTTTTATCATAGAATCAAGAGGAACGATTTTATTCCTGACATCAGACACCAATAATGTCTGATGTGAAGGGATCATCCCATAAAATCCACCTTAGTATTCCATAAAATTTAATCCAAAGTATAGTTTCATATATAGGGTTCCTAGCCTCTGAAAAAAATGTTAATTTGGATGGGGATGTGATCCATTACAATGAATGAAATCAAATACACTGAGGTAAACATAAATAAGATGATCCATTCGATCTAACATAAAAATCGGTAAAAAATCTCTACTATTAGAGTACATTCTTCCCTTGAAAATAGGTAAAATTGTTTACTATGTTTCTTCGATAAGAAATACCTATATTCTAGACTTCTTGTAGCAAATTAAGCATCAATGAACGTTAACTTCTATCACCCCTCACTTTTCATTCTAGTACACGATATCATTAATGTACCCACCTATTAGAAGAGATAGTGTAGACTTCACTACAATGACTTGAGATTCTATCAGGGCAGTCATTTAACCTTCTATAAAGGACCATCATATAAATTAAAAAACTCGCATGTGAGGGAATCGTGATGTTTATTATAGATAGAACTATGATTCAATGAAAAACTCTTGAGCCTAAAATCCATATCCTACCTTTAGAGAAGGAACATACCACTAGAGTGACAATTTCAGGAAACCAAAATTCACCCAAGGAAAAAAATTATCATAAAAATAGATATGTCATTAATTTAAAATATGTTTTTAGACAAAAAACCATAACATGGAAATATTAATACATTGACATCAGAGTGTATATACTACAGTGGGTTACAAATCCCATGAAGGTTCAAGCTTAAAATTTTCATTGGGATTAGAGGGTCTGGAACCCCATAGCCTCTTGTTCTATATAACAAATAATTGATCCATGCCGCACTATTTTACTCCTTCTAGAGTACAAATAAATATCATTTGGAGCCTCTATAATTCTTTTAGATTAGTTGGGGTCCACTACAGAAATATTAATACTGAGATCCCCACAACCTATCATCTATATATCTGATTCCTTTCAGGATATTCATAATATCATTCTAATTCACACCCGACATTGATGAGAAAAAATAACGATCAAAACTCAGAGTTACCACCTGGCCAAGGGTGTGAGAACATATCCTTGTTAGATTAGAAATAATTATTGGGATTCCATTAATATTTGTAGGAAATCATGTTGCAGTGTTGGCGATCGGCATTAAAATTTTAATAAAGTCATCAAAAGGTGTTCCCAAAAACCACTAGAAACAATTTGGGAAGCCGGAATGTCAAACTCATTTAGACAAGTATATATATTTTTTTGTCTAAATAAAAATTTTATATCCCTGGCCTAATGAATTTATTTTCACAAGAAATATATTTTTTTCATTCAGAATTTGTATGTTTGTCTATACCCCTTTTTCTCTTCACCTCCATTAAAAATCACCTAAAATGGGTTTTCCTAAATCCGAATACCTTTAAACATAAAAATATTAATCTCCCCATCCACCAATTTAGTGACATAATCATTCTATATATAATTAATATATAAAAATAAGATAAAAATATAGGTATTTTTTCATATAAAAATGTGATGAAATCATTTGAGTCTTCGAAATATATGAAATTGTCCCTCACAAGTGGTTGTGATATGTTAAACAAAACCATGATCTACACAATGAAGAACCAAATAATTCAATATATGTGATTCCAATCCACAATTTCTCAAATACAACCTGCAATATTCAACATAATTCATTTAAATATTTTATAAAATGGGATACATAAAATTCAAACATAAAATAATGATTTGGAGAAATTGATATTATAATCATACCCATATTCTCATAGATCCTCCATTAGAATGAGATAATTATAAAAAAGATCTTAGTTTTCAAATAATACCTTTTAATTAATCATTTTCATTGATGAATTCAATTATCCAATGACAGTATCCAATTTTCATTATTGAAAAGTTATCCTCAAGATTCTACACAGAATGTATCTTATTTTCCAAGGAAATATTATTAATTGTCTCATTGGGGATGAACTTGTTAGGGGATATTTCTAGTGACCCAAGTCTTTTACATATATTATTACATTAGTTTAAAACAAAAATATCCAACAATTACCATCACAAAGACCATGAGGCATATTCTCTTTGGATGATTAGTTTGTTATTATGTCATGAAAAATATAAAACAATGAATGAATGTTTTATTCCTCATAAAGATCCCCTAAATGTATATGAGAAAACCTAGAGGATACATAAACAAATGTGTGAGCCAAAAAAATCATCAAGGGAACAAAAGTGACTAGGAAATATAAAATGTGAGTTAAATGTGTCACATTATATCATAAAAGAGAAGGATCATGAGTAATCACATGAATGAGTAACATAAATAATAAAGAATAATAATATCATTGAGTAATAGTATATTTCTATAAAACATATAACATAGAAATAAATGAGTTAAGGACAACTTCCTATATGATATCACATTGTTGATAAAGTCCCAAAATTGATTATGATTACTCCCTAATCTCATACATGACCCCTCATGAGAATGATTATTCACCCAATGAATATGATTATTATATGGGTGAAACAATTAATACATATTCATGATATATGTGTTCCCCATTAAGGATTAAATCCTGATGTATAACCTAAGAATTATCCATGTGTAGAAAAATGGTTAAATAATCTTGTTACAAATAATAATCAATTGAAATTTCAGAATGAAGGAAATTGAAAAATGATCATAAAGAAAGTATTTAACAATAAATGTAATGGATAATAAGATATGTATTTATGTGGGAAACATATATATAGAATTTAATATAATTCTGTAATATTAAAGGGAGAGATAAAGTGTGTTATGGAGTGAACGTTTATAACATAGAGGAAAGGTTGGTTTGGAGATATCCCTTACCACAACCCTAATTTGTAATATACGTTATTAATCTCCATAAATATTAAAATTATGGTAATTATTTACTTAATAACGTAATTCATTTTAGTTATTACTTTTTTTATATTTTTCACTATTCCTAATTCAAATACAAAACCATATAATTTTATGTTAGACGTTTTCATAGTAAGCTATTTATATGTCCCAAACCACATCGGTAAGTTTACTGTAGATAAAGAGATTTTTGAATAATAATAATAAGAATAGAAATAATGAAATAATTATCATTTTTATACTTAAATTTAATATTTTAAACTAACCATTAATTATGGTTTTGATTAAATATCTACAATACGATCATCCAAACCTTATGTCATTAGTACACAAGAGTATCATTTCCACTTCTCGATGATCATGATTGAAAGAATATAAGTATTATTTTATAATTATATTTTTATAATAATATAATAAATAGAATATTTTGTATTTAAAATTTTATTTTACATTCCATCTATGTGGTTCAGTGATAAAAATGAATAAAATCTCTTTGCAAGGAGACACATATCCATTCACTCAAAAGACATTATCATTTATTCAATGGAATGAAAGGTAAGAATTTATACAATATATTTGTTTTTCATATTTATTATTATTTCATTAATATCTTTTTTAAAAATGAAATTAATCCTTATTACCGTCCATATAATGAGTATGTGAAAAATGAATCACATCGCTTCACAAGTCGATGAGGAAATAAACCATTGTACACAAGATAAATGATTATGTATCCCATTTATGGGATGAGGAGATGGTTGTAAGCATTTCCCTTAATATGAAAATATAATTATATTTTACTTTGGATATTGTATCATCATTATTTAATAATATATAATGTAGGTGAAATATGCAATAAAACAAAACACTTGTTTAAGGACACTACCTCCCCATCAAAAAACATCTTTATGTTTTCAAAAAACTAAATTCTAGGTCAGATTTATGATCGGATTATAGTCATCTAGGATGATGGGGGATAATTATAGAAGTTATTTGGATAGTTATTGGATGATAAAATGGGTTATTTATGTGTGTAATTTTGAGAATAGTAGATTTCCATTTATAAGTGGAGGAGAGGACACACCCGTAAATTTTGAAATTAATGAAATAATGTAATGACTTTATCATGACAAAAGGATAATAAATGGAACAATATTAATCCTTAAAATATATAATGTCCAAATATTAGTAGAAAATAATAATTAAAAATGTTTTGGATCATTTTTAATTCTTATAATTGTATTTTATATCCTCAATTAACCTGTTTTTACCTTTAATATGGTAAATAATTTTTATCGTTTCCACTATTTATTTTGGTAAAAATTTCATATGAAATTACTGGATAATAAAAATTATTCTGATTAAAAATATATAATCCTTTTTTGACACTCATTTTACATATGTGGCATAAAGTAATTTAAAAATAAATTTTCATATGTTTTAGAAAACAAGTTTTCCAAAAATGCCTTTTTTAAGAAAAGATAATCACATATTTTCTATACTTCATGTAATCATAATTTAATGGATTTAAATTATTATATATACATTAGATTAATTTTATTTGAATCATTTTTCTCTGTTTTATTTCAATTATTTAAAAATGGTGAAACATTATGCACTTTAATGTAGTTTTTAGAATAAATGTGTTATAAACCCCAAAAAACATTTACTAAAATCTTGTATAAAGATGATCTAAATGAATTTTTTTGATTAAATAAAACTAAATAATAATTATTATAATTTGAAATAATATTTAAAAAATAAATTTTGATTATTTTTTAGAAAAAAAATCAAAATTTTATAAAAAAAATTTATTTTTTACTATTTATAGAAAAATTGGTATTTTCCCAAAAGCCTAAATTTTTTCTGTAAGTTAATGATGAAATTATTATTTCAGAAATTATGTTTATTTTATTTGTAAAATATATAAATCCTCAAAATATTATTTATATTAAATTATCATTAATAAAATTAAAAATATTTTTTAGATTAAATGTTTTTATTAAAAAAACAATAAATTATTAATATATGTTTAAAAATACATTTGTATTGTGTATTATATTTATATGTATTCCATAAAATAGTTAATCATTTTTGTTTTTTCAATTTTAATAACTAGTGCATAATGTTCTTAATTAAACAATAAAGGGTCATTTTAGTTCAATAGTTTATGTATCAAAAGCTATTAAACATTGTTTTCTATATTAAAAACAAATGGTGTTTCATTATTACCCCTAATGAAATTTCCCCTTGAAATTTTCTATTACAAACTAAGGTGACAACATTTTATGGAATTTCTTATTTTATCTCCACTTCTAGTTCCCATGTTTCTTCTTTATTATTATGGTTTCTCTACAAAACATTGAGAAGGTGATTGGTCTTATTTCATAAAACTTTATATCTATGATCTAATATATTTATTTACTAATATGCATATGAAATGTATTTTCCCAATAATATCACTATAAAATTCAGTACATGTGTGTGTTCTAGTATGTAAATTTTTAAGAGGGATATATAGAACACATCATGTACTATAGGTATATTAGGTGGGAGTGCTAATAGGTAAGACACCACTTCAAAGAAATCAAGGATCTCAATGGGGATGATTTATCTAGGACTAAGCGTTAAATTTTTCCCAAACCTCATGACTATCTCCCAGGGTGATATGCAGAGGTACTACTTGTCTCTAACATCAATATAAATGTATCACAAATGATTATCTACATGGAACCTAAATTTAATTCTCAAAGATTTCATGTGACTCATAAATGTTTTATTCTTCTCTATTAGGTCATGAAAAATATAGCGTTCGATCAGAATCCACACACCAATGTCATCATAGAATGTTAATGTTCAACACTACTTCTCATAAAAATCCTAAAATGGCTCCATATGAATGCTACTATGTAAGCTGTTATTATATGAGAACATTATTATTTGAAGGTTTTAATTGTAAAAAATATGTAAATCATTTGTAAAGGATATTAGAATTTCATTTAGAGTTTGGATGGTTCTCCTAGACCGGCCATCGCCACGAGGGTGATAAGAAAAATATGAAATTAAGTCATGTAACCAAATATTTCTAAAGTAATCTTCCGAACCATTAGGTAAAACATAGATCTAAATTAGATAATATAGAGAGTAGAAATCCATTAATTTTTATGACATCCAACATGTAAAACATAGAAACTTCGTCAAGAGGGAAATATTCCTTGATAGAAACAAAATGTGTCTGCTTTATAAAGTGATCAACTAACAGAAAAATAAAATTATTAACATTAGTTATCCTAAGGAATATTAGGATTAAATCCCTGATTATGGTTTCTTATTTACATTTCAGTGTATGAAATTGTTGAATTATACAATTTCACTTATATAGGTCATTCAACATTCTAGTATACCAAGAATCGAGACACAAATTCAGTAATCTCCCTCTTCATATTTCCCACCACAAGTTTTTATTTAGATATATATACATCATAGATAATCACAAATTAATAGAGAAGTATGAGGTATACACATCACCTATAATCTCAGTCTTCAGATCTCGTGTTGATGGGACACATATCTGGGTTCCAAATCTTAAAACTCCATCTTCTGCAATGTTGAACACCTGAGCATTGAATACCATTTTCTATAGCACAAAATCATCACTCTACCCATCCTTCATCATCTCATGAATGTATTTCTGAACAATGATATTACAAATATTGGATAAATATCCTTTAACTATTCATCATATCGTATTCAATCATGCCACACATCAAGAAGAGAAGTAATTAACAACATCTAGGAAGAAACATGATAAAAAATAATAACTTTGGTGTATTCCCCATAGTACTTAAATACAATGGAAAACAATAGGAATAACTAAAACCTATAAAAACATAGGCACACACTCTCACAAGTTGATATTTTTTGATTAGAAATGTAATTTAACCTTGTAGATGTGCTAAACAAACTGATGCTTCGGATGATATTAGAATGGGGTGGTTACCCTAGGATTGACATTTTGTATGTATTATGGGTGTTTTTAATATTTTAAAAATCATAAATTTAAATAACTAATTATTTTAAAATGTTAATTCATGTGATTTTCAGATTTTAAATAAAATGTGTAATTATCTGGAAAGTTGATTTTGGAGAATCCTTCATAACAAGTCATTGGTCCTAAATTTTGTCAGTTAACTTAGTATCAATTTTTTTGAGTTTTTGAGGGAATTGAATTTTTATTATGCTTATTCAATTAAATTAAATATATATATAATTAATATATTCATATAAAAAATGTTTACTCATGTTTCCTACAAAACATAGCTCTGATTGGAATAAAATTTGTGTTTGGATTCTCAAGATGTCATCATCTATTGAAAATTAATCTTAGTTTATTTTAGGATCTTAGCCTAACCCTAGACCATTACATTTTTATTGATATATTGAAAAATATCCTAAAAAATTCCCATTTTGGAACATGATTTGTGGTACCCAAATTATTAGATGATAGAGGGAGAAATGGATGCTCCTTTGACATGTGTTCAACCCAAATATCCCATTAAATTTCAGGTAAAATGTTGTTAACTGTATTGATTAAAACATATAAGAATCAATTATTTTCCACATTGATTTCAATTCATCAATTAATATTAAATTCAATATTTATATAAAAATATTTCAATATGTGGATAAATTAATTCTCAGCTATGTTTATCTATGATGAAAAGTGTTCTGGGTGTATAGATATTTCCCATCGATATCTCTCATCCGTATATTATATTTAGTGCACCATTCATCATGTATTGGAATTCCAATAACATTCCCAATCATCAATGCATATCCATCAAGATAATAAAAGGGATCACCTTTATACATAGTTAATAAGCTATATAGTGATATGGGTAAATAGAAGGTCCAGTCACATAGCTTGGGAAAACATGAGTGAGTTGATGCCTATATTTTGTAAATGTGAATCTGGATTTTGTGAATACAAAATCTACTACACCTACATCAATATTCTTTAGGGATTTCGTGAATTATTATGAGTTTTCATATTCTTAGACAATCATAATTCAAGTAATGTTATGGGTCAAAATTTTACCTACATAATGTATATATTTGAATATATTTATTTATATATATAATTTATATGTTTTACTGTGAATTTTATTCAAATTTCAACATTTTTGAACTTATTTATAAAATAATAATTTTTATTTTTGATATTTTCTAGTAATTGTTTTATTATATACAAATCCAACCTTGGAAAGTGCTATTAATATTTTTGATTTGACAAGAAAAATAAGAAAAACAAGAAGTAATTATGTCGTCCTACTTACATGTAGGTTCATAAGTGTAGGTACAATTCTAATAAAATATAGATTTATTCATTTTTTATTAAATATCATTTGAGAAGACAATCTTTGTTTTTTTTTGTAATTTAATTTTATATTTTTAATTGCATTATAAAATTAAATCTAGTGTAGTTATTAATTTACAACATAATGAAATATAGTTTTTGGGTTGATTTTTTTAAATAAATATTTTTTGGAACATGGTAAACAAATGAAATGATAAAAATGAAACCAACATAATAATATATGTTTTTCATTGAGTTCATTTCATATTAGTAACTATATTTTAAAGTTCACCTTACATGTAACACACCATGATTTTATGAGATATATTCTTTTTAATTTCTTTCATATCTTCCGTTGTACGCTACACCAAGATTATCTTGCGCTATACGCAACACCATATTATCTTTCAGTATAGACAACACTATTTTTGGATCGTGTTACAGACAATTTCAATTTTGTTTGATAGTAGTTATTCTACGCAACATTGAGTATGTATATATTTATATATTCAATTTATATGTGAAATACGGTTGTATTTTTTTATACACAACAACAAAGGAGTCTTGCACTACACACAACCCTTACTTGGCTTGCATTACACGCAATCGGGACCTTCCTCGATAGCGTGTGTTGTGCGCAATACCGGGATTCACTAAACAATGATATATTATTATAAAATAGCCATTATGAATAGTATTAACTAAATTTTTAATTTTATGACATTATAATACATCTTAAACCTTTTATAGAACATGTTATGAGAACAAAACAAATTTTTCGGGTGAAATACGTATTTTTAAAAAAATACAGTTTTGCCGCCTTTTGATGGAACACCCATTTTAAATATAATTTTTGTCAAGTTTATAAGTTAAATTTTACAAAATAAACTTTTTCTTTTGAATCAGGATATAAAAATTTACATTTGATAATGTTTCGATATTTTTCTGATAACTTTCATATTTTAATGAATAGTAAAAACACGCTATATTTTAATTAAAAACAAATTTTTCATCGTAATAATTTATATGGTTAAATTATAATATTTAATAGTTTTAAAGTATAAATAGAATATATTTTTACCATTTAATATAATTTATGTCATTGGCATAGATTTTACATTGAATTCATAGGTAAAATCATTTCAATCTTTTGCAATGTTTAATCTTTTAAAACTCATTTTCTTAATAATGGGATTAATTTTAAATTAATTTCTGAAACTTTTATGTATTGAACTTAGATAAATGGATTCAATATTTGGAATAAATGGGTCCAAATTATGTTAATAGGATACTTTTTATTTTTGGGCATTATGAATAGTAACTACGGTAAATTTTACTTACTATAGTAAAAGGTAAATCAGGTAATTAATGGTAAATAAAATATTATAAAATTACCCTAACACTAGTATTAATATAATTGGATGTTAATATTTCGTAAAAAGGCATATTTGGGTCTAAATGGAATACATGTGAACCCACATGGAGGTGATTAAGACCTTTAGATTTTTTTATTTAAAGAAAAGTGAAATTTGTCTCACTCAACTTTAATAAATTATGTATTTTTAATATAAGATTATACAGAATATAAATTAAGTTATAATACTAAATGGAATGATAAAATGTTTTTCTTTATCATGGTAATTTATTTATAATTTTTAAGAGATATTTATTTACTTTAATAGCTTATACATTAATGATGCAGAAATTATTTATTTAGTGAAAATAAGTAATATAGTTTTTATTGAAATAATACGTCCCATTAAAAGGCTAACAAACCTGAAGAAAACTTATTGGTAGTGTATATATATATTATAAGCATAAAATTACAGAATATATGACCGTTTGGACTCTTATAAAAGTGATCATGACACTTATATTATTTTATTTTATATGATTTCAAAGTTGTCACCTTCATAATTTAATAAATATAACATTTTACAATTTGGGTGTTCTAGAAGATAAATCCTAATAAATGTATTATTATGAAATATTTAAGATTTATCTTCATCCTAGTATTTTATTTATAATTTTTATGCAACAAATAAGTATATTTAATAAATATACAAAAATGGTGTAGTAATTATTTTATTAAGAGAAATATCAAATAAATGGTTTTAAAAATAGTAAAATAAATAATATATAAACTATTTAATGTTCTCCACTAATTTTATGGATTACTATTACATGTTAGGAACCTATGAAATATTTTATTTTGAATATATCCTCTGTTTGGATTTTATTTAAATTCAAATAACAGAATAGTGTCAAAATTGACACTATTGTTATTTTATAAAAATATCATATTATTAAATTGTTTAAAAATCACAAAAATATTTAAAAATTATAAATTTAAATTTATATAGTCAAAAATTTCATAAATTATCTAATTATGGATAAATCACAGCACATAAATAAATATTTATAACAATTTAAAATTTATAATCTTATTACCACAAAAAAAAATTTATTAGTTTGAATAAGGATAAATCAAGTTGATAATGTTTAAAATAAATTCCCTACATGTCTAAATTTTATTGGTTGATAATATTACAACCATATCGCATCTAATATTTGAATATGAGTCATTTTTTGTGGTTTTTATGTGGGGTTATATTTATTATAAATTAATATTTTTAAGACTTCCAAAGGTGCCCCTCTCATCCCTTATAAAAGGGAACCTCATCCCTCTCATCTTTACATAACATTGAGCCTTTAGGCTCGGCCAAAACCTACCCATTAATATTATCAACTTACCTAGAAATATTCTAGAGGTCCTGGTCTTCTTCAAAGTCTAATTTTAGTGCCCTAAGAGGAGGTTTCAATGTGGCGTGTCGAAGAAGAGGTAATATTCGTTACCGATTCTTTCAAATTTATTTCCTCTTTTAATTCCTTTTATTTAGTTGTTTAATTTTTAAGTAATAAAATCAGTATCACTGATATAATTTTAGGTTATTATAAATATGAAACAAACCTATTTCATCTTCTATCCATCATACGGAAAACGAAATCACCGCGCGTGCGTACTTATGGAATACCGTCTCCACGCCGTGGTGTAATCTGTTTTCAACCACAACCTTACTAGGATGGGTATAATGGTGTAAAAGAACTATATATGATTATTGTAAAGTGATATTGATTCTTAAATATTATACATACACTTCAATACAATTCCATGATCATGGGAATGATATCATCGCTCATTCTTACGTACGGACTACCGTCTCAACGACGCGATGAGATTCATTCTCAATGATTAACCATTCATGAATGATTATAAAGTATATATAATAAGTAATAATGAAATATATGACATAATAATGATACTCGATTTATGTATATATATATGTATGTCATCTACTTAATTCCATGCAATTTAACAAGGAAACAAAAACAGCGTTCATGCGTATGTATGACCTACCATCTCCATTAACGGTGTATTTCTTTCTATTTTTAGATCAATTATATATATGTGTATTCCGAATATATATTATATATAAATCATGTTTTAAATTATGGATGTTAGTAATCATGATCTAATTTATCATATGAATAATTAAAATTTAAAACATGAATGATAAATGAAACGGTTTTACCCAAAACGCTACTTTAACATGAATTGACAAAAGAACGGGTAATATAAAGTCATAAGTGAACCATATATGATATCATAACAATGAATATGATTATGTAATAAGTAAATGAAATTATTTAAATAATTATACAGGTGGTTTGGATACATATGAAGCATATCAGACATAAGGTAAGGGATAATTTTGCAAATCTCATTTTTATCCGAGATTGCTTATATGAAAGTATTTACTGGGGTTATATTTATCAACAATGTCACTGTTTTTTAAAATGGTTTCATTTGTTATTAATTTCCTTTTTACTCTTTTTTTAATTTTACTACATGGTATGTAAAGAATCTTTCCTTTTTTACCATATAAGTTACTTTTGGACTTTTCTGACAAAAGTACAAGAAATTTTTTTTTTTTACTTATACAGCATGAACGGATTCTTACGGTTTCATAACGCCTTATTTTCAAAAATTTTACTCTACAATATTTCATTATTGTTTTCAACAAAATCCTTTTATTTTAAAATTTCATGTAATTCAATGAAAATAAAATTATTTAGAAGAAGAAAGGATATTTTCCTCAAGAATTCAATCCAAGTGTTTTATCAAAACCATTTTCCATATAAGATGGCATTATTTCATATGTGCATGTTTTAAGTGTAATTTCTCTATGATTGACATGGTTTCACTTTTCTTATGATGAAATATCCATTTGTTTTATATGGGTTATGTGATGATGGTATGTTGTTTAGGAAACCCATTTTATTATTTGGGTTATGATGAATGTTTTATGTTTATTTTGTGGCACAAGTAAGAATGATTTCATTATGAGATGGTGAGACCTATATCTCCCTACAATAAATTGGGTAATGATTTATATCTCATGAGATAGACATGGCTGGAATGGCATATTAAACAAGATCAGTAATATAGGGCTCGAATGAGGAGTGAACTCAATTCAGAAAGGGACTTTGTCCCCTAATATGGTCTTGGCAGCAATGCCTTGTCTACTATGGAAATTATAACATGTGATTAATGGTTAGACACAATTAAATGTTTTATTCCCATTATATTTTATCATGATTAATGTTTCTTTATGAACTATGCCTTATGTACTGCCATGATTTATGTCATTTCTCAAGATTTTGATGTTTAAATATTATGTTCCTGTCTTGAATGTGAAATGTATATGAATTGTTTTATTTTTTCCATGCTTACCCTTACCAAGCATTTGAGATCACCCTTTATATGTTTTCTTTCCCTAGGATTTAAAGAAAGGTTTTAGGTAAGAAAACAAAAGGTAAAGATCTTTATGGGAGATATTGATGATCTTTCACTACGATTAGAAGATTATGTTCCGAGTTTCCAACGACACTAAACTATTACAGTCCTTGAGTGTTGGTTCTTATTATGTATTAAGTATTCCGCAAATTTAATGTAATGTCCATGTACATCAAGCTTCGGGCCTCTACAGTTGGTATCAGAGGAAAGGATCAGTAATGCTTTGGAAACTAGGATGCGAAATCTTTAGTGAGATCCCTATAGATATTTCTAATGTATGTCTAGGGATGTTCCTAAGGATAAGTATATGTATAGGTTATAGCCCTAGAATTATAGTAATGATATTATAATTAAAACTAAGATGTTAGATATTGAAGGTACTCCCCCTTGATTATGATTTTTCCTCTCACACTATTCTTTTTGGGTTTTAGAAAATGGCTGGAAATCGGAAGATTAACGATAATGGTTGATATAATGGACAATGGAATGATATTCTTTATGAGCAACGAAATGAAATTGGATCTGGAAGTCCACATATCATTATTATGCCAAATCAGCAATCTCTTAATATGATCAATAATCTCATCTTTGGTATGTATCCCGACTCAGCTAAAAAGAGAAAGGCTTATTTTCATGATGATCATATAGGAATGAAAGTTCAATTACCCTAATGTAAATCATGTGGGAAGAGGAATTTGGGAGAATGTTTCAAAGGAACTATAAGATGATTTGTATGTGGAAAAGAATGACAAAAATCCAGTAATTGCAAAGGAAAATGTTTAGTTAACACCATGGACAAGGATAATGGTATTTCTATGACATAAACAACAGTTAAATGTTTTAAATGTGGAATGTAGGGGAATTATGGAAACCCATTCCCTAAGGGAAAGTCTCATTAAAATAATCATCATGGTCGTATGGGTAGTATTTATATTGATGATGATGAAGAGACAACAAATGATATGTGAGATAAATGAATTGTTGAAACTCGGTCAATGGTTTATGAAGGTTGTGTAATGATTGTATGTTTATCAAAATAATGTATGGTACTATGGAATAAAGAAAATAAATTCTAAGAATTGTTACACTATTTCTGTTTCTTGAGTTTTGAATGTATATGATCAATGGTACCGATAACCAAGAAAAGTGATTCAAATAATTTGGAATGTAGATGATATGCGCATAATAAAGGGATAAGGAGAAAATAAATTGTTTGATAGTCTTCATGATATCCTGATTGATATATGGACAATGTTATATCATGGTTTGATTATATAGAATTTTTGGGATTTTGGTATGTGGAATGATTTACCTTTTGACAGCACTCATGTTTTCAATAAGGTTCTATGGTAATTCATGCTTCAAAAGAATACGTGATTATGGTGTTCACATGTTTGGAATGTGACCAACAAGATATATCTTATGATATATGGGGGATAAATGATGGTATTCACATGCTCGGTAAATGAAATTTCTAGTAATTGTTTTCTTTATACTATGAGATTGGATATATGTATTTTGGATAAGCTTATAGATTGGAATGGATTATGTTGGAAACAACTTAGTATTGTCTTAGGAGAGAACTTTTTTTCAATATTATTGATGGGTTGTTATAATAATGTAGTTTTAGAAAAAGGAAAACCTGCATGATGGGTGACAACCCGTCACGTCGGACTAGGTTGCAAGAATGGAACCCAAAACTGATGTGCGACAGGCCTTTATTACCTACCACTTTCCTACAGGAAGTCCCTGTTAGTAGAAACTAGTTTTATTTTATTAAGCAGTATGATAGATGAAGTATAAGTGCATTTTTGGAATGATATATGATAGATGAAATTATGTATATAACTATTGATGGCCTTTTGTTTGAGACAGATTGATTGACCCATCATTCTATCACATGATCTACTAACACTTCACGAATGACAAATTAAACATCAATTCATTAAGAGATGAGGTGGAAACTGTTCAAGGCACGAACAACTGTGAGATTATATCGAAATAATGTAACTATTTCTTCTAATTCAAATTATTCAACTTTTAGGGAAATTATCTTGAAAACAAAAAATGTAGTCCTAGTGCCCTTATATCTGATGAATCAGATGCTACCTAGGATCATAACAAATTTAAGACTTTTTGATTGTTGGCTTTTTCATAGCCATGTTATATACCACTTTCCATCAGAACTTGATGGTTAGATTTCTCTTCATTATCAATATTTTCACCTATGGTATCCTATGTGGAAACCCAGTGAATAGTTAATTTGGGTAACTGTTACGTTTCATACTGTAGTTTTTCAAGAAAATTTTTGGTATTCCTTTTTACTATGTGGGTTTCTATTAAAAAAACTCTCATGTAATAAACCATTTATAACATCGACGAATTTTGAGGGAGAAATTCATTTTTAGGGGGGTAGAATGTAACAGCCCTAGATTTTATGAGATATATTCTTTTTAATTTAATTCATATCTTCTGTTGTACGCTACACTAAGATTATCTTGCTCTATACGCAACACCATATTAGCTTGCAGTATAAGCAACACTATTCTTGGATCGTGATACACAAAATTTCATGTTTGTTTTATATTAGTTATTCTACACAACATTTAGTATGAATATATATATATATATTCAATGTAAAAATGAAATATGGTTGGATTTTTTTATACACAACAACAAAGGAGTCTTGCACTACACGCAACCCTTACTTGGCCTGAATTACACGCAATCGCGACCTTCCTCGATAGTGTGTGTTGTACGCAATACTAGGATTCACTAAACAACAATATATTATTATAATATTATTATGAACAAGTAGTTATGAATATTATGAACTAAATTTTGATTTTTAGGACATTATAATTCATCTTACAAATTTTATTGAACATGGTATGAGAAAAAAATAAATATTTTGTGTGAAATAAGTATTTTTTAAAAATTGCAGTTTTATCGCCTTTTGATGGCACACCAATTTTAAATTTAATTTTTGACAATTTTATAAGTTAAATTTTACAAAATAAACTTCTTCTTTTGAATCAGGATATAACAATTTACATTGGATACCGTTTTCATTTTTTTCTGATAACTTTCATATTTTAATGAATAGTGAAAACATGCTATATTTTAATTAAAAACAAATTTTTTCATCGTAATAATTTATATGGTTAAATTATAATATTTAATAGTTTTAAAGTATAAATAGAATATATTTTGACCATTTAATATAATGTATTTCATTATCATAGATTTTACATTGAATTCATAGGTAAAATCATTTCAATATTTTGTAATGTTTTAACTTTTAAAAATCGTTTTCTAAACAATGGGATTTATTTTAAATTAATTTCTGCAACTTTTTTGAATTGAATATAGAAAAATGGATTCCATCTTTGGAATCAGTGGGTCCAAATTATGTTAATAGGCTACTTTTTATTTTTGGGCATTATGAATATTAACTATGGAAAATTTTATTTACCATAGTAACAGGTTAATCGGGTAATTAAGGGTAAATATAATATTATAAAATTACCCTAACACTTGTATTAATATTATGGGATGTTTATATTTCGTCCTAAGGCATATTTGGGTCGAAATGGAATCCATTAGAACCCACTTAGAGGTGATTAAGACATTTTGATTATTTTTTTTAAAGGGAAGTGAAGTATGTCTCACTCAACTTTAATAATTAAAGTATTTTTAATATAAAGTTATACATTATATAAATTCGGTTATAAATACTCTTTTGAAAGATAAAATGTTTTTATTTATCATGGTAATTTATTTATAATTTTTAAGAGGTATTTAATTACTTTAATATCTTATACATTAATGATGCCGAAATTATTTATTTAGTGAAAAATAAGTAATATAGTTTTCATTGAAATAATAATACCAATTAAAAGGCTCAGAAACCTGACCAAAACTAATTGGTAGTGTATATATATAACATAATCATCCAATTATAGAATATATGACTGTTTTTAGTCTTATAAAATTGATTATGACACTTATATTATTTTATTTTATATGATGTCAAAGTTTTCACCTTCATAATTTAATAAATATAACATTTTAAATTTTGGGTGTTTTAGAAGAAAAATCTGACTGAATGAATAATTATGAAATATGTAAGATTTATATTCATCTTAGTATTTTATTTTTAATTTTTATACAACAAATTAGTATATTTAATAATTATACAAAAATGTTATAGTAATTATTTTATTAAGTGAAATATCAAATGAATGGTTTTACAAATAGTAAAATAAAAATTATATGAAATATTTAATGTTCTCCACCAATTTTCTAGATTAAAATGTCATTTTAAAATCCTCTTAAATATTTTAGTTCGAATATATCCTCTGTGTGGATGTTATTTAAATTCAAATAAATGAATAGTGTCATAATTGACACTATTGTTATTTTATAAAAATAACATATTATTAAATTGTTTAAATATCACAAAAATATATAAAAATTATAAGTTGAAATTTATATAGTCCAAAATGTCAGAAATTATCTAATTTTGGATAAATCACAGCACATAAGTAATTATTTATAACAATTTTAAATTTAGAATCTTATTACCACAAATAAAATTTAATAGATTAAATAAGGATAAATCAAGTTGATAATATTTTAAATAAATTCCCTACATGTCTAAATTTTATTTGGTGATGATATTACAACCCTATATCATCTAATATTAGAATATGAGTCATTTTTGGAGGTTTTTAAGTTGGGTTAGATTTATTATAAATTAATATTTTTAAGATTTCCATAGGTGCCCCTCTCTTCCCTTATAAAACGGAACCTCCTCCCTCTCATCTTTACAAAAATTTGAGCATTCATGCTCGGCCAATACCTGCCCATTTCTCTCCTAAACTTCTCTAGAAATATTCTAGAGGTCCATTTCTTCTTCAATGCCCAATTTTAGTGCCCTAAGAAGAGGTTTCAAAGAGGCGTGTCAAAGAAGATGTAATATCAGTTACCGATTCTTTCAAATTTATTTCTTCTTCTACCTCATCTTCTTTAGTTGTTTCATTATGAAGTAATAAAATCATTATCAATCATATACTGTTATGTAATTATAAATATGAAACAACCCTATTTCACCTTCTATCCATCCTACATAAAATGAAATCATCATGCATGCGTACGTACAGAATACCGTCTCCACGCCGTGGTGTAATCTTTTTTCGACCACCACCTTACTAGGATGGGTATAATGGTGTAAATAAATAATTATATATGATTATTGTAAAGTGATATTGATTATTAAATATTATACAAAAACTTCAATACAATTCCATGATCATGGGAATGATATCATCGCTCGTGCGTACGTACGGACTACTGTCTCCACGACATGACAAGATTCATTCTCAATGATTAACCATTCATGAATGATTATAATGTACATATAATAAGTAATCCTGGAATATATGATATAATAATGATACTATATTTATGTATATATATATATGTATGTCATCTACATAATTCCATTCAATTCAATAAGGAAACGAAATCATCGTTCATGCATACGTACGACCTACCGTCGCCATGAACGGTGTATTTCTTTATATTTATCAATCTATTATATATATGTATATTATGAATATATATTATATATAAATCATGTTTTACATTCTGGATTTAAGTAATCATGATCTATGTAATTATATGAATAGTTACATGTTAAAACACGAACGACAAATGAAACGATTTTACCCAAAACGCTACTTTAACATGAATTTTCAAATTAACGGGTAAAATAATGTCATAAGTGACACATATATGATATCATAACGACGAATATGATTTTTTAATAAGTCAATGACATTATTTAAATCATTATACAGGAAGTTTGGATACATATGAAGCATATCAGACATAAGTTAAGGGATTGTTTTGCAAATCTCATATTTATCTGATATTGCTTATACATAAGTATTTAATTTGGTTATATTTATCATCTATGTCCCTATTTTCTAAAAATGGTTTCATGTATTATTAATTTCATTTTTACCCATTTTGACTTTTACTACATGGTATGTAAGGAGTCTTTCTTTTGTTTACCATACGATGTACTTTTTGAATTTTCCGACAAAAGTACGAGAAGAATGTTTTTTTAACTTAGACATCATGAACGGAATCTTATGGCTTCATAACGCCTTATTTTCAAAAAGTTTACTCTACAAGATTTCATGATTTTTTTCAACCAAATCCTTTTATTTTAAAAATGCATGGCATTTTGTGAAAAGAAAATGATTTTGAAGAAGAAAGGATATTTTCCTCAAGAATTCATTTCAAGTGTTTTATCAAAACCATTTTCCATATAAGATGGAATTATTTCATATGTGTATGTTTCAAGTGTAATTTCTATATGATTTACATGGTTTCACTTTTCTTATGATGAAATATCCATTTGTTTTATATGCATTATGTGATAATGGGATGTTTTTTATGAAACCCATTTTATTATTTGGGTTATGATGAATGTTTTACGTTTATTTTGTGGCCCAAGAAAGAGTGATTTCATTATAACATGGGTGGGACCTATATCTCCCTCCAATGCATTGGGTAATGATTTATATCTAATTAGATATACATGGCTGGAACAGCAAGTTAAACTGCTTCAGTAATATAGGACTGGAACGAGGAGTGAACTCGAATCAGAAAGGGATTTTGTCCACTAAGATGGTCTTCGCAGTAATGCCTTGGCTACTATGGAAATCATAACATGTGATTATTGGTTTTCCACAATTACATGTTTTATTCCCATGATATTTTATCATGATTAATGTTTCTTTATGAAAAATGCCTTACGTACTGCTATGATTTATGTCATTTCTCAAGATTTTTATGTTTAAATATTATTTTCACGTTTTAATGTTCAAATGTATATGATTTATTTTTTTATCCATGCTTACCCTTACTGAGAATTTGAGCTCACCCTTTATATTTTTTCTTTTCCCTAGGATTTGAAGAAAGGTTTTATGTAAGAAAACAAAAGGGGAAGATCTTTATGAGAGATATTGAAGATCATTCACCACGATTAGAAGATTATGTTCTGAGATTCCAAAGACACTATACTATTACGGTCCTTGAGTGTTGGTTCTTATTATGTATTAAGTATTCCGTAAAAGTAATGTAACGTCCATGTACATCATGCTTCGGGCCTCTACATTACAACATTTTGGTACTTTAGGATAAGGATCCATAAGTCATTTTTGATGTATAAGGACTAATCAAACATAAATCCAACACATGATGTGACTGGTATAACTCCAAATGTGTTGTTTTATTTTAAATTGAAAATAAATTTTCTAAAAAAATGTACATAATAAAAAACCTGAAAACACATTAGCATTGTTTTGAAACACAAGGAAAATGATATATCAGACATTTTGATTTTTAGGAATCAATTGAACTATAATATTATGCATGGTTTGACCAATATGAATAAATTTGTGGCTTTTTAATTTAAAATGAACCTTATTTTAGTAAAAAGATCAAGTGAAATACAGTGAACTGACAAAGACATTCAAATTGTTTTTACACCTTAGAAAAATGATCTGTATGTCATTTTCTATGTGCTCGAATCAATCACACCTCAATTTGATGCATGGTGTAATGAATATGACTCAATGTTCTTGATTTGTGTTTTATATGACACTTAAAAAAATCATAACTAACATAATCAAAATTGAGAAAACTCATTTGGATTATTTTAACACTTTAGGAAAATAATCCTTATGTAATTTGTGTTGTGTAGGAATCAGATTCACCACAATATAATTCACAATGTGATTTGTATAACTAAAAGTGTGTCCTTTTATACAAAATTGAATTTCATTTTTAGGGGTGTCCATTGGTAGGGTCGGTTCAGGTGGGGTAGTGGCTATTTATGGTCCTAACCCAACTAAAAAACAGGTTGGGTTAGGTGGGTTCTCACGCTTCATAATCAGTTAACTTGAACCATCCAAACATGCAAGGGTCGGGTTAGGTGGCTCATGGCCAAATGACTCCACCCAAACTGAACTATTCTAATTAGGGTCGTGTCAGGTTGGTTTAACTGGGTTTTATCCATTAGACATGACCCAACCTGATGGATCTATTCCCAAACACAACCCTACCTAATATATCCAAACCTAGACCTAGACATTCCCCATTGTAGTATTGTGGGTTCCAACAACATCCAATCCAATAATTGAAAATAGTTTAACAAAACATTATAGACCTAGAACCAAACCAAAAATCTGGTGGCATCCAAAATGAAGTGACATCAAATTCCAAAATTAAATTGTGGTATCCAAAAAAGTGTGTTTAAAATTGTAGTGGCATCCAATAATCATTTTTGTCATGACAAAATTAAAAAAATGTAACAATAATATAGTATAAAAATATAAATAATTAAGAAGGTAACAACTCTATAATTTTGAGAATAAAATCATAATCAAATTCAATAACCAAACAAAAACACTAGTATGCAATTCCAAACAGAACAAAATAGGGGAAACAAACAGGTAAAGTGTATAATAATTAGGGGAGGGTAGAAACTATATTAACTAAGAAACCACATTCAGAAATATGACCCCAATAGCATTGTATTAACACCATAAGAATCAATCTAGTTCTTTTTATTCCACATCTTGTAATTGGTGCAGTTAAACAAGGTAAACACCCACTTCCTGAAGACAATTTTGAACAAATACATGAACTGAAACATCATTCTATTTTTTTCATTTTCTTTTATTTATTACATGTTAAACAAATAGCGTATTGGGTCCTAATAAAGTAGTTCACTCCATACTAATAGGAACTCATAAACATTACAAAAACTATATAAATATAGAAAAATAATGAAAGAAACACTACAAGATATGATCTTTTTCATTATATCCTCAAATAATAAATAATTTGTATAAAACATTACAAGAAAAAAATCCATAAATTAACCAAGATTCACATAAAAAATTAAATAGGTAATTCATCTCAATTAAAATGAATATAGATCATAAATAAAGAATAACATTTTACACTATTAATATCGTTACACTGCACTCCTGTAAACATATTGCAGTCATAAAAAGAGAAAAAAATAGAAAAAAAAAATTATTTTGATTGGTGAGAGTTTTATAAAAAATCTAAACATTGATATCCTATGAGTGGTATAAAATTCATAAGATAATGTAGTAAGTTCATTTTAATAAGGGTGTGGAGAAATTTCATAATCTGTTTATTAAAATATCATGACAGTTTAATCAAAGAACTTGGAATAAAAACTCAGAGTGCACATGAAAAACCTTGAATTATAGTTCAAATTAGTATTCAAGGATTTAGTAAATTTAGCATAAAAATAATCTCAATTAGTATATGTGTGCACTATGTACATGTTCCCTTCAACTAGAATTAGCAACCTAAAACCGTGAACTAGGAAATATAACATAGTATTAAAACACAATAATATTCTAGGCGAAGTATAATTTGGTACATGTTTCCTTGGGGTAAATCACCATCATATTCACCTCAACCAATTTCAAGAATGTGAAGTGGCCAAATTTATAAATTTCCACGCATTCTATTAAATCATTTAAAAAATTGTGATAGTAATTTCACTTCATAACATTTTTTTATAGATTTTGGGACTTTTTTTATAAAATACATCAACTTATTTTTTATAATTGTCCAAAAAATGAGAAGTTATGTATCAAATATATGTGATTAATAAAATAATCATGGAGGTCAATTGACACTATATGAGGCTAATTTTTCTTCCACAACGTGATAACATAATATAATAAATTACAAAGAAGTAAATAAGATACACTTCATTTAAGGATAGTTTCCATTTAGATACTATGTAATGCAATTAAGTATGAGTCTACTGAGGTTTCAAGTGTTTGAATGTTATGTTTTGAATATAATGACATATGTTGGATAAAATCATAATGAATAAGGATATTAGGAACTTGAGTTTTCACTCAACACTAATAAGATGAAACTGTGTGGGTATAAAATAGAATAGAGGAGTACTGTTAAATTTTTATAGTAAAAAATCACTGTTTTAGGTTCTTAGGTTACAAGAGAAAAACAAAAAAATATACCTTTAATAATTTAGAAACTTTTTAGTTGATCCAATTCCTCAAATGAGGATCCATAAATTATATTTGAAGAATAATATAAGAGGGGAATTTTCTTCATGGGTATATGAACAAATGCACTATATTTTTATGGAAATGTTTTGGTTATAAATTGAAAATCAAAGATGAGTATATATTATTGAAGATTTTCACCAAAGGATTTATCTTAATGGGATAGCGAAGGTGTATCAAAATATAATACCATCATTCAGATTATTAATAAACATTTTTTAGGAAAAGTGTTTTACATGATTGATTCAACACATTGAGTACATTTAAGGATATAATTGTATTTTAAGTAAAAATATTATCATGAGACACATGTAAAATATCATTGAAATATGGTATCATATTAGGAAAATAGAAGAGTTTTCAACAACCTGAGAGAAATGATTTGTGATCTCTATATGTATGTGGAGTACTAGAAAATATCATTGTAAAGAATTTTTCAAAAATTCATAAATTCATTCCTCTATCATACTCTCTTCTTCAATTTTAGACAGTGAAACTACGATCATGGATTGGGGATGATGGTATATATCAAAAACAAAACATAAGAAAGAACAAGTTTGTATTTTTATTTTTCAAACAGATGTTTGTAATTTATAAATATAAAATTATAAAAAATTAGTATATTTTTAATGGTACCAAATTCAATCAAATCCCCTTCATCTACATTCTTTCGAATATCCATTGGTTTAGGATTTTTAAAACAATTTTTTGTAAAATTTAATAACTCTATTGTATTGGAATTGAAAAAACTATAAAATGGATCATGGAATCATCCTACTATATTAATTGTGGACTATAATGATACTATACATAAAGGAATCACTATAATATCTTTGTAAATGAATGAGATATCATGATATTTTCATTCCTTTCAATTCTAACAACATAAAATATCAAATCCATTGAAATAATCCTCATTGTCAACAATATCTATATATCTTTATAGTTTATTCCATTATTATGTCAATTTTTCATTATATATATGCATATTTAAATTTCTCATCATTCTCACAACCTCTACTAATATCATGAATATCTGAATCTTGAAGAGAACTTGACTCATATTGATTATCATGGATAGGATATTTCCACTTGTGGTACTCAAAGATATTATTAAAAATATTTGTTAATTTACTAATCAAATCATTCTTATCAACCTCATCACATATCATTTTAAAACTATTCCGAACATATTATAATTTTTATCATGGATTAAGAATAACTTCCACTAGTAATAAAGAATTAAAATTAAAACCAATACCCTAGTACTTTTCCAACAACACCTTCCTTGAAATATCCATTTCACTAACTATAATAACATTACTCTTCAACAATTTCATGATTTTTATATATTTATCATAAAGAGAATGAAATATTTTTTGATAATACACATGAATATAATCATAAAATAATCAATTCTACCATAATTGTTTTTAAACATGAAAAATATATTATAATTATCCCAATAATATGATGTAGGATCCCCACCTTCGCAGATGAGATCAATCTAGAAAAATGAATCCTCCTCATGGAAAATAAAAACTCCCTAATACATCTATGAAACATCCAACATAATATAACAAGAATTACACCTTGTAATACCATAAAGAATTATGGTCGGTTGACTAGGATTTTTTAACTCATTAGTAGTGAAAATGATTAGATCCAATATAGAATGTGATATTCTCCAAAAAGTTCATGAAACTCTATATATAGGAATTGATTTTGATATTTACATTATCCCATCACTAAAATTAAGGTTTAAAATATGTCCACGACATCCTATATTCATATACTCTCATTTAAGAATAGACTAATTTCAATCAATAACCCTCATAAAAAAACAATTGATCATTTTATTATTAGAACTATCATTTGAAATGGTAATAGTATTAATCCTTTCAATCATACATTATTTCAATGTTTGTTCTGAAAATAAAAAAAATTTCCCCTTTATAGTATGCAAGAAGATAAAACCTAATATTTTTTTTCATGAAAATCCAATTATCATCAATAAAATATGATTTCAAAAAAATATAATTCATATTATGAATTGATGTTTATATTTATGAGGTAAGTCATAACATATTAGAGAACATATCAAAAAAAAGACTTTAATTTTTCTTTCCCTTTGAAATATAACTTTAATAAATATCTAGAACTATTTTCCTTGATGAATCATGAAATTGAGTTTGAACAACATCAATAAATTTTCTAAGACCTTGATTCTCAATGTATTTAAATGATAACTAATAAGTGATTATTATTTAATCAAGAGTTATTCGACACTCCCATTATTTAAAATGAACTACTTAAATTTTAATTATCCCATCATCCTCATCTTCACACTTCTTACAAAGACCATTAATTGTTTGACTTTTCTCAATATTTTTTTGGGGATTTTTTTCACATTTTTTAATTACTATTAAAATTTCTAGTTCTATACTAGCTAGACATGTTAAAATAATCTTTTCCACAATAATATCTAATAGAATTTTTGTTTTTCTTATGAAAATGATCCCAAGATTAAGAAACATTAGAACTATTTGTATATTTAGGAATTGTTAACATTTTAGGTGATCACATTACATTAGATTACTCATCTAATTTTCTACTACACCCCCTCTTATTTATGTAATTTATTGTGTAGTTGTAGAATACCCCATATATATTTGAGTTCATGTGGAGACTAGAGGATTAAAACCACCTTTTTTAACACCTTCAATGAATGGATATCCCATGACTACTAAAAACTCTTCCAGACCCATTTTCAAGACCCTAAAGTCACACCCCCCAAGAATAAGAGGAATAAATAGTTATTATCTATTGGTGGTGTAATCATCAACAACAAAAAAATAGAAAATTTTTAATATAATAAGACATATCCCAATAAAAAAGAACTATGTAACACTAGAACACACTCACGACACAAGTAGGAGGTGAAAAATCAGGGGAGCAGACATTCTCTTAATTGCTGCCAAGGTAATTTCAAGAGGGGAGGTGAGTATGTAGGGATTTATGGGCTAGTTGGTTGATTTATCGATGCTTTTAATTGAGGTATGAGATGAGGATGGATGGAGGAGTAGGGTTCTCTCACAATGAAAGGATAAGAGAGGAGGTGATTTTGGGTTTTCCCATTAGGGGAACTCAGGGAAGGATATGGATGGAAGATATGAGGAGGGCGATAGTAGGGTCTCATTATTCGCTCATTAGGTAATGAAGAGGATTTAAGGAGTAGGATTTTTCCAAGCACAGGACGGTCATAGTCATATGTAGGAGGTGGCGAGGTGGAAAACATAAGGGAGGGAATGAATGATGTGGTGGGAGCTTGCCTAGATGAGGGTATATTTTCATACACCTTTCAGGTATTAGGTTCAGGTTGGGTCTATATGTATGGAAACTAAGACCTGGCCCAACCCACATATGCGTCGACCCAACATATACCCAACCTAAGTATTTTTCTTTCACATAACCCAACCCAAACCCAATCAGGTCTAGAAACCCCTATTAATTCTTGTAAAATGAATGAGTTACATACTAAAAACCAATAAAACACATATAAATTATTTTGATACATTAGGGAAATTATTCATAATTCATTTTTGATGTGTATAACTCAACCAGCCCTCAATACGATAGATGGTATGACCGATGTGACTTCTTTTGTGTCTTTTTATTTAAAAATGACATTCTATTTTGTGTATTTACATTATTTTTTTGTTTGATTTATTTCATTATATTATTACTAATATATGATTTCATTTATTATATAAGTGGACTGTTTGACTTCATATGGGTTGGTTTGTTTGACAACTAATATCACAGTGAGTCTTTTTTAAGGTGGGTCACGGGTGAAAAATATGATGAAACCATAATAATTTTAAATTTTTGGGGATATTAATTCTAAATGTAATTATAAAAAACATTATTTTATATGTATATAGTAGATATTTTTTTAATTTATGATGTAAAATTTAATTCAATTAAATTTTTTATTTTCATATAGGCAAATTTACATATGGGTAACATGTATATATATTTCCATGTGCTTTAATTCTACTAGAAAATAATAGAAAATTATCCATTATTATCACCATTAAGAGAACATATACAGTCCCACCTTTATTAGTTCTAAAATATAGCTGATAAAGAGTGGAATTTATCAATTCTTTTTTGCACTGATATAGTTTCCCCTTTATCAGTGCTTTTTTAGTGGTGATAAAGGGGACATCCCTTTAATGGTACTGAGGAAAACATCACATTTTGGCAATGTTATATCCCTTTTTTACATGATTCTAGGTACACATATCCTAAGATGATGATTGTATAAAATGAATCTCCCTTATGGTTTGATTATTCCTAATATCTCATTCAATTTAATGGAAAATGTTGTTTATTTTGTTGATTAATAATTATAAGAATCAATTTATTTCCATATCAATTTAAATTATTTAATTTGAATTAATTTCAATATTTGTAACAAAATTAGTAATTGGTAAATAAAATAGTTTATATCTATGTATATATATGATTAAATGTGTTCTAGACATATAGATATTTTTCATTGATATCTCTCATCTAGCTTTTCAATTTACTAAACCATTTAACTTCTATTTGATTTAATATAATATGGTCAGTAGTTGTTGCTCATCCATCATGATAATAAGATGGATAACCTTAATTCTCAGTGAAGGGGCTATGATGTTGTGAGGTAAAATGAATGGTTCAGTTGCATAACTTTAGAAACCATGAGGGAGGTTCATCCAGGAAATTTCCAATGTGAATCTTGATTAGGCGAATCCTTAATATGGTACACATGCTTCCATACTCATTAGGGATTTGGAATATTATTTAAATATGGAATATTTTATATAATTTTAATTTAATTAATATTATGTGCCAGAAGTACACATAGTTAATCTATATTTCATTATTTATATATATTTATACATTTTATTTTGAATTATAATGCAATTTGTACATTGAAGAATTTTTATCATAAAATAACATTTATTTATTTGAGATTATTTTATATTTATATTTCATTATAAATAAATTCATCCATATAATATGAAATGAAAATAATTTTCTTGAAAGTAAAAAAATGAAAAATAATATGTATTTTGATCGTCTTTCTTTTATGCATGTTCATAAGAATAGATCCATGGCTTGTGAAATACAATTTTATTAATTTATTATTAAATATAATTTTAGAAAAACAAACTATATTTTTATATAATTTCATTTTATATTGGTATTAGAATGATAAAATTCCAATTAGATTAATTATAATTATTTTACATAACGAATTATATTTTTGTGGTTAAATATTTTAGATATATTTGGTAAAACATTCTCAAAAAAGTAATACTTAAAATAAAACATATTTAATAATATATTAATTTCATGTAGTTAATTAAAAAATAGTTTTGGATATTTTATAATGACTTACTACATTTTAGTATTTTGGGTCAAAGACATCCTAATGATCAACATGAACCTAGTGATAAACTCTTAATAAATAATAAGATGCCAAAATAATGAACCAATCCTTGATTATTTAGTTTCTCATAATATCCACGTGAATATTTCTAATTCCTTATCAAAAAATAATATAATGTATGTGTGTGAAAATAAAATAATCTATACAAAGAAAAAAATAAGAAAATTAGTCATCAGGAAAAAAATTATATAAATACAAAGGAATGTTAAAAATAAGAAAAATAATATTTAATAGAATCCTCTAAATAATTTTCAAAAGAAATTTGGGAAAATTTTGTTTAAAAACCCCATAAAATAACTATGTGAATCGTGACAACCATGTCTCCTCATGCAGATCTAATCCAACCTGGCTATAATGATGATGGTGAATGGGGGGTAGAGTTTAAATGAAAATGAATTGTGATGGTTATTGACTTATTCTAAATATGGTTGACCATATTCTCCACATTTATTCTCCCATAATTGTTTATAGGGTTGTGGGGAGTATGAATTAGGATCTAAATCTATGAATAAGGTTTCTCTTCATGCTTTCCACTTCTTTCCACCTCTCTGGTCTCGACGGAATTTCTTGACTCTCTTGAATAAGAGCTGTTAGATAAAATAACCCATTCTTCTTATATCATCCATATAATTTAAACACCAATCTGTGTCACCAAGAAGGTGATTTAAATAGTATTATGGATGGATTATTGATATTGATTTTACATGTGGGAAGAATGAAAAAACTGAGAATCATCCATGTCCACTAGTTCCGAAATTGTCATTATTATTCTCTTTCCATTGGTGAGGGAAGAACCAACACCATTAACATTTACTGGGGAAGGAATATTGAAGGGGTAAACAAGGGGTGTGGATGTGGGGTGTTTGACTTCCACATTTGGTGATGTAGGAATGATGTTCATGATGAAAAATTATGCAATAGGGAACCCTTGGGCGTTGATGGTTGACGTGGGGTTCCTAATGCCTAGGATTGAGACCCCCCAAGATTATTCATGGTTGGGGCTCCATGGAATAACGATATTACCTCCCTTGAAAGCTTATGGTGATATGGAATCGACTTTCGGATTATATACAAAATGGAAGGTAAAGATATTAACGTTCATAAATTTCAGGACATGTGATTGATTCAAATAATGCTTTCTGGATTTGTGTTTTTTGGTAGATTTAAGAATAAAGCACCAAAACCATGATGGATGTGTCATGGAATCAACGTACAAGTAGAGAAAAGTTCAGGGGATATGAAAAGTGCAGAGTAGTTTCACAGGGGATCAGAAACTACAACTCTGATCTTGACCAACAATGCCAATACATACCAGATTCTCGATGATTTATATAGTATTTACTGAATCATTTTAATTTATTATTTTATGATTTTAAATGATTCCTTAAATGCATACTAAATATGGATTAGTATTTTTTACTACACATATGAAGACTAAAGGTAATATTATATGGATTTTATGATCTTTTACATAGCTATTTCATTATTTCATCTGAGTGAAAAAGACCTCCCTTTTTATGACATTAATTGAAATGTATTATATATATAAATTACTTTCATTTTTATTGAATTTATTTATTTAAATATATTATTTATAGAAAACATTTATTTTTAATTTATAAATCAATTCTTAAAATGTAGATGACAAAAAAACTATTGACTTATAAAATTATGTCCTTCAATAATTTATACTGTTAAAAAATTATTAGTATTTACTTTTAATTAATGATGATGTTAGTAAAAAATTTAATAACCTAAAATTTTAATTTTAATAATTTTCTCAACTAAAATAGTCATTTTCAATTAATTTACACCCATTTATAATTGTTATTGGGTGGTTGGTACACACACACATGCACACACACACACAGAGACATATATTATCATTGGACAAAAAGTCGTAGGGGGATCCAAACATCTTTAAGTACCGAAGATGGTTTGAAAACATCATGTTGGAAGTTTTTGCAATGATTTAACATGGGAGGGTGGTTCCAAAGGCCATCTACATTTTATTAATGGGGAGGATGGGTTGTCTAATTTGTCTCAACAATATGAGAAAATTCTTGATAATTACATGATATTTAATGAATTGTATTATATATTAAAGTTTCTATTGTTTTATTAAAACTATTTATGTACTATCTTTATTTATAGAAATTATTTAATGTTAATTGATAAATAAATGATAAAAATAGATATGATAAAATAACTATTAAATTACTTAATTATTCCTTTCAATCATTATATTTATTAAAAATGTAATACAGAACATGTGAATTTTCGTGACATGAGTATTTAATTACAAGTTTTCATACACATGCTCAAAAATTTTTGTGATGATCTATTAAATCTGTATCCCTTGTTGAGGGAGTGGGTTGCTTATGACACATGGATATGGAGTTAAAGTACATTGGAGAGACGTGTAGCTGGAAGCATTATATATAATTTTAGATGTGAATTTATGTGTACAAGTGTGTATAAAATAAATCAATATATTACTAAAGTATGAATATATGATTATGTGATTTGAAGAAATGTATTATTTTTGTATGCATGATACTTTATTATTATTTTTAATGTAGAAGAGGAATGAGAAGAATACTAAAATGTAAGGATAAGAAATGCATCCTATATGTGCATGCATTAGACAACGTAGGAATATATTGTTTCCAAAGTGGTGAGTACAGGATTGAAATGATAAAAATAGTTTATATTGAAATATAATGATTGAAAAACCAGAAAAGGTGTAACGATTTTTTTAGAAATGTTTTATTATTATTAATTAATATTAAAAAATTTACCAATTCCTATGGAACTAAAACATTCTAATTAATGGAATTTTTATAATAATGTGTCTTAGTGTTAAATTATTTTATGGAAATCCCATAATCATTAGTGAAATAGAATGAGCATATACTACATTAGCCATTATAAGAGAATACCTATTTGTTACAGGACCTCCTATAGGAATATATATTCCATTTCCCCAAAACCATCTATGTTTAACCACATGTAGTGAGTCTGAAACTACTAATGTCTACCGGACTTACATCCAATCTCTATCTTTTGATAAAACACTTGTGTGCTTGAAACTGTATGCATATCAATTTAGGTTAAATCTAACCAATGATTTCCATCATTTCATCTAAATGTTTCCCATAATATAAATTTTAAAAATCATATAATATCAATATAGAGTACTATAATATAAATAGTATAAAATGATTACAAATATAATTATGACTAAAAAATACCAAAAAACATGATTGAACAAATATTTATAGCTAATTTTGATAGTTCTATAAACTATGTTAACCATATATTGAAAAATTAATTAGTTCTAGAAGGATGAGAATGTGAGATACATTTGCAGTGGCTAACCAGAATATGATTTGTGAATATTTTTGGATGAAAAATCCCAAGATATTGATAGGCACAACGTTAATTATATTTACTTTTCAAGTAACAACCAAGAAAAGAGTAATATAGTTTATATTGTAATGGAATTGATAATTTAGAACTGAAAAAATTTTCTCAAAGGATTTCCATGAATCACCTATAGAATGAAATTCATGCAAATCAAATGAATGATAGAAATCATGTATTAGATAATTGGTGGAACTTTTTTTCCACAACAAACACTAATGATTTTATAAAATCTATGAATTATTATTGATTTATGGAATATGAAGACATCAATATAATGAGAATATTAATAATAAGATTGAGTATAAAAACAAAATATTTTAAGATTTTTTAATATATATTTTAGAAAAGAGATATGTAATTTAAAAAACTCAAAAAGATGATGCTATAATAGAATTAAAAATAAATAATTACAATGAAAATAATATATTAACTAGTGTAATTGCTCAAATAAATTTACTAATAATATACCACGGCAATCTATTCATGTTCATAAATAAATTAGTGATCATATTTTTTTATTTATTAAAGAGAATTTATAGGTGGGTTATAAAAGAAACTTCATAGTATTAGAATTTGTGGTTGATTTAATAATAATTAAATTATAGATTATATAAAAACCTGAATATTTCATAATATAATTACTCAAATTGAAGCCTTATGAATGATGTGAATAATTTTGGATACTTCACATAGAAAATACTATATTTAAATCTCTAGTAGTGTAATGCTTAGTGTAAATTCGTAATACAAAAAATGCATATGGGTTCAGTCAAAGTCACTGAAGTGTTTTCATGTATCTACACAAATTTCAATACAGATAGAGATTTATTACCTAAAATGTAATAATGTAATGATATAAATGTAATGATTTAAATAACTATATATTAGTATATGATCTCCCTAAAGAATTTTCCATACTCTAATTTTATCATTTTATTGAATGAATGCATAATATATATACACACATATATATTACTGGAGGATAATGCTATGAAATTTATCTATGAATTGTTTATTTTCACATAGTTTCAACGTGAAATAAACCTACAATATTTTGTTTAAAATATTCCATAATTTTAATCAATATGTGTATACTTTATGCATACAGCTATAAGTATTTTTAATCATTTTTTATACTATATTTGTTATGTGTGTATAGTGGATATACCTTAACACATATTATACATAGTAGACATTTGGTAATGATAGATTATGTGATTCTAGAACAATCATGGGAGGTGTGAATGTTTGAAATTGTATATTGTATACAATTTATGATATGTGATCAGGATGATGAAATTTCAAAAAATATATCAAAATGATATTGATAAAGATATATATATATATATATAATTAAAATATTTATATATATAAAATCTATGAATTTTTTTTCACAATGAATCACACAGTTTCTTATTTTATGGCTGTATTCCAAAATTAGGTAGTTTTCATTAAGTATGCATATCAGGGTATGCATACTAGTGTTATAAAAAAACATTCATGGTATGAATACAATATGAATACAAGTGTAATGAATAATGATCTTTTTAAAACAACATTAAATATTACTACTGTATCTTCTTTCAATAAAATAGTATCTAAAATTTCATGCTATGAATATGATTCTAATATGTTTTTAAAAATTAAAAGAATTAAAATTCAACAATTTTAGGAACCAAATTTAAAATGAAATCATGTGTAATTTAATAACACTAATATTATCAAAAGAGATAATGTATCTAATTAGTGACATGAGATCTAATTAAACTATAACAACCCATCATAAAATAAAATATTCCTTGAATTTACACCATTTCTATTCACATAGAAAAATATATTGTGTAGTTTAATGGGGTATACACCATCAAGTATTCTAACCAAGGGGGGTGTTTTCCCCTAGTTATTATCTGGAATAAGTTACAATAAAGTTTCCATATTTCAAAACTATTAGAAAAACCAAATATTTTCAGATTGAAAGATAATATAGGAATATTGTGTTTTTACATTGTTATGTTAAAATGGGCCAGTGATTACCTATAAAAATTTATGAATGTACTGAAATTGAATAAATATAATCAAACATAAAGCAACATAAAAGATCTAGTTTTCCACTATTATTTACAGGGATGATTGTCAGGTTTAAAAGATTAGTTTACTAGATATCTCATATCGCAAAAACAATCATTAGTCAGTGAATGTTTCCACTTTTACAAAATAACATGTAGTGGTTGTTGTAATATAATTTGGATGATTAAAGAACACAAATGAAGATTTTAAAACAGTAATTTAAATTTTTTGTATTGATTAGAAGATAGTGGTGATGATCTAGGGATGAAGTCAATTATCTAAGAAGATTCAAAAAAATCATGGTGTTGAAATAAAGGGGATAAACTGAGATATGGTGATATGTAATATTTTTGTGAATATTTCTTCAATGGAAATTAAGAAACATTGACTGTCTATACTATGTAATACATTTTTATTATATTTTTTGAATTATGATTCAACATTGTATTTTGTAAACCCAAAATCATTTTTAATCAGAACACACTCCAGGGATGCAACATAAAAAATAAACATCTAATACACCAATCATAAATGATGTCCACCATTTATAATCTTCAATGTGATTCCTCATTAACATCAAAATAAAAATGGTATCGTAATGAAAAAAAATATCTTTAATCTATTAATTCATACACTACAACCTATCCAATTACGGAAAATACAAATTAGCCAGTAGGAATATTCAATGAATTAAATTATCCTAGTGCACCATAAACTCTCTAAAGAAACTCCTTAACTAGTATCTCTACACAATGAATAAATTTTATTTATCAACCACCATTCAATTATCCACAAAATTATTTAAATGAGCCTCAAATTTTAGTAAAATGATTTATAGCCTCCATCCCTATAACCAAAATTCAATTATCCATGAAAAACACTACAACCTGCACCTGAGACCACATATGTGTAAAATGTTTCAGAATTTTAAAAGAATTAAATATATTATTCTAGTAATGGAATGATGATGAAAATATTCCATAACATAGTTCATCATGCTAGCACCGTAAAAAATGTATTTGGGGCCATCAAGACTATGAAAAATAGACCTCATTCCAATCACCGTCAATGTTAAATTCTAATAACCACCACAAATCATTCAAATTTTAATCAAGCAGCACTGAATATTAAAATTGAACTGTTAGACAGGAATGCGAGAAATGACCTTCTACTACTGCTTCTTCCTTTCGGTCACCCGTGACAAAACACATGTTGTAAATAAAGATGCAAAAAATTAATAGCTAAACAAACATTCATTGAGGTTTTGAGACAAGATTACCAAAGAGAGATATGGTTCAATGTTAAGAGTGAATATGAAGGCATAAGAAATCGAGGTATGTATAATTTTTAATTGATAATGCCTATCCAATTAAACACTTAGTTATGAATAAAATAAGATGTTAGGGACAATTTTATTTTTATTTTGATGAAATAGATATTACAGAAAACCAATAGTATTTTTTTATAAATTTAAAAATTGAAATATGAAAAAAATTGTATTAGATATTGAATATACAATAGTGTCCTATAAAATTTGTCTAATCAAATAATATATACATCATAAAAATAATTAATCAAACCCTACCTCACAAAAAAATAAAATATTTGTGTAGAAATCTTCGAAGCTACCCCAAATTATAATCACACAAAATGTATCTAGGGATATATTTACATGAATAAAATAACACATTTCTATTGAATAAAGCACTATTTTGGAGAATAAAAATTGTTGATATATAATTTGAAATTGAAAATTTTAGTATAAATCATTTTTAGTGAAACCAACATATATGAAATAATTACAATATCATGGAGAATATCATAAATTATTTTCTGTACATGTATTCAAATAACCTATAGGGAAAATTAAAAAACTATATTGTAAAAGATTAGACATTTCTTTAGATGGAGTGTCAAAATAATTAACATATGGGGGTGGTTCCAAAGGCCATTTAGATTTGAATAATTGTTGTAAAGGGTTCTCTGTGTTATCTCACAAATGAAAGAAGATTCTTGATAATTACATGAAATTAAATTTTTAATTTTAACAGTACATTCATGAAATCACTCCATATAAAAAGGTATATTAGAGTATGAAATAAATCTCTAAAAAAATAACAAATAATTGAAGAAATAAATAATTTGACGATGAATTCTATCTATTTCAATACATCCACTCTCCAATAGAGTAGTATCCAAAAGTCATACCAATAACAAAACATAGTGTAATTAGGATCAAATATGGAATCAAAATAATAATATATATATATATATATATAAGAAGTGAAAATAATGGCCCCACAATGGGAAAATGCAGTTCTGTGACAACCTTTTCACCCATCCCAAATAGTGTCTTGAAAACCACTATTTGTGATTAGATTCATTTCCCATGGGAAATAATACAAAACTAACAATTATTTGAAACATGACAACATTCTTGTTGCAAATACCAATAGCGCTTATGCATTCCAAATTGAAAAAAAAAGTATTGGGAACTGGTAATTACCCATGTTACAAATACCTGTTTTTTTTATTTTGGTTATTTGCGAATGGAATTAATAAAAAATCATTAATAATATGTCAGTGGATGACTATTTTCATTGGGACCCATCACAAATAACTTTTTGATCTCAATTATACTTATATTCTGCTGGTATTATTTGAGATAGATCTCATCGTAAATAGTTTCATCACTACTAATCTAACATATATAAACCCACACATGATTTTTTGGCAATCTATTTATTTATTTTAGATATAATCTCCTCTACTTATAATTTCATTGTTTACAAGTTTAATTTTTTATAGGAAATAAATTTTCCAATTTTTCATCCCATAGAAGCTTTGACTTGGAGGTATTCAATTAATTTTTTTAATTATAAATTTATTAATTTTATTTTATATTAGAATTTAGTATTATTACTCATTAGTAATTAACATTAATTAAAAATAATTATTTACAATTATAAATATTTATTTTAAATTAAATATATAGTTCTAAATAGAAATAATTATTTTTTATCACAAGTAATTAGTATTAATTTTCATTAATTAGTACTAGCATTAATTTTTTTAATTAAAACCATAAGACAACCATTATAATGAAATTGGAATGAATTTTTATGATTTATTAATAAATAACTGTAATTAGTGAAAAATAAAGTCAATTTGTACAAATTAGTTTTTATTAGTAAAATTTACATTAATCGGTGCTTATTAACAAACATTTATTATTATTTATACTTTGAAAATAATATATAATTCTAAAAAATTCCGAAAATTACTAAAAAATAGATTTTATTTCTAAAAATAAGGGATTCATATTAAAAAGTAGATCAAATTATAAAAAATTAGTCATAATCAATTAAAAATAATTTAATCAATAGAAATTAATATAATTTATCTTTAATTAACTGTAATTAATAAAATCAAGTGGTAATTGTCAATAATTAGTAATAATCATCATTTCTCATTATAAGATAATGAAAACTTGTTTTAATTAATTTTTTTAATTTAAAAGATTCCATAATTAGTTTCACTTATTAAAAATTAATGGTAATCAATCATCATTAGTTATAAAGACTTAATTATCGATCATTAGTAAAAAATAGGGGTAATCCTCTATCATTAGTAATAATGAGTGGTAATTTAATAAAATTTGAAAAAATTGGGATAATTAGCAGCACTTAGCAAAAATTGTAGTAATTAGTACAAATGACTTGTAATTAACTTTTATTAATAGGAATTAACAGTAGTTAGTAAAATACTATATTAATAAGTAGTAATTAGTAAAAAATATCCTTAATTAGTGGAAATTAATACAAAGTATCTTTAATTAGTGAAAATTGTTATAATTGCTATTAATTAGTGGTAACCTGTTAAAAATAAAGGTAACGGGTAAAAATTAATAAAAAATAGAAATAATCAGTAAAAATTAGTAGTAATTGAATGTAAATATAAATAACACTATTAATTGGCTTTGATTATTGAAAAATAGTAGTAACTAGTGGTATTTATTAAAAAAGTAGTGGAAATTTGTAAAAAATAATGGAAGTTAGCAGTAATTCCTAAAAATGGTGGTAATTTTTGGAGTTGAGTAATAATTTGAGATAATTATTAAATATTTGTAATAACTAGTACTAATTAACTGTAATTAGCAGTAATTACTAAATTTTAATGGTAATTAGTATAAATTTGAAAATAGTAATGGCTATTAGTAAACATTAGTGGTAATAGGTAAACATTAGTGATAATCAATAAAAATTTATAGAAAATGGAGATAATTAGTAAATGTTAGCTGTAATAATATGTAATTAGCAATAAAATAGATGTAATTAGAAAAAATTCTAAAAAACGGAAGTAATTTGTATTAATTAGTGAAGATAGATATAATTAGGGGCAATTAGTAAGAGGTAATTGTAATGATAATTACATAGTAATTATTATAAATAATCATAAAAATTATAAAAACACAATAGTAATTATTGATAATTAGTGGCGATTAGTAAAAATAAATGGTAATTAGTAAAAAACGATAGTAATTAGTGGTATTTTGTAAATATTTATTGTAATTATTCAATATTTGGGATAATTAGTAAAATTTAGTGTAATTAGTAAACATTAGTGGTAATTACTAAACATTAGCAATAATTAGTTAAAATTAACGGTTATTACTGATGTATAATTATTATTTATGGAAACTATTTAATCATTATTAATAATAAGATATATCAACAATATCTATAATGATGGAGCTACAGAGTGGTGAAGGGAAATATATGGCTAGGTCCCATAGCTTTGGAAATCATGTGGGTGGTGCGCCTAGGAATTTGCGAAAGTGAAATTGGATTTGGAGAATCCTTAATCCAATACACCAGTTTCCATACTATTTGGGGATTTAGAATGTTATTATGAGTTCCCCTATATTTAGAGAAGCGTAATTGTAGTTATATTATTAGTAAACTATACAATAACTTAATGTAATTTTTTCCCCTTTTTCATTTATCTCCATTCGTAGAGGAAGAAGCCTCAGCATGGAAGCACACACGCCCTCATGCAGGAGGCGGGGCGGCTGAAGGTGAATCATTGTTGGGTGTTCATGGGACAACAACCTCGACTGGTTACGGTGATCCAAAAGCCTCTATGAGAAGGAAGTAATTAAGCCCTAATGCTGAAAGAGAGGTTTTAGGGTTGGGACTCCGTAGGACAGGGACAACAACATCACGACATCCTTGGACTGGTTGAGACCCAGGATGGAGGTAGATAGGCCTTGATGGTAGACATGGGGATAGTGATCAGTGTGTTTGGGACTCCACATATTCTTCATGGTTGGGTTTCCTAATTGCATCACCAGGATAACCTACATAGACCTCAATTGCTTTCTTTATGGGTATAGATAACAAATGAAAATATGGGATAACATAGTTGACAAATTTTTGGACATGTGAATGATTCAAAGAAACCATTAAAGGATTGGGTGTTTGCTGGTGATCTTTTCCATGAAATAATATCAACCACGATGGTGGAGTCTTGGGAATGACTAGGAAGGCAAGGAAATATCTATGCATAAGAGACGTGGGGCACATTAGTACTGGGATCGACTGACGCAATGAGCATATGAACCATATTTTCATAATTTATATAGAATGTTTCTGGATTAATTTTTATTTTTTTTATTTTTTCCATTCAATGTATAATAAATATGGATTAGTATTTTCTGGATAATGAGTTTATTATTATGTGGATTTAATGATATTTGATTTAGGGATTTTCATAGAATACCTCTTTTTTTATCACATTAAATGCAATGTTTTATATATTTAAATTACTTAAATTTTATTCAAATTATTTAGGTATAATTATTATTTATAAAAACTTTTTAATGTTAATCCATAAATCAAGATGACAAAAGAAACAATTTATATACTATTATTTAATAATTATCAATGTTTACCTTTAATTGATGATAATTTCGGCGAAATATTAACTATCATAAAATTTTACTGTAAATATTTTTACAATAGAAATCGTCATTTAATATTTATTGGCAACCATTTAAGAATGTTATGGTTTTACTGGTTCTTATGAAATTATAAAAAATACATATAATTAATTTATTTATTTTAGTTCCATAAGTATTTAAATAGATATATTTATTTATATTTATAATTATAAATATATAATTTTTAATTTGAAAAATATTTAAATATAAATATACAATTATTTTAATAATTATGAAATTTATATATATATATATAATTAATTTTTTCAAATTTTCATCAGTATTTGTATATACATATAATTTTTTTATATTTATTACTATATATAATTAATATATTAATTTTAATTTCATAAGTATTTAAATATACATATAAATTTGTTTATATTTATGAAAATAATTAAAATATATATGTAATAAATATATATTTATAATAAATATGTAATAAATATATATTTATAGTTAATATATATAAAAATAAATTTATTAAATAATTATGAAAATCACAATAGATATATACATATCTAAATCTAAATAAATATAGATATATTAAAATAATTATAAAATTATAATAAATATGTTAATTATTTATAATTATTAATATAATGAATATATTTTTTATAAATTTATTATTATAAATATATATTTATTTATTAAATATAAAAATATAAATAAATTTATATTTACATATAGTTATTATTATAAATAAATAATTATATATCTATTGTATATATAATTTTATAATTATAAATAAAAATATAAATACGTTATCATCATAATAGTTTTATTAGCGCTTTTCTAACACTTATAATGATTTTCCTTTATCAGTGATAAAAAGGAAATGATAAAGGCATGTTTATTCGGTGCTTTCAAGTCTAGAGCTAATGAAACATACCTTTATCAGTGCATTTTAACTATCGTTGATAAAATGATTACATGATTTTATAAATTTACCCTAATAGTCTCCTCCTCCTCTCGCACAACATAGTTCTCATATAATCTGAACCTTGTCACCTCCTCCTCCTCCTCCTCCCCCTCTTATGTTGCCGACTTCTCCTCCTCCACCGCCGTCAAGACCTCATCCTCCTCATCTGTCACTGACTCATTCGACTACGAAGCCCTCATATGCCAGTGGGAAGCTCTCCTCTGCTTAAACCTCACCTCCACCACTGAACCCCTTCTGCTGTAAACATGACAATTTACAAGAGCATCACCATTGTCTTGCACTGATCCCCACCTCCTCCACAAGCACTTCCTTTGACACAAACCCACCTCCTCCACATACCCCACCTCTACTACCAAACCCTAACTCTGCTACAAAGCCCTCCTCCTCGACATACACATCTCTTCCATGAACCTAGCTCCTCAGGTGCAACCACTATGAGTATTATTGTAACTCTAATAACATTTCCTTTTTATTTTATCATTGTAAAATCATCCATGATCAATTTAATGTATATAACTTCTCTATTTCCTATTAAGGATATTGATGAGCTACTAGGGCTAGAATAAGTTTTTTAAATGTTTTATTGGGAAACCATTTGGGTTCCATTATTTTTATTTATGTTCACCCCTGTTATGGACACTGTGGTGGATATACAGTACATCCAAATATATTTTTGGTTCAATAAGTATACAGTTATCTATTGGATTCATGTAGCCCAATTGATGTTTAGTGGCATAGGAATTTCTGTGTTTGTTATGTAATTTTGAGAGTAAAGGCTAGGTTTGGCTGGAGATCATCACATATAATATAATACAACCATTTTTAGTTATGTTTTTTGAGTGTTCTTTCACATTTTTTTGTCGTCTATTTACAAATGGATATGTATTGTTTTTTCTGAATGCATTCTTATAGTGATGTTAGTGATTCTTTTATATTTTTTTTCAATTATAGAGGAACTTATTGTTTATTTTTATTGATAATTTCTGTCATATTAATGTTTCATGTATGTTTTTCGTAGATTTTTATTATAGCATATCAATTTACCCAATGTGGGAAAATTATTCCCCACATATTAAACCAATACAGTAAATGATTGGAACCAACCCTAGTGAATCGTTGTAAACTCTTGGGGTAGTAGTGAACCAATTCATCTATTTTTAGATTTTGTCATAATAATTTCACCCACATCTCATCATACTATCACCCATAATAATCAACTTTCATGACTATGAGGGCGGATTACATTATAGGTATAGTAATATCTATTAATAATAAACAAGAATAGTTATTATCTAAGGGAATTACCACATCTAGTAATATACTTTCATCCACTATTACACCAACACATACCCATGAAAAAGATTTTATATAATAGGGCACTGAAAAAAATCTAAAAATAGAGGTATGTGGAGAAAAATACTAAGGAAGAATAGGATAAATAGATATTAGAAGGAAAATAGAGGAATATTAATGATGTAATAATGAAACTATTCTTGGAGGTTTATCCTTACCAATCCATGCACCAGGTGGAACATGTTCATATAATTGATCCACTTACTGAATAAGTATGAGATGAATTTCACATTGATGAAAAATAAATACTATGATAGATAGAATAATTCATATAACTCACATACCTTCATCACCTATCAATTTATGTATGTTAATAGTTCACCTTGAAGGGCTAACTAGTCCATGTCAGAAACACCTCCAGGGCATAGATCCCAACTCAAATCCCAACCCAATCATTACTCAAAAATGTAATTTTTTTATAGATTCATAACTATGGTCATCAATGTTTGGAATATGTCTTCCTTATTCTAGATTTATAATGTCGTGATTGTTTATATGATAATATATAGGGTTAAACACCCTAATATATCTTCATATAACAATGATCATTTCTTATGCTAGTTTACAGTGATGATTAATATTTCTCACCCATTGATTCCAAAGTTATGTTGTTGCTATCGATGCATCACCTAAAAACAAAAATCCATATATTGGAAGCCTATATGATACATGTTAGTATTGAAGAACCCCACAAATGATATTTGAGAGTAGTAAAGTAATGATTTAGACATATTGGAATTGGTTGGGAATTTCCAGTTATTACCAGAGGGTCAACATGTATTATTCATTTTCGGATGCACATAGAAGGACTAAAACAAGAATGTGGTATGGTTCTATTACATAGATATTCATGAGATATCCTTCTAAGATATTAATGACAGATTTATGGAAACATTAATATTAACCATAAATGACATGGGTAATGAGTAGGGAATATATTGTGATGTATGAGGATTTAGGATTTGAATATTTCCATTCCATGATTGTCATGAAATTGGTTATGGGTCTAGAAATTTATTCCCACATAAGAGTAACTCCTCAAATACATTCCTATATTTGGAAATAGTGTTTCTTTCCATGAGGGGTTCTCTGTATTATCATTACAGTGAGAGATTTTCTGAATACACTAAAAGTGTATGAAAATATTTAATCACAAAGTGAAATGATCTATTGATAACGAAAAAGTATTGAGTATCTATAGTGCTTTAACTTTTACCAAATTTATAACATCAAGATGGGGAATTTTTTTTATAATGTACGGTATTGTTAGGATTAATCTTAGGTAGTGCATGATTCAATAATCTTGTGGAATATGGTTTCCCACTTTGAAGAGAAGTGACATTATGTTCAAAGTTATCCTAACCAAGTGACACTTATGTCTTTTTCTATCACTTATTTACTCCACAATAATAATACATGAATAAACTATAGTATTCAAACTATTTATTCATGAGATACATAATAAAACTTTTATGGAATTATATCTTTTAAAAGTTTGGTTATTTTTTAACCATAAATCCTTTATAAAGTGCATCTATTGGGATTTATGTCTTTATAAAAATTCATAAGAGGATATTATAAAATGATTCAAGTGATTTGAAATGTTTCCTAAAAAATTATATGTGTTTTACATACCCTTTTTTTGTTTTAAATAGCTTTAAAATTATTTAAACACTTGGAATGTACTTAGTTTGTATGCTAAGTGTTTGTTAACTAACATGGTTGACATTCATAATGGTATGTGAATGTTATGAAAGTATAATTAATACTGTTTTAATTTTAAAAAGGGACAATTATTTTAAAGAGGATTTTTTTGAAAATTGATTTTTAATGAGATTTCAGTGACATTTTATAAATAGTTTTAATGGAATTTCGTGGTAGATTCTAAGTGGACGAGTCCTAGGAAATAAAATTCAATAATAACTACCATTCAAATGTTGAGTTTCCCTTATTATAAAGTCCACTTTTGTGTATTTACATTGTTAAATATTAATATCATAGAATCAAATATGATGGATAGGAATAAATAATGGATGTATGACCATAATTTAACAAAATATTATGAAGATGTATTAAAAGAGTTGATTATGTTTGAAAAAGATCATGCATATGAACCTTCTAAAATACTTTGTCTACATTTATTCCATTTTTAATCAAGACACATTAGTCTAGTGGTGTTTTGAGAACACATGATATTTCATATAAAACATCAAAGTTATAAATGTTGGAATAATCATGGGGACAAAGATAATATAGCATGTGGTTGGGATAACACTAAATTTTATACACTATCTTACATGATTACAAGTGGGGAAAATGATGAAGACCATATCAAGGATGTGATTACAGATGTGAATGATGATGAAGATCCTATTTAAGAAATATCAAAGATATTTAAATATGATCACCATGATTACCAAAAAAAATTTGATCAGTTAAAGAGTTGTGAAAAGATTCAATTGTATGGAGGATGCATTAAATATACAGCTTTTTCACCTATAATGAAGCTGTATAGATTGAAATTAGGAAACTGATAGAGTGACCCAGGTTTTATATAATTAAATTCCCTCTGGAATAACATGCTCTCAAAATATAATGACCTCATGAGCTGAATATATGATTCCAAACGAATGATGTTCTTGATGGGTATGATCTATGAAAGATTACTCACCCGATCGAATGACGGTATACTATTTTTCAAAGTCCAAAAATATTTAAAAAAGTTCTCAAATTGCAGTGATTCCAGATATGAGAAATTTGACTACATTATAATGAATGTTTTATGGTACATTAATATCATTTCATGGTTTAGGATCCAATATGGATGTGTGGAGATTGTAGGAAAATTAGCCTGGCATGTAGACACAATGAAAAAAGATGGGAAACTATGTCACCTGACAGAGTCTCCTCAGTGGAAGTCAATTGATCATGAGTATCCTAAATTTGGAAATGATCCAAGAATAATTCATCTCGTGTTATCTACATATGGAGTGAGTCCTTTTGAATTTGAAAGAATCACTCACATTACATAGCTAGTTATGTTGTTAAATTATAACTTTCCACCATGGTTATGCATGAAACACAAATTCCACATATTTTATACGCATATATGAGTTCCAAAATGACCTAGTAATGATATTGATGTTTATATGGATCCATTGATCAGGGATTTGAATTTATTATGTGATTTAGGTGTAACATAGTATGATTCATAGCAAAATTATGAATTCACGTTGATATCCATTTATTATGGTAAGACAAATAACTTTCATTCTTGGGGAAATTTGTGTAGATATAGCATTAAAGGAAATCAAGGGTGTCATGTTTGCGAACAGGTTACACTATCAATTATGATAAAAAATTTATTTCAAACTATGTTTAGAGGACATCACATATTTCTACCCAGATGACATAAGTAACGATTTTATAAGCATTAATTAGATGGATTTTTAGAAGAACATAAAACACTATATCAACTAATAGATGGTCAACTGTTTGAAAATATAAACTTTATGGACACTTCATTGGGTAAATTGTTTTAAAAAACCTTAGAAAAATCAATTGGAAAATGAGATTTTTTTAAATTACCATAACATAATTTTTTTAATGACAAAAAATTTCATTAATTATTCATATTAAACAAAATTTATTTGATAGTGTCATCAGCACGTTGTTAAATGCACCCAAAAAACAATGGATGAAATTAAGGCTAGGTTGGCCATGGTTGACATGTGAATACCAGAATAGTTGGCACCAATGAAGGGTGAAAATAAAACTTTTATTCCTCCAACTCATTACATTCATTCAAGGTAGAAGAGATATCAGTTTTGAAACTTCTTGAATGATATAATGGTTCCACAGGGTTATTCATTGAATATTTAATGCATTGTGTCAATGACTGTTTTAATGTTAATGGGTCTAAAATATAATGACTTCCATATATTGATGCAATATCTAATCCCAATTACTTTATTTTTTATTTTTCCAATGAATTTCCATCATACATTAACCAAACTCGGTTTCTTCTTCAAATCATTATGTAGCAATACTATAGACCCGGTGAAATTGCTTACTATATAAAGAGAAATTTTCATCATGTTGTGTGAAATTGAAATGTTATTCCTACTACCATTAGTTGATATCATGGTTCATTTTATGGTTCACATGGTACTATATATTCGACTATGTGGTCCTATACACTCTAGATGGATGTACCCCATTGAATGGTATATAAATATTTTGAAAGTGGATGTCAAAAATCGATGTCGGCCAGGGGGTTTTATTGAGGAGTGGTATATTATTGATGAAGCCATTGAATTATACATCAAATATCTATCTTATGTGGAAATCATTGGTCAATCTAAATCACTACACACTGGGTGAATTGTGGGAGAAGGAATTTCTGGAAGATATATTTTCATAATTAATAATACAGATCGGGAGAAGACCCACATTTACGTTTTATATGAATGTTTAGAGGTTTACACATATGTTGAAACCCCTAACGAAATTATTAAGAATTTTAAACCATCAAGGGATGAAATATGAATATCAATTACACATAATCAGTAAATTATAGGATGGTTTTAAAGCCATATTTTTAATGAGTTAGATGAAAATGCAGATGCATTTTCAGAACGAATTCGATGGCAAGCCAGAGAACCAAGTGTGCATGTATTATCTTAAAATGGTTATGTAATTAATGGTTATAAATTCTATAAAATTGATCATGATGAAGAAATTACCATTAAAAGTAGTTGAGTTACTCTCATGGATGAAGTAATGCATGTTTCTGGTACTAAGGATAGAAATCCAATTTATATAAATATGGCATATTTTTTCATCAAAAAAATGAGAATTTGATTATAGAACATTCTAATTGATGATTTTTCAATGCTAGTTGGTTGATAATAGGAGTTCTATTAAAATAGATAAATTGGGATTCATGAAAGATGATTGGAGTAAGGAAGGGTACAATTATGGACAATTTATAATGACAATACATGCAGTATAATTATTTGGGTTCTAGATCCCGCAAAAAAGTGGTTAGTTGTTCTATTATTGACCAAAACCACAGAAGGGTCAGATAAAAATTCAACTGAGGATGGCCCTTTAATTAGGAAATCCCAATCATTTTGCAGTGGTTCCAATTTAGAAGTTTTTTTTCACGTTATAGGAGATTATAATGAAGGGATTTGGATCGTTGATAGTGGGTTCATATCCCGTCAACCATTCAAAAATAAAAAGAGAGTTCAATAATTAGTTAACATTTTTCATAATATATATCGTGTTATGTCATGTGATTAACCATTTACTGCTCTATTTATGTACTCTAAATTAAATGTTAAACCACTTATAAAGATAATGAGTTTTTCACGTACAGGTGCTACCAATCCTGAGGAACAATAGGTATCTCAACCTCCTGCTGCTTGTAGTGTAGAGGAAGGACCTTGAAAAATAGATAGTGCACTCATTCATGAGGAACAAAAGGTTTTTCGACCTGATGTTTCACACAGTCAAAGATACAATGTCCATCTACACATGCAGATGCTACTGCTCCAGAAGAACATATTGACATTTTTGCTTCCAGGGAAATGGTACATAATGAAGGACCAGAGATGCATAACAAATAAGAGTGTTTAGTTTTATGGAGATAGAAAAAATCATTAAGGTGAAAGTCAAAGACATAAAATTTGAGGTCGTATGGAATGTGATAGGGTAGCATGTTAACCCCAACAAGACCAAGTTCCACAATTATATCAAAATCGTTAGTCTTCAATGTGTGGTGATGGATGTAGATACGTGGAACCATGTTGGGCCCGAGATGAATACACTGATGTGGGAAGAAAATATTGTAACATTACGATATTATTTCATTATTTTTCTAAAAATATAAAATAACGAAACATTGAATTACTACTCATCATCGATTGTAAAGTGTGTGGGATTCATTTATAGGTTGTCCCGCATATGTGCCTTTTTAGGTACATTGTAGGAAGTAATACGTTGTTTGGTGATATATGTATTTTTCACATTAATTTAAAATATTATATTTTTGAAACAACAATTGAGTGTTGGAAATAGGGAATGTGCATAAAAACTAGCATACACCTACTATCAAGCAAGGATGTGGTACACATCTCTAGAAATTTTTTTTTACATATTTTAAATATAAAATAATAAATTTTTGTGAAATGAAAGAACATAATAATTTTGTTCCTCTATTTATATATATATATTGATGAATTGAAATCCAAATCCACATCCATACCACACTATATAATTTGGAAGGAGTCATGTGTACATAATAATTGGATACTACTAGATGAAAAAATAAATTTTTTTGGGTAACATTTGTATGCATTACATATTAAATGTTTTTACATTAAATCACTATTACATAACATTCATAACTGATTTACTTATATTTTATATCTGAAAAAGTCAAAAGAATAAAAAAATTATATTCTGAATGAAAAAAACTTTTGGTGGCCTTGAAGCGGCCAGAACAATATTGTCATGTTAGAGGTGCGATTTTTGGAATTACAACCCGACCATATTTTGAGAAAAAAAATGAGGAAGATCAAAGTCAATTAATAAAATAGATGAGAGAAATAATATCTACAATTGAAGAATAATTCCAACGGCTGAGATTGATTATGAAAAATTTAATGGGGGGGAGGAAAATAGAAGAAGCAACTCTAGAACAAACACATCATCGAGATCCTGACGCATCCCCACCAGCTATGTGGCAAGACATTCCCCTAAAATATAAGTCTTAGAAGAGGTAATAAATGTTATAACAAATCTTTCTATGAAATGTGAATTAGACATATAATTATACCTTTCATGTACTGATATTCTACAGGGCGATAAGGAATATGATTTATATCTAGAAACACCCACCCATTACCTTATTGCAAGGCTATGATGTTCAAAATTAAAAACATGATGATATGGATTAGAACACTTCCAACAAGTCATCTATGACTATCGATTTGTGTATCCCATGAGACAAACATAGGGATTCTTATTCCAATTAATGAGGAATATATTCATATATTTGAAAAATATATTTGGAATATTAATCACATGGCCACCAAATCATGTAAAAAAACATGTTGAAAAGGAGGTATTCATTTCTAATTTACTTTTTAGATAAAAAATATAACATCAATGAAAAAATATCTGAACTAATGAATGATATTACATAGAGACAAGGAGAAGGCGATGAAGTGAAAGACCATCTCAAAACCATATAAAGGATTGAAGAATCGATTAAAATTATATAACAAAAGTACAAATAACTCACACGTTTTATATCCAAAATTACTATCAATTTATGTTCATGTGGATACCAAGCAAAAAGATTGAATCAATCATATTGTTAATTTTAATGAAAATATGTATGGAGATAAAGTTGAAGACTTCATTGGTGTTGATACAACAACTGAAATGCTTGATTATGAATTGCTAGGCAGGTTTGTTATAAATGTATAAATGAGGTATGTTTTAATGATTTGATTTTCCAAAAAGCTGATATACAATGTTAATTATGACTAAATACATTTCATATTTTTAGAAGGTGTATATATGAAAATAAATTGAAGGTATTTTCCCATGAATATTATTTTTGGAACAGTAGTCCTCATATCACCTATAAAGAACAAAAACAAAATAGATAAAAATGGATGAAATAGTGGCTGGTCTAATAAAATCCAGTGAAAGAAAAATTTTCAGATGATATACTCTATTTAATATCAATGATTATAGGGTAAGACTATAAAATATAATCATTAACTATTTTAGGTATTATTGGATGCTGATTGGGGTAAATTTGGATACTCTAATTTTTTATCTAGATTTAATGTGTGGATATCAAAGAAACCATTCACATATGATGGAATTTTTTAGATTTATAACCAAATTTACCCCAAATTTTATAACTAAACACCATGTTATATGATTAATATTGTCTTTTAATGAGGATTTTCTTATAATAGGGTGGTACATAAATATTGTGATAAAGGAATGAGGTTGTGGGATAAGGATGAGATTGAATATAAGTATTACGACCTAACAAATATGAGGGTATAGATAATATAATTTCACTATCCAAGAACATAAAAAAATTACTTATTCTACTCAATGTCTATGTAGTTTTTGAAATAAAACTATGGAAATGATTACAGTTATTATATTTTTAAATTTATAAGAGTGGTCATATCCCATGGAAAAAATAGCATCCCTAAAGAGGTATTTTTGAAGATAATTACGATATAATTTAAAATATTAATTAATAATTTTTGTATTTATATTTTTCTAGATCCAAAATGAATTTTGATAAGATTCATATTCGCAAGATGATATAGATGTACTCATAAATGAATGGGAAACATGTCAGATGGAAGAATGTCCACAAATAGAAAGAAGGCGTGACTTACATAGAAGTAGTGGATTGTTTCATATTTCAGTTTAATTTAATTATTTTTAGTATTACTCACATAATAATTTTTTTTCATATATATTTGTATTCCATTGTTTGAGTCGGTGTGGTTCTTCTGAAGATACTCATGCTCGTGAGAGAAATGACAATTATATAAAACCCATAATTCAATGAGAAGGTAATGATTCTTTAAATATACTGTGTTTTTCATTATAATATTAATTTTTCTCTATATAATTAACATAATATAAATTACATTATTGACTAGTCATTTAGGCAAAGTCTTTCACAAACTTATTCTCCCTCAAAACCATATCACCCCTGCACAATCGACATTTAAAACATTCCATCAAAGGATGTGGGGGAACATGATGGTAAATGTTAAATGTTTAAAGTTCATTTTTTCCATTAAAAAAGCAAATGGAATTAATGGTAACACACGATGTGTCCTATATGACTCAAGGTGGCACTTTTTATATAAAATTTACATCAATTTAATTAAAAAAAGTTACATACTGAAAACCAAATAAACCATTTCGATCTATTTTTAAATTTTATTATAAGGATATATTTTTCATTTCTGAAATATAAAAATCATTTGTACCTCAATACAATTCATTTTGTGTCCATTATAACTCAAATTGTCTCTTTTTATTTAAAATTGACATTAATTTAAGTAAAAAAACAAGTTTTATACAAAAAAAAATATTTGGATTGATTTTATATTTTTTTAATATGATATAATAGTCATTGTTGATGTTTTAGAACTTGAAAAACCTCTATATGATCTACGGTGTGACAGAGAAAATTCAAAGTGTCTCTTTTAATTTAAAATTTACATTAATTTACATAAAAACAACAAGCGACATGCTAAAAACTGTGAAAATTCATTTCAATTGTTTTGATACTTTAGAAAAACAATAAATTATTTATTTGTGATGTTTAAGAGTCATACATAACTCAATATAATAGACGCTATGATTGTTAAGACTCAAAGTGTCTGTTATCAGTTGAAAATTGACATTTTAGTTCAAAATGTAACACTCACTAAAAACAAAAAGTACGTCACTCTAATTGTCTTAGTTGTTTAGTACATCAATTCATAAGACATTTTTTACATGTATGAAGTGGTCTCCTATCAAACTTATGCACGATGCAACCAATATGACTCAAAATGCATGTTTCAATTTGAAATTCCATTTTAGTAAAAAAAACATAACTCACAAAATGAAAACATAGAAAATGCATTCATAATGTTATGTTATTTTTAGAAAATTATATATATCTCATTTTTTATGTGTATGAATCAGCCACACCTTAATACGACACACAGTGTGGATGATATATCTCAAAGTGCCACTTTTTATAGGAAATTAACAATAATTTTAGTAAAAACAAAAGTTGACATACTACAAACTGAAAAAATGCATTTGGATTGTTTTGATAATTTAGAACAAAACCTCATGAGCCGTTTTTAGGTGTAGAAGCCAACCACACCTCAATCCAACACAAGGTGTGACCAATATGACTAAAAGTGTCTCTTATCATAATAAAATTGACATAATTGTTCAAAATTTGTAACCTACTAATAACCGAGAATTTTTTTTTCCAATTATATTGATTGATTAGGATTAAAATTCATAAGTGATTTGAGACAGGAATGACATTATCTCACTAAATAACAACCCATGATGTGACTGGTACGACTCAAAATGCACGTTTCAATATTGAAATGACATTCTAGTGACGAACAATAACTAGAAGACTGAATACTGAGAAAATGCAATCATATTGTTTTGATATTTAAGGAAAACTATCTATTTGTCATTTGTGATAGGTATAAATCATCTATACCTCATTATAATGATTTATTTTTATGGTTTAACTCAATGTGTCTCTTTTTATTTAAAATTGAAATTAATTTAAGTAAAAACAACAAGTGCCATACTAAAAAACCACATTTAGATTGATTTGTTATTTTAGGAAAAGGTTCTAGTAATAATATGAGAAATGTTTAAATCATAAAAACCTCAATATGATGCATTGTGTGCCTAGTATAACTCAAAATTTTTCTTTTTATGTTAAAATGAAATTTATTTAAGTAAAAACAACAAGTGACATAGTGATAACTAGGAAAACACATTCATATTTTTTTTGATATTTTAGGGAAATGATATATTAGAAATTTTTGGCATATAAGAATCAAACTCACCTCAATTTGATTCATGACAGGTCCAATATCACTCAATGTGTATCATTTAATTTAAAATTGACATCAATTTTAGTAAAAACAACAAGTGACATACTAAAAACTAATCAAATTAATTCAGACTCATCTGATATTTGAAAAAAACAATTTATATTTAATTTTTGATGTGTATGAATCAAGATCATAACAATAAAATTCATTGTGTGGCCAGTATAACTCAATGCGTCACATTTTATATAAAAGTAAAATTAATTTAATTAAAAACAATAAGTGACAAAGTGAAAGGTGAGAAAACACATTCAAATTCATTTGACATTTTTAGAAAATGCACTATTAGTCATTTATGGTGTGTAGGAATCAGAAGAACCTAAATATGATGTATTGCGTTTCCATTATAACTCAAGGTCTAGGTTTTTATTTAAAGTTGACATTATTTTTTTAATAATAAGTGACATACTAAAAACCCAGTAAATGCACTCAGATTATTTTTATACTTTAGGAAAACAATCTATGAGTGGTTTTTGATGTGTAGGAGTCAACCTCACCTCATCAAAATGCATGATGTGACTGTTTTGACTAATAGTTCCTGCTGTTAGTTTAAAATTGACATTTTAGTTCAAAATGTAACACTCACTAAAAACAAAGATATTGTGTTCTAATTTTCTGGATAACTTAGGACAAAAATTCATAAGTAATTTATGATGTGTATAATGTAGTATCATATTAAAATGATGAACGATGCGATCAATATGACTCAAAATGTAGGTTTCTAGTCTGAAATTAAATTTCAGTTAAAAACAAGAACTGACATAATGAAAACTGAGTAAATACATTTGGATTGATTTGATACTTTAAGAAAACGATCCATCATTAATTTATAATATGTAGCAATCAACATCATCTCAATCTGATACACCGTGTTGCTGGTATAACTCCAAATGATTCATTGTTTAAAATTAACCTTAATTTTAGTAAATGAACAAGTGAAAAACACAAAACTGTGCAAATTCATTAGGATTTTTTTGATATTTACAAATAATTATCCATAACGCATTTGTAACATGTATGAATCAATCCAACATTAAAAGGATTCATGATTAGATGTATATAAATTCAAATCTATAATTTTTATCAAATATTTACATTAAATTAATGTGTACATTCATATTAATGTTTAATTTACTTATTTAGTGTATTATTAACATAATATTTTTTTATTAAATAGATGGAATATTTTGCTTATGTTGAGATTAATTATTTAGAAACTGATAATATGGGCGGATATTTTTGAGAGAGGATCATGAGAATCAAACGATGAAATATTAATATTTTTGAATGTTTGATGGATAATTGTAAATGTAATTATATTAAGCATTTTGTTTGAAATGTAAATAGGAGTGATTTTTGGTTTATAGAAAGGGTGTTAAATTTTGTACTCATGAGGTCAATTAAATATATATATATCATTGTTTTAAATTATAGAATTTTTATAAATTACAAGGAAATTTAAGGATTTTTCTTCTGGATGTTCTATTATATTAATAGAACATGCAGTCAGCTAGACCTTTTTTAATGCTAAATATAGCGTTGGTAAAGTAGGTCATTATTAGTTTGAAAGAAGAACTGATAAAGAGAGTATTTATCAGTTCTTATTTATCATGTATAAAGGACCCCCTTTATCAATACTTTTTTAGTGCTAATAATGAGGAACCCCTTTATCATTTTTGTGATTAAATACCTGTTTTTAGTGCTGCTAAAGGACATTTTTCAGGTTGTGAAAGGCCATATATGCAGTAGTGATTGTGGTGATGATCTAAGGAATATATTTATTTAGTTGAGGGGGGGACATGAAATTATAAGAGAAAATGATGTGAGTGGGGAGATCATGACACATGGACATGGAGTGAAAGGATGGTGGTGACATGTCTAGATGGTATTATTATATATAACTGTAGATATATGTTTATGTTCAAAAGTGTATATAAATTATATAAATTTATGCAAAAAGCATGCATACATGTGTATGTGATTCAAACAATGTATGTTTATTGATAGCATAATTCTATATGGATTTGTTTAATGTATAAGAGGCATCTAAGGAATATTAAACTACATGGAGAAGGATTTCATACTATAATTTTATTCATTATATAATGTATGAATATATTGTTTACAATGTGGTGAATATGGGAATGAAATGATATAAAATAGACTAGATTGAAATATATAGATTTTAAAACTAGAAAAGTTGTCACTAAAAACAATTATCCTCTTCCAAAATTGGAATAAATGTTGGTAAAAGTACATTTTTGTTGCTAAAGCATTTTACTGAATTTTTTTTCCATATAACTAAATTATTGGAAAATATTCTACTACTAAATGTTTTTGCAACAAATAAATCAAATCTATTACAGTTATAATATTAAAAATAGATAATATATATATATATATGGGTTAAAATGTTTAGAAATAGATTAGTATGATAGATTTCCCTATTAATAATATTATCAATATAAATCTTTAAATTTATAATGAGTAATACAGTATGTTAGCATCTATTTGTAAATTATATTTTAAATTACATATTATATGAGGAAATTCCAATATTCTATGTTAAAATTTTATAATATATTCACAAAATTAATTTTATATATATATATATATAAATTTATTATATAATAATTATAAAATTAGAATATGAATAACAATGATGGTTCATTTGTAAAAACATTCACAAAATTATTATAATCATGTTTAAACAAGTTCAATCATAAGAAAAATTACACAATACCCATCAAACTTCATCTATAATTTTTCAATAATGCATCAGGTGTAGATGCCGATGTAAAACAATTTCTCATTTTCCAACACATTTATCCTCTTTAGGAAATAGCCATGCCTCACTATAGCTCAAGTGTAAAATCTTCATAGGCACATGCCTGCACACCCTTGTGAAATATACCTCACCCTGTGAATCATTCTCACCCACCTGTTCGTACCCATGATGGAAAAAGTGGATACGGGGGTGGATCCATGATTGGAGGAATTGGTTATATAATAGTTTCGGGCATGGATTTTGACACTGGAAGTTCTATAGTACAAAGGGTTTTGGATTTTTTGATAGTACCTCTTTCCATAAAACATGAAACTATACCATATGATGATATCAACCATGAATAGTGTTGGTGGCTAAAAAAATAGGGAATTCTAAGGCTTTGTGATCAACCTCTGCAATGACATAGGTATGTGTACAGAAATATGACAGAACATAGCCTGGGAATAATGTATTGATCTATGAAATTGTTTTTATCAATCCTAAAAAATGATGATTAATTTATATACTCTCAATATATAAGAATATCAATAATTAAATAATTTTGAACCATATTACAAGGTCTTCTCTCTTATGTGACAAAATATAATTATTGCATGTGCTACTACTTGTGTAGTAGAAAATATAAATCTATAACATATGTTTTTCTACACCAGATGCTTCATTCTCATACAAAATTTAATCAACATAAATTTTCACCCATTTATAAAAGCTTCTCAATGTGAACAATAAGAAAAATATCATATAATAAAATGAAAACAAGAAATGAATGTATGTGATTAATGATGTTTTCCCAAACAGTTGTAAGAAATTGGAAAAAATATGTGAGGGACACCAATATTAATTTATATGAGAAAAAATGAGAAAAAATAAAGAATATAAAACCTTATAGTTGATGGTAAATATATAACCACTTTTCTTGTCATATAAATTATTTTTTTATTTAATTATTGGGGAGTTTTTGAATGGGGTCTCTATAGAGTTTTTCTAGTTCAAAGTGCATGGTGGGGTACTGTTTTATTGTTTTTAAAAATGAAAAAAAAGGAAAAAGATTTCATCTAGTGTTAACCCAAAGGAATGCATTTTAAAAACAATTAATAGCATAAAATCTAAATATAAAATTCAATAGTATATCAAAAGATTAATATAATAACCAATAAAAATCAAATAACAACCTATAAGAAACTGAATTATCATGAATCATAATAAAATCCAACCAAACATCTAGAATATATTCCAAGGATATACCTATAGTAAATCTATGGATCCTTGACATGTGAATTACATAAACAAGAACTATAGAATAACCAAAAACTATTTGGCCACTACCCTGAAATGAGAATCACAGTTAGGATCCATCGAATAATTCTATAAAATTAGTTTAATAAAAATAAATAATTACTTTTCTATATTATCACATACTTATTCCAACTAAATAAGCCTTAAAATTCTTCAGGAAGATCAATATGATAAATCAAGGGAAGAAAATTATTTATAAAAACTTATTATTGAAGGTAAATAGTCTGTGACCATGGAAGTCTTCACTCACCCAAAATCACCTTCAAATTTTCTACTAAAGTTTTTCAATACAATTCTCTACAACATGAACACTTGAAAACGTTCATAAATTGTCCATAAGCACCAAAATTAAAAAGAATCAGAAAAAAATCCCACCAAACATAATGATAATATTATAAGGATTGACCTCTAATAAAATATTTAAACCCCAACATGTCCATTAAATCAATAATAACTAGATAACATCCCAAAAATATGATTCTAATTCCATGATATACTATAATTCAATGACATTTAAAATCACATCAACATATCATTTTGATGTTACAAATATAAATTCAATTCAATATAGATAAGAAAATGTTATACATATTACAAAGGCATGAGTTCCTTAGTAGTTTTGGTTTATCAGGGTATGGTATTTGGGAATAAACATCCCACAGTTGGGACTTAGGGAATTATTTTATTTATAAGATGATATTAAGAAATATAAAAAATTATTATTGTTATAAAAATTAAATTTCTATAAAATAAACTAAATATTGTCAATGCATCTAGTTCTATAATTCTTACTTTGCATGTTTTGAATTTTTTCAGTTAGAATCAATGTAATTCTGAATCAAATATTTGTAATTTTGAATTATATATATTAATTTCGTGTAAAATTTAAATTAACAATATTTTAATTCAAAATATATATTCATATATGTTTACTAATAAATTTCTTATTTTTAATAAGAAATAAAAAATTTATATAGTAAATTGTTATTAAAATATATTTTGATGTTGAATAACTTCTTACAATGTGGTTGTTCAATAAGAATCATTTTTCATTAATAAGAAAAAATAAAAAAATACTAATTTGTTTTTAAGATGATTCTTGGTAACTATAAGATATAACGAAAAATTTAATTGATAATAAATGATATGTTGGTATAAGATAGTTAGTAATAAAAATATGTGTATGATTGGTAAGAATATTTGTTGGTACTTATAAAAAATAACAACAAACTAATATATATATTTTATTAATCATTTTTACTAACATATATTTAATCTGAAACAAAATTTATGTTATTATAGGTCACTTGTATTGTAGTTTGTGTAGATTTATTGAGAGGCTTTATTATTATTATTAATGAGTCTTACAAATTTTAATAATTAATACGGAACTAAAAATTTTAAATTGTTGGATTTTTATGGAAAAGTTATTTTAGTTTATATTAGTATATAGAAATATCATAATCACGAGTTATTGAGATTGAGGAGATACCACATGATCTGTCATAAGTGAATCCATAATTTTTGCAGGACCATCTATGGATATCTATCATACAATGACCCCATACCCCTGGTGTGTAACCACATGAGGTAGGTCTAGAACTACTAAATCCTAGCAGACTAGCTTCCAATCTCATCGATATGTGAAAAGACTTGTATACTTGAAAAAATATGCACATGTATTTGGGTGAGAATTAATCAATGATTTGCAGCACAACTTCTCAAATTTCACCAAATTTTGAATTTAAAAAATTACATAATTTCAATATTGATTACTATTTTATAGATACAATAAAATACATAAAAAATAAAAAAATGACTAACAGAACCTAGAAAAGATAATTGAATAATGAGGAATAGATAATTGTGACAGAGTAAACCGTGATGGTAACTCAAGATTGAACTATGAATTATTTCTAGAATGATGATAATGTGAGAGACATTTAATGTGGCTAATGAGAACATCCGTTATTATGATTGTTGGTGGATGAATTATATGAAATTTATAGACACACAATTACTTTTTTTTCTTTGAAATTAGTAATCCTGATAAGAAAAATATAGTTCATATTTTAATGGAAATGATAATTATGAACCTGAAAAATAAACTTGTAAATGGATTTTTATGAAACACCAATAGAATGAGATTCACGTGGATCAACTAAATAATAAAAGTAACGGAATACCTAACCTATGGAACTATTTTTTTAATTATAAACACTAAATATTCTATGAAATATATAAATTATAAAGGAGTCCTAGAATTTTTTGAAATCGACATCACCAGAATATGAAGAATAATAATAAATTTAGAAGACAAAGATTTTATAATAAATTTAAAAGAGATTTCATATTAGAGTTATAAAATTAAAATAACATAATGATTTAATTAAATTCACCTCGAATAAATAGTATTAAAAAATTAAATGTTATAACAACACAAAAAAGTTTTCTGATAAGATACCTAAAAAAGATGTTCATGTTCATAAATAAATTTGTGATCACATATTATTATTAGTAAAAGATATTATATAGGTTTTTCTATAAAACCATCCTCCTAATTTTATAAATTTATGGTTGATTTCATTATATGTATAATATAGAATATTAAAACTCATGCATATTGAAAACTATAATTCTTCTATGGGAATACTTATTAACAAAGTGAGTAATATTGAAGAATCCTAAGATAAAAAATTAAATTCACATCTCTTTTAATTTCATGCTAAGTGTAAATTCCTAATATAAAAAATTAATATAGTTTTAATCAAAGTCACTGAATTTTATCCATGTTACAACACAATATTTCATAACGTTGTTGATTTATTATATAAAATGCAATCACGTAACTATATATATATAACTATATAAATATCTATAATGAGATTCACTAACTAAAGCATTATGAATATTTAAATTGAATGATTTTATATAATTAATGAATAATCTATATTTATAATATTAGGGAAAATGGAATAATATTTATGTATGCATTATTTATTTTCATATAGTTTCAATTTGAAATATGAATATAGAAGTGTGATTAAATATGATGGTAATTTTAATTATCATATTCATAATACATGAATGAAACTATATGTAGTTTTAAATATTGATTTTATATTATATGTGTTATGTGAGTGTAGTGTATATACATTAACATATAGTAGGCGTAGTAAACATACTGTAATTACTGATGAAGTGATTCTAGTAAATTCATGTGAGGTGTGGATGTATGAACATACATACTATATACAAATTACTATCTGTGATTATGATTATTAAATTTAAAAAACACGATGAAAATATTATGGATAGAGATTTATATAATTACAAAATTTATATATATAAAATTTGTGAATTGTTTTCACAATGAAGAACATAGTTGTTCAGTTTTTGTTGGTTATCCAAACTTTTATAGTTTTAATAAAATATGTATATATTGGTATTCATACTAGTGTTTTTTAAAAACGTTCACAGAATGAATAAAATATAAATATATGAATAATGAATAAAATTATTTTTAAAAAAATCAAATAATTTTAATAATAGATTCATGGATGAATATAGTATCTAATAGGCCATGGAATGAATACGATTGACATGTTTTTTTTAATTCAATGATATAAAATTACACAATTTTGTGATCTAAATTTCAATTGAAATCTAGTGTAATTGAATGAAATAGAGATTTTAAAAATATATAATTTATCTAATTTATTATATAAAGACTAATTATATTATAAAAATGTTATCATAAAATATGAAATTCATTGAAGTTGCACCAATGAAAGTCTCCTAGAAAAAAGGGTAGTGTGTAGAGTAAATGGGGTATGTACAATCAACTATTCCGTCCATAGAATATGTTTTTTCCCAATTTAGTTTCTTAAAAATATTACGTTGAAGATACACCATTTCTAATTTCCATGAAAAAAAATTATAGTCTAAATAAGATTATAGGAATCACTTATTTTGTATTTATTGTGGTAGAATGGTCCAGTGACTACCTATAAAATCTAATTAATATAATGAAAATGATTGATGATAATGTATCATAAAGTAATATACACTATCATATTTGTAACTAATATTTACAGGGACCATTTATTGGATTATAATATTAGTTTACTGGACTTATAATATTTCACAAATTATTATTAATCAATGATTTTTTTATTGTTACAAATAAAAACATGTAATGTTCATGTTAATAAAATTAAAATGATTTAATAAAACAAATGATAATTGTTGAATAATTATTTAAATTTGTTTTAATTTTTATGTAGATGTTTGTGATGATCTATGGATGAGTTCAATTACCAAATAAGTTTCATCAAAAGTAACACCACATATTGAAAAATAGGGGAAAATGGAGATATGGTGATATATTATATTTTGGAAAACATTTTTTATATTGAAATTAAGAAAAATCGACTGTCTCTGCTATGTAATAATAAACGGTTTTATATAATTTGAATTTTTTATCAACATTGGTGACTGATAACCAAAAATAAATTTTAATCTGAACACACTCATTGGGAGGAACATAAAAAATAGACATCTACTATACCATTATAAAATGAATTGCGCCTTGGCCAAATAGTCAATGGGATTAGTTCATCACAAAAAAATAAAATGGTATCATGAAGGGATATATATCTCCAATATAGTAATTTATAAACCAAAACCTATTAAATTATACCCACTACATGTTATCCTATAGGAATTTACAATTAATTAAATCAAAATAGTGAACCTGAAACTAGATAAGTGCAGCTCCCTAAATTGTATATCCTCACAATGAATTATATTGATGAATAATCTGCACACAATTAGAAAAAAAAATAATTAAATCAGCCTCAAATTATAATTAAATGATCCATAACATACATATCCACAATTAAAATTAATTTATCTTAGAAAAACTCTAAAACATTTATCTGAAAACACAGAAGAGAAAAGAGAGTCTGGAATTCAAAATAATTAAATAAATTATTCAATCAAAGTATGGACTATGAGAAAATTCCATAACATAGTTATATATTACAGCACCCCAAGAAAAAAATTTTATTCCATTAAAATAATTAAAAAAGACCTGACCCCAATTAGTATCAATGTTAATTTCTAATGAACACCACAAAACATTTCAATTTTAATCAAATAGAACCGAACATCAAAATTCCAGGGGTAGAAAAGCATTAAAGAAATGAACTTACCCTACTACTTATTCCCTTTTGTCTACCATGTTGTAACACATGATAAAGTTAGCCACAAAAAAATCTATATCCTAACATACAGTAAGAACCCAATTTTTCACTTAGGTATGGATAATTTAAATTTTTTTCTGATTCTTTATTTTGGATGCATTATGGATTCCCAATGAGTTAGAAATAGTCTATAGGGTGTATAGGGATTATTTGGATTCCAAAACCATGCTTTTAGTAGAAATTGGCATGTTTCACAATTAGAGTAAACTGTGCAGGAAGAATGCACATTTAGAGTTAACTGCGTGTATTGTCTTTAGTTTAGGGAAGAGCCATTTCACCCTATTAGCACATAGATTCCCTAACTATTTGGCCTATCCATGCAAATTCACTTATTCATATATGTTACCATGCATGGATGGAAAACAATTTTGAAACCCATGGGAATAAACCATACACAGGATATTTTATGGGTAATTTTACTTTTCCCCCTTTTAATGATACAATTCATCAAACCTTCTTTATCCTATGTTATCTCCAGTTGAAATAACACCATCTTCTCTGTTTTAAATCTTATAGATCATTTAAAAAAGTAAATGAGATATCTCTTATCTCTAGACTCTGATTTGATCATTGTCTGTTGTGATTAATGTGTATCAGTAATATCAATACTCACCATTCGTCGATCTAAAAGGGTCTTTCTCTCAATTATTTTATCAAGGTTGAGGCCCATATTTCCTGTTTTCAAGGCTTTAATCCATTATTTTGATCTACTTAAATAAAATTTGAACGATAGGTCGATATTTGGTGTGGAGAGTTGTATGAGCCTAAGGTAGGGGGTCTATAATCCATCTCTAATGTTTCCTTATTTAATAAATTTCATTTTCATCACACCGATTTAATCAGGCATCATTTTTTGAAGTTATATGTCAGGCGTATAGGTGTTAGGACTATATTCTGAGACTCATGTTAATTAGGTAATTCAACATTTGTGGAAACATCCACAATACCATCCCTACCATGTAGGATTTTTACCATAATTGTATTTTTAGTGTTTTTAATCGATTGATCCACAATTCGGGTGTGTTTTGGCTTGAGCCTTATAATGGAAAACCTAAAAATATGAAATGGATATAAAATTCATTTGTAATGGCCTGAACATGTATTAAATTTCTTGACCCCTATAAGGGCAATCCCATTATTAATCAATTGAATATTGATTAGTATTTGTTAGCATTGAGTGACACATGACCAACCTCAGGTAAGTACATAAACATGATTAATAAATTTGAAATTAAATTGTAATGTAAACATTATATATTACTTGTCCTAAAAATTGTAAATAAATTCTAGGTTTTATGTTTGCAGAATCCCTTTCCATGTTAATAGAAGGTAGCGAGGTGAACCATATTTATTGAATATGCCTAAAATGGATTAAATTATATGGTTTCATGATACATGGAATTAAAAAACTAATTTAAGGAAATGCTTAAACCCAATGAATTTATTCAATGATTATGACATAAATGAATTTTTTGAATTGTTACTTTTTCAATTGGCATTGTCACACTAATTAAACGGAATGGCTTGCAGCATATGACATAACAATGGAATATTTACATTATGCCCTAAATGATAAAATAAATAAAATGTATGTTGACTAATTATACTTAAGGACATTGGTATAATTATTTTTATAGGAATTTCTAGACTATATCTCACCTTAGATTCATAAGGGAATGCCTTGAGAACTTGAGGACCCCATTTAAAATCAAGGATGTCAGTGGCCTTTGGCTGAGACCCATATTGAAACTAAATCTCTGTCTATCATCGGATGCCTAGTATGGCATGGTATGATATCTCATGTATTATTATAGGTTCCATTGGCTACACTCTCTATATCCATCATGGAATTTAAGTTCCTTGGTTATACCCATCAGGTCCAGTTATCTCTTAATCCCACATTACAATGTATGGATTCCTTGTAATCTAAATGAATAATTATTACAGGAGGACTTAGATACACTCAATGGATTTAAAATTTCTTTTATGGTCCATGGTTATACCCATCACGCCTAGTCGTCGCTTAATGTCACTCTCCCTTAGATGTATTCCATAGAATCATTATGCGTCATTATTATGGTAATCCTTGCATGATTCTCCTTGGATTAAACTCTTACCATAGAGACATTCTTTAGTTACTACTAATATGGAAACCCGTGAGGTCTAGGATTCATTGGTTATTACATTGGAACATTTTATTATTAAATTAAATTACAGGTTGTCTTCTTAAATCATGGATCCTTCACTATTATTATCACGAGTCGATGTCAGTGTTGGTTTTTATATCATCTATGTTATAATATAAACTAGAAAATAATTAATTAAAGAACTTGTAACATGTTCAAACACTTGATAAGGGCTAAGAAGGTACTTGGGTATTTAGGTTACTTTGCATTTATAGTTTATATATTCACACCTTCACATTGTTTTAGTTTATATTACAAGTGCAAGATGTTACAAACACCATTGGTGGTGGCCTAATAATATTTATCTCAAACCCTATCTAAGAGGAGATAAACTCTATGGGTGTACACTATTGATACATACATTAAATAATATAAAAGGGAAAAGTTATATAACAATGCCAACCCATTAGAAGAAGAAGTCCAAATTTCATAGCACGAACCAGAGGAGGGTACATTCTAGTATGTAGAATTAATTTTTCTTGTCCATTTTCTAGGCCCTGATATGACATTTGAAATTGTTTAAAGTTTTCATGGAGTGGAATGTTTCATGGGAAGTAATATTATTTCATGAGATATGCCTTCTGGTGAAGAATGTGAAATGATTTTTTTCGAGATAAGGGAAGGTAACCTAGTGTGCAAGCTATTAGATATAAATATTTATTTTATTTTATTTGTGATTTTGGGAAGATTGATTGGACAAAAATAAATCACAATAAAGAGTATCAATATTTTTGATATAATAGGTATATAGTTTTGTTAATGGATGATAGGCGAGATTTCCTATGATATAGGTCACTTATCAATGATGAATCATTTGTCCCTATAACATACTGATATTTTTTGAAAGAAGTGAAAATGGAAGACAGTAGGACCTAGGGACCTACTGGAATTGGTTTTATTGAGTGAAAAGTAGATTTTGGCATATGTGATACCATGGGTGATAATTTAGTTCATACTCTCTATCACAATTGGTTTAATTGATGATGAAATCACAATAAGGATGGTAGACTCATCAGCCATGTATATATTGAGTAATAGTCCTATGATAATACTATTGATATCATCTTCCCTTGAGACAATAGTTCCTTTTGATGAGTTAATATATGAAATAAAGTTATCATGTCACCTTAAAATTTATTTTTGATAGATTTAGTGTGTATTTGAGTAATAATTTTTACTTTGGATGTCCTAAGATGACATGAAAAATTATTTTTATTTCCATATAAGGGATTTATTATATTCATATTATAGTGCTATAATTATAAAATGTGTTATGGTATAGGGTGGGAGGGAGTGAAGCTCACCAAGAATTTTCTTAATGGAATAAAATTGATTCCATGATTAGATGATCCTTTTGATACTCAACTGGTTGAGGTTAGAGAAGGAATTATTTATTTAATTATAAATATTAACACCTTATATATTCAATCATGATTTAAAAACAAATTTTCATTTTCTATCCATCATCAAGAAGAATTCAAACATGAAGTTCATTTTTCATCTTCGGTTCCTTTGGTTTGTATTATCATTAATTATAATGGTTATGTGGTTCGACATGGTGGGGGTTAGGTGAGAAATGTGTGATAGATTAAATATGTCGATTCATGGAGGGTATTTTAAGAGTCTATCAAAAAAAAATTCAATGTGGGTGTTCTATAATCATCCATGGAACATCATAAATAGGATAAAATGATTTCTTAGGTTGTAATGCCTCTTTCTTTTAGTTACATTGAATAATTCTCCCATGTGGGTAGAAGATCTACAGGAAGCCCTTTCTTTCCTCCAGGAACAATTATTTTTCAAACACTCTAATAATGGGAAAAATTCCCAAAATTATAATCCCAAAACAAAATATAGTATCCCAGTAGTTTCACATGTTTTTTGAGGTGTAATAATAGAAACCCAAAAAAACATAGACAGTTGCACTCGAATCTGAAGCAAAGCCACAATATAGATTGGGGATAAGCATGTAATTATGATTTCATCATCTTATTTCCAAAATACTATATGTCCACATTCATGTACTTAATGAGTGAAAGGGAAATAAACTTGAAAATCAACCTTGGATGTGATTCCTTATATGTAAATATTTTTTATGATTGTTTTAGAAAAAAATTCCATTCTAGGGAAACTTTTGGAACTTCTATTCCAGATCATTCATGAAATTCATTGGTTTTGAATCCCACCACAATTCCAAAATAATATTATCATTTGTATTATAAGTTTTGGTTCAATATTACAACCAAATCTATTTGTTCAACAAAAGAACCATCTTCTTCTCCCTTTCATATCACAGGTAGCTAATACCATGCATGTAATGTCATGGGTTTCTTTTTGATTATTTGGGTCCCGATGATAGAAGTTTAACATCAAGATATCCTCAATGACACATTCTTCAAGAATAGATATTTTTTAGTTCAACATAGAGACACTTTGAGTAGGATTATCTTGATCGCCGGAAGTGGAAACATGGGGGAGGTGATGGGGTTTGGTGTTTGATGAACGAGGAGTCATTTTCTAGTTGGGGAGAGTAAAAATTATTGGTGGTGTCAATTGATTTATTATTATCCATGTGATCATAAGGGATATCCTAATTTCCTAACATAGGGTTGGTAACATGAAAATTGGGTATTTTGGGGTTGTGAATTTTATATTCACTTTTATTTTGTTAATTAAAATCATTTTTTATTTTAATTTTATACTTGAGTATAGTTAGGCATTAAACCACCCTTTTTATCATTCCTAACAATGTGTCCCAGTAGAACCACCCTTCTTTACCCAATTTCATAGTTTTATTTTTTGATAGGTGCATGCACCACTTTTGTAAACAGATCAATTTGGCGAGATCTCTTCCAAATTGAGGGTTTTAATTTACCCAATAAATAGATAAAATTAGATGGGAATATAGTTTTCCCCCATTCTGGGTGTGATTTGAGGTCTCTCTGAAGGAGAATTCAATCTACGGCTTGATGTTCTCTCTTATTGAATATAAGATCTAGGATCTGTTAGGGGGGTCATGGTAGGAAGATTCTTCTCCCACAGTTGGTGGTTCTCCCTAATGCCAGGGGATATCACACAGTATCTCTCTCTCCGTCTACTATAATATTGAAAGTGGGCGGTCTCCATGGTGTGCAATTTCTAGTACACACATGATTTGGATAGAAATAGTGGATATTGGACCATGTCGATTCATATTGATGGGCCACGATGGAAAATACAGGATAGTTGCTGGCATCCAGGAGAATGGTGATGCTAGGACCCATCAGCAACAACTTCAAACTGTGTCTAGCATGAAGGATCATAAACATGTAAGATAGTGCCCTCGTACGAGGGATTTGGTCTGGTGTTCATGGTAATATTGGGTTTTCAGATTCTTATAGGTTCTGTTTTTTTTTTTTTTGTAGTGTGCGTAAATGTCTATTTCTATAGTATTCATCTCATTGTAATCTACTGTATATTTTATAATGAAAACTCGTGATGATCTTTCCTCATATATGTAGGTTATTGGCTAAATCACATGAACCCGTAGATGTCTATTTTTATAGTCTTTATCTCATTTTCTTGATATGTATTATTAAATGATCTTGCCTCATATATGTCATTTATCTCATTCCATATTTATCAGTTTTTTTTAGTAAACTGTAAATAAACACCATTATATCATTTCTTATTTTAACGAACCAAAACACGATATATTTTCAATTCTATTGTATGGAGACCGCCTCTCATATAGTGGTTCTCTACGCACCAATGTTCTATTAAAGCCTAATTTGGATAAAAAACTTCTTCAATAAAATTTGAACATGATTGATCTTATATTTCAAATTTATTGTTATTGGATTTTTCATATTATATAATGATTTGATTGGTTAATTTATCTTGGTTGTCTACTCTCTTGGGTAGTAATTTTGTATATTTATGGTTGTTTTGTACCTTATCATTTCCCAGTTTGAATTTCTTGTATGATACTCAAAGACGCTTAAGGTTAGTTTCTACCTATTTTTGTCAATGGATTTGGGGTTACAATATGTTCTATGTATGGTTTGACTATCATTGAGAGCTGATTATCAGTACGGTGTTGGAATGATCTTGTGCCTCTAGTGTCTACCTTTTTCTAGGACGATGAGATTTTTTTAGATCTATTTTGTTCCTCTACATCTTCTAGGACTATTTTCCCTAGGTATGGTCCTTTTGAGAGATTAGTTTTTGGGATTGGGTTGCTTGTGTGTTCAATTCTCCTTTTTGTCGCTTGTATGACAACCAAGATTCACTGTTTTCTATTCGAACCATCTTATTAGCTATGTTTCAGTCTCATAGTGTTAGAAAAATTGTACCATTAGTATGTATAGAATAGTATGTGTGTCCCTTTAGTGGAGTTTCCCCTAGTTTTCTAGATGGCTCGTAGCCTTTGTTCTCATTCCATAGAGTCATCCTATGATGTTGGGACTGATTTCATGTGTCCTTTATGTTTCAATTTTTTAAGGATACCTTTTTTTGAATTTTTTTCGATGGTGGTCTCCTGGGTTGGACAATAAGAATGCTTCATTTAAAGAAATTATAGTACCTTGTGTTGAGAGCCTTCCAATTAGTGATTTCAGGTGGCACATCACGGTCTTAAAGCCATCAGTGATTGGTGCTTTGGTCCTCTTATGTTTTTATGGGTTCATGTGGAGACTGCTTTTAGTTTCTTCCTTTAATATGATTGTTATCAATATCTTTATTTAACTTTTCTATTTTATTTATGCTTCTCATTATATGATTTCACTCTTTTGAAATGAGATACATTCTATGTGAATTCTATATGTATTTTTGGACATTTTTTTCTTGATAATCGATATTTCAATATTTTTCTGTTGTTATGAAGGCACTGGTGAATAGTTACAAGGACCTATATTAGAATATGAGTTTCTGGTGCTGTTTTCCACTATGTAATCATCTCATATTTTGATTAAGGTATGTGCATGCATGACCATTATTAGGTAGTTATTTACAATTGTTTAACTCTAATAATGTTCAAGATTTGTTTAATATATCAATAATTTTGTAAACATTTTTCATATTTATACATGTTAGGGGGACCATTTGGGTCATACCTGATATGTGTTTCCTATTTTGTATGTGATACCCAAATAATTATGGTAGGTGGTGAATAATCATCACGAGGTATGTTTTTAGTTTTAAGGTAGAGTTTTGTTTCAAAATAAATTGTTATGAATTTTAATATCCATGGTGGATATTAGTGAATTTTATATTCAATTTTATATGTTAATTAAATAGAAAATTTTTAATATGATGGTTGAGTTCAGTTAGGTGTTGAACCGCCCTTTTAATCTCTTTCGACCACATGTCCCACTATAATTGCACCCTTTTCACACAATTTATCCATTAGATTCTTTGATATGTATATGCTACAACTCAGTGAAAAAATCCCATTGGAGGAAGCTCTTTCAAATTTAGGGTTTTGGATTTCAATAGAGAGAGATGGGAGTAGAGAGGATTTTAGAATACCACCATTCTGGGTGCGATTTGGGGTATCTGAGAGGGAGGAGCGAAGAAGAATCTTGATGTGTCACATTTATCACCATTATATATCACTCTATCTCACTGCCTATTCTTATCAAGGCAGCAGGTAGTCCCCTCAGTATTCTGATTCTGGTACACACAATATTTTGACAACAACAACGGTTCTTGGACCACGTCGACTCATAGGGATGGGCCGTATTGGAGATCTGGGGCAAATGTGGGATACCATGAGGGTGATGATGCTCAAAATCATCAGCGATAACATTAAACTATATCTAGAATGAACGATCTACAACACATATGATCCGGACCATTTAAGGGGTATTATGTCTGTTATTATTAGTATTGATGGTTTGTTTTTATTCTTATAGGTGATGGTTTTTTGATGTTTTAGCATGCATAGATATCATTTCTGTAGTCCTTATCGCTTTTTAGTCAGATTTATTTTGAAATGTGAAAACCCTTGATGACCCCTCCCTATGCACATAGGTCATTGGTAGAAGCATGTAAATCATTGGTGTCACATTTACTATTTTCTTTTCAATATTTTATTGATCTCAATTCTTGAATGTCGATGATTCTTAATTTAATTTAAATTTTTTGCATGTTATATATTTTTTTTGAATTTAACTTTTAAAATTAAATATGTTTGGGGAATTGTGTTGCCTAGTTTTTCATCCCTGGTGATGCTTCCTTGTAATTCTAGAAATATATATATGATTTTGGAAATTCCTTTTCTCATTTCGTGATTCTATTTTATTGAATCAGTTATTACAAATTATATCTGCTTTTGTAATGATAATTATTGAAAGAACCGAATAGATGTAAATTCCACTACCAGTATGTTCTCTTGTTGACTACTGATTTATTTATTTGATTTATTCCTTATTATTTAAAAGTAACTCGAACATAATTTCCATTTATCGGTTTGTGGTAATAAATTTTAAATAAACAATGTTTTAGAATTTTGGATTTTATCAAACCAAAACCCCCAATAGATCTCACTCTATAACAGGGGGACTTCCACTCATATCAGGGAGCTACCTGCAACAGGGGTGGACAAGGTGACTATGGTCTATAAAATTAAGTTAGGGGATGTGAATGATATCTTTAGAGTGGATATAAGATGATTTTATTTTAAATACCATGGAAATATTTTCTTTATCAGTCTTTCTTTCAACATCTGTGATGAATGAAATTTTTTGTTTTTTCACTCAGAGCCACATGCCATACGAGTAGATGATGGTACCTCCGACATCTAATTCAGTGGAGGCACTCTGTTTTTCAGCATGTAGTATCCTTCTATATAAAATTATAAAATAAGATGTTTCTCATATTTGAACAGGACCCTTATCAGATGATACTATATAAAATGAAGTATTTTCCTCATGAGAGGTTGTGTCACATCAATTTGAACCCTAATCCACTTTTTAGGTCCCCAATAGACTAGGTCTCAACAAACCCAATCGATAAAACATCACATGTGGATACCAATATTCTAGATCATTTTTTATAGATCATACTAAAAGGGATGTTTTTAAATAAGATCCCCAATGGTTTATTAGTAAAGTCCATACTCAGGCAATCACCTTCATTTTTATGATCATCCTTGATAATAAGGTGATTATCGAATGAATGGGGCCTTCTAAGGGTCACCCATTTCTTATCTTTTTCACTGATTGATTCAATGATCATGTGGCCCCATCATACTTCTCTTATGGCTTGGTGTTCCTCAAGGTTCTACATAGATAGAAACATGTTTGTTATCACATCTATGTTGAATGGAAATTTGATGATGAATTTACCAATTATTAAAAGTGGTATCATCTGCACCAAGAGGGGGTCATCATCAATGTTGTCAGTAATGGGGGATTTTTCTTTCCCCGATAGAGATTGGTTCCACTAATGACTTGTCTATTTTATTTAAATCAAAAACTATAGAGAAAGGGAACTATTACATCCTATGAGAATTCATATGGGGGAGAGGAGTGATGTAGGACCTTTTAGACAACACCTCAGGCAATGATGTTGGGTAGCATAGTAAGAGGGGGAATTAGTAGCTACATAGAGAGAGGGCAGAAGGGAGCCAACTAGTCACTGTCCTGACTAAGAACCCAAAGGAAACTATAATGCCTACAAAACTGTTGGAGCATCATATCTACAAGTATAGATACTTTAGGTTACGACTAGTGCATCTTCATATGAGCACATATGTTTTTTGTTTTCTTCTGATTTATTTAGAATTTATATTTTTTAATGAATTTAATATAAATGTATGTATATATTGAGAATTAATAGTTAAATTTTGATTCCAAAATTATTTTTATAAATCATTGATATAATATATTTTTCTCTTTAAAATTTTTACAATGTATCACTAAAAATTAATATATGAATATTATTACTAAAATTTTAGATATGTATTTTTTCTAATTATTATTTGATTGTTATTATTTAAAAATGTATTATATATATATCTCTCTCTAAAAAACGTAATAATATATTATGAATATACCATTTATGTATTTAATTATATTTTTTAAATAATAAGATTAATAATTTTTAATTGATAAATATTATTATTAAAAATATTAATTGTGTTGTTAAATATATTAAATACCTAAAAATTAAAATATATAAAACTATTTTTATAATTAATATTATAATTAAAAATAAAATGTTGCTACTATAGTGCAACACCAAATCTAGATTTTTGCCAAAGCCTACCACCAAATTTCTATTGGGGATGGCGTACGTTGGAGGTCAATTTCTGACCAAAATGGCATTTTCATGAAAACGACCTTGATTTGAGATGAGTTTACAAGAATCAATTGTATTAATTTGAACAACGATATAAATACTAAAATATAATAACTAAAAAATATTAAAATATTAATTATATATATTACAAACATATTAAAAATATTAAAAAATATTAAATAAATTTGTATAATTTTTAACAATAAATAAATTCAAAAAATGAAAAAATTTCTAAATACTAAAATTAACAAATAAATAATATTAAAAATGAATAAATAAAATTGATTAATTAGAAGAATATTTTTTAGAAAAGTTATTATGTAAAATTTATTATGTGAATTACAAACAAATAAAAATGGATAAAAATGAATAAATAAATAATAATACAATTTCTAATTGTTTATATATGTATTTTATCAATTATATATTAAAATTAAAAATGGTTATTAATTTTTATAATTTTAAATAATAATTAAACAATTTATAATTTAAATAAATATAAAATTATATTGAAATGTATAAAAACTATCAAATTTGACCATATTAAAAAATATAAAATAATATATGTCAAATTTTTTGGCTAAGATGATTGGGAACCATCATGAGGGTGTGGATAAAATGTTTCTACTAGGTCTTATTTCATGTAATCAAGGATCTATCTCACACTAGAGAAGGAAAAGATCAAAGAGATGTACTATGTGATCTTCAATCAATGGAAATCACAGTTCGAGTGGGAAACTACAGATGATGATGGTGACTGTAACCATGATTTTGGAAATGATCCTATTCATGATTTTTATTTTCCTTTATGGTTGAGGACATGCCTATTTGTTTGACCTCATGCATCCTCTTTTTATCTCATTGTCAAAAATATTTATCTAATAATATTTTTTAGGAGTAAGATTCTATATCTGTTGAACATCTAGAGTAATATTGAAGGTGAATAAATTACTGAACACTAAAATAATTGAAAATATAAAACATGAACAAATAATATTAAATCAATAAATAGAAATACATGTAGACACACACACATATATATTAATAGAGAGGATTATAAAAATACATACAAGTACATGTGAACATATACACATACACATAAACATGAATCCACACACACAAATACAAATAGACATACATCTGTACACATACATACACATGCCAATAAATATAAATATAGATACAAAAACAAACATATAAACATACATTGACACATATACATGATGATATAGATATATACAGATACACATTCATACATGTATACACACACACACATATATAATTACATGAATGTGTGCATACATACACACACACACACACACACACACACACACACACATATGTGTACAAACAAAATTATTATAAATGCACACATGAAACATAAAAATGTTTACAAATACATATTCATATTCACATTTCATATATATAAATACAAATACATATACACATACACATACACATACATATATACAAACACATACACATATACATACATACACATGCATGAACATCCACTTACACACAAATATATATACATAAACATATATGAAAACACACACACACACATACACACATAAACACACACACACACACACACACAACTGACACACACAAATACAAAACACAACACAACACAACACATGCATACACATACAAAACATACATACACGCTCAATTATAGATATACACATACATCCGCATATGTAACTCCCAAACCTTGGAATCCCAGAGAACATTAATTATATTATTACATTGTCATGTTTATATAGAATCAAATCCTAAAGGAATGATTAGTTTTATATTTTTAGTAAACTAGATACTTAATCTAAGTTCACATAAAATTTTAAAATAAAAAATATACAATGAATTTTCTTTGAACATGCCATTAATCCACTTATTTTAACCCAAAACATTAAACTCAAAACACACCATAGTATCAATGGAAAAATAATACATATGAATGTGGTGATCACTAATTCTTACTAAGTGTAATCAATTTAGTGTAAGCTATCATAATGAAGCATAAAATATGAAGGAAAATTGTATAACTGAAACATAATCATTTTATAAATAATCTAGAGAGTAATAACAAAGGAATAAATCATGTGATTCTGTATAAAAATTATCAAATATATTTTTCTAGTATAATATTCAAATTTAATATCAATAAATAATATAATAATGATTGAATGCATGATGCTATATTTTTATACTATAAAGATATTTCCTCAAGATAGATACTTTCATGATCTATACTCATGAAAATTTATGTTTGTTTGTTGAAACCCATAGGATTTGTGTGACGATTTGTCCTCCTGAAAATTTAAAACTACCAGGAATCAAACACGACGGGTTTTTTACAAATAGATATCATCTCAGGAGAATTACATATGTATCATGGGGCTATAGTGGGCCCCACACATCACTTACTACATGAAATGCATTCCACATATGAAATGGCTGAATCATAAACATCATAAACATTTGTATTGAGAAACTAGTATAAAAATGTGAATACTTTAACCACAAACAATGGATGGTATAAAAATAGCACATCCACCGTCTAACTGATCATAAATAATTCAATAAAACATGGAAAAAGGTATCATAAGAGATCAACATAGACCAATCATAAGATTCAAAAAAGGATGCTGAGGTAGCAGAAAAATATCTAATTAAATCCATTGAAATTTATTTATAGGAATACCCATATTTATATTGAATTAATATATTCAAAACAGGTCTGTTTATAAAAGAAATTTATTTGAAGGATATTTTAGAATCAGTGTGTCCCATAACACATTGAAAATTATGAGAGAAATTTTAAAAATAAAATTCTAAAACATTAATGTCCTAAATAATAAAAACATAAAACCCATTTCGAAAACATATAGATGAATTAAAATTATTTAGAAAAATTAATCATAAAATCATTTAAAATTATATTTTAGTTAAAGGGCCCCTTTCATTAAACCTTGAAATTTTTACTTATTAAAAAATTTGAAATAACATAATAATAATAATTTTATATCCATCATAATCTGTTTATATAAATATGTAAAATAATATACTGAATATTGACATAGAGAAAATATGTGATAACAAAATATTTAAACATTTAAGGTGTCCCATACAACATTAAACAATTAAATCATTTTCCCGATAAATATTAAAAGTTTACAAAATATTACAAAAAATATATTAAATATATTATAAGTCAACGGGTCTATGAAAACACCTCATAAAATAACGGTGGTGTTTATAACAATAAACAATACCATAGTGAATCGAGATTGAGATAATGTCCCTTATTACTTGCGTAACTTTTGAATCATGCGATCCATGAAAGATAAAATGAAATGGAAATGTATAATATCATGAAATAGTTAAATTCATGATAAAAATTTTTAGTGGTCTGTATGTACACTACATAAGATAAACGAGTGGTCAATTTTGAAATTATATCTAAAATATAAAAAGTGATATGAGATCCCCATACCATTGGTCTAATAGCCTACTGATATGTAATAAACACATGTATGATGGTTTTATAAATATTATAAACTTGTAATAGAGTCATAATAATATTTATGTTATCATATATGATACATTTATGAATATATATTACCTATTCACTAAAAATTTCAATGTTAAAGAAACATTTCTGGTAAAAACCACATTGTTTATTGTACGTCTATAAACTTTTATTCTTGATCCTATTACACAGATAATGATTTAATTATTTATATAATTTCAAAGATGATTTATATATCATATATATTCAGTATATAAACATATATAAAAGCTATATATATTAAATGGAATAAAATTTTCATGGTGATGGCAGGCCGTACGCACGCTAAAATGATGTTTATGTTTTATTAACATATTGAATAGAAGAACATAAATGACTTATATGTATTTATATATATATATTATTACAATAGAATTATTATTTCTTAAATTTCATATTTATTCTTTATATTCATTTTTATAATAATTCTTGAATGTTTAACATGGAGGATGAATCTCATCTCAATATGGTGATGGTAAGTCGTATGTCTATAATAGAGATTATATAATTAACTTAATGGTAAAGTGGTAAGGATTTGTATGGTACATTAATTATAAAGAATAAATTTCCTGTATTATTTATATCCATTATATCCATCATTATACCCATCAAAATAATGTAGTGATGAATCATAGATTACACCATGGTGTGGAGATGGAAAGCCGCACACACGCATGCATGGTGATGTTATTTTTCCGAGGATGGATTGAAGGAATAATATGGTTTTACCACAAACATAATAATATATTATCATATATAGGATACTGAATGTAGTAGTTTATTATGTAAATAAACTAGTAATATAATGAAGAAGACAAAAAAATATGAATGAGTTGGTAAAATAGTTACCTCTTCTTTGATGGACATCCTTTGGATATCCTCTTAATAACACTATCTGAATTTTTTTAGCAGAAAAAGTCCTCAAGAACATATATAATAATTTTTTAATTATAAATGGGTATGGGGTTTTCAAAGTAAAATCCTCAAATTGGATTTATGAAGTGAGGGAGGAGGTTTATTTTTATAATAAAGCTGATGGTTGCTATTTTGAATAGACAAAAATATTAAATTAATATGAATTAATCTTATATTAAAATGGATCCAAAGATATTTATTTTGAAACTATAATGAGGATGGGTCTAAATTACCATAAATTTGTTTTTATTTATGTTTTGGTTACATTATTAAGCTTATCTTTTGGCATTAACCATTAGTTAATCAACTTGACTGTTGTCATGACAACTAGGCTTTTTCACATATTGTGGCCAATATAGTTATTATTAAAATCCATACAAACCAAAAATGGAACATTTATTACATATTAAAACTTTTTAAATTAATGTTTTCTAATTTTATATTTTCATGGATTTTTTATCATTTTATAAAATTTTATTTATCCAAAAGTATCATTTATGTTTATTTTGATACTAAATATTCATTGTGTTTTTAAATATATCCTAACAAAAAGACAACATCAAAACAAAACTTATAATATATTAATAACATGTATATGTTATATATAACATTTTTTTTGATGTTACTGATTGTATAAAATTGCCTTTATTTTGATATTTTTAATATCATTTATTTGATATTTCTAGAAAATAAAAAATTATTACATCATTATTTTTAAAGCCATTAAATAAATTATTTTCTCTATAATGATTAAGAAAATTATCATTATGATCATAATTTTTTTACATTTAAAATGAAAATTTATAGTTTAATTTATCTACAATTAATGTTATATTCTCACCTAGATTGGTAAAGAATGATATATTTAACCATAATAATTATTTTTTAATAATATCAGTCATCCAAAAGAATTAGTAAAATTTAATTGTTTTTACCTTTAATTTTTCAATTTACCCTTAACCGTGATAAATAATAATTTACTAAATTTATTATTCAAAAAATAAAAAAAAAATTCATCCTATTAGACTCTAAATATAAAAATTATTACAACCACGAACTTATATTTTTTTCAAAATCAATTCCCAGATGGGGCTAAATTATGTTTAACACTAATCCAGAAGACGTGGTGAGAAGGCGTGTAAAAGAGTCTTTTGAGAATTTTAAAAAGTTATTATATCTAATTTGAATATAAAAACTATTCCAATGAATTAAATTGGATTAATATATGTATTATTTATCTATTGTTACTTTCAAACAATTCTAATATATAATTTATCATAAAAAATTATGAAAATCTAGTATTTAACTAAAATGTTATATTTTTCACTATTCATCAAAAATTAAACTTCCCAGAAATTTAAAAAAATGGACCCTAAGATAATTTCAATATTCCAAATTCCAAAATGATGTTTTTTTCATAAATATTTTTATATATTCCAAAAATTATATTTAAAATTGGATCATCATTATAAGGACGTAAACTTCAAATTTTAAAAAGTATAATGTTTTTATGCATGACATATGATTTGTTTATATATAAGAATCAAGGAAACACACATGTTGAATGTTAAAATTATATGTAATATAAATAAATTTTAGAAATCTGTTATTACTATTAAAAATTACTATTTAAATAACTATTTTTGTGGAACATTGTAATCTTGAACTCGGTGTTTCATGAAAAATAAGCTATCAAAGTGAATAACTTTATAAAGGTACAAACCATAAAATATTAAGGTGTCAAACTCTACCATCTTTCAAAAAATTTCATCCTTGAATTTTTTTATTTCGGGTTAGGTAACTAAGGCTTGAAAATTCAAAATACATTTATTAAAGTCCCTCCTTGGAACATGGGTTGATAAAACATCGACAACAAAATAAAGAAAGAGAAGTAAGAAGGTCATCAAAAATAACATATTATTGGGTTCCATGATGGAAATTAGGGACATTAAAGAGAAAAATAACCATCATGTTGTTATAGAGAGTTATATATACCGTGATAAAGAGAATGTTAAAATCCTAAAGCTATAAATTTCTGATGATCTAAGTGACTATTTATTTCATTTAAAAAGATGGAAATATGAAAAATTTACTGGTTTAAAGAACTATATCCCTAAATTGGGAGAATTAATTTACCTATAAAACATAAGGAAACATACTTTCTTGAAAAATATAGTTTCATCATTTAGTTGTTCTTCGATATATTTTCACTACATATTTAAAAATTAGAGATGGAAGATCATGATGAATTTTTATTCCTAAAGAACATATGATGAATCATAATTTCTATAAGTATTTACATCATCCTATAAATGATTACAAAAAAAATAATGTTAGTACATAGTATCTAGTAAATTATAATTTAACCATAAACAATAATATTCACTGTTTAACATAATCTATTCCAAAAAATATTTAACTTAAGCCTCATTTAGAATACATTTTTAAAAAATCAAAGTCAAAATATTTAGTAAAAGGATAAAAAAATTTCTAAACCTAGATTCCTAAACCAACTCTTAATTTCAAATAGAAAATACGTGAATACCTTGATCTACTTAAAACCATAAGAAAAACATTACTTCATTATGATTCTTAAAGAATAAGTACAATAATATATTCATTATATATTACATCATTCCTATAACTAATACAACATGGATTAAATACATAAATGACATAATTTTTTGATTCCTAAACTAATAATATTAATCATTCCACATTTTCTGTTATCGTAGCATAATCTTGACCATGAACCATCCATCACTTTTAGGGTATATTTATTTGACGCATGAGACATTGATTTTTATGATGTCTCATATATTTATAGTTGAAGCATTTTACATTATAAAAATTTTTCTAGTCCTTGAAATAATATTCATGGCCTCTATTCACTCTACACTTGTAACAAACTACAATTCCTTTTAAGCATGTAACATGGTGATTATTTCCACAATTATTACATGGGGGAAAATACTTCGTTTCCTTATTCCCTTTATCCATTTTTTCTTGTTTTCATTTTATTCTCATGATTCCATCAAAATCCATAATACCTAGGGTACTCATTAGTTATCCCATTATCAAATGATACAATTTATTCATTATTTGAGAATTATTTGGAGACTATTTAACTTTAATATATTGGATTAAGACCATGCAAGATATAACCATTCATCATCTCAGTTCACATGCATCAGTTATGTTCACATTATTTCTACTAGGGGCCTTTACAAAAGGAAGAAATACATTTGGGTAGATCATTTAATAATGTATGATAAAATAATATCAAAATATTTATCATAAATTAAAATATTTATGTGTATCTAGTCTCATAATCATAAAAATAGTTTCTTTGGATACTTATTTACTTTTAAATCAATCATAATGTTTTTTTTGTAGAAAATGTAAATTATCCTAAACTTATCCCTCACAAGTGTCAATCGAGGTGTGATGAAAGGCCAGTTTTCATGTATCATGTTTTGATGAGTCATGCATAATGCACCATGTCAGAGTTATTACTCCATGGTAATTCTATTTTATAACCACAACCACATGTAATATCTAGAAAAGAATGTATTGATAGGAAGACCCACATAATATCTACCTTATCAAAATTCATATATTTTATTCTATACATATCATCAAATTCTATATTTGGGTTATAATTCATAATCAATGTTTTCTAAATATGATTTCCATGTATAGTACTGAACTTTTTTTGATTCCAACTATAGTTCCCCGAACCTAGATTCCTGGATTCTATGAATTAATTTTTTACATTTTTATGATTACAAGGAATTATGTCAAAAAGTACTGATCCATTTAATTGTCTTTGTATACTAGATACACACATGAAATTTACATCAGATTTTAAAAAAGTGAAATTCAAATAAATTTTCCATCCATCATGACATTAATCCCTTTAGTTTAACCATGTGTATAAATATAAAAAAATTGTATCTTTGGGAAAATAAAACATAATAATAGAGTGAGATCTAATGCTTAATAAGGGTAAATAATTCAGATGAAGCTATCAAAATATTCATAAACATTTAAATAAATGTGTATACCTAAAACATAATCTTTTTAAACATAATATTGATCATAATATGGATTGAATTGATCAAATAATCTCATATATTCATTTACATAGATATTTTACTAGTCTAATAATCTCATGTAATATCAATACACAATCTCATAATGATGGAATGCATGATGTTATAAATTATAACTATAATGATCTATCCTCAAGATAGTATCATTCAGTATCTATCCTTAAGATAATTTATGTTTGTGGGTAGAATGTCGTCTGATTTGTGTCAAGATATATCCTACTGATAATTTAAATCTTTTGGGATACAAACATGAAGAGTTTGTAACTAATTTATATTGTCTCAGGAGACCTACTGATATATTTTGGGGCTTTAGCTGGCACCTCCAATCACTTATTATAATTTATTCCTCAGATAAAATGGTGAAACAGAAACATTGTAAATATTCATATATTGATATTGTCTTAAAAAAAGTATATACATCAACCATAAACCATGAATGGTGTAAAAATAGAATATCCATTGCTAAACTGACCACAAACCCTTCAATAAAATATGGTAGTAGTTATCATATGTTATCAACATCAATCAATCATAAGATCTAACCGAGGATGTTGACATAGATGAAAAATACTATAATAAATCCTAATAAATTTCTTAATGGAATACCCCTTTTTTACTTTGATACCATTTATCTAAAAGTAGTACATTAATAAAAGTACATTTTTTAAAATATATATTTTTTAATCAATGTATCTCATACCACATTGAAAATTTTGATAGAAATATTAAAATTGAAATTTTAAAACATTCACATACTTATAAATTAATTGGTGAAACCGATTTTTAAAACATAGACATGAATGATAAAGATTTAGAAGGATATATATTATATGCAATTAAAACCATGTTTTAGTTAAAGATTCAATTACATAAAATATAAAATGTATACATTAATAAATAAACTGAATCATATTTAAAATGGATATAAAATTTCCATTGTAATCATTTTATATAATAATGTAAAATAATATTAGGAATATTTTCGTGGAGAAAAGATGTGACAATTAAATCATTAGGAATTTATGGTGTCCCAAACTGCATTGAACATTTAAATCATAAGATCCATGATGAATAAAATTTAATAATATGTGATAATAATTATATTAATTACAGGATATGTCAAAAAGTCTATAAAAAACCTAATTAAATAAGGATGTTGTTTATTATATCAAACTATGACTCAATGAAATGGGATTGAGAAGAAGTCCCTTACTACCTGAGTAACTCCTGAATCATGAGATTCATGAAAGTATAAAATCAATTGAATAGAAACAAAAATCCCAAAATAAATAAAATTCATAATATAAAATTTCATAGGTCAGTTCATACACAACATATGATAAATAAGAGTATAATCCGAGAAATGTCTCATAAATATAAAAACTGAGATGAAATCACCTTACCTTGGGTATGATACCATCTTATGTTTCCATAACTCCTGCATTGTGGTTTTAAAAAATTTATCAACTTTTAGAAAACATAATAATATTATTGATATCCTATATAATACATTTAGTACTTTATATAACCCTTTTATTAATAATTTCAAGGATTTAACAACGTTTTGGTTAATAAATACTATGATTATCATAAGTATTTTGACATGTTACTCTAGAGACTATTAAATGGAAAATAATTTAATTACTCGATATAATTTCAATCATTATTTATATATCATATATATTAAGTATATAAAAACATATAAAATATCTATATATGAAATAGAATAATCATTTCATGGAAACAGTTGGTTTTACGTATGCATAAACACTATTTCTATTTTCTTATCATATTGTATAGAATACGTTAAATGAAATATACATTCATATATATTATTAGAATATAATTATTATTAATTTTATTTCATATTTATTCATTATATTATTTTTTATAATAATTATATATTGGTTAATGTGGAAGACGAATCTCATCACGTTGTGGAGACAGTAAGCTGTACATATGCAAGATTGACATTATTATTCCATTAATTATTAAGTGGTAAGTAATTTGATGTTGTATTAATTATATTGAAGAAATATCATGCCATATTTATTATTTATATCCATTATATCCATCAATATACACATCCAAAAAAAAATAGTGATGGAATAGTAGATTACACTATTCCATGGAGACGGTATGACGTATGTACGCATGCTTGGTGAAATTGATTACTGTATGATGGATATAAGAAGGAATGTGGTTTTCCAATAATAAAAATACAATATCACCATATATATTATAATATATTTATTACTTTAGTATGGTAACAACATAGGAGGAGGAAGTAGATGAAGAAGAAAACTTGGATGAGTTGGTAAAACAATTACCTCTTCTTCAGTGTTATTCTTGTGGATCTCCTCATAGGAACATTAGGGGAAGTCTTTTATTTTAAGAAAATGAACTCCATTACTAAAATAATAATTTATGGAGGAGAACTAGAAGGGATTTTTTGATCTTGGAGGCTCATTGTAGTGTGATTTAGTGAGGGAGGAGGATTCATTTTATATGATATGTGAGGGGCATTTTTTGGAATCTAATAAAATATTATATTTATTTAATTTTTTTAGGTTAAAATTGGATCCAAAGAGAGTTATTTAGAATATATTATGAGTATGGGAATAAATAATCCTATCCATTTTTTAGACAAGTTTATGTCACATTATTAACATTATAATTTGGCTTTAACCATTTGATAAACCGTTTATCTATTAGCGTGAAAACTTGTCTTTTTACTCTTTATGGTTAATATAATTACCAAAAAATTACAAACTAAATCCAATAGAAAATGGATGAAAATCTATACTTATTAAATTCATTTGGATAAATTTTATTTTTATATTAATTTTATATCATTTAATACTTTTTTATTTATTTTAAATTATCATTCTTCTAAATTTTTATATAATTCATTCTTGGTATTTTTGAAAACGTACTAACAACATGATAAAATAAACAAATACATATGATATATCTCTATAATGTTTATGTTATCTATAAATTTTTTAGATTTCATTAATTATTTAAAATAATATATATTTTATTATTTTTAATATCATTTATTTGAAATTTCCAGTAATTAATCAATTAGTACATCATTATTATAAAAGACTATAATTAAATATATTTTTCTAAAAAAATTAAAATAATTTATCTTGTTGAAGATAATATTATTATCTTGAAAATTAAAATTTCTAGTATATTTTATCTTATATAAAACCATATATTAAAAATGATTATTTTTTAAAATTATGAGAATGATATTTTTATCCTAAATATATAGAGATAGGGGGAACCCAGTCCTAAAAATTTAATATGAAAAATAAAACAACAAAACATGTTTAGGAGTTAAAAGGGGGTTTACAAATATGAGAGTGAACAATTCCTCACAATTCATCCATCACCAGATATGTGCAATAGTAAGGATCCCTAAAGGACAAAATTAAACTTTCTCCAAGGACTACCTTCTTTGAAAAGGAATATTACACCAAGTTGGCCTCTCTAGATTCATATGAAACAAGCATGTTATGTTAATTAACATGATTTCTAAAAGACAACAAATGATGAAGAATAATCCATGGGACATTCTAGGTTCAATTATTCAATGATGTGTCTACGTATTCAGAATCAAATTGAATACACAAGTCATACAACACATGATAAATTGAATGTTTAATTGAATAAACAATTTCCCATATTCATCCTCATATGCTGTCCCAATTAAAATATAATGATAAAATAAAACATTAAAAAAACCACGATGGGTTATAGAGAGACATCAACAACCTGATGGACCTTTATTTCTTGAGTTAGTTCCATCAACATTATCATTGATACGCAGTATAATGGGAGGTAACCATCTCACAAATTTGAGGACCAAGGGTTGCTTCATCCTACTTGCAACTCTAAAAATCCTATGAATTTTCAAATCACTGATTTCATTGTGCATTGATCCGACATAAATGTTATAAATGACATGAAGATCAGTATGAATTACCAATTTTGCAACATGTAATGAGGAGACCTTCTCTTCAACCAACATCACTTTTCATTCCCTCCATATGGAGTCAAGAATAGAAGTCGTAACTGCTAGCAACAAGTTCTGTTCCTGCATGCTCTTTCCAATATTATAGTGGAATGACAGATTATTAGTGAGAGACCCCATATGTTTTTTTTCAAGATCAAAACCCTTCCCTGTATATTTCAAAAGTGTTCCTACATATTAACACTCAATGAAAATATGTTGAATGCTATCTTCTGCACCAAGACAATGTGGGTAAACCGAGGCAATGCGCTGACCATATTTACTTAGTTGATCCTATGTGGGAGATTTTATTTATATATTTTCTATATGAGAATGAATTTTTTAGGTTGAAGAAAATTTATCATGAATGAATCATGAAATAATAGTATTCGGGTTGAATTACCTATCTTGGTCTTGTAATATTCCTTGATAGTAAATTGCCAATTTCTTCTAGGCCTATACACCATTGTGTCAACATCCATTAAGTTATGATTTATAATATCCATGAAAACATGTAGGGGAATATATTCATATGTGATATATTGAGTCATAAATTAAGAGATATTCAGTTGGCTCCTATTAGAAGAGAAATCCAGCCTGCTCCTAAGGGGGTGATTGAGATATCAAGTGTAACAGTAGTTAATATTATAGTTAAAATAATCCAACCATTTGGTGGTCAGTATAATTTCATGGAAGGATCACTTAATATATGACCATACTGAGGACCCATGATTATGGTGGAATCCATCAATAAACCTATCCTTGATCTTCAAGATGAGAAATGAATGGAGGGTTCATCAATTTTTATCATGTTCTATGTAAATTTTCCAATCAAATCGTCATTGAAAACCTTCATATATTTGATACCAATCCCTATTATTTCAATGGGTTTAAAAAAATCATTCATTAAAATGATGACCAATTTCTTATCATGTATATTGTTAGTCCAAATAATGATCATAATCAGGCCTTGTAGGTCCCTAATGATCCTTATTGGACACATTTAAATGAGGAAGTAATGAATATATATTGATGTAATGATAGAATTAATGGGAGAAAATAAATAGGGTTGAGATATTCAATTTCATTTCAATTTGGCTAGTTGGATGATGATACTTATTCTTTTGACGAATTGGGTCTTCTCGTTTCCCAAAAAATTTGGTAAAACAAGGTAGATAAAAAGAAGGGAAACCTTTATCACTCTAAGTTTCTTTTCCACCTTCTTTAATTTACATATAATAAATACTTCACCAATGATAATAATGGATTTTCCCCATATTATGGATTGTCTTGAAAAATCATCATTGTAAAAAAAGAGAATGAATATTGGAAATTTTTATCTTTGAAGCTTATCCAAAGAGAAGGATATAATCTGCATCGAGTATGTTAGAGGGAGTAAAGATATTACTCCAATTTTAAATCTCATTAATTAGGCCATCCTAATCACGATCATTAATACACCCACACATGTAGTCCTTGGTAATCAATAAAGGAATCCAAGAGAGTGGATCTTCTTTCATAGCTCCTTTTGTATGTGGGAATTAACCCTTTGGGATACCATTTATTAGAATGAGAATATGAGAAGAAAAAAGGAAGAAACTTATTAATCTAACAATGGTGTATGAAAATCCATATATACTAAGGATAATAAGCCGAAAATTATATTTGAGTGAGTTATATACTTTATAAATTTAAATCATTAGTGAATGGTTCCACCCTTCACTTTCATCTTCATAATGTTTACACACTCTGATGAAGTAAATAAGTAATTCAAAATGCATCTTCTAGGGATGAAACCCTAAAGATTTGGATTGATGTGGTCCTTAATAATTATCCCTAGTATGGACAAAAAAATTTTGTTGATGATTTTATGAATTTTTTTCCCATGTCCACTGGTCTAATGTTCCTAATGTTAATCACAATTTAATTCTTGGGAATCAGGGAAATAAAAGTTCAACTGATACCGTTGGGTACAAAATATTCTCAAACAAATCCTTCACATCCTTAACAACATCTTCCTGGATGATATCCAAGTAAAACATGAAAAACTGTTTTAGTGAATTTAATGGTACTAGTTACACTTTTCATATTAAGGTAGATAATGATTTTAATGATTTCATTTGTTTCAAGTGTTTTGACAAGATCTTGATTTTTCCTCTCATCAAGGTAGGGAGGAATAATTTTAATCATCTTTGAGGTGCTGTCCAACCCATCATTTGAGTAATATCTACTAAAATAATCAAACACTGCTAAAAAACGTCATTTTTAGTAGTTTATAATTTCCCATTAATACTAACAACGTGATTATCTTTGTTGGATCATTTCACCCTATGAAGCATATGAAAAATATTTGAGTTCTTATCAGATCACTAAAACTATTTCTCATTCATGTTACCCATATACAACTTTTCCTTGAGGATTATAAGATCACCAAGCATTTTTTGAGTTTTTTCTTCCTCTATATATGTCATGTCTTTATTTTGATCCCTATATTGTATATTTGAAGTATGTTTTTTATCACTCAAATTATTAATATCCAACATTGATAAATATTTTTTCTCTACTCCCATTGGGGAATTTGGTATGCTTTAGCTTCTTAAGAAGTCTCTGATGTGGGATTCTAGTTTTCACCAGCTTTCATGCCTTAAAAATTACATCATTGCATCCATAAATGGTAACCCAAGGATTATTAAAATGTAAAGGTTGATGGGTTGACCTTCATATAGTGAATACATCCATGAAAATGGGATTAGGAACAAAATGATTTTTGGGAAGAGTGTGTCCGGATAGTCTAGTGAAAACACTTCATTCATCATTTTTACAAAACATATATCATTTTTTCTTCTTTGCATTCTATTCCAAGTGAAACTAATCCATGAGAAATTAACACCATCATTGGTAACATCATTAAAGATAAATATAACAACGAAATATATGAATTTTATCTTTGCTAATATATTAATGTTGGATCCAGTATTTTCATCAGGTGCAAGAATAGTATTGAAGTCACCCATCACCACCAACATTGAGATAATGTACCTAAACATATCCTAAATATCCTTATAAATATCTCTTTTCGCAGTGTAGTTTTTCAAGTAACATACATAGGATAAATTAATGGTATTCCTAGAGGTGTTGAAAGTGACAGAAAGAATTTTAATTTTCAGATTACATTTGAAAATTTTGATACTTTCATGCATGAGAATCCAAAAGAAAACCGTGCTAATATTGAGATAATCTTGAGAGACAAAGTGTTTTCCCATGGAGAAGCACTTGAAATATGTTCATTTTTGCAAAATCATCTTAGGTTCTAAAATTCCAATAATAATTGGTTTGTTAGCCAGAATGAATTGACAAAGGGTTTTTGTAACATCCCAGATCCGAGTGCCACCCAAAGTTTATCCTAACCTAGTTGGTCACATGACTACAAGAAAAGTTCCCTAAAATCCAAAAGGCTGATGACTAGAATTAAGGGCCAATGTGAAATAAGGGAGAAACCATTTCCTCATTGGAAAAGTATACACAGTGGACACAATTTGTAAATAATAGCAGATTAAAATAATTTCAAGGAAGAATATACAACAGAAGACTGAATGGAAAATCCAACAGAAGCCACAATATATATATATGATGCATGGAATATGTATCAAATAAAATATCCAAACAATTCAAAAAACTGGAAATCAATACAAAAACCAATGTACAAAAGAAACAACTAAAATATAACTAATCTTAAGCCTCATCTTGATCCCATGCTCTCCATCCCAAACAATAATCATGTACCTGATGAAGAAGGGTGGTTGACCTTATCTATACATTCAATCATATAATTGGATGGGTGAAAAAGCATGACCCAAATTGTGTGTGAGAAGAATCCCAGTAGGAAAAAATTGAATGATATGTTCCTAACTGTCAATGAATATATATAATAGGTAATATGCAGAAATGACGTAATAAACAAGGAGGTACTAAAAAGTAAACAATCCTACAATTTTCTATTAATTTCATTTCACATTTAATTCATCTATTGAATCATGTAACACTGGGATCTAATCTATGATATGTATCCCATGTGTAAGATAACTAGAACAGTTGTATCATAAGATCATCTAACAATAAAGTAAGATTGAATCCAATCTTCTTTCATGGATTGGTAGACATAGTAAAATCATTCTTTTATTCATACAAAACCCTTTAGAAGTACTTAGAGTCAATCCCCTGTGGTTGAACCTATCAACAAATTATTAAATAACAACTCTCTGGGAATCTCTCACGGTCTATCCACTTTGGTACAACATGCTATCGATTCATTAAAATAATGACCGTCTGGGAAAGCTCTCACTGTCTAACGCCTTTGGTCTAACATAGAAAAAATCAATTATAAATAACCACTAGGAAAGATCCCATTATGTGAACCACTGTGTCTAACATTCATTTAATCAAATATAAACAACCACCTAGATAGATCTCACAGTCTATCCCTTTTGGGAAGCTTCCACAGTCCAATCCCCCTTAGTTAAACATTAACAATAAATATCACATGCATTTCATATAATTAATGACTCCATCCTAACTATACAAGTCATGGAAAACATAGAAATCCTAATAGTCATTCTATAAAAATTAGCCATATACAATCAATCAAGGGTACAAAAATCATAGTGTATCCATTTACAAGCTATCTATCCTTATGAATAAGAAATAACCCTTTTGTATTCAATGAAACCATAGTAGGAAGTAAACAATATTTAATTCCAAATCACTAAATACCCAAAATGTGGGTATGAAGCACTTATAGCATATATAATCCAAGCACTAACAATGAAATGAAAAAGACGCCTACCACAATGCTAGAAAATTGATATACATGAATGCTGATCCTTTAATTATCCTAAATTGATGTACATCTACAAAAAGATGAAAAATTATCTACCCTTGATAACTCAAGAGAGATAAGGAGTTCGGAAAAAAGGATATATGGTTTTGAGAACTCATCGTTGGGATACCAATTTACCACACAGTCTCTCAATCAGTGTTTGAATGGGGAATTGGGAGATCAATCTTTGTCTATTATTCTAGAGAACTCTTGTATGATGAATATGAAGAAGAAGATGTTTCTGAATATAAGATGTGACCCCCTTCCAATTTATCAAATGAAAATAACACTACATGGAAAGTTCTTTAAATCTACATGATGTGTAGTAGCCTTAACTGGACAATAACTTAAGCGGTGTGTGAGGTCACCACACAACAATGTACTCGACCGTTACAGAGCCATTGCATGGATGTATGTGGCAACTGGGTACATGAAGTGTACATGGAAGAACACGATGTGTACTCAAGAAAACATATTTTTTTCTTATTCCTCAAAAACGTCCCGTAATCAAGATCTATTCCATGAATAATGTTATGGGTTCTTAAATATTTCCCACTATAAAGCAATTTGTCCCTGAATTTCCCTTACAAGGGTGGTGAAGAAGAATTTGCCAAAAAACTCCAGCCACTACGATCATACATTCACCTCCATCTTCCAAGTCGCATCCTGCACTCACTCATGCTCCTATAGAATTCATATCAGATGAACTGACCATCTGTGGAAAACCATCATGTTTTGATCCACAATATGAATAAGGTTCTCCTCGAAGGACGCACCCACCTAGATCTCAATCTCACTAGGTTGAAAAAAGTGAGATAATTTTGGAATGTGACATCATAGATGAGAAATATAAAAGTGGTCATGCATCGACCGATACCTCTGAGGTAACTACAACCTATAAGAAACCAGATAAACACTCTACAAAACCTCAAACAGTGCGACAAACCTTGGTGAAATCTTCCCCTATATCCTAATCCTCCTATGACCCAACCTTGGTGTGACATGTTGGAAGACCCGATTTATGACCGTGAACTCCAGTGGCCATCTCCATCAATCATCATACTATTTATTATAAGATTTTATAGTGGCCATCCTATTTCTAAATCAGATCCACCTGATCACTAGTCTCATGGACGTGATGAGATACCAACATAGCTACCACTCCTATCTTCAAAAAACATTTGGGTGATAGGCATGACCTACCTTACAAAGCCTCATAAGGTGCCATCAGATGCATTTCCAAAAAACTACTATTGTAGGAAAACACCACCAAGGTTATGTGTCACACCTAAGATCCCCTGAAAATAAGATTTCCTGCTCAAAGAATGTCCTCCAAAAACAAAATCATGCACTTGTACTAGCCATCTGTCTAGGGATGATAAGATGTACAGAGAAGAACCCATGTACCCAAATACAATTATAATCCCTTCCATACATGAGAATTAAACCAATAATCACTGTATTAAATGATTGAGTGTGAAATCCCACTTAAACATCCAATCTATTGGATGTATAAATTACCATGAGAATAAAAAGTAATGTTTTCCTTGATCGGTAGGAAATGTGAATCCTTCATGAGTATGTCAGCAACAACCCAAACTTCATCATTTCATTTAGGCGAAAATGGTAATATAGTCACAAAGTCCATCACAACATCATTCCAATTCCACTCAAGAATGTGTCACGACTGTGAAAACCCTTCTAGTCGCTAATGCTCTACATTCACCTTCTGAAAGGTGGACCATATCATTACAAAACTAACAAAAACGCAATTCAATCCTAGCCTCAAATACTGATAATGTAAATCGTGATACATCTTGGTGACACTAGGATTAACTACCCATACTCAGGCATGTAAATATCAGATTAAATCCTCACATATGTATACAGACTCCCATATGCATAAATGAAAATGAAAAACCTCAACCTCACCCAGAGTCCACATAGGAGTAGGGTCATCACCTCACACACTGTCCCATACGAGTTTGCCTTTGGAATATAATAGATTTTTCATTCAAACTCAATTTAGAACAGTATAGGTAACATCTATAGGACAAGGAAACATCATCCCATTTTTTTAACCTCTTTATTCATCTTAGAAAATAGATCCACAAGCTTCCACTCACTACTGGACTCCTGAACTGCATGCATCTAAGTCCTTATTCTCAATGCATCAACCACTATGTTGCCTTTACCAGTCTTGTAGGCATGCTCAATGTTAAAAGACAGAAGGTACTCAAACCAAATTCACTGTATCAAATTAAGATCTCATTGAGTAATGATATTCTTGAGGCTTTTGGGGTCAGTGTATACCACAAAATTCTCTACCAAAAGATAATGCCTCCTAAAGTGAAAAGCATGAACAAACCATAGCCAACTCGATATTGTGCATCGGGTAACTCCTCTCATGTGGCCTCAACAACTGATACCCATAAAAATTGAATCATTCCCCCCACATAAGCATGGATACCAAACGGATACCTAATGCCTCATATAAAATGTTGTATCTATTGTTCAGATCTAAAAAAATTAGTATTGGTGCTAAGGTCAATCTCCCTTTCATCTCCTAAAAGGTTGAATTATAGGTATCTGTCAACATGTACTTCACAACCTTTTTAGTAAGGACCTTTAGTGGAACAACTGATAATGAAAATACAGAGAATGAAGAATATGTATTAACCAACCAATCCCAGAAAACATTATACATAAAAGAAGTTTATTGTCATCTCTCTGGAAACTACAACCCTCACATTCTCTAGGTCAACAGTGAATCCTTTCTCTGAGAAGAAATGACACAAAAAAATAATCTGGTCCATCCAAAAAGTTTATCATTGAGATATTAACATAAAAAACAAGCTATCTTAGTGTACTCAATATGATCTCAAGATGTGAGGCATGGTCGTGTCGAGTGAAAAAGTACACCAAGATATCATACATGAAGACAACCAAAAAGGAATTCAAGTAATGATTGAGCACTCATTTCATCAATCCCATAAGCATTGATGGTGTGTTCTTGACATTAAACAAAATACCCAAATACTAGCATAGACCATACCTACTTTGAAAGGTTGTAACATGTATATCAGCTATTCTAATGCACCACTGATGATAATTGAATTTCAAGTCAGTCCTCAAGAACACATAATCTCTTCAAAGCTAATAAAAGAGATCATCAATCCATGATAACGGATATTTTTTCCTGACCTTCAAGTGGTTAAACATCTGATAATATACACAAAGTTTGAGGGTAATATCCAACTTCATCACAAAAAGGATAGGCGAACCCCATAGAGAAATACAGGGTCAGATGAAACCCTTTTCCTGCAAATCCTCCAACTACTACTTAAGCTCCTATAACTTTGGAGTATACATCATATACGATGGAATAGATACTAGGGCCACTCTTGGAACATGATTAAAGAGAAATCAACATCTCTCTTTGGAGGTAAAACAAAAATTTCATATAGAATGACATATCTGAAATGATCCACCACATAGAAGAATTTCAATTTGTGATGTACCTCGATCGTCTAGATATATACAATAAATATTGGATGTAATTACTCTAAACCCATGATGCTCAGGTCTATATCTTCTCGGCTGGAAATTACCTTCATCTTTCTAAATAAAAGATTATCCCTCTGGTTACTTGAAACTCTCCCAACAGCGATAGAAACCCACAAAAGCCTCAATGGAGACCAACCAGTCAATTGTATGAATGACATCGAAGCCTATCATCTATAGGACATAAAAGTCTCATAAGATGTGACACCAACCAATCTAAAGAGGGAACTCCTTTCCCTGACGAATAATAGTCATCCTAAACCCCAACGGAGTGTCTAGTGTCATAACATAATGAGAAGTAAATATAAAGATTCAAAGGATCTCCTCAATAATTATCAATACAAAACTGTGGGAATCCATAGTATCAAAATGTGAAGAAGTAAAAAATGAGGCAACTAGAACACTCCGTCTAAATATAAGGGATCTAAGATTCAGCTCCTACTTGATAGCTCCACCATTAATGTCTGACTCGTACTGCAGCAATATGACCTTTCCTAGCTACCCTGAGATGTTATACAATACAATCGCTGAAAACATCTCATCTAGCTTCCACACACATGAACACCTCCCCGTTTTGAGATGAATAAATAACTCTATTTATCTAACTAGTGAGAAACTGGTGGCCCCAATCCAATATGTGTAATTATAATATATCCCTCTCACCCACTATTGGTGACAAAATCATTATAAAATTCTGAATATGACCCATCTTTCAGCAAGATCGACACTCAACTGGGTCTCTTGCGCACTACAGCCTTGTGTGCCCCTTGTTTCCATTATAGCATCACACCGCCCAACTACGAAAAGAATCATCATGTGAATGATCCATGAATCACTTCCTACTATCGGTCGCAAGAGTACTGACCCTGGATACTGAAACACCATAGTTCACAGCCCAAATCTTCCGCATATTGCGCACGGTAATCAACACATGGTTTACTATAGTAGTCACCAAAGCCAACATAAAAACATTCCCCTATGTTAGGATGTCATACCTGGGGCCATCATCAAATCACATAGACAATGATAACTTTTCACTCATATTACAAGTGTGAAGTGTTGAAGCTCTGTAAAGCGAGATGTTTAATCCATCACTGAAAGAGAGCCCTTCTCCAAATGCCTGAACTATGAGTCTTGGTTGGCCCTCAACATCTCAAGGTATAAGTAATCATAGAAGGTCGTATGAAACTCTTCCAAAGCTATATCCTGATGACGTCCCTCCTGTGAGATAAAATACCACCATCTCTTAGCAGAATCACATAGAATTTAAGTCTCATGAATCACCCTACTCTCAGGAGTTTTCTCCCAATAGTGGATGATTTAAAGCATAGCCTCCAACCTAAACTATGTATCATATGGTCCTCCATACCCATAAAAAGTGGGGGGATACTAATATTGGATCACCCTCATCAACTCTGCCAATGTTGGGGCATGATGTGGTTCTCCCTGGGAAGTCTACATCATCTGCATAAAGCCTTCATAGAACTATGCATCTTAATATTCATCTTTTATAAAAGTTGGTGCCAAGATGGGAATGATTCGGGGATCTAACGGGTTTCCCTAACCTACAATTTCTTGTGTTTATTCATCACTCTATACTTGGTGTACAACCATAGGATATCTTGTAGGCATGACTCTACAAGTTCAAGTGCAAACCTTAGTAAAAAATTAACAGGATTATAACTCAAAAGTGAAATAATGAAACAGTTGAAGGAAAACATTCACGTATATCAGAAAAGGTATGCATGGAATGTTCTATTTACACTTTTCTAGGCCGTATACCCCTGCTAAACTAGCCATGTAGCACCCCATACACACGACACATTCTACTTGAGGCACAACATGTGCATGAATATCCACTCCTAACTATGTACTTATACATGTCTATAATTACATGGTCCTACTAGTGCAACATTACAAAACATGTTCACCCTAGACATGATGTGTACTAAAAAACTCAATCCAGCCATGTCATCAGTCAAACAACCAGAATCATGGTTGACTATTGCACAACATGTACTCCCAGTACGAGATATGTTCTAGCAATAGATTCCCAACCCCATGTCTCTGCTTAAAAATTCAGTCAAATGGTCAAAAACTACATGGAGTGTAAATATAGTACACGGTATTTACTTATAAAAATCAATTTAATCCAGAATAGAAGAACACATGTAATGTGTTCATAACAACACACGCTGTGTTTTATGGGTCTTCTAGACAGTTAGCATCCAAAACATCTCCAGAACTCCCAAATATTAATATTTGGCCAAGGAATGTCATGTTTCGATCTGTGAGATCCCATAGTCCCCCAATATAAATGTATAACATCCTTTTTTCATAACATATCTTAACGAAATTCAATTAATGTTCAATCCCAATCAACAAATTTCGATCCAAGAGGGCTTATAACCCCTTAGGGACCAATGATTGGAATTAATACAAAAGAAACATTACATATAAACATACCCTATCTAAATATCTGGTATTTCTATCATGAAATCTATCATAACAACATTCACATATATCACAACATCTATCATAACAACATGTAATTAGTAATGCACTCCAAATGGAATGATAAGAATATCACACATGTGATCTATAGAAATTTTTTATAAGACGTATGAGATTGAAGACCCTCATATCATTGGGTTGCTATATAAATCAAACAATAATGATATCAATCATGACAACACAAAACATGTTAACCACAAAATAGTGAAATCAAATCAACAGTAATAACTGCAATACCATAAAGTTCCAATATTCGAGGAAACATGGCTTTTACCTATACACGAGTCAGCTACTCCCATGAATAGTTTATTAACAAAACAATATTCCTTTATATCCCATTATAATGTATCAAAATAGTTGACAAAGTAGAAAAAAACTCCTTTGATAACACATTGTAACGTCCCAGATCCGGGAGCCTCCCAATGGTGCTATGAACCCTATTGGTCACATGGCCTCAAACCCATTTCCCTAATCACCAGAGTCTATCAACTTGTAGTGAAGGACAAGATGATATAATGGGGAAACTATTCTCTCATTGGAAGATTATACACTTTATAAAACAAATAATAATCAATAGCTAAACCAATAATTCCACATAGAAATCAACATCAAAAGGCTGAAAGGGAAATTCAACAAATTCAACAATATATATATATATATGACACATGGAATATGTATCTACGAAAATATCCAAAAAACTAAAAATGATGTAAAGAAATATAGAAACCAAATTACAAAATAAACAAATAAACTCTAACAACATCTCATGCCTCAGCTTGGTCCCATGCTCTCCTCCTCCATGAACAATCAAGTGCCTGATAAAGTAGGTAGATTTCCCTTATCTATATCTGAAATCCTATAATCAGTTTGGGTCCAAAAGCATGACCCAAACTATGTGTGAGATGAATCCCATTAGGCAAACAACAAATAATTTGTACTTCACTGTTAGTGAATATGTGTAATTGGTAATACAAAAAAAAATGATTCAACAAACTAGGAGGCACTCATAAGTAGACAACCCCACTGTTTTCAATCACATTCATTTAACATTTAATTCATCCAATGAATCGTGTAACATTTAAATCTATCATATGAAATGTATCCCCAGTGTAATGTAACCAAAAAAACATCTCATAAGACCATCTAACAATCATGTATGATCGAATCAATGCTTGTGTTTTTGCTAGGCCAATGCATCACAATATTTCATTTATTCACACACGGCCCTTTTGGATGTTCTCATAGTATATCTCCTATAGTCTAACCTATCATAAAATCATTAAATAATGACCCTCTAGGAATTATTCATATTTTATCCCCTCTATTCCAATATTACAGAAATTCATTAAAATGACGACACTCTGGGAATGCTCTCATGATCTAACCCCTTTGGTCCAACATATAAACAATCAATTATAAACACCCACCTGGAAAACTCTCTCAGTATAAACCCACATGATTGACATTAATTTAATCAAATATAAACGACCAACATGTAAACACTCAAGGTATTACCCCTAGGGAAACTCTCACAGTCCATCCCCCCTTAGTCAAACATTGACAATCCAAATTATAGGCATTTCATATAACCAATAACTCCATCTTAACAAAACAAGGCATGGAAAAAAGGAAATCAAAACAGTCATTCTAGAAAAAATGTCCCTAAAAAATCAATCAAGGAAAACACACCCATAGGGTGTCCCATAAACAAGGTATATAATCATACACATAAGCAAAATCCCTTTACCAATCGATCAAATCATAGTAGGATATGAAAAGGAATTTAATTATAAATCACACAATACCCAAAATGTGGGTATGTGGAACTTTTAGTACATATAATAAAATGACAATGATAAAAGGAAAAAACTATCTACATCGATCCCATATGATCAATTAACTCGAACGTCAACATATGAGTCTACCTAAAATGGCATATATTTACAAATGGTGAAAAATGGTCAAACAATGATAAATCATTTAAGAAAAGGAAAAAAGAATAAAGGATCTAGGGTATTTGATGACTCATAGGTGGGATTCCAACGAACCTGATGATGTATGAATAATAGATCAGATATAGAATTGGGAAGTAAAACATCATCTATAGTTACAATGTGCTTCTAGTATGAAACTTGGGAAGAAGAATACATTTTCCGAAATGAGAAGTGACCCCATCCAATTTATCAAATAGACAAGAATCTATATAGAATCTTCTTCAAAACTATATTTCATTTAGTAGCCTAACAATCCCACGACCTAAGCACTCTTTTAGGTCATCAAACACAATGTATCTGGTCGTTACATTCCCAGTTCACAACTATATGTGGAAACTAGGTACAGAGATTGCACATGGAAGTACACAACATGTACTCAAAAAAACCACTTATCATCGTTTTTCATAAACCACATCCCAAAATAAAGATCCATACTGGAAATGAATATATGGGTTATTAACATTTTGGAAGTTATATGGTTTCCTAACCCCTGGAAATTCCAATAGAAAAGCATCATTGTTTGAATTCCCTAACCCAAGTCACATGACCCTCATTTTGTACCATCTTATCATGGATTTTTCACGTTTTCATTCTACCTTTATTTTTCCTATCATGGGAGTGTTCCTCCAATGTGAGTCCCTCCATGTTTTCATCTACAATAATGTTTACAGTTTTGTGCTTCTGGTATGGTTGATACTCAACCTCATCACTCCATAGTTTACCACCTAGTTGTGTAAACATATTCTCGGATATAATAGGTTCATGTGATTCTGATGCAGGAGTGTGTATTCTAGTTGCTTTTGTAGTTGGGAACTGTGAGAATGGAATTCTGTATTCCAAATATAGATATCATAGTCCTTATTAACCCCTATATGGGAAAATTAGAACTATAGATTTAGTCATGGGACATAGTCAATAATGTGTATTCCACATGGGTGTGTGCTTGAGATAGAGTGTATTACATGGTGAGTGAAACCTTTTAAGGCCACTATGAGACCCAATAGTTTCTACAATAGTAAGAAGTACATGGCTCCCATATGATCGAGTATTATCCTTCAAAAAATCCAAACTATTGGGATTTTTTGGATTGGATTATAGGCCATTAGGATTCACTCAATTTTGGGGCATGAGATCATTAGGTATGTCTTGCACACTCATTCCATGATGCATCAGGGAAGGTGTTGTTGCATAATCATCATTGCACATATAATCACAATACTGATCATGATGAACATCAATAAGTGGTGTCTTATCTTTCAAAGGTTGGAAATACTCCCCCTGAAGCTTCTTATGAGGATCATTCACTGGGGAGGTAGGCTACCTAGTGGATTCTTGTTTTCCATCCATAAGATTGGATATCATCATATCCGTAATAGAGGGGAAAGAACTAGGAACATGTATAGGTTCAGGGATTGGGATGTGATCCTTTCCCTTCTTCTTACAACATTTGGGTGCATCATGCCCCTTTATGTTGCAAAAATTGAATTCCTTAAATCTCTTGGAATCAGATGACAAATGACAAAAAACATATAGTTCATACAAAATTTAAATTTCTTTTCATACTGGATCACTATGATGATGTTGTCATCTCTTGTGGCTAGAAAAACCTCCTCCACAAGAGTGCATGACATGAAAAATTCATCCAGGACCCTTACATAATTACAAACCCTAGGTTATTAGTTTGGAGGCCTATCCAAATTGGATTTCCAATGGAATATGTAATGTCTCAAAGAATTTGTGTGTTCTAGTAAAGCCAATTAAACTTATAGATACATATCTATACATGTTCATGATTGTTCCTTGCCTTATTTGGTTCAACCTTTCAATCCCATTCCATATTTCATAAAAATCTAGGCCTCAAGTACAAAGAACCATAGCTTTGTTCCATACTCTTATGATCATCAGATGGGAAAATGATATGGTAATAATCTCACCCCAGAATATTCGTCATCCAATCTCAAAATCCCCAGAGTTTAGAGATCATATACCCGAGTTCATTTAACTTCCAAATCCGCCCTTATTTTTGAACAAGAACATTGACATTAATAGAGTACCTTCATCGGTTAACTATTTCCTTGAATACCTCTTGATTATCATTGACATTCACTATACTACCCTTTTGAAAAACAATCCCATGAGGGAAAGATCAAATTTTGAGAAGGAGGGTTTTATATCCGATTTGACTATGTGTGCAACGTTATTCATTGAATTAGTATTATTGTCTTGTACTTGTCCACCATACTCGACTTCATTGATGCAAGATGAAACAGCTCCACATGTCCAATGTGATTTACAAGAGATGTGATCTTCAAGATTTTATTTGTAATCATCTTCCCTTATCCATATAGGATTCCAATACCATTGTGTTCACCATTTTCCCCTTCTTCCACTATCTACAAATCCATATTTGAAAGCCCATTATACGTACTTTTAAACTAATCCTTAAATAAAATATAATAAATTCTATATTCTCACCCATGTTACTTAATAAAGTTATAAATTCTAACTATGGTTGAATTTTTCGAAAACCCGCTCATCCAATAAAATTAAGACATTTTTTAGTGTAATTTTATAGTACTTTAATTTTTTACCATCAATTACCCAATTTAGTCTTTACCATGGTAAATAAAAATTTACAAATTTTACAGTTTAGGAAGTCTAAAAAAAATGATGTTGATCCTTTTGACTCTAAATACCATACTGATTACAACTATGTATGTCATTTTTTCCAAATTTAGTTCATAGATGTTTCAAAATTAATTTTAATAGTAATCCTACAAATGTGGCAAGAGGGAGAGTAAAAGAGTCATTCAAAAGCTCAATGATTTTTCTATAAAATATTAATATAGAAATGATTATAAATACTGAAATTGGATTAATATATGTATTGTTGATTTCTTTTGATTGTAAAAAATTTTACAATATAATTTTACATTAATAATTATGAAAACACAATTTTTACCTAAAATACTATATTTTTTACTATTCATAAAAATTAAGACTTCTTAGAAAAATACCATAAATTTACTCTTAGATAATTTCTTTATTCTATATTAAAAAATAAATTTAATCTTGTAACATAAAAATTCAAAATTTGTCAAAAATTAGTTTTAAAATGTGATCACCGTTAAAAGGATTTAAAATTCCATTTTAAATGAATATTATTTTTTATGCATAAAATAAAATCAGTTCTTATATAATTGTAAAAACATATGAAAAATGTTAAAATTATATGGAATATACATAAATTTCAAAATGTGGTTAATAATATTCATAACTACAATTTAAACACCCATTTAATACATCATGGTACGCTCGAACATGGTGTCGCATGAAATACAAACCATCAAAGAGAATAACATTAAAAAGGTATATAAAATAAAATCGTGGGGTGTTACAACATACCCACAAATATAGACATGTACGTATAGATACATCAATGTATATTTTAAATTATATAATATGAATATAAATAATTAAATTAAAAAGTGTATCACATATTAAATTTAATATATTATATATTCATATAATGGTTTAAATAAAATATCAATATTTCATTTTTAAATTAATTATATACAAATTATTTTTTTAATGTAAATAAAAATATTATGACATATTTTTAGTAATAATTATACATATATGTACATAGTTATGAAAATAAAATTGATCATATTTTTTATTAAAAGTTTTATAAATCATATTTATATATCATATTTAAATATGTATAATTTTTTTAATGAAAATATTTTTCTAAAGCATATTAATATGTGAATAAAAATTATATTATTCATCCTCTGCCACTATTTAATTCTTTCTAAAAGGTTTTCTTAGGGGTTGGGTTTTCCTTGGTTCCTCCTAGGATATGTTGATTTTTGAAGGATATGCTTATCTTATGTATTGATCTATGGTTTATTATCATTGGTGAAGGCCACATATGGTCCAATCTACTGAAGCGATGTTGAATGATTTGGGGAACTAATGATGGTTTCTCTCATGTTCAAAAAATGAGAAGGTTCACACTACTGTGATGAATGATTAAGATGGAATATTGATACGGTGAATGAATATCTACTGTATGGGAAAATTCATCCCCAATCACCCATTTAATTTTTTCTCAAGGAATAATATTCTATAAATTATCTGGTGCCTATAGTATTGAGTGTCTATTGTAGGTACTAGATCCAAGATTTTCATCTTCGATTTCATTAAAGATAAAGATAAAAATAAGATTCTTATAAGGAGGTAATAGTTTTTTGGTAACCATATTATCTTATTGGACGATCTTGGTAATGAGGGAGACATCATGAATATATCATTCTATGTGTCACCCTTTTAGATTTAACTTAGAGTTATCTTTTTTGGGGGAGAACAAAATATATTCTTAAGGAATGTGGGGACAAAATTTGAATATTCATGGTATAGTATTGATCATACCATATTCTACGGGGAACCATTTTTTTTATTAGGGTCCATGTTTACATTGATAGTAATATTTTATGTGGTATGTTCCATCTATAAAAAATGATCAGAATATCAAGAGAATATGAAAAAATGAATGTTTTATTTCTTTTATGGACACATTGAACACTCGAAAAATGATTGTTCTACCAATGTGAAATATTAATGATATAATATAATTAAGAAATATTTTCCTTTGTTGCATGAAAACAAATCATGGGGTATCATTTTTTAGAGCCGAAATGAAATAGTAATGGAGAAATACATACAAAGCCCTTACAACATATATATATCTAGAATAAAATAAGGTGAAAACCATAGGGCCACAATATCATCCAAAAGACCAAAATGCTTTTATTTATCCAAAATAAATGATGATTGCATCCCCAAATTTTTTCCCATTATTTCCTAAAATACTCAAGTTGGCATAGATAATTCTCTTATTGAGATGAGAATATCGCCTGCATGGCCACAATCATGAATCAGGGGTATTTCAAAACCCAAATAAAATTCGAAATTTTTATCAATTTATAGTATATTGGTCGACTGTTTATTCTCATCAATTACGAAAACTATCCAAAACATCTTTATCCACATTTATGTAGAAATGGAGTGGTGAGAGGCTCTCGGTGTTTATGTCATGATGCTTGGGAGAACCTAAGGGCAGTTTGACTATGATTTGGTAATAGTGAATCTTGATATGGGGAATGTTGGTGTGTTGTTATTTTTAGGTTTGGACTCAATTGAGTTGATATAAACATGATATAAATGTGGGATAAAATTTTAAAAAATTATTAAATAGAATCAATTGTTATCCTCCATTGGGATTTATATATAATATTTATATATTTTTTAAGGGATTCTAAGGCCATATAATGAGAGGTAAGAATGTGTAATGCATAAAGTGAGGGAAAATGTTGTACAAACATGTTTTTAAATGTCACATGAGGAAGATATTTGGGGAATTACTTTATGTTTTGTGAAGTAGTATACATCATTCTATAATGACCAGAAAGAATTTGGGTTATATAATTTTCTATTGGAGTTCTCACAATGATTCCATGTGTTTGGCTATGATCTCTGGAGGGTTACATATTTTTGTTTTATGATTATCTATGAAATGTGGTGGTGTTTTAGTTTTTTTTTCAATTATTTAAAAAATCACAATTTAATTCACCTTTGTGCATTTTACGTGGGTTTTGTAGTTACATTGATTATAGTATATATTTTCATTATTTCCCTATGTTTTCTTAATCCTTTGCATCATAGTGATTTCCACCATTTATAACCTATGTCTCGATTTCTTATTTGTATTTTTTTTCAAATTATATTTTCTTTGGATATTCCCACAATTTTCTCATTCTTTTATGTTTTTATCCCAGGGAAAATCAGTTTTCTATCAAACAACAAGTATCAAATGAGGTTATCTATGATTCTTATTTATATGATATGTGTGATTCATGCTAATGGATTTTGGACAACATAATACTCCTTAATGGTAAATGATATAATTCTTTGAAATCATTGATTAAAATATCTCATGGTTAATGAGAAGATAATAGATGAAATGATAGAAAAATATAAGAAGTAAATAAACAAGAGTGATAGTGACCGGAAGGATTTGATAGGATTTTTAAAATCCATAATCCTGGTATATTTGCATTGTAATACTCTAAAGGATGTTAGTAATATGATTGAACCATAGGGGGACTAATACAATTTTAAAACAAGGTATAAATTAAAAACCCACATGTTTATATAAAAACAATTATACCACTTGAGAATTACTTATAAGAGAGATTAACGTAACCATCAGGGTGAATTCAAGATACTTTTTATAGATCAATATTTATGGTTGTAATGATCAATGATAATATTATTGTGTTTCTAATTTAAATTAATTAAGAATAAAAATCATTGACTCTCTATGGTTATTTTCAATATTAATATGAGAGTCTCATAACCACATTTCACTATAGAAAAAACACTCTAATGTTAGATGATTTGATTTCATTATTGTTGAGTATTAAGACTAGGTGAAACTCTATTTATAGTTATATTGTAGGTAATATTGGTATTTTGGATAAAAATGGGCTTGATAGTCAAAGAGGTCAATCGAAGATAAGTGGAAATTTAATGTTCTTCAATTTTCATAATGAGGACTATGTGTTGTGAAACATCTACAGTTTGAAAAAGATTATGGAAAATACAAATTCACATAAAACTGGACATGAAGATACAATACAAGAATAGTGGTTATTTACAACTGGTTAGGGGCCCATTGCGAATAACCTGTCAAAAGGGGGTATTTGTGGTGAGAAAATTAGCCCGTCACAAATAAATATTATTTGCGATGGGGGGGTAGGACCCATAAAAAATGTTTTGGTGCATATTGTGTGCCAAACCACGAGTAAGGGTATTTTCTACTGCTACTAATTCCCCTAATCAATTCTCAATGTTAGTTTTTAGTATTTGCAACAGGAGAAGTATCCCATTGCAAATACTCTGTTGGCTGGTACCCATATGTGACAAGACCCATCGTAAATAACTTTTTAATGGCCCACTATAATTAATGAGGGAATAGGTCATTTGTGTTGGGCACCGTCACAAATACGCCCCTCATAAATATTCTAACCTATAAATACCCCTTCCGTTTTCTTTCATTTCACTCTATTCTTAGCTTCTATCCTTATCTTTTGTGGACAATTTTTTTCTAAAATTTACCATAGTATAAACATTTAAATAGAATCATAATATTTGACATTGATACTTCGAATGCTTTGGTATCAAGGTATTTATCTATTTTTTATTCGTTATTTAATTTATTTTATTTTTTATTATTTATAATTTTTTTAATTAGATGTAATTTAATTATATTTGAAAGAGATATATATTTTTTAGTATTTATTTATATTCATTTATATATCTACGTATTATTTAGTAATACAATTCAATAATTAGTAATAATTAGTTATAAATTGTAATAATTAGTAACAAATAATAAATTTTTTTAATAAACTGTAATAACTTTTTATAAATTGAAATAAAATGAAATAAGTAGTTAAAATTATAAATAATTTTTAATAATTAGAAATAATTAGAAATAATTAGTAATAATTTGAAAAAATTAGTATTATTTAGGAATTATTAGGAAATATTGGTAATAATTAGTAATAATTAGGAATAATCAGGAATAATTAGTAATAATTAAGATCAAATAATAATATTTAGTAGTAATTAGGATTAATTATTATAAATAAGAAATAATTTTTATTACCTAGTATTAATTAGTAATAACTAGTATTAATTAGTAACAATTATGATGGGAGAGGAAATGTGGGATCTCGTTTTGTGTTGATTGTTTGGGGATCTGAATCCGCATTGATTTGGTTCATGGAAGATCCAACTGATTGTTTCATTGATGTAAGTGATGTCTTCATACCTTCGAAGAAGGTTTCAACGTTGATGGGATTGTATCTATTCCTGTTGAGGTGGAAAAGACTGATGAATAGAACCCTAAGGTGATGATTGATTAAGTTAAATCCTTCGCATCTCACTTTAGATTTTTATCAAATTTTTATCAAACCTCATAGTACATACAAAAGAGAATTAGAAAAAATGTGTCTATATATTTTATGTTAGATAATTCACAAATTCATTAAGACCATCTCATAGAGTGTTGGTTCTCTCTTCTTGCTCAGATTTTGGGCTCACAGAGGGACTATCCATTGACACTTGATGACTTCAAGGATATGTTTCTTCAAATTTGGGGTTCTAGTTACTGGTTCTTGACTTTTCATGGGAATACTATGTAACATATTGTTTTTTATCCAATGAATTTCAATGTTTTTCTTGGGGATTTGGTCTAATTCTGAAGCCTGTGTTCATTGTTCTTCAAGAATGTGACCCCTTATCTGACCCCTATGTAATTAGGTTCTCTTCCACACAAACATGGATTATAATTAGGGTCCTTAATTATTTCTTGTTGAAGGTTCTTTTAAGCATGAACTTTCATTTTAGTATGAATGGATAATAAATTTTTGTGAATATTTTCTTTTCATTGGTCACTGATGGGATCAATGCTGAAGGAACATGAATTGTACTCTTTTTAAATTTATTGGGCACTCTGTTGATCTGTATAAGAGGGTACAACTAGTTAATGGATAGAATGGGAATAAATTCTTTAGGAAGAATGATACTTCCTCCTTTGTTGAGGTACACAAACAAGGCTGAAACAAGGCCCCTATTGGTGGGGATCCTATGCCGATTTTCCCATTATAACATTATGATGCTATAGTCAGTGGTGGTGATGGTTCACTACCCCCCTAAATGTTGTTTTTGGTTGTGTTGTAGATTAAAATGGTTCAATGAATTAATTGGCCTATATGGATGATATTGATTTTGAATGGGAGGTAGTCATTCAAGAAAAAAGTAATATTGATATGGGCCGGAAGTGGTGTCTTCGGCTTGTAGTAAAGGTAAAATGAAATTTATTGAGGTGGATGGAATTTATCTGGTGATGTCTAGAAAACCAAGAGTTCCCTCTATTGAGCAGACTGAAGAGGTTCCAGTGGATAAGGATAGTTTTTGGGAGATCATTGTTGAACATTGTTCCCATTGAAGGGTTTTATGAACTTTCTGTTCAAGATGATACACAAATGGTTCCCCAGATTTGGCCTTCGGACCCTACTGTCCGAGATAGCCCCTCGCGTATTCTCTGTGGTGAGGTTCAGCACGCTATCCATGGTAATGCGCATCCTGCATTACAGGATAATTACAAGCTGATGGTGTCTCCTGGTTGTACATATTGGATGGGGTTGGCCCTGTATCTGAATCTGACGATCTTGCACTACAAACTCCAACTAAGATGTCACAAGGGCTAGAAACTCACACCAAAGTCAATGCTACCTCATAGTTTCACATTTCTCTTAATGGTAAATAGGTTACCCCGTGGTCTATATCTTATATCCTACGAAAATGATGATATCTCCTTAGAAATGATATTAAGGTTTCCCATATATGGAGTGAAAGTAATAAGGTTGCAGATCATTTAGCCTCTCAAGCTGCACAAAAACATGAATTCACCTGCTATCTTAATATTTCAATATTTAATCATGAGGGGATGTCTATAATAAGTGGGGATTCCCTCATCCTACACAATTTTAGGCCTCCTTTGGATATGTTGGGTTTTAATTCTTGTTCCTGTTTTCCATTCAATAAAAATGGAATCGTTGATGATAATGGATAAAGATAGCATTAATCACTTTGTGATGTTTGACTCTATTAACACACCTAAATTTGACTTACTCAGTCATGATGGTCTTCAAAGTGCAGGTTGTTGTAACCGAGAATATTGTTAGATAATGAATTTTACTGTCAGATAGGATTATTTAAAGGAGTTCTCCTTTGGTAAGGCTGTTGGTAATGACTTCAATAAGGGTGTACCTTCCCTGCCGGAGACTGTGTGGAAAGAAGTTGTTCAGGGTGCACAACATGAGTAGTTGAAGGAGGTTTCCCCTACTAAAAAGATGGAGGATATCAAGAATGTACCTCAAGAGGTTTGTTATAAGGGGGATTTCCTAGAGGAGGTTGTGGTCTTGGATGAACATGCAGGTCAAGATGATCCAGAGCAGGTAATAGGTGATATTGTCTCTAGTGATGATCCCTAAGCTGATGTGGAGAATGCCTTAGAGACAACAGGTGAGGCACCATATTTGCAACCAATTAAATGAGAAAGTTTGTGTATCCCAGAACATCAAGGGGGGATCGTGGTTGGGGATTGTCTAGGAAAAGATGATTTCTACAGTTTGTGATGAACTTTCTATGTTTCTTTTTAGTGTGATCGTGTCACTTTTTGTACATGAGGAAATTTCTCCATTTTATCAACATTTTCAAATTTTATATAACCTTCATTGCTATAAACATTATGTCATGATGTGTTGATTGATTTATCCTTTCACCAATTATTTAACTATTACTATTAAACATTGAAAATATATAGTCCTCCACATGTATGATAGAGGCATTTTTCATCATTATGTGATTTAAGCTTCATCCATACAACTAGTTTAATAGATGTAATGATAAATCAACATCATCAAAATAGAAATATTCAAATAATTGAAACATTATATAAGGGATAATATAACAGAATCATATATAAAATATATTTAACATATTTTTTTAGAGAAACAATAAAAATAACAATGATTATATTTTATATGCGGATTTCAATTGAAGTTCAAGTTTGACTTCCATGGAAATTTCCTCTAAAACATTCACTTGAAATTTCTATAGAACATTCACCCAATATATTTTAGGGGAAGACACAAGGGGAGTTCTTATCGATGTTCTAGGGTTTTTTTGGTTCAAAATGTAATCATTTATCCTATGAAATATCAACAGAAACATCCACTCAAACATCAATTAAAATTATCATTGAATGCATTATAATAAAATATAATGTTAATATTTATAAAACTAAAAAATATATTAATAAAAATTATAGTATCATAAATAAAAAGGAAATAAATATTGTTTCATAAAATATATATTTTCTTATTTTGTTTTTTTATTAATTTAAATAATTTTACTTGTGAATCGATAAAAACTATATCAAACGAAAAATAAATAAAATATTTATCTCTTGTAAAATTAGTATCTATAAATAAAAAATAGAGTTCCTTTGTTAAATTTAAAATTAGTATTTTTTAAAATAAATTAAATTATAAATAATACTTAATACATTTATGACACTAGCTATTTAAATAAAAACTAAAAATCTATTAAGTGAAATATACAGTGTTTGATATATGGGATATATAAATGAATGTTAGGATGGAATGTTATGTGAATGTTTCACTAGGAGTTCTTATGAAGCATCCATGAAAACATGTAGGAGGAAATTCCCTAATATTTTCACTAGAACATCCATACAATCTTTTTTATGTTACACTAAATGTAACTGCACAAGTTCAAGTAAAACATCAAACACAACTTCTTGTGGAAGTTCCATTAATAATTCCATGGAAACCTATAATAGAAAATTCATTAGATCACACATAAAAAACTGAATAAATGGTTTATAATACAACAACATATTTATAAAACAATAATAACCAAATAAATAAAAAAATAATATTAATAAATATATTTATAAGAAATTAATTTATATTAAAAATTACTTTATTTGATACAAAATATTTATATATAATATAACTTTCTATATAAATATTTATGTAACATATGAATAAGAAATTAAATTCAATATATTTAGGAAAATATATATATTGAATATTTTTTATATATTTTTAACAAATTTTATTATTTATATAATTTCATTTTCAGTGAATATTTTATTGATAGTTTTATTTTTGGTGACTATTTTAGTGTTATTTTAACCAAAAGATTCATATTAACAATCAAAATTAATTTAATTAATTTATTATTGTGTATGATTCAATGTTAGTCATAGATATAGATTCTATTATCATTTTAGTGTCTTGTTAAAGGATTGTTTCAACAGAATCTTAATGTTCATTTTCAATTAAATATATAATTATATCGGGTAGTTAATGTGTTTGTGTATGATTCACTAAAATATTCTCTGTTTGTTTCACTGATGTTGTTTGATTAATACAGAACATGTGTTTCTTTTATTTATTTCAGTCGATATATCATAGAGTGTTTCTAAAATATTCCCTGAATTTTATTGCAAAACATCGACTGGAATTGATCGCATTACTAAAATTTAGTAGTTGGTATTATGTAGAAAATTGATTAGTTTAAAAAATATGACATTAACAATAATCATATAAATATCTAAATAAAAAATTTATTTGAAAATTGTAATAATAATCAAAAAATAAAACATCACAATATATCATAGCCTTGTTGACAAATAACTCACAATCCATTATCATCACCCAATACACCACCCAAAATGTAATAGAATTATAGATACTTACACTTTCACCTGCAATCTCATGTGGAATCAATACAAATTTCCCATATCAATCATACTGAAAACCTATGATACAATCTATAGTGGCCTCTAGAAAAATTACATATAAAATAGAAAAAATCATTGTCTCCCATTTCCAAACCAATCATATGAAAAATGATAAAAATATGGAGGCATTTTATTTCATGTGCATTGAAAATTCCATGGATTAACTAGATCATGCAACCTGTTTAATCATTTTCATTTAAAAACACAATGATATCATTGGAGCATCCTTCAAAATGGTGAAATGGAAATGATAAGAACTAAGCTATTGGTGGAGATATTATGTCATTTTTGAAAGATAAAGTTAGTCATGCTTGGAGCCCTATTCGTCAAGAATTTATAATATATATATATAAATTCAATTCGTATTTTAATTTTACATATAAATACTTATTTTCCTATAAATAATTATTAAAATATTAAAAATATTAAATTAATAACCATTTTATTTTTAGTGATGCTAAATAGTATATTTTATCACATATTAGTAACGAATTCATATAAGAGTGTCTATATTAATTTAAAAAAATCATTAAAAAATCTTTCTTTTGTCACATTTGATGAACATTGAAAAAGGCCATGTTTATAAGAGATTTTATCAAGCACTTATAGAAGTCCCCATGTAGCAGTGTTTTCATATGCTAATAAATTTTAGAACATAATAAAAAGATAAATATAATAGTTTCATAACACAAGGACTTTATCTGAGATATCATGTTGTTAAATGAATTGGGTCTGTATGTTACATAATAATTTCTAGAGTTACTATTGTTATACATTTTTTGGAAATAAAACCATTTTTACCTGTCAAAAGAAATGTGAGGCCCGTGATATGACATGTTATCCTAGGTTTTACAGGTACTTATCCCTATAAAAAATATTACTATGTGAATGTTACTATCATGTTGTCTAATATAAAAAATCCCCATTCCGTGTGGTCAGGTATTCATGTCGTTTGTCCATCCTGTGTCCCGAAGATATGTACTATCAGAAAAAAAATTATTATAAGACAATGGATGTAATGATATTTTAAAAAACCATGATTTAATTTATAACAATGTCTATATAACATGAAATTGTGTTGTCCAACAATACATAAATATAATATATATTTATTAATTTTTTTATATTTAAATGAATTATTTTGAATTATATTACTAATTAAACATTTTATAGATATCGTAATAATAATAATATTTTGACACAGTTTTTAATGGTTATCTTTATTATAAAAAATTACGCTCTATAAAATAAATTAATTATTATTAATCTATAATAAAAAATAGAATAATGATACTGGTCAGACCACCTACCTGCATATTTCATAAGAGTTTAACTAGGAATTTTAAATATAAATTTATACATTTATTTCAATATAAAAATTTCAAAAAATTCAATTTTGATTACATTATGTATTGTAATGCCCCAACCACAGTTACCCAGAGTCGGTGCATTATTACATAATATTGGCACGATTATATGGGATGAAATCCGGAAATACTGATCAGTTTAGTAGCCTTGAAAACAATAGATATATTCATAAGTCATTCATTACATCATTAATTAAAAAAAACTACAACAACATATTTTCTTCATATCCCATCATACTATCTTTCAGTTCATTCATAAAATACTTCTTCACATCCTCGGAAAAATAAAACATCGAATGGGGTGAGCTCAGATGCTCAGTAAGGACAACAATATATAAAAAACTTGCATAAATAAACATAAACATTTAAGGAAATGTATAACTAAAAAAAGCCTTTTAAACTTAAACATCATCATAATATGGAAAAGATAAAATGAAATTTTTCCATTTAATTATTCACATGGATATTCTACTAATCGAATAATAACATGCAATATCAATAACCACTTTCATAACAAGGGAATCCAAAATGCCGACCTTTAATTTCTGTGTCAAGGCCTCATTCCAAGACGTAATGGATAACTGTAACTGGAACCCAAACCTGAGAGCCTCTATAACCGGAGTCCATCCCGGAGAGACTCTTTAACCGGACTCCAACCCGGTGTGCCTCTAATAACTGGAATCCAACCCGGAGTGCATCTAATAACCGGACAACAACCCGGATTTTCTCTAATAACCAGACACCAACCTGGAGTGCCTCTAATAACCGGACACCAACCCAGAGTGCCTCAAATAACTGGACACCAACCCGGATGGTCATTTATAACTGGACCACAACCCGGAGGACTTACATTTACTGGTCCCCAACACAGAACATACTATTCCAACCCATTTATCTTAAGAAGAGGATGATATATAACATAAAAATTCAAATTAAAAGTAGCATACAAAATTTCAAAACATTAATCATAAACCATTAATGGCATAAAAATAACTCATCCATAGTTAAACATATCACAAAACCATAAATACACTATGGAAGATTTGTATCATTATAATTCAACTTCAAACAAGTGTAAAATTTATCAAATGATGTTGACATATGTAACACCTCAAGCTTCCATGATACGCTTCTCATTCAATAATGCAATATCTTGCATTGTACGCAACTTCGAGTTCTAACACGCCGCAACTAATCAAAGTAGCTGTTATGAATAGTAATACCCACTTATTGAAATTATATAAATTTTATATTTCAAAATGGACATCATTTTTGTATTCGTAATATCCAAATTATCCAAAGTTTAATTTTTTGTAATTTTCTGAGAACTTCTAATTTTTGAAGAATAGTGAAAAATACATAAAAACAACTTTTTTAATCAAAATAATTAATAGTGATAAATTATAATATTTAGTGGTTTTAAAGTATAATTAGAATACATTTTTACCATTTTATCCAATGGTGGTCATTATAATTAATTTAACATTAAAATTGGGCATGAACAATTGTCAATCTTTTGATATAAATTGTTTCTTAAAAACACGCTATTTGTTGTGACAGTGGGAATTAATTATAAATTAAATTAATGCAACTTATATGTTTGTAATTTTGTAAAATAGACATCATTTTTGAAATCAGAATATCAAATATAGCTTAGGGTGAATTTTTTGTATTTTTCTGAAAAACTTCAATTTTTGATGAATAGTGAAACCACTAAGTGGTACTTATAAAAACTGATTTTTCGTTTAAATAAAATTTTACAACTTTTGTGCTTTGAATTTCAAAACTCCAACATACATGGTTGTCATTAATAAGTAAAATTTGATTAAATATGATTAAAATAATTTTTTGTGAATAGTAACTTTTAAGTTCTTAATCGCGATTAGAGGTAATTAGTGTAGTTTAAGGTAAAAATAATGTTTTAATAATATGATATAAGCATGGCACATGTCCTACCCTCATTGGATGTGCCATGGCTGACAAATAAAATCCATGGGTCAACTTTGGGACCCCATGGAGCCACTTTAGTTGGAAAATGACATAAATACATTTTATTTAATGTTAAAGTAAAAAATGACACAAACATGAAATGTTTTACTAAAACAATTTTTACATGGGGTTATACAAGTCATATTTTTGACTATAAATTGTAATTGGAAAGATAAAAAAATTTCCTACATCATAGTATATTTTTATAATTTTTATACATTAAATTAATTTAATTATTTATGACATCATGATGATGCAGCAATGACCTCATTTTTTAACGATTTAAATAAAATGGAAAGATAATGTAATATCTAAGACCTACACATGTCCAAAACCTATTGGATGGGTGGATTTATAACCCTTATCACCTTATCCTCGAATTATATCAATGTGGGACCACTTAAATCCGAATACCATCTTAAAATAAAGTGACTTTTCTTTACTTTCCAAGAGTGCCCCTCCTCTCCACTTATAAAAGGCCACCACCTCTACCACCTTACTCACACTTTCAATATAGCGACCCGGCCATTTCATACATAAATATTACATCATTTCAAAGATACAAAACATAATAGTATTACACATGGAGGATCCTGAGGTTTAGTGTCTTGGGAAAAATAGGACTACACATAACAAGTACGTCATCAAGCATAAAAATTCATTTAATCTCTTCTTCTATAGCTTCTTAGTAGCACTTGTCCTCTCCTTAGTACATGTAGCCACCTGAGGATATACATCAAAAGGGGTGAGATAAAAGCCCAATAAGAGGATAAATAAGAACAATATATCATGGGGTGAGCATATTTATGACATTGGAAGAAGATCTCGAACATGAGAGGAGCATAAACAATAAACATGAAATGTGGCGAAGAATAAAAATGAAACATCATGTCTTAGTGGTTAAATACCACACAAACTTGTGAAAAAATCTAGAATCATGTTCATGCGTCATTTCACATTCACTCATGAGATTCATCACTTTACCCAATGAATTTGAGTGCTATATAATTCCGGGCGCACCCGTCACATTTAAACATTCATATTGCGCTATATAATTCCGGGCGCACCTGTCACATCATAACATTATCATTATCATGCTTGCCACATAGAACACATATGGAAAATGTAAATAAATAACCAATGTAAAGGAATGGGTTTCATCTCATAATAACACATTCATAAGCTTTGGGTTCCCAAAAGAAAGAGTGAACAACATACTTGATATAAGAACCATCAACCTTAATTGAGAGGTAAAAGGTGAGATCTTGAAAGAAGAGTTCTTTTGGAAAACATTTTGATGGACATAAAAACCACTAAAAAACATTTATATCCCAGAAAAGTAAAGGAAAATATGAACAAAAGACCTTTGAGGAGTAACCATATCAAAAATGGAGTGAAAGAGGGAAAACCCGAAGGAAGAAAATTGGGTTCGAGATTTCCCCTTACCTTGTACTCGAATGCCTTCTTCTCTTTAATGTCCTTTATAATGACATTATATTCATTAATTAGAAATTACAGAACCTTCTATACATTAATAGGGTTCATTTGGGTTTCATTATTTCATATTATGTTCCTTTGGATGACTTATAGAGTTAAAAAACATTGATCGGGGATGTTCGTTTTCATGGTTTTCTTGAGCGGTCCACTTGTATTCTTAATTTGATGTTTGGGTAGATCATGGGTAAACATCCAGAACTTATATTACATGTAATTAATGATATTACAGAAGCTTGAATGATTTTATAATGAGTTATATTAGATCCATGTGGCCGAATCATTAGATAAGAATTAAATGAAGATTATTTGGGAAAATTTGAGCGGTTTATGGATCACAACGAACTCATTATAACTTTTCACTTAGTAATATGGCCATAGGTTATTTCCAGAACATAAAATAGAACATAATACATATAAAACATTCTGTTTCAACCGTAAAAATGGTTTCATGACCAGATTGAAGGTATAAATGGAAGAAGAGAGCATGTTGTTTTTGAAGGTGATAAATTATCACCACATGAACAACGTTCTCTTTAATGAAATAAAAGGAAGATGGAAAGGGTGTTGGGTGATATAATATAACATTAGAGTCATAATATTACAGTATATGTATATTAATGGAGTTAAAAAAACAGTTTGGATGAAGATAGGTAGGGAGAGATTAAGAAAGGAACTTGAACTTCAAAGGAAAAATTAAAGGAGAAGAGGGAGAGAAATTACCTTTAGAATCCTCCTCTTAAGAACCTCCTTAAGGGACTATGCTTGGTCTTTTAATGATACCAGGAGATCTTGGACGTGGGGAAGGGGCTAGGAGAGATGATTGGGCAGAGCTTAGATAATTCTTGAAGCTTTAGAGGTGTGGTTTGGCAAGAGGAGGGGGAGGGCTTATTTATACATGAGGAGGGAGGTGTTTTTGGCATAAAATATTAAATAAAATAATATATCATAAGTTAGACTTGTAATAGTAGTTTTTTGACATCCTAAATCATATATTAATATAATAAAATTAGTTTTAGGCTTTAACTCTTCTTTATAATCCGAATTCATTACTTTATTAAAAGGAAAGTGAAAGAAAGAGAAAAAGACACTTTAAGAAATCACCTTTTGACTTTAGGATTTGGAAAGTTCATTTTAGGTTTGACAATTGTATTTATTGTATTTCAAGGAAAAATTTATGAAATTTAATATGTTTTGGCCGAAACTAAAGTTCTAGAATGTTTATGTCATCATTATATCATTAATGATGCAATTTTGTGTACACCGATTATGCGAAAAACTGTTTTTTTTTCTATTCCCTCGAAAATTGAAGTATTTCAGAATAAACCCAAAAGTTTACCCCTACCATTTATCGACGTGTTGAATCCAAAAATGATGTACATTTTTCAAAAATAATTTTTTAAATATTATTAATTTAATAATTAATAAAAATCCTAATTTACTTAAAAAAAAGTTTTTAAGATTAAAACTGAATTTATAGTTCTTTCAAAAATTACGTAGGGTTTTATAAAATTATCTAAAAACTATTAGAAATTGATTAAATAATTTATGAATACATTACAGGAAAATAAATATTCTTTTAAATTATTTAATTAATTATAATTAATTATTTATGACTTATAAAATACCAAAAACGTTTACTGAGGTCAAATTGTCACTTTCTAAGATGTCTAAATTTTATTTTATTATTCATAGGTAGTTTTACTATTATATACTATTCATAAGGGTCATATTACTGTTCATAAGGGTAGGTCACTTTTCATAAGGGTAGGTTACTATTCACCAAAAATTATTTTTGCTTCATTAGACTCCAAAAACTGTCTTGAACACAACCGTGTATGTCGTATTTTTAAAATTTCAAACATAGGGGTGACAAAATTATGTTTAAAGCTCACTTAACACGTAGTAGTTCATTATTTTGTGATTTTATGACATAGATATAAGAATGGAATAATCCATTGAAAAACTTTCGGTCGTTACAATCTCCCCCCCCCCTTAAGAAATTTCGCCCCCGAAATTTCACTTTAAACAAACAGGTGAGGGTACTTCTCCTTCATTGCCTCTTACGGTTCCCAAGTTGCTTCCTCAAACTTTTGGTTCCTCAACAACACTTTGACAAGGTGGGTTGTCTTGTTGCGTAGAACCTTATCATTTCGGTCCAGAATTTTTACCAGCTGCTCCTCATATGAGAGATCATCTTTCAACTGTACCACCTCTGAGTTTAGTACATGTGATGGGTTTGGAATGTACTTCCTTAGTAGTGATACATGAAACACATCATCAACTTGAGCCATATTCGGTGGAAGTGCCAGACGATAGGCCACGACTCCTATACGATCAAGGATCTCAAAGGGGCCAATGTACCTTGGGCTTAGCTTCCCTTTCTTCCCGAATCACATGACTCTCTTCCATGGAGATATTCGAAGGAAGAATTTATCTCCAATGTTGAAATCCAATTCCCTTCTACGATTGTCAGCATAGCTCTTTTTCCGACATTGAGCAGCTTTTATGTGTTTCTGGATGACTTGAACCTTCTCGATCATCTCTAGAACAAGATCGGGACCAAGTAGTTTTCGTTCTCCAACTTCATCCCAACAGGTTGGAGTTCTACATCACTTCCCATAAAGAGCATCATACGGAGCCATATGAATACTCGAGTGGAAGTTATTGTTGTATGAGAACTCATCCAATTGAAGGTGCTGATCCCATCCACCTTTGAATTCAAGAGAGCAGGATCTGAGCATATCATCAAGTGTCTGAATAGTCCTTTCAGACTGGACATCAGTTTGGGGGTGATAGGTCGTGCTGAAATTTAATTCAGTACTCAAAGCATGTTCAAGGCTCCTACAGAATTAAGAAGTGAACCTTGGATCATGGTCAGAGACAATCGAGAGTGGAACACCGTGCAATATCACTACTTCTTTCACATAAATCCTTTCATGTTTTTCAAGTGAGATGTCTTCCCGAATAGCGATAAAATGGGCAGTCTTGGTGAGTCGATCAACCACAACCCATATCGCATTATTTCCTCTTGACGTCTTCGGGAGACCTGTGACAAAGTACCTATAACATTTTCCCATTTCCACATGGGTATAGGCAATGGCTGCATCATACCTTTGGACTTTTCTGCTCCGCTTTAACTTGCTGACATACCAAGCACCTTGATATATATTCCTCAATCTCCTTCTTCATGTTATCCCACCAGAAGTGTTATCGGAGATCACGATACATCTCGGTACTTCCAGGATGAATAGAGAATGTTGAGCTATGTGCATTATCCAATAGTTCCTTCTTTATTTCGGGTGATGAAGGCACACAAATCCGCGTTCCAAACCGAATCACACCATCATCGTCGATATGGAACCCTTGCAGCTTCACTTCCTTTACTGCATTTACCCTCTTTTATATCTCCACATCATCCCTTTGTGCTTCCTTAATATTTTGTTGGATGGATGGTTGCACAATAAATTGGGTAAGGTAGGATGTATCCCCTACCCTTACGATTCCCAAATCCATCCTTTGCATATCCAAGAAGATAGAGTCTTTCTCAATCCTCAACATGGATAGAGTAGCAGGTTCTTTCCTACATAGAGCATCAGCTACCTTGTTCGCCTTTCCTGGATGATAGTGAATAGAGCAATAGTAAACCTTGATTAGCTATAACCTTCTCCTTTGATGCGTGTTGAGCTCCTTTTGTGTGAATATATACTTTAGGCTCTTGTGGTCAGTGTATATGTCACACTTCTCATCATAAAGGTAGTGCCGCCAAATTTTCAAGGCAAAAATCACGGCTGCCAGCTCTAGATCATGCGTCGAGTAGTTCTGCTCATGGATCTTTAATTTTCGTGAGGCGTAGGCTATCACATTATCATTTTTCATGAGTACACAACCCAAGCCTTTCTTTGAAGCATCACTGTATATCACAAAACTTTCTCCACTTTTGGGTAGTGTGAGTACAGGTGCAGTGATTAGCCTTCTCTTTAGCTCCTTGAAGCTTCCCTCACATTCATCCGTTTAGACATACTTTACCCCTTTCCTTGTTAACTTAGTTAGCGGGCTTGACAATCATGAGAAGTTTCTCACAAAACGTCGATAGTACCCAGCTAATCCAAGAAAACTAAGGATTTCTGTGACACTAGAGGGCCTGGGCCATTCCTCAATCGCATTTTTCTTTGAAGGGTCCACATAAATTTCCTCGCTTGTGATCACATGTCCCAAGAACGTGACTTGATTCATCCAAAAGTCACACTTGCTGAACATGGCGTACAACTTCTCCTTTCACAATGTCGCCAACACAAGTCTTAGATGATCTTCATGTTCCACCTTACACTTGGAGTAAATGAGAATATCATCAATAAACACTACCACAAATTTGTCGAGGTAATGTCTAAAGACTCTATTCATCAAATCCATGAAGATTGCAGGGGCATTAGTAAGTCCGAAGGGCATCACCAAAAACTCATAGTGCCCATACCTTGTACGGAAGGCAGTATTCTGAATATCTTCCTTCTTCACCTTTACATGATGATATCCAGAATGAAGATCCACCTTTGAGAAGTATTGACCTCCTATTAACTGATCGAACAAGTCATCAATCCTTGGGAGAGGATACTTGTTCTTTATGGTGATCTTTTTGAGTTCCCGATAATCGATACACAGTCGCATGGTTCCATCCTTCTTCTTCACAAAGAGCACTGGAACACCCCCAAGGTGATGCACTAGGGCATACGAACCCTTTGCCCAGATGCTCTTGCATCTGCTTCTTTAACTCCTCCAGTTCGATAGGAGCCATCCTATAGGGGCACTTTGAGATAGGAGTAGTTCCAGGTATGAGTTCAGTTGAGAAATCTACCTCACGATCCGGGGGAATTTCGGGTAACTCTACGGGAAATACATCGGCCTATTCCCTTACGAAGGGCATTTCCTCAAGGTTGGAATTTTCCTTCGACTCAAACATTTGGGCGAGGTATGATTCTTCATAGGGAATCATCACCCACACCATTTAAGGATTTTTCAAAGGATATTCATGATCTTACTTGGATTTGTAGAGGAGCATGGGATGGTTCGGAATATGAAAATATATTTCCTTTTCCTGATAGTTGATATGTGCTCTATATAACGAGAGCCAATCCATTCCCATTATAGAGTCAAATTCCACCAAGGGAAGTATTACGAGATTTGCCGGATGAATCTTCCCACATACGTCAATAGGAGAAGAATCAAACACTTGGGTTGCAATGATTGCACCACTTGGTGTTTTTACAGATATCTCTACTTCAAGGTTTCGGGGCTTCGATTCTATAGTTCTAGCAAACTTGCAAGATATAAAGGAATGCATAGAACCAGAATCAAATAAGACTTTTCCATTCTTGAGTGAATAAGAAGTGTACCTTGTAAGACTTCATTATCATGTTCCACCTCCGTAGTAGTGATGGAATAAGCCTTCCCTTGTTCCTTTGGATTTCGTGGTTGTTGGCGCTGATTACCCTTGAGAGCTCGAGGTTTAGTGCACTGGTTTGAGGCAGTTCCCATTGTGCAACTTCCCACATTTTTGGCATGTGGGTCGTTTTGTTTTCTTCCCATATTTATCACTAGATCCACCGGCTTGAAACTCCATCTTTCTTTTCTTATCACCATATCCATGGGACCATTCTCCAAACTCCATCTCCACTTTGAGAGCACATCGAACAAATTCTTCATAACTCCCAAAGTCTCGAATTGCAAGAGCTTTTAGAAGATGTGGTTTTAATCTACTAAATAATCTATCAATTTTGTTATCATTGTTGATAACAAAACCCGAATCATACCTTGAGAGCCTTGTGAAATTTGGTTCATAGGTTGTGACAGATTATCCTTCTTTTTGCTTGAGCTCTATGAATTATCTCTCCATATTCGTGCGAAGAGTTCGTGTGAAGTACTTATTATGAAACATTATCTTAAAGTATTCCCATTCCATATCTTCAATTTTTTCCCTTGGCTTGGGGTTCTTAATCAAAGCCCAACATTGATCAGCTTCTCCATCTAGACGATAAACGGCTAGAGTCACCTTCTCTGTCTCGTAATAGTGAAGAACAGAAAAGATCATCTCCATGGAGTTGACCCACTGTTCTGCAACTAGTGGATCAGAAGATCCACAAAACGTCGGTGGTCGTTGACGCATAAAACATTCAATAGCTAGCTGCTCCCTCTTTGGTGAAGGAGGACGTTGCCCATTATTCTGGTTATTATTCATAACCCGGGATAATTTTGTAAGCATCGCCATGATGTTTTGAACTCCACCTCCAAAATCATTGGGGATGTCGTTCGGGCAATCGTTGCATTGGCCCTCACAAGAGTTTTTGGCCGGATTTCTTCTTGTTCCCACCATTTTCTAAAATAGAAAAGGTTATAACAAAACATAAGTAAAAAAGTCATGAATAACTTATCCTTTTAAAAAATTATACCAAAAACATAACATATGGGATCCCTAGGTAAATATCCTTGTGTGCATATTTGTACTTAGTCTCATGCTAGAGGTTTTATTTAGGGTTCACTAATCATAATTCCCAAATTAACTAAACCTTTCCTTTGATACCAACTATAGAGACCCGGCCTTTTCATACATTAATATTACATCATTTCCATGATAAAAAACATAATAGTATTACACATGGAGGATCCAGAGGTTTAGTGTCTTGGGAAAACTAGGACTACACATAAGAAGTACAACATCAAGCATAAATGTTCATTTAATCTCTTCTTCTATACCTTCTTAGTAGAACTTGTCCTCTCCTTAGTACATGTAGCCACCTGAGGATATACATCAAAAGGGGTGAGCTAAAAGCCCAATAATAGGATAGATAAGAACAATATAGCATGGGGTGAGCATATTCATGACATAGGAAGAAGATCTCGAACATGAGAGGAGCATAAACAATAAACATGAAATATGGCAAAGCATAAAAATGAAACATCATGTCTTAGTGGTTAACTACCACACATACTTGTGAACAAATCTAGCATCATGTTCACGCATCATTTCAAATTCACTCATGAGATTCATCACTTTTACCCAATGCATTGGAGCGCTATATAATTCCGGGCGCACCCGTCACATTTAAACATTCATATTGCGCTATATAATTCTGGGCGCACCCGTCACATCATAACAATAAAATTATCATTCTTGCCACATAGAACACATATCAAACATGTAAATAAATATACCATGTAAAGGAATGGGTTTCATCTCATAATAACACATTCATAAGCTTTGGGTTCCCAAAAGAAAGAGGGAACAACATAATTGATATAAGAACCATCAACCTTGAATGAGAGGTAAAAGGTGAGATCTTGAAAGAAGAGTTCTTTTGGAAAACATTTTGATTGAAATAAAAAATAGTTACAAACATGTATATCCCAGAAAAGTAATGTAAATGATGAACAAAAGACCATTGAGGAGTAACCATATCAAAAATGGAGTGAATGAGGTAGAACCCGAAGGAAGATAATTGGGTTCGAGATTTCCCCTTACCTTGTACTCGAATGCCTCCTTCTCTTTAATGTCCTGTATAATGACATTATATTCATTAGTTAGAAATTCCATAACCTTTTATACATTAATAGGGTTCATTCTGGTTTCATTATTTCATATTATGTTCCTTTTGATGACTTATAGAGTTTAAAAACATTGATTGGGGATGTTCGTTTTCATGGTTTTCTTGAGCGGTCCACTTGTATTCTTAATTTGATGTTTGGGTAGATCATGGGTAAACATCCAGAACTGATATTACATGTAATTAATGATATTACAAAATCTTTAATGATTTTATAATGAGTTATATTAGATCCATGTGTCCGAATCATTAGATAAGAATTAAATGAAGATTATTTGGGATAATTTGAGCGGTTTTTTGATCACAACGAACTCGTTTTAAATTTTCACTTAGTAATATGGACATAGGTTATTTACAGAACATAAAATAGAACATAATACATATAAAACATTCTGGTTCAACCGTAAAAATGGTTTCATGACCAGATTGAAGGTATAAATGGAAGAATAGAGCATGTTGTTTTTGAAGGTGATAAATTATCACCACATGAACAACGTTCTCTTTAATTAAATAAAAGGAAGAGGGAAAGGGTGTGGTGTGATATAATATACCATTAGAGTCATAAGATTATAGTATATGTAAATTACTTGAGTTAAAAAAATAGTTTGGATGAAGATAGGTAGGTAGATATTAAGAAATGAACTTGAACTTGAAAGGAAAAATTAAAGGAGAAGAGGGAGAGAAATTACCTTTAGAATCCTCCTCTTAAGAACCTCCTTAAGGGCATATGCTTGGTCTTTTGATGAGACCAGGAGATATTGGACGTGGGGAAGGGGATAGGAGAGATGATTGGGCAGATCTTAGACAATTCTTGAAGCTTGAGAGGTTTGGTTTGGCAAGAGGAGGGGGAGTTCTTATTTATACATGAGAAGGGATGTGTTTTTGGCATAAAATATTAAATAAAATAATATATCATAAGTTAGACTTGTAATAGTTGTTTTTTGACATCATAAATCATATATTAATATAATAAAAATCTTTTTAGGCTTTAAATCTTCTTTATAATCCCAATTAATTACTTTATTAAAAGGAAAGTGAAAGAAAGAGAAAAGGCACTTTAAGAAATCACCTTTTGACTTTAGGCTTTGGAAAGTTCTTTTTAGGTTTGACAATTGGATTTATTGTATTTCAAGGAACAATTTATGAAATTTAATATGTTTCGGCCGAAACTAATGTTCTAGAATGTTTATGTCATCATTACATCATTAATGATGCAATTTTGTGTACACTGATTATGCGAAAAACTGTATTTTTTACTATTCACCCGAAAATTGAAGTATTTCAGAATAAACCCAAATGTTTACCCCTAACATTATTCGACATGTAGAATCCAAAAATGATTTCCATTTTTCAAAAATAATTTTCTAAATATTATTAATTAAATAATTAATAAAAATCATAATTTACTTAAAAAAAAAGTTTTTAAGATTAAAACTGAATTTATAGATCTTTCAAAAAATACGTAGGGTCTTATAAAATTATCTAAAAACTATTATACATTGATTAAATAATTTATGAATACATTACTGGAAAATAAATATTCTTTTAAATTAATTAATTAATTATAATTAATTATTTAAGACTTATAAAATATCAAAAACGTTTACTGATGTCAAATTGTCACTTTCTAAGATGTCTAAATTTTATTTTATTATTCATAGGTAGTTTTACTCTTATTTACTATTCATAAGGGTCATATTACTGTTCATAAGTGTATGTCACTTTTCATAAGGGTAGGTTACTATTCACCAAAAATTATTTTTGTTTCATTAGACTCCAAAAACTGTCTTGAACACAACTGTGTATGTCGTATTTTTTAAATTTCAAACTTATGGGTGAAAAAATTATGTTTAAAGGTCACTTAACACTTAGTAGTTCATTATTTTGTGTTTTTATGACATAGATATAAGAAGGGAATTTTCCATTGAAAAACTTTGGTTCGTTACATTCAAAGCCTTTTGGCTCGGCCAAACTCTGCCCAAATACTCTCCCAACTTCCCTCCCTTACTCCTAGAAGCCTCACTTTGGGCAGAATTCTTCCCACGGAATCCTTTGGCTCATATCAAATGAGTTACCCTATTTTAAGGTAATGTCTTCTCTTATGTTATTTTGTTTTATTTGGATTCTCCAACCCCATAAACTCTTTTTATTCATTTCTTTTGTAAAAACACCAGTATCCTCAATATACTAGAATGCTGTTATAAGAAGGATTCGAGATACACTTACACACACCTACATCTAATGGTTAAAGAACATACTATTTCTGTGGATGGGGAATTTCTGCCTCACGAAACGATGATTGTTCAACACTCATATAACACCTTCAAAGGTGGCCATTAAGATGTCACTATATTTATATATGATATATAATATTTTTATGTTTTCCTTATGCTTCTGTATTTCTAATTTATGGCATACTTTATGATATCCATTATGGGTAAACACGATAATTTCATTTTAGGAAGTGCGGACTACCGCCCCCTCAAAGTGATGTGAATCGTTAATGCCATATGTGGGATGTATAAAGGATTGAGTAAATTATATTATATATGATATTATAATGGAACTATATTATACATTTATATAATTATGATTTCATTCCATTATATACGAAATAGAAATGAAAGTAGCATTCATGCGTACGTACAGCTTACCGTCTCCATGAACGGTGCATTTCATTACTTACCTCTAAATATTACTTAATATTATGAATGAATGTATATAGTGGATATATATGATATATATGAAATCTAAATCTTGAATATAATTCTGGAGATAATGGATATTCTACCACATAAACAACTTGTAATTATAAGAAGTTTATTGTTGACTCAAGTACCAAAAATCGACAAAATGACCGTTATTAACTTAAATAATTACATAATGTTCATAACATTGTAATAAGTGATATAAAAAGGATAATGAAATTGAAAATGGTAGATATTAAATCTATTTTATTATTCAGGAGGTTAAAGAATGGTCGAATCATGTCAGACACAAGGTAAGTGAACTTCTTAACCCAATTTCCATTCATTGGGTTAATCTCCTACTTTCAAATTATGTCATGATATTATTATGTCATATCTTGTATTTGTACTTTCTTTATGTGTAATTATATTGAATACACATAATAGATATATTTTATTTAAGAATTATCTTTTTAAGGGATTTCGTCTCAATCTCCATTCATTGAGGCATATTTTGTTTTATACACAAATTTCTTTTATACGGTGTATAAACCCCATTGACTTTTATGTTTATTCAAAAGGAATCTTTTTTATACGAAGCATTTTACTAAATGACAAAAAGGTAATGCTTTTCTTTCCATACATATGCGGTTACAACGACTTCTCAGCCGCCGTGACCATTATTTGAGTTTCGGCTTCCACTACAAGCCAACACTTTTTTTAATGAAAAATAAATACAAAGTTTTAACTTTCTTTTATTTTGGTATTGAAAATGGTTTTGAAAGTGTTTTTATTATATCAATGTGTTTTATTGATATCTTTTGATTGAAATGTGAAAATTTTATGTTTCCTTTATGCATGTCTTATGTGATACGATTATGTTATGGTTTATGATATGTTTAAACCTATTCATATGATGAATGCATTGGACTTAATAAGCGACGGGTAGAGCCCGCTACAGATCCTCGATGCATCGGTAGGTCTCATGAGACAAACTAGTGTCTTGGCACGAGGCCTTGACAAAAATCATATTTGTGGTCTTGGTATGAGGCCTTGACTACGTGGTTATGATAGTCTGGCATTATGCATTCCATCATTATGAAAGTGGTTATTGATATTTCATGTGATTATTCGACCAGTAGAATATCCATGTGAATAGGTAAATGGAATTATCTCATTTTACATTTGCCATAATATGTTCAAGATGAAGTTTAATAGTCTTTTGTTTTAGTTATACATTGCCTTAAATGTTTATGTTTATTTATGATAGCTTCCGCAATATTGTTATCCTTATTGAGCATCTGAGCTCACCACTTCCAATGTTTTAATTTTTTCAGGATGTGAAGAAGTATATTATGAATGACCTGCAGGGATAGTATGAGGACATATGAAAACAATATGTTTTTGTAGTTTTGTATTACATTATGATGTAATGTAAAACTTATGAATGTATCTAGTGTTACAAGGCTACAAAACTAATCGGTCTTTCGAGACTTGATCTTATGTGATCATGACAATGTTACGAAGTAATGCACCGACTCTGGGTAACTCGGGTCGGGGCGTTACAGTTGGTATCAGAGGCAGTTTAGTACTAACCTTGGAAGCTAGATTTAGATAAACTCTTATTAGAGCACAAAGCCCAAAGATATACTTTGAGGATTAGTATAGAAGAACTTCGTAGAATTTAGGTATTATAGAGATTTTGTAAGTTTTCAGAGAAATACAGCCCTGTCTGGATACGAGCAGGTAGAGGTGTCTCTAGCAAAGATGTACCTAGGGGTAAAACCCAAAAACACCGCTTTGAGCTAGACTCGAATGGGAACTGGTGCACGACAACGGGCCTTGCTGCACTCTTGGTTACGACACTCCCGGGGGATATGCTTAGGATAATTCCAATTTTATTTACAAACCACTATAAAGGGTTATGAGTATATACATTCCTCAAAGAAAACATTTTTTATGGATTATATCAATAAATAGTTTAATTTATGTTAAGTATTTTATAAGTATGAAATTATATATTTTGATTCCTAAACTATTCTAGTTTATGACCTTGTTTATAAATGGCGCCTAGTGGAAGGAATGGAAACCGTATCAATGCACGCACTCCGTGTAGGGATTGCCCTCCTGATCAAGATAATTATTATAGAGATGGAGATACAACTGGTGCTGATCAACTTATTACCATACTGGGACAACTCACTCAGGGTATGAATAAAAACCTTACTCGTATGGAGCACCCTGATCCGCAACGTGGAGGATCAATGTTAGACTGCTTCATGAGGAAACAACCACCAACATTTAATGGGGATAAAAATCCATTAGTAGCTGAGAAATGGATAAACTCCTTAGAGAAAATATTCCACGCCTTGGGGAGTAGTGAAAAGAAGAAGGTTGTCATGGAAGTCTACCGCTTCACTGGAGATGCCGATCAGTGGTGGTCGCTGATTCAAAACACAAAGGAAGATGATGAAGTATCAAATATGGAATGGAGAGAGTTTAAAGATCTTTTCCTAGAAAAATACTTTCCACATGACCATCAAGCATATATGGAAAGGCAATTTCTGAGTCTGAGGCAAAAGTAGGATGATCATGTCGCAAAGTATGAGGCCAACATTACAAGGTTAGAAAGACATGCTGCAGATTATATACGTAACCCAAGAAGTAAGATTGATCATTTATTTTATTGGTTAAAACCGTTTCTCTGTCGAGCATTAGTATCACAATCTTTCTCAACGTATGAAGATATAATCTCATGTTCTGTCAAAACAGAAAAGGAATTCTCTATGTCTTTTGACAACAAATTAAAGAAAGAGAAGAAGAGAACGGTGGAAAAGGTGAAAGGTAAAGGGAAAAAGGGAAAGTAGGATTTTCCATTATGTGATAATTGTGGGAAGAATCACCCTGGTACTTTCCTAAAGGGAATGGGAGTTTTTTACAAATGTGGAGTAAAAGGTCACCAGGCTCGTGATTGCAAGGGAAAGAAAGAGGCTATCAATTTTGAATGCTACAATTGTAGGGAAATGGGGCATTATGCAAATGAATGTCCTAAGCGTCAGGGAAACTTACCTCAGAAAAGGCCAAGGGATCAAGGCCAAGATTATGCTGTTACTACAGATGAAGTTGAATAATTATTGTATTTGTGTTTTTGGGCTCAAGAACTAGATTATGGTTATAAGAATATTGTGATATATATAAGGATTGTACTGTAGTACATTTTTTTTCATTAAGGTTTTAATATGATGAAGGTAATCATATTTTAGTATGTGACAATAAGAGAAACATTACTTTCTTTGGGGAATCTGATGAATTGCTTTTAGAATTTAGAGACCTTTTAGAGAAAGTATGGATAGAGGTATTTTGGATAACTATTAAGGTTGGAATGAATTAAGTTTATCTTTGGATAGTGTTGTTTAAGGTTAAAAAATTTCTGAAGATTATTTTTGGAATATTATAATACTATAGTTTTAGGAAAAGGACAACCTGCAGGGTGGGGCATAACCCGTCGCGTCGGACAAAGCTGCAGGAATTGAACCCACAACCATAGTGCGATAGGCCTTTATTACCTACCACTAGCCTACAGGAAGTCCCTGGTTATTATAAAATAGTTTTACTAATCTAAATGGTATGTGTTAATATTTTGAACCTTATACAATTAGGATAAATATAATATTTTTGAGTTCTATTACCTTTTGGAGTAAAAGATGGGTTTTTGGTAAAAATTTATTAAAGAATGAAAGTATACACAAAAAGTATGTATATTCTCTTACGTTCTTAGTAAATCTCCTAAATAAATTCCTCAACTTTATAAAAGGTAACATAAAGCAAAAATGTTGCTGGTTAACTTTTCCAACTGGGGATTCAATGACCGTTTAACCAATCACAAGTTTGTGATTTTCTTATGGTTAACTTTCTCCTAATCTATTTTTCTACAACTCTCCATCAGACCTTGATGGTTTGTTTTTCTTCCATTTCCATATTTTCATAAAATCCTAGTATGGGCTATCTCGGGTGACCTTTGTACTTCTCTTTCTTTCTTTTAATGTTATATTTTTATTAACCTTATTTCCGATGTGGGTTTTCCACAAAGGTATTTTCTATTTTCAACATTTTATTTTCTAAGAAAAATTTCAAAATGCGAGGATGCAATTTATTGAAGGAGGGGAGAATTTAACACCCCAATCTTCCATGATACGCTTCTCTTTTAATAATGCAATAGCTTGCATTGTACGCAACTTCGAGTTCTAACACACCGGAACTAATCAAAGTAGACGTTATAAATAGTAATACACTCTTTTTGAAAGTATATAAATTTTATATTTCAAAATGGACTTCATTTTTGTATTCGTAATATCAAAATTATCTAAAGTTGAATTTTTTGTAATTTTCTGAGAACTTCCAATTTTTTAAGAATAGTGAAAAATACTTAAAACAACTTTTTTAGTCAAAATAATTAATAGTGATAAATTATACTATTGAGAGGTTTTAAAGTATAATTAGAATATATTTTTACCATTTTATCCAATGGTGGTCATTATAATAAATTTAACAATGAAATTGGGCATGAACAATTGTCAATCTTTTGATATAAATTGTTTCTTAAAAACACGCCATTTGTTGTGACAGCGGGAATTAATTATAAAATTAATTAATGGAACATATATGTTTGGAATTTTGTAAAATAGATATAATTTTGGAAATCGGAATATCAAATATATCTTAGGGTGAATTTTTGGGATTTTTCTGAAAAACTTCAATTTTTGATGAATAGTGAAACCACTAAGTCGTAGTTATAAAAACTGATTTTTCGTTTAAATGAAATTTTACCACTTCTGTGTTTTGAATTTCAAAAATCCGACATACATGGTGTTCATTAATATGTAAAATGTGGTTCAATGAGATTAAAATAATTTTTGGTGAATAGTAACTTTTACGTTCTTAATCGTGATTAGAGGTAATTAGTGTAGTTTAAGGTAAAAATGATGTTTTAATAATATGAGATGAGCTTGACACATGTCCTACCCTCATTGGATGTTCCATGGCCGACCAAGAAAATCCATGGGTCAACTTGGGGACCCCATGGAGCCACATTATTTGGAAAATGACATAAATACCTTTTATTTAATGTTAAAGTTAAAAATGACACAAACATGAAATGTTTTACTAAAACAATTTTTACATGGGGTTATACAAGTCATATTTTGACTATAAATAGTCATTGGAAAGATAAAAAGATTTCCTAAATCATATTATTTTTTTATAATTTTTAGACATTTAATAAATTAAATTATTTATGACATCATTATGATGCAGCGATGAACTCATTATTTAACGATTTAAATAAAATGGAATGATAATGTAATATCTAAGACCTACACATGTCCAAAACCTATTGGATGGGTGGATTTAGAACCCTTATCACCTTATCCTTGAATTATATCAATGTGGGACCTCTTAAATCCGAATACCATCTTAATATAAAGTGACTTTTCTTTTCTTTCCAAGAGTGCCCCTCCTCTCCACTTATAAAAGGCCCCCACATCTACCACCTTACTCACACTTTCAAAGCCTTTTGGGTCGGCCAACCTCTGCCCAAATACTCTCCCAACTTCCCTCCCTTACTCCTAGAAGCCTCACATTGGGAAGAATGCTTCCCGAGGAAGCCTTTGGCTCAAATCAAAAGAGTTACCCGATTTTAAGGTAATATCTTCTCTTATGTTATTTTGTTTCATTTTTCTTCTCCAACCCCATAAAATCATTTTATTCATTTATTGTGTAACAAAACCAGTATCTTCAATATACTAGGATGTTTTTATAAGAAGGATTCAAGATACACTTACACACACCTACATCTAATGGTTAAAGAACATACTGTTTCTGTGGATGGCGAATTTCTGCCTCACGAAACGATGATTGTTCAACACTCATATAACACCTTCAAAGGTGGCCATTACGATGTCACTATATTTATATATGATATATAATATTTTTATGTTTTCCTTATGCTTCTGTATTTCTAATTTATGTCATACTTTATGATTTCCACTATGGGTAAACGTGATAATTTAATTTTAGGAAGTGCGGACTACCGCCCCCTCAAAGTGATGTGAATCGTTAATGCCATATGTGGAATATATAAAGGATGGAGTAAATGATATTATATATGATATTATATAGGAACTATATTATACCTTTATATAATTATGTTTTCATTCCATTAAATACAAAATAAAAATGAAAGTAGCGTTCATGCGTACGTACGGCTTACCGTCTCCATGAACGGTACATTTCATTTCTTACCTCTAAATGTTACGGAATATTATGAATGAATGTATATACTGGATATATATGATATATATGAAATCATAATCATGAATATATTTCTGGATATATGGATATTCTACCACATAAACAACTTTTAATTATAAGAAGTTTATTGTTGACTCAAGTACGAAAAATCGACAAAACGACCGTTATTAACTTAAATAATTACATAATGTTCATAACATTGTAATAAGAGATATAAAAAGGATAATGAAATTGAAAATGGTAGACATTAACTCTTGTTTATTATTCAAGAGGTTAAAGAACGGTCAAATCAAGTCGGACACAAGGTAAGGGAACTTCTTAACCCAATTTCCATTCTTTGGGTTAATCTCCTACTTTCAAATTATGTCATGATATTATTATGTCATATCTTGTATTTGTACTTTCATTATGTGTACTTATAGTGAATACACATAATATATATATTTTATTTAAAAATTATTTTTTAAGGGATTTCGTCTCAATCTCCATTCATTGAGGAATATTTTGTTTTATACACAAATATCATTTATATGGTGTATAAACCCCTTTGAATTTTACATTTATTCAAAAGGAATCTTTTTTATACGAAGCGTTTTACTAAATGAAAAAATGGGAATGTTTTTCTTTCCGTACATATGCAGCGACAACATCTTCTCCGCCGTCGTGACCATTATTTGAGTTTCGGATTCCTCTAAAATCCAACACTTTTTTTAATGAAAAATAAATGCAATGTTTTATCTTTCTTTTATTTTGGTATTGAAAATGGTTTTGAATGTTTTTTTATTATATCAATGTGTTGAATTGATATCTTGTTATTAAAATGTGGAAATGTTATGTTTCCTTTATGCATGTTTTATGTGATACGATTATGTTATGGTTTATGATATGTTTAAACCTATTCAAATGAGGAATGCATTTGACATAATATGTGACGGGTGGAGCCCGCTACAACTCCTCGATGCATCGGTAGGTCTAACGAGACAAACTAGTATCTTGGCACGAGGCCTTGACAAAATCTTATTTGTGGTCTTGGCACGAGGCCTTAACTACGTGGTTATGATAGTCTGGAATTATGCATTCCATCATTATGAATGTTGTTATTGTTATTGCATGTGATTATTCGACCAGTAGAATATCCATGTGAATAAGTAAATGGCATTATCTCATTTTACTTTTTCCATATTATGTTAAAGATCAAGTTTAAAAGGCTTTTGTTTTAGTTATACATTGCCTTAAATGTTTATGTTTATTTATGAAAGCTTCCGCAATATTGTTATCCTTATTGAGAATCTGAGCTAACCCCTTCCAAGGTTTTAATTTTTCCTGGATGTGAAGAAGTATCTTATGAATGACCTGCAGGGATAGTATTAGGGGATATGAAGGAAAGATGTTTTTGTAGTTTTTTATTACTTTATGATGTAAATTAAAACTTATGAATGTATCTAGTGTTCCAAAGCTACTAAACTAATCGGCCTTTTGAGACCTGATCTTTTGTGATCATGCCAATGTTACGAAATAATGCACCAACTCTGGGTAACTAGGGTCGGGGTGTTACAACATAGATGAAATCAAAACTATTTGAGAGAAATATCTCTGTTTTTGAAATAATTTAAAAGTCACATTTTTATAAAAGAAAAAAATTACTTTGAAAATATTCTTATAAGATTGTAAGGGAATATTCAAAGATTTTATAATGGTGGGAAATAGCCGCACCCACCGTAAAAGTTAAAAAAAGACATTCTAACCTTAATTATGTCGAAAAGGTTAAAAAGGTCCTTGTTTGGAAAACGACAGAAATATTCCTTTATAAACTTATTATAAAAATTCAAACAAGGGTAAAAATGAATTTAAACCATATTCTGTAAAATTGTAAGAATGTTTTGATTTTTTTTAAGAAACATGGATGTGGATGACAAAGGGATCCCGGTAGATAATTACGTATAGACAACCTCGGATAATGAAGAGATTGTGAAATAAACCCTTAACTTGTACTTTTCCTTGGTTGAGGTTAGGTTAAACTCCTGTATAATGGTGAAATAATTGTTATTAAATTATACAAGAATCATATAAATTAATATGATATCATATATGATCTTTTAACATTGCTTTGTTAATAATATTTTAGTATTATTGTCGTTTCAGGTGTTAATATTATCGTTTTCTTTTATATGTTTTGTTAATTAAGTCATGTTTGTTATGGATAGGATGTATATTATTCATATACATAATAATATCAAGTCCTTAAACATTATTTTTAGTCATCAATTGAGAATTAAACTTGAATGGATATGATGGGGAATGAATCTCATTGCGTTCGTGGAGATGGTAGTCCGTACGTACGCACGAGCGATAATATCGTTCCTTTGATATTAAAATAATATATAATTGGATGGTGTATCATATATAAAGAATAATTATCATGTTATATTTTTTATTTACATGAAATACAAATAATTATTATACCCATCCAAATAATAATGTATTGAATAACAATTACACCACGTCGTGGAGACGGTAATCCATTCGTACGCACGTATGGTGACATGTCATTCAAGGGATGGATAAAATACTGAATATGGTTGAACCATATTTATAATAACATCACAGTATATAGGGGATACTGGAGTTATTATTTTAGAATGTAAATTAAAAATAAATAAGAAGTTTAATATGAAAGGAATTTGAAAGAGGGTGGTGAAAACATTACCTCTTATTCGGGTTATTCCTTTTGATTTGATCAAATGGAATCTTTAGGTTGCGTTTATGATTAAAATAAGGCCTCTGGGATGAATTGAGGGAAGTTTAATGTATAGTTGGGTAGGTTTTGGCCGAGGAAAATGGATTTGAAGGTGTGAATTAGTGAGAAGGGGGAGTGCCTTTTTATAAGAGGTGTGAAGGGCTCCTTTGGAAAAGCTATAAATATTATTTTATAATAAATTCATAGTCGGTTTATAATGGTTAAAAAGTGATTTATTTAATGGATACGGTGTGTATAGGTTAAAAACAACTCAACCAATAGATTTTAGACAGGTTTGAGTAATTATATTAACATTATCTTTTACTTTTAACTCTTAGTTAATTAGATTGACATTTACCACGTCACTTTGTATTTTTATATTATATAGTTATTAAAATTACTATATACATCCAAGAGACCCCCAAGTGGTCCAATAATGATACACCTATCCGGATATAATTACTTTGGCCTAAAATTATATTTTTAGTAATATAATATGAATTAATAATATAATATTTGTTTTACAAACTCTTTTATGTCAATTTTTACACTATTTGGAATTTGATTTTTGTAAAAATCACAAAACCATGATTACTTAGAAAAAAGTAAATTAAATCAATAATAACATGTCCTATTATCCTATAAATATTTTTGATTTCAGAAAAAGTCTCAAATTTCATTTATTGGGATATTTATTATATCAATTATTTTAATTTTTCACTAATTTGGTAATTACTTCATCACGATAGTGTCATAATTAAAATAAATTATTTAATGTCTAAAAATTATAAATAAAATACCATTATGTAGGAAATATATTTAGATTTTTAAAGAATATTTACAATCTAATTTATCTTATGTATAACCCTATATTAAAAATGATTTAGTAATTAATCTTTGATTTTAACTCTTTTAACTCTTCTTTGTATAAAATAATAATAATTGTCCTAATCTAATCCAAGTGGCCCTAAATGATAATATTTTATTCGTAAGTTTTTTTTTGGTTGAGATACACTTGTCTAATTGAATTAGGACATGTGTTACGGTAATATTAATATCATTTTTACCCTTAATTACCATATTTACTTTTAACCGTGGTAAATAAAAGTTAAAAAGTTAGTATTCACCAAAAAAATATTTTTTCCATATTGAACCACATTTTTCTCTTTGATATTAACCATGTATCTAAGATTTTCAAAATCCCACTCACCGAAGCGGCAAAATTTTGTTTTACGTGAATTTCTAAATTCTCCTAGAAGGTGGGTAAAAGACGGTGAATAGTTCAATAAAATTTTTATATATCTAAAATTATTCTAAACTAACTTCAATGAATTAACATGAAATTATATAGGTATTATGTATCTATTTTGACGTTAATTAAATTTAAATAAAATAAATAATTATTTAAATACAAATTCGTTTTTAAATCATAACTCTGTGTTTTTTCACTATTTATCAAAAATTAAATGTTTTTAGAAAAATACCAAAAATTTACCCTAGGATAATTATGATATTCCGAATCCAAATATGAAGAAAATTTTGAAAGATAAAATTTAACAAATTTCAGAAGGTGGGTATTACTATTCATAACAACAGCATTGATTAGTCGCGGTGTGTTAGAGTTTTGAAGTTGCATTCAATGCAAGGTATTGCATTATTTAAAGGAAAACATACCATGGAAGATTGGGGTGTTACATTCTCCCCTACTTCAAATAATTACTTCATTGCAATTGGAAATTGTTCATTGAAAATAAAAGGTTCAAAATAATGAATACCTTTGTGGAAAACCCATATCGGAAATAGGGTTAATAAAATTTAGTTTTAATAAAATGGAAATGGAAATGAAAATTTCACCACCAAATTAGGGTTTTGAATAGGCGAACATTGGTGGAAATTACAGACATGTAATTAGAGGAAAAATTTATATATTCATAGGGAGTGATTGAGGTCATCAATCACAAAGAAGTGTAGAATTGAGGTCCGCAAAGCCATCAATCTATGATGATTTAAAATATCAACCGGTCAACAAAACATAATGTATTAAGATAACACATTTTTGGTCTTAATATCCCTTACCTAAAGTTCATGAATTAATTTCTTCATAGAATAAGATAAATATATATATATATATATATCATGACAAGTAGAGTTTTCATCCTTCAACTAATTTCTACCAAAAACTCATCTTTCACTAAAAAAGATAATAGAACTAAAAAATATTATATTTAACATAATAATATAAGGTTTGAATAATTAACACATACCATTATAATGAAAAATTATTTAGTAACAACCAGGGACTTCCTGTAGGCTAGTGGTAGGTGATAAAGGTATATCGCACTATAGTTGTTGGTTCAATTCCTGCAGCTTTGTCCAACGCGACGGGTTATCGCCAGACCTGCATGTTGTGCTTTTCCTAAAACTATAGTATCATAATATTCCAAAAAAAATCATAAGAAATGTTTTAACCAAGAACAATACTATCCAAAGTTAAACTTAATCCATTCAAAAACAATATAGTTATCCAAAGTACATCTATCCATACTCTCTATAAAAGGTCTCTAAATTCCAAAATCAATCACAAAGTCAGATTCTCCAAAGAGAGTAAATATTCCCTTATTGTCACATACTAAAAATATGATTACCTTAATCATATAAAAACAGTAATGAAAACAACAAGTACTGCATTACAATCCATATATATATCAAGTTATTATCATAACTAGAATATAATCCTTTATTACAAGAACACAAATACATCAATTATTCCTCTTCAACTGTAGTAACAACATAATCTTGGCCTTGATCCCTTGGACTTTTCTGAGGTAAGATTCCCTGATTATTCGGACATTCATTCACATAATGCCCCATTTCTCTACAATTGTAACATTAATCATTAATAACCTCCTTATTTCCCTTGCCATCATGAGTCTGATGAACTTGTTCTCCACATTTATAACAAACTCCCATTCCTTTTAGGCATGTACCGAGGTGTTTCATCCCACAATTTTCATGTAATGGGAAATCCTTCTTACACTATTTCCCTTTATTTTTCCCTTGATCCATCATTCTCTTATTCTCTTGCTATACTTTATTGTCATAAGATTTAGAGAATTTCTTTTCTGTCTTGATAGCACATTAGACTATATCTTCATACATTGAGAAATATTGTGAACTAATGCTTGAAGAATAAATGGTTTTAACCCATCAATGAAACGATCAATATTATTTCTTGGGTTAGGTATATAAACTGCAGCATGCCTCACTAACCTTATAATGTTAGCCTCATACGTTGCGACATTTTCATCATCCTTTTGTCTCAGACTTAGAAATTTCCTTTCAATATATACTCGATGGCCACAAGGAAATTATTTTTCTAAGAAAAGCTCTTTGAGCTCCCTCCATTCCATATTTGATAATTCATCATCTTCCTTCATGTTTTGAATCAATGACCACCATTGATCAGCATCTTCGGTGAGGCGGTAAACTGCCAAGACAACTTTTTCCCTTTCGCTATTCACCAAGGCATGGAATATTTTCTCTTCGGAATTTATCCATTCCTCAGCTACTAAGGTATTTGTACTCAAATTGAATGTTGGTATTTGTTTCCTCATGAAGTGATCTAACATTGATCCTCCACGATGCGGATCAGGGTGCTCCATATGGGTAAGGTTATTATTCATAACCTGAGGGAGTTTTCCCAGTATGGTGATTAGCTGCTCAGCACCTGTTGCATCACCAGCTTCATTATAATTATCTTGAGCAATAGGGAAATACCTACATGCAGTGCATGTATTGATACATTTAACAATTCTTCCACTAGGCACCATTTCTAAACAATGGCACAAACTAGATTAGTTTATGAATCAAAATACATAATTCCATACTTGTAAAACACTTTACATAAATTGAACTATTTATGGATATAATCCATAATTTTAAAAAGATATTTTCTTTGAGAAAGTTTATACTCATAAACCCTTCATAATGATTTGTAAATAAAATGTTAATTATCCTAAGCATATCCCACGGGAGTGCAGCAAGGCCCATTGTCATGCACCATTTCCCGTTTGAGTTTAGCTCAAAGCTGTGTTTTCGGGTTTTACCCCTACGTACATCTGTGCTAGAGCCACCTCTACCAGATCGTATCCATACATGGATATATTGTTCTCAAATCTCACAAAATCTCTATAATAGAAAAATTCTAGGAAGTCCTTCTATACTAATCCTCATAGTCTATCTTAGGGCTATGTGCTCTAATAAGAGTTTATCAAATACTAGCTTCCATGTTTTGTACTAAACATCCTCTGATACCAACTGTAATACCCCGACCCCAATTACCTATATTTGGTGCAATATTACATAATATTGTCATGATACAAGGGATCAAATCCCGAAATAACAATAATTTTAGTATCCTTGGTAACACTAGATATATTCATAAGTCATACATTAAATCATAAATTAAAAAAATACTAAAACAACATATTTTCTACATAACCCCTCATACTATCCTTATAAGACATTCATAAAATAATTCTTCACATCCTGGGAAGAATAAAACATTTCAAGGGGTGAGCTCAAATGCTCAGTAAGGATAAAAATATAGCAGAAACTTTCGTAAATAAACATAAACATTTAAGTCAATGTATAACTAAAAAATCCTTTTAAACCTGAACTTCATCATAATATGGAAAAGATAAAATGAAATAATGACATTTAATTATTAACATGGATATTATAATAATCGAATAATAACATGAAATATCAATAACCACTTTCATTATAAGGGAATCCATAATGCCGAACATTAATTTCTGTGTCAAGGCCTCGTACCAAGACCTAATGGATAACTGTAGCCGGAACCCAAACCGGAGAGCCCCTCTAACCGGAATCCATCCCGGAGAGCCTCTATAACCGGACACTAACCTTGAGTTCCTCTAATAACCGGACACCAACCCGAAGTGCCTCTAACAACCGGACACAAACCATGAGTACCTCTAATAACCGAACACCAACCCGGAGTGCCTCTATTCACCAGACAGCATCCTGGAGTGCCTCTAATAACCGGACACCAACCCGGAGGGACTGCTGTAACCGGACCCCAACCCGTAGGGCTTAGTTTTACCAGTCCCCAACCCAGAACATACTAGTCCAACACATTCCTCTTATGACGAGGATGAAATATAACATAAACATTCGTATTAAAACTAGCATACGAAAGTCCAAAACATTAATCACAAACCATTCATGGAATAAAAATAACTCATCCATATTCAAACATATAACAAAACCATAAATACAATATGGAATATTTGTATCAAAATAAATCAACTTCAAACAAGTGTAAAATTTATCAACGGATGTTGACATAGAGGAAATCAAAACTATTTGAGCGAAATATCTCTTTTTTTAAAATCATTTAAAAGTCACATAATTATAAATTAAATCATATACTTTGAAAATATTCTTATATGAATGTAAGGGAAGCTTCAATGATTTTATAATGGAGGAAAATAGCCGTACCCACCTTATAAGTCAAAAAAATAAATTCTTACCTTAATTTTGTCGAAAAGGTAAAAAAGGACATTGTTTGTAAAACGATGGATAGATTACATTATAAACATCTTATAAAAATTCAAACAAGGGTATAAATGACTTTAACACTTATTATGTAAAAGAGTAAGAATGTTTTGAAATACATTTTTAAGAAACATGGATGTGGATGATAAATAGGTCGCAGTAGATAATTACGTATAAACAACCACATATAACAAAGAGAATGTGAAATAAACCCTTTACTAGTACTTTTCCTTGGTTGAGGGTAGGTTAACCTCCTGTATAATGGTGAAATAATTTTTATTAAATTATATATGAATCGTATACATTAATATGATATCATATATGATCTTTTAACATTTCTTTGTTAATAATATATTAGTATTATCGTCGTTCCGGGTGTTAAATTGTTTTATTTCATATGTTTTGTTACATAAGCCGTGTTTTCTATGGATAGGTTGTATCTTATTCATATACAGAATGATATAAATTTCTTAAACATTATTTTAATAATCAAATTATAATTACAATTGAATGAATACGATGGGGAAATGAATCTCATCACGTTCGTGGAGATGGTAGTCCGTACGTACGCACGATTGAAAATATCATTCCTTTGATATTAAAATAATATATAATTGGATGGTGTATCACATATAAAGAATAATTATCATTTTATATTTATTATTTACATGAAATAAAAAACATTATTATACCCATCCAAATAATAATATATTGAATAACAATTACACCATGACGTGGAGACGGTAAGCTGTACGTACGCACGTATGGTGACATGTCATTCAAGGGATGGATAGAATACTGAATATGGTTTTATAATATTTTAAATAACATCACATTATATAGGAGATACTGGATTTATTATTTTAGAATGGAAATTACTAAAAAAGAAGAATTTGAAAAAGAAAGAAACATGAAAGAGAGTGGTGAATTCATTACATCTTCTTCGAGTTCTTCCTTTTGATTTGATCAAAAGGGCTCCATAGGTTGGCTTTCTGATCAAAATAAGGCCTCTATTTTGAATTGAGTGAATTTGAGAGAATATTTATTTAGGTTTTGGCCGAGACAAATGGCTTTGAAGGTGTGAATTAGTGAGAAGGGGGAGTGCCCTTTTATAAGAGGGGTGAAGGGCTCCTTTGGAAAAGATAGAAATATTATTTTATAATAAATTCATATTCGGATTATATTGGCTCCAATGTGGATTCCTTAAAGGTTAAGGTGGTTATAGGTTTAAAAAAACTCAAGAAATAGATTTTAGACAGTTTTGGGCCATTATATTAACCCTATCTTTTAGTTTTAACTCTTAGTTAATTAGATTTACATTTACCATGTAACATTGTATTTTTATATTATATAGTTATTAAAATTATTATTTACATCCAAGAGACCCCCAAGTGGTATTTTAATGATACAAATATCATGATATAAGTCATTTTACCAAGCCTAAGATTTTTAGGAATAGAATAGGAATTAATAATAAAATATTTGTTTTAAAAACTTTTTTATGTCAATTTTGACACTATTTAGAATTTGATTTTTGTGAAAATTAAAACAACATGATTAATTCGAAAAAAGTTAATTAAATAAATCCTAAAATGTACTATTATCCTATAAAATTAGTTTAAATCATAAAAAGTCTCAAATTTAATTTATTGGGATATTTATAGTATCATTTATTTTAATATTTCATTAATTTGGTAATTACTGCATCACCATTGTGTCAAAATTAAATTAAATTATTTAATGTCTAAAAATTATAAATAAAATACCATTGTGTAGGAAATACTTTTATCTTTCCGATGAATATTTAAAATCTAATTTATCTTATTTATAACCCTATATTAAATTTTTTTTTGTAATTAAACTTTGATTTTAACTCTATTAACTCTTTTTAGAATTAAATAATAATAATTGTCCTAATCTAATCCATGTTGACCTAAATGATAATATTTTTTTTCCTAAGGTTGTTTTTGGTCGAGATACACTTGTCCAATGGAATTAGGACATGTGTTATGGTAATATTAATATCATTTTTACCCTTAATTACCATATTTTATTTACCCGTGGTAAATAAAAGTAAAAAGTTACTCTTTACCAAAAAATTTTTTTATCTGTTTGAACCACATTTTAATCCTTGATATTAACCATGTATCTAGGATTTTCAAAATTCCACTCACAAAAGCCGTAAAATTATGTTTTACGTGAATTTCCAAATTTTCATTGAAGGTGGGTAAAAGACGGTGAAATGTTCAATTAAATTTATATATATATATAATTATTCTAAACTAACTTCAATGAATTAAATTGAAATTATATAGGTATTATGTATCTATTTTTACCTTAATTAAATTTAAATAAAATGAATAATTATTTAAATAAAAATTCATTTTAATCCGTAACATAGTGTTTTTTTCAGTATTCATCAAAAATTGAAAGTTTTAAGAAAAATACAAAAAATTCACCCAAGGATAATTTCGATATTATGAATCCAAATATGAAGTCCATTTTGAAGGATAAAATTTACAAACTTTCAAAAAGTTGGTATTACTATTCATAACGGTAGCTTTGATTAGTCGCGGTGTGCTAGAGTCTCGAAGTTGCGTAAAATGCATGTTATTACATTATTCAAAGGGAAATGTACCGTGGAAGATTGGGGTGTTACACGTTTATTGTTTAATATTAAATAACCTATTTATATTTATATTAATTGTTTATATTTTACATGCCAAAATATATTTTCCTAGATGAAATAAAATAAAATATATTTTTACAAAAATGAAAAATGAATGTAATAATAAAATGAAAATATATATAATAATACCTTATTTTCATGGAGTTCATTCAAATTATTTATTGTGTTATTATTTATTTCATACTACATTTTGGTATTTTGAGTCAAATATATCATATATCTTAACATGAATATCATGACAATATAAAAATAAACATAAGAAATGAAAATTACGATCCGTTCATTGATATTTCAATTGATCATAGAATATAATAAATATCACATATTACTCATGATCTCTAATTAATTAGCATAAAATAAAATAAGGGATGTGTAAAATAAAATAACCCACTATATAATGAAATACAAAAAACAATTAATAAATTAGAAGAGAAATCATTGGAAAAAAATACCCCTTTTGTAAACCAAATACTTCAGACAATAATATATGTTTAATATAAAATAATGTTTGATATTTTTTAATTATAATATAAACTAACATTACAGTTCATAGAATCTATGTCCCATCATATAGATCTAATCAAATAGCAATATAATGGGGATAACTAATTTTGACGTGTATTTAATGAAATCAAAATGATATCATAATGTTCATATTTTATTTGTAGTTATTCTTAAAATATATCTTCATTACCCCATAGTTATGACTCTCTCTGATTACATTTAAGAATCAAAATAATATTATACTCATATCGAATCATTTTTATATCATTTATTATTAAATAATTTTATAATGATGTTTCTATTGTGGGATGGGTAGTGAAAATTGTGATATAAATTAATGGCCAATGATTCCCTTAATTACACAATTGTTTTCATTGTGTCATGGGATGATGTTGTTCTGACACATTAAATAAGAATAGTTTTTTATTACATCTATGTAGTAATAAGATAAATGAGTTGATGCCTCGTCCATCATTATTTCTTGAAAATTAATCTTGGTCAATGAATTGGGGTTTGAAATTGGATTATAGAGGTATTCATGATCCTTCACATTAGGATGTTTAGGTGACATCCAGATATAATGATAAAAGGATTAATCACATGTATACATCAATTAAAATAGTCTTATTTGTTTTCTATTTACATTCATTGGTTCATAACAATCCGCATTAATTTTTTTTGTGGTGATCATTTTGTTGTCTAAACATTGCAATTTTTTTTCAGGGCGGGAATTCAATCTGTGGTGATGTAGGAATTGTGTTTATTGATAAACAAATTTGAGGGAGAAAACTCAGGCCCTGATAGTAAATTTTGGATTTTAATGAATATATTTGTGTCTATGAGGATTCATAATTGTTTGGCCTTCATGGGAAAAAATGATGACATCCCAGGATGGCTTACAGAGAAGTCAGTTTTCATATGATATAATGACTAGAGACAACCATGTCACGAGACATCATTAGAAGTGGTTGAATCAATGGAATGATATGGTTGTGGGTTCTTTATTGGTAGGATTTGAGGTGCAAGCACTTCATCCATTATGGTGGATCAACGTAAGTGAGATGGAATGATGGAAAAGATCAATCAAAAGGAAGGTGAAAAGCTACTGGGTGGAGGAAGAAAAAATAGCCCTAGACTCCATCAACTCATTCAATTCCAAGACTTTTGAAATTTCCCATAATTTATATAGGACCTACAGTATCATTAGAATTTATATTATAATGATTATAAACTTTACATTTATTTTTATCTAAATTTTATAATAGTATTTTTGAAAATGTGTTTTAAGAGTAAAAATAATATTACGTGGATTATGATATATTTTATTAATCGATACTCTTATTTTTTTGTGGTGTAAAAATGATTGTACATATCACTTTAAATGAAATATATTTTTTGGAGAGAAGGGAATAATTCTATGAAAAATATTAATGTTAAAATAATTTATTTGTAAACTAGTTAATGTCATTCAATACATTAAATATAGTTTGTAAATGAAAAAAATATTTTCTAACTTAATTATTTCCTCAAATCATTAAAAATTAAAAAATATATTATTTACTTTTAATTAATTCAGATGGTGGTGGTGATGGTGGAAAATTTACTTTCATAAAATATGAAATTAATTTTTGTTACAATAAATAGTAATTTAAATATTTTTGGCTCTAATTTAATGTTTTCATTGTGAATAGTGTTTCTTTTTTATATATTTGTTTATAAGTTTCCCCAAATTAAATATTGGGACATTAAATCATTTATTTCTGGATTTTTGTATAAAAACATTACTTTGAATGGTGTGTGGAATTATATTACATTGGAGGGTGGTCCCAAAGAAATTTTCATTAAAGTAAATTTATGATAGGGTTTTTTATGTTGTCTATATAATGTGATCTAATTCAAGATAATAACATGAATAATAATTAATAAATTTAACTCAAGATTGCATTAAATTTTATATATATTATTCTTATTTATATATTTATATAACTACTATTTGTCTATATATATATATATTCTTTACTACAATTTTAACACATAGAGACACACATATATATTATATTAATAATTCATATTATTGTTATGAAATTGAATATACAAAATACATATTTTATCAAAGGATTTGTTCCTCTATATACATGGGTCTCTATATCCTACCTCTATTAACACAAGTATCCATTTGTTCTTCTTACATTTTTCATTCCTCGATATCTTCAGTTCTGTGATTATTGGATGCTCAATGAATATTCCATTCTATCATGCTTCTGATTCCCTCAACCTCTCCCCTATCTTCATCTTCTACACCCCCACTAACATAACCCTATAATTATCCCTCTTTCTCATGGCCTCATCCAAATCCCTACTCTTGGACTCCCACCCAACATCATGTAAAGACTCGAAAATTTCCATGGATTTTTTTAAATACATGGGAATTTTATGACTCTGTAGTTTTTGACGGCGCTAGATTTTGAGGCCCTGTGTGTCGGGAATCAAATTCTATAGTTTTTTTGGGTATGTTCAGTAGAAGTACGAGCGTGATTTTATATCTTTTAAACTGGTGCTCGGAATTGAAATCTAAGGGCACCGTTGAACTCGCAGTGTTAGTGATTGCTTAGTGAGACCTTCACTGAAGTAGCATTCTAATGAGAGTGGATGTTAGATTTTGGGGGTTTTTAATTAAGTTAAATAAAAATAATGGTTAATTTATTTTTATTCCTTGGTGGTTAAAACCTACAAGAGGAGGTTATTGGTGGGGCCCACTCACACATAACCTCCCGTGGGAGGATATTTTTATGTGGGGCCCACAGAATCTTCAAACCCCCTAAACCAACCATTTATGTTGGATGAAACCATTAAACTTCCCTTGAGTTAATAAAGCCAAACCTCCCATCATTTATTTTTATCCTTCCACCTTCCCTCATAAGTGTTCCAAACCACAAATTAATTAATATCATTAATTAATTAATTTGAAATAATTTGAATTATTTCCCTACAAATTAAATGATGTGTCGTCATAAGCCATTATTTTTTGTAGGAAGATACTTTTGTTAGAACTTTGGAGGAGAGGGATAATCCATGGAGAATTATCCTCCAACGAAGAACAACTTCCAAATGAAGATCACAGATGATGCTCAAGCCTAGATTAGAAATGTCTTGTGGGGGTGATGAACACTGACGATACCACCACCATCGACTCCATCTTCTTCCACGCACCACGTCCATCGACGATCGAGGTAGGGGGATTTGAGTTATTTTAAATATGAGATTAAACCACCGTTTTTCGTCTTTCAAATTTATGGATTAGTATGCCAAATGTTATCACCATGATGAGGAGGTTTCAGACTGCATGAACACGACCCAAACCTCCCCCTTTGGTTTTTCTTTTATTGACGAAGGAGGCAGACTGCGGAAGAAGCCGACGGCATAAGGGCCGCCGGAGAAGCGCGGTGTCGTCGCGCTACGCAGGAAACCAAGTCGTGGATAGGTAGGCCACGGTGAAGCTGGAGGGGCGTGGTGTCGTCCCACCAACCTAGTGAGGAACCACGTCCAAGAAGGCCACGACAGATGGAGAGGTGAGGGACTGTAATGCCACACAGAGAAGCTGGAGGCTGCGGCCAGGCTGGTCCGCAGCAGAGGGGGTGTGGGGATGTCGCACCATGCGGAGCCCAGCTGAACCATGGCATTGTCATGCCCCGGTGGAGGAACCTGGGCAGCCGGCTGAGCCCACCACTGGTGTGTGCTATAGGCAAGACTCCTCAGGTCCCGCAGCTCACCGAACTGGTTCATAGAGCCGGTTCCTTCGGAAGCCGGGGGTGGGGCACCCCCCCCCCCGGTTTGGCCAGCAAGGCCATGGGGGAAGGCCATTGGGCCGCCCTCATCCAAACCACCAACGACCGGGCTTCCATAGGCCGGGCTGCCTTTGGCCGGGCCACCCGAGGCTGGGCTGCCCTCGACCAGGCCTCCCTCACCCAGACTGCCCTATGGTCGGGCCTCCCTTAGGACTGGCCACCTTCGGTTGTGCTAGCTGAGGCCGGTCGCCCTCGTGCTGGGCCGGCGCGGGCCGGGCCGCCATCGTGCCGAGACGGCTTGGGTCGGGCCGCCATCGTGGAGGGCTGCCCGTGGGGCTGGGCCGCCCATTCGGTCGGGGCCATCCCCTCAGCTTTGGCCGCTTCCTTGGACTAGGTCAGATCCACTGACTGGGTTAGAACCTGGTACGGACCGGGTCGGGCCGGGGCGGTACGACTGGGTCGGACCGTACCCGGACCCGTATGGTATGTTTACACCTTTTCACCCCTTTCTTAGGCTACAAGTGTCTGATTGACAAACCGACTGCGGAGATAGAATGCATGGAGAGAGACAGTTCTTTTGGCATATCCTACATGAGTTTTGGACATATTTGAGGTACGAACTAGTTGGGATGAACCTAAAAACCCAACCAGGCCCATGGAATTGAAATGCCAATAACTCATTGACCGGGCATCCAATTGACGCGCCGTAGGGCGCATTGAGTTCCTAATGATGAGACAGAACTACGTGATACATCTACTCGAGACTTTGTGGTAGTTTATATATCGACACTTGGCTTAAGGTGCATCCCCTCCTGGAATCAAGAGTGCTGTGTGCAAAAACCCTATGGCCAGCTGCGACTGAGATGGTAGGATCCTACGTGGACCTACTACTGTACTAGGATCCTCCATGGGTTTGACAATGATAACATCTGTGTCAGGATCCTATGTGGGTTCGATAGCAATGACTTCTATTCCGGGATCCTCTGTGGGTTCGACAACGATGAGTTCTGTACTAGGATCCTCCGTGGGTTCAACATCGCTGATACTGTTCCAAGATCCTACGTGGGTCCGATAGAGGTGATGATTCAATGGATACATCTAATCATCTCTAACCCTTATATATGAGTTCTATACCTGTGTGAGAAGAGTCTTGTTTTTCGGTCATTATCATCGAGGTTATTGAATTACTTCCTTTGTGGATTGGGTTGTGCTTGGGCTCGAGAGTTGGATTCGGACTGTGTATGGTAACATAGGTATATGTATGGGCATATACCTAAGTAGGATTGGTTGATACTGGGAGACCTTAAAGGGTCTTGGGGTCCCCTACTAAGTTTTGTTATACTCAGCCCTGCACGGGCTTCACCCGCACATTGTTGTGTTCTTTGCAGATGACGGTTTGCAGTGATCAAGGCTATGGGAGATGGACGAGATGTTGCTCAGTGTTGGACTATATGGGATGTACCTGAGGGAAAAGTTGTTCGAGATCTATACGAACCCTTTAGGTAGGATTCCCCGATGGATGATCTAGGAGCTATTTTCCCTTTTTTACTTGTACTTGTACTTGTTGATCAGTTGGGTTTGTATACCGGTCCACTTACTTTCAACACATCTTTCTTTTCTATATTAGTATTTGTTTCTTCTACTGCTTGTGTTTAGACTGTGTGTATTACAGGTTTAAAGGAAATTACTTCCCTTTTTTATAGGGATTTTCCTTTGGTGCTAGTCACCAGCCTTTGGCCTATGGAAGGCGGGCTTGGGGTAGTCACGACACGTGCCCCGAGGACGGGTCGTGACACCTCATGCCTTGAACCTCCTCATCCCAGCATCCTCCTTTTTACATTTCTATCCCATCAATCCTCATTTCTGACTACCTCCAAAAAAATCCACTTCTCTTTACTATATAATATATAATGCATGAATCTCTCATATGGTATTCACAGAATCCAATTCATTTTCCTCTCCGCTTACCCAATATATTTTCAATGGAACCACATCTAATGTAGTATAGATTTCTAAAAATCCTCCCTCAATCATCATAATGACGTCCCTTCAATTACACCTCAAACATAGTAGTGTATATTTCTCCAAATCATAATAATCATTCATTATCCATTAATTAATGTTATAATATATATTTCTATATATCCATCAGTATATATAAATTTTTATTCTCCATTATACAATATTTTTTAAATATTTTTGTTATTCTTATTCATATTTTAATTACTATGATGAATCATAAAATAATATAATTTTTAATTATGATTGTTCTGAATTATATTCTTCTCGTAGATCTAATTTTCAGTGATCCATAGTATGTAGTCTCTCCTTGATATTTTAATCATATTCATTTAAATGTTAAATATAATAATATATATATATATTATCATATAAAATTTACTTGATTTCACATTTCATGGTGTTGTACATTACAACCTCTAAAATATTGATTGCTTTAGGTATATGGTTTTCCATTTTTATTCACCATAATTAAATTCATTATCATGACCCATCAAAATAGATTATTTCACGGGACTTTGAATCAAATTACTCAATTTTTTAATGTTATTTGATCTATTTTTTATATACACTTTTTTTATATTTTAACTGTTTGATTTTCATTTAGATTTATAGTAAATCACTAGATTAGATTTATTCGAATTCATTTTATGATATCATGGATTAAAAATTTTCATATAATTAATTATATACCTATAAACATTCATGATCTGGTGGATATACCTTTTTTTAATAAATATCATTTCATGAGAAAATTATTTCATCGATTCCTTCTTTGATGTTACAATTTTAATTTAATTGAACCTGATCAATCTTTACTACGACTCTAAAACACACTACTGGTAAAATTCATGGTCTTATCCATGTATAGTTGTGTATTACATAACCTATTAATATTTAATATAATTTCATTCACCTATCTCAAATATAACAATTGATATGGCCTAGAACTTTATTTTAATTTTGAAAAAAATTCAATCATTCAATTCAGCTATCTTTATTGAGTGATATATTCCTGAGGTTCAATTTGATTTTCATTTCACTCCATGTTGATCTGGATATATTACTCTCTATATAAAATAAAAATTATTAAAATATATTTAATTTTAATTTATATTTTTATGTTTTTATGTTATATTCATACTTTAAAAAAATTCCCTGGAGAATTCAACATATATCACATTCATTAGGTAATAACTATATTTCAGGTACACAATAAAATTTCATAGTTCTCATAATTATCCATTAACTAATGGTGGTGAATTATTGATGTTATTTGTTTTCATAGAATCTTAAAATGACCACACACACACACACACAAATATTTATATATATATATATATAAAATTTTTTATGTGTGTGTGTGTTTTATGTTTTGGGTGTTCTTATTAGGAATCATTACTTTCATGGGGTTTTAACATTATTTTTTATATGGTTAATGGTATTTTTTTAATTTATTGTTTTATATTTCTAATTAATTGTTTATACTAAGATGGAATTTTAAAATACATTCCTTTAACATTGATGTTTTTATATTATTTACAATAGTAACTAAAAAACATCGTTTCCAATTCATTTTTAATATTCTTTTTCAATATGTTACTTTTATAGGATAGTAAATTCATGAAAGTGTTGATATGAAATTCCCATGGCTCAAAGTAACTATGAAAACATTAATGGATTTTATTGTAGATGATATATATATATATATATATATATGGATTTTTTAATGTTCCATTGAGTTGGGGGAAATCATATAAATCATCAAACATTAGATGAAATTATAGTGGTCTGTTTTATTTTTAGAAATAAAATTTTTCATTTTATATTTTTAATTGAAATTACATATTCATTATATACATTTACATTACTTTAATATTTATTTCATCACATTTTGTGTTGTGATATTATATTATCTTATTTTATTATTTAATATTTTATTATATAATTTTATAAGATGTTATGAATTATATATTATTTTTTTCCACCATTTTAATATTTCACTATATTTAGATAAAATTATATTTAAACATATATGTGTACTTCTATTAACTAAACCGTTGTTCAAACCAAAAAAATAACAATGGATAAACCATAATATTTCCTAATTCAAATCATTTCAAATGATTCAATGGAAATATCATTCTTCTAATACCATTAATTTCATCTATTTTTAATCAAAATATATATAAAATTTCAAAATACGTAATTGTAATATGATGTTAAATAATATAATATAATAATAATTATAACTATAAAACTTAAATTACACTGGAAATGATAGATAATAATTAAAATCTTGGTTTATGTTTCATGAATTTTTAACACATATAACCATTGGATTAGTATTGTCCCTTATGTTTTTCTAATAAATGTGACATAATACAATTTTTCTTATGAATAATCAGAAGAATCAGGAGCCGGAAAGCCTACTCCTAGAAAAACATATATATAAAAAAAAATACAACGAAAGAGGAGACACAAAGGTTCAACAAAGGCGTGTAAACACATCACCACACGCATCAGTATCAACCAAACCACAACAGAAGGTTGGTGTAATAATGGACCATAGAGTGAAAACCTCCTCAATCGCACGCTTAGACAGAGCATCAGAAACCTGATTTGCCTCCCTGTAAGCATGAGTGAAAACCAAAAAAATCTGATCCTCAAGCCTGAGGTAGTCATCCCAAGCAGAAAGAATTCCCCAGGGGACATTCCTTGAATGCGTTCGAAGAATATCGACCACCAGAGTTGAATCAGACTCCATCTACAAGGTCATCCAACCATGAAGAGAAACATAATGAATTGCCTTGATCATAGCCCATAATTCCACCTCAATAGCCAATCCATTACCTATGAATTGGTAAAAACAACCTTTATCAACCCCACGATAAGTGCGGAAGACACCACCACATCCAGACGGACCTGGTGAACATGAAGCCGTCCCATCCACATTAACCTTAAGAAACCAAAAGATAGGAGTAATACACTAGATATATTTCATTACAATTGGAATCTTACACCTGCCAGAAACACCATGTGTTCGCAAAATAACCAGATCAGAAACATCATTCTGCATGACCCCCTTGAGATCCCGTGCAGAAGCAAGAACACAAGTATGAAACTCTTGAATGCCAACAGAAATCGGGATATTTCTGTTTTTAAAGACCAGAGAATTTCGGGCTCTCCAAATAAAAGAAACAACTGCTGAAGCGGCAGAGATGAGCAGTGGTTTCACCTGAGAACTCAACTCAACTCGATAAATAGAATCCATAAGCTCTCCAAAACCTTCCAAGTTCAGATGACGTCCAAACATAGCCTGTAAATAATCCCATAAACCAAAGGTAGAGCATCAAGATATAAAAACATGATCAATAGTCTCATTTACAGCAATACAATGAAAACAAACAGGTGGAAGAGAAAATCCAGCATGCTGTATCATCTATTGCAGAGGTAATCTACACTTCCAAATACTCTAAATAAGCAAATACTGAGCCGGCGGGATATAATCAGCATGAAACATAAGCAACCAAGAAGGAACCATCAGAGACTCAGTAAACATGAATCGATAATCCTCCCTAGTGCTGAAAGATCCAGTGACACTAGGCTACCAGACTAATGTATCCATCGCAGAGTACTGATAATGTACCTACTCCTTTATCAGAGACTCAGAATGTATCCCCTGAGCCATAACATTATTATGAATATTCAGCAATTGAAAGATCCTTTAAGGAAGATGGAATTTCAGTTTTCTCAGCAATAGAACATGACAACGAAACGGTCCTCCAACAGTTCAAAGAAGAGTTCTGACAAACAACCCATTTAGGGGTTTGTGAAAGGCTGAGGTAAGCATACATGATTGATGACAATATCGAGGAAGGAACATAAAGGGAGTACCCAATGAGCAGCTTGGATCCAAATCTGTTGAACAAACACTCCAAAGAGAAATCGTTGGAGGTTAATAATGACCAAGTAATCTTTTTGATGAGAGATTCATTAAAACACTTAAGGTCCATAACCCCCATACCACTCATGTCAACATGCCGAATACATTCACTCCATGAAACTGTAACAAGAATCCTCTCATGAATTGAGCTAGTCCAAATAAACATCTGAATCAGCCTTTGTAAATCATTATTAAGAGTTCTAGTCCATCTATATGGGGAAAATATATAGACACACACAGCGGTGACAACAAAGTTGAAAAGGAAGACCCGCCCTGCCTGAGACATAGATTTACCTTTTCTTATATCCATTTGATTTAGAATATTGAGATAGATATTTTCCATGTAACACCTTTTAACAGAGCCCCAAAATAAGGGAACCCCAAGATAGTTAAAAGGGAGAGACCCTCTTTTAACCCCCAAATTCCGAGAAACTATGTTTTGCTTTGATGAGATGACCCCTTCCCCAAAAAATATTGAGGACTTCTCCCAGCTTATAACCTGGTCAGAAACAACTTCATAATGCACAAAATTCGCCTTAATATATCGAATAGTACATCCATAAGCCTTAACAAACAGAAGAATATCATTATCATAAAAGAGATGTGAGGGAGAAAAAGATTCCTTCCAAAAGTCATTTGCGGTTACAAACCAGCATGAATGTGATCCGAAAGACACATACTCAAATAATATTTAGAAATAGCAAAAAGGAGGCCAGATAAAGGTTCACCTTGCCTCACTCCCCTGGAGAATTTAAAGAAGCCTCTAGGAGAACCATTCACAAGAACAGATAACATCGAACATTGAAGGATGTAGTTAATCAACTTGATAAATCCCGTGGAAAATCCATGCAATCATAACACTTCTAAAATGAAACTCCATTTCATCGCATCAAAAGCCTTGGAGAAGTCAACTTTCAGAGCCATATTTCCATACTTCACCTTTTTTCTCATAACATTAACACATTCAGACGTCGTATACAAATAGTTTTGAATGATCCTTCTAGGAACAAACCCAAATTTATTGGTAGAAATAAATCCCTTAGCAATACATCCCAATCTGTGGGCTAGGATTTTTCTGATAACTTTAGGAATATTGTTACATATTCCCACGGGCCTAAAATCCCGAATGTTAAGAGCATTATCCTTATTTGGAATTAAGGCAATAAAGCTAGCATTTGCACCATAGGGGAAATAAGAGTGATAAAAGAAGTCTCTAACTGCATGGAAAATTTATGTGTGAAGAATATCCCAATAATCCACAAAAAATCTATTGGAGAAACCATCTGGAACTACCACACAATAAGGATTCACAGAGAAAAACGCCTTCCAGACTTCCTCCTCTGAAGGTATAGCAGTGAGCATATCATTCTGGGAGGCCTCAACCGAAGAAGGAATATTATTGAACATATCATGAGTATTATCATGCCCTGATTCAGTGTAATGTTTCTCGAAATAGCTACAAGCAACATCAGAAATGTCTTTTTCAGAAATGAAAAGAGCACCATCAACCATGAGGGCATTCATGACACGCCTCACCTTTTTCTCCCTGTGTAAGCAATGAAATTGACTTGTATTTATATCCCCTTATTTCAACCACCTAACATTGTATTGTGCTCGAGAAAGCCTTTCCTTTAAAGCCAACAACTCATTAAATTTAGAAAGAGCAAGAAATTCTTCCCTAGACATAACATACTAACCCTCATTGATCCTTTGACAATGCAATAAATTATCCTCAAAATTTTGGATATCATGATCAAGACATCAAAAAGATTTCTTACTCCACTCGTTGAGATATGCTTTCACATCCTTTAGCTTCAAAACCGTGATATGAAAGGGACTTCCAATCATAGTAGATTCCCAAGCCTCAATGACAACCTTCCTACAACCTTGAATAGAAAACCAGGCATTATTGACCATGAATGATAAGGCAGAAGATCTAAAACTTTGGAGATTCAAATCCATTAAAATAGGATTGTGATCAGAATTAGCCCTTGGCAGAGTAATACCAGACATACTAAATTACGGAGATCCCCCATCATCATTACAGAAGCACCTATCAATCTTACTGGCTTGTAATCCATTTTTAGTGTATCTACGCCAGGTAAAATCATCCCCCATGATTGGAACGTCAATGAAATTGCAATAATCAATACAAGTAGAGAAATCAGACATACATAACCTGTTGAAACAATCTCCTGTCTTCTCCTCAGGTCGAAGCACTGATTTAAAATCACCAATAATGACCCAATATGGCCGCATTTCCATCACTACACGTTCAATAGATGCCCAAACAGTACTTCTCCCAATATACTGATTCAAGGCATAAACAAAGGTGAAAGACATTCCAAAACCACCTATCTCAGCAGAAAGAGTGATTAATTGCTGGTCATAACAGGAAGAAATCAAAGAGACACTATCATGCTTCAAAACCCATAGAGACTCTGAAGAACCCTGATTAGCATTATGGGAAACCATGGAGTACCAAAGGGTTGACCATTTGAATGCTTTATATTTACGAGGCTCATAAATTCTTAGAAGGAGAGGATTATTGGCCCCAATAAAATACCTAAGGGTTGTGACCATGGGAGAATTCCCAATCCCTTGGAAATTCCAGAAGAAAAACCTCATAGTAAAGAGGATTTGGACCTGGTTATAGGCCCACCATCCCATTACAATTTCACTACTTTATCCGGCTTATCATCATTCAAATTTGATGATTTAGCATCTAAATCAGCATGTGAACCAGTGATGAGGACTGGACCTTCCAAAGGTCGAGACTGTTCCTCACTGATAATATCATCTTTATCATCAGACCAAAAAATACCGGTCAGTGGTGTAAACTTATTCAATGAAGAAACTACCTCCATACTGGTTTGGGAAGAAGGTTTCCTTGCAACCATATACAAATGAACCCAAACAAAGGACCCATAATCATTTTTGTCACCACTAAAAATCTCAGTAGGAGAAAAAACGAATGCATTAACAACAATTGCAACCTGTTCCAACCCCTATATAATATTAGCAGGAACAACATCAATTTTCTTCCCATCTGGTCTAGAAGACTCCAAGTCTAAAGGGAAAACCAAATCTATAACAACCATTGTAGAAGGCCCAACACCTGCCTGCCCAGAACCATGCAAAACCGACAGAACATTCGGCTGAATGCTCACTGCATTCTCCACTTGACCCTGCACTGCATGAGGAGTCAAATTCTTCTCCTGTGCACTATCCCGAATGACTTTGACCTGGCTAGAGTCTTGGGGAGCCACAACAGAACCACCCTCCATTGGACTTGTAGCACCAGCACTGCTTATAGATTCACAAGGGGCATCCATAGCTGCATTCTGATCTTGACCTCCCGACTGAGTAGCAAAATCACTCAAGGCATTCGAAGCTTCATTCAACTGGACAGAACCCAGAGGAGCCGCATCATAATCACATGAAACTGCCGCACCAACACTATAAAGAAGATCACAAGGGACATCATGCTTTGCACGAACATTTTTACCCTGCACTGCCACCTCACCAGCAGGTTCAGCAACCTTCACCGAGTCTTGAAGATCCTGTTCAACCATAGGAGCAATAGTATCCTTCAGTTTGCCCCTAGACTTTCGCTTCCGAAAGAACTCTGTAGTGTGGACCTTAAGATTGCACATACTGCAAATCTTATTCCTGTTACATTTGAAGTCCATATTCCCGAAGAAATGGAAATTTAGATAGAAGCTAGGTCTTATTTCATACTGAATTTCCAGATTGAAGCTATCATCCTTTGTCGTAAGAACCTCCTCCACCAGTATCAAGGCCATGCATACTTCCACCAGAACCCTCACTATGTGTCCAAACCTAGATCATCCGTATGCGTATTCATCTGAATTGGGATGCCAAGATGATGAGATATCCCAAATGATCAGAACATGCCAGTAGAACCAATTCAGTTTCCGTATACAGATCCAGACCTGGGCGTGAGTATCTTTGACATTCTCAGGATCAAAGTTTCTAAACCATTCATGAATTCAATGAATGCCAGGTTTCAGTGACACAGACCCGAAGCTCCAAGCCCTTCTCTTCGATTCCTCGGACGAAAACAGAACGTGATAATAGCCACGACCCATCGAAATAATCTTCCAAAATTCAAACCCCAGATCTGAGAGAGTCTTTGAGAAAGATCGTTGAACTTCCAGAGCGACCCACACTTCATAAGAACACCCCGAGTAATAATTGAGAAGCAACAAAGATTCACTCTTTCTTCAATTGAAATATGATCCGCAGAAACATGTGCTATTCGCCCTTTCATAATGATTCTCCCAAGAGGAAGGCATTCAAAATTAGGGAAACTATCTACTGATTTCATGACATCTGCAAACCTCCTCAACCCTCGACACTTCAGAACAAGAGGCAATTGTCGATTACTTTGGAGGGGAACACCAAAACATCTATTTATGGCTAACACAATTGAATCTCTTAGGATTAAAATGTATGAGGAATCACTAAATATTATTTTATTTCCATGATGGTGTATATTTTCAATATTTGGTTTTCATTATAATATATATTCATCCTAAAGAAACAATATTTTCTATGATTCATCATAATAATAAAAAATCATTAAATTTTGATCTCTTAAACATTAAAACATCCATATTGATATCAAAATCCACATTTACGTAATTATTTTCCCCGTATTCATTCAAAATTCAATAATAATGATCAATTTTTTTTGTATTTTTAAATTAATTTACAATTTTTTTAGATTTTCCACCTACTAAATACATGAGAATATCAAGAAACAGAATATAATTCATAAGACATGTTATTTTTTATAATGTATAGTGGACATATTGTGCCTATTTTGAAACCTACATATGAATTATAATTAAAACATATGTTCAATCATATTTTATCATCCACTATACCTCTTCATTATATACGCAATCAAAAATTAGACTATTTAAAATTACTAATATACAATGATTTATGATTTAATTTCAACATTTTCATAATAATACCATCGATGGAATTATCAAATTTTCTATTTAATTATATCTTCATGATTTATAGTGTTTCCTTTTACATATTTTTCTTAGAAATATAGCAGTGTCTTATTTAAGAATTTTTTTTGGCAAAATGTGGATATTTATAAAATTTTTAAATTTTATATGGCTTTTTAAGCATGTGGTCATATAGAGTATAATATAACAATTTCCATGATTAAAATTTTGGAATACCATTATTTCATAATTGTCATAATTTTGTGCAATCAATCTCTTAATAAATATAATTTGAAGTACACGACATTTGTATGAATTCATAATATATTATTGGTCTTTCAACAAAATATTCCAAGACATTAATATTATTCACCTTAATTTCTCCTTAAGGTTTTTTCAATGTACAATTTCTCAATTCCGTGAAACATATTAAAGACAATTCACACTCTCTTATAAAAATGTATATTAATATTTTATTTTTTAGTTATGTAATGTGAAATTTTATATTGTCATAATGTTATATTAAACATTCAAAATTCCAATGGTGTAAAGTGTTGTACATTTTCAAATACATTAATAAATGTAAATTTTTTCCTTATTGGTAATAATTTAGTTTGAAAATTCAATCATTTTTTATTTACATTTGAAAAATATTTATATAAAGATTTACTCGTATTCAAATAAAAATAAGTCAATAGTTACATCAATAATTACCCATTTCACAGAAATGCGGTCTGAACAACAAATTTATTGTTTTTCTTCTTATTTTGTTTAATATAAATGGATTATCTAAAATCAGAATTATGATAAATTTATATTTAAGAAGACGGGTCATTAAAAAGTAAACTATCCATCAACTAAATGTGGTTCAAAAAGTCATTAAAATTTCAAAATGAAATAGAATGCATCTATTTTATCCTCAATAGTGAAAATTTTAATTTGATATTTTAAATTTACAATGATATTTATAAGTAAAAAAATATATGCTATGATATATGTTGTACTAATAAAATTTCATCATATGTTTTCAATTTAGTTTGTCATTATTCTCAACCACTTTATATAGTTGTAATTTACTAATATATGTATTTCTATTACGTTTTAAATGTATGAAATTTAGGAATAAATTTTTTAAATAGAACTAAATATATTACTCTATTAGAGGGAAATTTAATAATTGTTTTTTTAACATTACCTAAATTTCATATTGAATGTAATAAAACATATCTTTACACATCATTCATGATTCCACTATTCAATCACTGATGTTATTTAAAAATTTCGAAAAAATATATACTATATACAAAGATAAACATATATATATATATGTTGTTTAAAAAAAAATTTCAATATATATTTATTTTTTTCTAAATATATGAATATATATATTGATTGTTAACTGTACTGAATGTTCCATACGGACATTGTGTCTTCATATATATGAAAATAATGGTTTTTAATACTCTTCCTTTTATTATATACTCTAAAAATTAATAAATGATCAGTTGATATGAATAGTATTTATATAGAATCACTTTTAGTTCTATTCATTAAATTATATTTATTATGTATTCATATAAAGAATTAGAGTATTTTATAACGAGTGTGTAAGGAATAAACTATCAATTCTAGATCACTCTACACAATGTAAAATTTTCTTTTCTCTTATATTATGATCACATAGACAATAAATTTTAATCATCTTGAACATTTTTATAAAAAGAATAGACAATTACATGTAAAAAAGAAGAAACTGACAGTTACACCATCAACTACAATATTTTTAAGATGTTTTAAAATTCAGAGTTATTATTACACAAAAATGATTTTATTTGGTCCCACCATATTATAATTGCATGATTATATTACTCCACTACAAACCCATTCATAAGATATGGAAAACTATAAAACCATGTATTCCTATAATTAGTGGTAGTGGAATTATTTTTTTTAATTTTTTACTCTATTTTTGTTGTATTTATTTGTATATGAACATTACTTTTATGATTATAATATTTACATAACCTATAAATATTTACATATATATATATCTAAGATAGTAAAATTTAACTTTATATAACCAGTAAAGAATATAGAGAGGTATTTCCCATATATTTCTCAAAAAATTAGAAAGTTCTATATACTCTATCAACATTTGGAATGTTACAAATATGTTCCTAAGAATGTTTTAAGTTACATTCCATAATATGTAAATTAAATATTTCTATAGATGTTTATAAGAAATTATAAGTAGCATAAATATTTTTCTCAATTATATATTTTAAAATTTTAATTAATAGGTAAATATTTGGATACATGTTTCCACATTCGTAATTTCATAACCATCAATAACTATTAACATACTAATTTTTATAACCAGTAATATGACTTTCTCAATGATGATATTGTACATTATATTAGATGAGGATCCTTCCCATAAATATGGGATAATCTATACCTTTTTCTTGGGTCTATAAATCATCATGAAAGAGAGGTATTGTCCATCAAAAATAAATTATAAATAAAAATATATGTTTACACTTTAATATATATTTTTTATATATTTATATAAAGTGTTTTATTCTCATTTAAATTTAAATATTTTGTTCAATTTATTTAAATTTTTTCTTCTCAGAATAGTTAAACTTATTCAACCCATGATGTTTAATATTATAGTAATCCTGTTAGAAACTACACTACTATAAGAATTTTTGAGTGTTTGTCTATTTGAGTCAAGAAAATGATTTCATTAATTTTCTCACCTCCATGCTTTTTAAAATATATATGAAATAAAAAACATTTCATCAAAATTATCTCATCTTCTGTATACCTATTTCATGTTAAAGAGTCTTGGTTTTGAACATATGAATTCAAAAATATTGACTTAATTAATAATTGGATACCATCAAAACATTAAATATAATTACTACTAATTAAATATGAGTACTATGTATTTATCCGAAAAAAATTAAATCTTTATTATATATGAGCACTCATTGTTGAGATTATATCCTTTCAAAATTTAGTCTTTGGAGAACATTAAATTAATAATTTGAATTGATTAGTTAATTATCACTGAAATATGTGTTTTTATGGTTTCAAGAACATAGGTTAAAAGATTGTAGATAGATATTGGAATGTTTTTTGGTAGGAATTTGCAATTTTAGACTCGCAGTAAATTGTTAAACACATGAGGTTTGGGTTCATTGGCAGATTGATCTCTATAGGTGGTCCAATAACATTTATGGATTCTCCTAAAATTGTCTCATGGAGTTTCTACAAGTAATCTATTATGTCGATAATAATTGGATGTCCATAAACATACGAAACAATGACATATTTTCTCTATAAATGTTACTTTATTTCTATTTTATTATTTCTATACGTAGTATTAAAATTTATAAGATTATTCAACAATAAATTTACATCTCTTAAAAATATATAACATTTCATGTTTATATTATTCTATTTAAATATAAACTACTAAATTTATATTATTTCATCCCTATTATTAAAACATTGTCAATAACATTTAATATTTTTATACTCTATGAAACTGTAATATGAATCTATTCAATATGATATTTAATATTCCTCCCAATTCTTTTTTAGATTAAATAATTTCCTATAGTATGTAAAGATTTCCTAATATATGTTTATTATGTATACATTTTTTTTAAATCAAATACACTTTTATGCATACATTATTCATAAAATGATTTAATTTACATAAAAATTTTAACATAAATTCACATATATTTTCATATAATGTTATTCATGCTACACCTATCAGCTTTAACCATCACTCTGGCTCCTCATGTATCCAGTAGCCCTATATTTCATGCCCCAACTCATGAGTACTTGGAGCCGATTCCATAGAGATGATGGAATTTGGTTAAGGCTTTGAGAAATTAGCTACTTCTGAAAATCTTCTTTAGTAAAAACTGATACCTAAAAATTTTTAAAAAAAAATGTAGGGTGAGAATATGAATGCCCAGTAGTGGTTTTTAAAATAACATATTGTATCCAAAATAACTTTTTAAAACATTCGTTACACAATTTAGTAAAACAATATTCTTAAAGAAAAGTTGTTGCACATGTAACATTTCATAATAAAAGTGATTAAATTGAAATGTGCTACCAGAATTACTAGGATACACGATTCAAAAATAGGCATGTTTAATAGGAGTAATGAATAAATGAAAATTCAAACCATGTATGGCATAAGAATGTGTAAGCAAAAATTAAATAGTTATGATTAATGAAAAGTCTGAGTTGCACAAAATGGTAATAACATCAATTTCATACACTGAATATTAAATAACTGAGTGCTAAACATATGTAATGCCATAAGAATTAAATTTTCTGATACTCATAATTAATGGCTCTTAACCTTGGTTATTCTACTAGTCGTAGATCCATTCAGTTAATTAATCATTATACACATATTGAGGGAATGTATAATTCGGAACTTTAATTTCTATGTCAAGGCCTCGTGCCATGACCTAGGGGATAACTATAACCAGAATCCAACCCGGAGAGCCTCTGTATCTGGACTCCATCCCGGAGAGCCTCTGTAACCAGACTCCATCCCGAAGGGTCTGCTGTAACTGGACCCCAACCCATAGAGCTTACTTTTACCAGTCCCCAACCCGGAACATACTAGTCCAATACATTCCACATATGTTTATAAAGGTCATTTATCCAATGTGTCCTATAGAACATTGAATAACTAATTCCATGTCTTTTATTTGGGGTGTCCCATACCATTCCAAATAATTAAATTCTCAATATTTTATCATAAGGGATGAATAATATATAGTTTGATTTATTACATAAATTAATAACTTTATAACTACTTCCATAAACATTCAATGTTTTACATTGCATGTTTTATAACATAAAGTTTGTATAATAAATGATCTATTAATGTACTGATAAATGGAAATAACATTGAACTAAACCATAATATGCCGGTTATTATTTAAATAATAATTTTCCCAATGGCATGCATAAAATAGTAAACATTCTTTTGGCTTGTGATATTAATTTAAAACATGCATGTAATGAATGGATGGGGTTACCACATAAAATGATAGTTACATAATTTTCAAAATCCTTGATTTATGGAAATAAATATTTATTGTTTAAAATGACTAATTTAAAATTTAGACATATGTCATTTTTATACAAACATGCGCTGATAAATGATCATGTTTTAATAAATTATCATACCCTATTTTTCATAGCATATATGGTCAACTGATTTGCAGTGCAACATTTGTTCTATGTAGTGTATAAATTCATGAGGAATTAATTAAACATATCATCAACATAATTAAACTACCGAAGTCTATTTTAGGCCACCCTATTTTGGATTATGGTTCAAACTTATAGGTGAATACATATAACCACATATATATAATATTTATATGTCACACCCTTAATTTATATATTATGAAGATTAAAATTATAGACACACACACACATATATATGTATATTAACACCTTATAAGGAAATATTCCCTCACTCCAATGGGTTACGCAACTCTATATAAGTTTTAAAACACCAATTTTGAGGATCATAAGTGTACAATGTAAAATAATTATAAATGAAAATAACCCTTAACTCATGTACACATAAAATAATATGATATATATGTGTTTGTATATATATATATATATATATATACTCATATAAAAATTGTAATTTTAACAAATTACACCCTCACAAACCATAAGATTTAGAGATAAATACTTAAAATTTAAAACTATTATCATTTTAAAAATTCCATGTTATATAGATAGATATAGTTTCTTATATATATATAGACATGTATAACATTTTATAACAACATAGTTTATGAAAAACAATTAAAACACTTTCAACACATATATTTTAAAATCCTAACCCAGTTTGGAAAATAATTTGTTATATCGAATTATATAGGCTTATAAAATATTTATACACAATTATATATGTGTAAACCGTTGTAAAAGGAATAAACGAAAAAATTGATCTAATTAATTAAAACCTTACAAAATACACATTTAATGAAAAATGTTAAAACATAACGCTTAAAAAAATTTAAATTAAATACTTAACATTAAATAAAATATTTAATATCTTATATGATTTTCTATAGAAAAAGGTGAAGAAAACCATTTCCATTGCGTGAATAAATTTTGGATTGATAAAAATTTGAAAATAAATTGTTTTTTCTCATAAATAACATAAGATCATAAAATATATACATATTGGAGACAAAGTATAATGAACCTTTACAAAAATAACCAACAGCTCAGAAATAATTAACAGCTTCAAACTAAATACTTCTATAATTTAAAATAAATAGAAATCTTTTAAAAAAAATTAATTTTCTCCTTACCTACAGAGCTGAAAAAATTGAGGGTTGATGCAGTTTACTCCATACTCAGGACCAACACCAACAGCCTACTAAAATCTTAAACAGGTTTGGATTTGCTGGTTTTTATATCCATAATTGTGACCCACAGAAAACAAGAAGATTAACCATTCTATTTATAACCTCTAAAATCTCAAATGTGTGAGCTTAGTGTGCAAGAACTAAACAGAGTGGCTATAATAAAAACAAGAACTACAATAATAATAATAATATCTGTGAACAATAAAACATTCATGGACCAAAACTGTTTACCCACCAGACAAAGGAAAAATAGTAATGAATTTCTTCTACATGGTCTTCCGCTTACCACAACAATCATACATGTATTTAAAAACAATCCTTAAATAGGATGTCAGAAGAAATAAATGAATCAACTATTCAAAAAATTGAAAAAAGGTATGTGGACAGATTGAGATTGACTCAAAAAAGAATATTTGGATAACAAAATAAAATAAACTAATCATTATTTCAGATTGGATAAAATCTACCTAGGATGGAACCCTAACCTCAACCAGTGAAAGAACTAGATGAAACCCGACTCACCAGCTCCAGCTTTATCAGCACTGTGACTCGATTGTACCTGGACAACACCTCATGAAACCGAGGTTGAGACTCCCATGCCTCGTGACCTGACACCGATGTCGGACCCTACTCGACTCAACCACTGAGCTCTCCCCACACTGCTGAAGACCCTAGATGCGGCCTGAACCCACGACCTGCTACCAAAGTGTGATGCACCCATAAGGCGCAGTATATATTCTTAATGGACCTCACTGACTCCACTCCGCGAACGCCATCAGTCCTTCTCAGACCCACCCCCAAGGACGACAGATCCTGAACAGAAACATCTCTCCAACTCATCTAAGCACGACAAACCCTCAGACTCCAAAACTCAAAACGAGATTCTGCTTTTTTAATGTTTTTTTCATTTTTTCTCCTTTTTCTTTACACCTTTTCCATAACACGGTTTCCTATTTCCTTTTGACTACTTTTTTTGTCTCTATTTCAATCAAATAATCACTTTATTATTATAATATATTTACCTTTTCATTTTTTGTAAACCTATTAATAATATATTTTTATTATTTTATATCATTATAATGATTTATTATTATATTATACATTATTATCATATATCAAAACACATAGGTTATATATATATATATATCGTTTATTACTTTTTATTATATAAAAAATATAAATCTAATTAATATATAAAAGTGAACATAATATAATCTAATTATATATGTATATATATATATAATTTACATTTAAAACTAAAAAAAGTTGATTTATATATATGTACACCATATTAAATTAAAATTACCACATTAGATTAATAATAATATATTTCAAGCAGTTTTAAGAAATGATTTATTCAAAATTTATAATTCAAAACTTTTCATATAAATATAGATATAAATCACGTTAAAAAGATATATGTATATTTTCATCATAGATTTAAAATAGTATGAATTTTGTAAATCTAATCGTAATTCATAATTTTAAAACAAGTAATTGTAACTATTTTTATTTATAAATACTTTTGAAAATAAAATTTTATTATTCAAATAATATTCATGTGTATATTTATTATTTCATATTATATAAATTTAATCAGTTTAATTGAAATAGTCAATATACTTTTTTAAGAAATTAATTTATTTTAAATATTTTATCAAACACTCATTTCGATGAATTTTATTATTCAAATTCAGTAAGAAATATATCCATGTTAAAAATATAACGCTATAAAAATATTTTGATCTTATAATCAATTAAAATTACTATTTTAAATTATATTTTTAAAGGAAATAAACTAAATAAAACATATGAAATTAAATTTAAAATATTCTAGGGTGTTACATTATTTCCCCCTACAAAGAATTGCATCCTCGCAATTCTAAAATGCTCGTACACAATCACAACAACCCTATAAACACGTCACTCTCGAGGTCCTGTTACCAAGAACACCACTGATGGTAGGGTGTTGATGACCTCAGGTGGATTATTAAGGTAGTATTCAGATGCTTGATCTCTTTGGTCCAGAAAAATTGTGGACAACTGGGGTCGTACCTGTGCCTAAATCACTCGTCCTTCCATAGAGAGGAATGAGAAGTGTGGAGGTCAGAAATTTCAGAGTGGACCAAATCCCTATAAGTCCCAAACACCATGTCGTTCTTGAAAATATTGATGATGTAGAGTTCTCCGTAGATACTAAAACTAAGGACCTATAATAGGTAGGCCACTTTACGGTCACCATCCAATGTAGCTTTTAGAAATTTACATTCAGCTCTGTAGTATTCAGCCAAAGTGAAGCACAAAAAAGGGCTTCATGAGTCTTCCCTCTTTTACAAATGCTGCAAATTGTGCAATTGATATACGGTAATAGACAAGATAGTTTCCTTGGTAAATATGAATGTTGTTTGGGCGGTTCGACACTGGATGGAGTTGTTTACAAGTCAAATGTAAGTTAGCATAGGGCTGGTACTCTTCAGAGCATGTCTTGATAAATATAGTTTTTAAAATTTTTGTAGAAAGAGATAAAAAATTGGTTAGTGAACTCAGGTCTTCTGTCTAAAAATTTTTATGATGTCATCCTTAATTATGGCAATTCTAGTTGGAGAATTGTCATTTTTTATAAAATCATATCAAAATAGAGTATACAACATCATTAATTTAGACATGATTTTTAAAACTCATGAAATTAAGTATTCTCTTTCTACCTCTCACTAAACACTAGTATGGATTTCTTGACGTCTTCTATGATAAATCTTCATAGATTCCACTGATGTTGGGAATTTCCACAGTTCTCAGAAAATAGATCCCCAATGCGGTAATAAATTAACTTATCTATTTGGTCTAGATGCAATGTGTTCAAATTGTATCCACCCCGTGTGGACATCTAGAATTCATATTAAGAGAAGCATGTTGAGTATCAAGTTGTGCATTATTGGTATGAACTTGTTGTCGATAATGAAGATGGGTAGTATTATTCTAAAGGGATTCAAGGTCAATAACATGACCATGGATACCATAGTTCAAAATTTCACATAGATATGCTTCCTGGAGGTCATGCCCTTTTACATCATCCTTAAATTCCTCAAGAGAAAAGAAATTATTGGCTAGGGTAAAACATTAAATGTTACCCTCTATGCATTTACCTTTTCATGCATAGAAAGGTAATTGAGCGTTAATCATGAGTTAATAGATGAAACATGATCCTTGGTGATGTTGGAGTACATGAGAAGAGTTGGATACTCGGTAGAGGTTTTTGCATGATAAAAAAATATTTTCAAAAGCCTTGTAGTTTTCTACAAATGATTTGCCCACTATGGTCTCTAACACTTCTGTTGGAAGAGACAAAAGACTAGGACTATAATTTTCCATATAAAATTAAGATAATATTTTTCTTACTATTGATTAAGAAAATTTTCATTTTTCAGTTTCGGTTTTCCAGAGTTATCTAAAGCAAATCCTCAGATACCAGCATTCATTCCCCATCTCCCGACTACCAGGAGCCGATTCCATATAGAGGATCGAATTAAGTTCAGGCTCTGAGAAACTAGCTACTTCTGAAATAATTCATTAGTAAAAACCGATACTGGAAATTTTTTAATAAAAATGTATGGTGAGAATGAAAATCATCAGTATGGGGTTTAAAAATAAGATAATATACCCAAAATAACTTTTGAAAACATTCCTGACACAATTTCATAAAACAATCTTCTTAATGAAAAGTTGTTACACAAGTAACTTGTCATAATAAAAGTGCTTAACTGGAAACATGCTAACAGAATTACTAGGATACACGATTCGAAAATAGGCATGATTGGTAGGAGGAATGAATAAATGAAAATTCAAAACTTGTATGACATAAGAATATGTATGCACAAATTAAATAGCTAAGAGTAATGAATAATCAGAGTTTCACATAAAAGTAATAACTTCAATTTCATACACTAAATACTAAATCACGGAGTGCTAAACATATGTCATGCCATTAGATTTTATTTTTATGATACACATAATGAATGGCTCTTTACCATGGTTGTTCTATGAGTCTAACATCTATTTGGTTAATTAATTATCATACACATAATGAGGGAATGTATAATTCCTGACTTTAATTTCAATGTCAACGCCTCGTGCCAAGACCTAGGGGATAACTATAATAGGAACCCAACCCAGTGATCCTCTATAACCAGACTCCATCATGTAGAGCCTTTATAACCGGACTCCATCCTAGAGGGTTTGTTGTAACCATACCCAAACCAGGAGGTCTTACTTTTACCGATCCCCAACTGAGAACGTACTAGACTAATACATTCCTCATATGTATACTAAGTCCATGTACCCAATGTGTCCCATAGCACTTTGAATAACTAATTCCATGTCATTTATTAGGGGTGTCCCATACCACTCCAAATAATTTAACTCTAAATTTTTTATCATAAGTGATGAACAATAAAGAGTTTGATTTATCACATAATTTAATAACTTTAAAACTGCTTCCATAAACATTCAATGTTTTACATTGCATGTTTTATTACTTCATATAGGTATTATACATGCTCAATTCATGTTCCGATAAATGTAAATGGCATTGAACTATACTATAATATGCTAGTTATTATTTAAATAATATTTTTCCCAACGACATGCATAAAATAGTAAACATTTTTTGCACAAGTGATATTAATTGATAACACGAAAGTAAAGAATGGTTGGGGTTACCACATAAAATGATAGTTCCATAATTTTAAAAATCCTTGATGTATGAAAATAAATATTTATAGTTTAAAATGACATACCTGAAATTAAGACATTTGTCATTTGTACACAAGCATGCACAGATAAATGATCTTGTTTTAATAAATGGTCAAACCCTATATTGCATAGCATATATGGTAAACTGATTTTCAGTTCATCATTTGTTCTATGTAATGTATACATTCATGAGGAATTAATTAATCATATCAACAACATAGTTTAACTACTGAAGTCTATTTTGGGACAACATATTTCAGATTATGGTTCAAACTCATAGGTGCATACATAAAACCATATATCTATATATTATATTTAAATGTCTCTTCCTTACATTATATATTATGAAAATTAAAATTAAATATATATATTTATATATATATATGTGTGTGTGTGTGTGTGTGTTTATATTAACACCTTAAAAGGAAATATTCCCTCATGCCAACAGGATCCATAACTCTATATATGTTTTAAAACACCAATTTTGATGATCATAAGGGTACAAAGGAAAATAATTAAAAATTAAAATTACACTTAACTAATGTACACAATAAATAATAAGATATATATATGTGTGTGTGTGTGTGTGTATATATATAAACAAATATAAAACCCGTAATTTGATCAAATTACACCCTCACAAACCAAAATATTTAGAGATGAATACTTAAAATTTAAAACCATTATCATTTTAAAAATTCTAGGTTATACAGATAGATATCTTTTCTTATATATATATATAGGCATGTATATCATTTTATAACAACACGGTTTATGAAAAACAATTAAAACCCTTTCAACACTGAGATTTTAAAATCATAACCCTATTCAGAATATAATATGTTATAATGAAATATATATACTCATTTAAACTATTATACAAAAGTATATATGTGTATACCTTTGTAAAATGAAAAGACAACAAAATTGATCAAATTAATTAAACCCTTGAAAAATATACATTTAATGAAAAATGTTAAAACATAACCCTTACAAAAATTTAGATTAAAAACTTAACATTAAATAAATATTTTAATCTCGTATATGATTTACAATAGAAAAAGGTGAATAAAAGCATTTCCATTGCATGAATAAATTTTTGATAGATAGAAGTTTGAAAATAAATTGGTTTTTACATTACATAACATAAGATCATAAAATAAATAAATAATCGAGACAAATTATAATGAACCCTTAGAAAAATAACCAATAGCTTAAAAATAATTACCAGCTTGAAAAAAAATACTGCTTGAATTTAAAATAAATTGAACTCTTTTAAAAATACTAATATCACTCTTACCTGTAGATCTCAAAAAAAAACGAGGGTTGAAGTAGTTTAATCCATACTTAGGACCAACACCAATATCATTCTAAAAACCTATACAGGTCTAGCTTTGTTGGATTTTTATAGCCATAATTGGGACCAACAGAAAACAAGCAGAGTAACCATGCTATTTATAACCTCTAAAATCTCAAACGGGTGAGCTTTGTGTGCATGTTGTAAATACAGTGGCTAAAATTATAATAATTATAATAATAATAATAATAATAATGACCAATAAAACATTCACAGACAAAAACTGTTTACCAAGAAGAAAATGTCAAAATAGTAAATAATTTCTGCTACAGTGTCATCCGCGGACAATAAAAATCATACATGGATTTAAAACAAATCTTTAAATAGGAAGTCATATGAAATTAATGAATCAACTATTCAAAAAAATGAAGAACGTTATGTGGAAAGATTGAGTATGACTCAAAACTGAAGATGTGGATAACAAAAAAAACTAATCCTTATTGCGGATTTGATAAAATCTAAAGAGGATGGAAGCCTAACCGGAACCGGTGCAAGAACTAGACGAAACCCGACTCACCAGCTCTGGCCTGATCAGCACCATGACTTGATTTTACTTGGACATTGCCTCATGAAACCGAGGCTGAGACTCCCTTGCCTCATGACCCGACATCGATGTCGGACCCTGCTTGACTCCACCACCGAGCTCGCCCCATCCTGTTGAGAACTCTTGATGCAGTCTGGACCCACAACCTGCAGTAGAAGCATCATGCACCCTTGAGGCACCGTCTCCCTTCTTCAAGGACCTCACTGACTCCTCTCCGTGAATGTCGTCAGACCTGCATAGACCCACCCCTATGTGCGATGGATCCCGACAACAAACTCTCCTCTTCATTGTGTCCCAAATAACCCTCGGACTCCAAAACTCAAAACGAGAATTCCCATTTTCTTAATATTGTTTTATTTTTCATATTTTTTTATTTATTTACACCTTTTCCATAACACACTATCCTATTGCCATTTTAATTATTTTTTTGTCTCCAATTCAATAAAATTATCACATTATTATTATAATATCTTTACCTTTTCGTTTTTTGTCACCCTATTAATAATATTTTATTATTTTATTATATCATTACAATTATTTATTATTATATTATACATTATTATCTTATATCAAAACACATAGCTTATATATATATAAATTTCGTTTATTACTTTTTATTATATAAAGAATGTAAATCCTATTTATATATAAAATTGAACATAATTTAAACTAATTATATATATATATATTTACATTTCTATAAAACAAAATTATAAATTTAAAACTAATAATTATTATTATATATATATGTACACTATATTAAATTAAAATTACAACATTATATTAATGATAATTTATTTCAAATAGTTTAAATAAATGATTTATTCAAAATTTATAATTCAAAACATTTTTTTATACATATAGATATAAATCACGTTTAAAATATATATGTATATTTTTTATCATATATTTAAAATAGTATGCATTTTGTAAATCTAATCATAATTCAAAATTTTAAAACAAATAATTGTAACTACATATATTTATAAATTATTTTGAAAATAAAAATTTGTAATTCTAAATATATTCAATGTGTAGTATTTATTATTTCATATTAAAAAAATTATATCAGTTTAATTGGAACTGTCTGTATACATTTTTTTATAAATTTATTTATATGATATATTTTATCAAACACTCATTTCGATGAATTACTCAAATTAATTAATAAATATATCCGTGTCAAAAATATAATGCTATATAATTAGTTTGAACTTAAAATAAATTAAAATTATTATTTTAAATTATATTTCATTAAAGGAAATAAACTAAATAAAACATATGAAATTAAATTTAAAATATTTTGAGGTGTTATACTATAAATTCATTCCATCTACTAATTTCCTCTCACTCTCCCTATGAGTCACATTGATTCCCATTATTCCATATTTTTATTCATAACATTTAATATACCTGAAATTTTAACAATTTAATTTATATATAAATATATAGAATTAATATATTATACATTATTATACAATTAATATAAATGTATTATTTTACACTCATAATACAAATTTTTATGCATATTTAATTTGGTTATGAATTTTACTTCCTTCAAAAAAAATATTATGTAGAAATATATAAACTGTAGAAAAGTATGAATTAATAATTTTAAATTTTATGTAATTAACTGTTGTCAATAATGATATCATCTAATATAGTTTAACATTTAAGGATTATAATGACAATACTAAAATAAAAATTTAATATACCAAAATACAGGTATTTTATATGTTCAAATGTTTCTTTGAAATTTACTGGATCACTATTTAATGATATGATTTTTCGTATTTCATTTAATAAATATTATTTAGTCTTCTATTTATTTACCTTCATATATTTCATATCATGAAAATTATTATTATTTAAATACTTTTTTATTTAATTCTCTCACTATCATGTCTTGTGATATTTCATTGGTGTTATACAAGTTATAAACAGAATAATAATATAAATTTTTATAATTTTATATTTGTAGAGAATTTTTAATATATGAGCAAATAAAATTTTATTAGTATGATCAAATATATTATATTTAATTAAAATAACAATTTATTATTTTAATTTTTTATTAAACTATAATAATATAATATTTATTGCAGTGTTAGTAAATATATGAGATACATCTATAATTATATACTGGCCTTCATCGTAACCTACATTATATAAAAAAATGTTATGATTTTAGAACCATATGTAGTGGATGGTTATTAAATACATGGTGTATAGTATTTTGAAAGGGATTCTGACACTAATTTCATGATGTGTTGATTTAAAATTTATATTTTACTTATAAATTCAACTAATTGGGTTAACAAAATATATAGTTTTTAGATTCCATAAATAGATGGTTTATTAAATTATATTACTGATCTTTTATTATAATATATTTTGGTTCATGATCTGAATTTTATTTTTAAATATTTACCCATTAAATTAATTTACTCCATTTTTTTTTCAATGAGAGTAATTATATTTGTGTTACCAATATCCCATTTCTAAATCTCATACATGATATATTTTTTAGATATTTTCTCAACACCTTATTGTTTATACATGTTTCCATATAGATTTAATTTATCTATATTATCCTTCCCTATAAAATGGAAATAGGGAAACCAATTAATTTTTAGTTAAATATTTGAGGATAAGGTAACACATGTGAATTTATAAAAAATATGTTGAGAAATACTCATTCTATCCTTGAGTATGTTTGAATAATGGTGTATAATATATCTAAATAAGTAGTGGTAATTTATATTATAAGCGAGTCAGAGTATATCATGGATTTTGATGCTTTTAAAGAAGACATATAGAAGTGAAACTTTTACAATGGGCATAATGTAGTTCCAAAGATAAATGGTCCCATTAAATTATCTTGTAGTAATATAATAGTGCTGACTATAGGAAAAGAGTGAATATAAGAAGAGTTATTCTAGCATTATTGCAACAACGTACTTCTAGAATATAAAATATATTCCTACAATTTATATTTATACTATATATTTACATATATATATATACATATTGTTATATATATATTATTTTAAAATATATTAAAATGTATAAATAAATGATGCTATTCACTGTGTCATTAATATTACCGGTAAAGGATGATATTTTATCAGCACTAGTTATATTGATGGAAATGTGTATCTTTATCTTCCTCAAAAGATGCACTAAAAATACATTATCTTTTGTCACTTGGTTTTTACCAATAATAAATATCACATTGATTCACATTATTTGTATAAGCTAATTAGAGTCTAACTTTATAAACAAAAAATATCACTAATAAATAAGAGATCATAATAAGTTGAAATCATTATTAGTTCAATTAACACACTAACTTGATCATGGTGAGATTGAAGAAGAATATTCTGGTCGGGAGGTAAAATTATAATTACAAAAATCTCAGTTTTCTGACACTCACTTGTGAGAAAACTACTTTTACCTGTCAAAAGGATCGTTTGTTTGTCATAGAACCATTACCATAGGTTTTATGGACATTCGACTCCAAGAAAGATTCATATATAATTATGAGTACATTCAATCTATTCACCAAAATAAAAAATATTCATGGTCTATGCAACAAGGCTTGTGTCTAGCCCATAGCCGGTGTATATTTAATTTTTCAAAATTAAAAATATATATAAATATTAATATTCCACTATTTTATTTTAAAAAAGTATTCAATTTTTTAAAAATAAATTATAACAAATAATATAATCGATCAAAAATATACTAATTTAGTGTATAGTTTTTATTTTTATTATAATTTATTTATGTTCTTTGAATTGTATTTTAATTTCTACATTATATAATTTAATTAAAAATTAATTATTACTTTTTGTTAAATTTTTTGTAATGATATATATTATTAAAATTTAAGCCTATAAACAAAATAAATATTTTCTATCTTAAATGAAAAAAATAAAAATAAAAATTTCATAGGACATCTTGCGTGCCTACAGGTCCAGCCAGTGCATTCTTGGGCCCATGAAATTGAAATTTTGGCATTTTATATTCAATATAAATTTAGAAAAAAAATATGTTTATATGAAATTCAATATCATATATATAAATTTCATGATAAAATTATATTAAATTTATAATTTAATTCTATAAAACCAGAATACATTTTCATGTTAGAATTGTTTGAAAAATATTATAGGTGTTTTGTAACATCTCAAATAAAATAAAAAATTAAAATTTATTGTATATAATTATATTACTTTCAAAAAGTTCATTTCAAATTAGATAATTTATTTTTATATATAACATATAAAATTTTACTATTTTTTGTCATATACATCCTAAATCTAATCATGAATCTCATTATAAATTCATATAAAATAGTATGAAATCTAAATAATGAATCCTTACATGATTTTTTTTAACTATTTATAAAATCAAACAAATATCACAAATGCCTAAATATTTCTAATTCCGTAGAACAAAATATAATAATTGATGTTTAAAATTAGACAAACCACTATTTAAAAAAATATCATTAATCTAAACGAATCCAAATCCTTAGATAAGAAATATATTTTTAGTAAACATAATAATTTACAAAATTGTTCATATTTAATAAAAAATTATTTTTCCATAATTATTTAAAAAAGAAAAAAGAAATACGAATCATTATATCTTTTTCTGATCATCTGAATCTAATAAAAAAGATATATAATTGTGATGTAGAATTTGTAGGGGAATGATTAAATGATATTGATTTGCAATAATTTCATAATTATTTTTCATTATGTTAATCTACTAATCCATATCTAGTCCTCTATTTTTCTTAGTCTCCAATATTATTTTCTTGCATCCAAATAAAAAATGACTCACTCTAATTAATTTTTACATCATTTAATTTAATTGTATAATCTTCTAATGGCGTAGATATAAGATATTAATAGGTGATGGGGAATAAGAAACATGACCTATGTTGACGCATATGGATTTGATTAATGCATTCCAATGAATTCCATTTGTCATGCCATGACAAAATTTCGTAACATTTAAGTTGAATGATTTATCTATTATATGTCGTGAGTTATAAATTAAGGTCATTATCCTCAAATGTCATTAATTTTTGAACAACAGTATCAATCTCCAAAATAGGGTTTGAAATTTAATTATAGAGGGTTTCTGCTTCATTCACACATAGCATTTTCACCGATTGGTAGGAGAAATTAGAAATGGTAGAATCATCTATGTCCATTAGTTCCATCAATTTTCATCACATCATTCCATTCCTATGTATAAGATATACACCATATATATTGGTTGTGATAGGAATCCTATTAGATGAATTATGGGGTTATTTTTTTGTTCGTATTACATTTTTAATGATATAGGAATAGTTTTCATTAGGGGATATCATGAATGATAGTCAATGTCGTTGAGTCTACAATTCAATATCTGTAGGAAACATAGAAGAAACATAGGAAAACTAAAGGGTAAACTCATAGACTTAGAGTAAAATCATCAGATTCATAGAGTAGACTTGTATAGTAAATTAATGATTTTAACTATCACGATTTCATGTGACAAGGAACCACCTATACATTGATGAGGGACATGTGAATTTATGTGCTCAGGTTTAGATATCTTCTAAATCTATATCGATGGGTATCCATCGTACTATATTATGGCCTCCCACAACTTTTAAAATATATATTTCATATATTATTTTTAAATAAACAATATTCAATTCATAAAAATATACATAACATGTAAATTTTATAATTATTTCCATAGGTTTGGATCTTCATCAAAGGGGTTCATAGGGAAAAATAATTATGAGTGTTTCCAATGGAATTGCAGTCACTGTTTGACGTCACAACATGCTTTCACTATAGTATTCGAACTACATTTAATCTTCCATACCTATTTTATCTTAACGGGGAGCGTGGTTATAGATTCAAAAATGATAATCCATTTGAAAAACATATCAATTATGAACTAATAGAGGGTGATAGTCATGGATAGGAAGGAGGAGGTTTCATTTCATATTCATCTATTATCAGTCCTAAACATTTGAGGGTTTTTGATAAACAAGACCTTCAATTTAGATTCCCAAAACACATGATAAACAATTCATGGAATTTAGAATACTATATATCTATAAGAGAAGTTTCAACATTATAAATGATCTTATAAATATTTTATGACAATGAATAATATAATATTCTTATTGTATGAAAACAATCCCCGGATAATAATCTAATTCTAAAGAAAGATCTGAGAGACAATAAGCATATCCAGAAGGCCATTCCATCTAAAACACAATTTTGTCTATGAAAAATGAGAATTTCATTTTGAAGTTTTATATAGTGAGTTATGTGTGAAATATTTGGATGCATTGGGTAATTTATATAATGGTACTAATCAGATTATATTCACTGGGGAATGACTATGTAGATTACTGTATTGGGTGACATTGTATATCCACATATTAGGGGATTATTCAAAATTATATAGGAATTACAATTGTGTATAACCATAAAATTTTAGAATCTACCAGTTTCTGGGTTTGTTTTTTGCACCTTGGGTCACAATGGAATGAATTTGTTTTATAGACGGTGGACGAAGAATGAAACATCAACTTTCTGTATAGTGACTATCTCTTCGCCAAAAAAATACATGTCATCCTTCATATCTAATCTAGAAGAAATATAACTACTGAGACTTGTGAAAGAATTATGTATAGAATATATTAAAAATAAAATTAACATCTACATTTTGGGGTTTGAAGATGTTTATAAATATCCGCTTTATGACTAATGGGTGGAAGAAGGGGTGTTCTGAACCAACAGAGTTGTGTTCTAGAGTCAATATGATTATGCATGAGGACTAAGTTAAATTTTTCATGGATATGCCAACCCCATGCATTCTTCATGCATCACTGCAGGGAATAACAAAACCATAAATCAACTCATATAAACTATTGGCATATCCATAAGATATCAACATACCCTCAAATACTTGCAGGACCCTTTATCCCATCACATTGGATGTTAGTGGAATTTTATAGAATATTTGATTATGATTTTTTGAAAAAAAGTGTAGGTTTTTTTTAAAATATGAATTATAGCCATAATCTCTAATGTATCTATCCACCCACCCACCATATTTAGCTAGGATCAATGTCAAGGAAAAAAGGTGGGGGGGGGGGGGGGTTCCACCATTCACCTTTCTGTGAGGTGAAAGGCGGCACCGCTGATGGTGTTTATACCTCAACTCCATATAAAAGTTCACCACTTCCACTAACATCCATTTCCCCAATCTCTCTACATTCTAGTACTTATCTCTCTCTAAATACTCATTTTCCATGCGGTGGAGTCTATGGTCAAAAAAAGGCACAATTTTTTGTGAAGAATCTTTTAGTGATAATTTTTTATTTAATTTAATGTTCATTTTTTATTTAATTTAATGTTCATTTTTTATTTAATTAATTATTTTTAGTTCTAAATATTTCATTTTTATGTTCTTTAGTTATTTATATTTTTTAAAAAAATTTGTTAATTAGTTATATAAAGTTTGGAATAATAATAATTACTATTAATGATTAATTATTGATTATGTATAAATTAATTATAGAATAACATATGATTAAGTATTAAAAAAAATTTGTAGAACAAATATTATGTGGCTATCTATGTAATCAAATCCCTGTCTTGATATAAACAAGTTGATGTGGCTATGTACCAGATGTACCTAGGCGTAAAACCTGAAAACAATGATTTGAGCTAGACTCCAATTAAAACTCGTGCATGACAACAGGAATTTCCATACTTCTAGTTTGACACTCTCAAGGGATATGCATACGATGTTTCATATTTTCATTATAAACTACCCAAATAAATATGAAAAGAAAAATAAAATCAATATAATTATCAATGATAAAATGATAATTATGTTGATATATAATGAAATGGACAACGAAAAAGGAATTAATAAAGGAATGTTATTATTAGTAATTGAATTCTTCTTATCCAGTCATAAATATGTTATTTATTTTGTAGTTTAATTAGTTCTATATAGTTTATAAATAATAATTATTACTAGTAATGATTAATTAATGAATAAATTGAGATTAAAAATGAATACATATTATTAGATAATTACAATAAACTAATGAACATCAAATGATTAATGATTAATGAATAAATAAATAAATAATAACATAATAATGATTAAACCTGATTTAACAATGATTTAATAATTAAAAACTATACTAAAAAACAATAGTATCATTTTTTAGGATATAATAATATGTTCTATAATTTTTGTATCATTAAGATTATTTTGTTTTGAAATTATAGTACTTATTATTAAGGATTAATTATTGATTAATTACTGAATAACTTTGGATTAAAAGATGAAAACTTGTAATTATGAACTATCAATATTTATCATTGATAAAATAAAAATAAGGATTATATGAAATGAAATAGAGAAGAAAAAAACATTCAATTACACAAGAATTTTTTACAATGTACAAGCAATACCCTGATATTTTTCAATTAAACATGGTTTGGACGATACATGTGTGACTTCAGAAGTATGTTAAATTCCATATTATATTAATTTGGTAGATTAAAAACATAATTCAAATATATATACTTATTATGTTAAGTACATTCTATAGAAGATGTTATTAATATATCAAATAAAAATCAGATGGGTTTTACCTCACTCATGAAGTCAGTATTCAATCTTCCAAACCATGTTTTCTTGAAAAATGTTGGTATTTATTATATGTTATTATATATTTCTATGTTTTTTTGATGTTTTTTTCTCTATTATAGAGTGATTGAATAATTATTAACAAATTATTATCTAATGAGTATCTTATAAATGATTAACTAGTGATTAACGAATGATTTACCTAGTAAATATGTGTATAGAGAAACATTGGTATCATTGTTTTGGAAATTTGAAAATGTTTTAAAATTTTAGAATCAAAATGATTATATAGTTTAGAAATAATAGATATTATTATTAATGATTAATTATTGATTTATTAATCAAAAACAGAGGATAAAAACATGCATCTATATAATTTTTTATGTAATGATACTTATTATCCTAAATACATAAATGAAGAAGAATAAACAGATTAAATAATAAATGAATTCCTTACAACATACATGAAATAAGATGAAAATTTTAATATAAAGTGCTTGGGATTAAATGAGTCTCTCTTCATCTATGAGTTAAAATCTATCGTATTTTTAATAGGCATCTTAATAACATCGTTGAAGAATATGTACTTCACTTTTGAACTTTCAAATATTTTTTGCCTTCTAATGATATCTATGTTATGTAATTAGAAGGTTGAATGATTTTGAAAGGTCAAAAATGAAGTACATACATTTTGAAGATGTTATTAAGATGCCATGTTAATATAAATTGTATTTTACCTCATATCTAAAGTGAGACATATATCATCCAAAACCACATTCCATTGAAAAATTTCAAGGAATTTAGTGTATGTTATAAATCATTAATGGGTTATTTAATGTTTTTTTTCTTATTCACGTTACATTATATTATCATAACTATCATTTTATCAATGTGAAATAAACTTATTTTATGTTTCCTCTCATTTTTTTACCTCTGTTTCCCAAACATTCTGTGACTAATATTCCATTAAACATTTACACAATGAAACAATACCATATTTTCTTATGGTATAAAAAGGAATCCTAAAATTACATTCTAATAAATATTTTTTTAATTCATCATTATCAACATTTCATACACTATCATAAATATTATCAAAAAAAATATGACATAGAGAGTCATGTTTTACTAGGTGTCCTACTATGGGTTGGTTATTCAAACTGCGCATGAAGTTTATTACAGGACACATCCAATAAATTGTTGTTAGTACCACTGATTATATAACCCCAAGTGATGTTCAATATAGAATTCATTGTTCCTTAAATATGGGTCCTGATTAAGTGACCATGATTATGAGATATATCCACTTGCAATTCCTAGAAACATTGTGGAATCTATCTTGTCCATTGGTAGCTGATGCGCTGTGGGTCCAAGAAATAAATTTATTTTCTCAATGGTCTGATGGTACGATTATGGAGTTATATGTTGATTTTTCTACTCATAAACAACAACATCATGTTTTAAGAATACGTATAATTATATGACTGGTTGAAGACAATATGCACAAGGAAATTGACACTATTCCAAATAATGCAGAAGAGGAAAACCTAGATGATATCCCAAATACACATGTCAATCCAAATTACAAAGAAGAATTTCATAATGATGGAAAATATGGTGACAACAATGTATATTAGGAGGGACCAGTGGATGTTTTGGATGAGCTTTTGAGATCTGAATTATTTTTACAACAACCTCGAACTATAATAAATCATCCACCACTCTTTGCATCTTGGTCAGAGATAATTTCACATGTGCTTGAATGCAAATATAATGTACTCAAACTCAAAAATAAGTTTCGCAGAGTTATACCAGATATGTTTAGTGATTTGGAAAATACCGTTTATGTCGGAAGGAATATTCCAAGTAAAGATGCATTAAAAAGTACACTAAAGAGATTTCCCATTGAGCTGAACTGCAAATATATAGTTCTGGAATCAAGTTTTTGTAAATATCTCATATGGTGTGAGAATTATGGGGATACCTATAGTTCCCTCTTTAGGGAGATTCAATACATTTCATTTGGAGGATTAAGATTCTCAACAATTAGGGCAACTCATACTTGCGTTCATCCAATCATGTCACGACATCACACCTCATTGGATATAGAATTTCTACCATTAGTTATCATTAAAACAATTTGTACATGTCAAGATGTTCCAATATCCCTTGTAAAATAGAGTATAAAATAGAAATTAGGTTGTATCATTTTATATAATAAGGCATTGATGAAAAAACAAAAGGCAATTGTGATGGTATATGGGGATTGGGACTACTCGTATCGGGTGCCACCATAATTTCTAGCCATACTGAAACTTCATAACCTTATTGTCTTCCATATTGATAAACTAGAACATGTGTCTAAATATAACCAACTTTATCCACATTTTGTTCAATTTCGTCGATTGTTCTATGGATTCCTCCCCTATATCAACACATTTCATTTTAGCAAACAGTTCATCCACATTGATGTAACATTTCTATACGGAAAATACAAGAGTGTATTGATGATTTTGGAAACAGAAATGGAATCTTTTCACCTCTTATTATTTCCTTTACCATTATAGAGAAACAAAACAATAAAAATAATGATTTGGTTTTTGGCATGTATCAACAACCATTTCACTAACATTTAGGGTTGTTTGTTTGATATAATGTCGGCATCTGGAAATTAATGATGAAATCAATTCGAATGTTGATACCTAGAGATACCCAAATATAAATAATTGGATCTACATTAGAACCATTACTAGAAATGAGGATAAAAAATTCTACAACGAACCGAGGAAGAAGGAAATCACGAGGATTGGTACACATTGTCTTTGTTATATGTTACTATTTCAACATAAACATAAAATAAATTTATGTGAAATATCATCTCTTTTTTATAGAATATGAGTAAGCTCAATGGTGGATTGAAGAATGTTTCGAACAAATATAAAAGGCTAATCAAGATGTTTATGATTATAAGATGTGAATTCTAAAAGAAAAATGGACATTGGCATATGATGGGGGGAATGGTACATACAAATGACCACAAACATTGCAGATCGAATTATTTGGGTCTTCAAAGAGATTATAATGTTACCTACAACTACCCAACATCAAGTAAGATTATATCATAGTGTGAAGTACTTTTTTGATAGAAAAAAACTATAATTAGAGAGAATACAATAGGGGCTAAGGTAGGGAATAAAGATTAAATGAGATATTGAAAAGAGTATTCAATAAGATTCAAGTTATCATGTCATCTATTTTTGAGGAGAAGACTCTTTATTTTAAGTTCAAGAGTACTTGGAATCCATCACAAATATAATCGGTGAATTTTTTTTGGTATTACTAGAGATGAATAAATCTCAATGTGGAAACTTATTGGTTGTACAGTTTCCATGTGAACACTTAATCCCAACTTGTGCCTCTATGAACATATCATGGGGAAAATATGTTGATCCAGTGTATTGGATAGACATTATGGATAACTATTATAATGAAATGTGGATGCCTATTGGGGAGTTTCATTATTTCCCAATTCCCAAAAGCAAGCTAATAGTGATACCTAAAATCAATCGGTTGCATTCCCATTGGAGACCAAAATCCAACAGGATGCAGAATAAGATTGACTGGACTCAAGAATAAGTGTATTGTTTGAGATACACCATATGTCATCAAGAATGTCATAACTGGAAATGATGCCCCAACATTGTTTGTTCAAGTTTTCACTCTCATCCGCAATGATGTATTGCCTTCATTGTGATATGATCATATTGTTAATTTTATGTTTTTATCCCATTGTTTTACATAAGTTTTCTATACCCTAAAACCTAAAAGCAGAAAATTAATCCCAAAACATCTTTCTTATACCGTAATCTCTAAATTCTAAACCCTAATCCTTAAAAACCAAACCCTACCTTTGAATTCATAAACCCTTACCCTAAAACCAAACTAAAAAATACTAAATCCTAAACCTGAAAAAAAATATCTTAAATCATAATAAAAATTCTGTATATCCTAAATGTTGTGACCTAATAATTAAAACCTGTTACCTATAACAGAATATCATAATAATAAACCCTAAAAAATAAAACCTAAATCCCAACACTAAAATTAGAAAACTAAACCCTAAATCCATATAAAAAATCCCAAAACCGTGACCCAAAACCCAAAATCTGAAACCCTAATATCTAAAACCTAAAACCTAAATGATGTACTATAAACCCAAAAACATTATCCCCTTACCTATGTTTCAAAAACATTATGTTTTTGAAATTATAGTAATCATTTATATAATGAAATAATAGTATCATTTTTTATAGTACAAGAAGACCTTATAAAATTTCAGTATAATAAAGATTATATGATCAATCGTCTTTGTCAATATTATAAATTATCTTGTTGTTGTACACAACCCACAGAAGAGGTTAGTAAAACTGAATCTATAATAGTAATTAAACATCAAGAAAAAAATTGTGGATAATGAACCCTGCTGCAGGAGGAATACTAAAAACGATGGTGGTGATAGAATGAGATTATGTCATAAAAATCATGGTTTCCACCGTTCCTCTAATGTTGTGGTTCATTTCCCACAAATTATTTTGTGAATATCAGTTAGTGTTATAGAATGACATCTACATGTGAAGAAATAATCACGAAACTTACCATAATGTGGACCATCATACATTTATTACTAAGAACAACATTTTTCTAAAATCAAATATATATCAAAGAACAATTATAAATATATATATTAATACTTAACACCAAATCATAAAAAATGCCCTATTCTTGGTAAAATCATATCTTAAAAACAGGTTAATAAAATGAATTGAAAATCATTATGACTTTCTGCTTTATTTTTCTAAAAATATCTTCATAAACAATGTGGATAAACATTGAATTTCTTGCACTCTACAATTCATAACAATATTCTAGCCACACCATTATATTTAAATGTTACACTTATGAAACATTTCATTTGTTTATATACTAATCGATGAAACTATACATCTCACTAAGAATTATAGTCATGTTTCTCAGGTCATGTTAGATAGTGGAAAGGATTGATCGACCAAGGTGTGTTGAGCACACAATTTTCATTAATGGAGCCTCCACATTCCATTTTACCATACATTTGTTGTGATGGATTCTGTGGCATTGTCATATCATATATCACATTCAACGACTATCACCGGCTTGCTGCACAAGTAAAGAGGTGGATAACATAAACACACAAATTTCACATACCCGAGGGATCATTGACCATAACCCTCCAAGATATAACAGTTATTCTCGGTCTACATATCTAGGTGAAGCTGCTATTGGTCCCACTCATGCATATTTTCTCGACATTTTCTCAATGATTGTTCAGAGTTGAAAATTTGTCTAGCATTTGGACAAAAAATGGAGCAACAATATCTCTTCTTTGGGTGGTGGTGAAAATTCTGCATTTAACTGATGATGATGCTGAGAATAATGTAATGGGTTGTGCATGTGCATATATATTATGACTCATTGGGGGGGGGTATGTGTACTTATCCACTACTTATTCACAGGCACCTGATGTATCTACCCCAACTAGAGGACTTTTATTGGGCCGTAAAGTAGAAATGAGGATCTTCCAGCTTGGAATACAGGTACATATCATTATGAAAGCTATCCCACATAGACCAAACAGGTATCAGTGGACATGTCATCCTTATTCAAATGTGGGCATGTGAGTGTATCCTCGCATTCAACCATGATCTTGCTAGTTCCCCAATCCTGAAATAGGTGATGCATGAAGCTCTGCATGGGCACTAGAATGATCATTTATGTCTTTTTATTTCTGATGTTACTAAGAGTTAGGGAATTTAATTTCTCATTATTTGTCACAATCGATGTTGTATTTTATAGGTAGTGTAAGAGACATAGTTTCTAGGCCGTTCTAAGACACCATTTAGACGTATATCGGCTCATTTTGGACTATATGGTACCCAAACATGTATGAATATATAATATATCACTATATGAAAAAATTTATATTAGCATCAATTATTATTTTTGGTAAGGATATGTTTTTACAAATTTCACATCTCATTTCAGATGTCATTACTTCTATAATAGACAATTATGGAAAATTTTCCACCATACTTCACTATTGGGATTGATGATGCTATGGATGCAGTTCCCCTCATTGACTTCTATATAATTGAGTGACAACATCCTGATAGATTCATGTGCCAGTTTGGTTGTTCTTAGTTGATTCCATTGTTGTGAAGACAGATAGTGAAGCTTCATGAGGTGATGTTGACTAGGAGGCATGATGATAACGGGTGGTGAGTACATGATAGATTTCTCTACTGTTGGCATAGACGTGTAGAGTTTCATATCCAGGGTGTACCTTCGAATAAATTCTTTCTTTCAGAGTAGGTCAAGTTTCATCCATGAAATAGACTATAGTATATATTATATCTTACCCGACATGGAAAATATATTCATAAGATTGTTAGTCAGTAAATTACTGTTATTTTTCTTATAAAACTATTTTTAAACTCATTTGGAATTTCTTTACTGGGCACTCACTCAGTGAATAATTTTCGCATGTGTGATGAAGAGGAGGGGATCTTTAGATGGGAAGTAGTCCATACTAAAGCAATGTTGCTGATGACATCTTCTTGCTAGAATTTTGAGAGAATATTTGAGAATCCTTCCCAGAGAGAGGAGGTTTCTACCCCATAGAGACATTCGTCAGTTGCAGTTGGAGATGAGGAGATAGGATAACAACAATGATGTAGAAAGCATCGTGCTGCACATGAGGACTCACTTATTCCACAAGAAGAGGTAGACCCTTTAGTTTTCCAACCTCAAACGATTGAGGATGAGCCTCTCTTTGAATATGATCCAAATTTATAAATAGGATATCCAGGGTTCTATCCATTTTCGGGTCAATATCCCTTGCAACCTTGGGGCATAGCTTCATTGTAGGGCTGGTTCCCCACTACGATGAGGGAAGGTTCTTCTACCACCATATTGGTAGATGTATCAGGAGGATTGTATGACATGCAGTTGAAAACTCCTCCCATTGACACACATATGGAGGATTTTTTCGTCGATTTTCTATTGCCTTATGATCGTTCCTTTCTAGGTCATCAGGCTCTACAACGATCTTGAAGTGGACTTCCAATTCACAGACCACTGTGTGGGACAAAATCTCCTCACCATAGACATAGAAATTGATTTAACATGTTCATTTATAAGTTGTATGTATATTAAAATGGAGATAATATTATTATGATCATCATTTCTTATATTTTTATCAATAGTTTTAGTTTTTATTAATATTTGTGGCATATATTATTTTTGATAGATTTCAAAGTCGACTACTTGATAAATATGAGTAATTATTAAATTTTTAGTAGCTATCATTTGAATCTTATAAAATGTAATGTATAAAAACAATATAAATAAAATTTAAAACATAGCATAGAAAACTAAAATATTTTTGAATATAACGAGATTCATAAATAAAATAAACAAATTAAAATGAATCTAATTTATGAAAAGTTACTCGGAAGTGAGAGTGAAAAGAAAGAATGTCGAGGAGGATCCAAAGCCACCTACATGAAATCAAAATAAAAAAAAACATAAAATATAAGACCCATATAAATTAAAATTAAAAAAAAATTATTTTTTTATTTTTTTAATCTATGTTTTAATTTTCATTTATATGGGTCTTATAGTTTTTATTTTATAGAATATCCAAATCACATACTTGAAACATTTCTTTGTATCATGTTGGTGGATTAGAAAGAATAGATATTATTTTTCATAAATAGTTTTTCAGAAATTCATTTTATTTTCAAATAAATATTATATTTTTAGTCAATGTTTTAATTTTCATTTATATTTTTCTTATACTTTATATTTTATTTTCTAGCAAATTGACAAACGTGAAACATTTTTAAGTTTCATATTTGTGGATTAGAAAGTATTTGAAATTTTTTTCAACAAAATTTTTTAAGAAATTTATTTTATTTTCAACTAATTATTATATGTTTAACACAAGTTTTAATTTTCATTTATATGGGTCTTTTAATTTATATTTTACAAACTTGCAATGTCACATACATAAAACTATTTTAGGATTCATGTTGGTGGATTAGAATGCTTATAAAAAAAATTCATAAACATTTTTTAAGAATTTTTGTTAATTTTGAATACTTATTATATGTTTAGTACTTGTCATTATTTTCATTAATGTTGTTATTATTGTTTATATTCCATATTCTAGAAACATAACGTAATTGAAACATTTTTATGTTTCAAGTTGGTGGATTAAAAAGCTTATAAATTATTTTTCTTCAACATTTGTTAATGAATTATTTTTCTTTCTGACTAATTCATATATATTAAATCCATTTTTAATTTATATTTATATTAGTATTCCACTTTATATTTTATATCCTAGAAAATTCAGATTCATGAATTTTTTTTATTTTTCTAGTTGGTGGATTTAAATTCCTATAAATTATTTTTCATCACAATTGTTTTTTTTTTATTTTTGACTACTTCATATATGTTTAATAGATTATTTATTTTTTATTTATACTGGTCTTATAGTTTATATTTTATAGGCTAGAAAAGTCAAGTATGTGAAAATTTTATATGATTCTTGTTGGTGAATTATAATGCGTAAATATTATTTTTCATCATTAATTTTTAATAAATTAACTTTATTTTCAAGTAATTATTATATGTTTAATACAATATAAATTTTCATTTATACCAGCCTTATAGATTATATATTATAGGATTGAAAAAACAAGTACATGAAACATTTTTATGTTTTATGTTTGTGGATTAGAAATCTTATAAAATATTTTTCCTAAATTTTTTTTAATAAATTATTATTATTAAATAATTCTTATATTTTTAATAAATATCATGGTTTTCATTTATATTGGTATTTTAATTTATATTTTATAGGCTATAAAAGTCACATACTTTAAACATTTCTATGATTCCTGTTGGTGGATTAGAAATCTTATAAATTATTTTTCATCAACATTTTGAAAGAAATTGTTTTTCTTTCCGACTACTTATTATATATTTAATCAATGTTATAATTTTTATTTATATTGGTCATCAAATTTATATTTTATATTCTAGAAAAGCCATGTTCTTAAATAATAGATAAATTCTTCTGTTTGTTTTGTTATTTATAAATAAATAATAAAATAAAAATAAAAAATTAAAATTTTAAATATCTAAAAATGAATATCTAAAATATTAAAAAATAATAGATAAAAAGGTGACATTGATGATGACTCTGTTGAGGGAAATTTAATAGAAATTAACCTACGAATTTTATAAAAGAAACCAGAAAACATATTAAAAATCTTTGGGTTTGTCAAATCGATTCCTCAATAGAATGTCTTAAAAATGGATGTGGAATAATAAAGTGTGGGAGGATATTATTAATTAATTAATCATGGGAGAAAATAGTGGATATAAAATGAGTTAATAGGGACCATTGGATGATGAGAGATATTCTAAAAGGGTGAAGTTAGTGGGTGATGGAACATACAATGAATGATCAGGGGTGGGGGATTAGATGAAAATTCATTACTAATTCAAATGAAAATATAATATCAGAATTGTTTTGGTCCTGGAAACCCATTATCATTTTTAGTTATTTATTCATGTTGAAAAAATATCACTAATTTAGTCCTTTCATTCAAAACCATATTATAATGTTATAAAATTGTTAGTGTTTTAAAAAAATGGGATTTTCTAGTTGTTTATCTGTTTATAAGAATGTCCATTCACATTGTCGTAGCCTCATTTAGAAGGGGAAAGTGGGATTTTGGGTTAAATAATTCACATTGGATCATGTTGGAGTAGTCATCAATCATCCAGATGAACCCGAATGGGATATTATGATTTTTTTGGATTTCTATCCCAAAAATTATTTGATGATCCATTATGTTACTCAATACCAACTAGGAGAACATCTCTTAACATCTCTTTATTATTGGGGGGATTTCAATGATTTTTTTAATATGAGAAAATAGATGGGATTATAAGCCTTATGCATCTAGGATGGACATTCATAAGGTAACACAACCAGAGTATCTTTTTAGTATAGGATATTATAGAAACCCTTTTTCATGGTTTTGACTGAATTATAAAAAACACTCTTATTATTAAGTGGTTTAGTATATTATTTTTTTCTTGCAAATTAGATTAGTATTTTTAATTCATTACAAGTTTGTCGTCAATATTTTACACATAAAACAATTTTCTAGTCGTTAATGACAAATATTTTGGGTCTAGAATTCCAATGGGTAATAAAATATTCATGTTTTATTGCTTCTAGGAAAAGGATAAGGAGTTCGAATGTGTGATTGGCATCTGTTATAAGGTGAGTAAGCATGAAATCTAACAAAATATTAGTCTATGTAGTCAAAGTAGAAATAGTGGAATGATATATAATTTTTTAATATGATAAGTTATTGTGTTATTATTGATATAAATATTAATGAGATACAATCAATTTCCCCTTTTGATCACATTATCTCTATTGTCTTAATTAAAGAAGTAGACCTAGATGCTGAACTTGGAATTGAAGTAATTTTGTAGCCAAAATGCACCAAAAAAATCCCATATCAAAGAGGTGACATCTAGTACCATTAATTTATATCATATGGCCTCTAGATGGATGTGATGAACCTCTTTATGTAACCTCACTAATTCCATGAGTAGAGCTATACCCCTTGAAAGGGGAATCCATGAAATTATCAATATTATTTATCATTAGTTTATTTATGGGGGTGAGGGTTTCTCATTTTATCCAATATTGATGCGTGTATCAACATAGTGGTTTTTGAAATGTTGAATCCCCAGATCACACATGTTTTTTATGGTGGCCAAAATCTGTTAGAAGTAAACCAAATACTATCAAATGAAGTTCCAAAACTGAAAGGTTTTCATTTGTTTCTATTTAAAAAACCATGGTATATTTCTGAGTCAGATAAATCAAATATCAGTAATGACATATAAGAAAAAAAAATCATTGTTCAATTAACAAGACCATTATTAGGATAGATCTAAAATTAAACAACTCTATTTGTTCATAGAATTCAGGAAAACCAGTTTATTCAAGGTTTACAATAATGTATTTTCAATAAATTCGATAAACCATATATGACTGTGGATACAATCCAATATTTCTAAATTCCAAAGTTCATTCATCCCTACTATAATATTATCTGATAATTTTATTACTATCCATGACGTGATTCACTCAATGAAAACTATATCTATTTCTAAAATTAGTATCATGGATTTGATGTTCTATAAAAATAAAGAGTATGATATAGTCAAATGGAAATTTTATAAGTTTTTATGATTAAAATGCGTTTATACTGTAAATAGATTGAATTCATCATGAAATGAATATATACTATCTCTTTAAGTATTTAAATCAATTGGGTCCTATCTCGAAGCATTTCCTCTACTATGAGTCATTGGTAGTGTGACCCTCTATCCCATTTTCTATTTATTTTGATGACTTATTATTTTTTCATGTAAATATATGTGGTATTTGGTGACTATATAGTTAATGGGTTGATGAATATCAGGCATTACCCACCTATTTCCCAACTCTTAATTTCCGATGGTCATTTAATTTTTTATGAGATTTACCTAGGAAGAATGCAGTATTATCTACTAGGTTATCAATTGGAATGAGATGACTTCTGAGAATTGAGTTAGCATCTCCATGTCTATGATCATTTGTAGTCCTAGTGTTACTCAGTGATGGAAGGATAATTTCCAAAACACATCTAGAATTATAGTGGTTAAAACGTACCAAATATATCATTATTTTCCCACTATTTTGGGGTATTAAAAATGTGTTATTTTCTGGTGTCTTGGATAGGGTCGAAAAACTAATTAAGGGGTATCCCATTAAAAGGGTTTATAATGTGGGTAATGAAATCCTCATTATTGATTTTTCCCAGTATATCGAATCATATTTTATGCCCCTCTTTAAATTACATAGTTTTCTATTTAGCCATTAGATGTTATAATGGTAACTTTCTAGTCGTGTAATAAGTATGGAATAATAGAAACCACAACATGGTGTGGCTTAAGAATTACCTCCCTATTTTTTGTGGGGGTATTGGGATTAAATATATGAGACAATTAAATAATGATCTTATTTCTAATTAAGGTAGAGGATTTTGGATCAACATAATTCGCCTCATTCTTGGGTCCTTCGCACAAAATATCTTTTGTATTCAAACTTCTTCAGGTCAAATCTTGTTCCATGAACTTTAATTCTAGGTAGAGTTTTTTGGGGTATCATGATATTCAAAATAAAGGGATCCGCTAGATGATATGTGAGGGAGCTAGTGTTTATATATCTTAAAATCCATTGATTAGGGTTACCAATTACTCTTTGGAACTGATTCTCAAGGGTATTGAAAATGTGAATATGCACTATTTTTTCGATGAGGATATCCAAGAACAATGTACAGAAAAGATAAATATATTGTTTAACAAAAGATATAGAAATATTATATTGTATATTTCATTTGAAAATGATTTATTATTTTACAATATTTGATGGAATAAATGTTCATTAGAAACATAGCGGTGAACTATGGATACACACAGGTGCTTGGAAAATTAGACTCGAATTCAGAAGTGACCTGGATGGCCCTATAGAAACTCGCAATCCCTCATAAGGCATGATAATTATAGTGGAATTCATGCTTGAAAATCCAAAATGATAAATTTATCCTTACTATTTTACAGGACTATAGCGATCCATCATTCCCACTAGGCATGGATGCATTAGAATCTTATTTTCATGCAACATCTGTGTGATCTATTTCAATAGACGTGCCGCCCACATTGAATGATAATGATAAATATCATATGGTATTGATACATAACAACTAAATTATTCTCTAAGAGTGTTATTACACTCACAACATGAATTCTATGAATATATTGTGAACCATGATCTAGATAAATTTTTCCCAGATAAACGTTTAAATCAATAATCATAGGTTTATACAATGCTCATTCTACGTCAGTTTTCCCTTCCCCTAGAATACAACATGGTGTCCCAATGATTCAAATATCAACATAACTGACACACGTACATATTTAAATACCTATAATCCTCCCAAAAATTATAATCTAATGATTACTACATATACATCTATTTCTGTTGTATCCTATTCATGTATCAGTGTGGCTATCTGGGATACCCTCGGTTCAAACTTTATTGCATGCTGAAAATCCATATTTTCCAGGTGGTTTCCTCATCTGGTTAAATCACATGTACTAAATTTTATATTATGGTTTGATATTTTCTAAGGATTTAGTGATATTACCCTTTATTTTGGATCCCACACCATTCTTAATACCATTCCACCCCCATAAAATGACCATCAACTATTTGGTCTCATGGGTTGAAGGATTATCTCATTATGTCACCAATTTTCTTCTTGCACTTTTGTTCTCAATAAAATATATAGAAATATGTTTCCAAGCCTCTTGAAGTCCAATGGTATCATAAATGAGTCTCATGTCTTGATTTTAGACTTACCCATTAGGTTTCATACACTTTTAACAAATGATTTTATATCTTCTGTTTAATGAGTATTTTCATTTCATATAATATATAAAACAAGATATATTATGGGTCAGCAGTAAAATAAATTCAATTTATATTTTTAAATGTATTTACATTTCTATGAATTATTCTAAATTTTATTATATAGAGTTTTTATATAAAATATTTAATAAATTAATATTTATGAAAAAACTATTTTATCATTTTTTCTTATAAAATAATTATACCTAGAATATGAAATAAATATTTTATACTGTAAATAAAAATTTAAAATAAAATCATAGGTATTTCATCTTGTATATAATTTATAAATACGGATGGTTCTTATGTAATATATATTTACAAATCTTTATTAAAATATATTTTTTGAAAAAAATAATGTTATTAGGTAATTTATTTTTATATTTTTATGTATCATTATCAAATTCCATTTTGTTTTATTTATACATTTTTTACATATGAAAATACATATTTTGGGTTTATATTTTTAAAAACAAAAGTTATGGTCAATCATACTAAATAAATTACATAACTATGAAACATATATAGTAATATATTATTTTATTGGAGGTTATTTCGAATTACTAAATATTATTGAAGAACAATTTACTATATTGTGGTGTTTCAAGTCAAATAATTATTAAATCTCAAAATGAATCTTTTGATAAATTCATAATACATAGTGAAAAGTAAAAATAATTTAACCTTCACTGAATTTTTATTGATTCATAAAATTAACTAATCCTCACATATTATTAATGATTTCAAATTAATTAGAAAAAAATACTACAGATGCAGAGTAATATTATGAAAGCCTTTATATTTTGAAATGGAGATGAAAATTGATCTACATGAAATAAAATTCATAGATAAAATATAATTTATCATTAGTGAACCAAATACTTAATACTAGATCTATATTTAATGTAAAATAAAATTTTGAAATTAATTATTAAAAAATAAAAAAAGCATTCAATTTCATGGAAATAATTCCCGGTCAGGGAGATATAATATAAACAATTAATGATGGTGATAGAGAATATTGAGGCGAAATAATTATTGAAATATAATTATAATTTTTATTTTCATCTTATAAATTATGTTGATATTGTTATCCATATTTAATATCCCATATGTCTGACTCCCCAAGAATATTTTTCGGATGGAAAAAATCCATGACTCATTTTGATCCATCTATTACTTCATTTAATTTATATTTTTGAATCCTATAATTGTGTAAAGACATGACTATAAGAGGGATGATTATTAGTTTATATCTAAATGGATAACCATAGATTATCATATTATATTGTTCCTAATTATATGTGTCTGGAATTGATATAATGCCTTAAATTTATATGCGAAGGGTAATTTTTGTTGCATCCAAAAGGTTAAAAAAATGGTTTCTTACATTAGTGTACTTAATGTTGGAACTTCAATCCTGATCTTTGTATTGGGGTTTGAAATAGTATTATGGAGGAATTTATGAACCCTCACAGTAGTATGTTTATGTGATGGGTAGGAATAATGATAAAATGAATAATCCTCAATATCCATCACTTCCAACTGTGTTCTTATTTTTCTATTTCAATTCATGATTATAGACCAAAAACCATGAATTTATAAATGGGATTCATTTCCAAAGAAATGTGAGGTGTTGTTTTTGGGGAAATATCATCAATATTTGGTGATGTATGAATGATTATATCCGATAAAAAGAATATGAGAGAGAACTAACTAGGCAATTATTATGGGATTGGCACTTAAAATAATCTGGTTTGGGTATGTGATGATTCATCACTATTTGGGATTACATGGTATAATAGGATTTCCTCCATGGACATCTTGTGGTAGACCCCATTTCAATATGGAATGGTGGTAATAGACAACTGCATCAAATACATCATTAGAGAATAATGATTCAATGGCATCATTGGGGGTTTTCATTTTTATTAGTGGTATTTGAAATGAATCCATGATATCCATGAATATGTATCCAAGGACAAGTATGAGAATGAATGGAATGATTTATTTGTATGGAAGGTGTGGACATAGTGCACATGGGTTTAAAAACTACAAGCCCAGGATCTTATAACTCATGTTGTACCAAATCTAATGACATTATCCAATATTTATAAAGGATATCTTGAATCATTCTCATTTATATTTTAATGTTTTTTTAATCTTCGTTTGAAATTAACTAAATTTCATGTCTATCTATACGACATCAGGTGTAAGGATTAAAAATAATATTCTGTTTATTTTGTTATCATTGATATATGGATTATGTTCAGTCTTTTTTAGATGGAAAATAGACCTATTATATAACCAAATTATTCCATTATTTCATTATTTCTTAATATTATTATTTTTTACTTGTAAACAATGATGAAGGTGGTAGTGGTGGGGAAAATATTTTTAATTTTTTTTTACTATAATTAATTTTACAATTAATAAATAATTAATATTATTAGGCATCCATTTAAATATTTTATTGTGTAAATAGTTCTTATTTTTTGATGTTTTTATGATTGGACTAAGAGTATTATTGGGAATAATATTTTATGAAGTCTTCTATTGTTAAGAGTTTCATCTTATGTATTCCTCAAACTTTTTTATTCAAGGATCCATTTCATTGGGATTTTATCTAGAGATTTTATCCCTTTTCCTTATTCACTGCACTCTATTGGTTTTTATTATTTTTAATTCATTCATTTTATTATTTTTTTGGGTCACATATGATAGAACCTGACTAATTTTAGTATGACCCTCCCTAAATGTTGATATATTATCTCGTTAATTTTTCCTTTTTGTTTTATATACATTGGATTATATATTCATATAATATATTATGGGTATCTTTTTTCATGGGGGTTTTATATGGGGATATATATTCAATGAAAATTTTTATGTGGTGCCAATTTTATTCTTTGATATATATTTTATCCTAACCATGCAGTGCTTTAATATAAAAAATTTATCTTCCATGGTCTAACAGATGTCATCCCACCCATCTATGATTTCTTCCATGACATTGATTTGGATATCTCCTTTTGTACTAATGGGATGTTCACACATTTTCCACCAGTAGTCCTAACATTCTGTAAGTAAAATAAAATAATCAATATTAGTAGTCTACATGGCTACCATCTTGTGGTTCTAACCATTCCACCCGACAATCTGATGGCAATCTATTTTGATAGAACAAAACATTGATTCAAGTATTGAATTCATTCCAGATTTTTTTGATATATTGGTTCTCAACTAGTTATTTATCTTTAGAGATGGAATAGAGAAATTAATTTGACATGAGATAGTGTCTCAGTGTATAAGATGGATAAAAACCATTTTTAATCCCCTCAATCATGTTTTTTCCTTCTCATTCAACTTGAGTATCTACATGGTAGAGATTCAGATTATATTGTCTTGACCATTTGTCTAGAAATAATATTCATTTTAGGGGTTTTAGATATTGAATTCAATTCATTGAATCAAGGTTTTGTTTAGGAATAATTGTTATTTAAGAAATTTATCATTTTTTCCATGATTGAAACTATATCCTTCATGGTTTTTTGTTTATGAGTCCATTTTGGAGTGGATGTGATTGATGTTACATGAATAATTTCATCACTTCCACCTATTTCAACTAATCCAACCACATTTGATAGTATCTATGGTTAACTTATATTCACATAGAGTTTGTATTTCCTATTCATATTTGTATTAGTAAAAAATAACATTCCAAGGTGATGTTTCTCCATGCACATAGGATGATTAAAACCCAATTACATAATATATTATGTTCTATTATAATCCTTCCACCCTATATTTCTATTTTCTCCAGTACAATGATTTATAACATAAGAAATATCATTTTATTTTCTTGTAATACATTTTTCAAATTGTTTAAACCAATAATGTAACATAATTATACAATCCAGTGGTTCCTGAACATTATTGGGGATTACTCTCAACCAAAAAATTTATTATCAGTGACTATGGAAATGTCAATAATGGTCTATTTAAGAGTTGATATCGATAAATTCAATATTGAAAATTATTTTAATATATTAAATATTATAATTACTACACATATGGATAACCATGAATTAGTGAACTCCCATTCTAGCACAAACAAGAATGTTACTACACTTTCACTAAACAAAAAAACTGTGGTCACAAATAAAGATATTACCAAAGAGTGATATAGAAAATATCGTAGATTATTTGTTTTATCGTTAAGAGATATGGTTCATATAAAATATTCATATGATCCATCTTCTAAACATATATGATCAAATCAAGAATATTAATTTTTGAACAGGTATCTTATGGGTCTATTAAAAATAATGAGATTATATACTTCCAAAAGGAATCTTGTAACTTCATTCATGATACATGTTTATGATTTTAACAAATGATTTTTAAATATACCCAATAAAGACATTAAATTACATGAATAGGATTAATCTTAATACTACTAACTTCATTATATGATACTGTTTATTTTTATATTTATTATATTTTGTATATCAAAGACACCCGTAATCATAATGATGTTAAAAATTCATTACTGTCAAAAGACCATCAATGTAGTTTAGTATTATATATAAGGTAGAGAGTCTGAACATTAGTGGTTAAAATGAATCTTGGGGTACATGTGAGTCGAGGTGTAGAAGTGAGTCCAAGGGTCAGTCCAGGATGCAATGATTTTAGTAGATGGATAATGAAGATAATTTTTTTCTAAACAATGTGTCCACATAAAGAGGAACAACCCAAAAAATGACAGTGAATTTAGAGAAACGTGTAATAACTAATCATTTTCTATTGAGTATGATTTTCAAAATACTTATATGTAGAATGATTTTTATATTGACATCTATGATGATCAGATCAATGATTATGGGTGTTCATTCCATCTGTTTCCTAGGAGGGAGTAAATAATTGATTTGAGAAAATGTAAATATTGATATGTTTTAATAGGTGATAGAATGTGATTTAAAATTATGTGAATAGACTATATTTTTTAGAGATTCACGATATGATTAGTAAAACTCTTCCAGAGGTTTGGTAAGAACCCAATAGAAATGAAACCTCAATTCGGTAAGAATAATTGACTAGAATGGTAATACCTTTAGATAAAAATATTGGAGTCTTAACATTGACTTAGGATCCATCAGTATTATTAGATGTATTCCTTTTACTGACCTATATGTCTTATATGGTAATATTAAAAGAAGTAATATAAATTCCACTTAATTTTTAGTGCTAGAGAAGAAAACAATTTTACTATGAAGGATTATAGAATATATTTACCAATGTATGTGAAATATGGAAAATAGAGGCTTTAATTTATTGAAATATTAGAATGATTCCTTTCTATGATTATTTTCTACAAGAAAAATTTATAAGAGTTCATTTTATCAAGTTAATGTATTAGACTAAGTAACCCCTTGTGTTCGACTACTTTGATCATTAGGGTCCTTCTAGAGTCAATATCATTGTAGAGGCTACTAATTCATATCTATTATTAATTCATAATCTATGATATTCTAGATTTATATACTTAAAAATAAATCTGGCACCATTTAGATTTATAGGAAATGGAAATGTATGGTAGAAAATGAATCTTGTATGAAGCTTGGATCCTTAATAGCTAATAACTGTTTTAAATATTTTCCCACTAAATTCATAAATCTATGTGAATATGAATTAATCATGAGATATCATACTATTTTGAGAACAACACAATGAGATGCATTCAAAGAATGTATGAATTGTATTTTCTAAAAAATGGTTTGCTGCATGTTGTTCCAATCAATATTCTACCTGTCCTTTTGCGCTAAGGATTCTTCTATTGATGTATACTGGAAATGTCTTTAACAATCATATAATAATTCCTTTGAAACACAAGAAGAGTCTGGAAAGTTTCTCTCTTGATTAACGCACACCTTTTGATTTTGATATCAATAGATTATTCATAGGCATGAACTGATAATCTTGCTCATAGAACTATGAAGTGTATTATCATGGGTTATTTAGAGGGTGTTAAGGGGTATCATCAATGGACATGAATCTCAGGTTATCAAAAGTGTATAGTTAGACATGATATATTGTTCCATATATCTATTCACTCAAATTACAAAGGAATTGAACAAGTTGATTCCATAATTTTTGACAGACAGACCTGTAGATCTCATTCACATATAGGTGTTGATCTTACTTTGTAATCTACTAACAATTCTAAATGTTAGACTAATTCTTCCACTTTCATTCCCTAGACTCATGAATAATCTAATTAAGATTCATATTTTGAACCAGCAGAACTATTTTCTCTTATTGATTTTGATCATACTCAATTTATAGATAGAAGAGTAATTTGGCCTCCTACAAACTTAAATCAGGCTGATTTTGTGTCTTATGCGTTTAATATTGCTCATTGTTTTTTTCATTAATGAACCTCTTATATGTAAAAAAGATAATATGTCCAATGAATCCAACATATTGTTAGTATCTATGTAAGAAGATATGAATTCATTAATTAAAAATAACACTTGTGTTTTTTATTAGAACCTAATATCCAAACGAATGTAGCTTCTACTTTGATATATAAGAAGAATGAAAAAAAATCCTAGAGAAACATAGATCATGATTAAAAATCCATTGATTACTAAATTTTAAATTTAATTTTAAGGTATTTATTGTAGGGATACATTCCCCTTAGTACATAAAAATTCATCTATATGATTTCTTCTTTCTTATTATTCCATGATTTATTTTCATATTGAACAATTTGATATAAAAACAGCTTTTTTACATAGTACCCATGAAGAAAAAATATATATGATTCTTCCCAAATGATATTAAAATATATTTAGATCTAATTATGTTTTTCATCTTTATATATATTTATATGGGATTAAACAGAGATCTATGAAATGGTAGAAAGAGGTTGATTGTTTTATCATTAATTTGTTTCCATAAGTACATTTTATTCAAGCATATAATTTAAAACTATTAAACATGAATCTACTATTATATTATTGTATATTGATGAAATTATTTTAATTTTTAAAAAATTAGAACTATAGATTATTTCAGGAACTAATTGAAAAATTCTGTTGAAATGAATGACTTCGGGAATGCTATTCAAAATTTTATCACAAACATAATTAGATATAGGAAGGCTTAAAACTTCTACGTCAATCTGTTTGATTGTTCAAAGAAAATATTAAAAAGATATATTAGTGATCACATTAAATATATTAAAATTACTTTAGGATAAAATATTAAATTTTCATTAGAACAGTCTTATAAAAATGACGATGATGATGCCTTCATGAATAAATTCCATTTGAAAATTTGTTGGGAAGTATTAAGTATGAAAAGGTATATTTTAAAATAAATAGATTGTTTTCTATGTGTATATTTATATGTTTTATGGGGAATATATTATTCATCATTGGGATGATATAATGTGGATCCTAATTTACATCATTATGTATGTTAAATTGTTCATTTAATATAGCTTAACTGATAATTTTTATCATGAAATTGTCGGTTCTATTGACAAAAATATGTTGTAGATTTTGACATTCAATAATCACTCAATGGTATTATATTTCTTAATTTTTCAGTATATGTATCAAATATGTGCATCATCTGATCGATGTTTTACATCTCCACCACTGAGGAAGAGTATATATCCTTCACAAAATCCATCATTTAGGCTATATAGTTGAAGGGTTTGAATTTTGAGTTATCTTTATCTGATGACAACATAATAGTTCACTATAACAACCAATATATATTTATTATACAAAAGAACTATGTATTATATGGTTGATCAAAGAACATTAAAGTTATAATTCAATTTCAAGGACATTATGGAATAATGGATAGTGAGTATCACTAAGATACCAATGGGGGACAATCCAGATGATATGTTTAATAAAGTCGTTCCATTATCTATGTTCTTGAACTATCATAGATTACTAAACATGATCCAAAATCAATAAAATATTTTGTGAGAGCACCATTCCAAAATTAATTTAATTGTAGCCTTGATAATTTATTTGTCATTCCCCACATAAATGATGAAACTTAATTATTTTCTGTTTTCCTTTAAGAATTATTTACACAAGATTTGATAATGATATTTTATATTTTGGTTTGTTGTTTACATGTGGTATTTCAATGTGGACATAGTCACATAGACACTATTTAGATGGTTCATATTTTAGTCTATATTATATTATTATACATATAGTGTAGTGATTTAATATAGACCACTGATCATGGGTGATTTAACAGATGTCACCACTCCTAGATATCCTTTTTTGATGCAACATTGATCAAGGACACTCATTTTGGGACTAATGGAATGCTAACACATGTCTCACCATTATGTCCATGATATATAAGCTAAACTACATATTCTATACCCCCATAGGAGTCTCTTATCAAATAGTTCTAACCACAGCTCATGCTAATCAACTAAAAATCTGTTATAACTCCTCTTCGTGTTGATTCTAGGATTTATTTCATTCTGAATAGTTTTAGTTCATCAGCTCTCATCTGGTTCATAGTATTAAAATCCATTGAATATATCTTACCTTGGTTTGTAGAGAGAGTCTAAAAGTAGAAGTGGGAAACATGGATTCCCACCCTTATGTACTTCCCTTATCCGTGTTTTTACCGTCTCCTTCAACTGGAGTACTAGTCTGCTAGAGATCCACGTGAGAACTAATTCACCTTGGAAAGAAGAGTAGTATTCCCTCAAGGGGTAATTAACTCTTGATTTCTATTAATCGTAATAGGGATTAAATTTGTTAATCTTGGCTCTATAATATATTCCATTAATCTATCATAATTGGAAATGTAACCTTGTTAGGTTTGTGTGTCAGTTAGTCTAGGAGTGGATGTCGTTGACACTAAATGACTATTTTTTACACCATTACATAGTTCAAGAAGACCTCCCTCCTTGAATATTTTCTCTAGTAAACTTCATTACACTTAGAATATGTATTTCTAATTTTTATTTTTCATTGTAAAAAAAAACTGGCTTGGGTGGTGTTATCCGCTTGCACATAGGATAACACTAACCCGAAGCATGTTATATATGATGTTCTCTACATTTCATTCAATTCGATATTCCCATTCTTATTATAATATTGACTCACACCATAAAAGAAATCATTTTTTTCTTGTAATATTTATATCAAATTATTCATAGTAATCTTCAATCCAAAATATACAATTTAGTGTTTACTATAAATTCATGTGGATAACCATCTAACCCAACATCACCTGATAATAAATGTTAAACGAATTTCTATTATAGAAAAATATATTCTATCAGTCACTATTGATAATATATATGATTAATCCAACTAGAAATGAATTTCCCTTCCCATGGTGGGTATATAATTGAAGAATAAAATATTTAATATTATTACATTTCAAAATATATTTAAAATGGATTAGAAATAGGAAATTGCTATATCTATTTGAGATCTGGATTCCGTAGAAATTATATTTTTAGGTATTATTCATTTTTTAAGAAATATATAATTAAATGTGATATAAAATCATCAGTTTATGACCACATAATTGTGAATTGTGACCTATGATATGAAAATAATGCCTTTAAATTTTTTTCATCATCACCTTATAGAGTAATAATTAAAGAGATTTTTTTCAAAATGGACTAATCAACTACTATAAGGGATCAAAATGTCATCAGAAAATATGTAGATTGGGATTATCATGATCTGATTTACTCGGATCTCTATTCATGGTATGATCCATGATCCATGTTGATTAAAAACTCATTTGAGGCACTTTTAATATGGCAGTGGATTCATATTCATGGGTTACATTTGAATAATAGAGTCCCCCAATTATTTTCTTTTTCAATTGAATTCCTTATTGCTTTGATTGAAACTGTGAGATTTAAAGTTTGATCTCATATGGGTAAATGGTTTTATGTTGTATCTCTTGGATCAATATGAAAGGATATTGTGGTTTTTCTGTCACAAAGGAAAAGAAATGAAAGGATTATCAAAATTTAGAGACATATAATGTGGTAGGATTGATGCCCCATCAGTGGAAATTGAAATATATATTTTGTGACCACCTAAAAAATGAAATATTGCGGAGTTAATAACATTCTAGACAAAAAATTATATTATAGTATTTTGAATTGTAATGATGTTTTTATAGGGATCCATGGAGAGCAGATATCACTAATTTTACAGTTCCAAAAAATGATATATCATGCTATAGAAAATTGTATATTGAGGTATATACTTAATGATTCTATCAATTATTGTTATTAAAATATGATTTTTAGTCGGTTCATTGAGATCTAACCTCACATAATTCATAATATTTCTCTGACTTAAGATATATAGAATGGACTAACTCTATTGGAAGGGTGAAACATTGGAAATTTATTCTATTTTTTATGACTATAAAATTTTTGTTGATGACCTACCACATGGTCCACTAGTGTGGTGTCAAAATGATTTTTTGTTTCTCAGTACACCACAAAAGTGATGTTTTTGTGGAAAAACTATTATGATATTTTTAATAAATTAATACTTGTAGATACCTTCCAACTATCATAGGATGAATGTTTTCGTGTGTTCCATTGTTATGTGGAATCAACTCTACATGTAGTTATTATTTTTCATAAATATTATGGAATTTGGATTGAATATTCGTCAAATTTCCAACACATCATTGATTAATTTTTCTCTCTTTCTCATAATTTTAATAACTATCTTTCATCCCGTGATCTATGATTGGTTCGACTGATTTTTATGATCACATGGATGGTACTGATAAGATATAATCAATTGGTTTTCCATGATAATTCCACCCGAGACTACCATTGGTATGAGAGGGACATGGAACAGACGAATTATTGGACATTGAATAGAGCTACATCCTCTGATGAGAGAATCCAATAGGTATTTTTTGTTAGGATCCTCCCCTAGATGGTTTTATCATGATATATATGGATGTTATTGTGGGATTTGGATTTTTGGTTGGTATTTAGATCATTGTTCACAAGAATAATATACAACAATAGTATAATAATGTTTTTCTATCTACTATTATTGGGATCTCACTCTAGTGGAGGAATATCTATCATCCATGGTCTTCTCCATGCATGTTCTATGGGATCGAACAAAGTGATTATTGAATATAATTAATTTTTGTTGTAATTTTTATTACCAAACATGGAGTGGTCTTGTATTCATCTGAACATATTCTAAAAAAGTTATATTGTGTGGATTACTTCACATGTGTTTTTCCATTCATTCTATGAGTAGGAAATCAGGTGCCCCATAATTTGTCCAACTTTGGGAATGATTTTGGTGTCTATTTTTTGTTTGAACAATTCTTAGATTGGATTTGAAATTATATTTCAATTTTTTATTAACCAATTTCACTTTTCCAATTTAAAAAATGTCCTAGTGGGGCCTGAATTCTATTATGTTCAAATGGTGATAAAAAATAATTAAATTTAATGATTATTAAAAATATTTAATATTAGATTGTGTTTACCAGGATGTTTAACATTTTTTTAATGTTAAGGATATTTTTTATCCATTTTCTTAGCACTGTGAGATGTTTCCTATTGAATACGAGAATATAAATTCAATAGTGGTTCCATTTTGTTAACCAAATATAGTACCTTTTATACGAGATGTAGCATGTCCTTGCTTGCTGATTAAATAAAAGATCATTTTTTAATTTATTCAACATATGGTTCGAAGTATTCTCATGATTTATCATTAAAAATACATAGTCAGTAAAAGTAATAAGAACCAGAATATTATTCTCAATGTATTATATAAAATATTACAAAATATTCAGAGAAACACATAGGGAGTAATTTAAAATTGATGGTGGTGAGTTGTTCATCCAGTAGTTTAATCCCTGGAAACTTTAGGCACTCATTGTTGTCAATGATCATTACTGTGTGTTTCCTAGATCACATTACCTCTCCATTATTACTATAAAATATTTATTTGGACATCTCAAACTATTATATCCTTTCTACCCCAATATTTTATACCCTTGAGATACTCAAGAATTCTCTAAGAATCTATTATTTATGTGACATCATATGTTTATTTGAAAAAGATAATATAATAAAACATTGATCATTGAATATTTAATCCATGAATTTTTCAAAGATATAATTCAATTCATAAATCACTTATTTTGAAGGTGGATCATGTATTGAGCATTATAACACTTAATATTACTATTCATGTTGAAAAACAACTTGAATTCATATAAAAAATTACGAGAAGTTTCTGATAGTAAGGTGATGATCATTCGCCAATATGGATAAAAAGGATAAATGGGTTGAATTTTTTTCCATTTTATATAGAATATAATATATATATTATTATTAATTTTCTTTATTAAAAAATAAGTGAGAAATAATAATAATAAACATTATTAATTTTCCAACTATTTTGTTGAATCCAATTTTCCTCACCATTAGAATCTGAATTTTTATTTTCTTTATCATTATGGTTTATTGGATCTGTATTCCTTTCCAGAAACCCCTAATTTGGGTTATTGAAGATACATGGAGGTATATAAGTAGGCAATAATTTTCAAACTATGGATATTTTGAACCAAAATATAATGAGTTATAGAAAACCATACATAATACCCATGTACACAAGTACATGATTAATCCTTTCCATTTCCCAAAGGGTGTTTCATATACCGACTAGTTGGTGACTAGCACCGGGGCATCAACCACAGGATAAAAGGAATTATTTTCCCAAATGAACAATGAATCCAAATGAAATTAAAGATGTTAAACAAGGAACAATCAGTATAAAAAACCTTCAATGAGACCATTATATCATAAGAAAATAATTCTCCCAAATAAAATCATCATCGAAAATAAAACACAAGTCAATATAGAAAAAAATCCAAAATCTCTATGAAATAAGTTGACCAAAGATCCATCAATAACAACTATAGACCAATGTCTCATGTATCAACCGCAACCCTCACCTTATACTAGAACGTTCTATTTCACTAGGACCAACATAACAATGACTCCAAAAGTATAAATCCAAATTAGGTGTGTGAGAAAAACAACCTAGCTGGATTTCATTGAATCTTACATATGAAGATCCAATACATATAAACAACAAATTATTCGATTTAATAAACATTAAAAATAATAATTTCATTTTTAGTATTTACTTGTGTTTAAATCATATTCATGGAAAATATATCAAAACAAGCATAAATAAAAATATCAATATTATAGGATGAGTGGAATGAATAAATATAGTTATATAATTCCTTGAATGAAACATAAAAATAAAATCAATTCTCTTTCTCATAATTCCTAATGGATGTTAGTTCCTAGTTATATGATATGCATACCTCTCAGTTAATCGTAGAGGCTCATTGTGTGAACACATCCTATAGGATCATGCCATTGCGATATAATTAATCCACACCATGTAAGTGAAAGCATGTCCAACTATGTTATGTTAGAGTTTTCACCATTAATCCATTACTAGGGCGTTTGTGTCCTAGCATGCTTTTCCTTTTTCCTCACCACACCCCTATTCTAACGTGTTATTTAATAAATTAAATAACTGATTATCATTCATTGATTCATTTCATATCAATTCATCATTAAATTTTAAATTTCCAAAGTTCAAGTTCCAATATCCCATTTCAAATTAAAAATAAAAACATGGGGCTTCACCGAACAAAATAAATTTAAAATAATTTCAATTAATATACATATCATAGAGGATAAATCATCATGTCATTTCATCATGTCATTTTAAATTCTATCCATATTTCTAAATATTAAATCAATTTATCAATGCTATTTAAAAAATTTTCATTTTACAAATCTATTCCAATTTAAATGTAAAAATCATATATGGGTAAAGAAATTGAATATACAAATCAAATATTGTAAGGAATTCATGTTTTTAGGTGAAGAGATATTCATTATGGGTCTGCATACCTTTTATCACATGATCAAATTATGAATCTCATAAGTTATAAATTTCTAAAAAAACTGATGGTAGGTATGATCTAAGGCGAATACCTATAAACCTAGACCACTATAATAGGGATTCAATATTTTAATAACATGATTTTTTATCACTATAAATGGATAGAGAAATATAAAATGAGGGACTCCATGGTAATTGTATATCAATTACTATAAAGATATCAAATTATTACACTGGAACTATGATATGAGAGCAAAGGGATTGTATAAGAAAAAATCTTATCTAGAGAGCCTCCAAAAGCCAATGGGTCTATTGATATTTTGTATGTATATTAGAATATAAAACGGGCATTTCAATTTTTAACTATAAATTGAAATATACCATCCCAAATTCATTGGATCCATGACACATAACAATTGAAATGGTCCAGACCAATGTGTAGTGTAAGAGTCTATTCCATAAATGTTCTAGTTAAAACCACATTTTAGAGATTTAGTGAGATATATGCCATATATCAAGAAAATAAGGATGGGTATATGATGAAACTACTCATCAATGAGTCATGTATACAATAAATAGTAGTTACACTGAAATCTACACTCTTAGACTCCTCTCCACAACCAACACCCACGACACTGTAAGAATAAACAACTTAAAGAAGACTATCCCACAACATAGCTACATAGTGAATCTATATCATAAAATGATAAAACTATAAAAATAATTTGTTCTATAGCCAGATCATCCTTGTCAAATTTTTTCTCTCCACACCATAACCCCTCCCTCTACAACACATCTCCCTATAGTAAAATTTTAAATATATAAAAAAAAAATTCACCCGAACCACAACCAAAAAAAATTTTTATTGATGAAAATGTATAAATGTACATAAAATCATGGGATGGGATGCTAAAACTTCAAAATCATGAACTATTTAATCCCCCCCCCCAAACCATTCATGAGGACTCCAAGCTAATGGGATTTGGCCACTGCATTCTCATCAGTGCCTTATGATCCCATGTAACATGTGAATCAGGTCTCTGATACAATATCATCCATACTAGGGGTATGGATTTCCCACTTATAAATTTCATCTAAGGATCTACAATATGAACTAGCTTCTCAACCATGGAAAAATGTTTTTCAACATCAATTTCCACCCAGTCCAAAATATTAGATGTGTTATAGGGATACATTCTGAGATATAACAAGATGAACATGTTATGAGATTATTTTATGTGAGGTGGGAATAAAAAAATAGTATACCACCTTTCCAATAGTATCCAAAAATTCAATTTATCCCCTGAATTATGATTATTTTTTTCCTTTTTTCCAATCTGTCAGTGTCCCTTACATAGATAAACATTAAAAAACTTATGTTACCAATTGATAACTCTAATGGTGGTTGACATGGATCAACATAGTATTTATATCACCTCAATGATTTTACCAGTTTTGGATGAATCAACATAATATTTTACATAATAATATATACCATGCTTTGTCAAACCACGAATTATTCCCCAATATATTACTAACAAAACAATAGAATCTATAAAAGGCCTTAGCAGTTTTCATCCAGATGGGTGAATATAATAGTTTTTTATAAGAAAACTAATGTAGTACTAATTGGATCCCCAAATTCACAGTAATGATGATAAAAAATGAACAAATCATTCCTTCATGAATATATAAAGTTCATTCAATCTTTCCATCCATCTATATATGACATTCAATAGTCAATATCACATAATATCCAATTTTCTCATGGATCCCGTGACAAAAATGAGATGTTAAATGGGTAACCCTATCACAAAAAAATTACATAAAGGAATCTATTTTGTATAATGACATATATCAAATACATAATTTTAAACTACTACAATTTATTTATATCATGAATGGGGATAATGTTATTTGAATGGGTTAGACTATTAATTACAAACCTTATTGAATTTTAATCGTAATGGATAATAAGTAAAAAACTACGATGCCTAGTAAAATACTGTAATATCACACCCAAACCTATGAGTTTAGTTTATTTAATTATTTTTCTACATTAAAATATTTTTTATTGGGTCAGGGGGGGAGTCATGGATGATGTTTTTGAGTTTTTGAAAAAAAAACTGTGTGTTTTGGGTTTGATGTCATTGTACGCACGGGCAGAGCGCGACGCCACGCGGCTTCGCCCATGAAACTGCGTGGCCTTTTCATTAATTTGATTATTATTAAAAATATATGTATTCATTTTATTATTATTATTTTATTACTGTGGTTATTATTATTATTATTTATAATATTATGATTATGGTTTTATTATTATTTTAGTATTATTTATCATCATCATCATCATCATCATTATTATTATTATTATATTATTATTATTATTATATATTATTACTTTTAACTTTTTTTCTTTATTCATCCTTCTTATTATCTCTGTTTTATCTCTTTTGTTAATTCCATGTGGTTGTTCCCCAATCGTTGCACAAGATGTTGTCGCCTCCCTCCTTATCCGATGTTGCAGCATGCCTCCCTCAGCCCACCACCCTACTAGAAGCCTACACCTTGGAAGCATCCCCAGCGCCCTAGTTGTCATGCATCCCATCGCTTTCTCACACGCCCCTCACCCCGCACACCACTAGTCACACCCTCCTCCTGCCTTGCTGCGCCCCATCCACCCTTAGCCGCCTCTCCTTCTCCCTTGAAACGTGGAAGCACCTCTCACCGCGACACCCTTCTCCTTCAGCGGCTCCCTCCTCCTGCTCTACAGTTATGAGCTGCACCCAAATTCCCTCTCAGCCAAGAAGGATTCCACCCTCCAGTGCCCAACCGTTGTCCTCCCCTCTCTCTCTTAAAGCATGACCCCCCCTGTGCAGCCCTCTACCTCTGAAGGGTCTCCAAGATGGCACCACCCTCTTACCTACTCCTGCTAGTTTCCACCATCGTGCCCTCCCTTCAAAGGCACACCAACTCGTTACCCCCCCCCCCCACCTTGCTGTGTGCGAACCCTCTTACTCGTTCTCTTGATGACCAAACCACAAACCCCCTGTCGGAAACCCTCTAACTAGTACGAGATCACCACATCCCTTCTCCATGTCCTGCGCCCTGCCGTGCCACATACGTCCTTCCCTGTTTCGTCCGACCATCATCTGAACAGCCCGCTAACCACTTTTCCCACCTCGTAGCCACTGTTCGTCATGATCCCCTCCAGTTGTATGAGTTGACCCACAACCGAGTGGACCTTCATACTCCTGGATAGTGGCACCCCTCGACCTCTATCTCCTTAAAACATCTACTTATTTACTTCGACCGACCAGCAGAGGCGCAGTTCCAATAAGGCATCCCCTTTCGCTGCACTGGCCACAAGCTCTTCTCGCTGACACCCACAAGCCATCCTGGCCACACGTGCCTCTCGCTGAGCCGCTTTCTAACAACCAAATATCTTTGACTAGCTGTTGCCCTCTGGTCGCGCACCTTTTGTCCTGTCATGGGCCCTCCGACTGGCCGTGCACCCATCCCAGTCATGCATCCCATCTATTGTTGACATTTTCCAGTTCCCTGCTGCCCCTCACCACCCCTCCGGAGTGGAATGAATAGCTCTTTCAGCTCCCATGTTATCTTCGTTCGTGTGACCAGGTGCGCGCCTTGTTCGCAATTGGGCACGTGAAAAATGCCTACCGTCAAAGGAGAACGGTTTGGGTTCAGCCCTCTTCATCAACACTGTGTTTTATGTGATGTTTTTTTTTATTTTGTTTTATTTATTTTAAATTATCGTTTATGTGTTTTTAGTTATCATTACTGCTTCAGTGCATGGAGATATTTTTCTGTGATTTTCCGTTCATCGGTATGTTGCTCATACTTGTGCACAAGTGTGAGACGTTCCCCATCATCGTAACCGAGCTTCAACTCGGGGAAGGTCCCCCACTGTATTCACCTTTAAATTTATATTTTATTAATTTATTGATATTTTTATTAATTTTAATAAATGGGAAATGATATAAGATAATTAATTATTAAATGATTATTTGGTGTAAAAAGAGCCTTTTATTTTATACACAATACTTGAAATGTTTTATTGATGAACAAACACTCTTTCATGAAAGAATACTCGTTTGGACTTTAAAAATAATTCACATAATTTCAAATGTAGTTTTAGTTTAAATGATAAATGATTTATTCTAAAGCGTGAACGATTGTTTTGGGTTTTCTTGAGAAATGTGGTTTTTCTAAAAAATTGGTGACTACCCATTTGAAACATTAATAAATTAAATTATTCTGGAAAAATCTATTTGGGGATACTCAGGGGTTATTTTTGGTGTACATTGATTGAATTAGTACTGTGTGATATCTGTGCTACTTGAGTGACTTTGCAGACTCACCCCTTTCCCTTTTATTATGTGTGTTGACATGGGAACCTGGGATAGTACGTGAATCTTCTGTGAAAGATTGTTGCACAAGTTTAGATTACGCACTGGTTAGTGGACCCATAACAGAGAATACTGTGTTATTTTTTCTATGGGTATTGGGCCCCTCCGTTAGGCCATGAAGGGCTATACCAAGCGTTAGGGCGTTGTGACATCATCTAGTTTGGGAATGCCTTCAGGATGAGTCACATGAATAGTAAATTGTGGATTGTTCATGAGCTCCTAGGTTCAAACCATGATTCCTATAGTGTCTATTTGTATGTGGTTGATGATTGGGAGGTGTAGTTCGGTTGTTGGCCACTGCGGGCCACTTTTACCATTTCCCTTATTATGTGTTGTGTGATATGTGTGGTTTCCCTTTTGTCTATGAACTGAAATTTGGATTTCTAAATTGTTTGGGAAGATGTTTTCTAATTGTAACACACCATATCTTTTCAACCATTAAAAAAAATTAACTTAAAAAGGCAATGAACATATACTTGATTAAGAAATTAACGTTTACATGGAAACTAATATTTTATATAATTTAGTTGAAACCTGAAATTGATAAATTATTTATTTAAAGGTAGTGCATTGGGAATAATTGTTGGGAATGCCTACTGAGTTTTAATACTCATGACTATATTGTTTTCTTGTTTTTATTTTTGCTGCAGGTTTGGCTTGAGCTCACTCTCCATGGGTGAGAGTTGGTTGTGGACTAGTGAGCGAATCTCGGAGTCGAGAGGAGTTTGGGTCGTGGGTAGTTTAGTTTGTTGTTGTTGATCGTTCCTTCTTTTTGTGATATTTATTTACATTGAGTTATTCTACTTTTCTACTCTTTTATTTATTTTTATTGGGAGAAATCATTCCCATTTGTCCTCTATTGATGCTCTGGATCTTGTCTCCAGCTCAGGAGGATCAGGAACATCTCTCGAGCCATGTCGCAGACTAGCTCAGGGGATCGGTTCAGGGTCGACCTGGGTTAGTTTGTGAAAAAAATGGTATCTGAGGAGGTCGGCACCTGAGTGGACCTTTTTTTTCAAAGCACCTATTGTTATTTGGGGTTTTCATGGTCGAAGGAGTAGGAATTTCATGACTCAGGGCGTATGGGTGAGAAGGATTTCATGAACCCTTTCTCATTCCAACCCTCATAATACCATGGGATGTTTGAGTTGTTGATGTATTTTGATTCTTATGGTTTTTTTGGTATTGGGAAATGAAATTGGAGGTGGGGTAAGTGACCTCCGGGAGCTCACATGGTCTGGAATGCCATGTGGATCCAGGGATATTTCCCTAGAGTGCTCCTTGTGATGGTGGTTTGACTAGAGTATGGCTTTCAACCATATGTCTGAGTCTCCCATCAGCAGTAGTTTATCCTTGTGGTTTGTTTAGATCTTCTTTACATTTAGGAATTTTTTATGAAGTTTTAATTTGGAAATTGTGAAAAATTGAACTTAAAATGGTAATGATCATGTTTGACCAATCTTTTTGTTTTCTTTTTCCATAGTGTTCGCCCCCACGATGGTTAGATGGATACCCAAGGTGCCACTTCGAGTGGTGCATCCTCAGTAAATCCATCATTTGATCAATCAATGGAATACGTCCTTGAGTATTGGAAGTTGAACCCTCCCCTATTTTATGGGCAAGCAGATCCTCTTGAGGCAGAGGAATGGTTGTGGAATATTCAGAGGAAATTCTTTTCTCTCACACCACCTGAGTCATTGAAGGTGAAGTTGGCTTCCTTTATGCTTGAAGGCCCAACCTGGAAGTTGTGGAAACCTGTGTCTCGAAGAAAGCCTCGAGAATATATCACATGAGAGGTCATCATGTCATTGATAATCCAACCATATTTCTCTGAAATGACGAAGATGAGGAAGAGGATGGAGTTGTGCTGTCTCCACCAAGGTGTTGGATTAGTGTTTGAATTCTTCCGTCGTTTCCTAGACATGGATCCTTATGAACCAAGGTATGTTGGAAATGATCCCATGAAAGCTCTGAATTTTGAGTTCAGATTACGTCCTGAGCTGCAGGAGATGGTGGAAGAATCCAACATAATCACCTTTCCTGATGTGGTGAGACATGCTTTCCTCGACGAAGCTGAGTTACCAGGTGGACTTGAGGGTGTGAAACCTCCTCTAGCATTGGGAACCAGTGAAATAGATAAAGATAAGAAGAGTGGGATGTGACATGATTCTGGTGGAACTAATAGAGGAATCGAGAGGCCTTCATACCTCTATCCTTATACCTCATAGAAAAATGCCTTGATTTGTCACTAGTGTGGTAAGTTGGGGGAAAAAGAGGCCAACGTTATTGAATGATCTGAAACCCTAACACACCTGTGTAAGTTGGGGTCACTTATATTGATTCTTTCGAGGTGTTTCCATAAAGAACGTTGAATCCAGACCTAGTTTGTTGAAGGTAACCTCAACCCGTCAGTAGTATTAGGGTGGTGTTTGGAGATCAGTTTGAGGTTTTCTCTTTGTAGTGTGTCTTGGATGTAGTAGTCGTCACTTGTACCATTTTTTGTGTTTCTTTTTGTTTTTGAGTTGTATGAATTGTTTTGGATGAACCTCTTTGAAACCTTTGTTCTAATGGATGTGTGTTTGGTCAAATTCTAGTTCGTGTGTCCTATTTAGAAATTTTTTAAGCCGGACTGTGTGGCAGAAGATGCTTCAAACAATAGATCTCCATCCATAGGTCTTAGAGTGAAGCTGGCGGGTAGTCAGGTGAACCCCTGCGGTGTAGAAGACATTGGTATAATCTCTATCTATAGTGTGGCATGCATTGTGTTCATACAAGAGTGTGATGTCGTTGTACTAGTAGTGGTAGTAGTTTTGATGTTGGATCCATTGGGCCCTTCCCTTATCCCCCAATCATGGTGGGGGTTTTTGGAATGTGTGGAATATATTCAAGTTCAGTTACAATTTTCAGTACTTATGGTGGGGAGACCCATCGTAGGCCTCATTGAATTCAGTTTGTCTTGTTTCATATGGTGGGGAGTTCCTTTGGGCCTCCCTGTGTCATTATTAGAGTTTCATTTAAGGTTTCATTTTATGGTGTTTTAAATGTTCATGTTTTCAGGATAAGTTGCATGTCGTGGGAATTTGGTGTTCATTTCGATCGATCAATTGGAACTACTTAAGATTTTTGGGGTGAGTGACACATAAGGAGTTTCTTCTTGGGACTAGGTCTTGTTGGGGCTTGCTGGGGATGGGAAACATTATGGTGGGGAGAATTATCACACCCTAACCTATGAGTTTAATTTATTTAATTATTTTTTAACCTTTAAACATTTTTGCTGGGGTCCATGGTGAGTCACATACAATGTTTTTGAGTATTCAATAAAAAGTGTGTGTTTTGGGTTCGATGTCATTGGATGCACAGGCGGAGCGCGACGTCGCGGTGCTTTGCCCACGCAACTACGTGGCCTTTTCATTAATTTTATTATTATTAAAATGATATGAATTCATTTTATTATTATGATTTTATTATAATGGTTATTATTATTTTTATTAATATTATAAATATAATGATTATGGTTATTATGATTATTATTTTAGTATTATTTATCATCATCATTGTTATTATAATTATATTTTTATTATTATTTTTGTCTTTCTTTACTTTTAACATTTTTTCTTTATTCCTATTTCCTCTTATCTCTTTTCTTCTCACTTTTTTTATTTCCTTGCGGTTGTTCAACTAGAATATCTCAAGCTGTTGCCGCCTCCCACCTTCTCCCATGTTGCAATATTAATCCGTCAGCACACCGCCCTACCAGCAGCCTTCGCCACAGAAGCATCCTCGATGCCCTGGTTGTCCTGAACCCCATCCCTTACATTCATGCCCCTCACCCCGCACAACACCAGTCGTTCCCTTCAACAGCATTGCACCGCCCCAACCACCCTCAGCATCCTCTCTTTCTCTCTTGTAGCATAGAACCACCTACCACCACGACACCCTTCTCCTTCGGCAACTCCCTCCTTATCCTCTACAGCGATGAGATGTACCAACCTTCCCTCTCAGCCGAGTAGGCTCCCACCATCTCGTGCCCTGCCATCGTCCTCCTCTCTCTCACTCTTAAAGCGTGACCCCCCTGTGAAGCCCTCTTCCTATGGAGGGTCTCCAAGCCGGTTCCACCCTCCTACCTACTACGGCCAGACACCCGCCGCATACCCCCATGCTGAGTTTCACTAATTTGCACCCCCTGTTGTGTGAAAACCCTCTTACTCGTGCTCTAGATGATCAGACCGAAGACCCCCCAGCTGGTAACCCTCCGACCAGTCTGAGAGCACCACCAGCCAACTCCATGCCCTGTGCCCTGTCGTCCCGCCTTAACCCTTCCCTGTTTCGTCTAGCCATCATCCGAGTAGCCTGCTGCCCTCTTTTCCTGCCTCGCAGCGGCTGTTCGGCGCGAGCCCCTCTAGTTGGCTGAGTTGACCCACAACCGAGAGGACCCGCATCCATTCTTCCCTGGACAGCGGCACCCCACAACCTATGTATCCTTGTAGTGTTTCCTTCCTTTCACTGGCCGACCAAAAGTGGTGCAGCACCCAAAAGTCATCCCCCTCTGCTGCACTGGCCGTGGGCTCCTCCCACCGGCACCCACAAGCCATCCTGGCCGCGCGCGCCTCTCACTGAGCCTCCTTCCAGCCGCTGCGTAGCTCTAACTAGCTGGTGCCCTCCGGTCGCATTCCTTACTTCTTGTCGCGGGCCCTGTAACTGGCTATGCACCCATCCCTGTCATGCATCCCTTCTATCAGTGACTTTGTTCGGTGCCCTATAGCCCCTTGCCGCCCCTTCTTAGTGGAACGACTAGATCCATCAGCTCATGTGTCATCTCCGTTCGTGTGACCATCCATACACCTTGTTCGCAATTGGGCGCGCGATGAATTCCCATCGTCGAAGGCGAACGGTTTGGGTTCACCCCTCTTCACCTGCACTGAGGTTTATGTGATGTTTTTCTTTGTCTTGTGTTTGATTTATTTGAAATTATCATTTAGGTGTTTTTAGTTATCATTACAGTTTTAGTGCATTGGAGAGATTTTTCTGTGATTTTGTGATCATTAGTAAGTTGCGCATACCTGTGCACAAGTGTGAGATGGGACACATCGTCGTAACCGAGGTACAAGTCGAGGTAGGTCTCCCACTGCATTGACATATAAATTTATATTTTATTAATTGCATGATGTTTTTATTAATTTTAATTAATGGTAAATGATATAAAATAAATAATTCTTAAATGATTATTTGGTCTAAAAAGAGCTATTTATTTTATACACGACACTTGAAATGATTTATTGATGAATGGACACTCAGTCATGAAAGAATGCTCGTTTGGACTTTAAACATAATTCACAAAATTTCAAATGTACTTTTGGTTTAAATGATAAATGATTTATTCTGATGACTGAACAAGTGTTTTGTGTTTTCACGAGAAATGTGTTTTTTTCATAAAAATTGGTGAAGGCCCATTTGACACTTTAATAACAATAAATTATTTTCGAAAACTGTATTTGGGGTGACTTAGGTGTGATTTTTGTTCAATAATGATTGCATGAGTTTTTTGTGTTATCAATGTTACATGATTTACTTTTTTGTCTCACCCCTTTTCCTTTTATTATGCGTGTTGACACGGGATCCTGGCATAGTAAGTGAATCTTCTGAGAATGATTACTGATCTATTTTAGATTACATACTGTCTAGTGGGCCCATAATAGGGGAATACTATGTTATTTCTGCTATAGGGATTGGGCCCCTCGGTTAAGCCATGAAGGGCTATACCATGTGTAGGGCATTATTACATCATCGAGATAGGGCATGCCTTTAGGATGAGTCACATGTATAGAACATTATAGATTGTTCATGAGCTCCTAGGTTTGACCCATGTTTCCTTTAGTGTCTATTTGTAAGTGGTGGACGATTGAGAGGTTTAGTTCAGTTGTTGGGCCCATCATGCCACTTTTTTCTATTTCCCTTAGTGTGTGTAGTGGTTTATGTGTGGTTCCCCTTTTGGCTAAGAACTGAAATTTGGGTTTCTAAATTTTTCAAGAAGATGTTTTCAAATTGTAAAGTACCTCCTATTTTCAAACATTAAAACTTGGTTTTATCATAAAAGGGAAATGGATAGATAATTTTTTTTAGATATGGAAGTGTACGTGGAAACTAATATTTTATATAATTTGGTTGAAACAAGAAATTGGTTAATTCATTATTTAAAAGTAGTGCATTGAGAATGTTTGTTGGGAACACCTACTGAGTTTTGATACTCATGTCTATAGTGCTTTCATAATTTTAGTTTTGCTACAGGTTTGGCTCGAGCTCGCTTGTTGCGGGAGAGAGTTGGTTGTGGACTGGTGAGTTACTCGTGGAGTCTCAATGAGTTTTGTTCATGGTCAGGTTAGTTTTTTATTGTTTATACAGCCCCAGCCTTAAAAATTATTTATATTGAATTAAATGAATAATTCACATTGAGGATATTTTCAGGTTTAGAGTTTTAGAGAATTAGAACATAACTATTACATCTCAAAAGATTACAAGGTAGACACTTCTACTAAGTTTCCATAATAAAAAAAACTCTTAAAAAGAAACATGTCTAGTTCCATGTTTTATATAGCATGACATTCCCTTGATCCCATCCTTGACCTTATTCCACATTAAGTCCTGTGAAAAACATTTCAAAAAACCTGGGGTGAGCATAAAAAGCTCAGTAAGGGATACACAAGGAATGAAAACTGTTAGTTTTTCAAACATAAAGTAAACCATGAATACTCTATCAAAGTAATACCTTCACCTTCATGAAGTAGTAAAAACACTTCACTGAATAATGTATCATTACTTACGTTTTTGTAACCAAAGCATTACCATAAAACCCATATAAAGAACACATAACATATATAAAGGTAACTTGGTACATAAACATACTTAAGTGGAATAACCATACGGTCGACTTCCACACATATCACTTAATGGAATAGCCATACGGCCAATTTCCAGACATACTTAATGGAATAGCCATACGGCCGACTTCCATTCCCAATGCATTGGAGGTTATAACGTAACCACCTGTCCTATTATTCACGGCACCACCCGTCATATGGTTTATAACGTAACCACCCGTTAAAATGTACAAGTACCAATATAAAATCATAATGCATAAAACCAATATAAATGAATGATAACATTTCCACATTTCAATCACAATATATCATAAATATATTGACATAATAGAATCATTTATCAAAACCATTTTCAATACCAAAATACATAAATGAATATATGGTATTTATTTTATTCTAAAAACATTACGGCTTGTTGAGGAAGTCAAAGACCAAATAATACTCGCGGTGGCGGAAAAGGTCGTTGTCGCCGTGTACGTTAAAAGAAACATTCCTTTTTGTCGTTTTGTAAAACGCTTCGTAGAAAAAGATTCCTTTTGTATAAAAGTAAAAGTCAAAGGGGTTTATACAACGTATAAATGAAAGTTGTTTATAAAACGAAATATGCCTCAATGAAAGGAGATTGAGACGAAGTCCCTTACCTCGTATCCGAGTTGACCCGACCATTCTTTAATCTCCTGAATAATAAACTTGAGTTAATCTCTACTTGATTAAGAACCTTTTTCAAGTTCATTATTCCTTTTATACCTTGTTATGAACATCATGTAATAATTTAAGTTAATAATGTTCATTTTGTCGGTATTTGGTTCTTAAGTCAAAAATAGACTTCTTACACTTACATGTTGTTAATTTGGTCAAAGGTTCGTTATACCTAGAATGATATTAATGATTTGTATAACATATATATCATATATATTCATCATATACATGTATTTATAATATTACATCACAATTAGAGGTAAGAAATGAAATGCACCGTTCATGGAGACGGTAAGCCGTTCGTACGCATGAAGCTACTTCCATTTCTATTTCGTATTTTCCGGAATGGAATCATAATGATATAAGAGTATATTATAATTACATTATAATAACATATATAATATCATTAACTTTATCCTCTACACATCCCACATATTGTATTAACGAATCAAATCACTTTCAGGGGGTGGTAGTCCGCACTTCCTAAAATGAAGATATCGTGTTTACCCATAATGGAAAAAATAATGGAATGCCATAAATGAAAAATACAGAAGATTAAGGAAAGAATAAACATATTATATATCATATATAAAAATAGTGACATCATAATGGCCACCTTTGAAGGTGTTAAATGAGTATTGAACAATCATCGTTCCGGGAGGTAGAATTTCGCCATCCACGGAAACCGTAAGTTCTTTAACCATTTGATGTAGTTGTGTGAGAGTGTAGCTCGAATAAATCATATAACAACATCCTAGTATATTGAAGATACTGTTGTTGTTACAAAAGGAGTAATGAAAAAGAGGTTAGGAGGTTGAAGAAGCAAAATAAAAGAAATGAACATGAGAGAATGAATTACCTTTAAAAGTGTAACTCCTTTTGATTTGAGCCTAAAGGCTTCCTTTGAAAGGATTATGCCCAAAGGGAATCCTCTAGGATGAGGAGAGGGATGTGGAGAGAGTAAATGGGCAGTGTATGGCCGAGCCAAAGGCTTGAGGAGTGTGTAAAATGAGGTAGCGGTTGGGGCCTTTTATAAGAGGAGAGGAGGGGCACTCTTGGAAAGTAAAGATAAGTTACTTTATTTTAAAATTATTTTCTAATTCAAAAGGTCCCACATTTATATAATTCTAGGATAAGGTGATAAGGGTTCGAAATCCCCTCATCCAATTGGTTTTGGCCATGTGTAGGTTTTAGATTTTACATTAACTTTCCATTTTATTTAAATCGTTAAATAATGAGGTCATCGCTGCATCATCATGATGTCATAAATAATTTAATTTATATAATGTCTAAAAATTATAAAAAAATTCTATGATGTAGGAAATATTTTTATATTTCCAATTAATATTTATAATCTAAAATCTGATCTTTATAACCCCATGTAAAAATTGTTTTCGTAAAAAATATTATGTTTGTGTCATTTTTACTATTACATTAAATAAAAAGTTATTTATGTCATTTCCCAACCAAAGTGGCTCCATGGGGTCCCCAAGTTGAACCATGTCTTTTCATGGTCGGCCATGACACAACCAATGAGGGTAGGGCATGTATCTAGGTCATTTTATATTATTAAAGCATTATTTTTACCTTAAACTACACTAATTACCACTAATCACGATTAAAAACATAATAATTTACTATTCACCAAAAAATTATTCTAATCTCATTGAACCACATTTTACTTCTTAATGAAAACTATGTATGTCGGATTTTTGAAATTCAAAACACAATGATGGAAAAATTTCATTTAAATGGATAATCAGTTTTTATAAATACCACTTAGTGGTTTCACTATTCATCAAAATTGATGTTTTTCAGAAAATTACCAAAAATTGACCCTAAGCTATATTTGATATTCAGAATTCAAAAATGAAGACTATTTTAAAAAATTCAAAACATATAAGTCACATTAATTAATTTAATAATTAATTCCCGCTGTCAGAGAAAATAGCGTGTTTTTATGAAACAATAAGTATCAAAAGATTGACACCAGTTTAAGTCCAATTTCAAAGTGAAATTGATTCCAATGACCACCATTGGATTAAATGGTAAAAAATATTCATATTACACATTAAGACCAATTCAAAAGATAATATAATCATATAAATAAATTAGATTAAGAAGCAGTTTTGATGTAAAATGCAGTAATTTTCACTATTCATTAAAAAATGAACATTGTCAGAAAAATACAAAAATTCACACAAAGTAAATTTTGATGTCCCAATCCTAAAGAATAAGTTTATTTTGACAAACATAGCTTATAAAATTGTCAAAAGTTAGATTTAAAAATTGTTTTCCATCAAAAGGTTTTAAAACAATCTTTTAAAAATATTAGTGTATTCCATGCTTAAGATTGGATTTATTTTCATTTTAAGCCTCTAAAACACTATCTAATTCATTAATACACATAGATAAAAATATCTATTATTCATTACTTAATTAGGATGTTACATCCTTCCCCACTTTAGAAAATTGTGTCCCCGCAATTTATTTACTTATCAAACAAATGGGGGTACTTATCCCTCATTGCATTTTCAGATTCCCATGTTGCTTCTTCCATCATGTTGTTTTTCCACAAAAGCTTTACCTGCTTAATCACCTTATTCGGTAACACTTGCTCCTTGTGGTCAATAATCTGGACCGGTTGTTCCACATAAGATAGGTTCTCTTCCAGCTGAACTACCTCTGGACTCAAAACATGAGATGGATCTGGCATGTACTTTCTCAACATCGAAACATGAAAAACATTGTGTACCTGAGATAAATTCGGAGGTAAAGCAACTCGGTAAGCAACTGATCCAACTTTCTCCAGAATTTAATATGGTCCAATAAACCTTGGACTCAACATTCCTTTATTACCAAATCTCATCACACTTTTCCCAGGAGAAACCTTGAGAAAAACATGATCACCTACCTCAAAAGAGAGATCCTTCCTCCTGTTGTCCGCATAACTCTTCTGCCTCCTCTGAGCTGTTCTCATGTGTTTCTGAATCAGCTGAACTTTTTTTGCCATCTCTTCTACCAATTCTGGTCCAATGAACTTCCTTTCGCCCACTTCATCCCAGAAAGCTGGAGTTCCACACCGCTTCCCATATAATGCCTGAAATCGTTCCATCTGTATACTGGAATGAAAACTGTTATTATATGAAAATTCAACCAAAGAAAGATGTTGGCCCAAACTTCCCTGATAATCCATAGAACAAGCTCGTATCATATCCTCCAAGGTCTGAATTGTTCGTTTCGACAACCCATCTGATTGAGGATGAAAAGCTGTACTAAAATTTAATTCAGTACCCAACGACTTCTGAAGGTCTTTCCAAAAGTTAGAAGTGAACCTGGGATCACGATCAGATACAATGGAGATGGGAACTCCATGCAACCTGAATACCTCTTTAAGATACACACGGGAAAGTTGATCTAGGGAAAAAGTATCTCGTATAGCAAGGAAATGAACAGATTTAGTCAAGCGATCAACAATAACCTAGATTGCATTATTACCTCAAGATTTCTTCGATAATCCCACAACAAAGTCCATGGATATATTCTCCAATTTCCACTTTGGCACTGGTAAAGGCTGAAGCATCCCTTTCAGTAACTGCAGCTCTTCTTTAACATGTTGACATGTCAAACACTTCACAGTAAAATCAGCAATATCTCTTTTCATTTCATCCCACCAGTAATACTCCCGCAGATCTCTGTACATCATAGTACTGCTAGGATGAACTGAAAACGGAGAACTATGAGCTTCACATAACAAATCTCTCTTAAACAGTGAATCTCAAGGCACACACAATCTCTTCCCAAATCACAAACCACAATCATTATCAATGTTGAATTCAGGAAAATTACCTTTATGAACCAGCTCTAGCTTTTTCTGCAACTCACTGTCTTGCTTCTGTGCTTGCTTGATTCTATCTGATAGAGATGATCTCACTGATACCTGAAACAAAACAGAAGAACATCCTGCACCAACAACTTCTATGCCAAATTTCATCAAATCCTTAACCAAATGATCACGTTCCAAACGCAACATTGCTAATGAAGCATTACTTTTTCGAATTAAAGCATCAGCCACTTTATTTGCTTTTCCCAGATGGTAATTAATTGTACAATCATAATCCTTGATTAATTCTAGCCATCTCCTTTGTCTCGTTTTCAATTATTTCTAATTGAACATATACTTTAAACTTTTGTGATCAGTATATATTTCACACTTTACTCCATACAAATGATGCCTCCAAATTTTTAAAGCAAAAACAACAGCAGCTAATTCTAAATCATGTGTAGGGTAATTTACCTCAATAGTTTTCAACTGTCATGAAGCATAAGCAATTACCTGATCATTCTGCATTAGGATGCAACCAAGTCTTTTCAATGAAGCATCACTGTAGATAACAAACTCACCATTCCTGGAAGGTAGTGCCAAAACTGGAACATTCACCAATCTTCTTTTCAATTCCTAAAAACAATCATCACATTATTTTGTCCAGATAATGTTAACTCCCTTCCGAGTTAGCTTAGTCATTGGACTAGATAACGGTGAAAAAAATTCAACAAACCTTCGGTATTAACCTGCCAAAACAAGAAAACTATGGATCTCGGTAACATTTGTGGGTCTTGGACATTCTTCAATAACTTTTGTTTTATCAGGATCAACAGTTATGCCATCTTTTGAAACAATGTGACCCAGGAAAAAAATTTTTTGTAAACAAAACTCACACTTGCTGAATTTTCCATATAGTTTCTTTTCTTTTAAGGTTTTCAAGATAACCCTTAAATGACTTTCATGCTCCTCTTTACATTTAGAAAACACCAAAATATCATCGATGAAAACAACCACAAACTTATCCAAGAACTCATGGAAAATTCTATTCATAAGGTCCATGAATACAGGAGGTGCATTGGTTAAGACAAAAGGAATAACTACAACTTCATAATGGCCAGATCTAGTACGGAACGCAGTCTTCGGAACGTCTGCTTCTTTTACTTTCAACTGATGGTACCCTGACCTCAAGTCAATCATCAAAAAAAACTGAGCTCCCTGGAGCTGATCAAACAAATCATCGATATGAGGAAAAGGATACTAGTTCTTAACAGTAATATTATTCAAGGCTCTATAATCAATGCAAAGTCTCATTGATCCATCTTTCTTTTTAACAAACAAGACAGGAGCACCCCATGGTGATGTGCTAGGTCGAATGAAACCTTTATCTAATAACTCCTGAAATTGTTTCTTTAACTCTAAAAGTTCAACTTGAGCCATTCGATAAGGGGGTTTTGAAATTGGATTAGAATCAGGGACTAAGTCAACAGTAAATTCAACTTCCCGATCATGAATAATACCAGGAAACTCATTAGGAAAAACATCAAGATACTCATTTACCACTGGCACATCATTAATCTGAACAGTTCCTTTATTTTCAACAATATGTGCAAGGTAACATTCATTTCCATCTTTTACTAGTTTCTCAACTTCCTGATATGTTATCAAAATCAAAGGTTCATTCTTGTACACAAACTGAAAATCTTTTTGAAAAGAAACCATTTTAGCTCTGTAGTCAATCTAAGCATCATAAACAGAAATCCAATCCATGCCCAAAATAACATCAAACTCTAATAGAGGAAAAAAAATAAGGTTTTCTGGTAGATTCTTTCCACACACAAGGATAGGAAGGTTCTTATAATTCCTTTTTGTCTCAACGTTCCCTCCGGGTGTTTTTACCATAAGTTTAGGATTCATATCTTGATATGGAATTTCCAATTTACTAGAATACTTCTCAGAAATGAAGGAATGTGTAGACCCTGAATCAAACAACACAATGGCATAATCTGAACAAACAAACAGTGTACCTGATACCACTTTATTCGATGGCCCAACATCTGCTGAAGTTGTTGCAAAAGATTTCACCACCCCTTTCTACTTGTAGTCTGGATGCATTTCCCTAGTTGAGTTATTCGTTGGACACTCGTTTGCATAATGACCCATTTTTTTACACTTAAAACATCTTACCGTTGGCTTTTCATTGCATGCTTGATCATCTTCCTTACAGTTATGAGAAATATGACCAGACTTACCACACCGAAAGCACTTACTAGACTTGGATAAACATTCTCCAGGATGCATTTTAACATACTTCTCACTGGATGGATATTTGTTTTTCTTACCTCCTTGCTTCTTTGATGAATTCTTCCCCTTTGCTTGCCAACTAGACCTCTTATTCTGTTGTTTGTCATAGAACACCTGATCATCGGCAAACTCCATTTCCACCTTATCCGCACATCGAACAAGTTTTTCATAACTTTTTAACTCACGAGAAGCTAAAGCCCTTCGATACTATGGCTTTAACCTTGAGTAAAAACAGTTTATTTTACTATCAAGATCTCGTATGAAGTTTGGAGCATACCTTGCCAATCGAGTGAACTTCGCTTCATAAGCAGCCACTGAATCATCATCCTGCCTCAATTCTAGGAACTGTTTTTCCATCCTAAGATGAACCACAATAGGAAAATATTTCTCAAGAAACATACCTTTGAATTCGTCCCAGTGAAGATCCTCAATCTCATCACTATCTCTGATATTTTTCACCATCGACCACCACTGACCAGCTTCACCTTCAAAACGGTAAACAGAAAGACTATCCTTTTGATGTTCTGAACACCCCATGACATCAAAAATCTTCTCCAGTGCTTTAATCCACCCTTCAGCTTGCACAGGGTCAGATGATCCTCTGAATGATGGGAGATGTTGCCGCATGAAATGTTCCACCACTGACATGTTCCTCTGCGGTTGATCTGGATGATCTCGTGCATGGATACCACCACCATTTATAGCATGAGTCAACTATGCCATCACTGCAACACACTGTTCAGTTCCGATTCCAACCATCTCAGGTTGCGGATTTGGAAGGTTTTCTTCCTCCTGATGTCGTCCCAACAAAGCTGCTTTGTTTCCTCTATGCAAAACCATTATGAACACAGAAATATCTTAGGCGAAGAAACATGGTAATACGTAAATGCTATATCATTTCAATCATATTATAATGTAACACTTTTCAAACTCCTAAAGTTGTCTAAACTGGCCTTTGATACCAACTATAAGGCCCCATCCTTAAAACATACTTTATATTGAATTAAATGAATAATTAACATTGAGCATCTTTTCAGGTTTAGAGTTTTAGAGAATTAGAACATAACTATTACATCTCAAAAGATTACAAGGTAGACACTTCTACTAAGTTTCCATAATAAAAAAACTCTTAAAAAGAAACATGTCTAGTTCCATGTTTTATATAGAATGACATTCCCTTGATCCTATCCTTGACCTTATTCCTCATTATATCCTGTGAAAAACATTTCAAAAAACTTGGGGTGAGCATAAAAAGCTCATTAAGGGATACACAAGGAATGAAAACTGTTTGTTTTTCAAACATAAAGTAAACCATGAATACTCTATCAAAGTAAATCCTTCACCTTCATGAAGTAGTAAAAACTCTTCACTGAATAAAGTATCATTACTTACCTTTTTGTAACCAAAGGATTACCATAAAACCCATATAAAGAACACATAACATATATAAAGGTAACTTGGGACATAAACATACTTAAGTGGAATAACCATACGGTCGACTTCCACACATATCACTTAATGGAATAGACATGCGGCCAATTTCCATACATACTTAATGGAATAGCCATACGGCCGACTTCCATACCCAATGCATTGGAGGTTATAATGTAACCACCCATCCTGGTATTCACGGCACCACCCGTCATATGGTTTATAACGTAACCACCCGTTAAAATGTCCAAGTACCAATATAAAATCATAAAACATAAAACCAATATAAAGGAATGATAACATTTCCAAATTTCAATCACAATATATCATAAATATATTGACATAATAGAATCCTTTATCAAAACCATTTTCAATACCAAAATACATAAAAGAATATATGGTATTTATTTTATTCTAAAAACATTACGGCTTGTTGAGGAAGCCAAAGACCAAATAATACTCGCGGTGGCGGAAAAGGTCGTTGTCACCGTCTATGTTAAAAGAAACATTCCTTTTTGTCGTTTTGTAAAAAGTTTCGTAGAAAAATATTCATTTTGTATAAAAGTAAAAGTCAAAGGGGTTTATACACAGTATAAAAGAAAGTTGAGTATAAAACGAATATGCCTCAATGAAAGGAGATTGAGACGAAGTCCCTTACCTCGTATCCGACTTGACCTGACCGTTCTTTAATCTCCTGAATAATAAACATGAGTTAATCTATACTTGATTAAGAACATTTTTCAAGTTCATTATTCCTTTTATACCATGTTATGAACATCATGTAATCATTTAATTTAATAATGTTCATTTTGTCGGTATTTGGTTCTTAAGTCAAAAATAGACTTCTTACACTTACATGTTGTTAATTTGGTCAAAGGTTCGTTATAACCAGAATGATATTAATGATTTGGATAACATATATATCATATATATTCATCATATTCATGTATTTATAATATTAAATCACATTTAGAGGTAATAAATGAAATGCACCGTTCATGGAGACGGTAAGCCGTACGTACGCATGAACGCTATTTCCTTTTCTATTTCGTATTTTCTGGAATGGAATCATAATGATATAAGAGTATATTATAATTCCAGTATAATAACATATATTATATCATTAACATTATCCTTTACATATCCCACATATGGTACTAACGAATCAAATCACTTTCAGGGGCCGGTAGTCCGCACTTCCTAAAATGAAGATATCATGTTTACCCATAATGGAAACAATAATGGTATGCCATAAATGAAAAATACAGAAGCTTAAGGAATGAATAAACAGATTATATATCATGTATAAAAATATTGACATCATAATGGCCACCTTTGAAGGTGTTAAATGAGTATTGTACAATCATCGTTTCGGGAGGCAGAATTTCTCCATCCACGGAAAACGTAAGTTATTTAACCATTTGATGTAGTTGTCTGAGAGTGTAGCTCGAATAAATCTTATAACAACATCCTAGTATATTGAAGATTCTGGTGTTGTTACAAAAGGAGTAAATAAAAAGAGTTTAGGGGGTTGGAGAAGCAAAATAAAACAAATGAACATGAGAGAATGAATTACCTTTAAAAGTGTAACTCCTTTTGATTTGAGCCTAAAGGCTTACATTGAAAGGATTATGACCAAAGGGAATCCTATAAAATGAGGAGAGGTATGTGGAGAGAGTAAATGGGCAGGTTATGGCTGAGCCAAAGGCTTGAGGAGTGTGTGAAATGAGGTAGAGGTGGGGGCCTTTTATAAGAGGAGAGGAGGGGCACTCTTGGTAAGTAAAGATAAGTTACATTATTTTAAAAAGTTTTTCGAATTCAAAAGGTCCCACATTGTTATAATTCGAGGATAAGGTGATAAGGGTTATAAATCTACTCCTCCAACTGGTTTTGGACATGTGTAGCTTTTAAAATTTACATTAACTTTCCATTTTATTTAAATCGTTAAATAATGAGGTCATCACTGCTTCATCATGATGTCATAAATAATTTAATTTATATAATGTCTAAAAATTATAAAAAAAACTACTATGATGTAGGAAATCTTTTTATCTTTCCAATTAATATTTATGATCAAATATCTGATAGTTATAACCCGATGTAAAAATTGTTTTTGTAAAACATATTATGTTTGTGTCATTTTTACTTTTACATTAAATAAAAAGTTATTTATGTCATTTCCCAACCAAAGTGGCTCCATGGGGTCCCCAAGATAACCCATGCCTTTTCATGGTCGGCCATGACACAACCAATGAGGGTAGGAAATGTTTCTAGGTCATTTTATATTATTAAAGCATTATTTTTACCTTAAACTACACTAATTACCACTAATCGCGATTAAAAACATAATAAGTTACTATTCACCAAAAAATTATTATAATCTCATTGATCCACATTTTACTTCTTAATGAAAACCATGTATGTCAGATTTTTGAAATTCAAAACACAATGATGGAAAAATTTTATTTAAATGGATAATCAGTTTTTATAAGTACCAGTTAGTGGTTTCACTATTCATCAAAAATTGAAGTTTTTCAGAAAATTACCAAAAATTAACCCTAAGCTATATTTGATATTCCAAATTCAAAAATGAAGTCTATTTTACAAAATTCAAAATATATGAGTCACATTAATTAATTTAATAATTAATTCCCGCTGTCAGAGCAAATAGCGTGTTTTTATGAAACAATAAGTATCAAAAGATTGACACCAGTTTAAGTCCAATTTCAAAGTGAAATTGATTCCAATAACCACAATTGGATTAAATGGTAAAAATATATTCAGATTACACATTAAGACCAATTCAAAAGATAATCTAATCATATAAATAAATTAGATTAAGATGCAGTTTTGATGTATAATGCAGTATTTTTCACTATTCATTAAAAAATGAACATTGTAAGAAAAATACCAAAAATTCACAAAAAGTATATTTTGATGTCCCAATCGTAAAGAATAAGTTTATTTTGACAAATATAACTTATAAAATTGTCAAAAGATAGATTTAAAAATGGTTTGCCATCAAAAGGCAGTAAAATAATCTTTTAAAAATATTAGTGTATTCCATGCTTAAGATTGGATTTATTTTCATTTTAAGCCTATAAAACACTATCTAATTCATTAATAGACATAGATAATAATATCTATTATTCATTACTTACATGGGATGTTACATTGTTGATCGTTTTTTCTTTTCGTGTTATTTATTTACTTTGCATTATTTGAATTTTCCACTGTTTTATGTATTTTTATGGGCAAATCATTCCCATTTGTCCTCTATTGATGCCCTGGTGCTTGACACCATCCCGAGAGGAGTGGGAATGCTTCTCAGGTCATGTCACGGACCAGCTCGGGTGATCGGTTCAGGGTTGACATGGGTTGTTTCGTGACATGTAACACTTTCTTGTTAGAACATGAAGAGGTCAAAATAGTCCTCATGGATTGTAGTGATCAACATTGTCAAGTTTCCTTTTATAACAACATTAATCCGAATCTGTAATGAAATGTCTCATACATTGAAAACATATTCATTTTCACATGACCTATATCATCTTTTGGGTTATGGAGTTCACTAACTACTAAAAACTATACAATTCTTTCATAAAGTATTTTCCCATTGGTTATTTTAAAATGTGCTATCTTTGAAAATTTAGGACACTATTTCATAAAAACGACCACTTGTAGATGGTCTCCAAACATAATTAGAGTCCCTATCACTATGAAACTCATCGTTGACGTAATTATACTAAATAATAATTTTGTGAATAGTGGATGTAACCGAAATAGTTTATAAAACAACCTAGTCTCATCCTATCCGGCTACCAAATTCATTCAAGAAATAATAACCATCAACATACACTCTTCAAAAATATCATTGATTTCTCGGTTTGTAATTTTCATGAGCAATGAATCGGTAAGGAAATTCCAATTAGCAGTGGAGTAGGTAAGTTTAAAATCAATATACTATAAGAAATCCTCCACAAACCTACAATAATAGTTTAAATAATTTTTGTAAAATATATAACTTATTATTTTTTATCCAAATAGATGGTCACCATTTTATATTTAATGTGATGACACCAATGTTTAGGGGAATTCATCATAACTAAAAGTATAAGGTCATACGTAGGATAGTTATTATAATATTTCTGATGATATTGGGAATTTTAGGTTACAATGATACCACCCTACATGAAAACATAGTCTAAACAAAATCCGTATAAGTAAAAAAGACAATATAGCTCATCCCAGCCTTTGATACATTTCATATTAGCATTAAAATAAAATTTCACTTCAACCCCGGAAAAGAACACTTAAATTTCACATTGTACAATAATTTTACTCCTTTTGAAGTGAGGGAAGTTAAAATAGAAGAATACATTGAGATTATTTTTACAAACAAAAATTGTACCTAACTAATCCTATGTTGATCTAAATCTCTAAAAATATTTTTTTCTTGCTCCCATGTCATATTAGCCATCGCCTAGTCATTATTGATTGAAATTACATGTTATGAGACCATGCGATGAAAAAAATACCCTTCTTGGTTCTAGAAACCTAATTTTAACATATAGTAAAATTGTATGTGGTCCCATAAAAATTCAAGGACATCTCTAAGGTGACTTACATGGAATTACTTAGTCTTAGAATAAACCAAGATAGAATCTACAAAGGTCAAACTGTTTATACAATAGGGGTAAGACTTCAAATCCCAGTTTTATTTTAATGATTCACTACCAATTATGGTTATGTAAAATAGCTGCACATATGTTTCATATATGAATACGATGAAAAAAAATAACATCACCGATGGGATATGGAGTAGTTGTAAAAGGGGATTTGAAGGTGTACAGGTTTATGCAATGAGTCCTTGAAGATGAAAATAAATTTTTGAAAATAATACTAGAGAATATGGAAACCAAGAAGATAAAAAAGTTGAAATAAATTAAATAATTGATGTAGATTATATTTTGAAACAGAAAAATAAACGAATTTCTAATAAACCCTAAAATGTAATGGGATTGTGTCGTAGATTATTAACAACCGATGAGTATCTATTTAATGGATAAAAAGTGTAGATGAATGTTGAAAACCAAACTATGAAGAGATAATTATAAGTGATGTCAAATAAAAAAGTCAGATAGAATGTCCTATAGAATGAGGAATAAAAAATGTAATAATGAGATCTTGAATATAAAATATTAGGATCTAGATTTCCACAAATATGATCAAGTATTCGGAAGTAAGGAAGAATTAAAATAATAGTTATCCCCTACTACATTGAGTATCACTTTTAAAATGTGTAATCCATGACAATATGAAACACAATCACTATTTATAAATATAAAATAATGAATAAAAAAAGAAAAGAATCAATAATTTTCATTTTTTAAGAAACCATAATAACAAGAATAATTTAAAAAATAGAATAGTCAAAATCAGTTGAAAACTCAGTTCTCCAAAAAATTATCATCATAACAGTTATTTTAGTGAATCTAGAAGATAAAAGTGATATTATTGGGTATTAATTTATACGAAAATTGGTTATTCATAGTTAGATATTTTAAAAATCAAAATGTACATTGAGTTACTTTAGGTTATTTTGATCTAAGAGCTTACTTGGCATGATGTTTTGACAAGAGGGATTGTCGACCCCTGATTAATACATTTCGACTAAATTATTCTTCATTTTACATGTTTCATTATAAATAAATTACTATATTGTGTATTGAATATTTCTATAATTATGAAATTAATTTCCATTCACATGCAATGGATGAAATATTCTCTCCATTGAACAAATAAATATTTAGTAGTCATGTTAGTCATTATGTATTCCAAAATTAATTAAATTTTTTTCCAAAATATAATATCCTTAGTTAATTATAAATGATAATATGTAATCAATGAGAATGATCAAATTCATAAAAAATGTGCCAAATAGATAAGAAAAATGGAATATCCCCAGCTGGATCGATATTTATTTGTAGTGATTCCATGGTTATTATATAATTTCTTATAATATTAAAGTTAAATATATAATATTTTATAGTTTCTCTAACATTATTCAAATTTATTTTTAGTGTATAATAAAAATTTGTTATTGATTAAGATAGAAAAACTAAATAATGATGTACTCGATATGTGTGGAAAATATTTCCTCCCCATCAACCCCACATAGGTACATCAGATATTGTTCCTTCTAAATGTGGAGAGAGTATATTAATAATTCTAAAACCTAAAGTTGTCATACTTAGGTTGTTGGGGACATGATATTTATTACAATAATACATTAATAATGGCAATTGTTCTTCACGTTAACATAAAACCCATTATAATATTAATCAACTGTGAAAATTAAATTTGTAAATCATTCCACACTAACAAAAATAATTTATCAATGAAATCATAAAAAATATGTCCTTGATTACATGGAAATTACTACCCCTGTGTTCATTATTGATGTTATTACTCAAAAGGGTGACACAATCATGAAACATGCAATAAAAATTTGTTTCATTTATTGAATACATAAATTAATAAATTATAAATGAAAAATATATCCAATGAAGAATTTGATGGTATATGTTTTTATATGGCTAACAACTTTCTTGTCAACAGTTTGAATACATGTTTAGAAAAATCTTTTTGAATAAGAAGAATCTGGATGAAATTATTTCATCCTATTCTCGAATGAAAAATATATCAATCCTGGTTATCAGTTTTTAAATGAAAGTGAAATTTAAATATATGGTGTTTAAGCAATACAAGTATGGTTTTAAAAACAAATGAAATGAAATTATGTTTCGAATATAAGTTTTCTCAAATACCGATTTGGCCATATTACAATTAAAAAATATATTTTTTCTTCCTTTTGACATGGTGATAAAACATCACAATGTATATTTTCTTTAATAAATTTCAATTTTATGTATTTTATTAGTACATTAGAACATTATTCTAGTATAAATTGATTCATGTAACAATCTATGTTCTATAAAAATCAAAAGAGTTTCTATATGTAAAACAATTCCCTATATACCAATCTCCCTTATGGACTATGGTTTCATGAATTTTTTCACAATGTATTACAATTAAAAAGGTATTATAAAAGGATATTTGGATTTAGAACAACTCACAATAACTTTTACATGGTGCAGAGGCATCATAATTTTAGATAATATGGAATTCACACAATGTTTTCAATGATATACTTATCTTCTAATTTTATGGCATCCTATATCAAATGCTGAAATTCTATATTTGTTGATTGTTCTTCCTATAATATAGAAACAAAACAATTACATAAATTCTAGAAAAGTATTATGATACCAAGGAAGTTAAATATAATGGTTATTTTGTATAATTTATAATAAAATATTGTTTTTTGATCTATAATCCCTTGTAACAAAAAAATGAAATGAGGCTCCAAATTACAATAAAAAGTCTAATCTTAACAATTAAAGGAATCATAATTTTAAAGAATACCTATTCAAAATGAGTTAATCAAAAATATTTATTAATTCCATTTGGAATGTCATCATCACAAACACCTACATATATGTTGAAAATGAATTTACAGTATGGGACATTTAGGATAATATTCATTGGAATAATTATTTTATTCTGTAATCATTTTCAGACATTAATCCCATATAATCTTATTTGACATCTCCAAATATTAGTATTTTATATGTGTTTATGAGATTTCTAGAAACAATGTTTATACCATACATGTTTAGAAGAATGTATGGTTTGTGTACCCTATTTAGAATGAATGAATGGATAAAGTTGACAAATTTTGGAAGAAACCCATCATTTTTTAAACAAATGTAAGGTTTATAATCTATAAAATTTTAATCAACATTATATTATAAAATATAATTATGAAGTTTATCACTATGTAGAGAAACCCTACATTTAACAATGCTCTCCAATAAAATAAATATCTATTTATATATATTTAATTAGTAAATCAAATTATCGTATTCAACATATTTGATAATTTTTATATCTAAGGAAATTCCTGACATTATTTAAATGTTTTAAATTTAAATACTAATGATTTATCGTGAAATATTTATGGAAATTTTTTTCATAAACCAATTAAACGATCATGATAAATAACGATAGTTTCTTATTATAATGATATAGATGTGTGTTTGGAAGTAAAAATGTGTGGTCACTTATGGAGATACACATTAGAGCCATTATATTTTTGAAATCACAACTTTTTGATCGACTCGATTATATCATTTACTGTATTTCGTTATTAATATTTTTGTGCATTACAACAAAAATGTTTTCAGAGACACACTTTAGAGAGATACACATTTTATCATCTACTTTTTTTTACTAATACTATTTAAATATATCATATTAGAAATTATAGAATATTATTAAACATTATGTTTTTGAATATAATTTACATATATCATTTGATGTTTCAATTGTGAGATGAATTAGTAATGAACGTCTTTATATTTATATATTTCCTGTTAATGTGTCTGATTATCATAATCAATCATTAGGTAGTTTCAGCATCTCTTACTAAGATATGGATAGTTTTCCATATTAAATAACTAGAAGTATAGATAAATGAATTTTTTTGAAGGATTAAACTTCCTACACTCATTTGTTGTGGTCACTAGATAAAAGGACCTACTAGTGAGAAACACCCAACATGTGGAGTAGAGAATTGGTGGAGTATACTAGTGTATTCTTGTTCCCTGAAGAACTATACATTGATAGGTTATTTTCATTATATATTTCCACTTTTTTATTAATCATTATGGTAGAGTTAAATAATTAATTTATTCCAAAGATTGATGTATTTTTTCTACCAATTATTTAGTAAAATAAAATTTACCCCCTCATGTGTCATATTTCTTTATTCCAATTCATAAATTTATATCAATAGTTGGGATTGGTTGGATATATTTCATTATATTGGAATCCATAATGATTATCCAATATCGAAATGAAAAACTATTATCATAGGTTATACTTATGTGATTTAATAAATTTGACTATAAAGAGATACATTTAAAGATTCAAAAGATGATAAATCTCAATGGATGATTTTGGAGATGGTATTTTGATTATCTATCCACATTATATAATATTTATAATTATCGATAATAGTATGAACACATGATCATTTAAATTAAAATTCCTGAAATAAAAGGATATATAATTTTAGTCAAGCCCTATGAGATTCCTAAAGGAGATCATATAAAATGATATGATGATCAGGATATGGAATATGATCTTAATTCAACAGCTATGAAGGTTCTTCTATTTAAAATAGAAAATGATGAATTTAATTGATTCTCATAGTGTTAAAACATATAAGACATGTGTAAGACCAATTATTATTCTTATTAAGGAAAAAATACTGTAATAAAAATAAGGTACACCATTATAAAATAAAAATGTGATACATTTATGATGAATGAATATAAATTCATCACCTATATTATTATAATATTTAAATATGTTTTCAAAAATATTACTACCATATGAAATCCAATTAAACTATATGATCAAGAATTAAATGCACTCAGTTTCATAGCATCTATGTTTAATGTGATATATAATTCCCTTCATTAATACACACCAGTTAATGAGTTGAAAATAAAATAATTTATTGGACTGTTGATGTTGTCTGAAGCTAATATGGAAGAAAAAGTTGATTTTTTTTCTATATAAAAGAAATATATTTCACATAAATTTACTATGTATGAATTTCATGATTCTATTTATGATGATTTAGTTTATTATAAGTCATGTATTTCAAAATATTTTGGAATATTGTATTACAAGATATATAAAATGAATAAAAAATAGAGATTCTACAAATTCAATGAAAAATGTCACACAAATTTAAACCATACTATGTTTTATATCAAACAAAATCTAATTATAAAAGAAACTATAATAAGTTAATGAATACTAATATTTTTTATACTTTTTATTCTTTTATTGAGTCCCATAAAATCATTAAAAATGGTCATGAAGATAAGATGATAAATCTATGTATTATGGATAAATGTGATGTGGCACACTCTTCTTACTCAATTTTTTTTTATTTTGACATATTTTCACATGATGACCAAAATAAATATTTTCGTTTTTATCAAGATAAATTTTATTTTTTAAAAATCTGGAATGAAATATGATAAAAAAATCTGATGCAATTTTTATTGGCAATGAATTTTTATCAAAGTAGATAAAAAATATAATATCTAATTATTCAAAATATTCTAGAATTTTATATGAAAATAAAACTAATGGGCTATTAAGATTAGACAATACTTTAGAACAATGATTGAAAATTATTATTAATTGAGAAAACGATTTGAGTGAAGTTATATTTAAAAATAATAGAGAATAAAGATTACTTTGGATTACGGTAATGGAGAAACACAGAAAATATATAGAAATTATTTGATTCATAATTTAGAAAGAAAGAGAATATCTACTGGTAAATTTTTTCACTACATAATAAATAGAATTTAATATATAGAATAATATTTCAGAAAACAGCTTTTGTTGGTATTAAGAATTATCATTAAAGAAAATAATTATCTATCCTTAATTAAGGATTGTCTTATCAATGTAAAAATGATTTGGTTACTTCTGTTTTTTTGTTAACACTAACAGACCCAAAATCATTTGGGTACCAACTAGAACATGTATTTTATATCATTTAGGTGTGCACTACTAGAATTAATTTTTATTTCATTAAGTGGATTCCGAAATATTATGGAAATATCATTTATTCTTTATAAATGGAACTTCATTAGAGCTATATTTGTTAATCTAGAATGTATTTTTTTTATATTTTATTATTTGATCGAAATGCATTAAATTATATATATGTGGAATGAAATTTTTTCCATCATTAATATTTTTTCCTATATATTTTATTAAATTATCTCTTAAATTTTTAACAGTTTCCCATTATGTTAGAATTTTTTATGATTCATTTTACTGAACTGTTTGTATTACATAATTAAAAATCATTAATGATTTTGTAGTTTGATATTATGATATGAAAATAAATTTATAAATTATTTTAATATGGATAAAAAATTTATTATTTTATTTGGTAAAAAATTTAATATATAACTTCACAAGAATAGTTTTCCAGGAAGACTTATAATTCAGGGGGAGTGTGTTGTACTTTATTCTATTAATTTAAAATCACATGAAGTATTATATGTTTTTTTAATAAAAATATTGTTTTCATAATAAATATTTATTCCAAAAAATCAATTTTTTTAAAATATATTTTTCTTAATATATTTATTTGATCTTGTAATGTTGTTTATTCAATATAATTTTTTTTGTAAAAATGAATTTTGAACTAAATAATCCAAAATGATAACTATGAATTTGGGCTCATGAATATGAAACATCACCTAAATAAAATTATAATGAAACACTTCATATTCCTCTTTTAAAACCCAAATATATTCTCAACACATATTAATCATTTTTTGTTCATTATTTTAATGTCAAAACATAATGACTCTTGAAGAGTCTAGTACGAGTAGTATTAAGTGAACAAGGTCTTTCGTCCAATAGAAATATTCTCTTAAAAAGATAATCATTGAAAGATTTTATCATTTGATACATATTTTATAAAATAATTTAATAGAAATTTTTATTCAAGTTAATTTTATTCCTCATGATATGAATTATTTTTTTCTAAAATAGTTAGATTATTTTGTAGTGGATTCATAAGAAAAATCATTTTGGAAATATATATAATTCTTGGGTTCTAAAGAATATGAAGTCAAATCTCTGTAAACAAGTAGTGATGCAATTAAATATAAATACTTAACATCTATGTTTATTATTATTAATTATGATGTAGTAAATATTCATTATGATCATGATGTATATATAAAATGATTTAAATAGAAATATGAGTTTTCAATTTCCATGAAATTGTTTCTTACCCTTAATTAGTATTAGTGGAGGGTCAGCTTCTCCTATTAATTAGTGGATCAATTTTTTCCATGATAATGAACTAGAAGACCCTCTCAATTCCTTTTTTAAAGGTGTTAGTTTCCTAAATTTTATTATAAAGGTATCTAGATAAGATTACCTCCTAGATAAAATCACAATGTTCAAGTATTATGACATAGTTGATGTGGACAAGGGGAAAATGGTTCCCTAAATATTTTACATAACTATGTTATATTATTTATATACTTATTTATATTTTCTAATCTTCAAGAGATATAGAATGAATTTAATTAATCTCAATATGTTAGTATTTTTTCTATCATGTTTTCAATGTTAAACAATTCATTAACTATTGTTCCTTCATATTTTTAATTCTGATTCAATAATACATTTTCATATATATAAAATTAAACTTATTTTTATTCAATTATTTATGATTTAAAGTCTAATTTCATAATATATTTTTATTATATCATTCCACAATTACTCTTAAAAAATGTATTTAAAAAATTTACTATTTCCTAGAAAATGTTTTAAATTCATTTATACCATTTATTTACATTTTTTGAAATGTTTTTATAGGAATATTTGTTTTTGTTTTCCAAACAAGGTAATTTATGTCCTTTTCTACTAATTAATGAAAGAATGTTTTTTAAAATATATACAAGGGGTGTAGCTATTTTATGCCATTATAAAACCATATAAGATTCCCTTTCAATATTTTGTTAATATTTATAAAATTAATGTTTTCTTTTATAATTATTCAACTTTTAAATAATTTCAAAGTTGAAAGTGATATTTATCTAAAATAGCTTCTAGATTTATATCATTTTTATCAACATATATTTTTTGATTTTAGGTTTAATTGATGTTTATTTGATATGATAAAATATTCCATGTTGTATTTATATTAGTATGATATGTTTGAATGTGGATGCGCTATTTTTATGTCATTCGATATTTATGGTAAAAGTGTTGACATTTATTATGGTAGTTTAATATGAATTTTTGTGTTATGTTTCACCCTTTTCTTAAAAGGAATGTGTTCGATGTAGTAAGTGACAGGTATGGCCCTATATATCCATGTGATGCATCAGTATGTCTCATGATACAATCATGTGTTTTGGAGCAAGGGATCCATAATTTTTTTTAGTCAAGGCATGAGGACTCGACTATGTGGTTATCATGTCCAACATTATGCATTCCTTAATTATGTGATTAGCTATTGATATTACATGTGATTATTTTTTCTAGTAGAATATCCATGTGAATTAGTAAATTGAATTATTCTATTCACCTTTTCTATATTATGCTGATGTTTATTTTAAAAATTCTTATGTTTTAGTCTTAGATATTGCATTAAATGTTTATTCTTATTTATGATAGTTTTTACTATATTATTATCCTTAATGAGTATCTGATCTCACCCGTTTCTTATGTTTTATTTTACATAGGATTTGAATAAGTATATTATGATGGAAATGTAGAGATAGGCTAAGATATATGAGGGTGTTCAAATGAGAAACATTGTTTTTTTAATTCCATAGTGTAATGTGAAACTTATGAAATCATCTTGTAATTATAGGGATAAAAAATTCATCAGTATTATGGGACATGATCTCTTGTGATCAAGAATGTGTTATGTAATAATTCACTGACTCTAGTTAACTAGGGTCATGGAATTACAATTGGTATCATAGGAAGTTTAGTACAATCCTTGAAAACTAGATTTAGAAAAACTTTAATTAGAAAACATTACCCTATGATAGAGTATGGTGATTAGTATAGATGAAAATCCAAAAAAATTTGTAATGTAGATATTATATGGGTTTTCCAAAAAATTAATCCATGTCTAGATACTACAAGGGGACATGGTTGTGGCACAGATGTACATCGAAGTGAAAACTCCGAAAAAGGAGTTTCTGGATTTACTCAGGGTACCCTGGAACATGACAACAAGACTTACTGTGCACCTGTTTTGACACTCCCAGGGGATATGATTAGTTTAATTCACATTTTCATTATAAACCATTATGAAATATTTATGAGTAAACACAACCCCAAAGAAAACATTTTTACAATTATGAATTATATGCATAAACAATTCAATTTATGTTAAGTACTTTATATGTTTGGATTTATGCATAGTGATTCCTAACCAAACCTAGTGTATGCCATTTTTTAGAAATGGCACTTAGTGGAAGGAATATAAACCAAATCAAAAAAAATAATCCATATAGGTTTTTCCATCATAATAAATATAATTATAGCAGAGCTTGTCATGCAACTGGTGATGAACAACTCATTACCATACTAGGATAACTCACTCAAGTTATGAATAATAACCTTATCAGTGTAAAGCACCCTGATCCATAACGCAAGGGATCAATGTTAAACTGCTTTATGAGGTAGAAACCACAAACTTTCAATGGTACTACAAATCCTTTTTAATATAAGCAATGAAAATGTTTCTTAGAGAAAATATTTCATGCTTTGGGGAGTAGGGAAAGGGAAAAAGTTGTCATGGTAGTTTATTGCATCATAAGGGATGCATATAAATGTTGGCCATTAATTTAAAACACAAAGGAGGATGAAGTAGTATAATATATTTAATGGATGGAGTTTAAAGAGATTTTATTAAAAAAATACGTTCCTCATGAACATCGAGTGGATATGGAAAGTAAATTCTTGAGTATGAGGAAAAAAGAGGGTGAGAATGTCTTAATGTATGAGGCTAACATTATAAGGTTATTCATGGAATGCGTCAAATTATATTCATAACCAAATAAGTAATATTGATCGATTGTTTTATGGGTTAAAATGATTTCACCATTGAGTATTATTCTCACAATCATTCTCATCGTACAAATATATTGTCTAATGTGCTATCATGATAGAAACAGAATTCTTGAAGTCTTATGACTTCAAATAAAATAAATTAAAAATGATAAATGTTGAACACTCTATAAACTACAATAAGGGGAAGAATGGAAATGTTGAATTTTCATTATTCAGTTATTTTGGGATGAAAAACCATGGTGCCTGCCTAAAAGGGATGAGATTTAGTTACACGTGTGGTAGAAAGGCCCCTAAACTCGTGATTTCAAGGGGAATAAAGTGGATGTCAATGTTCAATGCTAAAATTGTAAAGAAATGGGGCAACATGGAATTGAATTTCCTAAGAGTTATGGAAGATTATCTCAAAAAACACCATGGGATAACGTCTGAGCTTATGCGATCCCAATAGCTGAGGATGAATCCTTGATTTATGGGGTGGAACGTACTTTAATCATTTTATCAAAATTATCCAATGATTTATTTGATTATGGATTATGACATATTATCATAACATCTTAGTTTTCCAAGAAAATTATATATTTCCAATTTGACTTATTAAGGGATTTTTCAGTCAGAACATCTAAGGTAAGTATCGTTGCAAGAATGTTTTGTCAATCTATTACCATTATGTTATATAAACATGAATTACTTGATGATCTTATTTTCATACCGGTGATTGAATTTGATATAATATTCAATATGGATAGGATTTCGGACCATTATGAAAATATTTATTGTATGATTAAGGACGATACAATTTTTTATGATGATAATGAATCCATTATATTTAGCCAAAAACATTAATATATGATTCTCATCTATATCCACCCCCAGTAGATCTACTAAATTTTATTATTGGGGAGAAAGTGATTGAAATAAATGTGGGTGTGGAAAAAAATGTTCAAATAGAGGGTGTACCTGTTGTAAATGAATTTGATGATATGTTTTTATAGGATTTTCATAGACATCCTCTTGAATGATAAATTGATTTTTCCATTGACATAGTTACTAGTTAAAGGCCAATATTGAAGACCCCATAAATAATAGACACTATTTAATTAAGAATCGATGGAAACATCTAGAGTAATTGAGTAATAACATATTTATTCATCGCAGTGTTTCTACATGAGGATCAAATGTTCTTTATGTTATGAAGAAAGATGGATCTATGAGGTTGGGTATCGAATATAGGGAGATCAATGATACAATAATAAAGAACAAGTATCCCCTACTGCACTTTGATGATTTATTCGATCAACTTCATGGACTTCAATATTTTTAAAAGACTGACCTTCGATCTGGATATCGTCGGTTGTGTGTGAGGAAGTAAGACATTCCAAATAAATCATTTTGAACCAGGTATGGGTATTATGAGTTTACAACAATGCTTTTCAAACTGACTAATACACCCTATGTTTTCATGGATCAAATGAATAGTGTTTTCATGAAATATATTGATGGCATTGTAGTGGTATTTTTTGATAATATATTGGAATACTCAAAAAGTGATAGAGATCATGAAAATAACTTGAGAACTTTTATAAAGACTCTTAGAATAAATTAATTATATTAGAACTTTAGCAATTATGAATTGTGGCTTTAGGGAATTTCATTTCTTGGCAATATTATCTCTATGTAGGGAATCTATGTTGATCCATCAAAGACCAGGGCAATCCAAGAATATAAAGCACTGACGAGTATAACCGATGTATGCAGTTTTATTTGTTTGGAAGGTTACTATCATCTTTTCGTCCAAAATTTTGTCTAGATGGCTAACCCATTAACCATGTTCACATTTAAAGGGGTTAACTTTGTTTGGACAAAATATTGTGAAGAATGTTTTGATGAATTGAAGATAATATTAGTAAATTCTTCATTTAGGACTCTACAATTGAGGAATGATTGATTTGTTATTTACAGTGATGATTCAAAGAAGGTACACAATTGTGTCCTTATGCTGAATGATAATGTTATTGCCTATGCATCCTAGCAGATAAAAATTTATGGTCAAAAATAAAATACCCATGATCTTTAGTTGGCATATGTAATCATTTATCTAATGATATGGGGACACTGTCTTTATGGTGAAATGGTGAGATATATACTGATCACAAGAGATTGAAGTATATTTTATCACTGAAAGAACTCAACATGAGGCAGGTTTATGGCTCGAACTACTCAGGGAATATGATTTCACAATATACAACCACCTAGGGAAGGAAAATAATGTGGAAAATGATTTGATTAGAATGTATCATTATGTTAGTAACATGATGAGTGTTGAAAGGGATCCTATATTCATGGATATTGTAATGATGGATATGTGAATAATCATGGAAGGCGAAACATCAATACTTTTTCAAATGGTTGCCAAACCATATTTTCTAGAAAGGATAAAATTATCTCATATGGATGATCAAGAGTTTAAAAATAAAATTAACATTGTGAATGAAGGGTGATTGATGGACATTCTATATGAAGATGGAATTTGTAAATTTTGGATGATGCTTTGTGTTACCGATATACCTGATCTAAAAAAGGATTTGTTGGACGATGATCATAGCTCCAATTTTATTGTAGACCCTAGCAGACCAAAGATGTAAAATTATTTAAATGAACATTTATGGTGGGACATAATGAAGAGGGATATTGCAAATTCTGTGTCAAGATGTATAGTTTTTCAATAGGTTAAGGATGGAAGAGAACATCCTGGAAGATTTCTGAAACCTCTTCCTAAACCTGATTTGAAATGGGATGATATTATGATGGACATTGTCATGGGGATACAAAATACTTCAAGAAGGAATGATGCAATATGGGTCATTATTGATTTTCTTACTAAGTAATGAAAATTTTATTACTATTAAGTAGATTTACCACTTGACTTATTAGAAAGAATATATATTAATGATGTTATAAACCTTGCCATTGTAACCATTTCAATTTTTTCTAATGATGATCACCATTTTACATTATGATTTTAGAAATGCCTTCAGAAATCCCTCGATACTGATCTTTGTTTGATCATTGTCTGCCACCCTCAAATTAATGGACAATCAAGACAGACTATTCAAACCATAGAATAATTATTTAGATCTTTTTCAATTGACTTTCAAGGTATGTGAGATCAATATTTTCCTCTAGTAGAATATTCCTATAACAATAGCTTCCCTTCAAGTATTCAAATGGAACCATATAATGTGTTATAAGGAAAAAATTCCACACACCAACTTGTTGGGTTGATGTGGGTGAAGGAAAACCCATAGGCCTAGATCTTGTTGAGGAAACAATGTAAAAGGTAAATATTATCCAAACCCACATCAGTGAATCTCAATGTTGGAAAAATAGATATACCAATAACCGAAGGAAGGATTTGGAATATCAAGTAAGAGATCATGTTTTTTTGAAGGTATCTCCATGGAAGGTTGTTATACGATTCTATAAGAAGAGTAAATTGAGTCTATGGTATGTTAGACCTTTTGAAATTCTTGAATGAATTGGTGTTTTAGCTAACTGTTGGGAAATGCCGCCATGCCTCTCCAAATTTCATGATCTGTTGCATGTATCACAATTGAGAAAATACATGCCTGACCAAACCCATGTACTTAACTATGATGAAATAATATTGGAACCTATTCTGTCTTGTTGGGAAGAGCCTATCAAAATTCATTATACCAGAGAACATGTGTTGAGAAACTGGATGACTTTTCTGGAAAATGTTCTTTGGAGAAACCATAAAACGGAAGAGGCAATATTGGAACCTGAGGAATGTATGACTAAGAACCAACCAAATCTTTTTATGCAGTGGTATTCTAGAAATTTCTAGGACGAAATTATTTGAAGGAGTGTAGAATGATACATCCCCATGCTTCCACAAGACATTTATATTTGAATAATACAGTAGGTTGCGCTATACGCGACGTTGATTTCAAGCACACCACAAGCAATCAAACTACCAGTATAAAAAGTAGTTATGAATAATAATAGAAACATTTTTGAAATTTTATAAATTTTAATTTTCAAAATATACTTTATGTTTGGATTTGAAATATCAAATTTATCTTTGGGTTATTTTTTGTTATTTTTGTCAAAACTTTCAATATTTGATGAATAGTTAAAAACACAGCGTTATTATTTTAAACCAAATTTTAATTTTAATAATTATTTTTAAATTTTAATTTATATTAAAGTATAAATAGACACATAATTCCAATGGTAATACAATGTAATTCATTGAATCCATTTTAAAATACTAATAGATATATAAAATTTTAGTGAACTTTTTAAAGTTTTTTACTCATCAACAAGGAAAATTTTCAAATCTACATAAAACAAAATTTGACCTCTTATGGTTATTGAATTTCACAAATCCAAGAGACACGGTTGACATCAGTACATAAAATGTGGTTCAATATGATTAATATTATTTTTGGTGAATTTTATCTTTTGAATTTAATTTACCATGATTAAAATTAAATAGTGTTATTAAAGGTAAAATAAATGTTCTAATTACCCCAAAACATGTCTCAATTATAATTGATAAGTGTTTCTCGAATGAAATCAATGTTAGGACAAAAATAAGATCTTTTTTTATCCATTTGGGTTAGATTAGGACATGTATAATATTTTATTTAACGAAGTGCTAAAAGTGTTAAATTGAAGATTAATAACTAAACCAATTTTTATAGAAGGATAAAAATATTATAAACTCTACTATAAATATTCATAAGAAATATAAAAATAATAATTACATCATAGTAATTTATTAACAATATTTAGACATTATATGAGTAAATTTAATTATTACACAATAATTAGGCTATAATTTCCTTATTAATGAGGATTAAAATAATTGTCATTTTAATTATAAAAATAAAGGTAAATTGAAATATTAGATGCCATAAAGAAATTTTATAGGTGAATATGAAATTTTATTCTAGAATCATTGTATTTTTTTCATATTAATGAAGTATTTATGACTTTTACAAAAACCATATAAAAAATAATGTCAACATTAAAATAAATGAGTATTTAAAACAAATACTATTTTATTAAATGATATAATATCCTAAAAATATATGATTATAAAAAAACATAGACAAGGTTACATATGTCATTAACTAACCACATAATGTCCTCTTCACATTTTATAGTATTTTTATTAACCGTGTAATATAAAAATACAAGAATACATGGTAAATGATAAACTATTTGACCAAGAGTTGAATCTATATGATAAGGTTAATTTGGTGAACTAAAAATGTGCAAAACATATTGTTTGAGAATAATTAGACCCATACCAACCTTTGAATTGACATAAATCCTTATGGATATATTATGCATAGAAATTATTTTATAATAAATTAATACTTCTTTCTCTTCCTAATGTGCTCCTCAACTCTCTTAAATAAGTGTACTTCTCATTATCTTAAATTCACACAACCAAAGACATTTGGGTTGCCAAAATGCTACTCAAATTTCCTGCAGACATCCCTCACTTCAACCTAGAGGCCTTACATTAGATAGAATGAAAACCTCTCTTTCCCATTTTTCAAATCAAAAGGAACCACTCGAAGAATACGTAATTACATTAGCACATCTTTCAATGTTATTTTCTTCTTCCACTACATCTTTATTTGTAGTTTCCATTAAAAAAATTACTCTAGTACATTATACATTCAGATATTTTATTAAACATTTTGAATAAAAATATTCATTATTCTATCTATCATTCGACTGAAAAAGTCAATGTGCATGCATACATATGGCTTACCATCTCCAAGTCATGGTGTAGTTAGTTATTCAACACTTAATTATTTTGATGGGTATAAAAATTAGTAAAATTGATATAAATAACGAAAATAACAAGTTAATTATTTTATTTATATAATATACAATTAAATTACATACAATTTCTCCATCAATAGAATGATATTTTTGCTAATGCGTCCGTACAGATTACGGTCTCCACAGTACGATTAGATTTTTTTCACAATTGTAACCATTGAATAATAATGTTCATTTGATTATTAAAAATAATATTTAATAACATAATATCATTATTCAATTGAATCATATACATCCTATCCAAAACTCAAATGACTTATATTACAAAAAGAATGATGGAAAATCAATCTCTTAACACCCGATAAAATGATACTAATGAAATATTATTAACAAATCCATATTAGAGAATAATATATGATATCATATTTATGTATTTGGTTATCGTATAATTTAATTACAATGATTTAACCATTATACATTTGGTTAATGTACCATAGACTATGGAAAAGCACAAGGTAAGACTTAATTTTACAATATATTCATTATACAAGGTTGTTTATACATAAGTATCAACTGGGACTTCTTTATCATTGACATACATATTTATCAAAAATGAACTTCAATTTTTTTTAATTTTTCATAGACTATGAGTTAAAGTCATTTATACCCTTTTTTGTCATTCTTTAAAATATTTTTAAAGGAATCTTTTCGTTATTTTCCAAACATGGCACTTTATGACCTTTTTGACAAATTAAAGAAAGAATGATTATTAAAATATACAGTGAGTGCGGATATTTTATGCCATTATAATAAAATTGAATCTTACCTTATAAAAATATATATATATATTTTCAAAAGAAAAAATTTCTTTTTTAATTATAGAAATTTTAAATTATTTTAAAGTTGAAAGAGATATTTTTATCAAATAGTTCTTGGATTGATATCATATATGTCAATATGTGTTGTTGGATTTTATGTTTAATTGAAGTTGATATATTATTATACAACATTCTATATTGTATTGATATTTGTATGATATATTTGAATGTGGATGTTCAATTTTAGTGTCATTCATTGTTCATGGTTAAAGTATTAATGTTTCGTAAGATAGTTTGATTCGAATGTGTATGTTATGTTTGATCCTTTTCATATAAGGAATTAATTGGACGTCGTAAGTGATGGGTGGGGACCACTATATCCCCAAAATGCATCAGTAGGTCTAATGAGACATACTAGTGTCTTGGAATAAGGCCTTGAAAATATTTTTATTCATAGTCTTGGAATGAGGCACTGACAATGTGGTTATGATGTCAGAAATTATACATTCCATCATTATGAGATTAGCTATTGCTATAACATGTGACTATTTGTCTCATAGATTATCAATGTTAATTAGTAAAATAGAATTATTCATTTTACCTTTTCCATATTATGATGATGATTATGTTTAAAATGCTTGTGTTTTTGCCTTATACATTTCCTTAAATGTTTATGGTTATTTATGATGGTTTCTGATATATTTGTTATCCTTATTTATTATCTAATATCACCACATTATTATGTTTTATTTTTCCTAGTATTTGATGATTTATATTATGAATGACATGTAGGGATAGGATAAGGGATATGAGTGTCTTCAAAGGATTCACAATGTTTCTTTTTTCATTTACTATAGTAATATAAAACATAGAAATATTTATCGTAGTTCCAAGGCCACTATATTGATCAGTCATTCAGGACATGGTCTTTTGTGATCATGATAATGATATGTAATAATGCACCAAATCATGGTAACTGGGGTCGGGGCGATACACTGAATCAAAATTTCAGTATCAATAATAAAAAACCTCATTTCATGATTCATAGGAATCATGAAAATAATCATCACAACCAACCATTCCAATGACATAAGTCAATCGACATCATATTACATTAAATGACATCAAAGAAAATTCCCAATAATTTGAAATTCATGTTATAAAGAATCAAATATTATGGTTGTTTATAAAGTAGAAATCTAACACATTAACACATGGTATTTATAAGGAACCATCCTTATTACATTACATAGTCTATAATTTAGTCATGAAATCACTTCATTTCTAAATTTATAATCATTTAAATTTTAGAGATTTAGAAAATGGGGACAATACATTCATAACATTATATATCATTACAGAGTGGATACTGTAAAAACATTACTCATTCCTTCCAAAATTTAAAACATTCCAAATAAAACATGATTTCATTGATAGATCTTAAAACGTTTAACGTGAATTCCTTCACATTCTTAAAAATACTTATAAGCTATGAAAATCATTTAAAAACACGGGATGAGCTCAAAAATCTTATTAAGGGATACTAAAAAAACACATTATTCCAAGAATAATTGTAACATATGAAATCACTTTTAAAAAATATGCTTGTCCCCCATATATACATACATTATAAAACATGATATTTCTAAAAGTTTTAAAAAAACTTGATAAAATAAATATAACCATAAAGTTATACTATGGAATTACATATATAATATTATAACCCTTACGACTACCTTATAATTTGTAACCCTCATGGATACATTACAATTTGTGTAACCATCACAATTACACAAGGAGTAACCAAACGGTTGACCTCCAATATGCACATACCCAATTCATTGGTGGGAAATATAGGACCCACCAATCATCATAAACAATTCCTAGAAACTAGAACATAATCATACAACATTAATAAAAGCATAGAAACATTACTTTTGAACTTTTTAAAACAGAATTTTAAAAGAGGAATTTAAAAGGAAAGTCTATTATAAATATCATATATTTGAAGTGAAACATAATATAGTGGATGGAATATGTATAAAAACATTAAAGACACTTAATTCTACATAATATATGAAAAAACCATCATAGAATAAATTTTTAATACAACACAAATAACGAAGTAGAATGTTAACCCAAATAATGGAAATCAGATTATGAATTCCCTTAACTCGGGTTTTTCATAGTTCAAAATTGTTTAAAATTACTGTATAATGTTTACAATAGTGTTATTAGTAATTTAAAAAAAACATTTTCAGGTTTATAAAATATTATATGATCATTTTATAACATCATTTCATCAATTAATTCTTTGTATTTTTCACCTTGCATTGTTTTTGGGTGAGTTATTTACATGATATCCAAGAGTTGTTCCTGATGGATGTTCTAGTATTTACATATTTCTAGTACCATAAATTATACTATTTATCATTTTTTATTTTTTCATGAGTTTGATTCATAAGATAAACCATTAATGATGTTTGTTTAGATCATTTTAGCGGTTCTTTGATAATAACAACCTAATTTTGTTTTATATATTAAAACCATGTGTAAAAAAGAATTAAAGAATAATGGATGAGACCTAATACATATATAATAACCTAATTCAACCATAAAAATGGTTTCATGACTCGAATTTAAGGATTTAATGAAAAATTAAATCACATTGTTCATGATGTCGGTAATTCGCCACATCATGTACAATGATTTTAATTACTTGAATTAGTGGTATAAGAGAAGAATAATGATGGTGAATTTCCCATGAACATGAGAACACCCATAATATAATTTATTTTAGAGCTTTCATGCCTCATGGTTAAGAGGAGGTGTGGAAAGATGAATAAAATAAAGAATCTTGAAACAAAATAAAACATGAGAAATTTCTCACGAAAATTCAGCAGCCTAACAGCATCTCTTAAAATGTCATAAATATAGAATGATGAGAGAAAGGGGATATATCATCCCTCTTACATAATATGGAAATTACGGGTGGATATGAAACGAAATATCCCATCATAAGAAAAATGGTAAAGGAATATAATAACATAAAATGAAAGAAAAGAAGGAAAATAAAAGCGGATGTTTTCCTCTTGATCTCTTCTCCTTGAGATCCTTCTTAAAGGATTTGGTTTTATATTTTGGTGAGACCAACTTCTCTATGACGTGGGGAGGAGGATTGGGAAGAGTATTAGGGAGAACATATGCATGGGTCAAGGATTTAGTGGTGTAGGAAGAAGAGGGGAGTGAGGGTGGTAAGTATAGTGGAAGAGTGATAATATTTTTTTTTAATTTTTTTATCATTATTATAATATTTTCTCCCAATATTTTGAATATTTTTAGATTATGTGAAATCAAAATAGTAATAATGCCTTGTGAGTTCAAACCATGTGGCCTTACATCACTTATGATGTCAAAAATAGTTTATTTTACTAATAATTTGATTATACAAAATTTTATCATATTTCACTATTCATTGTAAATTCAAGAATTTCAAAAAAATCCCAAAAAATTATCCTAACCATTTTTTGAGGTGTAGAATTGAAAAAATAAGTCTATTTTTTGAAAATAATTTTCTCAATATTATTAATTTAATTTTTAATTAAAATAATACTTAATTGAAAAATTAACAATTGAAATTATATAACAACTTCTATAACATGATGAAAAATTAAGCAAGATGTTTTTATCTTAAATCCTTAAGAAAATAAAATAATAATATAAATCACTATTCATTATGGTCATTTTACTATTCATATTACTATTATTAAAGGGTATTTTACTATTCACCAAAAAACATGTTGGTTTCACCATACTACAAATAACATATTTAACACAATTGTAGATGACCATTTTTAAAAATTCAAAACATACAAGTGAAAAAAATATGTTTAAAGGCTAGTTCTAAATATCTACATCAAACAAATTTCTATTCATTTCTATTTATTTTATGAAAAAAATAGCGTGTTAAAATATCCCCACCTTCTGGAAAATGCATCCTCACAATTTTATTTACTTATTAGACAACTTAGGGTACTTTTCCCTCATAACATTTTTAGACTCCCATGTTGCCTTTTCAACCATGTGGTTTCTCCACAAAAACTTTACGTGGTGGATTACATTATTCTCCAATAACTGTTATATTTGTTCAAGAATCTAAATAGGTTTCTCTTTATAACAATGGTTCTCTTCCAGCAAAACTGCTTCTGGGCTCAAGACATGTTATGAATTTGGAACATACATTCTCTACATTTTAACATGAAAACATTGTGTACCTGAGACAAACATAGAGGCAAAGCTACTAGGTATGCAACTAATTCAACTTTTTCCAAGATTTCAAAAGGACTGATTAATTGCGGACTTAGATTTCCTTTCTTACCAAAACACATCACACTTTTCCAAGGAGTGATTTTAAGGAAAACATGGCCACCTACCTCGAAATAGAAGTCTTTGCTTCTATTATCTGCATAACTTTTTTGCCTGCTCTGAGCTTTCCTCATGTGCTGTTGGATCATCTTCACTTTCTCATGCAATTCATCTACTAATTTTGGCCTCATCTTCATTCTTTAATAGATGTCATCCCAAAATGCTGGGGTCCGACACTACTTCCCATACAAAGAGTCAAAAGGTTCTATCTGTATACAGGAATGAAAACCATTATTATATGAAAAATCAACTAAACAACGATTATGATCCCAACTTCCCTGATAGTATATTGAAAAAGCTCAGAGCATATCCTCTAAAGTATGAATTTGTCATTCTGATTTCCCTTCTGATTAAGGATGAAATGTTGTACTTAAATTTTATTTTTTGCCCAATGACTTTTGATGTCCCCTCCAAAAGTTAAAAGTGATCCTCAGATCTTGGTCAGATACAATGGAAAGAGGAACTCTATCTAACCGGAGAACCTCTTTTAGGTACAATCTTGAAAGTTTATCCAAAGACATTATATCTTGAATAGAAAGAAAATGTGCATATTTTTTCAATTGATCCACAATAACCCAAATTGTATTGTTACCTCGAGATGTATTTGTTAGTCTCACCACAAAGTCCATGGATACATTTTCCCATTTCTGCTCTGTATTGGAAAAGGTTGATGCATCCCCTTAGGTAAATTCCACTATACTTTAACCTGTTGACATTTTAACCATTTCATAATAAAATCAACAATATATATTTTCATTCTATACACCAATAATAATCTTGATTTTCATTGTACATCTAAGTATTTCCAGGATGAACTGAAAATAGAGAACTATGAGCTTTAAACAATTAATCATTCTTCAATAGATAATAACTAGGCACACAAAAACTAATTCCAAATCTTAAAAAAGCAATCATTATCAAGGTTAAATTCTAGAATCATACCCATTTTAACAAATTATACCTTTTTTTAGCTCACAATCTTCATTATGTGCTCGCATAATTATTTCTGACAACAACAACTGCACTGAAACTGGAAACAAAACAGAGGTATTTTCTACACCAACTACTACAAATCCATAATTCATCAAATCATTAATCAATGGATCATCTTCAAAACATAACTTGGTTAATGATGAATGATATTTATAAATCATGGCATCCTCCACATTGTTTTATTTTCAAGGATGGTATTTGATCGTGCAATCATAATCATTTATCAGTTTAGGCCTTCAACTCTGCCTCATGTTTAATTCATTCTGAGTGAATATATCTTTCAGACTTTTATGGTCAGTATATATTTAACATTTGGTTCCATATAAATGATGCCTCCAAATTTCCATTTCAAAAACCAAAGATGCCAATTAAAATCATTGGTGGGATAATTTAACTCATGAGGTTTTAGTTTTCTTGAAGAATAAGCAATTACTTGATCATTCTGCATCAAAACAAAACCATGTCGCTTTAATAAAGCTTCACTGTAGTTGATGAAATCACCAATTCTAGAAATAATGGCCAAAACTAGGGAATTAACAATCTCTTCTTCAGTTCCAGAAAACAAACATCACATTCTTCTATCCAAACAAATTTAGCACCTTTCTGTGTTATCATATTTATCGAGCTGGATAACCGAGCAATGTTCATAACAAAACATTGGTAATAACACACTAATACAAGAAAAATATGAATATTTGTAACATTTGTTGGTCCTGGCCACTCTTCAACCAATTTTGTTTTGATATGATCAACTGTTATTCCATCCTTATTTAGAATGTTCCAAAGAAAATAAATCTGTTGCAACCAAAAATAACACTTGCTAAATTTTCCATACAGTTTCTTTTCGTTTAGAGTTTGTAAAACAACCCTTAGATGTTTTTCATGCTCCTATTTATTGGTAGAAAATACTAGAACTTCATCAATAAACACATTATCAAATTTATCTAAGAACTCATGAAATACTATATTCATAAGATTCATGGATATTGTAGGTGAAATAGTTAATATAAATGCAACAAAAACAAGTTCATAATGCCCATATCTAGTATGAAACACTGTTTTTGTGATGTAATCCAACTTCTCCTTCAATTTATGGTATCCAAATCTCATGTAAATCATGTAAAATTACTAAGCTCCCTAGATTTGACCAAAGAAGTTATAGATATGATAAAAAGGATACATTCTTTTAATATTGATGTTTTTCAAAGATCTATAATCAATAAAAAGCCTCTTGGAACCATCTTTTTTTAACAAATAAAAGAGGATCTCACCATGGTGAAGTGGTAGGACAAATGAAGCCTTTATTAAGAAAATCCTGCAACTGATTTTTTAATTTAACTAGTTCTATTTGATACATACGATATGGGGGTCCTGAAATTGGATTTGCATCAGAAACTAAGAAAATTTTAAACTTAACATCTTGATTAGGTATGACTTTTGATAACTCATCAAGAAAAACATCAAGGTATTAATTTAACACATGCACATCATCAATCTAAATAGTTCCCTTTTTGAAACAATATGAGCAGGATAACATTCATTCCCATAGTTCAAGAGTTTCTTAGCTTCCTGATTTGTTATCAATTGTATCGTTTCATTCTTGTATACAAACTGAAAATATTTCTAACAACTACTTTTTTAGTTCTATAGTCAATATTAACATGACGAACAGAAAGTCTTTCCATTCTTTGAATCACAGCAAAATCAACTGTGGGAAAGACAACAAGGTTCTCTGGTAATGTATTTCCACATACCACAATAGAAAGAATCTTATAATTCCTCTTTTTTATAGCATATCTCCCATGTTTTTACCAAAAAGTTCTGGTTTCATTTGTTGAGGTGATATTTCCAATATACAAGAAAATTTCTCAGATATGAAGGAAGTTTTAGACCGCGTATCAAATAAAACATTAAGAAAATCTGTGTATACAATTTACCTAATAAAAATTCAATGGAAAATCCAACGTCAACTAAAATGGTCACAAATGATCTCAATACACCTTTCTTCTTATATACTGGCTTCTTTGCATCATTTATATTTCTCTTTGGGAATGAATTTACATTATTACCTATCTCACCACATTTTAAACACTTTACAGTTTGTTTATTAGGATTAGTCTATCGATAATTTTCATTAAAATCTCTGGCCATATGTTAAAACTTCCCACATTTAAGGCACTTCCCAGTTTTTCTAAGACATTCCACAGGGTGCTTCTTGCCACACTTTTCACAAACTGGAAACTGGAATTTTTGACCATCTAATTTCTTTGGTTGATTTTTACCCATTGTTTTCCATCTGGACATCTTCTTATTCTGGGTGACAAAATGCATATGATCATCAACAAATTTCGTCTCTACCCAATCAACACATTATACATGTTTCTTATAACTTTTGAAGATACAATAGGACAACTTCTTTAGATACATTGGATTCAGTCCTGAGTAAAAGTGGTTGATTTTGATATCAAGATCCAAAATATGATTTTGAGCATACATTTACATTCTTGTCATGTTCGCTTCATACATTTCCACTGAATCTTCCACCATCTATTTCAATTCAAGGAATTTATTTCTACCCTAAGTCGCAAAAACATAGGGAAATATTTTTCAAGGAAAAGACTTTTAAATTCAACCCATCCTAAAGCCTCAAAATCCCCTCTATCGCTGTTATTCTTTACCATTGACCACCACTGATCTGCTTCACCTTCAAAATGAAAAATTATAAGACATGCCATTTGATTCTTTGAAAAACCCATAACATCGACTATATTTTCAAGGGTTTTAATCCACCCTTCAACCTCTACTTTTTCAGAAGATCCATTAAAAGCAGGAGGGTGATGTCTTATAAAATGTTCCACTATTGTCATGTTCTATTGTGGTATATATAGTTGTTATCTTTCATGGATGTATCCACCATTTATTTCTTATGTCAGCAGAGCCATGACTGTCACAAACTGTATGGTTCTAATCCCTACAATTCTAGGATATACATTTGGAAGGATATCATTCTGTCAGTGCCTCTCCTCTTCAGCATCCCTCTTTTTTTAGGAAAACCATTGTCAATAACCAAATCATAAATGAAGAAACATGGTGATATTTAAATACTATATCATTTCAAATTAATCATAGAGTAAAAATAATTTATGTTTTTTTTAACATCTTTCTAAACACTAATTTTATCTAAACCTCCCACTAATACAAACTATAAGGGCCCAACCTTATTACTATATTTAGTCTTGAATGTAGTCAAGAAATCACATCCTTTTTACATTGAGGACCTTTTCATGATTAGAGCTTTATGGAATTTAAACTATACACTCATAACATTACACATCATTACAGAGTGAATACCATAAAAATAGTACCCATTCTTTATAATATTTAAAACATTCCAAATAAAACATGATTTATTTGATAGATACTTGAACATTTTACATGGATTCCTTCACATTATTACAAATCCTTATAACCTGTGAAAATCATTAAAAAATTTTGGATGAGCACAAAAATCTCAGTAAGGGATATAAAAAACCCATAAGTCCAAGAATACTTGTAACATATGAAATCACTTTCAAAAGATATGCTTGTCACCTATATAAACTTTGTTTGCAAAACATGACATTTCAAAAAGATTCCCAAAATCATAAGAACAAAAATATAACCATAAAGGTATATTGGGGCATTACGTACATAATTTTGTAACCCTCATGACTACCTTATAATTTTTAACCATCACGACTACCATTCAATTTGTGTAACCATCATAGTTACACAAGGAGTAACCATACGACCGAACTCCAACATACAAATACCCTATGAATTTGAGAGAAATATATGTACCACCCTTAATCATAAAAAATTCTCATGAAATAGAACATAATAATACAACATTAATAATATAATCAAAACATTAATTTTTGATCTTTGTAAAACCAAAATATAAAATAGGATTTTAAAAGGAATGTCTATTATAAAAATCATATAATTGAAGTGAAACTTAATAGAGTGGATGGAATATGTATAAAAACTATAAATAATAAAAATTAAACATAATAAAATGAGAAACCATCACAAAATTAATTACTAATACCACATAAATAACAAAGTAGAAGGATAACCTGATGAATGGAAATCCGGTTAAGAATTCCCTTACCTCAGGTGTGTCATACTTCAAACTTGATTAAAATTTCTGTATAATAGAATAAAAAGTGTTATTAGTTTTTTTAAAGAAACATTTTCATGTTTATATCATTTTATATGTTCATTTAATTACATCATTTCAACCTTTAATAGTTAGTATTTTGCTACTAGCAATTTGGTTTTGGGTGACTTCTTTACTTGATTTCCAATATTGTTTCATGATGGATGTTATTGCTGATAGGAGGTGAACCTACATAATTGGAAGGGAGAGGTATTTACATAATTCTATTACCATATATTATACCATTTTTAGTTTTATAATTTTTAAATGAGGATGATTTATTAGTTAAAACATTAATGATGTTCGTTTAGATCATTTTAGTGGTTCTTTGATAATAACATCCTCATTTTGAATTATAATTTAAACCAATGTCTAAAAACATATTCTAGAACCAAGGATGAGAAATAATATATATATTACAACCTTATTCAACCATTAAACTGATTTCATGACCATACATGAATGATTTAATAAAAAGTTAAATCACATCATCCACAATATCGGTAATTTGACACATCATGGACAATGTTTTTATTTCCTTAAATAAGTATAGTAGGAGAAGAATAATGATGATTAATTTTTCATGAACATGAGAAAATCCAGAATATACATGATTATGTATCCTTCATGAATCTTGGTTAATAAGCGTTGAAGAAGAAAGAAGAAAAAATGAATATTGAAATAAAAAAAACAAGAGATATTTCTCACGAAAAAACGACAACCTAACAACGTCCCTTAATATTTAATAAAATATATTGATAAGATAAAGAGGATATATAAACACTCATTCATAATATGTATATTAATGGGAATATGGAATGAAATATCCCAACATAATCCAACATGAATGGAAGAGACAAACGCAAAAAATAGGAAAAGAAAATAAAATAAAAGAGGAAGTTTACCTCTTGATCCATTCTCCTTGAGATCCTTTTCAAGGGGTTTGGTTTTGGTATTTTGGTGAGACGATTTGCTCTAGGACGTGGGGAAGAACCATGGGAGAAGTATTGGGTAGAAAATAGTCCTGGCTCAAGGATTGAGAGGTGTGGGAAGAAGAGGGGATTGAGGGAGGTATTTATAGTGGTGGAGAGGGGGTATTTTTCATAATTTTAATCATAATTATAATATTTTACCCCAAGATTATAAATACTCTTACTCAATGGGACCTCAAATAGTAATAATTGCATGTGAGTTCTAAAAATAGTTCCTTACATGAATTATGATGTCATAAATAATGTATTTTAATGATAATTTTATTATACGGTATTTTATCGTATTTCACTATTCATTGAAATTTCAAGAATTTCATATAAATCCTAAAAATTACCCTAAAAACTTTTTGACGTGTAGAATTCAAATATGAAGCCCAATTTTTGAAAAAAATTTCAAAAAAATATTTATTTAGTTTTTAAATAAAAACATACTTTATTGCAACATTAGCAATTCTAATTCTATAACAACTTCATATCATGCTGAAATATTAACCAAAATGTTATTATCTTAAAACCTTAAGAAAATAAAATAATAATAAAATTTTCTATCCATTTGGGTCATATTACTATTCATATTACTATTCATATGGGTTTGAAACTATTCACAAAAAACAAGTTTGTTTCACCATACTCCAAATAACACACTGAACACAATTGTAGATGACCATCTTTCTAAATTCAAATCATGAAGAGGAAAAATTATGTCTAAAGGAAATTTATAAATATATAATTAATAAGAGTTCCGTGAATTTCTATTTATTTTTAGAAAAACATGGGGTGTTAAAGTATGTATGAAAATTACAAGGAAACATCTCATACATAAAAAATTTATCTATGGATTTCCTAAATTTTATTTCTACAATTTACAAAGTTGATTAAATATGTATACAAAACTCATATTTAAATGATCATAATATTTAAATTTTTCATTTAATCATTCACTTAATTTAGTGGTGTGAATACCCAATGTTAATGAATCTCACAATAAGAAATATATCCATTAATAAAGAAACTATAATACATCATCTAAAAAATGGAAATTATCTTCACTATATTATTATCTGAGGTCATAACAATCTTTATTAGAGTGATATGTATCATGTTAATGTCACATAAACTTATTAAAAATCAATAGAAAACTACTTCAATTAACTAAATGATTAATTCTATTTTTCATCAAATGCCACATACATTGGAAGTGCCAGGTTTTCCCAAAAACATTAGAATTGGATTTTATCATTACTAAATATTAATCTATAAATATATTTTGACTTATCTTCATGTGACTCAATAATAATTGTTTTGATACAACCACAAAAAATAATGTAAAGTTTAATATTATAATATAGCTTCCCCAAAAAGAAAAATCTATCAAGGATAATTAAATCACAATAGGGAACATAAGAGATTATACACATTATATGTTATGAATGTGATTTAAAAAAAATATATCTGTATAACTCATAATATTTCATGATTTTTGGTTGAACATAGAACATATTTGTAATTTTCTCATTGAATTAAAACTGCATAGTATTGAAAAAATATGCATTTCCTTACATTGATTTTTTAGGTATGCTAACATGAAACAAGAATCATAATATACTAATTCTGAACCATGTTTAAGATATAAATTATTCAAATATTCCACATGCATGTACCCAGTAACATCTCGACACCAAAAAATTAGTCTCTATGGAGAAATGATCACTGGGTTTAATACAAGAAAATAAAAATGCATATAACTAAATATCTTGTCATTATGTTTTTTTATTTGGGAATTCATCATATAAATTGATTCAAGATCATTAAAGGGATGATTATTCCCTTCATCAAAAGCATTACATGTATATTTTCTAAAAAACCACACACAACCCCCCCCCCCATTAAAGAAAGGAAATCGATAGATGTCTCAACACGAGACATTTTCACCCTACTATCCTGTCTATTATCCTTATTCTGACATATGTTGATCAATTCATTAATGAATGGTGTGGTGATTTATTTATCCTTTCTCCTTCTATTTAAGTTTTAGTGGTATACCCTAAACACATTTCATACCCCATAAATTTCCTAGACACATTATTTATAATTAAGTTATATGGACTTTATCCTTATTACTATGTTCATACATGTGACAAAAAGTCAACATCATTATCTTTGGAAAAACCTCAAAATTTAAACATTTATTCGTGGAAAGAATAATAAATCAAAAAATGAAATATTATGAGTATATATATTTTGAAAACATTATATTTTTTTTTAATATTTAATATTGATGTTTCAATGGATGTTCTATTGAATATTCATTGGAAATTTCAACTCAAATATTCACTAAAAATTTGACTAAAATTAACACTCAATTTATTTCCCTACATGTATCAAAGGATGTTCCTATGCAAGTTTTATGGAATGTTTCTGTTCAAATTTCAATGGATGTTCCCCTAAAATCCATAAAAACAGACAAAAAACTACCATTTAAAATATCACTATATTCATCACAATACCATGTAGTGTTTATATTTATAAACATTAAAAATATATTGTTAAATATTATATATTAATAAATATGTATACAATATATTAAATTTTGTAATATATATATTATATTGGTCGAATTTTTTATGATTTTAATATAATTAAATATATATGAATAGTAAAAAACTATTTGAATAAATATTTAAATATAATTATTTATTAAGGAGAATATATATATAATCATTTTCATTAAATTATAAGTAAATATAAATTTTTGATAAATGATTTTAAAAATTATATAAATAATATTTATAAAAAAATATTCATAAAAAACAATTCTAAATCTATTATATAAAATATTTATTTTGGTTTTAGTTAAATATCCAATTAATATTATTGTAGATGGTTTCATGTTTCTTACATTGAGTGTTCTAGTGAGACTTCCTTAAAAACATTGATATGATTATTTTCTAGAATTCTCACTAGGAAATCCACTAGAATTTTTAGTGGGATGTACACTAGATGTTTCAGTTTATGTTCTAGTATAAATTCATATGCCATATCTAGCAGAAGTTCCACTGTTACATTTAATGAAACTTATAATGGACAACTAGTTGTAAAATTCATAGAAACATCTACAATTTTTTTTTGAATATAACTATATATGTATGAAACAAATAAAATTTTAATAAAAATTGAATTTTAATAAATATATTTATATAAAATTAAATTTAGTAAAATATAAATTATAATTTTAGAAGAATACTTATATATTTAATTGAATTTAACATATATAAATGTATATACTATATTAATAAAATTGTAAAAGTAAATATATTTATGAAAATTCTTATTTTATAATATATTTATAATATCATTTAATAATTCATTAAAAATATAATTTTATTTTTTGTGAATGTTTCCGAGGAATCATTTGCACCAGATAATATATCATTTATGTTCCACTGTATGATTCATGTAGGAAATAAATATTAGTTTCATTTAGATGATTTATGTGTAATATTTACCTAGAGTTTCAGTGTTATTTTTAGGGATTGTTTCGGGTTATGTTTCAGTAAATGTTTTAGCATGAGCTTCCGGATTCTTTTCATTAATTTATTTTAGAATATATATCTATAAAAGAGTCATTTTATGATTCAGTAAATGATTCGATGTATGTTTCACTAAACTATTTGGGAATCCATAGCAATATTTTCTTTTATTTATTTTAGTGCAAGGAATAGAGAGTATTTTTTCAAATCTTCTATAAACATGTGATAAAACATAAAATGAATCTCGAAGATTTAATAAAATAAAGTATTCATTAATAAGAAAAAAATACATTATATACCAAAAATATAATATTTAAAAACACCATATAATTATTGAAAATATATTCATATTTTGAAATTATAAAAATAATATCAAAATTAAAAAAAAATTAATAACCTAGGGACAAATATTTTACAATGATCAACTATCACCCGAAAAAATGTCCCAAATGTAACTGGTTGTAGGATAATACCCCTCGTAACCACAATCTCCAATGGCCTCTAGAGAAAATACTAAAAAATTATAGCTTATCCCTATGATATAATCTCTTGAATCCCCAAGAAAATTACCCTGGGAAATAGATAAAATTATTATCAACAAATTTCTGACCAAACCATGTAAAAAATGATTTGTAAATCATGTTTTCAATTTCATGTGAAAAAATTACCTATATTAATTAAATTTGGAAACCAATACAAATAATGGCATGTAATCATCCTAATACATCAATGGAATATCATTTAAATTAGGGAACGAGAGATGAAAAAATGAAGGCTACTAGGGGAGATATAATTTCATTGTTCAAAGAGTTAATCAGACATTCTAATAGACATATTCATCATGTATTTATAATATTATAAAAAAATTATTAACAATTTTAATTTATATATAAATACATATTATTATATAAATCATATTTTAAAAAGTAAAAAATTTCTAAATATATTAAATTAATCATGGATCTATTTTTAGCATTGTTAAATGGGAGGTTTTTATTCATTCCTAATAAACAATTGGTAATGGATTACCTTTATCAATATAAAAAATGTGATGATGAAATAATATCTATTGTCAACTTTTATTAAACACTAAATAAAATCATTTGTATCAGAAATTTTAGAAAGAACTCATAAAAGATCACATGTATCAACATTTTTTTAGTGCTTATAATTTTTAGTAGTTAATAAAAAATATTAAATAGTGTATATAACACTTGGACATTATCTGATAGACATTGAGGGGAAATATGCTCTGTTGGGATGTTACAAAAATGTTTCCAAAATATCTATGTTTTGACAACTCTAGGTGCTACAAATACGATTTCCTTTCAGATTGAATGTGAGCCCACAGTATTACCTACTAGCCAAGGATCTTGGGAGACATTGGCCTCTATAAAAATATCTATATGAATGTGAGTATCATTTGGTCGGATCTACAAAATCAGAAATCCTCATGGTCTAGGATACTTTCTTTTTTTCCATCCCACAACATGTATATATGTATTTTATTTCAAAAATATAATAAAATTTATAACATTATAATTCATTTTTTTCAATTTTTAAAAGACATATATTCATCTTACAAGAAATTATATATAAAAAGTTATAGTATGGTCTATCGATACATTACCATAATATATACATATTAGTTTATTTAATTTTAAATTATGTATTTAAAATTAGAATCCATATTCTACAATACATAATATACCTAAAAACCCATAATTGATATTTTTTGTTGTATTAATTTTTTATCATAAAACATAATCACCATATGAAATGAAATAAATAATTTTTTTAAAAAAAGTTAAAAAATTATGTGGGTCCCACATCCTGTAGGAAATGTACCATGAGAGAAGGGATATGGCTTAGGAAATAATTTTTTTTACATATTTTTAAATATCATTTATGAAAAATGAAATGTTTTTAAATAATATAATTTTATATTTGAACATGATAGGATATAATTCCATTTATATTAATTATTAATATTTTACATACCAAAATATATTTTCATAGATCATTTCAAGAAACTAATTTGTCCAAACATGGATAAATAAATGTGATAATAAAAATCAAAATATAAATAATAATAAAATAATTTTAAGGATTTCATTTCAAATTAATTATTATATTTTTATTCATACCTTATTACATTTGGAGGTTTTGGGAAAATATCATTATAGGGATTAATGTGAGTCTCATGATATATAGATAAAAAAATGTAATAAAAATTTTGGCCCTTTCATTTCTTTTAGTATTCATGAATTTTTTAATTGTCACTTATTTTTGATTATTTTTTATTTAATTTTATAAAATTAAATAATGGATGAATAAAATAAGACATGCCATTATATTTTGAAACTAATAATAAAATTAATCATTATGAAACCAATGATTTGTATATTAAAATAATTGGCCTTTGTTAATGGAAATCCTTTAGACAATCCTGTATATTTATCATAGAATAACATTGGAATAATTCAATAAAAATCATAAAAAGACATTCCAAACCTTGAAATCCATGTCTGATCATGGGTATCAAATCAAACATGGATACTATAAAAATTTATAATTGGCAGGTAGAGATAATATGATATTGTATTTCAATTATTATACTCATATTATTTATGTAGTTTATCTTCATCCCTATCTCCAGTCACCCATATTTCTAACTTTACATGACTAATTTTAGGCACCAAAATAATATATTACTGTTTATCAACCATTTTTTACTTCATTTATTTTAATTATATAATATTCTAATAATCGTGAAAAAAATTGAATGGGGAGTTTAATATTTGATAAAAGTTAATGACCAATTATTTCTTTAATGTGTTTCACTTATATAGCCAAAATAAATTTTATAATTATATTGAAAAGACACTTTGAGGGAATGTGGGTACCTACAAAACCATTCCTCTAATATCTAAAAACACCCTCCCAGAACACCCAATAAAGAGATCAAATTTAAAAAAATAAAACAGAACAACAAGTTGCGCCAAGACTTTCAAAAGAACCCTGCTTCAAAATTCATAAGAAACCATCATCATAGAAAATCCTACATATCCTATTAGCCAACTGAGGAAGTGTATTTCTAATCTGGACTCTAAAATGCTTCCAATAATGTATCCATTTTAAAAATTGAAATCCAAAAAATAGTCAAAACATCATCACGAATCCTTCACCATCACCTCGAGACACAGACACATAAATCGAACCATTATATTGTGGTCTCCAAAACAAACCCCCATAATCATCGAGATCACCAATGTCATAACCATATATCACCATAATAATCTCCATATAGTGACACCATCAATGACCATTATCCATGTTGGAGAAGTTGTCATCATCACCACCAAGAACAGAAACCAATCGTTGACATTGTAGACAATGTCACTAAGCCACTAAATATGTTGGATGTAGAAGAATGGGGGAGACAACATGGGAAGAACACCTTGGATAAATAGTTAGCAAAATAGTAAACCAACAAATCTCCAGTGAAATCCTCCACCAAAATCACTGTAATGAACTAACCAAAAAACCAGTGAACTTCCCAAGGAACCCATCATCGAAGTCTTTAACCTCACACCACCATCAACTGATAAGATACAGTAACAAAACACTAATGGGAAATATTGGAATATAGGGTATTATACCGTAATAATATACAAAAAATAGAACTCAAAACCAAAGGATGACAGAACAATGTATAAACATGAATGAAACCCTATAAATAACAACTAAAAATCACCACTACAAGGGGATGAAACCCTCAAAATAGACTGAGGGAAGAAACACTATATGAAGATGTTATGGGATACATAGAGGACCCTTAACCCCCAAACCACTAACCCAAAACCTCTGTTCCCCAATCACTATAAATCTACCTAGGAAATAATTGGTGACACCGAAGGCCAGATGAGAGTAAGGAAGCAGGAAATAGGCTTTCATGAAGCTAGGGGAGGTGAAATAGGGAGAGGATACCAGAGGTATCAAGAGAGAGAGAGAGAGTAGAGGACCTGGAGGGACTGAAGCCCAGAAAAACAAGTGAAGAGAAGAGAGAAACATGTACCATGTATTGGAAGATCCAAATACACTACAGAGAAACTCTATGAGGAGGAAGACAGCGAGCCAAGCCAAGAGCCCGAAAGCAACCCTAGAGAGTGAGTGTTATTAGTCTCATGAGGATTAAATCAATGATACATCCTCTTTTTTCTATGTGGTATTTTATTGAAGACTACCTTTAATCACTTGTTGAATGGTTCATTTATTTTATCATGATTATTAGAAAAAACAAGAGTTTCTACCTCCTCTATCCTTAATCCATTAACATAAATATTGGACTCTGAACTGGGTTTTGTAATTTGATTCTTGAGGGAATTGTTTTAATTTAAAATGTAATTTTTAGGTGTCACAAAAAATAAATGATAAAATAATGAATCATCCATTTCTATAAATTCTAGTAGTGTTTTTAATCTTGTTTTTTTATTCATGTATGTAGTACCAATTCAACGAACCTTGTCATTGATGGTTATTTTTTAGGTGAAATTTGGGAACAATTTTTGGGGGATTTAATTATATCTTTTCTGAAATATTAATAGTGTTCATTTGGAAAAATCATTTGAGGGGGAACCACCCAACACTTGATTGTAAATGTGGGGGTTTGGATCCAAATATCAGAAATCCTTCATCTATTTCGCATTTTAGTCTGGTGAGTATGTGAAATTTTAGCCACAAAATTCTTACTTCTATCATCAACATGAGGCTATCTAGGTTCTTCCCCTAGTGGGTCTCGATTGAGCAGCATGGGTTTGTGAAGGGGTGGTCTATTCAAGGGGCCATCAGTCTGGTGCAAGAAAGGCTGAGGGATATCAACAACAAGAAACATGGTTCAAACTTGGATGTCAAGATGGACACGAACAAGGCCTATGATAGGATGTATTGGGGTTTCATTACCTAGGTCCTAAGGGAAATGGGGTTATTCATAAGGGATTTTGATATTATGTTCATAAGTTTCAGCTCTGTGTGGATGGCAGTTTCATTTATGGGAAGGACTCCTGGCTTCATTAAGGAAACTTAGGGCTTCGCAAGGGTGATCTTATCTCCCCCAGTATTTTTATCTTATATTAGTACACTCTTAGCCACCTCATCAAAAAGAGTATTCATATCGGCGGTTTGCTCCCTTATTGAAAGAGGTAGAACCATGTACCAATTTCACATTTGATGTTTTCAAATGGCACATTGATTTTCACGAATTATGGGAGGAGGTCATTCAGAGGCATCGAGAATGTTATATAGGGGAATTGTTACTGGAGTGGGCAAGTGGTGAATAATTATATGATTAATTTTTATATTTCTTCCAAATTCTAGGCCGGCAGGATCTCTTCTATATGCAGCAGTTTAGGAAAGTAGCACAATTTCATTCCTATGGAGAACCTTGGCACCCCCATTTCTTCTGGAAGACATAAGGTGAAAGACTTAGATAATATTGTGTGTAAAATCTCTAGTAAAGTACTGAATTGGAAGAATTGGTACCTCTCATTCAGGTGGAGGATTTCCCTAATTAACAGTTTCCTTTCAGCCATACCTATCCATGCTTTAGCTTCCACCTCTGCTCTCAAGGGGTTCATTAGTGAGGTTGACATGATTTTGGCTACTTTTATGTGAGATGCATGCTGATAGGGGAAGCGACATTGGGAGTCCAAGGAGAGAATGGAAAAGCCCATTCAGGAGGGGGTGGTTAATGTGAGGAGTATGAGTGACACTATTTAGTGTTACCATGAAAAATCTTAAATGGGAGGTGATTGAAGGGAAAAAACTTTGGGGAAAAATAATGTACAACCATTGGGTGGGTGATGAGGTGGTGGAAGATGGCCATGCGCCCCCCCTTCTTGTCCAAAATATTTCCTCTCATCGGTGTTCTTAAATATAATTCTCGATGGATCATTGGTGATGGGGCCCTCATGTTTTGGTTCCATAACTGGTCGAGTTTAGTACTTGGCTTCCCTAGGTGACCGGCGCCATTAATCTCATTCAATGAAGCCAGCTGGCACCCTACGTTCATTGAAGAAGTTATGGATTCTAATCATCAGGGATTTTGGGAGTCTATTTTCTTGACCTTTGATCCAGATATGTGTGTTTTCATAGCTTCCTCCTTGGGGAATTTCTCTTCTCATGCGTATCGAAGGATCTTGGCTCCGCAACCTCCTCCGGACAGCAAGGATGTCATGCTCTGGTGTAATAAAATTTCCTTGAAATAAAATTTTCTTACATGGAAAATCAGGAAGCAGGAGTGGCCACAAATACTCAAATTCAGAAGTCGAGTATCTATCTGGCCTTCAAATGCCACTGTTGTAGTCGTCCGCAGGTGGAAAGTGCCCACCATTTGTTTTTCGAAAGTGACTGGGCAGTTTACCTTTGTATTTTCATTAGATATTTCATATCCTTCAATTCATACACTCATAGTGATGATCCATTTCTGGACAGATGGTTCTTTTGGTCTAGCGGCTTGTGTATGGATTGGATGGCGGAGTCTGTGGTTCTTATTGCTGGGTGTTGGAGCTTTTGGAAGGCTCAGAATCAGGCCCATTTTGAGCGAGCTTCACCTACAGCGAGGTTCATCATCGTGCGTACCCGGGACATGCTGGATGCTCTAGTTCATCTGATACCCCAATGGCGCGAGGCCCCCTTATTCAGGAGTCTTCAGGTGCGCTCCCCCACTCCGGCTATCTCCTATATCAGCACTCAGTGGAGAGGGGGGGTGATGGATCTGATGGATTCTTCCGGCCTCAGGACATAAGGTGAACTCTTATGGATCTTGTTTGCAAGATAAAAATCGGGGGGGGGGGGGTTAGTGATCAGTGCGGGAGTGTGATTCTAGAGTTTACGGTGTACCTTAGGTGGGGTATCTCGCTTTAGGTAGAGGCAAATGTGTTTTTCAACGGGTTTGCAGCTTTGCCTCTAGAAGAGTATTGATACCTCCCAAGTGGAGAGGGATTTTATGATTCATTGTGGAGCTTTTATTGGTAAATTCCAGGTCCCTTGGTCAATTACATACACAGTTAGGAGGTGTTGTTCCCTTCTGGATGGTGTTAGTGTGTTACAAACCTAGCATGAGGGGAATCATGTTGCAGATCACCTTTCATCTTTTGCGCAACTGGGTTACAACATCATGTGTCTTCCGTATATTAGTTTCTTAAAGCCTGAATTTGTTAATCTTATCAGTGGAGATGCACTCGGTTAACATTATTTTAGCCCCCTAGGCCCGGGTGGTCTTTTGGCTCCAGGTTTCTTCCTGTGGTTTTCTAGGTTTTGTGTGTTTTCCTTTCTGGTTTTCTGGCCGCATAGATACTCTCTTTTTTTATTTATTATTGAATAAAAATTTGATGTTAGATGGATGAAATGTGGGGTTTTTGATGTTTGTTGTTGGGTCAATGTTGATTCTTAATTGTTACTTTTACATGGTACAAAAAGATGACATCCCTCGAGAGCATGAGGAGAAGTCATTTTTTAGAAGATATAATAAAAAATCACAATAGATTCCATATATATCATTTGAATATGATCATTCTAGGGCATATTACGGGGTTTGGTTTTTTATTGTTGGAATTGGAGATGAAATCATTACATCCATGAAGGTCGATCCATAGAATTGTGAGGCAATGATGTAAATGTTCATTTAGTGAGGATAATGTAGATCTAGTGCATTGGGGTTAAAACGCTATACCCCTAGATAGATTAAATCAATCAATTCCAAAACATATGATATTCCACATAGATTATACAAGATTTAAAGAACTACTCTAATTCACAATTTAATGATTTATAAAATTTTGATCAATGATAACTAAATGTCTAAATAGAAAATAGATCCATGTGTGTGATTATTGAAACAAATATTGTGTAGATGATAAGATATTTGATTTATGGATTCTACTATTTTGTGTGAGTAGTGAAAAGAAAATATTTAACACATTAAATTAAATGTTTCATTTTTGGTAATTACATAAATTTATATGGAAATTATTTATGTTAAAGTATTTCTTATTGAAACTATTTAATGTTATTTAATAAATCAAATATAAAAATGGACATGAAAAAATATGTTAATTTATAACCTATCTATTCCCTAAAATCATGTTAAAAATTAAGAGATTAATATTATATACTTTTAATTAATGATGATGGTGGTGGTGGTGGTGATAACATTAAATGTTTTCAAAAAAATTCTAATTTTAAATTTACTAACACCCATTTGAAGATGTTATCATGTAAAATGTTTTTATTATTTAATTTATTATTTCACCAAAAGATATAGTGGGACCTTAATTTCTTTATGATCGGAGTGTGGTCTAAAAACAATACATTGAATGGCCTTTGAAAATATTTAAAATTGGAGGGTTTTCCTAAAGCTATATTCATTTTGGTAATGGTATGATATTATTTTATTTTTTTCTAATCACTGTGATCACTTTCATGATTATTATATGAATTTAATTTTATAATTTTAACTCTATATTACCATAATTTTAACATATAGTATACTTATATTTATATATATTTATAAATATAACTACTAATAGTATATATACCTATTTTCAAATATAATTTTTTTTTTCACACAATGATATAATCTAAACAATAAATATTAATAATTTTATTTGGTATAATTTAGAAAAACCCATTTTCTATCTGAGGATGCATGCCTCTACGAACACATGTCTCCATTTTCTACCTCCTTGAACATGTTTACACATTTTTTCCCAGATTCTTCAAATCACTGTCCTCTATGAATCTATAATTCTTTGATTCCTAATGATTCGTACCTTATATTATTCTCTAGATTCCATTATCCACATCTCTATATACTTTTTCTAAACCCCCTCCCCACTACAATTAATCTCTAATATTTCCTCCTCTTCATGGCTTCCTCCTCCTCAACCTAATTCTGTGACTCCCACTAATACTTAAGCCATCAACCTCCTCTCCCCTACTTTGTTCATTTTATATTTCTGGAACATGTGTCCACTATTACAACTACATCCACAAACTTTTACTTCCCGTTACTATTTTCCATACAATGGAAGAATATTACAAAAGGACATTGAATTATCTTATAAGTTCTCCTATAAAATTACCCATTATTTCTCAAGGGCATGGTGCCCAATGTAGTTGAGTATCATATAATTCCCTCCTCCATCTCGAGAAGTCTATCCCATAAATTCATGCTCATAAGTAATATTGTTTTCATATCTATATCATATGATAGATTGATTCTCCATTTAGAGATGCTAGAATATATTATTCCATATAGTCTTTAGTATTTATAAATATTTCATCATTATTGTACAATACTCTATAATTAATTTTTTATTATTCACTATCCTTAATTTATATAATGATTCTGAAAATCCAATATTTTTTATTAATGATTCATTTTTTTCATTTTATATACCTAGATATGCTTTTTATAGATCCACATTCTATTATATCTCCCTAACATATAATCTTACTCATTTAAATATTAAATATAATAATATGTATATAAATATGTAATACATTAGATAAATGAACTGATTTCACCTTCCATGACATTATACAATATATCATATAAAATAATTATTTTTGTTGCTATATGTTATCCTTGTTTCATCTCTAACAGAAAACTATTTATTATGAAAACCCATCATAGATTATATCTAGAGTAATTGGGTGGACATAAATGAATTTTTATATTTATTTTAGTGTATTTTTTACGAATATATTTTCATAAGTTTTTACTGTATGATTTTCATTTATATTTTTACTAAATATTGAATATATATAAATTCTAATTCCCCTTATGAGATCAGGGATAAATAAATAACCTATAATTATAGGTATACCTCCAACCACTCTAGATCAAGTGCATGTTCTAGTGTTTCAAAAACTCTAATTATACATTAGAAAATTTTCATGGTTTTCTTCATTGATATTACAAAATTTCAATCCGTTCTACCTCATCAATTCCAACCATGCCTTTACACTCCGCTATTAGTACAAGTCATGTTATTATCTATTAATAGATTTTAATCTAATTTTATATTTTTAATATCATAATCCACATATCTCTTTATTATGAACTAATATAGCTTTCTTCACTAATTGAGTATGAAAAATTATCTCTCGTTGATATCAACTCTTTGCATAGAGTGATCTACACATGTGGTCAAATTTGGTTCACATTTTCTTCCACGTAAATATAAATATGTTAATATATTTATTAAATTTAATATATCCTAATATATATCATATTAATTTATTTTTCTCAGCATACATTAAATATAAGTAAAAAATTTAATAGAGAAAGCAACTTGGATCCTCTACATTATGTAATACCTTTAATTTAGGTACTCAGTTAAATTTATTATTCCTCATCCTTCACTATTAACTGGTGATGGTGAATTATTGATTTTATTCATTTTCTAATAATTATAATGAGTCCACATATATAGATCTTCATGTGTTTCATGTTTTTGCTTGATCTTATTAAGAATCATAACATTAATGGGGTCCTAGAATTATTTATTTTTTCGATTTTGTATTTTTTAAGTTTATATTTTTTATTTCTAATGGATGGTTTATTATAGAAACCAATTTATAATGAATTTTCATTGTCTTTAAATATGTTAGAACATTTTTTAATCAAAAATGGAATCAAATAATTGGTCCCCATTAATTATTTTAGACATAAAAAATGATCTGTTTCTTCACTATGTTACCATATTATTTAAAATATTAATATTAAACATCCATGGATCAAATTAAGCATGTGATTTAAAATTGAATTTCATTGAAACTGATCTTATAACGTAGAAGGATTTTTCAAATGGTCATTGAGTGGTTGGAATGAAAACGTATTAATCTTTATAAATTAGATGATTTTTTAGTGATATGTATCTATTTCTTAAAAAATATTTCATTTTATATTTTTAATTGAAAATAATCCTTCATTATTTCTCTTTATTTTAGATTATTATATTTTTACGCCATTCAATGATGCATAATTTTTTTAAAATATAAATTTATTTAATATTTGACTCTAATATTTTAAAACAACATATGACATATATTTTATATGATTCAACCCATTTCATATTTTATTTATTCTCCTATAATTATATTAAATTATATTAGTGGCCTTCCATTTACATAATGATAGTTTAAACACCACAAAACGTATATTGGGATAAACCATAACATTTCAGAGTTCATATCATTTTCAATGGTTTAATGGAAATATTATTCTTCAATTCTGTGTAATTTCCTATAATTGTTTTTATAGACAATTCCCTATTTCAAAATATTTTATTTGTGATATATTATTTAATATTTTAAAAATTAATGAATCTTTATTGTATAATTTGATAAGAATTGGAAGTGTAAGATAACAATTAGAACTGGTATTTATTTTTGTACACATTTATGTCACATATATCCATTTTATTGGTACAATCCCACATTTTGTTCCAATTATTGAGACATAATAAATTTCTAAATGTGACTAAAATCGGTGAATAATCTCCTTATTCTATCACATTTCCATGTTGGTGTCAATTTTAAATATTGTTTATCATTATTATATGACTTCGTACTATGAGTCCAAATTTTATATGTTTAATCATAATAATATCAATTTTCTTCATTTTGTTCTCTTACACATTAAACCCATGGTGTTCATATCAAAATCCATGATTACATAATATTTTTTCCATAGTATTCAGTTATAATGTAATTGAAAATATTAATTTCTATTTTTTGGACATTAATTTACAAATTTTTTAAATTTTACACATGGAAAAACCTTGAGAAACACGAGCAGTAGACTATAAATCCCATGACATGTAAAGTATGGTTGGTTATGATTGACATGTTATTCTTAACTCAACTCCAACTTGTAAATTCTAATAACCACTATGTTCATATATATTTTATCTTCTATTTTAACTCTATATTATATAATTTGTTATAAATTAGATAATATACTATGAATCATCAATAGTTTTTTATGATTTAATGCCCACATTTTCCCTATGGTTTCTTTTATGGATTTATCAAATTTCTTTTTATATTGCTCTTCATTATATCTAGTTTATTAATTTCAATATTTTTCATGCAATTTTAACATTAGTTGATTTAGGAATGTTTTATGGTACAATGTTGATATTATATCAAATTATAAATTTCATTTGAAGATTTAAATTTTTTTTCAAATGGAGTATAAAATAATAATTCCCTTCATATAATTTAATGAATTATTTTCTATTCACACAAATAATTTTTTTACAATCAATCTCCCATTCAAGAAAATGGGTAGATAAAGACATAATACTATATTGTTGATTTATTATTTTTCTCACAAACAATTATTATAAAACATTTATATTTTTTCCAACATATCTCCCTATAGTGTTTTCAGAGCACTTTCCCTAAATAAATAAAAACATATAAAAGGTACATAATATTTTTTTACAATCATGTATTTAAATATTTACATTAATGGTTATAGAATGTTATGTTTTTTCTTTCTTAGAAACATAAGCATAAATTTCCTAATTCCAATGGTGTAATGTGTTGTACTGAATCATATTCATTAATAAATGTAAATATTTACCTTATTGGTAAATATATCATTTAAAACATTAATAATTATATATTTAAATTATTAAAATATTTATGTCTTATTCATATACAAAAAAATCAGTATTTATATAAAAAGAGACTCATTTCATAAGAATTTTATCATAACTAAAAAATATGTTGTTTTCATTATTACTTTTTTTCCTATAAATGGTCTATTTGAATACCCAATTATGAAACATATCAATAATTAATTGGTATATTTTTTATAAAAAATCAATGACCATATTCATGGTGTTTCGACTTAAAATTTATTTTTTTCTTATAAATTAAATTTATAAGGATTCTAAAAGTGTAAATGGGTAAATTCCTTTAATACAGGGGTTATTACATCATATTTCACATCTTTTATTATATAATATTAAGAATAATTTAGTATATTTGTTTAATTTTCCACATCATTCCATGAATTTAATTTACATTTATTTTATTAAAAATAATTTTTTTACATACTAATTTCATTATTTTAAACCACACGTATGCTATTTTTGTAGATATTTTCTCTATAACAGATTGTTTTGGCATGTTTCTATATGGTTTCAATTAGTATATTTTATCAGTCAATATCAAATAGAAATAAAAAATCATTACGAAATTTTAGTCCAATATTTGATGATATGGTAACCAAAGTGAATGTTTATAAGTTAAATGAAAAATATTTATAATATCCATGAGTAATATTGATTAGAAAGTGCATGATGTAGCTAAATAAGTGTATTTCATTGATTTTACAACATAGTTAGAGTATTTCATATACTCGAATGATACTATGAAATTATTATGATAATGAAACCTTTCCCAAGTTCTTAATGCGACATCAAATAGAATGTATACTATCACATTTTAATATAATAATACAATAATGACGGCTCTAGCGAATGTGTAATTATTTAAAGAGTTAATCATTGATGATTTTTTCCATATTCTTTAGGAATTTAATCATTCATGATTGTTTCCCTCCTCAGTGGTAGTGTTTCACCCCCATTTTTTCTTCTTCTTCCTTCCTCCTTTATGTTCTTCTTCTTCACTCCAGTGTTCTCCTTCTTCCCATAGGCTATGGGTCTCTTCTCTGGTGCTCTCTTTCATGGGTATTCTTCGAATACTCTTTCAGACATCCCTTTGACGGTTGTGTGTTAGGGAAACCCTTGGTATCCAAACCATTCTATGACCTCAACATCCTCTACGCCTCTCCAAGTCGATGTTAGAGTGCTGGGATCAAGGAGGCTTTGGGTTAAGTTGTTTTGGGGTAGATTTGTTTTCTGGCGCTACCATGGTTGGATGTTTCTAGAAGATTATGGCTCTACATTTCATAGTTATAGTAATCGTCCAGAGCCCATAGTCATTCGGATCCCGGCTCTGACCTCGCGTTACCCTATGTCTCTACATGTCGGACCTGGTGCAGAGGTAACCATGTGGTTTTGGGATGTGGTGTTCGGTGGTTATTGGTCTTTCAAGTGAGCCTTGATTCGGTTCGGTCCTATTGAAAATGGTTACTGCGTTGTTAGATCTATTTGGTGTTTCTTCTTCAAAAGTATCAGTGAAGGTTTTGTGGGATTTCATACATGCGATCAGTCCATTTGATACTCATTTGAGGATGACGGCTATTTTCATCTATGGATTTGGTGTTTATCATTATGGTGTGGTAACAGTTCTCTGTGTCAATAGTTGACATAGGTGAAGCGACAACGGTGAAAATGTTTTTGTAATGGAAGCGGTGTTGGGTTGTTCTCTAGCGGGATAATCATCACTGTGGTGGTGACATCAGGGCGGGGGCATGAAAGGTATCCCACAACTCGAGACTATGAGACCCGAGGATGGGATTTGTAGATGTTCTACATTTTGGATTTTGTACTGGGTTTAGTGGTTTTATTATCTTGTGTCCTGGGATGGGTGATTTGGGTTTAGTGGGTTTTTCGTTATTGGTTTTTGAATTTTGTATTTCTATGGAGGTTTGGATTGAACCCAGTTGGATGTTTCATGTGAGGTTCCCACATAATCCATAAAGTGGTTTTTGAAAATACAAAAAAAGGATTTGGTCCTAAATGAAATTAATCACAATATCATTTGTAGAACTAGTATTGGAAGTGATTTTCTCAATTCTAGGTAATGAAATGCAATATTTTTACATTTATGTATAATAAAATTGAAACAATATAGTAGTATATATTGTTATTGATTTTTTAGAAATGGTAAAGATCACATTTTTGAAAACTAATTACATGTTCTAAAAAATTCTCCCAATATGAACTTTTTTTATGGCTGATTAATATGATTTCTTAATAAAATAATATATATATTATTTCACAAAATTCTTAGACTTGATCTAGGAGAACATCATTGAAGATATGTTAGGATGCGATGTTAAAAAATAGTTTCAAAAATCTTTAGTTTCTAAAATTTTTAAGTGAAAACACTACTTTTAGCAGTCAAAATGGCATCTATAACTATGTATGGTCCATTAACATTGATTTTTGTAGACTTGGTCCTCTTTAAAAGAGGCATATATAAATACGAGTATGATTTGGTATGATAAAAAAAAATCTAAATGGTCTATTCTATTAGGATTAGGTCTAGACCACATCCCTTATATTTATTGTTTTGGGAAATAATAGAGTATATATCAAAAATATTATTTCCCAATTATTTCTTTAAATAATAATATATCATGTTCTTAAAAAGAACATATTACATGTAATATTATGTTTCAAAAATACATTGATATAATTTAAAATCATTTATTTATATATATGAATATGGTTTATTTTTAACTATATTCCAATTTCTATGTAGTATTGTTTTATTATAAATTAATACTTGTTTTTTGACATGTTTTATTAATTTTCTTATTAATAAAAATTAATCCACCATAAAAAAATAAATATTATTTCTCTGATGTGAGAAATAGAAAAATAAAAATTACATTGCTGAGTATTCTTGACTGTCATGCACACAATTATAAGACTAGGGCCTATAAAATTGAAACAGAGAAATGATTTATTCAATATCAATTTAGGGAAAAAATATTTATTATCCAATTTGATTCACAATTTTTAACTGAATCATGAAATTCTATTTAGTTAGATTTTTTTATAAAAAATATATTTTTCTTTTAGGTTGTTTAAAAGAATTACAAAATAATTCATAAATTAAAAATAAAATAAATAATAAAAACTATATATATATATATTAATATAAATATTCATATCCAATTATATATTTCATTTTCATGCACATATTACAATAGTTTATTATTTTGGGTCATATATGTCCTAAATATCTATATAAATCTCATTAAAAATTAATAAAAAATAATAAAAAACATCATAATATTCCATTAAATTATTTTCTTAACTGTTCATTATATTAGTTAGTTCTCTCAAATTCTTAAATCATCCAAAATCCTTAGCATAAAATATATTAATGGAAGTTTAATATAAGACAATCACTATTTTTTCAAACAAACAAGTAATTAAAATAAATCGAATCCAAATCCATAGATAAGAAAAGTGATTCATTTGTAAAAAAAATATTTTATACGATCATCTATATTTGATGTAAAATAAAATTTTCAAAAAATATAATATGAAACAAATATTCAAATCATGAAAACACTATTAGGTGATGAACATATAATATTACACATCCATGATGGTGTTGGGGAATTGGGTGGGGAAAAAATAAATGATGTTGAATTAAAATAATTTTATGCATATTTCCCATTTTGGTTTTCATCTTATCCCTATTTAATCTATAATATTTTGAACTCACAAATATTATTTTTATGTGTGAGAACAATCAAGGTATCATTGTAATAATTATCACTTCATTTAATTTAACTGTTGAATAAAATTACAATGATTCCACAAGATAGTAAGAGGTGGTGTGGATTAATAATTATAATCGAATTGATGGATGAAAACCACATTAATTTCTTCCACTATATTCCATTTCTTATTACTTGACTAAATTCCATGACTTTATTGATGAAAAATTCTCTATTATATCAATAGGGTTAGAAAAAAGTTATTGTTTACTCCACATTAGATTATTTTTGAACTTCAATATTTATTTGTGAATTGGGAATTGAAATTAGATTGTGGTGGGGTTCCTCATCCAGCATACTAGGAGATTTATGTGATGGGAATGAAGATTGAGAAAAGGTAGAATCCTTCAAGTTAAACGGTTCCAACAATGTTAATCTCGTTCCATTCATTGTTACATGACTGATACCATGAATGTTGACTATGACGGGATCCTATCAGACAAAACATGGGGTTTATTTTTTTGGATGATTTAATTTCTTCTATGATAATATGAGAACTATGTTTTTTGGAAAACACCACATGATAGGGAACCACCAATGCTATGATGCGGGATATGAGGATGTCTATGACCACATTTGGGTTTGTTTTAGTTCATTATATTTGGATTTCTATTGTATAGTAGGACAACCTCCCTAAAAAACATGGAATAAAGATAGTTACTATATTAAATGGTGGACATAGTCAATAAAATCTAGAGATATTATGAGAATATAATTATACAAAAGCACATTTTGGGGTTTTGGTTTTTAATGGTTGGATTTTTGATGAATGTACCCCAACAATAATGGTGGAGGAATTGGAGAGTTCTAGAATATTGGAAATGATTAGTGGATGTGGAAGGTTTAGATCATGTGGATTAGGAATCAAAAACTAAAACCCTATGATCGATAGACTCAATCAGTTCATAAAATAATGACATTCCTCAAAACTTATAAATGATTTACATAATCATTTTTTTTATATTGATGTATTTTATTTTTTTCATTGTTTAATAAATATTCATTTACATTATTTGACCATCATGTTGGAGGGAAATATTACTATTATGTGGATTTTTGTATCTTTCATTGAGGGATACTTTTGTTTTATGTGTGCTTTAAAATTGAAATTTTCTACAACCTTATGTGAAAGGTATATTTTTTAAAATTATTTAATATTTTAAGGAAATTATTTAGTTTAAATTGGTATTAATAGACAACATTTATTTTTTTGATACATAAATAATAAATATAAAAATGGAAAGAAAAATATTATATAACATAATTATTCTCTCTAATCATTACTAAAACAATTATTTGATTTTAATTAATAATGATACTGATTGTGTTGGGAAAATATTATCTCAGACCCACTCATGGTCCTGACTCTCAGGTTCACAACTAGGATGAAAACGAATGGAATTTTTTTGATATAGTGTAAGATTATGTATTGCATCTATTCAAAATTTTGAAAATACATGATTATATTATTAATATATATCCAATCCAATATTTCACCCCATTTTAGTGCACAAAAAATTATTATATGCGTATATGAATGATAGATAAAAATATTGAAATAATTAATGTATAATAATGAATAATGAATATTTGTTACAATATAATTTACATATTGTTCCTATATATTATTATGAATATTGACCTTTTAGAAATATTTATATAATTAAATATTATAAAATTTATAATAATAATTATATAAACATAAATTTAATTCTAAAATTGGTTATTTATGTTTTGTGTAAACGTGTATACATGTAATTTATAGTTAAAATTTTTAGTGAAAATTATCATAAAAAAATATCTATAATAATTTCATTATAAAATATATTTTCCTCTGTTATTTTTAAATAACAATTATTCAATACATTAAAAGTTTCATTAAATGATTAAATTTTATAATTCTCTCCATGGGTTGAGATCTTCATCATTGGGATTCATATGGTTTGCTAATTGGATGGCGTTTCTATCCGGGGTTGGTGATTTTCTGATGTACTTGTATACTTTGTATGAAGTGCTCAAACATCATTTTTTCTTTTTTTAAATAGTTTCTCAAATTGAGGATCATATTAATGGTGTCAAATGTGATAAACCACTAGAAAATCGTATCAGTAGTTGATAATGAGTGGGTGAAGGTCGTTGTTATGATGATTGATGATGCATTTCATATACATTGAATGTCACTCCTGATAGTATGAAAAGTTATACTCAATTTTCCCATCAATATAGGTACTCTATAAAGGGCTAATATATTATTTGTTTTCAAAGGAGGGTGTATCCATAAAAGAACATGGACCAAGATATATGATCATTGGATTCCTTAATGACAAAGATAAATACATGGTTCTCAAGAGAATATAGTGGACCATTGATAACCAACTCATTCAAATAAAGGATATAAATGAAAAACAATGTATTGAAAATACAATTCAATCCAAAACACCTTTTTGGATATGCGTTAAGGAAATTCTGTATGGAAATATAATCGAGTGAGTTATGTTTGAATTTTGTTGCCACATTAGGGAATTTATAAAATGGTATCAATCGAATCCTATTATTTATGGACTAGCTATGCAGATAAAGGTATTGGATGATATTTTAAATCTAATTATGAGTGTATTATATTAGATGATATAGGATGTAAACACATTATATACTTTGAATTTGAAAAGTTTCAAATCATCTTGGTTTTTCTAGGTGTCTGGGTCAAAAATTGAATGTTTTTGTTTCAATGAAGGATGATGGATAAAGAAACATATTCATGATATATATAGTCATGATATACCTGAATATATTTTCATTTATTCCTTCATATCAGAACCAAAAAAACTATATAGATCTAGAGTGAATTCAGAAAGACTTATTTAATCAATACTAGAAAAATCTAAATAATTTCATGAAACTCGAAGTTTTTCATTTTCTAAAAATATTAAAAATTACCAATTAGTGGAATAATGGATGTACCAAACAAATATTGATTGTTTTACAGTCCCCTATATTATTCGTGAGGGATAGGGTGAATTTCTAATAGAGTGGTCCACCCCAAACTTTATTCCAAAATATGTGGAGGTAACAATGAAACCATCATCTAACAAAAATAAAATATGCTCATATCATTCAAATTTGGATAGTCCCTTGTTACTTCTAGGACCCTTGTATCGAATATTTTAGGGGTTATGTTCAATATTTTCAACAATAGTCAATCCTAATATAGCGGTTGGGGAAAATAAAATTTAGTTAGAAGAATGAAAATTCATTGATCATGGGAGAAACCCATCGACTTTAATAGAGCATGCATGTACCACTTATTAATGAGTGATATTCTAATTAGATAAAAGTTAATGTTGGTTAACATTCCTTTAATGATCTGTGGAGTAAACTAGTATGAGAACACCTATAAAATCCCAATGAAATGTCTATATTCGATCTTTCATGGGCTTGGAAAGCCATTATGAATTTAAATTCTTTAGCATAATTTCACACAAAGTGGTTTTGATTGTGTCTTTCTATTGAGAAACATATTATAAAAAATTACATGGATGGCTTTGAAAAAAAATATGGTTTCATTTTCAATTTCCCAGATTCCCGAAAAGACCTCAAATGTGGGATTAGCCTCATTTGGAGTTAGGAAGTGAATTTTTGGTTTAAATCATAAACTTAAATTCACATGTGTGAAGTCATCTATACACCATATATAATGGAATGTGATTTTATGGTATTTTATTTTCAGGATCCCAAGGATTATTTTTACTCATAGATGTTTCTTAATACCCTCTAGAAGAACTCCTATTTCCAACACCTAATTTGGGGGAATTTTAATGGAATTTCTCTAGAATGAGAAACATTTAGGGGAATAATGTCCTTATAAATCATTTTTGAACTTATAGAGAAATCTATATAGCCTAAGTTGTAGATTTATGAGCATGGAATTAGTAAATATTTAATTAATATACATTATGATACTAAATATTCCTTTTATCTATATAAAAATATAATATTCCATGGTCGGTCCAAACACATTGTTATTAAACATCATTTTATTGGAGATGATATTGAAAGTGGAGTAGTGTGTGTCATTAAGATTCACATAGATGAAAATACAGCTAAATGTTTAACTAATATTGTAACATTATCCATGTTAAATCAATTCATTGTTATCTTGAACTTTATATTTATTTAATATCATTTAGGTGAAAGAACATCTCTAGTATTCAACAAAAATGGATGGGATTTGTTATTTTGGGTATTCATTATTTTCATATTAAAAATTGAATTTATTCAATTTAAATAATTCCCCTATTTTGTTTTATTTATATCATTATTTCTTTATTAAGTAATGTTCCTAATATTATAACATGACTTGATATTTTGATAAGTAAAACCAATGGGGTTGTATAGCCGCTCTCTCACAACTTTCATGGCTCCCGGTTGCCACTATGGAAAAACATTTTTTATATGGACTTCGATTTTGGTAACATACCATCCAATCCTTACATTACAACTATTTATAAATTTTAAAATGTCACAGGGGATTCAGTTCCATGAATGGTTTGTGGCTCTCTCTCCATGGATGGACTAATTTTTATATATGTGTTTTTTATTTTTTTCAAAATGGGATAGGGTTGGGGGTATTTATAAAAAAGGGATGAAGGTTGTGTGAACCCCGTTCACAGATATTTCCTCAGATAGTGAAACTCGAATTGGGTTCATGCATCTTAGGCACGAAAAAGATGCATTTACCCCATTGACACATCCTTAGAAGATGAGATGAAGGATGCGTGAACCCCGTTCATGAATCTCTCTATACTGAAAAACCATGAACGAGGTTTACAGATATTTAATACGATGCAAGATTCATGAAAACCATTCAGACATCCTTCATAGATGGGATGAAGGATGCATGAATCCTGTTCACAAATCACACTCACTTAAATCTATAAAAGGTGACACTCCCTACATAATTCATTCATCTTCTTTGGATTTTTCTATGAAGCCCTGAATAATTTCACTGTTAACAAATATTAGCTTCTTTTCAGAAGGTATTTTTTCGATTTAAAATTTTAATTGATTAATTTTGTTTATTTATTTCATTTGTATCGTTTATTTATTTGATTTCTAATATATAGAATGTAGTGTTTGTCTGTATGGTTTATTTTTTTTATGTATTGATGTGTAAATTACTGTGTTTTATATAATTTAATTTTTTAATGGTCTGTATGTTGTATGAATTCATATTTAATGTTTAGTAAAATGAATTATGTTATGTCTAAAATTTTGTCTGAATTCAAATTAACATCATATGAAAATTAATTATGTTATAAAATAAGTAATTTTTTATGTAATATTAATTTAAATAATAATATTTTATACATTATTTGTAATTTTTTTGTATAATATATTAGTTATATTTTCATTATATTTAAGTTTATTAAAATATATATAGAAAAAACTTTTTGTTAAGGATATACAAATAGTTTTGTTTAAGTAATTATTTGAAAATATAATAAGTGTAAATAATTATTATTTTAGGTAATAAATTATAAAGTAATATTAATTTAAATTATAATATTTTATACATTAGTTATATAATTTAGTTATATTAAGTATAATGTGTAAATTTATAAATTAATATATATAAAATTTATTTTATTAATTATAAATAGTTTTTATGTAAATGTAAATTATATTCATTATAGTTAAATTTTTTTAATGTTATTAATATATATATACCAATTGAAAAGTTATATTTTTGTAAACATGGTGTAGATATTAAAAATATATTTCAACTAGTAATAGAAAAAGTTATTTAATATGTACAATATAATAAGTATACCGTAAACATGGTAACTTGTGAGATGACTGATCTCAATATGTCTGACTAATGCATAACTAAAATTGGATGTATTGTTTTGTGAATTATATTATTTAATTTCTAATAATTGAATTTATTTTTTGGCATAGATGACCTACGATTCAACTCTGTCTATGTATATATGGACATTTGGGTCACACATAAAAAATGTTACGTATTTCATACCCCTATACCCCTCACAAGTATGTGAGTAAAATTTTAATTTAAACACAATCAACAAGAGGCATACCTAAAGAGGCATCCCCGAAGAGGCTTCCCTGATGAGGTGTCCCCGAAGAGTTGTCCCTGAAGTGGTGTCCCTGAAGAGACTTTTGAGAACTAGTGTTTGACACTAGGAATTGTTTTTTGAAAGGAGATCGGCAGTTGGTAAAATATTTGATAATAGAGACTCTAGGAGTCTACCCATAGGTTTTTGTTAGAATATCAACTAATGATAAACTAATCATAAGTCTCAAGATATTGTCCGGATGATTTATTCATAAGTAATTAAATATATAATGTTATCAGAAAATTTATTTCATAATATTACCACCATAACGGTACCCCTATACTGATAAATCAATACATTAAAAAAGTCTCAAAATAAATTCAATTATTCAAAAAAAAATTAAATACTGTAAAATTTTTATATTGTACATAATATTTCATTTAATACTATATTATATCTAATAATTTGTGTGCAAATATGTTAAAATTTTGAGGCCATTTTTATTGAGTAGGGATTTATATATAGTGTTCCACCTGTCAGAGTAGTAAATATTCATGGTTTAATGACATTAGATGTAGTTTTCAATAAGATTCGTAATTTTTTAAAATCGTGGGTCGAGTAGTCCATTGATTCAATAACATATCAGTATCTAGAAAATCAAGAATTTTTCCAAAACACTTATCACCTTCAAGTCGATGATGATGCTTGGATGTATGCATCTTTCTTATTTAGACAGTAGTGTGATAATGGTTTGATATAGTTATATGTGGTGATTTTTGATATACATGTGGGAAAACCGACTACTACTTAACTGGGTTTTGTGAGCTGTGTAGAAGATGGTCCTTCACCACAGTTTTCTTCATTTCCTCCTTCTCATATGAGTCCTATGATAGAAGTATATTATGAAGAAGTTGATAAATTTTTTTAATGAAATGAAGATGAAATACCTTTGTCTAATAATATAATTAATGAAATTTCATCGGTGGAAGATGAATATGGGGATCCATTAGGGGATGATTTGGGAGAGGTTTGATGTGGGGAATAAACATTCTGAAGTTCCTTTGAGAGACAAGCATTCATGACATCAACTAGTTCGTGGTAATCATCCTTTTGTATTGAGTTCCATAATACGATAAATGTATCAAGAATAACATTTTGATTGGGAAGTAATTACCAATATCTTCTAGATTCCCTAGAAATATAGGGAATAGGTCTTCGTCAAATGATAAGGCCATCTATGTGGGGAAGGAGTTTGAAAGTAACTTAGATGTGAGAAAAGTGACTAAAAAATACCAAAGTGAGCGTCATCTCACATTTCTGGTTGTTGATTCAAAGGAGGAAAAAAATCTCATTCGTTGTAAAAAATATAGGACAAAATGAAAATTTTGATTAAGGGAAATATTTGATAAATTGTTTTCATGTTGGAGGAAAACCAAATTAGTAGGGCACAGACTTGTGTGAATCTAAGGATGAAATATGATCACTTTTCCCTTGACTCATAGATTATATCAAATATTATTTTTGGAATGATATGAATGTGTCAGGATGTTCTCGTTTCCATTTTTCTGAAATGAATTCAATAGTTGTCTAACTAGATGATATAATACGACAAAGGACAGAACGAAAAGTAGGAGGCAATTTATAAAGTGTATGGTGATGGGATGAATCTTATGTAGTTTTTAAAAGTGATGTTCAATATTGTTTTTTGGGAATTCATGAAATACATCACCACCTATCTTTATTGTAAAAAATTTATTCATGTTGATGGAACGTTCTATTATGGAAAGTATACAAGTGTTATACTCATTACAGTCACACAATATAGTAATTTTAATCCTCTTCCACTAGATTTTGATATTGTTCAAATTGAGAATTTTGAATGATGGAGTTGGTTTTTGGCATGTATAAACATTCATGTCACAAAAAACTCAGGCAATTGTCTAATATATGATTTCCATCGAGTGATTATAGAGGATGTGTCTAGTGATGGGGTTTCCTTGACTGAGTCAAATGATTATCATCAATATTTCATTAGGCACATTGCATGTAATTTGAATAGGAATATCATTTATAGGGACATAAAGAAGGTGGTCCCCAAATTTATTATGTTTTTCAAAACATTAATTTAAAAAAATTGATATCCAATTTAAAAAACTATTCTCTTATGGTATCAGAATATTCGATCTAACAAAAGTGGTTTGATTGATGACTTGAATAAATTCAAAATACTAATGAGGATGTGTATGAATATATGATGCAAATTTCAGAGGATCAATAGACATTAGCATAATATGGTGGAAGAATATATGTCCATATGAACATGAATATAGTGGACTTCATAAATGGTGTCCTCAAGGGTGTGAAAAAACATCCAATCATAGGTTTAGTGCAAAGGAAATGCTATATATTTGATCACTACATTATTGAGTTTTCCCAAAATACATATCAGATGAAGGAAAATTGAATGCATTTTAATCAGAATGTCCTATGTGATATTGATTATATACTGAATGAGGATTCAATATGTTTTGTTCGAGCCTTTGACTGGGAATGATGAGATTACATGTAAGATAGTTTTAAGATCGGGATACATGCACTAGTGGTTGAGTATTTGTGGTGATGTAATATAACATGTATTTTGATTGTAAAAAATTTCAATAATTGAGATATCCATGTGAACATGTTATAATATATTTTGATTTGGTAAATATATCATGGGAGATATATATAGACCTTTTTTATCACATGAACTATTTTTTAACTATTATAGTGTAGCTTGGATGCCTGTTGGCGACTTTCATTCTATCTCATTGCCTGCTGATCAACCGACCATCATCCCTAATATTTCAATATTTTATAATTTGGTTTTGTTTTCTATTATTAATTTTTCAATGTATATCATTTTTTAATTATTGGATTTATACTACTAGGTTGTGTCCCTGTGGAAGGCCAATGTCAAATGGAATCAGAAATGAGATGGATTGGCCTCAACAACGTGGAGGGAGAATACGATGCATTATTTTTCAAGCAGAAGGACACACTCGTAAATTTGTCCCCAAGTTGTAATACATAGATCCACATACCATCATTCAAGATCAAGTCTATGTACTATATCATGAATATTTAAATTTTTTAATTTGGATTTTTCAGTATTGATTATTTTAATTTCAAAAATGCTTTATTTCTTACATGTTCAAATTTTGGATTGCCTCATTTCTGTATTATATAATAATGAATTTTTTGATACTAAACAAATTAAAGAAATAAAAAAAGAATGAAAATGAATATACCAATCTTCCTTATGTAATAAAGACACTAATCCACATTGAATAAATCAATAATAAAATGAAAATATTTCCACGATCATTTAGTTTTTATTTTTGTATATTATTATAGATAAAAATTTATATTTTTTGTTGAATTCACAATAAAAATGTAATGATGATATAATATATTAGGATTAATGTTTTTACATTGCTGAAATCCTAGGATGTTAATGTATCAGGGCTGATTTTAGAGGGATGTCATGTGCCTCTGTTGAGTATGGGAAGATCTCACCATTTCAATCATACCACATATCCTCCCACTATCATCCATCATCTTCATCGCACTGGATTCTATGGCATAACGATGTGTGACTTCTACTTTCTTGATCATCAGCACATTGTAGCACTAATAGATATATGGAGGATAAATTCACATAAATTCCATTTTATAGGGGTGGATATTACTATTACCTTACATGATGTGGCTATTATGTTGGGCCTCCACATCGATGGTGTGGCTCTAATAGGCTGAGTTGGAGATGATATTCCCAAGCTTGTTCATAGACCACTGGGAATAGAGGTCCCCAATGATTGAAGGACTGTCATCAGTGGTAGATTATGAATTAGTTTGATAAACCATCACATCACACATTTAGAAGAGGATTCTGATGAGATCACTATGCTATGATTTTCATGATCATACATTACGAGGATGATCGGGGGAACAATTTTTTAATCACACCACTACTTTTGTACGTCTAATGTATTTACCTTTTCAGAGGATTTTAAAGAGGTAGTCTAGTATAGCTGGGGGTATGGTTTTCTAGAAAATACATACGGGGCACATTTCAGTGCATGTCTCATCGATATGATGTAGATCATGGGATTCATTTTCTCTATACATATGTGGTTTCAGGGGAATGTCCCTTTTTTATCTCCACACGATCATGCTACATTTCTACAAGATATTGTAGAAGTGGCTCCACATAGAATTTGGTATGATATTCCTTCCTTCTAATATCAAACATAATTTTATACGTTTATATTATGAAAAGTAAATATAAAAATATTACCTACCGGTGGAGTCAGGAACATCTACATTCATATTTCTCGAGACATGAAATACATGCCTATAGACTTATGTTGAACATCATTGAACCACATGATGTAAGTGATTATTATTTATATTTTTGAATATTTATTCATTATTATATATCTATTCATTTATTAATGGATTATTCATTTTTTCATTTCAGATTACATGGATTCCATATAAAAATGTTATCACCCAGAGACTTCCACCATACTATATGATGATGCTTACTACCGACACCTACATGGATCCATTGATTAATTTTGATATAGTCAAGTGGCATCAAATAGATAGATTTTGGATTCTTTTAGCCTATTCCTGAAATGACCAGTCAGTTAGATCCACTACATTCCATGAATTTGATAGGGAAGATATATTTTTGGGGGAGATACCATGCCAGAAATATTGATTTATTGGACAGATGACTAGAGTTTTAGTTCTGAGGGGACATGATATTATGTTTTATTTTGGTTGATAAGATGGATTACGCCACCTGGTAAACATGTCCCCAGTTATATTTCTAACATGACATGTACGAGATTTTCATCAGTTGGTATACATTGTTCCTTTTACATTTTAGAATATTTATTTCATAATATATAATAATAGAATTTGTTTTTATATCATTCTCATATCAGTCATCTACTTCAAATTAATTATGTAGTAGAGAGAGCCTCCATTGACATGACATATTTTCACAACCTTATGACATAGTTTCTTCCTTCAATCGATGAAATTTATCATTGAATTTTATTTGATCCATGAAAAGATTATGATGATACAGATCCGGATAAGCCTTATATAGATGTACCAAATGGTGATGAACTAGTTATGGTTGATGCTTTTACACAAGAGGAGGATGTTTAGCTTGATCAGTCAGAGGCAGATGTTCCATAAGAGGAGTGTGTTTAACATGATCATTCAAATTCCCTTCCATCTTCTCAGGTTAAGCCACATGTAGATACAGACATCGACTAGGATGAGAAGGAAGCTTTATTACAAACATCTGCATAAAATCATCAATTTTCTTCCCATGTTTATGAGATTTCCATCCAACTTCCACTATCCATAAATGCAGGACAAGGTATAGACGGTGAGACTATAAATTCGGAACCTGTCATACTGGAGGATACAGCAGTGGATTCCGATGGAGATGTGTAGTGTATGCCATAGCACTGACATAGGCATCCACAATACAGACACATTTACTACAAATCTAGATATAAAATAGAGGAGCATACATGCTAATGGAATAGAGCATGATTATTTTTAAATAATGATACATTTTTTACGTGCCTTACTAATATCATTTATAGAGTTATACTTTTTTTATAAGTGTCTTACCGTTATCATTTTATATAAAAAAATAATATTATAAATTTTATATTCAGGTTATTACGTAGTATTATTATTTATATATGAATAATAAATAATATGATTAAACTCATTAATAAATATTAATATACTGGATAAAAATATATGTGAACACTAATAAATCATGAATCATATTATTGAACTCAACTATTTAAATCCCAAAATCATGGACCATTATTATTTGTCTAAAAAATTAAATTTTATAAAGAATAATTTTAATGAATAATAGATATTTGTTAAGAGTATATGATTATTATTGAAGATCCTAAAAACCACAATATGAGATGTAGGTAATTAGAAGTTATTTTGGCTGGTTTTGAGAAGATACATATTCAGACTTTATAATAGGTAACAGTTTCTACTACTACACAATCCTCATTAGAGGATTTAATTGCTAAAATACATCCATCATGTGATAAAAATAAGGACATTATGATAAATATTGATTTCATATTCTTACAGAATAAGTGAAAATCATTAAGAGGGTTAAGATTCCACCATATTTGAAGGATAATACAAAAACAAATCCACAAAAATCAGAATGTAATGTGAAGAGATACCAGCTACACAATATAAATTATAACATATGTTCAGATATTCAATTAGAAATAATGGAAGAAGTAGTCCATATTCATTGAGTAAAAACCACAAACATCCTAATCACATTAAGTAGTAAGGATGTTCCACCCTATTTTCATAATCCCTTTTTAATATATCTATTCTTATAATGTAAGGGATAAGGTTATCATTGATGCATTTTAAGAATGTGTCAGCATACCAATGGAAATAACTATAAATAAGATATAATCATGGTTTGATCATAATATTTGGTATCCAAATAATAATCATTGAATATGACCATTCATAGTGAAGTTATATAGGTTTTCAAAATTGATGTTTATGTGTTTTTCCATTGAGGGGGCGGTAAATGAAAAAAATATGAAATTATATCATGAATTAATATATCAATTAGAATAAGACCTAATTTATATATAATTTTTTAGATGATCATGTTATCGATTGAGGAAAGTTATTCAAAATAAATCTTCCTTTATTAACCAAAAAATAAACTGAATAAAATCTGGTAGTAATTTTATTAATCAATGACATAATAAATGTTCTAGTATGGATGTGCACAAACACCATTTATCCTTATTATTATAGTTTAATGTTTTCAATCTATCTGCTAAAGTGTGTTCATGGGTATTATGATGATTTTTCTAATAAAACTATCATATCCCATTTAATATCTAATTGTTGATATAAAATTGGATTACCCTTGATGATAAGTGTCTGAGTTCTCATTTCATATGGTATCATGATAATCTTTAAGAGGAAAGAATTATTTCATAAATAAAATCTAATTAATTTCTAGATAGAGTATGACTCACACAGACTTAGTTTGAAAAAATAAATGACAGCTTATTATGTATGAATAGATACTGGTGATCGAGAAGTTCACTAAGAATTCGACTAGTTGATCAAAATTACCATGAAAACTATTATTAATATTTTTTACTATTGAACTAATATATTTTAATATTTATTCATATTTTTTGATATTTTATACACATTGATGCATTTTAATTATAAATTTACTTATAATTAATTGGAATTTACAAATATTGATGTTTTTTTAATTAAAAATTTTGGAGGAAGTGTGAATATTTAGTAAAAATTATTTTATAGATATCAATTATTCATAAATTTTTAATAATAATTTTTTACATTAACTAATATTTAGTTACTATTTATTAATAATTAATAAATATTCATTTATATTAATTATTATTTAATTAATATTAATATTCATAATAATAGGGTTTCACCCTCAACTTGATAAAAAAATATTAAAAAATTATCAATATTTATTTAATATTTACTATTATTATTGATATTTATTAATATTTTTTATTTTTTTTTTATTTTCAATTAATTTTTATTATTTTCTTATTAATATTTATAAATATCAAAAAATATTTTGTTCATATTTATTACTATTTCATTTATATTATGGATTATTTAATTAATATTTATTAATATTTTTTGATATCTTCATGATTTTTAATTAGTATTTATATATATTTAATAGTTATTGATGTATTTTTTTATTTAAAATTTCTGTAGGATGCTTGAACAGGGTTCACACATCCTTTATAAACTTTATACCATATGCGTGTACCCTATTCCTATTACATCATGATGAAAGATGCGTGAACGAATTTAACACATTTCATGTCCCATTTTTAAAAGTTATATCAACCATATCCCATTTGATAAAAATATAAACCCCGTATTTTAAAATTTTCCCCATGGATGTGTTGTTATTTATTTCAGGTTATAGAGGAACGATCTGGGAATCCTTTTGCATTGGGTCACTATGTCGAACATTTTGGCTCTCATCATTGACCAGGTGGAGCTTCTATTCTAGATTCTTTGGAGGAATCTTCTTCCTATTCAATGTTTCTGCCCTATTTCATTTTCTGATGAATCAGATATAGGAGCTTCATGATAACGACTTTCATGATGATTAGGATCTGCTTCAATACAAATACATGGATATGTGATGAGGATCCACTTCACTGATTCTACAGTCTGTTAAATGATTTTATTTGTATCCTATAATTTAGGTTCAATTTTCCATTGATAATTAATAATACCAGTGTGTGTGTGGATTATGTTCTTGTCCTGAAGAAAGACCCAGCTAGATAAAAATGTGAAAATTATTGTGTTTATGTTCCCTACATTATTTTTCATTCATTGTAGTTCACTGATTTTTTATTCAATAATGTTGTACAATTTTTGTTTAATTTTTTGTGCATTCGGGGTTTATTTTCTATTGTATATATTAATTAGAATCAAATTTTATATTCGTTTTGTAATTGGAAATTTTTATTGGGGTTTTATTCTTCTATTACCCCGCAACATTCAAAATATTCATCTTGATTTTAATTTTTCTAATTTAACTTATATCCACATTGATTATTTTATTTCACTTCTTGGTCCTTAACATGGAAATTAGTAGGAATTTATGGATATCCTTACAGAAATGATAATACCATGACCAAGATCCTCTTGAGTATTTTACATAATTCCATTCCAGGACCTCTACCAGTTGGAGGATATTTTAACATTCTAATATGCTATGAGAAGGAATATATATGTAGTGGATTTGACATGAAAATGAACACCCAAGGACTTGGACATTGTTAATTATTGACATTATTGTATTTTAACACAGATCCGGTTTTTTTAATTTGGTGGGAGAACATTAATTTTCTACATACATGATTTCCTCAATAGATTCGTAGGATTTAGTGATTATAAATCCATTTTCAGTCATCTTTAGTATGTTATTTGTCTATAGTTTCTGTTAATCATAGATCAGTAATAATTTCCATATTTTCTCATGGTGAGAGGGGGATAAATAATTGGGAATTATTACTTGAAGGACTTTTCCTCGAAAACCTCACATGTGTGGAGGTTGTGTAATATTAAAGTGATGGTCAAAAAGTATGATTTACATATAAAACCCAAAATGATGAAACTAATCTCTATATGTGGAGTACTACAATGATTGATGATTTTTATAGCCACATAAATTTAATGAAGAACTCACTAAAAGTAATTTTCTCTATCATGTGAAAGATCTTGTTCCTAGAAATATCTATTTTTTCAGATGGGGATTAATGATTCATTAATGTAAAATGAGAGACAGTCATTCTTAAGAGCAACATAAACCCATATTATGGTGATCAAAATACAACCTTCTCCAACTGAATACATATAAAAAGTGGTGGAAAATAGATTTTTTAACTAGAGGATATAATGATATGAACTTGTAATGTTTCATGAAAAATTAAAAATATCATTCTAATTTCACATTACCAATATTTACATGGACATAAGAATTTAATTTCCCTTTTGGATTAATAATTTCATCTTAACGGTTGTCACTAAAGATAAGAATCATAATTTGGGAAAAAATATCAAATAAGGGAACCATAAGTTCTTTTTAACATATTCATTCTCTTAGGTTTACTAATAGAGATTGTTTTCATTCATTATTTGGAAAACCTTTTTGGAATAATTTTGGAACTAATGTGATTTTTCTAATGAAGGATCATTTTATCAGATGTTCATCCCTTGAATCAAATCTATTCTTTATTGATCATAATTAAAAAAATCTATAACCTCCTGAAAAACATTTAGTTCTATCCAATTATTCTTTTCAATGTTTTTATAATATTTTCTCAATGATATTAGTGACTCAGATGCATGACCTCCTCCCCCATATTGTGACGTAAAATCAACGTTCATTTTTCCTGAGATGATCTCATACTAATAAAGATACTATCACGTATGAATGTTTCCACTCTATGAAGACCCACTGTTATTCTAAAAAATGTATTGTAGTGATTAAACATGAAATGAAGAAAGAATAAATTATGCTTTAATTTTATATTCATGGGAAGAAAAAATTTTATAATTGGGTTTCAGATATATGGATGAAAGTTGTAAAATATTGTGTAACATTGGTGACATTTAGGAAAAATATTCAAGGGATGTTCAGACTACCTTATTTCTTATAGGGAACTGTGGAAAGGGGATATTTAATCTCCATATCTCATTATTATATGAGATGAAATATGTTCTCATGTACATTTAAACTCTGAGTGGAAAGGGGTCATTCATTGAGATGGGTTATGTAACAATAACCACAACATTTTTCATTTCTTTAATAAAAATGATAATATTATTTTCATGCATGTTAACGGTCAAGATTGTTGTTCAATTTTGAAGACTATCATTATTTACTAAAGGGTTTATAGTTAACACCATAATCTTGCAATTTGAAAAATATCTTTTATTAAGGTAGTTTTTTAATCAAAGAATGAGTATGTGAAGTATTTATGGGGATTTTTAGTGGTTAAGAAACACCGATGATTTTTGGTACATCTGAATATTATCATAATATCCCAGGAATAAGTAGTCAATTACATTATTGTTAATGTGGGTTAAATGAATTATTTTTATTCATACAAGATGATTTAAATTTCAAGGAAAGAGATTCTTATTAGGATATTATCCCATGCAGTGTGATAATTTTCCATGTATTTATTCAAATTCCAAAATTTCATTTTTAAGCCACCCCGTTATCTATTGGCTAATTGGGGGGGGGACATGATGGAAAGAATAATTTTCATTTTACTTCATTGGATAAACATTTTTTCCAATGTATTCTATTGGGATTGATAATTATGGTACACATACATGAATTTTCATTTTCAACAAACCAAATTATTAATAATTCATTTGAAATTTGAATTAGATTGAAGAATTTAATAATTATAATTTTATACTATATGAAAAAATTTGACATATTTTGATTATGCAATATGTTTGGAGTTTTATTTATCTTGTGGGAATCTATCTTGTGCTTTGTCCATAGGCCAACTTGTTGGCTCACACCTATTCTTAGTTAGTGATCTATATAGGATTTTTCCAAGCTTTTGATCTTTCAGGCCTTCTTATTTACCAACATTATCCACTTGTCACAGCTAATTGTGGCTCCTATCTATCACACTCTTCCAAAACCTCATCCCACTACCTAGACTAATATTGATAATAATTATTCCTTACATTGTAAAAAAGAATATTCACCCAAAAATGGAAATTATTAATTAACAACAGATATTGAGAGGAGAGTCCCTAGACTTCCTACTCTGTTCAACCAATATGATATGTCATCAAGTGGAATTCATGTTTCAAAGAATCTATTATATTATTATCATTATGCCTATAGAAAATATCTAAAATACAATAAAATAAAACATTTGGTCCTTACCATGGATGAAGAAACATATTCCTTAAGAAGAAATAACAATTGGCCAATCATAAATATATCACCCAATGTGTAATAAATTGGATTTCCTAGTAGTTTGTTTAGAATTTTATTTCGGAAAATCATGAGATCAATCACCGAGTCAGTGTGTCATTCTAATATCTGGAGTACCCGAAATGATCTGTTGAAAAATTTTATTTTTTTAAATAGCGTGTGTGATTAGATTTCCTTAAAAGTAGAATAACTCTTAATAATGTTCCGGAATCAGAAATCTAAGGGCATCATTACATTAATAGTAGTAGGAAAACCTTATACATGAATTAAATTCAGTCAGTGAAAGTCTCCATTGAGAAAACCAGAAAATTTCATAACCTTAAATAAAATAAATAAATAAAAAGTATTTTATTTTTCAAATACTTATAACTCATAAATAGTAACTTGGATTGGAAATCTGAGAGTACCGTTGAGATCATGATGGTGTTATTTCATTATACAGACCCTAACCATGACTAGCACGGGTCAAGGGTAAAAGTTTATTTTTGGACTTCTGAAAGGAGTTTAAAATAAACATAAATAACATTATTTTATTTCCTTTTAATGTTTCACAACATAGAGTTTTACTGAACCAGTGATTGAGAAACCTCTACTCCTTTTAGAAATGACTTTGTGTGGAAACTTTGTTTCAAAGAGAAAGAGCAATGCTAAAACACATTAACATGATCCATCCATAATTCAAGGGAATGGTCAAGAATTTGAATCCATAACACATGAGATTTATCTGGAACCCTAATGTTTCCATGAGGGAAAAAGAAGGAGTCTCTCTGTAAAGCAACAACAGAACAGAGGATGGATTTGATCAAGCGACGACGATTCCATGAATGTTGGTGGAGTAAGAATTGATGTGATGACACAAATCCAATCTACATATTCAAGATATTCAACTCTAGGTATTGGTTGTCATTTAAATCATGTAATTCCAAATTCATGGATTTAAATTTTGAACACAGTTCAACCCACAAATAGGTTGAATCGTGGTTTCATCATTCTTATTGGAGTGTTTAATTTGTTTTTACTTAACGAGAGATTATTGACCTTATTATTGGTTAACTGTTCTAAGAGAAACACACCATAATTGACACAAACATCGATCAAGGTCTGTTCATCCTTCTTGATTCATTCATTTCCACCCTCCGTTCTTTGTTCATCCTAATTATTCAATGTTTGGACCTAGTCTCAACATTTGGTGATGAATCGATCATTGTGGAACCGATAATTGGCACAACGATCGAAACTCACAGATCCAGGATGGACACAACACGATGGAGTTGCGCTGATGATGAATATATCCAGGTGGTGGAGGAGATATCAGCAATCGAATGACATTGCCCGGGAAGGGATCATGGTGTGGGTCATAGCCCATGATAGTGGAGAAGAAAAACTGAGGATTTTAGAACGTCTTCTTAATTGAAGAACGAACCACCGAACCACATCCAGGGACCCACGAAAGAAGTCACTAGCACGTCAGCAGTCACATGCCAATGTGGATGAATTCAACCGCCCACTATGGTGGATGGAGGATCCCATTGTGGCTCGTCCATGGATGGAAATAGTGACCGTAGCCATTATAGGCCTGTAATAGGGTACGTGCCGCATTGGAAATGTGGAATGTCCTCAGTGGAAGGCCGAGCTGGCCGCTTGACATAGGGGAGAACACATGTCTAAAAATATGGGTGGGAGGTGGGATACCACACTAGCCATGTCCATTGGAAGGAATTAGTCCTCACTATGCAGACCTGGTTGGCTGTGCCAGCGCATCATGCCCCACCAATCCAATATGGGTCAGGACCAGTAGGACGTGTCGACCCGATGATTCAAGATGGTGGACCCTAAGCCAACTCAAGTTGGATCAGTCTAACTAGGTCAGACCAACTGGGTCAGATTGGACACAAACCCAACCAACCCACTTTATACTAAAACACCCATAACATTTAACCTGTAATCCCATTTGATGAACCGTCTACAGTGATGGGTTCCCTATGATGACGATGTCATTTGGAGATTACATAAGGGGTTTTTGGTTGGACCAGTATAGGCTAGTGGAATTATCATTTCTTTTAAAATTAAGGATTGATGCGAGATCACAATCCCATATTAGAGGGTGATATTAGAGATTGAGATCATACCATTGGAATTATTTATGAAGGATAGATGCAGGATATCATTCCAGTCATTGATAATTACATATGTTGTGAAGTGAGTCGACTCCATGGGTGTATGTGACCAAGCGGGTCTAAGCGAGTCAATGCGACTAAGTGTCCCAGTGGGTCTGAGCAACTCAATGTGTCTAAGCACCCCAGAAGGACTACGTTCTCTAGTGGGCCTAAGATACATAGTGGGTATCTATGCCCCAGTGGGTATAAGTGGATCATGGACCTCACTGAGAGGCTCGGTTGGTCCTCTCCTCTCTTCATGGTATCTTATATAGGGTTTGGGTCATGAGTGTGACCAATATTTACATGGGAACTCATCCCATAACTAATTTTGATAAATCCAATAGGTCCATGAAGTCCCCCGATGAGCCCTGGTTGTAGGACCCCCTATTGGTGTATCGTTTTTAGATTCCATCGTTTAGGAAATGACCTGATTAGTGTACTTTGGGTAATTCTTTGTGTTTTATCTTTCACCGGGGCCAAAATTAGTTGGAAATCATTGGGAGGGTCTCTGATGAAGTCATATCTCAAGAAGTGAGTTATTTCAAAATACGTGTACCATGAGTAGAATCATGTTACCAATGACTGGCAGTGATATCGAGTCGCATTTTCTTAGAGAGACCAGACATATCAGAGGAATCTTCGTGACATACTAATACCAGATGTTCACTCAAATAATTTGGTAGACATGGTCTACATAGTTCTTAATAGATCCCTTGATGAGTTGGATCTCCTAGAATTGAGTGTACTATTAGAGGAACCATATGGATTGTAGTGGATGAGTCATTGAATCTTGGAATACTTTATGTGTATACCTGAATGTTCTTGATATATGTGTGGTTGAAATATAATTGTTTTGAGTTGACTATACATTCTTTGTGTTATTTCCTTTGTGGTGTTTAAAATTGTGTTTCTGGGTCCCCTACTAAGTATTTTTCTATTCAACACTACTTGGGATTTTACCACATGAATCATGTCCTCGGCAGTTGAATGACGCTTTGGTGGTGTCCATGGAATAGTAGGACTAGGACATGGTCCAGACAAAACCTTATGAGATCAGATGAGTGGAGGTGATTCTGAAATCTTCCTACAACAGCTTTAGTACTCTTGTTTATTGGCCAGACTTCGAGGTTTTCATTCTTTTTGAGTTCATGTATTCTGGACCGGTTTTACTTTACTACATTACATTCTTTTGTACTATAATGTTGGGTTGTAGTGGTATGCATGTATTTTCCTTACACTGTGTTTTCTCTCTCCATCAACTGTGGCATGGAGTTGGGTGTATATGTATATGTTCATAGGAAAATGACTCCCATTTATGGGTTATTCCTACATGGTGCTAGTCGCCAGCCCCTGGCCTATCAGAGGCGGCCTTGGTGTAGTCACGACATGGGCTCTGGGGGTTTTTATATTTGGTTTGAGGTGAAAATGATGACAGTTTCAGGTTAATCTTTTAGGCCAGGGACTCAATAGTTGGTGCGGTGAATGACACATCCATGCCCTAGGACTCTTCTATGATCCTTTACGACATGGTAAATAAATACACTAGTTGTAGGAAAAACTAATGGTACATGAATTATATAATAATGGGTTGTGTTTTCCAGTTCTTTCTTGAGTCATCTAAACAAAAATAATCTTTTATCAATGATACATCATGTTTTCCTCAGTATGGGTTGACGACACTAGCCAGAGAGGTTTCCAAAAAAAGGAATTGGATTTTATCCCGATACGATAGGTGACATCCCTGATGGGAGCTAGTTGTGGTGTAGATTTTCCTCAGGATGGTCATCATGTGACAGTTTCTCCTGATGATTAGTCAACAGACTCACATCTAGTGGTTCAGGTGGATACATCTTGATAGGCCAAGTCATGGTTGACTTGTTCGGTTCTAGATTATGAGTTTCTAGGTTCGAACATTTGTTATATGATTTTGAGGTAGAGATCCCATGGGATGATGAGTCAATAGGACCTACTGACAGCATGTGCGCAATGTCAACCACAGAACCATAGGTTTCATCATATGTTTTAGGGACGTTCTATTTCGCATAAATGCATGATTTTCTATGATTATTGTAAAAGGGGGAATCTATCATGATATTGACCCACCGTTCATGATGTAGTCAAAGAGGCTTTTGAAAAACATCCAAGGAAGAGGTAGTGGAAAGAGAAGATAGATCTGTCAGGTGACATGCATGACATGAGATATTGGGAAGTAGTAGGTGGTGGCTGATATTTTGACGTGTTAACACCACTACATCCAGGTAGTCCATAACTGGGTCTAGGATCTAGAGGACATGAGTGGAGATAGTTTCAGGCTCAAAGCTTATGAACCGAAGACTCTAGGAATAATTCATGAAACGATGTTTGTATTTATACCTTAGCAAAAATATTGTTTGACACTTATACTAGGGAGTTCATTTCCCCAAACATTTTTTGTTTGATTCAAAGAGGTTCCAGTTAAAACAGCTGACTAGATCCTCATCTTTAGATATCATACTAGAGGAGACCTAATAACCAAAAAATGGTGATGACAATGTGACCTAACACTTTGAGGTGAAAATTTTAGTTATGATCACTTGGTAGAAGCATCAAGGCCTTATGATGTCATTCCTAGTATGAACTAATCCACAGTTCATGCTCTGATTTATATTTTTAGAGAAAATATGTGGTTCATTTGTGGTGATGGAACTATATTTTCCACTATTGGTAAGGGGTAAATCCTTGCAGCTCTTGATTGACTAATGAAAATGAGGGTGCATACGATTTATATTCAATTTCCTAGTCCAACACATAGTGTAGTGGATGTTATGAGTCCTCAAGTTTCTTAGTGGAAGACGAGTATAAGTCCATATTCCTGGAAGATGATACACATTAACATCTCTTTTGAGATTTAGACGTCTTCTTTATTCTAAACCCCAGGGTGAAATAGATATTTAAACCAGTATATCGGATGGATCCTGAAGATCATCATAAGCTGGGGGTACTGATGGGGGTATTTTCATGGTAATGGATTAGTAAGACCCAGTGTTTCACAATAGGTATCCCCAAGTAATCATCATTGATGACGTTTTACTCATCTCAATGTTTGAGTTGTATCACAAAGGTCACATGAAGAAAAATCCTAGAACCACTTCGAGAGTACTTGCTACATGGAATGATCTTGAAGTTTCTGTATTGTATATAAGAGGCATTCTATTTCTAGGATATTCCACATTAGAGTATGGAGTTGTATTAAATCTAGTGAGGGTTGAGATGAAGTTTGACATGAAGAACTATGTGATCCATTATTTTGAGTTATTAGTGGTGGCCTTAGAGTTGAATATGACATGAAGAAACTTGATGGGAATGCAGTACATCGTCCATTTCAACCTTTAGATTATAAAGTATGTCCTCTCTTAGAAGGATTTGAGCTTTAGATAGAGGTGATTCCTAGCATTACTACATGACAATGAGTATGAGTTTTTCCATACACCTTAGAATAGGAATGTGGAAGAATATTCTCCAAACATGAATATAGTTAGTGGTTATAAAAAAAGGAATCAGTGAAGTTGGTCTCGTTTCATTAATACTTTTTGGATGGATATGGAGCATCTTATCTTTAGTCATTGGTTGTTACCCTTCCACTATTAAATGAGTCTGAGAGGCACAATTTGGTGATACCGTCTATGAGGCTTTCCATGCTTAGTTTCCCTTAAGGAATACCCCTAATGGGAATTTGAATGGTGGGTAGAACACCATTGTTATCAGGAGAAGCCACTTTGTAGTATTGGATGCCTAATGTGGCGAGATACATCGGGTTATGCATGTTCATGTCAAGGTGGACATCATGGATTAAGGAACGCGTTGAAGTTGGACTTGTCTATTGAAATAAAATATGAACACTTTTTTGAATCAGTTTCATGGTTTCTCAACTCACTATATCAATCCCCCTTTTCCTTTATAGAGGTTATTCCTTATCTTTCATAGGGTTCTAGGAAAGAAGTGGGGATGGAAACCGACAGACTTTGTGACGAGTTCACTATATACATATAAGAGATGCAATACCATCAATGTGAGAGTATCCTGACTCACTAAGTTGGCCCACTTCTTAACATCACAGGAGTAGAGGATAGTTTATATCTTGTGATGCATCTGTATGCTAGAGATAATTCGAATCCATGATGGTTTATCAACTATTGTTTCAGATCGTGATGTGCACTTTACATCCATGTCATGGAAGGGATTGCATGTGGCATTCACAAAGAATTTTTAGGTCACCTAAGAGTGTATTATGATTGTATTTGTCCATCTAAAGTATTTTGATGGTAGGAAGGTTAGAACTTTGGAGTTTGAGGAATGATACCATGTCATCCTTTTGGTATCACCTTAATTGGGGATATAAAAATTTATATTGGGATGGTAAGGTATTTCTATGATAAATAGTCCCACTTTTAGGTGATATATAGAGTTAGCGAGGTAGAAAATATCATGTATATATCCTGTAAAGGTACCTTGTACACAACGTCATTCACGTGTCTTAATAGAGGAGATTCGTGCATATTCCGTTAGAACGTCATAATCTAGAGTGAGCTGGACATCAATGCTAGAGTGTCTTGGGTAGGGTACCCAATTAAGATTGATGATCCTTCACGAATGATCATTTCCCATGGTCCATGTTTGGATGTAGCACGAGGATCCTAAGAGGAGCACATGGGAAAAGGATGCTTTAATTCATTCTTGGTACTCTCACCTTTTGTTTGAGTAGACTTTTTTTGGATTCTAAAAAATAAAAATCCTTAGGGTTGGGAGGATGTAACGACACATATTTTCCTGGGTTTGTTTTTACTAAATTATTGGGAAAATTTCTAGACTACGTGCTGACATGTCGTGAAATTATGTGGACTAGAATGCCAAAATAATCAGTCGAAAAATTTTATGTTTTAAATAGAACACATGATCTTTTTTCTAATAATTGTAAATAAATGAGTCTGACTCTTGATTTGGATGAAGATTTTTATTATCCTTATCAAAATCCTCATCAACATATCATTCAACCTATTCAATATCCTTATTTGTCTGATCCCTTTTATCTTGTTCATCCTTTTCAAAAATATTTACATCATAGGAATCAAAATTTATCCTTTTTTCATTGTTGAAAAACCTATAACCACATTCTACTATATCATATCCATAAAAATTAAATCTCCAACATTTTTTGAAAAAATCGATGGTTTCCAACTTTCTTCTTTATAATGCATGGACTCCTAAAAATTCATAAATGTTTCCAAATAATATGATTTTCATAAAAACATTTCAATGGAATCTTATTAGAACATGGATAATTCAATAATAGGATTTGAATAAAAACAATTTACTCATTTCATTCATCTAAAAGTAATGAGAAATACCATGCTCATGTAACATTGTTCTCTGCATTTCCACAAGAGGTATATTCTCCCTTTTATCTACCTTATTTTATTAATCTATATTGGGTGTACTATACTAATATTTAACTACATTATTATCAATATATCATTCAAATTTTTAATTTTTATATTCACCATCATTGTCAGTTTTCAACTACTTCATATAATACACACATTCTGTCCCATATTTCTTCCAGAAACTATTAAATATTTTCAGTGCATCTGATATATGTTTCATACACACAACACATGTAATGTGCGTAAATTCATCAATGAATATGATGAGATACCTATATATATATTTTAATTATTTTCTCATTGGCCCATATATATCAGAATTGGTAGGTTCCAGGTGTTGTTTTAAATGAATATCAAATTTCTTATGCATAGAATCATTATTTTTCCATTTTTTAAAAATAATGCAGCACCAATTTCATCTTATTAACATATTAGAAATGTTTTGGATAGTGTTTATTTTAGATAACTTTATCATTTTTCATACACAAAATAGTCCTACCTTTTTATTCCGTAATTTATTTTATTCAACATTCCATCATTAAAATATTTTTTAACCTCACCATAATTGAATATGTTTCCCTTTGTACATTGGCCTCTTTTAACTATTTATAAATAGTTCTACATTTTACAATTTACATATTTCTTGAAAATTCATTTTAACATTTATCGCATTACTTTAGGACACTCAGGAGGTTATTTTTCGTCCCATCAAAATATAAATATTTCTTGGATTTCATCTTTTCCTTCTAAATGATTTCTAATACAAAACTATTGATTATTTGTGATTCATATTTTTTGAATTTCAGAGTTCATTCATTGGTGTCATTTATATTCTTAAAAAAATTAAATGTCTCATTTCATATTTGAATAACACCCACTATCAAGAATCCAAGGTTGTTCTCCTTTAATATCATTGAGGGTGGTTTCAATGACAATAGATTTTTCATTTCCATAAAATTTATTAACATCTTTCTTAAGAGATTTGTTAATAAAATTTTTTCTTACAGTTATAACCCACAAAAAAAAACAATAGTAGGATGACCTACTTAATCTCATATTTTACAAATATTATCTAACCATTTAATCCTATTATCTATTTATACAGTTACACTCATAGGTTTTTTCTTGTACATCCTTCTCAACCATTTTATGAACATCATTATACGATTTATTTATTTGAGGGAACTAAATCCCCCTCAAATCAATCTTTCTAAAACATAATTGACAATAGTAATGTTGTTGATTGAACCAACACATTTAAACCATATGTCTGAATCCACTTAAATTCCAGAAATATCCATTAAAATAGTATTCCTTTATAAAACATCCATATGGACCAGTGTTGTGAATATATTTTTCAATAACATTCATTACAAAAAATTATTAATAACCAAAATTTATATTTTCAAATCGCACATTCTACATTTTTATCAGATTTCAATTAATACATATCCAAACTAGATGTAATAAGATCATTTTCATATTCATTGAGTATAGAAATTTATGACTTCTCATATTTTTTGATCGTGGACACATATATAACATTCCAAGATTTATTTCCCACAACAAAATCCATCTATATTCTCGACCATTTATAGTAACTTTACATGATCATACTCATGTAAGCCTTTATAAAAACATTCACTAAATTCATAGAAAGTGTTTATGAAACAGGTACATCTCCATTCATCTATAAAAAATTTTTCAGGGGTATGTTTTTAATCCTCTTATTTTTTCCTTAAGATTTATTTCTAGATGTTCATTATGATTCTTTTCATTCACAATATTTTTCTTAAAATCTTCAATCTCCACCTGCTTCATGATCTTCTCATATAAAAAACATTTATGAATTTTTATTGAGGAAAATTCGTCTTCCAACATCATGATTTTCTTTTCAAGGATTATAATATTTCTCAAACATTATTTCAACTCTTCATTCAAATAATACTCGAGTTTATATTATTATTTATAATTTCTTATTATCCAAAAATCATCATCAATTATGGCTACAATAAAATTATTTTCACAAAAATTATTAGTGAAATTTTCTGATTCAACCTCAATTTCATCTTCATCCTCGTTTTTAGACAAGAAGAACAACCTTTTTGTTTCAGTAAATTTTCTATCTTTTACATTTGAAAAGTATTTATCCTTCAATAAAAATTTCATCCATGATCATGTTGGATTTATTTATTCATTTTGACAGTATTATTTATTATTTGTTCAAGGAAAATTTTCCTTAAAATTTCTAATGGATCCACATTCAGAGCATTAGAAGGGAGGTTCTATCTTACATTTCCCTATACCCATTTTATTTTTTTTAGAAAATTATAACAAAATTTCATTATAATTATTTTATGACTTATTTTCAGAGTTAGATTCATGAACATCATCCTCATCAAGATTATTCATTGAATTTCAATGATTGGAATTATTTAATGAAATTTCTTGATCATGTTTTGTATTCCCCTTCATCACATTATCCCTTATCATTTCATATGTAATGAGAGAACATTTTATATCATCATGAGATTGCGTTTTAGTATATCTATCTTCCATTGAATAACAATTTATTTAAAAAAGAGTTTGGAAGGACTCTCAAGATCATTTCAACAATATCAAAATATTCTAATATTTCATCAAGACACCTAATAGTAATGAAAATATAATTTACCATGGTGAAGAATTCAAAAATAGATTATAATTCACCCATCACGAGATCATCATGATATAGCCTCCATATTTGTAATTTATACCTTTTAATTTTATTTCATTCTTATATATTTTTCAACTTATCCCATATATGTTTGGACATGGAAAGACCCTTAAAACTAATAACTAACATTCATAAATAAATGATATTAAAAAAAATCTTGTTATGTCCATCATTATCAATATTTTATATCAATAAATTTAAGAGGAACATTATGATCAATTTGAGTAAATACAACTATTACATCATCAGGAACATCATATGAAAGAGAAATAAGAGAATGAGATATCCTGCCTTTTTAGGTATGATGATTCTTACAATAAAACCCAGAATAACATTCCTATTGACACAATTCAGATTATCCGTCAACTTCTCATGAAAAATCACAAATAAATAAATGAAGGGTTTCTGGCTCTAATACCACTTGAAATTTTCAATTTAAGATAATTGTATCATTGAGATGGGGAAGGGATGAATTAATGAAAATAGTTTATTTTATCATTACATTCATAATAAGTAATCTTCAACTGTTGTTACTGAAAACAAAAAAATCTCACATCCACAAGAACAAAAAAATTTAATAGGTTCACTACCCATCAAAATACGATAAAACTTTTGTATGGTATGTAAATAATCCCATTCCACACAATCCACTAGAAAATAATGCATTCATTTTTAATACAATATTTATGATCTACTTCTACAATATTGTATATATATAATAAATAAAACAATACATTTAATTAAAGAACACTAATATGATATAGGACAATTTTTCTAATAAACATGTAATAATTAATCCTGACTATATTCCACAAATATGACATTTAAATACATTTCTTTACATTTTGACCCATAAGTTGGTCAGAACTTTTTGTAATTCGTTCTGATACTTAGTTAGATATTCTAGTCTTCTTCACTTGTCCAATTTCTCAATATTAAATATATATGTCATTCAAAATACCTTTGAATAAATTCTCAACATATATCCTTTTCACTCTAGAAAATCCAATCTTATTTGTTTGTCGGGTCTGCAAACCCTTAATATTGTATTCTCTCTTATCCATTATTTTGTCTATCTAGAGAAACTTTTTCACTAAAACACAATCCAGAGAATCCAACCTACATATTTTTTTTTGAGGATTCTCTCTCTAATATTTGGAAAAAATGGAAATAACTTATAACAAAATGTGTTATCCTCTAATTATTGGAATGCAATAGTAATGTTGGTGGGATCTTGAAAATAATTTTCCAAAAAAGAAAATATTCTTGAATATTAAAGCTTACTTAAATCGTGGATATATCATCTAATTTTTAACACATTCTTGATTCTTTAAATGTCTTTAAATATTTTATCTTTATTTGAATTATTCATCCTTCCATGAATTTCATATAATTCCTTAACATAAGCTATCTTCTTTCCTTCTAACAAATCATTAATCCAATTTTGATTCTTTAGTCTTATATTACCATTATAATTCTTTATTACGATTGTCATAATTATTTCATAAAACTCTTCTAAATCTGGAACATAATACCTCATATAATCATCTATCTGATTGTGATTCTTGATTTTGATTTCTTATAATGTTTTCTTCATTTTGTTAAATGCATTTTAGTCACTCTAATTTTAGTGACTTCAAGAAAAAATTATAAACTAATGAATTTTCATTATGGTTCTCTATTCCTACTGAAATACAATCCTCCAACTATAATTTCATTCTTACAATAGATTAATATGATAAAAAACAGTTTCTTTATCAAATTTCTATGCAACAAATGTAAGAAAGAAAAGCGAAGTGCCCAGATCAGTGTGAATCACTATAAGAGGGAGGGGATGAATCATTGGTCCCTCTAAATATTTTTATTAATTGGTTCTTTTAAATTTATCCTCCAGGGATGGTTAAAGGCTTGATCAACTATTCATGGGTCCCTCATCCTAACCTCAAATGATTTTGTAAATGTAATGGCACTGACCATAATGATTTACAAGGTTCGGTTCAATGACAAACTCCTTACTGTGTTGGTTATTCTCCGTAACATGGATTATTCATTTCAATTTAGTTAGTAATTATAACGGTCGATACAGAATCACATTGTATCTATCCTGATTGGTACACAAGGTTCTTAATACTTATTAACATAGTGTTACCAGAGTCCTACTGGACTGCTACATAGTCCCACTAAAGTGTTCATCTCATCCCTGAATCTCATTGGGTTCTTATAGATCTTGAGTCACATGAGGAACTTCATTCTTCGTTTTCTTCTCTGATTAATTTTATTTGATATTTGATTCTCCCACATAGGCTTTCTAAATCAAACATTACTTTGAGTCACTTAAAGGATCTTCAACAACCATTAGAAAGGCCTGTGGTCCTTGCTCAATAATTCAGATCACATTTTTTGATCAACCCTCATCTCAACAATGCTAACAAAATTAATTATTCTTCTGATGAAGAACTAGACTCTATAATATTATTGTAAATGGTTCCCACAACCTATTCATGAATATTAATATGCCATAGTGTCCTTGCACAATATTCACTATGTCTGCCTTCTTCGATTCACCAATACTTAAAACTCTTATATAATAACTTCTTTAATTACATCCAAATCCAGTTTCAATTGTCATCAACTTCCTGTATGAATTATATAGGATCCCATAACTATTATATTTGGATATCTAAATTTATTATTCCTTAGTTAAATATCTAAATACATTAAACCATCTCCTTATTTTCATAGAAATAATCACATACTCTTATGTGATTATTCAAACCTAGAAGATTATCTCACATGGAATCATCTGAATTAACACACATGCAAGTGATTATGCATGATTACATGCCTGGGTATATTTATTTTAAACAAGCACTATCATATCTTCATTTCTAAATATGCACACATAATATTAATTCTTTCGTTATGTCTTCATGTGCATGCAATAATTCATGCACAATCCTTTTCTTCTTAGTGTAAAAAATTGCAATGATAAAACACTTTTATCACATACTCAGTCTCCTCTCATCCTCATGTACTCTTTATCATCATTTGGGTATTAATGGACATACACTTGTTCTTTTTAATAATGATTCATACGGTGTATTTTCTCTTTATTCCTTCCTCATTCTTCACATGTGCATACACACTTTTTACATTTGTTTGCATGCAAGTGAACTCATCCATGCATGCACACTCTTTCTTCATCAAGTAATGAACAAAAAACCCGAATGGGTATGTTGATGAATTATGTGTGATTTTTTATTCTCAAGAGGTTATCAAAAGCAGTTCCACATGCTTGGGTTCCTTTTTGTAAAAACACAAGGCCTCACATTCATCTTCTCCATGGAAAACTCTAGGGCATAGTTATTCTTCACAGAACCATGAATGTTTCACGGATATATCATCATGAAGGAGTAGCGAGGATATCGATGAACCAGTGGATTTACCCATGAGAGGCTTCTCACAAAACACAATGAGTGTTTATAAAACCTATAACATGTTCCCAAGTTTTTCTTCGTGCAGGTAGTCTATACAGAAACCCTTCATCCAGTTCTCTATTTCACAGAGAAAGAAGAGCTTTCCATCAATGTTTGTAAAGCCCAGACCTCAGTCTAGGTATATCTATTTATTGGTGAAGAATAACACACATATTGATGCAAAAATATCATTCAAAACCCCAATAAAATTTCATCATTGAATGACTTGAGATCCTTGGATTTTAATTTTTCAAACTCGTTCAATGATTTGCTTCAAATATTAGCTTGTTATATTCCATGAGGATCCTTCCTTCTTAGTGAGAACATCTAGTGAAGTCATTTCAGAACACATTCAAATCATAATTACAATCTTGTTGAGGTTCTTTACTTGGCCTCACAACTCTATTTTCATCGGCAACATACTATCGCATTATTTCAGTGCAGGCATGAAAATGAAATTGCATGCATGTGTTTGTTACATCCACATAATCATCATACAAGATACTTGAGCTTAAACAGTGGTCGGGATCGCGATCAAGGTGGATTGGCATAATCGCTGGTACACGAATGGAGAGAGAGCTTTGTGGGAAATCCATAGGTTGAAATATAACCTCAGGGTTTCTCCTCAGCTGTTGGACCAATCACAAATGTCAAAGATTATAACACGGGATGCAAGATGGATCATGCAACTGTGATCAGCTACTGGATTAGATGAGCATCCAGGATTACATTCGTGTTTTTAAAATTCCATCCCATATCGAAATGGAGACATGAACGTGGAATATTTATAATACAAGCTCCCCAAAACACTGCTCAGAATTCTCCCCTCTCCCTCTATAGTACAGCCTCGTACCGTGTTCTGCGGGCGCACTCATAGTTCCCACTATGCTTCCTTTGGGAGCGCTCCTAGTTCCCACACAACGCAGGCTGACCACCGTGTAGCACCTATGGGCTTATACCCAGCCATCACGCACCCCGACACCTACAAGGCTTGCCTTGAGGGCTTCCATCGAGCACGAATGACCCACTGGTCCTGCATGTGATTGAGGTGAGGACCTCAGCTGGCCTCTATGGTTGGCCTAAATTTTTCATATCAAGACATAACTAGCTACTTAGTATAAACTACATATTAACTAATATAAAATTAAAATCCACAATTCCACTTCTCATATACTTTTATTATATTTGGAATAATTCTAAAGATATAAACCAAATAATCATCTTCAATTTCTTCTTATATCATGAATCCAAAATATCTTCATTATGTTATTTAGATCCAACAATGGACAATGCATGGAATCACTATTTAGATTGATATGTCGTATTTTAAACATGTGTATTCTTCTTTTGAGGATCATCATGATCAATCATTATATATTTTAAACAACATCCATTCAATTAGAATTTATTGGAGGGATCATCTTACCCCTCATGAAATTGAGTATTGTAAGGTCTTATTTAGGTTTTGTAACAATGTTTCACTTTGATATAGGAATCTAGATCTTCGGACTAGTTCTACAATAGTCTGATTTATATCCTCTTATAGAATTGATCATGTGTACCATTCAATTCTTTGAATCGATAGTAGTTATCCAATTCTTCACAAATTTCTTCATCATTACTTTTCATTCATAAATTGCCTAGTCATTAAAAACAAATGAAAATCTTATTCACATCACTATTATTGGATAATAATGCAACTCATATGCACTTTAATTTCACATTCAGTAATTAGTTTTTAATATCACATAAGAATACTTTTTAGGGGTCAATATGTGTGCCAATATTTTCTCCCCCTTCTTAGAGACCAAATGAAAAGGTGTGGCGGGGTTTGTTCAAAACACGTTCTTCTTCCTTTGAATAGCATCTTCTTGAATATTTCTAAGAGAGGGATGATGTCAAATAGTTCACTATGAATATATCCTTTAACAAATAAACTCTAATCCTACATCGGCTAACCTAGTGTAAAAAACAATAGAGATATGAACAAGTTTTTCAATGCTATCCATAAAAAATAATACACATGTAATCATGCTCACAATGTATCAAATCTTATTAAAAGGGTTAAAAAATCAGGTTTATCAATGAAGTGATAAATCATGTAAATATATCCCCAAACATATTAAAATGTTCAAGTGCAATGATAAAAATCCCCATTTCATCCCATATTTTTATCAATCAATCACTAACCCATAATTGATATAATAAATACAATTACGACCAAAGGATGAAAGTGTGATTGGAATAACTTAGATTCAGATTCATGAGATGATATGAATTTCATGATTTTTCATGACATAATCCTTGATATCATCTCCTTCATATTTTCTCACCCTCAAGAGGAGAAATACATTTGAATTACCTTGGAGGATAGTATCATCAGATAAGCTCGAAGGTAGAAATGTTGATAATATTTCATTGTGGTTCACTTCATGTAATTATCAAATCAATAATAATGATTAAAACTTGTAGTTATCAACTTTTAACATTCAAATTTCATTTTATGAATGAAAATAATCATCAATTCCCTACAATGTAAGCACTGATGTCTATGAAATGTATAATGGAATAAGACGGATCACCTATGAGATTCTTAATAGAAGCAATGGGGATGAGAATTTTCTCTCAACACAAGAATTCCTTTCCATGCAACTCTAATGTGTCTGGTACACTTCATTTTGATGTATCCTCTCAATTTTTCATTTTTATTTTACATTATAATCATGGATTCTTTACATCTTTTCATCATCAACATGTGTGAATTATTTTTCATCACTTCGGTCAGTAGTGAAGTAGCATTGTTGCTTGTTGTTCTATTTTCCCCATTTGGACTGGTAAAACAGGTAAACATTTTTTTTCATAATTTCTAGCTATATTGTACCTTTCAAAATATAGTGTTGAGAAACTTGGTTAATCATTTATTGAAACCCACTCAGGAAATTAAAATTCTCCTTCATGTGGAATGAACTATTTTCCCTTTTCCTTAGCTTTATCTAATATTTCATCATCAACTATTTGAAGTTCTCTTACAATTTACAAATGATTAGGCCAGATAAAAAATAACTATTTCTTACCATTTTATTATTTGGATCTTTCACATGGATTTATCACATTCTTAAATATTTCTTTCTTAGGAAACATTTTATGATTATCTTTAGGAATGACTTCATTAAATCCAATTTTCTTCTGAATTCATTCTCCTTTAATTTGTAGCTTTCATATATACATTTTCATGGATTGATTGTAGTGATTCATGGTATGAACATTCCTTCCATATTAGAAGCATATTTTCTTGGTTGAGAAGAAATTATTTGAATCCATCTTGAACTTATTCATGGGAATAATTTCTTTCACTAGTTTCTTCAACTCATTGTATTGCATATTCCCAATGGAAGACTTTTCTATTCCTTCTACATTATAGTTCCTTTCTTGTGGTCTATAGTTATTATCAATAGATGCATGAAGGAAGGTCAGGAGAAACCAGTACTCATCATTACTATTACCACTTCTATAGAAATTATCCTAGAAGTCTTCATGATATTAAAATATGTTCTTATTATACAGAATCGTTGTCATTTGTCCATTCTTCCTTAGCATTATAGGTTTCTTATTTCTTCACATCTACATTCCATGAATGTTTTCCTTCCTTAATTTTCATTTGATAAAATATTAGGTCATCAATCATTGGCATGATGCCCAAAACTCTAACAACACCAACCGTAGCTTATAAATATCCTTCTTTTTCTTGTAGTATGCGTTTGTCTAGATTTATTGATTTTTTTTGAATTATCATTGTTCATTGGATTATCCATCAGGGAGTTTCTATTATTATTCATTATAGTATCCACCCTTGATATTTTAATGGATTTATCATCATTTTTATCAATCCAAATGTTCCCATATTTTGGTTTTGAACTTTTACTTGTAGATTAAACTGCTTTAGTTGAAACATAAAAAACTAAGTTATGGGAAACCATCTTCTTCGAGGATTTTTCACTTATATTAGAGGATGATATTATGTTCCTTTTGGAATGATGTTCCTCAATGAAAACCTGAGTGGAAAAATATCTGCTTTTATCCAAATGGGATGTTTCAGCTTGAATAGATTGCTGATTTTTCAATCTCATCTCGAATTCAAAACATCTCATGTGGATAGGGTTCTTCTCATCCTCATCGGATCTCAGTTTACTTTCCCAATGATCCTTCAGCATTGATATTTGTTCTTAATTCACATTTTTTAATTACCAAAAAGAGATGTCAAGAACCTTTATATTTTTCGAATTTTCTACTAGATGAGATTCTTTAATAACCGTAGAAACTTTATACAACTTTTTTAACGCATGGAATGATTCTACAAATAAAATCTCAAGGAATTATTTCTCAAAAACACTTCCATGAAATTCTTCAGTAAAATGAGTATGCCTTTACTCGCATAGATTTTTTTTTTCTTTTTTTCCTTCACTAGTCATGTGATTGTGTTGGATATTCCAACCCATTTAGCCAATTCTTCTTAATGGAATTTAATTCTTATTCAAGCGGTAATTTTTCCCCATGAAGAGATCTAATGCTTGAGAAATGACTCATTTCGATTCTCTAGGAAGTTTCTTCAGATTTTCTTTACGTTTAGTTTCAAGATCAGAAATTGATATATCATCATCATAGCTTGAGAGGGATTTATCAGAAGAATAATAAGTATTATCACATGTTGCACATTTCATATTAACTTCAGTAGGTAGTGTCTCTGCATTAGTAGTAATCTTATTCTTCATCTTCCATGAAAGTTTCCTCTTTATATTTTTCTGATTCCAGGAAGAAATACCTATTTTAGGATGCTCAATAATTTCCTTAAATTATCACTTCATAAATAATCCATTGGATCATTTTGAGCTAACCTCCCATTGATACCAATTGAAGTGACCATATTAGTGTGAATCACTAAGAGGGGGGTGGTTGGGTGAATCTGTGATCCCTTTAAATATTTTTATTAATTTAATATTTTCAATTAAACCTCTATGGATGGTTAAATCCTTTATCCAATATTCTTATTTCCCTCAGCCTTACAAAAAATGATGTTGTAAATGAAAAGACACCGACACAAGGATTTACAATGTTTGGTACAGAGACGTAATCCATTCTGTGTGGTTTATTCTCCCCAATATCGATTCTCCAAAATAATTTTGTTAATAATTAAAATTGTCGATATAGTGTCACAATGTTTTTCTCTTGAGTACCACGCGAGGTTCTTTTTACTGATTCACAATGTGTTACCAAAGTCCCACTATCCTTCTTCAGAGTCCCACTAAAGATTGTTGTCCTCCCTAAATCTCTGAAGGTTATTCTAGACCTCAAGTCACATGAGCAGATTGCTTCATTATGTTCTTATTTGATTCACTTTTGATGATCTACTGACATTCCCACACCGGATTTTTGAATCACACTTGCATGTGAATCTGTTCAAGGATCATAAAAAACCTTTGGTATGGTCTGTTGGCCTTGATCAATAATTCTGATCACTTTCTTTGATCAGTTAGAATCCCAAAAATGCACTGGAAATTCATTCTTCTTTTTTTGAAGACCTGAAATCTCTCATAAGTGTGAAAACGGTCCACACAACCTATTCAATAATATTTGTTTGCCAAAGTGATCTTGCACAATATCTACTTAGACTACCTTCTTGGATTCTCAAATTCTGAAAACTCATATTGAAGAACATCTTTAATTTTGTTAGGCTCTAGTTTCAGTTCTCATCTACTTCATGCACATATTGCATGAGATCCAATATCTCTTGTATTTGGAAATCTCACTTTCATCTTCATTAGTGAAATAGATGAATTCATGAAACATTTTCCTTGTTTTCTTGGGATGAATCACATATGATAATGTGATTATTCAAACACTAGAGATCATATCATATGGCATCATCTGAATTAACACACGTGCATGTGATAGTGCATGATTTCATGCATGTGTATCTTTCTTTTGAACATGAAATATCTTATATTATTTTATCAATATGCACACACACTTTTAATTATTTCATTACATGTGCTAGTGCATGCCTTCATTCATTTATAATATTTTTCTACTTTGTGTGAAAACATCTAAGGAAAATACACTTTGATCACACACACAATTTCTTCTCTTCCTCATGTTCTCTATTTCTTCATTTGGGTCTTAGAAAAGACACAAATTTTCATTTTAATTAGGAATCAATGGATGTGTTTTATTTTTATTAATTCCTCCTTCGACACATGTACATAAGCACTTTGAAATTATGTTTTCATGAACATGAACTCCACGATTCATGGACCCTCATTTTTCTTCAAGTAAAGAACACAGAAACCCGAATGTGTATTTGGATGGTGTATTTGTGAGTTTATATTCCCATGAGGATATCAATTCATAAACCTCGTGAATGTGTTCCATTTTGTTAAAACACAAGGCCTTATTTTCTTCTTCTTTATGAAAAACATGAGGGCAAAATTTATCTTCACAGAACCAAGAATGGTTCTCGACTCTGACTTCACGAGGGTGCATCAATTGTGTCAAAAACTGGTTATTATACCCATGGGAGGATTCTCATGAAACAAAAATAGGTTTTATAAAACCTATCTCATGTTTTTGTGTATTCCTTCCCATAGTAATGATACATAGAAACCCTTCGTCCAATGCTCTATTTCTCAGAGAAAAGAGATATTTATCTCAATGTTTGCAACGCCCGAACCACAGTCGAGGTCTCTCTATTAATAGGCAAGGAATAATACATATATCGATCGTAAAATCCCATCCAAATCCACTATAACATTTCTTCTTTGAATATTTCGAGATCATCGGCACTGAATTTTTCAAAACCGTTCAATGATTTCATTAAAAAATCTGCTCATTTCCATTAAACAAGTTTCCTGCCTTATCAGTAGGAACAACACGTGCATGTGTTTAAGAACACATTCAATTCATAATTTGGAACACGTTGTGCTTAATGACATGGAATCGTAACTCCATTTTCATTGGCCATGTGCAATATCTTTATTTTGGTTCATGCATGCGAATAAAATTTCATGCATGTGATCGTTACGTCCAAACGGTCATCATGCAAGACACATGAGCATCGATCATGGTCGGGATCTCGATAAAGGTGGATCAACATCATCATTGGGAAATTTACAGAGATAGAGAGTTTCGCGGGATGTTCGGATATACAAGATAACCTCAATGTCTCTCATAGTCCGTTGGGTCAGTAACAGAGGTCAGAGATTATAACAAGGGATATAAGATGGATTATGTAGCTGATATCTAGAGCAAGATTATATTAGGGGCCAAGACTGCCTTTGTTTTTTTAAAAAGGCATCTCACATCAAAATAGACATGTGAACATGGATTATTTATAATACAAGCTGTCACAAACGCTGCTCGGAATTATCCCCTCTCCATCCACGGTATCACCCTAGACTATGTTCTGTGGGCATGGTCATAGCACCCACTATGCATCCTCTTGGAGCGCTTCTAGCACCCAGGTTGCACATGTTCCCCACCATAAGGAACATACAGTCTTAGAAACGGCCCAACCACACCCTTCCTTATACAAGGATAACCTTGAGGGCTTCCCTCAAATGCGGTTGTCCCCTGGGACCGACATGTGATTAAGGTGTGTAATTCGGATGGCCTCTAGGTTTGGCCTAAATTTTGGGTATAAATTCCAAACTAAATACATAGTATAAACTAATTATTCACAAATATAAAATTCCAAACCATAACTCATATTATCTTCTTCTTCTAATATATTTGTAGTAATTCCAAAGATATTCTCCAAAACATCATCCTTATTTTCTTCATAGATCATGAATCAAAAAGATTATAAATATATCGTTAGGATTAAACCATGGATGATGCATGGAATAACTTCTGTGAGTGATTTTTCTCTTTTAAACACATGTATTATTTTTTTAGGATTAACACAATAAATCATCTAATATTTTCAACCACCTTCACCCAATTAGAAGACATTGGATGAATCTTCTTACTCCTCATGCAATTGAATATCGTAAAGTCTTATTTAGGTGTTGTAAAAATTTAACACTTTGATACAAGTCATGGTATCATATGAAAAGTTCTACAATCGTCCAATTTGTTTTCTCTTAGAGAATTGATCAATGGTAGCATTCAAAACTTTGAACCAACAACTGTTCTCCAAGGCTTTACCAACTTCTTCATCAATAACATTCACTCACTTATTAGCTTCTCATTGACATACAATTCCACTCTTATGAACTTCTATATTATTGAAAAAAAAGTCAACTTTTATGCAGATAAAAAACATATGAATTCTCATTAAAATTCTTATATCCAACAATCAGTCTGATTTATTCATTATGATGAAGACAAATTATTCATTCAATCTTATTGAACCACTTATACTTATTATTTTATCATTTTTTTTCTTATTTATCACATTATCCATGGATTTAAATCATTTTCATTTTCTATTGAATGAAAACCATCAACTTTGGTATCTCTCATATTGATCATGTAATCCTTCCCAACCATTAAAAAATATAAATATGATGATCTGAGACGCAAAAGTTTTTACATTAGAAACTTTTTTCTTCCACAACTTCTTTTCTTATAAGAATGTAATTCTTAATGACTTTGATTATGTTGAAGATACACATTTGAATAATCTAAATTATGATGAAATGTATTATAACTTCCCATTCCTCTAATCACATCATTATCTCTAACCACCTGAATCTGATTGTCCTAAATATGATTGGTAGAAACTTTTTCCTCCATAGTTTCATCAAACATTCATCACAATTTTTATAACATACTTATGAATTCTGGTAAATAAAAAATATAAAATCATTATCATATTCATATCAAATCCATTCTAAATATGATTCTCATCTTCATTATTATCAAAACCTCATTTTGATAACATTATGGGTCTAATGATCCATTTCACCAATAAAACATCTTCCCAATACTATTGAAAATCACATGATTTATTAGTAAATTTTTTAGAATACAATGGTTTTTCTTATTTTTATCAAAAATAAGTGAGGATATTTATCCTTCATTTTCATTTCCCTGAAAACAAAATATATTGCCTAATTATGATAATCTTCCTTATCAACTTAGTCATAACATTAACATAGAGGATTGTCAATTTCTAAAAATGATGATGAAACAAAAATAAATACTAAACATGATATGAACGATCATAAAATAGTTGAGAAATAAGAAATATTGGATTAACAAAAATAAGAATCAAGATAAAAAAATTAAAATAAAAATAAATTAAAAAAACTCAATGCACATGAAGAAACAATGAAGAAATTTGTAGGCAATGACGATGAATAGGGATGAGTGATGAAATGATCATTCAAAAAATAATTTGATTAGAATATAATAATGAATGGGTGTATAATGGATGTAAAATAACCATCATCCTCAAAAGATTTGAAAAAAACCTAAAGTAGTTAATTAAAATGGATCTAGACTGAAATTACATGAAAAAAGAGAATACAATAGAATAAAACAGGAGAAAAATAATGTTATCTGAACTCTCCAAATGCGGAGGAGAACTAAAATATTAATAGGTCAGAAAGTAAATCACACATAAGTCATACACATAATGTACTAGAATAAGTTTTCTATGTCTCAACATATGAACAATGTGTTTGTTATTTTCACATCATGTATTTGAGATCCAAAATTCCTATTAAATAACCAGCATGTATATTTTAATAGGGGAGACTCCAAACATTTAAGGTTTTGTAATCACTACAAAATTTTTATGTGATAAACATTTATTGAAATTATCGTCCTTGAAGTAATCATTTCGTTTATTGGATATACAAGTTCGGTATTGGAATCAAATCAAGTAACGTCATCATGTACTGTTTTTCATCTGTAAAAGAATATTTTGAATGAGGACTACACATCGTGTATGTGATACATGGGTATATATCATGTTTTTAAAAATACTTCATAATTTATTCCACTATGTTTAGAATTCATAATTTCTATGACGTAAAACAAAACATAGAGCATTATTGAATAAAACATGAATAATATTTAATTAAATATATTCAATATGTGTATATAAATCCAACTAATCAAATTTCCTTAAAAATGAACCATTTCATTTCATTAAAAAATAAGCATCTTAATACGTATTCGAACTGAAACAATTTTAAAAATAGGAAATATTCATTAAAACCAAATAAACTAACTGTGATAAAATGGTGTATACCCCTATAATCAATCCTTTAGAAAAAATCATTATTTCCTCATAGTTCCACTCGTTATCCTGATTACTTATTCTATTAATTATTATTTCTTAATTGTTCCTTATATAATATACCCATTTTTCAATTTACCACACAATAAATTTTCTCCCATAATTCCAAGTAAAATGCAATGTAGTTGATCAGTTACCCAGAATACTTGTTCCTAATTATAATCTTGCCTTGGTTCTGACATATCTACTTCATAATGAAACATAAAAAATTAGTCATGATGGCTTCAACAAAAAGTTTTAAAATGACTATAAGGATTAGGGATGGTGGGAAACATAGAAAAACCATGCTTAAAAGTATTGTAATATCAAATATAAAAAGCACGATAAATGAGATTAGTGAAATGGGATAAATTTTCTTGAATAAAGTGTGTCAATGTTCCATAGCTCAGGGTGGGTCCATGAGTATATTAGGTATGTATACAAAATTTACCTTCTTCCATTATTTTTTTATTTTATTTTTTTTTAGAAAATTATTTCTAGGATAGGTTTCACATCCATACACTAACCACATATAATACCTTTTACAATTCCTCAGTATGGTAATGTTGATTTTGGACCTTCCTAATAAACAATCCAATAACATTTCCCTTTTTATTTTGTATTTTTTTCAAAGGAATATGATAGAAATAGAAAAATATAGTTAGTAATCATTTACAAAATCAAATAAGTTTGGAAAAAGATACATATAACTTATCCACCATAACAACATATCATGTTTATCAAAAGTGATAATTCTATAAAAAATCATTGTATTGTCATTCATTGTAAAAATAATAGTATAGGAATGTATAATTTATTTAAATTGTATAATTCCAACAAGTTTATTCATGGATACTACGGGATAAAGGAGAAATAATGTAAAAGTGAATCTTATAAAAAAAGTGGATCACAAAAATTTCCCCAATAATTCTAAAACTGTATTTATTATGTCAATGACTCAATATGATCTCAATTCATTCTTTGATCAGCTTAAATTCTCCTGGTGTCTTATAAGATATATTCTTAAAAAATAATATGAAATAATAGGTCCAAAATCCTGTTTTTAATGGGATTACACAAATGTAAACTAATATCAGTCAGGGTATAATATCCAATAATTAGTAAATAAAAATTAAATTATAGAATTTAGAATTTGAGTTAATGTAGAAAACATAGTAATCAAGGGAAATGATCTAAATCGGAAAAAATTGAATTCAACAATATATATCCAAAACTTTTCATTTATTTTAATGGGTTTTATGATTATTCAAGTTCAATACATTATTTTTGTGAAAATGTCACCTAAATTAGTAAAAATAGGAAATATTTCATGTATATCAACAATAAATCTCAAGAAAGGCACCCCCACATTTAATATGAGATATATTCCAGACATACTAATAAATCATCATATGATAGATTTCAATAACATCATTGAAAAAAAAATTAAATATAAATTTTAATTGAAATTATGAAAGTGAGATCTCCCTTTAGTAAATGTTATGACATGGGGAAACCTATTGGATTCTTGGTGGAGTTTTTATGACTAGGAACATTTATAGAATTAAACAACCTTATCTTGGTAAAACATTATTTTAGATGTTTAACCAATATGGAATATGTGAAATGGGTAGGTCCATATATTCATGTCCATGAGAAATAAAATTCGATAAATATAGTAATGTGAGTTAGCTTTATCTTATGAATAACTTATGAACATGATAAAAAGAAAATATCTTAATGAGGTGACATAAAATAAACAGAATAGAAATATTGGTTTCATCCCCTAAATCACATAAAATAACATCATTAGGAAAATATACAGACAAATGGATTGGAATTTTTAATCCATTATCTCATATGTATGATTCATTTGATTGGAACTGGGTCCAGGGTCAAAATGATTGGGGGGATTCATGGAAGGATAATCCACATTAGGATCATTCTGAGAAATAATATCATGGGAAAATAATATCACATATGCTCATTATGATGGGGATACTTACAAAGAAAGGAAATCAAGTGAAATATTCTCATGATGGTACTCAATGTCAGCAAGATGTTGTGAAATCCATAGAATCTGGTTGATGATTGTGAGATAGGTTCAACAATGACTATAGAGCAGGAATTAGATAAATCTAAGGATATAAAAATTCATAAATAAATATGATATATGTAAATCATTCATGTGAGTCCAACAAGTTTTTACCATCCATAAATGAGTAAAACTAAGTAAAATGGGGAATCATAAATAGAAAAAAAGAACTAGACATTATACTGTAGGGGAGGGCTAAAAGGGGAAATAAATAATTACGAGAAAACTCTACAACTTCAACATATAAAGTTCTCTCCAAAATAGTTTCTATCGTTCCATGGCCCAAAATATTGATTCCCTCTAATGAAATAGTCATATGATCATTGATAGTCTTTGGGGGTTTCACATTACTATTATCTATGTCATTATATGCGGGTGGTGAGGTTCTGATCCTAGTTGTGGTCATGTGTTTGAAAGAAGGGTTGATGAAATTAACCTTTGTTGATGGTGAGATGACTATGACATTTTACTACTAGGCCTAATCAATAAGAAGTTTTTTTGGTCCATAAGTATGGTGAGATCAAAAGGTAGGTTGGATGGTATTTAATAGGAGTGTGTTGTAGAGTTAATGGGAGGGCCTGTAGTTGGTGGTGGATGGAAGGAATAAGGTGTTGGTTCCACTATGGGGGAGAATAATCCTAGTTGTGAAATGAATGGGATGCCTAGGTGGAAAAATATTTGTTTCATGTCCTCCTATATCTACGAGTTCATGTTCATGTGATCTATATTGAATGATGGGGTTGTGGATTGTGTGAGTATGTACAAGATAGATTTAGAAGGGATATGGGTTGTCTGATTGGTTGCTATAAGTTTCGTAGCGAGTTAGGGACGAAAAATAATGTTGGGATGGTATAAAATTAAAGTGAAATGGGAATGTATGAGTTGGTTATGGTGATAGTTTTTACTATAGAAGAATGGCCAGCAGTGGTGTTTTTTGGTTACCAGTATGCTTAGTAGAGGCCTCATCATCACCTTAACATATGTTGATTCCCATCAATATACAATTTTTTCTATGTTGTTAGTGTAATAATTAGGAGAAGTAATAGGTTTATTCTCTCCATAGTATTGATATATGGGTGGGGAGGGATGGACTCAAATTCATAGAGATTCCTGGACAAATGTGTGATAAACGATCCTCCCATCAATGTACCATGATTACTCTCCTCGATAGTCTAATAGAACTCATAGAACAACCAAGCCCTGTGGATAGATGGGATTCCCATGGTTAATGTGAGAATGATTACTCGATCTAGATCACTCCCACATGATCAACACCACAATCTATCCCAGTGTGGTAAAAGGTACTTGTGTAGGTTCCATAGCGAATAACCTTGGAGTGTGGTGCTATTTGTGGTGTGAGGATCATATACTCTCAATCAACATTTGGAGATCATGTACCAAAGATTTAAATAAATATAAATATTAAGATCAAGACAAAAATCATATAATAATAGATAAGTAAAAAATCATGCATAATAGATGTTGTTGTTGATTCAAAAATCACTGATGTTTAGATCCCATTTCTAACCTCTATGTTTTAAGTGGGAATAATCGAAGGCCAATTCCTAAGTGTCCAGAAAGTGATGGAAGAAATCACAAAAAAGTCTCCTCTCACAACTATGTAATTAGGGTTATTTAGAGGTGTCCTATGAGGTGAAAGACCCCCTGATGGATGTGGATGTGCCATAATACTTGAGTACTGACATCTTGTCGATTCAGACCATCTTGTGCTAGGGATGGACCATGAAAATCTAGGGTACATGGTTGATTATGTAGTCGTAGGGATGAAGTTGGGGATAAGCATGAACATATGATCCATTGGATGATGGTTTTGAGTCCCCTAATATGGATGATAATGATGTGATGGAAGTAGATGATATAGAAGAGGGTGAAACAATTGTTGGAATATGATTAACCCTCCTTATTTTCTGTGGAAGAGCGGAGTTATGGTGATCAGACATGTGTTAGGAAGGATAGTTGAAAACACTCTTGGTTGAATCTTTTATAGAGGTAATGGGGTGATGATGATGAATTATGGGTTCATGAAGATGTTGGGGGAGGAGGGTTGGCTAAAAAATGAAGTGGGGAGAAACTACATGCGTCGAGAGAGGAATTTTTTGAGGCATTGGGAGAGGGGTGAATGCGAGTGGGAGAGTAAAAGGGTGGTGTTTTGGCAAGAATCCTATGATCATGGTATTTTAATACCAAACCCAAAAATTAAACATAATATACTTAATACATGTTGTGGAAATTTTTTTTGTTTCCCTATATTTACACGGTGTGTAAGAATTAAACAATGTTTATTTAGAACCTTTCTACCTATTTTTAGTAGGTTTTACTGAATATGATTTCCGCAAACATCTTATTACTAAATATAATATTAACCTATCATAGAGTATCCATCCTGCCAAAGGATTCCTCCTATAAATAACATTATTTAGTGTCTATAAATAGACAATTTTAGTAGAAAAAGACTTCAACATTGAATTGATAACAATTATAGAATGATTCATGAAAAGATAGAGAACAAAAGGTTGGATTGTATCCCCTTATAGAGGTGTAGTTATATTATAACATTTTTGAGAACATGATCCCTTTTCAATAGGATATAATTTCATATTATCAGCTTCACATTTCCCGTGATCCTCTTCCTTGATAGCATTAAAGATGGTTTGAAGCTTTGAAAACTCATTTCATTAATTAGTAGACTTATCTAAATAAAATAAAACTTGTTCTTTGTTCACACTAAAATCCAATATACCCCAGTTAACATCAATAAATATTGTTCTGGTGTTCTGAAATGCTCTTCCCAAAATGAGGTGAATATCTCCCACTTCATTCATACCAAAGAGAAGGATGCTAGTGTGGGTGATTAATTTTCCTACTTCTATTAATATATCCTTTATCAGTCCTTGAAGATTCTTCACTGACCTGTTATCATGTTGGAGTACCACCCGGGTTGGTTTTAGTTCTCCATGAACCAGCTTCTTATAACAATTCATGGGAATTATTTGGATACATTATCATATAATGGACTAGAATTTTTCAAGATTTTATGTCCCTACACTGTATTGATATGATAAATTCCCATGTTCTTTCATTTTCAAAGGAGATTGCATTAGAAAACTATAGTGAATTATTAAAAGAAAAAAATGACTAATATGTCCTCCATTGTCCTCTTTCTAAAAAATAAATCTCTAATTAATCTATGAGAGGTGGGAACTTAAGAAATTTTCTATAAAAATGGTATATCAATTTTTTAATATATTTATATTCAGTAAAAAAAATTATTTTCACTATTTTATATCTTGTTTTACCCTCTATATAATGTTAATATTGGGATTATATGGTGGTGGTGCCATTCTAACATCACCCTTTTCATGATAATCCTCGACTAGAACTTTCTTATATGGTTATATATCTTGTGTATTCCCATAACCAACATAATTCGATTAAATTAACTACTTTTTCTCAAATACACTTTTTTTGGATGAAAATATAAATAATTTTCAATTCTAACAACTATAGATTTATCCTATTCACACGGATGAGCATTGGTATTATCTGGGTAATTATGTGGTAATGGATTTGATATTTCCTTAATGATCTACCCCATTAGATACTCCTAGTAGTGTAGTGTATCCTTGTTTTTTTATTTACTTTCCATTTTTCATCATTTGATCTTCTTTTTTTGAAATTTAGTAATCAGGTTTTCAATATTGTTCATGAGAGGATGTTCTTATTATAGTGGTCTTAAAGGATGATGTGTAAATTTTTTCCTGTTTTTTAGGTGGAAACTATAGATCTTTAGGAAAATATTTTTCTAATTTCTACTAAGGTTGAGGATATATACCTATTAGTGCATACCTAGGTGGTCTGTAATTCCTTAGAGGTGTCAATCCACTACTCTACTATAAATAACATTGGTTTTCTAATAGTATCTACGGGTTGTCCTCTACTGAATGTTTTTCTACTGTAGATAATTTCTGGGCTAATGATACTTTTAAATTTGTTGATTATAATTGTAAAACATTGTAATAATGTAATTGGATTTACATAATTACATCCTTTATTTGATCGTACTAGGGTAGAATTCCCAACATCTCAACGGTTTAGATTTTCATTACAGGAGTAGGAGGTTTGGTAGTGCAGTATGTAGTCAAAAAGATTTGCGATTTTTAGTAAGATCATATACATGAATGACCAATAGGGTATTTACATCCAGATGGTGGATTCAATGCTAACACATTGATTTTCCACTTTTCCAATGATTATAATTATGGGATACTTCATCAGTAATGGATTTTCCTACTTCAGGCATCTTTAGAACTAGCCTACGAAAACCATCAGAATCAAAAAGAGTACAGAAAACAAGATGATTCCTTTATAAAATTTCGTTAATTGAAGCTACAAACCTAGTCCATGATGTGGTAATTTGTTGGTTAGATCCTTGAATTGATCACATTTTTCACTGGAGGAATCTCATTCATCCTGATTAATATTTTTAATTTCATTTCATAGATTCTGGGTTTCTATGAGTAGAAAATGTTATTCTAGGAACACTTTGAATATTCATATCAATTAATGATTGACTTAGGAGAGTGAATTTTTATATAATAATTATCTTTAATGTGTATGGATAATGTGGAAAATATCAATAAAATGGCATATGATGATTCACGATTGTTGGGAAATGTGTCACAAACCTTGTGAAAATGGGAAATATGGTCATGGGGGTTATCATTATGTATTCCACAGAACAGCCCCATGTCTTGAATCATATGAGTGGGTCTATGTAAAATATCAATAGTGTGATCTTGAATAGGAAGATTCATAATCGTTGGTATTGAACTACTAATAAACATCAAGTTTTAATCAGTTATGGGGAACTCCTATTGTGAAGTCATCTAAACATGATTGGTAGTTGGAACATATTTCTTGTTTTGAGGGTGTGGCAGTACAAGATCATTAAAATTATTCTTTTTAGAACATCATAATGTATAAAATGTTCTATTAATATAATGATAAAAAATAATTTTTTCTTATGCGTCCATTCTTCTTGATTGAGACATTGTCCCTAGACCATGCACTATCCAAGAAAAAGAGAGATAAATAGATATATAGAGTGAGAAATAGGGTACAAGGGTGTTTCCGAAGGACAAAAAAAAATTAACTAGATAAGTAAAAGAGAATAAATAAGTGGAATGTGAGGTAATATATGGGTTTTTAGAAGGTCACTTTTCTAATGTATTATTAATCTCCCAAAATAGTGAAAAAGTATGATGTTCCCTCACAAAAATATTATTTTTTATGGATGGAGATAGGATAATCAATTTATACAACAAAACAATAGTTATTTCTAGAGTGTATTAAAGTAGGATTGTGGGTTAGACCCCGTGAATATCATTAGATGGTATATAATAAATCGAAAAAAATCCTTGGAAAGGATTCATCATATTCACTCTTTAGGATTGGATTTTAAAAAGATTTGAAGTTTGGATAAAATTAAAATAAAAAAATAAGGTATCTAGGTCAATTTTGAGTCTCATGATAGAAGATAATCCAATAATTATATTGGTTTACAACTATATCATAGTCATTGAATCAGTGTAATGTTGTCCAATTGGATTTTGTAAAACAAATTTTATCTAACCATGCTGAAACTATCCTATAGTAAAGGTATAATTTAAATACAAGGTGCATTACACTTTTATTCAATATAGAATGTTCAAAGGATAATTTTCATATCAATTCTCAACTCCAATTACAATAGGTTCATTCAACTTAACCTTCCATGGTCAATGTTGTTCAAAATAATGTGATGAACAATTATTATTAACCAAATTACTAGCCATTATGTTAAGAAAGAATAATTATAAATTAATTATGCTCAAAACACTACTAATCTAAACCCCAACACATAGTGGATTATCCAAACAAGTCAATTATGAAAAAATGTAATGAAATAATAAAACTATTATGTATAAACTGTAAATAGATGAGAATTAATAAATCCAAGATTAAAATAAATAACTATCAATTTAAAATAACTGAAATATGAAAATACAATCAGAAACACACTATCCATGGAAAAAAAATTAAAATCATTATAGTTATTGATGATGAATAGTGTTCAATGATGAAATGGTTGTTTAAAATGGAATAGGACATAAAAATGATGTTGAATGGGAGATGAAATAATGTAGAATAATACAAAGACCAAATTTTTTCAACAAAACTACACCTGTAATGAATTAAAATGGGTCGATAATGATTATAGATAAAAGGGAGGAAAATACAGAAGATAACAAGAGAAAAATAAAGTGTGTGATACTAAAAATATATAGAAGATAATAGATATATTAATAGGATAGAAAAGTATACAACCTGTAATCAATGCATGTTGTGTCCTAACTTATGTGACTTATGTATCCACATCTTCACATCGTGCATGTTTTATGATCATCATTTATTTGGGATCAATAATTCCAACAAATGAGTTGGATCATATCATCGAATGGGTGATCCCTAAAACATTTCATATTATGTAATCTCATCATGATGTCTATTTTATTTAAATTCAGAGAGACTTTGATTACTAGAATATTCATATCATGTAATCAATGTACACAACATGTATTGGCTTCAAGTCAAGTAAAGGGCTCAGAGGCTGGTCTATCGATCTAAATGCATCATTTAAATAAGATATACACTTCTTTCCTATTATACCTGATGTATTTATCATGTTTATTCCATTTTTGGCATTTATTCCTCTAATTAATTATTCGAAAATTCCTATGATATCAAAATAAAACTTAAGTAAATATAGAAAAACCATTAATAATGATTATGTAAATCAATCCATAAGTTTATATGAATTTATCTTATTAATATTATATTTTTAATTAATGTTAAATCAGTACATATATTTTTTACTCTATAATTCATAGTGGATATTATGTAATTGCCCCATATTTTTTAAATCATCTATTTTCAAGGGTATTTTAAACATTAAATATTTTCATGATGATTTATTAATTCTATTTTATGTAACATCTATATTTATCTGGGACCCTAAAAAATTAAATAGGGGATTTATCTCGAGAACATGATTCAATCCTAATAGGTTCATGGAGGGGAAGATGCTAGTTTATGATCTCAATTTAATAATGTACGAAATGGTTATTGAATCGATAAACTAAAATGTTTATTCATTGAGTGAGTCAGAATAATAATATTATTCATCACATACATAAAGGATATGAGTGAGTACATATTAAGTTGGTGTAAAGAGATCTTGAGAATCCCCTCAGTTAAATTAGGGTACATAACGACAAATAAAATGAAAATTGTTATGGGAATTCTGGTCTGGAAGATATGACGGTGTTTGAAAATTACACCAAAGTTCATGTATTTATGGTTGGATATATTATATGGAATACTCTATTACTAGGAGTTTTTCACATTCTTCCATGCATCTTAGGACCCATTATTCAATTTCTACATGACTGTATCAAATCCTACATTCAATTAAATCATTTACTATTCTAGTGATAGAGACTTATGACACAAATGGGGTTCTTGATATATATATCTTGATAGAATAAAAATCCTTGGTTTTCAACACTTATAATTAAGTGGTCTTCCACTCATACCATGGGGAACGTGGGTTCACTTTAGACTATGGCCTAGATTATTTGGGTGAGAAGGAATGACATGGTCTCTATCCAATGAATGAGTTTTACATACTTTATGATTGAGTGGGAAATGTCTTGATTAGGTTCCTACAAACATAATTATGTATATCTAGAGAATCCAAATGAATTTTTTGGTATATGCAGATGGAACCGTCCAACAATGAATGTGTTGAAGATTAATGTTGATGTGGGGTTTTTTGAACATGGATTAGTTGGTTTTGGAGATATGGTTTCCAACTCCCTCAAACACATCTTTGTGACTTTACATGAAATGTGGAAGCTCGTTGGGAGCCACTAGTTGATTATGTTCATGCCAATTGTTTGATAATAAGGATATTCATCCAGAGATGATATAAATATATCATTTTTTTGTTATACTACCTCACCATTATTAACACCATCCATGCACTGTAATGTGGTCTCCGATAGTTTGGTTTACTGGTGATGAGAATATACACCCTCTCACACCATTTCTCTCCATGTTCTTTCACTTTCATAAAATTATAGTTGAATAGAGAATCCCATTTTTTGGAAACCCATTGTCTATCATTTCATTTACATGTTTGGTTGGGTGAATTCCAACCATAGATGAACTATCTTATAGTTCTTGATTATTTATTTGTTAATTAATATCAAATTCAAGGAAAAAATTATATTAAATTAATGTAACATACTTTATATATATTTTTAATGTTAAAAAACAACCATTTAATTTAAAAACCTTTTCTTGATACAATTACTCAATATTTTAAATTATTATAGTTTTTTATTATAAACCACTTTCACAAAATATATGCCTTATTTAATATAGAAAAAATTATTTTTTATTATATAAATTATATTTATGGAAATATTATATATATTTATATACCAATATATCGATATATGAATATATGAATATATTTCTATGTTAAAACACATAATATATTACCGATTAATTATTTATAAAAAACAATAAAAATGAATAATTTAAAAAATGGATCAAAATTTATCAAAATTAAATTATAAGTAGTTTAAAAAACATATCATTATCAATGAATAAATAATATTAAATTAATTTATTATAAAATGAGGGACATTTAATTAAAAGATAAATATAATGAAAAACTATATAAAAATAGAATAAAAGATTAATATGTTTTGAATTGTTACTTTTACTCATTTTCTAGATCTATATTTAATATATAATATTTATAATTATTTATAATTAATATATATATATATTAAATTTATAATTTTTTTATAATAAATGTTGCATTATGGAACTTTTTTTACTTCTTTAAATTTTTAATTTTTCTAATAATTATAATTTACTCATTTTATGTGTTTTAATTTAAAATATACTAATTATTTTTTTTATAATATGTATATATTTATATATTGAAATTATTCAATTTTATTATTATGTATCTCATTATTAAATTTATAATCTTTTTTGAATTTATTCAACTAAATTTTTTTCATATAAATATTTAAGTATTCTAAAAAATACTATTAATACTTTTATTTGTTTTTATGTTGGATTATTACAAAAATGGGGTTGTTGGGAAACCCGGGGAGTTGGGTAAATGTATAGGCCCATAAGAGAAATGGCATGTGTGAGCCCACATGTAGATGGGTCGGTTATACTGACATGGTAGGTAGACCAGCATGTGGTGGTGCCAGACCATGTTGCATGTGTGTGTGAATTTGCATGTAGTTGTCATTACCTAGAATAAATGGCATGTTTGTATAATGTAACTACCAATTTTATAAATCATGACCGAAACAAATTAGAAGTCATATATGGGGAAAACCATGTGGGAAACCCCTTGATGATTACTAAATAGAAGAATTGCTAAAATCCACCTACTATCTATGAAAAATAACTTGATGATAAAGGGTTGACATTATCAATAGTAAATAATGGATTCTATTTATCAATTATTTTATCTTGTGCTGAAAATGATTTTCACTGTTTATTGTTGGTTTTGTACAAGTTCTTGAAATCCTTTGAATTTTTTAGAATTTCGTGATATATAAATGAATACAGTGGTTTCATCGTAATGAATATATTTGATTAGGAACAGTTTCTTTTTGTGGGACCTTAGAGAGTTTGTCTGTTTCCCTCATTCTCGATACCTCTAGAACAAAAGACATACCAAGATTATTTTTTCTAAAATCTATGTACCATACTGGTTGAAAATATTACTCTCTCCATATGCAGCTACAGAGATAAAATCTTTCTCATCGTATTCAGGGAATCAACATATGAAAAAATAGATGAATATTTTTTTATACACAAATGATATCCAAGAATTTGAGACATCTATATAATGGAATTACCTCTTTATAAGTGGTTGTGTGATGAAAATTTGAACCTAGATCTAAATAAATAAAAACGTGGAAATGTGATCTGAGTGATATGATTACTCTAAGTCCAAAACACGACCACCCAATATCTTATATATTTTGTTCTTATCATCCAAAAAATGGGTTGAATAAATGTCAATAAAAAATGATATTCATAGGAAATAAAATTGGAATCATTACAATCATGTCTTAATTCATCTATTAAAATGAAATGACAATCAAATGGCTAGGTCTCATGAGAAGCACTTTTTGTTTCTACAATTACTCATAGAATTATAATAATATATACTCTGATTATATTTCTATTATTGTAACCACTTACCCTATGCTCAATATATACTGCATCATATTTTCCATGGCAATCACCTTGAAGGGAATATTTTGGTTTAATTTTCTTGCTGTTAGGAGTGACATTCAATGTCGTGGGAGGGAATCTTCATATTTTTTCATAAAAGTTGGTGATTTTTTATAACCTATGAGGGATATATTACACAATTTATTGACCAAATTTTTTTCCATCACTCCACCTGTCATGAAAAGAAGCATGCATCATCATTACGAAAGAAACACTATATATAATAATGATTGTGATGTCACATCCATGGTACATCTAAAACTATGAAACTCCTAAGAATCATCAAAACCTAGGTAGACCTACTAACAGAATCTCACCAGTAGAATTATTGTAGTAGAATTATTTTTAATAAAATAGAATTCCAAAAAAATTATAATTCTTTGGTTGATCATGAGACAGTTTGCTAACACTAGGTTCAACATTTTGATTTTATAATGACTATTCTATGTAGAGTAAAATTTATATTTTATGTAATTATTCATCTAAAAATGATAATTAATGAAATTTTATGATTAAAAAATGTATAATTATTACGAAATATGCATTTGGAAATATTTTATGGCCAAACCATTGATCATTAACTACATTATATACTATAGTTTAAAATTTCATTTTATTTTAGAGGACTTTGAAATTTATTGAATTTCGTAAATTTTAATTAAATATTTTTTTTATTGATATTTCATATGAAACAAGTTCAGTCATGTTTTCTACAAAAAGTATATATCATATTTAAAATACATCTTTGACTGGATACACCTAACGATGTGTTCAATTTATGATTTATGTTAGTTATTTTATGATCTCGGCCCGACCCCATCCCATTTCATTTAAATATTTATATGATAAGAGATATTCTAAATAGTTACCATTTGTTCATGTGAATCTAGGAACATGGATCATATTATGGTAGAGGTGGAAAATCTAGATACCTCATGGTAGGTTTCCCCAAACGCCTCATTAAATTTCATTATAGATGCTGGTTTTTAAATTGATTAATATTTATTAGAATCAATTAGCTACCATATTGAGTTCGAGTCATTATTTTTATATAATTACAAATTTTTTTAAAAAACATATAATATGTGAAAATATAAATTTCCAATAAATATTTTATGCGATGAAAGTTGTTATGGATATAGAAATATTTAGATAGATACAATACATCAAACATTTAATTTAGCACACAAATAAATTTTTTTTCCAATACCTCTAGGTTAGTTAATTTTTCATACTCATCCATAATGATAATAATTTGTATCACCATTACCCATAGTGAAGGATATATGTAGTCGTGAGGGGACAGTACAGTTAGGTCACATTGCACAGAAATGCTTTCGGGAGCAATGGCTAGGATTTTGTAAAAGTGAAACTAGATTTGGTGAATCGTTAATCTGGAACGCCTAGTACCCTATTGTTATGGGATATGGTATAATTTTCTATGCACTTTTTTTTATTAATAAAACTATTAAAATATTTTAAATTTATATATAAATAATAATACAATAGCTAAAAAGTCCAATAATTTATTGTATATTTTGTATTTTATAAATATTTATATGATGTACTTTGAATTGTATAAAAATTTGTATATTATATTTTATTAAAAAATTAATAATTATTATTTTCAATTTTTTAAATATTTATTTTTTATTAAATGAAAATTAAAACCTATAATATAATATAATTATTATTTTCCTGAAATGAAATATGAAAAATAAAAATTAACTGAGTCTAGCCGCTTTATTGTTTGTCTTGTAAGGGTTGTGCTAGGGCCTATGAAATCTAATTTCCTACATTTCATATTCAATATAGTTTTGGTGATTTTTTAATTTAATTAATCTTGGTAATTGTATGATCAAATCCAATTTATTTTAGTTATTAATTTTATCACAAAACAATATATGTTTTACCGGATGATCTACATTAAATAGATTTGGTCTAGTAGGCTAAATAAGATTAATAATAAAAATTTAAAATGTATAGTGATATACTATTCATGATTTAACAAATAGATTTTACTCAATGAAAAACTCAAGAGACCAAAGGGAGAAAATAAAATTCTAGAAGATAAAAAAAATAAGCATAAAAAAACATCCCAAATAATGACAAAAATGTCAGGTCATAAGGATCTAATCCAACATGGCCTTGATGATTATGGGGAAGTGGTTGGGGTTGTTAAAATGAAATATAATTTTCATTGTTATAGAAATATTCTTCATCTAGTAGACTATTTATTCATCTTCAGGATGCCAAATGTATAACTCTCTATACTACATTTTAGGCCTCAAAAAAATCTGGGACACCGTTTGATTAATTTTTTAAATTGTTTCATTTAATTTCATAATCACCTAATGTTGTCACTGTAAGGATATAAGAGGGGAGGAGAGTAAGAATCTGGTTTTGAATCGATGTAAATGGATTCCCTTAATCCCATACACTTGTTTTCATGTGTCAATGATTGAATATCTGTCTTTACATTATAAGAGAAGCGGTTGATAGAAAAATAGATCTACCGACTCCTCATTCCATAAAGACATAACATCAATATGTGTCTCCAAAATGTTATTAGAAAAGGGATTATGAATATATTATTATTACTTAACATTGATATGTTTATCTAACAAATAGAAAGAATTAGAAAATGAATAATCCTCTTTGCCCATTAGTTTTTTTAGTGTTCATAATATTTTGCTTCCATTCATGGGCGGAAGAACTATCATTGTATATATTATCTATTGTGGGAAAAACAAAACACAATAAATGCACCCATGCATCATTATGATCCACCAAATTCACTAATGATCTATCCATAATTTGAGTAGGACACGAATAATATTAGAAAAGTCTATGTAGGTGTTATTATACACATACCCAGCATGACACCCCAAAAATTGAAAAGGAGTAATTTAAATATTAAATGATATTCATATCACCCCAAGGAAATATGGAAGAAAGTGTACTGATACACATGTATATGATTATATTGAACCCTTTATGTGAAAAATGGGACCTCCATTTAACAACACATCCAAATATGACGAGTGATGCTACATATCCAATTTTTCGTCATTGATTTTAAAAAATCAATAAGATCCTTGCCAAAAAAATTGGAAGGTGTCACTCGACAGTACTATTATATATAGCTAAGGTAACCCCAAAACCTATGGAGGACGAGAATCACATCAATGATTGAATATGTGGGAGTACTAACTAGATGATACCAAACTTCCATGTAGGGGGTACCTTCTGCATCTGCATAAATAAATGGGTAACTTGTTCAATGGTTCATCTTTGGAGTAATAATCCCAAAATATATCTGAAAGTATGGGGGACCCCCCAACTGGGCATGAAATGTGAGTATTTACCCTGACGTATCTCATATGTTCATGTTTGTTTCACTAATGATGTTGACCATCACCTAATGAATCTTCATGCTCTAAAAATCAAGCATCTTGTCTCAGATATGATGAAAATTCCTTCATCATGTTCTACACAGAAGACTACCTAGGATAGGCTACTTCCGATCTAGATTCAGATTTTGAATGAAGGGGAAAAAATATGAATAATGATAGAATACATGGTATGCATAGGGATTTACATGGTGTGTGACCCCAAATCATTTCCTTGTTTTTCACTCCAATGAACATGTCCTAGAAGAATTGTGAACATACAAGTCATATATGGATATAACACTATGTGTTGCAGCCACTCATAACCTACCTATATCGATTTTACTGTTCCTATGTACCATTTTAGACACATGGAAATGCCTGTATGCTAGTCTATTCTATTGAACTCCCATAGTATACGATGTGTCGGACCACATGGGTCCTGAACATGTTCCAACTCAAAAAAAGGTCTGGAAAACGGGGAAGGGTCACACTATGTGTGGTTTTGACACACAATGCATGATATTTAATATCTACCAAAACCATACCTTGATGGAAATGTGATATCATGTTTTTTATTCTATTGGGATACTAGGATTACAATCAATATTTTCATAGAATCACCTAATTCATTACCTTTTTTCAGTATCTTGTGATTCCACTAAGGATTTCACCTTTTTACACATCCAAACTAAATGAGAATACCTTGGATTATCATTTCCTATAATCTAGTGGTTGATCAATTAAATTTGGTGGTCCACTTAATGTCACGCAATAATATTGTATGTGCATCATTAGCTGTCACAATATTTGGATCCTGAAACCATGAAATATCAACCGTAATATATCTTGATTCTCCTATAACACACTGATCCATTTTATGTTGACTAAACAACTATGAATTTTGGGGTTTATTCATGCATTGAAAATTTGGATACATTACCCCATGGGCTAATGTCAACAAACTCAATGAATTGGTTGGGGAAAGGTAAAGGAACATTGGTGAATATGTTGGTGTATAATTTTTCGTGGGTAACAATAATTGGTCAAGGAAGAAATGGTGAGAACAAGGAATAATCAGAGAATAAAATTAAATAAACATTTTAACTTATCTAGAAGGACCAAAAAATAAAATTCTACCAAAGAATCAACAAAATATGCATAATCTTGGATCAATAATTTAATCAAAATTGATGAAATAGACAATTGGCTAGTACTACATCATTTTGGGATCAATCATTGTTAAATAACACATTATCTAGTGAAAGAGAAGTCATTTTCTATTCAATAGAACACAATCCTCCTCGGTTCGATGAAAAATATTTCTCTAATATCAATCTTCCAAGGAAAAATGCTTCAGGTTCCAGTCCAGTCACTCATTGTTTTGTAGTCATTCCTAGATATTTAACTCAAAAAAGGTATTTAAAGATTAAATTATTGTTTGGTGTAATAAAATATTTAAATTAATTAATTATTCCAGTAATCCCTTTGACATACCCACCAATAGCTTCCTCATTTAAATAGACAATATCAAGGAAATATATCTAATGCTGAGGGTAAACCCCACATTCAAAATTCAGCACTAGTCCCACATTTGAAATAAAAGAGTCTATTTTGAGAGCTACTTCCCTATTTCATGAAAAAATTTCTTCATTATATTTATATAATAAATATTTTATAAAATCCATTTCAGGATAAGAAGAGATTCCATTCATACACTGTATGAGTGCCCAATTATAGAATTACTACATAATATATTTCAAATTATTACAAGAGAGAAATAGGGTCACTCCATTCTCCCATCAACATCATATTTTCACCCAAAAAGCATAAACTAAACAAAAATGTTGAGATACTAAGCCTACATATAGTTATTCCACACCCTAGATCTCTCCGAAACACTCAAATTATTCCACAACACATAATCCAATTAAATATTTCTTCATCATATGCTTATATACTCTAAATCCTCAATCATCACCTGTTACTATATGATGGTGGCACCATCATAGATGTCTGAATCACCCAAGTCAGTAATGTTCATCATATCATGAACATGCATCTTCACCTATAACTCTTGGAAGATGTCGTAAACCCACTATAAATTTATGGGTAACACAAGGTGGTAAGGATCCTTGATAACCTTCTATAGTATTTTGAATGGCCTGACAAACCTCATTTATTAATAGACTCACTACCCAAAACCTTTTAATCTTCCTTGTAAGGAGTCTCTCAGTAAAACATGATTTCCCTACTCAAACTCTAAGGGGATATGGTGAAAATATGTGTTTTATTTATCTTAGCTCCATATTTCATATATATGTTCACAGATAACATGATTTTTTTTCTATCATCACCTACACTATCTCAGACCCAATAAGTGATATCTTGACAGTCTCCGTCTTATAAAAGGGTGACCTGTAAGGTCTCCCATTCTTTCCAATGAAACATGAAATATTGATTTAATAGTTATATTTATTATTATAACCAAACATCATCAATGGAATGTTATCCTCCTAGGTACAAATAATTCCAAAACCAAGGCTCTCAGTATTTCCTCCAATAACTTGATTGTTCACTCATTTTTTCAACCCATTTGGGATTAAAATGTTGTTATCAATCTCAAATTGGTCTTGAATTCCCCATACACGACTCAACATAAAAGTATTAAAAATCATACCTCACAGTCTGAGATGTACCTCCTGGGCACCACATGGAGTCAAAAATTCTCCCATAAGAACAACTTTCTCAAGATCTCCATCGTACTCTACTCTCTTGTAGCAAAGGAAGTGTTACAACCTGGAATGTTGGTTAATTATCACCCATATAGAATCATAAAATAATGTTTTCCATTAATTCCCTATAATAATATATGTGTATTTTCTACCCCATTTCTAATCTATGATCTCATGAGAATATATAAATCCTAAGCGAACCTAGTACGGAAGTTTCACATACTAAAATTTGAGTCACTGAGAGATGAAATTGGAAATTATCTAGCTAATTCCATCCCAAGATAACAATAACTGAATTTTCTTTAACATATTCATTTCATTGAGATTTCAATTTAAATTTGATGTCTTAATCTCCTAAATCACCACCTCTTATATAGAGGCTGAAAAACATTATTCATCCTTATAAAAATATAACATGCTCTCCACCTCTAGAAAAACCATCTGGTGTATCCAATTAGGACATCTGGTTATGAAGAACCTAAAAATTTATTCCTACCAAAAAAGACACTATCATAAAATATAGAATATGAAGTTTCAACATAGTTAATTTATGATAAGTTATACTCCTCTCCCCTAAAAGGGCATGTAGCAATTATTACAACTACTTAGACACTTTCTCCATAGAGCATGATTGAAAAATAATACGGAGAGAATCATCCACAACATTACAATTATTATGATTGTAGATCATCATGAAGTAATAATACTATTTTAAATCGTACCACCACCTCTTTATCATGTTATAATCTCTTTATATGAAGATTTCCCTATGACACCGGTTGTTGTACCCATTCATGCCACGAATTCTTGAAACCCATTTCACATTCTTGGGTGGCTCACATACTAGAACTGAATCATTCCTCAATAGACCCAAAATATTTTTTATCTAAAACAAGATTCCATAGATATCTATTCTCACAGATAAAACTATAACACTTCATAATCATACCATAATGATAGTTATACAGATGTAAATATATTAACAACTTAAAATAATAATCATGGTCCTATTCAAATGTATAGTAAAAGACTATGTAATCAGTGATGGAAACCCAAAATCGGTCCATCAATATTTGGAAGATCTAGTTCATAAAATCCATTAACACAATAAGGTAATTAGAAAAACCAAAAGGAATCCACAGGAAATCACAATGTCTATAGAAATAGTAGAATTATTTCATAAGGAAATCAACATCATTAACACACAACAAGTTCTAGAAAGACCCAAAATTGATATTCGAGAATCAACTTACCACTAATTATTAGTCAAAGAGGTCATCAATCATCAGTTGTGTGGACACATTTTCATTATGAATACTTACCTTAGGTAATGATAATCAACAAAAATTCATAATATCCAATCCACCTTTTTCATGATGAAATAGGGGTGGCACATGGGACAAAATTGGTTTGACAAAACCCTTATATATAATGTCCTCCATATACACCCTTAACTCCTAGAGATTGACTGGGGCCATATCTTAGGCATATAAAGATATCAGTGTGGTCCCATTGTTAAATTAATTGAATGTATCATTCTCATGATGTGATGGTAGTCCTAAAACAAACTCATATACTTTTTCCATATAATCATCCACTACCAATGAAATTTAGATGATGAAATACATTGTTATACCAAGGGGTGGACTCAAAAAGTAATCAATAATGGTCTATAGAATCCTTTCTAGGACCAATCACATAACCATGCAGTATCTCTTTCCCATAAATGAGAATTTATTCCCATGGATCCAACAAAATCACTCTCACCAATGATAGGAAACCATTTTATATCTCAGAATATGTTATAAGGTAAAACATTGATGACCAAGAGGTTCCATGTGAATCTTTATCCACCAATATATATATCTCTGTAATAGAATACATGAAATACCAAATAATTTTTTTGTGTAAAAACATATAGCCATAGTAGTTGGGGTAATATATCCTTATGAAGATCTAGTTTTCATATTATGAATAAGAAGAGGAAGTAATGACACACATTGTTGTCTACTAGTATCAAGGAAATAATTAAATGAAAAAAATCATACCACATATAATATCAGGTGAATCCTGGTCATATCCATGGATATCCTAAAATCCACCATGTCCCTGATCACCAACTCCCTAAGCTTGATTTGAGCCTCATGGTGGTGGTGTTTGTTGGATCTTGCAACGTTGTCCTCAATCATCTTATCCACCTTCTAAAACAACTCACATTCATCTTCAAGAATAGATTCCATTTCATTCACCCTAACCATGTCTAGGAGATCACTAATCATTGACTTACCTCTTTAATAGTGGTCCATTCATTATCTATCTACCCCACAAAACATGAGGGGTCAAGAAATCATGAGCTATGTGACCTCTCCAATATAAATAATTTAATCTACACTCGTTTGACCGATTGAATCCACTATGAAATCTCTAAGCCACAAGATCCTAAAATCAGAGACTAAGAATGAGAATTCACCATATTCCAAGATCCGGATTTATGATTCCTATAACATCTTAGAGATGAATCGTCTACATGATGGTCACTGGAAGCTCTAACTTCTCATGGTCCCTCTTCATTGAATATTTCTTTCAACATATTCTACTCTAGAACTCCAATATAAGTTTTTATGAACAGGGAAACCAAAAAGTATCAAATTAATCTATGAAGTCCCTTACCGAACATCTTCACATGGAAGATGACATCCCCTAACATATGAAGAAAGTACCATGAAATATCAATGAACCTCATTTTATACATAGTAACAGACTAATCAATATACTCAATATCATGATTTATTTGGATATAAACTGAGTACAAACCAAATGTATAATACTACTCACAAAATAGCTATTAGAAATTTTCCCATGGGAGTGTCATATCATTATGGACATGAAATAAAACTCCACGATTTACTGACTTCTCCATTGAGAAGAATGGATAGTAGTGTGATAATCTATTCTATTAGGGTTTTTACAAGCCTAAATACTCAATCCCCCTACTTAATCCATTAATTTACATACTGAGGATATAGATCATCATGAAGCCCCAATATACTCCAATACAGGACCATGAAGAGTGTGGTAAACCCGAATGTATTATTATCCTAAACATACAATGGTATCTACTTCTTGATATGTTGGGATTCTTCTCCCAAACTTCTAAGAGGAAATACCTTATGGGATGGCAATTTAACTAAGGCTTTATCACTCATCATATAACCATCAAGATAAAAAATAATTAATGTAGTTGGATATATTCTTGGTGGAATCATGGAGGTGATCATTAAATACCACAAGAATATGAGAATTTATATAAATATACAAAGAAACACACACATATATATACATATAAATGGAAGAAGAATGATAGTCAATGGACTCAATCGTATTTGATTCATGTACCACTATTTCATGGAATAAAATTTTCTATATGGAATGTTTATATGTTGGTAGTCAGTGTCCTGCTGTGTGGATACAACATAAAACATACAAACATTAGGTTCCCTAGCATGAAAGACTCACTCTAGATACATTTAAACTATTTCCCAAAGTCCCAACCAATCCTTGTTAGGGGAAAACTTTAAACACCCATCCCAAAAAATTAACTCCTCTGATTACACTCTGTAACCACTTAACCCACAAAGGTCCTCTAATCCATGAGAATTATGAGTGTTCAAAAACCAACACCTCTTCACATTATCCAAATTTTGAAGATATGTTCTGGGAAGTAATAATATAAAATGGAAGGCCTTTTCAAAATTTACATTAATGGATACATCAAAAATTGTCCACGAAGCATTGTAGGTGATTAATAAAATATTAAACTTACAAGAGTAAATCATTCATGTAATAAACTCTAGGTTATATATCATAGATTGATAGTGTAAAGACAAACCATAAAGGGGAAAAATTAAAAACCCTATCATAATTGAAGTCCTAAATAATGAATTAATGTCAAACGTGAATTACTAAATATTATTACTCGCGATCTCCAATCCCAACCATTATACTGTTCAATGCACCTATGTATCAATATTCCCCACCAATTTCACAACATGTATTCCTACTATCTACATATGATTGGTCATGTATAAGAAAACCAATATAGGGGTACCTATATACATACCCAGTAGGATGTCATGAACTTTAAAAGAATGCAATATACAGATACAATAATATTTTTCTGGACCCAAATTAAGGGAGAAATTTAAACCCAACACACACACCCACACCCAAATGTATATGCTTATAAAAAATCCTATATGCGAGATAAATTGGATCTCTATCACCTATACCAACCAAAGTTGATGATTATTCTTGGAGGTCTAGAATTCCATCACTAATTTTCAACATCAAACATAACCTCCCCAGAATATGTCTTGAGTGGGACACTCCTTGCTACTAAACTTCACAGATGAGGGAGCACCAACACCCATGCAGTACCCACACTATACCAAAGCTCAATGGTGGGATATTAAAACACTATAGAGAGAAGACCAAATACAATTATATAGGAGTAATTTCTCTCTATGTATATTGAATATGGGTATCCAATTCCATTGTTATTTAAGGGAGTACTTACACTAGTATCTCTCAGATAGAATACTGAACTCGCACCTTTGTGCGTCTGGAGGGGGGGTGGTACTAAACTATACATATCCCCGATGATCATTTCCTAACATATTCCATCATAGAGCATAACATAAATAAGAGTCATGAATAAAACATCTCACATGCCCCAACAAATTCAAATATCATGTTCTACATGGAAAACTACTCAAAATAAGAAAAATAGTTTCCAAAATATGAGTTAAAATAAAGAATATATGAGATAATTATTTTAAAATAGGTAATAAATTACATATATAATGAAATACAAGGCGTGTAATGCCAACTAATTTCTCAGATGTTTTATTCAATGTAATCTAATTAGTAACCATTTAATCAGTCACAACATGCATGGATCAAAAGCAATGTGTCTCAACCTCTTGGGACATACCAATTTCTTTTTGGTCATGCTCGAGGATCTGGCCATGTTCCTGGCTATTTACCAACCCATGCATGGATCTCAACCCAAGAATGTGTACTTTAGGGGTACATTTCATGTTTTACTAGAATGGTTCCAAGATGTGTTCACGCTACAAAAAAACATGTTACCAATGTATAGTAACCGAAAATGTGCATCTAGCCACGCTGTGTTTGATTCCTAACTTCTCTTGACGACATATTGTTGTTGCCAGTGGATACATGTTGTGTGTTTTTCTAGGATACATGATGTATAGTAATTGTATTCTTATAATCAACTAGTTTTTTTATATGTTTTCCCAATATGGTAATACTACTATAGATATCACATGTTTTCAACTAATAAAATGGGTAAAGATTCCGACCCTCATTTCCCAAACACTTATGGCCATAAAAAAGAATATGGTGATTATCTAAAGTTATTACATGCTTCTCATCAACCAAAGTTATTATTACTTCCATGAAACATAATTTATCACCCATAGTTCATCCAGTTATTCATGAAAAACACAAATTAGTTCATATTCTCTAATCCATCATAAATATAAGCGTCAAACCATGATCGATCCCACCTTGAAAATTTAGAACTAATACTCTATGAACTATTGGTGAATAATGCAATGAATGGGTGAGGAAAAGGAATGAGAAAAAAAGAAAATTTTATTTTGGTGAAGTGTTAATGTCTAAATATAATAGTTAGTATAAATTGAGGTGAGAAAATTATATTATTCGAGAATAAAATGAATTTACAATTTTAAAATGTCTCTAGGGATCATGTCCAGAATATGCAGTCACATAAATAAATGAATGTTAGATATAAATGCTTGTTATTTTAATTAATGGGGTGAAAAAAATCATTCCTATGTCATTTTGAGATGTACCATTGGAAAATAATTTGTTCCCCCATGAAGGCAATGTTTCACCCTTCGATCATGATCCACCAATGAAGAACGTTAGAGGAAAATCTATAATATCTCTGGGTAAATATGATATTTGTTGATAACTTCTATAATCTGATATTTACATATAATATTAGGTTTTTGGGAATTATAAGAAATAAATTAATATATTAATTAATTAATCGATATAATGTACCTACCATTAACTACCTCATCAAAATGTATAATTCTGAAAAACCTTATATCACACATAGCATTAACCTCATGATCTTGATTCAACCAACATCTCGAATTTATGAACTGAGAAACCATTTTAGGATTTATTCCACTATTTTGATAAAACTACAGATTATTGATATTAATATACTTAATATTTCAATAATATCATTTCTGGGATCACTAGACCTTCAAATCTCATCAATTAATTGTTCATAGCTCCAAAAAATAGTCCTTAAAATATTACAAATTTGTATAAGGAAAAATAGTGCCACCAAAAATGCATTGATAGAGATTATATAAATATCTAAATAAAAACCATAACTAATAAGTGAAAACAAGATAAGTAACTGATGAAATCATACTATGTAAATTACTCCAATATACCAAATCACATTATCATTAGGCTCATGTATGGAATCTAAATAAAATATATATATATGAAATGAAAATGATGTCTCGAACCCCTATTTTATAATATTGATGCACTACAATGGTTAACATGAAAATAATTCCATAAAAAATTTATGATATTAATTAACAAGCTTGGTTTGATTGGATTGGAAGGAACGATGGTTCCGTATGGGGAACAGCGTCGCTCCGCAGGGTTCTCACTATGCCTTCCCCTTCTCGGATCTGTGCTCCCTCACCTTCCTAGTTCGGCTAGTCGGGGTGTTGGTTTTCTATTTCTACGGCCTTGTTTGAATCATTTTGCTTGAACTTGTGTATTTCTATTTGAAAAAGTGTTGAATCTACACATGAGTTCATGGGTCGGTTGTCCGAGACCATCCCTTCATCCAGATTTGGGCGTTTGAAGGTAGAGCGTTGTTTCTGTGGAGTTGTCAGATGGTGGAGTCGGGATCTAGTTTTCTTTGATTAGATGAGGTTCCATTTCTTCTATTTCTTATTCAATTTTATGTTTGATTAGGGTTTCTTGATACGGGAAGGGATGCAGTTTTTAGGCTGTATTGGTTTTGTTGGTTTGTGGAATTATGTTTCGTGTTGTTTTGATTCGATCTGGTGGTGGAGTTTTGCTCACCGATTTCGGCCTAGTAGTTCATGAGCACTATGGGCTTGATTCTTGGTCTGGAAATTCTTTAGTGTTGATAAAGGATAATGGTGAAGCTCAAGTGTGCTCCGGTTGAAGAGGATGAATCAATTTTGTTGTTCATTCAAGACAGGTCGTGGATCGTGCATCATGGTTTGTTCTCTAGAGGACAAGATGGAGTTGGAGGTCTCCAGTGCTTCAGCGATGTCGTCAGCTGATGGTTCTAGCATCTTCCTGTGGTGAATGGTTTTTCATGGTGATGGATCTCAGATCGAGGCATGTCTCGATGGAAGGTGGGTGGACAGGTGCACGGATAGGCTTGTTGTACGTTGGGAGGTGCGCGGCTTGAGGGTATGTTGTGTTGATCATTGGTTTTGGATGTGTGAATTTGAATTTGAAATGGATATGGATGTTGTCAATCGGTGTGTGGATGCTATGATGTTCTGTATTGGGTACCGAAAATCCTTAAACCGACCATTATAAAATGAAAAAAATGATTTTCAGGCATTAACAAACTTATTATGATAGCCACATTCCTCTACAATAACATCTTTCTTGACTCCTATCAACTTAGTATCTACATCAATATAAATTTCCCCTTCATCAAACTATAACAACTGAATCATGATTTATTTTCCATGAATTTTTGATAGTTAATTATATTACACTATACAATCATTTATGAAATAATAAGAATAATTAGGTTTGTTATATCAAAATATTTGGCATTTGGATCATAGGACTCAACATTTATTATTATAAGAAATATTTTTTTTGTAAAAATTACGGATTATAATACACAGTACATGAGTGAAAATAAATGTTATCTATAAAGATAATGTAATTGAATTTTAAAATTTGGTAAGTATAAATTAATATTCATGTTAAATTAAATATTTGGTGATTAGTTCCTTGGATATCCTTAATGTATAAGAAATATACTAGAGTATAGATGATGGGTTGGATTTGGTTGTTATTATAGTCCTCATAGTGTTATTGGGTAGGTGTGTTAATTTGGGTCTTTTCTATTGAGATGAGAAAATGAATATGTGACCTACATTTATTTTGTGATTATTTTTCATCAAATTTAGAAGAAGAATCATTCCAATCATTCAAATTTTTTATTAAGGGGTATCAATAGCTTTCTCCATATAATTTTCTATAAAGGATATATGAGGGTGAGAGGAAACCAAGCATAGATGCCACTAGACTCAAATCTAATTACCCTGATGATTTATAGAATGTCCTGTAATGATCACATCAAATAAGAATTCATGTGCCCAAAACAAATCCAATAACAGTAATACCCCTTGCAATAATATTATCAAATATAAAATCCCTATTCTCTATTATGTGTGGTGGATCAAACACCATATCCATATCTTCTATGATTTTTCTACAATTTTATGAATAGGGAATCCGTAAGAGTCTTCCATATTATAACATCAAGCACACTTCATGAAATATTACCAAATATCCTCTAAATCCCTACTACCAATCTATGCAAATCACGTACTTGATTAACGTCATTGAAAAAACCAAAGGCCAAATTCTGATACGAAGACAAGGTAGATCAATGGACATTTTTTGTGAACCCAATGAACTATAAATTTATATAAATCTACATAAATGAAAATAAGAATTCTTAAACCTTATTAGGGCACAAAAACATCACACAATATATGTACAGAAAAGTATCTTTTGGGATCAATTTGCATCCATCCATAGGTCTTCTTGGCCCAAAACATAATCCCTCTGTGGATTCCATCAAAACACCCTTGAAAATTAGGTGGAATTAACAATAAATGATTATATGGGATCCAATATATATTTTTGAAATTGTTGTGGGTTTGGGTTTTCACCCATCAACCCCCACTTCAACCCAAGAACACATAACTTGGTCATTATTTTCACGATAATCGATCAGATCAAATCATCATAAACTCACACTATTGTTTCTATCTCCATTAGGAAATGCTTACACCATACTATTATAAGATTTAATTTTGATATATGGAACCATCATGGGTCCACATTCTATGAAATGATCCATCATTATCATTACAAGTTATTTTTTGTAAATAATCCACCCTATATCTCGTCTGAGAAGTACCATGCCTATAATACTAGTTGTTGTGACTTGTCCTCACAAGAAAATGAACCAGGGTAAATAAAACCATGGGGGTCCTTTAATACATTAGTTTCCATCCTAGTACTCCACATTGGATTTCCCATTAGGGACACATATTAGACTATTGAATATTCCCAAAGACAAACACATGTTCTTTTAGTGTTCTTTTTCCTCGTATAGACACACCCATGGGAACATCCCAGGGGGTCACCCTTCCTGATCACAAATAAATACAATGAATACATAACTGTAGAGTTATTATTTTCCCTTTGAATAAGACCTTATAGGGTTACATCCTATAACTCATAGGTTCTACGAGGAATTACCAGTGTAATCTTATATTAGAGACAACATCCATTTCAAAAACCAATACAGGATTAGGTTTTCATCCAATAGTATACACACCAATTAATTTTCATGATATACAGTTAATTATTTAATAATTAAGAGAAAAAATATTGAAATGTTTTTCCCACATATTATCTCTTCCAAGAAGTGATAATTTACAATGTTGTGAAGCTAAATAATAGATCCACTACGAAAAAATTCATCCTTAGATTTTTTTTCACAACTGGATGTGGACTAAATAAATGATACATTATTTACTAGACGTTATTTGAATGGCTATATATTTTATGGTCCATAATTATAGTTTTTTTATTTAGAAATGGTTTTAATAGGATTTATTGTTTTTGGATCAAATTTGTGGTTATTTATTAATTTTGTATATGTTTTTTTATAATAAATTGAAATTGAAATGGCGGTAAATTTACATTACTGAAAATAGGTATTGTAGATACAGTAATTTATAGTGGTCATAACAAAGAACATCAACTAAATAGACAAAATAAAGTCTATTTAATGGAGATTATCAGAAACAACCACTAATTTGTTCAATGGAAATTATAAATTTTTTTAAATTTTTCAAAAAAAATATACAAAATAATCCATCATATAAAAAATTAAAACATAAATGTATATGAAATTCATCAAACGTACAAAATCATGTATCCATAGTCTTACACACAAACACACAAAACTTCCATTCAATCCATAACCTCTGTGATCAATATATACATATAAAATCTGGCCAATAATCACTGTTAAATCATGGTCAATACTCCAATTCCAAAATCTATACTCCATATATATACATCCAAAAATATAGTCATAATATATGAAATTTACATAATTATGTAATCAAATAGAATAATTAAAATATTTAAATATTAACTAAAAAGAATAAATAATAATTATAATAAAATTATTGATAATAATAATCCATACCACTAAAATAATGAACCATCCCCATTCTATTTGAATACGTTTAGGTATCAGAATTGTGAACCATCTATCTAATAATTGTTTTTTAACTAAAATATAATCCATAACATTTATAAAATGAAATACATAAGGGAATAGAAAATGAATATATTCAAAATATTGAAACTATTTTTTTTTATTTTTTTCACAAAATAGAATTCACTTAATTAATAAAAAATATATATCATGATAAACAAAATCAATACATTCAAATTTATTATTATTGAAATTACTCAACACTTGGATATCAATATTGATAATCATATAATAATCTCATCAATTTTTAATATGAAGTGTGGGTTTCTCAAAATTACTCAATAGGAAAATTTATATTTATTTTATGTTTCATCATATCCTATATTTCAAAAAATATTTTAATTGTTATTTTACATTAATTTCATGTAAATATAATTTATAATTCAATGTATTAGATCGTTACATGTAGTTTTTAGTGTTTTAAAACACTAAAAATAGTTTATTGTTATCCCTGGAAAAATATAACATATAATTACATGATGGGGATTCCTACATTATAGAAATAAATATATAGTCATTAATTGATGATTCCAAATGTATTCAATGTGATTATTATAGTATTACCCCCTAAAAACATTTTTAAACAATTTGATATCATTTAAAACAACCAATTGACTCATTGATGTCACATTACTCATTATAGGGATGTATTGACTTCTCCAACACATCAATAATATTTAATGTATTTTTTTAATTTTTTCATATTAACATGATGTTAATTATAATGGTTTTGATGATTAATTGCACCTTTTAGAGTTTTAGAACACTAAAAATTCATTTATGGGCATCCTTAAAAAACTATAACATGGATTGATGTTGCGTGAGTTCTTATATTTAAATAAAATCTATGGTCATTGTCTAATAATTTCATGACCATCTGTTGTTCTTTTTTTTGTTTGGAACACTTTTTTCTCGTCTTAATGATGTTTATATCAAAAAAAAATTATTGATTAATTCTAAGCATACACCATTTTAGATGGACATGTTATCGACTTATACACATCAAAAAATATTAATTGCTTTCCAATTATTTCATAAAAATCCATGATATTTCTTATTCTTTTATCATCAAATGAATTATTTAGTGTTTTAAAACAAAAAATATATATAGAAGAATCGCTAGAAAAAATAGCATGGATTGATGTTGCATTAGTTCGTATATATTAAATGTTAGTCAAAAGTCATAATCCTACAATTTGATGGCTATTTGATGCTATTTTCCTAAATTTGACTGCCTAGTACAAGTTTTTAATGACTTTGATATCTTTTAAAATCACTTATTGAGTCTTTCTGAGAACATTAGTTGTTTTATTGGCATGTTTTTTAATCATACATGTGAAAAAAGATACTTGTGCTGGCCCATTATTTCACTTCAATATGAGGATGTTTACAATTATTTTCACATTTATATAAATGTTTAAATTTATTAAAAACATTTATGGGAATACAAACAATACCTTTAAATGTATTGAGGTGGATTTGATACTATTATTTCCAAATTAAATCTATGGTCATTTTCATATGATTTAATATCCATTTAATGACATTTTTGTAGTTTTGACCCCCTGATGATTTTTTTATAGATTTCGATATCTATTAAAACTAGTTACTGTTTATTTTTAAGGGAACCAAAAATTTATAGATATTATCTTAGCTTGAACATGTCCCAAATAAATGAAGGGTTCTTTTCCTAATATTTCTCATCAAACAAATTTTATTTCTCATGGTTTGACTAATATATACATGTTTTAGTGTTTTAAAACACCAATTTTTTTTTGTTAAAATACCAAGAAAATTGTTACTCTGATTGACATGGATATTGTTCATACATTTCCAAAAATAACATGCAATCATTTTCCATGATTTAATGGACATATAATGTCATTTTTCTTGTTTTTACCCATGGGAGCATGTTTATAAATACATTGATGACTATTAAAAATAATATTTCTCATTATGATCATATCAATAGATAATTAACTCATATTTATGTCTAGTCAACTCATACATGTCACAAATAAATATACTTATATATATTATGATATTTTTGTTATCCAATGTTTTTTCTACGTTTTGAAGTCCTGATATACATTTTTAATGACATTGATATCTTTTAAAACTATATATTATGCCATTAGGATAACACCACACATAATATTGATTTTTTTAATCATTCATGTAAAAAAAATTAATGATGGTTTTACCTTGATTTCCCATCAATGAAATGTTATTTACAGTGGTTTTATAGTTACATAAATGTTTTATAGTTTTAAAAAACTAAAAGAATTTTTTTGATAATCCCAATCCAACCGTAACTTAATTTTATATGGATTAATTACCAACATGTTAAATGTAAATTTTTTTTCATTTTCATTTGATTTAATTTCCATCAAACACAGTTATTTGGTTCCTATCCATTGGTGCATCTTTTTAATAACATTGATATCTTTTGAAACCTTTTATAAAGTCATTTAGAGAACACCACATGTCGGATGGATGTGTTTTCCACATGTACCCAAAAATAGTAATTTACACACTTATTCATATGATTTAAAGTTAATTAGAGAAAATTTTAATTTGTTTTTACCATTACATGAATGATTTATTCGTTTAAAACAATAAAACGTGTTTTGGAAATCCCTTTAAAAAAATTCGATTAACCAGGTGTCAATTACAACATTTCCTAAATCAACCAGTAGTCATTGAATTGTGATTTAATGGTTACCCAATGTTAATTTATTTGTTTTCACTACCTAGAACATGTTTTTAATTAATTTTTTATCTTTTAAAACTTCTTTTAGAGTCCTTACAAGAACACTGCTAATATAATTGATGTTGTTTCTACTAATATTTGTCAGAAATAATTAATGATTTGGTTTCAAATGATTTCATTGAATATGATGTTTTTTTCTATAGTTTTTAATTTTACACACATGTTTTTGTTTCATAAAACACTAAAAATTCATTTATGAGCATCCCTTGAAAACCATAATTCATATTGACATGGATTGAGTTCTTACATTGAAAATTAAAAATACGGTCTTTGTAACATGAAATAATATCAATCCCAAATACCTTTATTATTTTTGAATTATAAACGAATGTTTTTACATACTTTAGTATATTTTAGTATATCTTATTTCATAATTCCATACACACCACTCATTGGATAGAAATGATGCCCTCTATAAAACATTACATATAGTGAAACTATTTATATATCATTATTTAACAACAATATAATGTATTTTTCTTTGGTCATGACTTTTACACAATAGTTGTCCTTAAAAAAATGTATACGCGAATCCCATAAAAAATTTAACGTGGACTGAATTTGAGTTTGTTCCTAAATTTCATAAATTAATCTCTGACCATTTTCCTACGATTTAATAGCCATCTGAAAATGTTTTCATCTTTTTGATATTTGTTTATATGTTTTTATAAACATTGATATCTACTAAAATTGATCATTAAATCATGTATTAAAATACATAAACTAAGTAATTATTCATTTTCAAAAAAAATTAATCCAGTTCCATCCAATAAGAGTCATGTTCATTCACATTTTTTTTAACATTGACATCATTCTCTTTGCATTCCAATCAATGACACTACTCAAAACCACACTTGGTGCGGTAATAATTGATAATGATTCCAAAAAAATATTGTTAACGGAGTAGGACCAAACACCATTCCCATTACATAATCGGGATTATCCTTCTATAAAATAGTAGAAATTAAAAAATTATGTTATATTGATGTTTATTTTGATGTGTTAAATTACGAGGCTTCTTTTACTTTTACATTGAAATAAATTAATAGTTAACATGATTTATAATATTATATAAACATTATAATATTTTCAATTTTTTAATTTTTTAATTACTATTAATTATTTTATTATAATAAAAAACAATAAAGAAAAATAAATTATAAAAAAAGAATCCTTAAATACAATTAATCAGGGCTAGATACACTGGTCCCCCAAATCTAATAGAGCTAGATTGAACATTTTAATTCATGTATATAGACCAGAATAATTGAATATATGGTTTGACTATTTTTGTGATTTATATTTCAATATTTTGTTTTTATATTAATGAAATATAATTAAATAGTAATGAAATGTACTTACTCAAATTCATCTGGTAGTATCATTCAAACAAATATCATCTGGTATCCATTATACATTAATCCAAATCAATATCTGAACAATCGAGTGAACTAATAATTTAACCATTACAAAAAATTAATACAAATTTGAAATAAAAAATTAGTTATAATAAAATAGTATTAATAATAATGGATAGAAGATTACATGGATTATTTTATAAAAAAATCATCTAACCTAGAGAAGTGAAGAATCGCTAGTTTACAATGATTAAATATATTACATTTGATTGTTCTTGAAAAAAAATGAAAACTAATAAATATATTTCTTATTATGTTTATTTTATTAATATACTACAAAATGATAGATTACCTAATGGGTTGATTGTTTCTTAATATCGATAAACATCATCCATTACCCACGAGAGACACATTCAGGCTCTTTGTAATGAATTTCTAAAGATATTAGATATATGTTGTTAAATTCATTCCATTATTGCCATTTAAAATCACTTATTTTCATTACCAAATTCTTCAGATTACATGGATGTTAAATAGTTTCAGAGACATAAAAATGAAAAATCATGAAATATAAAATGAAACACTTTATAATCATTTTAAATATTCTACTCCTAACTTCTAAAATAGTTCTCAATGATTTTTAAATTTATATTACCATTAAATGGATATCTGAAAACTAATTTTTTTCAATTTATTGGAATATTCCTTTAATCGTTATAACAAATGGGATATCGCACAATCTCAAAAGAAAGATTTACAACAATATAAATACATACCCTAACAAAATTATCAGCATTCAATTTAATCAATTGAATTTGAATATTAATTTTGAGGACTTTTAGTACCCATACATCTACTATGTTACCATTTACATTTATTCTATTTATATATTTTTATGTTTCAAAAATGAATTAATATTAATAAAATATAATGTTTTTTGTACAATGAAATACAAAAAATTAATGGTAACTGTCCAATATTCCAAAGATTTAGGGGGTTACAAAGTAAACAATCGTCTGAGGTGTATCTGGCAATGGGCTACTAATAACATCTAGGGAATCTATTTTCTCATTTTAAGTATCGAGTATAGTGGAATCCCTAAGATCCATCAAAACCAATGATATTGGTGTGTGCTATGATATATTGATTGTCTTGGAACTCAATTTTTTAAATTCTTGACATTCCTACAATTCAAATGATTTCAAACTATTTAAATATATATGAAATAAAAATAACATTTGTATTACAAGAAATCATGAAATATAACAATGTATATATGTAAAAAAAACTTATAAATGAGAAATTATAATATATTTACCTGATTAATTTAAATATTCAATTACGTACATCTTTATTTTATTAATTATTATCAATAACTATTAAGAAGATTTATTAATTTTCACTCGTTCGTGTATGTTCTATAGATTAAATATAATTTGTGAGAAAAGTTAATGGTTTCGAGTTGATGAATTTCAGTGTTACAGGGTGAAAATTTACCATTATCACCCTTATCATAGAAGTATATATATTTTTTGTGTACAAAAACTCTCCACCACTCATTTACATCATTATAAACATAATAATGGTTCTTATATTGTCATTTTAAGATAAAATGATCATGTTCTACTCAGACACCAACATGGATAAATATAGAGAATTTGAAAAAAAGTAAAATTTTATGAATCTATCATTATAAACCTATTGATTTTAACCCACATCTATTTGAATAAAAAAATAAAAATTGGCCCTTATTGTTTAACTTGATTTAAAAAAACTATTTCCATTGTATCTCACATATTCATGTAATAATATACACCAAAATATTTTGTTTTTAATCTCTCTTCATGATAAATTATATGGAACATGAATCCATGAGTATAGTAGTCCTAGAATCTCTCATCCTACCTTTGAGGACCTCAATCTAATAACATAAAATATTTTTATCTCATCATGATTATTAAAATTTATTATATAGTAATGAATATATATGGTCTTACTTGTAACATATAAAACATAACTACAAATCAATAATATGATTATGAGTATACATATAAACGGTTGTCATACCATTTGAAAATATTATTAATAATTTTTTTGTTAATTACACATCATCTTGAGTTCATCCAAAAGTCATTTCATAGATTGAAATATCAATTCATCATTAAATGGATTGATGAGAATTATATTGAGTAACACATATATATGAACGTGTATTAACTCTAATTATGTTAGTGTAATGTTTAACCTCGTTACCACTACTGGTATTATAGTTGTAAATACAGATGATTTTTTATGAGAATGAGAATTATTGTAAATGTCATATACAAGTATAGTATGATTTAATAAAACCTCAATTTCTTAATAATAAAATAATAAAATAGTCAATAGCTTATTTTATATGTATCCTTCATTATTAAATGCCTCTAGTTGGAATTTATTAATTACACAACACCTCAAATGACATATGTACCATATGAAGAAAATAAGAATCATATTTTATTTCATACGAAATTATTTGACCAATTTAATTTATAATTTAAATGAAAATAACACTAATGTACCTCTCAATTAGACACATCAATCAATTATTTATTGGTTCATCATGATATTCTTATTCAATAAAATGACTACTCAAATGAGCATTTATGGTACAAAATGGAATGGAAATAACTTATCTAAATGAATAAGTTTCAAAATATTTATTTGTTGAATTTTATCAAGCTCATATGAGTTAATAGTTTTTTCAAAAATCCCTCTAATTAAGATATAAAATTACACATGAAATGTAGTTACCATTTCAGGTAATCTATTATGCAATGTAAACAACCCTAACTCCTCCATATTAAACTGTGTGTCATGATATTTCAATAAATGTAACATTCAACGTTTTAATTATACTCACCATGAAATGGTAAATAAATATCCATTTCAAACTATTTAATTTATAAAATATCAATGTATTAAATATTTCTCATTATTTTTTTCATAAATATAGAAATATGATACATTTCATTCCAATTTTCCAACAAATAATGTTTTATACTCATTTAGTAAAAGTCGTTTTGAGAAGAATGGTGATCCTCAATTTCACCACAGTCTTTAAGTAAAATCTAAAATATATAGCCAGATATGTTCTTATAAACATGTATTATGTTAAGATTATGTGGTATATAATTAATCTCCACAAATTTTTTTTTGATAATATGATCATTTTATTCCATTATTGTGTTCAAGTTTCTTCACATATTATACTACATAAAAATTTCTCCATTAAGTAAAGTGATTACATTTTCAAAATTTACATTGTTAACCATTAATTGTTCAATAATTTATAAACAATAAAACACATTTAAAGACATTATCAATTTAATATATCCATTGAATTGTGTCTTTTTAAACCAAAATTTGTGAGAATAATCATTAAATAATCGGTGACATATAAAACACAATTTTACATTATGAGGTAATCATTGAACTTCAAATTATAAATAATAAACTGAACATGCCAAACCAGTAAGAGTGTTACCATTAAGAGAGTTTCTTATTAATGAATTTGACTAATTGTCCACATTAAATCAACATGAATATTGAGTGATTTCATTATTGAAGAATTATATTTTTCAACAAAATCAACACATAATTCATTCAATTCATTAATTAGTGGTTGAAGGTATACATCATTGTAATTTGAAGGCTTTTTCATTCTAGGAATTATCATGAAAATAATGAATGAAGGATTATTATGACTCACAGATGGAGTAAAAATATAAAAGATCATAATAACTAACTAGGTTCTATAATTAGTACATAAAGTACAAAAAGTTATTAAACAATTACATAACACTCTAAAACAGTCATTTTAGTATAAAAAAAATGAAATGTTGAATCAAAAAACATCCATGATATTTATTTTTTGGGATGTCTCATCAATATATCATTATTTTAATCATGATAATGCCACATCATTTCATATATAGTGTTATAATAATTAATAATATTTGAATTTGTGGTTTCCAAGAAATGTAAGGTAATAGATTTATGAGATTTTTCTTCATCTATATATTCCTGGTGTTAGAAATAATTATTAAACCCATTATAAGTCATTTAATGCCACATTATTATATTAAATCATATCAATTATTCATTATTAGACAGTTCCTCTACTAAATTGTGTAATAATTATGGTATTCATGTATCTTTGTATAATCAAAACCAAGTCCTGCGATGAGGTTCTTTATCACTTGTTATTGTAATGAGATATTAGCTTCACAAAATGTACCATGAAGATACTCTAAAATGATGGAAAATTCATTTTCAATAATTCCATGTAGAAATATGATATAGAATAACTTTGTTGTAACTGGTAACATTAAATTCTGAGCAAATCCTATAAGGAGTTCTGGTTTTCGAATTTAAATAATTCAAAAATAGACATTATTTTTTAAGCAAAGTTCAGTGAATGACTAACTGGATCATGATTAACACACAGTTCTATTAATATATTAAAATCATGAATATTTTATTCTAAATCAAAATGCATCATTTTCTTTGTTTTAAACTGATTTCTCCTATACCAAGTCAATTTTTCATTCATTAATAAGAATTTCATTGATTTTAATTTATATACATCATTATTTTTCATTTCAAATCTATTATAAATGTTCATTAGGAGACTACATAAATTCCAAGTGTTCATATAATTTGTTCTTATTCCTAAAATGAATATAAAGGTACTAATCAATCTATAAAGGGAATAGTTTAATTATAAATGCATATAGGTATAGTTTGAGTAACTGAAGAGTATTCATGTTATTATATAATTATCCATAATGATGCATATTAATTTTCAAAAATAAAATCATGTAAATTTATAAATCTACCATAAAAATATCCATACAGGCATGGATCCACTCATGGAAGCATTATTCATAATTGAACAGAAAGATTTTATAGAATGAATTTCTTATATACCTATAGAATTAGAGGAAAATGGCATAATATTTCTATAAGAATTATTTATTATCATGTTGTATTAATATAAAATAGGACAATAATAGTGTTTTTGAAATTTCAAATAAGTTGAATATACATATTCATACTTTATATAAATGGTTATAAGTAAGTTTGAATATTGTATTTATAATATATGTGTTATATTTGTATAGTGAATATACCTCAATGTTTATTTAACATAATAGACACATTGTAATTTTAGGTGAAATAATTCTGGAGAATTCATATAAGTTGTGCAGGTATGATGTCGTATAATGTATATAGATTTCCAAATGTGATCGAGATTATGTAATTTCAAAGAATACATGCATACTATGTAGAAAAAAAATTATCAAATTAAAAAATATGTTTTCATAAAACCTCTGAATCATTATCATAGTGAAGAATATAGTTTCCTTATATAGGTTTGTTTCCTTAACATAAATAGCTTTTATATAGTTTTCATATATGTTTATACATACCAGTGTTATTTGAAAATACAGGGACTTAGCTGCAGGGATCCTAGATATGATGTCTCATACCAACTACATTGGCATGATTACAAAGAAGTAATCCCCCAAAGACTAAGTAGTTTAGTATTATTGGTAATCTAGATACATAAATGAATATTTAATTGAAAATTAATACACTAATTACAACATTTCAGTTCCATTTTCTTAATAAAAAGATTCAAAGATAACTCTAATCCACCTACTAGATTCATGCATGTCTTTCTTATTCTGCTTCTTGGATTCCTATTGATAGATAAATAATAAGGGTGAGATCAAATGCTCTGTAAGGTAAAAATATTGATGAATAAATAATGAATCAAAGAGAATAGTCAACATGGAAAGGTAAATAACTGAACACACTTTCCCTGTAATAAATAAACTTTACGGAAGTACGTAAGCAATATAGAAAGGTAAAAACTGTAAACACATGGTATTCAAATATCAAGATAAGTCAAATGATATATTTCAAGGGGAGAAACTAAATTACATGAAATCTAAATAACTATAAAATGAACTGTATCACAATATATTTCAATTAAAATTATCATGAATGAATAATATATAAATCATTAAAATGAGAAAAGAATCAATATAGATGATAACAGACAATATCATGGATGAATAATAACTAAATATAAATGGGGTAAATGATTAATTATTGGATATTGTGTTTCCTAGGAATATAGTACCTTTACCATCAAGACCATGCACAAGATGGTTTAAAAATTTTGGGTAAAAACCCATATTAGCTGCCTATCAAATTGACTCATCCCATGAGAATAATAATTCAACACAGTGATATAGTATTTTATGATCGTGCTGTAATAGTTCAAAAAAATACTCATAAATTGATTAATTGATTTAAGTATGTGTCTTAGGAAATATCTATATAGATTTAGAGATATGGATTATTAATATTTACCAAAATAATCAAATAATTTTCAAAGTATTTATTATATGTATGATGGTATATGGTTCAGGAAATAGTAATATACATTATAAATCAAATTGATAAATAGGGTAAATTCAATGTTAAATTATTATAGTATATTGGAATAATTCAAGGGAAAAAGAAATCAAGTGAATATCAATACTATCCTTTGAAAAATAAATCATAAAGCATTTATAGGATGATTAAGGATGGTATCAATAACACATACCCAATGTGATTTAAAATAATGGGTTGTTGTTGTTTATGAATATAATAATTATAAAAATAACTTTTTTTAAAAATATTTTATGAAAATATATTTTTTTGTAAAACCTTTGGATACACCATTTCGTTGAAAATTAATTTTCCAAACATCTTATTTAAAATGTACCATTATAAACATTAAATGTATGATATAAATATGATGGCGAGTAAATCTATACATGTCATTTGAGGTAGAAGAATATTACTTTTGTATGGTTAAATGGTAGAAGGATTCATTGTTCGGAATGCAACAAGATGATTCCCTAGAAATCATTGGTAAAAGAAAAAAATTGTAAATGTTTCCTTCACAAATCATTTTAAAATAATTTCTCAAAAAAATTTATTAAAGAATCATATTTAGAAGAAAAATGGTTCCCCTACTAGAGAGAGGAATAAAGTGGGGTTTTCTTAAAAACATTTTCTAAAACATTTTTACTAACAACGTGTTGAAAAATGAAACTGATAATTGAAAATGGTGACAGATAACTATATAAGAATGGAAATTTTTATTGAAAAAATTCTTATATAATTTACTCGAATGGAAAATCCATTGAAAGATAATTTGGATTATACTTTTAGAAGATAATCATTAAACATTCCAATGTGTCCCATACCACATTGAATCATTTTAAATCATAACAGTCATAAAATAATAATATTAAATGGATTATTTAAATATAATTATTTAAATAGTATTAATGGATTATAAAACAAAAGGGGATGCAAAAAAAACCCAAAATATTTAAGATTTGAACATGACATTAATCTCATGAATGTAAAATGTGAGATGAGAATCCCTTCTTTATGTAGTAAACAATGAATTGGAAACCAAAAAGTAATAATCATTAAATAAAAATTTTAAATACCATGAAGGTATATAATCATTGATATTATATGAAAATATGGAAGTATTTACACTATGTATAATAAATTTGGGGAACCACAATTAATTATGCCTCATAGAATAAAAATGTGCCAAGAATCCCTTATGTTGAGATTCCTTTGGGGTAAAATCCATTTAACATAATGATTAATGAAATTATATTAATTTTTTACTTGATTAAGAACTTTTTTCAGGTTTACAATTACTTTTATTTCACATATTAACTTTTTTTATCCAAAAACATAATAAGTTATGTTTACATTGGTTGTTTTGACCCAATTAAGTTTATGTTTAAAAAAAACATTTATAGGTTGACTATGGTAAAAGGGGTCATTGATAAACATCTAAAAAATAATTATAAATCAATAATTATAATATTTATAAATCAATTTATCTTTTAAATTCAATCATTAAATATGATTATGAAAAATTATTCAATGTTACAATAATGTATAAGGTATGTTGTACGTACACATGAGTAACATTCCCATTTTTCAATGGTCATTAGAGAAATAATGTATGTTACACCATATATTTTCAGAACTATAATTATATAATAAATACCATATTATTTAATCAAACATACTTATATATATAATTCATGTGATGAAAAAGAGATCACATCATGTCTAGGAGGCTGTAGTCCATACGTCCACAAATAACATTATCAGTTTTTAAATATGTGAAAGGATAATAAAGAAAATAGTATTAATATATCTCTAGAGAAGAAATTATATATTTAATACCATATATATTTATTTTATGTATAATATGTTAAATTATATCAATAATTTATAAATTCCATGTATCATGTGAATGAAACACATCGCTTTGAAGGGGTGGTAGTCCACACATCCTCAAATGATGATATCACATTATCGTAAAATAAAATGTATTAAATTCATGTGTTATAAAAGTGATTAAAAAACTAAAAATACATAATAAATATCATATAAACATCAAAAATCATATTTTACATCATAATGCACACCATGAAGGTGGATATGTAAAATTGAACAATAATCATTTCGTGACACAATAGTTCACCGTACATAGAAATAGAATTTTCACTTCTATTAGATAGAAGTGTGTGTAGGTGTTGGTCATAACATTATCATAATTAAATACTAGTTTATGTATAAAATTTTTGTTTTTATATAATAATATAATAATAATAGTATTGGATGTGGAGAGTGGAAATTTAAAAAAAAATCCTGAGAGAAGGGGTTACCTCTTAATCAGGTAACTTCATTTTGTTTGGACCAAAATATTTGATGTATATCATCTTGAAAAACTGGATGATTATAGTTATTTTTGATGCGATTGAGATAATATTTGGTAAGAGATTTTCTGAACCTAAGCAATTTGAGAGGTGTGATGTTGTGGGATAGGTTGTGGCCTTTTATAGGTACGGAAAATGACTCACTTAAAATTTTAGGAAACAAGGTAGGTGTGAACATGTTTGTACCTAGAAAAATGATAAAATCCATACAATATAGATAATGGGAGTTTAATGGATGAATTACTCCTAGAAAATGGGCATTTGAAAAGTATCTAGGTCATTTGGGCCCTTATGATAATGGATAAGCACTTTATTGACCTCAGTTTTACCTTATTAATTATACATAATTTTAATCACTACCACTAATCATTTTGGTCAAAAATGATGTTATTATTATTATAATTTATAAATTATTCAAATTCCAAATATGAGATATTTTTTTATTATTTTAAATCATATAATTGGTATATATTAAATTAAATTAATCCTACGGACGAGATGACAATGTGGGCTTTTAGAGTAAAAATTTCATAAATATTGCTATGTTTTTTTAATCAATTTTATATTAAATTTATTCAAATTAAGTAAGTTTTATTAATTGATAAAATATTTATCTAATTAAATTTAAAAACCAATTAAAATTATAATTTAACCATATAAATAAGCTATATTAAAAATCTGTTTTGAACCTAAATTTAGTATTTGTAACAATTAATTAAGAAAATGAAATGTCACATAAAAAATATCAAAAATTTCCCCTAACATAATTATAATGATTATATTTCAAATATGATTTATATTTTTACATATCAAATCAAATATTTTTTAAAAATGTATATTTAAAATGTGTATTCCATTAAAAGGCGATAAAATTATCTTTAAATCAATATAGGGTTTTTTTGTGTAAAACAAGGTTTGTTCTTATCTTATACATATCAAACATAATGAAATAATATAAAAAATAGTTTACTGAATATATAAAGTAATTATTTAATTAATATAATTTATTAAATTTAATTAATTATTTTATTAGATAAAACGTCATTGGAAATAATAAAATAAATATATTTTTATATCCATCGGTTCTCATTTTGATTTCTCATAAATATATAACCCATGAATTAATATTATATTTATATAAACCATATATATTAATTAATTATTTAATATTATTAATCATTTCTATTTGATAACTTATTACATTTAAAAAATAATATTTTCATAATATATATTTGTTTAGTGAAACATGGTCTTACATAAAGTTAAATCATTCGAGGATGGTTTCTTTTGTGTGTAACTAAAACTATTAAGGAAGGTTTGTCTTGCATTTAACGTACATTAACTTGGTGGTGCATGCATTTAAATATATAGAATCTATTTTAATTACTTATTATATAATAAAGTATATATTTATTATATTACCGTATGTGCTTGGTGTCTCATGTCATACATGCTATTGAATATAAGTTTCATACTTTAGCTTTTCAGGGCGTCACATTCTCCCCACCTTATTCAAATTTAATCCTCAAAATTTAAACATGATCAAGGTGATATATATTTTTGATACATCCAATTATTGAAATCCCATATTACGAGAAGGGTTTGCAAATAATTCTCTATAAAAAATAAAATTGAAATTACCATGGTCAAACAGATTAAAATTTAACTAGTTGTCTATGTAAGGAAGAATCAGCGGAAATTAGAGATACATACATGGAGGGAAAACATTAATATTTATACGGAGTGAATGAGGCCATAAATCAAAAACAATTGAATGATAAATGGAATGATTATGGCCTCACATCCAAAAATTTGAGATGATTTAAAAGAGTATTGATTCAACAAAAATTAGTGTATTTGGATAACATTTTATTTTGAAGTCATTCTCTAAATTTTTTGTAATTCTTTCTTTGACCAATAATATAAAATAATTTTTTTAATCGATTTATTTAAATTTCATATAAACAATAATTTTTTTTAATTTAATATAATTCAAATAAAATCTTTTAATATGATAAATTATTTACTAGTAATGAATTTTTTATTTCAGAAGCACTAAAAGAAACATTAAAAAATCATAAGCCTATAATAGTGTAACAATTATAACTATTCATCTATAACATTTTTAAAGAACATATATGTTTACAGGTAAATATCTAATACTAAAAAGTGATAATACTGGTTTATCATTAACAATTATTCATCAATTTTTTACTAATAATAATGAAAAAGTAAACCAGGACATTGCGTAGGTCAGTTGTTGCCGTGAAACTGTTATCGTACTTTGGTCATAGGTTCAGTACCCACATCCTTGCCACATTTGATTAGTTGTTACCAAGAATAAAGGGTTTTTTTCAAAAACCAAACTAATAAAATTCCCAAAATAAATATGAAGTACATACATGAAAATCAGTTAATCACAAAACATCCATTTAAATAAGGGTTTAAAAAAAACCTCATTACATTATCCTTTTTATACAATATAGTTCATTCTTTGGTCAATGGATTGTTTATAATATAATTTATTTGATTTATAATCATGACCCCTTACATTCAATATAAATTTCATTTTTTTAACATATAATATTTAGTATCATTAGGTTTTTGAATCCTTTTTAATTGTTTGTACCGAAATTTTGAATTATCCTAAGCGTATCCCCCAAGAGTGTCAAACTAGGTGCATAGTAAGTATCATTGTTGTGTACAATGTTTCCCTGAGTTAGGTCCATAACACATTATTGGAGTTTTTCCTCCAAGATACATCTATTTTAGAACCACATCAACTTGTAGTATTCAGAATTAGATTTATTTCAAGTAAGACCCATATAATATATACATTACAAAATATCAATGGCATTATTCTATACTGACTTTCAAATTCTACCTCAGGATTATGTTCTCTAACATACTTTTTCATAAATCAAATTCCCAAGGATTCTACAAATCATTCATTGATACGTACTATAATAACCCAGCCCTAGATATCATAGATATAATGTTTACTATCAAATGCATTAGCATGATTACAAGGAATCAAGACTGGAATGATCAACCAGTTTAGTAGTCCTTGTAAACTAGATACATAAATGGGTAATTATTTACAAATTAATAAACTAATTCCAACATATGCATTTCATCTTTTTAAATAAAAATCATTGTGGAGAGCACTAATCCATCTAATAAATTCCTCTATATCATTCCTTGTATGCTTCATGGATTCATTTGGAATGATTCATAATAAGGGTGACCTCAAATTAACTATAGAGGAAAAATATAGTAGAAGTAATAATGTATCATTAGGAACATTCAATATGGAAATGCAAATAACTAAAAACACATTCCATGTAATCAATAAACTGAATGGAAGTACGTATGAAATATGGAATGGTAATAACTAGAAACACATGAAATTTGAATAACAATATAAGGAAAATCAAATATGGAAAGATAAAAAGCTAAAACATGTGCCATCAAATTAACTAAAAAAATTAAATGCATCCATAGTTATCTCAATTGAAAATCTTGTGGTTTAATAATGACTAAAACATAATAACTAAAATTCATCTATAGACATGTCGATGAAAAATATCAATGATTCATAATAAATAAATTTAAATAATGGAAATGATTAATTATTAGATGCCATGTTTCCTAGGTACATGAAACCTTTACCATAATGACCATTCACAATACTGTTTAAAAACTAAATGGTACGAAACCATCTAAGGAGGCTAGCCAAATGAGTTATCCCATGAGACTACTAACGCATCAAGGTGCTAATGTGGGCCCCAACTATCTCACACCGATCCAAAAAATTCCTCATATATCGAATAATTGATTTAATAATGTACCTTATCAAATATCGTTAAAGAGTAAGAGATACATATTTATCAATATTTACCCAAATAATAAAATAATTGTCAATGTATACACCATATATAAAATTTTATATGGTTTAGGCAATAGAAATATCCATGATAAATGAAATAAATAAATAGGGGGAAATTCAATTTCCAATTATCATAGGAGATTTAATATTTAAAAAGAAAAATAAATCAAGAAAATAAATTTTAAAACTATTCATGGAGAAGAACAATCAGAAACCATCCTTAGGATTATGATGTATGGTATCAATAAAACATACCCGAAGTAATGTAAAAATATGGGTTTTGTTTTGTCGCTGAATATAAATATTATAAAAATAACTTTTTAAAAACATTTTTCGTGAAAATATCATTTTGTTTTGTTAAACCATTTGAAAAAAAAATTCCTTAGAAAATAAATTTTAAATACAGTTTCTTTTCAAAGTAAACTTTTAAAAATGAAATCTATTCTTCAACTAAATGACAACGTGTAAATCCATACAAGCCATATGTGGTTAAAGAACATTCCTTTTGCATGGTTAAAAGTGAGGAAGATGACTTGTATGGAATTTGACCGGAAGAATCCTTTAAAAACATTGGTAGATGAAAAAATGGGTAAAAATTTATTTAACTAATCTTTTTAAAAATATTTTTTAAAACATTTTATTAAGCCATTTCTTTTAGACGATAATAGGTCCCTTGAATAAAGAGAGAAATAAAGTTGGGTTTTCTTAAAAACAATTTCTAAAACATGTTCTGTATAAAAGAGTTGAAAATGCAACTAATAATCTAAAATGGTCATTAAAATCAAGATAATAAATAAAGGTGTTATTTAATAATAGTTATATAATATCCTCAAAAAGAAATTCCATTGAAAGATCCTTATGATTAGTCTTGAGGAATTTAATCTTTATACATTCCAAGGTGGATCATACCACATTATAACATTTTAAATCATAATCTTATTAAAAAAATAATATTATAAAAATTATTAAATATAATGAAGTTAAGATTATTAATGCTATAATATAATATAGGGGGCCTTATAATCACCACATAAAAGATGTATGTGGTGAACATTACATTGATGTCATGAATGTAAAATGTGAAATAAGAATCCCTAAATAATTTAGTAACAAATATATTGAAAACCCAAGGGTAATAATAATTAAATAAAAAATGTAAATAAAATTAATATAATATAATTCATGATATTATATTTTAATGCGGCAGTATGTACACCCTATATTATAAATTTGGTTCACCAAATTTATGTATGCCTTACGGAATGAAAATGAGTTATTAATCCCTTACATTGAGTTTTCTTTCAAGTGAATGCCCATTACGTTCTAGTAGAATATTTTTTTTCAATTTCAAACTTTTTTCATTAAAAGTTTCATATTTATAATTACTTTTATTTCACATATTACAATGCTTTATAAAACTAAATAATTAATTAAGTTTATATACGATGTTTTGAACAAATTTGGTTTGTGTAAAAAAATAACTTTTTTAGGTCAACTATAGACAAAGGGGTAATTATATAACATATAAATAATACAAATCATGACATAATTATCATATTTTTACTCCAATTATTCTTTAAAAATCAATAATTTATTATGAAAAATAAATATACATTACAATCATTGAGATGATAGTTCAAATGTATGGATGAGTAACATTCTCATTTTTCAGTGGTCCTTATGGAAATAAGTTATGTAAAAATCAATACTTATTGAATGATAATTATATAATTAATGAAATATAATTTAATCATACATACTAATATAAATAAATATTATGATGAAAATGGAATCACATCTTATTGAGGAGGTAGTTGTCCACACGTCCATGAATAACATTATCAATTTTTAAATGTGTGAGTGGGTAATATAGAAAATTTTATTATTATATTACTCAAAGGTAATTATATAATTAATATCATATATATTTTCTTTATTTCAAATATGTTGAATTATAACAATCATTTTTAAATTCCATGTGTCGTGTGAATGATTCATATTGCTTTGAGGTGGCGGTAGTCCACACATTCTCAAATGATGTTATCATGTTATTATAAAATGGTATGTATTATATTTATGAATTTTAAAAGTTTTAAATAAGTATAAAGACATAATAAATATCATATATAACATTATCGAGTATATTATCCTTCATAATGGAAACTATGATAGGTGGTAAAATAAAATCGAACAATCATCATTTTGTGAGGTAGTAGTTCGTCATACACAGAAATATTATATTTGGATCCATTAGATTTAGGTGTTTATATGTGTAGTTCATACCATTATCATAAAAAAATCTTAGTATACGGTGGATAAATGTTTTTATATTTAATCAAGTAATATTATGAGTACATAATGTGGATAGTGTAAATGAATCTAAAAATCTTGAGAGAAGGAGATACCTCTTCATCGGGTAACTTCTTTTAGTTTGAACCCAAAGAATCAAAGTATTTCTTCCTAAAAATGGGAGGCTTATAAGTAAAGGAGAGATTATTTGAGAGACTATTTTGGAAGATAATGTGTAGACCTAATATTTTTTATAGGTATGATGATGTGGGAGATGTGGTGGCCTTTTATAGGGAAGGGAAAAAGACAAAGCTGAAATTTTTGGAAACAGGCCAGGTGTGCACATGTTATGTCCCAAAAAAAGTCAAAAAAAAAATAAAAACTCAATATATAGAGGTTAATTTATTAATTATTCCCATATAATGGGTGTATAATATGTGTATAAAACATTTGGGCCCTTTATATAAAAGGATTAGTCCTTTATAAAGCACAATTTTACCTTAATAATTTTGATTAATTTTAAACAATTTCACTAATAATTTTGGTTACAAACTGTATTTGTTTTATAAAAATTTAAATATTATTATTAATCCAAATAGGGGATACATTTTTAAAAATTAAAATCACATAATATACAGAAATTAAATTAAAATTCATCCCACAAATAGAATGATAATTCCAAAATTTGGAGTAAAATGTCTTAATGTTTCCAATGTTTTTATTATCAATTTCATAGTGAAATATATTCCAATGAAATAAATTTTGTTAATTGATAAAAATATTATCTAATTAACCTTTAAAAATAATGTAAATTATAATTTATCTTTATAAATAAAATAGATTAAAAAGATGTTTTGAACATAAATTCAGTATTTCATCTATTCACTAAATATTGAAATGTATTAGAAAAATATCAAAAATTTACCCTAACCTAAATATTATGTTTCCCTGTCAAATAAGAAGTTTAATATTTCATTTTAAATAAATTAATGTGTAAACAATTATATTTAAAATGGTTTCTCTATTAAAAGGTGGGAAAATTGACTTTCTAATATTATAGTTTTTTATGTGTCAAATTGTGTTTGTTCTTATCATATGAATATAAAACTAAATGGATGAATACAAAAATATTTTATTGAATATATTACATATATATTTAATTAAAATTGTCTACTAATTTTAATTAATTATGTTTTTTAAGATAATACTCCATTGGAACCATAGAAATAATAATATTACAATTATATCCAATTGGTTATTATTTTCAATTCTCAGTAATTGGTAACCCATAAAATAGTTTTATATTTTTAGAAACCATATATATTAATAATTTATTTAATAATATTCCTAAGGGATAGTTTATATCTTTTTATATTATATATTTATATTATAAAAATATATCATTGTTTGGTGATACTCGGTCTTGCGTACTACAAAAGCTTTCAAGGACGATCACTTTTACAAGTATCTCAAGCTATAGAGGTAGGTAAATCTTATGTGAAACATAAAATAACATGGTGATTCATGTGTTTAAATATATAAAATTTATTTTAAATAGTAAGTATAATACAAAGTACCAAGATAATATATTACATTAGGAGCTTTTTGTCGGTTGTTATACTTTCTATGAAATACAAGATTCAAACATTAGTTATTTATGGAGTCAAATTCTCCATGCCTTATTTATATTTTATCCTCACAATTTAAACTTGATAATAGGGATATATTTATTTATACATCCTATGTCAAAAATCCCACATCATGAGCAACGTTCATAATTAATCCTCCATAAAAAAAGAAAATGGAAAGTACAAAGGTCACATGAAATAACAAGTAACTATGTTAATATATAGTTGAAATTTTTAGGAATGTTGATATATATACTTACTAGAAAAGAATAATTATCATTAGGGAGTCAATTAGATCATAAATCATAAAAAAATTGAATGATCAAAGGAAATTTTAGGGACTCAAAACCATAAATGGTTGATTATTTAAAATACCATTGGTTTAACATAAATTAAGGCGTTAGGAAAACATTTTATTTTGATGTCATTATCTTAATTTTGGGTAAATATTTTATTGACCAATAATATTAAGAAATATTCATACTTGATCAGTTTCAATTTCATAAGAACAATACAATCTTTTGGTTGTGCTTCAATCAAATTGTAATCCATTACTTTACAATGATAAAATAATTACCAATAATGACTATTTTTTATTCTTCATGCACAAAAAGAAACATTAAATGGATCTTAAGGCCTTTAATTGAGTGAAAATAATAACTATTTGTATTTAACTATCATAGAAAACCAATATGGTTAATATGTTTAGTTGTAATCATCAAAACTAATAATATTGGTTCATCATTAATAATTACTCATCATATTGTTTATGTAAAAAATGAAAAATTTAGCCATGAAATTATGTAGGTTAATTGTCAGCGTGAAACCCTTATCATCCTTTGGTCATGGGTTCAATACCAACGAACTTACTTGATTTGATTGGTTGTGACTTGAAAAAATATTTATACTTTTCTAAAACCAAATAAATATAATTTTAAAAATAAATATGATGGAATCCTTGAAATTAGGTCAATCACTAGATGAACTTTTGACTATGGTTTTCAATACAGCCTCAACACTTATATCCATTTTATATTGACATTGGTCTTTATTTCGTCGAAGGATTGTCAATAATTTAATTTATTTTAATTCTAATCATGACACCTTATCTTCAATGAAAATGGTCTTAGGTTTAACCTATGATATTCATTATCCTTATCTATTCAAATCCTACACAATTGTTTTTAAATAAAATGTGAATTATCCTAAGTGTACCCTCTGAGAGTGTCAAACATGGTGTATAGTTTGTCCCATTGTCATGTACCACGATACCCCAATTCAGGCACGAGACACATAATTAGAGTTGTTACTCCTTGGTACATGTTAGCCAGAATTATTGTAACACCCTGCCCCGACCCCATTGGCTTTAGGAGGCGGTGATGGTTACTTGGCCTTAAGAAATATTCCCAAGGCACCAATGGATGAAAATAAATTCCGAGGGATTCAATAACAAAATGGGGAATGATTTTACCTTATGAAAAAACTAACCAAACCATCACCAATATCCACTATATGATGCATTTCAATAATCCATTCATGCTTGTATTCCCAAAAGGCAACCAAGTTGTTCCACAATACAACCCCAAAACCAATACAAATTAGAGTACTATGTGGAAGAATAAAAAAAGACCCAAAATAAGACAACAATCACTCCATGACCCCACACCAAGCTCCATACTCCATGATCTACACAGACATCACAATGCACCACTAAAGGAGGGTGATGCTTTACTTTTCCCATGTCATGATACACAACTTTTGAAAAGATACCAACGTGCCAAAGCAGGGGGTGAGTAAAACAGCATAGTAGGTTTCCCCCAATTGACTTCCATACACATGCCACTAGGATTAAACCATTAGAACATTTACATAAAAATAGTTTATAGAAAATAATCACAAGTTAATCCATTACCATAATCCAAACACACCCTTACCAAGCCATTTCACCCAAACCAAGTAAACCGAGGAAAAGCCAAACAATCATGGTGTAAGCCAAAAATTCCACACAATGAAGCCAAATCAACCATTCCACAAGCTATTTACCTTTTCATATTTCACTCAAAATCCCCATCTACAAACATCACCAACCAAGCACACAACATATAATGATGGAACTTATTGTCCGACCCATTCATTACCAATCCACTCAAGTGGTACTTCTGGCCCACGTGCTATTGATGGTGGCCCTTACATCCACTATCCATCCCCATTTTATAGTTGTACATCCCACCCACATTAACTACATTCAAACAATCCAACATAACCATTCATATAATCTATCAAGGCCATAACAACATGCAATCAACCATTTCCATTACATTCCAATCCACTTAAATAAATCACACATTTATTGAAAACACCCTTTAGTCATTTTACATGCCCATCCACAATTCAATAAAACAAACATTTTTATTGAATTTTTTTTCTCAATTAATCTTAATCAAATGAACAAAACAACTCATTTTAAAATCCCATTTTAAAATCACATCAAGAGCATTTCGCCACAAGCCATTTTTTTTCACAAATTCCCAAGACGTTAACAAAGGAATTTCCATCTGATTTCAAAAATCAACAACACAAATTTTTTTATGCAAAAAATTAATTGTAACTAAACAACTAGTTCTAACCAAGTGGAGTCAAGAGAGAAGCCACCTACATTTAGGTTTCTTGGGAAATCATCCTAGAAGAAATCACATATCAAATATGGAGAACACACCACTAAAACCTCTATAGATCTCCTTCCCTAACATCCATAACCCTTAAAAGTAACATCCAAGGAAACCAAAACCATAGATCTACACACAATGGTTGTAGATCTAGAAAACAGAGTGAGAGAGTGATGTAGATCTAGAGGAAAACAATAAGTACCAAGGAGGAGATACTTACCTAGGATAAAACACCTTCAATCCACCAATAAATCTCTTCAAAACACTTCCAAAATGAGTGGGAGAGCACCCTAGACCCCTTAGAACCTTAAATCCTAAGTGAGGCTCGAGTGGGAGAGAATTTGGAGAGGAATGAGGCAAGCCTGAGTGAACCCGGATTTAAAAAACCCTACTTTAAAGTGGATGAACGGTTAGCCCGCACAGTTGGGAAAATCATGCACTAACCGTGCACACTCTATTGACTCAAGAGAAAGGATCCGTAAGTTCTCCTTTCACGGTTTGGTAGACCGTTCACAGGCCGTACGAAGTCTAAAATCATCACCTACACGGTTTCCTGGAGAACCCGGATGGTTTCACCTAATCGTGCACAAACCGTGCTCCCTTAGAAAATCCTCCAAACATATTCAAAACCATTCCAATCTCTCCTAACTATTATCAACTAATCACATGCACTTTAAACACATAAAAAGACACAAACAAAGGCTAAATACCTCAAACCGGGGGTGATAAATTCTCCCCACAAGTGGACTTTCCATCCTCGGAATGTTGTGAACCCACCTTTTGCCGAAAGATCTCGGTACATTGCTCGACCATATCTCATGCATCCACAAAACCAGAACCAAGAAAATTCTTTTACCCTGTAAGAAATTATCCTTCCAATCCACAACCCACATGGGCACATGCACTAATGAAGAATCAAGCTCTTTCTCAACGTAATCTCATCCAATAACATGGCCCAGATCCGGAGGATACTTATTCAACTTTGAAACATGAAACACATTTTGCACCACACTAAACCTAGGTGGAAAAGCTAAATGATAAGAAAACTCACCAACCTGCTCAAGAATCTCAAAAGGTCCAATATACCTCATAGATAACATTCCCTGCTTCCCAAACTGATGATGTCCCAAAATAGGGGTGATCCTAAAAAAAACATGATCACTCAACTTGAAGGACAAAAGACGTCGATGGTGATCTGCACACAATTTTTGATGACTCGGAGCCATCTCCATTCTCTTTATGAATAACATGATCTTCTCCATAGTCTCCTGGACAAGGCTCGGTACAACACCCATGCAGGACCCACACTATACCAAAGCTCAATGGTGGGATATTAAAACACTATAGACAGAAGACCAAATACAATTATATAGGATTAATTTCTCTATATGTATATTGAATATGGGTAACATATTCCATGGTTCTTTAAGGGACTACTTACACTAGTATCTCTCAGATAGAATATTGAACTCGCACCTTTGTGCGTCTGGAGGGGGGGGAGGTACTAACCCATACATATCCCTGATGATCATTTCCTAAAATATTCCATCATAGAGCATAAACTAAAGAAAAGTCATGAATAAAACATCACACATGCCCCAGCAAATTCAAATATCATGTTCTACATGGAAAACTACTCAGGATAAGAATAATTGTGGCCAAAATATGAGTTAAAATAAAGAATATATTAGATAATTATTTTAAAATAGGGAATAAATTACATATATAATGTAATACAAGGAGTGTAATGCCGACTAATTTCTGAGAAGTTTCATTCATGGTAATCTAATTAGAAACCATATAATCATTCACAACATGCATGGATCAAAAGCAGTGTGTCTCAACCTCTTGGGACATTCCAATTTCTTCTTGGTCATGCTCGAGGATCTGGCCATGTTCCAGGCTATTTACCTACCCATGCGTGGATGTCAACCGAAGAATGTGTACTCTAGGGGTACATTACATGTTTGACTAGAATGGGTCCAAGATGTGTTCACGCTACCAAAAACATGTTACCAATGTATGGTAACACAAAATGTGCATCTAGCCACGCTGTGTTTGATTCTTATCTTATCTTGACGACTTATTATTGTAGCCAGTGGATACTTGTTGGGTTTTTTTCTAAGAGACATGATGTATAGTCATTTTATTCTTAGAATCATATAGTTTTTTTTATATTTTCCCAATATAGTAATACGACTATAGATATCACATGTTTTCAACTCATAAAATGGATAAAGCTTCCGACCCTCATTTCCCAACCACTTATGGCCATAAAAATGAATACGGTGATTATCTAAAGTTATTACATGCTTCTAATCAACCAAAGTTTTTATTACTTCCATGAAACATGATTTATCACCCATATTTCATCCTTGTAATCTTGACAAAAAAAATTAGTTCATATTCTCTAATCCATCATAAATATAAGCGTCAAACCATGCTCGATCCCATCTTGAAAATTTGGAACTAAGACTCTATGAACTATTGGTGAATAATGCAATGAATGGGTGAGGAAAAGGAATGAGAAAAAAGGAAAATTTTATTTTGGTGTAGTGTTAATGTCTAAATATAATAGTTAGTATAAATTGAGGTGAGAAAATTATATTATTCGAGAATAAAATGAATTTCCAATTTTAAAATGTCTCTAGGGATCACGTCCAGAATATGCAGTCACATAAATAAATGAATATAAGATAGCAATGCTTGGTATTTTAATCAATGGGGTGAAACAAATCATTCCTATATCATTTTGAGATAAAACATTGGAAAATAATTTGTTCCACCAAGAAGGAAATGTTTCACCCTTCGATCATGATCCACCAATGAATAACGTTAGAGGAAAATCTATAATCTCTCTGGGTAAATATGATATCTATTGATAATTTCTATAATCAGATATTTACATATAATATAAGGTTTTTGGGAATTATTGGAAATTAATTAATATATTAATTAATTAATCGATTAAACGTACCTACCATTAACTACCTCATCAAAATGTCTAATTCTGAAAAACCTTATATCACACATAGCATTAACCTCATGATCTTGATTCAACCAACATCTCGAATTTATTAACTGAGAAACCATTTTAGGATTTATTCCACTATTTTGAAAAAACTACAGATTATTGATATTAATATAATTAATATTTAATAATATCATTTCTGGGATCACTAGACCATCAAATCTCATCAATTCATTGTTCCAAGCTCCAAAAAATAGTCCTTAAAATACTACAAATTTGTATAAGGAAAAATAGTGCCACTAAAAATGTATTGATAGAGATTATATAAATATCTAAATAAAATCCATAACTAATAAGTGAAAACAAGATATGTAACTGATGAACTCATACAATTTAAATTCCTCCAATATACCAAATCACATTATCATTAGGATCATGTATGGAATCCAAATAAAAAATATATATATGAAATGAAAATGTTGTCTTCAACCCCTATTTTATAATACTGATTCTCTACAATGGTTAACATGAAAATAATTCCATAAAAAAATTATGATATTAATTAACAAGCTTGGTTAGATTGGATTGGAAGGAATGATGGTTCCGTATGGGGAACAGTGTCGCTCCACTAGGGTTCTCACTCCGCCTTCCCCTTCCTGGATATGTGCTCCCTCACCTTCCTAGTTCGGCTAATCGGGGTGCTGGTTTTCTATATCTAAGGCCTTGTTTGACTCGTTATGTATGAACATGTGTCTTTCTATTTGACACAGTGTTGAATCTACACATGAGTTCCTGGGGTGGTGGTCCGAGACTATCCCTTAGTCCAGATTTGGGCGTTTGAAGGTAGAGCGTTGTTTCTGTGGAGTTGTCGGATGGTGGCGTCGGGATCTAGTTTTCTTTGATTAGATGATGTTTCTTTTCTTCTATTTCTTCTTCAATTTTATGTTTGAGTTGGGTTTATTGATGCTGGAAGGGATTATTTTTTTAGGTTGTGTTGGTTTTTTTGGTTTTTGGAATTATGTTTTGTGTTGTTTTGATTCGATCTGGTGGTGGAGTTTTGCTCGCCGATTTCAGCCTAGTAGTTCATGAGCACTATGGGCTTGATTCTTGGTCTGGAAATTCGTCGGTGTTGTTAAAGGATAATGGTGAAGCTAAAATGTGCTCCGGTTGAAGCGGATGATTCATTTTTCTTGTTCGTTCAAGATAGGTCGTGGATCGTGCATCATGGTTTGTTCATTAGTGGACAGGATGGAGTTGGTGGTCTCTAGTGCTTCAGCGATGTCATCAGCTGATGGTTCTAGCATCTTCTTGTGGTGAATGGTTTCGCGTGATGATGGACCTCAGATCGAGGCATGTCTCGATGGCAGGTGGGTGGACAGGTGCACGGATAGGCTTGCTGTACGTTGGGAGGTGCGCGGATTGAGGGCATGTGATGTTGATCATTGGTTTTGGATGTGTGAATTTGAATTTGAAATGGATATGGATGTTGTGAATCGGTGTGTGGAGGCGGTGATGTTCTGTATTGGGTACCGAAAACCCTTTAACCTAACATTAGAAAATGAAAAAATTGATTTTTAGGCATTAACAAGCTTATTATGATAGCCACATTCCTCTACAATAACATCTTTCTTGTGTCATATCAACTTAGTATCTACATGAATATAAATTTCTCCTTTATCAAACTATACCAATTGAATCATGATTTATTTTCCATGATTTTTTGATAGTTAATTCTATTACACTATACAATCATTTATGAAATAATAAGAATGATTGGGTTTGGTATTTCAAAATATTTGTCATTTGGATCATAGGACTCATCATTTATTATTATAAGAAATATTTTTTTGTTAAAATTACAGATTATAATACACAGTACAAGAGTGAAAATAAATGTTATCTATAAAGCTAATGTAATTGACTTTTACAATTTGGTAAGTATAAATTAATTGTCATGTTAAATTAAATATTTGGAGATTAGTTCCTTGGATGTCCTTAATGTATATGAAATATACTATAGTATAGATGATGGGTTGGATTTGGTTGTTATTATAGTCCACATAGTGTTATTGGGTAGGTATGTTAATTTAGGGATTCTCTGTTGGGATGAGAAAATGAATATGGGACCTACATTAATTTTGTGATTATTTTTCATCAAATTTAGAAGAAGAATCATTCCAATCATTCAACTTTTTTATTAAGGGGTATCAATAGCTTTCTCCATATAATTTTCTATAAAGGATATATGAGGGTGAGAGGAAACTAAGCATAGATGCCACTAGCCTCAAATATAATTACCCTAAATATTTACAGAATGTACTATAATGATCACATCAAATAAGAATTCATGTGGCCGAAACAAATCCAACAACAGTAATACCCATTGCAATAATATTATCAAATATAAAATCCCTATTCTATATTATGTTTGGTGGCTCAAACACCATATCCGAATCATCTATTATTTTTCTACAATTTTATGAATAGGGAATCCATAAGAGTCTTCCATATTAGAACTTCAAACACACTTCATGAAATATTACGGAATATCCTCTAAATCCCTACTACCAATCTATGCAAATCACGTACTTGATTAACGTCATTGAAAAAACAAAAGGCCAAATTCTGATACGATTACAAGGTAGATCAATGGACATTTTTGGTGATCCCAATGAACTATACATTTATATAAATCTACATAAATGAAAATAAGAATGCTTAAACCTTATTAGGGCCCAAAAACATCACAAAATATATGTACATAAAAGTATCTTTTTGATCAATTTGCATCCATCCATAGGTCTTCTAGGCCCAAAACATAATCCCTCTGTGGATTCCATCGAAACACCCATTGGAAATAGGTGTAATTAACAATAAAAGATTGTATGGGATCCAATATATATTTTTGAAATTGTTATGGGTTTGGGTTTTCACCCATCAACCCCCCTCCAACCCAAGATCACATAACTTGGTCATTATTTTCACGATAATCGATCTGATCAAATCATCATAAACATGCACTGTTGTTTCTATCTCAACTAGGACATGCTTACACCCTACAATTATAAAATTTACTTTTGATATATATAACCATCATGGGTCCACATTCTATGAAATGATCCATCATTATCATTAAAAGTTATTTTTTGTAAATAATCCACCCTATATCGTGTCTGAGAAGTACCATGCCTATAATACCAGTTGTTGTGACATGTCCTCCCAAGAAAATGAACCTGGTTAAATAAAACCTTGGGGGTCCTTTAATACATTAGTTTCCATCCTAGTACTCCACATTGGATTTCCCACTAGGGTCACATATTAGACTATTGTATTTTCCCAAAGACAAACACATGTTCTTTTAGTGTTCTTTTTCATCGTATAGACACACCCATAGGGAAATCCCAGGGGGTCACCCTTCCTGATCACTAATCAATACAATGAATACATAACTGTAGAGTTATCATTTTCCCTGTGAATAAGACCTTATAGGGTTCCATCCTATAACTCATAGGTTCTACGAGGAATTACCAGTCTAATATTATATTAGAGACAACATCCATTTCAAAAACCAATACAGAATTAGGTTTTCAACCAATAGTATACTAACCCATTAATTTTCATGATATATAGTTGATTTTTTAATAATTAAAAGAAAAAATATTGAAATGTTTTCCCATATATTATCTCTTCCATGAAGTGATAATTTACAATGTTGGGAAACTAAAGAATACATCCACTACGAAAAAAATCAACTTTATAATTTTTTTTCACAACTGGATGTGGACTAAATAAATGCTACATTGTTTACTAGACGTTATTTGAATGGCTATATATTTTATGGTCCATAATTATAGTTTTTTTATTTAGAAATGGTTTTAATATGATTTATTTTTTTTGGATCAAATTTGTGGTTATTTATTAATTTTGTATATGTTTTTTTATAATAAATTGAAATTGAAATGGCGGTAAATTTACATTACTAAAAATAGGTATTGTAGATACAGTAATTTATAGTGGTCATAACAAAGAACATCAACTAAATAGACAAAATAAAGTCTATTTAATGGAGATTATCAGAAACAACCACTAATTTGTTGAATGGAAATTATATAATTTTTTAAATTTTTCAAAAACATTATACAAAATAATCCATCATATAAAAAATTAAAACATAAATGTATATGAAATTCATCAAACGTACAAAATCATGCATCCATAGTCTTACACACAAACACACAAAACTTCCATTCAATCCATAACCTCTGTGATCAATATATACATATAAAATCTGGCCAATAATCACTGTTAAATCATGGTCAATACTCCAATTCCAAAATCTATACTCCATATATATACCTCCAAAAATATAGTCATCATATATGAAATTGACATAAGTATTTAATCAAATGGAATAATTAAAATATTTAAATATTAACTAAAAAGAATAAATAATAATTATAATAAAATTATTGATAATAATAATCCATACCACTAAAATAATGAACCATCCTCATTCTATTTGAATACTTTTAGGTATCAGAATTGTGAACCTTCTATCTACTAATTGTTTTTAACTAAAATATAATCCATAACATTTATAAAATGAAATACATAAGGGAATAGAAATTGAATATATACAAAATATTGAAACTATTTTTTTTATTTTTTTTCACAAAATAGAATTAACTTAATTACTATAAAATATATATCATGATAAACATAATAAAGATATTAAAATTTATTATTATTGAATTTACTCAACACAAGGATATAAATATGGATAATCATATAATAATTTCATCAATTTTTAATATGAAGTGTGCGTTTCTCAAAAATACTCAATAGGAAAATTTATATTTATTTTATGTTTCATCATATCCTATATTTCAAAAATATTTTAATTGTTATTTTCCATTAATTTTATGTAAATATAATATATAATTCAATGTTTTAGATTGTTAGATGTTGTTTTTAGTGTTTTAAAACACTAAAAATAGTTTATTGTTATCCCTGGAAAACTATAACATATATTTACATGATGGAAATTCCTACATTATAGAAATAAATATATAGTCGTTAATTGATGATTACAAATGTATCCAATGTTATTCTTTTATTATTACCCACTAAAAAAAATTTTAAACAATTTGATATCATTTATTACAACCAATTGACTCATTGATGTCACATTACTCATTATATGGATGTATTGACTTCTCCAACACATCAATTATATTTAATGTATTTTTTAATTTTTTCAATTTAACATGATGTTAATTATAATGGTTTTGATGATTAATTTCACCTTTTAGGGTTTTAGAACACTAAAAATTCATTTATGGTCATCCTTCAAAAACTATAACATGGATTGATGTTGCATGAGTTCTTATATTTAAATAAAATCTATGGTCATTGTCTAATAATTTCAAGACCATCTGTTGTTCTTTTTTTGGTTTGGAAACCTTTTTTCTCATCTTAATGATGTTTATATCATAAAAAAATATTATTCAGTAATTATAAGCATACACAATTTTAGATAGCCATGTTATCCACTTATGCACAACAAAAAATATTAGTGGCTTTCCGATGATTTCATAAAAGTCCATGATATATCTTATTCTTTTTATCATCAAATGAATGATTTTGTGTTTTAAAACAAAAAAAATATAGAAGAATTTCTAGAAAAAATATAATGGATTGATATTGCATCAGTTCATATATATAATAAATGTTCGTAAAAAGTCATCATCCTACAATTTGATGGCTATTTGATGCTATTTTCCTAAATTTGACTACCCAGTACAAGTTTTTAATGACTTTGATATTTTTTAAAATCACTTATTGAGTCTTTATGAGAACATTAGTTGTTTTGTTGGAATGTTTTTTACTCATACATGTGAAAAAAGAAACTTTTTATGGCCCATTATTTCACTTCAACATGAGGATGTTTACAATTATTTTCACATCTACATAAATGTTTAAATTTATTAAAAAAATTTATGGGAATACAATGAATACCTTTACATGGACTGAGGTGGATTTGATACTATTATTTCCAAATGAAATCTATGGTTATTTTCGTATGATTTAATTTGAATTTAATGACATTTTTGTTGTTTTGACCCTATGATATTTTTTTATAGAATTTGATATCTATTAAAACTATTTACTGTTTATTTATAAGGGCACCAAAAATTTATGGATATTATCTTAGCTTAAACGTGTCCCAAATAAATAAAGGGTTCTTTTCCTAATATTTCTCATCAAACAAATTTTATTTCTCATGGTTTGACTAATATATACATGTTTTAGTGTTTTAAAACACCAATTTGTTTTGTTAAAATCACAAGAAAATTGTTACTCTAATTGACATGTATATTGTTCATACATTTCCAAAAAAAATGCAATCATTTTCTAGGATTTAATGGCCATCTAATTTCATTTTTTTTGTTTTTACCCATGGGAGCATGTTTATAAAAACATTGATGGCTATTAAAACCACTTATTTAGTTATTATGAGAACACTACATATCATATGAACATTTTTTCTACATATACATGTCAAAAATAATACACAAGTACCTTCCCTAGTATTTCACATAAATATTAGGTGGTCTAATATGTATTTTGTTACTATAATCAAATTTTAAAGTCTTAAAAAAATGCATTTATGATCATATCAAAAGAAAATTAACTCATATTGATGTCGAGTCATCTCTTACATGTGACAAATAAATATATTTATATATATTATGATATTTTTGTTATCCAATGTTTTTTCTAGGTTTTGAAGTCCGGATATACTTTTTTAATGACATTGATATCTTTTAAAACTACATATTAATCAATTAGGATAACAACACCCATTATATTGATTTTTTTCTAATCATTCAGGTAAAAAATAATTTAATGATGGTTTTACCTTGATTTCCCATCAATGAAATGTTATTTAAAATGGTTTTATAGTTACATAAATGTTTTAGAGTTTTAAAACACTAAAAACACTTTTTTGAGATTCCCAATCCAACCGTAACTTAATTTTATATGGATTAATTACCAACATGTTAAATTTAAATTGGTTGTCATTTTCATTTGATTTAATTTCCATCCTATGTAGCAATTTGGTTCCTATCTATTGGTGCATCTTTTTAATAACATTGACATCTTTTAAAACCTTTTATAAAGTCATTTAGAGAATACCACATGTCGGATGGATGTGTCTTCCACATGTACCCAAAAATAGTAATTTACACACTTTTTCATATGATTTCAAGTTAATTAGATAAAATTTTAATTTTTTTTACCATTACATGCATGATTTATTGGTTTAAAACAATAAAACGTGTTTTGGAAATCCCATTAAAAAAATTCGATTAACCAGGGGTCAATTACAACATTTCCAAAATCAACTAGTAGTCATTGTATTGTGATTTAATGGTTACCCAATGTTAATTTATATGTTTTCACTACCTAGAACATGTTTTTAATTAATTTTTTATCTTTTAAAACATCTTTTAGAGTCGTTACAAGAACACTGCTAGTCTTATTGATGTTGTTTCTACTAATATTTGTCAGAAATAATTAATTATTTTGTATGAAATGATTTCATTGAAATATTATGTTTTTTTCTATAGTTTTTAATGTTACACACGTGTTTTTGTTTTATAAACCACGAAAAATTAATTTATGAGCATCCCTTGAAAACCATAATTCATATTGACATGGATTGAGTTCTTACATTGAAAAATTAAAATATGGTCTTTGTAACATGAAATAATATCAATCCCAAAGACCTTTATTATTTTTGAATTATAAATGAATGTTTTTACATACTTCAGTATATTTTAGTATATCTTATTGCGTAATTCCATACACACCACTCATTGGATAGAAATGATGTCCTCTATAATACATTATATATAATGCAACTATTTATATATCATTATTTAACAACAATATAATGTATTATTCTTTGGTCTTGACTTTTACACAATTTTTTTCCTTAAAAAAATGTATATGGGAATCACAGAAAAAATTTAATGTGGACTGAATTTGAGTTTGTTCCTAAATTTCATAAATTAATCTCTGACCATTTTCCTATGATTTAATAGCCATCTGAAATTGTTTTCTTATTTTTGATATTTGTTTATATGTTTTTATAAACATTTATATCTACTAAAATTGATCATTAAATCATGTATTAAAATACATAAACTAAGTAATTATTCATTTTCGACAAAAATTAATCCAGTTCCATCCAATAAGAGTCATGTTCATTCACATTTTTCTTTAACATTGACATCATTCTCTTTGTATTCCAATCAATGACACTACTCAAAACCACACTTGGTGTGGTAATAATTGATAATGATTCCAAAAAAATATTGTTAATGGAGTAGGCCAAAACACCATTCCAATTATATACTCGAAATTCTCCTTCTATAAAATAGTAGAAATTTTAAATTATGTTATATTGATGTTTATTTTAAAGTGTTAAATTACGAGGCTTCTTTTTCTTTTACATTGAAATAAAATAATATTTAACATGATTTATAATATTATACGAACATTATAATATTTTCAATTTTTTAATTTTTTATTTACTATTAATTTTTTTATTATAATAAAAAACAATAAAGAAAAATAAATTATAAAAAAAGAATCCTTAAATACAATTAATCGGGGCTAGATACACTGGTCCCCCAAATCTAATAGTGCTAGATTGAACATTTTAATTCATGTATACAGACCAGAATAATTGTATATATGGTTTGACAATTGTTGTGATTTATTTTTCAATATTTTGTTTTTATATTAATGAAATATCATTAAATAGTAATGAATTGTAATTACTCAAATTCCTCTGGTAGTATCATTCAAAACAATATCATCTGGTATCCATTATACATTAATCCAAATCACTATCTGAATAATCGAGTGAACTAATAAATTAACCATTACAAAAAATTAATACAAATTTGAAATAAAAAATTAGTTATAATAAAATAGTATTAATATTAATGGATAGAATATTACATGGATTATTTTATAAAAAATTCATCTGACCTAGAGAAGTGAAGAATCACTAGTATAAAATGATTAAATATATTACTTTTGATTGTTCTTGAAATAAATGAAAACTAAAAAATATATTTCTTATTATGTTTATTTTATTAATATACTACAAAATGATAGATTACCTAATGGGTTGATTGTTTCTTAATATCGATAAACATCATCCAGTACCCGCGAGAGACACATTCAGGCTCTTTGTAATAAATTTCTAATGATATTAGATATATGTTGTTAAACTCATTCCATTATTTCCATTTAAAATCACTTATTTTCATTACCAAATTCTTCAGATTCCATGGAAGTTAAATAGTGTTAGGTACATAAAAATGAAAAAAATCTTGAAATATAAAACGAAACACATTATAATCATTTTTAATATTCTACTCCTACCTTCTAAATTAGTTATCAATGATTTTTAAATTAATATGACCATTAAATGGATATCTGGAAACTAATTTTTTCAATTTATTGGAATATTCCTCTAATCGTTATAGCTAATGGGAAATCTCACAACCTCAAAAGAATGCTTTACAACAATATAAATACATACCCTAACAAAATTATCAGCATTCACTTTAATTAATTGAATTTGGATATTAATTTTGAGGACATTTAGTACCCATACATCTACTATGATACCATTTACATTTATTCTATTTATATATTTTTCTGTTTCAACAATGAATTAATATTAATAAAATATAATTTTTTTTGTACAATGAAATACAAAAAATTAATGGTAACTGTCCAATATTCCAATGATTGAGGGGGTTACAAAGTAAACAATCATCTGAGGTGTATCTGGAAATGGGCTACTAATAACATCTAGGGAATCTATTTTCTCTTTTTCAGTATCTAATAGAGTGGAATACCTATGATCCATCAAAACCAATGATATTGGTGTGTGCTATGATATATTGATTGTCTTGGAACTCAATTTTTTAAATTCTTGACATTCCTACAATTCAAATGATTTTGAATTATTTAAAAATATATGAAATAAAAAGAATAATTGTCTTACAAGAAATCATGAAATATAACAATGTATATATGTACAAAACACTTATAAATGAGAAATTATAATATATTTTTCTGATTAATTTAAATATTCAATTACGTACATCTTTATTTTATAAATTATTGTCAATAACTATTATGAAGTGTTATTTATTTTCACTCCTTCGTGTATGTTCTGTGGATTAAATATAATTTGTGAGAAAATTTAAGGGTTTCGAGTTGATGAATTTCAGTGTTACATGGTGAAAATTTACCCTCATCGCCCTTATCATAGAAGTATATATGTTTTTTGTGTACAAAAACTCTCCACCACTCATTTACATCATTATAAACATAATAATGGTTATTATATTGTGATTTTAAGATAAAATGATCATGTTATACTAATACACCAACATGGATAAAGGGAGAGAATTTAAAAAAAAGTAAAATTTTATGAATCAATCATTATAAACCTATTGATGTTAACCCACATTTATTTGAATAAGAAAAAAATTTCTCCCTTATTGTTTAATTTGATTTAAAAAACCTATTTCCGTTTTATCTCACATATTCATGTGATAAAATACACCAAAATATTTTGTTTTTAAGCTCTGTTCATGATAAATTATAAGGAACATGAATCCTTGAGTATTGTAGTCCTAGAATCTCTCATCCTACTTTTGAGGACCTCAATCTAATAACATAAAATATTTTTTATCTCATCATAATTATTAAAATTTATTATATAGTAATGAATCTATATGGTCTTACTTGTAACATAGAAAACATAACTACAAATCAATAATTTGATTATGAGTGTACAAATAAATGGTTGGCATACCATTTGAAAATATTCTTAATAATATTTTTGTTAATTACACATCATTTTGAGTTCATCCAAAAGTCATTTCATAGATTGAAATATCAATTCATCCTAAAATGGATCGATGAGAAGTATATTGAGTAACACATATATATGAACTTGTACTAACTGTAATTATGTTAGTGTAATGTTTAACCCCGTTACCACTACTGGTATTATAATTGGAAATACAGATGATTTTTTATGAGAATGAGAATTATTGTAAATGTCATATACATGTATAGTATGATTTAATAAAACCTCAATTTCTTAATAATAAAATAATAAAATGGTCAATAACTTATTTTATATGTATCCTTCATTATTAGATGCCTCTAGTTGGCATTTATTAATTACACAACACCTCAAATAACATATGTACCATATGAAGAAAATAAGAATCATATTTTATTTCATACAAAATTATTTGATCCAATTTAATTCATAATTTAAATGAAAATAAAACTAATGTACCTCTCAATTAGACACATCAATCAATTATTTATTGGTTCAACAAGATATAATTATTCAACAAAATGACTACTCGAATGATCATTTATGGCACAAAATGGAATGGAAATAACTTATCTAAATGGATAAGTTTAAAAATATTTATTTGTTGAATTTTATCAAGCTCAGATGGATTTATAGTTTTTTCAAAAATCCCTCTAATTATGATATAAAATTACACATGAAATGTAGTTACCATTTCAGGTAATCTATTATTCAATGCAAACAGCCCCAACTCCTCCATAGTAAACTATGTGACATGATATTTCAATAAATGTAACATTCAACGTTTTAATTCTACACAGCATGAAATGTTAAATAAATATCCATTTAAAAATATTTAATTTATAAAATATCTATGTATTAAATATTTCTCATTAATTTGTTCATAAATATAGAAATATGATACGTTTCATTCCAATTTTCCAACAAATAATTTTTTATACTCATTTAGTAAAAGTCATTTTGAGAAGTATGGTGATCCTCAATTTCACCACACTCATTAAGTAAAATCTAAAATATATAGCCAGATATGTTTTTATAAACATGTATTATGTTAAGATTATGTGGTATATAATTAATCTCCCCATAAAAATTATTGATAATATGATCATTTTATTCCATTATTGTGTTCCAGTTGCTTCACATATTATACTACATAAAATTTTCTCCATTATGTAAATTGATTACATTTTCAAAATGTACATTGTTAAGAATTAATTGATCAATGATTTATAAACAATAAAACACATTTAAAGACATTATCAATTTAATATATCCATTTAATTGTGTCTCTTTAAACCAAAATTTGTGAGAATAATCATTAAATCACCGCTGACATATAAAACACAATTTTCCATTATGAGGTAATCATTGAACTTCAAATTGTTATTAATAAACTGAACATGACAAACCAGTAAGAGTGTTACCATTAATCGAATTTCTTATTAATGAAATTGACTAATTTTCAACATTAAATCAACATGAATATTGAAAAATTTCATTATTTAAGAATAATATTTTTCAACAAAATCATCACATAATTCATTCAATTCATTAATTAGTGGTTGAAGGTATACATCATTGAAATTTGAAGGCTTTTTCATTATAGGAATATTCATCAAAATAATGAAAGAATTATTCTTAAGACACACAGATGGAGTAAAAATACAAAATATCATAATAACTAACTAGGTTCTATAATTAGTACATAAAGTACCAAAAGTGATTAAACAATTAGATAACACTCTAAAACAGTCATTTTAGTATAAAAAAACATGAAATGTTGAATAAAAAAACGTCCATGATATTTATTTATTGGGATGTCTCATCAATATATCATTATTTTAATCATGAGAATGCCACATAATTTCATATAGAGTGTTAGAATAATTAATAATATTTGAATTTGTAGTTTCCAAGAAATGTAAGGTAATACTTTTATGAGATTTTTCTTCATCTACATATTCCAGGTGTTAGAACTAATTATTAAACCCATTATAAGTCATTTAATGCCACATTATTATATTAAATCATATCAATTATTCATTATTAGACACTTTCTCTACTAAATCATGTAATAATTATGGTATTCATGTATATTTGTACAATCAAAACCAAGTCATGTGATGATGTTATTTATCACTTGTTATGGTAATGAGATATTAGCTTCCCAAAATGTATCATGAAGATACTCTGAAATGATGGAAAATTCAGTTTCAATAATTCCATGTAGAAGTATGATATATAATAACTTTGTTGTAACTGGTAACATTAAATTCTGAGCAAATCCTATTAGGAGTTCTGGTTTTCGAATTTAAATAATTCAAAAATAGACATTATTTTTTTTCCAGCAAAGTTCAATGAATGACTAACTGGATCATGATTAACATACAGTTCTATTAATCTATTAAAATCATGAATATTTTATTCTAAATCAAAATGCATCATTTTCTTTGTTTCAAACTGATTTCTCCTATACCAAGTCACTTGTTCGTTCATTAATAATAATTTCATTGATTTTAATTTATATACAACATTATTTTTCATTTCAAATCCAATATACATGTCGATTAGGAGACTACATAAATTCCAAGTGTTCATATAATTTGATCTTATTCCGAAAATGAATATAAAGGTACTAATCAATCTATAAAGAGAATAATTTAATTATAAATGCATATAGGTATAGTTTGAGTAACTGAAGAGTATTCATGTTATTATATAATTATCCATAATGATGCATATTAATTTTCAAAAATAAAATCATGTAAATTTCTAAATCTACCATAAAAATATCCATATAGGTGTGGATCAACTCATGGAATCATTATTCATAATTAAACAGAAAGATTTTATAGAATGAATTTCTTATATACATATAGAATTAGAGGAAAATGGCATAATATTTCTCTAAGAATTATTTATTATCATGTAGAATTAATATAAAATAGGAAAATAATAGTGTGTTTGAAATTTCAAATAAGTTGAATATACATATTCATACTTTATGTAAATGGTTATAAGTATGTTTGAACATTGTATTTATATTATATGTGTTATATTTGTATAGTGAATATACCTCAATGTTTATTAAACATAATAGACACATTGTAATTTTAGGTGAAATAATTCTGGAGAATTCATATAAGTTGTGCAGGTATGTTGTCGTATAATTTATATAGATTTACAAATGTGATCATGATTATGTAATTTCAAAGAATACATGCATAATCTATAGAAAAAAAATTATTTTAGTAGTATTGGTAATCTAGATACATAAATGAATATTTAATTGAAAATTATTTCACTAATTACAAAATTTCTGTTCCTTTTTCTTAATAAAAAGATTCAAATATAACTCAAATCCACCTACTAGATTTCTGCATGTCTTTCTTATTGTGCTTCTTGGATTCCTAGGGATAGATAAATAATAAGGGTGAGATCAAATGCTCTGTAAGCTAAAAATATTGAAGAATAAATATTGAATCAAAGAGAATAGTCAACATGGAAAGGTATATAACTGAACACACTTTCCCTGTAAGAAATAAACTTAACGGAAGTACGTAAGAAATATGGAAGGGTAACAACTGTAAACACATGGTATTCAAATATCAAGATAAGTGAAATGATATATTTCAAGGGGATAAACTAAATCACATGTAATCTAAATAATTAAAAATGAAATGTATCACAATATATTTCAATTAAAATTATCATGAATGAATAATATCTAAATCCTTAAAATGAAAAAAGAATCCATATAGATGTTAACACACAATATCATGGATGAATAATAACTAAATATAAATGGGGGTAATGATTAATTATTGGATATTTTGTTTCCTAGGAATATAGTACCTTTACCATCAAGACCATTCACAAGATGGTTTTTTTTTTTTGGTAAAAACCCATATTAGCTGCCTATCAAATTGACTCATCCCATGAGAATAATAATTCAACACAGTGATATAGTATTCTATGATCGTGCTGTAATAGTTCAAAAAAATCCTCATATATTGATTAATTGATTTAAGTATGTGTCTTAGGAAATATCGATATAGATTTAGAGATATGGATTATTAATATTTACCAAAATAATAAAATAATTTTCAAAGTATTTATTATATGTAATATTGTATGTGGTTCAAGAAATATTAATATATATTATAAATTAAATTGATAAATAGGGGAAATTCAATGTTAAATTATTATAGTATATTAGAATAATTCAAGGGAAAAAGAAATCAAGTGAATATCAATACTATACTTTGAAAAATCAATCATAAATCATTTATAGGATGATTAAGTATGGTATCAATAACACATACCCAATGTGATTTAAAATAATCGGATGTTTTTGTTTATGAATATAACTATTATAAAAAAAACTATTTTTAAAAATATTTTATGAAAGTATCCTTTTTTTGTAAAACATTTGGATACACCATTTCGTTGAAAATTAATTTTCAAAACATCTTATTTAAAATGTACCATTTTAAACATTCAATGTATGATATAAATATGATGGAGAGTAAATCTATACATGTAATTTGAGGTAGAAGAATATTACTTTTTTATGGTTAAATGGTAGAAGGATTCATTGTTTGGAAAGGAACAAGATGATTCCCTAGAAATCATTGGAAAAAGAAAAAAATTGTAAATTTTTCCTTCACAAATTATTTTAAAATAATTTTTGAAAACATTTTATTAAAGATTCACATTTAGAAGAAAAATGGTTCTCATACTAGAGAGAGGAATAAAGTGGGGTTTTCTTAAAAACATGTTCTAAAACATTTTTACTAACAACGTGTTGAAAAATGCAACTGATAATTGAAAATGGTGACGAATAACTATATAAGATTGAAATTTTTTTTGAAAAAATTCTTATTTAATTTACTCGAATGGAAAATCCATTGAAATATCATTGGTATTAGACTTTTAGAAGATAATCATTAAACATTCCAATGTCTCCCTTACCACATTGAATCATTTTAAATCATAACACTCATAAAATAATAATATTAAATGATTCATTTAAATATAATTATTTAAATAGTATTAATGGATTATAAAACAAAAGGGGATGCAAAAAAACACAAAGTATTCAAGATTTGAACATGGCATTAATCTCACGAATGTAAAATGTGAGATGAGAATCCCTTCTTTATATAGTAAACAATGAATTGGAAACCAAAATGTAATAATCTTTAAATAAAAATTTTAAATACCATGAAGGTATATAATCAATGATATTATATGAAAATATGGAAGTATTTACATTATATATAATAAATTTGGGGCACCACAATTAAGTATGCCTCATAGAATAAAAATGTGCCAAGAATCCCTTATCTTGAGATTCCTTTGGGGTGAAAGCCATTTATCATAATGTTTAACACAATTATATTAATTTTATACTTGATTAAGAACTTTTTTCAGGTTTACAATTACATTTATTTCACTTATTACATTGTTTTATCCAACAACAAAATAAGTTAAGTTTACATTGGTTGTTTTGACCCAATTCAGTTTATGTTTCAAAAAAAAACTTTTATAGGTTGACTATGTTAAAAGGGGTCATTATTAAACTTCTAAAAAATATTAATAAATAAATAATTATCATATTTATAAATCAATTTATCTTTTCAATTCAATTATTAAATATGATTATGAAATATTATTCAATGTTACAATAATGGATAATGTATGTTGTACGTACACATGAGTAACATTCCCATTTTTCAATGGACATTATAGAAATAATGTAAGTTACACCATATATTTTCAGAAGTATAATTATATAATCAATACCATATTATTTAATCATACATACTTATATATATAATTCATGGGATGAAAAAGAAATCACATCATGTCTATGAGGCTGTAGTCCACACATCCACAAATAACATTATCAGTTTTTAAATATGTGAATGGATAATAAATAAAATAGTATTAATATATTTCTAAAGAAGAAATTATATATTTAATTCCATATATATTTATTTTATGTATAATATGTTTAATTATATCAATAATTTATATATTCCATTTATCATGTGAATGAACCACATCGCTTTGAAGGGGTGGAATTCCACACCTCCTCAAATGATGTTATCACATTATTGTAAAATAAAATGTATTAAATTCATGTGTTATAAAAGTGATTAAAAAATTAAAAATACATAATAAATATCATATAAACATCAAAAATCATATTTTACATCAAATTTTACACCATGAGAGGTGGTAACGTTAAATTGAACAATAATCATTTCGTGACACAATAGTTAACCATACACAGAAATAGAATTTTCTTTCTATTAGATAGATGTGTTTGTAGGTGTTGGTCATACCATTATCATAAATAAATACAAGTTTACGTATAACATTTTTTTATATAATAATATAATAATAGTAGTATTGGATGTGGAGAGTGGAAATGTAACAAAAAAACATGAGATAAGGAGTTACCTCATAATAAGGTAACTTCATTTTGTTTGGACCAAAATATTTGATGTATATCATCTTGAAAAACTGGATTATTATAGTTATTTTTGATGGGATTGAGAAAATATTTTGTAAGATATTTTCTGAACCTAAGCGATTTGAGAGGTTAGATGTTGTGGGATAGGTGGTGGCCTTTTATAGGTACGGAAAATGACTCACTTAAAATTTTAGAAAACAAGGTAAGTGTGCACATGTTTATTCCTAAAAAATGATAAAACCCATACAATATAGATAATGGGAGTTTAATGGATGAATTACTCCTAGAAAATGGGCATTTGAAAATTATCTAGGTCATTTGGCCCTTATGATAATGGATAAGTCCTTTATTAACCTCAATTTTACCTTAATAATTATAAATAAGTTTAATCACTATCACTAATCATTTTGGTCAAAAATGATGATATTATTATTATAATTTATAAATTATTCAAATTCCAAATATGAGATATTTTTTATTATTTTAAATAATATAATTGGTAGATATTAAATTAAAATAATCCTACGAACGAGATGACAATGTGGGCTTTTAGAGTAAAAATGTCATAAAGATTGATATGTTTTTATAATCAATTTTATATGAAATTGATTCAAATTAATAAGTTTTATTAATTGATATAATATTTATCTAATTAAATTTAAAAACCAATTAAAATTATAATTTAACCATATAAATAAGTTATATTAAAAAACAGTTTTGAACCTAAATTCAGTATTTGTAAATATTAATTAAGAAAATGAAATGTCAAATAAAAAATATAAAAAATTTACCCTAACATAATTATAATGATTATATTTCAAATATGATGTTTATTTTCACATATCAAATCAAATATATTTTAAGATTTTATATTTAAAATGTGTATTCCATTAAAAGGCGATAAGATTGCCTGTAAATCAATATAGGGTTTTTTTGTAAAACAAGTTTTGTTCTTATCTTATACATATCAAACATAATGAAATAATATAAAAAATAAATTACTGAATATATAAAGTAATTATTTAATTAATATAATTTATTAAATTTAATTAATTATTTTATTACATAAAACTTCATTGGAAATAATAAAATAAATATATTTTTATATCCATCGGTTCTTATTTTGATTTCTCATAAATATGTAACCCATGAATTAATATTATATTAATATAAACCACATATATTAATTAATTATTTAATATTATTAATCATTTCTAGTTGATAACTTATTACATTAAAAAAATAATATTTTCATAATATATCTTTGTTTAGTGAAACATGGTCTTACATATAGTGAAATCCTTCGAGGATGGTTGCATTTCTGTGTAACTAAAACTATTGAGGAAGATTTGTCTTGCATTTAACGTACATTAACATGGTGGTGCATGAATTTACATTTATAGAATCTATTTTAATTGCTTAATATATAATAAGGTATCTATTTATTATATTACCGTATGTGAGTGGTGTCTCGTGTCATACATGCTATTGAATATAAGTTTCATACTTTAGCTTTTCAGGGTGTCACATTCTCCCCACCTTATTCAAATTTAATCCTCAAAATTTAAACACGATCAAGGTGATATATATTTTTGATACATCCAATGATTGAAATCCTATATTATGAGAAGGTTTTGTAAATAATTATCTATAAAAAATAAAATTGAAATTACCATGGTCAAACAGACTAACATTTAGCTAGCTGTCTAAGTAATGTAGAATCAGCAGAAATTAGAGATACATACATGGAGGGAAAACATTAATATTTATACGGAGTGAATGAGGTCATAAATAAAAAACAATTCAATGATAAATGGAATGATTATGGCCTCAAATCCTAAAATTTGAGATGATTCAAAAGAGTATTGATTCAACAAAAATTATTGTATTTGGATAACATTTTATTTTGAAGTCATTCCCTAAATTTTTGGTAATTCTTTTTCTGGCCAATAATATAAAATAATTTTTTTAATAGATTTATTTAAATTTCATATGAACAATCCAATTTCTTAATTTAATTTAATTCAAATAAACTCCTTTAATATGAAAAATTAATTACCAGTAATGAATTTTTTATTTCAAAAGCACTAAAAGAAACATTAAAAAATCATAAGCCTATAATAGTGTAACAATTCAAACAATTCATCTTTAACATTTTTAAAAAACATATATTTTTACAGTTAAATCTCTAATACTAAAAAGTGATAAAACTGGTTTATCATTAAAAATTATTCATCAATTTTTTACTAATAATAATGAAAAAGTAAACCAGGACATTGCGTAGGTTAGTTGTTGTCGTGAAACTATTATCGTACTTTGGTCACAGGTTCAGTACCCACATCCTTGCCACATTTGATTAGTTTTTACCAGGAATAAAGAGTTTTTTTTCAAAAACCAAATTAATAAAATTCCAAAAATAAATATGATGTACATACATGAAAATCAGTTAATCACAAAACAGCCTTTTAAATAAGGGTTTCAAAAAAACCTCATTACATTATCCTTTTTATACAACATAGGTCTTTCTTTGGTCAATGGATTGTTTATAATATTATTTATTAGATTTATAATCATGACCACTTACCTTCAATATAAATTTAATTTTGTTTAACATATAATATTTAGTATCATTAGGTATTTGAATCATTTTTAATTGTTTGTACCGAAATTGTGAATTATCCTAAGCGTATCCCCCAAGAGTGTCAAACTAGGTGCATAGTAAGTATCATTGTCGTGTACCATGTTTCCCTGAGTTAGGTCCATAACACATTATCGGAGTTTTTACTCCAAGATACATCTATTCTAGAACCACTTCAACTTGTAGTATTCATAATCAGATGTATTTCAAGTAAGACCCATAAAATATATACATTACAAAATATCAATGGCATTATTCTATACTGACTTTCAAATTCTACCTCAGGGTTATGTTCTCTAACCTACTTTTTCCTAAATCTAATTCCCAAGGATTCTACAAATCATTCATTGATACCTAATATAATAACCCAGCCCTAGATATCATATATATAATGTTTACTATCAAATACATTAGCATGATTACAAGGAATCAAGACTGGAATGATCAACCAGATTAGTAGTCTTTGTAAACTAGATACATAAATGAGTAATTATTTACAAATTAATAAACTAATTCCAACATATGTATTTCATCTTTCTAAATAAAAATCATTGTGGAGAAAAGTAGTCCATCTAATAAATTCCTCTATATCATTCATTGTATGCTTCATAGATTCATTTGGAATGAATCATAATAAGGGTGACCACAAATTCCCTATAGGGGAAAAATATAGTAGAAGTAATAAGGTATCATTAGGAACATTCAATATGGAAATGTAATTAACTAAAAGCACATTCAATGTAATCAATAAACTGAATGTATGTACGTATGAGATATGGAATGATAATAAATAGAAACATATGAAATTTGAATAAAAATATAAGGAAAATCAAATATGGAAAGATGAAAAGCAAAAACATGTGCCATCAAAATAACAAAAAAAATGAAATGCATCCATAGTTATCTCAATTGAAAATCTAGTGGTTCAATAATGACTAAAACATAATAACTAAAATTAATTTATAGATATGTCGATGAAAAATATCAGGGATTCATAATAAATAAATTTATATAATGGAAATGATTAATTATTAGATTCCATGTTTCCTAGGTACATGAATCCTTTACCATAATGACCATTCACAATACTGTTTCAAAACTAAATGGTACGAAACCATCTAAGGAGACTAGACAAATGAGTCATCCCATGAGACTACTGACGCATCAAGGTGATAATGTGGGCCCCAACTATCTCACACCGATCCAAAAAATTCCTCATATATCGAATAATTGATTTAATAATGTACCTTATCAAATATCGTTAAATATTAAGAGATACTGATTTATCAATATTTACCCAAATAATAAAATATTTTTCAAATTATACACCATATAAGAAATATTATATGTTTTAGGCAATAGAAATATCCATGATAAATGAAATAAATAAATAGGGGGAAATTCAATTTTCAATTATCATAGGAGATTTAATATTTAAAATGAAAAATAAATCAAGGAAATAAATTTTAAAACTATTCATGGAAAAGAACAATCAGAAACCATCCTTAGGATTATGATGTATGGTATCAATAAAACATACCCCATGTAATGTAAAATTAGGGGTTTTGTTTTGTCACTGAATATAAATATTATAAAAATAACTTTTTAAAAACATTTTTCAGGAAAATATCATTGTGTTTTGTTAAAACATTTGAAAAAAAATTTCCATTGAAAATAAATTTTAAAAACAGTTTCTTTTAAAAGTAAACTTTTAAAAATGTAATCAATTATTCAACTAAATGACAACGAGTAAATACATACAAGCCGTATGATGTTAAAGAAAATTCTTTTTGAATGGTTAAAATTAAGGAAGATGACTTGTATGGAATTTGACCAGAAGAATCCTTTAAAAACATTGGTAGATGAAAAAATGGGTAAAAATTTATTTAACTAATCATTTTAAAAATATTTTTTAAAACATTTTATTAAACCATTTATTTCAGATGATAATAGGTTTATTATATAAGGAGATAAATAAAGTTGGGTTTTCTTAAAAACAATTTCTAAAACATGTTCTATATAAAAGAGTTGAAAATGCAACTAATAATCTAAAATGGTCATTAAAATCAAGATAATAAATAAAGGTGTTATTTAAAAATATTTATATAATTTCCTCAAAAAGTAATTCCATTGAAAGATCATTATGATTAGTCTTTAGGAATTTAATCATTATACATTTCAAGGTGGCTCATACCACATTATAACATTTTAAATCATAAACTTATTAAAAAAATAATATTATAAATTTTTTTAAATACAATGATGTTAAGAGTATTAATGCTATAATATAATATAAGGGGAATTATAATCACCACATAAAATATTTTTTTGGTGAACATTACATTGATGTCATGAATGTAAAAAGTGAAATAAGAATCCCTAAATAATGTAGTAACAAATAAATTGAAAACCCAAGGGTAATAATAATTAAATAGAAAATTTAAATAAAATTAATATAATATAATTCATGATATTATATTTTAATGTGGCAGTATGTACACCATATATAATAAATTTGGTTCAACAAAATTATGTATGACTTACGGAATGAAAATGAGTCATTAATCCCTTACATTGAGTTTTCTTTCGGGTGAATGTCCATTACATTCTAGTATAATATTTTTTTTTCTATTTAAAACTTTTTTCTTTAAAATTTTCATATTTATAATTACTTTTATTTCACATATTACAATGCTTTATAAAACTAAATAATTAATTAAGTTTATATATGGTGTTTTGAACAAATTTGGTTTGTGTAAAAATAACTTTTTGAGGTCAACTATAGTCAAATGGGTACTTATATAACATATAAATAATACAAATCATGACATAATTATCATATTTTTACTCCAATTATTCTTTAAAAATCAATAATTTAATGTTTTTATGAAAAATAAATATACATTATAATCATTGAGATGATAGTTCAAATGTATGGATGAGTAACATTCTCATTTTTCAATGGTCCTTATGGAAATAAGGTAAGTAAAAAACTATATTTATTGAATGATAATTATATAATTAATGAAATATTATTTAATAATACATACTAATATAAATAAATATTATGATTAAAAAGGAATCAAATCATATCGAGGAGGCAGTTGTCCACACGTCCATGAATAACATTATCAATTTTTAAATGTGTGAGTGGGTAATAAAGAAAATTTAATTATTATATTACTCAAAGGTAATTATATAATTAATATCATATATATTTTATTTATTTCAAATATGTTGAATTATAACCATCATTTTTAAATTCCATGTGTCGTATGAATGATTCAAATTGCATTGAGGTGGTGGTAGTCCACACATTCTCAAATGATGTTATCATGTTATTGTAAAATGGAATTTATTATATTTATGAGTTTTAAAAGTTTTAAATAAGTATAAAGTCATAATAAATATCATATATAACATTATCGAGTATATTATCCTTCATAATGGCTACTATGATAGGTGGTAAAATAAAATCGAACAATCATCATTTTGTGAGGTAGTAGTTCGTCGTACAGAGAAATAGTATGTTTGGATCCATTAGATTTAGGTGTTTATATGTGAAGTTCATAACCTTATCATAAAAATATCCTAGTATACTGTGGATAATTGTTTTTATATTTAATCAAGTAATATTATGAGTACATAATTTGGATAGTGTAAATGAATCTAAAAAGCTTGAGAGAAGGAGTTACCTCTTCATCGGGTAACTTCTTTTAGTTTGAACCCAAAGATTCTAAGTATTGCTTCCTAAAAAGGGGAGTCTTATAAGTAAAGGAGAGATGTTTTGAGAGAATATTTTGGAAGATCATGTATAGACCTAATATGTTTGATAGGTTTGATGATGTGGGAGATGAGGTGGCCTTTTATAGGGAAGGAAAAAAGACACACTTGGAATTTTTGGAAACATGCGATGTGTGCAAATGTTATGTCCCTAAAAATGTCATAAAAAATAAAAACTAAATATATAGAGGTTCATTTCTTAATTATTCCCATACAATGGGTTTCAGATATGTGTATAAAACCTTTTTTCCCTTTAGATAAAAGGTTTAGTCCTTTATTAAGCTCAATTTTACCTTAATAATTTTGATTAATTTTAAACAATTTCACTAATAATTTTGGTTACAAACTATATTTGTTTTATTAAAATTTAAATATTATTCTTAATCCAAATATGTGATACATTTTTAAAAATTAAAATCACATAATATATAGAAATTAAATTAAAATTCATCCCACAAATAGAATGATAATTCCATTTTTTAGAGTAAAATGTCTTAATGTTTGCAATGTTCTTATAATCAATTTCATAGTGAAATATATTCCCATGAAATAAATTATATTAATTGATAAAAATATTATCGAATTGACCTATAAAACTAATTTAAATTATAATTTATCTTTATAAATACAATAGATTAAAAAGATGTTTTGAACATAAATTCAGTATTTTATCTATTCACTAAAAAATGAAATGTATTAGAAAAATATAAAAAATTTACCCTAACCTAATTATTATGTTTCCCTATCAAATAAGAAGTTTAATATATAATTTTAAATAAATTAATGTGGCACAATTTATATTTAAAACGGATTCTCAATTAAAAGGTGGGAAAATAGAATTTATAAAATTATAGTTTTTTATGTGTCAAATTAGGTTTGTTCTTATCATATGAATATAAAAATAAATGGATGAATACAAAAATATTTTATTGAATATATTACATATATATTTAATTAAAATTGTCTACTAATTTTAATTAATCATGTTTTTAAGATAATAATCCATTGGAACCATACAAATAATAATATTACAATTATATCCAATTGGTTATTATTTTCAATTATCAGTAATTGGTAACCCATAAAATAGTTTTATATTTTTATAAACCATATATATTAATAATTTATTTAATAATATTACTAATGGATAGTTTATATCTTTTTATATTGTATATTTATATTACAAAAATATATCATTGTTTGGTGAAACTCGGTCTTGCGTACAACAAAAGCTTTCAAGGACGATCACTTTTACAAGTATCTCAAGCTATAGAGGTAGGAAAATCTTCTGTGAAACATAAAATAACATGGTGATTCATGTGTTTAAATATATAAAATTTATTTTAAATAGTAAGTAAATTATAAAGTACCAAGATAATATATTACATTAGGAGCTCTGTGTCGCGTGTTATACTTTCTATGAAATACATTTTTCAAACATTAGTTATTTATGGAGTCACATTCTCCATGCCTTATTTATATTTCATCCTCACAATTTAAACTTGATAATTGGGATATATTTATTTATACATCATATGTCATACATCCCACATCATGAGAAGCATTCATAATTAATCCTCCATAAAAAAAGAAAATGGAAAGTATAAAGGTCACATGGAATAACATGTAACTAGGTTAATATGTAGTTGAAATTTTTTGGAATTTTGATATATATACTTATTGGAAAAGAATAAATATAATTAGGGAGTCAATTAGATCATAAATAATAAAAAATTGAATGATCAAAGGAAATTTTAGGGACTCAATACAATAAATGGTTGATTAGTTAAAACACCATTGGTTTAACATAAATTAAGGCATAAAGAAACAATTTAATTTTTATGTCATTATCTTAATTTTGGGTAAATATTTTATTGACCAATAATATTAATAAATATTCATACTTGATTAGTTTCAATTTCATACGAACAATACAAACTTTTGGTTGTGCTTTAATCAAATTGTAATCCATTACTTTACAATGATAAAATAATTACAAAGAATGACTTTTTTTTATTCTTGATGCACAAAAATAATCATTAAATGGATCTTAATGCCTTTAATAGAGTGAAAATAATAACTATTTGTATTTAACTATCATAGAAAACCAATATGGTTAATAGGTTAAGTTTTAATCATCAAAACTAAAAATATTGGTTCATCATTAATAATTACACATCAAATTGTTTAACTAAAAAATGAAAAATTTAGCCATGAACTTATGTAGGTTGGTTTTCAGCGTGAAACCCTTATCATCCTTTGGTCAGGGGTTCAAGACCAACTAAAATACTTGATTTGATTGGTTGTGACTTGAAAAAATGGTTATCCTTTTCTATAACCAAATAAATATAATTTTAAAAATATATATGATAGAATCCTTGAAATTAGGTCAATCACTAGATGCACTTTTGACTATGGTTTTCAATACAGCCTCAATACTTATATCCATTTTATATTGACATTGGTCTTTATTTCATCGATGGATTGTCAATAATTTCATTTATTTTATTTCTAATAATGAAACCTTATCTTCAATGAAAATGTTCTTAGGTTTAACCTATGATATTCATTATCCTTATCTATTCAAATCCTACACAATTGTTTTTAAATGAAATGTGAATTATCCTAAGTGTACCCTCTGAGAGTGTCAAAATTGGTGTATAGTTTGTCCCATTGTCATGTACCATGTTACCCCAATTCATGCATGAGACACATAATTAGAGTTGTTACTCCTAGGAACTTGTTAGCCAGAATTATTGTAACACCCTGCCCCGACCCCATTGGCTTGAGGAGGCGGTGATAGTTACTTGGCCTTAAGCAATATTCCCAAGGTGCCAATGGATGGAAATAAATTCCGAGGGCTTCAATAACAAAATGGGGAATGATTTTCCCTTATGAAAAAACCACCCAAACCATCACCAATATCCACTATATGATGCATGTCAATAATCCATTCAAGCTTGTATTCCCAAAAGGCAACCAAGTTGTTCCACAATACAACCCCAAAACCAATACAAATTAGAGTACTATGCAGATGAATCCAAAAAAGACCCAAAATAAGACAATAATGACACCATGTCCCCACACCAAGCTCCATGATCCATGCTCTACACAGACAGCACAATGCACCACTAAAGGAGGGTGATGCCTTACCTTTTCCCATGTCATGATACACAACATTTGAAAAGACACCAACGTTCCAAAGAAGGGGGTGAGTAAAACTGCATAGTAGGTTTCCCCCAATTGACTTCCCAACACATGCCACTATGATTAAACCGTTAGCGCATTTACATAAAAACAGTTTATAGAAAATAATCACAAGTGAATCCATTACCATAAGCGAAACACACCTTTACCAATCCATTTCACCCAAACCAAGTAAACCCAGGAAAAGCCAAACAGTCATGCTGTAAGCCAAACATTCCACACAATGAATCCAAATCAACCATTCCACAAGATAAATACCTTTTCATATTTCACTCAAAATCCCCATCTACAAACATCACCAACCAATCACACAACATATTATGATGGAACTTCTCATCCAACCAATTCATTACCAATCCACTCAAGTGGTAATTCCGGCCCACATGCTATTGATGGTGGCCCTTACATCCACTATCCATCCCCATTTTATAGTTGTAATTCCCACCCACATTAACTACATTCAAACAAGCCAACATAACCATTCATATAATCCATCAAGGCCAAAACAACACGCAATCAACCATTTTAATTACATGCCAATCCACTTAAAAAAATCACACATTTATTGAAAACGCCCTTTAGTCATTTAACATGCCAATACCCAATTCAATAAAACAAACATTTTTGTTGAAATTTTTTTTCTCGATTCTTCTTAATCAAATGAACAAGACAAATTATTTTAAAATCCCATTTTAAAATCACATCAAGAGCATTTCTCCACAAGCCATTTTTTTCAAAAATACCCATGCAGTTAACAAATGAATTTCTATCTGATTTCACAAATCAACAACACAATTATTTTTATGAAAAAAATTTATTGTAACTAATCAACTAGTTATAACCAAGTGGAGTCAAGAGAGAAGCCACCTACATTTAGGTTTCCCAGGAAATCGTCCTAGAAGAAATCACACATCAAATATGGAGAACACACCACTGAAACCTCTATAGATCTCCTTCCCTAACATCCAGAAGCCTTAAAAGTATCATCCAAGGAAACCAAAACCATAGATCTACACACAATGGCTGTAGATCTAGAAAACAGAGTGAGAGAGAGTTGTAGATCTAGAGGAAAACAAAATGTACCAAGTAGTAGAGACTTACGCAGGATAAACCGCCATCAATCCACCCAGAAACCTCTTCAAAACACTTCCAAAATGAGTTGGAGAGAACCCTCAACCCCTAAGAACCCGAAATACTAAGTGAGGCTCGAGTGGGAGAGAATTTGGAGAGGAATGAGACAAGCTCGAGTGAACCCGGATTTAAAAACCCTACTTTAAAGTGGCTGAATGGTTAGCCCGCACAGTTGGGAAAATCGTGCACTAACCGTGCGAACTCTATTGCCTCAAGAGAAAGGATCTGCAAGTTCGCCTTTCACGGTTTGGTAGACCGTTCAAAGGTCGTACGAAGTCTACAATCATCACCAACACGGTTTCCTGGAGAACCCGCATGGTTTCACCTAATCGTGCATAAATTGTTCTCCCTTATAAAAGCCTCCAAACATATTCAAAACCATTCCAATCTCTCCCAACTGTTATCAACTAATCACATGCACTTTAAACACATAAAAAGTCATAAAAAATGGTAAATACCTCAAACCAGGGGTGATACATTCTCCCCACCAGTGGAATTTCCATCCTCGGAATGTTGTGAACCCACCTTTTTCCAAAAGAGCTCGGGCTATTGCTCGACCATATCTCATGCATCCACAAAACCAGAACAAAGACGATGCTTTTACCCTGTAAGACATTCTCTTTCCAATCCACAACCCACATGGGCATGTTCACTAATGAAGCATCAAGCTATTTCTCAACGTAATCTCATCCAATAACATGGCCCAGATCCAGCGGATACTTATTCAACTATGAAACATGAAACACATTTTGCACCACACTAAACCTTGGTGGAAAATCTAAATGATAAGAAAACTCACCAACCTTCTCAAGAATCTCAAAAGGTCCAATATTCCTCAGAGATAACTTTCCCTACTCCCTAAACTGATGATGTCCCAACACAAGAGTGATCCTAAAAAAACATGATCACTCAACTTGAAGGACAAAAGACGTCGATGGTGTTCTGCATACGATTTATGATGACTCTGAGGCATCTCCATTCTCTTTATGAATAACATGATCTTCTCCATAGTCTCCTGGACAAGGATCAGTACAACCATTGAGGACTCACCCATTTCCACCCAGGATAGTGTAGAATGACAAGACCACCCATACAATGAATCAAAATAATCCATATGTATGGATTCCAGATAACTGTTATTATAGGAGAACTGAATCAATGAAAAGTGCTCCTCCTACGAGAATCCAAAATCCATGACACAATCTCGTAAAATAACCTCCAATGTTTGTATCATCCTCTTGGATAGACCATCTATCTGAGGGTGATACGCCATCATCATAGTCAACTGTTTCCTAAGGGCATGTTGTAAGGATTTCCAAAAATGACTTGTAATCCTTGGATCTCAATCTGATATAATCGAAATAGAAAGACCATGCCTCTTTACCACCTCCCAGTATAGATTTTGGTTAGATCCTCCACCGTATGAGTTTCTCGAATCGGGATGAAATGGGCCGACTTATTTAGCCGATCCATTATCACCCAAATGGCATCGTGCTTCATGACCATTCTTGGGAGGCTTGCGACAAAATCCATCGTTGTTTTCTCCCACTTCCAAACAAGGATTGGCGCCTTGACCTACTAGCAAGTCAAGCATCTTGAAAAAAATTGAGCCACACTTCATTTCATACCAGCCCCCCAGACCTGTGATTCAAATGCATTATACCATTTCTAAATTCTAGGATGAGTAGCCCATATCGAATGATGATACGCCCTGAGAATAACCTCTTGACAAGAAACCGGTACAACCTTCCGATTCTGAAAACACAAAACTGAATCTCCATTCAGTTACCAACCTTCAATGGCATCCCCACCATTCAAGTTTGACCTCATGGTCACACACTCAGAATTAAATATCTGGGCCTCTTTAACGAGTTCCATCTATACAGGAATCAACAAGACCAGAAAGAAGACCACCCTATCGCCCTAGTCCTTACATTCCAACCACATGTTAGCTATAACCAAAATCAACTGCCACTGGTCTAATGCATGTTTCACCACATGAGCATATGATTTTCTACTTAATGGATTCACCACTGAATTTCCCTTACCCGGTGTGTACATCATGTCCAAATAAAATGTCTAGATATATTCCATACATCTCCAATGCCTCATGTTCAAATCCCTTTTGGAGAAAATGTGCTTCAAGCTCTTATGATCTGTAAATACCATGAATTTATTAACAAATAGATAATAACCACACAGTTTCAAAGCATGGACCACTGATGCCAATTCCAAATCATTAGTTGGGTAGTTCTTCTCATTCACCCTCTTCTGACGTGATCCATGAACAAACACATGATTCCCTTGCATAAGAATGCACCAAACCCTGATCTCGATGCATCAGAATACACCACGTACCCTCTTCCTGATTTTGGGAAAACCAAGATTGATACTAATGTATGGCACCCCTTTAGATCATCAAAACATTGCGGAAGCTGTTCATTCCACTGAAATGGAATATTCTTTCTCGTCTATGCTGTCATCGGTGAAGCCAAACGTGAAAAATCACGAACAAAATGCCGATAATACTCATCTTGGCCGAGGAAACTCTGTACCTAAAACACATTCTTTGGCGGTTTCCATGAGATAACAACCTCTATATTTTTTAGATCCACTAAAATGCATCTTTCAGAAATCACATGGCTCAGAAAACGGAATTCCCGTATCCAATAGTCACACTCTGACAATATGGAATACAACCTATTCTCTCTCAAGATCCCCTGATCTCTCACCATGTTCTGCTCATTCACTACCCTTGTCTTTGAATACACCACAATATCATCTACAAATAGCACCAAAAATTAATTCAAATATCTCTGAAATATCTGATTCATCAATGCCACAAACACAGCTACCACAATCGTTAGACCAAAGGGCATAACCACAGATTCATAATGGTCATATCCACTTCTAAAAGCAGTTCTAGGAATATAATCCTTCCTCACCTACAATTGATGATATCCCGAACATCGGTCGATCTTAGAGAACCACTAGGATCCAATAAATTGGTCAGAAAATCATCAATTTGTGGAAGTGGATATTTTTTCTTTATCGTGACTTTGTTATATTGACGATAATCAACATAGAGTCTAAATGATCCATCTATCTTTTTCACAAACAACATAGGAAATACCCACAGAGATGTGCTAGGACGGATAACCCCTTTTTTTCTAGATCTTTCAACTGAAATTTCAATTCCAACAATTCAGTAGGTGCCATCAGGTAAGATGGAAGTGAGAGAAGATTGGTCCTCAAAGAACAACAATGAACTGATACACTACTGCCAGATGAACACTATTTTAAACACCCACTACCAATTCCAATGACATCACCGCGAACTGATATGATAACATGCCAACTGCTGGTGCCAACAAACCAGTTGCACCCTGTCTTTCATTCCTCTCTCCTCTAAAGAGATGTTTAACTCCATCGTGTGTCGTAAAAGCCACTATCCACACATTATAATCGATGTGTTCCTTAAACTCCACCAGCCACTCCATTCACAAGATTACATCATACCCTTCCATCTCAATAATTGAGAAATTCCACATTAGCTCAAACTCGACTGCAATGATAGAACACGCTCTACACAAGAAGGCTCGACACTCTCTTTGACCTAGACTAGTTTGATGTTTCAAAACTAAAGGCATCATTTATACCCTTAAACCTAGAAACTCAATCACTTGTGCAACAATAAAAGAGTGTGAGGCACCCATATCAAAAAACACTTGCATCAAGCTAGAATGTAAGAGAATAGTACCTCGCACCGTGGATGGTCCCGAGTGATCATCCACCACAACCTGCTCGGCTCTAAATAATGCCTTGGTTTCCACACTCTGCTCTTTATTTCCCTGCTGATGAGTTGTGGTGTTCCGAGAATCACCATAACTAGCTTTGCTCTGCTGAAGAGGGGTATGTTGATGTCCCCGTCCCATTTATGCATATGACTTTTGTGATCCCTGAGGAGTGTCACGCGCACTAATCATTGGAGAATTATGACCATAACGCTGAATATTCCCCATCTTCTTACAATTGTGACAAGCTCGAGGATGTGTCGTACAATCCCTCTTGATGTGTGCTGTAGAGCCACACTGAAAACATCTTATATTGCTCTTATGCTTCAGAGGAAAATTCACAGATTATATTTTCAGATTATGTTCCATTCCACTACCTAGGGAATAAGTTTCCCTCCCCTTCTTGAACCCAGCATTAGAGTTCCCACTATTCCCCATGGGTACCACCATGCTTCCTCTTCCCGGAGATCCCAAAAAATCCCGCTCAATCGCAGACGCTCGATTCAGTATCTCTATGTAATCACCAATACACAACACTACTATTTTTGAAATGATCTCTTTCCATAAACCTATTTTGAAGATCCTTGCCTTCAACGATCTACTACCTGCCACCTCAGGTGAAAACCGCACTAAACTCGTAAACATATCTACATACTCCATCACAGACATATGCTCTTTCTTCAGACTGAAGAAATTAGTTGTGCACTGAATTCTGAACATATGTGGGTAGAATTTTATATGAAACAATTCCTAAAATCCTTCCCATGTCATACCCTAGTCCATCCCCACATCAAATACCATCTCCCACCACTGATGTGAAAGATCATCTAGTTTATACATTGGTATATTTATATTCAACTATACCTGCATCCCCATAAATTCAAAAATTCTGTTTATTCTAGACAGCCACGCCTCTGCCCTTTTCGGGTCCGAATCACCCCTAAATTTGGATGGATCCGGCCCTTGAAACTGGGACACATAATCAAAATGATTTGTATCTTTCACTCTATTCACACATCAAACATCTTGGAAATCTTGCACTATGCTATTGACTAACTGCTGGTTCACTTAGGGATCAGGTGCAACAAAAATCTCATCGGCCACTTTCAGTTGGTCTCGACCGCTCCTACCCAGTGTCATTTCTGTAAACAGAATACAAACAACCATGAGTATCACTTCTGTAGTCATCAAGAATTCCCATTTCAATATTCATTACACAACACTATCACATCGAGGCTTTCCACCTTTTCCACATTTGCATGTTTCACCTTTTTTGGAAATCAAAACATTTTTAAAATACCACCAGTTTCCATGTTCCAAATCATTCCATTTTGTGACCCAATATAGAATCTTCAAAATCCACACTTTCATATCACTTCATAAATTATTATACCCTAATAAAATATTCATCGTTGGGGTAAGACATTTATAACCTACATTCCATGCCCATCTCATTGGCTACACCCACGATAATGAGATATCCAATGCCTATAATTGTCTCCAACCACTTATGTACTCAACTCCCTGGTAACATGAAGTTATAAATAAAATGGTTAGTTACGTCCTTTTATGTTATACATTCTATGTTTCGATAATCCTCCACCATTATACCATCCCGTCCCAAAGAATATACCACAATGAATGTCATCTAAAATTTGATAATCAACTCCAAAGGACCGAACAAGATGAAACCACTTGTAACACCTCTCCCCTACGCCATTGGCTTGAGGTGGCGATGAGGGTTAATCGGCCTTAAGAGACATTCCCACGACACCAGAGGCAGGAAATAAATGACAAGGGATTCAAGAAAAAATTGTGGAACTATTTTCCCTTAAGACAAAACCAACAAAACCATAACCAAAAACAACTATATTATGCATGTCAATAAACCATTCAAGAATGTATTCCCAAAAGAAAACCATGTTATTCCATAATACAACCAAAAAAACAATAAAAATCAGTGTACTATGTGGAAGACTCAAAAATCCCCTAAATAAGCCAAGACACACTCCATGGCTCCACACCAATCTCTATGCTCCAAGCTCCACACAAACACCATGATGCACCACTGAAGAAGGGTGATGCCTTACCTTTTCCCACATCATGATACACAACATATACAAAGACACCAATATGCCAATGAAGTCGGTGAGTAGAACTACTTAGTAGGTTTTCCCCAAATGACTTCCCTATACACACCACTTGGATAAAACCATTTGAATATTTATATAAAAGTGTTTATATAAAAAAAATAACAAGTGCATCCATTACAATAAGCCAAACACACCCTTTCAAAGCCATTTCTCCCAATCCAAGTAAACCCCAGGAAAGCCAAAAGAATGCCATAATCCAAACATGCCACACAAGGAAGCCAAATCAACCATGACACAAGAGAATTACCTTTTCCTATTTCACTCACAATCCCCATCTACAAACATCACCAACCAAGCACACAACATATCATGGTGGCGCTTTCCATCCAACCCATTCATTAGCAATCCACTCAAGTGGTAGTTCCTGCCCACTTGTAATTGATGGTGGCCTTTCCATCCACTATCCATCTCCTTTTTGTAATATTACTTCTCGCCCACTTTGAAAACATTAAAACAATCCAACATAACCAATTATATAACCCATCAAGGCCACAACAACATGCAATCAAACATTTCCATTACATGATAATCCACTTCAATAAATCAATCATTTATTGAAAACACCCTTTAACAATTTTCCATGCCAAATCCCAATTCAATAAAATAACCCATTTTATTGATGTCCTTTTTCTCAATTCATCTTAATCAATCCAACAAAACAACACAATTTAAATTCCCATTTTAAAATCTCATGAAGAGAATTTCTACACAATCCCATTTTCCCTAAAATTTTCATACCATTTCCAAAGGAATTTTCATATGATTTTTCAAATCAAAAACAAAATTAATTATAAGCAACAAAAATTAATTATAACCAAACCACTGGTTCTAACCAAGTGTAGTCAAGAGAGAAGCCACCTACTGTTAAGGTTACCGAGAAATAGACCATGTAGAAATCACACCTTAAATCCAGCGAATTTACCACCGAATCCTCTCTAGATATCCTTCGCTAAAATCCACAAGCCTTAAAATTAATATCCAAGGCAACCACAACCCTAGATTTACACACAAATAGTGTAGATCTAGAATACCGAGATAGAGGGAGATGTAGATCTAGTGTAAATCACAAAGAACCCATGTGGAGAGACTTACCCGGGAGAAACCACCTTCAATACACCAATAAACCTCTTCAAAACGCTTCCAAAATGAGTGGGAGAGTACCCTCAACACATGAGAACCATAAATCTTGAGTGAGGCTCGAGAGGGAGAGAATTTGGAGAGGAATGTGGCAATCCTGAGGGAACTCGGATTTAAAAACCCTACTTTTAAGTGGCCGCATGGTTAGCTCACACAGTTTGGAAAAATGCGTGCAAACCATGTGCACGCTACTACCTTGGGATGAAGGGTTCTCACGTTTTCATCGCACAGTTTGGAAAACCATGTGCTAGTCGTGCGAATCCTATTATCTCCCCCTGCACAGTTTCTTGGAGAACCCACATAGTTTCCCATAACCGCTCTCAAACCGTGCTCCATTAGAAAAGTCTCCAAACTTATTCAAAATCATTTCTAAGTCTCCCAACTTCTTCTCAACTCATCCCATTCACATTAAACACATAAAAAGGAATAAAAAAGCTACATACCTCAAACATGGGGTGTTACAACTATGTCCTCTTATAGTATAAATACATTGATATATTTGTTGGAATACCCCCATAATCTATAATTTAATAAAAATATATGGTTTTATTATATATTTACCATCATATTATACCTTAGGGTTATGTTTTATAACATAAAGTTTCCTAAATATAGTTCCCAAGGATGCTACTAAACATCCTTTGATACCAACTATAGTGACAAAGCCCCAAATATCTAGGAGATAGTGTCTGCTATCAATTACATTTTCATGATTACTAGGAATCAATCTCCAAAGGACCGATCAATTTAGTAGTTTTGGTAAACCATATACATAAATGAGTATTTAATTAAATATTAATTCTCTAATTACAACATATGATTTCATCTTTCTAAATAAGAAACATTGAGGATAAATATAATCCATATAAAAAATTCATGCATATCAATCATAGTGTGCTTCTTGGATTCTTGGGGAAAGAAAAATTATAAAGGTGAGCTCAAATGAAATATGCGGGAAAAATATAGTGGAAGAAATAATTAATAAATAAAAATATTTATTGTGGAAAGGAAAATAACTAAAAACACATTCCATGTAATCAATAAACTGAATTGAAGTACATAAGAAATATCACAAGGTAATAACTAGAAACACATTCCATTCAATAACTAGACAAGGAAAATCATATATGAAAATGTTATAAACTAAAAGCTATTCCATATAAATAAAACAATGTAATATATGCATATATATTTCATTGAAAAATCTCATGGGTGTGTAATAAATAAAACCTGAAAACAAAAATGCATATATAGTTATGTCAATTCAAAATATCATGGATAAATTATATAAAAATATAAATTCATAAAATTATTTATTATTGGAAGCCATGATTCCAGGGTACATGGTACCATTAGTGTCATGATACTTCACAAGACGGTTTACAAAATGGAATGTTAAAACCCATCCAAGTGGGCTATCCAAAAGACTCATCCCACTATACTATTGATGCATATTGGGGCTATAATAGGCTCCACACATGTTGTACCATTCCAAAAAATTAATCATATATCAAGTAATTGATTTAATAATGGGACTAATAAAATATAAATATGGTGTAAGAGAAGGGGATTAAAAAATATTTTCCAAAATAATCAAATAATTATCAAAGTATACACCATTTTTAAAATAGTATATATTATAGGAAATAATAATATCCCTGATAAATGAAATAGATAATGAGGGGGAAATTAAATGTTCAATGAACATGTGAGATTGAACATTTCAAGGGAAAAAGTAATTAATAAAGTGAATGTAATTAATATCCATGTAAAAATAAATCATCTAAAATCCGTAGGATGATTGAGGATGGTATCACTAAAATATATCCCAAGTAGAGAAAAAAATGGGTTATTGTCCTTAATGAATATTAATATTATGAAATATAACTTAAAAACATTCTTGAGGATAATATAATTTTGTTTTGTAAGATATTTTGAATACCATTTACTTTGAAAATTACTTTTGAAATATATTTTTTTTTTAAATTGACCTTTTAAACATGCAAAGGATGATTAAATAATATGACTTGTGTGTAAATTCCTACAAGAAGTTTAAGGTAAAAGAGTATTCCTTTTTCATGGTTAAATTTTTGAAAAATGCATTGTTCGAAATGTAACAATAATATTCCATTTAAAACATTTTTAGAAGATAGGAAGGTTAAAAATTTATTTACCAAATCTTTCAAAAATTATTTTTGACATTTTTTTATTAAATCATGGTTTTTAGAAGCAAATAGTTTCTTTAACTAAAGAGAGAAATAAAGCCATATTTTCTTAAAGACTTATTCCCAAATATTAAGAGTACCAAAGTGTTTGTAAATGGTAATAATACATCAAAATGGTCATGAATAAATAGATAATAATGAATGGGATTATTTAACTATGGTTATATAATTTCCTAGAATGGAAATTAAATAGGATGATCATTTGGATGAGTCTTGAGGAAGATAATCATTAAACATTTCAATGGGTCCCATATCACACTGAAAGATTTTAAATCATAAACCTCATGAAAGAATAATATAAAATTAATAATTACAATAAAATTAAATAAATATTATTAATGAAATAATATTAAAAAAATCTTCATTAGTCACACAACCAAAAATATGTAAGTGGTTAACATGACATTTATCTCACATATGTAAAAAGTGAGATGATAATCCCTAACTAATGTAGCAACAAATGAATTTGAACCCCAAAGGTAATAATAAATAAATAAAACATGTGAAAATGATGAATATACTATTATTCACAATATTATATTCCATTTTCATTTTCTATTCACCATATATAATAAATTTTTTCACATTAATTATGTATGCCTCACAGAATGAATGGGGGACAAGAATAAAATACATTGAGATTCATTCCAGGTGAAAATCCTTTAACATCACGTATAATAATATTATTATAATAATCTAATTTTCTAGTATAAATTTTCATGTTTAAAATTAATTATATTTCACTTATTACCATTTTTATACAATTACTTTAACAGTTATGTTTACATTTAGTGTTTTGACAGAATTCAATTTATGTGTGAAAAACAACATTCGTAGGTCATATATGGTCAAAGGGATCATTATATAAGTTCTGAAGAATAATAATTATGAAATAATTTACATATTTATACATTAATTATACTTTTAAAATCAATATTTAAATATGGTTATAAAAAATGAATCGGTGTTACAATCTTGGAAATGGTAGGTCGCACGTACGCAAGGGTAACATTCCAATTTATCAATGTTTTTTTTGAAAGAAGTTTTATAATGAAAAATAATTATAGATAGATAATTATATTAAAAATACCTTATTATTTAATAATAGAGGAATATATATATATTTCCTGTGATATATTAAGAATCACATCATGTCGAGGAGGCGGTAGTCCCCACGTCCCCGAATAACGTTATCAAAATTTATGTGACTCAAAGGGTATAAATGAAAATGTTATTTTTATATTTAAAAATAGGGAATTATTTCATTAATATAATATATATGTTTTTTATATATCATATCATTAATTATATCCTCCATTTATACATTCCATGTATCGTGTTAATGAATCAAATCGCTTTGAGGGGGCGGTAGTCCACACACCTTCTCAAACAACATTATCTTATTACCGTAAAATGTAATGTATTATGTGTATGTTTTATAAAAGTATTAAATAATAATAAAGACAAAATAAATAACATATATGAAATTATAAAATATTTTTTTCATCAGAATGACCACCATGAGATGTGGTAATGTAAAATTGAACAATCGTCATTTCGTGAGGCATTATTTCACCGTAATGAGAAATAATATGTTCACTTCAATTCCATGAAGATGTCTGTATGTTTAGTTCATAAAAAATTTAATAAAAACATAATAGTACATTTATTATACATTTTTCTATTTAATTGTATAATAATAAGATTATACAAAGTGGAGAGTGTAAATCAAACTAAAAATATTGAGAGAATGGGTTACCTCTTAATCCGATAACTTCTTTTTGTTTGAACCAAAATCATCAATGGATGGATACATTCCATAGGGGTGATTATAGGTATATGGGATGGATGTTCACAGTCTATTTGGGTAGTTAGTGGCTGAACCTAAGAGGTTTTAGTGATAAAAATAAATGCGAGAGGTGGTGTCATTTTATAGGGAATGAAAGGACTCATTTGGAATTTATGGAAACAAGTTAGGTCTGCAAAGGTTATTAACTAAATCATTCATAAAAAAATAAAACAATCTCAAAAATTGGTGGTAAATTGAAGATTTAGTTCTAGTAAATGTGTTTTGAACAAGCTTCTTGGTCATTCGGGCCCTTTAGATTATAGTGTAGTCCATTAATAAACAAAATTTACCTAAATAATTGTCATTAATTTAAATAAATTTCACTAATAATTTTTTAAATAATCAATGTTATTATTATTAAATATAAATTATTATAATCCCAATATTTGGTCAATTATGACAAATTAAAATCACAGATTTGGTAGAAAGTAAATTAACATTCACCCCTTATACAGTTCGACAATCTAGATTTTTAGAGTAAAAATGTCTTAATTTGTTCTGTATTTTAATAATCAATTCCAAAAATAAATTCATTAAAATTACATAATTATTATTAATTTATAATAATGGTATCTAATTAAACTTTAAAAAAATTAATATTATATTTCACCCTTAAAAATAAATTATATTAAAATTTGGTTTTGAACATAAATTTAGATTTTTAACAATTCATTAAAAATGAAATGTCCAGAGAAAAATAAATAATTTACCTCAGAGAAATTAATATCATTCTATTTAAAATATGAAATTTTTTTGGAAATTTAAATTAATTAATGTGTCAAAAAATTGATATAAAACGTGTTGTCCATTAAAATTCGTTAAAATTGCCTCTATATAAATATATGTTCTATGTGTCAAATAGGGGTTGTTATTATCTTCTGCATATCAAAACAAATAAATGAATATCAATATTTTTTTAATAAATATATAAAATATATATTTTTTATAAAATATTTTAGTAATTTTAATTAATTACGTTTGTTATGATAAAACTCCATTTGAATCATAATAATAAAAATATTTATTTTTTATAGAGAAACTCTTCTTATTTTCGTTTTCATTTCTTGGTAACCCATAAATTCAATTTATATTTTTAAAATGAATTTTTTTCATATGTTATTTATTAATATTCATAACATCCATTATACATCTTATTATATTAAATAATAACCTTTTAATAATATAGCGTTGTTTGGTGAAGCTCAGTCTTGCGTATAATACAAGCATTCACGGATGGTCACTTCTGCATGTAACACTAGAAATCGAGGAATGTTGATATTGAATGTATGGTATGATAACATGGTGTATCATGTGATGAAATATATGTAATATATTTTAATTAGTAAATATATTATAATATTTCCATATATATTATTACCTTAAATGCATTCTCTCAGGTGTCGAACATGCTATTGAATAAAAGTTTCTTAATTTAGGTTTTTAGGGCGTCTCTGAAAATGATCATTTTATGAATTAAATGTGAATAATAGTTTAGTTAATACTTTTATTTTATTAAATTTTTTAATGTTTATTATTGGATTTTCATGCATTAATATGGTATCTAATATTTAATTTCTAGACTATGATTCACATGTTTGTTTCAAAAGAAAAAAGTAAAATTAGATATTTTTTTTGAAAAAAAAAATATGTCAGTTATATATTAATTTAATGAAACTTGGAATTATAATATATAAATATTATCCAACTAATTATACAAGTTATAATTAGATTATTTTAATATTAATAAATTAATTAAATTCTTTGAAGTGAAACTATTGAAAATCTCATGGAAAACACTATTAATGTTCAGAGTAATGGGGTATTTACTATTAATTTTTAATATTGAGTAATTTTTTTTTCTGAATATAGTTTTCTGAGTATTATAATTTTATGATTCACAATTTCCTATAAGATATAAAAACTAAATATTGTTTTCTTACAAGATATTATAGGAATCTGTTTTGCTCTTTCCTATGTTAGAATGGGGTATTTAATTCCTATAAATTCTCATGAAACTAAAGAAAAAAATGGTAATAATGAACCATCATGTAATATAATATATCGAATATGTCAATAATATTTTCATAGAATGTTTTTAGGTTTTTTAAATTAGTTTACTAGATTTCTCATGATGAAAAAAATCATTAATAAATGATTTTTTAAAACATTTACAAACATTTAAATATATTTTTAGTGCCAATATAATTGGAATGATAAATTAACATTAATAATTATTGTAATAAAGATATCTAAATGTGTTTTTATTGTATATAAGATGGTAGTTATGATTGACGAATGTAGTAAATTATCAGATAAGTTGAGTCAAAAGCGAAATATTGTATTGAAATCGAGGGGAAAAAGTAATATATTGTGATATAATACATTAATGTGAACATTGTATCAGGGGAAATTAAGAAATATTTACTCTATCTACTATATAATACTATAAATGTTTATATATTTTTAATTTATATCGTCGTTGGACAGTGAGAGCCTATAATCATATTTAACCATTACACACTCCATGGATGACATATAAAAGAGAAACAAATAACATATCAATTAATAATTAATTATTCCATTGAAAATCATTAATTTTATTCCACATTCACAAAAAAATAAAAAATTTATCATGATGAAAAATATATCATTAAGATAGTATTGTTTTCACCACAACATATCATAGTACAACCAATAAAAATTTTCTAATAATAATATAAAATAAAATTAAATCATCATATTGCACTAGAAACCCACTATGTGCACTTCACTATCCTATATCTCCACAAAATGAATTAAATTAGTGAACATTATGAATTAAATTTCCCACAAACTGAATTGAATCTTCCACAAACCATATAAAAGGTGATCTATATCCTTTATCTTCATAAATGGAATTAAATTAGAGTAGTAAAACTCCACCTCTTTAATTATGAAACATAATATTATCACAAAGAATCAATAATTTAAATGAATTATTTCAATTAATCTACAATTTTTAGATGTTAATAATGTTCATAAACAAATTTTAATATGTTGTCCATAGAAGAAAAATATTGGATTCCATTAAAAAAATTTAAAAGGAACCTGAATCCAATCAACATCACTTGTAATTTTATTAAACACCACAAATCCATGTAAATTTAATCAGGAATCATTAAATGTCAAAAATAATGTTATAGAATAGTATACCATAAATTACCATCCACTAAAAGTTATTATTTTTTTCACCTAAGATGAAATACATGTTAAATTTTAGCTAAAAACAGTCAATAGCCTAACATACATGAAATGAGGATTGGATAATAGATTACAAAATAAACAGATGATTTTATGTCTAGAGTACACATTAAGGCAAAATAACATGAGGTCATTATGATTTTTTATAGAAAATGTCTAAATAATAGAACAATTAGTTATGAATATAATAAATTATGGAGACCTTTTTATTTTAATTTGGTTGAAATTTATAATTAAAAAAGTTTTTTTATAAATTTAGAATTTTATTGATGAGAAATAGAGTTAATTTTAATTTTTATATAATATTATTTACTAAAAATATTATAGAAAATAATAATACATATATATATATCATATAAAAATTATTCAAAAACCACTACAAAAATAATAAAACAGATATATTTATATCATCCAAGCTATCATAAATTATAATCACACAAAAATAATGAAAAGAGATAATTACATAAATGAAATCATACTTCTATTTATACAAGAGATCCAAAATACAGAATAAAAACTTTTGAGACATAAATTGATATTGAAAATAGAAGAATAAAACCTTTTCGGTGAAACCATTATTTGTGAAATACATGTCACTGTTAGAAGAGTTTCTAAATTCTATTTTATACACATGTATTCCAATAAATGGTTCATAAAATTATAAAAAATATTTTAAAAGGGTATTTTATAAATATAAAAAATTATATATATACTAATGTAATAAAACACACAATCTTGGATGTTGAAATATAAGGTTGAGAAAAAAGGGTATGAAGTGAAAACAACCAAGCATAAAATAAATCTAGAACAATCTCGGGGAACATAAAAAATGTTATGAAAACATAATAACATAGTGGTGGACTATGATTTTTTTAATTTGGAACATTTTTTAATTAACTGATTGAAAGAATTATCAATTTGTATTGAAATATATTCAAGAGAGAAGTATTAAATGGATGTCAAAAATTGCATGAAGTAATATTGAACAAATAATAATTTTTTTGTTTCATAAATTCAAATTACTATTTATACATGGGAGTTGACGACCATACATTAAGATAGTGTATGAGAATGATTAGAAGAAGGAGATAACTTTGATTTTTAATTTGCTAACAGTTCTTCTTGATTGTGTCACCTTCAGTCCAGGGTCTACTTTACCATTGACATAAAATCAAAATATGATTTTTTGTTATACAGATGATACATTAGGGATATGAAGGGTTTATATAATTTACAAGGAGGATTTATTAAGTAGAATAAAATCATGTGATGATATAGGGAGGATTTAAAGTAATATAAATCTCATTATATGTGGCCACATTGAATGAAAATATGTAATTGTGGAAGAAGCTGAATGGGTTGATGATATTATCATGTGATCTATTTGGTATTTGTGGATGAATTAAGATGAGGAAGAAATGATTTTTTGATGAATAATTTTAATTTACCATTTAATGTGAATTGGATGAGGAATTATCTTTTTTTGAGGAAAATCTATAATTGGATGTATATATTTGAGTTAATGTTTTATTAGAGGATTCATGGGTTGGAGCTATAGATAGATTCATGGGAATTATGGCAGGTGAATTATCATTTTTGATGGAATTTTAATAGGAATATGAATTATTATTTCTTTACGAAATTTATATATACGAGGCATAGAATTATGAAAGATAGTTTCAAGGATGATGGAATCTGGAGAGGTTGAAATATGTGTTGTAATGGATGTGGAAGAGCCTCAATTACATAAAAGGCATGATCATTAACACAATATGCACATTTTTAGAGATTTTAGATTCCATATCAGAATAAATATCCTAGAAAATTGTAGGATAAGATCATGTGTATGGTTACCATTCAAAGGATATCCCCCCTCATGAGCTGGGAGATGAGAGATAAATTTCTTATGGAATATCCAAAAATCCTTTTGATATATGTAATGAATTTTTATCCACCTTGTTGAACATATACATCATGTTATGGCATGGACTGAAGAATTTTCTTGAATTTTTGGGTCACATATAACTATTATTAATTGTATGATATTATAGATGACACTTCATTTAAAGGGTCAAGTTTTGTTATCATTTGGACGTATTTTTGATGGATTCATATTGAATGTTAAGTTATTGGAAATTTTTATGATATCATATTTTTATAATAAAATCCACTTGATTGATATTATTCATGACCTTATACATCCCTACTATCCATCCCTAATGGACCACCCGTTCACAATCCATGTTAATAAACTAAAAATAATCAATCTGGAATATACACTCATGTCTAGAATTCCTAGACCCTTAGAAAATTTTAATGTTGATGGGGATGTTATCTGACATAGTTGGAGAAATAAGGGACACCAAAATAAACATAATTAGGTCAATCTATTCTCTCTAACAAAATAATAAGTACAAATTCTCTCCTATGATTGTACATTATTCACTTTAATATATTCAAAAGGGTAAAATGTGTATCCTAGATAAGAAACCACTATTGTATGATATTCTTATAAGAAATTCAGAATCTATGAATAGAATAACATTTCATCCCCTCTCATAACATTTTGGATATTGATTTTATTAATGTCCCCACCTATTAGTAAATCCTATATAGACACTCTTATAAAGACCTAATAATACAACCAATAAATTTATTTATCCTTGTATGATAGACACCCATAGAAAATCAAAAAATCACATGTAAGGGACCATGTTGATGAATGTAGGAAAAATGTGAATTAAACAGAAATTGATTACCCTAAAATCCACATGCTCTTTAACGAGAATGCATAATACGCTAGAGTTACCATGTCATGAAAACAATTGACACCCATGGAGTGAAAAAAATAAAAATTAAACTTCTCATTAACACAAATATGTTTTTAAACACAAAACTACACAAGGGCAATTTTCATGACCTACCATTAGAGATTCTCAATAATAAATGGGTTTTCATGAAACTGAAAATTTCAAAATAATAGTTTCATTGCGGTGGGTGGGTCTAGATCATTCAATACTCTACCTTTTTATGTTATAGAAAAATATATTCCCCACCATTTTAACAATTTGAGTGTTTCACTTAACATAATTTTTATACTTTATATATTTTTGGGGTAGTACGGTACTACTACAAAAATATTAGTACTGAGATCCCCTTGTCCTATCATCCCCCACATCTAATGATTTTTCAGGATAGCCATGTCAGTCTCTTTATGATCCTCACCATAATGGGTAAAGCGAAAAAGGGGATCAAAACTGAATGTGAAATATGGTTTTGGAAATATTGAATTTATATTTTTCATATTAAATGTATTTTTTGGGTAAACCTCAATAGTCGTAGGAAAGCATACTGCTAGGTTGGTGATTACCAAGGGAAATTTCACATTATCATTAAAGGTCCCCAATAAATCTATCAAAAAAATTTGTGAGGTTGTAATATAAAAATGTATTAATTATATATGAATTTATTTCATATAACATAACTCATAATTCCCATCCTAATGAAATTATTGTGATTTATAATATATTGTTCAAAAATGGCCTCGATAAGTTTATCTTCCTCTTTATGTATCTTGACCTCTAGCTCCAAATACATCCCATGGGTTTTCCTAAATCGATTTCCCATGATATATTAAAATATTACCCTATGTATCCATAATAATAGTGACACAATATTTCCATGTATGGCTATTTCATCTATAAATGAAACAAAATATCGGTGATTTTTAATAAAAAAATGATATTAAATCATTCGAAATATCCATATAAAAGAAAGTTACCCTCATAAGTTGTTTAAAGATGTGAACCAAAACATAGATATTATAAAATTACCCCAACATTATTCGATATGAGTTATTGAACTCCATACATTACTTAATATGGCCTTCAATATCTTGTATAATTCATTCAAATCTTCTAAAAAATTGGATGACTAATAGTAATACCAAAAATCGTGATTTGGAGAAATTTATATTGGAATCATACCCATAATCTCTTAGATACCCCATTAGAATGAGATAATTATATAAAGATCTGTTGTTACAAAGAAAAAATTTTCATTTATCCTTTACATTAATGAACTCAAAGAACATATTCCGGTATCAAATTTCCCTTACTAAAATATTGTCCCCTAGAATCCATAGAAATTGCAACTTCTATTCCACATAAATTTGATTAAAGGTCTAATTGGTGATTTCATTTTTAGGGGATATATATATCGACACACTACATATAAAAATATTATTACATGTTTAAAAAAAAATAATGTCCAACATGTACAATCCAAAATATCCTAAGGCATAATGTCCTTGTATGTATAGGTTTATATTGCAGCAAAATGGAATATAAAACATGAAATACTTATTTTATTATTCATTATGAGATCCTAAAATACATTTCAACACCTTAAAATGTAGCGGATAACCTGGGGGGATTTATAAATTATTGTGTGGACTAAAAACACCCAGCAAGTGGACAAACATGACTATGAAACATAACATGTGAGTCAATGGTGTAACAATATATCATATAATTACAAGATTATGAGGAATCAGATTGATTCATAAAAAAATACCATGATATAACAAGATCATGGAATCATATGAAATTTTTATATACATATAACATGATATAATCTAGAGTTAAGGAAAATTCCCTAGATAATATCACATTGGGGAAAATCCCCCAAATAGATTAGGATTGCTCCATAATCCCATACATTACAACTCATGAGACTAATTCATCACCCAATACATTGGGGAACAATATTGGTTAACCTAACATAACATAATCATGATATATGTGTTCTAGATATTGGATTCAGTCACAAGATATAATATTAGAATTATTCATGTAAATTGAATGGATTTCATAATCATTCTATATATCATAATCAATGTAAATGTTATAATAATGGAAATTCAAAAATGATCCAAGAGTGTTTATTTAAAAATTAAAAGAAAGAGAATAAAATATGTATATATGAAATAAACATATATATATATTTATTTTCAATTAATTCTATATCATTAAATAGGGAAATAAATATTGGTAATGAGAAAATGTTCACTACAATAAGGGAATGTTGGTTTTGGAGAGATACCCTACATTGAGAATGATTTTTAATGTGTTTTAATTATCTTCCAAAAAATAAAATTATGTTAATTATTTATTGAACTAAGAACATTTTTCATTTCTATTATCCATTTTACATATTTTTAAATATGATTTATTCAATTACATAAAAAATTACTTCTATGTCGAATGTTTAAATAATAAATGGATTAAATGTCCAAAATCACAATGGTAGGTTGAAGAACCTTACTGAGACTATTATTTAACAAAATATATAATGTAAATAAAAAAAATTATAAATTTTTAGATGATTTTTTCATTTTAATTGATCCCTGAAATACGATTATGAAAAATAAACTATGTTACAATAAACAAGATATTAGGTGTATATACACATTTGTAACTTTTTCATTTTTCATTGATCAAGATAGAAAGAAGATAAGTATTATTTTATAATTAAAAAATTATATTTATATCATAAATAACATATTATTTTTTAAATAACCTTTCACATTCCAACTATGTGTTGTGGTTATAAAAAATAATCATATCGCTTCGCAAGGTGGTAGTACCTCGAACACATGACCGACGTTATCATTTATCATATGGATGGTAATGTAAAAAAATATATGATATATTTAATATCCATAATAATTAATATGTCATTATTATCATGAATCAATATAAAAGTAATCTTTATTAACTTCCATGTAATGAATAACTCAAAATTTAATCACATAGCTTCATGAGCCAGTAGTCTAACGTACACACAAGTGATGTTATCATATTCCATACGGAATGTATAGTAATTTATTTACTAAATATAATAATTAAATAACTATAATTTTAACATATATATAATAAATAAACATTAAATACACCAATATATATATATACAATAAGTGTGGATGGAAAAGGAACTACATCGGTTTGCGAGTTTGTAGTCTTAAGTACACACGATAAACTATTACATATCTCATTCTATGATGAAAGAGGTGGATGTATGTAATTAACTTACTGTAAAATAATATATATTTATATTTAATATATTTTAGTTATTATATAATCATTACTTACAAATATATTAACGATGAGAAATATGAAATAAAACAAAATGATTGCTTAATGACGTTACACCTTCTTTGAAAAACATCAATCTGATTGGGTCAAAATCCATGTTAGGCTAAATTTCATATCAATATCAAGGAAACTAGATTGAGGTAATTAAAATAAATTTCTATTATTTTTATATGTAATTGAGTATCCTTTGGATTTTCTAAATGTTCAACTAAGAGTATAGTGGGTAGACTTTTATAAGTGGGGTTGGGGACACATTTGAAATTTTTTAAAAGGATGAAACACAACCATAATTTTATCATTTCACAATGAACCAAAATAGACCATTATATGATATTAGAAGCTATAATTTATACATATGACCATAAATTAGTATTTATATATGTTTAGAATCATTTTTAACAGTTATACCTTTATTTTAGCCACATGTAAACTCATTTTTAAAATAACTGTGGTAAATAAGATTTATTGTTTTCACTATTCATCATTGTTGAAAATTATGTTAAATATATAAGATGATATAAATTATGATGATTACAAAAATTGAAACCATTTAACTATATACTACTTATATAATTGGATGAATTTAATTTAATATTAAATTCCCTAACATGTTAAAAACAAATTTTTCAAGAAATGATTTTAAAAAAAAGATTATCTCAAATTAACCACACAACAATTAATCATTTATAATGAATTTAAATTATTTTTTATGTATAAATAAACTATAAATTTCATTTAAATTAATTATAAATATGATTTATTTTAATTATTTTAAATGGAGGAACATTAACAACATTAAAAAAGTTCTCAAAATTAAATTTTTTGAAAGCATAAGAATTATCATTTACTAAAACTAAAATAATGATATTTTTAATGTTATTAATTGGGTTAAATATAACTAATTAATAATTTTTTTTAAATATAAATAAAATAATAAATTTGTCATAACTTTTTAAAACGAAATTAATATTTTATAAAAACTATTATTTTTACTGTTCATGTTAAAACTATTATTTTCCAAAAAACATAACATTTTTATTCTGGGAAAATATAGTCATGATTATTTTAAAATTTTGTTCATTATATATATATATAATTTAAAAATGTTGAAAAAATTAGTTATTTTATTTTATAATATAAATATTTATAAATGTTTTTTTAAATAAATTTTTTTATTAAAAAAATTGAGAGCATGTTTTTTTGTGTCTACAAATTCATTTATTTTGTGTAGAAAATATATATACATTTTATATATATTATAGTATATATCATATCCAATAATTTAATAACTATTTTAATATTTACATATTTAAATAATCTTCGTTCATTTGGGTGTAGTGTTTTCCACTATACACACTGTTGAAAATTGTTTTCCCTTTAGAAAATGTTGAGATATTCAATATTTCCCCCATAATGAATTTATTTTTTTAATATTTTATTTTACATGACAAGGTGAGAGTAGGTTATGGTATTTCCACATAATCTATACATTTCCCATGTTTATTTCATAATCTTTTTGTATCATTAATACACTTTACCAAGGTTTGTTGTTTCATTTCGTAGAACATTGTGTCTATAATATAAGATATCAATAGGATATTCCTCATATGTACTGTATTTCTGTAATATGATCATCTATTATTTATATCCATATGATGGTTTTTCTATGTACATACTATTGAGGGATACATGGAACACATCATGTACTTGGGATAGGTTTGGTTGGAGTTCCATTCAATTGGCCACTACAACAGTGCAATCAAGTATCCCAATGTGACCGAGGTATCTATAACTAAGAGTTCACATTTTTCAAAACATAATGACTTTATTCCATGGGGATATATGAAAGAAAAACACATCTCTAAAATCAAAATCATGGACTTATCAATGATTATTTAATTGTAGCTTCTTTCAATATTTCACAGAAATTATGTGATGTTGAATGTTTTGAAACATCTCGATCATATCATGGTAAAGAATAGGTTTGAGTAGTTTCCACTCTCTTACTTCATCTCAGAATGTTAGAACCTGACACTAAATACCATATAGAGCCACATATATATCCAAATTAATGCGATAATATTTGTTTTTATTATATGATAATTCTTTGGGGCGAATTTTTTAATCTCGACATACATGGAAATACATTGAGAAATATTATATCATTTCTCCTAGAGTTTGGATGGTTCTCAGAGACTGATAATTTTTCATAGGGAGATCATAAATGATGAAACATGGTTATATAAAAAATTATTTATGATATCTTATTGAGAACCATGTGGTAATCATCAAATATTATTTAAAAAATTTAAAGAGTGGGAATCCATGAAACCATACCACATCCCTTATATATATAATAATTTGTTAGTGAAGAGGAAAATATTACATGATCTATATGAAACAATATTGTCTTTGATAAGAAATCTACTACCAACTATATAGCGTTATTACATATAAGGGTAATGGAGAGTCCTAGGATGAAATCCGTGATTGTGTTTTCTGATTTCCATTCTAGTATATGAAATTTTTTAAATATACCCTAGGGAATATGTCATTCATCCTAAACATCCTAGCATAAAAAATCATTGAGATGGAAATTTGGCCATCTCCCTCTCATGCTTCCTCCCAGTAGACTCACATTACATCATTGCACATAATATTTGATCCCATATGAGTAGAGAATATTGAGTTATGTTAATCATCCTAAATCTACCTCGTCAGTACTGGTGTTTATGGGACACATATCTGGGTTCCAAAACAAATAAATTAATCTTTAGAAAAGTCATCCTCAAGAGTGTTTACTTCCTTTTTCTGTATAACATTGTCATCTTTTCGATCCTCATTGATCTTATTTGTAATAGATGAATATTTATTAATTTGACCAAGGTAGGATGACATTTTTTTAATATTTTGATATTCATCATATGTGCATCTTGGATGATGGGATGAATCAAAATTCTGATCATTTATAAAAACATAGGATCCTTGGTTCATAATGGATCAACAACCATATTTCTGTTCCCATAATTTTAATGTATTGAGATGTCATCCTCCCTAATTAGTTCTTAAAATATTCATTGGATCATGTGGAGATCCTTATATGTGAATATATATTTGAGGCTCTTGTGAACTATATATATTACACACTTCTCCCAAATAGAGTTAATTTTTTCAGAGAATCAATAAAAATTTCACTATAGAGAACTCTATGTTATGAATGAGATTGTTCAGATCAAAAAATTACAATTTCAATGAGTAATAAGCTATTAAAATATAATTGTACCATAATACGCATCCCAACCACTTATTTTATGAATTTTAATAAACCAAACAACATCTCTATATTTGTGATGTATATGTAATGGTGCAGATATAAGACATGTTTTCAACTCCATAAATATTTCATTACATTCACTAAGATAGAAAAACAATAATATTTTTTGCGATTGATTTTTATGATAGTAATTCAATCATTAAAATTTTGTAAAAATTATCAGTATCACCTAGATAATCAATGGAAACAATAAATATTTGTTATAGATGTTGGTCTAGGTCAGTCCTAGGTTTCCTTTATTATATAATGTTCCATATATATCAATTTTCTAGTGATAATATTCCCCAATAAGGATGTTGAATTTTACATAACTCAAATTTATTTTACATTTCATATTGATGATCCTTTCTCAAAGACATTAGCATAGTATTAAAATGGTCCTTATTCTCCACATTTATTTTTTGATAGAATCAATATGTTATCTATAAATAACACATAGAATTTATTAGGTTAATCCGAAAAGTCTCTATTCATTATGTACATAAATATTGTTGAATAATTAACGAGTCCAAAAGTTGTCACCATGAACTCATATTGTTAGTAAATTGGTCAAATAGAATGTTTGGGTATATCATCCATCCATACAGTTACCTGATTATATCCTAGTTAAAGATCAACCTTGGAGAAATACATACCTCAGCTAGTTGATTGAACTTGTAATCAATCTAGGGAAAGGGATGAATTTTCATTATATTCATTTTTTTTTGAGTTCACTGTAGTAAACAAAGATGCATGTTGACCCATCCTTCTTCTTGATAAAGAGGGTTGAATCACACCATAGAAATGAATTCAGGCATATAAAAACCTTTTACATATTATCATATTACTGCTTCTTTATCTCTTCCAACTTGATGAAATCCATCCTTTACGGATACTTTAATTTGGGAAATGAACCAAGTATACGTTTGATTGAGAATTAAACCTATCAATTTCGAGGATGTTCAAGTATCTCTTTTGAGAATACATTAATATAATACCTTGAATTTATAATTAATTAATGAATTATTGTCTCATTTTACCATATTACATGAGCTTTATATTCATTCACATAGGTAAATAATACATGATCATGTATAGAAGATTCCATTAGAGATTCATCATTCACATTATTGTTGAATAAAATGAGTGGGTGACATGGTACCATGAATGTGATCCACCAATATAAATAGTTGACGTTGTCATTATATAAATATATCCAATCAATGCAAAAAATAGCATCAAACTCTATTAAAGGATTTAATACAAGATTTCATGGCTTATTAACTCCACAAACATTGTCTATGGATGATTTATATACATAGGATAAAACCATCACTACATTTTCTATTCTAATATATAACACAACCCCCATGTTTTTAGGTGGTGTTTTAACATTTCTAATATACTTATAAGATATAAATAATGAATATAATTATAATAAAAAAGTCTGATCACTACTCTAGAATGTATTACTTGTGTATTTTTCATTGCATCATCATTAGCAACCATGAAAACATTAGTAATGTGGAATAGGTGGGCCTAATTGGGGTGGGCCTAGCCTAAGAAGGTTGGATCCCACATGGGTTTATATGCAAAATCACTCATATAATTTAATAAAATTCATCCCTGCCCCACCCCACATAATCCCCTTGGGATCCCATAGAATTCCACGCATTTAGAAAGTATATACTATTTATAACCTTTATAATATTTTATTTTTATCACATTCATAATGATAGTTGTAGAGAGAAGTATGGATCAATAATAGATAAAATTTTAAGGTTTCTAATTGGACATTTTTGGATGTGTTACTAGTGTCACGTGGTGATGGTGATGTGGTTGAGGAATGTTGAGATGCAATGTAGGTGAGTGATCTGTTAGCAGTGATGAATGATGATGTTTGTTGGGAAGTGATTCAAATAGTTGGACCTATAAAAAATGATTCTCTAGGTAATCATCGATATTATAGGATTCTATTTGGTTCCCACGGGGTCCTTTATTATTTTAATCTAACAATATAATATTAAATTTTTACAATAATAAATTAACCAAAAAATTATTATGATTATAATAAATCATTGGGAATTGAAACCATATGAATGAAAGATGAGTTCCATTTTTTGAGTGGTGGTACGACAAACCATTTGAATAAGAATAATAATTAGTATATAATTATTAACATATCATATTAAAATAATAATTTCTAACCAATTGAAAATACCCATGTTAGTTAAAGTTAGAATATTATTACTATTATGGTGAGAAATAATATCATTTTTTAGTCATGATTTTTTTAAATTATAAAATATAAAATATGAATATATTGAAAAATTTACAATCCTTTTAAGTTATTTTGTATATTACTAAACACCCATGTGGGATCAATCATCCGTAGCCCATAACCATGTGGGCTGAACCAGAATTTCAATGTGCTCTTAATGGTAAATGATTTTAGGCCTACCCTACCACACATACACCCTATATATGTGAATCCCATGGGCCACATGCCCATATTTCATTATTAGTCATCCATTGTGATAGAATATTTACTTCCTTATTTCTTTGGATGTTTTTTTCAATTAAATGTCTCAAAAAATCCTTTTCATAGGGAATTGAATTGTTTGGTGCACAAGTTACTTGTAGTGAAAACATTAATTGAATGGAATTCATAGTGTTTATTTGAACCATTTATCCTTCTTAATCATTATTGGGATTCATAATTTCTATTCAACATAGATTGACTAGATGTCTTTATTTTCAATACATGAAAAAACATTTGGTTAATCTTATGATGTGTTATTCATTCTTCTAAACACATTTTTAAAACATGGTTTGTTTAGTATTATTTCCTCCACGATATTTACCTTTTGATAACAAAAAAAGAAAACATCATTTTATGTTATTATATATTATCTAATGAGACCACTACGAGTATCATATATCCATATTTACTTTCTGGGAACAAAATATTTACTCTTTATAGTTTTATAATTACCTTTAAGAAAATACATTTAATAGACATAAAATTATCCCCCTAATGAAGAGGTCCACCTTATAGTCAATGTTGATGACAATGATATAGGAATATTTTAAAAGCCTTATGATGTTTTTCTCATACTCCCCCATAGACTCATTTTACTTTTGTTTCAATAGTGAATCACCCTCTTAATTTAATGATGATGTGTTTGGGGGAAATTTTCAATAAAAATATTTTCTTAATGTCATACAAACCCATCTGATCAGTATCCTGTTTGGAATTTTTGTTCATGATTATATTCCATCACTTATCATCTTCACCACCAATGTGATAAATGTCCATCACAAAAATCACATTCTCTAGGCATTGAATGAAATTTTATATATATATATATATATATAAACAAAACAAAAAATTTTATATGATCTGAAATGGAGTTAATTATTTACTATAAGATAAAGGGGATAAAATTTCAAACAAATGTAGTGGGCCACTGTCATATAAAACACTTGACCATAACTTGATCGTTATTATGATTTGTAGGTCACATAACTAGATTCATGTGATTATTCCTAACATGGTCTAGTTGAGCTAGTAATTCCATGAAATCCACAACATAGACAGACCAATTATTAGGTATATCATTGGTGAAATCATCAAATTTCTAATCATGTTGGTTTTTGGCATGGTTTCTTATATTTTCTTCTATAAATTAGAAAAAAATGAGACTACCTTAGCTAATAAATGTACAGAAGGTAAATTGATAAATAGGGAAGGAATGACTTATAAATGATAATTAATTATATCCTTATTTCTATCTTGTCTTCATCCTTGGATATCCATAGTAATTTCCCAATTTATATTTCATAACTAAAAATATGATTATGTTCTTCGAAATGGTACATGAAGATTTAATAAATTTTTAAATGAAATCCATTAGGAATCTCAAACCAGGTGAAAAGTATTTCCTATTTTCAGGTAAGAGGTAATGATATTTATATGATTAACACCAATTTTAAATAGTTATTTATCCTAGGTAAATATGGGTCAGTGCCACGTCTACATATATTATCCAGAAAAGGATGTAATTACTCATAAAGCACTCACTCTAAAGTTCACCAATCTTCCTTGACATTTTTTAATACTTAGTCCTATCAATTGACTTATACTTAGGGATATTAATAATTATTCATCATCCAATTTCTAAAGGATAACTAAAATGTCACTTACATACCAACTATAGAAACCCATTAATTTTAAAGAAATATATCATATTTGTTAAGAAAAATATATATCATATACAATTTCAATAATAATGTGGCCTATTGCCTTTGGAATAAATGATTCACATTATTTCAAAATGAACATTAAAAAATAAATCCTAATTTTCTTATTTATAATGAGGTCCAAATGTACATTTATGATCCTAAACCAGCATTGGGTAATCTCAGTAATGCATAAAGAATGGAATGAGATATAAATCCAATGGATTAAATATGATAATGAAATAGAACATGTGAATCATATGTTTGACATGATATCAGTAAAGATTATTTTCATGAGTGACTCCGGGTAATTTTAAAATAAATAACCTAGTTTCATAAGTTCACGTCATCATAGGAAATTTAATATTAGTATAGAACAATACAAAAACATGATTCAAAGATAACAACCTAGAAAATATTACATGGTGTCAAAATTAACATAATTGATTAGGTTTACTCCCTAATCCCACACATGACGCCTCAGGATACTAAATATTTACTTAATTCATTGGATCAATATATTGGTGTGCCCATCCTAAAAATTTACTAACATATGTGTTTCATTAAGGGAATGAATCATATGGAATATAATAAATATAACCCATGGAATGAAAATGTTTATCATAACATTATTTCACATCATAGTCAAAAGAAATTACGTAATAATGGAATTACAGAAATGATCATAGGGCATGTATTACCCCATAAAATTAAGGCATAAAAAGTTGTTTATATATTTTGTAGACATAAATAATGAATTTAATATGATTTTATTACATTAAAGAGAGATATGATGTGAGTTATAGTGGGAAATTCCATAACCTAGTGGAAAGGGATATTTATAGATATATACTACCTCGATCCCAATTTGACCTATGTGTTATTTTTCTAAAATAATAATTAAAATATATTAATTAATTTTCCAATTAATATCCTTTTAAAACATTATTATTACTTTTATGATATTTTTTCCTTTTTCAGATCAATTACATATCCAAATAATTTCACTTCATACTTTTTAATGATAAATGGCTCATATGGTCAAAATCATAGTGGTGGGTAGAATGTGATAAAATTTATTAATATTTTACCATATATTTAATTTTAATAATGATAAAATTATCATTTTTATGAATATATTATACTTCACATGCTAACATTGAAATATGGTTATGAAAAATGTTTGTGTTATAATCATGGATATGGTAGGTCATACGTACACATGAGTAACATTTTAATTTTTCAAAGATCATGGTGGAATGAAGGTAATTGTTATATTATAATAAAAGTATGATAAAAATATCATAAATATTATAAAAATTCATAAAATAACCATTAAACTAACATCCATTTTATGAGGTAATAGAGCGAAATCATATCGCTTCACGAGGTGGGATTCATCCCCACATACGAATGACTTTGTAATTTATTCAATGGATGTTATGTTAAGAATGTTAAAGATATGTTTATTTTGTTAATCGATTTAAATTACATTAATATAATATAGAAGTATCAATATTATCCTTATTAAATTACAATTAAATCATAAGTGAAAAAAAATCTCATCTTTTTGGAAGGTAGTGGTTTGACACATACACCAGCGATGATATTTTATTCCCAAAAGAATGTAAATTATGGTTGTGTATATGATATTTAATGTATGTTTGTATAATTACGTCATATGTATATATATTCATATAATAAAAATCAATATATATATATATATATCATTATATCCATCTTTGAGAAACTATTATGGATAACAAATTACATCTTTTTAGGAGCCAATACTCTGTCGTACTCATGATCAACAGTTTCATTTCCCATTTAGGGGATGATGATAAGAATGAAAGTCATTATAAAAATATATATATATATATATATATCTAATATCTAATTTATGATACCATGTTTATTTTATAATATTTTATTTATATGGATTAAAAAATAAATTAAAATTCCCTATTAATGAAATTATATCTTCTTTAGAAAACAATTTTTGGATATCACCAAAAACCATACATTGTTGGATTTCTGATAAATATAAGGATTATAGGATGAGGATATATATTTAAGGAATATATTTTGGAATATATTTGTTGAACCAATGGGTTTTGGTTGTGTGGAATGAAAGTGATATGGTGTGGCCATTTATAAATAACTAAGAGGACACACCTGGAATTGTTGAAAATGATGATTTAAACTAAAACTTTTCTCATGAAACAGGTATATACACTTCAATTGTTCACCCTTAAAAGATATAAAGTCAATATAATACTATAAAATTTGAATTATAAAATGTTGGGGGTGATGTTTAGCCCTTATAATTTAATTTAAACCCCCCAGTAAACCCATTTTTACCAGAAACCTGACAACCAATTTTTTATATTTTCCCTACTCACTATGGTAAAAAATTAATAAGAAATAATTTAAATATCTCTAATTAAAAATATTTAATTCATATTTAACAATTCAACTGGAACATGTTTCATTAGTTTATTTAAAATTAGACTCTTAGATATGTAAGAGAAATGAATTCACGTAATATATATTTTAATGAAGATATATTCTAATATTAAATATATTTCCAGTAATGATAGTTCAATTAATTTTAGTTGATATTGATTTAAATATAACAAATAAACTTCAATTAAATAATTCCTCATTAGGTTTTACCTTAGTTATTTAAAAATGATAAAATATATGCATATTAAAGCAGATTTCCGAAAAAAAGTGATTAAATCCTAAAAAAATACTTATAATAAAATTATGTATAATGTTGATTTAAATATATATAATTGTATTTATTAAAACCAAATAATTATTATGATAATTAATATTAAAACAATTAATAATGGGACTTAATTTATCAAATAGATATTATAATTTTATAAAATTATATATTTCATAAATCATCGAGAAATTATTATTTAAAATAAACCAAAAAATATTTCTTCAAGTTAATTTAATCATGAGGATTTCTCAAGTGTTTTTAATTTAAAAAATAACATTTATAATTTTTAAAAAAAATTCTTATAATATTTTCTCAAATATAACAATTAGAATAATATTTAAAATATTATTTTTTAAACAATCCATTATTTTTAGGTGTTTAAAAATATATTTATATTGGGTAGTAAAATTACATAGATTTAAGGATGTAGTTAATCCTATTAATTCCCACCAATTTAGATGCTTGGTTATAGTGAACCTATTTTAATATTCATGGTTTTTATGGCTTTTAGGTTTTGTTTCACATGAACTGTTGAACATAGTTTTTTTCTTAAAAAAACAAATGTTTTTATAAGTTTCATCTCTGTCCCAGTGCATTCATTCACAACATAAAATCCCTTATAGTGATCCATCCTAAAACAAATTGTGCATATGAGCTTTGAATCTTACATTCTTATATTTTGTCCACCAATCATTTTGGAAATTTATATGGTAATGATTTTCCAATGAACAATCCTTATGTAAAAAAATAGGTCATCCATTAAACTATTATCCATCTAAAAAACATCTTTCACATTAAACTCCTTTCCTCTCATTAATAAGATATTATTACAACCATATTTTATCATGTATACATTCTATATGAGGCACCACTATGAATTTACATTATAAAAAATGATACATTTTTATCATTCATAAATCCGTTAGGGGCCACCCACATAACACATTGGATACACAACAACATTGATAGAACTGGTTGGGGGATATTCATCAGTATCTGAGACATTCCAAGACACCCTTCTGGGTTTCCATCATAAACCTAGTTGTTATAGGTGTACTAGCCCATCCAATCCCATATTTAAGCCACCACTCCATGAAAAAACTAATTTTATATTTCATTTGCACCCAAAACAATTTCCATGGTGTAGAGATAAATTTGAGGTACTAGGATAATGTATTCATCCATAATCATAATAATATACTATTTTTCTTTATCCTTAAGCATGATATTTCTCCATAGATTCTACAGATAATTTTCAATCAAGGCACTCATGTGGAAGAGATACATCCATTACCATAAGAAAAGAAATACGAACAAAAATAACAATTTTTTTGTCACCACTATAGTACCAAAAATCCTTGAGAAACTCCTACAATTTCTTAGTCATACTAATACCAAGAAACATGTTCTCAGATATTAATAACTGGTAGTCCACTATGTCTCAAAAATCACTTTGGTTTCCTTGAACGCATGTCGTCTCTTCCCTAAATCCCTTACATTGACACTTGTTAGATTCCTCATTGTTCATGGTTGAAGCCCAATACATGTGGCTCTTGTATTTATAGTCTTATGTGGGGTGTTAGTATTGTGCATGATGGAAAAGACTCTATTATTTTAATCATTCATATCCTCCTTCAGTAAAGTAAAATATATATAGTCCAAAGCTAATGTTTGGATTTTTGTCCTTGGACAAAAAAAGGAGAATGAAATCAGTATTGATCTATTAGTGAATGACTCATGGCAAATTTTTTACTCATTACATGGTCATATCTCCATACCCAAGTCAATATTTTATCATGTCCATTGGTTTATGAAAATAATTAATAGAGTGTTGATGATCACCCACACTTGGGTGAGAGAAGTAACATGGGTGATTATCTAGCCTCCCAAGCCATGATTTATAACCCCATATCACTTTTCTTTTGAATGTGATCCTTTTCTTAGGCTGGTGATATTTTTTTCATCAATGATTCTCTTAGGCGTCACTTATTTTGGTCCTCATGATTTTTTGTTCCACAACTAGCCACTTGTTTTGGGGCTATTTTCCTTCTTCTTTAAAAAAATCGTTCTTGTTCATGGGGATGTAATTCAACCAAATAGATTTTTTAAAAAAACCATTTCAATGGTTGATCAGGGGATGTGGATGATACACTAGCTTTGAATTTTTGTATTTAATTATTGTGTTTTGAGTTGTAGAAAAATTTATAATTTTAAATAATTAATAATTTAAAAATTATAAACAATGTGATTTTAAAATTTTAAATAAAATGAGTCATTTATAGAAATTTTGATCTTTGAAAACAATTTAGGGAAAATATAATGGTCCTAAATTATATCATTTACCTTAGTGTGATAATTTGTTGAATTTTGAAGGATATTTGATTTTTATAAATTTCAATTATTTAATTTTTTTAATCATTTAATTAATAAAATCAAAAGAAACCTGTTTTTCCTATTTCATACCAAAATTATCTCTGAATTGAATTGTATTTGTATCAATATTATCAAGATATTTTATTCTACATAAAATCGATGTTAGATTATTTTCGGCTCTCAACCAAACCCATGATCACTCTATTTTTTGTTGATAAACAAATTTAGAGGATGAATAGATCCCATTTCGGCACATAATTCTAGGTACAGAGATCATATGATGATAGAGAGAAAAAGTATTCTCCCATGAGGTAAGTTTACTTCATATTTCATATTAAATTACATGAAATATGTTGTCAATTTCATGGATTAAACTTTATAATAATCAACATGTATCCACATTGATTTTAATTATTGAATTAGAATTAATTTCAATATTTTTCTAAAAATTAACAATATGTGAATAAATCAATTGCCAACTATTTTTAGCTGTGATGAATAGTTTTCTGGATGTATAAATACTTCTCATCGGAGTCTTCCAACTATATTTTGAATTTATTTAACCATTAAAAATTTATTGAATTTCCTATAAAATGGTCTGTCATCGATGCTCATCAATCTTTTCAATAATATTGATCACATTTATCTGTAATAAATGAGATATGGAGTGTTGAGGTCAATGGATAGTCAATTCACATAGGTTCGACATACATGAGGGAGGCATGGCTTGGATTTTGTGAATGTGGAACTGGATTTGGAGAAGCATTAATCTTGTACACTTTCTGCCCAACTCATCATATATTTGGTATATTATTAAGAGTTATCATATTATTAGATAATTATAAATCATTTAATATTATCGGTTATTAGTACAAAAAATTAATATATATTTTTTAATTTAAATATATTTATAGGTTTTATATATAATTTTATTTTAATTTCTATATTCTATAATTTATTAATAAATGATTAAATATTTTTTTTGAAATTTCATTAATGATTTTTGTTATTATAAATAAATTAATGGTATAAAATGTAATAAATAAAATTTTCCTAAAATAAAAAAAATTAAAAATAAGTAAGCGGGCTTTCCCACTTGCATGTGGGCTCCAAAGAGGAGGGATATGACCTATAAAATATTAATTTATTCCTTCATTATTCAATATAATATTAGAAAACAAAATATGTTTTTATTACATTGAAATGAACATTAAACATGGGATACATAATTTTTTATTCATAAAAATAACTTAAAACCCATTTTATCTCTGAAAAAACATTGGATAAACTAGGGAATACTTAAAGAAAGTGGCGAGATAGAAATCCTAGTAATGGAATAATCCATACAAGGAATCAAAACATATGACTCAATGGTAGGAAATAATACCATAAAATATAAGGCTCATGAGTAATCACATAGAATAATAACATGAATAACATCATATCATAATATCAATGAATCTTAAGAAATTTCAATTTTATATAAGACATTACATACACAAGATTCAAGGAAAACTTCCTATAGAATATCACATGGTGGAAAGCTTCCCATAATGAATTAGGTTTACTCTCTATTCCCCCACATGACACATCATTAAACTAAATATTCAGCTAATTTATTGGATTTCAATTTTGTTGAAATCATAATAACATTCTCATTACATATGTGTTCCATATATCCTATTCAATCATAAGGAATATCATAAAAAGTGACCATTATATGAAAATGGGATTTTTAATCTTATTTCATATCACAATTAAAGGGAATTTAAAAATAACATCATATGGGAAATGATGATATAGAGTATATTTCCCAATAATAGAAATGGAGAATAAGATATTTAAATATTAAAGGGATATATATACATAATTATCTAATATTCTATAAGAGATAAAGAAATTGAGTTATATAGATTAAATTCATAACATCACAGATATGTAGGTTTAGAGAGATCCCATACCAAAAGACTGGGTTTTCAGAAGTGATATTTGACATATTTAATGATATAATTATGTTAATTATTTACTCTATAAATTTCATTTTTTTAAAGAATCGTAATTCCTATGGAAATATTTTTTAAATACATGGGAATTTTACGAGTTCACAGTTTCTGACGGCGAATGATTCTGAGGCCCGGTGTTCTTGGAATCAAATTTTGAAGTTTTTTTCAGGTATGTTCTGTAAATGCACGTATGGGATTTTATAACATTTGAACCAGTGATCAGAATTGAAATCTGAGGGAACCGTTGAACTCACAATGTAAGTGATTTTTTAGTGAGACCTTCACCGCAGTTGCATTCTAATGAGAGTGGAAGTTAGATTTTGGCGGTTTTTAATTAAGTTAAATAAAAATAATTATTAACATATTTTTATTCCATGGTGGTTAAAACCTCCAATAAGAGGTTAGTGGTGGGGCCCACCCACACATAACTGCCTTTGGGAGGATATTATTAGGTGGGGCCCACACAAGCTTCAAACCCTTCAAACCCCCTATTTATGTGAGATGAATCTCTTAAATATCCCATGAGTTAATGAAGCCAACCCTCTCTTCATTTAATTTCAACATTCCAAATTTCCAAATAAGTGTCCCAAACCACAAATTAATTAATGGCATTAATTAATTAATTTGAAAATGTTTGTATTATTTTGGCCAAAAATTAAATAATCGGTTAGCTTAACCCATTATTTTGGTTGGCACTTTCTTTTTGGTGGTGGTTTAGAGAACCCTTATAGAACTATATTCTACCAATTAATAACTCCCCTCTCCAACGAAGAATGACAGACATCTCTGTCTCCCTCTTCAACCGAGGCAAGAAGAGGAAACACCACCATCCTTGAAGAATGTCGATGATGTCAACTTCAACATCTTCTTCCGACGTCAACAGAACAATGTCCCCCTTTCCGCGACATCGTCAATTATCGTCAGAAATCGAGGCAGGGGGATTTGAGTTATTTTATATATGAGTATAAACCTCCGTTCTTCGTCATTCAAATTTCTGGATTCTGGTATGCCAAATGTTATTGCCATGACAAGGAGGGCTCGGACCGCAGGAACACGACTCGACCCTCCCCTTCTTATTGTTCTTATTTGTTGAAGACGGAGGCGGACCATGAGGAAGCCGGCGGCGCAGGGACCCCGGGTCGACACAAGGTCGTGACACCGCCATGACGCATAGAGAATCGAGTCGTGGACGAGTGGGTCGTGGTGGTGCCAGATGGGCGCGGTGTTGTCGCACCGTGCCAGAAGGAAGGGCCACAGCTAGGAGGGCCACTAAGGTTGGACAATGAGCGTGGCGCTGTCGCGCCGCATCGAGGTGAGCAGAACTGTGGTGCTGTCACGATGTGGAGGAGGAGCGAGGCGCAGACGACTGAGTCGGCCACCGGTGCATGCTGCAGGTGGGACCCCTCGAGTCATGCAGTTCACTGAAGAGGTGCTTAACGTCGGTTCCTTTAGCATCCAACGAGGGGCTTAACACCACCCTCCTATAGTGTGGTAGCCCTAGCCTCGTGGGCCGGCCTGGCCAGACGTGCTGGCTGTCCAAGCCTCGCTGGCGGACCGGCCAAACACCACGGGCCGGCCGGCCAGGCATGCGAGCAGGCCTACCGGGCCATGCCGGACGACCATCCAGGAAATGCGGGATGGCCCGCCTGGACACGTGGGCCCTCCAGGCTAGGCCTCCCACTCGGACTGGGCCGACCCATCTAGTCGGGCCGCCCTCGTGGGATGGTCCAGACTCTCAGACCAGGTCAGATCAGCAGACCGAGTCGGATCCCAGTCCAGACCCGTTTAACCCGAAAGCACTTTTCGTCTGTATCATGGGATACGAGTGTCTGATCGATGAACCATATGTGGAAACAGAAATATTAGAACGATACGGTACTTTTGGGATACCCTACATGAGGTTTGGACACAGTCGGGGAACATTCGGGTTTCTTTGAACCTAAAAAAAATCGGGCCCTGGAACGGAAATTCCAATAACTCACTAACCGGGCGTCCGATTGGCACGTCATCTGTCACGTTGGTGTACTTTTTATGAGATGGAACTACTTGATACATTAACTCAATACATCTTGGTAGTTAATGTATCAACACTTTGCTCGAGGAGAAGACCATCTTGGAATCGAGTGTGTGATGTGCAGGAGTCCTATTGATGGATGCAATTGAGATTATATGATCCTATGTGGACCTACTAGTGTACTAGGATCCTCCATGGGTTTGACAGTGAAGATACTATACCAAGATCCCTTATGGGTTTGACAAAAAAAGTACTGGACTGGGATCCTCGGTGGGTCTGATAGTGATGACTTCTGTACTAGGATCCTTCGTGGGTTCAACAGCGCTAATACTGTTCCATGATCCTACATGGGTTCTACAGAGGAGATGATTAATTGGATACAAATAATCATCTCTACCCTTCTACATGAGCTGTATACCTGTGTGAGCTATGTCTTGACTTTAAGATGTTATCATCGAGATTACTGATCTTACATCCTTTGTGGAATGGGTTGTGCTTGGGCTCTAGTGTTGGAGTCAGACTGTGATTAGTAACATTGGTATATGTATGGGTATATACCTATGTTGGGATGGTTAATACTTCATTATTGTATCTTACTACTGTGTTTTATCCTTAGTGTATTTTGGGAGACCTACAGGGGTCTCGGGGTCCCCTATTAAGAATTGTTATAATCACCCTTGCACAGGCTTTGCCCACACGTTGTTGTGTTCTGTAAAGGCAACAGTCAGCAGTGATCGAGGCAGAGGGTGACATACGGGAGGCTACACAGAGCTGGACTAGACAGGAAATACCTCATGGATGATTTTATCATGATTTGTACCTACCCTTTAGGTAGGATTCCCCGGGGGGTGATACAGGAGTTGTTTTCCCTTTTTACTTGAACTTGTACTTGTTTTTCATTTGTGTTTGTATACTGGCCCACTTAATTTCAGCACACCATTATTTCTATATTAGTAGATGTTGAATCTAGTGCATGTGTTCAGGATGTGTGGGTTATATGTTTAAAGGAAATTCCTTCACATTTCACCATGGAATCGTTGTTGGTGCTAGTATCTATCCCAGAGGTTATGGAAGATGGGCTTGCAGTAGTCTCGGCATGGGCCCCTAGGAAAGGTCGTGACAAATTGGTATTAGAGGAGTCAGTTCTACTTATGAACATGGACACTGATTCTTTTAATGGAAATAGTGTTATGTGTTCTGAGAGTGGGTATCAGTTTTGGGAAATCGGTGTTGGTGCAGTGGCCGACATATCCATACACATGGACTCTGACTTATGACTTCTGTCTCAGTGCACAAAAACATTGATTATGTGTTTGTTTCCTTTGAAAAGATTTCTTCATGATTACTTTCTGTCAGCTCACCAGGTATATTGTTTTGACTGTGGTGCAACTATTTCTTTTCATGATGGTCCTATGTAGGCTGTCAGATAGGGTTCTGAGTTTTGTAAGAGATGTTAGCCCACCGTGCAACGAGGCCTCGGTGCAGGTCTCCATCACAGTAGAGGTACCAGCAGTACCACTACTCGCTGGCCCACTAATACCACCATATTTAGCAGCAGAGAGTGCACGCCGTCTGAGTGTGTTGCACATGTTCTAGTGCCAGAGGCCGACCATATTTAGGGGAGAGATGGACCCATAGGCAGCTAAGGATTGGCTGGAGGCTATTGTGTGATTTTTTTATATTGGTAGGGATACCAGCTGACCTCATGGTGATCCTTGCCGCGAGTCTCCTTCATGAAGCAACAAGATGATGGTGGCTCCTGATTCTCCATTGGAATGAAGAGGCATCACTACTCTTGGAAGACATCGAGGGTCTCTTTAGGTCATAGTTAGTTCCAACAACCCTTCATGTGGTGCAGATTCCGGAGATGCTTCATCAACAGCAGGGTATCCTGATGGTAGCTCAGTAATCAATGAGATTCACTAGCCTCTCATGATACTCCATAGATATGGTACGGGACCGATTCTTCAGGTTCCAGATCATTGAGCAGAGACTCAGGCATGAGATCAGAGAATCGATGATCTATCTCTGCATTCTAACACAGGCGGGGGTGCTGGAGCAATCCATTCTTGTGGAGAGTTTTTTTGCTGAGCAGTCACAAGCAGTGAAACACATCACCGGGTGATATGTATCTGAGTCCTCTTGAGCCGGCGGTAGACAGTTTTCGCAGAGGTCCAAGCGGACCAGGCCATCTGGCGGGCGACAGTAGGATACAGGTTCAGTTTTGTGGGAAACACGAGATAGAGCAATCTATACAAGGAGCAAACAGTGCTATGTGTGAAGCGGGCAGGGTCACATGGCTCGTGACTGCCCGACCTGCCATGCATATGAGCGAAAGACAGTACATGGACCTCCCAGACAAAGGAAGAGGTTCATCCATGGTGGTCCATTGGGAGAAGGCGAACGTGACAGAGGAACTGGTCGAGCAGTAGGTGGTGGATGAAATTTTGAGGCCCTACCACCACCACCACCAGGAGTTCCTCCCCGACCACAGGGAGATAGAGGAAAGAGGCGGGCTCAGCTCCAGGCAATCAAATATTATGACCACGGAACACCTAAGATTAATCGAGGTACTATCTGTGTCTACTCCACCCTTTATGCAAAACATATAGATGTAGGTGCGAGTCATTATTTTATTTTTTCTTCCCAAGTTTGGTGCTCTGAGATTTTGATGGGGCCATTGGCTCGATCCTTACGGCTAGAGTCTCCTATGGGAGCAGATTCGATGATTACACAGTGGTGCTGGCAGTGTGATCTTACTCTAGGAGGTGAGTGCTTTGGCTGGGATCTACTCATAGTGGCGTCGATGCCTTACGAAATCATCTTGGGTATGGAATGTTTATCTATAGTACATGCTTAGATTGACAGAATTATGCGCAATGTGCAGTGTGTCCACACAGATGGGAACAAATTTACCTTCACCAGTGAGAAGGGATCCTTTGCACCACATACTGGACATACCCAGAAGTGGGGGCAGCCGATCACACATAATGGTAGCCTCATTCTCAGAGCGGTTGATGTGCGGAGTCTATGTTTTCATGTTATGGTGGATCAGTAAGAAGATATCATCCCTGATGATGTTCCAGGACTATCTCCTCATAGAGATGTGGGTTTCTACATAGACTTGTACCCCAGGATGACACCGATATCTAATCCAGCTTATCAGATGTCTCCCGCTGAGATTCTTGAGATGCGAGTACAGCTGGAGGACTTACAGGGGAAGGGATTCATCCGACCCATTATTTCACCCTGAGAATCCCTGATTTTGTATGCCAAGAAGTAGAATGGGAGATTGCATCTATGTTTTTATTAATGGTGCATGAACCAGGTGACCCTGAAGAACAAGTACCCACTCCCTTGGATTGACGACCTCTTTGATCGGATGAAGGGAGCATGCTGGTTCTCAAAGATAGATCTTTGATCGGGCTATCACCAGATCTGAGTATGGCATTAGGATATTCCGAAGATGGCCTTCATATACCAGTATGACCGCTATGAGTTCTTGGTTATTCCATTCAGCATAACCAACCCACCAGCAGTGATCCTGGGACTAATGAATAGGATCTTTAAGCCATACCTTGATCACTTTTAGGTAGTCTTCATCGATGAAATTCAGATCTACTCAACTATCGAGGAGGATCACACCATCCATTTGCGGGTAGTAATGGAGACATCTTGAGAGAAATAGCTTTTTGGTAATCTCTCAAAGTGCCAGTTATAGATTTGAGAGGTACATGTTCTGAGACATGTCATCTTGGAGGCAAGCGTTGCAGTGGATCCAGCGAAGATGGAAGTACTTTCATGGTAGCCACCCAGGAGTGTGATGGAGGTACGAAGTTTTCTGGGACTGGTTGGGTACTATCAGAGATTTTTTCCAGACTTCACCAGAGTTTTAGCACCACTTATAGTATTGACGAAGAAGGGGAAACCCTTCGTGTGGTCATAGAGATGTCATTAGAGTTTTCATGAGCTAAGGTAGAGGATGACTAGTGTTCGCATCTTGAGGTTACTAGAGAAGGGAGTTGGGTACATAGTTTACTACAATGCATGAGGGACCGGACTCGAGTGTGTCCTTATGCTGGAGCAACAGTGATAGATTATATTTCTCAGTAGTTGGGACAACATGAACAGAACTACGCTACCCATGACCTGGAATTACCAGCAGTGGTCTTCGCCTTGATGATGTGGTGGAACCATCTGATGGGCAAGCATTTTTCAGTCTACTCTGACCACCAAAGTCTCAGGTACATCTTATCTCAGAAGGACCTAAACCTGAGAAAACGGCGATAGATTGAGTTCCTCGAGGACTCTAACTTCAAGATAGTCTACACTCTAGGGAAGGGAAACATTGTATCGGATGCTCTAAGCAAGATATTAGGCATTCAGCTTTTAGGAGAGGCGACGGAGCAGCTGGCCGCATTGTTGATATCCTTTGTGGATATAGATGGAGAAGCCTTTATACAGTCTCTCACAGTCACTCCTCCACTTCTTCAATGAGTCAAGGAGGCACAACATGGAGACATAGACTGTGAGACACGATGTACTCAGATATCCATAGGGTAGGAACCTGAGGGATTTTATGAAGGTGGGGAGCACATCATCCTCTTCAGAGGACGTACTATGGTACCAGTTCCACTTCAGGAGTAAGTGTTAAGGGAGATCCACACATCCCCTCTAGTGGTACATCTAGGGGTGGCAAAGATGTATCAGTACCTTCGACGACAACTTTGGTAGGAAATGTATGAAGAATGCGGTAGTGTAGTTTTTTTCAGGATGCCTCACTTGTCAGAAACTAAAGGCGAAGCACCTGGTACCCGCAGGCTTGGTTCTGTCCTTGAAGGCCACAATGTGGAAGTGGGGTGGGATATCCAGGGAATTCATGACTGGTCATCCACATACATCTAGGAGTCATGATTTGATATGGGTGATAATTGACCAACTGACCATGTCAGCCCACTTCCCACCGATCAGAGAGTAGGGATCAATTGAGATATTGGGAGGCCTCAATGTGCATGAGATTGTGTGTTTTAATGGAGTACCTTCTTCCAACATCTCCGGTTGTGAAACACGGTTTACATCCTGGATATGGAAGGGGTTACAAGAGGCCTTCATGACGTAGCTACGTCTAAGCACCACCTTCCATCCTCAGACTAATGTTAAGACCAAGAGGACCATCCAGACCCTCAAGGACATGCTTCATGCTTGTGTCCTCGACTTTAGTCGCAGATGGGAGGACCACTTACCTCTGGTAAAGTTTTCCTACAACAACAGCTATCACTCCACCATTTGCACGACACCTTTTGAGGCCTTGTATAGTCGAACTTGCAGATTACCATTGTGTTGGAAATACCCATGGGAGTTAGCACTAGTCGGACCAGATATGGTATGAGCTACCATAAAGAAGGTTCAGATCATCTAGGAGCGTATAAAAACTGCACAGAGTAGACAAAAGTTATATGTGGATAGGAGACAGAGGCCTATGGAGTTTGAGGATGGAAACCACGTCTTTCTACAAGTCTCACCTTGATGAAGTATATGTAGATTTTTCTAAGGCGACAAGTTGTCTCCAAATTTCATCGAAACATTCCAGGTCCTTAGCAGATTAGGCAAGGTGCCTTACCTCTTGTCTCTTCCACCTCAGCTACACCGGCTGCATGACGTCTTCCATGTAACTCAACTGAGGAGATACGCGCACGAGCCATCCCACATCATCGACCACGGGGAGATGGACATCGATGACAGGCTGAATTTTTCAGAGGATCTAGTGGAGATTTATAATAGATAGGAGAGGTTCCTACGTGGACGGTCGATACCTCTAGTGTGAATTCGTTGGCAGAACACGAACCTCTAGGAGAGCACATGGGAGCAGAAGGCTTAGATACATGCTACGTACCGTCGTTTGTTACCATAGATCGAGTTGTATCTTACGGGGATATAATTTCCTGAGGTGAGGATAATGTAAAGACCTGGAAGTCATGTGGAATTTTTTTAATAAATGGTAATTTTTTATGTCCGCAGTTTTTGACGGTGCATGATTTCGTGGCCCGGTGTGCACAGAATTAATTTATGAAATTTTTTTGGGTACGTTTAGTAAACGTATGTACGAGATTTTATAAATTTTGAACCATTGCTCAGAATTGAAATCTGATGGCACCGTTAACTTATTTTTATTCCATGGTGGTTAAAACCTCCAAGAGGAGGTTAGTGGTAGGGCCCACCTCCATCTAACCTCCCTTGGGAGTATATTATTAGATGGGGCCCACACAATCTTCAAACCCAATAAACCCCCCATTTATGTGGGATGAAACCCTTAAACTTCCCTTGAGTTAATTAAGACAACCCTCTCTTCATTTTATTGTAACTTTAAACCTTTCCACATTAGTGTGCCAAAACACAAATTAATTATGGAATTAATAATTAATTTGAAATCATTTGAATTCTTTTGGCGAGAAATTAAATAATGGGTTAGCTTAATCCATTATTTTTTTTCAGCACTTTCTTTTTGGAGGAGGTTTGGAGAATGATTAGTGATCTTTATTCTCCCAATGATGAACACCCCTCTGCAATGATGAACGACAGACATCACTCTCTCCCTCTTCAACTAGGGAAGGAAGAGGAAACACCACCATACTTAAAGAATGCTGATGACGTCAACTTCTTCATCTTCATCAAATGTCAACGAAATGACATCCGCCTTTCCGTTACATCGACAATGATCGTCGGAAATTGAGGTAGGGTGATTTCAGTTATTTTATATATGAGTATAATCCTCCCTTCATCATCGTTCAAATTTCTAGATTATGGTATGCCAAATGTTATCTCCATGAAGAGGAGGGATCAGACCGCATGAACACGGCCCGACCCACAACCGTTGGTTGTTATTATATGTTGAAGATGGAGGCAGACTGTGAAGAAGCTGGAGGCGCAAGGCCGTCGGGTCTCCCCAAGGGCGCGACATTTCCATGTCGCGTAGAGAACCGAGCCGCAGGTAGGAGGGCCGTGGCAGATGGACGATGAGTGCGACACTGTTGTGCCGCACGGAGGAGATGGAGGCCAAGGCCAGGACGGGCCACGACAGAGGTGGTACGACAGCATGGCACCGCGTGGAGGCCAACAGAACCATGATGCCATTGTGCCGCGGTGGAGGAGCCAGGGGCGGCCGCCTGAGCCAGCCACCTGAGCCGGCCACATGAGCCATCTGCCAGTCCACACTAAAGGAGGGACCCCTCGAGTACCATGGTTTACTGAACCAGTGCCTATTTCTGGTTCCTTCAGATTCCATGGGGTGCCGTCCTCCCCCCTCCCCCATGGTGTGGCCATCCTGGCCACGTTGGCCTGCCGGCCTGGCCACCCGGGTCGGGCCGCTCTTGGTTCGGGCCGCTGGTGGGCCAGGCTTCCCACTCAGGTCAGATCGTCCACTGAAGATGGGCCACCCTCTCGGGCCGGGTCAGACTCTCGGACCGGGTTAGACCTGCAGACTGTGTTGGACCCCAGTCCAGACCCATTTAACCCAAAATCCCTTTTTTCCGTAACATGGGCTACCTGTTTACGATCGACGAACCATCTGCGGTGATAGAAATATTAGAATGGGAAAGTACTTTTTTCATACCCTACTTGAGGTTTGTATAAAGTTGACGTATGGTCGGGATGGTTTGATCCTAAAAACCAACTGGGCCCTTGGAACGGAAATGCCAATAACTAACCGACCTGGCGTTCGATTGATGCATCGTCTGTCACATTGGTTTCCTTTTGATGAGACGAATCAACGAGATACATCAAATCTATCATTCATGGTAGTTGATGTATCAACACTTTGCTCACGGAGAAAACCCTCCTGGAATCAAGAATGTTGTGTGCGGGAACCCAATGGCAGGCTATGACTGTGATGATATGATCCTACGTGGACCTACTACTGTACCAGGATCCTCCATGGGTTCGACAGTGACGATATTGTACCAGGATCCTCCATGGGTTCGATAGCGACAATACTGGTCCATGATCCTCCATGGGTTTGATAGTGATGACTTCTGTACCAGGATCCTCCGTGGGTTCGACAGTGCTGATACTGTTCCAGGATCCTATGTGGGTTCGATAGAGGAGATGATTCAGTGGATACAACTAATCTTCTCTACACCTCTACATTAGTTTTATACCTATGTGAGTTGAGTCTTGTATTTCCTATGTTATTATCGAGATTATTGACCTTAATTACATTGTGTAATGGGTTTTCCTTGGGCTCATGTGTTGGATCAGGACAATGATTGGTAACTTAGGTATATTTATGGGCATATACCAAAGTAGTAATAGTTGATACTTCGTGATTGAATCATACTATTGTGGTTTATACTTAGTGGATTCTGGGAGACCTTTGGGGGTCTCGGGGTCCCCTACTGACTATTGTTATACTCACCCCTGCCTGGGCTTTTCCCACACCATGTTGTGTTCTGTGCAGGAGTATGTTAGCAGTGATCGAGGCTGAGGATGATGGATGAGTGGCTGCTCGGAGCATGACTAGACGGGATGTACCTCAGGGATGAGTTGTTTGAGATCTGTACGTACCCTTCAGGTACGATTCCCCGGTGGAAGATATATGAGTTTTTTCCCTTTTTACTTGTACATTTAGTTGATGTTTAGTTGGGGTTTTATACAGTCCCACTTACATTTATCGGACCTTTTTTTTCTATATTAGTAATTTTTTCTTCTACTGCTTGTGTTCAGGCTATGTGTGTTACAGGTTTAAAGTCAATGCCTTCCATTTTCATCCAGGATTCACCTTTGGTGCTAGTGTCTATCCCCTGGCCTATGGAAGGCGGGGTTGGGGTTGTCACGACACATGACTCGAGGACAGGTCGTGACATTTTTCATGTTCATAATTACACATATTTTATATTTCGCCATCTCATATAATATTACTTAACATGTTAGCATCACATTGGGCATTATAATGATAAATGACTCATATTTCCAAAATTGCATTGGTATGTTGAATATGGTAAAATAAATAACTATTTATTCAAATATATAATGGTAATCAATGAATATTTATTATTTTTAAACATAAATAATAATTTTTAAACCTACCTAGAAATATTATTATGAAAAATAAAATATGTTACAACATGGAGACGACATGTCATATGTATGCATGAGTAACATTTACAATTGTCAATGATAATGGTTAGATAATGGTAAGAGTCATTTTATCATTCCCATATGATAATTATACCATAAATATAATATTATTTCATTAACTAACATTAAAAATGTCATCAATTCAATGAATAAATAAAAATGAATCGCATCGCTTCATGAGCTAAGAGTCATCCGCACACATGAACAACATCATAACTTATTCAATTGATGATCTATTTTCAATGTAAAAGAAATATTTATTTTTTATTTTAATTAATATGTAATATATAACATATAAAAATATCAAAATAGTCCTTAGAACGTTCCATGAAATTTTTAGCTATGAATCAAATCACATCGCTTCGTGGATAGAAGTTTTTCATTCTGATGATCAAAATTATCTTATTATATAATGAATGGAATGTATTATTGTGTATGCGATATTATAACTAAACAAGTATAATAATATAATAAATATCATATATAAAAATTAAATAATTCATTATATCTAAATGTGAGAAGCGGTTATAGAATACCAAATATGTTTATTCGTGAGGAATTATTCTTCGGTTAACAAGTTCAACATATTTATTTCACATTAGGGGGAGGTATAGATGAATATAAGTCATTACCTTAAAAAAATTTATAAATTTTTTTCATATAATGAGTCTATTTTATATTTTTTATTATAATAGATGATAAGTATGTAGCTGATAAAATAAAACATAATTCTTGGTTAAGGACATTACGTCTTCTTCGGACAACATCATTAGGTTTGCACCCATGACATTACAATGATGTATTTCTAATCAATACAAGGATTACAAGATGAGGATAAGGCATTTATTATTTTATTTTTTAATTTATTTCCCAAATCAATTAGTTTTTTATGTTTTTATAGGACATGAGATGGTGTGGGAATTTATAAGTAGTGGAGAGGGGAAACATGCAATTTTTCAGAAAAAATGAATTACCCAGATATTCTTTCAATAGAAAAAAAATATTCAATTGACTATTTTAAACAATAGATTATATAAGGTCGATATATTACTATCTTATATGAATTAGATACCATTTGGGAATGATTTTACCTATATCCTTTTTGTTTAACATCCCATAGTAAATCCAATTTTACCGCAACTGTGGTAAATATTCTTTTCCAATTTTCACGATTAATTATTGTATAAAATTAATTTAACATAATATAAAATATTATTATCCCATATATTCATTTAGTATTAGCTATTTTAATACACTATGTGGTAGAATTTTATTTAAAATTAAACTCTTTGACATGTCGAACTGATGGTTGTGAACATATAAATTTTTTTAATGAAAACATGATATCATATTACATCTATGATAAATAATCATAACTAAATGTATTTCAATTCATATATAGATATATTTAGTATTTAAATTTTTATTAAATAATTATTCATTATGTTTTATATCTATTATATAAAATGGAAAAACATTATTCATAGAAACAACAATATTTTTAGAAAAAAGTTTTTGATGTCTAATAAATATTGTTATACTAATGTATTATATAATGATGATTTAAATATAATTTAATGGGTTTTATAAATCTAAATAACAATTATCCCGATTTTAAAGAAAATAATTATAAAAATGGGACTGAATTTATTAAAAATAAATTACCATTTTATAAAATTATTTATTCTCCACTATTCATTGATGAATAAATATTTCCTATGAAATCAAAAAAAATTCAATAAGTTAACATAAATATAATGACGTAAAAAATGGTTTCCAAATTATAAATTATGTTTCTAATGGTTCCAAATATTATTGATAACATTTTCTCACAAATAGTAATTAATATACATTATGAAATTATGGTTTTTCAAAAATGAGCCATTATTTCTAATTGTTTGAAAATAAATTGATATTGGGAATTACAATTTTATAAATTTAAATATTTTTTTAATTAGATAAATATATGAAAATTTAATAGCTTGGTTATAATGGTGTTATTTAGATGATCATCATTTTTCTGGGTTTATTGTTATGTGTCACGTGTACAATTGAACATAGTTTTCTCATATAAAACATTGTGGTGTTAAAAGATTCATCACTAATATACTCTATTTAGGCCAAGCATATAATCCGTTTTGGGGTTAAATCATAAATCCAATTGGTGATATGAATAACAACTCATCCATTCATATATATGACCCACCACTCCATGTGGATACATGGAACATGCCAACTCTTATCTTTTGGATTTAGGATACATGGCACAACCATGAATCAAAAAGATCCAAAATGATCCATCATTATCATTAAAAAACTATTTTTTGGAAACTCATATCACACCTAGGTTACACCATAGATCTTATACCATTTTTTGGTGGAGAGTCATAACAAGACTAGGATTTCCATGAAAATACATAATTCTGTATGGGGTTCCATCACAGAACAAATTGGAAATAGTAAGAGTGCCCCATCCAAGCATATATTTCATCCACCACTACTTATGGAAACTAAATTATGATTTAGTATTAACCCAAAAGAATTCTCCAAGAGTGTGGAGGTTAATTCGATGCATCTGAAAACATAATCATACATTTTGATAAAATTCTATTATTTTTTCATATCTGAATGTAATATATTGTTCTATTGATTCACTATATCATTTCCCATCTCACCACTAATCTAGATGAAAATCATCCACCACCCAAAAAAAAAGAAACCTGATAAAAAATAGACATTTCACCACCACCTGCACGGTACCTCCAAACCATAGAAAAACATAGGAATCACTAAAACCTATAAACACCATAGATAATTCCCTAACATTCCCCTACAAGTGGAGATATTTTAATGGTAATGTATTTTAACCTAATAGATGTCCCAAATGAACTAATTATTTGTTTGATCTTGGGATGGCATAGTTACCCAAGGATTCACTTTTGTTATGTAGTGTTTTGAGTCATGGAACAATCGACAATTTAAATAATTAATTATTTATTAATGGTCATGAATGTGATATTAATATTTCAAATAAAATGATTAATTATATATAATGATTATTATTTATAAATTATTGAAAAAAAATCATTGGTCTCAAACGTCATCATTTACCTTCGACTGCAAGTTTTTTTAAATTGGGGAGAAATTAAATTTTTATGCATTTTATTAATTTATTCTTAATATTTAGTTAATTAATAAATCTATATGAATCATGTTTATTAATATTTAATATAAGTCATAGCTCTTATTAGAATTACATTTGTGTTATGCTTCTAAGGATGTGGTGTTTTATTTAACAATGATATTTGTCTAATTTAAGCTCCCATCCCATCCACAACGTGTTCAATTTTTCTGAAGATAAATTGATAGAAAACCTAAATAGATCTCATTAGGGAACATTATTTTTCATATAGAAAATATAATATCATAGAGGGATGAAGTTAATCTCCATTAATGTAGGTTTACCCAAAATATCTCATTCAATTTCATGAAAAATATTATAAATTATGTTGATAAATATTTAAAAGAATAAATTAGTTACAATATTGATTTAGATTAATTAAATTTATAAATTTTTAATTTTTATAAAACAAAATCAAAATATTGGAATATTTTAATTTAATACTATGTTTATATATGGTCAATGCTTTTCTAGTTTTATAGATATTTCTCATCAACATAACTTTTTCATATTTTGAATTTGGTACATCATTCGATGTGTATTATATTTTCTATAACTTGTTTGGTTTCAATGGTCATCCATTATTATAATAAGAAAATCCACAATTATCCACATTGAATGAGTTACTGAGTAGTAAGGGTAAATTTATGTTCTGGTCCCATAGATTTGGAAAACATGATGGAGGAATGATGTTGTTTTATTGAAAGTGAACCTTGATTTGGAGAGTCATTAATCAGGAACACCTACTACCATACAATTCAGAGATTTGCAATATTAGTATGAGTTACAATATATTTAGGTAATAATATTTCATTTAATATTTGGTTCTGGAGTACACCAACATAATTTCTGTTTTTAAATATACAAATATTTATATAGTGTATCTTTAGTCATTTTATAGGGTTTATAGATTTAGAGTTTATTTATAAAATATTAATTTTATAAAACAATTTCTAAATATTATTTTATTTTAAATAAAATATAGCCTAAATAATGAAATACATATTATTTTCCTAATAATAAAAAACAAATAATTTAATAAGTCAACCTATTTGTATGCAGGATAATATGAGCTGGGCTAGGGCCATGGAAAAATAATTTTATAATTTTTTTATTCCATATCATTTTATAAAATAAACTATTTTTTACAATAAATTAAATTTATTTTTTTAATAGTAGAAGATTCTTCTTAGTTTAATTACTACTTCCTTACAAAAAAATTATTAATTGAATGTTTTTTATATAGATATAGTTAAACATGTAAAATAAATATAATAAAAATAATTAGAATTATATAATAACATATTTTTTTCTTGGAGTTCATTTTATATAAGTTGTTTTATTTTATAGTATACAGGAATACATTTTAGTGTTTTGGGTGAAAGACATCCTAAAACTCAAAATGAATCTGGAGATAAATTCTTAAAAAACAATAATAAATCAAAATAGTGAACCCATCCATGAATTTTTTAACCTTACATAATACCGACATGAATAATATCATATATTTATAATAATGTAAAATAATCACAATGTAAAATAATACATGCCTGGATACGTTGAAAAAAACATTAAAATTAATCATCTGGAAACAAAATCCATAAATGTAATAAAAATTTAAATATAGGAGACGATATCTTTAATAATACCCCTTATATTTTATAAAGAAATATTGTAATTTTTTAATAAAAATCATAAAATGAAAACTCAAATCAGGACTACCATTTAACCTCAAGGGGATCTAATCTAATACATCTATGATGGTGAGATAGAATTGGGAGGGGGTTTAAATTGACATGGATTTGGATAACTATAGTCATATTATACATCTAGTTGACCATCTTATACATATTCATGCTCCAATATGATTGACAATTCATCCATGATTTGAGGCCCCAAAATAATCCATGACTCTTTTTGTTGTTTTTATTTCATTTCATTTAATTGCATAATATTATAATGGTGTTGACAGAATGCTGTAAAATAGGGTGGGGTGTAACATTTTGGATCTAAATCAATTTCTAGGTTTTCCCTTAATACCTTCTACTTATTTCTTTTGTGTATGGTCTTGATAGACATTCCTGAATTTCTAGGTACAGGGGATGTTAGAAAAAATAATGGATCCTCTTCTGTCATCCATATAGCCTAAATTTCAATATGGGTCTACAAACTAGTGTTTTTAATAGGATTATGGATGCTTCATATTCCTCAACATTGTGATTTTTAGGTGACATGCATGAAGAATGAGAAAAGGAATAATCATGGATGTTAATCATGTTGGAATAAACATGGTGTGTAGATGATGTGGGAAATTATGACGATATCCCAGGACATATTGTGGATAAATATAAGACTCTATGGGTTTATATGAGAAATTATATTTAGGGTAATAAAAACCAATAATTTTAAGATAAGGGAACGATTTTATGGAACCATTTGGGGTTTTTGTTTTTGTTAGTGATTTTTGAGATAAAATCAACCCAACCACAATGGTGGAGAGATAGAAGTGACGGGAATGGAATGGAAATAACAGTGGGTATGGAAATTTTAGAGTCAATGACCAAGGATTCATAAACTGAAACCTTAAATTTAACAAATAGTGTCAATATAAGAAACATTCTATCTGATTTATATAGAATATTGATAATATTTCTACTATATCGTTTAATTTTTTCTAAATATTCATTCAATGTTTACAAAAAATGGATTAGTTTTTTATCATTACTTGTCAAGACTAAAATTAATATTATATAGAATTTATGATCATTGATTTAAGGGTTCTTTTATTTCATGTGAGTGAAAAAGACATACTTTTTATCACATAAAATTCTATGTATTATATGCGATAATTACTTTGGGTATTACTGAAATTATTTATGAACAAATATAATTAATGGAAACTATATAATCTTAATTGAAAAAGAAAACCCTAAAAATGGATATGATAAAATAACCTATTTTATTACATAATTATTATCTTTATAAATTACTATAATTAAAAAATTATTGATATTTACATTTAATTATAGATATTGCATGTTTCAAAGTTAATTTCTTATAATTTTACGGTTAACATTTATCCTGAAGAAAATGGACATTTGATATTTTTTTTGACACCTATTTAAAAAATTTATTTTATAACTAGTTCTTGTTTTTCATTTTAATTTGTTTATAATTACCCCAAAAGACATAAGGATCCCAAATGACATTATTCTCATATAGAGGTCTGATAATAGTTTAGTGGATTTTTTTCAATTGATTAACATAGGAGGGTGGTACGAATGTCCATTTTCATTTGAATAATTGTTTGAATGTGATATATATGTTGTCTCATATATGTGAGCATATGATCAGTAATAACACTAAATTAAATGAACTATTTAAATTATGGAGGTTACTAGTTTTTTTATTAAAATAATTTATGTTCATTTATTATTTATGGAAAACATTTAATATTAATTGATAAATCAATTCTAAAAATGGAGATTACTAAAGAATATATTATCATAGTTAATTATTCCATTCAATAAAAACAATTATTAAAAAACTAATACTCAACCCGTGAAAATCACCTTACGAGCACTAAAAAAATTTCAAGTCTTTAAATGGGGAAAATCTATTGGTAAGAGATAATTTTCAGCTGGAAAATCATTTTACACTCATATATATCACTATTAATAATTGTTTTGTAAAACATCAATAAATGAATTCAATTTCAATGTATAAAATTATTCTATTGGAAATCATAATAATACCATAGGATATTATATATGTTGTCTAAAATTCCTAGAAATAGAATAATACTTCCTGTATATATATTGATACTATTATTTAATTTTATAAATAATACCAACAATTAATATCCATTTGTAAATTCTGTTTTAAATGTTGGTATTCAAATATTTTTTGTTAAATTATTTTAAAGTATTTATTAATATAATTAAATATTTTATTCTTTATATTTAATAAATATAATGTACAATTATATTTATTACAAATAATTTTATATTATATTTAATATATAATAATTATAAAACTATCCTATTTGAAATAAAAATTAACCATATTTTATTCGATGTTCAAATATATTTAATAAACATGGGGCCCCATGAAAAATATTGATGATACGTGAATCATATTTAAAAAAGGTTTAAACACAAAGATACTTACATGGATGTCGGTAAAACTTCCAATACAATCTATATCTCATAAAATGGGGCCTTACTATCATAGATTTTACACCACTTCACTTGAAATGATATATAATTTAGTTGATCTGAACAAGAATAACACCATCATCACTGAAAAACATCCTTCTAGGATTGAATTTTCATCTTTTACATATTGAATTGGTTGACACACTTTGTTTTATTTTAAAGTACCTCTATCATATGAACACATACAACCACTATGTTTGAATGTAGTAGAACATCATCATTCTTGATCAGACTATCCCATCACATTTCACAATGTCAAAATAATATCACTAATTTAGGACCTATCCATGCACCTATGAAACAAACTAATTGGTGGAAAAACTATATAAATTACATTATATAATGAATAAAAATATAAAATATTGTTAAATAGTATTTCTATGAACTACATGTAGCACAATAAATGACTCACCACATTTATTTTCGGAAAAAAATTATTATATCAGATAAAACCACATGAATTTACAGTAAAATTCTTGAGCCCATTAAATTCATATAATATGCTTCCCAATCATGAAATTTAATTATTTGGTTCACGAACACAAATTGAATATTTTATTACTAAAAATTTTAACAAAAAACAAAAATAAGGTGTCGAACTAATAGAAATTGTATAAAAAGAAAGAAAATTCCTTAACAAATACACATGTTAGTTATCTTTGGGCCAATGATATTAAACACCATTACATTTTATATCTCGTAAAAATAATTTGGATCCAGCATCGACTAAAAATCAAGCATAATGATAACATGAATTATAAAATCTAAATGAATCTACATGAAATACTATAATTGAATGGGAAAAAAATGGGTTGGTTTCAAATTTATTTATAATCATGGAGAGAGTGTATCTTTTACATGAGTGTCCATGAGTATTTAACATATTATAAGATAATTATGTTACATTTTACAATGATATGTTTTTCAGAATACTAAGTTACAAAGGATAATCATCCTACTATTTTTGAGAGGTGTGTTTCATCAATGATCATTTTTTACATCGGTAATGAAAAAATAGAATGTGCTATAAAAAATATATAGTTGTATTATTGACACATTTTAAAGACGTGTAGAATGGTTATTAGACCTAAAAAATATGACAATGATCGTTATAATGATAATATTTTAGTGTTCCTTAATAATTCGTGATAAATTTTGTAATGAGTGTTTTAGGAACATAAACATGTTAATAGAAAAGTATCAATGTGGGTATTGGTAAAAAAATATTTTCTATTATGGTAAATTTTGAAATTTCAGTGAAATTATTATAGACTAGTATGGGTCAAATATAGTGGTCACATAGTTCAGTCAATAATGGGGTGGGGTAAGAAAAGTTTAAAAACTAGTCTCATATTAACAAATAGTCATCACCACAAACTAGAGAACAAAGATGAAACAACAAGAAAAAAATAGATCTAAACATTCTAAACTAGATTTAAATACATATATAGAACACAAATATCCATATAACTAATAATCACCACTACAAACTATCCCAAAATTACATAGCTATATAAATAGAATCCTTACTGCTACCAAATGATCTTCCTATTACCTGAATGTAGAAAAACAGTCTAAATATACCCAAAAATGGATGTGGTGTTTGAAAAAAAATCCCAACATGATACCACCAAATAATTTATATGAGTTCTAATAATAGGAATGAACTAGTAAAATCTATAAAAAAAGAGTTTTATAAGAAATTTTATAAATAAATATCATGAAATACTTTTCAAAAAATCACTGAGTAGTAGAAAATTGAATAAAATATTTGCATATATAGATTAGAAGCATGTTAATATGCATTATAAAAATTTAATCATGAGACGACATCAATGAGATAAACTATTAAATAAAAAAAGACTAGATAAAAATACCTCATCCATTAGAGCGACAGAATATTAGAAAATACATTCTAGACACTCATAATCATACAAATACATATGTTTTGATCCAAAAAATAAATAGGCCTTTCATAGATCATCTACATTCAAGAGATTACTTCCTAGTGGTGTCACTCACTCTAAGGAAACTCATAACTCTATCTCGACATAATTTGGGTTTCGACGTTGAATTTTTTGTCAATTTCTATTGTAAATACGATGCTAAAATTTTTATAATACTTATTTCAAATCCAATAAAATTTCATCATGTTTTGAAAATCCCTATTTGATTTAAAATCTATAAAAATCTATTTTCAAATAAAAAATAATTTTTAAAAAATTCATGACCTTTTAAATTTCAATACATGTAATTTCATATAAAATATCAAGGAATTAATAATAACAAAATAAATTCTAGAAATTATTATAATTGAAAATATAGTCCTACATCAATATCATAGAAAATCTAACCACCATTAAAATTGGGGATTTGAAAACATAGGTTCTTTCTTTGGATGATAATGCTTGAAAATGACTGAATGATATAGATAGAAATCACAATCAGATTACAAATCTTGAAAATAATTGTTCTGAAAAAACAAAATATTTAATAACTAAGAGGAATTCATAGCTGCAGAGATGAAGAGATGATAGAGCGCTGTCGTGGGTGCCCTCAAATGATTAATGTGATTTTGTGGTACTTAGGTGCAGCAGAGTGGCTGACCAAGGTCGTCTCTCAAAGGAGGAAGTGAATTTAACAACTTATTAAAGGGATTCTAAAAATATAATAGAAGAGAATAAAATAAAAAAACTACATTAAAGTATTGGGGTTTTTTTTATAGTTTATGAATCTAGAATAAGTTTTATGGAAGAAGATTGTATATTTTTTTGTTTTTAGTTTTGAAATGAATTTCGATTAGAATGACACAACAAGAAGATGTTTTTTAGAAATCTATTTTAAAAGACTTAATAGATCTAACTCGACCTCTTCATTCAATTATTAATCATTATAATTTAAATCAATATCCACTTAATTATGATCCCCTAATTTGTTATCCCTCGAACCCTACGGGAGTTAACTTAACCACAAAGATGAAATTACTTAAATCCTAGGCTAGCTTCGGAACACGCAATCGCCGCACCCTGCGTTGATTAAAGTTCTAAAGATATCTTATGGACAGTGGTTAATTAGAGAACATATAAATTCTGGAAATTAGGATGAATTGTTTTTAGGGATTATAATTTAACTCTACAAATTTATCCCTTGTTGTCTTGTATTACCGATTTAGATTACGCTCTCACAATTTACACAAAATCCCGAAATCGTGTGTTTTTGTGTTAATTGTTAAATTGCTTTCTTAGATTCTTTTAATTTAAAAACACAATTCATGAATCTTATTATGTGAATTTAAGTAGCTCATTGATTAAAAATAATTAAATGATGAGGGTAGAGGTTAGATCGATTACTAAAAGACTACTCTTCCATGGGTGGCGTAATCATCGTAGAAGCGTTTTTCATGTGCAAAGGTTTATTATGGGTATAACCAAATAACTCTTCTACTAAAGAATTACAGCCCAAAAAGGAAGATTAAGAGAAGAAGAAATTTACACAAAACATATGAAAAGAGAAGAAATAAAAGAATAAGAAAGAATTTTATTACACAAATGAAAATATTACAAAAAGAAGAAGAGAAGGAGGCTTCGATGAGGGGATCCTTGCTTCAAGAGATACCTCTCTTACAATGGTTGGATAATTTTGGTGAACAAAATTCCCCTCTACATCCAATATCCTAATTCACTTCCCAACCCATCCAAATGAGATAAAATCCAATTTATAGAGTGGAGGGGAGGCTAGGATTAAAAAGGTTTCAAGTGTGAATGTGAAATCTCGGGCAAATATTCTAATACAACTTACACCTCCAATTTGACCTCCAAAACGCGTGAACCATGTAAAGACCCGTAAAATTCAAGGGATATTTTTTCTTAATTTTCTTTAGAATTTTACAAGAGCGCGGTTTCAGACGGGACCTGATTCCGAGGCCCGGAGTGCCCGGAATTAATTTCCGAAGTTTGCCTCGGGTACGTTCAGTGAACGAACGAGCGGGAATTCCTAACTTTTGACCCGGTGCTCTGAATTGAAATCCGAGGGCACCGATGAACTCGCAGCGCCGATATTCGCTTAAAGAGACCTTTTCGGGAGTTTCGTTTGTTGCGGGTTGAAAGTTAATTTTAGGGGTTTTTAGTTTGAGTTAAATAAAATTTGTTTAGAACAAATTTTATTATAACTTGTTAAAAACCTACCATAGGAGGTTGGAAGTGGGACCCACACCCACTTAACCTCCCTTGGGAGGATTAAGTGTGGTGGGGCCCACACGAACCCCTAAACCTTTCAAATCCTCCCAACTCCTTTAACGCCTCTTTTAATGTCTTAAGTTACTTAATTAATAAAGGGAGTTAAACCCTTTTTGAATTTCAAACCTTTGAAATTCTTGTGGTTAAGTTATGTAATAATATAAGTTAAAGCTTATATTATTCTAGGGGATTTCTTTTACCACCTTGGGAGGATTTCTTGAGAGCTTTGGAAGCTTTTCTCTTTCTTCTTCAACCTTGACGAAGAACACGAAGAACGCCGTTCTTCAACGAAGAACTTCTTCGCCGAAGAACACGGTCTTTCCGCGACGCCATATCGGCGACGTGATGTTCTTCTTCCGCATCATCTTTTCCGCGACGAACGCCATCGACAACGACTCTTCCTCCGACGTCAAAGGAATCGACACCGATATTCCACGACTCCGCCAACGTGCGACTATCGAGGTAGGGGTTCTTGAGTTTGTTGTTTCCTTTTTATTTGAATTTCCTCAAGACTTGACGTAGAACGCTCAAGTTCCGACGAAGAACGCTGCTCCGCTCTTCTTCGTCTTCGGTGTCAACGAGAGAGAACACCGCACCTTCCTCGGACAACCTTTGTCGGCGTACAAGGATTCGCCAACGGCGTGCCTCTTCGGACGCGCCTCTTCGTCGTCGAATTTGACGAACGACGACCGCGACGCCCGACCTCCGCGACGTCGTCTTCCGTGGAACGTAGACAAATCTTCGAACCATATACCAAGGTAGGGGTTGTTGTTTCATTATTTATTTATTCCATTTCTTGAACGTGGATCTCGCATGTCTAACTTGAGGCTTGAATGTTTAAAGATGCGTTATTGCTTAACGTGAGGGGGCCGGACCGCATGAACACGGCCGAACCCCCTCCATCGTTCATGTTGTTTAATCTTGCGGGCGGAAGCAAGGTGGCGTGGTGCCGTCGCACCACGCGGGTAATTGTACGTTCAACTTACGCGATGCCGTCGCGCGCACACCTTGGAAGAAACAACAAGAACGCGACGCCGTCGCGCCGCGTTGAATGAATATCAAAGCACGGCGAAGGGGCGCGGTGTCGTCGCACCGCGCCGGATGACGAACACCGCGGCCGGTTCCGGGCCGCGGCGGGACGAGGAGACCGCGGACGGTTCCGGGCTGCGGCGGAAGAGAAGACCGGCGGCCGGGCCGACGGCGTCGGAAGCCGAAGGGGGGACCGGAAATTTCCGCTCCCGTTGGAGAAAACCGGCCGGCCAGCTGGCCGGCCGGAAATCATTAAAACCGGGGAAATTAATTCCCCGGCCGTTTTAATAAAAACCCCCCTCTTAAAGAGGGGGGCGGTTCTTGAAGGAGGGGGGCAGCCGGCCCCCCCGGTTCTCTTGAATAAACCGGCCCCCACGTGGGGGCGGTTTCAATCAAGGGCGCGGCAATTGCCGCGCCGTTTTTCCAGGAACCGCGGGGCTTAGCCCCGCGTGCCGCCACCTCGCGGCGACTGGCCGCAGCGGCCCCCGCGTCCTCCGCGCCGCCGCGCCGCCGCGCCGCCGCGCCGCCAGGCCGCTGCGCCGCCGCCGGCCGCCGCACCGCCCCGGGGGGGGGGGGGGGGGGGGGGGGAGGGGAGGTCGGGCCGGGTCGGGTCGGCCCGGACCCGGACCCCCCCGTTTCGAACCAGATTCGGTTTTTGGCCCATAACTTGAGCCTCAGACCTCCGAATGATGAACCGTCTGCGGAAACGCGATCCTTGGATCGAGACGGTCGTTTCGATATATCGCACTCAAGGTTTCGGTTAACTTTGTGTTCGGCCGGGTTGGTTCGTTCACGAAACCGACCGGGCCTTCGGAGCGGAAACACTCATATCTTGAGCTACGAACGTCCGATTGACGCACCGTCAGTCGCGTTGTGTTCCTTTTAGTGAGACGGATCTTTTGGCATACTCCGCCCGAGGTTTGGACGCAGGTGGAGTACGGTCGGGGTGGTTTTGCCTTAAAAACCAACCGGGCCCCGGAGACGAAAAAGCCAATAACTCACGGACCGGGCGTCCGATTGACGCGCCGTCTGTTTCGTTGACTTCCACTTGATAAGACGGAACTTTTGACATACTCCGCCCGAGTTTTGGATACAGTCGGAGTATGGCCGGGTTGGATTGTACCCGAAATCCAACCGGGCCCCTGGAACAGGAAAGCTGATATCTTTCAGACAGGACGTCCGTTTGACGAACCGTCAGCGGCATTGGTGGTTACGTTGAGTAACGGTCCCTTTGAGTATACCCTATTTGAGTTCAGGGTACAGTTGAGATACAGCCGGGATTGGTTCACACTCGAAACCAACCGGGCCCCTGGGACGAAAAGGCTAATAACTCACAGACCGGGCGTCCGATCGACGCGCCGTCTGTTGCGTTGAGACCCCTGTGACGAGACGGACTTTTGAGATACTTCTTCGCGGAACCTTCTGATACTTGGAGTATCGACCAGTAGCTCGTGGAGCGGACCCTCCCGGAGACGAGCGTGCAGAGTACGGAGACCGTGTAGCCGGCTGAGACCTGACGACTGCTTGACCGACTCGACTTGGAGTGAGTCGACTAGCCCAGTGGACGGAGCGCCCGGTATTTGGCGGCAGACCCACGGCGGACGGAGCGCCTGGTAGTTGGCAGCAGACCCGCGGTACTCGACAGGAGGAGTACCTCAGTAGGCTATCTGGGTAGCGCCCGGTATTTGGCAGCAGACCCTCAGCGGACGGAGCGCCTGGTAGTTGGCAGCAGACCCGCAGTACTCGACAGGAGGAGTACTTCAGCAGTCTTAGGTTAGTGAGCGGTGGCCTCGGAGTCGTGACAGGACCACTGTACACTCTAGAGACGGAGCTCTTCAGCAGTTACGGTTTCGATAATGAAAATCCTGGTTTGAGCTGAGACTTTTGACCTTGTGTTTACCTCATGATTGAGATGGGTCACTTGCTAACTTTGGTATATGTATGGGCATATACCCGGGTAGTGGTTATCCGTCATTTTCACAATCCTTGTGTTTCCTCATGATTGAGATGGGTTACTTGGTAACTTAGGTATATGTATGGGCATATACCTAAGTAGAGTTTATCTGTTGAGATCTTCTTGTGTTTATCCTTGTTGGTTTTAGTGAGACCTTGAGGGTCTCGGGGTCCCTACTGAGTATCGTTATACTCACCCCTGCACGGGCTATGCCCGCACCTCGTTGTGTTGGTTGCAGACGACGGACAGTGCTGACAGAAGCCGAAGGTTCGAGGACTTGACGGTACCTGGAGGTGGACTATACGACAAGGCGGTAACCGGAGGTGGACAACTGGGCGGGACATACTCGGGGCGGATGGCGGGACCCGAGGAGCAGAGGAGCTATCTGTACCCACCCTTCAGGTGGGATTTCCAGTGGACATCTCAGCGTAGCAGCTTTACTTTTCAGTCGCTGTTTTCCCTTTCGAGTTGTACTTTATAGTTGGGCTTGTATTTCCGGCCCCTTTTTACTTTTCAGCTCTTCTTTTTGTACTTAGTGTTTTACTTCCGCTTGTACTCTGTGGTGCTTGTTTTCTTTTATAAAGGCAATGCCTTCCCAGTTATCGGGATTTTACGCCTTTGGTGCTAGTCGCCAGCCCCTGGCCTATGGAAGGAGGGCTTGGGGTAGTCACGACACGGGCCCCGAGGACGGGTCGTGACAAATTGGTATCAAAGGTGGTCGGTTCTACCGCAGACTATGATCTTTCTTTCTGTGAAGCAATAGTGTTAAGGGTACCGAGTGTGGTTTTCAGTTCAGGGAGTCCAGTGTTGGTGCGGGCGGCCGACGTATCCATACACCAGGACCCTGACAACTGATTTCCGACTTTGTGCACGAAAACACTGATTGCGTGTGTGTTTTCAAAGGTTTTTCCCCTTAAAACAGCTCAAACCAGGTCAGCTCACCAGGTATAATCGTTTGATCGTGTTACGTTGTTTCTTTCAGGATGGCCCCAAGACGGCAACCAGTTAGGGTTCCGAGAATCGAACGTGACGACAGCCCACCGAGCGACGAGGCCTCGCTGTAGGGCCCTTTGTCAGCAGTGGCACCGGCGGTAGCTCTACCCGCCGAGCCCCCGATGCTTCCAGCAGCAGCCGCTGACGATGCACGTCGCCTCAGCGCACTGCATGAGTTTCAGCGCCAGCGACCGCCCAGGTTTCGCGGGGAGACGGATCCCCAGGCTGCAGAGGACTGGCTGGAGGCAGTGGTACGAGTGTTTAGGCTAGTGAGGACACCAGCAGACCTCATGGTGATCCTCGCTGCGAGCCTACTACACGCAGCAGCAGGACGATGGTGGAGCTTGATGCTCCAGGTGCACGATGAGGCATCTCTACTTTGGACGGACTTTGAGAGCCTCTTCCGCTCGGAGTTCGTCCCAGCCACCCTTCGTGCGGTGCGTATCCAGGATCTTCTGCAGCTGCGGCAGGGCAGCATGACGGTCGCTCAGTACTCGGCGAGATTTACCGATCTCTCGCGCTACTCGACCGACATGGTACAGGACCCATTCTTCCGGGCCCGGACCTTCGAGCAGGGTTTGAGACACGAGATCAGGGCATCTCTGATCTCCCTCAGCTTACCGACTCAGACAGGAGTACTGGAGCGGGCCCTTCTGATTGAGAGCTTCCTTGCTAAGTCTTCACCAGCGCAGCGCCCCACCGCAGGGCGGCACGTAGCGGAGTCTTCGGTAGCAGGTAGCCGACAGATGACTCAGGGGTCCAGACAGACCAGACCTTCAGGCAGACGACCTCAGGGCACTGGCTCAGCAGTGCAGGGCACACAGCGCGGAGTCAGTCTTTTGAGTGGAAGACAGTGCTTTGCATGCGACGGGCAAGGCCACATGGCTCGTGACTGCCCGACCCGCCATGCGGAGGAGCAGCAGACGGTTGAGGAACCACCTAGGAAGAGGCAGAGGTTCGACCGTGGCGGTCCGCAGGGACGAGGCGAACGAGGCAGAGGAGCTGGCCGAGCAGCAGGTGGTGGACGACGCTTTGAGGCTCTGCCACCACCACCACCAGGAGGTCCACCCCGACCACAGGGAGTAGGTGAACATGCGAGAGCATAGCTTCAGGCAGCTGAAGCTTACGATCATGGAGCTCTGGGAGCAGGTGGACAGGGGAGGAACTAGTGGACACATCTTTTGTACTTCTAGTTCCATGTTGATGTTGCTTTTGTGTAGCGTCTTGTAATATGAGCTGCAATAATAAAAGACGCATCCTTTGTGATGTTTTCATTCCTGTCCTCTTTTGTGATGTTACAAAGAGGTTCCAGTTGACTGTTGACTTGACCCTCACTTGTGAGACATCTACTGGAGGAGACCAGTTACCACACACCGATGCCGACAGTGTGACTCAACCCTTGGAGGCGAGAGTAATGGTTGGATCTCTTAGTAGTAGCGTCGAGGCCTTACGACGTCATCCTTTGTATGGATTAGTATCATCCATGTTAGGATTGACTGTTTTAGGCACAGAATGTGGTTCATCCAGGGGATGAGACCAGGTTTCTCTTATCGGCAAAGAAGAAATCTCGCAGCTCTTGTGTGACCAGAGATGGTCCGGGCCACGTCAGAAGAGGTCCATGTCATCCAGGAGCGGATGAGGAAAACACAGAGCCGGCAGAAGTCATACGCTGACAGGAGGCGGAGGCCACTAGAGTTCGAGGATGGTGACCACGTCTTCTTGCGGGTCTCACCTCGACGTGGTATTCGGAGATTTGCCCGAGGCGACAAGTTATCTCCGCGCTTCATCGGACCCTTCCAGGTCCTCAGCAGGGTTGGTGAGGTGGCTTATCGCCTGGCTCTACCACCTCAGATACACCGGGTGAACGACGTCTTCCACGTGTCTCAACTGAGGAGATACGTGCACGACCCGACGCACATCTTTGACCATGTGGAGCTTGACGTTGACGATGGGGCGACTTTTACGGAGGTCCCGGTGGTGATAGAGGATCGACAGGAGCGGGTCCTACATGGGCGATCGATTCCTCTTGTGCGCAACAGATGGCGGCACGGGAATCTCCAGGAGAGCACATGGGAGCGGGAGGCTCAGATGCGTGCTCAGTACCCTCTTTTGTTTCCCTAGTTTTTGTTGTATCTTTACGGGGACGTAAAGCCCTGAGGTGGGAGTAATGTAAAGACCCGTAAAATTCAAGGGATATTTTTTCTTAATTTTCTTTAGAATTTTACAAGAGCGCGGTTTCAGACGGCACCTGATTCCGAGGCCCGGAGTGCCCGGAATTAATTTCCGAAGTTTGGCTCGGGTACGTTCAGTGAACGAACGAGCGGGAATTCCTAACTTTTGACCCGGTGCTCGGAATTGAAATCCGAGGGCACCGATGAACTCGCAGCGCCGATATTCGCTTAAAGAGACCTTTTCGGGAGTTTCGTTTGTTGTGGGTTGAAAGTTAATTTTAGGGGTTTTTAGTTTGAGTTAAATAAAATTTGTTTAGAGCAAATTTTATTATAACTTGTTAAAAACCTACCAAAGGAGGTTGGAAGTGGGACCCACACCCACTTAACCTCCCTTGGGAGGATTAAGTGTGGTGGGGCCCACACGAACCCCTAAACCTTTCACATCCTCCCAACTCCTTTAACGCCTCTTTTAATGGCTTAAGTTACTTAATTAATAAAGGGAGTTAAACCCTTTTTGAATTTCAATCCTTTGAAATTCTTGTGGTTAAGTTATGTAATAATATAAGTTAAAGCTTATATTATTCTAGGGGATTTCTTTTACCACCTTGGGAGGATTTCTTGAGAGCTTTGGAAGCTTTTCTCTTTCTTCTTCAACCTTGACGAAGAACACGAAGAACGCCGTTCTTCAACGAAGAACTTCTTCGCCGAAGAACACGGTCTTTCCGCGACGCCATATCCGCGACGTGACGTTCTTCTTCCGCATCATCTTTTCCGCGACGAACGCCATCGACAACGACTCTTCCTCCGACGTCAAAGGAATCGACACCGATATTCCACGACTCCGCCAACGTGCGACTATCGAGGTAGGGGTTATTGAATTTGTTGTTTCCTTTTTATTTGACTTTCCTCAAGACTTGACGTAGAACGCTCAAGTTCCGACGAAGAACGCTGCTCCGCTCTTCTTCGTCTTCGGTGTCAACGAGAGAGAACACCGCACCTTCCTCGGACAACCTTCGTCGGCGTACAAGGATTCGCCAATGGCGTGCCTCTTCGGACGCGCCTCTTCGTCGTCGAATTTGACGAACGACGACCGCGACGCCCGACCTCCGCGACGTCGTCTTCCGCGGAACGTAGACAAATCTTTGAACCTTATACCAAGGTAGGGGTTGTTGTTTCATTATTTATTTATTCCATTTCTTGAACGTGGATCTCGCATGTCTAACTTGAGGCTTGAATGTTTAAAGATGCGTTATTGCTTAACGTGAGGGGGCCGGACCGCATGAACACGGCCGAACCCCCTCCATCGTTCATGTTGTTTAATCTTGCGGGCGGAAGCATGGTGGCGTGGTGCCGTCGCACCACGCGGGTAATTGTACGTTCAACTTACGCGATGCCGTCGCGCACGCACCTTGGAAGAAACAACAAGAACGCGACGCCGTCGCGCCGCGTTGAATGAATATCAAAGCACGGCGAAGGGGCGCGGTGCCGTCGCACCGCGCCGGATGACGAACGCCGCGGCCGGTTCCGGGCCGCGGCGGAAGAGAAGACCGGCGGCCGGGCCGCCGGCGTCGGAAGCCGAAGGGGGGACCGGAAATTTCCGGTCCCGTTGGAGAAAACCGGCCGGCCAGCTGGCCGGCCAGAAATCATTAAAACCGGGGAAATTAATTCCCCGGCCGTTTTAATAAAAACCCCCCTCTTAAAGAGGGGGGCGGTTCTTGAAGGAGGGGGGTAGCCGGCCCCCCCGGTTCTCTTGAATAAACCGGCCCCCACGTGGGGGCGGTTTCAATCAAGGGCGCGGCAATTGGCGCGCCGTTTTTCCAGGAGTCGCGGGGCTTAGCCCCGCGTGCCGCCACCTCGCGGCGACTGGCCGTTGCGGCCCCCGCGGCCTCCGTGCCGCCGCGCCGCCGCGCCGCCCCGGGGGGGGGGGGGGGGGGGGTCGGGCCGAGTCGGCCCGGACCCGGACCCCCCCGTTTCGAACCAGATTCGGTTTTTGGCCCATAACTTGAGCCTCAGACCTCTGAATGACGAACCGTCTGCGGCAACGCGATCCTTGGATCGAGACGGTCGTTTTGATATATCGCACTCAAGGTTTCGGTTAACTTTGAGTTCGGCCGGGTTGGTTCGTTCACGAAACCGACCGGGCCTTCGGAGCGGAAACGCTCATATCTTGAGCTACGAACGTCCGATTGACGCACCGTCAGTCGCGTTGTGTTCCTTTTAGTGAGACGGATCTTTTGGCATACTCCGCCCGAGGTTTGGACGCAGGTGGAGTACGGTCGGTTTGGTTTTGCCTTAAAAACCAACCGGGCCCCGGAGACGAAAAAGCCAATAACTCACGGACCGGGCGTCCGATGACGCGCCGTCTGTTTCGTTGACTTCCTCTTGATAAGACGGAACTTTTGACATACTCCGCCCGAGTTTTGGATACAGTCGGAGTATGGCCGGGTTGGATTGTACCCGAAATCCAACCGGGCCCCTGGAACGGGAAAGCTGATATCTTTCAGACAGGACGTCCGTTTGACGAACTGTCAGCGGCATTGGTGGTTACGTTGAGTAACGGTCCCTTTGAGTATACCCTATGAGAGTTCGGGGTACAGTTGAGATACGGCCGGGATTGGTTCACACTCGAAACCAACTGGGCCCCTGGGACGAAAAGGCTAATAACTCACAGACCGGGCATCCGATCAACGCGCCGTCTGTTGCGTTGAGACCCCTGTGACGAGACGGACTTTTGAGATACTTCTTCGCGGAACTTTGTGATACTTGGAGTATCGAGCAGTAGCTCGGGGAGCGGACCCTCCCGGAGACGAGCGTGCAGAGTACGGAGACCGTGTAGCCGGCTGAGACCTGACGACTGCTTGACTGACTCGACTTGGAGTGAGTCGACTAGCCCAGTGGACGGAGCGCCCGGTATTTGGCGGCAGACCCCCGGCGGACGGAGCGCCTGGTAGTTGGCAGCAGACCCGCGGTACTCGACAGGAGGAGTACCTCAGTAGGCTATCTGGGTAGCGCAAGGTATTTGGCAGCAGACCCTCAGCGGACGGAGCGCCTGGTAGTTGGCAGCAGACCCGCAGTACTCGACAGGAGGAGTACTTCAGCAGTCTTAGGTTAGTGAGCGGCGGCCTCGAAGTCGTGACAGGACCACTGTACACTCTAGAGACGGAGCTCTTCAGCAGTTACGGTTTCGATAATGAAAATCCTGGTTTGAGCTGAGACTTTTGACCTTGTGTTTACCTCATGATTGAGATGGGTCACTTGCTAACTTTGGTATATGTATGGGCATATACCCGGGTAGTGGTTATCCGTCGTTTTCACAATCCATGTGTTTCCTCATGATTGAGATGGGTTACTTGATAACTTAGGTATATGTATGGGCATATACCTAAGTAGAGTTTATCTGTTGAGATCTTCTAGTGTTTATCCTTGTTGGTTTTAGTGAGACCTTGTGGGTCTCGGGGTCCCTACTGAGTATCGTTATACTCACCCCTGCACGGGCTATGCCCGCACCTCGTTGTGTTGGTTGCAGATGACGGACAGTGCTGACAGAAGCCGAAGGTTCGAGGACTGGACGGTACCTGGAGGTGGACTATACGACGAGGCGGTAACCGGAGGTGGACCACTGGGCGGGACATACTCGGAGCGGATGGCGGGACCCGAGGAGCAGAGGAGCTATCTGTACCCACCCTTCAGGTGGGATTTCCAGTGGACATCTCAGCGTAGCAGCTTTACTTTTCAGTCGCTGTTTTCCCTTTCGAGTTGTACTTTACAGTTGGGCTTGTATTTCCGGCCCCTTTTTACTTTTCAGCTCTTCTTTTTGTACTTAGTGTTTTACTTCCACTTGTACTCTGTGGTGATTGTTTTCTTTTATAAAGGCAATGCCTTCCCAGTTATCGGGATTTTACGCCTTTGGTGCTAGTCGCCAGCCCCTGGCCTTTAGAAGGCGGGCTTGGGGTAGTCACGACACGGGCCCCGAGGACGGGTCGTGACAAACCAGCTCTCCTTCCAGAAGGATGATTTGTGGTAAAATTACTTCTAGATCTCATCTCAAAATATGGGCTTAAGCCAAGACCGGATGAAAAATGTATTGCCCAAATACAGAACCCATTTCCATTCTGCCGAGTCCAGCCCACCATTGGATTAATGTCCCATTTACTCCATCCAAATTCCCTTTTTAGCTCCAGTGTCCTGAATTAAAATTGTAGAACATTAAGTTATGAACACTGTTAAAAAAATATCAAATTAAAATGACTAATATAAATATATTTATCTTTGAAATACTATAGTGCACTATAAAGGGTAAAACTGGAATTTTCACCAAATTTTCAAATGAATGATCAAATCCCAAATATTTTATAAATAAACATATTTAGCACAATGTGGGGAAATTTTATCACTTATTATCAATAAAATATTTAACAAAATAGTGTTTTATCAACTCCCTCACACTTACCTTTTTGCACTCTTGGGCAAAACCTCATATCAAGTAAACATTATTATGATATCAAAACCAATTTTAAAACACTTATCCATGAGATCAATCAATTTCGCACCAAGAATAAAAAGATATCATTCCTTATAAAAAACATTATTTCATGTTCTCTATTAATATCATACAATATATTTCCACTTCATTTATCCTCCCATGCACAAAACACTTATCTTGCTTCAATTTTCTCTCATAACTCAAATATAAATTTTTTTGCAATGTCTTTCTCATCCAAAATCATACAAAGGTCACCATAGGCTTGATAGATTCCTACATCACCACCCGATGTGAGTCAAGGACATATGTCTATCATGAGGACTTTTCAGGGCTGTTCTGTGGCTTTCAGTTGGTAGGAATTAGATGTGAAAAAATCTAAGGCTGAATGAGGAGGGCTTGACTCTTTTAGAAGCAAAATTGCATTAATCTAATTTCCACTTAAATATGGTCTTCTCCTCAATCCACATAGTATCAATTCAGATCCATCATCATGAAAAGTCATGAAAGGTTTACACCATTCATCATTTGAGCATCCAAAATTTCAATCTTCTCAAACATGATTTTCTTGAAAGCTCCAGATGGGCACAACTTTCCACCTCAATTAGAAGCTCCAGAAAAGGCACAACTTCACCTGTCATAAAAGCTCCAGAAAAGGAACATATTTCAATATAATGGATTTCTTCAGTAGAAAACACATCTCTTCAGAATTTAATTTTCCACCCAAAGTATCACAGAATGTGGTGGCACAACACAAGACAACTTACCCCACACTTAAGCTCAACAAGATTATGCAATTTCACTTCAAGAGTTGGATGGATTGGGAAAATCGTCTTGTAATGTGGCTAACCTAACAGGTGTGCATTGATTCTAAGGGATACAAGGATTAAATATTCAAGGTAGTCCATTATAAAAAAAAGGATTCTTTGAAATAGGGGCTTTAATACCAAACAAATGCCTTATTCATTTAAACATATATACCTCAAACCCTCAATTTTTGACAGGAATAGATCAAATTCTGGTTAAATCAAGCATGGTTTTATTCTCTCAATAAGTGAGGTGAATGTAAATAATATGAAAATAATGGTTCAGAAGCCTCAAAGGAAAGTTATTTCAAATATAAAGATAGTGAGATGTGGCATGGGATTCAAAATTCAGTGTACTTTTCATGAAATTACTAAATATTTGAACTTGAAACAAAGTCATTTCAGCATTCATTTAATCTTAGTTTCATGGGATAAATTGTTTCACTCATTGATATGCATTTCAAAATTGTGATGAGAATCATTTAAGCTAAAAATTGCAAAAATACAAAGAAAATTGAAAAATAAACACACAAAATTTGAAAAAACACACAAAACAATTTAAATTAGTAAACTAAAAGGTTCCCTCCCTCGCACTTTAAATATTTCATTGTCCTCAATGTGAACCCATGAGATGATATATGCACATGAAATGCAGAATTTTTAAATAGGACAAATAATATAAATGGGAAAGGGTTAGGAACAGCCTGATGTGCTCAAGTGATGATGGGGTCATGTAGTGTGATAAAATTCACTACATCAGTAGGAAGTCCCTCAATGCATCTCTTCAATCATTTCCCATTGAATGTAAAGCCCCTTCCAGTGTCCTCTTGTGTGATATCCACTGCACCATAAGGAAAAACATTAGACACAATATAAGGACCTAACCATCTGGAATGCAACTTACCAGGCATTAACTTCAGTCGTGAACTATAGAGAAGGACTTTCTCTCCAACATGAAACTACCTTTATTGGATAATTTTGTCATGAGCTGCTTTTGATCATTCCTTGTAGAGCATTGAGTTCTCATATGATGGCAGTCGAATCTCCTCAAGCTCTTGAATTTGCAACTTTCTTTGAATTCCAGCTTGGGTCAAATCCATGTTGCATTTTTTATAGCCCAATATGCCCGATGCTCGACTTCCACTGGGAGATGAAATTATTTCCCAAAAACAATCCTAAATGGGGATATACCAATGGGGGTCTTGTATGCTGTCCTATAAGCCCACAATGCATCATCCATGCACTTGCTCCAACCCTTCCTATTTGGATGCACTGTTTTCTCCAATATTTGTTTCAACTCACGATTTGAAACCTCAGTATGGTTATTTGTTTGGGGGTGGTATGGTGTTGATTTTTTGTGTGTCACCCCATAATTTCGAAGGAGGGAAGAAAAATTCCTATTGCAAAAAAGTTTCCCTTGGTCACTGATGATGGCCTTTGGTACTCCAAACCTGCAAAAAATCTGTGCTTTGATAAAGTCCACAACAACATGAGAATCATCAGTCCTGGTGGCCTTGGCCTCCACCCATTTACCTACATAATCAACAGAAACCAAAATATAAAAAAATCCAAATGAACTAGGAAAAGGAACCATAAAATCAATGCCCCATACATAAAAAATATCATAGAATAGTATGGGTTGTTGGGGCATCTCATGTCTCCTAGAAATATTCCCAGTGTGTTGGCAACGAGAGCATGACTTACAAAACACATGGGCATCATGGAACAAGCTAGGCCAATATAATCCAGAGTCCAAAACCATCCTAGCTATCCTTTGGGGACCAAAGTGTCCACCACAAGAAAGTGTATGATAGAAATGCAAAACAGACTCAAACTCATGATCGGGAACACACCTCCTAATGACTTGGTCACTACAAATGAGCCAGAGGTAAGGATCATCCCACACATAATACGTAGACTCAATTTTTAATTTTTGGACTTGATATTTCTTTAAATTTGTAGGGATTTCAGAGGAAAAAATGTAGTTCACTAAACAGCATACCATGGATGCGTACCTGAGATGGAATAAAGATGCTCATCAGGAAAAGTGTCCCGAACTGGTACCTGGTCCAAGGTGTCATCCTCTAGTGTGTGAGTAAGCATACTCATGTGGTCCGCCACCAAAATCTCTGACCCCTTCTTTTCCTTTATCTCATGGTCAAACTCTTGAAGAAGGATCATCCAAAAAATATGTCGTGGCTTTGCATCTGGATTCTTCAGGAGGGGCCTCAAAGCTGTATGGTCAGAAAAAACAACTAATTTAGAGCCCAATAAATATGAACCGAATTTATCTAAAGCAAATATGGCAGCAAGAAACTCATTTTCTGTGGTTGTGTAGTTTCATTGGGCTGAATCCAATGTCGTTGATGCATAGGCAATCACATGTGAATTTCCTTCCACCCTCTGAGATAAGACTGCTCCAACCGTGAAGTTGGAGGCGTCAGACATAAGCTCAAATGGAAGGTCCCACCGAGGGGGCTGTATGATTAGTGGTGTGGTCAGACACTTCTTTAGCTCATCAAATGATACCCTCCATGAATCATCAAAATTGAAGTCAATATCTTTTTGAAGAAATCAAGATAAGGGTAGAGCAATCTTACTAAAATATCTGATGAAGCATCGATAAAATCTAGCATGTCCAAGGAATGATCGAACAACACGCACACATGTAGGATATGGAAGGGATGAAATAATGTCTACCTTATATTTATCAACTTCAATGCCAGGTTGTGAGACTATATGACCTAAGACAATTCCCTTTTCGACCATGAAATGACATTTTTCGAAATTTAAGACCAGATTCTTCTCAATACAATGATGCAACACATCACTCAAACTAGAGAGACAATCATCAAATGAGGATCCATAAACTGTAAAATCATCCATAAATACCTCCAGGAAGGTCTCAGTGAAATCTGAGAAAATACTCACCATTCATCTCTGGAAGGTACCTGGGGCATTGCAAAGTCCAAATGGCATCCTTCCGCAAGCAAAGGTACCGAATGGGCAGGTGAATGTCGTCTTCTCTTGGTCTTCTGCTGCAATGGGAACCTGAAAATATCCATAGAAACCATCCAAGAAGCAATAATGGGTCCTACCTGCAAGTCTCTTCAAGCATATGGTCAATGAATGGAAGTGGGAAATGGTCCTTATGAGTGTATTGATTCAGTTTCATATAATCAATACACACTCGACAACTATTTTGAACACTCACAGGAACTGACTCATCATTTTCATTTTTTAAAACAGTGAAACCAGTTTTCTTAGGCACAACCTGAATTGTACTTACCCACTATGAATGTGAAATAGGATAGATTATACCTGCCTTGAGCAATTTTGAATATTCTTTTTTAACAACCTCCAAAAGTGTTGGATTGAGTCTCCTTTGTGGTTGCCTCACCAGTTTAGCCCCATCCTCCAAGAGAATCCTATGGATGCAAATGGAGTGGCTAATACCTGATATGTCTGCCAATGTCCAAACAAATTCCCTAATTTTATCTCTCAATAGATTCAATGTTTTTCTTCATTTTCAAAAGAGAGATTGTTAGAAATGATAACAGGTAATCTATCACCACTCATCAAGTATGAATATTTAGGATTTGGGGGCAATGGCTTGATTTCTAATGTAGCGGTGATGTATGGATGGAGAAATTGATGCAACAGACATATCTTCACAATGAACAGCAGTATCAGAATAAAAATCATCACAATCAGAGAATAAAGCATCAAATCCATCAGCATACTCAACATCCATGTCATAATCAGAGTGAACATGATCCAAATCAGAATATGAATCCACATCAAAATCAAATCCAAGAAAGGATTGTGTATCAGCAACATGTGTGGAAGTGATCTTAGACATCAAACTCGAACCAATACTCATAATCTCGCTAAGCATAGGACAATCAAATTCTATGGAGTTTATATTTGGTGGTTCAAAATGGGAGATAACAAAAGTAGAATGGTCCTCTGAGGGGTACTTAATGGAATCCATAACATTAAATATCACAACATCATATCCAAATTCCACGGAAAGTGTACCATCATTGACATTTATGATAGTTTCTGCAGTTTTGAGGAAGGGCCTACCTAAGATAATGGGGGCATGAGAACTTACCTGATCATCCTCCATGTTAAGCACATAGAAGTCTGCTAGAAAGATCATGTCTCTTACTCGGAGAAGTACATCCTCAAGGACTCCCGCTGGATATGCCGTAGCTCTATTTTCCAATTGCACCACTACTCGTTTTGGCTTCAAATCACCAACCTGAAAGGAAGAGAATACATAGTGAGGAATCACATTTATTGAAGCTCCTAAATCACAAAGAGCATCAGAGAAGTGCAGCTCCCCTATGGTACATGGGATGGTGAGTTTCCTGGGATCCTTTCACTTTGTTGGCATTGCTAGAGTTGGTGTAATGAGTGTCGAGAAATTCCTTCCATGGTTGATCCTCTCATTTCCCTTGAGCCCCCTTCTATTGGTGAAGAGATCATTTATTAATTTGGCATACCTTGGAATTTTCTTAATGGATTCAAGTAGGGGAATGTTGATCTCCACACGCTTGAATGTGTCCAAAACATCCATTTGCATTGCTTCTTCAGCCATCTTCTTGGTTAGAACAACCCTGTTTGGAAAAGTAAGGGGTTTAGGAGGAACATAATCAATCTTTTTCTTACCTTTATCTTTATCCTTGGAGTGCTTATCAGTTGGTATGGAATGCGGCTTCTCTAGAGTTGAGGTGAATCCCGGTGGAATGGTAGGTAAATATGTATCGTTCATTTGCCTCCCACTTCTCAATGTGATGGAAGAAACATTCCCCTTTTGATTTGGAGTGGTATGGGAAGGTACATTTCTGGAATTCTAACTTACAAGTTCATGGATAGCGGTGGAAATCTGGCTCATTTGAGTATTCAGCTCCCTCAGCTCCAAACCATGACTCTTTAGTTCATTCTATTGATTAAGAACAATTTGCTTCAAAAGGTCATCAGTGTTAGAATCTACCTTCGGTGGGGGATTCCCTTGTTGTTGTCTAGTTGATGTTTGAGCTTCAAATCACCTTTGGGTTTGTTGGAAACCCTGCTGGTAAGGAGGAGGCTGCTGGAAGTTTGGTTCAAAAGGGGGCCTTTGTTGTTTTCCAGAGCCATACCTCATGTCTAACTGATCTTTCCACCCATGGTTGTATGCTGGATCAAACTTCTTTTGGGGATATGTTTTTTGTTGTCGCTGCTGATATGGTCTCCTAGGGAACACTACTTTACAATCTCTTGTTTCTTGGAGTTGTGGGCAACAGCCAGTTGGGTGGCTTGTCTCAGTGCAAATACCACAAGGCCTTGAAAGAGGGGGTAGATATGTCTTTTGTAGGAAATCAATTCTCCTCACCATAGTGGTCAATTATTCTATCTTGGTATCAATCAAATGACTCTCAAGAGAGGAAGGACTTACCTAATGTACTCCCCTGACATGTGGTGTACCTCAATCACCAAAATGTTGGCAGTTTTGGCCCATCTTGTCGATCAACGCACATGCAGCAACTGGTGTCTTTTACACCACTTCTCCACCATCCACAGCATCCTCCATGATCCTTTCCATGGGTTTGAGTCCTTCATAGAAGTACTGAATGAGAAGTTGCTCACTGATTTGGTGATGCGGACAGCTTGCACACTACTTCTTGAATCACTCCCAGTACGTATACATTGACTCCCCTTGTTCTTGCTTGATCCCCGATATCTCATTTCGAATGGAATTGGTCCTTCATGATGGAAAAAATCTCTGTAAGAAAAGATGTTTCAAATCGTTCCAACAAGTTACATCTTCGGGTTGTAAATAATACATCCACTTTTTTTCAGCTCCATCAAGTGAGAATGGGAATGCTCTTAATTTGATTTGATCTTCAGAAAAATTTCTTGGTTTAAGGGTTGAGCAAACCACATTAAATTCTTTCAAATGTGTATTGGTATCCTCACCATAGAGGCCATGAAACATTGGATGTAAGTGAATTAACCCATATTTTAGTTCAAAGTCTGATTCGAGATTTGGGTATGCAATAAAATTTGGTTGATAGTTAATATCAGGTGCAGCCAATTCTCAAATGGTTCTATTAAGTTCATTTCCATTGTTTTCTGCCATTGTTTCTTATATTATGTTTTAATTTGAATTGCTTCCAATTTCAATGTTTCCATAAGAGAGGAATTCACCAACTGGTTGAATATTGAAACTTCTAGTGGATTGAGAATGTCTGTTTCGTGCCCTAAGGCTACGTTCAATCTCATTGTCACGATCTAAGAGATCTTCGGGATTAGTTCATGTCATAGATCAAATAAAAATGAAAAGAAAGAATGTGGACCATAGTAAAATAAAAATTAGATGTTTGAGTTGATGGTCCAAAAAAAAGTAGAAGAAAATAAAAGAAGAAGAAAAATCAGATTGGGTAAAGAAGGAAGAAAGAAGAGAGGAAGAGAATAAAATGTAAAATAAAATAAATACCTCTAATTGGTTGGAATAATAACTTTCCTCCCCGGAAACGGCACCAATTTGATAGAGCGCTGTCGTGGGTTCCCTCATATGATTAATGTGATTTTGGGGTACTTAGGTGCAGCAGAGTGGCTGACCTAGGTCGTCTCTCAAAGGAGGAAGTGAATTTAACAACTTATTAAAGGTACTCTAAAAATAAAATAAAAGAGAATAAAATAAAAACACTACTTTAAATGGTTGGGGTTTTGTATATTTTATTAATCTAGAAGAAGTTTGCTAGTAGAAGATTGTGTATTTTTGTGTTTTTAGTTTTGAAATGAATTTCGATTAGAATGACACAACAAGAAGATGTTTTTTTAGAAATTTATTTTAAAAGGCGTAATTGATCTAACTATAACTCTTCATTCACTTATTAATCATTATCATTTAAATAAATATCCACTTAATTATGATCCCCTAATTTTTTGTCCCTCGAACCCTACGAGAGTTATCTTAACCACAAAGATGAAATTACTTAAACCCTAGGCTAGCTTTGGAACACGCAATCGCGACACCCTGCTTTGATTGTGGTTTTAAGGATAGCTTATGGTCGGTGGTTAATTAGAGCACATATACATTCTGGAAATGAGTATGAATTGTGTTTAGAGATTATATTTGAACTCTACAAATTTATCCCATGTGGTCTTGTATTACCGATTAAGATTACGCTCTCACAATTTACACAAAATCCTGACCTCGCTTGTTTTTGTGTTTATTGTTCAATTGCATGCTTAGTTTCTTGTAATTTAAAGTCACAATTCATGGATCATATTATGTGAATTACAGTATCTCATTGATTAAAAATAATTAAATGAAGAGGGTAGAATATTGATCAACTACTAAAAGACTACTCTTCCATGGGTGGTGTAATCATCGTAGAAGCGTTTTGCATTTGCAAAGGTTTATAATCGGTATAACTCAATAATCATTCTACTCATGAATTCCAGACCAAAGAGGAAGATTAAGAGAAGAAAAAATTTAAACAAAATAGCAGAAAAGAGAATAAATAATATAAGAACAATGAAGTTTATTACACAAACGAAAACATTACAAAATGAAGAAGAGAAGGAGGCTTCGATGATGGGATCATTGCTTCAAGAGATACCCCTCTTAAAATGGCTGGAGAATTTGGGGGAAACAAATTCTACTCTGCCTCCAATCTCCTAATTCACGTCCCAACCCCTCCAAATGAGAAAAACTCCAATTTATTGAGTGGAGGGGAGTCTAGGATTAAAGAGGTTTCAAGTGTGAATGGGAAATCTCGGCCAAATGTTTTAATACAAATTGAACTGCCCATTTGTCATCCAACACACGTGAACCATCTCTCCTTCCAGAAGGATGATTTGTGGGAAAATTAATCCTAGATCTCATCTCAAAATATGGGCTTAATCAAAGACAAGATGAAGATGATATGGCCCAAATATAGAACCCATGTCCATTCTGCCGAGTCCAGCCCACCATTGGATTAATGTCCCATTTACTTCATCCAAATTCCTTTTTAGCTCTAGTTTCATGAATGAAACTTGTATAACGTTAAGTTATGAACACTGTTAAAAAATTTCAAATTACAATGATAAATATAAAAATATTTATTTTCGAAATACTACAGTGATCTATAAAGAGTAAAACTGGAATTTTCACCAAATTTTCAAATGAGTGATCAAATCCCAAATATTTTATAAATAAACATATTTAGCACAATGTGGGGAAATTATATCATCTATTATCAATAAAATATTCAACAAAATAGTTTTTTATCAAGATCCTTGCCCTATAGATCAATTTCTAAACATGTTGATCCGTACAGAAGGAAGTCATCCCAAAAGCTCATTGGGTAAAGGCTCTGGCTAAAATAGATGGTTGAAAAATAAAATAAAGAATTAAAATACTACATGACAGCATAAAATGTTAAATTGGGAATTAAATAATGTTTAAAATTATTTACATTGTGAATCCATTTAATTTCATGTTATGTCAATAAATGTATCACCTTGAATTGAAAACATATTTTTTTACATTACCTGATGAGTAATCTAACAAGTCATGTAACATTTTCACAATGTGTAATCAAGTTAATGAAATATTTCCACTACCCATTAGACATCATGATATCCCATTAGACATAGTGAACAATAGAAACGTATAGGAAAAAGATGAAAATCCATTAGATCCTTGACTTCAACACTATCAGAATCTTCCCTAATTCATGGTTGATAACACAAGCTAAAAATAAAATGGAACCAATAAAAAATATTGTTGTTGGATTTGGTTACCTAGATCTTTATTCTATGTACATTATGATATCTTATATTATTGTTTTTTAATATTAATAAATTGTTTATCACATCATTTTTATTATTCTATGTGACATTGTATGTGATAATGTCCCCTGAATATTTGTCGCAGTAAAGTTCATAGTAGTTCCCCACTATGATGAGAACCTAGAAGTTCTATGGAACTATTTTAGAATACATGTTCTATGGATAGATGATATCATTTGAATGGATAGAAATGATATATACTATTTGGGGTGGATTCTCATTGGAATTTTAGGCACATTCTCTTATTGTACACCTCTGGTAATATCTTGTATGATATTATGAGAACACGACCCGACAATATAGATATTCACATTTATAAGTTTCATTTGATATTCATTCATATGGATGTGTGAGCTGATCCTTTCCCATTATGATTTTGATTAAATGATATTTTGAGTCACATACATTGATTTATTGATTAAAACCATAATTAAAGATGTTGCAGGTGATGCAGGATATATTGGTTGTGTCCAGATTAATATTTCATTAATAATAATCTGAGAAATGTTATATCCATTATATTCATTAACAAAATATAATATCTTGAAACCATTTATGTAAATGATATATCCTATAAAAATACATTTTAATGGTGTTCTATAGTGATTATTTATTTCAATAAAGACATAGAAATTTATATCGAGCACCAAGGTTGATGTCATTGGCATGAAACCTGCTCGATTAGAGATATTATATTAACTGGTAAGAATTTTAATGAGGTGGAATGTTGTTATGACATTTAATTCCTTTTCCATGGGTACAATGGAATGTTCCTAGAAGCTAATCATGGACATTAGACATGATCACCTAATGCCATCGAGAAAGAGGCCCACAGGGCCACACACTAAGTGTAACCAGAATCGGTGTAAAATAATTTATTATTTAACCTATTGAATAAATATTATTACAGATCATGGTTTAATATTTTTTCATGTATTCCTTGTCACATTTATTCCTTCACTAGTAATTTTAGAGAATATACTGTGGGTGGAATAATTAATATATATTTATAATCTATTTTGTGAATATAATATTTATTTATTTATCAGTGAATAATAAAAAGGATATTATTTAGTAAATAAATAGTTATTATTCAAGTCATGATAAATATTAAGGAGTATTTTTGGACCGAGTTTAAGAGTCTAGTGAGAAATGAAAATATTGAATAATATTTTACTGAATAGTAACATCTAGAACTCACATGTTAAGTGCTTTTCAAGAAATAATAGTATTACTATTATTATTTTACATGGGGGTTTCTCTGGGATTAATAAAATAAATAAATTCATGTGTGAAAATTATTTATTATTAACCTAGGGAAATAAATTTTTGGAAATATTAATCTCATATTATCCAATTTCTAGAAAAATTATACAAATTTAGTTTTGAACAACAATGTTTGAAAACTTCTCAAGCCTTGATAATTCTTCCCTCTCCAAGACCTCTCTCAAAAATGAGAGTGATACTCCTCCACCAGATCAAGGAGAACACTTTGGAACATGTTTTATTGTTATTGATGATAGATGAAGCAAGCACAAGTGCCTTCCATCCTAGCACCTGGATACTCCTTCGGTGACATCCAGTGATTCGTGGAGCATGTTTAGATCAATGCAAGAGGAGAAATAACCTTGATCTGTACAACACAAAAAGGTTCATAGTTTATTTGTGTTCTGACACATGAACGAGGAATGAAACAACTTTGAGGTTATTTTATTAAATTAAATTAATTATAAACAACACATGGAAAATAAAAATTTAGTGATCAACCCTTAAAAGGATTCTGCTATGCCAGAATCCTACATGCTGTGTTAATGCAGGCATATTTTTGTTTATAATGATTTAAATTCCTTGGTGATTTACACATCAAAATTTTATTTTTTTCAATTCATGTTCAATAGGAATTTTAAAATGAATGAATATATCAGTTTCTTCACCCACCATTTCTTGCATATCTAATATAAATGATTAACATTATAATTCATATTAAATAGTAGAACTCATCCATAAGTGGAAAGGATTCATTATAAAGGAAACATAAGTACAAGTTGTTTAATCAGAATTAAATGATTTGTAGTTATGTTCTACGTATTAAGAGTAATTCAACAATTACTCAACCTGTGGGAATTAATGAAACACGATTTAGTTAATTCTTACCAGAATCGTTGACTTAGAAAGACCATCACATGGTTACCAGAATACATTCCATGTGTCCCATTGAAAAAGGCATGTAGTCCCATTTGGGTCCAGTCTAGGCCATGTATACCATACACGACTTAGGTGGCCAATGACTATCTATCCAAGAGTCAATATGGCATATAGACCATTGGATATGCCATTTACTCTTACATTTATGAAGTAAGCCACACAGGCTGAGTCCCTAGGCATGTACTGTGGATAGATAGGGAAGGGTGTACATTCTGTGTAGACTAGATCTACATGCAGTGTACTGTTACCAAATTACACAAATATATAAAATTAATATTTCTGTAATGTTATTATTATATAATGTATAATTCATATTAAATGTTCTTACTCTATTTTAATTGAAGTATAACATGTCCCCAAAAAACTCATTTGATTTGTGTAAACATCTGTGTAGTACACATTGTGATAGTCGGCATTAAATCTTGTGTTCCATATTCCACATGATTAAAACAATATATGATTATAATAGATGTGGTAATATTTGGATTGTTATTATTCATGTTACGTCCAAGGTATATTTATGTTAATGGTTAAAATTAAATAAATTTATTTAAATTTTTTATAATTATTGATGATGAGAATCTCAAGAATATTTTGGATAGGATCAATATAATATGATTGATTAATTAAAGAAAATAATTAATCTATTCAAGCTCAATTTTTCTTAAATAGAAATTATTAAATAATTGAATGGTAGTTTTATTAAATTTTTTATCCATTACATGTATGTGGATGACCATGTGCTTGTCTGGACCTTTGTATGTGACTGGATTCATTATAATTTATTATTAAATTAAATTTGTTGTTTACATGCCTTCTCTCATCCTTAATATTTAGGGAATGTGTTCCCATTGTTTCTTTTATATAAAACCCCTTTTACCCCTCAAATGTCTGTGAGTAAAAGAATGTGTAATGGATAGATACCCCAAACTAATGCAGGTTGTTCAAGTTAGGATCTGAGGGAAAACCAATCCAAGGAGGTACAAAGGTGGATTAGTGTAATGCTGTAAACACGAACCTCCATGTGACCAAACATTACATCCACACACTATCAAATAATGAAACGATAAAGTAAAGAGAAGAATGATTTTTACATAATGCTATTCCCTTTACCTAAATCTGGTAAATCAATGTATATATCCTCCAAAAGGTAGAAGTAGAGTGTGATAAATAGGTCCTTGTAAGATACTTCCAATGAATCGATACAATTTATAATAATATAAATGTCCAAGTGTACGATTTAAAATAAAATAGCTTTTAAGGATTTTTTCAAAGAAATCAACATCATGAAATAAATAATCTATAAATCATTGAGTATTAAAAAATTACTTTACTTGAAGACAAATCCAAAATCAAAGAATGTAAATATAATTAATATAAATATACATGAAAGACAACATCCATGAAATAATCTCTCTTGAAACAAACAATAATGCAACTACAAGTTGAGATCTGGCCGAAGGGACAATATGCAGTAGACATTCACAAACCCATCAAGGGTTATGGTTGGATTCAACTAAAATATAGGACTTCCATAGAATATCGCCATACAAGAGGTTAACACTTAGTCGGTTCACACACTAAGGATACATGTCTATCTATATTCATGTACCTGTTGTTCATACATGTTTGACTTTGTCTCAATGATTTTTTTCGATTGGTGTAAGATGATTTCATTACAATGTCATTCTAGTGGTATGTTATTTCTCTATAAGAAGGATATTTATTTCATTGTTAAGAGTTTTCATTGAATCCCACTATAACATATATTCATCATCTTTATTCCATTATATGGGAGTTTATGGGTTTCTATGGGTGGACATCATAGAATAATAAATTATCATCTATGGGGATTCTCATATAATTACTCGAGTGTCTAGATGGAATTTTTTTGTAGGTGGGGATTGTAATGAATGCATGTACCAACACCAAAATTTTGTTTGGGGGGGGGGTTCATCCGGTCCTTCTCTTTGATGTCGAATATCCTATATGTAGTTTAAACTCTAGGTATTTATTATGTAGGATACACAATCATGCCCTTTAGGTATTTTCATGGAAAAATATAATATAATAGAAGTTCATTTGGACAATTTTTTTTGGTTTGATAGAATGGATAAACCTATTTAAATATTTTAGGTGTAATATATTTTTCATATTCTTTTGAAACACTTACCATACTCATTTAAAATTAATTAGGGACTAATAACCACAAAAATAAGTCAATATATTTGAAATAAATGTTTATAGAATATTGTAGTGGGTTATAAAGGGGCGATCAATATTGGTTGGATAGAATAGGAGTTTGGGGTCGGGAATACAATATTTTATGGGGATTATAAAAAAAGATAAAGTTATAGGAAACTACACCAACTTGACATACAATGTGAGTCCATAGGAAGGTTTCAAATTGAGATCTAATATTTCCCCCCTCAGATTTAGTGTTATCTAGAAAAGAATCACTTGAAAAAAAATATTTCTTTCCTATAAATATTCATATTTACTAAAGAATAATATTTCTCAGGATTATCCCTAGTCAATCAAATAAAATCCATAGTAAAACAAAATTTGTAAAAATGGTATATTATTGGGAAATAATCATACCATGATTTAAATAATATAAATATTTAATGGAAATTTAACATTAAACATTCATATGGAAGTGAATGATTCAATATAAAGTTTACATAAAAAAATTAATAATTGATGTGATTTTACCAATAGCTCATCAGGAATATAGGTTTTGTAATAAAATTATGTCATTTTGAAAAAAAGGAAACAAAAGTAAAATACTAAAATAATCTTTCATAATTTTTTTATTTGTAAAACCATTTAAATCATATAAATTAGATAAATATCCTAAAATTGTTCAGGCGGTGGGGAAGTATGTTATAACTATAAATCATAAATACATTCCTGTTAAATTATTGTAAAGAATGTTGAAAACATTAATTCTAGAAAACATTATAATGAATCATTTAAAAAAAATTTAAAAACATTAAGGATTACCTAATATTTCCTTAAACAAAAATTTGAGTTAATACAATTACTTTTTTAAAGAGTTATGAAAAAAATGGTCATTGGTGAAAAATAAACCCAATTAAAACAGAAAAATATAAGTTTTTTATTATAAACATTTATTTTCATGATTAAATTAAAAAATTGAGGAATAGTAGGAATAAAATATGAATCTCCCTAAATACATAGTGGATAATTAAATTGATGTATTTTATGAAGAATAGGTTGTAACCCCCCGACCCTAGATTCCAAGAGTTGGTGAATTATTTTAATACATTAGCATGATTACAAGGATTCATGTCCTAATATACCTATTAGTTTACCAGTCTTGGAAAATAGATTACAAACTTGAACGTTAAATTACATATTCTAACACACAACACAAAACAATCCAATGAGAATTCCATTTTTAACTTAGATTAACCCTTCATCTCAATAATAAAAATCATCTTGGGATCCAGGGAAATTATAACATAAGAAAGGCTCGAGCTTATAGATTTTGTAAGGGTAATTAATATCGTGGAAGCTATAAACCTTTGAGGCAAGTTGTGTAAATGAAACAATAGCCTATTAAACATAAACTTGAACATAATATAGCAAAAATAAAGCAAACATTAACATATAAACTTGAACATGGATATTCTAGTAGTCAAATAATAACATTTAATAACTAATTCTACAATGAAGGAATTTATAGTACCAGACATTAATTTCAATGTGATGTTCTTGTGCCAGGACCTAGGGGTAACTGTATGCGGACCCCAACCCGGAGAGCCTCTGTAACCAGACTCCAACCCGGAGAGCCTCTGTAACCGGACTCCAAACCAGAGGGTCTGCTATAACCAGACCCTAACCCGGAGGGCTTACTTTTTCCATTCCCCAACCCGAAACATACTAGTCCAATTCATTCAAATTAATAAAAGGTTGAAATATAACATAAAAATTCGTTTTAAAACAATCATACGAAATGACAATACTTTAACAATAAGCCATAAATGGCCTAAAAATAATTTATCCATAGTCAAACATATCACCAAAACATAAATACAATATGAGATATTTTTATCCTAACAAATCATATTCAAACAAGTGCAAAATTTATCAAAGGATATTGACATAGATGAAATCAAAACTATTTGAGAGAAATATCTCATTATATTTTAAAATAATTTAAGAGTCACATAATTATAAAGAAAAGATTTATTTTAAAATTTAATTATAATATTTTAAAGGATGATTCAACGATTTTATAATGGAAGAAATAGCCACACCCGCCGTATAATTTAAAAAGACATTCTAACATTAATTTTGTCGAAAATGTCATAGAGTACCTTGTTTGGAAAATGATGAAAATATTCCTTTACAAATATCTTATAAAAATCAATAAATAGTATATATGACTTTATCCCACAGTCTAGTAAATAGTAAATTTTTTTGAAATACATTTTTTAGAAAAAATGAATGTGGATGATATAGAGGTCCCAGTAGATACTTACGTATAAACAAACTCAGATAATGAAGAGATTGTAGAGTTAACCCAGATTTCGTTGTAATCAATCTAGTCATATGAATAAAATTTAATAACCAAAAAATTAATAACAAAATACCATGAATATAAATAGAATCATGATAATATATATCAAATTGAAGTACCCAATACACCACATTCAATAAATAAGTTGTGAATAATGGAAATCTGACGGAATTAAAAGTGAGGTAAGAAACCCCTTACCTCAACTCCGACTTGTTTTCTATGTTCCTTATTCTTCTTGAATAATAAAATTATGTTAATTTATACTTGATTAAGAAATTTTTTAATGTTCATTATCACTTTTATATCACATATTACCATGAAATAACAATTAGTTAATTATTGGAGTTCATATTGGATATTTTATCTATGTTTGGAACATGAGTCCAAAATGAACTTCTTATTATTACAATTTTAACATGTGATTAAAAGTCGATTATCTCTAGAATGATATAAATGATTTAGATATGATATATATATGATATATCCAGTATATATATGTATTTATAACTATACATAACATTAGGTGATAAGAAATGAAATGCACTGTTCATGGAGACGGTAAGTTGTACATACACATGTATGCTGCTTTCGTTTCCATTTTATATTTTAATGGAATTAAAAAAATGATAAATATGTATATTATAATTTCAGAGTAATATTATATATAATATTATTATCCCCATACTTGATACATCCAATACAATTCACTAACGTGTCATATCACTTTGAGGGGGCGCTAGTCCGCACTTCCTCAAATGAAATTATTATATTTTACCCATAATAGGAACCATAATGGTATGATATAAATGGAAAATACAGAAGGAAAAAAGAAAAAATAAACATAATATATATCATATTTAAAGACAGTTCCATCTTAAGGCCACCATGAGATGCTGTTGGAGATAATCAAACAATCATCGTTTCAGGAGGCGTTAGTTTGCCAACCACGGATAAAATATGTTCTTCACCCATTAGATGGAGGTGTGTGTGTATATGTTTAGATTGAATACATTCATAAAAACATCCTAGTATATTTATGATTATTTTTATGTTATAAAAGATTGGTATAAAAAGTGTCTATGGGGATGGGGATGTAAAAAAAAAGAATTTAAGAGAAATTGGTACCTTAAATTTGGGTAACTTCCTTTGATTTGAACCAAATGGACTTCTTGAAGTGACTTCTGCCTAAGGCAAGGCTTCTAGATGTAATAGAGGGATCTCGAGAGCTAATTTGGGAAGGGGTTGGATGAGGAAAGTGACTTGAGATGTGTGTGGAATGGGATAGAAGTGGGGTCTTTTTATAAGGGGGGGGGGAGGGGCTCTTTTGGAAAGTGTGAAAATATTATTTTATTATATAGTGATATTCGGTTTCTGCATGTCCAAAATTAATTAATGTAAAATATATGATGACTCATAGTCTAAATAAAATCATTTAATAATAATTGGACTGGTTTTGTATGTTTTTTTAATTTTAATAATCTTATTTATTTAAATCATTTAGCAATGAGGTAAATACTACATCATTATTGTGTCATTAATAATTTAATTTATTAAATTTCTAAAAAATATAAAAAAATATCCTAACATATGAAATATTTTATTATTTACAACTATTATTTATATCCAAAAATATGACTTACATAACCCCATGTAAAAATTGATTTATTAAAATATATTCGTCTATGTCATTTTTTCCTTTACTTTATGTTAATTAATATAAACTGTCATTATAACTCATAAGTGGATCCATGGGGTCCCAAAAATAAACCCAAGGATGACCATGGTCAGCCATTACTCATTCAATAAGTTTAGGACAATTATTAATGTAATTTTGTATTATTATAATATTCTTTTTACCTTTAATTAACTTATTTTCCTTTAACTGTGGTAAATAATAGTCCAATGGTATTGTTCACCAAATATTGTTTTCATCTTATTGAACCAATATATTACATACTCATAACAACCATGTATCACGGATTTTCAAAATTTAATTCACATAAGTAGTAAAATTTTATTTAAATGAAAAAGTCAGATTTTTGTCTACTACTAAGTAGTTTCACTATTTGTCAAAAATTGTATTTTTTCATAAAAATAGAAAAAATTCAGAATAAGCTATATTTGATATTAAGAATTCTAAAATGATGCATATTTTACCAAATTATGAACAATGAATTTGTATAAATTAAATAAAAATCAATTTCCATAGTCAAAATGAGTATCGTGTTTTTTTAGAAACAATAACTATTAAATGATTGACACTTGATTATCTATAATTTCAAAGTGAAATTAATTCGAATGACAAACAGTGAATTAAAGGGTAAAAATATAATCTAATTACACTTCGACACCATTTTAATATATAATCTATCCTTACAAATAAATTATATTAAAAGGATTTTGGAATTACAATACAGTATTTCTCATTATTAATAAAAACATGAATATTATTTAAAAAATACCAAAAAATCATCCAAAGTAAATTTTGATGTCCCGATTCTAAAGACGAATTTTATTTTGTCATATTTAATATTTTATAGGGTCAAATATTGTATTTAAAATGTTATTTCAATTAAAATGTGGTAAAATTGAATTATTTTTAAAAAATACATTTTTTTATCTGAAAAAATGAATTTATTTTTATAATATTTTTAAGAAACACCTAATACATAAGTTAAAATAATATCATGTATATAAAATTCAAAAAATAGTTAATACTAATAATAACTACTTTCAAACATGTAGTTTGATAAGTCGTGGTGCGCTCGAACTCGGTGTTGTGTGTGGCACAAGCTATTGAATTTAATGAAAATAACATACTATGAAATCTTGTTGTGTTACATTCTAACCACCTTCAATAAATTTCATCATCAAAATTTTAAATTTTTCATTGAAAATAAATTGTTAAAAATAGAAAAAGATTTTTGTTGAAAACCCACATAAAAAATTGGGTTAATACAATTTAGTCTTAAGAAGATGGAAACATAGATGAAAAAGTCACCACCAATTTATGATCTCAATTAGGAGAAAATTAGAGAAAATTAGAGACACATAATGGGATAAAAAAATGTAAATATTTATAAGGAGATATTGAGGTCATCAAATAATAAACTAGTGTAATATTCAGGGCCTCAAATCCATCAATATATGATGATTTAAAATATCCTCAGTTCAAAAAAACATAAAGCATTAGGATAACACATTTTAGGTTTTAAGAACCCTTCCCTAATGTTTAATAATTATTTTTTTCATAGAATTAGAAAAAAAATATACTTAACAAGTAGAGATTCATCATTCATCTAATTCTTACCACGAACTCATCTTTCACTCCAAATGATGAGTATTAAAGATCAATTGGTAACACTTGAAGAGTTAGAATCAACTTATAGAATATCACATAATCCAAAATGGATGAAATATATATTTCCCTTTTCTTTAGTGATTAACTAAAACCAAAATGGTTATTAAAATATCTGATGATCCCAAAAGGACAATACTTTAGAGAAATAAATACTAATCTTATTTCTAAAATTAAACCAACAATACCCCATGTTCAATAAATACCATTCAATAAAATATTCTTCATAAATTTTTTAAATATAATACAAACTATTATTGATACCCAAAACTCAGAAGAATTTTCTTACATAGTCTTCCATGTTAAATTGTATCTCCAAATAATATCGACTACTCTAAAAGTCACAAAATTAAAAGTAAATAACCTATCCACATATCATCTATTATAGGTTAATCATTTCAATAAATAACACAAATCGGTATAAATACACAATTAAAACATAGGTAAAAACACTATTACTCTTCAAATGAAATCCAATAGTATTCTATTTTCCTTAGGCATATAGTATTCCCAATAGAGGGAACATCTTCCAAAATATCATTTATCACATAATCACCAAATCGTTTTCCAATAATAATGATATCCACTTGATAAGACATATGATCCCAAATCAACTTATTATTTTTCAATAAAATAATTTTACTAAAAAACTTTAGTCACACTAACCGGGGAATTTATGTAGTTCAGTGGTAGGTGATAAATCAAAATCACACAATGGTTGGGGGTTCGATTCTTATAGCTTCATCTGACATGAAGGGTTGTCACACGGTCTGCGTGTTGTCCTTTTTCAAAAACAATATTGTTTTATAATGATCCCAAAACTACGATAGATTCCTCAAAGTAACAATAACATAATTTCATAACAAATGTTATCTCATACCTCACACTTTCTTCCCAAAGTTCAATAACATTTAATTTCCTAAAAATCATTGATAATATAAAACCAAATGGTTATTTATAACTATATCCATAGGGGAAAATATAATGCTTCATCAAATATCATTTTCACATGACAAACAACAGGGTTACAAATACAAGAGAAAAGTATTCCAAAGTAATCCCATCAACAAAGAGAACTAATATTTTTTAATCATTTCTCTATCCTTTAATTTCCACATAGCTTCTTCCGTGACCAAGAGGATATCCTATAGAATAGGGAATTCACTCGGGTAATGGTCAGGTCGCCTACATTTATGACAAATTATTGTAAATGGTTTCTTGGGACCATTTTTATTTTATTCCATAATACTCTTCTTTTTTCCTCCGAAATTATTTACGTTATGTCCTCCTTTCTCACACATAAATATTTTCCTTATTCCATTAAGACACCTTACTTGGTGTCTCCTTCAACATTTTTGGCATGATGGAAAATGAGCTTCTTTCTCCACGGTTTTCACTATTAGAGCTCTTATCATTTACCACTTTTTTCTTATTTGTTTATCCCAAGAGTTGGTTAATATATATGTTGTTGATCATATTGATGGAAAACTATCCATCCTGAACACGATATCTTTTACTCATATCAACATTCCATTTCATTTCTCATTTCCACCATTTTTCCCACCTTGTACATCATTATCAATGTTACTATCAATTCCTTGGATTCCATCCATTAACTAACATAAGAAAGAATAGTGTGAGTCATAAAACCATTTAGATAATATCATAACACCGTATTTTTAATCTGAAACACCATAGGATTAACCAATGTTATTTATTCTCATATAATATTAAAATCCTTCAAATAAGTTGGTAATTAAAATGTGAATTATCCAAAGCATATCCCCCGGGAGTGTCGTAACCAATATTGTAGCAAGTCCCGTTGTCGTGTACCGAGATACCCCGGGTCAAGCTCGAAACTCTTGGTCGATGTTTTCTATCCTAGGTACATTTGTGACAGAGCAACCTCAACCTGCTTATATCTATACATGGATGTATTTCTTGGAAAATACACCAAATCATTACATTAATAGTATTCTAGAAAGTTCTTCAATACTAATATTCAAAGTCTATCTTAGGGTAATGTGCTCTAATCATAGTTTATATAAATCTAGATTCCAGGGTTTGTACTAAACATATTATAATAACAACTATAATGCCCTGACCAAAGATTCCTAGAGTCTGTGCATTATTTTAATACATTGGCCTGATAATATGGAATAAAGTCCCAAATGACAGATCAGTTTAACAGTCATGGAAAATATATTACATACATGAATATTACATTACACATTCTATCATACAACAAAAAAGTCCTTTGATAATGCAATTGTTCCCTTAGAATAACCATGCATCTCAAACCTAAAACACTTCTTCGGATCCTGGGAAAATAAAATAGAAGAAAGGGGTGAGCTCAGATGCTTTGTAAGGGTAAATAATTTAGCAGACGCTATAACATTTTGAGGAAAGATGTGTAAATAAATCAATAGCCTTTTATAAATAAACATGAACACAATATTACAAAAATAAATCAATCATTACCATATAAACATGCACATGGATATTATACAAGTTGAATATTCACATATAATAACTAATTTTATAATGAGGCATGTATTGTACCAGACTTCAATTTTTGTGTCATGGACTCATGCTAAGACCTAGGGTCTAACTATAACCGGACCCCAACCCAGAGATCCTACGTAATAGGACTCCAACCCAGAAAGCCTCTTTAACCAGGGTCCAACCCGGAGAGCCTCTTTAACTAGATTCCAACCCTGAGGGTTTGCTGTAATCGAACCCCAACTAGAAGGGCTTAATTTTACCGGTCCCCAACCCAAAACATACTAGTCTAATACATTCATCTTTATAAATGGTTGAAATAAAACATAAACATTCGTATAAAAACTAGCATAGGAAATTTCAATACTTTAACCGTAAACCATGATTGGCCTAAAAATAACTCATTCATAGTCAATCATATCAAAAAAAATTAAATAAAATATTGGATATTTTTATCATAATTAATTAACTTCATACACGTGTAAAATTGATCAAATGATGTTGACATAGATGAAATCAAAAGTATTTGAGAGAAATATCATTTTCTATTTTTAATTCATTTAAGAGTCACATAATTATAATGAATAGATTTATATTGAAAATATACTTATATGCTTGTGAGATAAGACTAAATGATGTTATAATGGTGTAAAATAGCCACAACAACCGTATAAGATAAAAAAACAATATTACCTTAATTTTATTTGAAAAGGTCATAAAGTACCTTGATTCGAAAACAATGAAAAGATTCATTTATAAATATCTTATAAAAAGTCAAAAAATTGTATAAATTACATTATCCCATACTCTAGTAAATATTAAATTTGTTTTGATTTTTTTTAGAAAACATGGATGTGGATGATAAAGAGGTCCCAGTGGACACTTACGTATAAAAAACCTTAGTTAATGAAGAGATTGTAGAATTAACCCTTAATTCGTTGGGATCAATCGATTCATATGAAATTTTTTTAATAACAACCAAAAGGGTAATATAATACCATTAATAAAAAATGAATCATGATAATATATATCAAATGGAAGTACACAGTACACAACATTTAATAAAATGTTTTGAATGATGGAAATCTCATGAAATTAAAAGTGAGATAAGAAACCCCTAATCTCAAGTCCTACATGTCTTGTGTGTTCCTTGTTCATCCTAAATGATAAATATAAGTTAACTTTTAATTGATTAGGAATATTTATAAAATTTATTATTCCTTTTATATCAGTTATTACCTAGATATAATAAATTAGTTAATTATTTGAGTTCATATTGGATATTTTACCGATGTTTGGAACTTGATTCAAAAATGAACTTGTTAGAAATAGAATTTTACAATGTGGTGAAAAGTCCATTATATCCATAATTATAATAATTATTTAGATATAATATAGATATTGTATATCTAGTATATATATTTATTTATACTATTACATGACATTTGGAGATAAGAAATGAAATGCACTTTTCATGGATACAGTAAGTCGTACGTACATATGAACACTACTTTCATTTCTATTTTGTATTTTAATGGAATTAAAACATAATGATACATTGTTATATTATAATTACTGTATAATTTCATATATAATTTCATTAAATCCATACTTTATATGTCCCACAGAAGTCATTAACGAGTCATATCACTTTGAGGGGGCGGTAGTCTGCACTTCCCCAAATGAAATTATTGCATTTTACCCATAATGGAAACCAAAAAGGTATGAAATATATGGTAATTAAAGAAGAAAAAACAAAAAATACACATAATACATATCATAGATAAATACCGTTCCATATTAATGGCCACCATGAGAGGCGATTGGAGATAATCAAACAATCATCGTTTTGTGAGGTATTAGTTTTCCAACCACAGAAATAGTATGTTCTTCACCCATTAGATGGAGGTGTGTGTAAGTGTAGTTAGAATAATAATCATTAAAACACCCTATAATATTTAGTATACTTGTTTTGTTATAATTTAAAGGAATAAAAATAGTTTAGGGGGTATTAGAAGTAAATTAAAATAAAATAAAACAAAATAATTTAAGAGAAACCGTTACATTTAATTTGGGTAACTTACTTTGGATTGAACCAAAAGGACTTCTTGATGTGACTTCTACCTAAGATAAGGCTTCTTGGTTTAATATAGGGATCATGAGATATTATTTGTTCTGGGGTTGGAGGATCCATGGGGATTCAGAGGTGTGAATAATGGGTTAGAAGTGGTGTCCATTTATAAGGGGGAGGATGGGCTCTTTAGGAAAGTGTAGAAATATTATTTTATTATATTGAGATATTCTGTTTCTAAAAGTCTAAGAAAAATTAAAGGTAAAGATAATATGACTCTTGTTCGAAATAAAATCATACCATAACAATTGGATAGGTTTGGTATATTTTCTTAATATTAATAATCTTATTTATTTAAATCATTTATTAATGAGGTAAATACAACATCCTTATTATGTCATAAATAATCTAATTTATTTGATGTCTAAATAATAAAAAAAATAACATAACATATGAATTTTTTTTATATTTAAAATGAATATTTATAGTAAAAGTATGGATTATATAACCCCATGTAAAAATTGATTTATTAAAAGATATTTCTTCATGTCATTTTTGACTTTACTTTAAGTTAATTAAAATGATGTGTCATTATCATTCATATGTTACTCCATGGGGTCCCTAAAATCATCCCAAGAATTTCCATGGTTGTCCATGTCTCATCCAATAAGGTTAGGACAAGTGTTAAGGTAATTCTATCTTATTATAATATTCTTTGTTCCTTAAATTTCCCTATTTACCTTTAACCGCCGTAATTAAATGTCAAAAGTTACTATTCCGTAAAAATTATTTTCATCTTATTGATCCACATTTTACTTACTAATAAAAACCGAATATCTCATATTTTTAAAATTTAATTCACAAAAGTGGTAAATTTTAATTTAAATGAAAAAGTCTGATTTTTAACTACTACATAGTGGTTTCACTATTCATAAAAAATTGATGTTTTCCAGAAAACACCAAAAGATCAGCATAAGTAATATTTGATATTAAGAATTCAAAAATTATCTCTATTTTACCAAATTCAAAACATATATGTTGGATTAATTTATTTGAAATTAATTCCCGTTGTAAAAAAACTAGCTTGATTTTATGAAATAATAAATATCAAAATATTAACAATTATTTATGTGCAATTTAAAGGTGAAATTAATTACAATAACCGAAATTGGATTATAGGGTAAAAATATATTCTAATTACACTACCAAACCAATTTAAAATATAATTTATCCTTAAAAATAAATTATATTTAAAGGGAGTTTTGAATTAAAATACAGAATTTCTCACTATTCATAAAAAATTAAATATTTGTTGGAAAACACCAAAATATCATCCAAAGTAAATTTCAATGTCCTGATTCTGAATAAAAATTTTATTTTTTCAAATTGAATATGTAAAAAGGTAAAATATTTGATTTAAAATGTGTTCGCCATTAAAATGTGGTAAATTTTTTTTTTTTGGAAAAATACATTTTTTATATGAAAAATTTAATTTTCACTTATAATAAGTATAATAAAAACATAATAAATAAGTTAAAATAATATGGTGTATACAAAATTCAAAATCTAGTTTATACTATTCATAACCGCTTTTGAGCATCTGGTTTTGTAAGTTGTGGTGCACTCGAACTTGGTGTTGCGTGTAGCGCAAGCTTTTAAATTGAATGAAAATAACATACTATGAATTCATGGGGTGTTACATAGGTTATATTATTCCTTCAATGAAAATATGATAAATCTCAAAAAACAAGATTGTAAAATTAATTCATACTTCTTTTGTAACATTTAAATTGAAAACCCTTTAAATAATTAAAATGAATTAAATGATTAATCATATTGATTCCATTTTTACTCATATTAAATACATCAAACGAATATTATATATACCACATAATAGTAAATAGGTGACAAATAAAAAAATGCCTCAATGGAGTGTAAATTGAGATCAATTACATTACCTCACAATATCCTTTAGTTGAACGTGATTTAACCTATATTATAAATGTTTTAAATGTGTTATTATTTTTTAACTCAATGAAATTCATATTTATTATATCATATATTATCCTCTTATAACATTTTGTCACTTGTCCATTAATAATATTTCATTATTTCCATTGTTTTGGGTGTTAAACACATTGTTTTCTCATATATGTTTTTATAATGGAATTCGTGATTGTTGTGTATAGATTATAGTTCTATAATATAGATATTTATATTAATATTATAAATATCATATTTACTCATTATATAATTTTTATAAATATTACATAAATTTGTACATGTAAAATAAATCGCCTCACTTCATGGAGAAGGTAGGCCATACATACACACACAACAACAATATCCTTTTCTTAATGGGTGAATGGGTAAATAATTGGATGATATATTTATTTTAAATATTCAATATAATGTCATAATTATGATATATATTAATAATTTCCATTATTATGTCTATCTTTGTGAGTTAGTGATGGAAAACAAATTACATTGGTTTATGAGGCAGTGGTTCATATTATGCACGAGTGATGGTTTTGATTCCAATTTTATCTAGACAGAGATTTTAAAATACATACCAACCAAATAATAAAGTATAATTATATATTTTATTATTTTATTATTATATATAATTTTTAATACATAATTTTAGGTGGTAAAGGGAAGATGTAAAATAGAAAGAGATTGGTGAAGACAATTAACTACTCTGAGAAGAACCCCTTTTTGATCCCTTATTAAGTAACATAGGGTTATACTATTTGAATAATAAGAACCTATAGAATTTGAATAAGAATTTTTTTAAGTGATTTGGGTATTGTTTTTTCTATCTAAATGGCTTCATATGTGTGATGAAATAAGTTGACCAGGGGCCCCCTTATAATATAGATGGGTGGAACACTTATAACTTTTCAATGTTTTTCAACAATTTCATGTATAAAATATGTCTATGAAATGGATCATATAAGAAGATGGAAATTATTAGGTTGAAAATAAACCAAGCAATGGAGATTCAGAATGTTTTTTTGGCCAACATGACCCTTAACGTTGTATTTTAACTCCCAGTAAACTTGCTTATACCTTAACAGTGGTAATTAGTTTTAAAATATTTACTGTTAATTATGAAATTAAAGGAATTTCAAATTATAACCTAATTTTATTTATTCTGATTAAAAATATTTAATCCATTTTATAAAATTAAATTCAGATACTTTGTTGTATTTGATTTAAAAATAATCCATTAAAATGTGTGCAAAAATATTTTATCAAGAAATGTATTTTTCAAGAATAATATGATTTTATATCTTATATATGATTAATAATAATAATTATATGTATTTAAATTAAAATATTTTTATATATAATCTATAAATTTCATTTAAATCCTTTATCATAATATTAAATAATAATTAATTAAAATGGGAAGACATTTAGCCTTTTCTAAAAATCAGTTTTTTAGAGAAAAAAGATCCCTCTTGCCTCCAAATGATCCTATCCTTATTTCAATAAAATTAATAGTCAATAAATTGTAATATCCACATATGATAATAAATAATTATAAATTAATATATAATTATTGAAATACGATATGTTTATTTGTTCAACAAAATATTATTTCTATGGAGTGAAATAAAAAAATCATTATATCACTAATTTGACCAAGTAAGTTCGAAATTTATATTCATCCAATCAAATTAAAATATTGGTGTTAGGAAATATATAAATGTGTATTGAATTATAATTTATTATAATATAATGATCGCTTATTATAATTGAGTCTTATTTGTCACATTCTTCCCTCCTATGAAAATCACATCCATGATTTTTTTGTATAATATCTCCTAAACAAATGAGGGTGGTTATACTTCATTACATCGTTTGGATCCCACATTCCTACCTCCATTTTATGATTTCTCCATAGTAGTTTTACCAGATTATTCATAGAAAATATTTAATTCTTTTTCTATAGTTTCATGAATATGGATTGTATTCTCATAGTAAGATATATTACATTCCAATGATATTTTTGAAATCTGAGAACATTCATTGGGTATATCATGTAGTTCCCTAATAATGATATATGTAATACTTCATGTATTTTATAGTGGATCAATGTAATTTCTAAATATTAATCCATGAATTCAATTTATTCAATAATTTCAACGTTTCTGAAGTATGCGGGGAACAGTTCTCCCTAATTAATAATCCTTATGATAGCCTTCCTTGGAGATAATTTCTAGAAAACATAATCTCCCACATAAAATTCCAAATATTTCCTCCAGTTATCATCATAACTCGTGTTCCTTATTTGAGAAAAAATAATATGATTATTAACATTATTTACATTTTTCATTGTCTCCTCAATAATTTTTGGGGATACAATTTTCCTTTCACCAACATCATCACATAATGTTGAAGAATGAAATCTGTTTCTATATAATGATTTATAAAATTCCATATTAATTTTTTAATGAAAATTATTTTTATAGTAAAACTCTATCAATGTTAAATATTGATCCCATATACATTTAAATTAATATGATAATGACTTAAAAATTTCATCCAATGTATTAATAGTCCTTTTAGATTGTACACCCGTTATTAGATGGTTGGCGGTGCTCAAATGATGTTCAGTATCAAGAGAATTCTGAAGATACTTCTAGAATTATGGGGTAAAACAAGGACGAAAATCAGACAAAATTGAAATAGGTCCCCCATTATGTCTTAAACATTCATCAATATAGACCTTAATGAAGTCCAGAAGTGGGTAATCTTTTATTATTTCCTTGAAAAGTGCTGATTGGGTTAGGACATCGACAATAAACCATATTTCATCACTCATTTGAGGAGCCTTTGGTAGTCCCATGATATATTCCATTATAATATCATCATATTTTCACATAGAAATTGGTATAGGTTGCATTAATATTCTAGGATTCTATGTATAAGACATCACTTATTGACAATGGAAACTTCATGACACATAATCAGCAATTTCCCGCTTCATGTGATGCCACAATTAAACTTTCCTAAAATACCTATACAATTTTGTGCAACCAGGATATATAAATAAATTAAATCTATGAGTATCATCAAACAATTAATTTTTTAGTTGAGAGATATAGGGAACACATAGTATATTTCCTAATTTTGTCATTACCTCTTCACAAATGATGTACTAAAACATCCCATCATTCATAACATTGATTTTATTTTGAAAATTCTCATCTACATATTAGTAACATTATATAATTTCCAACATAGATAGTTTAGTAGTCATTTTAAAATTTAATGATGTCCCTCCTTCTATTTTTATTATCATATCCATATTTACTAGATCAATGAACATAATAACTTTTTTAAATCCACATTTGATCTAAAACTGCACAATATTTAATCTCAAGGGATCCACTGTATTTTTTTCCTTCCTTGTGTGGTAGTCTATTGAACAAACATAATCCTTGAGTAATTTGATCAATATAATTTTCCTCAAATTTATATATTATATGAAAATATTTATATTATGATATTCTAGTATGTGTACATTTAAAATACTTAAAAAAAATATAATTTCTCTATACCATCAAAGAAAATATTTCGGATACCGACTTAAGATCTTGAGTTAGATAGTTCATCTCAAGAGTATTTAACTTCCTTTATTCACATGAAATGACATTATCATTATCCATTTGGACATAACCAAGTACCTTCTTTGATGAATCAATATATATTAAAAATCCAACATTTCATTATGGTAGATTCAACATTAAATAATTGAAAAATCCCTTCTTCAATTTTTTAAATCGTTATTCACATTATGTTTTCCAAATAAATATAAACCCGTTATGTGTATGCATGGTTAATGGGTTATCCAATCAAGATTTTTTTGAATAGACTGATCATAGTAACCTTCAAATCCCAAGAAACTACATACCTTATTTATATTCATTATTGTAGTCCATTATTTGACTACCATATTCTTCACAGGCTCAACTGATGTTCCTTCCCTAGAGATAATATTTCTTTAAAAATAGAATTTCGGAACTTAGAATTCACACTTTCTAAATTATACATATAATTAATTTCCACTAGGAGTCATAATAATGATCTATAAGGTATTTTCAAAGTCCTCATAGATATTATAATACACTAAGATATAATAAATGAATACCGTAATGAAATTATCAAGATATTATGTGAATACTCTATTCATTAGATCCATAAAAATAAATTACATGTTATTCAATCAAAATGAAATTATTGTACACTCATAATGTCCATACCTAATTTAAAATGCCTTATTTGGAATATCATCCTCATTTACTTGTAATTAATGATACCAAGAGTGTAGGTCTGTATATGAAAATTTTTGATCTCTATGAATTTGATCAAATAATTCATCAATATGAATCTGCAGATACATTTTATTTAGAAAAATATAATTGATTTCATTATAATCATTACATAGCTTCATGGTTACATATATTTTTCTTAACAAAAAGTACAGGGGAACCCAAGGTGAAACACTAAGGAAAATCAATCCCATATCATAATACTCTAATATTTGTTTCTTTAACTGCACTAATTACATAGTGTAAATTCTATAAAGAGTCTTTGATACTGTTATTTCAACTGTTATTAAATCATTAGAAATCTAGACTTCACACTCTAGTGGATATTCAAGTAATTCCTTGAAAATTACACAATTTGTTATTATAAAATAGTTACGTAATCAAATATAAGCTTACCTTTTTATATCCATATTTTTTTATATTATTTCCCAAGATTCTCATTCAAAATTTATACAAGGTGTGGAACTAGAAATGACTAAAATGATGAAGTATCCACTCAAAGACAAGTAATTCAACATATTCCTCATGAATCATAATTTTAAATATTTTAAAATCTAGTCCATACTAAGGATCATATAATTTCAACCATAGGTATAATACTAATTTTTTTAAAATAGTGAATAATTAGGTTTTATAATCATAACTACTTGACACATATTTATTGTTGTGACATTTACACTATGAGTTTTGACTATTAACTACCTTATCATGGTTTTAGAGAAATATGTAAATTTCTAATAAAATATAAAAGATATGTAATAGTGAGATGATACAAAATAAGAAAAATACTTATCTAAATTTGAGTATATTATTGAACTACATTACATCACATCATTGTAAAATTCAACATCACTTGTTGTGATTGCATAAGCGTGACAATCTCTACTTGGCCTCATGTATTATAGATTTCCTTGATTCTTGGGGAATTGGTTTGCTTAATTCCCCATTTCCTTGTAGTTTAATCACTATATAATAGTGGTATTTTAATTTTACTTACATTCATGTCCTATATAACCTCTTTAGTTCCACTTTTAATACACTTCCATGCCCTTCGGGGATTTTCATGGATGTTACTTTCCACAATTTTTAAATGATGAAAATTTCTTCGTTTTCTTCTACTACATCAACCTTTTACCTTTTTATTAGTTTTCAGGAAACACATTATTTAATTTATTCAACTTTAATATATAAAATCTTGAAAATTAATTATTTATTTTTGTTATTAATAAAACTATTTCATTATATGATGAAAAAGACTGTGAAACTAATTCCCTTTCAGAGAATTTGATTAATTCATTAAAATAAATGGAAAATATTTCATTATGTATGAAAAATGTAATTTTTTGCATTCTAGGACAGTATTGCAATTGTATCCTCATAAGTTTCTCCAATTTATTCATCATTTTTCATTATGCTAAAGATATTTCTCTTCATTTTAGTTCGTTTCCTTCGAGGGAAAAATTTGATGAAGAGTTTTTCTTTAATATAACCATATTCCATGGGATCAATTTTATCATACTTCCTAGTATTCTAGATCAATGACCACCATTGATCAGAATTTCCATTAACACAATACATTTCAAATATAATCTTTTCCTTTCTATTGTATTGTAATACTAGAAATATATTTTCATGGTATAAAATCAATTTCTTATTTTTCACTAGATTATTAGTCCCCCTAACTAAAAGGGGATTTTATTGCTAGAAGTGATATAATATAGGATAATAAAACTATGGAACAACATGTTTCAATATTTTTGAATGCTTATTCATCATAACCTGATTAAATTACCATAATTTAGCCAGGATATTCTTAGTTTTGGTACCAGTTACATTGCCTTACTCAATAGGAAAATCTATACATTTGTTATAAGTATTGATACCCAATATTCTTTTAGGAAATATTTAATAAAATGGAATATAATATATTATTTTATTAAATTATTAATAATAAATAATAATTTATAATTATAAATTTATTGTAACACTTAACATTAACTTAAATTTTTCCCATTTATAATCTCATATCATTTGTTTCGATTGGAATGATACGACCAGACGACCCACGTAGTGGGAAATTTTGTTTGGCCAAATGGTTTATTATTATGGGTTCATTTCTTGGACAGTAATAAATGTTAGGTTAGCAGTGAAATTGTTAATGGAAACACCCAATAGTTCCCTCATCCATAACTGGGTACATACATGTTTTCCAGTGGCAGGTGGTCAATTGGGGCTTCATACCCAACAATGCTTAGGGAATCACATGATCAAGAGGATGAGATTTCTGTCTCATCACACCTTTTTGGGGGTAAATTTTTACCTACATTATGTCTCTCTTATAGATTTAATATATATTCAAAAACCTCTTCATAATCCCAATAAATGACCAGTTTCTCTAAATTAAGGATCATAGGTTAACAATAATTAGGTTTAAAAGTAAGGGATCTCATGGGTGTATCTTTCTACATGTATTCAAGGTTCATAATCCATTTCATATTAATGAATAGATGATTTATATAATAATGTTTCATAACTAGGAACTTTAGAATTTTATTCTATTCGGGGAGGTGGTTAGTATTTTGTGGGGTGGATTAAGCCAATATGAGTTGTCCTACATATCCTATTTATTGTATGAATACCTACCATGTAGTTATTTAATCACAATAAGTATAACATCAATTGTAAAAGACATATCTAATAGAACATAGGAACTGAATATTTGAGATCATGTCTCGAGGAGATGTCCAATGTATCCTGGTTATAGTAGGAATCAAATTTAACATAGTTCTATCATGCCTTTGGAATTGGCACCATGGTAAATTCCCTAATCTTGGGGGTATTAATATCATTCCACCCATCAGGTATTACATACTATGATTTCTATGGTGAGTCTTGATTCATGATGAAAATTAGATGACCATCATAACTCTAAAATCCCATGTGTGTTACACTCGTTGTAGGAAACAAGGGATAACTAGTAATCAACATCTCTACATGTTCATGCATGGCTTATATAATGGGACTTCCCTTAGGTTATTTAATATCGATATAGAGCCTTATGAAGAAGACATATGCATTATTGTTATGGAAATAATCTATTTCATAATAGTTTAGTTGGGTTATTAGCCTGATGATGGATGAGGTCGGATGATAATCCAATGGGAATGGTTGGGTCCCAATGATTGAAATGTCGGTGACATGGGGGTCTACATTGAAGTGGATTCCTATTTTGGATCATACCTTAGGCATGTGTCCATTGTATCCTTGTTATAGTAGTAATCATATTTATTGTAGATCAGTTAGTCAATACTTAGATACTGATGTTTAATTATTATGTGGGACATATCATATTATGCCATAGGTTAGGGGATACACTCTAAGGTTTCCCTCATATCCAGGAAATATCATATTTTGATTCGAGTTGGGGGTTACCATCTAATGTTACCCTTATCCATGTACATGATTACGACGTTAAATATGAGATCATTTAAACTCCCTAATCCCACATGATCTATTATCGGTGTGAGAAATAAGGGATGAAATGCAATCATTCTCACTACATATGGATATATGACTTATGAACATGAAAACCCATTATAGGTTTGATGTGAATCTCAGGCCAAAAAACATTATCCAACTTACTATGGTTATGGACATAATTACAATTATTTTTGTTTATTTTATTTGATCATACACAATGAAAGTTACCTTATAATAGGGTGTTACACAATAAGGATGAACTAGGTTATCGTGTAAAAGGATTACCTCATTTATATGACCTTCATTTATTCCTTAAATGATTTTATGGTCCACATGACATTCCTTGATTTCCTATTTTACATGGGGAGGATGTGTGGTAGACAAGTGTTAAGGAAATTCATGATTCAATTGACTTATCTGAGGTATATTACATGACTTGGATGAAATTTTTGAGGGTTATCATGTCATCAAGGATGACTTGTATTGAAGATATCACAATATCCAAACGGTTTGTCCTAGAATCCTTCAGATGTCCCCAACTGAAATTTTTTGAGGGCTTCACATGATCTACCTAGATCACCCGGGTGTCATCATGAAAGCAGCCTGACACACTAAAGGGACATCATGAGAGTCAACGTGACATCTCTCAAAGGGTGATGCATGTCTAGTACGAAATGTCTAAGGACATCTTGAAATCTGGAGGATGTGCCAAGAGGGTGTCTCAGGGGTCATTAGACTTTCCCCAGTGCTACCATGATACTAAGATAATATGTATTGGTGCCTCCCTACGAGTCGTGTGACATAACGAATGGAAGCCACAATGTATCTATTTACTGAATAGAAGGATTTGTGAGACCAGGGTGGCATGCATGAGGGGCATCCATCAAATTTATTTTTTCATATACATAGTACTCTACATGATCCCAATATAATACCCAAGGAGGGTCATGAGATCTGATCGATGCATCCCAGTGTTGTCGCATGACTTGTGTGGTTCATGCAAAGTGCATGAGGATCAACATATGTGTTGTTTTCTTAAGAATCCACTCCCTTAGTATTTTAATTTTATTTTATTATGAATGCATTATATTTTTTCAGTATTATCTTGTTTTAAGATTAACATGATCTACTAGATATGCAGGATGATCTTTATTTGTCCACCAAAAATTACTTCTTGTGATCTATGACTGATCATGTGATGTTCGTTAAGCTAGGTACATGACCACCCATGTAGGTCACAAGATATGACATGATGAAAAAACTCATTTTCATGAGATCAACTACTATGATAAATTTTCTCTGATGGGGGTGCGATGTTCAAAGAAAATCATGTTCACCTTCAGAGAGTTATGGTGCTTTATTCATTATGAAGTAGGGTATTATTAGGCCTCACAATCCTAGTTGATCACTCATTTGAGTGGTGTGTATCTGGTGAATCTTATCTAGAAATTGTGGAGGGCCTCAACGTAATGTGATCCATGAGTTATTACTGTAGTTTACTCCATGTTCATCACTTGATATTTAGTGACCACAAGACCAACCTATCACTGTATCCTTTATTGGATTATTTTTAATTAATGGGGTCTTTTTTCATGCATATATATTGAGTGACTTTAATATTTTCATATTTACATGTCCATGGGTCTTTGTGAGTTCAGGTTTCATGTCAGAAAGACTTCATATGATCTTATGTGACATTCCATAAACTTTTCATGTGACCAGGATGGCTTGTCAGGGGTATTTCATGAAATCATACTGGCTCATCAAGGGACCTTGTGATACTGGGATGTAGATTGACGAGTGACATAATCTGATTTTTACAACTATGATAGTATCCCATTATTGAAATCCTTATATATGTTTTTTATTTTATAAATGTAGGGGATTTTCTAGGGTTGTATGAGTATTATTGAAGATAATAAAGCAATCTCTTGGTGTTTCATCATGTGACCAATATAATGTACTATAGAGATTTGTGAGAATTTCATGGATAATTATTTATGTTTTTTCTTATGGAGAAAACATGGGGAGTGTGAGGTCTCTTGGACATGTCCAAAAAACATCACGTGATGTGGATGACTTGCTAACAGGCTTTCACGAGATGAGGAAGATACTTCACTAGTGAATTTCGGTGTCTTGTAAATTTTTAGGGGTGTGTTACTTGATTCTCCAAATTAAATATCCTCCTCTATCCTTCACTATTATTTCCATAGTTTATTTTACCATGTTTGGGGATCTCATGAGTTTTGTTGAATTTTTTTGGACAATAATTATCCCCACTAGTGGTTCATCACATGAGTTTTACAACCTCAAGAGACTCCATCCTTTTGGATATTTTACATAAATTTCATGATGGACCTTTGGATGGTTTTCTAGGAATATTTCGGTTAGAAATTCTCATGTCCTGGGGGTGCATATCGGGTTTCCTTATCACGATTAGAATTTTTTTGTGGCACCTTCATGACAGAAAGCCATGTTAAAAGGGACATCATGTTATCTGTGCTAAATCTGGGCAGCTTCATAACCTTCTGCTGGACAATCTTTTGTGTGTCTCTTGGGGGTTCACACGATCTCCATGATCATGGAGACCATCCTATTCCTTGGATTTTTTGAGGAAAATAATACATATAGATCATTATTGATTCCTTTTTGAAATTTTTGGTTCTCATTTGGAATGTTTCAATAAATTCCCTCATCATGAGTGATTTCCTCTAGAAAAAAAGCTCGGTTATGGGGAAGTTAATTCCTTCCCAATTTTTTGGCACTATCTCCTACCAGTGTCTTGGGTGACACTCATTCTGTAAGGTGAAATTTGTTATTCTGGGTGATGCGCTATAAATCAGGGATCAAAGGAGGATTCATTCACTGGATTTTTATTTCTCTATAGCTCTCACCTTTATTCGCCCGCATGTCCTTATCACACAAATCTCCCCATAGAATCTTCTCATTAGACCTCATTGTGAGAATATTTCATGAAAACATCCTTGCAAAAAGTCTTTTTCATAAGAACTATCTTGAATCAACATAAGTACAAAACATTCATAATTATTATGATCATTGGCCATGGGGATTCTCGATCATCTTGGGCATTCCATATTATCTACAGGTCTGATCACATAGACCCTTCAATATTTTTCATCTTTTGTAACCATATAATGGTTATGAGATCGTAAGTCTTCGAGAGGCCATGCAGTTCTGCAATTCCATACAAGTTTGTGTGACCAAAAAGATATTCAAGATTCATGTGATTTCTGATACATTTAGGTGATCCATGAATGTATTTGGTTCATATGATGTGCATGATGTTTTTTGGAATTTTTTGACTTTTGAAAATATTTTATAAGACCTATATGACTTATGACACTTACTTCAATTCATATGGCTTCTATATATCATCAATGTTATTCTACTATAGATAATCAAAGGTAAATGATTACAATAAACCAAAACACAGACATGATATATCACTAGAATTTGGATAAAAATGTTCTGTACAGGTTTCTATCACATGAGCTCTAGGATTATCCTATATCACACCAGATTGCTGTATATAGGTTTAGATTGACAGAATATTTTTTCATTCCTCCTTAAAACATTAATCTTCCATCTCTTTGGGTTTATAATTCTCTTGAAATTATTTAGATAAAAATTTCTATGGACATACCTTCTGTCATAGATCAACCCTAGGGTTTGTCTTATATGTTGGAAAACTCTCTCATGGACAAAGATGGTTGTGATTTCTCTATTCATCCTATTTCACATAGTAACTAGAGTATATTTTTTTCCTCTCTGAACAAATTCGGCTGGGGATAGAGCTCAAAATAGGATCTCATCACTAGTGGAAGGTTTTATGATGAATAGGCATGGAAATTTTGTGTCAGGAAAACCATCCTAGAGTTTCCTGATTAGTTATATAGAATCCATCATTATAAAGTAGTATGGAATTCCCAATTTCTATCTATCTATAACATTATCTTATTGATGAGCTGATCAACCAATTGGTGGCATGAAACAAACTCATTTCATCTATCCCATAGTGAGGTGGGAATCTAACTATGGTATACTTACCAATTAGACAAGATCACCCCTATTTGGGAGATGTATGATATGTTTGAACCCGCAACAAATGATTGGGATGACCCCTTGTAGAATCTGTTCTTGGAAGGGGACATGATCATCATTGTGAAATATAATATGAGAAATAAATTGACTATGTTCTATATTATCTCCTTCAAATATTGGATCGATATTATACTTTATCATGGGTGGGAAAGAAAAACTTCTATACACCGCCATTGGTGTCCCTACCAAAATTTTCATGATAGTGGTAGCTCATATTTTACCATTTTTAGAGATGGGGATCATAAATTATGGGGATATTGAGTGAAGTCATAGATCTCTACAAGACTTATGCTGGTGGGATATATGGACTTGTTTCTGAATAAATGGATTTTCCATACTGGGGATGTGTGTTCCATGATCTATATCATTATTTTACAAAGGGCAACATGACTAGTGGTGAGACAATGTCTAGATCTGTTGGTGTGGACCATTTCATGACTTTAAAACTTTTTTTCCCAAAATCAATAATGTATTTTTCCCTATAGGTTTAGTGGTCCTCTCCAGTTTTTATTTGGAGGGATAGAGGATCACTTCCATTTCTATGAATACTATAATTCCCCAAGGATCCATGATGCCTTATCATATCCTAGATTTATAAACATATTTGGGATGGGGATATGTCATTGTGATCAGATGTTATTATATATGTATTAATTATTTCTGTTACCATTGACTTCACTCCTTAACATGCACCAACTGGGCCATTCATTAACAATGGTTGTGAATCCCTTGACAACAGGTTATATAATATTTCACATTGGGATTGGATTCTTGTAGCCATGATGGAAGAGCTGATCGTATGTGATCCATATACACCATATCATTTTTCTCGAAAGTTCATCTACTCCAAATGGGTCTCCCTTATTAATTTTCATGGTGTAGAGAGACATCAACACCCTGGGATCATCCACCAGTTTTGGATAATATAGTAATATGAATTCACTGATGATGAGATCATTATTATGAATGCTTATTCTACAACCTTTCTTACATTGGATTGTGTCTTGGAATTTATAGAATCATATCTAGATGTTTTGCTAAGATCACTGGTTGATCATTTTGAAAACTCATCTTGCATATGCCACCCCTATTTCCATGGAATTGACAGATTTAAACCAGCACAGGTATGTGACTTTGAGGATGTTCCATAATCCATGAAAGGGCCATCCTGATAGTGTTACGGTATCTGTCGAGGAAATCAACCCTATGGTAAAAGCAATAGATGATGATTCTATTGAGAGGATTTTATATAGAGTCACTTATTCTACTTATCTTCTATCTAAGATATATATTCCTATTTTTTGAACTCTCATCACAACATTCGAAAAATCTAAACCATGAAGTAGGGTAATCTGGAAGCTAATTCACGTATTGATTAATGCGACTCCTTTGGAAACAATTCATAATCTAATGGAGAGACCTCATTAGTTATTTCCTGATGTTGGGTTGGATGTTTTTGATTTAAAACTGCTGTATGAGATAATGAAACGAATTATCATGAATTATAAATATTTGGAAGCTAATGAGTGAGTCATTCTTGATATTTCATAGGAGGGTTCATTTTCCCAATATATGGAAGAGGAGTTTGAGGCATTTGAGAAAACAATGTTGTATATATATAAGTACAAAGCCTATATGTAGGAATGAACTGTTAAAATATGAAGATATGAGTAAATCATAGATCGCCTGAGATATAAAATTTCAAATTCATCATCCTAAAAGGAAACTTCCTAGATGAGAGTTGATGAGGTGACTACTTTAATCGAGACTCTTCATCCCATGGTAGAATCCGAAGAGGTGGGGTGAACGACACATGAATGTTAAATTTATATTTTTCATTAGACTCTTTCATAGCTATACATCTCAAAAGATCAAATATTTTTATTGAATGATCATTGATATGCACTCTATTTTTAATGATATTCTTGGAGGGACTTGAAAATGTTGGGATCCCTCATATTGCACGCTATCAATGAATATATTTTCTGAATATCTATGTTTTTTTTCCAATTTTCTATAATTCATGATGTGAATGGAAATTTTTTTATCAAATCTTTGATTAATCGACAGGGAAACCAATCCTTTGCATAATATAATGTAAACCTGATTTTTTTAATCTGAATATTTAAATCACAATTGATCGTTTTAGAGAAGTGATCATGAATACCCACCAACATGACATTCTATAATGATATAAATTTTCCATTTATCTTGTGATTCACATTTATTCTGAATGATAATTGGGTAAAATACATTTCCTAGAGGGAGAGTGACTCATCATTTTTTCTAAGGATGAAAGGCCTGGTGGGAGTAGCTTGACTACTCCAAGTTCGTATGATGGATCTCATAATATTTTCAGTTCATGCAGACTAAATTTAGGGTATTCTATTGTTTAGTGTGTTTTAAATCAGACATTCAATTTCTTTAGTTTAGGGTATTTCAGCTTAGATATATATCTATTTATTTTAAGATCCGTTATCTCAATCCTTATATCACTCTAGCTTATGGTATTTTTTCTCATACCTTCTATCATTGTAGTTTTTGGTATTTTAGATCAGACCATATATCTCTATTATTTACAGTCTTTTATCTTACACCATATATCACTAGTTTTGAGGGACTTTTAGGTTAGACCATCTGTCATTATAGTTTAGGGTCCTTTTGTTTAGAACTTTTTATCATTGTAGTTTATGTTCATTTAGTTCGTACCTTCTATAATTGTAGTTTTAGTGTTTTTAGTAAAGACCATATATTGTTATAGTTTATGGTATTTTATCTCAGACCTTATATCACTGTTAATTAGGGTATTTTATCTTAGACCCGAAAAATTATCCAAGAATATTTTGTTGACAAGTCTGGAAGGACCAAAAATCATCTAGCGTGTAGGGTTCTAACACGGTGTTGTTGAGGATCAAGAGGATCATGGCACCTTTAATATAATGAGGAGGTGTCTATATTTGGTAGGTCAAAATCCATATTTGTTAGTATAATTTTTTTATAGAGGTGTCATAACTCTTTTCAAAGGGTAATAAAAGGGTTATGGGGGTAATATAGGTTGAGGATGTAAAAGTAGGGATGTTAGGACCTCTTGGATGGTTCAAATATGGGTGATGTAAGTCATAACCCAAAAGTTTGAATCCATGAATATTTTATAGGGAAGACATGTCGGGGATGACCCATAATACCTTAAGGTTATACGTTCCAACAAAATATTTCCAAGGATCAAGAGTTTTGATTACCCTGTTTGGAATAGATGATATTCCTTCTGTTGGTATTTCACTGCCACTACGCGTTGGTAGTTCACTGCCACGACACATTGGAATCACGGTCAAGAAAAGATGATCTCCACTCTTTTACAAGGGCTGTGAAAGATTTTTTAAGACTCAATCATCTAGATTATGAGATTGGGTATGGATCCAATAATGTAATAGAACCATAGGTAGTTCATCGATTTATTATGATGCTCGAGCCCTATGAAATCTGGCTTTGAATCACAAGGTATGGTCCCTTAAAAGTTAATGAATTAAGGGACAAATTCCTTATTTGATATAAGGTAAATAATATAGTGACATATTGTAAAGGATTTCGAATATAATCAGATAGTTTGGTAAGGATATTTTATGTAATGTTCCAAAGCGCTCAGGTTGGGAGGATGATATGGGACAATCATACTGGAATTGACCAAAAATAGACTATGGTGTTGAGTTCTTTTGCAATGATGACAGTACTAAAAAGGATCGGAAATCCCATTTCTATGAGTTACATATTTGTTTGATGACCATATTCATATATTCAAGATGCAATAGAATGCATGTATAGTCAATAGAAGTTTCCCCTAAAACCAGTTATCTTTTTCATGGGACATGGAAGGTTGATTGTGATCCTAGGTTCCCAAATCAAAATGTGTGATTGTTGGAAAATTTAATTTCCAAGAAGTGTTCGTTCATGTTAATTTTTTTACACCACCCAAAAAACATAATCCTATGAAGAGGATATGTTGGAAATCATTACTAAAACATTTTCCTATACCGAGTGGTCCAAAAACATATATTGGATTTTACTATGGCTATAGAGCAGGCATTATAAACATTATTCCTTATTTATTTAGGTGTTAATTCTTACTTAAAATCTATATATGAAGATTTTAGTGAGTGAATAACTTCCATTTTCATAGGAATCCATTTTTGCGGTTTCAACCTGACATTTTTCCTATCTCTTTTGTTAGTATTTTAATTTATTTCAATTACAACTCTTATTGGATATAGTTTAAGGTCATATACCATTAGCCAATGTGGATGAGGTTTGTGTCCATGAAGCATATGGACCTAATGTGGGGGATGATACACAAGAGATTATTTTGGATACCCAATGATAAGAGTACCCCATCTTCTCTATGTGTGGGAGGTGAAAACATTATAAATCAGGGATCACGGTCCTCAAGTCATGATTTCTGAAATGGGATAACCATGTTGGGAATGTTCGAAAACAAAATAAGTTTATGAGTTATGTCGCAGTGATGTCAAGGCTGACAAGGATCAGAACTCACTTTTTATAGAGTAGTTAATTTGGTTGATGACCATACGTTCATATGGAGGATCCATATGCCTAAATTCTTAGCCATTAAAATGTTCAATTGATTTAAGGTATCTTTTCCAATGACCATTGAAGGTTTTTGGAAACCTAAGGAACTCAATACATTTAGTGTGATTTAGGGATTAAGGTTCTTAAAAATGGAAGAAGGACTTCATACTCTGGATGACTAATGTAAGGGTATTGTGGAACATTGATAAATGATGGTAATGGATGATGGTATACATACAATAATCTCATGTAGTAGGGTTTCAAATTATTCCATGAATCTTAACATCACATGGTAAGGAAATTTTCAATTCATTTTATCACAATGCGGTAAGGATGTTTTTGTTGTAAAGTTTTAATATCACGTGACCAAAATATGGGAACGAACGTGACAAGTTGTACGTGAAATATCACATTCACAACAAAGTCATGCAAAGATCTGACATGTACATATGAAAAGTGGTCTCATATGAATCAACCTCTACTATGTTTTGGTGTATTTGTTTTATCAGTTTTTGAAGCATGTCCTAGGATTGGATATTGAGGCATCAATACAAATAATATGATCATAGTAATCAATCCCTAAATAGTTCATGCATGGAAAACACTCTAAATAGTTTTGGAATGTACGTAGAGTTTGAAATTGTTTTGTTTTTTATTGTTGTAGCTAGGCCCAGAATTTGAGATCTACTATCACTACATAACCTATGATGATAGAAATCAAGCCACAAGTAGTTCACAATGAACATTATATTCTAACGTTGTGTGGAATAGACATTGGATTACCGATTTGAATTAGGGGATTCGGGCTGGACCTTTATATGGAATTATGGGCATCACTATGTATCCTACAATAATAGGAATCAATCCATACATAGTTTTGCTGAAGTAAATAATTTCATGTGTATGTACTATATGTACAAAGGGAGTATTATTATATTTGTTTTGATGAGACCAAAGATTTATGATCTAGTAATCACTACACATCTTGTGGTGACAGGAATCAAGCCACACGTAGCTCTTGAAAAAATCTGTGGTAGGAGAACAACACCAACAATACTGGTCCTCTCTGGTGAGGTCCACATGGAATTTTAATTGTATGTTGTAAAAAGGACACCAAACGTGCAGCTGAATGTCAGGCAGTGAGGACTCATGGTAGTAATTTATGTGTATTGTATTTTGAAACATTATAACCCTATTTTGGGATAGTATGACTTTCTCATGGGGGGGAACCCTTACTAAAATTTATAACCCCACGTGATCTCTTCTTAGTATCATAAATAAGAAATAATATGGATTCATCCCATCATTAAGAGGTAATTAAGTATACTATAGTGGGGTTTTTTATCATGTGATGGCTAGACCACCGTATATAATCAAATTGTCCCTATGTATATCATTGAAAATGAGAATCAACCCATGCATAGTTCTTCAATACTCATGTAGTTAAATGTCATGTATAAAGGACATATGTTGTGTAGTTTAATTTCATGTGGTATGTACATTTGTCATGCAATTTCACATCATGTAATAAAGATGAAAATCACCAAACATAAAGGAAATGGTATATTGAAATTGGACCAAAGACTAGTGTTTTGGGAAAAACTATTTGTCATGTTATGATAAAAATCAATCCACACATAGTTCATTGATGAATATTTTTATTATGTGGAGCTCACTCTCACATAAGGGTGGGGGAATTTCATTCATTATTCCCACAGATCTTGCTCATGGTTGGTGAGTCATTGGTGATATGGTTCTTCAGGTACAATTTAATGTCATGTGGTGAGTACATGATCCATACAGTTTAATATCATATGGTCATGAAATCTCCATTCAGTTTAATGTCGTGTGTCCTAGACGTACATGTGTATTTTAACATCATAAAACTAGAATGACTCCACATAGTTTAACATCATGTGGTCAGGACATCTTTTTATAGATCAACATCATGTGATAAGTATATGGGATATCATATAGTCTAATGTCCTGCTACCAGGAGTTGAGGTGTTGTTCTATTTAAGGTCTTAAAATCTAGATAAGGTATTTCTGATAATAGTGATGAATTGTATTTCTTGAGAAATCTTGCATTGGTCGGGGGCCGGACACACACCACATTTATATTGGCCAGTGAGTATGCTATGTTGTGATAGACCTTACCTATGAAATAAGGCCATTCACATTTGGGTTCCAACATCAGAAGATTATTCATTGTATCATCAGGTTCCAGAGATCAAACACCAGTTCTCCTTGGAAGAATGAATAAAGATGAAACATTTAATAATGTCTCATGTGATCCTAATATGATGGAATTCAAGATTGTGAAATCTAGTCAACTATTTATCATCAAGAAAATCCAAATCATGAATATTATTATAATAATTGTCTTCATCTATGAGATATATTCCTATGGATATTTGGAGATAAGGAAACTAGAATTTGATGGGTATCATTGTCTTGGTCATGTAGACTAATTAGTACAGAGATTGTTGTGTAGTAGTGCACATGGTGGTACGGTAGTCCCATAAAGCATAGAGGAGACAATATCGCCATAAATTATTATATATCATAACCATATTACGGAGTATATTTTATACAATCTTATTAAAGTAAAATATCTATCCATTTTCCATATCATGATAGCAAGATGCCTAAATAGACATGATATTGTTTTCCTGGTACAATTTCTTCAAATCTATATAAATAAACTGGTTCCATTATCTTTCAATTTTTTGTGAGGGAATCCAAACCTGGGGATGATATGGGACTTCATGAAGATGATGAGATTCTTCATTGTAAATTCATTGAGGGGTATTTACTCAAACAATTTTAAAGGAATTCAGTAGTAGTAATGAGGTACGTGAACTACTTGGTTGTACCTGGGGTATATGGGCCCACATAATTCGTACAAAATATTGTCATAATCCAGGAATATTAAGTTTCATGTAAAAATTATAGGGTTTTCTGGATTATTTTTTGATGAATCTAACATGCATGAAATTTCTTGTTGAATTTTTCATTGTTTTGTATCATTGTTTTCTGGTAACAACTAAACTTATTCATTTAGTGGAAGAGCTTGGTTCGAAACTAATTATCACCACATGACCCCACATGGACTTCTTCCACGACGTTGAGAATAACTCCTAATACTATGAACATGAGGAGGATTATATTGAATCTATGCTGGTAGAGGGATTTATTCTCATTTGAACCACTCTACAGGGTAAACTTTCTAGCATGACGCAAAATTTAATCCCTTCCATCTCAATCTATCAGAAGAATTCCATTTATGGAGATAAACAATTATGGTATATATCTATATAGGAGTGGATATAAGTTCATCATACTCTGGGGTGGTGTTTAAATGATTTATTTCTTCCATATCACACACGTCAATTGACGATACCATTTTAATTTGCATTATATTGGAGATTTATTCCACTCAATTAGGGTCTTCTAGGACTATGGTTTCCTTATAGAAGGATTATACATGAGTATTATAGGATCGAGGAAGATGAGAAAATTTTGTATTGAAATAGAACTATTCCATCATTCCCCATATGTATGAAGTAAGAGGGTATACAACTTCCTTTTTGATGGTATATTCACCATTATTCATCTTTATCACTTGTTTTGTGTCCCTATTTATATTCATGAAGACTATTAGTATCTGTAGGGATCATTCTTGACCAAAAATGTGTGCATGTTATTCCACCTATTTATTAATGTAGCCATCATATGGAAAGAAATAGTATGAAAAAAAATCATTTTCTAGAGATGAAAATACAGTCCCTAATCTACCCCAATTAAACTTTTGGTTTTCCTTCCTTTTTCTGAAATTAATTTAGGTTCCTCCTTCAAAATAAATCTCTGATGTCCAATTAGTTTCATTGGATAGAATACACTATCATATGGAAGCTCGGAGTCCACCAGTGTACTCATCAGGGTAGGATGTGCTATGAATAAATCAGTCGGGGCATTCCCTTCCACAGATTTCTGTGATATGAACTGAATTTTGTACTACTGTAGAATGACCAACCATCAGGACAAATTCCTAGTAAACATATTTGACCATGTATTTGCTTAATTGGATCAATATTAGATACTATATGGTCTTAATGGTGTGGTAATTAATCCCATGGATATTGCAATATGAAGATGAGTGCAAGGTGGTTCTTCTCGAAATCAGAGTATCATATCTCGGTACATATCATTGTTTAGGTGAGGTAGTAGAGACTATTCTCACTCACGAAATCATTTTTATATTTGAGGATGGTTTCCCTTGAGTGTTCCATTGTGCCCACACATATGATGAGTGTCCTCCCTTCCACAAAAGGCATCTAGACTAGTGGGTGTAGCAGATACTACTTGAGGACTTCTAGGGATTCTAGATATAAATCAATAAATTGATAGGTGATTCCCTACATCATTATCATGGTAAAAAAATGATCATTTCCATCTAGGTTGGCTATGAAATATCTATTATAGGTGAGGTTACCTTGAAACCCCCTAAGTTATTTGTGATTAAATGCAGATGACATAGAACAAGTCTTCCATAAGTTGACCTCAATGTCATAGTTGTGTTCCAAAAATATGAGGAACTTCACTGATGTTACCCCATAAGTAAATTTCAATGGATTCATATATAGATTATACTATCACATCATGACGAAGACTGTTTAAATTTCCATGAAGGGATTCCATCACTCTCTGTATTTAAACACCATGTCACTGACATAACATTCAAATATTCTCCCCAATAATGAATTAATGAAATGGTTCCAGGTGTATATATATGTAGGGACAATGTTCATAATGAAAAATGGCATGAAATTATATCAAAAGATCCACTAATGTGGTATAAAGACAACAACTTCCTCATATTCTAAGGACATATTTATCTGATATTACCTAGAGTTCCCATTAATGAAGGTAAGGGATTGGAAACGTGGAGTTTCATCAATGAAGAGTTCTATGATCAGAAATAGGAAATCATCATTGAGGGAGTGGATATTATGGTTTCTGAAATCAATGAAGACCCAAATATTCATCTTATTTTTCATAATGGCCATGATGTTAGAAATCCATATTGGGTACCTCACTTCTCAGACATGGTTATATTTGATTAATTTTTCATCTTCCACATCTATATTGATGGAATGGGAGGGGTAAATCCTCTTGGTTACCTACATGAACTCTCTATTCTCATTCGGTAATCCACGATGGTGTGTAGCCAGTTCTACTTTTAGTCAAGGAATTTATGTATAGTTTCAGGAAAACACATATCGATGTTGCTTTAGAAATGTGATATAAATATATTTATCATCAATTGGAATCGAATCACTAATAAATGTAAGTCATGGGTCTTCATCTATTCTCATATTTACATTCTTTAGCTCAATTATGTTGGTAGAGAAACAATCCTCAATTATGGAAGTTTAGTTCCAAAGGTCATCATCATCTAATTCCACCTATAAGTCTGCAGAGACATTCTTGGATGGGGATGATGTTATGGGGGAATCTATGTCACTATTGCGGTGCGACACACCATGAGAAGAGTCATTGGTATCCCCTGCTTCTTGAGTCATTGTTGAGAGATGCGAGAGCTAATTTCTTTTTAAATTTTCAATGGGGACAAGAGGAGATTGGACATTTTAGGTCATGTTTATCACCTCAACTAGATCTATGCAGAGCCTAGTCATTATCGATCACACTCAAGTGATTTTTAGGGGAGTAAATCAATCCATTAGGGGATAAAAACTATATTTAACCATCCTCTGTAGGTTATACTAATACCCTCTATAGAAATCTATTTCATCATATGTGGATCCACGAGTTTTGATGGGGGCCCTGTCACCATGTAGTATGCCAATCCTTCCAACGATGTGGTGTCTCAAAAAATGATATAATTTCAAAGGTATCATCAAGTGGATTAGGAGATAGGGCCTTTCAAGAATTACATTTTATGTGTTTTCTTTCGGGATAATAATAATCTCAACGAATGATGTGAGTTCCCCAAACTAATATTTGAATTTGATCTTCAAGAGAGTTCTTTTCCCATGATTATAATACCATTTAATGGTCATCTTTATTAGAGAGAAAAATACTTATCTATATATTTATCCTTTTTGGTTAAAATTGGGATAAGGTTGATTCCAAAAAAAATTATCATTCATGGCCCTTTTGATGTTGAAATTATTGATTCTACCCAAAAAAATATATGTTCTTGATGTTCCCCTAGAGGACATCTTCTGGTCCTGGTAAGTGAATGAGATAAAAACGTAAAAATATAACCACAATGTCTCCACATGATAAACCTCAACTACAATTACTTATGTACTGAACTCCAATGTTTTTTGTATGTCTTCAAAAAATTCATTCCAATGTTCTTTTTCAGTATGGACCACATCTATCATTGAGAGCTTGGTTGGGACAACCACTGGTGCATTCAGAATGTCATACTTTTGTTCCAATATTCGGTACATCCCAAGGTGTGAATTATCTTGTACATGTGTCTTGGGAAATAAGTAATTTTAGGTAGATGGGCCTATTTATTATGCATAGGTCATGGTATCATGTTCTAACCATGTCATGGATTGTGATGGCATTCCCTGTTACCTAGGCTAATTAGATAATCACACCTCGTCTAAGAGATCATCTGAGACAACTAGGTACAGCTGATCGCTGGAGGGTGCTGGGTCATCTTCATGTATTTGGTGGGATCTCTAGAGTACTTTTCCAAGGATCTATGCTACATATATGTGCATTGTGTTGATGTGATCAAAATATTTGGTCTGACCATGCCAATGTTGTCCACTATATCCTTGGTTTCTGCACATGCATCCTCTTATTAATCGGTTATGTGTAGGAAACTCATACTCGAAGGCTTATTTATAATCAGAGAAGGGTTATTCAAAGTTTATCACATTGAAGCAACCAAATATTATCTCTTAGTCTAATGAGGGTTCCATTTTTTATTAGGGATGCTTCCATGTCAGGATTGTTGTATGGAAGAATGTTGTACGATTCAGATCATGCGTCATTGCAGATCATGACACTTAATATTATATTTATTTATTTATCTGATGTTCACACCAAACATTAGTAGTAATATATGGTGTTACCACTTTGGTTGGTGGAACTATTGTGGGCCTGCAAAACTGTTCTCTTAGGGTGTCATTAGATTGATCAACTAATTTTCATGTCATCCAGTTGTTAAACTTCAATTCACACTTGGATAAATCATTCATCGAATAACCATACTTTTATGGCTGGGAAATGATTATGCATGAAAACCTTATCTAAAGAGTTATCTATCATCCCCAATCCTAAATTTTCGATTCATTGAGAAAAATATTTGAAGATAATGAATTCCTAGATATTATGACCCAAACTTCTATGTAAAGGGATGTTTTCACAATGGTCAATGAGGATGACCTTGTCGGTCATCATGGGCTACTATATCTTGAGAAACTAATTTACCATGGCTACCATGAAATAAAAAGGAACTATTAATTTTTAAAGATGTATGATTTATTCATTTGTTCCTCGAATATCAGGTGACCATAACTTCTTTGTGCTTATGTCCATGGATATTTTTTCTCGATGGTAGATATAGAGTAGTTTGTGACATTAATTAATGTTTAGATGTGCATTGTTTCCAGCTTGAGAGTGAATGGCATGGCTTCTAGTTTCCTAGGTTTTCCCCTATGTTGAGGGAATATGATAGGATTTTGATTAGGTTTACTGAATTGTGTCCTCAAGACATTATTCCATTTCTGTGAACTCGAAAATACAACCTGGTTACTTCATTGGGATTAGAGCTATCTGTAACTCATCCTATCCATTTAAATTATAGAGCACTATAATTATTCCGGTAAGATAGAGATTCAGAGTGAATTGTTAAACCTTTAAAAATTTATATGAAGTCATAAACTTTCTTATTTTCACAATTCTTGAATTTCATTAGGCAGATGATATTATTTTTCCAAATCGTGGAGTTGAACAAATAAAGTAATTAATGATGAAGGTATTCTTATCCTATAGAGGATCCTACCAGAAAACTGTTGTACAAATCAAAGGATTTCCCTGACAGATTTTGCACAAAACAACTCAGCACGGTCACCTCCTATTGTTCTCAATGGATCATCATCATCACACATTAGGATATGAATTGTGAATGATTTTTTTGGGGTCTCCAACACTATTAAAGATAGAGAAGGGAGGATTTAAAAAAATTGTGTGGAAGAAAAGTGTCATCCACCAATTTGTGATATGGCTACCTATTAGGCTGCATATGTGGGTTTAACCCTTACATGGTTTCGTTCGAGTATCTAGGGATTTGATTATATTAATTAGATCTGGGGTAACATTTCTCTGAGCCACATCCCATCTAATGGGAATGGTCGGGGGTCAATGAGGGTTCCCTACATTTATCGCCCACTGATTCTTGATTCGTCTTATGATTGAATGGTTGACATGGAAAAGGACTGGCTATCACAGCAATGGGGGGAAGTCATGATCATTTCTTAATTCCACAATTATATAGGCTAGATTCCTAGATCCAGAGCTCGTTTGATGATCAAATACCACTCTTTTTGGAGGAATGGGTATGGGAGGGAGAATATTTGTCTATAAAAGAAGATGATACCTGGTGGGTACATTGATTCTGAGTATCTCCTCGTTGAGTCATCTGAGAGTTTGTATCTCATTCTCATATTGTCAGAACTATTACTCCCTAGAAAGAACCTTGATTATTATGGGTGGTTATTGGGATATATCCACACATTCACATTTTCGTTGGTAGTGTCCCACCATAGAGGGGATAACACGGTATTCAGAGGTGCTAGGTTTCAAAGCCTCCTATGGATCTGGGTGTGTGTAGAATTTGTTGATGTATCCAAATCACCCTCCCCATGGGGTAGGTTTTATTTATTTTGAACCATTGAATATGAATCTTGATCTACAATATATGTCACGTTGACAATGATGACGTTCATAGAGGCATATTAGACAATGGTTTGTGTCCAATTACACTCAACTAAATATGATGATTCACTAATGCCTTCATTGGGGTTGTAATTAAAAAACATGGTCACATTGGGCTATTTTGGATTGCATCACTATTTGGGTCTGATAAACTCTTAAATGTGATCGTTTTTTATTTATCTATTATTATAGAATTTGAGGAAGTTTATGGTCATGTTTTCCGAAGAAGCCCTAAATAGTCGAGCATTGTATTGTGGTGGGATGAATGTAAGAGATATTAATCGTTGTTTTTTACTTCCCAATATATATAAGACTTATTCTCTATATGAACAGGATGATAATGTAAATTCACCCTTCCCTATAGGTTGGGGTTATTCAGGTCCAAAATATGCATTGATTTGACCTGTTTTTTATGATACAATGATTAGAGTTAATGATTTCATGACTTCTAAGAAGAAAATTGATATATAAATTCCCCAAGACTAATTTCGTGGGGTTGATCTTGAATCACGATTGATTTCCCTAGGACCCTATCATGGGATGATAAAACTGGAGATGATTATTGACTTAAAAGTCCCTTAGGGTAGTGGGCTGGGGTTTGTTTCAAGCTCTTGAGGATATGCCCGTGATCCTCTCTGGAATTGATGATCTAATGGGTGGAGGTGATTGTTGATATTAATTTGTCCTGATGAGATGGGTCCGCTCCTAGAAGGATGTCTTGATAGCTATTACTATGTCAGGTTTTATGTAGGATAACTATTCTTTCATTGGAGATTGGTGAGAGGGTAGCCCATGCTAGGAATCATTATTCATTGGAACGTGACTCATTGATCGCAACATGGAATTCAGTATGGAAATGAATTTCAAATGCATTGAGGGGACTAGTTCCATGGTCTGAAGGTTATCATGTTCCTCTACTAACATTGTATGGTTATCCTTGAAGTGAGGATTTATTTGTAGTTAATTATTATTTCACACATCAGATGGTATTCTAATTTTTGTAGATTCTATGAAATTATAGGATGTCATATCTAAATGGTTCTCCTTTTATGGGGAAATAGTGATGTAAAATGCTCTATATTTTTTTTTCCATCATCAGATATGTACGTCTGGTGATGCATGTAAAATCAATCGGCATAGGTTTGTCATGATTTGTTGATAATCACTACAATTTCATTTATCATGCTCTTCAACTCATGGGTTTCAGACTATAGAAAAGGTTACCATATCTAGCTGGGAATAGAGTGATTGAGGAGATGAGTGTAATCCTCATATCCCAGATATGGTATATGTCTATAATTCAGTTTTTGATGAGAATACAATATTTTTTTTCATAGATAAGGCATGCACTACTTTTTTAGATCATCTGTGACAACATATTCAAACGTAAAAATGGGCTAGAACTGGATGGAGATATTGATTCTGAATAAATCTCTCCATATGAAATTTTCAATCCCGTCTTCATCAAGATTACACACCTATATTAGGTCATACCATATAAGATGATAATGAGGGTTTCATGATGAGTAGTGTTGAGTGATACTGGAAGTTGAAGGAGAACTATATGTGGTTGACCCCGATGTTTCGTGCACATCTCTATTAAAAGGCATCTCATTATTGAACACCACTGCATATAGATATGTATAATAAATTGGATGATTTCATTTTCTTTGGGAGATGTATTAATGGTGAGGATGGAAATGGAGGATTTCAGGATTAGAATCCCTGCATTCAATCTCAACAGTACCACTAGGATGAATATCATTGTAATGATCATCATCATCATAGGTTAAATAGTGGATGAACCCTTGTGGTGTTGAAAATGTGTCATGAATGGCATCAACGATGTTGGAATTAATCATATTAGAAATATGCGTCTTGTTATGTGTCATGAAATGAATATGTCGACCTTCAATTTTGTAATTTAATAAGGATATGATCCTACTAAATTAAGGATGTTTGAACATGTTTATAACTATCTGGTGTTGCTGGAGTATGAGTTCACTGTTAAGAAGTTATCAGAACATTCTAATGTGATTCTTGATTTTTTATATGAATATGATCCTATCTTGAGATGTGTGAAAATTTCACCTGGTGAACCCTGGATAGGACGAGATTATGATCTCGGTCCTTATAGTTTGTTGTATGACTCTTCTCTTTCTAGGTAGGATTTTGACCATTCCCCAAGGCATGTGCCGCCCTCAGATGGTGAGCCTCTATTGGAGCCTAAATATGATCCTAGATCATATATGTATTCACAAATAGATTAGGATGGATGAAATCAATAATGGGAGGAGGGATATGATCCCCCCTCTTAGTATCCTTAAAATGAGGCTTGGTACTCATTTGTCGTTAGATGTAGGAATGTGTGACTGGATACCATATTCTGATAGAATATTCTATGAAATTTTACTGATAGGAATATGAGCCTATCTTAAGGCATGTGTCATTTTCACTTATTTATCCTAATCCATAACAGGAATATATGTCCAATCCTAATCCTTTTCATTATTATATTATTGTTATTATATATGAATATGATCTTGTCCTGGGGCATGTGCCCCTCTCACTTGGTTATCCACGACTAGAACAGTGATATGATCCTGATCCTAGGCCTCTGGAATATGATACTATATTTTTTTAAAAGGAATGTGCAGTCACGAACCATCCAGGTTTGACCCTGAACTGGAAACCCAAGCCATTCCACCACACAGCCCAAAAAGAATTCTCGATCCCCATATGAATGAAACTATTGTTGGAGTCAAATTAAATGATACGGGAATGATTTTCCCCACATAAAAGGATAAATAAATAAATAAATATGAATAAAGAAAACAAAAACTAACATAACCAAGAAAATAAAATTGTATATACCTCTATGTGACCCTACAGGTCACAATTGTCCTCAAACAAACACCACACTATGGAGATCAAATCCATGCAAGAGGAATAACCTGAAGCTAAAAATAAGATAAAATATAGGATTGAGTATTAAAACGCAGTATGCTACCCCGATAAGCTATTCCCAATGCACTTCCATTCAAATAAAGGAAAGACAAATTTTAAAGATTGAACTAAAATATATCAAAATATTATTTTATAATCATTTTACAGAAAACAAAATACAACTCACTACCCTTATTCATTTCAAAAACTATGTTAAATCTATTAGTGTACTGTTAACATTTAGAAAAAAATGAAGTGATGCTTTTTTTATGGAATGAAATATTATAAAGCATGTTGAATTTAAACCCATTCATAGAAAATTTTAGAGACCAACATATCACTTCCAGGTAAACACTAGACAATAAAGCATCACAATATTCATATTTAATGTGAAATTAAAATTTACATATATGTACAACATTTATTACTGTAATAATAAAATATAATAGACATAGGTGAACCTAGGAGATCATGACGAAAATAGAATATTTCTACACATGAGACCCCATCTCTGGTAGCATGCCACACATGATGAAATCAAAATGCCCAATTGTTCATCCACCCTAACATTGGACAGACTGTGGGGCCCAATCCCAAAGTAATAAACCCAAATATTTCCACATACTATGGGCCACTCTTCAGTACATGAAGAAACAATGTGGAAATAAATCTCATAATATTCTCTAAATATTATAGGATCACATGTCTCCTATATATAATTGGGTGAGACAATATATACCAGACGAGCATCCAATCACAACATATATATATATATATATATATAAATGATTCTAATAGTTCACAACATGCCTCACATTGAGTCTACCCAAAGAATAATATTATGCCTTAAAACAAATAAAACAGAAATTGTTCGAACCAAGGAACCCAGATAATGGATCCATAGGATTCCACAACGAGGACATACCATCCATTATTCAAGACAATTCATGAAAACATTCAACAGAGGTTTTCATAATAAACATTTTTCATTATTCTGATAATGTGACCAAATGGCCCCTTATACATTTCAAAAAACCAACCGTTACCAAAAATTAAATCCATCATTCAAGAAGCGGATTTAAACACACCATTTCAATATAAATACATTTATATAACTCCTTTAAAATATTTCCATCTCACTTTCAAACCAAAACCAATAAATTTGAATGTGCCAACTGGTCTCTAATTTATCATCAGATATCAAACCGATTTCAAAAGCTAAATACCCAGTTCTTTTAAATTTAATAGATTCAAAAAACCCCAAATCATCATTTCACATGCTACATAGTTATTAAAAAATACATAACACACATTAAATATTATAATATACTATGAAAATACAATTAGGGATTTTACTGTGCACTCAGTGTGTGATATTTACTAAGACACTATTAGTTATCAAAAAATAAGGATGAAAACAATTTTTTCACCCAAAAAAATATATTCCAAGGATCATATATTCATATTTATAAATCCAATTGGGAGAAAAAATAAATAAACTAATGTATATTAAATTAAAAATGAATGTGAATTGGATATCCTAACACAAAGGATGGTCAATCCAAAACTTTCTAACTCATACAGTAGCCCTCTCACACAAATGAACTTCCATATATATATATATATATATATATATATCTTTAAACTGGCACACATATTTTCTGTACCATGTGGGAACATAAAAAAATTATAGATATATATATATATACATATCCATACCTGGTAATATACATGCATGCCTTCATAACCAATCAGAACTCCCTACTTTGAATCCCCAGGAATAAAAACACATAAATCCTTAAAAAAATTTAATCCATAAAAAAGAAAAAAAAATTATTTAGAATTAAATGGAGCATTAAAAATATCTAGTTTTAAGGAATTAACATTTTAAAGTGAGTAGTTCCAAATGTGTAACCCCCATAGATTTTATGAGATATATTCTTTTTAATTTCTTTGATGCCTTTTGTTGTTCGGTAAACCAAGATTAGTTTGCACTATACACCACACTGTATTATCTTATAGTATATGCAATACAATTCTTGGAAGCTATTACACATAATTCAAATTAATTTTTTTAGAATTAATTTCATGCAAGACCGAGTACCAATGATATCTAAATATTATAAACTAGTAATTATAACGGAGAGTATCAATAGTAATATGTTCATTCTAAAAAACAATTTAAATGAAAACAAGCGAGTCTATAAAATCATAAAATCAATATTTTTGGATTTTATTAGTGAAATATAGACTTAATATAATCAATTTTATGTTTAAATTTTATCTTATATGTTTTCTAGACATGATATAAGAATTAATTCATGTTTACTGATAAAATTAGTGTTTTTCTAAAAATGCAGTTTTTCTACCTTTTGATGGAGAACCCATTCTAAATATAGTTTTTATACTTTAATATGTTCATTTTGAAAAACTAAACTTATTATTTTGAATATTTACATATATATTTACTTTGGTTTAATTTTTTTATTTTTATAATAATATTCATGTTTTAATTCATTTTTTAAATACTTCATTTTAATTTAAAACTGCTTTCTCATCTGATTTATTTATATTGAAACGTTATCCTTTTAATTGGTCGTAAAGTGTAATTATATTATTTTTTAACATTAAATCCAATTTTTTTAATTGGATGTAAATTTAAATTGAAATTAGATATAAATGCACATCAATATTTTGACGGTTTTTTCTTTAAAAAAACTTGTTTTCTTACATTGACAATGAGAATAAATTTTAAATTAACTACTGAATCTTAAGTGTTTTAAATTTTTTAAAATGGATTACATATTTTGAATTAGTTGGTCCTGATTATTTTAATAGGTTACTTTTAGGTTTTTGGATATTATGAATAGTAACTATGGTATTCTTTATTTATTATAGTTAAAGGTAAATCGAGTAAATTAGGGTAATAGAAAATATGATAAAGATATCAAAATTAACATAAAAATAGGAAAAATCCTATTGGATGAATTATAGTCTACCAATATCTTATATGGTTTTGAATTGATTCATTGAATATACTTTTTTCCATGAAGTTCATGTAATTAAAATTATAACAAAATAAAGTGAAAACATATCACTCTCTAATCTCTTATAAATAAAATAATATTAATGTAGCAATAAAATTTATACAACATCGAACAAAAATAAGATAAATAAATCTAATAAAATTATCCAACTCATATGAAATTATTTATAATTTTTAGATATTAAATAAGTAACTTAAATATTGACACAATTGTGATATAATAATTATTTTATTAAGAGGAATATCAGGGAAATGATTTTATAAATAGTAAAATAAATATTATTTGAAATAATTAATTTTATACATGATTTCACTAGGTGAATATGACATTTTATTAGACTATAAAATTCTTTTTTTGAAGTTATATCTCTATTTGTATTTTATTTAAATTCAATGAAAATAATAGTCTAAAAATTGACACTACATATATTTTATTAAAATAATATTTTATTAAATAACATAAATATTGTAAAAATATTTTTAAATTAAAAATTTCATTTGATAAGTTCAAAGAGTTAATTAATAGTCTTATTATTGGAAATTGAACCCGTAAAATTAATCTTAGTATCCTCTTAATAATTAAAATTTTGTTACCTCAATTAAAAATAAATGAGAGTAATTATCGTTAAACTGAATAGATTAGTTTTAAAATAAAATAAATACATGTATAATAATTATTGGAAGAGATTATATATAACTATAATCATCTTAACCTCCAAATATATCGCTTTTTATATTTTAGAATTCTAAAATAAATTTATTATAAAATAATATTTCAAGACATTCTTAAAGTGCCCATCCTCCCTCTTGTAAAAGTCCCCCGCATCTACCTACTTACTCACACCTCTCAAGCCCATTGGATCCTAAATATTATTCTCAAACAATCTCCCAACATCCCTAAATTCCTCTTAGTGGCCACAATTTTGGCATAAAGCCATCCTAAAGAGAAATTTTGTGCATATCGAAATGGAATACTCGTAAAAGATGTAATTGTTTTATCACCACATTCAAAATTGATTTGTAAATCTACATCATATTATTAAAATGAGTCAATAATAAAGTAGTAAATAAAATATATTATATATTTTGAGATTTTATTATAAATAAGGGACAATCATATACCACATTTTATTCATCCTACAAATAATAATATCCATGTGTGTGTGTACGTACGGATTACCATCTCCATGTCGGGGTGTACATTGTTATTAAAAAATAGTTAATTTTTATGGATATAATGATGATTATAATGTATGTATAAAATAAATATATCAAGATATTTATTTTTTATAGTTAATTCAACATCCAATTCTATACAATTTAACCATTAAGTGAATGGTATCATCGCTGGTGCGTACATACAGTATACAATTTCCACGATGCGATGTGATTCATTCTACTTGATATTCATTAAACTGTAGTTATATACCTAAATTTAAGAAATAAATATGCTATATATTATACTAATAACATTATTAAAATGATATAACCGTATCTTAAAAATTGTAAAATGAACTAATCTGACAAAACTTTCTTAAGAACATGAATTATTTAAAACCCGAACTACGAGTGATAATGAAATATTACAAATGGATGATAATTTAGTAATATGTTATATCTTAAAAATAACTAATAATCTGGAATAATACAATAGAATTATTTAAATAATTATACAGTAGGTGCAGATACGTACGATGGTTATCATACCTACGGTAAGGGATAATATTTCAATTTCCTTATTATTCAAGATTTTTTATTCATAAGTATTTTATCGGGTATATTAATAATCAAAATAAATATTACATAAATATGGTAAAATATGTTTATTCTTCTACAATTTTTTAAGTCAATTAACCCATTTGTGAATTTTTACTAAACGGGTTGAAAAGAATATTTTTTCATTATTCGATTAGATGTACTTTTTAGGCATTTCCAGCAAAATTACGAGGAGAATTTTTTGAACTTATACAGAATTATTGAATTCATACGATGTCATAACGCATTATTTCTGTGAAGAATCCCTTACAATATTTCATTTGTATTTTAAATTAAATTTTATTCTTATACAATTTTGGGGAATTTTTTGAGAAGAAAATGTTTTTAAAGAAGAAAGGATGTTTTCCTCAAGAATTAGTTTCACGTATTTGGTCAATATTATTTTCTATATAATTTAAAATATGGTTATGTTTCTGTCCATATAATTATTTCGATTTTATTTTTTATATTATGGAATTATATTTATGAAATCCTTTTATTATATATGATTTGTGATGGAATGATGTTTAACAATCAAATTTTTTGTTCCTTGGGTTATGTTATGATGATTGTGTTTTGTTTTTGTATCCCATGTAAGAATGATTTATTTATGAGGTGGGTGGAAACTATATCTACATCCAATGGATTCAGTTAAGATTTATATATCATGATATAGACATAACTAGAATGTCATGTAAAATCTATTCAGTAATAGACAATGTCAGCTATGTTGGTCTTGGATACGAGTTGTGGCTAATATGGAAATAATTTTCTATGATTATGTGTTTTCTATAAGTTCATGTTTTTTAAAATTCTATGTTATCATGGTTAATGTTACTCTATGATTTTTTCCATAAAACTACTATTATTTATTTCATGACTCCGAATTTTTATATTCAATAGTTATGTTCATTGTTTGTTTACATTCTTATATTCATATATTAATTTTTAACCATTACTGAGCATCTAAGCTCACCCATTGATTTGTTTTCATTCATCATGTTATAAATAAATCATTTAGGATGGAAGAATAAAGGGGAAGATCTTAATGGGAGATTTTGAGGATCTTTCACAAGTAAGAAGAACGTATTTTATGTTTCCAAAGGAACTAAACCATTATGGTTGTCAAAAATGCATTTCTAAAATGTAATGAATAGTCCTCTAAAAGGATATAATATTCATATATGACATTCTTGAGTATTTATAAAAGGGGCCTTTTAAATAAATTTTTCCAAAAAAAATAGAAAACCATTATTTTTCAGTTTCCCTCACACACACACACATATATATATATTTCTTTATTTATTCAATTGCGCAAATTCAAATATTCTCGTTTGAATTTTTATATATAGTTATACATATGTGTGTATGTATGTATACCTATGTATATATTTAGACACATTATATGTACATGTGTATTTATATATATCAAGAGACAAATTAGATAATTAAAACCACTTTCAAAACGCATCATCGATACCTGTAATTTCAAAACCCATTTAGAAATCTATTTCAAAATATTTTATAAAACAAATTTTAAACAAAACCATCTAGAAAACCCATTGGTTAATCAATTCAATTTTCAGAAAAAAAAATAAAAGCGATGAAATGGAATATTTAAATTTATTTCAAGAACTAAATGACGTGAAACCATTTCAAAACATCTCAATTTTTTTCAATAATTATTTCAACACTTTTTGAATGCTTTACATTTCAAGATCCACTTGAAATTTCATGAAACAGAATTATTAAAAATGGAAAAAACTATGAATCATTTATTAAACTCAATATAACATTCAAAAATTGGAACAATTCATTAATTAAATCATATAAAACATCAATCAATAAATTTATATTAAATTTAAATCCTTAACTAAAGGCATCATACATCAACGGGGTGAGATTAAGATGAGACTCTTAGAAGGGGAATATTACACCCCAAAGAACCTTCTTCAAATTCAAGACATAATGAAAAATGCATAAATCCTACCCCAACCATTATATATTGGATAAGATTACAAAAAACCCAAAAAAATGAAATAAAAAACCGGTGTATGAGAGGGTTGGCGACAGACATTGGGTCACGCCAGAGCAGGGGGTTGAACTGAAGAAGAACAAACAATACAGGGAGTCATGATAGAGTAGCTAGCTCTTGAAACGGGGTTTCACTAGATCCTACCACACAGGAAAGGGAGGAGGCTGCCACCAGAGGTGTCGTAGGAAGAGAGGTGCCACTGGAGGAAGGGTGAAATGTAGGAGGGGATACTGGATAGAGTGTTGGTGGGGGAGGGGGTAAGTGCATGGGTTAGGTTGACCTAGAGGGGTAGAATAGGGTCACACTTTGTTGAGGGAAGAGAAAGGGTAGGGCCACACCCTATTATAAAAATAATGTGGGGAAATAAAAATAAACCAAAATAAATAACAAGAATACTCTTAAAAATAATAATAATAATAACATCATAATAATGATTATACAAACAATAATAATAGTAAACATAATAATAATAATAATGCTAAAAATAATAATTGTATTCATTTCGTTTTAAATAATTATGATATTAATAACAATTTTAATATAATAATATTTATTATAATTTTAAATGTAATTATACTAATAAAAATTATAATAATAATTTTATTTTTACTTAAACAATAAGATTATTGTTATTTTGGTTTACACAATTACCATCTTTTAATTTAAAAAAATTATATTTATTATAAGTATTTTAAAAAAAATAGCCACTTGGGATGACCGAATAGATTTCTCTAACCATGTGGTGCTCATGCACTAACCCAAAACCCACAAAAATTATCAAACCTAAAAAATTATAACCATGCTCTCAACCCAAACCCTAATGAAAAGGCCTGAGACTAATAAAATGATAAAATAAATGTGTATCTAAGGTTAGGTTGTAACAATTCCCCCTCCCATAGACACTTTTCCCCCACAATGTCACCAATAAAAAACCGATCAAAAATTAATTTCATGCCCGATTAAAAATAAGGAATACCATTAACTCCAAGATGACCTTTCTCTCCATAGGTCACACCCAATAGATTCACGAAGAAACAAATGCCGAAGATTGTGCTGGGAACATGATAGGGTTGTCCCCACCAAAAGAATTAAACTAACACAGAAACGTTAAAATCCCAACGCACCGCCCTAGGGAGGGGGTAACACGAGAACTACCAATCTGAACCTAACCAAACAAAGACCTTACTGTTACTAGAAAATAAGTCACTCTTAACCGAATTTAGGAACAATGGAGATCTACTACACGAACAGAAATCCCTCCACAAAAGGAGGAACAACAACACCACAGAACCCACAACAAGAAACGTGAACTAGATAGTTGACCAAAAACATCGTCCAATCTTCTCACAACACCCAAACATCTCAAAATTATTACAGATGAAACCAATACCAAAAAAGACACAGTCATCCATGGGACAGAAACCCATGAATGAAAATGATGATTTATAAATTCCACACTTGTTATAGACACAACCGCTTGGATTGGGATAAAGGGTGTTTATCACACAACTACAATAAAATATGAACAAAAAATGACAATAAGAATAAATAGGTAAATTTCAGATATTTCCCCCCAATGATGAAAACATAACATGGGATGATGTTTCATACATCCTCGACATCTCCGGACTATGTTAAAGCTTCATCATGAGACATGTGGTTGGGTAATTAATGGCATAAGCATCACCGACCACATATTTAGGCACAAGCATCCCATGATCAAAACATTTTCCTCAAATGAATCTTCCTATAGATCATACCCTAATGAACTAAATGAACATAATGATGAAATGAATTTGGAGGGATGTGACAAGATTACATGGAATGTACAAACTGACCATACCAATGTCACTCTCGAAAGAGGTATGAGAAACTAGATTTTAGAACCAATAGGGATAGATTATTATAGATTGATTCCTCTATCACACACTCCACCTAAGATGGGTACCCATCAAAAAATCTGACCACCACTACCTACACCCCAAGAATCGACCCCGCTTAAAAGCACCCATCCACTAACCAATCAAAATAGGTCTCACTAGATGAGAGAAACTTTCCCATAATCTATGGGTGAGAACTCTAAATGAAAAGAGGAACCATCTCTTAAATGTTGTCAACATATACTTTTACTGACCACTAGCCCCACTGAACATTCCACAACTCCACAAACTTCCTTTGATTTTCCCCCTCTAGTATAACCCATGGAAGAAGGTGGCCTTATAAATTTCTGATGTCACAACAATTTCTAATGATTATGAGACATCCAAGCACCACTGCTCTAAAACTGTACCCTAAAAAAACCAAATAAATCATGACCTTTATGATCGTTATGAGTTTCTATCAACCCAATGATATACTATATCTATTTTAAACCACTTCACTTCCTCTAACAATCCTCTATCACTTTGAATAATATGAAAAACATGAAACGACCAACAAATTTGGCATGAATCCTTACAAACATTAGGTAACATTCTGAGTGTAATACTTTGAATAGAATTAGGAACACAAAACCCAAACATGCATCAAGCCAAAACACAATCAAAAAGTGCACCCTAAGCTAAGACAAATTTCACCGAATGCAAACAAATACTAAGAACAATACTCTTTTTCAAAATCACTATTTTTCATTTAAATTCCAAAATTTCCATTTCCCAATTCCATTTTTCAAATATGATTTCCACTTTTCACAAGATATAAACCAACTCTTCAAGAGAAAACCAATTTCCAAACCTTTATATTTTAAAAACCCAACCATGGAATCTAATGAATCATCACATGTGGGTCCATCCATTTTCATCAACATATTCCATGAACAAGTTCCCCAAATACTTTATGTATATACCCACACACATGTGATCCTCCGTAAGGAATACTAAGTTTCACGTACTTCCTTCCTCTACAAAACCCTAGTATTTACATACTTTTAAATGTAAAACACATCCAATAATACATCTCACATTACAAATTTAAATCCAATTTGGAGAAAACATTTTCATTCAAAAAACATTTTCATCATCAAAAGTGCACATTCACCATCCAAAACAAAGACAAATAAGAACATAGACAAAACTAATGGAAGGAGGGAATATCTTATATTCCTAACTCAGCGACATGGTTATAGGCCATAACCTAATAAGAACATAATAATAAGAGGGACGTGATATAACACCCCTAGCTTCTACGGTACGCTTCTCTTGGAATAATGCGATAGCGTGTGTTGTACGCAACATCGAGTTCTAACACACCACAACAAATCAAAGTAACCGTTATGAATAATAAGACCTACTTTTTGAAATTATATATATTTTATATTTCAAAATGGACTTCATTGTTGGATTCAGAATATCGAGGTAATCCTAAGTTGAATTTTTGGTATTTTTCTGAGAACGTCCAATTTTTATGAATAGTGAAAAATACTTAAAAACAACTTTCCTAATCAAAATAATTTATAGTGATAAATTATATTATTTAGTGGTTTTGAAGTATAATTAGAATATATTTTTACCATTTTATCCAACGGGGTTCATTATAATTAATTTCACTTTGAAATTGGACATAAACAATTGTCAATCTTTTGATATATATTGTTTTTTAAAAACACGCTATTTGTTGTGACAACGGGAATTTATTATAAAATTAATTAATGAAAATTTTATGTTTGGAATTTTCTAAAATAGACATCATTTTTTAATTTGGAATATCAATTATAGCTTAGGGTGAAATTTTGGAATTGTTATGAAAAACATCAATTTTTTATGAATTGTGAAACTACTAAGTGGTAGTTAAAAAACTGAATTTTTCATAAAACATAATTTTACCGCTTATGTGATCGGAATTTCGAAAATCCGGTAGAAACATTTAATATCAAGGATAATAATGTGGTTAAATGAGATGATAATATTTTTTGGTGAATAGTACCTTTTTACTTTTATTTACCACGGTTAAAACTAAATAGGGAAATTAAGGGTAAAAATGATATTAATATTACCCTAACACATGTCCTAATTCTATTGGACAAGTGTATCTCGACTAAAAACAACCTTAGGAAAAAACTATTATCATTTAGGTCCACTTGGATTAGATTAGGACATTTATTATTATTTAATTCAAAGAAGAGTTAAATGATTTAAAATCAATGTTTATTTAGTAATCATTTTTAATATAGTATAATAAATAAGATACATTCGATTGTAAATATTCATTAGAAAGATAAAAATATTTCCTATATAATAATATTTTATTTATCATTTTTAAATATTATATAATTTATTTTATTTATGACACAATAATGATGCAGTAATTACCATAATAGTGAAAAATTAAAATAATTGATATTATAAATACCCAAATAAATAGAATTTGAGACTTTTAATGAATTAAAATAATTTTCTAGGATACTATGACATATTAGGATTGATTTAATTGACTTTTTTAGAAGTAATCATTCTGTTATGATTTTTATGAAAATAAATTATTGAATAGTGTTAAAATTGACATAAAAGAGTTTTTTAAAACAAATATTATATTATTAATTGATATTAAATTCCTAAAAATCTAAGGATAGTCCAAGAGACTTATATAATTATAGGTGTATAATTAATGGACCACTTGGGGGTCTCATGGATGTATATAGTATGTTTATTAACCATATAATATAAAAATACAAAGATATATTGTAAAAGTGAAACTAATTAACTAAGAGTTAATACTTAATTATAAGGATAATATAATAACTAAAACCTGTCTAAATTCTATTGGTTTAGTGGTTCTCGACCAATACCTACTTTAAAATTTAAATAATCCACTTTGGATCCGTTAAAAACTGAATATGAATTTATTATAAAATAATATTTCTAGCTTTTACAAAGGTGCCCCTCACCCCTATTATAAAAGGACTCCCCCCCTTCTCATTAATTCACACCTTCAAAGCCTTTTGGATCGGCCAAACTCTGCCCAAATACTCTCTAAACTTCCCTAACTTCATCCTAGAGTCCTTCCTTTAGTCATAAAGCCAACCTAAGAGCCCTTTTGATCAAATCAAAAGGAAGAACCCAAAGAAGAGGTAATGATTTCACCACCATTTTCCAAGTTCCTTTCTTCTTCCACTTATTCCTTCTTTGTTATTACCATTCTAAAATAATAAATCCAGTATCCTATATATACTTTTATGTTATTATATATATGGTACAACAATATTCATTATTCTATCCATCCTTTGAATAACAGGTCACCATACGTGCGTACGTACAGCTTACCGTCTCCACGTCGTGGTGTAATTGTTATTCAATAAATTATTATTTGGATGGATTTAATAATGATATGTAACTCATGTAAATAATAAATATAACATTATAATGATTCTTTATATATGATATATCATCCAATTATATATTATTTTAGTATCAAAAGAATGATATTGTTTCTTGTGCGAACGTACGGACTACCGTCTCCACGAACACGAAGTGATTCATTCTCCATCGTATCCATTCAAGTATAATTCTAATTAGATGTTTAATAATAGAATATAAGGACTGGAAATCATTCTGGATATTATTAATATACAACCTATCCATGACAAACATGGCTTACATAACAAAACATATTAAAGAAAATGAGTAAGTTAACATCCGAAACGACGATAATTCTAAAATATTATTAACAAGGCAATGTTAAAAGATCATATATGATATCATATTAATATATATGATTCTTATATAATTTAAGAACAATTATTTCACCATTATACAGGAGTTTTACCAACCCTCAACCAAGTAAAAGTACAAGGTAAGGGTTTATTTCACAATCTCTTCATTATCCGAGGTTGTTTATACGTAATAATCTATTAGGATCTCTTTATCATCCACATCCATGTTTCTTTAAAATGTATTTCAAAACATTTTTACTCTTTACAAGAATATGGGTTAAAGTCATTTATACCCTTGTTTGACTTTTTATAAGAGTTTTATAATGGAATCTTTCCTTAGTTTTCCAAACAAGGTGCTTTTTAACCTTTTCGACAGAATTAAGGTAAGAATGATTTTTTAACTTATACGGTGGGTGAGGCTATTTTCCCGCGTTATAAAATCTTCGAAGCATTCATTACAATATTATATAAATATTTTCAACGAAAATGTTTTATTTTAGTAATATATGACTCTTAAATGATTTCAAAATAAAAAAGATATATTTCTCTAAAAAGAGTTTTGATTTCATCTATGTCAACATCTGTTGATGGATTTTACAATTATTTGAAGTTGATTTATTATGATTCAAAACTTCTATATTGTATTGAAAGTTTTGTGATATTCTTTATTGTGGATGTGTTATTTTTATACTATTCATGGTTTATGGATGAAGTATTTACATTTCGAATGCTAGTTTTAATATGAATGATTATGTTAAGTTTAAACCTTTTCCTATGGGAATGCATTGGAATTAATATGTGATGGGTGGAGCACGCTATAGCTCCTCGATGCATCGGTAGGTCTCATGAGACAAACTAGTGTCTTGGAACAAGGCCTTGACAAAATATTATTTGTAGTATTGGCATAAGGCCTTGGCTATGTGGTTATGATAGTATGGAATTATGCATTCCATCATTATGAAAGTGGTTATTGATATTGCATGTGATTATTCGATTAGTAGAATATCCATGTGAATAAGTCAATGGGATTATTTCATTTTATTTTTTCCATACTATGTTGAAGTTCATGTTTAAAAGGATTTTGTTTTAGTTATTCACTGCCTTAAATGTTTATTCTTATTTACGAAAGATTCTGCTATATTGTTATCCTTACTAGGCATTTGAGCTCACCCCTTTTCTATGTTTTATTTTTCCTAGGATGTGAATACGTAAGTTATGAATGACCTTTAGGGATATTATTAGGGGATAATAGTGTGGACTATGGAGAAAATAGGTTGTTGTTGTAGTTTTTCACTTGATGATGTAATGTAAAACTTTATGAATATATCTAGTGTTTCCAAGGCTACTAAACCAATCGGTCTTTTGAGATTTGATCTTTCTTGTGATCATGCCAATGCTATGTAATAATGCACTGAATCTGGGTAACTGGGCTCAGGGAGTTACAATTGGTATCAGAGGATGTTTAGTAGAAAACTTGGAAGCTATATTTATATAAACTCTGATTAGAGCACATAGACCTAAGATGGAAATTGAGGATTAGTATAGAATAACTTCCTAGAAATTTGGTATTGTATATATTTTGTGAGTTTTCCAAGCAATACACCCCTGTCTATATACGAGCAGGTAGAGGCGGCTCTGGCACAGATGTACCTAGGGGTAAAACCCAAAAACAACACCTTGAGCAAGACTCGAACGAGAACTGGTGCACGAAAACGGGCCTTGCTGCACTCTTGGTTACAACACTCATGAGGGATATACTTAGGATAAATCTCATTCTCTTTACAAATCATTATGAAAGGTTTATGATTATATATTTCCTCATAGAAAACATTTTTATGATTATGGATTATATCCATAAATTGTTCAATTTATGTTAATTGTTTTATAAGTATGGAATTATGTATTTTGATTCATAAACTGATCTAATTTATGCCATACTTTAGAAATGGAGCCCAGTGGAAGAAATGGAAACTGTATCAATGCACGCACTCCATGTATGGATTTCCCTCCTGCTCAAGATAATTATAGTGTAGCTGGTGATGCAACTGGTGCCGATCAGCTAATCACTATACTGGGACAACTCACGTAGGTTATGAATAATAAACTTACCCGTATGGAGCAACCTGATCCATATCTTGTGGGATCAATGTTAGATCTCTTCATGAGGCATGAACCACCAAAATTCAATGGGTGTACAAATCCATTAGTAACTGAGCAATGGATCAGTTCCCCAGAGAAAATATTTCAGGCTTTGGGGAGTAGTGAAAGGGAAAAAGTTATCATGGCAGTTTACCGCCTCACTGGAGATGCTGATCAATGGCGGTCATTGATTCAAAACATGAAGGATGATGATGAAGTATCAAATATGGAATGGAGAGAGTTCAAAGATCTATTTTTAGAAAAATACTTTTCTTTTGTGACCATCGAGTAGATATGGAAAGGCAATTTATGAGTTTGAGACAAAAGGAGGAGAGAATGTTGTAATGTATGAGGCTAACTTTACAAGGCTAGGAAGGTATGCTGGAGATTATATACGTAACCCAATAATTAATATTGTTCGTTTCATTGATGGGTTAAAAACATTTCTCCATTAAGCATTAGTCTCACAATTCTTCTCGTCGTACGAAGACATTGTCTCATGTGCTATCAAAACTGAAAAGGAATTCTCTAAGTCTTATGACTTTAAAGCAAAGCAAGAGAAGAAGAGATATGCTGATCAATCTGGGAATGGGAATAAGGGGTAGAAGGTAAAGTTTTAATATCTATCATGTGGTAAATGTGGGAAGAAACACCCGGGTACTTGCTTGAAGGGAATGGGTGTCTGTTACAAGTGTGTTGAAAAAGGCCACCAAGCTCTCGATTGCAAAGGAAAGAAGGATGCTACCAATGTTCAGTTCTACAATTGAAGGGAGATGGGACATTATGAAAATGAATGTTTACGCATCAGGGTAACCTATCTCAAAAAGGCCAAGGGATCAAGGCCAAGCTTATACTATCACTACTGCTGAGGTAGAAGCTCCAAAAGACGTGGTGGCAGGTAATTAAATGGTTTCCTCAAGCATAGAAAATGCATTATTTGATTCTAGATCATCACATTATTTCATATCTTCCCAGTTTGCTAAGAAAATTAGATATTTACAATTTGATTTAACATGGGAGATGTCAGTTAAAACTCCTAAGGGATGTATCATGGCAACAAAGTATTTTGAATCTTTCCCCATTAGAGCACATAAATGTTCTTTATCTGCTGATCTCATCGTCATACCTATGATTGATTTTGATATAATCCTCGGTATGGATTGGATTTCAGACTATGATGTGAAGATTTATTGTAAGAAGAAGGAGGTTACGATTTTTGATGATGATGATAAGGAACACCTTATCTTTAGAGAACAATCGTCACCACCTAATTCTTATCTAGATCCACCCCCAATAGCTCAACTAAAATCATTTATTGGGGAGGAAGAGAATGAAATGACTGTGGGTGAGAAAAGGAATGTTCAAATAGAGGATGTACCTGTTGTGAAGGAAAATGTAGATGTATTTCCGGAATATTTACCTGGACATCCTCCAGAACGAGAAGATGAGTATTCCATTGATTTAATTCCTTGATCAAGGCCTATATCGAAGACCACTTATAGAATGACCACTATAGAATTAGTTGAACTAAAGAAACAACTAGAGGAATTGAGTAATAAGGGATTTATTCTCCCTAATGCTTCCCCATGGGGAGCCCCTATTCTTTTTGTTAAAAAGAAATATGGATCTATGAGGTTATGTATCGAATATAGGGAGATCAATGCTATAACAATAAAGAACAAGCATCCCCTACCTCGCATTGATGATTTATTTGACCAATTGCATGGAGCTCAATACTTTTCAATGATTGAACTTTGATCTGGATACCATCAGTTGTGTATAAAAATGGAAGACATTCCGAATACAACATTTTGAACCAGGTACGGGCATTATAAGTTTACTATAATTCCTTTTGGATTGACTAATGCACCCTCTGTATTCATGGATCTGAGGAATAGAGTTTTCAAGGAATATCTGAATGAATTTGTGGTGGTATTAATTGATGATATCTTGGTATACTCTAAAAGCTACGAGGATCATGAAAGTCTCGTGCACATTATCCTGAAGACTCTGAGAAGACATGAATTATATGGGAAGTTTAGCAACTGTGAATTCTGGCTTCACGTGATTTCATTTCATGGCCATATTGTCTTTAAATATGGAATATCTGTTGATCCTTCTATGACCAAGGCAGTCCAAGAATGGCCAGAACCTACGATTATAACTGAGGTATGCAATTTTATTGGTTTGGCAGGTTATTATCGACGTTTCGTCCAGAATTTGGCCCGATTGGAAAACCCATTAACGAAGCTCACATGTAAAGGGGTCAAATTTATTTGGAAAAAAGTGTGTGAAGAATGTTTCGAAGAACTGAATAGAATATTAGTCAATGCACCTATATTGACTCTACCATCGGGGATTGATGGGTTTATTATTTATAATGGTGCATCGAATAAAGGACTTGGTTGTGTACTTATGCAGAATGATAGGGTTATTGCCTATGCATCATGACAGTTGAATATTCATGAGAAAAACTATCCTACTCATGATCATGAGTTAGCAGATGTGATCTTCACTTTGAAGATATGGAGGCACTACCTCTATGGTGAAAAATGAGAGATTTATACTGATCACAAGAGTTTGAAATATATTTTCTCACAAAAGGAACTCAACTTGAGTCAAAGGAGAGGGCTTGAAATACTCAAGGATTATTATTGTACGATACACTACCACTTGGGGAAAGCAAACAAGGTGGAATATGCTTTGAGAAGAAAATATCACGGAGTTTTGAACAATATAGGAATTTAAAGGGATCTAATTTTCATGGATCTAGTGAAGATGAACATGGGAATAACCAGGGAAGGTGAAACATCAATAATTTTCCAAATGGTTTCCAAACCATCTTTACTGGAATGGATTATGAGTTCTCAGACCGATGATGAAGAATTTCAAAAGAATATTAAAGCTGTGAATGATGGGAGATTGAGAGGCTTTGTGTATGAAGAAGGAATTTTGAAATTCGGGAAGAGGATTTGTGTTCCCGATATACCAGATCTAAAAAGGGAATTGTTGGATGATGCTCACAGTTCCAATTTCTATATACATCCTGGGAGCACCAAAATGTATAGAGATTTGAAGGAACATTTTTGGTGGGACAACATGAAGATGGAGATTGCTGATTTTGTGTCAAGATGTATGGTTTGTCAATAAGTGAAAGATGGAAGGCAACAGCCTGGTAGAGTATTGCAACCTCTCCCCATACCTGAGAGGAAATGGGACAATATTACGATGGACTTTGTCATGGGGCTACCAAAGACTCCAAGAAAGAACGATAAGATATGGGTAATTGTTGATCATCTTAACATGTCAGCACATTTTCTTGCTATAAGAGAAGATCTACCACAGAAACATCTAGCAAGACTATATATTGAGGATGTTGTGAGACTTTATGGAGTACCCCTATCGATTGTTTCGGATCGTGATCCCCATTTTACTTCAAGATTCTAGAAATGTATTCAGAATGCCTTGGATACTGAACTTAATTTGAGCACTGCCTACCACCCTCAAACAGATGGAAAATCAAAACGAACTATTCATACCTTAGAAGACATGTTGAGATCCTACTCACTAGACTTTCAGGGTATGTGGGATCAATATTTACCTCTTGTAGAATTTTTCTATAACAATAGCTTCTATTCGAGTATTCATATGGCACCATATAAAGCGTTATATGGAAAGAGATGTTTCACACCATCCTATTGGGATGACGCTGGTGAATGAAAACTTGTAGTCCCAGAACTGGTGGAGGAATCGATGGAAAAGGTGAAGGTAATCCAATACCATATCAAAGCATCTCAAAGTAGGCAGAAGAGCTATGCTAATAATCGAAGGAAGGATTTCGAATTTCAAGTCGGTGATCATGTTTTTTTCAAGGTATCTCCATGGAAGGGAGTCATACGTTTTGGTATGAAAGGTAAATTGAGTCCCAGGTACGTCGGACCTTTCGAAATTCTAGAACGAATTGGGGCTGTAGCTTACCGATTGGCAATGCCGCCAAGTCTCTCCAAAGTTCACGATGTCTTCCATATATCTCTGTTGAGGAAATACATGCCTAACCCAATAAATGTACTCACCTATGAGAAATTATGACTGGAACCCGATCTGTTTTATTGCGAAGAGCCCGTCAGGATTCTTGATACGAGAGAACAAATAATGAGAAATTGGATGACTCATCTGGTAAAAGTTTTGTGGAGAAACCATAAGATGGAAGAGGCAACGTGGGAACCCGAGGAAATTATGATGAAGAACCACCCGAGTCATTTCATGCGGTCATATTCTAGAAATTTCAAGGATGAAATTAATTTAAGGAGGGGAGAATGTAACACCCCAAGCTTCTACGGTGCACTTCTCTTGGAATAATATGATAACATGTGTTGTATGCAACATCGAGTTCTAACACATCACAACCAATCAAACTAGCCTGTATGAATAGTAATACCTAAATTTTGAAATTATATATATTTTATATTTCAAAATGGACTTTATTTTTGTATCCAGAATATCGAAATTATCCTAAGTTGAATTTTTGGTATTTTTCTGAGAACTTCCAATTTTTATGAATAGTGAAAAATACTTAAAAAAAAGTTTTCTAATCAAAATAATATATATTGATATATTATATTATATAGTGGTTTTAAAGTATAATTAGAATATATTTTTACCATTTTATCCAATGTTGTTCATTATAAATAATTTCTCTTTGAAATTGGACATAAACAATTGTAAATCTTTTGATATATATTGTTTCTTAAAAACACGCTATTTGTTGTGACAACGGGAATTAATTATATAATTAATTAATGAAACTTTTGTGTTTGGAATATTTTAAAATAGACATCATTTTTGAATTCGGAATATCAATTATAGCTTAGGGTGAAATTTAGGCATTGTTCTGAAAAATTTCAATTTTTGATGAATAGTGAAACTACTAAGTGGTAGTTAAAAAACAGAATTTTTCATAAAAATTAATTTTACCGCTTATGTGATTAGAATATCGAAAATCCGAGAGACACGGTTAATATCAAGAAGTAAAATGTGGTTCAATGAGTTGAAAATAATTTTTGGTGAATAGTAACATTTTACTTTTATTTACCACAGTTAAAAGTAAATAGGATAATTAAGGGTAAAAATGATATTAATATTACTCTAACACATGTCCTAATTCTATTGGAAAAGTGTATCTCGACCAAAAAAAAACCTTAGGAAGAATATATTATCATTTAGGTCCACTTGGATTAGATGAGGACATTTATTATTATTTAATTCAATGAAGAGTTAAAAGAGTTAAAATCAAAGTTTATTTACTAAAACATTTTTAATATAGGGTTATACATAAGATAAATTCTATTGTAAATATTTGTTAGAAATATAAAAATATTTCCTATATAATTATATTTTATTTATAATTTTTAGATATTATATAATTTAATTTATTTATGACACAATGATGATGTAGTAATTATCCTAGTAGTGAAAAATTAAATTAGTTGATATTATAAATACCCAAATAAATATAATTTGAGACTTTTAATAATTTACACTAATTTTATAAAATAATATTACATATTAGGATTGATTTAATTTACTTTTTTCGAAGTAATCATTCTTTTATGATTTTTACAAAAATCAATTATTGAATAGTGTCAAAATTGACATAAAAGAGTTTTTTAAATAAATATTATATTAATAATTGAAATTAAATTCCTAAAAATCTAAGGATCGTCCAAGAGACATATATGATGATAGGTGTATCATTAATGGAACTCATGGGGGTCTCTTGTATGTATATAGTAATTTTATTAACCATATAATATAAAAATACAAAGAGACATTGTAAAAGTGAAACTAATTAACTAAGAGTTAATACTTAATGATAAGGTTAATATAGTAACCCAAACCTGTCTAAATTCTATTGGATGAGTGGTTTTCGACCTATACCCACCATAAACTTTAAATAATCCACTTTTGAGCCATTATAAACTGAATATGAATTTATTATAAAATAATATTTCTAGCATTTCCAAAGGTGCCCATCACCCCTCTTATAAAAGGGAACTCCCCCTTGTCATTAATTCACACCTTCAAAGACATTTTTCTCGGCCAAAATCATCCCAAATACTCTCTCAACTTCCATTACTTCATCCTAGAGGCCTTCCTTTAGTCAGAAACCCATCCTATGATCCCTTTAGATCAAATCAAAAGGAAGAACCTGGAGAAGTGGTAATTATTTCACGACCCTTTTCCAAGTTCCTTTATTCTTCAACTTCTTCCTTCTTTGTTATTACCATTATAAATTAATAAATCCAGTATCGTATATATACTGTGATGTTATTATAAATATTGTACAACCATATTCAGTATTCTATCCATCCTTTGAATAACATGTCACCATACGTGCGTACGTACGGCTTACCGTCTCCACGTCGTGGTGTAATTGTTATTCAATAAATTATTATTTGGATGGGTATAATAATGATGTGTAAAACATGTAAATAATAAATATAACATGATAATGATTCTGTATATATGATATACCATCCAATTATATATTATTTTAATATCCAAGGAATGATATTGTCACTCGTGCGTACGTACGGACTACCGTCTCCACGAACGTGATTAGATTCATTCTCCATCATATCCATTAAAATATAATTCTCAGTTGATGATTAATAATAGTATCTAAGGACATGATATAATTCTGGATATGATGAAGATACAACCTATCCATGAAAAACATGGCTTACATAACAAAACATATAAAAGAAAATGAGTAATTTAACACCCGAATCAATGATAATCCTAAAATATTATTAACAAAGGAATGTTAAAAGATCATATATGATATCATATGAATGTTTAAGATTATTTAATAATTTAATAACAATTATTTCACAATTATACAGGTAGTTAACCTACCATCAACCAAGGAAATGTTCAAGGTAAGGGTTTTTTTCGCAATCTCTTCATTATCTAAGGTTGATTATAAGTAATAATCTACTGGGATCTCTTTATCATCCACATCCATGTTTCATAAAAATGTATTTCAAAAATTTTTTACATATCACGGCCCGTCGTCGGGGCCCGTGCTATGACTACACCAAGCCCGCCATCCATAGGCCAGGGGCCGGCGACTAGCACCAAAGGCGTAAATCCCGATAACTGGAAAGGGATTGCCTTTATAAAAGTAAAAAAACACCACAGAGTACATTCGGAAGTAAAACACTAAGTACAAAGAAAGTGCTGAAAAGTAAATGGGCAAGAATACAAACCCCACTGGAAAAGCAGCTACAACTGAACGAAAGTACAACAGAAAAAGACAAACAACTGGAAGAAAGGAAGTGGCTCATGGGTCATCCCCCTCGGATCCTCACTGAAGGTTAGGTATAGATAGCACAGCTCTTGGATCGTCCACCACGGATCCTACCTGAAGGGTAGGTACAGATAGCGCAGCTCCTGGATCGTCCACCACGGATTCTACCTAAAGGGTAGGTACAGATAACACAGCTTGTCAATGCTCTCTCCCTTCAACCTCCACCGAGTGTCGTCTCACCGTGAAGTCCACCTCCGGATACTGACTCGTCGTGTAGTCCATCTTCGGGTACTGTCCATTCCTCGAACACTCGGCCTCCGTCAGCACTTCCTGTCGTCTAGAACCAACACAACGAGGTGCGGGAATAGCCCGTGCAGGGGTGAGTATAACGATACTCAATAGGGACCCTGAGACCCTCATGGTCTCACTAAAACCAACAAGGATAACCACAAAGAATATGTCAACAGATAACCTCTACTTAGGTATATGCCCATACATATACCTAAGTTATCAAGTAACCCATCTCTATCATGAGGAAACACAAATATTATGAAATCAACAGATAACCACTACCCAGTTAAACGCCCATACATATACCTAAGTTATCAAGTATTCCATCTCAATCAAGAGGTATCACAAAGGTCATAGGCTCAGCAAAAACTAGGATTCACATTATCGAAATCGTAACTGCTGAAGAGCCCCGTCTCTAGAGTGTACAGTGGTCCTGTCACGACTCCGAGGTACTGCTCACTATCCTAAGACTGCTAAGGTACTCCTCCTGTCGAGTACCGTGGGCCAGCCACTCAAACATAGTAGTGCTTCCCGCCGGGGTATGCCACCCAAACACAGTAGTGCACACCCCCTAATAGCCTGTAGAGGTACTTTCCGGACGAGTACCGCGGGTCTGCACTGTCACACAGGTATTGCTCTCTCCGCCATGGGTCTGCACCCAAACAAAGTAGTGCTCCCTCCACTGGGCTAGTCGACTCAGTTCAAGTCGAGTCAGTCAAGCAGTCGTCAGGTCTCACTCGACTACACGGTCTCCGTACACCGCACGCTCATCTCGGGGAGGGTCCGCTCCACGAGCTACAGGTCGATACTCCAAGTATCTAAAAGTCCCACGAATAAGTATCTCAAAGGACCGCCTCATCATTGGGGTCTCAATGCAACAGATGACGCGTCAATCGAAAGCCCGGTTTGTGAGTTACTAGCCTTTTTGTCCCCCGGGCCCGGTTGGATTCGTGTGGGAACCAACCCGTCCGTATCTCAACTATACTCCGAATTCTCATAGTGTATACACAATGGGACCGTTTCTCCACGTGGTCACGAACGCCACTGACGGTTCGTCAAATGGACGTCCAGTCTGAATGTTATCAGCTTTTCCGTTCCTGGGGCCCGGTTGGATTACGAGTGCAATCCAACCCGGCCACTATCCAACTGCATCCAAAACTCAAGCTAAGTAAATAAAATGTTCCGTCTCATCAAGAGAAAATCAATGAGACAAACGGCGCGTCAATCGGACGCCCGGTCTGTGAGTTATTGGATTTTTCGTTCTAGGGGCCCGGTTGGTTTCATGAGCGAACCATCCCAACCGCACACTGACGACGTCCAAACCTTGAGAGGAGTAAGCCAAATGTTCCGTCTCATCAAGAGGAAATGAACAAGACAGACGGCGCGTCAATCGGACACACGGTCTGTGAGTTATGAGCCTTTTCGTTCCAGGGGCCCGGTTGGTTTCATGAGCGATCCAACCCGACTGCAACTGACAGCGTCCAAACCTCAAGCGGAGAAAGACAAAAGTTCCGTCTCATCAAGAGGAAATCAAAAAGCCAGATGGCACGTCAATCGGATGCCCAGAACTTAAAATATATGCGTTTCCGCTCCGAGGGCCCAGTTGGTTTCGTATCCGAACCAACCCAGCCGAACCAAAAGTTCTCAGAAACCTTAAGTGTAATATACCGAAACGACCGCCTCGATCAAAGGATCGCATCGCAACTGACAGTGCGTCGATCGGAGGTCTGTATCCCTCGTAATGGGTAAAAGACTGAAGAGGTCCGAAAACAGGGGGTCTGGGCCCGGACCGACCCGGCCCAACCCCCCTAGGATGGCCCGAACCGGGTCGCCCCGACCAGGGTCCGGGTCCGACCCGTCCGGGCGCGGCCCGGCCCGGCTTGCGTGGCCCAGCCCGGTGGTCCGGCTGGGCGGCTTGGCCCGGCGCGCAGGCTCGCTGGCGCTGGCCAAGCGGCCACGCAAGGGGGGGCCCCCTGGACGAAACCGCGAACCCCGCGCGAGGGCTGCTCCCTATCAACGGGCGTGGCGTGATTCCATGTCCCTCTGGTCCCGCGTGGTCGCAAGACCAGCCGCGACGGCCCCTTCCCATCGGTGCACCGGGAACCACCGCCTCCGGCCGCCGGCGCCGACAGAGTCTTCCGCGGACCACCGGACGCGCTCCGATGGTCCGTTTTGCTTGCCGCATTCACCAACGGTCCTCTCAGGACCTGAAATTTAATGCGGCAGATTCAAAACTCCTTTTCGGCCTGCCTCACCATCGTCCGTCGACCCGCACTTCGACAGAAAACTGCGGGGTCTTCGAATCGCCTCCGCGGCCCCGACTCCGATCACGGTTTCGTTCATCCTCAACAGTGCGGCGCGACGGCGCCATGCTTCTTTGTCGTGTTCTTTCTCATGTCCGCACGGTGCCGTTGCACTGTGCCGCCATTTTTCGTGCCGCAACGAATCAAAACAGAAAATGGTGGAGGAGAGTCGGTCGTGTTCATGCGGTCCGACCTCCTCCCGTTAATTTGGTAACAAGCGGCCCAGAAGACAAAAAACAACAAGGTAATTTCACGAATCAAAAGAGAATCAACCCAAACAGTTTTCCCCACAATTAAATATTCCCAATCCGTAAAAGAAATAATTTGCGGATCAACTTGAGGATGAGTTGATCCGAGTTCTTTTTTTAAAAGGAAGGAACCACGAGAATATAAACTTACACAAAATTAACCCCTACCTCAACGTTGTCATCGAACGAGCATTCATCGCGGAATTAACCGTCGCGGAAGAAGAGGATCGTCATGGAAGAGAAGGATCGTCGCGGAAGGAGATTCATTGATTTCCTAGGATTTGGTGTTCTTCGTCGGAGATCAGTGTGTTCTTCGCGTTCTTCACATTCTCCATCGAAGAAGAACGCTTTCCTCCAAATCCTCTACATGCAACAAGTTATAACCGAAATAAAATAAGAACAGTCTTATTTTATTAACGCACGATTCAACCTTTGAAATTAAAAAAAACAATCAATTCAATGAATTAATTGTAACGATTTAACTTCCCAAATTAATGAGGCGTTTCTTAACCAGAATAAACGCACGGTTTGACTTCATTAATAGGGGTGCGGGTGTGTTACTTAAGAAGAAAATAAATGGTGGCTCATGTGGGTCCCACCTCATAAAATATCCTACCAAGTGGGTAGGATATTGTAGGTCCCACATCATCCACTTAACATTGGTAAAGTGACTTACATAAAATAAATTGGTCGCACCATTTTATTTTTTTCATTTACTTAACCGGAAAAATATAAAAAGCACACTCGAGAAAACGAAACTCCGAAAAAGGTGTTTTTTAGAATTTACCGGCGCTGTGAGTTCATCAGTGTCATCGGATTTCAATTCCGAGCACTGGTTCAAAAGTTATAAAAACCTGCTCGTTCGTTCACTGAACTTACCCAAGCTAAACTTCGGAAATTGATTCCGGGCACACCGGGCCTTGGAATCAGGCGCCGTCAGAAACTGCATTTTTGTAAAATTTTAAAGAAAATTAAGAAAAAATTTTCCTTCGAATTTCCAGGTCTTTACATTACTCCCACCTCAGGGCTTTACGTTCTCATAATGCTTTAACAAATACAAGGGTTACAAAAGCGGTACTGAACACGCATCTGAGACTTCCGCTCCCACGTGCTTACCCGGAGGTGCCCATACTTCTAGTGAAAGTGCTCCCGAGGAATCGACAGTCCTCATAGGACCCGCTCCTATCGATCCTTGATCCCCACTGGATCCTCCGCAAAAGACACCACACTGCCATCGTCCAACTTCCCATGGTTGATGATGTGTGAAGGATCACAGACGTATTTCCTCAGTTGAGATACGCAGAAGTCGTCGTTCACCTGGTGCAACTGAGGTGGATGGGTCAAGCGGTAAACCACCTCACCTACCCAGATGAGGACCTAATATGGTCTGATGATCCTCGGAGATAACATTCCTCCATGGCCACATCTCCATCACCCTCGTTGAGGTGAGACCCGTATAAGGACGTGATCATCATCCTCAACCTCTAGAGGTCTCCAATTACTATTAGAACTAGAACTCAAAACGACTACTGCCATGAGGGTAAAGTTGACCTACTCAAGAGTGATCGGACGCACCCTACTGTGCATGAGTTTATCATGTGCTGCCTGGGGTTTCCTTTTTGTTGACAAAGGAAAAACCATTCTGAAGTCGTAGTTAAACCACAATCTTTTTGCCTAATACCGTCATTTTGTGTATGAACTGTGATTGCCCTGTACATACTCAAACCATTGTTGTAAGGCCTCGACACTACCACCAAGAGATTCCAACTGAAACTCTCGCCTCGAGGGTCTGACCACACTATCGGAGGAAGGGTGATTATCGAGTCTTCTCCCAAGGTATCTCCAGATGTGAGGGTCAAGTCTACGGCTTACCAGAAACTCTTGGTCTGGGACAAGATTCGTGGAAGGAAGGAATGATTCATATCAAAGTCTATTACTACGGTATCTAGTAGTGGACATAGACTATCCGTTGAATCATTTTTAGAGCCACTGGGTCACACTCCTTGACCACATGCATCTACTCTCTTCCCCCTCCCTCCAGCTCCCTGAGCCTGGCGGGGGGGGGGCAACTATGGCGGGTGGTTGTATCATGTTAAAAATGTACACCACCACATGTTGTTATCCTAGCTCTACCTCCACACCTGCTACATTGCAGACTCATCTCTCCTTTAAAGTTCCTCATATTGAAACATTTAACACGCCCGAGTCTCTAATACTGGTGTCGGTTTCCTGTTTCATACTGCACTGTGCAGTCTTTATCCGCTCTTGGATGACCTGCACCTTCTTTTCCTACGATCTGAAAGAACTGATGAGATTTATCCCTTTCCAAAAATAGAAACTTAGTCTCATCCTCTAGATGAAACACTCCCATTTCCTAATACAGTCAATCCTGACACGAATGATGCATTCATTCCATGGATGACTTCGTAAAGCCTCGACGTAACTACCAAGAGATCCAACTATCACTCTTGCCTCCAAGGGTCAAGTCACATTGTGGGCATCAGTGTGGGGTCACTGGGTCTCCTATAGTATAAATATCGAATTTGTGGGTCAGGTTAACATTTTTAACCGGTACCACTCAGTATCAACCAAACAAAAGGACAGGAAAGCAATAATCACAAAGATATGTGTCTTTTTATTATTGAAGCTCATAGTAAAAAGACACAAATACAATAGAAACATGGAACTAGAATTACAAGGGATGTATCCACTAGTTCCGCTCATTTCCACCTGCTCGCGGAGCTCTACTGGCTTGTCCACTACTCAGCTGTTGCTCAAGAACCCGCCGCTACTTCTGCCTCGGTGGATCCTCCAAATCCTACAGATCAACTATACGAGAAGTCGGATAGTCCCGTGTCAGGTGACCCTTCCGGCCGCATTCCAAACACTTACTGATCCTCGTACGGCTGGCACTGGTCCCCTTTGACCTCTACATCCTCTGTCTACTTCCCACAGATGAATTGACTACTGATCAAAAATCCTACGGCAGAGGCAGCAGCTCCGGTACATGCTCAGGGTGTAGAGCTACTGGAACAAACTCCACCCTGAAGAAGGTCTCGAATTCATCCCATGTGAAGGTCATCCTGTTGCAAAACTGGAACATGTGGCTCCACCACCTGCCTGTTGCTTCCTGAAGAAGGCTGGCAGCAAAGATCAACAAGAAGTCTGCTGGCATCCCCACTATCATGAAGACTCTCACCACAGCCTCCAGCCAATCCTCAGCCGTCTGCAGGTCCACCTCTCCCCGGAACCAGGGTGGCCTCTGGTGCTGGAACTCGTGAAGCGCGCTCAAGTGGAGTACATCGCCTAATACTGGGGAAGGTGGTATTGGTGGCCCAACGTATGGTAGTACCGTTGGTGCCTCCGCTGGTGCCTCAACTGCAAGAGTTCCCTGTACTGAAGCCTCGTCGCATGACAGGCTGTCAGTACGCACATCCCTCTGGGCTCTAGCTGGTCGTCCGTGAAAAGGAATCCTGAAAGAAACAACGTGACACGGTCAAATGATTATACATGGTGAGCTGACCTGGTTTGAGCTGACATTTAAATAAAACTTCTTGAAACACACACACAATTAGTGTTTTCGTTCCCAATGTCGGAAATCAGTTGTCAGGGTCCCAGTGTATGGATACCTCTACAACCCGCACTACCAATGGACTCCCTAAACTGAAGACCACACTTGGTACCCTTAACATTATTGCTTCACATAAAGAAAATATCTGATTTATAAGTTATGCGGTAGAACCGACTCCTCTAATACCAATTTGTCACGGCCCGTCCTCGGGGCTGGTGTCGTGACAACCCCAAGCCCGCCTTCCATAGGCCAGGGGCTGGCGACTATCACCAAAGGCGTAAATCCCAATAACTGGGAAGGAATTATCTTTATAGAAGAAACAAAACACCATAGAGTACAAGCGGAAATAAAAAAAAGTACAAACAATGTGCTGAAAAGTAAATGGGATAGAATACAAACCCAACTGGAAAAATAGCTACAACTGAATGAAAGTACAACAGAAAAATTCAAACAACTGGAATAAAGGAAGAAGCTCCTCGTTCACCCACCTTGGATCCTACCTGAAGGGTAGGTACAGATAGCGCAGCTCCTGGATCATCCACCACGGATCCTACCTGAAGGGTAGGTACAGATAATGCGGCTCCTCAATGCCCTCACCCGTCAACCTCCTCCGAGTGTCATCTCTCTATGAAGTCCACCTCCGGATACTGACTCGTCGTGTAGTCCACCTCCGGGTACCGTCCAGTCCTTGAACACACAGCCTCCGTCAGCACTTCCCATCGTCTGTAACCAACATAATGAGGTGCGGGAATAGCCCGTGCAGGGGTGAGTATAACGATACTCAGTAGGGACCCCGAGACCATCAAGGTCTCAATAAAACCAACAAGGATAACCACAAAGAATATCTCAACAGATAACATCTACTTAGGTATATGCCCATACATATACCTAAGATATCAAGTAACCCATCTCAATCATGAGGAAACACAAAGATTATGAAATCAACGGATAACCACTACCCAGGTACATGAACATACATATAACTAAGTTATCAAGTTACCCATATCAATCAAGAGGTAACACAAAGGTTACAGACTCAGCTCAAACCAGGATTTTCATTATCGAAACCATAACTGCTGAAGAGCCCCATCTCTAGAGTGTACAGTGGTCCTGTCACAACTCCAGGGTACTGCTCACTAACCTAAGACTACTGAGGTACTCCTCCTGTTGAGTACCGTGGGCTAGCCACCCAAACACAGTAGTGCTTCCCGCCGGGGTATGCCACCCAAACACAGTAGTTCACACCCCCTAATAGCCTGCAGAGGTACTCTCCGGATGAGTACCGTGGGTCTGCACTGTCACACAGGTAGTGCTCCATCCTCCATGGGTATGCACCAAAACAAAGTAGTGCTCCGTCCACTGGGCTAGTCGACTCACTCCAAGTCGAGTCAGTCAAGCAGTCGTCTGGTCTCTGTCGGCTACATGGTCTCCGTACTCCGCACGCTCGTCAGGTCTCTGTCGTCTACATGGTCTCCGTACTCCGCAAGCTCGCCTCTGGGTGGGTCTGATCCACGAGCTTCAGTTTGATAATACAAGTATCTCAAAGTCCCATGAATATGTATCTCAATGGACCGCCTCGTCATAGGGGTCTCAACGCAAGAGACGACACGTCAATCGGACGCCCGATCTGTGTGTTACTAGCCTTTTCGTCCCCCGGGCCCGGTTGGTTTCGTGTGAGAACAAACCCGCCCGTATCTCAACTGTACTCCAAATTCTCATAGGGACTGCTTCTCCACATGGTCACCAACGCCGCTGACATTTCGTCAAACGGGCGTCCAGTCTGAAAGTTATCAGTTTTTCTGTTTCAGGGGCCCGGTTGGATTTCGGGTGCAATCCAACCCGGACACTATACAACTGCATCCAAAACTCATGTGAAGTAAGCCTAATGTTCTGTATCATCAAGAGGAAATCAAAGAGATAGACGGCGCATCAATTAGACGCCCAATCTGTGAGTTATTGGCTTTTTCGTTCAAGGGGCCCAGTTGGTTTCTTGTGTGAACCAACCCGACCGCACTCCGACGGTATCCAAACCTCATGAGGATTAAGCCAAATGTTCCGTCTCATCTAGAGGAAATGAATGAGACAGACGGTGCGTCAATCGGACGCCCGATCTGTGTGTTATTGGCTTTTTCGTTTTAGGGGCCCGGTTGGTTTTGTGAGCGAACCAACCTGACCGCAACCGATGGCGTCCAAACCTCAAGCGAAGTAAGCCAAAAGTTCCGCCTCATCAAAAGGAATTGAACGAGACAGAAGGTGCGTCAATCAGACGCCCGGAACTCAAGATATAAGCGTTTCCGCTCCGAGGGCCCGGTTAGTTTCATATCTGAACCAACCAGACCAAACCCATAGTTCTCTGAAACCTTGAGTGTAATATACCAAAACGACCGCATCGATCCAAGGATCGCATCGCAACTGATGGTGCATCGATCAGAGGACTGTAGCCCATGTAATGGGCAAAAGACCGAAGAGATCCGAAAACGGGGGGGTCTGGGCCCGGACCGACTCGGCCCAACCCCCCATGGGTCGGCCCGAATTGGGTTGACCTGACCCGGGTTCGGGTCCGACCCGGCTAGGCGCGGCCCGGCCCGGCGGTCCGGTCGGGCGGCTCAGCCCGGTGCGCTGGCTCGCTGGCGCTGGCCAAGCGGCCGCACAAGGGGGGACCACCCTGGACGAAAACGCGACCCTCGCGCGGGGGCCGCTCCATGTCAACGGACGCGGCGTGATGTCGCGTCCCTCTGGTCCGACGTTGCCACGGGACCAGCCTCCCTCCTCCGCGGTGGCCCCTTCCCGGCGGCGCGCCAGGCGCCGCCGCCTCCAGGCAGCCGACCGGTACCAGCCGCCGCCTCTAGCCGCCGGCACCACCGTGCCAGCGTTACGCGCCGACATAGTCTTCCGCGGACCACCAGAAGGTCTTCGGTGGTCCGTTTTTCATGCCGCTTTTGCCAACGGTCCTCATAGGACCCGAAATTTACTGTGGTGGCTTAAAAATGCCTCTGTGGACCGCCTCACCATCGTCCGTCGATCCTCACTTCGACAACAAACGGCGGGGTGTTCGAATCGCCCCCGCGGCCCCGACTCCAGTCGCGGTTTCGTTCAGCCTCAACGGCGCGGCGCGACGGTGTCGTGCTTCTTCACCGCGTTCTTTCTTGTGTCTGCACGGTGCCATTGCACAATGCCGCCATTGTTCGTGCAACAACTAATTAATGTACAATGGGGGGAGGAGAGTTGGTTGTGTTCGTGCGGTCCGACCTCCTCCCATTAAGTTGGTAACATGCGTCACAAAAGACGAATAACAACAACGAAATTTCATGAACCAAAAGAGAATCAACCCAAATAGTTTTTCCCCACAATTTAATATTCCCAACCCGCAAAAGAATTAATTTGAGGATCAACTTGGGGATGAGTTGATCCGAGTTCTTTGCTTTACAAGGAAGGAACCACAAGAATATATACTTACACAAAATAAACCCTTACCTCAATTTTGTTGTCGAACGAGCATTCGTCGCGGAATTAACCATCGCAGAAGAAGAGTATAGTCGTAGAAGAGAAGGATCGCCGAGGAAGGAGCGTCGTTGATTTCCGAGGATTTGGCATTCTTCATCGTATATCGGTGCGTTGTTCGCGTTCTTCGTGTTCTTCGTCGAAGAAGAATGCTTTCGTCCAAATTCTCTACACGCAACAAGTTCTAACCGAAATTACATAAGAATAGTCTTATTTTATTAATTCACGAGTCAACCTTTGAAATTCAAAAGGAAACAATCAATTCAATGAATTAATTGTAACGATTTAACTTCCCAAATTAATGAGGCATTTCTTAACCAGAATAAACGCACAGTTTGACTTCATTAATAGGGGGTGCATGTGCATTACTTAAAAAGAAAAGAAACGGTGGCGCGTCTGGGTCCCACCTCACAAAATATCCTACCAAGTGGGTAGGATATTGTAGGTCCCATTTATCCACTTAACATAGGTTAGGTGACATAAATAAAATAAATTGGTCGCACCATTTTATTTTATTCATTTACATAATAGGAAAAATATAAAAACCACACTCAAGCAAACACAACTTTGGAAAATTTGTTTTTAAGCAAGTATCAGCGCTGCGTGTTCATTTGTGCCCTCAGATTTCAATTCTGAGCCCCGGTTCCAAATTTATAAAAACCTGCTCGTTCGTTCACTAAACATACCCGAGTTCAACATCAGAAATTGATTCCGGGCACACCGGGCCTTGGAATCAGGCGCCGTCGGAAACTGCGTTCTTGTAAAATTCCCAAGAATATTAAGAAAAAATTTTCCTTGAAATTTCTCGGTCTTTAAATTTCTATTTTCAAAAATATGGGTTAAATTCATTTATACCCTTGTTTGACTTTTTATAAGATGTTTATAAAGGTAAGAATTTTTTTTAACATATATGGCGGGTGTGGCTATTTTCTGCCGTTATAAAATCTTTAATGCTTCCTTTACAATCATATAAGAATATTTTAAAATGAAATGTTCTATTTTAGAAATATATGACTCTTAAATGATTTCAAAATAAAAAAGAGATATTTATCTAAAAAAAGTTTTGAATTCATCTAAGTCAACATCCTTTAATAGATTTTACGCTTATTTGACGTTGATTTATTATGAAACAAAACTTATATATTTTATAGAAGGTTTTGTGATATGTTTGACTGTGGATGTGTTATTTTTATACCATTCATGGTTTATGGATGAAGTATTTACATTTTATATGCTAGTTTTAATACGAATTTTTATGTTCTGTTTAATCGTTTTCATATGGGAATGCATTGGACTTAATATTTGATGGGTGGAGCCCGCTATATCTCCTCGATGCATCAGTAGGACTCATGATTCAAACTAGTGTCTTGGAACAAGGCCTTGACAAAATCTTATTTGTAGTCTTGGCACGAGGCCTTTGCTATGTGGTTATGATAGTCTATATTATGCATTCCATCATTATGAAAGTGGTTATTTATATTTCATGTGATTATTCGATTAGTAGAATATCCATGTGAATATGTAAACGGAATTATTTAATTTTATTTTTTCCATACTATGTTGAAGTTAAAGTTTAAAAGGATTTTGTTTTAGTTATACACTGCCTTAAATGTTTATTCTTATTTATGAAAGTTTCTGCTATATTGTTATCCTTACTGGGTATTTGAGCTCACCCCTTTTCTATGTTTTATTTTTCCCAGGATGTGAAGAAGTAAATTATGAATGAACTACAGGGATATTATGAAGGGATAATAGTGTGGACTATGGAGACAATATGTTGTTGTAGTAGTTTTTCACTTTATGATGTTATGTAAAACATTATGAATATATCTAGTGTTTCCAAGGCTACTAAATCAATCGGTCTATCGAGTTTTGATCTTTCTTGTGATCATGCCAATGTTATGTAATAATGCACCGACTCTGGGTACCTAGTGTCAAGGCGTTACACTTTAACCATAAATTTGGACTCCTCAAGGGACACTACTCCTTGTAGGATCACAATGTGACACTTGGTCACCTCTGTTGTCATACCTCTATCCAAAACGTAGAAAAAAGACTCAAATCCCGAACTACCCTTGGCAACTAGAGGTTCAGAATGAGTAGAGGTTTATGACGCCCATCTCATACTTACCTCATGAGTCCCAAAAGAGTTAATCGCGATCTACTAGACACACCAAATAACAAGGGCCTCCCCCAATACCGTTTTTTTTCAGAACCAACATTGGTCAACCATGAACCATTCACTTGAGACGACATGCGGCATGCCCTAAAGGGTGTTCCGGATCCATCAGTTTGTACATGAACAACATGTGTGGAAATAATTCTCAGAAAGTTCTCGAAATATTCTAGGTTCCCATGTCTCATTTATATAACAAGGATGAGACAGCTGATACCTAGAGATAATAGATTCACAAGATATATATATATATATATATATATAATAAAAATAATTCACAACAGGCCTCACTTGGAGTTTCCCCAAGGACTAATCTTTTACCTTCAACCAAATAGAACACAAAGGGTTCCAACTAAGGAACCCTGACAATGGATCCTACGGATTCCATAGAAAGGAAATCCCATCCATTATTTGAGACCAGGCATGAGAACATTCAACCAAGTTTTTCATAATAAATTTTTCTTCATTTTCACGAAGTTTAAAAATGGGACCTTAAACATTTCACAAAACCATCCATTACTGAATTTTTTTTATAAAAACACATTTATATAAATCCTTAAAAAATATTTCCATATCACTTTCAAACCAAAACCATTTTCTATGGAAGTTCTCACCGGGCCATAATTCATCATCACATGTCAAACCAATTTCAAAAGAAAAATTCACAATTATTTTAACTTAATACCATTTCAAAAAATCTTTTATGAAACCCCAAAACATCATTTCACATGGTATATAGTTATTATAAAATCAAAACCACACATAATATACCTTAATCTGCTCACAAAATCCAACTGGGCATTTAACAAAGCACTTGTTGTGCAATATTTATAAATACAGTTATAGTTATCACAAAACTAAGATTAAAACACTATTTGAACACCAAAAAATTTAATCCAAGGATCATATATTGATATTTATAATTCAAAGAGGGTGTGAATTTAAATAAAATAGTGGATCTTTAATTTAAAAGGAATGTTTATGGGATATCCTACCTCAAAATATGGCCAAGACAAAGATTTCAAACTCATGCAGAAGCCCCCTCACATGAACGTATATTCATATACATAAAAATAAATACTTAAACCAATGAAACTTTTCCCTCTTCCATGAGAGAAAACTTACACTAGAGACATATATATTTATAATTTTTCATTCTTGGTAATATGTCTGTGTGCCTTCGAAACTGACTGCATCTCGCTACAATTAATCCCTTTGAATCAAAAACACCATATATCCAAAAAATAATGTTATGCCAAAACAAAGGTAAAAATATTATTTAGAAACTAATTGAACTTTTAAGAAATCAACATCTAAGGAAACAAAATTTTAATGTGATAAGATCCAAATGGTACATTTAAATACATTTTCAAAACCAATTGAGAAAAATAATATTTTCTAGTTATACTCATACACATGCACAGTTATATTTATCTATATACATAAATATAATTATCCCATCACAAAAATTCACATATTTTCATGTGAATTTGATCATATTGATATATATGTGTGTGTGGGAGTGTGTGTCTTTGTGTGTGTATGTTTACCTATGTATATAAGTATACACATACTATGTACATGCGAATGTATATATATAAGGAGACAATTTACAAAATGAAAGCCCAATTTCAAAATACTTTTTCAATACCTTGTATTTCCAAAAAAAATATATATATATTTAAAAAAAATTTCTAATGAAAATTATAAACAAATCCATTTAAAAAACCCTTCAAATATTTCAATTCATTTATCAGATAAAGCCCAGAAGGGATGAAATGGAACATTTAAATTTATTTCCCAACTCAAATGGGTTCAACCCATTTCAAAAAAACATAATTTATTTTAAATAATTAATTCCACACTTGTATAATGCTTGAAATTTTAAAATATGCCGGAAATATTGAGTAAAATCTGTATTCCAAATGATAAACACCTTGATTTATTTATGATACTCGATTTAACATTCAAAAATAGGCATGATTTATTAAAAATATCATTTAAATCCTCAAACAATATTGTGATATTAAATTTGAAGCCTCAACATGATGTAACCTACCTCAATGGGGTGAGATTGTGATGAAAATATTGGAGGAGGAATATTACACCCCCAAAGAACCGTCCTCACATCCTAGACATTGAGAAAATGAAAAAATAATACTGAAACAGTAATGGTTTGGAAAATATGAAGAAAACACCCCCCCTAAAAAATTTAAATTCAAAAAGCCCGGAGGAGGAAAGGGTCAGCACCGGACAAGGGGTCACGCGGGAAGAGGCCGCACAAGACATGGGTTTGCACAAGAGCAAGCCACACAAGAATGGGAGGATGCAACCACTCATGGTGTCACCAGATAAGAGGAGCCACTAGTAGAAGGGAGTATCATGGGAGTGGATGGTAGCCAGAGTGCTGACAAGGGAGGTGTTGTACACATGAGGTAGGTCGTTCAGGTGGGGTAGAAGGGGGGTGTGTTCCATATGGGAAAGTGAAAGGGGAGATTCATTCTATATTGTGAAAAGCGAGGAAATGAAACCTAAAAATAAGAATAATCTTAATAATAGTAGTTATAATAATAATAATAATAGTAACATGAAAATAATTATAATACAAACAATAATAATAGGAAACGTAAAAATAATAATAACAATAACAACAAAAATACTAATTTTATGCATTCAATTTTAATTAATAACGATATTAATAAAAATATAAAATTAATAATATTAATAAAAATTTTAATAGTAATAATATTAATAGAAACAAAAATAATAATAATAATAGCTACAAAAAAATATTATTATTAATATTGTTTAAACGTTTAACTTATTTTATTTTCATTAAATTTTATTTATTTTAATTTTTGGGATTCTTTACCATCACATGGGGTGACTGCATGGTCACTGCTAACTGTGTTTTTCCCATGCAGTAGCCTGAAACCAACCAGAATTATCAAACATCAAAAATATTAAACCATCACTCAACCTGAACCTTGATGATAAGGATAAATATTAATAAAACGATTAAATAAAGGTGTATTCGAGGAATGTGTGTGACAACTGTCCCTATCATGATGCATAATCCACTCTCACCTTGTGAGACCAAGTTGTAATGGTAATATGATCTTGGTCCAATGCCTCTACCTTTACCGGAATATGTTGAAAATCCTCCGAGATGGGATGTTGACTGTGTTCCTTTCCTAGAGAAACCACTTGGTCAGAGTAATTAGAGTGTTGAGCTATATTGTCTATAGGGATAACAATATGTGTCTTTATAAATATTGATACATCTTCTAGAATATTCTTGATGATTTCCATTGGTCTTGTTACGATGTATTGTAATATTACAAAGGTGTTTGTGTTGAAAAATGCCTTCCCAATTTCTACCTCCACTATATAATCAAAGCTATCATTGATTAAAGCATGGATATGATCCCACTTTTTCCCACATTGTACCTCAAAATTATGTTGTTTGACATTATTCATGGGGTTGGGATATGGGCGTCTCCCATGCCTTCTATAGTAATGTTCTCATAAACATGTTCCAAGTGAACAAGTATGTGAGCCTGCACACTAGTTACTAGTAGAATATACTAGAATATATCTATAGTATGAGTGGGGATATGATCACAGTCATAGTTATCCAGTGTCTTCTTCACCTGATGTGTCTTCCTTGTTTCCTATCCTTGGGTGTTATAGGTGGTAGTGTGTCAGGTGGTACCCTTAGTAGGAAAATGGTGGGTACTAGTGGGATAGTGAGAGAAACAATGGATAACTGAAGTCCTCAAGGGAGGACCCTAAATTTTAAGGGCATCATATTTGGAATCATGGTCTACCATCATTATATATTGAAGGTTTGTCACAAACCAAATGTAGTCAACCCTGAACTAGTCACTTGAACCAATCTGTGGCATGTCCTGAAGGCCATTCCTGACCCCATTAACTATAAAATTTTACCAGGAATCATCAGATTGACCAAGGGAATGATTTATATAAATAATAAATAAATAAACTAAACAGTGTAAATAATCATAGTTACCCATATATATATATATATGTAATTTATTCAGATTTAACTTCTTTTACAAAAATATGAAAATACACCAAATGGAACATAAAAAATCCAAACTAAACCGAATGACTACAATATCTCCATGTTAACCCAAGGGTCACTCTCTAATTCCAAAACCAACCGTCACTCACGAAGATCTAAACCAAGATAAATCCTTAACGAAAGGCCAAAATTAATATACAAATATATGAATGTGTATTAAAACACTGTAGGTAGGTCTGAACAATCTATTCCCAATTCACATCGATTAAAATAAATGAAAAACCAACTTCTTGTTTGAAATAGAAAATATAAAGGTATGATTTTACACAATTTTTACTATTAATCCATACACAATCCACTACCCTTTTCATTTCCAAATCCATATTGGATTCTATTATAGAAACATTAATAATTTCATGGGGAATATATATCTATCATTTTAAAATGGCTCAAGATAGTATAAAACATTTTACCATTAACCATTGAAGGCCATCTCATAACCTTCCAAATAAATAAACAACACATGAGATCAATAAAATGACCACATAATAAGGAAAAATAAAAATAATCCTACAAGGTTATCTAATCAACAATAATATCAATTATCATTGAAATAAACTATGTTCCATTAGACATGGGACAAATCCATGAATGTCATTAATAACCTAGAGCAAACTAACACTTGTTCACTCAACCTGGAAGGCATGCCTCCCTCAAAGATATAAAAATTATCATACATGCTCAGCCACACCCCAAATGGTACCGACTAAGGGGAAATATCCCATAGTGACAATAACAGAATATATCCCACTACTATTGGCCACTAGCTACTGCATAACCTAACTAGTGAAACCATCATTCTCAGAAAATTAAATAGATATTTTATGTTATCCATGTCAATATTATAGAATATGGGGATCCAATCAATTCTAATTTATCATCCAATCACACTCACATATATCCTATATAATTTTTTACATAGCTGGTATCAACCCAGGCCACTCCATGGATCAATCTCTTTTCATTAAATATATTGATCTCAAAGGAGTCCACAATGGGGATCTCTGATACCACATAAAGTAAATGGGTCCCAAGGACTCTACAACAAGGATGTCCCACCCATTCACCTAAATGGATCATGAGGATTCCACAACTATTACATCCAATTAATTTAATATACACATGGATATATAATTATCCATATACAGTTATTAGAAAAACCATTTCACTATTTCCACAATTTTGAAAAAATAACTGAAAAACACTTCACAAAAACATCATTTCTTAAAGAACAAAATACTTCTTTAAAAGAGACTATAAAAAACCATTTTCCTTTTCACAATAATTCTACACAATATATTTTAAATACTATCACCATGTGTGAAAAAGGTAATCACTTTCAACAAAATTCCATACGGGGAACATATAATCATCACATGCTAGTTAATTTTAAAAACCCACAAAATAGCATTTTCAACTCATAACCTTTTATAAATACATTTTTGGAACCCAATACCAACATAATGATGTCGCAAAAACATCTACAATGTTATACCATGATTAAAAATTAAAATTTCACATGAAAAATTCAATCATTCATTTTATAAAACACATGGTGTAAAATATTTGGCCAAACAATTCCATTTACTTCATAACAAGAATGAAGTAATTATTTTTCATTCCATATAAATATATTAAAGATCAGAAATCATTATTTTACATAAAAGGGAGGTTCAAAAAGTAAAAAACCCATGAATATTAAATTTAATTGCTATTGAAATGGGAAAACTACCTCACCCTTGTGGCTCTTCAACAATGAAATCCCAATAAACACCCCAAGAAGGTTCAAAAAGTCAATATCAACCAAGAGGAACCTTAATCAAAAAATACACTTAACATAAATCAAGGTAAACATGAACCCTAGATCCAAATGGCCATGGGTGAATGTGATCACAAGAGAAAATCAATGAAAGAGAAATATGGGGGAGGTAAAATGATAATACCTTGAGAAATCCAGACAAAACCGTGATGAAATACTTAGATATACAGAAAGGGAGGAAGGAATAGGCATGAAACACTAAAGAAGAAACCCCAAGGGCCATAAGAACTATAGGTAGGAAGAAATGGGTGGATTTAGGGTTAAAAACCAATATGGGTAGTTTATGAATTTCATAAATTTTAAGATCTGGGAAGCTCGCATGGTTTGGACACAGGGTTTACCAAATTGTGTGCCAATCATTCTACCCTTACCCGAAATGCCTGAAAACTCATTTGGGCTGGCCACATGATTTCCAAATAATGGGACTACCCTATCAAAAAATAGTATCTATAAATATAACCTCACCAAATAATTTTTCCATGTTTTGGAAAACTATTCGCAAACCATGCAATATGCCTCTGTCACCACCAATTATGTTGCACGATTTCATGGGCTAGGACACACTATTTACCAAATTGTGTGCCAACCATGTTTCGGGTAGTTCCAATCTCAAAAAATCAAAATCTCCCCAAAACTAATTGGAATACTAAACTATAACCATGTGGTCAAAATATAAAAATAATCACCACAAAATTTAAAACATCTCATACTTCAAACTCAAGAGAAAAAAACGAGATCCAAAAAATATAACCATAAAAAAGGGTGAAATGAGAAGTCGTGTTGTTGGAGTTATCACTAGAATTAATGATTTACATACCCTAAAATATACAAAATCTCCTTGTAGATCTATTAAAGGCTAAGGATTTCATACCCATTGGATGCAAACTTATAATCCATGAACATAAAAACCACTTACTAATGGAAAATACATCTCTTTCACGTAAAAAAACAGCAAATAAAATCCACCTCCCAAGAAATAATAGGAAAATTGTACCACAGAGAACACAACCAGGAATTGAAAAAACCTCAATGGTAACAATCCATAAATCACAAACATTACCCAGATAGAATAGAAACCTATAAATTAGATAACACCGAACAAGCACATGAGCTTCAACCCAATTGGAGAGGAATCCGTCAGTGCATCAAGGAAACCCAGGATAAAATCTAGGTGGGGGATAATTTCATGGTACTGTAGTAGTTATGTAGCTAGTACTGTAGTAGGAACTATATCAAGCAATGTTTGGCACTGTAGTAGCCTAGAATATTCCCCTGTTTGGGCCTTCCAGCCACAGATTTGGTCTAGAGTCCATTAAGGCCTTTGGGATATCTCATGACCTTCAGGCCACCTTATATGCCGATGGAAACTAGAAAACCTACAAGAATCAAGCTTCAGAAGGAGGATAAGCAAGGAGCATTCACCATAGAAGAAGCTAAATGGACTTCAAGAATGAAGGGGTATGTCACCTTCTATTGGGTAAAGCCTATGCATTCATGGGAAATCCATGATAAACAACCATGTGAAGGTGGAGAGATGGTTTCATGATGATGATGCTAGGGAGGAGTAGTTTCAAAAAATTATTCTGGGTTTTATGTACTGTTTTAAGACTATGGTAAATTAATTCGTCTAGGGCCTACAGGCCATGTAATACATACATCTACGGGCCTTGTAAGGGTTCCACCTCACCCCTGGAAAGGTGGATTATAAAAATCAGTAATAAAAATAATGGCCTTCTAACCATTGGAGATAACTCCGAACAGTACAACACACTCAGAAGCATAAACCAGATACTAAGCCTGAACAACACCAGAACCAAACTGAATCATTAAAACATGAGGTTAGAACAGACTCACCACCATTAGTAAACAACTACCATTTACTAATCATAGAAAAAATCTTAATGAGACCCATTATGGGTCTCCCTATCGTTACAAACAACAAGAAAAATTCCCCCACTTGGGTGAAAGACCGTCCACCATAAGAGGTGGTGGGTATGGAAATGAAACAGTATCACCCCAAAAAACTAACCTATCAAGGGAAAACTATTAGTAACTCATATCTGAAAATGCACAACCACCGGGATTGCATAATCACTATTCCACCAAAACTTTTAGTATAATGGATAATTCATAACAACATGGAAATCTTCAACAAAATTATCTAAACTATCTAACCCCAGCATTGGAGACATGATCTAAACCAATGTTCCCCACACACCCTTTGATTGTTGAATTTGTGAAAAGCATCACTCTGAGGCATATGGATAGATCCCATCTATTTGAAGCATCAACTCAGCTATAGTGTGAATTTAATGATACCTGATTGGAACACAAGGAATTCAAAAGAACCTAAATATCATAACACACCAGGAACTCATTTTTACCTAAAAAGGAACCCCCAGAACACACCTCTTCTTAGAATGGACAGATTTAAAATTTCCAAAATAATGAACACCCATTGATTAAAATAGGAGATCTCAATATGTCCACAATTTCCAGTCACAAATAAAACAAAATAGAACACCACCAGGGACAACCACCAAAGCATAAAAGAAACATTTCAAAAAAAAGATTCTTAAAACTGTTCATAAACAATACCATACTCTGGTAAACTGGTTCCACATCACATCCTAATAACATCCCAACAATACCATTTCATGTTGACTTGGCTCCCATAATCATTGTTTTTATTTGGTGCAGTCAAACATGAATAATTCTTATTTTCTGGATTTAAAAACTTTTGACACACCAAGATTAAACGCCTAGAAGAACCTGAAAAAAGATCTCAATGGATTTTAATTATATAACTAGCTCTAACATATTCTGACCACTTCCCTATATATTTACTGTAATTCCCCTCACCATTTAATTGGACTAATGGATGAATGTCTACCTCAAGAACCCATACCAATAAAACATATACATTAATATATTTCCTTAACATTATAGAAATGGAATTTTGGTTGAACTATGATACCATCAACTGAAAATAATAACAAATCCCAAAATCAAAACATCGTGTCATTAAGGGTTCTTCTATGACCCACTCTGGAGTGTAAGGACCTCGATCCATGAAATGACAGATGTAATTCAACATCGTCCCACCACCTTCTGTGTACATAATATTTCAATCCCCTTCTTCAATTTAACTTTCTCAAAAAATACTTCTAGATAAACGAACAATTGATGAAATCCCATGTATGATCTTCCAAAGGCTTTTTATTTGACATTGAATTTCATCCCATGTTTCTTTCCTATAAAATTACTTCCACCAATTTCATTTTGGTCCTTCTAGAATAAATTTATAAGACATCACCTTTAAAGACTCGAGAAAATAAATGGGGTTTATGTACCTTTCAATTTTCCACATACACTCTTTTTATTTGAGAGGATATTATAGAACATAAAAGAGAGGTAGATTTAACTTAAAAATCTCAATAAATAAATCATTAGGTGGGTCAAATGGAAATCCTGTGAATGGGGAATCACCAATATCTTCACCAAAACATCCATAGAATCTATTTGAAGTTGAAAACAAGGAAACAAGAAATCCAATAGGTCAATATAAACGAACTCATAACCGAAAGTCACCTTGAATAAATATCAATATAATGGTAAACTGACTCGAAGATTACCAAAATTTTTCTAGACACCCACTAAATCCCACATCAAATCCATAACACCAAAAAGAATCTAAACTAAGAATTAAACATGAACATTACATCAAAATCACAAGAGAACAATCCTTATAAAAAACACTTCCTAAACCATTGGAGAACAATCCATTCAACCAATAGTTTTCAAAACACAACAATTTATTAAATTAAAATGATTTGAAACAAATAAAATTGTTAAATTTTTACACTCACCTAAGTAATTCCAGAGAGTCCCACTCACATGTACCTTTTCATGCCAATATGAGCACATATCCACTCATTCCATATAAGTCACTCATTCACCCATATCATCATCCAACCACTTTTCACCCATATCCATGCATTTGAGCACCCCACAAAAAATACCATGGGAAAAATAAAAACATTCTCAATTCAAAATCAAAGATATTTTCAAATATCACTAACCAAAAAGTCAAAAATCATTTTCTAATAAAACACATCAATCAAATTAATCATGATTAAAAATAAAATCACATGGATCCCATCCAAAAAACCTATCAATTCTATTCGAAACATTATCCATTGGCTCAATTAATCTCATTACATAAAAAAATTGATCAAAAACTCATATATCCTAACTCATAAGCATTTTTTAAAAACCCATTTTATAATAATGTGTGACTATTAATAAAGAATAATGGATAAACCCCAAGTTTTGAAAATTAAAATTCAATCTTGGTGAACTCATATCCATTTACACAAAATGACATTATAAAATCCATTTTCTAATTCATTCTTCCAACTGATTCTAAAAATACATTTTTCAGAATTATGAAAACCAAAACATTACCTTTTCAAAAACCATTTTCCACAATTCAAAATAACAACATCTAAAAACAATTTTCAGAATAAAATATTACCCAATGGAATTCAAAAGGGGAAACTATTATAGATTGGCGACTTGGGTATGTGGATGGTGTCCATACTCCAATCACACCACCTCTACGAAGAGTATTCTAGGACCATATCCCAAGCTCCAAATGGAATTTTAGGACTTATGATCTCATGGAAACCATGAGACTAACTCCCTTTTCATGTCCTAAACACTGAAAAACCAAAAGAACCACAGAATTCAAAAAAACCCAATTCCTGTGGAAACTAAAGGTTCGGTACAAAAGGTATTTTCCAGACAAAACCCCTTAATTTCACCAGAATATATGATATTCCTACTCCATTTACCTCAACATAACCAAATAAAAAAAGGGAACTCTGAAATTGAGGTCCTCCATGGTAGCCACTTTTGATACTATTTTTCCACGATCCAACCAGAGTAAACCCCAAAATATTTACCCCATTAGATTCATGGAATGGACTAAAGAAAGGACACGATAATTCCTAGTTGGAAACTAGTTCTTGGAGTAATCAATATAACCAATGGAATGATTTTTAGAAATAAAGAATACCTAAAATGTCATGACCTGTCCCCTAGGGCCCGTGTCATGACTACCCCAATCCCTTCTTCCATAGGCCAGGGGCTGGCAACATGCACCTGAAAGGCGTATCCCTAAAAATCGAGAATGAATTTCCTTTTTAACATATACATAAACACATTAAGAAACACACAAAGAAGGAGACACGATGTAAAAATCTATAGTAAAATTGTGCTGAATGTAAAGGGGTCAGAATAAAAGCCCAATTGAAAAGTAAAAGTACAACTAAAGAGTACAAATACAACTATAAAGTGAAAAAAAAGATCATGGATATTCCACCAAGGAGCCTACCTAAAGGTTAGGTACCGGTCATGATCAGTATTCCTTGGGTCACATCATGCCTAAAGATCAACCTCCAAGTATCATCCAGTCTTGGCTCCATCATCTTCGATCAATGTTGAATGTCATCTGCACAAGACACAATAAGGTGCGAGAGTAGCCCGTGAAGTGGTGAGTATAACAATACTCAGTAGGTTCCCTGTCACCATGTAGGTCTCCCTGAGTTCCACAATCAAAATACCAAAAATCATGACCCCAATCTCAAGCATGATGTTATAGACATCAACACAAATTAGGTATTTGCCCATATATATACCTATGTAATCAACATATACTCATCTCACACATGAGAAAAGAATATGAAAAAGTTAACACCATGGTGGTAGGAGTACCACACAGGTAACATGATGAATGTGGAAGTTACACACATGTAACACCATGATGATAACACCACGGATGTAGAAGTACCACATAGGTAACACCATGCAGACAACACCCCGAAGGTAGAAGTAAGACAAAAGCAACACCACTATGATAGAAGTACCACATAGGTAACACCATGAAGATAGAAGTATCAGCTCAGATAATGTATAACATAAGTAAAACATTACATATTATTAGTTTTAAGATAGATCATCTTATTCTATTAAGAGGCACTATTATTGACGCACAATAGATTGATCGGTACTATCCCCCACTGACCCACACAGGATATGTATGCACTGACCCAGACATGATCAGTAAGCGCTGACACAAATACGATTAGATAGAAACTTGCCCACAAAAGATTAATAGATTCTAACCCACACTAAATCGATGTTATTTCTTCACTGTACAACCTACCATAGGATTCCTCGCAACTGGTGTGCTCGAGTTCCGTAGAATATGCCTCTTGAGATACTGGACATAACTTGAAAACCACTATGATTCCATAAGGAGTAACTCAAAATTACCTTCATTTCATTAGGGTTCCAACGGGAGAGACGATGCATCCATCGGAGGACCAGTCGGAGAGTTATTAATGTTTTAGTTCCAAGGGCCCAGTTGGATTCTGGTTCGATCCAACCTGTTTGTACTCCCAAAATCTCTAAAACTAAATTGGAGTATACCAAAAGGACCATCTTGATCCAAGGATCTCAATGTAGTAGAAGTTTCATCCAATGGATGTCTGGTTCACATGAAATGGCCATTTAAGTGTTTCTAGGTCCTTTTGGGTCGGGGTCTGGTTCGACCTGGTCGGGACCGAACAACCCGACTCGGCTGGGACGGGCCATGGGGGGCTCAGCCGAGGTCCGGACCAACCTAAAAGAGGGTGTCCCGGATCGAAAGGGGGTGGCCCGGTCTTCAATGGTGATGCAAGGCCCGCAAGGGGGCATCATGACCTGCAAGGGGGCGGCCTGACCCGCAAGGGGCGGCACGACCCTCAAGGGGGCAGCCCGGCCTACAGGGGGAGGCCTGAACCGTAAGGGGGAATGGCTAGCCAGTTCGGCCCATGGTGGGGTCAGCCATAGCTTCCACCAATGGAGTGACCCTCAATTTTCCCAAATGACCACGTGGGCCGTTCGGTTTTTTTTATAGCGGCCGCCCCACGTGGCATAGCTAGGCGGCCTGCATGACCCCTTGGAGAGGGTCCTACCTCTGGTCGTGGCTGGACGTTGTCGACTTCCTTGTCCTGCAGCGCACAATGATGCATCGCTCCACCACCCATAGCTGAACGGTGTGCCTATGGCCTTCCTCGGTATACCACGGTGGATGAGTAGTGACCTGCATCCTTCAGCAGCGCACTGGTCGCGCTTCCCTCTACTTCCATGGCCGACTGGTCTGTCGGCTACCTCATATGACCGCCACAGATGATGAGTTGTAGCTAGTTCCTTTGGTGGAGCTAGTAATCTACCTCCTTCCTTGTGGCTGAACGCCACATTCATCCACCATGGATTTGGTTGTGAGCCCTTTCTCACTGGCGGTGCGCAACGGTGTGACACACCTCCTCCACGACATTCTGATGTCAGCGGAGGGATCGAGCCTTGTCATTTTGTACAATTCCCTATTAATTAGGTTGAGAGAAAGAAGGTATGAAGTATTAAAACATCTCTTTAAAAATGAGTGATGATTAAACCCTACGTCAAGAATGATGGTGAAATGCCCAAATTTGAGGAAGTGGGTCAGTGTTTTCCATCCTTTTAACTAGCCCACAATACCGTCACTTGATTGTCTATCTTTAGTTCAGGGTTATGGTGTTGCACATCACCTCCCACTTGAAAACGGCTCCTTCCTCCAAGGTTGGAATCAAGAAACTTTACCAGCACTTCATTTCTTGGTGATGAAGTGCTTCTACCTCTCCCCAATCTCCATATAAATATTATAGGGGTACGATGTCTAATGCTCATGGGACATAATGGGGGCTCATTAAATTGGATCCTTCCTAATCACACAATGATGTTGTTTCATATTTTTTAATGGTCAAGCAATTTATTAGTAGGACACATCTCGGGTCCCACGTTTCCACTTTTCTGTTGGAGAAAAAGAAGGGAAAAAAATTAGCTATGTTATTATTATTATTCTTTTAAAAGTCCCAAAATCTAAATTTTTTCCACACGTACTATAGTCGAAGTCTATCCTCCCTTATGTGAATCCTGGCACTATGGATTCAAAGGAGTTCTCAAATTTTTAATCTGACCACCCATTCACAAGTTAGAAAATTCCGCTCACACGTTTAATAAACGTACCTTAAAAAAGATCATAAATTCATTCTAGGAACACCGGGCCACAGATTCACATGCCATCGATTTTTACAGATTCATAATAATTCCTCATAATTTAAAAAATTGCATGGAAGATTTGGGTCATTGAATTCTCCCCATCATTGGGATTTTCGTCACCAAATGCCACAACATAGAATAAGAAAACAAATGGGATACTGAGCATAAATCGGAGCCTCCTTCTCCCCAGTGCTCTCCTAGAGGATATCGTGCTACCATCAAACATCACCAGAGGTATCGACCACCCACAATGTACCTACTCCTATCGATCATCAATCTCCAATGGATCCTCCATAACCGTTTCCACATCATCAATATATAGAACACCGTAGCCGATGATGTGAGATGGTTCATGCACCTATCTTGTTCGATGGGATACATGGAATATCTCATGCACCCTATCCAACTATGGTGGAAGTGAAAAGTGGTATGTAACCTCAACAATCCTACTAAGTATTATAAATTTTCTGATAATCCCCTGCGATAACTTGCCACCTTGACCAAATCTCTACAGTCCCCGTCGAGGAGTTACTCACATGAATACGTAGTCCCCCACTTGGAACTCCAATGGTCTCTACCTCTTGTCAGCATAATAATTTTGTCTGCTCTGTACAATTTTCATATGCTCCTGGATGATCCATACCCTCTCAGTTGTAGCAGGTACCAACTCTGGACACATAGGTGCCGACTACCTTGGGTCTGCCCAGCATAGAGGTGTTCTGCAAGGTCAACAGTACAAGGCCTAAAATAGGGAAATACCAATGGTAGAGTTATAAATGTTTTTGTATGCGATCTTCAGTAAGGGAAAGGGATCCTACAAAATTCATCCAAATTCTAGGACGCAAGCACGATGCATGTCCTCAAGTGTCTGTATGGTCCACTTTATCTGACCATTCATCTGAGGATGAAAGGTGGTGCTCAAAGGTAGTTGAGTCTGGAACATCTCATGTAGTCCCTACCACAACCAGGAAGTAAAACGTGCATCACAGTAAGATATTATCGTCGATGGATCCCTAGTAAGTCACACAATCTCTTGTATTTAGAGGCGTCACATGCCCTCTACTGAGCCCTGCTCTTGGATAGGTAGGACATTGGCTGACTTGATGAGTCGTTCAACGATTAACCAGATTGAATCATGTCCCCTGGACGTACGTGGTAGCCCTGTCACAAAGTCTGTGGAAATTCCATCCCACATCCACTCTGAAACCTCTTGTGGTTGTGCAATTCCTAGTGGAACCTGATTCCTGGCAATTAAATGATGACAAGTGAGGCATTAAGAAAAAAAATCGGCCACTCCTTTCTTCATCCCTTACCACTAGTGTTGATGCCGGAGGTCCTGGTAAATCTTTTCCAAACCCTGATGTACCGCTAGAGGGGAAATATGGAACTCCCTCATCAACTCCCCCTGTAGTGCCACTGGTATTGTGGTAGGTCCTCTGAAGAGGATGATGTGATCCCCAACATTATAAAACCAATCAGGTTACTGTACTAAAGATACATAAGCACGCCGAGCCTCACAGTCAATTTCTCCTTGACGTGCCTCCTTGACTTGCTGAAGGAGTGGGGGAGTGACTTTCATAGACTGGAGGTATGATACACTATATCTATCCACATAGAATATATACAACGTGACTAGATGATTTGTTATTTTACTCAGAAAATACAGACCCGACATCATGTTGAGTGCATCTGCTACCATGTCCTACTTCATAGAAGTCTAGACTATGTCAAAGTCATAGTCTTGGAGGAACTCTAGACCTCTCTATTGTCTCAGGTTCAGGTCCTTCCGAGAGAAGATATACCTGGAACTCTTATGATCAAATTAGACTACTAAATGTTCAACCATCATGTAATGTCGCCACATCTTCAAGGAGAATACCACTACTAGTAACTCTAAGTCACGGGTAGCATAGTTCATCTCATGTTTCCTTAGTTATCATGATCCTTTTGTGATCACAACTCACTCCAGCACCAGGACACACCCAATTCCGGTCCTAGATGCATCACAATAGAATACATACACAATTCCATCTTCTGGTAGACTCATGAAGGGGGCACTCATCAGTCTCTACCTCAATTCCTGAAAAATCTGCGGGCATCTCTCCGTCCATATGAAGGACTATCCCTTCATCATCAATACTAACAAGGGTGTCACATCTTTGGAAAAGTTGTGCAGAAATCTCTGATGGTATCCTAACAACCCAAGGAAACTCTGCTCCTTGGTCACACTCCTTGAGGGCTCACAAAATAGCACAACCTCTATCTTCTCTAAATCCACTGTAACTCCCACCGGAAAGATAATGTGTCCCCGAATGTGGACCACTCGTATGCAGAACTGAAACTTCGAGAGTTTACCCTAATGCTGGTGCTCTCTAAGTTTATCCAAAACTATCTACTGATGATAGGAATGATCATCCTCCATAACTGTGTATATCAAGATGTCATCTATGATGACCACCACAAATCGATCGAGGTAAGGTAGAAAGATCATATTCATGAGTCCCACGAACACTTCTAGGGCATTGGTCATGTTGAATGGAATAACAAAGAACTCATAGTGGCAATACCAACATCTGAAGGATGTCATCACGCATCCTCATCTCATTCCTTGAGCTGATGATAGCCTGATCAGAGGTCTATCGTTGAAAACCAATTATCTCCCATCAGGTGATGGACAAGATCATCAATCCTCGAAAGTGGGTTTTTTTTTCTTCACTGTCACCTAGTTCAACTGCCGATTGTTCACACAATGTCTCAAAACTCCCATCATCCTTCTTAGAGAACAAAATCGGGCCTGCCCATGGAGAAACACATGGCCCTATGTACCCATTTATATGCAAGTACTCTTACTACACCTGTAACTCATGAAACATTGTGGGAGGAATCTAATATGCTAGCATAGATATCAGTGTTTTCCCATGGTATAGGTCGATGTAAAATTCTACCTCTGTATGTTGTGTTAGTCCTCAAACATCATTTGGAATGAAATTGGCATACTAGTCCACCAATACAGGATAGATCAGACTTCGATCATTTACTATTAAAGGGTAATTCTATCCATCTAATGTCTGATCTGTTGTACCCTCCTATGTTTAGGTCAATCATATGCTGCAATGGTTTCCTTCTCCCCGGTGAAGGAAAACCTGGTTTCATCCTCATATACACACATAACTTTTTTCATAATAAAATCAATCTAATCATGGATTGTGTAAAACTATTCCATACCCATGATAATGTCATAAGACTTGACGCCACTATTAGAAGATCCCAGCTGAAGCTCTAACTTCCTATAGCAGTCTCACACTGTCGACACTAGTGTGTAATCGTCGAATCATCTCCCACATGAATCTCTAGCTGTAAGTATTGACCCAATAGCTCCACCGGAATCATCAAGCTATAAACAGGGGCCATGGTAATAAAATATTGTCAGGAACCTGTGTCCATAAGAACTACAGCTGAGGGGGAGTAGACACATTTTGTACCTCTAACCATCTCTGGAGCACCGTGGCCATAGGACTCAGCTACATGGTGTTGATCTCATCCTTTCCCTCATACTCCCTATGGTGGTGGTGGACCATCAGTAGGTGGTGGTGGTAGAACATAGAATTACCGCCAACCACATATTGCATGACCATATCATCTTCTATGTCTACCTGCTATATGCAGACCTCCCTGATCGAATCTATTCCTCTACCTCAGAGGTCCCCATACCATCTTCTAGTTTTCTGTACATCAGGTCAGGAAATCGCGACCCATGTGACCATGCCCACTACACGAGTAGCACAACCTACTCCATAGCTGTCCTCCCCAATCCAATGAGCCCTACACCACTGACCCTATATCCTAAGGTCTCCCACCAGATGTCCTGGATTGGTTGGGCCACTGCATGATCTGCCTACTACCTGCTACAGATAAATTTGTTACATGACATCTGGTGGTGGCTATCGCACGCTGTGCCTGCTCAGATAGGAATCTCTCAACCAAATGTTCCCACTTTTTGACCCCCATCATGTGTCGGAATGTTAAGCGATATCATCGATGCCCTGATCACCCACAGAGACCTTGCTCAATGGTTTGGGCCTTGAAGAAAGGGTCTCTTACCATGTCATTGGAGTATCAGTAGAGATCAGTGAGCCACTCCGAGTACTGGAAATGATTCATATTTCCCTTTTATAAGTGTTGAAACATCAGTATACACACTGAGTGTATGATCGCTGGGATGAACTCAGCCCTAAAAAGGCCCTCAATATCCTCCTAGATGAGGCTCACCTTGTCGTGTATCTAGAGAAACAAGATCCACAATCTCTCAGCTACTTCTTAAAAAATATAGGATTATAGGATCACCATAAGGTCAGATGGTGTCCCCACAATACAGAAAACACTGACTACAACCTCCAGCCAGTCCTCACCTACCTGAGGGTTTGTCTCTCCTTATAAACCTCAGAGGTCTCTTCTGCTGAAACTCATGAAACACTCTTAGTCGGTGTGTAGACTCTACTAGTGGGAATAGTGAAAATGGCATCCCAATGGGTAGGGGTTCTTCTGGTACACCACCAGAAGGAGCTAATGCCATAATAGGTCCTTGCACTGAGGCCTCATCTATCGGTGGGCTATCCTCGCGTACTCTCTCGAGAATCAAGGAAAGCTCTCTATGTGGAAGCATCCTGAATGAAAATAGGTGTTTCATGGTCAATAAGTTATAGCGGGTGAGCTAACTCAATGAGATTACAATAAATTATTTTAAAAAAACACGCAATTAGTGTTTTCATGCACTGAGTCTGAAATCAAAATTCGGGGTCCCGGTGTATGGATATGATGGCTGCCACACCAACACTAGATTCCCCAAACTAAAAACCACACTCATAACACTTTAAAATATTGACACATAGATAATATCAGAGTACTAGTTCTTCGGTAGAACTGACTCCTCTTATACCAAGAGGGTCTTACCTCCCGTCGCAGTCAGCCGATGTATGCCGCCGTCTCCAATGGTGTGCGACGACACACCTCTCCGCCACCCGTGGCCGACCAGTGTGCCAAACACCACCCATGGTCTGCCACAGCTGACGAACCATGGAAAAAATCCTCCAGTAGGGCATTGGTCGAGCCACCCTCTTCTTCCCCAGTTTTCTAGTTTGACGACCGCCTCCTCTGACTGTCGTGGCTGAATAATGGAATCTGGTTCCTCCTGCGGCATGGGTTCGCTGCCTCCTTCCTCGCAGCCGGACAGTGTGTCGGATGCCGCCTTCATCCACTGTAACCCCTTTCTCACCTAAAGTGTGTGAAGGCGCACCGCACCTCCACTACGACCGGCTAGTTTCAGCCACCACCATCACTTTTCACCTCAGGGCTCATCCATCTCGAAGGAAAAGCTAGCATAAAATGCACCATCTTTTATAAATATGGCAGAGGGATTGGGCCATGTTCATTCAGCTCATGCCCTACATGTTAGGTTGGTAAAAAGAGGGTAATGATGATTCAAATAACTCTTGAAAAACAAGTTAAAACTATATCATAACTCAAGAATGATTGTCAAATTCCCATGGTTGTTGATGTGGGTAGGTGATCGCAGTCCTCGCAACTTGCCTCCAATGACATCGCTTGATCGCCAATCAATGGTTCATGGTTTTAGTGATGTACATATCCTAGCTCTTTCAACCAGCTCTGTCCTCCACGTTTGGTGTCGTGAGACTTTACAAACTCCTCATTATTTAGCGAAGTAGTGTTGATTCCTCTCCCCAAGAACCATATAAATAAGAGAGGGGGTGGTTGTCAAATGCTCAAGGGACTTAATTGGGGATCATTAATTTGGAGCCCTCCTAATTCCCCAATGAATATGTTACTTAAGATTGAAAGGTTAATACATTTATTGGCTTGAAACATCGTTGGCCTCCCATATATGATTGTCTGTTGGAGAAAAAGAAACAAAATAAAAAATAACTAAGTTATTTTTATTAATCTTTTAAATGCCACAAAATCTAATATTTCCTCAGGTACTAATACTGTCGATGTGAGGCCTCCATTAAGTGAATCATGATGCTGTGGATTCCATGGTGACCTCAAATTTTTAATTTGATAACTGATTCAAAAGTTAGAAAATGACGTTGGCGTGTTTACTCAATGTACCTTAAAAAACATCATAAATTCATTCCAGTCACATCAGGAATCATATTCACGGGCTGTCAATTTTCACAGACTCATAATAATTCCATATAATTAAAACAATACATGTAATATCCAGTTATTTACATAAAATGAAAAGTGTAAATAATAAATGAAGCCAAAAAATATATATATTTAATTTATTTAGACTTTACATCTTTTAGCAAAATATTAAAATAAAAAATCTTGAAATGAAATATATAAATGAACCTGATGACCAAAACATTTCCTTGTGACCTCGAGGGTCAATCTAGGATACCAAAACCAACCATCACTTGTAGCGATAGAATCTGGTCTTTAACCTACACTAAACGATAAAAAAAGAAATAACTATAGGCTTGAGTATTAAAACTCAGTAGGAATTCCCAAACTGTCTTTTCCCAATTCAAATCCTTTAAAATAAATTAAACATCAACTTCATGTTTGAAATACAATATTCAATGAAAATATTTCCAATAATTTAACTTTAATTATAAACACAGTTCATTTCACTTTTCTATCCCAAATATATATTTGTTTCTATTAAATAAACATTTAAATATTCAAAGATAATATAAATATTTGATTTTGAAATGGAATAAGATATTATAAAACATTTATACGTTAAAATATTTTCCACAATCCTTTGAAATCCATCTCATCAACTTCTAATGAAATACACCACACATGATAGCACTACAATAATAACATAATAAGGGAACATGAAAATAAGAATATAGGGGTATCCAAACTATATGCATAACAACAACCACTACAAGAAAATATGTTCCAATAGACATTGTAGAAATCCTAGGAGTTCATGAATAATATATAACATACTAATACTTTTTGACTCAATCTTGATAGCATACCTCACTCGATGACATCAAAAAATCCATACACTCTTGGATACAGCCAAAATGGTATATACCAAGGGAAACTATATCATAGAATAAATTACAAAATATGACTCCCTTCATTGGTCCACTAGCTAGGGCATATAAAAATTTGTGCATCAATCGTTCCGGGAAAATTCAATAGTAATGTGTGGTTCATCATGTCAGGTGTATAGAAGAGGGTTGAACCAAATGATGTTAATTGAGCATAAAATCACATTAACATAAATTATATATAATATTTTACAAAACATAAATCACCACAATTCACTCTAATGATCAATCTATTACGATAAAATTTATATATCACAAAGGAGTCCAAACATAGGATCTCTAATTCAACAAAAAGTGAATAGGTCATAATGATTCCACAATGAGGATATACCACCCATTCACATAAATGGATCATGAAAATTACAAAATTAGGAAAACCTCTAAATTTAATACATATAAGGAAATATAATTATATAACGAGTGTTTTTATAATAATCACTTTTACTATTTTCAGAATTTTCCAAACGGGATTCAATAACCCTTCACAAAACCATCATATTAAAAATAAAAAATCCATCATTAAAAGGGATTGTAAACACACCATTTTTCATTTCATAATTATTTTTAAAAATCTATTTTCCATACATTTACTTCATTTTCAAAATGAAATCACATTAATCAAAATGCCAAACGTGCCATATATCATCATGACATTCCATTTAATTTTTAAAGAACTAAATACAACACATTTCCATTTAAAACACATTAATAAATCCATTTGAGAAACCCAAAATCTCCATCAAATTGTCACAACAACATTTAAAAATTCAAACCGTTCTTAATAATTCAAAAATCACATGTGAAATCCATCTAGGTGTTTCATCCAACACATGGTGTGCAATATTTAATGAAAAAATTCCATTTACTTCATAACAAGAATGAGGTCTCCATTATTCAAACCAAATAAATTATACAAATATCACAAAATATTATTTTTAATATAATTGTAGTATAAAAAGAAGAAATCAAATGAATCTTAAATTTAATGGCATGTGTAGAGGGAAACCTACCTCAAACTCACAACGCTTCAACATCATAGACTAAAAAACAAACCAAGATGGATTCAAGATCCATGATCTACCAATAAGTACCCAAAACAGAAAAAAATATCCCAACATAAAACAATCGAAAAATAAACCCTAGATCCACATGAAATAGGGAGGAAGATATCTCATGAGAAAATTCATGAAAATGGATGATGGAGGATATAATATGAGAATACCTTAAAAAATACATCCAAAAAACTGAATAAATCCTTAGATATAAAATAATGGGGAATGGGGGGATTGAAGAACCAAGGAGGAGCACCCATAGGGCTGTATGTACTATAGGGAGGGAGAAGTGGGTAGTTTTTTTGTTACAATCCGTTAAGGGAAGTTTTGAAATTTCAAAATTTTAATGATCTAGGCAGTTCTCATGGTTTGGACGCATAGTTTAACAATCTTTTCTCCCACTATTCTCCGCTTATTGGATACACCAGGTCAATCACATGATATATCTGCATTGTTTCCAAAATGAGTTCTAATCATTCCAAAATCCAATATCTTGAAACATAACCTCACCAAATACATACTAATATATTTTCAAACCATGCTTCTTCCATTCTCTATGCCTCTACAACCACCACTTAAGTTTCTCGGTTTCTTGGTCTAAGCTGCATAGTTTACTAAACTATGCACCAACCATACATAGGTTACTGAAAAACTCAAAAACAATAATTTTCTCCATAACTCATTAGAAATCCGAATATGAACAACAAGATAAAAATATAAAAAGAATCTCAAAAAAATATATTACCTATCACACCCAGAACTCAAGATAAAAAACAATATCCAAAAGATAGAACCACAGAAAAAGGGTGAAAATAAAAAATCATGTGTGACATGTTGGTTGTCACGCTTAGGGTATAATATCCAAGAGTGGTTGGATGTGGTGATAGGGTTCACTATCATAGCTTCATCTTTCCCTAAATGATGTATACTCATCAGTTTCTCTAGTTGGAGACCCTCATGGGAAGAATTGATGGTCAGTATTGTACAACTTTAGTGTTATTCTAAGACCATTATGTTTTCCTCCTTATATTGAACTTTTAATGTTGGTGATAAGATTTTGCAACCCGTAGTGGTTGCACGTGTAATTGACTTTCCTAATTAGTTATAGGATGCTGAAATTATCTCATATATCTTTTCTATTGATGAGTGTTATATCTACAGTCTGCAGATAGAAAGGAACAAGTTCACTAATTATTAAAATATATTGGGCATTATATGATCAATTAGATATGCATGGTTAACACAATTTTCCTTTTAACGTCGATTCCTATATTCTTCTTGTGTGTACTTGTCAATAAAAATTTAGACTTATTTAATAGGATCCTCAGTTTTAGAGGATTATATGTATGATTTATATCAGGATTACTATCTTTTTTTAGGATATACAAAAAATGTGTCATGTCACCTGATTAATTGATTATTCTCTTATATGAGAGATTCACATCAAGTTCACTGATTTTTTTAATATAGTGTGAAAATAATTTCTCAACAGATAATAACCCAATCAATATGTAATTTGAGAGATTCACATTGGGTTCACATTTTTTTTGTATAGTGTGAAAAAAATGACCATATGGATTGTAATGTAATCATTGTGTTTTCTTATAAATTCACATCAGTTTCAACATTTTTGTTTTCCTATAGTGCACAATAATTTTTCCCAATAGATAATAACCGAATATATTTTTATTTGTGTGATTCAAATTTGGTTCAACATTTTTGTTTCATCAAGAAGGATATAACATGGAGACCCTAAATAAGGTGATGTTTCTTTTTCCTAATGGTTGATTATTAGGGGTTCATTAATTTCACAATCATTAATATCGGGTTAACATTGTATGTCTTAGTGGAAACTAAAAATGATTCCCTCATCCATTAATGGGTACAATCCTACATTACAAATACAGTTCTTAAACTACGGTTTCAAACACAATTACATTCAGGGACTCATATCTATTGAAGAAATGGGATGTCGGTCTCATCATTCCATATTGGGGGGAATTTTTTCTATCTCTGGTACCCTCTTATAGATTTAAGATATGTTCTCAGATCTCATCCTAATCTGGATATAGGGCCAATTACCCAAAAATGATGTCTCAATTGTAACACCCCGACCCTAGTTGCCCAGAGTCGGTGCATTATTACATAACATTGGAATGATCACATGAAAGATCAAATCTCAAAAGACCGATTGGTTTAGTAGCCTTGGAAACACTAGATATATTCATAAGTCTTACATTACATCATAAAATGAAAAACTAGTACAACAACATATTGTCTCCATAATCCACACTCATATCCCCACATAATATCCCTGCATGTCATTCATAATTTACTCCTTCACTTCCTGGAAAAAATAAAACATAGAAAAGGGGTGAGATCAAATGCCCAGTAAGGATAACAATATAGCGGAAACTTTCATAATAAGCATAAACATTTAAGGCAATGTATAACTGAAACAAAATCCTTTCAAACTTGAACTTTCAACATAGTATGGCATAAATAAAATGAAATAATTCCATTTAATTATTCACATGGATACTCTACTAATCGAATAATCACATACAAAATCAATAACCACTTTCATAATGATGAATGCATAATGCCAGACTCTCACAACCACATTGCCAAGGCCTCGTGCCAAGAATACAAATAAGCTTTTGTCAAGGCCTTGTTCCAAGACACTAGTTTGTCTCATGAGACCTACCGATGCATCGAGGAGCTATAGTAGGCTCCAACCGTCACATATTAAGTCCAATGCATTCTCATATGAAAAGTTTTAAACATAACATAAACATTCGTATTAAAACTAGCATACAAAATGTCAATAATTTCACAATAAACTATGAATGGTATAAAAATAGCACATCCACAGTCAAACATATCACAAAACCTTCAATATAATATAGAATTCCTGTATCATAATAAATCAACTTCAAATAAGGGTAAAATCTATCAAAGGATGTTGACATAGATGAAATCAAAACTCTTTATAGAGAAATATCTCTTTCTATTTTTGAAATAATTTAAGAGCCATATAAAATAAAACATTTTATTTGAAAATATTCTTATAAGCTTGTAAGGAAAGCTTTGAATATTTTATAACGGCGGAAATTAGCCGCACCCGCCGTATAAGTTAAAAAAAACATTCTTACCTAAATTCTGTCAAAAAGGTTAAAAAGGACCTTGTTTTGAAAACGACGGAAAGATTCCTGTATAAACCTCTTATATAAAGTCAAACAAGGGTATAAATGACATTAACCCATATTCTTGTATATAATAAAAATGTTTTGAAATACATTTTTAAGAAAACATGGATGTGGATGATAAAGATATCCCAGTAGATTATTACATATAAACAACCTCAGATAATGAAGAGATTGTGAAATAACCCTTACCTTGTACTTTTCCTTGGTTGGGGTAGGATAAAATCCTGTATAATGGTGAAATAATTGTTATTAAATTATACAAGAATCATATATATTAATATCATATCATATATGATCTTTTAACATTGATTTGTTAATAATATTTTAGAATTATCGTCGTTTTGGATGTTAACTTACTCATTTTCTTTTATATGTTTTGTTACATAAGAGATGTTTTTTGTATCTTATTCATATCCAGAATGATATCAAGTCCTTAAACATCATTTTTAAATCATCAAATTATAATTATACTTGAATGGATACGATGGAGAATGAATCTCATCGCGTTTGTGGAGACGGTAGTCCGTACGTACGCACGAGCGACAATATCATTCTTTTGATATTAAAATAATATATAAATGGATGGTATATCATATATACAGAATCATTAATATATTATATTTATTATTTACATGAGTTACACATCATTATTATACCCATCCAAATAATAATATATTGAATAACAATTACACCACGACGTGGAGACGGTAAGCCGTACGTATGCACGTATGGTGACATGTTATTCAAAGGGTGGATAGAATACTGAATATGGTTGTACCATATTTATAATAACATCACAGTATATGTGAGATATTGGAGTTATTATTTTAGAATGGTAAGAACAAAGAAAGATGAAGTGGAAGAAGAAAGGAACTTGAAAAGTGGTGGTGAAAACATTACTTCTTCTTCGGGTTCTTCCTTTTGATTTGATCAAAAGGGCTCCTTAGGTTGGATTTCTGATCAAACTAAGGCATCTAGGTTGTATTGAGGGATGTTGGGTGAGTATTTGGGCAGACTTTGGCCGAACCAAAAGGCTTTTAAGGTGTGATGAAATGAGAAGGAGGAGTTCCCTTTTATAAGAGGGGTGAGGGGCACCTTTGGAAAAGCTAGAAATATTAATTTATAATAAGTTCATATTCGGTTTCTAATGGCTCCAAAGTTAATTATTCAAAGGTTAAAGTGGGGATATGTCTCAAAACACTCAACCAATAGAATTTAGACAGGTTTGGGTACTTATATTAACCTTATCTTTAAGTATTAACTCTAAGTTAATTAGTTTCACTTTTACAATGTCTCTTTGTATTTTTATATAATATGGTTAATAAACTTACTATATATATCCAAGTGACCTCCAAGTGGTCCATTAATGATGAAACTATCATTATATAAGTCTCTTGGACGAACCTTCGATTTTTTAGAATTTAATATCAATTAATAATATAATAATTGTTTTAAGAACTCTTTTATGTCAATTTTGACACTATTCAATAGTTGATTTTTTGTGAAACTCATAACAGATTGATTACTTCTACCAAAGTTAATTAAATCAATAATAATATATCATATTATCCTAGAAAATTAGTTTAATTCATTAAAAGTTTCATATTATATTTATTTGGGTATTTATAATATCAATTATTTTAATTTTTTCACTATTATAGTAATTAATTCATCATCATTGTGTCATAAATAAATTAAATTATTTAATGTCTAAAAATTATAAATAAAATATCATTATGTAGGAAATCGTTTTATCTTTTTAATTAATATTTATTATCTAATGTCCAACATATATAACCCTATGTAAAAATTGTTTTTCTAAAAGATATATTCTTGTGTCATTTTTGTATTCATTTTAACTTAATTAAAATAAAGTGTCCCTATCACCTACAAGTGGCACCATGGGGTCCCAAAATCGACCCAAATATGCCTATGGTCGAACCTGTATCAACCAATAAGGCTAGGACACATTTTATGGTAATTTAGTATTATTATAATATTATTTTTTTAACCCTCATTTACCCGATTTACCCTTAACCATGGTAAATAAAATATTTACCGCAGTAATTATTCAAAATTTCTAAAAATAAAAGTTACCTATTTACACAATTTGAAAATTATTATTACAAATATGGAATTCGTTTTTTTAAATTCAAAACACAGAAGGGGAAGAAATTAATTTAATATTAATTCCCGCTGTCAAAACAAAAAGCGTGTTTTTAAGAGATAATAACTATCAAAAGATTGACACTTGTTTATATTCAGTTTAATTGTAAAATTATGTCCAATGACAAAAATTATATTAAATGGAAAAAATATATTTTAAATATACTTTAAAACCACTCAAATTCATAATTTATCACTATTAATTATTTTGATTAAAAAAGTTGTTTTTAATTAAAATTTAGTAATTTTCACTATTCATCAAAATATTAAAGTTATCCGAAAAGTACCAAAATTTCACCTTAGGCTATATTCGATATTCTGAATCCAAAAATGAAGTCAATTTTGAAATATAAAATATATATAATTTCAAAAATTAGGTATTACTATTCATAATGGCTAGTTTGATTTGTTATGGTGTGTTAGAAATTGGTGTTGCGTACAACACACACTATCACATTATTCAAAGAGAAGCGTACCATAGAAGCTTGGGGTGTTACATTCTCACCTACTTCAAATAATTTCGTCCTTGAAATTTCTTGAATACATATCACATGAAAAGACTCAGGTGGTTCTTCATCATAAGTTCCTCGGGATCCCATGTTGCCTCTTCCATCATATGGTTTCTCCACAAAACATTTACCAGACGTGTCATCCGATTTCTCATCACTTGTTCTCTCGTATCAAGAATCTTGACGGGCTATTCGAAATAAGACAGACCAGGTTGCAGTTCTAACTCCTCGTAGGTGAGTACATGCATTGGGTCAGGCATGTATTTCCTCAACAGAGATACGTGGAACACATCGTGAACTTTGGAGAGACATGGCGGCATTGCCAATCGGTAAGCTACAACCCCAATTCGTTCTAGAATTTCAAAAGGTCCGATGTACCTGGGACTCAATTTACCTTTCTTACCAAAACGTATGACTCCCTTCCATGGAGATACCTTCAGGAAAACATGACCACCGACTTGAAATTCCAAATCCATCCTTCGATTATCAGCATAGCTCTTCTGCCTACTTTGAGCTGCTTTGATGTGATTTTGGATTACCTTCACCTTTTCCATCGTTTCCTCCACCAGTTCTGGACCTAAAAGTTTTCTTTCACCAACGTCATACCAATAGGTTGGTGTATGACATCTCTTTCCATATAACGCTTCATATAGTGCCATCTGAATGCTCAAATGGAAGCTATTGTTATAGGAAAATTCTACGAGAGGTAAACATTGATCCCACATACCCTGAAAGTCAAGTGAGCAAGATCTCAACATGTCTTCTAAGGTTTGAATAGTTCGTTATGATTTTCCATCTTTTTGAGGATCGTAAGCAGTGCTCAAATGAAGTTCAGTATCCAAGGATTTCTGAAGACTTTTCCAAAACCATGAACTAAAACGGGGATCACGATCAGAAACAATCGATAGGGGTACTCCATGAAGTATCACAACTTCATTAATATATAGTCTTGCTAGATGTTCCAAGGGTATATCTTCTCTTATAGCATGAAAATGTCCAGACATGGTAAGATGATCAACAATAACCCATATTTCATCATTCCTTCTAGGAGTCTTTCGTAGCCCCATGAGAAAGTCCATCGTAATATTGTCCCATTTCCACTCTGGTATGGGAAGAGGTTGCATGACTCCTCCAGGTTGTTTCCTTCCAGCTTTCACTTGCTGACAAACCATACATCTTGACACAAAATCAGCAATCTCCCTCTTCATGTTGTCCCACCAAAAATGTTCCTTCAAATCTCTATACATTTTGGTGCTCCCAGGGTGTATAGAGAAATTGGAACTATGAGCATCTTCCAACAATTCCCTTTTTAGATCAGGTATATCGGGAACACAAAGACTCTTCCCAAATTTCAAAATTCCATCTTCATACACAAAGTCTCTCAATCTCCCATCATTCACAGATTTAATATTCTTTTCAAATTCATTATCATCGGTCTGAGAACTCTTAATCTTTTGTAGTAAAGATGGTTTGGAAACCATTTGAAAAAGCATTGATGTTTCACCTTCCCTGGTTATTCCCATGTCCATCTTCACTAGATCCAAGAAAATTGGATCCCTTTCAATTATCATATTGTTCAGAACTCCATGGTCTTTTCTACTCAAAGCATCTGCCACCTTGTTTGCTTTTCCTGGGTGGTAGTGTATCGTGCAATAATAATCCTTGTGTAATTCAAGCCATCTCCTTTGCCTCATGTTGAGTTATTTTTGTGAGAAAATATACTTCAACTCTTGTGATCAGTATAAATCTCACATTTTTTACCATAGAGGTAGTGCCTCCATATCTTCAAAGCAAAGATCACAACTACTAACTTGAGATCATGAGTAGGATAGTTTTGTTCATGAAATTTCAACTGTCGTGATGCATAGGCAATAACTCTATCATTCTTCATAAGAACACAACCTTGTCCTTTCTTTGATGCATCACTATAAATAACGAACCCATCATTCCCCGATGGTAGAGTCAATATAGGAGCATTGACTAATCTTCTCTTCATTTCTTCGAAACATTCTTCACACTCTTTTGTCCAAACAAATTTAAACCCTCTACGTGTGAGCTTCGTTAATGGGTAAGCCAATCGGGCAAAATTCTGGACGAAACGTCGATAATAACCTTCCAAACCAATAAAACTACGTACCTCAGTTATACTCGCAGGTGCTGGCCATTCTTGGATTGCCTTGGTCTTAGAAGGATCAACAAAGATTCCATCTTTAGAGACAGTATGGCCAAGAAAAGAAATCTCATGAAGCCAGAATTCACACTTGCTAAACTTCCCATATAATTCATGTCTTCTCAGAGTCTTCAAGATAATGCACAAGTGATTTTCATGATTTTCGTAGCTTTTGGAGTATACCAAGATATCATCAATAAATACCACTACAAATTCATCAAGATACCCCTTGAAAACTCTATTCATCAGATCCATGAATACATATGGTGCATTAGTCAACCCAAAAGGCATTACAGTAAACTCGTAATGCCCGTACCTGGTTCGAAGTGATGTCTTCGGAATGTCTTCCTTCATCACACACAACTGATGGTATCCAGATCGAAGGTCAATCTTTGAAAAGTATTGATCTCCATGCAGTTGGTCAAATAATTCATCAATACGAGGTAGGGGATACTTGTTCTTTATCGTTATAGCATTGATCTCCCTGTAGTCGATACATAACCTCATAGATCCATCTTTATTTTTAACAAAAAGAACAGGGGATCCCCATGGAGAAACACTAGGGCGAATAAATCCTTTATTACTCAATTCCTCTAGTAGTTTATTTAGTTCAACTAATTCTACAGTGGCCATTTTATAAGGGGTCTTCGATATAGGCCTTGATCCAGGAATTAAATCAATGGAAAACTCAACTTCTCATTCTGGAGGATGTCCAGGTAAATCTTCCAGAAATACATATACAAATTCTTTCACAACAGGTACATCCTCTATTTGAACATTCCTTTCCTCACCGACAGTTATTTCATTCTCTTCCTCCACAATAATTGAATTAAGTTGAGCAACTGGGGGTGGATCTAAATAAGAATTAGGTGGTGATGATTCTGCTCTAAAGATAAGGTGTTCCTTATCATTATCATCAATAATCGTAACCTCTTTCTTCTTACAATAAATCTTCGCATCATAGTCCTAAATCCAGTCCATACCGAGGATTATATCAAACTCAATCATAGGTATGACGATGAGATCAGCAGATAAAGAACATTTATGTGCTCTAATGGGGACTGATTTGCAAAACATTGTTGCAAAGATACTTCCCTTAGGAGTTTTAACTGACAACTCCCTTGTTAAATAAAATTGGAAATATCTAATTTTCTTAGCAAACTGGGAAGATATGAAACAATGCGATGATCCATAATCAAATAATGCATTTGCTAAACTTGAGGAAACCATTAAATTACATGCCACCACGTCTTTCGGAGCTTCTACCTCAGCAGTAGTGATAACATAAGCTTGGACTTGATCCCTTGGACTTTTCTGAGGAAAGTTATCCTGACGCTTAGGAAATTCATTTTCATAATGCCCCATCTCCCTGCAATTGTAGCACTGAACGTTGGTAGCTTCCTTCTTCCCTTTGCAATCACTAGCTTGGTGGCCTTTTTCACCACACTTGTAACAGACTCCCATTCCCTTCAATCAAGTACCGAGGTATTTCTTCCCACATTTACCACATGATGGATATTCAAACATTACTTTCTTCCCCTTATTTCCATTCCCAGATTGATCAGAAGGCCTCTTCTTCTCTTGCTTTGCTTTAAAGTCATAAGACTTACAGAGATCCTTTTCGGTCTGGATAACACATGAGACAATGTCTTCGTACGATGAAAAGGATTGTGAGACTAATGATCGACGGAGAAATGGTTTTAACCCATCAAAGAAACGATCAATCTTACTTTTTGGTTACGTATATAATCACCATCGTACCTTGCTATCCTTGTAAAGTTAGCCTCATACTTTGTGACATTCTCATCCTCCTTCTGTCTCAGACATAGAAATTGCCTTTCCATATCTGCTCGATGGTCGCGAGGAAAGTATTTTTCTAAAAACAGATCTTTGAACTCCCTCCATTCCATATTTGATACTTCATCATCTTCCATCGTATTTTGAATCAATGACCACCATTGATCAGCATCTCCAGTGAGGCGGTAAACTGCCATGATAACTTTTTCCCTTTCAATGCTCCCCAAAGCCTGAAATATTTTCTCTAGGGAAAATATCCATTGCTCAGCTTCTAAGGGATTTGTACTGCCATTGAACGTTGGTGGTTGTTGCCTCATGAATCAACGTACATTGATCCTCCACACTGCGGATCAGGGTTCTCCATACGGGTAAGGTTATTATTCATAACCTGAGTGAGTTGTCCCAGTATTGTGATTAGCTGATCGGCACCAGTTGCATCACCAGCTCCACTATAATTATCTTGAGAAGAAGGGAAATCCCTACATGGAGTGCGTGCATTGATACGGTTTCCATTTCATCCACTAGGCACCATTTCTAAACAATGGCTTAAACTAGATCAGTTTATGAATCAAAATACATAATCCCATACTTATAAAACACTTAACATAAATTGAACTATTTATGGATATAATCCATAAAAATATTTTCGTTGAGGAAGTATATACTCATAAACCCTTCATAATGATTTGTAAAGAAAATGAGAGTTATCCTAAGCATATCCCCCAGGAGTGTCGTAACCAAGAGTGCAGCAAGGCCCGTTGTCGTGCACCAGTTCCCGTTCGAGTCTAGCTCAAAGCGGTGTTTTCAGGTTTTACCCCTAGGTACATCTGTGCCAGAGCCACCTCTACCGGCTCATATCCAGACAGGGATGTATTTCTCGGAAAACTAACAAAATCTCTACAATACCAAAATTCTAGGAATTTCTTCTATACTAATCCTCAATGTTCATCTTAGGTCTATGTGCTCTAATCAGAGTTTATCTAAATCTACATTCCAAGGTTTGTAATAAACTTCCTCTGATACCAACTGTAACGCACCGAACCTAGTTGCCCAGAGTCGGTGCATTATTACATAACATTGGCATGATCACAAGAAAGATCAAATCCCGAAAGACCGATTGGTTTAGTAGCCTTGGAAACACTAGATATTTTCATAAGTCTTACATTACATCATAAAATGAAAAACTACTACAACAACATATTGTCTCCATAATCCACACTCATATCCCCACATAATATCCCTGCAGGACATTCATAATTAATTCTTCACTTCCTGGGAAAAATAAAACATATAAAAGGGGTGAGCTCAAATGCCCAGTAAGGATAACAATATAGCAAAAACTTTCATAATAAGGACAAACATTTAAGGAAATGTATAACTAAAACAAAATCCTTTCAAACTTGAACTTTAAACATAGTCTGGCATAAATAAAATGAAATAATTCCATTTAATTATTCACATGGATACTCTACTAATCGAATAATCACATGAAAAATCAATAACCACTTTCATAATGATGGAATGCATAATGCCAGACTATCATAACCACATATCCAAGGCCTTGTGCCAAGACTACAAATAAGATTTTGTCAAGGCCTTTTTTCAAGACACTAGTTTGTTTCATGAGACCTACCGATGCATTGAGGAGCTATAGCGGGCTCCACCCGTCACATATTAAGTCCAATGCATTCCCATATGAAAAGGTTTAAACATAACATAAACATTCATATTAAAACTAGCATACGAAATGTCAATAATTTCACCATAAACTATGAATGGTATAAAAATAGCACATCCACAGTCAAACATATCACAAAACCTTCAATAGAATATAGAATTCCTGTATCATTATAAATCAACTTCAAATAAGAGTAAAATCCAACAAAGGATGTTGACATAGATGAAATCAAAACACTTTTTAGAGAAATATCTCTTTCTATTTCTGAAATAATTTAAGAGCCATATAAAATAAAACATTTTCTTTGAAAATATTCTTATATGCTTGTAAGGAAAGCATTGAAGATTTTATAACAGCGGAAAATAGCCACACCCGCCGTATAAGTTAAAAAAAACATTCGTACCAAAATTCTGTCGAAAAGGTTAAAAAGGACCTTGTTTTGAAAATGACAGAAAGATTCCTTTATAAACCTCTTATATAAAGTCAAACAAGGGTATAAATGACATTAACCCATATTCTTTTAAATAATAAAAATGTTTTGAAATACATTTTTAAGAAAACATGGATATGGATGATAAAGAGATCCTAGTAGATTATTACATATAAACAACCTTGGATAATGAAGAGATTGTGAAATAACCCTTACCTTGTACTTTTCCTTGGTTGGGGTAGGTTATCCTCCTGTATAATGGTGAAATAATTGTTATTAAATTAAACAAGAATCATATATATTAATATGATATCATATATGATCTTTTAACATTGATTTGTTAATAATATTTTAGAATTATCGTTGTTTCGGGTGTTAAATTACTCGTTTTCTTTAATATGTTTTGTTACATAAGCCATGTTTGTTGTATCTTATTCATATCCAGAATGATATCAAGTCCTTAAACATCATTTTTAAATCATCAAATGATAATTATACTTTAATGGATACGATGGAGAATGAATCTCATCGCGTTCGTGGAGACGGTAGTCCGTACGTACGCACGAGCAACAATATCATTCTTTTGATATTAAAATAATATATAAATGGATGTTATATCATATATACAGAATCATTAACATGTTATATTTATTATTTAAATGAGTTACACATCATTATTATACCCATCCAAATAATAATATATTGAATAACAATTACACCACGACATGGAGACGGTAAGCCGTACGTACGCACGTATGGTGACATGTTATTCAAAGGGTGGATAAAATACTGAATATGGTTGTACCATATTTATAATAACATCACAGTATATGTGATATACTGGATTTATTATTTTAGAATGGTAAGAACAAAGAAAGAAGAAGTGCAAGAAGAAAGGAACATGAAAAGGGGTGGTGAAAACATTACCTCTTCTTCGGGTTCTTTCTTTTGATTTGATCAAAAGGGCTCCTTAGGTTGGCTTTCCGATCAATATAAGGCCCCTAGGTTGTAGTGAGGGAAGTTGGGAGAGTATTTGGGCAGAGTTTGGCTGAACCAAAAGGCTGTGAAGGTGTGAATAAATGAGAAGGAGGACCTCCCTTTTATAGGAGGGGTGAGGGGCACCTTTGGAAAAGCTTGAAATATTAATTTATAATAAATTCATATTCGGTTTCATATGGATCCAAAGTTTATTATTCAGAGGTTAAGGTGTGGATATGTCAAAAACAACTCATATTATCCTAGAAAATTAGTTCAATTCATTAAAAGATTCATATTATATTTATTTGGGTATTTATAATATCAATTATTTTAATTTTTTCACTATTATAGTAATTACTTCATCATCATTGTGTCATAAACAAATTAAATTATTTAATGTCTAAAAATTATAAATAAAATATCATTATGTAGGAAATATTTTTATATTTCTAATGAATATTTATAATCTAAAATCAAACATATATAACCCTATGTAAAAATTGTTTTTCTAAAAGATATATGCTTGTGTCATTTTTGTATTCATTTTAACTTAATTAAAATAAAGTGTCCCTATCACCTACAAGTGGCACCATGGGGTCCCAAAAGAGACCCAAATATGCCTATGGTCGAACATGTATCAACCAATAAGGCTAGGACACATTTTAGGGTAATTTAGTATTATTATAATATTATTTTTTTAACCCTCATTTACCGGATTTACCCTTAACCATGGTAAATAAAATATTTACCGCAGAAATTATTCAAAATGTCTAAAAAATAAAGTTACCTATTTACACAATTTGAACATTCTGATTCCAAATATGGAATCCGGTTTTTTAAATTCAAAACACAGAAGTGGTAGAAATTAATTTAAAATTAATTCCCGCTGTCAAAACAAAAAGCGTGTTTTTAAGAGATAATAACTATCAAACGATTGACACTTGTTTATGTTCAGTTTAATTGTAAAATTATGTCCAATGACCAACATTATATTAAATGGTAAAAATATATTTTAAATATACTTTAAAACCACTCAAATTCATAATTTATCATTATTAATTATTTTGATTAAAAAAGTTGTTTTTAATTAAAATTTAGTAATTTTCACTATTCATCAAAATATTAAATATATCTGAAAAGTACCAAAATTTCACCTTAGGCTAAATTAGATATTCCGAATCCAAAAATGAAGTCCATTTTGAAATATAAAATATATATAATTTCAAAAAGTAGGTATTACTATTCATAACGGCTAGTTTGATTGGTTTTGGTGTGTTAGAACTCGGTGTTGCGTACAACACACGCTATCACATTATTCAAAGAGAAGCGTACCGTATAAGCTTGGGGTGTTACATCAATGTACATTGACATTATGTTAAAAAAGAAGGAGATATCATGGGTGTATCGATTTTTATTTATCTATGTATATTCATCCATTTACTATAAATGAATAGCTTATTTATATGTTGAAGCCACATACCTACTGACTTCATAATTTTCTGCAAATATGGGTGGATTTTAATATTATGAGGATTGTATTGATCCATTATAGGGAATCCTATCTATCATGTTTATTGGAGGAATAAAAATTCCAAATTTTCATTAATCACATTAAATTTAATTCATTCATAAAATATAATATATGTAGGCACTTAATCACTGTGTATTTGAGCTCGAGTCTCAAGGATACATCCTATGTATCTGGGTTATTGATGGAATAAGTTATTTCATAGTTCAATCATGCCCTGAGGGCTAGCCCCAATGTATATTCTTTTATGTGGGGGATATTTATATCATGCAACTCATCATGAATTACATATTGATATTTCCTTATATGACGTATATTCATAATAAAATTGAGATGACCATCAAAACACCCTAATACCATGTGATCTATGCTCAATTAGGAAAACAATGGGCAACAAATAATTAGCGCCACAACATGTGGATTAGGGGATTATTCATTGGGACTACCCTTAGGATGTTTAATATAGATGTTGGGCCTTATGATGGAATCCAAAATATCCTGGTTATTGAAGGAACCATATACATTGTAGTTTTGATGGCTTCTCAATACACTTATGGATGAGGTAGGATGATCAACCCATTGGAATGATTGGGTCTCAATTGTTGAAATATCAAACACAAGGGGCTTATACTGAAGTAAATGCCTATTTGGGATTGGTATATAGGGAGGAATCCTACTTATCCTTGTTATGGTCGGATATAAAGTCATCGTAGTTCAGTTAGTTAGGGATTACATAATGATGTTTTCATTATATGATGGACAAATCATATTTTGTCACCAGTCAAAGAATACACTCTGAGGTTAGCCTTATATGTTGGACATATCATATTATTCCACTGGTTGGGGCTTACACTCTGAGTTTTTTATTATCCTTGTAGATGATTATTACGTGAATGATGTGATCATTTCAACTCCCTAAGACCATGTGAGCAATACTCATTGTGAAAATAAAGGGATGGAAAATACTCAGTCTCATTGCTTATGTATGAAGGATATAATCCCTGGGATAAGACTTTAGAGGTTTCATGTAGATCCTAGGCCTTAAGATGGTTTCCTACATACCCTGGTTATCAGAAGGAATAAATTTTTCAATGGTTCATCTGATTGGGGCTTAAACAATGTTGTTTCACTTATAATCCAGGATGACATAATAAATATGAACAAGAATATCATGTTCAAGGATTCCCTATTTGATCAATCCTTCTTATCTACCATACATACATTGATTTTCTACTCGACATGCCTTTATTACCTATTTGACATGCCATAGGATGTCTGCATTACATGTAATAGGAAATCGTGTGATCCAATTGAGTTATCTAAGGTACATCAGATGAATTTGATGACAAGTTTAAGCGTTGTCACACGAACATGGTTGAAGTTTTGGAGGACATCGAAATACCAAAATAATTTATTCAGGAAGCCATCTTCTAATCATGAATGACATGTATTGAGGGAATCACATGATACATTTTCCTAACCATTGTGTCATCACCAGAGATGGATAACATGATTAGAGGGTGTCATGACTGTAAGTGTGACATGTCTTATAGGGTGAAGAATTTCTAGTCTGCAATGTCTTGATGACATCATGAGATCTAGACGATGTGCCTAGTGGTCGTCTCAAGAGTCATTTGAGATGCTTGTGTACTACCACGAGACTCATCTACCATGTATCGGTGCTTCCCTATGAGTCAGGTGGCAGGTATGAAAGACACAACATGGATTTGATGTCAATCTTAAAAGGTTTCACAAGGCCATTGTGGCATGCTTGAGGGAGTTCTGTTTCTTTCTTTGACAAGTACAGTGGACATCTCATGATACAAATAGATTACCCAAGGATTCTTGTTGGATTTTGGCGTTGTTTCCTGGTGTTTTTACATGAATGGGGTGGTTCATGTGAATAACATGATGATTTACATATATATATATAGTTTTCTTAAGTATCCCCTCCCTTATAATTTGATAAAATATTTTATAGATAATGTGTTATATTCGTTCAGTGTCATCTTGTTTTATGTCTCATGTGATGTAGAATATATACAAGATTTTCTTTTTCTATCAATACAGTTGTCCTCCCATGAATTATGAGTGATCACATGAACTTCATTATGCATGGTGAATAATCTCTATGATTTGACAACAGATAATACCTAACAAAAAAAATCATGGTCACATGATCAACAACTTTGTGAAATTCGCTCTGATGCTGGTGTGATGTTCTAATAAAAATATCATTCACCTCCACAGAGTAGTGGTGCATTCTTCATAATAGGGTGGTGGATTTATTTGAATTTCTACATAATTTGTTCTAAACTTGAAATAGCATGTATCATGTGAATCTATGGTAGAATTAGTGGAGGGACCTATCATTACATACTCCATGAGTTACTACTTTAGGTTACTTCTGGGACGTCAGATGATTTTCAGCGACTGTGGAAACATCCCTTTAATGAATCCTTTATTTTATTATTTCCAATTAATTAGGTCATATTTTCTCATGAAGGCTTTCCAAGGGACATTCATATTGTAATATCAAAATAAAAAAGGGATTTCATGAGATTAGATATCCTGTTAAAAGTCCTTTTCATGATCTTAGGTGACATGCATTGAACTTTTCATGAGACAACGATGGCTTGTTTGGGGACCCTAGAAAAATATGACCATCTTGTCAAGTGGTCTTGCAATACCATGATGAAAATATTCTGAGTGATCCATGTTTTTTTACTACCATGAGACTCTCCAGTCATTTCCCTCTTTAATTCATTCTTTATTTTACAATGTTTGTGTATTGCGTGGGGTTGTATGAGTGTTGTCACTAAAAATCACTCTACCTCTTGGTGATGTGTCACATGAAGAATATAAGGTCCTAAGGATATGTGAAATAATTTCATGGATAATTCTATATATTTATACTTATAGATTCGAGGGGGTGGGGTGAGGGAACCGAAACATGTATGATGATCTTCGTGTGATGAGGGTGACATGCCGACTAGATTTCGGGAGAGAAGACAAACACATCGCTAATGTAATATGGTGTCTTTTGAATTTACATGGGTTCACCACATGATTTTTATGATTTCAAGAGTCTCTCAATTCCACCACCACCTTTATTTTTCTTTTTCTTTTTAAAAGTATAAGGAACTCCTGAGTTTTCGCAAAAATTTTCATGGAAAAACCTTCTCCCCATCAGTTACGTGTTGAATGAGTTTTATAACCTCTATAGTCTATCAACGTTAGGATATTTTACTCCAATTTTTGAAGTACATTTGGATGGGTTTTCAGCCATCCACCGGTTGAAAATCGCTGTTTCCTGGGGGATTCTTATCAAGATTTTTCCATAAGATTAGTAATTATCTATGTCACCCTTGTGAGTGGTGAAGGAATTTTTAAAAGGGGATTCATTGGATCTATGTTGTATGTGGCTGGCCATAGGAACACAAGGAAGTCGTGCGGTCACATATATATGAGGGTTTCACATGATACGTGTGATCATGGACACCTTATTCTTCCTTTTCTCTTGTGGGTAAAATAATACCCATTTTCATGTAATTATTACTTTGTGAATTTTTAAGTACTCATTTGGTGGGCGCTAATGACCTTAAACATTGTTTCTTTGGAGATATATTTAAATCCTAAAAATGTTTTCAAATCAACATTAATATTTTTTACAGAAAATCTGAATTAAAAAAAATAATATTTCTTAGTGTTTCAAACCAGGTTTGACGAAGGGCCCATTTTCATGTACTAGGTGATGATTGATTCAAAGACCATTTTTTCTTTTTGATGTTATTATCCCTTCATACAACTATTCTAGAGACACATACACTTGTATTATCAATATAGGGATTTAATTTCATGTAAATAACACATAATCACATCCTTATTAAATTATTGATATGTTATTATAAAATTATACTCAAATACAATAATAAGATTATGTTCCATACACTATTTTTCCCAAAATATATTTCTCATGCTTTCTAATAAACTTTCATTTCCACCAACTCTAGGAACACTAACTCTAGTAATGTAGAGATTGTGGTTTATTTATTACATTACGGTAGATACTAGGGTTCTAATTTTGAAGAAATTATATTTTTAGAATTATTCAAGAATAATATACATACATGATACCAATTTTACATAAAAAATAGAATATAAATCATAACAATATCAAATAATCGGTATCCTTAAAAATAATTCCATGATTTCAACTTCATATCATGAGAAATGTAAACAATACAATGGAGAATTAAAATTCATAATATGGGTTATCTGAATTAGAATATATCATGACTAAATATTGTATAATAAACAGGGAAAGTAAAATAACTGAAAAAAATACCATTTACTCAACTTCCTTACAATAAAAATCATCTATAGATAAGATGAATGAAAAATTATCATGTATAATAATTATAGAATTCCATTAGAAGGAATTGATTTATATTGGATTTCTTGATCATAGTCAACATGATATCTATACCTTTAATACCTTTCTCCAATATAGTTTAAATGTATTAGTTGTTATATATCAAACCCCTTGTAATGTGGATAACTATTTTGTCCCATGATACATGTTGATGAATCGAGTTTCTATCTATAACTAGGCCCCATAAATCACTATGTGCAATGGAATTAATCATATATTGAATGATTAATTTAATTAAAAAATAATATTCCTTATATATAAATATATATTGACTAATGAATATGGATTTATCATGTTATTCCCCAGTCAATCAAAAAACACCAAAAAAAATGTATTTAAAAAATGCTATATTTTTTAAGAAATAATCATACACATGAAACAAATAATATATATATATTTTAAAAACTTAAAGTTCAATAATATCCTAAAATTTAATGTTTTAATGGAATGTTAATGAACACAAAATTAATAAGAGAAAAGAGTTTACCTTCGTTTAATCGATAATATAGGTTTTGTAATATAATCATAACCATTGGAAGAATAAGGAAATATAAGTGAAATATTAAAATAATCGTTCATAAAATAATTTTTTAATTGAGATTAATACATGTAGAAGAAGCTAAATATCCTAAAATGGATATCATGGTGGGGAAGTATGTTATTATCATTTACATAAAAACATTCCCTTTGATTTTTTCTAAATAAAGATGAAAATGTACCTTTTGAATAAAAATAAAAAATTACTTTACAATATTTTAAAATAATTTAAAAATGACAAAAAACTTCCTATATAAATCATTTTTAAAATAAAGTTAAATTTTTTGTATAATTTTGAAAAATGATGGAATGGAAGAAATATATACTCGATTAAAAGATAAAAATAGTTAGTTTTTCTTTTAAAAACGCATTTTCATTATTCTAGTAACAAATTGAGGAAAAGTTTGAATAAAATATATAAACTCCTTAAATATCTAAATTATTATGAAATATATTTATTTTAATAAGGATAGGTAATCATATTTCTTCGAATAGAATATGAACAATCCTAAAAATTGATATTGTAAAATAAATTATTACCACTTTAGTAAATTTTGAATTGAAACCACATGAAATAATAAACCAGAATTGAAACATTATTCATCATTAATAAATTTATATTCATGTTAAATACATTATATGGGTAGTATATAAACTATATAAACGTGAATAGGAGCATAATAACTAATATATCTCAATGAAGTATAAATTGAGATAAAATACTATTCCTAACTCTTTTCCTGAGGTTAACATCATTTATACTAATGTATAATTGATAGAAACATGTTATTAATGTATTCCATAACCATAACCATATTTATAGTATCATATATGATACTATTATAAAATAGTATCACTAATGCATTGATAGTATTTCATTATTACCATTTTTTATGGTTTTTACCAGATTGTTTTCTCAAGTATGTTTTATCATGGACGTTATGGTTCTTGTGTTTGGTATATGGTTTCATAATATACAGAATTATATTATTTTTATAAATAACATATTTACCGATATAATTTTCTTAATGGATGAATGTGTAAGGAATTTGATGATATATTAATTTTTAAAAAGAAATATCATGTAATAATTATCGTATATTTTCATTATTTCTATCATTTGGAGTATCCATGTGAGTTGGTGATAGAATACAATGTATGTCAGTTTGTGGGGAAATAGTTCGTTGTATACAGAAGTGATGGTTTTGTTTCCCATTTGATAGAGAAGGAGATGGTTGAATATTTTTATATAACATACTAAAATATAATTATATGGGATATAATTTATTTATTATATTGTAAGTGTTTATAGATAATTTAATGGTATAAAAGAAGAAGTAAAAATGAATGATCTTAGTGAATACAATTAAATTCTCTTATAAGAACCTCCTTTGGATCTCTTATTAAGAACTCTATGGTTGGTATGTTATGATTAATATCACTTTTATAATGTGTATAATGTTTTTTGGGGATTTTTTAAGTTTATCTTATAGATAAATGTATTTATAATTTTGAATATGTGAAGGGAGGTGGTCCCCTTTTATAATAGATGTATATATCACAAATACATTTTTTCAGAGTTTTTCGATATTTTTACATCACTTTATTATAAATATGGATAAAAAATGTATCATATTATATGGTGGAAATTATAAGGTCAAAATAAAACCATCTAATGGGATTTTATAATTTTAATATTTAATTTTGACACTTAACATTATAGATTAAACCCTAGTATGCCCATATTTTCCTTAACCATGGTAAATAATTATTCAAATTTTTACTGTTCATTATAACAAAAAATTAATTTTTCCATGATTAATAATAATAATTTTTATGATCCCAAATATTTAATTAATCTTATAAAATTCAGTTCATATAAGTGTGGAATTTAATTTAAAAAATAAACTTGCTAATTTTGTCGAAAACGGGTTTTTTCCTGAAATGCATTTTTCAAGAATAATATGATATTATATTAATTATATGAATGAAAATAATTATTTTATAAATTTGAATTCATATATTTATATTTTTAATATATTAATATCATTTAAAAAATTAATCATTAAATATCATTTTAAATAAATAAAATGGGATTACAGTAAGAATTTTCAAAAAAACAGTTTTTAAAAAATATCCATTTTACCTATAAATGATCGTATCTTTACTTATATATACATGATAAAAAATAAATTATTAATTAAAATTTATTATTATTTTTTATAAATAAAATTATTAATATTTAAACCCTATATTTTCAATTATTCAAAATACATAATCTAAGTAAAAATTTTAAAAATTAAATCTATGATTATTTTGACCCAGTAAGTTCAGAAATGATATACATCCTATCAAATTATTATTTTTCATATATGAAAAATAAAAATTGAATTATATTATAAGTTTATAAAAATATAATTTTCACTAACTATAAATTATTCTCATGTATTACAAAATATACATATAATTTTTTGTAATGTGTAATCAATTGATCCATATGGGATGATTATTTTAAAAATATCAAATACTAATCTCAAAAAGTAAGAATAAATGAAAAGATGATATGGGTTTTAATATAAATCATATATAATTGTATGTTGTAAAGTTATTTCCTCATCATGAATGAACTTTCCAGTGTTAATTTTCTTAGTGGAAAATGTTACTAATTGGCCATTAGAGTTACACCAACCATAGAAATACTCATACTAAACTGAAATGAAAGAAGTATCAGAATAATGTTTTTTAGAACCCCAGTATGGATAGATCCAACAAAAAGCATACAAATATCGTGATTTAGAACCATATAAAAAAATATAATGGATAATTACCTTATTAGGTTTCATATAATTCATTTATTTTATTGGCATTACAGACGAGAATAAAAATATATAGAAATAGATATTTTTAATGATTGTCATATCATTAGTATTACCCCCTTCGAGAATCATTTGGTTATGAGTGATCTAGATCGTTTAGATAATAATTATAAATGGTAAATAAAATAGAATTTACTAATTATTAATCTATAATGACTCAACTATTGAGAAAATAATAATTGACATTAATTAAATTATAGAAGTAAAATTAAGTGTAATATGACTCTTCTGATAATGATCTCTTCGAATTTTGTGAATTATTCCAATATGTGTAGTATTGGAATGTGATGAAAAATTTAATATAAATATTTTTAGCACTATGGTACCTCCTTTTATAGGGATATATATAAATTGAAAACCATAATCCATCAAAGTGTGTTCCAACGACAAAATATGTGCAACTCAACTATATGTAAATATATATTTTTATTCAGTAATATATAACGTAAGGTTGTTATATTTTTTTAAATAAAATAAAATTATATACCTTTACAAAAATTTAAATGTTTTATCATTTTTATCTCAATATAACATAAAAAAACCATAATAATAACCTAAATAACTAACTAAATCAATGGATTGTCTAATAGAGTAAAAAAGGTAACTTTTTAAGGTATTTAAAAATATTTTATGTACTTATAAGTGATATTAGTTGAGATTTTATATAAATTTTTCATATATATATGAAAAAACATATTTTAAGATTTACTAGAAGAAATTTATATAATACATCAAATCCAACAACTACAAACTACCGGTTCTACAAGTTTATCAGTTTTATCCAGGAAATGTTTATTACTAGAATTCTATTAGAATCACTAATTTTAAAATAATCCTTTCAAAAACGTTTTTAAATCACTCCAATTTATTTCATTGACTAAAAAAACACTTTTTTGGAAAATATTAAAATCAATGAATAATTTTATCTCGTATATCAAACTCATTTAAAATTTATTTTTCATAGAAAAGAAGAAACTACCACATAGAGAAATTTTTTTACTAAAAAATAATAAGTCATCAACATAATTTTGATCCATCAAAATAACTTTTTTTAAATCCTTATAATAAAAATATAGGATCAATATTTCTTATTAAGAAACCATTTTGTAATTTAAAATTATTGGTCCTATCATATCGAACACTCTGATCAGACATCTAATTATAAAAGGGTTTGTAATGTTTTAAAAAAATAGATTTCAAAATAATAATTTTGAAATGATGGGAATTTTTAAATATATATATATATATCCTAAATAATAAAACTATTTAAAAATTTATGCTTCACATCATTATCATAAGGCATGAATGTAAAATGGGGTGTATTTTCAAACACTATTCGGATGGTTTCAAGTCTATAAAATTATTAATTGGCTTACCATGATCAATTCCTTATTTTCTACCATATATTTATGTAATAAATATATACTTATTTCAACAGTAAAAATAACATCCCCTTATTATCTAAACACCCATTTAATTTCATTAGAGAAATTTTATTTATATTTTTAAACTAATTATTATATTTGTTTCAATAATTTTGGTTCCAATTCATCATTCATGATAGTTATCAAATTCCAATCACTAATTGCATCACTGTTTCTTTATTGACATAGTTAAGACATGTAAGATTAATGTTCAATATGGTTTTCAATGTGTACTAGGTGTGAGACCCATTATCAAGATCACCTATTATTTTATCCCATTAATGAATTACACTTATCCCAAAAGTTATAGGTAATAGATTATTGGGTTTTTTCAAGTCAGATTTTGGTTGAAGAGGTATTATTTTTCCCTACATTATATTATTCAAAAAAATTAATAGTTTGGCTAGAGTTTATTGGGGTTATATTTATATTCTTATTTGATATACTATTATATATGGTTTTAAAAATATTTTTTATTATAGAATTTATTCGAATATATTTTATTAAAAATACAATATATAACGTTTTATCTTATATTTAATACTTTATAAGTCTAATAAAGGTTAAATAACATAGTCAAATTCCATTTGTATACGTCTATAAATATATCTCTAAGTTCTTTTTGTTGGTGAGAATATAATGAATTAAATTAAAATACCTTTTAGTAACTTTCCATAGGTTTTCATTTACATGGATCATGGTGAAGAATAGAAGAAAAACTAAAACTATTAGTTTATTTATATTTCACATTTATGGCGATTGTATTCTCAGTAAAGAGATTGTTATTGTGATTTTTTATTTCATTTTATGAGAATTTGGTCGAGTTATTTATCATGGATTCTATATATTTTGTAGTGTAGTGGTCTACAATGATGGTTTTTCTCAACAATGGTTGTTCTAGGGGTTTAGAAATTAGAAATTTTACCGAGTTGGTGTTTTCACCTCCATAAACTAAATCATTGATGATTTAATTACTCAAGTTTGGTTATTTAGGTGATAATGAGGTTCTAGTTTCTCATGATTCATCATACATACCCATGGTGTTGGTGAATATGATGATGAAATTCTTCTCAGAGTGTATGTATGGTGGTGCATCACATTAAAATTCATTAACAAATTCAATTCATTTGAAATTTGAATTTGAAGGAGTATGTATCAGGATCAAGTAGATGATTCATGAATTTGATTGAATTTTTTTTTTCAGCTTATGCTTGTTTTAGTTTTTGTCAACGGATTTTATAAGGTTTTCACATAACATAATTGATAATTATTCAAAAAATAACATGGATAATTTGTACAAATAACCACAACCTGAACACAAAAAAATACAGACTCGTAGAGAATGGCATAGTTTTTCACGTGGAGTGTTATATTTATCATTTTAACAACACTTTTTTTTTGATGTTATCTACAGAAATTAGAGATTTTATAATACTCATGTACTAAATAAATATATTAAATCTATTGGTTTTCAAATTCATGGAAAAAGTCACATCATTAAAATTAATGGCTAGTCCACTATGGTTTTCAACTATCCTTTAAACATAACAATAAATAAAAATATGATTAACCATTAAGAGCTAAAAAAATAAAATCTAGTAAATCCTAATTATTTATTAACCAAAATATTATTATTGTAATTCCATGACCCCAGAATCCCAATGCCGGTTAATTATTTAATTACATTAGTATGATAAAAAGGATATCGTATACTGAAGGAACAAATTGTTTAGCTGTTTTTGAAAATTTGATACATACATAGTTTCAACATTACAAACTGAAATGAAAATTAACATATATGTTTCATTGGAAACATCCAAAACATGAAATTTATACCTAGAACGTCATTATAATACATCTCTTTTCATTCTGGGGAAAAATTAAACATAAGAAAAGGAGTGATATCAATTTCTTAGTAAGGGTAAACAATACAGAAAAAGATATCATAATCATAAACATTAATCTTGGTGAATATCTAAAAACCCATGACATTAAAAATAAACATGTACATACTATGGTAGGAATAGAATAAGAATAAATAATTCTATACTAAAATATAATCTTGGGTATTATACTAGTCAAATAACCACATGAACAGTAAATTAATATCTTCTTAATGAGTGAAATCAAAATGTGGGACATCAAAACCATATTTTCAAGGACACATTCCAACTCCACAATTAATCATACTATCATGTTATTATGTCAAGACCATAGTTTGTATCATGAAACCTACCGATGCACCAATGGGATATAGCTTGCCCCATCTATAAATTACTATGTCCATTGAATTACTCATATGAATGGGTATCAATATAAACAACATACACATTCATATTGGAACTAACACATGAAATATAAATAAATTTCCCAGTCATTAAACATAAACACTAACCATTCAGAGTAATATAGTGAATGGTATCAAAATTGCACACCCAACGTCAAACTATTCATAATCCATTACATAATACATGGTGGATTATATTATAGTTGATAAACCTAAATTATGTACAATATGTAACAAATTATGTTTACATAGATGAAGATACCATTAAATGGTGCCATTGAAGAATCCCCATGGAAATAATCCTTAAACATTAAAAAGTGCCCCATATCTCCTTGGAACAATAAAATCATAATAACTTATAATATAAGGAGAATAATGAGACTATTGATATTATATACCAAAAGAAATTACATACACCATAGGAAATAAATAATTTTTGAACATGGTTTATAACCCAGAAAAGTTAAGGTTGGATGAGAAAATTTCTTTTTACATTGGGAAGAAGAGTTATTTTAGAAAATCATTTGTATAGGCAATAAAATCAAATTGTAAAATGGTATATACTTGAAAATAAAAGGGAAGGTAATTGAAATTTTATTTTAGGCTTAATTAATGCCTTATTATGGTGAAATCATTTAAAAAGGGTTTTTAATGAAGCTTTATAAATAAAAATTATAGTGTGATTGAACAAAAATATTAGAAGATTTTAAATAAAAAAGAATGATTTCTTTAATAAAATAAATAAATGAACCAAAATTTATTTTTCATGATAAATGTTTTGAATTTATAAAGATAAATATGTCTTAAAACAGATTATATAGTGAACATTAAAATATTTAATAATTCGAGAAGTTCCTTGAATCGAGCATGCATTTTGAAACAATTTTTTAAAAGAATGTTTAAAAACATATATAATATCCATAAAATATATAAGGATTATGATTGGTAAATATATCTAGAATGTGAAAACAGAATTTATGATTATTAAATTAGAATAAATAATAATTTCATTGAGGTGAGAAGAGAATAAAATCAACCAGAATGAAAATGGATGTTCTGGTATGAAATATTTAAAACATTGCAATCAATTGAATCGTATTCACAAAAATTAATAATCATCAAAAGATACACTGAATATATTGAAAATAAATAGTTTAATGATGTGAAACATCAATGGGTAGTATTCATACCCCATAAAAATGTAGTTTTAGTGAATACATGATACTTCACAATAATGGAAGTTATTTTAAGAAACCCATACCTTAAGTATGAAGGTGCTCTCTACTTGATAATAATGACATGGATAATCAAATATTGGTTCATTAATTAATATTTCCATTAATTACACTCTCTTTAATTTATTTATGAATATTTTATTATGTTCATTAATGATCATTTTGATGGGTTAAGAGGTTCAATTTCATTGTTCAGGTCCGTTTGGTTCGTGATCGGTATACATATATACATGAATGGAGAAACGTGTTAAATGAAGATGGTTGTCCATAATTGAAGTTATATTTTATTATTTGATATAAAAATTGTTACATGGTTTTAAATTTCATTTGGATACTTTAAGTGAAGATGAATCATTACATAAATTATTTAATGGCAACTGTTTGGGTTAGTTAGCAGTTTTTTAACACAACAAATTCATTTTTCATTATAAATCAAAACCATGTGTAGAAAAATATTCCATAACCATATATGAGACATAATAAATATATTATAGTATGGTTAAACAATAATAATGGTTTAATGACTAGAATTAAATATGCTAATAGAAATTAAAAACCGATCATCCTTGAATGTGGTAAATTAACACATCTCGAATGCTGTTTCTTACTACTATCATAAGAAAGGGTAAAAGAGAGATGATAATAAATTATTCCATCATCATACCAAAATTAATGTAGATTTATGGTACTATTTATTAATAACATTTTCATTATATGATTTTTTGATAGAAAATAATGAAAAAGAACTTAAAAAGAATGTAAAAAAATTTAAAAGAGGAATTTAACTCTTGAAATTGTCTTCCTTGAGAGCATAATTAGGGGTGTGGATTTGTTATTTTTATGAGAAAAGGGATGATAAAAGTGGGGGAGGATCTTGGGAGGTTATTTGGGTATAATTTAGACATGTTTCCAGTATTAAGATAATATAATATAATAGGTTGGGATTGGTTGTATTTACAGTAGAGGAGATGAGGGGTTTCTCCTTATTTTGATAATTAGTTTTTTAGTTTTTCTCAATTATATTAATATTTGTAATTTATATGACCCAAAAACAGTAATAATTGAATTTTAGTTCTTACCAAATGTTAATATATCATCCTTACATCACCTATGAGTCAATAAACTATATATATAGCATTTATCTTAAATTGTCATATTTTACTATACATCATAAATTCATGTATTTTAGAAAAATACATAAAATTAACCCATACCATTTTTTACATTTATAAACCAATAATGAACTCCAATTTATCAACAATATTTTATAAATATGTGAAAATTAATTTGTTTAATAAAATAATTATTTAATTGAAAAATACCAATTTTATATTTAAAACATCTTTTCTAATACATTCAAAAATTAACTATGGACTCCTAAAATTATACTAGAATCATATTTCTACAAATTATTTTTTTTAATCCCATTTTGTGAAAATTAGTTTATTTGTTAATGGAAAAAAGTAATTAAATATTTACAGAACAATAAAATATTAATACTTAATTAAAAATTTATAAAATATTCTACTTCATTTATAAGGCCCCTAAATATAATTTATACTTTCTGGGGTATGGATACTATTCATAAGGGTCATATTACAATTCATAGTGGTAACATTACTATTTATAAAGGAATTTTAATATTTATAAGAGTATGTTATTATTCACCAAGAAATAATTTTTTTCTATCAGACTCCAATAATCACCCTAAACTCAACTGTGTATGTAGGATTTCCAAAATTAGATTCACAAAAGTTGTGTTTTATCAGGTATAAAAAAGTGTTTTTTCTAAATACTCGGTGTTTTATTCATTCAATATTAAATTTATTTTTATATCCATGGGTTTTTACAATCATCCCACAAAAAAATTTAATCCTCAAAATTTTGTATTGGAATTTTGAAAGTTAGGGGCTGATACTTGAAAGTTCCATTGTGGAGAACCCATATAAGAAATATGGTTAAAATATACACTTAACAATATGGTAATTGAAATGCATTGGTTTCTATAAAACTATTCATTTTGGTTTTATAAAATGGTTGTGGAAGATTAATCATACCGTCATGTTCTAATGTAAAGTGATAGATAACATGCATATATGAAAGATCAATACCAATAATCCATACACAACAGTTATGAAAACATTTTTGTGTAAGAATATATTCCATAAATTGAAGACTTATTCCACTCTATAATAGTATAAATATACATTTCTATTTGATAAAAATAATCTTATCAATTATTTGTGCCTTTAACTATATATACATTATCTCTTAGAATAGGTTGCTTCATGTGGTGACATTAAACTCCATAAAATCATAAAATGATCAAATTATACCACATAAAAAATGGATTAACCTTCAAAACTATCCTGATCCAAAAATTTAGAATCATTTCCATAGCAATCATTTCTATATCCATGTACAAGGGGTCCTTGGAAATCCTAATGTTTTTTAGAGCTCCATGATCCATCCTATTCAGTGCATCTACAACCTTATTTGACCTTTAATGAGCATGAAGCTATCCTAAATTTTCATATTTGAAACATGTGAATATCATCATCATGTATCCTCTTTAACTATGTTAATAACTAAAATTAGCATAAAACCATCTGGTAATCTTGTAATCATCCTTAAATATGCTATTTAATATATTCCTTATATAAATAACTGTTTTAAACTCCATCAATGATAGCAAAGACCACTTGTAGACAAGTCAATAATTAATTTTGAGGTAGTGAGAATTTATTCAATCAATAATTTCTTTATTATTATCTTAATCATCAATAATATATTTTGGGTTTTCTATCCCTAATCTAGATACTTTCCCATGATATTAACTTTCAAATGAGTCACTTATCCTTTGTACAATTTATCATACGAAATCCACATATATTACATATTTCATATAACTAGTAAATTTCCGATACAATCTTCAAATGACATGATTACCAATGGGGAATTTTAATCATTCCACAACATATGTGGTAGTATCATTACTCGATCTTTTTCTAATAACATCATTTTGGGCATATTACTTTTACTCATGGGGAATTGATTTTCATAGTGTCCAATTTCATAATAGTTGTAGCACTATACATTGAAAAACATTTTATTACCCTCTCAAAAATTACCTTTGTTGACCTTAACTCCACAATTTTAATAGACTCATTTTCATTTTCAATAGGATCTAGAGTGTTTTCTTCCACAAGTACCACATGTTAGAAAAAACCCTTTTTATTCTACCCTTTATCCACTAGTTCCTCTTCCACCCTCTTCTTCTCTAGATTCTATTCGAAGCCATATGTCTCAAAATATTATTAATATACCTTTTCAATACATGATATTATCTGTTCGTATGTTTGGGATAGTTTGGAGAATACGTCATATAAAAATTATACCTTAAGACCATATAATATATAATCCTTCATACTCATTGCATTTTCTAAATTGGTGAAGTTATCATTCCATCTGCTAGGATCCATTTCTAATCAATTCCATATATGAAATTAGATTACAAAATTAAGAACTCTATATAACCATAAACATGGTATAACACGTAACATAACTTTCTTCATCACAAATCCCAAAACCATATACATTGGATACTTTAGGGTCATATATCCTTCATAATGGATTTTAACAGAAATATGAATTTTCCTAAGCATATACCATGGTTGTATAAAACTAGGTGAGAAGTAAGGCCCATTGTTGTGTACCAAGATACTCTGGTTAAAGAATGAAACTCCTTCTCAGAGTTTTCACTCCTAGGTACATTTGTTCCAGAACCATGTCCACTTATACTATCCAGATTGAAATATATTTTCTATAAAATTCCAAATAATATATTCATTTCCAAAATTCTATTATGTTCTTTCAGATTTATACTGAAATTCTATCATTGGGTTTTGTTTCCTAATCAATATTTTATAAATCTAGTTTCAATGTATTCTAATAAACTTCCTCTTAAACCAACTATAATGATCTAACCCCAGAAGCCTAGAGTCGGTGGATTTTATCATTACATTTGTCATGATTAAATGGAATTAATATCCCTATGGAAAAAATCGTTATTATTTTTTGGAAATCTAGATACATACATAGGTTGAAAAATTCACCTTGAAATGAAAAGCCTCATATTTTCTTTCTTGGTATCATACACAACTCTATGTGAATCCCTATAATTAATTCATAATAAACCTCTTCCCATACGGTGGAAAAATAAAACATAAGAAAAGGGGAGAGATCTAATGCTTAGTAAGGGGAAACTATACAATGGGAAATATCATAAACATAATTATTATTCATGTTGAATTACTAAAAACATGTGTCATTAAAAATATACTTGTACATACTATTCCACGAATAACATCTGAATCAATAATTCCTTATCAATACATAATAATGGTTATTATACAAGTCAAATAACCACATGAACATTAAAATATTATCTCCATAATGAGGGAATAATTAATGTAGGACATCACAACTATATATTTAGGGCCTCATTCCAAGACCATGATTAATCTTACGGTCAAGGCCTCGGTCCAAGACCATAATGTGTCTCATGAGTCTTACTGATGCACCGAGGGTCTATAGAGGACCCACCTTGCACTTAATAATTCCAATTAATTCCTCATATCATTAGGTATGAACATAAACAACATACACAGTCATATTGACACAAATTTATGAAATTAAATTTTTTCCCCAATCATTAAACATAAACAATATCCTTTTAGATTAATATGGTGAATGATTTCAATATAGCACATAAAAATTCAGAATTTTCATCAACAATTCAATTAAAAATGGTGGATGATATCAAAAGATATAAATCTCAATTAATTACTATATTAAACAAACTTTTTTGACATAGATGAATATTATTTTAAATGACAACATTGAAAATTCATTGAGTAAATAATCCTTGAACATTCTAAAGTGTCTCATACCACCTTGAAACATTCTTCTCATAGTACCTTATAATATCATGAGAATAATGAAACTCTTGATATGATATACAAATGGGAATAAAATATACCACAATTAATAAATAATTGGAGAACAAGGAATATATCGCATAAAATAAAAAGTATGTTGATAAAAATCCTTTTTTTACATTGTAAAAAAGATCACTTAGTAAAATCATTTGTATTTTCATGATATCATATTGTAAACCAGCATATCCCAAAAATAAATAGTTCGGGACTTTGAAATTATATTTTAGGCTAAAATAATGTATTATGGAAGTGAAATGATTTAAAAATTGTTTTTAATGAATATTTAGAAACAAAACATTACATTGCAGAATAAGGAAAATATTAAAGGATTTTAAAGCGCAAATAAAAGTTTACTTAATAAAAATATAAATAACCCAAAATAGTTTTTTCATGATAATATTTTTGATTTTATAATGATAAATATGTCTTAAAATATATTATATAGTTATATTCCACATATTCAAGAATTCATGATGATCCTAGAATCAAGCTTTCATTTCAGAATACATTTTTTCAAATATCCATTTAAAAATTTTAAATCCCCATAAAATATATATGGATTTTTATTGGTACTCATATAAAAAAATTCAAACATATTTTATGAGGATTAAATATAAATAAATGATAATTTCATTAGGGTGAGTAGAGAATAAGATAAAACCGAATGAAAATGGATGTATGGGTAGAAAGTACTTATTAATTTTTAATCAATTGAATCGTATGACCCAAAATTAATAATTATAAAATTATAAATTTAATATCATGAAAATAAATATATTAATGATATGAAACATTAATTGTCAGTATACATACACCTTTTACAAGTAGTGTATGTGAATATAGAATATCTCACAAAAATGGAAGTGCGATAAAGAAACCCTTACCTTATGTCTGATGGTGTACACCACTGGATTTCAATGACCTGAATAATCAAATTTAGTTTAATTAATTAATAATTAAAAAAACTTATATTCATGAAATTGATTTATTATAACCTTTTTAAGTACATTCATTTCCTTTTTATGGGTTATGTGATTCAAATTCATTGTTTGGGTCTGTTTGTTTCATGATTTAAAAACTTAAATATATGAACAATGAATCATATAAAATGAAGATGGTTGTCCAGAATTGAAAGAATATGTTACAAATTAACATCCATAAGGATATATGGTTTTAAATTTCGTTTTTTTATACGGAGATAAGATGAATCACAATAAAAATTATTTAATGATAACCGTTTGGGTTAATTAGCATTTTTTGGACACAACAAACTAAATTTTATTTTTAAATCAAAACGTGTGTAAAAAAATATTCTAGAACAAAAAATGGGACATTATACATATATTATAGTATTTTAGAATATTAATAATTGCTCCATTACAGTAATTTAATATTGTAATTGAAATTTAAAACCCACCATCCTCGAATTTGGTAAATTAGCACATCTCAGATTGTGTTTTTTTACTAATAGCATAATAGAAGGGTAACAGTGAGATGATAATAAATTATTCCCTAATAATAAAAAAATTATAGTACATTTAATGTATAGGTGTTTTCATTACATTTGGATGAGTATAGTTTTGGATAAAAAAGAAGTCAAAGGAACGTGAAAAGAGAGTACAATAATTGAAAAGAGAATTTTACCTCTTGAATTAATATTCCCTGAGAGCTTCTTTAGGGGAGAGGATTTGGTATTTTTATGAGACCAATGGATAAAATAAGTGGGGGTGAATCTTTTTAGTATATTTGGGTAGAATATAGTAATTGAATAAGGATTTATAGGATTTAATAGAACTGGTAAGGAGGGTTGGTATTTATAATGAAGGAGATGTGGGTTTTCTAATTATTTTGATCAGTAGTTTAATATTTTTTTCTCATGAATATGAATCATCCTTATTCATGTGACCAAAAAATAGTAATAAGTGCATGTGAGTTCAAAAAAAGTGTGTATACATCGTCTTTACATCACCTTTGACTTAATAAACCATGAATTTAGAATTTATGGTAAATTATTGCATTTTACTATTCCTAAAAAATTCAATTATTTTAGAAAAAACGCAAAAAATCTCCCAAATCATTTTTTGATGAATAGATTATGAAAATAGACTCCATTTTAAAAAAAATTATTTTATAAATATATGATATTTAATTTTTAAATTAAATCCATATTTTCTTGAAAAATATATATTTTATTTTTAAATCTTCTTATATAATACATTGAAATATTAACTATGGTCTCATAAAATTATTCTAAAATATTATGAAAAAAATATTTATTTAGGAACCAATTTTATGAAATTTAATTAATTTAATAATTTAAAATTTAAATTTAATATTTCTCACTCACAAAAATATGAATACTTAATTACAAACTTATAAAATATTATACATCATTTATAAGGTGCCAAAAATTTATTTATACATTAATGGGTAGTGTTACTATTAATAATGGTCATATTAAAATTCATAAGAATATCATTATTTTCATTAGTGTATATTACTATATATATGGTTTTGTTACTACTCACCAAAAATTATGTTTGTTCTACCAGAATCCATAAGTCACATCGAAAAATCCTTGTGTCTCAGATATTAAAATTTCAAATTAAATATGTGAAAAAATAATTTTTTTTTGGAAATGTTATAAAAAAGTTTTTTTAGAGATTTATTTTTTCATGGATTAATTATTAAATTTATTTGTAAATCCTTGGGGTGTTACAGTTATATTTCATTTCTCCTACAATTGAAACTCTATAATCACCAAATAAATCTATATGAACCAAAACTAGCGGCTATGAGTTTAAAATCTCATTCAACGGTTATAATGAGACCTTTTATTTATAAATATTGTTTTTATAGTTTGGAAATATATCTTCTGAGGATTCTTAACTAATACATTCATTGAATATTTTTCTAGTGAATTATTATTATAATTTTCATATAACATTTTTCTATAGCTATGACACTCTAATTTAGAAAACACATCGGGAAATCAATGAATTTTAATCAATAGTATAAACATTTTCATTTCAATTTTAATAAATTAAAAATTATTATTTTATGTATAAATATTAACTGAATCATTTCTAAACATAACATAATATTTATCATCACATAGCATGATAATACTATGTAGATTATATTTTAATCTAATAATAAATAATACTTTTGAAATAGGTGTAATGTATGATTCATTAAATTGTGTGACACTTATGATTTTTAATTTGTAATTTTCTCCAAGTGAAATATGTACTCATTGAACATTATCTATGATTTTAAAACTAGAGTTTTCACCACTACCTTTTCTTGAGAATCCACTCTTCATGTATCGAATAAGTATAGCAGATATATTTATACATGTTACCTACAAAAATAAGAAATCAATAATATTTTGTAGCATGAAAATATTTTTTTTCCAGAGTAGTTAATAATAAGAATCTTCCACGCCTAAATATGACTCAAAAATATATCTTATAAAAAAACTATTTGAAAATAAATATTTCTTGGGTTCATTAAATTTAGAGTTTTTCAAATAAGTGTTTTATTCATTCCTTGTAGTCCCATATGCATTATAGAAAAGGAAACAATCTCTAGAAATAGATTTATAAGTAGGTGTAAATTAATTTATATCGAAAATATTTTTTGGATCTTTTTTATAACCTAATTAATTCTTATATTTAGTTTTGTTTTCCAAATTCCTATTTTATTCAAGGTATATATATATTTATTAAATATTTATTGGTCTATTTTCATTTTTTAATTCTCAGTAATAATAAATTCAACATATTTTACCTATGATTTATTGGAAATTTAAATTTTGATAACATAATTAACCTTATCAAAAAATTAATATATATTTTTAATTTTTTTACTTGTATTTAATATCAATTAATGTATCCTCTAACATGGAATAATATTTTTGTAATTATTCAAATAAAATAATTGAATCATTAATAATTATATTATTTTCTAAATATAAAAATGATTGTACTTAATTTTGTGATTCCATAAAGTATATATTTTTTTTCTCCTTTGGCTTATTACTAAAACTATTATTTATTTCACTAATGTTATCTAAAATTTAACTCTATGTGGAGGATATCATAAATTTATATGAAAACAATTCTCTTTTCATTCTTATTTCGAATTTTATATTTGGAAAATATGATTTGATATATCACTTATAGTTTCATCCGTAGAACATCTCTTATCTAGAACATGTGTCCTTATATTCATTTATTATATTATATATTAAATTTATGTTGGAAGAGTATTGAGATATCCTTCTTTTTGAAATATCTTGAATCAATAGGATATGTGATCCATTTTATAATCACTAAAATTATCTTCACTTTCATTGCTATTAGATTTCATGACAATTTTATTACCAGCCATTAAATACTTTAAGGAATAAATTTCTTCTTAGGTTTATCCACATATTAATGTTTTTAATTTATCACTTTATAATTAATTAGTTTTTAAAATGGTTCCATTTTTCAGAGTGAGTAAATATTGCATGATTCCATTATAATAGTACTCCTCCACTTAAAAGTTAAACCTTTTATTAGTCATGGAATCTATTTATTTTTTATCATGGTATATCCGAGTGATAAAATTAAATTAATTATATCATTTAACAATTAATGTATTTTATAAATTTATTTATCATATTTACTTTTAAATTTATCATATAGTTTTTATATATATTTAAACGAATCTATTTTACATTATATGTTCCCTTAGGGAAAATTGAGAAGTATTCTCACATATGACAGGTAGTGTCATTGGATGATACAATATTAAATTCATTTTCACGTGGAACACAATTCATATAATTAATTACATTGCAATTTTAATAATATGAAACTACAATATTATCACTCTAATATCACCCATTAGCCTTATCATTCTCAAAATCCTCTTCAATGTTTACCTATATATTAAAACTGAGCATTCAGAATGATTTTTACATTGTGTGTAATAAATTTCATGGATGTATGGTTTTCTATTGGTTGTATGAACTTTGTGGCTAAAAAATTACATATGTAACATCATGCCCCAACCCATTGAATTGTATTGGGAGGAGGTGCTACTAACCATAGGTGACATACCTAAGAAACTAAAGGTTGAAATAAATTCCAAGTGATTTACCAAATTGTGGGGGATGGTTTTCCTACTATAAAACATCCATAAAGAGACAATATGATAGTAAATAATATTATTCATGACATAAAACCTGAATAACACCCATAAAATAAATGAAACCATAATTAGAGAGGAAATGAAAGTTAAAACATAAACAATTTCTAAAAACTCAATATATGTAAGACTCCAAGAAACCAATGTGGAACAATGATGGATCCTCTATAATAAAACCTCCAGGATCTATCTCCAATCCAACTGATCAGAAATATAATTCTACTCCACTAGAATATTAAAAAACCATCCCATTTCATGTATAGTAGAATGAAAAATATTAACATGCACCAAAGTATTTATACTGGAGGAATGTATAAAAATTTGGTAGGAAAACACTAGGAAATCACAAACATTCCACTAACATAAGAAAAAGTTATAAACCAGTTTTACATAAAAAATTAGAAGTGAAAATAAGCAGTTTAACAATTCATTGTTTTATATTATTGGAAAAAATTATATTTTACTTGTCTAATACATTCCATTACATACACACCCAATGCATGCATCCAACATCTGAAGAGTCCTAACTCATGAGAAGAAAACATGTTATTCCAAACTAAGTCAACACTTAGACCTTCACTACATTCCCTATAAACATTACCATAATTCAGAACATAATAAGGAACTTTCCCATGATGTTATATACACACACATACTCATGTGACATGTACAAACAAATAAAGGCCTTTCTTAAAAATGAAGAAACCTTTTTCGAAAACATTTTGACAAAAACCTCATGGGAATCACCCATGACTCAAAATTTTTAAAATAAATAACCAAAATGGGATTTATAACATAATCGAATTTATATTTTACCATGAAAACAAATGTAATGAATTTAAAAATATAATCCTTCATGTTCTATGGAAAATTTTAGGGAGAATAAAACAACCTACCTTTAATAGTTGATACACAATTCCCTTTTTTATCCATTACTATTTCTTGAAGTCCCAATATTTAATGTTTAATTATTTGATGAAATTAGCCTCTTGATCAATGAGGACCTCCAAAAAAATGTAAGGAGGGTTGGAGTTTGAGAGAAATTGGAGAAACTTTAATGAGGATTTAAGGACATAGAATTATATAAATATTTTGAACATAACATCATTAAAAAAATAAATTGTGGGTTAATGATGTTAATATTTGGGATAAAATGTATGTAAAGAAATTTGTTACCTTATATTTAAAATTAGAAAACCCATTAATTCAATGAAATACATTTCATACCATGAAAGGCCTCAAACTTGATATTCCCATGAAACCATTTACACCCAAAATAAAATTTGTGGCCACTTCCTAGAACCCATTAATTCCATGAATAATTATTCATCAAACGAATTGGATTCTATAATCTATCCTATTTCCGCTGCCAAGAAAAATTAACAGTATATCCCAGCAAATCCACAAATAAAAATAGCCTCTAGATAACAAGATTGACCATAAATTTGGCGAATTACATTCTCCCAATCATAGGTCCTTCTATCCTAAAAAATATTGATGTAATTGTAACGTTCGAAAAGTTATGGCCAGTGCTCTGGAATATGGTTCTCCCATTCCCAATTCCCGTAAAAATTTCCCAATGTTTGCATAAAACCTACTCTAATGATATTTGACTAAAACAAATGATTATTTATTACCAATCTACAATAAAAAATGGTTTATGCATAATGGATACATCAGGTTCAAGAAATAAATGATCCAAATTGAGAACATCATTATGACTCATTTTATACTTATTTATGTGAGATACAAAAAATATGTTATAAACCAATCTAAATATTGGTGGTAGAGACATATGATAACAGTCTTCATGAATCCATTCTAGGATTTCAAATTTCACTACATTATAAGTATCCTCAATCCTTTTCTCATAAAAATGAAGATTCATGAGTAACAATGATATGTTTAAAATTACTTTTTCTCTCATTGTACTAGAAAAAAAGAGTAAATGATAATTAACGTAATATTTATAGTCACTCTAGGTTACAGTAATTCACTTCCTGATCTTCTGAATCTTATCAAATATTTCATAAACATGGTTAGGACCAATTAAAAATATTTCTATAGGGTCAACACATCAATGTATATATAATTTTATAAATCCATACAATGCATCAAATAGGGGCATATATATCAACACCTGGTAATAGTTGTCATACATGAACTCTATTAGAGTTAAATTATCCTCCTTACTCTGCATAAAATCCTAAAAAACATATTAGATTTTCTCTTAAAATGTCTAAATTATACAATCTGACAACCCATCTATTTTTGGATGAGACACCATACTCATGGTGAACTGGGTTTTGAAGTATTATTTCCATGAGACACAAAACTATGAGGTTAATCTTGAATCCTTATCAAAGATAATTGATACTGGTATTCTATTAAATTTGTAAACTTTCCCATATTCTAAATTGATAATTATTCAACCATATTATATTTTTTTGGATTGAGAAAAATAGGTAGGTTTTTAGGAGTTATTCCAAAATAAAATAGATTGTATCATGATTCAAAATCAGACATGATAAATCATTGACAAATTCCATGGAAATCTATTCTAATATACCTAATGATATAGTTGTTGATTTTAGTCATATGTCTTGAAATTTATTATCATTCTTTTGTGACCTATTGATAGGTGTGTCATATTACAACATAATGAGTCACTCTTTGTTTCAAACATGATCACAAAAAATGGGCCCTCATCACCATGTAAAATTTGTTGATGCCCAAATCAATTTTTTTATTTAGAATGGTTTTATGTAAAAAGAAAAGATTCCAAACAAGTTGATTGAATCTCTATCTGATCTCAATAGTGAAACATTGAATTCCATTATTATTTCTATCGATTAATTTTCACCTTTCCATTATGTTTTGATTTTATAGTAAATTTATTAAGATCTTATCTTTGAGAATCCATTATATTCTGAACTTTATAAGGAATAAGAATCATTGGTAAAAGAATTTTTTATTATTCATCATAGCATAATCCATGTGAAAATTAGTAAATATGGAGATTGATTTCCATACATCATGAGATTTTCAAGGCAATTAGTTATATGATATATGGATTAATAATTACGATATATAAATCAAATTTATATATCAATAAACCATCTCAATGTCAAAAATTTTGATATTATACATTCATCATCATTGATTGAGGTTCAAATCTATTTGTGAAAATATGTTTTTCAAGCAATTATGGCCAGCGAAAAAAGTGGAATTCTCACTAAAGATAATGTTTCAATTTTTTTAGTTCATGGACATGTGTAGGTATTTTCAGATCACTCATCATGTAAATATTTTCATATACTCACAAATAATTTAATCTATTATCTACTAAATGATACAGTTTCATGAAATCACATCCCAACCTAGATCTTGATTTTTCATAGAAGATAACATATCCATCACCTAGTTTTAAAAATAACGTTATAGGTTCCAAATTGAGTTAAGTCATATGTTACGAAAAAGAGAAATGACAGTCATCATTCCATCAGAAGGGAGTTTCGTTTATTGTTAATTTCTCCATAGGTGAAGTGAGGTGAAAAAATAAAAAAAATTATCAGCTATAGTAACATTCGAAGCCAAAAATATGGGTATCTTGAAAATATTATTTAGTGATTTCCAATACGTGAAATACTCAAACATTATAGGTTTTACTAGTATACCCATCTCAAATATCAAATTGGAAATAAATTTATCTTCTTATATATAAAAGTTTCACATATGGATTTTGTTATTGTCTTTATCGAGTAAGGTGATCAAAAAAATATCCAACTAGTTTTCATGGTCTCCATTAGTCCAGGAATACACTAAAATTTCATCAAAAAATACCACTATGATGGACTCAAGGGTCCTATGAATGGTATGAATCCTCAATTTCATAAATAAGATTTCTACATTCATAAGACCAAATAAAAAAATGTATTAATAATGAATTTACTAGCTTAAAAAGAATCTATTTTTGGAATATCCTTCCTTTTAAGTCAAAGGTAATAATACCTTAATCACATATCAATTTTGGAGAACTATTTGGATCCCTTCAATTGATCTTAAAAATCAAAAATTCGATAAAGGGTGTATCAATCCTTTATCATAACCTAATTCAGTTTACAATAATCAACACTAATAAAAATCTAACCATCTTTGTTTGTCACATAAGGAACAAAAGAATCCTAATTTGATGTGCTCAGTCTTATAAATCCCTTAATTTTCAAATCATATATCTAGGAAAAAGATTTTCAAAAAAAAATTATGGATTTTATATATGATATAATTTACATACGATTCATTCCTAGATGAAATTCAATAAAAAATTAGACATCCCTATTTGGTTAAAACATATAGAAATTTTCTAAAAACACATCAGGATACTAGTATATAATGGCAGGAAATTAAATACTCATACTTGAAATAATGATCCCAATGAATAATGATACCAATTTATATGCTAAAATTTCAACCATCAATGTTAAAGGTCCCACTCTTCCTACAAAAACATGCCTTACTCTTTAAATATCTTCACCAATCCATAAACGATTTTTAAAAAAAAATTTCAGTAGAAATATCAATCATATCATTGAAGGTAACAAAAATTTACATGCCCATAATTAGATAAAGATATTTATTTCAAAGCCATAAAATTCCCAATAAAAACTAGATTTTAATGATTCTTATGGAGTTATTTATACTATTTAATATCAAACACTCTAATTTTCCTAGAGTTGTATGGAATCTCAACACATGAGGCATTATTTACACATTCAAATCCATTTGATTTATAATATGAGAAAAAAATTAAAAACATAGATGTATTCACATAAAACAGTACAAGCATAAGAGTATAGTTTAGGATATTGGTACCTCACACCATAGAGGGTCTCGATTGGTCCTTCATGATAACCTACTAAGAAGTATACACACATTTTCTACCTCATCATGAGTTATATAAATTTCCTAAAAATGATCGAATCAAAAAGGGTTTTTGGATATTTTTTTGAATCCCCATGACATTTTTGATTCTTGGGTCAAGAAATATTATGACATGGTTGACCTGTCTGGGCATGAGAGGCTTGCATTACATTACAATTGTTCCCACTAGTTGGATTTATAGCATTAATACAATAACAATAAAACATTCCCATATAAACATTGTAGTCAAATTATCATTATGTTAATATACAAAAATTCATTACATGGTCTAATGAACAAAATTGGAAATATCAAAGATTATTTTTGTGGGGAGGTGTAAAGGAAACTGTTCTTGTTGACCGACTCTTGCATATCACACTTCCCTGATAATTGGTCCCCTATATCACTTCTTTACCATATTAGAGTTCCAACGATGCCTATATGGATAATTGATATACCACCCCTATAATTCCCAATTAGTTCACTTTACTTGACTAATTATTAGTTGTACATTTTTATATAAGCATCATTTTAAAGAGAAATGATATTTGATCGAATGTCTGGTCAAAGTTGTGTGTTAAATATATGGGCCTTCTGGTAAATTGTAGTTAACACTTATACTGAAAACAAATCCATGTTCATAAACATATACTGATTCTCCATCATAAATATTTTTTCTTACACCATGTTGAAGAAATAAATAATTTTTTATATCTTCAAGGTATAAAGGTATAATTATTATAAAATAGTTCTTCAAATCCATACCACGGAAATACTTGTCCATCATTTATTTGAATGACTAAATCACTCAATTTCCCTGAGTGATCCTATATAATGTATACTTATAGAACCAATTTTGTATCATCTAGGGATCCATGGAAAGAAATTTTTTTATTCATATAAAAAAGAAATTCATCTTATTCATGTTTAAATTCTCTACGAGTCATCGGTATATTTTGTCTTCGAAATGCTACAGAATGATCCATATAATTTGGCTATTAATTTTAATTTCATGTGTGAATGTCCAGAAAATATTATAAAAATCTTTGTACAAGATTCTAATTCCTTGGTGGTTTAGGTTGAACCACATTTTCAATGACCTATTATAGATGATACTATAGTTTCTTATATGGTTCTATCTGTCATTGTTTATAACAAAATTACATCTTCTCCTCCACAATGAAATTTACTAATGGATTATGATATTCTAAATCATTACAAAAAAAATTTCCTTAAATATATGCTAATATAAATAAAACAAATATATTTAATGCAATTAATGTGATAATTATTTGCGATAATGAAAGATACCCAACACTCATCATCCTAACCCATGTTAATGAGTTTAATATATTATCAAAGGTGTTTAATAACTCTATTTTTTATATCAAAACATCCCTGGTTACATGAATTTCATCATATAAATGTTACCAATATCATTTTCTACTATAGGGTTCTTGTCCAAACTCATTATATTTCATTATGTGACATACCAAAAGCACTAATGAATGGAAATAAATGTTAACAGACTTACAATACCATGAAATATTATTTTACCTCAATAAAACGTCCTAAAACTAGCATTAATATGGAACATAATATGATTCATGACATAAAACCCAAAATTACACCTATAACATAAAAAACTCCATTATAAATGCAAAATAGAATGACTAAACATAATCATGGTCTCCAAACTCAAAAAATGAAAGACTCCAAGGCATCGTTGTGACATCATTAAAACTCCACCATAAGAGGACCACCATGATCCAAAAACTATGAAAACTATCTATAGTATCGTAGAACACAACTATATATTTTGGAAACCTTTACCTTTCCTATATCATGGAAAATTACATATTCATGTGCACCAAAGTGAATATCTACGGAGTGAGTATGAAGAATCAGTAGGAAAATCCCATGACATACCAAGTATACCAGTAATACAAGAAAAAGTTAGACAATACATTTATATAAATCTTTAACTGAGATGAAAACTAATTTTAACAACTCATTGATTTACATTAGTAGAAAATAATTCCCTTACACATGGAATATCACATTAATTATGCACGCACTGAATTCATGAAACCAACCCTAGATCATTTCTATCTCATGATTAGAAAACATCTCTTTCGTAAAATAATTCATCACCTATACATTTACTATGTTACCTACCAAAACTAACCATAATTATGAACCAAAAAAGAAAACATTTTATGTGGACTTCAGCACACACCAACACATATTCTATGTCCACAAAAATATATATATTCCTAATAAAACCAAAAAACACTTTATAAATGTATTTTCACAAACAACTCATGGGTATCAAACATGATTAAAATATTTTAATCAAATAATCTAACCGTATATTCATTATTTATCCCATCCATAATTTTCCAAGAAATATACATGAAAATAATTTTGAAATATACGACTACATTTTCTAAATAAAATTATTAGTGTAAATCCACCTACCTATAATGCTTGATTCATTATTTATGTTTTTATTCTACATGATTGCTTTGATTCTGAAGGATAAATTCATGAATATATGATAAATTAAGAGTATAGATAGAATATGAACTCAAAAATCACATTAATAATGGATTAATTTTAAGGGAAATGAGATATATTCTTATGATTATTTAATATAATACAATAACATAAATCTTCTAATAATAACCTTATTAATAATGTTAATCTTTGAGATGGAATATATTGTTAAAACAAAATCACCCTGGATATAAAATCTAAAAAATCATTAATGTCATGATGTTCATTTCATGCTATGTATAGTCATCGATAAAATCTACATGGAAACCCCATTACAACTTGAATGAAATTTTTGGCTTCTACCCAGAACCTATTAACATTTTGAATAATTATTAAAGGTATGAATTGGATCCTATAACAAGATACCATCCTCTCATGTTCCCTTATGAGAACCTTCAGTATTCAAAATTGGGAACCATAAATATAAAATAATATTTTAGAGGGAAATACATTCCTCAACCAGTCACAAGTATACAAAATTATCTTGAATAAGACAATAAAAATCTTGTTCAACCAGAACCACAGGTGAACCACCAACTTGTTCAAATAATTGTAAACTATTTACATATTGTGGATAGAGTAAATAAAAATGAAGAGACACACCTTGTGGATCATTATATTGTGTTTTAGTGAAAGAATATATTGATATTTCATGGGTATTAATGACCAAATAAATAGAATGCATAGTTTGTTCGTAAAAAAATTATTTCATTAGAATACTGATTCATACCAATGTAAATCTAGAAGTATACATGTTGGATAATCATTCATTCCAATGGTTGGATTTGATAATTCATAATAAATTTATTCATATTTATACTTGGAATGAATTTAATGAATTGATTGATATACAATTCTACCCTAACACATTTAAGGTATACAAATGGACTAATTTCATTAGCCTAAATCAAGATAAATTTTTGTGGTGTAGTTTCTAGCTATTTTTACAAGAATAGATTTGTTTTCATTGGAATTAGTTGTCATCGAGTACCTAATGTATCATATACATGAGACCAGTCTATGACCATAAATTTTTTCTAAGATCGTCATGATATGTATTAATGATTATGTAATAATTTTCAGTATATTGTATTGGGTGGAAACTGACTTATTTGTAAATTCTAGGGGAGGTAGCACTTTTTATAGTAATGAATATTTGGGAACTATAATTTTGGAAATAAACATAGGAGGGAGACCTATTCCAAGTGAAGCATAGTACCCAAAAATAAATCAACAATATTACATTCTTTTCATTTTCATCATAGTAATATTCTTGTATGTTTCCAATGTCGATTATTGGACAATGTGAATAATGACTATGCATAACCACCATGAGAATTATATTGGTGTGGTCCTATAGGACACCTTTTGAAAAAATTTTATAAAACTTACAAGGTATGCCGGTGGGAATGATTCTAATGTGATATAGACCTTTCGTACGCAAATAGTTTGATCACACAAGAATAGTTCCAAACCCAGAAATAGGGAAATTTAGGGTGATTACAGAAAAACCCAGATAACCCATATGATGAAACTGCAACAGGGAATCATGTATTACATGACATGATGTTGGAATCTACTATACAATGATGTGAAGGTTTATATGGGGAATCATATGTACCCCTGATGATGTGATGTACCATTCTCTTAAACTATAATATTATGAATGTATTATTTGGTTCAGCCACATACCATTATTTATTTTCTTATTGTGTTGTTAATAAAATTGTATTTGAATACGTAAATGATGCCTCATGTGGTGTGAATCCATAAACCTCTTGTATTATGTGCCTGATAGGGATTATATTTTTCACCTTTCTCTATAAAAATTGATATAATATAGTTTTTTTTTGGATTTTCTATAATTGAAATGGACATATTTGATTTAATTATAGGAATGATCTAATTGAAGTCCTCCAAAACTCATATTGATTAATATGGTCTGAAAGTGTTTTTTACAAATCATGATTTGTCAGTGTATCACTTTAATATTGTTTGAAAGGTTATATTTGAAAGAGTGTAAACTTTATAATTGATTATTGGAATTTTCTATTGTCAATTGGTAGATGTAAACATAGGTAGCATTGATGAAATTTTTACTAGATAAATTCTTGCTATTATAAGGTAGTATCATGATGTGTTCCCATAAAATTTATATGAATTTTCACCTAAAAGGGATGTAATATTTTTTATTTATCATCATCTAAGGAAAAATGCAATATCACATCTTTAATATAAAATGACACTTAAAATATTTGGTAAATTGAAGGTCCATATATAGCTGTTAGAATGTATGGGATTTATAACACCATGGAAATTAGCTTGGGCTACACTATTTCTCATGATAAAAAATGAACACTAATTTATTTATATTTTAGTTAATTATCTTAAAATAAATTAGTGTGTGATCCAATAATTGAAAGTATTTTCCTTGAATTGATGTTATATTCATTCAATTTAAAGGATTCAAGTGGTTCTCCAAAATTGATATTTTATTATGATATCATCATTTTGATTTCAAGTGGAGTAAATTTTAGAAATAGATTTTATAATCCACTATGTTCATTATAAATACCTTTATATTGCATTTGGTCTTAGGAATTCCTTATAAATATTCAATTTATTGATGAGTTGTATCATTAAGAGGGACCATGAATCATTTATTGTTGTATATTTTTATGAAATTAGTTTTCACTGTTAGACTATAGTTGATTATAAAAAAATACTTGATTAATTTTCTGATAACCCCCTAGGAACTATGAATATATGAAAAACAAATTATGTGATTCTTATGAATAAAATAATGTTTCGTTCTTGGGAATTCCATATATTATATGGGAATATTGGTAGACCTAGTAATGATAGAGTTTATTTTAATTTGGTAATCATCGAAGAATGTTTTTTTATATACAGGGATTTATAGGCATGGAAGGTAACTATCATTGCACCATTAATTATTTTTTGCACCTAACTTATACTATTATGTCACTAACAATAAATTGAAATCTATTTAGTGGAGTGATTATATTAATAAAAATTTCTATGAAATCAAGGATCATCCAATTTTTCACTAATCCATATCATTGTGGAACTAGGTGAGGTTTATGTTGTCTTATGGGACATTTATGGATATGGTTTGGGTAGTGTTATAATGCACTGATTTCATGTAGTAGATTGTGAAATAGGAAAATCTTCTGTATTTGAATATAAATACCCAACACATGATCTATAATTATCTTAAATGATTTATCCACTAAAAATAATGAAAACTTATCTTTTTGGTGATAATTTCATTGTTTTCACTATTAATAAAATTTTCAAACAAATTTTTTCAATAATATAAATTCACTTTACACAATTGTGATGGATAGAGTATCCACAAATTTAAGACTTAAAATTATTATGTATAGTTGGAGAATGTAATTCTATTGATTATTGTTTATGTTTGAAATAATATACACAATTGGACAAAGAATTTCATTTTTAAACGAAATTATTGTGAATATTTTCAAATATGAACATGGAATAATCATTGTGAAATAATATAGTAGTATATTTTACCATAACACATATTCGTAATCTATTTGAGTAGATAAAGGATAAAAAAATATAAATCATGTTTACCATACCATATGTTCAAAATAGCTTGGTGTGGAGAATATGGATGGATGAAACGAATAGGGGTACATATATTTTTAATTTTCAAAATTTTATTGTAGTTATTTAAAATTTTTAGGAACATTTTTTTTAATTTAATAATAATTATTGATTGGAAAATCATATGGGGATCAAAAATATATACAAGACACATAGGACCCATTTTTTGGTGGATTGGTATGAAACAATGAGTTACTTATTATGTTATGAAATTCCTAACTTGTCAATAGGTCAATGAAAATATTAAATGACCAAATAGACTTTTACACTTATTAACTATAATTATCTATAAATTAAAATAGATTACCATATATGTTGTTATTATTTTGTTGATAATAAATCAAAATCATGGTGTGGTGTGGGTGGTTATGGAAAAACTTAAAAAAAGATCCCACTTTCTCGTAGTGTGAGAATCTAATATGGTGGATGAATTGGATAATATGTATATCCGAGAAGTAGCTAAATTTTTTGGAGTATCAGTTTCGATTATCTCGACCAGGGATATGAGATTAAACTAGTAGTTTTGGTGCTCTATGAAACAATTTCATATAACCGAATGGACCATGATCATGGTATATCATCCTCAAAAATTTGATCAGTCAAAAAGTAAAATTCCAACTTTGGAGGACATGATATTTTTTTATTGATTTTGGTGGCCCATGGGTAGATCATTTACATATAATTTAGTTATTGTATAACAATATTTATCATGTGAAGATACATATGGACCCATTTAATACATTTTCATACAATTTATATTTATCTACATTTTTCTATATAGAATCTATTTAAACTTCCTTAATTAGTCCCAACCATTATAATGAAATGAATAAGAATATTTATATGATCTTGAAGAAAATTTCTATAGAACAAGCCGCCATAAATATTAAAATGACCATTATTATCACCCATTATCTTTTTTAATGGGCGGAAATATATATATTACAATGTTTCCTAAACTTATGAATTTTATTTGCATATGGGAAGTTTTCTCCCTGGTATGTTGGAGAATTTGAAATACATGAATTTATTTGAAATATTACTTATTTATTTCTCTAAAACCACGATTTAGTTTAGTTGATAACATGTTCCATGTCTCACAATTAAAGAAGTATCAAATGAGTCTTAATTATGTTCTCAATTGGGATCTGTAACTCTGGATTTAGATGTTTCTATTGAGCACAACCATTTTTGTATTTTCGATTGATGAGACAAGGTCATGTATTATATAAGGATATCCTTGTTGTGGGTTTTGTGGAATCATGGTCAAATTTAGAATGAGAGTTGGGAACATGTGAACCATATGTTAGTTTAGTGGATAGAACTTGTATAAATAATTAACGGACTCATAATTTACAAGGGAAAAAATCTAATTGGTGGAGTGAATGTGATTCCATCAGTTTGAGGTATGTCTTGTAATCTAGTGGTTCCTTTTATGTGTATAGTCATTAAGTTGGAATATTGAATGTAATCAGATGGGAAAAATGATGATTATCTGAAATCTAGTTGAATTATCTGATTCACATTGAGATTACTTATTCAAAACAAATATAGTTTCTATGGAGAAGTTATGAATTTCATTGAGGGTGTGAATGGTTTTATGGAAAATACTATTTGAGGCCTCTTTCAAGACATGATGTTTCCTTTATTGTGTGAAAGGGTTTATGGACTTTAAATATATGGTATGTTGATTTGTTTCATAAATTTTATACCAAATATTAATTCCATGAATATCTAATTAATTCCCTAAATGAGGTTATGCCAAGAAAACATAGGTAATTTTGTTCCATTCAATCCTCGTTAGATTCCTTTCATTTTATCTCGAACTCTATTCCTCATATATGTGATTTTTGAGGTCTTAATTTATCAATAGGTCAACAGTATCATATTTTCAATCATTGAATCTTCGGAATCATATGATTTTTGATGGATCAGATAGTAATACATGATTCTTCCCTTAAAGTTAGTGGATTTCATATCACTCTATCTCTTTGTCCAATTTTCCTTAGAATTTGAAGGCATATATTTCTAATTTAAATGGGGGTTTTAGGGACAATTCTGTAGTTGATCATGTCAGAAGTATTTATTGATTTTTTGAAAACTTTTATTCATGGTTGATTCCAATGAAGAGTTCATTAAAATATATACAAAATAGTTTTTTGGTTATGAAAAAAGGAATTGATTTTTTATGGGATTAGAAAATGCGTAAGTGTATTATCATATCTACATGATATTGTTAAATTTTTGTATTATTATTGGGGAATCTTCTACCATGGGACATGTAAAATGTATAACTGATGACATAGTTTTAGAAGGAAGTGGTTTATAATCATGTGTTGGGACATTTCAATGGTTGGATACATTAATTGTGTGTGTACGTAATGGAAGAGATATTCCAACTGGAAATAAATTATTTTTTTTCTCGTGTAAATATATGAATTGTTAAATTTCATGTTTTATCACCTCCTATTTTATATAAAATTATTAAATAACATGTTCCTATCTTAGTGGTTTGCTTGTGATGTTTCATGCTTTTCATAATGAGTTATCATTCTCCCCCATATATATTAACATTATTTAGTGCCAAATTGTTTTTCCATGGTATAAGAAAGGGAAAAGTTTCATACTTATATAATATTTTTCCATGATGTTGTAGGAAGGTTTCATAAGTATTGGAGAATGGGGTCTATCATGAAGTAGAGTTGTCATGGTGAAACATTGATTCCATTATCACCCTAATCACGACCATAATTATGGTGTATCATTTGTTCCACTCTAAAATTCATGTTACTAAGGTGATTTAGGTAAAAAATGTGTTCCTAAACACCTATATGAATTTCGTCATATTATTATTATATTTTTAGATGATTACTATAGAGTATCATGGATTTTTAATGATACTTCTCACTAAGACTGTATAATCTATTTTTTTATTTCGGATTGTAATTTATTATAGATGTTTTTCTTGTTTTGATTATAATATCCTAAACCCTCTGTATATTACCATATTGCGACTAAAAAATAAATTTTTATGGAAAAAAAGATATTTGGAAACATAGATGACTATAGAATCAGCTAGAATAAAATACTGAAAATTTTTTCCCCTTAACCATAGGTGAACCATCAAATTATTCAAATCATTTTATAATATTTTCAGGTAGTGGATAAATGAAATTTAAATTTTTATTAGCACCATATGGATCCTAATTTAGTATTTCTAAGATAGAATACACCAATAATTATTGGAAATTTTGGGAAATAATACATAAAACATGGACTGTTCATTTAAAAAAATAACATGAAACAAAAATGTATTACAAATTGAATCTAAGAGTACACATGTTGAGGTATCTCACATATCATTCGATCATGTTGTAGTATTTTTCCTCATGATTTTGTCACTCCATACAACAATCCCTTGGAACCATGATGACTATAATCCGGACATATCATCCTCAAATAGAATTGTAGATAAACATTCAATTTTCAATTTGGGAGAAATGTTGTGAACCTGTGTTATGGATTTTGGTGGCTCATAGGATAATCATTTATCTCTAAGGGATTTCTAATATAACAATAGTTATCATGGAATGATAAATATAGACCCATTCAATGCATTTTATAGTCATCCATGTATATTTCCTCTTTTCTATGTTGAAACTGGATAAAATTAATTAATCATTATTATCTATATTCATGAAATTACCAAATAAGATTGTGATGGTCAGAAAAAAATTGATATAGCCTATGGTTGAAAGAAATATTATTTTTATCATCATCGACCCCCATTTTAATTTATTGTGACATGCCATTTATTTTTAAATCCATCTCCTAGAAATAGGCATGATAATTTTTGTAGGATAGGTTTGTTGGATCCAAATATGTTATACCATTTTAAATCCATTAATGGATTGAATATTTTAATTCTTGGTTCCGTTATCCATTGTTATTCAAATCAGTTGATAAATTATTCCATGTCTCAAGATAAAATAAGTATAAAATGTGTCCTGATTGTGTGCTCAGTTTGGATCAGGTGACTCTTAAACCCAATATGACCTTTGTCCTTAACTCGGTTTATATTTTGGATATGAAATATATATTCTTGTGTGGATGATGGATATCCTTTCTGCGGGTTTTATAGAATCATTGCTGAATGTAGAAAAAATATTTATAATGGAAAACCCACATATGTTATTAGTTGTTGGATCTTTTCCAAAGAACAGATGGACATTCAATTTTTTATGATAGAATTTCTAATGATGGGGAGATTGTGATACCAATGTTTTGATTTATATATTCTTCTATAGATTTATATTTTCTGTGTGGAGTTCTTGGGTAGGATTATTAAAGGTTATAATTGGGGGAAAATATGAGAAGATATATTACATTTATAGGATCTACTTTATATCATGAATATCTATTCATGGCATGAATGGGTTGTGGGAAGAAGCTGTGAATTTTTTTCACAGCGTGAAGGATATTATAGGTATATTCTATCTACGGTCATTCATGGAATGAGATATCTATCACATTTTGAATAGATATTCTGATTTTAAATCTAGGGAAATTTTATTTTCAACGTACCCATTTCCCCAAAGAATCATTCCAAAAATCCACAATTCATTTGTTGAATGAGGTTAGATTCATCAAATTTATGTAATTTTTTAAAAATTGAATAATTATTATCTTAATTCACTTTTCTATATAAATCAAAACCTAATTTAAAAATATTTTTGGGGTCCTCTTTGATCATGTTTCCCACTTAATTTTATGTTCAATGATTGAATATTATCAATAAAATGATTTTTAAATGATTGTAAGGAGAATCAAGATTAAACAGTTAGAGGTGGGTGGCTTTCCTCTCTTTCTAATTTTCCATAGAACATGATGGATTATATTTTTGAATTATTTTCCTGTGTTTTCATGGAATATTTTAGACATGAACATGTTTGAATTTTTTTTTGTTATTTTTAGTAAATTTTATGCATTGGTGAAACCCATGAGGTGTCTGTGATAATGATTTGAAAAAGTGTTTTTGGTTTTGAAAAATAGCATCAATTTTTTTAGACATTGAATATGTGTTGCTGTGAATTCATATCTGAATGAAATTATGAATTTTTGGCATCAAAATTTATTATGATTCCAATTTTCCACAATATAAATAGATCGGTGATGACTGAGTTTAGGTAATATTGGTTTCTTACCCATGGGTTAGGGTTGTTTAATGGTTGGATGCATGGAGTGGGTGTTTCATAATGGAAGGGGTTTTATATGTTAAATTGGAATGTTTTTTCTCCCAAAAACTCGGAATTTTTATTAATTTTGTTTCATCTCTAATTTTATAATATAAGTATTATATAACATGTTCTATTTTGATGAAATGCTCATAATTTCCCGGGGATTACCTACTAAGTTGTCATACTCACCCCATGTATATGCACATTGGATCGTATGTAGATTTTTTTATATGATACAAGAAATGGATGGATTTTTCACTTTTATAGTATATTACTATCATTATGAAAGTATATTTGATAAGATTTTTGGCATGTTTCACTTTTTTAATAGATTCATCCTGGTTTCACACAGGTTCCTTAGAGGCTTTCATGTTTTGTGTTTTTAATCATTAGTAATGTTTTGAATTCTACTATATCTCTTATTATAGTCCAGTTTATTTTAGGAATGTAATTTATGTTTTATGTATTAGAAAATATAATGACTCATAATAGTGTGTGTTTCATTTGGTTTTCATGCGGTAAAATCATCCCCCAAGGTATAGCGTCTCCCATGACATTTATTTACATCCATTGGTGTATTAGGATTTTCACCTTAAGTTAGTATCACCTACACCTCCATGGAACTAGTGTGATCATGATGATTACACTAAAGGAAAACCTATATGTTACGTCTCATAAAAAACCATTCTATAATAGAAATGTACTCCAATAGAAAAGTATGAATATTATCCCTTTCTTGTATAATAGAAGGAATATTTGAGTACACATCAAAATTCATATTCAGGGGTGAGTATGAAAACCCATTAAGAGAACCATAAGACATACCAATAAAATCTCTAATAAAATAAAAAGTTAAATAATGGATTAATATATAATATAATGATAGAAAATAGGATGTTTAATAGTTTGATGTCTTAAATGGGAATAAAAAAATTCTATTCCACTTGGAATATCCCTTCCATTTCATGTACACCCAATACATGCATAAAACCTATGAAAAGTCCAAAACCATGAGTATAAAACATTTAACTCTCAAACGAAGTTGTCACCTATTCAATTTCCATGTTCCCTACTAGATCTGGTCCTATGTATAAACCCAACAAGGATTCATCTTACACAGATATGAACACACACCAACACATATACCATGTCCCAAAAAATCAATGATTTTCATCAAAACTAAAAACCTATTTGAAATCAAGTCACACAAACCTTTTGGATGTCCCACATGATACAAAATTTAAAAACCAATAACCAAATGGTTGGTACCAACATTACCCTATCTAGAATTTTCCAAAAAACACAAGCAATGAATTTATAAATACAACCCTTAATTTTCCATTGGAATGTAGAGAGAGAGAAACAAAACCATCCAATAATGGATGTTTCACTCTTACAATTATGATACTTCATGAATAAATTTATTACCAAGGTTTGACACTTCAGGACATGATGATGTTGGAATCCAGATTGATGTGTACCTCAAAAATCTACAATAGAAGGGATCATATTTGAGAGAAAACGGAGAGAAGCTAATGAGGATAAAAGGAACATATTTCCATAAATATTCTGAAAATAACCACATTTTGGTGATAATTTGGATTCAAGGTGAAAATATTTATGATATAATGTTCATAAAAAATTACATGGACTTAATTTTAAAATACATAAAACCATTTCACGTCTTTAAAAACAATTCACAATGTGACTAGTAGGAGATATAGTCATCCCAAAAAAATCATTCTCACCCTAAATGTAACTCAACACTTCATCCCAAAAGATATTCAAAATATTAGTAAATATTAATGGTGTGAAATACTTAATTCTAATAGAATCTATATTCTCATCCATTTCCCCATATGATCACCATTAACAGTCTAGCCTAACCAATAAATGCTTAAAAGAATCCTCTAGAGAACATGTCGTACCTTAAACTAAGGGTATCACACAATAATTACTAAAAATGATTGTTTAGACATTTTTTCATGATCAAGGAATGAATATCCACAAAATAAATAAATAAGGGGACTACAATCTCGAATATCAAATGTTGTCCTAAATATGCCCATTATGGGACGAATAGTGATTTTTAAATTTAAATATAATGAATAAAAATTTAAAACACTATTAAATTATTCTGAATAAAAATATTCACATACTAAAATATCGTTGAAGAAAAATATTTTTAATTTTCTAAGAGGTAATTAAATGAATATAGAAATACCCAGCTAAAAGTTTATTGAAAATATATATTAATTTTGAAACATTATTAACAACACTGAAATGACTAACCATGATATGAAAAATGAGAAATTAGAGGAGATTTATTTTTATAAAATAAAAATATTTTACAAACTATCCTTATATTTAAAAAAAGTACACATAAAATCATTATGAAAGTAATATTTGATATCAAATTAATTCAAGCACTAGAAAATATAAATAAAATAAAGGTATTTAATATTTTTTTGAATAATTAAATTTTAATATGATTTTTACATCTAATTGAATTCCTCATCCCCTATAATTTATTGAAAACAAAGAAAAACACACAAATATCCATGAATAGTTTTAAAACATATGGTTAAGTCTACAATCTAAATTGTGTTTAACAAATATATCTGATACACTACTCAGATTCGAACACAAGAATAAATTGTCTAGTTTAATATTGGAAAAGTATCAAATAATGATAACTGATTTAATAAATCCTTTAATATATAATAATTAGATCATAAAAGAGTAAAATGATAAAGCAATAAGTATCTATTGAAGAATTAGAATAAATATAATAGAAAATCGTGTAGTCCGGTTCTCCTCTTCACTCATAATTCAAGTGATTATGAAATGTGAAATATCTTCATTGCGGTGGAAATGAATTAGCATATAGTAAATATATGAAAGATCAACATTGTTTTCATAAGTGTGTACAGAAAAATTATAAAATAATTTTTTACACTTATTCCGTGTTGGTTCAATATCATGAAATTTTGATAGTGTGGTCCTTTTCCCATATAATTCCTCATGGTATTAATAAATCAATATTTTTGAGAAGGGATGGTAAATATTAATATTGAAATATTATCATGAACTATCAAAATATAATAAACAAATATCTATCAAAATTCATTATTGATTATTGTTTTTTAGACTATTAACTGAGTTTCCCATGACCTTTAAATATATTAAACTACAATCCTCTAGAAAATTATTCTTTTTCCCTTGAAGGTACTTTCTCGATAACTCGAGAAATTTGGCCCAAAAAAATCATGAAATACTATGAGAAAATCAACATACTTTTCACTATCATCCTAGTCGTTTTGTACAATAATTTTATTTAGATGGAATGGTTTTATTTGTTACATCATGGTTGACTCTAAATTTCAAAATTTGTACATGGTAGTCTATGTTTTTCTACACGAATGACTCAAACAACCTATTTGGTCAACTTAAAAAACATTATCAGGAAAATAAATAAATTGTATTATATAAAATTTCAAATTTATCTTTCTACTAATCCTATCTAAAATTCTATCATAGCACTTCATTGTAACAACCCATACATTTCAGTATGAAAATAGTTCTAGTCCACACGTATGTTCATTATATTTAGTTATAATATATATTAGATATCAACCATATTATATAATAAAAATAAAAAATATTTTAATTCATCAATTTAAAAATGTTACAAAGGATGTATAAATAAACTCTATAATATTAATAATATTACAATATGATAATAATAAAAATTTCAAAACTCTGGGATTTTTTATATATAGGAAATATCATAACAAAAAATAATAATCTAAAAAAGTAATAAAATTATAAATACAATATTGGTAATTTTTAAAATGATATATAATTTTTTTTTGAAAAATGAGTGAATTAATATTGAAAGAAATAATATGTATTTTTAGAATGTATAATAATCATCTAACCTCTATGATAGTAAATGATCATTGGAATAATAACTTGATCGTTGATATTTGTAAAATGTCTTATAATTAATATTATTAATTATTAAAAAAAGTAATTATAAATATTCTAATTATATTATAATATTTTTGAAATTATATAAATTGATGGATAAGTAATTAAAATGTTTCATAAAATATTTTTGAACTTATATAGAAAAATATGAATTTTTTATATATTAAAATTTAATTATTAGTTATACAAAATTTATAAATTTACGAAGAAAATATGGATATCAATTTTGGAATCATCAAATTGTAATTATACTATGAGTAAATTTTAATAGTTTTCTGAAAAAGTGTTGGTACATAACAGTTTTTATGAATATTATAAGTTATATGAAGTTGTTTTGAAGTAGATATGACTTAATAATTTACAAGAAATTTTAATATAATTAAAATGTATTTAATGAGTATAATAATTCATTTAAAAATAATTTACTTATTTTAAAAACATGAAAATAATGTTTCAAGAACTATGTTTCATTTTATTAAATTAAAAACTATATTCTAATCTTTACTTCATATTTAATATTCCCAAGATTATATTTGGTTTTGGGTGAGTTTAAATTTATAATAATCTTATATTTTTTAATAAAAAATAATAAAAGTCATATCAATTAAAACTATAGTATTTTGCCTAAATAATAATATATTCAACAATTGATTCAATGATACCCCTTGTATATATAAACATCCCTCCTCCACCCCTTTCTCATCACCGCCAAAACAAATTACATTTCAAAATAACTACCTAAATCCCTCTCTAAAAACTATATGATGATTCTCCAAGGCTATATTCTATCCAAATTACCCTCTTAGTAGGTTTTTTAACACAATTAAAAGGATAAGGCTCAATGATAATTGTATATGAGGGGTTAAAAATCATATATTCTCATTTAAAATATCGTTACCAATTTTATAATATAATTAATAATTAAAAATTATTTAAAAATATTTTTAATTGTACTACAGGGTTTTTAAATATATCTAAAAATCTATTTGGTTTTCAGTCTTTCAAACTCATTTAAAAAAATAATTTAGTTTTGGTAGTTTTATATTGCCTAAGTGTATGATGCTGTTTTATTTTTAACTTATTCCTTTCATTTATTTTTTAGAAAATATATTTCATGCTTTAATATGACATTTGATAAAAAAAAATTCATTTTTATTATTATTTAAGTTGGAAAAGTTAATTACAGTGATGACATTAAAATTAAATAATTTTATTCATTTTTAAAAGTTTGAAGGCAGATTTAGAAGATACTCTTATTGATTTGGGTGTATTTTGTTAAATATATTGAAATAGTGAACTCAAATAGTTTGGGAATAAAATAAAACATATCAAATGAATCCCATAGATCTTTTGAGCCATTGAATAGTGAACATCATTTATTTCTATTATATTGAAGTAGATTTGGAATCATGAACCGAACGACCAATATTAATCCATCGATAGAACAAAAATATCTAAATAAAATGAGATAATAAATGTATTATTAAATATAAAATACATATTAATGATTCTCTAAATAAAGTATTTATTTAATGTAACTTTAATATTCCAGATGTTAGAGGATCATCCAAATTAATTTTAGACTCGAGGTACGGGTTCTCTACAACTCTTTTGCGTTCATTTCATTATGTTTGTTACAAATATATATCCTTATATATTACAGATTTTCAAATTGATTTGTGTTATTTATATATTCTTTATACATATTAAAATTATTTATATAATTCAATTTTACCATTATTTTCATGGGATATAAAATTTTCACTAGTTACATTGCCATTTTTTCATTAAATTAAACTATATTAAGAGAAATATTAAATTTCTTCTTTCAATTTCATGTTAAACTCATATATATATTTATTTATTTCAATTACTTAATAGAAATATTGAGTCAAAAAAATAATAATAATAATTTTTCTAATCACATTAAACTTCATTATTATTATTTATTTACAATGTATTAGATGTTTTTGTTTTTTGTATATAGTCATATTACCTAGATGGTGTATTTTAATTATGAGAATACAACCTATGAACATCCCATAACATAGAAAGAGTGTTGTAATGTAATTTTGAGGTGATATAATCAGATGATATAACATAAATTCATATTAAAAATTTAATTAAAATTAGTGTTCGATTCTATTGAAACTGAACCTAGAGAACTCATAATCTGACTACTATAGTTTTTTATAATAAATGTCTATATATTGAACCTGAGGCTTCATTGAAAGAGACTAAACATTGAAATAATATCATGATTACGTAACTTATTTAGGGACATGTGATCATGTTGAATTTTATATTAACTTTTTCCAAGATCACTTTCGACTACAATTTCACATTCAGTGATTTTTTAAAAGGGATATATCTAGTAAGAATTTATACATAATTATCTTAGAATGTTCCATTAATTTAATTCTTGTTTAATCCTTAGTGATATTATATTTTTTGTGGAATATGTATTTTTTAATCATTGTGATCAATGAATCTTATGGAGAGGAATATAGTTATGTTTCAATTGGGTTATAATGGAAGATTATTAGAGTGATTGAGCTTTGATTATAGTGTTATTTACAACATTATTACACCCCGGTATAATGATTTTAAAATATATCTCTATAGCACATTCAAAATAATATAATCTATTTCAATTTTATTTTTATTAAAATTTTAAATTTCAAAAACTTTTAATGGTTGGTATTTTACCTTTTTTAATGATTTCATGGTAGGTGGACATGAGTTGAAGATCCAATGATCAAATTCAAGAAAAACAGTCCATATTGTGTGAGGGAACAAGAACACATGTGAACTAAAATCCAAGAATATAATAATATATAACATAAATTTGGATTAAACTTAGTTGGGGAATGAACAACCACAAGGGATAATATTATCTGAAAGATGAGGGATCCAATCCATTTAAAGTACCCAGACAATAAATCATTGGATATATTCTTCCTTTTTCATAGTCTATAGTTCACTTCATTATGTGGATGCTATCTCAAGTTGTAGGCCTCAAATTTGTACAATATTTTACATGAAGATTAAAAATTAGTGGTACATATACTTTTTTTTCAAAATCAATATAACAGTTTCCCCTTTTTTATAATCCATGTTTTAATTTTTATTTTGAAAATGGTGTGCTAACCAAATTCAAATTTACCAATAAATTTACACCATGAGAACCTAAACATTAAGATAAAATTTGGGATTAAAACTCTAAAATTTTATAGAACCAAATTGTTCATCTAATCATCATAATTTTTTGGGATCATCTTATACTCATAGGGGGAGAAAGGGTGAAGAAGCGGATCCACTATAGCCTCATAATCCTCAAGATGGGGAGACAACACGTGTGTAGTCATTGCAAGGGATATATACACATGTAATGGGATAGACATGTCACAAATTAGTAATTGTTTTTTTAATTTGGGTTTTAAAACCATTTCGTTCAGTTTTATCATATATAATTTTAGATCTTATTACTATTTTTGATGCATGTGAATTAAATTCTATTTCTTTCTAACCGACTTTTGTGGTATTTTTGTGTGAGTGATTTTTATTGTTCTGATAGGACAATATAATAATCTTTTTCTTTTACAATAAATTGTGATTCAAATTTACATTGGAATCCCTCAAATCATACATTACTTTTGGACCTTATCTAGACAATAATTATGTTCAGGTTTTAGTCTACTTACTTGGATATCAATTCACACATTGTGATCATGATTTTTTTTAAACTCAATAAATTATATACCCAAACCCAATGTAATTTAAAGGAATAAATAAGATAAAATGTTTTCTTGTGAAATTTCAATTATTTCATTATTTAAAATATCTCAAAAACCGACTTATGTTTTTTAACTATTAAATTATTTAAATAAATTTAGTTTATATTGCAATATATTTCACACCCCCCCATTTTCAATGTTTTTATTTGGATGAATATTAAAAGTTCACACTCAAAAAACTCCAAATATAGAGTCTCATTCATTTTACTCATATTATTAAATGATTTTTAACATGTAAACCCATTAATTACATGATGAATATCATGATTGATATTTTAATTAGAATAATAGGAATATAAAACATAACAAGGAACTAAATCATAATATATTATTTTGATTCACTTTAATGAACTCCTAAATATATTTTATCTAATAAAATTCATTTGGATAACCAGTGGAACATATAATATAAAGGGAGATATATAAATCATAGTAAGGGAGTAAAAATGATAATTTTTGTTAAAAATATACCATAAACAAGAAGGATGTCTAATAATCACATGATAGAGTCAAATAAACAACATGGAATCATAAGACCATAGAAAATAAGGAAATTGGTTGCAACATATATCAATACGTAATCATAAGTCATGGATAAATCCTAATAAAACATCGCATGGTGGAAAATGACCCATAATAGATTATGATTACTCCCTAAACCAATAAATAATATATTTTGATACCAAAATCAATACCTAATGTGTTGGATCACAATATGAGGGAACTGATCATATCTTGTCCAAGATTATGTGTTCCATGAAATATAATCAACAATAATTTATAATTTTAAGACATACCCATTGAAGGGGATGTGTTTCATAATCATTCTTCATATCATAATCAGAGGAATTTTCCTAAAAAAGGAATTTGAGAATTGAACATAAGATATGGATTACACCTTCAAAGGAAGGTTTAATGAGCAAGGTATATATGTAAGAGGCGTAAATAATAAATTTATACGAAACCCATTACATGAAATGAATTTTTAGTTTATGAAAATGTATTTAAAAGATCACATAGAATATTTATTATGGGAAATACCATTTTACCCATTGAAATGACTTTTTTAAAATCATAACATTTCCAAGGAATTATAAAAAACATTTTATTTTAAAAGAAACATCGAAACCGGTAATGGAATATTAAAATAATTTCTCATTCATGAAGGTGGAATATTTTTTAATGTCATATATTTTGAAATTAAAATTTCCTTTAAAATTTTTGTAAACAAAGGGACAAATTACCTTATTTAGAAAATGAATGGAGATTCATTTTAATCCATTTTGTAAAAACAAGTCAAACCTGGGTAAAAATATCATTAATAAATCATTGTATAATGTAAATGAAATTCTATAAAATGTTTTACAAAATATCTAGAAATGAAATAGACATATACCAAATATATAAAAGTATAAAATATAAGCATTTCATAAAACACATTCTTATTGTTCCCCCCCCCCCCCCGCCCTGCAGGCGGCTGTGATGGTTGGGAAGTTTGGACATATGTCACAGGGATGAGAACTCGTGAATTTGTTGTAGTTCATATGTGTGAATAAAACACACCTTTTAATGATTGTGTTTTCAAAAACGGGGGAAATTGAAAACAAACATGTAAACCAAATAATTTCACAAGGATAAAGAAATATATGTTGTTCAATAAGAAAATTATATATTATTTCTTCTAAATGATCCTTGAGCATAAAAAATATATAAAATAAATTAGAATACAACGTAATGTCTCTACCAATTTTGAATCTTTCTAATCAAATCCCCTTAGATGAACTAATAATAATTGTAACTTAAAAATCCATTAGTTATGATTAATTAATGATATAAAATGTAAAATTGTCAGAATCTACAAAATAAAAAAGAAATTAGGCATATGAAATTAAAATATTCATCATCAAAAGGAAAATGAGATGAAATTTAATACAATTATAAAACAAATAATGTGATAATTAATTAATGAAGTCATTATGTATATCAAATGTAAACCTAAAAATTAAAAGTGTATATAAAACATAACAAAATCTTATGTAATCACATTAATAAACATGTATTGTCGTATATAATGATGTATAAGTATAAACAAATGAATTGGATGTTGATTTAAGAAACCCCTTACCTCGATTTCATCTCATCCCATATATAATTTATCTTATTAAATAAATAATATATATTCATTATTTACATTATTAAGAACCTACTAGGAATAAAAATGGATTACACTCATGAATATTGGGTTGATCAGGGTACTGATATTATTTCTAAAATTCATCCTTACCCAATGGATTTAAATATATTTACTATTGGGGTCACTTTTTTCAATATTTTTTATGGTGATCATAAGTTTTCAAAACGTTTCTCATGATTATGCCTTGAAACTAATTAAATAAAACAATCACAAGGAATTTTTTTTACTAGCTTCACTCTCACTAGGAAACGTCCATGAAAATACTATGGAAATGTACCAATTAACTGAATAAAATAAATCCCACATCCAATGTGATGATTATGATAGATCACTTTGATTACTAGGCTCATTATAATATAAGATTTATGGATTGTTTAATTCATCCCAAGGGTCAATCCCAAGATCTTTCCTTTAATGGATCACTACATGTGGAAAGGATAACCTCCTTTTTCTTCCATTTCTCACTACATAGTAACGGATTCATACACATCATTTGAGCATAAATTTCCCTTCATTGGAAATATTTAATGAATCTTATGTTGTAGGTAAATTCTCTGTTGCGGTTCTCTCTAGGCTACATTTTTACTTTTTTGAACGAAACAACATGAAACACTTCCACATTCGAGACACCTGAAAAACTTTCTATTTGTTTAAACACAAAAATTAAAAACTCAATACTAATAGGATCTTAAATGGATGATAATATTTCTTTTCTTTTTTCTTGGATGTATTAGTAAATAAAATCATTCTGTATGTATTGTGAAATGGTGAAACTTTTAAGAAATCATATTTTTATTCTAGTTAATTCATATACAAATATTATATTTATCATAGAATAACGATTGTGTTTATAAAAATCTGCATGACCCTTGCTTCATACCCCTATGTGAGAACCTGGAATGTAACACCTTGAGTGAGATTCTAGCTAATATCCCTTGCGTGAGATCCTAGTTTGAGACCCCATGTGTGAGATCCTATCATGAGACACATTTTGCAAGATCTTGGTCTCTAACGCTTTTAAAATATTCTAGCTCGAGACCCATTGTGTGTGATCCTAGCATGTAATCAGATGTGTCAGATCCTAGCATGTAAACAGTTGCATGAGATCCGGGTACGTAACCCCTTTTTCTGTTCATGAATATCGCAAGATCCAATTCAGCTCATGTGGATCATGGGACCATGTTCACTTCATGAGGGTTGTGAGATCTTTTTTATTTCATGAGGATAGTGAGACATCATTCAGTTTAATCATATCATGAGAACTTGAACAATTCAAATGGATCATGAAATATCAATGGGTGTGATTATGTATTCAAACTCCAATCATATACATCACTTTGCAAGAATAATTTGTGAGATATGTTCACAAAAAAAATCTATAGATAATGTAGATCACATGATTCCAGTGCAATAATTATTTCTGCTCATTTAAAAAACTCTCATGTTTTGAATCAAATATAATCCATCTCTTCACAAGAAACACATTTTAAAGAATTATTTCAAAAATTTATTTTAATAAAAAAAATTCACTTCATATGGTTGGTTCATTGATTATTAATGGGAGAACATTCAATAACTTAACTCTATAAATCACAGAAAGACATATGTTCCACCAACTCAACAATTGGCACCATATGATTTATGTGATCTCTTTGTATGATCGCCTATTAAATGTCACAAAACCATTAATTGATCAACATACGCATGTTGACCATTCTATTTGTGATTTCCATCATTGTCTTTGGGTGTGCCTCGTGATCCCATATAATGATCCATTGAAAATTATTCATTCAGTTACATTGTATTCATGTTCTTCAAGAGATCCCATCATGGGATCCACTAATAATCATGCACTTCACATAATCCCATCATAAGATATAAATAAAATCATGTGGCCGACATCATTTTATACCAGCAATTCATATGAACCCATCAAAATATCCAAATACAATCATGTATTTTCATGATTTCAAAATACCATGAGATTCCTCTATCATTTCCATCTTCCTTTCCTTCATGCATTTCACAGGATCACTCTGCAATTTCCGATGGCAATCATGCAGTGTGTTCAAGTAATTTACTTGTTCTATCAATGAGATTATATGAAAATCATGAAATTTCCACATGTTCTTCTCATGATCTCGCTATGATATCCTCTAACAATAATGTGTTGTATTTCATGTGTGATTCATCACGAAACAAATATAAATTGTGTCTATAGGACTTCCAATTTAATTTAAAAAAGCCCCCACTCCCACCCATACATAGCCCCCCTACTCCCCTTACAATATTCCACCCCATAAAAAGCCCCCCCACCACTCCCCTTGCATCCCCCTCCCCCCCGCAAAATCCATCCTACAGTCCCCCTAGCCACCCCTCAGGAGGGACCCCCCTTTGAGTGACCCCCTATTTACTGTGTAGACCACCACTTCATGAACATACCCCCACCTTCCTAGATATACCACCCCACTCCATGGACATACCCCCTCCCTGGATAGACCCCCTCCCAATATAGACACCACCCCCTCCGTGGATAGACCCGCCATCCCTGCATCACTTTTTTATAGAACAAATGAACTTAAATTGTTTCACTATAATCTATTACCATAAATTTCACCATGAATAAGATGGTAAATAATAAAAACTATTTGAAATATTACTAATATCATTTGTTGAAATGATAATTTAGAAGCATACAAAATCTTAAAAAGTCGAACATAACTGAAAAAAAATATTATCCCTTAAACCTAATATTCATGTTAATCTTCTATTTTGTTTCCCTTACATCTGCAAATTAATTTGGAACATCACCCTAAAGCATGTAAGGCCCAACACAATATCTATAAATAAGATATGGTATTAAATAAATTTATAAAATCATTCAGTTAAACCAAACTCTCTCAATGTTCCAATACATTTTTTATAAACTGAATCTCTTGTTTCTGCAAAAAATGAACAGAAATTGTATCTCTATAATCCAGGAACATAAATTTCTCCTTGAATCCTAAGGTATATAATAAAAAACTACCAGAAAATATAGTAAATTATACGTCATGTTCAAATGAATATTCATAATTTTAAATAATTATAAAAAATAGAACACAAAAATATAATTAGTATCCCTATAGAGAATATGTAACACCCCCAGATTCCATGGTACGCTTCTCATTCAATAATGCAATAGCTTGCATTGTACGCAACTTCGAGTTCTAACACACCGCAACTAATCAAAGTTGCCGTTATGAATATTAATACCCACATTTTGAAATTATATAAATTTTATATTTCAAAATGGACTTCATTTTTGTATTCGTAATATCGAAATTATCCAAAGTTGATTTTTTTTTCATTTTCTGAGAACTTCCAATTTTTTAAGAATAGTGAAAAATACTTAAAAACAACTTTTTTAATAAAAATAATTAATAGTGATTAATTATACTATTGAGTGGTTTTAAAGTATAATTAGAATATATTTTTACCATTTTATACAATGGTGGTCATTATAATTAATTAAACATTGAAATTGGGCAGGAACAATTGTCAATCTTTTGATATAAATTGTTTCTTAAATACATGCTATTTGTTGTGACAGCGGGAATTAATTATAAAATTAATTAATGCAACTTATATGTTTGTAATTTTGTAAAATAGACATCAATTTTGAAATCGGAATATCAAATATAGCTTAGGGTTATTTTTTGGGATTTTTCTAAAAAAATACAATTTTTGATGAATAGTGAAACCACTAAGTGGTACTTATAAAAACTGATTTTTCGTTTAAATGAAATTTTACCACTTCTGTGTTTTGAATTTCAAAAATCTGACATACATGGTTGTCATTAAGAGGTAAAATGTGGTTCAATGATATTAAAATAATTTTTGGTGAATAGTAACTTTTAAGTTCTTAATCGCGATTAGAGGTAATTAGTGTAGTTTAAGGTAAAAATAATGTTTTAATAATATGAGATGAGCTTGAAACATGTTCTACCCTCATTGGATGTGCCATGTCTGACCAAGACAATCCATGGTTCAACTTGGGGACCCCATGGAGCCAATTAGTTGGAAAATGACATAATGACCTTTTATTTAATGTTAAAGTAAAAAATGACACAAACATGAAATGTTTTACTAAAACAATTTTTAAATGGGGTTTTACAAGTCAAATTTTTGGCTATAAATAGTAATTGGAAGGATAAAAAGAGTTCCTACATCATAGTATTTTTTTATAATTTTTAGACATTAAATAAATTAAATTATTTATGACATCATGATGATGCAGCGATGACCTCATTATTTAACGATTTAAATAAAATGGAAAGATAATGTAATATCTAAGACCTACACATGTCCAAAACATATTGTATGGGTGGATTTCGAACCCGTATCACCCTATCCTCGAATTATATAAATTTGGGACCTCTTAAATCCGATTACCATCTTAAGATAAAGTGACTTTTCTTTACTTTCCAAGAGTGCCCCTCCTCTCCACTTATAAAAGGACCCCACCACTACCATATTATTCACACGTTGAAGCCATTTGGCTCAGAAAAACTCTGCCCAAATACTCTCCAAACTTCCCTCTCTTACTCCTAGAAGCCTCACTTTGGGAAAAATTCTTCCCAAGGAAGCCTTTGGCTCAAATCAAAAAGAGTTACCCGATTTTAAGGTAATGTCTTCTCTAATGTTGTTTTGTTTTATTTTGCTTCTCCAACCCCTTAAACTCTTTTTATTACATTATTTTGTAACAACACCAGTATCTAAAATGTACTAGGATGTTTTTATGATATGTATTTGGTTTAAACATACACACACCTTCGTCTAATGGTTAAAGAACATATTGTTTCTGTGGTTGGCGAAATACTGCCTCACGAAACGATGATTGTTCAATATTCTTTTAACACCTCCAATGATGGCCATTTTGATGACAATATTTTCATATATGATATATATTTTATGTTTATGTATTCCTTATTCTTCTTTATTTCTCATTTATGGAATACTTTATGATTTCCATTATGGGTAAACGCAATAATTTCATTTTAGGAAGTGCGGACTACCGCCCCCTCAAAGTGATTTGAATCATTAATACCATATGTGGGATGTATAAAGGATGGAGTAAATGATATTATATATGATATTATACTGGAATTATAATATAACTTTATATCATTATGATTTCATTAAATACGAAATAGAAATGAAAGTAGCGTTCATGCGTACGTACAGCTTACCGTCTCAATGAACGGTGCATTTCATTTCTTACCTCTAAACGTTATGGAATATTATGAATGCATGTATATAATGGATATATATGAGATATATGATATCTATATCATGAATATAATTCTGGATATAATGGATATATCACCACATGAACAACTTGTAATTATAAGAATTTTATTTTTGACTCAAGTACCAAAGATCGACAAAACGACCATTATTAACTTAAATAATTACATAATGTTCATAACATTGTAATAAGTGATATAAAAGGAATAAAAAACATGAAAATGGTTCTTAATCAATTATAAATTAACTCTTGTTTATTATTCAGGAGGTTAAAGAACGGCCGAGTCCGGACAGGACGCAAGGTAAGTGATCTTCTTAACCCAATTTCCATTCTTTGGGTTAATCTCCTACTTTCAAATTATGTAATGATATTATTATGTAATATCATGTATTTGTACTTTATTTATGTGTACTTATAGTTAATACACATAATAGATATATTTTATTTAAAAATTATCTATTTAAGGGGTTTCGTCTCAATCTCCATTCATTGAGGCATATTTTGTTTTATAGACAAATTCCTTTTATACGGTGTATAAACCCCTTTGAATTTTGCGTTTATTCGAAAAGAATATTTTTTATATGAAGAGTTTTACTAAACGACAAAAAGGGAATGTTTTTCTTTCCGTACATATGCGGTGACAACAACTTCTCTGCGACCATGACCATTATTTGAGTTTCGTCTTCCTCTACAAGCCGACAATTTTTTTAAATGAAAAATAAATACAATGTTTTAAATTTATTTTATTTTGGTATTGAAAAAGTGTTTGAAAGTGTTTTTATTATATCAATGTGTTGTATTGATATCATGTGATTGAAATGTGAAAATGTTATGTTTCCTTATTCATGTTTTATGTGATACGATTATTTTATTTTTTATGATATGTTTAAACATATTCATATGAGGAATGCATTGGACTTAATAAGTGACGGGTGGATCCCGCTACATCTCCTCGATGCATCGGTAGGTCTCATGAGACAAACTAGTGTCTTGGCACGAGGCCTTAACAAAATCTTATTTGTGGTCTTGGAACGAGGCCTTGACTACGTGGTTATGATAGTCTGGCATTATGCATTCCATCATTATTAAAGTGGTTATTGATATGGCATTTGATTATTCAACCAGTAGAATATCCATGTGAGTAAGTAAATGGAATTATTTCAGTTTACTATTTCCATATTATGCTAAATTTCATGTTTATAAGGCTTTAGTTTTAGTTATACATTTCCTTAAATGTTAATGTTTATTTAGGAAAGCTTTCGCTATATTGATATCCTTACTGAGCATCTTAGCTCACCCCTTTCAATGTTTTAATTTTTTCCAGGATGTGAAGAAGTATATTATGAATGACCTATAGGGATAATATAAGGGGATATGAAGAGAAGATGTTGTAGTTTTGTTTTACTTTATGATGTAATGTAGGACTTATGATTGTATCTAGTGTTCCAAGGCTCCTAAACTAATCGGTCATTCGAGAATTGAACTTTTGTGATCATGCCAATGTTATGAAGTAATGCACCGACTCTGGGTAACTGGGGTCGGGGCGTTACATTTGGTATCAGAGGCAGTCTAGTACTAATCTTGGAATCTATATTTAGATAAACTCTCATTAGAGCACATAGCCCGAAGATAGACATTGAGGATTAGTATAGAATAACTTTCTAGAATTTTGTTATTATAGTGATTTTGTGAGTTTTCTGAGCAATACATCCATGTCTGGATACGAGCAGGTAGAGGCAGATCTGGCACTGATGTACCTAGGGGTATAACCCAAAAACACCACTTTGAGCTAGACTCGAACGGGAACTGGTGCACGACAACGGGCCTTGATGCACTCTTGGTTACGACACTCCCAGGGGATATGCTTAGGATAATTCTCGTTTTCTTTACTGTCCACTATGAAGGGTTATGAGTATATACATCCTCAAAGAAAACATTTTTATAATTACGGATTATATCCATAAATAGTTCAATTTATGTTATGTATTTCATAAGTTTGGAATTATGTATTTTGATTCATAAACTAATATAGTTTGTGCCATTGTTTAGAAATGGCGCCTAGTGTAAGGAATGGAAACCGTATCAATTCACGAATTCCGTGTAGGGATTTCCCTCCTGCTCAAGATAATTATTATGGAGCTGGAGATACAACTGGTGCTGATCAACTTATTACCATACTGGGACAACTCACTCAGGTTATTAATAATAACCTTACTCGTATGGAGCACCCTGATCCGCAACGTGGAGGATCAATGTTAGACCGCTTCATGAGGGAACAACCACCAACATTTAATGGGGGTACAAATCCATTAGTAGCTGAGCAATGGATAAAATCCTTAGAGAAAATATTCCACGCCTTGGGGAGTAGTGAAAGGGAGATGGTTGTCATGTCAGTCTACCGCCTCACTGGAGATGTCGATCAGTGGAGGTCGCTGATTCAAAACACAAAGGAAGATGATGAAGTGTCGAATATTGAATGGAGGGAGTTCAAAGAGCTTTTAATAGTAAAATATTTTCTTCCTAACCGTCGATCATATATGGAAAGGCAATTTCTGAGTCTGAGACAAAAGGAGGATGAGAATGTCGCAAAGTATGAGGCCATCTTTACAAGGTTAGCGAGGCATGCTTCTGATTATATACGTAACCCAAGAAGTAAGATCGATCGTTTCTTTGATGGGTTAAAACCGTTACTCCATCGAGCATTAGTATCACAATCTATCTCAACGTACGAATATATAGTCTCGTGTTCTATCAAGATTGAAAATGAATTCTCTAAGTCTTATGACATCAATGTAAAGCAAGAGAAGAAGAGAATGGTGGAACAAGAGACATATAAAGGGAAAAAGGGAAAGAAGGATTTTCCATTATGTGATAATTGTGGGAAGAATCACCCTGGTACTTGCCTAAAGGGAATGTGAGTTTGTTACAAATGTGGAGAAAAAGGTCACCATGCTCGTGATTGCAAGGGAATGAATGAGGCTATCGATGTTGAATGCTACAATTGTAGGGAAATGGGGCATTATACAAATGAATGTCCTAAGTGCCAGGGAAACATACCTCAGAAAATTCCACGGGATGAAGGCCAATCTTATTCTATTACTATAATTGAAGTTGAATAATTTATGTATTGGTGCTTTTGGACTCAAGGATTATATTTTGGTTATAAGAATAATGTGATATATATAAGTATTGTACTACAGTACTTGTTATATCAGTAAGGTTTTAATATTATGAAGGTAATCATATTTTTAGTATCTTTCAAAAAGAGAAACTTTAAGTTGTTTGGGGAATCCAATGTTACAATTGATTTTGGAATTTAGAGACCTTTTTGAGAAAGTCTCGATAGATGTATTTTGGATAACTATTAAGGTTGGAATGGATTATGTTGAACCTTTGATAGTATTGTTTATGGATAAAACATTTCTGAAGATTATTTTTGGAATATTATAAAACTATAGTTTTAGGAAAAGGACAACCAGCAGGGTGGGGCATAACCCGTCACGTCAGACAAAGCTGCAGGAATCGAACCCACAACCATAGTGCGACAGGCCTTTATTACCTACCACTAGCCTACGGGAAGTCACTGGTTATTATAAAATAGTTTTACTAATCTAAATGGTATGTGTTAATATTTGGAACCTTATACAATTAGGATAAATAGAATATTTTTGAGTTATATTACCTTTTAGAGTGAAAGATGGGTTTGTGGTAAAAAATTTATTAAAGAATTAAAGTCTACATAAAAAGTATGTATATTCCCTTACGTTCTTAGTAAATCTCTTAAATAAATTCATCAACTTTATAAAAGGTAACTTAAAACAAAAACGTTTTCGGTTAACTTTTCCAACTGGGGATTCATTGAATATTTAACCAATCACAAGATTGTGATTTTATTATGGTTAACTTTCTCCTAATCCAGTTTTCTATGACTCTCCCTCAGACCATGATGGTTTGTTTTTCTTCCATATCCATAATTTTATAGAATCCTAGTATGGGCTATCTCGGGTTACCTTTGTACTTATCTTTCCATCTTTTAAAGTTATATTTTTATTGACCTTATTTTTGATATGGGTTTTCCACAAAGGTATTTTATATTTTCAACCTTTTATTTTCGAAGAAAAATTTCAAATTGCGAGGACGCAATTTATTGAAGGATGGGAGAATGTAACACCCCAAGGTTCCATGATACACTTCTCATTCAATAATACAATAGCTTGCATTGTACGCAACTTCGAGTTCTAACACACCGCAACTAATCAAAGTAGCCGTTATGAATAGAAATACCCACTTTTTAAAATTATATAAATTTTATATTTCAAAATGGACTTCATTTTTGTATTTGTAATATCGAAATTATCCTTAGTTGATTTTTTTGTAATTTTCTGAGAACTTCCAATTATTTAAGAATAGTGAAAAATACTTAAAAACAACATTTTTAATCAAAATAATTAATAGTGATAAATTATACTATTGAGTCGTTTTAAAGTATAATTAGAATATATTTTTACCATTTTATCCAATGGTGGTCATTAGAAATAATTTAACATTGAAATTGGGCATGAACAATTGTCAATCTTTTGATATAAATTGTTTCTTAAAAACACGCTATTTGTTGTGACATCGGAAATTAATTATAAAATTTATTAATGAAAATTATATGTTTGGAATTTTTTAAAAAATACATCATTTTTGAAATCGGAATATCAAATATAGCTTAGGGTGAATTTTTGGCATTTTTCTGAAAAACTTCAATTTTTGATGAATAGTGAAACCACTAAGTGGTACTTATAAAAACTGATTTTTTGTTTAAATGAAATTTTACCACTTCTGTGTTTTGAATTTCCAAAATCCGATATACGTAGTTGTCATTGAGAAGTAAAATGTGGTTCGATGAGATTAAAATAATTTTTGGTGAATAGTAACTTTTAAGTTCTTAATCGCGATTAGAGGTAATTAGTGTAGATTAAGGTAAAAATAATGTTTTAATAATATGAGATGATCTTGACACATGTCCTACCCTCATTGGATGTGCCATGTCCGACCAAGACAATCCATGGGTCAATTTGGGGACCCCATGGAGCCACTTTAGTTGGAAAATGACATAAATACCTTTTATTTAATGTTAATGTAAAAAATGACACAAACATGAAATGTTTTACTAAAACATTTTTACAGGAGGTTATACAAGTTATATTTTTGACTATAAATAGTCATTGGAAATCTAGAAATATTTCCTACATCATATTATTTTTTTTATAATTTGTAGACATTAAATAAATTAAATTATTTATGACATCATGATGATCCATCGATGACCTCATTATTTAACGATTTAAATAAAATGGAAAGATAATGTAATATATAAGACCTACACATTCCAAAACCTATTGTATGGGTGTATTTAGAACCCTTATCAACTTTTCCTAGAATTATATCAATGTGGGACCTCTTAAATCCGAATATTATCTTAAAATAAAGTGACTTTTCATTACTTTCCCAGAGTGCCCCTCCTCTCCACTTATAAAAGGCCCCCCACTACCACCTTATTCACACATTTAAGCCATTTGGCTCGGAAAACATCTGCCCAAATTCTCTCCCAACTTCCCTCTCTTACTCCTAGAAGCCTCACTTTGGGCAGAATTCTTCCCAAGGAAGCCATTGGCTCAAATCAAATATAGTTACTCGATTTTAAGGTAATGTCTTCTCTAATGTTGATTTGTTTTATTTTGCTTCTCCAACCCCTTAAAATATTTTTATTCCTTTATTTTGTAACAAAAAAAGTATCTAAAATATAATAGGATGTTGTTATGATAAGGATTTGGTTTACATTTACACACACCTTCATCTAATGGTTAAAGAACATACTGTTTCTCTGGGTGGCGAAATACTGCCTCACGAAATGATGATTGTTCAGTATTCTTTTAACACCACGAATGCTGTCCATTTTGATGACAATATTTTCATATGTGATATATATATTATGTTTAGGTTTTAATTATGCTTCTTTATTTCTCATTTATGGCATACTTTATGATTTCCATTATGGGTAAACGCGATAATTTCATTTTAGGAAGTGCGGACTACTGCCCCCTCAAAGTGATTTGAATCGTTAATACCATATGTGGGATGTATAAAAGATGGAGTAAATGATATTATATATGATATTATAATGGAACTATAATATACCTTTATATCATTATTATTTCATTAAATACGAAATAGAAATGAAAGTAGCATTAATGCGTACGTACGACTTACCGTCTCCATGAACGGTGCATTTCATTTCGTACCTCTAAACGTTATGGAATATTATGAATGCATGTATATAATGGATATATATAAAATATATGATATCTGTATCATGAAGATAATTATGGATATAATGGATATATCACCACATGAACAACTTGTAATTATAAGAATTTTATTTTTGACTCAAGTACCAAAGATCAACAAAACGACCGTTATTAACTTAAATAATTACATAATGTTCATAACATGGTAATAAGTTATATAAAAGGGATAAAAAACATGAAAAGGGTTATTAAGAAATTATAAATTAACTCTAGTTTTTTATTCAGGAGGTTAAAGAACAGTCGAGTCAAGAAAGGACGCAAGGTAAGGGAACTTCTTATCCCAATTTCCATTCTTTGGGTTAATCTCCTACGTTCAAATTATGACATGATATTATTATGTCATATCTTGTATTTGTACTTTCTTTATGTGTACTTATAGTGAATACACATTATAGATTTTTTTATTCAAAAATTATCTTTTTAAAGGATTTCGTCTCAATCTCCATTCATTGAGGCATATTTTGTGTTGTACACAAATTTTTTTTTTACGGTGTATAATCCCCTTTGACTTTTATGTTTATTCAAAATGAATATTTTTTATACGAAGCGTTTTACTAAACAACAAAAAGGGAATGTTTTTCTTTCCGTACATATGTGGAAACAATGACTTCTCCACCCCAGTGACAATTATTTGAGTTTCGGCTTCCTCTACAAGCCAACACATTTTTTTAATGAAAAATATATACAATGATTTAACTTTCTTTTATTTTGGTATTGAAAATGGTTTTGAAAGTGTTTTTATTATATCAATGTGTTGTATTGATATCTTGTGATTGAAATGTGAAAATGTTATGTTTCCTTTATACATGTTTTATGTGATATGATTATGTTATGGTTTATGATATGTTTAAAGCTATTCATATGAGGAATGCATTGGACTTAATAAATGACGGGTGGAGCGCGCTACAGCTCCTCGATGCATCGGTAGGTCTCATGAGACAAACTAGTGTCTTGGAACGAGGCCTTGACAAAATCTTATTTGTGGTCTTGGCACGAGGCCTTGACTACGTGGTTATGATATTCTGGCATTATGGATTCCATCATTATGAAATGGTTATTGATATTGCATGTGATTATTCGACCAGTAGAATATCAATGTGAATAAGTAAATGGAATTATTTCAGTTTACTTTTTCCATATTATGCTAAATTTCAAGTTTATAAGGCTTTTTTTAGTTATACATTTCCTTAAATGTTAATGTTTATTTAGGAAAGCTTCTGCTATATTGTTATCCTTACTAAGCATCTAAGCTCACCCCTTTCAATGTTTTAATTTTTTCCAGGATGTGAAGAAGGATATTACGAATGACCTTCAGGGATAATATAAGGGGATATGAATAGAAGATGTTGTAGTTGTGTTTTACTTTATGATGTAATGTAAGACTTATGAATGTATCTAGTGTTCCAAGGCTACTAAACTAATCGGTCATTCGAGACTTGATCTTTTGTGATCATGCCAATGTTACAAAGTAATGCACCGACTCTGGGTAACTTGGATTGGGGCGTTACAGAATAGATATCTTGAAAAGATACTATGTGATCCTAACACTTTTATTTCATAAAATAGAATGTTATGGAAAAGGGTTACATGAACCATTGTGTTGTGAAAGTTACATATGAAAGCCTCTATGTTCTATGAATATATTTTTTATGTTTCCCTTTTATTTGTGTGAATAATAGTCCATCATAAAATAACTATGATTTATTGAGTTATTGTATATAAATTTATATTTTCATGCTTACATAAATAGAAGATTTATGAATGTGGGCATTGTAACAATGAGGAATGTTAATAGTATCTCATTAATGAACTTGAAAAATTATGAATTTTCCTTCAAAGACACATTGGATATAATTAAGGAATGTGAAACTATATTCTAGGGGGATTTCACATGTCATGTGTGAATGAGTATTTTGAAGATCAATGAACACATACCCCTACTTATTGAAGTGAATGGATAGTGAATCCTTTCATTAGATGTGTGCCAATGTTTTATCCCACTTTTAGAAGTGAGTAATAGAGAGAATATATGGAGTGTTATTAAAGATGTGGTGTGAAAAGACCCTATACCATTGAGATGGTAGTGTCCCTATGGATGAGGAGTGATTAGCCCCTATTTCCTAGACAACCTCTTAGACACCCCCTCCCTCCTGGACACCCCCCCTCATAGACACCCTATCCTACCCCCCCCCTCATAGACACCCCCCATCCGAGACACCCCTCCCTCCTAGAAACCACCTAGGACATGCCACCCCTCTTGGACACCCCCTCCTTCATGGAAATCAACGCCTTGACACCCCCTCCTGTACAACCCCTATCTCATGGACACCCCTTGGAACCCCCCCCCCCTCTAGGACACCCTTCACTCTTGGAAACCCCCTCCTGGATAAACCCTCCCTCCTGGTCACCCCCTCCAAGAAACACCCATACATCCTTAACACACCCCGGACCCCCCCCCCCCTCCTAGACTCCCCCTGGAAACCCCTCCTTCCCGGACACCCCCATGATAGCACCCCAACCCCCCCCCCCCCCCCACAGACATAAAGACACACACCTACACCTATCCTGGACCACCCCCTCTACAAATCCCCCCCTCAAACCCCATGCACTAGGACCATAAAAAAAATAAAATAGACATGAATAAAAAACATCAGAACAAAAAAAAGAATCATTTTAGCATTGTAATTTTTTGCATCTGTGAAGGAAACACTGGGAAATTATAGTTTCAGTAGCCCAAAAAACAAATAAATTACTATATAAATGAATAATTTTAAATCTTCAAGTACCCCCCCCATACCCCCTTGAACCACCTTCCCCTCCCCCATCCCCTTACACGGAAGATACACTATATCCCCTCCCCCTACCCTGGTGACCCCCTGCCTCTTACCCATAGAGAACCCCCTGCCCCTACCCCTCCCCCTACAGACTCCTTTATCCCTCCCCCACACAAACACATTATCCTCCAACCCTGCACTAGCTCCCATACATCAGAACCCCCTTTCCCCCTATAGAACCCCTTGCACCCCCTGCCCACCCTCCCCCCTTGCACCCCACCTACACTATCCCCCAACCCCTGCCCTACAGACCCCCTTCTACATAAAACTGCACACCCCCTTCCCCATTCCCTTTCCCCAACACCCACCCTTACCCATATCCTAGTAGAAAACCCTCCCTATACCCATCCGACTACACCCTCCCGCCTTCCCCTACAAACCCCATGCACCCCTACACCATCCCCCTTCCCTGGAAAACCCCCCTTCACCCCCTGCCTAACATTTTTTCACATAAAAATCATAGTCTCAAAATGCATAGTTATAATGACAGGATTTCATATAAAAAGGTTTTTTATAATTCATGTTTTCACATAATTCATACTGTATAATCGATTATCATAATGGATGTTTTCATAACATGTTTTCATAACATGTTTATGTAACATTGGTTTTCACCCCCCCCCATCTACTAAGCACACCCCCTTAAACACCCTGCACACCTTGCACACCCCCAGATTTTCATAATGATGGTTTTCACCCCCACTGCTCCCCTGCACACCCCATCCAGCCATTGTACACCCCATACCTACACCCTATCCATGCCCCTTACAACAGAACCCAACAAACCACCATACCCTCGCCCTCTCCACTACACACCCCTACCCCAAACACATCCCATCCACCCCCGCACCCCTGTATTTTCCTTAAACTCCCCCTCAACCTAATGTACCCTCACTAACCCATTGGAACATAATGAAGCACACCCCATTCCCCTTCCACCAGCACAACCCCATGAACCCCGTACACACCCCCATACATTAATGTTTTTCTAACACCATAGAACTGGGCTGATAGGGTAGAACCCATCATTAATTGTTAGTACTAATATTTTATATGGTATTGTAAATGTAATGAATGTTTTATTCATAGTAGGATTAGTGAATTTTGATCAAGATATAATTTCATTTCTTACAAAAACATGAATCAAACTTTGTGTTGTCCATATATTAGTGTCATTTCTACACATTAGCCTATAAAGAAAAAAATATAACTGCTTTTCCCTAGTTTTAATATTATAGGAGTTAAAATTACATATACTATTAATCCCATACAATTGGAACTCATAGAGAAATATTTACTTGACAATGATACTAGCTATTAGAAATATAGTTTTTCAAACAATCATGAAATGATTGAAACATGTTTTTTAATATAATCAAACAATTATTGAATTCATATTAAATAGTTTGGAAGAGGGAACATGTATCAACCTTAAAGCACCCTACATTTGATGACGACAACTCATATCATCCTTTTTTCTACTTTCACACATATGAATCTTCAAATATATGTAAGGACACCTATCCCTTATGTACAAATTTTCTTGGCCAAATGTGCATAAGGGGGTCCTTAGATATATGTTTATTCTTGAAAATACCCCTTTATACTTAGACATGTAATGATTTTTCATATCTATATATAAGAACACCTATCACCAATATATATATATTCATAATTCTCTGAGTGAATGTATATAAAGGGGGTACTTATATATGTATATTCATAACTATGAAAACACATGTAATACTTCATCAATGGAGACATGAATATACTATAATGAGATCCAAAACACACCACAAAAATATAAGGAATCCAAAACTCACAAAAAAGACAATTAAAATTATGTTAAATAATAAAAATGGAATATGCCTTTCCAAAACATGATGTTAAACTCAGTGTCTTCTATGATGGTTGATAGAACTAGCATCTTCATAAGAAACCACCTTTATGGAAATAGTGGGAAAAGAAATTCGATATAATTACTTCTTATATATTTTTGATATGTGTGTCAACTACATATGAAAATTTATTAATGAATTCATTACAAAAAATGAAAAAATAACATTCAATTTGATATTCACGTATCAATAATTATATGGATTATTAAAATAAATCCAACAACCCACAATCACCCCCACCCACCCTGCACACCCCCTCTTCCACCCCCATCACAACACCATCACTCACCCTCTAACACCCCCACCAATATCCATTGATGATTTCAGAACCACTCTCTTAATAGATGTTGTTTTTTCATATGAACCAAGAATATGTAGTGTATATACATATATTACTAACACAGTTTCAAATTAATTAAATCATAAAAAATAACAACTGCAATCACATATAAACATTCCTTAGACAATTAAATTTTAACAATTAACAAAAAAGAATATATGAATGATTTATTAGAGAGATAAATCATATGAATATAGTATATTGTATGAATAGTAAGTTAATATATTACATAGATGTAAATTATCCAATTGAATTAATTATATATATATATATATATCAGAAATTTTTTTATCAATATCAGAATAGATTTCATTATGTATATAAAATGTTTTCACTTATAATACATCACTAAAGTGGTGTCAATCAAATTATGGCATACATGCTATTTAATTTAATTAACTATACATGTATAAAATAATCCATGTAATGAATATTGATATTGATTTACAACAGAGAATTAAAGAGATTGTGAAATAAAATTGAATGAAATTATTGATGATATTATATTAATATAATTTAATTTATGTAATAAAGAGAATGTGGGCTTCTGTCTACTAAAAAAGAGAATTTAGAAGATGATAACCTAATACATTGTTTTATCATGGAGAAATAATATATTGATGGCTAGATCCAATCCAAGTGCAGGTGATCTATATGTCCCATTACATTAAAAGATGAGAAGAATTAGATAGTAGATACTCTAAAATAATGGTTTGATATTGATTTGACATATTGGGACAATTAGCTATTAATGTTCTTGAAGTGGTTAAACATGACCATACAATTTGATGTATTTTGTATATGGAGGGATATCAACCACAGATTTTCTAATGTAACCCAGAGTTTATGGAGATCTTTCCTGCTATTGAATCATAAGTTTTTTGTGGAAAGTGGAATGATGAATTATATAGAGGGACCCTTCAGTAGGAATGTTGTGGGACACTATGTTGATAAGACTTCAATGGTCCTTAGTGTAATAATTAGAATTTATACTAGAGTACATAATATTTTAGGTCATATCAAATCAGGACAATGAGTTAGATATTTCAGATAAAAAATTTAAATCCTTTTGTGTTGTGCTCATTTTATTTTTTTTCATACAAGATGTGAGGCTAAGATAGTTAATGTATTTAGTAATGACAAATTAACATTTCGAAGAGATTAATTATTATTTATATCATTGTAAAAGTCTTCAAATAAAACACCCCAACCCCACTAGTCCCCCAATCAATGGTATCGAATTGTCATGGTAACATGTCTTAATACCCAGAATAATCCGTAATTTTGTTTGATCAATTTCCCAAATATATTGATATTCAAAAACAATTAATTTGTATTCACCACACTATAGTGGTATTTGATATAAAACCCCATTGGATGGATATCATGAACATGTATATTATGGTATGGTATATCACTCCATTTCTACCAATGAATGCTTTAGAATGGGGGATATATCCTAAAAACAAAATCACTAATTCTATAAGGAAATACTTTTTTAAAGAAACACAACCCTTGATACCTATTATTTTTTTTTGTTGGGATTCAAGAGATCTATAGTAGATTTGAATAGTATTTTCATCTTGAAAAATAGTGTATAAGCATGATTTGAGGAGATAAATAATATTTTTCTAAATGAAATAAGACACAATAGATATCTAGTATTAAAAAATATCTTAGTTTTTATGTTTCACACAGAGAGAATATGAAAATAAAGACATAGATAAATGACTGTGGATCATGATCATAAAACACATGAGATACAAATATATTTAAAAAATTAGTAAATGATAGTTATAATGTGAATTTTGGTAATGAAAGATATTTTGTGTTTAATTGAATTGCCTCATTGGAAAAAATGGGGTTCACCACCATGATCGAGATAAAAAATAGGTTCACACCTTGAATCAAGGCATAAAATAGGGTTTCACTCCCTAAATCACATCATGAACTGCTTCGTGCAGTCTCCCACTATTTCTATATCTACTAAAAGACACATAAGTCTCATACATTAGATTATTTCTTATTGAAACATAATCATTATTCTTCAAAAAACATAAATTCAACTTCACTAAAGCTATGTTGTTCACAAAATAACCAATAAGATTGAGGATGTATTCTCTCAACATGTCACATAAGATCAGAAATGTCTTCTCCAACTCTCCAGCAATCATTCATAATGAATGAACTGAATTGTATAACTCTCACTTGTTGCTGGCCATTATAAACCTACACCAAACCATCTCTATTTCTTAAAATATCACCAACCTATGCACTAACATACTAATAATGTTTTCCATCCTCAATATGATACATCACATCTAGTGGAATTCATGAATTCTAAAAGTTCTAATATCTTAGCTTAATGTTTTTTGACATTGATTATCTCATTTGAAACCTTTATCTCACTCCCAAGAGTATTTACAACAAAATTCCTCTCCATATCATTCGATTTGATTGGTTTGTCTTGAGAACCAAATTTCAATTGACCTGGTCTTCGAAAAAATCAATTTCCTTATATTAGTAGATTTTGGTACCACCTAACAGTTATACCTTATATAGTGGTCTTATAAAAACCAAATGACTCCACCCAAAATATTCCTCATCAAACAATTTTACTTTGTTGTGTTCTATATCATATATCCAAACCCACTATTTTTATATATGTGATGTCCAAAAACCGGAACCACCTTTGGTTTGGGATCATTAACACACCACCTATAAAAAAGGAATCTCACAACTTTCCACTGACATTCCATAGTGAAAATTTCATACTTATTCCTTCAAAAACCAAAAACAATCTTTCACAAGGAAGAGAAAATCCAATAATCCCTTGGTCCAACCATGTAATGCATGGACTTATAAATTTTCTAACTCAAATAGGTCTTTATTGAATGTATACATACACCACAAAATATTTTATCAATAAACCATCAATATCCAATGCAACCACCCTGAATTTTTATCTTTTATCATGAAGTCACCTCATGTATCATGTATCATTCCCAACTCAATCTACCTATCCTAGAGATTTTTAAAAAAAACACTTATCGACATGTTTCACATGCTATACATGACAGACACATAATTTAAAATGTCAGGAATGCCTCTATAAGTGTAAACATAGGTTTTACCAACCCACTTACCATATAGGTTATAAAAATACACTCACTAATAACATGTTAAATGATTATATTTTTTAACATTTACTAATGATTCTCAACAACCAACATTACCAATCACAAAATATCAGCAATCATACTTCGATGTATTTTTATAAAAAACCACCTTAAATAACCATCTTGAATGATTTCCAACTGATCATACACACTTGAACCTAAAAACCTATATGGCCATGCTCACAATATTTCAACTCAAATATGTTTGGATTTCTGTGAATTCATTTATATTTGATAAATATAATAACTCATGAAATAGAAAGTTTTCATGAAAGAAATTCACATGGTGAAAGGGCTTTACAACATGAAAAGGGTTATGGATTTAATAAATAAACAATCATTGAAGAGATAAATGAATAGATATAGAGATTATATTTTTGGTGAAGATAATATGTTATCCAAATATGAGTATTTCATCAAAGGGGATGACATGAAAAATGGATACATGGACCATTATATTAGGAACTTTACAAATAAAACCCATTGAGTTCTGTGAATATATTTTATTTTGATAATTTTATTAATGTGAATAATATTCTATCACAAAATAAATAAACATGATTTAGTTCTTGTAAATAAATTTATATTTTCATACTAACATAAAGAGAATTTGTGTGAACGTGGTCATTGGGTATTCACACTAAGTGAAAAATGTGGTAATTGAATGGGAACTCATTGAATTCCTTTAAAATTATGTATTTTCACTAATATACACATAGGATATAACTAAGGAAAGTGAAAATATTTTCATGGAGGATTTCAGATGTCATCGGTAAAATAGTATTTCAACGATCAGTGCACATATACTCATATTTAGGGTAGTGTTGAGATAGTGAATACATGCCTTGGAATGTATTATAAAGTGTTATCCTTATATTATTAGCGATTAAAATAGAAGAGGGAGGGAGTTTCCCTATGGGTGAGGAGTGATAAGACTATATATCATTGATATCGGTGTAAAACTAGAGAGGTATTGAACTATCCATAATTCATTATAGGGGGAATGACCCATGGATGGTAGATCCATAGCCTAAAACTGTTACATAACAATTAGTTTAGTGGAATTTGGAAGATGAGAATAGTGCGGTTGTATTCTCCATAGATTCACCCAGTTCGGGTGACCCAATTAAAATATTGATGTCTTGTACTGATTATTTACTTACTTTTTATATTTCAAAAATAATCATGTGTGGGTTAATTAATGATTTATCAAATTTGATCAATGTAAAGGTAATTGAAATATCAATCAGATAATCATTAAAAGAATAAAATAATAGTGATCCTATTAATATTGAGGTCAAGATCATTTAAGATGATGAGATTTTAAGGAATAGTTGGTGAAATTTGAACACGTCTCATACCCTGATTCATCCCACCTTCTACCCCCCTCATGGTATCTCTCACAAAAGAACCTAGTGGTCCTAACAGTGGTCAGACATGAGGCTCCCCCAAAAGAGAACATGGGTGTTTATACAATCCATAAAAAATGTCAATATTGTTCATAAGGGAAATAAGAAACATATCAAATATTTCATGATCAATCAGAACTACTTGAACCCATATTGAGTAAATCCCAATGTTCTTATAAACCCTAACCAAATGAAAAACCAATTAACATCCAAATAAAATTTAATTGACTATTCATACTTGGGTAGGTATATCTCATGGTGACTATACTTCCATGCATCATTGGGAAATAATAGTTATCAAATAAAGAAACCATAAATATGAGGTAATTTCACAAGATAATTACATTATAAATATTATCACAACCCTTACAAGGTTAAGGTGATCAAAATGAGTAATAAAATTTTCCTCAAGGATTTTTTAAATCCAATTCCAACCAATATTTTTAAATCATATGAAAAATTAAAGAAATGTTATATTTACTATTTTTATCCCTTGGTTCAAAACCAATTGATATCCTCTTGATAATCCCCTGCATTCTTTTGAGAACCAATTTCAAAACCATTTCATTAAGACACAATTTCCCTTAATACTTCACTTAAAACAAAAATACATTTCTAAATAAAATTTAATAAGGAAATCACAATTACCTTTTAAAATTGAACTCACACCACAAAAACAATCCATATGATGGGAAATGAGAACATATTCTACCATGGTGCCACTAATGAACTATTTAGAAAGTTATACGTTCCTTTTTGAATATTATGTCAAATAAATACCAACTTATTTTATGGGAAATATCAAACATGTTATGTCCCCATTACATGGATAATATTAATGATTACACAAACATTATATAATCCAAATGATCAATTGATGTAATAATTTAAAGGACACCAACTTCAAGAGATAATCCATAAATCGATCTCAAGCTTGTACCAACCCCCAACGATCCATCTATCCCATGTACAGTCCTTGAAAACATCTAAATCAAAGAACAAAACATTTTATAATTAGAACTAAAATCATTATAATTGTTGAAAAAATCACCTGGTAATATAACTGCACTACGGCAACGAGCCATGTGTGGGGATTTACATTGAGACGATAATCAACTGGGAGGTGGGGAGGCCACATTGGATGGAAGTTGGGGGAGTAGGGCCATGAAGAGGTTGTGAGGGTGGAGGAGGGTTGCTGCTGAGAGTTCTACAGTGATAGGAGAGGTCGCCACTACGAGAAGAGGTTGGGAGGGTGGGGAAGGGCCACCATGTGGTGGGCCTCCACCGAGAAGAGAGGTCCACAGAGTGGAGAGTTCATGAGGATATGTTTGGGGTCGCACAGGTAATGGGTTGGGGTCCGGGAGATGATAGAGCCACATGTGAGGGATTGAACCATATAGACACAGTTTTATTTAAAACTGTGTCTTTAAACCAAGCTATATCCATTGATAAAAAAACTATATTTTTATGTCTATGGCCATAAATCATTATTCAATCTGTGGTCCAACAGCCACACTATTCATTTATGGTGATTCGATTGAACTCTAAGATCTAGTCGGTTATACTATAATGTTTTATTGGATTGGGCCTTCATTTGGATGTTGGTAACATATAGGCCAGTCATCACATTATTCAACTTCTCAACCCCATTCCCCAAATTATTCTTCATAAAGAGAGATTTTATTTCAATGTATTTTTCCTTAAAATAGGAGAATTATTTTTTCAATTATTTATAGAACATGGATTATAAAAATTAATATTGACCAACTTATACAATTCAATTTCCCCCATTCTCATATAATTCATTAGGGTATTCATTCATTAATTAATTCACTCCCCATTAGTCAAGATATTTTTGCATCAAATTTTCAACAATTTAAAAATAATCATGAGGGGGAACACATTATTCTTTTATCCCATAAAATATAGATAAATTGATATTACTCTCCCCCTTTGGTCATGGACATATTTTTATCCCACGAGACACCATAGGATGACATATAAACCCCACCATGTAATTTCTACATTGAATCCAGTTTTCAATTTTATATTGAAAATTTTTTTCTTTTAGAAAATTTCAAGATCATAGTCATATTATTATTTATATTTTAACGCTTCTAAAATTTTTTCATCTATGGAAATTAACACTTGGAATGGTGTCACTGAAAGGTCCTATAAGGCTATTTAGTTGGAAATATTTGAAGGTAAAACATGATGATAATAAATTATATTTTTTCCATGTCACTCAATTACATCCATGAATTCTAGAAGCATGAATTCCCTAAATTATCATGAATACTCGCATATTAGACGAGGTTATGTCTCGTAGAGTTCTTATCCTCGTGTCTCCTTAAAAACCTCCAATTATTTTATATCTAAAAAATATTCAGCAGAAACAACATTGTAAACAAATTGATAATAATAAAATATTTGATTTTTTTTAATTCTACCCAAATTGGTTTTCTCTTAGTGGAAAATATCACTTGAAATGAGGTATGATACTAATTGTACAATATTCAATGAACCATTGAAGTATTGGATTATTCATTTATTGCATTGACAACCCATTTGTTGCACATCATGCACTTCATCATTGTTTCCTCTAGAATTGGGGATGACCTCGTTGGTTTAAGGTTCAAACATTCCAAGCGGTTTCTAACGGGTTTGTTTATAGAACCAGAAACATCCTATGATTCCATATCCATTGGGACCTACATTTAAAAGGTAGGCTCTCACTAGTAATTAACATATGAGTCTTAAGAATTGGACTGGTCGAGAGGTTGGGAGGTCAAACTCATCACACCCTTTTGAGGGGAATTATTATCTATTCCATGGCTCTCTTTATAGATTTAATTTATTTCCATGAATCCTTATTACCTTACCATGTATAAAATGATATTTCCTTTAGATATGACAATCAATGATTTATATATAAAGAAATTTAGAGAATCTTTTTATATGTATTCTAGGTTCTTCATCGATAGAGAATTATCTATATTTTTTAGAGATTCTTAGTCAATGGAATCCATTAATACATTATATCAAAGTCTCTTGGTAATTACAATGACCATACTAGTTTTGAAGACACTCAGCGGAGCACTTGAAGTTTATTGTCATTCATAAGGATATGGATTATTTCAGAGTTGGGATCCTACCCGCAGATGGGCTAACTACGCATCCTTTATTTAGAAAAGGAATCAGAACCCATGTAGTTAGAGTAAGGGAGTATGATGTTTATGCCTGATTGATGACTCATAGAAAGATTTCATGATTACATTTACTCTCTAGGCTCACGTGATTCATGCTCACTGTGAGAAACAAGAGGTATTGGTGAAACTAGACAATTGTGCCATGAAGGATGCAATGATGTGGGGCTTATGTATGTATGACTGCCAAAAAATAGAAGAATAATGGGTTATACTTCAGGGATGAAAATCAGGAACAAGGTCCATAAAGGTATTTGTACTTTATAGAGATTGGATACTCTAACTTGGGGCTTACTCCTGAGGAAGAGGCCCAAATTAGGAAGGAACATATGATTGGGTTTTAATACTAAGAAGGAAGCCCACATCAAAAGTAAATTTAGATTGGTTAAGTGAAATTATGACTGGGGATTATTCATTAGAATGAGGCCCAGATTAAAATGTTTTGAGAACTAGGGCTTACTCCTAAGGAGGAGGCCCAGGTTAAGTGTATTTGGGATTACTCCTAAATAGGATGCCCATATTTGTAGATTTTGAGACTGGGGATTACTCCTGAAAAGGAATCCCAGGTTAAGAGAACTATTGTTGGGGCTTACTCCAGTGGAGGATGCCCATATTTGGGAACTTGGGGATTATTCATATGGAGGATTCCCAGGTTAGGGGACTTGGACTGGGGCTTACTCCTAAAGAGGATTTCCAGGTTAGGGGACTTGGACTATGGATTACTATTGAAAAGTATGCCCAGGTTAAGGATTCTCTCATCATAAAGAAAGAGGTTGAATGAATGAAATATCTGACCTTAGTGACATAAAGATATGTAAATCACTAGATTTTAAGAGATGTTCCACATAATTCCTCTCAGATAAGAAATCCAACATGGAAATAATTCCATGGATGGATTTGGAGAGATTTATAAAGGCTAAATCTTGAAGAGGATAGGTTGATAGGCATATGAGATGTGAAATAGGTAGGAGGGGTACCCAAGAAGAAGGTGACATGCAAGTCCTGCGTGGGCGCACACGTCCTGGTCATGCAGGTGTACCTATGCGACACATGGGTACTTGCACGACTGTCAACCCTTAAGGTAATACTTGGGCGGGAATTAGCTCAAGCCTTAGTATTATCCATAGGGGCTTCCAGAAGTGTTGTGTGCAAGTTCTGTTGAAGGGGTAAGGCGGTGCACAAGTGTGGTAATTACCCATAAGGGATGACCACTTAGGCGCTCAAGTGTTGATGAGTTTCAACACATAGGCCTACCCCCCCTGTTTTTAGATCTCCCATTCTAGGTAATAAATTACCATAGAAGTGTTCGGAAGCTTCAAGAAGAGACTAGGGTGCCAAGAGCTCAAATACGAGTTTCTAGAATTATTCCTCCCGAAATGGGGGGCCCACAGGGGTATGTATAGGCTGGTGAAGACCGTAGGTGAAATTCAAAGAGGGTGCACAAGTCACCTACGCGACCAATGGGTGGTGCAAAAGTATACTTTCAAGACCTTATTGGAACTTGCATGACCCAATTACATTTGAATATTTGTTCATTCCTTTGTCAATTTTAGATATTTCATCAAAGGATGAATCACTTTAGGTTCAATGTATTTCCTTTTTCATTTTTTTAGACTTTGAGACCGAAAAGTAGCATCAACAAAAGTCCCCCCCCTATTATTTGGATCCGAAAGAAATATGGATGTGAATCTGTGGAAAAGAAGAAAACCACAGAAAAGGCGGCGCGCTGGTTCTGAGTGCGCAAATGTCATTGCGCAAGTGCGAGTAGCGCAGACGTCGACGCAGCTAGTTGCACGCGCTGGCTTTAGGCACGCAGGGTTGCAGCCTAGCCTATATATATTCGTCCATTCCTCGGCTAATGCACCACACATGTTTCTCTGTTTTCCGCTGTTCCTTTGTTGTCGCGCTGCTGTAGAGGTATTGGGACTTGCGTGGTGATACCTGTGCACCAAGGCTTGTGCGACACACTTATACTTGAATGCTAATTTTGGTACTTGCGTGCCTTAATGCCTTAGAAATTTTGTTACTTTTCATCAAAAAATTTAATAAAAAATCAACTTACATAAGACATAATTATTCAACTTTTTTTCAAATTAAAATGGATCCTAGGAGAATTGGAATGGCTGATGAAATGGATAGCAAAAGAATAAATAATATGATGATCATCATTGTCCATTATTATTATACTTTCTGCGATAGCACTCTCCCAGATTTGCCTATGTACTTGAAGAAATATCCTCTTAATTTCCCACAGAGCATCTACTTACCTCTGTATGGTCATGGTCGTCTACATGGAGTCAATATTTCTTGATGCAAAGAACTATCTTCTTGAGATGCAGTTTCACTATAACTCCTCTATTTTAGTTATGATGCGCATTAAGAGCATCAAAAATGGTGTTAAATTTTAAATTATTCTTCCATGCCATTTCCTTGTAGATATGAAAATAGAAAACCATTGGACGATATGTTTTCCGATGCCGGTTGATTGAGAAAAGATAATCATGACATTAGAAACAATATCTGAAAAGAGTAATCTCCCCAAATGGTTGTTTACTTCCAATGCTCCATTCTCAAATCCATGTATCCATCTACCATGACTCTTGGACAGAAACAGAGTCACTTTTTGATCAGCAGATAATTTTCTCAAACCGCACTCAAGAACATTCTTTTAGAATTGTTCCAAGAAGAGCTCGTGTCCCTGCATCTCTTATTGTATCCAGTTCAATGAATGAATTCCAGGTGGCTGTTTATGAAGGTCTATATGCCATGAATTAAATAAATATCTATGTTTAAAGCCTCTAGTAATTCCTGAAAAATAAAAGAGACTCCAGTCTATGGATTTCCTTCTAATTCTTGTGCATAAAATGGAAAAATGATTTCATTTTCAATCATTTGTGCACACATTTTCCTGTTACATTCTTTAAATTTTTACCTACGCCAATGGGCCTAATAAGCATAGTTTAACATTTTCTCGGATTTTTATAAATAACCCTACAAAATTTGAATCTTTTAATTGCTTAATATTACCTAAATCATGAAAAATGTATGTTTAGTGAGCTGGAACATGACTTTTGTTCAGAGTTCTTTTGTCTATTTTGGGAAGTTTAATGTAATTCACGCCGGAGATAAAAAAGTCTAATGTTTAAGGTCGAAATAGCTTTGACCGAATGTATTAAAATTGACTCAATTCCTTGATAATTTATCTGAAAACATATTACCACACTCAAGTATGAGGGAAAATCTTCAAACTATGACTTAAGAAATTTGGAATCTGATGGATGACATAAAAAAGGGCTAAAAAGAATTAAAAAAAGTAGTTCCCAAGAATGAAGTTACCAATATTTAACAACCACGTTAGTGTGTTTGAATAATGTAGGGCCTTTAAAGGGCATTGGTTGTATAGTCAAATAATAGAATCTTTTAGCTGATTGGTATGCTATGTAGAGTGTTTATGCAAGGCCACCAAAGGGCACATGATGCATAGTCAGGAAAAAGAAATATCATAAATTTACATTTCTACTGCTAAAAAGTCAGTGGATGTTTATAGGGATTCAAATTTTCCAAAGCATAGAGTTTTCTGTTTGGAGAGCGGTACTTGAATATGGAGAAGATATTTCCAAACAAGATTGTCTAATAACTGGATGAATGTCACTCCTACGAAGGTCTGACCCAATTATAGGGAGGGAAAATAAAAACCATAGACTTGAATAATTTCATATAATGAAAAATAACATGGGAAACATATTTTAAGCATGCCTATTTTCTTGTTGATCCTTACATATTGTTGATAAGACCAATAAAGAAAAAAAGAGGTATTCTTCACAAAAATGAAGTTACCATTATTTAAAAAACCAGTTGGGGGGTTGAATAAATAAGGTCCACCTAAGGGAATTGGATGCATAGTCAAATAATAGCATCTTTTGGGTTGGCGGGTCCGTTATGTAGACTACTTATGCAAGGACACCTAAGGGAACATTCTGCATAGTCAATCAAAATAACTCTAGGGTTTCAGACATTTTGTGACCAGATGTCGAGAAAAGGGTTATGATGATCTGAAAATATTTAATGTTAGGATTTTTACACATATAAATGGGTATTGTCCAATGTGTGTAGAGATACACATATCAATGCTAACCATAATCATTTTGTGGCTAGGTCCTGAATTGAAATGTTGGACTTCAATACATATCCCATAAGGATTGGAATCAAGCCATATGTAGTTCTGTAAATACAGTTTAACTTCGTGTGGGATGAAAGTATTAGAGATCCTATTTTAGGGTCATAAATCTCGGACAATAATAATTAATACACAGTGTGTGTTTTCATTGGAACTTTTCAGTCAGGAGACTGAAAGTAGAATTTGGGGTTAGGCCCAAAGACTTGGGGCTGGATTTGAGGGACACTCAAACATTCCTACGTATCCCATAAAGATGGGAATCAATCCCACGTAGTTTTAGAAATTCCATTTGTACAGATTTAGTTCGTACAAGTGAAAGTTGGAAAGGGGAATATAGTGAAATGATGTTTTGACTCAAGATAAAATGTTCAGTCATTACCTTGTATGCACATAGTCTTCGGAATATAACATGATTGGAGATCAATGTAAATGATGATTACCTCTCAGGTGAGGGTATCAATGAATGTTGTATTTTATTGTCAGACAAGACAAAAGTTCTATACATTTTAACATTATATAGAAAGGACAAAGGTAAAACAATGTAAATATTTTGATTATAGGGATGGATTCCCGAATCATCATCGTATTAGATGGAGGTGAACCGATGTGAAGAGATTGGTTTTGGGAGAGAACCTTAAGAGGATGCCTACGTACCCAGCTTAAAAGGAAAGGATCAATGTTTTCATAGTTAAATTAAAGAATGAATTATTGATAATGTTGTTCATGGGTACAATAGCATAAAAATGTTGTTGGGACTTATGTATGGTTCGCGGCCCTGAGAGGGTGTTATGGTTGATGTTTACACTATTTTCACGTGATTCATACTCGGTGTGAGAAACAAGAGATAGAAACAACCCTAACAAAGCACATTTTAATGTCATGTAGGACATATGAAGGGACTATGTTGTTTAAAGTCTTGCAGTGAGGACTATTAGTGCTACATAGTTTAATGTCATTTAGCAGGGACAAAATATAGTTTAACGTCATGTAGGAAAAATACAGGGACACCGTTTAACATCATGTTGGATGTGAACACAGTTTTGCGTCATGTTGGACAATAAGGGTGTTGTACAGTTTAGCGTCTTGTATATAAGACAATAGGGACAATACAGTTTAATGTCATGTTGGACGAAAAGGGGGATTGTGTAGTTTAATGTCATGCAGTAAGGACAAAGAAGACACATTTTAACGTCATGTTGGACGAAGGGGATGAAAATAGTTAAATGTCATATGCATAGACTGTGGATGATGATGCAGTTTAACATCTTTCTAGATGAGAGAAACACCAATAGTTTATGTTTAAATGCATGTACTGTTGGTTATGCAGTTTAACGTTTTGCTGGACATAAGGTACTTCTGTACAATTTAGCATCATGTAGTTAGGACGTCACATTTTAACATCATTTTGGACGTAGGTGCCAATAGTTTAAGGTCATATTCATGGATCGTTACTGATGGTGCAGTTTATTGTCTTGCTAGACAAGAGAAATGCCAATAGTTTAAAGTCGTATGCATGGACCCTTGGTTATTGGGTTTAACGTCTTGCTGGAAAATAAAAATACCAATAGTTTAACGACTTATACATGGACTGTTGGTTATGAAGTTTAATGTCTTTCTGGACGTAAGTGACATCTGTACAGTTTAGCATCATGTAGTTAGGATGTCACAGTTTAACATCCTGTTGGACGTAAGTGCCCATATTTTAAGGTCTTATACATGGATACTTACTGATGATTCAGATTAATGTCATTATGGACAAGAGAAATGTCAATAGTTTAAAGTCACATGCATGGACCATTGGTGTATTTTGTGTTTATACCAAATACTTCTTTAGAAATATGGCATTGGTTGGAGTAGTGATGAGTTCTCCATCCATTCAGATTAAAGAATAAGCTCTATTGGAGTAGACCTTATGTATTGAATAAGGTCCTTCTCATTTTGGCTCAAGATTGGGAGGTTTCTTTCCTTGTATCATTAGAGTTATGATAAATAATAACAATTCTCCTGGAATTAATGAACGAAGATTAACTTTTTTGTTGAAATCCTGTGCTATTCGATTCTAATAAACTTCCAAGTGGTGTAGGGTGCACATATTTTCTTAGCTAACCATTCCAATTCAAACAAACTTTTTTGAGATTGTTCGTATATAGATGACTGATCACAAATGGATACTCTAAGCGAGGGTAGTTGAACCTCAATTGGCAAGACTACATCCTTTCCATATACCATTGAAAATGTAGTTGACCGTGTTGCAGCGCGGGGGGTGGTCCGATAAGCCCATAAAGCATGAAAGATTTTGTCAGGCCATGACTTCTTATCTTTATCCACTATCATTTGTAGTATATTTTATAGAGTCTTGTTGAAATCTTCTCTATTTCCATTGGCCACTGAATGATACCGAGATGAATGATTGGATTTGATGTTGTATTCATGAGACAACTTCATCACCTCAGATGAACAGAAATTGGTGTCATTGACTATCAATATGTTATGAGGGACACCAAATCTAGTAATGATGTTAGAATTTATGAACCTAATGATGCATTTTGAACTGAATTATTTGTGGGGTATTACCTCTGGCCATTTGGAAATGAAATCAGTGGCAGCAATATTATACTTCAACTGCTTAGCTATAGTCGAAGGATAAGATCCCACTACATCCATTCCCCATGTGGAAAATGGCCACACATATTTAGCTCTATGAAGAAACTCTGGGGGATGATGAATGAAGTTGGAATGTACTAGGCATGAATAACACTTCTTCATGAAATCAACACAATCTTGTATCATTCAATTTCTAAAGTACCCAAGCCTTTGAACTTGATCAGATAGTCGATGTCCAGAATGAAGGGCACCACAAAATCCTGCATGTAATTCTTTCTTGATAGTCGTTGTTTCTTCACCATCAGCGCATCTGAAGAGAACTCCATCAAAACTATGCTTGTAGAGAAATTTATTTGGGTGATCTAGGCTATCATAAAGTGTAAAATTGACCACACATCTCTGGACATGTTTTTTTCCCGGCTCTATTAGGTGGAAGTGTTTCATTTTGAAAGAATTCCCTGATAGGTGTCATCCATCTTGTAGTATGACCATATGGTTTAGGAATGGGACTAATTTCATTGATTTCCTCTGTTCTAGTTTGAACAAAAGGTGAAATTGTACGATGGTGGGAAATACTGATGGTTGTCTCGTCCAGATTTGGATATGTCAGAGCTGTGGCTATATTAGCTAGTGCATCAGCATAGGCATTTTGTGAAATCGGGATATAAGGAAATGTCGGTTCCGAAGGAAAATTTTCAATTAACTCTATGACGTAATCATACAATGAGATTAACTCTACTTTTCTGAGTGCATAATCCTCATTTATTTGTTTGATTACCAAGTTTGAATCACCTTTCACCATTAAGTGATTCAGTTGTTCTGAAAGCTCCAACTCCAATACTCCAATAAGAACTTGGTGGTCTGGTTCATTATTTGTACAGCTTCCCAACAATGTGAAAGAATAGGGTAACACTGCCTTTTCTGGAGAAAAGAGAACAATTCCTAACCCATCTTTGTTGAATTTATGATTTTCCATTTTTCTCCCTGTTGGAATTATGGAAGCACCATAAAAGTACATTTCAAATGATTGAAGACTATCGTGAATAAAAAAGACTTCTTCATCAGGATGTTTAATATCTAACGATGTATCTTCTACTGAATGGTGTTAAACAATGAAATCATCTAGAGGTGGGAACTTAATTGCCTTTTGAAACACATATTGAATATCATATTGCTGCAAAATAACTTCCCACCTTGCTAGACATCCTATTAGCATTAGACGACGAAGGATGAATTTGAGAGGGTTATTGCGAGATACCAATTGGACCTTGTGATGTGGATGGTAGTGTCTCAACTTCTGAACTGCAATGATTAATGCTATGCAGCACCTCTCAATACATGAATATCAGGTTTCTTCTTCAAGCATAGTCCGACTGAGATAGTAGAGGATGTTTTCATTCCCAGCATCATTCTTCTAAGAAAGAAAGACACCCAATGATCGCTCTACAGCTGTCACATAAATTATAAGTGGACTTCCTTCAACAGGAGGCATAAATCTCAGTGGAATCAAGAGAAACTTCATGATAATATCGAATGCTTCTTGACATTCTTCAGTCCACTGGTATGTGTCTCCCTTCTTCATCAATCTGGTTAAGGAAAAACATTTTCTATCCAAATTGGCGATGAAACACCTAATGTAGTCTAGGTGTCTCTGAAGTCTTCTCAATTCTTTCAAATTTCAAGGAGGTAACATACGACAGAATGACTTTTTCTTCTCAAGATCGACTTCAATACCACGATGGTGTACAACAAAGCCGAGAAATATTCCTGAGGTTACCCCAAAAACATATTTTAAGGGCTTTATCTTCAAATTATGTTGCATAATTTTGTGGAATATGACTTCCAAAACAGCCAAGTGATTAGAACATTGCCGGGATATAACCACCAAATCGTCCACATAACATTCAACAAACTTTCCTAAAATTGGTTTGAAGATACGATGCATGGCACACTGATATGTTGTGCCCGCATTCTTTAGGTCAAAGGGAATTACCCGATAGCAGAACACACCATGATGGGCTCTGATGGCGATAGAATCCTCATCTTCTGGAGCCATTCTGATTTGGTTATATCTTGAATATCCATCCATGAAGAAAAGTGCTTCATAGCCATCTGTTTCATCAAATAATAGTTCAGTTATCGGAACTGGAAAATCATCCTTAGGACAATGCTGATTAAGATCTATGAAATCAATGAAAACTCTAATTATTCTGTTCTTATTCTTCACAGTGACAATATTAGCCAACCAATTCGTATAATCAAATTCTTTGATAAAGTTATATTTGATAAGATTATCCACTTCAAATTCAATTTTGGAAGCATAGGTTGGGTGTGTTCTTCTCACGGCTTGTTTGAATCCACAATGTTCTTCTGGAAAACCCTAACAATGAGTTACAACATCAGGATCAAGCCCTGGAATCTGTGTATCGTTCCAAGAAAATATATCTCGATTTTTATTTAAAAATGGAACATAATTATCTTGTTCTTCAAGATTCATGGCCGAACTAATTAAATTGGGGGTGTAGATCTTATTTTGTACCCAGATTTATTTCTCCGAGTTCATCCATGGTGGTAGAGATACCCTCTTCAAATGGTGGAGTATCATCCCTGAGATCTTCCTCTTCTGCTACAACATGTGTTATTTATTCTGTTTCTACTTGCATAGTATATGATGAAGAAAAATTTTCATGTTCAGAAGATATGTTCAAATTTGAACATCTTGAAGAAGTGGCTTCCACTTCTGACCCTATTGATGATGAAGGGTCTTCCATGGGTAATATAGTGGAGATGATGGATTGAGAATCAACATCATCATTCACATCTGACATTGCTATAACTTCTTCTGATCTAGTTGGCGAAGTATAGGCTTGCTGGATTCTAGAAGATGAAATGAAGACATCAACATTAGATCTTTCATCATTTCTTGGTGAATCACCAATTTCTCCCATACTGTCTGGCTTGATTGTTGTAATTGATATTATGGATGTTTCCATAATAGTATTTTGATTTGGGTTTATCCTATCAATTTGACTGTTAAGAAACACATAATCTGTACTCACATGTGTAAATGGGTTTACTGGAATCCTTTCCAAACCATATAGAGCATTAACTTTGGTAATCTCCCTTGTTGTGTATTTCTCCTTTTCCTTCATGTGATAAAATTCCACCTCAGTGTATTGAGATTCACATGTCTTGAACATGGCCTTATCACCATACAATGTCCCAATTTGAACATCGAAACAATATTTGAGAGATTGATGATAGGGTTAAGGGATGTCCGCATGTTGAGCTAGCCGTGGTCTTCCAAGAATGATGTTTAAGGATGATTCTTGATCAACAAACACAAAATATGAATTAGATACAAGATCTCCAAACCGAGTTCTGAGTATAATCTCATCCAGTGGTTCTGGTTCATTTTTATCATATCCTTGTAAAATCATATTAGAAGGATATAAATCAGATTTCATGAGGCCTAATCTATGAAGTGTACGAATGGGGATGTGGTTGACTCCTGGACCATTATCAATGAAATATATTCAGACTTCTACACCATTGATCATTCCAGATAAATACAAAGGACTAATATGTCCATGCATGACATCATCTGCATCTTCATCTGTGAAGGATATCACTGCATGGCATTCTATAGGATTATTATCAACATGGTAGGCTTCAGCTGTAGCAATTTCAGTTTCAAACTCTCGGGGACTTGACAAAGCCTCAATGAGTGAATCTCAAATATCCATTGATAAATTCAAGGAATCCAGAATTGATAACATGGCCGGTACTTGGGCCAGGTGTTTCAATACATCATAATTTTGATCTAGAGGTCTGTGTTTCCAAATAAGAACATGTGGTTTAGCATGTGCTTTGGATGTTGATGCATATTGTACAGGTATAGGTGTTGGTTATACTGTTGGATTTGGAAGATTATACCGATTAGCTCTATTTACTTGCTCAGTGGAAGAAATGGAACCTTCAACCGATCTTCCAGAACAATTGTGCCAGGACTGAGTCTACCTTGTGTTGACGAACTTTCGTTTTCTTATTGAGATCGTTGAAGGGCTCTACCATGAGTTTTTACCGCCTACACAGTTTTAGCAGGGGTAGAATTGAAATTGTTGCCTTCCAATGATCCACGTCTTCCCCTGTTTCCTGAACCTCTGGAACTTCCTCTGATTCCTCTGTTTGATACAAGGAACTTGGGCTCATCAAAATAAAAAATATGACAGGAATATGGATCTGTTAATTGAATCATATTAACAGAACCGAGGATCAACTCTTCATTCGATGAGCCTGATTAGCCAGTTTCGGCTGTGCCTTTTGGTGGGGTAGTGCCCGTAGTTCCGAATTAGATGGAATAAAATCTTCCAGTGTCAAAGACTACATGGGATTTGACACAATTTCATCTTCTTATGATTGTTCCTCTTTCTTTGAATGATGTTGTTTCTTTAAATATTTTCCCTCTGATGAAGAGATTTTTGCTATGGCATTCGTGGCAGAAGACACAATTGGGGTTTCAAATGTGTTCACAAAATAGTATGAGTTTTGTTGATCATTTTTCTGACCATCCAATCATCATATTTTTGTGCATTTTTGTTCTTGACTTGTTGCCACTCGCCCTCTTCCTCTGGATTTGTTGCAGTAACACATGTTACCTGAGATAAAGAACCATTCAATTTGACTTGTCCTGAGTCAACCATTTTTTGCAGAAGGTACATGAAGAAATAACACTCATGAATGGGATTCCCTAACATCTGATGAAAGGGGAAATAATTGGCACGGTCTTCATCTCCATCCTTGATCGGCCATTTGGGCCTTGTCAATTGGACCAAATTATTTTCCATAGCCGAAATGAAGTATCCAGGAACATGTTCATTTCGGATAGTGTAATCATGTCTCTTCAAATCCTCAAATTTTTTGTGTCTTTGATCTCTTTGATCATCTTGAAGAAATGGCCTCTGTTGTTGGAGCCCCGGAGGCGGAGCCCTTCGAGGAGATTAATGATTTGAAGTAGAATCAGGTACATGTGCATGTTTAATCATAACTATAGTAGTCTCTACTTTACCCATTAACCATCATGGATCTGATGGAATTAAACGAGTTTTATCCTTTGTCTTCATAATATAATCATTAATTTCTTGAATGATTGATGTAAGGTCTCGAAACCCTCCAATTTATTTCACAGGGATCAACGGATTGTGTAATTCATCACCCATATTTGCCACAGAGATTGGAATCAATTCTTATTGAGGGAGTGCTAAGATCAGGAAATATGTTAATCCCTTCCAGTGAGCAATGAAATCCAAAACCCTTTAATTTTCCCGTTGCATACAGTTTGTAAGATAAAAAAATGTTTTCATTGAAAAAACTGAACTGAATTGAAGAGGGAATCGATGGCGGAGATCCTCCCATCTGGTAATTGACCAGGATTGCAAGCCTGGGTACCAGAAAAAAGCAGAACCTTGTAATGAATTTACAAAACACCTATGATTAACTGCTTCCTGTTGCAGTGGGGTTCCCATCATAGGATCACAACGAGAAACAAAATATGTTATGTTTTTCTCTGGGTCCTTTGAACCATTAAATATTGGGAATGTGGTACTTGCAATTTTAAATGGGGGAGGAATTTAATCAACTCATTCAAGATAAGATCTCTTTTCTGGTTGAATTTGTGCTTTTTTTCCCTCTATAGATTCTAACCGAGCTATTAATGACTCAATAGTAGTTATTAACTTTTGACAAACATCCATTTGAGCATGGACCTAAATAGGTGCACTGACTAGAGCTTGGACGGATGTGGTGGCTGGTGCTACAACTGATGGCAGGATCGACAATTGTAGTTTCACTTGACCTGCAAGATTAGACCTGTGAGGGTGTATTGGTAGAGGAGGATATTCTTGATCTATCTTAGTATATGCATCTAATTCCCTGGGCTGACTGACTCCAGAACGCTTAAGAGGAAGACTACCCTGAAGTAGTTCTGCATTCAACCTCCATAATTACTTCATTTCCTCCACTAGTTGTGCAAATCTTTGCTCTAGTGAGATCGATTGTCCTTCTCAAGAGGAAGGGAATGTAACCTGATTCATTCCATTCCCCGTGTCATCTCCCTTTCAGAGAGGAGGAAGTGGGTTACATGAAGGAACACCCAGATTATGGGTAATCCTTTGATTTTGTGTAGTCACACCTTCTTCATTTGTGTCTGTGCATACAACTTCTTGAGCATGAATTTCTTCATCTGATCCTTCTGAGTGAGCCTCATCTGGTGGATCAGAAACAATGTAATTAATTACATTAATTTATTCATAATGCATTACATCCCTTCTATCGACATTTCTGTGATATTTCCTTTTTTCCATGTCCCTGATGAGACAATGCCTTTTGTCGATTTGATCCCACAAGAACCTCTTGACAAACTATATTTTGGAGAGAATATCATGATAATTTGGCTCTTAGTTCCTCTTGAGGCTTCTTCCCTAATCGAGAGAAGACTAACATTCTATGAGGGAGAGATTGAGGATTTGAAAAAGTCCCCAGTCCGGTGGATAGGGGTTGTTCTTGCTCAACTCCTCGAATCCTATTTGATGATTCTGAGGGTTGTGTTAATAGAGTCCCTAGTTTGGAAAGGTGGGGTGGTTCTTGAGATTCTATATCTAATACTTTCATGAAAGCTTTCCTGATATTGTGGAATTTAGTCTAGATATTAGCTGGATTCATCAACAAACATCCACTCTTATCACCCGGCTGAAATGACCATTGGATGATTTCTGACACTTCTGTCACTTGATAATGTGCTTGCTCCAAATGAGAGGCATTTTCAATATTCTTGTTGCTTGATGAAAGAGTAATTCAACAACTTGTTCTCTGTATGGTTGATTTTGAGAAGAACTATTTGAGGACTGTTCTTGGGCAGACCTTTTATTACAAACAAATCCAATTGACTGTGACCGCCCATAGAAAATAACATTGCATGAGACCATTTTCAGTGGGAATTGCTGATTGGAGAGCATAGTGAAATTTAGTGCTCCATGAACACTCCATTCCTCTTATATGAATACAAGATGGGGCATTGGAAATTATCTGGTGAAATCTTCTTAGTGCGCTAATGCATGAGTGCTGAAGGGCTCTCTGTCGCTTTTCAGCCATCAGATATCGAGAAACTGAGAGAGATTCCAAGTTTATTTCACATTGTAACCATTATATTATCTTGAAATTATTTTCATATTCATCATAAGATAATATTTTATTTTTCAAGTGACAAAGAGTATTCCATATGTTGAGACGGATATCATGAATTCCATCATCTGTCAACATTTCTGGAATGTCATACTAAGAGTCAGTCGAAGGCCAAAACATGAATGGATCTTCACCTTTTTCCAGTTGTTTCCACATATTCTGTACTTCCTCTTTATCATTAAATGAAGATCCTTCTACATTATTAGACCAAAGCTTGTGATCCTTCGTTGCTTCATTGGATTCAAAAAGATCAGTAGAGAAATCACTGATCAAATTCGAAGATGAACGACCTAGGGGTGGTTTGGAGAAAGACCTACACCCCGGGCTATCTTCTGATTGAGAAAGTATTTCACTTGCTATTGGTAAAGCATCACACATGACTAACTTCACATTTTCAAGTGCCTCAAGATAAGAGGGCTTTCTCATCCCTACATTGTCCATTGAAGCATTTTCGAGGAAATGTTCATTATAACTGTAGAAAGGACTTTCGCAGCTAAATTCACCATCATGGGAAGGACCACCATGGTGGGATACAGCAAAAGATGAAACATATTTTTCCTTTCTCTTCTCACCACACAGAGGGTTCTTGTGGTTCTCATCTGAAGATGAAATTTCTAGATCGACCAAATTGTCATGAAGAAAGACTTCATGAGGAAGAGTCTGATGAAGAAAATCCGAATTAATGTTCCCACTATTGAAAAATGACGGAGTAGAATCTTGAGTTGCATTAGATAATATTCTGAGTGCATCAATAACTGGAACATCAAGAAAGACCTTGTTAAAGATTGGCTCATGATTTCTTGATTGTGTTGGGCGGGTATTATTCTTAGACACCTTCTTACTCAATTTGGGAACCATTTGTTTTAGATATTGGTCATTATGGGGATGTGTATGTGCCTACTCAAGAGAAATGATCAGTTTAGGCTGATTATCTTCAATCAAATCAGGTGTATGTGCCTGACTTGGATGTCTATATGATATGAGGGAGTACGCCCCACAACCCTCTTGGACTGGAATGAATGTGTGTCTCTATTCCGGAGTGAACTGTTGATGTGTCACTCCACTGGTAGGGATAGATTTATGTGTCTTTCCCTGAGATGATACTGAAGCTATTATAATATCCTGGCAGGCATCCAGAATATGAGCAGGGTTTTTCTTACGCTCTTTCAACCTTGACAGAATGTGCTTGGTGACCTCAACGGCCGGAACGGGGATATACGTCTATTCCATTCAAGGAGTAGGTGTATGTTCCTTCTCCTATCCTCCTATTCCTGTCAGTGAATTCAGATAGTACTCATATTTGGGGGCAAAGAGTTGATTCTGCCTCTTGTTTGTCGCCGGAGCATTCCGACTGACTTCTCCGAATGCTACCAAACGAGACTATTGGTAGGCTTGATCAATACTAGAAGGTGTATGTGCCTGATGATTGCACTCTGCCGAATGTGGTTGATGAGCATCCTTTAATACTGATAGACGAGACTGCTGGTAGGATTGATGAGTGTAATCATGTATATGTGCATGTTTACAAGTTTTCAACCCATTGGGTTGGTGGGATCCATCATATGTAGTCACATGAGCTTACTGATTAGTTGATGATTTATAAATAGGTGTATGTTCATGTCTATAGTACTACGCTGGAATTTCCTGGCGTAATTGACGTGCTGCTTTCAGACGAGTCTACTGCACAGTGGAATTAAAACAGACGGGTTTGTGTGCAAGTTCGTTGCTTTCCACCATGTTAGGTTTGTGGACTTCTCCATAGATGGAAGAGATGAAAACCAACTCATTGTTGACTGGATTTCACCCCTGGCGGTTCGCCTTGTCTACTCGGGTTCGAGGAACCTGAGCCAAACACCTGGAGATGATACCCTCATCATGTTGAGGGCACACTGCCACATGAGTCTAGTGTCTATTTTTGATTGGAGCCCTCGGGAAGGACTCAGGTCTCCTTGAATTAAGTCCCTGAGGGACCTTCTCACTCACCTCCCCATAATACGGGAGTGAATGGGGATTGTGTTATGGGGATATCGACCCGAAACGGGTGGAGACGGTGGTTGGAACCACCTACTTCTTAATCGTTAGTCATTCCTGTCCGGACGACCATGGTGAATTATTGACTTAGAGGGCTTGTCGAACAGCCTTCATAGTTGGAATAGTACCATTTTGATGGTACTCCTTAACTAGCGCATTTGATACCCAGCATTGAATATGCTAAGTAGGTGATGTCGTCCTTTGAGCGGATGATGATCCATCAAGAGTAGCAGCATAGGCCTTCACTGCAGAAGTATTCACGGGTGTGAACTTAATAGAAGCCATTTCTATAACACAAAAGATCTTGAAAAAGCATCTCTATTTGATATAATAGAAATAATCAAGATAAGATCAACCACTATATATTTTGGATGAGAACATATGTTATTGATTGTTTTGTTGGCCCACTCATTGAGTTAAAATAATGGCCTAAAAAATAGGTAAAACATCATTTTAACTTGGTTAAGGATTCATTTTGGGTTCATCATTTTTTGTTTCCTATAGAATTTGGGATGACCTCATTGGTTTAAGGTTCAGACATTCTAAGTGGTTTATAACGGGTTTGTTCATAGAACCGGATTCATCCAATGATTCCATTTCCATTTAGACCTACATTCCAAAGGTAGGCGCTCACTAGTTATGAACTGAAGAGGAATAAGAATTTTCATTGGTCGAGAGGATGGAAGGTCGGACTCATCACACCATTTTGGGGGGAATTATAACCTATTCTGGGACTCTCTTTATAGATTTATGTTATGTTCGTGAATCCTTATTACATTACCAAGTATAAAATGATATTTCCTTTAGATCTGACAATCAATGATTGATATATAAGTTAATTTAGAGAATATTTTTATATTTATTCGAGGTTCATCATCGATAGAGAATCATCTATTTTTTTTCAGATTCTTAGTCAATGTTATCCTTTAATACGTTATATGAAAGTCTCTTGGTCATTATAATGACAATACTAGTTTTGAAGCCACTCAGTGGGGCACATGATGTTTATTATCATTCAGAAGGACATGGATTATTTCAGAGTTGGGATCATACCCGCAGATGGGCTTCCAACTTATCCTTTATTTAGAAAAGGAATCAGAACCCACGTAGTTCGAGTAAGGGAGTATGATTTTTATGCATGATTGATGGCTCAAAGAAAGATGACATGATTACTTTTACACTCAAAGCTCACGTGAGTCATGCTTGATATGAGAAACAAGAGGTATTGGTGAAACCAGAAAATTGATCCATGAAAGTTGAAATGATGTGGGGATTATGTATGTATGACTGCTAAAAAATAGATAAAGATTGGGTTTTATTACAGGGAAGATACTCAGAAACAAGGTCCATACAGGTATATGTACATTATAGAGATTTGGATACTCTAACATGGGGATTACTCCTGAAGAAGAGTCCCAAATTAGGAAGGGACTTATGATTGGGTTTTACTCCTGATAAGGAAGACCTAATCAAAAGTAAATTAAGGCTTGTTAAGAGAAATTATTAATAGGTTTTATTCTTGAGATGGAGGCCCATGTTAAAAGGTTTTGAGAACTGGGGCTTACTCCTAAGGAGGAGGCCCAGGTTAAGGGTCTTAGGGCTTACTCCTAAAGAGGATGCCTATATTTGTAGACATTGAGACCAGGGCTTACTTTTGAAAAGGAAGCCCAGGTTAAGAGAACTATGGTTTGGGCATACTCCTGAGGAGGATGCCCATATTTGGGAACTTGGTGCTTATTCATAAGGAGGATGCCCATGTTAGGGGATATGGAATGGGGCTTACTCCTCAGGAGGATTCCCAACGTATGGGACTTGGACTAGGGCTTACAAATTAAAGGATGCCCAAGTTAAGGATAATCTCATCTTAAAGGATGTGGTTGAATGAATTAAATCTATGACCATAGTGACATAATGATATGTAAATCACTAGATTTTAAGAGATGTTCCACAGAATTATTTTCAGATAAGGAAGCCAACAAGAAAATCAAGCCATGGATGGATTTGGAGAGAGTTAAAGGCTTAATCATGAAGAGGATAGGTGGATAGGCATAGGAGTGGTGAAATAGGTTAGAGGGGCACCAAAAAAAGGTGGCGTGCAAGTCCTGGTCACACAGGTGTACCTACGCGAAACATGGGTATGTGCAAGACGATCAACCCTTAAGTGATACATGGGTGAGACTTAGCACAAGCCCTTAGTATTATCCATAGTGGCTTCCATAAGGGTGTCACACATGTTCTGTTTAAGGACTAAGGTAGCGCGCAAGTGTGGCCATTTCCCTTAAGGGATTTCCACTTAGGTGCGTAGGTGTTGATGAGTTTCAACATTTAGGCCTTCCACCCCCCCTATTTAGATATTCTGTTCTAGGTAATAAATTAACTTAGAAGGGTTCAAAAGATTTGAGAAGAGACTTGGGGTCCGGGAGATCAAATATGAGTTTCTGGAATTTTTCCTCCCGAAATGGGTGGCCCACAGGGGGTACTTATAGGTTGGTGAAGACCCTGGGCGAAATTCAAAGAGGGCTCACAAGTCACCTGTGCGACTACTAGGTGGCACGCAAGTATACTTGCACGACCTTGTTGTAACTTCCACGACCAAGTGAATTTGAATATTTTTTCATGACTTTGTCAATTTTTTATGTTTCTTCAAAGGATGAATCACTTTGGGTTCACGGTATTTCCCTTTTCATTCATTTAGACTCTGTGATGGAAAGGAGCATCAACAATCATATAATTTTCTTTTTCCAAAAAATTGAGTCTTCTATATATAGATTTTAAAAATATTGTTTCTATGTAACCCAAGTCATTGAATATGTTACCATATTTGAAATTCATTAGATCAGATTCTTCTTGTCACATTAACCTACATTCAACTTATACACCCATGTCTTTTCCTCACACACACACGCCATGAAATCTATCTCCCCCTTAGTCCTCTGAAAATTCCAGTTGATATTAGGAAATTTTGACAAACTAAGATATGGGTATATCTGGACTTCATAGTAAGATGATTTTTATCAATCTTGATGGACCAACCCTTTAATATTTTCTTACAAAATATTATAGACTTTTTCTGCTTGCTCCAACATTCATGCCTACCATAACAATTCTATCCAAATAAATAGAAATTCATTAGAAATATTATTAGTATTCTTCCAATATGCCTATTATTTAGATTTTTAATTTTCACATTTTGTGGTATAATCTAACTAGTACAAATTTATTTCATTGATTCTCCACCAATATATCATTTTTCAATATTCTATCACTGTGTAAGAATATTCCAACAATTCATCTTTTCATTATTCATAATTTATTTAAGGGATATTTATATTGACATCGCATATCAATTTCTTGAATGACATGTGAATTTTATGAGGAATTATCAACTAAATTTCCATATATTAGTTTTTTCAGTTACCTCCACCTATCTTGTTATGAGTGTGTCTTTAAATGTACATAAATTATATTTACGTAAAACTGAGCAAGCTTCTCAATTTTTCTTGAAAGTTCATTCACATTCCATCCAAACAAGACGTTGTGAGATAAATTGGATTGTTTTTGGGTAAGACGTTTTTTGATCTCCTTGTGTTTCCTCCGAGACTGTAAACAAATTTTTGAACTAAATAGATGGTCATCTAGTATAGGCTTTCTCGTTATACACCACTCAAGTAGGGGATATCTTTTTGAGTTCCTTTTCCATCCATACATTCTTCCAGAAACAATATATCTCCAAATTTACATTATTGAAACATATATAACAACTCTCATTAAAAACATACAGCATGTCCTCATTTATCAAGAGATAAGTTTATTCAACCAGATTTCTTATTCTAATATTGTGTCAATGATATTCTTAACTTGTATTAATGGTTTTTTACTTTCCTTAAAAAATAATAGAATTTTATGGATAACTTCTTATGAGAGATGATTCATTCATACATTTTAATAATATTCTTCTTATTCTCCTATTTTTCTATATTTTTAGCTGGACAATATGAATTATATATGAAATATTAAAAAAATATTGAAATATGACCATTCAACCAACAAAATATTACATGTTGTCGTAAATATTTGTATAAGTAAATTTTAGTCATTTTCTAACAGCTAATGTATTTTACATGTTTCAATAACTATTCAAGCATCTTTTCCTCTCATACAAGTGACATGGTTTGTCATATATAATGTTATATTTTCTCAAACTACATGCCCTTTAGTATAAAATAATCATTTAATGTTTTTTCTATGTAATGAAATATTTTATTTTCATTTAATTATTAGAAAATGAAGGCGGTCAAATAATAGATTCATAGAATCATTCAATTTGGTCTTTCCATTGGCATGATATTTCTCCCCTTCTTTCATGACTGATTCCATCTCTTCTTCAAATTGTTCAATCTTCAAATCTCTATATTCATGTTAAGAATTATGTTCTCTCATGTGAGTATTCCCACTAGTGATCTCATCTTTTCATTCTTAGGAGAGCTTATCCACCGTGTCACATTGGTCCTTTATTATAAAATTAATTTGAGCAATAGAATCTTTAACAAACCCATTATCTTGTTGTTTCTTCTGATTATCATGTACCAGTTCTATCATGTTTGTAGCGTTGTCATCACTTCTGGCTTATAATTTCTGAATTTTTTCTGATCATATATTATTTCTTGTGTCATCATATTTGGTTTTCTCAATTATTCAACCTTGGAATCATTTTTCTCCATTAGATATATGTCTACTATAATAAGTGTTTTATTTTATACTTTTTTATTGTTCACTTAAATTTCCAACACTTGAATCCATATATCATTGTAATCATTTTTTCATTTAAATTTTAATTTAATTCCTTTATTACATGGAAAAATTATAATTTTTACCTTCTTAAAATTTCTTCATCATCAGTAGTTCTAACATCAATTGGAATAACATGTTATTCAATCATTATTACAACATCATTTAATGATTAAATTGTCTCAAAATATTATTCATCCAAAACATTGTTGAGTACCTGGCAAGTTTCCTTCAACTGAATCGAACTCTTTTTATAGACACTTCCAAAATGAGGAATTTCACCAACCACTAATTCTTCCTTGAATTTTTTAAATTTTATATGTCCCACCAAATTAAGAGAATAAATAATCTTCAATATGAAAAATTATATAATGTAGTTAGAGAAAACAAAATCAAATAAAATCAACCATCGCTCAGATGCCGATTATTAGGAAAAAAGGGGCTTAGGTGCCATAGAGGGTGAATCAGGGTATGGATATTCAGTTAGAAATAATTTGTGACCCAATGGATCTTAAACTCTTTCTTATAAGGGCCAATTTTTTATCTTTAGTGTTTATTTGTATCTTATCTTTTGAAACATTTCTATTGATGACGCATAGAATGTAAAGAATGAATGAAATCACAAGGACACATAGATTTTTACTTCGCTCACTCTCATTGAGCTATGTCCAAATAGAATAAAATACAAATTTACTAAAATAATAAATCCACTAAATATCACTATCAATAAAATGTTTGATCTAGATCACTTATTGGTCAAGGCTCATTACCATACAAGATTTATTGACAAATCACTACATCTCATGGTTTACTCCCCAGAACATTCCTTTAGTGGATAACTGAAAATGGAAAGTATCATATTATTCGCCTTCTTTTTATTACTAATCTAGAAAGGAGTTATACGTAGTATTTAGAAATATAGGTCCCTTCATTATCAATATTTAATGAATCCTGAATTGTTTGTAGATTCTCTCATGAGGTCCATTTTTGTCTTCTCATTTTCTTCGGTAAACATAACTTGATGAAACACTTCCACATTCTAGACACCTCTAATAGATTACTATTTACAGTAGACATTGAAATTAAAAACATAAGTGTGGTAGGATCTACAATGGATACTAATTGTATTATTCACCAGATTGATTGAAATATTGAATAAAATCCTACAAGAATTATCATATGGTTCATATCATATGTCTTCTTCTTATAATTCTATATTCAGATATTAAAATGATAATTCTAATAGATTAATGATGGACCATATCTCATTGTGATGTACCATAGCTTTTTACCCCAGCATGAGACCCTATAACGTAACCCCATGCATGATATCCTAGTGTGTAACCATTGCACGAGATCCTGATCCAAGAACCAACATGAAATCTTAGAATGAGACCCCATGCACAATATCATAGTGCATAACCCATGAATGGGATCCTAATGTGAGATACCATGTGTAAGATCCTCTCACATAACCCATTGCATGAGATCCTAGAATGTAACCCCTTATTCATTTCATGAGAATCACATGACCTTGTTCAGTTCATAGGAACCACGAGACCTTGTTCAGTTCATGAGGTTCATGGGATTATCTTTAGTTTATATAAATCGTGATAACTTGTTATGTTCATGAGGGTTTTTATCTCTTATTCAATTCATACAGATCGTGAGATATTAATGATTATACATATGTGCTCAACCACCCAATGTATAAATCACATATTTTGAATTCTTTGTGAGATACCTTTGATATACATCCAAAATATTACATGGATTTAAATATTTTATAAAAATACTTCATTTTGATCACGAAAACACTTTTTTGATGTGAATCACACATACACTTTTTCTACATAGAAACGTAATTTCCTATGGTTTTCAATAGATTAATATTTTATGAAAAACAATTTTATTTCTTGTGGACAATTAATTTGATATTTATAGAACAAATTCCACCACCATAACTCCTCAAATCATAGACAACCTTTTATTCTGCCTTCTCAGCAGTCATAATCACATATTTCACATGATCGGCTCAAGTGATGACCTACTGCATGACACAAGAACATTGAATGATTACCTGTCGCAAGTCGAAGTGGTTCACACGATCATCATCATTCTGATGGGGTGTGATGCATGATCATATAGTGATATCAAATTATAATCATGTGATTAGTGAAATTTTCTTCCACTATTTCACAAGATCCCATTTTGAGATGCATTGACAATATTTCACTACAGATGCTTCCATCACAAGATCCTACGATAATAATGTGTCCAAAATCATTTTCATTTTGATATTCCCATGAAATAACCTTGATATCAAATGATAATAATTTGGTTGCATGATTTTGAAGGATCAGGAGATACATTCTTCCCCTACATCTTCCTTATCATTATGCTATTCACATAATATCTCCATAAGATCATCTAGAATTCATGAAGTGTCTTCATGTTTGGCCCATGATATCTCCATAAGATCCTATAAAAATCATGTGAATCCTTTAGGTGATTCACATGATCTCCTCATCAGATCCTCTCACAATCATGAGACGTCTTCAAGTGCTTCGTATGATCTCAATGTGATATCCTATAAAAATAATATGTAATTTATGTTAACTCTATCTAAATCATTATACATTCTATTATCTCACCATAATATATTCTTCATTTCATGTGGTGCTTCCTGAGACCGGGTCATAAATTCATTCTTCATGATATCATACATTCATGCTCCTTGAGATGATTCATTTTTACTCCATGATATCAAAATCTCGTGCTTCATGAGATCATACTTCTCATTCCATATGAGGTCAGAATTATTAAACTATGTGATACTAGATAGGTTTTTCCCCACAGTATCATAAATTCATGATGTGTGATCAAACATCCATGCTCAGTGAGATCATACATTTCATGATATGTGATATAAAACATTTTCAGTATGTGAGATGATACATCTCGTGATCCCTGAGATCAAACATCTAAACCATTACAAGATCAATCATCTCACACTATGTGAGATCATACATCTCATGCTCCGTAAAATCGTACATATCACACCCTGTGTGATCAATTAATATTTTCATGATCACTTTTCATTCCTCATTTGATAACCTTCCTTCATCAACAACCTAAAACCTTATTAACACATACAATCAAACCAAAAGTATACCCATAAGGATTTTTCCATATAGAACCATTTTAATATTATTTATTCCTTTTATTTTATTTATTACCATTATATATTTATATAAATTTTTAATTAAGTTCACATCAGATGTTTTGACGATATTTGGTTCATATGTACAAAATGAATTTTATGGGTTGACAATGGTAAAAGAATTCACCATTCAATCACCAATAAAAAAATAATTAAATAACTACTGTTTTTATAAATCATTTATATAGTTAAAACCAACCATAATTTATTTTTATGAAAAATGAACTATGTTATAAGCATTAAGACGGTCGACCATATGTACACATGAGTAACTTTTTCTTTTTTTTCAGTGATCATGTTGGAAATAAGGTAACTTTAATATTATCATTAGATAATAATAATTATATAATAAATATAATAATATTTTTTATATACTCTTATATATACCATCCTTGTGAAGTGGTAATGATAAAAATTACGTCGCTCAATGGAAGTGGTATGCCAGACGTACGCACGAATGAAATTATCATTTTTTTATGAATAGATAATAAAGAAAATATATGATATATTAATTTTCTAGTATGCTAAATATTTCATGAATATATATATATATATAAATATTAAATATATCTTCATAAAAATTTTCTTGAGGTGATGATGTAAAACAAATTACACTGGTTCATGGGGAGATAGTTCACATACAAATGAATATTGTTTTCATTTATCATTTGGTGGAAGGGTAGATTGGTCAGGGATATACCATTAAAATACCAAAATCTCAGTATATGGGACATATTAATTATATTATTTTATAAATTTTAAATAATATAAGTATGAGGTGGAAGAATACATAAAATGAAAAGGCATTGTTAGGAATTATAACTCTTCTTCAGACATAGTCTTTGGATTTGCACCAAAATCCTTCTTAGGAGGGATTTATAATTAAAATAATGGCTAAAAGTCATGGTAAGGGAAGAATGTATTTGGGTTGGTATTTTCTTATTAAAATCGTTTTATATTTCAATAAAAGGTGAGATAAAATTTTCTTTTTATAAGTGATAAGGAGTGGATTTTTTCAAATAAGCAAAACTATTTAATAATGGAAAGTCACTATAAATATAAGAACCTAAAAAATTAATAAATACTCTATTTTAAGGAATATATGGCTGATAAAAACATATAAAATTTTAAATCAAAAGTTTTTTGAAAAATTATTCCTATTACCTATAAGGTTACTCACTTTTACCATTCTAGTTTTCACCACTATAACTAGTTTTTACCTAGGTAATTTAATTTTTAAGACAAAATATAAAATTATAATTACTAGATAATTTATAGCCAATTATTATAAATAAAAAATTAAATTTACCAAATAAAAAAAATTAGGAAATTAAATTTAATACGTGTACATTTAACGCTCAAAATTGTTTTTAACCATAACTACAGTAAGTAAATTTTTGTAATAATTATGACAAAAAATTAAATTGACTATAATAATTAATATTGATTATGATGAATAAAAATAAGTAATATAAATTATCAAATTAAAATAGTATAAGTGGTTGAATTTAATTTCAAAATAATCCCGCAAGACATATTAAAAAATGGGTTTTCATGAAATTCATATTTCAAGCATAAGATGGTCATACAGTAATAGTGTGACTAGTAATTATCACAATATGAATATAAATTAACATAAATATAAATATATATAATCTATAAATTTAACTAATATATTTCATTATTATGGGTTATTTTAATTACCTAAACAAATATAATCATTATTCACCTAACAAAAGTTTACACAAAACTAGGTTCTTTTGTATAAAAATAAATTTATACAAAAAAAAATGAAAATCACTGATTCAAAATAGAATCAATAAGATTATTCAAAATAAATTTTTTCATATTAATTTTAATATAAAATTAAAAATATATTTTTTTGTTTAGATTAATTAATGTAATTTAAAAATATGAAACTATATGAAAAATCTATAATTTTTACTATTCAATGACAACTCATTCAATTTATGAAAAAAAAATTCACCCTAAGAAAAATTTGATATATTTTTTCTATAAATATATTGATTTTATAAAATAAATTTTTTAAAGGTTCAAAAAATAATTTTTAATATTATCTCTATAAAATGATTAGAAATCATTTTTGAAGAAAAAATATTATTTATGAAAAAAATGTCTTCAATAAAAAATGGCTGATTATTTACTTGAAATTTATCAACACAATTATATGGATTAATAAATTTATATATATTTCAAAAATTATTTAATATTATTCATAATTTCAAATTTAATGTCTATGTTAGGACAATTGTATTAATATAATAATGTGTCATGGTTCATTTAGGCTCGACATTGCGTGTTGTCTATGTTATCAAACAAATATTTATTTTATTAAAATCATATGGTGTTACAGATTGCCCATTTAATAAATATTATCCTTGAAATTTGATCTTCATCTTAAAAAACAATATTGTTTCATTTGAAAATATCTTTTTTTAAACCCCACAAGTTGCATTGGGTTAATAAAACATCCCCTTGTTATGTGATAAAGGGGAGTACAAAGGTCATCCAGAATGACACATAAAATTGTCTCCAAGTATGAAAATATTACCAGGATGTGAAAATATTGACATTAATGAAAATATTAATTCCCAAATAATAATGTATAGTGACAAAGATCATTGACAACAAGAAAGTGAATTATCATGTGAAGGTAAACAACCACAAAACCATAATTCAATGATTGGTGAAAAGAAAATAAATTCCTAAGAAATGATTGTAATAGGATAAAATTTTTTTTTTAGGATAATATTCTAGAGTTTAGGAACCCCATTACCATCTAGTCTAATAACATAAGGAAATAGACTTACATTCTATATTTCTATATCATTAAAACAATTTCACCTTTTTTTTGTGCTTCAATCAATTTCCACTTAATTTCTATCACTAAGGAATGGATGTCAAAGATGATTATTTTTTCATAAAGAATTAAGATTAACATTTAATTCATCATAACATCTCTAAATGAGTGAAAAATCATTTCATATGTCTCAAAATATTTACAAATACAAAAATGGTTATCCCGTGGTATGATAATTGACAAAATTTATAAACCATTATACGATGAAATAAAACATTAATTTCTAAATCCTCGATAATAAAACCCAAATTTTAACATAGATAATTTGATATATATTTAACCATGAATTTATTCAAAATATTCTTGATTATGGATGAAACCAAAATATTTGAATGATTTCATCACATATTTATCCAATATAAATCAAACATATATTTCCAAATAAATCCAATCATGCTTAATGCCTCGTAAATAAATGTATAATACTTAATAATATATGATAATAATCATTATCAATAACTTGAATGGCCATAAATCCACTGTAAATTTTTATATGGTTCCAAAAATGAAAAGACTGGTTATATGTTTCATTATTCTTATACCTAAAACACAATTTATGAAAATATTTTTTACTATTTAATTTACAAATATGATTATATGAATACAATCACCTAAAATTTTGGTATGACCTAAGTTCTTACATTGTCTTATAGTTAGGATTTATATAAGGAAATTTACCCAGATAATGCCCATGTTTGTCACATTTAATACAATGAACTATTAATGGACCTCTAGAATGAAATTGTTTTCCCTATTGAACACCTCATTTTTTCCTCTTGAAATAATTTATCTATTACCTCATTTATCAAACATAATATTTTTTCATATTACATTGATACATTATTTTTGGTTTATCTTCCCACATTTCGATTATGATGAAAATTGATCATTCTTTCCTCTATGATATTATCCACCCAATCTCTTAGCAGACTCCATCATTATCTTCTAATATGAGTATGAGAGTTAGTTAAAGTATATTTTATTAATCATATATAAGAATATCCAATTTTTAAAAACATAATATATTTTACTTAATTCATCATACCATTTGGATATTCAGAATCACTATATTATATATCACATTCAGCATTAGTATCACTCCTCCTGGTTTGATCCATCGACTAAAACCAAAAATCATTCTGTGAGAAACCAAAATAAAAATCATGAAAAATCATTTCTATGATATTAAGATCATGAAAACTTATTTTAAATATATAAAATAGTAGTTTTATCCTATGTTATCCATGATTATCTTCTATTCGAATCCTTCATTATGAATTGCATATAGTTTATGAATTTCCAAATTATATCCCCTAAGAGTATCATCCCATGTATGAATGAATTCCTATTCTAATACACCAGGTGTCAATTTATTCATTGACCAATGTTACTTTATTTGATTTATTACCCCTACATATAATTTTGTCAAAGATGAATCCACTTGTAATATCTAAAAAGTGAATTGATTTCTTGGAAACCACTAACTCTATCCTTCACCAAAATTCAAGTATATTTTCATATACTCAAACTTATCTGAGGTGTTCTCAGTAATGTAAATTAAGGTTAATCCCCAAAAATAACAGGACCATTATCTAATACCAACTATATAGACCTACTACATTTACATAAATTATTAAAATATTTTTACCACAACCATCCACTAATTATGACCCAAATATCATTAGTAATGGTCTTTTCATAATAATACGTACAAAAAACATAAAAAAAGGACATATAAAATCATTATTTTTGTTCTACTTAGTGATATCCTAAAACACATTGATCCCATAAAACAGCATAGGATAACCGATGGAATGCATAAAAAGGTTGATCTATAAATCCCAATAATGGATTAAATATTCTAACCCGACATAATAATATATCATCAAATATATGGATACTGAATAATTGCATGGCAGAATAACATAATGGACTTGGTATCATAAGATCATTGAGTCATAGGAAAGTGTAAGAAACATATAACATTACATAATGATAATTCAATACTATCATCCTATACAATATCACATAGTGGAAAAGGATCCATAATGGATTATGTTTACCCACTAATCCCAAACATAAACTCTAATGTGACAAAAAATATACCTAATGGATTGGAATGATAATTTGGTGCACACATCATTAAATATTCATGATTATGTGCTCCAAAAACAATTCGATCATAAGGACTAATCATAATAATTATAATTATAATGAAATGGGTTGCAAAATATTTCTGCATTACACAATCAAAGGAAATTTCCTGAGGAATACATTGGACAAATAATATTATGTGTTTGATTACCTTGACTAAAGATAGTTGAATAAGATATTTATATATTTAAGAGAGACATATAAAAAATTTATAATTAATCCAAAACCTTAAAGGTCATCATAATTGATTAAAAATTATTTAAAACATCAAAAGGAATATTTATTGATGAAAATACCCTTTTTCCCTTGGAAATTGCTTCATTTAAATATAAAAATTTCCTAGGTATTTGAAAAAAATAGATTACAATTATGGAGTATTTTAATTTAATATAGAAGACATTTTGATTTAATAACATTATAATATTCCATTTTAGTATTATAAGTTAGAATAAATCATTCATTTGAAACTTCTAAAACAATGTTAAAAAAATACATTGTTTTGAAAAATATAAGAAGATTAATTTTAATCTATATTGTAAAAAAAATATAACATGGGTTAAAATTAATTTATATGTCATTAAATAATAGTAAAACAATCATTAAAAAAAATTTAATAAAAAATTATACATGGAAGATAAATATTTCATATCTATAAGAGGATACACTATCAGTATTACTTATAATAAACTTTATTGATTTTTATTTAGTAAATTAGAGAGATAATGGGTACCAAAAATAGAAACACATTAATTACCATAGGATAATGAAATATATATTATTCTATAAAATAATTTTTTTTATTTCCCCTATTATAACCTTGTATGTAAACAATCAGGAAAAGAAAGGATCTTGTTACATAAAACCTCTTCCACTTTGGTATCATTCGAATCAAATAACCATGGATGAATTAAAATTAATTTTTAAAAAAAATACCATAAATTATGAATGATTCATGAGATAATATTTAAAATGGGTAAAATATACACCATATATAAAAAATATGAACAATACATGAATGTATTCCTCAATGGTTGGAATTGAGATAAAATCCCTTGGGATGATCATAATGATAATGTGAGAATTAATCAATGAAGTGATTATATATATAAAATTTAAACTCATAAAAAGAAAAATGGAAACAAAAAAATATTATTAATTCATCACAAAAATAATCATGGCATAAAATAGAAAACGAAGTAGAAGTATAACTCTCTGAATTGAAAATTTAGTTAACAAACCACTTACCTTAAGTTCAACACATCACATATTCACTTTATCTTCCATAATAATATCATTATGTTAATTATTTAAAAGTTTAAGAACATTTTCAATTTTATTATACCTGTTATTTTATAATGCAATTTTATTTTTATTTACATAATCAATTAATTCACATCAGACATTTTTGACGATATTTATTTCATATGTCCAAAATGACATAGATATGATGTCTTTGGTATAATAATTCATTATTACATCAACCATAGAATAAAAAATGTAATAACTATAATTTTTTGTATATAAATTATATTTTGAAAACCAACCAAGAAATATCGTTATTAAAAATTAACTACATTACAAACTGACATACGGTAGGTCATACATACGTATGAGTAATTATTCCATTTCGAAAGATCATAATAGAAAAAAGATAAGTGTTATTTTATATTTAAATAATGATAAGTGTATCATAAATATTATATTATTTATTTAAATACACTTATATATACCATCCATGTGATACGTCAATGAAATATGAATAACATCGCTTTGGGGTGGTGGTAATCATCATATACCCACAAATGATATTATAATTTTATAATAAATGAAAAGGTAAGAAAATATATGATATATTAATTTAAATAAATGATAAATATGTCAGGAATATCATTTATATATATTCATTTAATCCATCATCATAAACAACCATATGAGTCATTGACGAAAGACAGATTCAATTAGTATGTGAGGTTGTAGACTGAGATACACATGAACAATGGTTTCATTTAACATTTGGTGGAAAAGGATATGGATATAGTGTTTGAAATAAAAATAATATAATTTAATTAAAATTTAGATACTGATTCAATTATGTTATCATATTTTAATTACTTTTAATGGATGTTAAAAAATAAATAAAAACTTTTATGGTTAAGAATTATGCCTCTTCTTCAGATACCGTAACTGTGTTTGCAACTAAATCATTTCTATGAGGGTTTTATAAAGAAACTAAGGCATCATGTACATGTTATGTGATTAATGGAATATATATATTTTTTATATTCCAAAAATAATATTTTTATGTTTGAATAAAATAGAATAAGATGATCTCTTTTATAAGTGAGAAGAAGGGAAATTATTTTCAATAACCCACAATATTGTATAGAACAAAAAATTTTATTTCCAATAATGTGATGTCACATTCATGAAGAGTTCCTAAATATGATAAATTATGTTTTTTAGGGATAATATAGTCAATTCAAACATTATATATTTAAAAATAGACATGTTCTGAATGTGTTATTCCATTTACCTCTAATGTTACTTACTTTATCCATTTTAGATTTCACCATGATAACTAATTTATCCTAGGTAATTTTTCCTTTAAGCATAAAAATTGATCCTTATAAGATTATTTTCACCCAATTTTGTTTCTATTAAATATAATTTATAGATATAAAAAACTATGATTTTGGAAAAATAATTTTAACACAAGTTTATGTAACAAGCAAAACCCCATGTTAGACATAACCATGGTAATAAATTATTACTAATAATTAAGACCAAATATTATGTTTAAATTTTTAAATATTATTAATTTTTATGAATCCAAATATTTTATCCATTGTATACAATTAAATTCATCAAATTTCAGATATTTAATTGAAAAATAAACCCACAAAACATTTCAAAAAATGGGTTTTCAATAACGGTATTTTTCCGGTATATGATGATATTAAATTAACAAAATTACTATTAATAAAAATTATTTCAATTTAAATTAATTGAAATAGATATATAATCTATAAATTTAATTTTAATCTTCTTTTATAAGTTTATATTTTAATAAATTAGAAAATTTTAAACTCTTTGCACATAATTTTTTTTTCCATAAAACCACATTTTTTATCATAAAAATAAATTTATTCCAAACACATGAATAATATAGATTACAATGATAGTAATTAGATTATTATAAATAAAATGATTAATATTTTACTTTAATACCAAATTAAAAATAAAATGTTCCTTTTAAATTAGATTATTTAATTAAAGGAAATGAGAATATTTGAAAAATATATAATTTTTACCATTCACTAAAAAATAAATAATTTTAAAATGCTTAAAATTTAACTCAAATTAGATTTTGATATTATTATTTAAAAAACTATGTTATCTTTACAGAATAAAATTTATAAAATTTAAATAAATTAATTGCAATATTTTCTATCGAAAATGAAAAATGTTTTTTTAAAGAATCCATATTTTTTTAAGAATAAAATGTATTCATTAAAAATTAATTTACACTTTATTAGGAATTTATCAATGAATATATATAAATTAGGACCATTATTTATATTTAATAAAGTAATTAATTATATTCATACCTATTAATTTAATGAATAGGTTATAACTGTTATATTTAAATAGTAATATTTCAGGGTTCATTAAAGCTTAGTGTTGTGTATTCTATACACCATCGACCATGGTATTATTTTTTAAAATCATGCGGTGTTAGACCAAAACACCTTGAGATATTAAATAGGGTATAACATATTCAATAAATCATATCTTCAAGCAAACTATTTTATTGTATCATGGTATTGTGGATGAATTTTAGCATCGTTTTCAGATAGAGCATTATTTTTAAGTGTGTGTTTTTATTCAGATATTTGTGTATTCTATAGATATATGTTTTTCATCTATTTTTATATATCGTATTGTGTTATGAATTATTCTCTACATAGGTAATGTGCGTCAAGAATTGTTTTTTAGATAAATTCCTCCTTTCAAACCCAAACCAGAGAGTGTCTTACATCATTGACATCAGCACACACTAAAAGATCCATTGAAGGATTGCACAACACCAATCAACAATACTCATTCTCATTATTTTTCAAGATATAAATTTTTAAGTGAAGAAAATATAAATTAAATGTCTAAAAATATTTTAAAATTAATATAAAAACATTGCATAAATATTATTTTCAACTTTCATACATTCAAATACAATTTAAAGCACCGAACATTGAGCTAAAATCCAATAAAATCCATCTTTTTTCAAAAATTAAATTGAATTTCGTGAGAAAACACAAGTAGTCACCTAAAATATTTCTATAATGTGTTCTTAAAATAGAAACCTACAAAAGTTTATGATGAAGTTGTGGGAAAAATTTTTTCTTCTCTTTAGATAATACTATAAAACAATTTGTCGTGCTACATTAAATACACAAATAGAGGTTGTGTGAACATGGAACACAGATTTTTTCAAAACAAATTCTGAAACACTCAAACTAAATTAATTAAAAAATTATTTTTAGAATATGAAAATATAATATGGATACACTACATGATTATTGGGAATGGTTTCAAATACATTTATTATGTTGTCCAAATCAGGATATAATATGTAAAATTTTAATAAATTAATTTCATGAATATTTGATTAAAATTGATTGTAATATTATTGATGTTATTGTAAGTGTTCCCTTGTGTATAATACTAAAATAACAGTAGTGAACCTCTTAGAAAATGTTCTAAATAACCCTCAAGAGGTTGGTTTGAGGTCCAATGTACCCTCCAAGGTGTCAATGAGGTGTAAATTTCTAACATTTAGAAGCATTTGGACATGAAATTTTAAGGGGTATATACTAAACATTGATAAATTGTTCTTTGATAATGGAAATACCAACCTCCTATCACATATCATTATAGTTCTTATGCCACAAACACCCACAATTTGTTAAAACTTCCTCAATTGAGAGAACATTTTGAGAGTTGTGAAGAAGTATTCGAAGGTATCCCATATAACCAAACCATAAAAGAAGAATCATACTATTAGTCCATATTGATATGGAAATATAACAATCCCTATAAGAAATATTGAATCCAACCTATGACATCTCTATTTTTCCGTATACTATATCAATATATATCTAGTAATAATTTTGAGAGTGGGGGTTGAGATACCATTGAATTGTAAGGATCATTGAGCCTAAAATTTAGTTTGGAAATATATTAAATATATTATTTGAATGTGCACATAGTTTTCCTAAAAAATAGAAATAACTCAAAATGAGACTCGGATCAGAAATGTGAGGTCTTCGTTGAGTTCATATCATGGGCATTACCCTATACGTCTTATAAACATTGAGCACATCGAATGTTCCGGTTGAGCACAGTCATGGTAAGATTATTAAAAAATTTAAATAAGTTATTTTACATTTTAAATAAATTGTGACTTAATCAATGTATGAAAATAAGTTTCTATGTAAAAATCCTATGGTTTGTGACAGAACATTGGATTTTTGACAAAGACCATAGGGGGATCGTTCACAGATAAACAACTACCTGACCGTGGATCATCAATTGTTGTGTAATGAATCTCAAGGATCATTCCAATGATAATGAAATAGATAAGTCCTTTTCGTACTATTGATCCAAACATGGGTATGTTTTTTATTTTTATTTTTGTACTTATCCTTGTTTATTTTTCCTATGATGAATGAAAATCAATAAACTAACAAATTGATTCATGGATTGAGTGTATTATGGTTATTGGTTTTATTTATACAAGATCAGGGATTTCTGTTATTATATATTTTATATCTAATTATCCTTCATTTTATCAATTATTAATCAATGGAAACTATGAAAATTGGTTGAGTTCCATTCCTGAAATTTGTGTTTTTCAAATTTCATCACATGTTCTTTTCATGCTCATTGTGATAAATTTATTTAGCCTATAGGACGCAGAATACATGGTGATTGATTTTTCCATGAAAATTACATAGCAAAAATAATAAATATCATTGGTATATATAGAATTGATTAAAAATTATGGGACATGATGGAGATAGTTCATAATTCGTTTTTGATTCGGGGATACCCATTCTTCGCATTTTAGTCATGCATCAATTATGTTACATGATTGATGACTTATGAGCCGATCGAGGTATGGTTTCTAGTGAGCAGGTGACTAAGAGGCATGATCTGACTAGATCCACAACATGAGTGTGAGGATGGTGTTGGAACTAGATGTGACATTGGTATAAGAATACACAGAGATGTAACTGTGAGTAAATGGGAATTTTGGTTTACACTGAGTATTATCTATGATCACACACTTCGTGGAACCGTCTGTATGAAACTAGGGTTTTTTTATAAGATAAATATCAAATAGTGTTAAACCCCTCCTAGAAACATGACATGTGCTTAGGGAGAACATGGCTAGGCACCTAGCTAGGCATATGGCTAGGCACATAGCCAAGCCAGGAGTACATGGGTTGTGATGTGAATTAAGACATGGAAATGGGAACGAGTCATGATAAATGGGTAGAAGTGGTTCTAAATAGAAACATTTTATACTTCTAGTACACATAGATTACATTTCCAAATATGTATTGGATCCCTTACTCCATTCAGGTTAGACATGTTTCATTAGAGTTCATTCCCTTTATCATCTTACATAGGGATTAGTAAGGAATCACATCTTGTATATAGAATGGTGATACTGTATTCAGAATATCTATCTTTATTACAGTTTGTATAATCACTCTATGTAGCCTGGAAGTATATTCTTTGTCATTATCATTTTTCCTAGGTGGGGTTCATGGAATCATTTTGAACAACACTACTCCGACATTGATCCCATACATAATTGGTGTATCTAGATTTGATTTTTTGAATACCCCATGGACCAAGGTGTGATACCCATCTATTTATCAAACTATTTAAAAATAAAATGTGTAATTTTTAGGGAGATACCCAAAAGAACATGACATCATTAATTGAAACCATCAGTTATTTAAGACTCATGGTGTTTATGCACCCGAACTAGTGTTACCAAGAACCTTCGAGCATGAATCCTCTGATGGATTTATAGCTGTGACCATATACTAAAATAATGTGTCTGCTATGAGTATAAATAAATATTATTGTAATGTATAACGTTGACGAATACCTATGAAGATATGAATAATATTATTGATGTTATATCCTTAGTATTTTTCGGATGTCTTACGGTGTATTTTCATACTCAACCCTACATGGGATCTTCACACATGTTTCATGTCTTATGCATAAGACTGGATGATTGATGAGGTTCCTGAAGGTCCAGGAGAAGATTAAACTTATTTTTGGGAAAGATAGACTGTGGTTCATTCCAGGAGTCTCATTTGACTGGTGTACCCTCATTTTATCATGTTGAACTCATTTATAGTTATGGTGGTATTATATTTGGCAATTATTGATTTGTAATATATATTTTTACTTTGATTGTGGTATTTACATGTGTTCATGAATTTGGAATCATTTTAGTTTTACATTTCATCAATGTATGGTCTAGGAGAAGTTTCTGTGTGTGCATGTTCCATAGGGTAAGGCTTCCCTTGTGAGTGTTATGGTTTTTTTATGTTTGTCACCAACCCCTAGACTACTAGAGGTAGGCATGTGGTAGTCACACTCGACTTTTCTCTCTCTTTGATGGATTGAGTGGTTTGTGTTATGAAGTATTGGTATCATAAGAGTGAACCATATTAGTGCATGAGTCTGGAGTTTTGTCACATTTTGAGACTGGTTTGGATTTTATGGAAAATGTTTTAACTGATTTGAGTTCAGATATTAGGAAATGGACACTAGTGTCAGTATAACATTTTATGTATCCATACACTATGACATTAATCACCTTACAATCAACCCACTAGATACAATAATTCGTTATTAGAAAAATTTTGGCACATGAATATTAAAATAAGAGGTTTTAATTTCAATGTCCTTCTCGAGTCAGTTCTCCAGATATAATCATTGATTGTGGTACATCCTATCTATTTTCAGATGGCTCCAAAATGTTTTATATCTAGTATTCAACATTAGGATCATGAGTATAACCCCCTATGTGATGAGGATTTTATAGAAATAATTTTTAGAAGGTTTTACTTCCATCGGGTTCACTAATATTTTCACCCCTTTTGAATAGAATATGTTATAATAAATAATATAAAATGAGGTTTTCATGATGAGTGTGCTTCATGAGTTTCATAATAAAAGAAAACTCCTGTTTAGGGTTGTCAAAGAACCACAATCAGCTGATTACTTGCTTGAAAAAGTGACATGATTCATCAGTCATGAAAGTGAATTTGTTGGACATATGGTGGTCCTTCATGAAATCCTTCTCCATGTATTTTTAGATCAATGGTGTGGATAAATTACATAGTCAAACAATGAATTGACACATTCATGGTTAGAGTTCAAGTGACTTTTTATATAGGAGATTTGACTAACTATGTTGATGGTTGTGACCATCTAGGAGATTCTATAGCTTTAGTAAGACAATACAACTGTGGTTCAGTATTCATATAGGTTCACCACCCTCTATTGATAACCTATGGATATGGTTCATGAGAAGTTATTTTGGGATAAGGCATTTAAGAATGGTCAACATAGAGACATATGATCTAGAGTGATACCTATATTCATTACTACTTATGTTGGGATTCTTCAATATGATTTGGTTGTTGGTATTTTCATGGTGAAACAGAAGCAGATAGTTGGTGCGTGAAATTGGATCTCAGTAGTTATGACATTTGTAGCGGGATGTTGATGACAGACTTAGAGATCTAGATGTGGAATACGATTTAAGATATGATCCCATGATATAGGATCTATGGTTACAGCTCACAATATGGGACTGGTCATCTTAGAGAGTGTTAGGGATACTCTTGTGTTAGTTTGGGTAATTTTTCATGAAATTTCCCAACCCAACATATTTCAGATAGAGAGATAGTGGATTGGACACCCTGGTAATGGTAGATATAGGATTAGGATATTCTGTATGGTGGTGGATGTGGAATAGAAACCATGATATTAGATATAGGTGGAATATGTTTGGACTTCTTACCACCACCACCCCTAATTGGTATGTGTCAGGATCAAAGAGATGGGGGGAATTGGAAAGGGATGCTATACGTGGTCGAGGATTATGAACCAGAGCATCTAGGGATGATGTGAGGTATGATCTATGTTTTATATACATTATATGTAGTATTGATAGACATGGGTGTGATCCTCTCTATTTTTTCCACTAATCTGGTTCGAGACCTAGAGAATCTAATTGAGATCTTTACTCAATCATTGCTCTTGGGAACTCTTACTGGAGTTGAATCAGTGATCACACACTTCTTCTAATAGCATGACCTACCTCTTCCAAGAAATTTTTTCCTTCCAGATATCTATGCTTTATTGATGCTTCATTACGAAGTTATCATAGGTATGGATTGGTTATTTATATTTCATTCAATGACAGAATATTTCAGGAAGAGGATGGGGTGGGTCCATAGTGATGGGATGAGTAATTCTATTATGAGTTAAATGGAAACCCATTAAGAGTAGAATGGATGCATGAACATGATTTCGAAACTTATTTCAATTCAGATTACTAGAATGACCCTTCATAAAGAGGATTCTATGAGGATTCATTTTCTTATAGTAGTGGTGGAGTATGAGGACATCAATTGCGATGAAACTCTTTTATTACCTCCTTATAAAGGGATATACTTCTGCATTGATCTATAACCTGAGACGAAAATGTTTTATGAACCAGTATTTTGGTTGGAACAAGTAGAGATTCTAGAGCTAAGGTAGTTGTTGGAGGACTTGCAGAAGAATAGCATTTTTAGGCCCAATGTTTCACCCTTGGTAGACATTATGTTTTTAAAATATGGAATATAGAATCTTGAGGTTTTGTGAGGAATAATGTCACATAAACTATGTTTATAGTAGTACAATGGTTCTAAAAGAATTACCTCAAATCAGGCTATCACTTGCTATAATTATGGGATGCAGATATACTAATGATAGGTATAAAATGTTTTTATGGTCACTATGAGTATTTGTGATGTCGTTTCAAATTAGTAACACCCTAGTTGTGTTCTTGGGTCTCATGATCTAGATCATTGAGTCATAATTAATTTTTTTGGTTGTATTGTTAATCGTTAATATTCTAGTGTAATCATGGTTTGAGGTGGAGCATGCGAGGACCTTGAAAATTGACCTATATGTACATTTAATGTACCAATTTTAGGGTAATATCTTTAATTTATAGTTATTGATTCAGAGGTCTTCTTACCAGGACATTCTATCTAATCATATGGTATAGTAGTGATTCTGAAAAAGGTTAGTGTAATATTAACTTTGGAGTCACCCAAGGGCATGATGTAGGTGCAGAGCATCCTTGGATTAGAAGGATACTATTAGATATTCCTAACATAATTATCTTGGATATCATCTCCCATAAAATCGTTGACCTAAAAGGGGTATCCATTCTTGTTGATAGAAAGGTTCCACAAATCATTCCACGTGTTGAGAAGGATATTTATGACTGACCCTATAATAAGACTTCCAATGGAGGGTGTAAAGTACATAATGTTCAATGATGCATCAAGGAAATGGTATGGTTGTGTTATAATGAAAAAGTAGGTGGTAATTAACTATGTCTTAGATTATTTTATACAACATAAGAATATCTACATGGACCACAATCATGAACTAGTAGTATTAGTCTTATCAATAAAGATGTTTTGACACTACCTTACAGGTGATCGGTTTATCATCAAATCGTATCCAAATATTTTCAAGTATATATTATCTCAAAAGGATATTAACTTGATACATAAGAGATGACTATATTTCCTCAATGATTTTTAATCGAAATTTTCTATAGTATTGGGAAGGAAAATGTGGTAGAAAATTAATGCAATATGACATCATTTTCACAGCTACTGAGTGAGGTGTTAGAGAAGTTGACCTCGTTATCGTTTTCCTTCATAGATGGAGATGGTGAAGGTTACCCCCAGTCAATGGTTTTCACCCAACATCTTCTACAGTGTGTTAGGTATTCTCATCATGTAGATATCAATTGTTAGGACCTACAAACTCTAATAAGTATTGGACACACTCGGAATGGATTTTTTGAATGTTGAGATCACATCATCCTTTTCAAAGGACACATGATGGTACCCGTGAAGTTTTGGAAGGTTGTTTTGATGATTTTTCATACATTTATTTTGGTGATACATCAAGGTGCGTGGAAGATATACCAAGATCTAATATATTAGTTTTAGTGTCTAGGGATTAATATGTTAGTTGTAGAGTTTTTCCCACAATTCCTTATGTTTCAAAAAGTAAAGGATAATAACCATGTTCTAGGCAGTTTATCTCAACCCATTGAAGTGCCAGTGTGCAAAAGGGATGTCATATATAAAGAATTTTTGAAAGGCTCACCACATACTTATAGAGGTTATGATTTCATCAAGGTGATCATGGACATGGTTAACAAGTATGACCACTTTCTATCCATTCAAGAGTGTAGTTCTATAAAGAGATTTGGATGCCTCTACATCTAGGAGATAGTCTGAATCCATGTAATTACATAGATGATCATTTATAACTATGATGATCTCTTCACATTTTAGTTATGTAAGGGAATATAGGAATCAATCAGGACATTGTTAAATTTTAGAATTGATTTTTACACCCAGAATGGTTGATTGAAATACTGGACCATTTATGTCCTTGAAAACATGATGTGATATTTCATCATAGAAATTAGTTATAGATACAAGTATCACCTATAATTGGGTGAGATTTATTCAAAAAATATATACCATTCCACCATTGGTATGGTGCCATTAAAACCCATATGAAGTTGACCATATAGTCACAACTATGTTGGGGTGACCCAAGAAATTCATCACATATGGTCCCAGAGTTGTTTGGATCCAAGAAAAAAATGTCCAGATCATCTAGGAGTAGATAAGAACTACAATGCTACATGATAAGTCTTATTACAGCTAATGATGGTGGCCTTCAGACTCATAGGATAAAGTCCATTTATCCCTGAGAGTATCACCTCGACATGGGTTGGAGAGATTTTGATGCTACAGAACGTTATATGCATGTTTAATTTAACCTTCCCATATACAATATAGAGTCGGTTGGGTGGCATGCCTCTTATATCTACCCTCATAGATGGATTGCATACCTGATGTCTTCCTTGTATTGCATCTAACAAGATACGTGCATTACATATCCATGTTATCGATTGAGTCAAGTTGGATGTTTATGATGGATATACTTTTTTAGAGTACCCATGATATATTGAGAATTAATAGGAGATGATCCTCCTTAAGAGATTTATTTCTTTAGTACATATCTGGTTGAATCATGGTAATCTTCAAGAGTGTAAATTGCAGTCGGAAACCTAGATTCATGCTCAATACCCATATCTATTTTTGAATTAGTTTTTTCAGTTTGTTTCATAATTTCTTATGGTGGGGATAATTTAATCTCCTTTCTTTCCATATAATGTATTAAATTTTATATAGTAAAATTTTCAAGACCAGGTGCTCAGACAGTGAATTATTTTGAGGCCTAGTGAGCCTGAAATTTATGTTTGAAATATATTTAATATGTTTTTATAGAATTACACAGTTTTCTTGAAAATTTGAATAACACCAAAATGGGTACTTTGATAAGAAAAACAAGGTTTTCATTCACTTCATAGCATGTGTTTTACTTTTGGTGCTACAAACCCTTGGAGCACATCATACTTTCAGGTTGATCACAGTAATGGTGGGATTAATAAATAAAAAACATAATTTATTTATTTTATTAAAATAATTATCATGACATAATATTTTTCCTAAATATTCTAATATGGGAAATCAGAGTGTTATCCATGTAACCCTGGATATTTTAGAGGGGGCATTAGAGGATCCTTCTCAGACGAACAACTACAATACCGTGGAATGTAGATCATCGTGAAATGAATCTCGAAGATCTCTCCCATAACAATGATGTGGATTCATTATTCACCAATGATTGATCCCAATCAAGGTATGTTTATTTTATCTAGACTTATCAAAATTTTATTTTTAATATAAATAACAAATCAATCAATTAAAAAATTGATTCATGGATCAATCCTATTGCTGGTATGGGATATATTTATCAAGTATCATGTATTTGTTTTTTTATTTATTTTTTGAATCTTAATTCATCATTAAAATGAAATGAATCCAAGAAAACCCAAACATTGGATAAGGTCCATTACTTATTCTTTTTACTGAATTTATTCTTATGTTGTTCACAAGTCCATTATATGAAATTTGATTAGACCAAGATTTGATGAATACATGGTGCTGAACTGTTCTGTGACCGTTCCTCTTCACAAAGCATCTATATCAATTATATGGATGCAATTGAGGCTACGATTAGGGGAAAAAAGCAGATGGATGATTGATCAGTTTATATTTTGGGATACCCTTTGTTAGTATTATCATTGTACGGTGATTGATAGGATCATCAGAAGATTTCTTGGTTGATCGAGGTATGGTTTCTAGTGAACTGTTGAATTGATGATTTTCTAAACAAATAGGTTATCTCAGAGTGAGATCACCGGTGGAACTAGGGTCGATGTAAATGTAGGCATAAGAGAGGGAGGAACCAAAATTCTGTGAAAATTTGGGATTATGAAGAGTGTTATCCAAGATTACAATACATTTGAGAACCTCTTTGTGGTTCTTGGGTTTTCTGGGAGAAGATATGTATGATAGGGTGTGTGACGTGCGTCACAAGACATGTGACCCCACTTGGAAAATTGGCATGTTCTTTGGGATCAAATGGATAGGCACCCAGAGTGTACATTTCGTTGCACATAGCCAGGATAGAAGTACATGGGTAGAGTTGTGTACTTATATATGGACATGAGAATAGGCTGGGATACATGAGAAGATATAGGGTTGAAGAGACATGCCATTTACATATAGTATACATTGTTTACATTTCCAAAATGTCATGGAGACCTTTCTCTGTTTAGCATGGTATTCTTTTGTTAGGGTTCATTACCTTGATCATCTTCATAAGGGTTTAGTATGGAATAACGTCTTGGGAAAATGAGGGTGATCCACATTGAGGAACATCTATCTCTGATAGAGTTCTTGGAATCCCATCGTGAAGCCCGAATGAGATACACTATTATAATCATTTTTCCTCAGTGGGGTTCTCAGAGTCTTCATGAACAACACTACTTGAGAATAAATCCACTAATTGGAAGTCTAATATAATTATTTGTTAGTATACCCTATATAATTTGGTGTTATCCTCATCTATGTATCGATCTCTTCTAACTTCCAGCAAATACTTCTTATGGAAAGTCGCACTGAGCATGACATCACATGTGGATTTCATATGTTCAATCTGATTCATGGAGTGTGTTCTCCATGAAATGTATTGTATGAAACCTTTGAGAAATAATCCTTAGTTGGATTTATAGTTGTGACCGTACCCTAAGACTATGTGTCCACAATGGCTATGTCTGGATATTCATATTATGTATGTTTTTTATACATCTATCTTATGAGCTAAATACTATTCATGATATTTTATACTTAGTTATTTTTGGGGCTTCATGCTGGTAATTGTTATACTCACATATACATGGGTTCTAATCACATGTATCATGTATTGCGTGGATATTTGATGGGTTTCTCAGTGTCTATAAAAGGCATAGTTTTGGGATTCAAATATAGTGGTTCAATTAGGGAGTCTCATTTGATTATAGTCCCATATTTATATTTGTTTGGAATGATTAATATTTTTGGGGGGACTCTTATTCGATCCTTATAACATTATAGTATTCCTTTATGCTCTGATTGTGTGATTTGGACATGTACATGTTTTTGGTAATAATTGTATTTTACATTTCAACATTATATGGTAATGGAGATATGTGTGTGAGTACAATACATTAGGGTAAGTCCTTCCATGTATGTTTTATTCCTACTCGATTCTTCTTTCCATCCCCTGGCCTTCTAGAGGTAGTCTTGTGTAGTCACACATGGCTTATCTCCAGCTCGGTAGGAAATGGTGGGTCATTTTATAATACAACTAACCATAAAAGTCCTAGAACATCCAAGGGTAGGGTAGTTAACCTCCATCACCACCAAAAAACCCTTATCCACAATGTAGGGGATTCAAAATACTTTTTCAAAATTCCAATCCTATACTATATGACCAAATGAAACAAATGGATATAAATAACCCTCAATTCTAAAAAATATATTTGGTTTATATATAAGATTCAATAACTCAATTAGGAAAACTCAGTATGTCATTGGATGAAATCCATGTCAAGGATCAGGTAAAATATATTCTTATCCACCAGTGAACCCTACAAAAAATAAAAATTTCAATTCCATCACATTTCAATGTGAAACAAAATTTAAAATAAATATAAACCTTTCATTAGATTCATACTAACTAGATGAACCCAATATTACAACCATTCATAAGTATAGAAATGAGAAAAATCCATGTCTAGAGAGAAAGCCCAACAAAGTAATGAGAGTGACATTTGAGGAGCCTCTTATCCCAACTATTAATCTTTTATTCCCACAATGGTCCACCAAAATAAGGAAACATAATTAAATTTATGTTTATATTAAAAGATTTAATACATTCAAAAAAGTGACAGTTAATATTCCCATGATTGATGTTGTGAAAAAAATTCATGAACTACCATGTTTTAGAAAGAGATATATACTAATTGATGGAAAATTCTTGGTGATTTAAAGTGTAGATTGGAGAGGAACATCTCTACATTTATCCATCCATTAATTCCAACAAAATTTATGTATCCTATAATATTCATGATTCCATATACCATAGGGGAGTTTTTATTTTCTAATACCATGATTTTAGTCGGTTCTTCTACAAACGTAATAGATCACACCATTTTATATTGATTATTTTTTGGGGAGATTTTTCCAATTAGAATAGTAATTTAAAAATAAAACATGAAAACTACACACCCATCTGGTTCACTATATTATGTTATTATGATGGTTAAAAACATAGTCATTCAATATTATTTTAATGTTATAAAAATAAAGATGATAAGATGAATTGATAAGCCCCAACTAAATTTGGGATTCCTTTATTGAAAACATCCTAAATGATAATTAATGTTCACAATGGTATATTATCTATGTGTTTTCATTGGGTGATTGTCTACTTTATCCCCGTTGATGCCATGAAGAACCCATTAAATGTGGATTCCTCTCTCTCTCAATTAATTTAATTTATTCACAAACATTCCTGAAAAAAAATATTATTTTCCTATAAAATCATTTTGTAGTTTTAATAATTGGTTGAAATTCTAGGTAATGATTTATATTTTTTTTGTTATAATAGTTTTAAGAAAATTCATTCACGTACATTAATTGATGATTTTTTCCATTAGTACACAAGAAACATTAATGAATCTATTCATGATGTTAAATATTACTACTAATATAGGGATGTTCCTATTGAGAAATTATATGAGATCATATAACTCTCAATTTATCATTACCTACCATAAATCCATAATCCCCTTGAATTATAACATAGAATAATAGCTGAAAACATAAAAAAAATTATATAATGATAATGGAAACAATCTTCCTGACATAATTTCTAGTTCACACCATATAGAGAATGAACTGTAATTGGAAAACCTTTTAATGGATGAAAACATGTATAAGAATTAAAATATATACATATTATTGGTATTATCCCAAAAAATTTCATTAGTATTATATTATTAAATGATGAGGATGATTCAGTGATGAATAAATAACATCAACTGAAACCAAACCCCATAGATGTTGTAAAAACTGATGTCACCAAAATATTGGTGGCTGAAATCACTTTCCCTATCTCAAAAAATAAATAATTGATTATAGTGTAGGATGTTCCTAATAACAAAGGTCTTATGATAAATTAAAATTAAAATAATAAATTTGTACCTATTCATATTCAAAATAGGTGGTATGCCAACACAGACCATCAACAACTAATCAAATGAACGATAAAGGACCATTTACTGTTATTGTTATTTAACCAAATGCTAGAGAGGTTATCATTGAAGTAATATTAATATTTATGATATGGGTACTCTGAATACTTTCATATCCATATTTCCCTTTATGATCAGTAAAATAGAACCATCACCAACAATATTATAAAATTTTCTTATAGGAGGATTCGTTTTGTTTTGTGAAGTTATCTGGTTACATTCCAGCACATCATGGTTAGTATTTTTTATATTATCTGTATATATTATCGTGGAGGTTTTCATAAATTATTTCATTATCTATGGTTACTATTTTGATGAGTTTTTACTAGTCTTGGTTCTTTCCTTGATTGTTGTATCCAAAATAATATAGTATTAAATTATGATAAAGACAATTTAATAGTGAAACAAGAGGTAGTAATTGGACATGTCATTTCTAGGGGTAGTATAAAATTTTATGTTGTTTTTTTCCTTCCATTACATAAAAATCTATGGGATATTTTGTAATATGATATATTATCATAAATTTATTCTACACTTTATGAAAATTTCAATCCCCCTATCTTGTTTACTTCAAAAATATATAGAATTAATGTTTGATAAAAACTATGGTGGTGATTTTAAAAAATTAAAATGGAGTCTCACATCACCAAAATTAATTCAACCATGTCAACATGGATTACCATTTTATCTAAACTATGATTCATTTAACTATTTAGTTGGGGAAGTGTTATCCCAAAAATTCGATCAATCTCCAAATTTAATTTTATATCCCTAATAAAGTATATAACCAATATAATAAAACTATTCCAAAACTGAAAAATACATCCCCTAACATTTTTTTCCTTTTATAAATTCATGTTATTCCTTTTATGGTCAAATAATTTTTTTTCTGAACATTAATTCCTCTAGCATCTCTTTACAAGAACTATAATTCAAAATACACCTCATTCATTATATGATCATCCTTTATGAATTATATTATGAAATTAAGGATTAAAAGGGAGTAGAAAATGTGTTAGATAGTCATAATAATACGATCCTTCCATATCTATACACTGAATCATCCCCCTATATTCCCATAAATGACAAGTTTCCAAATTATAAATTTTATTTAGTGAAATATGTTATTCACTAATATGATGATATTGTAAATTATTGGTTAGTATATTTCATTCTAGTGGATTTCATTAAAAAAATATGAGAATCTTAAACATGATTATCCATGGTAAATTTTAGATGACCCATACCTTTGGAAAAAATATATTTATCATGTCATGTTGTGTTGTGTTATTGAGAGTGAGTTTCATTCTATCCTTATCTTCAGTAACACTCTTACATGTGGGGAAAAATATTGTCTCCAAAGAACTTCTCAGAGGGTCCTCAATTCATGTTTATTTAGGAAAACAACATTATTATACCATTTATTATTGTATATCTATCCCAATTGTCAATGTTTGGGATATTTATCCATAAGAAATGAAATTATTAAATTTTCCTTTCTTTTCCATGACATTTTTTTATGTTGTGGGTTGTGAATTTGTAATTTTGTTTCCCAATTAATTTGAATTATTATTCATTCTTCTGGGATTTTGTTATGAATTTAAATAGTTAGAAGAAATATCCAAATGGACCGATGAATCAAAAATTTTTATGGAATTTTTTAGAAACCAAATATTTTATAGTGTTGCATTTCCTACCCTAATCAACAATTACCAGGGTACTCACTTCTACTACTACAGATCAACATTGGATGTGGCCCAAACCTATATTGTGATGTTTTTTGTTTAGTACACAATTCAAAATGGATATTCATTTTAACAGTAAGAGAAAGACAATTATAAACAATGCAATCACTTATACATTAGTATAGGTATGATAACATGTTTATATGGATTATAAACAACAACAAAAATGGGAATTATGATGGTTCTAATAGAGAAGTAAAAAAATATTGAATAAATTATCCAACCTAATAGAAATCATTGCAGTCTTTGAATCGATCCTGCATTTTTGGATGTCCGTACTATAACCGCATGAGATTTTAAGATTTATTTCTCTATAATATTTTTAAATTGGTAAATATATTTATTTATAAAAAATAGTAAACATATATCAATAATCTTTATACCTAATAATATTAATAAAATAATATATTATTTAAATGTAATGTAATTATCAAAACTCATTTCTAATTCACTTAGAAAGTGCATTAGATACCAAAGATTTGTTTTAATTTGTTTCATGTATGTTTTATTTAAGTTATATTTTAATTAATTTAAATGTTAATTAAAAATATTATAATTATATAAAAAATATTTTAATCATTTATAAAATTAATTCATTGGTTATTTATTGGATAGAAATTGAAATGAAATCATTCGAATGTAAAATGAAATTTTATTTGAGAAAAATGGTATTTATGTTTGCAATGTAATTTGATGTTAATAAATTTAATTAATTATTTTTTAGGGATTATTTTAATTTAATTTCAATATTATTTATTAATTAATAAATTTTAACATTTAAGTAATTGTTTTTATTTTTCATGGAATAATAATAAATCATGTTATATAGTAAAAATATATTTTCCTAAAAATAATTTTCATATTGTTTTGTGTGCTTATTTTAAAATGGATTTATATCACAAATTTGAATTGAATTTGATAAAATTTATTTAATATTTTTAATATGAATTTAAAAATAGGGTAATGAGGAAACATTAAATTTTATTCATAAGTAATATTAAAAGAGTAAAAATTTATTTTCATAGATATAGTTAAAATGTATTTACCCAGGGGGTCAAACTAAGTATTAATATCATAAATAATAATTAAAATTGATTAAATATTATTTTTTTCAGATATTTAGATGTTATATTATACATAATTTTTAATATAGTCCACTTACATCCACATTCACATGAAAGTGACCATATCTTATTTATATATTATATGTAATTTCCTTGGCGTCTCTCCACTAACATATAATATAAAACCTATTCTCATCCATGAATAAAAAATTTATAGCCGTCTATATTTGATAATATTAACCCAAAAACCTTCCTATATTTCTTAAATTAATTATTGATATATTTTATCACCCTATGTAAATACTAATTATGATTCATTTGTAATCCAAAAGGAGGTCTCTCAATGAAGATGTAATCAACTTACGTGACTCTTTTAGTGTTTATTTCTTCCTCAACATCCAATAAATATATTGTATATATCATATCATAATAAATATATTATCATAAATATAATTAGTCATTATAATGATTATGGGGTAACCATTTTACTCCTCATTTCCATAAAAGAGTAAATTAAAGTATCACTGATGCGTATATGTAACTACTATCTCCACTTAGTGATATGATTCAATTTCCAACACCATATTGAATGGTTTATTATTATAATGGATTTAATTTTTATATATTATATTTATTAAATATTTATTATTATATAATTATAATATTTTTTTACCTCATTACCTTACCATATTTTGGAATATGATAATATTTCTCGTACGTACATGTAGATTACCACCACCCCAAAGCGATGCGATTAGATTTTCAATTATGCTTTACATGGTAGATAATAATTATAGATTTAATGAATATATTTAATATTTATTAGAAAAATTAATTTTTATAGGTTATTCATTATTTACATTGTTTTTTTTCATCCATCTAGAATTTCAAACATCACTAATGCGTACATAAGGACTATCATCTCAATGAGGTGATGCAATTAATTTTTCATTACCGATATATATGAATGGTCTTAAAAGTGTATCTAATGGTTTAATACTATCCAAATTACATGATAAATATTATTAATAGGATTTAACCTTTATCAATGTTCAGGTAACAGAACTTGCAAACATAAACACACATAACAAACAATGTAGTTTACACCCCAAATGATGGTGATAGTGAATCATATTAATGAAAGGGTGTTATGATTTTAAAATAAACTGTTTTTTGTATTATAATTATTAATATAGTTCTAGAATAAATTAATAATAAATTTTAATAAAATTCTTGAGTTATTATTTCATACTAAGAGATATGAGATGTGGGGTAAGGGATTGTGTTACAATCACATTTTTTTAGGATAATCAATGAAAAATTTCTATTGGGGGAAATTATATTGATCTTATAATTTATAATATATATTTTATAAACAATAATTATTCCTTTAGTATTCATGTAATAGTACTATTGTCTTCTCTTTTCTCTTTATAATTATTGATAAAATTATTGATAAAATTATTTTATTGAAAACTGACGTTATTTCTTATTTGGTCTAGGATGATTTTTTTCAAGTCCAAATTATTTATAATGATTTTAGGTATTTTATTTGATATGATCCAATGATTTCATTAAGAAATTATCAAGAATAGTTAATTTTATTTTCAACATTTTATAATGTAATTTTAAAATGTTTTCCCAGGTAGTTATTTATGACTTTTGACAACAAAATTGTAACTGGAATCATTGTCTCAATGATTTCCAAACAATTGTATTTTAATTCCATTATGACTATTAATTTATTCTAATATTCCATTATAAATTTACATCATTATTTTTTAAAAATTCACAATATTCTATAATTTTTTATTTTTTAAATACACCAAAATAAAATGATATTTTCCATATTTTTAATGAAATTTTTAAATGCACTTATAGATGTATTTTCAATCCATGACAATATCATTTAATGTATTTAATCTTTACCGGGGATATGATCTTATGATAACATATAATGTATTTTTCTATATGTACTATGATAATAATTCATTAAGGATTATTTTTTAGAAAAAATCGCTTTTCTAGGGTTAAATTATATTATGATGAAATATTTATGACTCTTGTTTCCTTTCCGTTGGTTAAGAAATGAAAAAATTGTGGAATATTGATATAGCCCATTTATTTTACATAGGTAGTTATATGATGAAATTATTGAATGTTTATGAAATTTTTTCCATTTCAATAGATTATAATATTAATAATTGTTGAATTTTTTATGGTATTATGACACACATATGTATGGTAATTATTATATAATCTATGGGATTGGAATTATATAACCATAAAGATTATTAAGTAAAGAATGATATATCATTAGATAATATTGACTATAATGGGGGAGATCCCAGATGAATAAGGGAATCTATCTACTCTGATATTAGTGGTAGTGTATATTGACCAATGAAATGACTGAATGAGAGTAAACCCAATTTAGTGTGATATTAATTGAAGTGATCCTTGACAAAGGAAATGATTTTCTATACTAATGTGTACCCCAAAAACATAATTTTAATTCTTTTAATATGTCCTCATGGATCATGATTGATTATTTATAATTTTCCTCCATTATGACTTGATTATTTTGTTATGAAAAAACCATATTCAGTGAATCATGATTAAATACATTTTACTAATTATGTACCTCTTTATTATATTATGATCATGTTCTCATATAGTTATTATGATGTTCCATTATGGTCATTGATTGATATCTCTTATGATTATCCATAATAATAATACGGTCACACCCTTTCTTATGTTTACATTTTACATTGGTTATGATGGAAGGTATTAAATAATAAATTTCAAAGAATGGTACAATTAAATTGGAACTGTTGGGATGATTTTAACATATTTTATGAAATAAGTTGATTATGCATCTAGTCCCAAAATCCACTAAAACATTATAATCCTTGGGAATGTATTATTAAGAAATGAATTGAATATACTTTTAAAATTGAGAATTATTTGTGTTTTTTATTCAAGGTTATCCTCAGTTAGTATCATATATGGGTTCAGATATTTTTAGAGATTAAAAATAGATAGCTTTAGTGAAATACAAAGGATAAGTCACAGTATAGGTTAAAGCACATATGGTTTGGTAAAGTTGATATTAAGTGGTTTTTGATGAAAATGCATTCTTGTATACATACTATATGATAGATGAGGCTGTGAAATATTTAATCCTTGGGGTAAATACTATAAAATTAGTGGATTGGGTATTAACAAGATCATCATTAGTGCATGATGAGTGAGCCTGAGACTGCACACCTAGATGGAAGATGGTGTGTGATATTATTTGGTTATTTCAGTTTTTCATTATATTACATAATTAAGTACTGGAATATATAATGATCGTTGATGACCTAGTTTAATCCTAGGGTATCATATATTGAAAATATTATGTCATGATTTAAAATTCATATGAATTATTTTTCATGTGTATATGATTACTCAGTATGATTATTGTTGCTCAAAATATGGTTTTTGGTTTTAATCAATAACTGGAACTAGTATAAATTTTGTTAATGTTTAATTTTATGGGTAATGGAATGATTATCCGCATAAGTAACCAAATGAAATGGGAGATAAAATGTTAAGGCATGTGATTATACCTAATCATTAATTTCTTTATAATATTAATAACCTAATGTTGGGTGAGTTTATTAACATTCCTAATAAGATTAAAATTGAGTTTCATGATAGTAAGTTGATAATGATCATGGGAAAAATAATATCCATCTTCTTACATGATGATAATATAAGAAAAGACAACTAGGGAAACAACTCAATGAAATGGGAAGATGTTTTATGTGTGGAAAATAAGGGTATAATTCAATTAATTACTAAGGAAAAATTTTGAGTTTGAAATAAGGAAATAAAGTAAATCCTAAGGTACCATTTATAGTTCAATGTATTATGTTTATGGAACATGGTTATTATTTGAGTGAGTTCCCTAATCCATTGTATTACACCAAGACAATGATGGGACAATAATAAGTAAATAATTGAAGTAGATCATAGTGGTTAATGTACATTTATCTTCCACTATAGAGTTCAATATGTCATGTTAAATTTTTCTTGAATTTGCACTGTAAAAATATTACTATTCATACATTAGTGGAATTTGATGTGATTGTGAGAATTGATTAGATCTATCTACATTGAATCTATATAAATATCTAGAATAATGAAATCAAATTTGATATTCTAAATCAACCAATGATCATCTGTTAGTGTGAGTATGAATATGAACATCAAATGGAAGTTAACTCCCTTGTATAGTTATTACTACCTATTATTGATGGATAGTGACTCAAATGGCCCAAAGGACTTCATTTTTATTAATTTTTGATAACCCCTCTTCAAGTGATGAGGGGGTTCCCTTACAAGGAACGTGGTCTTAGAGATTACATGGCCCATAGTATTAAGAGATTACATGACTTGATGGTCTTAGGGAAATCATCCAGACTATAACTACATGGAACTACCCCTCCCCAGAATCTATGTCATGGTGGTTGCTCTCCACCTTTTCATAGATATATGACTATGATTTCCATGAAATCACAGGCTTGTCCTGATTTCATATTCATACCCTCTCATTCTTCCAAATCCATTTGGTTCTGCTCTGATGCGTGCACATGATCGGAATCCTCCTATAGGGATGATTTTTTGTAGAGGTTGATTGGTGTAACTGCAATGATCATGTGTTCCCAAGGCCATGAGTTGGACCTAAGGCCTTAAAGGTGTCCCAAATGCCTTAATGGCTCATATTTATAATAGATAATTTTATCCAATGTTTAGGAATAAACATAGAATAAAAAATATTTTACTTCATTAGGATTATAATGATGTATTTCTTGAATACATACCTAGTTTTCCTCTGAATATAAAATTTTGGTTTTCAAGTGAACTCTTACATGGTGAAACAATTAATTCAAATAATAACTATAGAATAAAACCTGTTGAGTTAATGGTATTGAAGAATAAACCCTTGTAGAATCTTGATAATGGATTCCTATTCACTAGTGAATCACTATTGGTTGCACATATTTTTTTAATAAAAATGATTTTCAAATGATTATTTTTATTAATTATTGATAATATAACCGTATCATTATAAATAAAAATTATCCATTTCCCAATATTTTTGAACTGATTAATCGACTATGTAAAGATAAATGCTTTTACAAGATTGAAAATAATTTCAGATATCATAAATTGAGGTTAAAAACAAAGGATATAACAAATATATCCTTCTATATAAGGTATCATAATTATGAAATTGTTGTTTTTTCAATGGACTTATAAATTACCCTACTATCTTTTCGGATTTAATGAATAGTATTTAGACATTACCATGACCAGTTTTCGGTAGTCTTAATATATGATATTCTTATATATTCCAAGAGAAAGGAATCACATTAAGATCATTTAATGACTGTATTGATTAACTTTAGGATGAATAATATGGATTCCAAATTCAACAAGTGTCAATTATGGCCATAGAATCTTTCATTATTGTGTCAGACAATCTCAATCATGGGTATATCATTGATTCCCTCAAATATATAAGTTATTGAAGAATATCTTGAAATAACCATGATTATTGAGATCCAAATTTTTCATTATTTTTATCGATACTGCCAATGATTTGTGATATATTTCTCGTTGATGTTTAAACTAATAAAAAATTTATCTTATAATGGAGTAAAATTCATTCGGTCTAATGAATGTGATGAATTGTTAAACAAGAAAAATAGACGATTCATTATTGAATATGCACTTATATTACCAAATAGTGGTGTAGGGTTTACAATTTATAATGATTCATTGATGACGGGGATATTTTTTGTTCTAATATAGAATGATATAAAGATAAATTAAGCTGCATGAAAATATTACTATTCATGATAAGAATTACCCGACTCATTACTTAGAGATATCTATTGTAATTTAAAATTTTAATATATAGTATATTTATCTATAATGATAAAGTAATGATATATATACTGATCATCAAATCATAAAAATAAATATTCACCTAGAACGAGTTTAATTTTCACTAAAAGTTGATTGCTTAAGTTGACTAAAATTTCTGACTGCTCAAAAGGATGAACAAGGTGAATGATTCTTTAAGTAAAAATGATAATTATATCATACCTATGATGAAGATAAAAAATGATCCAATATTTTTATATTTTTATTAGATAGACCATGAAGTTTTGTTTAAAGTAAGAAATATTATCATTCTCAAACGTGTTTCTGAACATATATCAATGTGAAGATTATAGAAATGTTAAATGAAGATGTAGAGATGAAAAATAAGCAGAGAAAGTTTTCTGATTTCAACCTTAATTTGAAATAGTGACATGTCTTGGGAACTATGTATTTATCCCTCAAATACCATATTTTAAGAATGGTATATTGGATGAAGATCATACTTCCTGATTCTCAATTCATCACGAAAATATGAATATGTATTAAGATAGAAAACACACTTTATTGTTGGAAAATATGAAATAAAAAATTTTAGTGTATATATAGTTATTATATGTATGAAAAAAAAATTAGAGATAAATTTCTATGGGGCTGTTACAACCATTACCTACACCATAATGGAAATGGGATAAATCGCAATAGATTTCATCATTGTACTCCTTAAAGTATCTAAAAGAATAATTATATTTGCGTTATAGTTGATATTTATATGATGTAAAAACATTTCATTGAAAAAATAGAATAATTATACCTTGATTATATTTTCTCTATAAAAATTAATTGTGTTTTATGGATTCAGAGAGTACCACATTATATTTTCACTTATAATGTTTTTAGGCTTTATTATCTGTTTTAGAGAAGTCTTTGGTAGTATTTAAATTTTGAGTCTTTCATTAGAACTATATATAATACTCTGATAGATGGTCATTATGATAAGAAAATTTAAAGCCTAGAAAATATGTTAATGATATTTTATATGGATTTTAAATTTGTATTGGATCAACCCCATTACATTGTTACGTTTTCTAAGAATAATAACTTTCACTCAAGAAATAGAATAGCAACTTATAAACCCATATACTGTAAAAATCTCAAAACATCAATGTGAAAGGATTAATTAGGAGAGTGAAAACTATTGTAACCTATGGTAGATATGGAAATTGAAGAGGATATTAGATCCATTCAACAACACATCAAGGAATCCTAGAGTCGATGGAAAAGTAATGCTAATAGTCACCAATGAGATATAGATTTTAAATTTAGTGATAAGGTATTACAATGAATATATCATAGGAAAAAGGATATTAGATTCTAAAATAAATAGAATATCAAAAATATAAATATATGAAATTTCAAAAATAATTATTATATCCACATGGTTTCTTATCTCTTAGTCAGTTCACTAAATCAGTCTCATATTAATGATGTGTTCTATGTATCTCTTTTGAGGAAGTACTCACTCGATCTTTCAGTTGAAATAAAATTAGATTTTATACCACTAGAGTGTTATCTATGTTATAATGAACAACCAATGGAGATTCTGGATAAATGATAAAAATTATTGTGGAACAACACCACTCACTGAGCATTATCTATCTTCTGAGGAACAATCAGTGGAGATTATAGATTCAAGAAAGAATTTGATTTGGAAGATGACCACTCACATGTTCAATGTATTGTGGTGAATCCATAAGTATAAGGATGATATATGGGAACCTTAGGTTGTGCGGAAGAAAAATAATCCTCACTTTGATTGTATATAAGTGATACAATTTTGAGGGTGAGAATCTTATATGGGGGTAGAATGTAACATGTCATGATTTTATGATTTATTTGTCCTTAATGAAATTAATTTTTCAATAATAATATTTACACAGAACACAAATATCATATGAATAATGAATATATAATAAAATATAAAGCCCATAATGTAGTATTTAAATGTATTATAATTATATAACAATATATCTAATTAACATAGAAAATACTATTAATACTAATTAACTATTAGGAAATATATTTATTTGTTAATTTATATTATATTTAAAGGATATATTAATATATTTAAGATTTAATTATTAATATAAATCTTATAAAAATATAGTTTTCACGTGTCTAAAATGGATTCATTGGTTATTAATTGGTTAAAAATGTAAATAAAAGCATTTGAAGGTAAAAAAGGCATGTTTTGTAAAAATATATATTGTATTCACTTAATGTGCTCTAATATTAATATATTAATCTAATCACTATTGTGAAATGATTTTAATGAAATATATCGATTTTATATTCAATACAATGTTTTAGAATTTATCTAATATTTTTCACAATGAATTGAATAAAAATAAAACAAATTTTATTCTTAAACCACATTATTGAAAAAATTATTTTTATTGCATTTTTCATGATTATTTATATTATATTTTATACCATTTATAAATATTTATTTTGATAAACTGGATTCAATATTATGAATAATAATTTCAATTCATTTTAATGAGGATAGTTTATTGTTTTCCTAATTAATAGTGAAAGTAGTTAAAAATTGATAACATTTTTTGGAATAAAAATGAGTTTATCTAGGCTTATACAAAGAGATAAAGGAAAATAATACACTCAAAATAATCTATATATTTTTTATGAAGTTATTTTGAACTTATGTGGTTGTAAAATCTAAATTGTGTGCATTTTATGCCATTTTCACTTGAAATTGGCCTTATATTATTTAAAATTTTTTAGTTATTCCAGTTATGTCTATCCCTTCACATGGAAAAGGGAATTTTTTATCCTCTCTTATTCACATAAATAGAACCATAAATATATATAGATGTTATAATTATTATGTTACAACCATTTTCTATCTCATTCCCATCAAATGTAAAATGAATTTATCGCTCATGCATACATGTGGACTACCACCTCCATGTAACGATATGATTCATTTTCCAAAATTATGATTAATTATTAATTATTAAAATTAATCTAATGTTAATATATGATATTTATGAAATAATTATTCTTCCTTAATTACATTAACCTATCTACCATTTTACCTTCCCATATGTTAGAAAATAATTATGTTTCTGATTCGTACATGAGGACTACCACCTCTACAAAGCACTATGTTTTGGTTTAATTTACAATTTTCATTTATAGCAATAAAGATAGACATTGTGAACATATATATGATATTTATGATATTATAATTATTTTTTGAATGGTGAATTCTTATTTAACATTATTTCTATCCACAAAAATGTGGAGACATCACTTATGCGTATGTATGGACTAATATATCCATTATGTGATGTCATTTTTTAAATCACTTATTTTAATAAACATTATCTTTATCATACATATAACATATTTATTATAAAAATAAATATATAATCATACTAAAATTTTAGTTTTTACCATCGTAATTTTAATAATGGAATATTTCTATAGAAAATATTTATTATTATATAATATTTAAAGAATGTAAATTATCTTCCCTGTGATCCTAATCATTAATTTTTTTCATTAAAATTATTTTTTATTAAAGAAAAATCATTTGTTGGAAATGTTAGAAACCATAGGGTTCAACAAAACACTCAATAAACCCCGAACAAAAAAGCGGAAAGAGACAGGATCTACCTCATTCAAGCAACAACAACAACCACCATCCTTTGCGGGACACTCAGCGAACCCATGCAAGCATGGTCCCTCCCGATTTTTCCATCCATCCAAATCAGACATATCCAAAATGGCCTGCAAAGGTAATGGCAGAGTGCTCTAGCCCAACGATGACGTCCAGACTGCACATCCCGAATCAGTCCGGGGGCGAAGACTCATAAGAAAAGAAAAAGTTACCAAAACATAGCCTTAGCCTATCATTGCGTTCCTCCCTCTATAGATTCCAATTCATTAGCCATACCTTACCTTTAAGATCTTCCCCAATAACGTCTTCCAAATGGTCCGCCATTTTGTCCCATGTTCAGATATATTATTCTTTGCTGATTTTCCGATCGTTGAAGCCTCTCATTAAGGTCAATTCTTGTTTGTCAATCCACTTAGACTGCTCATTGTTGACCTCCACTCTCACAGCTCTTCCCATTATATCATCCTCTTCCTTTAGAATGTCAACATATAAAAATTCTTCTACCATGTCCTCCTCAGAACAAAGGATATGTTCCTTTATGTTATTTATCTTTTCAATAGATTTTTCCATTTCATTGATGTTTCCCTTGATTAAAACCTGATAATACTCCTTCACCACATTGAGCAATAACACTGGAAACTTCTTCGCAACGTGGGTCTCCAAAGGTGGGTGAAGAGAGGAGTAATCCTTCTTCTCCTTATTCTTTTAATGACTCATGTTGTTATTTGGAATTGGTACCTCTTTAGCCAAATGATGCAGTTCACCTAGGTTGGCTTCCTCCAAGCCAACCTCACCACTACCCGGGTGCCTAACAATCAGTTCCGGAACAGAATCACTGTGTGGAAGAATATAAGGATTAATTGCATTGTTTTGATGGCAATGGGTTTTCTCCTCTTCCACCTCATGAGACTCTCTAATATATGTACATTCCAATACAAAAAAATGATTTGGGGATCATGGTATAAGATCATCAACCATTACATTCACTGAATTGGTTGAAGTGTTCTGAACTGGAATCATAGGCTCGCCAGAGTCATGATGGTGCTCAAGTCCCCTTCCCATAAACTGAAGATTATAGATTCCATCTGTGTCCAGGACATTATTATTTATAACAGCATCATGACTCAGAACATTAGAGTGGCAATTATCCCACTTGCATGGCTCAGAAACATCAGGAAGAGTATCCACAACATCTTCAGACAAGGGTTCCTTCCTCCCAACCTCATCTGATCCTACCTACACTCCCAAATCTGTGCATAGCATGTCAGATTTCTTCCTCATTTCCTCCAAAAAATAAGTTAGTATAGGAGCAACAACCTCCCCTGAAGACACCCCCGGCACCAGTGAGATATTCTCACCAATTGGGTTAAAAGGAGACTGAAAGTCCTGAGACAGGCCTGTGGATGGTGTCTGGGTACTACATTGCCCAGTATTAGGAATGGACACACCACCCTCAAAGGTACATCAATTGGAACATCTAGGATCTCATAGGGTCGGACCCACCCATACCTCCTTCGACAACCATATTCATCATTACCATGTCTTTGACAATATGAACAGATGGAAGTCCAAGATTCATAGACAATCGACTGTGCATACCTGTACTCCTCTTCAACAACAATCCAGATGATCTCTGGTGGAATTCTTGAGAGATCCATTTCAACACATATTCTTTCTGACATGGGATGTGACAAAGATGATGTCCTTTGATCACTGCACACAAATCGTCCAATAGAGTTTCCAATTGATCTCAGCAACCCAAGATTTTGGATTGGGAGAGGAAGGCCGGGAAATTGAATCCAAATGTCCATATAGGGAGAATCACGGTTCATGTGAGCATCACAAGTCCAGTGAAGAAAATGGAAAGGGAGACGAGAGAAAGATTTCCTCTTTCTAGACCAAGCCCCACCTAGATCTTCTTCATTAGTATAAATAATAAGAAATTATCAGGGACCTAGGATACCTACCAGCGCACGATATTTCAAGCCCCAATCTGCATTGACCTCCTTGTCAAAGTGCTCCACAAGAGGTCAACACCATGCAAATCTCACAATCAGAGCTAAAGAATGTAACGCCGATGCTTCATAGAATTCCTTCACCGAAACCAGAACAATATGCTGAACTGAAATACAACCAGGGACCTTCGGAGCAATAAGGATTTTAGGGATGAAGAAACCCACATCCGACAAGGATCTAAAGAAGTCACGATCTCTCGATTTCAAAGCTCCAGGATCGTGAGTAGGAGGAAAATTCCCCCCCCCCCCATGGGAGGAGGGGTCATGGTGGTCATCATCACCATAGGGTTAGCGGAGCGCCATCACCATTAGGAATGGCCACCACCCCATATATTTTGGATGCTTATTGATTCATCAATGATAATCATTAATTTTAAATTAAATGAAATTATTTAATGTCTTTTATCATATAAAAAGGTTATTTTTAAAATAATTATCTTACAAATAATTAGTGTAAGTCATTTATCTTATGAAAGTAGAACAATATCTTAAAATGATATTCTTTAATGACTTATCTTGCACACATATTAAATTCAGTTTATATTATGCAACACATATATAAAATATTTCAAATGTTTTATCTTATGAAGATTTTATGAAAAAATATATTTTGAGAACAATGCTATCATACATTAATAATATAACTATCAAGATATATTATATATTATCATTATTATACTAATATTATTGGAATAATATCTCAATAGTTCAATTCATTAAACTATGTTCATTATAAACAGTAGATTTCGAAATAATGAAATATAAATTAAAAAAAGAGTATTTTTTATGAATAAGATGAGGTAATAAATAATATTTTGGCCATCTCTATCATGGAATTTTATTCCATATTTATAAAAGAAAGGAACATGACTTTAAGAAGGAATCTCTTCATATTTTAAAAGGATTATCCACTTGACCAATGTGTTTATCAAGAATACTAAAAGTTCAACTTAAAAAGATAATATATAAATAGAATATTTTTCTAGTGTCTGAATAATGATAACTGAACCAATGTATATAAGAAAAAATAGTTTGAAAAAATAGTACATGAAGAAAATCTGTAATTAATGTGATTATAAGATTATCCTTTGTAATCGACGATCTTTCAGATATATCCTTATATGAATCTCACATCCTATGGAAATTTCTCCTCTTAAATAAGCTTCGTCATGAATTTGTGTGTTCCATCATATTCAAAAAAAACAATTATACACCTTTTGTTATCAACTGTCATTGTTATTTATTGTGTTAAGTACATGGATAAGTATTATTAATGGAGTTCCTAGTTGAGATTTCATAGACCTTTGCAAAAAGTAAAAAATTATTTAACTATTATGGAACCAAAAAACAAGTATTGATAAATTGTAAATCCCCAAACTCATAGAGTATAGCATTGGTGAACTGGAGTCAGGGATATTTATACCCTAAACCACTAAAAAGCAATATGTTCAATATTTTTTCCTACTGGATTTTATTTTCACTGATTGTTATGATATTGGAAATATAATAATATCAATACCTTGAAGCGTGTGTTTTTATAGTAAAAGGAATGTTTTTTGGAACACAATTCATCACCTCTACTGCCTTTGTACAACCATTATATGACCAATAATTGGTGTCAATGGCAATGACATTTCATTTCTCATTGTTCAATGGTTGAAGTCCTAAGATCCTCTTGAAATGGGTGTTGTTTCTAATAAAATGTAATGTCTTCCAATGGTAATATATCCTTAAATTAATGGTTATAAATATGGTTTCTGATGGCGTGGACGATCATTTGTCTAAATTACCTAGGTCAATTGGATTATCATACATGCGTTATGAACCAGGAAATTTCTGAGACACAAAAAAAACATGGGATGTAGATATTGAATCCAGTTAAGATTTAAAATCTAATTCCATGAATGATATTATTTTTATACTTGGTCCTAATGTCTTGAATCAAGTCACATAGTGTCAAATTTCTCATGATATGTGGACTACTATATTAGTATCATATGAAGTAAATGAAAATTAAATAGCTCATAGATATAAAAATTCCAATATGAAATTTGACACTTTTAGAATTATGGATGTTGAAATAATAAATCAACTAAATTAAAGACTAGATAAGATTTTGAATAATGTTTATACTTTAGGAATTCCAATTCTAGAACAGTATTAACCATTTTCTAATCAAACAATTATATCAACTAGATATAGTGTAATATTGGATACCATTATAAAATCAACTAATTCAACAAATTTTAAAATGAAAAACGCCATTGGAACTCTAATTATCTACGAGGATTATATTGGAGCTAAAGATGGAGATCATAATTTGTATAAGAAGCAAAATGCTTCATTGAATGTTAATATCTCAAAATATTACAACAAAAATAGTATAATTTTTTTTAATCATATGGTGCTGAAGAAACCTCAATCAATTTGGTATCAAATTTTAAACATTCACATTTTCCAACAAAGTTCAAAAAAATTATATAAAAAGATAAGAGTTTTGAATAAATAATTTAATATATAAAAATGAATGATGGAATTGAAAAATATGATATGTTTTGTGAGTCTATGAAAACCAGTCATGTGAATCCTAATTTTTGTTTAAAATTAGAAAATAATATGTCTAAAAAAATTATATAAATATGGTTGGATACAACATAAACTCAAAGATATCAATTAATTCCACATGGAGTACCTATAAATATTCTAGAGATAATACATCATTATAATCAGAATTTGTTGTGTCTAAAAAAAGTTCAATATGTTCTTTATGGAACATTAATATGAGGTACAATATTATTATTCTTCTATGAATAATTCTGAAATAGAGAATGAAATTTATCATATGAATAATTTAATGAATAGTGTACCTATTGAATCCAAAATATAAAATACTGAAAAAACCAAATTCATCAGGGATTCTAATAATAACATTGTTAATGGAGATAATAACATTAAAAAAATTATATTTTTAAACCATGATAAGAAATTTATTCCAGGTCTTGTATTGAATGGGATGCCAATATTAAGAGTTCACAAAATAGTATTTCAATGTCTCAAGAATTTTGAAGTGTTTTTACTAAGATGGGGATTAAATAAATAAAATCATTGGTAAAACAACCCAAAAGATAGAATTATTTTATAGGAAGAATGGGTAAAACCCCACGATTTATAAAAATTATATAATTCTAAGCTCAAAAAATAAAACTATGTTTAGTATCACATGATATAATTATTGAATAAATTTATGTTCTTCAATTTAAGGTTTTTTAAAAAATCCACCAATGTGTCGAATAAAAAAATATTATATAAACATTTTCCAATAATAATATTAATTTCGAAAAATGAAAATAGATTTGGTTTCCAAAATCATTTGTAGCTAACATTCCTAGATGCTAGAGCATTGGTGTACCAAAAAATATATTTTTTTCCTTTGTAGGGAACGTTACACATGAATATAAATAGAAAAACATTATGCATAGTGGATATTTCTCCAACTTCCACTCATTATCTTTGAATGATAGAGGCTACATCACATTTATAGATAATTTAAAAGGGTATAAAGTTGATGTTAGCTATATTGGAAACCCATAATCTATCCTTATCAATAATGTAATCTATATTTACGACTTAATGAAAAAACTAATATATATTTATAAACTATGCGATGATGGTTATTTGATTAATTAGTTTACCAATGCATGCTCAATATTTAGGGAAACATTACTTACGTTTAGGGAACCAAGAATAATAATGTCTATACTCGAGATTTTAATTATTTGTGTAGAATGAATGAATATTTTTGATTAACAAAATTAATGAATCATGGATTCATCATTCAAGAAATGGGAATTTAAATGTATACTCCTTAATAAATTTATCTAAAAGAAATTTGATTCATGATTTTACAAAACATTAAATTTTATAAAAGAAGCTATCTTATTCATTCTAAATGGGAAGGAAACACAATACATCTTTTGAATCTTTTAAAGAGCATCCTACCAATAAACCTATAGAACATATCCTTATAGATCTTTTTGGAATTTCTATAATAGAAATACTTACTGGGAAATCCTTTGTTTTTGTTTTTTTTTGAATTTTCAATATTTACCTGGGTTATTTTTTGAGACATAAAATTTATCCTACCATGGTTTTATTAAATTTTGTATACATGATAAAAATGAATTTTTTTTACAAAAGTGAGTCATTATGAAGTGATCATGAAATATAATTTGGGAACTGTTAATTTAAATCATTTTTCTAAAACCATGAAATTATACATGCCTTTTTTCCAAGGACACCTAAAATAATAATATTGTTGAAATATATAAGAGAACCCTGAAAAGAATCCTAGAATAATTTTACATGAATGTAAAATTCCCAATAATTTTTTGGGATGAAGATATAAATACAACCTCTTATGTTATAAACAGTGTTTTTATAAGGCATATCATAATGAAGAAACCCTATGCGTTATGAAATAATAGAAGACAAAATGTATGATACTTTAAATTATTTGGATTTATTGATTTTATTATAAACACTAAGTAAAATACTAGTAAATATGATTAAAAATATAATGAAGTAATATTTTTATGTTCTTCTACTTACTCCAAATATTATTGAGTTTTCAAATAAAGTTCAAGAGTTTTTAAATAATCAAATCATATTTATTTTTTTAGAATTTTTATTTTGATCACAAAATTACTCATGTTTATGTTCCATGTGATACTCTTGAATACATGATACCTGAACGTATTTTTAATAATGAAAAGGATGATTATTTTGAACTTGATTCTAGTAAACCAAATCCTGAAATAGGTTATACTATTATCCCAAAAAGTGTGTTACCTATGATACCTAGAAACCATAATGAGAATCCTCTAGAAAAAGTTTAGGAATATTTGATGAGGTAATAAAGACTAGAAGGAGTTTATAACATCTTATTGAATTGTCAAAAATTTTATATTTAAAATAACCTAGAATTGTATAATAATCATTAGGTAATGAGATCGAGGTTTTAGAAAATTAAGAATGGTTTAAAACAATTTCAAGGAGGATAAGTTCTACAAATTTACTGATAGACCCTCAACCCATCTTATTATTGAAAATAAATTGATATTTTGGAACTAATGGGATGATCATGGTGTGATTACAAGTTACAAAGATAAGTCATTTGGAGAATATTATATTCAATATGAAGTAATATATTTTGAAAATTTCTATTACCCAATTGATAGGTTAGGATCTATTAAAATTTTATTATAATATGAATCTCATATGAATTTTAAATTATATCATATGGATGTCAAATATTCCTGGTAAATTTTATTTTTAATGGATTAATTTTATGTTAAACAATCAATTGGTTTTTAATACCCTCGTTTTCAAAATATTGTCTCTATACATTTCAAATCTATCCATGGAATTAAACAATAACCTAGATCAGGATATGAATTATTAAGATCATTTATTTTATCAAATTGTCCTAACGAGGGATTGAAAGAAACCACAATTTTAGATAAACATCATTAAATGATACTTTGATTGTGAAAATATATGTTGATGATGTATTTTTTTGATCAATAAAAATAAATACATTAATTAATTCAAAAGACAAGAAAAAAAAGTGAGATGGCAATGATATGTGAGTTAAAATATTGGTTTTGATATAAAATTTGTCAAACTAATATTGTAAATGTATTAAACTAATTAAAATAATTACTTAACATACTTAGAATATATGGACATTAAATTGGAAGGACTGATTCATCTTACATGAGTTCTAACATTAAGTATAGATTTGATGATGATATAAAACCAGTTGAAAATAATTTATTTAATTTTATGATTTGTATATTTCTTTACGAAAATGAAACTAGACTATAAATTATGTTTTTGGAATGTATTTGTGTTATATTTCAATTCAATAAAAAATAATATCATTTAATTAATTATAAAATAATTTTAATTTATATAAAAGTAACTATTTCTTTTTATTTACTCCTTTCCAAAAATATGTGATGGTAATTTAACTTGATGTTCACATGCCGATTTTATGTGGGTGTAGACTATATTTGTATACAACCGTAGGAACCTATCATTTTTTGGGTAAATCCTTTGTATCATGGTCTAGTAAGAAAAAATCACTTTATAGAGTCTTCAACAAATATATTAGAATATAATATAGCTGGAAGTTGTTGTTCACAGGTGTTGTGGGTGAAACACATCCTAATGGATTTTTTGAGTAAATATTAGTTTTGATCGAATCAAATGTGAAAACACAAGTGATATCAATATTTACAAGAATCTGATAAACCATTATAGAAAAAATCACATTAATTTAATAATTTATTTCATCATATATCCTACACAAAAAGTGATATATTTTTAAAATTTCATTCAAAAAAATCCATTTATCAGATATTTTTAGAAAACGTTTTCTCAAAAAAAAAATTATTTTATAAAATTAAAACTAGTATTGTTTAATATTAGGTAATTATATATTAATTATTTTATATATTAGTGAGTAATAATTTATATTTACTAAAAAATTATTTATTTTCTTAGAGAATTAGAAACATTGTTTTGAGTTTTGATCAAATCATAATATGAAATGTAGCCTATTATTATCATGATTACCTTACACATCACATAGTGTGACACGTTAATTTACCTCAAAAAAATTAAATAAAATCAGTCTAATGTGTTAACCCTTTACAAATCACCAAGTCATTATCTCTTCTTTATTTTACTCTCTTTTCCCAATCCTTAACACCTATAAGATTTCATTACTAATGGTTAAATATAAGAGAGAATAATGTGCTTCTTCTAGTAGTTCCATGAAATAAAGATGTATTGAAAATTCATGAATGATGGATCCATTGATTTTGGTTGGATAGACGTGAATTATATGATGTTAAAGATTCATAAACCAACATGGATAGTAATTTGTTCTAGATGAGAAAAGAACATATTTTTTCATTGAGAATTAGGTTCTTGATTTTTATGAATCTGTTGTATTTTCTTTTGTAGACTCATAGGATCTCTTTATAGTGACTTTGAATCATAAATAATATCCTTAGTATCCATGGATGAAGTATTTATATTTCATTAGAAAGGAAATTTTGATTTCCTCAAATCCCTATCTTCCATTGACAATGTAAAGCCTCCAGATATAATAATGTTTCTCTTTGGAAAACTTTATATTGAAAAGAAAAAAGAAACATACTTAGAGCCTAAAAGTAATTTTTTGGTAAATATTATCCAATTTAAAATTTCCCAACATAATGTTGAAATTGGAAATATTTTTCCCCTGTATTTTGGTTTTTATAACAATTTCTTAAAGTAAATCATATAAATCAAGATATATATGTATTAAGAAACATGAATCATTTATAGAAATAAAATTATAATTTCTAAATATTTGTAAAAAATTTATCATTGGTATTTGTAATATATTTTTTAGCCCTACATGAAACATTGGATATATGTTGTTATTTGAGGAAAAACAAAAGTTCTAGTGTTATGAAACATAGTAGATTTTTCTATAGTTCTTTTATGAGAATGTTACTTCTATTTAGAACTAAGTAGGAGATAGAATAAAACCCTAGTCTAAATCATGGGGATACATCACAATCGATAGTTTCTTCTACCATTGATATAAAAGTTACTACTGATGTGATTCAATGCTTAGAAGAACACATTTCAAGTATATGATTACAACACCCACTATACTCTAAAATTGTAGATAAAAAATGGAAAATAATGTGAATATATTTATTAGAAGATATTCACATTGTGGATATAATTGTTCATGAAATTCTGTTGTAAAGTCATCATGTGGTGATGGATACACAATTTCTTATCATAATTCATCTTATCTTTGTACTAGTTTCTTCTTCCACAGATGTATTGGATTAAATCATTTCAGGATTTTTTTATATTGATCAAGACATGGAATTTTATATTGATTTAGGTTGAATTCTTCTATTTGAAATATCATCATTTATATAGACAAGTAATTTTTTTTAATTGAATATTTTTGTTTTTTTAGACGAAGTATTGTTGGGAATGAAGAAGAAGAAGAAGATGATGATGATGATGAATTGGATGAATCTAATTTTCTAGTATCAAAAATAATATAAATTCTATAATATGGTGATCTTTATCTTTTTGATGAATTATTAATGTTTATTAAAATCATAAAGTTGATGAGATCCATTTTTAGATGAAGGTAGAAGTGCATAAGTTCACTAATATTTAATTTAACAAATTCGTTCACTCAAAATTAGCTCTGAAATTATTAATGTGAAGCTTGATGCTTCTGAATAACGATCTCATAAAGTAATTATAAAATAATGTATGCAATAAATATTTAAAAAAATGACAAAATAAAGTCTTAAGTGGAGGAAATAAATCATTATGAAAAAAACTTCCATGAATGATTTTGATGAGTTAAAAGTATTTATTCAATTGACTATAATGAAATTCAAGAAAGAATAATCTAGAGAATTGTCATGAAAATAATTTGTTGACAAGGATATGATATAATATAAATTTGATTATGGGTCTCATATTGTCGATTCTATAATAGTTAGAGATAACTCTATATGGTTTGATCTGATTTCAAGTGATAATTTATAGGAACAAATTCAGGACTTAGTTTTTGAAGTCATAATTATTCAGAAAACTCATAGTTTGTCAATGGTTAGAGAAAAAGTTAATAATTCCTAGGTAACTATATGTGAATTTTTGGAAGATTTTATTTTGGAACATCATTGAAACAATATTATCCATACCATGAAGAACAATTGTGTATCCTTTTTCTTCATCCATTAACACTTTCAAAATTGGCATATGATTTTGAAACCAATAAAATAATTAATAGGGTTCCAAAAATTAGATATTTAACCCATTTTAAATATAAGAAAAATTATTCCTTGGGTGGCTAGGGATATCAAGCATCTATAATCATTTGGGTTATTTTTATGATTAACTTACCTCCCGAACTTGATTCCATCTAATCTTAGAGCATTGGTCATAGGTAATTGAAGGTAAATATTTTTATTCTCTTTCCCTTGATTATATTATTGTTCTCTCTATGAATGAACTGGAGATTGAGGATTTTATAACCAAATATATGGGGTAAGATTAGTTTTTAATACCAATTTCTTTTTTTTACATTGAAATTAATGAGAGAATAGTATAGAACAATAAGTTTTCATAATGATTCATGAAGACAAATCAGTAGGATATAGGTGCATTATCTCACAATATACTCATTCTTAATAAATAAAAATCACTGATTTTCAAAAATAAATTTATAATGTTTCATGAAGGAAAACCTATCATGACCTCTATTTTTAATTATTTTTAATATTATGGGTTGTGGGATATGACACCAACATGTTTAAAAGAATTACTAGAGGGTTTTTTTTCAAATAAATGTTTTTGTGTGTGATAACTTGTTATATCATGGTTGGTATTAGTTCATGATATATATTAGGGAATTGTTGTTTTAGATGTTGGCTTCCATGCCAAAATGGGTGATGTATAGATTATAACACCAATTGAGAACTTATGTCTTTTGGTACAGTTTATACAAATGATTTTAGACTATTCTATGGAAATATGGGATATCAATATATTGTTTGGGAACTTGCATGTGTGTGTGTTTTTTCATGAAATGTGTGGCCTGTTTGGTGTGAGTTACTTTAACTATTTATATATTTATATATCCCTCATTTTTTCTTGAAACACTCAATGGTTTTACTTCATATATAATTCTTATTGGGAACATACTTGTTCTGATTCTAGTGGTGGTTGTGGGATGTATTGGGGATTTCCAACATGTTTGTACACTCTTCCCCTATATATGAATGATGGTGTGTATGAAGACTTTTTTTATCATATTATAGGTAAGGTTAAAATTTAAATCTTTTCTAGTAGAGAATCATGATGTTTCAATAATTTTTATTGTGAGGTGTATCATAGAATTTGTTTTTAGGAGTTTCATTGAGTTCCACATCGATTCCCTGATGTCTCTTATGTCAATGGATTTAGAGAAACATGTGATGTATCATGGCCTATTGTGACTCTTATCATTGTATTATTATTTTCTGTTGGTTTTCATTGATTTTTATCGTACATAATATTTATATATTGACTGTATTGTTTTGGTTTTCATTTATAGGTTATGTTCTAATTAATGAAAAATTATTCCCCATGTTATAGTAATTCCCTAATAATTTATTTTTATTATATTGTGTCCATTGGAAGTCAACTAAGTTAAGTGGAATCTTGGTCCTACTAGAGCCAATGTTTTAGGGTTGGGATGTTACATATTACCATCCCATTTATAATTCAATTCTCAAAACACATTATATCATACCAATTCCATTTATATATTTACATACTGATTCTTATTTCCATATCCAAGAATATACCCTCCAAATTGTATAAACTAAAATATAGTAGTATACTTACATATATATTACCAAAAATAAACATATCAATATGGAATTAAGATGAATGTAGTCATCATTATCATTATTTCCGCTTATAATCCATAATCATGTTTATACATCATTAAAAATCCATTACTAAGAAACTATTGTGCAATAATATTCTTATTCATAAATTAATAAATTCATTATAGGTACTATAAACAATGTACTAATAAATCTAAAATGATCAGAAATGAATAAAAGTGAAATATCACATTCTAATGGACCCAAATGAACAATAATAATACCAATATAATGAAGTAATATATAAATGAATTTAAGGAAAACAATAACCCCATTCCCAAGTCCAATAAAAACACTAATTGTGAGGGAAGAGTATGAACCAATAAAATTAGTGAGTCATTTCAAGAGTTCAAAAATGGTTAGGTTATTAATGGCTGGACTGGTAAAATAAATTATTCAAAGCATATGGAATTCAATGGTAAGAATCTAGGTATCAAGGTGCAATGAAATATAAGGGGACATTTGAGAAAATATGCAATTAGAGAACCCAAAAGGTTAAGATAAAGACACTAATTGGTATATTTTTATTTTTATCAATTTTTTTTTGAGGTTGAAATGAAATTACAAGAAAGTTATTATTTTATGTGATAAATGAATGTCTTATAAATCCCCTACCTTATTGATGTCGAGAAATCCCAAACCCAGAGAACTAAATCAAAATACTAATTGATCTATGAGACGATTACTAGAAACTATAACTTCAAATTTATTTTCTAAACCGTCAACTATAAACCACAAAAACTCAACAAAATCATTTTTAGTTCCATTCCATGAAGAAGTAAACAAAAAAATAGTTGAATGGTAAGGAATATTAAATGTATAAAAAATAGATCATATGGAAAATAGGATAATAGAACGTACATAAACACCAAGAACCACAAAAATATCTCTCAATATATCCTATAATTTGAGAGAAATAAGTGAATATCAATTCAAAGTAAGGGAGAAACACCCTAGAATCACAAATCCATATCGTTTACTAAAAACATATTCCTTGCAAATTATATATGATACCAACTGAGATGAACCACAATAAGAATTCATAAAATTTACATCATTTTAATTGCATAAACATATCATCCCACATATAATATCACAATCCAAGGACCTAAAGGATTAGTTCTTTTATGGATTAGGTATATAACCATCTTTTTTTCAACTCCCAAAACATTTTTCATATATTTAATCTTCATATGTTATGGCCTTTCTATACATATCGTACATAATACCCTTCTTTATAACCGAGGTGTTTCTCCCTAACCCATGAGCCACTTAGAATGGTACCTCGATCTGGTTTCCCATTATCCCTTAAGCGCGGCACACCATATGCCCATGGCTAACGACCAGTAGTGAGGGACTACTATAGGTATATTGGGGAGAATATACCCTCTGGATGATTAAAAAATATAATAGAAATAATAAATAAAGATAGTGGGATATAATAAAAAGTTATCTTTAATAATAAATTAATGAGTAATCATTCATTACATGCTCTATCATAAATATAGGCATCTATGCACAATGCATGGTGAGACTAAAAATTAAAAATAAAATAAAATATAGTGCCCCTATCTTGGGTAGAATCATGAGAACAAGCTCAGTACTTCTATCCTATGCTCTATCCTAGCATTGAAGGATAATAGCAATAATGAAAATTCCATGAACCTAACCATGAAAATATGAGGTCTATCCATGTACCAAATAGAGTCCCAAATAGGGTGTGAGATATACTCATTAGGAAACCACCAACACTCTATAAAAAAAATTCATTCTATGCATATAGTCTATAGAATTGTGAAGATATCAAAATAATAATGTTTTAAAGATAATTGATGCTATATAGTCTATAAAAAATGTTATAACAATAAGTCTATGAATCTTAAATAACAATAAATTGAGAAAAAACTAACTACATCCTACGTCATCATATCAATTATTGAGAAAGTATGGCCTATGCAGAATAATCATGTATCAGAACTAAGTGGCCTTGGACTCGGTGAAAATGAAAAAGGTGTCCTTTTTTAGTACATTGATTTCATCCATTGACAAATCAGTTTTATATAGACCTGTTTGGTCTAGGACAGAACTCTATTTACCAGGGAATCCTCTTCGAGTCCATGAAGTACATTTATAGAAAACTCAGAAAATACATGGGTGGTTTTCAAAGAGAATGTACATAGAGGTCCAATTTATCTAAATCCATGGTTATAATCCAGGGAATCTAATGGAACATATATATATTTATGATGTTCATTGGTTCTATATTGTGCTACATCACACCAATTCAAAACAATTAAATCCCATTAAAAATAACTCATGTAATAATTCAATGGTCCATGTTAGTGTCCATACCCATATCAATTTAATTCCTCACAATCCAATCATAATTTAAGCCTTGTATAAGAGATGATAAGGATTTCCATGTTAATTCTCATGTCCCTCCATTAAATAACTATATAATTAGCATAAGTCCAGGTTTTATCAATTTCAATCAAAAAATCCCAATGAATTCACATCATTAATCATTTCACTTATAATGAAAGGGTTCTAACCAAGGTATTCAACCATAAAATTTGAATTTAATTTTATTTTTCTCCCTTTAATAATAGTATAGATCAACAGAGTCCATGGGTGTGTGTAAATGTAGTCAAATTTCAAAAACTCCCTTCATGGGTGGTTCAGGTTGAGTTTGAAGACCTAAAATCATGTGTACGTGTGTAATAAAAAGGTTAAATCATGGCCTAAGAATTAGATATAACGGTCTATTAAAATTAGGAGTAATTCTTAGAAGGTTTGACATGTGAAAAAATGGTGCAATATATAAAAAACACAATCCTTTTAGGGAATAGGTATTGACCACATATCACATTCTTAGGATGGTCCACTCATCCAATATCAGGCTTTGATTCATGACGGAATTGAACAAAACGAATGATTTGACAAACACCCTAAAAATAGGTAGAATTATAACACATGGATTTAGTATTCTGTATAATGAAATAAAAAAATTAAAAAATCATGATGATTTGAAGACTAACAAATACACTACCAACAGAACTAGAATATCATGATTCTGAAAACTAATGGAGGAGAGAGATCTATGCATAGGAGGGGGAAATGGGCTTGAGTGTCCCCCTATTGATTGTGACTAATGAGGAGAATTGTAGTAGATAATTTAAAATAAACCATGGTAGAATGACAATTTATATCATATTAATAATATTCATATTTTGGTATCACATTTAGGAAAAACATGCACCAACAATGTGGTTCCATTTTCTAAGGACACCCACACAAATAACCGCTAGTGCACGTTTTGACAAACCACACACAGAATGTGCAGTTCTCCTATAAATTGTTTTTAGACCAATGAATGTCCAAGTTAATCCTATCACATTTAAATTCCAAACATGTGATGCACTATACACTCTAGGACCATTCTATATGGTTCTTCCTGAGGGGTCTTATGGTTTAATCTAATTGTGTTCACTTCCTACCTCTCCCAAAAGAGATATTTCAGATCAAGAAACTCTCGAATCTATTCCAAACATAAAAAAAACCTCTATGGTCATAAAATAAACCCCAAAACAATATTTTCAAGTGTAACAAAGCTCGTATTTACATATCATGGAAAACTTTGATATTCATACAATCCCCCAACGTAGAATTTCATTTTCCCATGGAAATTCCAACTGAGTCTAAAATATAGAATCTTACAATATCTCTACATTAAAAATTGTCAACATTGAGAATCCTTGGATGACAATGAAACATTTACCAAATAATTATGTTATAAATTTCTGCTCAAATAACCCAGTTTTTGTTATTAACGCCCAACACGATTCATAGATCCACCTTAAGCATGTAGTATTAAAACAACCTAGAGTTATATCCATTGCTTGAAACAATAAACTAAAAATAGATAGGGCTTTCCTGATATTTTATAACCCAATACATGATAATATTTATCATTAATCATCCTATAGTGCATCCCACCATATATTTTAAAATTGAACAACACATTCTGAACCACAACAGCCTAAAATTAGAATTGTCCACTGAAACATATATGTAGCATTTTTATGAAACTCTTAGAATATTAATATATTTATATGTTAGGAAACTAAACTCTTTCCTTAATCTAATAAAAACGGTCAATCTCCAATTTAAAATCCTCAAAACGGTCATGTTGGCTTTTTATTGAATCCCGAACTGACACATTAAGTTACACCAATCTCATCTTGATGATGTACCAATGTGATTTCCTCACCAACCACAGCCATATATTTACCGAAGTCAAAATAAATCACTTACGATCAACTAATTTATAAAAACACACAGATTCTACGGATGAAACATCAATAAAATTGGATTTCAAAGGCTTTATCCCAAAGTATACCGACATTGTTCTGAGAATGGTCATGAAAGCATATACCGAGTTCTAGTGCCATATATGAGCCAAATTATCTCCTTCTCAAAGTCATCATCGTGTTATTACACTAGTACAGACCCTATTCTGGTCTAATATCCATGGATCATCATAAGGTACTATAGGATTAATTCTCACTTCTAGATCTAACTAATACAATAATCAAACTCATAACTGGATATTTCGGAGGATTCTATCAATAAATTCATCCATTAATATAATGTAATATTAAATTCGATGAAACTATCACATGACCAATATCATTGTTCCATGACACTACCCAGATGTGGGATGACCACAATAACCAACATCATGTTCCCAAACGTAAGATAATCCTTATCATCATTGATATAATAAAAATAAGAACTAAAACAACATCCCATGAACCATCTTTTTACATATTTAATGATAGTATGGCTAAAAATACATTCATCTTGAGTACCAATGTAAATGTAAACCACCACCCATTACCTCTACTAATTAATCATTCTCATAGTGATTATTAAACTATAATCATAAAGAATTTCATCACCTTCCAATGGCTAATGGAATAATACACACCATTTGGATTGTCCTAAATCTTTTCCATGACCACAACTCATAAGGATTCTATTCATCAAACCATAACAAAAATTTAATTTGGTATCATGGAATATAACCGATTATTTCTCAACATACATAGAGTGATGTAAATATATAGGTAATAATCACATCTAGTAAATAGAATACCGTGATTCAGTTGATGTAAATGTATAGATCCTCTCAAGACACACTCATAGAAAATAGTCAATATTATAATGTACTTACCCCTAAAACCATGTCCCTCAATAATAAACATCTAGGTCCACCCATGGGTTTACAATATGATGTCTCCCATGATAGTATTTGAAATTTATATAATACTTTTTTTCTATTATATTTTTTGATAAATTAATCACTTTTAACATTTTTTTAAATTCAAAAGTGTTATAATTAATTAATAGTTTCTAATTACACAGGTCAAATAAAAGATATGTAGTAGTTTTAATAATGTTTTTTTTTAAATTTTTAATGATACATTATGTTAAATTATTTTTACATAGAATAGATTTTGTTTAGAAAAAAATATGGGCCATCATTAGTGAGGAGCCTTGGATAGACCTCAACCACATAGGGTACCAATTGGGTGTACATCGTGGGAGGTCCCAACTAAGGAATCCCCATAAAAAGGATCGTCATTATTGTATATAGTGAAAGACTATATCATGTGGCACCCTATAAAAGGGTCATTGATTTTGATCATAGATAACATGGACTAAGATAGGTCTCCCCCCATGGATTTTTGAGTTTTGAATTCAAACTGGGGATTTGTGAATCCTTATTGTTATACCACATGATTGATATATCCCAATTTCGATGTGGGATACAAAAGTGGTTTTTATGTTTATATAACCGTAAATTTTTAGATTTAATCTCATTCATTGATCATTTTTAATCGCTTATGATTGATATTTTTATTTATTACATTATTATTTTAACTTCTCGTGAATTTATTAACCTTCCCCAGCTGACCGTTTAATTCCAATTCGTTGGCGTCCATGCACCTGTGGTATTAATGTAATCTCTTCCCTGCAATTTATAATCTAATTTATTTTTTATGATCTTTTTTAACTCATGGAACAAGTTCAAATAATTATAATGACGTTTAGAACATTATCTTATTCCTCAGATTTTTGAAATGGTTCCTCATCCTTCCTTGGTTGGTTTATCAATGATTCACCATCGGAAAATACAAATGGTCGGTGTGTTGAGTAACCTTTCTAAAATACCAGCAATGGGTGTGTCAAGTAACCATTGGAAAATACCAATGGTGGGTGTGTCTAGTCGCCATTAGAGATTCCAATGTTGGGTGGGTCAGTTAAAAATTAGAAAAAACCAATAATAGCTGAGTCGAGGAACCTTTAGAAGAACCAAATAGTGGATGACTGAGTGAGCCACCAACATATTTCAATGGTGACTTATTTTACTCACTATTTTACATCAACTATATGTTTTTTGACCAACCAACTGTTTGTGTTTTTTCATTATAGATATTTTTAGTAGCTCTGTCAAGATCATCCTTATTTTTTCATTATCTTCAGTAGTTAATTATTTGTATTTGATGTTTTTTTATTTTCTAATTTTTATAAAAAAAATTATCTTTTTTATCCTTATATTTATATTATTATCATTTTTTATGTTTTTCAGCTTATTTTATATGTTATCCTATGCGGTATTTCTAGAAATATACTAATGTAAATTTCTAAGAGAAGGTCATGATACATTGTCGTATACCTCCAACTGTATTTCAGGGTTCATCGTTGGGCTTCAAAGGGTTGTAAAATATTTATTTCATATCCTGCATCCTTTTATTATACAGTTTTATGGAATAATTTTTTTTGGATGATTTTATTTATAAATAAATGTAATTAAAATGATATATTATGAAATGGTAAGCTACCATTAGACATTTATAATGATTTTATATGAGCTTCCACTCTCCATTTTTAGTAGTAGGTTACGAGCCATCGTTAGTTATAATTTTATACTTCTAAAATTTCATATCATATTTCAATTGACTAAATTAAAAATAATAATGTTGTTACAAGTTTTATTATTTTATGTTGAAATAAAAAATTTAATATTGTAAGAAGTAATTTTAACATTTTTTATGAACTTTTAAACATGTAGTTTGAAGTTAATGTGATTCTTTGTTTCACTAAATTTTTATTTTATTTCTAATCTTAATGATTATATTTTTTTTTAATTTATTTATAATTTTTAATTTCTATCAAATAATTTAAAAAAAAATTCATTATTTTATATTAATATTTCATGATGAAATATAAATTCCCATTGTTTCTATATTATTCCCCAAGTATTTAACAAAACAAAGGTAATCGTAATTTTATTTATATTGTTATAAACTAATATCTTTCATGTAGATATTTGTAACGAACATGCTCATAAATTATGTATTTTAGTGATCCAATAGATATATTCAAGGAATATAAACATATACATTGGAAGATCATTCTAGAAAACTATGTGATTCATATTTGGTGTTTTTCTCTTCTCAAAATTGATCAAACAATTCTGAAAATTCTGCATTCTTGTTATGATCACAAAAGGATATCATCTTCGACATTTTTTTTCTTCCAAGAGATATAGGATCACCATGATTAAAATTATTCAACATGATAATATTTTTCTATATTCTATGAATTTTTTATTCATATAATATGTTTCTTTTTGTTTTCAATTTCTTCGTGTATGGTTTATTATTTTCTAATCCAATGATAGTCCTTCCTTTATCTAGTTAAACCACATCTTAAAATGAATGAAGGGTTGTGAAAACTCATTAATATACATTTAATATGTATAAGCTTGTATCCTTTTTAAATACAATGTTTTAATTCAATATTTTTTTAAATATTGGGTCTACAAAAACGTTCTTACACCTTTAGAAGTGAGCTTCATAGTGGGTACAAGCCTCCTTCAGGTGATAGGGATATTAAAGAGTGGATAAGGATATTTATAATACAAAGCCCTATAAATATTATGATTATTCATTTCTATTTCTATTTTATAGAATCTTTATCTTTTTAAATACCTTAGTATATTGTCTCTGCTGTTTATTTTTGACCTCTATGCCAACCTATATTCCTATAATTAACTGTCTAATGAACATAATAAAAAAATTATTTCTATATGGCGAGTGTCAATGAAAATGATGGATGGATTCCATAGAATGATCTATTATTTAATAGGACTGATTATAGCTACTTACAATATATAATAGAGTCCTACATAAAATTAACTGTGTTTTGATCACTAGACCATCATGGATAATCTGTATGAGCTACCCAAAGTGGATCCTAAGACAATTGTATGAAATGACATTGTAAAATATATTTTGAATTATAATGTTCTAAATAGATTATATTGTACTATATGTATATGTGTATATAGTAATGTTTCATAATTTAAGAAATCCCAAGAAATTTAAATGATACTAAAAGTGGCTCATTATGGTACTAAAAATATTAAGATAGCTAAGGTAGGAATGTTCTACGATGAATACCAAGACGTCAATATGGGAGATAAAGAATATGTAAACCAAAATTTACATCGATTCACTAGTATATAAAATGGAATGACTTATCTTGGAGTTGTTTTTGACAAAACTGATCAAATTAAAAGATTACCGATAGATATTCTATTGTCATTGCATTATAATAAGGTTTCCATTGATTAGAGTATGAATTTTATGGAATATACTCTTTATAAACTTATAGTATCTCTAATACATTATGAGTTAGAGTTGAATAATATTGATAGTGAATTGTATTCTAAATAAAAAGGTATTTCAATTAAATCTAATAGTATTGATACATATAATTCCATTGAATCAAAGTGTTATAAATGAGTAAATAATATTGATCCCCTCTATAAGGTGTTTTCATGTTCATGAAAAAAATTTCTAGAAGAGGTATTTCAAGAGGAAGTCCACAAAGTGATGTAGGAATGGTAATACTACAAATGATAATGATGTTTCATGATTAAATTGTTTTGGGTTAAGGATGAAATATCACATTGTTTCCCTCGGAATCCTGGGATGACTGCCTTGATGGGAGGTTCAAAAATTCTGATTGGTTTCTAACGGGTTTTTTCGTAGAACTGGAAACATCCAATGATTCCAAATCTATTCATACCTACTATCCAAAGGTAGGTGCTCATTAGTTTGTGAACTGATGAGGCATAGGAATTTGCATTGGTCGAGAGGATGGGAGGTCAGACTCATCACACCTTTTTGAGGGGAATTACTGTCTACTCCAGGAATCTCTTTATAGATTTAAGTTATGTTCATGAATCTTTATTACATTACAAAGTATAAAATGAGCATTCCTTCAGATCTGAAAATCAATGATTAAATATGTAGGAAATTTAGAGAATATTTTTTATGTATTCACGGTTTTTCATAGATAGAGAATCATCTGTATTTATTAGAGATTCTTGGTCAATGGTACACTTCGACACATTTATATAGATGTATCTTGGTCATTATGATGAGCATGATGGATTTAAAGCAACTCAGTGGGGGCACTTGAAGTTTATTGTCATTCAGAAGGACATAGATTATTTTAGAGTTGGGATCGAACCCATAGACGGGCTACCTACATATCGTTTGTTTTAAAAAAAGGAATCATAACCCATGTTGTTCGAGTAAGGGAGTATGATGTTTATGATTGATGTCTCAAAGAAGGATGTCACAATTACTTTTACACTCTATTCTCACATGAGTCATGCTCAGTGTGAGAAACAAGAGGTATTGGTAAAAATTTAGACAATTGTTCCATGAAAGATGCAATCATTAGAAATAATGTAGGGAATATTTATGTATGACTGCCCAGATAAATGAAGGTGAGGATTTAATTTAGGAATGAAATCCAGGAATAGGGTCCATAAAGGTATATGTGCTTCATGGAGATTTTGAATACTCTAAATGGGACTTACTTTTAAAAAGGAGGACCAAATTAGTAGAAGACTTATGATTGGGTTTTACTCCTGATAATGAATCCCAGATCAAAATGTAAACTAGGACTGGTTAAGAGAAATTAAGACTGTGGCTTACTCCGGAAAAGGAAGCACAGGTTAAGAGAATTATGGTTGGGGCATACTTCTAAGGAGGATGCCCATATTTGAGACTGGGGCTTACTCCTGAAAAGGAAGCCCGGGATAGGGGATCTCTCATCTTAAAGGATGAGGTTGAATGAATGAAATCTCAACCTTTAGTGACATAATGATGTGTAAATCACTAGGTTTTGAGAGATATTCAATAGAATTCCTTTTAGATAATGAATTCAAATCACGAAATCATGCCATAAATGGCTTTGAAGAGTTTCTTGAAGACTGAACCTTGAATATGAAAGGTGGAATGTCTTAAGAGGGGTGAAAAGAGCAAGAAGGGTACCCAAAAAGGTAGGGGTGCGCATGTCCTGGCAGGCGCGTAGGTACTGCGTGGGCGCACAAGTCCTGGACACGCAGGTATGCCTGTGCGACACATGGTATACTTGCACGACGGTAAACCAGCAGGGTAATACTGGAGCGACTCTTCGTTAATGCCTTTAGAATCATCTTGAGGTTCTTCCAGAAGAAGGGCGTGCAAGATCTATTGAAGGAGTAAGGCGGCGCACATGTGTGGCCCTTTTCCCTTAAGGGTTTGCCACTCAGGCGTGCATGTGTTGATTAGTTTCAACACTTAGGCCTTCCTCCCCCTCTTTAGATCTTCCGTTCTAGGAATGAAATTACCATAGAATTATTTCAGAAGCATTGAGAAGAGACTAGGGTGCCGGGAGCTCAAATCTGAGTTTTTGGGAAAAAATACCATTATGAATGGGGGGCCCATAGGGTCTATTTATAGGCAGGAGAAGACCTCGGGCAGTTATCACTTAGGTCGTGCAAGTCACTTGCGCGCCCAATGGACGGTGCGCAAGTGTACTTGCGCAACAGTGATATAACATGCGCGACACATTTTCTTTTAATACCTTGTTCATGCCTTTTCCGATTTTTTATATTTTCTTCAAAGGATGGATCAGTTTGTGCTCAGTCATTTCCCTTTACATTCTTTTGGACTCTGTGATGAAAAAGGAGAGTCAACAAAAGTCCCCCCTTAGAGTTCGATCTGAAAGAAATGAGGGTGTGACTCTGAGGAAAAAGGAGACATCCAAAGGAAAGGTGTCACACAAGTATTTAGTGCGCAACACTTGGCGCGCAAGTTCGAGTCACACAGGGCTTGAGCATACTAGGTGTAGGCGCACAGATAGGCCGCCTGGCCTATAAATACATGGTCATTGGCCGCGCTTCGCATCTGATTCCGAATTCCGGTGCTCACACCGCACAAGTCATTTTCTTTCTGCTATTTCCTCACAGTCACGTTGTTGTCAAGGTTATAGGACTTCCGTGGTGAACACATGCGCAAAAAAAACATGCGCGACAAATTTAACACTTACGAAAAATATCCATACTTGCACGCCTTAATTCCTTAGCCATTTTTTGAATTTCTTTCACAATGTTTATGAAAAATCAATCTATTTAAGAGTTAATTTATTCATCTCTTATGTATAATCAATGGATCTTAGACCTGAATATTTCATGAAATGGCTATAAAGAGGATAGATGATATGATGGACATCATTGGACATTATTATTATACGGTCAATGATAACACTCTTATGGATTTGGCTATGTATTTGAAGAAATATCATCATGACTTCCCCCAGTGCACTTATCTTCCTTTGGATGGCTATGGTCATCTACGAGAAGTCACCATTCTAGAAGCAAAGAACTATCTTCCATTTTCGTGGTTCCAGAATTACACCAACTTTGCTTCAGCAAATATCTCAGGTGGAGGAGTATTTCTAAGTGCTGGAACAGTGGAGAAGGCTTACATGATGCATCATATCCCTTGCACACCAGATCTGAAAAAACATACACCTGAGCTGCAACCACATTGTCATCCTTCAATCATCTGAAATGCTCAGATGGATTAATCCAAAGGCTGGAAGAAAATTTGGGACATCCGTCCTGGGGGATGAGTGTAGCCAACTTGGATGTGGGTATACTGGGTGCGACAAACCTATGATGAGTTTTTTGAGGTTCTAAAGGGAGCTGCAATATACGAAGCTATCTGGGTTGGGAAAACATATGTTTACAGACATGATAACTTCATGCCGGAGATACTCAGCCACTGGAGCCCAGAAACTAATTCTTTCCATCTGACTCATGGAGAAGTAGGCATTAGTCTGTGGAATGTCTAAAAGATCTCATGGGCTCCAATTTTGGGTGATATGTATGACTAATTCATTCCTCCCAAGGTGAAATGGAACGATTCATAGAAAACTTCTTCTTTACCTCAATAATTATTTAAGATATTCAATAGGCTCAAGAGATCAGAGACCTCATTAAATCATTCTATAAATGATATTCATCCAGATGAATGGATGTATATATTTATTATTGTGAAGAAAGAGAGGCAACCAAAGGTGAAGGAGCCGAATGAAAAAGGATCCAAGAAAAAGAAATCCAAGGATAAGAGTCCCAAACGTCCTACCACCTGCCTGAAACCTGAGAAGAGGGGTGCTCCTTGCACATTCTTGCCAACTCTAGAAGTAGGAGAGTTCGATAAGTGGGGAAATGAGTTGAATCAATGAATCCCAAAGAAGACTCATCTGGCGGGATTCTTGGCAATGTGGCTCATGGTTTATCTCTTGCCAGTCAGGGATTTGAAGGGAGGCGTCAGGCCAGGGACCTTTGTCATTGCGACAATGTTGGCTGAGGGAAAAATGGTTGGGGTGGCAACCCCCATTTTAGCAAATATTCACAGGAGTTTACTTCATGTCTGAATGGGTAAATATCCTTTAATAATAGTGGGACCATTCCAACTATTATGGGGATGGATCACCACTCACATTCGGACTTACAATGTACAGAATGGATTACAAATTCCTAGAAGTTCTTTCAGGTCGTCAGTGCAAGCATTCTCTGGAGTTTCTTCATTAGATGTTAATGCCTATGAAATGAAAGTGAGGCTGAGCATGTTTATGGAATTCAACTTCCTTCCCTATGGAAGTTCAATAAACCGGGCGGTTTGTTGATGATGGAACAACCCATTTGGATTTCAGGGCATACATGCTAGCTTGTAGGGATGGTGTGCTAGTTTCTAGGATTGATAGAGAAATCATATGTGAGGCATATGATTCATATAGATTTTCACGTCAATTCAAATGTCTGCAAAAGATTGTTGTATATCGTCCAGTACATGTCAGGTTAGAGCAACATCCACTGGTTGCTCAGCAACTATTGCTGCTGATATCAAGGGAGAAGACTGGGGTAGTATTTGATCTACCAGTTGAAAAAGCGGCATATAATTTGATTACATATTATGCCGAACACTGGATAGAATCATACCCCAAAGGGATATTGAATCACCCAGTTTATCAGGTGGGGAAAAGGAAGAGGACTGTAGAGAAAGAAACCCTTCCTCATGAAGGTGATGCTTCCCCACCTAAAGTTGATTCGATAGACTCCTCCTCTAGAACTGATTCAACGGATTACCATGATGGGGATGATGAGGAAAAACCAGCGGCAAAGCGGTTTCATGCCCGATATAATCCTCCTGTCAGAATTAAAAGACCCACTCCATCAACTCCTGGTGAGTTACTTTATTGTAGTAATTTAATCACTGATAATTTATAATGGAATATGTCTTTACTTTCTTATTCTCTATCTGTAGTTGCAGGAGCTGGGAAGAAATTGAAGTAAAAAATTGTAGGACCTTCCTCGCAGCCTTCATATCTAAGACCAGAGGTTGTCCAGCTATGGCAGAGTTTATACTGTGGTACTGAGACCGCCGGGATGGATTCATGTGATGGCCTACAACTTCCTGGAATAGGGAATTTTATGGCTTCTACAAATATTCAATAAGAGGATGATCCCAATGAAGTGCCGACTTACATCATAGATTTGGAAATGCTCATATATTCCACTGATTAGTCTGTTCCTGTCACCAGGTGGGTGAAGGAAATGATTGATCATGGCACCACTGTGGGGGCTGGTGGTTCGGGAGATGAGGAGTGGCATGAGTATGTGGCTCCTGAAGATGTAAGTTCTATTTCCTTATTTTCATTGCAACGTGATTTCAGTCGAAGCTTTGTTACTTAAGGAAGCTATTTTCGTCATCTTTCAGCTTGCAAAGAAAGGAAATGTGGTTCCTTCGCCATAGTATAGCCCTGGTGGTACTGCCATCGGGGCTGCTGCTGATTCTCCTCGCGAACCAGGCGAGATATCTCCAGGCCAGCAGGCCATGAATGAGGCACTTGATATAGACATCCATTCGCCAATACAAGTGAGAATAATGGAGACTACTGATACTCCCAAAAAACCAAAGAAGAAAAGGCAATGAAGGAGGAAGTCCACAACTAAATTCTTCATTAGCAGTGGTAAATCTTTCGAGTAATCATTAGTTTATACACATGACCACATGGTTGCTCATATTTTTGGGGATTGCAGGGGCTTCTTAAATTTCCCCCCTAAGGGAAAGGACTGATCCTCCTTCAAAGACCACGGAGGGTGCTGTGGAACAATCACAGATCCAAGCTGACATGGCTGCTCCTGGATAAGAGCTAGCATCTATTCCCATTATCCCTCCTGTTGCTGTTGCAAGAAGAGAAGAACCTATTTATGTTAAGTCAACAATGCTTCATAAAAATGTTGAATGAAACACCGACTGATTTCCATTCTATGATACTTCAAGTTCAACTCCTGCATTAGAGCTTCTGGTGACTGTTGCAACTGATGCAACTGATGCTATGATTTTTCCCAAAGATATTGTCCATGGTCAGGGGATGCAGGACGTAAGTCGTCAAGAAGACACACCAAACGCTCCCACTGGTGAGAATAACTAGTATTCTGAAATATCATTGGATGAAATGATGAATCATGGCATGTCTTTTGAAAAATTTTATGATCATGCTAAGTTTTCCATTGATTTAAAAGACCTTGGGAGTGAGTGTAATCCTTCTCCAAGAAAATTTTCTTATAATTGACACTTATAATCATGACTGAAAATGATATGCAGTTCCATCCATAGAAACTGCTGAACTTCCAATGCCTGAAGAGGGTGTAGACATTGATGTCAACCCTACCATTGCAGAAACATTATCTCAAGTAGAGCTAAACCCCGTAAACCCTCATGAGACCCATATTGAAGATCCTGTTGAGACTCGGAAAGATGGGGAGGAGTCTTCTTAGGTTGCTGACCCACCGTCGGGTAAGAGATAACAATATTTGTGATTGTACTTAATTTTCAAGACAACCAATTCTTTTGTTATCCTTTGAAGCTAACCAAAGCATTCAATTAATTATGTAGGGTTGTCAAATACAGTGTCTATGTCTGGAGGTGAAGCCTCATCCTCGGCCCCCACTGTAATTGAAAGTGAAGAAGAAAAAGTCAGGGGGGAAAGAACAGAACATGGAAATTCCTTAAGTGCATTAATCCCATATTACATGCCCCCCTGTGATGATGATGTTGAATCAGACCCGGAGATGATTAAAGCGTTCGACTTTTCACGAATTAAGGCATGGAACAACATATGTAAAGTCATATCTGAGGTGCCTTTAGAAGATTTATCATTGAAAATTCCTCGATTGTCCTCCCAATTTGTCATACTAGGACTTGCCGGTTTTGGATAAGAAATGATCCATACCACAGTGAAACAGATCATCTTCAGGAGGGAGTAGGAGAAAAAGTACCGCGATGATATGACCAGGGTGAAATTGTCAGTTAACATCGGCGAATTTGAGGCTGCGGTATCCCAAGATGAGGCTGATTATATTGCAAATATGAAGGAGCTGAAGCATAAAATCAATGAAAAAATTGTCTACCAGGTGCAGCTCCAGCAACAGTTAGATACTGTTACTGGGGAACTTGATAAGCTCAACTATTCATTGGAGGGAGTTCAAACGAAAGGTATGAAAGCCATTGCAGATGCCAAGAAGGCACTCTATCAAGCTGAGAAGAGTAAAGTAGATCGATTGCACGAGCTTCATGTAGTTGCTGATGAAGCTCGGGATGATGTACATCAAATGAAGACTTATGTTGATAATCTTTTGTAATCTTTGAAAAAGAGAAGAGACTCCAGTCTATGGATGTCCTTCTATCTCTTGTGCATCAATGAAAACACTTTCACCTTCACTCATTTGTATCTGCATTATATTTTGCTACATGATTTAGATTTTACCTAAGCCAATGGGCCTATTAAGCATAGTTTTATTTTTACTATGATTAATGTAAATAACCCTACAAACTTCGAACCGTTTACTTTCTCAATCTTACCTAAATCATACAAAATGTATGTTTATTGAGCTGGGAACATGAATTTTATTTAGAGTTCCCCTGTCATTTGTAGTCATTTTAATGTCATGCACGTCAGACATAAAAAAGGCTAACTTTTAAGGTCAAAATAGCTTTGACTGAAATGGATTAAAATTGACTCAATTCCTTGAAAATTCATCTGAAAACATATTACCATACTCATGTATGAGGGAAAATTTGTAAGCTATGACTTATGAATATTTGAATCTGATGAATGATATGAAAAGGAGCTAAAAGGCATTAGAAGAAGTAGTTTCCATGAATGAAGTTTCCATTATTTAACAAACCCGTTATGGGGTTGAATTATGAAGGGCCTCCTAAGGGCATTGTCTGCATAGTTAAATAAAATAGTATCTTTTGGCTAACAAGTCTGTTATATAGACTGTTTATGCAAGGCCACCTATGGGCACGTGCTGCATAGTCAGGCAACAGAACTGTCCGAAATTTACTTTCCTAGTGCTAAAAGCCAGTGAAATTTTATGGAGATTAAAATCTTACAAAGTATAGAGTTTGCTATATGGAAAGAGGTACTTGAATATGGAGAAGATATTTCCAAACATGATTATCGAAGAACTGGATGAATATCACTCCTACGAAGGTCTGACCCAAATGTAGGGAAGGATAATATAAACCCTATACTTGAATACTTTGAGATCATGAAAAAGGATATGGGACAAATATGTTAAGGATGGATATTTTTGCGGATCCCTACATACTGTCATTTAAGACAAATAAGGACATAAGAGGAATTATACCCAAGAATGAAGTTACCACTATCCGAAAAACCTGTTAGGGGGTTGAATTATGCAGGGCCACCTAAGGGCATTGGCTGCATAGTAAAATAATAGTATCTTTTGGAAAACAAGTCTGTTATGTAAACTGTTTATGCAAGGCCGCCTATGGGCACGTGCTGCATAGTTAGACAAAACAACTCTCATAAGTTTGACATTTTTGTGACTAGAAGTCATGAAAAGGGTTATGTAGATCTGAAACTATTTAAGGTTAGGATTATGACAAATAAATATGGGTATTGTTTAATGTATAGAGAGATACATAGATCAATGCTAACCATAATCACGTTGTGGCTGGGTCCTGAATTGAAATTTTGGACTTCACTATGTATCCCATAAGGATGAGAATCAAGCCATACGTAGTTCTTAAACTACATTTTAACGTCGTGTGGGACAAAATGATTAGAGATCTAGGTTTAGGGTCATAAATCTTGGACCATTGTAAGAAATACACAATGTGTGTTTTCATGGGGACTTTTCAGCCAAGCGACTGAAAATGGAATTTGGGGTTAGGCCCAAAGACTTGGGGCTGGATTTGAGGGACACTCGAATGTTTTTACGTATCCCATAAGGATGGGAATCAAGCCCATGTAGTTCTAGAAATTCCCTCTGTAAAATTTGGTTCGTACATGTGAAGGTTGAAAGGGGACATTAGTGCAATGATGGTTTAACCCAAGATAAATGGTTCGGGCATTTCCATGTATGCATGTAGTCTTTGAAATTAAACATGATTGAAAAAAAATGAAAATAATGGTTCCCTCTCAGGTGAGGGTATCAATGAAATTTGTAGTCTATTGTCATACTGGACAAAAGTGTTTTATAGTTTAACGTCGTATAACAAGGACGAAAGTGAACCTATGTAAAGATATTGAGTCTAAGGGTGGTTTCACGAATTATCATCGTATGAGATGGAGATGATCCGACGTGAAGAGATTGGTATTGGGCTTGAACCTTGGGAGGGTGCCTACATACCCAGCCTAGAAGGCAAGGATCAAATTCCGTGTAGTTCAATTAAAGAATAAATTAATGATCAAGTTGTTCTTTAGGACAATGACCTAAAAAAATTTGTTAGGTCTTACACATTGTTAGTGACCCAGAGAGAGTGTTATGGTTGAGTTTTTTTTCTATGCTCACGTGAGTCATACACAGTGTGAGAAACAAGAGGTAACAACAACCTTAACGATGCATAGTTTAATGTCATGTAGGACATATAAAGGGACTTTGCAGTTTAAAGTCTTGTAGTTAGGACTAGTGGTGCTGCAAAGTTTAGTTTCATGTAGTAGGGAAAAAATACAGTTTAATGTCGTGTAGGATGTATCATGGACTTTCTGTATAGTTTAGCATCATGTAGTTAGTATGATGGGGACAATAGTGTTTAATGTCATGTTGGACGAAAGGGGGGGATTGTGCAATTTAATGTCATACAATGAGAAAAAAAGAGTGCACCGTTTTAACGTCAGGTTGGACGCATTAGGGATTTTTTCCCACATTTTAATGGCATGTTGGACGAATGTGAGAATAGTTTATGGTCATATTCATGGACCATGGAAGGTGCAATTTAATGTCATGCTGGAAAAAAGTGTAGTTTAAGGTCATACATGACCTTTGATGATTATATAGTTTAACGTCTTTTTGGGCGTAAGGCACTTCTATACAGTTTAGTGTCATGTAGTTAGGACATCAGGGTTTAACGTCTTACTGGATGTAAGGAACTCGCAAATAGTTTAGGTTCATATGCATGGACCGTGGATGATGCAGTTTAAGGTCACACTGGACCATTGATGTATTTTAAGGTCATACAAGACCATTTAGGGAACTTTTTCACAGTTTAGCTTCGTGTGGGATGAAAGTACAAATAGTTTAAGGTCATATGTATGGACCGTTGCTATATAGTTTAACATCATATAGCAAGGATGAAAAAGGTACTTTGTAGTTTATACAAAATACTTCTTCAAAAATCTGGCATTGGTTGGAATAGTGATGAGTTCTCCATCCATTGAGATTAATGAATAATCTCCATTGGAGTAGACCCTATGTATTGAAAAAGGTCCTTCCCATTTTGTCTCAAGCATGGGAGGTTTCATTCCTGATATCATTGTAGTTCTGAGAACTAATACCAATTCTCCCTGAGTGAATGAACGAAGATGAACTTTTTTGTTAAAAGCTCATGCTATTCGATTCTGATAGACTTCCAAGTGGTGCAAAGTGCACAATATTTTCTCATCTAACCGTTCCAATTCATTCAATCTCTTTTTAGATTGTTCATTTGTAGATGATTGATCACAAATGGAAACTCTAAGCTAGTGTAGTTGAACTTCAATGGGAAAGACGGCTTTCGTTCCATATACCAATGAATATGGAGTTGACCGAGTTGTTGTGCGGGTGGTAGTCCAATAAGCCCATAAAGCATCAAAGAGTTTATCAAGCCATGAATTCTTATCCTTATCCACCATATTTTGCATTATATTTGGAAGAGTCTTGTTAAATGCTTCTATCTGTCCATTGGCCGCTGCATGATACCGAGATGAATGGTTGGATTTGATGTTGTATTCTTGATACAACTACTTCATCTCGGATGAACATAAATTGGTGTCAATGTCCATCAATATGGAATGAGGGACACCGAATATGGTAATGATGTTAGACATTATGAAGCTTACAATGCATTTAGAATGGAATTCCTTGAAAGGTATTGCCTCTGCCCATTTGGAAAAGAAGTCAGTAGTAGTAAGAATGTACATAAACTACTTGGTCGTAGCCGAAGGGTAAGGTCCCACCACATCCATTCCCCATGTAGAAAATGGACATGATTATTTAGCTGTATGAAGAAACTCTGGAGGGTGATGAATGAAGTTGGCATGTACTTGGCATGAATGACACTTCTTTGTGAAATCGACACAATCTTGTATCATTGATGGCCAAAAGTTTCCAAGCCTTCAAATATGATCAGACAGTCTATGTCCAGACTGGTGGGGACCACAGACACTTGCATGCACTTATTTCATGACAACCATTGTCTCTTCACCATCAAGGAATCTGAAGGGAAATCCATCAGAACCACTTTTGTAGAGAATTTTCTCTAGGTGATCTGGCTATCATAAAGAGTAAAATTAACCACACGTCGCCAGATTTGTTCTTTATCAGCTCGATCAGGTGAAAGTGTTCCATTTTGAAGGTATTCCCTGATAGGTGACATACATCCTGTAGTATGAGCATACGTTTCAGGAATGGAACAAATTTAATTAATTTCCACTATTCTGATTCGAACATAAGGTGAAATTTCACGACGGTGATCAATACAGATGGTTGTCTCGTCCCGATTTGGATCTGCCAGAGTTGTGGCTATATTAGCCATTGCATCAGCTTCAGCATTTTGTGAACTTGGGACATAAGAAAATGTCAGTTCCAAAGGGAATTCCTCCATTAACTCTTTGACTTAATCATACAAAGGGATTAGTTCTTCTTTTCTGATGTCATAATCCCCATTGACTTGTTTGATTACCAGGTCTAAATCACCTTTCACCTTTAAGTGATTCACTTGTGCTTGAAGAGATAATTCCAAACCTACGACGAGAGTGTGGTATTCTGATTGATTATTGGTACCAACTTCACACAATAAGAAGGAATAAGTTAACAGTGAATTTTCTGGAGAAATGAGCACAATTCCTAAGCCAACATTGTTGAAATAAATATTTTCCATTTTCCTCCCTGTTGGACTTCTGGATGCACCATCAAAATAAAATTCCCATGCATGAGGACTTTCTTGAATAGAGAAGACTTCTTCATCAGGGAGTTCAATATCTTAAGATGTGTCTTCCACTGAAGGGTGTTTAGTTAGGAAAACAACCAAAGATTGGCCCTTTATTTCCTTTTGAGACACATACTGAATGTAAAATTGCTGCAAAATAACCTCCCACCTTTCCAGACGTCCTGTAAGCATTGGACGACATAGGATAAATTAAACGGGTTATTGCGAGATACCAATTGGACCTCGTGATGTTGCAGGTAGTATCTCAACTTCTGAACTGCAATGATTAATGCCATGCAGCACTTCTCAATACTTGAATACCGGGTTTCTGCTTCAAGCATGGTTCAACTGAGATAGTAGAGACTGTTTTCATTCCCAGCATCATTCATTTGAGCAAGAAATGTAGCCAATGATCGCTCTAGAGCTGTCACATAGAAGATAAGTGGTCTTCCTTCAACTGGTGGCATGAGTACCGGTGGACTCAAGATGTATTTATTGAGAATATCGAATGCTTATTGACATTTTTCAGCCTACTAGTAAGTGACTCCCTTCTTCATCAATTTGGTGATGGGTAAACTTTTTCCTGCTAAATTGGCGATGAAATGCAAAATATAGGCTAAGTGTCCTTGAAGTCCTCTTAATTAATTAAAATTTTTAGGAGGTGACATACCAAGGATTGACTTGGTCTTCTCAGGATCGACTTTAATACCACGATGGCGTACAACAAAGCCGAGAAATTTTCCTGAGGTTACCCCAAAAGCACATTTTAAGGGGTTCATCTTCAAATTATGTTGTTGAAGATTTCAGAATATGACTACCAAATCAGCCAAGTGATTAGAACGTTGTTTGTATTTAACTACCAAATCATCTACATAGAATTCAACAAACATCCCTAAGAAGGGTTTGGTGATACGATGCATGGCATGCTGATAAGTTGCACCTGCATTTTTTTAAGCCAATGGGAATTAGCTGGTAGAAAAACACACCCTGAGGGGCTCTGAAGGCTGTAGATTCATCGTCTTTTGGGGCCATTCGGATCTGATTATATCTGGAATATCCATCCATGAGGAAAAGTGCTTCATATCCAGTTTTGCATCAATTAGAAGTTCGGTAATCGAAACTGGAAAATCATCCTTAGGACAATGCCGATTAAGATCTCTGAAATCGTTGTAAACTCTAATTTGTCTGTTCTTTTTCATTATAGAAACAATATTAGCCAACCTTTTGGGATATTGAACTTCTCTGACGATCTTAGCTTTGATAAGCTTATGCACTTCAGCATCAATTTTGGAAGCATAAGTTGGGTGTGTTATTATCGCGGATTGCTTAAATCCTCGATGTTTTTCAGGTAAACCCAAATGATGAGTAGAAACATCAGGATCATGCCCGGGATTTTTTGTATAGTTCCAGGAAAATATATCTCTATTTTTCTTTAGAAAATAAATATACATCTCTTGCTATTCAAGATTCATGGCCGCACTGATTAAAGTGGGGCGTGGATCTCCTTTTGTACCCAGATTTATTTCTCTGAGTTCATCCACAGTGGTAGAGATACCCTCTTCAAATGCTGGAGGAGAATCTATGAGATCTTCCTCTTCTTCTTCATCAAGTGATATTTCTTCCATTTCTACTTGCATAGTAAATGATAAAGTACAATACTCATGATCCTAAGAGATGTCAAAATTTACATATCTTGAAAAAGAAGCTTCCATTTCCGACCCGATTGATGATGAAGGGTCTTCTTTGGGTAATAAAGAGGAGATGATGGATTGAGAATCAACATCATTGTTCACCTCCGATGTTTCTATAACCTCATCTGGCCTAATTGGCACAGCATAGACTAGTTGGATTTTAGAAAATGAAATGAAGACGTCACCATTTGTGCATTCATCACTACTTGGTAGATTACCAATTTCTCCCATGTTGTCTGGCTAGATTGTTGTAATTGACATCATTGATATTTACAAAAGAGTATTTTGATTTGGGTCTATCTTGTCAATTTGACTGATAGGAAACACATAATATGTTCTCACATGTGTCAATGGATTTACTTGAATTTTTTCCAAACCATATGGAGTATTAACTTTGGTAATCTCATTTGTTATGGATTTCTCCCTTTGCTTTATGTGATAGAATTCCGCCTCAATGTATTGAGACTCACATGTATTGAACTTGGCCTTATCACCATACAATTTCCCAATTTGACCATCGAAACAATATTTGATACATTGATGGTATGATGAATGGATATATGCTTGTTGATGTAGCCATGGTCTTCTAAGCATGATGTTGAAGGATGAGTCTTGATCAACAACCATGAAATCTGAATTGGAAGCAAGATATCCAAACTGAGTTCTGAGTGTAACTTGACGCAGTGGTTCTTGTTTCTTTTTATCATATCCATGTAGCATCGTGGTGGATGGAGATAAATCAGATTCCATGAGGCCCAATCGACGAAGTGAACGAATGGGCATGAGGTTGACTCCTGAACCATTGTAAATGAAATCTCTTCGAACATCCACGTCATTTACCTTTCCAGACAAGTACAATTGTCTAATATGTCCATGCACAACATCATATTCATCTTCATCAGTAAAGGAAATTATTGCATGGAATTCTGCATGATTATTTTCTATGTGATAGACTTCAGCTGTAGCAATTTCAATTTCAACTCCTGAGGACTTGACAAAGCCTCGATGACTGCGTCCTGAAGATCTTTTGACTAATTCAGAGCATCCAGAATTGGTAACATGACCGGTACATGGGACAAGTGTTCCAATATATCATACTTTTGATCCAGAGGTCTGCGTTTCCCAATAGGAATATGTGGTTTAGTAGGTAACTTGGAAGCAGATGATTTGGATGTTGATGCATCTTGTATTGGGATAAGAGTTTGAAATATTCTTGGTTTTGGAAGATTAGACCGATTAGATCCATTTACTTGTTGAGAGGAAGAATATGGAACCTTAAAACGGTCTTCCAAAATAACTGTGGCAGGACTGAATTTTCTATTGGTAAAAGAACATTCTTATTCTTGCTGAGCTCGCTGAAGGGCTATACCACAAGTTTTTGCTATGTACAAAGTTCTAGCCGGGGTAGAATTGGAATAGTGGCTTCTGAAAGATCCATGTCATCCCCTATATCTTGAGCCCCTGGAACTTCCTCTGATTCCTCTATTTGATACAGGGAATTCAGGCTCATTGAAATAGAAACATCGACTGGCATATGGATCTGTTAATTGAATCCTATTAACAGAACCAAAGATTAACTCTTCATCTGATGAAGACTCTGCCTGATTAGCCTGTTTAGGCTGTTCCCTTTGGTGGGGCGTTGCCTGTGGCATTGAAGTAGATGGCATGAAGTCTTCCAAATTCAAAGACAACTTAGTCTTTGACACAGACTCATCTTTTTCTGATTCTTTTTCTTTCTTTGAATCATGCCGTTTCTTTGAGGACATTCCCTCCGACGAAGAGGGTTTTGCCGAAACAATCATGGAAGAAGACACATTTGGGTTCTTTAATTGTGTATGAAAAATTTCATGAGTTCGATTGATTGTCTTTCTGACCATTCAATCACCATACTTCTGTGTATTTTTACTTTTTACTTCTTTCCATTCACATTCCTCCTCTGGAACTGTAGCAGTGACACATGCTACCTTGGCTGAGGAGCCTGTCAATGTGACTAGTCCCGAGTCAACCATCTATTGTAAGAGATATTTTAAGACAAAACACTCCTGGACGGGATGCCCAAAAATTTGATGAAAAGGGAAATAATTGGGACGGTCTTCATCTCCTTTCTTGTTTTGCATCTTGGGCATTGGCAATTGAACCAAATTGTTTTCAAGAGCCGAAATTAAATAACAAGGAACATGTTTATTTCGAAAAGGGTATGTTTTTCTCTTCAGATACTCAAATTGTTTTCGTCATTGATCTTTTTGATCATCTAGATGAAAAAGCGTTTTTTTTGCTCAGATGGTGGAGCCCTTCTAGAAGATGAAGGTTTTGAGGTAGAAACATGTATAGGTACTTGTTTAAGCATAACTATAGCAGTTTCTGCTTTACCCATTCTCCTTCCTAGAGCTGATGGAATTACACGAGATTTAGCCTTAGCCTATATAAGGTAATCTTCAATCTGTTGAGCGATTGAAGTAAGGTCTCGAAACCCTCTTGTGTATTTCACAGGGATTAACGGCATGCGTAATTCATCACGCATATTTGCCACACAGATTGGCAACAATACTTCTTGAGGGAGTGCTGAACTCAAGGAATATGTTAATCCCTTCCATCGAGCATTGAAATCAGAGACCCTTTCATTCTCCCTTTGCTTACAGTTTGTAATATCAAAAACAGTTGTCTTTGAAAATGTTGAGCTGAACTAATGGAGGAATTTTTGGCAATGATCCTCCCATCCGGTAGTTGGCCAGGATTTCAAGCTTTTATACCATACAAAAGCTGGTCCTTTCAATTTTCTCAGAAAGAATCTGAGTTTAACTTCTTCTTGCAGCTCTGGAGTTCCAATCATAGGATTGCAACAAGACACGTAATGCTTCAAATTTTGTTCAGGATCACCTGATCCATTGAAAATATGGAATATAGGGTTCCCAAAACTGGATAGAGGATAAATTAAATCTACCCATTTAGGGTAAACATTCTTTTTTGGTTGAACTTGTGCACATTTCCCTTACATAGTTTCTAACCAAGCTGTTAATAACTCAATAGAAGTTATTAACTTTTGAGAAACATCCAGTTGAACATGGAAATGTGTAGGTGCAATGACTAGAGCTTGGACAGATGTGGCAAATGGTGCTGCAATAGATGGTTGAACTGCCAAATGTTGTGGCACTTGACCGTAGGATTAGTCCTGTGAGGGTGTACTAATAGAGGAGGATATTCTTGATCCATCCCAGTAGCTGCAAGAAATTCATTTGCCTGACTGGCTCCAGCATGCTTATAAAAAAGACTACTCTGAATTAGTTCTGCATTCCAACTTCTTAATTCCTTCATTTCTTCCTCCTGTTGTGCAAACCTCTACTCTAGTGAGAGAGATTTATCATCTCCAGAGGAAGGATATGTAACCTATTTCTTTCCCTTCCCTTTGTTGGATCCATTTCGGAGAGGGGGAAGTAGGTTACTCGAAAGATTACCTAGGTTCTGAATAATACATTGACTTTGTGTACACACACCTTCTTCATTTGTGTCGGTGCGTACGTCTTCTTGAGCAGGAACCTCTTCATCTGAGTCCCTTGAGTGAGCCTCATCTGGTGGATCAGCAACAACGGCTTTGATGACATTGATTAATTCATAACTCATCGCATCCCTTCTATCATCATTTCTGCGATATTGTCTTCTTCCATGCCGTTGATGATACATTTCCTTTTGTTGATTCAATCCCTCGGGAACTTTTTGAAAAACCATAATTTGGAGGGAATCTCTTGATAATTTGGATCTTCATTCCTCTTGAGGTTTCTTCCCTAATCTAGAAAATACTGAATTTCTCTGAGGAGGGGATTTATGATTTGAAAAATTCCCCAGTCCAGTGGACTGGGGATGTTCTTGCTGTTCTTGCTCAACTCCCCGAATCCTTTTTGTTGATTCCGAGGGTTGGTTTAAAATAGTGCCCAGTCCGGCGAGCTGGGGTGGTTCTTGACATGCTATGTCTGAGACGTTCTTGAAATTCCTCTTGATCTAGCGAACCTTAGCCCGGAAATTATCTGGATGCATTAACCTGTATCCTCTCCGAATCAAAACACAGTTGGATGATTTCCCACACTTCTGTCACTTGGTGACGTACTAGCTCCAAATGAGAGGCATGTTCAATATTTTCATTTTCTTGATGCGAGAGTAATTCGAAAACTTGTTCTCTATATTATTGATTTTTAGAGGAACTAGTTGAAGCATGTTCTTGGCTATTATTTTGATTACAAACAAATCCCATTGACTGTGGCCGGCCATGGGCAATAACATTGCATGATACCATTTTCAGCGGGCTTTGCTGACTGGAGAGAACCGTGAAATGCAGTACTCCGTGAACAGCCCATCCTCTGACACGAATACCAGATGGGTCATTGGAAATTAACTGACGCAATCTTCTTAGTGCACCAAGGCATGAACGTTTAAGGGCTCTTTACTGCTTTTCAGCCTTCGGATATCGAGAGACTGATAGAGACATCAAATCAATCTTACGTTATAACCCTTCTATTATTTTAAGATGATTTTCATATTCATCATAATATAATACTTCCTTTTTCAAATGAAAAATTGTTTTCCATATTTTGAGATGAATATCATGAATTTCATTTTCTGTTAACATTTCTAGAATATTATACTGAGAGTCAGCCAGAGGCCAAAACATGACTAGCACTTCACCATTCGCCTGTTCTTTTCTCATGTTCAACATTTCCTCTTTATCATTTGATGAAGAATATTCTACCTGATTTGACCAGAGTTGGTGTTTCCTCATTGCTTCATTGGATTCAATAGGATTGGTAGAGAAATAATAAATAAAACTAGATGATGCAAGACATAGGGGTGGTTCGGAGAATAACATACACCCTGGGCTATCTCTTGATTGAGAATGTATTTCACCTGCTGGCGATGAATCTTCAGACATGACTGGTTTCACATTTTCAAGTGCCTCAAGATATGAGTGATTTCTCGGCACTACATTGCCACTGGAGCATTTTCCGGGCAATGTGAATCACTACCGCGGAGAGGACTTTCGCAGCAAAATTCATCATCATGGGGAGGACAACCATAATGGGTTATAGAAAATGATGAGATTTGTTGCTCCTTGGTCTTTTGACCACACAGAGGGTTCTTGTGGCTCTCATCTGAATATGAAACTTCAAGATCGACCGAATTGTCATGAATCAATCCTTCATGAGGAAGTGTCTGTTGAAGACCTTCGGAATTAATGTTACCACTATTGGGAAATGAGTGAGTAGAATCTTGAATTTAAATAGATAATTGTCTGAGGGAATCAAGAACTCCAGCATCAAGAAAGGCCTTGTTATAGATTGTCTCTTGATCTCCTGACTGTGATGGGCATGTCATTTTCATAGACGCCTTATTACTCGCCTTGGAAACCACTTATTGATGAATGTGGCTGCTCTGAGCAGGTGTATATGCTTGATCAAAAAAGATGTCCAAGTTAGGCTGATGATCTCTACTCAAATCAGGTGTATGTGCCTGACTTGGTTGTCTGAATGCTATGGGGGAGTATTCCCCACAACCCTCTTGGACTGGAACAGATGTGTGTGTCTGTTTCGGAGTGAATTATTGATGTATCACTCCACTGGTAGGGATAGATTTATGTGTATTTGCCTGAGATGTCGCTGAAGTTGTTATAATATCCTGGTAGGCATCCATAATATGAACAAGGATTTGCTTATGCTATTTCACCATTGACTGAATATGATTGGTTACTTCAGCTGCCGGAATGAGAATATACGTCCATTCCGGGATTGGAGCAGGTGTATGTGCCTACTCGTGTCATCCTTTTCGTGTTAGTGAATCCGGACAGTAGTCGAGTGTGACGGAGGAGAGTTGAGACAACCTCCTATTTTTTGTCGGGGCTTTCCGACTAACTTCTCTGAATTCTACCAAGTGAGACTGTTAGTAGGCTTGATTAATACTAGCAGGTGTATGTGCCTACTGATTGCACTTCGCGAAACGTGGTTGATGAGATCCATTATATGTAGTTAGACGAGCCTGATGGCTAGCTGATGATGTATAAATATGTGTATGTTCCTACCTATAGTACTCCGCCGGAATTTCCTGGTGGGATTGGCGTGATGCTGCTAGAAGAGCCTACTAGAGAGCGGAATTAAAACTGGCAGGTGTGTGTGCCTTCTCGTTTCTTGCCACCAAGTTAGGTTGGTGGACTTCTCCGGAGATGGAAGAGATGAGAACCTCCTCACTGTCTACCAGATTCCGCCTCTGGTGGTTCGTTTGGATTGCTTGGGTTCAAGGAACTTGAGCCGAATGCCTGGAGTCGGTACCCTCATCATGTTGATCGCGCACTGCCACACAAGTCTGGCGACGATTGTTGGTGGGAGCCCTCAGGAAGGACTCCTGTCTGTTTGAATTAAGGTCCTGAGGGACCTTCTCATTCACCTCCCCATAATAAGGGAGAAAATGGTGATTGCGTTCTAGGGATAACGACCCGAATCGGTTGGAGACGGTAGTCAGCACCGCCTCCGTCTTGATCACTGGTCTTCATTGTCCGCACGACCGATGTGAGTTGTTTTCGTGGAGGGCTTGTCAGGAAGCCTCTAGAGTTGGGATGGTACTGTGTTGATGGTACTCCTTAACCAGTGCATTTGATACCCATCATTGAAGACGCTAAGTAGGTGATATCGTCGTAAGAGCGGACGATGATCCAGCAGGAGTAGCAGTAGTGGCATTTGCAGCAGCAATATTCAAAGGTGTGAACTTGAGAGCAGCCATTCTAGAAATACAGAAGATCTTTGGAAAAGAGTGGATGTTCGATATAACAGAAGTACTCAAGATAAATTTATCCACTACATATTTTGGATGAGAACATATGTCAATTATTGAATTTTTTGACCCTCTCATTGAGTTTTAAATAGGGGCCTAACAAATAGATAAAGCATCATTTTAACATGGTTAAGGATTCACGTCGGGTTCACCATTTTTGTTTCCCTCGGAATCCGGGGATGACCACCTTAATGGGAGGTTCAAACATTCCGATCGGTTTCTAATGGGTTTGTTCGTAGAACCGGAAACATCAAATGATTCCACATCCATTCAGACCTAATTTCCAAAGGTAGGTGCTCATTAGTTTGTGGACTGATGAGGCTTAGGAATTTTCATTGGTCGAGAGGATGGGAGGTCGGACTCATCACACCTTTTTGAGGGGAATTATTGTCTACTCCGGGACTCTCTTTATAGATTTATGTTATGTTCGTGAATCCTTATTTCTTTACCAAGTATAAAATGATATTTCTTTCAGATCATACAATCAATGATTAAATATGTAGGAAATTTAGAGAATCATTTATATGTATTCAAGGTTCTTCATTGATAGATAATCATCTGTATTTATTAGAGATTTTTGGTCAATGTTACCCTTAGACACATATATATAGAGGAATCTTGGTAATTATGATGACCATGCTAGTATTAAAGCCACTCAGTTGGGCACATGATGTTTATTGTCATTCTGAAGGACATAGATTATTTTAGAGTTGGGATCAAACCCATAGACGAGCTACCTACGTATCCTTTGTTTTAAAAAATGTAATCAGAACCCACGTAGTTCGAGTAAGGGAGTATGATGTTTATTATTGATGGCTCAAATAAGGATGTCAAAATTACTTTTACACTCTATGCTCATGTGAGTCATGCTCGGTGAGACAAACAAGAGGTATTGGTAAAAATTTAGACAATTGTGCCTTGAAATATGCAATCCTAAGAAATAATGTGGGGCTTATGTATTTATGACTGGCCAAATAAATGATGGTTATGATTTACTTTAGCGATGAAATCCAGGAACATGGTCTATAAATGTATAAGTGCTTCACGGAGATTTTGAATACTCTAACTTGGGAAATACTCATGAAAAGGAGGCCCAAATTAGGAGAAAATTTATGAGTGGGTTTTACTCCTGAAAAGGAATCCCAGATCAAAAGGTAAATTAGGACTGGTTAAAAGAAATTATGACTGGGGATTACTCCTAAAAAAGAAGCCCTGGTTAAGAGAATTGTGGTTGGGGCTTACTCTTAAAGAGGATTCCCATATTTGAGAATGGGGCTTACTCCTGAAAAGGAATCCCAGGTTAGGGGATCTCTCATCATAAAGGATGAGGATGAAAGAATGAAATCTCAATCATTAGTGACATAAATATGTGTAAATCACTAGGTTTTGAGAGATATTCCATAGAATTATTTTCAGATAAGGAAGTAAATTCATGAAATCATGCCATAAATGGCTTTGATGAGTGTCTTGAAAACTGAATCTTGAATAGGAAAGGTGTAATGGCTTAAGAGGGGTGAAATGTGCAAGAAGGGTACCCAAAAATGAAGGGGTGCACATGTCCTGGCAGGCGGGCAGGTACTGCGTGGGCGCGCAAGTCCTGGTCGCGTAGGTATGCCTGTGCGACACATGGTGTACTTGCAGGACGGTTAACCGGTAGGTTAATAATTGAGAGACTCTTCATTAAAGCCTTTAGAATACTCTTGAGGTTCTTCAAGAAGAAGGGCTAGCAAAGATATATTAATGGAGTAAGGTGGCGCACAAGTGTGGCCCGTTTCCCTTAAGGGTTGGCCACTCAGGCGCGCAAGTGTTGATGAGTTTCAACACATAGTCCTTCCTCCCACTCTGTAGATCTTCATTTCTAGTTAAGAAATTACCTTAGAAGTGTTTCAGAAGCTTTGAGAAGTGACTAGGGAGCCGGGAGCTCAAATCCGAGTTTTTGGAAAAAAATTCCTTTTTGAATGGGGGCCCAAAGGTTCTATTTATAGGAAGGAGAAGACCTCTGGCGGTTATCACTTAGGTCACACAAGTCACTTGCGCGCCCACTGGACGACGCGCAAGTGTACTTGGGCGACAGTGATAGAACATGCGCGACACATGTTCTTTTCATCCCTTGTTCATGTCTTTGTCGATTTTTGATATTTTCTTCAACGGATGGATCAATTTTTGCTAAGTCATTTCCATTTACATTCCTTTGGACTTTGTGATGAAAATGGAGCGTCAACACACGTATGTACTGAATTCCATAAATTCAATAATCTAAAGAAAAATAAATATTAACTAAGAAATGAACAACAATATTTGATTGGAAGTTGTGACTATTTAGACAGTTCTGACTCTAGTGGTGAATTGGGAAGTGAACGGGAGACATGGAATCAGAACCTGATGGGTATTACATGTGAGGTAAATGATTCTCTACTAAATCAGTTAATAAATCCCAAAAATTTTAATCAGGATTCTTTTTCTAGTAATGAAATAGAAAATATTTATTATTCATGTTTTGAGTCTGATTAAGAAAATAATAAAATTTATCATTTTATTAAATAAAATGAACAATTAAAAAATGATGGATCCATAATTATTCAAATGTATACGTCATTTAAATTTAAGAATAAAAATTTGATTAAATATAATGATAATTGTGAAAATATGAAAAGCTTTATATCCCAACATGATAAAAATAAAGAGGATTGTAATTATAAATTACAAAAACTAAAAGATGAAATTGAATGTATTAAAAACGGTCTCATTGTAAATGATAAAAATTAATAGAGAATATTTAACATTGTTGTTTATTATATATCTAAATTAGAAAAAAAATGTAATATATTAAATAAAAAGTTAAAAAATTAAGAAACATGGCTTCGAGATTCAATGAAACGATCATTACTGATTAAGAAACATTGCAAATGGATAATATGGAAATAAAAAATGATGTTATAAATCATAAATATAAATTATCTAATTTAGTAAAAGGTAAAAAATGTGATAATGTGTTGTATTTAATGAAAATAAACACTAATAAGATTGGTATTGTATACTGTAGTATAACCCCAATTTTAAAATAAATTAACTTTTTTAAAATCACAAAGGGGAAAATTTCATGTGTAACATATTTTAAATGCCTAATGAAAGGTAATAATGACAATGAGTATCCTCGATGATTATCACAATATTTTGGGTATAAAAAAATATTATGTTATAATTATTTCTTTCAATTTTGACACTATTAAATTAAATAAATCAATTTGTGTGAATAATTTTTCTTTTACTAATCCCATTAGACCCAAGTGGGAATGGCTTCCAAAACAGTCTACTTGATTATTTGCTTTCATGAAATCATCCTTAGAGGCATGAATGACACATGTTACATATATATTGGCTACTATAGGAGTATAAAAGGTGATATTTCTATGATTCTATATTTTAATTCATGTGATTGGGGCCTTGTCACATTTGGACATAACTCTAAAGGTCTAATTAAAGTAATAGTGCAGTTTATTTTTCTAAAATAGTTATTATTTCAAAAGTAATATATATATATATATGTCTTTGTGGTTTAAAATGAAATATTATATTTATATAAAAGTTATGCTATCATGGATTAAATTTTTTATTTGAAAAAGATAAATGTTAATTTGTGAAAAATAATTTAGTTTTTTCTGTAAAAAGAAAACAAAATGTACATATTATTGATTTTTATGAACTAACAGAAAAAAAGATTATGTTTATAAATTCTATATAATAATATGATATATTGTGGCATAAAAGGCTCGACCTGAAAATATTAGGCTATTGAAAATACATTCAAAGCCTGAACAGTTTCTTCAACTTCTGAAGTTTCATACATGTACTTCATGTGTGATTTCTTTTTAAACGGAAAATAATTAAAGAAATGATTTAAATATATTAACTTTGTTTATACTGTTCTATATTTAGAATTTTTTTAATTTTTAGTTGTTTTGACAAAAAAAATTGTATTTTTGGTGGAAAAAAATAATTTGTCATTTTATATTATTAAAATAGATTAATATGGATTTAATTTTTATCTCTTAAAGATTAAAAATTATCTAAAAAAATTCATTTCTGCATGCTTATTAAATATTTAGAAAATATTTCAATAATATCTATCTAAATTGATGGTGGTCTTGAATTTTAAAATTTTTATTTTAATAATTTTTTTGAATCAAATTGAAATAAACTTTATATAATATCCCATAAGACACGAAAATATAATTGTTTTGGTAGAAATGTAGACCAAATCTATTCGAGAAATTGATAGGTCTATGATAATTGTATTTAGTAGACCTAAATATTCTAGGAGAAATAGTTAAATATATATATTAATGTTTTAAATATACTTTCAATTATAAATTTATTAAATAATAGCCCTTATGATCTTTAAATGTATTAAACATAATGTTTAATATTTTTGGGTTTTTTGTTGTAAAGTGTAAATCTTATGTAAAAAATATACTTTAGGAAAATTTGAGTCTAAATATAATGAAGGTATGTTTTCAGGATATTCCAATGCTACTAAATATTATAGGGTTTTATATAAGAAAACTATAGAGGTTGAAGAATCTATTATTGTTGTGTTTAATGAAAACAATTCTAATAAGCAGGATTCTGAATATTTCAATGAAAATGATGAGTTTAGAGAATTAAACTATAGTGAAGATAATCACCATGATAAAGATAATTAATCAACTAAGGGGGTATATAAATTCTAAAACTAATACAATGGAATAGAATGTTCATCATGCTGAAAAAGTAATTGGTAATATAGAATCAAGAATTCAAACAAGAAAATCATTTTTTCTTTACTATGAAAATTTTTCTTGTCTTTATGACTTTGTTCCTGTAAACATTAAAAATACATTAATTGAACATAATTGGAAGTATTTTATTCATGATTAATTATATAAATTTGAATGGAATTAATTATGGGGTTTAGTTTCTTTTCGAAAAGGTAAACATGTTATAGGAAATAAATGTATTTTTTGTAATAAACCTAATGATTATGGAATAATAGTTTACAATAAATTAAGATTATTAACTCATGGTTACTCTCAGAAAGAGGGACTTGGATTTTAAGATTATTTTCTATTTTTCTTACAATAGAATCTAATAGAATTCAATTATCCTTTTCAGTTTTTTAAAACATAAAATTATTTCAAACAAATATAAAAACTGACATTTTAAAAATAATTATATCAGAGGAATTCTATGTCATACAACCCCATATATGTGAAAATTATAATGTCATGTATCATGTTTTAAAAAATAATAAATCTTCATTTTTTATTAAAAAATCTCAAAGATCATGGTATGAAATACTTACAAAATTTTTATTGCAAAATGATTTTATTAATGAAATGGTTAGTCCAACAATGATTATAAAACGTTCTTTGAATGATATACATATTATACATATATATGTGCATGATATAATATTTTTATCTTCAAAAGATCAAATTTTAAATGAGTTTTTTAGCATATAAAACGTGGATTTGACATTAACATAATGGTAGAAATAATTTTTTCTATAAAAATTAATCAATGAATAGAAGGTATATTCTTAAATGTATACATGTATGTTAAATAAGATGTAAAAATATTCAGATTGATTTTAGTAAAACATTGAAAACCCTTATGAGAACTAATTCAAATTTATTCATAGATTAATCTGGTGAATTAGATTATATTAATATCTAAAGATGTGTTATAGGTATCTTGTTGTATCTTTCAACTTATAGATAACAAATTATTTTCTCAGTTTTTTTGTGTACTAGGTTTCAGTCAAACCCCAATGAAAGTCACCAAAAATACGTTACAACAAAAATAACATATATCAAGGGTATTTTATGAAGTATACAATTCTATTATAAATAGAAAAAATTTCATATATTGTCTTAATATGATTCTAAAAATGGTGGATTTAGATATGATTATAAACTCATTATAGGTTTTTGTCACTTTTTAGGAAACAATTTAATTTCGTAGAGCTCCAAAAAATATCTTTTAGTGGAACTGTCAATAGTTGTGACTGAATATGTTGTTGTGGATAGTTTTCTTCATAGATAGTGTGAATGAAACAAAGACTTTATTATTTCAATATAATTTTATATAAAATTATTATTAATGTTGATAACTAAAGTGCTATTTCAATTTCTAAAACCCCCCTTCACCGCTATATAACTAAACACATAGATGTATGATTTCACTTTATAATACACTATGTAAATAAAGATGATATACGAATCAAATTCATTACCACTTAGAAACAACTAAATGGAATATTTTGAAAAACATTTGATTCAATTAAATTAAAGAAGTTGAAATTTTAATTGGGTAAGTTAGGAACTTAAAATCTTTTTAAGTGTGATCACTATTCTTAAATATGTTTTTTCATAAGTTCTGTAAAAGAATATAATTTATACTCTGATTAAATAATAATTAGGTCACTATAAAGACCCCGATATCAGTTTCTGAGAGTCAGTTCCATAATTTAATACATTTTCAAATAAGAAAGGAAGTCATTTCCTGAAGGAATGAACAAGTTTTTTTCATTGGGAAACTATATACAAACATAATAGTTTCATTTTAACTTGAAATGATGTTCAACAAAGTTAATATATTAAAAACACTAGTAAAATAATTGATTATCATCACAAGTCATTCTTAATATACATATTTTCATCCTAAATAAAAATGAAAACACAATAAAGGTATGATCTCAGATGCAAACTATGGTTAAGTAATGCAATAGAATAAAAAATATTAAGCATGGTCAATAACTAAATGTAAACATTCCTTTTGAAGTAAACTTGAGCATAAAATGGAACGAATTCAGAACTGATAATGTCAGAATAAAAAATAGTAATTGATATTATACTAGTATAGTAATAACATAAAAGAATAATTTTCATCTTCATAATTTGTCAATTCATAATGTCAGACAACATAATCAGACCGTCAAGGCCTCATCCCAGACACTATAAATAATGTGTAAAAACCTTGGGTAGTTTGTCTCACGAGACCTAGCGATACATCGAGGGGCTATAGAGGATCCCCCCAGTTACTTAATAAGTCCAATTCATTTCTCGTATTAAATGGGATAAGAATATACACTATATACAATCATATTTAATATAACAAATGAAATTTAAATAACATTCCCCAATCAGTAAACATAAACACGTACCATTCGAGGTAATATAATAGATGGTATCAAGATAGCATGTAAAAATTCATACTAATCATAAACAATTGAATAAATTATGGTAGATGATATCATAAAAATTTTAGTACTAATTAAACATAATAATCAATAAGAGTGTTGAAATAGATCTAAATATTCTTATATAATCATAGAGTAATACTTAAGGGAAATATTCTATTACTTGGAAAAGAAAAGATATTTTGGAAAAATCATTGTATAAAACTAGAATTGAACTAATATAGTTTTATCATAATAAAATATTTGATTTTATAAATATAGTGTTCTATTAAAATAGTGTATATATTTCACTTTAAAATAGGAAAAAATTAAAGTTGTTTCCTTGAATCAGGCTTGTTTATCGGGAAGAATTTGATAAAGATCCTTTTAAAACATTAAACTCTACATAAAATGAAGAAGTAATATGTTTTTTATATATATAGAACAATAAAACATAATTTATGATGATTTCATTAGAATAATTAATAATTTCATTGGGTGTATGTAGAGAAAAATATTAACCAAAATGAAATTGGATGTCCAAGTAGAAAACTCTTACCTTCTGTCTGAATGTTTTAGAAATTGACCATATTGTACTGGATAATCCAAATAAATCCATTAATTAATTAATTAATTTCATTTTATAAATTTAATTTATTTTTTTTAAATTTATTATGTGTATTTATGGTCTTTTTATGAGCTATATGATACAATTTTATTATTCTGGAGCATTTTTTTGGATTTCATGATCAGGTCGCCTATTATTAAATAATAGAGTTCATGTATAATGGTTATAGTTCTCAAGAATTAGAATTAAATGTTCTTAATGAAAAAAATTAGTGTAATTGATATTTTATTTATTATTCTATTTCCATATATTAGGAACAATTATTAGATAACATGGTATTGATAATTGTTTAGCCTAATTATAGGGGTTTTTTCATCACAATGTACTAGTTTTTTTCTATTAGATAATATTATGCATATAATTTGGTTAAAGAACCTAAAATAAGATATAATAAATATTTTTTAATCTATTTCAATCATAAAAATTTCTTCATGACCATCCTTTAAGGAGACACTAAAAAAGAAAATTTTGGCGTCCATGAAGGTTATAAATCAGCTCCACCTGAAAGACGATTTCATTTTAAAAATAAAAGAAAGAGTGAGTCAGAAATGGGTTTGATGAATTATATTCCAATAAAGTGATATCATTAAATTATATAGATGTTACTTGAGTTATCATGATCATTTTTGCATAGTAGGTGAGTAGAGGATAAGAAAACAAAACAAATTGAAATGAAGCTAAATGAAAAATTAAGAGGATTTATCTCTTGAATAATCATCCTTGAGAACCTACTTAAGGGATTAGTTATTTGTGTTTTTAAAATAAAAATAACCCATAAAAGTATGGAGATACTATGGAAGATTATTTTCGAATATTTTTGACACGGTTTAGGGATTATATGTGTGTGGAGAAAGGGTAGTGAGTGAAGCAATTTAGAGTTGAGAAGAGGGGTGATTTATCATTGTTTTATTCACTTTTTTATTAATTTTCTCATGATAATAAATAGTGATGATTATTATGAATAAATTAATTAATGAGGTCATTTGAGTTTGAGAAAATGGTTCTTACATCATTCATCACTCAAGTAATTTTTATTTCGCTTATAATATATTTATACCATAAATTACGATATTTTACAATTCACTTAAAATTCACGTATTTCAGAAATATCCCAAAAATTCACCATATCCATTTTTTGATGTGTAGAATAAAAAAATGAAATAAATTTTATTTAAATAATTTTCTAAATAATAGAAATTTATTTTTTTATTAAAATCATTATTTACACAGAAAACACAATTTTAAAGTTATAACGGATTTTATAACACTTTTAAAAATTAAAAAAGGTCTCCTAAAATTATCATAAAATAATAAGACATAAAAATTTTCGTTTAGGAATGAATTTTATGAAGATAAATTTTATTTTAAATTGTTTTATTAATTATAAAATTTAAATTAAATATTTATGACCTACAGAAATACCAATACTTACTTAAATTTTTTTATATTTTTAATTTACTTAAACTATGATATAATAATCTCATAATTTCATTTATAAGATGGTAAAATTTTATTTATAAATTCATTAGTGATGTTACTATTCGATTTTGTTTTACTATATATAAGGGTTACATTACTATTCCAAATGGGATGTAACTATTTCATCAGTATAGGTTCCTTAACTTCAAGAAATACCACTTATTTCATTCATTATTAATTTATGAATTTCAGATGATGTTCTATAGGAAAATTTTTATGATCTACACTATATGAAAAAAATATAAGAATGTAATTTTCATTCATAGGTTTCCTGTTCATTACATTCTCCCCTCCTATAAAAATTTCATACTCAAAATTTCAATATTGTCCCCAAATAAAAAGATTTGGGTAGTTATTCATCATAAGCTCATCAGGATCCCACATCACCTATTAAATTTCATCCCCATTCCAAAGTACATTTACCCGATGAGTTCACTGATTTTTAAACACCAGTTCTTTCGTTTCTAGAATCTATAGAGGATCTTCCTGGTATGATTAGTGGGGTTCCATTTCCATTCCTTCATAAGTGAGGGGATGTGTTGGTTCTGTGATATACTTCCACAACAATGAGATGTGGAGCACATTGTGTACCATATAATGGATATGAGACATTACCAAATGATAATCCAGTACACTGATTATCTCCATAATTTGAAAAGGAAAAATGTATTTGGGGACCAGCTTCACTTTCATCACAAATCTTATAACACCCATGTATGGAGATACTTTCAATAAATTGTGATCTACTACATGAAATTTCAAACCCATACTCCAAATAACATCCTAGTTATTTTGAATTCTATCAGATTCATTCTTAAGGGTTGGAATAGTATTTTCCTTCACTATTTTTTCCTCTTAATGATTTGGGCCTACAAGCTTTATTTCACCAACCATATCACAAAAATTTGGTGTACGACATCTATTTCCATACAATGCTTCATATGGTCCTATTTGAATAATTTAAATGAAGACTATTATTATAGGAATCATCTAATAAAGGTAAATACTAATCCCACATACCATGAATGTCATGTCATCATGATGCTAATATGTATCATAAAGTTTGGATCATCCTTTCGCATGTCTCGTCAGTTTGGGGATGATAAGTAGTACTCAAATGAAGCTTCGAATCCAATGATTTTTAAAGAGATTTCCATAATATTGATGTCTAAAATGGGTCACGATTATACACAATTATTGGATGTGCTCCATGAAGTATTATAACAACATTAATATAGATTTTTTCAAGTCACCCTATTGTAAATCCTCCTTAATAGTGGGGAAATGTGTTGATGTGGTATGTCGATCAACAATCAGCGATATTACATCATTATTTCTTGGTGTGTTTGGATATCTAGAGCAAAAATACATTGTGATTTCATCGCATTTACTTGTAGGAATATGATATGGTTTCATGAAACTGCTAGGGTGTTCACTTTTATCCTTCGCCTATTTTCATACTAAACATCTTGATACATAAACAACATGTTTTCCACTTCATATTATCACACCATCAACTTCCCTTCAGAACTATATACATATTAGTGCTACAAAGGTGCATATATAGATTCATGTAGTGGGAATCATCCAATAACTCTCTTTTTATCCTAGGTATAGAGGGAACACATATCCTCCAACCAAATTTCATAATTCTCACCTCACACACAAAATATGGAGACATCCCATCATTCATAGCTCTAATTTTCTTTTGAATATTCACATAATTACACTGAGATCTTTTAGTTATTTATAATAAGAATGGTTTGGAAGCCAGTTGAAAATTAATGGTATTTCACCTTCCATTATAATTTCCATATACATCATTTCGAGATCCATGAACATAAGATCATTATCAACACTCATTTTGTTCGGAACCACATGATCCTTCCTACTCAAACCAACTGCAACATTATTTGCCTTCCCGAGGTGTTAGTGTGTTGAACAATAGAAATCCTTATGTATTTTGAGCCATATCCTTTGCTTAATGTTGAATTATTTCTATGAGACCATATATTTCATTCACATTGGATCCATATATATATATCACATCTCTCACCCTAGAAATAGTGTCTTTATATCTTCAGAGAAAAATTATAGATTCAACTCAATATCAGGAGTTTGATAGTTCAATTAATGTGTTTTTAACTACCCTGATGCAAAGGAAATAACTCTTCCATTCTATATAAGGGAAAAATATTTCCTTTATTTGATGCGGCTATATAAATCACAAACCCACCATTTCTCGATGGAAGATTTAGGATCAGAGCATTCACCAATATCCACATTAATTATTCAAAAAATTATTCACACCCTTATGTCCATACATGATTATCCCCTTTACGAGTAAACCTGGTTAACATGTTAGCTAATAAAGGTATGTTCTGAACGAAATTCATATAAAAACCTTCTAAACCAATAAAAATATGTACCTCAGTTATGTTCATTGGCGTAGTTCATTCCATAAATACATTTTTATTTTCAAGATCAACTACGATATCATCCATAGAGACAATATGGATAAGAAAAGAAACTATTCAAATCTAAAATTTCCACCTCCTATGATTCCCATATAACTCGATTCATCAAAGCGTCTTTAGGACAATGTCTAAGTGATTCTCATTATATTCATATCTATTTGAGTGTACCAAAATATCAGCAGTTAGTACCATAACAGAGTCATAATGATATTCCTAGAAATATATATTCATTTTATCCTTGAAAACATAGGGTTCATTAGTCAATACCAAAGGAATTACTATAAAATCATAATTCCCATACCTTTTTGAAAATGTTATATATTGAATATCTTCTTTATGCACATGAAACTGATGATATCCAGATCAAAGTTCAATCTTTAAAAAATAGCAGGCTCCATGAATTTGATCACATAAATCTTTAATGCAAGGAAAATTTTAATCATTCTATATTATAAATGAATTTATTTCTCTATAGTCAATACATAGCCTCATGGATCCATATTTCTTCATGAAAAATACAATACCGTCTCCCCATAGAGAAACAAATGGGTAAAAAATCCATTATCACTCAATTACTCTAGTTCTTTCTTTATATCCACTAATTCAAATATTTTCATTCTATAAGGATCCTTTGATATAGGCCTTTCACTTGTAATTAAATCAATAGAAAAATAAATTTCCCACTCTATAGGATGTTCAGGTAAATCTTATAGAAATACATAAATGTATTCTAGAAGTATAGGTACATCCTTGATTTGAATATTTCTATCCTCACACATTAATATTATTTTCTCTTCCTCCCCATGAATTTCATTCAGAAGGCTACAATGGGTGGATCTACATAAGAATCAGATGGTGATGTTTTTTCTCTAAATATAAGGGACTCTACATCATTCTCAAAAATTGTAACTTCCTTCTAAATATAATATATCGTCACATAATAATTTGAAATTAATATGATCCTGAGAATTATATCAAATTAAATCATAGGTATGATGATAATCAACACATAAAACACGTTTTTGTGTTATATAGGGGACTTATTGAAACATTTTTATTACAATTATACTTCCTTAATGAGTTTTTAATTACAAATAATTTATTAAATAAAAATTGAAATGTCTAATTATCATGGAAAACTAGGAATATATAAAAGAATGTGATCATAAAGAATCAAATAAATCATTTCTTATGTTTTTGGATATGATTAAAGTGCCTACCACCAAATCATTTGGAACATAAACTGTTCCAGTTGTGACTGCATAAGCTTTTACTTGCCCCCTTGGCATTAATTGGGTATTGTTTCCTTTACAAATAACATAATCATTTGCATAATGTACCATATCTATTCCATTGTATCATTGAACATTGGTATATTCTTAATTTCCCTTACAATCATAAGGATGGTATACATTTTCTCAAACATTTATAAAACACCCATAACCCTTAGGAATGTTTTTGTGTGTTTCATCACACAATTATATTGATATAGAAAATACATTCTTCCCTTCTTCCAGCATTCTTTATTTCAATTTCCACAGTGTTCATAATCCTTATTCTTCTCCTAGTATTCAATGAATTCATATGATTATAGAATTATTTTTCATTATTTATAGAACATGAGACTATATCGTTGTATGATAATAAAATTTGGGGGAATAGTGACCTTCAAAGGAATGGTTTTAAACCATTAAAGAATCTATCAGTACTTCTTTTTGGATTACTTATGTACTTTGCAGAATGCTCTATTAACCTTGTAATGTTGTATTCTTTCTTTTAAACATTTCCATCCTCTATTTTCCACATATTCAAGAATTTTCATTCGGTATCCATTCATTGTTTGAGTGGTAAATAATTTTCAAGGAAAACTTCCTTTAAATCCCCTACTTCCAGACATGTAATTTCTTCCTCATCATTTTTTTGGATTTGTGACCACCATTGATCCTCATCTCTCAATAGACTCTATACATATATAACAACCATCTCCATTTAATTACGTCCCAAAGTGATAAATTTATTCTCTAAAGATCTTTTCCACTACTCACCTAAAAATGGTTTTATATCCCCAATGAATTATAGAGGTTGTTGTCACCTAATGTTGTATAATGTTTCACGTCCACATTTTGGATCAAGATCCTCCATAAGGGTATGGATATTATTCATAACCTGAGTCTGTTGGCTCAAAATTCATATATTTTTCTCAGCACTAGTCACAACTCCAATACTGACATTATAATGTTTCATATGAGAGAAATCCATATATGTAATATATCCATTGATACATCTTCCATTCCTTACACTAGGTGTTATTTCTATATAATGGCATACACTATATTAGGTTATGGATCATAATGTATAATTTCAAAATTGAAAAACAAAAAAAATTTATGTCTTTTTCATTGCTAATCTCATAATCTTAAAATTGGATTCCATGGGGACATATTTAATTTTAAATCCTTCATAATGGTTCTAAATGAAAATATGAATTATCCTTTGTATATTCCCTATGAGTGTAAAACTAGGTGCTTGGTAAGGCCCATTTTCGTGTACCATGTTACCCTGAGTTAGGCCTGGAACACCATGATGGAGTTGTTACCCCACATTACATATATTCCAAATCCACATCCACATCTAGTATCCAGAAAGGTATGTATTTCAAGGATGACTCATAGAATCTCTACATTTCAATAATTTTATGATGTTCTTCTATACATATCCTCAACGTCTATTATAGGGATTTGTTCTCTAATCCATGTATCCTAAATATATTTTCCAAAGTCCGTACTAATATTCCTCTAATACAAACTACAATGTCCCCAACCGTCGTTGACTAGATCCAGTTCATTGATATATTTCATTTGAATATAAACAAGGAATTTATATCCTGATAGATAAAATAGATTAGTAGTAGTGGAAAACAAAATACCAACATAATATTTCCATTGAAACTTGAAATAAAATAAAGCATAGTAACAATACTAGATATACAAATAATATTTTAGATTATTCCCGCAATCCATCGTTAATATATTTATATATATATATATATATATTCATCATAAGAAAAATTAAAACATAATAAATGGGTGAGATCATATGCTCAGTAAGGGTTAGTAATTAAAGGTATGAAACAATATAAATCATGGTAAATAACAAAAAGTTCACATGCTATTAAAAGTAAACTTTAACATAAAAAAGTAGGAATTAAAAACTGATAATTCCATAATAAAACAAGACCATGATTATTATAATAGTATAATAATCACATAGAAAATAATTAATATCTTAATAATGGGGGAATTTATAATTATGGAAATCATTATCATAAATTCAAGGCCTCGGCCAAGACACTATACATAATGGGTAAAAATTGAGGCAATTTTGTCTCACGAGACATAACAATGCATCGAGGGGATATATAAGGCCCCACACATCACATAATAAGTCCAATTCATTCATCATATGAAATTTGAGAAACATAATCAACATGTATGTTCATATTGAAAATAAAATATTAAATGTAAATAACTTTCCCCAATCAGTAAACATAAATGCAAACCATTCGGAGTAATATGATGAATGGTATTTAGAAAGAACATAAAAACGTAAAATAAACATAAAAAATTCAATAAAATAATGTATATAATATCACAAAAATATTAATCCCAATTAAATATAATAATAAGAAATAGTGTTGAAATAAATGTAAATTATCTTATAAAATCATTGAGTAATTCTTAAGATAAATTCTCTTCTAATTGTTAATGAATAGTCCTTTTGGAAAAATCCTTGAATAAATACAAAATTTAACTAAAACGGGGTTTTCACTATAAAATGATTTATTTTATAAAAAAAATTTGGTGTAAAATATATTAAACAGTACACCTAAAAATAGGTAAGAATTCGAGATGTTTCCTTGAATCTGTCATATTTATCGCGAAGAATTTGAAAAATATCCATTTAAAAAATTTAACTCCCCATAAAAAAAGAAGTATTATGATTGGTAAATATATATATAACATTAAAATAGAATTTATGAGGATTGAATAAGAATAATTAAAAAAAATTTGGGGTAACGAAATAAAAATAGTGACCTAAAACAAAATTAGAGGTTCGGGTAGGAAACCCATTCTGTATCTCTGAATGGGTTCTACACTTGACCTTAATGTATTGAATAATAAAATTAAATATTTAAATAAATAAATAATTAATATAATTTTATATTTTTAATTCATTTTTATAGTTTTATTATGTTTTTTATGTTCATTGGATGAGTTACACGATACTATTTTATCATTTAGGAGTGTTCATTTCTTTGGATTTCATGATAAATTCACTTTTTTATAGGTAATTGATTTCATATAAACAAGGTATAATTATCCATAAATATAATTACATGTTATTAATGAAAAATAATAATTTTAATTGGTATTATTTATTATTTTTTTCCATATATGAGGATGAATCATTTAATAACATGTTAATGATAATCATTTAGCTTAATTTTAGCTTTTTTTATCACAATAAACTAGTTTTGTTCTATTATTGGATACTATGAATATAAAATGATTCTAGAACAATAAAAAATAGATAATACTTATTTTATAATCTTTTTAAACCATAATAATGGTTTTATGACAAGGCATTAAGGAGATGTTAAAGGATGATAGTTTTTCGTCCACAATGGTTTCAAATCGGCACCTCCTGGAAGATGATTTTCTTTTCAAAATAAAAGATAGAGAGAAATGTGTTTTATGAAATATATTCAATTCAAACTATATAATTATATTATATAGATTATATTAGAGTTATCATGATCAATTTTTCTTATTAATTGAGGAGTGTATGAGAAAATAAAATAAATTGAAATGAAACTAAAAGAAAAGCAAAAGAGGATTTACCTCTTAAATTATCCTCCTTGCAACCCCCCTTATGGGAAGGGAATTTGGACTTTTGGAATTAAAAAGGGCTCCTAGATGTAGAGATAGATGAGTAAAGTGTATTTGGGAAGACTTATTACAATATTCATGTGTTAGATGTGTGAGGATAAGTAGTGGTGTGGGGTTGTATTTACAATGGAGGAGAGGAGTGATTTCTCATAATTTTATTCATTAATTTATTATTTTCCTCAAGATAAGAAATAATGTTGATTATTGTGACTAAATAAAGTATTAAAATTATGTGAGTCTTTACCAAGGATGCTTACATCATCCATGACGCAAGAAATATTGTATTTAGCATATAATGTATTTATAATGTGAATTACTTTATTTTATTATACACTTAAAATTCAAGAATTTCAAAAAAAAATCATAAATTAACCCTAAAAAATTTTTAACATGTAGAATTTAAAAATGAACTACATTTTAGGGGAATAAGTTTCTATATTTTGGATATTTAATTTTTAATGAAAATAAATATTTACTCAAAAATACTATTTTTAATTTATAAATGATTTTATAACACATTAGAATATTGTCATTGGCCTCCAAAAATTATCCTAAAATCATAAGGCATAATAATGTTAAATTATGAATAAATTTTACGACATTAAAATTTATTTTAAATCATTTTCTTATCTATAAAATTTTAGTTAAATATTTATGACATACAAAAATACCAACAGTTAATTATTAATTTTTAAAATATTCATTTACTTACACTACAATATAATTATATCATAATTCCATTTATAAAATGGAAAAAAATTATTTATTCTTTCACTGGTGATGTTAATATTATATTGGCCAGTTTACTATTCATAAGGGACACATTTCTATTCCTATAGGCATGTTACTATTTCATGGGTATATGGTCCTTAACTTCAATAAATAACTCTTATTTCATTTATTCATTATTTAAGATTTTTTATTGAATTATATTGTAGGGACCCAAATCCTAACGTACATGGACATTACATTACTTTCGTGAAATACATAATACATAACAAAAACCAACAATCAAGGATCGTAATAGTTTAGGGTCTTTGGAAACATGGAGCACAATATTCTAATCATGGAAAAAGTTCTTTAACATCTCCCATAAATATCTTCCCCTTTTATTCTTACCTAAAACTGTTCTTTATATCCTGGAGAAAAGAAAAAATAAAAATGGTGGGCTCAAATGCACAGTAATGGTAAATATAGAGAACATAAAATAATCCACAAACATTTGAATGCAAAAAAAAACATAAACATAAAACCGAGACATCAAAATCATGAGAAAAGACATAAATCATGGAATTACGTGAGGAATATATCATAAAGTAACATAAATCAAGATAGAATGGGAATAAAAAATTTATTTGTGGAAAACCATTAAACACATGATATGAGTTCCATAGTAGCAAAGGCATTGCTTCCAAGACTATCTATGTGGACAAAGTCCCTTTTAGAATTGAGTTCACTCCTCGTTTCAGTCATGTAACACTGAACCAGATTAACTTACCATTCCAACCATGTCTGTATCATGAAATATAAATCATTACCCAATGCATTAGAGGGAGATATAGGTCCCACCAATCTCATAATGAAATCATTCTTACGTGTACCTCAACATAAACAAAAATAATTCATCAAACCCCAAATAATAAAATGGGTTTCATAAACATCATCCCATCATAACATAATCCATACAAAACAAATGGATATCATTTTTATCATGAGAAAATTGAAACCATGTAAATAATAAAGACATTATACTTGAAACATACACATATGAAATAATGTCATCTTAGATGTGAAATGTTTTTTATAAAACATTTGAAATGAATTCCTGAGGAAAATATCCTTTCTCCATTAAAATAATTTTATTTTTACAAAATTATATTCAATTTTAAAATAAAAGGATTTTTTTGAAAATAATAATGAAATCATGTGGAGTAAACTTCATGAAAATAAGGAGTTATGAAACCGTAAAAATCCATTCATGCCGTATAAGTTAAAAAAAATATTCTCCTCGTACATTTAACGGAAGAGTCAAAAAGTACCACATATGGTAAACCAATGAAAGATTCCTTCCATAAAACAAAGTAAAAGTAAAATAGGGATAAAAATTACTTTAAACATACATTGAAGAATATTAAACACTTAATGGAAAATTGTTTTATGCACATAGATGAAAAATACAACCCCAGTAAATACTCACGTATAAGCAATCTAGGATAAAAATGATATTGCAAAATTAACCATTACCATTGGTATGATATGATTCGTATGTATCCAAAACTCCTATATAATGATTTAAATAATTTCATTGACTTATTACAGAATCATATTCATTGTTACGATATTATATATGGTCCACTTATTAATTTATATAACATGTTATTTTGTAAATTCCATATTAAAGCAGCGTTTTGGGAAAAATCATTTTATTTGTCGTACGTGTTTGGGCTTGTTGTTATTTATATTATTATTATTTATATCATGATTTAATTAATTCCATAATTTAAATAATGATTTCTATATCATATATATTCAGTATATATATATAATAGATAGATAAATGAAATGAAATACACCGCTCATGGAGACGGTATGTCGTACGTACGCATGAACGCAGTTTTCCATTATTTATTGACTTGAATGTATTAAGTAGATTAAATTTATATATACATAAAACCAGTAACTTTATCATGTCATATATTTCATTATTATTCATTATATATACTTTATAATCATTCTTTAATGCTTAACATGGAGAATGAATCTCATCGCGTCATGGAGACAGTAATCTGTACGTACGCACATGATATGATATCGTTCCCATAATTATTGAATTGAATTAAAGTGGATTATATAATATCACAGGGTCAATATTTTGTTAAAATAACTATATATATTTATTCTTTACACCATTATACTCATCCATGTATGGTGGTGGTGGAAAACAGATTACACCACGGCGTGGAGACATTATTCCGTACGTACGCACGCGCGGTGATTTCATTTTCTATAGGATGGATAGAAGGTTAAAGAGGGTTGTTTCATATATAAAATAACATATCATTATATAATTAATACTTATGTTATAACTTTATGATTAATCCACTAAAGAAGAGGAAGTAAAAAAAGAAAGAAACTTGAAAGAGTCGGTAGAAGATATTACCTCTTCCTCGATGCACCTCCTTTAAACTTCTTCATAGGGCACTAGAGTTAGTCTTTTGAGAAGACCAGAACCACTATGATATAAATATAGAGGTTGAGAAGAGTAATTTTCAGGGTTTGGCCGAGCATCAAGGCTCAAAAGGGTGTGAAGAGAAGAGGGAAGGCGTGCCCTTTTTATAAGGGAGGAGAGGGCACCTTTGAAAAAACATAAATATTATTTTATAATAAAGTCATATTAGATTTATAATATCTTAAAATTGATTTATTTCGATGATAAAGTGGGGATGGGTCGAAATTATCTCAACTAATAGGTTTTTAAAAAGTTTAGGTTACTATTTTAACCTTATCTGTTAAAGATAACTATAAGTTAAAAAATTTAACTTTTACCGTGTCTTCTTGTTTGCTTACACTATATAGTTAATAAACGTACTATAACAATACAAAAGAATCCCAAGTGGTTCATTATTCATATATATAATCTTATATATGTCATTTTTTCTAGCCTTATATTTTCAGAAATATAATAACAATTAATAATATAATATTTGTTTTAAAGACTATTTTATGTCAATTTTGACACTATTTGGTAATTGATTTTTGTGAAAATAATAACATCATGATTAGTTCAAAAAAAGTTAATTAAATAACTAATAACATGTGATATTAACCTATAAAGTTATTTTAATTCATAGAAAGTATCAAATTACATTTATTTGGGTATTTATAAAATCAATTATTTTAATATTTCATTATTTAGGTAATTCCTGCATCACCATTGTGTCATAAATAAATTAAATTATATAATGTCTAAAAATTATTAATAAAATAAATTAGGTAGGAAATATTTTTAGATTTATAATGAATATTTATAGTCTAATTTATCTTATGTATAACCCGATATTAAAAATGTTTTATTTATTAATCATTGATTTTAACTATTTTAACGTTTTTGTAAATAAAATAATAACATGTGTCCAAATCTAATCCAAGTGGACCTAAAGGGTAATATTTTATTCCTATGGTTGTTTTTTGTCAAATTACACTTATCCAATAGAATTAGTACATGTGTTATAGTAATATTAATATCATTTTTACCCTTAATTACCCTATTTACTTTTAACCGTGGTAAATAAAAGTAAAAAGTTACTATTCACAAAAAACTTATTTGAATCTTATTGAAAAACATTTTACTCCTTGATATTAACTGTGTCTCTCTGATTTTTTAAATTCCACTCACATAAGTGGTAATATTATGTTTTATGTAAATTTTCAAATTCTCTTAGGATGTGGGTAAAAGACGGGGAAAAAATCAATAAAATTTTAATATATCTAAAATTATTATAAAATGACTCCATTGAATTACATTACTCTTCTATAGGTATTATGTATCAATTATGACCAAAAATAAATTTAAATAAAATAAATAATTATATAAATAAAAATTAGGTTTTTAAATAGTAACCTATTGTTTTTACTATTCATCAAAAAATGAAAGTTTTCAAAAAAATACCAAAACATCACCCTATGCTAATTTTGATATTCGAAATCAAAAAATGAAGTACATTTTGAATGATAAAATTTATAAAATTTAAAAAAGTGGGTATTACTATTCATAAAGGCAAGTTTATATAATATTTTAATAACAAATCGTTGTTTAGTGAAACTCAGTATTGCATACAACACACTCTATTGTGGAAGGTCGTGATTGTGTATAATGAAATCCAAGTCAATGTTGTGTGTAGTGAAAGATTCATTTTATGTTGTGTATAATATATTCCAACCATATTTCACTTATACATTGAATATATATATATACACCCAATGTTGCGTAAAATAAATTCTATCAAAGGAACATGAAATTGTGCGTAACACAATCCAAGATTAGTGTTGTGTATACTGCTAGCTAATAAGGTGTTGCATATAGTGAAAGGTAATCTTGGTGTAGCATACAACCGAAGATATGAATGAAATTAAAAATAATATACCTTATAAAATCTCGAGGTGTTACATTCTACCACCCTTAAAATGAATTTTTCCCTTGAAATTCATCGGGGTTATAAATCGTTTACTACATTAATGTTCATTCATAGAAACCCACATCGTAAAAATAATACTAAAACATCATTTTAAAAAAAATGTTATAATCATAACAGTCACCAAATGTAACTCATCACTGGGTTTCCACATAGGACAATATAGGTGAAAATATGGATTTGGAAGAGAAGTCTAACCATCATGTTCTGTTGGAGAGTGGTAGAGAACATGGCTATGAAAAAACCATCAATCACAAAGCCATAAATTTTTTATGATTTATGGTACCATCTAATTCATCGGGTATACGGGTACTAGGACAATGTTTTTTAGTTCTCTATATCATTTCCCTAATGGTGATGAATTGTTGAATTAAAAGAAATACTTACATGATTTTGGTACAATCTCACCATTGTTCATGCCTTGAACAAATTCCAATTCATCTCTTAATGAAATGATGTTGAATTTTCCATTCTTGTAGTGTTAGAAGATCATGCGATAGAATGACAGGTAATTCCATCAGTTTCTATCACAAAAAGTTTCACAAAATTTATTAAATATATATAAGTCCATCTATGCTGAGATTAATCGTATATGGTAGATAAAATGGACTTACAATTCATCTATCATAGCGCTGAATATAATAAAACTTGTTTCTACTAACCGGGGACTTCATGTACACCAATGGTATGCGATAAAGGCATGTTGCACTTCGGTTGTGGGTTCGATTCCCGCATCCTTGTCTGACACGACGGGTTTTCGTTCATCCTGGAGGTTGTACCTTTTTCTAAAACTACATTATTATAACATTCCAGCACTAATATTGAAAAATTTTCTATCCTTAAACAATACTATATTATGTCTAACATAATTCATTCCAATCATTAGGCTTAACAAAAATACTTATTTCCAAGCTCATAGTATAAAGATAACAATTACTAGAAATGTCATCTACCGAGCATGTGAATACCATCATTTATCACTCACATATCACAAGTTATATATTGGTGATCGCATTCCAAACATGTTAAAACCTTAATCTTGTATTCTCTTTCAACATAAATTACCATAGAACCTTAGTGAAAACATGAATTCTGTCAAAAGCTATCTCCTTCCACATACTAAAATCCAAAAAATTCATTAGACTCAAACCATGATATCACTTTTTCATTATATTAGTCATGAGATCATAAATACTATCAAACATATTCTTTTCTCTTTATCCATTCAATATGAACATATCATCGGCTTCCCAAAAATATTTCAATCACTTTTCATGGTTACTGATGCCATATTCTTATGGAAAACCACAATGGACCAATACACTGATATACCAATATATTAAAAAAGTACCTCAACAACATTATTCTTGAATACTAGTACATAAACACTTCAATCCATCCTCTTAAATGATTTTCATTGAATAAGTCCTTCCTTGATTAAGATGTAACCTATTAAGTAAGGGCATTGAGTTGGGTAATTCCCATGTTCTCCACAGATAAGACATTGAACTCCATAACAGTCTGTCACTCTATGACCCTTCTCTCCACATAGATAACATATTCCCCTCCATTTGATGTATTCATCAAGGTTATTTTTCCCTTCTTTAGAAATCTCAATATTCTTTTCTATATGCTCCTCAACATTAGAACATGCATAAAAGTCCATCTTCCTTTTATGTGATGAATTAGGAAAACTCCTAAAGTTCACCATGTTAATCATATATTGCTATGACTAATTCGGCAGAATCAAAAAATATTTCTTTCTAGGAATTATGCAATTTCGTTGCCCATAGTCACCAATTATTCCAATGGATTCAATTTTGACCCAATTCCTTTTGGTTCCCTCCATTGACTGAAACCAAAATCAATTGTGTAAGAAACAATTAAAATAACGGGGAACCATATAATCATAAAAAGTCACTTATGGGATGTCTAACTTATCGCACATTCTTTAATTCAGGACACTGGTTCAGCATAGGTTATTCGTGATCGTCAACATAATTCTAGGTCTGTAAACTATAGTTATACTAAACCTTAGGGACATCCTTAAACATACCATATAAATATATATAGGGATATCACTAATTTTTTTGAATCCTAGTTTCCACAGGTTAACTAAACCTCCCTATGATACCAACTATAGAGACCCGAAGCCTGACGTACATGGACATTACATTACTTTTTCGGAATTCTTAAAACCTAACATAAACCAACACTCCAGGACCATAATAGTTCAGTGTCTTTGGAAACTCGGAACACAATCTTCTAATCATGGTGAAAGTTCTTCAACATCTACTATAAAGATCTACCACTTTTGTTTTCTAACCTAAAACCATTCCTTATATCCTGGGGAAAAGAAAACATAAAAATAGTGAGCTCAAATTCTCAGTAAAGGTAAACATAGAGAACATAAAACAATCCATAAACAACTGAATGCAAGAAAAACATAAATATAAAATCTAATGATTAAAATCTTGAGAAAAGACATAAATAATTGAAGTATGTAAGGAATAAATAAAAAATTAACATAAATAAAGATAGAATGGGAATAAAACATTTAATTGTGGCAAACCATTAAACACATGATATTATTTCCATAGTAGCCAAGGCATTTCTGCCAAAACCATGTTAGTGGACAATGTCCCTTTCTGAATCGAGTTAACTCCTTGTTTCAGTCCTATAACACAGAACCAGATTAACTTACCATTTCTTGCATGTGTATCTCATGAGATATAAATATTTACCCAATGCATTGGAGGGAGATATAGGTCCCACCCATCTCATAATGAAATCATTCTTATGTGTGCCTCAACATAAACATAAATCATTCATCATAACCCAATGAATAAAATGGGTTTCATAAACATCATCACATCATAACATAATCCATTTAAAACAAATGTATATAATTTCATCAAAAGAAAAAATGAAACCATTTAAATCATAAATACATTATACTTGAAATATACACATATGAGATAATTTCATCTTATATGGAAAATGGTTTTGATAAAACACATGAAATGAATTCGTGAGGAAAATATCAATTCTTCATTAAAATCATATTCTTTTTACAAAATGTCATTAAATTTTAAAATAAAATTATTTTGTAGAAAATATTCATGAAATCTTTTATATTAAGCTTCATAAAAATAAGGCGTTATGAAACCATAAAAATCCGTTCACGCAGTTTAAGTTAAAAAAAATATTATACTCGTAGATTTAACAGAAAAGTAAAAAAGTACCACATATGGTAAACAAAAGAAAAATTCATTCCATAACGCTAAGTAAAAGTCAAATAGGGGTAAAAATGAATTTAAACATACATTGAAGAATATTAAACACTTTATGAAAAACATTTTTATTGACATTGATGAAAAATATAACCCTATTAAATACATACTTATAAGAAATCTGAGATAAAAATGAGATTGCAAAATTATCCCTTAACTTAGGTCTGATGTTCATCGTACGTATTCGAACCTCCTGTATAATGATTCAAATAATGTCATAAAATTATTACATAATCATATTCATTGTTATGATATCATATATGGTTCACTTTTGACTTTATATTACTCGTTCTTTTGTAAATTCCATATTAAAGCAGTGTTTTGGGTAGAATAGTTTTATTTATCATACGTGTTTGGGCTTGTTGTTCCTGATATTATTATTAATTATATCATGATTTAATTACTTTCAAAATGTAAATCATGATTTCTATATAAAATATATTCTTTATATATATATAATAGATAGATAAATGAAATGAAAGACACCGTTCATGGAGACGGTAGGTCGTACGTACGCATGAACGATGTTTTCCTTTTTTTATTTACTTGAATGGAAGTAAGTAGATTAAATATATATATATACATAAATTCAGTAACATTATCATGTCATATATTTCATTATTATTCATTATATATACTTTATAATCATTATTTAATGGTTAACATGGAGAATGAATCTCATTGCGTCGTGGAGACTGTAATCCATACGTACGCACGAGCGATGATATTGTTCCCATAATTATTGAATTGGAGTGGAGTGGATTATATAATATAAAATAATCAGTATGTTGTTAAAATAACTATATATAGTTATTCTTTACATCATTATACCCATCCAAGTACGGTGGTGGTGGAAAAACAGATTACACCACGGCGTGGAGACGATATTCCGTATGTACGCACGCGCGGTGATTTCGTTTTCTATAGGATGGATAGAAGGTGAAATAGGGTTGTTTTATATTTATAATAACATATCAGTATATAAGTAATACTGATGTTATTACTTTATAATGAAACATCTAAATTATAGGAAGTATAAGAAGAAAGAAACTTGAAAGAGTCGGTATAAGAGTTACCACTTCCTCGAAACGCCTCTATTAAACTTCTTCCTGGGGCACTAGAGTTGGTCGTTTGAGAAGAAAAAAACATCTATGAAATAACTATAGAGGATTAGAAAAGTAATTTTCAGGGTTTGGCCGAGATTCAAGGCTCAAAAGGGTGTGAAGCGAATAGGGAATGAGTGCCCTTTTTATAAGGGAGGAGAGTGGCACCTTTGGAAAAACATAAAATATTATTTTCTAATATAGTCATATTCGGTTTATAATAACTCGAAATTGATTTATTTCGAATATAATGTGGGGATTGGTTGAAATAATCTCAAAAAATTTGTTTTATACAAGTTTAGGTTACTATTATAACCTTATATTTTAAATTTAACTCTAAGATAAATAATTTTTCTTTTACAGTGTCTTCTTATTTGCTTACACTATATGGTTAATAAACTTACTATAACAAGCCAAACGAACCCCAAGTGGTTCATTATTAATATATATAACCTTATATAAGTAATTTGGCCTAATCTTAGATTTTTAGGAGTATAATAACAATTAATAATATAATATTTTATTTAAAAACTATTTTATGTCAATTTTGACACTATTTGGTAATTGATTTTTGTGAAAATCATAACAACATGATTAGTTATAAAAATGGTAATTAAATCAATAATAACATGTAATATTAACCTATAAAACTAGTGGAATTAATAAAAAGTCTAAAAATACATTTATTTAGGTATTTATAATATAAATTATTTTAATATTTCATTATTTAGGTAATTACTGCATCACCACTGTGTCGGAAATAAATTAAATTATATAATCTCTAAAAATTATAAATAAAATACCATTAGTTAGGAAACCTTTTAATATTTATAATGAATATTTATAGTCGAATTTATCTTATGTATAATCCTATATTAAAAATGTTTTAGTAATTAATCATTGATTTAAACAATTTTATCTTTTTTAAAATAATATAATAATAAGTGTCCTAATTTAATCCAAGTGGACCTAAAGGGTAATAATTTAGTCCTAAGGTTGGTTTTGGTCGAATTAAACTTATACAATAGAATTAAGACATGTTTTTTATTAATATTTATATCATTTTTACCCTTAATTACCCTATTTACTTTTAATCGTGGTAAATAAAATGAAAAAGCTACTATTCACAAATAATTGTTTTTATCTTATTGAACCACATTTAACTCCTTGATATTAAATGTGTCTGTTGGATTTTTGAAATTCCACTTACATAAGCGGTAAAATTAAGTTTAATGTAAATTTTCAAATTCTCTTAGGAGGTGGGTAAAATACAGTGAAAAGTTCAATAAAATTTTTATATAAAAAAATTATTATAAAATGACTCCAATGAATTAAATTTAACATATATAGGTATTATGTATAAATTTTTACCTAAAATAAATTTAAATAAAAGAAATAATTATTTAAATATAATATCGTTTTTTAAATAGTAACCTAGTGTTTTCACTATTCATTAAAAAATGAATGTTTTTATAATAAAACCAAAAATTTACCCTAGTATAATTTCGATATTCGGAATCCAAAAATGAAGTCCATTTTGAAAGATAAAAATTATAAAATTTTAAAAAGTGGGTATTACTATTTATAACGGCTAGTTTATATAATATTTTAATAACATATCGTTGTTTAGTGAAACTCGTTATTGCATACAACACATGCTATCGTGGAAGGTCGTGATTGCGTGTAATGAAAGCCAAGTCAGAGTTTTGTGTAGTGAATGATTCATTTGTTATTACATATAATAGAATCCAACCATATTTCATTTATACATTGAATATATATATACACTCGATGTTGCATAATGTAAATTCTATCAAACGAACTTGAAATTGTGTGTAACACGATCCAATATTAGTGTTCTGTATCTTGAAAGCTAATATTGTGTTGCATATAGTGCAAGATAATATTGGTGTAGCATACAACAGATGATATGAAAGAAATTAAAAAGAATTTATCTTTTAAAATCACGGTGTGTTGCGTATATAATTAATTTTATATGATATATACTATATTAAATACACAAAAGAAGGTAAATTTCATTCACAGAGTTCTTGGTCATCTTAATCACCCTATTTAGAAATGATTTGTTAGACTATAACACATTATTAATTCAATTTTTTTCTTTATTTTTTACTCTCTTTAATAGTTTCTCATTTTTTAAGGGAATAAAATTTATATATAAATGTAATTTTTTTATTAAATTAAAAGAGGGGGAGATTTGATTTAAATTTTAATAAATTATTTTCTTTTAAATTAAAAAAAAGTGAGATTATTATTATTGAATGTGATTTAATACATTTTTACTATTATACGTTTTGATAAAATACAATCCTTTACAAATCTTTAAATTATCAAGTTTTTTAATTAATTAATAATTATTAATTACCAAATTATAATAAAAAAATTAATTGTTTTAATAATTTTATTTGTTAAAATGTTTTAATCATATTTCATGTTATATTTTTTAACATAGCTTATATTTTTTAGTAAATCTTATGGTTTATCCCTAGAGAGGAACCTTGGCTAGTCCTTAACCACCTAGGGGTCTATTGGGTCAACCCCATGAGAAGTCCCGCCTAAGGATAACCCACAAGGGGGTTTTCCTTTAGTGTTCATAGTGAAAGCCTATAACATGCATGTCTATGCACAAGGCCCAACGATTGAGCCTGCAGAGCACATGGATTGAGATAAGTTTCACGACATGTGTAATTTATATTGTAATTTGAAATGATGATTGGTGCTTCCAGATTTTGATAATGTTTACTTTTAATACCCTAGTTTCTATTTCTGAAAATAAGTGGTTTCCCTTTTTATATGAAGTTAAATGTTTGGATTTAATCTCAAATATGAATCCTCTTTAATCTATTTCATTTGATATTTTTTATGATCCCACGCATTCTTATTTGAACCCCTCGTGCAGTTTTTTCTTCTTCCTCGGCTGACCATGGACTTCTAGTTCACTGACATCCATGCACCAACAATCTTCATATGATCTCTTACATACAAGTTCTACTGTAGTTTCTTCTTTTAGAGACCATTTTGACCTCAATCCACTAGATTGAATAATTTGGATGTGGATTACCACTTCAACTTCATCCATATAATGTTTGAATGGTTCTTCAGTGATTTCCTATTGTTTTCTCAATGAGTAACACTTGTAAAATAAAAATGGTGGTTCATTCGATTCACCATTGTAAAATAGTAATTGTGGCTGAGTCGAGTCACCATTGGAAAATACCAACAGTGGGTGAGTCGACTCACCGATGGAAAATACCTATGGTTGGTGAGTCGAGTTTCCATTTGATAATACCAATTTGGGGTTCTTCGATTCACTATTGAATGAACCAAATGGTTTGTTATTCAGTGAGCAATAACCAGATTTCAGTGGTGATTCTTTTTACTCACAACTTTATGTCAACAGTGGGTTTTTTTTTACCAATTATATTTTTTTTTGTTTTTATGTATAAATCGTGGTGGTAGCTCCAAAAATATCCTCCTTCTTTTCTCATTCTCTATAGAATTTATTTATTTTTAACTGAAGTTGTTTTAATTTTTATTTTTTTATTCTAATGAGAAATATCTTCAACTTTTTTTTTTCCATTCGTTGATGTTAATTTGTTATTTAAATTTTCTACCATTTATTTTGTCTGTTGTAATATACAATTTTTTTTGTGAGCTAACATTGGATACCTTAAATGGGGGTTCATGAGTCACTGTTGTAATTTCAAGAGTAAGAAAATTTTTATTACATATCCTAAAGACTTTTATTTCTAAGTTACATGGAATAATTTTTTTGGTTTTGGTTTGCTTATATTATTTATTTATGCTGGAAATTTCCACGGTATCTAATTTTTTTAATACACTTTTGGATATTTCCAGTGGAAGGACATGATCCACCACTCTCAATTTTCAGTGCTAGGTCATGAGGCTCCATTAGGGTAAATTTTATGCTTATAAAATCTCGTTTATTATTCTAATTGATGTTATTTAAAATATTTTTTTTGTTAAAACTGTTATTATTTTATGATTAAATAAAATTTTAGTGTGTGTAGTAAATAATTGTAACATTATATTATGAACTTTTATACATAAAGTTTCATGTTCATGACATAATATGTTTTACTTAATTTGTATTGAATGTATAATCAATAATATAATATTTTTCAATTATTTTATATATTTTAATTTTTAATAATGTATTTAAAAGAATTTTTAATTGTTTTATATTAATATATCATGAAGATTAAAAATACCAATTGAATATTTGTTCTTCAGTGAGGCTTTAACAAAACAACGGTAACCATAATTTTATCCCTATTTTTATGGAAGAATAAGTGTCATGCATATATTGGTCATGGGCATGCTCCTAAATGATTTTTTAATGATCTAGGAGATCTATTCAAGGAACAAAAATATATACATTTTCTTATTATTCTATAAAACTAAGTGATTCATCATTAATATTCATATACTCTCAAAATTGATCAGAATCATCTACAACCTCTTCATTCTTTCTATGATCACTTAAGGACATCATATTTTCCATTTTTTTCATCCATGTGATAAACGGGAATCTAGCTTCAACTTCAATGAGATTATGATCATATACTATATTCCCTGTATTTTTTTAATGTAATTTGGTTCTATCTGTTTTTAATTTATTCATGTTTGGTTTTTTTAACAAAATCAAATCATTCATTTGTCTGGTTATTCCACCTCCTAAAAAAAATTATGGGTTGTGAATTCCAATAATAAGTCAGTTAAGAAAGACTATATTTGTCTCTTATATCAAGACTAGATTTTACATCAAGGTTGTTTGAAAGTAAGGATATGTATTCAGGTTTTAATGACTTTAAATGTAATTTTCTTATAGGGTACCAGTCTCCTCAAGGAGGAAAAAAGATTTTGGAGTTTATTGTGATATTTATGATATGAACCACTACAAATCTTGGGTTGTTTAATTTTTTTGGTTGCAACTCAAGAACTCAACCCTCACTAAAATTTAATTTTTAATAAACTCCTATAGTTTAAACTAATTTTAAAATGACTATTCATACCCATATAGTCATTTTTCCATCAATAACGATCCTACATCCTTGCCCAACTCTATTTTATCCCTCAACGATCACTTCCTTTAATAATCTGAAGCTCTAGGTTAACCCTCTCATAAGAACCAAAAACAAATCCATTGAACCACAACCCTTACTTATATTCTAACTGATGATAGAGTCTAAAATATTTTTGGTTTCAACAGTCATGAGATAATTTTACCATACACAGTGAGTGTACAACTCGAACCCCCAAATGCATAATCTCAACTACTTCTTCTGATATTCTTTAGTCAACAAGATAAAATCTAATAATTATACATGGAATTTCATAATTTTAATATATCTATTATTCCCTTGGAACTCCCATTCAAGTAAGGAATCTCACATGTTCCGGGATTTTTCGACTGACCGCCTTCCTCATGACGTCATTTGGGAGAAGAATGTGTTGGCATCATAAGAACTAGTAAAATTTGATTGGAACCCAAATAGTATTCCAAAATATTTAAAGATTAAATATACAAGCTGTTATGGCTTCAAAAGAAAGTGAATAATCATGAATAAATCAAAATACATAAGACCGACCATTCATTTATCTATATAAGTACATAAAATGGAGCTCACTATAGAATGAAAAACATATCCTCAGAGAAATATCTTCCACATGTTGTCGTTAATTTAACAATGTCATTATGCTTCTATGGTCTGATCCAAATGTAAGGGTACTTATACCTCCAACATAGAGTAATGTTCTCTCACACAATAACCATATCTAACTTATGGTTATTTATTTCACAACATATAACGCGATTTGAAACAATATTTTAGAATAGGTTAAGAAACAATAACATGGAAGCTTTGACCTACAATTGTCAGAATCTATCTTCAGAGGAATAACAAAATCACCTTCCAAACATCAGGATACTGGGCTCCGATCATCTCTAATTAGTTGAATAGGAAAGTTCTTACAAAAAGATATTAATTTTAATGTAAATAATAAATGTTTTGACATGTAATCACATACAGATATTGTAATAACCCTAAATTTTTAACTAACTGTAAAACCACCCGTATACCAGGGGTGTCCTTCGATTATCTTGCGTCCTTTTTAGGAAAACAAGAACTCAAATCGAACATCTAATATAAAAACTAAAATGAATCATTTATAAATTCCTTATGGTCATAAGGTGCTACCGTAACTGGGTTATCTACTTAAATACACATGACATCATACCTTAAACAATGTCATTCTTGAAATGATCATTAGGTCCTACTACCTAACCTCTAGGTCCAATGTAGCCTTAGAAGAACTCATCAAATTTCCAGGGAAACATAAATATTCATGTTCAAGTAAACCATCATAGTTATCTTTTAAAACTAACCCCTTTACGTGGTCCTAGCAGAAGAACGACTAAAAGAATTAGTTTTATTGCATTTAAACGATTCCCATTTATTTGATCATATAAAATACTTCATATGATATGGATATCATGTTATAGATGTTAGAGAAATTGTACCATTTACTTTAGTCATCCGACACTATGAATCATTAGGAAAATTATCTCATAATTTCATTTTTAACCATTTATTTGATTCATGTGATTTTAAAACATTATAAGTTAATGAATATTTTAATTTCCATTCTATAAAGGAAAATAATATTTAGTTTGTCATTGATAATGCTCACAGGAAGAAAATAAGGATTTAATTAATTAAATGAACTATTGAAGTAAAATTCTACCATAACATTATACTTAACACCATATAATTGTATATAGTATGATTAAATAACCATCACATTATCATAATAATACCTCTATGGTGTTATGTATCAAGGGATTTAAAGATTAAGGTAACCTATGATGGTCCCATCATGTTGATATCAGTAGAATTAGATGGGAACCAATTCCCAGTTTATTTACTCAATGATTTATAAATTACAATTGGAATCCCATTCAATGCTCTATAAAGAATTTATTTAGAATGATTTCATGAAAAAATAATCATGAAAATAGTTCTCACATAATTCTATACAAGAAATCGTGATATAAAATTACCTTAAATGGGAATCAAAATCATCATTCATGATGAAATATATGATGCAACCTATATGGGATGACATATCCATGACCTGTGGATTCTATGTCGCTATAATGATTCACGTCCCAACAATTCCTTTACATATCATTAAATGGGTTAATATCTTCAAACCAATAAGTTAATAACTGCGGGAAGTATAAAAATCACATAATGTGAAATAATAATCAAGTGTAATTTCAAACTACAATCTCATCACTAGCAACATGATCTTTCACTCATGTGTAGGTTGGCAGGACCGATGCACGAGCTATATACCAAGTGTCGAAACATTCCTAGTATCATTTTTACCGGCACAAATAGTAATAAAATAAGGAAAATTAATCGTTTTTTTAATTTGTAGAATCCTACCTAGGATCCACCTTGAATAGATCCCCATGAAGAATTGCAACTAGGTCTCAAGCACACCAGCACATACACCAGAGGCTTACAACTAGAAGCAGGGTAAACTAGAGTTACAGTAGGGAGAATATATCCTCCAGATAAATAATAAAAATATAGAAGATTTAATAAATAAAAGTAGTTGAATATAAAACAAACTAATCATCTGTAATAAATGAATGATTAATCATTCTTGACATGCTCTCACATAAAAATAGGAAGGTATACAAAGTACATAGTGAGACTGAGAAATAAGTAAATAAATAAAAGACATAGAGGCTATATCTAATAGAATCCTGAAAACAATATTTCTCTTTTTTCTCCCATACTCCATCCTATCCCAAAATTAAAACATAAATCAAGGCCAATCCATGAACATGATCCTACAAACATAACATATATCTAGTTATCAAACAGTGGTCCGATCTGGGTCTGAGTTATACTTAGTAGGCCACCGCCAATGGTGTCTATAAAAAATCTAGTTTGTGCATATATGATATAGTAGTGTGTAAATTAATAAGAATAATGTTGTAATGATAAGTGATGAAATTTACTCTATAAACACAAGTTATAACAAGCATATTTAAAATGATGAATAGATGTAAACAGAGAAAATCCCCAACCCGGACCAACACCAACATATTAAGTATCAAGAATAAATTCCATACCCCAAAAAATCATATATCTAATCAATGAGGCCTAGGACACAGTACCATTGACCATGGTGTACACTTAGAGGCCGCGGAGCTCATCCATATAAATAATAATGAAATACAGGCATACTAGGACTTGAAACCAAAGCCATTGACTAGGGATCCATATTCGAGTCCATGGAGCGCAACCATAGAAAAATAAACAAAAACATAGGAAGATCCCCAAGAGAATGACCAAGGCACTCCATGAATGAAGAATCAAATTATATAATCTTGGGAATCCAATGTTACACACACATGCATAGATATATATATATATATATGTAGGTCATCGGTTACATACCTTTTTATGTATCACTAGTTCCATACTATACAATCCGACACAATAAAATTCATATAATGATTCAAGGATCCATGTTAGTGTTCATTCACATATTAATTTAATTCAATACATTCCCCTATTAATTTAATCCACATATAGGAAACGAGTAGGAGGGCCATGTTAATGTCCATGATTTCCATTAAAAAAGTACATAATTGGCATAAGACAAGGGATTTTACAAAAAATCCACATTTTTTATTTAATCTGTTTTATTAATCCTTTCATTTATAATTACATGCTTCTTACCAAGGTAATCAACCTTTAACATTTCATTTAATTGTATTTGTATCTCATAAATAAGATTCAAGCTCAACACACTCAATGGATTGGGGTATATGTGGTCAATATCACATACTCACCTCAAGGGTGGTTCAAGTTGAGGTGTACGATAAAAAAGAAGTCATATAGGTGTCATAACATGTTTAAATCATGGACTAAACAACTAAATTAAGCACCTATTAATTTAAGGATCAATTTTTTTATGTTCTGGCATGTGGAACAATAGGGAAAGCTATTAAAACCAATAATTTCTAGAAAAAAAATATACCACCTACCTCCTTCTTAGAATGGTCCACTCATCCAACATTTTGATTTGATTAGAGTTGGAATGGGGTGAAATAATATTCAACAAACACCCTGAAAATAGACTAAATTAGCTCCCATGGATTTAGAATTTTTTATGATAAGACAAAAACAGAAGTATGGGGATTTTATTAATGTCCAATACCCTTCCAACACACATGGTTGAATTGTATTTTGAACTTGTATAGAGGAGATAGCTCCAAGGGTAGGACGGGGGGAAAGGAGCTCAAGTGACCCCCTACTATGCGTCAGTGAGGAGGAGAATAGAGTAAATGAAGTTAAAAGAAACATTGGAAAAGTGGTAAGTTATATCCAATTAATGAGACACCTAGTTTGGAAATATGGTTTGGAAAATAGTTCTCTAACCATGTCGGGCCACTATCTAAGGACACCCACATTTCATACGGCTATCGCATGGTTTAATACCCCATGCCCAGCCAGTGCGGTTCTCCTATGAATTTTTCTACATACCCATGTGTGGTCGTAAGCCTCAACTTTCATGGTTATTCAAAATTTTATGACACCATTTACATTCCAAGACAAATCCAAATAGTTCTTATTGAGGGGTTGCACAGTTTAAACTAGACATGCACCCTGCCTAACATCCCCAGAATGTGAGTTATCAGAGCTCGATGCTCTGGAAACTTATCAAGACATTTGAGAATCCTCCGGGTACTTAATCCACATCCCTTTTAATTGTTCCAGTGATTGTATTTAGCTTTCAAGGCTCAATTTGGGATTAGGACTCCCTACTAAATAGAAAGTTCAATTTTCCTTAAAATTTCCACCCATATCCAAAACATAGGATCTTACACTAGGGGATAAAATTTATGAAAAGGATAAGGTTATATTAAAGGTTATGGAAAACATAGTACATATCAACTGAATATAACAAGTTATTATAATATTTGAATGTGTGTATAAGATCATAATCAGAGTGAAATGAAATAACATATAATAATCATACCCAATAAGTCTTGGATCGTAAAACATAAACCATAGCCGAATGATTTTCACATAAACCGTGAGGCATGAGACAAAAATCAAGATCCATGATAGTATAACATATTTATATTGATTTGTCATAATATTGAGGAATAAAAATAATAATAGGAATCACAACACATTCCATTGCAAATTACCAATAAATTAATCGCATAATAGTAAAGGATATTCTCCTTCCCAATGTATATTAGGATTTGGTAAACAACTTTTGAACCATTGGAATAGGGCTAACCACTCATGTAACCTTGGGTTTGAAAGAACCTCACAGGATACCATTCAATATCATGTGATATAAACATTACTCATATATCTTATTGTTCTATAATTTACCAACCCATCACATAATGATAAAACACCCATATGCATTTGATAGGAGCATACGATAATTCATCATTAAATCATATCTTATATAACCAATGGAAAAAACCAGTTACATTATAATTTCCAGAAAACATAAACATATTTCAAATAGATAAAAAATGGTGATGGAGTTACTAGATCATATCCCTAGTGATGAATAATGATCATTTTAGGATGATGAGATATATAACAAATAATTTTATAAAATAATTGTAAATATGATTTCAAAAAATGGATAGATATAATTTTATTTTATTAAATTTAAAAAACATAGAACAATGGGGAAATGAATTTTCATTAAAAACTATAGAAACGTGGAAAGTAAGATTAATAAAAAATAATATTCATGATATAGGAAAAATATGGTCGAGTGGTAAATGTTAAAATATTATTCTTTTCAAACTTTTTTTAATGAAACTAATGTGTCACCTATACAAAAAAACATTAATAATATTCCTTTTAAGACATTTGAATATAAATTAAAATAAAATTTAAAATTACAATGGGATATCATTGAAATATATAGAATAATAATCATGAAATGGTATAAATAATATGGACATTGAGGAAAAAGAGTTTTGTAAATGAATTCAAATTCTTTTATGAAATTATTTAAAATAAAATCCCTTATGGAATTAAAACATAGTCCCTTCTTGAAATAAAGAACATGATAGTGTACCTAACATACCATGAGTATAAGGATAATCATGATATAATATGAAAATAGGTAGTATGTACACCATATATGTTAATATAGGTGAATATTTTAAAAAATGTATCCCATTGAATCGTTCATTATATGTAAATTTATTATAAAGTGCTTCTTGAACCATTATCGATTTTTCCTCCTCTTAAATATCAGTTCAGTAATCTTCATATGTGTATATGATACTTCTGATAACATTAGTGAATTTATCTCCAATAAGTATCAGAATTAACTTCTGTCTATTCCCCATTAATTTTTGGGATGTAATAATTATATATTTTGGTATTCATGCTTTCATCTAAAATGTTCTTATGTCTTAAGGTTATATTATTCTTAGTATGAATTTCATGTGGACTTAATTTATGAACATTCATTTTCAACACCACCTTTAACTTACTCATTGAATTTTCCAACAAATTTTGAAGAGAAGTATAATATATCATCATTATCATAGGTTTGGTACTTTATTCTCCGCATTTGGATTGATTTTCAATACCCATTCAATAAAACTAACAAAATATATCCCTTATATTGAAAATATATTGAATGTCTATTATATATACAGCTTTTGAAAAATTAAATGAGGGGCATTCATCATGATTTCTCTTTTTCTTCCCTCAAATTCTATTGAATGTAATGTAATATTAAAATACAAGAGGGATGTATATAATCAAATATCATAATGAAATTATATATAAATCAAGAAACTCTAATTATACGTGAGTTATTATCAGTGTTGGAAACAAATATGATTAATCATGGACAGAAACGTTGTCTATAAAAAAATCAGGTGGTGTATACATGAGAAAATTTTCATCCTAGAGTAATGTAAATAATTTTTATTGGAATATCCTAAATGTATCTCAATAAAAAATTTTAAAACATTCAACACAAAAATGACATATTTCTCCCTCATTTCAATATAATCCATACCCTTTCATCAATGATCAATTCATCCCCTTTTCATTTAAACATATGTTTTCATGTAAGGATAAGAGATTATAGACATCATACCTCAAAGATAACAAAACATAATTATCCAGATTATTAGTACCAAAAACATAATTATCATCATCCAAAACATTATTCTTTGGGTGATTCAATATTCATTCCACTACATTTTTAGCATCCAATGCCATAAATCATTAGTTTTCCTAAATTTAATGTTTTTTACAAAATGTTGAAAGTGGTATGGAACATATTACATTATATTTATTCACCCTAAATGGGTAAAATACATATTCCATCTTTGTCATTGTTGATATCAACTTGAGAAAAAGTCCTAGACAATGGATTTATTCTAATAGATATGAATCATTTTTTACTACTTACCCCCAGATTTCATCACCTTAAATTAATATTTTTATTTGAATTCATTTGGAAAAATAGAGAATATGATGGAATTTTGTTTTCCAATAATTTAAGAAATAGGATTGATAACTATTTCTAAACCTAGAAACATATTTCACTTTATCACTATTTTTCTTCAGGTTTTCACACTTGATTTTATGATATCTTTTATTTTTAATAACATGTAATACATCTAATTATTTTCACCTATTAATAAAAGTGATAATTTATTCTCAACTTCTTCTATAAATTGTATTTCATAGTTATTTTGAATCTCTCATATTATTATTTATTCTTCAAACTGATCTAGCCATACAGTCATTCAAACCATGGGTGCATGTTCAAAATTCAACTTGTGCTATAAGATTTTTTTCCAATATCTTCTGAGGATTTCTTCATTTTATTCATAAACATATCCTATATAGGTAAACATGTCTTTAATTTTTGAAAATTTTTCCTAGAAAACATACACAATCCATGTGGATTATTAATTTCTTGTATGTTACTCCTCATATGTAACATCCAATAAACTATAACTTCTATATTGAAGATTTCGCCCACCATTCTAATTTTTTTAATTCATAGATTTATTTTTTTGGGTATTTTTTTGTATTTAATTTTAATATTCATGGTTTTCATGAATATTACCATCATTTGAAATTTCATTCCATAATAGAACAAAATTTTCTTTTTCATGACATCCTTCTTTACTTTCTCCTATGGAGTAATCAAGTTTATAAATTTATTTTATTTACAATACACGGAATATGTTCCATATGAATTTTGATTATTCATCATCAAAATTTATGGGATAATTTCATTGGTTGAAATTGAATGTTTATTATTGATTTTTAACTAACACTCATTGTAATTGTGATCACATCTTTCAAAATTTTCATTAATAAATTCAATATATTAAAATCTATTTGGTGTCAATATATTTTCCTTTCTCTATGTATTCTATATGTCCACAACAATATTTTATTTTCGTTCTTTGTACTCTCTTAATGTTGGTGTTCTCTATTTCCCGACATCTGAAAAGTTGTTCCAATAAATCAATGTTTACTGTTTTATTTTTTAACAACACCATTGTAGCCAAGAAATATACTATTCTTCTATTTAGTGTTATTTTTTTGGTCAATGGTTCTTCTAAAAAATATTACTTCTTAAAATTATAATGAAAATTCCTTTCTTATATGACTTTATTTCTTACACCTTCATAGAAGAGGTTTTTTTATAAATACCTATCTTCTTTGATATTTTTTTGATACTATAACCTAAATTAGTCAATGTATCATCATTAGCGCATACAAATACATCTCAATATGGGTTACCCTATTATTTGGATTATATGAAGATGCTACATCTGATGATTTCACATTATCTCTACTACTAAATTGAGTGTTCAATAAATAAACATTGTCTTTTCAAATTATAGAAGTGTCTCCTCATTTAAATTCATGTTAATATTCAAATTTATTATCTTACAAGTTTCTCAACCTCATTTCATAATTAGGAAACTTTATACATAAATTAATTTTATGATCTTAATATAATTTCATATTGTCTTTAAATACATATTTAACTTATAACCCATTTTTATGCATCTGTCTTTCATTTTATATATATTTTTATGATATTTTAATCAACTATATTTTACCTCCAACTGAGTTTTATTGACTTCAATAATATATTTTTATACATGTATTAGTTCTTTACTAAAAAATATTAAATAATTTTTTTTCAAAATATATAATTTGTATATATTCTTATAAGAGAGAATATATTTCATTACAAAGTGAATCCTATTGATATTTTTCATAAATGAGTTTTCTTGAAGTGTCATGGACATGTATCTTCTTAACTAAATTTTTCTCTATCTCATCGTCTTCTATTTTTAACAATGTAATTTCTTCATTTTCTCCTTTCAAAAATGGAAATATATATTCATGAACTGCTCGAGGAACATTCTATATGTAATCATTTATTTCATAGTAAAATACTTAAATAGTTTCAACAGACTCATACTTACCAAGGATTTAATACATTTAACCTAGAGGATTAATTTTGATGGATTTTTTTAACAAAACAACTTCTCTATTAAGATTTTTATAATAGTGAATCCTACATTTGATGATTTTTACAGATTAACATACACTAATTTTGCTATTATTTCTTCATAGGGTTCTTTAATGTTCTGTATTAAACTTCTATGTTGACAAAAATAGAAGTATCTTTCATTTACTTCAATTCTGGCTCATCATTTTGTTCTCTCATAGAATACATCTAAATAAATTTATTATTTTATGAAAAAAATTACTACATAAATATTTAATAATATGTAAATCATGTAAATCATTTAAACATAACTAGGAATAAACATATATATCTGAGTAGTGGGAATATATTCTATGATACCACTTGAAAGTTCCATAGGACTGTGCGGTCATGCAACTATTGGGGGGGAGTGAATCAAGGGTGACTAATATTTATTGAATATGTTAATTGTAAACTAATATATCATTTATGATTATAATACATATATTATGGGTTGGGACGTAGGTTTCTTTGATATTTTCCCTAATCACTAGCTCCCTTTTGAAATGAAAATAATTTAAAAAAATCATCATAGATAGACATTAATAATGTTTGGGCCAAATGTGGGATAACTACTCCTTGTTGTTATTAGGATATCTGAGTTATAAAATCATCACATACTCATAATTGAGTAAATTCAATATCCTTAAAACTAATTTTATAGATCATCCTGAACTCAAAAACTATAATAATACAAATGTGTTTGAGCTATATCCCAAAAATATATTTCAACGTCATCATATGAATGGTTGAATTTTTTTTAATAGGACCAATTGTCTTATAGTGTACTCTTTGAAATTTCTTATGGATTTATATTCAACAGCTTCATATTTTTTCTAAATATAGCATGACAATAATATTTGATTCAGTAAGCTATTTAATATTAGAGAACTCACTTCATCACTTCAACATTTATTAATTTTTTGGTTACTACTTGATGTCAGTATAACCTTTCTCCTTTATAAATTTTTAATTCAGAGAACTAATTTAACTCTTCAGAAATTCATGATATGGTCTTATCACTTCATTATCACTTCTATTATTCTGGTGTGTACTTGGTCGACTTATTCCTCTCATTTTGTTTCTTAATAAAAACTACAGATCTCTCAATACTTTCTTTTGACATTATCTCACTCAAATTATGTTACACTTTATATATCTAAATTCCCTTGGATAAATGTGGGGAGTATACATGTTTCAATGTGAAACTCCTTTTCAATCCAAGTCTTCATTCAACAACAATTAATTACATATAATGATATCAAAGTTTGGATTAATAAAATCCACTAAAAAGTAGGAATTAACAGTATTAAAATATTTTCAATATCATTTCTATGATTATGAAATAAATTCATGATTTTATACGTCATAAACATCTATTCTTTCATCATCTCATTGAATGAGACTTAATAGTGTTTATGTAAATTTACTCAGCATCATCTCATGATAGTATTTCCAATTTCTAAAATTTGTTTATTACTTTTCCTCAAGTTAATCATTATCATCCTTTGGTCCATTGAAAATGTTGTTAAATGATTCTTGTGATTATAATGGGATTTATCTATAGTACCTTTGTTCTAATCAATCATTGGTAAGTGTCATTTTTTTCTACCCAACTCAAATTCTAATCATCTTAAAATATAGCCACCTTCTTTTGATGTTGTTTGTTTCCCACTCATTTGGAATTACACTCATCAATTTATCCTTAAATCTTTCAAAACTTTGATATGTTAATTAATCATTCGATAACATTTCTTTTATCTAAAATCGTAAACTAGTCAGACTAGCAGAACTTTTGTTACCTCATCCTCTGTTTATTTAGCCACCTATGTTTCCATAGATTAAGTTTCCATTATTGTATTCTTAAATGAATTCATGAATAATACTTCCCTCTCCTTTATTATAATATACATAGACATTGATCATTAATACATGAATCACATTTCTTCTACTGATCGAATAGTATAACATCATCTGTCTTTCCGTCTAACCTAAAAGTCTTATCAATCATCTCAAATATCTTAGAATCTTTATATTCTCAATAAATTCTAAATTATTAGCTTAAGTTTATAATCTATTGATTTTAAGTTTTTGGTTATTGCTCAAACTCCACTACACTTCATACCTTTTTAAATTTCCATGGTTGTAACTCTTCTTTATCTGGAAGTATAATATGTATCATTTGGTCAACACATTTCATCCAATTGTTACACAGATCTTAAAAATCTCTAATTTGATATGCAATATCTCTATCTATAATCTTCCTTATTTAATGGTTACATTGTAATGCACCATTTAATCATATATTCCATGTAATTTTTATATATAGTTATTCTTTAGACATTTACACTTTCACTTTCCCTATAAGAATAGTTCATTAATATTAAGATGTGTATATGTTATTTCTAGTATATTTAATGAATGACTGTCCAACTATTAGTATAATTATCTTTAATATATTTCTCATTACCTCTAGTGATGAGAGACTTTCATATTCCATTAGTAGATCATGAATAAATTATGTTCCTACTTCTAATGGTTCAACTATTCACACTAAAAACATTCGGTGGACTTACTTCCATAAAATTTATAGGCAACATCACCTTCAACATACTTATTGAATTTGACACAAAGTATTGAAAAAAAATATCATCATCATTATCCATTGGTTACATTAATTTCATATCATTTAAATAATTTAAAAAATACAACCCATATTTAATCTCACAATCCAAGGAATCAATAGATTAGTTTCCTTAGTGATTCCATACATATAAACACGGTGACTCCAATATCCAAGAATTGGTGGTTAAATTATTACATTGGAATATGATATAATTTATTTAATCCTAAAGGGTAGAATATGATTGTTTTGTTTGTAAAAAATATATATTCTTGAATCTCACATTACAATTGAAATCTTCACTGATAGTATTGTGTTTTCATAGATAACACCCTTATTCCCTTTATAGTATCCCTACATATCAATAATAATAAACATAACGACATAATGGGGAAAAGTAACATAATAAAGGGGTGATATCATATTCATATTAAGGGTGTGCATAGAGTAGAATATATCATGAAAAAATATGGTGGAATAAATATGGAAAAATAAATAAATAAAAACACATTCCATTTAATCAATATCTTAAGCATTAAGAATAATAAGTATTAAATAAATTGTAACCAAGTAATGAAATATTACTAATAACATTAGTTTAAAATTTACTAATGGATATCTTAACTAATAAAATAATCACATGAATATCAATAACTAATATCATAATGATATAATTCATAATGGAGAACATCATAAACTGACAGTCAAATCCTTATGAAAAAACTTCATACAAACAATTCGTAAGGCCTCTACAAAATACCCTAACTAGTTTTTCTCATGATAACTACTGATTCATTTTGGGGATAAACTAGGTCCTTCTCATCTCTTACTAATTCCATCCATCAATAATAATAAATAGTAGAATTAGAATTCAATACATAATCAATATATACATTTCTATAGAAAATTAAACACAAAAAATATCAATATTTACCTCAATAAAGATTATCATCAACCATATAGAGAAAGGATAAGGGTGGAATCATCACAATTTATCCCTAATAGACCATAATTAAAATAAATGGTTTTTGTTGATGATGAATAAGAACCACATAAAATATCATTTAAAACAATCTTAAGTAATATACCATTTTCAATTTTAAAATTAATTTCAAAAAGTAAAGATTTCCATAATATTAAAAAAATGATATTTTTGAAAACAATATTGTAAAAAAATAAATTAACCACCAAATAAATTAGTGGTAATGATGATGGGAAAAAAATTTCATGTTAAGTGTGCTAAAAAAATATTCCTTTCACATTTTGGTAAAAAGTTAAAAAAGTTAATTTTTGGGGAAAAATGAAAATTCATTTTATATATTTAGTTAAAATTAAAACTTGGTTAATATTTTATTAAATAAATAATTTTATAATATTAAAATTATTATTCTAAAAAAATATCTAACATATGGATATGGAATAAAAACATTCCCAACTAAATTTGAAATAATGACTATTTTTCATAAAATAATTTCTGATTCTTGGAGTACATAAATGTGGATAAATAGAAAACATCAAATTTTGAAAAATAACTATAACATAATAAAATATTATTATTTTAATATTAAAATATAAAATAATTCTCTAATATATACTTAAATGTGAATAATCATGAATAATGAAAAGATCGTAAAATATACCCTAACAACATTGGTAAATTTTGAATCATAAATCCCTTGAAGAATATTAATTAAAATGAAACATTAATACTCTAAATATAAAAATACTAATGATATAAAATATCATTTTATTATTAGAGACACATTATATAAATAAATAAAAGGATTAAACAAAATATTCCTTAATAATGTGAAAACATAGAAGAAATCTCTTACCAAGATCATAATTTTGAAGATAAAATTAATTAATTAAATAATTAGGTGTATCAAATATAAATACATATAAAAAATTTAAATAAAAAATAAAATAATCCAAATTCCCTACACATAATAATATGTTGTTTTCAAATATAATGAATAACTAATATAACCTACTAAAAAGAAATTGAGTTCTAAATCCTTATACCACTTGGTGAATTTCCAGTAAAATACCATAGGTTGAAATTATTTTAATTTAAATATAAAATTCCATAAATTATTGATTATTAATTATATAATATTTAATATTTATTTATATACATTGTAAAAAAAATTGGTCCATAACATTAAAAATTGTATTTAAGAAAGGAAATTGAGACGGAATCTCATACCAAGTGTTCCACTTTCATCTAAAGCACAAAAATATTTTTTATAATAACATAATAATTATTATAATTGTATTAAATAACTATAATAATATATATAATATCATATCATAGTTACTTATAACCATTTATAATCTATATATTGAAAATTCATTTTTAAAATCCTTATTTCAGAAGATAAATGATTTGTTTTTCATGTAGGTTTTAGTATGATAGTTTTGGTGAATGTAATTTTATTCCAGTTAAATCATCTAAATAATATTAATAATGATATAAATATCATATATTTTCATTATATGAATATTTATTTTCATGAATAAAATTTAGTTAGATTGAAAGGAATTACATCATTCATGGATATAGTCGGCCGTACGTATGCATGATTGTTGTTTCAATTTTAAGATAGATTGACTGAAAGAAAGGTAAATAATAATTACCAATAAAATAATAATTTTTAAATCATATATATATATATATATATAATATTCACTAAATATATAATTATTTTCATCCATGTCAAAATAAAATGAAAAATGTATCACATCGCTTCGTGGAGGCGGTAGTCCAGACATATGCACAACCACTGTTATCATTTTCTGGAAAATTGGAAGACATGAGGTAGATGTGATATTATAATTAAAGAAGTATAATTATGTAATAAATATATTACATTAAAATTAATTACATCATTGTATCCATCTATGATTTTTGGTGATTGAAAATGATTTTCATTAGTTTGTGAGGTGGTAGTCTATAATACACACCACTGATGGTTTTGTATCCCATTTGATGGAAGAGGAGAAGGATATAGGTTATTAAATGAAAATAATGAAATATAATTTTATGGAGAATAATATTTTTATTATTTAATCATATTTTAAAAATATTTTATAGAGATATAATACCAAAAAATGAAAACTAAATGTTAATATCTATACAGCTTCTTTGAAGACCATCTTTATGATTATACATCATCATTCCTATGATTTTATTTTGATCAAAACATGGAAACTAGTTAACAGTGAGAGATGTAATAAAGGTATTTTTAACATTATTTTCTAAACCAAAAAGGTCGTTTATGTGTTGATAAGAGTGGACAGGATATGTCCTTTTATAATTGGGAGATGGGACCCTCTTGGAAATTTCCTAAAAGTATTCAAAATGATAATGGCATTCTCATGAAAAATATTTAAAAGTGAATAATAATATATTTTTGGTTATTATAATGTATTAATTTTTATATTTAATGGTATATAGATATGTTTAATAGAAAAATGTTCCATTTTAGTTTTGTTTATCCCCTCGTAAACTCGTGTTCATTTTAACTACATTAATTAATTTTTTACTTCATTAATTATTAATTGTCACCAAAAAATAATTTTAAAAAATTACCTAATATTAATAATGTTGATTAAAAATATATAATAAATTATAACAAATTTAATTCATTTAATTTGTAGAATTTAATTTTAAATTAAACTCATGAGCACGAAATAAATGTAGTTTTCCAAAGAAAATATTTTTGTATGTTTGAAAATCTTTGAAATACAAATTTAACATAAAAATTATTAAAATGAAATAAATTGGATTAATAATAGTATAATTTAATTAATTTTACTTTTAAAATAATTTTATATAAAAATTTATCATTTTAAATGCATTTAAAGAAATGAAATATTATAATAAAAATCATTATTTCGTACTTTTCCTTGAAAATTTAATCTTTTCAAGAATTATAAAAAAAATATATTATAATTTTGTACTATATATTTAAAAACAAAATTTCAATTTTTTTTTAATTAAGTAAAATTTTAATTCTTAAATAAGTGAACAAAGCAGGATGAAACCACTTTTTAGAAAAAAAAATTAAGAATAAAATTGGATTTATTCTTACCCCATGCCAAAAAAATATTATATTAATGATAAAACATTTTTTTAATATGTAATATATGTATTTCATTAAAATAATATTCCAACAACAATTAAGTTAATTTATAGTGATAAATACATATTGCAAGCATAAAATAGTTTTTTTTTTAAAAAATACGTATTTTACGTTCAAATGATTTTTAATTTCAATTACAATGAATTGATTACAAATGAATTTAACTAATACATGTGTAATCCATAAATTATTCATAATTTAGTTATTCCAAGTCATACCCATTGATCCACTAGTTAAGTGATAACTATCACAAAAAATAACGATATTTTAAAATTATACCATGGTTCTTTTAAAGTCATCGTAGTGTGTAATTCATGATATTGAATAAATAATATTTATTCAAAGAGAAATATTTTATAAAATATTAGATAGTGTCATTTGATCCCCCTTAAATAAATATTTCCCTCAAAATTTTATTTTGGCCATCAATTTTATGTCATTTTTTAGAATCCCACATAATAAAAAAAGATTACAAAACATTATCATAAAATGTTCAAAAGGAAAATATAATGATCATCCATAATATTACATAACTAGGTTTCCAAATTTCAGAACATTAGTATGGATTGAAAATATAGACATGGGGAACAAACTTAATTTCCAAATAATGATGAATACAGATATATATCATTGATGAAATGAAATTGAATGATCAAGAGAAAGTTAATGAACACAAAACCATAAATCTATTATGGGTTAAACAACAATTAATTCATCAAAAATTAAATTAATAAGATAAATTATTTATTTAAATATCCCTTTCCTAGTGTTGTGGAATCCCTTTATTATATATACTAAGGAATTAAGGAAATATATTTGCATGAAAATTAGAATTTCATCCTATGTTAAATTTCCACCACAATCTCATCTTATTATCCATGCAATGAGTATTCAAGGTGAATTTTTTTATGGCCGAATCCTTAAAATCAACTTCTAATGGATAACATAATACAGAAAATAATAACTTTTTATTCATATTATCTATAATAAAACCAATATTTTTAGCACAATTAAATATAATACCCAAAATTAATGAACATTCATATGAAGAAAGAATACATTAATATCTAAAAAAAAATAAAAAAACCAAAGGTTTAACATTTGTCATTCCATAAACAAATTACCATGTAACACAAATAACCCCAACATTAAATATGCTTTTAACCACAATGGTTATATCCTACCCTTCACCTTAAATTTTATAGAATTATTCCAAAATAATATTTTATATTAAACCTAATGCTGATATATAACTCAACCCAATAAAATGTCTCCTTAAATATCAGAAATCTCATCCAGATCAAAAAAAATCTACAAAAATTGATTCTATATTTATTTTAGAAAATAAACATAAAATTTATCCATAAAACCATTCAGGTAAAATCAATTTCATACTATCCATGACATAAGATAGTTGAATGGTAGTAATTGCCCCCTTATTACCCTACGGTTGTGGTTTAAAGCCCTAAAAACTTGATGGATTATTTGGGTTATTACTGGGCACATGTTAAATTATTTTTATAAAATTAATATAATTCCTATAACATTGTCAAAAATCTCACGAACATCCTCAAAAATAACACTTAACCTCAAATTGATCTTAAATCCCATAATTATCTATATGATAAAAAATATATTACAAAATTTTAATAACACATAATTTCTTAATCATTATAGATCATATAAATGTTAATGTTTGTCAATATTAATATAATTCTATCCATCACATAAAAAACATTTATCCCCAAATAAAATTTTCACTAAAACATATACTAAACTAAAGGGTTGTATTCCCATAAATGTCTCCCAAAATAACCTTTATCATGTTAAATTCATATCAAAAAAAATCTAAAAATGGGGGAACTATTCCTTTAAAATTATGATCGGCCTTAGATATATTAACCCCCAACACCTTAGGATTATCCCCTGTCACTATAAGAAAATAATATGTTTACCATATGACCTATTTAATTATTGCACATAATAGTTTATAGTGAAAAATTGAGTTTACCCAAAATATCCCTTGGGAGTGTCAAACATGGAGTACAGTGAGGACACACTCACTATTCACCATAATAGTAGCCATGATACACTCGAACAACTATTTTTAGGGTTATTACCCTTAGATGAAATTGTTTCAATACAATATCTACTATAGTATACATACCATGATTTATTAATAAAGAAACACATAATCATTATATTACTAAAAAAATTATGAATTTATCCTTAATTAGACTTTTCCTTGGATTTTTTAATATGGATATGTTCTCCAATAAATGATTTACTAAATCTTGTTCCTAATATTTCATCTAAAAATCCTCTAATTCAAAATGTAAATACCATAACCTTAGTATCTCAAAATTGGTGGTTACATTATTACAGTAACATAAGATACAAGTTATTACTTACCAAATGATCAAATATTTTATTATTCTTGGTAACTAGATACATCCTTAAATCTCACATTACAATTGAACAGTAAAAATATAATATAGTATTCAATTTTAGAAAACAACAATTCCCTATAGAATATCCCTACATATTAATAATAATACACTTTCTGACATCTTGGGGAAAGGAAACATAAGAATATGGTGAGCTCATATTATGAGTAAGGGGATTCATATTGCGGATTATATCATGCTAAAATAAGGAATATTCAATATGAAATGTTATATATTTCAAAGAACATTACATTTATTCAATATCCTAATCTTTATGAATAGTATGGTATGAATAAACGGTGAACAATAATTCAATTTAACTAATCAGACGATCTTAAAACATATCCATGGAAATCATAATTATTGGAATAATTAAATGGAATTTAATAACGAATCTCATTATTATGGAATGCAAAATTTCAGACATGAAAAACTAACAATCAATGACTTGTTCCAATATATCATATATAATATAGGTAAGGCCTCCGTCAAATATCCAAATTACTTTGTCTCTTGAGATCTATTGATGCGTCGATGGGATATAGAGGAATAATTCCATAAAATACTAAATCAATTACATTCATCATATGAATGGAGATAATAATAATTGAAAACATTATCAACATAAAAATTCATGTTGAAAAACTACCCTATGAAATGTTAATATTTCCCCCAATAGATATTATCATAAACAATCCATATAATGAATAATGATTGCATCATAAATCATTACCCCAAGTGTATCATAATTAAATAAATTGTTGTTTTGGATGATAAATATAAACCCCATAAAATATCATTTAAAACATTCTTGAGGAAAATAAGATTTTCACTAATAAAATAACATAAAAAAATAAAAAAAATATGAATATTTGGAAGAAAATATCCATTTAAAATAACATTCAAAACATGTAATTTATGCTTCACCATAATGAGAATCCATTATAGTAGGAATTTTTTTTACTAAGTATATTAAAACCAACATTCCCATCAAAATTTCAGTAAAAATTTAAAAAGTAACATTTTGAGAAAATGAAAAGAAGATTAATTTCTATCAATTCTATAAAAAGATAAATGAATTGGTAAAAATGTAATTAATAAGTTATTTTAGAATATCAAAAATATTGTTCGAAACAGTTTATGCAAAATATTGATATTGGAGTAAAATATTCCTAACTATAGGGGAAATAAATTCTTTTTCCGGAAAACATCATTTTTTATCTATTGGGTACATAAAAGTGGGCAATGAAATTAGTAATCATAATTGTCAAAAAAACCTGTGGGGAATAAAATATATTATGTTTAAGATATAGATATAAAATAATTATCCCAAAATAAATTAAATATAAATATTCTAGAATAATGATGATATTCTGAAATAAACCCTTAACACTTTGGAAACATATAAATCGTATCCCATATGAGTTAAATATATTCAAATTAAAAATTAACTACCATGCTTATAAATTTATTCCTTGTATAAAAAATCAAATGGGAATTAAATAAACCTCATAAAAATAAATAGGTTTATAAAATCAGATATGTCTAAACAGAATGAAAACTGAGATGAAGTATATTACAAAGGTCATACCATTGATGTGAGAATTAATAAATAAATTGATTATGATTTTTAAATAAATTCAAAATAATGCAAGTTGAAAAGAAACATAATATATTCAAAAGTTATTTTATACATAATCTTATAATAGTAATGTCAATGAAGAAGTAATATAACCCAATGAAAATAAAAGGAATTTAGAATCCGCTTATAATAAAGTTTCATTCATTGAAATACCCTAAGTTAAAATAATATGAATTGAAAAATAAAATACCATGAATTATTCGTTTTATAATTTTTAAAATGGACATTTGTAAAGAATATAAAATAAATTGGTGCATAACACTGAAATATTCCATAATGAAAGAAAATTGATACATAATATCTTACCTCGAGTTCCACCTGCTTTGAAAGATCTCTAAAATCCTGTATAATAAAAAAATTATTATAAATAGATAGAAGATCCATAATATTATATATAATTTAACATAAAAAATTCTTATAAACTCTTATCACATTATTATTGACAATTAATTTTTAAATTCATTTTCAAGGTGATAACTACTTTATTTTTCATGTTTGTTTATGTTCTATAGTTTTGGTGATTTTACATGGATTATGGTTCCATAATATCTATAATTTCAATAAAAATATATCATATATATTCTTTATATGAAAATTTATAGTCTTCCATAAAATCTATTTCACGACCCACTCCCTCCAAGGATGCCCCACATGGGCTGGCAATGAAGAAAGTGAGATAATGTCCACTAATTCCCACCTCCAGTATGCCCTTGAGTGGTGACTAGAACCAAGGGTATACAAGTCTCACAATATGGGTGGAATTCCCTTTTTAAATGAAAAAAGATTCTGCGATAATATGGTTCATCCAAAAACATATCCAATATATTTGTGTGTATTATTGTGTGTGTGTGTCTAAGAAAACTAATTCCACCCAACATGCATGTGTAAAATTGAATTAATACAAAACAGATTTCCCCAATGTACATAACCAATGTATAGGTAGGGATCAACATATTAACTATCTGAATCCAAGCTATTAAATTTCATTATGGTCCACAATGACCTCATAGAAACATTAAAATAGTTTTATATACGTAAGGTGAGAAAACAAGTATAATCAGTAGGAAATCCAAAGTATCTCATGAATATGTGAAATACGCATTCTAGTTCCTCTATGAGAAAATAGTAGAACAAAACAGCACCTGAGAAGGTATTATAACGACACCAACCTCACCATGGTACACTCACCAAATAACACAAGTCATGTAATGTAATATATTGCACATCGATAAAATGGTACCCCTCAACACTTTCCCACTGATTATCCAATCTCACACCCTAACCGAAAACATCATGGTGCTTCCACCTCTTCTGAACACACCACATCACAGCGTACCATCACTCACCTAGGTCTCATGAACCCATCATGACCGTAAACACCTGATCCAAATACCATGTCTCATCCATCCCACAGACACCTGGCCCACATTCAATAACACCCCCTGCCCACAGACACTTGGGCCACATGACACACCAAATCTCGAAGGGACCTAGGAAAACACAACACGTCTCATCTTTACGACACCAGAGAAAATACAAATCATCTCGTATTGAAGGCACCTGGGAAAACATAATACATCTCATCTTGAAGACACATGGGAAATAACAACTCACCCACACACACCTAGTCCCCACAACCCACAATATTCTCAAATAATAATAGTATAACCCCACCAGGAAGAAAGATTATAGAAGAGTAGGTGTCCAGACATCCATCATCCCACTGGGGTGTTTGGGAAAGACACCCTCCCCTGTGAATATGGGGTTGTTCGACACGTAGTGGTCAACTTGGGTGGGGTGCATCTATAAATCACAAGGAAAAAAATTATATACATATATGATATAGAAATATCATGCCCATCCTATGGGTTTTATAACAATCAAATAGTTGTCAACACTTCCAACCTTACTTCGACCTATAAATGCAATCCCCACATAACTAGCCACAACATCATTCCAATTTAACTAATTCTATTAAAACATTACAATTATTCATTAGCAATTAATTTAGTAATTTCATTATCCAAGCCAACCCAAACCTATCCAAAACATTTTTAATAAATTATGTATTCATATATTTCATTGTTATCTTGGAAACTACAAAGCATAGCACATAACAAACAACACAAAAAAGGCCAATCATTGAGAAACTCTGGGAGAATTACCCAGACCAACCAAAACAAGTCCCTAAATCTCATCCACATATTGACACGCAATGAAAGAACAACCCTATTATAGCCCCACTGAAAATCAATGGTCATACATTCCACAATCAATAAATCTATCAACCTGAGATTCCATCACACCATCTGAACCATCCCACCATACACAACAAGGCATCCCACACAAAACACCCAAACATTCATGAATGTGTATCAACACACAAAAAAAAATATATAAATTCCAAATTAAATTAGGCATCCCATATTTAGATCATATAGTAAATTCTTGGCTTATCATACAATTTGTACAATCGGGGGGAATTCATTCATTAGTAGGGTGTACATGATTTACAAGTTTCTAATTAGAGTGATATAATAATATCCACAACCAAATCATCAAACTCACAATAGATATAACCAGCACAAACAAATCCTCAAACATCCACCATTTTTAGTAGGTTATTCATATATTATAATCGCAATATCACAACTAACAAGATAAGGCATGAATATGATAAAATAAACCCATATACCCCTTTCAATTCAACTTAAATTTTTTTATAATTGATTAAACTGATAAAACAATAATCCAAGGGTAAAAAAAGAAAATCCCATATCAGATGATCCCCAAATAAAGATAGTGAAGGGAATCACAACCTCAAAGCGGTGTTAATGTTCTTCACACAAATAACAAATCATGTAATGGTCCTCTGATCACCTACCCTACATGATCTACATCCATCCAAAGATTTCACAACACCTCTTCACCAACAACCATTAAGATTGACCCCTGTAAGGATCACTGATTAGAACACTCCATAGAATGGAAAGGATATATGGATGAAAATGAGACCCATATGAGAGAAGCTTCTTGAAAATGAAGGTTGAATGTACATTGGATCACCATAGATCTCTAACGAGCTATCACAATGATCAAGGGATCGAAGAGGGAGGAAAGTGCTTTGAATAACTCCTTCGGGAACCTAGGGTTATTCTAGAATGAGATATATTCCTACAGCTGTAGGATTTGTAAAAACTGAAGTGGCTAGAATGTTTTAAAACATTATAGAATATAGGGATTACATGATGTGGAATGCCCTATCACGTTATGAAATACTACGACATCCATTTGCACCAAAAAATGTGTTTCCTCTCAGTTTAATTTTATTTTTCAATCCCTGAATATTTTCACATCATGAATCAACATGGAAAATTCTTGAAACAATACTTCAGATCTTGAAATCAAGTTACATGACATGTATCCTACCAACATCTGTCTTTTAACATCTTAACTTCCCCAAACACCCTCTAAACCTCCTCTAAGAACATCCAATGTCAAAACATGAAAAGTAACGGGACAGGAAGGAATATACTATTATATTAGATACCTATCAAACAATTATCACCCTCTATAATCAAAAAGAAATCCTAGGAAAATCATTGGTCCAAAAAACCACCCCACGAGATACCTCTCAAGGCTCTCTATACACTGGAAACACTTCTAAGAACCACTCACGTCAATGTTAAATAATAAACCATCCAATGTTTTTAGAAAGTTGGATTTTAAAACCACACATCAAATAACACCTCTTCTGAAACCTATAACCACGCCTTATAACGTCAACCTACAATGACCACAAGACACATAACAGGAGCACAACAACCACTTCATCTCAAACACACAATTCAAGGAATCATGTCCTCCAATTTTAGATAATATCCACTTTGGGAGACAATAACTCACCATCATGGGTTTAATCATATCACAATTAATGCATCTTTAATAGGAATCAGTTCCCATCCTTTCCATGTGTCAGGACTACCACACTCATTTCAAACCAATGAAAAAACATATCATTCATAAAAAAGGTTCAGAAATTACATTCCAAATCAAAATATAACAGGGAAAAACTCTAATCAACTCCAGGTACTATTCTCAATTTTGTGTTTATCACTCTGAAGTACACTCCTCCTAGCCCCCATGCCTCCACAACACATGAACCAAAGGAATCATCTGTCAACGCAACAACTTCTCCTTAGGATCTTGGATTTTTATTGGTTATTCCATGTATATAGCATCGTCATCATTGTCCAAATATCCCCAATCAAGGAAATGGGTGTCGTCAGGAATAAACTGAATTTTTTTTATATATGGAATACGTCAAAGATCATATCCAACTTCAGTGGCAATTCCAACTAGTATGCCACTTCACCAACAAGTCCCAACACATTAAAGGGTATAAGAAACCTATGGTAAATCGTTCTCCCTATTCCAAACCTATGATGCCCATGTCTTGAGGAATACTTCAATAACTCATGGTCTATAGCCTCGAACACCAGGGGCCTCCTCATATGATCCATAAACAACTTATTCCAATCTTACACTCCTTTCATCCTCTCACGAACAAGATAAACCTTTTCTGTCATGCTCTGCACCAAGTCCGGACCAAGTACATTTGTCTCACCAACCTCTATCTCACACAATGGAGAATAACACGATCTCTTGTTAAACACCTAAAATGGATCCATGCTAATTTAATAGTGATATTTATTATTATAGGTGAACTCTAAAAAGTGTAGGTGTTGTACCTGATATCCTCCAAAGATATATATTGACACCCATAACATGTCTTCAAATTTATGGATAATATTCTCTATCTTCCCATATGACTACAAGTGTAATATAGTGTTGAGGTATAAATTGTGGAAAAAAGATGTTTTAATACCCTATATACTCCTGAGGTAAACCATGAATCCTGGTCTAAGAAAATGTTCCTCAGAACTAAATGAAAAAATACCACTTCATCCACATACCTCGTGGATAATAAATCCATTATGCCTGACTCATTGATTGCTAAGAAGTGAGCTGATTTCATTAGAAAATCAAATACTATTCATATAGCATCATAGTGTCCCTGATCCTTGGGTGACTCTATGATGAATTCTTAAGACATGTCATCCACTTCCACTCAAGGACATACAAGTGCCTCAAAAAACATCAGGAACATGGTGCTTAGGCTTTACTTACTAGAAGAGAAAGAATATTTCCACAAGCTCCACTACTGCCCATTTAATCTTGGGCCACCAAAATAGTATCTTCAATCCATGGTATATTTTATATATTTTTGGGTGTCCCATTAAAATTGAGTTATGAAACTCAAGAAAAATTCCCTCATACATTGATATCAGAATAAAAATCCACCCATGGATTAGAATATGATTATGACCATCCTCTAACAATACCATGGGAGCATCACCATGGCCAACATTGTCGCGAAACACCTATGTCTCTGAGTCTCCCCAATGGGACCCGTACACTAGAAACATTACGTTAGGCTTCACTGTCATCGCTAAAAAACAGCCTTTATCACCATCTGTTACTTCATGTATGTGTAAGGATTCCAACTCCTCCTTCACATTCCCAAAATCTATAGATTCTTGAGCAACCGTCTTCTGAAACATTCTACTCAAATCATTGACCATGTCATTGACCATTCCTTAGGTGTAGGATATCTCAAATAATTGTCTTGAAGAATGTAGATCCACTTCTACTTCAACAGATTCATATCATGATTGGAAAATATATACCTAAGATTATTGTGATATGTGAGGACCATGATGCACTCCCCAATGAGGTTATGTCTCAACCACATTAGCACAAACACAATGGATGTTAACATTAAATATTGGGTGGCATAGTTATGCTCAAGGAGGTATAAAATATAAGACCCATATGATAACACTACTTGTTGTTGCATCATGAAAAATCCTAACCCATGATGAGAAGCCTTAGAAAACACCTCAAACATCACCCATTCCTCATGAAACAAGAGAACTATAACACTAACCAACTTTACTTTTAGAAAACCTAACACAATCTGGCACCAATCACTCCATACAATAGAATGGTTTTTTCTAGTCATATATATCAATGGATCAACAAATCATATGAAATTAGTTGTAATCATATGATAACAGCCCCCAAGACCAAGAAAACTCTAATCTTCTGCCACATTATTGGGTGTTTCCCAATAAAATACTCTTAAACCTTTGATGGGTCAACTTACACACCCTTCCGGGAAACCACATTCCCACGTAAATGCACCTATGGTGTCCATAACATACACTTGGAAAATTTTCCATAGAGCCAGTGGCGTTGATGAACCTATAATACAGTTATGGGATTCTTGGAGTTGACCTCCTATGAATTCAAGTATATCAGGATATCATCAATAAATATGATTATGAAACGGTCAAGGAACTCATGAAATACAGTGTTCTTGAGCCCCATGAACACGGATTGTATGTTCATAACACACAATGGAATGACTATGAACTTCAAGATCCCATACCATCATCTTAAAATAGTCCTTAATATATCTCCCTCCTTTACCCACAACTGGTGATATCCAGAATGTATATCTATCCAAGAAAATCAACATGGCCCTCTTAGATGGTAGACAATATTGTTTATCAAAGGAATAAGATAACGGTTATAGACTACCACATTTTTAAACCTCTGGTAGTCTACACACAAGCTCAGACTACCTTACACCTTATTTGAAAACAACACTGGAGATCCCCATGACGACACGCTGGGCCAAATAAATCACTCTTTTATCAGATAATCAATCTAAATCCTCATCTCCCAAAACTCATATGGTTCCATCTGATAAAGAGAAAACAAAATCATGGAAGGATAGGGATGCAAGTCAATCCCAAACATAACATCACTTCGAGAGGGTATGGTTACAAACTTATTTGAGAAATCATCTAGAAACTTCCCAATAATTCTGGGAGCCTCCACCATCCTAACCTCTACAAATTACATGATAAGCTCATCAAAAAATGACTAAAGAGGCTCAATATGCCAAATTATCACCTGACAGCTCTACTAACCAATGAAAACCACACGTTGGCCATCCACTTCTAGAAACACAACCCTTATCTGGAATCATTCGATAATAACATGAATGGAATACAACCATTAAATTCATAGAAAGACATCATATGGATGCATTTATTGCAATATAAGATCCCCAATGTACTGATACGGTCCCATCAGTACTTTACATCCTCGTTACACATCAAAAAAGATAGTCTAACCTCTAACCATAATACTCACCACTATAGAAACATGAAGCCTCTCTACGTCTATTCCTAGATCATGGGCTAGGCTAGGTGTGAAAAAGTAATTAAAGGCTCATGAATCAAAAAAATCACAATAAATGGTACTAAAAAATCTGATTGTACCTCTAATGATCTTATGTACTATTAAAGATGATCCCTCCACTACGTGAAACTAACCATGCCCATATCCCCATACCCTCTACTGAAAATTGCAACCGTGACCATGCCCATGTCGAGGTCCCTGACGAACACCCTATGGTTGGACTCTACCTACTTAATCTCCCCTCATTGGATCATGATCCAGATATCCCTGCTGCTAAAATATTCTATCTGTCAACTATTTTATAGGCTATAGTTGAACCTGTCCACCTCCACTATAACAAGCATGAATAGCCGCTAAACACTGATTATGAAGATGGTCACAAAACTCACAGAAGAATTACATGAACCCCATCCCATAAAAAAGTCATTGAAACTTGTGGAAACAAATGGCTACAAAGTAAGCCACTGAGGTAACCTCCCTACTAGTTGAAACCTTTAATGTCTTAGAACCTGATATATTCCACTAATGGCCCTTCCTATTGAAGACCACTGATTGATCCCCTTTCACAATAGAACTCCCGAAGAGTGAATTCTCTCAATCACTGATTCCTTCTTCTGGACCTCTAGATGCATTGGAAATGTAAAAGGAGTAAAATTATACTAGATAAATGGGAGGAGATCCTATTAAAGACATCTATCACAAGAATTTTCATCTAAAAATAGATTTATTGAGACATATAGAATGTCCTTGAATATGATACTATATTCCCACACTGACATACTTTCTTGCAGAAGGGATAGTATCTCCTTCCACTTCTTCTCCTTCATGTTTGAAAATGTAACTCTTCCAAGAATTAATTCATAAATTCGACCCAAAACATATCTTCCTCCTTCCTATCCCCCAGATAATGTTTCTACCACTAATGTCCATCTCCCCAAATCTGAATCACTACCATAGAAACCCAGTACTCTGTCAGAGAATGAATCAAACTGGAGGTGATCTCAAGATCCTCAAGCCATCTCTCCATCTCCAGGTCTAAAAAACATCAATCATACATTTCCAATGCCTCTTTCTGGAATGGATGTATCTTTCCCTGACAGTATTCAACCTCCATTCCTGGATCAACACCCCACCGATCAGTCAGATTAGCCTGTTAATCCTCAAATACCCGAGTCAGATGTGGAAAAAGATTGGGTGCCATAACATAATGGTAAACAAGGAAGTCCTAATCCTGAGTAGCATGGAATTTTATTTTATATTTACTTTAACTCATTCAACTCACTTCATCATTCATTTAAAATTTCCCAAAACAACCATCTCAAAAAATAACAAAAGTCCTTATGATGCATATACCAATCCTAGGGTCTCCACCCTCAAAATGACGTAGCCTTACTTGGTCATTTGGTAGGCTAAATGTCCTTACAAAGGATCAAGGGGGGACTAAAATCATGTGTTAGAGATGGTCTTCTGGGGCCTATGTCATCTACCAAGATCACCTGACATTGTTTCTATACAAAAACATTCAATCCTTGTTGTGCCTAGCTCTAAACTCCATCATATCACTCAACCATAACCTTTGATACCATTCTATCATAACCCCTCACTCCAAATATGTCCCTCCTAGGATGATAATGAATAAAAAGAGATAATGACCCATGATTCATTCCTCTAGTAGGATCTGAGGAGGAAACCATAACTTAGAGTATTAAAGCATCACAGTATGGGAAGATTTACCCTTAAAAAAATAGGATCAGAAAATAAGATGTTTCATACCACAACAACATCAAGATATATATATATATATATATGATAAAAACAAATTCATATGACCTGAAAGTTCAAAATAGAAATAATACCAAACAGAACTCTCCAAAGTAGTTAACAAAAGTATAGCTAGGTAGGGACACAACAACTATCATGATCTGAGCTTGTAATGTCTAGCACTATCTGTGAAGTCCACCTAAAATCCTAAAAACTATTTTATATACGTAGTGTGATCATAAAGGTGTAATTCGTAAGACAAACCATAGTCTCTCATTCACATGTGAAAGAAGCATACTAATTTCCATGTGAGAAAAGAGAAAAACCAAACAACTCTTAAGCAGTTATGCTAACCACCCCAACCTCACCAACTGATTCTCATCAAATAATGATATTCAAGTAAAGTAATATAATTTAAATTAATTATAGGGGACCCCGTTCCAATTTACCATTGATTATACACTCTCACTCCCTAATGGAAAATTTCTCAGTGCTCCCACCTCTTCCAAACACACCACATCAAAACCCTCCCACACACACATGGGCCTCACAACCACATCTTTCTCATAAACACATTGTCCACATACCACGCCTCATTCGTCCCATATTCACCTGGGAAAATACCATCCCTCATCACATACAATAACACCTGGGCTACATACCACACCTCAGGAAAAGACAACTCAGATAAAACAACACATCTCATCATGAAGACACCGAGGAAAACACAACTCATCTCATCCTAAAGACACCTGGAAAAGTACAACACATCTCATCCTCAAGACACCTGAGAAAACACAACTCACCTGCACACACATGGGCCCACAAACCACAACCTTCCCAAATAATATTGTTCTTTCGCAGCCTAGAAAAAGTTTTATAGAACAGTACGTGGCTAGTCATTCATCCTCCCACTAGGGTTTTTGGGAACGACAACCTACCCCGAGATGATGGGTATGTTCATCACGTAGTGATCTACAGGGGTGTGGTGCATATTAAATCCCAATAAAAATAAATTTATTTACATATATGATATCAAAAACTCATTCACATCCTATGAGTTGTCAAAAAAATCAACTATCTCTCAACACTGCCAACCTTGTTTCTACATCTAAATGAAATCACCGCATAACAAGCCACAACTTCTTCTCAACTCCCATCCATTTTTTTTAAAACGTTAACATTATTCATTCAAAATTAATTTATTAATTTTGTTAAACAGAATAACACAAGAATTTTCCTATCATTATTAGTCAATTACTTATTCATCTATTACATTACAATCTACTAAACTACCAAGAAAAACACAGAACAAGAAACACCACCAAAGCCAAACATGGAGAAACTTCTAGCGAATTACCCATTAAAACCAAAACAAGTCCCCAACTCTTAATCACATTTTAGTAACACAACAAAAGCACAACTCGATTGTAGCCCCACTATAAAACAATAATCATCCATTCCAAAATCAATCAATAACACAACTTTAGATTCCATCACATTCTGAACCATCCAGTCATACACAACCTTGTTAACCACACAAATCCCAAATCCTAATTTTACTACCATATCAACACAAAAACAAAAAAAAAACAATAAATTATAAATAAAATATGGGATCCTTTATTTAGTTATAATTGTTAATTAATGGGTTATTATAGAAGTTGTACTATCCTGGGGCATCCATTCATTAGTCGAGTGTACGGGATTTATCAGTTTCCATTTAGGGTGATACCACAACATCCAGAACCAAAGAAGTGCACACAGTAGATATAAACAGATCAAACAAATCCATCAAGATCCACCATTTTTAGCATGGAATTAATCCCATATAATTACAATATCTCAAAAAATATGAAATACTATGAAAAGTATGCAAAAACTCCTCTGCAAATTTTTATTAAATTATCACATTCTTTATAATTGAATAAGTTGGTACAACCATAATCCCAATGTAATAAAATAAAAACCCATCTCGCGTGATGAAAAAATAATGGGAGACAAAGTAATACCGACCTCGAAGGGGTGTCATCGTTCATTGCATGAGAAAGTATTATGTAATGGTCCTCCGATCACCTACCCCGCATGATCTGCATCCATCCAACTACGATGTGGCACCACCGCACTAACAACAAACAAGATATACCCCATTAGGAATCATGGATAAGAAAAAACCATGGAATTATAAGACGATATGGAATAGAATGAGTCCCAACTGAGGAAAACATTTTTAAAATGAGGGTAAAACCTGCCTTGGATCACCACAGATCACCAATGAATGATCACCAAAATTAGCAGATCGAAGTGGGAGGAAGAAGCTTCGAAGGACTCATCGGGGCAGAAAGGGTTCTTTTGGATTGAGTGATATTTATAAATCCATAGGATTTGTGAAAACATTAGGGAATTGAATTTTTAAAAAACTTCGTAGCATCAGGGGATTACAGAGCGTGAAATCACCGTTCACACAGTAAAATCCCGCAAGGACCACTTGATCTGAATAATGTTTAACATCTCAATTTAATTTTTTTTTCAGACCCCAAAGAATTTCAATATGTGAATAAACATATAAAATATATGAAACAACCCTTTAGGTTGTGAAATCAAGTTTCCGGATGTGTAACCTCCCTTATCTAGCATTTAAAAACTGGAATTCTCCAAACTCCCTCCCAGCCTCCTCCAATGACTTCCAAAGACCAAACTCTCCAAGTAACAGACCGTGAAGCCACATACCATTACAAGTTAGATATATAATAATAAATTACACCATTCATGTATATGTTAGGTAATACAGACACATGAATGTGGTTTTCATTTTTGGAAGGATGGAATTAATAAAAGGTAAATAATAATTAACATTGGTACAATCATTATAATATAATATGTATCATATATATTCATTAATTCTATCCTTATTACCATAAATTTCATAAAAAATGAAAAATTTATCACATCACTTCATGGAGGTGGTAGTCCATATTTACGCAAGATTGATGTTATCATTTTCCAAAAAATTGGAAGGTAATAAGGTAAAAGTTATATATAATTGCATAAGTATAATTATTTCATAAATACCATTTATATAAACTAAATTCATCATTATATCAATCTATAAGTGGCAGTGATGGAAAATGAATTACATTATTTTGTGAGGTGTCAGTTCATTATACACATGATCGATGATTTAGTTTCTTATTCGATAAAATAATAGATGGATATAGGTTATTCCATTAAAAAATAACTTCACATTATATTTAAGATATTTTTTTATTATTTAATCACAGTTAATGAATATTTTAAGGAGTAAGAATAAAAAATAATATAAAATTCAATGTTAAGAACTATACCTATGCATTGGAGTGCCACCTTGGGTTTATACCTAAATATTTCCTAGGATAATATTATGATAAAAACAAGGACTATATATTATGGGGAGGGAATTAAGAAAGGTAATTAGGAAATTACATTGTGAAAAAAATTATTTGCATTGTGGTGATGATATGAGCAGAGTTTTCCTTTTATAAGTGGTGGAGGGGACCCTCTTGGATGATTCCTAAAAGAATAAAAAATTGATAAAGTGATTATCATGAAAAATGATTCAAATTGGACATATATTCAAAAACATTATATGATAAGGTAGATATATGGCTAAAAAATAGTATTTATACAAGTTTAATTGGCCAATATACCCATATGATTATGTTTAAGCCCTCGATAAACAAGTTTTAACCGTAACTGTAGTAAAAAATTTAATTGGTTTTATAATTTATTATGAAAAAAATGAACTTATTAATTAATTTTAATTATGATGATTCTAAATATGGAATCATTTTTACCAAATTAAATTTATATAATTGAAATAATTTTATTTAAATTTATACAGGCCCTCGCTCCGAAAATGTGGTTTTCCAAAGAGAAGGTTTACTTACATATGAAAAGATATTATTGAAAATTTCCTCATAAAAATGATTGTAATGAACTTAATTGGGTTAATAATAATATAAATGAGATAAATTTACATTTAAAATAATTTAAAAACAAAATAAAACTTTTTAAATTATTTAAATGAAAATATAATATTAATAAAATTATTGTTTTCAAAAAAGTACTATCCTTAAACCATTACATAAAATTTAATTTTAGTTAAGAATTTACTTTAATTTACATTTTGGATCTTTCTGGTTTATATTTTTTAGTATTAGTTCATAACACATACATAACATACCATGTTCATATAGAGAGGATACTACTAAAACAAAATTCAATTTTCAATAATATAAATGTTTATAATAATTCAATAAATTCTTTCATGAAAATTCATCATAATATTCATCTTGAATTCATTCTTTCTTTTACCAATCCATATACATTGTAAAAAATATTTTAAATCATGATATGAGCCAAAAAAACTCAATAAGGAACATAAAGAAGGAAAAGCATTAGTCGACTGAAAACCCATTAGAACCTTTTTCATGAAAACTCATTAGCATGCATATAAAAATCCTGAAGTTGACATTGAATAACCTTTTGGTCAACATCCATCTACGATGTAACCAATGCATTGGAGAGCTCTAATGGGGCTCACCGGATTTATATTGAGCAATAATGGGTATCAAATCTTAATATCATGACTTTTAATGGGATATAACCATAATAAAAAATTTCCATGGAACATATCATGAATATAAATATTGAAAACGCATTAAAACCCATTAGAAAAACACATTCAGATATGAAAATAAAAATTTCCTAAAAAATAAATTTTAAAATATAAAAACCCCACACATAATAATGAAATCATATTCTTAAAAAAAATTAATATGAAAATATATAAATGAAACATTACAACAATAAAGTGACATCAATGTGGTAGAAACCAGTCATGCGGAAACAGAAAAAAAATCTTTTTTTATTTTGTGAGAGAGAAATTAAAACAGATTTTACAAGGAAACTCCCTTTCCTTAGGTTAAATTTCATTCAAAATTGTTTAAACCTAATGTGTAATGGTCTTAAGAGTGTTATTAATTAATTAATTAACCTTAACAAGTTTTATAATACCATATAAATCAATATTTCCACTCATTTATTAATTAATTTTAGTTATTTTCATTTTTTCAAGTGCATTCGTTTCATGGTATCATGGCCAATTTGTGTGGATTTTCTCATGTAAAGGAAATAATAATCCATCAGATAGAACATATATATATATATATCTGTAATTTTAAATAAATTATAACTTAATTTAAACATCCCATGTTTTAGGTAAAGGAAATCAAAAACTCATCGTCCATGAAGGGGGTGAATTGACACACCATGGATGATAATTTCATTATTTATGAATAGAAGGAGATTATGAGAGATTTTCTGATGAATATACTATCAACACCACAAAATTATAGTATATACAAGAAACTAGAGTTTTCATGAAACATTGGATAATATGTGAGGTTAAGGAAAATGTGAGAAATAATTTAAAAGAGAAGAAAAAGGAAATTACCTCTTGAAAGTTTTCTACCCATGAACCTACTTAAATAACTTGGAAGGACACGTTTTGTCAAACCAAGGAAACTATAATGTGTAAAATATTTAGTAGATTATAATTTTTAAGATTATAGTTGATAAATAAGGCATTTGGTGATGAAATTAATTGAAGGAAAGGGTCCTTTTTACCATTGTGGTGAGTGGAAAATAAGGACTTACATAAAATATTAAATTATAATTAATCTAATATAAGGTTAAAGATTTAAAACAGAACTAAAATCATAGTTGATAAAATTATTGATGTTATCTTATAAATTTTTTCTTTTATCTATATTTTTTTATTTTTTAAATAATTTAATAAAATATGTTATTCTTGAAAAATACTTTTCGGTCAAATTAAAAATTATTCATAACTATTACTTTATAAAAAGAGAAGTTCTAAATTAGAATCCAATTTTTTATTATATCATACACATGTCATATCAATCTATGAGAAGTTTTAATTATCTTAATATCCTTCGATTATATTTTTTTTTATTTTTAATATCATTAAATTGATTTATTAATTAATTAATTAAATACTGCATTGTGAAAGCAATTATGGTTCTTGTTTATTACATAAAAATTTAAAATAAAATTCCATAAAAATATAATATTATTATATTTCAAAACAAAGTTTATTTTCAAAAAACATTCCTAGAAATCCATATATTACAATATTATACAAAATAAAAACTATAGTGTGAACAACCTGTGTTTATTTTAAATAAATATTATAAAGGGATTAAAGTGATTCATGTGGATCCAAAATGTTCCAAATTCGAATAAATTTATTATAATTTTTGAGAACATATTATCAAAAAAATATTTTTTCATGTTTTGGGTCATTCCATGTTACTTATAATTTTAATTAAGAACATTTTATTTATTTTCCTTCTGCTTTCACATGATGTGCATCATCATTACATAAGAATTAATGATAATTATATCATATATAAAAATAAATTAATTAGGTTCAAAATAATATTCTATATTCATTGATTAATTATATTTAATCATATCACTGTAAAAAAAACCTTTAATATGTTAATTTATCCATTATTTTTTTCTCCAACATTGCACATGCATTTAGATAATGCACATGTTATATAACTCTAAAATTATAAATTAACAAAAAAAATACATTACATATAATAATTAACAGAAATTTCAGGAAAATAATTTCTAGGACTCAATTATTTTCTATAAGGAACCAAATTTTCCTTAGGCATCACAACATAGGCACTGCATCGGCACTTACATAAATTCTTTCATACTTATCAAGAAAAATATAATTTACATGTTAGAATTTATTTATATACAAAATTTATCTTATAATATCAATATTTCTTTATTCTATAATTCTAATAATTTTAATATAATAATTATGTATTGACACTGTCACAAAAATAATGTATTTTATAAAAAAAAATTATTTTCTACTATTCATAAAAAATTATACATTTTTCAAAAAATTCACAAAAATTCATACTAAGATAATTTTGACATTCTGAATTTAAAAATTAAATTAGTTTTTCCATATAAAATTCAATGAGATGAAAATTAATCATTAAAAACCATATAAGAAATTAGTTTAATAAAATTATTTATTTTATTAATTACTTAACATAATGATTTTAACAATTAAGATCATGAATAATAAAAAATATGATAAAACAATATTCTCTAAATACTTGGGTTGCTAGATTCTTCCTCCTTGAAATTGAATCCTTGAAATTCTATTCACATGCTAAAAAAATGGGGATATATATCCCTTATAGAGTTTTCATATTTTTCATGTTTTTTTGTTAAACAGGTGGTTTCTCCAAAAATCCATAACCTAGTGAATTACCATGTTTTGAAATACAAGATCTCTATGATCTGGAATTTGAACATGTTTATCATAATAGTAAAAGTTCTATTAAAGATGAAAAACTTTATGGCTCATAACCCGATATGAATTGGTATATACTTTCATAACATCAAAACATGATAAATATTGTGTACCATAGATAAACCCAGAGGAAAGGCTACTCAGTTGGAAACTAGTTCAACTTTTTTATAAATTTCATAAGTTACAATAAATTATGAAATTATAATTCTTTCTTACCAAAACGCCTTTCACTATTCCATGGAGATATTTTAAGGAAATCGTGACCACCTACCTTGAAAGAATGTTATTTCCTCTTGTTATCTACATAACGTTTCTGCATGCTCTGATATGTCCTCATATTTTGTTGGATAATATTTACTTTTTCAGCCCAATCCTCCAATAATTCCTGTCACATCTAATTCCTTTAACCAAATTCATCCCAAAATGTTGGATTTTAGCAACACATTCGTTATAATGCCTCCAAAGGTTCCATATGTATACTGGAATGAAAAATTTTATAATAATAACACTAAACTAATGAAATATGTTGATCCCAAATTCCAAATTAATCCAATTAAAAAGAACATAGAATATCTTGCATGTTATGAATTATTCATTCTAACTACCCATCTGATTAAGGAAGAAAATTTGTACTCTAATTTAATAAAGTAGCCAATAACTTCAAAAGGGATTTCCAAAATTTAAAAGTAAACCTAGGATCACGATCAGATACAAAGTAGAGGTTCACTCCATGTAACCTAACTATCTAATTGAGATACAAATGAGGAAGTTTTTCGTGATCTATGGTGCCTCAGGTAGGAATAAAATGAGCATATTTATTAAAATGAAAAATAATAATACAAATTGCAGTTTTCCTCGATATTCCAATGGTAATTACACTATGAAATTTATGGAAATATTTTCTCATTTCAACATAGTCATTGGAAAAGGATGTAGCTTCCCCCTTGGTAAATTCCATTATTCTTTAACCTTCTGACTAGTCTATCATATCAGGGTAAAGTTAAAAAAATTATTTTCATTCCATTACACCAATAATACTCATGAAAGCCTCTATACATCTTATTTTTGTTAGTATGAACTAAAAATGGAGAACTATAAACTTCACATTATAATTATTTCTTCAACAATGAATAAAAATTCACATGAAATCTCTTCCCAAATCCCAATATTCAATATATATCAATTTTAAATTCAATCCAATTACCCTTTTTATCCAATTATCACTTTTTCAATAACTCAGGGCCTTCCTTCTATGCATTCATAATTCATTATGATAGAGACAGTTACACTAAGGCATGGAACAAAACCGAGAAATATCATGCACCAACAACTTCCAAGACAAAATATACCAAATCATTGACCAAGGTGTAATGTTCCAAACATAACATGGTTAATGTAGAATTATTCTTCTAACTCATATAAATGGACACTTTATTTTCGTTTCTAGGATGGTAAATATTCAGGAAGTCATAATACTAGATTATTTCTTGATATCTTCTCTATCTCAAATAAACTATTTTTAATTGAATATATACATCATGATATTTTTTATTAGTATATATTACACACTTTACTCCATACAAATAAAGATTAAAATTTTTTAATTAAAAATATTGGGATCTTATACCAAATATTTTGTAGGGTAATTTACCTAAAGATTTTCTAGTATACATGAATCGTAATGAATTACCTGATAATTATACATTTGGAAACAACCATATCCTTTCAAAAAAATATCACTATAGATGAAAAATTTGCCACTTCTGAAAGGAAGTTACAAAACTAGGGAATTCACTAATATTATTATCAATTACTAAAATAAACCTTAAATTATTTCATCCAGCAAAATTTAACTCCTTTTCGTGCTAACTTAGTCAATGGGATAGACAACTATGAAAATTTATTAACGAACCTAGAAAACTATCTTGCTAAACCCATAAAACTATAAATCGTTGTTATATTTTTTGGTCTTGGTCTTTCATCGACAACATTTAGTTTAGTTGAATCAATTTTTATTCAATCGTTAGAAAAATTTTTACCACGGAATGAAATTTTTCTCCACCATAATTACCAATTACTAAAATTTCTATACAGTTTATTTTATTTTAAATATTTTAAAAGAATCCATATATGTCTTTCATTCTCTTATAAACTTTTAGAATACACCATGATTTCCTTTATAACCAAAACAAAAACACATCCAATAGCTATTGAAATATTATATTCACAAGATACATTGATACATTAGGTTAATTAGATAATCCAAATTCCATAAATAATAATTAATAATGCCTTTACCAAGTATGAAACTCAGTCTTAAGAATGAATTCTTAATTTAATTTCAACTGATGGTACCCCGACCTCATTTCATCCTTCGAAAAATATTCTTCTACCAGGATTTGATAAAAACAATGTTATGAATAAAATGATACATGTTCTTAATAGTAATGTTATTAAATGATAAATAATAAATTCAAAGTCTCATTGAGACATATTTCTTTTTAACAAACAATATAGAAGAACTACATGGTGAAGTGTCAGCTTGGTTGAAGCCTTTATCATATAATTCATGAAAATTATTTTTCAATTATATAAGTTCTACTGGATCAATTAGTTAAGGAGGGTATGAAATTTTCATAACATCAAGACCTCATTCAATAGTAAAATGAACCTCTCAATTAGATATAACACTATTATGTCATCAATAAAAACAATAAGATACTCATTTACCATTGATATGTCATTAATTTGAATAGTTTCTTTACATTCAACAATATTTGAATGATAATATTCATTTCAACATTTTAATAGTTTTTTGACTTCCTGATATGATATCTATGGAATGGGTTCATTATTTTACACAATGTGAAACTATTTCCTAAAATAAACTTATTTATCTATACAATATATCTTTACATAGTAAATAGAAAACAAATCCATACCTACGATAACATCATACACTCCTAAAAAAAGGATAAAAATGTTTTCTGGTAAATTTCATCCACAGAAAATGTTTGGAAGATTCTGAAAATTTATTTTCTTCCTTAATATATCTTACATGTATTTTCACTATATGTTTGGGATTAATTTTTTAGGAGTAATTTTAAATTTTACATAAAACATCTCAGAAGTAAATTATTGTGTACACCCCAAATCACAAAAAAAACACATTGGAATTTTATGAAAAACAATCATTGTATGTGATACCACATTATTTGATGGCTTCCATTTATTTATGTAGTTTCAAATTATTTTACACACCATTTTTTTTCTAATCATTCAGATTTTCCACCTGATTGAATAGCATGGGACACACATTAAAAAAATTACCCAACAACTTATAATTAAAAATCATACTATCTATTTCTCATTATTCTTTAGATAATTTTCCATGCATGAATGATCCATATATCTAAACATTCCACATAAGTATCACTTACTATAATTAACACGCCATTTTATACGATAATTTTTAGGCCATTTTTCACAAGAATGGAATTTTAATATCTTACGTCTAATTTTCTTTGATAAATTCTTACACAAATACTTTTAAACTAACAAATTATTATTCTTGTCATCATGATGAACATATGTGTTAGAAAACTCCATTTCAACCTTTTCAGAAAAATAGAAAACATTATCATAGATCTTAATTTCTCATGTGGCCAAATTTCTTTGTAAACCTAGTTTCATTACTGAGTAAAGCCAATAAATTTTTATATTAGTGTCATGAACACTTTCCATAACATTATTTTCGAATATCGATAATTTTACTTCTTATGAAGCTACAAAATCTTCATCTTTCATCCTCAATTGTAGAAACTATTTTTCCATTCAAATTATAACAACTTTAGGGAAATATTTCTCAATGAAAATATTAAATAATGTTTCCAATTAAATGGAATCAAGGTATTATTTCTATCTGGTATTATTAACCAAATAAAACCATTGATCAAATTCTCCTTAAAATGATAAACTAAATGTGCTACCTTTTCACGTTACGAACATCCCATGACATCAAATATATTTTCCATAGAATGTATCCATCCTTTGGTTACAACCGGTTCAAATGACCCACTAAATGATGGGGGATGTTACCTCATGAAATTCTCGAAAAAATTCATGTTTTTATATGCTGTATTATGTTCATATAGAGTATGGATACAACCAACATTTATCACTTAATTCAACTAATCCATTATAATAACGAACTATTCAGTTCCAATTCAAACCATTCTAGGTTGCAGATTTGGTAGGATATCATTCTATCAGTTCCGTTCTACTTCATCATCCCTATTTCATCAATGGAAAATCATTCTAATAAGACATATCTATGATGAAGGAAAAGGTTAATATTTAAATTCTATATCATTTCAAATTAACCATAAAGTAAAGAAAAACATTTATAGTACTCCATTAACATCATCCTAACCTCTAATGTTGTCTAATATATCCATTGATACCCAATATAAGGACATAGAACTAAAATATTATATAGTATCACGTTTTAGTAAATAATTTACTTTATTTCACACTGAGGATCATTTTAGGTTTATATTTTTAGAAAATTGGTTTGTAATACATACATAACATACCATATTCATATTAAGAGGATACTACAAAAATAGTAAACATTTTTTCCATAATAACTGTTTTTAAAAAATCTTGAATTAATTTCATGAAAAATATTAAAAATATTCAGATATAATTCCTTATTTATCCTACACATACTTATACCTCAGGAAAAATATTTCAAAACATTGGATGATCATAAAATTCTCAGTAAGAGAAATAATGAAATAAAATAGTTAGTCTAGTGAAAAAATGAAAACCCATTAAAAAACCTTTTAATGAAAAATAATTTGCATGTATATAAAAATTAAAAAGGTAAATAGTTAAATATTTACTATATCACTCTTAATTTACCCTTACAAATAGAATAACATTTTGGACTACTTCCATATCTAGAGTATCTAATGCATTGGAGAGCTATAATGATTCTCACTTATTATATATTTATATATAAGGGTTCTCAACCCACCATATCTTGAGATATAATGGGATCAAAAAATAATAAACAATTTCCAAGTAATATATTAGGAATAAAACCCTTTATAACTCATTTTATCTAATTTGAAAAACACATTCATATATCAAAATAACATTTATTCATAAAAGTCACTTTTGAAATATAAAAACCGCAAACATAGTAATGAAATAATATTAAAAAAACTAAAAATTAGAACATATAAAATAATACTTATATAAATATAAATTCATGAAAGTGTGATAAATTGCTTATTCCATATACAAAATCATTCTGAATTTCATTAAAGATACATTTAAAAATATTTTAAAGGAAAGTGCCCTATCTTGGGTTTGAATTCCTTAAAACATGTTCAAAGCTCTTATATAATTGATTAAGGAGGCTTATTAAAAGGAAAGTACCTTATGGTGCGTACATTTCATGGTATCATGTTTAGTTCATTGTAGATTTTATTATTTAAAGGATATAATACTCCAAAGGAGAGAATATATATATAAGTTTGTGTGTGTGTGTGTAATTTTATACATTTATAAGTGAATTTAAACATTCCATTATCGTTGTAAAATAAAACAACAACTAATCATCCATGAAGATGAGGAATTGACACACTATGGATGATGATTTCATTATTTAAGAATAAAAGTATATGAAAAGGAATTTTATGATGAATATAGAATCAAAATAATAAAATTATTGTAAATAAATGATACAATATTTATCATGAAACTTTGTATTAGAGGTTAGGATAAAGTAGAAGTGAAATATAAATTAAAATAGAAGGACAATGAAATTACCACCTGAAATTTTTCTCCTTGAGAAACACCTTAAGGCTATTGGTAGTGGTATTTTCGTGAGACCTAAAGCACTAGAATGGGGAAAGGGATGTGGAGAAGGGAATTTTTTATAGCATATTCCAGAAACATGGTTTATGGTTATGAAATTAATTTTAGGAATGAGTCCCTTTTTATAATTTAGGTGAGTGGAAAATTATAAATTAATGACAATATTAAAATCTAATTAGTTTAATATTTTTTTATTTACATAAAAAAGGCATAAATATCACATTAGATAACATTTTTGAAATACTATTATCATATTTATCCTTTTTGAAGATATTTATTATTTTTAAATTATTTAATAATAGATTTTATTTATGAAAAATAATGTTTTCCAAATTAAACACTATTCATATCCATGACATTATAAAATCAAAAAAAGATTAAAAATGGAAAAAAACATATATTATATCCTATAAATATAATATTAATCTATAAAAATCATTTATAAACTTGAAAAATCAGATTATATTTATTCAAATATTTTTAATATCATTAATTAGATTTATTATTTAATTAAATAAATAATTCATCATCATTGTGGAAGCCGGTAAGGTAATTATATATTCTATAAAAATAAAAAATATAAATCCATGAAAAAACTAATTTTTTTTGTATTTTAAAAAACTATTTATTTTTTTAAAATCCATCTAGAAAACTATATATTAAAATATTCTACAAACAATAAACTATAGTGTGAACAACTTTTGTTTCATTTAAATAAAATATTTTAAATGGATTAATAAAATTTATATGGGTCAATATTCTACCAAATTCAAATAAAATAAAGATAATGGTAGGCACTTTATTCCATAAAAATAAGTGTTCATGTTTGGGGTCAATTCATGGTAATAATAAGTTTAATTAAAAAAATTTATTAATTTTTTCATGTTTTACAAGCACTGCATGAGAGTTCCAAAAGCACTAATGTTTATTATATCATATATAAAAATTAAAAATAAATTAATATCATAATAATAAATTAATTAGGTTTAAAATATTATTCTATATTCATTTTCTAAGTACATTTAATCATATCCAAGTCAATACAATTTCTTTAATTTTTTTATTTTTTCTTTTATTTCCTTGAGCAAGGTTTGCGCAGACATTTGGATAATGATCATGTTATAATAATCCAGATTTCAAAAATAAAATTAAAAAAATAAATTATATATATTAATTAATAAAAAAGTCATGAAAATAATTTTTAGTACTCAAATAATATTTAAAATGAAAAAAATTTAACATTGATAGCGATGTGAAGGCACTGCATCGATGTTGAGAAAGATTCCATTATACATATCTAGTAAAATATAATTTATATGTTTTGAATCCTTTATGCACAAAATTTCTGTTATAATATAATTATTTATTTATTCCATAATTTTAATAAATTATATATCATAATTGATGGAACCCCTTTGTTTATAAGTTTGTATTTGTTGTCAATAGTTGTCAATGAAGATCAAAATGAAGGAGAAGGAGAAGTACTCCAATGAAATGGAGGAATGTAAGATAAAAATGTAGGAGATCATGAAGTACTCTTATGAAGTAGAGGAATGGTAATTCAAAAGATTGTTGTACTGATTATAAGTTCAAAGAACATGTGTCAAAGGTGATACATTGTTTACAACAATGAATAATGTGAGGTGTAATCCATCTGAGTATGACTACAGAACAATGGGGTTTTTGGATGAAGTCCATGAAATTCCTCCTTATTGCATGAGAACCATGGGTTTTGATAAAGACAATGCAATTACTTATGATTGCATGAGTACCAAGCAAGATACTTATTGACGAATTGAATCATATGGTTTGCATGAAGTAGATCATGATGGTTGTTGAAGAGGAAAATGTGTAAATGATTGGAATTCTGATATGGTCATGAGGAGATTGAAAAAATGAGATGGAAATGCACATCACATTGTATTAGAAGATGATTATTCTGATGTTTTTCCTTCAAATAATACATTTCAAAATAATAGAGTATGTGATGAAAGCAGAAGTATAGCTGAAGGATTCAGATCACTGAGAAGAAGTGTTTTTAAGGTGATTGTTCTTGTTGAAAAAGAAAACAAACGACATAAAAATTTGATGAAAAATGGGAATTCATGATGGCATGTCAAGTTCAAGAGTTTTGGTCAGTGATCTATGTTTTTTTCAAGAACTTTGACAGATGAATGAATGATCTTGAGGTGGTACAAAGGGACTTGCACGCCATACACTTGAAGGATTTTGGAAAAGGGGCTTGCATGCCGTACACTTGAAGAATAGGAAACATGCACGCCACATGTTTTTGAGGAACAGAACATCAAAATATGGAAAAGGGATAAGGGTTGTGCAAGTGTTGGTTCGGTCGTGCTAGTGGACTTGTGCGACGGTACCAAGGAGGATTGGAACTTGCGCGCCAAGTGTTTTCTAGGAATAGAACTTCAAAATATGGATAAGGAAATAAGGTCGTGCAAGTATTGGTCGGGTCGCGGAAGTGAGTTGTGCGACAGAGGCTAGGGGAGATGAGCTGCGCGCCGAGACTTGCACGCCAAGGAGAGACTTGCGCACCACTGCCCAGGGGGTCCAGTTTGCCTATAAATAGAGGACCACCGCTCCTCATTTCATACGGAGTTCTACACTTAGAAAAATCAGAGCTCTCGTCGTGCAGGTGTGTAAGTCACGCAAGTATTGTATATGGTCGCACAGGTGGACTTCCGTGCCAATATTTGAAGTTGCGCTCCGGTTGCTGGTTGTGTGACAAAGGTGGTTTGGATGAGAAAGAAGTGAGTCATGCAGGTTAAGAGTTGAGGAAGGCAGTGTCGCACAGGGGGTTTGGTGAGACCTGCACGCCAGTTTAGACCTGCATGCCAAAGACTTGCGCTCCGTATTGAGACTTACGCGCCGAGCATGGAGAAGCACGCCAGGTACCGCTGAAGCCCGCAGGTCTTTTTGGAGCTGCACGAATGCCGGAAGATTGCCTGATTCATTAGGTGTAATGTGATATTGAAGAAAAAATCTAAATGATACATGAATGATCTCATGCTTACATGATGAATTGATTATTTCATTTCCAAGAAAGCTGAGCATCATTTATTGAGAAATCACATAAGTGATTGTGATACAGGTAAACGAACACAATGGGATCTAGTGCATTCATTAATTGCACTAAAGAAGAAGGATTGAACTGAAAAGAGCATCAACTCTGAACCCTGATGCAAGCAAAGTCTCATACTGAACAAGAGACAAAGAACTTCATGTCTATCTATTGAAAGGACCTTCACGTCTATAAACTATGTGGGACTTCACCAATGGCAGTGAGCTAGGGGATTCAACAAGAGTGACCCGAGGGACGCAGCGTGCTATCCCTGAACATTTGTATTGTCAGTGACGCTGGGACAGAGTGATTGTGCCTGAACCTTTATAATCTATAGCTAGTGAAGCATAGTGGATTTTTGTATGATCGATAACCTGTCGACGTATTCTCCTTGGACGTAGCCCTTAGTGGTGAACCTGGTAAAAAAAGTTGTGTCATCTCTCTGCATGTTAATATTTCATTAATGATCATATCCATCATACAGGTTTAACAATTTCCTACCAACGTGGGAACAAGATCCACAAAATTAAGAGGAAAAAGATGTCAACCGGATTCACCCCTCCCCTCGCAGGGTGTCTCGGGGTCCTACAAGTGGTATCAGAGGGAAGTTCACGTATGTTGGATATTCTTCAGTAATTCTATTCAGGAGAGGATTTGAGTTTCATTCCTAATGTCAACAATGAAGAGTAGTCTTGATGAAGAGGGAGTCATTTCTGTACAGAAGTCTACATCATGTAAGACCATGACAGACAGGAAAAAGAATGAGAAGAAGCAGTTTAAGAAGTCCCTCATATCCAAAGATGATGTAGTGTCTTGTTCTCCATTCCATTCCAATAATTAAGAAACATTAGGCTTGGAAGTTATCGAGTAGGTGGCTCATGATTCTTCCAGAGGAAATGATGACACCCCTAATTCATGCCTTCAAGAAAAACTCAAAACATAACTACATGTTATTCCTAAAAAAGGGTTGCCATTATTTGTAGCCTATTCCAATCTATGCAGGTTGAGATCACATGATTAGAAAGGGAAGCTGACATTATGGAAAATGGGTTAGAAAGAAAATTTATGGAAATTATGAAACTCACCAAATAGGTGAAAGTCGTTGAAGAAAAAGAAAAAGTCAATAAGCCACTAAAAGAAAAGATCCATGCACATAAAGTTGAGATGAAGAAGAGAAATGAAATCAAGAGTTTTTGTTTGGAAGAAACATCCATGAAATTCAGGGAACTTGACTCTTTGTTACAAAACAATGTTATGATGCATGAAGATGAGGTTGAAAGATTGAAGAATACTTGTGAAGAGAAGATGATCATGATTTAAGATCAGAATATCATCCTCAATATTGAGGGTCAAAAATTGGAAGCCCAGTTGACCAAGATTTAGAATACACATATTGAGACTTCACAAAAGAATGAGATGAGTGATGCTTGTACTCAATGTTCGTTGGAGGAATCTAAATCTGAAATTCATCCAACAAGTGACAAGAAGATTGTGTCAACTCTTGATTATCCACATCAAGGATCAGTTCCTGCTGGTACTCAAGGTTCACGGGAGGATTCTATTGTCGAAAGACCTCCTACATGTGATAATAAGATCATGACTTCAGTCATTGATCTATGAGAAGCAACTGAGAAAGTGAAGGTACCATCCAAACCATCTTGTACACATGTTTCTAAATACGTTCCTACAATCAGTGTTGGTTGGAAGAAAAGTTATAAAAATGTATGGATGAAGAATGCTGAGAAGAAGAAACATACCACCATGGATAGGGTGGATAAGAAGAAAAAGGAGGAAGTTGGTTCACCAAATAGAGCACAAAAGATGAATAATATGGCCCAACAACCTCATACAGACGAAACAAGTAAGAAAAGATTTGTGGGCCAATGTTGATGCTGCAACAGATTTCAGCAATGTGCACTGGAATTTTTTTATAATCCCTTACATGGAAAAGCACATAGAAAGCCTATATCAATGGGAAGGAATCCAGAGAAGAAGAAGCAACATCTGTAGGTTCAGAATCATCAGTTTACCACAAATAGATTTGGAATTCTTGATAACATATGTGATGTATGCAACGACAGTGGTAACAAGGTAGGAACATGTCCATATCAACATGACTTCAATGTTGATAATAAAAGAAGTCCTCTGATGTCGTCTATGTATGAAGAAAGTACCTTGGGTAGAAACCAGAATAATGGTGTGAGCACACATTTCAACAAGAAGATATCAAGTATGGAAGCTGAGAAGACCCATGAATTTAGATCAATTAAATTGAAGGGTCATTCATCCAAAAGATGACCTCCGGGGGATGAAACATAGATGAATCCATGTGGATGATCCAAACCAGCTGCAATAGTTCCAAATGACATATTGGTCATCTGGACAGAAGATTTGAAAAGAATGATGAAACTTGAAGATGAAAAGGGCAAGGCTGGTATTAAAGTCGATGAAAAACATTCACGTGAGGAAGATAGAGTGCTGGAGAGATTAAAAACCAAGAAAACCAATCATTTCAAAGAGCTTATGTGTGAGAGATGCAAGAAATATGGTCACATTGCAAAATGTTGTCTAACCTTAATACCATAATAAGAAGCAGCCCTTAAGAGGAGTAAGAATGTATCATTCATGATGGTTGTTAAGCAGAACAATTCTCCACAGAAAGCAGAAGAGAATGTGAAAATAGACATGCCACAACAACATATATCAAAACATATGTTGAAATATTCAGTCATGAAGACTGGAGTGAACATAGGAACTTGGTTGAGAAAAACACCTCAACCATGCATCTCATATTGATGAAGTAACTAACAACCACTTTATTCCCTTAATCATGTGTGTATTGTATTTTTGATAATAATGCAGTGAATTTAAGGTGAAGCATTCTCTTAGAGGGAAAACCTGAGAAGAAGTGAATGTTGTCAACTTTTGATAGCTAAATGTGAAAATGTTTCTGTCAATTGATGATTCTTCAATAGATATTCCAAGATTAAGATGACGAAGGATCACTCTTGATGAAGATGATGATGAGTGTTTCCCCTGAGGGGTGAAAAATGAAGAATCTTCCAAAATCATTGTTTCAATCAGTATCAACTCCAGCTTTTATTAAATGCAATCACACTGTAAATTTCATGAATAACATGTCATTGATGAAGGTATGTCATTTCTCAATCTCTCATCCTCAGTTACACAGAAAAGAAATCATTCTAAAAAGGGGGATTAACTGAATTGATAAGTGACATAAGAAGAATAGAAGTTCCCCAAGGTCACTTATCCTGCCAAAAGCGCTTGGATGTTTTTAATCTGTTTGTTGATGTGAGTGCAGGAGTTTGAGGATGAATATTCCCTATCACATTTGATTTTCATCTACTTGAAATAAAAGTGGTAAACCCTTGAAGAAAAAATACATGAGTTCACATCTCATGTTGGTATCATGAACTGTGAATAATGGACAGCCTGGTTGACTTAATCAAATCCACTTGTTTTCTACATATAGCGTTGCTCAAGTAGACTTAGAGTGAAATGATTAATGATACATTTCTTATGTATGGATTGATACCCTCCCAACCATGCGTTTTGAAATTTTTGTCAATAAGGGTGAGAGAAAGTGAAATGAATGTTTGAATACAATAGTTGCTTGATGGGAAGATTCTCATTTTGATATTAACATATTCATTTCAGAAGATGTATAAGGTATTGACAACAAAATACAAAGGGGGAGATTATGGGAACCAACTTGGGTATAAGTTTGTATTTGTTGTCAATAGTTGTTAATGAATATCCTAATGAAGGAGATCAACAAGTACTCCAATAAAATTGAGGAATGTAAGATCAAAATAAAGAGATCATGAAGTACTCCGATGAAGTAGAGGAATGGTAATTCAGACAATTGTTGTACCGATTATCAGTTCAACGAACATATGTCAAAGGTGATACATTATTTACAACAATGAAGAATGTGAGGTGTAATCCATCTGAGGATGATTAAAGAAGAATGGGGTTTTTGGATGAAGTCTATGCAATTCCTCCTTATTGCATGAGAACCCTGGGTTTTGATGAAGACCATGCAATTACTCATGATTTCATGAGAACCATGCAAGAGACTTCTTGACAAATTGAATCATATGGTTTGTATGAAGTATATCATGACAATTGATGAAGAAGACAATGTGTAAATGATTGGAATTCTGATATCGTCATGCGGAGATTGAAATTATGAGATGGCCATGCACATAACATTGGAACATGTGTGCCAATTTTTTTTCTAATAATAGAACTTCAAAATATGGCTAAGAAAATAAGGTCGTGCAAGTATTGGGTGGGTTGCGAAAGTGAGTTGTGCGACAGAGGCTAGGGGAGATTAGCTGCGCGCCGAGACTTGCTCTCCAAGGAGAGACTTGCGCACCACCGCGCAGGGGGTCCAGTTTGCCTATAAATAGAGGACCACCCCTCCTCATTTCTTACGGAGTTATACACTTAAAAATCAGATCTCCCGTCGCACAGGTGTGGAAGTCAAACAAGTATTGTATGTGGTCGCGTAGGTGGACTTGCGTGCCAATATTTGAAGTTGCACTCCGGTTGTTGGTTGCGTGGCCAAGGCGGTTTGGGTTAGAAAGGAAGTGAGTCGCGCAGGTTAAGAGTTGTGGAAGGCAGTGTCACGTAGGTGGTTTGGTGAGACCTGCGTGCCAGTTTAGACCTGCATGTTGAAGACTTGCGCGCCGTATTGAGACTTGCGCACCGGGCTTGGAGAAGCACGCCAGGTACTACTGAAGCCCGCCGGTCTTTTTGGAGATGCACGAAAGCCGGAAGATTTCCTGATTCACTCGGTGAAAAGTGATATTGATGAAGAAATATTAATGATACATGAATGATATCATGCTTACATGATGAACTGATTCTATCAATGCCAAGTAAGCTCAACATCATTTATTGAGAAATCACATAAGTGATTGTGATCTAGGAAAACGAACACAAGGGGATCTAGTGCATTCATTCATTGCACTAAAGAAGAAGGATTGAACTGAAAAGAGCATCAACTATGAACCCTGATGCAAACAAAGTCTCATGCTGAACAGGAGACAAGGAACATCATTTCTATCTATTGAATAGACCTTCACGTCTATAAACTGAGTGGGACTCCACCAATGGCAGTGGGCCAGGGGGATTCAACAGGAGTGACCCGAGGGACGAAGTGTGCTATCCCTGAACTTTTGTATTGTCAGTGAGCCTAGGACAGAGTGACTGTGCCTGAACCTTTGTAATCTACTGCTAGTGAATAATATTGGATTTTGGTACGACCGACAACATGTCGACGTATTCTCCTTGGATATAGCCCTTAGTGGTGAACCAAGTAAAAATAGATGTGTCATCTATCTTCATGTTAATGTTTCATTACTGATCATATCCATCATACAAGTATAACATGTTCTTACCATCATGGTAAGAAGATCCAGAACATTAAGAAGAAAAATTTGTCAACCGGATTCACCCCTCCACACTCAGGGTGTCCTGGGGTCCTTCAAGTGGTATCAGAGGGAGGTTCACATATGTTGGATATTTTCCAGTAATTCTATTTAGGATAGTATTTGTGTTTCATTCTTAATTTCAGCAATAAAGAGCAGTCTTGATGAAGAGTCAGTCATTTCTGAGCAGAAGTCTACATCATGTAAGACCTTGACAAACAGAAAAAAGAAAGAGAAGAAGAAGTTGAAAAAGTCCCTCATATCCAAATAAGATACAATGTCTTATTATCCATGCCATTCCAATAATAAGGAAACATTAGGCTTGGAAATTATCAAGCAGGTGGCTCAAGATTCTTCAAGAAGAAAGGATGACACCCCTAATTCATGCCTTCAAGAAAAACTCAAAAAATAACCCCATGATATTCTTGAAAAAAGGGTTTCCATTATTTGTAGCCTATTCCAATCTATGCAGGTTGAGATCACTTGATTAGAATGGGAAGCTGACAGTATGGAAAAGGGATTGGAAAGAAAAGTTATGGAAAGTTTGAAACTCACAAAATAGGTGAAAGTCGTTGAAGAAAAAGAGGATGTCAATAAGACTTTAAATGAAAGGATCCATGCACATGAAGCTGAGCTGAAGAAGAGAAATGAAGTAAAGAGTTTTTGTTCGAATGAAACTTCCATGAAATTCAGGGAACTTGACTCTTTGTTTGAAAACAATGTTAAGATGCATGAAGATGAGGTAGAAAGATTGAATAATACTTGTGAAGAAAAGATGATCATGATTGAAGATCAGAAGATCATCCTCAATATTGAGGGTCATAATTTGGAATCCCAGTTGACCAAGATTTAGAATACACATATTGGGACTTCACAAAAGAATGAGATGAGTGATGCTTGTACTCAATGTTCGTTGGAGGAATTTAAAGCTGAAATTCATCTAACAAGTGACAATAAGATTATGTCAACTCTTGATTATCCACATCAAGAATCAGTTTTTGATCGTACTAAATGTTCACTGGAGGATTATATTGTTGAAATAACTCCAACATGTGAAAAGAAAATCATGAAATCACTCATTGATCTATCACAAGCAACTGAGAAAGTGAAGGTACCATCGAAACCATCTTGTACACATGTTTCTAAATACGTTCCTACAATCAGTGTTGGTTGGAAGAAATGTTCAAAAAAAATTTGGATGAATAAATTTGAGAAGAAGAAACTTACCACCATGTCTAGGGTGGATTAGAAGAAAAAGGAAGAAGTTAGTTCACCAAATAGAGCACAAAAGATCAATAAGATGGCCCAACGGCCTCATACAGAAGAAACAAATAAGAAAAGATTTATGTGCCAATGTTGGTACTGCAACATATTTGGGCACTGTGCACTGGATTGTTTTTATAATCCCTTATATGGAAAAGCAAATATAAATCCTATATAAAATGGAAGGAATCCAAAGAAGAAGAAGCAACATCTGTAGGTTCAGAATCATCTGTTTACCGCAAACACATTTGGAATTCTTGATAACATCTGTGATGTATGCAACGACATTGGTCACAAGGTAGGCACATGTCCATATCATCATGACTTCACTGTTGATAAGAAAAGAAGACCTCTGATGTCGTCTATGTATGAAGCAAGTACCTTGGGTAGAAACCAGAAGAATCGTGTGAGCACGCATTTCTCCAAGAAGATATCAAGTATGGAAGCCGAGAAGACCCATGATTTTAGATCTATTAAATTGAAGGTTCATTCATCCAAAAGATGAACTATGGGTGATGAAACACAGATGAATCCATGTGGATGATCCAAACCAGCTGCAATAGTTCCAAATGACATATTGGTCATCTGGCTAGAAGATTTGAAAAGAATGAGGAAACATGAAGATGAAAAGGACAAGGCTGGTGTTAAAGGGGATGAAAAATGTTCACGTGAGGAAGATAGAGTGCAGGAGAGAATAAAAACCAAGAAAACCAATCATTTCAAAGAGATTATTTGTGAGATATGCAAGAAATATGGTCACATTACAAAATGTTGTCTAACCTTAATACCTAAACAAGAAGCAGTCCTTAAGAAGAGTAAGAATGTATCATTCATGATGGCTGTTAAGAAAAACAATTCTCCACAGAAAGTAGAAGAGAATGTGAAAATATCCATTCCACAACAACATATATCAAAACATATGTTGAAATATTCAGGCTTGAAGACTGGAGTGAACATAGGAACTTGGTTGAGAAAAACACCTCAACCATGAATCTCATATTGATGAAGCAAGGAGGAACCACCTTATTCCCATAATCATTTGTGTATTGTATTTGTGATAATAATACATGGAATTGAAGGTGAAGCATTCTCTTAGGGGGAGAACCTGAGACGAAGTGAATGCTATCTACTTTTGATTGCTAAAGCTGAAAAAGATTACATCATTGGATGATTATTCAATTGATATTCAAAGATTAAGATGACGAAGGATCACTCTTGATGAAGATGATGAGGAGTGTTTCCCTTAAGGGGGATAAAAATGAAGAAGCTTCCAAAATCATTGTTTCAATCAGTATCAACTCTATCTTTTATTAAATGCAATTACTCTGTAAATTTCATGAAGAACATGTCATTGATGAAGGTATGTCATTTCTCAATCTCTCATCCTCAGTTACACATAATAGAAATCATTCTACAAAGGGGGAGTAACTGAATTGATCAGTGACATAAGAAGAATGGAAGTGCCCCAAGGTCACTTATCCTGCCAATAGCGCTTGGATGTTTTTAATCTGTTTGCTGATGTTAGTACAAGAGTTTCAGGCTGATTATTCCCTATCACATTTGATTTTCTTCTACTTGAAATAAAAGTGGTAAAACCTTGAAGAAAAAATACATGAGTTCTCGTCTCATGTTGGTATCATGAACTTTGAATAATGGATAGCCTTGTTTTCTTAATCAAATCCTCTTGTTTTATACATCTATCGTTTCTCAAGTAGACTTAGAGTGAAATGATTAATGATACATTGCTTAAGTATGGATTGATACCCTCTCTGCCATGCGCTTTGAATTTATTGTCAATAAGGGGGAGAGAAAGTGAAAGGAATGTTTGAAAAGAATAGTTGATTGAATGGAAGATTCTCATTTTGATATTAACAAATTCAATTCAGAAGATGTATAAGGTATTGACAACAAAATACAAAGGGGGAGATTGTTGGATCCACTTTGGGTATAAGTTTGTATTTGTTTTCAATTGTTGTCAATGAATATCATAATGAAGGAGATCAATAAGTACTCCAATAAAATGGAGGAATGTAAGATCAAAATGAATGAGATCATGAAGTACTCCGATGACGTAGAGGAATGGTAATTCAGATTATTTTTGTACTGATTATAAGTTCAAAGAACATATGTCAAAGGTGATACATTGTTTACAACAATTAAGAATGTGAGGTGTAATCCATTTGAGGATGATTAAAGAATAATGGGGTTTTTGGATGAAGTCCATGCAATTCCTCCTTATTTCATGAGAACCATGTGTTTTGATGAAGACCACGCAATTAATCAGGATTTCATGAGAACCATGGAAGACAATTCTTGACGAATTGAATCATATGATTTGCATGAAGTATATCATGACATTTGATGAAGAAAACAATGTGAAAATTATTGGAATTATGATATCGTCATGCTGAGATTGAAATTATGAGATGGCCATTCACATCACATTGTATTAGAAGATGATGATTCTAAATTTGTTCCTTCAAAGAATACATATCACGATAGTGGAGTTCGTGATGACTGTAGAAGAGTTGCTGAAGGATTCAGATCACCGAGTAGAAGTGTTTTTTAGGTGATTGTTCTTGTTTATAAAGAAAAAAAAACAACATACAAATTTTTTGAAAAAAGGGATTTCATGATGGCATGTCGAGTACAAGAGTTTCAGTCAATGTATGATTGTTTTGAGAATTTAGACAGAGGAATGAATGATCTGGAGGCGGTACAAAAAGAGATGAGACAAGGTGGCACTGTTTTCCAGTGTTTTCGAAATTTTAGGGCCTCAAAATCAACAAATGAATTGAAGGATTTTGGCAAAGGGACTTGCACGCCGTACACTTAAAGGATTGGAAACATGCGCGCCAAATTTTTTTGAGGATTAGAACAACGTAATATGGAAAAGGCATAAGGGTCGTGCAAGTGTTGATTAGGTCGCGCAAGTGGACTTGCGCGCCGATACCTAGGAGGATTGGAACTTGCGCACCAATTGTTTTCCAAGAATAGAACATGAAAATATGGCTAAGGAATGAAGGTTGAGCACATATTGGTTGGGTCGCGAAAGTGATTTGTGCGATAAAGACTAGGGGAGATAAGCTTCGCGCCGAGACTTGCGCACCAAGGAGAGGCTTGTGCACCACCGCGCAGGGGGTTCAGTTTGCCTATAAATAGAGGACCACCCCTAATCATTTCTTAGGTAGTTATACACTTATAAAAATCAAAGCTCCCGTCACGCAAGTGTGAAAGTCGTTCAAGTATTGTATGTGGTCGCATAGGTGGACTTGTGCGCCAATATTTGAAGTTGTGCTCCAGTTGTTGGTTGCGTGCCCAAGGCGGTTTGGGTGAGAAAGGATGTGAGTCACGCCGGTTAAGAGTTGAGGAAGGCAGTGCCGCGTAGGTGGTTTGGTGAGACCTGCACTTCAGTTTAGACCTACATGCCGAAGACTTGCGCGCCATATTGAGACTTCCGTGCTGGGCTTGGAGAAGAAAGCCAGGTACTGCTAAAGCCTGCCTGTCATTTTGGAGCTGCAAGAAAGCCGGAAGATTTCCTGATTCATTCGGTGCAAAGTGAGATTAAAGAAGAAATCTAAATGATACATGAATGGTCTCATGCTTACATGATGAAATGATTCTGTCAATGCCAAGTAATAGAGCATCATTTATTGAGCAATCACATAAGTGATTGTGATCCTGGAAAACGAACACAAGGGGATCTAGTGCATTCATTCATTGCACTAAAGAAGAAGTATTGAACTGAAAGGAGCATCAACTTTGAAACCTGATGAATGAAAAGTCTCATGCTGAATAGGAGACAATGAACTTCATGTCTATCTATTGAAGAGACCTTCACGTCTATAAAGTGAGTGGGACTTCACCAACGACAGTGAGCCAGGGGGATTAAACGGGAGTGACCCGAGGGACGCAGTGTGATATCCCTGGACTTTTGTAAAGGTAGTGAGCCTGGGAAAGAGTGATTGTGCCCGAACCATTGTAATCTACAGTTAGTGAAGCATAGTGGATTTTGGTAAGACCGACAACCTGTTAGCGTATTCTCCTTGGACGTAGCCCTTAGTGGTGAACCACGTAAAAATAGGTGTGTCATCTCTCTACATGTGAATGTTTCATTACTGATCATATCCATCATACATGTTTAACGAGTTCCTACAAACGTGGGTACAAGATCCACAACTTTAAGAAGAAAAATTTTTCACCCTGATTCACCATCCCCTCTCAGGGTGTCCCAGGGTCCTACAATAATTACATCGTGACGCTGTCACAAAATACATTATTTAAAAAAACTATATACATTATTATTCATGAAAATTCTCCCATTTTTAACAAATTATAAAAAAATTATAGTAATATAATAATGTAATCCCGCCTTTTTAATACGTAAATGTTCATTACATTTTACATATATATGATCCTTAAAGTCTAGTGTCTTAGAAATCTGGAACACAATACCTGAAAACAACTTAAAACATTCTGCTAAACCACTTGTAGGGCTTCATCATAGGTTCATCCTATGTACTTTTACAACATCTCATTTCCTGGATACAGAAATCAAAGTAATCGGTGAGTAGAAGGCCCATTAAGTGCAAACAAGAGAATCATTGTACTTGTGATATCCATAAGAACTTGAATAAAAACATAAATACATGAGAAATGGAACAATAGGCATATCATAAAGAAAAGAACAAGAAACATAACATGAATATGTGGCGACAACATTTCATTTAGATATTCACGAACATATCACCAAGGTCCATCCCTAAGGTGTTATAAAATTTACCATGGTTAATCACCATGGTATCGTATAACATGTCATCTCTAGATATTTATTCATTCCCCAAAGCATTGGAATTCTATTAGAGAGCACCCTTAATATGTTTTTAATTTCATGTGAGCCTAGTAGATCATAATAAAACATTTCATAAATAACCGAAACAGAATCAACGAAATGGTTTTCATGTCAAAATTGTGACTTTTAAAAAGAGCTTAAAAATAAGATCATTATGTCATTTATAACCCATGGAAAGGGATTGAGGGTTATATGTATGTCAATTAAAGAATCAAATATATAATATTTATATATTTTTGAACACCCAGGGAAATGAAATAAGTATAATTATTCACATAAATAAACAGTATAATTTCATGAGAGAAAGGGACATAAATTTTGAGACGAAATTTCTACAGCATAACTGTTATATAACATGGTTATAGAAATCATTGAAAAGAGCGGGGAAAAGGGTCACCCACTCATAAATAAATCATAAAAATAGTATGTGTATTGAATAAGATCATGGTATGGATATTTTAATGACATACAACATGAAAAAGGAAACATGAAAGAAAAAAAGAATGTGTGATTTCTTCTACGAAAAATTTGGCAGACTAACGACATCACTTAAAAATTCAGAAAACAAATTGATGAGAGCGGAGAAGGTCTCTAAATAATTAGACATGAAAAGGACAGAAATGAGAACATATAAGAATATACCCTCAACATAAATAGATGGAAATTATAAGACCCAACATAAAGTAAGTCATGAATTAAAAGAGGAGGGTGAAAGGATCCCTTACCCTGAAGAGTAACATCGAAAACATGAAGGTCGGGACATTGGGAGGCTTTAAGGAACCTTGGGGAGACTTCTTTGGAGGTAAAGAGACCAGAAATTCATTGGGGAGGATTAGGAAATGAAATAAATGAGAGAATGGCTTGATATTTATAGGGGAAGTTAGGGGACAAGTTATTAATGGCCAAGGGACACCTCATCGATGTTATTGGCAAAATCATTGGATTTCCCATGGTATTTGCCCATGTTATAGGCCATTTGGGACACCTCATACCTTATTTTACTATTCATAAGTCGACCAAAAATATTAGATAATTATAACATCCTTAATGATGTAATTAAACACACAAAACTAAAAACTATATTTTCAAGATTCACCAAAATTTCATCTTTTTCTAAAAAATAAGCATAATTAAACTTAACCTAATATCGATGATTGGAATTTAAAAAAGTACTCCATTTTATGAAAATAATTCTCTAAATAATTTTTTTTTATTTTTAAAATATAAACTCTATTCACTGAAAATTCAAATGTTTCAGAAAAATCAAAAAATTCACCTTAACCAAATATCTATGCTCTAATTTCAAAAACAAACTCCATTTTATATTAATAGATTTCTAAATATTTTTAATTTAATTTATAAATAAAAATACTCTTTTCAACTGAAAAAAATAATACTTGACCTATAATTTCTGAAATTGTTATTTACCAATTTTATTGAATCACATTACTTAATCAAGGTGCCTAAATTATATTAATACTTTCTTAAGTGAGGATACTTAATCCATTTGATCACATTACAAACCATATGTGTAAAATCACTACTCATAATTTACTATTGTTAAAAAATTAACTTTATCTAATTAGACTCTAAATTTCATACTAAACATAACATTGGATGACCATTTTCTAAAAATCATTACAGATTAATAATTATTTAAGGTTTACTAAAATATTTTTAAAATATATTTTTTCTAAAATTCACCAATAATATGCATACTATATTTATCCAGACATTTGAAAATTCAAAAACTTCACCATAAGAAGAAATCACAATTTTTATTAAAATCAATGGATTACCCAAGGTAGTTATGGTCTCGTTACACATCCCCTTGTAACACCATCATAGGACCTAAGAGTATGGTTTTCTAGGGTGATAGGATCTTGGGGTGGCTCGACAAACATTTCCCGATTAGTGATTTCAAACATCATGAACTTCTCGTGAAGGTGATTCCATTCCAGCTCCACACGATGAAGTTCATCTTGTGTTTGGTCCAGAGTAATGCTCAAAGGTGATACCTCCTTCCCGAGTTCCGTCAGATGGGCTTCGATCAAGCCATGTCTACTTGATGGGGCCATCGAATCTTATTTCTGTATTAACCAAGATTACTTGTATTTATAGAAAATAATTGTATCATTTAGTTTCCAACGGTCATATTGATCAATCGTTATATAACAGTCAAAACCCAACGGTCTCATTTTAATTATACTCATTTTCTGAAATGAAATTGTTTTATAGTATAAAATAAAATAACCCACAAAAATTATGAACCAAAATTTATTCAAAATTTTAGGTCGCTACAATAAATTGGACACGATAAATAAAATAATGATGTTAGTTTTTAAATTTAAAATTATATTATTTTAGGATTAATCTTTTAAAAATAACTGTATCAGAAATTAGATTAATATAGTTATTTACTTTAATAATTACCTAACATTATTTTCTTAACTATTTAGTTCAAGAAAACTAATAGATATAATAAAATATTATTTTATTAATATATGGGTTGTTACATTTTGACTATTCATAAAAAAATTAATATTTTCAGAATATTTTCAAAAAATATATATATTATAATTTTAAAATCTAGATTTCCAAAATTATATTCATTTTTTAAAATAAATATTATAAATTTTAATAAAAAAATAATTTCAAAATAACTGCACAAAACGTGACGAAAACGTTTTTAGAAGAGTATTTCTCATAACTTAAAAAATATTAGATTAATGATACAACATTTTATTGAATATATAATGTATAAATTTCAATGAAATCCTAAACCAATAGTGATTAATTAAATTTCATAAGATAAAAACACATTTCATTCATAAAAATAGTTTTCATAAAAACATTTCTTCTGCATTTAAATGGTTTTTATTTTCATTTCATATCAATTGATAACCTATAAATTTATCATATAAATGTTTAAACCATATTTTTTTTATAATTTAGTTTGTCCTATTCATACTCGTCAATCCAATGGCTTTGTGATGTCTTTCACATTAACTAATAATATTTTAATAGTATATCATGGTTCATTTAAACTGAAGGTTGCGTATACTTCAAGCTATCAATGAAATAAAAATTATTTAAATAAGAATATATTCAAAAATATTAGTGTTTTATAGTCTATAACAATTGTGTCATTTTTTATTACATTTTGTCACATCTACAATTTGAATTTATTGAGTTTTTTATGATGTAAATTTGATTTAAATTGAGAAGTATATAATACATGTCAATTTGATGATTAATATATTATTCATTATGTTTCTTATCAAAAATTTATTTGGTGTTTAAATGGTCAATTTTTCTGGGAAATAATCCAACCAATTATTTTAATAATAAAATTTCATTGATATTTGAGTAAATATATTTTGAATATATATATTTTTTGGTCATTGGATTTAATTCCATCATTATTATATTTTTTAATTTTAGCTAAAAATTAATATAATATTTTCCTGGATTTTATTTCATGAATTTAGTTGTTGAAATTGTTATTGTCACTAATTTTGAAATCTATGTAATTGTTGATTTTTAAAAGTATCATTCCAAGGATAATTAAGGGTACTATTATTTTTTAAAGATCCTATCAACCAACTATTTCAAACTAACATGTGGTACTCGATCAACTATGTTGTCATGATACCGTGAAAGAATGAGTTACATTAGACTCTAGTGATAGCTAGGTTTTAAACCATTCATGAGGCAGTGACCACAAAAACAGGGGTTAATCGACCGCCTGATAAAAAACAGAATCCGATATGATTTTGGTAAAGACTAATCAATGATGTTAGTTCGATTTTTGTAAGATTAAGTCGGGTCAACCAAAACTAAAATTCAAAGTAGAAAAATTTAGACATGTAAGATCAAAATCATTGAAAATAAATATTAATCAAACAAAAAAATTCTCTAAGTGGATAAAATGTATTTCCCTAAGGAAGAATTGTTAAGTTTAAAAACTAAAAACTAATTGAATGTGGAAGGAATACTTGACTAGAATGAGGAACTCAATCATTGAACCTTGAAAGTAAACATAGACAGAATGGAATATATTTAGAGTTAAACATAATTTGGTAACTATAATAAAAATAAATTATAAAAAGACTCTTCAAAACCAGTAGAATGTCAGCTGCAAATAGTTTTGAATTTTCAATCCTCGAACTGAAGAAACACCACCATATCATAATTAAGGGATGTTGTAGATGCTCTATCATCTATGGTTAATGGATTAAAATGGGCCCCAACTAATTCTTAATCTCAATCACATTAGATCATTTTTCCTATACATTTATTTTCATTGAATTGGATTGGACCAGGTAGGTCCCTAGTGTGGTGGCTATGGAATTTTAGATCGATTTATGTGAGGTTCTAGATGAATTTCATTTATGGAATTATATATAGTTGAAGTTCTATGAGGATGTCAGGTTTTTTTTATGAACTAATGAATAACTAATGATGATGACCGAGCATAATCTTATCTTGTATTATGTAATTATGTTGATGATGATATGTATATTTAACAGTGGTAGTTACGGTTGTATAATACTTTAACGTGAGGATATATGGAAGCAAGATCTGATCCATGTAATTTTTGTTGACGAAGATGAACTTGGCATCAAAGACCATTAATTCAAATCAATTTAATATATAATGTAAACTTATCATCATATATTTATTAAATACAGACCTATATATTCAATTAAGGAATAAATCTTATTTCATTAAGGAGAGATGATCCAGTGGAATTTCAATCTATTGAAGACATTATCGATCACTAGGTAATTTATTTTCCTATGGGTTTGAAGTAAAGATGAATCGTGTTCAATGAAATTATGGTGAAAGGGATAGTAGGGATATACTAAAAGAAAATAATTCCATCACATATATGTATGGGAAAAAATTTCTTAGTATTTTAGAAAGTTACACCCATCAAAATACATTCTATGGAAGGGTAAACATGCATTCTAAGGACCGCATAATGGTAAAATTAAGAATATTCAGTTAATGGAAGAATAAATCATGAATTTAATAATGTTATTTTCTCAATTGGGCATCAATTTAAAGGTGATACCATTCATAAATCAATATATGGTTACATTGAATAACAATTCAAACCATAGGGAGACCAAAATTGTAAAATTTGAAAGCAATGAAAGGGGAGATCGAGCTGGGAAATTTTGTGTGATTACAAGAATGCTCAAAATGAGTTCAAACTTGAGAATAAAGTTCTTGTGGGTATATTTTATATAGCTATAGGATCTTCACATGATTCATGTGAGTGTGAAGATATATAGTGAAGGTGCTCCAAGTAGAGGTCATTGTGGCAATGACCGTAGATGATTTCGGTGGTGCTGGTTGTGAGTCTTCAGTTAGTGCGCAATTTTAATGTTGGATTGTTGAATTTTTATAATGTAATATGCAGGACATTTTTTGTTATTAACCAATCCATATCAATGACTATAGATTAATAACCTGAATGAAAGTGGATCTAGACTAGAGGATAGAGTAATCACAAAGTAGGAATTTAAAGGCTATTATGATAGAGGAAGGAGGAAATCTTGACATTGAAGCCTATTCATATCATTAAATTCAGTTGATATATTACTTTATTGAAATGATTTTATTGAATGTATTTTATGAATCATTTACCATGAGTAACGAATTATTTTAAGGGGATTGGATCTGACAAATTTATTATCATTTTTTCATTGTTTCATTTATTTAATAATATATATATATTTTTCTTTTCATCCATAGTTATAATCTTTACATATTTATGGGAATATTTTCACTCCACCCTAAGTACCAATAGGTGTAATTTATAATTTATTTTTTCATGTAAAATTCAATTGAAGTGCTAATATTCAAAAAGTTGACATTTTATTTTCTCCATTATCACAAATCTTGATCATTAGATTTGTTAATAATAGATGTTATTAGGATAGAACTATGGATATTTTATTTAAACTATTGGAAATTATGAATTACCATCCTCAAAACATTGATTTATAACATCTATGATTAATTAAAATCATACGTAGAGCCCATTTTATCAATTTTATACATCCCAATTCCTCTAACTCATTTAGTTTCTTGTTATCCATTTTTTTTGTAATCATAGTTTCCACAATTCCACCGTCACTCATTCATTGTAATTTTTTTTTATTTTTATGTTTGTTTATATATTTTTGTTTTCTTTTAGTAACTCACATATATATTATCTTTAATTGGACCATAATCACCACAGTTCTAAAAGGAGTGGGTTTTTTAATAATTAATTTGAATTTATTCATTAAAACAACTTATCTCAATAAAAAACTCCTCATTTCCCATGATGGAACATTTGACCAATTAAAAAACTATATAAAATAATCAATATAGTACAAAAACTATATAAAATAAGTGATTTGAAAAACATCTTATTTTACACTACTGTGTACTAATTTGAATATTTTAAAACAAACCATATTTACCAATAGGGGTTTTAAATTAGAACATAATCCTTTTACATTATAAATTTTTAAACACTTTTTCACCATTAATGGAAATCCAAATTAGAAACTATGGAAAATATTGAAGTTAATGTAGTTGAAATTCTAAATCAATGCATAAATCCACCACATCTTGTAAATAAAGTCCCTAAGATGACTATACGTAAGGATTTTCATTTTCATTCTATGTTTGTCAAACCTTATTTTACAAGGATAACTCCAAATTCAATAAACTATGATATTAAATATTATCACAACCTTATGCTACCTTTTTTACTGTTCATCCAAATAATGATACATTTCATTTAATTAGAAATTTTTGTAGTTCAATCTAATTGTTACATTTCCATTTTTTTAGGGAAGATGATATCAGGTTTAGGGTGTTAACTGCTTGTCTCAAGGGAAGGGATAAAATACACTTCTATAAGTAACATGAGAAAATATTTCACATTTGGCAGTAAATTTTTAAATAATTTTTTATAAAATTATATCCTAAGAACAATTCCATTGAATTATTGAATAAGATCATAACATTTTTTTTTAAAGATGAAGGAGTTCATATTATGAATAATGGTATAATTTCATATCATTACTTAGAATATTCTTCAACCACAATGTTTCACCCCATATTTGGATCAATACATTACACAATAGTCTCACATGTTATCATCAAAATCATGTGGATTATTCTTGTGGAGATGATTTTTTAGTCATGACAACAGAAGAGCTTAAACAAATATATGAAAAACATTTTTAAAAGTCAAAAACGATATTTTATGGAAAAAAATACTCATAGTAATGAAAAAAAAACTTTTGGATAATGTTTTATCAATGAAATATCACTTAAGGAATAAGTAATTGTTGTAGGATGTTTGGCCTCTCTAAGAACCACTGTCCCAAATTTGATCTTTGTACCCAGCCCAATGAGAGTGTAACATTTGTGGTCTATAAGGATATCTATCATAGATACTTTGATCCTCTTTCAAATAAATATAAATTTTTTCTATAATAATCATATTAACTTGTCATGAAGAGAAAACATGGTTATCAAACACCCTATTACTATAACTAGATACCAAAACCATCCAATAAATCACCCTTCAAAAATGACTAGACCTTAATATTTATGAACTGGTTTGGAGGGTCTTGTAATGAAACTGATTAAAAAATTAGAATATATAAAATATACTTGTTTTGATATAAAAACAAAATTGAGTTAACTGTTAAGAGGATTATGTGGAATAGATAAGGGAAATCCTCATAGAATAATTGATCCCCAACCAAGAAAGAATTTAATTACTACCCCACTAGATCAGGTCTAAAACACAAGAAAATTTTTAGGTATATCCATGTGAGGATTGTATAAAGGATGTAACTAAACCTATGATTTGAAAACGAACATGAAAAATATGGAAATAGGGATAGAATGTCCCAACCTAAAGAAACTAATAAATATTATCTTGAAAAAAAAAATTAACCATGAAATATGAAACTATATATAATCAAATAAGGTACGTATTTAGTAGAGTTTGATAATATGTTTAGTCATAAACATATTCTACATCATTATGAAACACCCATTCACTTTCCCCAAAGAGTCTACTTGATCTGTGATGAAATTGACTACTTGATGTTTCTTAAAAGTTTAGAAACATTATCATCAACATTCCTTTTTTGGAATCCTTAAACAAGGTCACATAATATGTTAAATTTCTTATAAGGTTCGTGGACAAAAAAAATATATTGAGATGAATTTTTTTCATTATTATTTAATATGATTGTATTTTTTTCCTTCCAAGGAAGTTACATCTGAAATTAAAATACCTTGGAGGGTTTTTTATTCAATGAAGAACAAGTTGAAGTGGGAAAATTGTTTCCTTTTATGACTTAGGTTAGAGTATTAAATTAAAACCTTACAAATTATTCAAATATTTCAGTCAAGGGGAATTAAAACCATTATTTATGTCTTGTTAGTGGGATGATAGTTCATTCACTCATCCTTGTGTAAGTATAGGTATCTTGTTTCTCAATGTAGGGGTTCTCACTCTCCAACCTAGTTTTTTCATTCCTAAAATAAATTGTGATGAAAAATTTACAATTTTATTAGGCCAACCAATCCTTTGTACAAATTTTTTCATCATTGATGTTCTAAAAGGTAAAATTATACTCTAGGATTTGAATGATGTAGAAGATTTTAATTTTGTTAGAAGAGTAAAAATGAGGTTGGATATAAAATAATTAATGTTGCTGAATAATTTTTTAGAGCTGAATTTAAGCATAATTTCCATAACCATTCAATTCTAGTATGAAATTAAATCCGAACATTTTACTCACTTTTTAAGGTGTTTTTCAAACTATAGGATTGGTATGAATTTTTTATTTTTACTTTTGTGGAAATAAAAATTATGTATTCCCATATTACTAAGAGTATCACTCAAGTTGTTTTTCTACCCCATTAGGAACCTACTGAAGAAGAAATTCATTCCCTAGAAACAAAACAATACTTAGAGTCACAAATCCTTCATCATAAATTATTTTAAATTATATATGATTTTATTACATATGGAATTGAGTTTTGGATGTTTTTAAAGGTGGGGAGAATTATTGTATGAATAAAAATGAGAAACTTGATAATTGAAAATTTAAAGAGTTTTGTTTTGTTGATAATACACCTCCAACTAGGTTTGATTTTGAGCATGAAAATCAAAACCCAATTTTTATAAAATTTATTTATTTTGAGTTATTTATGGAGTCTAAAAATTACAAAATTCTATTTTTGGTTTACTTTTTTACATTGGAGTCTTTGAAACACTTTATTATATAAGATATTCTTAGAAGAAATGAACATGTTCCTGAATTTTCTGCACCTATTTCTGAAATTATATTTTCATTAAGTATAGTGTGAAACATTGATAATGATTTTCATCATCTTATTGAATTATCTAGGTTTTTTATTTCAATATATAATCCCATTTGTGACCTTATTTGGTTATAAACATGACCAGATATGAATCTCATGCATAAAATGTTTGAGGAAATTCGGAAAACATTAATATAAGTTGGTCATATAGACATATTGAGACAAACTAAAAATACATAAAATCAAAATAGTTAAATGAGAATCATTAATAAATCATACCCATTTATGAATCATGGTTAGAATTTAGGTGTACGTCAGGATAAGGAATGAAAACATAGTACTTCATGGGGAAAACCAATGATTTCTGAATTTTTTTTCTTTTTGTTTTTAATTTTAAAATCTAACTAAATTAGTTTTATAAAAACCCTAGAACATATCTGACCAGAACATAATTGACTGTGGAATGATATCATGCAAATAATCACCTAATTGTTAGATATACCGCATGAAGGGAAGGATAGATCATTAGTAATTTTTTATTGCATATGGTCTACTGATTAAAATAATGATGGATCAATAATGAATATTTATGATTTTTCATGATATGAAAATTAAGATACAATGGAAATAAATCATGTAACATTCTGACCCTTGTTCCACAAAACCCAATCCCACATTTGGTGGTTCACGTAGCCTTTGGCATGCCTTCTGATACACCATAGGGTTCCAACTAGCATAGATGGTGTATGGTTGGTATAACGGGTAGATTATACCCTCATGCCAGAGTACAACAATGGATACAACCAATAATAATCATTAGAAGAAGCATTTAAAAACAAATAGAATCAATAAACTATGAAAGGTTAAATTAATAGATTGTAAAAATAGAAAGTAGTGGAATACTGAATGATCAAAAAAACTCATAGTAATACTAAAAATCATATAAGGTAGTTTCAATACATGAATCATGGAATATAATAATAAAATAATTGTAGAAGGGGAACATGCATACATTCATGCTATATAAAAAGGTACAAAAGAACAAAAAGGTGAAAATAAGCTCCATAAGCTTCCTGGTTCTATGTCTAATAATCTTCACTTAATCTCCATATCAAATGAATATATCAACAACATATAGAAGTGTGCTTTCCATTATTGATACCTATAGGAAAATAGTCTTATTGGGTGCCAATGGTAGCCCGAGTAGGGTGTGAGATAAAAATTTCTTTTGGACCCCACAAAATGGTGTCTATGTGTAATTCGAGTAGTGTTCATAACTCTATAGTGTATAGGTATATGATGAACACGTAATGATATACAGAATAAATAACCATCTCACTCTGGATCCTATAGGAGACATGGTGAGTCTACCTGCTATGGATTCTTAACGGAATGAGATTCTGGACATTCACTATATATTGTAGAAATATATATATATATATATTACAATTATATATATATATATATATATATATATATCACATCCACCTCTATGAACCATGTGTTAGCTAATTTCTAATGCTCATATACCTTGAATAGTAGTGTTGGTTTGACCGGGGCATAACTCCCATATTCATACTTTTCTAACGAGAATAAAATCTCCCACGATATGGTACATTCCATACATCTATATACAGTGAAATATTCCATATTACCTCAGTCAAGATGGAGAATGATCCGCCATAGTTCCATTATAATCATGTAACATGTTTCATAAATCCCATCGCCCATATCGTAGTACTAGTGCATGATTCCATACGTTGCATCTGGTGTAGGGGTTGTGATGTCCCTCTTGGCTCAACACACCTTACCAATGTACACAACCTCTATAGAGGTCTATAATAAGTATAACAATCATTAGGTAATTAACACTTTTCCATTTCATTTCTTATATCTCATTTATGTAAAAGATTCATAATCATTTATAATACAATACAAAAGGAACAACCTCTTAAGCATGTCATTAACAAAAACCCTTTAATCCATTTAAGTCATTACAATTCTAAATAAGCATTTAGAAGGCATAAGTAAGGAAATGTCCATAATCATAATGAATACATGAGGCAAGTACCTCTCATGAATTTAATTAACCATGCCAAATGATTTAAAGACTTTACATTTCATTTAACCAATTCATTCCACTCATTTCACAATACATGGAATGTCCAAGAGATAAGTCTCATGGAGGAACTTTTGGGATCCCATCATTTGTGGGGAAATTACCTCTATGGATAATTTCCATTTTATAACAATCCAACAAGAATATGTTCTTCCATTTAACTCATTGAATTCATTTAAACAAGGATACACCAATTATGGCTCAATATTCTAGGAAAAGTGCCATGGAAAATATGTAGTAATAATACTAGGGTAATTCAAACCATAGAAAGGTTGATCACCTTAAAGAATCATTAGGTTACATTCTATACATATATCATAAGGGAAATTACAATTAAAATACAAGTTGTACGGGAATTTTGAGTTTTGTTAATTTTGAAAAATTTTGACAAAATATCGAATTTCAATGGAACACACAAGTGGTGTCCATATATAGTGTCTAAAATCTATGAACCACTAAAAATTATCACTAGGAAATAAAATAGGTGAAACATTCAATTATACATGAAGTAAACACCATAATAGATATGCTCTGTAATGTTCGACATATATAACGATGAAAAAATTATGAAACGCCCAAAACATGAAGGGAAAACAACATGACCACCTACCTCAAAGATGTAGATGAAACCTTTCTCGATAATAGATTAAGATTTGAAGATCTTTGGAAGATAAATGACAAACATACCACTACCCTACAAATATGGTATATAAACCTACACCTAAATAGTGAAAAGAATGGAATGAATAACATTTATTTGATTATAGATACTATGGGATCTAACTGAGATGGATTCATAGCTTCTAACAAATAATGAATGGACACTGGAGGAGGAAGTAACTTTAATGCATTCTTTCAAGTGTTCTTGATCTCATAGTGGAGGAAACTCAATGGGTGTCCATGGGAAGTATAAATATGAAATAGGATTAATAGTTTATGTGGGGGGGGGGGATGGTAATTTCATAGAAAAATATCATTGTATATGGTTTACGAGAATGGTTAGCTGAACCGTGTGCAAACCATGCATGATTGTCTATAAAGAAGGGCACCCCACACTGTTAGGCACATGATTTTTCTAAGAATTTACAAACCATGAAAAAATACTTTGTATTGTATCAACAAAAAGGACACAAAACTATGCACCCTGGGTTACACAGTTTCATACAAACAGTGTGGCCTCATCTATTTTTCCCATTTTGGAACTATAGGTTCCGAACGATCCCCGAACACTTTTGGAAAATCTGTGGCTTGATTAGAAATCATTATAAGGTTGGTATAAGGTATTAAAATGAAAAATCTAATGATATATACCTTTTTTTAAAACACATGTCATTATAAACTCCTCTTTGTATAGAAAATCATTCTTGATTTGGCCTTTTGGGGGTAAATAGGTAATGTCAAAAATGATTTAGCTCTATTGAGATTGTATATCAACTTCCCACCACTAGGTCTCATATAGTATGTGTTCATGCTTCCATAGCACCTGTACCAAACAAATTTTTCTTCCTCATAGTTTCTTCATGATCCAATCCCTTATACACACTGAGTGCTATTCAATGGCATAATCCATATCCAATTATACCTCATCAGGTTTAAATAAGTGCGACTGGTATAGATAGTATCTGTAAAACTGAGATACATGATATAAATCATGCATAAAATGATATCTCTCTTAAAATAGAAACTCGTAAGCCACTATTCAGATCTATTTCACAATCATGAAGGGTCTATCAAAACTCAATGAGAGATTACCCTGTTTCAGATAGGTCTATGCCCCAACCTGGGTGAGAATCACAAGAAACCCTTGTCTCAGATATCCAATTCATAAGGCATCTAGCATATTTTGGCTTATGAATATTTCCTATATTGAGCTATCATCATGTGATTTTTAATTAGATAGACCTTCTCTATAGTCTCTTTAAAAAGTGTTGGTCCACAAATAGATACTTCCCCAACCTCTATCTTTAATATATGTGAGCGTCAAGGCCTTCCATATAAGGCTTCATAAGGATCCATCTCAATTGTAGCCTGAAAGATGTTATTATAAGAAAACTCGATGAGTGGAATGTGATTCCCCCAAGAACATCTAAATTCAAGGACAAATGAATTAATCATGTACTCTAGAACCTAGATATTACGTTACACATTTCCATCAATTTGTGGGAGATAGTTCATGCAAAGATGTACTTATATACCCAAGTACTTTTTCAACCCCTATGAGAACTATGATGTGATACCAGGGTCTCTATCAGAAAGGATAGAAAGACAAGATCCATGAAGACGTACAACCTCTCTAATATATATCCTTCTTATCTTATCTATGATGAGGTTCTATTGAATAGGTAATAAGTGTTTGAAGTTATTTTGATGATAAATGATAACCCAAAGTATATCATTTCCATGATGCTATCTGGGTAGACCAATCATGAAATCCATTGAAGCATCATCCCATTTACACTCAGGAATGTACAATGGATACAGAATCCAAATCGTACAATGATGTTCTTCATTCATTTTCTAACAACTGGAACACTGAGTGATGAAACCAGAAATCTCACATTTCATATCAGGCCACCAATACTGGAATCCTTGATCTCGATACATTTTGGTGACACTGGGGTGAACCACCCGTGACAAGGCTTGGAATTACCACGTCATCTCCTCTCTAGTGTCATCTGGTACCCATACATTCCCATGAAACAATAATGTAACAACTACATCGATGGTCTAACAAAAATATGTATTGTCATTTGAGACACTTTCCCTAAGGACATGACCTTTAGGGTCAAAAATAAATCTCATTCTTACATGTTTCTAAAGAGTATAAATCACTACCTAGGATCAGAGGATAGACTGCCCTTGCCCCTCTTTAATATCAACATGAATCATTGATAGTAATTCCATAATCTTCCATTCATCAATGTATTTCTAAACATCCTGTGTCAGAGTGCTCCATCTCATAACATCATCCATCGAATTGCCTTTACCAGGTGTGTAAGAATGCTCAAAATCAAACTAATGTAGGTTCTTTACTAACATGTATTATCTAAGATTCATATCCCACTATGAAAATATGTACTTGATGATTTTTTATTATTGTATACCATAAACCACTCTTATTTTATTTAGTTTCACCAACAGTATAAGGCGTGAACTACACTATCTTGTTGGAGGTCATGCGTCAGGTAATTCCACTCATGCATCCTCAATGGAGGAGGCCCATACCTGATGACTTGATCTTTATACATCGGATCAAATCCTTGACTGATACATAATGTTTCATAGTACACAATATGTTTCCTTCATAGCATTGTAAGAATCTTCATGGACAAGGAAATTAAATGACCCATCAACTCCTAAAAGGCTACTTCACAAGCTTCTAACCATATGAATTTCTCCCCCTTCTTTATCAAGCCCATAAACAGCACTGAATTTTATGAGAAACCCTGGAGGAAGCTTCTGTAATATATAGAAATACCCAAGAAACTTTAAATTTCAAAGGCATTCATGGTATTATCCCAAGAAACTACAACTCTCACATTATCTAGGTCTACTGAAACTCCTGAATATGACATGATATGACACATGAAGTGAAATTTTTCAATCTAAAAGAACAGTTTACTGAGATTAAGATAAATATTATGCTATCTCAGTTTATAAAAGTTGATATCAATATGGGTTTCATTTTCATGTTTAGATTGTGAATACACCAATATATAATCAACAAAGACTACGACATGTTCCTATATATTGGTGAAAAATGGATTTTTAAGATTCCTCATTATTGAATGTCCATTCATAAGTTCGAACTGCATAACCAGGTACTCATATAGACAATACATATTCCTGAAAGTTTTTCAAGGTATGTCTAAAGGTGAGAAATGTTCTTGATGATATCCCAACCTCGGCTCTATCTTTGAAAACAATTTCTATCATTATATCTGATCAAAAATGTCATCTATTCTAGGTAGTAGATACAGTTTCATGATCGTGAGTTTATTCATCCATCAGTAATCTATGTAGAGCATGTGGGTACCGTGCAAAATCATGGAAAAAAAGTACCGGTGAACCCCCAATAGATGTAATGGGGAATATAAAGAATTTATCTTCATTATCATAGAACTTCTTCTTGATCTCCAAAATAACATTTGGTTCCATTAAATAGGGAGAAATGATCACTAGTGTGACTCCTAGAACTATCTCCCAATTAAACTCTACCTCTCGCACCAGAGGAAGAGTAAGGAAGTTTTTAGGAAAAATAATCTACGAAATTCTTGAGGAAAATAGGAAAAATAGAGGGTCTCAACCACTATACAACATGGAAAATAAATGGTGGAATGTGTTTTCATATTACTCACCCTCTGTTACTCGGGTTCAGCACGAGTCACAATGATATCTCATTCACCCATATGCATGTCCCTACCACCCTCTAGTGATGTAAACACCACCCTCTAATGATATCAATCACTATGGGATCTTTATGGAAATAACCATTACATACTAATGATTAAGTCAAATCATGTCTTATTAAGGTTTTATATATTCCTTTACCAATAGGTAACAACATATCTCAAGGTGATAATCCCTAAAATGGAGGAATCACTCTGACTGAATACCTAATGGGTATCTGGCATCACAATTACATGAATGTACTCAATGGAAAGGACTAGAATCACATTGATTTACTCATATATAAAATATTATGCCACAATTGTATCAAAAAAATTAAACACTAAAGTGGAGGGGACAAAAATAGTACCTTGAACAATCGATGGTCTGGCACTCTTCTCACATAGTGTAGGATAGACAGCATGTAACTAGCTTGAATCATTTCCCTAAGTCACTACCATACAACCCTAATAAATTTTATTCTATTGGAACATAAAATCCTAATCTTGACTACCTCTACCTCAACCACCACCATGGCCTAATTGGTTGGTGGTATTCCAATAGCATATCTGATGTGATCCAACTGATTCAACTCATCAAGGAAGAGTGGGTTTATATCCCTTCACAGTAGGAATTGGTGGATAATTTCTACAAAAAAACTAAATATGGTCTATCCTAAAATATCATTGTCAGTCATCTGGATCACACAATCATTGTGGTTTAGTGTTATTTGACTTTCCCCACTGGTGAACAACCACAATGCTAGCTATGAAACGAGCCTGGCAATCGATACCTGCACATGTAACATCAAAGTGTATCTTCCACCTATAAGAAGAACCATTGATAGAACAGGGTATTGAACCACCGTGACTTGTACCTTTAGTATCCCTCAAGTTTCACTTTCTAATACGGCCATGGTATAAAATTTCAGAAATGGTTGTTATTTCTGATTCTTCCACTGCAGACGCATCTTTCTCTTAGAGGATGTGCTATTTACTTTCCTACATTCCTACTTTCCATGGGAAAACATCATTCATCTCTTATTCAGGTATGTTTTCTCCTTGTTTGAAATGGGATAATGGGATGACTATTCCTCCTTCTATGGATTCCTCCCCGGAACTCTTCACCTAGTCCGGGTCTCCCTTATATAATTAAGATGTTGTTTGTGAAACTCTTACTAGTGCCATGTTTTCATCAACGCTGGTTAATTATAGTACTTCTGTCAGGACATTCCACACGGTCAATATAGTGTAGAAACCTACGGTCAGTAGATTAGTCATGTTTGACATCACTGGCATTTTCTTGATATCGGAACAATGATTCATATGGGTTTCTTCCCCTTATGATAGGGAATCACGAGAGATCATAATTCCAATGAGTACAATGTCAAGATCAGGGAATTATAACCATAAGAATGTCTCTACGGTTTTCCTCATCTTCCCATATTTAACATGGGGTATTCTATGAGTTTAATGTCTAGAGGAGATGGATCAGACTGATTGAAACACAAATAAAATTAGATCATATGGGTGAATCACCTTGATGGAACACTGTTGTTGGGGATAACATGTGATTAGCTGCCCGATTTCAACTGGGAGTAGTGAGAAAGTGGGTATGATGATCTCACAAGGATGTGGAATCCCATATAATAATCAGGATGGATGATGGAGGGTTGAATGAAGCAGATAGGGAATGTGATGTAATTTTCTTGAAGGTGACGGTAGAGTTGGTATTGAGCCTTGAAGAGACCTCATATGTATCCTTGTGGCTGTGAGTCAAATTCCATGTAGTTCTGTGGGGTTATGTGACACTAGGGGAGGAGGCTCGTGAGGATGGATGCATTGATGGGCCCAGGGGAGGTCGAACCACCAGGTCAGGGCATGATCTTCTTGGAATGTAATGCCTTGAGGGAGAAACCATGATGAGACATGAATTAAGGACATGAACCTTAGGGAGGCTTCCTATATATCAATTGTTTAGGAAATCAAAGTCCACGTAGTTTAGGATGGGGCATGGAATCAAGGTGTGCGCAAAGGACAGTGAATCGATTACGTGATGAGACATAGGCATGGTTAAATGCCAAAAGGATGGTCTAATGCACATGGGGTGGATTTGGAGAAGTCGTTCCCATTGAAGGATATTACAATGGATTACCATCAATTTGGATTGGACCTTAGGCAGTCTTCTTATTTACCATGTCTAGGAGAAAAGGATAAAATCCCATGTAGTTTGAATGGGTACAGTTTAATGTTTTGCCAGATGAAAGGGGAATACATTTTAACATCATGCGGGATGAGGTTGAACAATCATGAAGTTGTTAGAACTAGTAGATGTTGTAATTGAACCTCAGGGAGGCTTCTTATGTACCTTTCTTAGGAGATAACGATAAAATTCCACATAGTTCAGAATGGGGGATACAGTTTAACGTCATGCGGGATGAAAAGGAGATATGACAAGAGGTGGTTGGGACCAATGGGTGTTGGGCTTGAACCTCAGGGAGGCTTCCTATATACCTTTTCTATGAGACAAGTGTCAATTTCCACATAGTTTGGAATGGGGGATATAGTTTAATGTCATGAGGGACACAAAGGTGAACGGACATGAAGTGGTCATAACCGATGGGTTTTGGGGGCTAGAACCTTAGTGAGTCTTCCTACATTCCATTGTTAGGAGACATCGATCAATGTACACATAGTTCAAAATAGGATGGGGATTACACACTAAAGAGGCCCATTAAGGTTGTCATGGTCAATGCTTACTCTAAGCCAATGTGAGTCGTGCTTGGTGTGAGAAACAAGAGGCAAAAAAGTACTGACTATAACAATGTGAATGGTGCGTCCATGAGAATTTTAGTAGGGATTACACGGGGTTAGTAGTCCAAAGAGGAAAAAGGGTATTACATTGGATTAGAAGGCTAGAGAGATAGAGATTGGGACTTACTCTAGGATGAAGGCAAGATGGCGACAAAGCCCAGTGGGAGAGGGATGTGGTCACAAAAATCCTTGTTCCATTCTATCCTCAAGTATTTGGCACTAAATAAGAGAGGAGTAGTAGGGGTTCTACCTTATTCAAGAATGTTTAGGGGCATACACCTAGATGGTTTCCCTTCCCCTCAGATAGATGTCCCTCTAACATAGAGGATGTCATTCCATGTGATCAGGATCTCACTCTCATGGAGACAAGAAGGCATAGAGAATGTCTGAAATGGGGTGCCCCATGTGTATTGCATGGGGCGAGGCCATTGTTTAACATAATGTGCTAGGGATGATGGAGTCTAGCAGTTAAATGTCTTACATCTTGGATGAGGCGAGTTCAATTCGCACAAATATTACTTGCATAATTGATACCCACTCACCCTTGGGGAAGGGAAGGCATCAGCAATTCCATGGTGTGGTGGTGTTGTGGAGTGATCCACTAATGGGACTATGTTAGTGTGGATTTGCAAAGAATCAGAAGTTGTTGGTGTACCAATGCGAATAAGTGTACGATTAAGAAATGAAATGTAACACACCACCCATGGGACCTTGAAATCAATTTGTACAAACCTGGTGGGTATTACGAGAGATGTTTGTGCATGATAGGGGTGTTGCGCATAATGGGGGCATGTACAATGTGTCATAGGTTTAGAACAACAAATGGAACCCGTGAGTGGAGTGCACAAGATGAGAATATGTGAGTATGATGGGATAGATGCGTGTAATAGGGAACAATTGTGTGCAATATGGGACAATTGTTCACACACCAGTTCATATGAAAGTAGAAACATGTGTGCAAGATAGATCGTTTGTGTAATGCCCCAACCCCAGTTAACCAGAGTCGGTGCATTACTTCGTAAGAATGGCATGATCACAAAAGATCGAGTCTCGAATGACCGATTAGTTTAGTATCCTTGGAACACTAGATACATTCATAAGTTTTACATTACATCATAAAGTAATACAAAACTACAGAAACATCTTGTTTTCATATCCCCTCATACTATCCCTGCAGGTCATTAATAATATACTTCTTCACATCCTGGAAAAATTAAATCATTGAAAGGGGTGAGCTCAAATGCTCAATAAGGATAACAATATTGCGGAAGCTTTCATAAATAAACATAAACATTTAAGGAAATGTATAACTAAAACAAAAGCCTTTTAAACTTTATCTTCAACATAATATGGAAAAGTTAAAATGATATAATGCCATTTACTTATTCACATGGATATTCTACTGGTCGAACAATCACATGCAATTTCAATAATCACTTTCATAATTTTGGAATGCATAATGCCAGACTATCATAACCACGTAGTCAAGGCCTCGTTCCAAGACCATAAATAAGATTTTTTCAAGGCCTCGTGCCAAGACAGTAGTTTGTATAATTAGACCTACCGATGCATCGAGGAGCTGTAGCAGGCTCCACCTGTCACTTATTAAGACCAATGCATTCCTCATATGAATAGGATTAAACATATCAAAAACCATAACATAATTGTATCACATAAATCATGCATAAAGGAAACATAACATTTCTACATTTCAATCACAAGATATCAATACAACACATTTATATAATAAAAACACTTTCAAAAACATTTTCAATACTAAAAAAATATAAAGTTAAAACTTTGTATTTATTTTTCATTAAAAAATGTGTTGGCTTGTAGAGGAAGCCGAAACTCAAATAATGGTCACGGCGGCGGAGAAGTTGTTGTCTCCGCATATGTATGGAAAGAAAAACATCCCCTTTTGTTGTTTAGTAAAATGATTTGTTTAAAAAATATTTCTTTTGAATAAACGTAAAAGTCAAAGGGGTTTATACACTGTATAAAAGAAATTTGTGTATAAAACAAAATATGCCTCCATGAATGGAGATTGAGACGAAATCCCTTAAAAAGATAATTTTTAAATAAAATATATCTATTATGTGTATTATCTATATGTACACATAATGAAAGTACAAATACAAGATATGACATAATAATATCATGACATAATTTGAATGTAGGAGATTAACCCAAAGAATGGAAATTGGGTTAAGAAGTTCCCATACCTTGCATCCTGTCTTGACTGGACCATTCTTTAACCTCATAAATAATAAACTAGAGTAAATTAATAATTTCTTAAGAACCTTTTTCATGTTTTTTATTCCTTTTATATCACTTATTACCATGTTATGAACATTATGTAATTATTTAAGTTAATAACGGTCGTTTTATCGATCTTTGGTACTTGAGTCAAAAATAAAATTCTTATAATTACAAGTTGTTCATGTGGTGATATTTCCATTAAATCCAGAATTATATTCATGATATAGATATCATATATCTCATATATATCCAGTATATACATGCATTCATAATATTCCATAATGTTTAGAGGTAACAAATGAAATTCACTGTTCATCGAGACGGTAAGCCGTATGTACGCATGAACGCTACATTCATTTCTATTTCGTATTTAATGAAATCATAATGATTTAAAGTTATATTCTAATTCCAGTATAATATCATATATAATATCATTTAATCCATCCTTTATAAATCCCACATATGGTATTAACGATTCAAATCACTTTGAGGGGGCGGTAGTCTGCACTTCCTAAAATGAAATTATCATGTTTACCCATAATAGAAATCATAAAGTATTCCATAAATGAGAAATAAATAAGAATAAGTAAAACATAAACATAATATATATATCATATATGAAAATAGTGTCATAAAAATGGCAACCATTAGAGGTGTTAAAATAATATTGAACAATCATCATTTCGTGAGGTAGTATTTCGCCACCCACAGAAACAGTATGTTCTTTAACCATTAGACGAAGGTGTGTGTAAGTGTAAACCAAATACTTATCATAACAACATCCTATTATATTTTAGATACTGGTGTTGTTACAAAAGAAAGGAATAAAAAGAGTTTAAGGGGTTGGAGAAGCAAAACAAAACAAAACAACATTAGAGAAGACATTACCTTAAAATCGGGTAACTCTTTTTGATTTGATCCAAAGGATTACTTGGGAATAATTATGCACTAAGTGAGGCTTATAGGAGTAATATAGGGATGTTGGGAGAGTATATGGTTAGAGTTTGGCCAGGCAAAATGGCTTCAATGTGTGAATAAGGTGGTAGTGGTGGGGGCCTTTTATAAGTGGAGAGGAGGGGAACTCTTGGAAAGTAAAGAAAAGTCACTTTATTATAAGATGGTATTCGGATTTAAGAGGTTCCACATTGATATAATTAGAGGATAAGGTGATAAGGGTTCGAAATCCACCCATCCAATAGTTTTTGTACATGTTTAGATCTTATATATTACATTATCATTTCATTTTTTTAAATCGTTAAATAATGAGGTCATCGCTGCATCACCATGATGTCAGAAATAATTTAATTTATTTAATGTCTAAAAATTATAAAATAAAAATACTATGATGTATTTAATATTTTTATCTTTCCAATGACTATTTATAGTCAAAAATATAACTTGTATAACCCCATGTAAAAATTGTTTTAGTAAAACATTTCATGTTTGTGTAATTTTTTACTTTAACATTAAATAAAAGGTATTTATGTCATTTTCCAACTAAAGTGGCTCCATGGGGTCCCCAAGATGACCCATGGATTGTCCTGGTCGGACATGGAACATCCAATGAGGGTAGTACATGTGTCAATCTCATCTCATATTATTAAAACATTATTTTTACCTTAAACTACACTAATTACCTCTAATCGCTATTAAGAACATAAATGTTACTATTCACCAAAAATTATTTTAATCTCATTGAACCAAATTTTACGTCATAATGACAACCATGTATGTCATAATTTTGAAATTAAAAACACAGAAGTGGTAAAATTTCATTTAAACGAAAAATCAGTTTTTATAAGTACCACTTTGTGGTTTCACTATTCATCAAAAAATGATGTTTTTCAGAAAAATCCCAAAAATTCACCCTAAGATATATTTGATATTCCAATTTCAAAAATTATGTCTATTTTACAAAATTCCAAACATATATGTTGCATTAATTAATTTTATAATTAATTACCGCTTTCACAACAAATATCGTGTTTTTAAGAATCAATTTATATCATAAGATTGACAATTGTTCATGCCAAATTTCAATGATAAATTAATTCTAATGACCACCATTGGTTAAAATGGTAGAAATATATTCTAATTATACTTTAAAACCACTCAATAGTATAATTTATCACTATTAATTATTTTTATTAAAAAAGTTGTTTTTAAGTATTTTTCACTATTCTTAAAAAATTGGAAGTTCTCAGAAAATTACAAAAAATACAACTTTGGATAATTTCGATATTACGAATACAAAAATGAAGTCCATTTTGAAATATAAAATCTATATAATTTCAAAATGTGTGTATTACTATTCATAACGGCTACTTTGATTAGTTGTGGTGTCTTAGAACTCGAAGTTGCGTACAATGCAAGCTATTGCATTATGGAATGAGAAGCGTATCATGGAAGCTTGGGGTGTTACATTCTCCCCTCCTTCAATAAATTTCATCCTCGTAATTTTAAATTTTTCTTTGAAAATAAAAGGTTTAAAATAGAAAATACATTTGTGGAAAACCCACATCGGAAATAAGGATAATAAAAATATAACTTTAAAAGATAGAAAGATAAGTACAAAGGTCCCCCGAGATAGCTCATACTAGGATACTATGAAAATATGGATATGGAAGAAAAAATCCATCAAGGTCTGATGGAGAGTCATAGAAAAATGTATTAGGAGAAAGTTAACCATAAGAAAATCACAAACTTGTGATTGGTTAAATAGTCATTGAATCCCCAGTTGGAAAAGTTAACCAGTAACGTTTTTGTTTGAAGTTACCTTTTATAAAGTTGAGGAATTTATTTAGGAGATTTTCTAAGAACGTATTGGAATATACAGACTTGTCATGTAGACTTTCATTCTTTAATAAAGTTTTACCACAAACCCATCTTTCACTCTAAAAGGTAATATAACCCAAAAATATTTTATTTATCGTAATTGTTTAAGGCTCCAAATATTAGCACATACCATTTAGATTAGTAAAACTATTTTATAATAACCAGGGACTTCCTATAGGATAATGGTAGGTAATAAAGGCATGTCGTACTATGGTTGTGGGTTCGATTCCTGCAGCTTTGTCCGACGCGACGAGTTATGCCCCACCCTGCAGGTTGTCCTTTTCCTAAAACTATAGTATTATAATATTCCAAAAATAATCTTCAGAACTTTTTTAACATTAAACAATACTATCCAAGATTCAACTTAATCCATTCCAACCTTAATAGTTATCCAAAATACCTTTGTCCAGACTTTCTCTAAAAGGTCTCTAAATTCCAAAATCAATTGTAACATCAGATTCCCCAAACAAATTAAGGTTTCTCATTTTGTCACATACTAAAAATATGATTACCTTCATCATATTAAAACCTTACTGAAACAAAAAGTACTGTAGTACAATCCTTATATATATCACATTATTCTTACAACCAAAATATAATCTTTGAGTCCAAAAGCACCAATACATAAATTATTCAACTTCAACTGTAGTAATAGCATAAGATTGGCCTTAATCCCTTGGCCTTTTCTGAGGTATGTTTCCCAAACACTTAGGACATTCATTTGCATAATGCCCCATTTCCCTAAAATTGTAGCATTCAACATTGATAGCCTCTTTCTTTCGCTTGCAATCACGAACCTGGTGACCTTTTTCTCCACATTTGTAACAAACTCACATTCCCTTTAGGCAAGTACCAGGATGATTCTTCCCACAATTATCGCATAATGGAAAATACTTCTTTAACTTTTTCCCATTATCTGTCTCTTGTTCCACCGTTCTCTTCTTCTCTTGCTATACTTTTTTGTCATAAGACTCAGAGAATTCCTTTTCTGTCTTGATAGAAAATGAAACTATATCTTTGTACGTTGAGAAATATTGTGATACTAATGACCGATAGAGAAACGGTTTTAACCCATCAAAGAAACGATCGATCATACTTCTTGGGTTACGTATATAATCTGCAGCATGCCTCTCTAACCTCGTAAAGTTGGCCTCATACTTTGCGACATTCTCATCCTCCTTTTGTCTCAGACTCAGAAATTTCCTTTCCATATCTGATCGATGGTCACAAGGAAAAATATTTTTCTAAGAAAATCTATTTGAACTCCCTCCATTCCATATTCGACACTTCATCATCTTCCTTTGTGTTTTGAATCAGTGACCACCACTGTTCGGCATCTCCAGTGAGGCGGTAGACTTCCATGACAACCTTCTCCCTTTCACTACTCCAAAAGGCGTGGACTATTTTCTATAAGGAGTTTATCCATTTCTCAGCTACTAATGGATTTGTACCCCCATTAAATTTTGGTGGTTGTTGCCTCATGAAGCATTCTAACATTGATCCTCCGCGTTGCGGATCAGGGTGCTCCATACGAGTATGGTTATTATTCATAACCTGAGTGAGTTGTCTCAGTATGGTAATATGTTGATCAGCACCAGTTGTATCTCCATATCCATAATAATTATCTTGAGAAGGAGGTAAATCCCTACACGAAGTGCGGGCATTGATACTGTTTCCATTCCTTCCACTAGGCACCATTTCTAAACAATGGCATAAACTAAAATAGTTTACAAATCAAAATACATAATTACATACTCATAAAACACTTAACATAAATTTATCTATTTATGGATATAATACATAATTATAAAAAAAATCTTTGAGGAAGTATATACTCATAACACCTCATAGTGGGTTGTAAATAAAATGATAATTATCATAAGCATAAACCCCGAGAGTGTCGTAACCAAGAGTGCAGCAAGGCCCGTTGTCGTGCACCAGTTCCCGTTCGAGTCTAGCTCAAATCAGTGTTTTCGGGTTTTACCCCTAGGTACATCTGTGCCAGAGCCACCTCTACCTGCTCGTATCCAGACAGGGATGTATTTCTCGGAAAACTCACAAAATATCTATAGTACCAAAATTTAGGATGTTCTTCTATACTAATCTTCAATGTCTATCTTTGGGCTATGTGCTTTAATCAGAGTTTATCTAAATCTAGCTTCCAAGGTTAGTACTAAACTACCTCTAATACCAACTGTAATGCCCCGACCCCAGTTACCCAGAGTCATTGCATTACATCGTAACATTGGCATGATCACAAAAGATCAAGTCTCGAAAGACCGATTAGTTTAGTAGCCTTGGAACACTAGATACATTCATAAGTTTTACATTACATCATAAAGTTATACAAAACTACAAAAAAAATATTGTCTTAATATCCCCTCATACTATCCCTATAGGTCATTCCTAATATACTTCATCACATCCTAGAAAAATTAAAACATTGGAAGGAGTGAGCTCAGATGCTCAATAATGATAACAATATTGCGGAAGCATTCATAAATAAACATAAACATTTAAGGCAATGTATAACTAAAACAAAATCCTTTTAAACTTGATCTTCAACATAATATGGAAAAAGTAAAATGAGATAATTCCATTTACTTATTAACATGGATATTCTACTGGTCGAATAATCACATGCAATATCAATAACCACTTTCATAATGATGGAATGCATAATGCCAGCATATCATAACCACGTAGTCAAGGCCTCGTGCCAAGACCACAAATAAGATTTTGTAAAGGCCTCATGTCAAGACACTAGTTTGTCTCATGAGACCTACCGATGCATATAGGAGTTGTAGCGGGCTCCACCCATCACTTATTAAGTCCAATGCATTTCTCATATGAATAGGATTAAACATATCATAAACCATAACATAATCGTATCACATAAAACATGCATAAAGGAAACATAACATTTCCACATTTCAATCAGAAGATATCAATACAACACATCGATATAATAAAAACACTTTCAAATCCATTTTCAATACCAAAATAAAAGAAAGATAAAACTTTGTATTTATGTTTCATTAAAAAATGTGTTGGCTTGTAGAGGAACCCGAAACTCAAATAATGGTCACGGAGGCGGAGAAGTCATTGTCACCTCATATGTACGGAAAGAAAAACATTCCCTTTTTGTCATTTAGTAAAACGCTTCATATAAAAAACATTCCTTTTGAATAAATGTAAAATTCAAATGGGTTTATACACCGTATAAATGAAATTAGTGTATAAAAAAAAGCCTCAATGAATGGAGATAGAGATGAAATCCCTTAAAAATATAATTTTTAAATAAAATATATCAATTTTGTGTATTCACTATAAGTACACATAAAGAAATTACAAATACAAGATATGACATAATAATATCATGAAATAATTTGAATGTAGGAGATTAACCCAAAGAATGGAAATTGGGTTAAGAAGTTCCCTTACCTTGCGTCCTGTCTTGACTCGACCATTCTTTAACCTCCTGAATAGTAAACTAGAGTTAATTTATAATTTCTTAAGAACCTTTTTCAAGTTTTTTATTCCTTTTATATCACCTATTACCATGTTATGAAAATTATGTAATTATTTAATTTAATAATGGTCATTTTGTCGATGTTTGGTACTTGAGTCAAAAATAAAATTCTTATAATTACAAGTTGTTCATGTGGTGATATATACATTATATCCAGAATTATATTCATGATATAGATATCATATATATCATATATATCCATTATATACATGCATTCATAATATTCCATAACGTTTAGATGTAAGAAATGAAATGCACCGTTCATGGAGACGGTAAGCCGTACGTACGCATGAACGCTACTTTCATTTCTATTTCGTATTTAATGAAATCATAATGATATAAAGGTATATTATAATTCCAGTATAATATCATATATAATATCATTTACTCCATTCTATATACATCCCACATATGGTATTAACGATTCAAATCACTTTGAGGGGGCGGTAGTCCACATTTCCCAAAATGAAATTATCACATTTACCCATAATGGAAATCATAAATTATGCCATAAATGAGACATAAATAAGCAGAAGGAAAACATAAAATTAATATATATATAATATATGAAAATGTTGTCATCAAGATGGCCACCATTAGATGTGTTAAAAGAATATTGAACAATCATCGTTTCGTGAGGCAGTATTTCGCCACCCACAGAAACAGTATGTTCTTTAACAATTAGACGAAGGTGTGTGTAAGTGTAAACCAAATACATATAATAAAAACATCCTAGTATATTTTAGATACTGGTGTTGTTAAAAAATAAAGGAATAAAAAGAGTTTAATGGGTTGGAGAAGCAAAATAAAACAAAACAACATTAGAGAAGACATTACCTTAAAATCGGGTAACTCTTTTTGATTTGAGGCAAAGGCTTCTTTGGGAAGAATTCTGCCCAAATTGAGGCTTCTAGTAGTAAGAGAAGGAAGTTGGGAGAGTATTTAGGTAGATTTTGGCCGAGCCAAATGGCTTCAATGTGTGAATAAGGTGGTAGTGGTGGGGGACTTTTATAAGTGGAGAGGAGGGGCACTCTTGGAATGTAAAGAAAAGTCACTTTATTTTAAGATGGTTTTCGGATTTAAGAGGTCCCACATTGATATAATTCTAGGATAAGGTGATAAGGATTATAAATCCACCCATACAATAGGTTTTTGACTTTGCAGGTCTTAGATATTACATTATCTTTCCAATTTATTTAAATCGTTAAATAAGGAGGTCATCGATGCATCATCGTGATGTCATAACTAATTTAATTTATTTAATGTCTAAAAATTATAAAAAACTACTATGATGTAAGAAATCTTTTTATCTTTCCAATTACTATTTATATTCAAAAATATGACTTGTATAACCCCATGTAAAATGTTTTTTAGTAAAACATTTCATGTTTGTGTCATTTTTTACATTAACATTAAATAAAAGATATTTATGTCATTTTCCTACTAAAGTGGCTCCATGGGGTCCCCATGATGACCCATAGATTTTCATGGTAGGAAATGGCACATCTAATGAGGGTAGGACATGTTTCAAGCTCATCTCATATTATTAAAACATTATTTTTACCTTAAACTACACTAATTACCTCTAATCACGATTAAGAACATAAAAGTTACTATTCACCAAAAACTATTATAATATCATTGAACCACATTTTACTTCTTAATGACAACCATGTATGTCGGAATTTTGAAATTCAAAACATAGAAGTTGTAAAATTTCATTTAAACAAAAAATCTGTTTTTATAAGTACCACTTAGTGGTTTCACTATTCATAAAAAATTGTAGTTTTTCAGAAAAATCCCAAAAATTCACCCTAAGGTATATTTGATATTCCGATTTCAAAAATGAATCCTATTTTACAAAATTCCAAACATATATGTTTCATTAATTAATTTTATAATTAATTCCCGCTGTCACAACAAATAGAGTGTTTTTAAGAAACAATTTATATCAAGAGATTGACAATTGTTCATGCCCAATTTCAATGTTAAATTAATTCAAATGACCACCATTGGATAAAATGGTAAAAATATATTATAATTAAACTTTAAAACCACTCAATGGTATAATTTATCACTATTAATTATTTTGATTAAAAAAGTTGTTTTTAAGTATTATTCACTATTCTTAAAAAATTAGAAGTTCTCAGAAAATTACAAAAAATTCAACTTTGGATAATTTCGATATTAAGAATAAAAAAATTAATACCATTTTGAAATATAAAATTTATATAATTTCAAAAGGTGGGTATTACTATTCATAACTGCTACTTTGATTAGTTGCGGTGTGTTAGAACTCGAAGTTGCGTTCAATGCAAGCTATTGCATTGTTAAATGAGAAGCGTATCATTGAAGCTTGGGGTGTTACAGTTTGTTGGAAAATGCCTTAGGGTAAAATGTAAATGGGTTAGGATCTAGCCCAAGTGGGCCCACCAGAAGGATGACCCCATGGAGACCTATCACAAAATATCCAATACATTGAGTCTATAATATTTTTTGTGTAGTCACAGAAGAGGTTTCTTTCATGCAATAGAGCATTGGTTATTCTTCTATCCCCATCCCGGAAGGGAAGGAGGGGTATGGTTCATTTTGTAGTAGAAAAACATGGAGGTGGTGTGCAAGAGGAGTTGTGTGCAGGTTCTCATTTGTTGTTGCATTGGAGGAAAAAGGCATTGCACGCCTACATCATTATTGAGAGATTGATTCCATACTACATCACTCGGGAAGGAGAATGAGACACAATGACATCTTTATAATCATGAAACATGGTGCATAAATCCCATCACCCATAGATTAGCATCAGTGTGAGATTTCACACTCCACACTGGATGTAGGGGTGTGTGATGTCCCTCCTAGTTCAACATCCCTTACAATCATACACAAAATCTAAAAAGGTGTACGATAAGTGTAACTGGAATTGGGAATTACCTCCCATCCATTTCATTTTGGATAACCAATAAATGTAAAAGATGAATACACATTCATAATGCAGTACATAAGGCACACATTTTATGTATGTCATAAACAAAAATACTTTAATCCATTTAAGCCATTAAAATTCACAATAAGCTCTTATAAGGCATAAGTAAAGGTAATAGTCATAATCATAATCACGAAATTAGGCAAGGATCTCTCATGAATTTCATTAGCAAAGCCAAATCCTCTGAAAGCATTATATTTCATTTTATCAATTCATTCCATTAAATTAAAAAAACATAGATATTTATGTTATATGTCTCATGGAGGAACTAAGGGAGTATAAAAATTTATGTGGATATTACATACATCATCAATTACCATTTTAATGAAATCCAAAAAGTTTAATCTCTTTCATTAAATTCATTTAATCAAGGAAAACCCATTTCTAAGGATAAATGATCAATGAAGAGTTCCATCAGAAATATGGAATATTTATACATGGTAATGTCAAACCATAATAAAGATGAACACCTTAAAGGTTCCATGAGTTAAATTCAATATATATTCCTCAAGGGAAATTACTACTAAATGCCAATTTGGATGGTACTTGGGAGTTCCGATAATTTTGAACAAATTAGCCAAAATGGATAATTTCAATTGAACACCCAAGTGCTGTCTATATATTGTGTATAAACACTTTGGAACACTAAATAATGATCATTGGGAAATAAATAATGTTCGATGATATATTGTACGTGAAAAAGTTCTATAATACTAATTCTCATCAATGTCTGACATATGTCACAATAGAAAAATTACAATATAACCAAAATTCAAAGGGAAAATAATATGAAAACTTACCTCAAGGTCATAAATGATGGTTTGCTTGTAATAAAACATAGAATTGATATAGGATGGAAGATATCTAAGAAGCAGTCCACTGACCTAAAAATAAGGCATATGAGACTACACATAAATAACATAAAGGATGAAAAGATTAACTTTTATTAGTATACAGATATGATGGAATCTCACCAACATAAATTTTTATCTATCGATGGATTGAAGAACTGTCAGTGGAGGAGAATGTTACTCCAATGCCTACGTTCAGGTGTTCTTGAGATCAAAGTGGAGGAAAACCCATGACTTTTTATTCGATAAACATGAGGAAAGAAGAAATAGGCATAATTTTCTTAGGGAGGGATGTTAACATCAATAAAATCCCCAATATTATATGAATAGTTTTATTTTAATAAATGTCTATTTAATACTTTTTTTAAATTAATGGGTATGTATATTTATCCTTCTATATTGTTTATTGTTTCAATATATTAATGAATGTTTTAATCTTCTTGGAATTAAATAATTTCTTTTAATAAACATAATTTTTAATTATAATATAATTTACGATATAGTATTTTATTTGACACAATAAATGCGATTTTTCAATAATTATATAAGGATAAAATTTCAATGCTACATTTCAACATAGTATCGGAACACCTCTTTATAATAAATTCATATGAATTATAAATATACAACATCAATTCGGAATAATATTGGACACAGTAAAGAAAAAATGTAAAATAAAATATTTTATCTTTCATTTCCCTGATCCATCATCATTAGGAGCCCTCCAAAGATGATGATAATAGAAATACAGATAAGTGGAAAAATATGAATCATTTTCTAGATCAAAGTACTCATATGAGTATATTGTTGGTATTAAAATTAATTATAAGTTATATATTTATAGAAAAACAAAATGATTAGACTCCTGGGTTATAACCATTTCTGTTTTAAAAAATTTATTTAATGATGAAATGAAGATATAGCCATTGAAATACTTTTATAAAGTATACTTATAAATGAATATTGAATTTTGAAATATGTTTTATTATTAAATTAAATAAAATGAATAAATATTTAATGATTTTTGAATCAATAAATGTATTATTTTTAAATTCGCCTTTTTATTTTGTGTTTTAAAACATATATAAATTATAAGTTCTAAAAAAATACAAATTACTGTAACAAAATTTATTTATTGAATTTGTTAAACCATCTTTATAAAATATTCATAAACATTTTTTTAAAAAAATTAATTAAATTGAGATATACTTGAATAAAAATCATAAAAATAAAATAAAATAATAGTGATTGTGATTTTAATAATAATAATAATAGTTATGATAATTGAATAAAAAAAAAATAAAAAAAATTAGTAATAATAATATAATAATGTAATTTATTAACATTGACCATGGTGATACAAATAATAAATAATGTGTATAATATAATCCAATTAATTTATTTTATTCCATACATAATTATCTTTATAAAAATATATGTGTGAAACATTACCAATAAAAAATAGAAATGCAAAACTAATAAAAAATGATAGTAAAATGAAAAATAAAATAAAATAATGAATCAAAAAAATGAAGTGAGGAAAATTCACCGCATATTCTTCCTCCTTGGGACACTACCAACACCAAACCAGTCCACTGAAACCGCACGATCTCCCCTCATCTATCGTCGACTACATGATCTCCCTGCCGCCGTCATCCCGAACCAGGAAAGGCATAGTCATCCATCGATCTGTTTTCGAAGGCTTATTAATCAAGCTACGACAATCCAGCCGAACCCTCACTATTCACCCCCCTCACCTGCAATCAACGATAAAGATGAAAAAAACTACCCCTATCATCTTCTCAAGCCTCCCTATAATCAATGTTAATAATAGTATTAAAAAGGGAAAATTTTTAGAGAATATTCATTCGGAAGTTGTTGCTCATTTAGTTATATAAATATATAAGGCACTAATATGGAGAAAAGCCCCACCTCCATTGATGAAAATAAATTCCATCCCCAATTCCTCTTATTAATTTACTCTTATGTTAGACAGAAGTCCACTTCATTCACTCAATCTAGGTACCCCCAATGATCTATTCAGTTCATATCTGGGGTAAGGGAATTTTTTATTTTAAAACTATTATTTAAAATTTCTCAGTTTTTATGTGTATATGTTATGAATTAGATGTTTATATCATATTCAACTATATTGATAAATTTTATGATCACTCATATATTCATGATTTATAATTTTATATTTATTACAATGTGAGTGTCTTCTATTATATCATTCGAAATTTTCTTTTTTTCCAATTATATAAGTACAATTATATATATCTATATATATTTATATATTGTTAAAAATTTCATGATTTCAAATGTGTGTGTATATATATATATTATGCATGTATATTATTTTCAATTACTTCATTTCATATTTTATAATTTTAATCTATGATATGTATATATATATATATTTATGTAATTTCATTTTTAATTCTAAAATTCATGTTTTTATAAGTTTTACATCTTCTTAAAATATTGTAATTATGAATGAATGTTATTTAAATTAATATAAAAGGTTTCTTTCATTATATATATGTGTGTGTGTGTGTGTGTTCCTTTCACTCAATTCATGTTTCAAAATGAATATATATTTCATTTCCAAGCATGTAATCATCCAACATAATATTTTTAACTTTATAAATTATAAATTTTCTATTTTTAAAATATTACATTTACCCTTATTGTATGTGTTATAATGTTTTTCTTTTAAATGTTTTTTGTTAAATGTGTATTTTCTTTTACATATAAATTTTCATGAGAGTAAAATTATATATATTTATATAATGTTATTGAGATTACTTTTTGAAAATAGTATTTTTATAATTACTATTACATATACCATTATTTTAAATTATTATATTTTATGGGCTGATGATATTTCTAAGAATGAAAAATTAAATTTAAATTATTTCATGTGACATTAAATTTATATCTATATTTTTACTCAAAGTGTTGTTTTTTTATTGCAAAAAAATCCCCACTAAAAAATGATTGTATATATATATAAATAATGCTAAAAATGTTTTTATAAAAAAATAGTTCTTGGACATGGTAAACAATAACTGTATTTGGGGGTGATCCCATTCCTAACAAAATATTGTAAGCCTAATATATCCTTCTATGTTTAAGTATCCTAAAATGTTTTTTTTTCAAAAGCATTCTTCATACTTTCTTAAAACCCACTAGTTTATTTTAATGAGTTTTCATGTGTAAATATTTTGAAAATTTATTATACAATATTCCAAAGAGTTACTATTTTCACATGATTTATAGAATTTCCAAAATGATAAGTATTTTTCAAACAAGTATATTTATATGTTTTCAAAGGTGTATGGTATTTCAATGGAATTTTCAAAATCATGTTTCGAAATGGATTTTCAAAAGAATATTATGAAAGCTATTATATTTTCAAAGGAATTTTCAAAATCATTTTTAAAGCATATTCAAAATATTTTTCAAAATATTTGTTTCAAATGTATGTTTTTATAAAAGTATTTATCAAAGGTATTTTAAAATATATTTTTAAAAGTATCATCAAAATTATTTACATAATAATTTTTCAAAGTGTATAAGAATTTTCAAAAAAAAATTTCACAAGATTACCAGAAAAACCTAACTAGAAAATAATAATCACCCTATGTTTTTTATAAAATGTTTTCATGTTCATGTAGAGATTTAATGGATTTTATCTTGACAAAGAACTAGCATTATAATAGTTCCATCACCCCCTTTTATTTACAGTTTTAACTTTTATAATATGTAAATGTGGTCATTTTCCTCTAAAAGTAAAATCAGAGAAGATCCAAAAGTTTTAAATGTGTTTATATTTTTTGTTTCTTTTAAAGAAAAAAAATATAGAGGATTTTTTTACCGGATCTTGAATCACAGGACTGGGGCTCTACAACATCACCCCAAAATATCATTGGACATGTTTGGGTGTGTGGACAACCAAACCAAGAACAATTAGTACATGGTTATTTATAGTGATGGGAACCCCATATTTATAGGTTCATGGTCTGACTAAACATTCACTAATCATGAAAATAAACCTGTATACCCTATCCCCAACTCATATCATGGTCGTGCAGCCTAGGTTTAATGGTTTTAGATAAATCGTGTTGCCTAGTAAATTTTTCCTATTTCCGAACAATGGACTCCGAATGATACAGAGACTCTCTTGGAATGCCCATGAATTGATTAGACTTCGTTAGTAGGGTCGTTTAATGTATTCAAATTGAAAAACTAATGATCTTTCCCTTCATTGAAAAAACGGATCATTACAAACCAACCACAATACAAAGTCATGGTTGATCATAAATCAAGTGTTTATACAGTGGTCAACTAACCACAAGGGTGATGGATTTTTCACAATTGTAATGGAGTGGTCATGGGAAGAGTGAATTGTTATTTCATTGAATAAACAAACCATGAGATGTATTAACTATATAGAGTCTATTATGTGGACATGGAAGATGTTGTTAAATAATAAATTTCAAATATTATTCATGTCTAATAGGAGATTTATGAAACAGAATACTAGGTCAAACTACCTAATTCAAAACATTTATTAATTTAAACTTTTTATCATTTCCTATTGAACACTAATGATACTCTATTTTAATAATTTTTTGGACTTATACTGAGAAATCAATGATCTTTTCAAGGATAAAAATGGAATATTTTTGTATTTGTTTTTAAATAGATAAGTCTTATTCATAGGGGACTAATTTTAGTAACTCCTATGTTTTTTATTGTTTCCCTTAAATCTTATAATTTTGTGGCTAGTTTTGTTAAATAAAATTATTTAAATTAATTTTGGAAGTCTTTTATTCTATGTTGTACTTATAAAAATGCATGTTAGTCAATGATACTACCTTGATTTCATTTTTTTTATAAAAAAACATGTTTACATAACCTTGTTAGAATTCTCCTTTGGTAATCATCTATGAATATAGCTATATTGTCTGGACCTATCTCACTATAAATAGAAAATGGATCAGTGGAACAATATGGCCTTAAGTGCACCCCATATTCCATATGTCATTGAATATAATTAGGGGTTTGAGGTAGTAAAATGGGGAGATTATACCCCCATATAAGAGTGAGAAATTATTATTAATAACCAACAATAATATCTGAGAGAAAAAAATAAATAAAACTGATGAGATAATCAGGAGATATCTGATTGAATAGAGTATAAAATCTTGAATGGACATGATCACATATAAAATAAATACACTGAGTCTCTATGGATACCTCATCCTAATCTCATTTCCCTTTGAACATTCCAACATGATCATGAAACATGGGTACTTATCCTATCAATTACCTACAACTATTTGTTTTCTATTATTGTACCCTAGTGTAATGGAAGATCCAGACGAGTTTCAGTACATAACTCAGTAGGTATTCACCATTGTGGTCCCATACATACTAGAAATATATTGAAATGTTCATGTGACATTATCAATTGAGAAATATCCATATCTAAAGTAAACAAATATATAATAAACTGTTATTGATGCTTAGTTTTGCAGCCTTGATCGAACATACCTTCTTCAGTCAATATCAATGTTCCTCTAAGCACATCATTATATTGTGCCATCCATATAAATATTAGATCATAGGAGTGACCATAGAATCCTAGATACTAAGGACCAAATATCCAATTACTCAACATGAATGGCTTAACAGCTAGATCCTAGGTGCCCTGGTAATCTACAAAAACTCCATGTATAATGAATGGAATGAATCTGATACCCATAATCCATAGGAATTCACTTAAACATAAATTTATCCTAAGTCATCATAATACCCAATTTAAACCCTAGAATCAAGGGTGTCCGTATAAAGTATAAATAATATCATCAGGCTCGAATGGCTAGATCCATGGGGTGTCCTACACATTTCACTATAATAATCATAATAATAATAACTCTCATGCCTAATTGGATGGATTCTATACATTCTAGGTATCCTATGGGGCATGTGGCATTCAGGGCATCCCATACAGACCCGCGGTCAAATCTCAACATACCGAGAATTATTCACATGTCTCAAATACTAGATCCTAGGATACACATTAGGATTCCATGGGAACATCATCATGTACAAGTCTAATTACAATCGTAAAATAAGAGGGTAAAAATTCAGATCCGAGGAAGCCCCTTTGGGCATCCCCACTATCACCATCATGTCATATTGAACTCATAATCCAGATCGTAGGATTATCCTATGGGAATCCATAAAAATAAAAATAAATAAAATATATCATAAATAAAGGAAAAACATCTATCTAAACGCATAAAACCATAATTATCATCTATATTCCCTCAATCTTATACGTTCGATATGGGTTCTAAGGTGACATCGGTTAACATTTCTATCCAATACCACACGCTCCCACTCATGGTCAATCTATACATGGAAGGCCTACTATGGTTCCCTAGGTTACGAATTGGGAGAGATACCGTACTAGGGTTCCATAGGTTATCAAAATCCATGATAATATTTATTAGTTTTCCCAAAAAACCCATCTCTAATAGGTTTTTGTTATATCCCCATATTCCTAACACGTCATAGGGTTCCTCACCCAACCAACTAGGAATTCTCTTCTGAAGTCTGGTCATGACCCGTCTTGGAGGTGTCCACGTGTCGGGGGTATCCTCTTAGTCCAGGCCTCATCCATCGGTTGAAAAAGGATAAAGATAGTGAAAAATATCCTCGATGGACTTAGAACATTAAAACTTTCATTATAGTAATTGAAAAAATGTTAAAAAAGTTAAATTAAATTACAATTTAGTTCAAATTAAACATGAAAATTAAATTAAATAATTCATTATGAATAACCATGCCCTCATCCTCATTGGAACGGGAACACATCATATGTATCATAATGAAAATAAATTTGTTACATTGGAAAATCACTAAATACTATCTAACTCATTTAAAAATATTCTTTTTCTAAACCATGGGTTGATAGATCTACTATGGAATTTCATTGTCTTGCCCCGAATCATCTTGATTCAACTGATTACTACCCACATAATCAGGCACCTAAGCCTTTTGAAAACATCACAAAATAAAATTATAATAGATAATAATTAAAAAATCTATTTATTAATAAATTGACTAATTTTTTTAAAACAAATATGGTTCCCTTTTCGAACTTTAACTATATACAATGCCCCTAGAGGTTCAAAACCACACTATTAGCACAATAATGAGAGAAAACCTATCACATGATGGATGGTTAGATTCAAAATAAATTTTAGATAAACCAATAATCTTATAAATTCATGATGGTGACATACCTCAATGAAACGAAATGAGGCAGCACACAGATGGAATATTGGTATAACATCTAACAAGGATGTATGAAAGCACCATGCGAATCGGATGATTCCACCACGATCTGATATAATTGGAATTTAATCCCACAATAAAGATGTAAAATTATCATTTAATGAAAAACAATGTATTAAGGATCATGCATAGGGTTATACTTAACAAAATGAGTCCATAGGATTGAAAAATGCTTCGATATAGCTAGAAACAAGGTCAGAGGATCCACTCTAAATCCAAAATCAATGAAAAAACAAGAGAATTATAGATAAAAAAATGAAGGTGTAATGGGTTGGTTTCCCTAAACTAAAACACATAAAATTATACTTCGGGTTCATTCCTAGTGTGAAACATGTTTTCAAACCATGATGTTTTGAGCTAGCACCCCAAAATAATCAGGCCCAATAATTCATGGCATGACAGCATGTGTCACACTGTGACCTCCTCCCTATATCTCCTACCAATTTTTAGCCCCTACCAATCATCTATAGATCACTTTTGAAAAACTTTTATAAACATTCAATGTCTTATTCCTCTCCTAAAACACCATTTAGAGGTGTTAACACTCTTATATTCCAAAGATGTTCACTATCTCATAAAAGGAACAAACCACAAATTGAAAATCACAAAAACCCTCTATATTTTCATAACCCATCTGATAATGGGGTATTATAGTCAATCCATTATAAAACGTATGATCCTTGAGTGGTATTAATGATTATTCAACCATAGTACCTAGCCTACTCAGGTTGCAAATTTAAATCTAAATAATCACACACCGTCCCAAAACTCCAAACATGCTCCTAAAGTGCATCTTCTAATTTGTGGAGATCAAACTGCCAAAACACAATCCAACACAAATAGCCATCTATGAAATAGTGATACTACACTCATCCAATCCTTAATACTTCTAGACTTCACCATTTCTTCATATAATTTTTCATCTATCATGTGGTGATCTCCATAATAAAATTCATCTTATAACAACCAATTAAAATGCTATGACACTACCACCATCAAATGTTCCCAGTAATAGAACACACCTATGTTCTAAAAATACATCATAAGTAATTTCACAATTTACCACAACTAGTAATACATGATAATGTTGTTCAAATGTTTCTTCACATTCTCGTTTCCAAATTCCAAGTCATAATAGGCATGCCATCATCATCCAATCCTAACATAAGGACATCATATTTTCATTGAACATATCTAATAAATCTTGTATCATACCCATCACATTCAAAATTAAGGACTCTATACATATTTTTTCTCATAATATCCATTCCAACAGAAAATTATCTGGTCAAACCTCCATTGGATGACCTACCTCAAAAAGTATTGGATACACCTTATGACATTATCTTAAAAGAAACACATGCATCAATAATATTATTTCAATAATAAAACCTCAGAAATAGGGTATTTCTCATGCCCCATACCATGGAACAATATTCCCATGATTCCCAATTATTTTCATCCCAAAATGAATCTTGAAAAACTTCTACCACATGATTCACGCCATAAACCACATATTGAAATTGGGTTTCACCCCCAAGACCAAGTAATGAAACTAGATCACCCCCTGAACCATGTCTTGAATATTGGATCCACTCCACTGAAACACATTATGAATCATAGATCACCACACAAGATACCATCATGTTAGACTAATATCACACTTATCCCGATGCCAATGTACTAACTCCAATACTCACCTAGTCTGAATCCCTAATTTGGTGTTCATTGAGTAAATAGACGGTATTGAATTTTATCACACACCAATACCTCGATTTCACATTATCCATATACAAATTTGTCTCACCTCACCCTAACCATTCAAATACAAAGTTTATTTTCCTTAGAATTGTATGATTCATCAATCCATAGGAGTATCATTACCAACAACTGATGAACCAAAACACTCATTATCCATGTCCCATGTCCAATCAATCATCAAACATAATGACTGGAATGAAGAAGTTTACTTACAATTGTGTATATATGAGAAATAGAAATTTAATTCTCATTCCAATCTCATGAGATTACTGTCACTTAGCATCATCAAAATCGATTAACAATAACGGTAACACCCTCAAACAACTCTATAACTCAACCTCATCATGTTTGATCATAAACCGACATGTTTCTCTAATTCTAAGAAACTCTTAACACATCCCACCTAAAACCATTGGCCCTTATCCCACACATGTACACCCACAAATTTATAAATTAGGATGAACATTTTTAAGCTAGGGAACTATCTCAGTATTAATCAATATAATGGGGGTACACACATGTACCACCCAATCATAAAACCTGACTTATGATCCAATGATTTATACATCACTAAAACTATGATCAAGAACCTGACCACTGGTCAATCTCCCCAATAATTCTAGTCTAATCAACCCAGGGGATCCCTTGGAACTTCTCTTAAAAGTGTGTAATGTTACTTATGACATTATTCATAACACTCTTAAAACTGACATGTGTCATTCTATGTCATGGTAATCTCACCTTACTCAGAATCACTCCTACAGTCAACATGTTCAGGAACTCAAACAGGCATACCCTTTTTATCCAATATCAATAACATGACACTCTAAGTGCCTAAAATCATAAATAGTGATAAATTAAGGTGAAATTTTCTTGAAACTCAATTATTCGATTTCAATAAACTCGATTAAACCTCTTGTGCATCGATTCCCACTCAAGAAATCTTCCCATGCCTTTGGGCCTCTAAGGTATTAAAAATCCCGGGTTCACCCCTCTTATGGAATTCCCTAACATGTAACACTATGAATTTCCTCACTAAATACTGAGACATATATCAAGTTCACTAGGGTGTCTTAGATAGGCCAAATGTTTGATCTATCACAAAACCCAAACTATGATTTATAATCTACACTCTCATATCAAATATACTATATCATGTAACATGCTAAAAACCCACTCCAATGACTCATATAAACATATATTGTGAATCACATACCATTTAATTATCCTAGGTATTTAATTCTCATTGAGAATTCATATAATAGATTGTTCCCTCATGGAACATGATCTCATCATTCAATGTCTATACATAACTATTTCTTCATAGAAAATCTATGTCAGTGAACCACAATCTGATGGATTAGTTATATTTAATTTCATTATAGTATATATGGTATAAATCAATATAGTTTTTTAATAACACTTCATGTAAGTGAGAATGAATACTAACGATCTAGTAGGGGGTTCACTCTAGGAATTATGTGCCTTTACCAAACCACGAGGTCATGTTGTGTCCCAAACACCAAGGGAATATCTCTTCATTATCACATGAATCTCACCATAAATCCACATGAACATCCATCAATCATATATATATATATAGGATTGATCAGTTCAGTACAATGATACCAGGTACATACATGAGAAACATTTTCTAAGAAGTTGTAAACTCTTTAAACAATTAAACCTCTTACAAGCGAGGAAAATCACACAAGGCCCCAAAATGTCATGTGAATCCAACATACTGAGAATATTGAATGCATACTCAACATTAATCTATATTCCATGATCCAAAAAATTTACTCCCAAATCATAAATCTCATTTCTCATTTACATAACCTGAGTTGATAATAATTTCATTCATAATATCAAATACCAATAATAGATATCCCAATCCCCTAGTAACCTTGTAATCCAACCAAAACAAGTATCCATGAATCACCATCCTAGTATCCATCACAGAATTTAACAAATTCTTATCTCTATTGGTTATCATATCCAAAATAATAAGACAATATTAAACGAAAATGTTATTATACCACTTTGAGACATCCCGACCTAGATCACTATAAAAATTAAATGGACTGATGGAACCCCGGGACCGTAGGCTCTCCTCCCTGTACGTTCAAGGTTTCTAACAAACATTGGTGATATATGTCAGTACCAGGGGTAGACTATACTCCCATACAAGATTGAAAAATCATAAATAAATAAATAACCGAGATTCCAATTAGATAGAAAATAATAATAATTAAATTTAATGAGAGAACATATTATATGAGATGGAATGGAGCACACAAACTCAAATGTTCATGGTCCCATAGAAAATAAAGATTACAAGGATCTATAAATACAACATAATAATCTTCTAAAAATCTAATATATATTTCTAGGTTATGAAATATCAATCCTTATCCCAACCGACACAAGTAACCGTTGAGAGTTTTCTCTGGTACCCTGGTGTAATGGTTACCAAAGCACGGTGTTAGTATATAACTCAGTAGGGCACCAAGGATGGAGTGCCATACATATCGGCAATGTAGTGATATTTTCTTGTGAGATAAAAAATCTATGAACTATAAATAAATTCGTAAAATAAACCACTGATGATCCACTAGTTTATCAAAAGATGGTGCCAAAATACATGGGTGGTCCTCTCAACGTATATTCCAACTAGGGTTTACCCTCTTCTGATTAGTTGTGATGAATCTTATAAATTTTTTGGCTTACACAACCATTTTCTTCTCCACCTTTTGACTACCAGGAATCGTTTTCACCCTTGTGCCTGAGTATTCTTTGTATGGGGTTCAGATTTATGCTCACTGGTCTAGTTGGGTCTGTATGGGGGTTTGTGATTTTATTGTTTGGCCTGAATTCACCAATATCCTCTATGAAATTTGATGTTTTGTTGGAGAATACTTTTTTGGCGTTCACTTTTATGGAAGATTTCCATTGGTTCATGATTTTTCTACTTTTATATCCTTTGGGTTTGGTTGCAGGCTCTGGTTTGGTTAGGGAGGCTTGTTGTGGTGCTTGAGGTTTAGTTTTTTGGTTGTAGGTTCTATTTTTGTTTGGGGGGGGATTATTTAAGTTATTTCAGCTTGGTTTTGTCTGAGTCAATTGTAGAGGGGTCTTCATCGACAACGTGGGATTGTACGTGTACATGTATGGTGGATGCAAGAATTATCGATTCCGGTGGTGTTTCTCTCCTTGCCAGTTCGATTTCTGATTCCATGTTTATTTGATCATTGGTGCATTTTTTTGACCATATGGCACTTCTTATTCTTGGTTTCCTCAAACATTTCTTCATAATCCATCATGAATGTCAACATATTGGATTGGTGCAATTGATTATATGATGTTTTGGATATTGTTTGTGGTTTCAGTGATGTTGGATTTGTTGGGGAACTCTTTTGGATTGGTGGTGTTTTTTTATGGATCATCAATATCATGGTTCCTCATTTAGGTGATTTTTTTTATAACGCCCCTTCCATCGATAATTCTTCTCTAATGTTTCTCATTATTATTATCCTTGATTGTTGGGGCTGTTCTTATTTGTATCAGTTCTCAAAATTCAATAAGTGATTCAACTTTGGTGCATTTTTTGGGGATGGTCAGGCCCATGCCTACAATGGTTGATCCCCAAGGGCATGTTTCCTTAGGTCTTTTCTTGTACATTTCTCACTTATCCAAAATGTGATTTTATTTAAAAAATACATAAAAATGGTTGGTGATGATCCTCATGTTTGGGACCTCAATTGACCATAATTTCATGGGATAGTGTTGGGGTGTCTGAGAAAGACACGATTTATTTCCATTCATATAAATAAATGATCCTTGGAGTAATTGAGTCATCCCCAATACTCATTCTTAAATGACTAATAACTCATCAAGAATGGATCAAATACTATATCTTGATCATCTTTATCAAACAACGACCTGACACATCTGTATTATTTTATTTAATTTTTGTACTACTTATATTGTATGGATTTACCAAGTGTTTTTCAAAAATATTTCAGGGATTTTAGTGGATAGAAAAGGAAAAAAATTGGTGTATGATTAGGATAAATTGTTCTCCATCCTTGTAAAAACTGTGTGGCCCAGAATGTGGTATTATCCATGATACATATCCAGGATCAATGATATGCGACCATCCCAGGATAACTATGAATCCATGAAAGTGCCACTATCTAGGGATCATGGAGTGTTTCATGGGAATAATCCCATCTAGGAAAGCCATGCATCCCAATTTTAATCGTAATCGAGATGTCACACAGTTGGTGTATTCTCTCGAAGACCGTGTGGCCAAACTGTGCCATCTTCCAGGTCTGAAAAATAGTTTTAAATTTATTTATATTAATTCTATTATTATTATTATTATTATTATTATTATTATTATTATGATGCCTTCTTAAACCCCAAAAGGGAACTCCTCCCTTCTCTCATACTCGACTAACCCCTAGGGGATCTCTTTATGTCTTCTACCCTCTCTTTTCTTAGCCCCCATTTTCAGTTGGTTCTTCTCCTAAATAATGGTGTGATCAGCCCATGTAAGGTTTTATCCTCCCCCAATACCTTTTCATTATAATTTCTTTGCACCATTTCTCTTCCCCGTTGTGGTGTGTGTGACCCATCTGAACCCTAAACATTTTTGTGTGTTTCTCTTGTTTTTTCTTGATGTATATGTTACATAGGTCAAATTGCGATTGATTTTATCCATATCCATTGAATAATGTGGATTCACCTTTGGTTTCAGGTATTTTTTTTCTATTATTTTATTTATTTAGTCCAAATTTAATTATGGAATTTTCAATTTTTGAGTTTTTGGTATTTTTATAGTGAGTTTTGAAATACTGTCCATGAAGGAAACTCACAACCATATGAATGGGTAAGGAGTATATATATGACCCCACTTTGTACATATTCCCTCATGGTTTGGGGAATATCCACATTACAGATAAGGGTATTTATATAAATATTTACAGGTTTATATATGTGTATGTGTAAATGGAGGTTATATTTTTATTTTGTGGACCTCTTTGATGTGATTTTGGTTGGAAATTGTCAAAGGGATCATGTTTTAATGTAGGTTACATTTGACAATACCTTTAATTTTAAATCCTTAATTGCGGGATTAATTTTAAAATGTGTCTTCATTTTTAAATGACTGTTATATTACATGAAATGTTACATTTGATTCCTAGAAATGAATTTTCACTCAAATTGCATACATTTACAATGCTTGAAATAGAGGATTTCTTGGTTCATACATGTTCTACAACAATGTTTAATGGGTATAGACATTAAAATGTTCAATTGGATTGCTAAACAGATTTTAATTTGTAGTGGATAATGTCATGGATGTTTATTGTGTATTTAATGATGGTGAAATGGATTTTCCCCTATGGTGTTATTTAAAGTTAATTCTTTGACATATAAAAGTTGGATTTGAATGGCAGAGAGTTTTTTGTGGTTGAAAAAGGTGAAAAATCCATTATTTGTAAAATTGTATCCCTTGGGAACCCTATGTACCTAGGTGGGTTGTTATGGACCTGAACTCTAGTTGAGTGTTATGGACATGAACTCTAGTTGAGTAGGCATGGAATTAACTAGGGATCCCTAGAAGGATTATGCTACCAAAATAACAAAATTATATGATGATTTTTTAGGACCAATAGAAATTTTGATTCTACCTCTCTCTTATATCATGATTGAGAATGGATTATATGGTTCAATCACCATGGTATGAGGATCCTAGGAAGTATTTGACCTACATACTTAGGGATTTCACAATGTGATTTCTTACTCATACTCTTGTTTTTTATAGTAATATTTTAAATTTATATACTATCATGTTTCCTATATATTTTTATGGTTTGGTTATAAAATTTATTCGTCATTTTGATTCTATTAAAAGAAAACTATATAGAATAGGTTATATTTATAAGGATATCACATAAATAATTCAATGTTTTTTAAATAGTTTTGAAAATATAGTGGAGATTAGTTTTACATAAAATGGAAATCTCTTGCTAGGTTTTCATAAATGTGTAGAAAAATATATATTTATGTGTCTTATTTTCAAACTAAAAGAAGTCACTTCTCTTTTTAAAATTAGGTCAGAGGAAATATTTCATTAATTCATGTTTTTTGACTTTTAATACTAATGTCTATATCTCTATCTTTCATTTTATCTTCTGGTGCTACTTCTAGATTAGTCTCAGATTCCCACATAATGATGTTGGTTTTGTGGATATTGGTGTCATGTGAGGTTATGTAGAGGAATTTTTAGAGTTTACTTTTATCGGTCTAATTTTCATATTATTTTCAACTATCGGTATCATTTTTTCATTGTATTTTATTTATTAATTAGTTTTGGGATAAATCATTACCAATTTAGTTTTTCATAATACCTCTCACTGGTTTCCATCCTAGGAGGATCTTGAAAGCCTCTCAGAACTAGTCAAAGGCTGGATGGAGTGACTGGTTCAGGGTTACACTTGGTTGGTTCATGAAAAAATGGTATCAATTGATTTATTCCTTGTTATTTGGGGATTCCTCATAATTCAGTGTTATGATTTTCAAAATTCAAGTGTTCAGACAAGGGTAGCTACTTTATCCCCACCTATCCAAGAGTAATATTGAATTTCTAGGGTGGTCTCTGATTGTTATGCCTCAAAATATGATCTTGGATCTAGGATTTTTTTCATCATTTTGGTCATTGATGAAGTTTTTTATTTCTATTTGATAATTGTTCTATTATATTGAGAAATTATAAGACATAGAGTGGCTATGTTAAATGAATTAAAATGGGTAAATGGTTCTTTTGAATCGTCTGGAAAACCATGTGTAGACCATGAAACTTCCTATAATGACCTCCAATCTTCTCAACTAGATAGTTCATGGACAAAAAAATCATGTTGTCAAGCCATGTTTAGCAGTGGTTCATTTGAGTTTATGAGATATTGATTCATTGAGTAATTTTATTTATCTAGTATATTATTTTTATTCACATTGGATGAATTTAGGGTGTTTCCATTGTATTTTAAAATGGTGATTGATTTATTAAAATTTTATTTACATAATGAAAACCTTGTATTCATTGAAGTTGAAATGGTTGTTTTTTAAAAGGAATATGTTTTAGGAAATTTTTATAAGATATTTTAAAATGTTTTATAAAAAGTGAATTCGTAATAGATTTGGAAAATGTTTTGGGATTATCGATATATTTTGAGAAATGTGAAATAAAAGTTCCTTGGGAAAATTTAAATTTGTTAATTTAATGATTATATATGGATTTTAATTTTTTTTACAGTTTTGAAATTTTATTTTGATGATTTTTTAATGGAAATTTCTTATTTCGACCCTTGGTATTTCTGTGAATTGTAACATATATATATGGATGTATGCATGTGGTAAATGGATAGTTATTTTATGTTGTTTTATTAAATTATCTAGAATAAATATGTATATATGTGATGATTCATGTGATACTGATGGTGGGTACTTAACTTTTTTTGGTTTTTTGGTTGTTTTGAAAATAGTTTTAAAAAAGTGGGATTTCAAGGCATTTAATATTGATTGGATAGTTATTTAGTTTTTTCATTTCATGTTTGGAGTTTTCCTATTTTCTATTGTGGATTTAATGTGATGGAGGAGTGATTGAAGTGATGTTGAGAGTTTCTTTGTGTTTCTATTTGGTTTGGTTCCATGATTCTCATTGTAGTATTACACCAAAAAATAGTATTATTAAAAAAATAGTGGTTGGTTGGTCTCAGAGGAACCTTCCTTGGTTTTCTAAGTGAAGGGTAATTTTGGGGATTAGTGTTGGACGTGGTTTGTGTTATGGTCTTGTCAAAAACAATTTAGAGTCTTTGTGGAAATTACTAATAGGTAATTCTCTTATAATTCCAACTCATTACTCTACCCAACCATTAAATTTAGTTGTGGATCTGGTACCCTTCCCAAAATTGGACCACACACAATTCTTCTCATGTGGTCATCCACCCTTGTTTGTAAGAAATAGGATAATAGCTCATTTTTATATGACTTATAAGAATATTTTCCAATGAGAACGTTCTCTTCTGTAACTTGAATAGTTTTTATAAATGTAACTATCGAAAGAGAAACATTCAGTTGGGGTTATTCATCTCCGGGTTCTGAGAAAAAAATGTTTCACGAAATAAGGGCTCCAGCAATAGGTCATGAATTGAAACATTTTATATAGTTAAAGATTTTCCATGTTTGGGAGATGTGAATAAAAAATAATTCATCCCATTTCAAAGTGGAAACTATTTAAATTTCTCCATTCATTGGATTTTATTTTTGAAACATTATATTGGGAGTTCTTGGGGGCCCTATTTTGTTGGGATTTATATGGTACTACCTTAGGGATGTAAACTCTTGAATAGTTAGCCTTCTTTTGGAAAGTTTTTCTATTCAGGTGGAACTTGTTTTTTGATACCCTATCTTAGGGAATTAAAAATCATGATATGGTTTAATTTTTGGTTTGTGTTTCCTTGGTTGGGTCCTTATTGTGTGGATGGTAGTCTGTTAAGTGTTCTTCTTATTTAAATCACCTGACCAGTCAGTTCCATAATGGTGGGTAGACCCAAAATGGGTTTCATTGATGTGTTCTCTTAAAGAGGTCTGGTGTGACATGGGAAGTTAATAGGTCACATCAAAGTTATGTTTTTGGGATTTTTGAGTTGTTTCAGCTTGGGAAAATTTATGTTTGACCAGAATTTTTTTTTGGGAATACCACAATGGGAGAACTATTTTGGTGAACCTATTATTCCAGTTCATGTGTTTCCACATTGAGAATTGTGATTTTTTCACTAATGTGTTTATTTTTTTCTTACCCACCCAACCCCCGTTATGGTAGTTGGTTGTCCTGGATGGTGTTTCATGTCATGGATTATCATGGACATCCGAAAATGACCATGATGAGATCCTTTCATTATTTCTATGTTATGGGTCGAGGGATACTATTTTTATTATTGTTTAGAATATAAAATTTCTCTTCTTGTTCCTATAATTAATTGATTTAATAGCATTTTCCTCATAATATGCTTCTTGGGCTGTCAAGATGGTTCTTTGAGGATGGTATTACCAGCATCATGGGGTCTCATACTTTCATATTTTGGGTGAAATGTGAGTTTTCAGTTATATTTATTCCATTTTGTGAAGTTTCTATTTTGGTGTTGAATTTTTTTCCTTGGTGAGTCATGTCTTATGGGACATTATGTGGGAATAAATTGTTAGTCATGGGTATAATTGTTACAATCTGACCCAAAAATTAGTTGTTAATTTATTTATTTTTGTCCATACATTTATTATATATCTTTCCTTTTTTTTTGGAAAATTTATAGTTTTGGGTGGATAGAATAAGGTGAATGGATGGTGCACGGTTAGGAGAAACCATGCACTGGCCTATTGAAAATATTTTATTCCTAGAATTTGAACTATCATGGGTGCACGGGCAGGTGCATGGGTGTGTGACCCTACCAGGATTTCCATGCATCCTAGATAGTGGAATATTTAATGGGACGTAGCTGTGCACATGTGTGTGTGCCCCAGTAGGTAAACAGTGTGGCCCAATTTCCCTCTTAGATAGTGCTATAGAACGGTTTGTACCTGGTCTAGAATACCATGCATCCATACTGTGCTTCCAATGAGGTCTTAAAAATTAAAAAAATTACATTATTTTTTTTATTATTATTTTGTATCCAAAAAACTCAATATGGGTCTCCTCCCTCCCCTGTGCTCGACCAGCCCCCAGAAGGCCTCCCTTCATGCTTGTTACCCTCCTCTTCACATGGCCTCCATTCTCAGTAGATTCTTCTCCCAAATCATTGGGTGACCATCTCATGTTTGGTTTTCTCCTACTATACATCCATTTCATTCAATTTTAATTTCACCATTTCTGTTCCCCCTTATAGAGTGCTAGACCCATCAAAACCCTATCCCATTTTTTGGATGTTTCACATGTTTTTTCATAATGTAAAGGGTTATTGGGTTCCATTGAGGATGATTCTCACCACGATCATTGACGACATCAGGTTATACTTTGGTTTTGGGTAGTTTTTCTTCTTTTTTCATTCGCTGGAATAATTTGACTCAGTTTTTTTTGTAATTTTTTAGTTTCTTGTATTTTTATAGAGTGTTTTGGACCATTTTTTGTGAAGGAAATATACAACTATATACAATGGTAAGGAATATATAAATAATTAACTTCTTTATACATATTTTTTCTGAGTGATGGAAATATATACATTTCAGGTAGGGTTATATACGTGTGTGTGTGTGTGCACGCACGCAAATGTATTTATAGGTTCGTATGTTTGTATGTGTAAAATGAGGAACTTATTTTTTCTGTAGAACTCTTTGATGAGGTTTTGGGTGGCCATCATTAGAGGTATCTTGTTTTGAGATAGGTTCCCTATGAATAGAAAAATAATTTTTATTTCATTATTTCCTGATTTTTTTTAAAAAAATTATTTTTATAATAGATTTATATTCTATTCAAAGGGAATTTTTATTTTTGTAATTTATTTTCACTCACTTTCAATAATTTACCAAAGATTACAACAGTGGTTTTCATTTTTTAAGCATGTCATCCAAATTTGTTTGAAGTGTATGTTTTTATAAATGTCTCGTTGGTTTTCTAAATATATTTAAATATATAGTGGGAAAATTTCAAGAATGTTTTGGTGTGTTTGTGTGTGTGATAACGTTATAATATATTTCCCCTAGGGATTTATTAAATGTTAGAAATGTAAAAGTTTTTTTAAATGATTGTGATTTTGTGTGTGTTTTTTAAAGAGAAAAAATCCAGGGTCTGGAAAAGTAGATCACTTGGGAAACCAAAGCATCTAGGAAGGTTTCTATAGACTAGTATGATGATTGATTGAATAAGTCATTGTCTAAACATCACCAGCATTATTTTTCTTCAACACTAACAAAAATATATGATGATGTTTTGGTGAGTTCTAAATAATTATCTTACACCTCTCTAGAGGCTCATGGATGATAAATTATTATATGGTTTAATAAATAAGGTATCAGAATCCCATGACCTAGTTGAACTATATGCTTAGTGATTTAACTAGGTGATATCTCTATCTTGATCTTAATTTCTTAGTACTATTTAAAATTTATGTACTGTCTCATTTCCTCTATTTTTATCTAGTTTATTTATGAAATATAATATTAATTTTTTTCCATACTGAGACACAAGTGCACCATAGGTTTTATATTATAAGTAATATAATGAAATTTTTTTCATGTTTTGGAAATAGTTTTGAAAATAAGATGAATTTTTTTACTTAATATGGATGTTTATACATGGTTTTCTGAAAAAGGATAGAAAAACAAATTATTTCACATATTATTTTCAAACTATCATGAATTGGTTTTCTATTTAACGGTATGGAATATGGAATAGTTCATTTGGGAATGTCTACTAAGTTTTAATACTCAAGCCTATATCTATCACCTTGTTTTTACCTTATCATGATACTTCTATATGGGTCTCAGTTGAAATGGAGTGACAATGGTTTTTTGGATTATGGGGACCCACAAGGTCATAAGATGGATTGTCTAGTGCTTAATTTTATTTGTCTAATTGTTAGTTTCATTTCCTCTACTTATATTAGTTTCTTTTTATTCTATTTTTATTGTCTATTTTCTAGGGATAAATTGTTCCCAATTTAGTTATCCTTGATTCTCATCATTAATTTTCAAACTAGGAAGATTGGGAATTCATTCTGGGTCTTGTTGTGGACTGACTCAAATTATCGGTTCAAGGTTCACCTATGGTAGTTAGTGAAAATATTAGGTATCTCTGAAAACAGCAAGTATATTTAATGGATTGAATCTAATTCTTAGAAACCATTGTAAATCAATGAAGCATAAATATCCTTCATGTATCCATGTAAATACATCATATCCTAGGAATCTTGGGCATCCATATTAGGTACAAATAATTTCCATTGGCTCAACTGGTCTTGTCCTGTTTGTGACCTAGGAATATCATAATAATAATCATCATAATAATAACACTCAAGCATGAATGTTTGGATCCTATAAATTCTATGGATCCTTGGGACATATGGCTTCAAATGAATTCTATATTTACAAGAGATCAAATATCAATATCCAAGTCATTCTTCATGTTGATCCAAAAATAGATCTCGATATATATACCAAGCATCAATGAATATTTCATCATGCATAACTTTTATCACAACAATATCAAATGAGGATCAAAATATGGATGTCAAAAAGCACCTCTAGGTATCCCAACCTCACTATGATGTCATATTAGGCAGACAATCCATATTAAAGAAAGATCCTACTGGAATCCTCAAACATAAAAATAAATAAAATAATATATAAATCAAACACAAGGGTTGAAATAATTCTTAAACCAATCTCCACCATCCACCTCTCCCCCTCAATTTTACAAGTATGGTATAGGTTCTAAGGTGACACATATTACCATATCAACCCAAAACCACAAACACACTCTTAGGGTTGGTCTATTATTGGGAAACCTACGTACGTCTACTAGATAACTACTTAGTAGAGGCAGCCTATTAGGAATCCTTATGTTAAAAAATTAACTCTAGTATAATCCATCTTAGGCAGGATACCACACACCGCATTAAATTTATATACATAACATTTCCTCATTGGCCTCAAATGGTAATACCTTATAATATCAACCTATTGATATGTACCGTGTCCCATCTCAAAGTCTAGAATCATCTATATTAGCGTTCTCACCCAACCTATCTCAAATCATCCTGAGGGTTTTTCACCTAGGTGTTACAGATGTGAATTATCTTCATCTATATTACAGGGGTCGTCCCTCTTAAGTATCATCACACTCCCTCATGGAGGTGTCCATGTCATAGTGTATCCTCTTAGTCTATTCCACAACCATCAACGGTCGAGGCTTCACGCTATTGAATAAAGTCCTCAGTGGCCTTGGAACATCACCCATTTGATCTCAAGCATTTTATATATGTTAATCTATTTAAATTAACATACACTATAATTTGAATTAAATATGATTAAAAATAAATATTTACTTTCAAATAAATAATAATTTAAACATGGTGGATATAAACTTCATCACATGATTCGTGAATAAAATGTTATACTAACATAGGTTACTCACTAAGGAACACTTACCTCATTTGGATCTTTTCATTTTATATTCCACAAGATGGAAACTATTCCAATTCATGTCCATGTATTTCCTTGACTCATCATAGTTGAAATAATCATCACCCACATTTTTTGGAGCATATTTCGTACTAATGTACCACAAAATTAAATTATAATAGTGTATAACTAAAAAACATTTATTCAAAGATGTAATATTTTTAAAAATCTCACTGGGTGCACTCATCACCCTGAAATCACATTTAACGACACCCTAAGGTTTTGTATCACACCCTTGACACTATATCTAGAAAACCCCCTATCATGTGAATCCTAGTTATTTTACAAATTAAATTATTTTAACTCAAAAATATTATAAAAAATATATGATGACACACCTCATCAAAATGAAAATTAGTGTCATGTAGAAGACATATTCAGAAAACATCTTCCTAGGTTTTACAAAAGCCTCATCTGAATCGGTCATTTCCAATAGACACTAGTGAAAACAGAACCAAAAGATTAAATAAAATTCTTAAATATTAATAAAATGAAATTAAATTTTTTTCGACAGTACGAAGGGTTTTCCTTATCATAAGGATTCTGTGAGATCAAATGACACTTTGATTCAGCAAAAAAGGGTGTTAGAGGATCCCCCACAACCCAAGAAACATAAAATATGTAATATGATGAAGGAATTCAAGAAAAAATGGGGTTCTAGGATGATTACCCTATTTAAAAATACCCAAAATACTACATTGGGGACATTAATATCATGAAACATGAATTTACCCCATTAATTTTATAGCCATAAACACTTAATAATCGAGCCTAATAGGTCACAATGTGACAACATGTGTCATGTATTTTATTCTTCCCTACACCTCATGACAGTTGTAGGTCTCTCTCAAATCTCTTAAGACAATTATAGAATAACTCTAATACCATTTATGACTCAATACTCACCTAAAAACATCCTTTATAATTTTGTAAACCCTCAGATTCCCATCACATGATCCGTGTCACAAAAGATACTTCTCACTAATTGAAAAATATTAAAAAAACCTCCATAATTTCATAACTCACTAAGGAACATGGTATTATATCATTTGTTTTCAAGATTCTATTTTTTAAAATTCATTTGTAAAAATGTAAATATAATTATTGGTATGTGGAATCTATTTATTAACATGAATTTTTATGATTTTTTCTATTCGGAGGGAAAATGATTTTTGAACATCCCTATGACCCCATATTCATGTATTTTCATTCCTACATTAACAATGTTATTTTGAATAAAATATATTCTTAAATATTTTTCCCCATGAGGATTCAACATTGGGGACCATGTTTGGTTTATGTATGGGGGTGATGGTTCATTCAATTTGATGAACTATAATTCAATGTTGTACATATCAAAAACCACTAAAAATATTAAAGTTTAGAAAGAGTAAAATTTATGTGTATTTAAGCTTCAATTTTAATTAAATTTTATCCTTCCAGGTGTATAATTACATTCTAGAGAATATAAATTACATTGATCTTAGAATTGTGAATGGGAATCAATATTAAGTGATGGTTTCCACTATTTTAAGAATCAATTGTTTATGAAGTAGGAAAGGGAGTTTGATAGGAATGATCATTGTTGAATTTTAATCAGAACATGAGAAAACTGAAATTTTAACATTAAACAAGAAAAATGGGACATTTTAAAACAAATATCATCATTGATACAAATCAAAATATATTCATAAATGTTACTTTAAATTTTATTTAAATAGAAATTTGGGATCCCATAAAAAATATATAAGACATTAAATAGTGGTTATTTGAGTAAATAAATCAAATTATAAATTTAATAAGTGATATGCACATATATCATTAGGAAAATATAAAATAAATTGAATAAATGTAAAAAAATAATTCATTCATGTGAGGGAAATATATAACCCAAATGAAGGATGGAGAAATTAACCATTAATAAAATCATTTTAGTTTTAACAATGAAGTGGAAAATGGATGATTGTTTTGAGGAACCAATGAGAGATTGATATGTGAATGTGATTCATGTTAATGTTTTAATCCCACATAAATCTAATCTATATAAACTCCTTGATCTAGACCATAAATTTGTATTGAATTATGGTGGTGATTTATATTCATATAGGAGGGATTACATTTAAAATGAGGGATGATTCTTCTCTTCGTTTAATTCTAATGTGTGTATCTGAATCTAGGATGGAAATGATGTGAAAATTCATTGAAAATCATAAATCATCTCAAAATCATTTGGTTTTTGTAATTAAATTTTTTATCAGGAAACCTTAAATGATGATTTGTGATGAAAAATAATGTTCACAACATAAAATCATAGATTTCTCGATGGTGATAAAAATTATAAGCATGAGGTAATATTATATAGACTTTTTATTTCATTTTTCATGTATATACAATGTATTAATTGAGTGTTTAATTAATAAAATGTTATTTATGTGTAGAATTATTGAATAATGTTTCATTATATGTTATAGTTTTTATTCATAGATATTCTTGATAATGATAATCTTTTTCTTGTGTTTGATTTCTCTTTGTAATAAACTTTCTATCTCTTTTAAGAACTAATTTTCATTGGTTTTGACTAAAAATTATTTGAAAATATAATCTTTTAGGGATTTATATTTAATTAGTTAATTAATCCATGTTTTTATTTTAATAAATATTTATTAGTTTATTTCCGTATAATTTATTTTTTTAATTTTGTGGCTAGAATTGATATTTTCACTAATTTAGAATTCTATTTTCTTTATTGGTTTGTAAATGTTACATTAAAAGGAATCTTAAGGGTGATTTCATTTTTAAAGGATCAGTTCTATTGATCATGTCGACCTACCCTATGGCAAACAATGTACTATTAGGAAAATATTCCCTTTTAGAAATATTAACCATGAGACTTTAGTGATGGTAAAGTTTCCAACATAATGTGCCACAGTTACCACATGATTTATTGTGTCATAGAACACCAAATAAACAATCTAAATAGATTTGAGGTTGCCCCAGACCAATAAAAAAATCTAGTTTCATCCATGAGATCCTCAGTCTGGTCACCCTAAAATGAAATTGAATAATGAAAAATCATGACTTGTAAGCTCAAAATCAACAAAGATGAAGTTTAATAAAACATAAAAACGATAATATTTGAATAACTAGTGGCCTTTCATGAATAATTATTGAGCCTAGAAACGTGAAATTATTAGGAGAAGAAAGGAATACTTGACCCAACTAAGGAACTCAGTTATCTAACATCAAAATAAAACTCAAACCATGTTAAATAAGATTCAACCTAGAAACTAGTTATTAAATGGAGAATAATGAATTAGGTGGAGACTCATTGAATCCCAGAGATATTTGACCATAATGAGTTCTTGCTTTGTCAATCCTCAAACTGAAGCACCTTCACCGGACTAGAATTAAGGTATCTCATGTAATCATGATCAATTATTGTCAATGGATAAAGATAGACAATATCTAAGGTAGAAGCTCAACCATGTTGGATATATTAATTCTGTATATAGGTATATTCATTGAATATGATGGGAAAGCATAGTTTTTTTATTATATGGCTATGTAATTATAGTTCAATGGGAGTAAGGGGATTAAATAATCCCCCCTAATGGATTACAAAATAGTTGAGGTTTTGTAATGATGTTGTGTTGCCTATTATGAGCTGATGGACAAATAAAGATGATAAATAAGAAAAATGGTTTCATGAATGAAATAATTTAGCTGATGATGGTTATTTTGTTGGAATATATTAGTGGCAATGACTTTAAACTACCAAGTAGTGATTTATAGAAGTAAGAGTTAAGTCATGTATGGTTTGTTTATGATGAAAAAAATTAACTAGAAATACCATTGTTATGAATAAATTGAATCTGTGAATGAAAATTCTTAACCTAGCTTAACGAAAAATAGATTTGGAGTATCAATCTAGTAATCATTCATGTTTCCTAAAAAATAGAAAAGACGGTCGAATTTGATTCTACTAAGGACATTTTCAATCATGGGTTATTTCCATTTATTCTGAGATTGAAGTAAATATAAATCGAGTTTTGTGAAATACCTATGTAAGGGTTAGATGGATTATAATAAAGGGTAATAATTCCCCCACATCCTAGTATATCTAATCATTTTATAGTGTTCTGGAAAGTAATTCCCAACACAACCCATGTTACCATAAGGGTACAATTAAGAAGTGTCACTTTCAAAAAGGTTAAAGTAAGTGTTGCATATAGGTATTTGATCATGTTAATATCTATAAGAAGGTCATGTTTTACATGGATATTTGGAAGTGTAACTTGGATACCAATTAAAAATATATAGATCCCTAAACTCTAAATTTACCAATAAAATAATGGGGATATCAAGCCAAAAACATATATAGATTTTTGTGAAGATTAGAAGGAGTTTATATTATGGAAGCATATGAATGTAGGTTTTTTAAATTTTATTGGATAAGATTTTTGAAATTCATGTGAGGAAGAATGTATCCAATGAAGGTCATCCAAATAGAGGTTTTTGATGGAATGACCAAGGATTATTTCGGTGTATTTTTTATGAGGATATAGTTGGAATTAAATTTAATTGGAGGACCTATTCATTTTTAGAAAGGAATTCGGAGGACATTATGTGGGATTATCTTAGATGGATATAATACTCTAGAAGAGGCATGTGGATGAGAGTGGAGTTGTGCCCGTGGATAGTTAAATCACAATGTATTAATTTAGAGGGTTTTAAGCTATATAAAGGAGGATATGTCATCAAATAAACATACACTTATCTTTCACTTCATTTTATTTATTGTGGTATCAAAAAAAATTATTGAATATATTTTTTGTTTCATATATAATGAGTAACTAAGTTGCTTATGAGGATTGGATAAGATTAATTGATTATCATTTTCCATAATTTTTATTCAGTTTTCTTCAAATATATCTATTGAATTTTTACCCATTTATATCATCTTCACTTATTCATGGGAATCTTTTCACTCTTCTCTAAGAGGGTAAATGTGGAGTCGCTTCACCATTAATAAGTATATTTATCATGTGTTTTGTTAGGAATATTAGTTTTTATGAAATAATTCAAGTTATTTTATTTCATCTAATGAAAATTATGTATTACAATCATCTACACATAAATTTTGTTCCTTTATGCCTAATTAAATGTAATATCAGACCCCATTTTTATCAATTTTTTCTAGACCAATTACTCAACTCAATCATCTATTTAGTATCCCTTTATTTTTATGTTTCCATTGTTGTTTACATAATTAAACCATTATTCTATCATTAAATTCTGTGTTTTTTTTATTTTTTTTCTTTTTTTGGTTACACACTTAATCCTTCTCAGTTGATCTGCCATACTACCATAGTTCCCGTAGTAGTAGGTTTTATATATAATTAATTTTACTTGATAAATTCAATGATAAATCAAATAAATTACCAAATTATTCTTAAATGTCCATAAATTTTCCCACAACTAATATTCATATGAGAAACCCTATTTAGACATAACATAAATAATATGAATGGAAGCATAAGGAAAGGTTGAGTTCAGATGCCCAGTAAGGGTAACAATTAGATTTATCAACTAATGATCATATTTTTGAATAAGGTAATCATTTAGTTATGAGAAAATATTCAATATGAAAAGACAAAACAAAAGATAATCAAACCCAATAAATCATGGATCATAAAACAAAAATTACATCATAATGATTTTTTTCATAAAAAAATGAGTCATGTGACAAAAATCTCGATCCATAAGAGTGTAAAATAAGTATTAAGATATACAATAAGTTTTAGGTATAAAAATAAGCATAGTAATCATAACATAAGTCATGGATAAATAAAAATACATTAATTTAATAACGGTCTGGGATAACCTCCTTCTTAAACTATAGTATGTGGGGGTTAACCACCAATGTACTCTTTGGGCTTGGGATAACTGCTCGTGTACCATTGGGCCTGGGAGATTGGTTTGATTACACTTTTAAGCTCAGGAGAAAAAAAGATTACACAATTATTTGGAGGTATATAATGGACCCACTTAAAATATGATGATAAACCAAACATATGTATGTCACAAGAATATAAGAGCCTTCATCCTTCCTTCATACCAAAGTTAACCCATAGAAAGAAATCATGATTCATGATAGTTTCTATAAAACAACATAAACATCCATCTAAATAATTAACGTTGAATGTATCATTATATAATATCCCCTATTAATCATTAAAAAATTAATTTATTTTTTGATATATTAAAAATACTTTCATAAAATTATTAGAAATTTGATTTCCAAAACATGAATAAATTTCTTTTTCTTTTAGTAAATTTTTTAAATGAAAAATTCATGGAAAAATTATAGTATCAGTTTATTTGAAACAAAATAAATTCATTTAAAGGAATTGTAAAAACAAATAATTTATCTGATGGATGGAAAATACTTTCATGTAGTAAATGGTAAAAAACATTCTTCTCAAACTTTTGTAAATAAAATAAAATGTGACCCATACAAAAAATGTTAAGAATATACATTTTAAATTTTTTAAAGAAATTCAATTATTGTTTAAAATATCCTTGATAAATCATTGAAATATATATAAGATCGTTCATTAAATAGAATCAATAATATTTAAATGGATGAAAACATTTTTGGTAAAAACACTAAAACATTTAATGCAATGATTAAAAATAATCCACATTACGGATTTTAAAATCATAAACCTACTTGAAATAAATAAATTGTGAAGGAAATTAATATTAAATAAGTATAATTAGAGTTATGATATAATATTTGAATGAGGCAGTATAAATACAATATATATTTGGAAACAGGTACATAATTCAAAAGATGTCTCAACAATGAAAATTTGAGATGAGAAACTCTTACCTCATACTTATATTTAGTTGAACATTCTATAAAATCCATATATAATAAATTTTGGTTCATTCTCCATAAAAATAATAACCTTATTCACACTTTGTTACTTTATAACATCCATATATAATTCTTTATAACGCATATATTAATTTTTTATTGTTAAAATTAACATATTTGTGATAACATTTGGTGTTCCAATCTTGATTTCGTTTGATGAGTCTTGTCCTTGAGTATTTTTCACGGGTTCATCATATGAGGAATTTTAATTATAAGTTAATATATGTTTTTCTTATAAATATGGAGTCCCATGACCATTTTATTGAACTTATGTTGATGGTTTTCATAGAATCCTTAAAAATTCCTTTCTCTGTGAGCCTCTAATGTGATCTCCGCCTTAAAAACAAAGTCAACCCCATTAGATGTTATTGATTGAGGATGTTCATGAAATGATGATTATAACCACTTCAAAACACCCATGTTATTGAGATCCAAATCGCAGACCTTGTGCCTCTTCCTTAAGCATGATCATCCCTATACAACCACTATGATGAAATGAAACCTCCATGGCATAAAAACTATAGGGTGATGAAACCAACGTACTCTACCTCTGGTAACTCATAGGAAATTTCCATTAATCATAGAGAAACTAATACCCATGTGATATTAAAATAACCCATATAAGATTAAACTGAATCCAAACCATACCATCACATCGTGATAATACCATTGGAACCATTTAGTATCACATGTTTATTTAACCCAGAGGTGTTCAGATATAATTAACCCATCAGAATCCTTTCTTTTATTAATATCCAGAGGGCTTTCGATACCCTTCACAATATAGTAGACATACTTCACTCCATTACTATCATGTATGATATTAATTAAAAAGGTCCCAAAAACAATAAAAAATATAATGTTAAAAACCATTGTATAATTAATAAATCCCAAATAAACTGGTAATCTCCCAACTCTCATAGACTAACACCCACGTCGTAAGAAAAACTCATGACATAATCTAATCCTAATGGAATGATAAATCATGAAAACTATCCAAACATTTCTCCCTCTCTCTCCAACAACAACTAATGTCATTTAATTCATATATCACTTGAAAAATAAAAAAATAACGGCTTTAGGAAATTTCAGGACAATAAATTAGACACCTATCAAATTAATTTCATCCTTGATAATGAAAATAATGCTCAATAAAAAATAAAATAACTTGGGTAAAGGCTGAAAAAACTCATAACATCAAAATAAATACCTCTCAAATTATTATAACTATCAATAATTCATCACAAATATAAAACAAGAAAGTACTAGATCTTAACATACCTGGGAAGATACCACTCAAAAAGTAACATCACCATTGAGGAAATCCAATGAAGTACAAACCACCATGACTTGCACATGAAAATCCACTAACAACTCATTTCACTATAAAAATGATACAAAATACATAACCATTATGAAAAATAAACCAAAAATTTAAAACCTTTTGAAAAAACCCCCCAAAATATTTTAAAATAAAACAACTTTATTTATTATTTGAAATCACAATTAATATAAACCATAAAATGATCTTAAAAACCACCACAATGGTTTTAGTGAAATGCGCTGGATCTACTTATTAAATTCCCCATTTATAATTCCATATATAACACTCTAATAAAGACCAAATGGCATACTAATCCTCAAGAAATACATAATAACAATTCCCCCAAATAATTAAAATATATATACATTAACTCGCCCGATAGAGGGAACCTTGAGATACTCGCTCCCAAGGTATGAAATTATGAAAAAAATGCTAGATGATCGTCTCATTATCTGCTTTTGTATACCTTGAGGCTTATAACTGAAAACATTAATCTATACCTCTCTATGAAATCAAAAAGTTTCTTTACGAGAACCTTATCTCATAGAATATCCTCTCTCCATGATCTTTGTTTAATTCCTAACCCCTTTTGAAGAATTAAAATGAATGGATAAAATATATCCCTAAACTATCGACTATAAGTAAAAATCTAAATGTTGTATTTATTATTTCCGACCATTTAGAAAACATAGTATTGGACTAATTAGATCCAAGAAAAGAGTTACAATGTTATGCATGCTAAATTCCATTTTCTAGATATCTTTAAGAACCATAATATAATTATTTATTTGTACTTGATAAATTAAATCCCTCTTGAATGTCTCAATAAATTCCCCTATGAAATCCCTTTTGTATTTCCACACTTCATATTCCAATATATCTGTGGAAATTTATAAAATATACCAACTACCATAGCAACATTGAATAAATTTTTTGTCTTCACTAACTCCAAGCTAACATCAATCTCCTATAACCATTATTTATCCACATTGATAGATTCTCCCTTGATGAACATCATTACTTTATTATTCTAGAACTTCAATAATTCTTCATCCCAATATTCTTCTTTCTTTTTCCAATTCCAAACATCTAAATGAAATTCTACTGACATGCTTCATTTTACCATCCAATAAATAGGTTCCAATAGATAGCATTAATTATAAAAACATCAAAAAGAACATCATTCCTAGAATAGAACACATCCACCAGATAAGAATAACCATCCATGTTAAAATAGAATCTCCATACTGCATTCCCACATAATAAACACATCATAACCCTACACATCACCAATCCCTATACATTTCATTATAATATCTTCATGTATAATATCAATTACTCCACATCAACCATATTCCCTATATATAGTCATTTCAAAATTATATCATGGATATCAAAAAAATATCACAATAGTTCATTTCGTATATAATTACAAAATAATAATTAACCAACTACTAGGATACTCAAATATTAATATTTTATATGAATATATTATCAACACATAACTAAAAAAGATAATTATTTTAAATCAAACACATAATATTTAACCAGAATCACTTTCATCATTTAATGGGGGAACTCATGTAAAATCCATATTCATTTACTCTTACATTATATAATAATAACACTTTCATCACATTAATTTTCTATTAATATAAAAACATACTTCTTTAAACATCCATGGGTTTATAACATGATTGACTTTCATGGTTCATACTTAAATCAAAAATGAAATTCATATCAAATTATATAATGAAATTTAATATTATCTTTTACACATAATTCATAACATGACATAAACAACTATAAAAATATCATATATATTATCATGGTTATATAACTTCAAGAAAATTAAAACATGTGGTTCCCATCAACCCATTTATATACACTCCCCCCGATTTTTTTTAATGAACATACATCACTAAAACCTTTTATGTCATATTAGAATAGACTGAAACACAAAAATAAATCAAACATATTATGTAATAATAATTCATAATTTTATTATGCTCTTAAATAAAATGATCTATTGTTTACAACATGCATTTAAAGCAAAAAAATATTCTATAATAAAAACATAGTTTAAAGTGTTTTATAAAATTGAATGTTATGAGACTTTATAATTGAATACATACTACCAGGATAATTAAAATAATCAATCATCAAAGGAATTTATAATTAAATAAGAATTAAAAAAAAATCATTTATATAATAATAATGATCTCTTAGGGATTTGTTACTATCATCACAACATATTTAAATCACATTATCCTAATACTTATAATAATTCAATTAAAGAAATAAATTTTAAATTTATAACATACTCTTTAAACATATGATTTCATTAATTAATATGATTTATACTTATACTAAATATGATATAATAAGAAGATTTGATAAAATATGGCTAATTTAACAAACATAAAATAGCAATAAATATAAATATAATTAATCAAATTACCATTTTGATAATCTAAACTTATATTAATTTCAACCAATTATGATAATTCATGCACCATTCATATATTTCTACCATGAAATCTGTGCACATTCACATAAACATGATTAGTAATCTATCTAGGCCCCTGTGTTGGATCATATGGGGATCTAAATACAACTATTCTAGTTGGTCCCTGGTATATTCACCACAGGATGAGACTAAATGAAATTATTTCCCAATAAGAACCATCCAATCCTCTCTTATATCTTACATAACCCTACATCATATCAATCATCTAAAGGTTCTTATACCACATTTTTATGACCCTTTCCAACTAGTTCTCCACATGCATTGACAGTGAAGACCATGGTGGTCCTTGAATCCTACCATCAATATGCCATAGGATAGAGACTAACACCTTGGTAATACTTCACCCATATGACATGAATTAAATACGTAATTATATGAGAAAATGTTGAAGCACTAATAAACACCATATATAAAATTAAAAGATAATTAATCTCATTACAAAACTAGAAAAACATGAAACTGAATGTAATAAAACAATAAAAAATGAATTATTGTTCTCCTAAAACTATATTAGAGTTGGTGTTGTGACAACCATTCGTTCAATGGTATGACTATATTTGAGGTTTTTTGTTTATATTATGTTTATTTTTAGATTTTTAGGAGTGAGGGTAAAAAATGTTGATTATTGGGAAACAGACTGGGGTGCATGGTTAGTTCATGGTTAATGTTAATCATTCACCCAACTATGTGACAGGGCCACAAGAGCTTCTAGTTCCATTTTTCATGGTCACCACACTCTTTTTCTAACCATGTGAGGTCTCCAAGTATCTATGAAAACAAATTTTGAAAAGGGGGGTTGTACCTCATGGTTGGCGTATAGTTTTTCTTAACTATGCACCCGACCCATGTGGTCTATCTAATTGGATTAAAAATGATTAAATATTCATTTTACCTTACAATTTAAACATTTTATTTCTTATTTTCTCCATTCAAACGCGAATATAGGTCTCCTCAACCATGGAAGCTTCTTATCCTCTCTTGCATGGTGATTTCCCTTTGATCTATGTGAAATTTTTCAAGATAAAGTCTGGTATCCTATGTGTTCTTCCTATCTTCTTCCTCTGTTATAAGGTTTTTCTATTTCATTTGGATTATGGTACTATAACATCCCATGGGTGTAAAACCTATTTTTGTGGAGGAGGTTTTGATGAAATGTCTTGGTTTTATAGTCATTTTGGGATACCTTTTACAAATTTATAGTTGGTTTTTACAATAACAATGGTATTTACAGTTGTTTCAAATAGGTGTCTCTACTTAATTGGTATTACCCTTGGTATTTTTTAATTTTGGTGATTTTCCTTTAGTTTGGTTCCATGATTTTTCTTCAATTTTATTTTGAGGGCTCATGAATATATTTCAATTTTTTATGGAATGTGTTATGATAAAAAGGGTGATATCATGTGGTTTTCTAAATAAAATTGAAATTTTTATTGAAATATGTTTAATGAAATGATTCAAATGGAAATTTAATTCAAATATAATTTTAATAGAATATATTAAAATGGGTATTCATTCATTTTATGTTTTTTTATTATGTTCATTTTTTTATTTTTTAGTCTATGAGTTAATGGTTGGATTCACATGGGAGTACATTGGGTGAGTGGTTAGAACAAAATAATATGGCCCTAATGTAAATTCTGAAATGTCAAATGAATGTTACCATATTATATTGAGTGATCTAATTAGAGGGATTTTATTATTTTGTAGGGAAAATTTTTACTTGGTTAGTCTATGATGGATTCCATGATGGTAATAGGTTCATGTGTTGCAGCTACAGTTTATGTAAAGAGTCATGATTTCCTTAGACCCATAGGTTCACGTTCATTATGATTGTATGTTTTTTTTTGAGATGATATAATGATTATTTCACTTTTTATTATTAGATTGTATTATATTTAAGCTATTATTCCACTGATTTATTTATGATTTCATTATTTGAATTAACTTTAGAACATTTATTGTTTTCATGAAACATAATTATTTATGAATGTTTTAATAGAATGAGTTTTTTAAAACTTATTTTCAAAAAACATGTAACGGTATTTATAATGATATACATTATATATATTTATGGTGGTATCCTACTGGGATTTTCCTCACACCCTATATATAAACATAGATTATTTGAAGACTATGTTTTTCAATATATAGGCACAGTAAAATGTGTAATTTATTTTTCAATATCTTCCTAATGTTAATCAACCTTATATGTTCATGTGGTGGAGATGTGGAGCATATTTCATAAGGATCATGCGTATCATGAAGATAATTTTGGTATCCTTGGTGATTTGAGGTTACTTTGTATCATCCATTAAATCCTTGACAATGTTTTAGTATCTTTTTTGTCTAATTTTTTTTACATTATTCACATCATGATATGATTATTATGTGTATTTTAGTTACTATTTCTAATTATTACCTATTTTGTAACCTGTTATTTTAAAAACTATTTATTCATGGCTGTGGGTTTCCACATTATAAATGTTTCATCCTAAATTTACATTACTAAATCATGTAATGGTTATTTATATTCTCAGGGAGAAACAGTTCGCAATGGTTTTATTCTAAAACCCTAGTTATTATCCTCGACATGTGGAAACAAGTAATGTGATTAAAACCTTATAACGATTTGAGCTAGGTGAGGTATTTGGAATACACAGGATTGTTCATTAAATTTTTTTATTATAGATCTATTTATGTTGGGGTATTAATGTTATAATTATTAAAAAGCTATGGGAGATCTATAGGTGTATGTGGATGAGTTTATGGATAGCTCTTTATCATGTAAAACCTCAAGCTAACATGTATGGTTTAGAGATTAATATTGAATTTGAGACTTATTTTCAATTTTTTGGAGATTTTCTATTTTCTTCCATTGATTATTGGTTTTGTGAAGATCATGTGTGTTTTTCTGGTAAATCTTGATTTTTAGGGTGAAACGGGTAAGGAAACTAGAGGTTCATGTCTTGTGAGAATGGTTAGTAGAAACCATGCCATACCAATGTGACTAAGTCTAGACACCCTTCTATTAGATCATTTATGGTTGGGGTATTGGTTTCCAAACAGTATGAAAAAATTATGAACAATGATGAAATATTTTAATTTTTTGTGTATTCACCTTTTTGTTATTTGGTATTTCATTGATTGTTTTTAATAATATGTTAACAGTAATTGAATGTATTTTGTAACTAAATTGATAATATTTGAGTAATTGAGTCATAAGATAATAGTTTTTTCTACCTTTTTTGAGCTGGTTCATCTTTCTCCTAATATCATCATGAATGACTATCGCAAGTCTCGATGCTTTGAAATGGGGATGAAGCCTGAGATTCAATTGTGGATTGATATTATTTTTTATAATGATCTATGTGGAGTTAATTGATAATGTGCATATGGAATTGACTAATTTAGTCGTTTTTACTAGGTCTAGTGGCTCCTTTAATGTGAAAATAGGTACTAAAAATTCTTCTTCTAGCTAGAAGTGGAAGATAGAGTAGTTTTGTTAGTTTAATAGTCTGGACACCCATCACCCATAAAATTCTATACTACTATAATCTTCATGTCTCATGTATATAACTTTATTTAAATGAGTAAATGTATGTCACACTAATATAGAGTACCAAGAGGCACAAAATATGTGCCACCATTTTTTGTTTCCAATTATTATTCATCGCTTTTTTAGAGGACCTCCTCGAGGGAGTAGTGTAGGATATTCTTTCACAATAATCTCTCATGTTTGGTCAGATGAATCTAAGGATGTGGTAGCACACTAAAATATAAAAGGGGATTATTATCTAGCTAATAAGAGATATATTGTGACTAATTTGGAATTTCATAATATAGATAAGCATGTTTTGATGTATTTTAATGTTGTCATGTATAATGTGAGATGTATGATATTTATTACATATTCTATGACTTTATAATTTTTGTATATAGGTCTATCAGATTATCTTATAACGTTAAATTTGATTCATTAATTTGGATTTTGACATATATGATGTCATTTAAGATGGATATTTCAGTATATTGGGTGATGGGAAGGAGCCGTTATTTAAGTATCTAAAGTGTTGAATTATGGTTATTGATTTTATAATTGTGTAGAATTTATTGGACCTTGACCTAGACATTTTTTACCTCATTATTATACACGAATAGATGATTGATATAAAGGAATTTATTGATTAATATCATCTTAGTTTTCATTTATTTTCTAATGAGGGGAACAATAACATGTTCTTGGGTGAGTGGGACCTTAGGTCATAGAGGGTAAAACATGTTGTCCTAGATGTTGGATTGATATCATGAATTTTTTTAGTTGTTTCTTCTATGTAGTTAGAATGAGTTAATTGTTTTAAATTAAAATTATGATATAAAGGTATCCTGATGTATTTCTAGTTGATATTCGTTGGATTCTTCCCCATAGGGGTGAATTTCTCTATCAACATACTTCTTAAGACAAGCTGTCATGACCCCTTCCCACCAAAGATGTCCCTTCTGAGCTGGCAATGGTGAAAGGGAGATAATGACCCCCGAGTCCCACCTCTAGTAGGCCCTGGAGTGGCGACTAGCACCAAGGGCATTAGTTTTTGCAAATTTGGGAGGCATTTCCCTTTTATTAATTAAGATCAGGAAATAGGATGAGTCAAACACCAAAGGAAAAAGGAACAAGTAAATGAAAATAAACTCGAACCAATCCCACATGCATGTTTAAACAATTTTGAAACAAAGTACAAGTACATGAAAACTAAAAAGTGCAATACCAAAAGAAACAACAGTACATCAACTGGAAAAAATTCAATTATCCTGACTTGTAGGGTCTAGCATGGCTCTGGTAGTCCTCCTGGAAACCTGAAAGTAAACGTCTGGTAAGCATAAAAGTATACTCAGTTGGGAAACCTAAAGCTCTCGTGCACAGGTGGGGACACATTCTAATGTCTCGTGAGAAAAACAGAAGCAACCAAAACTAGCAAGGAATTCTATCCACATAACCTCACCAACCATGCTCACCAAAAACACAAAACAACATGTTGTAATATATAAGAACAAGAGTATAGGGTACCTCGCACAATTTCCCCCACTAGATAACTGCTCTTCCTAACGGCGGACGTCCTGACGCTACCACACTCTTCCTACCTACACACACCTGGGCCTCACAAACCACATATCCCGCCCACACACACCTGGGCCTCAGAAACCACATATCCCGCCCACACACACCTGGGCCTCACAACCACATAACCCGCCCAAACAAACCTGGGCCCCAAAAACCACATATCCTGCCTCGTACACACATGGGCCTCAAAAACCACAATCACATCCCTGCCCGAACACACCTTGGCCTCATCTCGATGATTCATGGGAACAGTAAACCTGCCTGAAGAGTCTTGGGCTAAAATCACACCAATCGAAACCTACCAGAAGAATCTTAGGTGTAAGGTCACCAGAAGCCATCACAGCCTATGGAAGAAGGAGCAGGGAGGAGCTAGTAACTAGGGTGAAAACACCATCCCCCATGAAATGGGAGTGTTCGGCACTAAGTGCTCAACATTGGTGGGATGAGACAAAACACAATGATACATATACATATAAGTATAGAAAACACTCAGCCCAACTTATGGCTTATAAACAGAGAACTTGACCATGTGCCTCGGAAATGATACTACGAAGCATGCATACAAAAAACAAACCCAACCCCATTTAGGTTTTCATGATTCAACAGTATTAGTTTATTAGTTCCTTAAATACTGGGAAACTAACCACAACCAAACCATATCAAGTGTTTCATAGAAAACCCCTTCCAACCACAAATCAAGTTAGATAGAACACAAGAAACACAAAACCAACCCTTTTATCATCAATCAATCACCATTGATTGTTTCCTGCATTTAATTCTTTATCATTCCCCATAGTTCAATTATCAACGTTCCACTTTTTTTTAATATCACAACCCATTACTGCATCCCTACTGCCACTATAACCACATCTCCACAACGGTATCACAAAACAAGGCTCGTACCACATCATTTCCCCTTTAATATCATTTACTACAGCCCTGCTTCCCATACTATTTGTAATAACATAGGATTCACCCCCTTTTTCACACACCACGTAGCCAAACCAACACCAACATTTTCATTATTCCATTTGGTTCAACCGGGGTGATCACACAACGGTTATGGATATTCATTTAATCAGCCAACATTATGTGATTAACAAATTTCAATATTCCACAAGCTTCCCATCCACAAAACGGTCTAGAATGTTAGGGAAACATTTAATTGCGCAAGAAAATGCCCCCGGTAATTGTGATTTTCAGTAGGCATACGAATATTCAATTAACAACATAACAAATGATATGCATTGATGGAAAATAAAACAACAATATCAACAGAATTTCCCCAAACCCGTTGTTTAACCGGTTATTATCTTTATCTTTTTGTTCTATTGTATCTCATGAAAACAAGAGGATACCCACCCCGCATGATTCAAAAAAGAGAGAGAGACGAAGGTAAGATCCTTACCTCAACGGTTTTTGACGGAAACGACAATGGTCAAGGAACGCTCAAGGAACCTGGGTCGACTCTCCGAAACCCCACCTTAGATCTCTCCTCCTTGCAAGATAAAGACCCAGACTCATCATATTAGAAATCCACCCCCATAGATCTACCCATAACAGGTGTATATTTAAGATACCTATGGACAAGGAGGAACAGATCTAAGAAGATCTAAGAACCCAGAAAGAACGATCACAAAATTTGAGAAACCGGCATTGATTTGCAAAGATAATCCTCTAGATCACCTCCAAAACGCTTGGGATAGGTTCTTCTACCTCCAAGGAAGGGTAATCCTATGTTATGTCCACTTAGAGGCTTAAAAACCATTTAAAGGCTAAATAGTTTTGATCCAAAATTTTAAGATCTAACTTTATGTTCCCACAAAGTTATTCTGCACGGTTTAGAAAACCGTGTGCTAACCGTGCGTTAACTTCTGCCTCGCCAAACACTCATCCCATAGTTAGTCCGCATGGATAGCCAAACCGCGCGCTAACCGTGCATTAACCACTGCCTCCAACACCAACCATGCACTGTTTGGCCGCATGGTTTAGCCAAACCATGCGCTAACCGTGAGAAAGCTATTTCCCTTTAGATCTCTATAAATGTCCACCCAAATGCACCCCCCAAGTCACCTTTATTTCCCAAAACACCTCTTGCCCCACAATTTTACAAAGGAATTGAATGGAGATGTCCGATAAATTGCAACAGATACCTCTCAAAACATTCTCATCCTAGAGAAATAAAAATCCAACCAATAAAAAAAGGAAAAGGTCCAAACAACCACCCCTCAAGATACCTCTCAGGGCTCTCATCATAATGGAAACCAACGACTATCCTAATTATACAATTCATGGAATTCAATCTCCTATTTCGACATATTATCCTTTTTAGGCGGCACAGACTCGCCTGCACGGGTTTAATCACATTCTCATTCATGTGTCTCAATTAAGGATTAGGTTTTTCCCATTCCACACACATCCGGGCATGTTACACACTTCCAGAGAACAAGGAAACAAAATGTCTCACAACCAATAAGCCAAGCATCCAATTTATCAAAGGTATAGAGTATAACATCATAACAAGGCTCAAAACAAAAAATCAAAACACAAGTCAAAACAACTTCGGGTACTGAGCACGCATATGCGTCTCTCACTCCCAGCTACATTCCTCAATCCCACCATGTCTCCACAACACACGAATCAAAGGAATGGTTCATCCATGAAGCACCTTCTTTTCACTACCGTCGATCATCATTGGTTTCTCCATGAACATCGTGTCGACTCCCATATCTAAATATCCCTAGTCGATTACGTGAGAGTCGTCGTGTAAGTACTGACGGAGCTGGGATACGTGGAAGATCTCATTAACCTTCTCCAACTGAGGTGGAAGGGACACCTAATATGCCACCTCGCTGACTATCTTCAGTAACTAGAAAAATATGATAAACCTAGGGGAGAGCATACTCCCCTTCCCAAACCACTGCTACCCCTGTCGAGGGGAAGCCTTCAAGAACACATGATCTCCCACATCGAACTCCAAGGGCCTCCTCCGACGAACAACATAATACTTTTATCGGTCCTGTGCCGCTTTCATCCTTTCATGCACAAGATGGACTCTCTATGTGGTGCTCTGTACTACCTCTATCCCAAGAGCACCTGTCTCACCAACCTCAACCCAGCAAATGTGTGAATGACATCGTCTTCCATAAAAAGCCACAAAAAGTGCCATGCCAATAGTAGAGTGGAAGATATTATTGTAGGAAAAGTCTAATAAAGGCATGTGTCGCACCAATGATCCCCCTAAATCCAGAACGAATGCTCACAGCATGTCCTCCAACGTCTAGATTGTCCGCTCGGTCTTCTCATCAGTCTGGGGGTGGAAAGCAGTGCTAAGGCATAGCTGGGTGCCAAAAGCATGTTGTAACCCCATCCAGACTCGTGAGGTAAACCGAGTATACCGATATGAGATGATAGTCTTTGGAACACCATGAAAACACACCACTTAGTCTATGTACCTCTGTTCTAAGGTACTCACCAGGCCCGACTCCTTAATTTCAAAGAAGTGATCTAATTTTGTCAATCGATCCACCACTACCCAGATAGAATCATAACCACCCTACGATCAGGGTAGTCCTATGACGAAGTCCATTGAGATGACATCCAATTTCCTCTCGGGGTCATCTAATGGATGCAACAAACCACTGGTGAAATGGTGTTCAAACTTTACATGCTGACACACTAGGCTCTTATCCATATACTCCGCCACTGCCCGTTTCACCCCGGGCCACCGAAACTGTTCCCTTAGGCCTCGGTACATTTTTGAAACTCTTGGATATACCTCCAAGGCTAAGCTAAGGAACTCACAGAGAACTCTCTCATACGTCGCCTCAGGAAGAAACAAACATCCATGAAAAAGAATCTGATACCGGCTGTCCTCTAACCATCCTTCTAGAGAATTTCCCAGATCGATATATCCATCATTACTTCCACCTCAGAGTCTCCCCACTGAGACTCTTCAACCTACTGCAACAAGGAGGACCGCACCGTCAACTGAAACAAACAGCCTCTCACTCCTTCTTCCCATGCATCCAAGTGCAAGGCAGCTAACTCTCCCATCACTTTCCAAGCGTCATCGGATTACGAACCACTTCCTTATGTGACTTCCTGCCCAGGGCATCCAACACAATGTTTCTGTTACCTTTAGTGTATGAGATCTCAAAGTCATAGTCTTAGAGAAACTTAACCCATCTCTACTGTCGTAACTTCAGGTCACACTAAAAAAAGATATAACGTATTCTCTTGTGATATGATAAGACCACAAAGCACTCCCCAATTGGGTAATGGTGTGACAACTTTAGTGCGAACACTACTCCTGCAAGATCTAGGTCAGGGGTGGCATATTTTATACTCATGAGGGAACAACTTCCTAGACCCAAAAAATATCACACCCTTCTTCTGCATCTGTACGCACCCCAAACCAAGGACAGAAGCATCAAAAAACACTTCATACAATAACCCTTCCTCTGGCAATCTGAGTTCTGGAGCACTGACCAACTTCTCCTTCATGTAGTCAAAATATTTATGGCACTTCTCGCTCCATAGGATTACCTGGTTCTTCCAAGTCAAAGATGTAAATGGAGCAGTACTTTGAGAGAAATCCTAAACGAACCTCCGATAATAACCTACCAACCCCATGAAACTAAAAACTTCTACCACGCTCTTGGGTGCCTCCCAAGAAAAAATTACCTCCACCTTCGACGGGTCCACTCACACTCCATGCTGAGACACCAGGTTCCCAAGTAAATGTACTTCTTGCATCATTAACTTACAATTCGACAATTTCCCATAATGATGGTGGTGTCGACGGAAATTCAAGACTGCCCTGAGAAGCTCAACGTGCTCCTACTCAGATCTTTAGTAGATCAGGATGTCATCGATAAACACAACGATGAACCTATTCGGAAAATCTCGGATGAAAAAGTTCATAAGTCCCATGAACACAGATGGTTCATTCGTAACTCCAATCGGCATCACTACAAACTCGAAGTGCCCATACCTGCACCTGAAATCCGTCTTCGAGATGTGACTGTCTTTTACCCTCAGCTGATGATATCGAAATCGTAGATCAATATTAGAAAACCAACATGCTCCCCTCAGCTGGTCGAAGAGATCATCTATCCTTGGAAGGGGTAACGGTTCTTGACTGTTACATGATTCAACCTTAGGTAGTCTATGGATAGTCTGAGACCACCATCTTCCTTCTTCATGAAAAAAACTGGAGCACCCCATGGCGACACACCGGGTCAAACAACACCCTTCTCCTTCAGATCGTCAATCTGAATCCGCAACTCCCGCAACTCCAAAGGTGCCATCTGATAGTGGGTCTTCGAAATCGGATGGGCATCAGGCTGTAAGTATATCCCGAACTCAACGTCACATCGGGGGGGGGGGGGGGGGGGTTGAGTCACAACCTCCTCAGGAAAAACATGAAGGAACTCCCCAACAACCATGGTAGCATCCATCATCTATGTATCAGCTGAAACCACTGATAACCTGCCTAACAAGAAAAGGGGAGGCTTCACATGCCAGCTTCCCACCTGATAGAGCCTCTCACCAACAAAAGCTACACGCTTCCCATCCACATCGGAGAACATGACTCTTCTTTGAAAGCATTCGATAACGACACTAATAGAAAACAACCATTCAATGCCTAGGATGACATCATATGGCTGAATTTGTAGCAAAAGAAGATCCCCACTAGATCGATGCGGTCCCAATGTCAGCCCACATCCCCGGAAAACACAAGATATGCTTGTTCGACCTCCAACTGGTGTACTCAGCATCAGAGGTATGGAAAGTATCTCTACATCTAGACCCAAAGCATGGGATAGATCGGGTGCAACCAAGGAGTAAGAATCTCCCAAATCAAACAATGTTGAAACGAGAGTTTTGTACAATCAAATCGTACCTCGTACCACCTCTGGTCATGCCGGAGCTGCCAAATCTGTTGTGTGAAACTGTCCACTCCCAACTTCTCTACCTCAATGATGTTGACCACCTCCCCGACCATGCCCTGGTCAAGGCCCCTGAGGAGAACCTTGAGGACAGACTCTTCCTGCAATGTCTGCCTTCAGAGGAGCAGGGTCCTGCTGCTGCTGGAAGGGCATCGCCGGCAACAGGTGCTGATGAGGGAGGCGCTGAACTTGTCCACCTCCACCGTACAATGCTCGGGTCGGGCATCGACTATGAATGTGACCGAGAACTCCGAAAATGAAATACTTCAGTCCGGGGCTTGTGAAAAAGGTACGAGGACCTGAAGATCTGAACTGGACCTACTGGGGCCTGCTTCCTACGGGCTGGAATCTGGAAGGTCCTATCGCTGGAGACCTGCTGCTGACTTCCTTCCCCTTCGACGAACCAGGATGAATCCCCTCTCGTGGTACACCTCCCTGTGAGTGTATCCTCTCAACAAACTATTCCTTCTTCTATACTGCCAAGTACATCAGAAGGGTAAAGTGGGTGACAACATACTGGAGCGAAGGACAAGGCACCTCCTTAAAACATCTTGCCCGAGTCTCCTCAACTGGAAAGAGATCTAGAGAAAAGCGTAGGAGACCCTTGAACATGATCCCCAATTCTCGTACTGACATAATCTCCTATTGGAGGGAGAGTAACTCTTGCCTCTTCTCTGCCTTGATCGTGGAAGAAAGGAATTCCTCTCGGAACTCCTTCTCAAAGTCAGCCCATCGAACCTCTGCCTCTGACCTCTCCCCGAGGTAGAGCATCCACCACTAACGTGCCAAACCTCTCAGCTGACTGACTACTAGAGGAACCTAGTACACCCAAGGATCATAGATAAATGTAAAAGCGATCCCAAGATCCTCATGACACCCCTCTATCTCCATATTCGAAGTACTTCCCTCATACTTCTTGAGGGTTTGTCGCTAGAATGAACAGAGAGTCTTATTCCATTGATTATCTTCCTCCTCTCGTTCAACCCTCAACTGATCGACCACCTGAAACTGCTGGGCCTCGACTGTCTGAGTCACCCGGGGATGATGTCCAGGTACCATAGCTGTACGGTAAACAAAGATCACCTAAGCCCTTGGATTAAGGAAATTTCTCAAGGTTTCATTTTATCACATTATTTCAATTTCATTCACAGAACACCCAAATCTAGTAAAACACAAACCTGATGATGCATGTACCTTCCCGAGGGTCTCTACCCCGCAATCAATGTAGTCTCATTTGGTCGTTCGGTAGGCTCAGGGTCCTTGCATCAGATGACGGGGGGCCTAAAATCATATGTCCTAGCCGATATTCTCTGGCCTATGTCACACACCAAGATCACTTAACACTATTGTCCTACCATATCATGCAATCCTCACTATGCCTTAATCCAAACTCCATCCAATCTCTCAACCATCAGCACTGATACGATTCTTTCACGACCCCCTCCCACCAAAGATTCCATTTCTGAGATGGCAATGGTTAAAGGGAGATAATGACCCCCCGAGTCCCGCCTCCAGTAGGACCCAGAGTGTTGACTAGCACCAGGGGTATTAGTTTTTGAAAATATGATAGGCATTACCCTTTTGTTAATTAAGATATGGAATTAGGATGAGTCAAACAGCAAAGGAAAAAGGATCAAGTAAATGAAAATAAACCCAAACCAATCACACATGCATTTCTAAACAATTCTAAAACAATGTACAAGTACAAGAAAACTCAAAAGTGCAATACCAAAATAAACAAGTGTACAAAAACTGCAAAAACACATCATTCTAGATTTTTAGGGTCCCTCACAGCCCTAGTAGTCCTCCTGAAAACCTAAAAGTAAATGTAGGGTGAGAATACAAGTATACTCGGTAAGGAAACCTAAAGCTCCCATGCACAGGTGGGGAGACATCCCAATGTCTCATGAGAACAACAGAAGAAACCAAACCTAGCAAGGAATTCTATCCACCGAACCTCACCATCCACACTCACCAAAAACAAAAAACATCAATTAGTAGTATATAAGAACAAGAGTATTGGGTATCCAGCACCATTTCCCCCCACTAGCTTGCTACTCTTCCTAGCCGTGTCCTTCCTGACGCTACCACACTCTTCCATCTCGCACACACCTTGGCCTCACAAACCACATATCCCATGCGCAAACACCTAGGCTTCATAAACCACATATCCCTCCCGCACACACCTGGGCCTCAAAAACACATATCCCGCACGCACACACATGGGCCTCACAACCACATATCCCGCCCCCACAAACCTGGGCCTCACAAACCACATATCCTTCTCACACACACCTGGGCCTCACAAACCACAATCACATCCCCGCCCGAACACACCTGGTCCTCATCCCGAAGAATCTTGGGAATAGTAAACCTGTCTGAAAATTGTTGGGCTAAAATCACACATATCGAAACCAACCCGAAGGGTCATAGGTGTAAGGTCACCACAATACATAACATTCTATGGAAGAAGGAGTAGGAAGGAGCTAGTAACTAGGGGGAAAACCCTCTCCCATGAAATGGGAGTGTTCAGCAATAAGTGCTCAACATGGGTGTGGTGCGACAAAACACACTGATACAGATACATATAAGTATACCAATCACATAGCCCACCCTATGGATTCTAAATAGAGAACCTTAGCATGTGCCTCGACACTACTACTACGAATCATGCATACAACAAACAAACCCAAACCCATTTAGGTTTTCATGTTTCAACAGTATTATTTTATTAGTTCCTTAACTACTGGGAAACTAAACACAACCGAACCATATCACGAATTTCATAGAAAAACCCAGACAACCACAAATCCAGTTAGATAGAACACAAGGAACACAAAACCAACCCTTTTATCATCAATCAATCCACATTTATTGTTTCTCGCATTTAATTCATTATCATTCCCCATAGTTCATTTATCAAATTTCCACTTTCTTTTAATATCACAACCCATTACAACAGCCCTACTACCAGTATAACCACATCTCCACAACCGTATCACAAAATAAGGCTCATGCCACATCATTTCCCCTTTAATATCATTTACCATAGCCCTGCTGCCCATCTTATTCGTAATAACCCGAGATTCACCCCCTTTTTTCACAACACGTAACTAATCCAACACCCACATTTTCATTATTCCATTTGGTTCAATTGGGGTGATCACACAAGGGTTCTGGATATTAATTTAATTATCCATCATTATGTGATTAACCAATTTCCATATGCCACAAATTTCTCATCCACAAAATGGTCTAGAAAGGAAACATTTAATTCTGCAAAAAAAGGCCCCAAACAATAGTGATTTTCAGTAGGCCTAATCCTATTCAATTCACATCATAACAAAAGATAAGCATTGATGGAAAATAAAACAACAATATCAACAGAATTTCTCCAAACCCGTTATTTAACTAGTTATTATCTTTATTTATTCATTCAACCGTATCTCATGAATATAATAGGATACCCACCCCGCATGATTCAAAAAACTGAGAGAGATGAAGGTAAGACCCCTACCTTAATAGTTTTTTACGGAAACCGCAATGGTCAAGGAACGGTCAACGAACGCTCAAGGAACCCTGGTCGATTCTCTGAAACCATACCTTAGATATATCCTCCTAGAAATATCAAGTCCATGAATCAACATATTTGATATCCACACACTTAGATCTACCCATAACGTGTGTAGTTGTATGAAACCGATGGAAGAGGACGAGTAGATCTAAGAAGATCTATGAACCCAATAAGAACGATCACATACCATGAGAAACCGACTTTGATTTGGGATGAGAAGCTTCTAGATCACCTACAAAATTCTTGGGAGAGGTTCTTCTACCTCCAAGGAAGGGTAATCCTGAGTTATGGCTTAATATGGTCTTAAAAACCATTTAGAGGAAAAAGAGTTCAGATCCACAATTTTAGGATCTAACATTATGTGTATGCACGGTTAGTCCGCATGGTTTAGAAAACAATGCGCTAACTGTGCCTTAGCTTATGCCTCTCCAAACACTCCTCGCATGGTTAGTCTGCATGGTTAGACAAACTATGCGCTAACCATGCGTTAGCCACTGCCTCCAACACCAACCTTGCACGGTTTGGCCGCACGGTTTATCCAAAACATGCGCTAACCATGCGAAAGCTATTTTTCTTTAGCTCTCGTTAAAATTCCACCCAAATGCACCCCATGTAAACTTGATTTCCCAAAACACATCTATCCCCTCATTTTCACAAAGGAATGGACTAGATATGTCTGGTACATTACACAATCCATATATCATTTCCATCATACCATATGGATCCTATCAATAGAAAGGGTATTAAATTCTCAATGATGAACCTTAAATGGACAAGATTTATTTGACCATGTGTTTCATCATGGAAATCATTATTTCTCCATACATATAATTCAAATGAATGTCTTTATATTTTCATCAACTACTGGAAACTCAATCAAGTGAACATCATGAATAAAAAATCATTGACCCAGAATGATGATATATTTAATCATATTATTGGAACATGTTGATTTTTTGGAATTTATTTGAGATTATTATACCTTCAGATGAGGGATTGGGATGTGTATATTTCTAATACTACATTCAAGAGAAGTTATGGGATCAAGGCATATTTTTTATGCCTTTATAGTTTACTAATTATACTGTATTTTTTTAGGGATTTTATGAATCAGATCATAAATGTATATCTTTAGTACATTATGGTTTTGTTTGTGGATTACATACTAGTGTACTCCATGTAAAGGGATGGAAACAAGGAACATCTAGTTATTGTATTGGAAACCTATAAAGGAAACTTCATAAATTTAAAACTTTCTAAATTTCAGTTCAAGATTCATTATGTGAAATTAAAAGGCCATATGATATTTGAAAAATGAATCTTGGTGGTTCTGGAGAAGATCTATGTAGTGACATATTGGGATAATCACAAGAATGTGTTTATATCTGGATATTTCGATGATTAGTTAGGTATTACAAGATTTTTATTATTAAATAATCTAGGTTATATTTTCCCTTGATATTTTTATTCTAAATGGGGATATGTTCTATTGGGATAAGAAATGTGAGAAATACTTTAAGGAGCTAAAAGTGAGGTTGAATTCAAATCCATCTCTAATTCCTCCTGATCTAGGTAAGGGTTATGCCATGTATTTTTCTTATTTGGGTTCATGGAAGAGGTGCATGTTGATTTATCTTGATAATGTTTTGGCATATGGGTCTCACCAGTTAAACCCTCGTGAAAATAATTACCCCAATCACAACCTTGATTTATTAATTAATTTTCATTCGTTAATGTTTTTGAATGAAACTCATTTTTTGGAGTTGTGTAAAACGTATTTGGAGCATAATATTCTAAAGTATATTACACCTAGAGGGACCATACTCATTAGCAGAGACATTGGGTGGAGTATAAAAAAAATATTTACTTTTATATATCTTATTCCCCTATAAATGGGAACATGATAGTTAATGCTTTAATCAACAAACTACTCACATAGGTAATGAGGGAATCCATTGATGAATGATACATGATGAGTTTTCATACTGAGATATGTTTAGATTTGGAAGAGTAAGATGACTATGAATTATTTAATTGTGTCCACGACATGTATTCCGCAGATGATTGAATTCCGATTTGGCTGGTATTATACCAAAATTTTCAATTTATCAGTAGAGTTTTAAATAGAGTGGAGACCTTGGTTGATTGGTATTCACCTCCTAATAGATTCATTCTATTTTGGATTATGTTTATTATTCCCTATGACCTATGATAGGAGTTGTTGGAGTGTGGGTATCAATCCAGTTGGTTCGTTCACTCTGGTGATACATATATTTTTAATAATTATAAATGCTGGTATTGGAAGCAATGGATGAAATAGCAATATATTTATTTTTTATCTTGACGCTTTCCCTGTTAAATGATAAATTCCACGGATTAGATAACTATTTGTCTACTGTATCCCCTTATCATTCCAGTGTGGACGTGGGATGATATTTTCATTGATTTAGTGATCATCTTACCTCAAGCTCTACACATGAAAGATTCTATTAGGGTGGTTATCAACTGGTTAACACAACAATCCCATTTTCCTCATATCAATGAGGCAATAAAGTTTTAGGATCTTAGACACCTGTATGTATGAGAGATCAACTTTATTTGTGTATTTCCTTCAATAATTATTTCAAATAAAGACCCTATCTTCAATTAACTATTTTTAAATAGTCTTGAAGATATAATGTGTTCTCAAATGAATTTGAGCATGAAATATTTCCCTAGTATAGATTGTCAGGTTGAGTAGGCTATCCAAATCTATAAGGATATTCTTCGAGTGTGTGTTCTTGATTTGGAAGGTTCTATAGTGAGTCATATACCAATGGATGAATTTTATAAAAAATAGTTATCATTATTCAATCAATATAAAGACATTTGAGGATCGATATGGGTGACTGTACTATTCTAAACTATATTTTATAGAATTTGGTGAATTCTAATTTTTGGGGATGACCATATTTAAATATATTACACAAAAGTTATATTAAAATTTGAATAGGTTGCTGAAGGTTTGGAGTCATCAAAAATCATATCATGGTTATCTCTATCATCCATTGGAGTTTTTGGATGGTGATCATGTTTTTTGGATTGTTTCTCCATGTTTGGGGTATCATTTGTGGAAAAGTCATTGTAAACAACCATGATATTATGTTAGGTCATACGAGATCATGGAATGTCTATGGAATATCGTGTACATATTTTCCTTATCATCTCAAATGATGTCTATTCATGATGTTTTTCATGTCTCAAATTTGAATTATTACCATCCAAACCAATCCCATGTGACTTTATAAGAGGGTATGGAAGTGTATCCTAGTACCAAACATTTTGAGTAGCATGTTAATATTGTGCCTTTTCATTGTAGGTCAATTTATTTGGTATGTGTGCTAATGAATTTTGGAGGAGAAATCCATGGGACATGTGGGCATAAAAAATGGGTTATGGAGTAGTGTCCTCATTCTATCAGGAGTTTGGAACCGTAATGGATTTTAGGGGAATAAAGTATCATGGTGGGGAGAATTATGAATATTTTTGAGGAACTAGTGTATATTTATTTGATTATTTCACTTTAATTATGTTTAATTTTACATTTTTAGGGTTTCAAGCATGAAAACAGTGGATTTTTTTTTATGTAAACCATTTTTCATGATTAGTGATAACTTTAATGCTAGCCACGAATGAGGGGTGAGGGCTTCAAGTGTCATTTTTCATGGTTACTGCATGGTTTTTCTAATCATTCTAGTTCCCTAGGTAACTATGAATATTACATTTGTAAATGGTTAGTAACATTTAATGTTATTTTATGGTTTTCCTAAACATGTTTCTAAACTACATGGTCTTCCTAGATTGATTAAAATGTGAAATTTACCATTTTTTCGGTGTGATTTTAACAACTCTGTTTTCCCTATTATCCACATTCACATGAGGAACCTCTTCTAAACCATGTGACCTTTCACATCCATGATTACATGATAATTTTACTTTATTCTTAAAGGATTTATCTATATTATGATTGGATTTATTATTGTTTCCTCCTCTCTTATTACACTATTCCCTTGTTCATCTATTTCTATTGGATTTTAGAACCCTAGAAGCTCATGGGACCTAAAACTAGAGTTCAAAATAAGAGTTTAATGGAATTATTTGGTATTATAGTCTCATTGGGTTCTATTGATTGAATTTTTAGCGGTTTAGATAATGAAAAAACATACATTGGTCTGTGGTAGGTGTATCTCCCAAATTGGTTTTACCATTGTATACCTTATGTTATTGGATTTCATTTTGTATGGATACTTTAATAAATTTTAATTTATCTTTTATAGGGATAATGTATTCTTTTTGATGTATTTATATCATGTTATGTTTCAATGTAGGTTATATCATTTGGGTTTCCAAAGAAAACAATGTTTTTGTACAATGTGTTTGATAAAATGTTTCAAAGTGAGTTTTTATTCCAATGAGATTTTAAAAGAATATTTAAAATGGGGATTGAATATTGTTTATAGACTATGTGAATGATTTTATTTATATTCGTTCTAATTTAATGGATGGATTTACATGGGATACCTTGAGTGAGTGGGTAAAGAAGATTAAGTAACCCTAGTTTAAATTGTTCACTGGCTAGGAAATAATGCCCAGATAGATCAAGTAAGTTAATTAGATGGTTTCTATTTCCCAAAAGGGATGATTATCTTCCCAGTTAGTCCAATAGTTTTTCTAAGATGGTAATTATTTCATTTATGTCAAATAATGTTCCTATAGAAAGTCCCAGATGACTTAGACCCATAGGTTTGATCCCATGTTTCTGTTATGGTTCTTATTGAGATGCGATACTGGTTATTTCCAATTTTATTATTAGATTTTGTTTTATTCATGCTATATTTCCCTAAATTTATTCATTATTTACTAGTTCGTATTATCTTTAGAACTTAATAATGTAAATACTTCATGAATATTTTCAATGAAATAGATTTCAATAATATATTTTCAAACAAGGACTAATGGATTTCATACTAAAATACATTTTGTGGATTCATGCTCGTGTCCTACTAATATTTTTTTCACGCCCTAGATACTTCTATGGGGTATATAAAAACACGGGGTTACAAAATAAAGGTAAGGGAAAGTCTGTAATGATTTTTAGTGGCTATTATTGATTCTCTTCAGCCTTTTTGGTCTTGTGATGGTGGTGGTGACAATGGTTCATGAGGAGTTTGGGGCTTCTTTGGAGCATTTTGGTACCCATAGAGATTTTGGGTTATTTTTTATTGTCCATTTTTTTCCTTGAACATGTTTTAGTATCTCTTTTAATGTATTGTGTTTATTTTTTTGTGTTGGGATATGAATCTTATTGGTTTTTGAGTTATTTATGTTTTTTATGCTCATTGTATTTTTTTTTACTTTGGAAACTATTTATTTACTTTTTTGGGACTCCACCTTTTTTATGGGTCATGTATGATTTCCTAGAAGACACCATTTAATTTTTATTTATATTTAAAGGGTGGAACCATTCCCAATATTTCCATTTCTATACCAACATTCTTTTGACCAGCCCGTAGTGATCAAGAGCATGCTTTGGGGATAATGGTGATACCTGTCAGGTGATGTGTCAAGTCAACAAGGGATAATTCCTTATAGGGTCCTTATAATCATCTATTTTTTAATTTAGATTACCAATATATTAATGGTTTCTAATATTAATAAATATATTACCACATATTGATTATTTGACAATATAACATTACTATGATAATTTCCTAGAGTATCTTTCGCATTAAAAAGGATAAGGAAGTTCAACGCTATGATGATATCGTTGAAGCATTATGATGGTATTATTAAAAGTATGTTTTATGACTGTATAATATTCATTGATAGGAAATATGTTATGTTTGACTATATTTTCATAGATTTTATTAAGTGTATGAGACTTCATCTCTAGAATTTCACACTCAATAGTCCTTAGGAGATGAGGCTATGAGAATAGAACTATCTATTGGAATTCCACATGTTATTTGTCATTAGAAATTTCTTTTTGTGATCTTGTGTAATGATACATAGATATCAGATTATTATTAATTTATATCAGGAGTCACAGTCGTTCATTTATTGAAAAAAATAGTGAAGTTATATGTTCAATGGGAAGTAGGATATGTTGGGTATGTCATTAGTTATAGACCTTAATGAATATTTTAATAAAATGATCTTCCATTATTGATTAATGAAGTTCATATATCAGGCCATTGGGTAAGGAGAGAACTATTAATCTAATATTCAATAGCCATGGTGTATTGATGGGTTCATTTTATATAGTCAATGTAATCAAAATTTAGTTCATAGTTTTATGACATTAGTATAAAACCTGCTTGATTAAGTGATATTGATAGAAAATGATTATATTACAAAGTGAGTGTATGTGGTTTTTTACATTTAAAAATTATCTTATTCCTTTATGGATACCAATATGTTTTGATAGATAATGATATTAGACTTCCAGAAAACCATCATAATGGTATTATGGATGTCACCTAGAGGATCATACAATTAGGGTTTCCATTATTTCAATTTATTCCTATTTGAATTAAACAATTGGAATAAATAATTTTCTCCTGATTAAGGAGTAATATTTATTCCTTATTTCTTTGATCGTAAATATTATGTCACAAATTATATTAAATTAGTATATATATATATGAGTTCAATTCTTATTCACAAGGTAATAAGTAAAATTTATTTATTAAATAATATTTATTTATTTATGTGAATAAAAAAAATATTTACTTGAAAGACCATGAATATAATATTTAGTTATTTATAGAGTTAAAAATATTTATTTATTATTATAGATTTGTTAAATTTTGAGGAAGATGGACTGGCCAAGTTAAACGTCTGGTTAAAGAAATGATATACTAAAGATCATTTAATTAAATATTAATTTATTAATTAATATTTTTATTTTCTATAATATATACCCACATCAAATAAATAATATTATTATTATTATTATATGTGGGGTTCACTAAGGTTTAGGAGATTAGCTGAGTAGATTTTTGAAATTACTAATTCATTAATACTAACTCTATACATTCCAAGTTATATCGTTTTTGTTTGTGGAGATTGTGTGACAATCAGTTTGTTTTTCCCAACAATTATCTTCCATTGAGAATTTTATCTATGAATATATATAGGGTTTATCTTAAGAATGAGAGATATTCCACCTATTCCTCCTCTCACTATAGACTGAGAGAACAAGATATGTGACCAAAATTTTTTAAGGATCACTTATCGTGATCAAAATGAATGATACAATATGATTGATTCCTCCATAATAGTACCCAAATATTAATCGACAACATTATGAGATCACAGATAACATGTGGATTACATCTAGTGGGATTATACTATAGATACTCATAGAACAATGATGTTATATCATGAATGGAGTTCAAAAATAAACATCTACATCAATGAAAGAAATCAATGACAAAGGTAATTTCATTATTAAATTAATTATAAATTTAACATGATAAAATGATTTATCTATTGTTCCAGGATTCTTTTTCCATTTTTCATCAGGTTTTTTCATGAGACATGAAGATTAATCATCATGTTCTTATTAATTATTAATTATAAATAAAGAAACCCCATCATCAGGAATGGACTTGACCAGCTTCCACTACACCCAAAACATTTAAGTTATATCAGAGCGGTCATATTTAATTTTTTTGTTATTTAATTGTGTTTTATTGATTTAACAATTAGTTGTTAGTTTTTTATTTCTTTTTTCATTATTAAATTATAAATTAAATATTTATTATTCATTTACAATCTTATCACCATGAATATTTTAAGAACACATGAAGATACCATCCAGATGTGGCATATTGTATTCATGGTTACAGAATGTGTAACTCACATACATGTCATTTAACCACACATGATTCATTGGTCATGTGGTCAATAGATGTAAGTGTAATTAATGAATCATATGTGTAATTAATTAATACACATGTATTGTTTAATTAATATTCATTTACTGTGTAGTTAATTAATACACATAATGTTTTTAATTAATTAATACACACTCGGTGTATAATTAATACACATGTGGTTTATAATTAATTAATACAAATGTGGTGTATAATTAATTTTCATAAGATGTGAAATTAATACACAACCATAAATTATTATTAATATACATGTGCTGTATAATTAATTAATACATATTTTCAATGTAATTAAATTGAATTCAATATTATTTCAATTTATGTTGAGTACATGGAATGTTTGGCTATACACCGCATAAATTAATTTACATAGAAAGAAATTTAAATGTTCCATTAAACAAATTTAAATATGTTATGTGTGTCATGAATTGAAAGCACAAATTGTGTTAAAATTATTAAAGAATATTAACTACATAACTAATTTCCACACTAAATTCAAAACTAAACATCATGTATGATCAACATTGTACCCCATGTACTTCAGGTTAATTAAAATTGGTACACATCGTGTAAATTAACACATTTCTATGTGTCGTAAATTGATACTAAACATCATGTAAATTATGTGACATGACATGTACACTACACGATGTGTGAGTGCATAGAAAATAGTTATGACATGACATTGGGTAGTTAGGGTGGATACGAACATTATAGTCTACACGAACACACCATGTACTTATATAATTTTAAATAAAATTAATTAATTTATATTATTTAATAATTTTTGTGGATGGGAGTCTTATTTATCTCTATGAATGATTGGATTATTAATTAAGATAAATAATAAATAAATGAATATAATTATTTATTAACTATATATTTATCTTAATTAAAATAGTGATATAAAATTAATTCTAGCATGTATGATTGTGATGTTGTTGGATTTATGTGATTTATCATGAACATGAACAAATAATGTATGTGTTGGGCTTCTATTTAATTTAAAATTATTTCTTGCATTTTTTATGTGGTAATGTTTTATTAAATAAAATATGATTGTTTGTGTGAAATCCCTCCCACATTTGTTATGTATGACCTATGTGTCCGTGTTTTATTTTAATATATCATTCTATTGGTTCCTCTCACATGCGTGTGAGTATAAAATATGTAAATTATGGATCTATAAGGAGAGTAGGTGGTTCAAAAAAAGAAAAAAAGTGAAACTAACCAAGAAGATGATTATGGAATGAAGATACTAAAGCTAAGACTTCCTCAATGAGTTTTTTCCTCTAGGGTCATAAGTTAATTTACTATCTACTCAATAAATAAAACAAGATAATTCTTACGATCAAGTCTCATTATTTATTTTATTTATTCTCATTCATGGGTATCTATTTTATGTGAGGCATGTTTACAATACGTTGAATGCAATCACATAAAGTAAATAAGATAACAAGAAAAACATGATAATGTGACATAAATTGATTTTACGTAAATATATTATAAACACATGGTTAATTAATTATGTAAAATCCAAAAAATATTAAACAGTCATGTAAATGAATAAAAATAAAATTTATTCATAATAAAAAAAACCCCAAAAGTAAATATTAAGATAAAATATTCTATTACATGATTAATTTTGGAACCATAGAACTAAGTGTTTCTTTTTTCCTTCATCGAGATAATTAATTTTATCGAGGAGTTCATAAGACTTTTTTAAGGCTAACTTTACTATAACATCTTCGGTTCTGATAACATGACCCCTTTGAAAATTCTAGTAAATATATTTTTAGACAGTCCCAGGGTTTGGATGTTCTGGGTGTCATTTATCATCGATATCAATATATTAAATATAATAAATATATTAATGAATGCACATAATTAAATTCATAAATAATGGATTTTCTTCTGAATGGAATCTCATGTTGGAGACCTGATACAACTATTAAATCCAAAATATGGGGTTTAACCTAGATGAAACATAAGATTCATTCTCACAAAATCCATCATCGATGAGTAGTCATGGGAAGATATTTGACGTATAAAATAAATAAATTATATAATTATTTTAATTGTCTAGAGTAATCATATAACCTATAGTAATATCAATATAATCCCCATTACATCTATTATTCATGGATAACCACATAACCCATGGAGACTGAGTGGGAGGAAGTGCCTCTATAGGAAGAGACATTGATGACAGATGAGGAAGGATCAAGGATCGGTGATCAGAATCAATGGATCTCATCATTAACATCAATGAAAATCCATTATTTATCATTAAATAAAACAACATAAAAGTATGACTATTTATCTATCGATGTATCCATTTATTTGATATTTTTTGATTTAATATTAATTCTTATAATATTTTTATATTTATTTCAACCTAGTCATGGACATGTCAACATAAGGTTTTCTATTTCATATGTGGTTTGTGATTAATTAATTCAAATCCCAATGAATAATCCTTTTTTCTTTGGTTTCCATTATTTTAGGTGATTATAGATCTTGTATGATCAAAATTGTCACATTTTTATATGTTTTTTTTGCATTCCTCTGTTTGTTATTCGCATTCATCATTACCATCTGATCCTTGTCTACTGGTTTAATTAATCCACAGACCGTTTAATTGTTATGAGGGTATTTATGGGATTTGAAGAAAATAGTGTTTATGTGTATTGAGTTCATATATTGTCCCAGGAACCCTAGTGATGGTACGGTGGCCAATGAATCCATCCACCAATATTATCATAACCATCTTATTGACTTAGTTCACTAAGATACTAGTTGTAGGGAAGAATGGTATGCGTATCATATAAGAATGGGTTATGATTTATATGTCCTTCATGAGTTATCTCCTTAGGTATACTATTTTTAACTATGGTATATATTGAATATTGAAGGATGTATCTACATATAGATCCATCAAAGATTACATTAAAAGGCAATGATAATGATTATTTTAGTTAAAAGGCCATGGTTCAGTGTCTTGTTTGGTCGTTGATTCCTCCAATTGGAAACCAAGATTCACCTACACCCATCAAGTTGAAAATAAACATTTCCCTTGAAGTGTTGATTGATTTTTTCCTAATGTTGGGTTTTAGATCATTCCAGTAGTTTAGGATGATAACAAGCGTAGTTTTATCATTCTTAATGATTAATAAAGTTTGAGGTTGTAAGGACGTCACCTCCAAAAGCCCAGAATTTGTTGTTACTTTATTAATTTGGCTTATGATTTTAGTGAATACATCCTGATAGACCGAATATTTTAGTAGACTTGTTAAAATATATACATAATTGAATCACACATTTCATTTAAAAACATAAATTATGACATAGTGAATGTAAATATTCTAAATCCTTGGACTAATTTAAGGATTCCTTATTCATATCTTTTGGAATGAAAAAAATTAGGTTCTTCTAAGATGATCATTAATTTTTACAAAAAGTTGAATATATCATGAGAAAATAATGTATAATCAATATATAAATGTATTTAATTAAAAAAATATCATTTAATCAATGACTTGATCGTGAATAATAAAATAGAAGGAGTAAATGAAGATCAAATGATTCCATACAAATAATCACATGATCTTTAAACTTTTACATGGGTATTATAACTAATCAAATAATCACATGGACAACAATAATAGATTTCATAATGATTTAACGAATAGTTTTATATATCTAAAACTTATTTTTGAGGCATTATTCGAGGATAGTTTATACTATGGGTAGGTATACACCCAAAAACCATTTTATATGGCTAGATAATTGGTTTTTATCATGTGACATACTGATGTATAAAAGGGATATATAATTATGGGTACCACCCATCACATATTAAGTCCAATTTATTCATCATTTGAATTGACAAAACAACATAATCAATATTAATTATTAAAACTAATCCAAATAGGAAGAACTAGCATACAAAATTTCAAAACATTCCCCTATAAAATAGAACAATAATATACTAGGTAAAGAATAAGGATGGTATAATTATAGCATATCCCTATTGGATAATAATGGGTTATTGATGAATATAAATAACATAAAAATATCATTAAATTATTCTTAAGGGAAATACCCTTTTCATTTGAAATACACTTGAAGAAACTAAAAATATTCATAATATTGGGAAGAATACATTCATTGAAAACAATCATTGAAACATGTAATGGATTATTCAATTCAATTATCAGTCATGATTGAGGGAAAAATATTTATCCCGTTGAGTTTGTTAAATCAAATATTTCTTTCAAATTTTCGTTAAAAATTTAAAAAATTAGTTTTTTTGGAAAACGACAAGAAGATTCAATTTAAACCATTTTTAAAATTTTCAAACAAGGGTAAAATTTTATTGAATAATTAATTGGATAATATAAAATATATTTTTCAAAAAAATTTATAGAAAATATGAATACATAAGAAAAATATTCCCATCAATGTAGAAAAAACATCAGTTTTCCTTAAAGACATGGTTTCATTTTATTATGTACTTAAAGGGAGTAAAATGAAAGGAAAACATATAGTTTCTAGAAATAAAAATAGAATAATTAAATAGTATAGGTCTAAGATATATATATCAAATAATTTCCACATCAAATAATAAAGCATAAATATTTTTTAATAATGTTGAGATTATGAAAATAACCCTTAACTCTTTGGAAAGTTCTGAATCACAGCCCCCACGAATGGAATAACATGAAATGAAACATTAAATATCATCAATATATAGATATTAATGATATAGAATATCAAAATGTTAGTAGATACACTTCATAAAAATAAATTTTTGTGCAATAAAAAATAAGTCTCAATGGAGTGGAAATTAAGACGAAAGCTATTAAAAATATCATATCATTGAAGTGAGAATTAATAAATGAATTTATTTTTTCTATCAAATGTAAATCCATATAGAACAATAGGATACAAAATTTAAAATAATAATAATTATTTACATTCATAATCTTAGAATATCAAGGACAATGAAGAATTAATGTTACCTAATGAAAAAGAAACTGAGTTATGAACCCCCTTATATTAGGTCCAAATTGTAACATATATTCTTTATCTTACTAAATAATAAACTCATGTTAATTATTATTATTTATTAATTAACTTTTTCTATTTTATTAATAGTTATTTATTTAATTACATGTTATGTTTAATTAATTAAGCAATTAAGTTCACATCGGATGTTTTGATGATATTCAGTTTAAATGTTCAAAATGAAGTCTATAATTTGACTAAGGTCAAAGGGTCCATTTTAATATCATATCCATAATAATAATAATGAAATAATTATCATTTTATATATAAATTATACTTTTTAAAACAACCATGAAAAATAGTTCTGAAAAATAAACTATGTTACAGTCATGGATACTGAAAGTCTTGCGTATGCATTAGTAACATTTCAAATTTTTAATGATTGGGATGAAAAGAAAATAATAATAATTTTATATTTTAAGAATAAAAATTATAAAATAAATAAAATATTATACTCTTATATATATCATTCATGTTATTTTTTTATGAAAAACAAATCACAACACTTCATGGAGGTGGTAATCCACATTTACATATGAATGTCCTTATAATTTTTAAATCAATACATAGGTAATAAATTACATGATACATGATATTAAAATAATAATAAATGTGTTAAAAATATCATATATATATATATAGCAAATCCTTCATTCAAATCATCTGTGAGTGGTGGTGATGGAAAACGAAGTGTATCGGTTCAGGAGGTGATGTTCTATCGCACACACAAATGACGGTTTAATTTCCCATTTGATGGAAGAGGATATGGGTATAGGGTATTCAATTAACATAAAAACAACTAAATTAACTAGATATAATTTATATTATATTATAATTGTTTAATAATATATTAATGTTATATAATATAAAATACCAAAACATTCGATTAAGAATGATACAAATTTTATAAAAAACCACATTAGGATGACACCAAAGGCCTTATTATGTGGGTTTTCTAAACAAATAAAGGCCTCTAAAAAAAGTGATATTAATTAAGGAAGTTAGTTTGGGAATTATTGGAAAAGCCAAGCATATTTTTTAGTTTTAATGAAAGAGGATAGGTGGTGCCCTTTATAAGTGGGGAGACGAGCATTTTTGAAATTTCTTAAATTATTAAATTAATAGAAATTAGTTTTCATAGATAAAATTATCCAAACAAATATAAATAAAATATAGGATGATAATAGGATATAATACTATAATCCAATAAGATTTTGACATGCTTATATTAGGTTTGTACCATTATATTTATGTTTAATCCTACGTTAACCTTTTTTTTTGAAAATTAACATCACAACAATGTATTTACTCTTTAGAAGTCAAGATAGTCTTTATAAAAGGAATATTGTCCAATAAATGGGTTTTGGGTGATATTTTAAACCATATCCTAATAACTTGGCATGAGATAGGATTTTTAGAAATTTTAAATCATTTAATAAAATTTTATTTACTATAAAATATCATTAATGTCATTTTTGGAACCATTTAGTTAATATGACATTGATGAAAACATGAAAAAATATAATTGAAATAAATAAATTAACAAATAACTAAAATTTTATAAAATAATTCATTTAATTTATATTACTTTATTATTTTTAGAATAACTAATTTTATTTTAATATTAAGCATTCAATTAAATTATTTCATTACATAAAATTTATAAATAAATTACCATGATAAAAAGTATATTATATTTAAAATTAATATTTATAACCCAATATAAGTTTGTTATCCCTATCACAAAATGTTATAGTTATTAAACACATGAAACTGATATTTTTTTCATTATCATTTACTTAAATATTATAATGGTTCAAATAAAAGAATTAAGAAACCAAGTGGTGATATATTTGAGTTTTAGATAGACATGGCTGAAGTACACTCATCCAATAGAATAAAGGAATGTTTTGGGATCATTTTTAGACCTTATAATATAATTTTTAACCATTAATACCTTATTTACCCTTATCATGGTGATAATTATTTACTATAGTTACTATTAATAAAGACTAAAAAATTATAATTTTACCATATTTGAACCTTTTAATTATATATATGGGTCACATTTTCAATATTCAATTCACATAAGTGGAATAAATTTTTTTAAAAATAGACTCGCAATGCACTGTGAAAAATTATTTTTCAGGAAAATGCATTTTCAAATGAAATGAAGATTTTACATTAAATATATCACACATAATCATCATTATATGAATTATAATTCATAAAAATATATTTATAATATATAAATTTAATTAAATCATTCCCCATTAGGGGTTATTTTATTTAATTAATTAAAACAAAAAAAATATGAACTTAAAACTTCTTTCAGAAAAAATTTGTTTTTAAGCATTACAATAGATTTATACAAGAATAATTTTTTTATTTTGAATAAAATGAAATTAATCAAACTATTATAAATAAAATTGATCATAATACTCTTTTATAACAAATAAATGATATATTCATACTTTAAATTACATGATCTAATGAAAAGAAATGATTGTTTTTAACAAAAATCTATAATTTTCACTATTTACTGAATAACCAATCTATTTTTAAAAATCTAAATATTTTACCCAAATATAAGTTTGAAATAATTATTTAAAATATATTTAATTTTCATCAAATAATATATTTAAATTCTCCAGGAATTAATTATAATATTTTCTCAAGAAAATTAACCAAGCCTATTTTCGAAGAAAACCAAATTTTATGGAATATAATTACTTTACTAAAAATTGAGTGATTGTTTATTAATAAATTTTCAATATATTTTTATTGATTATGACCTTTAAATATATTTCACAAAGGAAGTAATAATATTTATATTTGTTAATTTGGTGGTTATGTTATAATAGTTTTTTTTAAATAAAAATATGTTCATTGTCATTTAAACTCAATGTTGCATGTCTTATACACTATACAACATCATTTGATTCTTTTAAAATATAAGTATATTTTAGAAGTTATCATACATCAATTAACTATTTATTTCCACTCTTACAACACTATTTTAATGTATATTTGTATTGAATATTAAAATAATAATAACAAAATGAACTTCATTATTTATTAAATAAATTTATTCTTATCACTATTAAAATGGAAAATTTGACATGTTTTTATGATTTTGTTGAATGATGAGGTGATTCGGAGAGCCCACGATGATGCAGAAGGAAAATGGGACAAACTTCATGCAATCCAATGAAAAAATATCCACAGTTGTCCATGTTATGAGAAATATGTGCATCCAAATTGGATTAAATTTTGGTATCTGATCCATAACTATGTGTGATAAAACAGTCATGAAGAAACTAAATCTCAATTAGTCAACTATGATTCCGAAATGAATCAATATGTTCTATAAAATGAAACTATATACAGTCCAACACATTTCCTCTAAATTATTGCAATATCAATTAGTGTATACTTTATCTGGCCTCCTAATTTGATAGGAATATTGAAATGAGATATTCCAAAAAGTTTTTAGTTTTATAATAAAATAGATAAAATTTTATATTATCCCACACTGTAGTCTATGTGGTTTCTCTAAATCTGGGTCCCCAAAACCACCTCTCATTTTGCCTATAAAAGAACACATTTGGCACTAAATTTGGGACTTCGAGCAGGAATCAAGGTGCTTCCATTTTTGAGTCCACTAGGAGACTTCTAACAAATCCTATACGTTCTCTATTCTATGTGAGGTTCTACATTACCATCATTTTATTTCCCTCTCATCGTGGAGTTCTAAACACCCTGTGATCACCCAGGGGGACATGATGTGAATCCCAAGATTTATGTTTTTAATATTTTAATTATCTATTTAATTAAAGTTTTTTATGTTATATTTTATCATAATATATTCTTATTTTATTTATTTATGTAAATATTTGTGATACTCTACTCATATGATCAGGTTTTGGTGTACTTATTCATCTGATGTTTCACACACTATTCACCACTTTTCCCAATTTAAATTGTGGTGTTTGCGTGGTTCATATTTTTCAATTTAACTCTCATAAAATATTTATATACAATATAAATTTATGTCATGTTATTAAAAATAAATAACATACAAACCTAGATAGTGAATCTATTTATTCGTGTTCTTTCTTGATGAGTTTCAGTTATGAAGTCGAACACAAATCAGTCAATTATTGGTGGTATCCGATGAATCAATATCTGTTTTCCACTGAACCCAATGAGGTATCCTTGTATAAAATAAGTATAAATCTAGTTCCAGTGTTACAAAATAGGTATTAAAATATCATAAATCAATTTCATTAAGAATTTAAGGGTGAGAATCATGATATTTCCCTAATTTTATCATGGTAAATTAATACAATTAATTTATACATTATTTTATCACATTCCATTTTCCCTTTAATTCTTAAATAACCAAATAAAAAGTTTTCCAAACTTATATTCTCTTTTTCTTAATCAAAAATAGATTTTTAAATTAATTATCTAAGGATATTTCAAGAGATGACCTATGGTTCCTGCTATACCAAAAAAATTATAGTAAAAAATAAACAACTAATTTGACATTCTAAACAACGCGATCATATTTTGGAACTATTTTTTGGGATCAATTTACATTTTTCTATTTATTTCATTTTACTTATTTATTTTACTTTTATATTAATACTCTTTTCAATATCTCTCATCCCTTTGGAATATTATTTTTTCCCTTTTGACAGTTTATATGTGTTTATTCTTATCTATATCTTTTCCCCTCTCTCTAATTATATAGTATGAAATATTCATTTATTTTCTCCTTTCACCATTTTTATGTAAATAATTGGACTTTTAGAGAAGTGGCCACCACAGATGTGGAGTACCAACCTTCCCCCATCCTATATCCTAAGGAAGAATCCAACATTGATATGGGATCATACCTCATCAAAATTCTCTCAAAATTCCATGGTATTCCCATTAAATACCCTCACGAACTTATCAATAATTTTCAGATATTGTGCCCCACTAAGAAACCCATAAATGGTTTTGAGGATCTCATTATGTTTAGGGCCTTCCTTTTCTCCCTAGATTGTATAGCCAAAGACAGGTTATACTATCTTCCTACTACAATTGGTGGCATGGAAGACCTTAAATGAAATTTTCAAGATAATCTATTCCCGGACTTTGGAACTTCATCAATAATAAAATAAATTTGCGGCATTAGCAAATCACAAAGAGAGACCCTTCATGAATATTGGGAGAGATTCAAACAACTTTTTTAATTTATCCCCCACCATCAAATTAGTTAACAATATCTAATTAAATAATTATATGAGGGAATTGTCTCTATAGATTGTAGTATGATAGATGTTACTGCTGGTGGAGCCCTAGTTGGTAAAAATTCTTATCTCACCCATGACTAAATTGAAAACATGGCTCAAAATGGGAAACAATTTGGGACATGAGAAATTGGATCATCCTAAGGACTTCATGAGGTAAGTCATTAATCCCTATAACAAAATATAGAAAATAAACATGAGGTGATTTATACTCATATAATTCAATTATCTAAAGCACAAGTTAACTCACAATATTTTTCTATTTGATTTCGTTGTGGTATTTGTTATAATAACAAACATTTTTCGGACCAGTTACCACAGCATTAAGAATCATCTGAGTCTTATGAAGTAGTATTAAATGGGTTTACTTTTCATCAAGAACCACCCTTAAATCAAGAACCATTTAGGCCAAATCCAATCCTCGGGTGGAAATCACAACCACAGTACCAACAAGGAGGCAACTCGAGCTACCCTAAACAAAAATCATATCAAAAAGGACATGCTATATAACCTTATTACCATTACACATCTTGAAACAATCCACCTCCTATAAATTTTGAACCACGCCTTGAGGATATGGTGAATTAAATGGAATCCCAAATCCTCGAGTTCCAACAGACTATACAATCGACTATTCAATAACTATGAACTCAAGTGGGGAACCTGGAACACTCCATCGGTGAGATAATGATGAAAGGTTTTGGGAAACTACCATATCACCCTATTATTAATACGAATACCAAAGTAATTTATGTGCAATCAAAATTTTTTGTAGTAAATTGGTTTATTATTCTAATGATTCTACAAAAAGGTATTCATCCCTCTTGAAAAATCTATTTCCTTACCCTCAAAATATTCTAATGATGAAAAACAAAACAAAAAATATAAACAAATTTTCATTGAGAATTATAATGAACAATCCATTCCTCCTATTTTTCCCCAATGACTCTCTAAATATAAAAAATATAGATACTGATATTAATAAAGAGATAATAGATACAATAAAAAAGTTACAATTTATCATTCATTTATTAGATGTAGTTAAAAAGATACTCCAATACACAAAATTTTCTAAAGATAATTTCCCCCATAGATAGAGACTCAAGGTAATGGAATGATTCAACCTGGGAAGCATTGTCTCGACCTTGATTTAAATAGAAATCCAAACCAAATGCAAGGATCTGAAAAAGTTCACGATACCATACACAAAATGGGAGACATTCTTTTCAGTTGTTATGTTACATTTAGGTGATTTAATTTATGAAATTCCTTACTATGTGTACACTTCTCTGTAGGTTGGCTATCTTAAAACAATTGGCATCATCATTCATCATTCCAACTAGAGCACAACATTCCCATCATGAGTAATTAAAGAAGTCATTGTAAGACTGAATAATCTCATCTTCTCCACCAATTTCTACATACTTGATATGGAAGATACTCAAACCCTAATGGAATTATCCTCTCATACATGGGAGAAATTCCATAAAATAGAATGGATGATCATCAACAATCGCAATATTATGTTGTATATGGAGTTTGGTGGAGAAAATGTATGTTTTAATATCCTTGAAGCTATAAAACACCCCATTGAAGAGAACTTCTCCCTTCAAATCTATTTGATGGATGTTCTCTCAAATGATACACACACACACATAAATAATTCTATTCTCAACCCATACTTTGATTCATTTTCCTCTTCTTCACCCTTGGAATATTTGTGTTTTGATTCATGTTATGATTGTTGTGTGGGTTCAAAAAAGTGTAAATTTTGTTCTTTTAATGATGATTATTTTCATTATGAGGTACCAATGACTGTCGATGGTTTTTCAAATATCATTTCCATTGATTCTCTTTCCTTAGAGTACAATCATGAGAAGATAAAAATATTTATGGTCCTCACTGCGACTAAATACCTTACTTTAATCCAAAAATCAGTTTTTCTGGAATTGAAACCACTTCTATATAATTTAAAATATGACTATCTTGAAGTTATTTAATAATTTCCATCATTATTTCCAAGAACCTCTCTCAACAGTATGATTCAAAACTGATTGAACATTGGAGGGAGTGTAAAAAGTCAATTGGATGGAATTTGTAAAATATTCTCATGGTTATCCATTTTATTTTTATGCACCATATTCTTTTAGATGATGAGGCTAAGCCCATAAGGCAACATCAACTCCAGTTGAATCTCACAATCCTTGAAGTGGTAAAATTGGAAGTTTGTAAATTACTTACTGCTGGGATAATTTGTCCTATATCTGATAGTGAAATAGTTATCCCAATTAAAATTGACCCTAAAAACTAGTATAATTTTTTTTTCAAATGAACTGAATGAATTCGTTCCAATATGTGTGAAAAATATTTAGCGAGACTATATTGACTACAGTCGACTGAATAAGGCCACATGGAAGGACCACTTTTATCCACCTTTCATTGACCAAATGTATGAAAGATCAGATGGTATGTCCCATTATTATTTTATTTATAGCAACTCAGGTTATTTTGAAATCCATATATCCCATGAGGATAAATAAATGACATAATTTACCTTTCCATTTGATACATTTTCATAAAGAAGGATGCCTTTTATTCTATGTAATGCTCTTGGTACTTTTTAGCAATGTAGGTTGAGTATTTTTATGAGTCCCTTGATAATTGTATGGAAGTATTTATTTATGATTTCATGTTTTATGTAACTTCATTTGATGACTATTTGGAACACCTTGGTTCTATCCTCTACTACTGTATTGAAAAAGATCAAATATTAAATTACAAGAAATTTCATTTCATTGTTGAGAGTGGGATATATCATAAAAATTTTATTTAAAAAGATGGAATTAATGTCAATAAATGAAAAATTGAATTAATTTAATCACTTTTATATCCAAAATTTGTTTTTGAGGTGTGATAATTCTTGGGTCATGATGGTTTTTACTGTATATTCATTAAATACTTCTATAATATCACACTTCCCCTGTCTATATTTTTAAAAAAGAAATGTAAATTTTTATTTGATAAAAAATATGAATTTTTCTTAAATTAAATAAAATAGATTCTCACATAAAATCCTACAATCCAACCACCATGGTGGGGTATTCGCTTTTAACTTATGTTTGATGCCTCTAACATTGCAGTTGGCATAGTTTTATCACAATGGGTTGAGAATTCTTATCATTTCATTGTGTATGCCACACATACACTTGAATTTACCCAGGAAAACAACAAAACCAATGAAATATAAATTCATTCTATTGTGTTTTCCTTATAAAAATTCCATTCATATCTTATCAGGTCAAAAATCATTGTCTTTTCTTGTCACGTTGCCCTTTGTTTTCTCATAAAGTGACCTCAAGCTAATCCTCACCTCATTCGGTGGATGGTCCTCCTCTATATGTTTGACCTTTAGATAAGTGATAAGATAGGAGTGTAAAATTTTGTATCTGATGAAATTATTAGTATTTCCCCACCACTGGACGACTATATTGTCTCAATTCTCCACATTGTAGAATTTTTCACTCATGAGTACTTTTGTGATGTTGTTGACAATACCCCTTGGTATTTAGAAATTGTAAATTCTCTAGAAATCTCTAGGGTCCCCACTAATTCCATCACTTCACAATACCAGATACAGAACCATGATTATTTAGTATATATTTGGTATGGCCCATATTTGTAGATAATTTTTAGTGACCAATTCATTCATCAGTGTATCCTCGAACAAAAGTTCACCTCTCTTTTGATATTCTACTACACATAGGCATGTGGGGGGAACATTGGCTCTAAATATAAAGCTCATAAAGTCCATGACTGGAGAATTTATTGGCCGATATTTTATAAATATTCCCATAATTTCTATAATTCGTGTACTCTATGTTAATTCACTACGAATATCTCCAGGTGGAATAAAATTCCCCAACAACAAAGGTTATTTTTTTAGATCTAAGATGCATAGGGAATTGACTTCATAGGCCCATTTCCAAATTATTTGTCTTTGTGTAGATCTTATTGGTTGTGGAATTTTTCTCTAAATGGGTGGATGAAATGACTAACAGGACCTATGACAGTAGAGTGTTTTTTTATTTTGTGACGTCTGAGATTTTTAACAAGTTCGGTTTGCTGAGACTAACCATTAGCGATCTGGGTTCACATTTATCAATTGAAATATGAAAATTTGTCTTTATAAGTATGGGGGTTTTCATAGTGTCCCCACTACATATCACCTAGAAACTTAGAGATAAGCAAAAATCGTAAATAAGGAGGTTAAGTTAATCATAAAATAATAGTACAACCCAATAGAAAATTTTAGAGTTTTCACATGGATGATGAAAATTGGGAATACTGTACAGCATTTTAGATCCCAATCAGAATTTAAACGTATAATAATGTGTTTGGAAATGTTTTTAACCACCATGATAAGGTAGAGTACCATGCATATTGGACTATTAAGCAATGTAATATGTATCTCTCATAAGCAGGTGAGCATAAGATGTGGTAGATTCATGAGATGGATAAAAATTTGCATGATTCATATGAGAACTCATGAATCTATAAAGAGAAGAAAATGAATATCCATTATGGGATGGTTTATAAGTGTATGATTCATAATGGTGAAAAGGTTCTGAGCTACAATTCTAGTTTAAAATCCACCTAAGTATTCTTTTTTTTCAATGGTTTGGTCCTTATATTGTAACTATTGTTTACCCTTTTAGTGCCATACACTTTTTTCCTAATTAGAGTGGTTGAAGTATTTCTGTCATTATACAGATACTTAAAATCTATTATGAGGATTTTTCAAATCATTTGGTGGATTAAATCCACCTTCAAGAAGAAACATACCAATAAATCCAACCAGTTTTTATCCTTCCTTCACATATTATCTTTTATTATAGTGAAGACATTTGATTGATCTTGGTGTAGGGGAATGATTACATTCATATTTTAGTTATTAATATTAGTCATATTTATTTTTTTCCATTATTATATTGTTGGATTGTATTTTCACTTTTTCCCCCTATTTCCCCACCACTTTTTTCCATAATTTTATTTTCTTATTCCCCCATTATCATGGAAAATGATCCCACTTAATCATGTAAGTTATTTAAAATGCATGACGAATTTCCCTATTTCATGTTGTTTTAACTTTAAAATAATTTTGTTTCAAAGATGAAATTTTTTTTAGCATGAATAGAACATTGGTGTGTGATTTTTAAAAATTTCTCTATGATATAAATGGTTGTATCTCTTTGAAATATTTGAGAATAGTGGTACCCTTTTTCTGAGTAGTTTTTGGAAAATTGTGTCCCTTAAAATCTCCAAATATATATTTCACCAAATCATGAAGGTTGAATATTTCTTAATTAATATAAGGTAAATATACTTTAGTTTAATATTTATCTACTTTCTGAAATGTTTTTACCACACATTCGTACCTTATCTGATCTATTTCATTAATGTATCAGGTTTACCAATGTGTGTGTACCTGTTATCTAGCTATTGCATGCCCTCCAAAATACTATAACCAAATTTAAAAAAACATAATAATATATGGGATATTTTAAGGCTAGGTCCAAAAACACTCTTCCTCAACTTTTGATCTTGTTATAACTATTACAATTACTATCGTGAGAAGATAAAATAAGGGTTGAGTGTTGAGTGTGAGATTTGTTCTATGTTCAACATTTGAAAAAAATAGTAATAAATTAGGGGAGCGATGAACTGCACAACATATGGGGATATCTATGCTGAGAGCTTAAGGTTTGACATTGGGGTATTCATATGTGAGTGGGTTTTGAAATTCGATTACAAAGGATATAGGGATGGATTGGTGGACAAAAATTATTTATGATAAAGAATTTTAAAATAATGTATATCTATTTTATTGCAAGTGGAAAGGATAACCTAGGATAGTTTTAACACACACACATGGAGATTTGGTTGAAATCTTGGATTTTTAATTACTTTCTCATATTTGTATCATGCATCTCTTTGAATTTCATTTTGATACAATTTATGAGTCATATTTTTCCTTGATCACTGAGAATAACTCTCTAATGCGCTTTTTTCTTTGATCTCATTTATTTCGTGAATAAAATTTTCATTTAATGATAAATATACATAAATTTTGGAATATATAGATGAATCATTTTATAAATGTGTATTTTCCCATGAGTGAAAATGTTTTGGTGTGGGGTTGTGATCGCAGCATGATTCACTATTCATTTGAACCCTTACACCAATATTTTTAACTAGTGTTGTAGTCATTAATGAATTATCATTTAAATTTGTTGAGAATCAAGGTTTTATAGAATTTATTGATGTTTTTCAACCTTAATTTCCAATTCAATCTAGAAAAATATTTTCTTGGGATTACTAGCAGTTATATATAGCTGGGAAAGAAAAATTAAAGTCTATGTTTTATATTTTCCCTAACATGGTATGCCTTACTACTGACACATGGACTACAATTCAGAATCTAAATTATATTTAGGTGACTATACATTTTATTGATGATAATTGGATATTAAATAAAAAAATCATCTGGTTTTTTCTTGTTGCGGATCATAAAGGGGAAACAATTTGCCGAGTATTAGATTAGACAATGAAACAATGGATGATTGAAAGAGGGCTTTGCTTTATTTAAAAATAAAAATGAGGCTTCGGCCCCAACCTTTAAAAAAAACATTATCGTGGATAGTCCTGGTTCTAATAATACATCGATTAGTTATTTGTTGAGGAGGGTTAATGATTGGAATGTGTCTATTCTAAATAGGGACTATATGCATATGAGATTTTGTGCACATATTTTAAAACATATAATTAGTGATGGGCTAATGTAAATATCAACATCAATTGCTAGAATCATATTATCTTGTAAATTAGTTATAATTTCCCCTTCAAGATTGGATCTTTTCAAGAATATAGTCCAGGTGTTAATAATTCCTAGTAAAGACTCCATAATTCATTATGTGCATACTTGGTTGAATTCTTTATTACATTATGTTCGATTTTGCAGAGATGTATGAGAATGTATTCATTCGCCTTGATGAAGATGCATCATTTATGGGTGATCATTTATGTGAAGGTGGGGATCCTACAGCATATGATTGGTAGTGTGCTTGTGTATTATTCATGTTCCTAATCAATTATGATAACACTTTTTTGTTTTCTGGTTCTATGAATGTGAAATGTCACACATTATTTCATACTCCGTGTGTGATATGTTGTAAAATTAATAAATGAATGAAGAGTCATGATATTACAGTTAGTGAAATGCTATTTCAATGAAAAATATTTTGGACATGTATCAGGGTATTTGTTCAAATTATAATTTTCTCTTACTTGTGGCGGTTGTTCTTGATCCTCAAGAAAAATTTGTGTATGTTTGGGATTGTTTTGGAATGATATTTGATAATAAATAAGACCAAAATTAGTTGGTTAATAAATCAACAGTGGTTCTAGATAATCCCTATGAGTTGTAAAAAGGTAAATATATCATTCCAATTTCTGATAAATGTGAGTCATGTTCTCATCAAGAGTCACATATTCATGACGCTAGTACCAATATTGAGTATGTTGATAAATAGAAATAGGAATATATATTAAATAAAAGGAAAAGGTAATTAACACTACAAATGAATGAAATAGAGAGATATCTTGAGATTAATGATTTTGAGGACGATTTCGAAGGATTTGATATTTAATGTTGGTGGAAAGGAAATGAAATAAAATATCATGTTCTCTCTTTCATTTATTGATATATTATTGAAATAAATTTTACTATAGTATCATTATAGTCTTTTTTTAGTACAGTAGGATGATTCCTTGATCTGTTACATAGTTGATTGAATCCGATCACCATTGAAGAATTAATTATCTCCTAAAACTGGTTTAGAAATTCTAAACCAATTGACATTTGAAAGCAACTAGAAAATGTGGAATTGATTAATTTAGGTACCATTAAAATATTATGAACTTTTTATCATTTTTCATTTTTCAATTATAAACTTTTTTTTGAAAAATTAAAATACAAACTTGTTATTCCTTTTGTTTTGTTTTTTAGGATATATCATCATCCAACACAATTCATGATTATATTTTCACTGTCTAATGTAAAAGAATCATGGATGATGGATGACAAAATATTTATTAATTTATAATGTTGTGATTGTTTTAAATTTTTTTCATAATACTATCATAACATACATAGATCACCCATAATGAATATATAGTTTCCTCCCATGAATTTATTCTTCTTGTGAAGTTCTTATATCTCTCATAGTTTTCATTTCAAGGAATATTTTGTGGATGACTCCCTGTGAACTACAACCACATGTTTTTCATTTTTATTATAATTGGATTATGATTTATTAATTTGTTTAGTCTTATCCAATTGATCAATCCAAATAAAACACTCTTTCTTTGTTTGAAAAATATGTTTAGGCTGTTTACATTCCTTCTTAACTTCTTCCATGTTGAATTCATGACTTTCTTCTGTGTATTTTTTTTAATTTCATTCCCTTTAATAGTATATGGACCTTATACTATCAATATTTATTGAAACCTCAACTTTTTTACCTTCATGACTGTATCTTCTACATACATACAAGGAATGAAATTTCATGTTATTTTTTTTTCTAAATTTGGGAAATTGATTAAATTTTTCAGTGAGCAATGGTTCATCCCATAATTCAATGTGTGTTTGTGTGTTTTATATTGTTTCTACAAATTCTGAGGTTGATGACAAATATATTTGTTCTAGGTTATTGTTATAGGTTTATTGGGTAGAGATTTAATTCTAGATAGCTTCCAATTTTATATTACTTGTTTTGGTGAAATTGATCTAGGTGAGTGATTCTAATCTTGTATGTTAAAAATGGTTATTCTTATATTTTATTCCCTTTTTCATTTAGTTCATAAATTTTTAAAAACATTGAAATTATAAAGAGTGAATGACGGTGGAGTCTCTTCTCTCAGAAGATTGACTGCTGGATAATTTCTTTATCAATAGGTTTTCTTACCTACAAATATAATACACATTATATGATTATCTGAACTTCTAAATCCTGATATGAACCATACCTTATTGGAATTTGGCCTAATTAGATGTTATTTTTTGTTTTATATATGTTTATTGGTTTGATTTAATTGACAATAAAGTAGATTTATATGATGATTTTTATAAATAAATCATATTTAATATATAGTATTCTACATTTAATACAAACGTGATTTTTTAGTTTTTATTGAGTTATCTTATATTTCTTTTTTTACTTTTTATTTTCTCTATGATATGTGTGGATACATACTAAATGTGTTCACTGTTTTCTGTTCGGTATGTTCTGGGGAAGGGGTGGACGTTTCAAGCTAGTGCAGGGGTGTAAGGGGGGATGGTGGTGTAGGGGTTTAGGGGGGAGAGGGGGAAGCCTAGTTTGCAGGGGGAGTGTGCAGGGGGGTTTGTAGGGGGAGGGGGTAGTGTTGAAGTTGGAATATGGGTTTGGTGTTAGCAGGATAGGGGGAGAGGGGGAGTCTTGTTTGTAGGGGGGGTTGTACAGGGGAGGGGGGATATTGGAGTTCTTGGTTGTAGAGGGGAGGGGGATGGTGTGTGTGTGCAAGGGGGAAAAGGCAGGGGTGTTTGGGGGGAGACTCATTTTGGTGTGTGTAGGTAGGGGGAGAGTACTAGGTTGTTTTTCCGGGGGTGTGTATGGGGGTAGGTGGTGTAAAAGTGGGAGGGGGCTAGGGTGCAGGGGTGCAAGATGGGGAGTTTGAATGGTTGTTGTTGGGGTGCAGGAGGCTGGGTTTGGTGAGTAAGATGGCTGAGGGAGAGGGGGAAGGATTGTTAGTGGGGGGTCAGGGAGGGGGGTATATTGTGTGTGGGGGAGGGGGTGGGTGAAAGGGGGATGGGAGGATTTGTTTTCTGTGTATAGGAAGGGGGAGAGGGGGCATGCTAGATTGCAAGGGGAGTGTGCATGGGGAGGGGGGGGATGGTGTGCAGGGGTGCAGGGGGGTGGGGGACGGTGTGTTCAAGTGGGAGGGGGCAAGGGTGTAGGGGATGGGGAGGCTAGGTTTGGTGTGTTAAGCAAGGGGGTGAGCTGGTTTGCTTTGCAGGGGGAGTGAGCATGTGGGGAGGTGGTGTGCAGGGGGGAGGGGGAAGGGGTGCAGGGGGTCATGAGGTGGGGGGAGGAAGGCTGTTTCAGGGGTGTTAGAGGGGGGGGGCGATAGGTATGGTGTGCAGGATGGCTGGGGGATAGGGGGAATGCTGGTTTGTAGGGGGCGTGTGTTGGGGGGAGGGGCATGGGTGCAGGTGGTGGTTGGGTCTAGTGTGCGTGTAGGGGGGAGGGGGAATGTTTGTAGGGGAGAGTGTGAACGGTAGAGGGGAGATGGAAGTGTGCAGGGGGGAATGGGGAGGGTGAAGGGGCGAATGGAGGCTGGTGCATGGGTGCATGGGTGTAGTGTAGGGGTGGAGGGGTGTTATGAAGGGGATAAGGTGGGGCTGGGTCTAATGACTGGTGTGCAGGGGTGGGGGAGGCTTGTGTGTAGGGGGGATAGGGAAGGTGGTGCAGGGGGGAGGGGGATATGTTTTTTGTGTAGGGGAAATGGTAAGGATAAGGATGGGTGCATTGTGGGGGAGGGGACATCTTGTTCATTAGGAGGGAGGGGTATAGGTAGGTCGGTGTGCAAGGGGGAACAAGGGTCCTTTAGGTTGGATCTGGGGGAGGTGTGTTGCAGGCTGGTGTAGTGTAGGGGTCCATCGGGTTGGGTCTAGGGGTTGTGTATGAGTGGATGGTTCAGGTCTGTCAGGTTGGGATGAGTTGGGATGGGTCAAGTCCTTCGGGCATGCGACGGGTAACCGGAGCCTAACGGGTTGGGCTGGGTTGGGTTAGCTATTCATGAAGTATGTGACACGTCCAGACCTGTCCCTAGCTTTTTTGTTCAGGACTGGCCCTGAAACGCCTCCTACCTATCCCGACCCAACCCATGGACACCACTAAGGATTGGGAGGGTCTGTAATGTTGATGGTTTTTGAGAATTTCAATGTTACACCGTGGACTCGCACTCTCGGTTTTGGTGACATGAGTGAATACTTTACATACCTTCTTTGATACCAATTATAAAATTATTGATATAACTATCCATAATTAAAAAATTAATAATGATTATTGAATATATTACATCTGAATGAGGTTTTTAGGATTAGAGCTTTAGATAATTAGGACACAACTTAACCTGTTAATCCCATGTTCATTGTATCAAATGGACAATTTTCTTATTATATACCAAACTACTTAATTTTGAAAAATCTTCAACATCTCCATAAAATTATTGTGCATGTGTTATATTTCTAAAATTTCACATCTATTACTTTTCATTATTACATGGGGAAATTGAAACATCAGAAGGAGTGATCTCAGACACTCACTAAGGGAAACATATAATTGAAACAATCATCGAATAAACATGGAATAAATGTTATGGATAGAAATAAGTAAAAAACATGAAGAAATAATCAACTTGAAACTATTAGCATGATATATCCATGAAAATAAATAAAAACATGAATATCGTTGATATAATCTCATAACGATGGAATTTATAATTTCAGGCATGATAAACCAGAAATAAAGGCCTTGTTCCAAGAAATGTTACTTGTTGAGAACACAGTCAAGACAACCTTCTATCAAGGATTTTGGCCAAGACTATAACCTTTAATGGGAAAATTCATACACCAAAAACTAACATGTTTTGTCTCACGATACATGTCATTGCATTGAGAGGATATATATTGGTGGCTCTCACCCATTACATTTTTAAATTCAATGAATTATTCATAAGTGAAAATGAATCAACAATAAAAAATCAAACTTGAATATACTCATCTATATTGAAATAACAACATATAGAATTCAAATAATTTTACCCATGTCAATAAAATGTATATCCTAATCATAATTCATCAAGATGATTAATGTGTATGTTTAAACAATACATAGTTAACTTGATAGTAATCATACATATTGGAATAACAAAATACGGGATTCCAATTCTTTTCCCCATGACAATAGAATATCATACCATCATGGTAAACATCATCCAATATGATTTCTCTAAAATGTGATGTTCACACTGTATAGAACAATGTGTATATGGCCAAGTCAATTCTTAAAAAAAATGTTCATAATCAATATGGAGAATGATTTCAAAAGATCATATACCAAGAAGTGAGAAATATTTATCAAAGGGTTTATTTTGTAGGAATTTATATCCCAAAAAAAGTTTGAAAATACAGAATAATTAATTATATTGGTATAATATACCCAACATATATTAAATATGTTCCATGAATGATCATAACATGATGAAAAGAAGTGAGTTACCAAAAATCATGACTACTGGGGAAATAATTGAATCAATAGACACTTGAACAAGTGAACATGATTTATCTAGTAAATACTATAAAATAAAATTATAATGATAAAAATATATCTTCGGGTAGTGAATACACCATATAAAAGAATCATATTGCAAAAAATATATTATGTCTCAAAAAATCATGATTGTGACCAAGAAAACCCATGCACATTTAGTAGAAATTTAATAAAAAACCCATTAAAATAAAGATATTGTAATTCAAAATAAAATACCATGATTAAAAGCTAATTAATGATATGATATCTTAAATTGATAGTATATACATAATAAAAACAAAATTAGGTTCATAAATCCAATACTTGTCTCAATGAAGGGAAATTGATATTAAAACCCTTAGAACCATTAGAACATTGGAGCCAAAATCCCATGAGAAAGTTATGAAAATGGGATATTGAATATCATGAAATATAATAGAATAATAATATATATATTTAAATGGTGTGGTAATCACACCATATAAAATAAAACATGGTGTATAACATAAATATGTCATAGTGAAGGGAAATTGAGACCGAAACACTTACCTCTTGTCCTGATTTCCATGAATGTACTTTTTCCTCACATATAAAAAAACATATCTATCCTAATAAATTAATTAATCACATTACCAATATCAATTTTTATTCATACTCTTCACAATTAGTCATTGTATACATGAATTCTTCCAATTTTCCAGATTAGGTGTTTGTAATTTTGATTGATTGTACTAATTTCATAATAAAAGATTCAGTGTATATTATAATTTGAAATATACTCATTACTATATCATCTAAACTATTGGAATATATATTCCAAGATAGTTTATAATTTTACAATTTCAATTAATTTTTGGTTGGTTTAAGAACCATGACGATGAAATTTGTGATGGTCATGTTTCAATGATTCTTAATGAACGAAACACAATATCTTAATTAATGAGTTTAATGTTTATATAACCTTACCATAAAAAATATAACATCATTTACATATTTATAGAATATCACACAAGTAAAAAATTTCTCATAGTCATCCATGAGGTAAATTCATAATATTGTTCGATTAGGTGGTCAAAATTACCCAAACATAAACATTCCAAATGCCCAATTTTATCATTATACCAAAAGTATAATAATCTTATTTGGTTCTTATTTTTGTTATATATTAGCATTATAATGACGTATAAAAAGAATTAATGGATATGAAAACGTTACATAATTTGAATAAACGACTATCCTCTTAGCATGATTATTTTAAATAACAAAATTAACGATGATATTTTTTGATTATATCATTAATAGGTTTTATAATTTTTCGCAATAGAACCTTAATGGCATAATAAACAAAATATTTATCATTATTTCAATATTTGATGGATATTAAGAGTTTATAATGACTACAAGAGGGGGGGTGAATTGTTGTTTATAAAATTGAAAAAAAATTAAAATACTGAACCTATTTATTATAGTTTATCAAACTCAGTTATCATCTGATGATTAAAGTAATTAAATCAGGGATAGAGTATATCAATGAATTCATAGTTCTATATTTTAGTAAAATAAAATTTAAAAAACAATGCTTAATTTAATTATAAAAGCTTTTGGAAACATGTAAAATTAACGTTTAAAGAAAAAATAAAAATTTATTACTATAACATTATAAAAAATTATACGCTTTAACCTTGAGAGTTTAGGTAGTTAATAAACACTAACATTGATCATACAAAATTTTAAAACTAACTGTAATGTATAAATTTCAAATCCAAGATATCCATTGAAATAAAAGTTCAAAACCAGCTATGTCTTCATATCCCCAGAATCCACGAACAATCCAGATTAGAAACATTAGTCTTCCTACCCTCAGAACCCATCAATATTTACCCAGACATGAGACAGAATACAAATGAATAATTGTTTAATGGAACATAATATTTTCCCATATATTCCTTATAATATAAAACTCTCTGAAATTTAACAAAGTGAATGTAATAAGTGGTAACAATATAGAAAATATTTACATGGGTTGAGTTGCAAAATCAACAGCTTCAACTCCTATAATGAACCTCTATTTATAGACACACCTCCAATGGTCATAATATGTGATAATTAGAGTTTGTTCAATTAAAATTAGAAGAGATCATGCTTGAAACTCAACAAGTACATATCCATCCAATGTCATTTTAAAAGCACCATTACAATGTTGTAAAAGGTCTTCTATTTGGTAGAAATAGTTAAGACAATCCAAATATAAACATTAGTATTCCACATAAATAAAACATTTTCAATCCAATGGACTAACCTTTATCACACTTATAGACTAAACATAGTCAAATCAAACTACTAAACTGTGTCACATCATAAGAATAAACCCATTCATACTGATACACTAAACTCCGACATACTGATAGACTAGATTTAGTCATTCTGACAGACATGAATTTTTGTATTACAATGGATGGGAATTTTTTCATCATTATGGACTATATTGTCAACCTGATGAGTCATACTTCATTCAGTTTGATGGATCAGAATTTGCTCGGTCTAATAGACTGGAATTTGGAGTAAAATGTTATAATCATTAGTTTAGAAGGATTTCTACATACAATAGAATAAATTTTTTTCTACAAAAATATTCTAATGATTTTGGAAATATACAGTTAGTGAAACATTTTCTTAAGAAGTTTGGTTGTGATTTTCAAAACAATGGATGGAAGTTGTAGAAATTAAAATTTCCGAATAAATAATCTCCACCTTTTTAAAAATAATGAAAACATAAATTAAATAAGAAAAATAAATAACTTCAAAAAACATACAAACTCATTAATCATTTATGAACACTTATCCCCTATCATTATTATATCCCCCATTATTTATAACTCCATCTTTATATAATGTTTTTACGTAAGAATAAGATACGACAAAAACATTCTTAAAAAAATTTCCCTCAAAATATGATCTTCAGAAAAAATATCTTCCAATGGGTATTACATTAATAAATTATTAAATAAATTATCCCCCTTACTAATTTTCAAAAAAAATATGGGTGGTATAAGGTAACTAAAATTTTAGAAAGTAATAATAAAAAACAATTTAGTTTAACTAAACATTCATCAACTAATGTATAAAAGAACATTCGGCCAAATAGTTTTGGGAAAAAATCAAACAGGAATTGTGTAGATTAATTCATCCAAACCTATAATCATTTAATAGTTTAGTTTTTACATCAAGTGTTTAGAGAAAAAAAATCAACATTTCTTCTATAACCTATTTATAATGAATTTGATCTTCCATATGTTTTCTTTGTTCCTATCAGTCTATGATTACATTGACTCTATCATTGAAAGTCTTTCTTCAAGGACATGAATCTTTTATAACTCTTTATTCATTCAACCATCTTCTTTTACAATACACTGATTCTTTCTATTCTCATCTATCAACTTATGACATTATTATTCAATCAATAAGTTTTTTTCCATTAGTTTTCATGTTTCTTGAACATAAGACTATAATAAACACTAGATTCATTCAACTAGTTGTATATTTTCACCACCATTTGATGAAAAATTATGGAAAGATTCAGAAAAATCCATATATGTATTCTTAAACATTTTCTATTTAATCATAATGAAAATTAAAACCCCTTTCTGTCTATTTTAACCATCTAATGCTTTTATTATTTTTTACACTTTTTAAATTAGATTTAACATTAAAAGATATGAAATAAGCCTCATTTTAAACAATATTTTATGAAATTTGATTTAAAGCATCTAATTGTTCTAACAAGTTTATCCTCCTCTTGATTTTCTTGCACTGAAATTATATTCATGGTAGAAAAGTAATTACATCCACAGGATTCATTAAAGATTAATTAAAGTTGGTAAATATTGATTAAACACATTGATATGATTGATTATCTTGATTGTTGTTTATTCTACTGATACATTAGAAACATGTCTCATTAAAGTACCCACATCAACTTTTTCTTTCTTTTAATCTTTATATTCGTACTTTTTAGCATCCAATACTTCTACTATGTCAAACACCCTACCCATTATATAATTTCCTGATACTTTTATACATGATTATTTATTTTTAATTTCTTTTTAAAAAATATACCCCTTCTCATATACTACCAACTTAGCATCACTCATGGATTGAGTGCTAAAATTTGATGACTCTAATGAACTTTATACTTCTCAATATTTGTCAACTTATTCTGAAGATTCTTTTGAATTCTCTTCAAATTATTGCTCAAACTAGATTTATAATTTCACATTAATTCTCAAATAATCTATTCATTTTTTCATTAATATTTTTTTAATTTCAACTTGAACATATCTGATAAAACAATTTATCCTAAAAAACTTTTCTTTTCCCTTTTTCAATAGTTGATGGAACATAAAAAGTTAAATATATTTATATTTATAGATAGTTTGTTTGAACAATAACATTCAAATGATATATGTGTTAAATAAATGATAATAGATAAATTGATAAACATCGTTCCACTTTATTAGATATGATATCTCCATGTTATTTTCCAACTCCCTTCATCAAACTTTCAACAACTTTTTCCTCATCAAATCTCTTATTCTATTTCTTTTCACTTGTTCTTTCAAAAATTATTATGTTTTTTTGTTTTAAATCTAAGGTATCTGTTATATCAAGTCTGAACATTGAATCACGAACTATATTTTCTTCCTTTAATTTCATCAAATTTTAATAATCCTCATCAGATATAGATTTAACAATATTTTTTATCCAGGGGGTGTTGATATAATTTTCCTCATATCAAGATCTTTTTTCTTCAATTGTAAAACGTCTGTATTAGAAGCTACATTGTCCAATTTGTCTATAATCTTATTAAACCCTAGTAAAAAAACAATTTCATTCTTAAAATAGTTTCTTCACTAATTTAATATACTTTTTATGTTATTACCACTACCTGATTCTTGATTTTCCTTATAATCATAAAATTTACCAACATCTTGTATGGAAGCAATAAAATTATTTACTTTATATAACTCTTTCTTACTGGATCGATAGATAAGAAAACATACATCACTATTCTGAATATATTTATATTTATAAGGAAATTATTTCAAAAACCATAAAGGTATCATTATTTCCTTTCTGTGGAAAAGGTAACCATGAATCCATAGAGAAACAAAAATAAAATCTAATTTAAGATGATATATGATTCTTGCATTCTCAAAATAAGATAAAAAATATGTTTTGTCCTTATATTTCTCAACACCTTTAATTTTTTTCAAAATCTTATGGATAACAAAATATGCTTCATTATCCATAAGTTATTCTACTAGATCCGAAACATTTTTATGTTTTCCGTTTTAACACTTAAAAAAATGTTTAAAAGTTATTATCTCTAGATATTATTCCATAATAAAAACAACTTATGAGTATAATTACATTACTATAATATGATAATGAATATTTATATTTTCATTTTCTACAAAAATATTTTCCCAACCTTATAATTTGATTATTTATTTCAACAGAGAATCAGTATTATCATATAATTGTTTCTCTGTCAAATTATTCTTCACAGCTTCCATGTTAGTAATTTCTTTCGGAGGAATTTTTTTAAAAATTATATAAGACTAAGAATATATTATTAGAATAATTCCAAAATATCAAATTGATAGATAATTTAACTTCGAATGGTTGAAAATAGTCTAAAATATCAATGTGGGATTTGGGAACCAAATTTCATATTTATAATCTTAAGGTTGACAATTCAACTTATAGTGATATGATTGCTCAGATTAAATATCAAAACTAATCCATTGATCAAAATTAATCCTTAAAATATTAAATATATATTCGAAACTTTTAATGTTTTTTAAATTAAAATTTTTATTAGAAGAAATATTTGTCTGAATAATTTTATAAAAAATTATTATATAAAATGTTTATAAACAAAAAAAGTAAATAAAAATATATTATATAATAATGATTGGAAAATAACTATTAGAGTAAAAATGTGAATTTATATGATATATTTTGTCCGATAACAGTTTTTCTTTATTTGAGAAATAAAATAAAATTTTGGAAAACCAATGTTTTTTAAAAAAAGATTAATTTTTAGAAAAATGAAACTTTTTAGAAAAACTGATTGTTTAAAAAAAATATTTAGACAAACTAATGTTTAACAAAAACTATTTTTTATTGAACAGATGATTAAATATATTTTATAATATAATATCTTTAGACTAAATAATGTTTTTAGTAAAACTAAAAATCAAATTTTTTTTATAAAAACCATGATATATGTACTCCACCTTTTAAAAGGATTTCATTAATTTAAATAGAATGGTAAAAAAAATAAGTATATATTAATGATCATTCAGTATTATTACTTATTATATTCTATTTAATGTATTAAAATCTATTAGAATTGATGGGTTTAGTAAATATACCAGCAAGTTGTTCTTCTGTTTTAATGAATTGTAAAATAATTTCCCCTTTTTTGTGTGATCCTAATAGAAATTGTGTCTTATATATATATATATATATATATCTTGGTGTGTGTGTGTGTGTGTTTCATGAGTGATATGTCGGGTTTTTACATAATGCTATAGAACATGTAATATTAAAAAACAATGGAGTTTTACTGATACTCAAGCCAAAAATTAGTGTGTGTGTTGCATCTAAAACACTTCAGAACATCATCTTATAACTGCCACATATTCGACTTCAATAGTGGATAGTTATACTGATTATTGGTTCATATAAGACCTTGAAAATAATGATTCCCCTATGAAATGAAAATTTCTAAAAAGTACATTATCTTTCCATTTTAAGTCTATCAATGTTAGATTCGGAAAAAAAATTAGTTCAAAATCATTTCATAAAGAGTGAAGTAAACCTAAATCCATCATTCTCTTAATATAATGAAAAATAATTTTACTACCTAGATATTATAATCTTTTCGATTAGCTAAATAGTTTTCACACAAAATTACAAAATCATTAAATCTCAAAGACTGGATGTTATGTATAGTAAACTACAAATCATTATTCTAAAAATATTTTGATCAACCGGTTTCCCAGAATCATAAATATAAAAATTATTGGAGGTTCTAATAGGATTACTAATTATTTTAGTATTTTCATATCCAAATTTCTTAATAATATCTCTTATATACTCATGTTGGAAAATAAAAGTTCCTTCTAATTTTTGTGATATTTGAAAACCCAGAAAATAGGAAGGTTATCCGATCATTATCATTTCAAACTTAAATTTCATAAGATAGTAAATGTAATCTATAATAAGTTTTTTTATCCAAATAAAATATAATATGATTGGCATAATTTTCAACAATGATGATGTTTTTAGAAAATTATATTATAAAAAGTGCTGGATTCGATTCTCCCTTAATAATTTTTTTGTAAAAAAATATAATTAATCGATCATACGAGGATCAATGGTCTAGTTAATGTCTGTAAAGTTCCTATGTTTAAATACATGGTCTGGAAATTTTGTATTTTCAAAACTAGGGGTTTTCTATATAAAATTCCTCTTTTACATATCTATTAAGAAATAAACACTTCACATACATTTGAAAAAGGATGAAATTAAGACATTTTGTATATTCTAGGATAATTTGAATTATATTAGTTCTTTCTATCGAAAAATATATTTCTTAATAGTTTATTCCCTATTACGGATTATAAAACATTGAAATAAGTCTATATTTATTTCTTACAGTAATTCCATTTTAAGCACACTTATTCCGAAAAACCCATTTTACACCAATTACAATAGTATCATTAGGTTGTGTAACTATTGTACACACTTGATTACTTTTAAATTCATTGAGTTCATCTAGAATTTATATTATTCAATATTCATCCCTTAAAGATTAATTATAATTTTTAGGTTTGAATTGTGAAAAAAATATACAATGTTCAAATTTATTTCTTATGGAAATTATATTTCCAATAGGATGATTTACATCATCAATGATATTATCAATAGCATGATTCCTAAAAATCAACATATTCCTTGGCTTTATAAAATTATTTTCATAAATAATAGGTTTAAATTATTCTTGAGGTAGAACATTAGAAACACATTCATCAGTTATTCTTCATAATAAGAACATTCTAGCATTGGTTGAAAATAATTATTCAAAATAACATCTAAAAATATGGATTGATGATGGTTAAATAAAGGGAAAATTTCATAAAATTTAATATGGATTTTTTCCTTAACTATACATGTGTTTTTATAAAAAAAATATATAAGACCTAATAGTTTTAAAATATCCTATAAATATTCCTTCATTTGATTTTTTAGATAAGTTATTTAAATTATCCTTATTATTCAGAATGAACATTTTTCATATAAAAACATTGACGTAATAATGATTTGGTTTTCTTCTTGGCCACAACTAGTATAGAGTTTTATTAATAAAATTCCTTATTGATTCTCAATTTATAGTATAGCAGGATGTACTAACTGCATCAGTCTAGAAAAATAGGAAATAAGTGTTAACTCAGTAATTTTATTATAATCTCTGGAATAAGTATATTTCTTCATTAAACTACACTATTTTTTATGGGGTTCTAGGTTCTGAAATGTTATGTATTATACAATTAATAATTAAAAAAAAATTCAAAATTATAATTCAAAATTTCTGCACCTTGATTACTATGAATAGTTATCAAGGATATATTTTATATCATTTTTTACATGGTCTAAAATTGTTTTAAAACAATAAAAGTATTCAGACTTATTTTCTAGAAAATAGACCCATGTATATATAGTATGGTCCTCAACTAACACGTATACATAGTATTTTCAATTGATAATTCCAGTTTCTTTAGGAAAAAATAAATCTATGTGAACTAGCTATAATGTATCATATGTTAATACTTCAAAAATATATTTAGAACATGACTTATGCTTCATTCCCCACCAATAATGATCACAAACTTTCAACGAATCAGATTGATTTTCATGTATATCTTCATTTAGTTATTTATTAGACAGTTTAGCTAATGATATATCATTACAGTGTCCTAATCGTCTATTGCATAACCATGATCGGTCTTCAATTACACTAAGGCAAGACAGATCTTGGATCCTATGTTCTTGCACGTTATGTGTATAAACATTCTCATGTTGATTCATAAAAAGAATAAATTCATCATTTGAAATATGAACAAAAAAATTTATTCATAAAGGTCAAAATATATCCATGATCACATAATTTAAATATTATAATAAGGTTGTGCTTAATACCTAAGAAATAAATCATTCGAAATCAAGCATTTACCAAAATTAACATTGTTACATATTCTGATAATTTTTCATTCAGCATTTGTATCATTTTCAACATTCATTTTGATAACCCTCTTAATAAAATATCTATTTCTAGTAATATTCCTTAAAAAACACTATTTCTGTACCCTATATTTTTATGGGTACGCTTCTTATTTTCCAAAAAATGAAAATATTAGTATTTGTTATCCCAAAACTGCTTGGTCTTGGTAATATTATTATGTAAAATTTTTAAAATCCACATTTGTCCAACATCACCATGTTGATCAATTTTCAATTATTCTAAAAAGTAATATTGATGAAAAAATAAATATTCTACACTATTTAGAGAATATCTATTTTTAATGACCTTTACATTGACAATTTCTGCAGAAAGGATCAAATTTTGGAATAAAATAGTTGCATTGAAAAAAAGATTTCTTATTAGTAAAACCCATGCATAATACGCCATTATGAGGTTTTATTTGTCTATGCATCGTATAAATGTTTTCATTAAAAATATTTAACTTTAATTTTATCATTTTCATACAGTATATTCTAGGATTTAGTTTCAAAAATAAATTATTATTCTCAATAGAAGTTGTAAATCAATTACGTTTTTCAAATTATTTTTAAAAATTAGTTTCTTTCAGTATATATTTATCTTCCTCTTTTAAAAGATAAGTGTTATCAAAATTAAATTTTCCTTATTATTTATATGTATTATAAATATCAGTGGTAAGTGTAGATATTATTGAATTATATTTATTATGTTTTTCTGTGGTAGCATTAATTTTTTTATTAATATTTTAATTTCTTATTTCTAATTGTTTTTTCAAATACATATAGCTCATAAAAACAAGGTAAATTATTATTTTATTTTGATGAAGAATATTCCTCATTTGAATATATATAATTATTTTTAATATTCTTTTCATGATAATTGGCATTTAATATAACATTGGTTAAGGATTCAACAGTTATGTTATCCGTAAATAAATCATTGTTCTTCAAAATCTCAACTTAGAAATTGATGTTATTTTATTCCTAAATTTCACTATCAAGTGAACTTTTTGATGAAATAACACCACCAATAGAACTCTATATGTCTAATTATTTTAGAAATTTTTTTATTTCTGTGTCTATATAATTTCTTAGAATTGCTTTCCAAATTTCTATCCTTATTTTCTTATATTTTAAGCCTGAGAAACCCCGGTATTATATAATCATGTTTCATTCACTCATAAAATATTAATTTAGACTAATCCTTATTATAAATTCTTCCATTGTGAATATTCTTGTACTTATATTATAAATATCTTTTCCCAATCATATGTTCCATCCTCTTATCATGATTGGATAATTCATTGTCTTACTGTTCTGAAGAACTACTCTCAGTTTAAAAAATAATATTATTTTTCATTAATGAAATTTAAATCTTTTCTGCTGAATGAACTCTACTAGAAACATTGGAGGTAGTAGAAAAATATTCTCCTCTGTTATTTTTCTTCATCTTCTTTGTATCCATTTTTAATCTTCCCTCGTACTGCATGAGAGTAACAATCAAATCATCCAAGGTAAAATTTTTTATCGATATCATATCATCTAATGTTTTTCTTTTGGATTCCCATTCTCCAGGAATAATTTCAATAATCATTTATCATAAAATTATATTAGTAATATCCTTCTCACAAAAATATTGTAGACTATTTATTATTTTCATAAACATCTTATGTATCTTCGCAACAAATATACCAGGTAGAAAATAAAAGTCTCGATAATATGCTCATAGCACTTCCCTTCTAGTCACAACTAAATTAGATTTCCCAAAATGAGTAACCTCTAACATCTTCAATATAATATTATCTAAATTAATATAATATAGTTGACTGTATATATTTCTAGTCATAGAACATATAAAATTATTCATTAATTGATAGTTCATATGTTATTCATGATAATCTTGATTTTTTAATTTAGGAAATTCTTTTGTAGGGATTTGCTAATTCCCCGTCACTAGGACAAAGTTAACAAATCCAATTATAATAAAAAAGTATTTATTCTTATCTTAAGTATTCATAGTCTTCACAAAAATAAATTAGTGGTATTTTATGATTTAAATTTTCAATTGTACCAACATTTAAACCTACCATATTGTTAAAAAATAATCTTTTTATAATAAATCATGGTATTATAATAATATATTGACATAAAAATTTAAAATGGAAAACATTATTGATATAAAAATGTATAAAATAGAAAGTGAATTAGTATAACATACTCTAATACAAATTTTTGTATTGTAAGAGTTTGCATTGGCTACATGGTAGGTGAATTGCAGTTTAAAAATAAAATCTAATTAAAATATCAAACCTCTTATTACAGTTTTCCATACTCAGTTATTATTCAATGATCAGTGTAATTATATCGGAAATAGAGTGTGTCTATTAAATCCAAGTATTAATGTTTATTAAAATAAAAATTATGAGAAAATTCATAGCGAAATTATAATAACATTTACAAATATGTAAAATTAATTCTTAATGTAAAATTAAAAATGACTTACCAATGTTTTATAAATGTTTTACACTCTTTAACATTCATAGTTAAGGAATTTGACAAAATATGGCTCTGATTATCCACATTTTTCAACAAAACCATATCTTTTATCTTTGTTCACCGATAAATACCTTGATCCATAATATCAAAATCGGTTATGTCTTCATGTCCACAGAATCCCTACATCATCCTGATTAGAACCAGTAATCTTTCTAAAGCAGGAATCCCTGGATCTTAACCCAAATTGAACACAATATACAAATGAAAAAATGTTCTAAGGAATTTATAATCCTCACATGGATTCCATAGAGCTTAAAAATCATGTAATGTTTACAAACTGAAAGTTACCAGAGGTTACAACAGAGAAAACAATCTGATGTGTTGAGTTGAAAAAGCATCAAATCCCAGCTCCTCGAAAGAATCTCTATTTATAGGCACAAATCAAATGATCATAATCCATGATTCTCAATGTGGGTTTCAATATACATGGATGAGATACATCATGATTGATACACAATTAAATCTCTATAAAAATTTATTTTGATAGAAACATTAAAATTTTGTAAAAGGTCTTTCGTCTAGTAGAAATAATTCAGACTATTGTATTATAATCTTCATTAATTCAATAGAATAAAACATTATCCATACAATGGAAGAAACTCAGTCACACCGATAGACTAAACTCAGTCACACTGATCGTCTAAACCCAGTCACACTAAAACACTAAACTCATTCATACAAAAAGACTAACTGAGTCACACCGATAGACTATAATTTTTTCATTCGGATGGACTGATTTGTCGATGTGATAGATAAAACTATAGTTAGTATGATTGTATAGAATTTAGTCAGTACAATGGACTGTACATTAGTCTAAAATTTTATTATAATCAGTTTTGAATTATATTTTTCCCTTCTAGAATAAATATTTTTGAAAGAAACATTCTAAATAATTTTAAAATTTAATGTTAGTAAAACATAGTATTTTATAAGGCATGTTTTGATTTTCAAAATTAAGGATAGAAAGTATATAAAGTAAATCTATAGACTAGAAAAACCTTCGATACATCCTTTTAAGGTGGTGAAGGAAAGAAAAATGTGTTACGTTGTGGTTTCGGTAGTCCACACAATGCATGAACGACTATTTTTTTCTTAATGGATGATGATAATAATAAGAAATAATAATACCCTTAATATAATAAAATTAAATTATATAAATTATATTAATTAAATTTTATTACTGTGGATAGAATAAATTTTAAATAATAATATTAAGATGAAAAACTAAGTAGTTAATTATACGCACATTCAAACTTGAATATTCTCTGGAAGCCTCCATGATTTTGAAGGACATAGGATAATTATACATGACTAGGGGATTATGTTCATAGCGGAGGGTTATAGGGATATTAAATTTATAGATTTTTTACAATTAATTCAATGGTATGGTGTGTTTATAAGTGGTGAATATGTTACTATTCAATAAGTGAATGAAATTGTAGTTTTGGGGACACCTTTCATTTTTCAGTAATTATCTAAATTTATTCAAGTTTCAATGTCTCAATTGAGGTAAAAAGTGCAGGGTAATCTTTTTTCAGTCAAGGAAAATCTCAACCATTTAATTCTATGAATGTTTTATAACTGGATTAGTTCTTTAATAATAGGTCAAACTCAATTTAACCCTTTTACTATAAGGCCCCAGCCTTAATCCTTACTTAATCTTGAGTTATTACAAGATTACACATTGAGGATCTTTTCAGGTTTAGAGTTTTAGAGAATTAGATCATTAAACTTGCATTACATTCCACATTTAAACAAAGTGGTTACATAAAAGACAGTATTCATTCTTCCCATCAACAGAAACATATTTAAAATATAACACGGATTCTTTCTTGACACATCCTTGACACTATCATCACATCATGTACCTTTACCTTGACCTGTGAAAAACATTTCAAAAACTTGGGATGAGCATAAAAAGATCAGTAAGAGTTATAAAAATATGGAAAGGAAACATGAGTTCATATATACATAAGAATGAAATCACACTTTACCCATAAAACATAGGCATATCAAATCATGAATAAATCATAGAAAACATAAGACATAAAGGTAACATGAGGAATTCATAACATTCTTACATAGGGAGTAACCCTCTTGGTTACGTTTGGAATACCCATCACAGTATATTCCCTAAAATCTCTTCGGAGAAACCTTAACGTTTCACTCCTTCGTGTTACCCAATGCATTGGAGAGCTATATCGAGCTCACCCACCCTTATTTTATCACGGAACCACCCGTTTTCATAACAATTACCAAGAACCATAACATAAATGTGTCACATAAAACATGCATAAAGGAAACATAACATTTCAACATTTCAATCACAATATAACATTTTAGTATATTGAAATAATGAATCCATTCAAAAAGAATCCATTTCCAAAACCATTTAAAACATTTAATAAAGAGATTTTTGAATCAAAGTGTCCCATACCACCTTGAAGCGTAAATTTTTAAACCATTAATATCCATATAAATAAATCCTTAAAACCATTTTGAAAACATGGATATTAATAAGAACAAACAATTAAAACATTTAAAACGATATTTTGGTTAAAGGGGTTTTACCAAAATTAGAGTCACTTGAATACAATAATTGATGAATAAAAATTAGTCAGAAATTTATAATATCATGAGAATAAATGGATTCATTATATAATACTCCAAAGGACAGTATATACACCATATAAGAGTGAATTTGTTCATAACAACAATGAACCCTCAATAGAAATGTCAAATGTGATGAAATCCCTTATAAAGATGGTATCCTTAAATTAATGACAAATCAATCTCAAAAATATGTGTGACAGATATAAATACACCCAATATAAGTGGATATTAAGTGTATAACAATAAAATATCATTCACACTTATTCAATGGATGACATATTCAATGACTACATGTTGAACCCAAACAAATCAAAATTGGGTTAAGAAGTTCCCTTGACAGCCTAACGAAATCACATCAAAATGAGTTGATGAGATATAAAAAGTGTATCTCATCACTTGGACATAAAATTTACATCAATAAGGATATATGAGAACATATCCCAACATAAAAATATGTAAATTAAAAGACCCAACACAAGAAGTATTTTAAAAAAAAAGGAGGGTGAAAGGTTCCCTTACAGACTTGGGTATCTTTCAAAACATACACCCCATGACAGAAGGACAATAAATCATTGATGTAAATACTCATAAAGGACGTTATATTACACAAATACTAGAATAATGGCAGTACATACACCACTCAAAGGAAATTGTGGCAAATGTAGCATAAATCTCATGAGAATAAAAGTGAGATGAAAAATCCCTTACGAAAATTCGGCAGCCTAACGGCGCCACTCAAAACTTCCAAAATGGATTGATGAGAGGAAATAGGGTCTCTCATCATATGAACATAATAAGTAAAGTAGGAGTAATATAAAATAACATCCCAATAATAAGAAATATGAGCTCAAAAGGAATGACATAAAAGAGTGTACTTAAAAAGAAAGAGAGTAGGATCCCTTACCTCGGGTCCGACTTGACTCGATCGTTCTTTAATCTCCTGAATAATAAACTTGACTTAATTTCTACTTCATTAAAAACCTTTTTCAAGTTCATTATTCCTTTTATATCACTTATTACCATGTCATAAACATTATGTAATCATTAAGTTAATAATGATTGTTTTGTCGATATTTGGTTCTTAAGTCGAAGGTGGACTTCTTACAATTACATGTTGTTCATGTGGCCAAATGTTTATTATATACATAATTGTATACATGATGTAGATATCATATATGTCATATATATCCTGTACATGCATGCATTTATAACATCACATAATCATTTAGAGGTAAGAAATGAAATGCACCGTTCATGGTGACGGTAAGCCGTACGTACGCATGAATGCTACTTTCATTTCTATTTCGTATTTTATAGAATGGAATAATAATGATATAAAGGTATATTATAATTCCAGTATAATATCATATATAATATCATATTTCCATCACTTATACGTCCCACATATGGTATTTAACAAATCAAATCACTTTGAGGGGGCTGTAGTCCGCACTTCCTTAAATGAAGATATCGCGTATACCCATAATGGAAGCCATAAAGGTAAGACAAAAATGAAAAATACAGAAGTATAAGTAAAAAATAAACATATTATATATCATATATAAAAATAGTGACATCATAGTGGCCAACTTTGAAGGTGTTAAATGAGTATTGAACAATCATCGTTTCGGGATGCAGAATTTCACCATCCACGGAAACCGTATGTTATTTAACCATTTGATGTAGTTGTGTGAGAGTGTAGCTCGAATAAATCTTATAACAACATCCAAGTATATTGAAGATACTGGTTTTGTTACAAAAGAAGTAAATAAAAAGAGTTTAGGGGGTTGGAAAAGTAAAATAAAACAAATGAACATGAGAGAATGAATTACCATTAAAAGTGTAACTCCTTTTGATTTGAGCCTAAAGGCGTCCTTTGAAAGGATTCTGCCCAAAGAGAATCCTCTAGGATGAGGATAGGGATGTGGAGAGAGTAAATGGGCAGGGTTTGGCCGAGCCAAAGGCTTGAGAAGTGTGTTAAATGAGGTAGAGTTGGGGGGATTTTATAAGAGGAGAGGAGGGGCACTTTTGGAAAGTAAAGAAATATTACTTTATTTGAAAATGTTTTTCGGTTTCCAATGGTCCCACATTGATATAATTCGTGTATAAGGTGATAAGGATTCTAAATCTACTCATCCAATAAGTTTTGGCCATGTTTATTTCATAGATTTTACATTATCTTTCCATTTTATTTAAATCATCAAATAATGATGTCATCGCTGCATTATTATTATGTCATAAATAATTTAATTTATTTAATGTCTAAAAATTATAAAACAAATACTATGATGTAGGAAATATTTTTATCTTTCCAAAGAATATTTATAATCAAAAAGATGACTTGTATAACCCCACTTAAAAATTGTTTTAGTAAAACATATCATGTTTCTGTCATTTTTAATTTTACATTAAATAAAAAGTTATTTATGTCATCTCCCAACCAAAGTGGATCCATGGGGTCCCCAAGTTGACCCATGGCTTCTCTTGGTCGGCCATGACACAACCAATGAGGGTAAGACATGTGTCAAACTCATCTCATTTTGTTAAAGCATTTTTTTTACCTTAAACTGCACTAATTACCACTAATCGCGATTCAAAACTTAATAAGTTACTAACAAAAATTATTTTAATCTCATTGAACCACATTTTACTTCTTAATGACAACCATGTATGTTGGAGTTTTTAAAATCAAAACACAATGATGGCAAAATTTCATTTAAATGGAAAATCAGTTTTTATAAGTACCACTTAGTGGTTTCACTATTCATCAAAAATTGAAGGTTTTCAGAAAAATCCCAAAAATTCACCCTAAGCTATATTTGATATTATGAATTCAAAAATGAAGTCCGTTTTAAAAAATTCAAAACATATTAGTCAGATTAATTAATTTAATAATTAATTCCTGCTGTCAGAGCAAATAGCGTGTTTTTATAAAACAATAAGTATCAAAAGATTGACATTAGTTTAAGTCTGATTTCAAAGTGAAATTAATTACAATGACCACTATTGGATTTAATGGTAAAAATATTTTATTATTTCACTTTAAAACCAATTCAAAATATAATCTAATCATATAAACAAATTATATTAAAAAGAGGTTTTGAATTAAAATACAACATTTTACAATATTCATTAAAAATGAACTTTATCAGAAAAATACCAAAAATTTACACAAAGTAAAATTTAATGTCCCGATTCTAAAGAAGAGTTTTATTTGGTCCAAAAGAATGTATAAGAGTGATCAAAACTATATTTAATGACAGTACGCCATCAAAAGGCGATAAGTGAACCTTTAGTGAAAACTAGGGAATATACGCCTAAAATTGAATTCTTTCTGTATTTTAAGCCTTTATATTTTATTGGATAACTGAAAAAACATTTTAAAACATATATAATCATATTTTAGTTATTTATATCCATTCCCGCCAATACAACGGCTACATGTTAACTACCATTTAAAATAAAATTATTTTATTATTAGAGTGCAATGTAAGATTCCCAAGAAACTCGTTGTTGCGTGTTGGGTACGCCATCGAGCATAGCGTCCCCTTTAAAGTCATTTAAATATTTTATTCACAAATATGGATAAATATGAAATGTCATATTCTTTGTTTACCGGGAGTGTTACATCCTTCCCCCCTTTTGGGAATTGCATCCTCGCAATTTTAAAATTGCGCTTGGAAACATCCTTGAACGTCCCACATCAGAACAAGAGTCGGTAAAACAATCACATTAAAATAAAGAAAGTTAAGCACAGAGGTCACCCGAGTTAACCCATACTAGGATTTCAAGTATGAAAATATGGACATGGAGGAGAAAACATAGGGTCATGTTCTGATGGAGAGTGATAGAAAACATGTTTAGGAAAAAGTTAACAATAAGAAAATCACAAACATGTGATGGGTTAAGAGGTGTTGGGTTCCCCAGTAGGAAAATATAATAGACAACATTTTTGTTTTAAGTTACTTTTTATTGAGGAATTTATTCATAAGGAAACAAAATCACATATCACGTTGACTTTCAACTTTTTACTAGATTCCTTAATCAAACTCATATTTTCTCCAAAAGATGAGTATTTAGGAAGGCTTGTTCACATTAAGAGTACTATAATCAACTTCTAGAGGATCACCTAATCCAAAAAATAGAACTATATACTTCCCATGTCTTTAGACTTTAACCAAAACCAAAACCAAAAAGGCTAGTACAAGATCAGATAATCCAGAAAAGGATAACCCATTATAAAAAGAAAATCTATTCTTAATCTCCAAAATTTGTCCAACAAAACCCAAAGTTCAACTAGGACCATTCTATAATCAACTTATCCATAAAATTATTCAAAGTAAACCAATATAAGATTGAAACCCAAATATTTGAAGGATTTAGTCACATAGTCTTCCAAGTTAAATCGTAACATTTATCTCCAAACAACATTAGTCTCTCCTAAAGTCTCGCATTGAAAAGTAATTATCCTAATCACATATCCTCCAAAATCAACTTACTCTTAATTCATAAAATCATATAACTAAAAAGAATCAGTCAAACTAACCAGGGACTTCATGTAGTCCAGTGGTAGGCGATAAATACCAGTCGCACTTTGGTTGTGGGTTCGATTCCCGCAGCTTTGTCTGACGCAACGGGTAGTCACATGGTCTATGTGTTGTCCTTTTTCCAAAACTATATAATTCTCAAATCATTCCCCAAAAAGGGATATAATCATCAAAAATAACCATAACATAATTTAACCTCAATTTTATCTCATGCCTTTCACTTCAATCATAACATATAGTAACCCATAATTACCTCAAAAGTAAGGATCATATAAACCCAAATGGTTCTTTATAACTATGTCCACAAAAGAAAAGATAACTGTTACTTGAATAAAATTTTCCTATATTAAACATCAGGGTTACACATAATATAAAAAGTCTTCTAATGTAACGCCATCATCAAAAGAGACTTAATACTCTTAAGAATTTCACCATAACTCTTGAAGCCCTTATATGTCGACATCTTACTCATTCAACATTTTTCATGATCCATTATCCATTCCTTTCCAACTTATTTCGAAATACCTCTTTCCTACAAATAAAATCATGAATCATATCCTAAGATTCCAAAATATGAAAACAGTAGTCATGAAATAGTACATACCTTTGATTGGTCATTGTCAGTTTCTTCATCCTCAATCGGAATGGAATTAGGTATTGGTAAACGAATATTGGTATTCTCTTGGTGACCCCATTCACGAAACTTCTTCATAGGACATGTGTTTGCATAATGACCATGCACACCACATTTAGAACATTCAATTGATCCCTCAGAAAGAACTTCTTTCCCTTTCCTCGATTCAACTGGATGCTTCATTTTTCCATGGCAGGTTCTTGCATTATGACATTCATTTCCACATCTATAGCATATTTCTGTCCCTTTGAAACATTTTCCTAGGTGTTTCTTTCCACATCTTTTACACATAGGTTTTTGAACACACTAACCTTTATGATTATTACATGTACTTCCGTAGGGATTTGTTTCTTGCATATATGATCCCTTAGAGAAATCTCCAAGGTTTAGGTGGTCAATCATGACTCCAAATAGTTGGTTGAGGATAATAAAAAGAGTTCTCATTGCAGCTCCCATATCATTCAGTTGCTTGCTCAAAAGACTGTCACAGTTTCCTTCACATCCACTGTTACTTTGGTGCCTGCTAGATCCAGCCATTTACTAAGACCAAAAAGGTCAGTGTGAGTATATCAAAAAAACCATCATGTACTAATGAGTAAGATAAACACTAAAATATACATACTCATTCTAAAACTAGGACTCTTTCTGAAATCCTAACCATTATGGTAATGTCACTTATGCTTAAAGAATACCCTAACCTCTAAAGTTATCTAAACCGACCTCTGATACCAACTATAAGGCCCCAGCCTTAAACCATACTTAATATTGAGTTATTACAAGATTACAAATTGAGGATCTTTTCAGGTTTAGAGTTTTAGAGAATTAGATCATGAAACTTGCATTACATTCCACATTTAAACAAAGTGGTTACATAAAAGACAATATTCATTCTTCCCATCAACGGAAACATATTTAAAATATAACACAGATTCTTTCTTGACACATCCTTGAAACTATCATAACATCATGTACCTTTCCCTTGACCTGTGAAAAACATTTAAAAAACTTGGGATGAGCATAAAAAGCTCAGTAAGAGTTATAAAAATATGGAAAGGAAACATGAGTTCATATATACATAAGAATGAAATCACACTTTACCCATAAAACATAGGCATATCAAATCATGAATAAATCATAGAAAACATAAGACATAAAGGAAACATGAGGCATTCATAACATTCTTACATAGGGAGTAACCCTCTTGGTTACGTTTGGAATACCCATCACAGTATATTCCCTAAAATCTCTTCGGAGAAACCTTAACGTTTCACTCCTTCGCGTTACCCAATGCATTGGAGAGCTATATCGGGCTCACCCGCCCTTATTTTATCATGGAACCACCCGTTTTCATAACAATGCCCAAGAACCATAACATAAAAGTTTCACATAAAACATGCATAAAGGAAACATAACATTTCAACATTTTAATCACAATAAAACATTTTAGTATATTGAAATAATGAATCCATTCAAAAAGAAACCATTTCCAAAACCATTTAAAACATTTAATAAAGAGATTTTTGAATCAAAGTGTCCCATACCACCTTGAAGCGTAAAATTTTTAACCATTAATATCCATATAAATAAATCCTTAATACTATTTTGAAAACATGGATATTAATAAGAACAAATAATTAAAACATTTAAAACGATATTTTGGTTAAAGGGGTTTTACCAAAATTAGAGACACTTGAATACAATAATTGATGAATAAAATTTAGTCAGAACTTTATAATATCATGAGAATAAATGGATTCATGATATAATACTCCAAAGGACAGTATATACACCATATAAGAGTGAATTGGTGCATAACAACAATAAACCCTCAATTGAAATGTCAAATGTGATGAAATCCCTTATAAAGAAGGTATCCTTAAATTAAGGACAAATCAATTTCAAAAATATGTGTGACAAATATAAATACATCAAATATAAGTGGATATTAATTGTAAAACAATAAAAGTTCATTCACACATATTCAATGGATGACATATTCAATGACTACATGTTGAACCCAAAGAAATCGAAATTGGGTTAAGAAGTTCCCTTGACAGCCTAACGGCATCACATCAAAATGAGGTGATGAGAGATAAAAAGTGTATCTCATCACTTGGAAATAAAATTTACATCAATAAGGATATATGAGAACATATCCCAACATAACAATATGTAAATTAAATGACCCAACAAAAGAAGTATTTTAAAAAAAAAGGAGGGTGAAAGGTTCCCTTACCGATTTGGGTATCTTTCAAAACATACACCCCATGACAGAAGGACAATAAATAATTGATGTAAATACTCATAAAGGACAGTATATTACACAAATACTATAATAATGGCAGTACATACACCACTCAAAGGAAATTGTGGCAAATGTAGCATAAATCTCACGGGAATAAAAGTGATATGAAAAATCCCTTACGAAAATTCGGCAGCCTAACGGCGCCACTCAAAACTTCTAAAATGGATTGATGAGAGGAAATAGGGTCTCTCATCATATGAACATAATAAGTACAGTAGGAGTAATATAAATGAACATCCCAATCATAAGAAATATGAGCTTAAAAGGAATGACATAAAAGAGTGTACTTAAAAAGAAAGAGAGTAGGATCCCTTACCTCGGGTCCGACATGACTCGATGGTTCTTTAATCTCCTGAATAATAAACTTGTGTTAATTTCTACTTCCTTAATAACCTTTTTAAAGTTCATTATTCCTTTTATATCACTTATTACCATGTCATAAACATTATGTAATCATTATGTTAATAATGATTGTTTTGTCGGTATTTGGTTCTTAAGTCGAAGGTGGACTTCTTACAATTACATGTTGTTCATGTGGTCAAATGTTTATTATATACAGAATTGTATACATGATGTATATATCATATATTTCATATATATCCAGTACATGCATGCATTTATAACATCACATAATCATTTAGAGGTAAGAAATGAAATGCACCGTTCATGGAGACGGTAAGCCGTACGTACGCATGAACGCTACTTTCATTTCTATTTCGTATTTTATAGAATGGAATAATAATTCTATAAAGTTATATAATAATTCCAGTATAATATCATATATAATATCATATTTCCATCACTTATACGTCCCACATAAGGTATTTAACGAATCAAATCACTTTGAGGGGGCGGTAGTCCGCACTTCCTTAAATGAAGATATCGCGTATACCCATAATGGAAGCCATAAAGGTAAGACAAAAATGAAAAATACAGAAGCATAAGTAAAACATAAACATATTATATATCATATATAAAAATAGTGACATCATAATGGCCACCTTTGAAGGTGTTAAATGAGTATTGAACAATCATCGTTTCAGGAGGCAAAATTTCACCATCCACGGAAACCGTATGTTCTTTAACCATTTGATGTAGTTGTGTGAGAGTGTAGCTCGAATAAATCTTATAAAAACATCCTAGTATATTTAATAAACTGGTGTTGTTACAAAAGAAGTAAATAAAAGAGTTTAGGGGGTTGGAAATGTAAAATAAAACAAATGAACATGAGAGAATGAATTACCTTTAAAAGTGTAACTCCTTTTGATTTGAGCCTAAAGGCTTACTTTGAAAGGCTTCTTCCCAAAGATAATCCTCTAGGATGAGTAGAGGGATGTGGAGAGAGTAAATGGGCAGGGTTTGGCAGAGCCAAAGGCTTGAGAAATGTGTTAAATGAGGTAGAGGTGGGGGCCTTTTATAAGAGGGGAGGAGGGGCACTTTTGGAAAGTAAAAAATATTACTTTATTTGAAAATGGTATTCGGTTTAAAAAGGTCCCACATTGATATAATTCGTGGATAAGGTGATAAGGATTCTAAATCCACTAATCTAATAATTTTTTGACATGTGTAGTTCATATATTTTACATTATCTTTCCATTTTATTTAAATCGTCAAATAATGATGTCATCGCTGCATTATTATTATGTCATAAATAATTTAATTTATTGAATGTCTAAAAATTATAAAAAAAATACCATGATGTAGGAAATAGTTTTATCTTTCCAATGAATATTTATAATAAAAAATATGACTTGTATAACCCCACTTAAAAATTGTTTTAGTAAAACATATCATGTTTGTGTCATTTTTACTTTTACATTAAATAAAAAGTTATTTATGTCATTTCCCAACCAAAGTGGATCCATGGGGTCCCCAAGTTGACCCATGGCTTATCTTGGTCGGCCATGACACAAAAAATGAGGGTAAGACATGTGTCAAGCTCATCTCATTTTATTAAAGCATTATTTTTTTCCTTAAACTGCACTAATTACCACTGATCGCGATTAAAAACTTAATAAGTAACTACCAAAAATTATTTTAATCTCATTGAACCACATTTTACTTCTTAATGACAACCATTTATGTCGGATTTTTGAAAATCAAAACACAATGATGGAAAAATTTCATTTAAACGGAAAATCAGTTTTTATAAGTACCACTTAGTGGTTTCACTATTCATCAAAAATTGAAGGTTTTCAGAAAAATCCCAAAAATTCACCCTAAGCTATATTTGATATTCTGAATTCAAAAATGAAGTCCGTTTTACAAAATTCAAAACATATTAGTCACATTAATTAATTTAATAATTAATTCCCACTGTCAGAGCAAATAGCGTGTTTTTATAAAACAATATGTATCAAAAGATTGTCATTAGTTTAAGTCTGATTTCAAAGTGAAATTAATTCCAACGACCACTATTGGATTTAATGGTAAAAATATTTTCTAATTTCCCTTTAAAACCAATTCAAAAGATAATCTAATCATATAAATAAATTATATTAAAAAGCGGTTTTGAATTAAAATATATCATTTTACACTATTAATTAAAAAATGAACATTATCAGAAAAATACCAAAAATTTACACAAAGTAAAATTTAATGTCCCAATTCTAAATAAGAGTTTTATTTGGGCCAAAAGAATGTATAAGAGTGATCAAAACTATATTTAATGACAATACTCCATTAAAAGGCGATAAGTGAACCTTTAGTGAAAACTAGGGCATATACGCCTAAAATTGAATTCTTTCTATATTTTAAGCCTTTAACTTTTATTGGATAAATGTAAAAACATTTAAAAACATATATAATCATATTTTAGTTATTTATATCCATTCCCGCCAATACAACAGCTACATGTTAACTACCATTTAAAATAATATTATTTTATTATTAGAGTGCAACGTAAGATTCCCAAGAAACTCGTTGTTACGTGTTGGGTACGCCATGGAGCATAGCGTCCCCTTTAAAGTCATTTAAATATTTTACTCACATATATGGATAAATATGAAACGTCATATTCTTTATTTACCTGGGGTGTTACATTTACTATTAAATTGGTAACTAATTTCTAACCTTAATAGTTAATTTTAATAACAAATATTAAGAATGAAAATTTTACATAATTTTATACTTCTAATTTCCAAATTTAATAAATATTATCAAAAAAATTTAAATTTTAGATAAGTTAATTACAAAATAAACACACATAATCACGTTAAACCAGTTTTTAGAAAAATAATTTTTTTATTCATTATGTTTTTTATATAAGGGAAAATTATTAGGGTTATTGTTTTTAATGAAATATACTAATTTATAATGAGTTGAATAAAATTTAGGAGTCTTAAAAGGAAATCGAAAACTATACCAAACATAGAGAAATCTTGGTTTAAAGAAAAGGCAAAAACAATTGTTTTATTAAACTAATCTTTTAATTAGTTATAAAAATGGTTTCTATAGGTTTCATAAGTTAAAAAATATTTTATAATAAAAAATTTTATTCCTAAAATAAATATTTTATTACTATAAATGTTTTTTAATCTTCTAGATTATTATTACATAGTGATAATATCCTTGAAATTATAATTTTCATAAGTGACAAAATATTCTCCTAAAAATCAACCTTTCTATAAAATTATCAATAATTTATACTAAGAAAATTTTTATAGTTGGAATTTAAAAATTAATTTAATATTTATTCATTTTATATTTCAAAATTTATAAATTCAATTTTTGAATAAAATACTAAAATATAATGAAAAAATATTTTTATCAAAAAATGGAATTTTTAAAATATGAAATCATAATTTTCTTATTTCATATCATTTAATAAATAAATTTATGTTATCTAGTTGTTAATATCAAACATAATTTATCATTATCCTTTTATTTCATGAAATGTAAATTTTTATCACATTAAAAGGATTTTTTAGAAAAATAACTTTCTAAAAAATAACTGAACTTTTTAGTCCTTTTATGTAAACTTATTTATTTAAATTCATATTATAATTTTTATTTATTTTCACTATACATATATTTAATAAAGTTGTTAAAAGTATTCATTCACACTTATTTAATAGTTAGGATTCAAAAGTTGTACAAAAATTTTTATATTCTATCCAAATATACCACAGTTTCATTTCTGTTCAGTGTTGCGTTTAGAGCCTTCTATATAATAAATATACTTATTTAAAGGAAATCATATGTTATAATTTCAGGTTATTATATTCCCCTACCCATTAAATAAATTTTTTCCTCACAATTTGACTCATTATATTAGGATAATTCTTATAGAAAAATCATAATTAACCATATAATGTTAGATGATCATTGGTTTATTTATATTGTGGAAAAAGATTTATCTATTTAAAAAAATTATTATATGAATTTTATAAATGGAGTTAACAAATTAATAATTTCCTATAGTATTATACTATGTGTTTTTGACCTATATCCGTAAGGAATAACTTCCCAAAAATAAAAAAAATTATTTATATAATAATCATATCACTGGGTGTATTTATTTATAAGAAAATATCCAAATGTTGGTGAAAAAATACATGAAATAGGCCACTATAAAATCTAGAGTGAAAAATAAATATCCAATCAGTTATTATTTGTTACATTGTATTTTAATTATTCACATGTTTATTGGTGACTACCTTCATCTTTGGCCCTTGGATTGGAACATTGATTCTTATAATGACCAACTCTCTTATAATTAAAATTATATATTTTTGTGGCTTATCTTTTTTTCCATTAACTTGTGATTTGGATGGACATCATCAAATAATATTTCATTAGATTATAAATTTCTCTTCCTTAGTGTGTTTTGGACTTTAAATATGTTTACATTTTTAATCAAAATTCTTGATATCGAGTGTTCATAATTATAAGATTTCTCACTCGATCCCCTATCCAAATAGGTTGTTCATTTGGATAGTTTCTAGATTTTCCTTGACATACATTATTATCCTTGTTCCTTTGAGATTCAAATATTACAAAAAATGATTTAACATTAGTGACTATCAGTATAAATTAATAATCATAAATAAGCCCATAATTTCCCAATTTATAACAATATCATGTTAACCTATAATTCTTATAACTCAACTTTTGTTAGACTCAGATCAACATATATATCTCTCGGTTTAGCATATATCATTTTTTGGTCCGTCCTAGGTTTCATTGAGTTGTTTTCCCTCATAATTATTAACCTGATACTCAAATAAATATACCAAATTACCATAAACATTCTTATTTTATTCTAAACCCAAAAAACTATTAAATCATTCCTCTGAAAAAAAATATCTTATCCTTCATCAAGAAACATTAATCATTCCTACAATAATATTCCCAGGTATGTATATACCCAAATCCTGTAATCTCAAAATCATTCCTTTCCAAAAACCTATTTTAACATATGAACATAAATCCACAATGATGCTATATATTCAACAAAAATTTAGTCTATTTGTAACTCTAAAATTTTATTAACCACTAGTTCACACAATAGTCTCTATATATCATAATCCACAAAATGAGGTGAACTAGTCAAAAATTTACCTGAATCAATTTTCAATCCCATGGTTACCAATACTAAATAATTTAGTTCGTAAAAATTGAACAACTCGTTGTTATCTTATTATCATGTGTCTATTAAACATAGGAGTTATCAACACTTCAATCATGTTCTCTCCAAAAGTTATTACAAAAAATAAATCATTGACATAAAATAAATTTTGAAGATTATTGTTACCATTTAATATATGTCACCATTACATTAAAGTAAAACTATTTTAGAATAATCCATAGATGTTTTTTGAAATCCTCATATCATTTAGAATACAACATTATATCCTAAATAAATTTCACAGAATAATGAAAATATATAAGAGTCTTGAGATTATATCAATATAACTGCCTTATCTAAGACTAGGAAACTCACCATTTCCATCATAATATGCATATAATATTATTCTTAACTATTTAGTACACTCCATTTTTTTGTAATAATTCATACTGTTTTATAGTTACATACCTTTACCATATTCAATTTTTTGATCCCATTTCAACCAAATACTAAAACAAAATATGGTTATATTAATATCTAAAACATTAATATGAAGATGTATTCCCTTAGGACACTATTTTTTAACATTTGGTACTTTCATGTCAGCCTTTCACTCACTTGTTAAATTCTTAGTTTTCTACGGTCATTTAGGTTCTCTGACCTAATTAGTTAATATTATTCATAAATACTTCATAATGATTCATAAAGTGAATTTAGTTTCCCAAATCACATCCCCAAGGAGTGTCTCCCAAAATTTATATTCATAGGATAACTTATCGCTCATCAGAGTGATAATTGAGATATTTTTCAACCAAACCATTTTAGGTTGGTTACCCTAAATGAATCAATGCCCCAACCACATCTACTATCTAGAATCTAGAAAGGGATGCATTTCTTGTAATAACCACATGATATCTACATTACCAAAACATCTAGATGTTATACAATACTTAAAATTATTACATGGTTTTTCATCAATGTTTTCTTTTACCAATCCTCAAATAAAATGTGCATTATTACATTAACATTAAAACATATACTATTAATAAGGTTTACTGATACCTTCAAAATTGTGATCAACCTTAACTCATCCACCATTAAATTATCCTAAATAGACATTTTAATCTCCAAACATATTCAAACCCATCCTTTTCTACCAATAATATCACCACAAACCGACACACCCAGATCCAGTTCCATGAAAACACACTTCACATACATTCTTTTATACCAGATATAAAATCATGGATATATCTATCTATAATTAAAAAAATAAATAATTATTATTTAGTCTCATACATAGGACTGACAATTCTAGATTTGAATATTTATATAATTATGGAAAAAAATTAAACTGATAAATCCCATGATCTTTGTATAAAATGGACAATTATCCCATTATTTATGAAACTACATAATCCTTGTTAATCCGTTAATTTCTCCTAAAAAGTATATCACATGTGTTTATCCTTTTAAACATGTGACTTGAAATAATTATCTATATAACTTGGGGAATGGAAATATAAGAAAGAGTGATCTCAAATTATTATTAAGATAAACATATAAGTGAAACAATATTTTCATAAACACAATATAAATATAATGTCTATAATTAGATAAACAACATGAATCCATCATCAACATAAATATTAGAACATGATATATCGATGAAAACAATTGGAAACATTGATATAAATAATTCTGATTTCATTTTGATGGAATCCATCATTCCTAACATCAAAGAATCACTTCAAAGTCCATGTTCCATTAACCATTCCATGTCATTGACATCATAATCAAAATATTTTTTTCCCGTATTTGTTCCAAGACAATATATTTTTATGGGAAGAGGAATACCGAAAAAACAAACATATTTTTTATCATGAGACCTATCAATGCACCGAGATGTTATATAATGAATGTCCCAACCCATTACATTTTAATGTCTAATTCATTCTTTATAAGATAATATGAATAACCCACTTAGAGTAAAAAAGGTGGATGGATAAAAAATGCATAGCCAACTTGAAAATAATCATCGGTATTGGAATAACAACATAAAGAATGAAAATACTTTTCTCTATGTGAATAGAATATCCTAATTTATAGGTGAACATCATAAAATCTATGTTATGTAAAATACAATGTTCCCTTTTTATAGAACAACTATTATATGGATTAGTCAATACCGAAATAACATGGTCATAAACAATCCATAAATAGAAAGTGGTTGGTTTTAAATGAACATATCCTAAGAAGAGTTAAATAATTTTCAAAGGGTTTATGTGGTGGGAATGTATATTACGAAAAATCAATTATAGAGTACCACATAATACATTAAAATGGTATAATGTACCCAAATAATATGAAATAAGTTAATATAATGATCATAACTCATTGAATAGAAATTTACTTGGAAAAAATCATTACTATTGGGGAAAAAACTAAATCCATAGATAATTGAATAAGGAAAAATGATTTGTAAATTAAATCACATTCAATACAAGTTTTATGATAAATTATATCTATGTGTAGACAATAAACTATATAAAGGAATCAAGATTCCCAAAATGTATTAAGACTAAAAAATTAAAATTGTTACCAAGAAAACACTTGATGATTGAGTAACAATTTTATCAAAACAATTTAAAAGAGATAGATTTAAATTAAATATAAAATTACATGATAAAAATATAATTCATTATATTATATCTCAAATAGAAAATATATAAAAAACATTAATAAGATTAGTTTCACACATATTATACTTTTATAAATGATGGGAAATTGAGTGGAAACCCCTTATAACCATTAGAAAATTAGAACCAAAATCCCATGACAATTTTTAGATGAAATAGGAAATTTAATATAATTAAATATAATATAATCATGATATAAATATTTCAATGGGGAGGTAAGAACATCATATAAAACAAAAAATGGCATATAATAAAAATATATCTCAATGAAATGAAATTGAGACTAAAACCCTTACATCGTTACATGACATCCATTATTGCAAATTAACGTTCTATATCACAAAAATAGTTATATGAATAACTTAAATTATAATCTTATTCATGTCCATCATCATTCATAGTCTTCATAAATAGTTATTATCGACACTAATTCTCCTTATTTTCCACATCAAGTGTTTATTGTTTTCATCGTTTGTACTAGTTTCATAATATCAGTGTCTGTGTTTATTATTATTGTAAAGTACATTATTACTAGATAATATAAATTAGTATAATAGATGTTACATGATATTTTATGAAGTTATAATTTCATTTCATTTAATTTTTTTATGCAAAGCATGATGATGAAATTGACGATGATCACGATTCAGTGATTCTTAAGGAACAAAAGTTATTTTCTTAATTAATGAGTTAAATGGTGATATAACATTTAAAGGAAAAAAATAATATTATTATTCATATATTTATATCATGTTATACTATTAAATAATTTATCATAGTTAACCATGACATAAATTCATAGTATTGTTTGACTGGGTGGTTAAACTAACCCAAACATGAACATACAATGATTTAATGAATGATTATGAGGCGGTTTAGCTGTAATATAATAAAAAAAAATAATAAAGATATTATTTACTGATTAATAGTTTTTTATTTCATAATTAGAGGTTTGTAAAAGAATAATTACTTGATATGAAAAAATTAAATAATTTGAATAAAAGAATATCCACTTTACACACTTATTTTAAACAATTAAATTAACGACGATTATTTGATGATTATATCATTAATAGTTCCTTTATTTCATCATGATAAGTCCTTAATGATATCATAAAAATAATATTAATCAATTAATAACACCATCATATTCATCCTGTTATGGTTGTGAATGAAAAAATGTGTTACACCATGGAGGCGGTAATCCACACAATGCACGAACGACGGTTTTTTTATTAATGGATGGGGTATATGAATAAAAAATAATAATAACCATAATAAAATAAAATTAAATAATATAAAATATGCTAACATAATTATATTTTTTGGTTATAATAAATATTAAGGAAGTAAATTAATAATAAAAACCAAGTAGCAGATAATACATATGTCATAGATTTGAATTATCTTTGGAAGTATCCTTGAATTTGAAGGGATTATGATAACTATTAGTGGACAGAGGATTATTTTATTAGAAAATGGTCATATATATAGTAATATTTCATTTTTTCATGGAGTAATTCAAATTTATTGTTTGTATTAATGTGGTGAAGATGTTACTATTTTATAAGTGAAGGAAAGGGTAGTTTTGAGAACACCTTTACATTTTCCAATATTGTCATGACACTATTCAAGGATAAATTGATCAAAAATGGAAACCATTATATGGGAAACATGTATTGGTTTATAAAAATCTCAAAATGCATTTCAATGCACGTTTTTAAATGTTTTAGGCCTTTTAAACAAGGTTAAAATGAATTTACTCCTTTTACTTTTATATTCAATATTAATTTCAAACCTTGGTACTTAATTTTAATGAAAAATAATATGATTGAAATTTTTACATTATTTTACACATCTAATTTAAAATATGAACATTATTTTTTCAATTAAGAATTTTAGAAGTGTGAAAAGTTAATTTTATAATAAATATACTTCATCATGTAAAATTGGATTTTAGAAAAAAACATTGTAAGAATTAAATTTATATATATGATACATTTATTAGGGATAATGATTTTAATGTAATAAATTTATTTATAATGAATTTAATAAAATTTTATATTGATATAATTCAAGAAAAAATTGAACATCGCAATTAAAATTCTTTATATAATCGAAATTTCAAGAATTGTTTATATATTAAAGTAGCATTTTAAATAGTTCTAAAAATGTGTTACATATGATTTAGAAGTCCAAAGAATATTTTAAAATTATTAATTTCATTTCTAAAAATCGTATTTAATTAATTAACATGTATTAAATTATTATAGGATATGCGGACATAGTGATAAAATCAGGGAAATTAATTTTTTTTATAAATCCCTCATTTTATGACTAAAAATCATCCTTTTTAGAAAATGGTAAAAAAAAATTTAAAAGTCAATTTTGATATAAGGAATTAAAAAATGTTAATTATCATTGATTCCAAATTTTATAATTTATAAAATTAGTTTTTGAATAAAATATTAATCTTCAATGAAAAATTAGTTTTATCGAAAAAATGACATTTTAAGTTAAAAATTGATATTCTTATTATTTCATATCATTTAACAAATAAATTTATGATATACAATTATTAATTTTAAAAAAACTTATCATTAATCATTTGTTTCTTGAAAAATAATTTTGTGTTGCATAAAAGATATTTTTTTAGAAAACAAAATTTTTTAAACAATAAATGATCTTAATAGTCATTTTAGATAAACTAATTGATTTTCATTCACAATAAAATTAGATTTTATTTTCATTATAAATATATTACTTAAAGTGGTTAATCAAATTAATTATTTATAATTCAATGACTAGGTTTTAATGGTCAAATATAAATATTTATATTTTATCTAAATATATAAAGGTTCATTTAAGTTAGATGTGGCGAGTGTTGCAAGATATCAAAAAAAATAACTTATTCAAAGGATATCATGTTTTATAATTTTATAGTGTTTCATTTTACAATTTTATATTTCTAAAATGTTTCAAAAATACATAATAATTTATTAAAAGAATTTATAATAAACCAATTTATATGAAATATATAAATTAAATAAATATACCACAATATATTTATCTATAATTTATAAAAATTTAAAAAAAATTAAATTTAATACCTTAGGTTGAAGCTTAGTGGTATCTACCCCTGTGGGTCATAGTAAGGTCCTGAGTTCAAGTCCTGCCAATTAAATCCATGTATTTGTGTGTTGCATGATTTTCATTGTAATGTATCCCGATACCATTGAATTGATTTAAATTATAAATTATATAATCATATTAATATTTCAAATTTAAAAAAAAAATCATGTAGAATATTTTTTGATATACCCATATCGTAAGTCGCGACTCAGTTCCTAACAAATGTCATGAGTTATGATTGGTGCATCATGGTCAATGATCGATGATCCTACATTTTCTAACATAATTTATGATATACTTATATCTTATTGATTAGTTTTCCTATCATAGCTTATGATATGATTGATATCACCTCAGTAATACAAGTATCCATTCCAGAGTATAAACTACTATTTCTGTGGACCTTATGAAAAGGCATATCATGCACTACGATATATCAAATATGAATTATTTACACAAAGTTTCTGCCTCTGATCTCCTATATCATATGGAATGACCATATCATTTTTTATGATATTCTTATATCATAAACCAAGCCATTATAAATAACCCAAAACATTTATTAGGATATGTTATATCATAATGTCAAATAATAAAAACAACTCATATATTTTTTTATGATAGAAATTATGACATAAAATTATTCTTAAGAAAACCTATATCATATTTAACTATTGAAATATGATATGAATTATTTATATATATCTTATTTCAAGAATAATCAAGCATGTTAAAGAATGGATACCACTAAATGGGTTTTAATGTTATAATAATAGTTATTCAACGCATCAAAATTCATTATAAATCACAATTCCTAACATCACCGTACTATAAAAACTAAAAAGATGTATTCAATAAATGAAGAACATGTAACTTTTACTATATATTGATATTACTCTTTTCTTCAATCAAGTGATTGATGAAAATCAATAACAAACAATGGAAGGACTATTACCTATAAGGTGTATTCACTAGTTAAATGAATCGCCCAATGTTTGGGCAAGACCCTCTTTAACACCAAGACATGCTAGTATCTCTAGAGTAAAATGATGGAGGAAGAAATCATTGACAGTGAAAATCACCATTATTATTGGCAAAACTCAGAACAACCATCTCAATGATATCAGTATTCGTTTATAGCCTCTTGGATTGCTCCCTGACTATCAACAACATTTACTCAAACATTATGAAATGTTTGTGTAATGTTATGGTTACAACTCCTTTTAGCCTTCTTCATGTCAGATTATCTTTTGAAGGGACCTATATTTTATGGACCATTAGTTTTTTTTGGCGTTGTAGTCTTTTGATGGTGTTGGAGGTTGGTAGAGGGATAATAAGTGGAATTTAGATAGTTTTCTAATGCACCAGGCAATGGTGATTGGATTGTGACATGAATGATTTCTTGTGGGTTAGGTTTAAGAATGTGAGAGTTATCAGTTTAGTTATATATTTGGTATTTTTTATCACTCCAGGCTTTCAAAGGTTTTAGTGTCATTAGTGTATTAGAATTTTTTAATAATTTCATGTAGGCTGGTCATGGAGTGAAGTATTCCTGCTGTATCATGAAGGCTCTATGAGCCCTTTGGCCTTTATTACATAAGTGTAACCCCATGGGATAACCATATGTGAAATACTATAGTTCAAAATTACATGGGATCCATCACGATGTGGATGGCCCTTTCATGTTGTGAAGGTATGGTTTGGTTTGGGTTTAATTTTTCATATTGTTTGGTTTAATCATACATGGTGATTAATTGCATCATGATTAGGGAAGTTGTACCATGAGGTTTTAGAGGTTATGTTACATTGTTTTGTATCCCTAGAATTAATTACATGATTGAGGTTTTTTTGTATCATGGTGGGTTTATGTGGATGATGTGGCTTAAAAAGGAGGTGTGGGGCATTTTTAATGGATATTGGGAATATGGGTGTTTCAGTGTGGTTATATTTATTATGTTCTGACCTTCCACTTATGTATCATATCTAAGGGCATTGAATATGTTATAAATAGGGGGCTGCTCAAGAGGATCTCTCCCTAATCCTCATGGACACATTTTGAGTTGGACTAATTGTGACATTATGTTTTTCATCATGTGGTGATTTCCATCACTTGATTTTTTATTATAAATTTGGACAATCGCTCGATTTTGTTCAATCATTATTTTTTATCCAGAATTATAGATTGTCTTGGGATCTTTCTTGGATGTCCATGTTGTTTGAGGAAGATCTAAAAAATTTTAGTACATTTATCTATTCATTCATGATTTATGGTTCCTTTCTCATTCATTCGTATTTGTTTCTTCTATTCCTTCTTCTAGGAATAATGAACATAGTGATTGTGAAAGATTTTTGTGGGTTATAGATTATTGTTTTTTTATTAATGTGGTGTTATATGTTAATGTAATAATCTCATGGATTCTTTGGTATATTTATTTGGTCCTCTCGATGTGGAATTACTCGACTCCGTTGAGGTGGGGGATTGATAATCAATTCTTATATAAGTTTAAATAATATTTTTCTAGGAATATCATTTTTTCAACTAATGACTCCTTGATAACGGAAAATATCTATAAATTGATGTGTTTCTCCCATACATTTGGTTTACCTCGTACCATATTTTTTTAATTTACATTAACATCTAAGTTCATTCCTTCCAATTCAAAAAGGAATAAATATTTTATTATGCATCTTGAAACATTGTTAATCTAACCATTGAAGAACTCCTTAAATTCAATTCTGGCATTTTATGCTCACACTCCTCCTTCAGGACCAGTGTTGGTTTTTTGGTTTGGGATAGTGTGTCATTTTATTCCATCATTTCTTTCATATATTACTCACATATATTGAGCTCAGTTGTAATGTATCTATTTTTACTCTATGTGACATTGAAATATTTTTTGGAATATTTTTATACAAAAAATTTATATGGAACGAGATACTATGGCATGTTGATTCCGAAATTCACATTAAAAAATTATTAAATTTTAAAATATCACACAGACATAGTTTTCCTAAAAAAAAGTGGAGTAACTCCCAAAAAATGTCTTAGATTGAAAATATAAAACATTTACTGAGTTCAAAATGTGTAGTTTATGTCAAGTGGGGCATAATCATTGTCGGTTTTGGGAATTTGATTAAAATATGTTGTGGGTGCCTATAATGAAATAAATAAATTGAGTAAATTAATTTTTTAGGTTGACGCAGTGACCTAGTTTTTCCTATTTATATCTGATTTTATAACAAATTAATAATGATATCTTCATAATCCTGAGAATTTGGAGGATAATGGGGAGGAACATTTGATGGAATCCGGATCATGAATCAATGATCGGAGTACCATAATTAATTACAATGACAACACAACTTGTGGATCACATCAACAATAATGGCGTGTGAAAATTATTCATCAGTGATTGATCCTAATTAATGAATGAATGTTTTTTTATTGGTATAAATCATGTTTTTGGTTACCCTATGTCAAACATGAATGAATTATATCAAATTTATTCCTAGGATGAATGTCTATTTATGGTTGATTAATTTATTTTATCCCTTGAAATCGTAGAATTAAACCATCTAACCCCAACATTATTATTGAATCTTGAACGTGACTATGATAAGTGGAATTTAATGTGATCAAATCTTCTCCCCAATTTTATCTCCTCACTATCCTCTCATATATATATATATATATATATATTGAAATACCCTTAGGCAGTACCAAATGGTAAAGGATTTATGTGGTCGGGGAATTAAATTGTGGATGACATCGTAGTGAAAGGGGGAGTTAAAATGTGGTTTGGAAGTACACCATTTTGGATGAACATGATGCGTTGATCAGATTGAGGGTTATCACGAATACCGGCATTTGCGACAATGGGATCATGGTGGGGATATTTGATCTTACAAGCAGTGGATGGAATTGGATCTCCGACATGGTGTTTGTTCATGGTCAATGTGGTCGGTGTGATTATTGGGATGCCGCATGTGAGGAGTTAGAAATGATTGGCGGTGTCATGTGAGGGATCCTATGTGGATTAGGGTTCACCAGCACAATTTTTTGTGCAAGGAAGAAGAGGGTTACCCTTGGGATTAGAAGAAAAATATTAAATTAGAAATATATCAATTGGGGAGAGGCAGTGAGGTGGACCTCATGCGTCGAAAGACTCTATCTTCAAATACCATCAACATTTAATCAATAAATTAAAATTTAATTATAATAATAAAATAAAATCCACACATTATTAATATTTTTATGCAATTTAGTTTTGACCACAACTTTTTCATATGGTGTAGGAATAACAAGCCATCTTCAACGCCATGAACCTTCCATTGAAATTGATGTTTCTAGACCAGTTTCAAACACCTAATCTGCTCCTGTGGCTCATGTAGATGAAGCTCCAAATAATGGTATTATTATTATTTTTTATGGTATCTAGTATCAGACATATATTCCACATACATTGTTTTATTGATAAATCGTGTATCACATCATTAACCATACATTAAGGTAGTAAATTAAAAACCATTTTTGGGTACCTTTTTTAGACTCATGTCTCAGGATCACTAAGTGACATATATACATGTTATGATATAAACAGAATTTTTTTACACTACCACAAATGTGAGCAAGAGAAACGCTCGTCTTTTATCAGTGCTAATAAAAAAGGGATGTTAAAAGGGAAACATTAATACATTCTATAAAAACATTTCTAATAAAATGGTGACATTAATCAATGTTATAAAAAAATTTCTTATAAATATAACCATTAATAGCACTAATATTAGTACTGATAAAGTCCCCCTTTATCCGTAGTAACAATAAGAGTAGATAAAAAGGAGACTTTATCAACGCTAATAATAGTATTGATAATGGTTTTCAATAGAAAATACTATTAATTTATATAAACATATTTTTAATTATATTCAAAAATAATGTTTATAATTATACATTAAATAAAAATTCATTTTTATTATGATTATGTTTTATTTATGTTTATTATGTTTATTAGTTTTAGTTATGTCATTATTATATATTTAATATACTATATGTTTATAATATTATATATAAATACGTTTTAATATATATATATAAATATATAATTATTTAATATATATATATATATATAAATTTATGTTTCCAAATGAAAGTGTCAATTGATGCATACATTCAAATTATCTTGAATACATGTTCTTTTTTTACCCGAATGTTTGCCATATATAATATCGTACTATATATACATGGTATATTCATTCATTTCCTATATATATGAAGCTTTATATTCTCATGAATACATAAAATAACAATAAATATATTTAACTAAAAAATAAATTTATTTATTATATTTAAAAATATTAATATTTAGTTATATAATTATATACTTTATAAATATATTATATATAACTAATTAAATATAAATATATTTAAAAATTTATATATATATATATAATATTTTTTTAAGTGGTACATAATTTAATTACATATATATTTATTGAATTATAAATGTAATAAATATATTGGTTATAATTTTATAATTATTGGTATGTTTCATCATCACTAATTAAAAAAATTGATAAAATATATATCTTTTAGCATTTATTAGTTCTCATAAAGATTGGCATTAATCAGCGCTAAAATAGTGCTGATAAAGTAACGTTTTATCAACACTTTAAATTGTATTACTAATAATGATAGGCCTTTTTCAGCACTAAAAAGCATAGATATTGGAATGTTTTATCAATGCATTCAATTTTAGCACTGATAAAACATACTTTTATCAGTGTTTTTTATCTTACATTGATAAAATTGTTGTCACATTTTTAAAATAAACCCTAACATTTTCCCCCTTTCTCACATCCCTCAACCATGCATTGAAGCTGATCACACCCATCTTCATTGCTACTGCCGCTTTCAGCTCTTCTCCTCCCTCCACTCATGCATCCTCCTCATCATCGGTTGTCGACTCCTCTACCACCGCGAACCGACCTTCGCTGCACGACTCTTTTTTTTAGGAATCTCCTCCGCCAGTGGATCTCCTATGTTGTGCATCTCCTTCATCATGGCACTCATATGGTAGAGGATTTATCAAATACTCTATTTTTTCCCTGATGATGAGAGTTTTCTTTAGATTTTTTGTGAAATTGTTCATATGAATCATGATAAATCTGTGGATCTATTAGTACCTTAAATGTTGAGTAGAATGCATAATGTGGGGATGTTTTTGATTCATGATACTGGTTCCAAATAATTATTACGATATTATTTTTCAGATTTAATTGATAATTTGTGTTGGTATTGAATTTATTAGAAATGTGTTAATATTTGATTTATTGTATATATGTTAGTATTGGATTTATCGGTAACAAGTCGGTGATTTATATATTGGAAAAATGTATTTAAATTGTGTTTTATAATCATGGATAGGGCTAAATGTATTTCATTGTACATTGATTATTATTGTTGGATTTATTATCCGCACATGATTGGTTATTGGGTGTTGTTCTGGAAGTAAATGTCTGGAATGATATATAGTAGTTCAAAAAGATATTTTAAAAAAATTATTTGATATTTTTTGAAAGATATTATATAATAGTGGATGAATTTTTCCAAAATATGATTTCTGGAATTTTTATAATGTAGTTGAGTTGGATGGCGTTGATTTGAAAAATTTCAGAAGTTGCAGAAAATACCATGGAATGAGCAGAAGTGTTGCATCATGAGTAGAGTTGCTAAAAAATTGAAAAACTCATAATAATAGTTATATATATATATATATAATTATAATATACACATTTTAAATGAAATATAAATGTTTGGAGAACACTATAGTCATACATAAAGGTCACATCTATGAATTTGTATGTTACTTCCAGAAAACAATATGATGTCATAGAGAAGGCAGATGGTGGTGTGGATGGTTTTGGGAAGAAATTATAGATATTATATATATAGTATATAAGTAACATCCTAAGACCTTAATTATCTCAGATAAATCGACATTATTATATGGTTAGTTTCATGAGGAATAATTCAAACCATGTAGAGACACCCATGAGATTTAATATCCTATATGTTTTCAAGGTTACTAGTTAATCACACTATGGGAGTTAGAAGATCAATATTCGTTAACTTATTAATGGGAATTTAGATAATTCTATTTATATATAAGTGTTTTTCATGTAATTTTATTAATTTCCACAATATGAGGCGAATTTTTAAGAGTTTTTCTTGTCCTAGGGCGTTTATACATTTCCTGAAGTGGCTTAAGAATACCTTTGTGGTTTTACATAATTTTTGTTTTCCATACCATATATAAAATCTTGGTATGAATGATTAATAATACATGGAGTCTATGTGAACACACTATGGTAGAAAATCTATTGTTCTCAAGTTCTAGTAAAAGGATAATTATGAGATATTCTACATAACAAGTTTGTTCTGTGTGGGATATGAAATTTTGAGGTTAAAAATTATAATCTATAATGAAGAGAGTCTCCCCATGTACTAGATTAAGCTTGATCCACTTGTTTTAGAATATAGAGAGATTTAGATGCTGATAAAAATTTTCATTACTAGAGGTATTCCAGTAAATATATGTAAAAACATAACATGGATTGACATGACATGTCTCCTAAAATGGCCAGGTACAAGGCTACAAGCCCATTCTAGAACACCATGGGTTGGCAATAACAAAATGTGTATCGACATACATAACAATAGGGAATGATTTCACCCTAAAACATAATAATTAAAATTACTTAAAAGAAAGTCTGAATATAAATTATAAGATAAATAGAAAGTCCAAGTCCACTATAATGTCCCATATAACGACTTATCATCTCTTAGAAGTGTCTATAGAGGTCTTGCTCGACCATCTTCGGCCACTTAGCTTGCGCATCAGACTCCTGTTTTCAATATTCTTATTGAGTACTCACACGAATCAAAAAACTCAAATCTTTGGTATCATATTCCTTTTTAAAGCCTTTTCAATCCAATAAATAATTCATAGTATATGTTTCTCAAATGATGTCTAAATAATACTAAATTTTCTTACTTTCCCAAAGATAGATATCTATATAAAACATCAGTATGATTTTTCACATGATTCAACCCATGAACTAAGTGAAAAACCATACTAGATCCCATCACCATGTTCCCCCTACAACCCAAGCACCACTCTATATTTTGATATGTGGGAAACATTTCTGAATATTTATGAGGGTGGATCAAAAGTAAAAGAATTAATGCTACAAGATCTATGGAACAAGTATGAGGATCCCATAATGTACCCTAATGAGTTTGTTGATGCATTATTTAACTGGGAATTTTTGTGTGTGGAATACATTAGTGATCTAAGAGAAATGACTGAATATATAATATTGTTGAAAAAATCCTGAGATGGCTTCCACCTATGTTCAATTTAAAATTTTCTATATTGGAAGATAAATATACAAATGAGTATAAAATTTATATCTTGCATAATACACTTATTGTGTATGAGATAAGAAATAAATATAATGAGTTTGTAGAAAAAGGGAAGTCACAATAAGTGGATTTTAAGGCAATGAACAAGGTCACCAGTGAATATGTTCTCAAAGAAGAGGATTTGAATTATGTGATGGAATTACATTCCTAAAATATTCAAAGAGGAAAAAGAAAGTTCAAATGGAAACTCTCTCTTTCACGCATTCAATATGGAACGGTTGGACATATTATAGCAAGATTCAAAAAAAATTTTGAGATAATGAAGAGGATGATGTTGAAATTCCCATGAATAAATTTTCATCCTATGTTAAAGGCAATAAAAAATTTATGAGATATTTATTCAAAAAGAAGAATCTATTATTTAGAGAAGATGACAATTCATAAGAATCTAATGATAAAGAATTAGGTGAAAGTGTGGATCAAGAAGCATATGCTATGGTGGTAGTTGTCAGAAATTCATTAAAGAAGAATAAAGTGACTATGAAAAAGGACATGTTTATGGAATAGTTGAGCTTTAGGTCAAATTAGAATAATCACTTAAAGAGATATATGTTTGGAGTGCAAAGATGCAGAAATCCAACAAAGTGATTCATGATGTTAAACTATATATGCAGCAATAGGAAAAAGAGATGTATGATCTGAATGATGAAGTTAAAAAAAATCATCAATTCTATATATCTCACATAAGGTGGTTGATTAAAAGAATAAATTTGACAAACAAAATAGAGAAATATATAGTTTTATTTAAACTTGAAAGGATCAAATCAAATGTATTGAATAACATGAAGTGGAATTCATTGGGTTGTGATTAATTTTACGGATCAAGAAAAAATGATGACTCTCGATATGACATCAGAAAAAAAATAATACTGGAAAGTGAAAAGATGAATGTGAAACATAGTGTTCTAGTAAAAAAACTAATATTCAAATACAAATTAAAAGTCTTGTAAGGGGATTGATTGAAAATAGAAATCAGTAATAGTTGAAGTTAGACTATAAGAACCCACTGTGAGATTGATGATTGATTTGGGTATGAATCAGAATCAGAAGATTCATAGAACCCAAAGGACATTCAGTGGTTCAGTAGTGACACAGATGAATGCACCCCTCATTAGTTTCTATTATTTTAGAAAGATGGGAAACTCAAAAAAATTGTTCCATATCCAAGAGGAATCGAAGGGAACCCATCCAAAAGAGGCAGAAATACTGAAATCAATATTCTAGGATATCATTTAATGGTCACTATTTTGGGTGAAAAGTAATCATATACATGGTAAGACATTAAAAACCAACAATTTATGGTAATATGGAAAGGCATACTGAATATAGTCATAATCAACAGCTAAATACGTCATTAAATGAGGTGAAAAAAATTCAATTTTTAGATATTTAGGATGAATACGATCAATCGTACTTCGATAAAGATCAATATTATCAATCCATATTCTGTATGAATTATAAAACATGTATCAAAAATAAAAGAGATGAATATGAATTAGTTGCATAGATTGCTTTTAAAGCATAAGAGAACACTGGAATATGGATCATTAATAGTTGATAAACCTCACATATCGTAGGAAATAATTATCTGGTGATATGAATTGGGAATGATAACAAATGAATCATAATATTTGTTAATGTTGAAGGCCTAAAAATTATTAGCTCAGGGAAATCCAGGCTTGGGGGAAAAGAAATTATTTGTCCAGATATTTTGGTGGTTGATGGTATCAATCACAACCTGTTAGGTGTAAGTCAATTGTGTGACTCAATACATTCCATAAGCTTCTCAAGGAAATTATATATCATTAAGGAAAAATATGGTGATGTTTTTTTGTAGGGAAAGAGTACTAAAATAAATATCTAAATTATTAGTGGACAAAGAATATTTGTTCTTTTGTATAAGGAAGAAAAAAAAGTTATGGCATAAAGTCCCCGGTCATTTATGCCAAATTTTGATATAAGATCGGGTGAAATATGATGCTACTCAAGACCTCCGTAGATTGTCATGTGATCATAACCATACATGTGATGCTTTTCTATAAGGGAAGAACATTCGAAAAACAAATAAGGCAATAGAAAAAAAAGGTCAAAAAAAGTACTTGAAATAGTGAATATTATTGTTTGGGGACCTATTTTACTAAGATAAATTTTTGGGAGGAGATATTATGTTATATTCAGAAAATATTTTCGTAGAATGGAAAGATTTTTAATCATCACCCACAAATTTTTTCCACTGAGTTTCATAACAAGATATTGAAGGGATTTTGAGAAGATGTTAGGTCAATGAATCTTGAAGATCTGAACAGATTATGGAATAATGTTCACAAATAGGAAAGTGGGATATTACCTCACGAAACAATAGATAAGACACAATGTTTCAATAGAATTAACTCTCTAACAAAATGGAGTAGTTGATAGAAGAAACCAAATTATCAACAACACGACAATAACAATTAGCATTGAGAAAGATATTAAAATGAATTATTAGAAAGAAGTAGGGATAAATATAGTCTACATATCAAATTGAGTGTTATTTTATACAAAATAATATAAGAACCCAAATGAGATATAGTATGGAAAGAAGACATCATTGATGTACTTTTGAGTCTTCATAAGTAAGTTTTTCATTCTCAATAAGGAGAAATACTGTAAGATTGAATCATGTGGAGATGAAGGGGTATTTCTTGGATATTCAAAGAAAAGAAAAGAAAATAAATGGATCAATAAGAATCTAGGAAAGGTTGTTGAATTCAATGATGTAAATATATTATATAATGAGTATAATCACTAGATATTACGTGACTAGTATCAGAATGTTAGTGATGAAGAGATATGAAGATCACGATATGTTCTAGTTCAAGAGTATTATTAAAAATCAGATTTAGATAATTAAAATGATAATAAAAATCTAGTATAATCACAATGATTGATTAGAAGAGATGAAATTGTTAGATAATATTATTGGTGATCAGACAGTGCGAGCGCAAACACAAAGAATGAAATATCTACAAAAATCATCATTATTATCACATATAGAGCCTAAATGTTTTGATGAAGGATATAGAGATGACAATTTGGTTCAGGATATGTATGAAGGGATTGACCAAACTGAGAAGAACCAGAAATGCGGGATGGTTTCAAGACCAACAAAGAGGAATGACATCGGTACTAAAAGGGTCATTTTCAAGAAGATGAATGAATGTGGTGATGTGATTGAAACAAAGAATGAATAGTTTTCAAAGGGCATTCTAAGATTGAGGTTATTGATGTTGATGAAAAAATTTCACCTTTTTCAAGGCTAGATACAATAAAATTATTCATGGCCATAACAGTGAAAGGAATGTTCAATGTTTTCCAGATGGATGTCAATGTAACGCCCCAACCCTAGATACCTAGAGTCGGTGCATTATTACATAACATTGGCATGATCACAAGAAAGATCAAGTCTCAAAAGACCGATTTGTTTAGTAGCCATGGAAACACTAGATATATTCCTAATGCTTACATTACATCAATAAGTGAAAAACTACAACAACATATTGTCTTCATATCCCCTCATACTATCCCTGTAGGTCATTCATAAAATACTTCTTCACATCCTGGGAAAAATAAAACATTGAATGGGGTGAGCTCAAATGATGAGTAAGGATTACAATATAGCAGAATCTTTTGTAAATAAACATAAAAATTTAAGGCAATGTATAACTAAAAAAAGGCCTTTTAAACATGAACATCAGCATAATATGGCAAGGATAAAATGAAATAATTCCATTTAATTATTCACATGGATATCCTACTAGTCGAATAATCACATGAAAATATTAATAACCACTTTCATAATGACGGAATGCATAATGCCAGACTATCATAACCACGTAGCCAAGGCCTCATGCCAAAACTACACATAAGATTTTGTCAGGGCCTCGTTCCAGACACTAGTTTGTCTCATGAGACCTACGGACACATCTAGGAGCTATAGCGGGCTCCACCCGTCACTTACTAAGTCCAATGAATTCCTCATATGAAAATTTTTAAAAATAACATAAACATTCGTATTAAAACTAGCATACAAAATGTCAATACTTTATCCACAAACAATGAATGGTATAAAAATAGCACATCCACAGTCAAGCATAACTCATTAGATAAAATATAGAAGATTGTATTGTATCATATTATCCTCAATCGAGAATAATGAAGGATTTTGACATAGATGAAAATAATCATCAAAAGAATTAGAGTGAAATATCCCACTTTTTCTTGAAATCATTTAAAAGTCACACAATTTGTCAAGAATCCATTTATAATAGATTTTAGAATAAAAGTGTATCATACCACTTTGAAAATTTTAAAAGGAGTTTTAATTTTAAATCATTAATATCCATATAAATAAATCCTTAACACCATTTTTAAAACATGGACATTAATGATAAAGATTTAGAAGAATATGTCTTTAAAAAATTTAAAAATAGTATTTTAGTTAGAGTTTCTAACCAAAAGAGAGACACTTGAATACAAATAATTGAGGTAATCAAAACTTTTTAATATCATGAGAATAAAGGGATTCATGATATACTATGTCAAAGTACATTATATACACCATATAATAGTGATTTTGTGTATAACAACAAAGAAGTCTCAATGGAATGTAAATTGAGATTAATTTTCTTATAAAGACCATATCATTAGGTTAAGGATAAATCAAAGAAATAATTATGTGTGAAAAATTTAAATACACTCAATATGATTGTATATTCAGTTTAAATCAATCAGATGACATTCACACATATTTTTGTAAAAACAACACCAATGAATTGAATGTTTAACTCAACAAATGAGATTGAGTAAAAATTACTCTTATCAAGTTCATACCGATGACCTGATAATTTATCAATGGAGTGATTATGTGTATCAAAATTATATCCACAGAAGGGGGAGTGGAATTTATGACATAATAAAATGAAAAGTAATTCTACACGTAATCTCAGAGTAAAATAATCAATGAAGTATGTGTAAAGCCAAATGAGTGGAAATTGAAATTTCAAATTCCCTTATTGATTTGGTTACATACAAAACATACACCCATGAAAGAAGGATAATAAAATGATTATGTAAATATACATGAATTAATGTATATTACACAATGAATACAAACATGGGTAGTATACACACCACATGTAATTAATTAGTGGTGAACAGTGAAATTCTCACGGAATTAAAAGTGAGATAAGAAACCCCTTACTTTGTACTTTTCCTTGGTTGATGGTAGGTTAACCTCCTTTATAATGGAGAAATAATTGTTATTTAATTATAAAGGAATCATTTAAAATAATATGATATCATTTATGATCTTTTAACATGTATTTGTTAATAATATTTAGTAATATCGTCATTTCGAGTATTAACTTACTCGATTTCCTTTATATTATTTGTTACGTAAGCCATATTTGTTATGGATAGGTTATGTATTATTAATATTCAGAATTATATAAAGTCCTTAAACATTATTTTTAATCATCAAATGAGAATTATACTTGAATGGATACAATGGAGAATGAATCTCATCGCGTTCGTGGAGACGGTAGTCCGTATGTACGCATGAGCGACAATATCATTATTTTGATGTTAAAATAATATATAATTGGATGTTATATCATATTGAAAGAATATTTATCATGTTATATTTATGATTTACATGAAATAAACATCATTCTTATACCCATCCAAATAATAATTTAATGAATGACAATTACACCACGACGTGGAGACGGTAAGCCGTACGTACGCACTTATGGTGACATGCCATTCAAAGGATGGATAGAATAATGAATATGGTTGTACCATATTTATAATAAAATCAGTGTATATAGAAGATACAGGAGTTGTTATTTTAGAATTGAAATAACAAAGAATTAAGAAGTTGAAGAAGAAAGGAACTTGAAAGAGCGTGGTGAAAACATTACCTCTTCTTCGGGTTCTTCCTTTTGATTTGATCAAAAGGGCTCCGTAGGTTGGCTTTCTAATCCAAATAAGGCCTCTAGGCTGTAGTGAGGGAAGTTGAGAGAGTATTTGGGCAGGGTTTGGCCGAACCAAAAGTCTTTTATGGTGTGTATTAATGAGATGGGGGAGTTCCCTTTTATAAGAGGGGTGAGGGGCACCATTGGAAAAGCTAAAAATATTATTTTATAATAAATTCTTATTCGGTTTCTAATGGCTCAAAAGTGGATTATTTAAAGTGTAATGTTGGGATGGGTCAAAAACCATTCATCCAGTAGAATTTATACAGGTTCGGGTCATTATATTAACCTTATCTTTATGTATTAACTCTTATTTAATTAGTTTCACTTTTACAATGTCTCTTTGTATTTTTATATTATATGGTTCATAAACATACTATATACATCCAAGAGACCCCCCAAGTGGTCCATTAATGATAAAACTATCATAATATAAGTCTCTTGTCCGAACATTATATTGTTTCAAATTTAATATCAATTAATAATATAATATTGTTTTTAAATTCGCTTTTATCTCGTATTTGACACTATTCAATAATTGATTTTTAAAAAAAATCATAACAGAATGATTACATCGAACAATGTTAATTAATTCAATCCTAAAATGTCATATTAACATAGAAAATTAGTGTAATTCATAAAAATTCTCAAATTATATTTATTTGGGTATTTATAATATCAATTATTTTAATTTTTTTCACTATTATTTTAATTACTACATCATCATTGTGTCATAAATAAATTAAATTATTTAATGTCTAAAAATTATAAATAAAATATCATTATGTAGGAAATAATTTTAGTTTTATAATTAATATTTACAATCTAATTTATATTAATTATATCCCTATATTAAAAATGTTTTATTAAATAAACTTTTATTTTAACTCTTTTAACTCTTCTTGGAATTAAATAATAATAAATGTCTTATTCTATTCCAAGTGGACCTAAATGATAATATTTTATTTATAAGGTTGTTTTTGTTCTAGATACACATGTATAATAGAATTAGGACATGTGTTATGTTAATATTAATATCATTTTTACCCTTAATTATCCTATTTACTTTTAACCGTGGTAAATAAAAGTAAAAAGTTACTATTCACAAAAAATTATTTTCATCTCATTTTACCACATTTTACTCCTTGATATTTACCATGTCTCACGGATTTTCTAAATTCCACTCATAGAAGCGGTAAAATTATGTTTTATGAAAAATTCATTTTTTTATTTACCACTTAGTGGTTTCAATATTTATCAAAAAATTAATGTTTCCAAGAAAATACCAAAAATTAGGCCTAATCTATCTTTGATATTTTGAATTAAAAAATGATGTCCATTTTACAAAATTCAACAAATATCAGTTTCATTAATTAATTTAAAAATTAATTACCGTCGTCCAAAAAATAGCATGTTTTTTTAGATAATAACTATCAAAAGATTGACACTTGTTTATGTCTGGTTTAAATGTGAAATTACATCCAATGACCAAAATAGTTTTAAATGTTAAAATATATTCTAAATATACTATTAAACCACTCAAATTAATAATTTATCACTATTAATTATTTCGATTAAAACAGTTGTTTATAATTAATATTTAGTAAATTTCACTATTCATCAAAATATGAAAGTTATCCGAAAAGTACCAATATTTAACCCTAAGCTATTTTCAATATTACAAATCCAAAAATGAAGTCCATTTCGATGGATAAAATTTATATAATTTCAAAAAATAGGTATTACTATTCATAACGGCTAGTTTGATTGATTATGGTGTGTTAGAACTCGATGTTGTGTACAACACACGCTATTGCATTATTCAAAGATAAGCATACCATAAAAGCTTGGGTTGTTACAGTCAAGACATCAATTTTGATTTCAAGTTAGAACTAATAATGTAGTTATTCCCTTTCGTACTCTTTACCTACAAAAAAACATCACCATAATTTTCCTTAGGGTTATTTAATTTCTTTGAGAATCTTATTGAATATCTTGAGTCACATAATTTACATACACATAGAAAGTTGTTATTGATACCTTGAACAACCAAGATATATGCACATCTCATGTCTTTTACACCAAACCTGACTTTTCCTAAGATAAATATTTTAGGCCGTCATCATTACCAAATATTATGATACATTCCTTATCATACATGATTCATATCACCAAATACTTATTTCTTATCATATGATATGTTTATATGCTTTTAATGGTCCTTATTCTAGTGTGATTTTATGCTTTAAAATCAATCTATGCAACCAATGCGTGTTCATATCTTTTATTTCTGATCCATGTTTTAGAAATCATACATAATATGGATTGATAATATTGATATTTCTCAATGTATGGTGGACCATCTTCATCTTGTTGAGCTGTAAATCGATTTTTCAATTTCTCCTCATTTAATGATTTATTCAGCTACTGATTGTGACTATATTCAGCATGCCTTTCCAAATTCATCTACATTTTTTATTTTCAATATCATATCATTTGTCTCATTCCTCTACACCCAAAATAGTGTTCTTTAAATGATATTCTAAAATATTGAGTTCAGTATTTCTACCATTGTTGGTCGTGTTCCCTTCAATTCCTCTTGGATATAGAGCATACATTTTTTTAGTGTCCCATATTTCCAGAATAGTTCCATCGAATGTGGGGTTCATTATTATGTTTCACTACAACACTACTAGTAGTCCCTTGGTTTTTCTAAATGTTCTGATTCTTTTTCATAACCAAATCATTCATTAATCTGGGATTGGGTTCTTGTAGTCTAATATCAACTATTACTGCGTTATATTTTCAATCAATCCCCATACAATCTTTATAATTTAAATTTTACTATTGGTTTTTTATAATAAAACACTATTCTCGACTTTAATCTTTTATATTTCATTTATGATCTATTATCCTGATGTCATACTGAGAGTCAACATTTTTTCTTGATCCTGACACTAAATCACAACCTAAAGACTTCCTCTTCAAGTTCTTCAATAAGTTTTATTTGATCATTTGTAGTTTCAATCAAACTATTGAATTATCATTCATGTTCTTCAATTTTGATCTAGTACTCAATAGCCATACCTGAGATATATGGAATTAAATACCTTGTTTTATTAATTTAATAATTCATCTCACACTTATCTTCTTCCTATATATTCATATATACTTTAGCATCATGAGCCAATATGTTGGATTTCTTCATCATGGATCTCCAAACATCTGTATCATCTTCTGTAGATTCTAATTTGACAGGAATTTCAACTCTTCCTTCAAATTCTCCTTTCTATTTGACAGCTTCTTCCTTTTTATGGAATTTTTTGCAACTACCACCATTGAATCTACTTCATGATCCTTACAGTCATTCATTTCTTCTGCCATAGAATCTTATGATTTTAAATCTTCTCTTAATAGAAGATTCTTCTTTTTGAATAAATTTCTCTTAAATTTTTGTCTTTCCATTCACATAGTCTGAATAATTCATCATGGGAATTTCAACATCATCCAATTCATCTTCTTGAAATTTCATGGGTCACCTTGCTTCAAGATGTCCAACCTTTCCACATTGAAATCATGCAAGAAGGAGTATACCTTTGAACATTCCTTTTCCTCATTTTTTTAGGATGGTAATGAAATCACATCATTCATATCCTCTTATTCAATACCATATTCACAGGAGAAAATCTTAATGGCCTTAAATGCCACTTATTTGGACTTCCCTTTTTCCACAGACTCATTATATTTATTTTTTATCTCATTCAAAATAAGATTATAGTGCATGCTATAAAATTTATACTTCTTTGGATATTTATCTTCAAATACAAAAATATTATGATTTAATCGAGGTGGAAATCATTCCAATATTTTCATAAATATCATTAAATGTTCAATAATTTATCCTAGATCACTCATATATTCCACAAAAACATTTTCCCAGTTAAATAACTCATCAACAGACTCACTAGGGTGAATTAAGAGATCCTCATACTTATTCCATAGAACATCCAGCATTTCTTCACTTACTTCTGAGTCTCCCACATGAACATTCCACATCTTTTACCACATAGCATGTGAAGACATACACGTAATCACCATTGCATATATTTCATTCGATATAGATCCTCAAGAAGTATTGATTCTTTTATCATCGGTATCCAATTCCATCCATTCAGCTTCTGATAAATCACCTCATTCAATATTGGCTGATATTTCATTCATGGATGTTGTAAATACATCCATTCCTAATTATCAAAATTTGTGATTCATCAAATTATTAAATAATTAAAAATTATTTCATAAAATATCAAAATCCCTTTTTATTGAAAACCTCCATTTCCTCTTCTGATATAACAATTGACTTTCAACAGTTGTCTCTGATACAAATTGTCATATCTTGTTGGTTAAATACACTAATAGGGGGTGAATCCGGGAATCCCGTATAAAAACAACTACACCTTCAGATCTTGTATATTCATTAAACAAAACATTCTTCTCTCCATTTCTCATAGTACCATCTGAACAAAAATTAAATCATGCATGAGACAATGTAATTTTACTTTGTTCACCCTCTTTGTGATATGTCCCAAGAGTATATAATGGAAATTTTCTGATGTACCAAATACACTAAGGCTTTCTAAAAAGATATTGTTCATGATAGATCACTTTTATGCCAAGTCTCACTTCCTTTACAAGGTTTAGGATCATCTCACTACATTCCAAAGGGTCACACCCTGAGTCTGTTTCTCTCATTCACTACTGATGGAATGTAGCTCCTTCATCCACTTCCTTTTTTCACTACTCTGGAAAAGATCCACAAAATGTTTGTGAACATTTATTTCCGTTCATTACCACTAATGAATACATACTCTGCTATATATTCATGCTCTATTGAAGTACCACATTCGTCCACTTGATGAATATTAATTTAAAATTGTTCCATTGGTAGATCAAGTCAAAAACACATTCAAGATTCTCAATACCTTCATGAAAATCTCGACTTACATGAAGATAAACAAGCCCTAATAAAGAAACATCCTTTTTCGAAGAACAAACACTTACTTAAATATTACTTAGCCTTCATTAATCACACTAATTTTGAATTTCTTATTACACCATTCATGAAGATTCCTAATTTCACGATGATCATAATTTTCTACTGGAATTTATAGCCTTCACAATCCAACTTCTTTTGTGAACATTTTCACAAGGAAAATAGTCATGAAACATCTTTTCGAATCTAGCACATTGGAATAATTTATATGTATCACAACTTTTATGATGTAGGTAGAGGCCTATTTATTGGAATTCCACCGATTCCAGAAGATTCCAGCCACACCATCACCATTTCATGATACTCCCCCATTTCATTCATGATTCTCCCTATATCACACATCTCAATAAAAAATATCCATTCATGAAGCTTCTCATAATCACTATGATCACCATCATATTTTTTGCGCCTTCAAAAAATTCCATTCATGATCATTAGTTTTCAAAAAAAATCATGCCTTTTGTAATATTTTTATAAGTCCTTCATGGAAATCCATCTTTAATGATGTTATCCATTATCTAAATTTTGGAACCCAAACATTTTGGAAACACTGGGAAAAAAATCACCTTGTGTATGCAATTTTATGTACCACTTATAAGGAATCCATTCCATTTTCATGGATCTTTTTAAACATATTGTTTCAATAATAACTCTGAAGTTCCACCACATACCTTGGAATCCCACTTTGTCAAAAACACAATCGACCTAAAAATTATTCAATGTTACCTTGATGTATTTTTTTCCGAACAATGTTGTGGTATTTCATACTCAACAGATAGTTCAGTAATTCCTGAATCATACATATTCATAATGGTAATGAATGGTGAATAAATATAATACTAGGAGTTATTAATTGTGGATGGATATTTATTTATCTAATAGAATATATAATATATAAAATAAATATATCCATAAGGGAATTTTTAGTCTATACATTGAGCTACGACAATAGGTATACAAATAAAGTACATTATCATGTATTAGAAACAAGAATATTTAGAAATAAAGGTATTCCACAAATCTTCTTGAGTTAGTTCAACAATATCATGGGAACTATTCAACGGTGAATTTATGGGTAAATTTATATAATTCATCATATTCCTTTAATAAATTTTATAAAATCTTAATAGATAGGTGATTATGATTTTTAAAGGACACAGATTCCTCCGAGTGGCTTTTTAAGTGTATATATTAACCATGTATTCATCAATCATTTAAATGTTGAGTAGAGGTATTCTTAAACACTCATTTCCTTATTAATCAATGTATTGATGGTAGTAAAAGGTATGGATGAAAATTTTTCTATGTACTAAACATATTCTATGATTTTTCTAAGTTCTATTTTAACAAATAGTATTTCAACATATAACAATGATTCCAACTAAATTAGAAAATGGTATTCCATGTGAACGTTTTAATATAAATATTTCTTTTGTATCATATATATACATGTTTGGAGTTTCTGATTCATTTATCAAGGATATATTTGGAAAAAAAATCACACGAAGGAAATAACTGTTTAATTATTGGATACCCAAAAAAAATAATGGTATTACTTATATAAACCCTCAGATAAAATAAATTTGGTTAATAAATTACCAACTCTTCTTAATATGGAGAACACATCAAAAGGAGATAGTTGGGGAAAGATAAACATTGAATAATCTGAGTTTCATGATTCACAGTAGTGGGTATTGGAACAAAAAATATATATTATAGCTTAGTGGGATGAGTTTATCTAGAGAGACAAACTATATAGGAGAGTTAGGAAAAAAAGTGATTTTTCTATTAATTATTATGTGTGATATATTATTCTTAAGAGTAATAAATATGAAAAGCCTTCCATGAATTTAAATAATATGAAATTGAAAAAAATTAGTATATTTAAATAGAGGATTCAATGAACTAAAATTTTGGGTTTTGGTATTTTGATGTTTTTATTGTTTTGAAAATATTGGTTGGTATACAAGTGGAAAACAAGACACAGATGGTCAAGACCATACCATTGAATCATAATTGACTTTTTAAAGGTGTTACTAATATATAAACATGATATCTGAAAAAACCTTCAAAAAAATTCAATACTAAATCTGTTTTAATTATTCTTTCCATATAAATTTTTTATGATCATTATACTAGGTCTTTTTATTTCAAGGACAATTTCTTTAATATAGACCCTTTGGTATAGATCACTATGATGCAACTAGAAGGGATATTGACACTAAAAAAATTTAATAAGTTGTGAAAGTTACACAAATTAATTTATGTATAAAACATGAATTGTGATCATAGATGATTATCTAGTAATGAACAAGATCCATGTGTCCAAAAAAAGTTAGTGGGAGATCAATATTTTACCATGATATATACTATTATAATTAATAGAAAATGATTACATAGTAAAACCTATTTATAGGAATAAGAAATTTATTTCCCAAAAATAACCTAATGTAGAACCCAATGGTATAGGGAACAAGATATATAAACTTATATATATATATATATATATATATGTGTTTTTATATCTAGTTTTAGTACATGTGTTGAAATGTTAACGAAGGAATAAAAGATAGAACATTTATTAACTAAATTATTTCCCATGTCAGATAACATGTAATCTATCCTAAAAGGAGTGGGTTATGAAAATAATTTCATATGGGTAAGTGATGTCATTATATATTATATTCCATGATATATATATATATATATATATATTTGTGTGTGTGTGTTTAATATTTCTTATGTATAAATCATAATAATTGGATATCAAACAAAACTATATTAACTACATTTAATTATAGATATAACTATCTGATAGTACCTGAGAATGTAGAACTGGGTGAGTTCTTGGTGAAAAGAGAAATTGGAATAATAGTGATATAAAAATAGTATTACTTAAGTAAATTTGATATAGGATTATAGTAAGGATAAGATAATATATATGAAAAAACTATTACACCCATGGTTGTCATATCTACAATAACCTATTATGTTGTGGATTCTAATGCAGCTTAAGAATCAGTTTGAAGTTGTCCTATCCCAAATTAGGGTAACACCAATAGTAAAATTATTATCATTATTAGGATATGATTTAATTATGGAATTATCAAAAATTTCTGGATTCCTATGGGGGAACAAAAGGTATATACTCTGGGATATCGTCTCTCAAGGGATTTTTCACGAATAGTTGAGGTTGAAGTAAGAATTTTTTTCATGGAAGATAACATAGTGGACTCACCTACTAGAGACTTATCGCAGTAGAATCAAGATTATCATGTGATATATAGCCAAATAAATGTTAATATCAGTTTTCCCTAGTGGAAGTATGAGTTTGTTGGAGTTGATTCCCTTGAATTATCAACTTTTTACTATAAATTGCTGATATATTTAGAGTATTTTATATTAATAACAATCCTATAGAACAATTATAATTATTTTTTTAATATTAATATGATAATGTCCTAGTGTATATGTCTAATTGAATGTTCATAGAGACTCCTTGATATGATGAGAACCTTGAAGTTCTATGATGATTTTCTTAAACTTTTTTTCTAAAATATAATGAAATTATATGATGGTATACATAAAATGTTTTGCACTAGGGTTCTCTATTATTTCAAGTGGATTAGACTTCATCTCATGAAGTTTACACTTATTAATCTCTATTTGAGGTGATTATGAGAACAAACCCACATGTGGTAATTCCACATGTTACGTGTCATTGTATATTTGTATTTATCAATGTTTATGATTATCCTTAGAGATGATATTGTTAGTAATCAATGTCATGAGTTTACTAGATAGATTTATTGTTCAAAATATTGATTCTCTATGTTTTAATAGCCCATCCCAAACTACCATGTTTGGGCGTTAAAGTCACATGACCTCCTACAATCTTCTCCATATGCAAGAGGTTGTGGACTTGTAGCGAGGGTCTAAAAAAAATCAGTGAGGAGACTATACCATAGGTATCATATCCATTAACAAATAGTTAAATTATAATAAAAATTATATATAACATAATAATAAGAATAATAGTAAATATTATATGGAAAACATGTCATATCGATAAATAAATTGGCTTCTAAAGTGGAAAACAAAACCATAGTGTAATGTGAAGTCAGATAAATAATTAATGTAAATCAACATGAAATCCTCCATATTCAAGAATATTCTCTTTTCTAGATCTATGGTACTCATATCAACCTTCTACCATGGCCCCTATCCCTTTCATGGATTCCTATACATGAATTTTTCACAATCATTGAGATACTCATATAGGGTGTGAGTAATAAAACCCAGTTGGGAGACACCAATGTGTCCTTAACAAATGATAACATGTATGACATTTGTATTTTACGATAATAATAAATGTTCAAGTAATCTTATACAGTCACATACCAAGCACCCATTTTCTAACCAAGCCACCAAGAACCTCAGCCATACATAATTTGGATCCATTTCGAAAGAAATGTAATAGTATTTGAGGTAATAAATAACTATCATCATGCCTAGTAAACATACACATATTCATCATGTGAAAAAGAAGTTTTGAATCCACTAGGCTTATAATGATTCATGTTCTCAATATCCATTAGGCTTAGACTTATCTGGAAACTCTAAATCCACATGGCCACATGTAAACATGATACATGTAATCCACTTGGCATCTAATGAACCACAGAAATGATATAAGGAATTATTTTATCCCTATCTTATTCTCATTTCCATAATTGTATGTCAAGAACACTCCCCCATTATGGGATAACCATGTCATGGAGAACCATCAATTTCAAGAATAAAAAACACTACCTCCAAAATCGTGATAACACACATATTAGGGTAGATCAGACAATAAAGAATAGCATATCATTATGAAAAAGTATCAATATACTATACATGTGATCATTATCTGACAATAATGAACCACCTAAGCATACTCATGGGAAAAAGTATCATGAAAAGGTCACACATGCTATGCACATACACACATGTGATCATAATCAATCATGGTCATCAATGTATGCTTGCACATGAATCAAACAAAGTAAATATGTGTATAAAAGAGCCTAAAATATTAATAAACATCTAAACTCAAGGTTTTTAATTTAAAATTCATGTTTATTCAATAGTTTCATCTCCCGAAACATGTTCTCGCACCAATAGAAATAAGTTCACCTTCCAAGAACTCCTAGAACTAGTTTCACATAAAATAAAATGGTTTCTAGATCACGACACATGGAAGAACAATCTAAGTGTTATAACAACATTTTCCTAATAAGTAATATCAAAAAATGTAACATCTAAGACCAGTTTAAGGGAGAAAAAACTATCACACATGGATATATACTAGAGGGGATGTCAATAACATAACATAATCGAAATTTTATAGAATTTCGTCGATCCTCATGAAGGGTTTTGATAAACCAATTCTAGAATTAAAATAATATATGAAACATAACAACAATTTATAATCAATAAGAACATCATTCCATGATCAAAAAAGTCATAATGGAGTAAATTCATCCCAACATGGAGTCTCACTAAACACCTTCACTAAATCACCCAAAATTGGAAGTACCAACAATGAAAAATTAACTGAGTCCCTAGATTGATCATGGGTAATACAAGATTGACCTAAAAGAGGAATAAACCAATGATAATTGATCAAAAAACTCAATATTCGAAGGGGTTTTCTGAGATTCATTCATGTTCACTTTTTAATGAATAAATCATTAATGAATGGATTTTTATTTGATTAATATGGTCTATGAATCAATTAATAAAATCCATAAAGACCCCACAATTAATCCCCACTAATTTTCCTTTATGATTTTCTAAGATTCAATAATGGGAGAGGAATTAAATTTCTCTATTTCAAAAATCTTGATTCTAAAAAAATTAAACCAAGACCTATTCATGTTCTTGATTTTATTGAACACACCTTGATGAAACAGATAGCCCTATAGTGTGTCCCCGAGATCTAGGGGATTATTCCCCCACCACAACCTCAAAAATAGACATCATGTGTTTTCTCAATATATGGTTAACAAGATTCTTACCCGAGCACCATGGCTTGGCTAAGAAGTTTCCTTAGTCATTTGGTACCAAGGAATAACTAGGTATATGATTTTTCCCTCTTCCATGCACTTGGAAATCCTTTTCCTTTCCTATTTTTCACCAAGATAAGATAGGGTTTAAAAAGGCTTATCCCATGGGGGTTTTGTTGGCTTTTTTGGACATAAATTACTCAAAAACCCAATTTAAGAATCTATAAGCTACTCCAAGCTCACAAGGTTCCATCCCAAGCATGGATCAACTCAAAAACAAAAATCAGAAGAAGGAAAAAAGTCATTTAATACATGAAACAATGAAATTAAAGGCTTTATAATATCCCCCTATATAGAGTTATCATCCTCAAGAAGCATCTCTAGTAGTCCTGTTCAAGCAACTCTAACCCTTGATCTCAAACATATTATTCGTACTCCCATGTATCCTCTTGGATCCATATATTCTACCACATGAACCAAACAACATTTAACATCTTCCCTCATAATGCTTTCTTAGTCTAGTTTACAATAATCTTCAAAAACTCTATGTATGATGCATCAAGATCTTGCTCAACATCCTCACAGTTGATGAAATGCATGAGATTTGGAATGTACCTTCAGAGTTGAGACACATGAAACATATCATTAATACCATAATAATTTTATGGAATATTATGATGATTCACCATTGAATCAAACCATTCAGTGATATCAATGGGTCCAACAAAATACGGGTCTAGCTTTCCTTGCTTCCTCAAACATCAATGGACTAACCAAGGAGTAACTATTAGAAAAAAACCCAATTGACTGTTGATAACACTATAGGTATCCTCCAATGATCAACATAAGATATTATCCAACTCTGATCTATTATTATCCTCTTCTGAATCGGTTTCACTCTCTCAAATGAATTATAAAAAAAACTATTCCCTACAAAATTCTACCTTACTAGCCTCATTCTAATAAAGTGGTGAACAACATGAAATTCCATAAATAGACACATATAGTTCCATCTGAATCAAATCTTGGTAAATATTTTTGTATAAAAAATCATACAAGGATGATAGATATTCCTATTATCCACCAAAGTACTGGATGTAAGATGAAATTATATCCTATTGTATAGTAATCAAATAGTCTGATTGTCTATATTTATGGTGATGACACACTATGTTCAATTTTCAAAGGGTCTCTAAGGACTTCTTTAAACCCTTCCAAAACCATGAGTGAAAACATTTGTCTCTAATAGATAAATTCTTTAGTAAACTCCATTAAATTGTATGATCTCACGTATATACAAATTTCCCAACTCATATACTAAGTGAGTCACATAGATCAGTAAGGAATGAGTAACTTTTTTAGATAATTAACAATCTCCCAGATAGTGTCATTACTCTTCGGGGTCATGGGTAAACACATCACAAACTCTGTAGTGACATCCTCCAATTTCAACATGGGAACAAGAAGTTTCTAGATGAAAATACTAGGAAACTAGTGCTTGGCGTTTATCTTCTAGAAAGTAAGTCATCAAGAAATGAATCCAAAAATTTCCCTCTTCATAACTGGACACTAATACTTTATCGTGAAGTCATGGAGCATGTTTTTAGATATAGGATTTACTTCACACTTAGAGGTATTGAAATATATCATCATATTTTTCATTATAGAAATAAGTACAACAACTCCCCCATGCACTAGAATCACATCATCACCATTCAATAACCACCAAGGTATCAGGTCACCAACTACAAGCTATTATTTCATCATAATGAACTCTTTGTAAATTTCTTATATATACTTTATTATTTCACCAAAATAATATGTTACCACAAAAGGAATAAAAATCATCGATCTTTGGTCCACATAATCATACATCCTATAATTGGCTAACATGATCATCAGGTTCCACTACTCAATTGTTGGTTGTTCACCAATATCCTGAGTTATTTGCATCTTAAATCTCAGATAATATAAATTGATGTTACCATTACCTATTTTATAGGACATATCAATGATAAAAATCTATATATATATTCAATTCAAGCCCTCTTAATGAAGTTCATGTCTCATTTCATAAACATATAGTGAATGATCTTTTTGTGTGTGTTGAAAATGAAACTCTCTCTAAAGAGATAATGTCACTAACACTTCAAAGAATCAACCATAGTTCCCAGATCCATGTAATTGGTAGAATAATTCAATGCATGCAGTAAAAACTAACATGACCCCTAAGCTATTAATCTCACCCTCTATATCATTACTACTTCTAAACCAACACCCAATGCATCAAATAAAATATCATAGTAAATAACTATACTGATAAGTATTAACATTGAATCTATAGTCAACATTCTCTTCATCTAGAGAACCCCTCTTCACACTAATATAACAACTATATCATCACTCACTTATTCATTAGCACAATCATAGGTGTTGATAAATGATATAAGTCCTGGATAAAGTGCCAGTAACCTGTAATGATATTTTTTAAGAATATGTCTTGATGATGTGTCCGGGACATAAATACCTTATCATTCTATAGGTCTATTAATATTCCAATCACATACACCACATTCCCGAACAATATCACCTCCTGAATAAAAATGTTTCACTTTGATATCTTATAATTAATATAATGTTCTTGAAGTGTACTTAGAATTATCCTGATATTTTTAACATGATACTCTGGATATGGTGAATAAATGAAGATGATGTCAATGAACACCATGAAGAAATAGTTAGGATATGGGTGTAATATCTTATTCATGAGATACATCAACATTTTCATAGTATTCTTGAGTCCAAAGATCATTTCCATGTAGTCATTTAACCCATACCTACTCTAAAATTCCACCTTCTAGATATCCCCCTCTCAAACTCACAAGTAATGATAGCCTCATTAGAGATAAATCATGAAGATATAGTTGGATCTCTGTAACATATCTAATAGATCATTGATCATGGGTAAAGGATATATATTCTTTACTATCACATGATTCGACTCCTGGTAATATATATAAATTTAATGACTATTATCCACCTTCTAGTAAAAAATAGTTTCTCACCATAGTGATGTACTTGGCCTGATAAAGCATATTCATTCCAAAACATCGTGGGATAACTTGAGATCCATCAACTCAGCTAGCACAGTTTGATAAGGGGGTCTCAAAACTGGTTTCAAACATATTACTATCTCTATCTGAAATTAAATACCTATATCAATAGGAAGTATTTTAAATTTTTCTATAAATTTATCTTGATAGATATCTACAACTGGAGAAAAATATAAGGGGATAAAACAAATCCTACTATAGGTTTCAAGCCAATAATATATGTCGTGATCGTCCCAAGATAACTTAATTCCTGACCAACTCTACCCACTACCATTTTCCACTATCTATTCATTAACACATCTCTCCCTTTGGTGCTGTGAATGATACCCATCTCTGATATCAGTCAATGTTTGTTTATAATCTTTTCCACCAACCCATTCCATGAATCACATAAAATCTCATCATCTCCATAATCATGAACTCCAACAGATCTATATAACTATAAATTAAAATAAGATACTCTCAAAATCACTAAATATGTTCACCATAATGCCCAATAGTTCATTGAGGGAATGTAACTCAATTAAAAACATTCCTAGTAGGTCGGGTATAGTAATAAATTGTGTATAGAAAAAGGAATGGGAGGAATTGGTATCAGACAATGTAATAAACAACATATATGTGATAAAAAATATACCTTAAATAGTAGATAGTCCATTTCTACTATATGGTGGAGTATGATCCACCATATAAACTCGTAATGCCTTAGCTCTACACCCCTACCCCTGAGACACATGAACATCTAGAGTCATCATCATCTAATTCTACTTTTTAGTACCTCATCCAATCCTCGGGTTCCATGATTTTGAATTCCTCGAACCTCTGTGCAAACCTGGCCACCTAACATAGTGAAAAACTACTAATGACTTCCCCATCATACCACATTTTTCATACTTGTTCTAAGCTTTTTTTTTGGATCATGTGGTAATGAATGAACTTCCCATATTTAAATCATGGTGGTACTCCTCCAAAGGGAACTAAAGAATCTAAAATATACCCCACCTTCTTACCACTACCCTATTTAATGTACCTGATATACTTATTCCTACTACCAGAATAGATAATAATATTATATGTTATAGTTACACTAACCTGGGTATTGTATGGTGGAAGAATTTCGACTACTCAATCCTCTATCAGACCATTCATGATAGTCATGACCTTTTATAGAACCTCTGGTTATGTCTCTAGATTGATGGTCCTAACATGTTTCCTAAAGTTGGGACAAAGACTAATCGAAAAATTAATATCCATTTGTTCATCATTTCCAACCAATAGAAGAGATAATTTATGTATCTCAGTAAAATAAGAGTATTATGTAGATACATTATTTCACCCATTTATAGATCAATAAAATCCAATACTTGGTCAAGCTTTAGCATATTGGGAAATGATTCCCTAAAAAATAGGTCCTTGAAGGCCTCTCAGGTGATACACTCACATCTTAAAACCTACCGTATTAGGGAACACCACATATTGGAAGGTCATTATATCATGAATGATTCTATATTCACCTTATTTTCCTCAATTGTCTCAATGATTTCAAAGATTCCATGAATGATGTCTATATGGTCATATGCATCATGTGGCCCTCCGATTACCTAAATGGATGGTGGATTATATATATGGAGGTCTCTGGAATAGTCTACCAGGGAATTTAGTTCCCCTACACCCTTGGTACGTATTAGTAGAAAAACTCTTGGCTAAGGTGAGAAAAAAATCCTATATTAGTGGAGTATGTGATGGAGTGTTCTATGTTCCACCATCAAGTACAAAAAATCACTGAATAGTGGAATCCTCCCTTGAAAGTGTATCACCTCCCACTTCAGCTAGTGTCCCCATAAGTCTCCTTTTGGTTGTAATCTTATAAAACTTGAATAAAACATTATATAAAACTAATGTCGTTAGGACATATCCTAATCAGTCTATGGGATCACACAAAGGTTATCCTAGTAGTCTACCCATTACCCAAGGCATATCCCAAATTGAACTAACCATGGTATCCATCAATGAATGTTACTCATGGTCATATATATATATATATGAAAAACATAACAATATTCGTGGGTCTATCTAATTAATGTTAATAGTTATATTAAAACAATATGGAAATAGATATACCACATAGACAAAGAATATGATTCTATCCAGAATAAATACCCCAAATCAAGGAAATAAATTAAAGAACAAATATGTAGTATTAAAGAGTTTATATTTATATAATTTTATCTTATGTTCCTAGTCATGATACATGAACGCAACCAAATTATATAAAATACTACAAAAATCAAATCAATAGTAACTTATAGGTCCATTGCACATACGATGGAAAGGAACAAGGAAACTGCCCTAACAGATTCTGTTGGGAAAAAATCTTTGAAGGTATCATTGATGGATTTTTGAGGTGATTGTGTTTGTTGAAAAAGTGGAAAACATTGTTGTGATTGTTGACAAAGCAAACCATGACATACAAATTTGTTGACAAATGGGAGTTCATGTTGGAATGCTGAGTTCAATAGTTGTGGTTAACGATCAATGTTTGATTCAAGATCATTGACAAAGGAATGGATGTTCTGGAGGCAGTAAAAAAAGAACAAATACAAGGTGTCACCGTTTTCTAGTGTTTGCCAAATTTTTGGGTCCGAAAATCGACAAATGAAGAAAAGTGGATTTTGGAAAAGGTACTTGCGCATCGTGTACATGATGTCTTGAAAACATGTGTGCCGTATGTTTTTCAATATCAGATCATCAAAATATGGGAAAGGGATAAGGGTCGCGCAATTATTGAGTTGGTCGCGCAGGTGACATGCACGGCAAGAAAAAGGACTAGTGCGATGGTCCCTAGGAGGGTTGGTAACTTGCGCGCCTGTTGTTTTTCAATATCATAACTTCAAAATATGGAAAAGGAAAGAGGTTCACACATGTTTGGAAGTTGGTCGCGCAAGTGACTTGTAGGAGATGAGACCTGTGCGCTGAGACTTGCGCGCCAAGGGTTTACTTGTGCGTTGTCGCATAGGGTGGTCAAATTGCCTATAAATACTGGACCACCCATCCTCATTTTTCAAAGGAGTTAAAAACATAGAGAAATCAGAGCTCCCATCACGTAGGTGTGGTGTGTTGTTCAAGTGGGACTTGCACTCCAGATTTGAAGAAGCGCGGTTGTTGTTAGTTGCACGCCAATATTAATTTGGGCATAAAGGGAAGTGAGTCGTGCAAGTCTAGAGTTGCAGAAGCTTGTGTCACACAACTGGTTGAGGTAGACTTGCATGCCAGTTGTGACTTGTGTGCCGATACTTTCACGTCAGATTGTAATTTTGCGCTACATATGGTAGGTTCACGACACAGATTAAGGGTTGTGTGAAAGCTGGAATATTGCCTGATACCTTCAGTGAAAAGTGAGATTCATCTACGGGTGAAAGTTGGAATTCAACAGAGCATCCACATACAACAGAGGATGTATTAATTAGAGAAAATTGAGAGACCTACAAGTCTATAAACTTTAAGTGGATCCTTTCCAGAGCAGTGAGCAAAGGAAGAGGAAAAAGGTGATCCTCTCCACCGGCAGTGAGCTAGAGAGAGAGAAACAAGGATTGACCATTGGGAAAGCGGAGAGCTGACTGTAAACCTTGTAATGGGAGTGAGCGTAGGACAGAGTGACTATGCCCAAACCTTGTAATCCATATCTAGTGATGTTTATTGGAATTTAGTATGACCGAAAACTTATCGGCGTATGCTCCTTGGACGTAGCCCTTAGCAGTGAACCAAGAAAAAATTGCAGTGTCCTGTTCTTTCTTTACATTCTGTGTATATTGTGAAACAGGAAAGAGAGAAGAGTGTTTTTCTTAACAGTGAAACAAGATCATAACGAGCATTAATTATAAATTAGTCATACCCTGACTCACCCCCACCCCTCAGGGTATTCAGCATTGTGGACCTAATAGATTCCCATATAACATATATATATTATACTATGTCCTAGGTTGGTTAAAAATGAAAATATGAAACCAAGCTCTGATATTATTTCGTAATGCACTATCCTAACCCATCACGTCTTATCTAAAGAGTCACATGACCTCACACGAACCTCATCATGTGCAAGAGGCTTCTAAATAGCATTGAAAGTGTAATCACCATTAATGGGACACTATACCCTTAGTATCATATCGTTTAATAAATAATTAAAATATAAAAAATGGAATATAATCCATAATAAATGTTAGAAGTCAAAATAGCATATGACACACATGTCATACTGATAAATAAATGGGATTCTAATGTGGAATATCAAAACAGAGTCTGATGATCAAAAAGATAAATAAATATTATTACAGAACAAGAAATCCTTCGAAGTTTTTCCTGACCCCTCTACTAGATCTATTATCCTTAGGTAAAACATATACCATGGAACCATTTCCATTGATTAGATCCTATTACAGGAATTCTATATGCACATTGATTGAACCATGAAGGGTGTGAGTAATAAAACATGGTAGGACACCATCAATGATTAATTAACAAATGAGAACATGTGTGATAAGTATATGTAATTTTAATAACAAGCACACAATAAAGCATAAAAAATAACATATTATGTACCTGTGGGATAGGAAAGATACAATGACACCCGATAACACCTGCTTCAACTTCATGTTGGAAGGAATATCACGATTTCAGATGTAATCAAGGGCTATCCATAGGTCTAGTTAAGAACCATGTATATCATCTTAACAATATACCTAATATCTAAATTGAATTAAGTGATTCAATTTTCGTAGAAATTACTAGGCATTGAATGTTCATGGTACATAACATCCTCTAGAATTTGAGTAATCATGCTACATACAATCCGCAAGGAATCTTGGGTACAACAATGAATATATGAGGAACTATTATTCCCTAGCATGTGTTCAGGTCCATAATCTTTATCTTTAGAAGTCATATAGACTCCCCCTATAATTGATAACCAAGTTATTATGGTCAACTAGTTCCGAGAACAAAGAACAATACCACCAAAAGAATGATAATGCACATAATAGGGTAGATTATACAACAAAATCAAAGAATATAATCTTGATAAAAAATTTATCAACATAAAATACAAGTGATCATAATCAAACTTGATTAAACAAGATACAACTATACTAATTGGAAAATGTATCATGAACGTGCCACATAGGATATGCACACACCAACATGTGATCACAATCAAGAATGGTCATCAATGTAAGAGAAAACAATAATATTATCAAGGAAACATGTGCATAAAAGATACCAAAATGCTAAGGAACTTCCTACCTCATGGTTTTTAACATCAAAATCATGTCCCATGAATATTTTCCTCTTTCAAAACCATGTTTTACCTCCTACAAAAACAAGCTCGCACACCCAGAACTACGAAAAATGGTTTCTCCTAAAATAAAAAGTTTCTAGAGAAGGAAACATGGAAGAATAATCCAAGGTGTAGAACAAAACATTGAAAATGATGGTAACTGAAAATGATAGAATCTGATCCTAGTTGAAGGTAGAATAATCTTTCACTCTTGGATAGATATAATAGGATAAACCCCCAAGAGAATTCCACTAAGATTTCATATAATGACACCAATCCTAAAGATATTTTTCGATAAATGAACAAAAGAATTAACCCACTGTAATACATATGGAGTCATCATACAATCCATAATAAATCCATATTTTTATCCAAAAATAAATAATAGATTAATTTTTTCCCAATTAGGAGACTCACCAACGTCTTTCACTGAATCACCCAAAACTGGAGGTACTAATGGAGATTGATGGTTCAAGGCCTTAGAACGATCAAGGAGAAAAAAATATTGACCTGTTTGAGGATGAAACTATGGATAATTGATCATGAATCTCAACATTAAAAGGGGGTTCCCAGGTTTAATTATAAAGAATATGAGAATGATGAAATTGTTAATGATTGGTGTTGATTAGGTTAATAGGGGATATGAATCAATTAATAACCTCTATAAAGACCCCACAATTAAACCCAATTTTTTTCATTTTTGTTTTTTCAATATTAGAGAAGGGTAGAGGCATTGAATTCATCATGTTTAAAAATCCTGATGTCGAAATAGATTACACCATGACCTAGACATGGCCATATTGTAACGCCCCGACCCCAGAATCCCACAGGGAATTATTTTATTACATTGGAATGATTACAAAGAATAAAATCCCAAATAACTGATTAGTTTAGAGGACATGGAATGACAGATTACATACATGATAATCATAATACATTCTGAAATAATAAATAGAAACATTATACATAATGAAAAGAAATAAATTGCATCCTTGATACTCGTTCAATTGATTACTCTTCATAACCTAGGATAAAAACAAAATGAGGGTGATATCAAATAATCAGTCAGGGTAAGTAAAGTGGAATTAATAACTAATCTGTTGGAATTAATAAAAATGGAAAGGTGATTAACTAAAAACACATGCCATTCTAATATCTAGATATGGAAATTCAATATTGAAAGGTAAGAAACTGAAACACATGCAACATAATCAATAAATTGAGAATAAAATGTATCTAAAGATATGTAGAAACAAACAATAATGGATGAAAAATAACAAAATATAAATGAATGAAATGATTAAATATTTTATTTAATGTCTGAGGTACCTAAAAACCTACACCGTAAGGCCTTTCACAATATTGTTAAAACTATGGATAACCCCGTTTAATTTGGAAAAATTATTCGTCTCATGAGAGCCTGTCAGTACATCGATGAGCTATATAAATTCCATGATCCTCTCATCATTAACATTCTAAGTCATTCCTCATATTGAATAGTCAAAATTAATAATATTTCGTATAAATATTCATATTGAATAATAAATACGTAATTATCAATATTTCAACAAATAATCAGAAGACATCAAAGTAGACACCGTATGTAAAATGGTATACAGTTTAGGAAATACAAATATCCATTGTATGAGAATATGGATATGCAAGTATATTTTCAATTAAAATTATTACAATAATGTGATTGTTTTAAGATAATGTTATGAATCACAAAAGTAACTGTTATTTCAAAGATAATCATTAAGAAAATTCTTGAGGAGAATAATATTTTAACATTCAAAAGTGTCATGTGAAACATTGAAACATTTAAATCATAATCCTTAGGAGATCATGTCATTAAATAAAAATTGAAAAATAATTATAATAATTATATTTCTGATATTATGTTCCAAAGTGCAGTATATACCCCATATAAAATTGAGTTGGTTCAAAACAACAAATAAGTCTCAATGGAATGTAAATTGAGATAAAATATCAGACATTAACCTTCCTTTTTTAATGTGGTATTTATCCTTTTATATAGAGGTTTATAATATGTTAATAAATTATAACATAACTATAATCTTGTTTATATTATTTTATATCATCATATTATAATATCTTATTACCCATTTTTTAACAATAATTCAATTTTTTTACTATTTCGGGTGTTAATTTTCATGTTTTCTCATGTATGTTTTCAATTGTTATTTTTTTCTACAATTATGCAGATCATTATTTAATCATATAAAAATTTAAAACATGAATTAATTATCTTGTATATTAAGTGCGTATTTATTTATAATACTCTAAAATTTTGGGAGATAAGAAATGAAATGCTCCATTTTTTGGACACGGTAGGTTGTATGTACGCTTGAACGCTATATTCATTACATTGTCATATTAAATAAATGAAAAATAATTTATACATATTTATATTAAATTTTTAGTATAATATTTATATCATATATGTTATATATGTAACACCCTAACCCTAGAAGAAAGGAGTCTGTGCATTATTTTAATACATTTTCATGATTAAAAGGAATCAAATCCCACATGACCGATTAGTTTAGTAGTTTTAGAAAACTATATACATACATAAGTTCAACATTATCACTTTAAAATAAATAAAACGTATATTTTTTATGGGTAACTGACACCACTCTATGATTATCCTTGTAGGTATATCATAAAGAAACTTCTTCAATACCTGAGAAAATGAAACATAAAAAAGGGGTGAGCTCAAATGTTCAGTAAGGGTAAGAAATAAAATAGAAGATATCCTAAACATAAAAAATATGAAAGGTGAATAATTAGAAAAACATGACTATAAACTTGAACACATTATGGATGGAATATCAGTAGAGTAAATAATGTCATAATAAATCATAACCATGGGTATTCAACTAGTCGAATAACCACATTAAATATCAATTACTAGCTTCATAAGGAGGGAAATGCATATGCCCAACATTCTGATTTTTTTTTTCAAGGCCTCAACAAAGATGTTTAACAATGATTACGGCCATGGTGAAAAGCTTATATCAAATTGGTAAAGGACTCATCCAGTTCCATATCTATTTTTCTCATGAGACCTATTGATGCATCGAGGGGCTGTAGTGGGCCCCACCCATCACGTAATAAGTACAATGCATTCATCATATGAACATGGATAAAAATTAACAACATATACATACATATTGTAACTAATATATTAAATGTAAATATCTTTCCCCAAACATTAGGCATAGTCACCATCCATTTAGAGTAAATTGGTGAATGGTTTTAAGATATCACATCCATAGTCAAACTAATCATAAAACATTCAATAAAACATGATGGATGGTATCATAGGATATAAAGTTCAATTAATTACATGATTTAATAAGTGTTTTTATTAGATAAATGTATTTATAAATGATTCCATTGAAATATTCCTAAGTAAATAATCCTTTAACATTCCAATGTCTCTTATACCACCACGAAACATTCAAATCATAATCACTTAGAATATCATGGGAATAAGGAGACTAATTATATAATATAAAAAAGTTTAGTACGTAAACCACATGTATGGAATAAGTGGGGAACATAACATATACTTCATAAAAGTTAACATGAGATGAGAAAAATACTTTTTACTTATGAAAGAAGTGTTCTTTTGGAATGTCATTTTTATTTTCCATGAAATCATATTTTAAACATGTATATCCCAAAAAATAAAAGTAAATGACATTGAAATTATATTTGTGTCATAAATTATGTCTCACTTAAGTGAAATCATTTAAAAACAGTTCTTAATAATCATTATAAATAATTCATTTTAGAGCAGTTTATAGAAAATATTAAAGTGAATTTTAAAGCAAAAAAACCATTTTTTAATCTCAAATACATAAATTATACAAGATAATTTTTCCTGATAAAATGAGTTTTTTATAAGGAAACCATGGATTCTTAAAACATATGCTGTTGTACACTTGAAAACAGGTAAGAATTTGAAAATATCCCTTGAATCGAGTTTATTTAACGGGAAAAAATTTGTCAATGATCCTTTTAAAACATTTAAATCCATATAAAATAAATATGGATAATGTATGGTAAAAATTTATATGAAATTAAAGCAGAATTTATTTGGAGTGTATAATAATAAATAATAATTAATTTAGGTAAGTAGAGAATAAGAGTAACCCGAATCAAAATGGACGTTCAGGTAGAAATTCCTTACCACTTTATAATCAATCGATTTTTATAACCCAAAATTAATAATATTAAACTGATATATTGCATAACATGAAAATAACAATATTCATGAAATCATACATAAATTGGAAGAATACATAGACTATACAAAAGTATTGGTAGTGAATATGGAAAAGCACACCAAAATGAAATTCAGATGAAGAAACCCTTACCTTATGTCTGAATGTGTTCCACTCTTAAACATAAGGTCTTGGAATATGAAACTAGAGTTGCTAATAACATATTTCAACACCTATTAGACATGTAATTAGTTTATCCTAATTATTTATAGTTCATTTATGCCCTTATTGATAAGTTATTATAATGAATTTCAATATTCTGGAGTGTTTGTTTTCTTTATTTTCATAAATTGTTCACTTGTTCTTAACTAATGGGGTTCATGTGGAATGGATGTAATTATTCAGAATTGAAATTAAATTATATATATGAACATCCTGATGTGTTAAAGGTCATTTATATCATTTTGTTACATTGAAAGAGGATGAAACATTAGATGAAATATTTATGTCATTCACATAGATTATTTTAGCAGTATTTTCATTATTATGAATATGTTTATACATATGATTTAATAATATGTATGTATACTAGTTTCTTAATTTTAATTTGGTTATAGTATATATATTGTAGTTTGGTTTAACCATCAAAATAGTTTCAAGACTAGTAATGAAGGATAAACTGTAGAACGAAACATCTTCATCCATGAAGGATATAAATTGGAACCTCGTGGAAGTTGGTTTTGTTTATAAAATAAAAGGGAGAGAGTAAGAATATCGATGGCGTGTCATGAACCTTCCCCTAGGGGATGTTTCGTGACTACCCCAAGCCTTCCATCCATATGCCAGGGGTTGGCGACAAGCTCCAGAAAGGTGTATCCCTTAACGGGAAACCATTACTTTTAATCTTGTATAATAGAAAAATCCAAGACTTCAAGAAGAGACAACCATGATGTAAACTGCTATAGTAAAAAGAGTTCTGAATGTAAAGAGGTTGGAATACATGCCCAACTAGAAAGTTCAAGTACAACAAAAAATAGATAAACTGCTCCTGGACCGCCCATCGATGATCCTACCTGAAGGGAAGGTACAACTCACGATCAGTAGCCACTGTAGCACATCATGTCAAAGGTACGCCTCTATGAACCATCCCGTCCTAGCTCCCTCTTCCTCAGTCAACTTTTTCCATCATCTGAACAAGACACAATAAGGTGTGGGAATAACCCGTTCATGGTTGAGTATAACGATACTCAGTAGGGAACCTGAGACCCCCCGAAGATTTCTAGAGTTCAAAAAAGGAAAAACACAAAGCAATACTTCAATAAAAATGCATGAATCAGTCGTCAACTCTACTTAGTATATTATATAATATTCCTAAGTACTCAAGATATGATCATCTCATAGATGAGGGAAAAATATCACAATGGGTAACACAATGAAGGGAAAATTACCTCTCAGGTAACATCATGAAGATAACACCACAAATGTAAAAGTACCATACAAGTAACACAATGAAGATATCACCATGAAGGTAAAGGTAAAACAAAGAAATAACCATGATGATATCACCATAACATTAAACGTACCACAAAGGTATCACCACGAATGTAAAATACACTGCTAAAATAGGTATTAGTGATGTATTGATGTACAGATGATCTATTGTGAAACTAGACAATATTATTCTGTCAAGTTGAACTGCTACTGACCATAAGTAGTATGAACCACACAGGATCAGTAGGTACTATCCCCCAAAATGATCCACATAGGATCGGACCAGCAAAGACTCGATAGATACTATCCCCCACAATGACTCACACAGGATCTGACCCACACAGGATCAGTATGTGATGACCCTTAAAGGATCCCTGAGCACTGACCCACACAGGATCTAACCCAAACAGGATCAGTATTGACCCACCGATGATCTCTCGGTACTAACCTTTATGTGATCTTTCTCCAACCTCTACCTCACTGCCATCCACTGGATTACCGCTCATGGTACACTTGATTCTGGTAGAACTTAACATAAAGACATTGGTCATACCTTAACTACAATGAAGTTCCATCAATAAGTAACCTGACGATCCATCACTTCATAAGTGTTCCAACACAATAGATAGCATTTCAATCAGATGCCCGGTCTGTAAGTTATTGGCATTTTATTGTCAGGGGCCTGATTGGATTTGGAGTCAATCCAACCTTGTCATTCCCCAAAATTCCCCAAAAATCTCATGGAGTATACCAAAAGGAACACCTCATCCAATGAGTTTTTGTTCCACATATGGTTCATCAAACAGACATCTGGTATGTATGTTACACCCCTTAATAGGAAACATGGGTAATCATACCTTGGTACGACCTGGCTCGGGCAGACCCACTAGAATACATCAAGAGACTGATTCCAAAAAGGGATCCCAATTCCACTAACGGTGTGTCAAACGGACCCGAAATTTTTCTGTTAAGTCATTTCTCTATCCGGGGACGGGTTGGTTCCGGCCCTGGTCTTACTCGGTCAAACCTGCCTTATACAACAGGTCCCGGGGTCCATATTACCCTGATATGATCTGGACCAATAAGGGATCACCCGGTTTGGTTAACGAGATTATTGGGAAAAAATCCCTCAAGGTAACATTGAAGTATTTTTGGGTTGATTTTGTTTGTTGACAAAGCAGGTTTTCATGGATATTTGTCGAGTTCCGAAGAAGTTGTTGACAATCCTTGTTGACAAAGAACGATGACAAAGGAAAGGACGATCTGGAGGCGGTACAAAAAGAGCAGTACAAGGTGGCGCCGTTTCCCAGTGTTTGCCAAATTTTTGGGGTCCAAAATTTGGAGTTTGGTGAGCATCGTGAAAATAGGGTTTCCATAAATATCATAATTTCATATGGAAAAGGCATGAATTTTGCGAAAATAGGATGCATGGTTTGGAAATCGCGAAGACCAGAAGAATGGAGGCGGTGATGCTTCGCGATTACGTCAAGTTTCGTGAACGGCAGAGGCTATAGCGCATCCCGGCGGTGAAGGGATTTGCGAAGGAGCTTCACGGCAAAGGAGCGAAAGAATTTTGGGCTTCGCGGGGGAGATTCGTGGCGAAGTTGCGAAGTTATGTTGAAGGTGATTCTTCACGACTACGTCAAGCTTCGTGAACGGCAAATTGCCGTGGTGCTTCGCGATTTGGACAGAATTCCGGTAGAATCTTTGGAGCTTCGCGATTTGAGATGATGTGGCATTGACTTCACGCGGAAGGGACGAGGGTCGGTGGAATCACCTATAAATAGAGGCCGACCCCTTCGAGCGAGGTAGAGAGAATTTTCAGAGAAAATCCATTGTTCTTGGTTCGCGGAGGAGGTTCGCGAAGGTAGTGTGCTTCGCGAAAGATGAGCTTCGTGGCGTCTATTGTAGCTCCGCGAAAGTTGTGTGCTCCACGTTGGTTCAGTGAGCTTCGTGAGAGAAGTTACTTTGCAACGAGTTGAGCTTCGCAGGAGTTCTTTGTGAGAGAGCTTCGCGAGAGAGCTTCGTGAAAAGGTAGGAGCTTCGCGAAGGCTTGTTTGAGCTTCGCGAAATTGGGAGCGTAGCGAAGTAGGTTGCTTCGCGAAGGTGTTTCCAAAGTGCATTACCCAGTGTTCAGAGGCAAAGAGGTATTCATCAGTGGATGAAAATTGAACGTCAACAGAGAATCTACATACAACAAAAGATGAATTCCTTAATTTAAATGAGGAGACCTACACATCTATAATCTGTGATTGAATTCCCTTCCAAGAGCAGTGAGCTTAGGAAGAGGAAAAGGTGATCCTCTCCACCGGCAGTGAGCCAGAGAGAGAGAAATAGGGTGTGACCCTTGGGAAAGTAGTGAGCTGACCCTAAACTTTGTAAAGGTAGTGAGTCTGGGCATAGAAGTGTTCTAGCCCGAACATTGTAATCCACAGCTAGTGAAGTTTAGTGGAATTGGTACGACTGGAAACTTGTCGGCGTATGCTCCTTGGATGTAGCCCTTTGTAGTGAACCAAGTAAAATTGGGGTGTCCTGTGTATGCTTAACTTTTTGTCTACTTTCTGCAACAGGAAAGAGAGAGAAGAGAGTTTTTCTTAACAGTGAAACAAGATCAGAACGGGCTTCAATTTTAAATTAGTCATACCCTGGTTCACCCCACCCCCCTCTCAGGGTATTCAGCCTTGTGTACCTAACAATTGGTATCAGAGGGAAGGTTGACATTTTTTCTTCTCTCAATTGGATGTTACTAATCATAGAGGGATTCCGATCTTCGACGGATGTAATTTTCAGATATGGAAGAATAGAATGCAACACTATTTCCGATCTTTGGGAATGGATGTGTTTTCAGCAGCTATGCATGGTATCACAACTGATATTACTAGTGATGCTTTATCAAAAGTTGAGCACAATGATTTGGATGCTGATTCCAAAGCAGTCAATGCCTTAGGAGGATCCCTCTCTAATCCCATATATATATAGGTGATGTCATGCAAAACGTCACATGCCATGTGGGAAAAGCTTTTGAATATTTATGAAGGGGATACAAAAGTCAGAGAGGCAAAGCTTCAAGTGTTGTGGATCAAGTATGAAGATCTCAGAATGAACCCGAATGATTTTGTTGATGCATTTTCTGACAGGGTAAATGTTGTGGTAGAAGACATGCGGGGACTTGGAAAAATTATCGAAGACATTAAAATCGTAAAGCACATCTTGAGAAAGCATCCACCTCAGTTCAATCCGAATTTTTCTGTTTTGGAAGATAAAGATCTGAAAGAGCTGACATTGGATAACCTACACAGCACTTTTGTTTCATATGAAATGAGAAATGATGACAACGATGATGTGGAAAAAGCGAAATACAAAGGGGTGGAATTTAAGGCCATGAAGAGGCTCACTATTGAAGATTCTCAGGAGGAAGAAGAGTCAAATTAGGTGATGTCGTTCCTTTCTTCAAATCTGTAAAGAGGAAAAGGAATGTTTAAAGGGAAACTTCCACTAGCATGCTTCCGATGCGGAATGGTTGGTCATCTTACTGCAAGATGCCCCATAAAGTTTCAAGAAGAATGAAATGAAGATGAAGTTGAGATTCCCATGAAAAAATCTTCAGCCTATGTGAAAGGGAAGAAGAGGTTCAAGAGAAATTTCTTTAAAAAGAATAATCTTCTTTCCCAAGAAATAGACAGTTTAGCTAAGTCTGAGGGTGAAGAAGTTGAAGAGATAGAAAACTGCAATGATCGTGGACAAAATGCGATGGTGGCTGTTTCCAGTAGTGCTCTAGAAAAGAATGAAACTGAAATGGATGAATAAGAAGAAGAAATTGAAGGGAGAGTTGACATGGAAGCTTAATTAGAAGAAGATCTTGAGGAGATAGATGTTTGGCGAGAAAAAACAAAGAAATCCAACAAGATAGTACGTGATGCCAAACTCTACATGCCACAACAAGAAGAAGAGAAGTCTGAACTTGAGAAGGAAATTTAAAATCTTATGTCTTCCAGGCCAGAGCGCACAAAAATGGTTGATGAGCATATGCTCATGATTGAAGAGCATAAAAGGGAGATCGATTGCTTGAGTCGAAAAGTGAAAGATCACGTCAAGCGTATTGAAGAGCTTGAAGAGGAAGTTGTCGGTCTGCGGAGAATAGTTAAAGACCATGAAAAACCATTGAATCCCAACACATTCTTGGAAAATCAGGTCGTTAAGAAGACTAAAAAGAAGAAAGAAGAGCCTAGTAGTTCAACAGGAAAGAAGCAGCAATTGAACTCAGAAGTTAAGGTTGATTCATGGATTAATCAGAAACAAAAATCTGTGGCAGTTGAAGTTAGACCGCAAGCACCTGTCCCAAGAATGAAAGGGGATCTGAGCACAAAGCAGAATTAGAATACTCAGAGATCCAAAGGGGAAACTTGTAGTGCTTAAGTAACATGAAGGAATTCACCTTATATCAGGTGTTATTGTTGTGTAAATATGGGACATTCACAGTATGTGTGTTCCATATCCAAAAGATATCGAAGGGAACAAGAACAGAGATGACAGCCAAACAGAGAACGGTTTTCCAGAACATATTTTGAAGGACACTTTTTTTGGTGTGGAGGATTTGGACACATGGATAGGTACTGCACTCTGACCATTCATAAAAATGTGCCAAAGCAGAATCAAAATGTTCGCAAGATGCAGATTAGTAAACCGACAAGCGAGTTAAAAGTTCCGAACAAATTTGCAGTTTTGAAAGATGAAGCTGGTCCATCATACTCTGGGAAAGAAAATAATCCTCAATCCATGCCGAGTATGAAAGAAAAAGTATGGACCATGATGAAGAAAATTGAGAAGGCCGTAGTTTCTGAAATTTCCCTTAAAGAATCAGATCGTTCTGGTGTTTGGATCCTTGACAGTGGTTTCACATCCCACATGACAGGTAAAAAGGATCTGGTTACAGGCATAAAATATGAAAAAGAAGGAGTTGTCAAATTTGGAAATGATGAAGCCCTAATGATTGTTGGCTTAGGAAAAGCCAAGTTAGGGGGAAAAGAAATGAGACATGCTGATGTCTTGGTGGTAGAGGGTCTCAGTCATAATTTGCTTAGCATCAGTCAACTATGCGACTCTAGGAACTCTATCCTATTTATCAAGAAGATGGGTCTTGTAAAAGGAAAAGATGGAATAGTCATTCTTCAGGGAAAACGTACAAAGGGGAATCTTTACCTGGTAGGTGGGGAAGAAGATTCATGCCTTTTATCCAGAGAAGATGAAAATCAGTTGTGGCATAAGCGACTTGGTCATCTATGTCAACCATCTATGGAAGATCTGGTGAAGTGTGATGTTTCTAGAGACTTCCCAAACTATCACGTGATCGCACTCATACGTGTGATGCTTGTCAACAAGGGAAGATCATTAGGAAGACATGCAAGTCAAAGGAACAAAAAGCAAGTCGAGTGCTCGAATTGGTGCATGTTGATGTATGTGGACCTATCTCACCACGAGCTATAGATGGGCAAAGGTACTATGTTCTTTTCATTGATGACCATAGTAGAATGGCATGGGTATTCATCATTACACATAAGTCATAGGTGTTCAGTTGCATAAAGCAGTATAGGAGGGAATCAGAAAAGTTGCTTGGGCAGAAACTTTTGATGTTTCGTACTGATAACGGTATGGAATTTACAAACAGTCAGGTTGAAAACTATCTCGAGAAACATGGGATAAGGCATCAAGTTTCATCAGTAAGGACTCCCCAACAGAATCGAGTGGTTGAAAGGAGAAATCGGATCATCAACAACATGTCCAGAACAATGCTTATCGATATGGACCTACCAATGAAATTTTGGAAGGAAGTAGTTTTGACATCGGTCTATGTTTCAAACAGGTCCCTATTATGTTCGAAGCAAGGGAAGACTCCATATGAACTGTGGTACGGAAAGAATCCAACGTTGAAATACTTTCGAATCTTTGGATTTAAGTGTTCCATTCTCAACAAAGAACATCATAGGAAGTTTGAGGCACAAGGAGATGAAGGGATATTCCTTGGCTATTCAGGGAAAAGAAAAGCATATAAATGCTTCAACAAGAGGCTGGGAAAAATTGTTGAGAGCAATAATGTCACTATAGTCGAAAATGAACAGACTGCATAACGACCCAGTGAACAGTTTCTGGATTAATGTGATGATGAGGTGAGCAACACAGGGGGAGTAGAAGTGGCAGAGGATGACTCAGAAGAAGATACTGATGATGAACAAGAAAGTGTCAAATCTGTATCTGCAAGGAAGCCAAAGAGTTCAGCTGAAATTGATAGGCAAAATATCATTAGTGATCAGACAGCTCCAGTTCAGACTCGAAGAATGAAGTCATTACAGCAGACATCGTTTTTATATCAGGTGGATCCGAAATGTTTTTCGGATGCAGATGAAGATGAATAATGGGTTCAGGCTATGAACTAAGAACTTGATCAGATTGAGAATAACCAGACATGTGAGATTGTTTTGAGTCCAGAAGACAAGAATGTCATCAGGACTAAATGGGTCTATCGAAACAAGATAAATGAACATGGCACAATGATTCTGAACAAATCACGACTAGTGTGAAAGGGGTAATCCCAAATCGAGGGAATAGATGTCGATGAGACATTTGCACCGGTTTCAAGGCTGGAGACCATCAGATTATTTTTGGCCATAACAGTGAAACGAAAGTTCAAAGTGTTCCAGATGGATGTAAAATCCACATTCTTGAATGGGGTTTTGGAAGAGGAGGTATACATTGAGCAGCCAGATGGTTTTCTCATTCATAAGGATGAGAACAATGTTTGCAGGCTGAAGAAGGAATTGTATGGGGTGAAACAAGCACCAAGAGCATGGTATTCAAGGCTTGATCAGTACTTGAAGAATCTTGGTTTTCAGCGTGGAGGAGTTGATTACAATCTCTATTTCAGTAATGATAGTAATCAAAGGATGATGGTGTTGGTTTATGTTGATGACATAATATTTGGCGGATCAGATGAATCTCAGTGCAGACAGTTTTCTGAAATCATGAAAAATGAGTTTGAAATGTCAATGATTGGGGAGCTAACGATTTTCCTTGGTCTACAGGTGACACAAGGAAGGAATGGAACATTCATTTCTCAATCTAAATATGCCATGGATGTCCTGAGAAGGTTTGGAATGGAAAATTTTAAGGAGATAAAGACTCTGATTGCCACCCGGATGAAATTATCAAAAGATGAAGATGGAAAGTAAGTTAATATCACAGAATACAGGAAATTTTTTGGAAGTTTGTTGTACTTGACTGCAACAAGGCCTGATATTGTTTTAGCCACATGCCAAGCAGTGAGATATCAGAGCAATTCCAAGTAATGTCACATGATTGCAGTGAAAAGAGTACTTCGGTATATCCAGGGCATAGTGGATTTCGGCTTGACATACACTAACAAATCTCAGACGGAGTTATTGGGATATACTGATGCAGATTGGGCCGGTTCAGCAGATGATAGAAAGTCAACGTCAGGTGGTGCATTCTATCTTGGTGGATTGTGTATTTATTTGCTAAGAAAGGAGCAATATTGCATTTCATTGAGAACCGAAAAAGCTGAGTATATTTCGGCTACTCAAGCCTGCACACAGTTATTGTGGATGAAGCAGCATCTTGAAGATATGGGAGTTGAAGTGAATTCTCCGATCAGAATCCAGTGCGAAAACTCTAGTGCTATAAATCTCAGCAAAAATCTCATCCATCACTCAAGGAAAAAAGCACATTGAGGTAAAGTATCATTTTATCAAGGAGAAACTTGAGCAGGGGATCGTGATGTTGCAGTATATTCCTACAGAACTACAGGTTGCAGACATCCTGACAAAGGCCTTACCCAAGGAAGCATTTTAAAGGCATCAACTGGTTCTGGGAGTTCAGTCCATTCCCCGCACTTGAAATAGTGTGGATGTGCCCCCCCTCTACCTGTGGTATGAGGAGTTTTTCCCTAATGTGCTGATTTTTGTTCTCTACTCTGTTACAGACTACAAAAGAGAGACATTTGGGATTGTTGACAAAGGGGGAGAAAATAGTGTTTGTTAAAGGGGGAGAAAATAGTGATTGGGAGATAGTGTGGCTATTTGAGAAATCATGACAGATATGGGGAGAAGCTGACAGGTGGAGCAGCTAGAAAGGGGGAGCAATGAGAAAGGGGGAGAGCGTTATGAATCTGACGATGCTAGAAGTGATCGATCAAAGCATAGAAATCACGACAGCTGAGGATCATGATAAAAGAAGAACAATGGTGTTGGCATGGTGTGAGACGGTTTCAATCTATTCACCAATTGGTATCAGTGTGGTTCAATAATTGGTATCAAGTTAAGAATTGGTATCGGGCTGGAATCGACAATTGGGGTCAGACATGAAGTGTTTCATTGATGAACTTTTCATACTACTCTTGTTTCTCATGCTGAGCATTGCTCATGTGGGCTTAGAGTACGTGTTTAGTCAATCCATGAACGCTATCAGAATCGCAAGAGGCGAATGGTGGTAGAGACTGGAAGAAGACTCAGTGAGGTATCAAAGTGCAGAAAAACATTCTGAGCAGAGTTGTGAAGAGTTGTCAACAAAACCAAAGGTGGAGATTGCTGGGAAAAAATCCCTCAACATAACATTGAAGTATTTTTGGATTGATTGTGTTTGTTGACAAAGCAGGTTTTCATGGATATTTGTCATGTTCCCATGAAGTTTTTTAAAATCCTTGTTGACAAAGAACGATGACAACAAAAAGGACGATCTGGAGGCGGTAAAAAAAGTGCAGTACAAGGTGGCGCCGTTTCCCTATGTTTGCCAAATTTTTGGGGTCCAAAATTTGGAGTTTGGTGACCGTCGCAAAAATAGGGTTTCCATAAAGATCACAATTTCATATAGAAAAGGCATGAATTTCGAGAAGATAGGATACATGGTTTGGAAATCGCAAAGACCAGAAGAATGGAGGCGGTGATGCTTCGCGATTATGTCAAGCTTCGTGAACGGCAGAGGATAAAGCGCATCGTGGCGGTGAAGGGATTTGCGAAGGAGCTTCGCGGCGAAGGAGCGAAGGAATGTTGGGCTTCGCGAGGGAGCTTTGCGGCGAAGTCGCGAAGGTATGTTGATGGTGATTATTCGTGACTACGTCAAGCTTCGCGAACGGAAAATTGCTGTGGTGCTTTGCGATTTGGACATAATTCCGGCAGAATCTTTGTAGCTTCGCGATTTGAGATGACGTGGCGTTGACTTCGTGCGGAAGGGATGAGGTTCGGTGGAATCGCTTATAAATAGAGGCCGACCCCTTCGAGCGAAGTAGAGAGAATTTTCAGAGAAAATCCATTGCTCTCGGTTCGCGGAGGTGGTTCGTGAAGGCAGTGTGCTTCGCGAAAGAGGAGCTTCGCGGTGTCTATTGATGCTCCGCGATAGTTGTGTGCTTCGCGTTGGCTCAGTGAGCTTCGCGAGAGAAGCTGCTTTGCAACGAGTTGAGCTTCGCGGGAGTTCTTCGCGAGAGAGCTTCGCAAGAGAGCTTCGCGAGAGAGCTTCGCGAAAAGGCAAGAGCTTCACGAAGGCTTGTTTCAGCTTCGCAAAATTGGGTGCCAAGAGAAGTAGGGTGCTTCGCGAAGTTGTTTCCAAAGTTCATTGCCCAGCGTTCAGAGGCAAAGAGGTATTTATCAGTGGATGAAAGTTGAACTTCAACAGAGCATCTACATACAGAGAAAGATGCATTCCTTAATGAAAATGAAGAGACCTACAGGTCTATAAATTGTGATTGAATTCCCTTCGAAGAGAAATGAGCTTAGGAAGAGGAAGAAGGTGATCCTCTCCACCGGCAGTGAGCCAGAGAGAGAGAAACAGGGAGTGACCCTTGGGAAAGCAGTGAGCTGACCCTAAACATTGTAAAGGCAGTGAGCCTGGGCATAGAAGTGTTCTAGCCCGAACATTGTAATCCACAGCTAGTGAAGTTTAGTGGAATTGGTATGACCAGAAACTTGTCGGTGTATGCTCCTTGGACGTAGCCCTTTGCGGTGAACCAAGTAAAATTGGGGTGTCCTGTGCATTCTTAACATTCTGTATACTTTGTGCAACAGGAAAGAGAGAGAAGAGTGGTTTGCTTAACAGCGAAACAAGATCAGAACGAGCTTCATTTTTAAATTAGTCATACCTTGATTCACCCCCCCTCCCTATCAGGGTATTCAGCCTTGTGGACCTAACAATGACAGGGAAACAGTAGGCCCGGCCCACATGGTGGGACTCGGCACGCCCATATCGGCCCACCGGGCCATAGGATCGGCCTGGCCCACTGGCGGGTCTGGCCAACTCGACCGGCCCACATTGGGCCTGGTCTGCCAAAAAGCGGACCAATCTTCCCAATGCGCTCAGTGGGTGTGGGGCTATTTCACCCATCTTATGGTATACTGCTCCAATCCAGTTACCGGTCGGCCATTTCGGCCGACCGAGCAGTTCTTCAACTTGGCACGACAAGAGGGTTGTGTCGTTCTCCACCTACCGTGGCTTTGAGCTATAGCTTCCTCCTGTGGCGTGTGACAACACACCACACCACCTTCCTCTGCGACTGACTGGTTCCAGATGCCACTGCCGACGCAGCTACGTGTCGTAGCCCCCTTGTCCAACAAAGCGCGACTGTGCACCAACACCTCTTTCACGGTGGGCCGAGTCGGCCGCCGTCTCCCCCCACCATGCCTACGGCCGCAACCTTCTTTTCTGGTGGCACACGAAGGTGCGCTAATATCTCCTCCGCGATCAGTCATTATTTTCCGCCGCTATCACCCGTCGTCCTACGGTTCGTGATTTGGTGTCACCTATCACCGCCTGCTGGAACCAGCTCCGTCCTCTATGGTTGGTGTCATGACACATTATCATCACTTCGTTGCATGGTGAAGTCGTGTCGATACCTCCCCCAAACTCCATATAAATAAGAGATGGGGAGGGTGAAAAATTCTCATATAATTTATAAGGGTACCTTTAATAGGAACCTAACAAAATTCTAACGATGTTTTTGAATAGGATTTGTTGGGTTAGGCCATTTGATGGGTTGACACACACTTGTTTCCACGTTGTCGCTTGTTCGTTGGAGAAAAATAATGAAATAAATAAAATAAAAATGTAATTTTATTATTCTATTAAATAGTCTAAAATATTACTTTTTTTCCAGACCTACTACGGTCTTAGATAAGTCTCTCTTAAGCAAATCTCTGTACCTAGGATTCAACGGTGCCCTTAGATTTTTAATCCATGCTGGGGTTCAAAAGATAGAAAATGCCGCTCTCAATATTACTAAGCATACATTAATTTTTTTTCATAAATTACTTCAAAGCATATCGAGCCACAGATTAATGCAACGTCAACTTTATTACACTTATAATAATTCCATATAATTAAAAAAGTACATGGAAATTACAGGCCTTTACATTCTCCCCACCTTAGGGCATTTCATCCCAAAAGGTCACAACATAGACTAAGAAAACAAATGGCGGTACTGAGAATGAATTTGAGCCTCCCACTCCCATGTTCTCTACTAGAGATTCCCATGCTTCCAGTGAATGTGTACCATAGGTATTGATTGTCAATGAAGGAACCCCTCCCGTAGACCTTCAATATCCACTGGAACCTCTATAAACATTTCCCCATCATCAATTTCCAGCTCCAAATTTTATATTATTTGCTATGGGTCATGCACGTATCACCTCAACTAGGATACGCGGAAGACATCGTTCACCCTCTCCAACTGCAGTGGTAGTGCCATGTGTTATGCCACCTTGTTAATCCTCCAAAGTCTAAAAAATGGTCCAATAAGCCTCGATGAGAGTTTTCTTCCTTGACCAAATCTCTATAGTCCATCTTAAGGGGAGACTCACAAGAATATCTAGTCCCCCTATTGTAACTCCAAAGGTCTAAATCTCTTATCATCATAAGACTTATGCCTACTCTGTGCAGTCTTCATCTGCTCCGGGATGATCTGCACCTTCTCAGTGGTAGCTCGTACTAACTCTAGACCCATAACTGCTGACTCCCCTAGGTCAATCCAGCAAAGAGGTGATCTACATGGTCGACCATACAATGCCCCCAATGGTGACATACTAATGGTTGAGTGATAATTTTTATTGTATGATAAATCCACAAAGTGAATGTGATCATCCCAACTACGACCAAAATCTAGGATGCAGGAACGTAGCATGTCATCCAGTGTCTGAATGGTCTGCTCCGTCTAACCATCCATATGTGGATGAATGGAAGTTCTCAAACGTAGTTGATTCCCTAACACCTCTTGCAATAACTTCCACAACAAAGAAGTAAAATTTGTGTCATAGTCCGAGACGATTGTCGATGATGCCCCGTGAAGCCACACAATCACTTGCATGTGGATACATCCCAAGCCCTACACTATTCCATACTCTCAGATAGGTTTGAATTGGGCCGACATGGTGAGTCGGTCAATGATCGCTGAGATAGAATTAGGTACCCCTGATGTACGTGGAAGCCCTGTCACAATGTCCATGTAGATACCATCCCACTTCCATTCTAGCACCTCTAGTGGTTGTGCTAAGCCTGCTGGAACCTAATGCTCTGCCATCACATGCGGATAAGTGAGGCATCTTGAAAAAAAATATGTCATTTCCTTCTTCATCCCTGACACCAGTGTTGACGTCTGAGGTCCTGGTACATTTTATCCACACCTGGATGTACCACTAGAGGGTATATATGGATCTCCATCAACACCTCCTCCTATAGTAACACTACAACCATCGTTCTTCCTCTATAGAGGATGACGTGCTTCCCAGCTTCATAAAAACCATCAGGTGCCTATCATTAAGATATCTGAGCACGTCATGCCTCGTAGTCATCATCCCCAAGGTGCACCTACCTGACTCACTAAAGGTGTGTGGGAGTGACTTTCATGGACTGGAGGTAGCTTGTCTGTCTCTATCGATGAAGGATATATGCATCACAGATAGGTTCTCTGTCGCCTCACTCAGTAACTATAGACTAGACGTCCTATTGAGTGCATCTACTTCCACGTTCCCCTTCTCAGGAGTATAGACTATCTCAAATTCATATTACTAGGGGAACTTTATCCATCGCTGTAGTCTCAGGTTATGTTCCTTCTGAGAGAAGATATAGATGAGACTCTTGTGATCAGAGTAGACTGTAAAATGTTTTCTCATCATGTAATGTCACGACCTCATCAGGGGGAAGACCATTATTGATAACTCCAGGTCATGGGTAGCATAGTTCTTCTTTGTTGCCTCATCTTTTGTGACCCATAGGATTTCACTACTCTCTCCCACCTCAGGACACACCCATGTCCAGTCCCAGATGCATCTCAGTACACTACATTCCCAAAACCCTGTTCTAGTATCCTAGACATGGGGGCACTCGTCAGTCTCTACATCAGGTCCTGCATACTCTGTTAGAATCTCCCAATACATACTAAGTCTATCCCTTCTTCATCATCTCTGAAAAAGGGCTCCACAACTCTGGAAAAGTCAGGCACGAATCTACGGTAGTATCAAGCCAACCCATGGATACTCCACAACTCAGTCACACTCCTAGGTTTCTCCCAACCAACTACAACCTCTATCCTCACTGGATCCACATAAACTACAACCTCCAAGATATCGTGGCCCAAAAGTGGACCTATAACATCCAGAACTAGCTGTTCGAGATCTTACCATAAAGTTAGTGCTCTTGGAGTGTATCTAGAGCTATTATTAGATGATATGAATTCTCCTCCTATGATGCCGAGTATATCAAGATGGAATTGATGTAGACCACCAAAAAGTGATCAAGGTATTGATGGAAGGTCCTATTTATGAGTCCCATGATCACTAATAGGTAACTGGACACACTGAATGGCATAATCAATAAATCATAGTGGACATACCGACATCTAAAGTTCATCTTCAGCACATCCTCATCACTTACCCTACGTTGAGGATATCCTGACATGAGTTCTATATTAGAAAACAAATTATCTCCATTCATCTGATTGAAAAGATCATCAATAATTGGAAATTGATACTAGTTCTTCATAGTTACCTGGTTCAGGCACCGGTAGTCCACCCAGAGTCTCAAACTCCAATCATGCTTCATGGAAATCAAAATCAGGGCTGCCCCTGGAGAAACACTGGGCCATATGAACCCCTTCATCTGAAAGTCCACCAACTGTACTCATAAATCATGAAGCTCCACTTGAGCCATCAGATATGCTGTTGCAGATATCATTTCTATCATGGGGTATGGGTCGATGAAATATTCTTCCTCTCTACGAGGTGGTAGTATTGAAAAATCATTTGGGAAGACATCATCAAACTAGTCCACCACTACATGATAGCTTGGACACTCAATATCAAATTCTCTAAGGTTAATACTAGCCAACTGATGTGTGATTGTTAGAACCCTCCTCATGGTAAGTGCATCTTCTGATGCAAAGGTCCCATTCACGCCGATGATGGAAAGCTCAGTACCATCCTCGCGGACACACCACACATTGCGCCAAATACGGTCAATATGGGCATGGATTGTGCATAATCATTAAATACACAAGATGATGTTTGAAGGACTCCATGATAATACTAGAATATCCCAGTTGATGCTCTATCCACCTAGAATATGCTCAAACTGACATCCCTAGTGCGTAATCATCGAATCTTCTCCCGTAAGAGTCTGAATCCGTTATGATCGAGCCAACGACTCCACCAGAATCTCTGAACTCTGAACGAGGGACATGGAAATAAATGACTGACTGGAACATGTGTCTATATGTACTGCAGCGAGGGTGTAATAGAAACATATCATACCTTTAATCTTCTCCAGAGCACCATGGTCTTGGGATTCAGCTGTATGGAGCTGAGATCATCCCTATCCTCCTACTCCCAATGGTCGCGGTGGACCACATAGAAGTGGTGGAAGTAGAACCTAGAATTTTTTTCCACCTCCTACGACACAGATTTATCCTCTGCCACATATGCCACCCTATAGACCTTCTCTCTTGAACAACTAACTTTTCCTTGATGGTCCTTCGATCGTCTGCTGGCCGTCCGTATGGCGGATTGGGCATTCACTAGCCATGTGACCCAACCCGTTGCACAAGTATCACTATATGATCCTCAACTATACTCCTATATCCCATGATCCCCTCAGCACCGACATTGTATCATGTGGTCTCCCCCAGAAGGTGTGTCCTGCTTGAGCCCCTTTCTCATCCGTCTAGTGCCTACTGCAGATGACTATGCTACCTGACGTCTGGTGGTGGCCCTCCCTATCGATGCCTGCTCAGATCAGAATCTCTCCCTGAAAAGTTCTTTCTCTATAACCCCATCCTACATTGGAATGTTGAGGGATAACATTGATTCTATGATCTCCCGTTGAAGAGCCTGCTCAATGTTCAGGGCCCTGAAGAAAGTGTCTCGTACCATGTTGGTGGAGTAGCGGGAGAGATCAGTGAACCTAGACGAGTACTAGGACACGGTCACGCTACCTTTTTGTGAGTGTAGCAGCTCTTGTATATGCATAGGTTGTAATGTCATTTGGAAAAAATCTATCCTGAAATGGTCCTTGAAGCCCACCCAGGTGAGGGTATCCTCATCGTGTATCTATAGTGTCAGACTCCACCGTCTCCAAAATTCTCTCTAGAAGAGACTGGTAGCTAAGATCACCATCAAATCAACTAGTGTCCCAACTATGCGAAAAACTTTGGCCGCAACCACCAGCAAGTCCTCAACTACTTGCAGATACGTCTAACCTCAGAACCTCGGAGCACTTTGCCGCTGAATCTCATGAAACACACTCTATCGTCATGCACACTCTGCTGGTGGGGCTGGTATAAATGGCTGCCTAATGGGTAGTGGTTCTGCTGGTACACAACCCAAAGGTTCTTACATCATAAGAGGTCCCAACACTAAGGCCTCATCACTCGGTGGGAATTCCTCGTTTAATCTCATGGGAATCATGGATGGATGTCCAAGTGGAGGAATCCTGAAAGGAAATAGGTGTTTTGTGGAAAATATGTTATACTTGGTGATATGACTCAAAGAAAAACATAATAAAAATTTTCAAAACACCCGAAATCAGAATTTTCGTGTTCTGAGATGGAATTCAGAATTTAGGGTCATGGTGTATGGATATGTCGACCACCACACCTACACTAGATTCCCTAAAATGAAAACCACACTCATAACACATAACACTACTGCTACATTGAAAAGATAGGAGTACTAGTTATTCGGGTATCAACGACTCCTATGATACCACTTTGTCACGACCAGTCCCCCGGGGCCCGTGTCGTGACTACCCCAAGCCCTGCCTTTTAGTGGCCAGGGCTGGAGAATAGCACTGGAATTGTGTATCCCTTAACTGGAAGGAATTGACTTTAAGCCTGTACATCACAATATTCCAAGAGTACAAAATGAGACAAACACGAAGTAAATTGATGTTGTAAAATGTGTGCAGAAGGTAAAGGGGTCAGAATACAAGCCCAACTGGAATGTAAAAAATACAAATGAAATGAGCAAAAACAGCTCATGGATCATCCACTGAGGATCCTATCAGAAGGGTAGGTACAGCTCATGATCAGTAGTCACTTCAACATGTCATGTCAAAGGTCCACCACTGAGCACCATCCCACCCAGGCCCCCTCAGCCTCGATCAATGTTGTCTGTCGTCCGCACCAGACACAACAAGGTGCGGGTGTATCCCATTAAGGGTGAGTTTAATGATGCTCAGTAAGGACCCTGAGACCCCCGAATGTCTCGTAGAGTTCCACAAAGGGAAACCCCCAAAGCAAGACATCATTCTCAAAGCATGAAGCATACGTCAACTCTACTTAGTTATTTGGCCATACATATACCTAATTTATAATGATATACTCGTTGAATACATGAGGGAAGAATATCATAAAGGGTAACCCGACGAAGTTAAAAGTACCACATAGGTAACAACACAAAGATAAAAACACAAAGGTTAAAGTACCACAAAAGTTTCACCACGAAGATATCAACATGAAGGTATATGTACCACATATTTATCACCACAAATATGTCATTTGGACAAAATCTATCCTGAAATGGACCTTGAAGACCAACAAGGTTAGTGTCTCCTCATCGTGTATCTATAGTTTCAGACTCCACCATCTCCAAGATGATCTATAGAAGAGACTGGCTGCTAAGATCACCATAAAATCAACTAGTGTCCCAACTATACGAAAAACACTGGCCGCATCCACCAGACAGTCCTCAACTACTTATAGATATGTCTCGCCTCAGAACCTCGGAGCACTTTTCTGCTGAATCTCATGAAATGCACTCTGTCGGCATGCAGAATCTGCTGGTGGGGCTGGTGGAAATGGCTGCCTAATGGGTAGTGGTTCTGCTGGTACACCACCCAAAGGTTCTTACATCATAAGAGGCCCCAACACTATGGCCTCATCGCTCGGTGGGCATTCTTCGTTTACACTCATGGGAATCTTGGATGGATGTCCAAATGGAGGAATCCAGAAAGAAAACAGGTGTTCTGTGGAACATATGTTATACTTGCTGAGATGACTCAAAGAAAAACAAAATAAAATTTTTCAAAACACCCGAAATCAATATTTTTGTGTTCTCATATGAAATTCAGAATTCAGGGTCCTAGTGTATTGATATGTCGACCACCGCACCTACACTAGGTTTCCTAAAATGAAAACCACACTCATAACACATAAGACTACTACTACATTGAAAAGATTGGAGTACTAGTTCTTCAGGTATAACCGACTCCTATGATACCACATTGTCACGACCAGTCCCCTGGGGCCCGTGTCGTGACTACCCCAAGCCCGCCTTCCAGTGGCCAGGGCTGGAGAATATCACTGGAAAGGTGTATCCCTTAACAGGAAGGAATTGACTATAAGCATGTACAACACAATATTCCAAGAGTACAACAAGAGACAACCACGAAGTAAATTGATGTAGTAAAAAGTGTGTAGAAGGTAAAGGGGTCGGAATACAAGCCCAACTAGAATGTACAAATACAACTGAAATGAGCAAAAACATATCATGGATCATCCACTGAGGATCCTATCAAAAGGGTGGGTACAGCTCATGATTAGTAGTCACTCCAACACTTCATGTGAAAGGTCCACCTCTGAGCACCATCCCACCCAGGCTCCCTCATCCTCGATCAATGTTGTATGTCGTCTGCACCAGACACAACAAGGTGCGGGTGTATCCCATGAAGGGTGAGTTTAATGATGCTCAGTAAGTACCCTGAGACCCTCGAATGTCTCCCAGACTTCTACAAAGGAAAACCCCCATTTCAAGACTTGATTCTCAAGGCATGAAGCATACGTCAACTCTACTTAGGGATTTGGCCATACATATATCTAATTTATCATTATAAACTCGTCGAATACATGAGGGAAGAATATCACAAAGGGTAACCCAACGAAGTTAAAAGTACCACATAGGAAACAACACAAAGATAAAAAAACAATGGTTAATATACCAAAAAGGTTGCACCACAAATATATCAAAATGAAGGTATATGTACCACATATTAATCACCACAAATATATCATCAGGAAGGTAAAAGTACCACACATGTATCACAATGAAGGTAAAAGACTCATCTCACATTGGTATTAGTGAAGTATAAAAGTACATATAATCAGTCGTGATGCTAGATCATCTTATTATGTCAAGAGGCACTGCAGTAGATCATACCGAGTATGACCCACATAGGATCGATAGATACTATCCCCCAAAATGATCCACATAGGATCTGACCCACCCAGAGTCGATAGGTACTAACCGCTGCAATGACCCAACCAGGATTGGTATGCACTAGCCCACATAGGATTGCTTAGTGTTGACCCACATAGGATCAGTATGCACTGACCCACACAAGATCATTGAGTGCTGGCCCACACAGGATCGGTGTTCACGCACATAGGTTCACTCTGTACAAACCTCCGTATGTTATATATCCAACCTCTACCTCACTGTCAGCCACCAGATTCCCACTCATAGTATGCTTGATTTTAGGAGATCCACTCTTAAATCCATTGGTCGCACCTAAAATAACACAATGCTCCATAATGAAGTAACCTGATGCTCTTTCATGTCATGAGGTTTCCAACACAATATACAGTGCATCTATCGGGTGCCCAGTCTTTATGTTATTGACATAGTAGTGTTAGGGACCCAGTTGGATTTGGAGTCGATCTAGCCAGGGTATTCTACAAAATTCCCCAAAACTCTCATGGAATAAACCAAAAGGAACTCCTAGTCCTATGGGTTATAGTTCCATAGACGGTTCATTAAACAGACATATGGTATGTATGTTACACCCCTTTCTATGAGACGAGGCTAATCACACCTTTCTCGGCTCTGTCCCACTATGGGTCGGCTCGGTTTGGATTGTGGGCTCGAGACGCGGTTGACATGGCCCGCTGGGTGGGAATCTGCCCACCCATGCTGGCCTACCTGGCTATGGGTTCGGACCCACCCACTAGTGGGTCAGGATCGCTTGGGCGGCCCTCGTCGGGCACGGTACGCAAAAAGGAAGACCGATTTTCCCAGTGAGCCCTATGGGTGCGGGGCCATTTCAGCCAGCCAGTGGTGCACTGCCCCACTGCAATTTCTGGTCACCCATTTCGGCTGACTGAGAGGTTCGTCGACCTGGCACAATGTGAGGGCCGCTTCGTTCTCCACCTGTCGTGGCATTATGCTGGCGCCTCCTATAGCAATGCGTGATGGGATGCCAATATGCCTTCCTCCACAGCCATCTATTGCCTGCCACTGCTGCCAGTCATGGCTACATAACGCGGCCCCCTTGTCTGGTGGCACGCAACATCATGCCACCACTTTCTTCATGGTCGACCAAGCCAGCTGTCATATCTACCCATCGAGGCTATGGCTGCAGCCCTCTTCACCAGCAACGCACGACGGTGCACCTGTATCTCCACTGTGATGGGTCACTATCGGCCACCTCCATCACCCTTCATCCTTTGAGTTGTGATTCACTATCACCCTTCACTTCCCGCTCGAACTAGCTCCATCCTCCATGTTTAGTGTCACGACACTTTATCAACACTTATTTACATGGTGAATACATGCCGATACCTATCCCCAAGCTCTATATAAATAGGACAGGGGGATGGTGAGAAACACTCGTATAATTAATGAAGGATTATTTAATAGTAACCTTCTTAAATTCATGTGATGCTGTTACAAAAGATTTGATGGGTTAAGCCATTTAATGGCTAGACACGCCATTGGTCCCACACTATCGCTTGTCCATTAGAGGAAAATAATGAAATTCATAAAATTACAAAGTTATTTTATTATTATTTTAAATTGTCCAAAATGTAACATTTTCTCCCGACCTACTACAGTCGAAGTAAAGTCTACCTTAAGCGAATCCCAGTGCTGATGATTCAACCGTGCCCTCAGATTTTTAATCTGAGCACTGGTTAAAATGATAGAAAATGTCACTTATGCGTTTTCAAAACATACATTAAAAAAAGTTTAGAAATTCATTCAGCGAACACCGGGCCTCAGAATCACATGCCATCAATATTTGCAGAATCATAATAATTCCATATAATTAAAGAAATTACATGGAAAATATGGGTCATTATATAATGGTTCTTTCATTCACTTGATAAAATCCGAGTATATAGATGATAGTGGATCTGTCATGGTCATGTGGACAGAGGATGTGAGGAGAGGATAACAAAAGAAGATAAGTTGAAATGAGACTAACTGAAAAATAATGGTGCTTTACCTTTGGAAATAACCTCCTTGACATCTTCTTTAAGGGAATGGATTTTGGACTTTTGGAAAGAAGAAGTGCTTCATTGTCATGGGGAGTGACATTGGAAGGGTATTTGGGCTGAAAATGGAGGAGATTAAAATCTTATATGAGTGATGATAAGAGGAAGTGACCGGGGGTTTTTATTGCGGAGGAGATGAAGGTTTTTATAATTTTATAATCATTAGTTTATTAATTTCCCTCAAGACAAGAAGTATTGTTAATTACATAGCCAAGAATAGTAATAAATGAATGAGATTTCTAAAAAAGTGGGCTTACATCACTTATGATTTCATATATAGTTCATTTAACTGATAATTATTATATACAGTATTTTACTGTATTTCATTATTCATCAAAAAATATATTATTTCAGAAAAATCCAAAAAAATAACCCAAACCATTTTTTGAATTATAGAATTCAAAAATGAACTCCAATTTTTGAAAATATTTTTATAACTATTTTTTATTTAGTTTTTAAATAAAATCATAATTTATTCCCAAAAAGAACTCTAAAATTATACCTTGTTTTAAAAATCCTCGATAAATTAATCTAGGTCCAGAAAACATATTTTATAATCATAAGAAAATAAAGTAATAATTTGTGATTAAATTTTATGAAAATAAATTTCATTTTAAATTATTAAATTAATCAAAAAATTGTAATTTAAATATTTATATCATTGAAAAATATCAATACTTATACAATGATCGTCTTTTTCATTTTCAGATGTCTAAATTATATTTATACATTCATGGGTGAACTTTCTATTTATTTATTAGTTGGTATTCATTAATATTCATAAGTGAATGTCACTATTCATAAGGCAGTGTTACTATTAACCAAAAAATAAGATTGTCTTATCAAGATCTAAATATCTTACTAAACACAACTGTGTATGTCAGTTTTTCAAAATTCAAATCACATAGGTGGAAAATTTATGTTTACTTGACTAGGTTATAAAAAAGAGCTATTTTGTAGAGACTCGGTTTATCATTCATTATAAAATAAATATATTTTAAAATTCAATGGGTGTAAAAATATATGTTTATTAACATTATCCTTTATACATTCCTAGTATGGAGTGAACGAGTCACATAACTTTGGGAGGCGGTAGTCCACACTTCCACAAATGATGTTATCGTATTTATACAAAATGGAATGTATAGAGGTATGTTTCAAAAAATAATTCTAGAAGTATAAATACATAATAAATATAATATATATCAGATATAAAGATTTTTTTCATTATAATTCCATCCATGTGTGGCAATAATAGAAAAATTAACAATCATCATTTTGTGAGGTGGTAGATCGACGTACACGTAATCAATATATTATTTACATATTAAGAGGAAGTGTGTGTTAGTGTAGGTAAAAACCATATAATAAAAACATATTAGTATATTAATGATAATATTTTTTATATAATCATATAATAAGGATATTTTGGGGCGTAGAATGGAAATGAATCTAAAGAGCTTTAGGAAAAATGTTACCTCTTAATCGGGTAACTTCTATTGGATTGTACTAAAATGCTTCCTTGGATGTATTTCTTCGCAAGGGGAGGCTTATAGGATTAGGGTACGTATTTTTATTATCTATTTAGATATATATCTTTCAATACACATTGTGTTTAGGTGTGTGAGAATGTAGGATGATAGAAGTCCTTTTATAGTGGAGGAGGAGTTGTACTCTAGTAATATTTGGTCAGAGGAATTCAAAACACATTTTTCACAATTAAAGTTGCTACCATAATGGTAATTACTATCTAAAATGAATTATAGGGTCTAAACTGGACATTAAATTCCTTTTTAACAGGTTTATAAGTCATTTGGTCCCTTAATATTGATGTTTAGTCCCTTATTAAGCTTAATTTTTCCTTAATCGTTGTAATAAATTTCAATTACTTTGACTAATATATTTGGTAAAAAATTAAAATGACCTTACTATAAATTTATAAATTATAATGATAAAAAATATGGAATAAATTTTTTCAAATTCAAAAACCATAAGTGGATGGAATTAAATTTATTTTAATCCCATATGTGGGATGAAAATGTGGGGTTTTGAAGTAAAAATGTTTGAATGTTTACTGTATTTTTATTGGAAATTTCAGAGTGAAATTAATTAAAAGGACCTAAATTGGATTAATTGATAAAAATATTATCTTGTAAAACATTAAAAAAATCAAAAACATAATTTAACATTTTAAATAAATTATACAAAAACACAAATTTTAAAAAAATTCAATATTTTTCACTCTTAATTATCAAATGAATCTTCATAAAAAATACCAATAATTCTCCATATGCTATTTTTTATATTTATATTAAAAATATGAAGTTTATTGTGACATATTAAATTGTTAAAATGACAAAATGTTGGATTTAAAATGTGTTCTCCATCAAAAGGTGGAAAAAACTACCTTCATAAAGACGTAGTATTTTATGTGTAATGTTGAGTTTGTTCTTATGTTATTCCTATAAAATATATTATATTAGTGTAAAAATATTTTATTTAATATATATATATATATATTACATTGATATCACTCACATATCGAAATTAATATTAATTTATTTTAGTAAAATATATTTATGAGGATAAAAATTGTTTTCTATAAAAACATTCTCTTTTTATTCAATTGGTGCTTATATTCATTTCTAATTAATTTGAAACCACTGAATTCATTTTATTTTTTTGTAAACCATGTATTTTCATAAGATAGGTATTAATATTCACAACCTATTATTTAACATATTTTTTAAGTCTTATTATATTAAATAATGATATTTAAATAATATATTTTTTTCTAGTTAAAACATCGTCTTGTGTGTAACGCATTCTATCAAATAGGTTGTTCTTCCATGTAGGGAAAGATAAATTAGTGTTTTCATGAATTTATAGCTATATAATATATTATATTTAGTTAATATAATAATTATATTTTAAATTCATGGTATAGTATATTTCCTTATGCGTGTGGTCTTGCGTGTCATGCACACTATTGAATATAAGTTTCTTAGTTTTGAATCTCACGGTGTTACATTATATCCACCTTAAATAAATTTGGTCATCACAATTTAATCATGATCTCAACAATAGAGAGGTTGAAAATATATTATTGTTGAATTTCCAACAATGTAAATATGGTTAGCACATCTTATTAAAAAGAGTGAATGGAAAGTATAATGGTCACGTAACTAGGTTCCCTGTTTGGAAAACATAAGTAGGTAATGAAAACACGTATATGGAATAAAAACATAAAACATTCAATTATTGATGGATATTTCTAGAGTACATGTTCAAATGAAAGTTGATTAAAAAAACCATAAACCATATGTGTGAATAAGGGTCATTTATGTTATAATAAATGATGATAACATGTCAACATTTTTTTTTCAAACCCTTTTCCTAGAGCTAAAAAATTCATTAAATCATTAGAAATATAATTAAATATAAATTTCTATAAAAATAATCATTCCATTTGATTATGTATTTAATTTTTTATACTTTATATCATAGCACATGATGCATCATATGATTAAGTAATGCATCATTATCTAAAACCTCATCTAAAGATCAACTTAAACCATTTCATAGATGGTTATGTTTTCCAAAATTTTATGATCCAACACTATAGAACAAAGGCCCCTAAATTTCAAAACTGAACATATAATTATCCTTCAATATAAAATAATATGATATTAAATCATCAATGTAACACCCCAAGTTTCCACGGTATGCTTCTCTTTGAATAATACAGTAGCGTGTGTTGTACACAACTTCGAGTTCTAACACACACCACAACCAATCAAACTAGCCGTTATGAATAGTATTACCTACTTTTTGAAATTTTATAAATTTTATCACTCCAAATGGTCTTCAATTTTTGATTCGGAATATCGAAATTATCCTATGTTGAATTTTTGGTATTTTTCTGAGAACTTCCAATTTTCGATGAATAGTGGAAAATACATAAGAAAAACATTTTTAAACAAAATAATTTATAGTGATAAATTATAATATTGAGTGGTTTTAAATTATAATTAGAATATAATTTCACCATTTTATCAAATGGTGGTAATTAAAATTAATTTCACTTTGAAATTGGACAAAAACAATTTTCAAACTTTTAATTGATATTTTATCTTAAAAACACGCTATTTGTTATGAAAACGGGAATAATTATAAAATTAATTAATGAAACATATATGTTTGGAATTTTGTAAAATAAACATCATTTTTAAATTCGGAATATCAATTATAGCTTAGGGTGAATTTTTGGTATTGCTCTGAAAAACATCGATTTTTTGATTAATAGTTAAATCACTACGTTGTAGTTAAAAAAGTAATATTTCATTTAAATGAAATTTTATCACCTTTGTGATTTGAATTTCAAAAATCCAACATATATGATTGTCATTAGGAATTAAAATGTTGTTCAATGAGATGAAAATAATTTTTGGTGAATAGTAACTTTTATGTTTTATTAATCGCAATTAAAGGTAATTAGTGAAATTTACAGAAAAAATGATATTATAAAAATATAAAAATTCCCTAACAATTTTCCTAACCTTATTGGATGAGTCATGGCCGACCAATACAATTCTTTTGTCAACATGGGGACCCCATGGAGCAACTTGGGTAAGAAAATGACATTTATAACTTTTTATGTAAAGTAAAAATAAAATTGTCACAAACATGTGTTGTTTTACTAAAAAAATTATTACATGGTGTTATATAATGTAACTTTTCTACAATTAATATGAATTGTAAAGCTAAAATTATTTCCTACCTCATTATATTTTTTTAATAATTTTTAGACATTAAATAAATAAAAAAATTTATAACACCATGATGATGAAACGATTACCTCATTAATTAATAATTTAAATAAAATGAAAAAGTAATGTAAAATCTAAGACTTAGACATGTAAAAAACCTTTTGGATGAGTATATTTAGAACCCTTATCATATTATACTAGAAATCTATAATTGTGGGACCTTTAAAATCCGAAACTCATTATATAATAATGTAACATTTCAGGACTTTCCATGAGTGCCCCTCCTCTCCTCTTATAAAAGGCCCCCACCTATACCACCTTATTTACACCATAAAATCCATTTGTATTGGCCAACCTCTGCCCAAATATTCTCTATAATTCCCTATAATACTCCTAGAAGCCTAAATTTGGGAATAATTTTTCCTGAGGAAACCTTTGGCTCAAATCAAAAAGAGTTACCCGATTTTAAGATAATGTCTTCTCTTATGTTATTTTGTTTTATTTTGCTTCTAAAACCCCTTAACTCTTATTATTCCATTATTTTGTAACAACACCAGTATCATCAATATACTAGGATTTTTGTATGAGAAGGATTTGATTCACACTTACACATTCCTTCACCTAATGGTTAATGAACATACTGTTTCTGTGGGTGGCGAATTACTGCCTCACGAAACGATGATTGTTCAATCATTGTTTAAAACCACTCATGGTGGCAATTAAGATGTCATTATATTTATATATTATATATATTATGTTTATGTTTTCCTTATTCTTCTATATTTTTCATTTATGGCATACCTTTATGATTTCCATTATGGGTAAAAGAGATATTTTCATTTTAGGAAGTGCAGACTACCGCCCCCTAAATGTGATTTGAATCGTTAATGCCATATATTGGACGTATAAATGATGGAGTAAATGACATTATATATGATATTATACTTTAATTATAATATACTTTTATATCATTATGATTTCATTCCATTAAATACGAAATAGAAATGAATGTAGCGTTCATTTGTACTACAGCTTACCGTCTTCATGAACGGTGAATTTCATTTCTTACCTCTAAATGTTATGTAATATTATAAATTCATGTATATACAGGATATATATGATATATATGGTACCTAAATCATGAATCTAATTATGTATATAATGGATATTTTACCACATGAACAACATGTAATTATAATAATTTTATTATTAACTCAAGTACCAAAGATCTACAAAACTGCCGTTATTAACTTAAATAATTACATTATGTTCATAACATGGTAATAAGTGATATAATAGCAAAAATGAACTTGAAAAAGGTTCTTAATAAAGTATAAATTAGCTCCAGTTTATTATTCAATAGTTTAATGAAATATCGAGTCAAGTCGGACACGAGGTATGGGACTTCGTCTCAATCTCATTTCATTGAGTCATATTTTTTTTATACAAAACATATTTTATATGATGTATAAACCCCTTTGAATATTATGTTTATTCAAAAGGAATATTTTCATATGAATAGTTTTTACTAAATGACAAAACGAATGTTTTGTCTTATGTATGTGACGACAACGTCATCTTCGTCGCCATGACCATTATTTGGGTTTCATCTTCCTCTACATGCCTTAAAATTTTTAAAATGAAAAATAATTACCATGTTTTACTTTTCATTTATTGTTGTATTGAAAATGGTTTTATTATATCAATGTGTTTTATTGATATCTTGTGATTGAAATGTGGAAATGTTATTATTGACCTCACCTGTTTTGATAATCTCAATCATGTATTCATATGTGTTGAAAATCCCAATTATGTTTTCATTCTCTATGATATTTTTAAGTATCATTGATCTATACTTTAATTCTTTCAAATCTGTGATCAAACCAATAACAATCTTTAAAATTGTCTTTGGAATATGTTAATCCTCATTTATCCATGTTCATACAAGTTATAAATTAATTCTAACACAATCGGATGTGTTCTGCATAAAACAGATAAGTAATCTGCCTATAGCTACTGATAAAGAGCTACCGGTAACCAGTCTACCGATAGACTTAGTCTACCGACAGACAGTCACCGATATACTTAACATGGAGCTACTGACGCATGAAGCTAGCGATGCATGAAGCTACCGACGCATGAAGCTACCGACGCATGAAGCTACCGACGCATGGAGCTACCGATAAACAAAGTCATCGATACAAGAATGTACCAACCGACTCATAGAGCCACCGATAGAGTCAAAGCAACTAATGACCTTGAGCTACCGATGTTCAAGTTACCGATGTCCAAGATACCGATGCTGATTACCTACCGATCACTCGACTCACTGTTTGAATTTCTTTATTTCCTATATTTCATCTATCTAACGGTCATATCATGTACATTTTAATGATTTGTCAAATGTCTGATAAAGGTTGTCGGATGTCAGGAACCCGTACCTCGTACCTTCAGAAAGGAAATCTTTTCTGTCCCCTGTTTCACGTGACATAAATACAAGAAAACTCTGCTGAAAAGAAAAAAAAAAGACACACACACAGAGACAAGGAGGACATATGACAAACTCAAGAAAAGCTCTGTGCATACAAGAAGAACCAAGAAAGACAGAAGCTCATAGACAATCAAGCATACTCGAGAAGTGTTCTGTGCATATAAGAAGAACACTGAAGAACTTCAACCACTACATTTTCACTGTCTGTGAACCTGGAGCATACGACACTCTGTTTCTCAAATAGAAGCGAGAAGAGGACTCAGACTCACTTCTGATCGAATCCAAAGGAGTCCAGAGCTACACTGAAATCACCAGAACCACTTCTAAACTCTACATATCTTGTTCTGTGATTTATTAATATACTTTTCGAGCAGTGTGTGTTATCTGCAGTATCTAACACATAAACTGTCTCCTGTAATTAAACGTGAGGATTTGTAAATCCTTACCAAACTCTTTCATTCTTTCTTTCCCACGAATAACAGTGGTAGAGGTCGTGTGTGACCTGGACAGCTAGTTGCTGTTGTACTGTTTCCCACAAAGAACAGTGGTAGAGGTCTTAGACCTAGACAGTTGTAAACTGTTGAAACCCGATCCAGGGTGTGGATCATTTTTATATAAAATTTTGAGAGGACTAAGTCTCGGCTTGAGACTGAACCTCTTGGTTACATTTGTTGTGCCATCTCTTTCAATGTTTTATTCCGCTGCTAATCACTTTAAAACCAATACTGTTTTTAAAGTTACTTAGATAATTAAATTAGCAAGTGTTTATGTTAAGTGTAGATTAGTAAGTTAGTTTCAAAAGATAATCACACACTCCTGTGTTGATTAACTGGGAATTAATAAATCCCTTGAGAATCTAACAGAGCCTCTACTTTAATATAAATTCACTACAGTTTAATTTATTATTTTATTTGGGGGTCTTTAAGACAGTGTTTTTTAAATACAGAAATTTTAATTGTTACTCAATTCACCCCCCCCCTCTTGAGTAAACCACTCCGACCAACACTTGGTATCAGAGGATTGAAAATACTTTCTAAGAGTACTCAGCTTTTGAACTGTGATTGTAGTTGTATTTTAAAGTTCTTAAAATTTCTGTTATATCTAAATTTTTATCTCTTTAAAATTTTCTCATCATGTAAAATAGACTTGAGGGTGCTGCTACTTACCGGCCACCTTTCTTCAACGGAGCTAATTATGCTCAGTGGAAACTGAAAATGAAAATTCATCTAGAAAGCATAGGTTTTGATATTTGGACTGCTATTGAATCAGAATACAAAATTCCCACTACTGCTAGATCTACTTGGGATGAACCTACAAAGACTACTTACAATAACAACTGTAAAGCTATGAATGCCTTTTACTGTGCTCTATGAGATGAAGAGTTTAACAGAATTTCTTCTTGTAAAACTGCATATGAAATTTGGGATACCTTAGCTGTTTCCCATGAAGGAACAACGAATGTTAAAGAAATGAGATTGAACAATTATACTATCAAGTACGATAATTTTAAAATGAAGCCTGACGAACCCATTTCTGACATGTATCTCAGGTTCAATGAAATTGTCAATACAATGATCTCGCTGGGAAAAGATTTCTCATCTAAGGAACAAATTATGAGAATTTTGAGATGTCTACCTGATAGATGGAGAGGCACATCTGTCTCAATCAGAGAATCATGTGACATTGCTGCTCTACCTATCAAGGAAATAATTGGCAAGCTGATGATGTATGAAGAAGATCTTAAAGTGAATAAAGAGGAAGAAAATGAACCTCCAAGAAAGTCTGTTGCTTTCAAATCTTCAACTTCAAAGAATAAGGAGAAAGAAAAGCTTCAAGCTGTAGTTGAAAGTTCAAGCTGTGAAGACAGTGAAAGTGATTCTGACAGTGATGCTGAGATGGCTCACATTGCTAGAAGATTTAAGAAATTTTATAGGAAAAATAAGTTCTTCATAAAAACAAATTATAATGGTAAGTATGATCACCAAGGTAAATGGAAAAAGGATTGCAAGAATAATAACAAATCAGATGATGTTGTCTGCTATGAGTGCAAGAGAAAAGGACACATTAAAGCCGACTGTCCAAAGATGAAGTATAAAAAGAAATAGGAATATAAGGACAATAAGTTTAAGAAAGCCATGAAGGCTACTTGGAGTGCTTCTGAGGATAGCTCTACTGAATCTGAAAGCTCTGAAACTGAACACAAAAATAAGGCAAACATGTGCTTTATGACAAACACTTCTCAAGTAACTGCTGAAACTCCTGCTTTAAATTATTACTCTGGAGATAATGCAGAATCTGATTCTGATTCTGGAAAAATGTCTAAAAATGAATTGGCTGAGTACTGTGATATGCTGGAAGAGACATGTAATGAACTTAAGGATAAATACAATGGTTTAAAGAAACAGCATGCTTTAAGTGTTACACATAAATCTGATCTTGATATAGAAAAGGAAAAGAATGCTCAACTGTTAAAAGAAAACACTGAACTGAAACTATCTAATGAGCAACTCAAGAAAGACATAGAGAAGTTCACCAATGGAAAAAATACACTAACACAGATGCTAGGAAAGCAAATAGCACCTAAATATACTACTGGTATAGGATACCAACCTGGACAAAGGAAAATTGCCAAAACTAGATTCATTTCTAAATCTGGACAGAATGAAGGCAATTCTGGAACTTCATATGCTTCAACCAGTTATATACATAGCAATGGATCTAATAAAGTTTATCTTTCAAATCATGTCAATTGTACAAATTATATGATACCCATTAGACAAATATGGGTACCTAAAGTGTTATTGGCTAACCTATCTGGACCCAAGAAAATCTGGGTACCAAAATCATCTCCCATCTAAATCTGTTTTGTAGGGAACTTGCTTAAAGAGCTCCGGTAAAGAGACCTGGTATTTGGACAGTGGATGTTCAAGACATATGTCAGGAAACTTTTGTTGTTTCAAGAGTTTGATAAAAGTTGATGGAGGCTTTGTCACCTTTGGTGATAACTCTAAAGGAAAAATCATCAGCCTAGGCCAGATTGGTAACACTGATTCAATTTTGATTTCTAATGTTTTATTTGTTGATGGCCTTAAATACAATTTATTAAGTATTTCTCAGTTGTGTGATGATGGTATTCATGTTAAATATGAAAATGATTCCTGCAAAGTTTTTAATTCTAAGAATGTTTTGGTATTTTTTGCCTTAAGAAATGAAAATGTTTATGCTGTTAATCTGAATTCTTTAGCTAAGAATAATATTGCTTGTTTGAATGCTTTTCATAAAGAATCTTGGCAATGGCACAAAAGATTGGGACATTGCAACATTCGCTCACTTAGAAAACTCTCTAGAATAAACCTAGTTAGAGACCTACCCAAATTAGAATTCCCAAATGATAGAGTGTGTAACCCCTGTCAAAAGGGAAAACAACACAAAGTTTCCTTTAAATCAAAGAAAGAAGTTTCGACTTCTCAACCACTTGAATTGGTTCACATGGATTTGTTTGGACCATCATGAGTTTCTAGTTTAAATGGGAAGCACTATGTTTATTTTCATGTAGATGACTTTTCTAGATTTACTTGGGTATATTTTCTAGCTCACAAAAGTGAAGCCTGTTCTTCTTTTGTTAAATACTCTAAATCTGTAGAGAACCTTAGTGGACTTAAGATTAAAACTTTGAGGAGTGATCATCGTCGTGAGTTTGAAAATCAAGATTTTGAATCTTATTGCTCACACAATGGATGTACTCATAACTTTTCTGCCCCTAGAACACCCCAACAGAATGGTGTAGTAGAAAGAAGAAACAGAACCCTTCAAGAAATTGCTAGAACCATGCTCAATGAATATGACCTGCCTATTTATTTTTGGGCTGAAGCTGTTAATACAGCTTTCTATGTTATTAATAGAGTCTTAATTAGACATGTTCTTAAGAAAACCCCTTATGTATTGTGGAACAATAGAAAGCCTAAGGTTAATTACTTTAATGTTTTTGGTTGCAAAGTATTTATTCTGAATACTAAAGATAATCTGGATAAGTTTGCTTCCAAAAGTGATGAAGGAATTTTTCTGGGTTATTCTATTTCAAGTAAAGCCTATAGAGTATTCAATAAGAAAACTAAATGTGTGGAAGAATCTGTTCACATCATGTTTGATGAAACTGATCCACATGAGTCTAAAACCTCTCTTGAAAATATTGAAGAAGACTTATCTGTCCTGGACATTAATGATAAATCTAAAGAACCTGTTATCAAAACATCCAGTTCTGGACTTTTTCCAGAATCTGTTTCTGTTGAACCCGAACCCATAGATGAACCTGAAATTTCTAGTCCAACCTTTACCAGATCGACGAGGATTCTAAAGAATCATATTTTAGAAGCTGTTGTTGGTAATCCTGATAGAGGAACACAAACTAGAGCTTCTCTAAGAAACCAGGTTGAACATCAAGCTTTTCTTTCACAGCTAGAACCCAAAAATATCAATGATGCTATCAATGATGAATTCTGGGTAATAGCTATGTAGGAAGAATTAAATCACTTTGAAAGAAACAAAGTCTGGGAATTAGTTGACAGACATAAGGACACTTTGACAATAGGCACAAAATGGGTTTTTAGAAATAAAGTAGATTAATATGGAAATATAGTTAGAAACAAAGCTAGACTAGTTGCACAAGGATACAGTCAAGAAGAAGGTATATACTATGAGGAAACTTTTGCACCTGTATCAAGACTAGAAGCCATTAGGATCTTACTTGCATATGCTGCACATCTGGATTTCAAGTTATATCAAATGGATGTGAAAAGTGCATTTTTAAATGGTTTTATAATTGAAGATGTTTTTGTAGAACAACCACCTGGATTTACTAACCCCCATTTTCCAAATCAAGTTTTTAAACTTTCTAAAGCTTTGTATGGTTTAAAACAAGCTCCAAGAGCTTGGTATGATAGACTTAGCAATTTCCTTATTTCAAATGGTTTTACTAAAGGGATTGCTGATCCAACTCTTTTCATTAAAAGAATTTCTAATGATGTTTTATTTGTACAAATATATGTTGATGATATTATTTTTGGATCTTCTAAACACTCTTTATGTACTGATTTTTCAAAAAGTATGCAAAATGAACTTGAAATGAGCTTAATGGGAGAACTTAAGTACTTTCTTGGATTTCAAGTATTTCAAAATGAAAATGGTATTATTTTGAATCAAAGTAAATATACAAAGGATATTTTAAAACGTTTTGGTCTGGATAGTATCAAGGAAAGTGAAACTCCTATGAGTACTACCTGTAAATTGGATGCAGATGAAACTGGGAAACCAGTTGATCAAACAAATTACAGAGGTATGATTGGTAGTTTACTTTATATTACTTCTAGTTGACCTGATATTATGTTTAGTGTGTGTATGTGTGCTATATTTCAAGCTAATCCAAAAGAATCCCATTTGCTTGCTGTTAAAAGAATTTTTAAATATCTCAAACACAAGGTTATCTTATGTTTGTTTAATCCAAAAGGACAATCCTTTGAGTTAATGAGTTATTCAGATGCGGACTTTGCTGGTTGTAAGTTAGATAGAAAAAGCACATCAGGAACATGTCATCTGCTTTGAAAATCCTTAGTTTCTTGGTGTAGTAAGAAACAGAACTCAGTTGCATTATCTACTGCCGAAGCAGAATATATAGCTGCTGGTAGTTGTTGTGCACAAATTTTGTGGATTAAACACACTCTTTTGGACTATTGATATGTTTTTAAACATGTTTCAATCAACTGTGATAACACCAGTGCAATAAACATCTCTAAGAATCCTGTATCTCACTCTAGAACCAAACACATAGATGTAAGACACCATTTCCTAAGAGATCACTATCAAAAAGGTGATATTTCTCTTGAATTTATTGGCACTGAACATCAATTGGCTGATATTTTCACTAAACATTTAAGTTCGGATAGGCTAAGTTACATAAGACACGAATTGGGAATGTTTAATCACAACCGTTGTGAAAATCCTCACTGATGTGAAAATTCTCACCGATGTGAAATTCTCACCGATGTGAAAATTCTCCCCGATGTGAAATTCTCACCGATGTGAAATCCTCGCTGATGTGAAAATTCTCACCGATGTGAAATTCTCACCGATGTGAAAATTCTCACCGATGTGAAATTCTCACCGATGTGAAATTCTCACCGATGTGAAAATCCTCATCGATGTACAATTCTCACCGATTTGTTTTTCTCACCGATGATTAACTCACAATGATGCAATGTTTTCTAAAACATCTGTCTGCCGCCAAGAATACGAATCGTTTTATTCTATTTTATCTTACTCTATTTTAGTCGTTCATTTGGAATTCCTAAATGATAAAACTAAGTCTAAGACACTTCCTACCTCACCGAGCTCAAAATCTCTCACCTTCGAACCTTAGCTCCCAAATCAGCCAAGAACCCTAAACCCGCGATGGCAAAAACGATGCTTCCTATCGTCAGAGATGAAAGTGTAGAACCAAAAGCTAAGAAGTAGAAGACACAACATAAAGCATGTGTTAGCGGAGTCAGAACTAGATCGGGAAAGCGACCAGTGAATCCTCACTTGCATAATAGAGACATAGTAATCGAGAAGGAACTGTGCGTGGAATGGCTACTGCCTAGCAAATCGTTAGTACTCAAGATTCTGGAGGACCAGAAATGGGTGGATTTTTTCTCGAATAACAATGGCCCATACTACCCGAAGTTGGTAAAACAGTTCTACGAGTTTGTAACCTTCGAGAAGGCTGAAAATGAGAATCGGGTAAGCTCGTTTTTAAATGGAAAAGAGATGTATTTTTCTTCAGTAGAGTGGGCTGAGTGTTTGAAAGTACAACATGGAGGTGTCTCTGGGTATGTATCAAGAGCAATGCCACCTAGCAGTGATATCTTTGATTATGAAACCGCCTTAAAAGAAATGACTGGTAATGGGAATCAAAGGCAAGTGGTTGCTGCTGAAATGGATGGAGAGAATCGACTGCTCTTCAAGTTTGTTCACCATGTGTTGATACTGATGCGAGGAGATTTTGCAAATCTGAGATATCAAGATATCTATCTTCTTCATTTGCTAAGACATGGTGTAAAAATCAATCTGTGCAGATTGTTAATTCTTCAAATGGAAGACATGATTAGACCAAAGTCAAAGACAAATGCTTTGTTCTTTGCCAAGCTGATTTCACTAATGATAAAAGTGAATGGAATAGCTGAGTCTCAGGATGAGACAGTTGTAGTCAAGAACAATTTCTGCATCACCTAGACTGTTTGTAAGTACATGAAAATTAACTGGAACCCACGGAAGGGAGAATGGGTCAGTGATGATCAGAAGATATATGATATGTTTAATCCTGTGGATCATCCCTCAAGACCAAAGGATATGAGAGATCCGAGTCTGAGACCTGATGAAAAGAAACCTGTTTATAGTGATGAAACAGAAGAAGAAGAAGAAGAAGATCCCATGGATGTTGGAGGAGATCCAGACTTGCCCCCAAGTCCTGTTGCAGAATTGGTTTATTCTAGGAAAGGAAAGGTAGAGGAAATTTTGTCTACTCATGAGGAAGACCAATCTGTACCTCACCAAGAAGAAGAGGAAAAGGAAAATGTATCTGAATTGTCTGCTTCTGGTAGTTTAAGTATGAGTCCTTTGATTGGAAGGTCAGGTATGCTGACTGCTGAAGTAGAAAGAGATACAGAAGAAGTTGTACCTGTATCAGAAGATCTTCTAGATGCTGCACCGATGGAACTTGTAGTAGAAGATTCTGATGAAGAGAATCCAGCACTGAATGCTGTTGTGATACATGAGAATGCACCCATTGAGGGGGAGTATCAATATGTTCTTGGAAATTTTATAGTAGCCGTTGAGCTTGGAGACTGGGTAGAAGACCCAGGGTTCATAGTCTGTGGATTGGATTATCCAGATTCTGATAATGAGATGTCTGTGAATAGACCGAAGACCAATTATGATCTTGCTTCTAAGTTGTTGCCCGATGATGTGGTTAGATTTCATGATTTGAATAAGCTGAAAGAGGACCTCAAAACCAGTTTTGTTGAAGAAGTGAAGTTAATGGAAACCTCCCTTTCATCCTCAATTCAATCAATAATGACTGATTCTGTAGTTAGTTTGGCCTCAGCAAAGAGATCTGCTGCAGTTGTTTCAAATGATTTTGTCTCTAAATCTGATCTTGAATCCATGAAGAATGAGATGAAAGAATCATTCAGTGTATCAGTTGCTGAGATGAAGCAAAGATTTTATGAAGAAATGAAAATGTTAGAGAGATCCTTCGAGCTATCTCTGGCTTGTAATTTATCTTCTTTTATGTCTGAGCTTGTGGAAGAAGTGAAAGAGTGCCAGACTCAGTCTTCTAGAATCGAAGCAGATCTTGAAGCTCTCAAGACAACAGTTGTTGCTTTGGATTCTTATATGAGCTCCAAGTCTCAAGCTGACAAGGACCTAGCTTATGTGAAGAGTGTAGTAAGCCAGTTTGTCTCGGTGTTTGAATGTTTCAAAACCTCAGTGAAGGACCATGTTTAATTACAGGACTCTCAAGTTCAAAGCCTAATCAGTGGTTTGTCTAAGAGTTTCAAAGAAACGGTTTCCTTCTCTCTTGGCCCTCTCACATCCAAACTATTAGTTGACATGAATCAAGTTCGAGCAATATTGAAGGAGGATATTGGTTCTATTTCAACCAGTGGATCTGTGGACTCATCAGAGTTGAGCCGAGTGGTGCTTTCTACAAGAGATTCTGCTAGATAAATAATGAAGATTGTTCAAGATTATATGAGAGAAGCCTCTGCCTCTCAGGAATCCATAAAGAGCAAAGTGGACCAATACTTCACCAGAATTTTCACCAAGCATCAACTCGATCTCCACTTCAAGCTGATGTTGGAAAATATGAAGCTACCCCCAGTAACTCAAGATTTTAGAGAACAAGTGAGCAAACTAAGATAATTGACTCCTTCCTTGGAGAAATTCATGGAGAACAAAGATGATTTCATCTCTGCTATGGAAAGAGGAGGAGGAATTATTATGGATTTTAGAAATCTGTTGCTGCCCTTCTTGCATGTTGATGCCAGACCCGTCATCATACCTCCTGCTTTGCCTACATCTGCCTCAGCTGCTTCTACAGTCCAGCTGACTCCTACTCAAGCTATTCGAAGCCTCACACCTATGATCACCCCAAGATATTCAACCTAAAGGCCTGACTCTGTGTTAGTGGCCCAGCCTCCTTTGATCCTTTCTGGCATTCCAAAACCTTCACCTGAATCCTCACCACCCGAACCTTCTTCTGCTCCCAAAGTAAAATCTCACGTTGAAGATGAGGATTGATCCAGTGGCCAGGATTTTTGATAGGAATACATTTGTATTCAGTTTCTGTACTTTCTGACTGCTCTAATACAGCAAAACTCTTTTTACTTCTCATGTTCTATTTGTCTCCTTAATATATATGCTTTCCCACTTTTTGATTATCTCAAAGGGGGAGAACAAAATGAGAGAATAAGAAAGGGGGAGAACAAAATGAGAGAATGAGAAATATTTTCAATGGAGAAAAATTACCTTCTTTTCAATTTTATCTCTGATATTATTATGTTTCTTTTTACCTTCGGTACCTTATGATTGTTACCTCTGATAAATAATGTCTATATCATACTATTTCTATTATCTCTGATGCTGTTTTCAATGAGAAAATTGAATTCAATTTTATACTCTTTACTATTATATTTTCACTATGTTAAATGCCCATATCATAAATTGTGATTATCAAAAAGGGGGAGATTGTTGACCTCACCTGTTTTGATAATCTCAATCATGTATTCAAATGTGTTGAAAATCCCAATTATGTTTTCATTCTCTATGATATTTTTAAGTATCATTGATCTATACTTTAATTCTTTCAAATCTGTGATCAAACCAATAATAATCTTTAAAATAGTCTTTGGAATATGTTAATACTCATTTATCCATGTTCATACATGTTATAAATTAATTCTAACACAATCAGATGTGTTCTGCATAAGACAGATAAGTAATCTGCCTATAGCTACTGATAAAGAGCTACCGGTAACCAGTCTACCGATAGACTTAGTCTACCGACAGACAGTCACCGATATACTTAACATGGAGCTACTGACGCATGAAGCTAGTGACGCATGAAGATACCGACACATGAAGCTACCGACGTATGAAGCTACTGACGCATGGAGCTACCGATAAACAAAGTCACCGATACAAGCATGTACCAACCGACGCATAGAGCCACCGATAGAGTCAAAGCAACTAATGACCTTGAGCTACCGATGTTCAAGTTACCGATGTCCAAGCTACCGATGGTGATTACCTACCGATCACTCGACTCACTGTTTGAATTTCTTTATTTCCTATATTTAATCTATCTAACGGTCATATCATGTACATTTTAATGATTTGTCAAATGTCTGATAAAGGTTGTCGGATGTCAGGAACCTGTACCTCGTACCTGCAGAAAGGAAATCTTTTCTGTCCCCTGTTGCACATGACATAAATACAAGAAGACTCTGCTGAAAAGAAAAAAAAAGACACACACATAGAGACAAGGAGGACATACGACAAACTCAAGAAAAGCTCTATGAATACAAGAAGAACCAAGCAAGACAGAAGCTCATAGACAATCAAGCATACTCGAGAAGTGTTCTATGCATATAAGAAGAACACTGAAGAACTTCAACCACTACATTGTCACTGTCTGTGAACCTGGAGCATACGACACTATGTTTCTCAAACAGAACCGAGAAGAGGACTCAGACTCACTTCTGATCGAATCCAAAGGAGTCCAGAGCTACACTGAAATCACCAGAACCACTTCTAAACTCTACATCTCTTGTTCTGTGATTTATTAATATACTTTTCGAGCAGTGTGTGTTATCTGCTGTATCAAACACATACACTGTCTCTTATACTTAAACTGTAGGATTTGTAAATCCTTACCAAACTCTTTCATTCTTTCTTTCCCACGAATAACAGTGGTAGAGGTCGTGTGTGACCTGGACAGCTGGTTGCGGTTGTACTGTTTCCCATGAAGAACAGTGGTAGAGGTATTGGACTTGGACAGTTGTAAACTGTTGAACCCCGATCCAGGGTGTGGATCATTTTTATATAAACTTTTGAGAGGACTAAGTTTCGGCTTGAGACTGAACCTCTTGGTTACATATGTTGTGCCATCTCTTTCAAAGTTTTATTCCGCTGCTAATCACTTTAAAACCAATACTGTTTTTAAAGTTACTTTGATAATTAAATTAGCAAGTGTTTATGTTAAGTGTAGATTAGTAAGTTAGTTTCAAAAGATAATCACACACTCCTGTGTTGATTAACTGGAAATTAATCAATCCCTTGAGAATCTAACAGAGCCTCTACTTTAATATAAATTCACTACAGTTTAATTTATTATTTTATTTAGGGGTCTTTAAGATAGTGTTTTTTAAATACAGAAATTTTAATTGGTACTCAATTCACCCCCCTCTTGAGTAAACCACTCTGACCAACAGTTATGTTTCCTTTATGCATGTTTTATGTGGTACGAATATGTTATGGTTTGTGATATGTTGAAACCTGGTCATATGAGGAATGCATTGGACTTAATAAGTGACGGGTGGAGCCCGCTATAGCTCCTCGATGCATCAGTAGGTATCATGAGACACACTAGTGTCTTAGAATGAGGCCTTGAAAAAATATTATTAGTTGTCTTGGCATGAGGCCTTGGCTATGTGGTTATGATATTCTGACATTGTGCATTCCATCATTATGAAAGTGGTTATTGATATTGCATGTGATTATTCAACTAGTAGAATATCCATGTGAATAAGTAAATGGAATTATTTCATTTTTCCATATTATTCTAATGTTCATGTTTAAAAGTCTTTTGTTTCAGTTATACATTTCCTTAAATGGTTATGTTTATTTATGAAAGTTTCCGCTATATTTTTATCCTTACTGAGCATCTGAGATCACCCCTTTTGATGTTTTATTTTCCCAGGATGTGAAGAAATAATTTATGACTGGCCTACAGGGATAGTATGAAAGACATATGAGTGTGTACTATGGAGAATATGCTATTGTAGTTTTTCACTTTATGATGTAATGTAACATTTATGAATGTATCTAGTGTTTCCAAGTCTACTATACTAATCGTTCTTTCGAGACATGAACTTTTGTGATCATGCCAATGTTATGTTATAATGCACCGACACTAGGTAACTTGGGTAGGGGAGTTACAGTTGGTATCATAGGCATTTTAGTACTAACCATGGAAGCTAGATTTAGATAAACTCTGATTAGAGCACATATCCCTAAGATAGAAATTGAGGATTAGTATAGATGAATTTCCTAAAATTTTGGTATTATAGATATTTTGTGAGTTTTCCATGCAATATATCCCTTTCTAGGTACGAGGTGGCAGAGGCGGCTCTAGCATAGATGTACCTAGGGGTAAATCCCAAAAACACCTCTTTGAGCTAGACTCGAATGGGAACTAGTGCATGACAACGGGCCTTGCTGCACTCTTGGTTACGACACTCCCAGGGGATATGCATAGGATAATTCACGATTTATTTACAAACCATTATGAAGGATTTATGAGTATATACTTACTCATAGAAAACATTTCTTTTTATGATTATGGATTATATCCATAAACTATTAAATTTATGTTAATTGTTTTACAATTATGGAATTATGTATTTTGATTCATAAACTAATCTAGTTTCTGCCATTGTTTAGAAATGGAGCCTAGTGGAAGGAATGGAAACCATATCAATGCACGCACTCCATGTAGGGATTGCCCTCCTACTCAAGATAATTATAGTGGAGCTGGTGATACAACTGGTGCTGGTCAACTTATCACCATACTGGGACAACTCACTCATGTTATGAATAATTACCATACTCGTATGGAGCACCCTGATCCACAACATGGAGGATCAATGTTAGACCGCTTCATGAGGCAACAACCACCAACATTTAATGGGTGTACAAATCCATTAGTAGCTGAGCAATGGATAAACTCTTTAGAGAAAATATTACATGCCTTGGGAAGTAACGAAAGGGAGATGGTTGTCATGGCAGTTTACCGCCTCACTAGAGATATCGATCAATGGTGGGAACTGATTCAAAACAAAAATGATGATGAATATGTATCAAGTATGGAATGGAGGGATTTTAAGGATATTTTCATAGAAAAATACTTTCCACATTACCATCGAGCAGATATGAAAGGCAATTTATGAGTCTGAGGCAGAAGGAGGATAAGAATGTCGCAAAGTATGAGGCTAACATTAAAAGGATAGTGTGGCATGGTACAGATTATATACGTAACCCAAGAACTATGATTGATAATTTCTTTGATGGGTTAAAACAATTTCTCCTTCGAGCATTAGTCTTACAAACATTCTCGTCGTACAAAGATATTGTCTCGTGTGCTATCAAGATGGAAAAGGAATTCTCTATGTCATATGGCTTTAATTCAAAGAAAGAGAAAAAGAGATCTTCTGATAAATCTAGAAATGGAAATAAAGGGAATAAGGGAAAAGTTGAATATAAGTCCTGCTGTAAATGTGGGAAGAAACACCCTAGTACTTGTTTGAAGGGAATGGGAGTCTGTTACTTGTGTGGTGAAAAAAGGCCACCAAGCTCATTATTGCAAGGGAAATATAGTTTCTGTCAATGTTGAATGCTATAATTGTAGAGATATGGGACATTATGCAGATGAATTTCCTAAGCGTCAGGGGAACTTACCTCAGAAGTGGCCAAGGGATCAATGCCAAGATTATGATATCACTACTTCCGAGGTTGAAGCTCCAAAAGACGTGGTGCTAGGTAATTTAATGGTTTTCTCAAGTTTAGAAAATGCATTATTTGATTTTGGATCATCGCATTGTTTCATATCTTCCCAGTTTGCTAAGAAAATTAGATATTTCAAATTTGATTTAACAAGAGAATTGTCAGTAAAAACTACTAAGGGAAGTATCATTGCAAAAAAGTTTTGTAAATCAGTCCCTATTAGAGCACATTTATGTTCTTTATCTACTGATCTCATTGGCATACCTATGATTGAGCTTGATATAATCCTCGGTACGGATTGGCTTTCGGACTATGATGTGATGATTTATTATAAGAAGAAGGAGGTTACGATTTTTGATGATGATGATAAGGAACAACTTATCATTAGAGCATAATCGTCACCACATAATTCTTATTTATATCCACACCCATTAGCTCAATTAAATTCAATTATTGGGGAGGAAGAGAATGAAATGACTGAGGTCTAATAAAGGAATGTTCAAATAGAATTTGTACCTATTGTGAGAGAATATGTCGATGCGTTTCCAGAAGATTTACCTGGACATCCTCTAGAAGGAGATGTTGAGTTTACCATTTATTTAATTCCTGGATCAAGGCCTATATCAATGACCCCTTATAGAATTTCCATTGTGGAATTAGTTGAACTAAAGAAGCAACTAAAGGAATTGAGTAATAAGGAATTTATTCACCCTAGTGTTTCTCCATGGGGAGCACCTGTCCTTTTTGTTCAGAATAAATATGGATCTATGAGGTTGTTCATTGACTACATGGAGATCAATGATATAACAATAAAGAAAAAGTATCCCCTAACTCGCATTGATGATTTATTTGAACAACTTAACGGAGCTCGATACTTTTCCAAGATTGACATTCGATCTGGATACCATCAGTTGTGTGTGAAGAAGGAAGACATTCTGAAGACAACATTTCGAACCATGTGAGAGAATTAAGAGTTTACAGTAATGCCTTTTGGATTGACTAATGAACCCTCTGTATTCATGGATCTAATGAATAGAGTTTTCAATGAATATGTTGATGATTTTGTGGTGGTATTTATTGATGATATCTTGGTATACTCCAACATCTATGAAGATCATGAAAAACACATGCGCATTATCCTAAAGACTCATAGAAGAAATGAATTACATGGTAAGTCTTGCAAGTGTTAATTCTGCCTATAGGAGATTTCTTTTCATGGCCATATTATCTCTAAGGATGGAATTTTCATTGATAAATCTATGACCAAGGCAATCCAAGAATGGCTAGAACATACGAGTATAAATGAGGTACATAGTTTTATTGGTTTGGTAGGTTATTATCGACGTTTTTTCCATAATTTTGCTCGATTGGCTAACCCATTAATGAAACTCACACGTGAAGGAGTTAAATTTGTCTGGACAAAAGTGTGTGAATAGTGTTTTGAAGAACTTATGTGAATATTAGTCAACGCTCCTATATTGACTCTACCATCGGGGAATGATGGGTTAGTTATTTATAGTGATGCATCAATGAAAGGACTCGGTTGAATCATTATGAAGAATTATATGGTTATTGCCTATGCATCACGATAGCTAAAAATTCATGAGAAGAACTATCCTACTCATGATCTTGAGTTATTAGCTATGATCATTGCTTTGATGATATGGAGACACTACCTCTATTGTGAGAAATGTGATATATATACTGATCACAAGAGTTTGATGGATATTTTCTCACAAAAAGAACTCAACATGAGGCAAAGGAGATGTCTTTAAATACTCAAGCATTATGATTGCAAGATACACTACAACCCAGGGAAGGATAATAATGTGGAAGACGCTTTGAGTAGAAAGGATCATTGAGTTTTGAACAAGATGAGAGTCGAAAAGGATCCTATATACATGGATCTAGGAAAGATGGATATGGGAATCACCATGGAAGGTGAAACATCAATTCTTTTTCAAATGGTTACAAAACCATCAATTCTAGAAAGGAAAATGGGTTCTCAGACTGCTGATGGAGAGTTACAAAGGATGATTAAAGCTGTGAAAGATGGGAAATTGAGTGACTTTGTGTATGAATATGGAATTTTGATGATTGCGAAGAGACTTTGTGTTCCCGATATATCTGATCTAAAAATAGAATTTTTGGATGATGCTCATAGTTCCAATTTATCAATTCACCTCGGGAGAAAAAAAATGTATAGAGATTTGAAGGAACATTTTTGGTGGGACAACATGAAGAGGGAGATTGCCGATTTTGTGTCATGATGTATAGTTTGTCAACAAGTGAAAGCTCGAAGGCAACATCCTGGAGGAGTATTGCATCCTCATACCATACCTGAGTTGAAATGGGATAATATCACGATGGACATTGTCGTGGGACTACCAAAGACTCCTAGAAGGAATGAAGCAATATGGGTCATTGTTGATCATCTTACAAAGTCAGCACATTTTCTTGCTATAAGAGATGATCTACCACTTGAACGTCTAGCAAGACTATATATTAATGAAGTTGTGCGACTTCATGGAGTACCCATATAGATTGTCTCGGATCGTAATCCACATTTTACATCATGATTTTGGAAAATTATTCAAAAGGCCTTGGATACTGAACTTAGTTTGAGCACTTCTTACCACCCTCAAACAGATGGACAATTAGAACGAACTATACAAACCATAGAAGACATGTTGAGATCATGATCACATGACATTCAGGGTATGTGGGATCAATATTTACCTCTGGTAGAATTTTCCTATAAAAATAGCTTCCATTAATGTTTTCGGATGGCACCATATGAAGAGCTATACAGAAATATATGTCGCACACCAACCTGTTGGGATGAAGGTGGTGAAAGAAAAGGCCTAGAACAGGTGGAGGAAATGGTGGAAAAGGTGAAGGTAATCCAAAACCACATCAAAGAAGCTCAATGTATGCATAAGAGGTATGCTGACAACTGAAGGAAGGATTTGGAATTTCGGGTAGGAGATCATGTTTTCTAGAAGTCATATCTGTGGAAGGGACTTATACGTTTTTGTAAGAAGGGTAAATTGAGTCCCACATACATCAGACACTTCAAAATTCTAGAGCGAATTGGGGATGTAGATTACCGTTTGGAAATGACGCCAAGCCTCTCCAACGTTCATGATGTATTCCACGTATCACTGTTGTTAAAATACATGCCTAACCCAACTTATGTACTCACCTATGAGGAATTAGAACTGGAACCTGATCTATCTTATTGCCAAGATCCCGTCAGGATTCTTGATACAAGAGAACAAGTGCTGAGAAACCAGACTACTCGTCTGGTAAATGTTTTATGGAGAAACCATAAGATGGAGGAGGCAACATGGGAACCCGAGGAACTTATGATGAAGAATCACCTGAGTTATTTTATATAGTGTTATTATAAGAAATTTTTAGGACAAATTTATTTGAAGTAGGGGAGAATGTAACACCCAAAGTTTCCACGGTACACTTCTCTTTGAATAATATAGTAGCCTGTGTTGTATGCAACTTCGAGTTCTAACACACACAACAACCAATAAAACTACGCGTTATGAATAGTAATGCCTACCTTTTGAAATTTTATAAATTTTATCATTCAAAATGGACTTCTTTTTTGGATTCGGAATATCGGAATTAGCCTTTGTTGAATTTTTGGTATTTTTTTGAAAACATCCAATTTTTGATAAATAGTGAAAAATACATAAAAACAGCATTTTAAAAAAAAAATATAATTTATAGTGATAAATTATACTATTGAGTTGTTTTAATGTATAATTAGAATATAATTTTACCATTTTATCCGATGGTGGTCATTATAATTAATTTCACTTTGAAATTGGACATAAACAATTGTCAATCTTTTGATTGATATTGTATCTTAAAAACACGCAATTTGTTATGATAACTGGAATTAATTATAAAATAAATTAATGAAAATTTTATGTTTGGAATTTGTTAAAATAAAATAATTTTTGAATTCGGAATATCAATTATAGCATTGGGTGAATTTTTTGGTATTGTTCTGAAAAAGTTCGATTTTTGATGAATAGTGAAAACACTAAGTGTTATTTAAAAAACTGATTTTTCGTTTAAATGAAATTTTACCACCTCTATGATTTTAGTTTCAAAACACTATCATACATAATTTTCATTAGTACCTAAAATTTGGTTCAATGAGATGAAAATAATTTTTGGTTAATAGTATCTTTTATGTTTTATTAATCGCGATTTAAGTTAATTAGTGAAATTTAATGTAAAAATGATATTATAAAAATATGAAAATATCTTGACATTTGTTCTACCCTTATTGGATGAGTCAGGGACGACCAAGAAAATCCATGGGTCGACATTGGGACCCCACGGAGCCACTTTGGCATGAAAATGTCATTAATAACTTTTTATTTAAAGTAAAAATAAAATTGTCACAAACATGTGTTGTTTTACTAAAATAGTTATTACATCTATTTATATAATGTAACATTTTGAATATGAATAATAATTGTAAATATAAAAATATTTCCTACTTCATGATAATTCTTTTAATAATTTTTAGTCATTAAATAATTTAAAATTTTTATTACACCATGATGATGCATCGATTACCTCATTAATTAACGATTTAATGAAAATAAAAAGATAATGTAAAATATAATACTTACACATGTAAAAAACCTATTGGATGAGTATATATTGAACCCTTTTCAGCTTATCCTAGAAATATATTATTTTGGGACCTTTAAAATCCGAAACTCATTATATAATAATGTAACATTTCATGACTTTCCAAGAGTGCCCCTCCTCTCCTCTTATAAAAGGCCCCCACCTCTACCACCTTATTTACACCATCAAAGGCATTTGGCTCAGCCAACCTCTGCCCAAAAACTCTCTCACCATCCTCCTATTACTCCTAGAAGCCTCAATTTTGGCATAAGTCTTCCCAGGGAAACCTTTGGCTCAAATCAAAAATAGTAACCCAATATTAAGGTAATGTCTTCTCTTATGTTATTTTATTTTATTTTGCTTCTCCAACCCCTTAAACTATTATTATTACATACTTTTGTAAAATCTCCAGTATCTTCAATATAATAGTATGTTTTTAGGATACGTATTTGATTTAAACTTACACATACCTTTATCTAATGGTTAAAGAACATATTGAATCTATGGGTGGCGAATTACTGCCTCACGAAATGATGATTGTTCAATCTTCTTTTAACACCTCTCATGGTGGAAATTAAGATGTCACTATATTTATATATGTTATATGTTATGTTTATGTTTTCCTTATGCTTCTTTATTTTTCATTTATGGCATACCTTTATGATTTCCATTATGGGTAAACGCAATAATTTCATTTTAGGATGTGAGGACTACCGCCCCCTCAAAGTGAATTGAATCGTTAATGCCATATGTGGGAAGTATAAAGGATAGAGTAAATGATATTATATATGATATTATACTGGAATTATAATATAACTTTATATCATTATTATTTCATTCTATTAGATATGAAATAGAAATGAAAGTAGTGTTCATGTGTACGTACGGCTTACCGTCTCCCTGAACAGTGCATTTCATTTCTTACCTCTAAATGTTATGTAATATTATAAATGCATGTATATACTGGATATATATGGTATATATGATATAAAAATCATGAATATAATTCTGGATATAATGGATATTTTACCACATGAACAAATTGTAATTATAAGATGTTTATTTTTTATACAAGTACCAAAGATCGACAAAACGACCGTTATTAACGTAAATAATTACATAAGTTCATAACATGGTAATAAGTGATATAAAAGGAATAATGAACTTGTAAAAGGTTCTTAAGAATGTATAAATTAACTCTAGTTTATTATTCAAGAGTCTAAAGAATGATCAAGTCATGTCAGACACGAGGTAAGGGACTTCGTCTCAATCTCCATTCATTGAGGCATATTTTGTTTTATACAAAACATTCTTTATACAGTTTATAAACCTCTTATACTTTTACATTTATTAAAAAGGAATATTTTTATATAAATAATTTTTACTAAATGACAAGACAAGTTTTTTGTCTTATGAATGCGGAGACAACGACTTCTCCGTCGCCGTGACTATTATTTGGGTTTCGGCTACCTCTACAAGCCTTAACTTTTTTAAAATGAAAAATAAATACCAAGTTTTACTATTATTTTATTTTGTTATTGAAAATGGTTTTATTATATCAATATGTTGTATTGATATCTTGTGATTGAAATGGGGAAATTTTATGTTTCCTTTATGCATGTTTTATGTGGTATGAATATGTTTTGGTTTATGATATGTTTAAACCTGTTCATATAAGGAATGCATTGGACTTAATAACTGATGGGTGGAGTCGGCTATAGCTCCTTGATGCATCGGTAGGTCTCATGAGACAAACTAGTGTCTTGGCACGAGGCCATGAAAAAATATAATTTGTAGTCTTGGCACGAGGCCTTGGGTACGTGGTTATGATAGTCTGGCATTATGCATTCCATCATTATGAGAGTGGTTATTGATATTGAATGTGATTATTCGACTAGTAGAATATCCATGTGTATAAGCAAATGGAATTATTTCATTTTTCCATATTATGCTAAAGTTCACTTTTAAAAGTCTATTGGTTCAGTTATACATTGCCTTAAATTTTTATGTTTATTAATGCAAGTTTTAGCTATATTGTTATCCTTACTGAGCATCTGAGCTCACCCCTTTCTATGATTTATTTTCCCAGGATGTGAAGAAATATTTTATGACTGACCTACAGTGATAGTCTGAAGGGGATACGAGTGTGGACTATGGAGAATATGTTATTGTAGTTTTTCACATTATGATGTAATGTAACAATTATGAATGTATCTAGTCTTTCCAAGGCTACAAAACTAATCAGTCTTTCGAGACTTGATCTTTTGTGATCATGCCAATGTTACTTAATAATGCACTGACTCTGGGTAACTGGGGTTGGGCCGTTATAATCACACACCAAATTTTTGAACTCCTTCATCTTGTATATTTATTTAAATATTGTAATAACATGAATTACAATAATAAATTGTTTGGAACATGCATCATTCCTTATTCCATGAGTAAAAAAATTGTTATCGAATATATTCTATTAATCCAAAAGTGTTATAAACTCCATTAATAATAGAATATACAAATTTTTGACAATTATTTAATCAGTTCCAATGTATTCAACACTTACCCAAATAAATTATTTCTTCATCATTATGATAACATGAGAAATATATTAAGGGTTTTCTCTTTGTCAATCATTTTTTTTATGAAAATTTTAACATTATTCATAATAAATTTCATTGGTATCATTCCAAATATGATGTCAAGTCCATAATTAAAGATTATTGTAGTGAAATACTTAAATATTTCATAAATATTATGATGAGAACATCGTAAATAAAATAAATTTACAATATATTTATTAGATCCAAATACAATATTGCATTAATCATTTAACTTTGGTTGTCTCAAAAATATATGTTTAACATTGATCCCTTAGCTTCTTCCTAGGTATATTCTATATATGTTTGGGGAATTCTCTTGTTTAGTGACCTATATATTTGTAGTGGTAACACTGAATAGTATCCTTTTATTCTTCCCTTCGCATTATTTTTCTTGGTGGCCCTTTCCTCCACAATTTTGACAAAATCCCAATCCTTTCAATCATTTACATGGGTGATCATTTCCTTGATTATCATATGCTGGATAATATTTCTTTCCCTTATTCCCATTATCTACCATTTTCACATCCTTTATTTTCTTCTCATTATTCCCTTTGAATAAATAGGACATGGAGATTTCATTCTCTATCTAGATAGCACATAAATCCTTTTCATCATATAAAGAAATATTATGAGAAATCGTTTCACTTCAGAGATATGGATTAAGTCATTCAGAGAAATGTTTGATCTTGAATTCCATGTTGCGTATGAAATTTTTATCATACCTTGCTAACCTGGTAATGGTTTCACCATGATTATCAACACATTCTTCCACTTTTTGATTTAATGTAAGGAACATTATTTTAATCATAGTTTGTCACTCATGAGGGAAGTATTTATCGAAGAATGTATCATTAAAATTCATCTATTCCACATGTTATATTTCTTCTTCCTCCCTTGTGTATTCTGAATCAAAGACCATTGTTAATAACTATCATATTGGAGATAATACAACAGAAGTGTAACATTTTCCTTTTCACGACATCCCAATTCTATGAATATCTTCTCCAAAGACTTAATCTATTTCTCTATTTCCATTTGACCTGTTTTCCAAATAAAGGATAGTAGCATCTTTCACGTAAATAAATTTATCATAGGATATTATCTATGTTGAATAAGATTCTCCATTTGGGAATGTTCATTTATTAAAACATGACTAATTTTACATAATTTATCCATAACTTTCTCAGTTCTAATACCAATTTTAATGGTTTCCTTAGAAAGGAAATCTCTACATTTTCAATGAGTATTGATTTCATTCTTCCTTCTATTAACCATTTATATCCAATGGAATATATCAGATAACATTAAGATACATGATGTATAATCCTAAAGCCATTGAAACAATAATCATATATTGAATTTTTTTCTCATAACTAATCTAATAACAATAATCATAGTTTATTTTGGGGTATCATTACATTTAAATAATTCATGATTGTGGGTAAAGAAAACATGAATTATCTTAATTTTATCGCCCAAGAGTGTCAAACTAGGTGTGCAGTAAAGCCTATTTTCATGTATCAAGTTACACTGATTCAGGCCTAGCACACCTTGTCAGATTTATTACTCCTAGGTACATATGTTCTTGAACCACATCAACATTTAATATATATATTGGGATGTATTTCTATGAATTTCAGCATAATAACCTCCTTACCAAAATTATAGGATGTTCTTCAATACTTATCTTCAATTTATATATTAAGGTTTTCCTCCATAATCTATGTTTTCTAAATCTAGTTTCCAAGTTTACTGTTGTACTTGTTTTGATACCAATTGTAATGCCCTGACCCTAGAATCCTATACTGGGTGCATTATTTCATTACATTGGCATGATTACAAGGAATAAAATTCTGATGCACCAATCATTTTAGTATTCTTGATAAGATAGATTACATACATGATAACCAGAATAAATTTTGAAATAATAAATAAATACCAGATACATAATAAAAATAAATAAACATCATCCTCGAAACTTATTCAAAGGATTCCTCTTCATAACCTGGGTAAATGAAACAAAATAAGGGTGAGATCAAATGAACCAAAAGGGTATATAAAAGAAGAGTAATAATGAATCAGTGATAATAAATAATCATGAAAAGGTTATTAACCAAAAAGTAATGCCATTTATATATATATATAAGGAAAAATAAATATTGAATGGAATGAAACTAAAAAACATTCCACTTATTAAATAAACTAAGAATAATATGTATTCATTGATATATCTATGAAAAACATCATGGATGAAAATAACAGAAAATAAATAAAGGAAATTCGTAAATATTCGACTTAATATCAGAGGTACAAGAAAACCTATACCATCATGAAATTGGAAAAGGTAGTTAAAACTATTCATAGAAACCTGTTTAATTTTTTTATCTTATTCATCTCATAAGAACATGTCGATGCATCAAGAAGCAATACAATGTTTGAGATCCCCCCTTCATTTACTACACTACGAATTCATCAAATATAATAGTAAAAATATTTTAAATTCCTTATCAGATATCAATATTGAATTAAAAATAAATAATTATCAAAACTTCCCTAAATAATCAAATAATTGTCAAAGCAGACTTTATTTGTAAAATAGTATATAGTTTAGAAGATAATAATATCCATTATGTGATAATATGGATATTCAAGAAAATTTAAAATATAAAATGATTATTATAAATTGATTGTTTCAATATAAATTTAAAAATCATAGAATAATGTGAGATTGCAATGACAATCATTAAGAATACTCCTTAGGAGAATACTATTTAAGCATTCCAAAGTGTCCAATAACACATTGATTCATTTAAATCATAATCCCTGAGATGGTGTAACATTAAATGAAACGTATAATATCATGAGAATAAGGATATTCATTATATTATGTGATAATGGGAAGTATATACTCCATTAAAAAGTGATTTGGTGCATAACATCAAATAACTCTCAATAGAATGTAAATTATGACGAAATCCCTTACTTTAACCTTTTTTTTGTTGTGTTGTATTTATCCTCCTATATAGTGGTTTTATATATGTTTATAACTTATTAAAAACGATAATAATGATTTTAATATTATTTATAATCTTTTTATAATATCTTATAACTCATTTTTAAACAATATTTAATTATTTTTACTTTTTCATGTGTTAATTGCCTATGTTTCTTCGGTATGATTTCACATGTTATGTACTGATGCTATTTCTTATATAATGATTTCATCATATCTAAAATTTTAACAATGAAATAATTTTATTATATATTTAGTAGATATTTATTTATAATAATATATAATGTTTGGAGATATGAAATGAAATGCACAGTTCATGGAGACGTTAGGTCGTACGTATGCATGCACTCTAATTTCATTTCTTTGTGGTATTAAATGAATGTGATGTAAATGATACATATGTATATTGTAATTATAATATAATATTTATTTCATATATGTTACATATATTAATTAAATTTATCCTTTATAAATTCCATGTATGGTGTGAATGAGTCACATCTCATTGAGAGTTAGTAGTCCACACGTCCACAAACAATGTTATCGTATTTCCAAAAATGGATTGTATAGTGGTATGTTTTTTAAAATAATCACATAAGTACAAATAAATTATAAATATAATATGTATAATATATAATTATAATTTCTATCTTAATTCACACCATGATAGGATGTACATGAAAAATGAACAATCATCATTTCGTGAGGCGATAGTTCGTTGTACATGTAAACAATATGTTCTTTACAGAATAGATGTAAGTGTGTGTAATTGTAGGTAAAAACCATATAATAATAGAATATTATTATATTTATTATTATATTATTGTTATATAATCCAATAATAATGATATTTTAGTGGTTTTTGAAAGGTAATGAAACTAATATGCTTGAGGAATGATGTTACCTCTTAATCAGGTAACTTCTTTAGGTCTGTACATAAAGGCTTCTTTGAATATATCTATTCACAATGGGAGGAATATGGAAAGAGTTTACTTATGTTGTGGATAAATTTCCTAATATATTGGTTGATCTAAAGTTACATGATAGTTGTGAGGATGTGGGAGGAGAGGAGGCATTTTATAGTGGAGCAGTGGCAATCTTGTAATATTTTGACAAAGGAATTCTATACGTATTTTTCACATTGAAAATGGATCCAATTATGGAAAATAAATTAAAAATGGATTATAGGGAATAAAAATTTCTGTAAAATTAATTTTGGACAAGTTTTTATGTAATTTGAGCCCTTAAGAGTGTGGTTTAGTACCTTATTAAGCTTAATTATACCCTAATCTTTGTAATTAAATTTATTTTCATTCAACAATATTTTTGGTAAATAACTAAATTGATATTATTAGAAATTAGAAATTATAATAATTCCAAATGTGGAATATATTTTCCAAAATTACAGTCACATAATTAGAAGAAAATAATTTAAATTTAATCCCGTAGACGGGATGAAAATCCTAGTTTTTAACGTAATAATATTCGAAAGATTTAAATGATTTAACAGTCAATTTCAAATTAAAATTAATTAAATGTACCTAAACTGGATTAATTTATAAAAATATGATCTATTTAAAATTTAAAACAAATATAAATCATAATTTTAACTTTTAAATAAATTATTCAAATAAAGGTTTTGAACTAAATTTCAGTATTTCTCAATATTCATTTAAAAATTAATCTTCAAAAAATATTTCAACAAATTAACAATAATATATATTTTATGTTTATCCTTAAAATGGAACGATTATTTTGACATATTTGATCTAAAAAAGGGTCAAAATTGGATTTAAAATCGGTTCTCTATCAAAACGCGACAAACTACCATTATAAAATATAGTATTTATGTGTAATATTGGGTTTGTTCTTATATTATTCAAATAAAATATTTTATATGAGGGTAAAAACTATTTGACTGAATATAATATATATATATATATATATATATATATTAAATTTATATCACTAACTAATTGTAATTAATCTTAATTTATTTGGGTAAACCAACTTTTTGAGCATAACAATAGTTTTTTATAAAAACATACACATTATATTCAATTGGTCCTTATATTCATTTCTAGTTAATTTGTATGCAATGAATTCATTTTATATTTATGTAAACCATATATTTTAATAAGTTAGTTACCAATATTCATAAACTCTTATTTAATGCCTATGTTATGTCTTATTATATTAAATACTGATATTTTGCTAATATATTGTTGTTCGGTTAAAACTTGATCTTGTGCGCAATGCAAGATATCGAAAAATGTCGTTCTTTCATGTAAAAAAATCTAACTTAGTGTTTTCATGCATTTCAAGCTATATAATATGTAAAATTTATTTAATATAGTAATTATATTCTATATTCTTGGGATATTATATTATCTTATGCATTTACTACCGCGTGTCATACATTCTATCGAATATAAATTTCTTACTTTAGAATTATTGGGTGTTACATGTGGTGTTTTGGAAGACACTATGGAGAAACAACCATCCCTACAGTGTTTCTCATTTATCTAGGTTATTTTTCCCCAACCATGACCTCCAAAATGGGTGTAGTTTGGTTTCATAAGTTATTGAAGACAATATTCTTACCCACGTTCCATAACATGGTCGCTCTATGGCAAAGGCATTTCTCTTATCTTTTTTCACTAGAAAAAATACAAGGACCTACTCCATGCCCTTATACACAGGAATGGAAATCCATTATCTTTCTCTTACTACACCAAGACAGGACAGGGTCCAAATCAATTTGTTCTATATGAATTTTGTGGGATATTTTGGATTAAAAACATCTCCAAGACCCAATTTTATCCTCCATATGATATAACAACATCCCAAGGTTACTCCCAAGAATCAATCAACTCAAAAAATAAAATAATAAGAAGTAAAAAATGATTTCATTTCATGAAATGAAATTAACGTTAAATAATGTTCATTGGGAAGTGGGATACGTTGGGTGTTTCATGAGTGATTTTCATTAATGAATATGTCAATGAAGGATTTTTTTAACTTCATATTAACGAAGTTATATCTAATGATATTTTATTAGAATAGAATTTTTTAACTAAAATTACATGTATATATTGTATTAATTATTTCATTTCATATTTTCAAATAAATATAAATAGAGGACATAGGTAAAAGACATGATTATGAAAAATTATTTATTAACAGATATTAATGTAAAGGGATTATGTTACATAAGGAGTGTTCAAATATGGTTCTTATTGTATAAACATTAACTTCTTCCTCTATGAATTATTTACCTGTTTCAAGATGTAGATATTTCCCTTTTGGAAAACTTTGATAATTTCACTGATGAAGAGGCCTAGAAGGTCACACAGAGAGAGTTTCTAGGATCCCATTATTTTTAAATTTAATAATTGGAATAAATATTATTCTCCAGAGTGAGGAATAATATTTATTCCAGATTTTTTATATCAGAGATATTTGGTCACCAGTTATATTCAAATTATAATATATATGTGAGTTGATAGCATATTAACAAGATAATAAATAATATTTATTTTAGAGGATATTAAAATAATATATTTACTCATAGGACCGTGAACATAATATTATTTTCTTGAATGATTATTTATTATTTATTATTTGAGGTTTATTAAATGTCGAGGAAGGTGGATGGACTGATTTCAGCAAACAGTTTTCGAAATGATATACTAAATATCATTTAAATATTTATTTATTTCTTTATTGATAATTATATTATCTGTGAGACTTGCAAGTTTTATAGAATAATAATAATTATTATTATTATTATTATTATTATTGATGTTTTTATTATGTGAGGGGTTCACTATGGATTAGGATATTAGCTAAGGGACTTCATGAAATTATTAACTCTTCTAAAACTAGATTTTTTATATACATGATTATATCATTTATGTTTGAGGTGATTTTGTGAGAATAATTTTGTCATGCACAATAATTATCCTCAATATGGACTTATCACTAAGAATATCTCCAGGGTTTCTATCAAGATTGAGGGATCTTAAAGCTCTTCCTTCCCTCTCTCAATACAGATATAACAAGATATGTGGTCATTGATTTCAAATGATCAATTGTTATGATGAACACAAATGACGCAATATAGTCAATTCCTCCATGATAGCACCTATAGATTCATCAGTGACATTCATGGATCAAGTATCATGTATGGATTACCACTAAAGTTATTTTACATTGTATCCTTATAGTAAAAAGCTGGTATAACATGAACATGGTTTGAATGATTAACATATAAATTGAAAAAAAATTCATATATGAATGTAATTATTGTTATTAAAATAATTCTAAATTTATTGCGAAATGATTGATTCAATAGTTTTTTATGATTCGTTCATCATGTTTAATTGGGTTTACTTATGACACATGATGATTAATAATAATTTTTTTTACAAATTATTCATTATAAATGATGAAAACACATCATTTTTCAGGGAACATATTGACATCCACTACACCCTGAACCTTCAAAATCAGCTCGGGTTACCCAAATAGAGGCCCATGTGATCTCTATCAAACAACCCTGCAAAAAATACCAACAATGAAATATTGAGATAATAACATGGGGTAATCAGTAGGATCATATTTCAAAATAATTCAACATTCATGTGAAATAAATGTGATGGGATAGACATGAGTGGGATCAGCAAAGAATGGTATAAAGAAATAATCAAGTGTGAGGTTAATCAATCAATCATAGTTGAAGGTAAAAATAATCACCACATTCAACACATCACCTATAACCACCTTCTTACATTAAAAACCCACTAATGTAAATAAATGTGGGTGATGAATGAATTTTAAAATCATACAAGAATAAATGGAAATTTCCCTAATAAAATCACTAATATTTTATACATCATACTTGATCGACCGTAAAAACACAACTATTCCATAAGTAAATGATAATGATTTAAAATTACCAGGTTCATTAAATAAAAGAGGTCCAATAATCATATCAGTATTGAAACTAATAAAAAACGTCATTATCATCACCACATCCCTTAAATTTTTTTAATCAATAATCCTTAATCATATATCCTTGAGGGAAAAAATGTTATTATATAATATGAAAATGGGACTGAAAATATTACATCACTCTCACCTAACAATTCAGTGGATGTTCCAACTCAAACCAATAGTGATCTTGTAGGAAACTCCCTCACTAACTAATCGATAATCCAATATTGAAATGTCAATCCTTCCAATAAATTATTTTTCATCACCATCAAACCAAGATATTATCAACAACAAACCACATAACTATATCCATATCCATATCACCATATATGAATTGTATGTGTCCTATTGGAACATAACCTTAACCATTATCATTAGTTTTCACATAAGGCATGAACATGAGATCAAAAAACACATCATATTTGAGATAACATCCACAAAACATACAATCATCATAACCTTAAGTAATCTATAATCAAATAACATGACGGAAAAAGTGAAACAGGAATCATCACTACATCATAAAAGATGTCTCAATAACTATAAAATTCATAACCACTATAAAAATTAAACTATCATATGTGTGTACCATTAAGAATATTTAAAAATTCCTATCAATGATAATCCAAACCCTTACCTCAATTACAAATTCATTTAATTAGGCTTGAAAGCATATTAATAATCATTTTTTTAATTATTCTACATCTATATTCATCAAAGTGATTACAAATATAGACATACATGTTTGGAAAGTTAGGGCATAAATCTCATATAATTCTACATACCAATAAGAAACCCCAATCAAAACATACATCCTAATACCTTTTCACTCTAACTCTTAAACATACATATCTCAATTAGATAACTTCTAATAGTCATACATATATTCTAGAAGCACACACAAAATATCCTTTATAAACACAACCAGCAACATCACCCTTGGAAGGAACACCGGACCACCTCCTCCAGAGAACCTATAAATTATCACTATTTAACCCCATCATTCTAGGGACATACTTACAAAGAAATAACCACACCCAAAGAGACTAACAAAAACACTCTGTATATCACCTATATATTAAAACCATCATTAGAAAAACTACAAAAACTAGAAGGGATTATAATTATAATCATAAACCAATCATCACTAAATCTATCTCATGACACTAACCCACAATAACCCTAATAATTATAGTAATATCATAAAATCATAAACACTCAAGGAATATCTCATTAATCATTATTTGTATTAATTATCATTATTTCAGGATTAAATTTTCATTAATATTTTCATTTTCAAAACACGTTTCATCTTATCAATTTCATTTCGATATTTTAATTCTCATTTTCTTTTCCATATCCATGCATATTCCTATACATTATTACTAACACCAATAAAGCATCATATATATACATAACTACCCAAAATTAACATATCAATATGAAATTAAGATGAGTATATTAAATTTGATCATACTTCCACTTCCATTACAAAATCTGTTTCATTCTTCTTTTCAGAACAAAATTCATAATAAACTATAGAAAATTAATATTCTAGTGTAGAAATAGATTAAGTAATAAGTGGTAATATAAAAAATTAATAATAAACCTAAAATAATGCAGATGGATGGAACAAACAATATCCAATTCTCGTGGACTCAAATCCATAACATTGATGCCATAACCTTACCCACCTGGGGCCAACTAGACAGAAGAAGGTTGATCCAAAACTACCCCAAGCTCTCTTATATAGGCCAGGGGATACATACATGTTTTGACAATACATATCTAAAATGGGAGGTAATTTCATCAAGTACAAGTAGGCACACACACATATCTCAGACAATATAATGCTGAAATGTAAAACATTTGATAACAATAAATTCATAAATCTATAATACCACAATCATAGTATGACATAAAATAATAGAAAGCATAAAATGTGGCAATATAAGAACCCAACCACAACATGAAAATACAATCCGGAATACTCAATAGGAGGGGACTGCTGTTAAAGAACCCTACTCAGAATGAGGGGACTATAGTACATTTAGGAGTGAGTATAACAATACCCCATAGGACATCTCGAAAACACCAAATATAAAGAATTAATTGTAATCAGTTAATCAAAAATAGGTATTTCAACAAAGATATGACACAAAAAGATAATTAAGGATATCCCAGATATATTAATAAAATACTTCAAGTCAAAAAAGGTCTCAACCACTATTACCTAGAGATATATTTTAGGTTTCAAGATAACACCCATTTAATAGAAACTGCTCCTCGAGATATATTTCCACTAATGAAACTCATCCTATATGTCATGCTCAATCGAGAGGAACCACTCTCAGAAATATAATTACTATGATGACACTCATCCTAGACGTCATTCACGTCCTAGAGTTACTGATCACCATGATATACTTCCACTGGTGAAACTCATGCCAGACGTCATGCTCGTCAGGTCTATCCAAGATGCACATAGGAAACTAAGAGGGTTCATCCGATATACACACTCTATCAGGCTAATACTCCGTTGGAAAGATCATATATTGATACATAGATATGGGGTCAATTCCTAGGGATCACTGGGGGAACTATACCCTATTGGATACACCCTCTTAGATAGGGGATCAATTCCCATGTAAGTGTTGGCCATGCCAATTCCACCAATCCTACCTATGGAAAACATGATGTACATGAGGATCACATTGATCCTCTCAATGGAAAACATTCTCCAGGTCACTAAGGGGTATGAGGTCCAATTCTCAAAAAAATATATTTTATATATACCCCCAAGGAAGGGGACCGAGACAACTCAGTCAAGAAAAAGGGAACTCATCCATACTACACTGATGAAAAGGAAGTTACAAGGGGTCACCATCCTATGATGGTGATGGGATGTTTCACCAAATACTCATCGAAATTGACCATGGGAACTCACTCTACCAATACTTATTATGAATCACTAATAAATGTGTCACTCCTATATCACCACATGTCATATCATTGATTCGAAAAAACGGCCATCATCATGTTCTACATGGAATACTTCTCATGGTGGACTACCCATGTACTCGCATATGAGTCTCGAAGAATCCTAATGAACCCGCAGAGAACATCATCATTATAAAGAGTTAAAAAATAAATTCACAAATATATAACTACAAATGGTCATGAATGACCAAATGGGTCATTCCATTGTGATATTCATTGAAAAACACTCAAGATAAGCTATTCACTTTCCCAAAAAGAACACCAGGTAATAAAAAAAATTCATAACATTTACATACATTACTTCATGGGATTGAGCCATTAGTCTGAAAGAGGTACCCAACATTGGTATTGAATTGACCACCTTAATTTCAAGGTCATGATGTCATAGATGGTTCTTTAGTCGGATGTCGTGTAGAGATGATACGCCAGATAATAGATACCATAAAAATATTATTATTATTATTGGGTTCTTCAGGGGCCCAAGCCATGCGCTTGAATTAGGTACTTAGAAATATTCATGAAACGTATTTCTTAATTCCATGGACACAATGTTGCAGATAGTTCATCATTACTTCACAGTATGAAAAAGCTGCAGGAAAAACTAAATTTTATAACAATAATAATAATTTATAATTTTATATTATTATTTTTATAAAATATTACAAAATTCATTATAAGAGGATAAAATATCACACCTGGAGGCTTTCTATGCATATGTTACACAGCGCTACCTCTCACTAATCCATTTCATTCCAATTTAATATTATTATTTTTCCTTCTCCAGGTTTAACTCTCTTCTTCCCCATAACAAACATAGTTCTTGTAAACCCTAATCCACAATGCCTACTTTACGTAGAACCAACAATCATGCGTCCCTCCTCACATGTGTAATCCTGAAAATCAGGCCCACAACATTGACCATGATAGAACACCTCAATGTTGATCCAAATTCACCACTGCTTGTTGGATTGAAGAACCCCTCTATGATCCCATTGTCACATGCGCCACTATTTGTGAATCACCTCAATTTGATCACCCCACCACATTATACCAAAATAGCATACTTCCATGATCCCATCGACCTCCCCCTTGCACCACACTACCATGCCCACTTTTCTTCCCCATCCACATCAATAAATTATCATTTTTTACTACCTAAGGACATCAATATATATATATATATATATATATATATATATTAGATGATAGAGGGAAGATAAAAGTGGAGATATAATTTGATCACGTAATATTTTTCTGATCACAGTCTCCTTTAAGATTAAAAAATAACATTGGAGATAAATGATTTAATTATAGTATATCAAGGGATAAAATAAAATCATCATCCATAAGATAAGATTATACATGAATATAAATTATTCAGAATTGATTTTCATTCAACATGGAATAATAAAAAAAATATTTCGACCAATCATAACCAAATTTCTACCATAATTTGCATTAATCACTATTATTGAATAGTCATACGTTGTGTTCATTAACAGGATAATCAATCTGCACTGTATTTGGTGTTATTTATGGTACCCTGATCCTCGATCCACAATCTCGATGTCTGATAGCATTTATCCACGCTCTCCACTCAATTATCAGGGTTTTGAAGCTAACCCAGAAAATTAGTTATAATAGGGTATTTATAGAAGAAAAACTAGGTAGATACATAATAATAATAAATAAATTAATTTGAATAATTTATTTGATTATTTTCACTCGTGACAATTTTTTATTAATCATCCAATATTGAGAAATATTATCTCATTCCTTGGGTAAACTCCGAATTATGAAATCAATGGCGATTTCAGATTTAAGAACTATGATTTTGTTTTGGTGTTATTCCATTTTTTTAGGAAAACTACACACTTGTGATAATAATATATTTAATATTTTTAAAATATCAATTTTATGCTCACTAGGCCTTAGAATGTTTTGTTATATCAGCATCTAGCATAGAAAAAATTCCTATAAATATTCAGAAGTATTATTCGGAAAAAAACCGAGACATTTCATTATTCCACAATACAAGGATTTTCAACCACAAGGAGCACAAACTAAACAAAAAGGTGGGGATACTGAGATCAAAACTGAGTCTTTCACTCCAACAAGCTCCCTTGATGGTTTCCTGTGCGGCCAAAAAACATACACCCAAGGAAAAAGCATGCCCATGAAAGGTATTTCTCTTCCTATTCGCAATGTCACTAACTCCTTGTAAAATGAAACTCTGCTCTAATGGCCTAGCATACCTAGGTCGGTATTGTACAACGATTCAAAAACATACCTCCTCAATTGAGATAATTAGATAACACCAAACAACCAAAATTATCGTGGTTACAAGTTTAAGTGGCACACCACCTCGCTAACCCGAAACAGTAGTATGAAAATAAAGGTCCTAAAAACCTTATATATAGCCTACCTGCTTGGATAAACCCTATAAAAAATTATAACATGGCAACATTTTTTAAAATCATCGCTAATTTTTAAATTTTGTGACGTTTTTTAGGAAATGTGGCTAATTGAACAATGTTTCATGAAAAACATCTCTAATTTAGTGAAATATCTAATAGTGTTTCCAATTTAGGATGGTTTCCTAAAAAGCGTCACTAATTTAGCCACGTTTCCTTAACATCAACACTAAATTAGGGATGTTTTCCGGGAACGTCACTAATTTAGGGTCGTTTTAAAAAAAAATCACTAAAAATATATTTATTTACATAGATCATTTCCCCACATCGATGTAAATCAACATTTAAATGCGTGTGTGTGTGTGTATTTGTTTATATTTTATGTTTATGTATATGTTATATGTTATATTATATATATGTGTTTATATTTTTTTTTTTATATTACCTACTTATATTTTATATATATCACATGTTTATAATAATATGTGTGTGTGTGTGTGTGTTTATATTTTACATAAATAAGTTCACATGTTTGTGTATGTGTGTGTAATTACTCTTGTTTTATAGCACTGGTAAAAATGTCACTAAAATTGCAACATTTTCTTAAAAACATGACTAAATTTAAATTATATGTGTTTTTCTTAAATAAATATATGTTTTTGTATTTATATATATATATTAATATATGTGTTTGTATGTGTTCATATATATTAATTTATTTATATATATACATATGTTTATGTATATGGCTATCTTTGTATATAAATACTAATATATATATATATATTAATATGTATAAACAATGACACATATATATAAACATGTATATATATATCTATATACACACACAAACACATCTATATACACACACATATATTTACACAGACACACACACATACATATATATTGACATATATATAAATACATATAATATATATATTATTATGATATTATTATAAACATGTAATATATATATAATATAAGCATGTAATTTTTATAAAATATAAACATATATATATAATATAAACTTATATATAATCATAAAATATAAACACACACATATATATATAATATAACATATAACACAGACATATATATATATAAATAAAATATAAACATATAAATAAAAAATAAAAAATATTGACATAGATATATAATCCTATATATAAATATAATAAAATATAAACATATAGAAAAAATATATTTATTAATATATATAAAATATAATATGAACTTATATTTATATAAAAATAATATATTTCATTATATTTATATATTTTTATATTTTTATTAGTATATAAGATATAATATATATATATATTAATATATTTTTATTAGAAAATAAAATTATATAAAATTATATATATTATTATGATTTTCTAAATAATGACACATATATAAAAATATATAAACAGAGACACATATAATATATATATATATATATTAATATATATAAATACTGAAACATAAACATAAACACAGACACACGAATATATAAATATATAAATGTATATATATATATACACACACGCATATTTATATATGTAAACACAAAATTTTTTCAAATTTAACAATGTTTTTAAGAAAACATGGCAATTTTAGTTATATTTTTTCCGACGTTTTAAAACATGGATAATTATATATATGTACAAACACACACACACACACACACATATAATATAAAATACTAACATATATAAATATATATAACACAAACATATATATATAATATAAACATATATGTATATGTATATAATATAAACTTATATGTATAATATAATAAAATACAATATGAACTTTTATATAAATTAAAACATAAAATATAAACATATAAACATATGTATATATATTAATATATATATAATAGACACACATATAAAAACATAAATATATATATATATTACCACATATATACATATGCATATATTTATATATATAAACACATATATTTTAAATTTAGCTAATTATATATATATTTGTATAATTATATATATGTATACGTACACAAATAAATTTACACACATACACACACAGACATATATATATATATATAATCATTTAAATATATATATATATATATATATATATATATAATACAAACATATATATAAAAAGGAACTATAAACACACACACACATAGATATATACATATATATATTATATAAACAGAAATAAACATTTATATATATGGTATATAAAGTATAATTACACACACACACACACACAGATATATATATATATATATACATAAAATATAAACAGAGGTATATATATAATATAATATAAACATACATATATATATATATAATATAAACACAAACACATATATGTAATATAAAATATAAACATTTATATATAATTTAATATAAAAATATATAAATATATATAAAAATAAAATATTAAATATTAAATATAAACACACACATATATATATATATTAATATGTGTATGTTAATATATAAAAAAAATATAAATTTTTTAAATTTTAAATAGTAAAATATATATATATATATATAACATACTATAATTAACTATTTTAAATATTGTCACATTAAAAAAAACATGATTATTTTTACCAGCGTTTTAAAACATGGAAAATTATATATATATATACTTTCACACACACACACACACACAGATATATATATACATTTACACAGTCACATATATATAAATTTCATAGATATATATATAATATTTATACATTTTTATATATACATATAAATAAACATATATATAAACATATATATATATATATATAATATAATATAAAAATATATAAAAATATATGTATATAAAAATATATGTATATAAAAATATAAATATATACAATATATTAATTTTTTAAATACTGAAATCTATATATATATAACATAATACCATTAAATCATTAAAATACTAATAGGTGAGTTGGTATTTTTACTTCTTAAGATATTAGAGGTCACCGGATCAAAAATCTAATAACTATAAATTTGATATCTTTTCATGAAACATCCCACAATAAATATCCATGAGTTATACCTTCCTGACACTCTAAGGAAGTGGATGGGTAACAACTACCGACTAGAGGTAAACCACACCATCCGCAACTATCTCACATACTCTAACTCGTATGCTAATAACACATGGATTTCACTGAAGAAGGATACCATGAACTAATTCATAAATGTTCTAAGGTTTCATTCCACTAGTCTTACAAATCTACTAATGTGTACAACACGCCAAAGGGCATCACCATATACTCAAAACATCTAAAATGTATTTGGAATGTTACTTCTGCAGTATCTTGGTCCAGAACGAGAGTTGGTGATGACCTATCTAAAGGTAAAACTCTGAGAACCACTTTGCCCCAAAAACACTATTCTAAGAACCCACAAATTCTCCGGACTAGATACTCTTCCTCACGTCACCTGGTTCAAGTGACACCAATTCACACCCAACCTCTTTCACTAATTCACCTCTCAGGTGAACAACCATGGGATTCCCAGGTTAACACACAAGGTCTTACAAAACCACATTCTCTGCAAACTCCCGACTACACATTCCACTTACGAAGCTCAATGGGTTCCATTATAAATGTTGCTGAAAAATTCAAGGGTGATCTCTAGTTCATGTCCTTACAGAATCATAACATTCAGTGTGGAGATAAGACCAAAATTTCATAAGGAAATAATTCCCCATACTTCACCACAACTGTATGAAAACAAAATATCATAGAATCGATTACTCCAAAGGTATTACTCTCTTACTAATAATAAGACGCTGGTAACCTACTACACAAGATCTCATCCATCTCTTTTCGGGGATAACATCTTATCAATGGAGGAAAAATCCATCCCAATAAGATAAATACCCCACCACACTCACTGGTGGAAACAAACTGATCATGGATGGTAGGAAACCAATCCTTACTAAGGAAAACATCATAGGGTATCACTGCCACTATGAAAAGATTCCACACGAGGCTCTCTCTCTAATCTCCCTTAATCGGGTCATGCTATTCGAAGAAGTGTGTAATCACTGATCCTCTAAGCAAGAGCCTCCAACACAAGGTTCAAGAAAAAATCTATGTTGGAATCACTAAGTCTTAAACAGGGGATATGCTCTGGGATACGTGGCACATGACTTCGTGTGGAAACTGCAAATTGGGTAGTGAAAACACACATCATACCCCAAATCAAACTTGAATCCTCTATTTGATCATACTTATTGGAACTCATCCTTTCAAATTGTCACCTATTTACGGCAACATGGGTTGCTCTGTCACCTTATCACATCAAAAGGACATCAACACACAAGTTAGGGGAACCCATCCACCACACCTTGGCACTATCCACTTTGGGAGGAACTGACTCGCCCGCATGGTTTTGGATCATATCTCAAAAACCCATATCAGTAGGGGAATTATCTCCCTACCACGTGATTCCAAAAATGTATCAATCTTCAACAACATGGGGCTCTACCGATGCTCTATATCTTTCTAAAATATTATCAAACTATGGAGGTAAAAAGAGGGACTTGTACATGTGTCTTAATGTACAAAAAAAGAAAATAGATCATACCTCGAAACACCATCTTACAAATTCTGGATTATTCCACCAGGGATGGTGGTGGTAGAATCAATAAAATGTGCAAACCACTTCATACTACTCCCCCGACTCCCCTATAATATCCCCCACCCTGCGAACCTCCAAGATATAGTCATTTCATTTTCCTAGGTGGTGCATAAACTACCCATCTGAATGGTGCATGATAGGTTGGAAAATCACATATGATATGTCCATACTAATCAAAATCAATCAAATAATCATGCCTCGATGAATTGAATGGTCCCTGAGGACTCCATAAATGGAGGTGCCTTGTAAAATGAGACTTTCATCGAACACATATTGTTGGTGGGTCATATTGACCCTGTATCCAAGACAATTTCTAACATAGAATCTTGTGATACATGATTTAACACATCACATCATCATCCAGCACTAAAATATCCATCCATGACTTATTCTTATATGTTTCATCCACTTGAACCACTGGAGGTGGGTTTGTGAGCTAATCAATGGGAGAAAGTGCCTCCTGCTGAACATCCTAATGAAAGACTATCTAATGAATAAGATCTTTCAGGGAGGCCTCATCACTCATTGGTTCATACTCTCAATCTTGTTTTAGAAACCTTATTGGTTATTTTCATGGAAATATCCTTTTAGAGACAAGATGTACTATAGTAAATGAGTATATATAGTGAGCTGACTTACAAAGGACATGGAAACCACGAATCATTCTTCTATGATGATGGTAGTAATGTTTTCCCTACAAAATTTTCCGTCACTTATTGATTCAACAAGTAGGTTATCAAGTCTCTTTGAATTTATATGTTAGTTTCCGCACCAGCACTGGAGTCTCTGGCCTAAAATATGAACCCAAAACATTTTAACACATTCTCTAGTGCCAAAATCAAACCCCACATCTAGGAAAAACTGCAAACACTGTTACAAGGATGAAAACCACCGTTGATGCCTCTCTATCTGATTGATAGAGGACTACCTGGATAGATGAAGGCCAGTCTGAAACTACTCCATGCCTACCTCCATGGGCTAGGGACTGGAGACAAGCACCGAGAAGACATATCTAAAAAGAGATTCCATTACCTAATGTACATGTATGCATGCTCACACCTCCAATCCCATACAATTATAAAATGTAAAGAAATTGATAATAATACATGCATACATCTATAATACTATAAAAATACAACCACATAAAGTACCAAAATAATAAAAAGGGGTCAAATACAAGGCCACCCAAAATTGTAAAAGAAAGGCTGACTATTTGTAGTAGGGGACTATTGTCAAAGAAATACTAGTATCCACCATGGTCTGTCTAGCCTCAAAAATGATATAACTACTCATGGACCTCTATGGACTCTGTAAATAGGTTTTTCATCTATATAACACATGGCATCTGTAGGAATATCCCATTCAGGGGTGAGTATATTAATACAGAGTACTGAACCTTGAAACAACCAATCAAAAAGCATCAAGAGTAGTCAAATCATCAAACATGGGTCTCTCATCCAATATATGATAGATAATGTTAATCAAGTATATCCTAGATATACTCATAATATACATAACAACCCAAAAGGTCTTAACCACTATCATACGTAGTTCTGATTGAATAATCAAGGTAATGCTCGTATGAGATGAACCTCTCCCCCATCTATACTACCAATAATATCACTCATCAAAGAGGGAACAATCATTTGGAAGGAACCAATACCCAAGAGACACTATCACTAAGGACACTCATCCTAAAGGCCACACTCGTCGGGGAGGATCAGATTTCCAAGCTATACAACCAATAAATACACTCATCCTAGATGTCACGCTCGTCAAGTCTATCCCAGAAGAAGTACATAGGAAAATGAGTGGGTTCATCTGGGATACACACTCCCTCATACAAATACCACATCGAAAAGATTATATCTTAATATAGAGATAGGGGTGAAATCTAGGTCTCATTGGGGGGACACCCGACCCTATTGGAAAAACCATCATAGATAGGGTATCAATGCCTATGTAATTTTAGGTCACAAAAATTCCAAAAGCCCTACCCAGGGAAAAAACGAAGGACATGAGGACCACTCTGGGCCACTCAGAGGGATACATGTCCCAAATCACTCAGGGGAAAATGTTATGATGCTTGTGATAACATGTCCTTCCAACCCCTATAGAAGCGTGTTGAGTAAATTAACTCTAGAAGATAGTAAATAATCCATACTACATTGATCAATAGGATGCTGTAGAGGGGTCATCATCCATTGATGAGTAAAGGATAATGGATCAAATCCCCATAGGAATAGACCAATGGAACATGGTAAAATGATACATATTAATAACCCCTAAAATAATCATCTCAACAAAATCACCTTGCATCATATATCTGATTCCAAAATGAATGTCAACAGCTTGTTCTACATGGAAAAATGATCAGGTTGGACTACACATGTGCCCATATCTATGTCTGGAAAAATCATGACAAACATCTAGGTCTCATTGTCATTATAAAGGGATAAAACATAAATCCACCATTATTTCACCATAATGTTTATAAATGAACAAAATAATCGTGTCTTTGTGATCCTCATGGAAAACACTCATGATAGGTTCTTTTTTTGAATGAAATGGAAACTTGGTAACACTACCACAAAATGAGCTTTTATCAGTGCTAAAAATTCCTTTATCAATGTTAAAAAAGTGTTGTTAATCGAGACTTTATTAAATGTGGTCCCCATTTTCCGCTCTAATAAAGATCCCACTTTATCATCACTATTCGAATCGTTGATAATGTCACCATTTATCAGCGCTTCAATAAGCGCTGATAAAGGCATCACTATCTCAACATGGTATTTATATAACAGAACACCCAACTACCTGAAAAAAAATAAACAGTATGCCAAAATAACCAAACCATCAAAAATAACATGCACAAAGCATCAAAAACCTATTAAAAAATAACCCATCATAGTATATACAAAATAACCACATACACGACACAAATTATGAAAAAAAATAATCACACACAAAAGTTTGGAAAAAAATGCTATATAAATTTAATAGACATCATGAATAAAAAAATATTCACTCATGGTATATTCAAAAAAACACTTCTATATATATTTTGAACAATGTTTTATTAAATTTCATTTAAAAATATCTATGAAACAGTTAAAAAATAATGTTTTCTCATTTGACGTATGTGGTCCCCTCTAAAAAATGTCCTCCAATGGTAATAGTCGCCCAAAAAATAATCTTAACTCGATTCAATGGTTCCAACTACATAAGGAAAAATATTTTACATTTTTAATACTGTATATAAATAAATAAATCATTAATATGAAGAAACCATTAAAAAATGTCAATTTTTAATAAAAATGACCAATTTGTGTTTATAATGTTCACACTGTGTGTCATCCTGAGGTGGGGTTGATTCCGACATGCCAAAAATGACTGATGGATCATTTCACAAATGTTTCAAAACTATCAGAATGCATTTCCTTGGTTTTAAGTATTTAGTGGTTTTTTTCTAAAGTTACATTTCAATCTTAAAACAAGAAATTTCAGTCATACCATTCGCATCGTGCATCTATTTGATGTGAGACTACTTCATATACATAAAAAAAGACTTATGAATTGATTTCCATAATTTGGAAGGCAATCAGAGTGAATTTTATTGGTTTTCAGTGAGTGACATGTTTTGAGTTAAAATTTAAATTTTAAACTGATTGTACTCACTTTTTGTCATAACTGTCATATCATTTCTCGGATTGAGGTGGGGTTGATTCCTTCACATTACAAATAACTCCTAGATCATTTAACTAAAATATCAAAACAATATGAATGAATTTTCATCATTTTCATTATGTGAGTTGTGTTTTTTACTTGAAATATTGTCAGTTTTAAATATCAATATAGATTTGGAGTCATACTAGTTACATCATGAATCAGATTGAGTTGAGGTTGATTCCTACACGTCAGCAATGACAAATAAATTATTTTCCTAATGTATAAAAACAATAAAAATTCATTTCTTCAGTTTATAGTATGTATGATGTGTTTTTTTACTAAAAGGACATTTCAAACTGAAAAAATGCAATTTGAGTCATATTGGTTTCATCGTGCATCATTTTTATGTGAGACTACTTTATAGACGTCACAAAGGACTTATAAATCGCTTTCCTTAATTTGGAAGCCAATCGGAATGTGTTTTTTTTTTGAGTGACATCTTTTGAACAAAAATGTAAATTTTAAACTCGTAACGGACACTTTTAGTCATACTGATCACACAATGCCTCAAATTGAGGTGGGGTGGATTCCTAAATGTCACAACTGAGTCATTTTTTTTTTCTAAAGTATCAAAAAAATATGAATTCATTTTCTCAGTCTTTAGTATGTTAGATTTTTTTTTCATGAATTTATGTCAATTTTCAATAACAATACACATTGAGAGTCTTACTGGTGACACCGTTCATCGTATTGAGGTTCGGTTGATTCCTACAAATCACAAATGACTAATAGATCATTTTCCTAAAGTATCCAAACATTGGGAATGCATTTCCTTGGTTTTTAGTATGTTACTATTTCATTTTTACTAAAATGACATTTCAAACTGAAAACATGCAATTTGAATCATACCGGTCACATCATACATTGGTTTGATGTGATGCATCTTGATACACGTCACAAAGGAAATACTAATATCTCTCCATAATTTGGAAGGAAATCAGAGCATGTTTTCTTTATTTTCATTGAGGGAGACATTTTGAAATAAAATGTCAATTTTAAACTCCTAAAGGACACTTTTAGTCGTATTGATCTATTGGTATTCTGAATTGAGGTGAGGTTGATTACTAAACATAAAAATGACTCATGGATCATTTTACTAAATTATACAAACTATCTGAATCTAGTTTTTGAGTTTTCAGTATTTTAGTTGGGTTTTTTACTTGAATTAATTACAATTTAAAAAAAGACACATTTGGAGTTATACCATCACACTGTGTGTCGTACTAAGGTGTGTTAGATACCTAAATTCCACAAATGACTAATATATCTTTTTTATAAAATATCATAACAATTGGAATGTAGTTCCTTGGTTTCCGTTATGTTAATTATGATTTTTAAATAAAATATCATTTCAAATTGAAAACATGAAATTTGAGTCATATCATTCGCATCATGCATTGATTTGATGTGATATTGATTGATACATGTCACAAAGGACTTATGAATCTCTGTCTTTAATTTGGAAGACAGTCATAGTCTGTGTTCTTTTTTTTACTAATTGACTTTTTTTGAACTAAAATGTCAATTTTAAACTCATTATGGACACTTTTAGTCATACTGATCAAAAAGTGCATCAGATTGAGGTGGGGTTTGTTACTACACTTCACAAATAACTCATGTATTTTTTTATCTATAAATGAAATCCGAATGCATTTTCTCAGTTTTCAGTATGTCAGTTGGATTTTTTTACTTGAATTAATGTCAACTTTAAATAACAATACTCATTTGGATCATTACTGGTGACATTGTGCATCTTATTGAGGTGTGGTTGATTCTTACACATCACAAATGACAGATAGATCATTTTCTTAAATTATCAAAACTATCAGAATTCATTTCCCGTGTTTTCATTGTGTCGGTTGTGTATTTTTAAAAAAATGTCATTTCAAACTAAAAACATGCAATTTGGTCGCATTGTGTGTTGGGTAGAAGTGCGACTTCTTGATACATGTCACAAATGACTTAAAAATTGTTGTCCTTAATTTGGATGACAATCAGAATGAGTTTTCTTTATTTTTAGTGTGTGGAATGTTTTGAACTAAAATGTCAATTTTAAACTTGTAACGAAATCAATAAATTCACAATGAATAAGGGAACCATGTGATCAAGGAACAATATAACAGTAAAGATAACCAATATTAATAGGTACACTAATAAATCAAACATAATGTGCTTTTAATCAATATAATAATTCAATCTTCTATATAGAACCATCAATCAAGGAACAAAATGTCATGGGATATACCCAAGGTACTAGTGGGTGATTATCCAAACGACACTATAACTACATGGACCAACATCTGATATACGTTTCATCGAACAATAATATGATCCACCGAATTAAACCACACTTAAATCATCATAATGTAACATTCCCACTATCCTTGTATTAAACACATCTAGGGACACTATTAAAGTGTGAGTACCATCTAGGGTATCATGAATCAAGACCTACCAACTAGACACCCAAGATACCATAAAAAATAACCATGGAGGATAGAATGAAATAAAGATAAATACCAAAAAATTGTCTCTCACCTCACCTCCAATACCATCACATATAACATCCCCTTTTTCTGTCATATATCCATCATATAAATAATTAATAACACATATCTGGTGAAAAATGTATAGCGGAAATCATTGAGGATCACATGAGAAATAAACCGTTTAATTTTTAAAGTAAAAAATGGGTCTTCACATGAAAAATATCATGGTATATAGAGTCATAATCCTCTTATTTAATGTCTCATCATTTCAATTATTTTGAAAAGACTTGAAAAAATCCATTTTTATTTCCAAAACATTCTCCATGCACATGGAAAATTCCATTGATTACCCTAAAAAGGCATCAGACCTAAATTTACTAAAAAACATTTATATGAGACTATTAAAGTTTTAAAATATTATTTTCATGAGAATTAATCTAATTTAAAAATAGTACATGAAATTATTATGAAAACCACTTATGCCAAGACTATAATTTAAGAATGACTATTATAATTTCACCAAGAACCCATACATTATTGCACTTTAATTAAAGATAAATTTATAAATTATACACATTCCATGAATTATAAAATAAATAAAGACAAAAGAAAGACTTACTTTAAACTGAATGGTAACCAATACACAACATGTCACATTCCCTAGAAAACACTAAAAAAATCCTAAATCCATAAATCCTCAGAAAAAAATAATTTCAATTCCTAGGAAAAGGCTAATCCTATGGTAAATAGATATGAGAAGTGGGATAGGGGAGAAAAAGGAGAATGGATCTAAGAATTCTGAAAATAGAATAATAATTTTTTTCTTAAATAATTCAAAAAACAATCAAATAACGAAAACATAAGAAATCATAGAATATTATAATTCATATTTTCCAAAATAAATCATATCATAATTATATAGAAATTGTGATTGAAATACCTCTACATGGAAAATAAATCATAATATTACAAATATAAAAGAAAATACCAACCTTTTTAAACAATTTTTTAAAACATTAATTTGAAAATTATATTTAATTTTTTTGAAGGAAAATATATTACTATTGAATATATTATTATAAAAAATTCTTAATAAAATGTTTTTAAATAGACACAATTTTTTTAAAAAAGATAAGTAAAAATACTTTAAAAATGATTATTTTAATATAATCCTTAATAATTCCAACTTGAAAAAGACATAATGTATTCTTGGAGAAAGGAATCTGTAATGTGGTATATAAGAGACCCTTAATTTATGGTGTTGTAGGTGTTTGAGAAAATCAGTTCGTTTGAGGAATGATCTATGTCATATCATGGTATGAGTAGTGTCATGACAAAATCCCTGTTAAAAATCCTTTTTGGGTGTTACCTCTCCATGAAAGTTATTAATTTGAGTAATGATTAGTTGTGGTTCATGTAAATACTCTAAATTTTTTAGTCACTAACAAGACCATGTGAGGATGTAAAAATTCAAACTAAGAGAGTCATTTCTGGGTATGTGGATGGGTCATTGAGTTATTCGACATGGTTCAGTGGTCTGAGTATGCATGGGAGTTTTTGGTGATGAATGTGAGTGTTCATATTCAGATTACAATGAGATATGATCATGCTTAGGTTTTGGTAGTGAGGGAAGTTCTTAGTTCACATTTGGAGTTTTTTGTAGTTGAACCTAACCCGTAGGTAGAGGTGGTTGGTTATTTGTGTGTTAATAAGTGGCTGAGCTGCACTGGTTGCTGATGGATACATAGGAAAGAATATCAGTTATTGGAGATCAAGAATAAATCAATGATGTCAACCTATATAGTGGGTCTAGGGTTGTTAGGGGAACATGGTGATGGGATCTAGTATGGTTTTTCACTTTGTTCATGGGTTGAATCATGTGACAAATCACATTGATGTTTTATTTAGACACATACACTTGGGAAATTAAGTTTTTATTATTATTTAGACATCATTTGAGAAATATATACTATGAATCATTGATTTGATTGAAAATATATTTACAAGGAATATGGTGCATAAAAATTGAGTTTTTTGAATCATGGGATTATTCAGTAAGAATATTTGAACTGGGAGTTTGATGCATAGGCTCCATGGCCCAAGGCAGTCGAGTAAGACCTCTAGAGACACTTCTCAGGGATGATAAGTCCTTATATGGGATGATTTTAATGGAATCAAACATTATAGATGTGTTATTCCTTATTTTAAACCTTTATATTATGTAATTTTAGTTATTATTGTTTAGGGTTAAATCATTCACATAGTTATGTATGATGATACCCCCTTTGGTTATCTCCAACACATGGTGATCTGGAATGGGATTCAGGCCTTGTACAGATCCATCTCGGGTGACAAGACATGTAAAACCATTTTAGGTTATTATAGATATTTGCTTCAATGCTTATGGGAATGAACATTTTCAACACCATCTGAATATCGTTATCTTCTGAAACCAGATGCTCAAGCTTAATCTACTACATATTGTGATTCTCTTTATTAAAGATTTTTAATTTTAATTGTTATCCTCAACATTTCAAGGCTCACACCAAAAAAACATGTTATGTAGAATATCTCATAATTATCCTTTTACTAGAACATGAAAAACGAATTTCTCCATCATAGTGTGTTCACATGGACTCCAAGTATACTTAATCATTGATACTAAGATGTCTTATATGGAATGGAAATCACAATGTAGGTATAACCACTAAGGTCTTCATAAGCCACTTCATGAAATATATAAACTCCCCATGACATGAATAACTCTTAAACATTCCCCGCATAGTGTGGAAATTATTAAAATTACATGAACAACTCTTATATATAAATTTAATTATATATATTCCCAATAAAAAGTTCACAAATATTGATATTCCATCTCCCATAGTGAGATCAACTAGTCACCTTCAAAACATATTGGATCTTTAATATCATTGGTACGTCTACATGGTGTGAATTATTCCTTGGGAAACTAACCATATAATGAATTAGATTTATCAGAGTTAATTAGGTTGTTATGATGTTACTTATATCATATATATATAATTTCAATAATAGCTTCCCAAAACTATCCAAAACTCTACCAGCCTTCTATATGAAATCATATTCTCTTTTGGAAGAATCTTATAAATTTGTGAATGTGACCTTCTTGTATCACTATGAGGTTCTCCATACTTTTATATTTCATTTAAAACGTGGCCTTCATAATTTTATAGATAAAAGGATTATTCTGAATTTTCCATTATTCTAGGAACTCTACTCATGGTGTAAAAATTATACTCATTCCATCATATTTTAGGTAACATATGAAATTTATCAAATGGAATCCATCTAACTCAACTAAATTATCAAAATTCAATAATAATTCTTTTGAACATCTTTGTCCCCTATTATAGAATAACTTCAAAAAAATATCAACTAAATGTTTATAATAATGTTCGTAACAACCATATACCATTCCAGACATATACTTTTTGAAAAATATCCAATAACTAATCATTTGTTGATAATAATTCCAACACCAATAATCAACATATGTTGAAAACAAATTTATCACAATCCATGATTATAAAACACAAGTTTAGTACATTTTAGTTAAGAAATAAATCACCAACATGTTACCAATAAATCCAATAATAACATATATACAATAAATTAAATATTAATACATTTAAAATAAATTCAATACCAACACCAATTGTAAATTAAATTCTTAAAATATTCCCCTATTAATTATTTGGAACCACTATCATGAATCAAAAACATAATCACATCATGCTTCCTACTCCACATTCAAGAGACCAATAGATTCATGGATTCATCATGATTCCTACAATACATTTCAAAAAAATACAAATAAAACACTCGTCATCAAGGATGAATATAGATATATTGATAAATCCTCTACCTCATGAATGATGTGGAAGAGGAGATGTGTGGTGGAGGAGAGCCACTAGTGTAGGAGAGGTGTGCAATAAGGCTCAGTTCGCGGAGACAGAGGATTCGGCAGCCAAGGAGGATGAGGAGGCATGAGAGGAGGGAGGAGAGGAGGAATGAGAGGAGGGGGGAGAGGAGGCAATAGCGGTAGCGGCAGTAGTGGTAGTTGCGGCGGAAGATGCAGGGGTAACGACGACAGTGGAAGCAATGGGGGCAGCGATCAGCTTCTGTGAGAGCTTGAGGGGTGAGAGTAAGGAGGACAATGTTAGGGTTTATTTATAAAACCGGGCGACACTTTTATCAGTTCTAGAAAGAAAGCACTTATAAAAGTATGTTTTATCAGCGCTTAGATAGAAAAAAAGAATTGATAAAACATTCCTTTATCATCAATTTTTTAGCAATGATTAAGGACCATCTTTATCAGCACTACAATCAAAAGTGCTGATAAAATATTTCTTTATCATCACTTTTTTAGGAATGATAAAGTACATTCATTATCAGCCCAAATAAATCACTGATAAGTGTTTGTTTTATAATCACAGATAAAATATACCAATAATTATAAAATTATAATCAATATATTTATTACATTTATAATTTTAGAAATATATATAATTAATATATTTATCATTTCCAAAATATTTTGTAATTTTATAAATATTTAATCATATTTATATTTAATTAGTTATATGTAATTATAATTATATATAATATATTTAAAAATAATGTATTTATATAACAATGTATTTATTTTTTTTAAATATAATAAATATATTAAGAGTTTATTTAAATATATTTATTAATATTTTATGTATTTTTTGGAAGATAAAGCTTTGTATATATAGAAGATGAATTAATACCAGAAGTATATATAGTACTATGGTATATATGTCCAATATTACGGTAAATAATGAATATATATTCATGAGAATATAAATGTACACATCAATTGACACATTACTCTGGATACATAAAATTATATATATATATATATATATAATAAGTATTTATATATAAATATATTGAAACATATTTATATATAATATTATAAACATATAGTTTAATAAATATATAATAAAGATATATCTAAAACTAATAAACATAATAAAGATAAATAAAACATAAACATAATAAATAGGAATTTGTTATTTAATGTATACATATAAACATCATTTTTGAATATAATTAAAAATATTTTTATATAAGTTAATAACATTATCTATTAAAAAATTTTATCAGAACAATTATTATAGATAATAAAGTAACTTTTCATCAGCTCTTTTTTGTTAGCGCTAACACAAGGGGGACTTTATCAGTCCTATATTAACACTAATAAAGTGTAGATTTATTATAATTTTTTTAGAACTGATGAAAGTCCCCCTTTTACCGGCGCTTTTCTCTTTCACTGATAAAATTCCACCTTTTATCATCTGTTTTTTATTAGTGATAATAAAACTGGAGCACTTCACTTTCCCGTATTTATGATAGGATAAGAAAAATGAATTTTCTATAAAAAAATGTAAATATTTCACTTATTCGTCCATAGACATGAGTCTCAAAAAGGTACCCAATATTGGTTTTCAATTTTCACCCTTAATTACAGGGTCATGATGTGGAAGACGGTTTGTCAATAAGACCCCGTATGAAGAAGATACATCATATAATAGATATCGTAAATAATAATAATAATAATAATAATAATAAAAATAATAATAATAATAATAATAATAATAATAATATCATGATTGGAAGATTCACCGGCTTCATCCAGAAGCCCATATTAGGTGCTTGACAGTGGTCTTGAAACTTCTGTTTCAATGGAAGGTTCATGATGTTGCAGACGATTCGTTATTCCCACACCATATGAAAAAGTTTCGATCGAAACTAAATTATATAAAAATAATAATAATGTTATCATTTTATATTATTATTATAAAATTGTATTTAATTGATTATAAGTGGATGATATCTCATGATAGAGGCTTTCCATGCTTGTGTTCCACCTCACTACCTCTCTCCTATTCATTTATATCCAATTTAATATATTTTTTCTTGTCCCATGGAAAACACTTTTCTTCCTCTTACCAAACACAGTGCTGGTGAACCCTAATCTACAGTAGATCCTTCACACAACACCACAAATCATGTGTCACCCCTGACATGCGGCATCCTGATAATCACACCCACTACATTGACCATGATGAAACACCTTTCCAGAGATCTAAATCCATCCATTGCTCATAAGATCAAAGATCCCCACCATGTTACTATTTTTTTACGTGCCACCACTTGTGAAGCACCTCAATCTGATCATTTTATCATGTTCAACCAAAATGGTGTAATTCCTAGCCACTGTTTAACTCCCCCTTTCACCATGATGTCATCCCAGCTTCACATCATTAGCCACATCAATCATTTACCATTTTGTATTGCCTACGGATATCATAATATATATATATATATATATATATATGAGATGATAGTGAGAAGATAAAACAGGGGATATGATTTGATTACATATGATTTCACTGATCATAGTCACGTTTATGATTCAATACTAATGTCGAGGTTAGAGGGATTAATTCTAGGATTTCAAGGGATAAAACAAATCCATAAACCATTAATCGACATTCCACACATGAATAAATTTGTTATAATTGTTTCATGTTTGACATGGAATAAGAAAAAAATGATTTAAACAAATCCAAACAAAAGTCCTTCCTAAATTTGAATCAATAAGTGATGAATAATGATTAAACATAATTTTCATTTATAAGATCTAGATGTTGTGTTGTCATTGGAATTCCATATGGTACTCCAATTTCGGATCCATGATCCTAATGCCGACCAACATTCCTCTACACTATCCTCTCAATTCTCAGGCTTATGAAGCTATCCTTATTAATTGGGTAAAATGTTATATTTATAGAGGAAAAACAAGGTCATTATGTCATCATAAAAAAGTAATTAACTCAATTTATTTATTTCATTATTAGCACCCACAATGTCTTTTAATAAAATTCCAAACACCGAAAAATATTATGTCAACCCAAAAGTAAACCCCAAATTTTGAACTCAGCAGAAGAATTAGATTTTTGATCTGATAATTTGTTTGGGAGTTACTCCACTTTTTCAGGAAAAACTATGTATTTACGATATTAATATATTTAATATTTTTAAAATTTAAATTTCATGATCACCGGGCCTCATAATCTCATTCTGTATCAATTCCATGATCTAAAAATATTCCTAGAAATATTTATCTTATAAAAAAAATAAATACATTAAAACTGATCTTGAGATAAGGGACTAATATATGGATGAAATGAAGAAATAAAAAGACATACTCTACCAAACCAAAGTACCAAAACCATTCCTTAGGTAGGAGTGTGAGCATAAAATGTCAGACATGCATTTACGGAGTTAGTAAATGGTTAGGTTATTAATGTTTTAAGTGGTATAATAAAATATTTAAGTCTTTTTTTATTCAAGGGAATGAACAAAAGTGTAAATGTACTTTACGGAAGTATGGAATGTGGTAAGCCAAAGGTATGGGAGAAAAACATAAATTGATTGAAATTTTTCAATACCAATGAGTTATTAGAGGAATACATTACATTACAATTTAATTATTATTTCAATTGATAGAAGAAAATAATATAAATATCCCATATCAACTGAGTCGAGTAATTCCACACTGAGAGAACCAAATCCAGATACCAAATAATTCATGATAATCTTTGTAGAACCTATAAACCCACATTAATCACCAAACCATCGACCATAACCGACAAAATTCAAGAACAATAACTATTTCCACTATTATTAGAAGAATTAAAAGATTTAACAAAGATGGGAGAATGAGAAAGGAACCATAAATCAAGAACGAATAGATAAATGAACTGAAAATTTTTAGATCTTCCTCCAACACCAAGATAAAACAAAAGAGATACCAAGACAATATAGAATTCATGATAAATAATTAATTATTAAACTGAAGCGAGGGTTAGTCCAAATATATATTAAAAATTCAAGTGAATGAAATCACGACATAATGAAAAGCATCACGTCATAATGAGTCCAACTCAAAATGTTTCCATGAGGATCATGCCATGATCAACTGGAGAAGTCCACATCTTTAAAACTTATTCAAGACCCTTAGATATGATACAGTTGAGGAAGGTCACAACATAATGAATATAACCACACTGCAACAACTATATTCTCAAAATTCATTCCACAGGCCACAAACCTCCTCTGTAACCCACCTAATCCCCAGAAACTCACCATGATACAACAAAACCCACATGTTGTAATTAATTATAGAATGACAAAAAAGGAACATAACCTATAAAACTTCATTGTGTAGCTACCCTAATCATGATGCAATTAATCCCAATGTGAGATTAAACCAAACCTTATGAAAAATTAAACCCAAACCAAATCAAACCATCACAACAAAAAAGGACCCTGCACATCGTGATGGATACCAAGTAATTATAAACCACATGATTTCACATATGGTTACCCATGGGGATACAATTATGTAAGAATGGACAATGGGATCCCAAAATCCTTCATGCTATAGTAGGATTACTTCACGTCATGACCACCCTACATGAAATTATTTATAAATTTTATGACACTCATACACACAAAAACCCATGCAATAATGGAGTGATAAAAAAACCCAATTAAATAACTAAACTCGTAACTTTAACATCCCTAAACCCACACGATAAGAAATCCTTCATGTCCCAATCCAAACCTCCTAGAATGGTGCCTCAAAAAATTATAAACTCCTCTTCCTATCTCTATGACCATCATCAACACCCACATATGCCTACAACGCCCAGAAAACTAAGGGTTCATGTAATCCATGTCCCATACAAAGAGAATTTGATATGTAGAAGGAAAAAAATAGTTGTGACCATATCATTACATGAACATTTCATAATGTTTGAGTAAATGTTGTGGATACTCAAGGAGCATTTCCAAAGGCTATAAAACAATATTGATATCGTTGTTCAGTGTTTTCACAACCAAAATGGTGATTAACATTTTCAATGATCTCTTCTTCATCCTTTTCCACGAGAGATACTATCATGTCTTCATGTGAAGGAGGGTCTTTCCGAAACATTGGGTTATTCATTCAACTAGTGAATACACCTTAGAGGAAAGGGTTCTTCTGTAATTCCTTAGTGATTTTCATCAATCACTTGATTGAAGACAAGAGTAATATTCATATAATGTAAAATTTATATGTTCTTTATTTACATAATAAATGGTTTTAGTTATAATATCATGGTGATCAATGAAATTGTGATTTATAATGAATTTTGATGCAATGATTTAGTGTTATTAGAACGTTAAAACCCCTTTAGTGGTATCCATGTTTTAATATGTTTTTAGATTCATGGAAAAAGATATAATTAAATAATGCATATAATATTTCAATAGTTTAATACAATATAGTTTTTCTTAAGAATAATTGTATTTTATAATAACTATCATAAAAAGAAATATATGGTTTATTTTTTTAATTGAAGTTATGATATAAGATATCATAAGAAATGATTTGGGTTACATAATATGGCTTGTTTTATGATATATGGATATCATAAACAATTATATGGTCATTCCATATGATATTGGATATTAGAGGCAGAAACATGGAGTAAATAATACATTTTTTGATATATCGTAGTATATGAAATGATTTATCATTAGGTGTGATAGTTCTAGTTTATACCACAGAATGGATACTAGAATTAGTTAGGTGATATCCTGAATATCCTAAGCTATGATAGGAAAACAACACGATAAGGTATAAGTATATCATCAAATATGTTATATAATGCAAGATTATCAATCATTGACTAGGATGAACCAATCAGAAGTCATGACATCAATTAAGAACTGAGTTGCAACATACGATATTTTATATCATAATATATTCTTCATGAAACAAATATTTTTCAAAAATTAAAATATGAATTAGATTATATAATTTATAATTTAAATCGATTCGAGGGAAGGGGATACATTACAAAGAAAACATGCAACACACAAATATAGTGATGTACATGAAAGGACTCGAACTCGAGCCCTAACTATGACCCGCATGGGCAGCTACCACTGAGCTTCACCATAAGGAATTAAATATAAAATTTATAAAAAAAATAATATATTATTGAGAAACATATTATCGTATATTTATTTAATTTATAATTTTTTTATAAATTAGTAAATTTTAAAATATTTTTAATTAATAATTAATTGTTTTTAAACATTTAATAGATATCCTATTGTAAAATTCAATAATCTAAAATTATAAAATATGATCACCTGTGAGTAAGTTAATTTTTTTGATATATTTCCCCACATGCAACATCAATCATAAATGAAACCATGATAAAATTAGATGAAATATAAATTTTTATATATGACTGTTAAAAACTAGTCATTGAATTATAAATAACTAATATGAATAACAATTTTATGAAATATATGTATAAATTAAATAAAAACAAATTTTAATATGAATGAAAATAAATTTGTTTACCTAAAATGATTAACAAGATAATTAATTATTTAAAAATGTATATTTTGTAAAAAATATCCTTTATGTAATGCAAAATTATATTTCAAGAAACATATGATTAATGAGAAATTATGTTTGAAATTAAATTGTTTTTATAATATATTTATTTTTTAAATCATTAAAAATAATAATAACATCATTTTATATTTTAAATTTTCATTTTTTTTGATAAAAATGATTTTTCATTGTATGTTTAGGATCTTTTCAAAAAATTGATATTTTTAATTATGAAATTTGATATAAAAAACATTAACAACATTTTTTAATTACTCATATCAAAATTGACTTTGTATTAATTTTTCACCATTTTATAAAAAGGTTGATTTTTAGTCAAAAAAGAGGGGTTTGCAAAAAAAATTTTCACCTTCCATGATTTTATCACCTTGTAAGCATATACTAAAGAAATTTTAAAAACTTTAAATTTATAAAATATGAATTTAAGACTGAAATTAATAATTTGATAATATTATTTGAAAAAAAAATACTATGAATCACATTTTTATAGCTAATTAAAATACATCATTAATTTATAAACTATTTTTGAACTTCCATTAACTAGAGTTTTTTCAAGGCGAGGTTCACTTAATCATGAATTATAAGCCTATTAAATTTTTTAAAAATCATTATAAATAAATTTATTTCATTAAAATAAATAACCAGGACAATTTTATCATATATATAAATTTAATGCTCAAAATGTTATTTTTCAAAAAACATTATTTATAGTATTAAGTATATTTATTTCAAAATTATTCTTTCAGAATTTTAAAATTTGTATTTGATAAAATAATTTTCTAATTTCAAATTATAATTTTCAAATTATCTAAAAATTTCAATCGTATTCTTTTTCATTAAAATTAATTACTTTGGTAAGAAATTGGTGATTAACATAAATGTAAAAGGCGTAAATTGCGTTTAACCTAGTATAGAAGACCTAAAACATGTAAAAACGTTCATATAAATAAATTTTTGATATTTTTATAGACCAATACATGTGTATAAAAAAATATTTTCCACTTTTGAGCCATTGATCCTTGAATAGTGTCATGGCATTATTGGAAAATGTAAAGGTGTCCCAAAAACTACACTTTCCCTCACTTATAAAATAGTAACACCTTAACCACATTAATATATTCCATATCATTGAATTAGTCCTTGAAACTATGACATTTTAATAAATATATAACACTATATTAAAAATATAATCCTTTCTCCCCTCATATTTATTCTAATCCCTTCAAATTCAATGATACTTCCAAAGAAAATTCAAGTCCAGGACATGTGTATTATCAGCTACTGGGTTTTTCCTATTAATTGTATTCCTTAAAATTTATTCTAACCAATAAAATGTAATGATATTTGTATCTTTTATAATATTTAATTTTATTATATTATTTTTATTATCATTTTTTATTCATATACACCATCCATTAAGTAAAAACTTTTCATTCATGCATTGTGATGATTACGACCTCTAGGGTGTAACACGTTTTTTCATTCATAATCATACAAGTTTTCTTATAATGGTGTTATTAATTGATAAATATTATTTTTATGATATCATTATGGTTATTTAATTACAAAATAATGAAACTATTAATGCTAGGATAAAAAAAATTCATCGGTTATTTAATTGTTTAAAATAAGTGTGTAAAGAGGATAATATTTTATTCAAATTATGTATTATTCACATATCCATTAATTCATATTATACATACTTATAATTATGATATATAAAAATAATAACCACAAAATAATCTAATTATTCTTCTAGTATAATTATATTACAACTAAGCCACCTAATAATCATTTATTAAATCAAGGTATGTTCTAGTTTGGGATAGTTTAGCCACCAAATCAAACAATACTATGAATTTATGTCATGGATACCTATGATAAATTATTTAATATTATTATATTATATAAATATATAAATAATATTACTATTTTTGTTATTTTAATGTTATATCAACATTTAACACATTGATTAAGAAAACACCTTTCGTTCGTTAAGATTCACTAAAACATGATCACCATCAATTTCTTCATCATGGTTCATAACCAAAAAAAATTGAATGAAATTATAACAACATAAAATATAGTGGAATATCTATTATAGTATATTATACAATTTATTAATCATTAAATTTTAAATAATAATAAACACATACACTACTATTATGAATCTAGTACAAACTATCAAAACAATAAACACCTGGTGTTGAAAATCGAAAGAATTCATGTAGAGAATGAAATTTTTTGAATAATTTGAATTAAAATAGATATGAGTAAAGTTATAAGTCAAATTATTATTATATTAATGTTTGTTATATAGGATGTTAAAGTGAATTAATTGAAGTTAGTTCGAGATGTAAGGGTTTTAATCTCAATTTCATTTCATTGAGATTTATTTTTATCATACACCATTTTTTATTTTATAATATGATCATACCACCCATTGAAATATTTATATCATGATTATATTATATTTCATAATATTAAATTTTCAATTTCATCTAAAAATTCTCACGGTATATTGGATCCAATTTTATAAAGGTTGTAAGGGTTTTCCACTAAATTTCCCATCATTGACAAAAGTATTATATTTATGAACCTGATTTTTTTGTTGATTATATATTTTATATTTGAGATATAATATAATAAACTATATTTTTATAATTTAATTATAAATTAATTTAAAATCCCACTCATTCATAGGGTTTTTATTAATGTGTTACTCAATCATTGAGGGTTTTCTTGGTCTCATATTGATTATTTGAGTCATAATACATTGTTTCCATCATGGTTCATTTATATGGTTTATTCACTACCCATAATTTTAATTTATCATATATCATGTATTAAATTTGATTTAATATCAAAATCATTTTCCCTTATTCAAGTGTCTATTGATTTAGTTGTTTCCCCAATAGTAAGGAATTTAGGAAACTCAATTTTTATTCATTGATTTATGATCATTATTTGAACTTATTTCATATTATATGGGTACATTATCCAATTTTACAGTATTATGTGTTATCATCTAATTGATTTTTATGAATATGCATTCCTACCACATAATTCCTTTGACAAATATTTCATTCTTCTTGGGGTATCTTCTTTTGAAACCAACAAATTTCTATTTCCAGATTGATTATTATAATGTTATCCCTTTATTGACTTATACATATACTCACTGTTATATAAAATGTGAACATTGGACTTTACATAACTCAGATTTGATGATTTTCACCTGTATATTATGTTATTCTATTCTCATGGAGAAAAGTATTGTCATTAATTATGTTGTTATTCCTATATGGATGATTATTTTCCAGTTGACTATGTATTGTTTAACAACACACCTTATTTGCTATATATGTGTTTTTAATTTTATCTTATAGTGAATCTATTAGACTTAAAACATGTAATGTGTGGTCTCTTTCATTATATAACCTCTCGATGCATTGATACGTCTCATGATACAAAACATGTTAGGTTTTTTTGTATGCCTCTTCTAATAACAAGATATTGTATTGGAACAAATCCTAGAAAGTTTTTTTTATTAATTATGATCTCAATGACATGTAATGTTTCATGGAACAAGTAATTTGTGGAATTTTTTTGATGACATGAATTATGGATTCTGTCAATTTGTTATCGGTACTATTGATATTCATGTTTCCATTTATTTTCATGGATATATCATGATTTAATTTTCAATTTGATGCTGGATTCAATTTTTTTATCTATTTTGAGCCATAATATTTATGTTGTGTTCATGAAAATATTGTTTCATTTATATTTTTCTCAAACTTGGAATTTGATACCACCCTTTCTAATATTTCTATTTACCCAGGTTATAGTGATAATTATAACACGTGACATTTTTAAAAGGATAAAATATGAGAAATAATTTGTGGGAGACATTAATCGATTTTCAGGGATTATATAGTTTCATAAATAATGAGATAATTTTCCATTTTATACAAAGAATGTCAGATTTATCAGTTTATATTTTTTCTTAATTATCTAAAGCTCTAAACCTAGAATGTTTCTTCATACGTATGTGAATAAAAAATCATTATCAGTTATTTTTTAATTATGGATAGTTATATCTAGGGTTTTATTGCTGGTATCAAATAACATATTTAGTGTATGTGTTCATGGAACCATATTTGGGTGTGTAGGTATGTGTTGTGATAGTTTGCATCAAAGGAAGGGTTTAGAAAACATTGGAGATTTAAATTTCTTTATAGGATAATTTAAGGGTGGATTATATAAGGTTGATCAATATTTTTATGGTATAGGTAACCATTTGTAATATTATATGATTTAATGTTAAGTTAATAATGCACATTTTATTTGATTATTGGGACAAGAAAATTTTTATGAAAAGCATAGTAATAATTCAATGTATTGTATAACATCCTATTGTTTTGGTAAAGTAGATATCATGTGGATATTACTAGAAATACATCCCTCATTGTATAACATATGATGGATGTGGTTGTGGCATTGATGCACCTAGGGGTATAATAAACCTAAACAGTTTTGGTTGATTTCTTTAATCACATTCAAATTAGAAAACATTATGAAGGATTTATGAATAATATTAACTAATTAGGATAGAGAACCTAAATGACCTTTGATAACTAATGATTGATCAAAGGAGTCATAAGTTGATCTGAAAGTACCACATGATAAAAAAAGGTATCCTAAGGGAATACAATTTCATATTGATGTTTTGGATATTATTATAACAATTTTTTGTTTTAATATTTTGTTGATATAGGATCACAAAAATGAATATGGTCAAGGTATGTACATAGAAAACTATATGACTTATAAACAAATAAGGGAGAATATTAAATAGTTATGAATTTTAGTATATTCCTATTTTGATGGAAATGCTGAGTTTCCTAGTATTAGCTATGTTGGTGAGATTGATATAATCTTGAAACACTTATCTATTTTCATTAGTGTGAGAAATTTATCAATGATATTAATGTATATTCTAAAATTTATTAGGATTTCATAAAACATCTATGGATTATTCTTAAATAGATTCACATTAAAATTATGGTGACTTATATTAAATGGTAACAAAAACCTTGAACAATTATTTTATTTCAAAGTTCTATTTTTGGGAAAAACTATTGGATATCACATGATTTATGTGTGGATAACTCATAAGTTTTATATACACATTATAATAAGATAATAAAGGGTTGATCAATTTTGATTAAGTAAATTAGATAGTATTGGTAACCTTGGGATTCATATTTGACTCCTTATATTTTTGGAGTAGTTCACCTCATTTATTGGATTATTATATATAATTACTACTGTATGAACTAATGGTTAATATCATTTGCGAGTTAAAAATAGACATGATTTTTGAGGAATTTATAATCTCTCTATGTATTAATAGTTTATATATTCAAATAGGTTTTTGGAAAGTCATGATTTTAAGATTATAGAGTACATACATACTTGGGTATGTCATTGTAGGAATGATTAATGTTTTTTGATGAAGGATAAGTTGTATTTGTGAGAGCACATATTTCAATGTTTTTCAGGTTTAAAATATTTTAAGAATGTTTATGGTAATATAGAATATTTATTTTGAGTACTGGGTTAATAAGTATAAGGGAACCAAACTCAAATAAACCTAGGTTGAACTAAGAATGATATATGAAAAACTGAGTGTGATGTAGGTTGAGCTGAGTCTAATAGAAGTTGAGCTATAAGAATTATAGGTTAACATGATATTTTTATAATGTGGGACATCTTTAGGTTATTTTTTATTATTGGTTTTTAATGATAATCACTAATGTTAACTTTTTTTAGTAATATTTGAAGCTCTAAGTAACCATGTTAATAATGAATGTCATGAAAAATGTAGAAATTGTCATAATGAAAAATATGATTTGCTAATGGATGGGGTGAGAAATCTTATAATTATTATAAATAGATATCATGAATTTTTATTAACAATGTAATCATATTCAAATTTCCATAAAACAGAAAGGAAGAGAAATATATAATATCATGCAATATCAAGTGATTAATTAGTTCCAAATAGCAAGTGAAATTAAAAGAGAGAATCCACAAAAAATTATTGATTCAATTATAAGAGAGTTAATCATTATGCAACTCAATGTCCCAATCCAAGGGACAAAGAGGGAGGTAGTCACCAATAACCACTTGAACAATGGAAAATCCTATGCAACTGATATGAATTAATTGGAATGTTATTTTTTACTCTATATTTTTACGTGACCTATTTCATGTATGTTTTCGCCAACTATTGAATATTGAGTTATAAATAAAAATCCTTAGTGGTGTGAATATTATGTAAATCATTTTTAGGATTTGGGGGAAATTATTCCTTATGGATCTAGGTCAAAAAATCCTAGAAAAATACTCTGTGAAATTGGTAATGGGTTAACTCCATTTATATAATGCTTATAATAATTTTTTACATAGATAAATCTCATTCCACACACTAAATAAACCCAGGATCATCTTGTGTTATATAGTTAATTATGAGTTCCCAATATGAATTAGTCTGATATAATGAGTAAAATTGTGAGGATACAATTTATTTAAGATGTGGGGAATATAATTCCCAAAAATTCTAATATATTATTTTATATAAAAATATTAATTGGTTTGATAACAGTCTCCATATAAAACACCAAACTTAAATTAAATTGTGATATATTTTGATTGAATTTAAATATTTATGTATAACTTTTATAATATAACTTTTAAATTAGAGGGAATAAATATGAGTAACATCTTTATAAAATATATTTATAGTGAATATAAATACAAATTTTATTATGAAATAAAATAAATTGGTTTACATAAAATGACTAAAAAATAATTTATTGTTTAGAAAAGTATTTTTCTGAATAAATCCTTTTATGTGATACTCATTTATAGTTGAAGAAACAAATGAATAATGATAAATTATATTTGATATTAATAATTAGTTAACAAAAATTTATTTACTAAATGATATGAAAAAAGAATAATATTATTTAATAATTTAAAATATCATTTTTGATTAAAAAAATAGTTTTTCATTATATTTTAGGATGTTATTCGAAAATAGAATTTATAAATTTTGGAATTTAAAATGAATAAAAATTAACTTAATTTCTAAATTCCAAATATAAAAATCTACTTAGAATGAATTATTGATAATTTTCTAAAAATTTTGGGTTTTAGTTGAATATTAAGACACATATGAAAATTATAATTTCCAGCATTTTATTACTATTTAAGAATAAACTAAAAGATTAAAAATCATTTTTAGTAATAAAATATGTATTTTTGGAATAACATTATTCATTTTAAAATATTTTTTAACTTATAAAACCTATGGAAATCATTTTTATATATAATTAAAACATTACTTTAGTAAATAAAAATTGTTTTTCTCTTTTCTTTAAATCACGTGTTTTTATGGTTTGGATAAGTTTTGGATTGCCCTTTATGAAAAAATAAATTTTATTAAATTCATTATAAAATAATTTATTTCATTAACCTCAATAACCATGATAATTTTATATTATATAAAAAAACATAAAGCATAAAAACCTTATTTTTCTAAATACCACTTTTACGTGATTAAGTGTGTCTATTTTAATATTCACTATTCACACTTTTAAAATTTTGATTTGATAATATTTTTTTAAAAAAATAAATTAGAAGTATCAAGTTAGGTAAAATTTTCATTCTTAAAATTTGTCATTAAAATTAATTATTATGGTAAGAAATTAATTACCAAGATAATATTAAAAGGGTAAATTGAGTTTAACTTATTATAAAATACCTAAATCATTTATAAAACATTCATATAAATAAAGGGTTGAGATTTTTCATGACGAAGAATAGTTTACCCTACACTTTTTTTCTACTTTTGAGCCATTGAACCTTGAATAGGTTCATGGAATTATAATATAATGTAAAGTGTTCCCAAAACTACCATTTCCTTCACTTATTTAAGGGTAACATCTTCACCACTTCCAAAAACACCATACCTTTGAATTCATCCTAAAATATATGTAATGTTACTCTCCCTATAACCCTCCTCAATGTACTTAATCCCCTAGTCACTCATAATTATCCTAAGACCTTCAAATTCAAGGAGACATACAAGGAAATTTCAATTTCCCAATGTGATTATAATTAACTACATAAGATTTTAATCTTAATATCATTATTGAAAATTTATTCTAACCACATCAATATAGTTATATTAGTGTAATTTATATTATTTAATTTTATTATATTAAGGGTATAATCATTATTTATTTATATACCCATCCATTGAAAAAAATGTTGTTCAAGATTTATGTGGACTACCGAATCAACAAAGTTACACATTTTATTTTCCATAAACACCATAAAAGGTTGTATCTGAGTATATGTTCAGTCAAAATGTTAAATTTATATAATTTATATCTTTAGTCTCTAAAATCAGAACAGGACTTATAAAAAACATTGTTTTAATAACATTATGTTTTCCAATTATTTAGAATATTTTAGTCGAAACTATTTGTTCAAACAGGTGAAAAATCATTCTAAACCGGTTATTATAAACTATTACACTAATTTACAGTCCATTGAACTGACTAAATTATGATCCATTATATGGATTAAATTTTCTTCCATCAGATCGACAAAGAAGTCCATAAAAATGAAAAAATTACAGTCTATCATTGTGACTAAGTTTAGTCTATTGGTATGAATGATTTTAGGTTGTTAGTATGACTAGGGTTAGTCTATCATTTTAACTAAGATTAGTCTATCAGTTTGAGTGAATTTAGTTCATTATACTAACAATTTTTTATTCTATGTAAGTTATAAAGTTTATAATCGGATAGTCTAAATTATTTTTACTAAACTAATGAACTTTTACAACATTCTAATGGTTATATCCAAATATAATTTTGTAGAGATTTACTTGAGGAGATATCAAGATGAATCTCATCTGAGGATATTGAAACCAACACTGAGAATCTTGGATTATGATCATTAGAGGTGTGCCTATAAATATATGTTCATTCGAGGAGTAGGGAGTTGATGCTTTTTCAAATCAATACGTCAATTATTTTTCTATGTTGTAACCTCTTGTTACTTTCTCTTTGTAAAAATTCATTGAGTTTTATGTTCTAAGGAATCCATGTTAGGATTCTAAATTCCTTAGAATTTTTTTTAATTTTGTATAATGTGTTCAATCTGGGATAAGATTGAGGGAATCCTAGGATATGAAGATTATTGGTTCTATGCAGGATAATTGAGGGATTCTGGGGAAATGAAGACATATCTGATTTTGATATTTTAGATCAAGGTATTTCTTGGTGAAGAATGATAGAACCTATGGTTTGGATGAAAACTATGGATACTCAAAGACAAATTTTATTTGATTCTTTAACTATTATTGTAAAATAGTATAAAACTTTTATTAAGCATTAGTAAGTCATTCCTACTTTTACTTTAATATTTAATTTTACTTGTTTGTAAAAGTTATTATATTTCTTCTATTCATTATCTTATAACGTTTATTTTAATCAGCTTTAGATCTCAAATTTAACAGACACACTCTATAATAAATATAATTACACTAATCATCGAACTATAATGTATCCTGAAAAACAATTATAAGTAGGTTTTATATTTTAATTAGTATAATTTTTTAAAATATAATCCCCCATTTTAGCCATTTTTAACTCTTACTATATGAACCCAGATCTTAGTTTCAGGTATGTCCTTCCTTTTTCTGAAGTTCTTGAGAAAAATAATGTTTCTAGAAATTTTTGAAGTACACGCCGTGTACTCTTTTCCCGCTTGAAGACTTGTTATGGCTGTGTCCAGGCCACACACACGGTGTGTAAGGGTGACATGGAGGTCGGTTTTGGAGGGGTACAGAAAGACCTAGTACACGCCGTGTACTCTAAAAGTACATGCCATGTACTTTTTTCTTTAAACGGACCGGTGTCGTGCCTGGTGCACAGAAAGGTCTTCTTCTAGGTTATGTTCGTCTGAGAGCACCAAGGATCTGTGAATCTTCGATGAGCCCCCGCCTCTCCATCCATTCTCCGATTTGAGCACCATAGATTGCATTGGAATAGCAGCGGTGAGTTCTCCCTTCTTCTTGATCCATTTTTTCCAATTCTTCCTCTTTTTCATGTTATTGTGGATTAAGTGTTTCCTACATTTTCATAGATCTACGATGTTATAAGGAGAATCTGTCATCGTTATTCATGTATATAGATCTCCTAGGATCGAGGTAGGTGGTTTGTGACTTTCTGTAGAAATTTTTTGAGTATTTTGTGCAAATTCCACCAATACCCTTAAACAGGGTATTGCATGTTTCCGATTTTTCACTGTTTTTTTCATGCTTTGTTTGATTACATAAGTAGATGTAATTGCTTATGAATTTGGATAACTTATACTGATTTCATGTGCATTACCTTGCATGTTTTTCTTATTTGGCGTTTTTCCAGTTGTCATTCCTAGTTGTAGGATAGTGAAACTTTTATACTGTTATGCTGTTGTGCCTTAGAATGATAGCCATATAGTTCATGAGGTTTACATGGGAAATACACACGCACTGATCATGTTTATTTCACACAGGACTGTGAGAACCTACTGTAGTAGACCATAGAGAGAATGGACATAAGGGCTTCTCTATAGTGTCTTTTAATATGATGCGAGACCACAATGGTAATTGACGATGATTGCTTCCTTAGAGAGTCTGTAGTTCCTCGGCACGGGCCACAGGGGGAATCGGGCGTTGATTGCTTCCCCAGAGAGCATTTAGCATGATACTAGACTATAGGGGGTATTGATGGAGAGTGCTTCCTCAGAAAGTCTACTCTTAGCTCAAACAGAGGTGTGAGACTGTGTCTGCATCCTAGAGGGTTGCTAGTACTTTTAGGTTGAACCATAGGGGTTAGGATGTGAGAGCTACCCAGATGGTTACTATTTTTCTACTTGTTTTTGGTTGTTTACTTTTGTACCTTGTATGTTCGAACTGTGGATTGTAGCTATTGTGTTCTTTTCTATTTACTGCATCCTGCACTTTTACATTCCTTGTATTCATTGACTATTAGGCACAAATATTTTGGTGATTTCCTATTGGGATTGTATCCCACATCCTGTTTGGGACATGCTTTTGGGCCTAATCAGACGTTTTTATTGCAGGTATAGATAAGGTAAAGCACCCTTCGACTTCCAGTACTTGATGGCTTGGAGCTGGAGAGCAAAGGACCAATCTTAGGCTTGTGATGCTGCAGGAGTTGCTATTATTTTAGTACGTTTTTTACTTGTATTTCAGCACATTGTTGTGTTTGCTGCATTCCTTAGAAACTTGTACCTGCTGCATCATTATCATTATTACAATATATTCATTGCTTCCACTATTTGATTTAAGTTGTTTTGTATTGTTTACCGCTTCCGCTATTTACTATTAGTTATTTTCTAGTATACCTTACCAAATGAGGGTCTAGTTTCTCCAATAACTTACCAAGGCTATCACTGCTAGTTGGTAGCCTCTGGCATTTGATGAAATGTGCTTGAGGTCATGTGGTGAAACGGGCATGGGGAACCTCTGGGTGGATTCCGGAACCAGGACGTTACAAAGTGGAATCAGAGGGTGCTTCCTTTCTCTTGTCTTACTGTTTAGAGTCTTTTGCTCCAGATAAGATGGATTCAGTACTTGGTCTTAAACTGTGCCCGGGAGTAGCTAACCAATGTACAGGAAAAAGCCATACTACCTCGTTATTGCAGTTTTCTGGTTTTGAGATTTACGGTTGATATGTTTTCACCTAGAGTGATTCATATTTCCTATGTTGTTGTTCTACTATCGCGGTTCTATTTCTATCGAAACCTGATGAAATGAGGGTATGCCATCTCATGCATCATATAGAAAATTGTTAGTAATCAAATTCCATTTATTCTTGCCATGACATCTAGGGTGAATTTTTGATTGCATGTTGTTGTGGTAGACTTGTGTAGTTATTGAATTCTATTGTGATATATGCCTTGATAGAATCTCTGCTGCCTTGTTAGAGGATTGTTTGTATTCTATCATTCTTAAAATAACACCAAGTTTTGATTCGTTGGATGTATGGGCCCTCACGAATCAGAATTTGGAACGTCTTTGACTTGTTTCTTGTGTTTTCTGGGATTCTGTGCAGTTTCTGAGCTACTCCCCAGAAAAATCCATAATACATGGCGTGTACATTTTGACTACATGCCGTATAGTTTTTAGACCGTGTCACTGACCGTGTGAATAGGGAAACACTGTTGTGTAAATAACTTCATGAACACTCTGTGTATGGTTGGTACACGACGTGTAGTTCCGAGCTGTGTACCCAGCCATTTCACTAACAACACGGGTCGGGGAAGCTCGAGTAGAACACGCCGTGTTGTATTGGAATACGCTATGTAGTCATGTTCTGGTACCCAGCCATTTCACAAACAACACAGGACAATGTCTCATTCACCTATACATGCCTTGTTTGTTCGAAACACGCCATGTAAGGTTCAGCCATGTAGAAAACCGTGTATTTAACAACACGAGCCACTGAATCCTTGTCTAGTACACACCGTGTTTGTTTCGAACACACCGTTTGGTCTCGGGTTAAGACGGACCATGTGGGTTATCCATGTAAAGAGACTCATGTAGTGGAATAGTTTTCAAGTACATGCCGTGTGTTGGGTCAACATGACATGCAGTTTGAGGTGTTACACAACATGTAGGGCAGGGGTACATGCCCATGTCAGTGGCCTAAGAAGACACGTCGTGTATTTTTTTATACACGTCATGAAGTCTTGTTTTGTAAACTTGTGTGTTTTCCTTCCCCTATTCCCATATTGTACTACTTAGTTTTATATCCTTGTTTTTCTGATCTAAGGTGTGCTTTTGGTCTTTCAGAGCTATGCCTCCAAGATATCATCTAGTTGTACGTCAGTTTTCAGGAAGTGATCAGATGCCAGATATGGCTGATGAGGGACTTCCTGCCGATCCTCCGGTCAGGCCAGCCTTGGCACCAGCTATCATACCAGTTGCAGGCACTGATGTGCAGTTCATGGAAGGTTTTATGAGGATGATAAAGACCTTTCAGGGAGCACCACCTCCTTCCTGGATTATGGTTGACTTGATGCGGGTTTTCCAGTAGCAATATCCTCCCACGTTCTTGGGGGAAGGAGGACCCCAGGCTGTAGAGTCATGGCTGGAAGCCATGTTGACCATATTTTATCATCTGGGAACACCACCAGAGAGGCGGGTCATGATCTCTACTTATATGCTACGAGACTCTTCCAAGAGGTGGTGGGACGTTATCTCACAGGCGGGTCATCAGCAGGTTATGGCTTGGGAGGAGTTTCAGCACGTCTTTTATGACTACTTCTACCCGGAGACCATGAGGTCCGACCGATCCCGGGAGTTCATGAGCTTAGAGTAGGGTACTATTTACTTCATGGAGTATTGCTCTCGTTTCACTGAGCTGCAGCATTTCACACCCCTATGGGAAGTGAGTGGGGGTGTTCTTGGCAAGGAAGTTCGAGGATGGTCTCAGGCGGAGATCCACAAGCAGTTGAATATCTTCTAGTTGACTTCCATCACATCCATCATCAACAAGGCACTGATTACGGAGCACAATTTGAGAGACTCCGGAGCTGCGAGCCAGGGAGGTTCTGCTTCCAGAGTAAGTTTTCCTCCAGATGACAGCATGAAGTGCCATAGGGAGTCTACGCTTGGAGATCTGAGGAAGCGAGATGCATCGTCAAGCAGCCATGTTATATGCAACCATTGTGGACAGTCAGGGCACACGAGGGTGCAGTGCCAGAGAGACCCCATGGAGTGCCGATCTTGCGGCATGATGAGACACCTTCGGCGTTTCTACCATGTTTTCTCACCAACATCTTGTGACCGGGGTTCTTCCATGACTCCTCGTTCAGGAGTCGCACCAACAGTTTCTCCCCAGTCGGGGAACTGGAGTTCTTTCGGCCATTCGGGTGGAGGTGGAGGTCGAGGCCGTGGTGGTCAATCACCAGTCCCTTAGAACCAACAAGGTGGATTAGCTCATAGTGGTCAGCCATTAGCGTAGGGCTGCGGTGCAGGCCAGTCTTTATCCGTTGAGTAGAACTATCAAGAGCAGGATCCCGACCCTTCTACAGTTCTAGGTACGATTTTAGAAGCCTTAGTTTTATCTTCATCTCTATTCGATACTGTTGATATGCATAAAATTATCTTTGTTTCTGTCTTGGAGAGCCTTGGGCTCTGCATCTTTTCGTCTGCCGACTCATTGACACTAGACACACCGTTAGGGACAAGGACATCTTGTGTACGTCCGTGTAGAGAGTGACCTCTCAAGGTTGTAGGGTATCATTTATTATGGGATCTCTACATCCTAAAGATGACAGGTTGTGATGTCATTCTCTGTATGGACTGGTTGGTTCTCTTTAAGGCAGTCGTCGACTGTTATCACCACAGGGTGAGTTTCATTTCACCGGAGGGTGGATCCTTTCTTCATAGAGTTGAATGGGATGTTCAGTCGAGTCGAGCAAGACTCAAGAATCATGGGCTAGGAATGGTGATGGCCCAGATTGAGAGTCTTTATCTGGATGATTAGGGTACTTCACATTTGGACTTTCTTCTAGTGGTAGATTGTTTCAGGGATGTCCTTCCATATGACTTTTTAGGTTTAACTCCGGAGCGCGAGGTAGAATTCTCGATTGATCTTGTGCCAGGAGCGGCACCTCTGTCCATTCCTCTTTATAGGATGGCTACACCTTAGTTGCAAGAGCTCAAGAAGAAGTTGGAGGAGTTATAGGCTAAGGGTTTCATCCGACCCATTACTTCCCCTTGGGGTTCTCTTGTCCTATTTGTGAAGATGGAAAAATGTACGCTTAGGCTATGTTGTGATTATCAGATGCTGAACCAATTGACAGTCCAGAACCCATATCCCATGCTGAGGATTGATGACCTTTTTTATCATCTTCGAGGATCCCGGTTGTTCTCGAAGATCGATTTGTGGCCCGTTTATCATCAATTGCGTGTTAGACATTCAGATATAACTCTAACATCCTTCAATAGGAGGTATGGTCTCTAAGAGTATACGGTTATGCCATTCGGTCTCACGAATACACCATAAGTTTTCATGGCACTAATTAACCGAGTGTTTCATCCTTACATGAATTCCTTCACCGTGGTCTTCGTGGACGATATCTTTGGTGTACTCTCACACATGACATGACCATGATAACTATCTTGAGATTATTTTGAGTACACTGAGATAACATCGACTTTATACTAAACTCTCAAAGTGCCACTTCTGGATGGATCTGATTCACTTCTAGGGTCACATCATCTTAGAGGAAGGAGTATCTGTGGACCCAGAGAATGTGAGAGCTGTAGTTTCCTAGGAGCATCTGAAGAATGTTTTTGTGGTACAGAGTTTCCTAGGGATGGCTAGATACTACAAATGATTTATTTAGGACTTCTCACGGCTATCAACACCATTGACAGGTCTGACCAAGAAGTGGGCGAAGTTCTTATGGTCAGATACTTTTGATTCTGCCTTTCAGGAGCTGAAGGGAAGGTTGATGTTAGCACCGATACTAGTCTTGCCAGAGACAGGCAAGAGATACATTGTTTATTGTGATACTTCATGTATCGGGCTAGGGGCTATGCTTATGCAGGGAGATGTATTCGTTGTGTACGGGTCTTGGTAGTTGAGGCCATATGAGAGGAACTACCCTACGCACGATCTAGAGTGGGCAGATGTTGTTCGTGCCTTACACTGTTGGAGACATTACCTTCTGGGAGGGCATTTTTTTATTTTCACCAACCACAAGAGTCTTATTTACATCTTCACTTAACGTGATCTAAATCTGAGATAGCGCAGGTGGGTCGAGTATCTTCAGTATTTTGATTTTGAGCTTGCCTATACACCTGGAAATGGCAACATAGTGGCAGATGAGTTGATCTTGAGAACATATATTTAGGCAGTTCAGGAGACCAGCTATGAGTGGCAGCTGATGGATCTGTTCTCTGAGATGCATCTAGAGATGCACAATAGATATGAATAGACTTACCTTTCTTCTGTAGATGTGAACTCAACGCTTCTTGATTGGGTATGGATGAAGCAACTACCAGACTCAGAAGGCTAAATCATGCCGAGAGCGTGATAGGAAGGGACCCACTTCCAGGATGGACAGTGGGAGAGGATGAGATCTTGCATTTCAAAGGATGTGTATGGGTGCCATCAGTCATACATGAGGAGTTGATGCTGGATTTTCATTACTCAGTTTGGGCAGTTCATCCTGGTGTCACCGAGATGTATTAGGATCTTCATCACCAGTATTGTTGGCTAGGTATGAGGAGAGATGTTGTTGGTTGCGTCACGAGATGTTCTACTTGTCAGTAGGTGAAGGCGGAGCATCAACGACCAACATGCCTTTTATAGAAGTTACCCATTTTGTAGTGGATGTCGAACGATGTCGCGATGGACTTCGTGACAGGGTTGCCAAGGTTTCCCTGAAGTAACGATGTTGTTTGGGTTTTCGTCAACATGATTAAGAAATATTCTCACTTCTTATCAATCAAGGAGACCATCATTTTTGATGATCTGGTGAGATTTTACATTTGAGATATTGTACGTCTGCATGGAGTTCCACACTCTATTGTTTCAGACAGGGATGCATGCTTTACCACTTGGTTCTGGCAGGGACTTCAGAAGGCGTTGGGTAAACAGGTACTTTTGAGTACAACATACCATACCTAGACTCATGGCCATTCTGAACGTATGTTCCAAGTGGAAAAGGCTATGCTCATATCTTGCATTCTGGACATCCGAGGATCCTGGGTGAAGCATATTCCTCTTGTTGAGTTCTCCTACAACAAGAGTTTTCAGGAGACTATGCAGATGGAACCTTATGACGCTTTGTATGGTAGGCCATGCCAATCACCCTTGTGCTGGATAGAGGCAAGAGAGGCATGTTTGCTGGGACCTTGTCTTGTTCAGGAGACTTTAGAGAAGATAGATCTGATTTGGAAGAGGATGGATACAGCATAGTCTCGGCAGAAGTCTTATGCAGATCAGTAGTGTTGACCTCTGGAGTTCGAGGTCGGGGATGAGGTTTTCCTATGTGTCGCACCGAGGTTGGTACACAAGAGGATTCAGAGACAGAATAAGCTTTCACTATGGTTCTTCGGGCCGTTTGAGGTGTTGGAGAGAGTTGGTTCGGTTTCCTAAAGGCTGTAGTTACCTCAGAGGTACCAACGTCTTCAACATTTCTCATCCCCGACGTTACTTTTCGGACCTGTCTCACGTCTTTCAGCCTGAGGATTTTGTGCTCGAAGTGGATGCATCGTTTGTGGAGCATCCTATCTAGATTATCGATCGCAGTATGAAGGTTATCTGAGGCCAGACAGTTCCTCTGGTACGGGTGCTACGACATGACGGGCGAGTACATGACTAGACTTGGGAAAAGGAGGCCGAGGTTCGATGGCAGTGTCCAAAGCTGTTTGGGGTTTCTTCTTCTATGCCTTTTTAGGGAAATTCGGGGACACATTTATTTAAGGGGTGAATTTTTTAAGAACCTGGATCTCATTTTCAGTTATGTCCTTCCCTTTTTTGGATTTTTTGAGAAAAATAACTTTTCGGGAAATTTTTGAAGTACACGCTGTGTACTTTCTGAGTCCACGTTGTGCACTCATTTCCCACTCAAATCTGTGTTATGGCTGTGTCTGGGCCAAACACATGGTGTGTATGGGTGACGTGGACGTCGGTTTTGGCAGAGTACAGAAAGACCTAGTACACGCCGTGTACTCTAAAAGTACAATCCGTATACTTTTTTTTCATTAAACGGACCGAGGTCGCGCCTAATGCATAGAAAGGTCTACTTATAGGTTTCATTGATTCCAGAGTGGTGAGTTCTCCCTTCTTCTTGAGCCTTGTTTTCCAATTCCTCCACTTTTTCATGTTATCGTGGATTATGTGTTTCATATGTATTCTCAAATCGACGATCTTCTAAGGAGAATATTTCATCGTTATTCATGTATTTTGATCTCCTAGGATCAAGGTTGGTGGTTTGTGGGATTTTTAAAAAGTCTTTGTTTATTTTGTGCAAATTCCACAAATACCCTTAAACGGGGTATTGCGTGTTCCAAGTTTTTCCCTATTGTTTTCCGGATTTTCTTGATTGCTTAAGTAAAGAAAATTTCTTGTGGTTTTTTATAACTTATACTATGTTCATGTGCTTTTACTTTCATGTTTTTCTTATTAGGCATTTTTCCAGTTTCCATGACTAGTTGTAGGATAGTGGAAATATTATACTATTATGTTTTTGTGCCTTATAATGATATCCAAGTAGTTCTTGAGGTTTACTTGGGTGATACACATGCACTGAGCATGTTTATTTCACACAGGATTGTGAGATCCTAGTGTATTAGACCTAAGGGAGAATAGACACAATGGATTCTCCAGAGTGTCATTTAATACGATGAGAGACCACATGGGGAATTGAATATGAGTCCTTCCACAGAGAGTCTATAGTTCCTCGACACGGGCCACAAGGGGATTGAGATGTTGAGTGCTTCCCCAGAGAACCTTTAGCACGATACGAGACTATAGGGGGAATTGACGGTGACTGATTCCTCAGAAAGTCTACTCTTAGCTGAACCAGAGGGGTGATACTGTTTGTGCCTCCTAGAGGGTTGTTAGTAAGTATAGGTTGAACCATAGGGGTTGGGCTGTGAGAGCTACCCAAAGGGTTACCTGTATTCTACTTGTTGTTGGTTGTTTACTTGTGTACCTTATATTCAAGAACTGTGGATTGTAGCTGCTGTGTGCTTTTTGGTTTACTGCTTCCTTCACTTTTACGAGCCTTGTATTCGTTGAATATTAGGCACAAATCTTTGGCTGATTGCCTACTGGGATTGTATCTCACACCCTGTTTTTTCCATGCTTTTGGGACCAAGAACACTTTGTTGTTACAGGTATAAATAAGGGCAAGCGGCCTTTGACTTCCATTACTTGATTTCTCATATCTAGAGAGCATGTGACCAAGCTTAGGCTTATGATACTGCGTGAGTTGCTATTATTTTAGTGCTTTGTTTTTACTTTTATTTCAGCACATTGTGGTGTTTGTTGTTTTCCATAAGGACTTATACTTGCTGCATCATTATCATCATTACTATATATTCATTTCTTCAACTATTTTATTTTAGTTGTTGTGTATTATTTACCGCTTCCACTATTTATGGTTAGATCTTTTCATGTATTCCTTAAAAAATGAGGGAATAGTTTCCCCAATAACTTACCAAGACCCTCGCTACTAGTCGAAATCCTATCGCATTTGGGGAAATGTGCTTGAGGTCAAGTGGAGAACCAGGAACGGGCCACCTCTGGGTGGCTTCCAGAACTGGGACGTTACACTTACAATCAATAAATTGGTATTAGAGTAGTTTCAACTGCTTAACTTTCTATTTTTACTTTTTTTATACCACGACTATTTTTAATTTTATAATTTTTTTCATACATTTATTATAATATCATGTTTTATTATGGATATATTTTTTGTTTTTAATAATATGGAAGGTTTAAATGTTGGTACAGTTGAAAATTAAAATCCAAAAAGATGTTAATTTTTTATGGTGATGACTATGAATACTAGAGATAAGAGTAAATACTTTTTCATTAAAACTGGAGTTGATAACATTGTCCTAGTGACTGGGAAGTACAAAATCCCTCCAAATGACTTTTTGAAATTAATAAATCAAGATAATTTGGAATAACAATTGAACTATTGAATATGGAATACTTTTCAATGTTCTATGACTAGAGATATATACAGTAAAATATATTCTTTTAAAGTGGCTTATAATATTTATAATCTGTTATATGTAACTCATTTTGGACCTTCAAAAGTAATTTAGACTTGGAGAGTAGGGCTAAGAGTATATTAAAAAGATTTTTATTTTCTACCTGGTGAATCTATTGCAATGATTTATAAGTGATTTATGAAAATCATGAATATTATACAATATATTGGTGAGAAGGATATTACTAATAAAATTTTAGTATAAATGATTATTGAAATTTTTCTGGGATAATTGGGATCCAAACGAACAACTTTAGTTAATATGCTACGGATAAAAAATTTAACCTTGGGTCATTAGATTGGTTCTCTCGTGCAACATTATGGAGACTAAAAAGGGATACTGAGAAGATTAAGAAATAAGAAATGTGATTCTCTTTATACTACATCAAATGTTTCTAATATATTTCTTTCTTATAAAATGGTTTTAAATTCATAATAGCGAAAGAAAGTAATAGTTGAAGCTGAGACTAGTTCTTCAGAATAGTCTGACAATGAATTATACAATCTTGCTAGAAAGAAGAACAAGATTGTTTGGAATAAATATTTATGATATAAGTATATGGAGAATCACAATGGAAAATGTGATAATAAGGATTATACATAAATATTAATTTATGACTGAATGAGTTGTGGTCATATAAGTCCTTGTTGTCTTGAGCTTAAAGGAAAATAAAAGAAGGAATGAAATTCTGAATGGAATTCTATGAAATTATACAAACATAAGAATAAGAAAAGTCTGAAAGCATTAGAAACATGGAGTTCTTGTGGTGGTGATATTTCATTATAATTTTCATTTGATATTGAAATTTAGGATTAGAAGATCATCAGTTTCTATGATGATATTTTGTAGAACAATAATTGCTTTATGGATAACATAACTATTTAATCTTTAACCAATCATACTCTAAATTCCAATTATCATGAAAATTATTATAAATATAATTCTACAACTTCTAATGAGGAATCATAGTTATCAGATGAATAAAATAATATACCTATTTTTTATGGAGTCTCTAAAATTGGAAAAACCTATAAAAATCAAAAATTTAGAAATTACTAAAAAAAACATAACACTATAGAGTGAATACCCAATAAAGCTAAATCAAGAATATCTACACATACCAATAATATATTTAATCCTTATAATGATTTAGAAAAATATAATTTTGATAAAACTATTCTTTTAAAAGTTGTAGAGAAATCTAATCGAAAAAAACTATTTTTTAAAAATAATTACAAAAACATAATTGAAGTATAAATTATATGGAGGGTTAGAATTTAGTTTTGAAACTAAATCCTAAAATATCTAGTATGGAAAATCTACAATCAATGTTTACTATTAGTAATGAAAACTTAGATAAGATTTTTAGAAAAATAAAACCAAATAAGGTTTTATTCTAAATGGTTTTTTTCGAATAAGAAATGTATTTTTCAAAACATCTATTTTATTCTAAAATTTGATTCATTCTACAAAAAATGTCAATATGGAGGACATTGAAAAAGAAATTTTCTCTAAATAGAGTAGAATATTTAGGTATTCAAGAATATTGATTTTCTAAATAATTGACAATTGTTAAACATGGTGAAGTTGAAAAAAATGTGTATTTTGAAAAGTTTACTTTCAAATAATATCATGCCCAAGAATGCTTGGGTTCTAAAACAGTAATAATATTGATTTTAGGAAAAAAAGATGTGTAAAAATAGATATATATGGTACATGGGTAGTTTTTTCTAGGAATAGTACTGGAAATAGATATTTCTTCAAGAGTATTATCAAAATGAATGGTGAAAAAGTTACCAATGCTCAATGAGAAATTATCAGAATATGTAACATTGTTATTCTTTGTAAACCCATGATTTAGAATGTTTTATTTATTATAAGTATTTATAAAACCCTTACTATAATAAGTAAATTATTTTATTAGGGATATTTTTTGAACGTCGAGAAGGATAAATGTGTTTTTCATATTTCAAAAGATGCATTTATTCTTTTTGTAAATCAGCATGAGAATTTATATACATTTAACTTATGAAGACATTAAGAGCCTAAATCTACTTTTCCATAGTGTAATAAGAGACCAATCTTGGTTATGGAATAGAATATTAGGACATTGTAATGATATATATTTAGATAAACTATCAAATAAATGACTAGTTAGATATATAAAAGAACATAAATTTGATTCTTTGCCACACCACCACAAAACCATTTCTTTGTATTTTTCAAATAGCCACTTTTTGGGTAAGTGGGATCCATAGAAACGTGCCAGCTATTCCAGAATACACACAACCACATAAAAAAGTACACACCACAATCAACCTAAAATTTCATAATTCAAATTTCAAAAAAAAAACATGTTCTCGAAACCTCTATAATCCACATCGATCCACAAACAAACCCAGCACAATCCAACATAAATCTTCCATCATAAGTAGGCCTTGAACCAAGTGACCGGTCATGTCCCTGTCATAAACCATCATCAGTACCAACATAATCACTGTCCACCACTAGAGAATCTAACCAGAAAGATCAATGGTATCCACATCATTGAGATCAATCAACAACCACAAAAACAACATCACCTTTCCGTCGTGGACCATCCATCATAGTAACCATAAACAAAGAAATACATGAAAACCAGAAACAATCATCGCTGATACGGCCAACACCGCCACTATCATCATCATGTGAACTTCACTGGGAAATCCTTGGGAACATCGACCACAAAAGTGAGAGGAGAAAACAAACCAACACTGAAAACAAAAACAAACCGAAAGAGGAGCACCATTGGCATCCAAGTCCCACCTCCCAAAGCCTCTAAGGAACCACCGCTTTGACTCAGACTCATAGAGAAGAATATGGACATTGTGGCCAGGGCATGGATTTGAATTTCATAGCTTGTGAACCAGCTTGGTGAAATGGAATGAAAATCAGGGAATAAACATAGAGGGAACAAAAGAAAGTGGAAAATGGGGAAGAATCCAAAATAAACTGGGGATGAAACACAAACTACGACAAAACCGAAGAAAATATGAGGATATGGGGAAGAACCAGATCATAACCACAATTGAAAAACAACAAGCCCAAAACCTATGTGATTCCATCACTACAGATCTGAATTGGAGAGGAGTATTGAAATGCTAGGTCAAAGTGTGGTAGTGGTGCCATATGGTAAAACAGAATCGCCTCCAATTAACCTAAAGCGAGGGCCAAAACCTAGGAGCGGACCACTCGTAAATGAAAATATGGGGTATGCACCATAGGAGAATCATGGAAGGGTTATAGAGAGGCAAAGAAGATAAAATCAGAGAAGAAGCTAGGAGTAGAGAATGATTTAGCTAGAAAAACTATATCAGAGAAATAGATTTGAGCCAGAGCGATTGGGAGTGGATAGGGTTGGGGGAGTGCAGAGCTATCCAATTTGATTCTTTGAATGTTTTTAATCCGTATCAGTGTAGAAATAAGCATAAGTCAGGTTCTAAATATATTAGTAAAGTCTCAACTTATGATTCTTTATAGCTAGTTCACATAGATTTATTTATTCCAACAATAAATAGAATTATCAATTGAAAACACTTTGTATATGTGTTAGTTGATGACCAAACTATATATACAGGGGACTATTTCCTAGAAAAGAAGTATGAAGACTTTCATATTTTCAAACTTTTTTATCCCATGTTAAAAATGATAAAAAATATATCCTTGGTAACTATTCATAGTAATCATGGTGGAGATTTTTTATATTCTAATTTTGAATCTTTTTATAGTAATAAGGGTGTAATACATAACTTTTTATCACCAAGAACACAATAGAAAAATAGTGTAGTTGAAATAAGAAATAGACTTATTTAGGTGATTATAAGAACAATCGTGAGTTAATACTTAGTTAGTATTTTTTTGGACTGATGCAGTTAGTAAATCCATCTACACTATAAATTTATTATTAATAAGACATTATATTTATAAAAATTCTTATGATTTGTGCACCAGATAAAATCAAAAACATTATTACTTCAATATTTTTAGATCTATATTGTTCATTCTGAATACTTAGGATAATTTACATAAAATTTCTCAAAAATCTAATGAAGTTATATTTATAGGATGTTCTACAACGAGTATGTTTTATATATTTTTTTTATAAAAACATAAAAATTATTAAGGAAATAATACATGTTAATATTTATGAAACTATACCTTTTTTTAACTAACCACAATCCACATCATTAAATGTTATTTTGAAAACTTATTTTCAACCAATGTTGGAAAGTTTTTATTATGATGAAAAACTGAAGAATATGATTCAAATGTTCTGCCACAAGATGAATTTAAACCTATCATTGAAGAAAATAATTTTATTTTCCCAAAGGAATTAGTTGATTCTTAGGAATCATCCTAGTGATAATATCATTCGTGATATTGAACAGTGAATTAGAATAATAATTTCCCTAAGAAATAAATGTTATCATTGTTCATTTTTATCACAATTCAAATATAAAACGTTTGATGATGCTTTACGTTATAAAGATTGAATAAAAGACATGCAGGAGGAACTCAATGAATTTGAATGTTATCATGTTTGTAAATTGGTTAAAAAACATAAATATACTATTGCAATTGTTGTAAAATGGGTTTTCTGGAATAAGTGTGATGAAAATTTAATTATATTAAGAAATATAAATAGTATTATTAGAAAGGGTTACAATCAACTAGAGGGAATGAACTATGAATAAACTTATGTGTTGGTATAAATAACTTAATTCATTCTAATTCTTCTAGAATATACAACATTTCTTAACACTACTACCAAAATGACCTATATCGGCGCTAATAAAGGGCATTAACAGTGCTAAAAAAGTGGAGTAAAGCTCAGCACTAATATAGGGTGGGTCCCTTTTATCAGCACTAAAAAAATGGCTGATAAAAGTCCCTTTATCAGTGGTTTTTATTAGCACTAATAAAACCAGCCTTTATCACGGCTTTTTGTTAGCACTGATAAAGGTAAAAAAATTAAAACAAAACAAGAAAAATTTAAAATAATGCGGGGAGTGCTTTTATCACCGCATTACACCCCCTTTTAGCAGCGCTAGGAGGTCTCCCGCAAGTAGCTCGTCCCTTGCATCCTCATATGCGCGCACCCCATTCGCTTCCACCCGAAATCGAACCCAGGACCTCCCCCCTTTCGCAGCTGCACCATTAAAACAAAGCTATTTCATTTTGTTCTCTATTTAATGATATATCTATATATATATATATATAGTTATATTTATTCATATATTGATATAGATTCATATTAATAAAAATATATTTAGTCATATATTTGTATATATATATTAATTCCAATATTAATATATATATATATATATTTAGTTATAATTTTTTATACATATATTTATTTGTCTAACACCCCACGCTTCCACGGTATGCTTCTCTTTGAATAATACAATAGCGTGTGTTGTACGCAAATTCAATATTCTAACACGCTACAACCAATCAAAGTAGCTGTTAAGAATAGTAATAACCACTTTTTGATATTTTATACATTTTATCGTTCAAAATGGACTTCATTTTTGGATTCATAACATCAAAATTATCCTAGGATAAAATTTTGGTACTTTTTGGATAACTTTTATATTTTGATGAATAGTGAATATTACTAAATTTTTATTAAAAACAACTTTTTTATTCGAAATAATTAGTAGTGATAAATTATGAATTTGAGTGGTTTCAAATTATATTTAGAATAAATTTTTCCCATTTAATATTATGTTGGTCATTGGACATAATTTCACAATTAAACCGAACATAAACAAGTGTTAGACTTTTGATAGTTATTATATTTTAAAAACACGCTTTTTGTTTTAACAACGAGAATGAATTTTAAATTAATTTCTGCCACTTCTGTGTTTTGAATTTGGAAAAATGGATTCCATATTTGGAACCAGGATGTCGAGATTGTGTAAATATGTAACTTTTATTTTTAGACATTTTGAATAATTATTTCGGTAAATATTTTATTTACCATGGTTAAAGGCTAAATCTGATAAATAAGGGTAAAACAATAATTTTATAATAATAGAAAATTACCCTAAAAAGTATTCTAACATTATTGGTTGATACCTTTCTGACCATGGGAATCTTTGGGTCTATTTTGGGACCCCATGGAACCACTTGTTGGTGATAAGGACACTTTACATTTATTAAGTTAAAATAAATAGAAAAATGACATAAGCATATATCTTTTAGAAAAACAATTTTTACATATGGTTATATATGTTGGATTTTCTACTATAAATATTCATTTTGAAAGATTAATAGATTTATTAAATAATGGTATTTTATTTATATTTTTTATAAATTAAATAATAAAATTTTTTATGACATAATAATGATGCAGTATTTTCCTTATTAATGAATTAATCAAATAATTGGTATTATAAATGATAAAATAAATATAATTCGAATGTTTTGATGACATAAACGAATTTTATTGGATAATATGACATGTTATGATATCTTAAATTAATTTGGTTCGAATTAATAAAGTTGTAAATACTTTAACAGAAACCAATTATTGAATAGTGTCAAATTTGACATAATAGAGTTTTTAAAACAAATATTATATTATTAATTGAAATTCAATTTCTAAAAATATATGGGTCGGCCAATAAACTTATATAATAATATTTGTATCATTAATGGACCACTTGGTGGGTCTCTTGGATGTATATAGTATGTTTATTAACTATATAATATAAAAATACAAAGTGACATGGTAAGGGTCACACTAATTAACTCAGAGTTAAAACTAAAATATAAGGTTAATATAATAATCTAAACCTATATAAATTCTATAGATTTAGCGGTTTGTGACCCATACCCCCCATAACCTTTAAATAATCCACTTTTGAGTCATTATAAACCGAATATGAATTTATTATAAAATAATATTTCTAGATTTTCCAAAGGTGCCCCTCCCCCCTTATAAAAGGACACCACTTATAACCAATTCTTCACACCTTCAAAGCCTTTTAGATCAGAAAAAACCTGCCCAAACACTCTCTAAACATCCCTAAATTCAACCTAGAGGCCTTATTTTTATCAGATATCCAACCTATAGAGCCCTTTTGAACAAATCAAAAGGAAGAATCCGAAAACGTTGTAATGTTTTCACCACCCTTTTTCAAGTTCATTTCTTCTTCAACTTCTTCCTTCCTTGTTTTATCCATTATAAAATAATAAATCCAGTATATTCTATATATTTTGATTTTATTATAAATATGGAACATCCAAATTAATTATTATATCAATCCCTTGAATGACATGTCACCATACGTGCGTAAGTACGGCCTACCGTCTCCATGTCGTGGTGTAATTGTTATTCAATATATTAATTTTTTAGATGGATATAAAAATGATGTATAATTAATTTATGTAATAAATATAACATGATAATTATTCTTTATATATGATATAACATCCAGTTATATTTTATTTTAATATCAAAATAATGACATTGTCGCTCGTGCGTACGTACATACTACCATCTCCACCAACGCGATGAGATTCATTCCCCATCATATCCATTAAATTATAATTCTTATTTTATGATTAAAAATAATTTTTAAAGACTAGATATCATTATGGATATGAATAAAATACAACTTATCCATAAAAAACATGCCTTATGTAACAAAACATATAAAATAAGACGATTAAGTTAACACCCGAAACGAAGATAATACTAAAATATTATTAATATAGCATTAATAAAGGATCATATATGTTATCATAATTATGTATATGGTTCCTGTATAACATAATAACAATGTTTTAACTATTATACAAGAGGTTAACATACCATCGACTAAGGACATGTACATGGTAATTGTTTATTTCGCATTCTCTTCATTATCCGAGGTTCTTTATACGTGATTATCTACTGGGACCTCTTTATCATCCACATCCATGTTTCTTAAAATTGTATTTCAAATCATTATTACTATTTAAAATACTGTGGTATAAATTCATTTATACACTTTTTTGACTTCTTATATGACGTTTATAAAGGAATCTTTCCGTCATTTTCCGAACAAGGTCCTTTTTAACCATTTCGACAGAATTAAGTTAAGAATGTTTTTTAACTTATACAGCGGGTGCGACTATTTTCCACCATTATAAAATCTTCAAAGCTTCCCTTAAAATATTATAAGAATATTTTCATTGTAAATGTTTTATTTTATAATTATGTGACTTATGATTTCAAAAAAGAGATATTTCTCTCAAATAGTTTTGATTTTATCTATGTCAACATCCATTGATGGATTTTAAGCTTATTTGAAGTATATTATTATGATTCAAAACTTCCATATTGTATTGAAGGTTTTGTGATATGTTTGACTGTGGATGTGTTATTTTTATACCATTAATGGTTTATGAAGAAATTATTGACATTTCGTATGCCAGTTTTAATACGAATGTTTATGTTATGTTTAAACCTGTTCATATGAGGAATGAATTGGACTTAATAACTGATGGGTGGAGCCCGCTATAGCTCCTTGATGCATCGGTAGGTCTCATGAGACAAACAAGTGTCTTGGAAAGAGGCCTTGACAAAATCTTATTTGTAGTCTTGGCACGAGGCCTTGAATATTTGGTTATGATAGTCCAACGTTATGCATTTCATCATTGTGAAAGTGGTTATTGAAATTGCATGTGATTATTCGATTAGTTGAATATACACGTGAATAATTAAATGGAATTATTTAATTTTATCTTTCCCATATTATGCTGATATTCATGTTTAATAGGCTTTTGTTTTAGTTATACATTGCTTTAAATGTTTATGATTATTGATTAATTTTTTCGCTATATTGTTATCTTTACTGGGCATCTGAGCACACCCCATTCAATGTTTTAATTTTCCATAGATGTGAAGAAGTATTTATGAATTAACTGTAGGGATAGTATTTGGGGATATGAGTGTGGACTCTGGAGACTATGTTGTTGTAGTTTCCAATTTTATGATGTAATGTAAGACTTATGATTATATCTACTGTTTCCCAGGCTACTAAACTAATCGGTCTTTCGAGATTTGATCATTCTTGTGATCATGCCAATGTTATGTAATAATGCACCGACTCTGGGTAACTAGGGACGAAGCATTATAGTTGGTATCAGAGGATGATTAGTACAAACCTTGGAAGCTATATTTAGATAAACTCTGATTAGAGCACATAGACCTAAGATGGACATTGAAGATTAGTATAGAAAAACATCCTAGAATTTTAGTATTTTAGAGATTTTGTGAGTTTTCTAAGCAATATATCTCTATCTGGATACGATTAGGTAGAGGCGGCTCTGGCCCAGATGTACCTTGGCGTAAAACCCGAAAACACCGCTTTGAGCTAGACTCGAACGAGAATTGGTGCATGACAATGGGCCTTGCTGCACTCTTAGTTACGACACTCCTGAGGGATATGATTAGGATAATTATCAATTTCTTTATGAACCATTATGAATGGTTTATGAGTATATACTTCCTCAATGAAAACATTTTTTATGAATATTGATTATATCCATAAACTGTTCAATTTATGATAAGTTTTTTACTAGTATGGAATTGTGTATTTTGATTCATAAACTGATCTAGTTTATGAAATTGTTTATAAAATGCACCTAGTTGAAGAAATGGAAACTGTATCAGTGCACGCAATCCATGTAGGGATATCCCGCTTGCTCAAGATAATTATAGTGGAGTTGGTGATGTAACTGGTGCTGATTACCTTATCACCATACTGGGACAACTCCCTTAGGTTATGAATAATAACCTTACCCATATGGAGCACCCTGATCTGTAGCATGGAGGATCAATGTTAGATCACTTCATGAGGCAACAACCACCTACATTCAATGGGAGTACAAATCCATTAGTGGCTGAGCAATGGATAAACTCCTTAGAGAAAATATTCCATGATTTGGGGAGTAGCGAAAGGGAAAAAGTTTTCATGGCATTTTACCGCCTCACTGGAGATATTGATCAATGGTGGTACTTGAATCAAAATACAAAGGAAGATGATGTATTATCAAATATGGAATATAGGGTCTTCAAAGAGCTTTTATTAGAAAAAGACTTTCCTCGTGACCATCGAGGAGATATGGGAAGGCAATTTCTGAGCCTGAGGCAAAATGAGGATGAGAATGTCGCAAAGTGTGAGGAAAACTTTACAAGTTTAGCGTGGTATGATGCAGATTATATACATAACCCATGAAGTAAGATTGATTGTTTCTTTGATGGGTTAAAACCATTTCTTCGTCATGCACTAGTGTCCCAATCATTCTCATCGTACGAAGACATTGTCTCATGTGCTATCAAGACAGAGAAGGAATCTCTAAGTCTTATGACTTTAAAGAAATGCAAGAGAATAAGAGGTCTTCTGATCAATCTAGAAATGGAAATAAGGGGAAGAAGGGAAAAGTTGAAAGTCCATCCTATAGTAAATGTGGGAAGAAACACCCCAGTACTTTCTTAAAAGTAATGGGAGTCTGTTTCATGTGTGGTGAAAAGGGCCACCAATTTCATGATTGCAAGGGTAAGAGGGTTGATGTCAATATAGAATGCTATAATTGTATAGAGATTGGAAAATATGAAAATGAATGTCCTCAGAGTCGGTGGAACTTGCCTCAGAAAGGGCCAAGGGATCAATGCCAAGCTTATGTTACCACTACTACTGAGGTTGAAGGTCAGAAAGGCATGGTGGATGGTAATTTAATGGGTTCCTCAAGTTTAGAAAATGCTTTATTTGATTCTGGATCATCACATAATTTCATATATTCCCAGTTTTCTATGAAAATTATTTATTTCCAATTTGATTTAACAAGGCAGTTGTCAATTAATACTCTTAAGGGAAGTATCATTGCAACAAAGTTTTATGAATCGGTCCCCATTAGTGCACATAAATGTTCTTTATCCATTGATCTCATCATCATACCTATGGTTGGGTTTGATATAATTCTCGGTATGGATTGTCTTTCGGACCACGATGCAAAAATTTATTGTAAGAAGAAGGAGGTTACTATTTTTGATGATGATGATAAAGAACACCTTATCTTTAGAGCGGAATTATCACCACCAAATTCTTATCGAGATCCACCCCCAATAGCTCAACTAAATACAATTATTGGGGAGGAAGAGAATTCAATGACTATGGGTGAGGAAAGGAATGTTCAAAGAGAGGATTTAACTATTGTGAAAGAATATGTAGATGTGTTTCTGGAAGATTTACCTGAATATAGACCAGAACTAGAAATTGAGTTTTCCATTGATTTAAATCCTAGTTCAAGGCCTATATCTAATACCCCTTATAGAATGGACACTGTGGAATTAGTTGAACTATAAAACAACTAGAGGAATTGAGTAATAAGGGATTTATTCTCCCTAGTGTTTCTCCATGGGGATCCCCTGTTCTTTTTTTTAAAAGGAAATATTTATCTACGAGGTTATGTATCGACTACAGGGAGATCAATGCTATAACAATAAAGAACAAGTATCCACTAGCTTGCATTGATGATTTATTTAACCAACTGCATGGATCTCAAAACATTTCAAAGATTGAACTTCGATCTGGATATCATCAGTTGTGTGTGAAGAAGGAAGACAATCTGAAGGTAGCATTTCGAACAAGGTACGGGCATTACGAGTTTACAGTAATGCCTTTTGGATTGACTAATACTGTAACACCCCAAGATTTCATAGTGTGTTATTTCTTCAAAATAATTCAATAACTTGCACTACACGCAACACCGAGTTCAATTGCACCATGAATTACCAAAAAAAATCCATTAAAAGAGGTCATGAATAGCATTAACTACATTTTTAACTTTATATAATCCTTATAATTTTAGAATCCATATTATGAGTTTCTTACTCATAATGCAAGAACAGATTCATTTTCAGTATTGCACTTTTATCAACTTTTGATAGTGAAACCTTTTTAAATACAATATTTTAAGCTTTTTGACTAAATGGAGACATCAAAAAAATTTAGAATGAAACATCCCAAGCTTCCACGGTACGCTTTCCTTTGAATAAAACAGTAGCGTGTGTTGTACGCAACGTCGAGTTTTAACACACACCACAACCGATCAAACTAGCCGTTATGAATAGTAATACCTAAATTTTGAAATTATATATATTTTATATTTTGAAATGGACTTCATTTTTGGATTCGGAATATCGAATTTAGCCTAAGGTGAAATTTTGGTACTTTTCGGATAACTTTCATATTTTGATGAATAGTGAAAATTACTAAATTTTAATTAAAAACAACTTTTTTAATCAAAATAATTAATAGTGATAAATTTTGAATTTGAGTGGTTTTAAAGTATATTTAGAATATATTTTTACAATTTAATATAATGTTGGTCATTAGACATAATTTTACAATTAAACCGAACATAAACAAGTGTCAATCTTTTGATAGTTATTATCTCTTAAAAACACGCTTTTTGTTTTGACAGCGGGAATTAATTTTAAATTAATTTCTGCCACTTCTGTGTTTTGAATTTAGAAAAATGGATTCAATATTTGGAATCAGGATGTTCAAATTGTGTAAATAGGTAACTTTTATTTTTAGACATTTTCAATAATTACTGCGGTAAATATTTTATTTACCATGGTTAAGGGTAAATCCGGTAAATAAGGGTTAAAAAATAATATTATAATAATACTAAATTACCCTAAAACGTGTCTTAACCCTATTGGTTGATACATGGTCGACCATGGGCATATTTGGGTCAATTTTGGGACCCCATGGATCCACTTGTAAGTGATAATGACACTTTATTTTAATTAAGTCAAAATGAATACAAAAATGACACAAGCATATATCTTTTAGCAAAACAATTGTTACATAGGGTTATATAAGTTGGATTTTAGATTATAAATATTCATTAGAAATATAAAAATATTTACTACATAATGATATTTTATTTATAATTTTTAGACATTAAATAATTTATTTTATTTATGACACAATGATGATGCAGCAATTACTATGATAGTGAAAAATTAAAATAATTGATATTATAAATACCCAAAAAAAATATAATATGAAACCTTTAATGAATTAAACTAATTTTATAGGATAATATGATATATTAGGAGTGATTTAGTTGACTTTTTTCGAAGTAATCAATCTGTTATGAGTTTCACAAAAATCAACTATTGAATGGTGTCAAAATTGACATAAAAGAGTTTTTAAAACAAATATTATATTATTAATTGATATTAAATTCCTAAAAATCTAAGGTTCGGCCAAGAGACTTATATAAGGATAGGTTCATCATTAATGGACCACTTGGGGGTCGCTTGGATGTATATAGTAAGTTTATTAACCATATTATATAAAAATACAAAGAGACATTGTAAAAGTGAAACTAATTAACTTAGAGTTAATACTTAAAGATAAGGTTAATATAAGTACCCAAACCTGTCTAAATTCTATTGGATGAGTTGTTTTCGACCTATCCCCACCTCATCCTTTGAATAGTCAACTTTGGAGTCTTTGGAAACCGAATATGAATTTATTATAAATTAATATTTCTAGCTTTTCCAAAAGTGCCTCTCACCCCTCTTATAAAAGGGCACTCCTCCTTCTCTTTTCCTCACACCTCTCAAGCCACTTGGCTCGTCCAAACTCTGCCCAACTAAGCTCCCCAAATCCCTCTCCTCCTCCTTGAAGCTTCCCCTTAGGCAGAAAGCATTTCAAGAAGTCCTTTGGTTCCAACCAAAGTGAGTTACCTAAATTAAAGGTAACGTTTTCTCTTAAATTATTATCATTTATTTTGCTTCTCCAACCCCCAAAATCTTTTTATTTCCTATCTTTTGTAACAACACCTATATCCTCAATAAACTAGGATGTTGTTATAAGAAGTATTCAAACTATACATACACACAACTCCATCTAATGGATGATGAACATAATGTTTCTGTGGATGGAAAACTAACGCCTCACGAAACGATGATTGTTCAAATACATCTTACCGCCTCTCATGGTGGCCATTATGATGGCACTGTAATTAAATATGATATTAATGACATATATTTTATATATAAGCTTCTGTAATTCCATTTTATTTCATACCATTATTCGTTTCATGTTGTATATACATATGATAATTTCATTTGAGGAAGTGTGGACTACCGCCCCCTTAAAATGATATGACTCATTCATACCACACATGGAACGTATAAAGGATGGTGTTAATGAACTTAAGTAACATATATAAAATATTATATTATACTGGAATAGTAATATACCTATGTATCATTTGGATTTTATTCTTTTAAAATAAAAATTAAATGGAAGTAGCGTTCGTGCGTACGTACGGACTACCGTCTCCACGAACGTGATGAGATTCATTCTCCATCGTATCCATTCAAGTATAATTATCATTTAATGATTAAAAAATGATGTTTAAGAACTTGATATCATTCGGGATATGAATAAGATACAACAAACATGACTTATGTAACAAAACATATAAAGAAAATGAGTAAGTTAACACCCGAAACGGCGATAATACTAAGATATTATTATCAAATCAATATTAAAAGATCATATATGATATCATATTAATGTATATGATTCTTGTATAGTTTAGTAACAATTATTTCACTATTATACAGGAGGTTAACCTACCCCAACCAAGGAAAAGTACAAGGTAAGGGATTTTCTTATCTCACTTTCAATTCCGTGAGATTTCCATTGTTCGCCACTAAATTATTGAAAGTGGTGAATTGTGTACTGCCATTTGATATATATTATCATGATTCTATTTATATTCATGTTATTCTGTAAATCATTTGGTGGTTATTAACTTTTGGCCATACGACTCAGTTGATTAACGTGGTAAGGGTTTTCATCTCACTCCTTATTCTCATGAGATTAATGCCATATTGCCACCATTACCTTTTGGGTGGTGTATGTACTGCCCATAATTATATTCTCTGTGTAATACACTCTAATTTATTTGTACTTACATATTCATTGTATGATACCTCTTTCATGGGTTGTATGTTTCATAAGTTACCAAACTGGTAAGGGTTATTTCACAATCTCTTCTTTATCCGAGGTTGTTTATACGTAATAATCTACTGGGATCTCGTTATCATCCACATCCATGTTTCTTCAAAATGTATTTCAAAACATTTTTACTATTTACAAGAATATGGGTTAAAGTCATTTATACCCTTTTTTGACTTTTTATAAGAGGTTTATAAAGGAATCATTCCGTCGTTTTCAAAACAAGGTCCTTTTTAACCTTTTCGACAGAATTGAGGTAAGAATGTTTTTTTTAACATATACGGCGGGTGCGGTTATTTTCTGCCGTTATAAAATCGTCGAATCTTTCCATACAAGCTTATAAGAATATTTTTAAAGAAAATGTTTTATTTTATATGGATCTTAATGATTTCAAAATAAAAGGAGATACTTCTTTAAAAAGATTTTTGATTTCATCTATGTCAACATCCTTTGATGGATTTTAAGATTATTTGAAGTTGATTTATTATGATACAAAACTTCTATATTGTATTGAAGGTTTTGTGATATGTTTGACTGTGGATGTGCTATTTTTATACCATTCATAGTTTATGGTGAAATTGTTGACATTTCGTATGCTAGTTTTAATACGAATGTTTATGTTATGTTTAAACCTTTTCATATGGGAATGCATTGGACTTAATAAGTGACGGGTGGAGCCCGCTATAGCTCCTCGATGCATCGGTAGGTCTCATGAGACAAATTAGTGTCTTGGCACAAGGCCTTGACAAAATATTATTTGTAGTCTTGGCACGAGGCCTTGACTATGTGGTTATGATAGTCTGGCATTATGCATTCCAATATTATGAAAGTGGTTATTCATTTTTGCATGTGATTATTCGATTAGTAGAATATCCATGTGAGTAAGTAAATGGCATTATTTCATTTTATTTATGCCATACCATGTTGAAAGTTCATGTTTGAAATGCTTTTGTTTTAGTTATACATTTCCTTAAAAGTTTATTCTTATTTATGAAAGTTTCCGTTATATTGTTATCCTTACTGGGCATTTGAGCTCACCCCTTTTCTATGTTTTATTTTTCCCAGGAAGTGAAGAAGTAAGTTATGAATGACCTGCAGGGATATTATGTGGGGATATGAGTGTGGATTATGGAGACAATATGTTGTTGTAGTAGTTTTTCGTTTAATGATGTAATGTAAAACTTATGAATATATCTAGTGTTTCCAAGGCTACTAAACCAATCGGTCTTTCGAGATTTGATCTTTCTTGTGATCATGCCAATGTTACGAAGTAATGCACCGACTCTGGGTAGCTGGGGTCGGGGCGTTACAGTTGGTATCAGAGGAAGTTTAGTACAAACCTTGGAAGCTAGATTTAGATAAACTCTGATTAGAGCACGTAGACCTAAGATGAACTTTTAGGATTAATATAGAAGAACTTCCTAGAATTTTGGTATTGTAGAGATTTTGTGAGTTTTCCGAGCAATACATCCCTGTCTGGATACGAGCAGGTAGAGGCGGCTCTGGCACAGATGTACCTAGGGGTAAAACCCGAAAACACCGCTTTGAGATAGACTCGAACGGGAACTGGTGCACGACAACGGGCCTTGCTGCACTCTTGGTTACGACACTCCCGAGGGATATGCTTAGGATAACTCTCATTTTCTTTACAAATCATTATGAAGGGTTTATGAGTATATACTTCCTCAAAGAAAACATTTTTATGATTATGGATTATATCCATAAATAGTTCAATTTATGTTAAGTGTTTTATAAGTATGGGATTATGTTTTTTGATTCATAAACTGATCTAGTTTATGCCATGGTATAGAAATGGCGCCCAGTAGAAGGAATGAGAACTCCAGAAATACACATGATTCAAAGAGAAGGAAGGATCATATCTTTCATGGTCTTAAGATAGAATTTATAAGAGAAATAGTCTCCCATGTATTGTCATCATATGAAGAAATAATATCATGTGTTGATAAGATATGTAAAGAGTTTTCTGAGTCATATGGCTTTGAAGGGAAGCAAGAGAAGAAAAGGATGGAAGGGAGAACGATGGATAAAGGGAAGAGGGAAAAGAAGAATTTTCCCATATGTGGTAACTGTGGAAAGAAACACCCTGGAACTTTCCTGAAAGGAATGGGAGTTTGTTATAAGTGTGGAGGAAAAGGGCACAAAGTACCTGACTGCAAGGGTAAGAAAATGGTTTTAAATGTACAATGCTTCATTTGCAAGGAGTTTGGACACTACGCGAACCTATGTCCCAGTCATCAGAGTATGCCGCAAATGATGTTATTGGATAATAAACAAGTTATGATACTACCACAAATGAAGAGGAATGATTAGAGTTCTTATGTTGATTATGTCAATTGAGTGTTGTATCAACAATGTACTTGTTATAATAATTATGGAGTATATAAGGATTGTACTGCAGTACTATTTCATTAAGGACTTGAGATTGTGTGGAAAAAAGAAAAGTGACTCAATAGCAGGTTAAATTTTTGGAAAATATATGGTTGAGAGAAAGATAAACCATAATATGGTTCTGATACCGAGGTAGTGATTTTAGAATAATACATGATTGATTTGGATAAATTATATTGGATATTCTTGACTACCCTGGAACTGATTAATGATTTGTATATTCCATCATTGTTTTGGTTTAAAACATTTTTGGATTAATGAACTATATCCAGCATTCTATATGGAATAAGGGAGCATGAATGTAATCAATAAGGAATATGGTAATAAATGATGAAGGTATTCATATGCTATTACGGGGTAAAAAGGATCTATATTATGTTTACCTTCCTTATAAATGTTGGACTGTGAGTTTGGACAGAAGTATTTTGGATAGTTCTAGTTTGGATTATTTTGGATTACCATAAAAGGACAACCCGGAGGTCGGGCGGCAACCTGTCGCGTCCGGCAAGGCTGCGAGACTTGAACCCGCAACCGAAGGGCGACAAGGGTGTATCACCTACCACTGGCCCACGAGATGTCCTGGATTAAATAATGTTGTTTTTTTTAAAGATCTGGTAGATGAATTATAAATTCATTTATTTTGGAACCCTGTACGAATTACATTCTATTATCTTTTAGAGTGAAAGATGAGTTTGTGGTAGAAATTTATTAATGGATAAAACTCTAATTATAAAGTAAGTATATCTCTTTATGATCTTATCCAATCTCATAAATATATTCCTCAACATTAATAAAAGGAACTTAGAACAACAATGTTGTCCTAGATGGTACCTTAAATCATCACTAATTAATGGCTTTGGGATTGTTGGCCTTTTCATAGCCATGTTCTCTACCACTCTCCATCAGATAATTGATGGTTAGATTTCTCTTCCATATCCATATTTTCCTACATGGAACCCTAGTACATGTTATTTTCGGTAATCTTCATACTTTCCACTCTTTATTTTAAATAGAGGCCTCGTTAATTCATTTTTCGATGTGGGATTTCAACTAAGATATTTTGAAACTTCAAAAATGTGTTATCCTAATACCCTATGTTTTGTTGAACCGATGGTATTTCAAATCATCATATATTGATGAATTTAAGGACCTCAATTTTATACTTGTTTGTGATTGATGACCTCAATCACTACCTATAAATATTTACATTTTTCCTCCAATTATATGTCTCAAATTGCCACCAATGTTCTCCTAATCGAGATCATAATTTGGTGGTGACCCTTTCATTTCTCTTTTCCTAATATTAAGACTAAATTTTAGTAACCCAATTTCTGATGTGGGTTTTCCCACAAATATATTTTCTATTTTCAACCTTTTATTTTCGAAGAACAATTTAACATTGCGAGGACGCAATTTATTGAAGAAGGGGAGAATGTAACACCCCAAGATTTCATAGTGTGTTATTTCTTCAAAATAATTCAATAACTTGCACTACACGCAACACCGAGTTCAATTGCACCATGACTTACCAAAAAAAAAGCCATTAAATGAGGTCATGAATAGCATTAACTACATTTTTAACTTTATATAATCCTTATAATTTTAGAATCCATATTATGAGTTTCTTAGTCATAATGCAAGAACAGATTCATTTTCAGTATTGCACTTTTATCAACTTTTGATAGTGAAACCTTTTTAAATACAATATTTTAAGCTTTTTGACTAAATGGAGACATCAAAAAAATTTAGAATGAAACATCCCAAGCTTCCACGGTACGCTTTCCTTTGAATAAAACAGTAGCGTGTGTTGTACGCAACGTCGAGTTTTAACACACACCACAACCGATCAAACTAGCCGTTATGAATAGTAATACCTAAATTTTGAAATTATATATATTTTATATTTTGAAATGGACTTCATTTTTGGATTCGGAATATCGAATTTAGCCTAAGGTGAAATTTTGGTACTTTTCGGATAACTTTCATATTTTGATGAATAGTGAAAATTACTAAATTTTAATTAAAAACAACTTTTTTAATCAAAATAATTAATAGTGATAAATTATGAATTTGAGTGGTTTTAAAGTATATTTAGAATATATTTTTACAATTTAATATACTGTTGGTCATTAGACATAATTTTACAATTAAACCGAACATAAACAAGTGTCAATCTTTTGATAGTTATTATCTCTTAAAAACACGCTTTTTGTTTTGACAGCGGGAATTAATTTTAAATTAATTTCTGCCACTTCTGTGTTTTGAATTTAGAAAAATGGATTCCATATTTGGAATCAGGATGTTCAAATTGTGTAAATAGGTAACTTTTATTTTTAGACATTTTCAATAATTACTGCGGTAAATATTTTATTTACCATGGTTAAGGGTAAATCCGGTAAATAAGGGTTAAAAAATAATATTATAATAATACTAAATTACCCTAAAACGTGTCTTAACCCTATTGGTTGATACATGGTCTACCATGGGCATATTTGGGTCAATTTTGGGACCCCATGGATCCACTTGTAAGTGATAATGACACTTTATTTTAATTAAGTCAAAATGAATACAAAAATGACACAAGCATATATCTTTTAGCAAAACAATTGTTACATAGGGTTATATAAGTTGGATTTTAGATTATAAATATTCATTAGAAATATAAAAAGATTTAATACATAATGATATTTTATTTATAATTTTTAGACATTAAATAATTTATTTTATTTATGACACAATGATGGTGCAGTAATTACTATAATAGTGAAAAATTAAAATAATTGATATTATAAATACCCAAAAAAATATAATATGAAACTTTTAATGAATTAAACTAATTTTATAGGATAATATGATATATTAGGAGTGATTTAGTTGACTTTTTTCGAAGTAATCATTCTGTTATGAGTTTCACAAAAATCAACTATTGAATAGTGTCAAAATTGACATAAAAGAGTTTTTAAAACAAATATTATATTATTAATTGATATTAAATTCCTAAAAAATCTAAGGATCGTCCAAGAGACTTATATAAGGATAGGTTCATCATTAATGGACCACTTGGGGGTCGCTTGGATGTATATAGTAAGTTTATTAACCATATTATATAAAAATACAAAGAGACATTGTAAAAGTGAAACTAATTAACTTAGAGTTAATACTTAAAGATAAGGTTAATATAAGTACCCAAACCTGTCTAAATTCTATTGGATGAGTTGTTTTCGACCTATCCCCACCTCATCCTTTGAATAGTCAACTTTGGAGCCTTTGGAAACCGAATATTAATTTATTATAAATTAATATTTCTAGATTTTCCAAAAGTGCCCCTCACCCCTCTTATAAAAGGGCACTCCTCCTTCTCTTTTCCTCACACCTCTCAAGCCACTTGGCTCGTCCAAACTCTGCCCAACTAAGCTCCCCAAATTTCTCTCCTCCTCCTTGAAGCTTCCCCTTAGGCAGAAAGCATTTCAAGAAGTCCTTTGGTTCCAACCAAAGTGAGTTACCTAAATTAAAGGTAACGTTTTCTCTTAAATTATTTTCATTTATTTTGCTTCTCCAACCCCCAAAATCTTTTTATTTCCTTTATTTTGTAACAACACCTGTATCCTCAATATACTTGGATGTTGTTATAAGAAGTATTCAAACTATACATACACACAACTCCATCTAATGGATGATGAACATAATGTTTCTGTGGATGGAAAACTAACGCCTCACGAAACGATGATTGTTCAAATACATCTTACCGCCTCTCATGGTGGCCATTATGATGGAACTGTAATTAAATATGATATTAATGATATATATTTTATATATAAGCTTCTGTAATTCCATTTTATTTCATACCATTATTCGTTTCATGTTGTATATACATACGATAATTTCATTTGAGGAAGTGCGGACTACCGCCCCCTTAAAATTATATGACTCGTTCATACCACACATGGAACGTATAAAGGATGGTGTTAATGAACTTAAGTAACATATATAAAATATTATATTATACTGGAATAGTAATATACCTATGTATCATTTGGATTTTATTCTTTTAAAATAAAAATTAAATGGAAGTAGCGTTCGTGCGTACGTACGGACTACCGTCTCCACGAACGCGATGAGATTCATTCTCCATCGTATCCATTCAAGTATAATTATCATTTAATGATTAAAAAATGATGTTTAAGGACTTGATATCATTCTGGATATGAATAAGATACAACAAACATGACTTATGTAACAAAACATATAAAGAAAATGAGTAAGTTAACACCCGAAACGGCGATAATACTAAGATATTATTATCAAATCAATATTAAAAGATCATATATGATATCATATTAATGTATATGATTCTTGTATAATTTAGTAACAATTATTTCACTATTATACAGGAGGTTAACCTACCCCAACCAAGGAAAAGTACAAGGTAAGGGATTTTCTTATCTCACTTTCAATTCCGTGAGATTTCCATTGTTCGCCACTAAATTATTGAAAGTGGTGTATTGTGTACTGCCATTTGATATATATTATTATGATTCTATTTATATTCATGTTATTCTGTAAATCATTTGGTGGTTATTAACTTTTGGCCATACGACTCAGTTGATTAACGTGGTATGGGGTTTTCATCTCACTCCTTATTCTCATGAGATTCATGCCATATTGCCACCATTACCTTTTGTGTGGTGTATGTACTGCCCATAATTATATTATTTGTGTAATACACTCTAATTTATTTGTACTTACATATTCATTGTATGATACCTCTTTCATGGGTTGTATGTTTCATAAGTTACCAAACTGGTAAGGGTTATTTCACAATCTCTTCTTTATCCGAGGTTGTTTATACGTAATAATCTACTGGGATCTCGTTATCATCCACATCCATGTTTCTTCAAAATGTATTTCAAAACATTTTTACTATTTACAAGAATATGGGTTAAAGTCATTTATACCTTTGTTTGACTTTTTATAAGAGGTTTATAAAGGAATCTTTCCGTCGTTTTCAAAACAAGGTCCTTTTTAACCTTTTCGACAGAATTGAGGTAAGAATGTTTTTTTAAACATATACGGCGGGTGCGGTTATTTTCCGCCGTTATAAAATCGTCGAATCTTTCCATACAAGCTTATAAGAATATTTTCAAAGAAAATGTTTTATTTTATATGGATCTTAATGATTTCAAAATAAAAGGAGATACTTCTTTAAAAAGATTTTTGATTTCATCTATGTCAACATCCTTTGATGGATTTTAAGATTATTTGAAGTTGATTTATTATGATACAAAACTTCTATATTGTATTGAAGGTTTTGTGATATGTTTGACTGTGGATGTGCTATTTTTATACCATTCATAGTTTATGGTGAAATTATTGACATTTCGTATGCTAGTTTTAATATGAATGTTTATGTTATGTTTAAACCTTTTCATATGGGAATGCATTGGACTTAATAAGTGACGGGTGGAGCCCGCTATAGCTCCTCGATGCATCGGTAGGTCTCATGAGACAAATTAGTGTCTTGGCACAAGGCCTTGACAAAATATTATTTGTAGTCTTGGCACGAGGCCTTGACTATGTGGTTATGATAGTCTGGCATTATGCATTCCAATATTATGAAAGTGGTTATTGATTTTTGCATGTGATTATTCGATTAGTAGAATATCCATGTGAGTAAGTAAATGGCATTATTTCATTTTATTTATGTCATACCATGTTGAAAGTTCATGTTTGAAATGCTTTTGTTTTAGTTATACATTGCCTTAAAAGTTTATTCTTATTTATGAAAGTTTCTGTTATATTGTTATCCTTACTGGGCATTTGAGCTCACCCCTTTTCTATGTTTTATTTTTCCCAGGAAGAGAAGAAGTAAGTTATGAATGACCTGTAGGGATATTATGTGGGGATATGAGTGTGGATTATGGAGACAATATGTTGTTGTAGTAGTTTTTCGTTTAATGATGTAATGTAAAACTTATGAATATATCTAGTGTTTCCAAGGCTACTAAATCAATCGGTCTTTCGAGATTTGATCTTTCTTGTGATCATGCCAATGTTACGAAGTAAAGCACCGACTCTGGGTAGCTGGGGTCGGGGCGTTACAAATACACCCTCGGTATTCATGGATCTAATGAATAGTGTTTTCAAGTAATATCTCGATGATTTTGTGGTGGTATTTGTTCATGATATATTGGTATAATCCAAAAGCTACGAAGATCATGAAAATCACTTGCATGTTATCCTGGAGACTCTTTGAAGACATGAATAATATGGGAAGATTAGAAAGTTTGAATTATGGCTTCAGGATATTTCTTTTCTTTCCCATATTGTCTCTAAGGATTGAGTCTCTATTTATCATTCTAAGACCAAGGCAATCCAAGAATGGCTAGCACTGAAGACTATAACTGAGGTATGTAGTTTTATTAGTTTGGCATGTTATTATCGACGTTTTGTCCAAAAAATTTCCCAGTTATCTATCCCATCAACGAAGCTCACACGTAAAGGGGTTAATGTTTTCTGGACAATATAGTGTGAAGAATGTTTTGAAGAACTGAATATAAGATTAGTGAATGATCCAATATTGACTCTATCTTCCGTGAATGATGGGTTCGTTATTTATAGTGATGCATCAATGAAAGGACTTGGTTGTGTCATTATGCAGAATGATAGGGTTATTGACTATGCATCACAACAGCTAAAAATTCATGAGAAAAACAATCCTACTCACGATCTTGACATAGTTGCTGTAATATATGCTTTGAAGATATAGAGACATTATCTCTATGGTGAGAAATGTGAGATTAATACTGATCACATTAGTTTGAAGTATATTTTCTCACAGAAAGAATACAACATGAGGAAAAGGAGATGGCTTGAACTACTCAATGATATTGATTGCAGGATACACTACTATCCTGGGAAGGAAAATAAAGTGGCAGACACTCTGAGTAGAAATGATCATGGAGTTTTGAACAATATGAGAATTGAAAGGGATCCAATATTCATGGATCTAGTAATGATGGACATGGGAATAACCATGGAAGGTGAAACATCAGTGCTTTTTCAAATGGTTTCTAAACCATGTTTACTAGAAAGGATTAAGAGTTATCATACCAATGATGAAGAATTTCAAAAGAAGATTAAAGTTGTGAATCATGGGAGATTGAGATACATTGTGTTTGAAGAAAGAGTTTTGAAATTCGAGAAGCAACTTTGTGTTCCCGATATACTGTATTTAAAAAGGGAAATGTTAGACAATGCTCATATTTCCAATTTTTGTATACACCATGGGATCACCAAAATGTATAGTTATTTAATGGAACATTTTTGGTGGGACAACATGAAGAGGGAGATTGCTGATTTTGTGTCAAGATGTATGGTTTTTCAACAAGTTAAAGCTGGATGGCAACAACCTGGACGAGTCATGCAACCTCTTCCCTTACCTGAGTGGAAATTTGATAATATCACGACGGACTTTGTCATGGGACTACCAATGACTCCTAGAAGGAATGATGCAATATGGGTCATGTTGATCGTCTTACCAAGTCAGCACATTTCCTTTCTATAAGGGAGGATTTAACACTTGAACGTCTTGTGAGAATATATATTAATGAAGTTGTGAGACTTCATGGAGTACACCTATCGATTTCTTGGATCGTGATACCCATTTTACAAAATGATTCTGGAAAAGTCTTCAGAAGGCCTTGGAGATTGAACTTCATTTGAGCACTGCTTACCACCCTCAAACATATGGACAATCAGAAAGAACAATTCAAACCTTATAAGACACATTTAGATCATTCTCACTTGACATTCAGGATATGTGAGATCAATATTTACCTATGGTAGAATTTTCCTATAGCAATAGCTTCCATTCAAGTATTCGGATGGAACCATTTGAAGCGTTATATGAAAAGAGATGTCACACACCAACATGTTGGGATGAAGTTGGTGGAAGAAAACTTGTAGGCCTTGAAATGGTGGAGGAAATGATGGAAAAGGTGAAGGTAAGCCAAAACCACATCAAAGCCGCTCAGAATAGTGAGAACAGTTATGCTAGAAACTGACGAAAGGATTTGGAATTCCTGGTGAGAGATCATGTTTTCATGAATGTATCACCATGGAAGAGAGTTATATGTTTTGGGAAGAAAGATAAATTGAGTCCCAGGTACATCGGACCTTTCGAAACTCTAGAACGAATTGGGCATGTAGCTTACCATTTGGCAATACCGCCAAATCCTTCCAAAGTTCACGATGTGTTCCATGTATCACTGTTGAGAAAATACATGCTTGACCCAATGCATGTACTCACCTATGACTAATTTGAACTGGTACCTAATATCTCTTCTTGCGAAGAGACCGTCAGGATTCTTGATATGAGTGATCATGTGCTGAGAAACCAGACGAATCGTCTTGTAAAAGTTCTATGGAGAAACCATATAATGGAAGAGGCAATGTGGGAAACTGAGGAACTTATGATGAAGAAACACCCAAGTATTTTTATGTAGTAATTTTCTAGAAATTTAAGGGATGAAATTATTTGAAGGAGGGGTGAATGTAACACCCAAATCTTCCACGATATACTTCTATTTGAATAATATAATAGCGTGTGTTGTACAGAACTTCAAGATTCTAACACGCTGCGACCAATTAAAGTAGCCGTTATGAATAGTAATACCCAATTTTTTAAATTTTATACATTTTATCATTCAAAATGGACTTCATTTTTTTATTCATAATATTGAAATTATCCTAGGATGAAATTTTGGTACTTTTCGGATAACATTTATATTTTGACGAGTAGTGAAAATTAATAAATTTTTATTAAAAACAACTTTTTTAATCGAAATAATTAATAGTGATAAATTATGAATTTATGTGGTTTTAAAGTTTATTTATATTATATTTTTACCATTTAATATGATGTTGGTAATTGGACACAATTTCACAATTAAACGGGACATAAACAAGTGTCAATATTTTGATAGTTATTATCTCTTTAAAACACGCTTTTTGTTTTAACGACAGGAAATAATTTTAAACTAATTTCTTCCAATTCTGTGTTTTTAATTTGGAAAAATGGATTACATATTTGGAATCAGGATTTATAAATTGTGTAAATAAGTAACTTTTACTTTTAGACATTTTGAATAATTCATTCGCTAAATATTTTATTAACAATGGATAAAGGGTAAATCCAGTAAATAAGGGTAAACAAATAATAATATAATAACAATAAATTACCCTAAAACGTGTCATAACCTTATTGGTTGATACATGTCCGACCATGGGCATCATTGGGTCGATTTTGTGACCCCATGGAGCCACTTGTTTGTGATAAGGACACTTTATATTAATTAAGTTAAAATAAATATAAAACTGACATAAGCATATATATTTTAGAAACCATATTTTTACATAGGGTTATATTTGTTGGATTTTTGACTATAAATATTCATTAGAAAGATAAAATGATTACCTACATAATTATATTTTAATTATAATTTTTATAAATCTAATAATAAAATTTATTTATGACACAATAATGATGCAATATTTTCTTTATTAATGAAAGATTCAAATAATTTGTATTAGAAATGTTAAAATAAATATAATTTGACAGTTTTGATGACATTAAATAATTTAATAGGTTTTGATGACGTGTCAGTATTTCATAAATGAATTTTGTTCGAATTAATATTGTAGTTAATACTTTATCAAAAATAAATTATTGAATAGTGTCAAATTTGACATAATAGAGTTTTTTTTAAAATATTATATTATTAATTGGTATTAAATTACTAAAAATATATGGTTCGTCAAAAGACTTATATCATGATAGTTGTATCATTTATGGACCATTTGGGGGTATCTTGGATGTATATAGTATGTTTATTAACTATATAATATTAAAATACAAAGTTACATGGTAAATGTCAAACTAATTAACCAAGAGTTAAAACTAAATGATATGGTTAATATAATGAACCAAACCTGTATAAATTCCATTGGTTGAGTGGTTTTCGACCCATACACACCTTAACCTTTAAATAATCCACATTTGAGCCATTATAAACCGAATATGAATTTATTATAAAATAATATTTCTTGAATTTCCTAAGGTGCCCCTCCTCCCCCTTATAAAAGGACACCACTTATAACCAATTTTTCACACCATCAATGCCTTTTGGATCATCCAACCGCAACAAAAATAGTCTCTAAACTTCTCTCACTTAAACCCAGAGGCCTTAGTTTGATTATAAAGCCTTTCTAAGGTTCCCTATTGATCAAATAAAAAGAAAGAACCCGATGAAGAGGTAATGATTTCAGCACCCTTTTTCAAGTTCATTTCTTCTTCAACTTCATCATTACTTGTTATCTCCATTATAAAATAATAACTACAGTATATTCTATATACTGTGATGTTATTATAAATATTTAACAACCAAATTCATTATTATATCCATCCCTTGAAGGACATGGAACCATACGTGCGTACGTACAGCCACTCGTCTCCACGTCGTGGTGTAATTGTTATTCAATATATTATTATTTAGATGGGTATAATAATTATATATAATTCATGTAAATAATAAATATAACATTATAGTGATTCTGTATATATGATATACCATCCAATTATATATTATTTTAATATCCAAATAATTATATTGTCACTCGTGCGTACGTACGGACTACCGTCTCCATGAACGCGATGAGATTCATTCCCCATCATATCCATTCAAGTCTAATTCTCCTTTTATGATTAAAAATAATGTTTAAGGACATGATATCATTCTGGATATGAATAAAATACATCATATCCATAACAAGAATGCCTTATGTAACAAAATATATAAATGAAAACGATTAAGTTAACACCCGAAAGGACGATAATACTAAAATATTATTATCAAAACATTAATAGAAGATCCTATTTGATATCATAATTATGTATATGGTTCATTTATAAAATTATCACAATGTGTTAACTATTATACAAGAGGATAACATACCATCGACTTATTAAGTACAAGGTAATGGTTTATTTCACAATCTTTTCATTATCCAAGGTTGTTTATACATGATTATCTATTGGGACCTCTTTATCATCCACATCGACGTTTCATAAAAATGTATTTCAAATCATTCTTAAAATTTTATAGAATATGGTATAAATTCATTTATAGATTTGTTTGACTTATTATAAGATGTTTATAAAGTAATCATTCATTCATTATCCAAACAATGTCCTTTTTAACCTTTTCAACATAATTAATGTAAGAATGTTTTTTTAAATTATACGGAGGGTGAAACGTTTTTTCCGCCGTTATAAAATCATCAAATCTTCTGTTAAAATCTTATAATAATATTTTCAATGTAAATGTTTTATTTTATAATTATGTGACTTTTAAATGATTTAATAAAAAAGGGATATTTCTCTCAAATAGTTTTGATTTAATCTATTTCAACATCCTTTGATAGATTTAATGCTTATTTGGAGTTTATTATTATGATAAAAAACTTTCATATTGTATTGAAGGTTTTGTGATATGTTTGACTGTAGATGTGTTATTTTTATACCATTAATGGTTTATGGAGAATGTATTTATATTTCATATGCCATTTTTAATACGAATGTTTATATTATGTTTAAAACTGTTCATAAGAGGAATGCATTGGACTTAATATGTGATGAGTGGAGCCCGCTATAGCTCCTCGATGCATCCGTAGGTCTCATGAGACAAACTAGTGTCTTTCCACGAGTCCTTGAAAAAATCTTATTTGTAGTCTTGGCACAAGGCCTTGACTATGTGGTTGTGATAGTCCGGCATTATGCATTCCATCATTATGAAAGTTGTTATTAAAATTGCATGTGATTATTCGATTAGTGGAATATCCATGTGAATAAGTAAATGTAATTATTTCATTTTATCTTTTCCATGTTATTACGAAGTTCACGTTTAAAAGGATTTTGTTTTAGTTATACATTTCCTTAAATGTTTATTCTTATTGATGAAAGTTTATGCTATAATGTTATCCTTACCGGGCATCTGAGCTCACCCCATTCAATGTTCTATTTTTCCCCAGATGTGAGGAAGTAATTTATGAATGTCCTGCAAGGATAATATGTGGTGATATGAGAGTGGACTATAGAGACTATGTTGTTGTAGTTTTTATTTTTATGATATAATGTAAGACTTATGAATATATCTAGTGTTTTCATGGCTACTAAACTAATCGGTCTTTCGAGATTTGATCTTTCTTGTGATCATGCCAATGTTATGTAATAATGCACTGACTTTAGGTAACTGGGGTCAAGGAGTTACAGTTTGTATATTAATATATACATATAAGATTAGTTTTAAACACATTTATGAAAAAATATGTTTTTATGTGTGTTTATAAATAAATAAATACATATATAGATATATAAAACACACATACATAGATATATACCACACATAGACACATACATAGACACACACACACATAAACACATTTATATTTATTAATAAATACACATATATGTGTATTTGAAAAGCCATAGAATGTACATATAAGATTAGTTTTAAATATTTTTATGAAAAAATATGTTTTTGATGTGTGTATATAAGTAAGTATATAAATAAATAAATAAATACTTACATATATACATATATACAAAACATATACACACACATAGACACCCACCCACCCACACACACATATATATTTATGAATAAATACATATTTATGTGTATTTGAAAATCCATAAAATGTTAAAACTAACATAACATATAATCTAAAATTCCTTTTCAATGCTAGAACCAGTAAAATCAAATAAAATGAGACAATGTTTGATATAATATGTGATACTGGCCGAACAGACATCCAGATTAGAACTTATACTTGTTTGAATGTTAAAAAATCTGGGTATCCCGACTAAAAACTCAGTTTTGGATGCCTTATAAGCCTTTTTTGTGCACCATAAATGTGAAAAAGGATTTCCTTCTGTCACCTGCGCGTAGATCTCATCACAGGCTTCGATTTGATATGTTGTAGAGCTCAAATGGACACCCGGAACAAATGTTATGGCCATTTGATGTTTGAGTTACATTTTCAACATATTTTAGATCATTTATTAACTGTTTTGATTTTTTTGTGTCCTCAAATTGTTATTAAATGAATTTTAATCAGTAATAATTATAAAATTATTAATTAATAATATTTTTTAAAAAATATTTTGATGTCATTTTCTCTAAATTTCTTATATATTAAATGTAATATTTTATTTATATATATCTAGAACATATTTAAATATATATATATATATATATGTATTTATATCAATATAATTATACTTATATAAGAATAATTTATTTTTCCAGATTTTTTTGACATATAAATATTTTCATCGCTGATAATGACCCCCCTTTATTAGTGCTCTTTTTGACCGCTGATAAAGGTGTAGCGCTTCCCTTGCCAGTTTTTGGCATAGTGTAATTTCAAACATTTTCCAATGGATTTTTAGTGTTCTTTTCTTAACAGATATGTACAAGATGAATTTTATATAGAAAACCCATGGATTTGAAAATACCAAATTCCCAGACCATTTATTTGAATGTACTACGGAACGTTACAGATTTAAATAAGCCCCTAGAGCTTGGTATGGTAGATTAATTAGATTTTTTTACAAAAAAACAATATTAAGGGAGAATCAAATCCAAACCCATTTTATAATAAAATTTTCTAAAAATATAATCATTGTTCAAATTTATGCCAATCCCATTGTATTTGGTTTATGTCAAAAATCTATTACATATCCGGTTTATTATCTTATGATATTTATGTTTGAAATGAGAATGGTCAGATAACATTCATATTTTCATGTTTTTCAAATATCACAAAAAATCAGAAAGAAAATTTATTTATGAACATAATTATATAAAAGGATTTATTAGAAAAATTAGATATGAAAATACTAAAATTTTAATTACTCTTATTAGTACCAAAAATAATTGATATACTGATGATTTTGGGAAACTAGTTGATTAAAATATTTTTAAAGGAATGATTGATAATTTAATATACTTAGCATCCAGTTGTCGATATTTAATGTTTTTGTATTATTGTGTGAAATATATGAAGCTAATCCATAATATTCTTATCTGAAGGAAGTTTAAAAAAATTCGTTATATTAAGGGAACTATGGATTTAGGTTCATTTTACTCTTTTGGAAATGATTTTGAAGTTAAATTTTTTTCAGATGCTGACATTGACAGATGTAAAATGGATAGAAAAAGTACTTCTAGAAATTTTCATTTCATAGAAGAAGCATTATTTTCATGGTCTTATAATAAAAACAATACTCAATAGAACATTCCACTATTGAAGTCATATATGTGGCCTCTAGAAGTTCTTGTTCTCATGTGTGGTAGATGCAACATAGACTAACTGACTTTGGTGTGAGTTTCAGTAAAACTGTAATTTTTTTAATAACACAAGTTCAATAGTTTTAAGTAAAAAACCAAAAAATCACTGATGATAAAGACACATATATATAAGACACCATTTAATTCATGATATCATAAAAAAGTGAGATAATATTTTATAATTCATCAGAACTTGAGAATAAATTTTTGGTATATTTACTAAAACCATCAATTCTAACATATTTGAATACATTAAATAAAAGCTAAGAATGATCAATACTGAATGATCACCAATATATACTGATTTATTTACCATTCTAATAACATTAATTAACTATTTTTCAAAGTGGTATTACATATGTCATTTTTTTATAAAAACTTTTGATTTTTAGTTTTACTAAAAACATTAGCTTTTCTAAAACAAAATTATTTCAAAAATCATTAATCTTTAGTTTTTATAAAAACTCTAGTTCTTCTACAACATTATTTTCTCTAAGATCTTTAGTTTATATAAAATCAAATGTTTTTCTAAAAATATTTGTTTGTCTAAAAATAAATATTTTTTAAAGCATTTGTTGTCCTAAAAGTTTGAATTTTTCTTAAATTAAAAAGAATATTCACAAAACAAACATTATCATAAAAATTCAAATTTTTACTCTAAGAGGTATTTTCTAATCATTATTCCCTAAAATATTTTGTTTCATTTGTTTTTGTTTTTTTTATAATATTTTATTTTTATAATAGTTTATTATAAAATTATTAGGACAATTATTTTATTCTATAATAATTTATTTTAAAAATCATTATGATTTCACAATATATATTTAATATTATAATGATAAATTTCAATATTCATATCAGTTTTGATATTTATTACGATGCATCAGATATGAAGAAGTTGAAACATCACCCCTGAGCTTATAAATATGAAATTGGGTCACCAAATCACACATTTATATTTTAAACTATTTTCACCCATCATCACTTAAATTCTCTATAAATTCGATCATTTTCGATTCATTTGATCATGTCATCATGGTCCGATCTAATTTCAAATATTTTCTTCTCCCAATGAAATCTCTAATAGGGAATTTGTGAAGAATAATTTGATTAAGAAACAATAGTAGGATAATACTAATTACCTGTTGAAATAAATTGTAAAATTTGAAGGTTGGGAAAAGATTTTTGCAGAAAATGAAGACGTAAATATTCATTATTCTATTATTGTAAAGCAATTATACTCATCAGTTTTTTTTCTTATGGAAGAAGATCTAGAGATAAAAACTATTAATCTTTTTATGGTCATTAAAATATAAAAATTCCAAATGTTTTGGATCTTGTAGAATTACCATTTTATGGGGAATCATATTTGGTTACCCATAATATTTTGAACAAAATTCAATGTTTTGAGAAATATAAGGCTAAAACATGTTTATTATCTTCCATTGATAAGGTAAGAAAAATATATCATCTTAAACATGATGTTATATTTTTCTTTTCTATGGATACAAGTTTACATTATTCAACATAAAGGATGTAGATATTACTTTAAGGTATTTGATACCTTTTTCCTAATGAATATAATGAAAATCAATATATTTAATTTCGTTTTTAATAAATTGATTCAGTAAAGAATATTATATTATATTAATAATTCTATTGTTTCCCTATTTTCTCAACAAGATGTTGGTACACATAATGATTATAAAGAAAATCAATAATTAGGTAGTGGTGATGAGATTAAAAGATTATTTAATTAGTGAAGAAACAATTTTGATTTTTAAATTAGTGTCTGTACTAGGGTTGATGATGATTATTGAAAAATTGGGCAATGTAGCATCTGATACTGAAGTTTTCCAGTTGACGAAATAATTTCGTGATATGAGGAAAACTGTTTCATCACCCCCCATGATGAAAAATAATGTTAAAGCTATGTCTGATGAGGATTATGAATATTTGATGAAATTAATGGAAGGAAATAAAGTTGGTGATCCAGAGTTTAGACATGACAAGGTAGATGCCTTAGCATTAATACCAAAAACTGAATAAGTTTTAAATGTATAAGAGAAATGAAAAAAAAAGAAGAGATTATATGAGGAAAAAGTTTTTGAAAGGTTGATGAAAGGGGTTGAAAAAGAACATGGAGATATCCTCACTACTTACTTGTATGGATATTTCTCAGTTTATCTATTATCAGTTATTCATCATATACATCCATTGAATGTTATTGTTCTAACAAAATATCTACAACTACAAAATATTTATAATTTCCAAAGGTCCTTCAACTATTGAAAAAGGAAAAGGAAACGTTTTTAGGACGAAAATTTTGATCTAGAACAAGTTCAAGTTGAATTTAGAATAACTATAAAGAAACCATGAAAATATGAATTTAGAAGTAATGGGAAATTATCCTTATAGTTAGAGAAATAATTTGAATAGAATTCATACGAATATTTAGAGGAATTGGAAGAAGATGGAGAAGATGAAATTTCTTTAGAGTCATCAAATTTCTGCACTCAGTCTGATAAAGTCGTTGAGTGGGTAGTTCTTGAGAAGGTGTATATTTTTTAAATAGAAAATAAAAATCAATAATCATCTATAAATGTATTAAAAATGATTAAATGGGTAGGAATTTTGATCTTGTAGAAGTATCAGATGCCGTGAAGTACAAAGAGAAAGAAAAAATAATGAAAAAGATGATGTTGGTACATCAAGAATACGTGTTTCTGATGTATCATTAGACTCAATGAATTATAACGATACTCAATCATATAAAATTTTTTAATCCATATTTTCCTACCTTAATGAATCTTTAAAGAAGATTTTGGTTTCTATTCTTTTTCTACCAAGCATAGAATCTCGGTGCAAGAAACTCTACCTGTGGTTAAATGTGTTATAACAATCATATACTTTAAATAAATTAGAAGAAACTATTATTTATAATGAAGTTGATTTCAAATATTTCAAAGTTTAATCTAAGTTAAAATGAAGAAGAATTAATTAAATCATTATATTTTTAAAAGAGACTGAAAGAAATTTTAAATTTCATGATGATTAGATTAAAATTTTTATGAAGAAATCATTGGAGATTTTTGAATCTTCTCAAAAGTTTTCTTCAAATTTTGATTAAAATATAGTACTATTTTAAAAATTAAATTGTTTATTGTAGTCTTAGTTTCAGTAAATAATGAAATAAAAGTAAAAAACATTTTGGTTGATTAAAAATTTCTTAAGTTGATATATGTGAATAGAGAGAATCAGTCTCTTGAGAATGATGTTGATAGAATGAATACAGAGTTATAAAGGATCCAAGACCTTGAAAAATAATTTCAATGATTGAATCAACAGTTCCATATAATTAGAAGAAATAAGAATACTTATGGAAGATGAAAATAATTTTCAAGAGGATATAGAAGAAATATTGATTTTATTTTCTCTGGACTCTTGATGGGAAAACAAAACATTTTAATGATTATATGTTTGAATGAATTATTCTCCACAATTTCCATTTGATTTTTTAAAAAAATTATTTTTGTTGAATGTTCTTTTATGCATCAGTGGATTAATGATTATTTAAACTAAAATGTTTAACAATAATACTTTTCTAAAATTTTAGGTACTTTATATATCCCATATTTATTTAGAAAATAACTAAGGGGGATAATTTTCTGAATAAATTATTAAATTAGAACCTCTTGGAATATAATTTTATAGAAGATCTTATTTTGGGGGAGACTTTTTTTAATAATTTTTTGTCTTATATTATTCTTATAAAAAATTTTAATTTTACAAAAAATGGTGTTATAAAGAAAGGGAAAGATGATAAAGATAGGGGAGAAGTATTTTTATTGATTAATGAGTTTTTAATTTTAGAAGTTATTTATTTCGTATACTTAAGTGTTGTTTTTTGTCATTTTCAAAAATGGGGAGATTATTCTGTAAAAAATTTAGTTTTGAAACGTTATATCCATCATTTTGAAAATCACAAAAAAAAATCATATAAAAAATATGTTTTTATAACTTTATATTTCCCAATTATTTAGAATATTTTTTGTAGAAAACAATTTAATCTATTAGATGATGAAATCCATCTAAACTAATGATTATAAAATTTTACACTAAATTCTAGTGCATTAAACTAACTAATGTCTGATCCATCAAAATGACTAAAGTATGATCTTTAATATTGAAAAAGTAGTACATCATAATGAAAAAACTTTCAATCAATTGGAATGATAAAATTCCAGTCTATCAGAATGACATAATCCTATCTATTGGTATGACAAAGTTTAGTTTATCAGTAGGACTACGATTAGTTTATTTGTGTAAATGAGTTTTGTTTATTGATTTGACCATGTTTAGTCTATCGATGTGATATAGTTTAGTCCATTAGAATGAGATTTTTTTATTCAATTGGAATATTAATGTTTATAATCAGATAGTCTAACTTATTTCTACCAAACAGAGGACCTTTTATAGAATTGTAATGGTGCTATCAAAACGACATCAGATGGAGATGTATTTGATGCATTTCAAGCATGAGCTCATGTAATTTTATTGATACCAACACTAAGAATCACATATTATGACCATTGGTGTTGTGTGTATATATATAGGTGTATTCAAAGATCCAGGAGCTGATGCTTTTTCAAATTAACCCGTCTTAAATTTTTTTATCTTGATACCTCTTGTTACGTTCTCTTTATTAACATTATTATATTTTTACATTCTAAGGAATATATGTGAGGACTTTATATTTCTTTGAATAGTTTTTCATTTTTATTCTATGTCCATCCTAGGTTATGATCGATGAATTCTAAGGTTAGGAAGACTACAGATTCTAATCTGGCAGATCGAGGGATTCTGTGGATAGGAAGACATATCGGATTTTGATCGTTTATATCAAGGGATTTCTTGGTTATGAAATTCATACATTAAAGTTATATTAAAAAAAATTTATACTCAAATTCATATTTTATTAACTTCCTAAACTCTTTAGGTGAAAGAGTAGAAAAAATTCATAAAGCTTAAGTAAATCATTTTTACTTTTACTTTGAACATTACAATTACTTGTTTCTACATGTTTATATAATTCCGTTATGCATTGTTTTGGAACATTTATCTTACTAAACACTAAAACTATGATTTAAAGAACATACACTATGTCGTATTTAATTACTATGATCATCATATGGTAACTGAGTTAGATAAAGTTTAATTAATAGGGTTCGTAATTTAATTTGTTTAATTTTTTAAACAACAATCCCCCATGTTCTAGTCCTTATAACCTCTTAATATCGAATATATATTTTATTAATGGAAAAATATCATATTTATGATTACATTAAGGTTATTTTATGAGAAATTATATAACTTATTAATGATATAATAAATAAACAATCATCATTAAATTAATCGTTTAAAATAAGCATGCTAAGAGGATAGTATTTTATTCATAATATGTAATGTTTTCATATCCATTAATTATTTTTATACTTATAATTCTGATATATCACACTAATAATAACCAAATAATATCATTATTCTTATGGTATAATGATATAATTATTCTTTTGGTATGTTTATGTTTGGGTCGGTTTGACATCCTAATTGAACAATATTAAGAATTTACATCAAGAATTACTATGAGAAATTTTTTACTTGTTTAGTATGATATAAATAACAACAAAATGTTATGTTTTTTAAGAAAAGAATATATCAATATTTAACTCATTAATTACGAAAATGAGATTTGTTCGTTAAGAATCACTAAAACATGATAATCATCAGTTTCTTCATCATAGTTCCTAACCAAAACTATCATGAAATGAAATTGTAACATTATAATATATATTGAAACATATATTACAATAGAATAGATGATCTAGTAATGATGGAATTTTAAAGAAGAATATTCATTGACACTGTTATTATGAAATTAGTACAAACGATCAAAATTATAGACACTTGATGTAGAAAATTGGAAGAATTCGTGTAGAGAATGACTAATTGTGAAGAGTACCAATGAAAATGTATATTAGTAAAGTTATGAATTTAGTTATTAGGATATATATGTGTGTTTTGTGATATAGGAGGATAAATTGAGTTCATGGACTTTGGGACAAGAGGTAAGGGTTTCAGTCTCAATTTCCATTCATTGAGACATATTTATATTATACACCATGTTTTCTCTTGTATGGTGTTCTTACCACACCATTATAATATTCATATTATGATTCTATTATATTTAATTATATTAAATATCTCATTTCTTGTAAACAAAATCAAGGGATTTTGGTTCCAATGTTCTAGTGTTTGTAATGGTTTTTATATCAATTTCCCTTCATTGAGTCAAGTATAAGATTTATGAACCTAATTTCGTTTTTAATGTTTATATTATACATATTAAAGATATAATATCATGATTTATCTATTAATCATGGTATTTCAAATTCAATTACAAAAACTCTTTTTCAATGGATTTTGATTAATGTTCTACTCAATATGCAATGGTTTTCTTTGTCACAATTTTTGTTCGTTGAAAAATTAGACATTTTGTGAACCATAGTTATTTAATATCATGTATTCATGACCCATTGATATATTTTTATCATAATCATTGTATTTTGTTGTATTTACTAGATAAACCATGTTACCTTATTCAAGTGTGTAGTTATTCTATTGTTTCCCCAGTAGTGAGGATTTTTGGTAACTCAATTTTTGTATAACAATTTATGAACATTCTTTGAACATATTTCATATCTGTGGAGAACAGTATACCACATTAATTTATTATCTAGTATTATCACAATGTTTCTCAGGATATACATTCCATCCACATAAACCATTTTTTAAATATTTCTCACATATTAGGATATGTTCTTTTGAAATCATCGACTTTCATTCTATAGATGGATTATGATCATGTTATTTTAGTATTTACTTGGACATACACTCATTGTCATATACAGTGTGACCATCACATTTTAGATAACTCAATTTGTATTATGTTCACCTTGAAGGTATGATATTCTATTTTCATGGGGAAAATTATTTGTATCTTGTATTTTGTTATTCCAATATGGATGATTATTATCAAGTTGACTATGTATTGTTTATCCATCCAATTTCATTAGGATATCCATTTTTTTATCATGGGTAAATGTATTTGAATTATATATTTTTTATATCATTATGGATTATTATTGTCATGGTTTATTCTATTTGGTTGTTTTATTTTCTCTTATGAGGAATTCATGGGACATAAACAAGTGATGGGGAGCCCCAACATTATATATCCCCTCGATTCATCGACATGTCTCATGAGACAAAATAGGTTAGTTTTTTTTGTATTTTTATTCCACTAAAAGTATAATGTGTTGGCCCAAAGCCTTGATATCAAGATGTCTTGATTGTGGTCTTGACAAGTACAGTGTCTTGGCATAAGGACTTAATAACAGGTTTATGATGCCTTACTTTATTAATACCATCAGTATGAGATTAAAATTATTGATATTCATGTTTTCATTTATTTTCATGGATATTTCATTCTCCCCAATTCAAGTTGATTATGGATTCATGTTGTGTACTAATTTATTTCCATAAAATTTATGGAATGTATATTCCAATATTTGTTCTGTTATATGTATCCCTTACTGAGTGTATGAGATCACTACTTCATATGTTTCTATTTCCCCGTGTTATTAAGAAAAGTAGTACATGTGACATATTTAGAAAGATAACACATGCACAATAATTTTTGGTAGATGTTGAAGGATTTTTATATATTAATTAGTTTCATATATAATGGGATAATTGTCTATTTAATACAAAGAACAAGGTATTTAGTAGTTTATGTTGTGTCTTAATTCTATAAAGCTCTAAACATGAAAAGATCATTCAGATGTATATATTCAATAATCATCATTAATTTTTCAATTATGGATAGTTATATAAAGAATTATATAACTGGTATCAAAGAAAGTATGCAATGTATGCATTCATGGCACCAGAACAAAGACTGTGAGTCCAAGGTGTCACATTAGAATTCTCAAAAAAATTCATCAGTGTAGACCCTCCCGGCCCACATCGAATCTGAGGAGGGTATTTATATCATACGAAAAATATTTTTTTATATGTGATAATTGTTTGAAGTTCACTTACATACAAAATATAAGGAGAAAAATAAAATATTTTATACTTATTTATGATTATATCATAAATGTAAATATAAAATGTTTCTGTCAGTAACCTTATTTTAAAATTGTGTGATTTATATAAATTCATTAATAATTCCTGAAATATTTATTTCTTCATAATAAAAGATTTAATAAATATCACATATTTCTAAATTATGAAGATGTTCATACTAAAACCTTGTAAATGATAATATAAAATGTTTATATTTTTTAGAAGTGAATTTCTCCTGTTTATCCATGCCAAAATTATAATGTGTTGAAAATTTATTTATGGATTGTTCATAAATTCTTATCTTATATCAAAATTTATGAATATTTCATTTTTTTAGTTTATTCATAGCATTATTCATTAATATAATTTTTATATTAAGAATGGTTATATGCTTTAGTTCAATGAGTTAAACTAGTTCTTAAAATTATAACACATAACCAAAAAAAGATACTTATAACAATAGAAATTTAGAAACAAATAATATATATGTTGGAAGAAAAGAGAAATTTCAACATATATTATGTTTTATTTGTATTAAATTGAATTACCACCATTTTATTACCAATAGATATATTTTTTGTAATTAACTATTTAATACAAACTTATATTTCGCTAACATCGAAATTTTTATCTTTACCATTTTAATACAAAATGTTTTTTACTAAAAAAATGAATCTATTGTTAATAATTATGATTACCAATTATTTTTTTACATTTATATTTTCCTAGAATTTCGTTACTATAAACAAATCATTTTACTATAAAAATATCATAGTACTATCATTTCATAGTTTACTAAAAAAATTATGTTGGTATTAACCAAAATATATTGATAAATATTTAGAATATATTAAAAAATTCATACAAAAAATATTCTATTTTAATCAAAATTAAAATTATATTTTAAATATATTTATTTATGATGAAATATTATATCCAAATGAGATTTTAGAAATCATTCATATAAAGATTAAAAACTAAATATATATATATATTCTTTCATATTTAACAACCAGTCATTCCAATAATTATAAAAAACTTATTACATCCCCCATACTTGTTTTCACCCACACCTCCACTCACCCCTAATGACCTGTTTATCATTATCACTCCCCGCCTACATAGATTTTATCTGTTCTTGCAGTCACCACTATCGATCACACCCACACTCACATGCTCTATTATCTATTATTTCTCACACCCCATCTACTGATGTTCGGTTGATTTTTTCAAAATTGAACTATAAAGAAAAGGTATAGGGTGGGTCATGGACATAAACCCATTTCACATTTAATCAGTCAATGTCTGTCCCTATTTTCTGGTATTTACTTCTTTTATTTATATTTTATGAACCTAAAATCATAGGTATCTAGTGTTATAATTTAATTTTAGTTAGGGATTCAATGAAATTCCAATGAAATGAGCTTTCTTGTTCGTTTACATGTTCTTGTTCTTTTTGGGTGATTTTTTCCGATGATACAAGTTATTTATTTCTTTTTCCTTTTGGGGGGTTTCAATTTGGGATTAATTTATAAATCATTTTATTTCCACTATATAATGATGACCCCCCCCCCCACTTTGAAACTCTATATTATTGTGCTTCCACATTCGGGAATAAATACCCAATTGTTTTTGGACTATTTTAGTTATTCATAATTAATTTTAATACTTTTTCTAACTTAGTTATCCTGAAAACAACTTGTGTTTTTTTGTTTCTATTCCTTATTTTTCTAATAATTCTATTTCTTAATGTTATGTTTTGTTTTATTTCTCCCTCCTATATGTTTTAGTGTAATATCCTTATATGTTTTGTGCCATTATCTCCTCACATTCCTACAACACCTTTGTTTTTATTTTTTCCACTTTGTTTTGTTTTTTTGTGCTACATATACCCTACCCCTTTTGACATCAATTTATCAGTGTAGTGTTTTCATCCTTTATATTATTTTTCTCAAATTTTTCATCTCACTTTATTTTCTCATTGTGTTTTGATCTACCACATTTATTTTTGGAGGAATAATTTCTCTTAGTATTATGTTTTCCAATTTTCCCCAACATTCAGCTGCTATAAAATGAGAAATGTACAACTAATGTACTGATATATGTAGTTGTAAAGATTAAAGGTGAATTTCATAGAAATTGAAACATTGTATTCTTTATTCTAATTTTATTGTAAAATTGTGATTTCTTTTCCATTCACGTTATGTGATATTATGAATTTTTAGCCTTTCATTTTTTGTTGAGAAGTTTCTGTTGAGCAGGTGATAGGTATATATTATTAGTGGAAATTGATTTTAGATAATGTTTGGGTGAATTAGGCCTTATTTGGTTAAGGGCGATGGATTCTACTTCTTCCATGAATTATAATGTTTTTCAGTATTCTGTAATATTATGCCCAGTTTTGTTTAGATTGAAGTTGGATGTTTGGTTTTGGGTGAATATTGGGATTTTATAAATGTGTAGTAATGGGATTAATAGATGAAGGTGGTGTATTAATGTTATACTTCTCTCGAAAAGTAATAATATTCTTTATGGGAATGTAAATATTTATTATAGTAGATAATCTTACAGGAGTTAATGGCCCTTATCCAAATCTGTACCATGCATGATATAACAATGCAAAAGAATTGAGTTTTGGACTCATGCAGTTGATGGGATGACTGTGACTATCATTATACTTGTAGTTAATATCAATCAATTGAAATTCCATTGACGCCTAATGTGGGATAGAAAGTTTTAAGATGCACTAAAGCTCAAGGTGGGCTTGAGAACACTTTCACTAATACATGTGACAAAGATGAAGGTTCTATGTTCCTACCCAAGTTTAGATTCAACACCATCAAATTCATATTAAACATTTATTGATGAGGTTCTTGTAGTTGTTTCTCATGGAGAGGTCAATACACATGAAGGCTTCCACTACCGCAGATCTGGGTTCCAATTGGTTTATGTCTAGTTGATGGTGCTTCATTGGCCAGTATTTAAGATCATTCAAAGGGGTAAATGTGTCAATATAAGAGATATACTTCACATATCAGGGTGTTTTCTTCCCACTATAGTGGAGTATGTGTCGCGACTTCTCAGTTTCATAAAGTGTATTTCCAACCAGAATCTTCCATCACTACAACTATGGATGGGTTCCATTGGGGATGTCGTTTTTCACAATGATAATGAATCTAGAGGATGATTTATTCAAGAAAAATCCTTTAAAACACTGCAATGGTACTGACCCAATCATAGACCACCGCCACATGGATTTTACTGGAGGCCTGTTCAAGGCAAGGAGCTCATGAGTGAGGTGTTATAATTTGATGAATATAGGGGATACAGTACTACTATTCATGAACAATCTTGTATATGGAGTGGATTCCAATGATGTAAATTTGAATACTTTTCAACAATGCTACACCAGGTTAAAAATTGGGGTTGACGGATTTGAGGAACAATATGGGTTCAAACTGCAGGAGGTTCGATTTTGGTTATGGGAGGATCAATCAATGCCTAAAATTTACATCACATTAGTCTATACTATTTAACATTAATTCAACCTTTGGTTTATTATTTTTAGTTTGAGGTGGGTATTATCATGATCATGTAGAGTCACTACATACATTTTTTTGAAGTGTACAATTTTTTAAACATTTATTGATGTTTTTTTAGGATTTGGAGGTCAGGGGTTATCAATGCAAGGGAAAGTGGAAAGGAGGGATAATGTTTGATAATATACATATCTTCCTCATAAAAGTGTTAATGTTGTGATCAATTTATTAAAAAATTGTGACTAACTGATACCAAGGGATGCATTCCAGATGAGATCGAACCACACATGGAGTTACATTTGGTTATTTTCAATCTCTAATCAGAGAGCTGCATCGGTCTTGGGGAATCACACTTGGACTTAGAGGTAGAGAATAAAGAGGAAATTTCTCATCTACCCAGAGAAGAATATTTTATCCCATTCTTCTTCTGAATTCATTTCTAATGGATTATGTTCATGTTGATTTCCCCTTGATCATGATGTATGGATATATTTCAGGGGGGTGATTGATGTCACCTACATGATTTTTACTTACAAATTTCAAAATTTTAAGGATTAGATGAATTGTTTTTTACAATTATTTTTTTAATTTTTTGAAAGATTTTTTTCCATGGTCAGACAAAAACATTCTCAATCAATATTTAGTTCATTTATTAACAAATATCAACAGATCTAGTTAATTTTTTCTTAAAAACAATACCAATTACTTTTTATCATGACTTTTCATTTGTTCACACTACCTTAAAATCTTATATCATGGTGTGGACGTAGGTAAATCTTGAAAAACAATGAATAAGAATAAATAAAGGCATTATTTGTTAGTTTTGGGCACAATGCCAATGTGCACTGGTGGGTGACATATTAAACGTTATTTTAATAATTGTTGCCTAAAACCATGAGTGTGGATCTTACTTGTCAAATTAATGATTAATTTATTTAAAATCTAATGAAATAAATACATAAGCTTATGAAATTTTTTCACTGATGACTATTGATCGTACAAAAAGTCCCTTTTATATTGCATTCATTTCCATTTCATGGATTCAAGGGAATAATCCCTTTAGTGATGATCCACACACGCTTTACCGGTCTTCGAGTAATTCCACTTGTTCTCTAGGTGCTAGTGCGGAGAATCTAATGTTGTAAGTCGGTCATTCTTGATCGCTCATTCTTCAGTCATGAAGGAATTGGTTTCTCGTTCTTGAGAGGGATAGGAGGAGTTGAGAGTGAATTCATTGTACAGATTAATTTTCTATACACATACATGGAATTAGTTTTGAATGAATTACTCAACAGACGTAGCCGTCTCTTTATCGTGTTGATATTTTAGTTACAAAATTTAATTGCAAAACACCAATTAAATATAATTATATCCCTTAATAAAATCTCGTGCCACATAATAATAATAATAGTGTTATTATTTTTTGGTGAAACAACTTACGTAAAATGGATAAATAACATTTAACGACTCGTAAATAATTATTTTATCACCAGCCATGTTCATGGTACATTTTTTCATGACCCGACCCAATGGGGCTCGAGCTTTGACTCTTCAATCCCACCTCCAATTGGCCATGGGGTGGCAACTAGCAGAGAATAGGCTATCACACATATTGCCTAAGGTACCAGTACACACGCACCCACACACACCTCCATGGAACAGTGCAGAGATATGTAATACTAAATAGTAAATGTATGCATACAACTAAACAACAATAAAGTGAAACAACATTACAAAAAGTGAAAAACAGGGACCACTAAAAGAAAACTAAAAAGGCATCCAACCAGCTCAAAAGAAGGGGTACACAACCAAAAGCACCACCTTATTGCTCTTCGGCACAGGTCTAGTAACAGACCATGGTCAGTTCGACTCACTTAGCTCTGACAGCTCCATGTCCCACTGGGTCTCTGTTGAATGTCATGTGGTCTACACAAGACACAAACATGTGCAGGCAAAGACAATGCAGGGGTGAGTATTACAATACTCAGTAAGCACCCCAAAAACCCAAAACAAAAGAGAGCAACTGAAAGTCAACAATATGATCATCCCATCCATATGGAACCCAGAAAAGAGAGATACTCCATCTCATGACCATCCTCATCTAATCACAACTAGTCAGCTCAATCCAAGTGTATTCCCATACATAAACCTTGAACATCTTCTCTGGAATACACCCAAACATATATCTTGAACATCCAGATATACTCAGCTCACACACCGATCCACTTGAGGTACCAAACTCATCACCATATATGGTTAGCAACCTAGAGAGAATGCTCCTCAATCATTGTCATCCCAGATGACACCTGTCCGAGAGACACAAACCATCAGGTCTCACACAAACAACTCACTCGCTCACCTGAGAGATCACGCTCCTCGGATATCATCACTGGGAAAACCACACAAAGACAACATAAACCCCAAACTCCTCGGATAAAAGATCACTCATAGGGTCTTCTAGGGGACACATGAACCCACATATGTATACAAAGATCTCACAGAGAGGGGATCACTCCCAGCGTCCACTGGGGGATACCACAAACCAATCAGGTATTCGTAGATCTCACAAATAGGGGGTCACTCCCAGGATCCGCTAGGGGATACCATAACCTGATCTGGCACTCGACAGAATCACGCCACTCAAATAGAGGATCATCACCATTGTCACGATGTTCACGAGTATACTGAACCCATATCTAGTAAATCTCATGCTGTTGGGGATCAAACTGATGATGTCGCAACCCTACTAACACCACGCACTGTGTAGGGGATCGTACAACCAATGATACCGCAACCCTACTATATTCTTCATGATAATTAAGGGATTGTAAACCTGACGATTGTAAAACTCTATTGAGTATGGACCACTATGTAGTGTATCATATTCATGATGATTCCACAAACCCAACGGGGTTAACTTGCTAGATAGGGGATCGTTGCCCGTGGATAAGCGGTCACTCCGATAAAAAGAACCCGATCTTGGGAAACAATGCTAGAGAATATCAATTTGGGCCCACCAAAGAAATCCCACAATAATAACAAATTAAAAATCCCATAGATAGTATAACTAAACTATACAAAGGTTGTGATGTCGCGAGAACCCTCATAGGAACAAACTAAGGGAGTAACCTCAACCACTGTTGGTCCAAACGTTGCATACCCGAGTGACATACCACAACGCCACACCGCACACCCAAAAGGCCGATACAGAGGCCACCATCACGATCCACACGGAAACAAACACATGATAGGGTATTTACCCTCCCAAAATGGACATCCGGTGAAATAGATATTATTCATCGCCATATGTCCTCATGGGTCCCACGTTTCAATCCCAGAAAACATCAAACGAATCATACCATTGCGATCCTCTTAAAAAAACACACAGGATTGAATATTCATCTTCCAAAATCGGACTCCTGGTGAGAATGTTATGTTTCTCCATAAATTCCCAAACTTGGCCCCGTGGGGCCTGCACCACAATCTTGGTACCAAACCCTGAAATCTTACTCAAAATTTTTGCATTACCATCCGAATCGCAATTCCACTGACAGAACGTCAATCAAACACTCCAAGAAAATGTTACGGTCTGTCGAAGTTGAATAATAATTAAAATTTTATTATTATTCAATGTTTTGTGACCCTGGATCATGGACCCCACCTTGAAAAATTCTTGAACCTATCTCAAAAGGTTCATATAAATCATAGTGTCATGCTTCCGTAGATGGTGCATGAAACGAACACCTGGTTTGCAATCTGCGGGGGTTCAATGAACCGACAAACAAAAACCGGGCTGGTTCGGTAGGACCGGCCGCCACCGCCGGCGGCCCACCGCGCCACGGAACAGCGGCCATCCACCGCGCTGGGTGGCACGCCACCATGGCCGGCTGTTGTGTCAGTGCCGCGCCGTCTAGACTTCCGCGGACCGTCAGGACCACGCTATTGGTCTTTTTCTCGATCCGGATGTGTCTATGCGACCCTTGAGACCCCTTCTACACTGATAAAAATTCAAAATGAAGAAAAATACTGTATAAATAGGATTGGGGGTTAAATCTCAAATCACCTACCTCATCGGAGAAATGCAGAAGCTTCAGGTGTAGAACGACACCTGTGACATTCTGGATCTCGATCTTCTATCGATCTGCATAAAAAACGCCACCTAGAGGCACCTTACTTGGATAGTTCAGTGAAGGGAGAGGGGGATGTCACCTCTTGCGCGTCAATGGTTTGGGGGGAGAGATGATTGATTTTTTTAATTTTTTTAATAAAAACATAATTTTAGCTCCCCACAAACACGCCTCCGACCTGTCACCCGGTGCCGAATAAAATTATGTCGCGCTTAGGGTAAATTCAACATTCTAAACGCAACGGAATGTTCAGATTTTTGATCTGAAACACCGTTTAGAAGTTATTGGAGCCAATGCTCATAAATATACTTTTCCATTTATTTACGAAAATGCCCTTAGTGGCTTTTCTCACACCAGGCCCGAGCCCGCAAGGTTTAGAACCCGCCTAGGGTAAATGGCATACTTCGGACACAACTATGCCCTCATATTCCCATTATGAGCTACCATTTAGAAGATAACACACCCCCACCATGTGCATATTATAAAAAACTTAAAATTTTTATAAAATTTATTCCGGGAACACCGAGCCTTAGAATCGCACGCCATCTTGGTTCCTAGCTCTGGAATCATTCGTAGAAATATTCCAATGTCTGACAGGTCCAAAACTGAGTCACTACATCCACCCCACCATTAGAATTTTCGTCCCCAAAAAGCCATAAGTATGATGGGAATAAACTAAACTCATCATTGGAATTACCACACCAATGAGTCCACCAACAAACACCAATACCGGAACAGAAAAGTCACAGGGTCTCCTCCACCACACCTGAACACTGTCAGATTTCAATGGCACTGACTCACCTGCACTATTATGATCGCATCAAAAAAACATGTCTCGGTGGGGTAAGGTTACCTCTTCCCAACGCATTCAAATCATGCCAAAAAACACCCACACCGGGACTTAGCAACGCCCTGGACAAATCTCGAGCAAGCAATCAAAATGGAAGAGTACCGCTAAATCGTGTCTATCAAAACTACTGTAGAAAGTTGAAAGGACCCAAGGAATACCTCTATCCATCTATAGATCCTCTTGGTCAATAGCCTTTAGGGAATTCATTTGTCCTCGCCATTGTACCCTAGCTATATGAGCTTGGTGTGGGGCACCTGGGGGTGGAGGTTGTGGAATCTGATACTGCCTACCACATTCTACTGCTGCACCAGCTCCATCACCTAGTCTGCTGCCCTGTGGACCTCCAAACATGAGACGCTACCTCTTCCAAGGAGGCCAATCGACCGACTCCCTATCAACATCATGAAGGTTCATACCATCTCTAACAAGATGTCCCTGACAGTTTCAATTGTAACATTGCCTCTCCTACTGCTGAACAAAACTGGCCTGCGAGCCCTGTGAGCCCAGAGCCTTAGATCCTCTATCCTGGGGTCGCCTCCTGAATCATCAGCCACATCCAGACCCTTGCATCTGCCACTGGCTACAAGTTTCCGACATCTCAGCTACCACGTTCCCAACACTGACGGGCTGAATCTGCTCAGCCAGAAATCTGTCCACCACCAAGGCTCGCTCCAGCACTCTAGCATATGTGGGTAGACAGAAGTAAACCCAACCATACCGAATTCTCTACTTAGTCCCTACTCAAAGAAATGATCCCTAAATAACGGGTCCCAAACCATATTTAGGGAGTAGCCGACAGGTCTGTAAACCTTGCTGAGTACTCTGACATAGTCATGCACTCCTGTTGATACAGCAAATGCTCCTGAATCTGCACTAACCTCAGTGTCACCAGATAGAACTCTTCCCTAAAGAGCTGCTTAGACTCTGCCCACGTGATTGTCTCCTCATCATGGGACTACATCACTGAACTCTACCATCGCCCAGGTGAACCAGGGAGAAGGCTTGCCGCTAGGACCACCATCTGATCTGGGGGTGTCCTCACCAGGTAGAAAACTAGGGTGACTGCTTCGAGCCATTTATTAGCTGCTTGAGGGTCTGGATCACCCTGGAACCTTAGAGGTCGATGCCTCTGAAACATGTGCAGTGCACTCAGCCTATTTTCAACCTCATCCTGCACTATAGGCACAACCAGCTGCTCAACTGGTGGTGGCTCAACTAGAAGACCACCTGGAGGTCCAGCCTCAGAATCTGCGCCATGGTCTACAGCCTATACAAGGGGCAGAATGTCACCAAAATCTCGCTGCGGAACCCTCTCTAGCTTTCATTATGGAGGAATCCTAAAATACAATCAATACGCTCCATAGTAATAGAGTATATGCAGATAGCTGACTCAAAATGAAGAAAGGAAACCAAAAATCCTAGTCCTATATGATGCATGTACTGTTACGTCCCTACGACTAGTGTCCAAACATTCCTAGTTGAAAGGCATTTTATTATAGTCCTAGAGAATGGATACTTCGGCCGCCGCACCAACACTGGAGGCCCTAGCCTGAAATTTGAACTCAAAATATCTTGACACTTCTACTATGTAAGACAAACCAAACTCACAGGTAGACCAGCTACGCTCTGAGATCCAAAAGGTGAAACCTTCTTTGATACCACTCTGTCATGACCCGACCCAACGGGGCTCATGATAAAAATCCCCAATCCCACCTCTAATAGGCCAGGGGATGACGACTAGCGCCATGTACGCTATCACACACATCAAATTCACTAGCCTAAGTAACATGTACACACGCACCAAGATACACCTCCATGTAACAGTGAAGAGATATATAAAACTGAATAGTAAATGTATACATATAACTAACCCAAAATAGAGTGCTATAGCAGTACCAAAAGGCCAAAATAGGGCCCACCCAAAGAAAACGTCAAATGCTTCCAACCTGCTTGGAAGATGGGGTATGCTTCAAAAAGCACCACTAAAAAGATCCTCGGCACAGCTCCGGTAAGACTCAACGGCCAGTCCCACTCTCTCAGCTCTTCCTGCTCTTGGTCACCCTCGGACTCCATAAAAAATCATGTGGATTTCAAAAGACCCAAACATGTGTTGGAAAAGCTCGTAAAATGGTGAGAATAAAATTACTCAGTAGGCACCCCAAAAACAGAAACCAAAAGAGAGAAACTAAAATGAAACAATCTGCTCATCACAGCCAGTGGGACCCCAGATGAGAGTGAAACATCATCTTGTGACCATCCTCTACTGAACCAAACTAGTCAGCGCAATCCAGGTGTATTCCCATATATACACCTTGAACATCTTCTCAGGCATACTCCCAAAAATATACCTTTAAACATCCAGATAAACTCAGCTCACGCACCATGCCACATGATGTAACGACCTCATGACCAGCAAAGATTCACAGCTAGGAGAGCACTCTCCATGATCACTATCATCCTAGATGACACTCGTCCAAGAGATACACTCAATCTGGTCTTACACAAACAGCTCAGATTCTCACCCGAGAGATCACACTCCGTGGATGTCATCACTGAGGAAACCTCGCTGAAACAACATAAAAACCATACTCCATAGATAGGGATCCAATCCTCGGGTTTGCTAGGGGGTACCAGAACCCACACCGGTACACGATTATCTCCATGATAGGGGATCACTCATAGGGTCCGCTGGGGGATAACACAACCCGATCTGGTATTCATAGATCTCATAGATTGGGGATCACTCCCAGGATCCGCTGGGGGATACCACAACCTGATATGGTGCTCGAGAAAATCATGTCACTCAGATAGAGGATCGTCACCCTTGTCACGATGGTCACTACAATATAGAAACCCTATCTGGTACATCTCACGCTGTAGGGGATCGAACTGACGATCCCGCAACCCAAACAACACCATGCGCTTAGTAGGGGATTGTATAACCAACAATACCAAAACCCTACTATAATCCTCATGCTGAGTAGGGGATTGTATATCTGATGATGCCACAAACCTACAGAGAATGGCCCACTTTGTAGGGGATCATATTCCCGATGATGCCACAAACCCTACAGGGGTAACCTGCTAGATAAGGGATTTCCACCCATGGATAAGCGGTCACAACGAAACCAAGAACCCAATCTAGAGAAAAGATGCAAGGTGATCTCACTCCAGGCCCACTGGAGGGACGCCACAACTCTATCATATTAAAAATCCCATAAAGAGGATCACAAACCTATTTTATGGTTGTGAAGTCGTGTGAACCCTCGTAGGAAAAAATCAAGGGAGTACACTCAACCACTGCTTGTGAAAATGTCGCTAACCCGAGTGAACTACCATAAAGCCACACTACACACCTCCAAGGCCGAAACCAAGGCCTCCATCGCGATTCATGTGAAAAAACACACAGGATATGTTGTTTACTCAACCAAAATGGACATCCAGTAAAAAAGATACTATTCACTACCAAAGGTCCTCATGGGGCCCATTTCTCGATCTCAAAACACATATATGGGATCACACCATTGCGATCCTCTTGAAAAAACACACAAGCTCGACTATTCATCTGCCAAAATCAGACTCATTTGTGTTTCATCGTAAAGGCCCAAACCGGGCCTCCTGGGGCACACACCCCAATATCTATCCCAAAACCTGAAATCTATCATTAATCATCTTCTTTACCATTTAGATCCCAATGACACTAACGGTATTTCAATCAGACGCTCCAGGACAAAGTTTCGATAAGTCGAAGTTGATTAATAATTAAAATTTTATTATTATTCAATGTTTTGTGACCCTTGATCATGGACCACACGTGGAAAAAATCCCGAACCTATCCCAAAAGTATTTTATGAATCCTAGGGTCATGATTCCATATATGGTGCATGAAACAGACACCTGGTATGCAATCTTTGGGGGTTTAAAAAACCCCATGGTCGAAAAATAGGGCGGATTGGCCCATCCTGGCTGGTACGGTCGGCCTGAACCGGCCCGCAAAGGCCCAAACCAGCCCACCACCGCCACCACCAGCCCGCCCCTCCCTGTCATCCTCTGCCATACTATGGCATGCCATTCCGTGGGACCCCGACCCTCCATCGTACAGGGCTGCACGCCGCACCGCCTCGGGCGGCAGCCGTTGCTGGCCGCCCCCCACCGGCGCCGGTGCCACACGTCGGTGAGACTTCCGCTGACCGCCCAGACCTCCCCGGTGGTCCGTTTTTCGATATGGAGTTGTCTACATGACCCTCGGGACCCGTTCTACACTGATATGAATTCAAAATGAAGAAAAACGCAGCATAAATGGTATCAGAGGATAAAACTCAAATCGCCTACCTCGTCGGCAAAACCCAGAAGCTTCGGGTGTAGAACGATGCCTGCGATGCTATGGAGCACGATCTTCTGTCGATCTGCATCAAAAACAACACCTACCGGCACCTTCAATAAATCATTCTATGAAGGTAGAGGGGGATTTCGTCTCTTGTGCATCAACGGGTTGGGGAGGATAGTTGATTCATTTTTATTATTATTTTAATAAAAATATCATTTTAACTCCCCACCAAAGTGCCTCTAACCCTGCACCTTGTGTCGAATAAAATTATATCACGTTTAGCATTAATGCAATGTTTTGAATGCAACAGCGGGATCATATTTCTGATCTGAGACTCCATTCAGATGTTATTCGAGTCGACGCTCATAAATAAACTTTTCCATTTATTTACGAAAACACCCCTAGTGGCTTTTCTCACAGCAGGCCCTCACCCACATGGTTTACATCTTTTCTAGGGTAAACGACATGCTATGAAGGCAATTGTGCCCTGAGATTCACGTTCTGAACTACGATTGATGAGATAACACACCACCTTCCATGTTCATATTTTAAAAATACTTAATATTTTTATAAAATTTATTCCCGGAACACCAAGACTCGGAATCACACGCAGTCTTCGCGCCCAGTTATGGAATAATTCGTAGGAATATTCCAATGTATGACAGGTCCAAAACCATGTAACTAAACATTTGAACAGTTTTTGTATTAATTAAATACCCGAATAATTATTTTATTCCAATAAATAATTATTTTATTCACATAATATTAATCAATAATTATTTAATATTCAATTAAATAAATAAATATATTTTATTCACAATCCGGTGAATAAATATTTATTTAATTTATGCGATCAGTATAACATAAATAAAATTATACCCCATTCTTGAGAATAATATTTATTAAAATGATTTAATTTAAATAGAATTTAATCCAGATCACCAGAAACACTTCGTGTGTGACCCACTATGATTCTTTATCATTAGCATTAGGCGACCTTTCCTAATGTCGATGATTTCAATCTAGAAATGAGTCAAGACACCAAAGAGAATAAACATAATGTGGGAAGGAGGAAAACTATGTATGAAAACTCATTGTGTAATATAATCTCTTTGTCACATTATCTCATCATGCAGGTTGCATGACGATATTATCAAACTATATGCTGGATACATCATTCTTTGACTATCTGAAATAAAATCATCATTACACCCTATCCATGGAATTTAGGGTGACAGTTCTATTTAAATCCAAAGGTCTAGATATCAACTAATATAAATATGGAAGGGGAAAATAATTTCTTAACTTATCCATTAATAACATGTCATTCATGACACCCCCAATGTACCCTACCTCCCACCCAAATATGACGTGTTGGTTTTTGTCAGCAAGTCATAGTGCATGAGTTATGACATGCTTTAATGATAATATAAAAGTCTATGGACCATTACACATTCATGCAGATAGGAATGGCCGATGACACAAATATATGTGGAATTCATACTAGAATGTTTGTTCACAAAATATATCGTCCTAGATATTACCATGTGTGAACTTCATAAGAAGAAGTATCATATGATTATGATTACTCTCACTTGATGGTCTATATACTATGTATCCAATCAATGTATGTTATCCAACCAAAAAACTATATTATGAATATTTTCAGAGCACTTAAAGGATCTCATCATAAAGGGGGATTCTATGACCTTATCAACACATCATTTACATTAGGACATTATTACATTATGGTTCGGCAGAATAATGAAAAATATGTAATATGATGTTTAATTTAATATTTAATACATCAAATATGAATGTAATAAAAGTAAAAATAGATGTTTTTAATACACAAACACTAACAAACCCCAACTTGGACTAGATTCAACTACCTACAACTTTCAGTCTACTACACCTCACATTATAATCATGTTTCTTCAAAGTCAAGGCTTTAGTCAATGGATCTACCACCTTGTCTTCCATGGAAATTCTATTCACTTCAACTTCAATCCTTTGAGAAAAAACCCTCAATAGATTATACGTCCGAATTATGTGCTTCATCCGCTGATTGGACCTTGTCTATTTTGTGAGAGTCACTACTGTATTATTATCACAATAGAGAGTGATGTAATCTTTACTGCTAGGTACCACATCCTGATCTTGAATGAAATTGTGAATAAAAACTACTTCTTTAGATGCCTCATAATCTTCATTATATTGTTACTCTTCTATGGAATCTATGACCACATCCTACATTAATCTCTTCTATCTCACAACACTTGCATTCAAATTGAATATGTATCCCATTTCTGACTTCATGTATTCTCGATCATATCTCGAAATTAGCACCTACATATCATCTACTGACTAGTTCCTCATCTCCTCCATAAATGAAGAACATGTCCTTAGTATGCCTTAGATACTTATGGATAGTCTTGACTACCATCCAATAGTGGTCACCTGGATCAACTTGATATCTTCCTACTACACTTAATTTGTAGGCAACATCTAGCCTAGTATATAACATAACATACATGATTGACCCAATAATTAATTCTTATATAATTATTAACATTCTATTTCATTACTCATGGGTCTGAGGACACATTTTCATTGAAAGATTAAAGTCATGTCACTCTAGAAACAATCCCCTCTAGGATTGTTTTGTACTGAATCTCTTTGGTATCTTGTCAATGTATGTAATTAGACCTAGGCTTAGTAACCTCTTGGATCTATCACAATGGTTCTTAATCGAAAGAATATATTCTACCATGCCCAAGTCATTCATGGAAAAGCATTAATTTAACATTGCCATCACAGACTGTAAGACTGGTATTTCATTTCCAATAAGTAATATATTATCAATATATACTAATAAGAAAACAATTACACTCCCACTAAACCATTTGTAGAAAAAATTATCACATTTGTTATTTATAAAAAACTAATTCCATTATGGATTCATCAAAACGAATTTTCCATGACCTGGATACTTACATTAATCCATAAATGGTTTTTTGCAACTTGAAAATATTATCGACATCCTTTAAAGTCACAAACCCTTCTGTTTGAGTCATGTAGGCATCTTCCCGATAGTTCCTATTATGGAAAGTAGTTTTGACATCCATTTTCCAAATCTCATAGTCATTTTAAGTCGTAATTGAATGTATAATTCATATGTATTTCTGCATTGCAACTAGTGAAAGGTTTTCATTATAATCAATACCATGATGTTGTTTAAACCCTTTTGAAACCACTCATTCCTTATATGTACTAAATAATTGTTTCATGTCCAGTTTCTTCTTGAATAAACATTTTTTATCCAACTTGATCTATATCCACTGGATGGTCTACAAAAATCCATACATGGTTTTGGAACATGGAATACATTTCAGAATTCCTGGCCTCTTTCCACTTGGAAACATCGATGCCACTTACTGCTTCCTTATAGGTTATAGGATCTTTATTATCAACTAACAATGAGTCACCATACTTGGTAACTAGAAAAACATACCATTATTGTTCTATAACCACTCTTGTACTCCTACATAGTTCTTGTGTCTCTGGAATAGTTTCTTCTTCCATGGGGCTTTGTGGAATCTTATCATGTACCAAATCTTTTGTGCATTGAGCCTTGACGTCATCAATGTTTATCTACCTCCCACTAACTCTATTGGAGATGTACACCCTCTAAAATAATATGGTGTGTCATTCTACTATAACCTTTTTTTGTGAGGGGTTATATTGGTAATATCCCCATTTTTCATTGGGATATCCTATAATGTACAATTTCTACTTCAGGGTGCTAGTTTGTTACCTGAAGAGGTCTTAACAAATGCTCTTTTTCCCCATACATGTAAATTTGATAACATGGTTTTTATGCCCCTCCAAAATTCAAATTGAATACCATTTATCTATTTAGTTGTTAATTGGTTTAGTATGTGTGTCCTTTTTTGTAATGCATATCCCCAATAGGATAATGGAAGAATTGCATGACTAATCATTGATATCACCATGTACAAAAAGGTACGGTTCCTCCGTTCACTCACACCACTCCACTAAGGTGTGTAAGGAGTAGTGGGTTGGGATAGGATCCAAAACACCTATAATTAGTCAATAAAGTACGAATTTAGATATTCTCTACCTCGGTGTGAGTGGATTTTCTTAATCTTCACACCACGATGGTTCTCAACTTCATCCTATATTCATTTAATTTATCAAAATAATCAAACTTATACATAATTTAGTAAATATATCCATAAAAAATTAAATAATCTGTAAAAGTTATGAGGTATGAGTACATACCCCTTTCTTCAACAGGATATGGTCCATAAACATCGGTATGACAATGACCATGTGGGTTTAGTTCGAAAGAATCTAAATATTAATCTTGATGTAATTTTGTTAGCTATTTTTCATTTACATTACATAGCCATTGATGATAAAGTTGGGTGTTGTATGAGTCAAGTGATGTAATGTCATTATTGATTTTTATTTCTTTGTTCTTGTAATCCAACACGTAAAGAACATTCCAAAAACATTATTTACCGTAACAATTTTTCTCTTTATAAAATAAGAAACACTTATTTTCAAACTTGAAAAGGAATCTATATGTATCTAGTATAGATATAGAAATAATTTTTTTGGTAACTAAATGAACTTAATAAAAACTCTTTAAAACAAAGATCATTCTGGTCAACAATGTGAGGTGGTAGTCCCTGATAGATATAATAACAAGGTTAGCTCTATTGGATACTCATAGATAATCATCCCCTCAGTCATTTTGTCTTAATCAATGTTGTTCATGTATTTGATTACATATGTGAGCACCACAATCTATATCAAATACCCAACTGGTTTAAATAGATAAATTGCACTTGATAACAAATGCACCTGAATCGTCTCCTTGCTTCTTTAGCTGGGTGTTGTTTTTCTTCTGATGACCCTTTTTTCAGATACGAAATAGACAACATCTTGTTCCATTGCTTCCCCTTTGATCTTCTTCCTTTTTGAAGGGTGTGAAGAATCTTTGGGCTTAATGAAATTTTCTTTACATTTCCATTAGTTCTCTATAATGATAGATTGATTTTTGATCTTCATAACATTATCTACATCGTGAAGAAGGATAAGATGATCTGGAATAGTCTTCTCAATGTTTGTAATATTAAAAATCACAATTAAACTAGAGAAGCTCTGAGAGGATGAGGTCAGAATGAGATCGATGCCCAGTTCTTCAAGGCGTTTAAACCCTAGATCCTCTAGCCTTTCAATATATCTAATGAGCATGTCTGTGTGAGGCATATCTAGAGAACCCTCTCTAATAGTACTCTGAAAGAGATCCTTATAAATCTAAAATCGTTGCTGTCTAGCTCTATCCTGGTAATGACCATGAAGGTGATTAAGAATTATATATTCAACCATGTTTTCCTGAGACTTTATGTGTTCACTAGACAAATATAAAAGAACCAAACATTAAACATCAATCGAATCGTTTATATGATTTTTTAGACTATGAAATCTTCGTCACTAGCCTCTTGAGTTGGTGGATCCAGAATTGATGATTCTAGCATCTACGATTTTCATTCATGGTGTAGAACTACCCGAAGGCGTATAAACCTCTCCTAGAAGTTACATCCAGTGATGAGACTGTCTTTATCCAATATTGATCATAGTTATAGCTAGATTATCATTTTATTCTATCATTAAAATATCATATTATTATTACATTTCTTGATTATAGATTATCTGAGACATATTTAATTGATTTTATTAAAACTCCCACTACCTTATCAAGTCACAATAGACCTCACAACTGAAATTAGAATTTTGGGTTTCTACGGAATTCTAGGGGCAAGGATAAATATTCCCCTTTCTATAACCCCAACATGGGTTGTTCAAGTTATTTTGAAGGTATTTAGGAAGGTTAGACTTTGTAAACTACAGGCTTGAGGCACCTTGATATATTGTGTGGACTCCCAAATCCAGAAATATTGACTTTGATTTTCTTAACACTTGCCTCAAAATAACAACATGTATAGAAATGGATACTACTCGTGATGTAAAATTTTTATGTCAACCTGAATCTTTCATAAGAAATCCCATTATAAAAATAATTTTCCCAACAACTGTTTTTCAAACACATTATTATACTGAGTTTTATTCTTAATCATATAATGAAAGACTTAGTCTGAGTTAATATTATATTGAGGTATATTATTTTATTATGAATAAGTTTTTTTCTTGTTTAATATTTAAATTTTTTAAATATTTATGTGGACGTTTTCTTTTTTGATTAACCATATTTGGATAAAACATTTATGCATAATCAATTATATTTTAATTTCATCTTGAAAATTAATTCACTCATTTATGTGATCACAGTCTTGTATCAATAAATATAATATTAATGCATTAAAAATAAAAAAAATAACAAATTAAATGATCCGATTATGATCTTATATAATGGTTGATTTATTGAGGGGAAATTAAATCAACTTATGGGCTATGTGGAACAATTCCTTATATCGTACTTGACATGAGCTACAACATTCAATGTGTCCACATTTGTATCCCCGAGTTGGAATCATTGTGGCTCCATCTTGAATCATCTACACATGTCTAAGGATGCTCCATTAATTTCAAATATTTATTACTCACACGCATGTAATGGGAACACCAAAGGATAATTTAAATAGAATTAAATAAATATCCTTGGACATGATGTTCTTATATAATAATGGGAGTGATGACTCACAAACCATCATTTTGTTTAATATTAAATAATTGAAAAAACTATTGAGTTGATTTAATTAAATAACTGTCAACACATACATAGGTCTTGGTCAAGCTCATTAATGGTCACACATACAACAAATACACAAATGAAAATATCTAACGTTCATTTATTCATTCTTTTATTATGTAAGATGAATGTGATAACAATAATTAATTAATAAATTAAAAAAATATTTCTCATTAATTTTAATTATAATCTGATATTATTTGGATATGCCCATAATTAATGGAATTCGAGGAAAATTAATGGCAGAACCAATAATGACATCAATTATAATAAATTAAATGAGAATTTTAATGTTCTTTAAAACCATTATTAAATTATCAAACACACAGTGGTGTGCCAATCAATTAAATAAGGTTTTCATGCTTAAATTTCAAATTTAATGTAATTTTAATATTTTCCATTAATGGGGGACTAAAAAGTGTGTACATGAAGCTATACACAATGTACGTTGCTTTCCATATAAATAAGTCACACGCCTGGGGTTTCGGTGTGTTGACTTGGTCAGAATACATAGTGTGCACATGTTAACTACAAACCTTGTATCTAATTGTTGTGTTCTAGGATGGCTCGATCAACACGCTGTGTGAAAAAAAAACACTATGTGTGAGTAATTATTCAATGAATCTAGATACATTGTGCATGCATATATAGCATGTGCTCTGTCTGCACACCATCCTACCAAGTTTTACTGGCCAATAATTAGGCACTTCTCTATGGTATCTTTAGTCATTCTTCATTTGTTCTTATAGTTTTAATAAAAATGAAACAATGAATGAACATGATTAATATATCGATAACATATTAATTCAAATCAGATTAATGAAAGAATAAAGTAAAATAAAATCATACCCCAATTGCACATTGATCAACAATCTAATAAATAATTACAAATCTAAACATGACTGCTTTGATATAACTTGTTGGTTCTTGGCATAGTAAAATCATGTAGTGGTAGGTGATATATTAAAATGTATTTTAATAATCATTGCCAAAAATAAAGATCTAGGATATTATATGATAAATTTATAATTAATTAATTTAATATCTAAAAAAATAAGTACTTATGCTTACGAAATTTCATCATTGATGAGTGTTGATCATCTGAAAATCCCCTTCTGGATTTTCTGTTTTGCACTTCTGAGGATCCAGGGGTAGAATCCTTCTAGTAGTGATCCATACGTTCTTCAATGGTCTTTGATAAACAATAAATGTTCCCCAGATGCTAGTGTGGTGAATTGAATTACTTGTGTTGTTCATTATTAATCGCTGGTTCTTTGGCCTTGAAGAAATTATCTCTTGGTTTCTCATTCTAGAGAGGGAGAGTGGAGTTGAGAGAGAATTCTTTGTGCGCAATAATTCACTGTACCCAATCATGGAATTGGTTTCGAATGAATTACACAATAGGTGTAGTCATCTTTTTATAGAGCTGAGATTTTTCTTACAAAATTTAATTGCATAACAGTCATTAAATATAATTATAACTATTAAGGAAATATCATGCCACATGATAATAATAAAATTATTATTATTTTGTGTTGTGTCAACTTTCATAAAGTGAATATCTAATATTAACTGAATCATAAATAATTATATTATCCCCAGATATGGTCATGGTTTATTCGAAAACCACTTGTATTTATTGAACACCCGAATAAACATTTTATTCTCTTAAATAAATATTTTATTCAAAAAGAATTAAATAAATATTTATTAAATATTAAATAAAATAAATAAATATATTTTATTCACAATCCAAGGAATAAATATAAATTTAATTCATGAGATAAATATAAATTAAATACTATTATTTCTATTTATTGAGAATAATATATATTCCTTTAATCAAATTCAAATAAAATTTAATTGAGGCCACCAGAAACACATTGTGTGTGACCCTCTAGGATTATTTCTCATTGCCATTTGGAGGGCCTCCCTAATGTCTCATATTACTGAATAACAAGGGATTAATGCACCCAAGAAAAATAACTTAAAGTATCAATGAAGACAACCATATACGAACACTCACTGTGTAATATAATCCCTTTGTCACATAATCTCAGGCACATGAGCCTCAACTCAGTTGGTGAGGACACGGAAAGTGCATCCAAGAGACCTGAGATAAAATCCATCTAGAGGCATATTTTCAGGGTACTATAGTAGTATTGTAGTAGGTATTGTTCTATACTATAATATCATAAACTATTCATCAATTTGGGCATTTGAGTCACCGATTTTTTCCTTGAGTCCTTGAAGGCCTTTGAGCCACATAAGGCCTTCGGAACACCTAGATATATAGATGTACTAGACATATTATAAGAATCAATTATCCATATGAGGATTCAAATAAAGAGTATTCACTATACGATACTTAACCAGACATTGAAGATCGAGAGGGTATGACATTTCCATCAGTACCACGCCTGTGTAGCTCTGCATAAGACAACTATCCAACTAGCCATACGAAGGTGGAGAGTTGACATCTGAAAATTTTTCGGGGAGGGTTACTCCAAAATGTCTTGTTTGGGTTGATTTCATATGACCTATGTGTAATGTAATTTCAAATAAGCCTTCGGGGATTATAAGGGTTCTCTATCATCCATTGAAATAGGGATGATCAAATGTAAATAAAAAATATGGTCTACATGCCATTTAGGTATAATCTCCTCAAGCAGGTTGCATGACGGTGTCATCAACCTATATGCTTGATACATCATTATTTAAGTATTTGAAATAAACTCATCATTACACCACGACCATAGAATTCATGGTGACAAATCTATTTCAATCTGTGAGTTTAGATATAAACATCCATTTATGTGGAAGGGACAAATCCTTTCTTGACTTATCCATTAATAACATGTAATTTTTGATTCACTCAATAGACCCTACATCCCACCAACATATGGTGTGACAGTTTTTGTTAGAAAATCTATGTGTTCAAGTCATGACATGCATTAATGATAATTTAAAAATATAATGTCCAATACACATGCTAGCAGATAGGAATATACCATGGTACTAAAATATGTGGAATTCCTAATAGTGGTTCTGTTCTCATAATACCACATATTGAATATTACCAGGAGTGAACTTCATGAGAAGAAGTCTCATCTGCTTACTGGTACTTATACTTGACATTCTATATACCATGTCACCTATCATAATATTTTCCCCAACCACAGAACTATATTAACAGTATTTTCCTAGCACTTCATGTTTATTATCATAGTGGGATACTACTATGACCATATCAATGCCACATTTAATCTAGGTTATTATTACATTATTTTCATCCAAAACATTTAACAATATGTAATAATATATTTAATTTAATATTTAATACATCAAATATTCATGTAATCAAAGTACAAACAGTTGGTTCTAGGACACTAACTCTAACATCATCAAGATGTATATTTCCGAAATTTGAGGCATCAAACTCCCATTATCTTTATTTACTATAATAATTCTACACAACTTACATAGGATGAGTATTATTAAATTAATATTATTATTTAGTATCTGTTGATATCAATGAAAATGAATTTTTTTTGACATATATATATATATAAACTGAAAGTATGGCAGTGTTGTGTGTAATAGATCTTGTTCGTGTAATGGAAAAATTGTGGTTGCATAGTTTAACTATAGTACGATCCTTGTATTTTTTCATTCTTGTTTAGTGGGAACTTTTAATTTGATATATGTAAACAATGTTATTTATAGGCCAAGGAATTTTACAGGTGTGTTCATTGTGAAGAATTAAATTTTTTGGTTTGGGATGAATAATCAAAGGTGATATGGGAAAGTGAATAGTTCTACATTTAATTATTTTGTAAGTATTTATTCTTATTTGGTCTTATATTTTCCTTCATTCAATTATTTTATTTGTTTAAAGGTGATATGGGCAAGTGAGGAGTTGTGGCCTGAACGATTTCAAAGTAGCTTGTTTCCGGTGACTCTACATTGGAGTCAAAGTATTTAGTGGAATATGATGCATCCAATTATGCTGTTTTGATAAAAAACAATTGTCTAATAGATTGATGTGGTATCTGATATTAATGACCCTATCGCATTGTTTTGTGATAATTCTTCAATGGTGGCTCTGAAAAAAGATAAAAGGTCACACCAATGGACAAAGAATATATTTTGAAAATATCACCTCATAAATAATTTTTATCAAATGGGTAATGTTATAGTAAGAAGAGTACCCACAAAAAAGAGTGTGGTGGTCCCCTTGACTAATGTTCTATCTCAACAGAAGCATGAGTATCATGTGATAGCTTCCATAATGAAGGTTGATAGCAGATGGATGTAGTGAAAGTGGGAATCAGTTAGATTTTTTTCCCTAGAATCAAATTCTATTTACTATATGATGACCATTATTCCGAGTTTTTGAATATTAATAATCTCTTTACGCCATCATGATTATTCCTTTAGGTAATATAGAATGTGATACTATTTTAACAGTAGCTTTCACACTAAAAGATCATAGCAGTTGCTTGCTATTATTAGAACCTAGACATATTATGAAAATATTCTTAAATATATTTTCTATTTCTATAAAATATCATTTGATTGGAAAAATGATTTAAGATATTAGAGGATAATACTCATAAGACATTGAGGCACCTTTTTATGGTATACACCTCTAGTAATATGCAATGTTGGATATTATGAGAATGTGGCCAAGCAGTAGGAAATCCTCGTTCATATGTGTCATTGGATGTTCCTATTTGTATATGTTTTTCTTGATACTTATACTTTAATATTATTATTAACTAATATTATAAGTTGTGTAATTTGATATATTGACAAAAACAGTGACAACATATTTTAATAATGAGGTTGGATAAATTGGGTATGTCACAAGAAATATTGATTAATGAATAACGAAACAAAGGATTTGTCAATTATGTTCTTTAATAGAAGATGATATCTTAGGACTCTCGATTGAAATGAAATAGCCGAAATAAATGCCTTTCCATAGAGATCTGTGGACAAGTTCAATTTTCATAAAGTCAAAGAAAGAGACATCGAGCACATTGGTTGATGGAACCAACATGCAACATTCTATATTAGAGATATCACATTAAAATGATTATATTACACGGTGAGCATCCGTATGAAGTATTATGTCATTATAATATTAAATTATTTCTCTATGGGTTCCATGATGTTTTTCTAGATACTTAACATTCACATTAGGATACTTGGCCTAATGACACAGAAAAATAGTTCTAAAGGGTCCCAAAGATTGTGTATATAGAATCTCAGTTAAATTATATATTATTATTTATTATTTAATATGTTGAATAAATATTATTCCCACAGGTGGTTTAATGATTATTTAGGTATTCTTGATCACATATATTCTTTCACAGATTATTCGAGAGAATATTATGTGATCGAAATATTTAATAAATATATTTTTTCTATTTAGTCAGTATAATATTTATTTATTAATTGGAAAATAATACAGATATATTTATTTAATAAACAGATAGTCATTATTCAAGTATCGATAAATATTATTGAGGAATGGAAGACCATGTTTTTATGTTCAGTGAGAAATAATATATATTGAATATTATTTAATTAAATAATATTTAATTTAATTTTTTTGTTAAGCTCATGTCATGGGAATAATAATATTATTATTATTTTAGACATGGGGATACAAAAGGGATTAAATAAATATTAAAGGGAACATTTTGAAATATTTATTTCTAAACCATACCTTTATTTATACCCAATTATATTATTTGTTTATGATGTCCAACTAAATTTTTTTTTTGAACAATGATAGCCAAGAAGAATCCTCTCATTCCATAGAGAGATCCATCACCAAGAATTCTACCAATAAAAGTGGTAAATCTTCATATAATTCCCACTCTAGAGTCAAGATAGGTCAAGGAGAGGTCATTGAAAGCAATTCATGTGGCAATCAAAACAGAACAATATGCGCATTTGGATCTACCACACTAGCACATAGATATTCCTACAACGATGTTAGTGATTTGTGGAACATGTTTAGATCACCTCTAGAGGTAATATACTCTTTATTCCTTCAACTAAATTACTTTAGAATGTATATCTATTGTCAGATCCATCAACGAAGAAAGAATTCATTCAAGGTAATTCATTAAATGATTAAATAAATTTTAAATAATATATAATGATCTGGTGCTTGGTTCTGATGTTATGTCCCTTGTATATTTTATTTTATTCAATTATATTGATTATAGTTATCATTTTCATATAAATATTGGATTCATTGTTGATCATGATAAGACAAGTAATGTTTTACATGACCCGTCCTATGCTTCTACTGTGCTTGTAACCATGAGGGTACTCTAGAATTTATTGTCACCCCGAACGATGAGAGTTATTTTGAAAATGGAATCAGGCCCTTGAGAGTGGATTCCTATGTTTATTTGTAAAAGGAATCATAATACACATATTTTGGTGCCACATAATGAGGCACATCAATCCTTTTATGTTCATGTGAGGAGCACCAAACTGTGTACTTTAACATCATGTGATAATCGCATCTATGTGAAAGGTGTATAGTCAAGAATGGAGTGGACTTATTTTGAATTTGACAATAGATCTTGATGAGATATAGCCTTACAATCTTGATTTTAACCTACTGAGAGTATGTCTCAGAGAAGATTATGGTGGTTTTTGGGTCATGGGTTTGGACCATTGGAAGGCTTCCTACATTTCCAATTTTAATGTGAATAAAATCCCATATAGTTTGGATGATTGGGGGATACACCTATGGAGTACTTGTAAAGGTATTTCTTTCAAGGTATATGGATCATTGAAATGGATACAAGACTTTGAGGACTTACATCGAATAAGAGACCCTTTGTGAAGGTGAGAGGAAAATTTGAAAAAATATTCTCTTCTGTAACAAGTATTTGATCATGAATATGTCATGATCATCACTAACCATTAACAACACATGAGTCATGATAAGTGTGAAAATTGATACACTATGGATGTTTTAGATAACTAAATAAACTTCTTCTTCCATTTGTGGAAAAGGTTGAGGATACTAGAGAGAGAAATGGATTTGATGTTCCAATCTCCTCTCTTATTCTTAAGCATTGGGTTGGTACTTTTGCACCTATATGGACATAGCCCTCAAAAAATACTAGGGGGAATAATCCATGATTTATTCCCTATTATTGATTCCAGAGAATATTGGAGGAGGATAAGTAACCAGACCTTATCAATGGGAAAGGAATGCGGCTCCCCTCACTATTTGAAATGGGGAGGTTATTTCCACCACCTCCATGTTGGGGTCCTCCTTAATATGGAAATTTATAATAAAAAACAATTAGTGGTTCCCAACTATTAGGTAGGATAAATTCAGGACATGAATTACAATGATAATGTATAATAAAGATAATACACTATTTTTCTCTATGATCTGATTATTTATAGTTAGAGGATTTGGGGTAGGCCTTGTCATGGTCCCTCTTATATAAGGGATACGAAGGAAGAGGTTCCCCACTATTGTCGGCATTAAAAGGGGACCAAAGGATGGATCATGATGGAATGTACCAAAAATATATAAGGTGATCACTCAGGTAAGCCCTATGTGTGTTAAAGAGGTCTCATGTAGGAAATACATAGGTGAGTTGATGTTGCCTCACATATGTAAGGATGAGTGATTTGAAGTGGTCTCACACATGGTATACTTGTCCAAGCATAAGAGGCCTTTATGAGATGGAAAACAAGGGTTAAAACACTTGACAGAGGAATTGCTTTAGGATCCAAGGGTTTCTTCATGTCTCTTTGGAAGATTGTCACTCGATTATCAAGACGGAGAAGGGGACTTCACCCTGCTTAATTTGTTTAAGGGGAGGTTAATTTCATAAGCCTTCTGTGTTTGAAACACAAGGGAAAGAATAATCCCACTAACCCATTTATTTCCTCTTCTTTTGATTCTTATGTAACAATTTGAAGGTATGGATGACCTGGAAAAAGGAAGTTGGATAGAATATATTCAAGGCTTCTTAGAGTCTTCCTATCATTCAATGAGGATCCCAAGAGTCCTATTTATTGTCATTTGCGAGACACTATGTGAAGGAGTTAGTTTGAGAAGGTGTGACATGTTGGGTTTTTTGTAGGTGTCACCGACCCGAGTCATCTGGGTACTTCTTTATGTGCCCTATGTAATGGTGTTGGTGCATTGGCTAGACTAGAACTGTGACTCTAGGTGTGTAGGATGGACCTACATGGTGAAGCTAGATTGGCCTTTTGTGGTAATACCTAGGAGACTATGCGAACCTTGATAAAATTCCCATATATTTTTCTTGAGTTATTTCCCTTTTAAACTTCTCACTCTCATGTGACAAAAATATGTTTCAACAAAACCACCTTTAGTATGAGATCCTATCGATAGAGTGAGGTCTAATCCTAAGGTATAGAATGATAAAAAATTATGGAACCTTTATTCGATGGATTCAATGTATTTCTGTAAATTATACTTAGGATTGACTAGTTTAATTACTAGAGTACTGTACATGGGAGAAGTGAGAAGACTATCCACATAGGTATGTCATGAATGTATGTTGTGCTAGTGGAATGCACTGTTCTGTCAAACAAGTGGATCACGATGGTATGTCACATAAGTGGCCCTACGTTTATAAGTAGCTTTAACTTTTAGGAAATTCTTCCTCTCACTTTTTCACTTCTCCTTTAATCATGATAGTTATCTCATTGTTTTGTTTTATTTTCTAAATCTCCAATCACACAGACTCGGTATGCCTCATCGTTATGACACATGCACCTAGGTGGGTGACCAATGAGAAATCACTTGGGTGAGTGACCTATGTGTGGTCACGTGGAAGAGTGACCTATGTGAGGTCAGTTGGATGAGTGACTTGTGCTAGGAAACTCCTTAACAAAATTTATGAATTTCTATTTATTTTACAAAACAAGTACTTTATATCTAATTAAGGTCATGTTAATTCCTTACTGATTCCCAATACCCACTTAGAAATTCAGAGTTTCTAATGGACATGCAGGTAATCATACCAAGGACATGATGGATGTCATCAGACCAGATTATTGTGATGCATGGGAAACCACTACCTCAAAAATGGAAAATTATATGAAAAAGTGTCATTATTAATACCCTAATAGTAACTATCTTCAAAGATATGTCCACATTCTTATGAATAACATCATCCACCCTAAACTGAAGAATCATCTTCCATTATCTAAGTTCCAAGAATACAAAAACATTACCACAAAAGAAATCTCAACCAAGGGAATATATATCATTGAGGGAACATAACCCAAAACATGAATATGGAATTAATTTATCTTTTCCCAAGAAATAAATCCCCACAATACTTATTTGAAGTCGCACTTCTAATCATCCAACTTTCATGATTCGATAACAGACTAATCAAAATACCGGAGGGAAGAATGGTACCTCATCCCTAGAGGATGCTTCAGACCTGAGTGGTTTTGGGCATACTGGGTGTTCTAAACCTATTCTGATTTTTCAATCAAGATAAAGTAAGTCTGAAATTTTAAATCTATATGGGTGGCCTCAATATATTTATACAGGCACCATGACATTATTATCAAGTTGTTGAGCAGATAGAGCCTATAAAATAACACCTTCCATCTGATGCATGAATAAATTGGAATTATATTATGATATGTTTAAAATATCTATCGGGATCTTATCCTTTGAGATATGTATGGGGAATTAATACCCTTAAAATCTTTATGGTATGGTGTTAAAAGGATGCCTATTTTGGTTCATGACATGTTAAAGTTATCTTGAGTCATTAGGAATGATAACCTTCACATGAAGGGGGATGTCCATTTTAAATAATGGATGAACACTTTAATGGATCCCAAGGGGGAGTCCCCTTTATAAAAACATCCCACGGGATATCCCATAATTGAATATTTGGTCATTCCATGTAATCATTGCACATATTGGAAAAATTCAACTAGCAATGATGGGGGTACTCAATCATGTCTTACATACCCACCAATAATCATCTTTAAGACTTCATATAGATGTGATTAAGAATCTATATGCCACTTAATCTTGTCTTGAATGGTGGTGTAAGGTTGAAGACCTTTGTCATGGTGGCCAAGATAACTGATGGGAAGAAAATATTTTTGGAAGATCCCATACTGTAAAAGATACATTTTTTATTATTTCAAGTACACTTGGGGAATGACTCCTTTAAAATATCACGACCATTCATAGTATTTTTGGAATGGATTAAAACACATTTTTATTATTACTCTATATTGGAAGCTGATTTTGACCTTTCATTCAGGTTTTTACTAGAATCCAACAGAAGTCACCAATTTATATTGATGCCTTAATTAAACTAAATCTATTAAAAGAATTTTACTTTGTCCCATATGGGGATCCACCAACTAGGATGTTCACCAATGATAGAAATAATTGTGATGAACTAAGATCATATATGATTGCATTCAAGGATTGTGTACTATCAAACTGAATTGATGGATAGGTTTTTTATGACGACTATACCCCTTATAGATTTTAATGCCAATTCAAGTGCCTACAAAAACCCATTGTATCCCCTCTTATTCACCATTGATTGGAAAGTAATCCAATGTAGGACCGAAAAATATAGGTTATCATGGCTTTGGAGGCGACTCAAGAGGTAATTAAACTACCTCTAATGAGTGTATCCACTAGGTCAGGATCCTAGTATAATAAATCTGAGATTTATTTATATCCCCATGGGATGTTGAATGTATGTGTGCCCCAAGTTAGAGATGTAATGATTTATGGTGGGAGAAACCATTGTAGATAGGCACAAACCATTCCAGATTGAGATTTTGGTGAGGATATGAGGTTACCAAAATGAAAACATGCATAGTTTAGTCCTCCAATCAGAGTCATAAGTGCTGCTCTGACTGAGGGTGAGCCAAGATGGTTCAACCACCATCGTTAATAGGTAACTCGAGATCTAGTTTTCCATCCTTTAATAATGATGGAGAGATCAGGTATTATTGTAAAATCATGTAATGGTCGCTCTACTTCACATTAGGCGGTAAGAACTTCATATTATGTGTGATCAGAGGAAATCCCATTTTGTTATGACAAGCCTTATAATACCAAGGACTTGTGTTCACTCCCCCAAACTATCTTACAGTTTCTACATATTGGGGATGTTCAAGCCCCGTCTATTATCTTCTTTTATGGTAACCCAGTTGAGGTGGGAATACACATATGAGTCCTGGAGAAGCTCATTTATGCCAAAAATTATCATATTCCTATCATGGGTCGTGTGGAGGATGGGATGGATCAAGGTGTTGCTAAAGGGGTAGATGAACCCTCCACTAATGAATGTAATGACTTAATTAACACACATGATGAAATTTTTTCCTTATCTTATTTTCCTCATTCATCATGTTAATAATTATTTTAAAAAATCATTAAGGAGGAAAGAGTGACACTAATTTGATATGGGTAAAGGGAGAATTGGTCAGGATCCCATCGCTAAAATATGACCAGATAGGTACCCTTATCAAGGCTTACAGATTGAATCTTGATTTAAGGGAGTTATCCTAAGGACATAAGATGATGTAATAGGAGATGGTAGGATAGTCATCACAACTTCCACTTCCAATAAATGAATTTGAGGAGAAAGTTATTTCCTTCCTCTTTCGAAAGAGATGGGACAAAAAATAATTAAATATTTTTCCAAGAACATTATTAGGCATGGAATTTTTTCATGAGATTGTTTGTTTTTGATTCATCAAAAGTAATTTCTTGTTCATGCTTTTGGTTTGAAAAACCCACTCTGCTTTCCACTCTCAAAGGAATTAGAGTTTACCCATTGAGAATTGAGGATAACATTACGGATGAGATATAGATTCATACTAGGAAAAACATCCCTTTAATAGGAGAATCATCATGGATACATACAACATATGTTCCTATCACATTAGAGAGGGAGGTGGATTCTTGTAATGCCAAATTCACACCATACTGTGTCATATACCAATCACCGACATTCCTTCCTTGTGATACTCATATCCATCTCATAAATCAAATGACCCTACGATTATTTCCAATGACCAACTCAAAACTATGGAAGGGGATGTAATAGAACCCAGATCATCTAATGAAGGTGTTTGAGCTATCCCTGATTTGGAGGTGTTTGAAAGTGATGTTACTACTAAAATTACCGTGGGTATGTATGATGGTGGAGCCAACATAGGGCATGAGCCCAGCATCCTTGATAACCTTTCTAGTGTGGATGGAATGATATTTGAAGAACTAAATAATGAAATAAGGGAAGAACATTATCTAGATATTGATATTCTTGGATCCCTAGCAAAGTTTGAGGACTTGAATATTGATTTGGATGGATTCGAGTTTCTATTTGTAGTGATTTATTCAAAGTCCAACCTTATCTCAAGTGAATTAAATCTATGATATTGATATAAACATTTTTTTTCATATGTAAAATATCCATCTGATCATAAAATAGTGTTTCAAGGTCCATATTTCTTCTACTATTGGGGGAATGATAGTTGATAGTCTATATGTGGGAAATTCTAGAGAGAATTCCATCTCATTCCCCAAGAAAACATAGGATAATGATATTTAGAGAAAAAAAATCATTGTTCAAAGTGTTGATACCAGGGATTATAGAGAGAAATCAAACCAAAAAACTGATCCATCAATGGTTGATAACCATCAAATTATCTAATTCTCTTTTCAATTCTCCTTCATATTTTTTATTGTCTATGACTAATTTCATTTAACCTTTAACACCAAAAGATTCAATGGACAAAATTAAAGGGGAGTCATCATCCCCAACTCAACCTAATATATAAGGAGAGGGTGAAATCACTCCTAGAAGGAAAATTTATGTCACTTCTATAAGGTATCAAATTCTAGAGTACACCTCTACTCTTGAGACTAGTTCCATGGTAAGCCAGGAAGCTCAAGAAATGTTCTGATCATGACAATGGATCATATGGAATGAAATGTTAGAGTAATTCTATAGAAACCCATATAAAATCAACCTTAAAAAAATCATTTCTCGATAATGTTTGGCATGTTGAGGAATGGTGGATTTGATTGTTTCATGGTCTACAATATATTGAATAAGGTCATTAGATGATGGGAGAAAGAGAACAAATCACAACAACAACATAACAAATAATGATTCATTATAAAAAATAATGACCATTGAGGTGAATTATACCAACTGTATCTCAACCATTTATAGAAATTATTGGATTGAAATATGTGGGTTGATTAGAAAGGCACTCAAATATCACACCAGTAACAAGATATGGACACTGCCATAGCAGATCTCATACAACATCATCATCTTTCATAAGGGATTCATGTTTAGGGGAAGACATAATAATGTATATGGTATTTTATTTCAACAATATTTTATCATGAGTTATGGGATGATGACCAAAATACGAATTTCTAGCCGAAAAAGTTCTGAAATTCCATTGATACACTAAAGGGGGCCCTATGTCACGATTTTTTGATTTCCAGATATAAAAATTGATATGAGATCGGTATTTAAGGATCAACCACGGTCCATTTTAGGATTGTTTTTACGATAATGCTATTGTTAAGGCATACAAATATAGAATAGATTACTCATGATGAGAAATTCCCCTCTAGATGATAGGCCTCTTGTGGTTCACTTATGAAAATCCAAATAGGGTTGTATCGACACATAATCATAATAAATGTGTTCTCAATAATTTGACAATCTATCACCAATGGTAGAGGAGTTTAAGACAAAGGGGTATGAGAATGGTGGAAGACATAAATTTTTTCCAATGGAGATGCTAGGACTAAAATGATGAATGTAGGAATCATTAGGTGTCTTGATGGAATACAAATCTTGTTGTGGAAAGTTCCTTTGGGTGAAATAGTTTATGACTAATATAAGGAGAAAGGGAACTTCCCTAACGAGTGTTAGAGCATCATGTGATTTAATGTAATGTGACAAGGAAGTGGATGATGTATTTTAACAACTTACATAATGTATTTCGAGGGTTAATATTTGAGTTTGTTTCTCTTTGACTAAAGAATTATTGATTTTACATATCACGGTAATCTATCCAATAACATAATATCATCTTCAAGAACAAATTGGTAATTTTGTATGATATATTTTGGGGCTATATATATGAGAAGTGATATGGAAAATGTTTATAAATAATGATCGTGGACCATGTTGTAAATGTTATTTGTAGAAAAATGTTGTTAGGACTTACACAGATAGAAGCAGTTTCTCCAGAGGATTAATGTGCTTTTGGATGATAGGAATTTTGGTTGTGATCAATAAAAATATTAATTAGGGGGTGTTAATGCATAGTAAATCCACAATATCTTTTGGTTAATAGGAAATTTTGTAAGAGACTTATTCAATGACAAATTGGGGATATCAATTCATAGTGAAATCAAAGGCATCATCATGTATCATAAAATCTATCACCGATAGATATGAAAATATTATGGAGATTCATATTTACCAAGACAAATAGTATAGATTATTTAAGGTACATTCATGACTACGAGAGGATAATTTCATATAGAAATCTACCAAGATTGGGGAGAAATGTTTTCCTATATTGATATGACCCACACATAGGGAAGTGGTATTTTTTCCAGCTGGGCCCAAGACATAGGACCCATGAATTGGTATGTATCTCGTTAAATCAAGAATTAATCTATACATAGTTCTTGAATATATTCCCCACACCAATTGAATTATTATGTAGATAATTCCCCCTTTATTTGATTACGAGATCCATAAAAGGGTGAGAACCCATACCAAAGCCTCCCATGTAGATCTGGATCATACACAAGGGAAAGGATTTTCTTAAATATTACTGATGGAATAGGATGTAGTAACTGAGCATCACTATTTACCTCATCAATGTGTGAATCATGACACACACAGTACTATTATTTTATTCATTTAATGTATTTTAACCTTCTAGTTTAGTGGCACATGTCAAGGATGTTTGGTGTGCCTTTGATGGTCATGCATCCAAGACCATGATAACCTTGACGTGAATTGATATGACTTGATAATTCATGAATTATTTTAACAAAAATCATAATAACACATGAGTTGTTATAATTGTGATAAATATGTAATGTTAATGTTTTATTTTACCATACTGAGGTGATTTAGGAAAATGAAAAGATAATCTTGACCTTATATAGGTTGGACCAGGATGTAGGATATGGTAAGCACTACATATCTCATTAGAATGATAATCAAGTCATATTTAGTTATAAGAATCCGTGTTGTTTAGTATAAGGCGACTAGGATGATGGTTTCATGTAGTTTTAGTTCATATATCTAGGATTATAATTCACGGAAACATTGAGTTATATGAGGCTTACTAGGCTAAGGATGTTCTCAAAAACATCAGTCATGAAGAAAGAAATTGTAAATCCTAATATTTGGATTATTATATTAGGATAAGTGAAATGGGAAAAGTATGCATGGAGTGAAAAAACGCAATGTTTGAAAAATGGATTCCATCATGATATTGTCAGGACTTTCGAAGATAGAAGTGGTTTCACTAGAGGAAGAATGTTCATCCAGTTGATAGGACCTTTTTTCCAGTAAAGTATGAAAATCCAGACCAGGGAATATCAATTCTTAAATAAAAAATTATTTCCTATGTTTTATAGGCCCTTTTGGGGTAAATTATACAAATATAGACTAGGGTATATCAATTCATAGTCAAAAGAATGGTTTCCTCAAGAATCATATATGCTATCACTGTTGTCTAGAGAATGATTAGAGGGATCCAAATTCCCTAGGAGAGAGAGAGTATGATGTTTGGAAGGATTGTCTCAGTGTATAAAGGAATCATTTGGATTAGCATGGGCCATACAATGTGGAGTTAACAACATAGATATACGTTAGGATGAAAGGGAGGTACAATTTTCCATACATCATGGTTGGGCCCAATACATAAGGAATAAGAATCACATCGTTTCCAATTTATGTGAGAATCAAGACACACATAGTTCTAGAATATAGGTGTGTTGGTAGACTAACGTCAAGGATCATGATTTGTTCAAGCACAAATAAAAATGTTATGTAGTTTTATGTCATTCCATAAGGGAGTGATCCATGCAGTTTTACATCATCTGATAAAGATATTGTCAAATAGTTTAACGTCTTATTACATAGGAAATTAGGATGTGTAGTATAGAGTCTTACAGCTCTAACTATAGTTAAATCTAGATTTATTTTGTATCAATACTACAAAACACGCCTTTAACAGCACTGCCATTTATCAGTGCTAGAAAAAATCACATATAAATTCCACCGTTATTATTACTGAAATAAGTGATTATAAAGGAATCCCTTTATCAATGCTACAAAATGTGTTGGTAAAGGGAACCTGTTATTAGTGAATTTTTAGTGCTGATAAAGAGTAACCTTTATAAACACAATATTTTAGCGCATATAAATCGTTCCCTTTATTAGTGTGTTTCAACTTTTGAAAAATGTATCCCTTTATTAGTGATTTTTAGCATTAATAATTGTTTAAAATAAAATGAAAAATTAATCAATTAAAAATAAAATGAGAAAATTAAGAAAAACATGAAACATTTTATTAATTAAATAATTATTGATAAAAATTATTAAATTTAATATAAATATATATAGATTATAAATATTAATAAATAATAGATATTATATATATATATATATAATTGAATATGTATAATATATATAAAATGTTAATTAAAAAGACATTAATGATTTATTCATTTTTAATGTTGTTTGATTTTTCAATTTAACCTATATCAAATATTGTGTGTTGAATTTATTTCACATACATATATATGTGTGTTTGTGTGTTAATGAAATTTTATACCCAAATACACATACAAATATATTTACAAAATATATAGAAACACATAAACCTAGTATTTATTCAATTTATTCAAATTTATATATATTTTAGAATTTAATTATAGAATGATACATTTAATATATATAATTTTTTTTAATCAGTCAATTTTATTTATTCGTTTTTAATACTACATTGAATGTATTCATTTTTAATGATTTATATTTTTTATTTTATTTTTGAATTTGAACATTTATTATTATTTATTTATATATATTTATTTACTATGTTTTATTATTTTCAATATGTATTCATCCAAATCAAAAAAATATATATATACATATTTTTTATAACTTATATTTAATTAATAAAACTTATATATTTTTCAAAAACTTTAAAGCGTACTCATTTTAAATTTTACAGTTTCACTAAATTTTAAAATGAATAAATTTATGAATATATGTCCATTAATAATGATAATTTTATATTTCTAAATAAATATTTATAAATAAATAAATATATATATATCTATATCTATAAATGTATATTTACTATATTTATATTTATTATAAATAAAGAATAATTATTTTTTAGATAAGTATTTATATAATTGTAAAATTGTAATTATATATATTAAAATAATTATAAATTTAATATAAATTTATTTAAATAATTATATAATTATAATAATGTTTTACAATTAATTATAATGATAAAACATTAATCAGTGCTTTTTTAGTACTTATAAATATTTCTTTTATCAGCTCTTATATATTTAGTAGTGGCAAAAGATATTTTTTTCATCACTTTTCTAAAAGCGTCGTTAAAAGTGTCCCTGATCTATTTAAGTAAAACCCTCTAACCAAAACTCAGTCACTCGTGAATATCAAGCTCTCGCGGAACTCCTCCAATACTACTGCGACACTTATATGTTCCCTCGGATTAATCAATGATAGAATACAATGTATGTTATTTTCTAATCATACTCTATCGTAGTGTGATATTTTCGGTTTCATTTTTTTCAATTTTTCACTTTCCTAAAACATGATGAACCATACATACCTTCTCATAGCTACTGAAATACAATGAGTGTGGTTCTATATCATTATTTTCCACTATAAATAATGGTTTAGAAGAATGGAAATGATGTTTTCAAATGGAAAGGTTAGTTTACATATATGTGTGGGCATGTATGTATAAATAAAATTGATTTTGGATCTTCCGTATCTACACATTGTCTCCTATGAACTCTCTCTTATCCTTCATTTATTATTTTTATTATTTTTTTATTTGTAAATTAGTGTCCATCCCATTTTTCCCTATAGACACACATAAATAGTATATTATCCTTTTATTATTAACAAAGAGACCTCTCATCCCCCTCAATTTTATCTTTATTAAAATAATATAGGGTTCCAAAATCTTGATAGTTTCTCAAATTTAATTCATCTTATATACTAGATTGTAGACTCTAAAGGCTTAACATGACATTATCAAATTTTGAGTGATTAATTATGAGGATATTATGGATTAGGGGATACCAAGTTGTGGCCCTCATTTATGGGTGATGAACATATTGGGACCAAGGTACGTGTAAAAATCATTAAAACATGTTTTGTCGAGTTTGGTTATTCATGTAAATTGTTAAAACATGATATAGTTTATTTCGATATACGATTTTTATGAATAAATTTTATTGAATTAAAAAAGTATAATTAATTAATCATGTTCCTAAAATAATTTTAGTGATGCATATTGGGAGAGTTCTGTTTTTTGATTAATTCATGATTATTATTAAACATTAACCATGGGTTACAAAGAGTGATGGGGAGTTTCTATTATGTGAAAATTATGCCCATAAATTTTTTTTTAATTTCCTTAATTTGATATTGTTGTGAAATCATTAGGAAAATAGAAATATATGTAAACAACCACATATAAAGAGTTTATTTCCCAAAAGTAATTGATTTATACATGGTTGTATATTAGATCATGAAAACTATGATATGAAAATTATTAATATATTTACTAATCAAAATAGATAAATAATTATTTTATCTGATAAAAAAATAATTTGAAATGTCATCTAACATGGTGAGATACTGTAGATATAAAAAAATTGATTAAAATATTCCTTTTGATGATTTGTATCTTTATTTCCTATAAGTCATGTAATTTTTTATCCATGTCCAAAATTCAAAAAATAATGATATTATATTTTCTAATATCCTAGAATCATAAATGGAAATTTAAGCTTATATATACATTAATCAAAGGCGAAGATATATGTCCTACATAGATTTTGTTGTGGCATTAAATATATGATATAGTATGAATGAATTTGTATAATTATCCCAAATGGTTTCTCATTAATGATAATTCATAAGGAGCATCATAGATGGCTTGACACATTTATTGAAACACTTAATAAAATAAGTACTCCGACATGATGATGTTATCAGATTCCATGAGATGGTGGTCAATGCTCAAGGCACACTTTATTAAATGTTGATTCACTATAAAGGTATATTATCCCCATATTGTAATTAATCCTTTGTCACATTACATATATAAATATATCATCTTCATTGGTCATAGTTTATCACTAGGTTAAGGTGTAACACCCTTACCCCATTTACCAAGAGTCAGTTCATTATTAAATAACATTGGTATGATCAAAAGGAAGTCATGTACCGAAAGACCATTCAATTTAGTATTATTGGAAACAAGATTCATATATAAGTTAAAATTTACAACATGAAATAAAATACAACACTAATTTATTCCATTACAAACATCCAAGCCTCCTTGATTATGCCTGCACGTCAACGATATCTAACTTCTCCATATCCTGGGAAAATAAAACATAAGATAAGGGTGAGCTTAAATGCTCAGGAAGGGTAAGCAATAGAAGAGAAGATAACATAAATATTAAGCATGGTGAATAATTGAAAACACATGACTTTAACAATAATAAACATGAAAAAATTAATGGCAGGAATATGAGATGAGTAAATAATTCAATAACAAACATAATCATGGTTATTCTACTAGTCGAATGTCCACATGAACCATTAATATTATTATCATAATGAGGTAATGTATAATGTCAGACATTCTAAAACATTTCATTAAGGCCTCGGCCAAAACAATATATCAAACGGAGAAATTCCTCGACAAATTACACGTCTAGTTGTCTCATGAGAACTACCGATACATTGAGGAGATTTAGCATGCTCCACCAGACACATACTATGTCCAATACAAACCTCATATGAAAATGATAAAATATAACATAAACATTCTTATTAAAACTAGCATACGAAATGTCAATACATTAACCATAATCCTTGAATGGTATAAAAATAACACATCCATAGTAAAAAATATTGCAAATCCTTCAATAAAATATGGATGATTTGTATCAAAATGAATCGACTTCGAACAAGTATAAAATCCATCAAAGGATATTTACATAGAAAAAATACAAACTATTTGAGAAAAATATATCTTTTTTTTTGAAATCATTTAAAGTTACACAATTATAAAAGAAAAAATTTATTTTGAAAATATTATTATAATATTTTTAGTGATGCTTTGACGATGTTATAACATTGTAGAATAACATCACCAACTATATAAGTTAAAAATTCATTCTTACCATAATTTTGTCGAAAAGGTCATAAATTACCTTGTTTGGAAAATCACTGAAAGATTTATTTCAAAACATATAAGTTCAAATAATGGTATAAATGACTGAACCAATTATCTAGAAAATTGTAATAATTTTATGAAATACATTTTTAAGAAACATGGATGGGGATGATAAAGAGGTCCCCATATATACATACGTAAAAACAACCTCGTATAATAAAGAGATTGTAGAATTAACCCTTACCTTGTAATTTTCCCATGTCAATGGTACGTCAACCACCTATATAATAGTTAAATCATTGATATTAACTTATACAAGAACAATATAAATAAATATGATTCAATATATGATCTTCTAATATTGCATTGTTAATAATATTTTAGTATTATCGTCGTTTTGGGTGTTAACTGATTCGTTTTCCATTATATGTTTTGTTACATAAGATGTGCTTTTTATGGATAGGAAATATTTCATTTCTTTCCAGAATTATATTTAGTTCTTAAAAATTGTTTTTAATCATAAAATGAAAATTATTCTTGAATTATTACGATAGGGAAATGAATCTCATCGCGTTCGTGGAGATTGTATTCCATAAGTACGCATGAGCGACAATATAATTCTTTTGATTTAAAATAAAATGTAAATAGATGGTATATATTATTTATAGAATCATTAACATGTTATATTTATTATGTAAATAAATTATAAATCATTATTATACTCATCAATATAATAATGTATTGAATAACAACTACACCACAACGTGGAGATGGTAAGCCCTACGTATGCACGTAAGGTGTTATGTCATTCATATGATGGGAAAAATAACAAATATGGTTGTACCATATTTATAATAACATCACAGTATATATAATATACATTTTTAGTATTTTTTAATGGAATAAAAAAGGAATAAATAAATGGAAGGAGAAAATAACTTGGAAGAGGTGATGAAATATTTACCTCTTCTTCAGGTTCTTCCTTTTGATTTGATCAAAAAGCCTACACAGGTTAGCGTTATGACTAAAGGATGGCCTCTAGAATGAAGGGAGGATAGTTGATAGGATATTAGGGTAGGGTATGGACAACCCGAAAGACTTTTCAGGAGCGAATTTGAGATAGGCGGAAGTGACCTTTTATAAGAGGGGTGATGGGCACCTTAGGAAAAGATAGAAATATTATTTTATAATAAAATCATATTCGTTTTTCAATGGCATAAAAATGATTTATTTAGAGTATAATGTGGGTATGGGTTTAAAAACACTCAACCAATAGGTTTTATAATGGTTTGTGTCACTAGATTAAACTTATGTTTTAGATTTAACTCTTTGTTAATTAGTTTGAAATTTACCATGTCTCCTTGTATTTTTATATTATATTGTAAATACACATACTATAGACATCCAAGAGAACCCTATGTGGGTCAATATTAATGTATATAACCTTATATAAGTAATTTTTATGACCCTTAGATTTTTAATATTATTATATCAATTAATAATATAATATTTGTTTTATAAACTCATTTATGTCAATTTTGACACTATATGGTATTTTTTTTCTAAATACATAACATCGTTATTACTTAGAAATAAATTCATTTAATCAACCCTAAGATTTCATATTAACCTATAAAATTAGTTTAATTCATAAAAAGATTCAAATTACATTTACATGGATATTTATAATATCAATCATTTTAATATTTCAAAAATAAGATAATTACAACATCATCATTGTGTCACAGACAAATTTAATTATTTAATGTCATAAAATTATAAATAAAATAGATATATGTAGGAAATATTTTTATCTTTCTAATTAATATTTATAGTAGAATTTATATCTGGTATAACCCTATATTAAAAAGGGTTTAGTTATTAAACCTTGATTTTAACTCTTTTAACTATTCATTATATAAAATAATAATAAATGTCCTGATCAAACCCTATTGGACCAAAGTGGTTAATTATTTATTCCTAAGGTTTAATTTTGTCTATTTATACATATCCAATAGAATTATGACATGTGATAGGGTAATAATAATAACATTTTTACCCTTAATTACCCTATTTACTTTTAATCGTGGTAAATAAAAGTAAAAAGTTACTATTCACTGCAAATTATTTTCATCTTATTAAACCACATTTCAATTACTGATATCAACTGTGTCCCTCGAAATTTTGAATTTCAACTCACATAAGTGGTAAAATTATGTTTTAGTCAAATTTCGAAACACTACTAGGAGGTGGGTAAAAGACTTTAAAAAGTTCGATAAAATTATATATATATAAAATCATTATAAAATGAATCCAATGAATTACATTAAACATATATAGGTATTATAAATCTATTTTGATGTAAAATAAATTTAAATAAAATAAAATATTATTTAAATAAAATATCATTTTTAAACAATAACTCACTATTTTTCATTATTCATCTAAAATTGAAAGTTTTCAGAAAATACCAAAAATTCACCGTAAGATAATTTCGTTAAACCGATTCCAAAAAGGTAGTCAGTTTTGAAAAATAAAATTTATAAAATTTATAAAATTAGGTATTACTATTCATAATGGATAGTTTTATTGGTTGTTGTGTGTTAGAATCTCGAAGATACATTCAATGAAAGCTATTTTATTATTCAAAGGAAAATGTACCGTAGAAGCTTGGGGTGTTACATTCTCCACTCTTTAAAAAAATTCCGTCCTCAAAATATCAAGATTATTACTGCATAAAAAGATTTGGGCGGTTCTTCGTCATATGTTCCTCGGGTTCCCATGTTTCCTCTTCCATTTTATGGTTTCTCCAGAGTAATTTTACAAGATGAGTCATCTGGTTTCTCATCCCTTGTTCTCTTGTATTAAGAATATTGACAGGCTCTTCACAATAAGAAAAATCGGGTTCCAGTTCTAATTCCACATAGGTGAGTATATACATTGAGTCAGGCATGTATTTTCTCAACAGTGATACTTGGAACACATAATGAATATTTGAGAGACTTGGCTGCATTTCCAAACGGTAAGCTACATCACCAATTTGTTCTAAAATATTGAATGGTATGATGTACCAGGGACTCAATTTACCCTACTTATCAAATCGTATAAATCCCTTCCATGGAGATACCTTCAAGAAAACACGATCTCCTACCTGATATTCCAAATCCTTCCTTCGGTTATCAGCATAGCTCTACTTCCTACTTTGAGATGCTTTAATGTGGGTTTAGATTACCTTCACCTTTCCATCGTTTCCTCAACATGTTCTGAGCCTATGAGTTTTCTTTCACCAAAATCATTCCAACAGGTTGGTGTGAAACATCCCTTTCCATATAACTCTTTATATGGTGCCATCCAAATACTTGAATGGAAGCTATTGTTATTCAAAAATTCTACCAGCTGTAAATATTGATCCCACATACCTTGAAATTCATGTGAGAATGATCTCAACAAGTCTTATAATGTTTAGTCATTCCGTTCTGATTGTCCATCAGTTTATGGGTGGTTAGCAGTGCTCAAATGAAGTTCAGTATCCCGGGCTATCCAAAGAAATTTCTAAAATATTGATGTAAAACGTGTACCCTGATCAGAAACAGTTGATAGGGGTAATACATGAAGTCTTACAACTTCATTAATATAAATTCATGATAAAAGTTCAAGTGGTAAATCATCTCTTATAGCAAGAAAATGTGATGACTTGGTAAGACAATCAACAATGACCCATATTGCTTCATTCCTTCTAGGAGTATTTCCTAGTCCCAGGACAAAGTCCATCCTAATATTCTCCCATTTCCACTCAGGTGTGGGAAGATGTTGCATGACTCTTCCAGGCTGTTGCCTTCCAGCTTTCACTTGTTGGCAAACCATACATCTTGACTCAAAATCACCAATATCCCTCTTCATGTTGTCCCAAAAAAAATGTTCTTTCAAATATATATACATCTTGGTTCTCCTAGAGTGTATAGAGAAATTGGAGTTATGAGCATCATCTAACAATTACATTTTAAATTAGTTATATTGGGAACACAAATCCTCTTCCAAAATTTCAAAATCGAATTTTCTTATACGAAGTCGATCAATCTCCCATCGTTCACAAATTTAATCTTCTTTTAAAATTCCTCATCATCAGCCTGAGAAATTTTTATCCTTTATAGTAAAGATGGTTTGGAAACCATTTGAAAATGCATTGATGTTTCACCTTCCATGGTTATTCCCATATCCATATTTACAGGATCCATGAAAATAGGATCCCTTTCAACTGTCATCTTGTTCAAAACAGTATGATACTTTTTGCTCAAAGCATATGCCACCTTATTTTCCTTCCATGGGTGGTTGTGTATTGTGCAATCATAATCCTTGAGTAGTTCATGCCATATCATTTTACTCATGCTGAATTCCTTCTGAGAGAAAATATACTTTAAACTCGTGTGATTTGTATAAATATCACATTTTTTTCCATAATGATAGAGTCTTAACATATTCAATGAAAAGATTTTAGATTCTAACTCATGATAATGAGTAGTATAGTTTTGCTTATGAATTTTTAGTTTTCGTGATTCATAGGAAATAACTCTACAATTCTGCATAAGGAAAAAACAATGTCCCTTCTTTAAGGAATCACCATAAAAAACAAACCCATAATTCCCTAATGGTAGAGTCAAGATAAGATAATTTACTAATATTATCCTCATTTCTATATATCAATCATCACATTATTTTGTCCAAATAAATTTAACCCCTTTACGTGTGCGCTTCGTTAATGGGTTATCCAATTGGGAAAACTTTTGGACCAAACTTCGATAATAACCTGATAATTTAATAAAACGGCTTACCTCAGTTATACTTGTCAGCGCTGTGCATTCTTGGATTGCCTTTTTCGTACAATGGTCAACAATGATTCTATCCCTCGAGACAATATGTCCATGAAAATAAATATTTTAAATCCAAAATTCACACAAGCTAAACTTCCGGTATTACTCATTTCTTTTGAGGGTTTTCATAATGGTGCGCAATTGATTTTCATGATCTTCATATATTTTGGAGTATACTTGGATTTCATCAATAAATACCAATACAAAGTCATCAAGATATTTCAAGAAAAATATGTTCATTAGATCCATGAAAATAGATGGTGTATTAGTCAGCCTAAAAGGCATTACTATAAACTCGTAATGCCCGTACATGGTTCAAAATACTGTTTTCAGAATGTCTTCCTTCCTCACACACAACTGAAAATTTCCAAAATGAAGGTCAATCATTGAAAAATATTGACATCCATGAAGTTGGTCGAATAAATTATCAATGTGAGGTAGTGGATACTAGTTCTTTATTGTTATATCATTGATCTCCCTATAATTAATGCACATCCACAAAGATATATCTTTCTAATTAACAAAAAGAATAGGGGCTTCACATAGAGAAACACTAGGGTAAATAAATCCCTTACTACTCAATTCCTCTAGTTGTTTCATTAGTTCCAATAATTCCATAGTGTCCATTCTATAAGGGTCCTTTGATGTGGGCCTTGAATAAGGAATTAAATTAATGGAAACCTCAGTTTCTCATTCCAGAGGATGTATATGTAAATACTCTGGAAACACATCAATATATTCATTCAAACTAGTTATGTCCTCAATTTTACCATTCTTTTCCTCACCCACAGTTAATTTACTCTATTCCACCCAAATAATAGTATTTAGTTGAGCTACTGGTGGTGGAACTACATAAGAATGAGGTGATGAAAATTCTACTCTAAATATAAGGTACTACTTATCATCATCCTAAATTGTACCCTCCTTATTCATACAATAAATTTTCACAGCATGGTCCAAAAGGAAATCAATTATGAAGATTATATCAAATTCAATCATGGTTATGATGATGTGATCAGAAGATAATGAACATTTATATGTTCTAATGGGAACTGATTCACAAAACATTGTTGTAAGGATACAACCCTTTGGTGTTTTTTCTGACAACTACCTTGTTAAATCAAATTAGAAATATCTAATTTTCATAGAATACCAGAATGATATGAAATAATGCGATGATACAGACTCAATTAAACCATTCACTAAACAGGAGGAAACCATTAAATTACCAGCCACCATGAATTTCGAAGCTTTAACCTCATAATTAGTGATCACATAAGCTTGGCCTTGATCCCTTGGCCTTTTCTGAGTTATGTTTCTGTGACTCTTAAGACATTCATATGCATAATGTCCCATCTCCCTGCAATTATAGCATTGATCATTGGTAGCATCATTCTTTACCTCACAATAACTAACAAGATTTCCGGTCTGACCACATTTGTTGCATACTCCTTTTCCTTTTAGACAGGCACCAGGGTGCTTCCTTCCACAATTATCACATGGATTATATTCAATTATTCCCTTCATCCCTATTTCCTTATTTCATTTTCCCAATGTGTTCAATAGATCACTTCTTCTCTTTCCTCGCATTAAATTCGTAAGACATATAAAATTCTTTTTTTGTCCTGATAACACATGAGACAATATCTTCATATGATGAGAAGGATTATGATACTAATTCTCAATGGAGAAATGGTTTTAACCCATCAATGAAATGGTCAATCTTACTTCTTGGGTTACTTATATAATCTAAAGCCTGGCTTGCTAACCATGTAATGTTATCTTCATTATTTGTGACATTCTCGTCCTTTTTTCCATAGACTCAGAAATTTCCTTTCCATATCCGCTCGATGGTCACAAAGGAAATTATTTTTCTAAGAAAATATCTCAAAAACCCCTTCATTATATACTTGATACTTCTTCATCTTCCTTTGTGTTTTGGATTAATGAACAGTATAAATCTGCATCTCTCGTGAGGCGATAAGCTTCCATGACAACTTTTTCGCTTTTGCTACTCCCCTAAGCGTGAAATATTTTCACTACAGAATTTATCCATTTCTCGGATAATAATGGATTGTTACTCCCATTGAATTTTGGTGGTTGTTTCCTCATGAAGCGTACTAACATTGATCCTACTCGTTGTGGATTATAGAGCTCCATATAGGTAATGTTATTATTCATAACCTGAGTGAGTTTTCCCAGTATGGTGATATGCTGATCAGCACCAGTTGCATCACAAGCTACTCCTTAATTATCTTGAGTATGAGGGAAATCCCTAAATTTATTTCCTGCATTGATATGGTTTCCATTCCTTCCACTAGGAACCATTTCTAAACAATGGCATAAAGTAGATTAATTTATGAAATGCAATACATAAATCCGAACTTGTAAAACACTTAACATAAATTGAATAGTTTTTTGATATAATCCTCAATTATAAAAACGTTTTCATTAAGAAAGTACATATACATAAACCCATCATAATGTTTTGTAAAAAAAATGAGAATTAACTAAGCATATCCTCCCAGAGTGTCATAACCAAGAGTGAATCAAAGCCCATTATCATGCACCAGTTCCCGTTCGAGTCTAGATCAAAATGGTGTTTTTGGGTTTTACCCCTAGGTACATATGTGCCAGAGCCGCCTCTACCTTCTCGTATCCATATAGAGATGTATTAATTGGAGAACTCTCAAATTCTCTATAATAACAAAATTCTAGGATGTTCTTCTATACCAATCTTCAATGTCTATCTTGTGATATTGTTCTCCAATCAATGTTTATCTAAATCAAGTTTCCAAGGTTTGTACTAAACTTTCTATAATACGAAAAACAACTCCTTGAACCATGTTACCTAGAGTCAGTACATTATTATATAACATTGGCCTGATCACAAGGAAATCATGTCCCAAAAGACCGATTAGTTTTGTATTATTGGAAACAATATTCATACATAATATCAAATTTACAACATGAAAATAAATACAACACTTATTTATTCCATTAGAATCATACAAGTCTCCTTGATATTTCCTGCAATTCACTCATAACTAACTTGTTCATATCCTAGGAAAATGAATCATAAGAAATGTGTGAGAACAGATGCTCAGTAATGGTATGCAATATAACAAAAGATAACATAAATATTAAGCATGGTGAATAATTGAAAGCACATGCCTTTTACAATAATAAACATAAAAACATTTAATTTAGGAATATGATCTGAGTAAATAATTCCATAATAAAACATAATAATATGTATTCTACTAGTTGAATGACCACATGAGCCATCAATATTATTTTCATAACGAGGGAATGTATAATTCAGGGCATTCTAAAACATTTTTTCGAGGCCTTGGACAAGACGTCTAAAAATGATTAAAGCCTCGTCCAAAAACATATATAAATTGGGAAAGGCCTCATCCAATTCCACATCAAGCTGTCTCTTGAGAACTATCGATGCATCGAGGAGCTAGATTGGGCTCCACATGTCACTTACTAAGTCCAATACATTCCTCATATGAAAAGGTTGAAATATAACATAAATATTCGTATTAAAACTGGCATACAAAATGTCAATATATTAACCATAAACCATGAATGGTATAATAATAACACATACATATTTAAAAATAACACAAAACCTTCAATAAAATATGGAATATTTGTATCATAATGAATCGACATCAAACATGTACCAAATCTATCAAAGGATGTTGACATAGATGAAATCAAATCTATTTGAGAGTAATATATCTTTAATTTTTTTGAAATAATTTAACGTTACATAATTATTAAAAAAACATTTATTTTGAAAATATTTATATAAGATTGTATATGAAGCTATGATGATCTTATAATGGCAGAGAATAACCGCAACCACTATATAAGTTAAAAAATACATTCTTACATTTACTTTGAGCTAGGGTTGGCCGATAAAAAAAGCTTTTGAGGTGTGATTTTTAGAGATCGGGGAGTGACCTTTTATAAGAGGTGTGAGAGGCACCTTAGGAAAATATTGAAATATTATTTTAGAAAAAATAATTTCCGGTTTCTAATGGATCAAAAAAAGATTTATTTCGATTATAAGGTTGGTATGGGTCTAAAAAAACTCAACTAATAGGTTTTAAAAATGTTTGGGTCACCCGATTAAACTTATCATTTAGATTTAACTGTTAGTTAATTAGTTTGACATTTATCATGTCTCTTGGTATTTTTATATTATATGGTTAAAAAACATACTATAAACCTCCCAGAGAACTTCATTTGGTTAAATATTAATATATATAACCTTATCTAAGTCATTTTACAGATACTAATATTTTTATGAATAATATATCAATTAATAATACAATATTTTTTTTAAAAACTCTTTTATGTCAATTTAGACACTATTTGGTATATAGTTTTTTCTAAATTCATAACATAATTATTACTTCAAAAAAATTCATTTAATCAACCCTATAATGTCATATTCACCATGAAAATTAGATGAATTCACAAAAAGTCTAAAATTACTTTTATTTGGGTATTTATAATATCAATTATTTTAATATTTCATTAATAAGGTAATTACTGCATCATCAATGTGTCATAAATAAATTTAATTGTTTCATGTCTAAAAATTATAAATAAAATAAAATTATGTAGGAAATTGTTTTATCATTCTAATAAATATTTATAGTATAATATATCATATGTATAACCCTATATTAAAAATGTTTTAGTTATTAATCATTGATTTTAAATCATTTAACACTTCTTTAAATAAAATAATAATAAATGTCCTAATCTAACCAAAGACGACCAAAGAGGTTAATATTTTATTCCTATGGTAGTTTCTGGTAGAATTATACATATTTAATAGACTTAGGACATGTTATAGGGAAAAAATAATAACATTTTTACCCTTAAGTACCCTATTTGCTTTTAACCGTGGAAAATAAAAAATAAAATTTAATATTCACCAAATATTATTTTCATCTTATTGAACCAAATTTTACATACTAATATCCACCAAGTCTCTTGGATTTTTGAAAATCAACTCATAGGAGTTGTAAAATTATGTTTTATACAAATTTGGAAATGATCCTAGGAGGTGGGTAAAAGATGACAAAAAGTTTGATAAACATTTATATATCTATACTCATTATAAAATGAATCCAATTAATAAAATTGAAAATATATAGGTATTATGTATCTATTTTGACCTAAAATAAATTTAATGAAAATAAATAATTATTTAAATAAAATGGTGGTTTTAAACAATATCTCAATGTTTTTCACTATTCATCAAAAATTGAATGTTTTCAGAAAAATACAAAAAATTCACCCTATGATAATATCAATATTCAAAATCCAAAAATAAAGTCCATTTTAAAATATGAATTTTATAAAATTTCAAAAATTGAGTATTACCAATTAAAATGGCTAGTTTTATTGGTCACGGTGTGTTAGAATGTTAATGTTGCGTACAGTGCAAGCTATTGCATTATTCAAAGGGAAATGTACCATAGATGATTGGGGTGTTAAATAAGGTGCTTGCACTCCTTTGAAAATGTGGGTCCTGATGAATATTTATGTGATTGAAGGACAATGTAATCTAATCAAAGGCTTGAATTATTTGTTTGCTGCTTTAGTGTTATAAATAAAACAAATTACATTTAATCTTAAAGATGTATTCCAATGAAACTATATTAAAAGTACTCCAAAGGTGTTTTTTATTTGTTTAGATTCACATTTATCCGTGAGATAAATCATACCGTATTTCAGGTTTTTATCCCTTTAATGATCATAGGATGATACCCTAAAACTCATTAGTTGTATCAGAGACATTTTTTTCGAGGAAATAGTGTATTAAAAGATTTGTTTTTGAATAAATAAATTTCATATTGTATAATGTCAATATCATATATTATCATATAAATTAATTCTTAATTTAACCATAGCATATGTAAATTATATATCATATGGTATTATATATCGAAAATATAAGGAATTGAACTATATTTTGTCATTCAATTAATGATATCATAAAATATGACTCTATTTAGGGTTTGTATGAAAATAAAGGATCAAAGAACAAAGACAACACCACCTAAAATGTTAATTATGATAAAAAATTTGATATCTCCAATCATATTCGATGAGGCCAGTTATGACGTATGATTAAAGTTTCTTCCTAGAATATGATTGAGTTGTGGGGATACCTCTCTCCAAAATTATATTTCACAACAGATTATAGCATTATTAGTGATAAAGAAGGTCATTCTTAAAGATAATTGTAGATCTACTTTAATATATGTGGTATTATTTTCAATTATGGGAAGTATATATGCTTACTCATTAATTTTTGGGTAATATATCATAATAATAAATTTAGGATTGAATCCAATAGATTCATTTAATTTATAAGAGTAAAAAATATAGATCAATACTGAGAATAAGTTAAAAATTTCACCCCTTAATGGAATGTATATTATTAGAAGGATATTATGGTGGAATAAAAAAATATCCAAAATTGGAAGGTGAGGAATCCTTGACTATTGAACTTATATCCAATGTAGGTGGGGTAAGATTCATTTCATCAAGACCATTATATTTGAGGTATTCCAATTCCTCTTCAATTAAGGTGGTTTTTTGAGTGATTCTATTATTGTAGATTCCTTGGAAACATTAATCCTTAAATAATTGATTTTATTCCATACTTTCATGATGAATTGGAATCCCTATTTCAAAATGTCCTTCCTCCCATCATTATGGTTATTATGTTCATTGATGACATACGTCGAGAACAGTTATGGGATGAAGGATAGATTGAAATAAGGAATGAGTGGCCTCAAATCCATCATCAATAGATGGAAGGAAGTCAATCATATGAGGATAGATTAAATAAAGGCAATGAAGGCTATTTGTACAGTATTATTGATTTATTACATCAATGTTCAACACATTAACAATTTTCAATCAATATTCATGAAATGGTGGACTTTTATTAATGGAGTGTATTTTATTATTATTATTCATGACAAATTAAATGTTTGACTACTCATGGATACAATATCCTATGATATTATGATTTTTCCAATACCATGTAAGAACATACTATTGATGATGAAACTAAATAATTATTTGGGGATCAAAAACATGTTGGGGAAATAAACAATAATTAAACATCATTGTTTTGAATAAAATAATCAAGGAAAGAATTCAGGGTATAAAATTTGAGTTTTGTTGGAATTAACGTGGTCAACCCATTAACCCCATCAAGTATAATTTTGTTAGTTATCGTGGGGTCATAAAGAGGATGAATGTGCTGATTGATATTGACACATGGAACCATGTCCACCCAGTAATGAAGGAAATCCTTTAGAAATATATAATGGTAATATTACAATATACTTTGTATATTGACTGATAAATTATGTAATTAAATGTTGTTTTTGTGTTCATTATTCCATATAGACATCATTTATTTTAGTATATTTTCATAAGAAATTTTCCATAATAGCCTCTAGAAAAACCTATAGAGGCTTCCAGACTCTTCTGTTGAAGTTACCTATTAGGGATGTTGTAGGGAAAATAAATACCCACCCTACATTTTATTATTAACACATTATAATGAATTAATAATGGTTTTATTTTAGAAATTGTTTCAATGAAAAAACATTTAAGGTGAATTATGGTCAATAATATAATATTTTAAATTATTTATTTTATCCAACATGATTCAAAAAAATTAATTTATGGAGAAAAAAATAGTTTTGAAATTAAATAATGCTCATCAAAAACAATGTACCCCTCTTGAAAATTAAGGATGGGGTATGAATTATTAGAGAAGAAATTGGTATGTATTTTAAATCAATAATTAACATTTAATAATGTGATATAAAACAACATATGTTCCTTTGTTTATATTTAGATTGATGAATAAAAATCTGTAGCCACTTCAATTCCACGACATGTTCCATATAAGGAGGTTCATGTAAATAACGATGTAATATTAGTTAATGAAACCCCATAAGTATTATGAGAAGCATGTGTAAGTATGAAATAATTGTAATTTGTAAGGATTTATTACAATATTATAAAAAAATAAATCTGTTCATATTTTTTAATACGGTTTAGAGATAATAATCTGCAATGACCATACCAGATGAAAAGAATGTTTCATTAGCTTTGATATTTCCTAAACAATACGGTCGTGTTATAGGAACATGTTTTAGAAACTCTCGTAAAACATATTTTGAGAAGACAAAACCAAGTGAAGATACATATAATATGGTGACAAAATTGCATACACAAATAGAATCACTGTATGATTATATTTTCAGGTCTGGTTCGGTAGAAAAATGACTAATAAATATCAAAGAAAACATGCGGTGGAGAAAATATCCTCACATGAACAAAATGATCCCACTAGGTTTGGGTCTAGACCTCCACCCCAACCACATACCTTAACCGAGGTAATCAATTTTTTCATAACTCATTCTCCTAAATGTGAATCAAACATATTTTGATAACTTTATATTTCTAAAATTTTATAGGGTACTGTTGTATGTGATTTTTATATATCAACACCCACTTAACAATGTGTTACGATGTGTATAGTGTATAATATCTTGATATACCTGCTACACAATCAACCCCTCAGAAAAAATCAAATGAGATTGGGGATTGAGATAACCTATGATCCGACTGTTAAGTTGGATGCTGAACTTGATGGTATAGATATTACAATGGTTGAAGCTGCAATTGGAGGTTTCATTTAGTGGTCTTCCAATCTTATAAATAGAAAAGCGGTATGTACTTAACAAAAATTTTATGATGAAAAACATTTAACAATTGTTGATAAAAGTTATGAAGCGAGGTATGTTATTACAGATGGATAAAGAGTCTAAGAAATAAACGTTTGAATCACAAAAATCTATTTAATCAACCAAGAAAAAAGACCTTCTGAGAGTACCCTCTCCGCACCTATTCCAAATAAATATTTATTCTCATTACAACATCAACCAGAGACCACATTTAAAGATAGAACTATGTTTTACATTGAATCTGATGAAGACATATACAAGGTTTTATTCACAAATGGAATTTTTCTCAACACTCTAATTGATATTCTCAAGCATGAATTGATGGGTGTCTCATTTTTTAATACATAAAAAAGTTGAATTTTCATAAAAATTATATCCAAATCCTGAGATAAATATGTTTATTAAATTTAAAAACTATTCATATATTTTATAGGCATTTATATTAAAACAATTTAAATGGATGATCATGAAAAACATGATTTGAATTCATTAATCCCTATATCATGTTGATGTAACTAATTATATTGATTGAGGAAGAAATTAAGATGAAAACTGATGAGTTACTCAAACAATTTAATTAAAAAATTCATATGAAATATTATTATTGATGCTTATATATGAAGGATAATACTATAAAATTTAATAACATAACTTACAATTTTAATTTTTTCATTACATAATTTTTTTTTTGTTTTTTTAGGAGCAGTAGATGCTGATAACAGTCAACAAAGACACCCCAAATATGTTTTTCCGGATTAAATTCATGGATTCTCATCCAACCTACCACACATGTTGTGTACAACAAAGATCTAATACACTTCAATCTACATTTTATATACAAAATTCAAATTATATGTTTGGTTTGTGCTTCAATGGGTGGTCACTCAATACAGGCTATATCATGGCATGAAGTAGAATTATGAATAGATAAAGAATATGGATTACTATAAATGGAAGGAAATTAATATATATATATATATATATTATTTAACTATAAAAACATTTAAAATATTTTTAAATATTTTTTTCAATGTTTGGGAGTGTCCAAAACAAGAAAACACATTCGATTGTGGATATTTTGTTTTCAGATTTATGAGAGAAATCATAAATCATGAAATGACTAGCATAACCTAATAGGTAATTTGTAAATGTAATTAAAATTTCATTAAATATATTTTACAACCAGTTTTTTGTCTATATTTACTCAGTAGTACCAAGATTTCTGACAACGAAGTTCCTTTAATGTAAAATTCAATTTGTTTATAGATGAGTGGGAAATGTACTTTTTTGAAAAATTTATGCTAAAATCATTTAGGTGATTACCTTCTATTTTTGTGATCTATTACTTTTTAGGGCATTCAAATTATATTTTGGGTGCGAATCATTAGTTTCAACATGCTTATATATTATTTTTGATATCTTTATGATGGAATATAATAATGGAGGAAATCAATTGGTTTAAGAGGTTCTGACATGCATAAAATAAAATTGTGGGGAAATCTTGGAGGTGTGTAAAAACACAAGATTGACGTACATGGAAATTACATTACTTTTGAAAAAAACTTAAAACATAAAACAATCCCATGGACCGTATTAGTTTAGTGTCTTTGGAAGCTTGGAACATAATCTTCTAATCATGTTGAGTGATCTTCAACATCTCCCATAATGATCTTCCCCTTTTTTTCATACCTAAAACCATTCTTTATATCTTGGGGAAAAGAAAACATATAAAGGGTGAACTCAAATTCTAATTAAGGGTAAGCATAGAGAAAATAAAACAAACCATATACATTTGAATTTAAAAACATGAACATAATGTATAAACATCAAAATCTTGAGCAATGACATAAAACATGGCAGTATCTAAGGAATAGATCATAATGGAACATCAATCATGATAAAATAACATGGGAATAAAACATGTAATTTTGTAAAAACATTAGTCACATGATATGATTTCCATAGTATCCACGAAATTGCTTCCAATACCATTACAGTAGACAAAGACCATTACTGAACAGGGTTTACATGTCTTTCCAGAGCTGTATTACTGAACCATTTTTAAGTGTCGTTCCAACCATGTTTAACTCATAAGATAAAATTCATCACCCAATGAATTGGAGGGATATATAGGTTCCAAAAATCATATATTTAAATAATTCTTACTTGTTCCACAACATAATCATAAATCATGCATCATAACGCAAAGAATAAAATGGGTTTCATAAACATCATCCCAGCATGACATAATCCATATAAAACAAATTGATATAATTTAATCATAAGAGAAATAAATCCATGAAAATAATAAAGACATTATACTTGAAACATAATCATACTAAATAATTCCATCTTAGATGAGAAATAGTTTTAAATAAACACATGAAATGAATTCATTAGGAAAATATCCTTTCTTCATCGAAATCATTTTAATTTCTCAAAATGTCATCTGATTTTAAAAGAAAAGAATTTTTTTGAAAATAATTATCAAATATTGAAGAAGAATATTCATGGAAATAAGGCATTATGAAACTATAAAAATCCATTCACGCCTTATAAGTTAAAAAATCATTCTTCTTGTACTTTTGTCGGAAAAGTCAAAAAGTACCTTATATGGTAAATAAAGGAAATATTCCCTCCATACAATGTTGTAAAAGTAAAAAAAGTGTAAAAATAAATTTAAAAATACATGGAAGAAATTATTACATTTTTAGAAAACATAGACATGGATGATAAACATAACCCTATTAAATACATATGAATAAACAATCTTAGATAAGAACGAGATTGGAATAATTATCCCTTGCTTTATGTCCAATTTATTCTGTATGCTTCCGAGACTCCTGTATAGTGGGTGTAAACATATTATTAAGTTGTAATAGAACCATAATAATATTTATGATATCATATATGATTCACTTACCTCTTTATATTACCCGTTCATTTGACAATTCAACGTTAAAGTAGTGGTTTGGGTAATATCGTATCATTTATCGTCTGTGTTTGGACTTGTTGTTCTTGATTTTATTATTACATATATCATCGTATACTTACTTCCAGAATATAAAACATGATTTATATATAATATATATTCTGGATATATATTTGTATATAATAGATAGTTAAATGAAATGAAATACACAGTTCATGGAGACAGTAGACCGTACGTATGCATGAATGCTGTTTTAATTTTCTTATTGAATTGAATGGAAGTAAGTAGAGTAAATATATAAATTTATATATATTTCTAGTAGAATTATTATGTCATAAATTTCATCATTATTTAATATATATATATATATATATACTTTATAATCATTCTATAATTGTTAACATGTAGAATGAATCTTATCGTGTCGTGGAGACAGTAATCCGTACGTACGCACAAGCGATGATATAATTCCCATAATTGTTGAATGGTATTGGAGTGGATTAAATAATATCTCAGAATTAGTATCATGTTATAATAATCATATATATTTATTATTTCCACCATTATACCAATCCATGAAAGGTGGTGGTGGAAAAACATATTTCACCACGACGTGGAGATCGTATTCTGTACGCACGCACGTGCGATGATTTCATTTTCCATAGGATGGATAGAAGGAGAAATAGGGTTAGTTCATATTTATAATAACATATTTGTATATGAGGGATACTGATGATATTACATTATTATGAAATAACAAATGAAGAGGAAGTAGAAGAAGAAATGAATTTGAATGAATCGGTAAAGAATATTACATCTTCTTCGACACACCTCTTCTAAACCTCCTCTTAGGGAATTAAAGATTATCATTGAAGAAAACCAGGACATCTAGTATGTTTCTAGGGAAGTGGATAAGATAAATTTACAGGGGATGGACGAGCATGAAATCTCAAAGTGGTGTGAGGGGGAGAGGGAGGAGGTTCCCTTCTAGAAGAGAAGAGAGGGGCACTATTGGAATCCTCTAAAATATTATTATATAATAAACTCAAAACCCACTTAAAAACTCCAAAAATTACTCCAATACGAATATTAGATTATATAGGGTTGTAATATCATCATCCAATAAGATTTATACATGTTGGTAATTTATTTTAAACCTTATCAACTTGATTTATCCTTATTTAATCAGTTTAATTTTATTTGGGGTAATAATATTCTAAATTTTAAATTTTTATAAATATTTACTTATGTGTTGTGAAATTTCCATAAATGGATACATTATGATATTTATGACCATATAAATTTCAATTTATTAGTTTTAAATATATATGTGATTTTTAAACAATTTTATAATATGTTATTTTTATAAGATAACAATAGTGTCAAATTTGACACTATTCATTTATTTGACTTTAAATAAAATCCACAAAAAATATATTTTCAGAATAAAACTATTTAAGTGATTTTTTATATGTCATATTCGTCTATAAAATTCACGAGGCACATTAATTAGTTCATATAATATTTATTTTAATACTTTTAAAATCATTTATTTGATATTTCTCTTCATAAAATAATTACTTCTACATTTTTGTATAATTATTTAATATACTTATTTGTTTCATAAAAGTTAAAAATAAAATACTATGATGTAGTTAAATATAATATCTTCCAAAAAATACTTTAAATTGAATTTATCATCTTAAAATAACAACATTTAAATTGTTATATTTATTAAATTATGAAAGTGACAACTTTGACATCTTTCAAAATAAAATAATATAAGTGTAATAATTTCTTTTATAAAGATCCAAACAGTCAAATATTAGTCAATTGGATGCTTATGGATTACATGTACACGAAAAATAAGTTTTGGTCTGGTTTTTGTGCCTTTTATGGTCACTATTATTTTAATAAAAATTGTATTATTGATTAATCACAAAATAAACAATTTATGCATCACTATTGTGTCACCATTAATGATATTTATTTAATACATAAAAATTATAAATAAATTTAAATGATGTAGATAATTTTATTTTACTTTTAGTTATTATTTTTGTTCGTAGTTTTATGAGGTTTATCACTAAATTAAAATTATTACACTAACAAGTTAAAAGAGAGTGACATGATGTCACTTTCATTGGTTTTAATCATAATTACATCATTTTCATGGGTAAAAGTCCCTGAAATGAATCTATTCTAACCCTTAGGTGATATGGGTCTACTTTTATTCATCTAATAGAATTTTGGCAGGTGTTAGGGTTATTTTATAATCTTATTTTTACAGTTAATTAACTGATTTACCTTTAACTGTAGGAAATAAAATTTATCGTTGTTAATATTCATAATGACAAAAAATAAAACATTTCTTATTAACATAATTTGGAACTAATGATTCAAATATGGAATCCAATTTTCCAAATCAAAACACAGAAGTGTCATTATTTAATTTAAAATTAATCCCACTTTTATAAACCGGGTTTTTAAAGTTAAAATGTTGTAAAAGATTTAAATGTTTTTACCTATAAATTCAATGTAAAATTAATGATAATAACTTATACTATATTAAATGTTAAAAATTTATTGTATTTATAATTCATTAAAATGTGAAGGTTATCAGAATAATCTCAAAAATTTATCCAAAGTAAATATTTATATCCAGATTCCAAGGAAGAAGTTTTATTTGTCAAATTGAACTTATAAAAATGTCAAAAACTATATTTAATGTGGGTGCGCCATCAAAATGCGGAATACCTGCATTTAAAAAAAAATATTTTAGCCGAAAAATTTATTTTCTCCTCATACCATATTATATAAAATGTTTAAGAGGAATTATAATGTCATAAAATTCAAAATGTAGTTACTAATATTCATAACGGCTAGATCATAATAATATTATAATAATATATCATTGTTTAGTGAAACTCGATATTGCGTACAAGACACACTATCAAGGAAGGTCAAATATGCATGTAATGCAAGCCATGTCAGGGTTGCATGTAGTGAAAGCTTCCTTTGGTTTTGAGTATAACATAATAAAAATATAGTTCATTTATACATTGATCAAAATCTGTACTTGGTTTTGTGTATAGCGCAAGCTAATTTTATGGTAGCATACAAAAAAACATTGAAGAATTTAAAAAGATTATTTCTCATAAAATATCCGGGTGTTACAACGTGGAGACATATTTAGAGGATAATTCATTGGATGAGGTGGAGGTGAAGGCGATGGTAGAGTCAGAGTCACAGATCGACATGGAGGAGGAAGTGTAGGTGAAGAATGAGGTGGAGACTGAGGCCGAGGAGGATAAGAAGCACTGGATGGAAAAGAATAATTTTTTTTGGTAATTGTAGTAGAGTAAATATAATACCATTATTGTGTTTGAGAGTAATTTTTTAAAATTCATAACAACACTTGTCACTTAAGATAAGTTCCATTTTGCATCTTTCAAGTTTAAAATGACATTTTAGTAAAAAAACACATGTGGCATACCCAAAACCAAAAAAACACATTAGGATTAATTTTTTACTTTTGGAAAATGATAAATACATCATTTGTAAAGTTTAGGGATTATTCTCACCTCAATATGACACATGGTGTGACCGATATGACTCCAAGTGTCCGTTATCAGATTAAAATTGACATTTTAATACAAAAAGTTATCACCCAATGATAACTAAAACAACGTGATCAGATTATCTAAATAATTTGGGACTATCATTCATAATTAATTTATGATATGAATGAATAAGTATCATTTATAATCCATACATGATTCCACTTATGTGGATAAAAGTGCATTTTTTCAATTTAAAATATCATTTTAGTAAAAAAAAACACACATGGCGTACTCAAAACTAAGGAAACATTCTAATTATTTTGATACGTCAAGAAAATGATCCCCATGTAATTTGGGACATGTATAATTTATCAATGCCTCAATCCACAACATGGTTTTGCCTATATGAAACCAACCATGTCTTTTTATTCAAAATTGACAATAATTTTAGTGAAAAAAACAACTAACATAGTCAAAACTGAGAAAATTATTTCATTTTGTAATGGTACTTTTAGAAAATGATTCACAAGTCACTTATGATGTGTAGGGATTAGTCACACCTCAATTTAAAACATGATGTGATTAGTATGACTATAAGTGTCTGTTATCAGTTTAAAATTTACATTTTAATGCAAAAAAGTGTCAATCAAATAAAACCAATAAAACGTGGTAGGATTATCTTCATATGTGTAGATAATGATTCATAATTCATTTGAGATGTGTATGAATCATTCTCATGTCAGACCCACACATGATGCCACATATATGTCTCAATGTGGGTGTTTCTAATTTAAAATGACATTTTAGTATAAAAACATGTTGTGTACTCAAAACTAAGGAATAACAATACGATTGTAATGATACGTTACAAAAATGATACATGAGTCATTTGGGATGTGTATCATTCATCTGATTCTAAATCTGCCACATCGTGTGACTGGTATGACTCCAAATGAATCTTTTTATTCAAAATATACATCAATTTTAGTGAAAACAACATACATAAGGAAAACTATGTAAACAAATTAGTATTGTTTTGGTAGTTTAGGAAAAATATCCTTACATATCATTGGATTTGTTGGGAGTAGACACCTCAATTCGACATATTGTGTGGCCAGTACAACTCCAAGTGTCTATTATTAGTTTAAAAATAATATTTCAATACCAAAAAGTGCCACTCAATGAAAAATAAAAAAACGCTCAGATTGTGTTGATAATTTTGGAAAAAAACTAAATTACTTTGTGATTTTTATGAATAAATCTCATGTATAACCCACACACGATGCCACATGTATGGTTGAAAGTGCATGTTTCCAGTTTAAAATTACATTTTAGTACAAACTACAGGTGACATAGTCAAAACTGTGGAAATGAATTCTGATTGTTCTGATACTGTTGAAAAAATATCCATGACTCATTTGGGTTGTGTATAATTCAGCCTCAAATTAATCTGTCGCACGATTTGACCATTATGACGCATAGTGAATGTTTTTATTCAAAATTGACATTATTTTTATTGAAACAGTCCGAAAAAATCAATACCAAGAAAACACATTCAAATAGTTTTAGTTCTCTAAAAAAATTATCCACACATCACTTGTGACTTATATGGATTGGCTACACCTCAATCTGATGCATGATCTGACAGGTATAACACCAAGTGTATGTTATCATTTTAAAATTGACATCTTAATACAAAAAAGATCCACCCATTGAAAGCTGAGAAAACATTATTGTATTTTCTTAATAATTTAGTTCAATGATTCTTAATTAATTTTTTATGTTTATTAATCAGTCTCATGTGTAACCCACACACGATGCCACATGTGTTGATCAATGTTCGGTTTTCCAGTTTAAAATGACATTTTAGTAAAAAACATACATGGTGTACTAGGACCCAAGGAAACACATTCCAATTTTTTTGATACATTATTACAATGATCCATGAGTCATTTTAGATATGTGACATTCATTTGTGCTTTATTCCACGGCATGTTGTGACCGGTATGACTCCATGTTCATCTTTTTATAAAAAATCGTCGTTTTTTAGTTAAAAAAAACTAAACTACTAAAAACTAAGAAAACACATTCATATTTATTTAGTACATTATTTAAATGATCCATATGTCACTTCTGATTTGTATGGATTAGACACACCTCAATACAATGAATGGTGTGAATGGTATGGCTCTATTTTCCCATTATTAATTTAAAATTCATATTTTAATACAAAAGATGTCACCAATTGAAAACAAAGAAAACATTGCCAGATTTTATTGATAATTTGGAAAAATAATTCATAATTTATTTTTGATGTGTAAAAATAAGTGTCTTGTCAAACCCACACACGATTCCACATGTATGGGTCAAAGTGTGTGCTTCCCGTTTAAAATGACAATTTAGTAAAAAACACACATGGCGTACTAAAAACTGAGGAAATTGATTCCATTTGTTTATATAATTTAGTAAAATGACCCATGAGTCATTTTTTTGAGTATCATTCATCCCCACCTCAATCCACCTCATGGTGTGACCAGTATGACTCCAAGTGCATCTTTTTGTTCAAAATTGACATTGATTTTAGTGAAAAAAACAACTAACATACTCAAAATAGAGATAATTTATTCAGATTGTTTTATTACTTTAGGAAAATAATCCACACACTAGGTGGGATATGTAGGGATCACCTGGACCACAATTCAATGCACGGTCGGACTGGTATGACTCTATGTTTTTGTTATCAGTTTAAAATTGACATTTTAATACAAAAAAGTGCCACTTATTGAAAACCATGAAAATTCACTTATATTGTTTTGATAATTTGGAAAAATGATTCATAATTTATTTTTTATTTGTATGAATCATTCTCATGTCAAACCCACACATGATGCCACTTGTATAGAACAAAGTGAGTTTTTCTAATTTAAAATGACATTTTTGAAAAAGCACATGTGGCATAATAAATATGAGGAAATAAATTATAATTTTTTTGATACATTATAAAATATATCCATGAGTAATTTGGGACGTGTATCAATCATCCATGACTGAATTTTCTCCATGGTGTGACCGATATGACCCCATGTGTGTCTTTTAGTTCAAAATTGTCACTAATTTTTTTGAAAAATTCCAATAACATAGTTAAAACTGAGAAAATTATTCATTTTATTTTGATAATATAGAAAAGTTATCCATACGTCACTTGTTATGTGAAGGGAATATCAAAAACTCAATCTAATTCATGGTATGACTGGTATGACTGCAAGTGCATCTTTTTATTAGAAACTGGCATTATCTTTATTAAAAAAACTAACATACTAAAAACTAAGATATTTTTTTATTGTTTTGGTACATTAAAAAATGATCCATAAGAAATTTTTTTTATAAATCATTCACACCTTAATTAAACTCATAGTGTTAATGGTATGACTCCCAGTGCACCTTTTTATTCAAAATTTACATTAATTTTTGTAAAAAACAACTGAATACTCTATAATATTTTTTTCTTTTTCATTAATTTTTGTTATAAACTATATTTAATTTAAATTTAGTATTTTAATCTTATATTGGTATTTTTTTAATTTTTTTTAATGATGCAGTGTGTTGTCCCAACACACTTCTTCTCCTTCTAGTGAAACTGTGTGCTGCAGCATCACACACGAGTTTTTACCTTTTTCGGTTCTAGTAAATGTTCTGATAAAATAATGATTTATCAGTGATTATAAAGATACCCTTAATCAGTGTTTTTACATGTGCTGATAAATTATTCTTTATCGGTGCGTATACATGGGCTGATAATGTATAACTTTATCATTTCATTTAAAATGGTTGATAAATCCTAATTTTATCAGCGCAAATAAAAACACAGATAAATCCTACTTTTAATTTAATTTTTTAAAGCACTGGTAATGGGAATATTTATCAGCCATAAATAAAAGTTCTGATAAATGGGGTATTTTATAAATTCATTTAAAAGTGACGATAAAACCATGCTTTAACATCACTTTTATTTTCCTTGATAAATCTACCCATTACTAGTTCTTTTTTAGCACTGATAAAAGCCATGAACTTTTAACCATGCTATGTTAGTCAATGCTTCTCTAGCACCGATAAAGGTTGATTTCAGCACTATTAATGGATTGTTTTGCAGTACTGTATGGACATGGCAATATATTGTTCCTTTTATGGTCTTGTATCCTAGACCAAATGTTGTGAAATTAATCATCCTATTATAAGGACGAGAGTATGACTAAATCACAAAATGTTTTTTCTTGAGAAACCTTGCATTAGTAAGGGTAGTAATGTTCTATAATTATATCAATTTCTAGGAATAAGATCCATTATAGTCTACCATTTATATGGCATAAGGGCAATTCAAATTTTCCTTTTGATTTGAAGGTATCTTCCTCTGTATCATCCGGTTCCTTATTATCTGTACCAGTTCTCCTTGATTGAAAGAATAGAGGCATAATTTATTGTTATACTCGTATGTTATCTTATTATAGTAGACCTCCAAGGGATAAAAATTATATATCATCCTCTCATCTAGTCACTCTAATTCATCCAATCATTGTTGGTATTTCTTGTCTATTGATAGATGATCAGATATGGAAATGCTGAGTGGGGGAAATTGGACCTCAATGAGAAAAATTCATTCTGCCTAGTACACTAACAAATATGGGGTTTCTGGATTGAAAAACCCACTAGACATATAAAATCTTGCTGAGAGAATATTTATTTTCCTTTTTCTACCATATTTTTTACTATGTTTGATATTTTCTTGTTAAAAGCCACTAGCTATCCATTAGCCACTACATGATAGTAAGATGAATGGTTAGATTTGATATTATACTCCTCATAAAACATTTCAAACTCATCAGAACAGAAATTAGTTCCATTTATTATGATTGTCATTTAAGGGACACTAAATCTAGTTATGATATTTTATTTTTTGAATATGATAATACATAATGTCATGAATTATTTTAGGTTTATTTCATCGGCCAATTTAGAGAATAATTCAACAATAGTGGGGATGAATTTGAATTTCATGGTTGTATTAAGAGGATTCATATAAGGACCCAGCTATATTACATTACATAATATTTGAATTTCTAATGAAATCACATCCCTTCACATTGAGTATATTTTCAAGTTTATAGAATTAGAGATTTGGGAGATAATACATTCATAAAATTATACAATAATACAAAGTGGATACTAAAAAATAGTACTCTTTTAATCCAAAATATAAAACATTTAAAATAAAACATGATTCCTTGAAAAATATTCATAAATTTTATCATGTATTCTTTCGTTATTTTAGAAATCCTTATAACCTATGAATATCATTTACTATCATGGGATGATTAAAAAAATCTTGTTAAGGGATATAAAGAGACGAAATGAGCACATTAGACTATGAATACTTGTAGCGTATGAAATCATTTTCAAAATTCCTACATATCACCCATATATATGTAATATGTGAAACATGACATTAAAAAATGATCCACAAAAAACATTTGAACATAAATATAACCAGGGAGTTATCTTGGGGCATTACTTACATAATCTTGTAACCCTCTCAGCTAACTTATAATTTGTTACCCTCTCGGCTACCATAAAATTTGTGTAACCATCACAATTACTCATTGATTAACCATACAACTGACCTTAAACATACACTTACCCAATTCATTTGAGAGAAATATAGGTCTCACCCTTCATCGTATAGAATTACCAAGAACCATAACACAATCATACAAAATGAATAATTTTAAAAAATCATTTCCTTTGAAATTTCATAAAACATAATTTTAAAAGAGGATTTTAAAGGAAAACCCCCTTACATAAATCATATAATTGAAGTGAGACTAAACATAGTGGATGGAATATGTATATATACTGTAAATAAACATAATTCAATATATTATAATCAAAACTCTTCACACAAACAACTTTAAAACCATATAAATAATGAAGTAGAATGTTAACCCAATTAATGGAAATCGGGTTAGGAATTCCCTTACCTCGGGTTTGACTTACATCAATCTTGTTAAAAACATCTATATAATGGTTAAAAGAGTGTTATTAATATCTTAACAAAATATATTCAACTTTATAACATCTTATATGATCATTTTTAAACATCATTTCACCCTTTTATTGTTAGTATTTGTCTCTTTCCATTGTTCCAGGTGCATTCTTTACATGATTACCATTCTTGGATCATGCTTGTTGTTCTAGTCTATTTGAAGTGAAACTCCAGAAATGCAATGGATTGGTATTTAAATACTTACAGAATCACTAAATTATACCATTTATCAATTTTAATTTTGGAATTAAGATTATTATTATGTAAAAACGTTAATGATGTTCCTTTAGATCATTTTAATGGTTCTTTAATAATAACGATCTCATTTGGTTTTACAAATTAAGACCATCATGAACAATGTTTTTAATTACAAGTATACGTGGAAGGTGAGAAGAAGATTGATGATTAGTTTTACATGAATATGAGAAAATACTGAATATAAAATATTATTGAGCTTTCATGCCTCTTTGATAACAGTATATGTGTAAAGATTAAGAAAATAAATGAGCTCAAATAAAAGAAAAATTGAGAAATCTCTAACGATAATTAGGCAGCCAAATGACGTCACTTAAAATTTCATTAAATAGGTTGATGAGACAAAGGGGGTATCTCAAAACATTTACATTATAGGGTAATTATGGGGGATATGGAATGACATATCCCAACATAATCCAAATAAAATTAAAAAGAATATCTTAAATTAAATGAAAGGATTGAAAATAAAAGAGGATGTTTAGCGCTTGATCTCTTCTCCTTGAGATCCTTCTTAAGGCCTTTGGTTTTGAACTTTTGGTGAGACCAAAATATCTAGGACGTGTATAAGGGACTTCCAAGGATTTTTGGGTAGAGCTTAGGTAAGTCTCAGGGCTTTAGATGTGTGGGAGGAAGAGTGGAGTGAGGGTGGTATTTATAGTGGAGGATATGAGGTATTAAACATTAAATTAATCATTATTATAATATTTTTCCTCATGAATATGAATAGTCATATTTTATGTGACCCCAAATAGAAATAATGGAATTTTAGTTTGAACTATGGGGCCCTACATAACATATTATGTCATAAATTGTGTATTTTACTGAGAATTTTAATATATTGTATTTTACCGTATTTCACTATTCATACAAAATTCCAGAATTTCATAAAATTCCCATAAATTCACAAATAATATTTTTCGACATGTAGAACTAAAAAATTAAGTCCATTTTTTGAAAATAATTTTACTAATATTGTTAATTTAATTTTTAAATAAAATCATACATTATTAAAAAATTAACAATTGTAATTATATAAATACTTTTATATCACATTGAAAAATTAACCAAGATGTAATTATCTTAGAGCCTTTAGAAAATTAATAAAAATAAAAATTACTATTTTTTAGTGTTATATTTCTATTTTTATTACAATTCATATGTGTATGTTACTATTCACTAAGAAACAAGTTGGATCCATCAGACATCAAATAACTTATTAAAAAAAATATAGATTATCGTTTTTCAAAATTCAAAACATTGAATCAGTAAAATTATACTTAAAAGTAAGTTATAAATATCTACTTAAATAAAAAATTCATTCATTTAAATTTATTTTTATAAAACCTAGGGGTGTTACAAAACAACACTATAATACCGATTACCAATTTAGATAATGGTTTGGATTATTTGTTTGTAATGTAGAAACTTCTGAGGCTAATCGATTAAGTTGTTGATCACATGGTATGAATGAAAAATTTTGGTGAATTTTGTGCAATTATATATTATTGAAGGCAATTGTATCCAAGCCTATGATTTTTATGGGAATGAATGGACCCTAATTGGTGGGAACCATAGGCCAAAGGATGAACTTCTTTCATTGTAGAAACAATATATTCTCTATCAATATACCCGATATGGACAACCTCAATTACCCATTTATAGAGGACTTTTTAGTGATTTGGGAATTCATAATGTGTAATGTTAGTGTCTCATCATCTGGTTTTCTATAATCTTGATTTAAATGATAATATTACTCTATTTTGAAGGTATTTCATAATGGGAATCATCCAAATGATTATATGACGGAATGGTTCAAGGATGGAATTAACCTCGTTGATTTCGTCTTTGTATACATGAACAAAAGGTGAAACTATTTGGGAGTGAGAAATGATGATTACTATTTCATACAAATATGGATCTTCGAAATCCATGTATACCTTTTTCAATACATATTTTTTATCATTCATTGATAATGTTATGTGATTCAATGTTAGCTATGTTGAGAAAACTACTATTTTCAACAAAACATAATAATGTTATTTAAAGGGGGAGATTATTGAAAATAATACTCTGTCTCTTTATGATAATTTTAATGCTCACAATAACCCTTAATTATTTTCTAATGATTTTATTTGTTAATCATTTTCCAAGAATTTATTAATTTATATTACTCTTTAAATTACGGGAATTTATCATTAATGTATTGGTATTTAGCGCATTCTAAAAAACTGTTCATGCACTACTTATTCGGAATCTTCTTTAGCGCCTTCTAGAATCACTGTTCATTCCCTACATGAATAAATGTATCGTTAGGATGAAAAGCGTGTATAATTTTTGAGATAAGAGAAATGTATGGTTAATCCACCATACGTTATCAGCAATGGATGTAAGAAGAACCTTACGTTAGGAATGAAAATTATGTTTGGGTTATCAGCAAATTACGGAAGGAGAAACGTACGTAAGTACTAAAAGTTACGTTTGTTTCTCAAAATTATGGTTCATCAACCTCACTTTTGTGAAAAACCATTCATTCTTGGAAATGTATGGATCAAGTAAATGTATGGATCTTTTACCTTATGTTTGAGAGTTGAAGAAAAATTATGGATGATGAACCCTACGTTTATGATCAACCTTACATTTGAAGAATGTATTATGAACCCTATGTTTATGTTCAAGCTTACGTTGTTGACCCTACATTTGGAGGCCACGTCATCAACCTTACGTTTGGCGTCAGAAAGTTTGAAAGATGATATTTTTTATGCAACAGTCAGCAAGCTGGTTGTTAAGCGGATTTTAAGCTGGATTTAATGTCGATTTTAAAATACGACTTTGGCCGATTCAAAGACATTTTATCTATGGATTAATGATCTAATTAAAAGGTTATTTTTATGCCGAGTCTTTAGGGATGATATGAATACTCTGAAAATTCAAATGTATGAATATTACGAGTCACTAGGCGACATTTATGGATCTAAAACGTGCATGGAATATGCTCTTCTTTATTATATAAGTTTTCTCTGAAACACTAGGAACATGTGTGTGTGATCAATTAATTATTCAAAGAGGTGGAAAACAGGAATGTCAAAAAAATCACACCGATCTTCTAATTCAAAAAGGAGCGTCAAAGATTTATTTATTTAAGAAGAAGGAACTCGATAGAAGATTCACTTGTTCTACATCCAATATCTATTGTGGATCTACTACTGCTGATGTTGTGAATTTTATTTCTATATCTACTGCAATCGGATCGACTCAGAACTGCTTCGACTTGAAAATAAATATTTCTAGAGACGATGATCCATCTGCTGTCAATTGCATTCTATTGCAATTATAATGATCAACTTCAAAATTTGTCTCTAATATTCTTTTTATCATTGAGTAACCAGCTTCTCGTACTAAGATGAGTAGGTTCATGTTTGAACCAGAAGGCTTTTTTTGACTTGGATTGTAAAGGTGTCAACTAACTATACACAGTTGTGAAATGGTTTATTGAAACATGGACCGGAGAGTGAAAATCACCATGCTCGTGGAGTAGAGAATTGGTAGAGTGGATTAGGGGCATTATGTTCCCCAAACCACTATACATCTTGTGTTTCTGCTATTTAAATTTCTGCTGCATCATTTTATCTGATTAAATTTAAAATACAGAACATAATCACACAAATATTTTTGAAAAGACACAATTCACCCCTCTCTTTTTTATATTTGGTGTAATCCGATCCAACAATTGGTATCCGAGGTTAAGCTTTCTGACAAATCTTTTACAAGATGAAAGTGATTATAAACAAAGCAAGATGACTGATACAATAGATGGAATGTCTATGATCAGAGAAACATACTAAAATGGAGAAATCTATGGATGCTGTAAGTCTCGAATGATCATCTATCTGAAAAATCGTGGACACGTAGTCAATTCAATGATTCTAACACCATATGAAATACCAGAAAAACATGAAACATGTAGTGCAGCTAATGAAGCAGAATATGATATGAATTCAATCTCTATGAATGGAATCATCTTTTGTCTATGACCATATGAATTTTATAGAGTATCTAAGTGCCTGACAACATATGAGATGTGACAAACAATAGCAGTGGTGTATGAAGGAACAGACAATGTGAGACAAATGAGATATGAAACTGCCAAATTGAAATTTGATACTTTCAGAATGTTTGAAGGTGAAATTATTACACAAATGATGGGAGATTGATAGAAATTGTGAGTAATATAACAGCTCTAGGAGAACCTATCAAGCAGGGTGATCAAGCATTAAAAGTACTGAGAGTACTTCCTACAAATAGAATGGAATTTCTGCATCTATCAGACAGTCGACACCTGTCAAAGACTTATCAATGAGAGAACTAATTGGAACATTAATGATGTATGAATCTAAGATGGAATATGAATCTAAGGAACATAAATTTCTAATCAACATGGAAGATAATGCCTTCAAGGTAACATCACAACAAAATAATAGAATGATGAAGAACAAATTAGTCAAAGATAAATCAGAGAACTCCGGTTCATCAAACTCAGATGATGAACTGGAACAGCTAGCCAAAAAATTTAGAAAATTCTACAGCAAGAAAAGAGGCTTCAAAATTCATTTAAGAGAGGTGACAAGGATGTAAGATTCAACGAATGCAAGAACATGGGGAATATTAGGCCAGATTTCACACAATTGAAAGATGTAAAGAAGAAGAAATTCTTCAAATGAAATGACTATGAGAAAAAAGAAAAGAAAGCTATGAAAGCCACTTGTAGTGTATCTAAAGAATCCATTAGCTCTCCTGAATCAAGCTCAGAGAAAGAAGAAGTCAATCTAAAATCAAAATTGTGTTTCATTCAAGAAACCGATGAGGTACACTCATATTACTCCTCTGACTCAAATAAAGAATCAAATTCTTAATCAAACTATACAAATGAAAATTTGAAGCCTACTACAATATTCTTGAAGAAAGATATGAATCACTGTTTAAGAATCATAAGTCAATAAAGAAAATATATATATCTGTTTCAGATGAAAGATATACAATCCTGAAACAATATATGGAATTAACTGATAAATACAATTATATTAACACTAACTATATTAATTTTGAATCAAGAATAAAAACACAGCACAATGAAGTAGAATCATACAAAAATGGTGCATTGGTTTTTACAGAAGGGGAGAATTCATTAAATGAAACTTTAGGAAAAACTTTCATTTAAAAGGAGAGATTTGGAATTGGCAGTAAAGGGGGAAAACCTAAGCTATATGAAAATTATTTTGTTCGTAGATCTAAAAGGGTTAATTGTAACTTTTGTGGGTCAAAGGAACATATATCTAAAAACGGTTTCTTAAGACAACCTCAAATTTATGGTATTAAGAAAGCCTATGTTTCAAAAGACATATATGATTCAGCTGATTTTAAAAGAAAAAGAAAATCTGGTTACGCAGATCATTGCTCGACAACAGCCCTAGACCCAATGGAATATGGGTACCAATGAAATTTGATTGAAAGCCTTTGCAGGTAGCAGGTCACCAGAGTAGAAACGATATTTGGTACATGGATAGTGGCTGTTCAAGACATATGAGTGGAAAATCATTGAATTTTTATTCACTCACTCAAAAGGAAGGAGGAATTGTCACATTTGGTGATAATGCCAAAATAAAAATCGTTGGCATTGGAACTATTGGAGATCCAAAAACATTCTCAATCAAAAAAGTACTTTATGTACAAGGATTAAAACACAACCTGATAAGTATCTCTCAACTTTATCATGATGGATATACTATTTATTTTACTAACAATTGTTGTACTATTTCTAAAGATAAACTGGTTAAATTTAAAGCACCAAGAACTGATAATGTCTATACTTTGGATTTAAATTCCTTGTGTAAACAACAAGTAATCTTCTTGAATGCTAAAGTGAATCATGAATCTGGAATTTGATACTTGAAGATTGTAATATATATGTTTTAAATAAGTTATCTAAGAAAAATTTAGTTTCTGATTTACATATTCTCAAATTTTAAAGTGACAGATTCTGTGATGAATGTCAACTTGGAAAGCAACACAAATCATCCTTCAAATCTATTAACAATATTACTACATCTAAACCACTAAAACATATTCATATGGATTTTTTGGACCCTCATGAGTATCATGATTGGATGGTAAATTATATGTATATTTTTTTGATGACTATTCTAGATTTACATGCATTTTCTTTTTGAAATTTAAAATTGAAGCTTTTACTTTATTTGAATGTTTTTGTAAAGTTTTTCATAATTAATAAGGTTTTAATATAATTTCATTAAGAAGTTATCATGGGGGAGATTTTGAGAATCGGGAATTTAATTTCTTCTGCTCAAACATGGGTATTAAACATACATTCTCTCCACCAAGAACACATCATCAAAATGGAATTTTTGAAAAAAGAAATAGGACTATTCAAGAAATGGCTAGGGCTATACTAAATGAATAAATCCTTCCTACCTACTTTTGGGTAGAAGCTGTAAGCACAACCTACTATATAATGAATAGAGTTTTAATTAGACCTCTTTTGAAAAAGGCATCCTATGAACATTGGAATAACAGAAAACCTAAAGTTAATTTCTTTAATGTTTTTGGATGAAAGGATTACATCATAAACACCAAGGATAATCTCGGTAAGTTCGATCCAAAATATAATGAAGGAATTTTCTAAGGATATTCAGTTACGTCCAAAGATTATAGAATATATAATAAAAATTAAATGATTGTTGAAGAATCAGTTCATGTGAAATTTGATGAATCTGATCCCTTTGAGAAAATGACAGATCAAATCGATGAACCTGAATCTAATGATAACATGAGACTTGAGATCTTAAAAAATGATTTTGAAAATGATATAAAGGAAATTCAGTCCAGTTTAGAGGAACATGATACTGAAAAACCTTTAAATGTTTTTCCAAGACAGTCTGGAACCCTAAAGAATCACCCTTTAGGAACTTTGATAGGTGACTTAGAAACTGATATTCAATTTAGAAGAAACTTATTAAACCTAGTGGAATTATCTGCCTTCATATCCCTACATGAACCCAATACTATAAACGAAGCCTTAGATGATGAAGGATGGGTAACAACAATGAATGATGAATTAAACCAGTTTAAAAGAAATGAAGTTTGGGAATTAGTGGAAAGACCTAAGAATTATCCAACAATAGGAACCAAATGGGACTTTAGAAATGAACAGGAAGACCAAGGCACAATAACTAGAAACAAAGCAGGAATAGTAGCTAAAGGATATAATGAGGAAGAAGGAATAGATTATGATGAGACTTTTGCACCTGTAGAAAGGTTAGAAGCCATTAGAATCCTTTTAGCCTATGCATCTTATGTGAATTTTAAATTATTTCAGATGGATGTCAAATCTGCCTCTTTAAATGGTTATTTAATGGAGGAAGTTTATGTTGAGCAACCTCCTGGTTTTGAAAATTCGTAAAAACCATATTCTTTTTTTAAACTCACTAAAGATCTTTATGGCCGTTAACAAGCACCTAGAGCATGATATCAAATATTGTGTTCTTTTCTTTTGAAAAATGTTTTTACAATTGGAATAGAGGACCCATCACTCTTTAATAAAACTATGAAAAATAAAATTTTATTGGTTCATATTTATGATGATGATGTAATTTTTGGATCTACTAATAAAACTCATTGTCATGCGTTTTCAATGATAATGAAAAACGAATCTGAAATGAGTATGATGGGAGAACTAAACATCTTCTTAGGACTTCAAATTTAACAAAATGATTTTGTAAATGTTTTGAATCAATGAAAATACATTACTGATTTGATGAAGAAATTTTGACTTGAAAAAAGCAAGACATATACAACTCCTATGTGTAATAATATAAAACATGATTTTGATGAAACTGAAAAATCAGTTGACAACAAGATATATAGAGGTATGATTGGTAGTTTATTTTATCATACTGCTAACAGGCCAGATATAATGAATTCATTATGTCTTTGTGAAATATTTCAATCATATCCTAAAAAATCTCATCTAACTACTGTTAAAATAATTATTATATATTTAAAAGGAACTGTTTTTAAATCTCTTCATTATCCTAAAACATCTGATTTCAATTTGATTTCATATTCAGATGCTGATTTTTGATGTTTACGATTAGATAGAAAAACCACATCAAGAACATTTCACTTTTTAGGAAAGTCTTTAGTGTCATGTTCTAGTAAGAAACATCATTCAGTTTCCCTATCAATAGCTGAGGCAGAATATATTTTTGCTTGCTGTTGTTGTGCACAAGTGTCGTGGATGAAAAACACTCTTATGGAATTTGGATTGAATTTTAATAACACACTTATTTTATGTGATAATACAAGTGCAATTATTATTTCAAAAAACCCTATCAGTCATTTTAGAACTAACAACATTGATATAAGGCATCACTTTTTAAGAGATCATGTTCTTAAAAATGATATATATTTTGAACTTGTAAGTACTGAAATTCAATTAGCTGAAATTTTTACTAAACCACTTCCCACTGCAAGGTTTAATTTTATTTAGGGGGAGCTAGGTTTATTTGATTTTAAATAATATTTTATTTTACAATGCTAGTTCGTTATTTTTAATTCTGCTTAAAATAATTTTTCTATTTTGTTTTTCAAACAGAATAAGTTTCTTTTATCAGTGTAATCTATTTTATTTATTTTTAAATATATGTAATGATTATTAAAACATCATAATAAATTTTGTCAGAAACCCTTTCGACTTCTAAATTGTTTCATTTCTATCGAAACCTTTTCGAATCTAAAAACCACACCTCTGCTCGTGAACCCTAATCTTCAAACCTCTAAAACCCTAACCATCAAACATTCAGAGATTCTTGCAGAGATGGTAAGGAATAAATGAGAAAGTGAATCCGAGACAAGAAATTCCAAGAGACAATGCTCTGAAGTAATTAAAAACTTACAGTGCAAGGTAATCGATCTCGACTTGTTATTTCAGACAAATCTACTGTTGAAACAAGAGACGTCATATCAAAACCTTGAACTGATGTTAAATAGTGAAAATACATAATTTCTCAATGATCTAGAACATAGATACATCTTCAAATCTATACAGTTTAGTCTGGGAGATACCGAGGATAGTATGATGTCTAAGATAGAGGATATGGATTTCTCAATATCGTCAGTAAAAATTGGTCAGATTCTCAACTTCCCTCAAGAGAGAGTTTTTCATTTTGATTTAAAAAATATAGGAGATTATCTACTTAAATCCAAGGACATAATGTAGTTTATTTTTGGTACTAAGACTATAATGAAAATTTTTATCATGGATTTGGAGCCTGATCAAAAAAATTTGGTCAAATTTGTTCAGACTGGAATAGCTCCCAGAATGGCAGAAATGGAAAAGATTTTGTACCCTGATATGTACATAATGTATCTTCTGTTAAGTGTTATCAAAACTTCCCAAGGTACATGGTATGGTAGCTCAATTACTGCTGTCAAAGTGAGGCACGGATAAACTTTTACCCTTTCTGGAGAATCATTTTTAAATTGTTGCTTAAGAAAGACATGGTGAGATTATTAGATGCCCGCGTACACTGTCATCACAATAATGTGTTTAATTTTGGAATGTTAAGGATGATTGGATACTTCTGGAGCACCATAAAATTAATTCTTTTACCAGTAGGAGATAAGGATGACTCAGAGAGTTCTCAGGCTCAAACTGTTATGTCCATGGAGGGACAAGATGAATAAAGAGTCAACATTGTAGCAAGAATGATCAGATTTGAATTGGAAGATGCCGAGGAAGAAAGAATTAAATAGGGACTTCAATCTCAAATAACTAGACCTGTTAATGTGGAAATTACTTCCCCTGCATTAGAAACAACAGAAGCTTTATTTTCTTATTATTTTTTAAGAGAAACCTTTATTGATAAGACCATGGAATATGTTAGTGAAAAAATAGCACCAGTAGAGGGGTCCGAATATCAAGAAGAAGCTCAACGGGAGACTAAGGAACAGATTGTAGATGATGTTGAAGTCACACTTCAACAGGAACAAGATAAGGAGGCACAACCTGGTGAGGAAGTGGCCAGACCTTAGGAAACTTCTGAAAATATTGTTCTCGAAATTATAGTGGCAGAAAATTTGTTGATGTTTGTGATGAACATCTCCCTGATGCTCCACCAGAGGTATTTCAAGAGGATTTTTTTATGGAAGAGTCTGGAAAGGTCTCTGATGAAAAATTTGTGGACAAACCTACTCAGGACAAGGAGAAAGATAAATCTGATGCTGAATCATTACCTTTAGAACAATTGATATATCAAAAGCTAAATGAGAGTATAGTCTCAAGGCAAGATGTTGAAATGTTTATAGAGGTTATGATAAACGAAGTTGCGCAATTGAAATCTGAAATGGTAATGAAGACATATTTATCAGATCTAAAATTGTTTATGGATAACGGATTTTCATCAGTTATAAACAGTGCTGTTAGTGGATCAGGTAATTCCCCTGATTTAATGAGAATATTTCAAGCTATCATGGTAGCTATGAGAAACATGAATGACAGGTTGAAAGATCATCAATGTAACAGTGCTCAATTATCAGTGTTGTTGGAAAATCAGAAATTTTTAGTGGATCAACTGAAATCTATTGAGCCACCGATCAGAACAATGTTAAATTAGATATCAGAGAAGCTGTCAGTGTTTATAGAAAAATATGAAAGGATACATGAATTTTTCAGAGTCAATTTAATCTAGGATATTCAAATGACTCAGGAGAACAGAGAGCTCATTATCAATCTTGGATATGGGATGATGAAGCAAATCGAGGAACAGTATACAGAAATCAATTCTACAATCCAGAGGAGATATAGCCTATTGCCTATCTTGCCCAAATCTTGATTCATGTGTTTATCATACTTGTATCTATTTTTTGTATTTTTAATGAAAATATGTTTCATTTGTTATATTTGTTTTACTTTATTTATTTTGATATTCCAGTACTCCAAATTTGATTATTGATAAATAGTTAATAATAGAATTTTCCAACAGTTCAGTGCAACATCAAATGTGTTAAATTCATAATTTATCATTCTTTTTTATATCACAAAAGGGGGAGATATTTGGATAAACAGAACATTTTATTTTAAAAACCTTAGTTAAATGATTTCCTGTATATTTATTGTTTTGGATTTATACATACAAGTATATAATTATACAGAAAACTATTTTAAAGTTATTAAGAGTCATTTATTATAATGGGAAATTTTATTTTTCTTTTTTTTCAGAGGGAGAAATTTGGATAAAACAAGAAACTATTATTTATAAAGTATAGTTATTTTATTTTCATGAAAGGGGAGAATTATTTATTCATTTAAATGATTTTTGTGAAAATTAAATACTGTTTTATCCTCTCAAAATTATTAAAATTTATGTTTCTAATTTTGAATGGTAAATTCATTTAATTAGTTTTATTATCTTATGGGTTTTGTGATAATCAATAAGGGGGAGATTGTTGAGAAAAGTATTGTTTTCAATAATACATAATAATGTTATTTATAGGGGGAGATTATTGAAAATATTACTCTGTCTCTTTATGATAATTACGATGCTCACAAATACCCATAATTAGTTTCTAATTATTTTATTTGTTAAAATGTTTATAGGAATTTATTAATTTATTTTAATATTGAAATTATGGGAATTTATCATTAAAGTATTCGTATTTAGTGCATTCTGGAAGCACTGTTCATGCGCTACTTATTCGGAATCTTCATTAGCGCATTCTGGAATCACTGTTCATACCCTATGTGGATAAACATTGTGTAAGGATTAAAAGATTTTATAATTTTTGAGATAAGAGAAAATTAGGGTAAATCAACTATACGTTATCAGAAAAATATGGAAGAAGAACCTTACATTATGAAGGAACCTTACGTCTGGATTATCAGCTAAGTATGGAAGGAGAACCGTACGTAAGTACTAAATGTTACATTTGTTTCTCAAAAGTATCATTCATCAACCGTACTTTTGTGAAAAACCATATGTTCTTGGAAAAGTATGGATCAAGTAAAAGTATGAATCTTTTACCGTACATTTGAAAGTTGATGAAAAATTATGGATGATGAACTAGACATTTATGATCAACCTTACGTTTAAAGAAAGTAACCTGAAACATACATTTATGTTCAACTTTATGTTGTCAACCATATGGTTGGAGGCCACGTCATCAACCTTACGTTTGGCATCGGAAAGTTTGAAAGATGATATTTTTTAGGCAACTGTCAGCATGGTGATTGTTAGGTGGATTTTATGCTGGATTTAAAGTTGATTTTGAAATATGACATTTTCCTATTCAAATAAATTTTATCAATGGATTAAAGATTGAATTAAAAGATATTTTTTATGCAGAGTCTTCTGGGAAGTTACGACTACTCTGTAAATTCAAATGTTTGAATATTACAAGTCAAAGGGAGACTTTTATGGGTCTAAAATGTGCAGGGAATATGAAATGAATTATTATATATATTTTCTATGAAAGACTAGGTAGATGTGTGTGGTGACCAATCTATTATTCAAGAAGGTTGAAAACAGAGACTGCAAAAAATCACACCGATATGCTGATTCAAAAAGGAGCGTCAAACCTTTGTTTATTTAAGAAGAAAGAACTCGATAGAAGATTCACATGTTCTACATCAAATATCTATTGTGGATCTACTGATGCTGATGTTTTGAATTTTATTTCTATATCTACCGAAACATGATCGACTCAGAACTACTTCGACTTGAAAATCAATATTTCTAGAGACAACGATCCATCTGATGTCAACTGCATTTTGTTGCAATTTTGAAGATCAACTGGAAAAGTTCTTTCTAAAATTATTTTTATCTTGAGTAACTAGTTTCTCGTACTAAGCTAAGTAGGTTCGTGTTTGATCCAGAAGGCTTTGTTTTACCTTGGATTGGGAAGGTGTCAACTGCCTGTACTCAGTTGTGAGTCGGTCTGTTCAAACGATGACCAGATAGTGAAAATCACCAAACTCTTGGAGTAGAGCATTGGTTGTGTGGAATAGGGGCCTTCTGTTCTCCGAACCACTGTACATCATCTGTTTCTGATATTTAAATTTCCACTGCATCATTTAATCTGATTAAAGTTAAAAGGAAGAACACAATCACGCAACGATTTTTGAGAAGACACAATTCACCCCCCCCCCCCCCTCTTGTGTATATTTGGTGTAATCTGATCCAACAAGCTATGTGGGGAATTCATACATTATTCCATAGACATAGTAAAGAAAGGTTATTGGCTATTCTTTTCTGATAGAATTTCCCCATTGATCTGATTGATTCCCAACTCTAAATTTTGTATTACCTTTATGTGGTCTATTTTCATTTTATTTCCTAGTTAATGCCTTATTATGGGGGCCTGATGTTCAGCCTCATTTCATATACAAAATTCTAATAATAATAATAATGATTAAGGTAAAACAACATTTTTGGGGAGACGAGCTTGAATCCAATCCTGATTTTGTTTCACATGAGGTATTTTATTATCTTTCTTATTGGTATTTTGGTTGCACCATAAAAATACATCTCCTACACTTAGAGTCCTAAATGAATTGAAAAGATATCTTCATCAAGCCGTTTAGTATCTAATGAAATTCTTTCTACAAATGGATGTTCTTCAAGGATTTCTGTCAAATCATTCCCTTTTATAGATTTTAGATGCATTAATTGAATTTCAAACTCCTTCATGATAACATCCCATTGGTCCAAATATCTAGTCAACATAGGAAGGATGTGGATTTATTTGAGTGTTTTTTGAGAGAGAGAGAAAGAAGAACTTCTGGTTCTCTAGGTAGTTACACAACATATAAACGTTTATGATTAATGGTTGATAACCATTCTTAATATTGGAATAAAAATACATAGTATCGAGTATGTTTCCACATAGATAAAAATGGTTATTTTAATTAATGGTGTTATTGTCATTATTTAAGGAAATAACTAAGTGTTCATTCCAAATATGTCCCATAAAAAATGGGTTTTCCCATAAATAGGCAACATTAACATTGGTGGACAAAAAAATATTTCACAAGACTATGAAATGATTCCAAATATTCATCAATATGATGATATGAGATAATCTCATTCATCTACCAGGTGGAGGGAAACCAATTTTCAGGGAATAGAAAACCCTTGAAGAGAATGTTCGATCACTATCCTTGTAGGTAGGTACGAAATTGAATTCATTGGTCTCTCTGATCCAAGGACTAATTCTTCAAATCATGGTTATAATTTTTTCCGGAGAGGATAATAGATTCTAGAAACCACATGGGATGTGTCTAGCCCTGGAAGGATTTGGATCCTTGTTTGCAACAATGTTGATAATCCTACCATGGTTCATGAGGAAAACTAGATGATCACATGTTTTTTTCGAATCTAGTCAAAAAACATTCTGCTCAATTTTAAACGCATATAATAACTACACTAAAAGGTGTTTTATATGGTCAAAAATTAAGGGTCTTTCAAATATTATACTGCTTCCATGAACAATAATTGGGGACTTAAAATCAACAGTATATGTGGATGAGAAATGTTGACCAGTTGTCAGAACTATTTCAATCAAAGAATTTTGAGCATGTGTTGAGGAAGTTAGATTATCTAAGATCAATGCCATTACATGCAAATTTACATGGTATAGAAGTAATCTAAATAAAATGAGGGTAATAATAATTGATATTTCCTTTTTCATTGATACTATAATATTTTTAGTCTTAGAACCATCTAGATTTACTTTGATTATGTGGATATTTAATGCAATTATATATTAAATATATTATTACACATTGTTCTTTTTTCTGCATTACTATGATGTAATAATTCCCTGGAGTATTTGTTTCATTGATAAAGTCATGGTAGTTATCTACTATGATGAGAACCCTGAAATGATATAAAAATATTCCTACATATAGTTCTATGGTTGGGTGACATACTATAATGGGACACCTAGCATGAATACTATCAGGTGTGACTACTCCTAAGAATATGATACTTCCTCTCATGAAGTTCATACTTGGTAATCTCGAAGACAGGAGATTATGAGAAAATACACAACTATATGAATTTTTCATGTTTTTGTTTCACAATATATTTCTAGATGTGAGCATGTTTAATGATTAATTTACTTAAATATTATCATTAATATGTGTCACGACTTTCACACATTGATTTACTGAAGAAAACCATCATGCAGATAGTGGGTGGGAAGTAGGGTACTTTGGGTGAATCATGAGTGGAATGTTAATAATGGATAGGTCGAGGAAGGAATTTTCCCATCCATTTATTTAAGCTGATATCTCATACCTTGAATTGAAATAGAATTGTCTCACGAAATTTCATGACCATGGTGTAACGATGAGTTTATTTCAGGTAGTCAAAGAGCGACGTATCAAGAATAAAAGTTGATGACACTATCATGAAACCTATATGATGATATATTAAGACAATGGGATTATATTAAATAGTGAGAATTCATATGTGGATGTCTTTTATTCAACTTTATTTCCATTCTTTTGGGTGGCTAAACCCATTGCTAGACAGTACTCTTGGATTTTAGGCCAGACCACTTAATGGCAATGAGAAATAATCCTCTAGGGTTACACACTAAGTGTTTCTAGTTGTCCCGGTTAAATTTTATATGAATTAAATTAATAAATATTATTTTAAATATTGTGTAATAATTTTATTCAAGTTAAAATGATTGCATAAATTATATAAATATTTATTCATTGAATTGTGGGTAAAATATATTTATTTATTTTATTAAATATTTAATAAGTATTTCTTTACTAGTTTGTAAATAAAATATTTATGTAAGGGAATAATTTATTTATTTATTTATTTGGGTGTTCAATAAATGGATGTGGATTTCGAGCAGACCAAGGCAGGTCTGGTAGTAAAATAATTATTTACAATGTGGATCCTTATACCGTGTGTTCAATAAATGGATTTGGGAAACTGTGCTCTAACCATGTGGATCCTTATACCTACATGGTTTTCTGATGAATAGTTACTACTAAATGTTCACTCAACATGTCTAGACAAATCTAAAACCATTCCCCTGAACCCAAAGGAAACCAAAGGGGAAAAGAAAGTCATTGGGAGATAACATGGGGATGAGGCCCTCCACCTCTTTCCACTGAATGGGAACAAAAGAAGCAAGATGAAAATACCAAATGTTTAAACTATTCCCATATCTCATACTGAGAACAGTTTGTTGTATAAGGTTAAAAACTACACTGGTATTTCCTCTAACTACGTGCCAGCTTCTCTCCGGGATCTATGGCTGGAGCTGGAATGATTGAAGCATCTTCGGCCTCGCAGTTAGGATTTGGAAACCCTCTAATAGAATTTCTTCTTCCAATGCTACAAACAACTACACGCAATCCCATATGGGTTCACCAAGACATAACACACTCAAGAACTCACATTACCCTAACTTTGAAATTCATTGAAATACGGGTTTGTAGGATGCACTCACATCACACCTTGTTTCTTCGGGTGAGAAAAAACATAAATAAATGACACATAAAAACACATTCCTCTGAAATAGAGGATTTAGAGATCTCCCAAAAATAGAAACACTTTTGAAAAAAATAGACTCACAAAATATTTTACAACATCACTATTACAGTCAAACGAGCACGCGACATCACATCGCATCACCCAACATGACCAAAGTGACTGATAGAAATAATACAAGGAAGTGGGGCCTTATACAACATCCCCAAATATCACAGCATTCTAGAACGTGTCTATAAAAAACCCTCATGGCCATATTTCTCACATTGGTGGCCTAACATAAACCCATTCTTCAAAGACACTACGAAGGAATCATAGGTCCTCTTAGACACTATCCATATTGGCATCCCTAGACAACTTCCTCCTTTGATGAATCAAATAGCTTATGAAACTATGGCCTATTTAAACCATCCATGAGTAATCATTCGCAGAAATATTATCCAAAAAAACCCAGAATGTAAATGGTGTAGACTCATTCCACAAAGCCCACGAAAAGATTCCTTACATTAATCAACTGGAGGATTTTCCAATGGCGAAACAATTCGTGTTGCAATTCAGTTTTGCACTAAACCTTAATAGGGGCGTACCTTATCCCATGAGAGAACCCAGGGACCCAACCATGCTGGTCCACTGGTAAAAACATGCCACAAAACAGATCCAAACACATTAATGGAACCAACTTAAAGGTGTCTCAAAACATATATCATTGGAGACTACTAACCATACCTTCTACCCAGCTTTCCGACCAAACACAAACCCAAAACATAGTTCGAACAGGAGGGGTTCTTTGACTCAAAGAATCCCACACCATCAACATTCTCCAAAAACACATAATATACAACATCCCAAACAATTCATCAAGACATCATGTTTTTCTTTAAAAAATTTAATTGAACCCAATGGTTCAGTAGTTAGCGTATCTGCCAATGGTGCCACATGGGCCTCACACATGCATGTTTCTGTGCCACACTCGACACCCTCCTCATATTCATCCTGACACTCATCCAATCATGCCATCTACCATCCATCATCCCATATAACCCAATTCATGTGGTCACTCATGGAAATACCAATGGTTAAATCAAAAATTCATTCCACTTTTCAAAAACAAAATGGTCAACTGAACCATCCTTTTTCTCAAAACTGCCAGAAATGAGATCAAAATATCAATTCACATCTTACAAAACTATTCATAAGGACAAAAACATTATGAAAAGAAATAACTTTCAAGTTATTCACATCAATTTGAAAACATCTCATTACATTAAAACACACTTTAATTGTTTATAAAACTATATTGGAAACACTTATGAAATCCAACATCAATATGGTTCATGATTTCAAAAGAGGTGTAAGAACACTATTTTCCATTTCAAAAAAATTATGAAAATTCAGTTCCACCATTTCATAAATAAAACCATTAACTCTTTATTTGAAAATCATTTCACAAAATCCTTATTCTTCATAAAACCAAGTCACTCTAAATCCAAAGTTCCATTATTTCAAAACTAAAGCACAAAACAATGCGAGAGAAAACTAGTTTTAGTGGGTGACTTGGGCATATGGTTGGTATCCATATTACATTCACTTCACCATAATAGAGATTGTTCTAGGGAATATCCCCAGCTCCACATGGCATCCCAAACCCTACAAGTGCATTGAGACCATTAACCCAACTCTCTTTTCATTTCCCCTAATCATCATCAGAGCAAGAAAACAAAAAGACATAGATAAATTACGAATTCCCTTGGCGACTTGAATCCCGAATTGAGGTGTGGTGATCAAGCACACTACCCATAATCATAATTTCATGTCCTGAAAATCATAACTCCAAACTATCTAGACTATCTCCCAAATAACATGACTGAAATAGAGCGAACCTCCTCTGATACCATTTTTTCACGAACCGAATCTGGTCGCCGCCAAAACCAGCACCCGACACGACTAGTGGCATGTTCAGAAGGGCGTTCCTGATCCCCATGGGCTGTCAAAGGTTCCTGAGTATCAAAAACTGAAAAATTGGGAATGATTTACCAGAGTTTTTATACTTAAAACATCAAATGAATCCAAGAAAGAAAATCTGGATTTTTCTAAGCATAACATATTTTACTAAAATTAAGAAGTGAATTACAAAATTTTAAATGAAGTTTGAAGACCATTAAAAATTTACAAACCCAATAAATTATAGCCCAAGAACCTCCAAATGGAAATAGGAACCACCCTCAAGCCATTTCCACGACACTGAATCACGATGGACCGCTAAAAACCCAAACCTATGGCATAAAATATGTACCGAAACCTGTGGAAAAAAAATCAGAAAGTCTACTTACACCCAAAGGTGTAGGTAGGATGTGAGATAAATAGAAGTAGGATACCACCACTAAGAGATTCCTTGTGATAAAAATTTCATGACAAAAAACATTGCATGTTTTGTAAATTAGAAATGCTTGTTACAATTTTTCAAAGGATGCAATAATAAATGAAAACAATTTTCATGTGGGATAATTTTAAAGGACCAAAAATTTAAAAATAAATAACAAAGCTACTGAATTTTCCAGCCAAAAATTTTGTAAACCAACTGTTAGTACACGTGATCTAATGAGCACAAGTAATAGGAAATAACCCCTAGGAACTAGCTAGCTGTGGGTCCTAGGTACCTCATATTTCGGTGAGAGTAACCAGAAAATATATTTGTTCTTGTGCACGAGCCACTAGTAGGGATCATACCTATAAACTAGTGGTCCCCAATCATCATCATCATAGTTTAGTTATAGTTGTAACTGTCAATCTTTCTATGTGAAACCGAGGCCAAACCCCACAGATTTACTAGCATACTTGTACATGTCCACCGACCTAGATACCCGAGTTTTCCACTTTGTGCTCAAACAAGTTCAACAATACATGAAATATAGTTTTCACATGAAAATATCACTTCAACATCACACATTAACCAAACTTACCCTTGTACATCCCACAAGTCACAATTCCCACTTTTCATTCAAAAGAATTTTGAAATCAATCTTACACCAAAACTACACACATCAATTTTCAATTTTCATTAAACCTTCCACAAATAATTTATAAAAATTTATAAAACCATTATAAGATATTAAACTCACATAACAAGCCACACACATGTCACATAATACCCTTCTAACCTTCACAATTCATTTTATCAATAAACTCACATGAAACATCCCACACCCGTGTTTTGCACACAAAACACAATTTAGTAAAACATTTCAGCAATTTATAAAACATTGTAAAAATGTTTGACATCTCAAATCACCAATTTACCATTCAGAAACCCACATTATGTGAACACAATCTCCCAAACAGTACATATACACCCTTTCCCAACATTGTTTAATCAAATAAAACATTTTCAATTTTTATAAAACAAACCCAAGAGGTATAACCGTTGTTTCCACACTAAACCCATTTCAAAACCCTCATTAAAAACCAAAATCATACAAATACCAATCCAATATAGAACCTTCATCCCTAAAAAAATTATTAAACGACCCCCAAGTGTTATAAAAATTCATCTAATAACACAACAAAGATACAAATGAAAAATACACGTTTTCATAAATCACCTTCAAGAAGTACAACACGAATTTACTCCTTAAACTCATTCAAAAACCTATTTTCAAGTTCCACATGACAATAAGGAATTAACAAACCAGAATTGGCATCCCATTTCAAGACTAATAAATCACTTTTATATGTTATAAACTAAACCCAAACATTACCCCAATAGTCACACATGAAAAGTACCCAATTTCAATCTAAAATACAACAAAAAATTAAATGTCTAACCAAATTCAACAAAAATAGTTTTCCAACCACACAAAACAAATTATAAAAATACTAAATTAATAAACCAAGAAATCATACACATCACAAAATGGTTACACATGGAATCACCTACCTATTGAGTCGAAACCCTCAAAACATTGCGTGAAACCATAAGTGTGCCACTGCCGCACCACAATGAATATAAATCCAGACCTATTCCACCAAAAAGTAACCCCAAACATACCAAATCAGACCTTAGGATCTAACCCCATCTTATGGATATGAGGAATATCAAGAAGGAGTATATAAAACTAAAAGAGGATGGAAGTAAAAAAATGAATGAGATATGGAAAATTTAAAAAAATCTTTAAATAAGGAAATGGGCCTACGTTCATGCCCATTACCTAAATCAAAAACCAAAATCCATCATGATTTTGGATTTATATATGGTCCAAAGGGATATGGTGATTTTAATATATCAAGGTATTCTAATTGGGAAGTGGAATGGGTATAAAATAGTAATCATTTAAGGAGTTATAGAAGAAACAAAATTAGTTTTTAAATCTGGAATTGGGCTCGCGGTTTGGCCCAAATTTTCAAACCCCACCATTTTCACCAAAATGAGTGGTAAACCACCCAAAAAATCAGGAATGGTAATTAAATGAAATATGAATATATAATAAATCCAAGAGTGTGACCGATTTCATGTATATTTAATGTATTATTACATATTGTTCATTTTTCATCATGACTATGATGTAATAATTTCATAGAGTATTTGTTGCATTGATAAGGTCATGATAGTTCACCTCCCTGATGAGAACCCTGAAATTCTATACAAATTTTATTAAATATAGTTATGAGGTTGTATGGAATGCTTTGATGGGACACATACCATGCAGACAGCCATGTGCGAGTACTCATAAGCAGATGAGACTTCCTCTCATTATGTTCTCACTTGGTAATCTCCCAAATAAGGGATTATGAGAACATACTCGCATGTAGAAATTCCTCATGTTTTGGTTTCATTAGATATTTATATCTTCAAGCATGTGTAGTGATCCTTATTCTTTAATATTTTTAGTAATACATGTCACAAATTACACAATTTCATTTAATGAAAAAAACCATCATGCATACAGTTGGTGGGAAGTAGGGTACATTGGGTGTGTCACAAGTGGAATGTTATTAATAGATAAGTCAATGAAGGATTTCTCCCATCCATTTATGGATGTTGATATCTCAGACCTTCGACTGAAATAGAACCGTTGCGCAAAATTCCATTTCCATGGTGTAACGATGAGTTTATTTCAGGTAGTCAAAGAACAACATATCAAACATAAATGTTGATGAAACAAAAATGAAATCGGCTTGATGGGATATTGCGGAAAAGGAATTATATTACACAGTGATCATTCGTATGTGGATTTCATTGTTACGACATTACATTAATTATCTTGGTTTCCTTTATCCATTGCAAGATAGTAATATTTGAATTTAGGCAAGCCCGCCTAATGCCAATGAGAACGAATCCTAGATGGTCACACTCTAAGTGTTTTTAGTTGTATCGGTTAAATTTTATTTTAATTTAATTATTGAAAAAAATATTATTCTCAAGACCGTGGAATAAATTTATTCAAGATAAAATGATAACATAAATTAAATAAAATATTTTTATTAATTTTATTGAAAATCTAATAAATATTTCGTTACTAGTTTGTAAATAAAATATTTATTTAAGAGAATAAATTATTTCATTATTTATTCGGGTTTTCAATAAAAAAAAGTGGAGTTCGAGCGGACCAAGGTCGGTCTGGTTGTAAAATAATTATTTCCAAGATGGTAAATAATTATTTAACTAGTTGACACAAATTAAAATAATGATGCTATTATTTTATGTCATGGAAATTTATTTATAACTCTGTTTTGTGAAAGATGGCGCACCATAAATAATGACACGATATTATTATTAAATATATGGGTTTTCTCAATTTACATGAATGTATTTAATTATTTCGATGAAATAAAATTTTCTACCTAAAATTACATGTATATAAATAGGCATGTACACCTATTATACCTGACACCAGACCACACCACACTACACACCTAGTGAATTGAGAATTGGTGAGACAAAAAATTTATTTTTCGAATCCTCTTCTCTCCCCTCTTAAGAAAGTGAGAAGTTCTTCAAGGCTGAAGAACAAGTGATCAAGAACGACCGACACAAGACACACGCTTCACCGCGCTAGCCCCCAAATAATGACCGGTGTCGATCAGAGACCATCAGATCACGTGTGGATCACCACTTGTGGGAATATGGTTTGTATCTTTACATGTATAATGAGATAATCTATAAGGGTCAATCCAGATGATCAACATCATCAACGAAGAATAATACCAAAGACACTAGTATTATATTAATTAAATTAATTATAAACATGATGTGCAAGATCCTACTTAATGGTTTCGACCCTCTTTCTTTTTTATCTAAATCTTTGATTATATTCCATGGAGACTGGCATTCATCATCATATTGATCATGAAATATTAATTGATCATCGTACAAATCAATATTGGGTGTCGCCCCAATCACGATTCTGCTACGCCTGGAACCTTCACCTTCATGATCTATGGGAATCAATTACTAAGGGAAATTTCTCTAGGGATACATTCCAAAAAGTTGTGATGTCCTCCAAGCTGCAAAATCCCATAAAAACAGAGACAAAATAAAAATGGACATCTTCAAATCAGGTGGCTTACTGATGGGGATAGAAACCCCAAGTTATCCCACACTCTACAAAGGTATTGAAGGGAGAATATGCCTATCCCATTGCCCAAATATGCAGACTGAATCCTGGAGGAATGACATGATCTTTCCATCTATATTGTCTCCTTCAACATTAATATATTCAATGTATCAACAAATAATGGGATGTTATGCAATAGAAACATTCCTAAACTAATAATAAATAAGGAAAACTATATTCTCACCTCCATCACTTGGGACATTGAAATGAACGAAGCAATACTTGGCCTTCAATGCTCAATCTATTTCCCTAATCCCAAAAGTGGAAAATCTCAGTGGCATAAGTGAATTCATGTCTGTTTCACTCATCAACATAATTATAAATGTTATTAAAAAGATCATATTCAATATGATTACTTGGTTCTCCGATAAAATCATCTCATAAATTGAATTTGGATTTGTGAAAGTAAGTAACATCCAGGAAAGCTTACTTACTACCTCCGAATGTGTTAATATCCACAGGAATCTTACTAGGGGAAGAAATATTTTCCTAAAACATGACATTAAAAAATAATTTGACACAATGGATTGGGGCACCATAGGCAATGTGCATCATAGTTTTGGCTTCAAAATGCAATTTATTATTTGGATCAATGAACTTCTCAAAACTTATAATATATCCATTCTTCTCAATTGGTTCTCTAAAAGATACTTTAAATGCTCCAAGGGGACGATTTAGGGGAATCCCCTTTCGGTTATTATCATAGTAATTGCAGAAGATTATGTAAGCATGATTCTTCTTCGCATGGTGAATAATGGTGAATTGGAAACTGTTAGGGCGGATAGAGGTATCTCTTCTTCTTCCCATATTTTCTTTTTTGATGATGTTATTATCTTTTCTCAGGGATAAATGAAGAATATTAAAAAAATCAAATTTTGCCTTCCACAATATTATTGTGTTTCAGGCTGACAAATTAATTGGAGAAAATCCTTTATCTACTTTATAAATAATATTACCTCTTCCTAGACGAATTGTATCCTATGGGATTTTGGAATAAGGGAATGCTCTCTCCCTTTCATCTACCATGGAGTTACCATTTTCTGGGGAATACTGCATGCCTTTCACTTTTCAAATTCCATTATTCAAATTATAAGAACACTTTCCTTGTGGAAGGGAAAATCACACTCAATGGTGGAATGAATTTTCCTTGTCATGCATGTTGTGGTTTCAAAGCTGGTCTATTCATTCATTGATTATTTATGTACTATCTCTATAATTAAAGTAATTAATTCCATGATGAGTAACATTGTATGGAGTGGTAGAATTATTTAAAGGTAAATTTTCCGAGCTTGTTGGAAATAAGGATTCATGCCTCATGACCAAGGAGATATTTGAATCAAGAATTTCGGAATCTTTAATCAGTCTTTGAAATATCAGTTTATGTGGTGCTTAATAAACAAAAAAATATTCATTCTTGGAATTTCCAAACCAGCCTAAATAAAAGAAAACATTATGACAATTTATTAATAATGAAAAAGTACAAGACAGTGGAAGACGATGTAAAAATAGAAGAATTTCCCTAATCCAAAATTTTGGAACCACTTTGGAATTTCTCAATTCTAGATTTCATGATACGCTCTTAGAAGGAAAACCATAGTATGTTGAATCATCTATTAGGATTGGTTTGAGAACTTTATTTCATGATATTTACGTGCACTAACATTGGATGGATTGTAAGAACTACTCTCTCATCATTTGGCGTTATAACTAGACCAGAATCCCCATGATTGATCAGAACAGCTCCACAGATCATGAAACTGATCATAATATCTTGAACAGGGACCAACTGGATAATCAGTACAAGCTTCATTATGATATTGCCTCAACTATTTATACTAACAACTTTAGCATCTAAGAGGATTCTCACAAATGGGAGTAGTCTTCAAATGGACATAAAGACCCCAATACCTTCTATAATCACCTGATTCAAGGGGATCACAAATGGATTAGGGGCTTCCATATAATTTTGATGAACCCTTCTAGGTTTACCATGCTCTAGAGACTTCCCATCAATAAGGTTCCATTGGATGAAAACATTCAATATGTAGAAATTTAAATATTCTCTAAATGTGTACTATGTCACCAATATTTAAGGGATTTCAATCACCTATTCTTATTCTACAAAACTGCCTCATATTTGTGGAGATATCACTTTGATATTTTCGAGATCCACCCTCCTCAAAACAAGTCATTCAATCATTTTTTGGATTCTCTTCTCTAAATTCATCATTCTAATTAGCTTAGTATTCTTCTCAAGGTGGCCTGGTAAGAATTGATTCACCTCATATGGAGGGCGAGGAGCACATCCATCCACATCTAGGGATGCTTCAATGCTCTCATTCAAATTACACATCTCATAGCGGCAATGAAAAATTACAAATAGAAGAATACTGAAAGATACAAAAACTTTGTTTGGGACCTTATTGTTCCGAGGTTCCTAAACCTTGAAGGAAATATCCCTCAACCCCATGGCACACTCGAAGTCTTTTGGACACCCCTTCATTGGCCTGATAAAATGAAACACTAATGGGGACGTGAAGGGTATCTCAGGGACATCAAGATATGGAACCATCTTTAGAGACCACAATGGGGATGTTGTGGAATACCATTATGAGTCATGTGGCCATGTAACATCAATTGATGTCGAAATGATGGGCCTAATAAGAGCAGTTGACCAAGAATGTCCAATAAATTGGAACAAAAACTGGTTTGAGTGTGACTCCACAACAATTGTTCAAGCCATCGGGGTGGAAAATGACCAACCTCTAATGGAAGTTGACAGTGAAATGGTCTAATTGCCTTGATGAACTTTCTTATATGAGCTAAATTATCACTCACACATTTCAGGAAGCCAACATTCTTACTGATGGTCTTGAAAACAAAGGGGTAATTGATGCTGAGATAATCTGTTCTATAAATCTTCTTTGTGACATGATTCCCCCATTTCTATAGGGAAAATGTAAAATTCATTCCTTCAGAATCTTGTAACCATTCTTTTAATTTATTAATGACATATTGAGCTCATTTTTTCTCTAAAAAAAGTCTGTCAAGAGAACTTACTTTACTAGTATTTCGGACCACAGTAAAATTCCCTGCAGTCCAAGTGTATGAAACCTTTGTTCCATTTTCTAGAAGTGATTTTATTTTCTTGATAAAATATGCGAGGTTCCATAGAGTGTCAAAGTTTCCTCGAATTAAGCCAAACAAGACCTTTGGAGTCCGATTTCACCACTCTAATTGTGGTGTTGTAAGGTTTGTATAAGGCAAGCCTGCTTAAGAGAATTTTAGTGCCTGCCCCAATTGATACACCTTTTCCATATAAGGCATAGAAACAGATGATCCCAAACTCCTTGCTATCACTAACCAGTCATCCTACTCACATAATCCCCTATATACAAGACCCTCCAACATTTAATTTGTATCCTACCTTAGGAGGATTCCACTCACTCAAATACCATGTGGATTCGGGCTGCGATGATTTTCACTTTCCAGAGTAACGAAATCCCTCTCAGATTTTATTTCCAATTTAAACAATTTGATTAATAACATATATCATTTTATGTCTCCAACTATTATATAGGATTCTAGGAACCCTCTATTCTAGAATCAGAATACTCTGTCACTTGAGTATTTTAGTGGCAAGGATCCTGGAACCACCCCTCATAGTGTAACATCCCAGATAAATGAAGAATATGACATTTTCATATTTATTAATATTTTTGAATGAAATATTAATTTTACTTTAAATGTGTTTCTATGTTCGATAGTGTACCTGATACACAAAAATTGTTTTTTCTTTGAAATCGTACATTGCATACTAATAATATAATACTATTATTTTAAATGGTTGTTATCTCCTAGCTGTTGTATTGGCTAGAATGAATTAAACTAACTAAAATATTATTATACATGTTTCTTAAATGTATTTAATTTTATCCAACAAAAGTTATAGGCATAAAATGTGAATGAATCTAATTTTAAGCATAATTTACCTTAAAAGGCTAATTTACCACCTTTTAATGGAGAACCCCAATTAAAACTAATTTTGGTTACTTTAATACATTCTATTTTACCAAATAAAATCTTTATTTATATTGGGTACATCAAAATTTACATTGTGTAAATTTTTTGAATTTTTCTGATAAAGTTAATTTTCTAATGAATAGTGAAAAATATTGTATTTTAATTCAAAACTGTGTTTTAATCTAATTTAACTATATGGTTAGGTTATATTTTTAATTGGTTTTAATGTGTAATTAGAATATATTTTTACTATTTAATCCAATTTTGGTCCTTAGAATTAATTTCACATTAAAATTGGATATAAGCTAGTATAAATCTTTTGACAGTTATTGTTTCTTAAAAAAATGCTATTTGTTTTGATAACGAGAATTAATTTTAATGTTAATTAATGCCACTTCTATGTTTTGAATTTGGAAACATATACATCATTTTTAATTGAGAATATCAAATATATCTTAGGCTGGATTTTTGGTATTTTTCTGAAAAACGTCATTTTTTTATGAATAGTGAATCCACTTAGTGGTAGTTAGAAAAACTGACATTTTCATTTAAATGAAAATTTACCACTTCTGTGAATTGAATTTAAAAAATCCAACATTCATAGTTGTTATCAAGAAGTATAATTTGGTTCATTATTATGAAAATTATTTTTGGTGAATAGTATCATTTCACTCTTATTTACCGCGGTTAATGGTAAATAGGTTAATGATAGGTAAAACGAATATTATAATAATTCAAATATACCTTAACACTTGTCCAAATATTATTTCTTGAGTCATTAACGACCATGTGAATCTTTGGGTCCATTTTGGGACCCCATTGAGCCACATGGGTGTGATAATGGCTATTTAGATTAATTAATTTAATGTAAAGACAAAATTGAAATTAATAGAAATCTTAGAGTAATTAATTTTAATATGGTGTTATATAAGTCATATTTACGACTATAAATATTATTTGGAAAGATAATAAGATTTTATATATCATGGTATATTTTTTATAATTTTTATACATCATATAAATTAAATTATTTATGAAACAATAATGATGCAGCATTTACCTCATTAATAAATGATTTAAATAAATAAGATTATAATGATTAAAATATTATCCAAAACATGTCAAATTATGATTGAATGATTTTATTTCAACCATGAATCATCTTATATTAGACTATAATGATTTTTGGTCCATTAGAAATCAAATATCATTATATTTTTAAATAATAGTTTCACTCTTTACTAAAGAGCACCTCCTCTCCCTTATAAAAGGACACCACGTATAACCAATTACTCACACCTCTCAACCCATTTGGCTGGTCCAAAATCTTCCCAATTAAGCTCCAGATATCCCTCTACAACTCTTATAATCCTTACATTTGGCAGAAGGCACTTCAAGAAGTCATTTGGTTCAAACCAAAGGGAGTTACCCAAATTATAGGTAACAGTTTCTCTTAAATTGGTTTATTTTATTTTACTTCTCCAACCCCTAAAATAATTTTATTCCTTAATTTTGTAACAAAACAAGTATCCTCAATATACTAGTACTTTTTATGAGATGTATTCGAAAGAAATTTACACACACCTCCATTTATTATGATGAAGAACATAACATTTTTGTGGATGACAAACAAAGGCCTCACGAAACGATGATTATTCAATAACATCTTACCGCCTCTCATGGTGGCCATTATGATGTCACTATATTTATATATGATATATATATGTATATTATTTTTATGATTTACTTACGCATCTATACTTCCAATTTATAGCATGCCTTTATGTTATCCATAGTGAGTAAATACGATAATCTCATTTGAGGAAGTGCGAACTACCGCCCCCTCAAAGTGATTTGATTTGTTAATGCCTTATGTGAGATGTATAAATGATGGATTTAACAATATTATATATTATATTATACAGGAATTATAATATACCTATGTATCATTATGTTTTGTTGCTATTAAAATAATAAATAGAAATGAAAGTTGTGTTCAAGCGTACGTACGACTTACCGTCTTCATGAACGGTGCATTTCATTTCATATCCCTAAATGTCATGTACTATTATAAAAACAACTATATACTGGATATATATAATATATATGATATCAAAATCATGAATATCATTCTGGATATAATGAACCTTTGACCACATGGAAAACTTGTAAATATAAGGTGTTCATTTTTGACACAAGTACCAAATATTGACCAAACAAACATTATTAAATTAAATGATTACATAATGTTTATATATTTGAAATAAGTGATATAAAATGAATAATAAACTTGAAAAACGTTCTTAAGAAATTATAAATTAACTTTAGTTTTTTATTTAGGAGATTAAAGAACGATCGTGTCTAGTCGGACACGAGGTAAGAGATCCAACCTATATCTTTCTTTTCAAGTACTCTCTTTTATGTCATTTCATTTATGCTCGATGTTGTTATGTTGGAGGATGTTATTTTATGTTAACCATTCTGTAATTTGTTTTTTAATATGTTGAGATACCTTCTCTTACTCTCATTAATTCATTTTAATAATTTTTAATTGGCGTTGTTAGGCTGCCAAATATTTATGAGGGATTTTCTTATCTCACTTTCAATTCCGTGAGATTTCCATTGTTTTCAACTATTTTATTTAATGTGGTGTATTTTCAACTGCTGTTTTATATATATTATTATTATTCTATTTATATTCATGTTATTCTATGAATCATTTGGTGGTTATTAAATTTGGTTCATACAACTAAGTTGATTACAACGTGGTAAAGGGTTTCATCTCACTTTTTATTCCTGTGAGATTCATGCTATATATTCCACTATTCCCTTTTGTTTGGTGTATGTACTTCACATTATTTTACTCTTTATTTAATATAATTTCATTTAGGAGTATTTACATCTTCATTGTTGGATCCTTCTTTCATGTGGCATATGTTTTGTAAATTAACAAATAGGTAAGGGAACCATTCACCCTCTTCTTTATAAAAGACTTATTTTTTTATGTCATTTAATTTAAATATTATTATGTTGGGATATGTTCTTCTATATACATATTGATGAAAACTTTATATCCAAGTGATGAGATTCCCTTTTTATCTTCTCAAATCATTTTCTTAGTTTTAATGTGACGTCGTTATGCTGTCGAATTTTTACAAGGGAACCTCTTAACTCAATTTCAATTCATTGGGTTCAACTAGTACTTCTTGATCATGTCATCCTATGAATATGTGTGAATTACCTCTTATTTTTTTACACCTAATATACACTTATATTGTGTTTATTTATATTTATATCAAATAATTGTGTTATTTACTTATCCTTAATTTAAGGATACCATCATTATAAGGGATTTCATCTCAATTTCCATTTCCATTGAAATTCATTGTTGTTATGAACCAATTCACTCTTATATGGTGTATAGACTGTACTTTGACATATTATATCTTGAATACCTTTATTCTCATGATATTATAATGTTCTGATTAAATTTTATTCCTCAATAATTTGTATTCATGTTTCACTCTTTTTGTTAAAAAACTCTTTAACAAAAATATCGTTTTAAATGTTTTAAATATTTATTCTTTTAAATATATCTCATTAATATACATGTTTTCAAAATGTGTTTTATGATTTATTTATACGGAAATTAATTTTTTCAAATGATAACTCAGTTAAAAGCTTCAATGTGGTATGAGACACATTGATTCAAAAATCTCTTTTTAAATGTTTTTGAAAATGATTTGATAAGACATAGTCTATTTCAATATCTTGATTTGATATTTTGGAATGTGGAAATATTATATTTTTTTATACATATGTTATATGTTTTGATTATGTATGGTTATTAGGCATTGTTTATGTATACGGGTGGTTTTGTGATAAACCTAGGGAGGGTGAGCCCAAGATAGCTCTCTGATGCATTGCGTAACGTGACGGAGTTATACGTGATGTTTCTCCTAAGAGATTTAGGGAATATACTATGATGGGTATTCCAAGTGTAACTCCCTACGTATTTTTGATAGCTACAATGTATGTTTGATATGGATGTCATATGTAAAATTTATGATTTATGATTTGTGTGTGTTATTCATAAATCTTATGATTTCATATGGTATGTTGTGATAAAAAAGTATGGTTTCATGGATTTGTATTTTTTTTGGGCTAATGCTTTCCTTCCTTATTTTATAACCCATACTGAGCTTTTTTTTCTCATCCCAAGTTCTTGAAATGTTTTCCACAGGACTTAAAGATGAATTGGTTCATGTATGGGATCAATGAAAAGTCATGTTGTCTAAAACATGGAACTAGACATGTGTCTTTTTTTTATTTTATGAAAAAAATGGATACTGAGTTAAAGTTTCTACTTCTAATATTAAAGTTGTTATGTAATAGTTATAGCCTAATTCATTAAAACTCTAATCCTGAAAATATCCTCAATGTGAATTATTCATTTAATTCTGGATTATTTAATGTTTAAGGTCGGGTACTTATAGTTTCTATCATAGGTCGGTTTAGACAACTTTAGAGGTTATGGTGTTATCTAAGAATAAGTAACATAACCAAAATAGTTAGAATATTAGAAAGAGTCATAGTTATTTTTTGTGATTTTATGATAACATGAATAAGTATTTACGCTTCTCATAAGATATTATATGATGATTTTACTAATATACTGAAACTGACATTTTTGGTTTTTGTAAATCGCTGGATCTAGTAGGCACCAAAGTAATAGTGGATTTGAAGAAAATACTGACGGTTTTCTAAACGAGCAACAGAATGAAATGAGATATGAAATGATAACTATTGTGGTTATTCTCAAAAAACTATCTAGAGTCATGATTGAAAACACAAAACTTTTTGTTTTTTATAAGGCATCATATATTCGAGAATCAAATCCATAGGGAATTTTAGTTAATAATCATAAAGGTAATTATGTTCAAAAACATATGTGTCAAGGATGACGAAAGAAACACCTAGGAAAATGATTCAAAGGTACGGGAATATGATATATATTTGGGATTTAAGGTCATAAAGAAAGAACCTTCCATTGAAAAAAGAAGCATCCAGTTGACTCTAGGAAAGGGAAATAAGTTATTTCTGAGGGATAAATTTATTGTTTTAAAAGTGCTGTGCATGGTAATTATACAAACATGTGTCCTATTAATATGTTTAATCAATGGGATCACCAGGATTGTACAAATATTTGTTTACCAATACGTAATGCCATCTTGATTGAGGTTGAAGAAACTGACAATGACCAATGAAAGGTATGAATTATTTCTTAACATATGTTTTCATATTATTGAATCATATGATCTGATTCATGATTCTGTTTGTAGGAAAGATGTATTTCAGAATTATTTGAAAAGGAATGGTTAATGGATCATGAAGAATGTTTAATGTGTAATAAGTCAACATATAAAGGATTCAAGAGTTATGATAGATTTTAGGATTGTGAATTGCTTATAAGTATTAAGGCTCTTTTGATGAAGGGAATTACATTAGAAGACTTTTTATAGTATGTGTATCCCTAAAGATTGATATATTAAAATTTTATTCAAGGAATAATTATCTTTTATTTTGTGGATATAGTTATAAAGAACCATTTTGGTTTATATGATCCTTTAATTTGAAGAAATTATAGGTTAATACGTTTTTGGGATGCAAAATAAAAGTTATTAGAAAACAATTGTGGATAAAATATGCTATGGTTATTTTTGATAAATTTATCTATTTTTGGGAATGTTATAATATTATATTGTTTTTGAAAAGAGACAACACGCAGACCGTGTGACAACCCATCATGTTAGACGAATATATAGGAATCAAACCCACAACCAAAGTGCGACTGGTATTTATCACCTACCACTGGACTACGTGAAGTACCTGGTTAGTTTGACTAATTATTTTTAGTTAGATGATTTTATGAATCCATATTATGTTTTTTTAAGGTTATCTATGGAAATTATTAACCTAGTTTGGAGAATATTGGATTAGGTAAATTTCTATTCTATAAGAGATTTTAAGAGTAATTGATGATATCTGGAGATAAATGTTAAGATTTATCAAGGAAGACTATATGATTAAATCCTTCGGAGATTTGGGTTTCAATCTTAGTTTGGATTACATTGAATAAATTTAAGGACAACTTTTTATTGAATGTTTTTTGTTGAACTTTGGGTTTTGTTAGACACATATTGGAGATTAAGAGTAGTTTTTCATTATGTAAATGTTTATTCATTATGGGGATTATCTGATCTTGTACTAAACGTTCTGGTTTTAGTTAATATCTAAAGAGAAAGGAAATATATAGTTCATCAGTTTTGGAATATTTGATTCTCTAAAAATTTATTATATCACTTTTGATGTAAAAAAAGTCATCCTGAATACTCATCGTTTGGAGAAAATATGAGTTTGTGTTAGAAATCTAGTAAAAGAGAAATGTCTACAGGACAAGTAAGTATATTTCCTTATGTTTTTAGTTATGCTCATAAATAAATTCCTCAATTAAAGGTAACTAAAATCAAAAACCATTTCTATTTACTTTTCTTACATGGGAATCAAATATTGTTTAACCCATCACATGTTTGTGAATTTATGGTGGTTAACATTCTCCGAAACATGTTTTCTATCACTGTCCATCAGAACATGAATGTTTTTTTTCTCCTCCATATCCATGTTTTCCTGGAATACTAGTATCATTTATCTAGGGTAACTATTTTACTTATATTACTTTATTTTAATGTGATAGTTTAATTGACTCTTTTTTCAATATGTGGCTTTAAATGAAGTTCCCGATCCCAATTTTTAAATAGCGAGGATGAAATTCCCAAAAGGGGGGAAGGATGTAACATCCCAGATAAATGAAAAATATGAAATTTTAATATTAATTAATATTTATGATTTAAATATTAATTTTACTTTAAATGTGTTTCAATGTTCGATAGCGTACCTGATACGCAACAACAAGTTTCATTGAAATCTTACGTTTCCCACAAATAATATAATATTATTATTTTAAATGGTAGTTAACTCCTATCTGTTTTATTGGGGGGAATGAATAAAACTAACTACAATATGATTATACATGTTTGTAAACTGTATTTAAATTTTTCCAATAAAAGTTATAGGCTTAAAATGTGAATGAATCTAATTTTAAGCATAATTTACATTAAAAGGCTGATTTACTTCCTTTTAATGGAGAACCCTCATTAAATCTAATTTTTGTCACATTAATACATTCCATTTTACCAAATGAAATCTTTATTTAGAATGGGTACATGAAAATTTACTTTGTGTCAATTTTTGGAATTTTTCTGATAATGTTCATTTTCTAATGAATAGTGAAAAATAATTTATTTTAATTCAAAATTGTGTTTTTATATAATTTATGTATATTGTTAGATTATCTTTTTAATTGGTTTTAAAGTGTATTTAAAATATATTTTTACTATTTAATCCAATTTTGGTCATTAGAATTAATTTCACTTTAAAATTGGATATAAGCAAGTATCAATCTTTTGATAGTTATTGTTTCTTAAAAACATGCTATTTGTTTTGATAACGGGAATTAATTTTAAAATTAATTAATTCCACTTCTATGTTTTGAATTTGAAACATATAAATCATTTTTGAATTCAGAATATCAAATATAGATTATGCTTAATTTTGGGTATTTTTCTGAAAAACATCAATTTTGTATGAATAGTGAAACCACTTAGTGGCAGTCAAAAAATCTGACCTTTTCATTTAAATGAAATTTTACCACTTCTGTGAATTGAATTTCAAAAATCCAACAAACTTATTTGTTATCATGAAGAATAATGTAGTTCATTAACATGAAAATAATTATTGGTGATTAGTAACTTTTGACTTTTATTTACCGCGATTAAAGGTAAATAGGTTAATGCTACATAAAAAGAATATTATAATAATTCAAAAATTACATTAACACATGTAAAAACATTATTGGATGAGTCATTAAGGACCATGGCCATCTTTGGGTCGATTTTGGGAGCCCATTGAGCCACATGGGTGTGATTATGACAGTTTAGATTAATTAATTTAATCTAAAGTCAAAATTGACATTAACAAAAAAATTAGTTATTAATTTTTATATGGTGTTATATAAGACCTATTTTCAACTATAAATAATATTTGGAAATATAAGGTGATTTCATATATCATGGTATTTTTTTATAATTTTTAGACAACATATAAATTAAATTATATATGACACAATAATGATGCACCATTTACCTCATTAATAAATGATTTAAATAAATAAGATTATAATGATTAAAATATTATCCAAAACATGTCCAATTCTGATTGGATGATTTTATTTCTACCATGACTCATATTATCTTCTACTATAATGGTTTTGGGACCATTATAAACCGAATATCATTATATTATAAAATAATATTTTCACTCTTTCCTAAAGAGCCCCTCCTCTCCCTTATAAAAGGAGACCACTTCTAACCAATTCCTCGCACCTCTCAAGTCATTTTCCTAGTCAAAACACAGTACAATTAATCTCCCTACATATTTCTACTCCACTTATAAGCCTTACCTTAGGTAGAAGTCACTTCAATAAGTCCTTTGGTTCAAACCAAAGGGAGTTACCCAAATTAAAGGTAACAATTTCTCTTAAATTGATGAATTTTATTTTACTTCTCCAACCCCTAATATAATTTTATTCCATTATTTTGTAACAAAAAAAGTATCCTTAATATACTAGGATGTTTTTATGAGATTTAATCAAACTATACCTACACACACCTTCATTTAATGAATGAATAACATAATTCTTTGTTGGATGGAAAACTAAGGCCTCACGAAATAATGATTGTTCAATAACATCATACCGCCTCTCATGGTGGCCATTATGATGGAATTGTATTTATATATGATATATATATTATGTTCATTATTTCATTATGCTTCTGTACTTTTAATTTATAGCATGCCTTTATGTTTTCAATAGTGGGTAAATATGATAATCTCATTTGAGTTAGCGCGGACTACCGTCCCCTCAAAATGATTTGATTCGTTAATGCCTTATGTGGGTTGTATAAAGGACGGATTTAACGATATTAATTATGATATTATAATGGAATTATAATATACCTATGTATAATAATGTTTCATTTCCATTAAACTAATAAATAGAAATGAAAGTAGCGTTCATGCGTACGTACGGCTTACCGTCTCCTTGAACGCTGCATTTCATTTCTTACCTCTAAATGTTATGTACTATTATAAATACATATATATACTATAGGATCGAAATATAGTATGAGATGCTCAATATACAAGAGGGGGGGGGGTGAATTGTATACTTTAAAAATTCCTTTGGAACCTTTAAAGTCGGTTAAGAATAACTATTTTTCCTTAAGCAAAGGAAAAGACTAAGTTTAATAAAGATTAAACTAAGAAAATTCACAACACCTCTAACACCGAAATTAAACTAGGAAAGAGATTCCGAAAGTAGGTTCCGGAAATATGGTTCCAGAGATTGAAACTTAACAAACAATTACAATATGAGATTCTACCTTAAAGCGTATAGAATCTAAATTAATCAGAGTACAAATAAGGAATTATAAGAAAGTTATACTTTCCTTATAATACAAAATGCAGCGGAATAGAAACAAGTAGTAAAACTACAAGTAACAAGATAATAGTCATTTAACCCAAAGAGAAGGATATCCAACAACCTTGGATAAAGGTCCCTTGATTTATACTTTCAAGCAAGTCTGTCTTACCCACACCAGGGTAAACCCTCGATACGAAGATCGGAGTCTCTGTCTTGCTATCCCCGCAAGCCCTCAACTTCAAGGTAGTTGGCAACCTCTGTCTTCCTCAGCAAGAAAGCCCTCGAACTTTAAGGTAGTCGGCACCTCTGTCTTCCTATCCCCGGAAGCCCTTGAATGTAATCACCAACATTCGGAGTCGCATGAAGCTTTGAGAGTTAATAAGAGCCTCTCTCTCTAGAAATCACTTCAAGAAAATTTTTCAGCCTTTCAGCACTTTCATCAGCTATCAGCTATCCATCAGCTGCGAGCTCTTTCAAATGAGCTCCTATTTATAGGTAAGGTCGGCTCCTTCTCCAACGGTCATATTTTCCTTAAAGTTCGGAGGGACCTGTAAACGTGTCACTTAGACAACGGTTAGCTTATAAAAAAACAGACGACATCGTTTTATAACAAAACAAGTGTAACAGAATGTACGACATCGTTTTAATTCTAACATAAAAGTTCGGAATGAAAACTTCAGAGTTAAGGTTCGGAGTGAAATAAAGATACTAAAATAATCTGAATTAATTCAGAGTGTATAAAACAAAGACACTCAAATTCTGTTTAATAGGTGAATTCAGAATGAGAATTCGGAATAGGGATTCGTCATCAGAAATCATAATGAGAATTATTCATCAGAATTCGTAATGGGAATTCAGAATGAGATTTCTTCATTAGAATTCGTAATGAGAATTTGTCATCAGAATTCGTAATGAGAATTCTTCATCAGAATTCGTAATGAGAATTCTTCATCAGAATTCGTAATGAGAATTCTTCATCAGAATTCGTAATGAGAATTCATTATCAGAATTTGTAATGAGGATTCGTAATGAGAATTCTTCATTAGAGTTCGTAATGGGAATTCTTCATTTGAATTCGTAATGAGAATTCTTCTTCAGAATTCGTATCCTGAATCTGAAATAGAACTTAGTCAGAGTTTATATCCTGAATTCGGAATGAAACTTCCTTATAGTTCTTATCCAGAATCCGAACCCTAAAACAGAATGCTTTATATCAAAGTTTCAATGATTCCGAAAAAATGAATCCGAATCTTATACTTAAGAAAAATATGAATGAAAATGTGATAAGGATAATTTTTATTATAAAAGAGATTTTCCTTAAGAATGATATTTTCCTTATAAAAGAAATTTTCCTTATAAAAGAAATTTTCTTAAAGATAAGGTTTTTGTTATTTTCAAAACAAGAAGGAATGGAAAAGTCATAAGGAAAACCTTATTGACTCAACAATCTCCCCCTTTTTGGAAAGTAGAAACATCCTTACGAAAAAATTCTAAGAAGAAAGAAACATATTAATGCTTATCTCCCTTGTTTTAAGGATATAGATGAATACGGCTAACTCCCCCTTTGGCTTTGAAACTCTAAGGATCGTATTCATTTTTCCGGAGTGATATTTCATAAGAAGGTCTTCTTTATGAAAAAAAACTCCCCCTTAAACAAACTCTTATTAGAGTTCTTTTTTCCTTGGGTATTTTTCCTTTCTCCCCCTTTAATAAACTCTTATTAGAGTTCCTCTTTTTCTTAAGGATCTTTTCATTCTCCCCCTTTGTGATTTTCAAAAAGAATTGGAGGGAATGGAAAAAAATAACAAAGTACCTGAAATATTAGTAATGACAACAATGGAAACGAGATACATAATTTTCATTGGATTTTAAATCTCGACAACAAAGAAATAATTATAACAAAAAGATCGGATTAGGTTATTTCAGATCTTTTTCCTTTGACATGAGCCCTTTAAGAATAGTCTTTATCTTCTTTAAGTCTTTATGATCTTCTTCAGCTTGCTTCTCTAAGACCACTATTCGTGCAGATTGAGCTTCAATCTTTTCTTCCTGGGCTTTCAGCTTTTATTCCTGAGCTTGGATTTTTTCTTCCTGAGCCTTCATTCTTTCCTCAAAATCGATCCGATGATCCCTTTCAAATTTCCAATTCTGAGAAACAGAATTCAACTTCACATTTAGATCCCTGATTTCTTGGATCTAGGAGTTCTTTTCTTCAGTCATCTTTTCTTCAAAGGATGTAGTTAACTCATTAATCTTCTTGTCCTCGGTCTCAAAAGCGTCTTTAACATTGTCTTGAAACTCATCAAGCAACCTCATCTCTTCCACAGTCTTCTTCGACCAGCTTGTCATCCTTTTGCAAGATCTTTTATGAGCTTTGTAACCAACAAAGAAGGTTTTGAACTGAGCTTCAATCTCAACGCACTTATCCATAACCATAGATACAGATTCTGTTTTCTGATTCAACACATGTTGGAGCATCCGGCATCGTGAATCAATACTTGAGAAGGTCGGAATGGTTCCCACCAACTTCTTCAAAGACTGAACAACAAAATCAGGCCCCAACGAGGATGACTCTGAATCTGAAATCTTGCTTGGAGAGTTTTCTTCCTGAACAAGTTGAAGCTTTCTCTTTGAAGAGCTACAAACTTCCTTTCTCTCCCTTACTTCTGAGCTCGAGGTATCAGCAAGAATTTGCTTCCCCTTATCTTGTTTCGGAATTGAGTCATGTTCCGGAGTTTCCCTCTCACTATCAGAAACTTGAAAAATGAAATCTTCCTCATCAGCAACTTCCTGAATACCATCCTCTATATTTTTCATCTGAGAAATATCATGTAAAAGTTGTTCTTCTTCTCCATGATAGGCAACTTCTTCTTCTCATTTCTCTTCTTCCATTGCAGGAGTAACTAGCTTCGAAGATTCAGCTTCTGAAGTCCGGAGTGATAAGTGTTCCGAAGGTGTCCCTTTGTAATCATCTACTTGTTTCAGCACATCTCCGGTTTCACCACTTCCTTCAGCAGCCTCTTCTACTTGTTCCACTTGTTCAACTTGCTCTACCTCCTCAGTATTCATAGCAACAGCTTCTTCCGGAGCAACAATATTTCTTCCTGGAGTCTCAGGTAGAGATTCCAAGGAGAAAGATCTCGGAACTGGAATAGTTGCTGAAACCATTTCATTGAATTTCAATAAAGCCTGGGCTACCTCAGCCTCAGACATCTTCTTCTTGAGCTTCTTTTGTTTTGCTTGTTTCTCAAGCTCATCAGCAGTTTTCTCCTTCAAAGCATTAGCCTCCGCAGGGTCCAATCCGAACTGCGGATCCCCTTCTTTCCTTTTCTCTTTATCAGCTCTCCACTTTGTAACAACCTCATCAGGATAGGATTTCTTTTTCTTAGCCTTTGGAAGTGCGGAATGGACTTCCTTAGAATTAGGTTCCTCGGCTTCGACTACCACTTCTTTCAGCTTTCTCTTCCTTACCGGCTTAGATGATTCTGGATCAGCAACTTTCGGAGCCACTTCTTCTTGAGGAGGTAGATCAATAAACTTTCCAGACTTCTTGTAAAAAGCCACATTCATTCTTTTAAGAGTGCCATCACTGAGCAGCATGATCTTGCAAACTCTCGGGTTAGATTAGCAAGCCTCCTTGAAAGACTCAAGGCACCGAACAATCAACTTGGAGAGGATTTCTGGATACATAATAATCTGAGCTCTCAGATTCCCCTTCTTCAAATTTTAAATAGTAAGAAGAATATGCTTCATCACGTTGAACATCCTTAGATTTATCAGGAAATCTAAGATATAGATCTCACTCTTCTTCAAGCTATCTTTATCACCTTTCCTTGGTACGATAAGTCCATGCAGCCATAATTCAAGAATCCGGAAGTTTGTAGATAGACTTGCAATCTTTGGAGCCTTGTCATCATCCAGTCCGAGAGTTTCTAAGGCTTTTTCCTTGTCGAAGCTACCCTTAGAGTCCGGTAAAACATGCAAAATAAACTCGGCTTCACCTTCAAAAGAAAGCCCTACCAAGCTTGCACCCTTGGTGTGAGAAAGCTTGTAAGTCTTTCCATAAGACTTAAAATAGAACTTCTCCCTATTATCTTCCTTGAAGAAAGAAACTGACTCATAAAATTCGACAAGTAAATCTGAATATACTTCATCTTGGTTCCCGGTTTTTGATACCGCAACATCTTCCCAGCCATTCAACTTAATATTCTTTGAAATGATAGAATCGTAGTTGTTGAAGAAAACCAGATGAACTAACCTTTCTCTGTAAACTAACCACTGAGAAATAGGCTTAGTGGATGACATTTCTTGAGATGCTAACTCCGCAGACATTCGGATCTGAAGTTCTCTGAGAAGTTCGGAACGGAGAATACTGAAGTTCGAATGGCCTTAAATCAGAGAGTCAGAGCTTCGAGACGCGAGAGCTTTGAGATCGATGTGGGACGAGTATTTGGATCCCCTTTATATAGGCAATGAGATGACGGTTCACCTTCCACGGTTGATCTAACGGTTAGAATGAGCTGAGATTAGATCTGACGGTTGAATACTTGAATCCGATCTTTTTGAGGATTTTATTAAAACAAAAATTTAAGAAAACTATAATCCGAAAACTTAGAATAAGAAAATTCCAGCAAGTAAAATATGACTACGAAAACATGTGTAGGGTAACTATACCTTTCGGATTGGCTTAGGAGGATTATTCGTAATGGAAGATTTCTAAAAAAAATACTATGAAAAATAAACTTAGTACGGAAAACCCACTACGGAAAACTCAGTACGAAGAACAAACTTACGAAGAAAAAACTGTACGAAGAACTTAGTACGAAAAATACATTACGAAAAATTTGGTATGAAAATTCCTTTATGAAACTTCTAGTACGAAATTTTCATTCCGAAAATTTTCAATAAGAACACTTCCATTCCAGAAGTATTCTATACGAATTTTTTGTTTTTTTAAAAAAAAAATTAGTTCCGGAAGTTCCATTCCAAAAATATTCGTTCCGAAAAGTTTGAAAACAAATTTTGAAAGACATTGTTAAATAAACAATCAAATGTACTCCCCCTATGAAAAGGAGTTTATTACTGTAAGGAGATTTTTTCAACAGAAAGTTATTTAAGAAAGATTACCTTAGGGTTATCATTCCTAACTTCTGTTTAATATATTCCAATCTATTAGAAGGCAATGATTTTGTGAAAATATCAGCATGTTGATCTTGCATTCCAATAAACTGAAGAATAATATCTCCTTTAAGTGTGTGATCCCTAAGAAAGTGATTCCTAATATCTATGTGTTTTGCACGAGATTGATGTGCAGGGTTTTTACTTAGGGAAATGGCACTTGTGTTATCACACAAAATTTGAGTTTTAGTAAAACTCAAGCCATAGTCTGTGAGTGTGTGTTGCATCCACAACACTTGTGCACAACAACTTCCAGCTACTACATATTCAGCTTTAGCAGTGGAGAGTGCTACAGAATGTTGCTTCTTGCATGACCAAGAAACTAAAGAATCTCTTAAGAAATGACAAGTTCCGGATGTACTTTTTCTATACATTCTACATCCACCAAAGTCAGCATCAGAAAAGCTTTTTAGAACAAAATCATTTCCAGAGGTATAAAATAATCCTAGATCCATGGTTCCCTTAAGGTAGCGAAAAATTATTTTTACTGCCTTTAAGTGGGATTCCTTAGGATTGGATTGATATCTTGCACATAAGCATACTGAAAACATTAAGTCTGGTCGACTAGCTGTTAAGTAAAGTAGACTTCCTATCATACCTCTAAAAGATGTTTGATCTACTGGTTTCCCAGCTTCGTCAAGATCTAAAGAGTTTGAGGTACCAATGGGAGTACTTATACTTTTAGTGTTGTCATAACCATACTTTTTCAGAAGATCTTAAATATACTTGTGTTGAGTTATGTAGGTTCCTTCTGGTTTTTGAGAGATTTGAAAACCAAGGAAAAATGTTAACTCACCCATCATACTCATTTCAAACTAAGATTTCATTAGACTAGCAAAAGAGTCAGTCAAAGATTGCTGAGTTGAACCAAATATAATGTCATCAACATAAATTTGAATAATCAAAACATTTTTCATATCTTTCTTTATAAAAAGGGTTGGATCTGCATTTCCCTTAACATATTTATTTTGAAGCAAAAATCCAGTAAGTCTATCATACCATGCTCGTGGGGATTGTTTAAGGAAATACAAAGCTTTGGTAAGTCTAAAAAAATGATCTGGATGTTTTGTATCATCAAAGCCAGGAGGTTGTTCAACAAAAACTTCCTCTTGAACATAACCATTAAGAAAAGCACATTTCACATCCATTTGGAAAAGTTTGAAATTAAAGAATGCTGCAAAGGCAAGTAGAATACAGATAGATTCAAGTCTAGCTACTGGAGCATAGGTTTCTTCATAGTCTATTCCTTCTTGATGATTATAGCCTTTAGCAACAAGTCTAGCTTTATTTCTAACAATGACTCCATTTTTATCACATTTATTTCTGAAAACCCATTTTAATCCAATAACATAAGTTTCCTTAGGTCTTTCAACCAAGGTCCAGACATTATTCCTTTCGAATTCATTTAGTTCATCTTTCATTGCTTTGATCCAATCATCATCACCTAAAGCTTCATTAGTGCTTTTAGGTTCTAATTGGGAATGAAATCCTAGATGTTCTACTTCATTTCTTATGGAACTTCTACTCCTTACAGGTTGATTTACATCACCAATGATACTATCACTAGGATGATTCTTAAGAAACACCTGATTTGGGTTTTGTAAAACCTGTTTATAAACATAGGGTAGAAAGTCTTCTGGGGTAAATGTTTCAGAAGTATCTTCTAGAACAATTTCCTTATCAGAAGGTTCTTCTAGCAAAGGTTGACAATCAGTTTTTGAAATCACATCCGAAGATGTAAGTTGAGATGTTTTAAAAACAAAAGGATCTGACTCATCAAATTTTACATGTACTGTTTCCTCAACAGTGCAAGTATTTTTATTAAAAACTTTATACGCCTTAGAGGTTGTGGAATATCCTAAGAAAATTCCTTCATCAGATTTTAGTGCGAATTTATGTAAGTTATCTTTAGTATTCAAAATGAATACTTTGCAACCAAAAACCTTGAAGTAGGAAAGTCTTGGTTTTCTACCATTCCATAACTCATAAAGAGTTTTATTAAGAAAAGGTCTGATCAAAACTCAATTTATAGTATAACAAGCAGTACTTACAGCTTCAGCCCAGAAATGTCTAGCAATAGAATATTCACTCAACATGGTTCTAGTTATCTCTTGAAGAATTCTATTTCTTCTTTCAACTAAACCATTCTGTTGAGGAGTTCTAGGTGCTGAAAAATTGTGAGTAATACCTTTCTTACTACAAAAAGTTTCAAAATCAGAATTTTGAAATTCTCCTCCATGATCACTATGAATAGTTTTCAATGGAAGGTTTTTCTCATTCTTAACTTGAGCTCTAAAACTTTTGAAATAAGAAAAAGCTTCAGATTTCTTTGCTAGAAAATAGACCCAAGTAAATCTAGTGTAATCATCAACTAGAACAAATACATAGTATTTGCCTCCAATACTTCCAGTTTGTGTTGGACCATAAAGATCCATGTGCACTAACTGTAATGCATCGGTTGTTGAGACTTCAACGATTGAATTAAAACTAGATTTATGTTGATTTCCATATTGACAAGGATCACAAACTTTATAAGAATCAAATCTAAGCTCTGGTAGATCCTTAACTAGTTTCTTCTTAGAGAGTTTACATAGGTTCCTAAGGTTACAGTGTCCTAGACTTCTATGCCATAACAAAGAATGATCTTCCATTGCACTTAGGCAAGGTAAATCTTGGCTTCTTAGGTCTTCTAAGTTTAAGGTGTAAACATTCTCTTGCCTATTGGCTGAGAGAATAAATTCTTCCTTGGAATTGTGAACTAAACACTTATCATTCCTAAAATTCACAAGGTAACCTTCATCACATAACTGAATTATGCTAATGAGGTTGTGCTTAAGACCTTTAACAAAAAGAACATTTGAAATCAAGGTTTTACCTAAAAGTACAATATTACCAACACCAACAATCTCTCCCTTAGCATTGTCTCCGAAAGTTACCTTTCCTCCTTTCGTTTTGATAATCTTTTCAAAAAATCTTTTGTTACCAGTCATGTGCCGGGAACATCCACTATCCATGTACCATGTATTGTTGCTGGTACTTTCTTTATTATCCTGAAATAAAGAAGAAAATTAGACTTTTGGAATCCAAACATGTTTGGATCCGAGATTTCCAGAAAATAAAATTTTAGGTACCCACATCTTCTTGGAAAAGTAAGCTTTGTGAAATCCTAGAGCTTGGGTTTTGTTTAAGAAACAATTCTTTGCCCAGTGACCACCACATTAACACTTGGTACAAAATGGGGCACTTTGAGGAACAAAATAATTGTTACTGAAAATAGGTTTTGCATGGGTATAACCAAATCCGGATTTATTTCATAAAGGTCATATTTGGGAATACATCTTATCAAAATTTTCTTTACCATGGGTAAATTTTGATAAACACTTCTTTAAGGAAAACATTTCGGACTTGGGTTTTACAACCAAGTTTTTATCCTCAAAATCATTAGTTTTAGAACTAGAGTTAGGCTCGAAAACATTTTTATTAGAAATTACCTTTTCTAATTCTTTAGAAAGTTTGTTCTTTTCAGAACTTACTACCTCAAGATTTTTTGAAATACTTTCAAAATCAGCATTTTTCTTATCAAGATCTTTAGAATGATCTGATATCTCTTTTGTAAGAATAGAATTCTTAGAGTTTGCCTTATCAAGTTTCTTATTGAGTTTGGAATTCTCACTCTCAAGAAGTTCAACAAATCTAGAGACTTCTTCAAAAGTAGGTAAAGTATTTTCCTCATCAGAAGATGATTCTTCATCAGAAGAGTTATAATACATATTATCATTAGAATTTAAAGAAACATTGGTCAATGATTCAGCATTTCGTACCTTAGCCATAAGACAATGATTATCAATAGGTAATCTGGCTATAAGACCAAGATTCTTCTGTCCTGAAGATTCATAATCAGAAGATTCATCTGAAGAGTCACCACCACTGGCACTCCAGGTGTCATTAGCTTTCAGAACATTCTTAGTTTTAGATTTATAATACTTCTTTCTGTTCCTGTCTGAATTTGTTTCCTTCCTTTCTTTCTTTTTGATCATAGGGCAATCTAGTCTAATATGTCCTGTTCTTTTACATTCATAACAAGTAACTTCTCCATCTTTCTTATCTTTCTTATCCTTGTTCTTATACTTGGATTGAAAGTTTCTCTGTCCAGCTATCTTGTTCATCCTTCGAGAAAGACTGGCTAATTCATTTTCTGAAACTTCACTCTCACTTGATTCGGATTGGAAAATGTCTTTCTTAAACTTGGATCTAGTAACTCTCTCAGGAGTCTTAGCTTTCATCTGATTTGAAATTGTAGTAAAAGCAACAGTACCATTTCCATTCTTCTTCTTGATATTGTCAGCAACTCTCTTCATTCTTGTTTCATGTTGTAGAAGAGTTCCAAATAATTCATCAAGAGTAATTTGAGTGACCTTCCTGTTTTCATCTATAGCTGTTCTCTTGGATTCCCACTCATTGGGCATAATGTCAATTATCTTGTCCACAAGAGCTTCATCATCTAAACCTTTCTCTCCCATAGATTGTAGACTGTTGACAATAGTCATAAATCTTTGTTGAACTTTACAGATAGGTTCTCCATAAGGAAAATTGAAGCCATGATATTCAGCACTAAGCATAGCTCTTCTAGTCTCAATTACCTTGGAAGTCCCAAAGTGTGTAACCTCTAACTTCTTCCATATACAGTTAGATGCTTCACAAGAAGAAATTTGGCTATATATATTTCTAGTCATTGAACATATTAAGGTGTTGCGTACCTTATAGTTCAGTTGATATTCTTTCTTTTCCTGGTTAGTAAAGGTTCTGACTTCCTTGTCAGGAATTTTATAATCACCAGTAAGCATAACAAAGTTTTCTACTCCAGTATTGATAACAAATGTCTTCATACGATCTCTCCAGTATTCATAATCATTACCATCAAAAATAGGTGGTATTGTCGGATTTATATTGTCAATAGATCCAACATTAATTCCTGCCATACTAGAAATAACTTTGCACACAAACTTGTTAGTAGCAAAGAATCGTAATAACAATGTTCGGAATGGGAAATGTTCGGAATGACAAAGTTCGAAAGGAAAAAGTGAGCAAGAAAAACTTGTATGTGAGTACAAGTATTTCAGAGACCTCCTCTGATACCAAATGTAAGATTGGTATAGAGTAAGAGGTTTCCAACCTCTGATACCAATTGTAGGATCGAAATATAGTATGAGATGCTCAATATACAAGAGGGGGGTGAATTGTATACTTTAAAAATTCCTTTGGATCCTTTAAAGTTGGTTAAGAATAACTATGTTTCCTTAAGCAATGGAAAAGGCTAAGTTTAACAAAGATTAAACTAAGAAAATTCACAACACCTCTAACACCGAAAGTAAACTAGGAAAGAGATTCCGAAAGTAGGATCCGGAAATATGGTTCTGGAGATTGAAACTTAACAAACAATTACAATATGAGATTCTACCTTAAAGCGTATAGAATCTAAATTAATCAGAGTACAAATAAGGAAGTATAAGAAAGTTATACTTTCCTTATAATACAAAATGCGGCAGAATAGAAACAAGTAGTAAAACTACAAGTAACAAGATAATAGTCTTTTATCCCAAAGAGAAGGGTATCCAACAACTTTGGATAAAGGTCCCTTGATTTATACTTTCAAGCAAGTCTGTCTTACCCACACCAGGGTAAGCCCTCGATACAAAGATCGGAGTCTCTGTCTTGCTATCCCCGCAATCCCTCAACATCAATGTAGTTGGCAACCTCTGTATTCCTCAGCAACAAAGCCCTCGAACTTTAAGGTAGTCGGCACCTCTATCTTCCTATCCCTGGAAGCCCTCGAATGTAATCACCAACATTCGGAGTCGCACGAAGATTTGAGAGTTAATAAGAGCCTCTCTCTCTAGAAATCACTTCAAGCAAAGTTTTCAGCCTTTCAGCACTTTCATTAGCTATCAGCTATCCATCAGCTGCGAGCTCTTTCAAATGAGCTCCTATTTATAGGTAAGGTCGGCTCCTTCTCCAACAGTCATATTTTCCTTAACGTTCGGAGGGACCTGTACACGTGTCACTTAGACAACAGTTAGTTTATAAAAAAACAGACGACATCGTTTTATAACAAAACAAGTGTAACAGAATGCACGACATCGTTTTAATTCTAACATAAAAGTTCGGAATGAAAACATCGGAGTTAAGGTTCGGAGTGAAATAAAGATACTCAAATACTCTGAATTAATTCAGAGTGTATAAAACAAAGATACTCAAATTCTGTTTAATAGGTGAATTCGGAATGAGAATTCGGAATAGGGATTCGTCATCAGAAATCGTAATGAGAATTCTTCATCAGAATTCATAATGGGAATTTGGAATGAGATTTCTTCATTAGAATTCGTAATGAGAATTTGTCATCAGAAATTCGTAATGAGAATTATTCATCAGAATTCGTAATGAGAATTCTTCATCAGAATTCGTAATGAGAATTCTTCATCAGAATTCGTAATGAGAATTCTTCATCAGAATTCGTAATGAGGATTCGTAATGAGAATTCTTCATTAGAGTTCGTAATGGGAATTCTTCATTGGAATTCGTAATGAGAATTCTTCTTCAGAATTCGTATCCTGAATCTGAAATAGAACTTAGTCAGAGTTTATATCCTGAATTCGGAATGAAACTTCCTTATAGTTCTTATCCAGAATCCGACCCCTAAAACAGAATGCTTTATATCAAAGTTTCAATGATTCCGAGAAAATGAATCCGAATCTTATACTTAAGAAAAATATGAATGAAAATGTGATAAGGATAATTTTTCTTATAAAAGCGATTTTCCTTAAGAAATCTATTTTCCTTATAAAAGCAATTTTCCTTATAAAAGCAATTTTCTTAAAGATAAGGTGTTTGTGATTTTCAAAACAAGAAGGAATGGAAAAGTCATAAAAAAACCTTATTGATTCAACATATACTGGATACATATAATATATATGATATACAAATCATTAATATAATTTTAGATATAATGAACCTTTCACCACATGGAGAACTTGTAAATATAAGGTGTTCATTTTTTACTCAAGTACAAAATATCGACAAAATGAACATTATTAACTTAAATGATTACATAATGTTTATAACATTGAAATAAGTGATATAAAAGGAATAATAAACATGAAAACGGTTCATAAGAAATTAGAAATGAGCTTTAGTTTATTATTCAGGAGATTAAATAACGATCGAGTCAAGTAAGACATGAGGTAAGGGATCCAACTTCTCTCTTTCTTTTCCAGTACTCTCTTTAATGTCATTTAATTTATGCTCCATGCTCTTATGTTGGAGGATGTTATTTTATATTCACCATACTGTAATTTTTTTTTAATATTATGAGATACCCTCTATTACTCTCATCAATTCATTTTATTAATTTTTATGTGGCGCCGTTAGGCTGCCGAATTTTTATAAGGGATTTTCTTATCTCACTTTCAATTTCGTGATATTTCCATTGTTCACCACTAATTTATTTAATGTGTTGAATTTTCTACTGAAATTTGATATATATTATCATGATTCTCTTTATATTCATGGTATTCTGAGAATAATTTGGTGGTTATTAACTTTTTTTCATACAACTCATTTGATTACAACTTTGTAAAGGGTTTAATCTCACTTTTTATTCCAGTGAGATTCGTCCTATATTTTCCACTATTTTTTTATATGGAGTATGTACCGCCCATGATTGTAATATTTATTTAATATACTTATATTTATGATTATTTACATCTTCATTGTATGATCCTTATTTCATGTGGCTTATGTTTTGTAAATTACCAAATCAGTAAGTGAACTATTCACCATCGTCTCTATAAAAGACTTATTTTGTTATGTCTTTTAATTTACATCTTATTAGGTTCGGATATGTTCATCTACATCCTTATTGATGTAAATATTATATCCAAGTGATGATATTCCCTTTTTTATCTCATCAACTCATTTTTTGAATTTTAATGTGACGTCGTTAGGCTGTCAGATTTTTACAGGGGAACCTCTTAACCCAATTTCAATTCATTGGGTTCAACTTGTAAATATTGAGCATGTCATCCTATGAATATGTGTGAATTACCTCTGATTGTTTTACACATAATATAAAATTATATTGGGTGTATTTATATTTCTCACACATAATTATGTGATTTAATTATACTTAATTTAAGGATACCATCTTTATAAGGGATTTCATCTCAATTTAAGTTTCCATTGAGACTTCATTGTTGTTATGCACCAATTCACTCTTATATGGTGTATATACTGTACTTTGACATATTATATCATGAATACATTTATTCTCATGATATTATAAAGTTCTGATTAAATTTTATCCCTCAGTAATTTGTATTCATGTGTCTCTCTTTTTATTAAAAACACTTTCACTAAAATATCGTTTTAAATGTTTTAAGGATTTATTCATTTAATTATTTATAATTAATTTCCATGTTTTCAAAATTGGTTTTATGATTTATTTATATGGATATTAATGTTTTAAAATGATAATTCATTTAAAATCTTCAAAGTGGTATGGGATACTATGATTCAAAAATCTTTTTTTAAATGGTTTTGAAAATGATTTGATTAAACATAATTTATTTAAATATATTGATTTGATATATTGGAATGTGGAAATGTTATCATTCCTTTCTAAATGTGTTATATGTTATGATTATGTATCGTTATTAGGAATTTTGTATGAATATGGGTGGTTCCGTGATAACCCTAGGGTGGGTGAGCCCGAGATATCTCTCAAATGCATTGGTTAATGTGACAGAGGTAAACTTGATGTTTATCCTAAGAGATTTAGGGAATATAATGTGATGGGAAATCCAAGTGTAACTCCCTACATAGCTGTGATAGCTACAATGAATGTTTGATATGGATTCGATAAGTAACCTTTATGAATTATGATTTTTGTGTGTTATTCATATATCTTACTGATTCATAAGGTATGTTATGATAGAAAAGTATGTTTTCATGGATTTGTATTTTTTTGGGATAATGTTTTTCTTCCTTATTTTATAACCCGTACTGAGCTTTTTGTGCTCATCCCATGTTTTTGAAATCTTTTCCACAAGACTTAAAGATGAATTGGTTCAAGGATGGGATCAAGGAAAATTCATGATGTCTAAAACATGGAAGTAGACATGTGTCTCTTTAAGAGTTTTTATTTTATGAAAAAAATGGATACTGAGTAGAAGTGCCTACTTGTAATATTCAAGTTGTTATGTAATAGTTATGGCCTAATTCTCAAAAACTCTAAACCTGAATAGATCCCCAATGTGAATTATTTATTTAATTCTAGATTATATAATGTTTAAGGTCGGGTCATTATACATAGTTTACAAGATAAGGCTACCCCACTACATGGAGGGTTTTAGTTAGGCTTTTGGCTGGCCGACCGCTTTAATTTGCGGTTCATTTATATGTTGAGTGAAGTCCCAGCTTCTTAAAATAAAAATTTGATTTACTAAACACTTTCCACTAAAATTATAGCATGTTAGCTATGGATAATCCATACTATCACTTTAGTTAATTCGACCCATCATTCTTATAAGGACTCCCCAGTACTATGAGGCACCATCAGCTAATGCATGACCGACACCTCAAATAACTGGTTTTGTACAAATTTTAATGACAGAAGGCTTTTTAGACATAATATTTCGTTGAGTGTATTATTATTTTTAGTGTGGAGAAATAAATAATTTTCTAATTTTATAAGCACGTACTATGTGATCGCACTCACAACTGTCCGTGCAAGAAAAAGAAATTTTATCGCATCACATGTTCATTTTTTCTTGCATGATTATTTATTTTTATACTATGTTATCATGTAATAACTTACACATGCACAAAAATAATAAACCATGCAGAAATAAAATAAATAGCTGATCATGATCCAGTACTATTGGTTGATCCGTTGAGTGAATAACGGACCAACTGAAACCCTAAGGGTAAATACCTTTAGTCGCATGGCTTATAACTTGAATAACAATGTCTGGTCATCCAATGCATCCAAATCTTGTCTAGTGTGTCACCGTCACTGGGCACAAAATTCGTCATTGGTCATCTCATCATTATTCAATTGTACTCGCACGCAGGTGAGCGGGTCTCAGGGTATACATATACAACTCTGAGAATGGGCGTTCATGCCTTTATACATATAATGACACTAAGACGACACACAGATTGCCTTTTTTTATTTAAAATAATTATTACAAAATCACATTAAAAAATTAAATAAATAAATAAATAAATAAACACCATACATGCATTCTTTGGTCTCATCTCATGATCAGTCATATACACATTATACCCGCATATATCAAATTAATGTAGAATAAAATTAAACTTGGATTAAAAATAAACATGAGGGCATTTTTTTCAATTAAAAACATCACTCTTGTATTTTTTTAAATTTAACCTCATTTGGTCCTGATTTAATTAATATAATTTCAAAAAAAATAAAAATTAAATTAATTAATTAATTTCCCAATTAATTAATAACATTGCAAAAACCAAAAATTAATCTCTAATTAATTTAATTTTCAACTTTAATTAAATTAATTGTTTAAATTAATTTTTGATTAATATAAAATACCCGAGCCCCTTAAACCTAGAGCAGTGCTTGTGCTGGTCGGGGCGAACCTACGCAGGCTCATTCCGGGCTGAGCCGACCTCGTGCAGGGTGAGAAAGGCCAGGCAGGTCCGCCCAAGCCCAATTCTGGCTGAGCATACCCGTGAATGCCCATTTCGGGGTAGCGAATGTTACTAGCCCGCTATGAGCACCGGGCGGTGGCCGGAATGAAGAATGTATGGGATAGTGCGGGCTGGACAAGAGTGGTGTGATGCACCATTGAGGATGCTAGTCCATAGAACCGGCCTGAAACATTGGATGGGTGAATGAAGACAACCAGACAGGGATGTCTGCGGCCGGGTGAAAGAAGATAGTTGGACATGCATGTATGTGGCTGGGAGGGGAGGCATCCGGAGCACCCGATTTGTGCAAGTAGGAGGCGGTGGCTAGCCGGGTGCTAGCCTGATGTGATGTGGTGCTACGAGCAGAGGGAGATGCTCCGGCTGGGCTGGAGCATGCACCATGTGCACGACATAGTAGCGCAATGTAGCGGGTCTGCATCATGTCTGAGAGGAAGCAGGTTCATCGGGCTGGTTCGGTGGACTAGGACCAGGGAGCAGGAGGGAGAGCAGGGTGGACAGCCATTATCGCTGCAGCGTGGTGAATGGGAGGAACCGGGACGGGGTGGCCGGGTGCCTACGGGGCCTGGTGGAGTGCCTGACTAGGTAGCAGCTGCTGGCTACATGTATCACCCCGAGATTTTATGAGATATATTATTTTTAATTTCATTGATGTCTTCTATTATACACTACACCAAGATTAGCTTGTACTATACACAACACCATATTATCTTGCAGTATACACAACACTATTCTTGGATCGTGTTACACACAATTTCAAGATCGTTTTTTGGAAATTATTCTACAGAACATTAAGGATAGATTTTGTTTAATGTATAAATTAAGTATTTTTTGATTATGTTATACGCAACATTAAACGGAACTTTCATTACACGCAGCCCTGACTTTGCTTGCATTACATGCAATCAAGACCTTCTACGATAGTGTGTGTAGTATACAATACCAGGTTTCACTAAATGAGATATTATTATAATATTATTATGAACTAGCCGTTATGAATAGTGATACCCACTTTTTTAAATTTCATAAATTTTATCATTCATTTTTGGATTCGGGATATCGAAATTAGCTTAGTGTGAATTTTTGGTATTTTTCTGAAAACATTTGATTTTTGAAGAATAGTGAAAACAGTAGGTTGTTATTTAAAAACCAACTTTTTATTTAAATAATTATTTACATTATTTAAATTTATTTTAGGTCAAAATTAATATATAATATCTATATAAGTTCAATGTAATTCATTATAGTAATTTTATAATAATTTTAGAAATATAAAAATTTTATTGAACTATTCACCTTATTTTACCCACCTCCTAGGAGATTTTGAAAATTTACATTAATCTTAATTTTACCGCTTCTGTGAGTGGAATTTTGAAAATCCAAGATACATGGTTAACATCAAGTATTAAAATTAGGTTCAATATGATAAAAATAATTTCTGGTTAATAGTAACGTTTTACTTTTATTTACCGCAGTTAAAAGTAAATTGGGTAATTAATGGTAAAAATGATATTATTATTACCCTAACACATGTCCTATTTCAATTGGATAAGTGAAATTCGTCCAAAAACAAACTTAGGAATAAAATATTACCCTTTAGGTCTACATGGATTAGATTAGGACATTTATTATTATTTAATGAAAAAAAAGTTAAAATAGTTAAAATCAATGATTAATAACTAAATAAATTTTAAGATAGGGTTATACATAAAATATTTTAGACTATAAATATTCACTAGAATGATAAAAAAATTTCCTACATATCGTTTTTTTATTTATAATTCTTAGACATTAAATAATTTAATTTATTTATGATATAATGATGATGCAGTAATTAAATTATTAATGAAATATTAAAATAATTAATGTTATAAATACCCAAATAAATGTAATTTGAGACTTTTTATAAATTAAAATAATTTATATGGTTAATATGAAATATTAGTATTGATTCAATTAACTTATTTTTAACTAATAATGCTATTATGATATTTAATAAAATTAATTACCAAATAGTGTCAAAATTGACATAAAATAGATTTTAAAACAAATATTATATTATTAATTGTCATTATATTACTAAAAATATAAGGATCGAAAAAATGACTTATATAAGGTAATATATATTAATTATTAACCAATTTGGGTTCGTTTGTCTTGTTATAGTATGTTTATTAACAATATAGTGTAAGAAAACAAGAAGACACGGTAAAAGTTAAATTATTCAACTTAGAGTTAAATCTTAATAATAAGGTTAAAATAGTAACCAAAACAAATATAAAACTTATTGGTTGATATTATTTAGACCCATAACCACTTTATATTCTAAATAAGTCACTTTTGTGCCTTTATAAACCGAATATGACTTTATTATAAATTAATATTTTACGTTTCTCCTAAAGTGCCCCTTTCCTCCATTATAAGAGGGCACCTTCTCCCTCTTCTCTTTACAAAATTTTGAGCTTTCAAGATCATCTTAACCCTACCCATTTCCCTTCTAAACTTCCATATAAACATTATAGAGTTTCTCGACTCCTCAAAAGACCAACTCTAGTGCCTTACGAGGAAGCTTAAAAGAGGTACGTCGAAGAAGAGGTAATCTCTTCTACTGATTCTTTCAAGTTTTCTTTCTTCTTAAACATATTTTTCATTAGTTGTTTAATTATGAAGTAATAACATCAGTATCACTAATATAATGATATGTTATTATAAATATGAAACAACCATATTTCACCTTCTTTTCATCCTAGGGAAAATGAAATCACAGCGGGTGCGTACGTACGGAATACCATCTCAACGCTGTGGTGTAATCATTTTTTCCACCACCACCTTACATGGATGAGTATAATGGTGTAAAAATTACAATATATGATTATTATAAAATAATAATTATTATAATATATTATATCAACCACTCCAATTCCATTCAATAAATTTGGAAATGATATCATCGCTCGTGCGTATGTACGAATTACCGTCTCCATGACCCGATGATATTCATTTTACATGTTAACAATTCAAGAATGATTATAACGTATATATAATAAGTAATAATGAAATATATGAAATAATAATTCTACTGGATTTATGAATATATATATATATATGTCTTCCATCTACTTAATTCAATTTAATTAAATTAAAAACGAAAAACAGGGTTCATGCGTACGTACGGCCTACCGTCTCCATGAACAATGCAATTCTTTCCATTTATCGATCTATTACATATAGGTATATTCCAAATATATAATATATATAAATTATATTATATATTATGTAATTATTTAATCATGATATATGTAATCATATTAATAATTTCAAGTCCAAACACAGATGATAAATGGAACGATTTTACCCAAAACACAGCTTTAACATGGAATTGACAAATGAACAGATAATATAAAGTCGTAAGTGAAATATATATGATATCTTAAATATTATTACTGTTCTATTACAAGATAATAATATGGTTAAACCCACTATACTGGATTCTCAGTCACCTAAGGAAGAAATTAGACATAAGGTAAGGGATAATTTTGCATTCTCATTTTTATCTAAGATTTCTTATTCGTAAGTATTTACTGGGATAATATTTTACATCCAAGTCCATTAAAATGTATTCCACAAAGTATTTAATATTAATCCATTTACTATTAAATTAATTTTACCCCTCTTTGACTTTTACTTTGTGTTATGGAAGGAATATTTCTTTTGTTTACCATACGTGGTACTTTTTGAATTTTCCAATAAAAGTAGAAGGGGAATGTTTTTTTAACTTATACGACATGAATAGATTTTTACAGTTTCATAAAGAATAATTTTAAAGAATATTATACTTCATTTTTTCATGATTATTTCAAACTAAATCCCTTTCTTTTAAAATTTCATGGAATTTTAAGAACAAAAATTGATTTTGAATATGAAAGGATATTTTCCTCAAGAATTCATTTCATGTGTTTTATCAGAACTATTATCTATCTACGATTGCATTATTTAGTATGTTTATGTTTCAAGTATAATGTCTCTATTATTAAGTAGATTTATTTTTCTTATGATGAAATGATATCCATTTCTTTTGTATGGATTATATTATGATGGGATGATGTTTATGAAACCCTTTTTACTCGTTGGGTTATTATGAATGGTGTAGGTTTATTTTGTGGCACAAGAAAGAATGATTGTATTATGATATGGGTGGGACCTATAACCCTCTCCAATGAATTGGTTAATGATTTATATCTCATGAGAGAGACATGTCTGGAACAGTATGTTAATCTGGTTCAGTGTTACAGGACTGGAACGAGGAGTGAACTCAATTTATAGAGGGAATTGTCCACTAAGATGGTCCTGGAAGCAATGCCTTGGCTAATATGGATATCATATCATGTTCTTAATGGTTTTCCATAATCACATGTTTTATTCCCATGCTATTTTATCATTATTTATGCTCCATTATGTTTTATTCATTACGTACTGCCTTGTTTTATGTCATTGCTCAAGATTTTGATGTTTAAATATTATGTTCATGTTCTGAAGTTCAAATGTATATGGTTTGTTTTATTTTCTCCATAATTACCCTTACTGAGAATTTGAGCACACTTTTTATATGTTTTCTTTTCCCCAGGATATAAAAAACGATTTAGGTAAGAAAAAAGAAAAATATCTTTATGGGAGATGTTGATGATCTTTCCCCATGTTTTGAAGATTATGTTCTGAGTTTCCAAAGACACTACACTATTACGGTCCTTGTTTGTTTGTTTTTGTTATGTATTACGTATTCCGAAAAAGTAATGTAATGTCTATTTATGTCATGATTTGGGTCTCTACAGTTGGTATTAGAGGGTGTTTTAGTTAACCTTTGGAAACTAGGATGCGAAATCTTTAGTGAAATCCCTAGAGTTGTTTCTAAGCTATGTCTAGGGATGTCTCAAAGGTTAAGTATATGTATAGGTTATAGTCCAATAACTATGGTAAAGATCGTAGAATTTAACTTAAGATGTTATATATGGAATGTACTCCCCATTTATTATGAATTTTTCCTCTCACACTATTCTTTTTGGGTTTTAGAAAATGGCTGGATCGGGGAAGATTCATGATAATGGATGATATGATGGACAATAGAATGATATTTTTCATGTGAAAAAAATGAAATTTGATATGAAATTCCACATATCATTATTATGACTAATTAGAAATATTATAATATGATCAATAATCTCAACTTTGGTAAGTATCCTGACTCACCTAATAAGAGAAATATGGAGTTTCTTGATGATCATAGAGGAATGAAAGTTCAATTACCCTCATGTAAATTATCTGGAAAGCGGCATCCGAGAGAATGTTTCAAAGGAACTGAAAGATTCATTGGGTGTGGAAAATAAGGAGACAAATCTAGTAATTGTAATGGAAAAGGTTCAGTTCACACAATGGACAAGGATAATGGTATTTCTAAGACATCAACAATGGTTAAATGTTTTAAATGTGGAATGTACGGACCTTATGCAAACCAACGCCCTAAGTGAAAATCTCATGAAGAGAATCAGCATGGTCATATGTGTAGTATTTATATAGATGATGATGAAGAAACTAAAAATGACATACTATATGAAATTAGTTTTGACACTAGGTCAATGGTTTATGAAGGTAGTGGAATTATTGCATGTTTATCAAGAATAATTTGTGGTAATATGGAATAGTGAAACATCTAAGGATTGTTACACTATTATTTTTCCCAAAGTATTTAAGGTATATGTTGAATGGTACCGGTAACCATGAAAGGATATTCAAATATTTTTGGAAGGTATATGATATGTGCATAATGAGAGGATAAGGAGATAATGAGATGTTTGATAGTATTAATGATCTCATGACTGATATAAGGACAAAGTGATATCATGGATTGAGTAGGTAGATTTTTTGGGATTTTTTTGTATGTGGAAAGAGTTATTTTTTGAATGCATTAATTTTCTCACTAAGGTTATATGGTAATTCATGTTTCAAAACAATACAATATTAAGGTATTCCCATGTTTGGAATGTGACCAACACGATATGTCATATGATATATGGGGGATAAACGATGGTATTCACGTGCTTGTTATGTGACCTTTCAAGTAATAATTTTCTTTATACTATGATATTGCAAAGTTGTATTTTGGATATGCCTAATGATTGGAATGGTTTATGTTGGACATAAGATAGTATTATTTAAGGATAGAACTTGTTTTTTGATACTATTCATGGAATGTTATAATAGTAAGGTTTTTGAAAAAGGACAACCCATAGGATGAGCGACAACCCGTCACGTCGGACAAGGATGCGGGAATCAAGCCCACAACCGAAGTGAGATATGTATTTATCGCCTACCACTAGCCTACAGTATGTCCCTGGTTTGTAGAAACTATTTTTTTTATTATGCGCTATGATAAATGAATTAAAAGTCAATTTTAGAAACCATATATGATTAATCTCAACATAGATGGACTTATGTAAATTTAATAAATTGTGCAAAACCATTTTTGATAGAAACATATGGAATGACCTATCATTCTATCGCATGATCTGCTAACACTTCATGAATGACCAATTCAACTTCATTTCATTAAGAGATGAATTGGAAATTGTTCAAGGCAAGAACAACGTTGATATTGTACCAAAATCAATTAAGTATTTCTTTTAATCCAACCATTCTTCAACATTAGGGAAATGATCATGAGAACTAAAATATGTTGTCCTAGTAACCTCATACCTGATGAATTAGATCGTACCTTAAATCATCACAAATTTATGGCATTGTGATTGTTGGATTTTTCATAGCCATGTTCTCTACAACTCTCCATCAGAACATGATGGTTAGACTTCTCTTCCATATCCATATTTTCACCTTTGTTGTCCTATGTGGAAACACAGTGATGAGTTACATTGGGTGACTGTTAGGATTCTAACATCCCTTTTTAAAATGATGTTTTAGTATTCCATTGTCGGTCTCTATGAAAGAATCTTTCAAGTAGCAAACCATGTATAACCCTGACAAATTTCAAGGGAGAAATTCATTTTAAGGGTGGTAGAAAGTAACACCCCAAGATTTTATGAGATATATTATTTTTAATTTATTTGATTTCTTCTATTATACACTACACCAGGATTAGATTGTACTATATGCAACACCGTATTAGCTTGCATTATACGCAACATTATTCTTGGCTCGTGTTACACAAAATTTTACATTCATTTTGTGGAAATTATTCTACGGAACATTATGTATAGATTTTTTTTAATTTATAAATAAATAAGTTTTGATTATGTTATACGCAACACCAACAGATATTTCACTACACGCAGCATTGTCTTGTCTTGCATTACACGCAATCAAGACCTTCTTCGATATCATGTGTAGTACGCAATACTAAGATTCACTAAATGAGATATTATTATAATATTATTATGAACTAGCTGTTATGAATAGTAATAACCACATTTTGAAATTTTATAAATTTTATCATTCAAAATGGAATTCATTTTTGGATTCGGAATTTTGAAATTAGACTATGGTGAATTAGTTGTATTTTTCTAAAAACATTCAATTTTTTTTAGAATTGAAAACACTAGGTTGCTATTTAAAAACCGAATTTTAATTTAAATAATTATTTAATTTATTTAAATTTATTTTAGGTCAAAATTGATATATGATATCTATATAAATTCAATTTAATTCATTGGAGGCATTTTATAATAATTTTAGATATATAAAAATTTTATAGAACTTTTCACCGTCTTTTACCCACCTCCTAGGAGAATTTGAAAATTTATATAAAACATAATTTAACCGGTTCTGTTAGTGGAATTTCGAAAATTGAAGAGACACGATTAACATCAAGGAGTAAAATATGGTTCAATAAGATAAAAATAATTTCTGGTGAATTGTAACTTTTTTACTTTAATTTACCACGGTTACAATTAAATAGGTTAATTATGGGTAAAAATGATATTATTATTACCCTAACACATGTCTTAATTCTATTTAATAAGTTTAATTCGACCCAAAACAACTTTAGAAATAAAATATTACCCTTTATGTCCACATGGATTAGATTAGGACATTTATTATTATTTTATTTAAAAAAAAGTTAAAATAGTTAAAATCAATGTTTAATAACTAAAACATTTTAAATATAAGGTTATACAAAAGAAAAATTCAACTATAAATATTAATTAGAATGATAAAATTATTTGATACATAATTATATTTTATTTATAATTTTTATACGTTAAATAATTTAATTTATTTAGGACACATTGATGAGGCTGTAATTACATTATTAATAAAATATTAACATAATTGATGTTATAAATACCCAAATAAATTTAATTTGAGAATTTTTATAAACTCCACTAATTTCTATTAATTAATATGACATTTTTGAGTCTATTAAATTAACGTTTTTAGAACTAATCATGCTATTATGATTTTCAAAAAAATCAATTACCAAATAGTGTCAAAAATGACATAAAAAAGTTTTGTAAACAAATATTATATTATTAATTTTTATTATATTCTTAAAAACCTAAGGTTCTGCCATGTGACTTTGATAAGGTTATATATATTAATAATGAACATCATATGGTTCTATTTTCTTATTATAGTATGTTTATTAACCATTTAGTGTAAGAAAACAAGAAGACACGATAAAATTGAAATTATTTAACATAGAGTTAAATTTAAATGATAAGGTTAAAATAATAACCAAAATATGTCTAAAACTTATTTTCTGAGAGGATATCGACCCATACCCACTTTATCATTGATATATGTCACATGGGAGACATAATAAACTGAATAGGACTTTATTATAAATTAATGTTTTAAGTTTTTTCTAATGTGCCCCTTTCCTCCCTTATAAAAGGGCACCTCCTCCCTCTTCTCTTTACACAACGTTGAGCTTTCAAGCTTGGAAAAAACCTACCCACTTACATTATAAACTTCCATAGAAACATTATGGAGGCTCTGGACTCCTCAAAATACAATCTCTGGTAGCGTAAGAGGAATCTTAAAAGAGGTGCGTCGAAGAAGAGGTAATCTCTTCTACCGATTTTTTCAAGTTTTCATTCTTCTTTAACCTCTTCTTCTTTATTAATTTCATTATCAAGTAATAATATCAGTATAAATAATATACTGATATGTTATTATAAATATGAAACAACCCTGTTTCACCTTATAACCATCATATGGAAAACGGAATCACCGCGTGTGCGTACGTTCAGAATACGGTCTCTAGGCCATGTTGTAATCAGTTTTTCCACAACAAACTTAAATGGATTGGTATAATGGTGTAAAGAATAACTATATATGATTATTATAACATCATAAAAATTATAATATATTATAACCTCCACTCTAATTCCATTCAATAAATATTGGAATGATATCATCGCTCGTGTCTACGTACGGATTACCGTCTCCATGACGCGATGAGATTAATTTTCAATGTTAAAAATTTTAGAATGATTATAATGTATATATAATAAGTAATCATGAATTATATGACATAATAATTATATGGTATTTATTTATATATATATGTGTATTTCATCTACTTAATTCCATTCAATTCAATAAGAAAACAAAAAACAACGTTCATGCTTACATACGACCTACCCTCTCCATGAACGGTTTATTTCTTTGCATTTATCGATCTATTATATACTTATATATTATGAATATATATTATATATAAATCATGTTTTAAATTCTGTAATTAAGTAATCATGATCTAAGTAATCATATTAATAATTTCATGTCAAAAGATGGATGATAAATGAAACGATTTTACCTAAAACACAGCTTTAACATGGAATTGACAAATGAACAGATAATATAAAGTCATAATGGAATCATATATGATATCATAAATATTATTACAGTTCTATTACAAGTTAATAATATGTTTGAACCCACTATACATGAGTCTTGGACACATATAGAAGAAATTGGAAATAAGGCAAGGGATAATTTATCAATCTCATTTTTATCCGAGATTTCTAATTCGTAAGTATTTACTGGGGTTATATTTTTCATCCATGTCCATAAAAATGTTATACATAAAGTGTTTAATATTCCACTATGTATGTTTAAAGGAATATTTATCCTTATTTGACTATTAATTTTTGTTATAGAAGGAATCATTCTTTTGTTAACCATATGTGGTACTTTTTGACTTTCCCACAAAAGTACGAGGAGAATGTTTTTTTATCTTATACGGAATGAACATATTTTTACGGTTTCATAATGAAAAATTTTCAAGAAGATTCTATTACAAGTTTTCATTATGATTTTCAACAAACTCCTTTTCATTAAAATTTCATGGAAATTTAGGAAAAGAAAATGATTTTGAAGATGAAAGGATATTTTCCTCAGGAATTCATTTCAAGTGTTTTATCAGAACTATTATCCATCTAAGATTACATTATTTAGTATGTTAATGTTTCAAGTATAATGTATCTATTATTTACATGGATTGATTTTTCTTATGATGAAACGATATCCATTTTTTATATGGATTATATTATGATGGGATGATATTTATGAAAGACTTTTTACTTGTTGGGTTGTTATGAATGATATATGTTTATTTTTTGGCACAGAAAAGAATGATTTCATTATGAGATCGGTGGGACATATATCTCTCTCCAATGCAATGGGTAAATATTTATATCTCATGAGATAGACATGGAATGAATGATATGTTAATCTGGTTCAGTGTTATAGGACTAGATGTAGGAGTGAACTCGATCCAGAAAGGGACATTGTCCACTAAGATGGTCTAGGTAGCAATGCCTTGGCTACTATGGAAATCATATCATGTTATTAATGTTTTTACACAATTATATTTTTTATTCCCATGCTATTTTATCATGATTTATGATCCATTATGATCTATGCCATACGTACTTCCTTGTTTTATGTCATTGATCAAGATATTGATGTTTAAATATTATGTTCATGTTATGAAGTTCAAATGTATATGGTTTGTTTTATTTTTTACATGCTTACCCTTACTGATAATTTGAGAACACCCTTTATATGTTTTATTTTCCCCAGGATGTAAAGAATGGTTTTAGGTGAGAAAAAAAGGAATATCTTTATGGGAGATATTGAAGATCTTTCAATAACATTATAAGATTATGTTCTGAGTTTCCAAAGACACTAAACTATTATGGTCCTTGTGTGTTTGTTTTTGTAATGTATTAAGTATTCCGAAAAAGTAAGGTAATATCCATGTTCGTCATTCTTCGGGTCTCTACACTGCATGCAGCATGTCTGGGGAGCCGCAAAATTCGGGGATAGAGGTCTTGCGCCTACTGCCCGGGGTGTCGCGCCTAGACCTGCTACAACAACATAGTGAAGGGCAGGAGCAGGGATGTGTTGGTTGGGTGCCATGGTGAGCCTGCCGCTATTGGCTTTCGAGGTCAAGGAAGGTGGAATGAGGTGTTGTGGCTTGGGCGAGGTGCTACAGTGCGTCGGGGAGAGGAGGACCCAATTTTTTTTTAAGTCCACCCAAACACCCCTTTTTTCAAACTAGACCTAAAATAAGTCTCCCTCCCCATTTATTTATTTTGATGACTTGAACAAAAAAATTGAGTCATCACCTTTTTATTTATTGTACATTTTCCAAATCATATATAGGATTAGAAAAACAATAATATTATAATAATATTAAAATATTATTATGAAAAAATTATTATAATAATAAAATTATTATTATAATAGAACTATTATTATTACAATGAAATTATAATAATAATAATTACTATGAAATCTCAACAGATAATATTGAGGTTAATTGATCTAAAACCTCATATTTATTTACAAATTTTAAATCCAAATTAAAAAATCGGATGATCGTAGAATGGTCATCTGATGTCAGATTAACACACAGTTTGCTGCATTGGGACCGTATAGATGCCCTTTTTCAAGAATTAATGCCATTTTAATTTTTCTTGGCTTAAAACAACACGCATCCCTTAGATACCACATCGTGGAACCGGGCATGTAGCAGAATCCCCAAAAGGTTGGTTTTTAAAATATTTCCAATGTCGTTCGGCGTGAACATGCCGACGTCAGTTCAGAGCAACCCGATCAAAGCCGAGGACCCCACTTGAGGTGTTTTAAGCAGAAACATAATCCGTATAATACCTTTTTTAGATCCAACGTTGCGCATGATGTCTGCTCGTCGATGGTGATCACTGCTCGAATAATCTGAAGAAGAATTCCTCTAGATCATCCACATGCGCTTCAAGAAATTTGTGGGAGCGATGTTCATCGTAGTCCGGGTGCTAGTGCGGAATACCGACGATGCCTTCGATGTTCCAACGATCAATGCATCACTTCTCTAGCGATGCCCGAGAGAGAGCTCCATCTAGGCTCCTTGGATCCAGAGCATCATTCTCTAGAGTGTGGGAGAGACGAGAGGAGATGGAAGCTCCATGAATAGTGTTTGAAAAAATCTCCTCTCTTCTATTTATATTGCACAATTAAAATACCCGGTATCGCCTCACTGGTCCCGAATAATTAATGCACTTTCAATGACATTTTATGACTACTAAAGTGATCCATAAATATTATTATAATTTACATGTACTATTTTAAAATATATTATGTGATAATAATTGAGTAATAAACTCAAATCGTCGGTCCCATAAATATTAATTAAACCTAGAATAATTTAATATTTTTCAATTAATATTTTTCATGTATTTACTTAAAACCCATAAATAAATTTAATAAATAAATTAAATACTCCTTATTCTAAACTCGAATAATATAAATTTATTTATTTAATTGGTGATCATTTAGCATTGGAAAAATCCTGAACCCCTATGGTAAGGCCCGCCATGTCTAAAACTCTTATTCAACAGAATAGGGTAGATTCTTGAATAAGCAATTGTGTGTGACCCTCTAGGCCCTTATTTCTATAGCCGTGAATAGTATTCATAGACCATGAGAGGGATCAGGCAACCCATCATGGCCCGTGAAAAAATAAGAATTGTCAATGAAGTGACAACCATCCTTTGAACACGCTATGTGTAATATAATCTCTTTGTCTGTAATATATCATAAAGCAAGATGCATTCTCATGTCATTGCCCTTTTATTGATTTATTTTTTGTTGATGTAACTGGATGGATTTACCCTCGACTTCCATGGACATGTTCTTATAAAGGTACTGCCATCCATATCAACAAGGCCAGAGATATATTACTTCCATAACCCGAAAGCGAAAAATGATTTCATGACAATTCAACCAATGTTATGCCACCAAAAACACACCCGACACAAACTACCTTGCCATGACTTCATCGCCATGTTTTTTTTCATGCATCAAAGTAGGAAATCAAATGACATATATTGGTAATGATCTCAAGTCAAGAGACCATTACCCATGATCATAGATAGAAACATCCAATGACACCTGAATCATGGTGTGTTTCTATTGGCAGGTCATTCCTCATGATCTCACTACAAGATATCACCAAGTGTGAAATTCATGAGAAGAAGTCTCAATGCTTATGATCCCCCATCACCTGATGGATAGACATATACTATGTACAATTAGTAAGATGTTTCTAGACCGTAGAAAATATATTTAAGATTAATGTCATAGTATCTAGAGGTTCTCATTAAAGCCTGGGAACTTCTATAACCATTCGATACGACATTAAATATTTGGACATTAAAATTTCAATAGTGGACGTAGAAAATTATACACTATAATGGTAAGATGAAATCATGAAGACCATACTTTATACAAGATATGGTAATCAAAAGCACTGAATAGTTGGGTCTAGGGAACCCACTATTTCAACAGCAGTGACCTACATTTCGATAACATCCCATGTAAAAATGTAAAACGTTCCTACAAAACCAACTAGTCATGGTGAGATTTCCACCTTCAATAAAAATAATCTTCCTTTATCTCTTTCTCAAATGGAATAGTATACATATACTTATTCTCTAGCTCAACCACTAACCTTGGGATATTTTTAAGGAAGCTATCATCTCTCCCATCACTCACAGTTCTACCGTCACCTAACAGAATCAGATCTGTGAGTTAATTTTCCGAATATTTACTGGCTAGATCACATGTCACCTCTAATTCCCCCATGAATGTTCCGTCCTCAAGCATGAGATTTTTGTTCCCAGTTTCCTTCCTCAATTTAACACATGCGTGAAAGAAACCGATATTTCAATCACCCTTCTTAATCCACAATGACCTTGATTGATCCCTAGAAACCCTTTTAATCTCTGCTAGTTTCCCTGACAGGATGTTTTACATACCCACCTTCGTAGAAAACACCTCATCATCCCAACAATCATGTATCCTTTTATATATGTCATTGATATCCTTTTCCAGACCATCAGTAATCAAATCACTATTTGCCATGTTTTTTACTCCATTCTTGGAGGTCCGTCTGTAGACTTTTATGTCTATTGCTGATTTTGGTCCACACATCTCCCCCGACCAGTTCATTCCTCATGTCCTTAACAATTTTCAAAAAACCATCATTCCAATTCTAACTCTCCAATTATCATATACACAATTATGTACTGTCATCCATCTTGAGATTAACCATGAGAGGGGAGTGATCAGGAAAAACTTTTGATAAGTGGGGAACCTAAGTCTGAGGAAATGAATCAACTCCATATAGATTGGATAAATATCAATCAATCCTACTCCAGATTCTATCTACAACTCTCATGTTATTTCACCATATAAACTGGCCCCCCACAAATCCCATGTCCATCATCCAATTGAAATCTAGGAATTCCATAATTCCATACATTAGTCTTGGAATGTACCCCTTACCCTCCTCCTTATATTATGAGTTCGTGATTGATTTGAAATCTCCCCTCATAAACAAAGGTATATTTCCTAGTTGAATTGCAGATAACTATTCCCAAAAAACCAACCTTTTATGCTCTTCACACTTTACATCCACAAAAGTCTAAAAAACACTACAACCTATAGAAAACACCCCTGCAATTTTATGTAGATTAGAAACCTACACCTTATTAACAACAATATTCAAACTCTAGGAAAGGAAAATATGATTGTTCTTCAGGCTCCCAAGAAAAGAGTTAGAAAACCCAATTTTTCATACAAAAGTGCTTATATGACTCTCCTTATTCTTTTATTCTAGGATATCCATAACACCAACTTGATGTTTCATAGAATCAAACGAGATTAAAGAACACATTTCCTAGGACCCAATTCCCATGAAATTCCATATAATAAATAGGATCATGAAAATAAAGAGGTAGTAACCTATGACCTTTCAATTTGAATGAAGAAGAAACTGATTTAATGGAAATGATGGCCTCCTTGGACTCAGATAATTTCATCCTACCTAGAGTCCAATTTGACAACAACAAAATTATCTTTGACTGACATTAATGAACAATCATCATTCTCTAATCTATTTGGTACCACAAGAATCGTGAACCAATTGGGAGGTCTCAACAAGAGGAGCGGGGAAGAATTCTGTCTACCAAAAAAACATTCTCACGATTCCCATATTTTAAAATATAAACTTCTACATCCATGGGTGGTGACTCGACCACTAGAGACTCATCCAAGAACATTCCAACCAACACCTGTTCGAGAGTATCCACTACAAAAAGATCAACTGGATTCCCGATGGACTCCAAAGCCATTCCATCTCGATGTCACTCAAGCACTACTGTCAGACCCAGTGATCCTAGAGACTGAGAATAGGATTCCCCTCAATAGTAATGTGAAACGGGCTGGTGGGGGTAGGGTGAGCCAAGACGGTGTGGGTTTGAGCCCATGCAATGTTGTCTACAAAAACCCATATATAATGCGAACTAAAAATTCCAAGCCCGGCCCGCCCCGTAAAAGCCTGTGGGTTTCCCATGGGAATCCCACATTAAAAAAAATACTATTTATAATCATTTAAATATTTTGTTTTTTCTCATTCTGAGTTTTAGTTGTTGGGAGAAGTGTTAATTTACAATAGCTTGAGTTCTAAGAGATGTGATGAAACATTTTTTATGGGTTAATGGTGCCATGTGCCGACGAATATGCGGTGGTGAACTGTTTCAATGTAATGTAGGTGAGTGATCCATTAGGGATGGAAAATAATGATGTTGATTGTGTGGCAATGTGAATGGCTAGACCACTTAATGAATAACAACCCTTCAAGAAATGACTCGTTTTAGAAGATCCTTTTAGGGTTTCATGAGGTCCTTTCGTTTTTTCTTAATAACAAAATAAAATTAATTAATAACAAAATAATATTAAGTAATAACAAAATTAAATCGATCTAAATAATTATTATAATTATAACAACTCTATTATAATTGAAACCAACTGCAGGAGTGATGAGTTCCATTTTTTAAGAGGTGTGATGAATCCATTTGAATATGGTTAATAATTACTATATAAATATTATCATATCATATTAAAACAACAAATATTGACCTATTTAAAATTAAAATATAAATGAATGGTGAATTATTGTGATCATTATGGTGATAAATCTTATTTCATGGTTTAATCATGTTTAAAAAACAAAATTTTCAAAGAAGAATATATTGTACAAAAAAAATTAATTAGGCCTGCATGTCCACCCATACCCATGCGGGCTTAACCCCCATTGGACCACGATCTTGTGGACCATTTGGTGTGATGTTGACCATGGTTTCTGGAATTATGGAATGAATTAAAAGAGGGTTAAATCTAAAATTATCCTTGGTATAATTTCATCTTCCTACATTTTTTTCTTTCCCTTCTAGCCATTTCATTTTTCAGAAAACTGACATTTTTCTGATTGTTGGGTCTGTGGAGTAAGAAGTTCAATAGAGGAAGTGATTGAGGGGAATTTTTTCTTGTTTAGACTTCGCGTAAAGTATATCCTATGTATGGTTGATTTAATTTATTTTCAACCAATAACTAAACTTCTTGGAATTATTTTTGGTAACTTCATTTGATTAACCCTCTTGTTATTGATTGGGGCTAAAAACACACCCCACCTATGAGGGTGGGTTTAACAACATCACATCCACATGTTAAAATATATATTATAGGATCTCTTTGAAAATAAATTAACCCAAGATATTGTTTCCCATTGACCAGTGGAAGGTTAAATAGTTTGGGAGAACATAGAGACCATCCTGATTGGGCCTCTATGTTTTTGGAAACACCATCGAGTTGCTCTCCAAATCCACGATGATGTGGAGAGATACATTCTCATCTCTATATTAATAAAAAAAATTCTCTTAGTTACTAAAAATAGTTTTATTTATAATTCTTTCACTCATCCGAAATAGTTGGCCATTATTGGGGACACCTAGGTTGGGGATTCTCTTGATATGGCATGGGATTTGGAGCTGGGGCTAGTGTAGGGGTTGGATTATGTGTTAAAATAGTATCCCCTACCTTGCATGTTCTCTTCCCTTTAAATGATAGAATTAATCAGGAAGTGGAATTGGTTCGCAAGATGGAAATTTCCAATAATTTAGAAGTTGTGGCAATATCCCAAAACCCTCTTGTATATTTATTAGGGATGAGAGGTATGTGCAACTCATTGTGAATATAATCTCTACAGATATATAATAAATATTCTTTGGTAAATTGTAGGTTTAGGGAGTTGGTCAACCCCTTCCACTATGTAATGAAATATAAGACCCACTCTTTCAATTTATATTTTCAGTTTGAGAGGTTAGGAAATATTTTAATTCAAAAACATTGAGATGAATTGAAAGAGAAACTACAAAAATAGATCCTCCCACCCCATGATTTACCGATGTAGTGACTCCAGATTTTGAATGAATTTTGTTTCCTAAATTTTTGTGTTATTTTATTTTATACTCAACAAAACTATATTATTTAATTAATGAAGTTATAATAATTAAATGAGACTGTTGAGTTAGACTGTTATATGACTATTGGTCAATATGAATGTTTGTTGATAAACACATAATGTTGTATATTTTTTGGTTCATAAATACAAGTTATCTTGGTTAATTAATATAGAAATATGATTCGATGGCCTCATCCAGTAGGCATGGGCCTTTCGAATCCCATCTGACGGAACTTGGGAATGATGTAGAACCATTGGTCTTTGCTCTAGACCGAGCCCAAGATGAACTTCATCATGTGAATCTTGAACAGAATTGCCCATGGGAGAAGTTCCAGCTAATTGAGGTCACCACACGGGCAATGTTGGCCGAGCCGCCCCAGGATTCTATCAATATAACACACATTACACTTAGGTCATATGATGTTGTTATAAGGGTCTATATAACAAGACCGTAGCTTCATTGTGTAATCCTTTGAGATAAATAAAATTGTTATTTTTATTATTGTAATGGTTGTGAATTTCAAATGTCTGGATGAATATAGGATGTATATTATTGAAGAATTTGAAGAAAAGTAAATTTTAAAATATTTATGTAATCCTTAAATAATTAATAATGTGTAATTATTTTCAAAAAATGGTCTTATACTATTGTGTTCAGTAAGAAATTTAGTGTTTAATAAGATCAAAATAATTTTTAGTGAATAATAAATTTAGAATTGTAATTTTACACTTATTAATATTAATGTGACCAAATAAAATATTATCCACACTGATTAAAGTATTAATATAATATTGGAACGTTGATTAGGTAATGTGATTAAAGAAAATAAGTAAATAAGTGTTTCAAAAATTATTAGTTAAGTATTAGTTTTGTTCGGGTTAATATTTTTTTTCTTTAAAAATTTAAAATAAAATTAGAAAAATATTTTCATAAAATGGAATTCATTTTTGAATTCATAGCATCGATATTAGGTATATGTGAATTTTTTAGATTTGTCCGAAACAATTTAATTTTTGGTGAATATTAAAAATACAGTTTTGAGTTTTGGTTGTTTAATGACATCATTAGTGATGTAATAATGATGTAATTATTATGGAAGACTTTTTAATAGTAAGATGCTATGAGTTTTCCCATGTTGAAAATAACATTGGAAAATACCATGGGCATGCCAATGGTTTTCCAATACCACCGATGAGGTGTTCTTTGGAAATTAATATTTTATTCCCTAACTTCTTCTATAACTACAAATCCATCACCTTATTCATTTTATTCGAAAATCCTCCCAAAGAAGTTATGTTCTTTTTAACTCCCATGGAGTACTCCAATGGTTCCCTCAACCCCCCCAAGTTCCCGACCTTCAGGATTTTTATGTTACTCTTCAAGGTAAGGGAATCATTCACCCTCATCTTTTATGCCATGACTTCCTTGATGTTGTGTCATCTATTTTACAGAACTATATGTTGAGGATATGTTATTTTATGTTCTCATTACTGTAAATTTATTTTCTAATTGTTGATATACCCTTTCCACTCTCCACAATTTTTTTCTAAATGTTTATGTGATGTTGTTAGGCTGCTGAATTTCTCGTAAAAGAAATCACATCTTCTCTTTTTTTAATGTTTCCATTTCATTTGGTATGTCATTAAAATATCCATTCCATGATCTTATTATGTACCCATACTATATTTTTAATTATTTAGTAGTTTGTGACACTTTTCCCCTCTCTTTTCAATGTTTTCTAAAACCATGTTATATAGTCGTTATGCTGCAGAAATTTCGCCTCAAAATTTCTAACTATTCCTCTCATGATGTTATCTTGTTTTATTTATATCAATACCCAAACATATTTCGTTACTATGGGTGTTAATTAATATAAAAAGATGATATATTTTATTCTGGAATTGAAAAAACATATAACCCTCACTCCCTATCCAAGGGTTATAAATGACATAATGATCTTATTTTTAAGAACTTTTAAAACGTCATGATTTTTAAATGAAACCCATTTCCATTATTCTCTATGGGTTAATTATAAATTTTTTTATTATGATACATGTGGATCACATGAAAATAAAGACATATTATGGGTGCACCTTGATATCTATCCTTTGTATTGGGTAAATAATTAATATATATAGATGACAAGTTTCATGATACCTTGGTGAATAACCATGGTAATTTTTATAACACCTTGGGGATGAAGCTTGGCGATATATTCATGACTGTCTAAATGATATTTTGCAGCAAAAATATTCATGTTATATTTCATCTTAATTTCATATGATATGCCTGTAATTTCATTTCTCTTGTCATTATGTTTTTTTAATCATGTTTTTATTGATATTAAAAGCAAACTGATTCCCTTGATTACCTTTACTGGGCCTTCAACTCACCCTTTCTTTTGATGTATGTCTCCAGGTTACGAGATGAAGTAATTTGTAACATCCTAGGTAAATAAAGAATAATACATTTTCATATTTATTAATATTTTTGAATTAAATATTAATTTTACTTTAAATGGGTTTCTATGTTTGATAGAGTACCCGATACACAACAACAAGTTTCTTCGAAATCTTACATTGCACACTAATAATATAATAATATAATTTTAAATGGTAATTAACAAATATCCATTGTATTGGTTGTAATGAAAATAAATAACTAAAATATTATTATATATGTTTTTTAATGTTTTTAAAATTATCCAATAAAAGATAAAGGCAAAAAATAACTAAAAAATTCAATTTTAGCCATATATACTCTAATATTCATTAAATGGTCAATTTATCGACTTTTGATGGTGAAACCTCTTTATAAATTGTTTTGGTCACTCATATAAATTCTATTGGAACAAATAAAATCCTTATATAGAATCAGGACATCAAAATTTACTTTGTGTACGTTTTTGTTATTTTTCCGATAAAGTTCATTTTTAATGAATAAGTGAAACATGTTGTATTTTAATTCAAAACCACTTTTTAATCTAATTTATTTATATGATTAGATTAACTATTTAATTAGTTTGTATTCTAAATTTGAATATGTTTTTACCATTTAATCCAATGGTGGTAATTGGAATTAATTACACTTTGAAATTCGACATAAACTAGTGTCAATCTTTTGATATATATTGTTTTTTAAAAACACGCTAATTGTTTTGACAAAGGGAATTAGATATTAAATTAATTAATGAAACATGTATTTTTTGAATTTTTTAAAATATAAATAATTTTTTAATTAGGAATATCAAATATAGATTTGGGTGAATTTTTGGTATTTTTCTGAAAAACATCAATTTTTCATAAATAGTGAAACCGCTAAGTGGTAGTTAAAAAACATAATTTTTCGTTTAATTTTTTTTTACCACTTATGTGAATTGAATTTCAAAATTCCAACAAAGTTGTTTTTCATTACTTAGTAAAATGTGGTTCTATGGGATAGAAATAATTTTTTTGGTGAATAGTAAGTTTTAAGTTTTATTAATCGCGATTAAAGATATTTTGTGTAATTCAGGGTAAATATAATGTTATAATAATTTTAAATTACCATTACACTTTTCCTACACATATTGGATGTGTCATGTCATACCATTAAATACAATGGGTCGATTTATGGGACCCCATGGAGCCACATGGGTAAGATAATGACATTAATACCTTTTATTTAAAGTAAATATAAAAATGTCACAAACATGTATTGTTTTAATAAATAAAAAATTTACATGGGGTTATAAAAGTTATATTTTTGACTATAAATATTAAATAAAAATATAAAAATATTTTCTACATCATGGTAATTTTTTTATAATTTTTAGACGTCAATAAAATAAAATTATTTATGACACAACGAAGATGCAGTTATTACCACATTAATGAACGATTTAAATAAAATGAAAAGATAATGAAAAATAGATGATTTACACTTGTTTAAAACCTATTGGATGGTTGGATTTAGAGCCCTTATCAAATTTTCCTAGAAATATATCATTTGGGACCTTTAAATTCTGAAAAACATTTCATAATAATGTAACATTTCATTACTTTTCAAGAGTTCTCGTCCTCCCTCTTATAAAAGGCCACCAACTCTACCCCCTTTCCCACACTTCTCAAGAACATTGGATCATCCAAACATTAATAAAATAAGTTCCCAATATTAATATCATCATTTTAGAAGCCTTAACTTAGGAAAAAATCTCTTCAAGAAACCATTTTGGTTAAAACCAAGATGAGTTACCCGATTTAAAGGTAATGTCTTATCTTATGTTCTTTTGTTTTATTTTTCTTCTCCAACCCCCTGATCTATTAGTATTCCTTTATTTTGTAATAACACCAGTATCATCAATATACTAGGATGTTTTTATGATAATTATTAAAGTTACACTTACACACACCTCCATCTAATGGTTAAAGAACATACTATTTCTATGGATGACGAATTACTGCCTCATGAAAAAATGATTGTTCAATCTTCTCTTAACTCATTTCATGGTGGCCATTAATATGTCACTGTATATATATATGATATATCTTATGTTTATGTTTTTCTTATGATTATGTATTTTTAATTTATGTAATTCCTTTATGGATTCCATAATGGATAAACGCGAAAATTTCATTTTTGGAAGTGCCGACTATCGTCCCCACAATGTGATTTGAATCGTTAATTCCATATGTGGGACATATAAAGGATGGAGTTAAGAATATTATATCTGATATTCTACTGGAATTATAATTTACCTTTATATCATTCTGTTTTCATTCCATTAAATGTGAAATATAAATGAAAGTAGCGTTCATGGGTACGAACGAATTACCACTCCATGAACGATGCATTTTATTTCTTACCACTAATTGTTTTGTACTATTATAAATACATGTATATGCTGGATATCTATGATATATATGATATCCAAATCATGAATATCATTCTGGACATAATGAACCATTGACCACATGAACACCATGTAATTGTAAGAAGTCCATTTTTGACTTAAGTACTAAATATCGACAAAACAAACATTATTGTCATAAATGATTAAATAATTTTTATAACAAGGAAATAAATGATATAAAAGGAATAATAAATTTAAAAATGTTCTTATGAAATTATAAATTATCTTTACTTTATTAATCTGGAGATTAAAGTGTGATTGAGTCAAGTCGGACACATGGTAAGGGACTTCATCTCAGTCTCCTATCATTGAGGAATATTCGGTTTTAATACAATACTTTCTTTTATATGCTGTATGAACACCTTTTTCTTTTCATTTCATTCAAAGGGAATATATTTCTTCGAAGCGTTTTACTAAACGACAAAATGGAATGTTTCTTTTAATGTACGTGGTGACAATGACCATCATGCTGCCGCAAGTACTACTTGATCTTTGGCTTCCTTAACATGATGTAATGTTTTTAAACGAAAATAAATACCATATACACTTTTATGTATTTTGGTATTGAAAATGGTTTTGATAATGGATTTGTTTTTTCAAAATATTTATGTGATATATTGTCTTTCAATGGTGGAAATTTTCTTTTTCCATTATATTTGTTTTATAATTTAATAATGGTACTTGGACATTTGACAGGTGGTTACGTGATAAACCAAATGAAGGGTGGTGCCATGAATACTACGATGGGTGGTTACGTTATAACCTCTAATTCATTGGGTATGGAATTCGGCCATATGGCTATTCCAATTACTGATATGTGTGGAAGTTGACCGTATGGTCATTACATTTTTGTATGTTTATGTCCCAAGATATCTTTATATGTTACGTGTTCTTTAAATGGGGTTTATGGTTATCGTTCGGTTACAAAAGGGTATGTAATGATCTTTTATTTAGTGAAGACAGTGGATGGGAACCCCCATCAGCATCAGTAAAGGCCAAGGGAGAAACATTGTTCTTTTTATATCTCGACATATGAAGTTGAAGCACCAAATGATGTGGTAGCAGGTACCCTTGTTTCCCCCTCAATGCTAGCAAGTACTTTGTTTGATTCTGGATCTACACATTCCTTTAATTCATCCATGTTAGCAATTAATTTAGATTCAACCCCCGATTTTCTAAAAGAATAGTTATCATTCAAGACTCCTGGTGGGATTATCCATGCATCGTCAGTGTTTAGAAACTATAGTATTTACTTTAGGGAGCACAATATTATCACAAATTTTGTAGTAATTCCCATGCTCATATTTGACATTAGTCTAGGGATGGACTGGCTCTCATAGTATAATGATATGAAAAAATGCAGAAGCAAGTAAATATCAGTAGCCATGAATAGAAAACCTACAATTATCATCAATGGAGAGATATCTCAAGCTGAACTTTGTCTATAAGAACCCCCAATAACATTTTTTATGGAGTTGATCAGTGAAGAAGAAGAAGGATATGAGAGTTTAAGGATTGAAACTATCCCCATAGTCCAGGAATATGTTGACATATTTCTTAAAGATTTGCCCAGACCTCTCCTAGAAAGAGAGGTAGGGTTCTCCATTTAACTTGTACCTGGATCTCATCTGATATCAAAGACCCTATATAGGATGGAAAATGTAGAGATGGAGGAATTAAATAATCAATTACATGATATTTTTGATAAAGGGTTTATCCAATCATGTTTGTCTCCTTGGGGATGAATAGTTCTCTTTGTGAAGAAGAAGGATGGATCAATGAGACTACGTATTTATTATAGAAAACTAAATGGGATCACATTAAAGAACAAATACCCTCTTCCAAGAATTTCTGACTTATTTGAACACCTTCATTTGGCTCAATTCTTCACTAATATTGATCTTCGATCTGGTAATCATTATTTGAGGGTGAAGAAAGAAGATATTCTAAAAACTACCTTATGATCAAGATATGGGCATTATGAGTTTGTTTTTATGCCCTTCAGACTAGCTAATTCTCCTGCTATATTTTTGTATTTGATGAATAGAGTCTTTAAGGACTACCTTGATAATGTTTTGGTAGTATTTATTGATGATATTCTAATATATTCCCAAATTTGTGAGGATCATGACGATCATCTACGGGATATTTTGAAAACAATTCTGAAATGATAGGCTTTTTGGGGTGTTCGGTAAATATGAATTCTGGTTACAACAATTTTCTTTCTTAGGGAACAATGTAACCAATGAATGAATCATAGTTGTCTTCGCAAAGACAAAAGTTGTAGAGGAGTGGCCTCAACCTACAATTATAAGTAGGATTCATAGCTTCCTTGTATTATCAGGATATTATAGGAGGTTTTTAAAAAACATTTCATGAAATTCTTATCCATTAACCATGTTATCTCGAAAATGGGTAATGTTCATCTGGACAAAGAAGTGTGAAGAATGTTTCTAAGAGCTGAATATGATATTGTTTACTACACCCATGTTAACACTGCCCTCATGTAGAGAAGGATTGGTTATTTTTAGAGATGCATATTTCAAAAGGGCTTGGGTACGTCCTCACGAAAAATGACAATTTCATTGCTTATGTATCTCAACAGTTGAAGACCCTTGTGTAGAATTATCCAATGCATGATCTGGAGCAGGCTGCGGTCATTTTTTGTATGATGATATGGAGGAACTATCTTTTTGGGGGGAAATGTGAAATATACACTAACCATAAAAGTTTTAACTATATTTTCACACAAAAGGAATTGAACATGAGACAATGGTGATTGTTGAAACTTCTCAAGGACTATGATTGTTCAATTCATTATCATCCATGAAGATCAATAAACATTGGAGATGAATTAAGCAGGAATGACCCAGTTGCCCTTCACATGATGGGAATTCAAAGAGATCCTTTAATTAATGACCTATTAAAGATGGACATGGTAATTATATGGGAATGGACATCAAAAACCCTAACAAAAAATGATTTCTCAACCCTCATTACTATAGAATATCAAGAAAGTTCAGAAAAAAGACCATTTGTTAAAGAAGCTGTTTGAGGCAGCGAAGGATGGGATGTTTTCTGAGTTCAATATTTTTCTAGAATGTGTACTGAAATTTTGTAAAAAAACTATGTGTTCCATATATTCTAGTAATAAAAAAGTAGCTGATGGAAGAAGCTCATAGCTCTACATTCTCTATAAATCTTAGAAGAAAAAAATGTATAAGGACCTTCGTGATCATTATCGGTGGGATAATATGAAAAGGGGGAATTTTTACTACACTTCAAGCTGCCTGGTATGTCAGCAAGTGAAGGAAGAGAGAAAACATCCTAAAGGGGTATTGCAACCACTACCCATAATAGCATTGAAGTGGGAAATTATCATTATGGACTTCGTCACTAGTCTTCCAAGAACATCCCAAGGAAATAATGTGATATGGGTTATTATGAAATGTCTCACTATGACTGCCCATTTTATCTACATTCAAAGCATATTTATCTCTTGATCAACTTGCCAGGATTTATGTGAAGGATGTGGTAAGGCTTCATGGAGTTACTCTTTATATCGTATCTGATCGTGATCAAGGGTTCACATCAACATTCTTGAGAAGTAATCAATATGCTTTGAGCACTGTATTTAATTTTAGTGTGGCCTATCACCCCAAACTGATGTCGAATCTGAAAAGACTATTCAAACAATCAAGGACATGCAGAGAACATACTCTATTGAATTTAAAGGTGTATGGGATCAACATATCCCACTAGTTGAGTTCTCTTACAAAAAAAGCTTCCACGTAAGCATACAAATGGAACCCTATGAAGCTCTATATGGAAAGAGATGTAGATCTCTAACTTGATGGAATGAAGTATGTGAGAGAAAGATTCATGGCATTGATCTTGAGCAAGAGACGACAGAAATATTCTATTCCATCCAGAAACACATTAAGGCTGCTCAGAGTTGGCAAAAGAGTTTGGCTGACAATAGTCAAGGGGACTTGGAGTTTGATGTTGGTGAAATGTTCTTTCTTATAATTTCACCTTGGAAGAAGTTCATGAGGTTTGGGAAGAAAGGGAGGCTCTGCCCTAGGTATAGTGGCCCCTATGAAATCATAGACCTCATAGGAGAAGGGTCCTATCGGCTTTCACTCCTTCAAATCTAGCACAAGTTCATGATGTCTTCCGTTTACACCACTTGAGGATGTACATAGCTGACCCATCACATGTAAAAATCCCAGACATGGTACAACTGGAACATGAACTCTCTTATGAGGAGATGCTGATGGAGATCTTGGATCGTAGAGACAAGGTTCAACAGCACAAGACTCCCACCTTGTCTTGGTGTTGTGGATGAACCAAAAATGTGAAGAAGCCACTTAGGAACAAGAAAATTCTATGAGGCATAAGTACCCACACCTTTTTTCTTCTTAGGGTATGAGTTGACATTTCTGTGATGAAATTTCTTATGGGGGGAACAATGTAACGACCTGATCTTTTGAATAAATTTTGTTACCTTATTTTGTGTGTTATATTATTTTCTACTCATCAAAACTATATTCTGTAATGAATGAAGAGAGTATAATTAAATGATACTTTTGGGTTCTTCTATTATATGACCATTGGTTTATATGAACATTGAATGCTAAACTCTTAAAATTATATTTTTTTTATAAATACAAGTTATTTGGTTAATTAATATAGAAAGAAGATTTGATGGCCTCATCCAGAAGACTCGGGCCATCAAATCCCATCTAACAGAACATAGGAAGGAGGTAGCACTACTGGGCTTTTCTGTGAATCAATCCCAAGATGAACATCATAATTTGATGATTGAATAGAATCTCTTTAAGGGAGAAGTTCAAGCTGATAGAGGTCACGACTCGGGAAATGTTGGCCAATCTGCCCTAAGATTTTATCGACTTAACACACTTTACACTTAGGTCCTTTACTGATGTTATAAGGGGTTATGTAATGAGACCTTAGCTTCATTTTGTAATCCTTTGAGATAAATAAAATTTTTATTTCATCTTATGGTAATGATTGTGAATTTCAAATGTTTAGATAAATATAAAATGTATATTATTGATGAATCTAGGAAAAATGATATTTTAAAATATTTATGTAAACATTAAATAATTTATAACGTGTAATGATTTTCTGAAAAAGGTCTTCTATAGGTTTGTTCAGTAATGAATTGAGAGTATAATAAGATCAACATAATTTTTGTTGAATAGTAAATTATGAATAGTAATTTCACGCATAAAAATAGTAATGTGACAAAATGGAACAATAACCAAACTCAAGAAAGTATTAATATAATTTAGGAACCTTGATTAGGTAATGTGATTCAATAAAATATGTAAATATGTTTTTCAGAAAGTAATAGTTAAGTATTCGTTATTTTCGGGTTAATTGTGTTTTTATTTTTAAATTTAATTAAAAATATTTTAAAAACTATTTTCATAAAATGAATTTCATTTTTGAATTCAAAGTATCGATATTAGGTGAAGGTGAATTTTTGGTATATTTCCGAAACAGTTTAATTTTCAGTGAATAGTAAAAATATAGTTTTGAGTTTCGGGTGTTTAATGAAATCATTAATTTTTAATAGTAATATATTCTATGAGTTGTCCCAATTGGCCAATACCATTGGAAAATACCATGGTAATGCCCATGGTTTTTCCAATAGTACCGATGACGAGTCCTTTGAAAATTAATAATTTATTCCCTCACTTCTTCTATAAATACAAAGCCATCCCCGTATTAATTTCATTCCCAAATCCTCCCCAACGAAGATATGGTCTCTTTACCTCTCAATTAATCATCCCAATGTGCTTTCAACCCTCCCAAGGTCTCAACCATCTTGCTTTTGAAGTTACTCTTTAATGTAAGGGATTCGTTCACCCTCCTCTTTTATGCCATGACATCCTTTATGTTGTGTCTTCTAGATTCCATATCTTTTTTTTGAGGGTATGTTATTATATGTTCTATTAACTGTACATATAATTTATAATTGTTGAGATAACATTTCTACTCTCCTCGATTTTTTTTCCTGAATTTTTATGTGACGCTGTTAGGCTGCATAATTTCTCGTAAAAGAAATCATATCTTCTATTTTCTTTAATGTTTTCTTTTCATGTGGAATGCCATTAAAATATCCATACCATGATCTTATTATGTACCCATACTATATTTTTAATTATTTAGTAGTGGGTGACACTTGTCCCCACTATTTTCAATGTTTTCTAAAACCAGGTCATATAGTCGTTATGCTGCAGAAATTTCACCTCAATATTTCAAACTATTTCTCTCATGAAATAATCCTATTTTATTTATGTCAATACCATAACATATTTAGTTCCCATGGGTGTTAATTAATATATAAACATGATATATTATATTCTGGAATTGAAAAAAAATATAACCCTCAATCCCTTTCCAAGGGTTATAAATGACATAATGATCTTATTTTTTAGAACATTTAAAACGTCCCGATTTTGAAATGAAACCCATTTCCTTTATTCAATATGGGTTAATTTTAAAATTTTTATTATGATATATGTGGATAACATGAAAAAAATTACATATTAGGGGAGAACCTTGATATCTATCCATTGTATTGGGTAAATAAGAAATCTATATAGATGATAAGTTTCAAGATACCTTGGTGAATAACCTTGGTAATTTTTATAACACCATGGGGATCAAGCTTGGTGATATATTCATGAATGTCTAAATAAATTTTTGTTGAAAATATATTCATGTTATATTTCAAGTAAATTTCATATGATATGCCTATACTTTCATTGCCCTTGTCATTATGTTTTTTTAATCAAGTTCTTATTGATATCACAAGCAAACTGATTCCCTTGATTACCATTACTGGGCCTTCAGCTCACCCTTTCTTTTGATGTATGTCTCCAGGTTACGAGATGTAGTAATTTTCAACATCCTAGGTAAATAAAGAATAAGACATTTTCATATTTATTAATATTGTTGAATTAAATATTTATTTTACTTTAATGGGGTTCCTATGTTTGATAGCGTACCCGATAAACAACAACAAGTTTCTTCGAAATCTGACATTTCACACTAATAATATAATATTATTATTTTAAATGGTAATTAACACATAGTCATTGTATTGGATGTAATGAATAGATATAACTAAAATATTATTATATATGTTTTTTTAATGTTTTTACATTTATCCAATAAAAGATAAAGGCTTAAAATAAGTAAAAATTATATTTTAGGCATAGATAGTATAATATTCATTAAATGGTAAATTTATCAACATTTAATGGAAAAACATCTTCAAAAATAGTTTTGGTCACTCATATAAATTCTATTGGACCAAATAAAATCCTTCTATAGAATCGGGACATCAAAATTTACTTTGTGTATGTTTTTGTTATTTTTATAATAAAGTTCATTATTAATGAATAAGTGAAAATGTTGTATTTTAATTCAAAATCACTTTTTAATATAATTTATTTATATTATTAGATTATCTATTTAATTTTTTTTAATGTGAAATTAGAATATATTTTTATCATTTAATCCAATGGTGGTAATTGGAATTTATTACACTTTGAAATTGGACATAAACTATTGTCAATCATTTGATATATATTGTTTTTTATAAACATGAAATTTGTTTTGACAAAGGAAATTAATTATTAAATTAATTAATGAAATATATATTTATTTAAATTTTTAAAATAGAAATAATTTTTTAATTCGGAATACCAAATATATATTAGGGTGAATTTTTGGTATTTTTCTGAAAAACTTCAATTTTTGATGAATAATGAAACCACAAAGTGGAATTTAAAAAACATAATTTTTAGTTTAAACAAAAATTTACAACATATGTGAATTGAATTTCAAAAATTCTACATATATGTTTTTCATTACTATGTAAAATGTGGTTCTATGGGATGTAAATAATTTTTTTGGTGAATATTAAGTTTTATGTTTTATTAATCGTGATTAAAGGTAATTAGTGTAATTTAAGGTAAATATAATGTTAGGATAATTTAAAATTCCCTTTAAACTTGTCCTACACTTATTGGATGAGTCATGGACGACCATTAAAAATGATGGGTCGATTTATGGGATCCCATGGAGCCACTTGGTTATGATAATGGCACTAATACCTTTTATTTAAAGTAAATTTAAAAATGTCAGAAACATGTATTGTTTTACTAAAAAGAATTTACATGGGGTTATAAAATATATATTTTTGACTATAAATATTCAATAAAAATATAAACATATTTTCAATGTCATGGTAATTTGTTTATAATTTTTAGTCGTCAAAAAATTAAAATTATTTATGACACAATGAAGATGCAGTTTTTACCTCATTAATGAACGATTTAAATAAAATGAAAAGACAATGTAAAATATAAGATTTAGAATTGTTTAAAACCTATTTTATATGTGGATTTAGAACCCATATCACATTATCCAAGAAATATATCATTTTGGGACAATTAAATTCACAAAAACATTTCATAATAATGTAACATTTCATGACTTTTCAAGAGTTCCCGTCCTCCCTCTTATAAAAGGCCCCCAACTCTACCCCCTTTCCCACACTTCTCAAGCACTTTGGATCATCCAAACTCTACTAAAATAAGCTCCCAATATTAATATCATCATTTTAGAAGCCTTAACATAGGAAAAAATCCCTTCAAGAAACCCTTTTGGTTCAAACCAAGTTGAGTTACCCGATTTAAAGGTAATGTATTATCTTATGTTCTGTTGTTTTATTTTGCTTCTCCAACTCCCTAAACTATTATTATTCCTTAAATTTGTAATAAAACCAGTATCATCAATATACTAGGATGTTGTTATGATAATTATTCAAGTTACACTTACACACACCTCCGTATAATGGTTAAAGTACATACTATTTCTATGGATGACGAATTACTGCCTCACGAAAAAATGATTGTTCAATCTCCTCTTAACACATTTCATGGTGGATATTAATATGTCACTTTATTTATATATGATATATATTATGTTTATGTTTTCCTTATGCTTCTGTATTTTTCATTTATGTAATACCTTTATGGATTCCATAATAGATAAACGCGATAATTTCATTTTTGTAAGTGCGGACTACCGTCCCCTCAAATTGATTTGAATAGTTAATTCCATATGTTGGACATATAAAGGATGGAGTTGTGAATATTATATATGATATTATACTGGAATTATAATTTACCTTTATATCATTGTGATTACATTCCATTAAATATGAAATAGAAATGAAAGTAGCGTTTATGCGTACGTACGACTTACCATCTCCATGAACGGTGAATTTTATTTCTTATCTCTAAATGTATTGTACTATTATAAATACTGTATATGCTGGATATATATGATATATATGATATACAAATCATGAATATCATTCTGGACATAATGAACCTTTGACCACATGAACACCATGTAATTTTAAGGAGTCCATTTTTGACTTAAGTACCAAAAATCGACAAAACGAACATTATTAACATAAATGATTACATAATGTTTATAACAAGGAAATAAATGATATAAAAGGAATAATAAACTTGAAAAAGGTTTTTATCAAAGTATAAATTATCTTTATTTTATTAATCCATAGATTAAAAAGTGATTGAGTCAAGTCGGACACGAGGTAAGGGACTTCATCTCAGTCTCCTTTCATTGAGGAATATTTGGTTTTAATACAAGAATTTCTTTTATAAGCTCTATAAACTCCTTTGGCTTTTAATTTCATTCAAAGGGAATATATTTCTACGAAGTGTTTTACTAAAAAACAAAATGGAATGTTTTTTTAACGTACGTGGTGACAATGAACTTCCCGCCACCGCAAGTAATACTTGACCTTTGGATTCTTTAACAAGATGTAATGTTTTTAAAAGAATATAAATACCGTATACACTTTTATGTATTTTGGTATTTGAAATAGTTTTGATAATGGATTTTTTTGTCAATATATTTATGTGATATATTGTGTTTCAATGGTGGAAATTTTGTTTTCCCATTATATTTGTTTTATGATTTTATAATGGTACTTGGACATTTGACGGGTGGTTACGTGATAAACCAAATGACGGGTGGTGTTGTGAATACCAGGACAGGTGGTTACGTTATACCCCCTAATGCATTGGGTATGGAAGTCATCCATATGGCTATTCTAATTAGTGATATGTGTGGAAGTTGATCGTATAGTTATTCCATTTGTGTATGTTTATGTCCCAAGATAACTTTATATGTTACGTATTCTTTACATGGGGTTTATGGTAATAATTAAGTTACAAAAGGGTAAGGAATGATCTTTTATTTAGTGATGATAGTGGACTGGAACCCACATCAGCATCAGTAAAGGCCAAGGGAGAAAGAATGTACTTTTTATATCTCGACATATGAAGTTGAATCTCTGAATGATGTGGTAGCAGGTACTCTTGTTTCCCACTCAATGCTAGAATGTACTTTGTTTGATTCTGGTTCTAAACATTCCTTTATATCCTCCATGTTATCAATTAATTTAGATACAACCCCCTATTTTCTAAAAGTAGAGTTATCATTCAAGACTCCTGGTGGGATTATCCATGAATCATCTGTGTTTAGAAACTCTAGTATTTACTTTAGTGAGAACAATATTATCACAAATTTTATATTAATTACCATGCTCAAATTCGACATTATTCTAGGGATGGGTTGGCTCTCATAGTTTAATTATAAGAAAAAATGTAGAAGCAAGTAAATATCAGTAGTCTTGAATAGAAAACCTACAGTTATCCTCCTTGGAGAGATATCTCAAGCTAAACATTGTCTAGAAGAAAACCCAATATGAATTTTTATGGAGTTGATCAATGTAGAAGAAGAAGGATATGAGAGATTAAGGATAGAAACTGTCCCCAAAGTCAAGGAATATGTTCACATATTCCTTGGAGAGTTTCCCAGACCTCCGCTAGAAAGAGAGGTAGGGTTCTCCATTTAACATGTACCTGGATCTCATCTTATATCAAAGACCTTTTATAGGATGGAAAATGTAGGGATGGAGGAATTAATGAATCAAGTACATGATCTTTTGGATAAAGGGTTTATCCGATCAAGTTTGTCTCCTTGGGGAGAAATTGTTCTCATTGTGAAGAAGAAGTATGGATCAATGAGACTATATATTTATTATAGAGAACTAAATGGGATCACAGTGAAGAACAAATACACTCTTCCAAGAATTTCTGACTTATTTTAACACCTTAATTTTCCTCAATTATTCATTAATTTTGATCTTCGATCTGGTTATCATCATTTGAGGGTGAAGAAAAAAGATATTCCAAAAACTGCCTTATGAGAAAGATATGGGCATTAAGAGTTTTTTGTTATTCCCTTCAGACTAACTAATTCTCCTGATATATTTTTTTATTTGATGAATAGATTCTTTAAGGACTACCTTGATAACATTGTGGTAGTATTTATTGATGATATTCTAATATATTCCAAAATTCATGAGGATCATGAGGATCCTATAAGGGATATTTTGCAAACTCTTCTGAAAGGATCTTCTTTTTGGGATGTTCAGTAAATATGAATTCTAGTTTCAACAATTTTCGTTCATAGGGTAGAATGTAACCAATGAAGGAATCACAGTTTTCTTCACAAAGACAAAATTTGTAGAGTGGTGGCCTCAACCTACAATTATAACTAGGATTCGTAGTTTCTTTGTATTAGTAGGTTATTATAAGAGGTTTGTAAAAAACTTTTCATGACATTATAATCCATTAACCTTGTTAACTGGAAAATTGGTCCACTTCATCTGGACAAAGAGGTGTGAGGAATGTTTCCAAGAGCTGAATAAGATATTGTTTACTACACCCTTGTTAACACTACCCTCATGTAGAGAAGGATTGGTTATTTTTAGTGAGGCATCTCTCAAAGGGCTTGGGGACATCCTCATGAAAAATGAGAATGTCATTGCTTATGTATCTCTACAGTTGAAGACTCTTGTGTGTAATTATCCAATGAATGATCTGGAGTAGGCTGCGGTCATTTTTTGTATGATGATATGGAGGAACTACCTTTTTTGGGGGAAATGTGAAATATACACTAACCATCAATGTTATAAGTATATTTTCACACAAAAGATATTGACCATGAGACAAAGGAGATTGTTGAAACTTCTCAAGGACTATGATTGTTCAATTCATTGTCATCCTTGAAGAGCAATCGACATTGCTGATGAATTAAGCAGGAATGACCCAGTTTCCCTTCCCATGATGATAATTCAAAGAGATCATTTGATTAATGACCTCGTAAAGATGGACTTGGTAATTATATGGGAAGGGACTTCATAAAACCTAACAAAAAATGATTTCTCAACCCTCATTACTATAGAATATCAAGAATGTTTAGAAAAAAGATCATTTGTTAAAGATGATGTTTGAGGCAGCAAAGGATGGGAGGTTTTTGGAGTTCAATATTTTTCAAGAAGGTGTACTGAAATTTTGTACAAAACTATGTGTTCCATCTATTCCAGGAATAAAGAAGGAGCTGATGGATGAAGCTCATAGCTCTACATTCTATATACATATTATAAGCAAAAAAATGTATAGGGACCATCGTGATCATTATACGTGGTATGATATGAAAAGGGAGATTCTTGACTACACTTCAAGCTGCCTAGTATGTCAGCAAGTGAAGGAAGAGAGAAAACATCCTAAAGGGGTATTGAAACCACTACCCATAACATCATGGATGTGGAAAAATATCATTATGGACTTCGTCACTGGTCTTCCAAGAACATCCCAAGGAAATAATGTGATATGGGATATTATCAACCGTCTCACCAAGACTTCCCATTTTATCTACATTCAGGATGATTTATCTCTTGATCAACTTGCTGGGATTTATGTGAAGGAAGTAGTAAGGCTGTTTGGAGTTACTTTTTATATCGTATCTGATCGTGATCGAGGTTTCACATCAACATTCTAGAGAAGTCCACAACATGATTTGAGCACTGAATTTAATTTCAGTATGGCATATCACCCCAAACTGATGTCCAATCTGAAAGGACTATTCAAATAATCAAGAAAATTCTGAGAACATACTCTATCAAATTTAAAGGTGTATGGGATCAACATCTCTCGCTAGTTGAGTTATTTTACAAAAATAGCTTCCACATGAGCATACAAATAGAACCCAATGAAGCTCTATATGGGAAGCGATGTAGATCTATGACCTTTTGGGTTGAAGTATGCGAGAGAAAGATTCTTGGCACTGATCTTGTGCATGAGATGACGTAAAAATTAAATGCCATCCAGAAACACATTAAGGCTGCTCAGAGTCGAAAAATGAGTTTTGGTGACAATTGTCAAGGGGACTTGGAGTTTGATGATGGTGAGAAGTTCATTATTAAAATTTCACCTTGGTAGAGAGTCATGAGGTTTGGGAAGAAAGGGAAGCTCTGCCCTAGGTACAGTGGCCCCTATGAAATCGTAGAACTCATAGGAGAATTTTCCAATCGGCTTTCACATCCTTCAAATATAGCACATGTTCATGATGTCTTCCATGTACACCTTTTGAGGAAGTACATACCAGACCCATCACGTGTAAAAAAGACAGAGATGGTACAACTGGAACATGACCACTCTTATGAGGAGCAGTTGATGGAGAGTATGGATCCTAGAGACAAGGTTCAACACCACAAGACTACCCACCTTGTCAGGGTGTTGTGGATAAACCAAAAATGCGAAGAGGCCACATGGGAACTAGAAAAGTCTTTGAGGAATAAGTACCCACTCCTTTTTTCTTATTATGGTATGAGTTGAAATTTCTGTGATAAATTTCTTAAGGGGGGAAGATTGTAACAACCTAATATTTTGAATAAATTTTGTTTCCTTAATTTGTATGTTATATTATTCTCTACTCATCAAAACTATATTCTTTAATTAATGAAGTGAGTATAATTAAATGAGACTGTTGGGTTCTACAGTTATATGACCATTGGTTTATATGAACATTGAATGATAAACAATTAACATTATATTTTTTTGTTTATAAATACATGTGATCTGGTTAATTAATATTGAAAGAATATTTGATGTCCTCTTCCAGTAGACTCGGGCCGTTCAAATCCCATCTAATAGAACTTAGAAAAGAGGTAGCACTACTAGGCTTTTCTTTGGATCAATCCCAAGCTGAACATCATAATGTTGAGCTTGAATAGAATCTCCTTAAGGGTGAAGTTCTAGCTATTAGAGGTCACCACCTAGGAAATTTTGGCCGAGCCGCCCTATGATTCTATCAACTTAACACACTTTACACTTAGGTCATTTACTGGTGTTATAAGGGGCTACGTAAGACCTTAGCTTCATTGTGTAATCCTTTGAGATAAATAAAATATTTATTTCTTCTTATGGTAATGATTGTGAATTTCAAATGTCTGGATAAAAATAAAATATATGTTATTGATGAATCTAGGAAAAAATTGATATTTTAAAATATTTATGTAAACATTAAATAATTAATAACAAGTAATGATTTTCAGAAAAATGTCTTCAATAGGTTTGTTCAGTAAGGAATTTAGGGCATAATAAGATCCACTTAATTTTGGTGAATAGTAAATTAGAAATATTAATTTTATGCATAAAAATATTTATGTGACAAAATGGAATAGTAACCTCACTCAATAAAGTATTAATATAATTTAGGAACCTTGATTAGGTAATGTGATTCAATAAAATAAGTAAATATGTTTTGCAGAAAGTATTAGTTAAGTATTCGTTTTTTTCGGGTTAATTGTGTTTTTATTTAAAAAATTAAATAAAAATATTTTAAAAACAATTTTCATAAAATTGATTTCATTTTTGAATTCAGAGTATTGATATTAGGTGAAGGTGAATTTTTGGTATTTTTCCGAAACAGTTGAATTTTCAGTGAATAGTAAAAATATAGTTTTGAGTTTCGTGTGTTTAATGACATCATTAATGATGTAATAATTATGTAAGTAATATGGTATAATTTTTAATAGTAATATATTCTATGAGGTGTCCCAATTGGCCAATACCATTACCAAATACCATGGGAATTCCCATGGTTTTTCCAATAATACAGATGAGGTGTCCTTTGAAAATTAATAATTTATTCCCTCATTTCTTCTATAAATACCAAGCCATACCCATATTCATTTCATTCCCAAATCCTCTCCAACGATTTTATGGTATCTTTAACTCTCATGGATTCATCCCAAGGTTCCCTCCACCCTCCCATGGTCTCGACCATCTTGCTTTTGATGTTACTCTTCAATGTAAGGGAATCGTTTACCTTCCTCTTTTAAGCCATGACTTCCTTTATGTTGTGTCTTCTAGTTTCCATATTTTTTTTGTTGAGGGTATGTTATTATATTTTCTAATTACTTTCCATTTAATTTATTATTTTTTAGATACCATTTCTTCTCTCCCCAATTTTTTTCTGAATTTTTATGTGACACTGTTAGGCTGCAGAATTTCTCGTAAAAGAAATCACATCTTCTATTTTCATTAATGATTTATTTTCATGTGGTAAGCCATCAAAATATCAATACCATGATCTTATTATGTACCCATAATATATTATAAATTATTTATGAATGTTTTACCCTTTTACCCTCCCTTTTCAATGTTTTCAAAAACCATGTCATATAGCCATTATGCTCCAAAAATTTCGCCTCAAAATTTTTATCTCTTTCTCTCAATATATTCTCCTGTTTTATTTATGTCAATACCTAGACCTATTTAGTTTCTATAAGAGTTAATAAATATATAAATATGATATATTTGATTCTGGAATTTACATACATATAACCCTTCCACCCTTTTAGTGGGTTATAACTGACAAAATGATTTTATTTTTAAGAACATTTAAAATGTCACGATTCTGAAATGAAACAAATTTATTTTATTCTCTATGGGTTATTTATGAAATTTCTTATATTGATATTTGTGGATAACATGAAAATAAATACATATTAAAGGTGTTCCATAATATCTCACCAATGCATTAGGTAAATAATTAATCTCTAGAGAAGACAAGTTTCACGATACATGGTGAGTAACCTTGGTAATTTTTATGACACCTTGAGGATGAACCTTGGTGATATGTTCATGAATGTCTTAATGAAATGTTGTATCCACATATTAAAGTTATATTTAAATTTATTTTTATTATGTTATGCCTATACTTCCATTTCTCATTTCTTTATGTTTTTTAATCATGTTCTTATTGATATCACAACTAAATTGATTCCCTTGTTTACCCTTACGGGGCCTTCAACTCAACCTTTCATTTGATGTATGTCTCTAGGTAATGATATGCAGTAATTTTACATTTTTTAAACTTATTATGATGCCTTAAAAGTGTATTAGATGGATTTTTATGTTTTTTCATGTTTTATGTTCCTTATTTTCAATAAACTAGACTTTAAAGATCCTCTTTATATAAAATTTAATTTAATGTTATGTAATAAAAAGATGGGATTCCATACAAACTATACAAAATAATGGATGGTACATACAGTGTTTGAATGAAATATCCAAGATTCACCTCATTTTTCGGTGTATGGGTTCCCATAAAGGGATCAAAGTGGGACACAAAATGTGCAAATGATACTTCTGGTCCCTTGAGCCATTAAAAAATGGAAATATATGGTTAAAAAAATTGGTGGGGGAGGGTTCAGATTAACCCATTCAAGGTAAGGCTTACATTATGAAAATATTTGTGAACACCATTCTTCTATAAATTCTAATCAATCTATAAATGGCTAATTAGAATTTATAAACCCTTTAATGATGTCTAGTTGAACTGGAGCTTGAATAGGGGTAGAAACAAGTAGCGCCATCTCTGGTAGATTTTTTATTCTTGTGGTGGGTATACAGTAGTGGTTGGTCCATGTGGATGTTTTTGACCAATCCTTGTTTTTGTACCTATGGGTGTGATCTCTTTAAATATTGATATTATGGGGTCCAAATATATTTTCCATCAGTATACCATGTTGAGCAGATGTTCTAGATCCATTTCAATTGCTCGGATGAACCCTCTAAGTTGAGTTATGATAGTTGGGAGTGTGTTTTCGGGATCCACATGTAGACCATATCTATTAGGGATGTTTCTTATAATTAGTTATATATTGAGTTTTCTCAACACCATATTCTATTCCTCTCACTAAGGGAATCACTCCTCTAGTGCAAGGAGTTAAACAATGTTAGGAGGTGGGTGGAATAAAACCGTAACATTAACCTTTTCTTTAGTTAATGAATATTGAGGAGGTAATAGTGGGGAGTTAAGGGGATCCTTAATTCATAGAAAGCCTCTTGTTTTAGGCACACACACCTTCTTCAGTCAATTTGCGGTGCACCTCATTATGAATAAAAACATCCCCACATTCCTATTGTAATATCCTTATGTCTTATAGAGACTTAAATGGTGATGATAATTAAATTAACCGATTCATAATGCATTACATGCATTTCATCAGCCTTTTTGAGAGATTGATTTTATTTTTCCCAACCACAAGGCCTCTTCAATTCCTTTACTGGTCCTTTATGGATTGTTTGAAAAACATTGATTTGAACTAAATTTATGGAACATTTTGTCATGTTTGTTCCTATTGATGATGTTGCATCACAAGATAATAAAAATTGTGAGGATTCATTATATGGAGTCCCTCCTAAATGAAAAAAGATAGAGTTTTATTGAGGAGTATGGGGAAAATTTCCTTATCCTTATGGTTTGGGGTTTCATTCATTCAATTTCCAAAAAACCATTCGATCATGGTTTTCAGATCTCGAATGTTGAGTTAAAAATTCCTCCATCCCTATGGGTTGGGGTTGCTCCAAGATTACTATGGATGAGGATACCATAGTTTTCTTATTTGTTTTATAAATCATTGTTCAAACATGGGATTGGTGCATTGTATGGTTTGCACTTGAGCCACATGATTCAAAAGGTACGGGTGATACTTGATGTATGTCCACCCTTAAGTGGGATTCTTACTCAATATTTTCAAATGCATGATGTATGAATTTTTTAATGTCTCACACTCTTATGACCCTACATCTTAGAGAGTCATTCATGGCCAGTTTTTGCTGAACATGCCTTCTACATCAAACATAGCCCATTTCACAAAGTCAGAATAACGATTATACCTTACATGATGTCACCTTGGGTTAGATTTGATGATCGATGATTGAGGTGAAGTGAAATACCCTGCATCACCCCATTATCAAATATGAACACTGAATGGGGTTTTGGTGATCAGTTAATGAAACTCTTTTAACATGTCGAGACATATACATTGATGGGATCCTTGCTATATTTCAAATTTTACGTATCATGTATTTAGGAAGTACACCACGTTGATTAAATGTTTTATCCCTTATATTAACACTTTTTTGCTTGAATATCATTCATAAGGAAGTAATATAGTACGTTATATAGAGTGGTCCATATATTCAGGCTGATTTTGTGGACATAATTTTATAACAAAGCCTCCAGAATGCTATATCGGGGAGTGACTATATGCTAGAACATGAAAAATATATTGTATTTATCCAAATATATCCTCATGTGTAATATGTATTCTTCATTTTTTGAAATTGGACCCTCAACATGGTATGACCAATGTGTACACTTCCTCATATCTTTATTACAAATAATGGGATTTGAAATGATTTCCTCTTTTATATTGGAAGGTAGAAAATCCAAGGGAGGTTAAAAAAATGACGACTTCCATGGGATGTATTGTTGTATTAGTGTAGCCTTATAATATTTGGGATGACGTTGGGCCAAATGATTTCATCCCATACAATACACTATACTGCAACTCCGCGGGTTGAGCTCTAAAGCGAGATCATTGGGGTTGCAGGGGAAACACACTCATACATTGGGGGCCTAGGGACCGAAGGATCCTGACACAAATTTTCGGGGCACTATTTTAACACTGAAAAATTGTAGTAGTGTTGATCATAGAACATATATAGGTAAATGTAGTAGTGTTTACTTTGTCATGACGTCTTTAGCAACTTAGAATTTTAGAGATAGTGGTATTGTAGTTCCATGAACATCTAGTCGCTGAACAATGTAGCACCATGAACATGGGTGGCTATGAAACTGTAGTGATATCTAAATCTATACATATTTAACTATTTCACATCATGATTTCTATGTGGTTGGTGGAATAATTCTCCATACATCTTATTTTCTCATTTTTGAATAGGGTTTTGAGGGTTCATGAAACATAGAAATCTCTCTATAAATTGTTATGGAGAATCCTAGTGAAATTATGTCTCTCCTTGGATATATGAATCATTTCCTAAACCACATAAAGCATTTTTTCCTATGTGACTTTTTATTCTATTTTTTTCATTTTCAAACCATTTTTTCCATTATTGTGACTTCTGATATTTCCACGACATTTCTTCCAGTTGATAAAGGATATAATTTGTTAATGAGGTTGTATTAGGCATGAATGAACTTATTTTTAAAAGTTCCTTTTGATTGGAGTGCTTTATAATTTTTAATTCAATAAGGGAAGGACCTATTTATGGTAAAGAAACTTCACTATAGGGAGAACCTTCATAGAGAATTCCATCATGTAACGAAATACCATCAAGAATAAACATCTACAAAAAAGGAGAATTTATATAGTGTGTACCTTGGGGAGGACCCTCAAGGTGTAAAATATCACGGGGACAACCTCCTTGCTCTTTGATCGTTTATCCATGTGGACTGTTTATTTGGTATGGATCAGGTTATGAGATTTTGTGATCAAAGAGATTCTAGAGATGAATTAATAATTAACGGTAATACGTTTGAGGAGGACATCTGAAATAATTGGAATTAAATTTATGGTGAGGACATTCCCATCTACAACTACTATTTTCATAATTTGGAAATAGAGGAGTAGGATTTTGATCCACTATATTTAAACTTCTTAGGGATTGGAAAACTCTAGTACTATGTAGAGTGGGATGGTAGACTGACTCTTCATTTTTCAGTCACATTTAGTGAGGCTCATTTTCGGATTCTCTCTTATGGGAGACTGAGGAAACTTATTGTCGATAGTAGTTTTCATATATACAATCCTATTTGATTAGTTTCCATGTAATTGTTGGAGTTTTTTGATAGGTCTATAGAATTATTGATAGGATATAAGCATACCCTTGAGTGGATATTGGTGTATGATGATGAACTTCATTTGGAACATGGTTCTGGACCTAATCTGGTTGTCTGTTTATTATGATATTTGGTCCACTACCCTCATAGATAGGATCAAGGAATTTCCTCTTCTCCAGAGTGAATCTCGTATTATGTTGAGGAGACACTAAAATTGTGGGTACTTAGTTTTTTGTCGTCCCGTCAATCACTAAAACTACTATTATTATACCCTCGATGGTTTTTAGGACGTGGGAATGAATTTGTGTATACCCTTACACGATTATCAGGATATGATGTGTGACTTCAGTGACCAAAACAGGGATATTTTCCCATTATATGTATATATTAGGGCCATTTCCCTACACTTATCCTCTATTTACTATCTGCTTATATGGATAGTAATCAAGTTAGGGGTCATAGATACTGGTCTAACCCCTATATTTGTTGGGATATACCAGCTAGTTTATCTAAATGCTACTAGGATAGGCTGGATGGCTTGATATATATGGGAAGTTGTAAGCCTATTTTTGGTTTTCTACTATATTTTTTTGGAATGATTCTCTAAATGTTACCAAATTTTGATTGAAATAATGTAAGATGAAAGTATTTGTGTGTACCTACTTTTCGTTTTCCGTCATATTTGGTTGGTGAGCTTCTCTGTATGATTTCAAACTGTGCTAGAAGGCTTGGTAGATGTGAGTTTCTGTGTGTACCTTATCAGAGTTTTCCACTATATTTGGTTGGTGGTATTCTCTAGAGGAAATAAGGTGGGCTAGTTTTCTCTATTGACTGGTGACTATCCTTGTTTGGATATCCTAACTACCAGGTTTGGGTTACCATAGGTCAGACTCCTAATGGAATCACATTCATAATGTTGATGGTTCATTACGAAGTGGTGTTGGAGGTGATGAATTTTGGTTGTATCCCATTAGAGGTACCACTATTCCATATAGATGGGGCCTTTAGCGGCCTCTTTATCTACCACCCTAAGAAAATTTAGGAACTTTTTTATTGTTTTTTGAGGATATTCTGTCGAAAAAGTTTGAAAATGAAACTGCTGTCGTCGATTTCGGGGCCACCAACCATCATTGAGTGCATGGTTGGTGGGTATTCATGATATAAATTCATTTTATAGAAACCTCCATGGTTTGGGAGATTCCATATAGGTGGTACACTCAAAAAAATAAATTTGAGACCTAACATTTAGGACATTGGGATGGAGATAGTTTCCTCGGATTATATAAGGACCCAACTTCGGCAGTCACTAATGCATACATTTGTGACATCTAGAAGGACATAATTGGATATAGGGTAGATATTATTGAATGTTACGTAATATATATGATTAAAATAAAAAAACCATCAATGAATCATTTTAATAAATTAAAACATCTTTAATTTATTTTTTTGGATCCATGTTTGGACCACATTCATTATCTGAAATCTTGAAAGGGAGCTAACATGTGGGTGACATAGTCATTTTGGTTATGGTTTCACTTCAGATCAACCATATTTATTTTACACCTGAAAACCATGTGGGTGTGAATGGAATTTTTTGGTTTTGGTGGCCTGGACATTCACACCAGACACATATTTCCACATCCTTTCTGGGTAGTTTCTGATGGGTTTTGATCATGGAATCTAAAAAAGACAATGTCAAGACCTAACCCTAGATACTCAGAGACAGTACTTTATTTTATTACATTGGAATATAAACAAGGAATATTCATCATGAAGGACCAAATATTTTAGTGTCTCTGGAATCAACATGCATACATAAATTCATCATTACATCTTTGAATGAAATACAACACATAAGTTATATTGGTAACATCCACAACTATAAGTTCTTCCCAAAAGGTCATTCATAATAAACTTATTCATGTACTGAGAAAATGAAACATAATAAATCGGTGAGATCAAACACCAAGTAAGGGTATAAAATATAGTAGAAGATATCATAAACATAAACATTATGCATGGTGAATAACTAAAAACCCATGCCTTTTAAAAAATAAACTTGAACACAATATGGAAGGATTAAAAGGCGAATAAATAATTCCATAATAAAACACAATTAGGTGTATCATACAAGTCGAATTGTCACGACCCGCCCTCGGGGTCCGTGCCATGACTACCCCATGCCCGCCTTCCATAGGCCAGGGGCTGGCGACTAGCACCAAGGCGAAAATCCCGGTAAAAAAGGAAGGCATTTCCTTTGTAAAGTAAACAAACACCACAGAGAAGCAAGCGGAAAGTAAACACTAAACAAAAGCAGAGTACAACTGAAAGTGCGGAAAAGTAAATGGGCCAGTATACAAACCCAAACTGAAAGTAAAGTACAACTCGAAAGGGAAAACAGCAACTGAAAAGTAAAGCGGCTACACCGAGCTGTCCACTGGAAATTCCACCTGAAGGGTGGGTACAGATAGCTCCACTGCTCCACGGGTCCCGCCGTCCGCTCCGAGCACGTCCCGCCTGGTGGTCCACCTCCGGGTACTGTCCCGCTCTGCAAGCCTCAGCTAAGGCCAACGCTGTCCGTCGTCTGCAACCAACACAACGTAGTGCGGGCAAAGCCCGTGCAGGGGTGAGTATAAGCTACTCAGTAGGGACCCCGAGACCCCTGATGGTCTCTCAAATCCACAAAGGATAAACCACTAAGAAAGGTACAATCACGAAGTATCAACCGACACTACTTAGGTATATGCCCATACATATACCTAAGTCATCAATTCAAATACGCTCCAACCTCTGAGCCCAAGTACAACTCAGTCCACATAGGAAAGTAAACGTATTCCACACAGGAAAGAAAAACGTAATCCACACAGGATAGCACAACACAATCCACACAGGAAAGAAACAGGTTTCATCTCAAACCAGGATTTTCATTAACGAAACTGCAACTATTGAAGAGCCCCATCTCTGAAGTGTACAGTGGTCCTGTCACGTCTCCGAGGTACTGCTCACTAACCTAAGACTGCTGAAGTACTCCTCATGTCGAGTACCGCGGGTCTGCTGCCAACTACCGGGCGCTCCGTCCGCTGAGGGTCTGCTGCCAAATACCGGGCGCTCACCCAATTAGCCTTCATAGGTACTCCTCCAGTCGAGTACCGCGGGTCTGCTGCCAACTACTAGGCGCTCCGTCCGCCGTGGGTCTGCCGCCAAATACCGGGCGCTCCGTCCACTGGGCTAGTCGACTAACTCCAAGTCGAGTCGGTCGAGCAGTCTTCAGGTCTCAGCCGGCTACACGGTCTCCGTACTCCGTACGCTCGTCTCCAGTATCGCAGGTCTGCCGCTACAACCAAGCGCACCACCTCTATCGAGTTACACAGAAGATTTATCTCACACGAAAATACTTCTTCGGATGACGATAAAGATGATCACTGAACCATCTATGTCGTCGGACCGACGAAGGATCGATAGGTACTAACCTTGCAGTGACCCACACAGGATCGGGCCCACACAGGACCGGGCCCACACAGGACCTGTAGCACTGATCCACGTAGGATCGCTGTGTGCAGTAGTCGTCGTCGTCGAATCCACACAGGATCTCTGTACTGTCGTCGTCGCAGTCACAGTAGCAGTAGTAGCGGTAGTAGTCACAGTAACAGTCGCATCCAGCACTAGGGTTCCCGCACACAGCAAGCTCGTTCGGAGGGTCCGCTCCACGAGCCGAGAGGCTGATACATCAACTGTCACAAAGACCAGAGTTGATGTATCCAAAAGTTCCGTATCGTCAACAGGAACTCAACGCAACAGACGGCGCGTCGATCGGACGCCCGGTCTGAGAGTTATTGGCATTTTCGTCCCCGGGGCCCGGTTGGTTTTTACGGCAAAACCAACCCGACCGTACTCCACCTGCGTCCAAACCTCGGGCGGAGTATGCCAAAAGATCTGTCTCACTAAGAGGAACACAACACAGCTGACGGCACGTCAATCGGACATCCGTAGCTCAAGATATGAGCGTTTCCGCTCCGAAGGCCCGGTTGGTTTCGTGAATGAACCAACCCGGCCGAAATCAAAGTAATCCGAAACCTTCAGTGTGATATACCGAAACGACCGTCTCGATCCAAGGATCGTGTTTCCGTAGACGGTTCGTCGATCGGAGGTCCGTGGCTCATGTTATGGCCAAAAGACCGAATCTGATCCGAAACGGGGGGTCCGGGTCCGGGCCGACCCAGGCCGACCCCCTGGGTCGGACCGACCCGGGTCGACCCGAACCGGGTCGACCCGACCCGGATCCGACCAGAACCGGGTCGGACCAACCCGGTCCGCTGGACCCGGCCCGGCCGGCAGCACGGCCCGGCCGCTCAGCTCGGCCGGTTGGCCGAGGGCAGGTCGAGGAAACGGGGGGCGCAGCCCCCCCGTGCTTTGCAAAACAACGGCCCCCCCTCCACGTGGGGGGCCCGCTCCGCTACCATCCGGGGGTTTAATCCCCCGGAATTTCAGGAAATGGCCGGCCGCTTGGCCGGCCGAAGATTTAAACGCGGGACCCTTTAGGGTCCCGCCCTTGGACCGTCGCGGCCGGCAAAGCCGGCCCCCTGCTGACCACTGTGGCTTAGCCGCGGTGGGTTACTCCGGCGGTGCGCCGCCGCCGCCGGTCGCCGGGGTGGTGCGCCGCCGTCGAACTCTACGGACCACCGGTCGTGCACCGGTGGTCCGTTTTGACCGTCACCTGCGCCAAAACTCTCCTCGGTTCGAGAACTTTGCTACGGTGATCACAAAACCTTAAAGCGGTCCCCATTCCGGCATCCGACGCCGGCGGCCCGGCCGCCGGTCTCCTCGTTCCGCCGCGGCCCGGAATCGGCCGCGGTGTTCGTCGTCCGGCGCGGTGCGACGGCACCGCGCCCCTCCTCCGCGCCTCCGATTTCCCTTGATGCGGTGCGGCGGCGTCGCGTTCTTGAAGATTCTTCCATGGCGCGCGCGTGACGGCGCCGCGCAAGATAAACATACAAATATCTGCGTGGTGCGACGGCACCACGCCTCCTTGCTTCCACCCACAAGATAAATCAACATGAACGATGGAGGGGGATCGGCCGTGTTCATGCGGTCCGGCCCCCTCGCATTAAACAATAACACTTTTATAAAATCCAAACGTCAGTTATGCATGAACCACGAACAAGGATAAAATAATTAAACAATAATCAACAACCCCTACCTTGGGTATAAGATCGAAGATTTGACAACGTCCCGCGGAAGACAACGTCGCGGAGGTCGGGCGTCGCGGTCGTCGTTCGTCAAATCTGTTGACGAAGAGATACGCCCGAAGAGATACGTCGTTGGAGAATCTTCGTATGCCGACGAAGAAGGTCCGAGGAGGAAGCGGCGTTCCCTATCGTTGACACGGAGGACGAAGAAGAGAGGCGTCGTTCTTCGTCGGAGCTTGAGCGTTCTTCGTGTTCTTCGTCAGAGCTTGAGCGTTCTTCGTGTTCTTCGTCAGAGCTTGAAGATGAAGACGAAGCTCTCAAAAGCTCTCAAGGTGGCCAATGTGTTCTAACCCAACAAAAAGAGAGAAGAGCTTAATTTAATCAAAAACATAACAAATAATTTCAAAGGTTTGAAATTCAAAATGGATAACTCCAAAATTAACTCACTTATTTAATATACATGAGTTGTATAATTAAATAGAAGTTAAGTTGTCAAGCCTTTAAGAGGGAGAGAGGGGAGTTAGGGAACTTGAAAAGTTTATGGTTCGTGTGGGCCCCACCACACTTAATCCTCTCAGAGGAGGTTAAGTGGGTGTGGGTCCCACCGCTAACTTCCTTTGGAAGAAGTTAACCCACAAGCTTAAATAAAAAGAATTCCACATTTTTTTATTCAACTTTTTATAATTCTCCCAAAAACTAACTTTCGTCCCATAACAAACGCAACTTCCGAAAAGGTCTCTTTAAGCGAATATCGGTGCTGCGAGTTCATCGGTGCCCTCGGATTTCAATTCCGAGAACTGGATCAAAAGTTAGGAATTCCCGCTCGTTCGTTCACTGAACGTACCCGAGCCAAACTTCAGAAATTGATTCCGGGCACTCCGGGCCTCGGAATCAGGTGCCGTCAGAAACCGCGCTCTTGTAAAATTCTAAAGAAAATTAAGAAAAAATTTCCCTTGAATTTTACGGGTCTTTACATTACTCCCACCTCAGGGCTTTACGTCCCCGTAAAGATACATAAAAAACTAGGGAAATAAAAGAGGGTACTGAGCACGCATCTGAGCCTCCCGCTCCCATGTGCTCTCCTAGAGATTCCCGTGCTTCCATATGATGCGAACTAGAGGATTCGATCGCCCACGCAGGACCCGCTCCTGTCGATCCTCTATCTCCACTGGGACCTCCGTAAAAGTCCCCCCATCGTCAACGTCAAGCTCCCCATGGTCAATGATGTGTGTCGGGTCGTGCACGTATCTCCTCAGCTGAGACACGTGGAAGACGTCGTGCACCCGGTGCAACTGAGGTGGAAGAGCCAGGCGATAAGCCACCTCGCCAACCCTGTTGAGGACCTGAAAGGGTCCGATGAAGCGCGGAGGTAACTTGCTGCCTCGGCCAAATCTCCGAATACCACGTCGAGGTGAGACCCGCAAGAAGACGTGATCGCTATACTCGAACTCCAGTGGCCTCCGCCTCCTGTCAGCATATGACTTCTGCCGGCTCTGAGCTGTACTCATCCGCTCCTGGATGACCTGGAACTTCTTTGTCGTGGCCTGGACCATCACAGGTCCCACAAGATCTGCAAGATTTCTTCTTTGCCGAAAAGAGAAATCTGGTCTCATCCCCTGGATGAACCACATTCTTTGCCTAAAACAGTCAATCCTAACATGGATGATACTAATCCATACCAAGGATGACGTCGTAAGGCCTCGACGCTACTACTAAGAGATTCAACTGTTACTCTCACCTCCAAGGGTTGAGTAACACTGTCGGCATCAGTGTGTGGTAACTGGGTCTCCTCCAGTAGATGTCTCACAAGTGAGGGTCAAGTCAACAGCCAAAACTGGAACCTCCTAGTAACATCACGAAAGAGGACAGGAACGAAAATATCACAAAGGTATGCGTCTTTTATTATTGAAGCTCATAATACAAGACGCTACACAAAACCAACAAGGAACCAGAAGTACAAAGGATGTATCCACTAGTTCTGCTCCTGTCCATCAGCTCCCAGAGCTCCATGATCGAAGGCCTCGGCTTCCTGAAGTTGAGCTCTCGCATGTTCACCTACTCCCTGTGGTCGGGGTGGATCTCCTGGTGGTAGTGGTGGCAGAGCCTCAAAGCGTCGCCCACCACCGGCTGCTCGTCCAGCTCCTCTGCCTCGTCCGCCTCCTCCCTGCGGACCGCCACGGTCGAACCTCTGCCTCTGCCTGGAAGGTTCTTCACTTAACTGCTGATCATCAGCATGGCGGGTCGGACAGTCACGAGCCATGTGACCAATCCCGCCACAGGAGTAACACTTCCCACTCTCTGTACGCCTGGCTCTGACTCCACCCCGGCTTCCCCGTACAACTGAGCCTGAGTCGTGCAGTCGGCCACCGGTAGGTCTGGTCTGCCTGGAACCCTGAGTCATCCGTCGGCTACCAGTTGCCGAAGACTCCGCTATCTGCCGCCCTGCGGTAGGTCTCGCTGTGGACTCAGCCAGGAAACTCTCGATCAGGAGGGCTCGCTCCAGTACTCCTCTCTGAGTCGGTATGCTGAGGGAGATCAGCGATGCCCTGATCTCGTGTCTCAAACCCTGCTCGAAGGTCCGGGCCCGGAAGAATGGGTCCCGTACCATGTCGGTCGAGTAGCGCGAGAGATCGGTAAATCTCGCCGAGTACTGAGCGACCGTCATGCTACCCTGCCGCAGTTGTAGAAGCTCCTGGATACGCACCGCACGAAGGGTGGCTGGGACGAACTCCGAGCGGAAGAGGCTCTCAAAGTCTGTCCAAAGTAGAGATGCCTCATCGTGCACCTGGAGCATCAAGCTCCACCATCGTCCAGCTGCTGCGTGTAGTAGGCTCGCAGCGAGGATCACCATGAGGTCTGCTGGTGTCCTCACTAGCCTAAACACTCGTACCACTGCCTCCAGCCAGTCCTCTGCTGCCTGGGGATCCGTCTCCCCGCGAAACCTGGGTGGTCGCTGGTGCTGAAACTCATGCACTGCGCTGAGGCGACGTGCATCGTCAGCGGCTGGTGCTGGAAGTATCGGGGGCTCGGCGGGTAGAGCTACTGCCGGTGCCACTACTGGCAAAGGGCCCTGCACCGAGGCCTCGTCGCTCGGTGGGCTATCGTCACGCTCGACTCTCGGAACTCTATCTGGCTGCCGTCGTGGGGCCATCCTGAAAGGAAACAGGTGCCCCACGGTCAAACAGTATACCTGGTGAGCTGACACAAAGAAATCACAAAGAAAACTTTGAAACACACACGCAATCAATGTTTTCGTGCATTAAGTCGGAAATCAGAAGTCAGGGTCCTGGTGTACGGATACGTCGGCCGCCGCACCAACACTGGACTCCCTGGACTGATAACCACACTCAATACGCTAAACATTATTGCTTCACATAGAAAAGATCAGAGTTCGCGGTAGAACCGAACTCCTCTGATACCAATTTGTCACGACCCGCCCTCGGGGTCCGTGCCGTGACAACCCCAAGCCCGCCTTCCATAGGCCAGGGGCTGGCGACTAGCACCAAGGCGTAAATCCCGGTAAAAAGGGAAGGCATTTCCTTTGTAAAGTAAACAAACACCACAGAGAAGCAAGCGGAAAGTAACACTAAACAAAAGCAGAGTACAACTGAAAGTGAGGAAAAGTAAATGGGCCAGTATACAAACCCAAACTGAAAGTAAAGTACAACTCGAAAGGGAAAACAGCAACTGAAAAGTAAAGCCGCTACACCGAGCTGTCCACTGGAAATTCCACCTGAAGGGTGGGTACAGATAGCTCCACTGCTCCACGGGTCCCGCCGTCCGCTCCGAGCACGTCCCGCCTGGTGGTCCACCTCCGGGTACCGTCCCGCTTTGCAAGCCTCAGCAAAGGTCAACGCTGTCCGTCGTCTGCAACCAACACAATGTAGTGCGGGCAAAGCCCGTGCAGGGGTGAGTATAAGCTACTCAGTAGGGACCCCGAGACCCCTGAGGGTCTCTCAAATCCACAAAGGATAAACCACTAAGAAAGGTACAATCACGAAGTAACAACCAACACTACTTAGGTATATGCCCATACATATACCTAAGTCATCAATTCAAATACGCTCCAACCTCCGAGCCCAAGTACAACTCAGTTCACACAGGAAAGTAAACGTATTCCACACAGGAAAGAAAAACGTATTCCACACAGGATAGCACAACACAATCCACACAGGAAAGAAACAGGTTTCAGCTCAAACCAGGATTTTCATTAACGAAACTGCAACTGTTGAAGAGCCCCATCTATGAAGTGTACAGTGGTCCTGTCACGTCTCCGAGGTACTGCTCACTAACCTAAGACTGCTGAAGTACTCCTCCTGTCGAGTACCGCGGGTCTGCTGCCAACTACCGGGCGCTCCGTCCACTGAGGGTCTGCTGCCAAATACCGGGCGCTCACCCAATTAGCCGTCAGAGGTACTCCTCCAGTCGAGTACCGCGGGTCTGCTGCCAACTATTAGGCACTCCGTCCGCCGTGGGTCTGCCGCCAAATACCGAGCGCTCCGTCCACTGGGTTAGTCGACTCACTCCAAGTCGAGTCGGTCGAGCAGTCTTCAGGTCTCAGCTGGCTACACGGTCACCGTACTCCGTACGCTCGTCTCCAGTATCACAGGTCTGCCGCTACAACCAAGCGCACCACCTCTATCGAGTAACACATAAGATTCAGCTCACACGAAAATACTTCTTCGGATGACGATAAAGATGATCACTGAACCATCTATGTCGTCGGACCCACGAAGGATCGATAGGTACTAACCTTGCAGTGACCCACACAGGATCGGGCCCACACAGGACCGGGCCCACGGAAGACCTGTAGCACTGATCCACGTAGGATCGCTGTGTGCAGTAGTCGTCGTCGTCGAATCCACACAAGATCTCTGTACTGTCGTCGTCGCAGTCACAGTAGCAGTATTAGCAGTAGTAGTCACAGTAACAGTCGCAGCCAGCACTAGGGTTCCCGCACACATCAAGCTCGTTCGGAGGGTCCGCTCCACGAGCCGAGAGGCTGATACATCAACTGTCACAAAGACCAGAGTTGATGTATCCAAAAGTTCTGTATCGTCAACAGGAACTCAACGCAACAGACGGCGCGTCGATCGGACGCCCGGTCTGAGAGTTATTGGCATTTTCGTCCCCGGGGCCCGGTTGGTTTTTACGGCAAAACCAACCCGACCGTACTCCACCTACGTCCAAACCTCGGGCGGAGTATGCCAAAAGATCCGTCTCACTAAGAGGAACACAACACAGCTGACGGCACGTCAATCAGACGTCCGTAGCTCAAGATATGAGTGTTTCCGCTCCGAAGGCCCGGTTGGTTTCGTGAACGAACCAACCCGGCCGAACTCAATGTAATCCTAAACCTTCAGTGTGATATACCGAAACGACCGTCTCGATCCAAGGATCACGTTTCCATAGACGGTTCGTCGATCGGAGGTCCGTGGCTCATGTTATGGTCAAAACACCGAATCTGATCCGAAACGGGGGGTCCGGGTCCGGGCCGACCCGGGCCGACCCCCCCCCCGGGGTCGGACCGAACCGGGTGGACCCGAACCCGGTCGACCCGACCCGGATCCGACCAGAACCGGGTCGGCCCGACCCGGTCCGCTGGACCCGGCCCGGCCGGCAGCGCGGCCCGGCCGCTCAGCTCGGCCGGTTGGCCGAGGGCAGGTCGAGGAAACGGGGGGCGCAGCCCCCCCGTGCTTTGCAAAACAACGCCCCCCCTCCACGTGGGGGGCCCGCTCCGCTACCATCCGGGGGTTTAATCCCCCGGAATTTCAGGAAACGGCCGGCTGCTTGGCCGGCCGAAGATTTAAACGCGGGACCCTTTAGGGTCCCGCCCTTGGACCGTCGCGGCCGGCAAAGCCGGCCGCCTGCTGACCACCGCGGCTTAGCCGCGGTGGGTTACTCCGGCGGCGCCGGTCGCCGGCGCCGCCGAGCCGGGGTGGTGTGCCGCCGTCGAACTCTACGGACCACCGGTCGCGCACCGGTTGTCCGTTTTGACCGCCACCTGCGCCAAAACACTCCTCGAGTCGAGAACATTACTGTGGTGATCACAAAACCTTAAAGCGGTCCCCTTTCCGGCATCCGACGCCGGCGGCCCGGCCGTCGGTCTCCTCGTTCCGCCGCGGCCCGGAATCGGCCGCGGTGTTCATCGTCCGGCGCGGTGCGACGGCACCGCGCCCCTCCGCCGCGCCTCCGATTTCCCTTGATGCGGTGCGGCGGCGTCGCGTTCTTGAAGATTCTTCCATGGCGCGCGCGCGACGGCGCCACGCAAGATAAACATACAAATATCCACGTGGTGCGACGACACCACGCCTCCTTGCTTCCACCCGCAAGATAAATCAACATGAACGATGGAGGGGGATCGGCCGTGTTCATGCGGTCCGGCCCCCTCTCATTAAACAATAACACTTTTATAAAATCCAAACGTCAGTTATGCATGAACCACGAACAAGGACAAAATAATTAAACAATAATCAACAACCCCTACCTCGGGTATAAGATCGAAGATTTGACAACGTCCCGCGGAAGACAACGTCGCGGAGGTCGGGCGTCGCGGTCATCGTTCGTCAAATCCGTTGACGAAGAGATACGCCCGAAGAGATACGTCGTTGGAGAATCTTCGTATGCCGACGAAGAAGTTCTGAGGAGGAAGCGGCGTTCCCTCTCGTTGACACGGAGGACGAAGAAGAGAGGCGTCGTTCTTCGTCGGAGCTTGAGCGTTCTTCGTGTTCTTCGTCAGAGCTTGAGCGTTCTTCGTGTTCTTCGTCAGAGCTTGAAGATGAAGACGAAGCTCTCAAAAGCTCTCAAGGTTTCCAAAGTGTTCTAACCCAACAAAAAGAGAGAAGAGCTTAATTTAATCAAAAACATAACAAAGAATTTCAAAGGATTGAAATTCAAAATGGATAACTCCAAAATTAACTCACTTATTTAATATACATGAGTTGTATAATTAAATAGAAGTTAAGTTGTCAAGCCTTTAAGAGGGAGAGAGGGGAGTTAGGGAACTTGAAAAGTTTATGGTTCGTGTGGGCCCCACCACACTTAATCCCTTCAAAGGAGGTTAAGTGGGTGTGGGTCCCACCCCTAACTTCCTTTGGAAGAAGTTAACCCACAAGCTTAAATAAAAAGAATTCCACATTTTTTTATTCAACTTTTTATAATTCTCCTAAAAACTAACTTTCGTCCCGTAACAAACGCAACTTCCGAAAAGGTCTCTTTAAGCAAATATCGGTGCTGCGAGTTCATCGGTGCCCTCAGATTTCAATTCCGAGAACCGGATCAAAAGTTAGGAATTCCCGCTCGTTCGTTCACTGAACGTACCCGAGCAAAACTTCAGAAATTGATTTCGGGCACTCCGGGCCTCGGAATCAGGTGCCGTCCGAAACTGTGCTCTTGTAAAATTCTAAAGAAAATTAAGAAAAAATTTCCCTTGAATTTTACGGGTCTTTACATTACTCCCACCTCAGGGCTTTACGTCCCCGTAAAGATACATCAAAAACTAGGGAAAAAAAAGAGGGTACTGAGCACGCATCTGAGCCTCCCGCTCCCATGTGCTCTCCTGGAGATTTCCGTGCTTCCATATGATGCGCACTAGAGGAATCGATCGCCCACGCAGGACCCGCTCCTGTCGATCCTCTATCTCCACTGGGACCTCCGTAAAAGTCCCCCCATCGTCAACGTCAAGCTCCCCATGGTCAATGATGTGTGTCGGGTCGTGCACGTATCTCCTCAGCTGAGACACGTGGAAGACGTCGTGCACCCGGTGCAACTGAGGTGGCAGAGCCAGGCGATAAGCCACCTCGCCAACCCTGTTGAGGACCTGAAAGGGTCCGATGAAGCGCGGAGGTAACTTGCTGCCTCGGCCAAATCTCCGAATACCACGTCGAGGTGAGACCCGCAAGAAGACGTGATCGCCATCCTCGAACTCCAGTGGCCTCCGCCTCCTATCAGCATATGACTTCTGCCGGCTCTGAGCTGTACTCATCCGCTCCTGGATGACCTGGACCTTCTTTGTCGTGGCCTGGACCATCACAGGTCCCACAAGAGCTGCAAGATTTCTTCTTTGCCGAAAAGAGAAATCTGGTTTCATCCCCTGGATGAACCACATTCTTTGCCTAAAACAGTCAATCCTAACATGGATGATACTAATCCATACCAAGGATGACGTCGTAAGGCCTCGACGCTACTACTAAGAGATTCAACTGTTACTCTCGCCTCCAAGGGTTGAGTAACACTGTCGGCATCAGTGTGTGGTAACTGGGTCTCCTCCAGTAGATGTCTCACAAGTGAGGGTCAAGTCAACAGCCAAAACTAGAACCTCCTAGTAACATCACGAAAGAGGACAGGAACGAAAATATCACAAAGGTATGCGTCTTTTATTATTGTAGCTCATAATACAAGACGCTACACAAAAGCAACAAGGAACCAGAAGTACAAAGGATGTATCCACTAGTTCTGCTCCTGTCCATCGGCTCCCAGAGCTCCATGATCGAAGGCCTCGACTGCCTGAAGTTGAGCTCTCGCATGTTCACCTACTCCCTGTGGTCGGGGTGGATCTCCTGGTGGTAGTGGTGGCAGAGCCTCAAAGCGTCGCCCACCACCGGCTGCTCGTCCATCTCCTCTGCCACGTCCGCCTCCTCCCTGCGGACCGCCACGGTCGAACCTCTACCTCTGCCTGGAAGGTTCTTCACTTAACTGCTAATCATCAGCATGGCGGGTCGGACAGTCACGAGCCATGTGACCAATCCCGCCACAGGTGTAACACTGCCCACTCTCTGCACGCCTGGCTATGACTCCACCCCGGCTTCCCCGTACAACTGAGCCTAAGTCGTGCAGTCGGCCACCAGTAGGTCTGGTCTGCCTGGAACCCTGAGTCATCCGTCGGCTACCAGTTGCCGAAGACTCCGCTATCTGCCGCCCTGCGGTAGGTCTCGCTGTGGACTCAGCCAGGAAACTCTCGATCAGGAGGGCTCGCTCCAGTACTCCTGTCTGAGTCGGTATGCTGAAGGAGATCAGCGATGCCCTGATCTCGTGTCTCAAACCCTGCTTGAAGGTCCGGGCCCGGAAGAATGGGTCCCGTACCATGTCGGTCGAGTAGCGCGAGAGATCGGTAAATCTTGCCGAGTACTGAGCGACCGTCATGCTACCCTGCCGTAGTTGTAGAAGCTCCTCGATACGCACCGCACGAAGGGTGGCTGGGACGAACTCCGAGCAGAAGAGGCTCTCAAAGTCCGTCCAAAGTAGAGATGCCTCATCGTGCACCTGGAGCATCAAGCTCCACCATCGTCCAGCTGCTGCGTGTAGTAGGCTCGCAGTGAGGATCACCATGAGGTCTGCTGGCGTCCTCACTAGCCTAAACACTCGTACCACTGCCTCCAGCCAGTCCTCTGCTGCCTGGGGATCCATCTCCCCGCGAAACCTGGGTGGTCGCTGGTGCTGAAACTCATGCACTGCGCTGAGGCGACGTGCATCGTCAGCGGCTGGTGCTGGAAGTATCGGGGGCTCGGCGGGTAGAGCTACCGCCGGTGACACTACTGGCAAAGGGCCCTGCACCGAGGCCTCGTCGCTCGGTGGGCTATCGTCACGCTCGACTCTCGGAACCCTATCTGGCTGCCGTCGTGGGGCCATCCTGAAAGGAAACAGGTGCGCCACGGTCAAACAGTATACCTGGTGAGCTGACACAAAGAAATCACAATGAAAACTTTGAAACACACACGCAATCAATGTTTTTGTGCATTAAGTCGGAAATCAGAAGTCAGGGTCCTGGTGTACGGATACGTCGGCTGCCGCACCAACACTGGACTCCCTGGACTGATAACCACACTCAATACGCTAAACATTATTGCTTCACATAGAAAAGATCAGAGTTCGCGGTAGAACCGAACTCCTCTGATACCAATTTGTCACGACCCGCCCTCGGGGTCCGTGCCGTGACTACCCCAAGCCCGCCTTCCATAGGCCAGGGGCTGGCGACTAGCACCAAGGCGTAAATCCCGGTAAAAAGGGAAGGCATTTCCTTTGTAAAGTAAACAAACACCACAGAGAAGCAAGCGGAAAGTAAACACTAAACAAAAGCAGAGTACAACGGAAAGTGCAGAAAAGTAAATGGGCCAGTATACAAACCCAAACTGAAAGTAAAGTACAACTTGAAAGGAAAACAGCAACTGAAAAGTAAAGCCGCTACACCGAGTTGTCCACTGGAAATTCCACCTGAAGGGTGGGTACAGATAGCTCCACTGCTCCACGGGTCCCGCCGTCCGCTCCGAGCACGTCCCGCCTGGTGGTCCACCTCCGGGTACCGTCCCGCTCTGCAAGCCTCAACTAAGGTCAACGCTGTCCGTCGTCTGCAACCAACACAACGTAGTGCGGGCAAAGCCCGTGCAGGGGTGAGTATAATCTACTCAGTAGGGACCCCGAGACCCCTGATGTCTCTCAAATCCACAATGGATAAACCACTAAGAAAGGTACAATCACGAAGTAACAACCGACACTACTTAGGTATATGCCCATACATATACCTAAGTCATCAATTCAAATACGCTCCAACCTCCGAGCCCAAGTACAACTCAGTCCACACAGGAATGTAAACGTATTCCACACAGGAAAGAAAAACGTAATCCACACAGGATAGCACAACACAATCCACACAGGAAAGAAACAGGTTTCAGCTCAAACCAGGATTTTCATTAACGAAACTGCAACTGTTGAAGAGCCCCATCTCTGAAGTGTACAGTGGTCCTGTCACGTCTCCGAGGTACTGCTCACTAACCTAAGACTGCTGAAGTACTCCTCCTGTCGAGTACCGCGGGTCTGCTGCCAACTACCGGGCGCTCCGTCCGCTGAGGGTCTGCTGCCAAATACCGGGCGCTCAACCAATTAGCCTTCAGAGGTACTCCTCCAGTCGAGTACCGCGGGTCTGCTTCCAACTATTAGGCGCTCCGTCCGCCGTGGGTCTGCCGCCAAATACCGGGCGCTCCGTCCACTGGGCTAGTCGACTCACTCCAAGTCGATTCGGTCGAGCAGTCTTCAGGTCTCAGCCGGCTACACGGTCTCCGTACTCCGTACGCTCGTCTCCAGTATCGCAGGTCTGCCGCTACAACCAAGCGCACCACCTCTATCGAGTGACACATAAGATTCAGCTCACACGAAAATACTTCTTCGGATGACGATAAAGATGATCACTGAACCATCTATGTCGTCGGACCCACGAAGGATCGATAGGTACTAACCTTGCAGTGACCCACACAGGATCGGGCCCACACATGACCGGGCCCACGCAGGACCTGTAGCACTGATCCACGTAGGATCGCTGTGTGCAGTAGTCGTCGTCGTCGAATCCACACAGGATCTCTGTACTGTCGTCGTCGCAGTCACAGTAGCAGTAGTAGCAGTAGTAGTCACAGTAACAGTCGCAGCCAGCACTAGGGTTCCCGCACACAGCAAGCTCGTTCGGAGGGTCCGCTCCACGAGCCGAGAGGCTGATACATCAACTGTCACAAAGACCAGAGTTGATGTATCCAAAAGTTCCGTATCGTCAACAGGAACTCAACGCAACAGACGGCGCGTCGATCGGACGCCCGGTCTGAGAGTTATTGGCATTTTCGTCCCCGGGGCCCGGTTGGTTTTTACGGCAAAACCAACCCGACCGTACTCCACCTGCGTCCAAACCTCGGGCGGAGTATGCCAAAAGATCCGTCTCACTAAGAGGAACACAACACAGCTGACGGCACGTCAATCGGACGTCCGTAGCTCAATATATGAGCGTTTCCGCTCCGAAGGCCCGGTTGGTTTCGTGAACGAACCAACCCGGCCGAACTCAAAGTAATCCGAAACCTTCAGTGTGATATACCGAAACGACCGTCTCGATCCAAGGATCGCGTTTCCGTAGACGGTTCGTCGATCGGAGGTCCGTGGCTCATGTTATGGCCAAAAGACCGAATCTGATCCGAAACGGGGGGTCCAGGTCCGGGCCGACCCCCCCTGGGTCGGACCGAACCGGGTCGACCCGAACCGGGTCGACCCGACCCGGATCCGACCAGAACCGGGTCGGCCCGGCCGCTCAGCTCGGCCGGTTGGCCGAGGGCAGGTCGTGGAAACGGGGGGCGCAGCCCCCCCGTGCTTTGCAAAACAACGCCCCCCCCCCTCCACGTGGGGGGCCCGCTCCGCTACCATCCGGGGGTTTAATCCCCCGGAATTTCAGGAAACGGCCGGCCGCTTGGCCAGCTGAAGATTTAAACGCGGGACCCTTTAGGGTCCCGCCCTTGGACCGTCGCGGCCAGCAAAGCCGGCCGCCTGTTGACCACCGCGGCTTAGCCGCGGTGGGATACTCCGGCGGTGCGCCGCCGCCGCCGGTCGCCGGCGCCGCCGCGCCGGGGTGGTGCGCCGCCGTCGAACTCTACGGACCACCGGTCGCGCACTGGTGGTCCGTTTTGACCGCCACCTGCGCCAAAACTCTCCTCGGGTCGAGAACTTTACTGCGGTGATCACAAAACCTTAAAACGGTCCCCTTTCCGGCATCCGACGCCGGCGGCCCGGCCGCCGGTCTCCTCGTTACGCCGCAGCCCGGAATCGGCCGCGGTGTTCGTCGTCCGGCGCGGTGCGACGGCACCGCGCCCCTCCGTCGCGCCTCCGATTTCCCTTGATGCGGTGCGGCGGCGTCGCGTTCTTGAAGATTCTTCCATGGCGCGCGCGCGACGGCGCCGCGCAAGATAAACATACAAATATCCGCGTGGTGCGACGGCACCACGCCTCCTTGCTTCCACCCGCAAGATAAATCAACATGAACGATGGAGGGGGATCGGCCGTGTTCATGCGGTCCGGCCCCCTCGCATTAAACAATAACACTTTTATAAAATCCAAACGTCAGTTATGCATGAACCACGAACAAGGATAAAATAATTAAACAATAATCAACAACCCCTACCTCGGGTATAAGATCGAAGATTTGACAACGTCCCGCGGAAGACAACGTCGCGGAGGTCCGGCGTCGCGGTCGTCGTTCGTCAAATCCGTTGACGAAGAGATACACCCGAAGAGATACGTCGTTGGTGAATCTTCGTATGCCGACGAAGAAGGTCCGAGGAGGAAGCAGCGTTCCCTCTTGTTGACACGGAGGACGAAGAAGAGAGGTGTCGTTCTTCGTCGGAGCTTGAGCGTTCTTCGTGTTCTTCGTCAGAGCTTGAAGATGAAGACGAAGCTCTCAAAAGCTCTCAAGGTGGCCAAAGTGTTCTAACCCAACAAAAAGAGAGAAGAGCTTAATTTAATCAAAAACATAACAAAGAATTTCAATGGTTTGAAATTCAAAATGGATAACTCCAAAATTAACTCACTTATTTAATATACATGAGTTGTATAATTAAATAGAAGGTAAGTTGTCAAGCCTTTAAGAGGGAGAGAGGGGAGTTAGGGAACTTGAAAAGTTTATGGTTTGTGTGGTCCCCACCACACTTAATCCTCTCAAAGGAGGTTAAGTGGGTGTGGGTCCCACCCCTAACTTCCATTGGAATTTGTTAACCCACAAGCTTAAATAAAAAGAATTCCACATTTTTTTATTCAACTTTTTATAATTCTCCCAAAAACTAACTTCCGTCCCGTAACAAACGCAACTTCCGAAAAGGTCTCTTTAAGCGAATATCGGTGCTGCGAGTTCATCGGTGCCCTCGGATTTCAATTCCGAGAACCGGATCAAAAGTTAGGAATTCTCGCTCGTTCGTTCACGGAACGTACCCGATCCAAACTTCGGAAATTGATTCCGGGCACTCCGGGCCTCGGAATCAGGTGCCGTCAGAAACCGCGCTCTTGTACAATTCTAAAGAAAATTAAGAAAAAATTTTCCTTGAATTTTACGGGTCTTTACACGAATATCCATAGGAACTATCAATAATAGTTTTATAATTAGGGATTTCATAATGCATAACATAATAACCATACTGTCAAGGCCTCGTTCCAAGACCATAAATATCCATATTTTAAGGCCCCATGCCAATACCATAGTTTGTCTCATGAGACCTACCAATTCATAGAGGGTATATAGTGGGCCCCAAAAAACACTTAATAAGTTCAATTAATTCCTGATACGATAATGGATAAGCATAAATAACATATAAATTCATATTGAAACTAACATATGAAATGTAAATAAATTTTCTTGAACATTAAGCACAAACACTAACCATTTAGTGTAAATCGAAGAATGTTTTTAAGATAGAAAATCCATAGTAAAAACATAGTGAATGATATAAAAAAACATTAACCCCATTTAGACATAAAAATCATCAAGACCATTGAAATGGGTGAAAATACTCATTTAAAATCACTGTGTAATTCATGTTATAATAACCCTTTTACTTGGAAAAGAAGAGTTATTTTGTAAAAATATATGTATAAAACAAGAATTAATTAGAGGTAGATTAATCATTATAAAAATAAGTATTATATGAGAATAATGGTTTTCAAAAATTGAATTTATAATCCTTTTTAAAATAGGTAATAATTAGGAAATTCCCTTGAATTAGGCTTGTATTTCGGGACTAATTTTTGAAAGTTCCTTTTAAAATTTGTAAATCCCTATAAAATAAAGAATGATTGTGGTTAGTAAACACATGAAAAACACACATACATAATTTATGAGGGTTAAATAACAATACATAATAACTTAATAAATGTAAGTAGACAATAAATGTAACCTGAATGAAAATGGGTGTTTGGGTGGAAAACACTTACCTTATGTCCGAAGGTGTTCCTCAGATGATATTGTTGACCTAAATAATCAAATTTAGGTTCATAAATTAATTATTCCTGAATATCCTCTACATTTAATTGATTTTTCATAAATTTATTAGGTTCATTCATGACCTTTTGATCAGTTAAGAGATTTAATTTCGTTGTTTGGGGTCATTTTCGTCCTTGGTTTTCATGATTGGATTACTTATATACATGTACAGATAAAAAAGTAAAATGAGAATGGTTGTCCCTAATTGAATTTATAAATTATTAGTTAAAATACAAAAAATTACATTGTTATAAAAATCATTTTGTTATTGTGAGTTGATATGAATCATTATATATAAAATTAATGATAATTGTTTGGGTTAATTGGTGGTTTATGATCACAACAAACTCATTTAGATTAATAAATTAATATCATGTGCACCAAAAGATTAAATAAACTTACATAAGATATATTATATATATTATATCCTTACCTAACTATCAAAATTGTTTCAGGAACATAATTGATGATGGTCAAATAAATTAAAAATCCCACATCCTTGAACATGATAAATTAACACATCTCAGATGGTTTTTCCATTTTTGTTATACAATAATGGGAAATGAAAGATGATGATGAATTATTACATTATCATAAAACAATTAAAGTACATGTAAGTTATTTGAGTTTTCATAACATTTGGATGAATGTAGGTGAGGAAAGAAATAGAAAAGAAAAGAAAGGAACTTGTAATAAAAGAAAAGTTGAGAAATCCCATACTAAAATCCAATAGCATAACGATGGCTCTTAAAAATTCCTAAAATATTTTGTTGATATAAAAATGGGTCTCTCATAATTCATACATAATATGTAAAATAAGGGGTATATGGAATGACATATCCCAACACAATCATATTGAAATAAAAAATAATAAAATAAAATGAAATTTTAAAAAAGATATGGGTGGTAGATTCCCATTACCATGTACTCTAACTCCTAAAACATGATGGTTTGTGCATTTGGGGCTTGAAGACATATTTGTATGACTCCTAGGGAGGTAAAAATATGATATCATTGATTATTATGAATACGGAATGAATGAACATGATGGAATGAGTGGGTATTTATTTTAAATGATTGGGAGTTTTTTTATTAATTTCAAAGGACATCTAATTTGTGGTTTTTACAAAACCGTGGGATGACCATGGTATTTTCTCATATTATTAGCCACATGGGAAACCACAATTATATTTTAATGTAAAAAATTCTACCATAATTATATATTAATTATTACAGCATTATGATTCCAATAAACATACCAGACACTCAAAAATAGATTTTTACTATTTACAAATAAATCACGAATTTTCAATAAATCCAAAAAAGAAAACCTAACCATTTTCAATGTGTTTATTTAAAAAATGAAATTAATTTTTTGAAAATAAATTTCTAAATAATTTTAATTTAGTTTCTAAATAAATTTATAATTTATTTCTAAAAAAAATTAAAACTATAACTCATTTTATAACACCTTGAGAAATTAATCAAGGTCCCATAAAATTATATTATAACCAAAATAAAATAAAGTACAATTTATGATTAATTTTATAAATAACATTTCCATTTAAAATTATTGTACTGATTATAAAATTACAATTAAAATATTTATTACATTCAAATATACCAATACTTATACAATTATCATTTTTTCACTTATAAAATGTATAAATTGTATTTATACATTCATGGGTGATGCTTGTATTTTTTTGGCAATTTTATTATTCATCACTATTCAAAAGAACAACATTACTATATTTAAGAGTAGGTTACTATTCATAATGACATGTTACTATTCAAAAAAAATTTATGTTTGTCTTATTATACTCTAAATATCCTACTAAACACAACTGTGTATGATAGTATCTTGAAATTCAAAACACATAGGTGGTAAAATTATAATTAATGACTATATTATAACAAATTTTTGTTTTGTAGAGACACAATGGTTCTTTAATTCAATATTAATCTTATGTGTAGAATCTTGGGGTGTTACTATATCATATCCTTAAAAAACATTTATCCTAGAAATTACCATAATGTTATCTCACAAAGAGATTTGGGTAGTTCTTCACCAGATGATCCTCAGGTTCCAATGTTTCCTCTACAATATTATGATTTTTCGAATGTATCTTTACCACATCAGTTGTTAGATTCCTCATCAATTGTTATTTAGAGTCCAGAATCCGAATAAACTCATCACAGTAACATAGGACAGGTTCCAATTATATACCTTAACAAGTGAGGACATGAATTGGGTCTTGCATGTACTTTCTCAACAATGAGACATGGAACACATTGTGTACTTTAGACATTCCATGAAACATTGCCAAATGATAAGAAACATCTCTAATTCTCAGTTGAATCTCAAAAGGGCCTATGTACCTAGGGCTCAGTTTCCCTTTCCTCCCAAATCATATAACACCCTTACATGGGGATTCATTTATGGAAACATGATTTTCCACTTGAAATTACAAATCCTTCCTTTGATTATCAATGTAGCATTTTTCCCACTTTTTCCTTCTATGATATAACCTTGTATAGTCTTTACCTTCTCCATTGTTTCCTACACATGTTCTAGGCCCAATATCATCCTTTCACCAACTTCATCCCAACATGTTGGTGTATGACATCTCTTTCTGTACAAAGGTTCATAATGTGCCATTTGAATATTGGAATGGAAAATACTATTATAGGAAAACTCCAACAAAGGTAAATACTGGTCCCACAAAATCTACAATAGGTAGAGGTTGCATGACTTCAGTAGTATGTTGTCTTTCATCCTTTACATTATGACAAAATAGACATATTGACACATAATCATCAATTTACAACTTCATTTTTGTCCACCAGAAATATTACACAAAATATCTATAAATTTTATTGCTACTAGAGTAAATTCAAGCTATGAGAATCATCCAATAACTCCCTTTTCCGATTACATATAGAGGGACCAAATAGCCTCTTCCAAATTTTTATAATTCCATATTCACATACAAAGTCATCCAACTTCCAATATTTCAATGAATTAATTTTCTTTTTAAGGTTCTCATCCTCAGGTTGAGATATTTTAATCATTTTTTATAAACATTGATGGGAAAACAATTGAAAAAGTAATGATGTTTCACCTTATGTGATAATTCCTATGTCCTTCCTTAATAGATCCATGAATACATTACCCCTTTCAATCCTCATTTTGTTTAGAACTCCTTGATCTTCCAAACTCAATGCATCAGCTAACTTATTTTCCGTTCCAGGATGGTAGTGTATGGAACAATAAAAATACATGAGTAGTTCAAACCATGACCTTTTTCTCAGGTTGTGTTTTTTCTATGAGAAGATATATGTCAGAATTTTGTGATCCATATATATCTCACATCATTCACCATAAGATAGTTTATCCATACTTTTAGAGAAAATATGACAACATTTAACTCAATATCATTAGTTGTATGATTTGGTTAATGAATTTTTAACTTCTTTATTTTATATTAAATAACACTTTCATTATGAAAAATTACAAAACCATGACTTTATTTAATAAATCACTATATATCACAAACCCATAATTCGACGATGGTAGGCTTATGATCCATGCATTCCCTAATCTCCTATTTAATTCATCTAATAACTTTTCAAATTATTTGTCCATACTAACTTAACTCTTTTATGTTTAAGTTTGGTCATTGGGTTGGCTATATGAGAAACATTCTAAACAAAACACCGATAAAAACCTGCTAAACCAATAAAAATAAGCACCTCAGTTATGTTTGTTGGTGTACGCCATTCTTGAATAGCCTCTGTCTTCATAGGATCAATAGATATTCCGTCATTAGATACAATGTGGAAAATAAAGGAAAGTGATTGATGAAAAAATTCACACTTGAAAAAATTCCTATATAATTAATTTCTTTTAAGAGTTTTAGGAATAATGCACCACTAATTTTAATTATTTTCATAAAATTTGCAGTATATGAAGATATAATCAATAAATACCACAAAATGTTACCAATAAGTTTATTGAAAACTCTATTAATTAGATCCTTGAAAAAAGAGTGTGAATTAGTCCATCAAAAATGAATTACATTAAACTCATAATGCCCATACCTAGTTTAAAACCCAATCATTGGAATGTTTCCTTCCTTACTAGAAGATGATGATATCCAGATATAAGGTCAATATTCGAAAAATATTTGGATCCATGAAGTTAATGAAATAAATCATCAATTCGAGGCATGAGATATTTGTTCTTTGTTATTATAGCATTGATCTCACTATATTTAACACACAACCTCATAGATCCATTTTTCTTTTTAACGAAAAGAATAGGGGTGCCCCATGGAGAGACACTTGGGAGAATAAATCATATATCACTCAATTCTTTTAGTTGTTTTTTCAGTTATACAAATTCCATAGTTTCTAATATATAAGGAGTCTTTGATATAGGCATTGATCTATGAATTAAATAAATGGAAAACTAAATTTTCCACTCTGGAGGATATCTAGGTAAATCCTCAAGAAACACATCAACAAATTAATAAAAAATATGTACATAATCTATTATAACATACCTATCATGACCCATAGATATTGGATTCCCTTCCTCCACAATATTCAAATTCAGTAAAGCTACTTTGGGTAGATCTGGGTAAGAATAATTTGGAAAGGTTTCTTCTCTAAACATAAGGGATTCAACAGAATTCTCTAAAATCATAACTTCCCTATTCTTACAATTGAGCTTTGTATCATAAAATGAAATAAAAATCAGAATAAGGATTATATCAATGTCAATAATGGGTATTAGGATAATGTATGTTACTAAAGCATGTTTATGTGTAATGAGGCGGACTGATTTACACATATTTGTTGTAATGATACATCCCCTAGTAGTTTTGACTAACAACTCATTTATTAATTCAAATTGGACATGCCTAAATTTATTAGAAAATTTTTATTATATAAAATAATATGAAAATCCTGAATCAAATAAAGAATTGGAAAAGTTCGAGGAAACAATTATGGTACCTTCAACCACATCGTCAGGAACTTCTACCTCAACGGTTTTGATTGCATAATCTTAGTTTTTCTATCCTGGCCTTCATTGGAGAATGTTTAAATGACTCTTAGGACATTAATGTGTATACTGTCCCATATATTTTCAACTATATCATTGAACATTGGTTATTTCTCTCTTCCCCTGGAAATCACAAGATTGGTGGACTTTTTCTCCGAACATGTAATTGAATCACATTCCCCTCAAGAAAGTTCTAGGGTGTTTCTTCCAACAATTAATATATGGTTGAAGGTCAAATGTTCCCTTATTCCCCATTTCGTTATTCCATTTTCCAGAGTTTTCGACAACCCTCTTATTCACATTCATTCCTTTAATGTCATAAGAAATTGAAAATTATTTTTCTATCTTCATATCACAAGAGAATATATAATCATATGATGAGAAATTCTGGGAGACTAGTTTCCTTATGAGGAATGTTTTTAATCCATAAATATATCGATCAATATTGATCCTTTAATTTTGTATATAGTCTGCAACATGTATTTATAACCTTGAAAAGTTTATCTTTATACATTGCAACATTATCATCCTATTTTTTCATCAGATTCATAAAATACCTTTCCATGTCTTCTCGCAGTTCAATAGGGAATTATTTTTATATGAAAATATCCTTTAAATCCCTCCATTACATAACTTATATTTCGTACTCCTCCATTTTTTTGGATTAATGACCACCATTGATCAGAATCTCCTAATAGAAGATAAAATTCCATGAAAACCTTCTCTCTTTCATTACCTCCCAATGTAAGAAATATCTTCTCTAGAGAACTTATCCACAACTCAGCTATAAATGGGTTTTTTGTCCCATCGAATAATGGAGTATGTTGTTGCATAATGTGATCTAACATATCCCCATTACGTTGCAGATCCATATGCTACATTCAGGTAAGGTTATTTTTCATAACATTAATAAGCTTTCCTGGAATAGTTTTATTTTGTTCTTCCCTAGTCATAGATCCATGACCACCATCATTATCTTGCATCAAGGATAAATCCCTACATGGGACACGAACATTCATGAGGTTTCCATTCCGCCCACTACGCTCCATTTCTAAATAATGGCACACACTTTATTAGGTTATGAATCATTATGTATAATATAGTCAAAGAAAAATACTTAACATAAATTTAAATCTTATGTCTACCTAATCCCATAATCATAAACACGATTTATTTGAGGAAAAACATCCATTTAAATATTTCACAATTGTTTGTTAAAAAAAGTGAATTATCCTAGGCATATACCCTAAGAGTGTCCAACCAGGTTCACAGTAATGCCAATTTTTGTTTACGAGGATACCCTGGGTCAAGCATGAAACTGTTTGTCAGAGTTTTCAGTCTTAGTTACATCTGTTCTAGAACCACATCAACTTATTGTATTTATAAATGATTTTATTTACTAGAAATATCCACATAATACATTCCTAAAAAAACACTATGATTTTCTTGTATGTTTATCCTCAAATCCTATCTTAGGGGTTTGATCCCTAACCAATGTTTTCTAAATCTCTTTCCATGTTTTCTACTAAACCTTCACTTATACCAACTGTGAAGACATGATCATAGTTTTCAAGATCCAATTCCTTATTTTATTATATTAGCATATAAACATGGTATATGAATCATGAAGGATAGAGTAGTTTAGTAGCTTTGTAAACAAGATACATTCATAAATTCATCATTATATCATATAATGAAATAAAACATATTTTTTTTGGAACGTACACAACTATTATTTTATCCCTATTTCACATTAAAAATAAACTTCTTCTTATCCTAAAATAAAGAAACATAAGAATGGGGTGATCTCAAATTCTATGTATGGGTAATCAATACAGTGTAAGATATCATAAAAATAATCATGAGACATGGTGAATAACTAAACACACATGTCTTTAAAAAAATAAGCTTGAAAATAATATGGAAGTATTAAGATTGAAACAATAATTGAATAATAAAACAAAATCATGGGTAATATACTAGTAGAATAAATACATGAACTATAAATAGTATTTTAATAATGGGGGAATGCATAATTTGGGACATCATAACCACACTATCAAGGCCTTGTGCCATGGCAATAAATATGAATTCTTCATTGCCTAATCAAAAGACCACATTTTTTCTAATTAGACCTAATGATGCACTAAGGGTCTATAGGGGGCCCCACCCAACACTTTATAAGTCCAATTCATTCCCTCATTTTAATAAGGATAAACATAAATAACATATAAAATAATATTTATAATTAAATATGAAATGTAAATAATATTACACAACCATTAAGCACAACCATTAACCATTCAGAGTAAATTGGTGAATGATTTTAATATAGAACATCCAAATTCAAAACATAGTGGATGATATCATAAAACACTAACCTTATGTAAACATAATAACCCACATGAGTTTTGAAATTGTTGAATATAATATTTTAAAATCACCGGGAAATTCTTGTTATAAAAACCGCTTTACTTGGAAAAGAAGATTTATTTTGGAAATATATATATATAAATACAAAAAATATTTGAGGATTAATTATCATAATAAATATAGTGAATTTATTAGAATAATTGTTGTTAAAAAATTAATATAGAGTGCTCTTTAAAATAGGTATTAGTTGAGAAATTCCGATGAATTGAGCTTGTATTTTGGGAAGAATTTTTGAAAGTTCCTTTTAAAACATGTAACTCCACATAAAATAAAGAATGAATATGGTTGGTAAACATATATATAACAATAATAAATAATTTATGAGGTTTACATATTAATACATAATAATTTCATTGAGAAAAGTAGACAATAAAAGTAGCCTGAATGAAAATGGTGGTTCGTGTGGAAAACCCTTACCTTAAGTCTTAAGGTATTCCTCACATGATCATAATGACAAGAATAATAAAAGTTAGGTTCATAAATTAATGATTCTAAAACCTTCCCTACATTTTATTAATTAAATATAACCTTATTTCGGACATTTATGGCCTATTAATGTGTTAAGAGATTTAATTTAAATGTTTCAGAGAATTTTCCACCTTGGTTTTCATGATTTGATTACATATACTCATGTACGGATACACAAGTAGAATGAGATTTGTTTTCCATAATTGAAGATATATGTTATTTGTGAACATTCATAAAATAACATATTTTTGAAATTCAGTAGGTTTTTGGGAGTGAAGATGAATCCTTATATAAAACATTAATGATAATTGTTTGGTTTAAATGGTGGTTTTAGATAACAAGGAACACATTTTGATATTTAAAACAATATAATGTGTTCAAAAAAAAATTCCAAAACCATAAATAAGTTATATTGTATATATTATAGTCTTTTCTAACCATAAAAATGGATTCATGACCAAAAATGATGACGATAATATAAATTCCTAACTTGCCATCCTTGAATGTGATAAATTAACACATGTCGAATGGTGTTTTCATTTTTAGTATAAAAGAATGGGAAATGAAATATGATGATGAATTATTACATTATAAAATAACAATTATTTTAATTTTATTATACTGTAGTTATCATTACATTTGGATGAAAGGAGGTGAGGAAGGAAAAATAATATAAAATAAAAGAACTCAAAATAAATGACAGTTTGGAAAACCCGTATAAAAATTTAGAAGCCTAATAGGGGTATATCATAAAATATTTTCCTGAGATAAAAGGGGTATATCACCATTATTACATAATACAGATTTTAAGGGGGTATGTAATTACATATGCCAATATAATCCAATTGAAATTAAAAAGAATAACATAAAATAAATTCTTGAAAACGGGAATGGTGGAAGATTCCATTACCTTGTAGAGTAACTCCGAAAAAATGAAAGTTGGGACCTTGTGGGATTGAAGAAACATTTAGAGGACTCCTAGGGAGGAAAAATTCAAGATATTGGATTATTATGAGTTTAGAATGAAAGAAAATGAAATAATGATTGAGTATTTATAGTAAATGAGAGGGAGTTTTTTTATTACATTCAAAGGACAACTTATTTGTGGTTTTCACGAAACCATTGGATCAACCATGGTATTTTCCAATGGTATTATCCAATTTGGACACCTAATATAATATTTTAATTTGAACAATTTTACCAAAATTTTATAATAATTATTTCATTATTATAATGTCATTAAAAATAGTGGAAAGTCAAAACAGTATTTTCTACTATTCACAAAAATTCATGTATTTTAGAAAAAATGGAAATATTAACCACAAAATTTTTTTACCTATTAATTAAATAATTAAATCCCTTTTTTGAATATAATTTTCTTAATATTTTTAATTTATTTTATATAAAATCAAAATTTATTCCAGAAAAAGTACATTAAATCTATAACTCATTTTTTAACACCTTAATAAATTATTCATGGTCTCATAACATTATCTTAGAAACATAAGATAGTAGTTTAACATTTTGTTACTCCATTTTATGAAAATAAATTTCAATTTTAAAATATTAAATTAATCTTAAAACAATATTTAAAATATTAATGACATAAAAAAAATACTTATAATATGATATTTTATTCACATCTAAGATGTCTACATTTTATTTATACACTCATGGGATAATTTGTTATTTTTTTATGATTTAATGTGTATTACTATTCATAAGTGTAACATTACTATTAATAAGGGTATGATACTATTCATAAGGTTATGTTACTATTAATCATAAATTAATTTTTTCTTATCAGTCTCTAAATATCCTACTAAACGCAACTATGTAAGAAACTTTTCGAAATTCAAAACACAGAGGTGGTAAATTTTTTTTAATGGCTTGGTTATAAAAAAGTTTTTATTTGTACAGACTCAGTCTTTAATGAATTCAATATTAAACTTATTTGTAGAATCTTGGGTTGTTACACCAAATAATTCCTTTATTAAATATATTTCGTAGGGATATCAGTTTTTATCCAAGATTCATCATCTATGGTATCATTTTGTATGTACAGATTGGAGATTGTTTGGTTATTTATTATACTAATGTGGGTTTTAAACCACAAAGATGGAATCTCTTGAATTTATCATCATCCAAGAAGACATGTTTTTTTTATTTGGATACAGACAATATGAGGTGATTACATTGTTTCCTTGTGAATGGTTTCAGAATTCACATTGTTTAGTTCCATATAATAGGACACATCATTCCTTTTATTGTCATGTGACAGGGACCAAAATGTGAAGTCGAAAGTAACATGGAAATGATGTCTAGGTGAAAGGTTCATAGTCAAGGATGTTGTGGGACTTATGCCAAATTAGGAAAACTTACATGGAAGGGATATTTCATTCCATGCTGGACGTGACCCTACTGAGAGTGTGGCCTTGATACTATTATAGTTAGATTTTCATGTTTGTATTGGAACATAGAGAGGCTTCTAATATATTAATTTTTTATCTGAATAACATCCCATGATGTTTAGACGACCCGTCCAAAACTTATAAATTACCATTGATGGTATATTTCTTAGTGGATATAGCAGATTGAGAAGGATACAAGCCTATGAGGACATTCAATGGATATATGGCCCCTGGGGAAGGTGAGAGGAAAATCCATAAAGAGATTCTATAATGAGATATGTATTTGATCATGTATATGTCATGATTCTCAATAAACATTATACCCATGTGAGTGATGATAGATGTGATAACAATAGGAAGTGGATGATTTGGATAACCACATGATCACACTCATACAATGATGAATGAGTCTGGGGATATAGTAGAGAGGAATGGATTTGATGTACTAATCTCCCATCTTGTTTTCTATCCCATTGGTTGGAACTTAAACTCCCACATGTATACATCCCACAAGAAAGACTAGGGGTTTCTCTAAGAAGGATTTCATATTCCTGATTTCAATGAAGATGAGTGGAGGATAAGGACCCAAACCAATTTAAATGGAAAATAATGTTGTTCCAATCACTTTATAAAATGAGGAGGTTTCTTTCACTACCACTAAGGTTGAGGTTGATACCACAAGAATTTATAATAAAAATTGAATGAGGATACTCCCTATTAGGTAGGATAATTGTAGGACTTCAATTATAATGAGATTGTATAATCGACAAGACATAATGAGGTTTCTAATTCGTTGATTATACTATCTAGAAGATTTAGAAGAGGAATTGGTTGTGTCCCTCTAAAATGAGGGCTCAAAAGGAAGTGGTTTCAAACCATTGGCGGCATGGAAAAGTGTCCAAAGGTTTATGTATGCAGGTGATTCTTGGGCTAACAAAAGGTAACTCATAGAGGTATGTTCGGGGCGAGTTTATGATGTAACACAGAATTAAGTCCTTGGTGTGTTGAATAGTCCTCATATATGTAAGGATTGGTAGAGTTAATGATGTCTTAAATAGGGTATACATGGGTGAGATGAATAGGTACTTGGGTGATAGAGAACTTGGGAGACAAAAACTGGGTGAGGCCTTTCTCTAGTCTGCACAGGTCACCTTAGATGTCTATGGATGGCTGGTGATTAATTACCAGGCTTGATGAGGGGACATCACCATAGTGATCTTGTTCCAGCGGAGGTGACTCAATTAGGTGTTTTGTATTTAAAATATTATAGAAACTCTAATATCATTATCCTCTTTAATTTTATCCTCTTTCAAGGATTAAGAAACTACCTCGAGGTTTGGATGATTTGGACAATTGTATAGGGAGATCAGTGCTTTAAGGCTTCCTAGAGACTTCTATCCATCTAAATGGGTATCCCAAGCGTCCAATTAATATACATTTCCAATACCAAGGGTGAAGGATTTATCTCATGATGGTGGGTCATGCTTGGTATCTCATAGGTGTCACCCGCGCCAATCCCCTGGGTGTACCATTGTGGGGCCTGAATGATAGCACTAGCGCGTAGGCTGGACCTGCTTGGTGACTCTAAGTGAACAGTATAGACCTCTACATTGATTCTTCTTGGATCTTATGTAATATTACCTAGGTGACCATACATCCCTGACATGCTTTCCTTCTATTTTTCTTTTGATATTTCTCTTTTAAGCTTCTCACACTCAGATGAAAAAAGGAGGGCCAACATTGGTATTACACACTTATTTTTTATATGATATATATAACACCCCATTGATGTATATTACATGAATATACTTTTTTTAATAATGATTACTGTTTCAATTTATGTTTATTCTTTAAATGGGTTATAATTTGAATGTTTCCAAATAAATAAGAATTTATTTTACAATATCCTGTATTAGATTTATAATATTTCCATTGAAATATTCTTATAATATAAATCCCATAAAGTCAATATATATTCTTATCCTATGAATATTTAAGGAGTAAACATGTTTTAATCAAATATTTTATCTCTTTTTCAAAATAATCAATTAATGAAAATTTTAAAATAGAATCCAATATTATTTATATTTTGATCGACTATATTTTTATTCCATGTCTTTATTTTAAAATAGTTTTAGAAAATCATTATTTTATTTAATTAAATTTTATATTAATGAAATTTTATGTTGTACTTGAATTTTTATAAAGTTTTATTGGAATATTAATAATGTATTATATAATGGGATATTTTGAATCTCATTACAGAAATTCAAAATGATTTTTTGTTTTTAAAATATTCAACGTTAATTGAATTTTCTTCCACCATATCCATTTTTTTTATATTTAGATTTTTCTAATGGTTTTCAATTTTTTTAAAAATAATGATCATAAAATGATACTTATTTTGATGTTTATCTACAATTTTCTTTTATTCTCATTAATAAAGGAATTTATTATATGACATATATTTATAATGAATTTATAGTCATCATTAATATATTATTAATTTTTGTGTCATTGTAAATCACTTTAATCATTGATTTTTTATTATATTTCATTAGATATTAAATTTATATTAAATTTATATATTGTATGAATCATGGATATTATTATTTCCTAAACCATATACAATTTATACATTTGGTGTTTTACAATGAATGTTATTTGATTGATTAGGGAAATCATGATATTCTGTATCCTTCCCACTATAAAGATATTTTTTGATAAGACATATTGTTTTTGAATTAAATTATCCATTCAGTATATGAAAAATAGATTTGGAATGTGGTTATGGGAGGTCTCCATAATTATATATCCTCTTGATGAATCAGTAGGTATCATGTGAAAACCTGTTGGATAATCATATTAAATGATTTTTAGTGTCTTCCTACCCCTAGTTTAATCTATCTATTGAATATGGATTTTATGGTAAAAATATCAATATGTATGAAATAATGACATCCAACATTATTTATTTCCTTCAATAATTATTATTTGATTGTTATCTGTGAGATTATTGCATTGATATAGTCGATGGATGCATTTCGAGATCATGTTATTGACTAAATGCAATGTTTTATAAGTTATTTACCATTCTATATTGATTACTCCATATTAAATATTAATATATTTTGTTGTATGTAACCCTTACTCAATATTTGATCTAATGATTTTTTTGTTTCCTTTCCCCATGATATAAAGAAATAATATTTTAATGAGTTCAATGATATGGAATATTTACTTTCTCTAGGATTTCATATTTTACTTCCAATGTAAAAGGTGAAGAATAACCATATCTTGTTCTTTAAGACTTCTAAAATGACCCATCCTTGGTGATTTGATTACTTCTATCTTTTTCTAATGTAATAAAGTATAAACCTACTCTATCTTACCAATGTTATGGTTGTTATAGTTGGTATTAGAACCATGTTTAGTTGAATCCATGGGAACTAGATTTAGGAACACATAGATTAGGGAACATAAATCTATTACAGTCCAGGAGGAAATGTCTAATTATAAGAATGTATCATAAATATTATTGGTAAGGTAGATATTATGTGGTTTTCATAGAAATTAATCCCTATTTGGATACTACATGGGGGTGTCGTTTTGAAAATGATTCATATTGGGGTAATAACCTTAAAAAGAGTTAGTTGAGAATATCTCAGCCATCATTATAATGCATGGTGAATGGGCCATTACGATGCATCTAGTTTGAAACTCTCCAGGAATATGATTGGGTTAATTAAATTTTATTAATAAACCATTATGAATGATTTTATTTCATTATTATTTCAAGATATTCCTAAAGAAACTAAGTGTACAATTATGAGATAAAAAATGAATAAATTTTCCATTAATGTTATTTGTTAGATCATTTTATAATTATATATTATAATTTAAAATTCATAATTTTCTTAGATAATACATTATGTTAAATTTTCTAGAAATAGATCACTGATAAATGAATGGTATTAATACTTATGTCCAATTTATAAATTTATCTACTGAAGAATCCAATACAACTAGTGTTGAAGCTGAGCAGATCCTGGCCATATTAGGGTAGCTGAACCATGGTATGACTAATAAAATTTCATATATAGAACCACATTGTCTTACTATATATGATTATTAGATGATTTTATGTGATCTAAGCCTCCATAATTTAGTGGAAATACTAATCAAATGGTATCTAAGTAGTGTATTATGTCCCTTAAAAGGATATTAATTTATTTGGGATGTAATAAAAGGGTAATTTTTATTATTATAGTGTGTTTTATTAAAGGTGATATTGATAAATAGTTTAATTGATCTTGAATACTAGGCACTGAGATGAAAAATGGAATATGGAATGAAGATATTTTAAAATAAAATTCATTGAAAAATATTTCTCTTTTGAGAAACAAAATAAAATAAAGAAAAAGTTCCTTAGATTAAAGAAAAATAATGAATACTTTTTTAGGGTATGAGGATACCATTATATGACTAATATGGAATGCTATATATTACATATGTAATTCAATAAGAAATTTTGAACATTTCATTAAAGGGAATAAACCAAGCATCCAATGTGAACAAGTTTCTAAATCCACTTAATCATTTGATGAAATTGTATTATGTTCCCTAAAAATAGAGATTTTTTTTTCTAAATCTTATATATTGAAGGTAAATAAATATAAGAATATTTTGGAAGAGAACCAATGAAAAGGTAACGCGTCAATAAAGAATAAAGGAATGAATCAATTTCTATCATATGAAAATTGTGGAATGAAACCTCATGGAAAATTCATGAATGGAATGGGAGTTTTTTACATGTGCGTAGATAAATTTCATCAATATAATGAATGTAAGGGAAAGAATTAAACCACTACAATCTGGTGCTTCAAGTGCAGAGAAATGTTTCATTATTCACACAATTTTCCTAAGAATCATGGGAACCTACAATATAAAAGTAGTAGAGGAGATGTCCATGAATATGTGATTATTATAGTTGAGGATGAAATTCATAATGATTTCATGGAATATAAATTATTCATACCCCGAAATTTAGCTAATACTTAATTTGATGCAATATCTTTTCACTTTTGTATATCTTCAATGTTTCCCATGAACATTATATATTTACCTAAAACCATAAGAAGGGAGTTATGAGTTAAAAATACTATAGTAAATATCATAGTAACAAGGATGTGTCATTAAGTTCCCATTACTACACATAAATTATCCATATTTAAGGACTTTATTATTATACCTATGGTTTAATTTGATAAAATACATGATCTGGACTAGATTTCAAAACATAATGCCAATTTGTATTCTAATGAAATGAAAATTTTTATTTGTAGTGATTATGTAGAATTCTTTATCTTTATAGGGGTGACATTTCAATATTCCTCATGTATAGATCCACCCCTAGTTGTGACATCCCAGACCCAGTTCCGTCAATAGTAATCGAACCCGACTAGCTAGATGGCATCATGTGCGCCTCACTATATGCCAGTGGCTACAGAATAACAATGCGGGTTCATGATGGAATAGTTTGGAGACTATACCATCAGGATCAATATGTATCACAATGTTATAATCATTTCAATCAATATAAGTATCCTATAAATATTTATGTAGAAGAATAATAAACATCCATCATATAAATAACTAAGTATATCATCCTACAGATTCATATACAATGATGATAATCAAATTCTGTACAAAAGATAGGCAACATGGGGAAACAAGAATCCAGTACAATACATGTATAAAAAAACCAAACAAACAAAATAAACTATCCAAAATACCATCCAGGTTCGTATCCCAATCCAGTGCTCCCCTGCTCCTATGATATAAAAACTAAGAATTAGAATGTGGGTGCTATCTTCTATCCCCACCTACATCCATGAATTCAAAACAGGCACCCAATGGTAGCCTGAACAGGGTGTCAGATAACACTATGTAGGCCACCACCAATGGTGTCTCTAATAAGTCCTATCTAGGAATATAATATGAAGCTATGTGAAAATGTAATAGGTGTGCAAGGAAAATAGTATAATTGATTCTATCCATTCGATGTTTTCTCATTGTGATAATGAAAGAAAATATAAATTCTATCTATAAATCATAACATGAACCAGCAATGGACTACACCAAGTAATCATGTATCCTACCGACATGGGCTAGCATCCAAGGAGTAGTAATGCCAAGGAAACCAATAAGCTATTTAAAAAAAGAACATAGGATCCATGGAGTAGAAATTTACAATGCCTCCTAGCATGATACATAAATCATGTAAACATGATCAAAGGATTTAAATTTTCTACATTATCATAATTGGTTGGATCCATAGATTATAAATTTACATGGCATCACAGAATATCATGTAAACAAGTTAAACTAGATCCTTTGAGTAAAATTGTCTAAAGAATCCATATAATTCATATAAATAGGATCTAAGGAGTATAATAACCAAGGTATCCGTAGAAATCATATATCAAAGGGCTATGAATAATTAATGTCCCTGTAATCCTAATAAATCTAATAATCTTGATCAAAGGAGTATAAATTTACAAGGAATCCAATTGGTTTGTCGGATCTAGGGAGTATAAATTTCCATGTCATTATAACATATCATTTAAATAATGTAATAATATCTAAGGAGTTTTAATTTTTGTGGCATCCAATTATAATAATTAAATGGGATCCAAGGCATATAAATATCCATGTAATCCAAACCAATTCATTTTATATTTAATAATAATCTTCATAATCATATAAAATTCAAGGTTTTATACAATTTCTTCCTCTAGAAATGAAAAGGTGCTAAAAGGTGTTCACAACCATAAAAAATTCACTTTAATACCCTATTAATTTTTCAATTGTACATGGTGAGATCATCAAACTTCAAGGGAAGAATAAAAATAATAAAAATGTAAAACCCACCACATTGGGGATTTAAGTTTAGGCCTAAAACCCCCAACCCTGAATAATGGATTCATGGAACATCTCAAATGTGTTTTTATCATTTACTCAAGGTTGAATTTATTTATAAATCATAACCTATAAATTTCATCATGCAACCCAGTAACAGTAAGCTATAAATATTGAGACATTGATTGAAAATCTATCGAAAACCTACCTCATCATGGTATAAGAATACTCATCTAGTCATAGCCTCATATTAAGTACATATTTAAAGATAATTAAAGATCATATGACTTCCCAGCGTGCATCTAATGAGATTGATAGTGAGAGAATCAGAGTTGAGATCAGGTTGTTATGGAAAAGACTATGCTAGGCTTCCAGGGTTGCTTCAATGATAGGATTGGGTGTGGCCACATCACATAGAAAATAAAAGATCTTCCAATCTTCACACCATAAATAAATACATCCCTACATTACCCTTACATGGTTTGTCAAGAATATTATGTGAATAACACTAGCCAATAGGCACATGCGTCAGCCTCCCATTCCACAATCTCATTTTGTACATGACTGTACTACCATGGCACCCATACCAGTGGAATTGAATGACCTTAAAGAAACTTAATGGAATGAAATTCTATATTGATAGGATTCTCCACAATATAAGCATCTACCTCCGAAAAAATATCATTAGTCCCAGGAATATGCGACATATCAGAATGATATCATCAAAGAAGATGTAAGTGGAAGTCTTGGAACATATCCTAATACCAATGAGACACTTGAAACTTATAGTCTACCATACTGACTCTCTCTAGTGTCTCAAAAGGAATAATGTAATGAGCTAAAAGATTCAATTATTTTAGAATCAATATATTCCATATTATAGGTGAAACTCACAAGAAAACCTGAATTCCCACCTCAAACCATAGTAGTCGAGGATTAAGAATGGAGTATGAATTCTATCTTGATTGAGCTATAGGAAATCACTTCCTAATAAGCTTCACATGATTTTATGATTTCAAAATGATATGAAGACCTAGTATAGATACCTATCCTACCTATAAAAATCATTGGGGAGAAATAAACAACCTACTTTATAGGGCCTTATTGGTATAAATTTGTATGATCTCATGAAAGCTATTATTATCAGTGAACTCAAACAGAGGTAACTGTTTCACCCAAGAACCACTATAATCAAGAAAAAATGCGCAAATCATGTCCTCTAAAACATGTATCTTACGCTTAAAATTACCATCATTCTATGTGTGATAGGCTATAATCAGCAGCACCAATTAATCACATTCCCTCTAAAATTCCTTCCACAACCACGATGTGAAATGAGCATCTATATTTGATATGATAGAATGTGGAACCCCATGGATGTGTACGATCTCAAGAATGTAAATCCATCAAATCTCATCCACTGAATGATTATACTAAATAGGAAGAATATGGTAAACATTTCTCAACCTTTCTATGATAACCCATACTATATCACTAACCATTGGTGATCTAGGAATTCTCATCATGAAATGTATAGTATCATTGTCCCTTTTTCACTGATGAATAGGTAAATGTTGTAAAATTCATAAAGGACATTATGGCTCTGCCATCACCAGATGATAGGTGGAACACTGAGTAATGAACCTAGGTATATATCACATCATCCTTAACCATTGGTATCAACAGAATATGACAAAATACATCTTGGTAAGAGAAAAATTCATAGACCATATAGATGCATGTGACTCTCAAATCCACTCCTGCTGTATGAATTATAAACAAAGGCCAATATGTGGATGTTCAAGATCTCATCCACATAAACAATTCAACCATGAGGTAAATCATCACATGCAATGATCTTCCATAGGACCAAGTCCCCATATTATTAAATATGACTTATCCAAAACCTATATAGAAGAGTTAAAGTCATCACCAAATATTAGACATAAGTGTTCATATGATCATCTTAAACCTCCTTTTGCATCTCTGAAAACATGGTCATAAGAATCTACTTACTACTATGCTTCTAGATTTCATGTATCAAAGTCTCCCTATTCAATTTATCAGAAACTGTATTGACCATTCTAGGTATATTTTAAATATTGAAGTATAGCAGACTATAAGTATTCAAACAACCTTCATTGACTAAGATTCAAATAAAACTATTTAAAGATGTAATTGACAAATTTTTGGTTTGTGTACACCACAAAACCCACTCCTAATAAATAATGTATCCATCCGTGTAAGGCATGAACAGCAATGACTAACTAAATATCGTATTTCAGGTAGTTCTACTCATGTCGCCACAACTGATGAGACCCGTATTGTATGACTTGATCCTTTTATATTATAACTAATACCATCCTAATATCTAATACATTATAATACATAATATAAATCCTAATTAGATCTATAGGAATCATTACTAGCACTAAATTTAGCATCCTTTTCAGCTCATGAATAGGTGTCTCAGAGTTATCTGACATCAAAAACTCCACACCTTTCCGAGTCATGCCTATAAGAGGTTATTCTATGCATGATTAGTCCTATATGAAATGCATGTAATAACTAGTTATCCCTACAAAACTTTATATATCAAATATGCTCTAGGGATTCTCCTAGGAATCTATAGCACTCACCATATCTAGGTCAACTGATTCTTCTATCTATGAGATAACATAACACAAGAAGTAAATCTAACTCATCCAGAAGTGGAAATCTATAATCTTATTATATACATGATTCTCTCTGAGTGTATCTAATATGATCTCATGATGTTCAGAATGGTTGTGTCAAGTGTCTCAATAGACCAAGATATCATCCATGAATACTACCAAAAAAATTTAAAGAAGGATGGAAAATCCATTTCGTCAATTCAATGAAAACTATTGTAGAATTTATATGACCTAACAACATAACTATATAGTCATATATACCATACCTATTATAAAAATCTATATGTGGTATTTTTCTAGGCCAAACATACACCTGATGATATCTTGATCATAAAAGAATCTTCATTAATAGTTGTGTTCCTATGAGTTAGATGAAAAGATTATATATCCGAGGAAAGGGATACTAGTTCTTATCCATCAACTAGTTAGACCTCTGGTAATCCACTAAAAAGTTAAGGGTTTCACCCAATTTATAAGAAAAAATGACTAACAATCCCCATGAATACGTACTAGGTTGTATAAACCATGTTTCCTCTATTTATCCAATCATCCTCTTGAGAACATAAATATATAGTATTCATCCTACAATGGAGAAGGGATACAAGTGAATCTAAAGGAACTAGATCAACGAAGTTCTCTTCCTCTCTCTTCGGAGGTAGTCCTAAAAAATGTTGAGAAAACACGCCATAAATGATGAAAAACTAGAGGTAAATCCACCTAAACTAATCCTAGATTATCATGATATAATCTAGTAATCTATGATTTAATCCCATATAGCCTATGATTCTCAGGTCCAACTTGGCTATCATGGCATGGACATGCCATGATCCCATCTGAATAAGAAACAAACCCTCTAATGATGTGAATGCCACCATTTGGTGATAGAAGTCAATGAAATCATGATATGGAACTATCAATTCCATCCCAACAATAACGTTAAACCCTACCATTATGAGGATAAAGAGGTCCCATATGAAGTGACACCCATCTATTTCAAGGAGAACTCCCTTCACTATCATAAACTCTTTGACATAACCCCAATGGATTTTCAAGTGTTATCATACAACTAGAAATTTGAACATCAATCTCGTTTCTCTCCACAATAGGTATATATATGAAATAATGACACCAACCTATATGGAAAAGAGTAGATAATAACAAATAGGATATATGAATAGTACCTCTAATAGTAGAAGGTCTGACATTCTACTCCTCAGTTATCATATTAACTGTATACATATTTCTAAAACCACATACCTGAGATATTTCCTAACTACCCCTATAAAGCTGAATCTTCTATACCAGTGAGTCTGGTGTCATGCTACCTTTTCCATGACCACCACCTCAGACAAATCGAATAATCGCACTCCAACACCTTGCCTGATGAGAAACTGCTGACCCATCTTAGGAAACATGGATTTTGTGTAGACCCTCTCTCACTGGATACAAAAGTAAAGGTCCTTTGAAACAAATTTTTGTGGCCCATCGTACCAAAATATCATCACTTTATGGGGTGTATATCACACTTGCTTCACATATGTCTTATCTCCAAAACTAATGATAGAGACATGAAGAACTGGAACTAATTATAAAGCTAGTATTCCCTTCACAAGATACCTCAATGTGTCTCTTCCTACTGCCTATCATATAACCACTATGGTAAGAAGTTGATCTACCCTGATCTACACCGTCAGCTTCCCTTCGTTTTTTTTCACTAATCAAAAATTGATTTACTATTTATGATACGAGAATAATGTCGATGTTTTTTTCCTACAATCTGATGTCATACCTAATACCATCAATGAATCACTAAAATTTCAATGCATCATCACCTAATTTAATTGTTTCAAAACATTATATATATATAATGAATAGTAAATAACTGACAATGCACCCCACTCCAAATGCATAAACTCTCTGGATCTATCAATCCTCAACATCATTGGATGAAAATAATCATAAAATACATTTTGTAAATCCTCCCAAACCATATGCCAATGATGATATATCTATGTAATCATGTCCCACTATCTATTGGTGGAATCCCATATCATATATGTAGCGAGATTCACACTCCTCTTTATAGGTTTTGTGAGATTATCAAAAATAAATAACATGGACTCTAGACATGACTCTATATCATGTGTCCCACCATCCCCAAGAAATGTGGGTGCATTCTCTAGTTGGAACACATGCAACATATTTGAAATTTTTGGGTCAGGTTGTGGTGATCCGTAAAATATATGCATAAAATACATGAAGTACCCTTGGAAGTGGGATTCATTAATAATATCTAGTAAAATTGGAATAAAAAAAAGAGGCACTATTAGAGGTTCTAATGGTATCCCATGGCCCAATATATCTACTGTATGGTCATCACCACCCTCTTGGTGCACAAATGGAGGCCTTTCCATGGAATACCCCTACAAATGCTAAGAACATGCATCAGTAATGATTTTATTACAACATGATAAAAAATACATAAGAAATAAAGGTATAATCCTTCCTAATCCTAATTCACACACCATTTCCTACTTCTAAATATAGGAATGGGCGACATAAAAATCATAATGAAAATCTAGAGACAATGTCTACATCACACTACTAAGATCAACTAAAGGGCATGTTCACTACTACAAGTTAGGGTTTCCTCTATACAGAGATTCAACCTAAATTTATAGACGAAGTAACCCTTTAACTTGTAATTGTAATCTCAATTTAATGGATACCATTTATTTTAGAATTTGTTTTCATTAAAATTAATTCTTACTTATTAGAAATTATCTGAAAAGGTTGTACTGTAAGGATAAAAAAATTCGTGTTGATAAGGTCCCAAACACCTTAAAATTTGAATTGAGGAATAAATTTAAATTCAACTAGTCATTTATCAAGTACCTATGTGAAATTTTATCATAATTAAATGGATATATCAATAAGTCACCAAAAAAAGCCCCATGAAATGCATTTTGGATATAAATTTAGCATTGATTAATGCATGACATATAAATCATGAAGTGCCTTGGATTATACATGGTGGAATACTTCCTTTCCATTTCAATTCAAGTTAAAATCAATAATCAGAAGGAACAATAAAGAAAATTACATTACCTAATGGTGAAGTCAAATCAACTGTAATAGGAACACACAATAATATGAAATCCAATCCCATAAAATTTTTATTTTCCCTATTCATGGGTTAGCTACTACCATAAAAAACTCATTACCAAATTCCAACACATTCTTAATCACCTGTCTAATATTCCCAATCAATAAGAAAAAATAATAGAAATTCTCGAATACAATTTTTTGACATCCCAGACCCATTTCACTCAATATAAATTGAACTTAGTTGGCCACATGACCTCATTTGTGCCTCCCCATATGATAGAGGCTAGTAAATATGAGCAAGGTTCCCTATTGGAATACTGGGGAGACTACACCTTCATGATCAATGTGTATCATAATAGTATAATCATATCAATAAATAGAGGAAGAATATAAATAATTGATTAGTGGAGGAATAAACATCCATCATATAAATAATGATGTATATTATCCAAAAGTTTCATATATAAGGAAGATTATGATATTTTATAAAAAAATAAAATTATTACATGGAAGTACGTACCCTCTTCAATACATGTATCAATTGTACAAAAAGAACCAAATAATCAATCCCAGATAGAATCACAAGATATCGTCAGGTCTTGTTCTCTATTGCAAATATGAAACAATTATTCAAGGATCAGAAAGTGGGTGCTTTACCCTATCCACAAATATATCCAATAATTATTTCTAGGAACCCAATGATGGCTTGAGCAGGGTTTAAGATTGCACTCAATTGGACACCACTAACAGTGTCTATAACAAATCTTTTATATAAATATAAGTTGAAGTTGTGTGTATATATAATAGGTGTACAAGTAAAATAGTATATGTAATTCTATCTAGTTTATCAGGTATCATTATGATCAAGAAACTATATAAAAAACTCTATCTATATATCATATCATGCATCATCAATGGCCCACACAATGTCATCATATATCAGGACTACATGGGCCAGAGTCTAATGAGTATTAATGTCAAGGAATCAAATAAGCTATGGAAAACATGTACAAAAGAGCCAAGTAGTATAAATTCTGTTGTAATCCAAACATGCTATGTAAATCAAGTAAACATGTTTCAAGAAGCATACATGTCCATGGAATCATAATTGGTCAAATAAATGGAGTAGAAATGCACAAGGAATCCTATCATATAATGTAACTAGTTAAACTTGATCCTTTGAGTATTAAGTTCCAATGATTCCATGTATGTCCTATGACTACGATCCATGGAGTAGAAATGTCCAAGTCATCCTAAGGAGTTGTGTATCAAATATACAAGGATTATTAATATCCAAGTATTTATATTGAATATAATAATTACGATCGATGGATTTTAAGTCATCATATTGGTTCTTCAGATCTAAGAAATAGAAATGTCTATAAAATCCTATCATATCATGTAAATAGAGTAATTAGATCCAAGGAGTTGTAATTTATATGGAATCCATGTATTCTAATTAAATGGGGTTCAACATGTAAAAACATCCAAGGCATCATAACTAATTCATTCATTCATAATTCCATTTGTAATAATATATAGGCTATATGATTGAATAATTTATGTATTTAATATACAAATGACAATGTTCTACAAGGTGTTCACATCCTTAAAAACTCAGTTTAATACCCCATTCGATTCTCAATTATACAAGGAGAGATCACTACACTCCAAGGGTGGAATAATCATGATAAAAATGTTTAATCCACCAGATGGGATGTTTATGTTGAGGTCGAATATATCCATCCTTAAGGAAATGTGTCACGGTATGGCTCCAATATGTTTTTATCATTTTAGTCATGGTTAAATTAAATTTTAAATCATAACCCTGAATAATGGAATGTGGAACAATATAAAAAGTCTATAAACAACAAGACATTAAGGGATAATGTATATAATTCTTAGCAAATATTGGTATAAGGAACCTCTACTAGTTTTATCCTCTTATTTGGTCTAGACCATATGAAAATTGAAGAATGAGTGAACTCCACACACACATCCAATGATACCAACGATGAGGGAAACATAAAGTGAATTAAAATGTTTTGGAAAATACAATGCTATAATTCCTTGGGTGCTTTTATAAAAGGGATGTTTTGTGGGTAAAACTCATATAATATATGGGATCTCTCACAAGTATCTATTTGGGATGAGATTATTGCGGAAGAAGAGAATAAAAAAATCTATGGATGCAAAAATTAATCTTCAAATTGACCATATAACTATTTTACAAAAATACATTAATGTATTTTTAAAGGAATTATCTAGACATCCACCAGAACATGAATTTGAGTTTTACATTGATTTAATCCCTGATGCAAGACCTTTACAAATGAATCCCTATAGAATGGACACTATATAATTTGAGGAGTTAAATAAATAACTACATGAATTTTTTGTGAAATTTAAGTTCAATAATTTATTAAATTGCGGGGCCCTTATTAAATTAATAATGACGAAAAATGGATCTAGGAGGAAGTAAATTAGTTTTAGGGAAATCAATTCAAGTATGATAAATCTAAAGTATCATATTCCTCACATTGATTACATATTTGATCAACTTCATGGGGCAAAATATTTTTCAAAGATTGACCTTCAGTATGGGAATCATCAATTTTGTGTAAAGAAGGATGATATTATGAATAATACATTTCATAAGAGGTATACATATTAGGTTTCACATTAATTCCTTTTGGATTGACTATTTGACTAATTTATTTTAATATATAATGAATAGGGTATTCGAGGAATATCATGATAATTTTGTTGTAGTATTTATTTATGATATATTGGTTTTTTCTAAAAGCTATGAGAACCTTGAGAATCACTTATGGAATATTATTGAGACTCTTATTGGGAAAGTGTTATATGTGAAATGTAGTAATTGTGTATTCTGTCTTTAGAATGTGTCTTTTCAGGGTGATATAGTCTCCATGTATGGAATCATATTTGATCCTATGAAGATAATCATATTCAAAGAATAAAATACACTAACAGACATAACCAAGGTACATTTTTTCATTAGTTTGGCAGGTTATTATTGGTGATTTGTAAAAACAAATTCCCAACTGGCTAACCTGTTATGAAATCTTACATATAAATGGGGTAATTTAACATGGATAAAGGATTGTGAAGATTGTTTTTAAGAATTAATGGGGATGTTGGTCAATACAGAAATTTTGACTCTGCTATCAGTTAATGATGGATTTGTGATATATATATTGGGGAATAGAATAAGGTACTTGGTTGTGTCCTTGAGTAAAATGATAAAATTATTTCCTACACATCATTTCATTTATAAAATCATGAATAAAACCATATAACTAATGACGTTGAGTTGGAAATTGTAATAATTTTTATAATGATATAGAAAAAATATCTCTTCAGTTAATTATGTGAGATATAAATATATCATAAGAGTTTGAAATACATTTATTCACAAAAGGTGATCAATATTAGGAAAATATGTTGTCTTGGACAACTCATGGATTATGATATCTCAATACAATACCACAAGGGGAAGGAAAATAAAGTAGTTGATACATTGAACATGGATGAACCTTATGTTATCCAAAAAATAATGATGGAAATAGATAATATGATCATGGATTTGGTAAAGATATAAATAGGAAATATAATTTAAGGGAAACAATTACTCCATTTTAAAATTATTTCTAAAAAATGTTTACCGGAAGATATAAAAATTTGTAAGCATAATGATGATAATTTTAAAAATAAAATTAAATCCTTGAATGACAGAAAATTTAAATACTTCTTAAATAATGATGACATTCTTAAATTTTAATATAGGCTATGTGTTCTATCTATAACTGAGCTAAAAAGGGATATATTAGATGATACTCATAGCTCGAATTAATATATGAAACCTGGAAGAACCATGATTTGTAGGAATTTTAGGGAACACTTTTTGTGGGATAATATGATGTGAGAAATTGCTGATTATGTATCAAGATGATAAGTTTTTCAGTAGGTGAATGTTATAAGATAGTATCATAGAGGAGACTTGAAACATATACCTACCCCTATGTGGAAATTGGGTGAAATTACTTTGTTATTTCTCATTTTATAAGAAAATAATCCTATAAATAATAACTCAATATGGGTTATTATTTATTTCCTTACAAAATCTACATATTTACTTGCTATAGGGGTAGATTTAACTCTTCAGAACCATTCTCATATCTGTTTTAATAAAGTAATCACCCATCATGGCACAACACATTCAATTTTTTCAGATCATTACGTAATGAAACTAAATTATATCACTGAAATTTCTATCCTTATAAATATGTAATATAGTATAAATCACATAAATTCATAGAGAGAACACAATAAAAACTTTATAAATGAATAATGAATGAAATAATAAGTATTTTTTGAAAGTTTGGATCCAAAATTAATGGAATAACAAAATGTCCATTGGAATAGTGATTTGACCATTAGATCATGTAATCTGGTTGATAGAATAGTAAACTCACCTATGAAATTGTAAATAAAATTAATCATCATATAATGGAAAATAATATTTAATTATATCATTATGTAATTAAATAAATTTCCGAATGATAAATTAAGTGTTGGTTTTTTTGTAAGTTATAAATATATAAATATAATTTTATAATTAATATATTGATTTAAAAGAAAATTTATTTTCATAAATTGTATTCATAAATTAATATTTTATTTTCCTATGATAATAATATAATTTTATGAGACCTTAATTATTTTTTCAATGTGTCATTAAATTTGTTATAATATTAAAATAAATTTTTTTAAAATAAGTAATAATTTTAAGTAAAAATTAGATTTCTCATATTTATAAAATTATTTTCATAAAATGAAGTTAATGGTTTCATTCAACACATTTAAAAATTATTAGGGTTAATTTTATGGGTTTTTCTAAAATAGTTGAATTATGAGTGAATAATGAAATATGATAATCTACGATATATGCAAAAGACATGAATTATTGAGTCATATATGATTTATGGATGATATAATTCCATAATCTAAAAACCACTTTAATTATTTTAATATAATTTATATTACGTAGAAAAATATTGGATCTCTTGAGAAAAAATAATTAAATAATGTGTAAAATGAAGAAAAAACAACCCTCTCCCCCAATATAAATACTACCCCTCACCACCTCTTCTTATCAGACCTTCTAAGAATTGATGCTTGAAAAATTTTTACCCAATAATCATCCAAATATGCTTACCCACATACATTATTATTTTTACTCAACAAAATAATTTCCCTAAATAGTTTCTCAAGGAGAAGAATTAAATAGCTAAAATCCTTTTTTACTTTCCCTTTAATTTATTTTCCAATTCTTTTATTTTTGTATTAAATTATTAACTCCCATAATCCATGTTTCATAATAAATCATGTATCGTATATATAATATATTTTTATTTTTTTAATTTAATAATAAATCATTAAACATCTTTCCCTCTCCCTTTTATTCTAAAAGAGAAAACGTCATCTGTGAGGTTTTCATTTATCGTCTTGAAGGATAAAATGTTTTAATTTTCCTCAACTACCTCCAAGGCAGGTCATTAAACCATTATAATGGCTAAAATATATTGTAAATATTTTTATAACCCTTTTTCTGTTTTTGAACTAAAGTTTATAGATAATATTAAATAATAAAATAAAATGAGGTCACTATGTTCAGAAGTCATCAAAATTAATCTAAACGATTAACAATAACATGTAATCTAATGAATAATACTCATATTTAAAAAATAATATATAAAACAAATTAATATTTTGGAATTTCATTAATAACATATATTTTCAATTCTGGATAATTATTCTCATTTTACAAGATCCTCCACAAATGTATACAAATGAACCTTTCATGAAAACCAAGAAAACATACACTTCCAAATGATAATATTAAACTCTATTACTAATCATAATGACCATTAATAAATTTAATACTGTTATAATTAATAAAATAAATGTAAAATATGTATTTATTTATTAATTAATGAATTTAATTTTATTATATGGGATATTAATGTGACGAAAAAATTCAAACATACGGTAATGGGATTCTTAAACTCTATTTCATATCATTGGGTTATTCTAATTTATTGAAAAAATTTAGTTTGGATGATGCTTTAATACTCCTAAAATATAATTTCATAATTCGTACCATTTAGTTATTAGTATATACATGATTCAAATCTAGTTTTATGAAAAATTAAAATATTTTACAAAAGAAATCTTCTTTTTAAATACACAACGTTTACTTCTATTGAGATTATATCTTTTTCACTTCTGCTTGTCGATTTCAATAATAGTATGTTATTCTATTTTTGAAACCAAAATGTTTTTTCATAAATGTATTATTTATGAAATGAACCCCATTCCTTCCCATGGGTAATTTTATATATATGATTTATATACATTTTGTGCGGAAATGCATTATTATGTAAATGATATAATGTGATGGGTGAACCCATAATTATATATAACTCTAATGCATTGGGTAAAGTGATGTATCTCATGAGATAATTTGTAATATGTGTGAAAAAAATTCCACATTTGTTCAAAATAATGATTTTAGGATTATGAACATATTTTATTCATGAAAATGATACTAGCTTTGTTCACATCTGTGTGTGGTATTTTTCCACTAAGACACGATGGTTAATTTTTATGCATTGCTAGATTACATGAATTTATCTAATTATTATTCTCATGATGATGATGATGATACCATGATTATGTTATGATGATATTGATTATGTTCACTCATATTGTATTGATTCATATCCTTATTTATCCTTTTGTGGGATTTTATATCACTTTTTTCTTGGATGTATATACATAGTTGATTACTTGTACTAAGGAGAATATTAAGGCCACATTGAAGCTAGATAATAAGGAATTAAATAAATTTTATGTTTATCCTAATTTTTACAAGGCACTAATCATTTGGAACCTAAATTTTAACAATGTTATACTTTTTATCTTCTAAATGATGCAATAGTAATGTAAGAAAAAACATGGTCTCTATTGATTGTATCATAGCATAGAGTAGTTAATTTGTAAATTAGGATTAGATAACATTATTTAAAACCCTTAGTATGATACTATGTATATTAAATCACCCAAGAATCTCAATATTTGAAAAATTATAAACATATGGATCTCACAAGATATGAGTTTTGAGTTAATTTCCCAATGGAATAAATTATTTATTCATGACTTGTTGACCAATGTTTTGTTTGAAACTTTTTTATTATAGAAAATAGTGGGAACATGGAGAATACATGTTAACAGCCCATGTGAGGAACAATCCAGTGATTTCCCGAACAACACCCTCAATGCCGTGGGAGGGGGAGTTCAAAATTTCAGGGAGATTCTTACCCAACTATCTTAGTCTATGAGTAATAACTTTAATAATTTTTAATGTTCTCCTTCATATAAGGGAGAGAAACCGGATATCAAGACAAATATACAACAATGACCATCGACATTAAATGGATATTTTTATCTACAAGTCACAAAAAAGTGTCTCAGCATAGTGGAGGAGATATTTTCTGTGATTCCCAATTCTGAGAAAAAGAACGTGACTCTGGTCGTTTATCATTTAGAATAATAGGCTGAGAAATGCTGGGTTGTGATTAAGAAAACCAAGAAAAAGGATGAAATTCTAGATATAGAGTATTGAGGATTTTAAAAAACATTTCTTAACAAGTGTTTCCATAAAACCCTTCATAAAAACAATGATAGATAATTATTATAGACAAAGATAATGGAAGGGTAATCTATCACGATTTATGGAAAAAACTCACAAGGATTTCAAGGTACACCATAGGGTTTGTAATCAACAAATATAATAAAATAGCTAGAATCATTAGTGGTATAAAACCACACCTTTTAAAGGATTCAGAAATTTTTGACATTGGGAGTTATGAAGAATATGTTCTATGTGATCTCAAAGTGGGGATGGTGTTTAAAGTGCAGGCCCAAGGTTATGGTGACGAGAAACGAATGATGGAATTTTAAGCTTGTGGATCTTATAAAAAATGTTGATGGAAAATTCAACCACCCACATGTAAAAAATACGAGACAATTAATGATTATAATTTCCTCAAAGGGAAGGGTAAATTCATTAAATGTGGGAGATAAGGCCACTGAGCTCATGAATATCAAAGAGACAAGTTTAAGCAGGACAATGTGGCAGAGGAAAGTTGATCACCACCAGTGGTTTAATGTTTCAACTATGGGGAGTAAGGGAATTATGGAAACTAGTACACTAAAGCCTGAGTCCTCAATGGTAATTAAATTCAATGGCCGCTAAATCAAAAGGAGAGAGAGAATGATTATGCCGTCAGTATTGCTGCTTTATGTCCAAAAAATGATGTGGTGATAGGTACTCTAGTTATTTATTAAAGAATAGAAAATATACTATTTGATTATGTTTCTACGCATTATTTCATATCATTCATGTTTTTTATAAATTTTCAAGAAAAAACTCAAAATATTGAGGCTTTTTAATCCATGAAAACAAAAAATGGGGTAATTATTTCATCAAAAGTATATAACTCTTCCCCAAATAATGTTTGTGGATTTAACCATCCATCAAATCAGGTATTACATCCTTTGATTATGTTTGATTCTATATAGGTCATGGATTGTCTACCTTTATACAAATCCAATATCGAAGGTCAGGAAAGGGATATCACTCTTAAAATCCTAAGGTACCCTAAATTAGGATGAATCTCCATAAAAATAAGTTTATCAATTGTGGATATTATTTCCATATGAGAAATCATATCTAGATCAAATGATTTAGACAAAGGATATGATCTCTCTCCAAGACATTACGATTTTGAGAGACAATGTTGAGGTGTTCCCAGATGATTTTTCTAGACGTAATCCCGAATAAGAAGTATAGTTCTCAATTGAACTTATTCTTGTACCTCTATAAATATCAAATACACCTTATAAAATGACAACTGTTGAGTTCTACAAACTAAAGAAGTAGTTATAAGAGAATCTTGACAAGGGTTTTATATTCCCGAGTGCCTCTCCATTGGGTATGCTAGACCTCTTAATCCATAATAACTATGGATCAATGAGCATATCCATTTATTATCATGAGATAAAAAAACACGATAAAGAACAATTATTCGTAGCCAAATATAAATGAATTGTTCGATGAACTGGATGGGGGCTATGTATTTCTCAAAGGTGGACCTTCTGTTAGAATGTCAACAATTAAATTTGATGGTGGAAGATACTCCTAAGATAGAATTTGAAAATATGTATGAACACTATAAGTTCAAAGTGATTCATTTTAGACTCGCTAATAATCTAGAAATATTCAACGACTTAATGGATAGTGTTTTTAGAGATCAACTTGAAAAATTTGAGGTAGTATTTATTAATGATATTCAGATATTAACTAACATCAAGGAGGAATATGATGATAATTTGAATACTTTTCAGATGGAATTTCAAAGGGATAATATTTATGCAATTTACATTAAATGTGAGTTCTTTATGGAAGAAATATCATTCAGGGTAAATGTTATCTCTAGAAGAAAATATTTGTGGACCCTTCCAAGACAAATGAAATCAAGTAGTGGCCCATGAAAATATCTTTAATAGAGATCCTTAGTTTCCTTGGTCATGTTGGGTATTACTGGAGAATTTTGATGATCTTCTCATGATTGTAAAACCAACTAACAAATATTACTCAGAAGGGGTTAAAGTTATTTGGGACTGGTGAATGTGAATACTTCTTCAAAGATTTGAAAATGATTCTTATCACTGCACCAGTACTCACACTACCGATTAGTGGGAAACTCATTGTGGTATATAGTGATTCTTTAATGAAGGGCCTAGGTTTTTTAATGATGAAAAATGAAAATGTGATAGCATATGCCTAAAGGTAGTTGAAAATTTAGGATCAAAACTATCCCACCCATGATATAGAGTTTGAAATTGTGATATTTACATTAAAAATATTGTGGCATTATCTCTATATGGAGAGTGTGAAATATATACTAATCATAAGATATTCAAATATATATTCACATATAATGAGCATAATATGTTCCATTGAAGATGTTTATAGGTGATAACATATTATGACTGCTCAATCCCCTTCCGTATTGGAAAAGTGAATACAATAAACGACACTCTAAGTAGAAAGGATCCTATAAAATTATCAATGATTGGAATTGATAAGGATCACAACTTCATAAATTTTAAAAGGATTTACATGGGAATCATTAACAAAGGAACATCACAAATACATCATCAAATGATTTCTTAACCAGCCCTCATCAAAAAAATGAAGGATACTCCAATAAATGATGTGGAAATTTAAAAAAATGTGGAATGTATGAGAAAGGTGAAATCCTCATAGATTAATATTTCTGAGGAATAAGTTATAATATTTATGTCAAAAATATGTGTACCCAAAAATAAAGAGATTAGGAACGATATTTTGAGTGATGCACACATCTCAAACTTCTCTATTCACATAAGGATCACAAATATCTATCGAGATATCCATGAGAAATATTGGTGGGACAACAAGAAGAATGTGATCAATAAAAATATACATCACTATTCTTGGTATGTAAAAAAGGGATGGGTGAGGGAAATAGTCTATGAGAATGATGTAATCATTACCCAAACCAATATGGAAATGGGAAAACATCACCATGGACTTTTTCAGAAGACTTTCAAATACATAATAATGAAATAATGTTATATGGGGTATTATAAATAATCTTACAAAGACATCTCACTTCATTACAATATGAGATGACTTATCACTAGATCAACTTGCACAGATGTACATCAGAGAAGTGGTAAGGCTACATGGATTACCTCTATCAATTATATTCTATAAATATATGATATTCACCTTCATGTTCTGGAAAAGTATCAAACAAGATAAAAACAGTACGATGAACTTTAGTATGGCTTATCATCCTCATACTAATAGCCAATCTGATTGGACTATTCATTCACTGGATGCCATGTTGAGATATTATTCTATGAACATCAACAGATGATGGGACCAAAATCTTCCTTTGTTTGAGTTCTCTTACAAAAATAGTTTCCACTTGATCATTAAAATGTTTCTATATGAATCTCTTTATGGGAAAATATGCAGAACACCGACACGCTGGGATGAAGTCATTGAATGTAAGCTATTAGGTCCAGTAATAGTCAAATAAATGGTGGAGAAGGTGAAAACCATTGAGAAACACATCATTGCATCCCAATGTCGACAGAGTAGTTAAGATGAATATATTCATCATGATCTAGAGTTTGATATTTGAGACATGTTATTCCTCTAAAAATAACTATGGAATTGGATCAGGAGATTTGGGGAGAAAGGAATGATAATTCAATGGTACATCAGTCCCTTCAAGATTCTTCATTGTTTTAGATATCACACATGCCTACATGAACTTCCACCATCCATGTATCAAGTATATGATTCATTCCATGTATCCCACTTGTGTGCGTACATAAATAATTTCTCACATGTACTGATCCATTGGTGGTACATTTGGGAAATGATCACTCTTATGAGGAGGAGCTGGTGAAGACCTTGGACCTTAGAAATAATGTTTTATGAAAAAATACTACTCACCTAGTCAATTTAATAAGGTAGAACCATTTGTATAAAGAGGAAATGTTGGAATGAGAGTAAGTGATGAAGGAGAACAACCCTCTCCTATTTTCCACAAAGTTTGTAAAATACATTTTTATGGGAAACATTTTATAAGGGAGGAAGAATGTAACGACCTTGAATTCTATCAATGAAATATATATTCTTATAATTATGTCATATAGGATAAATTACATAAATAACACATAAAATAAAATTAAAACCATCATAAACCAAGAATGAATGCAATAAGAAGTCGTTATATAAATTAGGTAACCTAAATCAATAGAATAATAACATGACCATTTGAATAGTAATGTCACTATAAGGAATAATAATCCAGCCAATAAAATAGTAACCTCACCAACTAAAGAATAAATAATATTTATTTATCTTATAAATGAAAATATGTTATATTTATATCACATTATAAGTAAAAATAATTAGCGGTGGCAAATTATGCGTTCATATTTTAATAAGTCATAAATATGTAATTAATGTTCTATAGTTAATATTATAATTTAAAATAAAAAATATTTTCATAAAATGTATTCATAAATTAATATTTTGTTTTCCAATGATTATGATATAATTTTATGCGACTTTAATTAAATTTTCAAGGTGTTATAAAATAAATTATAATTTTAAAATCAGTATTTTTCAAATAAATAATGATTTTAATTAAAAATTATATTTCACAGATATTTTAAATTATTTTTATAAAATAGTTTTTATTTTTGAATTTTAATTGTCAATAAATGATTAGGGAAAATATTTGGGGTTTTTCTAAACTTGTTGAATTTTTAGTGAAATGTGGAATATGAAAATTTATGATATAAGAAAAATACATTAATTATTGAGTCATATATGATGTATACAAGATTTAATCCCATAATCTATAACTCTACTTAATTAAATTAATATATTTAGTGATATGTTAAAAAATATTTATAGAATTTATAAAAAATAATAAAACAATGAATAAGATAATGGGAAAATCCCTCTCATCCCCTATAAATACTACCCCTCTCTAGCTCTTCACCTCACACCTTACAAACCATTAAGGTTGTACAAGTTCTAGAAGATAATCTTCCAAATACCTTCTACCATGTCCATGACCATTTGGTCTGAATAAAATACCAAAACCAATTTCATTAAGGAGGTTATTAAGGAAAAGAATTCAGGGGGAATAATCCACTTTCCTTTTCATTTAATTCCATTTCAAGTTCGTTTAATTATTTTATTATATCCACACCTCCTCTCATAAAGGCTACATGATAAATACAATATCTTATAAATGTTGGAATTGTTTAATGTAATAATTCTTCATTAAACCTATTCTCTTCTCACTTTTATTCTAAAAATGAAAACATTGTCCTTGAGGTGTGGATTTATCACATTGAACAACGGCATGTTTTCTTTTCCTATACAGCCTTGATGGATGGTCATAAAACTATTATAATTGATGAACCAAATTAAACAAGATATATTATAACCCTTTTTATGCTCTATGAATAATATATATATATTATTAAACAATAAAACAAAACAAGTTCATTGTGAATGAAAACTGCCAAAATTAATCGAAATGATTATCATTAACATGTTAACAAATGAATAATATTTATATATGAAAAAATAACAATACATAAGTCTAATTAAAATTATGTAACAACATTAATAACATATTATATCAATTCTTTAAAATTATTCTAATTTTATATTATCCTCCATACATGTATATAGGGGAATATATCATGAAAACCTAGAAAAGTAACACCCCTTAATGATGATATTAAATTCTATAACTCATAATAATGGCCATAAACATACATAATAAATTTATAATAAATAAAATGATTGTGTAAGAGGTTCTGGATTTATGAATTAATTTATCTAATATGATTATCTAGAATATTAATGTGATGAAAGCATTTAAGCATAATGTATGGATATTACCGAACCGAATTTTCATTCATTATGGTATTCCCCTTTCATGAAAAATATTAGTGTGTATGTTCATTTAATACTCTTCAAATATAATTTCTTTATTATTAACATTTATTTTCTAGGATATACATTTTTATAATATAGTTTTATGAAAAAAAAAATTATTTTCCAAAAGATATTTTTTTTCTAAAAACTCATCTTTTACTTGCCTTGAAATTATTTCTTTTTCAATCATGATTTTTGATTCCTATACCAATATGTTATTATTTTTTGGAAGAAAAAGTATTTTTCGTAATTTTATTCTTTCTTAAATGAAACTGATTCCTTTCCATGGGTTATTTTATGTCTAATATTGATATAATTTCAATGTGTCCTGCATGATTATGTAAATGTTATATTCTGATGGGTGCACGCAGAATTATATATGTCATGACCCGTCCTCGGGGCCCGTGCCGTGACTACCCCAAGCCCGCCTTCCATAGGCCAGGGGATGGCGACTAGCACCAAGGCGTAAATCCCGGAAAAAGGGAAGGCATTGCCTTTGAAAAGTAAACAAGTACCACAGAGTAAGCAAGCGGAAAAGTAATCACTAAGTAAAATGTGTAACAAGTTATGCTGAAAGTAAAAGGGGTCGAAAATACAATCCCAACTATAAAGTACAACTGAAAGGAAAAACAGCAACTGAAAAGAAAAGTCACAGTGTCGAGCTGTCGTCTGGAAGTCCCACCTAAAGGGGGGGTACAGATAGCCTCCACTACTCCTCGGGTCCACCTGACCGCTTCAAGTACGTCTCGCCCAGTAGTCCACCTCCAGGTACCGTCCTGCTCCGCGAGCCTCCACTACGATCAGCGCTGTCCGTCATCTGCAACCAACACAACGAAGTGCGGGCATAGCCCATGCAGGTGTGAGTATAAGCTACTCAGTAGGGACCCCGAGACCCCTAAGGTCTCCCAGAATCCACAAAGGATAACCGCAAAGGAAAGATACAATCATGAAGTAACAACCGACACTACTTAGGTATATGCCCATACATATACCTAAGTCATCAATTCCTGTTCGGCTCCATCATCTGAGCCCAAGAAAAACCCATTCCACACAAGAAAGAAAAACGTATACCCACACAGGATAGGACAACACAATCCACGAAGGAGAGTAAATAGTAAATCCACACAGGATATCTCAACACAATCCACAAAGGAGAGAACACAATATTCTGCTCACACAGGTATACTTCTTCAAATGATGATAGAGATGATCACTGACCCATCTAAGTCGTCGGACCCACAAAAGATCGATAGGTACTAACCCCTGCAAATACCCACACAAGATCGGGCCCACACCGGACCTGTAGGCGCTGGCTCACATAGAACCGCTGAGCGCTGACCCAGACAGGATCGAACCCACACAGGATCGTGCCCACACATGACCTATAGCACTGACACGCAAGGGATCGCTGAGTGTTGTAGTCATCGTAGTCTACTGAGGATCTCTGTACAGTCGTCGGCATAGCCCACTGAGGATCTTTGCACAGTCGTCACTACAGTCCACTGAGGATCTCTGCACAGTCGTCGCTGCAGTCCACTGAGGATCTCTGCACAGTCGTCACTGTTGAAGTAGCAGTCGCAGCCAGCTCTAGGGTTCCCGCACACAGCAAGCTCATTCGGTAGGGTCCGCTCCACGAGCCGAGAGGCTGATACGTCAACTGATACAAAGTCTGAAGTTGATGTATCCAAAAGTTCTGTATTGTCAACAGGAACTCAACGTCGTAGACGGCGCGTCAATCGGACGCCCGGTCTGAGAGTTATTGTCTTTTTCGTCCAAGGGGTCCGGTTGGTTTTTAAGTCAAAACCAACTGGACTGTACTCCACCTACATCCAAACCTCGGGCGGAGTGAGCCAAAAGATCCGTCTCACTTAGAGTAATCCACCAAAGTCGACGGCACGTCAATCAGACGTCCAAAGATCAAGATATCAGCGTTTCCGCTCCGAGGGCCCGGTTGGTTTCGTGTTCGATCCAACCCATCTGAACCCAAAGTATTCCAAAACCTTGACTGCGATATTCCAAAACGATCGTCTCGATCCAAGTATCGCATTTCCGCTGACGGCGCGCCGTTTGGAGGCCCGTAGCACATGTTACAGGAAAAAGATCGAAAATTGTCTGAAGACGGGGGGTCTAGGCCCAGGCCGACCCGCCCGACCCCCCCCCCCCCCCCCGGGGTCGGTTGAACCGGGTTGACCCGACCCGGACCGACCCGGCTGGACCCTGTCTGGTCCGGCTAGGGTGCGGCCCAGCCGGTCGGACCGGCTTGGCTCTGCTCGGCTGAGCGGCCGAGCAGCTGGACGCCGTGGGGCGCTGCCCCCGCGGATTGGAGGTGTCGTGGCCCTGCGTGGGGCCGCGCTGGATCGATCGGATGTGGCATGTCGCCGCGTCCCGTGCGGGCGAGCCGGACCTGCGCGGTCACGGGTCCGCTGGCCACCGCCGCCGTGGCTGAAGCCGCGACGGCTCTGTCCGGCGGCGCGCCAGGGCGCCGCCAGCTGCTTCCCCGGGCCACCGGAGTTGCTCCGGTGCTCCGTTTTCCTTCCCGTCTATGCTTTTACCCCTCCCGGGTTCCGTTATTTACTACGGGATCGTCAAAACGCCATTGCATCACGATTTTCCATCGCCCGCCAAATTCGCACAACAATGAAGAATGACGGAGGGTTGTCGGGTCGTGGACGTTTGGCCCGCACCCTCCACGTTAGATAAAAACAACGAGTGAATTAAACAACAATTCCAAAAACAATTTTAATGAAATGAATTTTTTCATAAGAATCCGGGTTCTTTATTTTAAAATAAATGATCACGGGAAGAAGGTATTTCCAAAATAAAATCCGTACCTCGTCAAGTCATCGCACGGGGGTTCTTCACGGGTTTGATCGTCGCGGAAGGAGGGGTTCGTCGCGGAAAGAGGGGATTGGCGCGATATTCGGCGCTGCGTCGACGAACTCCGAGGACCAAGAAACAAAATATTTAATTATAAATAATTAAATCTGTGTGTTTTTATAAACAACAAAGAAGTTTAAAAAGAAACTCGAGATCTCTTACCTCAAGCAGTTGGTGATCGGAGATCGGGGCGGGGAAGACCGTCTCGGATGAAGCGTCGTCAAACTCTGAGGGTGACGGCGTTCTTCGCATTCTTTGCATTCTTCGCGTTCTTCGCATTCTTCGCGAAGGAGGATGAATACTGAAGAATTCTATCAAAGCCTCTCAACGTGTAATCCTCCAAATGCCGTGTTGGTCTTATTTTATTATTACGCCAAAAAACGAATAAGAGGTAAGTAACGACCCATTAATTCGTAAAATTAATTCAATGAAAGAAAATGCCCATTAAATTCAACAAAAAAAACCTCCCAATTAAATGGTGCGTTAAGAATTTAATAAAACGCATCAGTTGACTTTCATAATGATGGGTTTTCGTGGGTTCGTTACTTAGCGGAAAAGGAATGGCGGGGCTCATGCGGGCCCCACCTCACAAATATCCTACCAAGAGGGTAGGATATTTTTGGATAGTACCCTATCCGTTTCAACTCAGTTTAAGTGGCTTTCAAGTGGCTTAAGTGAAATAAAATAATGTTTGTCGAACAATTTATTTTATTTTATTAACCTTAAGCCCAAAAATTAAAAACCACACCTGAGTAAACGCAACTACGGAAGATGCGTTTCTAAGAAAATATCGGCGTTGTGATTCCATTGGTGCCATCAGAATTTGATTCCGAGCACCGATTCAAAAGTTAGAAAAACCCGCTCGTCCGTTCACTGAACGTACCCGAGCCAAACTTTGGAATATGATTCCGGGCACACCGGGCCTCGGAATAAGGTGCCGTTAGAAACTATGATCTATTAAAATTCCAAAGAAAATTAAGAAAAAAAATTTCCTTCAAATTTACGGGCCAATACATTACTCCCACCTTAGGTCTTTACGTCCCCGTAAAGATACATCATAAACTAGGGAAACAAATGTGGGTACTGAGCACGCATCAGAGCCTCCCGCTCCCATGTGCTCTCAAGGAGGTTCACGTGCTTCCATCTGATGCGCACAAGAGGAATCGATCGTCCACGTAGGACCCGCTCATATCGATCCTTGATACCCACTGGGACCTCTGTAAAAGTCGCCCCATCATCCACGTTTATCTCCCCATGGTCAATGATGTGCGTCAGGTTGTGCACGTATCTCCTCAGCTAAGATACGTGGAAGACGTCGTGCACCCGATGCAACTGAGGTGGTAGAGCCAGGCAATAAGCCACCTCGCCAATCTCGTTGATGACCTGGAGTGGTCCGATGAAATGTGGAGACAACTTGCTGCCTCGGCCAAATCTCCGTAATCCACGTCGAGATGAGACACGCAAGAAGACATGGTCGCCATCCTTTAACTCTAGTGGCCTCCGCCTCCTGTCAGCATAAGACTTCTGCCGGCTCTGAGCTGTCCTCATCCTCTCCTGGATGACCTGGACCTTCTCTGTCATGGTCTAGACCATCTCTAGTCCCACAAGTGCTGACTCCCCAGGGACTTTCCAGCACAAAGGATATTTGCAAGGTCTGCCGTATAACGTCTCGTATGGTGCCATCCCGATGGTGGAGTGGTGTCTGTTGTTGTACGCGAACTCCACCAACGGTAGGTGATCCTCCCGGCTATGACCAAAGTCGAGGACACATGCGCGGAGCATGTCCTCGAGAGTCTGAATGGTCCTCTCCGTCTGACCATCCGTCTGAGGGTGAAAGGCAGTGCTCCGACGTAGCCGCGTCCCGAACGCCTCCAGCAACCCCTTCCAATGCCGGGAAGTGAAACGAGCATCCCGATCGGAGACGATAGACGATGGCACACTGTGAAGCCGTAAAATCTCTTGAACGTAGAGACGCCCCAAAATCTCCACTGAGCCCTGCTCTTGGATGGGTAAAAAGTGTGCCGACTTGGTGAGTCGGTCAACAATCACTCAAATGGAGTCATGACCTCTGGAAGTGCGTGGAAGTCCAGTCACGAAGTCCATATATATGCCGTCCCACTTCCACTCGGGGACCTCCAAGGGCTGTAACAAGCCTGCTGGTACCTGATGCTCTGCCATCACCTGCTGGCAGGTGAGGCACCGTGAAACGAACTCTGCCACAACCTTCTTCATGCCCGGCCACCAGTGATGTCGTCTGAGATCCTAGTACATCTTCGCCACTCCAGGATGTACAGCCAAAGGAGAAGTGAGAAACACTCTCAGCACCACCTCTCGTAGAGCGACTGGTACCAAGGTACGTCCTCTGAAAAGAATGTCGTGCTCTACTCCCTGGGAGAAACAATGAGGTGCCTGTCCCGAGGCTATCTGTGCACGTCGTGTCTCACAGTGAGCTTACCCAAGTTGTGCCTCTCTGAACCGTTGTAGAAGTGAAGGAGAGACTGTGAGATATTAGAGGAAGGCTGCACCATCTCTATCCATGAAGGATATCTGCAAAGCGGCTAGCTTCTCTATCGCCTCCTCAAGTAGCTGAATGCCTGTCCTCCTGCTGAGAGAATCAGCTAGCACGTTCCCCTTCCCATGAGTATAGACTATATCAAAGTCATAGTCCTGGAGGAACTAGAGCCATCAACTCTCTCTCAGGTTCAGGTCCTTCTGCGAGAAGATGTACCTGAGACTCTGGTGGTCAGAAAAGACTGTAAAGCGCTCGCCCATCAGATAGTGCCGCCATGTCTTCATAGCGAAGACCACTGCTGATAACTCCAGGTCATGGGTAGCGTAGTTCTGCTCATGCGGCCTCAACTGAAGTGATCCATAGGCAATCACAGCCCACTTCTACATCAGGACACACTTGAGTCTGGTCCGTGATTCATCGTAGTAGACTACGTATCTAACTCCCTCCTCAGGCAACCTCAAGATAGGGGCGCTGGTCAATCACTACCTTAGCTCCTGGAAGATATGCTGACATCTGTCTGACCACACAAAGGGTTTCCCCTTCTTCGTCAAAGATGAGAGTGGCTCTGCAACTCTGGAGAAGTCCAACACAAATCACCGATAGTAACCGGATAGACCCAAGAAACTTCGCACCTCCGTCACGCCCCTGGGTGGCTCCCAAGCTAGCACTGCATCGATCTTCGCGGGATCCACTGCAACTCCCGCCTCAGAAATGATGTGCCCCAAAAAGTGGAACTCACGAAAATAGAAATGTCACTTAGAGAGCTTTCCATAAATATGGTTCTCTCGGAGTGTGTCTAGTACAACCTGCATGTGGTAGGCGTGCTCCTCCTCCGTGGTCGAGTACACCAAAATGTCGTCGATGAAGACCAAGAAAAATCGATTGAGGTATGGCTGGAAGATCCTGTTCATGAGGCTCATGAACACTTTGGAATCTTGGTTATGCCGAAAGGCATAACCAAGAACTCATAGTGGCCATACCGACACCTGAAGGCCGTCTTCTGCATGTCCTCGTCTCGAACTCTGAGCTGATGATAGCCTGACCTGAGGTCTATCTTCGTGAACCACCGTGCTCCCTTGAGCTGATCGAAGAGGTCATCAATCCTTGGTATCAGATACTTGTTCCTCATTTTCACCTATTTCATGTGATGATAGTCGACACACTGTAGCAAGCTCCTGTCCACCTTCTTGGCGAACAAAATCGGGGAAGCCCAGGGTGAAACACTGGGTCGGATGAACCCCTTGCCCTGTAAGTCCTCCAACTGTACCCGCAGCTCTCGAAGCTCAGCGGGGGCCATCCGATATGCTGGAGTGGATATCGGGGATTTCCCTGGGTACATATCAATATAAAAGTCTACCTCTCTGCGAGGAGGTATCCCTGGAACGTCGCCGGGGAAGACGTCCGCATACTGATCCACCACTGCAGGAAAACTAGGACTCTGCACATCAACTGCTCCAAGGATTAGGCTAGCCAACTGATGAGTGATGGGCTGTCCTCTCCTCTGTGGAAGTCCATCCTGTGCTGTGAAGGCTCCCTTCTCACCGGTGAAGGTGACCCTGCTCCCGTCGATGCGCACACATCGCACCTTGCGCCTAAAACAATCAATCTGAGCATGGACGGTAGATAACCAATCCATTCCCAAGATGACATCGTAAGGCCTCAACGCTGCTAAAAGAAGATCCCATCCAAAGCTATCTCCTCCTAGAGGAAGCTCACAATGGCAGCACCAGTGTGTAATCATCGAGTCTTCTCCCGTAGGGGTCTCTAGTCGTAAGGATCGAGCCAACGGCTCTGTCGGAATCTCCAAGCTCCGCACAAGGGCAGCGGCTATGAAAGAGTGACTCACTCCTGTGTCTATTAGAACTGCAGAAAGGGTGGAATAGACACAAATCATACCTCAAATCAGCTCTGGCGCGCCGTGGTCGTAGGCCTCCGCTGCCTAGAGCTGTGCTTGTCTCTCCCCGCCAGCCCCCTGTGGTCGGGGCAGACCTCCTGGTGGTGGTGGTGGCAGATCCTCAAAGCGTCACCCACCACCTGCTGCTCTGCCAGCTCCTCTACCTCGTCCGCCTCCTCCCTGCAGACCGCCACGGTCGACCCTCTGCCTCTGCCTGGGTGGTCCCTCCACCGTCTGCTTCTCCTCGGTACGGCGGGTCGGTCAGTCACGGGCCATGTGGCCCTGCCCGCCGCAGGCGTAACACTGCCTACCTCTCGAAAGACTGGCTCCGCACTGTGTGCCCCGCACTACTGAGCCAGTGTCCCGAGGTCGTCTGCCGGAAGGTATGGTCTGCCTGGAACCCTGATTCATCTGTCAGCTACCTACTACCGAAGACTCCGCTACCTTCTGCCATACGGTAGGTCTCGCTGCTGAAGTCGACTCAGCAAGAAAGCTCCCGATCAGAAGGGCTCACTCCAGTACTCCTGCCTAGGTCAGGATGCTGAGGGAGATCAGTGATGCCCTGATCTCGTGTCTCAAACCCTGATCAAAGGTCTGGGCCCGGAAGAATGGGTCCCGTACCATATCTGTTGAGTAGCGAGAAATATCGATGAACCTCACCGCGTACTGGGCGACCGTCAAGCTACCCTGCCGCAACTAAAGAAGCTCCTGAATGCGCACCGCACGGAGGGTGGCCGAGACGAACTCTGAGCGGAAGAGGCTCTCGAAGTCCGTCCAGATGATAGAGGCCTCATCGTGCACCTGGAGCATCAAGCTCCACCATCGTCCTACTGCTGCGTGCAGTAGGCTCGCCGCGAGGATCACCACGAGGTCTGCTGGTGTCCTCACTAGCCTGAAAACTCAAACGACCGCCTCCAGCCAGTCCTCGGCTGCCTAGGGGTCCGTCTCCCCACGAAACCTGGGTGGTCGCTGGCGCTGGAACTCGTGCAGAGCTCCAAGGCGACGTGCATCGTCAGCGGTCGGTGGTGGAAGCATCGGGGGCTCGGCGGGTAAAGGTACCTTCGGTGCCTCTGCTGTCAACGGGCCCTGTACTGAGGCCTCGTCACTCGGCAGGCTGTCGTCGCGCTCTACTCTCGGAACCCTAGCTGGCTGCCATCATGGGGCCATCCTGAAACGGAAATAAGTGCGCCACCGTCAGAACAGTATACCTGGTGAGCTAACACAAGTAATCACAATGAAAACATGAAACACACATGCAATCAATGTTTTCGTGCATTAAGTCGGAAATCAGAAGTCAGGGTCCTGGTGTACGGATACGTCGGCCGCCGCACCAACACTAGACTCCCTGGACTGATAACCACACCCAATACGCTAAACATTATTGCATCACATAGAAGAAAGATTAGAGTCGATGGTAGAACCGACCACCTCTAATACCAATTTGTCACGACCCATCCTCGGGGCCCGTGTCGTGACTACCCCAAGCTCGCCTTCCATAGGCCAGGGGCTGGCGACTAGCACCAAGGCGTAAATCTCGGAAAAAGGGAAGGCATTGAATTTGAAAAGTAAACAACCACCACAGAGTAAGCAAGAGGAAAAGTAAACACTAAGTAAAAACTGTAAAAAGCTGTGTTGAAAGTAAAAGGGGCAGGAAATAAAATCCCAACTGTAAAGTACAACTGAAATGAAAAACAACAATTGAAAAGAAAAGCCGCATTGTCGAGCCGTCGTCTGGAAGTCCCACATGAATGGTGGGTATAGATAGCCTCCACTGCTCCTCGGGTCCACCTGACCACTCCAAGAATGTCTCACCCAGTGGTCCATCTCCAGGTACTGTCCTGCTCCGCGAGCCTCCACTACGATCAGCGCTGGCCGTCGTCTGCAACCAACACAACGAAGAGCGGGCGTAGCCCGTGCAGGGGTGAGTATAAGCTACTCAGTAGGGACGCTGAGACCCTGAAGGTCTCCCATAATCCACAAAGGATAACCATAAAAGAATTATACAATCACTAAGTAACAACCGACACTGCTTAGGTATATGCCCATACATATACCTAAGTCATCAATTCCCGTTCGGCTCCAACATACGAGCCCAAGCACAACCCAGTCCACACAAGAAAGTAAAACGTATACCGACACAGGATAGGACAACACAATCCACGAAGGAGAGTAAACAGTAAATCCACATAGGATAGCTCAACAGAATCCACAAAGGAGAGAACACAATATTTAGCTCACACAAGTATACTTCTTCAAATGACAATAGAGATGATCACTGACCCGTCTAAGTCGTCGGACCCACAAAGGATCGATAGGTACTAACCCCTGTAAAGACCCACATAGGATCGGGCCCACACATGACCTGTAGGCACTGCCTCACACAGAACCGCTGAGCGCCGACCCACACAGGATCAGACCCACACAGGATCGGGCCCACACAGGACCTGTAGCACTGACTTGCAAGGGATCGCTGAGTGATGTAGTCGTCGCAGTCCACTGCGGATCTCTGCACAGTCGTCGGCGCAGTCCACTGAGGATCTCTACAAAGTCGTCGCTGCTGTCCACTGAGGATCTCTACACAGTCGTCGCTGCAGTCCACTGAGGATCTCAGCACAGTCATCACGGTCGAAATAGCAGTCGCAGCCAGCTCTAGGGTTCCCGCACACAACATGCTCGTTCGGGGGGGTCCGCTCCACGAGCCGAGAGGCTGATATGTCAACTGACACTATTTCCGATGTTTATGTATCCAAAAGTTATGTATCGTCAACAGGAACTCAACGTCGCAGACGGCGCGTCAATCAGACGCCCAGTCTGAGAGTTATTGGCCTTTTCGTTCCAGGGGTCCGGTTGGTTTTTAAGGCAAAACCAACCTGACCGTACTCCACCTACATCCAAAACTCGGGCAGAGTGAGCCAAAAGATCCGTCTCACGTAGAGAAATCCACCAAAGTCAACGGCACTTCAATCGGACGTCCGAAGCTCAAGATATGAGCGTTTCCGCTCCGAGGGACCGGTTGGTTTCGTGTTCGAACCAACCCGGCCGAACCCAAAGTATTATGAAACCTTGAATGCAATATACCGAAACTATCTTCTTGATCCAAGGATCGCGTTTCCACTGAAGGCGCGTCGTTCGGAGGCCCGTAGCTCAAGTTATAGGCAAAAGGCCAAAAATGGTCTGAAGTCGGGGGGTTTGTGCCCAGGCCTACCCGGCCTGACACCCCCCCCCCCCCCCGGGGTCGGCCGAACCGGGTCTACCCGACCCGGTCCGACCTAGCTGGACCCGGTATGGTCCGGCCAGGGCGCGGCCCGGCCGGTCGGACCGGCCTGGCTCGGCTCGGCCGAGGGGACGAAAAGCTGGACGCCGCGGGGCACTGCCCCAGCGGATTGGAGGTGTTGCAGCCCCGCGTGGGGCCGCGCAGGATTGATCGGACGCGGCATGTCGCCGCGTCCCGTGCGGGCGAGCCGGACCCGCGCGACCGCTGGTCCGCTGGCCTCCACCGCCGCGGCTTATGCCGCGACGGCTATGTCCGGCAGCGTGCCGGGGCGCCACCGCCTCCGGCTGCCAGCGCCGCCGGCCGCTTCTGCGGGCCACCGGAGTTGTTCCGGTGGTCCGTTTTCCTTCCCATCTACGCCGTTGCCCCTCCAGGGTTCCGTTCTTCACTGCGGGATCGTCAAAACACCCTTGCATCACGATGTACCGTCGCCCGCCAAATTCGCACAACAACGAAGAACGACAGAGTGTTGTCGGGCCGTGTTCGTTTGGCCCGCACCCTCCGCGTTAGATAAAAACAACGGGAGAATAAAAAAACAATTCCAAAAACAATTTTAATGAAATGAAATTGTTCATCAGAATCCGGGTTCTTTATTATAAAAGAAACGATCACGGGAAAACAGAATTTCCAAAATAAAATCCCTACCTCGTCAAGTCGTCGCACACGGGTTCTTCGCGGGTTTGATCGTCACGGAAGGAGGGGTTCGTCGCGGAAAGTGGGGATCGTCCCAGTATTCGGCGCTGCATCGATGAACTCCGAGGACCAAGAAACAACAGATTTAATTATAAATAATTAAATCCGTGTGTTTTTATAAACCACAAAGATGTTTAAAAAGAAACTCAAGATCTCTTACCTCAAGCAGTTGGTGATCGGAGATCAGGGTGGGGAAGAACGTCTCAGATGAAGCGTCGTCAAACACCAAGGGTGACGGCGTTCTTCGCGTTCTTCGCGTTTTTCGCGAAGGAGAATGAAAACTCAAGAATTCTGTCAAAGCCTCTCAACATGTAATCCTCCAAATGTCGTGTTGGTCTTATTTTATTATTACGCCAAAAAACGAATAAGAGGTAAGTAAAGACCCATAAATTTGTAGAATTAATTCAACGAAAGAAACTGCAAATTTAATTCAACGAATAAAACCACCCAATTAAATGATGTGTTACGAATTTAAGAAAACGCATCAGTTGACTTTCATAATGGCGGGTTTTCGTGGGTGTGTTACTTAGCGGAAAAGAAACGGCGGGGCTCGTTTGGGCCCCAACTCACTAATATACTACCAATAGGGTAGGATATTTTTGGATAGCACCCTATCCATTTCAACTCAGTTTAAGTGGCCTTCAAGTGGCTTCAAGTGGCATAAGTGAAATAAAATAATGTTTGTCGAACAATTTATATTATTTCGTAACCTTAAGCCCAAAAATTAAAAACCACACCCGAGCAAACGCTACTCCAGAAGAGTCGTTTCTAAGTAAATACCGGCGCTGTGATTCCATCAGTGCCCTCGGAATTCGATTCCGGGCACCGGTTCAAAAGTTAGAAAAACTAGCTCGTCCGTTCACTGAACGTACCCGAGCCAAACTTCGGAAAATGATTCCGGGCACACCGGGCCTCAGAATCAGGTGCCGTTAGAAACTGTGTTCTTGTAAACTTCCAAAGAAAATAAAAAAAAAATTCCTTGAAATTTACGGGTCTTTACAATATAGTTCTCCAAGGCATTGGTTAAAGTGATGTATCTCATGAGATAATGTCCCATACGTTTGAACCTGATTCCAGTTTTTTCTTAATGATGATGTTACTATTATGAACATATTTAATTTGTGAACATGATGTTATCTTTCTTCACAACTATGTGAGGTATTTGACCACTAAGACATGATGATTCATTTTTATACATTGCCACATTCCATGCATTTATCTAATTATTCTTATCATAATGATGATGATTATGATCCCATTATTATATTATAATTATAATTATTATGCTCACCCATTTTATATTGACTCATGTCCTTATCTATCCTCTTACTAGGATTCTCACTCACCACTTTCATTGTTGTATATACTCATGAGATTACTTGTAATAAAGGGGAAATGAAAGCCAATAATAATGTAGAGAAGAAAGAATTAAATAAAAATTGTATTTTCTTATATAAATGTTATGCTTGGTCCTAATTTTCCAAATACAATATAAAATGGGATCCTAGTTTTGTAATACTATTATATTTTTTATCTATAAAATGATATAATAGAAATGTAATAAAAAGAAGGGTATCTTTATATTACCCACAATTGTCATCAGGATTAAAGATAATTATTTAGATAGATATTAATTTCATGCTTCATTTATGCAACAACATCCAAATTCATTTTTATGGAATATTTAAATGGCCTGATAAAACATTATAAGACATGTTGACATCATAATCGCATGACTTTCTAGGTATGTGTAATCATAATTTATCTTTGGTAGAGTTTTCTAAAAATAATATCTTCCATTCATGTTTTCAATTGGTACATTAGGATGTATTATATGTCAAGAAATATTGTAATCTACCATGTTGGGATAAATTCAGTGAATGAATTCATATAGGTCAAAAACATAATGAGGAGACGATGAAAATGTTAAAGACTATTCAAAATAATATTAATGAAACTCAAATTAGGAAAAAGAGTTATGCTGATAATTGAAGGAATGATTTGTAATTTCAAGTGAGAGATCAAATTTTCTTAAATGTATCTCCATTAAAGGGTGTTATAAGGTTTGTTATGAAAGGTAAAATGATAAATAGGTACGTAAAAACTTTTTAAATTATAGAATAAATTGGAGATGTGTCTAACCATTTATAAATGAAACTAATCCTCCCAAAAGTATATAATGTGTTCCATATCTCATTGTTATAGAATGACATTCCAGATCAAATTCATGTGCTCACCTCTAATGAAATATAACTCAAACATGATTTATCGTAATGTGAAGAGCCTATGAAGATTCATGAAACTAGAAAAAAAATATTTAGGAATCATATGACCTGATGGGAAAAGTTAAATTGGATAAATAAAAAAATTGAGTAATAAATGTGACGAACTATGTATTTTTTAATATTAACCACATTCATTTGTTTATAATGTAATATCCCTGAAATGTTGAGGGCGAAATTTTTTAAGGAATGATTAATGTCACACCAAAGTTTCAATAATAGTATGTGAATATTTTATTTTAATAAAACTATAAAAATATTAAAAATAAAAAATATTTCATGGAATAAAATTTCTAATTTTATAGGATGAATATCAATTTTTAATTTCCTAGTTCTAAATAATCCTACATTGAATTTGTGATATATTTCTTCAAAATATCATTTTCCAACAATAGAAAATATACTATTTAACTATTACTATATTAATTTATAATAATGGTTTAAAGTATGTGTAACTAACTATTTTTTTAATATCAAATAATTTGAAATGATGATATAATAATTTTTTTCTAAAAGGGATATTTTTCATAATACTATTTTAACATGCTTAATGTTTTTCCTTTTGATTTAATTATAATAGAATCTAATAATGAAATATTTAAATAAAATTTACTTATTATATATTTAAATGTTAATAATATATACCCTAATATTTATTAAATCTCCTCATTTATTTAATGTAATATCATCTTATGCTGGTAAAATAATTTTCATGAAAAAATAATTTTCATCATGATTTTTAAGTTTATTTTAAAATTTAATTCTAACAATTATGTGAATTTTATTTTATAAAATAGACTAATTATATTTAATCATAATAATAAATAATATGTTAAAGGATCCACATAACATTGGGTCATAAAGAATATAAAAATAGTAAAAATTTGTTACCATAGTTAAGGTCCAAACAGATTATCCAAAGGGTGGTATTAATCTAAAATGATAAGTGTTAAAATAACCTCAATACTTTATTACACCTCTATTTTTTGTATTATTTATACCTTATCCTTATATAATTTAAATATGATTCATTTAGGATACATTATTCCATGAATGTGACGTAATAAAATTTTAAAACATTGATAAATTTCAAGTGTATTACTCAACATATTATAAATGGGAATCTCATCCCCTCTCTTATTCACAAATATTTAGCCAGTTTTATTATAAAATATATTAAAAAAATATCTCCCCAAAATCCCTAAAAAATTTTATACGTGATTGTATACCTATGAGACCAACACTAGCTTCCTTAATATGATATCCAATGGAGGGTTTTCTAAGAGAAGGTAATTGTCTTCACTAAGTTCATTATTATTACTCATATTAGAAAAAATTCAAATATTTCATCAAAATAACAACAAAATAGAATTATTTTATCCCATATAAATATATGTTATAATTTTTATCATATAATATTTACCCATATCATTTTTGGTCAAATGGGAAATAAAACCATCACCCGTGTGTGTGACATACTATAGCCTCACGAACAAATATAATTTGTTTCCCATAACCACCTCACATGGATTTCAATAATGATAAAAATAATAAATATATATGAGAAATATTACATAATATAGATTCATTGAATTTAATATATCATCTACATTATTAACCTTTTACCCATAAAAATTATAACATCACTCGTGTGTTTGTATGACCTACCATCTCCATGAAGTGATGTGTTTAATTTTTCCATGTACACATTTCAATAATTTTACAAAAAATATATCTAATGAATAAATATTATATTGATAAAATTAATATAATTATATATATTATGAAACTATAACATAACTGGAGAATCCATGAAGAAAATATAGGAGAAGAATATGTAGTAAACACCTAGAACAATAATAACAATGAATTATTTTCAATGGATGGGTGAAAATAAATTATTGGTGAATCATATATGATATTATATATATTAATATGGTTGGGGTATAATTTAGTATTTTTTTTAAAACCATTATAAGTTTTTTTGAATCATGTTCAAAAAATAGGAATGGTGACGTAAGAGATTTCATCTAAATTTCCACTCCAACGAGACATATTTGGTATCACACACCTATTTATTTTTATATAGAATATATAACACTACTTTTTTTATTTAGCATGAATATTAATTTATTTATTACGATTAAAGTTTAAATTCAAGTTTATCCATTCAAGGGGTTACCATTTTAATGATTTCAATGTGGTCTGAATTTATTTTTTAATCTCATTTTTTGGGACAGTTCTAATTTTCATTGAATGTATCTTATAATATATTCTTTATAAACTCCTTATATTTTCTTATTATAAAGATATTTAAATAGTTTCCATGTTTTCTTTAAAAATATAGTCTCATTTCTAAATTTAACCAAGATAATTAATATTAAAATAATTCGATCTTATTTCTCTTTTGATCTGTTATATTTTTATTCCATGTTTGTATTTTTCAAATTTTTTATAAAATCCCTTTTTATTTACATAAATGATTTAATAAGGAAATTTTTTTATAGATGACTTTTTAAAAGTGTTTAAAATAATCTTTATAATTTTGAAAAAAGGATCATTTTTGTTTGCCCTTTAAAAAAGTCAATCGAAATGGTTCTTTTAATTATATTTAATGTTAATGAAATCTCCCACTATCCTATCCACTTTATGATATTTAATTTTTTTTATGTTATCAATGTATTTAAAAATAAATTTTTAAAATGAATAAATATTTTAATGTTTATGTTAAATTTTCTTTTATTATCCAAAATAAATGAATATAATGTAAATCCTATACTTTTAGTGAATTTATGGTCAACATTTATCTCTTATAAATATTGTGGACACTAACATTTTATTTAGGCATGAAATTTAATATGATCATATTTTATTGTACATTAAATTTCTATTAAATATAAATATTTATTATATAATGAATATGTTTATATCCTAAACCATATACTATTTTACATGGGGGGTTTTAATGTGATCATTATTTGATTGAATGAGGAAATCAAGATATTCTAAATCCTTTAATCAATAATGATATTTTTTCATATAGAATATTGTTTATGAACTAAATTTATCCTTAAATATATATGTAATGAAATATAAATGTAGTAAACTATGAGGGATGAAATTATATATACCCATGATGCATCAACGAGTTGCATGATATAGACATGTTATCCAAACTTATTAAATGATGTTTTGGTGTTCGCCTACATATAGTTAAAACATTCTTGGAAAAATCCTTTAATGGTAAAAATATCAAGATATATGAGATCATTATTTACAATGTTTTTAATTTCTTTTATTATGAATTAAATTATTATTATCTATGAGATTATTTTATTGATACTACCACAGGATTCATTTTTTCATGTTATTGAGTAAATGACATGCAATTTCAGCTATTTACCTTACCATATTGATATTTCCTTATTTACTCTTCATAGCGTCCATTGTACCTAACCCTTATTATGAATTTTTTCTCACCCATATTTTGTTTCCTTTCCCTTGGATATGAACATGGAGTATTTTAATTAGTTCACTGATACAAAAAATGAACTTTGACTTTGTTTAAATATTTTATTTCCAATATAAAATATGATGTAAGATTTTATCTGATTTTTAAAACTACTAAAATGATCAAAAAATGGTTATGTAATCCATTATATCTCATGACAATGTTTTAATGTTTGAAATTATGCTATCTTATCATATTATTGGGTGTTGAACTTTAAGAGGTCAGTTATCATATCACTTCATGTGTGAGAAATAGAAATTACAAATGGAAGATGAATTGGAGACACTTTTTATATAACATGATACATTTTATAAACTCTTAAACTATTTTTAGATAAAATTAACAAATCATTACATAATTGTTAGCATTGTATCTTATATTAAAGACTATTATCATTCCATTTTCTTTCTGTATTTTATGTTTTGTTAAACTTACTGCCGCTGAATCAAATTCCACCCACATCACTATGTCACGATATAATAAAACTCTCCCACTATACACCCTCAATGAGAAACATTTATAATGAATGTGAATTTTAATAATGGTGAAATTATGAATCATATTACTAATTTTAAACTCATTAATAAAATATTATGACTACTATAATTTACACCACCTACTATTATGATGTTAATGAGTTTTTTAACTAGTTAGAAATCCTTCTAAGTAAATCCTCCTTATCATTAAGAACACATTATTTCAAATAATATTTCCATTAATGTAATTATTGTTAAAAAATATAACTCATTACATCAGTTATATACCAACATACAGTAATATTTTGTACTATATCAAGTGATATTCACTTTGAATCATAGAATATATAATTATTATTTTTATATTATGACATCTACAAATCCAATCATATGAAAATTATCCTTTTAAAGAATATATTTTTTCTAGATTATAATTATATGATACACAAAATATATATTTTTTTAAAAATACTACTTATTTCTTTTCTCTGTGAATTTAACATATAAAATATCAAAAATCATATCTCATGTTTTATACTCTCTGTTTGGAGCATTACTTTGAAAATATGATTTATTCTTTAAAATATTAAATTTAAGGTTGCGATAATATATTTCCTCATATTTTAATCAATATCCTAGATATAATATTTTAATCATTTCCTCCCTTTTAAACTTGTTACTGAATTTTATGAATCCTAAACCATTTGCATCATAACATTTTATTCGTAACAAATATTTATTAGTTTATAAATTATCTCATCACATAAGAGAAATGTGATAGGTATGTGAATCCTCTATTGGACTCCATCTAGGAATTAAATGACCCTTTTAATTCAAATTACTCAAAATTGAAACTTTTTGTAATAAATTAGAATGAAATCTACATGCTCCATTAATTATAACCTTTATTTGGAAGTCCTATATATTTAAAACATTTTTAAATTATATTTTTGGTATTATATACCCTTCAAAAAAAATAATTCATTCTATAGAACTGATCCAAGAAGTTTCTAAAATTAATTAATATAACCTAGATACTTCTATCCTACGAAAAATTTTAATTATTTTCACCACCTTTATGTTTCATCAAATATTAATGGGTACTCTAAGAAACACTATTGAACATTCTGATATACTTTTTCTTCATTAGGTTTGCAATTTTAACGAATTTTATTGTCAATACAACACTAGAACATGGAAATATATTTCCCATTTCAAATATACACAATAAGTTTTTAAAATTTGATAAAATTTTGTTCAACTCATTAACATTTTGATAACATCTCAAATGATGAATTCGCAATGAATTATATTACCAGGTCAAATATTAAAAATAAAACCTCCAGTATCTTCAAGTTATTAACGTACCAAAAAATGTTGGTAACATGGAAAATGAGGAAATATATTTTTTCCATTATTCATTTAACAAATTACCTTATAAACTAATTTGAATACTCTTATACTTTTCATAAGCATTAAGATCCACTTATCTAACATCTTCAACAGTCAAATGATCAGAATAGTGTTTGTCTAAAATATGTATTTCTTCATTCCACACTAACAAATTCACTTAATATCCTATTTCAGTCGAGCATGTTAATTTTATTAATATTTTATTTTTCAAGGAATGATCACAAATTAATGTTTTATGATGGTAATTCATTTTTCATTTATAATCTATTTTTTTATCAGATGAGTATCATATTTTATATTCATTTAATCAATAATTTCAGAAATTTATTCCCATTAAAATAACGACCATTTAAAATTACATTATTTCCATTAGTAAAAATAGATATATTTTTCACTAAATAATTATTCTATAATAACTTATTTTTATACGAGCGAAGAAATTACTAAGGGAATTTGAATTTATTTAGGTTGGTGGATGGATTTTTTTGAGAACTGAAATTCATTTTAGTAAAATGATATTTTGATCATCCCAAGATGATATTTTTTGGTTATGGTTGAAGGATTTATTGGTATAGAGACCCAACCTAAAAACTTATGGATATTATATCGTATTAGAAGAATATTTATGACATTATATATATACATGTCTTAGGCCCATTGTAAGAACCATGTTCATAGTTTTGAGTTACGGGCATGTTCTTTTTCGTTTTACATCAGTGCTTTGAGAAAATATGGAAAATGGGGAAATGTCCTAAATTTTGGAACTACACGCCATGTAATTTTCCACACACCATGTACTTTTGGCCATGTTGGGATGAGTACATAGGGCGTATAGCCATGCCGACGACGAAGGGTGTAGGAACCAACTACACGCCATGTAGTGGTACCTTACACACCGTGTAGTCAGTCGGCAGGCCTAAACAATAAGGCGATGGAGAAGCCGACAGCTGGGTGATAGTACACGCAGAGTACTTTAGAGTAAATGTCGTGTACTCATGTTGACAGATGAACAGTGTGGAGGTGCTGCCAGAGGAACAGTTAAATGAAAGAAGTACATGTCGTGTACTCAGAAGTACACACAGTGTACTTTGTTTTTTCAGCTTAAAATAGTAGGTAGCCACCTCATTTGGTAGAGGAGGCATTTGAGCCGTTTTGGAGCCAAGGAGAACGACTGAACCTTTGAAGATCCGCCGGGTGTTCTTCTGGAATCTGATTCGGTTTTGGACAATCTTTTTGGAACCGCAGGGGTATTCCCTCTCCTCTCCTAGTACCGTTCTTACCAATTCTTTCCCAAGGGAATGTTATTTATGTTTGAATGGGTTTTGTTCTACTCCATATCTACACCATTCTTGGGCGTTTCTGGAGTCGGCATTCGGGTATAATGTTCATTGGCGAATGTGGTAGGTGGATTTGTGTTTATGTTCCAACTGTCGTGTGTTTTTGTGCATTTTTGTGCCACAAAACCATGTTGGGGTGTCGTGTGGCTGAGGTCGTTGCTAAATTTAATGCCTATACTTGCATGGGTGATTAAATTGTGATAAAAAAATGCTGGTTGGTATTGTTGCTTGGATCCAGAACCACCCCGAGGGTGTGTTTCACTGTTTTGCTGTTTGGCCAGGATAGCCCAGGGTATGCCTTTAAAGTAGTAATTGTATAATTTCCTTGAAAGGAATTTCTTGTTACGGACTGTTTACCTATTGGGAATGGCCCGGTTACCTGTTTATCCTGAGGGCATTGTTGTATTTGGCCTGAGGGTGTTGTTGTGATTAGCCTGAGGGCACTGCACTATTTAGCCCAAGGGCTATATTATTTCACCTGAGGGAAACCATTCGTGCCTTAGGGCTTCACTTCTATGCTTAAGGGCGACACTTCTTTTGCCTGATGGAAATTTCTGTTACGCTTGAGGGCTATACCTGCGGGTGGGATTCTGCTTACCTGAGGGTAAGGTTTTGCTAGTCTGAGGACGTGGAATGTTTGTTTAGAAATGAACAGTGGTGATTTCTAGTATATAATGAATTAAATGAATAATAAAATGGAAATTTAATTTTTAAGTTAGTTACTTGTTAGTACTACTTACTTTAATGCATTTTACTATTACACACTGTTATTGCATGCTTACAAGCAATTCGGCACGGGCCTTTGGTGGGTGCCTACTGAGATATATTTCTCACACCCTGTTTGGGTCATGCTTTTCAGCCCAAAAAGTTTATGTTTCTGCAGTTGTAGATAGGGGAAAGAGTCCCTATATAGGTACTTGACTGTTGCTGAGGAGTAGGAGGGCATGGGACTGATCGCAGGCTCACGATGCCGCTACCAACTCTTTTTCTTGTTTGATTTACTCTGTTTTTTGTTGTACTATATATATGTAAAACATGTTCTGGCTGTTTTCTTAAAACTTGAACCATGTAGTATCATCACTTATATATTGTTGTTTATATTCACTGTTGTAGTTTATTTTAGTTGTGTATGTTTACTGCTTCCACTTTCGTTGTATGTTTTATTTATAATCCGCTGTGCTACACATTGACAAAGGAGGGAATTGTTTCCCCACTATCAGACCTGGGCCCTCGCTGCTAGTTGGCAGCCTCTGGCGTTTGGAGAAATGTGCATGAGGTTGTGTGGAAAACCGGGCTCGGGGCACCCATTGCGTGGCACCCCGGTCATGGACGTTACAATGTGGTATCAGATGAGTTTCTTTTCTATGAATTACTATTTGGAGCCGTAGTCAGGGATAGGATGGAATGACAGTTGGTAATAAGCTGTGCATGGGTGTAGCCAGCCCGTGTACATGGAAAAGCTAGTCTACCTCGTATTTTCCATTCTTTTAATTTTACAATTTTATAGTTGATAGGTTTTAACAGTTGGGTGACGCACATTGATATTGTTCAGTTTATATTTTATCTATGGGTTCTATTTAGTTGCAACCCGATGAGATGAGGGTATGCCATCTCATGCATCATGTAGGCACATGATAGATATCACATTCCATGCATAGCTTCCATGCCATGTAGGTGCATTAGAATTTTCATGTTTTTGTGATAGGTGTTGTGCTAATAAAGCATGTTGTTGTGATAGCTTCTTGATAAATAAATTCCATGTGACATGGTGTTTTTGTTTGAGATTGTTTATAGAATGGACGCCAAACATTGGTTTTTGGGGAGTATTGGCCCTCATTGACCGGAATTTGGTGAATCATTTAATGGTTATTGGTTATAACACACATAAGATGTCAAACATTGATTCGTGGGGAGTATGGGCCCCCACGAGCAGGAAATTGACACTTAGGTTTTAGTTTTAGTATTTTCTGGGTTATGGGGATGTTTCTGAGGCATACTGTCTAGAAACCCTGTATACACACTGTGTAGTATTTTTATACACACCGTGTATGTTCTTCTGTTCGGGAAGAAAAATGAACTTTTTGAGTACACGCCATGTAGTCTATTCCCGTGTCACAAACCGTGTGGGCGGCGACACAGGGTAGGGAAAGGCTTTAGTAAAACATGTCGTGTTCCCAATGGACACGCTGTGTAGTGTGACCCGGAGTCCAGATGTGTAATTAACAACGTGGGTCGGTGAACTCTTGTATAGAACACGCCATTTCAATAATAGACACTCCATCTAGTGTGACATGGTGACTCAACCATGTCACTAACAACACAGGCCGGTGTCGCCTCTCCCTGAACATGTCATGTACCTGTGGGACACGCTGTGTAGTCTGGTTTGAGGAAAGACCGTGTGGAGTTAGCCGTGTGGCTGGGAAGCAGGGTGGGGTACACGCCGTGTGCGGGTGTAACACACCGTGTAGTGTTAAGCCGAGTAGTCGGCCGTGCCACAGACGACACATGTAGTTGGAAAATAACACCGTAAACACCGTGTAGATATTAAACACGCCATGTAGTTTTGTTCGACTTACGCCGTGTGGCATAGCCATGTAGAAGGACCCGAGAAAGGGAAGGAATGTCAAGTACACGCCGTGTAGTCAATGTACACAATGTGTAGTCTGGTTTTTTCAATTTTGAATTCCTTCTTCCTCTTGTTCCCTTTTGGTTCCTTCACTTTTTGGTCTTAATAATCTTGAATCTGAGACGTGTTTTTGACCATTTATTTTCATGCCGCCTAGACGACCGCGAGTTGTTCACTATAAGAGCGATGACGATTATACTTCAGAGATGGGGGGCCATGGGCTACCAGTAGATCCTCCAGTAGAACCAGTTGAAGCGCTAGCTGTTATACCTGAAACAAGCACGGAGGCGCAGTTCCGTGAAGGCTTTTTTCAGTTCATATAGACCTTTCAGGGAGCATCGCAGGCTGCTACATCAATGGGTGAGCTGACTCGAATCATTTAGCAGCAACATCTGTCTATGTTTTCAGGGGATGGCGGACCACAGGCTGCGGAGTCTTGGCTAGGATGGTTGCAGACTATTTTCGAGCATCATGAGATTCCTCCAGGGCGGAGGGTCTTGATCGCGATTTATATGCTACGTGATTCCTCCAAGAGATGGTGGGATGTTACCACCCAGTCAGAGCCTCACAGGGACGTGGCGTGGGAATTTTTTCTGGCAGTCTTCTATGATTTCTTCTTTCCAAAGACGTTGAGGGAAGATAGATCTCGAGTGTTCATGAATCTGCAGTAGTGCGCTATGTCGGTGATGGACTATTCTGCTCATTTTACAGTGCTTCAGTGTTTTCCATCCGTGCTGGTGGGTGATGAGACGTTGAGAGCTATACGTTTTGATGATAGCATTCGTTATGACATCTGAGGGCTGGTGAATGTTTTCAGGTTTCCTTCAGTACATGCTATTTTATATCAGGTGCTGATTATAGAGAGGGACCTGCTGGAATCTAGTGGTGTAGACCTGGGCTGTTTAGCACCAGTTACTGGTATTATTTCTACTGGCAAGAGGAAGAGACAGATGGACTTATCCCAGGGTGGCAGTACCAGCTAGGCAGCTTCTTCAGGTGGCCCGATCAAGTGCTACCAGTGTGGCAGAGAGGGGCACAAGAGGCCACAGTGTCCATGAGACCCATTGGAGTACCGAGCATGCGGCAATATGGGTCATCGGTAGCGTTTTTGCTTGGCGTTTCCACCAGTGTCTAGTGAGAGGGGTTCTGTGCAGACTCCGCATGCGGGAAAAGGATCAGTGGCTTCTTACAATTGGGGAACTGGAATATGTCAGGGCGTGTAGGTCGAGATGGTGGTCTTGTCCGTGGTATCCAGACGCCAGGATCGCAGAGGCAGCAGGGCGGGATAGCTCAGGGTAGCCAAGCTGTGTTGCAGGGCCGCAGCCCTGGGCAAGCATATGCAGTGCAACAGACCAAGGAGGAGCAAGATCTTAGACATTCTACAGTCAGAGGTACTATCCTAGTAGCTTTTGTCTTGTTTTTTGTACTTTTTATTACCAGTTCTATGCATAGTTTTATATCTGTACCCGTTGTGGAGAGCATTGGGCTCAATGTTTCTTCTACTTCTGATATCATGACGCTAGACACTTCGTTGGGGACTAGAACGACTAGTGTGTGTCAGTGCGAGGAGTGCCCCCCTTGAGGTTGGTGGGTGTCACTTCCATTTGGAACTCTATGTCTAAGAAATGACGAGGTATGACGTCATTGTCGGGATGGACTGGTTGGTTCCCTTTAGAGCCTTTAAAGACTACAATCATTTAAGGGTGCGTTTCACATCACCATAGGGCGGAAAGTTTCTATACAAGGGTGAATGGGATGTTCAAGCGGGTCGAGATGGACCAGATCATCATGGTAGAGATGGAGTCACATCCTAGATTGTGAGTTTGTATCTGGATGATCAGGGGACTTGTTAGACAGATATCCCTCTAGTTGTTGATCGTTTCAGGGATGTCTTCCTGGATGACTTTTCAGGTCTACCTCTGATGGGTGAGGTGGATTTCTCTATTGAGATAGTGGCAGGAGCAGCACCGATGTCAATTCCTCCTAATAGGATGGCCACGCCTGAGTTGCAGGAGCTCAAGAGGCAGTTAGAGGAGTTATAGGAAAAGGGATTTATCTGACCCAGTACTTCTCCTTGGTGTTCTACGATCCTTTTTGCGAAGAATGCGGATGGTACCCTCAGACGTTGCGTGGATTATCGGAAGCTGAACCAGTTGACGGTTAAGAACCAATATCCCTTTCCAAGGATTGATGATCTATTTGATCAGATTCGTGGAGCACAAGTGTTCTCAATGATTTACTTGAGATTCAGATATCATTAGCTACACATGAGACCATCTGATATACCTCTCACGGCTTTCAAGAGTAGGTATGGTCTATACGAGTATATGGTAATGCCGTTCGGACTCACGAATGCGCCACATGTTTTCATGGATCTGAGGAATCGTGTGTTCCATTTGTATCTTGATTCCTTTGTGGTGGTATTCGTGGATGAAATCATGGTATACTCTCAAAATCAACACGAACATTCCACCCATCTTGATATCATATTCAGTACACTGATAGAGAATCAGCTATATGATAAGCTCTCAAAGTGCCACTTTTGGATGGACCAAAATCACTTCATGGGTCATATAATCTCTGATGCAGGAGTTTGAGTAGGCATAGAGAAGGTGAGAGAAGTAGTTTCCTAGGAGTAGAATAAGAACGTGTTTGAGATACGGAATTTCTTAGGGCTTGATGGTTACTATAGACACTTCATACAAGACATATCCCGCTTAGAAGCACCGTTGACAGGTCTGACTAAGATGGGTGTGTAGTACGTTTGGTCAGAAGCTTGCGAGACAACGTTTCAGGACCTGAAGGGAAGGTTGACATCAGCACCGATCCTGATACTCCTAGAGCAGGGGAAGAGCTGAACAATTTACTATGATGCATCAGGGATTGGGCTGGGAGCAGTTTTCATGTAGGGAGACTGAGTTGTTGAGTACGGGTCTCGGCAGTTGAGGCCACATGAGAGGAATTACCCGATGCATCATCTCGAGTTGGCAGCAGGTGTTCATGCGTTGCGCTGTTGGAGACACTATCTGTTGGGATTGCATTTTATGGGTTTCACCGATCACAAATTCCTCATGTATATCTTTACTCAGCATGACCTGAATCTGAGGCAGAGAAGGTGGGTTGAGTCCCTACAGTACTTCGATTTTGAGCTTGCCTATACACCTGGAAAAGGTAATGCAGTAGATGATGCACTGAGCCGGAAGACTCAGATACATGCAGTGTAGGAAGACAGTGGTGAGTGGAAGCTGATGGATTTGTTCACTTAGATGTGTCTGGAGGTGCACGAAAGTCAGGGGTAGGATTATGTTTCATCTTTAGCTATGACTTCTACCCTCCTTGATAGAGTGATGATGAGACATCAATATGATTCAGAAGGCCTAGTTCTACGGGAGTCGGTGGCAAGTGTGGACCCTCCTCCTGGTTGGAAAATAGGCGATGATGAGGTTTGGCGTTTCCATGGACGGGTATGGGTTCCAGGGGATATATGCGAGGAGATAATGTGGGAGTTTCATGATTCAGTGTGGGCAGTTCATCCCAGGGTTACCAAGATGTACCGTGACTTGAGGCGTCAGTACTGGTGGCCGGGTATGAAGAGAGAGATAGCTGGTTTTGTTACGAGGTGTTCCACATGTCAGTAGGTGAAGGCAGAGCACCAGAGGCCAGTTGTGCTATTACAATAGTTTCCCATTCTAGAGTGGAAATGGGATGATGTCATGATGGATTTCATGACAGGATTGCCGAGGTCACCTTGTGGCAATGACGCCGTGTGGGTTATTGTGGACAGTCTCATGAAGGTAGATCACTTTTTGCTGATCAAGGAGTCATTCGGTGTTGACGAGCTCAGAAGGATGTATATCTGAGAGATCACCCGTCTTCATGGGTTCCCTCATTCTATCATTTCAGATAGTGACACCTATTTTATGTCTCATTTCTGGCAGTGTTTTCAGAGGGCGCTGGAGATAGAGGTGCTTTTGAGCACAGCATACCACCCTCAGACGGATGGCCAGTCATAGTGGACAATACAGGTGCTAGAGGACATGCTGCATGCATGCGTCCTAGACTTTGAGATCTCTTGGGAGAAGCATATACCTTTAGTAGAGTTTTCCTATAACAATAGTTTTCAAGAAACTATCAAGATGGAACCATACGAGGCTTTATATGGTAGGCCATGCCAATCAACATTATGCTGGTTAGAGGAAATTGAGGTAGCTTTACTGGGGCCATAGTTCGTATAGGAGACATCTGAGCAGGTCTAGTTGATTCGAAAGCATATGGCTACCATGCAGTCTCGTCAGATGTCTTATACTAATCACCGGAGACAAACTTTGGAGTTCGTGGTCAGGGATCAGGATTTTCTACGTGTTTTGTCGAGGATGGGACACAAGTGAATCAGGAGATAGGGTAAGCTTTCACCGAGGTATGTGGGGCCATTTGAGATTCTGGAGAGAGTCGAGCCAGTTGCCTATCTGTTGCAGTTACCACAGCGGTACCGATCCTTGCACGATGTATTCCATGTGTCTCAGTTGCCTCACTACCATTCAAACCCGTCTCAGGCCTTTCATCCAGAGGAGGTTGAGCTTCAGCCTGATGTGTCCTTTAAGGAGCATCTGATCCATATCGTTGACAAGAGCACGAAGGTTCTCTGAGGCCTGTTAGTTCCTCTCATACGTGTAACACGCCGACCCCAGTTACCCAGAGTCGGTGCATTATTCAGAAACATTGGCATGATCACAAAAGATCATGTCTCGAAATACTGATTAGTTTAGTATCCTTGGAAACACTAGACACATTCATAAATGTTACATTACATCATAAAGTGAAAAAAACTATAATAACAGAGTCTCGATTTTCCACACTCATATACCCTTCAGACTATCCCTGCAGGTCATTCTTACAATACTTCTTCAATCCTGGAAAAATTAAAACATTGAAATGGGTGAGCTCAGATTCTCAGTAAAGATAATAATATAGCATAAGCTTTCATAAATAAACTAAATCATTAGAGGCAATGTATAACTACAACAAAATCCTTTTAAACATGAACTTTAACATAATATGGCAAAAGTAAAATGAAATAATGCCATTTACTTATTCACATGGTTATTCTACTGGTCAAATAATCAAATGCAATATCAATAACCACTTTCATAATGATGGAATGCATAATGCCATACTATCATAACCACGTAGACAAGGACTCATGCCAAGACTAAAAATAAAAATTTGTCAAGGCCTCGTGCCCAGACACTAGATTGTCTCATGAGACCTGCCGATGCATCGAGGAGCTATAACAGGCTCCACCCGTCACTTATTAAGTCTAATGTATTCCTCATATGAACAGGTTTAAACAAATCTTAAACCATAACATAATCATATCACATAAAATATTCATAAATGAAACATAACATTTCTACATTTCAATAACATGATATCAATACAACACATTGATATAATAAAAACACTCTAAAAACCACTTTCAATACCAAAATAAAAGAAAATTAAAACTTGATATTTATTTTTCATCTTTTTCAAAAATTTAAGGCTTGTAAAGGAAGCCGAAACTCAAATAATCGTCCCGGCGACGGGGAAGTCTTTTTCACCGCATATGTAAGAAACAAACATTCCTTTTGTCATTTATTAAAAACGCTTCGTATAAAAAGATTCCTTTTTAATAAAAGTAAAAGTCAACCGGGTTTATACACCTTATAGAAGAAATTTGTGTATGAAAAAAAATATGCCTCAATGAATGGAGATTGAGACGAAGTCCCATACAAATATCAATTTTTAAATAAAATAGATCTATTGTGTGTATTCAATATATGTACACATAATGAAATTATAAATACAATATAGGACATAATAATATCATGACATAATTTTAAAGTAGGAGATTAACCCAAATAATGGAAATTGGGTTAAGATGTTCTGTTACCTCATGTCCGACTTGACTCGATCATTATTTAACCTCCTGAATAATAAACTAGAGTTAATCTCTAGCGGAATAAGAACCTTTTTTATGTTCATTATTCCTTTTATATCACTTATTACCATGTTAGGAACATTATGTAATTATTTATGTTAATAATGGTCCTTTTTCCGATATTAGGTACTTGAGTGAAAAATAAACTTCTTATAATTACACTGTGTTCATGTGGTAAAATATCTATTATATCCATAATTATATTAATTATGTAGATATCATATACATAATATATATCTAGTATATACATTCATTTATAATATTACATAACATTTAGATGTATGAAATGAAATGCATCGTTAATGGAGACGGTAAGCCGTACGTACGCATGAACGCTACTTTCATTTCTATTTTGTATTTAATGGAATGAAGTTATAATTATATAAAGGTATAATATAATTCCAGTATAATATAATGAATAATACCATTTACTCCATCCTTTATACATCCCACATATGGAATTTACGATTCAAATGACTTTGAGGGGGCGATAGTCCGCACTTCCTAAGATGAAATTATCGTGTTTACCCATATTGGAAATCGTAAAGGTATGCCATAAATGAAAAATACAGAAGCTTAAGTAAAACATAAACATAATATATATCATATATAAAAATAGTGTCATCCTAATGGCCACCATGAGATGTGTTATATGAGTGTTAAAAAATCATCGTTTCGTGAGGCAGAAATTCGCCATCCACAGCAACAATATGTTCTGTAACCATTAGATGTAGGTGTGTGTAAGTGTTGCTCGAATAAATATTATAACAACATCCTAGTATATTGAGGATACTGGTTTTGTTACAAAATAAATGATTAAAAATAGTTTAGTGTGTTGGAGAGGAAAAATAAAACATAAGAACACAAGAGAAAACACTACCTTTAAAACTGGTAACTCTCTTTGATTTGAGCTCAAAGGCTTCCTTGGGAAGGATTCTGCCCAAAGTGAGACTTGTAGGTGTAAGAGTGGGATGTGGAGAGACAAAATTGGCAGGGTTTGGCCGAGCCAATGGCTTGAGAGGTGTGGGTAAGGTGGTAGAGGTGGGGGCCATTTATAAGAGGAGTGGAGGGGCACTCTTGGAAAGTAATGAAATGTTACTTTATTATCTAATGAGTTTCTGATTTTAAAGGTCCCACAATTATATATATCAAGGATACCATGATAATGTTTCGAAATAGACTCATCCAATAGGCATTGGACAAGTTTAATTATTAGATTTTACATTATCCTTCCATATTATTAAAATCATTAATTAATGAGGTAATCACTGCATCATCATGGTGTCATAAATAATTTAATTTATTGAATGTCTAAAAATAATAAAAAAATATCATGATTTAAGAAATCGTTTTATATTTATAATGAATATTTATAGTCAAAAATATGACTTGTATAACCCCATTTATTTTTTTAGTAAAACAACTCATGCTTGTGACATTTTTATTTTAACATTAAATAAAAAGTTTTTAATGTCAATTTCCTACCAAAGTAGCCCCATGGGGTCCCATGTTTACCCATGGATTGTATTGGTCTGCCATGACTCATAAAATAGTGTTAGGACATGTGTAAAGGTAACTTCTTATTTTTATAATATCATTTTGTCCTTAAATTTCACTAATTAACTTTAATGGCGATTAATTAAATATAAAAGTTACAATTCACCAAAATATTATTTTAATACCATTGAACCACATTATACTTCCTAATGAAAAAAATGTATGTCGAATTTTTTAAAATAAAATCATAGAACTGGTAATGATTAATTTAAACAAAAAATCAGTTTTTTAACTACCACTTAGTGGTTTCACTATTCATCAAAAATTGATGTTTTTCAGAACAATGCCAAAATTTCACCCGAAGCTATAATTGATATTACGAATTCAAAAATTATGACTATTTTATAAAATTTCAAAAATATAAGTTTCATTAATTAATTTTATAACTAATTCCCACTGTCACAACAAATAGCTTGTTTTTAAGAAACAATATATATCAAATGATTGACAATTTTTTATGTCCAATTTCAAAGTGAAATTAATTCTAATGACCACCATTGGATAAAATGATAAAAATATATTCTAATTATACTTTAAAACCACTCAATAGTATAATTTACCACTATAAATTATTTTGATTAAAAAAATTGTTTTTAAGTATATTTCACTATTCATAAAAAATTTGTAGTTCTCAGAAAACTACCAAAAGTTCAACATAGGATAATTTCGATATTCCGAATCCAAAAATGAAGTCCATATTAAAATATAATATATATTTAATTTCAAAAGGTGGGTATTAATATTCATTATGGATATTTTGATTGGTCGCGTTGTGTTAGAATCTTGAACTGGCGTACAATGCAAGCTATTGCATTATTGAAAGAGAAGCGTATCGTGGATGCTCAAGGTGTTACATTATCCCCTCCTTCAATAAATTGCATCCTCACTATTTGAAAGTTTAGTTTGAAAATAAAAGGTTGAAGATTGGAATAACTTTGTGGAAAACCTACATTGGAAATAAGGTTAATAAAAATATAACTTTAAAAGAAAGAAACTTAAGTACAAAGGTCACCCGAGATAGCCCATACTAGGATTCAGTGAAAATATGGATATGGATAAATAACAAAATATCAAGGTCTGATAGAGAGTTGTAGAAAACTGGATTAAGAGAAAGTTAACCATAAGAAAATCACAAACTTGTGATTGGTTAAACAGTCATTGAATCCCCAGTTGGAAAAGTTAACTGGAATCGTTTTTATTTTAAGTTACCTTTTATAAAGTTCAGGAATTTATTTAGGAGATTTACTAATAACGTAAGGGAATATACATACTTGTCATGTAGACATTCATTCTTTAATAAATTTTTTTACCACAAACCCATCTTTCACTCTAAAAGGTAATAGAACTCAAAAATATTCTATTTATCGTAATTTTATAAGGTTCCAAATATTAACAAATATCATTTAGATTAGGAAATAATTTTTGTAATAACTAGGGATTTCCTGTTGGCTAGTGGTAGGTAATAATGGCATGTCGCACTATGGTTGTGGGTTCGATTCCTGCAGCTTTGTCCGACGCTATGGGTTATCCCCCGACCTGCAGGTTGCCCTTTTACTAAAAATATAGTATTATAATATTCCAAAAGTAATCTTCAGAAATGTTTAAACCTTAAACCATACTATCCAAAGTTCAACTGAATCCATTCCAACCTTTATAGTTATCCAAAATACCTCTATCCAAACATTCTCTAAAAGGTCTCTGAATTCCAAAATCAGTTGTAAGATCATATTCCCAAACAAAGTAAAGTTTCTCTTATTGTCACATACTAAAAATATGATTACCTTAATCATATTAAAACCTTAATTAAATCAAAAAGTACATTAGTAAAATCCTTATATATATCACATTATTCTTATAACCAGAATATAATCCTTAAGTCCAAAAGCACCAATAACTTAATTATTCCACTTCAACTGTAGTAACAGCATAAGATTCTCCTTGATCCCCTGGCCTTTTCTGCGGTAATTTTCCCTGAAGATTAGGAAATTAATTTGCATAATGCCAAATTTCCCTACAATTTTAGCATTCATTATTGATAGCCTCTTTCTTTCCCTTGCAATCACGAGCCTGGTGACCTTTATCTCCCTATTTATAAAAAACTCCCATTCCTTTTAGGCAAGTACCAGGGTGATTATTCCCACAATTATCACATAATGTAAAATCCTTCTTTCCCTTTTTCCCTTTATCTATCTCTTGTTCCCCCGTTCTCTTCTTCTGTCACGACCCGTCCTCGGGGCCCGTGCCGTGACTACCCCAAGCCCACCTTCCATAGGCCAGGGGCTGGTGTCTAGCACCAAGGCATAAATCCCAACAAAAAGGGAACGCGTTGCCTTTGAAAAGTTAACAAGCACCACAAAGTAAACAAGCGGGCAAGTAAACACTAAGTAAAAACGGTACATGCTGTGCTGAATGTAAAAGGGGCCGGAAATACAAGCCCAACTGTAAAGTACAACTGAAGGGGAAAAACAACAACTGTAAAGAAAATCCGCAGTGTTGAGCCGTCCTCTGAAGGTCCCACCTGAAGGGTGGGTACAGATAGCCTCCACAGCTCCTCGGTCCAGCCGTCCGCTCCGAGTACGTCCCGCCCAGTGGTCCACCTCCAGGTACCGTCCAGCTCCACACGCCTCCACCTCGATCAGCACTGCCCGTCGTCTACAACCAACACCACGAAGTGTGGGAAAAGCCCCTGCAGGGGTGATTATAAACTACTTAGTAGGGACCCCGAGACCCCCAAAGGTCTCCCGAAATCCACAAAGGATAATCCACAATGGAAAGATACAATCATGAAGTAACATCTGACACGGCTTAGGTATATGCCCATACATATACCTATGTCATCAATTCCCATTCGGCTCCAACGTCTTAGCCCAAGAACAACCCAGTCCAGAAAGGAAAGAAAAACGTATACCCACACAGGATAGCTCTACACAATCCACAAAGGAGAGTAAACAATAAATCCACACAGGATAGCTCAACACGATCCACAATGGAGAGTAAAGAGTAAATCCACACAGGATAGCTCGACGCAATCCACAAAGGAGAGTAATCAATAAATCCACACAAGATAGCTCAACACAATCCACAAACGAGAGTAAACAGTAAATCTACACAGGATAGCTCAACACAATTCACAAAGGAGAGTAACACAGAAGATTAATCTCACACAGGTATACTTCTTCGAATGACGATAAAGATGATCACTGATCCATCTAAGTCGTCGGACCCACGAAGGATCGATAGGTAACTAACCCCCGTAAAGTCCCACACAGGATCGGGCCCACACATGACCTGTAGGCGCTGGCTCACATAGAACCGCTGAGCGCTGACCCACACATGATCAGACCCACACAGGATCGGGCCAACACAGGACCTGTAGCACTGATCCACATAGGATCGCTGAGTGTTGTAGTCGTCTCAGTCCACTGAGGATCTCTGCATAGTCGTCGTCGCAGTCCACTGAGGATTTCTGCACGGTCGTCGCTGTCGAAGTAGCAGTTACAGCCAGCACTAGGATTCCCGCACACAGCAAACTCGTTCGGGAGGGTCCTCTCCACGATCCGAGAGGTTGATACATCAACTGACACATAGTTTGATGTTGATGTATCCAAAAGTTCTGTATCGGCAACAAGAACTCAATGTCGCAGACGGCGCGTCGATCAGACGCCTAGTCTGAGAGTTATTGGCTTTTTCGTCCCAGGGCCCGGTTGGTTTTTAAGGCAAAACCAACCCGACCGTACCCCACCTTCGTCCAAACCTCGGGCGGAGTATTCCAAAAGATCCTTCTCACATAGAGGTATTCAACGAAGCTGACGGCACGTCAATTGGACGTCCATAGCTCTAGATATGAGCGTTTCCGCTCCGAAGGCCCGGTTGGTTTCGTGTACGAACCAACAATGGTCGAACTCAAAGTATTCCGAAACCTTAAGCGTGATATACTGAAACGACCGCCTCGATCCAAGGGTCACGTTTCTGCAGACGGTGACTCGTTTGGAGGTCTGTATCTCAAGTTACGGGCGTTTGAACGAAGACCGTCCGAAGATGGGGGGTACAGGCCCGAGCCGACCCGGCCCGACCCCCCCTTGGTCGGCCGGACCCGGTCCGAACCGGTCCGAACCGGTCCGACCCTGTCCGACCCAGTCCGGCCTGGTTCGGCCGAGCGGCCGAGCGGCGGACGCGGGGGGAGCCTCCGCCCCGCGCGACACCCCCGCGGCACCCGCGGGGTGTCGGCCAGACAACCGGACGCGGCTGAAGCCACGTCCCGAGTGACGCGGGGGGGGAGCCGCCGCCCCGACGTGACACCCCCGCGACAACCGCGGGGTGTCTCCCTATGGCCGGACACAGCATCTGCCGCGTCCCGCGAGTGCCGCCGGAGTCGCTCCGGTGGCCCGATTGTCTTCCCGTTTGCGCCGTTGCTCCTCCCGGGACTTGTCCTTCACTGCGGAACCATCAAACATCTATTGCGGCACGTTCCGTCGTCGCCCGCCAAATCTGCACAAAATGAAGAACGGCGGTGGGTCGTCGGGCCGTGTTCGTTTGGCCCTCACACTCCGCGTTAGATATAAACAACGTGAGAATTTTTTTTATTCCACACAAGAAACAACAATTTTAATAAATTAAAATTGTTCTCAAATCCGGTTCTTTACCTTTTTAAAGAAACATTTACTGGAATAATAAAAAGGGGTAAATCCCAAAATAAATTCCCTACCTCGTAGTCGTTGCTCGCGAGCGTTCTTCGCGGAATTGCTCGTCACGGAAGGTGGAGATCATCGCATCGTCGCGGAAGGGCATCGCGTCATCACAGAATCTGGCGTAGCGTCGACGAACTTGACGGACCAAGAAACAATAGATTTTAATTATAAAATAATTAAATCCATGTTTCGTTTTAAACCACAAAGAACTTTTAGAAGAAACCTGAAATCACTCACCTCAAACGGTTGGTGATCGGAGATCGGGGCGGGGAAGAACGTCTCAGATTAGAGTGTCGTCGATTTCCGTGGATGACGGCGTTCTTCACGTTCTTCGCGTTCTTCGAATTTTTCGCGTTTTTCACGTTCTTCGCGAAGAAGGATGAAGGTTCAAGGATCCTCTCTCAACTAGTAAACTTTCAAAAGACTGGTTGGTCTTATTTTATTATTATTCCAACACTCGAAAAAGGTTAAGTAACGACCCATCAATTCGTTGAATTAATTCAACGAATGAAACAGATCATTTAATTTACGAAATAAACCGCCCCATTAAATGGTCTGTTAAGAAATTAAGAAAACGCGTCAGTTGACTTTTATAATGACGGGTTTTCGCGGGTGCGTTACTTAGCGGAAAGAAACGGCGGGGCTCGTGCGGGCCCCACCTCACAAATAACCTACCGAGGGGGTAGCATATTTTCTGGATAGCATCCTATCCAGATCAACTCAGTTTAAGCTGCTTTTAAGTGGCATCAAGTGGCTTCCAAGTGGCTTATGTGAAATAAAATAATGTTGTCGAAAAATTATTTTATTTATTAACTTTAAGCCCGAAAATTAAAAACCACACCCGAGCAAGCGCAACTCCAGAAGAGGCGTTTCTAAGAGAATACCGGCGCTGCGGTTTCATCGGTGCCCTCATAATTTGATTTCGGACACCAGTTCAAAAGTTATAAAAACCTGCTCGTCTGTTCACTGAATGTACCTGAGCCAAACTTCGGAAAATGAATCCAGGCACACCGGGCCATGGAATCAGGTACCGTTAGAAACTGCGCTCTTGTAAAATTCCAAAGAAAATTAAGAAAAAAATTTCCTTGAAATTTACGGGTCTTTACATTACTCCCACCTCAGGGCTTTATGACCCCGTAAAGATACATCAAAAACTAGGGAAACAAAAGTGGGTACTGAGCACGCAACTGAGCCTCCCGCTCCCATGTGCTCTCCTGGAGGTTCCCATGCTGCCATCTGATGCGCACAAGAGGAATCGATCACCCACATAGGACCCACTCCTGTCGATCCTCTATCTCCACCGGGACCTCCGAAAAAGTCACCCCATCATCCACGTCTAGCTCCCCATAGTCAATGATGTGAGTCGAGTCGTGCACGTATCTCCTCAGATGAGATATGTGGAAGACGTCGTGCACCCGGTGCAACTGAAGTGGTAGATCCAGGCGATAAGCCACCTCACCAACCCTGCTGAGGACCTGTAAGGGTCCGATGAAGCATGGAGACAACTTGCCGCCTCAGACAAATGTCCGCAAACCACGTCGAGGTGAGACCCGCAAGAAGACGTGGTCGCCATCCTCGAACTCTAGTGGCCCCCGCCTCCTGTCAGCATATGACTTATGCCAGCTCTGTGCTATCCTCATCCGCTCCTGGATGACCTGGACCTTCCCTGTCGTGGCCCGGACCATCTCTGGTCCCACGAGTCCTGACTCCCCAGGGTCTGTCCACCACAAAGGAGATCTGCAAGGCCTGCCGTACACCGCCTCGTATGGTGCCATCCCGATGGTGGAGTGGTAGCTATTGTTGTACGCGTACTCCACCAAGATTAGTTGGTCCTCCCAGCTACGACCAAAGTCGAGGACACATGCGCGGAACATGTCCTCGAGAGTCTGAATGGTCCTCTCCGTCTAACCATCCGTCTGAGGGTGAAAGGCAGTGCTCAGACGTAGCCACGTCCCGAACGCCTCCTGCAACCCCTTCCAAAGACGGGAAGTAAAGCGAGCGTCCCGATCGTAGACGATAGTCGATGGCACACCGTGAAGCCGTACAATCTCCTAAACGTAGAGACGCCCCATGCTCTCCACTAAGCCCTGCTCTCTGATGGGTAAGAAGTGTGCCGACTTGGTGAGTCGGTCAACAATCACCCAAATGGAGACATGACCTCTGGAAGAGCGTGGAAGTCCAGTCACGAAGTCCATATATATCCCATCCCACTTACACTACAGGACCTCCAAGGGTTGTACCAAGCCTGCTGGTACCTGATTCTATACCTTCACCTGCTGGCAGGTGAGGCATCGTGATATGAACTCTGCCACAAACTTCTTCATGCCCGGCCACCAGTGATGTCGTCTGAGATCCTGGTACATCTTCGCCCCTCCAGGATGTACCGCCAGAGGAGAAGTGTGAAACTCTCTCAGCACCTCCTCTCGTAAAGAGACTGGTACCAATGCACGTCCTCTAAAAAGGGCGTCATTCTCTGATCCATGGGAGAAACCATCAGGTGCATGTCCCGAGGATATCTATGCACACCGTGTCTCATAGTCAGCGTCCACACGCTGAGCCTCTCTGACCCACTGTAGAAGTGGAGGAGAGATAGTGAGAGACTAAAGGAAGGTTGCTCCGTCTCTATCCACGAAGGATATCTGCAAGGAGGCAAGATGCTCGGTCGCCTCCTCAAGTAGCTGGATGCCCGTCCTTCTACTGAGGGCATCGACTACCACGTTCCCCTTCCCAAGAGTATAGACTATCTCAAAGTCATAGTCCTGGAGGAACTCGAGCCATCGCCACTGTCTTAGGTTCAGTTCCTTTTGAGAGAAGATGTACCTGAGACTCTGGTGGTCATAAAATACTGTAAAGCGCTCGCCCATCAGATAGTGTCGCCATGTCTTCAGGGCGAAGACCACTACTGCTTACTGCAAGTCATGGGTAGCGTAGTTTTTCTCATGATGCCTAGCTGACGTAATCCATAGGCAATCATGGCCCGCTCCTGCATCAGGACACACCCGAGTCTGGTCTCTGATGCATCGCAGTAGACTATGTATCCAACTCCCTCCTCAGGCAACCTCACGATAGGTGCACTGGTCAACCTCTGACTCAGCTCCTGGAAGCTGTGCTGACATCTGTCTGACCACATGAAGGGTTTCCCCTTCATCATCTACGCTGAGAGTGGGGCCACAACTCTGGAGAAGTCCGGCACAAATCTCTGATAGTATCCTGCTAGGCCCAAGAAACTCTGCACCTCTGTCACACTCTTGGGTGGCTCCCAAGCTAGCACTGCCTCAATCTTCGCGGGTTCCACTGCAACTCCCGCCTCAGAAATGACGTACCCCAAGAAGTGGACCTCATGTAACCAGAACTGGAACTTTGATATCTTGCCAAAAAGCTGGTGCTCTCTGAGTGTGTCTAGTACAACACGCATGTGGTAGGTGTTCTCCTCCTCAGTGGTCGAGTACACCAAGATGTCGTCGATGAAGGCCACGACAAATAGATCAAGGTATAGCTGGAAGATCCTGTTCATGAGGCTCATGAACACTTCTGGAGTGTTGGTTACGCCGAAAGGCATAACCAAGAACTCATAGTGGCCATACCTAAATCTGAAGGTCGTCTGTTGCACGTCCTAGTCTCGAACTCTGAGCTGATGATAGCCTAACCGGAGGTCTATCTTCAAGAACCACCGTGCTCCCTTTAGCTGATCGATGAGGTCATCAATCCTCGGTAGCGGATACTTGTTTCTCACTGTCACCTGGTTCAGGCGACGATAATCGACACACAGTCGCAAGCTCCCGTCCGCCTTCTTGGCGAACAAAATCGGGGAAGCCCAGGGTGAAACACTGGGTCGGATGAACCCCTTGCCCTGCAAGTCCTCCAACTATACCCGCATCTCTCGAAGCTCGGCGGGGGCCATCCGATATGCTGGAGTGGATATCGGGGCTGTCCCGGGGTATAGGTCAATATTAAAGTCTACCTCTCTGCGAGGAGGTAGCCCTGGAACGTCATCGGGGAAGTCGTCCACGTACTAATCCACCACGGCAGGAAAACTGGGACTCCGCACGTCAACTGCTCCAAGGATGAGGCTAGCCAACTGATGAGTGATGGGCTGTCCTCTGCTCTGCGTGAGTCCATCCTGTCCTGCTAAGGCTCCCTTCTCGCCGGTGAAGGTGAACCTGCTCCCGTCGGTGCGCACACATCGCACCTTGCGCCTAATGAAGTCAATCTGTGCATGGACCGTAGATAACCAATCCATTCCCAAGATGACGTCGTAAGGCCTCGACGCCGCTACAAAAAAGATCCCAGCCGAAGCTCTCGCCTCCTAGAGTAATCTCACACTACCGGCACCAGTGCGTAATTGTCGAGTCTGCTCCCGTAGGAGTCTCTAGCCGTAAGGATCGAGCCAACAGCTCTATCGGAATCTTCGATCTCCGAACAAGGGTATCAGCTATGAACGAGTGACTCGCTCTTATGTCTATCAGAACTGCAACAAGGGTGGAATAGACACAGATCGTACCTCGAATCATCTCTGGTGCACCATGGTCGTAGGCCTCTACTGCCTGGAGCTGTGCCTGTCTCTGCCAGCCAACTCCCTGTGGTCGGGGTGGGCCTCCTGGTGGTGGTGGTGGCAGATCCTCAAAACGTCGCCCACCACCGGCTGCTCGGCCAGCTCCTCTTCCTCGTCCGCCTCCTCCCTATAGACTGCCACGGTCGACCCTCTGCCTCTTCCTGGGTGGCCCCTCCACCGTCTGCTGCTCCTCGGTACGGCGGGTCGGGCAGTCACGAGCCATGTGGCCCTGCCCGCTGCACGAGTAGCACTGCCTGCCTCTCGGAAGGCTAGCTCCGCGTTATGTGCCCCGCACTGCTGATCCACTATCCCGAGGTCGTCTTCCGGAAGAATTGGTCTGCCTGGAACCCTGATTCATCCGTCAGCTACCTGCTGCCGAAGACTCCGCTACCTGCCGCCCTGTGGTAGGTATCGCTGTGGACTCACCCAGAATGCTCTCAATCAGAAGGTCTCGCTCCAGCACTCATGCCTTGGTTGGGATGTTGTGGGAGATCAGTGATGCCCTGATATCATGTCTCAATCCCTACTCGAAGGTCCGGGCCCGGAAGAAAGGGTCCCGAACCATGTCTGTCGAGTAGCGAGAAAGGTCGGTGAACCTCGCCGCGTACTGGGAGACCGTCACGATGCCCTGCCGCAGCTGAAGAAGCTCTTGGATGTGCACCGCATGGAGGGTGGCCAGGACGAAATCTGAGTGGAAGAGGCTCTAAAAGTCCATCCTGATGAGGGAGGCCTCATCATGTACCTGGAGCATCAGGCTCCACCATCGTCCTGCTGCTGCGTGTAGTAGGCTCGCCGCGAGGATCACCGTGAGGTCTGCTGGTGTCCTCACAAGCCTGAAAACTCGGACGACCGCCTCCAACCAATCCTCGGCGGCCTGGGGGTCCGTCTCCCCACGGAACCTGGGTGGTCGCTGGCGCTAGAACTCATGAAAATCTCTAAGGCGCCGTGCATAGTCAGCGATCGGTGCTGGAAGCATCGGGGGCTCGGCGGGTAAAGGTACCGTCAGTGCCTCCACTGTCAACGGGCCCTGTACGGAGGCCACGTCGCTCGGCGGGCTGTTGTCGCGCTCTAATCTCGGAACCCTAGCTGGCTGCCGTCGTGGGGCTATCCTGAAAAAGAAACAAGTGCACCGCGGTCAGAACAATATACCTGGTGAGCTGACACAAGTAATCACAAATAAAACTTGAAACATACATGCAATCAATGTTTTCGTGCATTAAGTCGGAAATCAGAATTCAGGGTCCTGGTGTACGGATACGTCGGCCGCCGCACCAACACTAGACTCCCTGGACTGATAACCACACTCAATACGCTAAACACTATTGCTTCACATAGAAGAAAGATCAGAGTTTGCGGTAGAACCGACCACCTATGATACCAATCTGTCACGACTCGTCCTCGGGGCCCGTGCCGTGACTACCCCAAGCCCGCCTTCCATAGGCCAGGGGCTGGCGACTAGTACCAAGGCATAAATCCCATCAAAAAGGTAAGGAATTGCCTTTGAAAAGTAATCAAGCACCACAGAGTAAGCAAGCGAAAAAGTAAACACTAAGTAAAAACGGTACAAGATGTGCTGAAAGTAAAAGGGGCCGGAAATACAAGCCCAACTGTAAATTACAACTGAAAGGGAAAAACAACAACTGTAAAGAAAATCCACAGCGTCGAGCCGTCCTCTGAAGGGCCGACCTAAAGGGTGGGTATAGATAGCCTCCACAGCTCCGCAGTCCAGTCGTCCGCTCCGAGTACGTCCCGCCCAGTGGTCTACCTCCAGGTACCGTCCAGCTCCGCACGCCTCCACCTCGATCAGCACTGCCCGTCGTCTGCATCCAACACCACGAAGTGTGGGAAAAGCCCGTGCAGGTGTGAGTATAAACTACTCTGTAGGGACCCCGAGACCCCCGAAAGTCTCCCGAAATCTACAAAGGATAATCCACAAAGGAAAGATACAATCACGAAGTAACATCTGACACGGCTTAGGTATATGCCCATACATATACCTAAGTCATCAATTCCCGTTCGGCTCCAACGTCCGAGCCCAAGCACAACCCAGTCCACACAGGAATGCAAAACATATACCCACACTGGATAGCTCAACACAATCCACAAAGGAGAGTAAACAGTAAATCCACACATGATAGCTCAACACGATCCACAATGGAGAGTAAACAGTAAATCCACACAGGATAGCTCGACGCAATCCACAAAGGAGAGTAATCAGTAAATCCACACAGGATAGCACAACCCAATCCACAAAGGAGAGTAAACATTAAAGCCACACAGGATAACTCAACACAATCCACAAAGGAGAGTAACACAGAAGATTCAGCTCACACAGGTATACTTTTTCGGAAAACGATAAAGATAATCACTGATCCATCTAAGTCGTCGGACCCATGAAGGATCGATAGGTAAATAACCCCCGCAAAGACCCACACAGGATCGGGCCCACACAGGACCTGTAGGCGCTGGCTCACACAGAACCGCTAAGCGCTGACCCACACAGGATCAGACCCACACAGGATTGGGCCCACACAGGACCTCTAGCACTGATCCATGTAGGATTGCTGAGTGCTGTAGTTGTCGCAGTCCACTGAGGATCTCTGCACAGTCATCGTCGCAGTCCACTGAGGATCTCTGCATGGTCGGCGTCGCAGTCCACTGAGGATCTCTGCACGGTCGTCGCTGTCGAAGTAGCAGTCGCAGCCAGCACTAGGGTGGGTTCCCGCACACAGCAAACTCGTTCGGGAGGGTCCGCTCCACGAGCTGAGAGGTTGATACATCAACTGACACAAAGTCCAAAGTTGATGTATCCAAAAGTTCCGTATCAGAAACAGGAACTCAACGTCGTAGACAGCGCGTCGATCGGACGCCCGGTCTGAGAGTTATTGGCTTTTTTGTCCCAGGGGCCCGGTTGGTTTTTAAGGCAAAACCAACCCGACCATACCCCACCTGCATCCAAACCTCGGGAAGAGTATTCCAAAAGATCTGTCTCATTTAGAGGAATTCAACGAAGCTGACGGAACGTCAATCGGACGTCCTTAGCTCTAGATATGAGCGTTTCCGCTCCGAAGGCCCGGTTGGTTTCATCTACGAACCAACCCGGCCAATCTCAAATGATTCCAAATCCTTGAGTGTGATATACCAAAATGACCCTCTCGATCAAAGGATCGCGTTTCCATTGACGGCGAGTCGTTTGGATGCCCGTAGCTCATGTTACGGGCGTTTGAATGAAGACCGTCCGAAGACGGGGGGTACGGGCCCGGGCCGACTCGGCCCGACCCCCCTGGGTCGGCCGAACCCGGTCCGAACCTGTCCGATCCGGTCCGACCTGGTCCAACTCTGTCGGACCGGTCTGGCTCGGCCAGCCCGGCCCAGCTCAGCCGAGCGGCTAAGCGACCGACGCGGGGGGAGCCGCCGCCCCGCGTGACACCCCCGCCGAACCCGCGGGGTGTCGGCCATACAACCGGACACGGCTGAAGCCGCGTCCCGAGTGACGCGGGGGGAAGACGCCGCCCCCGCGTGACACCCCCATGACAACAGCGGGGTGTCTTCCTGTGGCCGGACATGGCTTCAGCCACGTCCCACGAGTGCCGCCACCGCGGATGGTGCCGCAGCGGTATCGTCCGGCGGCGCGCCGGGCGCCGCCGCCGCCGGCTTCCGCGGGCCGCCGGAGTCGCTCCGGTTGCACGAATTTCTTCTTGTCTACGCCGTTGCTCCTCCCGAGACCCGTCCTTCACTGCGGAACCATCAAACATCCGTTTCGGCACGTTCCGTCGTCTCCCGCCAATTCCACACAAAACGAAGAACAATGGAGGGTCGTCGGGCCGTGTTCGTTTGGCCCGCACCCTCCACGTTAGATATAAAAAACGGGAGAATTTTTTTTTATTCCACATAGGAAAAAACAATTTTAATAAATTAAAATTGTTCTCAAATCCGGTTCTTTAACTTTTTAAAGAAACATTTACGTGAATAATAAAAAGGGGTAAATCCAAAAATAAATTCCCTACCTCGTAGTCTTCGCTCGCGAGCATTCTTCGCGGAATTGCTCGTCGCGGGAGGTGGAGATCGTCACATCGTCGCGAAAGGGCGTCGTGTCGTCGCAGAATCTGGCGTAGCGTTGACGAACTCGACGGACCAAGAAACACCAGATTTTAATTATAAAATAATTAAATATGTGTTTCCTTTTAAACCACAATGAACTTTTAGAAGAACCCCGAAATCACTCACCTCAAATGGTTGGTGATCGGAGATCAGGGCGGGGAAGAACATCTCGGATTAGAGCGTCATCAATTTCCGCGGATGACAGTGTTCTTCACGTTCTTCGCGTTCTTCATGTTCTTCGCGTTCTTCGCGTTCTTCGCGAAGAAGGATGAAGGTTAAAGGATCCTCTCTCAACGAGAAAACTTTCAAAAGACTGGTCGGTCTTATTTTATTATTATACCAACACACGAAAAAGGGTAAGTAACGACCCATCAATTCATTGAATTAATTCAACGAAAGAAACAGCTCATTTAATTTATGAAATAAACCGCCCAATTAAATGGTCTGTTAAGAAATTAAGAAAATGCGTCAGTTGACATTCATAATGACGGGTTTTCGCGGGTGCGTTACTTAGCAGAAAGAAACGGAGGGGCTCGTGCAGGACCACCTCACAAATATCCTACCGAAGGGGGTAAGATATTTTCTGGATAGCATCCTATCCAGATCAACTTAGTTTAAGCCGCTTTTAAGTGGCTTCAAGTGGCTTTCAAGTGGCTTAAGTGAAATAAAATAAAGTTGTCGAAAAATTATTTTATTTCTTAACTTTATGCCCGAAAATTAAAAACCACACCCGAGCAAGCGCAACTCCGGAAGAGGCGTTTCTAAGAGAATACCGGCGCAGTGATTTCATCGGTGCCCTCAGAATTCGATTTCGGGCACCGGTTCAAAAGATAGAAAAACTCGCTCGTCCGTTCACTGAACGTACCCGAGCCAATCTTCGAAAAATGATTCCGGGCACACCGGGCCTCGGAATCAGGTGCCGTCAGAAACTGCGCTCTTGAAAAATTCAAAGAAAATTAAGAAAAAAATTTCCTTGAAATTTACTGGTCTTTACATCTTCTCATGCTTTACTTTATTATCCTAAGATTTAGAGAATTCCTTTTTTGTCTTGATAGCACACGATATTATATCTTCGTATGTTGAGAATGATTGTGATACTAATGCTCGATGGAGAAACGGTTTTAACCCATAAATGAAATGATCGATCATACTTCTTGGGTTATGTATATAATATGCAGCATGCCTCACTAACCTTGTAATGTTAGCCTCATACTTTGCAACATTTTCATCCTCCTTCTGCCTCAGACTCAGAAATTTCCTCTCCATATCTGCTCGATGGTCACAAAGAAAGTATTTTTCTAAGAAGATTTCCTTAAACTCCCTCCATTACATACTTGATACTTCATCATCTTCCATTGTGTTTTGAATCAGCGACCACCATTGATCGGAATCTCCAGTGAGCCAGTAGACTACCATGACAACCTTCTCCCTTTCACTACTCCCTACGACATGGAATATTTTCACTATGGAGTTTATACATTGCTCAGATACTAATGGATTTGTACCCACATTAAATGATGACGGTTGTTGCCTCATGAAGTGTTCTAACATTGATCCTCCACGTTGTGGATCATGGGGCTCCATATGAGTAAGGTTATTTTTCATAACCTGAGTGAGTTGTCCCAGTATGGTGATAAGTTGATCAGCACCAGTTGTATCACCATCTCCACTATAATTATTTTGAGTGGGAGGGAAATCCCTACATTTAGTACGTGCATTGATACGGTTTCCATTCCTCCCACTAGGCGCCATTTCTAAACAATGGGATAAACCAGACTAGTTTATGAATCAAAATACATAATTACAAACATGAAAAAAACATAACATAAATTGAACTATTTATGGATATAATCCATAATCATAAAAATGTTTTCTTTGAGGAAGTATATACTAATAATCCTTCATTGTGGTTTTTAATGAAAATTAGATTTATCCTAAGCATATCCCCCGGGAGTGTCGTAACCAAGAGTGCGTCATGGCCCATTGTCGGGCACCGGTTCTCGTTCGAGACTAGCTCAAAGCAGTGTTTTTGGGTTTTACCCCTAGGTACATCTGTGCCAGAGCCGCCTCTACCTGCTTATATCCAGACAGGGATGTATTTCTCGGAAAACTCACAAAATCTCTCTAATACCAAAATTTTAGGATTTTCTTCTATACTAATCCTCAAAGTATATCTTTGGGCTATGTGCTCTAATCATAGTTTATTTAAATATTGCTTCCAAGGTTAGTACTAAAATGCCTATGATACCAACTATAATGAACCGACCCCAGTTACCCAGAGTTGATGCATTATTGAGTAACATTGACATGATCACAAAAGATCATGTCTCGAAAGGCCGATTAGTTTAATAGACTTGGAAACACTAGATACATTCATAAATGTTACATTACATCATAAAGTGAAGAAAACTACAATAACATAGTCCCCATTTCCCACACTCATATCCACTTCAGACTATCCCTGCAGGTCATTCCTAAAATACTTCTTCTCATCCTAGATAAATTAAAACATTGAAAGGGGTGATCTCAGATGCTTAGTAAGGATAACAATATAGCGGAAGCTTTCATAAATAAACAAAAACATTTAAGGCAATGTATAACTAAAAAAAGGGTTTTAAACTTGAACTTCCACATAATATAGAAAATGTAAAATGAAATAATGCCATTTACTTATTGACATGGTTATTCTACTGGTCGAATAATCACATGAAATATCAATAACCACTTTCATAATGATGGAATGCATAATGCCAGACTATCATAACCATGTATCCAAGGCCTCATGACAAGAATATATATAATATTTTGTCAAGGCCTCATGCCACGAAACTAGTTTGTCTCATGAGACTTGCCGATGCATCGAGGAGCTATAGTGGGCTCCACCCATAACTTATTAAGTCCAATTCATTCCTCCTATGAACAGGTTTAAACATATCATAAATCATAACATAATCATATCACATAAAATATGCATAAAGGAAACATAACATTTCCACATTTCAATTACAAGTTATCAATACAACACATTGATATAATAAAAACACTTTTAAAACCATTTTCAATACCAAAATAAAATAAAATTAAAACGTGATATTTATTTTTCATTTTTTAATAAAAGTTAAGGCTTGTAGAGGAAGCTGAAACTCAAATAATGGTCACGGCGGTGGGGAAGTCATTGTCGCCGCACATGTAAGAAAAAAACATTCATTTTGTCATTTAGTAAATACGATTCATATAAAAAGATTCCTTTAAAATAAAATTAAATGTCAAAGGGGTTTATACACCGTATAGAAGAAATTTGTGTATAAAACAAAATATGCCTCAATGAATGGAGATTGAGACCAAGTCCCTTACAAATATCATTTATTAAATAAAATAGATCTATTATTAGTATTAAATATATGTAAACATAAAGAAACTATAAATAAAAGATATGACACAATAATATCATTACATATTTTTAAAGTAGGATATTAACCCAAAGAATTGAAATTGGGTTAAGAAGTTCCCTTACCTCGGGTCCGACTTGACTCGATCATTCTTTAACCCCCTGAATAATAGAATAGAGTTAATATCAACCTGCTTAAATACCTTTTTCAATTTAATTATTCGTTTTATATCACTTATTACCATGTTATGAACATTATGTAATTATTTATGTTAATAATGGTCGTTTTGTCGATCTTAGGTACTTGAGTCAAAAATAAACTTTTTATAATTACACATTCTTCACGTGGTAAAATATCCATTATATCCATAATTATATTAATGATGTAGATATAATATACATCATATATATCCAGTATATTCATTCATTAATAATATTACATAACATTTAGAGGTAAGAAATGAAATGCACCGTTCATGGAGACGGTAAGCCGTACGTACGCATGAATGCAACTTTCATTTCTATTTCATATTTAATGGAATGAAGTTATAATTATATAAAGGTATAATAAAATTCCAGTATAATATAATGTATAATACCATTTACTTTATACTTTATACATCCCACATATGGCATTAACGACTGAAATAACTTTGAGGGGGCGGTAGTCCTCACTTCCTAAAATGAAAATATCGCGTTTAACCATAATGGAAATCGTAAAGGTATGCCATAAATGAAAAATAGATAAGCTTAAGTAAAACATAAACATAATATATATCATATATAAAAATATTTTCATCATAATGGCCACCATGAGAGGTGTTATATGAGTGTTGAACAATCATGGTTTCGTGAGGCAGAAATTTGTCATCCACAGAAACAGTATGTTCATTAACCATTAGATGTAGGTGTGTGTAAGTGTAGATCGAATCCTTATTATAAAAAATTCCTAGTATATTGATGATACTGGTGTTTTTACAAAATAAATGAATACAAATAGTTTTGGGTGTTGGAGAAGAAAAATAAAACATAAGAACACAAGAGAAAACACTACATTTAAAACGGATAAATCTCTTTGATTTGTGATCCAAGGCTTCCAAGGGAAGCCTTCTGCCCAAAGTGAGGCCTCTAGGAGTAAAAGTGGGATGTGGAGAGACAGAATGGGTAGGGGTTGGCTGAGAAAAATGCTTGGGAGGTGTGGGTAAGGTGGTAGAGGTGGGGGCCTTTTAGAAGAGGAGAGGAGGGGCACTCTTGGAAGGTAATGAAATGTTACATTATTATATAATGAGTTTTGGATTTTAAAGGTCCCAAACTTATATATTTCGAGTTTAAGGTGATAAGGGTTCTAAATCTACTCATAAAATATTCTTTAGAAAAGTTTAATTCTTAGATTTTACATTATCCTTCCATTTTAATAAAATTGTTAATCAATGAGGTAATCGCTGAATCATCATGGTGTCATAAATAATTTAATTTATTTAATGTCTAAAAATTATACAAAAAATATAAAATTGTATTAAATCGTTTTAACTTTCAAATTAATATTTATAGTAAAAAATATGACTTGTATAACCCCATTAATTTTTTTTAGTAAAACAACTCATGTTTGTGACATTTTTATTTTAACATTAAATAAAAAGTTTTTAATGACATTTTCCTTCCAAAGTGGCTCCATGGGGTCCCCAAGTTGTCCCATGGATTTTCTTGGTCGGACATGACTCATTAAATAAGGTTAGTACAAGTGTAATGGTCATTTAATATTTTTATAATATCATTTTTACCTTAAATTTCACTAATTACCTTTAATCGCGATTAATTAATCTTAAAAGATACTATTCAAAAAAAAAACTATTTTAATCATATTGAACCAAATTTTACATCCTAGTGACATCCATGTATGTAAGATTTTTTAAAATAAAATCATAGATGTCGTAATGTTTCATTTAAACGAAAAATCAGTATTTTAACTACCACTTAGTGGTTTCACAATACATCAAAAATTGAAGTTTTTCAGATCAATGCCAAAATTTCACCCTATGCTATAATTAATATTCCAAATTCAAAATTTATGTCTATTTTAAAAAATTAAACCACATAAGTTTCATTAATTAATTTTATAACTAATTCCCACTGTCACAACAAATAGCGTGTTTTTAAGAAACAATATATATCAAATGATTGACAATTGTTTATGTCCACTTTCAAAGTGAGATTAATTCTAATGACCACCATTGGATAAAATTGTAAAAAATATATTCTAATTATACTTTAAAACCACTCAATAGTATAATTTTTCACTATAAATTATTTTTATTAAAAAATTTGTTTTTAAGTATTTTTTACTATTCATAAAAAATTGGATGTTCTCAAAAAAATACAAAAATTCAACATGGGATAATTTCGATAATTCGAATCTAAAAGTAAAGTCCATTTTGAAATATAAAAAATATATATAATTTCAAAAAGTGGTTTTTACAATTCATAATGGCTATTTTGATTTGTCGCGATGTGTTAGAATCTTGAACTTGCGTACAATGAAAGCTATTGCATTATTGAAAGAGAAGCATATCATGGAAGCTCGGGGTGTTATAGTACGGGTGTTATGGAAGAATAGCCGAGTATAGGACGAGACCTGGGAGCTGGAGTCCGACATACGTGCTCAATGGCTGGAGCTGTCCTGAGCTTTTACTTCACCACCCTTGGAACGGAAATTTGGGGATGTATTGCTATAAGGGGGGAAGTCTGTAAGAACCCTATTCTTAGTTTTGAGGTACGGGCTTCTTCTTTTTCCTTTTCCGTCAGTGTTTTGAGAAAATATGGAAAATGGGGAAAATCCTACATTTTGGAACTACACGCCTTGTACTTTTCCACACGTCGTGCACATTTGGCCCTATTGGGATGAGTACACGGGTCGTGCAGCCATGCCGACGACGAAGGGTGTAGGAACAGACAACGCGACGTGTAGAGGTACCATACACGCCTTTTAGTCAGTCGGCAGACCTAAATAGTAAGGCGGTGGAGTAGCCGACAACTAGGCGACATTACACGCCGTGTACATTAGAGTACATGCCGTGTACTCATGTCAATGGATGGAGTGTGGCGGTGCTGCCAGAGGAATAGTTAAATGGAAGAAGTACACATCGTGTAATCAGAAGTACATGCCGTGTACTTTTATTTTTCAGCTTAAAATAGGAAGTTTCCTTCTCATTTGGAAGAGGAGGCGTTTGAGCCGTTTTGGAGCCAAGGAGGACGACCAAACCTTTGATGATCCGTCGAGTGTTCGTCTGGAATCTGATTCTATTTCAGACGATCTCATTGGAACCGCACGAGTAATCCCTCTCCTCTCTAGGTACCTTTCATACCAATTCTTTCCTGAGAGGAATTTATTTACATTTGAATGGATTTTGTTCTTTGTCATATCTACGCCGTTCATGGTCATTTCTGGAGTCGGTGTTTGGGTATAACGTTCATTGGCGAATTTGGTAGGTGGATTTGTGTTTATTTTCCAACTATCGTCTGTTTTTGTGCGTTTTTGTGCCACAAACCCATGTTGGGGTGTCGTGTGGCTGAGGAAATTGCTATATTTAATGCCTATAATTGCATAGGTGATTGTATTTTGATAAAGAAAATTCTGGTTGGGATCGTTGCTTGGATTCGGAACCACCCCGGGGGTGTGTTTCACTGTTTATCCGTTTTGGCCAGGATACCCGAGGGTATGCATTTAAATTAGTAATTGCAGAATTGCCTTGAGAGGAATTGCTTGTTACATATTGTTTACCTATTGGGCATGGCCTGATTACCTGTTTAGCCTGAGGGCGTTATTTTGATTAGCCTGATGGTACTGCACTATTTAGCCCGAGGGCTATAGTATTTCACCTGAGGGCATCCATTCGTGCCTGAGGGATTGACTTATGTGCCTGAGGGTGACACTTCCTACAGAAGAGGGAAATTTCTGTTATGCCTGAGGGCTATAACTGCGTGTTGGATTCTGCTTACCTAAGGGTATGGTTTTGCTTGTCTGAGGATGTGGATTGTTTTTTTAGAAATGCACTGTGGTGACTTCTAGTATATAATGAAATAAATGAATAATAAAATAGCAATTTAATTGTCAAGTTAGTTTCTTCTTAGTACTGCTTACTTTGTTGCATTTTACTGTTTCACATTGTTGTTGCATGCTTAGAAGCAGTTGGGAACGAGCCTTTGGTGGGTCCCTACTGAGATATATTTCTCACACCTTGTTTGGGTCATGCTTTTCGGCCCAAACAGATTATGTTTTTGCAGGTGTAGATAGGGGCAAGAGTCCCAATAAGGGTACCTAACTATTGCTGAGGAGTATGAGGGCATAGGACCGAGCGTAGGCTCGCGATGCTGCTGCCAGCTGATTTTCTTGTTTGTTGTACACTGTATTTTTTTGTACTGTATTGATGTATAACATGTTCTGGCTATTTTCATAGAACATGAACCATGTAGCATCATCACTTATTTACTTTTGGTTATATCCACTGCTATAGTATATATTTGTAGTGTATGTTTACTGCTTCTGCTATCATGGTATGTTTTATTTATAATCCGATGCGCTACACTTTGACAAATGAGGGCATAGTTTCCCCACTATCAGACCAGGGTCCTCGCTGCTAGTCGGTAGCCTCGGGCATTTTGGGAAATGCGCTTGTGGTCACATAGCGAACCGGGCATGGGGAAACTATTGTGTGGCACCCGGGTCTGGGACAGTACACCCATAATATTTTTGTGAAATACCTTTAAACATATTCATTATATATATTTCAATTTTGTATTCCCACATAAAATATTTATTAATAACCTTAGCAATGGAATCAAAAGAAATGGGTGATATAGAATTCTCATTAAAGGTAATTAATGAAATACATAATCATAACATGAACATAAGGTCATTATAACATGATAATAACATTTAAATATTATAGTATACATAAAATATCAAATTCATAAGTGATTGACTAAATATTGGTAGTTCATTGGAAATGCAATTATAAGATAATCAAGAACATGATCCATGTGAGCATGTCAAATTCACAAGACAATGAATTTGTGGCAGACACCTAAACCCATAGCATCATTCCCTATAAGTCAAGGTGTATTGCCAAAACTCAACATGACACTACAGAGAAACTACCCCCACTGGGCGGGACACACCATAATCCCGATTAACAGTCCCTTCCATATAGGGGATCAGGTTTACCTATCTTCCCATAGTGGACTGTGTTTCCCCATAATCACATTCTATATATTCAAAGAGTGTATTAGGTCTCCCCATCATCTCATAGTGGACATGGTTTCCTCATATTCCCATAGGGGATCAAGTTTCCCCATATTACCATAGTGGATCAGGTTTCCCATTATTTTTAGTGGATCAAGCTCATATAATTGACTCCCAATATTATCTCATTATATAAATATTTACCCAATACATTGAAGTGAAATATAGGACCAACCCATCACCTACTAAAATCATAATTACATGTGTTACATGATAATAAAACATTCATCACATAATGGCCCATGAAAAAGTGATGGGTTTCATAAACATCATATCATAACCCATGAAATTAAAATTGTATCATAAACTTTTATCAGTACATTACCTATATAAAATATATATATTTCAAAATCATTACATTAAAGAATGAACCAGGAATAGAATTGGATTTCAAAAATCATATAACATGTGGAAGAGAAACAATTTTCCAAAACGTCATTCCATCTAAATATTAACCATTCTAGAAAAAATATGAATTGTATTTTGGGATCATAGCCATAGTAATGTATAAAAAATAAAAAAGTATGTAATAAAAGATAGATAATTATTTTTAAATATCACATGGAACATTTCATTTGATAAATATTATTTCGTTGAATTTCTTTTTTCCTAAAACCATTTCAAAAATTAATTGCTTATAAAGAATGTTTTATCGTTATATTTAACCAATTCCATGATGAAAATATCTTTTACTATTTGAAAAATTATTTTCAAAACATAGAAAATTTTGAAAACCATATTCTATGATAATAAACTTGAAAACAGATAATGAGAGCTATAAATAATTTAAAAAACATTTTATATGTAACACATCCTTGAAAAAAAAAATTCATTGAAAATAGATTTATAAAATATAAATTAAGATTTTAAAATAATTTAAAACACTTATTTAATCAAAAAGTTGTTTTGAAAACAACTTTATTTGAAATTATCTTTAAAAAAAATAAAGTATGTTTTGAAAATCATTTAAAACACTTCTTGAATCATAAATGATGGAAATAATTTTATTTAAAACGAAAATTTATAACAATGAATTTTGAATTATATTATGAAAACGATTTTTCAAAAAAAATAAATCTTGAAAACATTAAAAAAGCTTCAATAGATGGAATCTTATGATTTCGGATAAATCTGTACATGTTTAATATTCACTTTTCACCATTAATGTTTAGAAAAGTTAATTGATCAGAAAATGAAATGAAGATTCATTTTTAAAATTATTTTTAAAAATTTATATTAGTGGTAAATATGTCCTTTAAAAATTAAAGGTTAATATTAAATCATTTTGTAAAATATTTATAGAAAACATAGTTTTTAAAGAACACAAATTTTTGACTAAAAGGTGAAATAATGTCGGATTTTCATAAAAACATTTTAATAATTATCATAGGTTCCCAAGAGTGGAAAAATAATACCATTAATTTTTTATAACATGAATAACTATATTTCATTCAATTTCAGGAGATTTATTGAGTAATGGATCATAATAACTCATCAATGGACGCATAATCATAAATAATCTAGATAAACGATTAGATTGAAGCAACAAACCATTACTACATTGGTAACTTAGGATCTAAATAAAATGGAAAGAATAATATTACATTAAGAATAAAATTTCATGAAAATATTTATATTCATGATTTTACATTTAAAATTATGTATATTAACCTCATATATAAATATAGGTTCATAACATGGCATGTGTCTCAAAGGATGAAAAGTGAGACAAAATTATATTACTGACACGGTTACTTTTGAAACCAATAAAATTAAATGGATATGAAAATTCCAATAATTTTATTTATAATAATCATATAATATATCATTAGAAATTATATACACCACAAAAAGGATTCGAGTGGTTTAGATGACATGTATCTCTTGGAAATAAAAATTGAGATGAAATTCCGTTACCTCATGTCTTGCCTTTATTCGTATATGATCAAACCGCCTATATAATAAATATTATTAAATTATAATTCTAAAAAATAACTATATTATTTTATCTCATACCATATATTATTTGGTTATGAAATTATATTACTGTTTATTATCAAATATAGGTTAATTTTATGTTTTGGGTAATATCTTCATAGTTTTTTGTATAAGTTTCAGCTTGTTATTATTAATCCACTTAATTAGATAATTATTTAATTATTTAAATAATTAAATGAATTATATAAATATAACATATATTCAGTATGTATTTATTTCTAATAATCTATAAAATATTGAAATATGAAATTCAATAACCCGTTCATGGAGACAGTATACCGTTCTTACACATGAACATTGTTTCTGTTTTGTTGTAATATTGAAAGAAGGTAAATTACATATATTAATATATATATATATATATATAAGATCATTAAATTATAATTATTATGTAATATATATCATATAATTTCAGCAAAACCTTCCTTAGAACAATACAATTAGATTGTGAATGAATCACATCGCTTTGAGGAGGCAGTAGTCCACACATACACAAACAAAGTTATCATATTTAAAAAAAATTGGAAATTATGAATGACTATTTTATATAATATTTATAGAATAAAAATAATAATAAATATTATTAATATCATATATATCATATAAAAATATATTTTCGATCATTACTACCATTTGTGAGCGGTCGTATTGGAAAAATGAAGGACATCATTTCGTGAGGTGGTAGTTAACCATACACAAGAAAAATAAGTTCATTACCCATTAGATGGAAGCATGTGTAAGAGTATGTATAACCCTTATAATAAAAACATATAAGTATATTTTATATATTGGTGTTATTATATAATCATGATATAAAAATAATTTATGGGCTGGAGAAGTAAATGAAACAAAAGATGATCTGTAATGAATGTTACCTTGTTTTCGGTTAAATAATTTTTTTGTTCATAAAAAAAGACATCCTTAGTTGGATTTCATCCCAATTTAAGGATTATATGTTTAGGGGAGGTATGTTGGGAGACTATTTGTGTATAATTTTGGTGAGTTTATGGGATTTATATTTGTGAATAAATAGGATGGATGAGTGATTTTTTAAAGTGGAGGAGGAGTGACATTCTTGTAAATTTTTTAAATGGAATTACACCCACATTATTCCTATGAAAAGTAGATCCAATATTGATTTTTTCCAGGGGATTATAGTGTGTAAATACGTCTATAAAATAGATTTTTTAAAAGTTTTTAGGTCAGTTAGGCCGTTAGGTGTTTGGTTTAGGCCCTTGTTAACTTAATTTTCCTCTTAATCGTTGTAATTAATTTTAATTACTTTCACTAATATTTTTTTTAAAATTATGTTGAACTTTTATTGAATTATATGTTATTCACATTACAAATATATAATCCATTTTATCAAATTTCAATCATATAATTGCTAGAATGTAATTCAATTTTAATCAGATAGGTGGGACGTCACAAATAGTTTTTAAAGTAAAAATGTTCAAAAGGTCGACTAGTTTCTATATCCAATTTAAAAGTGAAATTATGTAAAATTACATAAGGTTTCCTTATTGATGTATTATTCTTATAATTTAACATTAAAAAAAGTCTAAAATAAAATTTAACCTTAAAAATAAATCCGATGACAATGTAGTTCTGAATTAATTTTTGGCGGTATTCAGTATTCATCAAAAAATTAAACTTTAAAAAAAATTACCAAAATGCCACCATAGGCTAATTTTTATGTTCCTCCATCATAAATGATGTTTATTTGATAAAATAAAACATATAAAATTTTCAAAAAATAGATTTATGATGTGTTGACCATTAAAAAATGGAAAAATTTCTTTCTATAAAAATACATATTTTTATTCAAAAAATTTGCCTTATTCTTATCTTATACCTATCAATTTTATTAGATGAGTATCCGATATACTGAATAAATATATAATATATAATATTTATCGGAAAAATAAATTAATAATTTTTTATTTATATTATTGAGATAATATTGTGTTTGTACGTAGAAAAATAACCTTCTTAGAAAAGTAATTTCGTTAATTTCAAATAGTTCTTACATTCACTTATACTAATTGATATCTAAATGATTAATTTTATATACATGTGTAGATGATATTTTTTGAATTATTTAATATTATTCATAACATCCATTCAAACATATTTTTGGTAGCTATAATAATATTGTAATAATAATAATAAAAATATATTGTAGTTTGGTAATAATCAACAGTTCATATAACATAATATTTCAAAGGGACTCAATATTAAGTGTAATACAAGCTGAAAATAGTGAATGGTGTGCTTCAATCTAATATAAGTGTTTCATGTAGTTCATTGATGGCTTGGTTTTATGTATAAATCGATACACACATAGTTCTTTCATATAATAAATCTATTTTTAGTGTTGTGTAAAATAATAAATATCCCAAAAGTAAATTAATTTGAAAAAAATAATCACGAAATCTCATGATGTTATATCATACTTCCCTTAAGAGTATTTTTTACTACTAAATTCATATGTATTATAATTTTTTTAATACATTAAATTAACATTCATATAAACCCACATAGTAAAAATTAATTAAAATACATCCTTTTAAAATGGATTCATTGAAACATAATGGTTACACAAAGTATAACATAACTAGGTTTCCACATATGAGAACATATTTGTAAAGGGGTGATTTGACATGGAAGAGAAGTATAACTAATTATAGAAATTGTTAATGATAATTGATCACAACATGTAAATTGTAAAGGTAATTCTAAGGAACTCATAACCAAAAATCTATGATAATTTTTAATACCATTTGTTTAACATAAATGCTATTTTTTGGATAAATATTTTTCAATATCCCATTCCCAGAGTTCATGAATGCACTAACTATCTATGACATAAAGAAATATACTTACATTATTTTATTCCGTTTCATATGAACAATCTCACCCATTTGTTTTTAATTTATCAATTTCCACATCAACACGTACTATACGAAATGAAGGATAATTTTTTATTCTGGAATGAATATCAGATTATGATGGAGATTGATAAGACATTCCGTAGGTCATTTGATACCGTTAACACAAAGTGTTTCGAACCTGTTATACAATATGTATAAATCCTCATTTGGTCAGATAATAATTTAATCTCACATACTTTATTACACCCAAATATTCCATGGAACATTTATTTATTTGGAAGAAATTCACTATCTTGTGTTGTATGCTACACTAAGATAAGCTTGTGTTATACACAAAACCATCTTAGCTTGCACTACACACAACACCGAGTTTGGGGACACCATGAACTATTAACGTATCCTATTAAAAAAATATATGAATATTATTAACCAAAATCTGAATTATATATATTCCATATAATTTTACCAATCATATTATGTATTTTCTATACATTATATAATAAAATATTCCATTATCAGATAAAATAAGTATTTTTTTTAAAAATATAGTTTTGATGCCTTCTGATGGGGCATCCATATTGAATCATGATTTTTTAATTATTAATATATTATAAATAAAAAATATGTTTTTATTTTGAAGTGGGATTTGAAGGTTTACATTGTAGGAACTTTTGATATTTTTTTAAAAAGTTTTATATTTCGATAAATAGTCAAAATATACTAAACTTTTACTGAAAACAAATTTTTTCATCCAAATAATGTATGAGGATAAATTATATTATTAAATTTTTTTAAATTTTAAATATAATATATTTTTATTAGTAGATATAATTTTGTTCATTGGAATTAATTTTTCCTCGAGTTTTAATGTGAAAACATTTTAATATTTTGGAATGTTTTAACATTCAAAAACCAGTTTTTAGTTCTGAAAAATGGAATTATTTTTAAACTATTTTATAAAAATTATGAATTTTTAATTTGGAAAAATGGATTCCATATTTGGAATCTTAATTTATGAATTATGTAAATAAAACCTTTCTATTTTTGGATATTGTGAATAGTAACTTCATTAATAATTTTTATTTATCACGGTTAATGGGAAAATGAGGTAAATAAGGGAAAACTAATTTTATAACAATATAAAACTACTATAAAACGCATCCTAATACTATTTTATGAGAAATATCTGACAAATAAAACCACTGGGGTGAAAATTTTTCCTCTAGAAGCCACTTGGGTGTGATTATGACAGTAATAAATTTTTATTTAAAATAATGGAAAATATGTTATACACATGTATCTCCTTAATAAAACAATTTAAATATGGGTTAATTTAAATGATATATTCTAATATAAATCATAATTATAAAGATAAACATTGTTTCTAAATCATGGTATTTTTTATAATATATAGCGAGTAAATATTTAATTTTATTTTTGACACAATAATGATGTCGTGAATTATTTATTAATGAAGGAATCAAATAAATGATATTATAAATTTAATAATTAGTATTAATTGAAATAATTTATTCCATAATATAAATTTATCGGTGAATTTTTCATGTTAAAATACGAGTATATAGTTTTTTTGTAGTCATTTATCTCTTTATATTTTATATAAATTAAATAAACTGAATATTGTAAAAAGTTACATAATTGATGTTTTAAAAATATAATAATGTATTATATAATTTAAAAATAATAAAAATATATTAAAATCAAAAAGTAACTATGATTTGTAATAAATATTCATTAATTGACAAATTAAGGAAAATTTTCCCAATATAATTAAAATAAATAACACCTTTATAAATAAAATCTTATTACCACCTTTAAAATTAAAAGATTATAATTAAAGACAAACTAAAAAGATAAGGTTTAAAAGAATCTCAAAACATGTATAAATTTTATTGTTTTAGAGGACTTCTACCCATAATCATCTTATATTTAAAATAAAAATATTTTTGGGCGTTTTTTATTTAAATATTAATTTATAAAAAAATAATAGTTTTGGGGTTTTCAAAGGTTCCCCTCCCCTCTCTTATAACAGTGAATTTCTCATTATCATTATCTCACACCTCAAAAGTTATTTATCTCCTCCAAAACCTACCCATTTACTCTCCAAAAATTCATTAATTAATCATAGAGTACAAAATTTGTGATGAAACCCATCCTACGGAGTCCTTTCGTGAAAATCAAAAGGAGTCATCCAAAAAATTTGTAATTGTTTTATCTCCTCTTTCAAAGTTCATTTCTTCTTCTATATCCTCTTTCTATGTGGTTTAAATGAAAATGTAATAACTCTAGTATCATCAATATAATAATATTTTATTAATCATGGTAAAACCATATTTTCCATTTTAACCATCCTACAAAAAACAATATCACCATGCATTTTTATGTACGACATACAATGTCCACATCGTGGGGTAAACTATTTTTCATCAATTATTTTTTTAGATTGGTATAATGATGAACATAAAGGATGAAAATATTAAATATATAATTATATTGTTTTGGTAAAATTAATAATCCATCCAATTCAATACCATTTAACTATTAAGTAAATGATATCATCGCTTGTTCATATGAACGTATTACCCTCTAGAGGAGATGATATGATTCTTCTTCCATGTTCACCATTCAATAATGGTTATAATTTTATATATTATGAATAAGTCTGAAATATATGACATTATAATTATACTATAATATATTGTAACAACCCGAGATTTTATAAGATATATATATTTTAATTTAATTCATATCTTTTGTTGTACGCTACACCATGATTATCTTGTGCTATACGCAACACCATATTAGTTTGCAGTATACGAAACACTAATCATGTATCATGTTACACACAATTTCATGTTTGTTTGATAGTAGTTATTCTACGAAACATTGAGTATATTCAATATATTTTGTTATACGCAACGACAGATGAGTCGTGCACTACACGCAACCCTGACTTGGCTTGCATTACACACAATTGTGACCTTCCTCGATAGCGTGTGTTGTACGCAATACCGGGTTTTACTAAACAATGATATGATATTAAAATATTAATAAAACAAGCCGTTATGAATAGTAATACCCACTTTTTGAATTTTTTTAAATTTTATTTTTCAAAATGGACTTCATTTTTGGATTCGTAATATCAAAATTAGCATAGGGTGAAATTTTGGTACTTTTCGGATTACTTTCTTATTCTGATGAATAGTGAAAATTACTAAATTTTAATTAAAAACAACTTTTTTAATCGAAATAATTAAAAGTTATAAATTATTAATTTGAGTGGTTTTAATGTATATTTAGAATATATTTTTCCCATTTAATACAATGTTGGTTATTGGATGTAATTTCACATTTAACCAAGACATAAACAAGGGTCAATCTTTTGATAGTTATTATCTCTTAAGAACACGCTATTGTTTTGATGACGGGAATTAATTTTTAAATTAATTAATGCAACTGATATGTTTTTAATATGGTAAAATAGACATCATTTTTGAATTCATAATATCAAATATAGCTTAGGCCTAATTTTTGATATTTTCATGGAAAATTTCATTATTTGATGAATAGTGAAATCACTAAGTTGTAGTTAAAAAAACTGAATTTTTCATAAATCTTAATTTTACCACTTCTGTGAGTGGATTTTTGAAAATCTGAGAGACACGGTTAATATCAAGGACTAAAATGTGGTTCAATGAGATGAAATTAATTTTTGGTGAATAGTAACTTTGTACTTTTTTTACCACGATTAAAAGTAAATATGGTAATTAAGGGTAAAAATGATAATATTATTACCCTAAGACATGTCCTAATTCTATTGGATAAGTGTAATTCGGCCAAAAACAACCTTAGGAATAAAATATGACCCTTTAGGCCCACCTAGATTAGATTAGGACATTTATTATTAATTTATATAAAGAAGGGTTAAAATAGTTACAATAAAAATTTAATAACTAAATAATTTTTAATATAGGGTTATAGAGAAGATAAATTCGACTTTGAATATTCATTAGAAAGATACAAAGATTTCCTACATAACATTATTTTATTTCTAATTTTTAGACTTAAAATATTTTAATTTATATATGACACAAAGATGATGAAGTAACTATCTTATTAGCGAAATATTGACATAATTGATGTTATAAATACCCAAATAAATGTAATTTGAGACTTTTTATGAATTCCAATAATTATCAATGATAATATGACATGTTAGTATTGATTTAATTATCTTTTTCAAACCAATAATTCTATTATGATTTTCACAAAAAATCAATTACCAAATAGTGTCAAAATTGACATAAAATAGTTTTTAAAACAAATATTATATTATTAATTTTTATTATATTCCTAAAAATGTACGGTTCGGCCAAGAAACATATATAATTATAGGTGTATCATTAATGGACCACATGGGGGTGTCTTGGATGTATATGGTATGTTTATTAACTATATAATATAAAAATACAATGTGACATGGTAAATGTCAATCTAATTAACTAAGAGTTAAAACTAAAAGGTAAGGTTAATATAATGACCTAAACTTGTCTAAATTATATTGGATGAGAGGATTTCGACCCATACCCACCTTAGAATAGAAAAATTTCAATTTGGAGCAATTAAAAACAGAATATGACTTTATAATAAAATAATATTTTTTGTTATTCCAAGGGTGCCCCTGTCCTCCCTTATAAAAGGGCACCTCTCCCTCTCTTCCTCACACCACGTTGAGCCTTCAATCTCGTCCAACCTCTATCAATCTCTCATATCCACTTCCCTAGAAACACCCTAGAGGTCCTGGTCTTCTTCAAAGACCAATTTTAGTTCCCTAAGAAGAGGTCTAAAAGAGGCAATTCAAAGAATAGGAGGTTCAGATATGTATGAAGCATATCAGACCTAAGGTAAGGGATAATTTTGCATGTCTCATTTTTATCCGAGATTGATTATTCGTAAGTATTTTCTGGGTTTATTTCTATCATCCATGTCCATGTTTTATAAAAGTGTATTCATGTGTTTTAATGTCCTTTTTAACCATTTTTTCTTTTACCCTATGGTATGGATGGAATCTTTATTTTATTTACCCTACAAGGTACTTTTTGACTTTTCTAACAAAAGTACAAGAAGTATGTTTTTTTAACGTATACGGCATGAAAGGATTTTTATGGTTTTATAAAGCCGTATTTTCATAATGCTTCCTCCAAAATATTTAATGACTATTTTCACCAAAATCCTTTTCTTTTAAAATTTCATGACATTTTGTGAAAAGAGAATGATTTTGAAGAAGAAATGTTATTTTCCTCAAGAATTTATTTCAACTTTTTTATCAAAACCATTTTTCATCTAAGATAAAATTATTTCATATGTGTATGTTTCAAGTATCATGTCTCTATTATTTACATGGTTTCACTTTTCTAATTATGAAATGATATCCATTTCTTTTTTATGGATTATGTGATGATGGGATGATGTTTATGAAACCCATTTTATTTATTGGGTTATTAGGTATGATGTATGTTTATTTTGTGGAACAAGTAAGAATGATTTCATTATGAGATGGGTGGGACCTATATCTCCCTCCAATTCATTTGGTAATGATTTATGTCTCATGAGATAGACATGGCTGGAATGACAAGTTAAACCGGACCAGTAATACAGGACTGAAATTAGGAGTGAACACGATTCAGAAAGGGCCATTGACCACTAATATGGTCTTGGCAGAAATGCATTGGCTACTATGGAAATCATAACATGTTAGGAATGTTTGCCACAATTACATGTTTTATTGCCATTATATTTTATCATGATTTATGTTCCATTATGATATATGCCTTATGTACTTCCACGATTTATGTCTTTGCTCAAGGTTGTTTTTTCTTTCAAATGTTTATGGATTGTTTGATGTTCTCTATGTTCACCCTTACTGAGCATTTGAGGTCACCATTTTTATGTTTTATTTTCCCTAAGAAATAAATAAAGGTTTTAGGTAAGGAAACAAAAAGGGGAATATTTTTATGGGAGATGTTGAAGATCTTTCAACATGATTAGTTGTTTATATTCGGAGTTTTCAAAGACACTAAACTATTATGATCCTTGTGTATCTGTTTTTGTTATGTATTAAGTATTCCACAAAAGTAATGTATTGTCCAAGTATGTCAAGCTTCGGGTCGCTACAGTTTGTATTAGAGGAAAGTTTTATTCAACCTTTTCAAACTAGGATTCGAGAACTTTAGTGAGATCCCAAGAGATATTTCTATGGTATGTCTAGAGATGTCCCTAAGGTTAAGTATAAGTATAGGATATAGTCCTAGAACTACGACAATGATCATAGAATTTAACCTAAGATGTTAGATATTGAGGGTACTCCCCCTTTACTATGTTGTTTTCCCTACAATGATTTATGCCTCTCACACTATTCTTTTAGGGATTTATAAAATTGGTGGAAACACGAAGATTCACGATAATGGAGGATATGACGGACAATGGAATGATATTCTTCATGAGCAACCAAATGAAACGGGATTTGGAAGTCCAAACATCGTTATTATGCCTAATCAACAATCTCTTAATATGATCAATAATCTCAACTTTGGTATGTTTCTCGACTCAGATAATAAGATAAAGATGGAGTTTAATGATGATCATAGAGGAAATAATGTTAAATTTCCCTCATGTAAATCATGTGGGAAGATGCATCAGGGAGATTGTTTCAAAGGAACTGGATGATGCTTTGGGTGTGGAAAAGAAGGAAACAAATCCAGTAAGTGTAAAAGAAAAGGTTCAGTCAACACAATGGACTATGATAATGGAACTGCTACGACATCAACAATGATTAGATGTTTTAGATGGGGAATGTATGGGAATTATGCAAACCAATGCCCTAACGGAAAATCTCAGGGAAAGAATCAACATTGTCGTATGAGTAGTATTTATGTGGACGATGATGAAGAGACTAAAAGTGAAATATGAGATGAAAGAAATGATAAATCTCAGTCAGTGGTTTAAGAAGTTAGTGTAATGATTGTATGTTTATAAATAATAATGTTTGGTACTATGGAATAAAGAATCATCTAAGGATTATTGCACTATTGTTTTTCCTAAAGTATTTGGATGTATATGTTGAATGGTACCAGTAACCATGGAATGTTATTCAGATATTTTTGGATAGTAGATGATATGCACATAATGAAGGGATAAGAAGATATTGAGATGTTTGATTGTATACATGAGCTCATGACTGATATAAGGACTAAGTAATATTATTGTTTGAGTATATATAATTTTTGGGATTTTTGTATGTGGAAAGTGTGAAAATTTATCAACATTCATGTTTTCACTAAGGTTCAATGGGTATTCATTATTCAAGTGAGTAAATGATTATGTTATTCACATGTTTTTAATTTGACCAACAAGATATATCTTATGATATATGGGGGATAAATGATGGCATTCACTTGATTATTATGTGCCATTTCAAGTAATCATTTTCTTTATACAATGAGCTTGGAGCGAAGAATTTTAGATAATCCTAAAGATTAGAATGGATTATGTTGTACATAAGTTATTATTGTTTAAGGATAGAACTTTTTTCGATATTATTGATGGGATGTTATAGTAATGTAGTTTTAGAAAAAAGGACAACCTGCAGGATGGGGGACATCCCATCGCGTCGGACAAGGATGTGGGAATCAAACCCACAACCGAATTGCGACTGGCCTTTATCGCCTACCACTGGCCTACAGGAAGTCCATGTTTAGTAGAAACTAGTATTATTAAATTATGCATTATGATATATGAAGTATAAGTCCATTTTAGGAACCATATATTATTAATCTCACTATAGACGGACTTATGTATTTTTGATAACTTTTATACCCTTTTTTCGAGACAGATGGAATGACCCATCATTCTATCACATGATCTACTAGCATTTCACGAATGACAAATTCAACCTTATTTCTTTAAGAGATGAAGTGGAAATTGTCCAAATAATGACCAACAACGAGACTATACCAAAATTACGAAAGTATTTCTTCTAATTCCAATTTCATCAACATTATGGAAATGATCTTGAAAACCAAAAATGTTGTCATAGTTCCATTATATCCGATGAATCAGATGGTACATTATATCAACACAAATCTATGTCTTTGTGATTGATGGATTTTTCATAGCCATGTTCTCTACCACTCTCCATCAGATCATGATGGTTAGATTTTTCTTCCATATCCATATTTTCACATATGTTCTCCTATATGGAAAGCTAGTTATGAGTTTAATTGGGTAATTGTTACATTTCATACTTTATTTATTAAAATTAAGTTTTAGTATTACTTTTTACGATGTGGGTTTCTATGAATAGTAAACGATTTATAACCATAATGAATTTCGAGGGAGAAATTCATTTTAAGGGGGGTAGAATGTAACAACCCGAGATTTTATAAGATATATTCATTTTAATTTCATTCATATCTTTTGTTTTATTTTACACTATGATTATCTTGTTCTATACGCAACACTGTATTATCTTGCAGTATACGCAACACTAATCTTTGATCATGTTACACACAATTTCATGTTTGTTTGATAGTAGTTATTCTACGAAACATTGAGTATATTCAATGTATTTTGTTATACGCAACGACAGAGGAGTTGTGCACTACATGCGACCATGACTTTTCTTGCATTACACGCAATCATGACCTTCCTCGATTGCGTGTGTTGTACGTAATACCGGGTTTTACTAAACAACGATATGCTATTAAAATTCTATTAAAACTAGCCATTATGAATAGTAATACCCACTTTTTTAATTTTTGTAAATTTTATTTTTCAAAATGGACTTCCTTTTTGGATTCGGAATATCGAAATTATCTTAGGGTGAAATTTTGGTAATTTTCGGATAACTTTCATATTATGATGAATAGTGAAAATTAATAAATTTTAATTAAAAACAAATTTTTTAATCGAAATAATTAATAGTGATAAATTATTAATTTGATTGGTTTTAATTTATATTTAGAATAAATTTTTACCATTTAATACAATTTTGGTCGTTGGATGTAATTTTTCATTTAAACCAGACATAAACAAGTGTCAATCTTTTGATAGTTATTATCTCTTAAGACCATGCTATTTGTTTTGACGAAGGGAATTAATTTTTAAATTAATTAATAAAACTGATATGTTTTGAATTTGGTAAAATATACATCATTTTTTAATTCATAACATCAAATATATCATAGGCCTAATTTTTGGTATTCTTCTAGAAACACTCATTTTTTGATAAATAGTAAAACCACTAAGTGGTTGTAAAAAAAACTGAATTTTTTATAAAACATAATTTTATCGCTTCTGTGAGTGGAATTTCGAAAATCCAAGAGACACAGTTAATATCAAGTAGTAGAATGTGGTTCAATGAGATGTAAATAATTTTTGGTGAATAGTAACTTTTTGCTTTTTTTCCACGGTTAAAATTAAATAGGGTAATTAAGGGTAAAAATGATATTATTATTACCCTAACACATTTACTAATTCTATTGGATAAGTGTAATTCGGCCAAAAACAACCATAGGAATAAAATATGACCATTTAGGCCCACTTGGATTAGATTAGGACATTAATTATTAATGTATTTAAAGAAGGGCTAAAATAGTTAAAATCAAAGTTTAATATCTAAATCATTTTTAATATAGAGTTATACAAAAGATAAATTCGACTATAAGTATTCATTAGAAATAAAAAAAGATTTCCTACATAATGGTATTTTATTATTAATTTTTAGACTTAAAATAATTTAAATTATTTATGACACAATGATGATGCAGTAATTATCTTATTAATGAAATATTGACATAATTGATGTTATAAATACCCAAATAAATGTAATTTGGGACTTTTTTATGAATTCCAATAATTTTATATGTTAATATGACATGTTAGTATTGATGTAATTAACTTTTTTCGAACAAACAATTATGTTATGATTTTTACAAAAATCAAATAGTGTCAAAATTGACATAAAATATTTTTTTAAAACAAATATTATATTATCAGTTGTTATTATATTCCTAAAAATACAAGGTTCAGCCAAGATGCTTATATCAGGATAGGTGTATCATTAGTGGACATTTTGGGGTCTCTTGGATGTATATGTTATGTTTATTAACTATATAATATAAAAATACAATGTGACATGGTAAATGTCAATCTAATTAACTAAGAGTTAAAACTAAAAGTTAAGGTTAATATAATGACGTTAACTTGTCTAAATTATATTGGATGAGAGGATTTAGACCCATACCCACAGTAGATCCGAAATAAATCAATTTGAAGCCATTAAAAACCGAATATGACTTTATAATAAAATAAAATTTTTAGTTATTCCAAAGGTGCCCCTCCCCTCCCTTATAAAAGGGAATATCCTCCCTCTGTTCCTCACACCACTTTGAGCCTTCAAGATCGGCCAAACCCTGAAAATTTATCTTCTCCACTTCCTTAGAAACATCCTAGAGGTCCTGGTCTTCTTCAATATCCAATTTTTGTTCCCTAAGAAGAGGTCTCAAAGAGGTGTTTCAAAGAAGAGGAGTTTTGTATAGGTACAAAGAATATCAGACCTAAGGTAAGGGATAATTTTCCAAATCACATTTTTATACGAGATTGCTTATTCGTAAGTATTTATTAGGGTTATTGATATCATCAATGTGCATGTTTTATAAAAGCGTATTCATGTATGCTTAATGTCCCTTTTACCCATTTTGACTTTTACCCATGGTATGGAAGGTATTTTTCTTTTATTTACCCTACACGGTACTTTTTTACTTTTCCGACAAAAGTACGAGAAGAATATTTTTTTAACGTATACGGCATGAAAGGATTTTTACGGTTTTATAAAGCCTTGTTTTCATGATTCTTCCTCCAAAATATTTCATGATTATTTTCAACAAAATCCATTTCATTTAAAATTTCATGACATTTTGTGAAAAGATAATGATTTTGAAGAATAAATTTATTTTTCCTCAAGAATTCATTTCATGTGTTTTATCAAAACCATTTTTCATCTGAGATAACATTATTTCATATGTTTATGTTTCATGCATCATGTCTATATTATTTAAATGGTTTAACTTTTATTATTATGAAATGGTATCCATTTCTTTTATATGGATTATGTGTTGATGGGATGATGTTTATGAAACCCATTTTATTTATTGGGTTATTATGAATGATGTATGTTTATTTTGTGGCACAAGTAATAATGATTTAATTATGATATGGGTGAGACCTATATCTCCCTCCAATTCATTGGGTAAAGATTTATATCTCATGAGATAGACATGGTTGGAATGACAAGTTAAACCTGTTCAGTAATACAAAACTGAAACGAGGAGTGAACTCGATTCAGAAAGGGACTCTGTCCACTATGATGGTATTGGCATCAATTCCTTGGCTACTATGGAAATCATAACATATGCTGAATAGTTTCCACAATTACATGTTTTATTCCCATTATATTTTATCATGATTTATGTTCCATTATGATATATGCCTTATGTACTTCCATGATTTCTGTCTTTGCTCAAGGTTGTTTTTTGCTTTCAAAAGTTTATGGATTGTTTTATGTTATATATGTTCACCCTTACTAAGCATTTGAGCCCACCGTTTTTAAGTTATATTTTCCCCAGGAAATAAATAAAGGTTTTAGGTAAGGAAACAAAAAGGGGAAGATCATTATGGGAGATATTGAAGATTTTTCAACATGATTATATGTTTATATTCCGAGTTTCCAAAGACACTAAACTATTACGATCCTTGTGTGTCTGTTTTTGTTATGTGTTAAGTCTTCCACAAAAGTAATGTATTGTCCATGTACATCATGTTTCGGGTCTCTACATATATATATATATATTATTGTGTACATATATTTCATTCACTTACATTCATTCAATAAGATAAGTAAATGGAAACAACGTTCATCCATACGTACGACCAACCATCTCCATGAACAGTGTTTTCTATTTCAAATATCTATCTGTTATATAAATTTATATTATGAATATATATGATATATAAATCTTAATATACATTCTTTAAGTAATTAAATAATGATATATATAACATGATCAATAATAACATGACAAAATGCGTATGATAAACAATGTGATTATTACTCGAAACATTGCATTAACTTGGAATTATTATTAAATAGGTCATATAAAGTAATAAATGAATCATATATGATATCATAAATATTATTATCAGTCTGATATAAGTTAATAATATGTTTAAAAACATTATACATGAGTGTTTGACATGTACAAATACTATCAGACCTATGGTAAGGGAATTTCATATCACTTTTAATTTTTGTGGGATAGAAGCCATGTTCACCACCAGTATCTTATTTGGGGTTAATCTAATGACCCTATTATATTTGATATCATGAATACATATATCTTCATGGTATTATATGATACATTTTAATTTACTGGTATTATTTTGTAAATTGTCAAAGTGGCATGGGACGCTTTGAATGTTTAAACAATTATTCCTTTCAACATTTAATTTTTCTTGTTATTATCTTAAATAAATATTTATATGGATATAAAAGGGTTAAAAAGAAATTTTAGATTGATTTTACATTGACTAATTTTTTTTGAAAAAATGAATCTTTTTATGTTTTAATGTAAGGGTTAATTTGACAATATCATTATAATACAAAATGTTTTATAAATAAGTATCTACGGTGACATATTTATCATCAATGTATATGTTTTCAAAATGTTTTAAAGTATTTTTTAATATAGACATGAATTATTTAAATTTTTAATTCGTTTAAAATGATTCAAATTTTTACGAGACACTTTGATTCAAAAAATATATTTTAAATGTATTCTTTTATAAATTGGGAGGCTTTAATATTTTATCAAAGTGATATTTATCCCAAAGAGTTTTAGTGATGTTATTATAATATTTTCATCTATGTCAAAATCATTTTTTTATGTTTTTATTCTTGATTGTGGTTGATTTATTATGATACAATATTCTATATTATATTTAATGGTTTATGATATGTTTTACTATGGATGTTTAATTTTTATACCATTCATGGTTTATGGTTAAAGTATTATCATTTCGTATGATTGTTTTAATATTAATGTTTATGTTACGATTCACCATTTTCTTATAAGGTATGCATTGAACATAGTAAGTGACAAGTGTGGACCGCTATAGTCCCTCGATGTAGCGGTTCATTATATGAGACAATGTATTATCTTGGAATAATGCCTTGATGGTATGGAAATGGTTTTTGTATTAAACCATCACAAAATTGTTATGATGTATGACATTATAAATTTTCTCATTATGATATTAGTTATTGATATTTCATGTCATTATTCAACTGGTATAATATCTATGTGATTTTTAAATGGAATCATTTAATTTATTATTTCCATATTATTCTAGAGATTATGTTTAAAATTATTCTGTTTCAGTTTTATTCCTTTTCTTAAATGTTTATTATTATTTATTAAAAGATTCTTCTATATTGTTTAACCATACTAAGCATCTGAGATCACCCTATTCTTATGTTTAATTTTCTCAGGACTCCAAGAAGTGTAATATGAATACATGCAGGGTTAAAATAAGAATATAATGCAATTATCAAAGGATTATCTATGCACTATTTTATATTTTGAATTTTAATGTATATTTCATGTTTGTAATCTATTATCCAAGACTAATAAAATTATCTGTCCTTCAGGGATTGATTCCTTGTAATCATGCTAATGTATTAAAATAATGCACCAGCTTCAGGATTATGGGCTCAGAGAATTAATATTGATATCATAAAGAGTATAATAATAACCTTTGAACCTAGATTTGTAAAACATTATTTGGGGATCATAATCTAGAGATATAATTTGAGGATAAGTATTGGGGAACATAATCACATTGTGTTAATTTAGACATTATATTGATAATCCATGGATGGATATCCCTTTCTGGATACTACAAGTGTATGTAGTTAGGGAAAATATGTGCCTATGAGTAATAACTCTGACAAGGTATTCTACAATTGACTTGGGTTACCTGGTACACAACAATGAGCCTTACATAGAACCTATTTTGACACACCAAGGGGATATGATAAGGGTAATTCATATTTTTGTTTAAAACCATTATGATGGATTTATGAGTAATTATTTCCTTAATGAAACCATTTTGTTGACTATGGATTAGGTATTCATACAATTTTCAATTTATTTTATGTATTTTATTAGTTTTGAATTATTCTTTATGATTCATAACCTATTCTACTATAATAGAAGACATAGAAATCATATCAATGCATGTAACCCATTTTTTGATTTCCTTCCTATGTAAGATAATGATGTTGGAGTAAGAGCTCCAACTGGTAATGAACAACTTATGACTATACTGGGACAACTAACACTTGTTATGAATAAAAAAATACTCATAAAGAGCACCATGACCCCCATTGTGAAGGATCAATGTTTGAACTCTTCATGAGACAAAAGCCTCAAACATCTAATGTGACTACAAATCCATTTTAAGCTTAGAAATGGATAAGTTCTTTTGAAAATATCTTTCATTATTTGGGTAGTAATGAAAGAGAAAAAAAACTCATGGAATTTTATCACCTCTTAGGAGAATTTCCTCATTGGTAGTTATTTATTCAAAATACAAAGGAGGATGAAGAAGAAGAAAATATTAAATGTAGGAAATTTAATGAAATTTAATTTGTAAAATACATTCCTTGTGAACAACAAGATGATATAGAAAGATAATTTATCAGTATTAGGAAAAGGAGGATGAGATTGTAGGAAATTATGAGGCTAACTTTACCAGTTTAGTAAGGAATGTTACAGACTACATAGGTAACCCATGAAGTAATATTGATCAATTATTTTTTGGCCTAAAACAATTCCTCTAATGGATTATGGTATCACAATCTTTCTCATCATATGAACATATAGTATCATGTGCTATCAATATGGATGAGTAATTATCCATGCCTTATGAATTTAATATAAAGCATGATAAGATGAAAATGATTGATCAAAAGAAAAATAAATGGAAAAATAGAAAGAATTAATTTAACACATGTGATAAATATTGGAAGAAACATCTCATTACTTGTTTAATTGAATGATATTTTATTGAAAGTGTGGAGATAAAGTTCACCGGTCTTGGGATTGTATGTGAATGAAATAAGATACCATTTTCCAATTCTATAACTGTAAAGAGATGATACATTATTCACATGAATGTCCATAGACCCAATGAAATATATCTGGGAAGATGAAAATGTATTAAGAAAACATTATTTTTCCACTATAGTCGAAGTGGATTAATTAATGTATTTGTGTTCAAGAATTATTTAATTTTTGATATAATAGTAATGTTATATAAAAGCGTTGAACAAAAGTACTTCTTCATTTAGTATTTGGAGGCCTGTTTGTTTTAAATATGTCTTTAAAGGGGATCAAATATTTTGTATGTTATAATAAGAGATACATTACATTTTTTAGGGAAGATACTATTATGAATTATTTTTTAAATTTAGATAACTTTTTCGACATCAAATTTGGATGGATGTAATTTGGAAAATTATTATGGTTGGAATGGAGTAAGTTGAAAAATTATACATTGGGCTTACATTTTTTGTATTAGTAAATATTTAAATGATAATGAAATACTTTCGGGCCCTATGATTTATCAAATGTTCTTTAGGCATGAAAAAATCAATTTGAACATTCATTTATAGGTGCAATGGGTGAAGAAAAAATAGATCAATGCACAAAAAAATGATGAGATTATTCTTATAACATGAAAATAAATCTATTATGTCTTTATTTGGATAGTACAATAATTCTTAAACTCTAGGGAAAATATTTTGAATCCAAAAATGCTATCCTAGTATATTTTTAGATAAATAAATTGATCCCTTAGATCATCACATATTAAGAGCATTGCTATTGTTAACATTTTCCTCAACAGGTTCTCTATCACTCTTCATTAGAACTTGATGGTCATATTTTAATTTCATGCCCATGTTTTCCTAAATGTGACCCCAATATGTGTCTTTTTTGGTTACCTTCATACTTCCATTTTTTATTTTAAAATCTAGGTCCCATTAATAATTTTTTTGATGTTGGTTTTCAATATTGATATTTCGAAATCCTGGGTTTAAATAGAGAGGATGAAATTTATTTAAGGTGGAGAGAATGTAACACTACAATATTCTGTGTTATGTTTCTTTTTCTAAAAAAATCAATAATTTCTGTTGCATGCTACCCCAAGATAATCTTGTGCTACACACAAGACCGATTTAGTTTGTGCTATATGTAATACTGAGTTCGAGCACACCACGAAGTATCAAACTAGCCATTTAAAAAAAGTTTATAATTATTATTAACCGCATTTTTAATTTCATATATTCCATATAATTTTAACATTCATATTATGTATTTTTTATACATGATATAATAAAAGATTCCATTCTTCAGATAAAAGAATTAGTTTTCAAAATATATAGTTTGGTCACCATTGGATGGTGTACCTATTTAAAATGAACTATTTTACAATTAAATATATTATATTTAATAAAATAAATCTCTTTTTTTGATGTGGGATATGAAAATTTAGTTTGGAGGGACTTTTGATATTTTTCTAAGAAGTTTTACATTTTGATGAATAGTAAAAAAAACTAAATTTTTATTGGAATCATATTATTTTAGAAAATTAATTTGTGAAGATAAATTAAATTATTAAATATATTTAATGTATAAATATAATATATTTTTATCAGTTTATATAATTTTTGTCATTTCAATTAATTTTACAATTATTTTTGATGTAAAAACATTTCAATATTGTGCAATGTTTTAACTTTTAAAAACCTGTTTTTAGTTCTAACAAGGGGAATTATTTTAATATTATGTTATTCTAATTAAGTGTTTTGAATTTGGAAAAATAGATTCATTAATTGGAATAATAATTTCAAAATTATGTAAATATGCCCTTTTTTTGGATATTATGAATTGTAACTACATTATTAATTTTTATTTTCCATAGTAGTAGGGTAAATTTGGTATAAAAAGGAAAAAATAATATTATAATAACATTAAAAAACTATACCATGTGTCATATTAATATTGGATGAGATATGGCCGACCAAGAAAACTTTTGGGGTAAAACGTTGGCCTTCAGAAGACCCTTGGGTTTGATTATGACAATTAGAACCTTTTAATTAAAATAAAGTCAAATAGGTTTTAAACTTGTATCTTCTAGTTAAAAAAATTAAATAATGGTTTATATAAATGATCACTTTTACTAAAATGTTTTATTAGAAATATAAAAATATTCCCAATAACATCATATTTTATTTATAATATTTAGGTAATATGTAATTATATTTATTTATGTCACAATAATGATGTAGTGACTTAATTATTAATGAAAGAATAAAATAAATGGTATTATAAATATTAAAATAAATTTTAATTGAAATAATTTATGAAATTAAAGAAATTTATAGGTGAATGTGACATATTATAAGGCTATTCAATTTTTTTGTTCTATGTTATCACTATGTTTATATTTTAATGTAAATTAAATAATGTGAATAGATTCAAAATTGACATAATTATTGTTTTATAAATATAATAATAAAATAAATTATTTAAACATATTATAAATATTTTAAAATGACAATATTACTATGATGTGGCCAAAACATTCATTAAATTTCCAATTAGGGGAAATTTACCCCATATATGTAAAATTAATATCTTCATAATAATAAAAATGTTGTTACCTTATTTAAAATTAAAATAGAATAATTAAGGGTAATCAAAAAAGATAATTTTTAAAAGCAACAAAAAACAAGTCTAAATTTTATTGGGTGAGATGATTTAGTCATATACTCATAGTATCTTCAAAATCATATACTTTTTATCATTTTTTATTTAAATAATATTTTATAATAATTTAATTGGTTATGTATTTATTAAGGCACCCCTCCCCTCTCTTATAAAAGGGAATTTCTCGTTCTCCTTAACTCACACCTCCAAATCCCTTTAGCTCAGTCAAACACTAACCATTTCATCTCGCAACATCCTTCAAATAATCATAGAAGCCACAATTTTGTTAGAAATCTATCATAAGGGGTCTTTTTTGAAAATATTAATGGGAAAACCTGAAAAGGAGGTAATTGTTTTATCACCTTTTTCAATGTTTTTTTCGACTTGTACTTCAACATTCAATGTTGTTTCCATACCAAAGAAATAAATCAATTATTTTAAGCACCCAAGACCAGTTTCTTGAATCCAATGACATGTTTTATTACATTGACATATAAATAGGAAATATACATCATGATGGACCGAGTAGTTTATTATATTTTGAAATAAGATACATAAATAAATTAATCATTACAACTAAGAATAAAATACAACAGATTTGTTTTATTGGGAACATCCAAAACTATAAATTTATCCATGTTGTTAGTTCTTTCTAAACGTCTTCATATCCTGATAAAATGAAACAAAATAGAGGGGTGAGATCAGACGCCCAATATAAGTAAGCAATACAGAAGAATATATCGTAAACATAAAGTTGATGAACGATGAATAACTAAAAACACAATCCTTTAAAAAAATAAATGTGAACAGAATATAATAGTAGGATGAAGAACTGAATAAATAATTCCATAATAAAACATTATCATGGGTATTCTACATGTTTAATAAACACATGATCTATCAATAATAGTTTTGTAATGAGGGAATGCATAATGTGAGACATCATAACCATACCATCAAGGCCTCGTTCCCAAATCATAAATATCCATTCGGTCAAGGCCTTATACCAAGACCATCGTTTTTATCGTGAGATCAACCGATGCACCCAGGGGATAATGTGGGAACCACTAAAAATAGATTACTTCCAAATCATTTCTCATATAAATGGGGATACGAATAAAAAATATATAAATTCAAATTGAAAATAATAGATGAAATGTAAATAACTTTCCCCAAACATAAAGAACAAACACCAACCATTCAATATTAATTTTGGATTTTTTTAAAGATAGAACATCGACAGTCAAAATATAATGGATGATATCATTAAATATTAACCCTATTTAAACATAAGAATCAACAGTAGTGTTGAAATGGGTGAAAATACTATTTTGAAATCACCAAGAACTTCTTGTTATAAAAACCCTTTTAAATGGAAAAGAATATTTATTTGGAAAAAATATTAGTAAAAAACTGTAATTGATTTGAGGTAGCTTTGTCATAATAAAATTTGTGATTTAATGAGAATATTTTTTGTTAAAAATAGATTATATAGACCTCTTAAAAATAGGTAATAATTGAGAAATTCCCTTGAATCGGGCTTGTATTTCAAGAAGAATTTTTGAAAATTCATTTTAAGACGTGTAACTCACCATAAAATAAATAAGGATTATGGTAGGATAAAATATATATAACACACATAGAGAATTTCTGAGGGGTACATAATAATACATAATAATTTCATTGTGGTAAGTAGACAATAAAATTTACCAGAATGAAAATGTTGGTTCGGTTGGAAAACCCTTACCTTAAGTCCTAGGGAGTTCCTCACATGATATTTATGACCTGAATAATCAACTTTATGTTCATAAAATAATTATTATTGAAAAACATATAAATATAATTTATTTATTATAACCGTATTAGGTTCATTCATGGACTTTTAATGGGTTAAAAGATATAATTTCATTAATTGGAAGAGTTTTTTGCTTTTTTCACTATTATATTATTTATAATCATGTATGTTTAAAAAATAAGAATTTGAATGGTTGTAAAAAATTGAATTCATATGTTATTATTGATCGTCTAAAAAATTAAATAGTCATAAAATTCATCTGGTTATTGGGATTGAATACGAATCATTATATAAAACATTAATGATAATTGTATTGTTTAATTGGTTGATTTTGATCAAAATGATATCATATTTATTTATATATTAATATCATATGTAAAAAAATATTACAAAACCTTAAATAAGTTATATAATTTTTATTTTAGTACGTTTCAACATTCACAATTATTTAATGACCAAAATTGATGACGTTAATAGAAATTGAAAACCCATTTTCCTTGAATGTGATAAATTAACACATCTCATATGGGGTTTTTGTTTTTAGTATGAATGAATAGGAAAATAGAGATGATAATGAATTATTAAATTATTAAAATAAGTTTTAAATTACATTTATGTTACTGGATTTCTCAAAAAAATTAGGAATGGTGGTGAGGAAAGAAAAATAAATGAAATGAACGGAACTCGAAATAAAAGAAAAATTTAGAAATCCCTTATGAAAATTTCACATCCTAATGACGTTTCCTAGATAAATTAATAAAATATTTTGATGAGAGAAAATGGGTATCTAATAATTTATACATAATATGGATTGTAATGGGGATATTTAATCACATATCTTGACATAATCTAAAATAAATTGAAAGAGAATAACATAAAAATGAAATCTTTAAAAAGAGAATGATATTAGATTCCCTAACCATATAGACCAACTCCTAAAAAATGATATTTAGGACCATATGGCCTTGATTAAACCATGGTAGGAATACTAGGGAGGTAAAAATTCCATATATTCTAGTATTATGAGTTTGGAATGAAAGAAAATGATGTAATATTAGGGTATGTATAATAAATGAGAGGGAGCTTTTTATTAATTTCAAAGGACACCTCATTAGTGGTTTTTGCTAAACCATGGGATTCACTATGATATTAAACACTTTGGACACCACATCTAATATTTTAATGTAATCAATTTTACCATCATTTTATATTAATTGTTATATCATTATGATTTCATTAAACATAATGAAAAATCAAAACTGCATTTTTTCTATTCACGAAAAATTTATGTATTTTAGAAAAAAAAATTCACCTCAAAATTTTTTTAACATGAAGAATTAAAAATTGAAATCCATTTTTTTAAAATAATTTTATAAATATTTTTAATTTAATTTTTAAATAAAATAATAATTTATTCCAAAAAACAACTTGAATACTAGAACTCATTTTATAACACCTTGATAAATTAATCAAGGTCCAATAAAATTATTTTATAATAATATGATAATAATGTATAAATTTATTATAACATTTTATGAATATAAATTTCAATTTTAAATTATTAAATTAATCACAAAATTGTAGTTAAAATATTTATGACATAGAAAAATACCAATACTTACACTATGCTCATTTTTTCACCTACAATATGTCTAAACTGTATTTATACATTCATGGGTGATGTCTCTATTTTGTTGCTGATATGCTATTCATTACAATTCATAAGAGTTACATTACTATTGAGTAACCTTACTATTAAGTAACATTACTATTAAGTAACCTTACTACTAAGTAGCATTACTATTAAGTAACATTACTATTCAGTAACATTACTATTCAGTATCCTTACTATTCAGTAACATTTATATTCATAATAATATGTTACTATTCATAAGGGAATGCTACTATTCATTAAAAATTAAATTTTTTTTATCAGAATCTAAAGATCTTACAGAACAAAATCATGTATGACATTTTCTCAAAATTAAAATCACAGAGGTGGAAAATTATGTTTACATTCTACTTTATAACAATGTGGTGTTTTGTAGAGGCTTAATGTTTCAGGCATTCAATATTAAAATTATGTGTAGAATCAAGGGGTGTTCCCAGTATCATCCATATAATGAGATGATATTATAATCATGGGACAACCATATTGCTCATTTTATCCATCCTAGGTAAAACAAAATCACCATGCTTGTGTACGTACGACTTACCATCTCCAGTCCGTGGTGTAAACTATTTTTCTTATATACATTATTTTGATGGGTATAATGATAAATATAAATGATGAAAAAATAAATATAAAATGATATTTTTTTGGTAAAATTCATATCCCATCCAATTCCAATCCATTTAACCATTAAAGAAATAAAATATTCACTCGTGTGTTTGTACAACTTATCGTCTCCACGACACAATGAGATTTGTATTCCGTGTTCAACAATCAATAATGAATATAATAATGTATATTATGAATATGTATGATATATATGACATGATAATTATAATGGAATAATATATATCTATATATATATATGTACATATATGTTATTCACTTACTTTGATTCCATATGATAAGAAAACAGAAACAAGGTTCTTGCATACATACGACCTACGATCTCTATGAATAGTGTATTCTATTTCATGTATCTATCTATTATATATATTTATATTATGAATATATTTAATATATATATATATATATATCATATTATTCATTCTATAGGTAAGTAAATCATAATATATGTAATTTGATCAATAAAAAACGTCAAAAGATGATGATAAACAAAGTGATTATTACTCGAAACATTGATTTAACATGAAATTATTAATAAATGGGTAATATAAAGTCATAATAAAATCATATATGATTTCATAAATATTATAATGATTATAATATAAGTTTATAATTTTTTTTAAAAACATTATATAAGAGTTTCAGACACGCACGAAGAGTAACAAACCTAATGTAATGGAATTTTGTCTCATTTTAAATTTTTGTAAGATATAAGCCATGTTCACAAGCTGTTTCTTGTGTGTGGTGTATATAATTCTAATATTATATTTGATATTGAGAATAAATTTATCTTCTTGGTATTCTAATATTCATTTGATGTTATTGGCCTTATTATTTAAATGTTCAATGTAGAATGGGACACTTTGATTATTTAACGAATTAATCCTTTCACCGTTTTAGTTTCATTGTTATTATTTTACATAACTCATTATATGTATACAAAAGGGTTAAAATTTCATTTTTGGTTAATTTTACATTCAATTAAATGTTTTATAAAAGGAATCTTTTGATGTTTTTATGTAAGGCCTAATTTCAGAATCTCATTATTTTCAATGATTGATTATACATAAGTATATATAGATATATCGTTATGATAAATATCCATGTTTGAAAAAATGGATTTAAGGATTTATTTATATGGCCATGAATTTTTTAAAATGAAATTTTCATTCAATATATTAAAAGTGGTATGAAACACTTTGATTTAAAAATCTATTTTAAATGTCTTCTTTTATAAGTTGCGTGACTTTTATATGTTTTCAAATATATATTTCCCTCAAAGAGTTTTTTGTATCATTTTATTTTCATATATATCAACATATTTTTTTGGGTATTATGTTTATTTGAGGTTGATATATTTCGATAAAATAGTTCATATTGTATTAAAGGATTTATGATATTTTTGACAGTGGATGTTCTATTTTTAAACAATTCTTAGTTTATGGTTCAATAATTATAATATCATTTGCTAGATTTAATAAAAAAATGTTATGTTTCATCATTTTAATATTATGTGTGCATTAGGCTTAGCAATTGATGGGAATGGCCTTTTATAGCCCTTCGAAACAATAGTAGGTCTCATGAGATAAACTACTATCTCGGCACAAGGCCTTAATGGTATGGTAATGGTTTTGGCATGAGGCCTTGACAGTATGGTAATGATGTCTAGCATTATGCATATCCTTATTATGAGATTAGTTATTAATATTTAAGTTGATAATTTTACTATAATAATATCCATGTGAAAATGTAAATGACATCATTTGATCAATTATTTCCATATTATACTGAATTTTATGTTTAAAAGTCTTATGTATCAGTTTTATACCTTGTCTTAAATGATTTTTCTTACATATGAAAGATTATAATTGATTGTTTAAACTTACTAAGAATCTTATTGCACATATTTCATGCGTTTAATGATTCCCAAGATGAAAATAAGTGTATTATGATTATATGGAGAGTTAAGCAAGGAGAATAATGACCTTCAAAAATGATTATCTATGTTGTATTTTATATTTATTATTGTAATGTAAAGATCATGTATGTAATCTATTTTCATATACTTCTAAACTGATCGGCCTTTTTGAATTTGATTAATTTTAATCATGATAATTTATTAATATAATGTATTGGCTCAGGGATTCTATGGTCGAGGTGTTACATACATTATATAAAATTTAACATAAAATATTTATAAATGGTTTACCATTGGACCCTTCTGAATGATGAAATCCAAACATTAGAATGAAAGTCACAAAATCATCATATCATTGATCCCGCATATAGAACAATGTTTTTTTTGTTATCACATTCTAAAAATTTGTAAACCCTCATCATATCTAGTCTTGAAACATGTTAATAATGTGAATTATAATAAATCCTTCTTTAAAACATGAATTATTACTTATTCCAAATATTATAGGATATATTAGAAAAATATAAGAAGATGTAAACATTATCTTTGATAAAATAGAAAACATTTTCAACATATAATTTATCTATTATATGGTCACAAATACTATCTAGTTTACATTATCTAAATAAATTATCTCTTTATCCAAGATAAACACATTTGTCCCAACAAATTAAACACGTAAAGGGTTACCTTCCCTTATTTCAAAATTTCATGATTCCATGAAATAACTTTTATATGTATTTTTCACATAAATATCTTATTTTAAAGTATTTTTATTTTAATTTCCATTAATTCTTTGTATTGGGGGTTTCCAAAGGTTTTATGGAGAATATGTGAGTTTTCATGAATTGGGCCAAACCGTGACCTCAATTCCAGATTTAAAAATAAATTTTATTTCTTTTATAACTTTTTAATTTTTTAATAGTTTTCACTAATTCCAACTCCTACATATCCTCCCATGATGTATTAGCACCACAATTAAAATTTGGAGCCTTTGGAAATCCATAACCAAGGTATATGTTGGTTGTTATTTAAGGGATTGGGCATGCCCGAAAGCCCAATTCCAGTTTTAAAAATAAAATTTGATTAATTAATAACATATTAATTATTAAGGTTTTTTCGCTGATTCCAATCCTCAAACGCGCCCATTGGACCCAGTAGCGCTCCCAAGCTCTCTCGTCCCACTTTGGACCTCTTCTACATCACTATTGAGAGCTATACTTATTAGGGTTTCTAAAATATGGCAGATTTGAAGAGGTAAATTCATTCCTTCATAACTCATTCTATTATTACACTTTTCCCCCATTCCAATTCCTACATTACCTTATCATTCATTTTCGAATATCCATTAATATTTTATCAGTTTTAAAATTCACATTCTGGTCTATTTTGGGTCGTTTTTTTCGGGACTGTTTTGGGTGAGTGATTCCTTCTTGGTTTCTTTCTTTTCCCTTAGGGTTTCCTCTCTCTTTCATTGTGTTATAAAATTTCAAGAAGTTAGGGTTTGATCCTAGGGTTTCATTTATTGTATTTTTGGTCAAATATTGTGATCTATGTTTGAATATATCTTCCTTGTGGTGTGGTGGTTGTGCGGTTGACGTTTCAAACCAAGTTTTGAGGGATTTGACACATCCGATTAGTGATTCAGTGTGTAATCATTTCTAGATGATTTAGTTTTCTTGAATTACTTATTATTCTCTCTCATAATATGATGTGTCTGGTGAAAAAAATTGTTTATACATGGTTTGGTTAAGAATTTATTTTTATAGTTTCATTTTAGCTTAAAATTTGGTGTTTTTCATGTGTAACCCTCTGGGTATTGTTTTATAACATATGAATTTGGTTTAATAAATCTTGTTTGGGATGAAAATTCTGATTTGGTGTGGTATTGGTCTTCCACTGGGTCTTAAAGTTTTTTTTAAGGGTTTAAGGTGTAAAACATTATCGTACTTCATGAAAGTGATTTTGAAAACATGTGTGTTTCATGTGGATCTTGTGTGCTATTGTTTGAGGTGTTTGTATAACACATTTGGGTGGTTTAATAAATGCTTTTGCGGCTTCCAATTATGTTTATAATTTTTATTGGTGTGATTTTATACTGGAAATATGGTTTTTAAATGGTTTCTATTTTAAATTCTTCGGTAAACTATTTAGAATTGTTTTATGAAAGTTTTGAGTGGTTTAATGATTTATGTAAGAGGTGAAACCATATTGAAAAACTGTTTTGGATTGTTTATACTTTCAAATGAGCCATTTTAAATGTGAATAGTTCTGTTATGTGATGTTTATCATATTTTCAGGGACTTCATTAATTTTTTAAAGGATGTGTTGGATTGTGATAGTTATGAAAAAAAAGTTGTGGGATATGTTGGTGTGAGTTTGATTTCAAATTTCATTTGAATGAAAAGTGGAATTTGTGACTTATGTGATGTACGTGGGGCTGTTTGGTTAATGTGTGATGTGGAAGTGTAATCTATATGTGAAAACTATATTTCTTGGCTTGTTGAACATGTTTGAGCACAAAGGGAAACCCCGGGTATCTTGGTGGGTGGACGTGTACTAGTATGCTAATGAATTCGTGGGGTTTGGACTCAAGTTCACTTAGCAAGATTGATGTTTACAACTCTATCTAAAATATGATGATTATTATTGGGTACCACTAGGTTATGCGTATATTCCCTACTAGTGGCTCGTGCACGAGAATGGATATTTGTGATGCTTACTCTCACCGAGATATGAGGTACCTGAGACCAACAACTATCTAATGCCTAGGGTTTATTTCATTTTACTTGTGCTCATTAGTTACTTTATACTTACAGTCGTCATACGGTACATTTGGATGGAAAATTTGGTAGCTTTGTTTTTTATTTTAATAGTGTTAACCCATTAAAAAAGACCACTTGAAAACTGTTTTTATTCAAAGTCGCATATTTTAGAAATTGTAACTAGTTTTTTTAGTTTTTGAAAACTTGCATGCTTTTCGTCTTTAAATTTTTATCACATGGAATATCTTAGTGGTGTTATCCTACTGCGCATTGGTTCACACCCTAATTACACCCTTGGGTGTAAGTAGAATTGGATATTTTTGTTGTCATAGGTTGTGTACAGTTTTTAGTACCATTGGTTCGGGATTCTAGTAGGTCCTTGGTGGTGAAGTCTTGTGGGGATGGCTTGAGGGAGGTTCCTCTTGCCATGTGGAGGTTATTGGGATATTCCATTTTGGTTTTTTACCTTTGGTATATTCTTTTTGAGTTGTTTTACGCTATGTAATTCAGTTCTGAATTTTTGTAAAAGATTGTTTGGTTTGAAAAATCCAGATTCGTTTTATGGGATTCTTTTGTTGTTTTAAGATTATAAACATGGGAAAATCGTTCCCAATTCTCATTTTATGATACTCGAGCACTTTTTCCAGCCCATGGGGATCAGAAACGCCCTTCGGGTCTTTCCATGGACATGGTCGGGTGTCGATTTTGAAGGCGACCAGATTTGGTTCATGACAGTCTTCATCACCATTCAATATATATTTTCAATCTTTAATGAAAAAAAACACTGAAAATAATTATATAACCTATTATTCATATAATAGAATATTTTAATTCCATAACATATACACTTTAATCATCCAATATTATTCTTAATCCATTGCTCATGATTAATCATATTTTTCCTCAATAGACATTCTTAGAATCTGAAATATGCATCATGTATTAATGTTAATCAACCTAAATCCAATCATTATTTTTTAGGTTTAATGAAAATAATACTAAAAGAAAATCAAATACCTTTCACGTGTAATTTTCGGTCTTTTTATCCCTAGTAGTATAACCAATACTCGTGGATCATCCTAACTCTCTTCATTGGATCTCCAATAAGTACATAGATTTGTAAAATACCAATATATTCCACATATGAAACATTCAATTATATCTCAGTCCCATCTAGTTCATGTAATTGACTAACACCATAAATCATAGTGTGAGTGATACTTATCATATCAAAAAATCACATAATCATGAAAAACATTACATATAGGATGTCTAAATCATCACACATAATTATTTTTTCTTTAAAACCTTAGTTTTATCCTAGGTTATTCATATTAATATTCTATTTAAATCCTTCAATATGGTTTGTAAAATGTTTTTGAATTCCCAAAGCATATACCTCTAGTGTATCAAACCAGGTGTGCAGCAAGGATCCTTTGTCATGCACCATTTCTCAATCGAGTATAGATCAATAGAGTGTTTTCATGTTTTTACCCCTATGTACATACATTATAGAGCCATATCCAATTGTATCATCCAATAATGGATTTATTTTTAGGACACCATTCACTATATCCTTTAAGAAAATTCCAGTACATTTTACTATACATTAACTTATTTGTAGAGACATACCTATACAGATCCTTAAAAATATTTATAGGGACATCAGTAATGTTTTCTCATACTAGATTCAAATGGATGACTAATCCATTCCTTATATCCCAACTATAATAACCTAGGATTAACATAAACGGATACTACAACATTGTTGATTAATATTCAGCATATTAATAAGGCAAATTCCAAAGAACCAGAATAGTTTAGTGTCTTTGGAAACATAGAAAATATTTTTCTATTTTTGTGAAATGCCATTAAACCTATTCTTGAAAGATGTTGCCCTTTAGTCAGCATATATAAAACATTTCTTCATAATATAATAAAGGAAATATAATAATTGGGTGAGATCAAATGCTTTGTAAGGGTAAATAATGGAAATACATAAGCATGACATTAACATAATGGAAAGGGAACATGATCATAACATTTCAATATCATAGCCTTCATAGAAAGTTCAAAATCATGAGAAATGGACTTAATATTTATAGTTAATAAGAAATGACAATATAAAATAATCAAAAACACGAACCATGTATGAATATAAATGGAATAAGACATGGATTTTGGGGAAGAGACATAAACATTTAACACCATTCCCTATAAGTCAAGGAACATTTCTAAAACATTATGGGGAACTTAATGGGGATGAAACCTAATACACAAGACATAACCATCCCCTATTGTAGTAATTTTCATGTATGGGATCTAGTTTCCCCATATTCCCATAGTGGATTGGTTTTAACCATCTTCCCATAGGGGAGCATGATTCCTCATATTCCTATAGTGGATTAGGTTTCCCCATCTTCCCATACTGGATTGGGTTTCACAATTCTCCCATAATGGATTAGGTTTCCCCATGATCCATAGTGGATCATGCCGATCAACTTGACTCCAATAATTATCTCACGAGATATGAAATTTCCCAATTATTTTGAGTGAGATATATGTCCCACCCTTCACCTAATAAAATCAAAAATACTTATTACCCAAGATAATAAAACATGAAACATATCATGACGCATAAAAAGAGATGGGTTTCATACATATCATATCATAACCCATGAAATAAAATGGGTATTTGAAAATTTTATCATATCATTACATATGGAGAATAGATAGGTTTCATAATAATTTCATCAATTTATAACCCATCAAAATAAATGGGTTTGAAAATAATATAATATGTGGATGAGAAACAGGTGTCATAAACATCGTTCCATATAAATAAAAACCATTAATGAAATAATATGAAGGGTATTCTTGGATCATATCCCTAGTAAATCATAAACTATAATAAATTATCTCATCTTATATGGATAGGGATTTTGAAAGATCACATGGAACATTTCTTAAGATAAATACCGTTTCTTTGAAAATTATTTTCATAAAATCATTTCCAAAATAATTTTCTTATAAAGAATTATTTATCTTTCCATTTATAAATGTTTTTCTTGGAAAATATTCTTTTTTTCATTGAAAAATTCTTTTTTAATCATAAATTATTTTGAAAACAATTTTATTACAAAATAAACATGAACACTTATAAAGGAATCTAGAAGACTTTTTAAAAACATTTCAAATGTAAAACTTGATTGAAAATATTTTCATTGAAAATGACACTGAAAATATGCGAAGGTTGATTTGAAACTAATTTGAAAATCATATTTAATCATAATGTTTTTTAAGAACTATTTATTTGAAAATTTCTCTGAAAACATATAATGTAAGTGGTGAAAATCATTTAAATTACATCTTAAATCATATATATATTTTAATATTGTTTCATTAAAACACCACATTAAAATCAATGAATTTATAAAATATTTAAAAAATAATTATTCATCAAATTAATCTAGTAAACATTGTAATTAATGTTCAAAGGACATATGGTCATGATGCTGGATAAATCGGTACATGCTGGAAATTTTGTTTTAAACATAGAAGATTAGAAAATTGCATTGATTGGAAAATGATAAAAAGAATATTTTCCAAAACCATTTTTATAAAGGAATAACCTGGTTAAAATTTTTATTTAAAAATTGTAGGATAATATTGAAACATTTTTTAATAAATTTTTAAAAAATACGATTTTGAAAGAACACATATTTTCAATCGAATTATGTTCAGATTTTAGTAGAAATATTTTCATAATTATTTTATGTATGAAAGTGTTTAAAAATAGTAACATTATAATGTTGTAACATATATAAAAATTTTGTAAGAAAATTCATGAGAGTTATTCTGATATGGATCATAATATCTCATCAATGGAAGCATAATCATAAATAATCTCGATAAACAAATAGATTTTAACAATAAACCATTATCGTTCAGTTACATTGAATAATAAAAAAATGGAAATAAAAAAATTACATGAACTATAAAATATCTTGAAAATAATGATATTAATGATATGAAATTTCAACTATAGTTTATAAAAAATGTATAAAAATATAGGTGCATACCATGGCATGTGTCTCAAAGACGACAAATTGAGACAAAATTACATTACCAACTTGGTATCTTTTACAACATATACCTCATGAAATAAATATATTAAAATAGATATATCAATTACAATAAATTAATTTATAATAATAAAAATATATATCCAAATTTAGTATATACACCACACAAATAAATCCAATCGTGAATATGGCTTGATTCTCATAAAAATAAAAACTGAGATGTAATTCCCTTACATTAAATCTTGAATTTAATTGCACATGTTTAAATATAATGTATATAATTATATGTTTTTTAGAAATCTACAAAATTACAATATTATTATATAATATACCATATATTATATTTATGACTTTATATTGCCTGTTTATTAATAACTCCATGCTAATGTTTTGTTTCGGGTAATATCTTCGTTGTTCTTCATATATGTTTTGGATTTTTATTCTTTATCATAATACATAAATAATGATTTACATATTTCCATAATGTAAATCATGATATTTATATAATTTATATTTATTGTATATTTATTTATAATAATAAATAAAATACTGAAATATGAAATGGAACACACCTTTCAGGGAGACGGTAGGTTATATGCATGCATGAAGATTATTTCTGATTTATTATCATATTGAAAGAATGAATGTAAATGATATATATATATATATCTAATATAATTAAATATAATTAATATTTCATATATATCATATAATTTAACTAAATTCATATTTAATACATTCTAGTTAGAGTGTGAACGAATCACATCACATTCATGATGTGGTAGTCCACACGTCCACAATCAATGTAATCATATTTAAATAAAAGAAGGCATGGAGGTATGTTTTATATAATAATTATTGAATAATAAATACATCATAATTATCAAAATCATCATATATAAATATATTTTACTTTATAATTATCAACCATGAGAGGTGGTAAAGGAAAAGAGATAAACATTCTTTCATGATGTCGTCATTTTCCGAACATAATAACTCTAAGTTCGTTACCCATTTATAGAAGAATGTGTTACTGATATTTGGAACATTAGGATAAAAAAACAAGTATATATATGATAATGGTTTTATTTCATAATAATTTTGTAAAAATAATTGAAGTGACGTAGAAGTGAATGAAACAAAAGATGACCATTTAAGAATGTAACCTCATTTTCAGCTAACTACTTTTGGTTTATACCAAAGGTCATCCTTGGATGGATGTATGACCAAGGTGAGGTTTCTAGGTTTAGGGGAGGTATGTTTTTAGATTATTTGGGAGGATATTGGGCAATCCAACTGGTTTTAGGGGCGTGAATAAATGGTATGGGTGAGTGTCTTTTTATACTAGAGGAAGAGCGACATTCTTGTAAATTTTTTAAAATGGAATTCCACCCACATTTTTCCTAGGAGAAGTGGCTCTAATAACAAAATATATTAGATAAAATGGATTATTGTGTCTAAATATTTCTAACCAATTTATTTTGGATAAGTGTATAGGTCATTTTGTCTCTCCAGTGCATGGTTTACTCCCTTGTTAAACTAATTTTCCTCTTAAATGCTGTAATTAATTTAAATTAATTTCACTAATAGTTCTGTCTAGAAAAAATATTAACTTATTTAAAAATATATATTATTATATTTAGAAATTATTGAGTCTTTTTTTCAAAATTCCAATCAAATAACTTGAAGAAATTAATTAAAATGTAATCTCATAGATGAGATGACACAACATGGTTTTCAAGTAAAAATGTTGAAAAATATGGAAAGTATTTATACAGAGTTTCAAAGTGAAATTAGTTCCAATGACATTAATTTGATTATTTAATGTATTATTGATGTAATTTATCTTTAAACCATATCAAAAAAAAATATTTCATCCTTATAAATAAATTATACAAAAAAATGTTTGGAATTAAAATTCAGTATTATTCACAATTCCATTAAAAAGTAAAAACTCCAACAAAAACACAAAACAAATCACCCTATTATAATTTTTATGTTCCTATTTCAAAAATTAAGATTATTTGTTTAAATAAAAACTATAAAAGTTTCAAAAAACATTTTTAAAATCGGGTTTCCATTAAAATCCGTTAAATTACTATTGAGTGAAATACATCTTTTTTATTCAGAAAATTAGATTTATTTTTATCTTATGCATTTCAAATATATTGTATGAGTATAAAAAATACTAACTTTATATATAATATATAATTTTTTTTAAAACATCAATCAAAAGTGTTTTGTTTAAATTATTATTATGATTTTTATTTTGTATATAGAAAAACGTTTTCATATAAATATAATTTCATTATTTTCAAATTTTTATTAATTTAAATTATAGTAAATAATAACCAAAGTATTAATTTTTTTATACCTGTGTAAATAATATTTTTACAATTTAGTTATTATAATTCCAAAATCTCATTCCAATTTCTAGGTGGTATGTATAATAATGTTTTAATAATAATATTAATAATATCTTATAGTCTAGTAAAAATAAACCATTAATGTAACACAAGATATAGAAGGGAATCGGTATTGTGTGTAATAAAATAAAAACATTGTATTGTGTGTGCCACAAGCTAATCTATGTTTTTAGTGTAGTTCATAATTGATTCGGTGTTGCATATAACTCAATCCACACTTATTGTTTTCTTATAAAAAATTCTATATTTAGTGTTCCATGCAATAAAAAATATTAAAGTATTAAATTAATTTGAAAAAAAACAATTCACAAAATCTCAATGTCTTATAATAGTTTCTTTTTGTTATTAGGTTAGTATCAATATCATTAGGTAATGTTTTATAAGTTTTTTGAGGATTTTTCTACGGGCACATGATTTTTTGTGCACCATTTTGGAAAAACTGTGCAATAAACTGAGTGTGAGTTGGTTTTCAATTCCGTTACTAAATTTCATATTTTTATGTAACGTTTATTGACATTTTATGATAATCCATATAGATTCCAATTTTTACCATATAGTATGAATTGAAACCAGGGAGTGGTTCTTGAGTACTACATGGTTGCAGAAAAATTGTTTCAAATGTTGTTGATTGAGGAATTTCTAATTTACATGGTTGGTGTATGGTTTGAAAAAAACAATCAATACAACCATTCAATAGGGTACAATTATATATTTCCTATATCATTTTTTTGTTAAATGTGTGAAAAAACCATTAGGCTCATTAAAATTTAAAAATTATTAACGTTACCCCTAATTTTCATTAGAGGGAATCCCAATTTTCCTACCACCTAATGCACACATGACCTACCTCACTTCCCCCAAATTTCATCTTTATTCACACATAAATTTTGATTTTTTGTGTTCATTAATTAGATATTTAAGGGTTTTGGTTCATATTGTACTAGGATATGGTAGGAGAAGCCTTTTATAGTAGGTATTTTTCATGTTTTACATATAAGACATCCCATAATGACATATTAACACAAACTATCATAATTTTGATTGAGCTACAAGAATTTATAATAGACCATTCATGGTCATCCGGTCTTGGTTTAAGTACAATAGAGACACCCAATAAAATGGGTTTTATAAGAGGTATGGGAGAGCCATGCTTGAGATGATATTCAGTGAATTTAAAGAGGAATTGAAATCACTAATGTAATATAGTTATCATGAATTTCACCTATGGTATTCAGTAATTTTTTATATTGTAGGTTCTATCCAGTCTCACAAGTGAAGGTGTTGACTTGTTTAAAATTAAATTAATTATTAAATTGAAACAATTTTTTAATTAAAATTAGGGTATTATAAGAATTTAATAATGTTCCCGATCAATTGATAATACGTAGTATTTGAATTTCATCATAGACATCAATAGTCATGGCCTTTATCAGATTTATTTTCCTGATGAGGAGCACACTCTGTGGGGCAACACATTAAAGGTTTAAAATAATTTTTTGGCCCTATGTGTAGGTTCCTGAGTGTCCTCTGTGGTGACAGACAAGATGGGATGAATGATTGGCCCCTTGTAGGCCTTCAGAGACCCTTTATCATTCATCATGTATTATTTATAGATGATTTTATACCCATAACCCAAGTGTGGAGTTTGAATGTGGAGAGACTAAGTGGACATGGAGGGTGCCTTGATGATCTGATAATCCATGAGAGAGTCCCAATGGGATGGGTATATGTTCAAGAGTGTCACCATATAAATATTATTGGTGGTGTGAGACGGTTATAACCATAATGATCTTGGTATTTCACATGGTAGGATGATCACATACATGTATGTTGGTTCCGAGAATTATACGAACCCCTAAAATTATTATTATTATTATTATTATTATTATTATTATTATTATTATTATTATTATTATTATTATTTTCTAACGATGCGTAATATAATGGGGGGGGGGGGTATACTACCTTTGAGAATATAAATGTAATTCCTAGTTGACTCCCTAGGATTTATCCATGGGAATATATGAAACAATTCCTAGGGAATTATGCTTTGTTTTCTACTTTTTAACCTGATAATGATGATTAATTTTGAGAATTCCTTCAGGTGATATCCCCTTGGAATTAGATTTATCGCCTATTAATGTGGAATTCCTAGGACCCTCTAATGGGAATCCTCAAACTCCAAGGGTCCATAGGTTTCCTAAGATTCCTAGTAAAATATTGTTTCATCATGATGATATTATTATTTTAATTATTATTTTGGGATTCCTAGGTCATCCTAAGTATATTCCCAGTCGAGCATGAAGATATTGACATGTGATTTTGTAGCATTCCTAGGAATTTAATTTGATCTACTGATATGGTTTTGTGGATAGATTCATATGGCATCCCCTGTATTGGTTCCTTGAGTTGTACTCATTCCATGATCGAACATCCATGCTAATTTTTTAATAATGAAAACCTTTCAATTATTTCATGATCATTGTGGGATGAGTACAATAATTAGGTGATTGATTGCGACATGTTTGATGGATTAGGTTACTAGATTGATGAAATTCCCCAAAAATATATTTAATCCTCATGTATTTAATTTCTTTTGTCCAATTTATATATGGATCAGCCTAATGTGTGGAAAGTTTTATATGAAATCTTGTTTGTTGCAATTCATCTTATATGAAGTGTTTTATATTATTGATTCCATTTATTCTGTTATTTTAATATGGATGATTCTAGGGATATCTAAATATGTTATTGTGCACTATTATATTTGGGTATAGTCCCCCCTACTACTACCCTATACCCCCATTACTATACGAAATCATGTACTATATCGGGAGTCGTGCCTAAGGTCAGGTGGTGAGCCAAGTCGGGGCATCAGTCATGTGTCCCAAAACCAAGGAAAATATACAACATTCCTTGGTATTCTCCTATCCAATTATCTATATAAATAAACCATTATGAAAATAATATTAGATATTACCCTTAAATATATGTTTCGATAAATATTTATCATAATCCATTATATAGATTCTTTATATTTGATTCTTATGGTATCCTAACCCACGTAGTATTTAGATAAGTATGACCCTAAAATGAAAATGATATCTGGTTACCTAACTCTTAGGGTTCACTATTTACACTTCTCCTTATTGAATATAATCCATGGGCATATTAATTTAACAAGAACCAACATGGGTTAATGTTTGAGTTCTTGACATGCGTTCATTTTGGAAGGAATATAACACTAATTATTATAAGTGATTTTTATTATCTTACCATCTCCACTAATGTATTCAATTTACATATATCCGTGCATATAATTATTTATTTTTTAATTCATATTACTAATATAAAATAACATTGTTCTTACCATATTATTATGTAACCCTTTACATAAACCATAACTTATATTATTAATAAAATTTAAAATTATTTGTATTTACACATATCCAAATGATTAATTTACATGAAATCCTATTATGTAAAGTGTTAGAATCATTTGTAATCAATAATACCCACAAGAGTAATCATGGAAATATTACTAACCAACACCTATATTTCTTTATAAATTCTAAGATTATAGGAAAGTGATAAGTCCAACCAAAAGTCCCTATACTCAAAGTTATTTACTCTAGAGAGACCACAATTTGATCCCAATTGTAGCACTTAATATGTATAAAATATGATCAATTTATTAATTCAGTCTCAAAACCTAGTATAAGCCAAATCAATGGTAGAATAAAACTAAACCAATTATCTTATATAGAATGTAACTTATTAAATGCATGTATGATAATATATATATTTATATCTAATTTAACACTTTAAAATAAATCATACATCCATTTAAAAAATGAACAATTAAATTTCAGAAATAATTTAGTAATTATACTAAAAAAATAAAAATTAATATATTTATTCATGAGATAAAGAATTATAAATTATTCAGAATTAGAGAAATTATAAACACTAAAATTTAGGGATGGATTTCAGAAATTCCAAAACAAAATAAATATAAACAATTTATATTTATTTCTAAATTTTACTCCTTTATATTATCAGTTTTTAGGACATTTACATAAATAGATGATGTTTTGAATAAAAGAATTTATATTTCATTTATTTTATTTAAGGACTTTATATAATAGAAACATCACTTATTTAATATTTTTTATAACTTGATCATATCATTTTATCCAAACTATTGTGGATATGGATTAAATAAATTTCTCAAAAAAGGAATTTTATTTGATCATTTTTAATTTATAATCATTAACAATTTAAAATTTATTATATACTTCATTATATTTTACATTTTTTTGTGATTCGTAACCATTTTATAAATTACCTTATAATTTCTATACAAAAATTTTTTATGAAAATTATAAGTCATTCAATATAAATTAATGGTATATTAATATTGAAAAATAATATTATAGGTATTTATTATTTAAATACTTCACTAACATATGATAATTATTTTTATACACATTATAATTAATTAATTCATTAATGTTTTATAAATTAAGATATAACCTAAAATACACTTTTCTATAAATTATAAAAAAATTATTAATTATATAATTCAATTCTTAATTGAAAATTGGAAAAATCATTTTTTTCTATATGGATAATTTATCAATATAAAATATATCATTTTATAGAATTGGTGAACTGTAATGCAATATAATACCTTTAGATCTACCAATTTTACTATACAATTTAATTATTAATCATAAGTTATTATCCCATCATAATTAATAAAAAACAATATATTGGTTGCGATATCACCTTGGGTGTCTTGGTGTCATATTTTTACAACTGGCACTATTATCATTATTAAAATAAAATCATCAATTTTTACCACATAAAAAATCATATTGCCTACAATGTTAATGATCAAACCACATATCATATGTTATAACTTGTGTAAGAATGAAGGTTTGCATTGGATCACATGCTATGATATTGAATATCATATGATGGGACGCAATCATATATTACAACTTTCTACATTGTAAGTCTAGGCACATAACAAATTATATATCATTGTTTCATGAATAACCAATGATTGTTTTTCCATATGATTTGTTGTGGGTGATTGAGGTGTTTGCATAATAATATGCATTTGGCTTACCATTTTCTCTTTAACAGAATCTTCCAAGGGCACCCACATCCATGACAAGGCATGAAGCTTCTTTCCAAAGGTAGGTGATGAATTGGGGTTTCCAATACAATGAATCTTAGGAAATCACATTGGTTATGTAGATGGGAGGTCAGACTCATCGAACACATTTGGGTGGAATATTTTCCTATCCTGAGATTCTAATAAAAATTTAATATATGTTCCTTAAATACTTACTATGCTCGATATAAGAATAGTCACCCTTATTCTAATTACATGATTAAGAACATGTGTTAACAGGAACCACTATGTGTGTCCTAGGTTTTCCATTATTCAATAATTCATTTATGATAATTTAGATTATATCCGTGTTTGGGATATTTAGATTTTATTACCACCTTATGAGGCAGTTGGTGTTATGGAGATGGGATTTAAACTAAACAAGGTGTCTTTAATGTCATGTATGAAATGGAATCAAAACCAACATAGTTAGTTTACCATTTTTATGGTAGTATTATTGGACTATACCTTACAATTTGAAATCATGCATAAAGTATGTTAATATAGGGCTGAAAACTTGAAGAGGCACCCTAGATATCCTATTAAGATATAAATCATAGTACATATAGTTCATGTTAAAGGAATATGTATCATAACATATGTTACAATAGAGGCCTTCAGTGGGACTTATTCTTGTAAGTTTTCCCTAAATTTCCTCATTGGAAATATGTACCATTTATAGGAGTTGTTATGTAATCAACATTAAATAAAAATGAAGGTCCCAAACTAGGGGAATCCTCATCACGCTATTGGTTCAATTTTCACCAATCACTAAGACCTCATGAGCCATGCTCTGCATCATAAAAAAGTGACAAAAGAAGATTGGACACATCACATCAGAGAACATTATTACGGGGATAAAAGAAATTAACATCAAGATGGTGTGATTACCAGTCTCATTGAGGATATGGTATGAAGCAAGAATCTAGGGAAGGTTTCATTCATTTACAACATATAACAAGATTTAGTTTTCTCATAGTTCTCTCGTTCTTGACCTACCGATAGGTTAAGATATGTTGTTAAACATGAAAGTGTTATTATAGTCCATAATATCCATGAATGTCAATTTGTTATACAAGGATAGATACCAATGGGTGATCATGACTTATGAAGGTTTCTTACATATCCTATTTGGATAGGATTGAGAGTTATTGTATTTTAGTTCATTATTAACCCATTGATGTTTTTGAATGGGTGATTACACTTAGAGAAATTATTGTTCCTCAATTTTGATGAATGTTAGAGACAAATAACAAGATGTATTACCCTGTTACATATTTATTATTTACAATATTATGGATAAAGAGAGATGATAACCATGGAAGTCATGTTGAATATGTTTAGTTTGACAAGAGGTCCCATATGAGAGTATGGCACGAATAGGGTCTCTTGAGTGTGTAATCATATCCCGTTATAGGATCTCTTCTAATAAAAGGTGTACTTGGTTAAAGGTTCATGTATGGGAGTTTACATACTACATATTCGTGTTTGTCTAATAGATAAGGTTGAAATTTCATAGGGTGTCCGCCTGTAATTTCACGGGTGTCTTCCTGACATATCTTGAGTGACTTGCTGAAATGTACTAATTTTTTACATTACATGTCATGGTTGTTTGTATGAAATGTTTAGGGTGTCATTCTGACACGTCCTAAGTGTCTACCTAACAAGGAATACATTTCCAAGGGTGTATTCCTGAAATATCCTAGGTGATTTTCATGAATGAATATGAAAATTACAAGGTTAATCACATGTTAAAGGATAGAGTGTAAATGATCCTTCACATGATCTAAGATGACATGTAAAAATCCTTTCAAATGATCTATGATGAAATCTCCAAGGTGCTTCTCATGATCAAAGTGGACATTTCAATGGACAATTTCTTTATCAGATAATACATGTCTATGGACTTCCATGTGATTTAGGTAAACATGTACAGGGTTCTTATCATGATAATAACAGACATGTTTATATCCTATTGAGTGATTAATAAAAACATGACTAGGGATGCATAAGAGAATCATGAGACAAATGAGGAGTCATCATATTATATAAACATATGATAATCATGTGGCTGGGTCTTGAAAACATGTTGAGCATCACACACATTACAAAGATCACACATACAACGGTTGTGGTATCATATTAAAAGATATCAAGATTAATACCACACGTAAAATAATATTCATTGGAGTATTAGTGAAAGGACAAAAATAAATTCAAGACTGAGGGTCCATGTCATGGAAAAACCTCCTAAGGTATTCATGGAAAATTGGAATGTGTGTCCATGAGTTCTTATAAATTTCAAGGTGTTTCCACATGATAATATTCCTAATCAAGACAATTAAAATGAGTGATTCACATAATTTTTATCATTCCTGATGATGAAATCATCATGCAGTCACTTGATCATTGGGGAATTATGAAATGTAGTAATCCAAGGTAATCTATCGTTGGGTCTCATGATTACCACGAAAATTACTCTGATGGCAGAGTCTGACTCAGATTGGTGCTCAGGTAGCTCTCATGGCATGGTTAAGGAAACTACCACATGTGACCATGGTGGAGATGGATGTGAAGTTAACTTGGATGACTAATTTTTTTAAAGGCATATTCAAATACATATAATAATCGTCTATATAAAATGACTACTTTTAATTTCTAGACTTTTTTTGGTGGTGTATCATGGGTGATTTCAGGTACAAATTTTCCTTATTTTGAGTAATTTTTTTGGGTTGTATCTTGGGTGTGCTGGTTGATTTTTTTGGAATTTTGGATGTAATATGGAAATAGAATAGTAGGTAACAAGATATCCGAAACAATGCACCTCAAGCCAAAAAACTGAGAAAACCCAAACATAGTTGATTCACACAGCTGGTGCATGGTTTGGAATACTATGCATCCCTGCACAAAAACAATACAAAACATATTAAATAACAAAAAAAGTAGTTTCAAAAATACCCAAATCCCCCTATTAACTGAAAATTGATCCCCAATCACACTTAATAAAATTCTCTCTATTTTTGGAGGTTCATGGATAATTTATGAAGGCTCTCGACCTCTATGATTTTTGATTTGAAGCCGATATCGTAGATCTATACCTCTCTTGGAATTTTAATCTCATCTTGGTTGGTTTCTCATTCTTTTCCCATTATTATCACTTTATATAAAAGATGTTATCCTAATTTTATTGGATCCATATCTAGTTTTTTAGGATCTAGATCTAGAATTTTGAGATATAGATCCATGTTACATGGATCTGGAATCAATTGATTTTGGATTTAGTTTTCCATTCTATATCTTGTTCTTCTTCATTATTCCAATCAAATTGGGGATTTCCATTGGTGGGAATTTGTCAATTTTTTTAATGTGGTCTATTATTCCAATACCAGAGTGTAGATTTCAATAATGTTTATGTAATTGTGGAATTTGTCTTGGATGATTATAAATTGTGTTTCCTAAATTTATTTAATTAACTTTATAGATTTATTAATCAAGTGATTTTGAAATTGGGGATATTAGGATTGTGAATTTTTAATAATAAATTGTTCAATAATTCATGGGATTGTTGGGATTGCAGAATTTGAAAATATAATTGATGACTTAATTAATGGTGTTGAATCAATTAATTAATTAGTGAAATAATTAAGGGGATTGGTGAAATACGCTAATGGATGAATTCGTAATTATATTGATGTGATTAATTAATTGGTGAATTAATTGATTGGATTAGAATGCTTAATTAATTTTTTGAATCAATTAAGGGAATTTATGTGATAAAATAGTAATTTAATTAGTAATGAAATTAATTTGGTTAATTAATTTTTGAATTAATTAATGGAATAGTTAAAATATCAAATGGTTGAATTTGATTAAATAATTAGTGGATTAATTAACTTGATATTATGATTCATGAGTGAATTGAATTGATGAATGGTAACAATTGAATTCATATGTAAATTTAAATAATGAAAGGTAAAAATTGATTTCATATGTTAATTTATGTGATGAATGGTAACAATGTAATTTAAATTTTAATCGAAATTATTTATGGTAAAAATTCCATTCATAAGTGATTTTAAATGATTAATTGTACCAGTCGAATTAATTTGTGAATTAAAATATTGAATGATAAAAATAAAATTCATATGTGAATGGGAATGACAAATTGTAATAATGTAATTAATGTGTGAATTGAGATGATGAATGGTAAAAATGGAATTCATCCATATAAAATCCTTTCGGTATAGTTCAGACTCAAGAATGGGACGAAACACATATTGTGAGTTCATGTGTCCTTAGGAACTCAGGGGGTTTATGTAATTAAATAAAGAGTAATTTAATAAATGATAACTATTTAATTTATTTTCATTATTTGTTATTTATATGACTACATATACTTTCATATACTAAATGTTGTTTTAGACACTGTTGGCAGTGGCCTACTGATTTTTACTTGAACTCTACTAAAGAAGTCAGATCACTATGTGAATAGATTTCTTGTTTTCAAGATAGGATAATGGAAAATTCCTTGTGTTAGATCGATGATTTGGGATGGAGCATGGATAAGGGAACCAGATGTGGTACAAGACCCTCTTGGGAGTTGTCAGTGCCTTTTCTTTTGGTTTTTTTCTTGAAATTTGGAATTTACCTGTAACGTTATAACTACTATTCAGTTTTAATTTTGTATACCCATTTTTATCAAGTTACAGTGTTATATTTTTTACAGTTATTCATTTTGGTTATTGATTTTATATTTTCTACTGGTTTATTACTCTGATAATTAGGTTATAGATAACCCATGATTTATATTAGGACCTCATTTCTAGTCTTCATCCTTCGGTATATTGGGAGGCATGATTGAGGTCTTCTGGTGGAATGGCTTGAGGATCCAGTTTGTGGAACTCAGGGAGGGAAACTACAAAGGGGTATTAGAGAATAGTTTTCATTTCTTTTACTTTTTCTACTATTTTGGAAAGTTATATTTGCAACTAGGAAGAGTTTATCCTCGGATATGAAATCGTGCATGAGAGTAGCTAACCTATGTACATGGGAGAACCTATGCACCCTGGTTGTGATTGTTATTATCAGTGTCCAATATTATAGTTGAAAATGATTCCACCTTGGGTGGAACACTGGTTGTGTGATGTGGTTATTGTTTCAACGATTTGATGTTATTTGAATCATGGTCTAATAAGGTAAGAGATTTGTGTTTACATGAATCATTCTAGGAACTCAGGATTATATTGTGACATCCATCATCTTAAGAATACACAAGAAAACATGTTTTTGGTTACATGATGAAATTGAATGTTTTTTCCTTAGTTGTGCTATTGATGTGAAAATGGTGCCAAATTGTGTGACTTGGGAGAATTAATTGGTTTGAACTCATTTGAATCACTCTTGTTAAAGTTATTAATGTTGGGTTATGTGTCATAAGTCATGTGTGATTCATTATAGAGATATGCCTCAAATGTGAGATCATTTACCTCTTAATTAAATTCATGAAAAAAAGACCTAGAGCATGTCAGGAGTACAATGTATGACCATACATGGGAATTTCAATTGTAGAACCCACCATATTTCCTAAAATAGGGTGGAAATGAGGCATAAATGTTCTGGATTGAGTCTATCTAGATGAAACATTACAATTTAGAATCACTTTATTAGAATAATTCCCTATTTTCTGCATATATGCAATGAGGATCAACGAAGCACTGGTTGGATGTTAAGGATCAGACTAGACATACTGATGTTATTCTATGGAAGGTTTTTTTTGTAGTTGTTCAAAGAGAATGTTTATCAAGAGTAGATGAGGAAGGATGGAGAAGCTGAGCTCAAAAAGATGAACCATGGGAGGATGTATGTGATTAATTATGTTGGAATCGTTATATATTTGCAGTGATTTTCTCCACTATTGGAAGGGGATGATGAAACTACAAAAATACATTTGTAGGACATACTTGAATGTGATATTAAGTCCAAAGTTAACATCCTCAGATTAAATATGTGTTTTCTAATGTGATGGATCATGATATCATAGTATATGGGATCCTGAGTGTGGTTTCTAGTGGATGGCATGTGGTTACTTTTGGATGATCTGGAGGTAAGTAATATGAGAGACATAAGCATCTCTACGAGGGAGTTACCAAGGGTGATATCAATAAGAGTGGCTAGTGGGAAGGATCAATTACCTTGGAACATAAATAGATAATATGTCACCAGTATGGTAGATAGAGCGTCTATCATAGAAATTTCCATGACTATCAGAAGGCTTCCGATCTTTTGGTAGAACGGGACATATATAGAAGTTCTATTGGATCCCGTGACAAATGAGTAGTGATGGAGGTTCTAGGCAAAACTAGAGTGCAGGAACGGAACCTTTTTCACTGTATCAATATGGCAGTTGTAGATCTATAGATAGTGGGAGTATTGTTAGTGGATGATGTGATTTGGGGAAAGAGTTCTCGTATCTACAGAGTGGTGAAACTCAGGGAGCTCAAACTACATCACTGGGAAGAGGGGAAACACAGTTACATGTAGTTCAACATACACTTATGGATAGTGATGTTGTACCATCTTTAGTGTGATCTACTATTATTGTAGCTTTAGTAATATGTAGTTCATTATTTGTTACTATTTCCTCTCATTATATTATTTCTACAAATAGTTTAAATGGTTTGAGACCGGCAGTGGAGTTTATGAGTGGGATGTTGACGATAAATACACCGTTGGGAGTATGGTCTTGAGAAATCCTCTTGTGTAAGGGATATTGTCTTGAGTTTGATTATTATTTTTTATTGTGGGATCTCTATATTTCTGGCATGTTAGTATTCAACAGAATTATTCAAATGGAATGGTTAGTATCATAACAATCCAACACATGATTTTACGGAAGGAGATTGAATTTTACATCTCATGTGGGTGTCGACTACATTCACCATAGATAATGGGATATCGAGGGCTATAGAGGACCAATTCATCAGCCACTAGAGGAGATCACCACCCATGATCACAATCTATTTCATTATTAATGTGGTTTAAAATGTGAATTATTTCTACACATAGTACGCAAGTATCAGGATGTTTTTTATAAAATCCTATTAGTGCAACCACCCGAGAGATATGTGGAGTTTAAAATTGAGCTCATGCTACTGGATAAACCGATTTCTAATCCACCTTACAATGTGTCACCAAAAGAGAATCATGAGACTAAGAATTAGCTGGAGGAGTTTGAGGATACATGATTAATCCGTCTGATTATGTCACTTTGGGGTTCTTTGGGCTTGTTTTTAAAGAAGGATCATATAACTTTATGCTTTTATGTTGACTATCATATGTAAAACATGAAGATTGTGAAGAACATGTATCATTTTCCATGCATCAATGAAATATTTAACCATTTGAGGGGATCAAGTGTCTTCTCAATGATTCAATTGAGATAAAAATATCAAGAGTTGAGATTTCAAACTTATGATATTCTGAGGTCTACTTTTAGAAGAAGGTATGGCCTATATGAGATCAACGAAATACCTTTTGGGTTGATGAACACATCGACATTGTTTATGGCCTTGAAAAATAAAATATTCCATTTTTACTTAGATTGGTTTTTTTGTTGTTTTGTGGATGAAATATTGATGTAATCCAAGACCCATAATTATTAGACCCAACATCATGACATTTTCCGGAGTACAATGAGAGTGAACTGGCTACAGACAATGACTTCTAAGTGACAATTTTAGATTGACCAGGTACAGTTCTTGGGTCACATAATCTTATAAGAAAGTGTGTCAATGGAACGAAAGAAGGTTCAAGTAGTGGTATCATTGCAGCATCCCATGAATTGTTTTGATATCAGTAGATTTTTGGTTTTAAAAAGATATTATCAGATGTTCATCTATGACTTTTTTTGTTTGGAAGTTCCACTTTTGTGGTCGACCATGAAAGGGATAATGTTTGAATGGTAATAAACTTGTTGAATGCTTACTAGGGGTTTAAGAAGATCATGAACTCGACACCAATCATGATCCTACCGAAGACAGTTGAGGATTACATGGTGTTTTGTGATTCTTCTAGAATTGGAATTATGGAAATTTATATACAGGGGGACCGAGTTGTGATGTACGAGCCTTGAAATTTTATGCAACATGAATAGAATTACCCTACAATGAACCTTGAGTTAGATAATATGTTTTATTCTTTGAAGTGTTGGCAAAATTATTTATTTGGAGAGAATTTTAATGTGTAAAAATATCTCATGACCTTTGAGTACATTTTTTTCAGATAAATTTGAATCTACGACAAAGGAGTTGGGTGATGTATATGATGTCATTTATTTTGGGCTTATATATATAACTGGAAATGGAGATAGTGTTACTAATTCCCTACATAGGAAAACTCATACATAGTTTTTCATGAGTCTAATGCTGAGTGGAAGATTATGAATTTTCTAGATGAAATGAATATTTTGGTTCAGGAGAGCCTTTAGAAGAGGATTCCCACATCAGTTTCAGTGGAGTATAAAATTTTGAGACTGATCTAAGGTAGTATGTATGAAAAATAAAAATATTTAGCCTTAAGGTAATGCCTTAATAGCGAGGAGACACATTCAGACTAGTCTATAGATAAAGATGAGATCATCAATTTCAGGAATCAGGTTGTTGTGCCTACGAGTATATGGGAAGAGTTGATGAAGGGACTTCATGCCTCGAAGTGGGTGGCCCATCCAGGTTTGAAAATAATTTATTATGACATATGATGATTTTTTTGTGACTCAACATGATAAATGGGATAACATGGTTCGTGAAATGATGATACAAGTGTTAGCAGATGAAGGTTGAGCATCAATGACTTGAACGGTTAATACAGTTGTTTCCTCTTCTAGAATGGAAGTGGTATGAAATTACTATAGAATATTTTTGTTTCACCTGAGGAAAACTTAAGAAATTGATGCTATTAAAATGATTGTGGACCATTTTGAAAAAAGTACCACATTTCTTTCCTGTATGGGAGAACATATCTGTAGAGAAGTTGGGAGATATGTGCGTTGTTTTGATTGTCATATTCATGGTGTTACGTAGATTCTAGTTTTAGACAATGACTCGCCTTTTTAATTGATCTTCTTGTAGGGATTACATTAGGCACCTCGTATGTATGTTTTATAGAGTACAACATTCCACCCTCAGTTAGAAGGGTAGTCATAATGTACTATACATGTGGTTGAGGATTTTATTCTGGCATGTGTCTAAGAATTTGCTGGGTCTTGCAGGAAGCATATAGAATTGTTGGGGTTTTCCTATAAAAACAGTTATCCAAAAAATAATCAGATATAAACATACTAAGATATTTCTTTTATTCCATGCTGATTACCTTTATACTAGATAGGGGTAGGGAGGTCTGAGTAATTGGGAATGAGTTTCATTCATGTGACATCAGAGTAGGTTTAGTTTATTTGGAAGTGTATGGATACAGATCATAGTTGAAAAAAATCATATGCTGATAGAAATCAAATACCCATAGAGTATTTATTGGGTAATTGTGTATTCCTTTAGGTGTTGACTAGATTTGGTCACCAGAGGATACAGTGGAATGGAAAGCTGGGGCTTAGGCTCATTGAACTATTTGAGGGTGTGGAGAAAATCAGTCTAGTGGTGTACCCATTTACTCTGCCATTGAGATATTGTTCTATGGACAATGTTTTCCATGTGTCACAACATCAAAGGTATCAACCCAACCCTTCAAATGTGATTTATATAGATAATCTTGAGCTTGAGGCCAATTCTTCCTTTTAGGAGAATCCAATACATGTGTTGGATATCAATGAGAAAGTGTTATAGGGGAATACAATTCAAATTCTTCATGTATTGTGAAAATAGATTCATTTTTTAGAGGACAGATGGGAAAGATAAACAAATATTCAGGCTGAGTGGGCCAATCTATTTGACATGGAATCATAGTGTTTCTCGGGAGTACATCTTGAGGATGAGTTGTTGTAAGGTGGGGTGATTGTAAGATCCCAATAATTTCTGGTGATGTAGTGGAATTGATTTTAGGTACTCTTATACCTTGTTTTGATTAAATTTTTTTATTTTATCTTGGGTGTGTTTGGTGTAAATTTGAGAAATTTGGAAGGAAGAGGGTATGTTTATGGTTGGCGAGAAAGTTTCCCAAACTGTGCACCCCATCCAAGAAAATAGTGTGAATGAAAACAAAGGGGATTAAACAGCTATGAGAAAAATTTTCAAATTGTGTTCTCAATTTGTAGAAATTGTGCAACCATATAAGAGGTTCTCAGTTAAGAAGGACAGTTTCCAATACATGAACCCCTACCCAACAAAATGTTCGTGCCAATTTAATTAACCCTCAAATTATTTTTTAGAGAATCTGAACCACCATGTTACCCCCAAATAGACCCATTCCCCCCATAATAAAAATCTATCGATTTTGGAGGCCCATTGATGATATACTAAGGCTCCCCACCTCTATTATTTGTGATTCAATGGACAAATCATATATATACACCTCTCTTGAAAATTGATCTCATATAAGTTTCTTTTCTATTCTCCTCTCATTCATCTCTATTTCTTTAAGAGAGGTAATCGTATGTTTTTTTGATCTAGATATAGTTATATCGGTTTTGGATCTAGGCTTATTAGATATTGATATATGTTTGATGGATCTTGATACATTTGAATCTAGATTTAGGTTTATTTTTTAGATATTTTTCTTTTCCATTATTGAACAAAAATTTGGAATTTCTGTTGGTGACTGGTTGTCAACAAATTTAGGTAGGGGTCTATTATTAAAATACAAATGTCTTGATTTCAATTATGTTTATTTAGTTGTATTATTTCTCTTGGATGATTATAAATTTAGTTTCCTAAATCTAATTAATTAATTTTGTCGGGTAATTAATTATCTAATTTTGAAATTAGGGATACTGGGATTGTAGAATTTTAATTATTAATTATTTAATTAATTAATGGATTATTATTATTGTGTATTTTGAAAAATTAATTAGTTAATTAATTAATAGTATTGTTTTTAATAATAAATTGGGTATTTAATAATGGATATTGGTGTGATAAAATAATTATTTAATTAGAAATTATATTGATTTTATTATTCAATTGGTGAATTAATTAATGGGATTGATGTGATTAGTTAAATGGTGAATTAATTAGGGGGATTGATGTGATAAAATAAATATTGAATTATTAATGAAATTGATGTGGATAATTAATTTTTTTAATTAATTAATTGAATTATGTGAATATAAAATTGTTTAATTTGATTAAATCATTGCTGGATTAATTAATGTGATATTTTGATACATGTATGAATTGATACGATGAATAGTGATAATGGAATTCATATGTGAAGAGAAATGATGAATGGTAGAAATGGAATTCATATGGGAATTGAAAAGATGGATGAAAAAAATGGAATTCATATATTAATTTAAATTATTAATGTTAACAAAAGCAATCATATGTGAATTGAAAAGATGAATGGTAATAATGAAATTCATATTTAAATTTAAATGGTTCCGGGAACCAATGGAATTATTATATGAATTAAATTGATGAATGGTGAAAATATAATTCATGTGTTAATTTAATTGATGAATGGTAACAGTGTAATTTAGACATATGATATCCCTTAGGGTAGTTCAAACTCTGGAATGGATCTAAGAAGGTATTGTGATTTCAAGTGTCCTCAGGAACCTAGGAGTTTATGAGGTTATATAATGAGTAATTGAATACATGTGAACTTTTTTTACTTTACTCATGTTATTTAATATTTATACAATTATATAATCTATTATTGAAAGGTTTTTATTTTTAACATTGTTGGTGGTGGCCTACATGGTTGTACTCACACCTTACTTAGGCTTCCTGATAGGTACCTAAATAGATTTCATGCTTGTAGGACAAGATTAGGGAAAATTCCCTGTCTTAGATGGTAGATTTGGTATGGAGCATGGATGATAGAACCAGACATGGTTCATGACCTTTTTGAGAGTTTTTAGTGTCATTATTTTTTTGGGTATGTTATTTGTAACATTTCATGTACTTGGAATGAAATATATACTAATCAATTTTGATATTGTTTTTCATTTTTTCTCATCGTCTAGTATTACCTTGGTTATGATTATATATTTTTTATTTATTATTTACATTCTGATGGTGTATTAATATGATTAATAGGTTATAGTCTCTATATGAATGATATTAAACCCTCACTGTTAGTCAGTGGCATCTAGAATATGAAGAGGCACAATTGAGGTCATGTGGTGGTCTGAGTCGGGGCATCAGGGTGTGGAATCTTGGTTGGTATGCTACAATAATATAACAGGAAAATATATGTATCCTTATAAAAAAATACTCTTGCATTTTTCAAGGATTCCATTTCCATGTTCATCGCACAAAAAATGCATTATATTTTCATGGCCTTCACACCCCAGAAATGTATGACAAAAAAATGCATGGTGCACAATTATGAGTGTGAAAAAAACACCCTCCCTATAATTGTATTGGGTTATAATTAAAATAATTTTATTCTATAGTAAATATAGATCAATTTTTTGTATATTTAAACATCTAAATACCTTTGATGTTGATCCCTATGAGAGTATTTGTTACGAGATTTGTTGAGTGGGGGGATTTTAGTTACAATCAATAGGAGACTATTGACCTTTTGTACTTAGATGAATCCAATATAAGAAGTACACTTGTATTAAGGAACACTCATCTTTAAATTGTAATGTATTTAAGTTATATTATGGAAAAAGGATTGGTATTAAAAGGTATTAGTTGATGGACCCAATATAAGAGGCATTTATGTTACTACATACACCATAAAATGGGTATTAAACTGTATGTATTTCTGGGGAATAACACCTATGAGATCAAGATCATTCATTGGGGACATATGTTCATGAATAAATAAATATATTTGGAAATCAGTTACATAGGTTTGTTTGTATGTATATATGGGCGTGTCAAAATTTTGATGATGAGATCATTGGTATTGACCAATTAATTGGCGGTGATATTGAACTAATCTAGATCTCATTCCACATTTCAGGATACACAAATTAGGTCACTCTAAAATGATTAAGGCCTTATTTTATGGACCATGTCACATGTAATATTAAAGAAAAAATGAATATTTTCCCTCATTCATGTCTTGGAAAATTGGAAGCACTATAATTTTTTCATATTTAGGTGGACCTAGCAAGAATGGATTGATTTTTCTAGTAACAAATAATAGTTCTGGTGAGCTTTTATATTCATTGTTTTAGCCCTAACAATTTCATAAGAATTATATGTGTAAATTTTAGATGGGATTGAATTATATTTTTCTCAGGATTCCATTTATGGATTTTAATCCTTATATGTTTTTTAACATTTCCATTTTATGAGTGATAAATATTACATAGATCAGACAAAGGAAATTTCTATCAAGAAGATACCCAAATTTTTCATATGGTGTCCATTCCAGGTTGTCATCCTAGTGTGCATTGTGTCTCGTTGAATTGGATCATTAAGGTCTTGCAATGCAGACCATTGTTGTTCTGTAGTATATGGTCTTCTATCTCGAACAATATTATATTTTATTTTATGGTATTATGGATTAGATGTTATATTGGTTTTGTTTCATTTATTTTATCTTTGTCAATCTACTAATGTAGTTTTGGTTCTTTTATCATGGACCATCTGTTCTTTTAGTTTAAGTTATTTTAGATCATATCTTTTTTTGTTGTATTTTGGGGTCATTTAGATCAAACCATATATTTATAGTGGTGAAAAATGTGTATTCATGAAGGGTTTGATAACACTCTATCCTTGATGGGATTGTTAAGAATGAGTGTACACAAAGTTTTCTGATCCAATGCATTCTTAATTTTGATTCTGAATAATTAATGTTTGTTAAGGGTTTAGAAACCCGAGATTAATGAAGAAATAATGAAGGATGAATGCCTATAATGGGATATGTTACCCTACAACCTTATCTTAAATGGTCTTGGTGGATGGTAAAATTTTAGGGAAGCAAAATCTACATGGATTGTTCGAATATGGGTTGCGTAAATCTAGTGTCCATGGGCTTTAACCATAGAATATGGAATGGGGAATGCATTCCAAGGATGACCTAAATACACTGTAAGGAGATGAGCTTTAACGTAGTGTTGTTGGGGCTCACATGGATTGATGGTCCTTCTATACAATAAAAATATTCCACTATCTGATTGGTCATGTACCATTATGCATGAACCCATAGGAGTGAAATTCATTGTCAAGTATAAGGGACCCTACTACATTCCATAGACCATGGAAGGATTGTGATGATTCAAACAACTAGATAATGAAGTCATATATGAATATCATAGCCATGCAAGAATGGATATGAACCCTGTGAATTTTTAGTTTTTGGTTGGAAATATCTGGCCCTATGCCATGTGGGTTAGGATCATTTGGTGTAGGCCATAAAAATTTTCATGAATGGAACATTGAATTCCTTCCTTGAGAAAAGATACAACACATGGTGACACAATGTCGATGATATTAAATACTCATGAATAGTTTGGTTATGGGGATTTTAAACCATGGTTTAATAATACCTTAGTCCACTGATAGTGGAGACCAGTGGGTATAGGTAAAAAATTAATAATTGATGAATCCCATATTCCATGTAGGCATGAAAATAAAATCTATGTTAATAGGGGTGGATCATATATGGGATTAAAAATACTATAGGAACATGTTATTCTGTTTTGTTTCATTCTCAATAAAATACTTTCAAGGTACCTTTGGATCAACTTTCCCTTGTTAATAGATTTTAGAGGAAAAAATGAGGATAATTAACATGAGGAAATGGGGTTCCAAGGCAATGGTATAAAGTCAAATAATTGGTGGTGTCATTCTAGACCATAAATATATGAAGTTGTTTTGTGAAAATCATAAAATTCAAGATGTGTTTGAGCACCCTAAATGTTGTTTCAGCATATAAAGAACATATTATCACTGTAAGGAGATATAATGAATCATTGCTCTATCTTTTCCCTGGACCAGGAGATCAGTGCTCATATCTCAACTTATACCAGGGCAACAATCTGGATCCACTGAGCATTATGACTTCATTATTTATTCTATAACATTTGACTATACTCTTGAGATGAATATTTTAGCGAGTGGATACATTAATTTTAATCAAACGTCCCTTTCCAAGATTTCAAACTGATAATCTTGATGACTATTTTTCTTTGAAGTTTAGGGTCTTTCTATTTAGACCATAAAAGGATAAAGTTTATTGTCATAAAAAAATGAACAAGGTTCATGATGTTTAAGGTCAAGATTCACATGAACCTATTATGTGGGGAGTGTTGAACAATAACCTAATTAGGGTTATTATATTCAAGAGTACTCCAACATCATTTTCAGAAAATAATGAGAGTATTATAAATAATTTCTCAATGTTTTCGTGACCTGCGTAATGATATGAAATATTCATAACAATAATAACCATGAATCAATATAATGTAATAAGATCAACTATGATTATATTGGGTATATTATGGATCATAAGTGTCATGACCCGCCCTCGGGGTTCGTGCCGTGACTACCCCAAGCCCGCCTTCCATAGGCCAGGGGCTGGCGACTAGCACCAAGGCGTAAATCCCGGTAAAAAAGGGAAGGCATTACCTTTGATAAGTAAACACACACCACAGAGTAAACAAGCGGAAAGTAAACACTAAGCAAGCAGAGTACGACTGAAAGTGCGGAAAGGTAAATGGGCCAGAATACAAACCCAAACTGAAAGTAAAGTACAACTCGAAAAGGGAAAAACAACAACTGTAAAGTAAAGGCCGCTACTCCGAGCTGTCCACCGGAAATCCCACCTGAAGGGTGGGTACAGATAGCTCCTCTGCTCCACGGGTCCCGCCGTCCGCTCCGTGCACGTCCCACCCAGTGGTCCACCTCCGGGTACCGTCCCGCTCTACAAGCCTCAGCTAAGGTCAACGCTGTCCGTCGTCTGCAACCAACACAACGTAGTGCGGGCGAAGCCCGTGCAGGGGTGAGTATAAGCTACTCAGTAGGGACCCCGAGACCCCTGAAGGTCTCTCAAATCCACAAAGGATAAACCACGAAGAAAAGTACAATCACGAAGTAACAACCGACACTGCTTAGGTATATGCCCATACATATACCTAAGTAATCAATTAAAATACGCTCCAACATCCGAGCCCAAGTACAACTCAGTCCACGCAGGAAACTATACGTATTCCACATAGGAAAGCAAAACATAATCCACACAGGATTGCACAACACAATCCACACAGGAAAGCAACAAGATTCAGCTCACACAGGTATACTTCTTCAAGGACGATAAAGATGATCACTGATCCATCTAAGTCGTCGGACCCACGAAGGATCGATAGGTAACTAACCCCCGCAGAAGACCCACACAGGATCGGGCTCACACAGAACCTGTAGGCGCTGGCTCACACAGAACCGCTGAGCGCAAGGACCCACACAGGATCGGGCCCACACAGGACCTGTAGCACTGATCCACATAGGATCGCTGAGTGCTGAAGTCGTCGTCGTCGAATCCACATAGGATCTCTGTACTGTCGTCATCGAATCCACACAGGATCTCTGTACTGTCGTCGTCGCAGTCACAGTAGCAGTCGTAGCAGAAGAACAGTCGCAGCCAGCACTAGGGTTCCCGCACACAGCAAGCTCGTACGGAGGGTCCGCTCCACGAGCCGAGAGGCTGATACATCAACTGTCACAAAGACCAGAGTTGATGTATCCAAAAGTTCCGTATCGTCAACAGGAACTCAACGCAACAGACGGCGCGTCGATCGGACGCCCGGTCTGAGAGTTATTGGCGTTTTCGTCTCCGGGGCCCGGTTGGTTTTTAAGGAAAAACCAACCCGACTGTACTCCACCTGCGTCCAAACCTCGGGCGGAGTATGCCAAAAGATCCGTCTCACTAAGAGGAACACTACGCGACTGACGGCACGTCAATCGGACGTCCGTAGCTCAAGATATGAGCATTTCCGCTCCGAAGGCCCGGTTGGTTTCGTGAACGAACCAACCCGGCCTAACTCAATGTATACCGAAACCTTGAGTGCGATATACCGAAACGACCGTCTCGATTCAAGGATCGCGTTGCCGCAGACGGTTCGTCATTCGGAGGTCCGAGGCTCAAGTTATGGGCGAAAAACCAAATCTGGTTCGAAACGGGGGCTCCGGGTCCGGGCCGACCCGGCCCGACCCCCCCCCCCCCTGGGCGGCGCGGTGGCCGGCGGCGGCGGGCGGCGGCGGCGGGCGGCGGCGCGGCGGCGCGGTGGCGCGGCGGGCCGCGGCGGCCAGTCGCCGCGAGGTGGCGGCACGCGGGGCTAAGCCCCGCGGTTCCTGGAAAAACGGCGCGGCAATTGCCGCGCCCTTGATTGAAACCGCCCCCACGTGGGGGCCGGTTTATTTAAGAGAACCAGGGGGGCCGGCTGCCCCCCCTCCTTCAAGAACCGCCCCCCTCTTTAAGAGGGGGGGTTTTTATGGGTTGGCTGGGGGATTAATTCCCCCGGTTTTTAAGACATCCGGTCGGCCAGCAGGCCGGCCGGTTTTCTCAAACGGGACCGGAATTTCCGGTCCCCTTCTTCGGCTTCCGACGCCGGCGGCCCGGCCGCCGGTCTTCTCTTCCGCCGCGGCCCGGAACCGGCCGCGGTCTCCTCGTCCCGCCGCGGCCCGGAACCGGCCGCGACGTTCGTCATCCGGCGCGGTGCGACGGCACCGCGCCCCTTTCGCCGTGCCATGATTCTTTTCAACGCGGCGCGACGACGTCGCGTTCTTGAAGATTTTTCCTTGACGTAGCGCGACGGCGCCGCGTAAATTATTTGTACGATCATCCGTGTGGTGCGACGGCACCACGCCACTTGCTTCCACCCGCATGAATAAACATGAACGACGGAGGGGGGTTCGGCCGTGTTCGTGCGGTCCGGCCCCCCTCGCGTTAACAATAACACTTATATAAAATATTTAAAAGCCTCACGTAGACATGCGATCCACGAGCAAGAAAAGGAATAAGGAAACCAAAATGAAATCAACAGCCCATACCTCGGTTATAAGTTCGAGGATTTGACTATGTCCACGGAAGACGGCGTCGCGGAGGTCGGTCGTCGCGGTAGTCGTTCGTCAAATCCGTTGACGAAGTGTTATGCCCGAAGAGATACGTCGTTGGCGAATCTTCGTTTGCTGACGAAGAAGGCCCGAGGAGGAAGCGGCGTTCCCTCTTGTTGACACCGAGGACGAAGAAGAGAGGCGTCGTTCTTCGCCGGAGTTTGAGCATTCTTCGTTCTTCGTCAGAGCTTGAAGATGAAGAGGAAGCTCTCAAAAAGCTCTCAAGGGAATAAACAAACAACCCATAATCAAATAAGATTACATCTTATTTTATTAACACATAACACAAAAGAATTTCAAATGTTTGAAAATCAAAAGAGTTAACTCCCAAAATTAATTAAGTAACTTAAGCCATTTAAGAGGGGGGTTAAGGGAACTTGAAAAGTCTAGGGGTTCGTGTGGACCCCACCACACTTAATCCTCCCAAGGGAGGTTATGTGGGTGTGGGTCCCACTTCCAACCCCCTTTGGTAGGATTTTAACAAACTAAAAATAAAATTTGTCTTACACAAATTTTATTTAACTCAACTGAAAACCCCAAAACTTAACTTACAACCCGCAACAAACGCAACTCCCGAAAAGGTCACTTTAAGCGAATATCGGCGTTGCGAGTTCATCGGTGCCCTCAGATTTCAATTCCGAGCACCGGATCAAAAGTTAGGAATTCCCGCTCGTTCGTTCACTGAACGTACCCGAGCCAAACTTCGGAAATTAATTCCGGGCACTCCGGGCCTCGGAATCAGGTGCCGTCTGAAACCGCGCTCTTGTAAAATTCTAAAGAAAATTAAGAAAAAATTTCCCTTGAATTTTACGGGTCTTTACATTACTCCCACCTCAGGGCTTTACGTCCCCGTAAAGATACACCAAAAACTAGGGAAACAAATGAGGGTACTGAGCATGCATCTGAGCCTCCCGCTCCCATGTGCTCTCCTGGAGATTCCCGTGTTTCCATCTGATGCGCACAAGAGGAATCAATCGCCCACGTAGGACCCGCTCCTGTCGATCCTCTATCTCCACCGGGACCTCCGTAAAAGTCGCCCCATCGTCAACGTCAAGCTCCCCATGATCAATGATGTGTGTCGGGTCGTGCACGTATCTCCTCAGCTGGGATACGTGGAAGACGTCGTTCACCCGGTGCAACTGAGGTGGTAGAGCCAGGCGATAAGCCACCTCGCCAATCCTGCTGAGAATCTGGAAAGGTCCGATGAAGCGCGGAGATAACTTGCCGCCTCGGCCAAATCTCCGAATACCACGTCGAGGTGAGACCCGCAAGAAGACGTGGTCGCCATCCTCAAACTCCAGTGGCCTCCGCCTCCTGTCAGCGTATGACTTCTGCCGGCTCTGAGCTGTCCTCATCCGCTCCTGGATGACCTGGACCTTCTCTGTCGTGGCCTGGACCATCTCCGGTCCCACCAGTGCTGACTCCCCAGGGTCTGTCCAGCACAAAGGAGATCTACATGGTCGGCCGTACAACGCCTCGTACGGTGCCATCCCGATGGTGGAGTGGTAGCTGTTGTTGTACGCGAACTCCACCAAAGGTAGGTGGTCCTCCCAGCTACGACCAAAGTCAAGGACACATGCGCGGAGCATGTCCTCGAGAGTCTGAATGGTCCTCTCCGTCTGACCATCTGTCTGAGGGTGAAAAGCTGTGCTAAGACGTAGCTGCGTACCGAACGCCTCCTGTAACCCCTTCCAAAGCCGGGAAGTAAAGCGGGCATCTCGATCGGAGACGATAGATGATGGCACGCCGTGGAGCCGCACAATCTCCTGAACGTAGAGACGTCCCAAGCTCTCTACTGAGCCCTGCTCTCTGATCGGTAAGAAGTGTGCCGACTTGGTGAGTCGGTCAACAATCACCCAGATGGAGTCGTGACCTCTGGATGTGCGTGGAAGTCCAGTCACGAAGTCCATAGATATGCCGTCCCACTTCCACTCCGGAACCTCCAAGGGTTGTACCAAGCCTGCTGGTACCTGATGCTCTGCCTTCACCTGCTGACAGGTAAGGCATCGAGAAACGAACTCTGCTACAGCCTTCTTCATGCTCGGCCACCAGTGCTGTCGTCTGAGGTCCTGGTACATCTTCGCCACTCCAGGATGTACCACCAAAGGAGAAGTGTGAAACTCTCTCAGTACTTCCTCTCGTAGAGTGACAGGTATCATGGTACGTCCTCTGAAAAGGATGTCGTGCTCTACTCCAAGAGAGAAACCATCAGGTGCCTGTCCCGAGGATATCTGTGCACGCCGTGTCTCACAGTCAGCGTCCCCACGCTGTGCCTCCCTGACTCGCTGCAGTAGTGGAGGGGTGACTGTGAGAGACTGAAGAAAGGCTGCTCCATCCCTATCCACGAAGGATATCTGCAAAGAGGCTAGCTGCTCCGACGCCTCCTCAAGTAGCTGAATGCACGTCCTCCTGCTGAGGGCATCAGCTACTATGTTCCCCTTCCCAGGAGTATAGACTATCTCAAAGTCATAGTCCTGGAGGAACTCGAGCCATCGACGCTGTCTCAGGTTCAGGTCCTTCTGCGAGAAGATAAACCTGAGACTCTGATGATCGGAAAAGACTGTAAAGCGCTCGCCCCTCAGATAGTGTCGCCATGTCTTCAGAGCGAAGACCACTGCTGCTAACTCCAGGTCATGGGTAGCGTAGTTCTGCTCATGCGGCCTCAACTGTCGTGATCCATAGGCGATCACTGCCCGCTCCTGCATCAGAACACATCCGAGTCCGGTCCCTGATGCATCGCAGTAGACTACGTACCCTACACCCTCCTCAGGCAACCTCAAGATAGGTGCGCTAGTCAATCTCTGTCTCAGCTCCTGGAAGCTCTGCTGACATCTGTCAGTCCATACGAAGGGTTTCCCTTTCTTCGTCAAAGCTGTGAGTGATGCCGCAACTCTGGAGATGTTCGGCACAAATCTCCGATAGTATCCAGCTAGTCCCAAGAATCTCCGAACCCCAGTCACGCTCCTGGGTGGCTCCCATGCTAACACAGCCTCAATCTTCGCGGGATCTACGGCAACTCCCGCCTCAGAGATAACGTGTCCCAAAAAGTGGACCTCACATATCCAGAACTGGCACCTCGAGAGCTTACCATAAAGCTGGTGCTCTCGGAGTGTGTCAAGAACAACTCGCAAGTGATAGGCGTGCTCCTCCTCTGTCGTAGAGTAAATCAGAATGTCGTCGATGAAGACCACGACAAACCGATCGAGGTATGGCTGAAAGATCCTGTTCATGAGAGCCATGAACACTGCTGGAGCATTGGTTACACCGAAAGGCATAACCAAGAACTCATAGTGGCCATACCGACATCTGAAGGCCGTCTTATGCACATCCTCGTCTCTGACTCTGAGCTGATGATAGCCTACCCTGAGGTCTATCTTCGAGAACCACCGTGCTCCCTTGAGCTGATCAAAGAGGTCATCAATCCTCGGTAGCGGATACTTGTTCCTCACTATCACCTAGTTCAGGCGACGATAGTCAACACAAAGTCGCAAGCTCCCGTCCGACTTCTTGGCGAACAATATCGGGGAAGCCCAGGGTGAAACACTGGGTCGGATGAACCCCTTGCCCTGCAAGTCCTCCAACTGTACCCGTAGCTCTCGAAGCTCGGCGGGGGCCATCCGATATGCTGGAGTGGATATCGGGGCTGTCCCGGGGTACAAGTCAATATAAAAGTCTACCTCTCTGCGAGGAGGTAGCCCTGGAACGTCGTCAGGAAAAACGTCCGCAAACTGATCCACCACTGCAGGAAAACCAAGACTCTGCACGTCAACTGCTCCAAGGATAAGGCAAGCCAACTGATGAGTGATGGGCTGTCCTATCCTCCGCGGAAGTCCATCTTGTGCTGCTAAGGCTCCCTTCTCGCCGGTGAAGGTGAACCTGCTCCCGTCGGTGCGTACACATCGCACCTTGCGCCTAAAACAGTCAATCTGTGCATGGACCGTAGACAACCAATCCATGCCCAAGATGACGTCGTAAGGCCTCGACGCTGCTACAAGAAGATCCCAGCCGAAGCTCTCGCCTCCTAGAGTAAGCTCACACTGCCGGCACCAGTGCGTAATCGTCGAGTCTGCTCCCGTAGGAGTCTCTAGCCGTAAGGATCGAGCCAACGGCTCTGTCGGAATCTCCGAGCTCCGAACAAGGGCAGCGGCTATGAAAGAGTGACTCGCTCCTGTGTCTATAAGAACTGCAGCAAGGGTGGAATAGACACAGATAGTACCTCGAATCATCTCAGGTGCGCCGTGGTCGTAGGTCTCTGCTGCCTGGAGCTGTGCCTGTCGCTGCCCGCCAGCTCCCTGTGGTCGGGGTGGACCTCCTGGTGGTGGTGGTGGTAGAGCCTCAAAGCGTCGGCCACCACCAGCTGCTCGTCCAGCTCCTCTGCCTCGTCCGCCTCCTCCCTGCGGACCGCCACGGTCGACCCTCTGCCTCTGCCTCGGTGTTCCATCAACTGACTGCTGCTCCTCGGCACGACGGGTCGGGCAGTCGCGAGCCATGTGGCCCTGTCCGCCGCATGAGTAGCACTGTCTGCCTCTCGGAAGACTGGCTCCGCGCTGTGTGCCCCGCACTGCTGAGCCAGTGCCCTGAGATCGTTTGCCTGAAGGTCTGGTCTGTCTGGACCCCTGAGTCATCCGTCGACTGCCTGCTGCAGATGACTCCTCCACGTGCCGCCCTGCGGCGGGTCTCTGTGCTGGTGTAGACTCAACAAGGAAGCTCTCGATCAGAAGGGCCCGCTCCAGTACTCCGGTCTGAGTCGGTATGCTGAGGGAGATCAGCGATGCCCTGATCTCGTGTCTCAAACCCTGCTCGAAGGTCCGGGCCCGGAAGAATGGGTCTCGTACCATGTCGGTCGAGTAGCGCGAGAGATCGGTAAATCTCGCCGTGTACTGAGCGACCGTCATGCTGCCCTGCCGCAGCTGTAGAAGCTCCTGGATGCGCACCGCAAGAAGGGTGGCTGGGACGAACTCCGAGCGGAAGAGGCTCTCAAAGTACGTCCAAAGAAGAGATGCCTCATCGTGCACCTGGAGCATCAGGCTCCACCATCGTCCTGCTGCTGCGTGTAGTAGGCTCGCAGCGAGGATCACCATGAGGTCTGCTGGTGTCCTCACTAGCTTAAACACTCGAACAACTGCCTCCAGCCAGTCCTCTGCTGCCTGGGGATCCGTCTCCCCGCGAAACCTGGGCGGTCGCTGGCGCTGAAACTCATGCAGTGCGCTGAGGCGACGTGCATCGTCAGCGGCTGCTGCTGGAAGCATCGGGGAATCGGCGGGTAAATCTACCGCCGGTTCCACTACTGGAAAAGGGCCCTACACCGAAGCCTCGTCGTTCGGTGGGCTGTCGTCTCGATCGACTCTCGGAACCCTAGCTGGCTGCTGTCGTGGGGCCATCCTGAATAGGAAACAGGTGTGCCATGGTTAGAACAGTATACCTGGTGAGCTGATATAAGTAATCACAAAGAAAACTTTGAAACACACACGCAAACAATGTTTTCGTGCATTAAGTCGGAAATCAGAAGTCAGGGTCCTGGTGTACGGATACGTCGGCCGCCGCACCAACATTGGACTCCCTGGACTGATAAGCACACTCAATACGCTAAACATTATTTCTTCACATAGAAAAGATCAGAGTTCGCGGTAGAACCGAACTCCTCTGATACCAATTTGTCACGACCCGCCCTCGGGGTCCGTGCCGTGACTACCCCAAGCCCGCCTTCCATAGGTCAGGGGCTGGCGACTAGCACCAAGGCGTAAATCCCAGTAAAAAAGGGAAGGCATTACCTTTGATAAGTAAACACACACCACAGAGTAAACAAGCGGAAAGTAAACACTGAGCAAGCAGAGTACGACTGAAAGTGCGGAAAGGTAAATGGGCCAGAATACAAACCCAAACTGAAAGTAAAGTACAACTCGAAAAGGGAAAAACAGCAACTGTAAAGTAAAGGCCGCTACTCCGAGCTGTCCACCGGAAATCCCACCTGAAGGGTGGGTACATATAGCTCCTCTACTCCACGGGTCCCGCCGTCCGCTCCGTGCACGTCCCGCCCAGTGGTCCACCTCCGGGTACTGTCCCGCTCTACAAGCCTCAGCTAAGGTCAACATTGTCTGTCGTCTGCAACCAACACAACGTAGTGCGGGCGAAGCCCATGCAGGGGTGAGTATAAGCTACTCAGTAGGGACCCCGAGACCCCTGAAGGTCTCTCAAATCCACAAAGGATAAACCACGAAGAAAAGTACAATCACGAAGTAACAACCGACACTCCTTAGGTATATGCCCATACATATACCTAAGTCATCAATTAAAATACGCTCCAACCTCCGAGCCCAAGTACAACTCAGTCCACGCAGGAAAGTATACATATTCCACATAGGAAAGCAAAACATAATCCACACAGGATTGCACAACACAATCCACACAGGAAAGCAACAGGATTCAGCTCACACAGGTATATTTCTTCAAGGACGATAAAGATGATCACTGATCCATCTAAGTCGTCGGACCCACGAAGGATCGATAGGTAACTAACCCCCGGAGAAGACCCACACAGGATCGGGCTCACACAGAACCTCTAGGCGCTGGCTCACACAGAACCGCTGAGCGCAAGGACCCACACAGGATCGGGCCCACACAGGACCTGTAGCACTGATCCACGTAGGATCGCTGAGTGCTGAAGTCGTCGTCGTCGAATCCACATAGGATCTCTGTACTGTCGTCGTCGAATCCACACAGGATCTCTGTACTGTTGTCGTCGCAGTCACAGTAGCAGTCGTAGCAGAAGAACAGTCGCAGCCAGCACTAGGGTTCCCGCACACAGCAAGCTCGTACGGAGGGTCCGCTCCACGAGCCGAGAGGCTGATACATCAACTGTCACAAAGACCAGAGTTGATGTATCCAAAAGTTCCGTATCGTCAACAGGAACTCAACGCAACAGACGGCGCGTCGATCGGACGCCCGGTCTGAGAGTTATTGGCGTTTTCGTCTCGGGGGCCCGGTTGGTTTTTAAGGAAAAACCAACCCGACCGTACTCCACCTGCGTCCAAACCTCGGGCGGAGTATGCCAAAAGATCCGTCTCACTAAGAGGAACACTACGCGACTGACGGCACGTCAATCGGACGTCCGTAGCTCAAGATATGAGCGTTTCCGCTCCGAAGGCCCGGTTGGTTTCGTGAACGAACCAACCCGGCCGAACTCAAAGTATACCGAAACCTTGAGTGCGATATACCGAAACGACCGTCTCGATTCAAGGATCGCGTTGCCGCAGACGGTTCGTCATTCGGAGGTCCGAGGCTCATGTTATGGGCGAAAAACCAAATCTGGTTCGAAACGGGGGGTCCGGGTCCGGGCCGACCCGGCCCGACCCCCCCCCCCCCCTGGGCGGCGGCGGGCGGCGGCGCGGCGGGCCGCGGCAGCCAGTCTCCGCGAGGTGGCGGCACGCGGGGCTAAGCCCCGCGTTTCCTGGAAAAACGGCGCGACAATTGCCGCGCCCTTGATTGAAACCGCCCCCACGTGGGGGCCGATTTATTTAAGAGAACCAGGGGGGCCGGCTGCCCCCCCTCCTTCAAGAATCGCCCCCCTCTTTAAGAGGGGGGGTTTTTATGGGTTGGCCGGGGGATTAATTCCCTCGGTTTTTAAGACATCCGGCCGGCCAGCTGGCCGGCCAGTTTTCTCAAACGGGACCGGAATTTCCGGTCCCCTTCTTCGGCTTCTGACGCCGGCGGCCCGGCCGCCGGTCTTCTCTTCCGCCGCGGCCCGGAACCGGCCGCGGCGTTCGTCATCCGGCGCGGTGCGACGGAACCGCGCCCCTTTCGCCGTGCCATGATTCTTTTCAACGCGGCGCGACGGTGTCACGTTCTTGAAGATTTTTCCTTGACGTAGCGCGACGGCGCCGCGTAAATTATTTGTACGATCATCCGCGTGGTGCGACGGCACCACGCCACTTGCTTCCACCCGCATGAATAAACATGAACGAAGGAGGGGGGTTCGGCCGTGTTCGTGCGGTCCGGCCCCCCTCGCGTTAACAATAACACTTATATAAAATATTTAAAAGCCTCACGTAGGCATGCGATCCACGAGCAATAAAAGGAATAAGGAAACCAAAATGAAATCAACAACCCCTACCTCGGGTATAAGTTCGAGGATTTGACTATGTCCGCGGAAGACGGCGTCGCGGAGGTCGGTCGTCGCGGTAGTCGTTCGTCAAATCCGTTGACGAAGTGTTATGCCCGAAGAGATACGTCGTTGGTGAATCTTCGTTTGCTGACGAAGAAGGCCCGAGGAGGAAGCGGCGTTCCCTCTTGTTGACACCGAGGACGAAGAAGAGAGGCGTCGTTCTTCGCCGGAGTTTGAGCGTTCTTCGTTCTTCGTCAGAGCTTGAAGATGAAGAGGAAGCTCTCAAAAAGCTCTCAAGGGAATAAACAAACAACCCATAATCAAATAAGATTACATCTTATTTTATTAACACATAACACAAAAGAATTTCAAATGTTTGAAATTCAAAAGAGTTAACTCCCAAAATTAATTAAGTAACTTAAGCCATTTAAGAGGGGGGTTAAGGGAACTTGAAAAGTCTAGGGGTTCGTGTGGACCCCACCACACTTAATCCTCCCAAGGGAGGTTAAGTGGGTGTGGGTCCCACTTCCAACCCCCTTTGGTAGGATTTTAACAAACTAAAAATAAAATTTGTCTTACACAAATTTTATTTAACTCAACTGAAAACCCCAAAACTTAACTTACAACCTGCAACAAACGCAACTCCCGAAAAGGTCTCTTTAAGCAAATATCGGCGTTGCGAGTTCATCGGTGCCCTCAGATTTCAATTCCGAGCACCGGATCAAAAGTTAGGAATTCCCGCTCGTTCGTTCACTGAACGTACCCGAGCCAAACTTCGGAAATTAATTCCGGGCACTCCGGGCCTCGGAATCAGGTGCCGTCTGAAACCGCGCTCTTGTAAAATTCTAAAGAAAATTAAGAAAAAATTTCCCTTGAATTTTACGGGTCTTTACAATAAGGCCCTTTATTTAGGTCCATAATGCATTTAGTTGATGGGTCTAAGTCCCTTATGCCGATCCAAATCGTACATGGTCATATAGAGATATATGATTTTGTTTATATGGTCCATGGAAGGTTTGTAGAAACCAGAGGTGATAACGAAATGAGGTTTGATTGTTGGATTAATGTTCTTGAAAAATTGATGAATGCACCTGAAACATTTCATGACCAGGTTCAAAATCTTTTAGTCCATTGGTAATGATTCATAATGGATGATATTCTACATAATTATACATTGTGCAGTTGGGATGAATTTATCATGTAGTCTAGTATCATGAAATGAGGACATCATCCTTTTAATTTATCATCACATGTTATGTACATAGATAATGACATGAAAATTTGAAATATATACTTGGGGAAATTTAATTAGGTTGGGGGAATTTAGATGTAGAAAACAAATTTTATCCACACATTGGATTATTTTATGTGAAACCATATGTTGGAGCCCTTATTGCATATATTTATCGCATGCATAAGAAATTAATACATAGATATGACTTGTACATATGCTGAGAGAGATTATTTGAATAGAACCTATTTAAATAGATTAATATGACACTTTTAATGATTGTCTTCACTAGGATTCCTTATTCACATAGTATGGTTTGGGTTCATGATATAGTAAGTTCCTTTAAGTAGATCCCACCGCATAGATCTGACTCATATTTAGGGGATACAAGAATATTTTTCCCATATTGAGTCTTGACATCAAGGTAAAGTAAGGGGTCCACTAAATAGATTAGAATCATATATAAGAATAAATAATTTCCATATTTTATACTTGTAAAGTGGTTAAAAATTCAACCTAAGAGTAGATTTAGGGATATGATGGCCAAATATATGAAATTTTTTATCTTTTATAATGTTCCATATTCCATGAAATTTAATGTCATTAAAAAAATACATTAACATGTAGTCTGACGTCATATTACAAGGACATTATCATAATGTTAATTTTCAAGAAACTAAGTTGTTTTCATATAGTTTAATGTCATGTGACTATGATGTATGTCCAATAGGATTAACCAAATCTAGGTAATTTGGCCTTCACTGGAGATGTATACTCAAAATGGAGGGGTAGAAAAACATGATGTCAAAATCATACACCGACATTGGGTATAATGAAAATATTTGTAACATCATGAGTATCTAAATAATCTTGAATAAGAGGGTTATTGGATGTTTAAATCACAAACCTTAAATATAAGATGTAATTGGCGGGGGAGACAGGTGGGTATGAGCCAGCCATTAATAATGGTAGAAGTCTATATTCCAAATAGTCAGATAAATACCTCATGTGTTTAAGGCAGCCCACTCCTATAGAAACAGACATCATCTAGGAAAAATCTCTTTGGAAATGTGACAATACTCTAGTGAATCCCAGTGAGGTCCCATTAGATTATCTAGTCCTTGTTATAATTTTTTAAAGGGATGAACTGGGATAAACAGAGCCTGAGTTCCATGGGGTTCTAGTATAATAATATCAACTCAATGAAATGGTTGGCATCAAATCAAGTATAATATATATAAAGGCGATTCATGGAGAATTTATGATTCAATATGGGTTTGATCACAATAATATATTTCCCAGTGCATATGGAACACATCTTATAGAAAATGTATAAAACATGTTACTCTTGAGTACAAAATACTATTAGGGGAGGATTTTTTACAACATGGAGAATTAGTGTCATGTAGTTTAATGTAATATAACTATGAATTTTTTATATATATTAACATCATGTGACTAGGATGTTTTTTGGATGTTCATGAAATGGAAGATATTGGCATCACTTCGTCTTCCATAGTTTGGGAATAAATACATATGTAGTTATAATTTTAGAGAATTCATTGCAAAGATATGACCTGTACATAATGGAAGGGGAATTTATTTACTTTTCATCACAGAAGGACCTAGTATTTGAGGTTTGAGCATTACTATGTATCCTATAGTAATAGGAATCAAGGAACATGTAGTTTTGATATAAATATTTTTCAGTTAGAATCTTACCTATAGGACAAGGAATATGAAGGTATAAACCAATGAGTCATTCTTGACCCCTACTGGATGTAGGGAAAACTAATTCTTGTAGGATCGAAATAGTGATTTAGATGCTCAATATACAAGAGGTGGGGGGGGGGTGAATTTTACACATTAAAAATTCCTTTAAAACTTATAAAGTTAGTTATGAATAACTATGTTTTCCTTATGCAAAGTAAAGGGCTATGTTTAACAAAGTTAAACTAAGCAAATTCACAACACCTCTAAAACCAAATGAATACTTGGAAAGAGATTCTGAAAGTAGGTTCCAGAAATATGGTTCCGGAAATTGAAACTTAACAAAAGATTACAATATGAGATTCTACCTTAAAGCGTATAGAATCTAAAAGAAACAGAGTACAAGTAAGGAAGTATAAGAAAGTTTTAGCTTCCTTACAATACAAAATGCAGAAGAATATAAACAAGTAGTAGAACTACTAGTAACAAGATATAAGTCTTTTAACCCAAAGAGAAGGGTATCCAACAACCTTGGATAAAGGTCCCTTGATTTATACTTTCATGCATGTCTGTCTTACCCACACCAGGGTAAACCCTCGATACGAAGATCGGAGTCTCTGTCTTGCTATCCCCGTAAGCCCTCAACTTCAAGGTAGTTGGAAACCTCTTTCTTCCTCAGCAAGGAAGCCCTCAAACTTCAAGGTAGTCGGCACCTCTGTCTTCCTATCCCCAGAAGTCCTCGAATGTAATCACCAACATTCGGAGTCGCACGAAGCATTGAGAGTTAATAAGAGCCTCTCTCTCTAGAAATCCCTTCAAGCATGTAATCACATGAGTCGATGATCAGTCAGCCTTTCAGCACTGAGCTCTTTCAAATGAGCTCCTATTTATAGGAAAATTTCCAACAGTCATCTCTTTCATCCAACTGTCATATTCACCATGAAATTTTGAAGGACCTGTACACGTGTAACTCAACCAACGGTTAATAATAAATAGAATAGATGACATCATTTTATAACAAACTTTGTATAACTGAATGTACGCCATCATTTTGGAATGAAGCAAATGTATGTAAAGACTAATTAATAGTTCAGAGTGTTAAGCAAGTCAAAGGTTCAGAGTCTAACCAAAATGACGTTAGGAGTCTATGTTAAGAAATGTTCGGATTCTATTTTATAGGAAATCAGAGTCTGGTTTCATCATAAATCGGATTCTAAATCTATAGAGTTCGGATTCGAACTACTTAAAAGTTGGGTGTCAAACATTTAAAGAGTTCGGAGTCGATCTTCTTAAGAGTTCGGAGTTGAACTTATTAAGAGTTCGGAGTCTAACTTCTAAAGAGTTTGGAGTCGAACTTCTAAAGAGTTCAGAGTCGAACTTCTAAAGAGTTCGAATTAGAACTGCTCCATAGTTTGGAGTCCAGAATTCGGATTAAAACTATATTACAGATCACATCCAAGATTCGGATCCTAAAAACAGAATACTACAACTTTTCATTATAAGGCTCCGACAATTTGTTTGTGATTCCGGTTTTTGATTTTAATGAAAAAAATGGCTAAGTATAAGAAAATATAGGTTAAGGTAAATTTCCTTAAGGAAGTAAATTTACCTTATTTGAGTAATAATAATATTTACTTAAGTATAATGTGTTTGTGATTTTCAAAATAATATGTAATGGGAAAGTCATAAGGAAAACCTTATTGACTCAACAATCTCCCCATTTTTGGAAAGCACAAACATCCTTGTGATAAAGTATTAAAGGATGTTGAAAATTTTCATTAGAGTATTTAAAACTTATATCTCTTCGTTCATGGATAGAAGTGAATACAACTATCTCACACTTAGGCATTGAAACTCTAAGGATTGTATTCTGGGTTTCCGGAGTAGAGTTTTCATTATTGTAAGAATGAAACAAAACGTAGTGGAAAACTCACCCTTTCCTTAAGGATATTTCTCTCAGAAATTTTTCATTTCTCCTCCTCAGGAATAGTTATTTTTTCCTTCTCCCCCTTTGTGATTTTAAAAAATAATTGAAGGGAATGGAAAACAAATTATGCTACCTGAATCATTAGTATACAAAAAGATACAAATCGAACAAATAATCATTTCATTAGATTTGTGGGCAAAAAAAAATTACAAGGAAAGACAAATACCACAAAAGATCGGAGTGGGTTCATTTGTCTTCCTTTTCCTTTGGAATAAGCTACTTCATCAAGGCTTTGAGTTTCTTCAGGTCTCTTCGGTCTTCCTCTCATTGCATCTCCAAGGCTTTTATCTTTTCTTCTTGGGCTTTTAACAGCTGTTCTTGATCCTCCAAGGCCACTTTTTGAAAATTCAATAACTCATCCTGCTTCTGCATCCTCTACTAAATCTCAATCCGGAAATCTCTTTCAAAATTCCAATTCTGAGATACTGAGTTAAACTTTCCATTTAGATCCCTGACCTATTGATTCCGGAAATTTTGTTCCTTGGTCATCTTCTCAGAAATTTCAGTAACCTTTTTGTCCTCCATTCCAAAAGCACTTTGAACATCAGCCTAAAAATTTTCAAAGTGTACTAAATCTTCGTCCACTCTCTTATACCACTTGGTTACTTTACTACAAGATTTTCTACGCACATCCTAATCGATCAGAAAACTTTTCTGTTCAGCTTCCAACATCACAAACGTATCCATTACCATGGATAAGGAATCGGATTTTTGATTCATAGATTGTTGCATCAACTGGAATCTAGAATCTATAGTTGGAAGAATTGGTATTGATTCCACCATCTTTTTCAGAGATTGAACCACAAAATCATGCCCGTGGGATGATGATTCCGAATCAGAGACTTCTTTTTGAGATTCCTTTTCTTCAACTGGCATCTGCTTCCTTCTAGAGGTACCACCAACCTCTTTCTTTCTAATGATATCTTTAATAGGTGTCTCCATTAATGTTTGCTTTCCATTATCTGAATTCAGAATGGATTGCACATTTGGAGAAACTTCTTCAGATTCAGAAACATGAACAATCTGATCATCATCTAGTTGCTGTCTTTCTTGTCCTTCTTCAAGATAGTTCCTTTGATAGGATTCATCTTCATCGAACAAATAATTCTCTTCTTCTTCCTCTTGGTGTTGCTTGCCTGCTTCCTCATCTCCCTTCCCTGGAGATACTATTTTTTCTGGATTCAGCTTTATAATCCTGAAATTGTTTGATCAATGTATCTAGATCTTAACTCTCTTCTTCTTCTTCTTCTTCTTCCTCTAATTGTTCTTTTCTTCCTCAACAGCTTCAGCTCCTTGTTTCTCATCTTCTACTGCAGGTTATTTACCTTTGTTCTTTTCCGGAGTGACAAAATTTTTCGCTGATGTTTCTGGTAAAGAAGGTTCGACTCCAAAAGTTTCCAGAACTGGAAGCCTTTCAGAAGCCAACTCTGTACCATTTAGCAACGATTGTACTAGTTCAGCTTCAGTCATCTTCTTCCACAACTTCTTTTCCTTCGTTTTTCTTTCCAGCTCCTCAACAGCCTTTTCGTTTAAAGCCTTAGCCTCTACAGGGTCGAGTACAAATTTAGGATCCCCTTCCATCCTCATTTCCTTATCTTTTCTCCATTTTTCTACTACTTCATCTGTATAGATTTTCTGCTTCTTTAGTTTGGGTGGTGCAGATTATGTTTCCTTCAGCTGAGGAAATTCTTCATCGGTAACTACTTCCTTAGAATTTCTCTTCATCCTTTGCTTTTTTAAGGGTTTCACAGATTGTGTTTCTTTTTCAGCTGCTTCAAATTCTTCCACAGATAGGGGGTAAAATTCCTTGGATTCACTTGAAAATCCCATCATCATTCTCTTAAGCGTATCATCACTGACAAGCATGATCTTGCAATTCCAGATCTTTGATTTGCAGGCAACTTTGAAAGATTCTAAGCATCAAACAATAAACTTTGATAATAAGGATGGATACATTATAATATGAGCTATCAGATTTCTTTCTTTGATATTCTTGATCGTAACCAAGACATGCCTTATCAGATTTATCTTTCTTAGATTTACCAAAAAATATAAGACATAGATATCACTCTTCTTTATATTGTCTTTATCTCCTATTCTCGGAACCAGAAAACCTTGCACCCATAGTTGCGGTATTGTATTATTCGGAGCGAGCCGAGCAATCATAGTAGTTGAATCATCCTTGATCCCAAGACACTGCAGTGCTTTTTCCTTAACGAAACTTCCTTGCACATCCGGAAGTTTGTGAGAGAAAAATTCAGCTTCTCCCTCATATGCTATACCAACCAGGCTTGCTGCCTTAGTGTAAGAATGTTTATAAGTATTTCCATAAGACTTAAAAGAAAATTTTTCTCTGCCATATTCCACTAGGAAGGAAACAGACTCATAAAATTCTATCAACAAATCAGTGTAAACCGGATCGTGTTTATCTGACTTGGCTATGCAGACGTCATTCCATCCATTTAGTCTAATATATTTCGAAATAATAGAATCAAGTTTATAAAAATCCGGATGAACTAACCTTTATCTGTAAACAAACCACTTTGAAATTGGTTTCGTAGTTCAAATATCTTGTGAAGTTGCTTCAATAGACATTCAGAGTGAAGTAAACTGTAGGATTCTGATCAGCTTCACAAGGTACGGAACCGGCCTTAAGAGGAGCAGCAGGGCTTCGAGACGCAAAAGCTTGAAAATCGATGTGGGACGAGTCTCGAGACCCCCTTTTTATAGGCAAAGAAAATGACCATTGGTCTTCCAATGATCATCCAATGGGTGAAAACACTTTGATCTAATCTGACGGTTGAGAATAACCCTGAAAAAAATTACTCCGATCTTTTGAGGTTTTTTTTTTAAAAAATTCGGAATTGAGGAAAAACTAGAATCCGAACTAAACAATAAAGATACCAGTAAGAAAAAATTTTATTATAAAACTATAAATATGGAAATAATAACTTACGGATTGACAAGAAATATTATTTGAAATTGGTAATATTATTCCCAAAAAAAACTTTATTACAAAAAGTCTAGAAAAAAAACATTACGAAAAGCCCTGCCCGATAATCATAGTTCTGAAAATTTTCAGTGTGAGAATTCCATATTGGAAGTTTTTAATATAAAAAAAAATTCAATCCAGAAAATTTCAATTCCGGAAATTTCAATTCCGGAAATCTTAGTTCCGAAAAGTTTTAAAACTATCTTTGAAAAAGATTTTGTTATTGTAACAAACAAATGTACTCCCCCTATGAAAAGGAGTTTATTATTGTAAGGAGACTTTTTCAACAGAATCTTAATTAAGAAGGATTACCTTATGGTTATCATCCTTAACTTCTGTTTAATGTATTCAAATCTATCAGAAGGCAAGGATTTTGTGAAAATATCAGCAAGTTGATCTTGTGTTCTGATAAATTGAAGTATGATATCTCATTTGAGTCTGTGCTACCTATGAAAGTGATGCCTAATATCTATGTGTTTTTCACGAGAGTGATGTGCAGTGTTCTTACTAAGGGAATTGTCACTTGTGTTATCACACAAAATTTTAGTTTTAGTAAAACTCAAGCCATAGTCTGTGAGTGTGTGTTGCACCCACAACACTTGAGCACAACAACATCCAGCTGCTACATATTCAGCTTCAACAGTGGAGAGTGATACAGAATGTTGCTTCTTGTAGGACCAAGAAACTAGTGAATCTACTCTGAAATGAAAAGTTCCAGTTGTACTTTTTCTATCCATTCTACATCCACCAAAGTCAGCATCAGAAGATCTATTTAGAACAAAATCATTTCCAGAAGTATAAAATAATCCTAGATCCATGGTTCCCTTAAGGTAGCAAAAAATTCTTTTTACTGCCTTAATGTGAGATTCCATAGGATTGGATTGATATCTTGCACATAAGAATACTGAAAACATTAAGTCTGGTCAACTTGCTAGTAAGTAAAGTAATCTTCCTATCATACATCTAAGAGCTGTTTGATCTACTGGTTTCCCAGCTTCATCAAGATCTAAAGAGTTTGAGGTACCGATAGGAGTACTTATGCTCTTAGTGTTGTCATAACCATACTTTTTAAGAAGATCTTTAATATACTTATGTTGAGATATGTAGATTCCTTCTAGTTTTTGGAAAATTTGAAAACCATGGAAAAAAGTTAACTCACCCATCATACTCATTTCAATCTCAGATTTCATTAGACTTGCAAAAGAGTCGATCAAAGATTGCTGAGTTGAACCAAATATGATGTCATCAACATAAATTTGAAAAATCAAAACATTTTTATTATCTTTCTTTATAAAAACAGTTGGATCTGCATTTCCCTTAACATAGTTATTTTGAGGAAAAAATCCAGTGAGTCTATCATACCATGCTCGCGGGGCTTGTTTAAGACCATACAAAGCTTTTGTACGTATAAAAACATGATTAGGATGTATTGTATCTTCAAAAACAAGAGTTTGTTCAACAAAAAACATCCTCTTGAACATAACCGGTAAGAAAAGCACATTTCACATCCATTTGGAAAGGTTGAAATTAAAGAATACTACAAAGGCAAGTAGAATATGGATAGATTCAAGTATATCTACTGTAGCATAGGTTTATTCATAGTCTATCCCTTCTTGCTAATTATAGCCTTTAGCAACATGTCTAGATTTATTTCTTACTATGACTCCATTTTCATCTCATATATTTCTGAAAACCCATTTTACTCCTATTACAGAAGTTTCCTTAGGTCTTTCAACCAAGGTCCAGACTTTATTCCTTTCTAATTGATTTAGTTCATCTAGCATGGCTTTAATCCAATCATCATCACCTAAAGCTTCATCAGTGATTTTAGGTTCTAATTGGGAAAGAAATGCTTGATGTTCTACTTCATTTCTTAAGGAACTTCTAGTCCTTACAGGTTGATTTACATCACCAATGATACTATCACTGGGATGATTATTAAGAAACACCTGATTTGGGTTTTGTAAAACATGTTCATCAACATAGGGTAGAATGTATTCTAGGGTAAATGTTTCAGAAGTATCTTCTAGAACATTATCCTTATCAGAAGGTTCTTCTATCAAAGGTTGATAATCAGTTTTTGAAAACACATCCGATAAAGAAGGTAAGGATGGTTTAAAAACAAAAGGATCTGACTCTTCAAATTTTACATGTAGTGTTTCTTCAATAGTGCAAGTATTTTTATTAAAAACTCTATTAGCCTTAGAGGTTCTGGAATATCCTAAGAAAATTCCTTTATCTGATTTTGGTGCTAATTTATGTAGGTTATCATTAGTATTCAAAATAAATACCTTGCAACCAAAAACATTGAAGTAGGAAAGTCTTGGTTTTCTACCATTCCATAACACATAAGGAGTTTTATTAAGAAAAGGTCTAATTAAAACTCGATTTATAGTATAGAAAAAAGTACTTACAGCTTCAGCCAAGAAATGTCTAGCAATAGAATATTCACTCAACATGGTTCTAGTTATCTCTTGATGAATTCTATTTCTTCTTTCAACTACACCATTTTGTTGAGGAGTTCTAGGTGCTGAAAAATTGTGAGTAATACATTTCTTACTAAAAAAAGATTCAAAATCAGAATTTTGAAATTCTCCTCCATGATCACTATGAATAGTATTAAATGGGGGGTTTTTCTCATTTTTAACTTAAGCTCTAAAACATTTGAAATATGAAAAAGCTTCAGACTTTTTTGCTAGAAAATAGACCCAAGTAAACTTTGTATAATCATCAACTAGAACAAACACATAGTATTTGCCTCCAATACTTCCAGTTTGTGTTGGACCAAAAAGATCCATGTTCTCTAACTGTAATGCAATGGTTGTTGAGACTTCACAGATTTATTTAAAACTAGATTTATGTTTCATTCCATATTAACAAGGACCACAAACTTTAGAAGAATAAAATCTATGCTCCGGTAGATCCTTAACTAACTTCTTCTTAGTGAGTTTACATCGGTTCCTATGGTTATAGTGACCTAGTCTTCTATGCCATAACCAGGAGTGATCTTCCATTGCATTTAGGCAAGGTAAATCTTGGCTTCTAAGAACTTCTATGTTCAGAGTGTAAACATTCTCTTGCCTATTGGCTGAGAGAATAAATTCTTCCTTGGAATTGTGAACTAAGCACTTATCATTCCTAAAATTCACAAGGTAACCTTCATCACATAACTGACTTATGCTAATGAGGTTGTTCTTAATACCTTTAACAAAAAGAACATTTGAAATCATGGTTTTACCAAGAAGAATAATATTACCAATACCAACAATCTCTCCCTTAGCATTATCTCCGAAAGTTACCTTTCCTCCTTTCGTTTTGATAATCTTTTCAAAAAAGCTTTTGTTACCAGTCATGTGCCGGGAACATCCACTATCCATGTACCATGTATTGTTTTTGGTACTCTCTTTATTTTCCTGAAATCAAGAAGAAAAATAGACTTTCGGAATCCAAACTTGTTTGGATCCAAGATTTCCAGATAATAAAATTTTAGGAACCCACATCTTCTTAGAGAAGTAAGCTTTGTGAAATCCTAAAGATTGGGTTTTTTTAAGGAACAATTCGTTGCCTAGTGACCACCACATTGACACTTGGTACAAAATGGGACACTTTGAGGAACAAAATAATTGTTACTGATAATTGGTTTTTCATGGGTATAACTAAATCCGGATTTATTTCTTAAAGGTCATATTTGAGAATACATTTTATCAAAATTTTCCTTACCATGGGTAATGTTTGATAAACACTTCTTTAAGGAAAAAATTTCAGACTTTAGTTTTACAACCATGTTTTTATCCTCAAAATCATTAGTTTTAGAACTAGAGCTAGGCTCAAACAAAATATTATTAGAAATTACTTTTTCTAATTCTTTAGAAAGTTTGTTCTTCTCAGAACATACTTCCTCAAGATTCTTTGAAATACTTTCAAAATCAGTATTTTTCTTATCAAGATCTTTAGAAAGATCTGATCTCTTTTGTAAGGATAGAATTCCTAGAGTTTGCCTTATCAATTTTCTTATTAAGTTTGGAATTCTAAATTTCAAGAAGTTCAGCAAACCTAGAGACTTCTTCATATGTAGGTAAATAATTTTCCTCATCAGAAGATGATTTTTCATCAGAATAGTTATAATACTTACTATCATTAGAATTTAAAGAAACATTGGTCAATGATTCAGCATTTCGTACCTTACCCATAAAACAATGATTATCAATACGTAATCTGGCTATAAGACCAAGATTATTCTGTGCTGAAGAATCATAATCAGAAGATCAATCTGTAGAGTCACCACCACTGGCATTCCAGGTGTCATTAGCTTTCATAACTTTCTTAGAATTGGCTTTATAATATTTCTTTTTGTTCCTATCTGAATGCCTTTTTTTCTTTCTTTCTTTTTGAGCATAGGGCAATCTGGTCTAATATGTCTAGCTCTCTTGCATTCATAACAAGTAACTTCTCCATCGTTCATATATTTCCTTTCCTTTTTCTTATAATTGGATTGAAAATTTCTCTGGCCAGCTATCTTGTTCATCCTTCGAGCAAGATTTTCTAGTTCATTTTTCGAGACTTCACTCTCACTAGATTCGGACTGGAAAATAACTTTCTTAGACTTGGATTTGGTTACTCTCTCAGGAGTCTTAGCTTTCATCTGATTTGAAGTTATTGTAAAAGAAATAGTACCATTTCCATTTTTCTTTTTGATGTTGTCATCATCTCTCTTCATTCTGGTTTCATGTTGGAGAAGAGTTCCAAAAATCTCATCAAGAGAAATCTGAGTCACTTTCATATACTCATCTATAGCTGTTCTTTTGGATTCCCACTCATTAGGCATAATATCAATTATCTTATCCACAATAGCTTCATCATATAAGCCTTTCTCTCCCATAGATTGAAGGTTGTTGTCTGTAGTCATGAATCTCTGTTGAACTTTACAGATTGGTTCTTCATAAGGAAAGTTGAAGCCATGATATTCATCTCTAAGCATAGATCTTCTAGTCTCAATCATTATTGAAGTCCCAAAGTGTGTAACCTCTAACTTCTTCCAGATACAGTTAGCTGCTTCATAAGAAGAAATTTGGCTATATATATTTCTAGTCATTGAACATATTAGAGTATTGCGTACCTTATAATTGAGTTGATATTCTTGCTTTTCCTGGTTAGTGAAAGTTCTAACTTCCTTGTCAGGAATTTTATAATCACTAGTAAGCATTACAAAATTATCCACTCCAGTGTTGATAACAAAAGTCTTCATGCATTCTCTCCAGCACTCATAGTCATTACCGTCAAATATAGGTGGTCTTGTAGGATTTAGATTATCAATCGAACCAACATTAATTCCTTCCATACTAGAACAACCCTAGGCACACAAATTTGTTAGTAGCAAAAGTTTTGTAATAACAATGTTCGGAATGAGAAAGTTCGGAATGAAGAATTTCAGAATGTAAATGTTCGGAATGACAAAGTGAGCAAGAAAAACTTATTCGTAATTATAATTCTTTCAGAAACCTCCTCTGATACCATTTTTAGGATCGAAATAGTGATATAGATGCTCAATATACAAGAGTGGGGGGGGGGGGGTTAATTGTACTCTTTAAAAATTCTTTTGAAAAATTTAAAGATAGTTATGAATATCAATGTTTTCCTTAAGAAATGGAAAGGGATAAGTTTAACAAAGATAAACTAAGAAAATTCACAACACCTCTAACACCGAATGCAATCTTGGAAAGAGATTCCGAAAGTAGGTTCCAGATATATGGTTCCGGAAATTGAAACTTAACAAAAGATTACAATATGAGATTCTACCTTAAAGCATATACAATCTAAAAGAGACAGAGTACAAGTAAGGAAGTATAAGAATGTTTTACCTTCCTTACAATACAAAATGCAGCGGAATATAAACAAGTAACAGAACTACTAGTAACAAGATATAAGTCTTTTAACCCAAAGTGAAGGGTATCCAACAACCTTGGATAAGGGTCCCTTGATTTATACATTCAAGAAAGTCTGTCTTACCCACACCAGGGTAATCCCTCGATACGAAGATCGGAGTCTCTTTCTTTCTGTCCCCGCAAGCCCTCAACTTCAAGGTAGTTGGAAACCTCTGTCTCCCTCAGCAAGGAAGCCCTCGAACTTCAAGGTAGTCGGCACATCTATCTTCCTATCCCCGGAAGTCCTCGAATGTAATCACCATCATTCGGAGTCTCAAGAATCTTTGAGAGTTAATAAGAGCCTCTGTCTCTCTAGAAATCAAATCAATCATGTAATCACATGAGTCGAAGATCAGTCAGCTTTTCAGCACTGAGCTCTTTCAAATGAGCTCCTATTTATAGGAAAATTTCCAACGGTCGGATCCTTCTTCCAACGGTTATATTTACCATGAAATTCGGAAGGACCTGTAAACGTGTAACTCAACAAACAGTTAATATGAAATAGAATAGACGACATCGTTTTATAACAAACTTTGTATAACTGAATGTACGACATCGTTTAGGAATGAAGAAAATGTTACTAAAGACTAATTAATATTTCGGAGTGTTAAGCAAGTCAAAGGTTCGGAGTCTAACCAAAATGAAGTTCGGAGTCTACGTTAAGAAATGTTCGGATTATATTTTATAGGAAATCAGAGTTTGGTATCATCAGAAATCGGATTCTAAATCTGTAATGTTCGCAGTCGAACTGCTTAAAAGTTTGGAGTCAAAATTCTAAAGAGTTCGGAGTCGAACTTCATAAGAGTTCAGAGTCGAACTTCTTAAGAGTTCTGAGTCGAACTTCTAAAGAGTTCGGAGTCGAACTTCTAAAGAGTTTGGAGTCGAACTTATAAAGAGTTCGAATTAGAACTGCTTCAGAGTTTGGAGTCCAAAATTCGGATTAAAACTATATTACAGATCACATCCAAGATTCGTATCCTAAAAACAGAATAATCCAACATTTCATTATAAGGCTCCAACAATTTGGTTGTGATTCCGGTTTTTGATTTTAATGAAAAAAATTGCTATGTATAAGAAATTCTAGTTTAAGGTAAATTTCCTTAAGGAAGTAAATTTACCTTATTTGAGTAATAACAATATTTACTTAAGTATAAGGTGTTTGTGATTTTCAAAACAAGAAGGAACGGAAAAGTCATAAGGAAAACCTTACTGACTCAACAATTATATGTATGTATGATATGAAATATAGAAATGGTGTGTCTAATGGGATTTAGAAGATGAAATATGGTAGTGATTAATGGGATATAAAAACCCTAAAATGAATGGTTATAAGAATGAAATGTCATAATCTAGCATTGGCCATGGGTATGAAGAAAAAATGAGCGACGTCCAGATTATCTAAATATTTTTGACTTGTTGGGTTATGGGGAGTGTAAATAATATCCCAAAAATTTCAATGTCAATTGTATGTGGAAACCAGTAGGTATAAGTCAACCATTGAAAATAGTGGAATCCCTTATTTGTTGAAGTTAGTACAAAAACTCCTAATATTAAGGGGGACCTCTTATATGGGAGAAACCATCCTCTAGGAACATGATCTTTTTAATTGTGTCAATTCACCATAATATCCTAGAAGGGACCTTTTGTAATACACATCCCCTCTTATCATTTTTCAACTGGGTAGAACCAGAATTTGTGGATCTCGTGGTTCATGGGGTTCCATGATAAGGTCATCAAATTGAATAATTTGTTGGTACTGAATTATATATCGAAGAAATGAAGTTGGTTCATGGATAATGTAAGATTCATAAATGGTTATATAACCCTAAAGGGTATTCCAGGGTGTATTAAACACAATTTTGAGGAAAAGGGATAATACATGAAATTAATGAGTACAAAATTATTATTGCATATTATATGCGCAACATGAAGACCTCTTTTCATAAATTTTCTCATCGCACTACTGAGAAATTTCCTTGGAATTTTAAATCATGAAAAAAAGGAAATTTCCATTCATTTTAACATCATGTGACTTTGATATACTTACCAATACAAGATATATCTTGTCCATTACGTCTAGGGTGTCTGTCTAGGTTCCTTATTCTTACATGATACATGGTCATTGTGAGAATCAAGGGATAAATGGGATGCCAATTAAGATATGTGATAGTGCATGAAAGGGAATTCATGGATTCAATAACAATTTATTGTAGAATTTAGCTTCGATATAGAAATGAATCTTATTTATTATCATAATTGGGGGTGATGTAAACCCATAAATAGGCCTAACATAGGGGATAAAAGTGCCACTACAAGTCATGTGATGATATGAATGAAGCCACACAATGTTCTCAAATAGTTCCATATATTTTTCCTTCCCATATGTAAAGGGGGTAGTTATCTTTATATATGTTGTGAATAGACCTAGTATTAGAGATCCAAGTGTAACTATATGATATAGTAGTAGTAATCAAGGAACATGTAGTTCTTGAATGAAAATTCCATGTGCAGGATTTATCGATACACATAGAGGTGGAATTTTCATAATGGTGATGTACCTAGGATTTGGGTCATCAATGTAACTATGATAAAAAGTCTCAAAAAACATGTAGATCATGAATGGAAAAATATCTACATTGGTTTGAATAATATATTGAGGGATTATTTTTTTAATTTATATTACGGATCAACCTAGTATTTGGGATGTAGGTGTCACTATATATCCTATGATTATAGGAATAAAGAATCACATTGTTATTGGATAGAAAATATCTATGTTGTTATAAAACACAAGAATATTGGAAATTATATTGGTTTATATTGTGGTTGGAAAAAGTATTTGAGATTTGGGTCTCACTATATATCATGTTATACCATGAATCATGCCATAAGTAGTTTTTGAATAAGAAATTATTCAAATAGGTCTGACCCATATTCATTGGGGTATTTTTTCTATTTGTATTGTGTTTGAACCTATTAATCGATATCTGGGTTTCACTATATATCATGGGGTAAAAGGAATCAAGGCCCACATAGTTCTAGAATGGAAAATTCATAATGAATGGAAACCCCATTGGAATAGGGGGAATTTTTTTTCTATTGATATTGGGGCTAAAACTAGTATTTAATATATGGGTGTCAATATGTATCCAATGATATAAGGAATAGATCCACACACAGTTCTTGAATGGAAAAATATCCACATTATTTTGAAATATATGTAGAGGGGGTTATTTTGTCCATTTATATTATGGTTAGGCAATCAATTTGAGATCTAGGATTCACTATATATCTTGTGATAGATGTAATCAAAAAACATATAGTTACTGAATGGAAAAATCTCATCATTGGTATGAACCCTATGTAATGTGGCGTATTTTATTCTATTGATATTGTGGCTGGAAAAAATATTAGATATTAGTGTGTCACTATATATTATGTGACAGCTGGAATCAAGCCACATGTAGGCCTTGAATAGAATATAATCCATGATGATCTAAACCATATATAGAGTAGAAAAGTTTTCTATTTATATTATAGATGGACCCATGATTTGAGATGTTAGTGTGACTACGTATCCTGTGGTAGAATGAATCAAGACACACATAGTTATTTAACAGAAAACTCTCCATTCAGGTGTAACCCATATATAGAGGGAGGCATTTTTTCGTTTGATATTGTCGCTGGGATCAAGATTTGAGATATGGGTGTCACTATGAATCTTATGATAGAAAAAATCAAGCAACACGTTTCTCTTGGATGTGGTGACTCTCTATGTATATTTTACTCACACATACAGATGACAGTACTTTACTTTTCTTTCACATGGATTTAGCTCATGTGTATTGAACTATCAATGAAGTGATGTTTACTATATAGTTTAACATCATGAGGTAAAGAATGATTCTATGATTTAGAATAATTAGGTTAGAACGTATTTCATGAATTATAACATTATTTTGAAAGGAAATATTCCATGCAGATTAATGCCATGTGGTGATGAAAAAATATAATTTGAAGTTTAAAGTCTTTCTCCTAAGACATAAGATGTTGTTCTGTTTAGAGTCGTGTTTACATAAAAAATGATATAATGTAGTCTAAATTATTTATACAAGTGATTATTATGTTGCCCATTTTATAGGCCTACGATCTATACTTAGGGTGTTATTCAATTTAGAGTCTTGCTGCCAGGGAATAAGAAACAACGCAGCTTAAAGTCCTGCTAAAATAAATTAGGATGATGTTAAATTTAGATTCATTCATTCTGGAGATAATATGGATTGTTGTTTAATGTATTAATAAAACGAATTATAATACTATTCAGGTTAATTTCTTACTTATATGAATTGTAATGACATTCAGTTTAATAGATTCCCCAAGGATTTATGTTTCCATGTAATTATAATTATTACTTCTTGTTGTTGGGTTTTCTTGCAGTTTACATTCCTTCTACAAGAACATAGGATTCCATGTTAGTTAAACCTTAATTACACGTTTTGGGATGCTATTTAGTTTAATATAGTCCTTCTAGGACTTGGGATACCCACATTTTAATGTCTTACATCTAGGACATAGGATTCCATGTGGCTTAAAATATTGAAGTCATGAATATTGATACCATTCATTTGAATGTCTTACTTTAATGAAATGGGATTCCTTGTAGTTTAAATTCATCATAATAGGATACCACACAGTTTAAAGTCTTACATCATGGACTTGGGATTCAATCATTTTAAATTTATTTCTATTTGGACTATGGAAGATTGTCAATAGTTATGCAGATTACTTCTTGAGAAACCCTACAATAGTGGGGGGGGGGGGAGTAACATGATCTCCATCGATTGTGGCCAATGTGTAAACCCAATTATAAAATACATTATGTAGTATGTTATTACATTCCCACTTGGGATCCATTTTTGGACATTTCATTCCAGGTATCATTGGTGTTCTATGAATAAATACCAGTTCACCATGAAGGAACTATAGGGGTTGAATATTTTTTATTAGAGTATCAAAAAATAGTTCCAATTGTTATGAAATTTCATGATGATTTATCTATGGAGATTCTCTACAATGGGGATAATGTATAGTATAATGCTTCATACTTTCCCAATCATATGATATGAATGTCTGGCATATATTTTCAAACCATTAAGTAGAGATTTTTCATGATATAAAAAAAAACATGCCATAGTTGTTAGATATTCATTTTTTATCCTAGATCTAAGGACATGGATAAAATAACATTGTCCAAATGATAATGAAGGTCATTCATGTTCTATATTTGACCATTTTTTCTTCAATAACGGAGGTTTATACACTTAAATATCTAATAAGTCTCATATATATTCAGGTGAGTGTAATACATGCACTCCTCTGAAGCATCTAGGGTCCTATAATTGGAATTATAGATGGGATAGAACATTGTTGGGATGATGTTTCGACCAATATATCTCCATATATCCAAATTTCCCTATTCATCATTATGGATATATTTATCCTCCCGATCAGACTATAGATGTTTTTTTCTAGGTCACCTGATGACTGAGATGAGGAGTCACTAATGGTTGTTGGGGAATTATTTATAGTTAACCCCAGTGTTTTGAGCATGTAACTATACTATTGGGTTTTAGTTTTTGGTAACCCTATATATAAAGGTGTCTGGGAAAGGTAATGACTTCCATGTCTAGGAGATATATCAGCATGGGGAGGTTTACCATAGTATTTGTAAGGAGTATACTTCATTCGATATATATCTATATTACTATAAGGATAACTATGAATGTATTTGCCACCATATGATTCAATTAAAGAGTAAATTAACCGTTCAGGTGTTTTTTAATATGCGTCACACAAAATCAAGTAGATTAGTATGGACAAGATCAGGAATATGAGACTCCTTTTATGCAATGTTTGGAATATTTGAACATGGATTTTTGGGTTGAGGACAGATATAAGCATGTTTCAAGATTGTTACTGAAATATGTTAACAATGATATTGTTTGATAGTGATATGATCTCACTAAATAGAATATGGTAGATTATGATACAAATATTACATGTCATCAGTAGGATTATGTGTCTTCTTGGGTTTGGTTTTCAGAATACGCTAGTAAATCCTAGTGGAATTAGTGGTATAAATAGAGTTCATATTTGAATTATCCATCATAATAAGTTGAATGATAACTATAATGGGAGAAATTATATGAGAGTCCTTGTATATAGCCTATAAAGTATCAAGTGAACCCTTTTATCGATATTACTGGGTTTTTGGTCCTTGTTTTATAAGATATTGGAATATTTCATGTAGCTTCATCATTAGGAATGTGATATTTCCCTCAAGAAAGTTTTGTACTATGATGACATAAAAAATTGGAGTGGGGGTATAAACCCTATATCATTCCTTTGGAGTATTCTTCTTGATTTCTATAGGAATGTACACCTATCCCAGAGCATGTAAAAAACCATATTACTGATCCCTTAATTGAACATGGATATGATCACAGTATCATCCCTTGTCCTTTACTAGAATATACCAGTAATCCTCATCGATTAGAGATTAAATGGGCACTTAATACAGAGTAGCCACCAATTTTTACTTATCATGGAGTTATGTGTCACTATATATTTGTATATTAATGACATCTTTTCTCGATAACATCACTGGATATATTTTTATATCTCTTTTATCAATGTTAAAATGTATTGCCACTTTGGCATGGTATGTACATGAATATATTCCCACATGCTCTTAGTTTTGATGATATTATTTTCGATGCATTTTATTGATGTACAAATGTATACATACTCTTTAATTCATCATTTCTTTAGAATATACTGATGTGATATATAAATGGGACATGGATCGCTGTCTTCCCCATGCTTGATTCCATGTTATTATAGTATAATGTTTTTGATCATGTAGGGATATGAGCCCACTAATTATAGTCTATAGAATTAAACATATGAAACGATGTCCATAATGCCCATATTTGAGTCTCTATGGATGTTATTTGTCGGGTAACACCCCCAACATAGTATTGAAGTGCATTGGTTGTCTTGTGATATTGTTGGGATCATGATTGTACAAAATCAGTGGAAAATTCATGGACACTATCATACCCACCTTATGCCGATGATATCTTCTAGATAATAAGATATCACATATTATATGATCCCATGATTGAGATTTTCTCTATGTAGATTCATTTCTTGCAGTATGAACATTGTCAAAAAGTCTAACGTCATGTAATTAGAATATTTTTGTCTAGTTAACATCATGACACAATGATTTTATTGTGAAATTTAACATTATTTTCTATAAAATTGTCGTGTAGTTTAAAATCATGCGTGATGGACATATTTTGTAGTTTAACATCATGATATAATGACATATGATGTATTTTCACATCATATAACTAGGATATATCATGATTTAACCTATTAGAAGTGTGATTTTTTTTATTTAGCATTGATAACTCTTATTTATATTGCATATGTTTCAGGGAACTCTAACTCCCTAAAACCATTATTTACATGGTTTCCTATCAAATAATTAAATATAAAGAAACAATATATTTTTAATAAGACATAAATTGTAGGAGTAGTGTTTAGGATTAATTATAAATTCCACATCACTCAAAATCATCAATATTGAGAGTTCTTTCATATCATTTTCTATAACCTGGTTAATGTTCCTAGGGAAATGTTTTGAATAAATGGAATAAACATTTTTTTAATCTATAATAGAGATGTATTCTTATATTATTAATAGATTGTGTCTCATGTCATGTTAAACAAATTTTCTATCCTATTTAGACTGTTTAAATGACTATAGTGGTTATTTAGGTTCTAGTGGATTCAACATCCCCACATCAATATGCATCTGAAGCCTGTCTATAATGTTAACTAAAACCTTTATCATATGGTCGAGATTCTTGTGTTAGTGGAAGTAATTTTCATGTCCAATCGACCCTACAACAGTTGACTTATTAATTATTGGTATTTAAATCAATTAATTCTAAATAGAATAGTCAAGGTATATGGGGAATCATTTTGGATTGAAGGAATAGATCTTTCATTGTCTGTCATCATGTGATGTGAGACCATGAATCTTCTCTTGTCTGATACCTATACCTATGTGGACATGGTAATTTTGAAAAGATTAGAGTTTTGGGTGAAGATCCCTAGTATACATCGGTTTAGGGGTAGGTGTGGAGGAATTCAGGTCCTTGGATGATGTATATGCTTCACACTAATTATGGGAAATTGAATCTACTGAAGGATTGGTTGAAAATGGGTAGATCAAATGATTTATAGAGTAACCATGATGAGGGGATAAAAAATATGGAAATTACCTCATCCCTGTCATATGGGGTGATTTTGATTAGTATATGTATTTCACTAGATGAGGGGATGAAGAGTATGAAAATTTCCCATCCTTGTCTGTCGGGGAACATCACTGTAAGGTGGAATAATATAGAATGGTTCTTATGTGTTATTCTAATAGAGGGAACTAATGATAAATTATAAAATTATTTCATATATATGTCCTCCTTCTCTTATTGTATTTTTTTATATATTTATCCATAGAAATTTCCCTATCATCCTTAAGGGGATGACTAACAAAAGTCTTGAAGACACCCCCACATCTATCAATGGTAGATGGAATGTATTATAACGAGAGTCACAATATGGATCTCGAAGAATGAATCTACTATTACCACTTTCCATATTCATCATCAACACTGCACTATGAAACACTAACATAGTTGATAATACATTTTCCAGATTCATGAAAAATATGAGTGTTCTCATTCGGATTTGATGAGAATACCTCATTTTCGGTTGATATCACATTGATGAAGAAATAATAGGAATGTAATCTTCTTCAAAGGAGTATCTCATTTTACGAGTCAATGCTGGAAATACTATTTGGTGATATGATGACCACCGTACTATTTTGTGAGTTGATGCCTATTATACCATTTTGTGAGACAAGGCCCATTTTACTGTTTGATGGGTTGGCTCGACATTTATCATTTGGTAGGTCAATACCCATATTCAATATCATCACATGGTTAAAAAGAACAAAAATTAACCCATTCCTTTGGGATGTGGTTCTTATTGGCATACCACAATCAGTATGTATAGATGAGATGATGTCAGAGGCTCTTGGCAAGTGATGATCTATGATTGATTTTGGACTAGTACTATGATACAATGATGGGTCTCAGACATAATGAAAATAAATGGGATATAATCCAACTCTTGAGTAGAAATGTTTTGATACCCCAAGTGGGATATCCTACTAGTTTCCCCAATTCGGATGGTTTTTGTGGTCGCAACATCCTCTGAATATCCATATGTAATTACAATCATATATTGATGATGATGAACATAATGGATGGGAGACCTCATCGGAAGCTCTATAGTTGGTTATTTTAGGTTTTAATTTTTCTCATCCACCTCCCTGAGGTACAGAAGGTATGTGTTGTTACTCTATATTGAGAATATCCCAAGGTGTTTTAATGAGGAAAAGGGTAGATTCTTCTTCTAATGACCATCATGGGAACAATATATTGTGGTTCTTAATCAATTTATGGATTTCATGGGAATAATCCAATGTCAAGATAGATCAATTGAGGTGGTGCTCTTGGACCAAGATGTTCACCAAATGGCACTAGAGGTGTGGAGTTTGTGATAATTAACATTGAGGTCACAGAGGCAAGGATTCCATGGTGTAAATTGCACATGATTTTTGGGTCATCTAGTTTATCACATTACATTGAAGTGTCAGGTAGTAATTATTATCTTTTCTAGTATCCACGTAATACATTAGGAAATTTGACGATGCTATTTGGAATTTAAGTAATCTAATAAGTCCTTTAGAGGAAACAAGACACCTTATTAGTGTAGATTAATATAAAAGAGTACATGGTGGATCAATTAATTTCATAGTTAAATGAAAAAAAAGTGGTACACTATTTTATGACTTTCTCGACACTGTCGAAATATTTCATGTTGGGTTCACCTATTTTTTCTCAAAAAAACATGCCCCATTGGAATCCTTTATAACCAGCTTATAATAAGAATCTGAGTTCTCATACATCAGTTATTCACTTCATATTCATGTGTTTTGATATGTGATCAATGGGATTTTTTAGTCGTATAGGTCCAAAAATGTTAGTGGATATTGTTTACTTATCATGAGAGTCTCGAAAAAGAAAATTTTGACCTTGATTAATTATTGTAAAAATGGGACACAAATTATCTCTGATGAATTCACTATTGTGTGCATGTTGAAATGTTGTGTTGTTATTTCAGTTTAAAAGAAAAAAATAGTGAAATTGGTAGGTTTTAATCCCAATTTAAGAAGCAATGATGTAGTCATGGATCATTCCATCATTCACCTATTGAGTCATTATTCAGTTGGTTTCAATTTGTCATCCCATAAATTGAATCATTCTGATTAGTTTTATTAGTGTATTTTGGTTTAGATAGGAAAATACATTGATCAGATATTTCAAAACATTTCCTAGATTGGTGACTAGATACCTCTATTCACAGTTGAATTATAATACTTCTTGTTATCACATTCATTGAATTAAATCAATGTGGCTTGACTCCACTATTGATAATAAATAGAATAAATTAAATGGAAAATTTAGTTGAAAAATATAATGATTAAAACCATTAAGAACAACAGAGGAGTTAGTTAATTAAATAAAAATAAATCACTAATGACGAGGTTGGTGGAGATGTGATAATACATGGATAAATAAAAAACATCCTAATTTTTCGTTATTAGAGTTTACATAATAAATAAAAACAAAACAAGATTAGTAGCATGTAATGCATGAGTACTCTCCAAGAGTGAGTTCTTATATATCCCCTTACTTCGATAGTGAATTCCTTTTATAAAGGACTTCTTGGATATCTTGGTTCTCTCACCACATGGGGAACACGTTTATTCATAGTATTCTGGAATGCCTTTTTTTATTCAGAAGAAGGATTAATTTTAGCTGGATGTTTGACATGCGTCTAGATTGAAGAATCTGTATGAGTGTTTTAATGCTTTACTACTCCTCGACACTCCAAAATTGTACCCAATTGATGATGGAATGTTCAGGTACTTCCCAAAACCATCAGTTTCATTATAATTCTCAAATAGAAAATGGGAATGTACCCTTGTTGATTTTCTTCATTATTTGTTTAGCAAATGAGAATTATAATTTTTACCCATGAGATATAATACTCTATTAGTATATAAAACATGAATTTACCATCATTGGAAAGGGAATGCTAACCGTCTCTTGTAAGTGGAATTTCATATCCTAGTTGGATAACATTTCACTATTACCTTAGTTTAAACACTTACAACCACCAATTATTATATTTAATGGTGGTGGAATATTATAAAAATATTTGGATTGATGGTACCACCTTGTTTCCATTCAATTCCCATTGGATTTCGGTCCTTCTTTAGATAGGACAAGTATTTGTTGGCCAAAATATTATTTTCAAAAAGGTGGAATGTCAAGGCTCCCTCATATACTATTTTGGAAAGGTGGATTCACTCATGGAACATTTAGATGGTTCGTAGACCGAATCATTTTGAAGCTCATATTAAATCAGAGTACTGTAGTGATTCCCCAATTAAGGGGGATTCACTCCATCATTATCCCGAATACATTGGTGGTTGAATATTTTGAAGCCTGTAGTGTAAGTGTAACACAACATTTCCATATGGTTGTGGAAGATAAATAGTACTGAAAACATTTTGAGAAGTGAAGATACTTGGGATCATCTTATAGAATAATCTGATAGTGTTCTTGTTCATTAGGGGAGGAGAATGATTTGGGACTGTTGATGGTAGGTTGAAAGGAAGAGGAATTGTAGGTATAGGTGGGAAACGATTAATGTAAGCACTCATAACATGAAGTACATGATTAATATACAGACCATGAGATGGTGGATGAAGAGGAGGCTCACAATGGGTTTTCCTACCATGGTATTTGTGGAATGATCAATAATTTTTCTTCAAGTGGAAATCTGTTTTTTTTTTCGAGGAATTTTTGATCACACATGGTCATCTAATGGAACTCATGGTAGGTATTCCTACCATGAGAATAGTTCGTTTTATGGTGTTCATGTAACCATGAGAATAGTTCATGAAAACAATAGTGACTAGGTATGGAATGGCTACTTCTAAAAATTGTAATTTTTTATCCTATTGAACAAAAGGGTTCACATTTTTTCATAGCGAAGTATGGTTCTATAGTTAAAAATCACTCTGAAAATTTATAAATACCATCTAAATTATGGTTAAAAATTTATATCAAAAGATGAATATATTAATAAAAACAATATTTATATCCAATTTCAAATTATGTAATAGTTTCCCAAAGTCACAAAATTATTAATTTCCCAAGAACTGAACTATAATTTGGGTATTTTTAGTGAATAATAGAGAGTAAATACTAAAAATTCCATCTCAAATCACTACCCCACACTAATACTATTTCACTCCTGTGAACTATCATCATTTAATTTCTTCTTATTCATAAAGAAAAGGTCATCTCAGTTATATCTAAATTTATAATCTAGAGAATAAATAAATAGAGAATTGAACCATTATGAAAATTATCATGCCTCATATGAAAATAAAATTACTACATCAATTAAATTTAATAAAAGTTAAGGTCAAGGTGAATATTCAATTAGATTAATGTGGAATAATTTTTTTAACAAAAAAAAATTCAATTTATCTATATATATTATGTTTCGTAAACCATAATTTTGATTTTTTTACTTTATTTATGAAACAAAAATGAATGTTTTATATGTAAATTTTCCCCCATTTATTGGTATAGTATTCCCCACACCTAAATGAAATCATTTTTTAAAATAACCTCTCAAATGTTTTTACCAAGAAACGTTTTTATGAAAATTAGTATGCAAAACACTTACGGGGATTGAATATTGATTTAATTAAATTACATAAATTGTCCTAGTTCACTCGTCTCAGAGATCCATTGTGCTTTAACAATATAGTATTTTTAATCTAGGCACAAAATAATTATATTATTTTCATTTACATTGGTTCCCAAAGGTATTATTTTTCATATAGGTAATGCCACATCAAATTATGTTTCGAATTTTAATTACATTATGATATAAAATTGATTCCCTAAAAATATTTTCACTCACACTCATTTTCAAAATTATAAAACAAAAAAGATATAAAATTATTCAAAATTTCATCCCAACAATACTCTATTTATCACAATTTTTGAATAAATAAATTAATAAACTCTTGAAATAATATTTGAAAATTATGTAGAACATCAATGTAGTTACAGAAATGTTTAAAAACAAAACAGAAAATAGTACAAAAGGGGTAATATATAGAAAGGTTTTTCTCTTCCCCCACACTTGGTTAAAAAAATTTTCCATATAAATTACAACATGAATTACCTATATAAAAATAGAATAATATAAAATAATTATCTAGACCCAAATTAAGGAATAAGACAACCTGTAATTTATATATTCATCAATAGTAGTGACGACCTTGGTCACTTCTATAGGTTCATTCCAAAATTCAACCTAATACATCTTCAATTGATGGTCATTCACCTAAAATGGATGTTTTTAAGTTCTACTTTAACTTAAACTTCACCAAAAAAAATTTTTATTTACGAAATGTGGACAAGTCCCTTAAAAAGGAATCTTACAATAGAAAATTTTCATCTTAAAAGAAAATAGTAGTACTTTTTATTCCATTTGAATCTATCTTTTTTGGATTAATTTCTCATGGGATGGTATTGCTTTATCCGTGTACAGTAATGATTTCTCATACAAATCTCTCCTCATATCCTCAATATCAATTATTTGAAGATTCATATATCCTTCATTTTTTCTAACCTCTATGTTTACTATATTTACAGCTTAGTATAACTTAATCTATATATCTGTAGGTTTGTGGAAAATTTTCCCATAAACAATTTAGTATGGAGACATACAGAATGAAGTCTTATAGATAGTCATGTATGCACATAGTGCATATTCTATTTTCTTATATCAGTTGTAACGCCTCGACCCCAGTTACCTAGAGCCAGTGCATTGTTACATAACATTGTCATGATCACAAGAAAGATCAAATCCTGAAAGACCGATTACTTTAGTAGCCTGGGAAACATTAGATATATTCATATGTCTTACATTTCATCATAAAAATAAAAACTCCCACAACATAGTCTCCATTGTCCACACTCATATCCCCATATACTATCCCTGCAGGTCATTATTACTTCTTCACATCCTGGAAAAAACAAAATATTGAAAGGGGTGAGCTCAGATGCCCAGTAAGTATGACAATATAGCAGAAACATTCAGAAATAAGCATAAACATTTAAGGCAATGTAAAACTAAAAAAAATCCTTTTAAACATGAACTTCAGAATAATATGGAAAAGATAAAATGAAATAATTCCATTTACTAATTCACATGGATATTCCACTAATCGAATAATCACATGCAATTTCAATAACCACTCTCATAATGATGGAATGCATAATGACAGACAATCATAACCACATAGTTAAGTCCTCATGCCATGAATACAAATAAGATTTTGTCAAGGCCTCATTCCAAGACACTAGTTTGTCTCATGATACCTACCGATGCATCGAATAGATATAGCGGGCTCCACCTGTCACTTATTATGTCCAATACATCCCTCATATGAAGATGTTTAAACATTACATAAGCATTCGTATTAAAACTGGAATACAAAATTTCAATACATTCACCATAAACCATGAATGGTATAAAAATAACACATCCATAGTCAAACATATCACCAAACCATCAATAGAATATGGAAGTTTTGTATCATAATAATAAACTTCAAATAAGCTTAAAATCCATCAAAGGATGTTGACATAGATGAACTCAAAACTATTTGAGAGAAATATAAATTTATTTGAAATCATTTAAAAGTCACATTATTATAAAATAAAACATTTACATAAAAAATATTTTTATAAACATGTAATGGAAGCTTTGATGATTTTATAACAGCGGAATATAGACACACCAGCCGTATAAGTTAAAAAACATTGTTACCTTAATTCTGTCAAAAAGGTTAAAAAGGACCTTGTTTGGAAAACAACAGAAAGATTCCTTTATAAAATTTGTATAAGAAGTAAAAGAAGGGTATAAATGAATTTTTACCCTAGTCTTTAAAATAGTAAGAATGATTTGAAATATATTTTTAAGAAACATGGATGTGGATGACAAAGAGGTCCAAGTAGATATTCACGTATAAACAACATCGGATAATGAAGTGATTGTGAAACAAACCAATACCTTTTACTTTTCCTTAGTCGATGGTATGTTAGCCTCCTGTATAATAGTTAAATCATTGTTATTATGTTATACATGAACCATATGCATAATTATGATATCATATATGATCTTCTATTAATGATTTGTTAATAATATTTTATTATTATCATTGTTTCGGGTGTTAACTTAGTCGTTTTATTTTATATTTTTTGTTACATAAGGCATGTTTTTTATGGATATGTTGTATTTGTTTCATATCCAGAATGATATCAAGTCCTTGAACATTATTTTTAATCATAAAATGATAATTAGACTTTAATGGATACGATGGGGAAAGAATCTCATCGTATTTGTGGAGACGGTAGTCCGTACGTACGCACACGCGACAATATCATTCTTTTGACATTAAAATAATATATAATTGGATGGTATATAATATAAAAAGAATCATTATCATGTTATATTTGCTATATTAATGAATTATACATCATTATTATACCCATCTGAAAAATAATATATTGAATAACAATTACACCACGACGTGGAGACGGTTGGTCGTACGTACGCACGTATAGTGACATGTCATTCAAGGGATTGATATAATAATGAATTTGGTTGTTCCATATTTATAAAAACATTCAGTATATAGAATATACTGGAGTTAATGTTTTATAATGGAAATAATAATGATAGAAGATGTTGATGAAGAAATGAACTTTGAAAAAGGTTGGTGAAAACATTACCTCTGCTTCGGGTTCCTCCTTTTGATTTGATCAAAAGGGATACATAGGTAGTATTTCTGATCAAACTAATGCCACTAGGATGAAGTGAGGGAAGTTGAGAGAGTATATTGGAAGGGGTTGGCAGAGCCAAAAGGCTTTGATGGTGTGAATAATTGGTTAGAAGTGGTGTCCTTTTGTAAGGGGGAGGAGGGACACCGTAGAAAAATCTTGAAATATTATTTTATAATAAACCGATATTCGTTTATAATGGATCCAATGTGGATTATTTACAGGATAATGTGGGTATGGGTCGAAAACCACTCAAACAATAGAATTTAGACCGGTTTGGGTCATTATATTAACCTTATCATTTAGTTTTAACTCTTAGTTAATTAGTTTGACACTTACCATGTCACTTCGTATTTTTATATTATATAGTTAATAAAACTACTATATACATTCATGATACCACCAAGTGGTCCATTAATGATACACCTATCATGATATAAGTCTTGTGGCCGAACCATAGATTTTTAGCAATTGAATATCAATTAATAATATTATATTTGTTTTAAAAAATCTATTATGTCATGTTTGACACTATTCAATAATTGATTTTTGATAAAGTCTTAACAGGTTTATTAATTCAATCCAAATTAATTTAACCAATCCTAACATGTAATAATAACCAATAAAATTCTTGGATGTCATCAAAACTTTCAAATTATATTTATTTTATCATTTATAATACCAATTACTTGATTCCTTCATTAATAAATAAAAATAATGTATCATTATTGTGTCATAAATAAATTTAATTATTAAATTTTTAAAAATTATAAATAAAACAATATTATTTTGAAAATTATATTATCTTCCTAATTAATATTTTGTCGAAAATCCAACAAATATAACCCTATGTAAAAAATTGATTTTCTAAAAGATATATGCTTATGACATTTTTTTATTTTTTTTGAACTTAATTAATATAAAGTTTCCTTATCACCAAAAAGTTGCTCCATGGGGTCCCAAAATCGAACATATATGTCCATAGTCGGAAATGTATCAAAAAATAAGGTTAGGACATGTTTTAGGGCAATTTATTATTATTATAATATTATTTTTTACCCTTATTTACCGGATTTACCCTTTAACCTTGATAAAATAAATATTTACCGAAGTAATTATTCAAAATGTCTAAAAATAAAAGTTTACTATTTACAAAATCTATACATACTGATTCCATATATGGAATCCATTTTTCTAAATTAAAAACATAGAATTGGCAGAAATTAATTTAAAATTAATTCCCGTCGTTAAAACAAAAAGCGTGTTTTTAAGAGATAATAACTATCACAAGATTGACACTTGTTTATGTCAGGTTTAGTTGTGAAAAAATTTCCAATGACGAAAATCGTATTGAATGGTAAAAATATATTCTAAATATACATTAAAACCACACAAATTCATAATTTATCACTGTTAATTATTTCGATTAAAAAAGATGTTTTTAATTAAATTTCAGTAATTTTCACTATTCATCAAAATATAAAAGTTATCCGAAAAGAAAAAATATTTTACCCTAGGGTAATTTCAATATTCCGAAACCAAAAATGATGTCCCTTTTGAGAGTAAAAATTTATAATATTTCAAAAAGTGGGTATTACTATTTATAACGGCTACATTTATTGGTCGCAGCGTGTTAGAATTTCGAAGTTGCGTACAACACACACATCTATATTATTCAATGAGAAGCGTACCGTGGAAGCATGGGGTGTTACATTCTCCCATCCTTCAAATAATTTCATCCTCAAAATTTCTGGATTATTACTATATAAAAAGACTCGGGTGGTTCTTCATCATAAGTTACTCGGGTTCCCATGTTGCCTCTTCAATTTTATGGTTTCTCCATAGAACGTTTACCAGACAAGTCAGCTGGTTTCTTAGCACTTGTTCACTCGTATCATGAATCCTGACGAGCTCTTTGCAATACGAGAGATCAGGTTATAGTTAAAATTCCTCATAGTTGAGTACGTGCGTTGGGTCGGGAATGTATTTTCTCAACAGTGATACGTGGAACACATCGTGAACATTGGAGATATTTGGACGCATTTCCAAACGGTAAGCTACAACCCCAATTTTTCTAGAATTTCGAATGGTCCGATGTACCTAGGACTCAATTTACCTTTCATTCCAAAACTTATAACTCCCATCCATGGAGATACATTCAAGAAAACATGATCTCACACATGAAATTCCAAATCCTTTCTTTGGTTGTCAACATAGCTCTTCTGCCTACTCTGAGCTTCATTGATGTGGTTTTGGATAAACTTCACCTTTTCCATCGTTTCCTCCACTAGTTCTGGGTCTACATGTTTTATTTTTCATTGTTATCGCAACAGTTTGGTGTGCGACATCTATTTCCGTATAACGCTTCATATGGTGCTATCTGAATACTCGAATGGATGCTATTGCTATAGGAAAATTCTACCAGAGGTAAATATTGATCCCACATACCCTGAAAGTCATGTGATCATGATCTCAACATGTCTTATATGGTCATAATATTTCATTATGATTGTCCATCTATTCGAGAGTGGTAAGTAGTGCTCAAACTAAGTTCAGTATCCAAGGGCTTCTGAAGACATTTCCAGAATCTTGATGTAAAACGGGAATCACAATCCGAGACAATCGATAGGGGTACACCATGAAGTCTCACAACATCATTAATATATATTCTCGCTAGACGTTCATGTGGTAAATCCTCCATTATAGCTAGGAAATGTGCTAAAATGGTAAGAGGATCAACAATGACCCATATTGCATCGTTCTTTTTAGGAGTCTTTGGTAGTCCCCTGACAAAGACATAGTGATATTATCCCATTTCTACTCAGGTATGGAAGAGGTTTCATGGCTCTTCCAGGCTATTGCCTTCCTGCATTCACTTACTGAAAAACCATACATCTTGGCACAAAATCAGAAATCTCCCTCTTCATCTTGTCCCACCATAAATGTTTTCATAAATCTATATACATTTTGGTGATCTCATGGTGTATAGAGAAATTGGATCTATGAGCATTGTCTAACAATTCTCTTTTTAAATAAGGTATATCGAGAACACAAAGTCTCTTCCCAAATTTCAAAATTCCTTTTTCACACGCAATGTCTCTGAATATCACATCATTCATAGCTTTAATCTTCTTTTGAAATTATTCATCATCGGTCTAAGAACTCTTAATCCTTTTTAGTACAGATAGTTTAGCAACTATTTGAAAAAGCACTGATGTTTCACCTTCCATGGTTATTCCCATGTCCATCTTCACTAGATCCATGAAAATTGGATCCCTTTCAATTATAATATTGTTCAGAACTCCATGATCTTTTCTCCTCAAATCATCTGCCACATTATTTTCCTTCCTCAGGTGGTAGTGTATCGTACAATCATAATTCATGGGTAATTCAAGCCATCTCCTTTGCCTCATGTTGAGTTCATTTTGTGAGAAAATATACTTCAAACTCTTGTGATCAGTATAAATCTAACATTTTTCACCATAGAGTTAGTGTCTATATATATTCAAAGCAAAGATCACAAATTCTAACTCGAGATCATGAGTAGGATAGTTTTTCTAATGAATTTTCAACTGTCGCGATGCATAGGCAATAAACCTATCATTCTGTATAAGGACACAACCATGTCCTTTCTTCGATGCATCACTGTAAATAACGAACCCATCATTCCCTAATGCTAGAGTCAATATAGAATCATTGACTAATCGTCTCTTCAGTTCTTAAAAAAAATTCTTTACACTCTTTTGTCCAGACAAATTTAACCACTTTACGTGTGACCTTCGTTAATGGGTTATCTATTCGGGAAAAATTCAGGACGGAATGTCGCTAATAACCTTCTAAACTAATAAAACTATGTACCTCCATTATACTCATCGGTGCTGGCCAATCATGGATTGCCTTGGTAATAGAAGGATCAATAGAGATTCCATACTTAGAGACAATATGGCCAGGAAAGAAATCTCCTGAATTCAGAATTTACGCTTTCTAAACATCCCATATAATTCATGTCTTCTCAGGGTCTTCAGGATAATGCCCAAGTGATTTTCATGATCTTCGTAGCTTTTGGAGTATATCAAGTATCATCAATAAATCCCTCCACAGAATCATCTAGATATTCCTTGAAAACTCTATTCATTAGATCCATGAATATAGAGGTTGAATTTGTCAGTCCAAAAGGCATTCTTGTAAACTCATAATGCCTGTACCTTCTTCGAAATGGAGTCTTTGGAATGTTTTAGTTCTTCACAAACAACTGATGCTATCTATACTGAAGGTCAATCTTTGAAATGTATTGAGCTCCATGTAGTTGGTCAAATAAATCATCAATGTGAGGTAGGGGATACTTGTTCTTTATTGTTATAGCATTGATTTCCCTATAGTCAATACATAACCTCATAGATCCATCTTTCTTCTTAACAAAAAGGACAAGGGCTCCCCATTGAGAAACACTAGGTCAAATAAATCCCATATTACTCAATTCCTATAGTTGTTTCTTTAGTTCGACTAATTCCAAAGTGGAAATTCTATAAGGGGTCTTCGATATAGGCCTTTATCTAGGAATTAAATCAATGGAAAACTCAACATCTCGTTCTAGAGGATTTCCAGTTAAATTATCTGGAAACACATCTAAATATTCTTTCAAAATAGGTACATACTCTATTTGAACATTCCTTTCCTCGCCCAGAGTCATTTAATTCTCTTCCTCCCTAATAATTGAATTTAGTTGAGCTTCTAGGGGTGGATCTAGATAATAATTAGGTGGTGACGATTCTGCAGTAATGATAAGGTGTTCCCTATCATCATCATAAAAAATTATAACCTCCTTCATCGTATAATAAATCATCACATCATGGTCCGAAATACAATCCATAACAAGGATTATATCAAATTTTTTCATGGGTATAATGATGAGATCAGCAGATAAATAACATTTATATGCCCTAATGGAAATGGATCCACAGAACTTTGTAGCAATGAAACTACCCTTAGGGGTTTTTACTGACAACTATCTTGTTAAATCAAATTAGAAATATCTAATTTTTATATAAAATTGGGAAGATATGAAACAATGTGATCGTCTAGAATCAAATAAAGCATTTTATGAACTTGAGGAAACCATTAAATTACCTGCCACCACATCTTTCAGAGCTTCTACCTCAGTAGTAGTGATAACATAAGCTTGGTCTTGATCCCTTGTCCTTTTCTGGGAAAAGTTCCCCTGACACTTAATACATTAATTTGAATAATGTCCCATCTTTCTATAATTATAGCATTCCACGTTGACAGCAACCCTCTTTCCCTTGAAATCATGAGCATGGTGGCCTTTTTAACCACACTTGTAATAGACTCCCATTCATTTTAAACAAGTACCGGGGTGTTTCTTCTCACATTTACTGTAGTATGGATTTTCAAATTTTCCCTTCTTCCCCTAATTTTCATTTCCATAATAATCTGCAGATCTCTTCTTCTCGTGATTTTCTTTAATGTCATAAGAATTAGAGAATTCCTTCTCTGTCTTGATACCACATGATACAATGTCTTCCTAAGACGATATAGATTGTGAGACTAATGCTCTATGAAGAAATGGTTTTAAACCATCAATGAAATGATCAATCATACTTCTTGGGTTATGTATATAATCTGCATCATAGCTCGCTATCTTTGTAATGTTAGCCTCATACTTTGCGACATTCTCATCCTCCTTTTTACTCAGACTCAGAAATTGTCTTTCCATATCTTCACGATGGTCACGATGAAAGTATTTTTATAATAAAATCTATTTGAACTCCCTCCATTCCATATTTGATAATTCATCATCTTCCTTATTATTTTGAATCAAGGACCACCATGGGTCAACATCTCTAGTGAGGTGGTAAAATACCTTCACAACTTTTTCCCTTTCGCTACTCCCCAATGCATGGAATATTTTCTCTAAGGAGTTTATCCATTGTTCAAACACTAATGTATTTATAATCCCATTGAATGTCAGTGGTTATTTCATCATGAAGTGATCTAACACTGATCCTCCACACTGCGGATCAGGGTGGTCCTTACGGGTAAGGTTATTATTCATAACATGAGTGAGTTGTACTAGTATGGTGATAAACTAATCAGCACCAGTTACATCACCACCTCCACTATAATTATCTTGAGTAGGAGCGCAATCCCTACATAGAGTGTGTGCACTGATACAGTTTCCATTTCTTCCACTAGGCACCATTTCTAAACAATGGCATAAACTAGATTAGTTTATGAAATAAAATACATAATTCCATACTTGTAAAACACTTAACATAAAATGAATAGATTATGGATATAATCGATATTCATAAAAAAATGTTTTCATTGTGGAAGTATATACTCAGAAACCCTTCATAATCTTTCATATAGATATTGAGAATTATCCTAAAAATATCCCCTTGAGTGTCGAAACCAAGAGTGCAGCAAGGCCCGTTGTCGTGCACCAGTTCCCGTTCGAGTCTAGATCAAAGCGGTGTTTTCGGGTTTTACCCCTATGTACATCTATGCCTGAGCCGTCTCTACCTGCTCGTATCTAGATAGAGATATATATCTCGAAAACTCACAAAATATGTACAATACCAAAATTCTAGGATGTTCTTATATACTATTCCTCAAAGTCCATCTTAGGTCAATCTGCTCTAATCCGAGTTTATCTAAATATAGCTTCCAAGGTTTGTACTAAACTTTCTCTGATACCAACTGTAATGCCCCGACCCAAGTTACACAGAGTCAGCACATTATTACATAACATTGCCATGATCACAAGAAAGATCTAATCTAGAAAGACTGAATAGACTAGTATCCTTGGAAACAATAGATAAATTCGCAAGTCTTACATTACATCATAAAAATGAAAACTACAACAACATAGTCTCCATAGTCCACACTCATATCTCCACATACTATCCCTACAGGTCATTCATAAATTAATTATTCACATCCTGGGAAAAATAAAACATTGATAGGGGTGAGCTCAGATGCCCAGTAAGGATTACAATATAGCAGAAACTATCATAAATATACATAAACAGTTAAGGAAATGTATAAGTAAAACAGAATCCTTCTAAACATGGACTTCAGCATAATATGGAAAAGATAAAATGAAATAATTCCATTTACATATTCACATTGATATTCCACTAATCTAATAATCACATTCAATTTAAATAACCACTTCTATAATTATGGAATGCATAATGCCGGACTATCATAATCACATAGTCAAGGCCTCGTGCCAAGACTATAAATCGGATTTTGTCAAGGCCTCGTGCCAAGACACTAGTTTGTCTCATGAGACCTACCGATGCATCGAGGAGATATAGCGAGCTCCACCCATCACTTTTTATGTCCAATTCATTCCTCATATGAACATGTTTAATCATAACATAAACATTCGTATTAAAATTGGCATATGAAATGTCAAAAATTTCTATATAAACCATGAATGGTATAAAAATAACACATCCATAGTCAAACATATTAGAAAACCTTCAATACAATATGGATGTTTTGTATCATAATAATAAGCTTCAAATAAGCTTAAAATCCATCAAAGGATGTTGATATAGATGAAATTATTACTATTTGAGAGAAGTATATCTTTTTCTAAAATCATTTAAAAGACATATAATTATAAAATAAAAAAATTACTTTGAAAATATTCTTATAAGATTTTAAGGTAAGCTTTGATGATTTTGTAATGACAAAAAATAGCCGCAACCACCGTATAAGTTAAAAAAAACATTCTTACCTTAATCCTGTCAAAAAGGTCAAAAAGGACCTTGTTCCGAAAACGACAGAAAGATTCCTTTACAAAATTGTTATAAAAAGTAAACAAGGGTATAAATGACTTTATACCATAGTCATTATAATAGTAATAATTATTCGAAATACATTTTTAAGAATCATGGATGTGGATGATAAAGAGGTCCTAGTAGATAATCACGTATAAACAACCACGAATAATGAAGAGATTGTGAAATAAACACTTACCTTGTACTTTTACTTAGTAGATGGTATTTTAAACTCCTGTATAATAGATAAAACATTTTTATTAAGTTATAAAAGAACAATATTCATAATTATGATATCATATATGATCTCCTATTAATGCTTTGTTAATAATATTTTAGTATTATTATTGTTTCGGGTGTTAACTTAATCATTTTCATTTATATGTTTTGTTACATAAGTCTTTTTTTTAAATATAGGTTGTATTTTATTCATATAAATAATGATATCAAGTCCTCAAATATTATTTTTAATCATAAAGTGATTATTATACTTGAATTAATACGATGGGGAATGAATTTTATCGCGTTCGTGGAGACGGTAGTCCTTACGTACGCATGAGAGACAATATCATTATTTTGTTATTAAAATAATATATAATTGGGTGGTATATAATATATGCAGAATCATTATATTGTTATATTTATTATTTACATGAATTATACATCATTATTAAAACCATCTAAATAATAATATATTGAATAACAATTACACCACGACGTGGAGACGGTAGGCCATACGTTCGCACGTATGGTAACATGTCATTCAAGGGATGGATATAATAATGAATTTGGTTCTTAAATATTTATAATAAAATAACAGTATATAGAATATACTTTAGTTATTATTTTATAATGGAGATTAAAAGGAAAGAATAATTTGAAGAAGAAATGAACTTGAAAAAGGGTGGTGAAAACATTACCTCTTCTTCGGGTTCTTCCATTTGATTTGATCAAAAGGGCTCCTTATGTTGGCTTTCTAATCAAACTAATGCCTCTATGTTGAAGTGAGGGATTTTGATAGAGTATTTTTGACAGGGTTTACTCAGCCAAAAGGCTTGGATGGTGTGAAAAATTGGTTAGAAGTGCTGTCCTTTTATAAGGGGGAGGAGGGGCACCTTAGGAAAATCTAGAAATTTTATTTTATAATAAATTTATATTCTTTTTCTAATGGCTCCAATGTGGATTATATGAAGGTTATGGTGGGGATGGATCGAAAAACACTCAACCAATATAATTTAAACAGGTTTGGGTCATTATATTATCCTTATCTTTTAGTTTTAACTTATAGTTAATTAGTTTGACACCTACCATGTCACATGAACTTTTTATATTATATAGTTAATAAACATACTATATAAATCCAAGAGACCCCCAAGTGTTCCATTAATTATACTCCTATAATAATATAAGTCTCTTGGCCGAACATTATATTTTTAGGAATTGAATATCATTTACTAATATAATATTTGTTTTAAAAACTCTATTATGCCAAATTAGACACAATTCAATAATTGATTTTTGTTAAAGTCTTGAAAACATTATTAATTAGAACCAAATTAATATAAGCAATACGAACATGTCATATTAACCAATAAAATTTGTTGATGTCATCGATACTTTCAAATTAAATTTATTTCAAAATTTATAATACAATTTATTTGATTCATTCATTAATAAGGAACATTCTGGATCCTAATTGTGTCATTAAAAAATTAAATTATTATATTTCTAAATATTATAAATAAAATAACATTATTTAAGAAATATTCTTATCTTTCTAATTAATATTTATAGTCAAATATAAAATATATATAACCATATGTAAAAATTGTTTTTCTAAAAGATATATGCTTATGTCATTTTTGTATTTATTTTAACTTAATTAATAAAAAGTGTCCTTATCACCAACAAGTGGCTCCATGGGGTCCCCAAATAGACCCAAAGATGCCCATGGTCGGACATGTTTCAACAAATAAGGTTAGGACACGTTTTAGGGAAGTTATAATTATAATAATATTATTTTTTTACCGTTATTTACCGGATTTACCATTTAACCATGGTAAAAAAAATTTACCGAAGTAATTATTAAAAATTTCTAAAACTAAAAGTTACCTATTTAAAAAATCTAAACATCCTGATTTCAAATATGGAATCCATTTTTCCAAATTCAAAACACATAAGTGGATGAAATTAATTTAAAATTAATTCCCGTTGTTAAAACAAAAAAAGTGTTTTTAAGAGACAATAACTATCACAACATTGACACTTGTTTTTGTCCGGTTATATTGTGAAATTATGTTCAATGAACAACATAGTATTAAATGGTAAAAATATATTCTAAAAATAATTTAAAACCACTAAAATTCATAATTTATCAGTGTTAATTATTTCGATTAAAAATTTGGTTTTTAAATAAAATTTAGTAATTTAACTATTAATCAAAATATAAACGTTATCCGAAAAGAACCAAAATTTCACCCTAGGCTAATTTTGATATTCTGAAACCAAAAAATAAGTCCATTGTGAGAGATAAAATAAATAAAATTTCAAAAGTGGGTATTACTATTCATAAAGGCTAATTTGATCGGTTGCGGTGTGTTAGAATCTTGAAGTTGCGTACAACACACAATACTATATTATTCAAATGGAAGAGTACCGTGGAAGATTGGGGTGTTACATTAGTTCTTAAAATTTGGATGTACTATCTTATCTAAATTTATTTTTATTTCACTATTGGAAAATTCATCTGGTTCATTTTTTTGGGTGGTAGGTAGTAGAGGTTTTATGGTTCAATCCATATTTTTTAACGAGTGCTTCCATGTTCTTGATGTATAACTTGGTCCCTTTTTCACTAATTAGAGATTGGTTTATTCATAACCTATAAAAAATATTTCAATTTATAAATATAGTCTTAGATTTTGAGTCATCAGTTAAAGTGGATTTAGCCTCAATCCACATTGACACATAATATATTACTAAATAGATAAAGGAAAATATAAAGGACACAATAAATGGACCAATGAATTAAATTACCCAAACATAAAATTTTAGAAAAAATATCAATGTTTTATGGGGAAATTATATTCTTCTGTAAATTCTACAAATAAAGTGGCAATTTTTGAAATGTTTCTAAAAAAATTGGGATTTTTTAATGATTAAGGATGAAAATATAGAATCAAAAAAAACTTCTAGTGGTTTTTTGTGTTCTAAAATGGCTTCCACATGAAAGTGTATGAAAAAATAATTACATAATTCATTTTATCTAATGGGATGCATCTTTTAATGACTTTATTATTATAAATTTTCTATAAATAAGGGTCTTCAAAAACATAGTTTTTTTATTTAGATTTAAATTTGGTAATTTGATGCTTTGATTTGAAGGATAGAACATTTGTTTTGACCATAAAATTTATTGTGTTAGAATACCAGGGAACTTGCGTGAGGGAGTTTAGTTTATTGTAAGGGAATTAATCTTCCAAACATCTCATTATGATGGGTTCTACCTCGGTAGTGTTATACATCCCAATAATGTGGTAATCCACTATATTTTCATATTCCTTCATTCCCATAATCACTAGATCAAATACCAAAAGAAGAAACATATGTATTACTATTTTGGTTTTTTCATTGGATTTATTGATCAAATATATTAAGGCTACATGATCATAATAAATAATTACTATACATCATCAGAGATAAAAATGATTTTTTACAAATCTACAAAAAATTACAAAAAAATATTTCATTATTTTTTTAGTTAATTTTATTAGTTTTTAGGGTTTATGAACTGTAAGATATCACTTGGGGAATACTATATATAATTTTGGAATTAAAATCCCTACAAATTTATTGAAATCATTACATAAAATCCCAAAGTGGTGACTTCAGTTTAGAGGGAATTTGATTGGAGCAGTCGTTATGTATTCATTCACTTTGTCACAATATATCTTTCATGAATTGTAAAATAAAAAAATTAGTTTCATTAATGTGTACGTTATTTAGGGGTAAATAAATATTTATAAATACCCAAATAAACCATATATAAAATCCAATTACGACATGAATAGATTTAATATTCCAAACAATGTTGGGGTAGGAAAGTGTATAAATTACATCAACATTGAATTTATCCATATCAACTCCATCCTAATAAAGTAATTGAAAAAAAAATCTTCTTCCAATATAAAATGGCATCTTTTTAAATTAAATACCATGATTTTCACAATATATATTTGTAAAACCTATTGCAGACTCACAAAAAATGTTTTCGAAAGCTATTCTTATACATAGTGATGTTAGAGAGGTGTACATATATGATTCTGTCATTCAGGTTTGAATAAATATAGACCCTGAAATATTGAAACATACTTGGGGAATTATAGAGACACAAAGGAATCCTTTAATATGAATTTTTTTAAGGTACATGTGTTGGTTGTCTTATCTTGGTCGAAGGGAGATATTATAACATGACTATATATACAAAATTAATCAGGGAAAAATAATTTTACTTACCAGCTATTCTCACCACCATTTGGTCTTAAAATGGCATAGGAAAATGGATTTTTATAGTAACATGGAATAATATTATATATTTGACACAAACATTCCAACTATACTAGATTTTGGTGGGTACTAATTCATTATTTTAATTATTCACAATTCTATAGCTGGTTTCCATTGGGAGTATTTGAATGGGACTCACCCAATGGATGCATGAGATGTGATATGGTAATAGATTATTTAAAAGTATTTATATTTACTTTTTTCTATCCTCTAGGAGGGTTGTGTTCAGCCTTCACTAGTGTTGTCTTACCAACTTGGATTTGTCTTTCAATAAAATTCAATGCATGTAAATGTTAAGGATAATTCATGGAATTTTACCTTTTTTCTAGCCTATATACCTAATATTTTTTATAATTCCTCATCATTTGGATTTATTGGAAAGGTTTTATGTTATTATAAATTTTTACTGCCCGTTTATTATTCTATATTGAAACTGGAATATTTTAAATCTGAGGGTAATGTGTTTAATTCTAAATCATGGGATATTGTAGCTATATTTTCAGTAAATTATTATCCATTTATAAAATAATAAAATTTATGAAATAATTATTACTATCAGATTTTTCGTACTCATAAAAATAAATTTCATTAACTTCACCAAATTTTTCAATACTCAAAACTTTTTTTATATTTAATTCATTTTGAAGAAAAAAAACTTCTTGTCAGTCGGGTGTGTCAAAATATTCTCCTATTCTAATTATGTCTTAAATCATTTAAATTATCACTATATATGAATAGCGGAGTTCAAATTTTTTTAATGAATAATCAAAATATTCTTTATGTGGGGGTTTAATTGAATCCAATATATTATAATGAACTGTTTATTCTCCAAACATCATTGAAAGTGTTCCTTTATTAATGTTTAATACTATATTACTAGTTTTGATAAATGAAAAAAACAAAATTATTGGGGAAATATTCATTCCCTTTTCATCCTCTATGTATAGGATGTAAAAATTAGTAAGGGGAAGGTACACATGTACACTCACCAAGACTTCTTCAAGGACACATATAGGGTATAAAATGGCTCTATTAGAAAGATTTACAACTATATGGGGGAGTTCACAATATCTCATCTATGAGGATGATTAAATTGAATATTTTATTACATTAATTGATTGTCCCAAGTCATATAGTGCATTGAAAAAATTGGTCTTACCCATTTTGAAGGGAATATGAAATATACCTAGATGTTGGATTTTTTAGGGATTTGAGGGGTAATAATAGAAGAAAACTTCCAATTTAGTAAGTAAACATCATTGGAATTTAATTTTATAATATCAATGCACATTTATATAACGAATCTTTCATTTCATTAAATTTTTAGAATGGATTTCAATATATGGATATTGATCTACACTTTTTTAAAGACTTAAAAAATCTCTTTCTACAGTGATTCTTCAAAGGGTATTCTATAATCTATAATTTTTACATTTATGTGATTTAAATATTATCTTAGATATTCCATGGGTTATAATTTCTTTCTTTATATGGCTACCTCACTGCAATAACTTTTTTTCCTTTTTGTTTGGTGTATTCATTATCTTATTTCTTCTGTTCACTTCTAGAATCAATTTTTAGGGGTGACATATTTATGAATTATAGTTCTTTTCAACTTCTTAAGGTGATAAAACTGACATTTATCTTAATATTTTTAATTTTTGGAGAAGGAATCTTAAATGATACATGATTTAACTTATTATCGAGAGTGGTTATGATATGAAAAAATATTTCTATTAATTACTTTAATAATGACCCTTGATTGGTGAGAGTGGTGTGTTAAATATTTTTAGATTCTATTACCTATCATAGAAATTCTGTCATGAATTTTTCTTACATTTTGACTTGATGTTATGTCATATGGGGTTAGAAAATATTTCATTGGAATGGAGGGGGTTGAAATTTTTTTTGGAAGTCTGTTGAGATTATGGTATTTGAGTCAAATCCTAATTGGTTTTTGGGATATTATTTAAATCCTTGGTTTCTACCTTGGTAGTTTAAGATTTTCCTCTAGTTCATAGAACAATTACATTAATTTCATTGGACATGAAGGAATCCATCAGTAAAATAATTCTATGATTATAAAAATTGGAAGGCCCTTTGGAGTTTGGTGGGTGATGATTCCCAAACAATATTCATAGCTAATTTTCTCACAAGGTAAGTTAGTTATTAAATTATATTTTCAAATAAAGTATTGTTTGAATTTTTTAACTCATGTACTCATCTGGTTGCAATTTTAGTACGAAACTATTCTGAATATTTTGAGATCCTTTAAATGCATTTTCTTACATAAATTGGTGACTTATAAATTAGTTCCCCTCTTATTGATTAATTTAGTATGTTTAAATCATTTTCTATAAATATTCAGTAAAAATACAAATAACTCTGGTTATTTATTTGGTTGGTGTGAATAAGATGTGGTAAGTTTCTTTAATCAATCCCAAAACACATTATGAGTTTCTCCTATATATTTTTTGATTCAATAAATATTCTATTGAAGATGATTAAACCATAAATATGGGAATAATTTATAGAGCGAAGTATTGTGTAACTCTTCCCTTGAGATGACTTATCCAAGTTGTAGATTGTAGTGTCACTCCATAGTTCCCCTTTATGTGTAAATGGGGAAAAAATACACCATATTTGTGCCCAATATACTCTTATGGTTCTAAATCCATTTAAAACTTATTCAAATAATATTAAGTGCCTATTTGTGTCTTCACTAGATTTTATAAGAAAATTAAGTAGTATTCCCATCATTCTAGTTTTGAGTTCACATTCTATTTGATTATTTATTTTTAATTTTAATTTGATCATTTTGAATTTCGGTACATAAATCTCCCTCAAATTCATATTAACTTGTGCTTGATTACTATCATTTTTTTCACTTCCTATTATATCAATTTTGGAGGAAGACAATTATTATGTTGAATCATCCAATTGATGGTGACAATCAGTCATTATTATTGTACTTATTTCCTGAAAATTCTATGTCTTTACAACATAGTTCTCTTAACCTCTATATCAAAACCATTAAGTATTTATGAATTGGATATAATGATGTAAAATAATTTTAAAACAATATAAAATCAAAAAACTATCCTCCCTTACAATGGAATGTGTTTTGATGCATTCCTATAGCGGGGAGCTCAACAAAATGATTGTTGAACCTGATTAAATGTAATAAAAATGGAACTAGGGTTGTATCCAGAGAAGATAATGTAGTCAGTGTGTTGAAAATTTGTTTTGTTGATTCAATTTAAATGAAAAGAAAAGAAAAATTTTGTGGTTTAAAAGAAAATTTAAGAATTAATGGTTTATCATTGGATTATTATCTCATTCAACTCTTGAATCATTATTCAGTTGGATTCAGTTCATCAACTAATTAATTGAGTCATATTGATTACATTTATCAGGATATTTTGATTCAAATAAGAAAATAAAATGATTAGTATATTTTAAACAATTTATTAATATCAATTCATAAATTAAATCGTCTATTTATTTCTATCAAATGAAATGAATTAATTCCAAGTGACTTGTGTGCACTACCGATAATAAAAATAATAAATTATAATCTAAAAATCAGTAGAATCATCTAATGAATGTATCCACTAAAATCAAAAGAAGAGTTACTTCACTAAATGAACATAACTCATCAATGGGTTTGGGAGATAAGGATATTATCCTTTTCTAAACCATAAATTTCCCAATCCACCATCATTTTGCTTTTTACAACATATAAAAATAAATATAATGTAGTAGCTAATGGTCTCTGACAGTTCCTCAATAACGAGTTCTTATATATCATCATTTTCTAGATGAGAATTACTTTTATAGACGAATTCATGGATTTCATTTATAAATCTATATAAGGGGAATATGTTTCTTTATAGAATTTAGGAATTTCTATTTTTAGTAGGGAGTAGGGTTCCTTTTCGATAGACGATTAACACACATCCAAAATGAAGGGTCTAGATGAGTTTTGTAATGGATTAATGTTCCATCATGATCCATCCAAATATCCTTTTGATGGTGGAGTGTTTCAAATATATAAATAATGGTGTGTATATTCATTATGTTCATTGGAAGTAATGGGATTGGGAATTTGTTGATGGTACTCATTATTTGTATAGCACATAGGAATTATTATTTTTACCCATGAGACTTCATACACTGCCAATATCTACGTTATGGATTTCCAATCACTATATGTGGAATTATGAAGTCAAATTATCTATGGTGATGCATTTCCTAATTGGATGTACTTTTTTATTTACATTATGTTCAAAACATACACCCACTAGTGGTTCTATTTAATAGTTATTGTATATTCTCAAAAAAATTATTTTGATATTGCTCCCATAGTTCCTTTATATTCCCATGGATTCATGGTCCTTCATCACACAAAGCATGGGTTAAAAGGTAGTGATCTCCATTGAAATATAATATAATTTTGAATATAAATTAGAGTATGTGTATTCATAATATAATTTCCCTTGGCGTATTCAGTTGAATAATAAACTTCTTTGATGTGGGGACCAAATTAGATCAGATTTCTATTGTGATCCTCCTGAAAATGTGGATTCACTTTGTCATCATCCTAAATTCATGGGAGGTAGAAATAGGTGAAACTAGTATGGTATGTTGAACTTTTACTTTCCTCATGTGGGTTGAAGATAAATTTTGTTTGTTTATAAATGGTGTTGGAAACATATGGAGTATCAGTCAGCTTTTGAATTATCTTAATACATTAGTTGATAGGGTTGATTTTATTTTGGGGAAGTGAATTTTTATGGTTTGTAAATAAAATATTTAAAGGAAGAGGCACAATATGTTGAGGTGGGAAAATTATATGGTAAGAATGCCTACTAAGAAGGACATGTTCATTTTAATAATTGTGAGATGGTAGTTGATGATGGGGTTCATGGTAGGTATGCCTATTGTGCGAGTTGTGGAACATCTAAAAAATTTCATTCATTTGGTCATCTATTTTTTCCATTGTGTAATGTTTGAGAACACAATGTCATCTATTTGAATTCAAGATAGGTATACCTACCAAAAGAATGGGTTGTGTTATGGTGGTAATGAGGATGTGTGTAGTGATCACAGTGTGTATAGTGACCACGTCTGACATGGACACATAAACCGATTTTTATTTATCATCCAACAAAATATATGGTTTCAAATTTTTCCATAGTGATATATTTTTATAAAATTATAATTCACTCAAATAGAAAATTATTTTCCAAATAATGGATTCAAGATTTATATACAAAGATGAATATATTAACAAACACCATATTTAAATCCAATTTAAAACTAATTTATAGATTATATATAGTGAAAAAAATAATTCATTACCCAATGATTGAAGTTAATGTGGGGTATTTTCAGTGAATAAGAGACCATTAATTATGAAAATTACTAAACAGAATAGGGGATCATAAGAGGATGGATGCATATTTAATATTGGACCTCAGGAAGATGTCCTACATATTCTATTATTATAGGAAATGAAGTTACCATTTTTAGTAGGTTCATAACATGATGGTGTGTTGAAATGTGTGATGACACTCAGGTAAATTATTGATATCTCCAAGGATTACGAATTTTAGGGACTTATACCTATATAGACTCCCATGTTACATATTCATTATTTATCCGTTGATGGATAAAGAGTGATGATGATCAAGAAGGTCCTATTGAATTTGTTTGGTATTAAAAGAGGGTCCATCTAAGAGGATGAAATGAATATGGTTATATGTGTGTTTAACCCTAAATAATTAAGGCAACTCCCATTATAAAGGCGGTTCTTAGTTATAGAATCATGGTTTGGAGATTACATGGTTTATGTCCAACTGTGTTAGTTGGACAAGGTTCACATGTCATAGGGTGTCCACTTGATATGTCCATGTTGTGTTCTAGAAACATCTTAAGCGTCTTGTTGAAAAGTCTTTATTGTATACTGGAAATGCCATGGATGTTAATCTGACATATTTATGGTGTTTCTCTGACACTTTCTGAGTGTCTTCAGGACATGGTAGATATTTCCATGGATTTCAATCTGACATGTCCTAGATGCTTCACATGGTTTAATATGACATGTCCATTGTTCTTCTCATGATTAAAGATGGAATTTCTTGGTTTATTTGGATGATCAATGTTGACATGTCCAAGACCATTCATAAGATATGGGCCGACATATCCAAGTTTATTCACATTATCAATGAGAACATGTCTAGGGAATATTGTGTGATCAATGTCGACATGTACATGGACTTTAATGTGATCTAGAATGACATGTCCAATGTGATTCACATGATAAAAGTAGACATTTATAGGGATTTTCACGTGATCAAGACTAATATTCCTAGGGACTCATGATGGAATCACTAGACATCTTGGAGCATCTAGTGAGTTTAAATTCATGAAATCATTTGGAAAATGTTACTTAAACAAATCGTAATACATATTGTATAATTTCTCATAAATTACAACATCTAATTTTCTCATTTATATCAATATAATGTAATAAATATAGGATATCTTAAGAATAATATTGATTAAACGCATTGATTTTTCAAATGATATAGCATATGAGTCCATATCATCATAAATTATGATTTTTATATATGTTTTAATGAAAACAAGGGATCATATCATAATAATAATACACCACGTATCATTAAAACCAATATCTAGGATGATTGACAAATCATAGGGAACATCTAAACTACATTTCCTAAAAGAAAACTGATTGTATATATATACATTTTAAAATATCATTACCGATGATTTAGTTGAATCATAAAATTTGATTTTGGAGGAAAATATTTATTTTTCATTATATTTAATTAAAAATTGTATTCATTTTTTATGAATAATTTATAAATAATGAAAAGGAGAACTTTTTGAATATTTATTTATTTATAAGGAGTTTATAAATATGTTATTTATAAAGAATTATAATTATTTATTGAAATTTTATGAAATATTGATATATAAATATCCCTTAAATATTATAATTTTATATTATCAAGAATTTAAAATTGTAATATGGCATTCTATATGTGTTTTAAATAATTTTTTTGTTTCATAATATAAATGAATAATTTATAACGTGTTTATAAATTATAAAATTAGGCAAAGATTAAATGGTTTATATTTAGGGAAATTTTTAAATTTTCATAATGATCAATTTGAAGAGTTTATACATGAATTATTTAAATCTCATGAAATATTTTTAATGATTAATATGATCCTGATTTAAATAATGTTCAAAAATGTGATATTTATGATTATATAAATATTTTTTCTAATTTAATTTAAATATTTTTGTAATTCATATAAATTTATTATATTTAATGTAAAATTATATTTAAGGATTAATATAAAAATTTCATATTAATAATTGGGTAAAAATAAAATTTTCACAAGAATTTTCAAATATCTTTAATGAATTAGATAAAAAATTTATGGTGCTTATAAATAAGAATTTTTTATGAATTGTTCATAGATATTTATCTTTTGTTTATATATTTTAATTGTACGTTTATTTAGTTGAAATTATGTACTATATTCATAGTTTTAAATTATTAAATTCTTAATTTTTATGTATTTCAATATTTATGAGATAAAATACAACTTATAAATCGTCATACCATACAAGGCATGATAAATTATGATTTAGTTTTCATCTACATTGACCTCAAATTGTATTTTCATTCTAGAAATTTTATTTATAAATTTTACATAGTATATACATATTTTAATTGGATTCTAATATTAGTAAATTATTTATGGGTATAGGAAATTTGGTTTGACGTCCTGTTTTCCTAGTGGCTTATTCCTTGTTCTATAAAGGTATGAGTTTGCTATATGTGGCTCTAGAATTACTCATTTGGAAATTTTTGACCACATTTAACTATAAATCGTTACATGAAGAGTTCATATAACATATTCATGAGATGAATTTTGATATGTGTATATATGTTTTCCTTCTATTTTTGGACGAGTAACAAAAATTGTGGTTTTGTAAATTGTGTTAGGCATAAATATGGTTTAAATGGATTGATTTGATTTAGGGAATATAATTACTAATCTAAATTGTTAAATGAAATAATAAATAATGATAATATCATGAGATAAGATGATGAGGTTAAATCCCCAACAATATTCTCTGTGGTTGTTTGTTTTTTGAAACAGTAATGATCAAGACCTAAATAATTCAGTATTGGTGAACATAAAAGTTATATTTCATTGAATTATATTATGTACGGAAGAAAAGTAATGAGGTGACCCTAATCGTTAAGAACATTTTTCTTTGAACTGTATTTGGATTATAATTATCTAGGAAACCCTAAGAGTTAGAATACCAAAGGAACAGAGTTGGGTTTTCCCACTTTATGGATTGGACAATGAGTTTTTTCAATTGACAATCAAAATAGAAATATGATATGATTTATTAGTTTTGTAAACCAAATATATTCAGGGATTATTTAAGAACCCAAACCAGTGTAATACATGATAAAATATATATGATGGTTTACTAATGGATATGATTTATTCTAAAGGGTTTTCAATTTAGGGGTACCCGGTTTAATAGAAGTTCTTATTACATGATAATAAAACATGATTATCATATGATAAAAAGTTATCTTGTATATAAATAAAATCATAATCATTGAAAATAATTTTGAAATCATTCATTAGTAATGAATATATTAATTTATGTGACTCATAATACTTGTCACTTATGTAGTGTTCTTATGTAATAGGAAATATATGTGCTATAGAAACACCTTCCTAAGTATACAATGGTGAAAATTTTCAACAGGTGAATCAAAATTCATATAAGATGTATATAATGACTCACTTAATGTTTCAATGTCATTATATAATAAATGGTTTCTGTAATTATAGTCAATTGTAAATATTAAATATGATTGGATATATAAAACGAGTTGGAATGAATATAGGTTTTCGTAAGTGTTGTTGCAATTTATTAATTAATTATACATTATTTATGTAAATATTCCAACAATATAAATGAACACAATAATAGTTTTCATTATATTTTCATTTTTTTAGAATAAAATATATATGCATCTAATGTTTAGGTTGTGGTACTACATAGAGACTAAAATTGGGTAAATGTTAAAACTAAAAGATGAAATGTTTGTTAGAGAGTCCAAAATACTTATTATAGTATCTATATGATGTCAATGAACCCTAAATGAATATTTCGAATTTAGGTGTGTTAATCCTATAAGATAAAATTGTCTAAGATACATTATAGGGTTTGAAAAATTCCATGTAATGGCTATGTCAATTATCAATGTTATAAAAATTGATTCATTACTTTTAAATGGTTTGTTATACCAAATGTAAACATTACAAGTATTTGAAATATACATGAATTTTAAAATAAATGGAATAGTTGATAGATTTTTCATTTTTCGATTAAGTGGTGTGGGAAATTATTTCTACATCATATATATGAATATAAAGAATGTTCAACAGAATTTACACTATGGATGTGTATATTTATCACATTTATATTATATGATAGGAGATGTTATTCATTACTGATGTGTTTCTATAAATAAATGGATTGTAATATTTGTGTACATAAATATTGAGCTCACGATATTTTAGGATGTTTTTAAATACATAGGGAGATTTATGAGTTATAATGTTTACTCTATAACAAATAAAATATCTAAAGAATTTAGTTTGGAGATATTTTAATTGGATATAGTTTGTTATGTTATATTTTTTATCAATACATAAATCATTTTAAAACTCATATAAAATAATGGTTAATATTTGAGGTGGAGTATCTTGGTTATTTAGGAATAATTAATATTCATTTCGAAATTAATTTATAAAATTATATTTATGGTTGAATTTACATATGTCAAAATATATGTAAGGGTGTGCACAATAATAGAGAATTTTAAAGACGAACCTACATATCAAAAAGAAATGAATTAAATGAGATTAAATTGAACTAATAGATGGATATTATGTATTTCTTTAACTTCATCAACTGTCACCATACCTAAATCAACCATCCTGAAGGCCATAATTTTCTACGAATTTGGAAAATTAGAATTATAATAGTCACTAAGAAAGAATTTTTTTGGATTATATTTATTATAAATTATTCATTACTTGGACAACCAGGAAAAACATTTGTTACTGCATGATAAAATCATAGAATAAAAAAAATTATATAGAACACATTTCCAATATTCTCATTTATTGGGGATACCAAGTGAAAAAGTTTTGCAAGATGTTTTTATACTTAAAATACTTCTCACCCCTCATTGTAAATTTATATTCCACCTCATTTCAAAGATATTGATCACATTTTATTCATTTTTAGTTTTTATGCTTCTGTAAAATATTTTTATACTTTAAATATATGTTATATTCTTTTTCATTCCCCCATTCACTGATTTATTTTAATTTTATGTGTTCTCTCACTATGTTCCCTTCTCAATTCCATTAAAAATAGTAAACTAAATTTAGAGGTTTTTCAAGGGAGGGATTAGTTGTTTGATTGAGTTCCATGTTCTTTAATCCCATTTATTTATTCAATCATATGAATTTTGTTAATGGATAAATCGATTATGGTGAGAAGTATCCCCATTATAAATATTATTTGAGTTCATCTACCTATTTATCAATCATTATTCCCTTCACCATTTATTTTGTGGATACATCAAAACATGTCGTGGGTAGTTATTGTTAGAAAAAAGGTCTCCTAGAAAACATTATGAAGGGTATTTACCTATATTAAGTGATCCTAGTTTTGGGTAATCATAATTCAAATAGGAAGATGAAGTGTGATAGGTCTTGATCATATCATTGAATTTAATATTGATGTTTCTTTTAAATGATTATTTCAATAACTGTTACCTATAAAGAACATTTTCCTTTATATTTATTCTAAAAGTATTCTATTTTTCATTTCATATAAATACACATATATATTATAAGATATAGTGTCCTATAACCAACTGGTTTTAATTTTAATACATGAATATTTAATATATTTAAATATTAAAATCATATTACATATTGATCATTTTTCAGCATGAATATATTGTAATAATGTCCTGAATTATTTGTCGCATGGAAAAGGTCATAGATGTTCCCCACTATTATTTGTACTTTGAAGTGCTATGAAAATATTATTAAATATAGTTTTGCGGTTGGTTGACATAATATAATGGGAATATAATATACAGACATTCAGGTGTGAGTTCTCATAAGCTGAATAGACTTGCTCTCATGATGTTCACAATGACTGATTTGAAAGATTGTAGAATATGCGAACATACTTGCTATTAAGAATTATGCATGTTTTCGTGCCATCAGATATTCCTATATGCAATCAAGTGTAATGAACCTTAGAATTAAATATTATCATTAATTGATGTCATGGATTAGGCACATTGATTTACTAAAGAAAACAATCACACAGAATGTTTTCTAGAAGCAGGGTATGGTGGTCGCATCATAACTGACATGTTATTAATTGATAAGTCGAATAAGAATTTGTTCCTTCCATTTATGGAAGCTGATATCTCATCGATTTTATTGAAATAGAACCGTCACACAAAATTACATTGCTATGCTGTAATGATGAGTTCATTTCAGGTAGTCAAAGAAGGATGTATCAATCATATGGTATGACGACACAATCATAATACCATCTTGATGAGATATTGAGACAAAGGGATTGTATTACACAGTAATCATTCATATGTGGATGACATGGTTGTGACTTTATGTTCTTTCCAATAGGTGTCTTGTCCCATTTCTAGATAGTACTCTTGGACATTAGGCAAGCACACTAAATTCCCACAAGAAAGACTCATAGTGGGTCACACACTATGTGTTTCTGTAGGTCTCGGTAAAATTATATTAGAATTTAATTAATGAAATAAAAATTATTCGCATGATCGTGGAATAATTTTTTTCAAGTTAAATTTATTTCATAAATTAAATAAATATTTATTTTCATTATTATTGGTAATATATAAATATCTATTTTATTGAACATTTAATAAATATTTATTAACTAGTTTTTATATAAAATATTTATTTAAGTAAATAAATTTTATATTTATTTATTTAGATGTTCAATAAATGGATTTGGACCTCGATCATACCAAGTCTAGTGTAGCCGTAAAATAATTATTTTCATGAAAATTAATAATTATTTAACTAGTTGGCTGAAATTAAAATAGTAATAACACTGCTATTGTTTTTTGACATGGAATTTTATTTATAATTTTTTTTACCTAAGTTGACACACTATAAATAATTAAGAAATATTATTATTAAAATCATGTATTTTCAATGTTGTTATGAATTTATTTAATTTTATATTAGACCATTAAATATTGTAACCGAAGCCCCAAGTTGAAAAATAGACCCATTCCTCTATTATTCCATTTATCAAACTGCACGACCAGTGAATTGATAATTTTTGTGCTAAACAATTTCTCTCTTGAATCCTCTTCCCCCCACTCAATAATGAGAGATGTTCTTCAAGGATAAAGAAAAAGATATCAATAATGACCGAAAAAAGATACTCGCTTCACCACACAATCACCCAGAGAATGAGTGGTGTTGATCAGAGGCCATCAGAGCATGTGTGGATCATGGAATGATGGATTGAAGTTTATATCCTCTCAAGTGAAACGAGATAATATGGAAGGGTCATTTCTAATGATCATCATCTTCATCGAAGAAAATACCAATGATCCAGGAATTCTTTTCAATATAAAATTAAATAAATTAATTATAAACATGATGTGAAGGATCCTATATAAAGGTTTAAGGCCTCTTCCTTCTTTATCTATATCTTTGATTCTATTCTATGGAGAATAAAATTCATCATCGTATTGATCCCATAATAATCAATTCTCCTGGTAAAAATTAATGTTGGGTGTCGGCCCAACCGGTCTTCTGTTGCATCCAGAACCTACAAGTTGTATCAGAGCAGTTACATCATAGTTTATAAATATTTAAATATTTCATTGATGATTTAAACTTTTAATAATTTATTTGATTCAATTCAAGTAAATATTTATGCAAATTTGAATCTCAACATATGATCTTTTTATTTCATTTCTCATTCACCTTACAGAAATGAACTTTTCATATAATTTTTATTTAAATAAAATAGAGGATCTCTTCTGGATAAGCCAATGGTTCCTAGGCGTACAACATGGGAACTGATGAAATGTATTCTGTAGTAAATTTTTTATAGTCAAGGATCAATGTAATGGGTCTGGTCTACCAAAACAAGCTACGTCATTGGTGTTTTTCTAAGTCTTATTGACTCTATGTGTTGTCCCTGAAATGGTATCTTGTAGTTTCCGAATTGAATGCCATGTGGCCCACATGACACTAAGTGTAGTGCCACCAGGTTAGGGTTGGACCATGTAAACCATACATGGATTTCCTAACTACAGACCATGCTACATAGATACGACACGGCGTGTGGCCCACTAGACACGCCATGTACTTTGAAGATTTCTATAGTACACTCACCCGTTGTATCTCCAGTTCTGTACTTCAGAGGGATGTTGAATAATACTACATGACATGTAGATAGAACTAAATTTTCTGTAAAAGTACAAATTACATTGATTTATTAAAATTTATTATTATATCATACAAGACCTACATTTGTGTACCATAGTGAATGCATAATGGTGATGCACAACATGTGATAGGTGTATTATACATATGTGGATAATTTAACATCTACATAATTATTATTTCATCTTATTGGGTAGTTATAAACATGAAATCATGGGGTTTCCACCAATGTACAAGTTATTCACAAAGATATTTTTAAATGAATATATTATTTGAAAATTATTATTTGTGAGAATCTCAGTGAAATTCAGAAAAGTGTTTAAGAAAATTTTATTGATTAATTATATATGATAATTAATTTATTCAAGCATGATTTATCTTAAAAACGAATGAATAAATAATTTCATACTAGTTTTATTAAATACCTAACTCATGGAATGTATGTTGGTGATAATGAGCTAGACCAAGATATTTGTATGTGATTTGTTTCCATTTTAATTTTTTTTATTATTTGTGGGCACACAAGCCATCTCACCTCATTAATATTTATGGTCTCCATGCCCAAGGATTATTATATGTAAAACCCTATTTTACCCCTCACCTGCACGTGAGTTAAAAATCATATGTAATGAATGAAACTCCTAGGCTAGTGGAGGTGGTTCAAGATGGATTCTAGAAGAATCCAATCCCAGGATATGTAGAGGCAGACAAGAGGAATGATGTAAACACGAACCTCAAAGGTTCATGATTTTTCTCCCCTAGGATAGGGATAGATTATCAACTGCTAGAGATACTAACAATTAGAAAATCTCATGATCCTGCAATTTTGTTTATTTTATTTTGGTCAGTTTCATGGATTATCAATATGGATGTGTTGTCAAGATCACATAATTAATGAATTAAATAAACATGAAAGATGGAACTAAAACAATCAATTCTAATGTGTAAATATTATAAAGACTAGGTTAATCACATAAGTAAGTTACACATAATATTTTAAAAAATCTAATAATGATAATAAAAAAATTCACTCATAAGATACAGAAATCCATAAAATAAAATATTAAGTAAGAGAAATCCTTCCGTAACATGATTAAGGGAAAAAAAATAAAACTATGTGTTTGAGTAACCCTCTTTGGGACAACTAATTTTATACTTAAACCCCTTATCAAAGTTTTCAGGGTGAAAAAGCCATATTACATGAAGAGGTGGAACCCTTGCTAGACTTGGTTTAATGTTGGATCCAAGAGTTGAGGAAATCAAAAGTCAGGATTTCATGATTGGGGAGTCTATTCAACAGATCAAGGAGCTTCAAAACTGTAGTTGGGAATGACCTCCCTACCTAAAAACCATCAAATATTTTGACCAACCATTTTGGGGATTATAATAATGGGAATATGGATCCTTTCTAATAAAATTTCATGGAAACTGGACATTCTTAGTTCAATGGTGAGGGTTATTAGGACATGAAAAAATAGTGGGTGACTTAATAAAATCAATTTTTTATTTATCATAAAATGTAATTAAGAAATTACTAATGATGTACAACTTTAATTGTATAATAAAAATGTTATTCGCTTCGCCCAAACTATACCTACAATAAATTATAGTTAAAGACAACACAATCACCAGTAGTAACATCCAGGAATTGTTTAGATGCCTTTGGGGTATCACACACCATGAACAGAAGACTTACGTGTTGGAGTTAGCATTACCTGATTCGCCTGCAAAATAGGTGGGTGATGAGGATTTCCTGGTCTATGAGAAATATATGAATGACGTGATCAACATTAAATGTTGGATTCTATCATCAATTTTTAGAATGTTCATGATGTCTAACGAAATCATGGATTCTAATAACATTATCAAGCACCTATTTAGTATTTACCAGGAGGGAGAAAACCAGAAAAGGTTTGAGATCTCCAAAGAACAATTTTATAGTAATTTTGTAGAGGGTTCCTCTTCTAAGCCTCAGGAAGTCATTATCATTGGCTAGATTGAGTTCCTGGAGGTTCTAGGGTTTAAAATACTTGATGAACTAGGAACCAATATCATTATTTCTTTACTCCATAAGATATTCTATATATTTTTTTGTTAATTTTAATAAGAACAAAATTCGTAAGTCTGTATCCGATCTCCATATCCTCATTTTCCAAGTTGACAGAGATATGTAGTAAAACAATCCTTCTATCATTATGCTGAATAATTGTAATGTGAATGTAAAGGGATTTAATCCCAAATATTCTTCTCCCCCATCCATGAAAAATAATATCAAAGGACAGTCAAGGGAACATGCAGATGTTTGTCTCACATGTGGAAAAAAGGGCCACTGGATAAAAAACTGTACCCAACCTAAGAAGAAAGGGGAATATTTAGGTGTGTTCTTTATCAAATGAAATATATATGTTTCTATAAATTGGGTGTCAGATAAAACTTTTGGTTCTCACCAATGTATCCAAATAGAGTAACTAGGTAGATTCATGAAGATTGACCTAGGGGAGGTAGATCTCCAAAAATCCAATCGATTCTGACATACTGTTGTTACAGTCAGAGAATACCACCTCATGTTTCCAACATGGTTGATTTTGGTATCATAAGGTTGTTTTTATGTATTTTCTATTATTAAAAACATTATTTCAATATCCAGATTATATATAGATGGATTTGTTTTCATGTTTAGAAATGAATTTTGGTTCATTTAGAAAGATAGTAGTTTTCGGTAGGGAACATTTATACAATGGTGTTTAAATTTTGGATTACACAATCCAAGTATTATAAATCGATAAAAAAGATACTTCACATGATTCATACCACTCCATACTTTGGTATCACCCATTATGTCATGTATACAAGAAATTCTTGACATTGTCACATGAAATATGGATATTAAGAATTTTTAGAACTAAAACCACTTGGTGTATGTCATGCATGTTAACGATGAAAAATTAATAAATACCCACTTAGTGGTAATGGTGAAAGGGGTAAAGAGCTTATGTATTTGGTTCATACTAATGTGTGTGGACCATTTCCATTTGAAACAATGAGAGGGTACTCATACATCCTTAATTATACTGATGATTTTTGTATATATGGATATATCTACATAATGAGGTATAAGTCAGAATCTTCTGAGAATTTCGAAGAATAAAAGAAAGAATTTTAGAACCATCTTGGTAAGATGATTGAGAAACTCCACTCAAACCAAGGTGGAGAATATATAAATCAAGAATTCATTGATTGCTTATGGGAATTTGTGATCCTATCCCATCTCACTCCTACTTAAATGCCCCAGTGGAACTGTGTGAGCGAATTGAGGAATTGCACCTTGTTGGACATGGTGAGATCAATAATGAGTCGTGTGAGTCTTCTATTACACTTTTGGAGATATTTGTTACAAAAAACATAGGAAATAATAAACCAAGTACCAACTAAATCAATAAATGGTATTCCATAAGTGTTCTAGAGTTGAAAGAAATCCATGTTATAAAAAATTACATGTGTGGGGAAGTGAGGCATTTGTTAAAGCCTCTCTAGGTAATAAAATGGAACCCTGAGGCACAACGTGTACATTTTCATGATACCCTAATAAAACAATGGGATATTACCTATAATACAAATCATAAAAAATGTTTATAGTGGCAAGACACGCCATATTTATTGGGATGGATCACATCTCCAATAGTGAATGTGGGAGAGAGATAGACTTTCATGAAGTCGAGGCTCAAGGTACATAAGAGTTGGTATATGAATTGATTCAACAAATCCCCATGGAAAAAAGATCTATTTCAAAGACAAAAGATATACGTAGGAGTAAAAGATTGGTTAGACAAACCAGACTTTAAGGTGTTTCATGTTACTGAGTATGGTTACTCATTATTAGTAGATAATAATGATCCTATAAACTACAAGGAACCACTAAGTGGATCAAATGTTCCCAAGTGAAAAATAGAAATGAATTTTGAATTGAATTTAATTTTCCAATACCTAGTATAGATTTTTCAAGATCCATCAGTTGATGTATATATTATTTGTTGAAAATGGGTATTCAAGAAGAAACTAGGCATAGAAGGAAAATTCAGTAACTATAATGCATGACTGGGTGCAAAAGTGTTCTAGCTATATCATGGAATTGACTAAGATAAAACAATTTCACTAGTTGCAATGATGAAAACCATTATAATTATTTTGGCCATTAGAAATTTCCATGGCTATTTGATTTGGAAAATGGATATCAAAACAACCGTCATTAATAGGAACCCTCTAGAAGATGGATACATGACACAACATGAAGGGATTGTGACTCTAATGGATGCCAATAATGTATACTAGTTGTAGAAATACATTTATGGATTAAATAAATCATAAAGGTAATGAAACAATCATTTTTATTAAGACATAATGAAATTTGGTTGTATTAATAAAGAATGTGAGCCTTGTTTCAACAAACTGTTTAGTGGGAGTGCATTTGTTTTATTAATAGTATATGTTGATGGTGTATTACTTATTGGAAATGAGATACCGGTTTTATAGTCTTTTAAGGCATGGATAAATCTATGGTTATCCATAATGAATAAGGGAAAGGTATAATATATTCATGGGATAAATATCCATTATGATTGATCCCTGATATTGTTGGGCCTAAGTCAAAGTACATACATTAATAATATACCGAAGAGATTTAATATGGAAAAATCGAAGAGGGGATTGTTTCTAGCATCACATGGAATTCATCTTTCCATGAAAATGTGTCCTTAGTCACATATGGAATGAAAGATAATGGAATGGAGTCCATACGTATCAGCAATTGGGTCACTCATGTTTGACATGCTCTGTACTAGGCTGGATGTTGTCTACAGATTTAGTGTGGTAGGAAGATATCTATCTAACCTAGGTGAACTCAATTGGGTTGAAGTCAAGACTATCCTAATGTATCTAAGGCATACAAGGATATGTTCCTGGTTTATGTATGTAATTAGGAATAATTTCTTAGAGGAGATGAAAATGCTATTTTGCAGACCGATCTAGATGACATGATGTTTCAAACGCGATAAATTTTCACTATGAATGGTGGTGTAGTGATTCAGAAGATCTCCACGAATTGTGTGGTCACAGATTCTGTTGTAGAGTCCTGGTATATAATAGAATCTGAGGTAGCTAAAGAAATAGTTTGGATTGAAGAATAAAACAAGTGTTGAATGTGATACCTAGTAGTAAAGATCCCATCACACTGTATTGTGATAATACTTCGGTGGAGGCACTCAAAAAAGAGCCTAGGTTACATCAGCAGACGAAGAACAAACCTCAAAATTACTATCTCTTGAGGGATTTTTTTCAAAGAGTTGATGTTGCAATGAAAAATATTTCCATAGAAGACAACATGACAGTCCCCTTTGACTAAAGCGTTGACTTAGAATAAACATGATCATCATGTGAGGTCTAGAAAACTGAATGTCATAGGATGTTAGTTCTAGTACAAGAGGGAGCTTGTAATATATGGTGTCCTAAAACCAATTGGTTTTACTTTTATTATAAAAATATTTAATATATTTACATATTAATCATCTTATTACAAATTTTCCATTTTTCTTCATGATGGTAGTGTAATAATTTCTCAATGTATTTGTCACATTGACAAGGACTTATCAGTTCTCCACTATGACGAGATCCATGAATTTCTATGAAAATTTTCTTAAATATAGTTCTATGGAATATGACATACTATAAGGGGAAACATAGTATATAGACCGTCAGGTGAGAGTATTTGTAAGAAGACAATACATCCTGTCATGATGTTTTTACTTGGTAATCTCCACGTTGAGAGATTAAAATAACAGACCCACTGGTAGGAATTCTGCATGTTTTGGTGTCATATGATATTCTTATTTGTGAGCATGTGTAATTATCCTTAGACTTTAAGATTATAATTATTTTATCCCATGAATCTGACACTTTTATTTATTAATGAGAACCATCACAAAGAATGTTGGGAGGAAGTAGGGTACGTTGGGCACATCACGGGTGGCATGTTATTAATGGTTATATTGAGGATGTATTTGTACCTTCCAATTATGGAAGCAAATATCTAGACCTTTTGATTGAAATAGAACTGTCACACAAAATTCCATGGTCATGGGGTAACAACGATTTTATTTTATGCAGTCAATGAATGATGTATCAAGCATAATGTTTTATGACAATATCATAAAACCATCTTGAAGAGATATTGAGACAAAGGGATTATATTACACATTGAACATTCCTATGTGGATGTCATTTTAGAGAATTTAAGTTACTTGTCTTGAGTGTCGTGACCCATTTCTAGATAGTACTCTTGGAATTTGGATAGGTCCGCCAAATTCCAATAAGAAAGAATCCTAGAGGGTAACATATTAAGTGTTTCTTGTGTTATTGGTTAAATAATATTAGAATTTAATTAACGGAATAAATAGTATTCTAAAGATAGTGGAATAAATTTATTCTACATAAATTGATTTCATAAATTAAATAAATATTTATTTATTGGATTGTGGGTACAATATATTTATTTATTTTATTTAACATTTAATAAATATTTTTTACTAGTTTGTAAATAAAATATTTATTTAAGATAAAAAATTATTTATTTAAATATTTGGGTGATCAAAAAATAGATGTGGAGTTTGAGAATACCAAGGCTGGTCTGGTTGTAGAATAATTATTCTCCACATGGTAAATAATTATTTAACTAGTTGGATCAAATACAAATAATAATAACATTGCTATTTTTTGTGACATATAATTTAATTTATAATTTTGTTTTACGCATACTGGTACCACTACAGGAAAACTGAATATTTGCGAAGGGCGATTTGCGATGGGATCCCGTCGCAAAATATCTTTTTCGACGGGGCTCCATCCCAAATGGCCCGTCGTCAAAAACAGCGTCACAAATAGGTCTTTTTGCGGCGGTCCCATCGCAAAAAATTAGTTGCGACAGTATTTTTCCCCCATCACAAATACATTTTCATTTATATATAAAAAAGGTATGTGCGACAGGCTGTCGTAGATATATTAGTTTCGACGGTTCAGCATCCCATCAGAAATTCAAAATTTAAAAAAATACTTGCGACAAAAGTATTTGCGACGAACCGTCGCAGAAAGGTTTTCCCGACGGGTATTCATCCCGTCGCAAAGAGCACTATAATAAAAATTTACAACGTGATTTCCCGTCGCAAATGTGCCCATCGCAAATATTAAAAAAAAATTAAAATAATTAATACAAATCGTATAATATTACATAAAAATAATAATAATATTAATAATATAAAAAAATTATATTATTATAATATAAATAAAAAATATAAAAAATATAATTATTAAATATTAATATAAAATAATAATAATATGAATATAAATAATATAATATAATAATACTAATACTAATTTTAATAATATAAAAATTTAATATAATATTATTATTATTAAACTATCTATATAATAATAATATTAATATTAATAATATAAATAAATTATATTATTATAATATTAATAAATATTTATATATAATATAATTATAATATATTAATATAAAATAATAATAATAACATGAATATAAATAATATTATATTATATATTATGATATATTAATATCAAAAAATATTAATAATAGTACTAATATTATTTATATAAAAAATTATTATAATAATAATATTATTAAAATAAACATACATAATTATGGAAAAATAATATTAATATTATTAATATTAATAAAATTATAAAATTATAAACTTTTCAATATTAACAATAAATATAAAATATTAAAAGTAATATTACTAAAATAAGCAGATATTAAAAATAATACTAATAAGTAATAATATATTTAAAAAATTAAAAACAAATTAAATCACATAATATTCGTACCAATATGAAAGAGGAATTGTAAATATTTAATATGACAATAAACTACGAACTCAAGTGTTTATTACATCTAAAAAATCACTGGGGGTGGATAATCTGGAGGACCTGGAGGAGGTGGTGGAGGAAACTCCATCCCTAAACTATGAGCCAGACGACGCATATACTCCATATACTCCTGATGTTGCTCCTCATATCGACGCCTCTCCTCATCCTACTACTGACGTATCTGCTCCTGCCATCCACACATCTCCTCATCGTGCTACTGACGCATCTGCTCCTTCCTCTGATGGAAATCCTCTATAAGCTGACTCTAAGCACGCAGTTGCTCCAGATACTGTGAGACAGAAGATGATGTATCTCCATTAGCTCCTCTTGAACTGGTCGCCGACATCGCAGCAGTAACATAATAAGAAGCAGGAGTCAAATGAGAGCTGATACCAACTACTTGGCCCTTTTCGAAGCCATATTGGGTCACCTGCATCCATGTCGTCTCATCAAAATGGTGGGCACTAGTCTGATCACCTGTCTCGTCTTGACTCTCAGCCTGTGTCTGAGAGGTCGTGTCCTCATATGACTCCTTAAGTTTCAATTAGAAATTAAAATAATTAAAATATTATATGCATTTAATTTTTGAACTGAAAAGAAAATAATACTGACCACAATCTGACGATGGCGGTCACCTCTAATCTCTCCAGTAGCCGGGTCAGTGTACATCCTCTGATAAATGTCGTAAGACGAAATACCGAGCATCTCGGCTTCCTATATAAATATAAAATAAACTCTTTATATTTAAATTTGTATAAAATCTTAAAAAAAGTACTTACCAGACGCTCTCTATGTGCACTGAATGTACGACTACCGGCTCGATGCGTCACCTCTTGTCTCCCCCGATTCTGTCGACCCAATGCAGATCTCCTTTGAAACACACCACACAACCAGTGTGTACATAATCCATCCCAAACGTGAGATAGAATGTACTCTGGTCGGTGGGCTTTATAGGACTCATCAAATTCTGTCACTCCGTCTTTCTTCACAGCCGTCATTCTCAAATTATGCAAAAACTGACGGAAACGGTCACACATAGACACCACCCATGCCGCGTGGGTAGTGGCACGCATTCTCTCGTCGATGGGATAACATAAACCCTAATATATATTTATTAATTAATTATATTTCAAAATAAATAATATTAAATTACGTACCAGCCAATGATCAAACATAGCGGCATGCACATCATCGGGAATCTGATCCCATGTGAGCTAGGGCTGAGAAAAATAATTTCGCAAGATAGCACTCCCCTGTCCAATAGATATATGCGTAAAACTATGGAAAAAGAACAAATAATCAAACAATTAGAATATTAATAAATTATAATGAAAGATAACTAAAATACACTGGTTACCATACCACCGTGTGTGCGCAATGAATCCTAGTGGTGTACGTCGCTCCATGATAGGATCTGTAATCATCAGTCTGGCAAGACCACGTCCCCTCCGAGTGCTCCCTATATTTCCAACAGCCTAAGAGTCAGATGACTCAATAACCTCATCATCCATCGGTAGATCAGACTCCAGCAACTGATGAAACATTTCCGAGTCCATCTGAAACATGAAATGATTGTTACTAGAAAAAAATTGAAAATGACTATTATGTATAGATATATATTTGTTATGATTCAAACCAACATTTTACTATGTCAATGTTCATCTTCATCATCATCTTCATAGTTTTCAATGTAAATGTCTTCATCTTCCTCATCAACATAATCAATTTCCATATTAGTTTCACTGTCATCATCTCTTGTCATTTCAAATTCAGTTGTAAATTCATTGACAACATCGTCAACATCGACCCTTAACTGTGGGGTGTCATCCTCAATATTCATGTCTCTTTGTGAAAATGATGTGTTTTGAGGAGTGTCCTGATAAATTTTGTTTCCTTGCACTTCAGTGGAACCACAATCAGTTTGAGTAAACTGATTTTCTCAAGATTTGACTTTTATTATACTCCACCAATCATCCAGCTCTTTTGCAGTAGCACAAAATATTCCATAATAAATTTGATGTGCCTGATGAGCTAATAAAAATGGTTCATTTACATCAATAAAGACTTTTATGTTTAATATCAACAATTCCATGAGTCTGATGAATACCCAGGCCTCTCTCAGTATCCAGCCAATGACATTTAAACATTGGTACATAATTCAGTCCCAAATAACACAGTTCAATAATTTCTTCAAGCATTCCCTAAAAGTCAACTTCAATATCTCTATGATGTGACCCCTTCAAAAAAACCACTATTCATTGTTTTCATTGATTCCCCATATGCACGTGTATGAAAGCGATAACTATTCACCATATATTCATTATAATATTTAACCATTTTGGATGTGGGGCTACTCAAAATACGTAATCGACTATCAATCATATCAGCATGTATAGATACCTGAAAATTTGTAAAACATTTATCACTATTACAAGTAATAAATTTATTTTATATGTATAACCGAAAAACAATGTATTTTACCAGTTTTTGAAACCAGTAGGAAAATTGTTTTTTTGTCGACGTTCTTCTAAGCTAGCTACTGTAATTTTTGGAAATTGTTTCTTGATATAAACATCATATAACCTACAAATACAATATGATTAATTTACTATAACAGAATCTATAGAATAAGGGATAAGAGCCCTCACTGTACAATTAGTGACATTTCTTCACAGTTGTGTATAACATATGTATGAGCTCTATGGTATTCATCATCTGAAAGCCATCTATCATGAACTCCACCAAAGCCAAGTTCGGGATGATTGAAAACTGATATTTGATTGTTCATATCATCATCAAAATTCCCCTCGTTCTGGCCCATGTGGTTATATTTTGAGGTATATTCAGATTTAAAATACTGAGAGAAAAATAATGCAATTTCTTCTTGGAAATAAGCTTCAACAATTGAGCCTTCAATTTATGCTTTGTTACAGACTTTTTTTTTCAATTTCTCCATGAATCTCTCAAATGGGTACATCCATTGAAACTGAACCGGACCTCCACATTTTGCTTCATTTTTAAAATTTAATATCAAATGTTCCATCGAGTCAATGAAATCCTACGGAAAGATTTTTTCCAATTTGTATATAATTACAACAACAGCTTCTTCCAGTTTGCTTAGTGTATCGTAGTCTGTTGTCGCCTCACACATGTCTCGGAAAAAATATGATATATATGTAATCGAATGCAAAATCATATAATTCAACAAACCTCTTAATCCAATAGGCATAATCCATTCAATTATAACATGACAGTCATGACTTTAAAATCCGGTAATATGACCATTTTTAACACATCTTCCCAAGTTGGAAGCATAGCCATATGGAAGTCTCAAATCTGCAATCCACTGACAAAATAATAAGCGACTCTCTTTTGTCAGTGTATAAGCTTCTTTTGGCTTCATTAATCTCTGTGGTATGACATTTTCAAAAAATTCAAGTTCTGGTCGCCTGCAGATTTGGGTAAGATATAATCATGCCTTTACATTATATTTGGTTTTACCCGGTGTATCCAAAACTGTATGAAATAAATTCTCAAAACAGTTCTTCACAATATGCATGACATCCAACATGTGTCGGACCAACAAATCAGACCAATATGGTAGATTCCAAAAATTGCTCCATTTTTTCAAATTGTGTTCTTTCCCAAAACCATGAATTTTTTGTTTGTTTATTGTTGGTCCAAAAGTGATGGAAGGTAATGAAAATACAACTGATTGTAACTATGTACCTGAGATCATTTTTGGAGGTTCATCTCTTTCAATTTTTCCTTTTCTGAAATGGGATTTATTCCTCCGAAAAGGATGATCGATTGGAAGAAATCTGCGATGACAGTCAAAATAGAAAGGTTTTTTCAATTCACGAGCATAAATGCTTTGTTGTCTCCCATACAGTAAAGACATGATTTTGGACCATGTTTACTTCATCCAGATAACATTCCATATGCCGGGAAGTCACTAATTGTCCACATCAAAGCATCTTTCATTATAAAATATTGTTTCGTAGCAGCATCATATGTACCAACACAATGACTCCAAAATAAATTTAAATCATCACTCAGTGGATTCAAATAAACATCAATATTCTTTTTCGGATGTCCTGGGATTAATAATGTCAAAAAGATATAAGGATCTTTCATCAAAATCCATGGAGGAAAATTGTACGGAGTTATAAAGACATGCCAATAGGAATACTGACTACCAAAAAATCCAAATGGACAAAAATCGTCAGTAGAAAGACCCAATCACACGTTCCGGGATTCTAAAGCAAAAGCAGGATGCACTAGATCAAAATGATTCCATGAATCTCCATCGAATGGATGAACCAAGCTTATACCATTTTAAATATTGATTTTGTGCCATGAAATCAATGTCGCAGTGTTCTACGACATAAATAAATGCTGCAACGTGGGTGTAAGCGGGAAATATCTCAACTGTTATACAGGAATCAATCCAGACATCCCATATTGTGCTTCTTTATACCTCGATTTTCCACATGTGGGACAACTATCCAACAACTCATTTTCACCAGAATATAAGATGCAATCATTTGAACATGGATTGATCTTCTGATAACTAAGGCCCAGATTATGAACGTTTCTTTTTCTCTCATAATAATTAGCAGGCAGCACATTTCCTTCAGGTAGCAGTGCTTTAACAAAATAAAATATCTGATCAAAATAGTTATTTGACATTCCATTGTCTCATTTAATAGCCATAAATTTTTCAATTGATTCTAATTTATTTATCTTTCAACCAGGATATAATGCATCCTCAGCAGACCTGAACAACTCAGCAAATTCAGATGGTGCCAACTCGGGAGGTAAATCAACATCATCCTCAATTTCTGTTTGTTGAACAGATGGCCGTCCAAAATCATGTACTAAATTCTGAAACTGTGATGGATCTGAAATCAAATTATTAGTATCTTCTCTGGAACTACGTTCACCTCGTTGATACCAAAAAATATAATCTGATTGAAAACCATAACGCAAGAGATGTTTCCCAACGATGTCAAATGTCTCAAATGTTATTAGAGTACTTTTTTTACAAAGACACTTATTTTTCCCTTCTGAAACAAATTCCGGGTTTGATGATGCAAATGATAATAAAAATTCAACAATATCAACATATACAGGATTTAAACTAGAACCGTTTGGATTTCTGCGCTGATTTATCCCAGAACGATCATCTAATAATGATTGATGTCGATTTACTTGTTCCATATTCATATATATGTTTCTACAAAATTTAAAATCATTAATATTGATAAATAATTTGATATAAGAAACAATATCCTAAAAAAGAAGTTACATAATTACAGTAATTTATTAGAAATTACCAATAATTATAGGCGACACAGTTAGTTTGTAATCATCCCCACTAATTATTATTAATTTAGCTATACTTAAAAATACATGGAAAAATGAAATATGATTGAATAATGAAATTAAATTTTGTAATCATCGTTGTGAAGATTATAATACAAATTATTCTGATTTGTCTGATGGCTCGTCTCTTTTTGACTTTCTCCCGACTGAAATCAGTATGAAAAACTTGCTCTGACATACGTTAGAGAAAATTTTTCATACTCATTTCAGTGGGAGAAAGTAGAAAAGATATGAGACGTTGAACAAAAGGTGGTCAACAATCCACTAGAAATTGTGCCAATTTATAACAATGTACTTGAATTTATTTGGTTTTTGATTAATTTTATTAGTAATTATTACTAATTATTACAAATCTTAATATTTCTAACAGATTTTTCTTTATTCTTGACCTGTTCAAATCTTAATGGTTCATCAATTTTCAGGTCATGCCCAATAAAAATTTTGGGTCATCCTTAACCAATTTAAACTCTATAATTGTTCTAACTTGGTCGATCATATTCCAAGTAGTGTTGCAATAGGTCGACATAAGTAATGAGAAAGACATTACATGGGTTGTCCTATTGCAACGCTACCTACGAGGTGATTAACCAAGAAAAAAAAATTATAATGTTTACATTGGACATATTTGATGCAATCTTTTTATTGGCCATGACCTGAAAATTGGCGACCCTTTAACATTTGAACTGTTAAGAATAGTGAAAAACTTGTTGAAAATATTGAAAATTGTAATATTTTTTTAATTTTTTATAATTTTTATAATATTAATATTTTTTTATAAATATTAATAATATAATAATAAAATCATTATATTATAAGTATAATTTTACTATTAATATCAAAGTAATATAATATTTTAAATTATGTTACTATTTATGTTACTATTTATGTTACCATTTATGTTACTATTTATGTTACTATTTATGTTACTATTTATGTTACTATTTATTTTACTATTTATGTAACTATTTATGTTAATAATTAGAAATGTGAAGATATGCATATAGGTCTTGTGGTTAATCAATCAATGAATAGACAAAAAAACATAATTAACCGATCATCTACCTCAATTTTCTTTTCATTTGTGTGTTGAGGTTGACAGAAAACTTCTGCCTCCACATGTAATATGTGCTTTTATTGTCAAAATTATAAACCTCCTCACCTCTATATTGGAGAGGAGGTTGATAATTTTGACAGTAAAAGAAAATATTACATGTGGAGTCAGAAGTTTCATATCAAGCCTCAACACACAAATGAAAAGAAAATTGAGGTAGATGAGCGGTCAATCACATTTACTAATTATATTAATTGTTTCCTGATTATACTAATTTTTACCTGATTATACTGATTGTTTCCTGATTATACTGATTGTTTCCTGATTATACTGATTATTTCCAGATTATACTGAATGTTTCCTGATTATACTGATTGTTTCCTGATTATACTGATTGTTTCCTGATTATACTGATAGTTTCATGATTATACTGATTGTTTCCTCATTATATTGATTGTTTCCTCATTATACTGATTGTTTCCTCATTATACTGATTGTTTCTTCATTATACTGATTGTTTCCTCATTATAGTGATTGTTTCTTCATTATACTGATTGTTTCTTCATTATACTGATTGTGTCCTCATTATACTGATTATTTCCTAATTATACTGATTGTTTCCTAATTATACTGATTGTTTCCTAATTGTACTGATTGTTTCCTAATTATACTAATTGTTTCCTAATTATACTAATTATTTCCTAATTATACTGATTGTTTCCTAATTATGTCGATTGTTTCCTAATTATACTGATTGTTTCCTAATTATAATGATTGTTTCCAAATTAAATCTAATTGTTTCCTAATTATTTTAATTGTTTTCTAATTATTCCTAATAAATTAAATCAAATTATTTCCTAATTATTAGAAAATTATTTTAATTAAATCTAATTATTTCTTATTAATTGTTTCCTAATTATTTTAATTATTTCCTAATTATTTCCAATCAATTAAATCTAATTATTTCATAATTATTTGATAATTATTTTAATTAAATATAATTATTTCTTAATTATTTGATAATTATATATTTATTTCTAATTATTACCAAAACATCCCCCGGGAGTGAAAAACCAAAAGTGCAACTAGGCCCGTTGTCATGTACTAGGTTACCCTGAGTCAAGCTCGAAACACCTTGTCAGAGTTTTCACTCCAGGGTACATCTGTGCTAGAGCCGCCTCTACTTGTTCATATCTAGACAAGGATTATTTGGTACAAGCACATAAACTAATTATACTATATAGCTAAACATTCTATTAAAAAAATAAAATTTACAATTAAAAAGAATTTAACAATTAGAACTAATATTACAAAAAATATAAATACCTTTAATAATCTGCACCAACTCCTTCCTTATTCTTCTCGAAAGAAAAAATTAAAACAAAAAACAATTCTGCTCAGATATGAAAATGAGAGAGAGAAAGAGAAGAATGTAAATCTGAACGTTATGTAAAAAAATGGATGGGGTGTATATATAGGTTAGATTATTTGCGACGGTCGCATTTGCGATGGGTGACCGTCGCAAATACGAGGTATTGGGACGGGATACCGTCGCAAATGACATCGCCCGCATTAAATAGAGGCAGCGGGTAAATGGACTTTTGCGACGGGCCCATTGAAAATATCCACCATTAGTGATGGTCGGCTATCCCCATTGAAAATTTTTATTTACCGCCACCGGTATTCGCGACGGGCCCCATCGCGAATACCTTCACCCGCATTAATTACGGGCGCTGGGTAAAAGGGTTGTTGCGACATGACCGTCGCTAATGCCACACCATTAACAACGGGCGGATATCTCCGTCATAAATTACTATTTACCGCCACCGGTATTTGCGACGGGACCCGTCGCAAATACCTCCTATTGGAATATCTGTTGCGACAGGTATATAGTCCCGTTGCAAAACCGTATTTACTACCACATGGTATTTGCGACGGGGTGTAGGTGACTGTCGCAAATAGCATTTACAGTGGCCAGTATTGGCGACGGGGCCCGTTGCAAATAGTATCGGGTGAATAATTTTTTTGCGATGGGAAAATTTCCCCGTCGCAAATACTATTTACCACTGGTGGGTACTTGGGACAGGTAGCCTTCTACCAATCACAAATCTCCTTCTCACGTTTTGGCGCGAAAACTGCGCCATTGCAATTGCGACCGTCCCTGTATTTCCGTCGCAAAAACCCTTTTCATCGGAGTAGTTGCGACGAGAATAAGACCCGTCGAAAATACCCCGTCACAATTATCATTTTTTCCCGTAGTGCACCCCATAAATAATGACAGAGTATTATGATTAAAATAATGAGTTTCCTCTAATGTTATGAATGTATTTAATCACTGCTACAAAATTTTATATTTTAGCTGAAGCCTAATGTCGATAAATAGACACATATGACTATTGTGTCATGTACTGAACTGCATGCCTGGTGAATTGAGAATTATTGAGCTGAACAATTTCTCTTGAAAATCCACTTCCATCCTCTGTCAATATTGAGATGAATTATTAATGGCCAATGAACAAGCGTTCATGAACAACTAACACAAGACACTTGCATCACCATGCTAGCTCCTAGAGAACAAGTGGTTTCGATTAGAGGCCATTAGAACAAGTGTGGATCAATTTTAGAGGGATTCAAGTTTCAATTATCAGAAGTGCCATGTGATAATATAAAAGGGTAATTCCAGATGATCAATATCATCAATTAAGAAAATACCATAGTTATATCTATTCCATTCCTTATAAAAGTAGTTAAATTAATTATAAACATGATTTGAAAGATCCTCTTAAAAGGTTTTCGTCCCCTTCGTTCATTATCTAAATATTTGATTATATTCTGTTGAGAATGGTGTTCATCATTGTATTGATCCTATAATAATCATTGATCGTGGTAAAAATTAAATTTGGGTGTCATCCCAACAAAATTTCTAATACGCTCGGAACCAAAATATATTACATGCATATTTCAATCCTCAGCATTTTTATATATTTTTTTTATTTTATTAGTTTATATATAATAATGATGATAGAAATTTATTTCTTGTGAAGGGGTTCCATAAGATTGAACCGAGTTTGTGACATTATGGAAATAATATAAGTGAATAATAAATTAATTGAATATTGGTTCATGAAAAACTACTTTGTTCAACTTGGATATGTTATTAGGGAGTCCAAGAACATAAATATTTTAGTTTGCATAAAAAACATAAAAAATAATAAATTTCAAATCTAGAAAAATATATTTATTGAATATCATTTATTTCAGAGGTCAATATTTTTTTTATAGTTATATTTCAGTTTATTTTCCTAATGTTGAGTTTAGTAGTGAATAATATTTAATGTTTTAAAATTAATATAATTTCAAGATGTTGGAAAAATAAACCACGCTAGTAGAATATATATCCACTGTAGTTGAGAAAAAAAAAATGTTTTATTTTTGTAAAAAACAACAAAAAATTGAAGAAGTGGTAATAGTTATTACATATATATTTAATGTTAAATAACCAGATTAAGATTTGAAGATGTAACATGATTATCCAATGATCTCTCCACAAACATTGTATGAAGATTATTCTGAATCATACATGGTGACCTATAAAACTATGGGAGCACAAAAGGACTATGAAGAACTTGAGTATGTTTTCATTGAAAATCAAAATTTAAGCAATTATACCAAATTTGAAACTTATAAATCATTACCTCTAAACCACTCTTTTTGTTTGGAATAAAATTATGATGATTCCCTCACTGAGACCGATTTTTTAGTCTTATTTACGAAAGAGAATGACTATCAATATAATTTACTTGAAGGGGTTATTTTTTTATTAATTCCACGTGGATTTATTCACTTAAAAATGATATTATCATTAAATTTCACATTGATAATAACACAGATATAGTATATTAACCCATGAAACCCTTGCATGATGTTAGCTAAGAGGCCAAAAAACGCATGAACAATGAATATGAGATCCCATTATTTTTCTTTCCCACACTATACATGCTTAATTATATTGTCATTTAGAGGGATATTATGTACTATGTACATTGATTCGTCTATTATTAGTTTATGTTAACGATCACATTATTAAATAAATTCTGGTGGTTCATGTGTAAGAACCCAGTTTTTGCTGTGAAGGACTTTGGAATATTCTTGATGATATTCCAGAGCGGCGCCTTCATACGGCGTGCGATTCCGAGCCCCGGAGTGGCCGGAATTAAATTTTAAGTGCATTCACACTGGAAATGCTAAATAAATGAGATAAATCCTAAACGGAGTTCTGGATCAGGGATCTGAGTGTACGGATGGGTCCTAAATGGGGTGTTTACCCTAGGAACGACATAAAACTTGTCGGCGCGAGATGTTTGGAGCCCTCGCCCGCATCTGGAACGTTAAACGGATTAATTAATTAATTAATTAATTCGTTTAATGTTGAAACGGTGGTATATCTTAAACTGTGGCTCGGATTGGAAAACTGAGGGTACCGTTGAGTTCCGAGCATTTTGTTTACCCTTGGAGGGGTATATGTTTTGCAGGCGTGGGCCGTTTGTGAAAAAAATGGCTCCAGGGGCGTTTTCGTAATTTAGTAGTTTCAGACGATAAATTTTATAACTTTTGAATGGGGTCTCGGAATAAAATTCCGAGACTGCCGTTGCGCTCAGAACGTGGTTCTTATCCAATGGGAGATTAAATCCTGACCCCGTCGGGAGTTCGGGTGCGGGGCCCACGGGCGGGGGTTTAAGTGTTTTGTTTTTAAACACTTCTCCCCCCCCCCTCTTGGTTGTTCCCCCTGGAAGCCCCTCCTCTCCCTCTCCTCCTCCACCTCCAGTGAGGCGGATCCGACAAGGAAGCTCCGGCAAGGCGACAGTTCGGCGGCGAAGCTCCGGCCAACGCCCACGAGGTAGGTTTATGTGTTTTGCGTTTTAAGTTCCGAACCCCCTCCCCTTCAAGTCCGATTATTTCTGTCGATTTGTTGTTTGATCTTCGAACAAATCCCATAGACGGGTAGTATACATTTTTATCTCTCCAACACATCTTTCAGAATCAAAATCTGAGCTCAGAGGAGGCTGGGGTCGATCGCCGATGTTTGCGGGTTTTTGAAGGTGATCCCGGCCGGTTTGGGAGCTCCGGCGGTCCGAGGCGAGGCGGCGGCGGTTCCCATGGAGGCGGCGGCCTCTCTTCCAGGCGGCGGGCACCCGGCTGCAGCGAGGCGTGTCATCAGTCGGTGGGGCACGGCGTCTGTCGACGGGGCGCGACGGCTGTCGGCGGTGCGAGGAAGGGCTCGCCAGGGGCGCGGAGGAGCGTCGGAGCGCGACGGGGAACCGGGGTCGCGGTGCGCAACCCCGCGGGGGAAGCACGACCTGCGGCGTGCGGGTCGTCACGCGGTGACCGGACACAGCCGGTCGGCCGAGTGCTGGACCGGGTCCACCGCCAGCCCTTGCGGCCATGCCGCGGGCCGGCCCAGGCCGGGCGGACCGACCGGTCCAGGCTTGTCAAGCCCCAGGGGCCTTGCCCCCTCGGTGTTCGGACACCCATAATTCCCGCTACGGGTATCCGTTTTGAGTACCGTCTGCAACAGTGGATCTTTATTAACGAGGCGGTATTTTTGAGATTGTTTCAAGAATATTTAATTCCCGAAACGAGGGGTCGCAGAGGCGCGACGTGTCCTTAAGTGGACGAGCGTAATCCTCGAGACTCTTGTTTTGAGCGGCGCGGACGCGTCCGACGTCCGCTTTGAGTGCCGTCAGCGAAGTTGGGCCCTTGACACTGAGGCGGAGGTTTCTAGTGTGTGTTCGGGCGTTGAAGTTGGAGTTGAGGTGTGGGGCCCATGACCCATCTTTTGAGCTGCGTGCAGCTAGTAGCGACTTTTTAGTCGGACGTCCGTTCGGGGCGTGTGAGCAGTCGATGTAGGGTGTTTTTCCGAGCGCAATGCGTTGGCGCAGTCTGCCCGCTGTAATTCTGCATGATGGTGTGGGCCCCGCGAGGGCCGTTCGGGAGTTGACGGTGATTTCTGGCCTATCACCGTGCGACCGTTTTGGACAAGTGAGTAGTCCATTTCGTGTACATTTTCAAGAGGATCGCATCGGTGCGATCCGTTCATGGAGTTTCATGACCGGGATGCGGGTCCCACGTGTCACCGCTCAGGTGCGGTGCACCGGGATGCATCTTTTTCACCTGATATCCGTTGCACTCACGTGAGTAGTGCTTTTGACATGTTATCCCAAGGGGATCAGAATGGTGCGATGCGACCGACTGTTCTCGGGGCCGATGATCGGGATCACGGGACGTCGTTCGGGCGTGAGGCGGTTTTGGTGACTTTTCCATTGGATATCCGTTTGAGGCGAGTAAGTACTAGATCTCGCGTGTTTTTCTGTGAGGATTACAATGATGTGATCTGTTTGGTTGTTTGGAGCCTCTGGCGCGATCATGTTAAAAGTGGAAGCATAGAAGGTGCTCCAGTGGTTGTTCGCCCTACCTTGATTGTAGCGAACCCTTTATGTGTGATCGCGCACTCTGGGGAGAGTGATATAAATGGATCATAAGATGTGGTTGGATGTGCCTCAGCTGATGGGGTGGAAGGTTGGAGTTGTTATGTCACGTCTTCGTGTTGACGTTGGGAGCCATGTGGACGATAGCCTATGGGCTGAAACGAGGTATACTCTGGGGGTATACGGGAGCACTTGGAGGTACGTGTGGTTTGTACCTAAGATGTTCGTGCACTTGGTTGGGGTTGACTTGGGGCCCCACGTTGTGTGGGCCCCATGTGAGTGTGGTGTTCTACTTTGCGTTCTTTGACCTCTCGCGACGTAGAGGGTCCCTCTGTGTATTAGTTTGACAAATAGGGTGGAGTTTTTCACCGGGATCGGTGCTCGTTTCTTGAGTAGTAGGGTTGAGTGGTCTCCCCCTGGTTTCGGTCTCGATGGATCGGCCAATAGCGGTGCTAGTGGCACCCCGTGATGGAACAAGCGGTGAACCCCTTTGGGTGAGTTGTGATGGAGTTGGGTGGTTGCGTGATACCCACTCCATGTTCGGTTGACCGGTGTTGTACCCTCCTGTAGAGATGGCAGAGCGGTTCTGAGTTTTACCCTCCAGTGGGGCTGGGCAGTGGGTTATTCATCGACTTCATCGGGCTTACCCTCCAGAAGGGCTGGGTAGTGCATTGCTCACAGACTTCTAGGGTTTACCCTCTAGCAGAGACTGGGCAGTGGGTCACCCGACGCTATTAGGGTCTACCCTCCAGTAGAGACTGGGCAGTGGGTCACCCGTCGACCTCTTAGGGTCTACCCTCTAGCAGAAACGGGGCAGTGGGTCACCCGACGACCTATTAGGGTCTACCCTCCAGCAGGGCTGGGCAGTGGGTCACCCGTCGTCTAGTTCCAGGCCTACCCTCTAGCAAGGATGGGCAGTTTGACGCATGTTGACTTATTCCGGGTCTACCCTCCAGCGGGGCTGGGCAGTGGGTCGCTGGATGATGTGTTATGGTTTACCCTCCAGTAGGGCTGGGCAATGGGTCACCCAGTATCTTATTATGGTTTACCCTCCTGCGGGGCTGGGTAGTGGGTCGTCGGTTGATGTATTAGGGTTTACCCTCCAGTCGGGCTGGGCCGTGGGTCACATGATATTTGGTTATGAATTACCCTCTGGCGGGGTAGGGAAGTGGGACACCTGTTAGCATTTCAGACCCAGTCCTCTCGACTAGGCTAGTATGTGGCTTACCTTCGTGATTACCGGAGAGGGACCCTTGGTTGTACGGGTCAGTGATGGAACAACATTGGCTTTTGAGGAGACCTCTCGACTATAGGGTAGTGACAAGTTGTGGTTTTACTTTCCCTAGAACTCTCAATTATGAGGGGAACTTCCCCCACCAAGACGCATTCGTGTGACGCGATCTAAAACCGTGTAGGCGAGTCAGTGCCGCCCAAAGTGGATAATATCGAAGTGCGGTGATTGAGCCCCTTGGCTTGTAGTTCGGGGCAGACGTGCGAAATTCTGGGAGACGATGATGGTTATGTCTAGGACTGCTGGCTAATTTTTCTTGGGCCGGGATACGTGACAGAGATCCCCTTATGATGTGGTTTGGGTTTCTCGGCTGAGCATATGGATTCGTATATACCATGTTCCTGCACCCACTTTTGGGGTTTGGTTTCTCTCCTTGCAGGAGAGGCGAAGACGCATGGGGTATTCCATGTGCTTTCAGTGTCTATCTCCTTGTGGTTGGACGAGTCTACTCTCCTGCTATAGGTAGTGAAGACTCGACGGGGAGTTCATCTTCTCACCGTTTCCAGCTCCTTGTGCCTGGACGATTCTACTTCCTTTCTCTTGTAGGGTTGAGATGGACTCTTTACTGCACTCTGTTGTACTTCTATTCTACTCCATATTTGCCCTAATGCTCACCATTCGGTACCTCCTTTTATTTCTCCCTCGAGCCTTCGGGGTGTCCTACTAAGTATTTTTATACTCACCCCTGCTTGGGCTTTGCCCGCACTTGGTGTGCCTTTGCAGATGACGAACAGGTGGAGCGTGACTTCAGTGGAGCGTAGGATCTTAGGAGCATAGAATTCGTGCGGTGGTCGTAGCCGGGTTCTAGATGGGAGACCCATCACCTGTTTGTTTTTGTTTACCTGTAGTCGGGGTGTGGCGCCTTTTTTATTTGGGCGCATGTTTGGCCCCTTTTTCCTTTTTAGCACTGTACTTTGTACTGTTAGAGGTCTATTCACACTGTGGTATTATATATAGCAGTTTTCGTTTCCTTTTCTTGTCTTTACTTTTACTCTACACTATGGCATTGAGTTTGCTGCGTGTGTGTGTACAGGTACTTAGGCAAAGGCCTCCCCGAGTTATTGTGCCTTCGGTGCTGGTCGCCAGCCCCTGGCTTATGGAGGCGGGCATGGGGTAGTTACGGCTCGAGCCCGGGTAGGGTCGGGTCATGACATCATGAGTATAAAACCCCATCCACATTTTGATTGGGTATTACCCACTGAAACTGTCTAAATAGGGGTACTAAAATACTGGAATCCACATTGGAGTCCAACCCATTTTCTATCCTCTATTTCATTTATATTTAGTTGTCATTATTTTCATTATGTTATGTTTTTCTCACATTCTTCATCTAATGCTATAGTATTTAGTAAATTAACTCAAGGATACTAATAAAAAATACTTCTAGGTTGTATCTCTATAGTTTTATCGCATTATTATTATTTTCTTTAGTTGAAATTATGGGTAGTGAAATCTAAGTGTAGGGGCATTGTCAACATACTTAATTTTGTTTTTGTGTTTTTCATTTTTGTTGTAAACTTTTTAGTAACATTGTTCTTACATGAATATTCATAACATATTACCTAATTTAATTGATTTTTAGGGAGTTGGAATATTTATTAATAATGTTTTTTAAATGAGTGTTGATGTTAACTCGTTCTCATTGAATTTTATATTAAACAAATTTTATTAGTTTCACTAATTTTTTATATCTATTCCCAAGAAACACTGACTGAAAATATTTTTCCTATCATTTGATCTTTTCTGAACCATTGTGATATATTATTCTTAATACCCACACTTTCATAATATAAAAATAGATTTTGTGTTAGAACTAGAACTTGTGATTTTTCTCTATCAAACAATGGAGTTTCAGAAATGTTTTAGAAACGATTGATGATTTTTTAACAAACCCCATATCTATATTGAGAAATACCCATAAAATATACACATTTCATACCATGTAATCTAAGAGTTTCTTTATATGATTAATTCACAATAAATGATTATTTTTCCTCACCTACCTAAACTCTTCGAATTTTTTTTATATTTCATTATTGAGTGTGAGGGAAGGAACTTTTTGATCCTTTTATTTGGGAAATTTAATATGTGGGTGGTGTGAGGTGTGTGTCATCATATTAGGACGTTTAAAAATAGATAATTTAGCATGTGTAAATTTTTTATTGAAGTTTATTTGTATCGTCTAGTTATCTTTTTAAAGGAATAAAATGATAAAATGGAGATGAACTTGAAATACTCATTCTGCTTACATTCATGACTCGTTTCCCTCTCAATAACCAAGGGAATGGATTTTCATTAAATCAGGATTGAAAAAGATTGAATTTATCTCACTATAAAGAAACAAAAAATGTCACAAGGCTATGCTGATATGTTCATTTTCAATTTGTGGGAATATCTCCAGATTTACTCTCTCTTGATTGAATTGTGATAAAATAATTCAATGTTAGGTTGGTTATGATCAGGCCACTGATGGATTTTTTATGATAAAGTAATTCCAATGATTGGTGCGAAAATTAATTGTAATGTTTTTCTATATAGGAGACATTATGGAATTTTTTGTTTAGAAAATAAAACATATGTTTTCACATTTTTAAATCTCATATGGATTCTGATTTGGATATCTGATGATTTCCAAGGAGTGAAATGGTTATGTTTAATGGAGTGATTAAGTTTATATTTTCACTAAATTTTACAATAATTAATTTTTTTAGTCTCATCACAGTGTTATTTTATTGTAATTTTTCAAATTTTTAGGTTTTAATAATATTATGAGTTTAATTTCTAAAATGGACTATTTTTGAATTTTAACAGCTTATATCCGCAAGATAATTTTTTAGAAAAATCTAAAATTTTAAATTCTTTATTTAAGATTCATAAATGTTAGGATTCATTAACATTTAATAAATTTAGATATAAATTTATCATTTTAAGGATAAAAAATAGCCTATAATATAGGCATCTAAATCTATGAAAAAATTTAAGGGATTTTAAATATGGGACTCTTTCTAAAAAAGGGACAACCCAAATGTGCTAAAATTCATCATGAATCAATAAAATATTTCATGTAACAACACCATTAGAAATCTTCACACGATAATATTCCCTTTTCATGGCCATAAATTTATGGGGATATTGATCACTTAAAATAAAACAGTCATTAGGGAGAGCTTAATTTTTTATATTAAATATTCCATAACACCTTTATAACATTCCCAATGATGATTAAAATTTATGGGTGGAAGAAAACAACCTAAAAAATATTTATAATGAATATTTTCACAAAATCATCAATTTAATAAGAATAAGTCATGAAAAAAATAGTATGTTTTTGGAGGGAATCTTATTCTCATGTATCCTAATTAATTTGAAATCAACATATTTTAAAATGGATTGTCCAATTTTGTTAGCATTGGAGTTTCAATTCTATTATAGATTATTTTTAAACTTTTTATATATATTAATATTAATTTTTATTCCCATATTCTCCCATTTCTTTTCATTTTATGTGTTCTCTCACAGTGTTCCCTTCTAAACTACATTAAAAATGGAGTATTAAACATGGTGATGTTTTAGGGGAGGAAATGGTGGTTTTATAGAGATTAATGTGTTTTAATTAATTTTATTTATTCTATTACAAGCAATTTGTATATGATTAAATTTATTACAATGAGGATTAACCTCATTTTCACTATTTCTCGAGTTCATATTCTTATTTTTCAATTTTCATTCCCTTCAATATTTATGTTACGAATATGGTGGAACATGACATGAGTAGTGATGGTTGGTGAATAGGTATACTATATGAATATTGGAAATAAATTTCCCTATATGTGGAGGAATCATTATGGGGTAATAACTATTCAAATGGGATGGTGAGGAGTGAATGGTATTGACCACCTAATTTAATTGAATATTAAGATTCCTTTTAAACAATGGTATCAATCACAGTGACCTCCCAATAACATTTTACATATGTATTTATTCTAACATTATTCATTATTACAATATATATATATATATATATTACATAAATATTTCAATCCTCTCCCCCATATTATAAGATATAGTTTTATATGAGACAATCTATTTAAGTGATTTCAAAAATTTAGTATCTTTGGGAGGCCCGTTATTATTGAACCCATGTTGTTCCACAATAGTACGCTATTAAGATAATAATAAATTAATTGAATTATGGTACATGATAAATTTATTCCATCAGTTTAATGGACTCAATGATGATTATACTCACTATAGAAACAATTGGGAATATATTTGACATAAATAAGAAGAAAAAGAGGCTATAATTTTCACATATCGATAAGAAAAGAAAACCATGATAATAAAGGATAGATAGGAAGAAGAAGAATCGAAATAAAAAACATCTATAAATGTCTATTTATACTTAATTATTTCTTATTGTTAAAAAATAGTCATTTATCACTGTAAAAGTGTATATATCACATATACACACATGGGAGATGTTTATTATGAGTAAAAAATGTTCCATTTTCATTTTTACTAAATTGTTGATAATAGATAGATGTATGATCTCACTGAAATATAGATAATTACTCATATTATCCTTTCATTTTTTAAATTTATCCTTGTAAATATTTTTTACCCCTTTTTATGTGTTCTTATATGTTTTTAATGAAAATAGATTTAATAACTTAACTATTAGTAAATTTTGATTCAAGAAGAAACATAAAAAAATAATGTATCATCATTTGATTAACTAACATCAAAGTAATTTTTTTGACCTTTTGTGTATTTTTAAGTAGTATCAAAGCAAGGTTTCATTTGTTTGAGATTATATATTTTTATTTTCTATAATTGTAGTCACATTCCTTGATTTTAATTTTGTTAAAATTAGGTATCTAAATAAATGAACAATAATGGGATTTACATGATTAATGTGATGAGATATTATATAGGTAAGGGTTAAATGTTTCCCTTGATATTATATATTTTTTATAATTTTATATAAGTTGAATCTAATTGATTTATTCTCAATAGTGAAGGTGATACTATGTTTGTGATAGAAAATAAGAATATTGAAAATGATTTCAATGACCCTAATTCAATTTTTTCCACCATTTTAGAAAGGGAATTTCAAAAAATCATATGAATCAAAATGTAAAAAAGGAATATGGGTAATTCTTGTGAAAATATATAAAGGTCATACATAATTGAATTGGGAAAATCCAAAAATAAAGAGACTAAAATATGAAGAAGAAAAATATTGGATTATGATAGTTTATATGGATTCTTCATGAGGGTAAATATTATTATGAGCATAATGAAATTAATAACTAATAAATTTAAAGATAAAACCATGGTTGAGAAGATAATTTATAACACACCAGACAGATTTGATGAAGAAATATTAGCTTCAGATGATAAATATCATGAAGCACTCATTCGTGATGACTTAATTAATGTCATAATATCCAATGAGATGAGAAAAGATAATTTTTAAATAATAAGGTAAAGTATAAAAAAGAAATCTATTTTAATGTCTCAATGAATTAGAAATATAAGATGAATTCTGAGGTATTTGTAGTTGGCTATTCAGTTTTAGATATGGATTTGATGTTTGAAAAAATTATATCTCTTATATTAATAAATTTTAGAAGATTAAATTTAAATTAAAGGGAAATTATCCTAAAAATTTATTCTTCTTTGGATCCACTAGATATTTTTCTGTAAATTTTATATTATTGAATGCATATTTAGATAGTTAAGATAAAGAAGAAATACCAATAAAAAAATTCATGAATAAAGGAACAATGTTTGAAGATTTCATATTTTCATATAGATTTAAGGGAAATTATTTCTCTAAATACAAAAAAATCATCTTATTAATTTATGAATATTTTGAAAGATGTAATAAATAAGTGGAAAATGAAATTTCTTGTTACATTTTTTAAAATGATATAATTTACAATGTTAATGAATAAGAATTCACTTGTGATGTTAACCGAAATCATAGAATGGACGAATAATAAAATCATATGGAGTTTATTTTGAATACATAATTGAAGGATTGTCACTATAATATCTCAATTTTGGGGATAGATATAACAAATATGATTAAAAAAGTTATTCATATACTAGTAAAAGATCTATCCAAGAAAATTAAAAAAAACTACTTTAATTAATAGATGATATAAATAATATAATTAATGTTGATAAAATTATAAACATCAATATAGAATAAAAAGTATAAGAAGAAGAGAAATATGTTGACCATATTCAATAAAAAATGGTTATCGTATAAGAATAACTAAACAATTATAAATCTATATTACATAAATCTATTTTAGAGGTCAAAAAATTTCAATGAAGAATGAAACTTGTGAATAAAAATATATATCATATTATAAGAGTAAAAGAAATGCAACAATAGTTGATGAATGTTTTTATAATAAAATGAATGTCAATAAGACCGATTGTTTATAAAAATGAAATGAATCATATAAATAATGAAATTATAGGAACTCAAAACTAAAGTAAACAAAAAATAAAAACGGGTAAATCTAAAATGGATGAATATAATACTACAATATATAATATTTTTATTGGAGTCTATAATAATTGTTTCTCACAAAAAAAGAGCACATTATGGAATCTAAAATACGGTTACAAGACACTCATCAAATTCATGATAACATACTATTTTTAATGGAAATTGTAATTTATATATATTACATTGTTACTTATGAGTCATCATGAATATGAAAAATAGGTCTCAAAAGCCATCCCTATTAGAAGAAGAATGTTCAGAATGATATTAAAATATTTGGGTGAAAACAAATATGTTTTAAGTTATTAAATATTTTTATGAAAGGTGTGACTAGTCTGGTCACCATGGAAATTATTGCATCATCCTTCCACCTACCTAGAAAAATATTAGTTATAGCACTCAACGACCATAGAATAATATGTTAAATGGTAAAGAGAATGCCTTAGTTGTGGAAGTCGATCTTAAAGCATCAATAGGGGTATTTCGTGGATTCTCAAAAACAATTGTTCTTATTAATTAGATGTCTATTTTATTCAATTAGATTATATAAAAAAGTTTATGGAAGGATCATTGATATTGTTAAATTATGTGTCACTCCATATAAAATGTATTGGATCATCTGCTATATTAATAAATCAACTATTATTCAATAATACATTATTTTTTAATCAACTGAAACATAATTTGATCAGTGTGGCTTTATTCAGATATGAAGGAAATGGACTACTATTTTAGAAGAATGAATTTTTGGTTAATATATTAAAATATTGGATCAGTTTGAATATATTTAAATTATCAATGGGATATCCATATCAAGTGGGTGATAAAATAAATTCACGTTACTTAAGAGTGAAAGAATAAAACCAATTTCATAATCAAAAGATTGGTTATCTTGGAATAAATAATGTGAGTAAGATCTCACAAGGAGAAAATGATCATGAAATTACTGTACTATAAATATATAATAATGTGATATTATTATCATGAAAATGGAGTAATATTATTAATTCTCCATACATTAAGTGAGAGATTCAATCAACTCATCCATTGAAGAATATTCATTGTGAAATTTGGGGTCCAATGAAGATGAAATCAAAAAATATCTATAAGTATTTTATTTTATTTTTTGTTAATTATACATATATTAATTTTTTTATATAAATTAAACATAAATCATAGAATCTAAAGATGTTTAAAATTGTTCAATGATTTTCACAGTAGAAGTGCGTTTCTCTTAAAAGAATACTTAGATAGATATGTATGATGAATATACGTGTAGAAGATTTGATGATTATATTTAGAAGCATGGTATTAAATATGAACATAGTGAATCATATACAACACAAAAATGGTGTCATTGAATGAAATAATTGAATATTAGTGGACATGGTTATGAAAATGTTGATGGATCATGAAACATCATGTTACTTTTGTAGAGAATCCATTGGAGAAGTAGTTAATATTCTAAATAAATTAATATATAAGAAAAAATAATATATTTCACCGTATGGAATGTATTATAAAAATCCCCATATTTTAATTAGATAAGAGTTTTTGGAATCCCCTATATTAGAAATTTTAAGGGCAAAAATATGGGAATGTTTGAGTAGACAGGTGTTGATGGGATCATTATTGGTTTCCCTCAAAATTGAAGAAGATACAAGTAATAAAAAAATTCAAAGGTAATATTGTTGAAATTACTCATTGAAAGGTTCTACAATATATATTGAAAAGATACACATTAATATTCATGTCCCACAAGTGTTGATGAAGCTATTTTCTTCAAACAACATAAATAAATTTCATAAAATAATGAAAGTACAGGAAATGTTTTTAGCATGAGAAAGTTGATTAAACTTATTCAAGTGATGAAGAACATCCTCATCCATTTTCTATAATTCTAAGAAAATAGAATTAGGTTCATAACAATATTAAGGACCTAGGAAAAATGATTAAAACTAGGATAAAATCTCAATTTACATCATATGGTTAATTGTTTTCATATGTTGGACAAATTGATGTAGAAGAATATTTGTACAATCATAAGAGGGTTAATTTAATGAGTGTATAACTGGACCAGATATATGATAATGAGAATTGAGAATTATTCCATATTCGTCATGATATGAATTTTTTTAGAACAATGTTGGTCATTCAAAAGATGTTTAATTAAAAATAAATATTGTAAGAATCAGAGAAAGTCTTATGAATAAAGGGTATTCTCAAGTAGTTCAAATTGATTTTGTTGAGTCCTTGTCAACATTGGAAATGTGAGAAACTATGATGATATTTATTTATATTGAAACTCAAATTCAATATAAGATATTTCAAATAGAAGTCAAGTATTCCTACGTAAATTGTTATTTTGAAGAGGATGTATACATTAATAAAGCATGTGTTTTATTACTTTAATAACAATTGAATTTGGTTCTATGCTAAAGAGAGTATTATAAGGGCAAAAAATACACTATAACATTTTATTGTATGTTGGACACTAACTTTAGTAATTTTAAATTTAGTAAAAAAGTGGTAAAATAACCTCTACATAAATAATGAAAATGATGACTCTAAATGTTATAGTTTATAATGATTACATAAAAATAACTAGAAATAAATAATGTGTTTTTAAGGAATTTTATTCAAAGATGAAAAATTTATTAGATATTTCTATTCCAAGAGAAAGAAAATATTTTATGGGTTTTTAAATCACTCAAGAGGATGATCCATGTTTTTCTACATCAGGAGAAATTTTTTCAGGATATTGTAAAAAGTTTAGACTAGAGTATTAAAATCTATTTTAAATATCCATTTTAGTTCGAACTAATCATTATAATGATGTGGAATGAAATTAAGTAGATCCAATATAATTTAGGAATATTATTGGCAGTTTAATATACATGAATGCATCAAAATTTGAAATCGATTATTCTATTACAATTTATGATAGGAATCAAAGTGCACAAAAGATTCCAGCTCCATTGCTAGAAAAATGATTTTTATATACATTAAAGGTTCCATTAACTTCATGTTATATGAAAAAAAGTTTAATATTTGTGGATTTAATGATAATTATGAGATATGAAATATAGATGATATGAGTTCTAAATAAGGTGTATTTTTCTATTAAAAACGGGGTTCCATAGTGTAGAATCAAGGTGCAGTCGAAGCGCATGATGGGCATGTACCAAAAATTTCAAATTTCCATAATCGATGATTATTACAGGATCAATACGATGATAAATTCCATTATACATGGAATTTATTCAATGATAAAAGAGAAAGGAGGGAACTCAGAACTGATAAGAGAGTGTCAACATATTTTGTTTATAATTAATTTAATTAAATTATAAAATTACCTCAAAGGTGATTATTTCTTAATAGACGTATCTGACTATGGGACCGAGGTGATGTTTCATTGTGATGTAGAATCCAAGGATATAAATCCACTAGCGCTTATCCACACATTCCCCTTGTATCTCCAAAATTCTCTGAAGGAGTATTCAGGTTCTAACAAGGGAGATCCATGCACATGTGATGTCCACCTTCGATTATCTAGAGATTTTCTTCCAAAGAATTCTCCTTGATCTAGTGGAGGAGGATCTATCTTGTTCATGATAAAATTTTTGGAGAGGGATGTGTTCTCTTGGCTAGAGAGCTTTTCCACATGGATGTTTTGCACACAATGATTGGATAGTTGGTGGACTGACCCCTTTCCTTATATAGATAATAATAACATAATGGATAATTTAATTCACTAGGTAATAATAAATAATTATCACAGGTGTCGTTACATAATTTATTATTCCATGTGAAAACCCCATGTCAAATAATAATAGAAATTCTATAATTTAGATGACATGTTCATAACGAACATAATTAACTTGGTAATAATAATTAATTATGACAGTTGTCCTTACTTAATTTATTATTCAATGTGAAATCCCTTATCAAAAAATAATTTATCATATTTAGTATTTAAAATATGAAACATTATAAACCACATTTAATATATTACAATTTTGACACATCACTGCATGAATTTAAATTCTATCTATTGTACATTAATTAATCAATTAATGCATTTATTGAATTAGAAGACTTGGAAAGGGACCCTACCTCAGTGGGGAACCAAGACGTCCACATCGGTGATGAATAAAAATGATTTGAAACCACATGGAGAACTCGATGCAATACAAGAAAATTAACATGGACTCATAAACACCAAAATCCTTTAAACATAATATGGCAATTAGTATAATACTTTCCCTGATGAAAATCTGGCAGACCAGAACCACCAGAACCACCTCGCCATCAGCTGTGGTTACCAAAACATGCATCCAAGTTTTTCAAGAGACCTTTTTATCCATCCTAGAACAAATGAAAACTAAAATTTGGATCAACCCCAATGACTAAGGTCCATCTAAAATGTGAGGCACAAAGAAGATAACCAAATCGTCCCAGAAGAGGAAGGAAACTGGGGAAGAAAACTATACCTTGATGATTTGAGGAAGAATCATGGAGAAATCAGATGGAAACGGCAGCCAAAAGAGGATCGAGGAGGGTTTCCAAGCGTGAGTTAAAGGGGAAAACCCCCTGGTGCATCACGATTTGAGGAATATTGGGGAGTGTTTAGGTTTTAATTTCTATAATTCAATACCATGATCAATTTTAATTAATTTAATTAACATCCCTTTCTCATTTTGAACCAATTTAAAAAAAATTATAAACATAGATAATGTTTTATATTTTAGAGTAAGAAAATAAACCATTGTGTATCTCGAAAAATCATCTCTAATAAAAATATATCTTACCTCATAAACTAGTATTTTTAATTAGGAAAAATGAATATAAATTAATGATATAAATTGTTCTTATAGTTTTCACTTTTTAACTGACTTGAAACTGCTTGTGTGTTGTTTTCCGTTCTAGCATAAATCACATACAAATGTTTTTTCCTCATTATGTTCCGATAATTTCAAAAAAAAATTTGCTCTTGGACATCGTGTTCCTCAATTAGAAATTAGTATATACCTAAATTCTAGTCTACATAATGTTATATATTTTATGATATTTAAACAATTGACATTTTGAATAGTCAATTCCAAAAAAAATAATTGAATAAATGTTTTTTTGTTTTTAATAAAACAAAATAGATATATGCTTAAAAACAATGCATTTATAATTATAAGATTTAACAAAAATTAAATGATCACATAGATGATAAATTATTATTAAGTTATGTTTCAATCCTTCAACATATAAAACCTTTTAAATAATAATAGAGTCAAAAATCTCAAATTCAACGAAACATTTCACCTTTCAATTGTAATTATCACCAAATGTAACATTACATCAATCACACTTTTTGACTAATAGAATATTTAAAATATCACCTATCATGTATCTTGAGAATCCACTTTCCATTTACCAAACACACTTTTTTATTATCCCAATAAATATTTCCCACAAAAATAAATTTACTAAATATTTGGTACTGATGAAAATTTAGATCCAATGTGATTGGAGTATGAATTATTAGGGATCTAAAAAGTTTTGAAACATTTGTTCATATTAAATAAAGATGATAATTATTTTGAAATTAAATCTTTAGTATGTCTAAGAGATTGTGGAAATCTCAAGGAACACACATTAACATAATATCTTTTCATAGGAAATCTTAAACAAGTTGAAGTATATGTACTTACATCAGTTATTTTAATAAAGAAATTATTATACATTTTAGGTAAATTATTATAATAACCATGACAAGATATCTTTTTTTTTCATTTTATTAAAACTCATCACTATATCAATTTTTTCATAACCTTGAACAAAAATGGATAGATTTGATTTTAAACATTCATCTTCATTTTTGAGTTGGTCATTATCCTTAAAAACATTATCTAAACTCTTATTTTAGTTTCATGGAACTTAGACATAATGTCAACCTCTTAGTTTAATTTATCATTTTTATTAAGATCAGTTTTTATATTTTATTGAGTATTTTCCTAATATGTATGTGAAATTTTGTTGTCATCCAAGACATATTGCTTCAGATTTTATCTATCTTTTAAAACATACTTCTGTTTTCACTTAATGTTCTGTTATAAACCAGTGAATTTTTCAACTTTATGTTTAATTATATAAAATTATTTAATAAATTTTACAATATTGGGGTTTTCAAATTCATATTTAGAAGAGGAATAATTGTTTTAGTCACATACCTAATATGAATTATCCATTAAACCCAAGTCTATAACATATTTTTTAGAAACATATTTTCCAGAAATACTAGATTCATTATTACAAATTCATCTAGAATCCATTGCCTTATTTTATTTCTCATATTAAATACTTTTATTTTTTTCCTTCTTTAGTTTTGTGCATTCAGAATTGATGTACCACATATTCTTACACTCATAAAATATTATATCTTGAGCATCATTAAAAATGAAATTAGCTTTATTGTTCTCCTAATTATTACCCTTAGGATGTTATTTCAGGGACCGCCTTAATTAATATTTATTCCTTATATTCACACCTATTGAAAAAAAGGTTGTACCAATCCTATCACAAATCTATAACTCATAATTAGGTGAGTATGCAGAAATATTTTTCTTAAAAGAAATTCCTTTTTTTAATTATCTTATTCAGCATGATTTTTTAGCTCCAACTCATATTATAAAAGTGACATGATAATTTCATCAAGAGTATATTCCACAAAATTATTGATTTTATATATCGAATTCTTTTTAGTATGCCACTTCTTAGGAATTTCTCTAAGTTATCTTTTAATAAGAACAAGATTTTCAAGTGTCATTATCAAAGAATTAATACCATTTACTATGATATAGTTTATATGGATCATTAGATTAAAAATTTAATCTTATACCCCATTAAATTCTAGATATTAATCCCTTAGCCAGGATGTGTAACTTGCATAATTTTCTATATGGCATGCATAGTTTAACATGTTGTTTCAAGACTATACATATTCCTATTTATTACACCATATATGTTATTAATCAAATTTCATTTCAAAAACTGATTCACCACATCATTTCCAACTAAATATTTAGGTTGAACTTTGGCTAGCTTGTATGAATTTTCCATGATCTTCCAATGATCAATGCTATTTTTATTAAAGAATGCTTCCATTTTGTATTAATGCTATCCATAATCAGTACCATCAAAATTGGATGATTTTGGAATTATCCATCCATCATTTGAAATATTCCTCACCATATTAAATAGATCTTTTATTCTTAATGAATAAGTTAGTAATTTGTTATAATAAATAAAGAAAATATTTAATGAGTGTGGGTTCAATCTCTGATACTAATTGTTGGTTCAGAATTATGTTCTAAAAATATCCATGATGGGGGGGGGGGTAAACTGGCCTTTAAAAAAATTAATTAATGTATTCAAATGTTATATCAGTGTTATTAAAGTTAATTATACCGAAAATACAAGGAAAAAGAAAATATAAGATATATATAGTGGGTCAGATCTAAATAATCCTACTCTACACTTCACCCCTCGCACCAACTGAGAGTGATGACACCCACTATAACCAATTTAATACAAAATTATATTGACCTTTTCCCAGATGGATTCACAACCCAATTACAAATACATTTCCCAATTGAATCTTACACCTAATCTAACCAACCATTTTATACCTAGAGGAATAACCTGAACAGTCCGTCTTTTACCCATGGATACACAACCTAATACCTTACTTTTGTTTGGGAGTCACAACCCAGTTATCTAAATTTTAATGGGTAGTATAACCCTTTAAAATTACGTACATAGAAAAATAATAATATTAATTAAAGACACAAAACCAAATAAAATATTCAATATTTGGTGGCCGAGGTAGAAAGCAACTCTATAGTAGTAAAGGATAAGACTATTTCAGTTTAGCATGGGCCAATAGATAATCACCAGAAAATTGAAACACTTATATTGTTTAATAATATCCTCATCCTCCATATATTTAAATAGTTATTCAAACTCCATATACAATAGAGTTTATTTTTACATAGCAAATTTGAAACATTATGGTTTTTACATCTTTTATTTTCTTAAAGCAAGAATCACATATACAGCTAAAACAAACTACATCGGAGTTATCCACACCTATTTCCCATATAATATTTCACATGTATATAATTTATAAATTAAAAAAAGTATGAAAGTTCACCTCTATATTTTGTAAAATAAAAACAACTACACTGTAAAACCCATTAGAATATTAAATATTGCATTTAATAACAATCATAAAAAATTTATAAATATTTGTTGATAAAATTTGAGACAAAATGTTCATATTTTTTTAATTTTAATTTTAATATCTCAAGTTCGAAAATTTTAGCATGAATATCCATTAATTCTTAGACAAATAAGAATCAAATTTATTTCATTATTAATCAATTTAAAATATGTTTTCATGGAATCTAAATATTTTTTAACTAATTATTAAAAAATTACAACACTAATTATATCCATAATAAACATACAATAATATGAAATGTCAAGAATTACATAAAACATTGCATATTTCTAGGTTTTATAATATCCTATATAAAATCAAAAAACAACATAAGAAAATTAATACATGGGATTCAATTGGGATATTCAAATAGGATAATCACATAGATAATTCACCACATAAAATTCATCATGTATGTAAAAATCAGCATATGTAAATTATAATGACTATAGATAGCTTGAAAAATAAAATTTAAGAATTAAAAAGACATTTTAAATAGAATAATCAGATTTATCTTGTGTTTAACTATATTTAGATAATTTCATTAAATTTAAATATAATCAATAATCACCATAATATGACTTTTATCTCATGTTATCAAAAAAAAAATTGAAGAAAATTAATTTTGGAGAACTGTAGAATTCATAATGAAAACATTCAGTGATTTATAACTAGATTTCATTATTTATAATGATCTATTTGGAATATTATGTTTTCAAATTAATGGTATATAATTTTTTTTTCTTTCAATATCAATAATAATAACTCAATTTGGAGTTATTTATTAGAACATAAAGTCTTTTAAGGAGCCACTCAACAGTAAGGGTTTTTGTTAACTCAACTCCCTTCATTGAGTTATAACGGTTATTCTTGAACTTATTTCTTACAAAATTGGTTTCTTAAACCATGAGATTATATTTAATTACAACTTATATTCATATAAAAATGAAAATTAATATTTAATTTGATCCATAACTTCTACTTTTAAGAGTCTGGTAAAACCGTTTTCTAAAAACAACTTTATGTTTTCTACCACAATATGAGAATTATTACATACAAATATTCCATTACATGTTTTAATTTTTTTCCAAATTATTTTAAAACTTGATGATTTTGAAAATATAAGAAAATATTAAAATACCTTTCAAAAGTAATAGTTTTATTATTTAAAGTAATTCTTTATTTAAAAAGGGATTTCAAAGGATTGGGATTTAAAAAATAATTTTCAAAGTATCTAAATATAATCTAAATGAAAGGTTTTGAAATCATCTTTCAGTAATAAAATTATTTTTATGAAAATTATTATTTTGGTGTTAATGTATTATTATTAAATGTTTTATCAAGATTAATTATTTCATTTAAAATAATAATTTATTAATGTTTTTTTAGCCTTTAAAAAATAGACATTCCCTATTATTTTTCTATTTAAATAATTAAGAAAATTCAAAAGTTATTTTTTCATATATGAATACATCATTAATATTACTTATGATGCATAGGTAATATTTTTCTATTAACATCCAACTTATTTATTTGTATGCCGAACTTAATTCTCTAGGATTTTTTTCATGAAACCCACCTATTTTCAAATACTGAATTAAGTGATGTTTGAAGTATAATTGTTTTCATGTTATAATGGAACACATATATATGAATTATGACATGTGGGGTTCATATCACCATCCAATTAATTGGTTAAGGAGTTATATATCTTTATATTATTACGACGATCATGTATTTATTCTCACTTTACTATGGGATTTTGAAAGTGATTCATGATCTTCTATGTTTATGGGAATCAAGTAGTGATGCCTACATTGATATTTTTTGTAGGAATTAGGTAGTTATGTATTATCCATTATGTTTTTATTAATTATTTAATGATTATTGGTCCATAATTTTTTGGGAACTTAGATGTGATTCCCACTATAATTTTTTTTGATTTATACACCTATATTGGTGCCGTAGTTTTTTTATTATGATGTATGTTCATGATATACCATATATTTATTCCTATAATTATAATCCTTGAATAAATTTTATTATATTAGTTTTTTGAACTCTTATTCCATGGTATTTTTTTTCTTTTGATATTACATAGCTTTATATAATGGATTATGTAAAAATATTATTATTCCATATTCTTTACATAAATATTTTTCTCCCTAGCTCATGTTTTATCATATTTTTATGATCTGACCCTTGAAGAAATATTGATTATTTTTTCCTTTACTGAGTATTTGATCTCACTTCTTTCTTATATTTCTATTCACTAGGAAATGAATTTTGAGTGTTACCTATGAGGAATCTTTAAGGGACTCTTCTGTGGTTTGGTTATGGAGAAATTTTCAAAAGTATCCTAGAATAAGTGACTTATGTATCTAATCCTCAAATGAACAAAAATTGTATTCTTGGGGTTGCATTATTATTTATGAAATGTAATGTTTAACTTATGGTAATTCTATAAAATAAATATAGGTTCATCTCACTTTTTATCAATGTCTATGTAAAGATAAAGTGTTTTTAGCACCTGACTCTAGAGTGAGGGTCCAGGGTGCCTCACCCAAGTGGAAACACTAACATCCACTTGAAAGTATTACTCAACAAGAATAATTCCTATTAGTATATTTACATAAAGTTTCTTCAAATACTTTAAACCCACTTCATAATGGGTGGAAGTTTCCTCGACGGTGAAATTTTTATTCTCCTCGGGTGTTGGGTTGTATGTGGTAAAACCCTTCTCATTTTCTTGTGTAGAAGATAACTGAATGGGTTACAAATGGAAATTTAGGGGAGATCCTAGATTTTTTTATCAACCATTGTTGATGATCACACATTACTTCTTCAAGTGTTTCAATGTATATTGTATTTTTGGACAATGGATTCCTCATCATGATCTTCTACTTTGACATCACTCTTAAAATTATCTATGAGGGTGAAATTGATGAAATTTACTAATATATAATATATTGTAGTGACAATGTATCCATAATTTGAATATGGATATAAAATTTCATTTTTTTATTATTGAGGTATAAATCACGGTATTCCTTGGAAATTTTCTTCTTGATAGACCGCTTTGTTATACAACCTCTATGAGGCCTGGTTTTTTCTTCTTGATTCTCCCTTTGTAGTGACTTATAGAGAGTGATCCTATAGGAGTCCCCAATGGGATGCACTAAGTGACATAATAATGGGTGTAATGGATCTCATAGTTGGAGGAATTTCAATTTCTTTTCTTGTGATGCTTCACCAAGTCTAGAGTTGATTGATTTTCAAGGGGGAGGTGGTGATATAAATTCCCCCAACCCTACAGACAGGGGTTGGCTTAATCATTCCTCCAATATATTCTATACTCATTGGTGTTTTGATAATACCCAAGGTGGGGGTGGTACAAATGATTAAAATTATTCCAACCTTATGGGATGGGTGGCTCTCATATTACTACTATACTAGTTATCGCAACTGGCCTTTAGAAATTATGTGTATCAGTCCAAGCATGACCCTGATGCCATACTTTATTTGAGCATGAGGTATTTTCTATGGAGTTTTTTTATTATAGCCACAGTTTTTTCCTCTCCCATTGGAGAGCCCTATTCAACCATCTTTGATGTTAGATGTTATCAATGGGCCTCTCATACAATGTTATTTGTTTCAAGTAATTGATAATTATTGGGATCTACTAGTCAATCCAACAAGCATATTTAGGTTTCAAGATTGTGACCTTTAATAAATTAATGACATTGCATGATACCTATCTTGAAGGAATTTTTTGGATATGGAGTGGATTAAAATGAAATTTTATATGCTAACCCAAAACATTATTGTGTATGTTTGAAGGGGAACAAGTGATTAATAAAAATAAATATTCAAGGTATCAAGGAACTCATACTAGAGATACTTTCATGAATTTTATAAATTTTCATGTCATGTAGTTGAAGGGGTAGAAAACTTTATTTGGTATAAGATCTATTCAATTTTCATGATGTCATTGTCATACCCCATATGAAAAATGTTTTTCATTAGATGTTATGGATTTTTTCATATATTTATATGAAAATAATTCATGTACTCTTCATTCAGTGTTATTGGAATTTCATAATGAGGTGTCTATGGTCTAGACCATAATTGGTATATTTTATTTATATTGTTATTTCAACATAAACAATGAATTATCCTCATCTTCTAGAAGAGTTTCCTCTACGTGATCAATAAGAGCAGTCGTTTCCAAACATCCTTACTAATGGGATCCAGATTGTTTTGAATATCCTCAGTTGTATTGAAAGATATATGATTCGACAATGTCATAGATGAAAATTATTACTTTGGACTATCCTTTGGTTATGAGGATATGTCATCATTTAGAGATGAATCACTATACATAGCTGTCCTGGATCCCTAGAATACCTCTCAGTATGAGGGTATTCACGAAGGAATTCTAAAAAGTGGAGAACCTTCTTTCCAATTTATATTTTATCTAGATTGAGTATTTTCATAGATATTATCATGATAAAAGTTCTCATGATCGATCTTCATGTTGTAACATGGTGTAACTTCATGGATAGTACTTAGGGAAGGACATACGGAGTTTATGATCACAATGTTGTGAGTAGGAATACAGCGATAAAAAATGTTTTCTATTTTTAAAGATAAGAAAGTATAATTTGAGGTTTTTATTGAGAGATATTTAAGGTAACAAAAAATGTATACACTATTCTAGGAAGGAATATGTTCCTACTCCTAATTTTTTTTATTTCCAATGATGATACCATAATGATCATTATGGTCGGTTTTCTAGGGCGAGGACCTCATCCTTGATGGATTTTGTTTAATATAGGAAACAACCCTCATGTGTATGAAGACTCCTAGGACGTCAACTACCTATCAACATAATATATTGATAAGTATCATAGGTAGAAATAGGTATTTAATTTCACACATTACAAGTGTTGGAAGGCACAATAATATAAACTTATTTTTGATCTTTTGGTACACCTATGATATCCTGATAGGATTATCATATGGGGGTGGGAATATAAGCCTTCCCATAGAGGATTAAACTCAAATATATTGATGGAATCTATACGTGTGGGAAGAAATATGACCTCATTAATTTTTTTATACTAGAGTATATTTTCTATCCTTTGTGGTAGATTTTGGGATATGAAACTTCTCTAGAGTGATTACCATAATATTCTGATATACTCTGGTGACATCAGTAAGGATATGAGCCTTTCATGAAGTTGATGATGCAGTATGCCAGTGAACTCTAGTTATAACTAGAATATGTTCCAAATTTGAATCTTCATTCCTCACCAGAATATATAAATGATATTTATGAATAGAATTGAGAATTTGATCTGAATCATAGACATATTCCCATGTATACTGATGAGTTTTTATATTGGTGGGGTATGAAATATATTCCTTTCTACTATTGGATTGTGAGATATTTTAATAGTGTTATTTTGATACTAATTACATGATATACTAGAAACTCTAAAATGTTTGTGCTGGGATATGAGCCCACCCCTCCACTACCGACTGGATATACATACGTGATTCTATTGTAGGAATGAGAATATCAACCCATTCCCTGATAATAATAGGAATATTAGTACACTATAATTTTTTATTCCCCATTAATATATTAATGATGAATTAAAATGTGAGGGGGGAATATAAGCCTAACCTTAGAAGGAAACCAGGATTTTCCAACTTTTTCCTTGAGATGCGGCTTGGGTGTGCTGGTAGACTTGTTCAATAGAAGTAAGAGTATGAGCATAATCTACCAACATCATCATGGTATTATAATAATATTATTTGTAGGAAGTAATGTAATTTGCCTTGTCTTGGTGTTGGTTGGTCATATTCTAATGTTTGGACCTCCATCTAGATACTCAGACCCATGTGACTGAGGTTGGGATGTCCTGGGAAGCCTTTTGAGTATACTCCTAAGGATCTGAGTCTTCTTGGAATTGGTAGAGGTGATGAATAATTATAGGAACCTTTATGAATGGTTATTAGATGATGTTATAATCTTTGGTGATCACTTCCTCTACCACCCTAATATAATAGAGGTAAGCGATGTCTAACTATGGTGTCAAGATTCCAGAGAAGTTTTAGGTGGAAATATGGGCCACCTACTTCCATTTCATGACCCTCCCTTGTCGATATAGAAGACCACATGGCTTCTTCTTTATGAGTAACTTTTGCACTACTTATAAGGAAGGGATAATACCATTGATATGGTACTTCCTTAGCAGTGTATTTATAACCTATTATTGACAAAACTTCATATGTGATAAAATCCTTGAATTCATGGGGGCCAAAACATTGGCGCCACCTGTGGCATAAATTTTTTGGTGGGATTCCATCATTTTGGATATAAGGTGGATATTACATAGAAATTCCTATAAGTGTCATAAAAACCAAGAAAACCTATTAATGTAGAAACAAAAGTAAGATCATATTTGATCGATAAATTTTATGGTTGAAAGATTCTCATCGAGTTCAGAATTTTTGTTCACAAAAAACATATGAAAAAAATGTCCCGATGATAGGTTTGGAAAGGCTAATAATGTTTGAAAAATTTACGTCAGGTTTAGAACATTTTTTTAATGAAACACATGAAATAAAATGTCATGATTACTGATTGTTAAAGACCAATCATAGTTGAATAATTGTTGTTAGGTTCATAATTTGTTTTCTACAAAATGTGTTTTTTTGGAAACAAAATACAATATTTCTATGAAAAATAAGTTAAATGTTTACCACATATATATCATGTTGAGTTCACCATTTTTTTATGGAAAATTCCAACAAGAATACACAATAATGTTTTGAGTTAGTGTGTATAAAAATTATAATGGTAGACAAACACTATGAGTTTTCTTGAAACACCATGGAATGCTCATTAGTAGAGAGGATGGGAGGTTGGGGTCATCTAAATTTTTTTATTGGAATTATTTTTTATAAGGAACTATATTATAGATTTAATTCATACTCATGAATCCTTACCAAATCTAAGTGTGGGACTGGTTACCCCTATTCCCGTGCTGGATCGAAATAATGAGTTGAGGTGAAATTCTGTTACAGATTTGTGGTCTCTGACCAATGTGAACATTTTTATGTATGAGAGATTATCTATATTTTTATTATTACTCAATGTTTCTTTGTTTTGGGTACCATGGTTTAAATCCACTTAACTGAGTGCTCTAAAGATTGTCACCATCTTGAAAGGAGATAAGTATTTATATTTTTGGGATAATTCCCACAAGAATTGATTCCTCTATATGTCCATTTAAAGGGAACTAGAACTGATATAGTTTAGTTCAACTTTATGGGACATTCAATACCATTTACAGTCACATGAAAATGGCCATCATATTAACATTTAAGGTTGTACAACCATGATTTGTTGAATACTATGTGAAAGATTACTTAAAAATATTTGTGTCGGAATTATACATGAGGGGCCCTTTTTAGTTTATTTCAAAGGAAATATACCCCTATAAAGATTTATTTTGTGATTACCAAGAAGGAATATGGTCTTTTGAATGGGATATGATTTAATCAGGCATATAGATCAACGTGATGGCTGATTGGGATCATAGGGTTATATCCCACAAAATAAGATATGACCTCATAAAGAATATGGCCTAATGAGTATATTTCACTGGGGTATATGGGATGGGTGAAAGGAAATATAATCTTTAAGTGAATATGGCCAGACATGAAAGGATTTAAGTGATTGCGATGTTGGGTTTGAACCTAACGGAGGCATCCTATATATCCCAAATAATATAAATAAAAGGCCACATAGAATGGTTCTACTTAATAGTTAATGTCATACCATTTATGGTCATGTGAAAAATACAATCTTGAAGCCTTTTAAGGTCATGAAACCATTACTAGTTGACTACTAGATGAATGATTCCAAGAAAACATTGGAAAGGGAATCATACAAGAGAATCCCATTTTGGAAGATTTGAAATGGAACATTACCAAATGATGATAGATTTGATTATTAAATAGTGGGAATATGGTTATTTGGGAGGGGGAATGAATTCATTAGAAATATGGACCACTGATAAAGGTATAATCATTAGGAATATAATCTATAGTGGATTATTCATAGGGGAATATGTCCTGGGTTAATGGACATTCATGATTGTGGGGGAATATGGACCAACATGGAATGTAATAAGTGATTTTGACATCTGGTTTTAACCTCAGGGAGGTATCCTATGTAACCCAATTAACATGAATTAAATCTCATATAGTTCAATGTACTCTATTTAAGGTCTTATGATAAGACCATATCATATAGTTTAATATCCGACGATATGGACATATATGTCATGAAAGGGGAAACAATATGGGATAGATTTGGGTTTAGAATTGGGGATGTCCTTAATATGAACATATTATTATAAAATTATTTGAATGAAATAATTAATGATGGAATTATATACTAGGTATTACAAATATTTTTGATTCCCACTAGAAGCGTTTCTTTCTTACGATTTGATGTTTGGTCCGTGAAGGATGAAAAAATTCCTAGGGGATATAGAACCATTAGTATATGATTGAGTCTTAAGAATGGGATTCACTTGATATATAGTTATATAAGAATATATCCCTTCGAAAGAGATTTTATGGATGATAAAGTGCCATAAATAAGAATTATAGATTATGTTCTGGGGGAATCCCTAAGATACTCAAACTAATAAGTTAATAATGAGAATGTTTTTTCAAGCTTAAACATAGGATGATTCCCATGGTTAAGAAAAATAAGAGGAGTATATCAACTTATGATTATGATGGAACAAAGTGTAGTATCTCTACTCAAAAAATATAAAGAAACTAAGAGGAGTATCTCAACTAAATGTATTTTGGTAAGAAATGGGGAGTAACTAGACCCAAAAATTACAGAGGATCAAGATTGGGTTCATAGTTATTACAACAAAAAATACGAATGGATTAGATTGAAAATATCACAGTGTTAATATTTATATTTTATGATCATCAATGATGAAAGTGAACGAAAAATTATAAGTCATGGGAGCATAGAAAATCAATGATCATGACTAGGGGTGTTAGGGTGAGAACAACACTATATGGATCTATAGGATGAGCTTTAAATGTAATTTGGGAAGCCTTTGATAAGAAGTAAATGTATGTTTATGATCTTTATGGATTATAATTTTTATAGGGTGTTTTCAATGGGTGTCTGTGTATTATTATATATATAGGGGAATTCTTGTGGGTGATTTGTGTATGTGTTCGCATAATAGCATCATTGTAGGAGCCTTTTGAGGGGTGTTATGCATACATGACTGTACATATCATGTTCATGTATGTGATTCCTCTTAGGGACCAAATGAAAGGGGGTTCACATAGGTGGTTAGTAGAGGGGTTCATTCTTTTAGATGCTTTGAAAGGGGGGGGGGGGTTCATGAGATTCAATTTGTATAATTCCATTATGGGGTTTCTTTATAGAGGGTTATTCAAAAAGTCACCCTCTCATCCCAGTTCAGACTTTAAACTCTTGAATTACTTGGAGGGTTTATTCAGGACTATAATTTTACCCCTTTTCATGTCTATTCTGATGTACGTGGTATTTATTTGTGATGTTGGATTATCACTCCCCAAAAAATAGGTAGCACTTTTGAGGAGTGTGTGACTAAAAAGTAATTACATACACATTCCATGAACATATTCCATCTATAATAGTGGTATGAAATCATGAAAGAATAATATTAATCCATCGTAAATGTTTTCTGGAAGTATAGTTGTTATAGAAGCACAAAGGACCTAACGAATTGTTTAATACATGAGAACAAATGAGATTAATGTGAGGTTTATATGTGAGAATGATAGAGATAACCATGAAGTTAGTACACATTATTTAAAGGGGATGAATAAGAGGTCCGTATGTGGTATGTAAAGGTAATATACAATAACATTCCATTCATCATATTTTATTTATACTGAGATCGGTTTTGAAATTTATTTTGATCTGAAAGTCCATTTTTCGCTCAATTAATCATCAAATCAGAGCTTCTAAAGTGAACTAAACCCCCATATAACGAGTTCCACCAAGGAATGTTTTTTGTATTTCCCAAAAGTTTTTATAAGAACCTTGAAATTAATTATATGATATACGTTATCCATAATTCATGAAATCTATAGCCTAATCCTGGAAGGTGGTTCTCACAACTTCTTCGATGGACTGGAAAATGTTATTTAGAGAATATTTGTCGCTCATTGTGTTAATAGTCATGAGAGACATGGAAATATCATCCACTTCTTATTGGGTGGGGATATTTTTTTACTCTAACTCAATATAAGGTTTTTATGTGAAAACCATATTATTGATTTTGTATCAAAGTTCATGGAACTAATTTCTCAATGTCAACACTCATGGAATAAATCAACATCAATATTTTTATCGAAAATATTATTAGTATCATATTAATGGTTCAAAAAATAAAATTTTTTGATATTAATTCTACTATCAATGAAAATAATAGTGAACACGGGATAGGTATATGATGTGATTGGTATACTAGATTTTATGGCTAGCATGGTCAATAATATGACTTATACTTGTGACATGATAGAAATGGTTATTTAAAAAAAAGTTATATCGACCCATGTACCTCACATAATTTTAAGTATTCTTACTAATAATGTAATTTAAGGGAAATTGGTCCCAATTCCATTGAACCCCACAACAACTCTGCAAAAAAATATAATTAATTTCTTAAAATGATGAAAAGTGAAGAAAATTCTTTGAGACATCCTATGAAGGGAAGGAAAATGAGTTAAATTTCACCAAGAACCATGAACCTTTAAATGAAAATTTCCCATATATTGAGGCAAGCTGTAAGAATAGAACAGAAATAGGCATGCTTGGACCCTCAAATTTATTAAAGTAAAAAGTAAAAAGTACAAAGGTAAAAAGAGAGAGGAAAATCACACCAAGAAGCCAACTACATTTCAAAAAGGGTCAAATTCCCCACTATTTAAAAACTCATAGACAACATTAGGATCAACCAACTCCCATTAAGATTGAAAGCTATATTGACTGAGTATTTGATGCATCTCTCTATTAGAATCATCTTCTTTGGTGTTGGTGGATCTTTGGATGATTGGTTGATGACCCTCCCTTGTTTGTGATCATCATCTGTCCACTTTGGATCCTCAGAAGAGGACCTAATAGACACTGTATCTAGCATGTAAGAGTAATCCTTTCTCAGCTTTCTCTTTGGTGGAGTAGTGGAAACAATTTTAATGATACTATTTTACATTGAATCCCTAAAAGTGATTAGAAAAATAGAAATAATTTTTGCAATATATTAATACTACAAATTAGCATGACACACATAATTTTTAAAAATAAAAAATATTTTTTTCAATATAAAATTAATAAAATTGATTATTTATAGTATATTTGGTCTTGTAGATCTTATTTAATATATTGATATTTTTATTGTTTTATAAAATGAGGAAAATTTATTTATAGTGGATTTTTTATTTCCACCCACGTCTATAATAAAACTATTAAATTTAAATGATATATATTACCATGTGTATGTTACTTTTTTTGAATGAGTGATGATAAAAAATACGTGTGTGTTACCATTGCTAAATTTGGTTAGAGACTTGTATTAGAAATACACCAAAGTTTTCATCTTTATTACATTAATCTTAAATATATGAAATTAAAATACATCTAAAAGTCAAAATTTAACAATATAATATGATTTTGTGGCATGAACGATTATATCATTCATGTTTATGAATGGTGTGATGAATAATTGAAAATATATATAAACATTCAACAATGGGACAAAAGATCCTTACACTAAGAAAAATTCTATGTTAGAGTTTTTCTCTGGGATATTTAATTATTACCGTTATATATTTAGATTAATAAGTAAATGTATACTTTTCATAAATAATTCTAATGCATTATATGTTGACCGAATCATCCACTAAGTGGATGATAATGTTTTATGGTATTGATTTATGCATTTAGTATATAGTTACAAACATGTTTTCACTAATGTAAAATCTAAAATTTGGTTGTTTTCATGATCAAATATTTACATTTAGAGAAAAATTATGTGATTATGCCATTAGAAAATAAATTATTGATAATTATGGTGAAGTTACATCTCATTTTTTCACTGATTATTGTATAGAAATAAAATTCATAGTAGAGAATTTAGTATCGCATGTGTATACTAAAAATGATTTAACTGAATCATAGATATAACACCTTTAGTTTCGGTTAAAGCATTAAAAATGAGAACAATGTTTTTAAGGTTTTTATAATTTCCTCAAATATTATATTATCATGATTTAATTCATGCGAGATCAAGAAAATAATATATGCACTTTCAACTATAACAAAACATTCATCAAGATCCTCATATCTCCCATTTAGAAATCTCACATGTTATATCATAAGATATCTTAAACCTAAAATAGGTGATGTATTTACAACATGTTTACTGACTGTCACTTTTATGAAGTTGTGTTTCTAACATTAGAAGGATAAAATAAACAATGGGCTGGGATTATATGAAAAGTGATTTCATTATCATTTTTTGATCCTATTAAAAAGTAGTGTGAGATAGACGTGAAAAATATTAAATAATTTCAATAACCATAAAATCAATTTACAAATGAACATATTGATATAATAGCGGTGACTAAATCACACATACCGGTAGTGAATACATTAACTAGAATTGATATCCAAATTAATCCATCAAATAATAAAATTTTAGATAGGTAAAAAACACCTAAGTTGTGGAAACTAAATTATATTTATGGATGAATATAAATAGGAAATAAAAAACTAGGTATATATTGTAACCATAATATAGAGATAAGTGTTCTAGAAAAAGAATGAAATTTAAGATCTCTTAAAAAACACAAAATGATGTCAATAAAGATAATTGAAATGATTTTAAAAATCATAATTTTTTTACACATAATATTATTTTTATTTATTTTAATGTAGTTACATTAACAAATAAGCCTACCAGCCAACATCAAAGCCAAAATGAAAAATCAAGGAGGTCTGAAAAAATCGGGACCAAGAGTGCCCCTGATAGCGATGTCTACACCACCCGAAGTAAGGGATCCAATGAAATTTAACACCAAGAGAGAATGGTCAAGGGTCTACCTAGAGGCTAAAAAGTCAGAAAGATGGTTACCCTCATGCCACATGTAAAGAAGCTCGGTGTCATGGGAATGAAGAACCCTGCATTTTTGGATGAGGTAGGTAATCTGCAAGGGAGGAGAGATGTTTCCCTTAAGGGAACTCTGAATGATTTTTGAATATGTCTCCACCATAGACAAGGGGAGATCCCTTAGGGAGGAAATCTCTATGTCATTGTTCATGGTCATGGCCTCCACTATCAAAGGGTCACCAAATCCATAAAAGGCATTGAATGTAAGTAAAACTGAGCCAGACGTGTCCTGAACAACCCCTCTACCCCTCATGGTCCCCTGGGCGCATTCCCCATAAGTGTTTAGTTTAAGCCTGTGAATGGGGGGTTCCATCTTACCAAAGATCCTTCAATCTTAGGTGATTGAGGGCCTGATGAGAGTACGAAGTGGGAGTAACGATTGAGGGATGACACCACCTCGTGATGCTTGTGAAGAGAAGCCAACTCAGCAGTAAGTAACCTGGTTTGAAGAATTAAATTGTGGGGAGTGGGGCATGATTTGTTATGTCTTGCATTGTTTCACTCCTTAAAAATGCACCAGAAACTAACACCAAGAAGAATCAAGCTTCCATCCTCCACATGTTTGGTAGAGGTTCCGCTATACCAGTGCAGGAATAACACCACAAGAAAGGAAGTTATCCCCAAAGTCACCATAAACTCCCCTAGAGTATTCCACAACCTGCCCGCCCAGTCACATTGAAGGAAGAGATGGATCAATGTCTCCTATTTGGGAGCTGAACAACAGGGACATCTTGATGAAAGAGGAATTCCTCTAGCCTTGATAACCATCTTAGTTGGGACACCATTAGATCAGACCCTCCAGATAAGAAAATTGAACATTTCTGGGAGGTACGTGAACTATAGAGAATTACCCTATGGGTTGCTATCCGACTACCTAAGCATGGCCATCCTGTAGCCCCTTGTCGAGAACATTCCTAAAGGATAACCCTTAAGGATGAACCTTTCCATGAAATCATCAAAGAATATGTCATGGAACCAAGCCTCTTGGGAAGGATTGAGGATAGCCTTGAGGATGTAAGTTTAAATGGAGGCCCCTTTAATCAAGAGGTCAGGAGTCATACTGGCCGAGAAGCTGAGGACACCACCGCCCCAGTGGCAGTCCCAAATGTTAGAGGATCCCAGCCTGATGATCCACTAGGAGTGTTCCTGGAGAGAGGCCACATGGATGCGAAGAGTACTCTTGAAGGGGGAGGTTTACCGTCCATTCTCCATGAGTTCTAAGCCATAATTTTCCCTAATTAAGCGACTACATAGTGTTTGGCCCTCAATAATTTCCTATTCCAACTTTCCTTTAAAATATAACATGGACTCACTTAGGCTTCTCACATTAATGCCACCATGCTCCAGAGGCTTCGAAAATCTGATTGAGGAGGCCCATCTGCATCTACCATCACCGTGAGAGAAAGAATTAAAGATGGACTCTATCCTATTGATGATTGACTTGGGAACCTTAAGAGAATATAGGATTTGCATGGTGATTGAAGAGAAAACACTATTGATGAGAGAAATCCTACCGCTAAATGAGAGGAACCAGTTCTTCTTGTTGTTGATGAGATTTATAACCTGGTTATACAACTCCTCTAAATGTTGAACCCAGATCCTCCCAGGGGAAATAGGATCCCCCAAATAGGTCATGGAAAAATTATTTACATGGATCCTAAGTAAAAATTCAATAATACCCTTGTACCTTCTTGAAATTTTGAAGGAAGGAAAACCCCACTCTTTTCCCGGTTGATAAGTTGTCCACTCCATTGAGAATACTCATCAAAAATCTTCACCAAGATCCTAATTAAGGTACTCCACCCATTGTTAAATAACATTATGTAATCTGAAAATAAGAGGTGGGAAACACTAGGAAACTTGAACCCACAATGAAAGGGGTGAACATAGCCATGTTGCATGGCCGACGAGAAGAATTTGCTAAGTTCGTCTTGGGCCAGAATAAACAAATTTTGGGAGAGGAGGTCACCTGGACGTAGGCCTCTAAATGGATTGATAAACCCACACTGTTTCCCTTTAAAGATGATTTTAAACCATTGGGGAATTGTAGAAATAGAAGAGTATGTCAATGACGGGTTCTGAGAAACACATGCATCTCTTGGTGCGAATGATGAAATTATACTCTAGGAGGTTATAAAATTTATCTGTATCCAGTTTAATAACCACATTTGATTCCATAACCTTCCTATTGATATCTAAAACAATATTTTGGGAAACCCCAAAAAACCCTTGGATCGATCTCCCTCGAATATAGGCATGATGCTCATCTGAAATCCATTGGTGGGTGAGGACGTTGAACCTATTGTTAATGATGGTAGCCAAGCCCTTCAAGGAGAAGCTACATAGATTGATAGGACAATATTGAGAGATAGAGGATGGGGAGTATACCTTTGGGATCATGATCATGGTGGTAGCACTATCCATACAAGGGTGATAGCCACCTCTGATGAAATCCTAGACGACCTTGAGGAGATCTTTTTTATGATGTTCCAAGCAAGTGTGTAAAAGGAGCTTGGGAAGCCGTCTGAGCCAAGCGTGCTTTCAGGGCTGAAGTAATTCACCAAATTCCATATTTCCTTCTAATTAGGGAAACTACTAAGAATATAATTTTCATGGCTAGAATCATTTCAGTGGAACGAGTCAATGAGCTCCGCCCTAGAAGCGGTGTTAGGATCGCATAACAGAGATCTGAAATAGGAGCAAACCAAACTGCCAATCAGCTCTGAGTCACTAGAAAAAGAACCATACTCAAGCCTAATATTGGGGCATGAACCCGATGCTTCTCCTTCATGTAGGCGTGAATGAAAGTAGTTTTACAATCCCCCTATGTAATCCAGGAAATACAGGCACATTCCTAAATCCGCCGCTCCTCTTCAAGAATAACCTCATTTAACCGATGTTTTTTGATACAAAGGGGGGGGGGGGGTGAAAACCTCATCACCCCAAAGATCTTCCAAGGAAACTTCAATACTCTCAATTTCTTTCATAAGATCATCCATGATCGGGTGACCAGGTTATTGGGAAGTGGACCAAACCGGAAGAGCCTGTTTCATGTGCCGAAGCTTAATGTGGAGGATGACCCAACTACATTGCTAGCACGGAGAGTTCCATGACTATTACACCATCTCTAGAAACCCAGGATTATGTCTCCTTACTTAGGCTTGAAACACTAGTCAACCAGTCCATACCCCACCCATGCATAATTGTCTGGAATATGTATAGTATAGGCTTATAATTAGCAAAAAAGCGACGAGGGACCAACGGAGCATCGGAGAAGTGTAACGACCCGAAATTTTGAATAAATATTGTTTCCTAATTTTTTGTGTTATTTTGTTTTATACTCAACAAAACTGTTTCATTTTTAAACATGAGTATAATTAAAATGAGACCGTTGGGTTTTGACTGTTATATGACCATTGGTCAATATGACCGCTGAAAACTAAATGTTTCGATTATTGTCTCTAAATACAAGTGATCTTTGTTAATTAATATAGAAAGAAGATTTGATGGCTTCAACCAGTAGTCTTTGACTGATCGAATCCCATATAACAGAACTTGGGAAGGAGGTAGCACCACTGGGCTTTTCTCTAGACCAAACCCAAGCCGAACTTCATCATGTGAAGCTAGAACAGAATCACCTTTGCGAGAAGTTCAAATTGATAGAAATTACTACTCGTGCAATGTTGGCTAAGCCACCCTCATATTCTCTCACCTTAGCACACCTTACTCTTAGGTCCAATGCTTGTATTATAAGGGGCTATGTAAGGAGACAATAACTGCCTTGTGTAATACTTTGTTTTAAATAAAAATTTTGATTTCTTCTTATGATGATGTTTATGAATTTTTAAATGTCTGGATAAATATAGTATGCATATTTTTTATGAAGTTTAGATAAAGGATATTTTAAAAATGTTTATGTAAAAATTAAATAATTAAAATTGTGTAATGATTTTTTTTAAAAATGGTCTTCTACAATTATGTTCAGTATGAAATTTTGAGTCTAATAAGATCAACTTAATTTTTGATGAATAATAAATTATGAATAGTGATTTTATGCTTAGGATTAGTAATGTGACCAAATGGATTATTATTCCCACTTAAATAAAGTATTAATATAATCTAGGCACCTTGATTAAGTAATGCGATTCAATAAAATGGTTAAATAATGGTTTCATAAATTATTAGTCAAGTATTATTTTTTTGGGTGAATAGTGATTTTTAATTAAAAATTAAATTAAAATTATTTATAAAATAATATTTATAAAATGGATTTCATTTTTGAACACAGAGCATCGATATTATGTTAAGGTAATTTTTGGGGATTTTTCTGAAAAAAATGAATTTCCGGTGAATAGTGTATTGATTTAAAAATTAAATTAAAAATATTTAGAAAATTATTTTTATAAAATGGAGTTCATATTTGAAATCAGAGCATCGATATTTGGTTAAGGTGAAATTTTGGGATTTTTCTATGAAAGTTGAATTTTCGATGAATAGTGAAAATACAGTTTTTATGTTACGGGTGTTTAATGACATCATTAAATGATGTATTAATTATGTAATAAATATGGTTGACTTATGAATAGTGAGATAAGCTATGAGGTGTTCCAAGTGGCTAATACCATGGGCAAGCTCATGGTTTTTCCAAAACCACCAATGAGCTGTCCCTTGGCCATTACTGCCTTGTCCCCCCACTTTCCCTATAAATACCAAGCCATCCTCTCATCCATTCGACTCCCAACTCTCCCCCAATGAAGCTCTGGTCTCAATACCCCCAAAGGAGTCCTCCCAAGGTTCCCATAAGCCCTCAAGGTCCCAACCTTTGAGTTTTAAGAGTTACGTTTTAAGGAAAGGGATTCGACCTCTCTCTTTCTTTTCAACTAATCTCTTTTATGTCATTTCCTTTATGCTCCATGCACTTATGTTGAAGGATGTTCTTTTATATTCATCTTACTGAACTTTTCATGTTCATATAATGAGAGACCACCTATTTCCCTCATCATTTAATTTTAAGAATGTTAAAGTGGCGCCGTTAGGCTGCCGACTTTTTTTAGGGATTCTTTCACCCTTCTCGTTTTCAAGATCTATTTTCATGTCAAGTCTTTCATGTTCCTTTTTATTATGTTGGGGTATGATATATAAATATATAATGCTGATCCTTTATGGTCATATGATTATAGACCCTGTTTTATCTCTTCAATCCATTTTTTTGATGTTTAAGTGACGCCGATAGGCTGCCGAATTTTTAAGGGATTCTTTCACCCTTCTCATTTTTCAATGTTCTACTTTCATGTCAAGTCCTTAAATATCATTTTTTTATGTTGGGGTATGATCTCTATATCTATAATACTGAAATTTTATGTTCATATGATTAGAGACCCTATTTGATCTTGTCAATTCATTTTTATTGAAGTTTAAGTGACGCCGTTAGGGTGTCGAATTTTCATAAGAGAAATCTTATTTTTGTCTTCCTTTCATGTTATTCATTTCATATGGAAAATCTTTAAAATTTAATTATCATGTTCTTAAATCCTTTATATTCTATTCCCCTACTGTTTTATGGATCATTTATGAGTGGGTGACCCATGTCCCCTCTCTTTTCAATGTTTTCTAAAACCTCGTAACATAGCCATTATGCAGCAGAATTTCCATCTCAAAATGTCTTTCTCTCATTCTCAAATTCATTTATTTTATTAAGTGAATACTAAAAGATATTTATTCTAAATGGTTATTCACATATATACCAAAATGTTCCATTTTAAATTTTGGGATTTACTTACATGAGACCCACTTTCCCTTTCCGTGGGTTTAAGGTGGCATAAAGATCATGTTGTTAAAGCAGTTTTAAAATGTTATGATTATGAAATGAAAACCATTTATTTTATTCTATATGGGTTTTTTTATGAAATGATTGATGATGATATATGTGGCTCACATGATAATAAAGAAAAATTTAAGGGTGCTCCCTGATAGCACTCCAATACATTGGGTAAAGACTTAATCTCTAGAGATGACCATTTAGACTGATACCTTGGTGAATAACCTTGGTAATTTTTATTGAAACCTTGGGGACAGACCTTGGTGAAACGGAAATGATTGTCTTTGTAAATTGTTGTAGCCACATCTTCAAGTTATGAAAAATGTTATTTTTATTATGATATGCCTCATGATTTCTTTCTCATTCCTTAAAGTTCTTTTCATGACCTTATTGAAGTATCTCAAGTTCACATGTAAAATGTTTCTCTTGTTTCCCTTACTGGGCCTTCTGCTCACCCTTTCTTTTGTTGTATGTCCCCAGGTTATGAGATGCAGTAATAAACCTAGGATTAACATGAGGAGAATCATTTCATGTGTTTAAGAAGAATGTTTTTATGTTTTCATGTTTTAAGTTCCTGGTTTCCAAGACACTAAACCTTAATGATCCTTGGTTTTGAAAAATGTAATGAAAGTTTACGTGATGAAAAGGCGGGATGCTATAGTTGGTATCAAAGGATGGTTTAGTTATTTGGGGAAATTAGGATATGAAAACTCTAGGAATAACCCTATAGAAAAGATTAAATATAGGAAATATTCCTAGTATATTGGGGAGTATTGAGTAAGGGGTTTCCAAGAAAATACATCCCTGTCTGGATACGAGCAGGTAGAGGTGGCTGTGGCACAGATGTACATAGGGGTAAAACCCTAAAACACCACATTGATCTAAACTCGAATGGGAACTGGTACACGACAACAGGCCTTGCTGCACTCTTGGTTACGACACTCCCAGGGGATATTCTTTGGTAAATTCATAAGCTTAGTATGAACCATTATTAAAGAAACAAAGATAAAATAAAATAAAGATTCACATAAGAATATATGATCACGGATAAACTAGTTTGGAACCTAGGGGATCACAAGTTATGGTATACTTTCCTTCTACAAGTTTATCCTTTTACGCTTAAAGTTTCCTTTTAATGATTATTGGCTAAGTATTTAAGCCCCCTAATTATACATTCTTTTCTTAGTTAATGGAGGGAAATGGAAGATCATGTCCCAACAACCAATGTGATTGGAAGTGTGACGATTTCTATATTAATATGATAGAGATGATTAGGGGATTAAAATATGATTATTATTTTGGAGGACATTCACTATTTTGGGAACCCTATATGACCGAGGTAAATAGATTACCATGGTAGTTCTTTCTGGAATAATGGTTGAATTATATTTTGAAGAATCGATGAATTTTAGGCGGACTTATAGTAATTTAGGTTACATATGGAAATGATTAAACTATCTTAGGGAAAATGTGATTAGGTTAGTTACTTTTGTTATAAGATGATAAGAGTGGTTGATGTTTTTTGAAGATGAACAATAAAGTCTATCTTGGAATACTATGTTATGATATCGTTCTTATAATTGGGTTTCAATCATAGGTTGGTTTATTTTGAGGAATTTTAAGGACAGTTATTTATGGAATGAACTATGATGAGCTTTGGGTAGTACCATGAAACTTTGAGGATTTAAAAGTAGTTTCCCCTTCCTATGGGATTATTTCTTTTTGAAGAGTTGTTTTATCTTACCCTTTCTATTTTTGGGGTAATTTTTAAAGATAGAAGAAATTGATAGTTAATATTTTGTGGATTATGTGACTCTCAAGAAGATGATTCTTGTGTTTTGATGAGACCAAGTAGTTTTGAATGCTCATAGTTTGGAGAAAAGATTAGTTTTGGTAAAACTTATTAAGGTACGAAAATCTTCTTGAAGGTAAATATATTTCCTTATGTTTTTTTCTATATAGTAAACGAATTTGTCAAAATTATGAAATGGAACGTAAAACAAAAACGTTGTTGGTTTACGTTTCCTACTAGGTAATAAAAGACCATTTACACACATCTTAAGCTTGTTATTTTCTCTTGGTTAACTTTCTCCTAATCATGTTTTCTATCACTCTCCCTCAGAACTTGACCCTTTGTTTTCTCCTCCATGTCCATGTTTTCCTACATGGAATCCTAGTATGGGTTAACTTGAGTGACCTTTGTACTTCCCTATCATTCTTTTAAAGTAATAGTTTTACTGACTCCTTTTCCGATGTGGGACTTTCAATGAAATCTCAAAACGCAATTTTAAAAATTGTGAGGATGCAATTTCTTAAGGGGGGAAGATTGTAACAACCAGAAATTTTGAATAAAATTTGTTACCTAATTTTGTGTGTTATTTTATTTTATACTCAACAAAACTGTTTCATTCGATAATATGAGTATAATTAAAATGAGACCATTGGGTTTTGGTTGTTATATGACCATTGGTCAATATGACCAGTAGAAACTAAACATTTCTATTATTGTCTCTAAATACAAGTGATCTTGGTTAATTAATGTAGAAAGAAGATTCAATGGCTTCACCCCGTAGTCTTGGACCGATCGAAGCCCATCTAACAGAACATTGGAATGAGGTAGCACCACTGGTCTTTTCTCTAGACCAAACCCAAGCCGAACTTCATCATTGAAGGTATAACGGAATCACCATCGCGAGAAGTTCAAAATTATAGAAATTATTACTTGTGCAATGTTGGCTGATCCACCCTCAGATTCTCTCACCTTAGCACACCTTACTCTTAGGTCCTATGCTAGTATTATAAGGGGCTATGTAAGGAGACAATAACAGCCTTGTGTAATCATTTGTTTTAAATAATAATTTTTATTTCTTCTTATGATGATGTTTATGAATTTTCAAATGTCCAGATAAATATTGTATGCATATTTTTGATGAATTTTAGAGAAAGGATATTTTGAAAATGTTTATGTAAACCTTAAATAATTAAAAATGTTTAATGATTTTCAAAAAATGGTCTTCTACAATTATGTTCAGTACGAAATTTAGAGTCTAATAAGATCAACATAATTTTCGATGAATAGTAAATCATGAATATTGATTTTATGCTTAGGATTAGTAATGTGACCAAATGGATTAGTAATCTCACTTAAATAAAGTATTAATATAATCTAGGCACCATGATTAAGTAATGTGATTCAATAAAATGGTTAAATAACTGTTTCATTTATTATTATTCAAGTATTAGTTTTTTTGGTTGAATAGTGTTTTTTAATTAATAATTAAATTAAAATTATTTAGAAAATTATTTTTATAAAATGGATTTCATTTTTGAACACAGAGCATTGATATTATGTTAAGGTAATTTTTGGGGATTTTTCTGAAAAAAATGATTTTTCTTTGAATAGTGTATTCATTTAAAAATTAAACTAAAAATATTTAGAAAATTATTTTTATAAAATGTAGTTCATTTTTGAAATCATAGCATCGATATTTGGTTAAGGTGAAATTTTAGGTTTTTTCTGAGAAAGTAGAATTTTGGATGAATAGTGAAAATACAGTTTTTAAGTTACTGGTGTTTAATGACATCATTTAATGATGTATTAAGTATGTAATCAATATGGTCGACTTATGAATAGTGAGATAAGGTATGAGGTGTCCCAAGTGGCCAATACCATGGGAAAATACCATGTGCAAGCCCATGGTTTTTCCAAAACCACCAATGAGGTGTCCCTTGGCCCTTAATGCCTTGTCCCCCCACTTTCCCTATAAATATCAAGCCATCCTCTAATCCATTCGACTCCCAACTCTCCCCCAACGAAGATATGGTCTCATTACCCCCCATGGAGTCCTCCCAAGGTGCCCTAAAACCCTCAAGGTCCCAACCATTGAGTTTTAAGAGTTACGTTTTAAGGTAAGGGATCCGACCTCTCTCTTTCTTTTCAAGTAATCTCTTTTATGTAATTTCATTTATGATCCATGCTCTTATGTTGAAGGATGTTATTTTATATTCATCTTACTGACCTTTTCATGTTCATATGATGGGATACCCCCTCTTTCTCTCATAATTTCATTTTAATCATGTTAAAGTGGCGCCATTAGGCTGCCGGATTTTTATAGGGATTCTTTCACCCTTCTTGTTTTCAAGATCTATTTTCATGTCAAGTCTTTCATGTTCCGTTTTATTATTTTGGGGTATGATCAATAAATCTATCATGCTTATATTTTATGTTCATATGATGAGAGACCCTACTTGATCTCTTCAATTCATTTTTTGTTTATGTTTAAGTGACGCCGTTAGGCTACTGAATTTTTAAGGGATTCTTTCACCCTTCTCAATTTTCAAAGTTCTAATTTCATGTCAAGTCTTTAAAGTTACTTTTTATTATGTTGGGGTATGATCTATATATCTATAATACTGAAATTTTATGTTCATATGATTAGAGACCCTATTTTAACTCGTCAATTCATTTTTGTTTATGTTTAAGTGACGTCGTTATGCTGCCGAATTTTCATAAGAGAAATCTTATTTTTGTCTTCCATTCATGTTCTTCATTTCATATGGTACATCTTTCAAATTTCATTACCATGTTCTTAAATCATTTATATTATGTTCCCCTACTATTTTATGGATCATTTATGAGTGGGTGACCCATGTCCCCTTTGTTTTCAATGTTTTCTAAAACCTCATAAGATAGCCATTATGCTGCAGAATTTCCGTCTCAAAATGTCTGTCTCTCATTCTCAAATTCATTTATTTTATTAAGTGAATACTCAAAGATCTTTCTTCTAAAGGGGTATTCACATATATACCAAAATGTTCTATTTTAAATTCTGGTATTTACATAAATGAGACCCGCTTTCCCTTTCCGTGGGTTTAAAGTGACATAAAGATCATGTCTTTAAAGCAGTTTTTAAAACGTTATGATTATGAAATGAAACCCATTTATTTTATGCTATATGGGTTGTTTATGAAATGATTGATGATGATATATGTGTATCAGATGATAATAAAGGCAAACTTAAGGGTGCGCCCTGATAGCGCTCCAATGCATTGGGCAAAGACTTAATCTCTAGAGATGACCATTTAGACTGATACCTTGGTGAATAACCTTGGTAATTTTTATTGACTCCTTAGGGATGGACCTTGGTGAAATAGAAATGATTGCCTTTTTAAAATGTTGTAGCTACATATTCAAGTTATAAAAAATGTTATATTTATTATGATATGCCTCATGGTTTCTTTCTCAAGCCTTAAAGTTCTTTTCATGACCTTATTGAAGTATCTCATGTTCACATGTAAAATGGTTCTCTTGTTTCCCTTATTGGGCCTTCTACTCACCCTCTCTTTTTATGTATGTCCCCATGTTACGAGATGTGGTAATGAACCTAGGATGAACATGAGGATAATAATTTCAAGTTTTTAAGAAGAATATTTTATATTTTCATGTTTTATGTTCCTCGTTTCCAAGACACAAAACATTAAATATCATCAGTTTTGTAAAATGTAATGAAAGTTTATCTGATGAAAAGGCAGGATTCTATAAGAAGCCTCATCAAAGGCTGCTGGAAAAACGGGAGGGCCTGTATGTTGTTCCAAATTTTTACACTGAGAGGATCTATCCTGACTTTCGGAAATAGAAAAAAAGGAAAAACCTGAGGGGATCTGAGCATGATCTCTTTCAGTGACGGTTTTGGAGGCACACCAGCCACACCGGTCACCAAAGAGGAAGGCCAACCTAGCGTCACAAGAGGAAGCATCATTGCTGTAATGGTAAAAAACCCATGGTGCAGGGGCGGCAAATGCTGTGCGTTTTAATTCATGTTTCCTCTCAATGCTCAATAATTTTTATTCATGATGTTTTTAAAAATAATAAAATCTATTAAAAATTTTATATTTTAAGTGAATTATAGAATATAATTGAAATAAAAAAATGATGAAATATTTATATATTGAGAGGGACATGTTATTAGGGTTGATGATCCCAAATTAAGATCTGCTGTAGTATATAAAAAATGATCAAATATGGATAAATAGAAAGATAAAATTAAAAATAAATTAAGATATCTTAATAGTAAATATGTATTCAAAACCATTAAATTTATACCATAATCTAGGAAGTCTATTATTTACAAATGAGTTTTTATTTAAATGGAAAATGAGAAAAATAAGACTAATAGTTATAAAACTAGTCTTTCTGTAAAACATTTTTCATAAATAACTGTAACTTATTATTAAGAGACATGTTATTTTTTCTATGTATGGAATTATATATGTTTATTTAATTACCCTTTTAGTAGTTGAAAATTATGGAATTTATCATATATATATTGTTATAACTTTTATAGGTATGTTCATATTCAAAACCATTTTTTATTAACAACCTATTAATGTTATATGTAAAAGGTACATCAAGGGGGTTTAGAATTATAAAATCCATTTGTGTATAATAGAATAAGGCCCTTATAAGAAAATGGATGTGTATCAATAGAATCAATGTACACCGCACAAAAATTTGGTGACAATAACAAGAAAGAAGGTCTTCCCCCACAATGCCCTCCCACCAAGTGTAAAGAACTATTGGCTCTATCTAAATACGATTTTTACATGATTGAATGAGATAAAACACTAAAAAACGTGTTATTTTATTGGTAGAGAAAAATTTCATAAAAATATCAATTTCAAAATTAATAATTGAAGGGATAAGACCCATTACCCTAATAGAAGATCCACCAAGGGAAAGTGTAGCCACATAACCAAAAGTTATTGATCGAATTAATTAATGAAAAAATCCCACACATTCTATATAGCCATCTATAAAAAATCCATTAGTATTTATTTTCAATCCTAAGGTCAGAGGAATGTGGAAGACCCACTTACCCCAAAGAGATATAATCATAGAAAACCAGGTATGCAAGACTGCCAACTAAATCTCAAAGATCAATGAGGATAGAGAAACACGCTTTAGAGTTGTTTTAGTATCATGAATGTTCTTATACAATTTATAATTAATCTTTTTAAGGAATGAGTATGCATACCAAGATATCCTTTATAATGATCTAACCATATTTTCCAAAAAAACTATAGTAAATATAATTGAATAGACGTTCCTTTTCCACATGTTCCCTTTATTATTTACAAACCAATAATTGAGAAGGATCTCAAATTATTAATGTTTAATATGATGATATATTTTTTTACAAAGTAGGAAAAAATATTTTTCCCAATATACATGATAAAAGAAATGATGAATGGATTCTATGTTTGGTAGATCATATAATACACAAAATTAAGTAAGGGTAACACCTCTTTTATGAATGAAAACATATGTCACTACTACTTTCAAATGGATATTACATGTAAGGAATTTGATCTTCTTGAGAACATATGATTAGGCACTCAATTTTTTTTTGAAATTAATAGACATAAATTTTATGGAGATGTTTAAGAAATTTAGGAAAAAATGATGGACATGTATCCCAATATAAGATAAATTGGCGCTTAATATAAGCTAGTGTGCACATGATATATTATGTTTATGTACATTCTATACTCATAGATCACACTCTTTCCCTCATCCATCTCAACATGAATTCCCTAACATAAACCAATTAAAAATATATTTTTCAAGACATTGAACTAGATAAATCCCTCTAAGGTAAAGCGCTACACACACCCTAGGTGAATGTTGGGTGCCTAAAATTGATTAACCACAAGAATAGCTTCCCATTTCTTTTGTTCCTATAAAATAACCCCTTAAGATAAAAATTCAAAACAAGATGAGACCCCATGAGTAAGAGCATAAATATATCTAATTTGAGATCCTGATCACTCCATGAAACCCCAAATGGGATTTCTAAATAAAATCTTATGGAAATAAATATAACATAGGGGCACCGAATCTATTTGAGATTTTTATACACCGAACATTCATAAAATATTTCATTTACAAATTATTAACATAGAATAGGTAAGATTACTCTATAATGAAAATATCTAGTTAATAAGGGAAACATACCTCTCTACCTAGGTCCATCCAGTCAAGGCCTATAATGCCACCCTAGCTTAAGGCTCACTCTTATCACCTAGTTGGTTAATGAATATATTTTCCACTCTTTTGGAAACCCTAGTTATAGTGGAACCATCCTATCTATGTTTACCATCCTAAAATATTGTTTAACTTTACTCATTGACTCTATAATCCTACTTTTATTACTCTATAAATTTCCAAACTTCTATGAGCCTTATGATCATGTATTCCTTTGATAATGGAAAATTGGAATCTAGAAATATATATCCCCTGATATTTCCATTTATGATCACAAGTCCTTATAAAAATGAAAATAATGTATTACATTGATATCATAGATTACCCTTGTTGAGAAACCTATGATATATCTTTCATCCTTGTATTCTTTTATGATTGTTAGTGTTATCAGGGTTATCTTTTAGGTTTCCTATCTTGGCAGCTTCCACTACCCCTTACTTCTCATTGGTTCTACTATCCTTCTACATATTTAATTTATAATGGAAAAAATATTCAAATGATATTCTATTATGATTTATATGCCATTCCTTCACCCAAATCATATTCCTATGAAACATACCATAAAGGTATATAGTGGCACAATTCCCCCAATTCAACTATTTATTCGAATTTTTATCCTAGTGGTCATAGTACTATGGACTTAAATAACAAGAAAAATTGTCAATAATAATATAACCTTAAATTATAAGGTAAAATGGTTCTAGTTAGACAAAAATAGGAATACAAATAAAGGTTCTAGCTGTATAATCTTTAAATTTCACCATTGGTCCTTGTAACATGACCAAAAAAGACATGACACGCATTGACCCATCACATTGAATTATGTGGGTTTTGATTCCCATAATAAGGATATGTATGAACCTACCTTTATGTGCCCAATCCATCCACTATAACACCATCTGTCTCCTTTCATATTAAAAACCTTTTTTGATGTCATAAAATTTTATATTTCCTTCATATATGACATTAAACTATAGAGTAATTATTTAATTGGATCAATAATAAGATAATATAGTCCCCTTGTATGATATTATTTAAAATTCATTAGCACCAATTGATCAATTTTATAAATGGATAACTGATATTATTATTGGGAAGGATTAAATAAACATTTATTAAGTTTATAATAGATCCCCAGATGAGATAATAACATCCTATATGGGATTCATCAACCTAATATCCTCTTAGTTCTAACATTTATTCCTTGAGAAACCAAAAAAATGAGGATCTTACATGAAATTTTCAAGAAAATACCGAAATTGATATAAAATCCATTACATATGAATGACATTGATTAAACATGCAATTTAATTCTTGATATTTCAATAACATGTTATTTGTTTATATTAATATGGAATCCAAATAGTATCTTTAGATTATGTATTGTAATGAATTATGATCCTTGAATAACATGGGGTAATTGGATAGTGATTATATTTTCATTGAACCACTATTAAATAATTCAAATGGAACAAAATCTTCTCTGAGGACTCGAGGTGTACTATTTCTCACATAGTATTCAAAATTATATACAATTAATGGGATGGTAAATAAGTATATACTTAATGATATAATCTCAACCCAGGAAATATAACCAACTAATTTGGAAGTGATGAGGCCATGGAGGCTATAACTACATATATAAGCTATTTATGGGTAAGAATCCCCCATAGCAATATTAAATATCTTTAAGAGTTTCCTCTTAGAGTGAGATAGTTCTTAGATTCCCAACCTAATAGAAGATGAGAAATATGTGTCTTACATCTGTGTGACTACCTTTGAACCATCAAGGAATGCTCTTATTAATCCATTTCATTTCCAACACCAGAAAACCTGGATTCTAACTCTTTAAGAAGTTAATGAGGCAGATCAAACCTTGATTCTATATACCGAAGCACTAAAGAGGAGGTCTATCCATGGTAAATCAACCATGGTGGTCTATAATTTTTCAATTGATTCCATCCCTGAGACTCATTGTAAAATCCTAATAGTATAACATTGAAAATATTTTGTCACCATTAGTAGGAATCCTTGAACTTATTTGAGATAAATTCTAATAGACATATCAAATAAAAACTCACCTATGAGAATGTAAAACCACTAATACAATGGTCCTCCATGAAGAATCATGTTAATAAAATATATAAGGCATCCCTAAAGTACCTATCATAGTGGATCCCCCCATGGAAATATTAATAGAAACCATGGAAATCCTTCTTATGGAAATCAAAAATAATATAGTAACTATTGAGTTTATACATATGAAAAAAACGAAGAAAGTAATAACTATAGAGATCCACCTATGAACACTTTACATAGAGGTCTTACTTGTGGTAAAACAACTAGCCATGATGGAGGTCCTCACCATGCTAACGAGATAGAATGTTCCTACCATGAAGGCCCTCCATATGGTACCAAACAATGAGGTCTACTCCTTGATGAAAACAAATGGTCTAGAAATCTAGAATGAATTCCTCACAGTTTTCACCATAGATATCCTCCACAAAGTATCATTTATAGATGTCATCTATGTTTTAAAACACTAAATAATAATTTTGGTCCTCCCCATAGTACCGGTTTCAGAGGTTCTCCCTATTATGAAAAAATAAATAGCTATGGATATACTCCCCATAGTACTAATAATGTAGTTCCTCCATACTATGAGAAAACAAATCCCCATAAAATACTTCTATGTGGTAATGTATAATCCAACAACCATGGTTTCCCCCCTATAGTAAAAGTTCTGAAGTTCCTCCCTATGATGATGAAAGAGGTAAATAATTTCTTCAACCTGATATTACTAGTTACAAAGGTATTTACAAGGACAAAACAAAAAATAACAATGTATTTATTTTCAATGGTACCAATTACATAGGTCCCCTCAATGGTAAAATAAAAAGCTACCATGGAGGGTCTCCCCTTGGTAAAAAAAATCCAACAACCATCGAGGTCCTCCCCATGGTATTATTTGAGAAGGTTCTATCCATGATAAAGCAAAAAACCATCATATATATCCTCTTGCAATAAAATATAATATAATAAATGTATAGGTGCTCTCTATTATTCATGTTGTGGGGATCCTCTCCACTAAATAACAATAATTCCCCATGGAGACCCTCCACATAGTAAAATAAAATCGAACAACTATGGAGGTCCTCCCTATGATATCTGTTGTAGAGGCCCTCCCCACAATTATTTTCACCCGAATTTAACAAAGTGATATCTCCACATAGCTTATAGAAGTATATAAGAGATTAAAAGTGTGGGTAGTTTTTGAGAACTATAAATGGGTATCATCATCAAAGTGACCAACTTTCCCTCACCACCCTTAAGTATCATTGACCCGTGCATCTGGTTCCCTATGGTTTCAAATTAGGACTTCAGAACCAATGCATTGGAACCCTAGTCTTGGTTCTTTTATTTAAAATTATACCCTCTAGTCACCCTTCCCCATGCACCTGGTTGCTAGACTCTATGCGCCTACACATTTGAGGCCAAACATATGGTGCCTCACCTCTTTCAACATTCACTTTTCATGATCACGCTTCCAAAAATAATTTAGGGGAACATTGGGTGGTTATAAGTATTCCCCATGTATAAATGGGATCCCAAGTTTTCATTTTCCTTTAAAAGGGCCCATAGTTCTACCATTTCAATATTACACTACACAATATGGAAGCTCATGATACGTGAGAACACATAGTAAGAGATTATATTCCCAGAGCTTCCAAGATTTTTATTTTGTTATTTTTAAATCAAAGCCTTGGAAAAAATAATGAAGACTAGGGGTATTTATGTCATATAATGGTTTTCACCTAGAATCTTGTGAAAGAATAATTCACCCAGACCATTATCTATGCTAGGGTGTAGGATACCCTCCATGAATATGTTTAAGAACTGAGGGAAAATTCGGTGGTGTGTAGGACTTCCAAATTAATGAAGTGTGTATATACTTAGGGAAACATGTAACTATCATAATAGTTTTTTTTTGAAGGAATTCTATTCTTGATAGCTCTATTAACATGTTACATCGAACTTTAAGTGAACACATATATATTATAGAATAATGTTATTTAAATGTGGCCATTATAACATAGACATTAATTTGGAAGGTCTAAATAGTAATAAAAAATTATGAACAAATATTATTAAACATTGTAAATAATTAAAATGTATTTATTAATTCATAAAAAATAAGTACTTGATTATTAGTAAATACATTGTATTCTTCAAAAATACATTTTATTCGAAAATATATTTATATTAAATTTTGTACATGAAAATTATAATTAATTTATACCATTTTCAGAAATTTTATTATATATAATGAATATTATAATTTAAGTTATTATGTAAATAATAACCTAGAATGAATTTTTGGGATTTTTAGAAAAATAATTACGTTTTGGTGAATAGATAAGAACTCTATTTTTTGAATTTTTTTTAAATAAAAAAGCAATTTTAATGTACCATTTTTTTAATTTGATATTCAATTAACCTAAGTATAATTTAATTATATATATTTTAATTAATTTCAAAATAATTAGTATTATAATTGATTTTGGTATTGGTTCATTTTTAGGCTTAAAAACATATTTTTTTAAAACTAATTTTTGTTTCATTTTAAGAGTTTCAATTAGAAGTTATTTTTGAATCATCTAGATGTTTATTTTTGAAAAATATATTTCATACTTGGAATTATGTTGTTCAATTTTTTTTTAACTATTTCCCATTTACATTTGGTTATTAGGAGTAATAACTATACTAAATAATTCTCACCTCAGTAAGGGGAATATGTGTAAAATAGGATTAAAACCATGAGAAACAACCTAAAAATATCTCTAACATTTGTATTTGTTTTATTAGAAAATTGTTTTTAGACAATATCCATAAAATTTGAAAAATATAAGAAATCTATTACCAGTTGATTTCGATTATAACATTTATATTATTTTAAGTAATGGATAAAGTAAAAAATGTCACTCACTTGCTATTAATATCTATAAGATTTCATGAGAGGGATAAAAAAGTTATTTTTTGTTATAAATGTCTATTTTAAACATGAATTTATTTATTTTATCATGATAATTTATTTTCAAATTTCAATGTTGGAATAATAAAATTAAATTTGTATGCAACACCGGTACACAAATTGTTCAAATAATAAAAAAATTAAGTAAATGATTTTAAATATATTAAATATATTATAATTTAAAAGAATTATTGATTTCAATTTTTTTGATAAATATAAAATACTTCTGATATTTTAAGAATTTATATTCTAATTATATTACTATATCTATATTTGTAAAAGTTAAAATATGTGAATAGTACAGAAAATGACTTTAATGGTATCTTATGTAAAATAATATTTTATTACATGATAAATAATTCATATAAATATTATCTAAATACTAAATAATTTTATATGGTATATAACATCAAAAATATTACACTCATGGGTCAATATTTCTTTTATATTACTATTCATGACCCCTAAAGGGTAAAACAATTTGAAATTGTGGTAATCATCAAAACGGTTTATAGGGGGTTAGAACTAAGAGATATGGTTTATATAATTACATAAAGTTTTTGAAAATATTATTTTATGAAAGGGCTAATACTTTTCATCATCATGGCCTTAAAATATATCAATTTTTAGCCACATGGAAATGAAAGTAAATTTATATTAGTTTAATTCTTTAAGTAATTACAATTTCCTCCCTCCCCTCACTTAAAAAAGGAAACCTCTTATCCTCCCTTATTCAAAATGATTGATCACTCTGTATTAGAAAACATTAACCATAATTCCATATTTTATTCCTTCCCCACTTACTATATCTTATATTCTTTCCATAATATCATCCTTTCAGTGCTTAATGTGTGAGGCAAATGAGGTTTCTCAATGAAGTGGTATAACTCTTAATCAACTACTTTAGGTTTAATTTTTTCTTCTAATTCCTTTAAATATATTTTCCCCATAATAAAATAATAAATCTAGTTGCAAAAATTTATAATATTTTTTTATGTTTATCAAAGAACCAATAGATTTTCCTCTCTATGGAATGTGAATGCATCGCTTATGTGTATGTATGACTTACCATCTCTACATAGTAGTGTTATTCACTTTTTAGTACAATTTTAATTTAATGGTCATAAATATCAACTATTGAATATTTATTACATTTATGATATTTTTATAGCTCATGAAAAATAATATATCATTTAACTTCTTACCATTTACCCCTCTTAGGAATGATAATGTCACTTGTGTTTACGTATAAGATGTTATTTCCACAAAGTGATGTAATTCATTTTTCATGTACACCATCATGGATTATTATATATATATAATCAATATTAATGATATTTATATAATTATTAAAATTCTTAATATTCGTAAACCATGAGTATATACAAGACTGAAGCTACCAAACTGAAACTTAAATGAAAAATAAAAGAGTTAACAATCAGAAATAATGATTTTAAAAAATAATTTTAAAAAAATGAAAGATGAATTTTTATAAGTGGATAATGTATAATACTATATTTATTTATATGGGTTTGGTATAGAATTATAATAAATTTAATTTTTTTATATAGGAGACTAAAATCACTTAAAATCAAGTTTGACATGAGGTATGGGTTTATCATATCACCTTTATTTATATGATACATATGCCATATTCACCACTTTATTCTATCATGTGGATCATGTAACAACCCTTTGAAATTATATTTCATGAATCCATTTAAATTCATGATATTTAATTTTTTATTTGAAGTTATTTATTTCAGTTAGGTTATGATTCAAAATATTCCAAAGCAGTAAGAGATTTCATTTACAATATCATTTTATTTCATGATTATTTATGTTCAATTTTAGTTTGTAAAAATTATATGATCATAATATTATAAAGCTCATATATTTTCATCTACCCATGTTATATTTATTTTTAATTGTGTATTTCTCAATTTATTCTATTTTTTTAATTAGGAATATACAAGTAAGTTACATATAAGATACTTTTAAAAATATTGTTTTGAAGATTTGTATCCAACTCTTTTTATTATATGTCCATATTTATGATAAAATTATTTAAATAATTCTTTTAATATTATATAAATATTTATTAAAAAAATTCTATCCATGTTTTAATTTCTACAAAAGGGTTTAGATGTAATATTATTATCCTTTTTTCGAATGAGGAATTTTTTTCCATATGTGGGAACATAATCTTTGTATTAACATACACTATACAGATTAATTTTCACACCTTCATGACTGATCGTTTATTTAAATATTATTTTACATGTATTAATGTTTATTATCATTGAAAATGTTTCTCCTAGTATTCTATAAATTTTCATATTTTGAGCAGTGATTTCAAAATGAAATGGGTATTTCTATCAAGAAATGTTGTAGTGTTATTTTAATGGTATTTTAGTCTATGGCTACATCCATTGATGATACTAAGGTTATGATCCATTTATACAATATTTTCTATTTCTCTAGATGTATCATGATTATATAATATTGATATTACATATTATTTATTAAATATAAATAATGGTTTTTCTTATAACGGATTCTGAGAATGAATTGTATTTATAATTCAAAATATGGGGAATGCATAGGACATGAAAGTGATGTGTGGGACATAGTTATATATATATAATATTGATACATCAATAGGTCTCATGATACAAAACTAGTGGCCATATTATATGGGTATTTTGGTTAAACCTACGCATTTATTAACAATGATGTCTTGGTTGAGAGGCCTTGATGCTAATATTAATGATGTATTGGATGAGTGTCCTTAATCATGAATGTATATATATATGAATTTAATTTATTAATAATTTCTACTTTATTATACTTTTGTTTTATATGATTATATTATCTTTGGATTCTCATTGAACTCAATTTGTTGATCGAATGAAATGTGTTTTGATTCTCCACTCTTCTATGTTTATTATTCCTTATTTAGTCATGAAAGATTCCACTACATTCAACCATTTTTCAGTATATGAGGTCACCCTTCATTGTATTCATCTTCCCTAGGCTATAATGAATGGATATTTGAATGATTTTAAAGTATTCATATTATTTACTTTAATTTTTATTTATATTTTGTTTATAACATAAAATGTGAATCACGTATGTGTCTAGTTCTTTAATCCTAATAAATTGATCAATACTTATTGATGTGATCCATTATCTATTATAAAAATTTAAAACATTAGGGAATATATTTATTTTAAGAGAGTTTTGGGCTTTCAAAAAACACCTGTTTGACAAAATTCCTAGATATCACACATTGGGTAACACCTAACCTCAATTGTTTATCAACTTCAACTCCTAAGTTTCTTTATTTTAGAAGATCATTCACATATTAAATGTGAACCACCTAGGTTCCCCATTCAACCTAGTCACATACCTTGTATAAAATTTACCATTTTCCCCTTGTGATATAAGTAACCTTTCTGGAACCCTTTCACCCAGGTCACACCTTGGAAAAGTGATTTTTCCCAATTATTCATCATGGATTCTTGATAGGAATGATTGAGTCATTGTCCACACACATATAAACCTTTAAATATTGAATTACTTTGATAATTTAATAATATCATTCTTTGAGAGATCTCTATTTTGGTTTCATCCCAAATCGATTGGGTCCTTAGAGTAAAACAAATCATGTTTTCTAACGATAATGATGATCCATCTTATTGAGAAACCAAAGATATTCTTTCTGGATAAAGTTGCTTATTTGGGACACTCTGAACTGGTCTTCACTACTCTCATTTTCCTAACCAACATTTATTCATCAAAATAATGATCCAACTATATTAAAAATTGGTAGATATAGTTTAAGCTAACCTCTCTTCTACTATTTTATATCAAAAATGTATCCAGTTATCCTACACTTTTATTAGTCACTAATATACTGGAGATGAACTGAAATTTGTAACACCCCAAGATTAATGAATATATTTATGTTTTAATATATTTTATTCATTTTATGTTCTACATCACATACAACACAGATTTCAAACAATATACCATATACTATTAAAATAATATTATTTAATGTGACAGTATAGCACATAATGTGTTTTTATCTTAATAAATTATATTAACCATAATTAGTGAGTAATTATAATGAAATTTATATATTATATAATAAATAATTTTTTTATGATTCATGTAATCTTTTTTATAGGAATGGTCTAAAAATAAATTAGATTTTATGCTTAAAAATATATATTTTTAAGAAAGGTTTGTTGGTGATTTTTACACTTATTTTAAATTAAATTTCCACCACTGATAAAAATTTAATTTTGAAAAGTTGATTCTATATTTGAAATAATTAGGTCCCAATATTCTATATGGGTCCCTTTTATTTTCAGGACTTATTAATAGTAACCATGGTAAAATTTATCACATCAGAAAAGGGTAAATCAGGTTAACCTAGGTTAAAAATAAATGATAAGGACACCATTTTTCATATTAATTTTTTTGGATGAATATAATTATAACCTTATAATATTAGGCTCTAAATTTTATTATTTAAAGGATACTTGTCCACGAAAAATAACTATATAAAATTTAAATAAAAGAAAAATACAAAATGCCACTCTATTACTTTTAAATAACTCTTACGTTTTCACATAGGGGCAAAAGAAACTTGTGAATAAATATTGATGGCTATTTTGAGCATAATAAAATTATTTTATGTTTAATTTTTATTAAATTCCAACACACTATTTCTTCAAATAATAGAAAAATAAAATAAATTATTTAAAAAATATTAAAAACAATATAATTTGAATGAGTTATAGTGTTCTAATATTATTTTTAAATGAATATAACATATTAGTGTTTTTAAAGGATTATATTTGAATTCCATATTTGTCTTAGTGTCTTTAATTTAATATTAAATGAATAATATAAAAAATGACTAATGATATTTTATTAAAATAATATTTTATTATATAATTCAAAAATCATAAAATCATGAAAGAGGAAAATGTAGATAAGATATGGTCTAAATTTTTTCCCTTTTCCAATTATGATCATATTTTTACCTTCAAAGTAAATTTATATGCATTCAAGAGTGAAACTAATGTTACAAAAATTAAGGGTAAAAAAACATTAACTAAGGGGTTAGACAATAAGATAGGGTTTAAAATATAACTTAACATATCCAAATTTTATTAGTTTATGGGATTTAATCCATATCCAACCTTATCATTGAATATATATACATTTAGATGAATTTTCCTCCAGAATTACTTTTTTATATTTTATTATTTTATGAAATTCCATGAGTATCCCTCCCCTACATGTAAAAGGTCACCCCTACATTATCCTCTTTACACCAATTTGATACTTCTATCTCAAACAATCAAAAAAATATCTTATTAACATATTTATCCCCATTTTATAGGTTATGTTCTTCCCAAAAGACCTACTCAAGGTTCATTAGGAGGAGATCTAATGAATTTCTTTCAAAGAAGTGGTAATCGCTTTAACTGATCACTCTCTATTTAATTATTCTTTTACCTCGTTTAAATAAATATAATTTATCATAATATAATAACTTCAATATCATAAATATAATTAAATGTTATTATGGTTATTATACAACCATTATCAAACCTCATTCCCATCAAATGTGAATAGAATGTATCAATCATGTGTATGCACGACTTACTGTCACCACATAGTGATATAACTTAATTTTCACCAAAATATATTATTGATGGGTATTATGAGGAGTTTAATGTATATATATAATATTTATGAAATATTTTTCTTCTTGTATTATAATATCATATCTACCCTATTTCATTCCAATCTGTTGAAAAATGATAATGTCACTAGTGTTTTCCTTTGGACTACCACCTCTATGAAGCATTGTGATTTATTTTTCATTTCTAATTTATATGGATGGTTATTATGATGCATTTTATAAATATATATAATTTATATGATAAAATAATGTTTTATAAAGTTTAATTATTATTTTACATTTTTTCAATCCATCGATCAATAAGTGAAAACAACATTCATGCATACGTACATACTACCATCTCCATTTATGGTGTAATTAATTTTTCTATCTATAAATTTTATGGATGAATCTAGATATATATATATATATAAAGAATATATATATTTTTTATAATAATTAACATTCTATGTAATATGGAACCATGATCAAATTACATGGATTTGGAACGCCGAACTCAATCATGCATGAAAAACAAAGAAGCTATTACCCAGAATAGTGATTTTAATAACAAATTGTCAATAAATGGGTGATAAGATGTCATATGTAAATCATTAATGGGTTTAAATATATGACATTACCATCCTATAATCCACTAAATGGTACCTTGATCCGGGTCGCCACATGACCTTAAGCATTCTTCCCCATACACTAGAGGTTGCAAACAGGTAGCACTAGTCTACTAAGTCATGTGGGTAGACTATACCATGTTTACTAGAATAATCTAGAGAAGATAACATATGAAATAAAGAAGATTTTATAGAAATAACCAAAAACATGAATTACCAAAAAATTCCCAAACAAGTTACAAACCACAACCAACAATAAATATTCCATATCATGCTAACCATGTCTAGTGTGATGAAAACTGAAAATAAAGACAAAAAAACAAATCCCCAAAACTAGTCCTGACTCCATGTCAAGATCCTCATCAATGAACATCCCCATACCAACTCATATCCGTGGCATAAAACACTTTCCCTAGTCCTGAATAACAATAATGAAATCTTCTTGGATACCCAATGGAAAAACAAGTAGGGTGTGGGTATGACTTAGTAGGCCACCACCAACAGTGTCTATAAAATATCTAATATAAACAGATAGTTCATGAATGTAATAAATATATGAAAAGGTAAAAAAAGATAAATTGGGATATTTTAGAGGGTAATATTTCTTAAACCATTTTAACCATTCCAGTGATTTCTTTAATCACACTATCATCATTACTAAATTCATCTTCATCACGTGTTCCATGGGTTAGGAATTACATAATTTACACTATGGACTAATCCAATCAATTACAAGGCATAAAGAAATAAGTCATGTTATTTAAATATCTAGGGATAACATTTCACAATAAATACATTACACTTACCTAGAAGCCTCAGTCTAGGTAGTCTCATATAATGAATCAATTAGGGTAATAGATAATCAACCCCATTCCTTAACCCATTCATTGTGGGGTGGGGTTAGTGACTTAGTCTTAGCCTAACCCATGGTCATAGATCCTCAAGTCCAATACCCCACAAAATCCAATCCATGTGAACATTATTATTTTTCCAATATCACACATACCATATCAGAAACCATAGAAAATAAATAACAAAAACTTAAAATTCCATAATCATTCAACATGTTATATTAGAATTATTTATTAACCCATTAGAACATTTATCCTTCTCATTTAATATTCGATTTTACCCATTTCCTTTCCTTATGCCTTAACTATTTATGAATATTCCAAAATTCTCATGTATTATCCCAATTTAAAATAATTATAAATTAATACATTTTATCCATTTAAAACACATATCAACTCATGAACATCTACCCATTTAACATATATATCATTCCACATTATTTACCTCACTTAATAATTCTAAGTAGAATTCATAAGTCATATAACATAATCACTTTATTACCTCTAAACCATTACCTAATAACCAAACAATACCTAATGCCATTATCAAAGACTAGAAACAACTATTCACAATCCATTTTAAAATTAATTTAACTTAATAAGATTTTCTTCATGGTCTCTACTACATCACTTATCAATTTCATTCTTAAAATTACAATTTACGTTTTTCAGAATCATTGGCACACCCCATAGGTGGCCCAAAATTGGAATAGTCAAACTCAACAAATCCCATGAGGATCATGAGGGGTTCAAAATCCATATCTAGACAACCATTTTTTTTACCAAATATCCCTAACGAAATTAAATACACATTAAGGAGAAAGAAAACACACAACCTTACAAGAATAAATCAACATAAAGACTATGGGAAATATCTTGTACACCAATTACCTCAATTATAAAGACAACTACATGCTTAACCATCAACATATATCCAAATTCAGGAACCCATTGAAACTTAAATCGATAATCCACTGATTAAAGAGGGTTTTAGGGATTCATAATATGATAACTCAAACTATAATACCTAATCTAGAAAAAGGAATAAAGGGAGGGATTAGACTCAGCCAAATCATCGATTCACAACCAATGATGCTCCGAATAGAAAATAATTGAAGGATAACCAGCCTTGGGAAGATTTGGGAGCTTGAATTTTTCACTAGGTTTTATAGAAAAATAATGAGAGGAAAAACTAGGTAAGAACTTAAAAATATTTAGGGGAGGTTTGGAAATCCTCACTTTTTAATAGGGTGCACGGCTTAGCAGCATAGTTTTCCAAATGATGCATAAATCGTATGACTGCTACTTTTTAAGAGGGCTTGAGTCACACATTTACCTAGGGAGGCCTGCAAGGTTAGACCAACCATACAACAACCTTGAATAATGCCTCTATCAAGGGCCATATGGTTTCCCCCTTTCCATTGTTAACCACTCTCTCTTCCCCCTAGTTAGCATGATTATCTCTAACCGTGTGCAGATCATGAAATATTCATTGAATGACCAAGATCATTTTTATTTTATATTGAATCCCTAACCTCCTCATACATTTAATAAAACAAATTAATTAATGGTATTTAAATGATTCAAACAAAAATTTAAACAAAAACATACCTATATGGAGTCTATAATCTTAATACTTCCCCAGCTTATAATGACTCAACCATGATCCATGATCACATGCATCAATAATCATCTAAATAAAATAGATCAGTCCAATGTGCCCACACATCTAACTCCCTTTCCCAAGATTATTCCAAAGAATTTATATTTTTCAATAAAACATAAACTTGGGGCATAGTCATTCCCCAAAAGCATTTTTTATTATGATCTAAAATATGAACCAGATGCTCCACGAAGGTCGCATCGACCTCATGCTCAATTGTCTTAATAAAAATCACATGAGACGGGTTAGAGTGACATTGTTGAAGTTATAAGACATGAAAATCATCATGAATGATAATATATTTATGTGGAAGAGACATTCAGTATGACATTGGTCTGATCCTTTTCCCAATATCAAATGACCACACATATATAGAAGCCAACTTACCCTGCTTCTGAATCCGATAGTGACCCATCCTTGGAGACACCTGAAGATATACATAATCACCCACTACATAATCAATAGGTCTATTACATCAATCAAAATATTATTTTTGGTTACTATGTGTCATGTAAATGTGCTTCTAAATTAATTAAACCTGATCTGAAGTCTCCTATAGAGGACTCAGTCCCAAAAACTCTTATTCCCTATCTTCTAACCAACACAATAGAGATCTACAAAGCCTCCCATAGAGTGCCTCATATGGTGCCATATGAATCATACCATGACAACTATTTTTTTAGGAAAACCTAATATTCACCAAATATATTTCCCATGATCCACCAAAATCTAGATCACATCCTCTCAATATGTCCTCTAATTCCCGAATGGTACACTATTATTTCCAATCCATCTACGAGCGGAAATGCATACTCAATACCACTAGGGTACTGAGCACCTTCTATAATCCTTTCCATAAGAGAAATGTAAAATATTGATCACAGTATGAAACTATGGATCATGGAACCCTATTATAGAATTCTATCTCATGAAAATATAACTCACCCAAACAATCCTTGGGGAATGTCTCTCGAATCGAAATGAAATGATCCACTTTAGTCAATTGATCAATGAATACCTAGATCAAATCATTATTTCGAGGAATCCAAAAATGAACTACAATGAAATATAACATTATGTTATACCACTCCCCTTTTATAATGGGAAATTTTCGCTACAAACCACATATATATTGATGCCCAACCTTCACTCGTTGATAGGTAAGGCATAGAGCCACAAAACATGAAACTTCTTTCTTCATTCTTGACCATCAATATTGCCTATGATGATTTTTATACATTTTGATCAAACCAAGATGCACTGACCACATTGATTCCTGAGACTCATGCATCAAATCTTCTCATATAAACGTCATCTCAAAAAAATATCCACAATCATAAATGATCACATCCTATCCAACGGTGAAACCAGAAGGCGACTACCCACATTTAAGACATTCACTTAAATCCAAACATTATCAATCATTAAGTTTCCTCTCCATAATCTTTCCAAAAAGCATAGACTAAAACTTTAAAGGATGAATGGGTCATATGAACATGGAAATCCTTCACTTCTAGGTGAATCTCAGAAAATAATGCCATCATCCACCACTCGAAACTAGATTCAAAAAATTTCTAATTTTGAGTTGTTTAGCTCAAAGATTTTCCTATGCTATTTTCCTTTTCTAGTGTGTAAACCAGCAAAAAATCAAATGATTTAATGTACTCAACCCATTTTCTCTAAAAAAAATTTATATCATATTGGGATAATATATAATTAATACTTTTTTGATCAGTATATATGGAAAAATTTTATCCCAACAAGTAATGGCACCAAAATTTCAAAGGATAAACAATTGAGACCAACTCAAGATCATGCATAGGGTAATTGCATTCATGAGGTCTCAGATATCCTGACCCATACACAACAATACACTTGTATTATATAAAAATAGCTCCAATCCCAAGACTGGACTCATCACAAGACAAGATATAAATTTTTCCTAACCTGGGTAAGATCAGAATAGTTTCGGTCTTCAACAAATTCTTCAATTCTTGGATTGAATTTTCACATGCTTTAGACCAATAAAACATGGCACACTTATTAGTTTAAATTAAAAGAGGTGAATGTAAATGAGAAATGTCGTTAATGAACATTATATAATAGCCTTCCAATCCCAAATAACATTATACATCAAAAAAATTCTTGGGATGATACTAAGACACAATCACATGTACTTTCTCTGGGTCCACCAACACGCCTTCCTCTAAAATGATGTGACCCAATAATTGCACCCTATCAATCCATAAATGAGATTTGGATACCTATTTATATATCCTATACTCTCTTAGTGTACTCATGATGATGTATTGATGTCTGGAATGATCATCATGAGTTTTGGAGTACACAAATATGTCATCAATAATGACAACCACCAACTTATCTAGATATGGGTGAAAGATTCAGTTCATTAAATATATAAACACTAACTGTGCATTGATCAACCCAAATAGAATAAAAAATCTCAGATAAAATGTCATTGATCTTAAATGTAGTCTATAGTACATCTAAAGGCCTCACCCTTAGTTGATGATACCGTAATCTTAGATACATTTGAGAAACCACTAAAACACCTCTCAGTTGGTCGAACAAATCATCTATCCAAAGTAGGGGGTATCTATTCTTGACTCTAATCTGATTCAGCTTTCTATAATCTACACACAACAACAAATACCCATCAACCTTCTTGGAAAATAGCATTGGATATCCCCAAGGTGGATTTCTATGATGAATAAACCCTTACTTCTCTAACTCCTCCAACGAATTTTTAAGCTTCTCGAGTTTATCCAGTGCCATTCTGTATGAAGAAATGGAAACCAGTTTCGCTATGAGTAGGAAATTTATCATAAACTCAACATCTATCTTAGAAGGTAGCCCTGAAAAGTCCCTAAAAAAATACATCCTTGAACCAATCCACCATAATATGAAATACATACTACTCTAATCCTCAATCATTAAGTATAAGACATGCTACTTGGGTTGTGAATTCAACTAAACACTTACAAAAAGTCCTTGCACGACCTAGTTGAAAATATTATTCACCATGATATTCAAAAGTTTCTCCCTCAAGATACATCAAAATTACCCTATGGTGGTAAAAATCAATGTGTAAATGGTACATCACTATCCAATCTATACACAAAATCAGATCGAAACTTGACGTTTCAAGCAGAAATAAAATCCCATAGAAAATGTTACCCACCAACCTTGATAAAGCACCCGCTACACTAATTAATATCTTTTCTTATCACCCCTAACAGTGTATTGATCAACAAAAACCCACATTCACATTCCACTTATTGGACCAACACAACCAAAAACCGAGAAGAAATAAAATAATGCAATGAACCAATATCAAATAAAGCACTAGAAAGCATGAAAGCTACAAGGATTGTACCTAGAACAGTTGATGGTCCATCATCACTTCCTCCTAGTGTAGACTAATCTTCATGAATTTTTTCTGCCTCTCTAATCTAAGCTCAAGTCTACGATCTTGGTGCAACACTACTTTGCTGATGCAGCCGTTGACTCCTGGAAGTGTTATACCCACCACGTCGACCAATACGACTGGTCGAGCTCCAGATGACTTCTGAATATTGGGTAACCAACCCCCTTTTTAGCACTCAGTATTTTCCTTCATCCTCCATCCAATCCCTACTATCAAGTGTTCCAATATAACCTCTTCATATTCCCTATTATTCCATATGATTGATACTAAACCAGTAGTTGGGGGCACTAACCAGACATGTTCCTTGACCTATCACAATGATAGAAAAATACCTAATCACCACCTTGAGAGGATGGAAAAATATTTTGGCTATTCTTTACACTCCCACTCTAGTGATGACTTCCTAATAGAAGCTTCCTTCCATCAGAAGTCACACCACTAGTCTATCCAACTAGAACCATGGGCCCACTGCCTAAAGCCTCTTTCAAATTCCCTTCTGAGATAAGATTTTAATACCACACCTCTACAAACCTCTTAAAATTAAATATGATTACTGAGTAATTAATCGAATTCATAAGTCCATCTTGAGTGTGTATTTCTACATTGGCCTCATCACCTACCAATGGTGGAACAAAGCGTTTCATGTTTTTGAAGTGGCCTACGTAATCCATCAATAACATAGTTCCCTATGTCAACTTCCTAAACTCTATTCCTGCACTTGTCTCAAGGTATCTAGATAGAAATAATCTAGGAAATTATTTATGAAGTCCTTACATAAAATTACATCTTCATTCTGATTATGAACTAGAATATACCACCAGTGTTTAGCTAGTCCTCGCAATATGAAGGCTTACAACTTTACTATTTTCACTACTAGATTCTCCATGTGATCCAAGATTATCTGGGTAGACTATATACAAAACTCTAAAACCTTGAGACCACCCTCTTTGAAAAACTTTAGAGGGTGATACAACTATAATTATTTGGTATAATTGAATAAAATCTGCATGACCCAGCCTGGGTCGCTTTCCATAATCTGAACAATGTGAGAAAAGTTCTCACAGAACTAGACCTCTCATCAATTATCTTGGACTGATGGGTTTCCTTTATCCACAACTAGTGGAGCGTTCTAAGTGATATCCTTTTATTTCCCAACAAGTATATGTTATCATGATAAAATCTCTCTATAATTCCAAAAATTAGTTTTAGAACACCTAATACAAATCTTTCACAATTATACACAAAATAGGGCTCTCCACTATCCATAAAACAACCCATTTGCATACACTACACAACCGATCACAACCACATGTCCATTAGTTCCATTATCCATCCATACCATGGTTCATGGTAATGATGGGGTAAAATAATTCACACATCCACAAGTATTTTATTTTAACACCCATGTACCATTCCACTATCACAACATAATCCTTTTTGTTTTAGACACCTTTTCTATTCCCACTTATTATAACCATAATCCTTAACATATTTAAAACCTTTAATTTAACCCAATTCCTTAACAATTAATTAAAATAGTTTTCATTTAGTAATTTTAATCATATTTATTAGATTATATTTTCTTCAAATTTTTAATAACATAAAATGCATCCTACCCTCATGTCCCACACAACAATTTCATGTGTTCCAACCATGATGCATGCCACCTATCTCCCTAGGCGACTACAATTATGGATAAATTGACAACCTCATTTCATTTTGGGCATGAGTAAAATATCATAAAACAATCACATCACACAATCAATGCATTAAACAGTGGTGAAATATCATTCAATTGTAACAACACAAATCAAAAACAACTATTCCCACCCTAGGCTCTTGGGTTTTACCTCATACATGGGTTAGATAATCCCAAGAACGAACTAATTTCCAAGAAATGACACATTATAATCCCCATTATACCATCTTAAATAGTAATAACATAGAAAATAACATTCTCTGATACCACTTTCCAACATCCCTTACCTAGAATCCTCTAACTGGTGCCCCAAAACGGGTCACCACATGACCTCAACTGTGCCTCCCCGTATGCCCAAGGTTATCGACTAGTAGAAAGGGTCTAATAAGGCACATGTATAGACTATAAAAAAATTACCAGAGTAATCCAAAATTGATAACATATTAAATACCATATATAATAAAAAAAAATATAGAAACATGCATTACCAACCATTTCCCAAATGGGGTATAAACCACAACCCTCATAATTATACCTTATCATGGTAATCATTCCATGTAGGGAGAAATACCAAAGTAAATTGAAAAAACTGAATCCCCAAAATTCGTATTTAATCCACGTATATATCATCATCCAGGCGCATCCCAAGCCCAACTCAACTCCACAACATAAGTCCATTGGCATTTTCCTAACCTGCAATAATGAAATATATTTGAGTACCCAATGATGTCCTAAGTAGAGTGTGAGTAAAACTCAGTAGGCCACCACCAATGGTGTATACAAAATATCTAGTCTAAAAGGATAGTGCATTCAAGTAATGAATAGATGATAAGACAAAACAAAAGATAACTCAAGTTATATTGGTTAATAATATACTCTTAATCTATTTTCATCATTCAATCCATTGCATCAATCACACTATATTTATTACTAAATTCATATTCATCATGTGTTATATGGGTTATATATTACATCATATACACTACAACCTAAGATGGTCAATTAATATGAATAAAGGAATAAGTCAAGTTCCCTAACTCTCTAGGGATAAAATTTCTCAATAAATACAATAAACTTTCCTCGAATCCTCATTCTAGGTAGTCTCATAAAATAAATCTCTTATGTTAATAGAGCCTCATTCCCCATCCCTACCCAATGAATTGTGGGTTGGGGTTAGATCCTTAGTTTTAACCCAACCTGTGGGCATAGATCCTCAAGTCCCATACCCACAACAACCAAGACATGTGCACATCCCTATTTATTAATTACCAAACATAACATAACAAAAACTATACACAATCAATAAAATATCATTCACATTTAAATATAATTTAACATGTAGGATTAACGTCATGCCTTAACCCATTATTACATTTACTATTTTCACTACATAACCCATTTAAACCATTTAATTTCTTTATGCCTTAACCCTTTATACATATTACACAATTATCATGTATTAGCGCAATTTAAAATAATTATCAATTCATACATGTTATCAATTTAACACACATATCAAATTAGGAACATTTACCTATTTAACATATTTATCAATACACATGATTTTTCTCACTTATGCATTTCATGTACAACTCATAAGTATCTAAGCATAGTCACTTTATTACCCCAAATTTTTTTTATAATTGTATAAGAATCCATTATTCCATTATTAAATTCTAGAAAAAACTTTTTATACTTAATTATTAATTAAATTTAATATAACAACATGTTTTTATGGGATCCACTACATCACATAACAATTTAGGGCTTAATATTACAACTTCATATGTTCTAAATCTTTGGTGCACCCCATGGGCATCCTTGAATTGGTCTAGTCAACCTCAACACATCCCATAGGAATTGTTAAGTGATTAAATCCCTATTTAGACAAATATTGTTTTACCAAATAAAAGTAAATACATTAAAATCACATTTATAGGGAAGTAAACACCCAATCTTGCAAGCATACATCAACATAAAGACTATGATATATAAGTTTTAGACCATATACCTAAAATCCTAAGACAAAAAAATATTTATCCTTAGACTTAGATCGGTATTCAAGCACCCCTTGAAACCTTAACCTATAATGCATTGAAAAAGAGGGGTTTTGGGAATTATAAGAATATATCCAAACTATAAGCCCTAATCTAGAAAAGAGTAGAAAATGAAGGATTATACTCACCCGGAACATCTATTTAGAACCAAATACTCTTCGATAGCCAAGAATACATGGAGAACTACCATTGGTAAGATTTGGGATCTTGAGTACATCACTAGTGTTGAGAGAAGAAGAATGTGATGAAAAATTGAGTAAGAACTTAAAAATTACAAGGGGGTATTTTATTAATTTTCACTTTTTAATGGGGCACACAGTTTGGACACATGATTTTAAAAACTGTACAGAAGAGGGGTTAAGTCACACGGTTACCTAGGGAGGCCTTCATGGTTTAACCAACCGTGTGCCAACTGTGCAGAATGCCTCTATCCAAATCCACATAGTCCCCACTGAATATTTTACTTAACCATGTACCATTCCCCTGGTTATCATGGTATGGGTTCACTATTATCTATAACCATGATCCATAACTAAAACATGAAAAGAATGAACAAAATACTTTTTCTTTTATATCCCTAACCCCAAGAACACCCTCAAACCTCCTCCAACAACTAATAAACAGTTAATTAAGAAACGTTAAAGGATTCAAACCAAAATTTAAACTAGAACATACCTATAAAGTGTCTAAGATATTACAAAATAAATGTTTATAGTTATATAATCAATTAATAAAAAATATATAATTATTAAACAAGAGGTTAATATGTATACGAAGAAATACAAGACATGAGGAAAAATATTTTATGTTACAATCTCATCGTTAATTGGATTTTTTTATGATCAAGTTTCTAATGATGATATATTATGATAATCCTCTCAGTAAACTCATTAATCTACTTCAACTATGTTTTTTTGTTAATACATGTTTTAATTTCATTTTCCAAACTTCAAGTACTCAATAGACCAAAAGAACATTTTCTGAATGAGGTACTTTTTGAATTCTAATCAAAGTTTGAAATATAATATTTCTTTTATCTTATACAGAATGAAAAAAATTTCTCACTTTCATGAACTCCCATTGTTTTGAATATTTCTTTATATGTTTTCAAGGTTTGTATTAAATAATACATTTTTTAATATTTGGTAATTTTTTAGATTTTAAATATGTGATTTCAAAGTGAAAAGTATATTTTCCACAATGCATGCTTCAAGTGATATTTTAATGAAATTTTTCATCTACGATAACATCATTTGATGTTACGTAAAGATATACTGGGGATATGATACAATGATGCAATTATTTTTAATTATATATCTGATTTATTATTATAAAGACAAGATGTTTATGGAACCCATTTATTTTCCGAGGGTAATGATATGATGAAATGATGAAATGTCTATGAAACGTGTTTCATTTCCATAGGTTATTCTATAATGAAATGTTTAATAAACCCTTTTACTTTTTATGGATTATGAAATTATGAGTGTTTTATGATCTTGTTTCACAAATATGTACTATTTTCATTATGCGATAGGTGGTCCTAGAATTATATATCCCGCCAATTTATTAGGTAATGATGAATATATCATGAGATAAATAGGACTAATATGGTGAGTGAACCCATTCCAGTAAGGGTATATGTCCACTATGATAGTCATTGGAGTGTACCTTGAATATTATGATATAATGATGAGTGAACCCAATCTACTATAGTAGTTTTTTAGAGATCCTTGACCATTAAGTAAATTATTTTATATGCTTACGTGCATGTCACAAACTTATGTCTTATGCTGATTTTATGCTATCATGGATCATGTTATTTTATTATTTTGTGATTCATGACTTAAACACTGCCATTATTTATTCCATGAGTCAAGATCATGATTTATGAAATGAAGGTTATGGTTTTCAAATGTTAATATCATGTTTTTATTACCTTCTGCGCTTGTTATTCTTATGTTTTCTTTGATATCTCCTATATTTATTTGTAGTGAGCATCTAAGATCTCCCTTTCCTATGATTTATTTTCCCAGGCTATATAGAAATTCTTTAAGTATGATAAGTCTAAGAAGTATTACAGTTATTAATAACAAAGTTTGAGATTATTTAGACCTCATATGAACAAGTTTTTAATATATCCTTGTTTCCAAAGGTACACGACCAATACAATTCTTCCATGGATCACTGTGTTCTGTAATGAATATTCATATAATAAAATTTAATATCTATGTATGAAAACATTGGGTCATTATTGTTGGAATCATAGATAGTTTAAATTTTATTTGGAAACTACAATGAAAAAAATTTAGTGATAACCCTAGAGAAAAGTTTAATTATATGATAACATTTTAAAATTTTTATAGTGGTCATGGATGAACTAGTTTAAACCAAGTTGTCATATATAAAAAAGAATTTGTATTGATTTAGAAATAAAATTAATGATTTTCATGATTATTAAGTTTGAAAATATGATTATTGTTCCTCACACTATTCTTTCTGTCTTTATTCAATGGATGGAACCTAAAGAAATCATATTAATAATGAAAGTGACTAACAATGCAATGATCCTATTCTACAGAAACCAATTTTATTAGATATGGAATGAAAAATATAATTTCTCTACTTATTCAACTTTCTCAAGATATGAATCATCATGAGATTCCAAATTTAAAAAGGAGGGAACAATTTACTTTTGAGTCCTTTATTAGGTAAAACCAGCCTTTTTTGTGGGTCTTTTGATATAATAGTTTATAAGAAATGGATCAACAACATTGAAAAGAAATTTTCCATTTTCCATTTTTTAGAATATGAAGAAGTTATTTTTGATTTTTATCACTTGGATTGTGAATAATATCAAATGATGAAATATTATTAAGAAGATGAGGAAATGGGAAGAAATTTATTCCATAGACTGGGATGAGTTTAAGATATTATTTATCAATAAGTACATTCCTCATATTTTTTATATGAAAATAGAGAAATAATTCATTGAGTTAAATAATATGGCTGATGAATCAGTTATTACCTTTGAGGAAAATTTTAATAGACATGTGAGGTAAAATTACGGTATTATCATCCAAACTGAAAGTAAAGTGGATCAATTCTTCAAGACATAAAAAAATGTCTCAGAATAGCATCAACCATAAGAGACATTAATATCTATGATGAAATAATTTGATGTTATATCAATGTATAAATAGATATTGGATTTACCTATCATTCATAAATTTGTTATAAGAAAATATATATTCAATTCAAAGGAAATTATAAAAATCATGATGAAAAGAATATGAGACTTATTATATTCTATAAGTGTGGAAAGTAACATGATGAATATTATCATCAGGGGGTTGGTAAATGTTTTAAATGTGTAAAGGATGATATTTAAGAAATGGAATTCTATAGTGATGAGAATAAGTTATCCAATTATGGAGGAACTAAACTATTGATTGCACCACCCATGCTCAAGTTATTTTAATGTAAGTTATACAGTCATTATGATAACCAGTGCTCAATTATAAAGGATAATAATGATGATCAACGTAAAAAAACTCTTAATCCTATAGAAAATGAAAATATTATGTAATCACTATTAATGATTTGAAAAATGAAGTGGTGAAAGGTACACTTAATATCCAATCTAGATCTAAAAATATCTCATTTGATTCTATTTTTACCCACTCTTTTTTATTTTAATAATTTTCTAATGGAATGACAATACCACCTTAATTATTAGATGTTGAATTAGTAGTGAAAACCCCTAACAGTATGATGATCACATAAAAAGTCTTTCAATCATCTCAAATTGATTTTTTTGGGATTGTACGTCCTATAAGTATTTTTATTCTTTCTCTAGTTGAATTAAATGTTATTTGGTCATTTATTTTATTTCTTAATAAAAGAGAATATCAATTACTGAGTAAGGGAAAAAAATTTGATATTCTAAATTAATATTTGATAATCTAATGGCATGTTGATAAAAATGAAATTACAATAAAAATTTGATCCATTTTATCGGCGTTGATTATAATTCAAAATAGGTGTTTATCATCGATGGTTGGGGAGAAACTCAATATCGATGATAATACTATTTTTTGGGATTTTTGATGTATTTCTGGAAGAATTATATATTATTCCACCGAATCATGAAGTTGAGTTCACAATAGAACTCACACCTAGTATTAAACTCATTTCAAAGTCTCCATATATAATTGACCTGATTGAGTGGTAGGAATTGATGAAGTAAATCTAGGAGAATTTTTAAAAGGGATTTGTTCTTCAAAGTGAATAACCTAGGGTATAAACACTTATTTTGTTAATATTAATGATGAATAATTGTGACTCTTTCTTAAATATTAGGAACTTATAAATATCACAATGATGAAAATTTATCATCTACCTCATATTTATAACTTATTTGATAAAAAACAGAGCTCAATACTTTACCAAGATTGATATTTTTTCAGGATATCATTAATTAAGGGTTAATAAGGAGGACATACCCAAGACATAATTCCATAAAATGTATGAACATTATGAATATATATTGATTCCATTTGGTCTTATTAATTCTCCTACTATCTTCATGGATTTAATCAATAGAGTCATCATAGATTATGTTGATCTAATTTTTATAGTATTTATTGATGATATTGTTATATATTAAAAGATAATGGAAGAGAAAGAATATCATTTGAGGATTTTATGAAGATGCTAAAAATGGATAAAAAATATTAAAAATTTATATAGTGTGAATTTTGGATGAAACAAATATCTGTTTTTGTTCATATAATCTCAACCGATGGCATATCGATGGATCCATCAAATATTAATGTTTTTTAACATTTTTCTAGATCGACCATTTTGTCCAAGATCCATATATTTCTTGTTTTGGATAGATATTATTGATTATTTAATGATAAATTCTCATGACTATCTAATCTACTCACCATATTAACTTAGAAGGGAAGAAAGTTCCCTTGGATAGATGAATGTAATGAAAATTTAATATAACTAAAGGAAAGGATAGTCTTTTCACTTGTGATTACAGTAATCTAGTTTATTAAAGAGTTTATAATCTATAATTATCCATCAAATAATGGAATGATATGAATTATCATGAATTATTATATGGTTATAGATTATACCTCACAACAATTTAAGGTTCATGTGAATAATTACCTAAATCATCATTTGGATTTTGCTATGGTTATTTTTTTATTTAATATACAGAGGAATTATATTTATATAAAGTGATTAGATATATATTATTATAATAAAATTATAAAGTATATATACATTGTGAATGTGTTTAATATGTGTTAGAGAATATGGTTGGAGTTGATTTTTTATTATGACTACTCAATACATTACCACCTTGGGAAAGTAGAAAAAGTGGTAGATTCTCTAATTTGAAAGGATTATACTATCTTTTCAACAATGGGGATAAAAAAGATCAAATTTTTTCAAATTTATAAAGGATGGATTTGAAAATCATTAAAAAAGGGGGAAAATATTTTCTTTCTCAAATTAGTGTTCAACCATCTATCCCTGTGAGGATTAAATAGGTGTAAAAGAAAGATGTGGAAATGCAGAAGAGGGTTATAAATGTTCTTTAACTATATTTTTGATGGAATAATAAGGTTTATGAACCATATATATGTATTATCAATACTATACATGAATAATTAGCTAATTTATGAGCCTCATACATTACTATTCTATATTCAACCTTAAAGTACGAAGTTGTATAGAGTTATGAAAGAGTATTTCTAGTTAGAAACATGAAGAGAGATATTAGAGTAAGTATCTTGGTGCTTGGTATTATAAATAGTTTATTCTGCGAGAAATAATTCAAATGGTATGTTTCAACCATTACTTATACTAGAATCTAAATGAGAAAACTTCACCTTACATTTTTTTTAAATTACACAAAAAATTAAAAAGCCATAATTCTATTTCGTTTGTTGTCGATAACCTTAGAAATTCAACACACTAAATTACTATTATATAATATTTATATCTTTATTATATTTATATAATTTATAATAAATAAGTTGTAAGGTTTCATGGAGTAAAAAATTCTATTATATATGTTCGGGCTCCGAGTTTTACATTGATATTTTGGTGCAGTCTTCCAAAATATTTGGATACAGAGTTGAGTTTTGATAGTAATTATCCTCCCAAAATATATTTACAGTATTAGATTACCATTAAAAAACATAATATTTGTTGATATATTTTAATATGTATTTCAAAGTTGGCATGTATCAATACTTTACTCTAGTCATGCTTTCTTACAACGATAAATTTCACCCAAAAATTCAAATGGATCCTTATGAAGTTCTATACGGAAAGAAATATAAAACTCCAACAAGATGGAATAAGGAAGTAGAAATAAAAAATTTTAGAACTAATATATTTGATAAAATTTTAGATAATGTTATATCTATTAAAAAACACATCAATGTAGCGTAGAGTTGATAGAAAAGTTATGTTGAAAATTGTCGCTGAAATATGGCGTTCGAGGCTAGTGAAAAGGCATTTCTATGAATTTTTTCATGTAATAAGGTTATTTTATTAAAAAATAAAAGAAAAAATGATAGCTAGTATATTGTAACCTTTTATATTTTTGATCAATTTTGGATGATAGATTATCTCTTTTCACTTCAACCACACCTATCTCAAGTTCAATATGTGTTAATTGTATCCTTTGTAAGGAAGTACATACTTGTTCTCTCATATGTACTGAACTCATAAGTCATTAAACTAGATAATGATCATTAATATAATTAAAAACTAGTATTAATACTTGATATTATAGATAAATTGATATGTACTATAAATACTCACTGTGTTAATGTTCTCTGGAAGAATCAGAAATTAAAAAAAGCTAATTGGGAACCCAAGAATGTAATGAAACATGGTATCCTTATTTTTTTTATATTAGAGTAATGGAATTTTTAGGGATAAATTCAATTTTTATAGGTATAATAAGAAACATGATATTTTATAATATATTTTCCTTATGTAATTTTTATTTCCTTGATATCTTGCATTACACACAACACCGAGTTTAATTAAATCATGATATACTATTGCGATATCATTATTTAACATGAAATTTATCGCCTAGATATTGGATTTCTGGGTATGAATATGACTAAATAAAATATGATTTTTTTGTTTACATATGTAAAAAATAAATTCATTTTTTACCAGTTAATTTTAATTGAAGATAAAAATCATTTTAAAATAAAGGGGATATTTTTCTAATTTTTTTTTTGTATGCATTACATTTTTTATCTTAATACATTAGATTTATCACTATTAGTGAATTATTTTAATTATATATATCTATATATTATATTAAATAACTTTTTTTAACATTCATTTAATGTATTTATAGGCATGGGATAGGAATAAATACAGTTTTATGCTAACAAATCTATTTTTCTAAAAAATGATTTTCTTCATGATTTGGACACTCATTTTAAAATGAATTTATGCCACTTATAGAAATTTAATTGTAAAAATTGATTAAATATTCAAAATTATGTGGTACAAATTTGGTAAATAGGTATCACTTATTTTTAGGAATTATGAATAGCATCCATGATAAAATTTATCAACATAGTAAAAGGAAAATTAGGATAACCAAGAATAAAATAAATTGTTTTGGTCATAATTTTTCAACTCAATTCTTATTAGATGAAGATAATTTTACCCTTATCACATTAGGCAAAAAATTTAATTTTTAAGGGACACCGTTCCACGAAAAGTTGTTATATAATATTTAATCTGAGGAAAGAAATACAAAATTTCACTCTATTATATTTAAATATATCTTATGTGTTCACATAGGTAAAAATAATGTTTTTAATGAATAATAATGGTTGTTTTTATCATAATGAAATTATTTAAAGGATGGTAATTTATTTATAATTTATATTAATTATAGAATTACCTTAAAATCTTATGCATCGCCAACACAATATTTCTTCAACTAAAATAATAATAATAATAATTTTATAATATTAAAAGTAATATAATTTCATTGGGTTATAGTTTTACATAGAATTTAGAGAGGAATATATTATATTAGTTTTGTTTTAATGGATTAAATTTCAATTACAATATTTTATTTACGCCTTTAATGTCAAATTAAATGAATCGTGTGAAAAATGACATTAATGATATTTTATGAAAACAATTTTTTATTAATTTTTTTTAAAATTATAATAATATTAAAAGTAGACATGTTTTAGAAGATATGGTCGATAGTGTCATCCCTTGGAAATTTTTGATCCAATTTTTACCTTATAAGTGAAATTATAACCCTTTAATTATAAAATAGATGTAACTTCAATTATGGTTAAAAAAACTTAACTATCGAAATTTGGATGCATTTGGTGGGATAATGACTTTATTATTTTTTAATATTTTAAAAAAATCTTATAGTGACCCTCCCATCACTTATAAAAGGAAACCCCTACATTATATTCTTTACACCACCTTAAGCCTTATAGCTTGACCAAACCTCACCAAATTATCATCTCAAAAAATGTAGACACATAATAGAGGTTTTGGTCTCCCCAAAAGATAGAACATATGATCCTTAAGAGTATATTTAATGTATTTATTTCAAAGAAGAGGTTTTATCATTAATTTATCACTTACTTTTTTACATATTATTTCAAAGATGATGTAATCTCAGTTATTTTCTCAAGAACCAGGTGTGAAGGGTTTGAATTTTTGATGTATTCACTTTATTTATTTTTAGTCCACTGATTGTCCATTATTATCCCCATGACTTATCAAGATAAATGTGGATAGTGTGTGGATATTGGATGGAACATGGTTAGTAGAAACCATGCGCCCTGCCTTGGTATCTATGATGTAGGTTACTGGTTGAGGCAAAAACTACTACACGGGCATCACACAACTGTTCTCCTCAGCCCAGGAACCATGCGGTAGGTTGGGGTATCAACCTAAAGCATCTACAAAAATTACACATGGTAAGTCATAATGTGTATATTAACCATATAGTAGGTAACCCTCTTTGGCGGAGATGGGTGCACAGTCGCCGCACGATTTGGAATGTCGTGTGGACTAACCATGCGATCTGTTTAGGTCAATAAAATTTTGGTTTCTAATTTTTTCTCTCCCTAATTTATGATCCCAAACAACCCTTTTTCACCTCACTTAGGATTTTTCCCTAGGGGAACCTCTCCTATCCTTTTCCACTCCCTTGGTCTCCTTCTTAGTAGATTTATGGTGTGATTTCTCTCCAGATCTTCAAGTAAGTGGTATCTTCTTTAATTTTCCATTCATTTATAGTGTTTCTTCCCTCTTTCTTTGGGGTTTCAGTTTTTTAGTAGGTAGGGTGTACAATTTAGGGTTAAATAGTATATTTTAGGGTTTGATATTGATGTGTTTAGTTAAATCTTTCTTTTCTAGGGTTTAGTTGAGGTGCGGTTGGAGTTTTTTACCACTTTTTCAGAATATTGTTGGTTTTAGGTAGGTGGTTCGACACTTTAGCATTTTCATATGATTTTATCTTACTATTTTGGTTTTATAAATATATTCTAAGGTTAATATTTTGGTGTGAAATATGTATATGAAATGTTTTGACATGCATATATAGTGAAATTGGGTTTACTAAAGGAAATGGTCATGTTTTTTATGTGTTCCTTATTGTTGAAATTATTGGACATGTTTTATTTATTGTATGTGGGATGTAAAATGAGTTTTCAAGGGAACATAAGGTGATAATGTTTTTTCAAATGGTGTTTTCAAATGGGGTGAATTATTTTTCACACATTTTCATTATTGTGCACCTCTGGTATGAATTATTAGTGCTTTAAATAAATGGAAAAAGGTATTGAAATTAAAATCATTTTATGTGTGGGTTTGAAAGGGGTTTGGACCATGGAAATAGTTGGAATTAATTGTGTTCTTCGTTTATTTCTTCCAAATGGAATGTGTATATGGAATGGGTTTTGGTGTGAGTAAAATGGAAAATGGTTTTTTTAGAAAATGTTGATTTTCTTGAATTTCATGTCAATGATTTGTGAAATTAGTGGTATATATAGAATGAAAACATGAACTCAAGCATAAGGGGAATCTATGGTATCTCGGTGAAATGGCTCGTTGTAGTATGCTGGATGATTTAGAAGTGCCTCTTCCCAATTTCACCTAAAAGGAATGGTTCTTACAACACTAACTAAACTATGATGATGATGGGAGACCACTAGGCCATTGTGTTTTCATCTCCGAGTGTATAGTGCATGAGAAAGCTATGATTGTAATTTTTATACCACCCTACACTCAGGTACAAGTCTCTAGTGTCCCACTAGAGTTAGAATAACCATATTGATTTACCAATGGAGCTCAACTTGATAAGATAATTATGTGATGAGGTCCCATCCATCCGCATATGGTGGGACTTGAGGGTATTTCATTTTAATGTAGGTTTATGTTAGCAAAAGCTTCCTTTTTATTTGTTACCTTTAAAAGTGTTATACTTAAAAATGTTTCCTCATAGGAATGGTTCTCTTTGAAAGTGGTTTCCATGAGCATGGATTTCCTTCAAATGTTTTCTCTAAAAATGTTTCATGGGTTTTTATAAAAATGAGATTGATAAAGTTTATTTTAAATGTTATATCATGGAATCTCTTTAATTGGGTGGAATCATACAGGGAATTGTATCACACCCTACATAAATTATTGGGTGTATGAATACATTATTCTATGGTTGTCCAAGGTAAAGAACATATCTATCATGGAAATGTTAGTGGATTGGGTTTCCAATACTCCTTATTTATGGTGTTACTGGGGGTGGATTGATGGATTTTCCCTCTATTTATATGGAGGTTTTTGGTAATTTTTTGTTTCCCATTTTATAGAACTATATCATAGTTTTTGGTTAATGTTTTAGATGTTAAATCTATATAATCGAATATGCCATGTTTGGTTGTTGATTTCTAGTTTTGGTTTATTTATAATAATTTGTTGTTCATTATAATATAATCTAGTTAAATCATTCCCAAGTTGTATTTTTGATACTTGGGGCACTTGTTACTAGCATGTGGGGATCAGGACTCCCATTTGGGTCTTTCCACAGACTTGTTTGGGTGCTGGTTCCGATGGCGTATTGGCTTGGTTCATGAAAAAAATCATTAGAACCATGTACCTCTCTTTTGGGTCTTGTTTCCTGGGGGTAGAGTCAGGTAGACTGGAGCAAGGGATGTTGGGACATGATGTTCTAGTTATGAGTATAGTTCCTAGCTATTTCACCTTGTAATAAGACCCATGTTTCTAGGGGAAGTTGGGTTTTTTTCATAAATTTGGTTCTTGGGGTTGTTTGTTGTTTGGGAAATGAAATGGGAGTTGGGAAAATGGTCTCAGTGATCTCATAGGGCATGTGAAGCCATGTAGAGATGGGGATTTGATCTTATAAAACTTTCTTTAATAGTAATGTGATTGACGTATGGCTGCCAAACATATTTTTGAGTAACCCATCAACACTAGTTTCCTCTTAAATTATTCGGCGTCTCTTTGGGTTAAAAAAATTGTTTGAAAATCCCTTTTTTTGAATTATGGAAACTTGATTTTAATGTAAAAATGATTCAATTTAGGAAAGATGGAAAATGAGTATTCGGAATCGTCTTGAAGGAAGATTTATAATCATTTATTTCTCTAGAATGGTTTTTTATTAAATGGGTTATTTGATTATCAATACTTGATTTTTGAAATTGAAACGTATGGGTTAACAAAATTGGGGGTTTGGAAAAGATGGATTTCTTTAAAGCGTGTTTTAGAATTCAATTATATATGGGATTTTCCAAACGAATGAGTGGTGTTTTTAATGAGATGAAATGTTTTTAAATTGATGTTTAAAGTATAAATATGGGTTTTATTTGAATGGTTGGTGCTTTTCTAAAAAAGTTTTGTGAAAATCGAAATTGGTTTTGGGTTTTGTGGATAATAGTTTTTGAAATGAGGATTTGTGAGATTTGAGATGGAATTGTGGGTTGAATGCCTATTTTGGAAAGTGTAAAAGTTATATTTTTTCCTTTGGTATCCTCATGAGTGAACAAATGGATGGTATATTTTTGTAAAGTGGATGAGTTCCTATTTTGGCATGGGAAAATTCTTGTGTTAGACTTCATGGGATATCATTGGTGGATATTCAACCCGTAAATACTGTTTTATTTTAAATGGTTATTTTAATAATAGATGTGATGTTTTGAAAATCAATGATTTTATGGTGTGTATTCATTTATTTTGAGAATTTTTTTTGTGAATTTTTTTGAATTTGATAGTCCTTCATGGCTGAAGGGTATTTTTGAGTTTCTGTTTTTTTTTCAATGAGTCAACTTTGAAGCAATGGTTAGTGGGTTCTTCTAAAAAAAATTATGGTTATACTTTTGGTTGTTTCCCTCTATGTGTTAGGTGTTTGTTTGAGGTAAAATTTGGATGATGGGATATATTGTTTGGAACCTGAGTTTCCCTTGATGGATATTGTATGGCCCCATAAAGAATCAGTGCATAATCAAAGTGCAGCTACGGGTGATTTCTTATTGGTAGACACTCGAGTTGATCAAAGTATGTTCTTTATTATTGAGATCTGAGAATTGAATCCACATATTCTTTTTAGGTTGAGTGGATCTGTTGTAGTGGAAGAGTAGATGCAAAAAGAATTTAAATAAACAATAGTTTATTGAGTTTTCTAAGTTGTCGAAGGTTGAGTTTGACACCATTGTGCCAAATGGTCCTTCCTGGAAGCAAAAATGGAAGTTCTAGTGAGGGGAGTGGAAATTAGTCTTAGTTGTTTGTACGAGACACTGTCTTAATGTTTCTTGGATCTTTCATCAGTTTCTTCTAATAAATGTATCATTATAGGTCAATAGTGGGGAAAATTTGTTCAAAAGATGCTGTTATGGCCTCTTGTAGAAATCATGTTCTAATCGAGACTTAGATTAAAGTATTTGGCCATATGAGGACCCTTATGTTGTAATGGTCATGTTTGGTGGAATCTTGCAGCATAGTCAGGACCCTTGCAGTGTGGTTTCTTGTGACATCAAAAGGAGGGTTTTCTATAAGAGGTTTTTAATACCTGATTGCGTTGATAGTGATGCATCAAACATTAGAGCTCCATACATAGGTCCCGAAGAGAAGCTAATGGATAGTCAAGAACCCCCAGGGGTGTAAAATACCATGGTTTAGTGTGTGTCTTCAGTGTATGAAATGAAGATATTTTAATCCTTTTTATAGATATTCATTTCTAATAGACTCATTTGGTGGAAAGAGACATGGGGAACTCATCTCAATGTTGCGACCTGCATGGGTGGAAGAGTTCCCCCTCAATTATAAGGAAGCATTGTCATGTTGTCTTCTTTAAATCTCAGTGGTTGTGACTTATTGGACAAGAGCCTCTTTGCGATGGACCTTGCATGGAATTCCTTGATAATCGATCTCAGTTTTAGTTGGGGATATCTAAGTATGATAGCATCCAGTGGGAGCAGTGAAACACGTAGTGTTTTTTGATTGGTTTTTTGGTTATTTCATTGGGTCCCATGTGGTGGGGGATTTGGTTTGTGCTATAAATTAAAATGTTGGACCACATTGGGATTCCCATGTTGGTAATCCCATGTTGGTATGTGGTAGTTACTTAATCTGGTTTTTTATTATGATGGGGATTCCCACCATGGTTCTCATTCAAATTACATGGGGGCGAATCGATGCTAACCTCCTTCTTATGGTGGGGAGTCAATTCGGGCCTCCCCATGTTGATAATTTTGTTTCATTTCTAGTTTTGTATTTGTATTAGGTAGTATATTTTAGAGCTATCATTACCTAATATCCTCTCTTGAGTAACCGATGGGATTGGAGTGTGTCCAATGGTTTTGTGGTAGTAAGGTTATCGGAGTATTCATTGAAATGTGGCTTAGGATTGTTTTCTTATCTCAGGTAAGTAGATAAGTTTCATTTGATAATTCTTGGGGTGTTTTGGCTCACGAGGTTCAATTTTTCATTGTGATAGTTCCTTTACATTGATCAATAAACTGGAGCTGTTTTAGATTTTGGGGGTAGTTGGCACATAGCGGGGTGTCCATGCACGTCTCCTGAGTTCAACTTGTAAATATCATATATTGATCATAGCCCTATTGATTTCCTCTTATTTGAAATTTATTGGGACTAACCATGAGATATGAATGAGTACCAATTTGTTTTATGGTCAGGACATGTTGTATATTTCTTGGGGATGAAATAATTGTGGTTGGGAGGATTTGGACACACTGTTGGTTTTGAATTTTTATATTCTTCCAGTTCGGGTCTAGTTCTTGATTATTTGTTTGGGAACTAGGTGTGATGGGTTTGAATTTTTGAGGTATTCCCTTTTTTTATTCTTAGTATAGTGCTTGTAGATGATTCTCCCCATGAAGTTTCAAGATAAATGTGAGTTTTGGGTGGATAGTGTGTGGTGCATGATTGGTTCATGGTTAGTAGAAACTGAGCTCCCTGTGTTTGTAACAGTATGAGAGGTAATAGTTTGAGGCAATTTCCATTTCAAAACCATGTGACATAGACCAAACAATGTGTGGTAGGTTGGGGTCTTATCCATAAGCAGTCACATGAATTCTTCATGGTAATTTAGGCCATGATGATTAACCATGCAGTAGGTACCCACCTTGGTAGAGATGGTCTAATGATTTTCTTTTGGTTTGAAAAACCATGTGGTCTGTCCAGGTTATTAAAATTTTGGTTTCTCATTTTCACTCTCCCTGATTATTAACACCAAACAAACATTTCTCACCCCACCCAGGATTTTTTCATAGGCACACCTCTCCCCTCATCCTCTTCCATGGGCTTCTTTTTGGTGTTTTATTTATGAAATTTCCCTTCAGATATTCAAGTAACTGGTCCATTCATTGATTTCTCCTTATTTTCTAGGGTTTCATCCCACTTTCATTGGGGTTAGGATTTTCCAGTGGGTAGGGTGTTTGATTTAGTGTTAAATCTTTTTATGATTTTATTCCCTTCATCCTAAAGAATATTTTGGAATCCTACTAAAATTTCTTGCACACCATATTAAATCCCCTTCATTGTAATCTAGTAGAGTGTTAGGTGAATTAAATGGTATTCAAATCACCCTAGTGTCATGATAACATCATTGAATATGATATAGTGGTCACGAAACTATATAAACACATATTGATGATGAACCAAACAAAGTGAACATTTTTAGTCACTTTTAAGAGGTTTCATAGTTTCATTATATGTAATTGTTACACCAATGTTGAAACTTATATGTTTAGGGAATGTTGAAATTACCCCTCCTTAAACCTCCACGAGTTAAGAAGACATTATAGGTTCATCATATATGTTTTAATTTTCATTAAAAAACTATCTTTTTATTGTTTTAACATTATGAAATTGATATAAAAAGATGAAAAATACTATTGGGATAATGAATATGAAAAGGAATTTAACTGTCATAATAAATATCTCTTTCACCCTCTAGTTTTGATGCTACAAGTGGAGGGAAAACCTCTTATTTTCTACATTGAAGCTATGGAATTAAATCTTGGTAATATCATTTCCCAGAGGAATAATGTGTGAAAATAAAAAAACCATTATTATCATAGAAGAAAAAAGTTGGGAGTTGAGATATAATATATGGATATCTATAAAAATTGATTGGAATTGTTCTTTATAGTGTCAATACTTTTCCATTTTTTAAACACAATGAGATATACTTGATATCTCAGATGGATCTGTATATATGTGTCCTTGCTAGACCTATGGTTACTAGATTATAACACCCCTTTGTCTTAAAAGGTAGTTAAATAATAAGAATTTGATTTTTTTACAACCAATCACTCCATAGAGGAGTCACCTCTACATATTTAACTTCTTTATGAGGTGATTTTCACCATATTTTATATTTTATGTACAAGGTAAAACCATTTCAATTATGTTTCTAAATTTTATACTGGTAAGAGGATTTAGTAATCGAAACTCAAAAGAGTTGTTTTTGGTATTGTGTTCACTTATCTAGAAGAGGAACTCTTACCCTACTCATTCCCCCATTCATAAGGTTGCAATAATTATGAGGTAGAGTACCATACATTCATTACTAGCCTAGATCTATCCATGGAGATAGAATTTATTTAAATAGATGTAAAATATGATTCATATCTAGTAATAAAATAGATAAGTAGGGATTAAACCATCAAAATGTGGGATTGAGTTTCCTACATTATTAAACCAATGAACTGATGGATCAATTTCCATATAGTATAATACTCTATTACTTTCTATAATAATGAAATTCTCTGTGTTATTCATTGGATAATCGGTACATAGGTATCATGGATCAATATTGGGTTGAGATAATTATCATTATTTTACACTAAAGAGTGGTTAATATGTTTAACATCAATGAAATTGATGAAATCAATGGATTTGACACTAAATTTTCCTAAAAAAAGTCCTTATTTAAATTGAATGAAAAAAATTACCAAATGAATTTATTCTATAGTGGAATATATCTATAATGAGGCTCTTTAGAAAAATTTGTTTTGGAAGGAACAATTTAATTTTTAAGTCAACAATTTTTCTCTCTATGATGGACCAAATTCATAAAGAGTTCATAAAATGAGGCTTTTTTTGGGTCCTTCTCAAATAAATTAATTGATAGGAGATCCATGTTGTAATACTGAAATTCCATTTTGGATTGTATAATGACTATCAAATAGGGACCAAGATCATCCTTAAATCAGACAACATTTATATTTTTGGAAATAATTCTTGATAATGTAGAATTTGATAAGAGGTTTCATGAATTCTAAACTGATGATAAATTTATCCCTTACCCCATGGATTTATTAAAAAATTATAAATACTCTTATCTATTAGATACATAGGGGATAAATTTCACAATCCCATACCCTACAACCACTATCAAGGAGTTCAAATTCGTCCTTACTGTTACGAGATTCTTCTTTAAATGGGATTGTTTTTCTCCCTTAAATGAATTCGGTACAAAATCTCTGATAAATTTTATAATGTTTAGTATTATTATCAAAATTATAGTCCATAACATAATTTTTACAATCAATGGAACTCAATTTTAAGTTCCTAATCTAAATAAATTGTATTTAGAATACAATATCTGGTCTAACTATTCATCCGTCCACCATGAATATGAAATTGTATAGATAGAGGGATTTAGTAATAATCTATTAAAAATATTTAAATAAATAGTATACAAGGATAAAAATTATTTACCTAAAAATCTCCTTAAAGATTTATATATTTATCAATTCACTAAATGTAATGTCATAGAAGAAAACCCATATCCACTACTGTATTGAAAAAAGGAAGCCATCCCCATTGAATTTAAATTTCATTCACTCTAGTTAGATATTTATGATCTATTTAACTTAATATGAATGATCTCAAATCCATTTGGATAAATTGGAATGACTTGATATAAAAGGTTGAAATCATAACATAACGATTAAGATAGTCAAAAATTTTATTAGTGTTAAAAATACTAATGATACTTAAAAAGAATCCCAAAAAATTAGATCCTAAATGGGAAATGCCTTACATCATAGATATGTTCTACTCTTATTGGGAATAATACTGTATTACCCAATATGAATCACATCTATTACCTTTAAAAGACGAAATATATCCTAATAAATACTATTCATAAGTTCATGTGGGGTTCAATAGTCCATATCACATGACTATAAACTATACAGTTCAAGGTTCCCATCAAACATCTGTAAAATTCATGACATAAATATTCTATATTGCATGACTAGAAACCTCATGACAAAATTTTCTCTCTCACCTGACCCTTAACTTCTTTGATCATTCTATTTTATATTATTAGATTTCCTTACATATGAGCCTAATATTTTCATGAGTACCTAGTGTATAGTCTCCTCATTCATGATGGATTTCATTAATTGTTCCTCCATCTCGAAGTTACATGATTCCCATATATTAATAACTATTGGTTACTTGATTTATGTTTTTACAATATTCTTAGTGATGTATATATCACATATCTTTTTCTAATATACTTATCACATCATAATTTGAACCCCAATGTAGGGGCTCCCTATTCACATCAATATTTTAACATCAGTATTACACAATAATGTTATATAATAGAACCCAAATTTCCCTTTTCTGTCATAACTATAAATTTCATCCTAGTTCTTGAGCTATCATCAATTCATGTTGGGTTTCCCCCCCTTAAACCTATGATAGGATGTCTAATTTCCCAGACAAATGAGATAGTTCTATACAGAGAGTCTATATTCCTACAATACATGTGGTCTAACACTTGATCTTATATGATAGACATGGACATCTATATCACATTTCCTAGAGCCTTATACAATCCTTCATTTACAACCCATCCCTCATTACACCCTGGTGCTTGATAGAGTAAAAAATCATTATATTTAGTAAATATTCAATTAATTTTATTCCCATATATTTATTAATTCCTTGAGTTGAAAGGAGTTTTGGAATTAAATTGATTTTTTTTGATTTCTTGAGTATTATTCAAAATGGAAAAATTGTGAATTTTTTTGATATATTTAATTTTTGGAAGAAATGGATGGCTATGAATTAATCTCTTTGAATTTTTTAATGAAAAAATAATTAGGTTTTAGTAGTGAAGATAATATTTGGTAATGTTTCTATATGTAAAAGAGGATATTATTTTTAGTATAAAAATATTAATGGAACTACTTAAAGTTCACCTATGCTTCAAAATTTGTTAGATTAATTTTACATTATAAAGTGAATGATGTCTTGATGTTTTGGAAAAAAAATATTTTCATAATTTTCATCAAGGAACATTATAAGGATGATCATACTTTGTAAGGTTAATTTGGAATATTTTTAGGGTTTTATATGGAGGGACATTGGATTTATGATAAAGACATGGAGAAGTATCCCAATGATTGTATGGTTATCCTAACATAGTATAGTTCATTTTCGAGAAATGTAAATCATCATAAGGCTCAATATGAATTTTTTTTATGGTTAAACTAATATTTATAAGGTTCATTGTGAGGTTTAATATGGTCTTCTTAAATTTGAATTGAAATTTATATGGTTCATCATAATGTTAAAGGACTTTTTATGATTCATTATTTTGAAACATATGTAATATTATATGGTTGGTTTCCCCACTTCTTAAAGTACTATATAAAATAAAATATGGTTGAAAGACATGTTCATATAATCATTCCTTTTTAAAATTTAGAAATATTATGGATGATAGAAGGAGAGTTTATAAGGTTCATCTGAATTACAAGACAAATCTTTTTTGTGGCACATTAGTATTCATAGAATCAAAAATCAACCACATGAATTACATTGAATAATATCAATCATAATATATGAATGATATTATGGAAGAAATTTTAATAAGGTATACCCATATCAAAAATATTAATATTAACAAACATAATATACGATTGATAATTTAGCCAACTTCTAAAAAAGGTTATTATAGATTTTTAGGATGAATGGATTGTTACTATGAAAACAGATCATGATGAAAAATGAAACATTTAAAATGTAAATGAAGAAAGAATTTTTCATGATTTGATTATCCAAAGATAAGAGAAAATGAGAACTTATAATAAGGGAGGAAGGATAGAAGGAAGAGAGCTCTCTCAATGTGCACATTAGTTATTGATTTCCAATAATTCAATGTAATTTTTTTATTTTTTCAATTCTTTCCTATTTTACATTTTCCACTACTGTCCCACGCATAGAGGGGAATAAAATTTCAATAATCAAGGAAGGGAAATAGTTTTAATTATAGTGCATGACTTTATAACTTTATTTAATAAAATTCTTTCTTAAATTAATTGATTTTGGCATGCAGTTTCTATTTATTATTTTAAATACAATCATCCTTAATATATTATTTATTTACATTTAGTTTTTACATTTTTTTGTGTTTACGAATCTCAAATCACTTAGTTTAGGGTATATAAGATCGAATACAATAGACTGAGTGGTGGGGAGTCTAGTAATTATAGGAACATATGTAAATTAAGTGAGTTTCTTGATGGTTGATTAAGAAAATATCCTCATTGGGACTTTCCATGGTAATTGAGGATTGTTTCACCATTTTAGTGTCATTACACTATTGGAATGAAGGAATTTAGGTTCATTTTTTAGAAGTGGTTTTCAAAACTGGATATAAATATTTCACAAAATTTTTTAGTGGTTTTAGAAATGGTTTTTATAATTTCCGCTCACTATGGTTTTTATTATTTTGATTTATTTTTAGTGTCATTTATTTAGAAAAAGCTGCTAAATCAGAAATTTAAATTTTTTTAAAACATTTATGGTCATTTTATAAAACCCCCACTAAAATAATGAAAAAAATCTTAAATATTACATATTTAATTATGATTTATTATTATTAATAATAATTTATTCATTATAATAATTTATTCTTTATTATTTTGAATTTTAATTAATTATAGTATGCTAATTAGTAATTATTTATAATTATTATTTAGTAATTATTTGGCACTTAAATTAATTCTCAACTAAATTAAAAAGCAGACTTATTCATCCAATGAACATAACCTTTGATTCAAGTGTCTGTTTTAGCTCTAGAATCAAAACATTAGAATTTTATAAAATTAGAAAAAACTAAAATACATAATAATTTGATAATAATTAATAATGTAAAATTTATTACAGTTTTAAGAAAATATGAAAATCAATCTTCGACTTCCAATGACCATAATTGTTTATGTGGGTGTCCTTTTGAGATCTACCACATATCAAACCAAGGCTTTCATAGTGATCTATTTCATAATGATGGTGGGGGGGGGGGTGTCACAATTTATTGTGGCTAAAAAATCATTAAAAGTAATCCAAAATTGAGTTTTTCTTTATGATATCTTATTTTTTGAACATTCTATGAGATTTAAGCATTTATTAAGAGTGACTTCGTATGATTATTAGTTCTTCTATGATTTTATTCCATGGATTTACATTATTATTGATTTTTTGGTGTTTTAATATTTTGGTTTTGCCTATTTTGATGATTTATTATATAAATATATATATATATATTTATGTAGTACTATAAATTTATGTATATTTATTTATAATTTATATATATTTATCATCATTTATTAAAAATTAAATTTCATTTCATCTATGCATAATTAATTATATATATATTCATATTTTTCTATATTGATATACATTTGTAAAAATTTATATACATTTATATATATTTATATGTATTTATGTTAATATATTTTTATATATTATACTAGTGTATATATAAATATATGTTCATATATATATTTTTGTTTTAATATATAACTATATATATGTGAATGTTTATACATATCTATGTAACATAAATGCGTGTTTATATATGTTTATGTAAATTTCATTGAAATTATATTTATTTAAAGATACACACATATATATACCCATTTATATTTTATTTTTTATTATTTTTTATTTATTTATTTTTTAATTATTACATATTTAATATATATTGATTTATTATTTCTAATTAAATTATTGTTAAATTATTATTTAATATTTATTATACATTATTATATATTATATTTTAGATTTTATTACTTTATTATTTACTATTTATCAATAATTTATTATTTATTATTAACATATTATTCATTATTTTTTTATTAATTAATTATTTACTAGTTATTGATTTTTTAATTATATATTGATTGATTTTTTATTTAATAATTTTTTATTTTATATTGATTTTACATTCATTATTAATTAATTAATAAATTAATTAATGGTTATTTATTTATTGTTTAATTATTTATTGCTAATTTATTAATATTATATTATTTTAATTTTTTTGATGTATTATTTTTTATTTAGTCAATTATTTTTTATTATATATTCATTGTAAATTTATTTTTTATTTAACATTAAATTTTTAATTTTAATTATCCGTTATATCTTAATTTATTCTTTATTCATCATATATTTATTTATTCTTTACTATAAATTTATTATTATGACATTATTTAGTCACTATTTAGTCATTATTTTGTTATTTTTTAGTCATTATTTATTCAGTTCTTATTTATTATTTAGTATTTGTAATTTATAATTTATAATTAATAATTTAAAATTTATAATCAATACTTTTTTGATTACTTAATAATTATTACCGATTAATTTTTATTTATTCTTTACATATTTATTCATTAGTTATTCATTATTTGTTCATTAGTTATTTATTGTTTGTTAATTTATAATTTAGAATTTATTTAGAATTTATTTATTTATTACTTATTTATTATTAAGGGTTTTTATTTATTTATTACTTATTTATTTATTATTTCTCTATATATAAAACTATATTAACTTTTTGTTACTCACCACATGAAGAGATTTCTAGAGTGTTAATGTCTTTGCTAAATAACCAAGTCGTTGGGGGTTCAAATATTACCGAGCACATATACATGTTGAATTCCTGCATGGCATGCATGACATGTGCATGGTAGTAAATAAATAATAAATAATAAATAATGATAAATAATAGATAATAAATAAATAATAAACAATTTTTAATTAATGAATAATTAATTATGTACAAAATAAAAAATATAAAAAAAATCATGAAACAATTTAGAGGTTGTTTAAACCACCGTTAAATGATTCTCCATGTTTTTATAAAATCGAAGCTAAATGGCTCTATTACGGTTTTGAATACAACCACTAAATGATTGGTGAAAAATGATTTCACATATGTTTAACTCCCCATTAAATGTATGTTTTGGTGTAGTGTTAACATCTTTTCACACAAACAAAAAAAACACTAGATTAAACATTGATTATTGCAAGATTAGTCTTACACACATCCTTAAAACTAATGGGTTTGTTGAATTTATTGAGGATTCTCTCATATATCAACTAATAAGATGAAGAGAAAATGGTTTTGAAAACTAGGATAACATCACAACTGAATATCTAACCCTGAACCTGTCACCATTCACATTATTGATTTCAAATGTTTTTTTAAAAATAATTTTAGTTTCTTTCTAAACTAAACTCATCCAAATACCCCCTTTTTCTTACCAAATATTTATTTTTTCACCTCTCTCTAGAGACAATTCAAGGATTCCACTTTAATATAATAATAACACATGTTTTAAATAGACCCCCACCCTAAGATAAGCATTTAAAAAACATAACATCATCTATAGGGTGGTGATTCAAAAATTACTAAAAAATAGGGTATTAATAAATATAGTAATAACCAAAATCACTTCCAACAAAATTCATTAATTTAAATTTGAAAAATAATTTTGTTGATATTTCTATGTTATGACCTAGTAAAACTCAAAGTATTTATTAAGAGCTTGAAACCATGGTATGAAATCCTAACTGAACTATAATTAATCTATGTGCACCTGACTCTATGAAAGTAAGTATCCAAATTTACATGCCTATCCAACAAACCAACTTTTATCTAATACCCAGTTTAATCCAATTTCTTCTTAGATTCCATGATCTTGTACGTGAGTACCCTAAAAAGAATATTAAAGAATACACATTCCTCTACTCAACACTCATGCTTATAGGAGTGGAAAATGAGAAAATGAAGTTGGGGATTTACCATTCTCATTCGAAGGAGTATAAAATGAGTATTTTTGTATTCTGTATCCAGGAGGATCTAATGACTGTGATCTACAATGTAGTTTTCTATAAATATTCTTCCCCACTTCATGAAGCACAACAACCTGGAATGAAATCTATACAATCAGACAAGCTTGTTGAGGGAATCTATATATGTAAATATACAAGTAGGTATAGAATAAATAATTTTAATATTTGTTAGTACTCATGAATTATGTAGTTATATTCCTTATAAATATATTAAGTAGTTCTTAAAATAAAAAAAGGAAATGGTTTTTTTAAACTCGTTTCTTATGAAATTATATTTAAAAGTTTAGTTTTCAAATTTTTTAATTTTTATCTATAAAAATTTATTTAATATTTAAATTTATCTTGTCAAATTTATCTTAGAATGAGTTTTTGATAATTTCCTAAAAATATTTATTTTTCAAGGAATTGGGAAAAATATTATTTTTTTATTGAAAACCAAAGAATATTTGAAATTGTTTTCAAATTAAAATTATGTTTTATTATTATTATTAGATTATAATTTTGGATTATTCTGATTAAAAATAATTAATTTTTTTGAAATGTAATTTGTTCTTTAATTTATTATGAAGACATTTTATTTTTAGAAAATACATTTTTCTGAAAAAGCTATTTATTAATGTTATTTTTCAGTTTAATTTTAAATTAAATTAATTTACTTATGTGTTTTTAATTTTAAAAATTTATTACATATTTTTATTTATTGGTTCTAAATTTATTAAATAAATCTATTGTTTCAACAATATGAATTGTAACTTTAAGAATTTTTATTACCATAGTAAAGGATAAATCAGGTAATTTAGGATAAAAATAAAATGATAAGGACAATTAAATGAACTTAAACTTACCTAAATATTATTTTATCCCTATATCTCTACCATACACAAATATTAGTAAAATATATAACCTTTTGGGGATAATTTTATGAGATTATAACCTTTAAAGTAATTTATTTAATTAAATGTCAAATATGTCACACTCTTATTTTTATTAAGTTTAATATTTTTAATATGGTGTTAACCAGAGAATATGTTTGAATAAAACTATAATTTTTAAATATAATAGATTTAGCTCCATCATGATAATTTATTTTTAATTTTAAGTGAAAAAATAATTACCATTAATTCATACAAAATACTGATGTAGTAATTATTCAATTAATAAAAGAATCAAATAAATGATAACAAAAATATGAAACTAAATATAATTTGAGCTAAATATTTTTGTACAATATTTTCTATATTCACATGGAATTTTATAGATATATATTTTTTTTCTTATTTTATATTTTTTCTTGGTATTATTGAAGTCAAAGTGATTAATAATTTTAAAAATCGACTTTATTGACATTTTATTATAAATAATATTTTATTAAATGATATAAAATTTATAATAATCTTATATTCATCGAAGTTATTAGGAGAAGGTTTAAAATATCAACCATGGTATATTTATGGGACATTTTTCATTTTATAGTAACTATATTAGCTGCCAAATATAAAAAATTAATGTTATCTCTATAAGTGTAAAAGGGGTGAAATAAGGGTTAAACCCAAAAGATAAATATTAAAATATATAAAAAACATGTATTAATTTTTTTGGATGATTTTATTTATAACCAAAATAATATTATATTATAAAAAATTACTTTAGTGTGATTTGTGATTTGAAATTAATTTATATTAATTTTATATTTTGATAAATTCCAAGAGTGCCCCTCCCTGATCGTATAAAATGAAACCCATTATTAAATATTCATTACAAAAAAACCAATTAATTTTATCCAATACCTTATAAAATACCTTCCTATAATCTCTAATCTCATTCTAGAGGTCTTGGTTTAGGAATAATATCAATCTTAGAGGTATTTAGGTGTTTAACAGAGGCAAATTTTTAATGAAGATGTATAGTGTTCAACTGCATGTTTTTGTTTTTTTCCTCTTCCACATCCTTAAAATATTATACAAAAATGAAATAGTAATAACCCATTTATATTTCATATATTAATATGTTTTTATTTTTTTTTAATTTCTTATATCTATCTCCACTTCCATCAAATGGGAAAAAAAATCATCGTTCTTGTGTATGGGAAACCATTGCCTTGCAGACCGATGTAATTCACCTTCCAAAATATTCTCTCAATAATAATTATAATGATGTAAATAAATATTATATATGATATTAATGAAATAATTATGATTATTAAAATATAATATTTCATTTATGTTTTTACCTTTCCATGCATAAAAAATGATAACATCGTTTGTGTGTACGTATAGATTACCACCTATATGAAGCGATGTGATTCATTTTTCATAACCACGTCACATGGATGATATATATTAGAAAATTTAAGGATTATTATGATACATATAATATATTTAAAATTATTAAAAGATAAAATAATACATATCTTATTTCAGTAAAGATCATTGAAAAAATGGAAATGTTACTCACGAGTATGTACAACCTACAATATCTATTATTTCAACATAGTTTATTTTTCATAAACATAATTAATGGTTGGATTTAAAAGTATAATTTATATATAAAAGTTATAATTATTGAATTATAATTATTCTGGATATTAATGAATGATGACTTTATTGACCTTAGTCGACTAACCAAATCCATTTTTGACTTATATAGTGAACATCCTTAAAATGTATGATGTGAAGATAAATTATTTTATAATTTTATATAACATAAAAATAAGTCATATAAAATAATTAATAGTAATGAAAAATTTTATTAATAATTCATATAATTGACCTTATTTTATTATTTATGAAGATAAAAATGTACATGATGATTTGGTCTTAAGGTAGTATACTTTCGTTTGTTTTTTTGTGATTCCCTTTAAAACATATTTTTAATTCATGTCCATGTTTTTAGGAAATATTTTAAATATTATAATATGATTTTTAATAATAAAATATACCCAAGTATTTATTTTTTTAAAAGAGTTTTAAAGTATTGTTTTTTTCATTTGTAAACATGGTACTTTGAGACTTTCCTGACCAAAATTCAAGAGGATTGTTTCTTAATATATACAGCATGAGAAAATCATCCATCATGAAAATTAATTATTTTAGGTTTCCTTTATAGGTTTTAAATGTTATTTTCAAATAAAATGGTTTCATTATTATGTGTGATTTTTATTTTAATTTTAAAAAATTATTTTTATAAGAAAAGGGTTATATGATATCAAAAAGTGTTTTTCACTTGGGTTAAAATATTTTTCAATGGGTTTCTTTATGATATGATCTTTGGAAATTATTTATGAAGGGTTGAACCCCATTAGAGTTCATTTTAGAGAACATTATATATTATAAATTAGGTGCACCTAGATAGTCCTGTGTAAGCATATTATATCTTATACAACTGGTACACCCAGATGGCATTCTAATGTATTATTTTATCTAGTGTCGGAAGTTGACCTTCTTATTATTTCATTATTAAGAGTGATTTAAAGAGTGATATTTGAATTATTTTCTGATGCACCTACTTGAATTCTATATTAATTTAAATGATTTCACATGGAAATAGTTTGAATTAAAAACCAAGATAATGATATTTTAAATGAAAAAATATTCTATTTTTAGATGTAAATGTTTATTTTTAAGAAAACAATTTCCATAGTTTTTCATGTCTTTCATTGGAATAATAGATTTCTTTTCTTATTCCACTTAATTAGATATTTGTCATCATTTAATGTTTTTAAAATGTATTTCATATGGTTTAAGGATGGGTAATGTAAAATAAGAAGTCAAGATGAAAGTTGTTATGTTTTTTTATAAATTGGAAACATGATTTATTTAAAAAGTTTTATATTTCGTAAAAAAAGGATCTTGATTAAAATTGTCTAGTTTGTAATATATAACTTGTTATGCATGAGTGGAGACAAAATTCTCTGAAACTATAATCCTAAAATATCATTGGTATTGTAATAAAGTGAATTATAGCTTAAAGACACTTGAATATTTAATGATTATGGATATGTCTTTACAATCAGTAGCAGAGTAGGGTTTAAAAAAAATTAGAGATTAATAATTTTCTTAAGCATAAGTTAAATTTCATGGAAGATAATTTTAGTAAAATCATTATTTTTTAACTTATTTAGATCATATAAAATTTGTTACAAATGGATGTTGGAGGATCTCAAAAAATATTTCCCTTTTTTCTTGATGGTTTTCTTGTAATAATTATTTCAAATTCGTATCCTTATGTTTTTTAAACTTTTGATAATGTAAAACTCTCCTAAAAACAGTTGTTTAATATATCAAAACCTCATTTCTACCATTATTACATTATGTTTGCTGGTTTTTTAATCTAATCCTAATTTTTAAATTTTTTTATCATTCCAAAAAATATAAATATCGTTACGGAATTTTAAAATATTTTACCCTATCAAAGAAATTTTAAGTATATTGTGAGTTTAATAAAAGTTTTAATGATGGAGACCAATATGTAGCCTATTTATATTTTTATTTGACTTATTGTCTTATGGTTTATACTTATTTTATTTTAATTAAACCCTTGATTAAATGTTTCAAAAGAAACATCATCCAAATGTTTTCTAAAAATCATGTTTTATCAGATGTTACGAAATTATATGTCATAAACAATATTCTTCAAATATATATCTATACAAATATCTATAAAAACATAATTTTACATGGTAAATTGGAAAAAGGAAGAAAGGTACATTTAATAAGCTCTAAAGAATATTTGTGACACAAGGACCCTCTATCTACGTGAAAAAATGACAATGAAATTATGTTGACACCATGAACAAGGTTCAACCTTATTTAGTATTTGATAAAATTTATTTAAATCCTAGGGAGTGAAAATGTCACTTGTTGAGATATAATATGCTTATTGAATTATAAAGTTTCGGTAATTATGGGTTATTAAATATTTGAATGTAAAATAAATGTAATGAGATAAACATTGAGGCTAAAACATTATATTTATGGATTAATTTATTAAATTTATTTTTTAAGGATGTTCATAATATTTCTTGAAATGTAATATGAATTATAGTTTTATAAAAATAACAACCCAAAGGTTAAGTGACAACTCATCATATCGAGCAAGGCCATGAGGTTTGATCCCTCAACCAAAGGGTGAAAAAGGTGAATCACCTATCAATGGGGTATGTGATGTTTCAGTTAATATGACCTTTTTTTAGTCAAATTATTTGATAGATGAAGAATAATTTGATTTTTTGAATTTGTTTATTGTATAGATTATAATTATTATTATAAAATGACTTGGTTATTTAGGTATTAATGTTATTCTGGATAACGATCACTATATTTTATGGGGAATATTATATGGTTAAGTTAAATAGAATATTATTGTATTTTTAGAGGTTTCACGGGTGTTTTATTTTTTGTAAGATTATATGATTTTATTGGGGATTTATGAAGATATAGGTTATATATGAAAATTTTTAGTATTTCCTAGTGGTTATATGATTTGGGTAATTAAATTTATAGTATGAAACATCAAGAGTGATTTATGTTATCTTGTGAGATAAATATTAAATTTATTTTGGAAGACTATGTGATCAAATCATTTTGATTTTTTACATTTACATATTGGCCTAGATTTTTTAAGGAATTTTAATGATAAATATTTATTTAATTATATATGTGAAATATTTGTTATCATGCTTTAATTTTGGATATTAAAGTAGTTTTTAATCATTTTAAGGATTATTAATTTTGTTAATTATCATACATTTGTCTGACCATTTCAGTTATAGGTAATTTCTAAAGACCAGAAGAATAGATAATTATAATTTTGTGGATTTTGTGATATATATGGGTTGATTTTAGTGATTTAGGAATAAAAAATTCATCTTGAAAACTCATCATTTGGAGAAAAAGATGATACTTTTTTGGAAAGTGGTTATAGGGTGAAACTCTACTTGTCAATTAAGTACATTTTCTCATGTTCATAATATAAGTAGTAAAGGAAATCATAAAAAATAGGAAAAATATTTTGAAATAAACATTATCTATTTAATTTTCATACTAATACTTCAATATCCTTTTAACTAATCACATATTTAGAGTTTTTTAATGGTTACCTTTATCATGACCATATTCTCTATCTCTGTCTATCAGTTATTGGGAGTTACTTTTCTATTATATATCTTTGTTTTCACTTATCCATTATGTTATTATACTTGGAAACCAAATATGTGTAATTAATGATAACCTTCATACCTTTTATTTCACCTTTCAATATGATGTTTTATTAACTTTATTTATGTTGTGAGATTTCAATAAAGTTATTTTGAAAATGTTAATCCTTGGGTTTTGACCCATAATTCAAATTCCAAGTACGTAATTTCCAAAATAAGGGAGAATGGTACAACCCATGTAATTGTAGAATAAATAATTTTAATATTTTTTAGTATTCTTGAATTACGTAGTAATATTCCTTATAAATATTTTAAGTAATTCTAAAAAATAAAAATATAGTTATATTAAACTCGTTCTTTTTGATATTTTATTTTAAAGATTAACTTTAAAAGTTTAGAATATTAATTTAAAAATTTTAATTTAAATTTCAAATTCATCATGTCTTAATTATCTTAAAATATATTTTTTTGAATTTTTAAAAAATATAGATTTTTTAAGGAATAGTGAAAAATGCAAACATTTGTTGAAAACATTTTTTTATTTTAAAGTATTCACAAGTTAAAATTTTGTTTTGGATTAGTTTAAAAATTTAATTAATTAATTTCGATTAAAAATAATCTAATTATTTTTTTGACATGTATTTTATACTTGAATTTACTATAAAAACATTTTATTTGTTTAAAAGGAAATTTTTTCCAAAAAAACTATTTATCGGTGCATTTTGCGAGTTCAAATTCAAATTATATTATTCATTTTATTTGTTTCAAATTTTAAAAAATGGATTCAATATTTGGATTAATTGGTTCTAAATTTATTAAATAGGTCCCTTTTATTTTTAGAAAATATAAATAGTAACATATATAATTTTTATTACGATAGTAAAAGAAAAATTGGGCAATATAGGTAAAAATAAAATAATAAGAACTTTTAAAAGACCATAATACTTACCAAAATATATTTTAATGACTATGAATATTCAATAATCATTCTATGGTCAAATTTATTACATTTTGGCTCATATTTTATGAAATTAAGACTTTTATAGCATTTTATTTAATGAAATTTAAAACCAATCACACTATTGTTCTTAATAAGTTCGATATTTTTAATATGGTACTATCCTTAAGATATATTTAACTATAAATATTAATTTTGAATATAAATGATATATCTTCATCATGTTATTTTTTTAATTTATTTTTGATTAAATTATTATCTTAAATAATTACACAACACTCATGGAGTAATTATTCAATTAATAAAAAATCATATAAATGAAATTGAAAATATTAAAATCAATATAGTTTGATAGAAATAATTTGATAACAATAATTTTATAGATGAAATTTATATGTTTCAGATATAATAAGTTTTTTAATTATTAATTTTTCTTGATATTATTAAATTCAAAGTGAAAATAGTTGTAAAAATTGACATTATAGATTTTTTATAGTAAATACTATTTTATTAAATGATATAAAATGCATAAATTTTACATATTTGGACAATTGATTAGGATATGGTTTAAAATATCTATAATTTTACATTTATTGGTATTTTATTTGTTTTATAGTAACTATATTGACCCTTAAAGAGTAAAAATTCATGTTTTCACTGTAATATTTTAAAGAGTTAAGCATGAGTTAAATAAAAAAGATAAGGTTGAAGATACAATAAAAAATTTCTACATATAATTTTATGAGATAATTTAGACAGATAATCAACTAATATTTTAAATTAATAAATTTAGAGAAATTTTAATAGAACATTAAATTATATTAATTTAATATTTTTAGAATTTACAATAGTTTCCCTCCCCGTTCATATAAAAGGGAACCCCATATTCAATTTTTTGACACATAAAAACCCATTTGTTTTATCTTATACTTGTAAAAATAACTTCTTATAATGTTTCATCTCATTTTATATGTATTTATTAGATAGAATATCAATCTTTGTGGTCATAAGGTGTTAAGAAAAAGTGGTTTTCCAAAGAAGAGGTGTAATTTTTATTCACACATTTTATATCTTTTTCTTATTCCATATCCTTAAAATATTATTAAAACATGATAAAATATTAAATATAGTATCTTTAATATAATTATATTTTATTATGTTAGAATTTGGGGGCTTACCCAATTGGAAAAGGCTCCTCGTAATCCTCCATCAGATCCGAGTTCAAATCCGGGTGGGAGCGAATTTCCATAGGCAGGCGAAGATGCATGCATGACACATGATGTAGGAAGGTGGTGACGTAGGCATGACACAAGCTTGGTGAAACAGGAATTATGATGCATTCATAATGTTGTACTGGGCCTTCAGGCCAGTTTATGGACCTTTAGGCTATGTTATGTGCTTCATTCCTACAGGGCATTCGTGCCACATAATGAATATATAAGACTTGATGGTGAGTTATCCATTAGGGGGCTATGACATGCTTTTCTAGACTATGTGTGTGGTTTGTGTGTATTTAATGTAATTATACCCCTAATAACCTTATATATATATATATATTTAAATTCCCTATAACAATCTTCTCTTCTATAAAATGGATAATGAATTCATCATGTACAATGTATTACAACCTAATGACCTATGTAATTAATTTTCATCACTGTCTTTCAAGAATGATTATAATTTTAAAAATAATTTTTATATATAACTTTCCTGATGTATATATCATTATGAAAAGATAATATATCATTTATGTTATTTTCTTTCCAGGAAGAAAAAATTATAACATCGTTCATGCGCATGTATGGACTACCATCTACATGAAGAGATGTTGTTCATCTTTCCACACAACATCATATGGATGATATATATAAGTAAATATAAAGTATTAATATGATATATATGATATTATTTACATTATTAAAATATAAAAAAATACTTACTTTCTTTCCATAATGATCATTGAAAAATGGGAATGTTACTCATGTGCACCTATAACCTACCGTTTCAATGATTGTAACATAGTTCATTTTTCGTAATAATATTTCTTATTTATATTCAAAAGTATAATTTACATATAAAAGTGATAATTATTTCATGATTATTTTTTTGGAGATGATTAAATGGTAATCCTTTTTGACCATTGCCGACTTACTGAGGCTATTTTGGACTTATATATCAAATATCTTCAAAACATCCAACGTGAACATAAATGATTATGTAATTGTATATAAAATGGAAATAAGGGATATAAAAAAATAAACATTAAAAATGTAATTAAAAAATTATAAAATTAGACTAAGTTTATTGTTTTGGAAGATAAAGAACATACATGATGAGTTGGACATAAGGTAAATGTATTTATTTTAATTTATTTAAGATTCCATTAAAACTATCTTTGTATTCCATTTCCATGTTTCCTAAAATTATTTATAAAATGTTTTAGTGTTATAGAATGATATTTTTAATTCGTTTTTACCCATGATTTAATTTTTACAAATCATCATAAAATGATTTTTTTTCATTTTTTGAATGAGTTAATTTGTGAATTTTCTAGAAAACAATTCAGAAGGAATGGTTTTTTAACATATACAATGTGAGAATATTTTATATTCATGAGGATTTATTTATTTTATGTTTCATTTAATAAATTTTAATATTTAATTTCATAGAAAATTTTATTTTTATTAGGTTTATAGTTTTTATATTTTAAAAGTGATTTTTATATAAAAAGGCGATTTTGATATTTGATATTGTTTTACCCATGGATTTAAAAGAGTTTCAAGGTTTTTGTTCTTAATATGGTCCTTTTAAATTATTTAAAAAGGGTTGACCCCATTAATATCTCACAAGTGATCTTGTTATAGCTTATACATTAGTTGATCTTTGATAGTGGTGGGTAATCCAATTATAACTTACACGATGAGTGTGCCCAGATAGCACTCCAATGCATTGAGTTCTCTAAGGGTGGAAGTCAACTGTATGGTTGTACCTTTTGTAAGAGTGATTATAATAGTGATATGGTAATGATATACCAAGGGACTTAGCTGATTAGTCTATGTTTTTTATTTTCTTTCATGGAAATCGTTTGATTTCTAAAGCCAATATAATGATCTTTTAAAAGAAAAATGATATTATCTTCGGGTGTAAAGACATGTTTTAAGAAATGTTTTTAATGGATTTTTATGTTTTTAATTGGAATAATGGTTTTATTTTTTATTTTTATTACTATGATTTTGGTTCAATTTCCATGTTTTTAAAACAATTTTTACAGTGTTCATGGATGGATAAAGGAAACCATGAATTAAAGATGAATGTTAAGATTTTTTTTCATAAAAAGGATGCATGTTTTATTTTAAACGTTTTATATTATGAAAAAATGGACAATGAGTATAAGTGTATACTTTTTAATATATGATTTTTTATATATGAGTGATGAACCAATTATCTAAAACTCTAAACAAAAAACAACCTTAGGATTGTAAGAAAGTAAATTATAGTTCAAAGACACAATAATATAAAATGCTTATGCAGGGGGTCCTTATAATATAAGTTTTGGCAGAGTTTCAAGAAATGTTATACAAGTTAACCCCAATCCATACATTGAAGAGAACCACTTACTATCTATTTATATCAAGAAATTATGGATTGTGATCTGAATCTACTGCATTCATCCTTATGGTGAGCTCTTATTAACAACTCACTAGTGGATATAAGGGGATTGACTGAAAATATATACAAGAATTCCTAATAGTTTGGTATAATAGGTACTTGTACAAGTGTAATATATAAGGTAAGGTATTATTAATCACCCCTCACTAGAATATAATATGGAGTAACTAACTACCCTAGTTATAAAAATGGATTTAAAATTATCATTATAATGATCAATATGATAAGGTGAAGATAATTGAAATACTTGCAGTATACTATCAATAGGGAAAGCTCTAGTAACCTAATTAAGGATGGGGAGAACCTTCCCAAGTCTAATTTAGACTAAAGAATCAATTAAATTAGGATATTCTATCATATCAAAACTGGTACCACCTATAATGACCCAAAATCATATATTCCAGAGTTAGTGGTTAATTAAATTGAAACTATATTCGAGGAATCACATCCTGAAGGACCAAATAGCTTAGTAGTCTTAGTAAACTAGATACAAACTCAAATCTCACATTACAACGAAAAATATAAAATTATAAAACATAGTAAAAGAAAATATATTTCCAACTTGAACTCATTCAAATATTCTTTTTTTATCTTTGGGAAAGGAAAAAAATATAAGTGAGAAAAAATTATCAGTAAGTGATGTGTAAAATGGAGTACATATTGAATAAATAAGGATCAATCAATATGGTAAGGTAAATAATTAAAAACACCACCCATTTAACCAATGACGTGAGAATGAAGAATAACATGGATGAGATAAATGACGATCCCGAAATATATTATTAATAATCAAATGAGAATATAAATTATCCATGGATATAATAACTATTAAAATAATCACTTGGAAATTAATAACTGATTTCATAATGATGGTATGAATAATTTTGGACATCGAAAACATACCATTGAGACCTCATGAAAAGATATCTAAAAATACCATCAAGGCATAATGAAAAGATATCTACATAAATGTTTTAGTAATTATCCCAATATCCAATATATTTTTCCTTATTAGTCCTACTGATTTATTGAGGGTCTATGTAATTATATTCCCCACCCATCACTTAATAATCCCAATGCTTTCACCGCATGAATAGAAAATTGAACATAATCAATATGCCTTAGTAATTAAATTTTATACATATAGAAAGAACTAGAATAAAAATTTCAATAATTTCCCTAAATAAATAGATAATAAACTCTCCATAGGAATACAATCAATGGTATATTTTGATTATATACTTAGTAAAGAACAATATTCCACAAATTATTTTTACATAGATGAAAAATAAATTACAAAGATCACTAAAAAACTTATTAAGGATAATATAATTTTCATTTTGAAATAAATTATTTAAAATTTAATTTTTTTCTAAATATTAATAAAAAAATTATATTTGAAAATAACCATGTAAAAATTTAAATGAAGCTTCAAACAATTGAGTGGTGATTATGATGGGAAATTTCATTCATGAACTAAAAGTTTAAAATCATTCCTTTTGAAATTTTGTAATGACAGTTTAAAATGAAACTTTTGAAAAATATGACAATGATTACTTTTTTTGTTACATGACAAGATTTAATAGTATGTTATTTCTTCAAAATAATTCAATAGCTTCTATTACACACAACACCGAGTTCAAGCGCATCATGACTTACCAAAATAGCCGTTCAAAAGTGGTTATGAATAGTATTAACAAAATTTTGATTTTTATATAATCCTTATAATTTTAGAATCCATATTATGAGTTTCTTAGACATAATATAAGTTCAAATTTATTTTTTCAGATAAAAGATGAATTTTTAAAAAAATGAAATTTTACCGCCTTTTAATGGTGAACCATTTTAAAATCAATTGTTTGACCCTATTATATATTCAATTTGACAAAATAAACTTCTTCTTCAGAATCAGGACATATAAAATTTAGTTTTGATGAATTTTTTATTTTTTTATGAGAACTTTGATATTTGGGTGAATAGTGAAAAATAATAAATTATAACTAAAAGCAACATTTATAATAAAAATAATTTATATTGTTAAATTATAAATTTTAGTGGTTTTAAAATATAATTATATTATATTTTTACCATTTAATTAAATATTCTTCATTGGGAGTAATTTCACTTCAAAATTGCACATAAGCAAGTGTCAATATTTTGATAGTTATTATTTCCTAAAAACCAACTTTTTCGTTTTGACTACGAGAATTAATTGTAAATTAATTAATACAATTTCTATGTTTTGAATTTGGTAAAATATACATCATTTTTGGATTCAGATTATCAAAATTATCTTAGGGCGAATTTTTGGTATTTTTCTGAAAACTTTCAATTTTTGATGAATAGTGAAAAACACCGAGTTATTGGTTAAAACCAACTTTGTATTTAAATAATTATTTATTTTATTTAAATTTATTTTAGGTCAAATTAGAAACATAATACCTATATAATTACAATGTAATTAATTAGAGTCATTTTATATTAATTTTAGATATACAAAATTTTATAAAACATTTTACCGTCTTTTACCCACCTCTTAGGAGGTTTTGCAAATTTTCATAAAACATAATTTTACCGCTTCTGTGAGTGGAACTTCAAAAATCCGAGAGACACGGTTGATATCATAATGTCAAATTTGGTTCAATGAGATGAAAATAATTTTTGGTGAATTGTAACTTTTTACTTTTATTTACCATAGTTAAAAGTAAATAGGGTAATTAAGGGTAAAATGATATTAATATTACCCTAACACATGCCCTAATTCTATTGGACAAGTTTATCTAGACAAAAAATAACCTTAGGAATAAAATATTATCATTTAGGTCCATTTGGATTAGATTAGGGCATTTATTATTATTTAATTCAAAGAAGAGTTAAAAGAGTTAAAATCAAAGTTTAATAGCTAAAACACATTAATTATAGGGTTATACATAATATAAATTAGATTATAAATATTAATTAGAAATATGAAAATATTTCCTACATCATGGTATTTTATTAATTATTTTTAAACATTAAATAAATAAATTTTTTTGACACAATGATGATGCAGTAATTACTTTATTTGTGAAAGAATCAAATAAATGGTATTATAAATATTAAAATAAATATAATTTCAATGTTTTTATAACATAAACGAATTTTATAGGTGAATATGACATGATAGAGATGATTCAATGTATCATTTTTGAAGTAATCAAGTTGTGATGACATTCACAAAAACAAAATACCAAATAATGTAAAAATTGACATAAATTAATATTTAAAACAAATACTATATTATTGGTTGATATAATGTTCCTTAAAATGTAAGGTTCAGCCAAAGGGCTTAAACAATATTATATATGTCATTAATGAGCCACTTGAGATTCTCTTGGATGTTTAGAGTAATTTTATGAACCATATAATGTAAGAATACAAGAAGACACGGTAAAAGTTAAACTATTTTACTATGAGTTAAATCTAAACGTTAAGGTTAATATAGTGACATAAACCTGTCTAAAACATATTTTATGGGATGTTTTCGACCCATACCCCTCTTAGAATTTAAATAATTTATTTTGGAGCCATTAGAAACCGAAAATTAATTTATTACCAAATAATAATTTATGTTTTTCCTAAGGTGCCCCTCACCCCTCTTATAAAAGTCCACTCCCACTTCACTCTATTTAACAATTTCTAAGCCATTTGGATCATCCAAACCCTGCACAAATATCCTCTCAACTTCCCTCAATTTATCCTAGAGGCCATACTTTGGTCAGAAAGCCAACGTAAGGATCCCTTTTGATCAAATAAAAAGGAAGAACCTGAAGAAGATGTAATGATTTCACCACCCTCTTTCAAGTTCTCTTATTCTTCCACATACTCTTTCTTTGTTGTTTAAATTATAAAATAATAAATCCAGTATCTTCTATATACTGTGATATTATTATAAATATGGAATAACTATATTCATTATCCTTTCCATCTTATGATTTATAGTGTCACCATGCGTGCGTACATACGACTTACCGTCTCCACACCGTGGTGTAATTTTTAATTCAACAATATGTTATTTGGATGGATATAATGATGAGTAATATGTATATAAATAATGCAAATAACAAGCTAATGTCTCTATAAAATTAATATAACATCCAATTACAAAACATTAAGGAAATGATATTGTCTCTCATGCGTACGTACAGATTACCGTCTCCATGATGTGATGGGATTCATTTCCATGTTCACCATTCATCGAACATTATAAAAATAAATATATTACTATGTTAAAACACGTACAATAAAGAAAGTGATTATTACCCGAAATGTTAATTTAACATGGAAATTATTGTTAAATGTGTAGTATCAACTAATAAATGAATCATGTATGATTTCATAAATATTAATATGGTTCATGTATACTTTAATAACATAATACGATCTTCATACAGGAGGTTAAACATACCCTCGACTAAAGTAAAGTGCAAGGTAATGGGTTTTCATCTCACTCCTTATTCCCATGAGATTCATGCCATATTTCCATTATTTCCTTTTGTGTGGTGTATGTACTTCACATAATTGTATTCTTTGGGTAATACACTTTAATTTATATGTATTTACATATTCATTGTATGATACTTATTTCATGGGGTGTATGTTTTGTAAGTTACCAAATTGGTAAGGGTTAATTCCTCAATCTCATTATTATATGAGACTGTTTATGTGTAAGTATTTAATGGGACATTTTTATCATCTATGTCCATTTTTAATAAAAATGATTTCAAAATGAATATTTTAAAGATTTATGAAAGGTACCCTTTATCAAGATCAAAATTTTAAAGGTTTTAAATATTTATCTTTCTAAATATTTTTCATTAATGTCCATGTTTTCAAAATGATTTTAAGGATTTATTTATTTGGACATGAATGTTTTGAAATAATATGTATTTTCAAAAGATTCAATGTGGTATGGGACACTTTGATTCAAAAATCTCTTTTATATTACATCCTTTATAAATGTGTGAATTTTAAATGATTTTACAAAAAGAATATTTGTCTCAAAAAGTTTTGCTCATCATTTTCAACTATGTCAGCATCCTTTACTGGATATTATTTTTGATTAAGGTTGATTTACTATAAAACAATATTCTATATTGTATTGAATGAGTTATGACATGTTTGACTATGGATGTTCTATTTTTATACCATTTATGGTTTATGGTTAAAGTATTGAAAATTCGTATGCTAGTTCTAATACGAATGTTTATGTTATGTTTCAACCTTTTTATATGAGGAATGTATTGGATATAGTAAGTAATGGGTGGAGTCATCTATAGATCCATGATACATCTGTAGGTATAATGAGACAACTAGACATGGAATTGATCGAGGCCCTTTTCCAATTTGATATATGGTTTTGGCCAAGGCCTTAATCATTTTTAGACATCTTGGCCGAGGCCTTGAAAATATGTTTTACAATGTCTGGCATTATTCATTCCCTCATTAGGAAAATAATATTGATGGATCATGTGGTCATTTGACTAGTAGAATACTCATAATTATGTTTTATTATATCATTATTTACTCAGCTCATATTCCTTCCGTAAAAGTATTCATTTTTATTATTTGTAAAGGAATGTGGTTTAAATTATTCACCATACTTAATGTTTATATTATCGTCCATTGTATTGCTTACCCTTACTAAGTATTTGAGCTCACCCATTTCTATGTTTTATTTTTTCCCAGGATTCCATGAAGTGTATTGTGATTGATAAATAGGGTTAAGATAAGAGAATAATGGCGTTCTCAGTGCACTATCTTGCTATGTTGTATGTTTGAAATTGTAATGTAATGTTCATGTTTGTAATCTATTTTCCAAGACCACTAAACTGATTGGTCCTTCAGGACTTGATTCCTTGTAATCATACCAATGTATTAAAATAATACACTGACTCTGGGTAACCGGGGTCAGGGCATTACAGTAGGTATCAGAGGAAGTTTAGAAATAAACATGGAAGCTAGATTTAGATAAACTCTAATTAGAGCACATAAACCTAAGATATACTTTGAGTATTAGTATATAAGGACTTTCTAGAATTTTGGTAATGTAGAGATTTTTTGAGTTTTCCAGGAAATTAAATCCCTATCTGGATACGATCATGTAGAGGCAGTTGTGGCACATTTGTACTAGGGGTAAAACCTGAAAACACCACTTTGAGCTAGAATCAAATGGGAACTGGAGCATGACAAAGGGACTTGATGCACTATGGGTTATGACACTCCCAGGGGAAATGCTTATGATAATTATCGTTTTCTTTACAGACCACTATGAAGGTTTTATGAGTATATACCTCCTCAAAGAAAACATTTTTGTGATTATGGATTATATCAATAAACTATTCAATTTATGTTAGGTATTTTACATGTTTGGAATTATGAATTGCGATTCATAAACTGACCTAGTGTATGCCATTGTTTATAAATGGCGCACAGTAGAAGGAATGATAACTCTAGCAATACATATGATCCAAATAGTAAGAAGGGTCATGTCATTAATGGGATTAAGCCAATATTTAGAAATTAAATAATCTGCCACTTATTTTCATCATATGAATAAATAGTATCATAAGATCAGTGATGAATTCTTTGAATCCCATGGCTTTGAAGGGAAGCAAGAGAAAAAAAGGATGGTAGAAAAAAAGATGGATAATGGGAATAAGGGAATGAAGTATTTTCCAATATATGATAAATGTGGAATGAATAACCTTGGTAAATGCTTGAAGGGAATGTGAGTTTGTTATATGTGTGGAGAAAAATGACACCAAGTATGTGATTTCAAGGGTAAGAAAATGTTTTCAAATGTAAAATGCTTCATCTGCACGGAATTGAGACACTACATGAATCAATATCCCATTCATAAGAGTATACCGCAAATGATGTTATTAGATAATAATCATGTTATGATACTACCTCAGATGAAGAAGAAAGACTCGTGTTTTTATGTTGTTATTATAGAATTATTTCATTTGATTGTTGTATCAATAGTATACTGGTTACATGAATTATGGAGATAAATAAGGATGGTACTATAGTACTATTTTATTGAGGATTTGAGATTATATTGTTCTAAGAACCGTGATTTAATAGTAAGCGAAACTTTTTAAAAAATAAATGGTTGATGGAAAGGTAATCCTTAATATGGTCCTGACAATGAGGCAGTGATTTTGGAATAAGAGATGGTTGATTTTGGTAATTCAGGATGTCTCGGTGTTGCAAAAGAATACACGATGAAGGCGTTCACATGTTATTAACTAAAAAAATGGATCCTCATTATGTTTAACTTCCATATAATCCTAGGACTGCAAGTTTGGATATAAGTATTTTGGATAAATATAAAGGATTGAATGGATTATGTTTGAAATTGGATACTATTGTTAAGGTTATTTTTTGATTGACATAAAAAGGACAACCTGGAGGTCGAGCGGCAACCCATCACATCCAGCATGGCCGCGAGACTTGAACCCACAATTGAAGGGAGGCAAGGTTATATCAACTATCACTGACCCACGTGATGTCCTGGATTGAATAATGTAGTTTCTAAAGGGTCTGATATGTGAATTGTTAATTCATTATTTTTGGAACCCAATACGATAAGGATAAATAGAATATTTTTAATTTATATTATCTTTTAGAGTGAAAGATGGGTGTGTGGTAGAAATTAGTTAAAGGATGTTACTATACTTTCCAAGTATACTTTTTTTCATCCTATTAAGGAATTAATCCTTAAACATTAAAGAAGGGATATTAAAATCAAAAATGTTTTATCCTAATACCTTATGTTTTGATGAACTGATGATATTTTAAGTCATCATAGACTGATGGATTTGAGGCCCTCAATTTTACACTTGTTTGTGATTGATAACCTCAATCATTCCCTATAAATATTTACATTTTCCCTCTAATTATGTGTCTATAATTTCCACCAATGTTATTTTATCCGAAACACTATTTTGGTGGAGACTTTTTCATTCCCCTTTTCTTCTTATTAAGACTAAATTTTATTAACCCAATTTATGATGTGTGTTTTCCCACAAAGGTAGTTTCTATTTTCAACCTTTTATTTTCGAAGAACAATTTCAAATTGTGAGGACACAATTTATTGAAGTAGGGGAGAATGTAACATCCCAAGATTTTATAGTATGTTATTTCTTCAAAGTAATCCAATAACTTCCACTACACGCAACACCGAGTTCAAGCACATCACGACATAACAAACTAGCCGTTCAAAATTGGTTATGAATAGTATTAACTAAATTTTGAATTTTATATAATCCATATAATTTTAGAAACCATATGATGAGTTTCTTAGACATAATATTAGAACAAATTCATTTTTTCAGATAAAAGATGTATTTCTTTAAAAATGAAATTTTACCGCCTTTTAATGGAAAACATTTTTAAAATCAAATGTTTGAAACTTTTAAATATTGAATTTTAAAAAATAAACTTTTTTTAGAATCAGGACATAAAAATTTTGTTTCGATGAATTTTTGATGTTTTTCTGATAACTTTCTTATTTAGGTGAATAGTGAAAAATACTAAATTTTAACTAAAAAAAACTTTATTAATCAAAAACATTTATTGCATTAAATTATACATTTGAGTGGTTTTAAAGTATAATTAGACTATATTTTTACCATTTAATACAATATTGTTCATTGGGAGTAATTTCACTTCGAAATTGCACAAAAACAAGTGTCAATCTTTTGATAATTATTATTTCATAAAAACCCGCTTTTTGGTTTTGACAACGGGAATTAATTTTAAATTAATTAATGAATTTTCTATGTCCTAAATTCTGCAAAGTAGACATCATTTTTTGATTCGGAATATTAAAATTAGATTAGGGTGGATTTTTGGTATTTTTCTGAAAACTTTTAATTTTAGATGAATAGTGGAAAACACTGAGTTATTAGTTAAAACAGACTTTATATTTAACTATTTATTTATTTTTTTTAAATTTATTTTCTGTCAAAATAGATACATAATACCTATATAAGTTCAATGTAATTCATTGGAGTCATTTTATATTAATTTTAGATATACAAAATTTTATTGAACTTTTTACAGTCTTTTACCAACTTCCTAGGAACTTTTGCAAGTCTTCATAAAACATAATTTTACCCCTTCGGTGAGTGGAAATTCAAAATTCCAAGAGAAAAGGTTGATATCAGTAAGTAAAATGTGGTTTAATGAGATGAAAATAATTTTTGGGGAATAGTAACATTTTACTTTTATTTACCACGGTTAAAAGTAAATAGGGTAATTAAAGGTAAAAATTATATTAATATTACCCTAACACATGCACTAATTCTATTGGATAAGTGTATCTCGACTAAAAACAACCTTCTGAATTAAATATTATCATTTAGGTCCACTTGTATTAAATTAGGACATTTATTATTATTTAATTCAAAGAAGAGTTAAATGAGTTAAAATCAATGTTTAATAACTAAAACATTTTTTGTATAGGGTTATACATAAGAAAAATTCGATTATAAAAATTAATTAGAAAGATAAAAAGATTTACTACATCATGGTATTTTATTTATAATTTTTAGACGTTAAATAAATAAATTTATTTATGACACAATGAGGAGGCAATAATAACCTTATTCATGAAAGAATCAAATAAATGGTATTATAAATATTAAACTAAAAAAATTTAATGTTTTTTTTGACAACCACAAATTTTATAGGTGAATATAACATACTAGGGATTATTTACTGTATCATTTTCGATGTAACCAAGTTGTGATGACTTTCTCAAATACAAAATTCCAAATAGTGTCAAAACTGACATAAATTAATATTTAAAACAAATACTATATTATTGGATTATTTAATATTCCTAAAAAATTAAGGATCCTCCAAAGCGCTTAAATAATATTATATATTTCATTAATGAGACACTTTAGATTATCTTGGATGTTTAGAGTAAGTTTATTAACCATATAAAGTAAGAATACAAGAAGACATGATAAAAGTTAAACTATTTAACTAAGAGTTAAATCTAAATGTTAAGGTTAATATGGTGTCCTAAACCTGTCTAAATCCTTTTGGTTGAAAGGTTTTCGACCCATCCCCACCTTATCCTTTACAAAATTTATTTTTGAGCCTTTAGAAAGTGAAAATGAATTTATTATTAAATAATATTTTAAGTTTTTCCTAAGGTGCCCCTCACCCCTCTTATAAAAGGGAACAACCCCTTTACTCTATTTCACACCTTCTATGACATTTGGCTCGGCCAAACCCTACCCAAATATCCTCTCAACTTCCATAAATTCATATTATATGCCCTCCATTGGTCAAAAATCCAACTTAAGGATCTATTTTGATCAAATCAAAAGCAAGATCTTAGTGAAGAGGTAATGATTTCACCACCATCTTTCAAGTTCTCCTATTATTCCACATACTCTTTCTTTGTTGTTTAAATTATAAAATAATAACTCCAGTATCTTATATATACTGTGATGTTATTATAAATATGTCACTACTATATTCATTATCCCTTCCATCTTATGAACGATAATGTCACAATGCGTGCCTACGTACGGCTTACCGTCTCCACGCCGTGGTGTAATTTGTTAATCAAAACTATGTTATTTGGATTGATATAATGATGAGTAATACGTAAATAAATAATGAAAATAAAATGACAATGTCTCTATAAAATTAATATACCATCCAATTCCACAACATTATAAAAATGATAATGTCGCTCATGCGTACGTATGGATTACCGTCTCTATGATGCGATGAGATTAATTTCCACGTTCACCATTCATCAATGATTATAAAAAATATATATATTATTAATAAGTATATAATATATGACATAACAATTATACTGTAGATATACACACACACAAAAAAACACATACACACACACAGATATATATATATATATATGTACTTATATATACCTTATTCACTTAGTTCCATTCAATATGAGATGAAAACGGAAACATAGTTTATGCGTACATACGGACTACCGTCTCAATAAACTGTGTTTTTCATTTCATATATATATCTATTATAAATATTTTTATTCTAAATATATATGATATATAAATCATGTTTTATATTCTTTACGTACTTAAATCTCGATCTAAGTGAAACAATCAAGTATAACAAGTTAAAACATGTACAATAATGAAAGCGATTATTATCTAAAATGTTAATTTAACATGGAAATTAATATTAAATGGGTAGTATAAAGTAATAAATGAATCATGTATGATATCATAAATATTAATATGGTTCTGGTATACTTTAATAACATACTACTATCTTCATAAAGGAGGTTAAACATACCCTCAACTAAAGGAAAGTGCAAGGTGATGGGTTTTCATCTCACTCCTTATTCCCATGAGATTCATGCCATATTGCCACTATTTCCTTTTGTGTGGTGTATTTACATCCCATAATTTTATTCTTTGTGTAATACAGTTTAATTTATGTGTATTTACATATTCATTGTATGGCACTTCCTTCATGGGGTGTATGTTTTGTATGTTACCAAATTGCTAAGGGTTAATTCCTCAATCTCATTATTATCTGAGATTGTTTATGTGTAAGTATTTACTTGGACATTTTTATCATCCATGTACATTTTTCATAAAAATGATTTCAAAATAAATATTTTAAATATTTTTGAAATGTACTCTTTATAAAGATCATAATTTTAAATGTTTTAATGATTTATCTTTCTAAATCTTTTTAATTAATGTCCATGTTTTCAAAATGATTTTAAGGACTTATTTATATGGACATGAATTTTTTGAAATTATAATTCTTTTAAAAAGATTCAAATTTGTATGGGACACTTTTATTGAAAAATATCTTTTAAATTACTTCCATTATAAATGTGTGTCTTTTAAATGATTATACTAAAAGGATATTTTTGTCAAAAAGTTTTTCTCATTATTTTCAACTATGTCAGCATCCTTTACTGTGTATTATTTTTAATTGAGGTTGATTTACTGTAATACAATATTTCATATTGTATTGAATGAGTTATGATATGTTTGACTATGGATGTTCTATTTTTATACAATTCATGGTTTATTGTTAAAGTATTGACAATTCTTATGCAAGTTTTAATACGAATGTTTATGTTATGTTTCAACCTTTTCATATGAGGAAAGTATTGAACATTGTAAGTGACGGGTGGATCCCGCTATAGCTCATCGATGCATCGATAGGTCTCATGAGAAAACTAGATGTGGAATTGGCCAAGGCCCTTTCCCAATTTTATATATGGTTTTGTCCAAGGGCTTAATCATTTCTAGACATATTGTACGAGGCCTTGATAAAATGTTTTAGAAAATCTGACATTATACATTCCCTCATTATGAAAATAATATTGATGGTTCATGTGGTCATTCGACTAGTAGAATACCCGTGTTTATTTTTAATTATGGAATTATTTACTCAGCTCATATTCATTCCATAAAAGTATTCATGTTTATTTTTGGTAAAGGAATGTGGTTTCAATTATTCAGCATTATTAATATTTAGGTTATCTTCTGTTGTATTTCTTACCCTTACTGAGCGTTTGAGCTCTCCCCTTTCTATGTTTTATTTTTTCCCCGAATTCCAAGAAGTGTATTGTGATTGATAAGCAGAGTTATTCTAAGGGAATAATGGAATTATCAAAGCACTATCTATGACGTGTTGTATGTTTGAAATTTTAATGTAAAGTTCATGTATGTAATCTAATTTCCAAGACTGCTAAACTGATCGGTCCTTTTGGACTTGATTGCTTGTAATCATGTGAATGTATTAAAATAATGCACTGACTCTAGGTAACTGGGGTTGGGGCATTACATTTTTATACCTTAAAAAAATTCAAGAATAACATAAAATTTCATTAATGAAACACTTGGGTAAATAAAATGAATTTTGATTAATTATTTCGGAAAATATGGATATAGAGAAAAAATATTCAATTTAAAAAGAGTGATTTGATTATATTTTATTTTAAAAATTCATCATGAATTATTTACTTTAATTGAATCCTTAATCATAAATAATAAATATATATTAATTTTAAATCAAAAAAATATATAGTAATTGACCACATAGAAGTAAATAGGCGCACAATACCAAATATGTCTCATTATAGTGGAAATTGAGACAAAATCCCTTACAAATGTCTTATCATTGATGTGATAATCATTCAATGAATTTATAATGTATTATAAACTTAAATACGAAAAATATAAGTGTAAAAAAATAATGCAATAATATGTCATTTCACACAAAAATGTGGAATAACATGTTCAATTAATTAGAAGTATAACCTAATGAATGAAAATTTAGTTTAGAAACCCATTATCTCCGGTATGACTTTCTTTTTATGTGTTAGAACATATTTTATAATAAATATATATTTACTATAAATAAATTAAATAACTATAATAATATATATCATAAAATATGTTATTTACATATAACCATTTATCAGTCATTTAGAATCAGTTATCTATTAAAATCACTATTCCGTGTGATGCTTCAATTTTCATGTGTGTTTATCTTATGTAGTTTTTCTACTTGTACATTGATCATTTTTCCATAATGAGTATAATATTAATAATGATATATATATCATATATATTAATTATCTATATATTTAGAGTGATTCATAAATGATAGATATAGAAAAATGAATTACACTGTTCATGGAGACAATAAGTCGTACATACACATGAATGTTTTTGTCTCTTTTTTAAAGGTCAAATGAAATAAGGGTAAATAATAATTAAACATTACAAGATCATTTTTTATATAATATATATCTTATATATTCATGAATATGTCTTTATTACCATAAATATAATAAAATGAAAAATAAATGAAATCACTTCGTAGAGGTGGCCGTCTACAGTTACACAAGAGGGTCATTACCATTCTACAATGGATTAGAATGTAAGAAGGTAGAAAAGATATTATAAATAAAAAATAATAACTATGTCATATATATCATATATAAAAATTAAACCCATCATAATTCCCTTCCATAAAATATGGGGATGTAAAATGAATTGTTTACTATGTGGAGAGGGCAAGCAATATATATGCACGAGCGATAATTTCACTTTACATTTGATGGAAAAGATGGTGGATAATTATGGTTTCATAAATATAATAAATTTTAGATATAATTATTATAATAAATTTATTATTTTATGAATGATTTATAGGAGGTAAATGATGAAATTATTTGAATGAGGTTGGGTAAGATAATTACTTCTTCTTTGGGAAACCTCTTTAACATCACTTCTTATGGATCCTTGGGGTTGATATTTTGAAAAAACAATCACCAATTAAACAATGATAAGGATTTTAAGATTATAAATTGGTAGGTATTGGGTGAAATAGGTTTCTCAATGTGGTGTAAAGAAGAGAAGAAAGGGGTGTCCTACTATATGGGAGGGAAATGACCAACTTAGAATTGCAAAAATGATTAAAATGTAACTAAGTCATTTAAAATTAAAACGATTAAAAATGTACATAAATTAAAATATAAGGTAGGATATGGTTTAAATATAGTCAAAAAATAAAATTTTTATAGGTTTATTTATTATTTTATACAATAAATTTTGGTTAAACCCCTTAGTTAAACTATTTTAACCTTAACCATGATAACCACTTTTTTACTCTTAAGGGGTTAAAATTTTACTTATAAGTTGAAAATTTGACCATAAATAGAACATTGATGAAATTTTAGAACATATATTTTCATAATGGAACTATTCAATGTTTATTATATTTTTTAAATATTTTAATAAAATATTTTTTTTCATAAACTATCATTAATGTCATTCACTACTTTCATCATTTAATTTGTCTTTTAAAAAATAAAATCATACATGTAATTATAATATAATATTTTTAAATATTATTAATATGTTATATATATGTATAAATTTTTTATGACATAATAATTAAACATAATTTTATTAAATTTCATATTTTTAAATCCATTTATTTTATTTTTCAATTAGTTGAATAAATACTGTTTCACTTTTGCAGAAAATTTTAGTTAATTACTAAATGAAAAAAAATTAAAAATAAGTTACCAAGATAAAAATAAATAAATAATTTTTAAAATAATAATATATAATCTTTCCTATAAAATTATTTTTCTTATGTGAAAATATAAAATAAATTGAAAGCAAGAGATAAACATTTTTTATTTTTCTTAATGTAAAATAATATTAATGTAATTAATGATGTAAAATGGATCTGAAATTCCATATATAAGAATTTTCTCTGCATATGGATTAAATAATCCTATATAATTATGTAAATTAATGTTTTGGGTTTATTTTTAATGCCTTGTCACATTATTTATAACCTTAATTACCTGATTTATGGTTTTCTGATATGATAAATTTCACCATGATTACTATTCATAATGAATAAAAATAAAAGAAACATATTTAAAAAATTTGAACTTCTTGATTCAAAATATATAATCGATTTTCAAGGATATATTTATAGAAGTTTTTGAAATCAATTTATGAAAAAATACAAAATGTAACAAGAAATAGTTTTTTTGGAAAAATGCATTTTAACATAAAATTTTACATATATCAAAATCATGAAAATTTAGAGATAAAATTAGATTGTTATAAATAAAATTGATAATATGTTACTTTAGTATTAAATAAAAATATTTTTATAATTTTAATTAACTTTATTTAATGAAAAAATTAGTATTTGGAAAATCAGTATTTTTTTCATTATCCACCCAACAATAAATCATTTCCAAAAAATCTCAAAATTTTTATGTAAGTGAATTTTTGTATTATTACATTAGAAATTATATTATTTTAATAATATAAAACATTGAAAATTTATATAAATTAATATTAATATTCTCTCAAAATAAGAAATAAAAATCATTTTTCATTAAAACATGTTTTGAATAATAAAATGTTTTTAAAAAAATTGAGAGGGTATTTCATAAGAATTAATCAATAAATTTTTATTAAGTTTGTAATATATATATATATATATAATAATATGGTTAAACCAATTCATAACCTTTAGTTCAATGTCTATGTAATTATGGTCATATTTCAATAATAATATTTCATGGTTCATTTTATCTCAGTGCTACATATTATGTATGTTATCGATCATAATTATTTTAAAATATTGGGGTGTTACATTATCCCCCAATAAATAAATAAAATCCTTGAAATTTGAACTTTTTCTTTGAAATCAAGAGTTTTCCATTTGAAAATTACTCTATGGAAACCCCACATTAGAAATATGATTAATAAAACCTCTCTTTAAAAAGTGGTATAGGGAAATATGAAGGTCATATAGAAAAATAGAAAACTATGTTCCAAAAAAATAGCTAATTAATGGGAAGTGAAAATATGGAAATGGAGGAGACAAATAATTCCCAAGGTCTAATAGCGAGAGACATGGAACTTGGTTAAAAGAAATATAGCAACCACAAACTAGTAAATCAGTGATGGGTGAAAAGACCCTCAATTCATCACAAATAATTCGAAAATGATATTTTATTTCAAAATAATTTTTTAGATATTACCATATATACAAATAAGAAATGGTAATATACTTTACAAGTATAATTTCATTATTTAATATTTCTCCATCATGATCTCATCCTTTCTCCAAACAATGATATTTTAGGATTAATTATTCATTCATTAATCTCTAAAATATAATTATAAAAGATGACGAAATCAATAAAAGGACAATAAGGTATTCCTCCTGTATTTAAATTTTAACCCAACAATAATGTTTAACACAAGGTAAGATAATAACAAAAATGTATAATCATTAATATGAAAAAATAATACATTTTACTTAAAAATATAAATATTAACATTAATGTTTCAACATATATTATTCCACTAATAAATAAACCTACATCTAAATTAACCTCAATAACCTCATCATTAAAGAATGTTTTAATCTCATCAGAAATGTCTAACCTCTTAATATACACTCAAAAAATTTAATTGAATTCTTACAAAATAATATTTCTTGTTAAACCACATGTTAAACCTAAAGATTACATTGACTTGAACCCAATGAACCATCCAAACAATGTCATCAATCTGTATAATAAATAACTACATAATATTATAATTTATTGACCCTAAATAGAATATCTTGAATCAAAATTAATACAAGCCTGAAATGTAATCGATAACATGATCATAAATATCTCTAAAAATATCACTTTTTCAATGAAACAATTTTAACCATTAATATTATATATATATATATATCATATTATCCTATAGACCGTAAAAAATCATGTACTAGCCCAAATGGTAATTCAAACATTAATAGAACATTTATCTTAAATCCTATAAAATGTTTCAAATCACCAAAAAATATAAAAAATGTTTTATCATATAACATGATTCAAAAAATAACCATATTATTTATAGATAATTTTATTTAAGTTAAAAAAACTTCATACTAATAAGGATATCATCTATGTTGGTGGTAGGAGTTGCACCCTTATCACCCTTCATTTATTGGATAATATCTTGTGGACTAACTATATGAAATAGGTTGTCACCTGGCCTGTGTTTTGTCATTTTTCAAAAAATATGTCGATATAATTAAAATAAAATTACCTAAAATATAATTAACACAATTAAAATAAAATTAATAATCAAATACCATTTTGAAAACTATTTTTTTTCTATACAATTTAATTTTTTCCACAAATCAAAATAATATTAACTTTCTCTTACTACCATAACTTAAATATCCAGATCAACACTAAAAGACACCAATACCTAGAGACTTATATCTAAAAAATATAAATTCATTTGTCCTAAAATAACTTTCTCACTAAATCATAATTTATAAAAAAGTTTTACATATACCTAAAACTTCTCTAAAAACTCAATACATGTTTCCAATGTACTTCCATAACATAAAACATCAGAAAAAGTACTTGCGTATTTAATATTATAATCAGAATTAGACTAATTATTCTATTATGGTTCCTAATAATCTTAAATTACCCACATATGAATCATAAAATTAGTGTATTTGGGGAAATTTTATTAAAGTATGTTATAAGGTTGTGTTCACTTGTCTATGTTTTTCTTAATCTAGTTCCAAATGTTTCAATTGATCAAGCTCTGATATAAGTTATAAATAAAATGAATTTAGTAGCCTAGGACAATTATTAATTTATTAAAATTTCACTGGATCCATTGAAACACATCATGATGTACCAAATGGTTAAGTAGTCTTGGTAAAATAGATACATGAATCTCACAATACATTTGAAAACATAAATTTACAAAACATGGTGAATGTAAACATTCTACATCCTAGAATTCATTCATGGATCCATTCCTCATAGCATATGGAAAATAAAAAATATAATGGTGAGATCATATAACCAGGAAATGTTTTGTACAATTAAATTTATCTCTGATAAATATACCATATTGAATATGGAATGCTAGATAACTTAAAACACCTTCCATTTAATTACTATCATTAGCATAAAGAATAATATAAATGGAATAAATGATGATCAAATAATTCTATAAAATAATCACATGAGCTTGAAAAATATCCAAAAATATCATATCAATTCAAATAATCACATGAAAATCAATGACTGATTCCATAATGATAGAAAGAATATTGTTATACATATGAAACTCTCTGCCGAGGCCTAGTGACAAGAAATCTAAAAATACCATCAAGGCATCCTGCCAAAAAATATAAATAAATGGGTAAGGACTTTTACTAATACCCAATATATTTTGTCTTATGATACCAACTGATTCATGGTGGGGATATGCAATTCTGGTCTCCACTTTTCACTTAATAATTTCAATTCATTCCCCATATGAATATACAATACAACTTAATCAACATGATTTAAGAATAAAAAACTATCCATGTTGGAATAACTAAGAAATGGAATATCAATATTTCACCCTATAAAAATGATCATAGAACATCCATAAGAATATGGTGGATGGTATATTTTGTGTATGTCCCTAGTAAAGTATAATATTTAATAATATATATTGACATAGATAAATAATTTTAAAAGATAACTGGAAAATTTCATGGAGAGAAAACACTTTTAACTTTGAAATAACTTATTTTAAATATATTAAATTTTCCAAAAATTAAGGGGAAAAATGTATTTTAAAAGGAAAAATAAAAAATTTAAATAAAGATTCAAATAATTGAGAAGTAATGACAATGAAAAATTATATTCATTATATATAATTTTAAAAACATTCTTTTTATACTTTAAAAAAAATCTAAAAATGAACCTTTCAAAATACATTTAAATGATTTATTTATTTTTTTTTAAAAAATTAAATGATTAATTCAAATGTACATAATTAATAATTTTAGTAAATAAAAGGTCTTTTATAAACTTATTTTAAAAAATATGGTTTTGGAAGAAAAATAAACTTGATGAAAAAGAGAAACAAGATCATATTTTATTTAAATATTCGTCATGAATGAGTAACTTGAATTAAATAATTAATCATTATGAATTTATATATGTTCATGTTAAACACATAAAAGGGTAATTATATAAACTACATAAAAGTAAATAGGTGTATAATACTAAATATGTCTTAATAGCGCGGAAATTGAGATGAAATCTAGTACAAATAGTGTACCATTGACGTGAAAATTAATAAATGAAGAGATTATATGTATGAAATGTAAATCTTAAAAAAATTGGAAATATAATTTAATAGAATCAGAAGTAATTTCATATATATCCATGGAATAACATCACGATTAATTTGAAGTATGACCCAATGAATGAAAATTGAGTTAAGAAACCCTTTACCACAGTTTTAAATTCCATTGTATGTGTTCAATCATACAGTATATTAAATATATATTTTTTATAAATATTTTCTTGAATCATAATCATATATATCATTCCATATATTATTTTTATAACCATTTATCACTAATTTATAAATAATTATTAATTTAAATCATTATTATTGACAATAACTAATTTGTTTATAATGTATCTTTTGGTTGAGTAGTTTTAGTCCATGTACATTAATCATGGTAACATAATATATATATTGTTTATCATGATATAATTAACATATATAGTAATTATATAATTATATTTATTTATAATTATTTATAAAATATAGATATAGATAAATGAATTACATCGTTCACGAAGACGGTATGCCGAATGTACTCATGATTACTATTTTCATTTTATGAAAGATGAAACCAAGGAAAGATGAATAATAATTCAAATTTACATTAAAATTTTTATAATATATATATATATATATATAATATTAATTAAATCAATCGTTATTACCATACATATATAATGGAAAATAAAAATGAATCACATCACATCATGAATGTTGTAGTCCACACTTACACATGGGTGAGGATAGAATTTTCCAATATATTGAATGGTAGAAGGTAGAAATGATATTATAATTACCAAATAATAATTATTCCATAAATATAAAATATAAAAAATAATCCCATCATAACACCATTCCATAAAATACAGTTATGAAAAATGAATTGTATAGAATTGTGGAGATGATATGCCATACGTACGCATGAGCAATATTTTAACTTTAAATTTGATTGAAAAAGGATGCAAAATTGTGGTTTTATAGTCATAATAACATTTATGTATATTTAAGACACTAAATTTTGCATGTTGTGATATATTTATTATATTTATATGAGGTGAAATAAAAAATAAATTGAATGAGGTTGGGTAAGATGATTACCTCTTATTTGGGAAACCTCTTATAGATCCATAATTATAGAACATAGGTTTGGTTTCTTCATAATAAAAAATTTAAAACATGGGAAGAGATATTTATAAGATAAAATTTCAGGTATTTTTTGATCTGGGTTTCTCAAAGTGATGCAAAGAAGAGAAGGAAGGGGTGCTCTTTTATAAGAGAGGGGAATGACACAGTTAGAATTACAAAAAATATTAAAATATAACTAAGTTATTCTAAAGAAAAATTCTTCAAAATGAAAATATATTTTAATATATGATAAGATATGGTCAAAATCTCCTGAAAAAATAAAACTTGTATTGTTTTATGTGGTATTTTAGATCTTATCTTATCATTTAACCTCTTGGTTAACCTATTTTAACCTTAACCTCGATAAACCTATTTTCACTCATTAAGGATTATAATTGTATTTATAAGGTAAAAATTGGATCATAAATAGAAAAGAAATGAAATTTCATACCATATCTTATTATAATTTTTGAAATATAATTTTTTTTATAATTTTTAAATAGTTATATAAAATATTATTTTCATACAATATTACTAGGAAAGCTCAGTCTAAGACAAATACTCAGACCATTTATTAAGAAAGGAAAAGTCTAGTTAAGAGGCAAAGAAACAAGAGGTACCAGTTACATGTCATAAAAGTAAAACCCATCTCCGTACCCCTGAAAATCCTCCGCAATGACTAATTCCCATTCCGAGCTCTCATAATGCTTGAGGATCTTCGTGTACTTCCTTCTGAGGTTTTGTTTCTCTAAAGATATAAATTCCTTAGAGGATTTATTGATATAGGACCTAGTTGCCACCGACTTTAGCAAATCAGAATAGCTCCACCTCGACCTTCTTTTCAATAGAGGAGAGTCCTCCATTCCAGACATCTTCTTCCCATCCTTGACATCAAAACTATAAGAGGGCTTGACCAAACCATTCTGATTCTCTTTATCACTCTCTGACACATCCCCCCATTCTCCAGTGACAGGAGCAGCTTGGCAAGCATCTTGGACCTATTCATATTGTCCATTATTGTCAATCATAGCCAAACACTGCAGGGGATCCACAATTGCATGACCATCATCAACTTATTTCCTCAAACCACCCTCCAAGGAAATATGCAAGCTTTCATTCATCAGTGAAGAGATCCCATACACTTCATCATGAGAAAATTCCTAGAATTTATTTCAAGTGTCAACTGTGATCAGCAAACTGACATCAGATTTTCGGATGCACATTCTCTTGGATATCCAGAAAAAGAGTGCTTCCATCATGTACTGGCCCATCACCGGCTGGACTTAAAGGCAACTCTCCCTCCTTTTATATATCAACACCAGAGATACACAACCCACTGATCACACCTGCAGCAGCCTAACTAAGCCGATTCACGTGAAGCAGAGCAGCCCCTGAGGAATCAATCAATCCCGAACTGCCTCCAAAACCATCACCAAGACTAGGACCAATAACACCATTACTCAAATGAAGATCTTGCTTCAATATGTCGAATACCGCAGCCACAGATGGGTTACTGTATGCCCCCACTCGTTTTTCTAACACTTAACCACCCAGCTCAATAGCACTACCATGCTTTCCAGCATCTGTGCCGAATGTCCCCTGGCCAGATGATCTACCAGGCTTCTTCAACACAGTAGCTGACCGTCTTCCCCTATTTCCACCAAGATAGTAACTAGCCATATCGCCCAGACAGCAATAGATCAAGCAGTAGTGAACCCAATCGTAAAAAAAACCACTTGCCTATATCAGAACTCCTCACCGACAGTAATCTATATCCAATCAATTGGTGGCCTCGAAGCATCCACCTCAATGAAAATACATGGATTAATCGGGTGGCTCACAGAGGATGTGCGAACATCAGAACATAAAAATCGACCAACCAGGTTACTTATCATACATATTATTGAGGGATTTTGAAAAGTCAAAGGGAGATGCAGAAGACTTACCCATGTCGCTACCATAGGAGGGTCTTAGTTCATGAAAAGGTCAAAGGACCAATGTAGAAAGGAAAATTTTCATCACTTGCGTCTCTGAGGAGCTCTGGACCAGTGAAACCGATAACTGCGCAGTCTTGTAAATCCCATTTACTGAACAGAAAACGATCTAAATCATCAACTGAAGGACATCGATGCGAATATCGGGCAACCAAGGACAGGTCCTAGAAAATCGAGGCCTTAGAGAATTCTGATAACGTGATCGAGAGCTAGGGTTCCCCATGGTGAAGGTCTGTAACTTTTGGGCTTATAGAAATCGACGGAAATTCAAGAAGGAAAATATGGTTCGAAAAAGGCACAAAGGTCCCCCGTGACCCCCGATGCGGTAAAACCAACCTGTCCTCCCCCTCCCACCGCCAATAAGAGTGGGGGGATCCATTATCAGTCATCAGCTAGGGAATCACCTCTCCATCACCATTGCCATCTGTATCAGATATATTTACTTTAAAAACATCCCTAAAATTTTAAATTAAAATAAAATACATTAAAACATAACTAATAGGATATATTTACCTATAAATTTATACAAAAAAATAATTCAACCAAATTTTATTACTTTTTATATTTTTAAAATTATTTATTTTATTGTTCTATTAATTGAATACATACTATATCGACATTGAAAAATCATTTTGAGTAATTATTCAATCACTAAAAAATAGAAAATAAATTACCAAGACAAAAATACCCAATGTTTGTTAAAAATAATATTTTATATTCATTCATATAATGTTTCTATCCTTATGTGAACCTAGAAATGAAATAAAATACAAGAGAGTGACATTTTGGAATATTCTAGACATAAAATAAGATAAATTTTATTACCAAGGTCAAATGATTCAAAAAACCAATATATTAATATTTAAGATGAATATAGATTAAAAAATATCATCTAATGAAATCAATGAAATTTTTAGGTTGATTTTTAATACCTTATCACAGTTCTTGAACTTAATTACCCAATTTACCCTTTACTGATATAGGAACTTTTACCATGGTTACTACTCATAATGCATAAAAATAAAAGGGAAATTTTTAAAAATTATAAGGTATTTTATAAAAGAATATGGAATCCATCGTTTAAGATTCAAATTATTGAAGTGGAAGTAATTAAATTACGAAAAAATTGAAAATTTAAAGAAAAATTGTTTTTTTTTTGAAAAATTCATTTTATATATAACATTTAACTTATATAAAAATCCATATTTTTTGAATCACAATAAATTAATCTAGATAAAACTATAAAATATTACTTCATGACTAAATCAAAATATAATGTGACTTTTAAATTACTTTATTTATTGAAAAAATGACAATATTTGAAAAATTGGTATTTTTTCACTATTCAATAAAAAATCAATCATTTCCAAAAAATCCCCAAATTACAACAGAAAATAATTTTGGCGTTATGATTTTAAAAATTATAATCATTTTATAAAATAAAATTCTGAAAGTTTCTATAAATGAATTATAATATTCTATCACAAGATGAAACAAAATCTATTTTAAAGAAAATATATTTTGAAGAATAAAATGTCTTTATAAAAATTGAGCACTTGTTTCTAATGAATTAATCAATATATTGGAATTTATTATGTACTGTATATATATATCATAATTCAGTTAATCATATTCATAACATTAATCTTAATGGATATGTTATAAAAATCTTATATAAATAATAATATTTTACGGTTCATTTAATCTCAATGTTGCATGTTGTATACATTATCGATCATAGAGTTATTTTAAAATATTGGAGTGATACAACTCCAACATCAACCATTTCAACAAAAAACAAATATCCTTTCACCCAACCAATATACCAACCACCACAATTTCGATAAAACACATATTTTTAATAAACCTCAACTTGTATAAAATTACCTACATAGCAATAAACCATCAATTATTAAAGAGTTAACAAATGATGTGGAAGAATCGAAGAGCCAACTTGGAATACCTATGGAGGTATTTTCTAAAAACCAAGAGATGTTACCATCTTATTTATTTTTACAATATAAAGTTCATGTTATTCTAGTGACATGTGTAAGTATCATGGAAATTCATCCCATGAGAACATCTGAGTCTCAGAAAGACAAACCATACACTAAAGAGAATGAAGTTGAGGGAACATAAAAATCTTAATTACTTTAAAAGAGTGGAAGAAGAAATAAAAGTAGGAGAAAAATATAGGAAAAAATAAAAAATGAGTATACAAATCATTATAAAAATAACAAAGGAAGAAAAAAGATCTTCTAATTCAATTCCCATTAAGGTTGATATAATCAAGGAATATATAAGAGGAGGAAATCAAAAGATAATTTATAGAAACTCTATAGAATGTTGAAATATACACCACTCCTTGAATATTCATACAAAATCCAAAATTATACTAAATTATTTTAGTAGATATTCCACAAAATAAAGGACATCATGGGAATAATAAATTAAACTTAGGGAGATGTGTTTTAGCCTTGATCATCCAATAACTTCCTACTAAGTATCAAGATCATGATAAATTTTATATACTATGTATCATTTGTTTCATGTATTTTAAAGCTTCTTTGTGAGATCTGTACTTCTATATAAATTAGATGACTCATTCTATTTTTACTTCATTATAGATGTAGTAACTAAATCCTATAAGAGTGGTTGTTTAACTTGTAAATAGATCCATTTCATTCCAAAATAAAGTCATATAAGATATTTTAGTTAGATTATAGGACAAAATCATTCAAGTTAATAGTTTGTACAAAACATAGAGGATACCTGGACAACAACCCAACCACCCATCATCTTGGGTGGGCCTTTATTTAAGGCAACTAAGACCATCATCAAAGTATATAAGGGAACTCTCACTATAATGTTTTGTGAGATAATATCCCCTTTAAATATATTGGACTCAATGAAAGTCTCTCAACAAAATAATAAACTTGTTATAATATAACACACTAAGGATGATTATCATAATGAGCTATTATATATGTTCTAAGAGGTTTTAAATTATTTAAAACAATTATGAATTAAAAGTCATGCGAAAAATGATTAGAAATAGTTTTAATAATCTGTACATATCTTGAAAGAATATATAACCCCTAAATTATTTGATGGATTTGTTTTTTTAATAATGATAAATGTGTTGTTTCATCTATTATATAGGAATTTCATGATTTTTAAGTGAGGAATCCAAGTTTCATTTTATCTTTAAAACAACAATAAAAGAATAATTAAAACCATTACCAACTGACTAGAAGTATGAGTACCTCAAGAGGTAAAAGTTTCTAGTTATAATTTTCAAAAAACAATCCTTAGTTCAAGAACAAAGGATAATAAAACTTTTAAGTGAAAATATAGAAATAATAGGCTGAATTATAGGAGATATTCTAGAAATAAATTAAAAAATATACATGTATATAATTCTGATTGAATAAATTCTAAACATATTAGACAAACCCAATAAAGACTCAACCCAACTAGGATGAAGGTAATAAATAATAAGATAGATAACTTTTTATATTCAAAAATAAAACATTGACTCATAATGGGTTATTATAATTCATATATATCCTAAAAAATGGAATAAACATAGTAAAAATTGATAAAAATGATTTGATATATGTTATAGTTTATAATATTTGTAGAGAATGTATACGTTATAGGAAATTGAATATGGTCACTAAGAATGATCATTTTTCTATTAATTTTACATATCAAATGATAGAAATAATCCCAATTAGAAAATTATGATACAATAATAGTTTTTATTGCCATGGTTTTGAAATCTGTGGCTGTAGGCATCCTATAAACACAGTTTATGAAAACTATGGCTATAAAAAAGCCTATTGCCATGGTGATATGAAAACGAGGCAATAGGTTTTGCAAGAAAACCCAAAAAGTGGGAAATTGAGTGGAAAGGGCTACTGACTAAGTTTAGTATACCCAAGACAAAGCCACCTTTCACCACAATTTAAACCATGGTCATACCCACCTATGGCCACCATTTACTTTATAATAATAATATTTTTCCTTTTTCAAATGATTATTTCTTATAATTATATATAATTATTTATAGTTGTATGTGTGTATATATATATACATATAATAGTGATCAGTGTAGTGGTGATGTCTAGATAGAATATAAAAGAGATCATAGGATCAAAACTCACCAGGATCATTTATTTTTTAAGGCTATCACCATAGTATAAATTGTGGCCAGATACACCTACTACAAAAATTTAAACATTGTCTATAACCAATTATTTACATGATTTAAACCTTGGAAATAGGTCAGACCCTATTTCGATCACCATAGAACCCATGGTTTAGAAAATAGTGGTTGGTGGCAGCAACCACGGTTTGGGACCGTCTTGCCATGATTTTTAGACGCATAAATTGGCTGATTTTATTATAGTTATTTTCATGGAGTAATAATTACTTTTTTAATATTTTGTTCTAGTTACTTTGAATTTCCCTTTAGATTTTTGGATTATGAGAATACCTCCTTTATATGCTCGTATAGTAATTTTTATTATTAAATAATTTCATTTTATTTTTGTAATACATCACATACTTTTTAAATATGTAGGGTAAGTATTTTTTCCAACCATATTGATGAGTTCGTGGAAGTTTTTTGGATTATTTAACTATATTTTTTAAAAAAATTATTACTTTTTGAAAAATATTAGTAATGTTGTGAAAAAATACATTTAAATGAAACGTGTTTTAAATTATAAAGAATTCCATTTCATGTTGGAAAGAGGTTATGACTGGGTTATGCGGTTTTTTTAAAAATTATTGAGGTTTATAAGTATAAAATTGATGTGGTAAACTCATTTCACTACTAAAACTGAGTGAGGCATGTTATATTTTTTATGATATGAATGGTTTTTTTGGAGATTCACCAAGTAATTTAGTAATATTTCTCTTATAATCTTCAGATTCCTATTGAAATAAGTTGAATATAATTTTTATGATGATTTTTGGGAGGTTTTTGATGAACTAAAGAGTAGGAAAATCAAACCACATTCTCATAGACACCTAATAGGGAGAACCCATTATAGTGGATTTGTGATGATTTCAACCATACTATTAGATAATTGTGGTCCCAAATGATTAAAGGAAGAACTCAATTTAATAGATACACCTTAACAGTATTGGTTACTACACAGGACTATTACATAACCATTGAATATAAAATTATAGTTTCTTTTATTACTTTTGATGACTTCAGATCATTTTTTCTTATAAATAGGGTTACTATTTTTTTGTGATCATGTAGTTCATAGGTACTTAATAAATATGGTATAATATAAAAAAAGGCTAGTTAGATTTATGATTTTAATTAAAGATTTTAATTTAGATAGTAAGAGAAATAAAATATATGAGATCTAGGTAGAATATTATATAAGTAGAATACATAATATATTTTAAGGGAAATTAATGAAAATATCATTTTAATGAAATAATTTTTGGATATAATTTTTATTTTATTAAAAAAGTGGTACCATGGTATGTTATCATGTTCATATTATTGGTAACTTCCCAAGTCCCATCTCACCTAATCACCCATAAAATTCTTAGGCTCAATTTAAAATCACATTTTTATATTTTGGATGATTTATATCTTTTAAAAATCAATAATGATCAAATTATTGGAAAAAAGGTGTCTAGAGTGAGGTTAAATATAAAATCTCTATTTGAACTTTGAAAAATGTTGCTTTTGAGCTATTCAGGTGGAGATTCATGAAAAATGTATTAATATTTTTGAAGAAATTTCCAATAAATCATCAATTTTTTAATGGAATGGAAGGAAAATATCTTCCAAACTAGGGAACAAAATTTCAAACACTTAATCCAAAATAAAATGTTAATCTCTACCATAAAATTATAATATGTGGAAAATAAAAATTAATATGAATAAAATATTATCTATTGAATGAAATAGAGAGAATATATTTTTACTACTACATAAGTGTTGAAGGTATAAAATATAATTTAAAAATATAATTATTTTAGAGATAAATATATTCCATAGGATGTTTTGAGAGGACTCTATTCCTGATGGAAACTCTAAATCTTTTATTATACTTGAAAATAGCCCCAAAAATCATATTTTTCCTCATAATATTCTCATAATAGAAACCACCAATCCTTAATCCATATAATGACCTTGAAAATTATTCAGGATTATTACATGTTACTGACTAATTTGGAAGATATTTATAAATTCATCAAGAATATTGTTACATAGGTATTAGCTCTAAATTAGAAAAAAATATTGTTTAAATTCACACTTTAGTGTTAAGAGAAAAAATTATAGTAAATTAGGTATAAATGATCATGGTAGAATAAAATAATTAGAAATTAATTTAATATACTTCATGAAAAAAATGAAATGGAAAAAAATTATGTAGGAAAGATAATATTAGGTGACATGGTTTTAAAAAGGAAACTCACATTGTCTAATAACTAGAATTTTGTTTGGTGAATATTTTTGAAGATAACTTTTCAAGGTGTCTAATGATTAAGTGGGGGGCCATTAAAATCAATTATAAATTCATTATTTTTTTTTGATATTAAATTAATTTTATTCTCTCATATTTATTAATTCATTGAGTTCTAAGTACTTTTGGAATTAATGTGTAAATTCATTAGATTTTTTGAATAATGTTTGAAATGGATTTTTTTAATTCAATTGATTTATTTACATTTTATAACAAATTGATTTCTAGATTTTATTTTTCTATTTTTAATGTTTCAATGGGAATGTAATCTTGATAAAACTATGAATATGAAAATTTTTAACGTCCATAGATATGAAAGATGATATTTATTGAGAAAAAAATCATAAATTCATTTCATAAATTTCACCCATGGATCAAACTTTTTATAGTTAATTTAATGTTATGAAGCACCTGATATGTGGAATTTTTTTAAATATAAATTTTTTTCATATGGTTCCTCATGATAATTTGTAAGGTTCATTTATCTCTATAAGGATAATTTGGAATCATTATAAGGTTCTATCTAGAGAGACATTGTATTTTCGGAAAAGGAATAGAGAAGTTTCCATATGATATTAAGGCTGAACTAACTTTATAATGTTTATTTTTTCTTAAAAAGTAAAACATTTTAGCATTAAATATCAATGTTAATAATATTTCACCATTCATGATAATATTTATTATATTTATTAATATGGTTTTCATAAGGTTGTCCTGAACATCATATGTTTCATCGTACGGTTAACGGACTTTGTGTGTTTTATTCCATGGAGAAATTTTGAACAACATAAGGTTAGTTTACCAACTTTGTATAGTATAAGAATTTTTTTTTTAATTTTGATAGATAATTTCACCAGATTTATTCTTTAATGCGTGAAGAATAATGCAAATAGAGTTTATATGGTTCATTTAGATTACAATCCTAATCTCTATTTCCAAACATGAACATACCTGAAATACAATGTTAGTCATAATAAAAGATTATATAATGTCAATAATAATTTATTATTGATATTATCGAATAAATCATGATGTGATATTCTTATAGGAATAATAATAATATTATCAATTTTAATAAATGATTGAAAATATGGTAAAATTTTAAAAAGACATATTATATATTTTTTAGTGATATTAATCACGAACCTAAAAAAGATCAGAAGGAAAAAATAAAATATCAAAAAAAATATTGAAAGAAAGTATATAAAAGTATTTTACAAAATAAATAATACTGAAATATATAGTTTACAATAAGGGAGGAATGTGGGGAGGAAGGGAGATTTCTCTTTAGATGAATTTATTACTACTATTTCAATATTTCAATGTTTAATTTCTGTACTATTTTGTAATTATTTTATCTTTCCCTTATTATAATACCATCCAACACATAGAGAGGTAAAAATAATTAGTGATTGGGGAAGGGAAAGAAGTCTAATTGTAATTATTGAGTTTATAACTATAATGATTAAAACTATTTCTTCCCTTAGTGGATTTTCGGTGTGAAGTGGTAGTTTTTTATTTGTATTTTAATTTTATTAAATACATTAATTCTATTAGTTACTTACTAACATGGTTTATGAAAACTAATCTCCATCCAGTTATTTGAGTATATATATTGATGAATAGACTAGGATGAGTATCAGATTATCACATGATTGATGACACGTGTGAGGAAGAAGGGAGTTGCTTCATTGTTGCTTAGGAACACCAAATCCCGATTGGGATTTTCTTGAGAAATTAAGAAGTAGTTTACTTTATTATTGTCCCTGATACCTTTTCAAAATCATAGGAAGGAGGACTAATTAAATAGTGATTACTCCTAGAATATTCTCACCTATATCTTTTATGCTAGGGTGTTTGAAATAAGTTTTTGGATTCTTTCATTAATCAACAATTAAGTTGAGGAGAAACTATTTTGATGACTTTGATTACATCCCAACTAAATAAACAACCTTTAAACCATCACCATTCACCTTCTAGATTTCAAATTATTTTTTCTAACGTGATTTTAGTATCATTTAAAACAAAACTCATGAATATCACCCTCTTTTGTAACCAAATAAAATCAGTTTATTTTTTGTGCACCCTTATTGAAAAAACCCAAGGTTTTATCATAATTACATTATTAACACTGGGTTTATAATGATTTTATAGTACCCCATGATAGGTGGTTTAGTTATGAGTCTCTTATTCATTTATATCAGGTTTTATTATTTCCTCTAACACTAGGGTACCCCAACAAGCTATCCATTTTCCCTTGTGTATGAGCCATACCTGCACAAAGAACCCCATAACCAAAACTAAATGTGAATTGATTCTTTTGATACATGATATTTAGTGATATCTAGACCACCTATTTGAGGCCTAGACACTAATTATGATTTCATTAACCATCCTATCATAAGATGTTAACTATTCATATTGGTTTTTCGTACTCTTACCCTATTATTGGATGATAAATTCAAAACTATGTGTGGTATAATTATTTTTTTCACATGATATGTAATGATTTCTGAATCACCCATATCAAAACCACCCATAAATTTTCAGTCATATACACCCCTCTTTAATAATTCACAATAATTTGATCTATTTAATTTTAAGTGAGGATATTTTAATTATATTTAAACTTTCCCTTTTCATATACCACACTATTTAAATTGTGTATTTTAATTATTGAAAAACATCCATGACAATTTATAATGCATACGTATAATTAAAAAGGACCTTTTATGATATATTAATGGTATACATGCTACATATACAACACATCTATAAACAACAAAGGGAATTTTCTATCCCACGGGAAATATCATGAAACCTCATAGGCCTTTGATAGAATTATTTTGGAACCTTTAATTCCAATGTGTTTAATGGTCATCCTCATTATATATATTAAGTGGTATAACAATGGGACCCATCATTAGAATATTGTTAGTTAGTATCTGAGACTTTCTCTTATCATCCCATTTTCTTAATTCAAATCTTCCATAACCCACTATTAATTGATTGTTTTTTTTGATTTTTATACCTCTAGTTGGATTTTGGCATCATTCCCATTAAGGTTTCTAATTCTAACACTTGGCTAAAAATTTATGTTTGGTTGATTATGAATCCATCACCGAATATGAAAAACCATTGTTAATTTTGGAGATATAACCCCACCCTTTATGTACATTTCACCCTCAAGGATTCCTATATTCATATTTGGATTATCAATTCACAATGGGTTATTTCTCCCCCTTTACTAGATAATAAACCTCACTTCGGTCAAATCTATATTACCTTAAACTCTAGCTATAATTTAGTTAAATCCATATGATCTTAAACTCTGGACACATATTAGTCAAATATGTATGAAATTTAACTATACCCTATGATAATAAATATAAAAATAAAGGTACATCACATTCATTAGGTTAAAAACATATAAATGATTGTCTTAGAAAATTTTAATTCTCTTCTTGTTGAGGGTTTATTTTCATGGAATAGAAAACATTTAGAGCATAGAGGAATGAAATAAAATGCATACATTGGGAAACATAGAAAATATCAAGCTAGGTTAACTAGGTATATAGATATTGGAAACAATTAGTGATTATTTATATTCTTCAAATTTATTATTTTAGTTAATTTGTGTGAATGTAATAATTATGTAATTTCAATACACCTAATTTCTTCATGAACATTAATTGATTCATATAAACCAAATTAAGAATTTCAATTATTCTAAGTCATTCAATATCTCATATACATATAAACTAATCTTGGATTATGACCATTACATAAGAACTACATATCCATATCTCTAATACCCATTGAAGAATACAGGTACAAAAGGAAATCAATCCTTATCGGTCTTTTATCTAAACTTTTAACATGGAATTATAGTGATGGAGCATACATTGCTTATTCAACTTATCTATATCCATATAGAAGAATGTTTCATAGAATATAAAAAACTTATTAAATCTTTTCATCTCCCATTTTAGTGTTTTAAAATTAAGATTTATATAAGTTCATTTATATTAAATATTTGGATATTTTTACCAACATTTAAATCAAACTTTGTACAATTTTTTGTTGAATGCAGTTCACTTGGATTGTATACTCATCAACTAATTATGGATTTACCACTTTTTACATGGTTTTTAGATTTATCTTGGAGTTACACAACATTAAGATTCACATAACGGGCCATAGATTTGTCCCTCGAAAGGTTCGAAAAGATAATTTTTTCATGCTTCTATTTTACAATTATTTTATTTATAAAAGAAAGGATTTTACAACAGTCAAACCCACCTTATTCCAAAATAAGGAACATGCGATAATGTTTGTATATATTATTAGAATATATATTTTAAAAGTTTTTTATAATTTATCTTCTTGATGTATTTAAACACAAGTCTTCTTATAGTCTGTTGAACAATCAGTGAATTAAGATCATAATCAAAATCCACCAGAGATATTGTGATATAAGTTTCCACTATATCACTTATGGTAAAAAGAAGATAAATTTGTTCAAATTCTAATCAAGTCTTTAGTGATGGGAAAACTAGGGTGATAAAAATGGTGGCCCTCAACATTTAAGGTTCATTTATAAGGGGGTGGGGTGTGTAATGAAATATTCCATTATAGGTTTTAAATTTATGATGGATTTGAAAAAAATTTGTAATTTTTTTGGTGAAACAAGGATCTAATTGGGATTTCAATTTTTTATAAATCCATAAATAATGATTTTAGATCTGTCTCATGGATCGGTGGATGCCTCAGGTATACGTTTTAATGTCAAAGTTGTAATCGAAAGGTTGGGATACTGAAAACATACAGAAACATGCATTCATATTGTGAACCACGAGTTTCACACCATGAATATCCTGGATGGGGGGTAGTTTTTTAGGATAGAGGAATTATATATGGAAACCCTAGGTTCATAAAATAAAATTAGTGGTGTGAACCATCTTTTTGAAAGAGGTTCATGAAATAAACCTTAAATACATATCATGAACCACTTTGGGAAGGTGCTTTTTAGGGGACTTTTGGTAATTTTACTAAGGATTCTATTTTGGAACCTAATTTGGTTCAATTATTCATGATCACATTAATAAAAAGGAGATAGCCCTTTGGATTTTACATCCTCTCCCTTTCTTGCCTTTGATTCAGGTTTTCTAAGGGTGTTTCATCACTGGGAATAGAGGTAAGGTCTCTTATTTCCCGCTTATTCCACTATTACATTGGTCATTGATTTTGGTTCAACCATTAACATTTTGTGAAGAATTATATCACCATATCATGATATAATCATTACAATTGATGGGTATTTCAAGTGCATATCATAGAGTACGTCCCTATAGGATGTATTCAAGCCATTGTTCATAGTTTTACACTAGTTAATTTGTTTCTTTAATTTATTTTGGTATTTTTGAATTTTTGAATTATATTTATCGTTTAATTAAAAGTTATAATTTTTTTTGTGTATTAGGGTTTGGTCTATTTTAGGAGTTGACCTCATCCAGTTTCTCCTGTATTTAGTTATGTGAGTTCACATAATGAGTTTTGTGCTTAATATTACAATTCACAATTTTGTTTTTAAATGTTAATCAAATAATTTGGTGTTGTTTATTGATAAAATGGGTGCTTATGGACTTTATAGAGGCAAGTATGATATTGTATGGATTTATGGAACATCAGTTGAGGTAGGCGGAATTGGATTTATTTGAGTCTCTTTTTAATTAGAGATTTTATGTCTGCGTTTCTTAATAAGTAATATTTCCTACATATTTTCATAAATTTTCTAACATATTTCACATAATGTTATGATGAGATATCATCCTAATAGTCAACATAGACCATATTACTTTATAAATGTTCCAATGGTGTATCCTTTGTTGAATTTATGGTGTTCCTCCTTATGTTTTTGTATAAAGGAATGTGTTGGATTTTTAAAATTAAAATATATCTCCTTTTTAAAATGTGATTTTAAAAATGGTATTTATTCAAAATTTGATTTAAAGAAAAAAATTTTATTTGTTAAACATGTTTTGAAATCTTATTTTTAAATGTAAATGGATTTTCTAAAGAAATGTTTATGAGATTCTCCATGTGTCTAGTGTGAGTTGAAGAAAACGTGGTTCCTTTAATAAATGTTTCTATAAATTTATTTTTCAAGTTTTTGAATATAAAAATAAAAGATAATGGTTTTAATGTGATTTGATACTTTTTTCCTCATGCAGGAGATGCCTTATTTTATAATCCTATGTACTTATTGTTTTTATTTCATGTGTTTCTAGGTGTGTATGTTGATGAATAATGATTCATTTTGTGTGTGTAAACCTATTAGAACATTTTTTGGTATCAAATTAGTGGATTGGTCTAAATAAAAATGACATAACCCATAGAGTGTTGATATGGGAATTGATATGGTATGAGATATGAGACTTGATCCTGATTTCCTAGAACCTTGTTTTTGATATGGTGAGCATTGAGATGGGTAGAGTTCCTTATTTATTGTTTCTTATGTATTCTAATTGGATGCTTGTACCATGAGACAGACTCAAGTAAGAGAGAAGTTCATTAGAATTTTACTTAACATGAGTGAGATGACATGAGAATGATCTATATTGGAGAAGTGGGATCCTAGTACGCATGATTATAGTCCATAATCTGAGTCACATAATAGTTGTTTCATAAAGGTCCATTCCATGAGTGAGAGGGCCTGGTTTACCATTAATTGATTTAAAAAAATGAGTTGTTAAATAGATGTTAGGTTAGTCATGAGTGAGATGACTAGAGTGGGATATATGGTTAGATGGTGGGACCAAAATGAGTGAGATAAGGTCTGAGTTTTGATGTGTTATGGGCTGTGGATGGATTCTCCTACTTTGATTAAGAAGGTAGTGGATGGTTGGTGATGAAGATTCCCTTGAGGAAGAATGGTTGGTCAGATTCAGGGATTGGGACTAGACATTGATGATATTATACAATGAATATTTTTTCATGGGTTTGATGCATAATGTGGAACCCTATACTAAATCATCGATTATTTGTTGGTTTTCAGTATGTGGGTCTAACTTCCTTTCAAAATAGTGGTGAAGCAGGTATGATTAAAAACTATGTTGGCCTGGTTAGGACATGAAGACCAGGTATGTGTGATTTTTTGTGCATTACATGTTATGTTTCCTGGAGGGTGTGTTGTGTGGACATAACTGAACCTATTGATATGTTTTTCATAAACATACATTACATCACAACTACATTCCTTAATTTTGAGGCATTGAGGATTCATATTTGTTAATTGGAATCCTCTAACTCATGGACCCAACATGGGTTTCAATGTATAAGTGTAGATACTATTTTTTCTTCTCAATAAATGGGTATATATAAAATATAGACATGTGGTTCAATCATCATGTACTGGAGGTTGAGGACTTAGTAGGATGGTATGTAAGTATTACTGACTAAGGTGCCATTTTATTTGTTTTACTAATTCTATGTTTATCTTATACCATTTTTTAAACTGATTTATTATATTTGTAGGCTTAATTCATTCTATTCATGAGTGTGGGGGCCTTCTAGCCCCTTGTTTTATGTATATAATTAGTTTAGGATCTAAATTATATAGATGAATCATGTATAATTTTTAGTTGATTTTGGTATGAACCTTGGGCCTTTTTAGAGAGGGAATCATCTCCCTATGACTATTATATTCCCCCACCACTAGTCAGTATCCTTTAGAATATGGGGAACTACTCTTGAAGAGATTTAGTGAACCCATCCTAGGTGATGTATGGGAGATCCATGTCATGGAATTACAAAGTGTCATTATAGCATCTTTTAGGATGTGATGTTTTGATTAATAAGGATGATTGATTATCGGAATCCATGAGGTAGATAAAGAGAATGGCTTTAAAACATGTCATTGGTTAAAACCCAAATTTCTATGGGATTTCTATCTTTATACTAGACACTCTAGGATGAGTGAGGTGTTGGTTTGGACAAATAATTCCAATGTGGTAAAGTAGAGACTTAGGATAATTCATTGGGATTTTTTTGGAGAAAGTGAGTTAATCATGCATGACAATTGAGGTATGCTTGGGGAATGACACAAAATCATATGGTAAGTGTTTTTTGACATGTTTCCCTATTTAAATTTAATATTTATTGAATAAATTTATGATATAATTTATGATATAATTTATTTAGATAATATAGTTTAATAGGTGACAAGATTAAAATGGATTGGTTGGGTGTGTTTTATTTATTCTTATTGTGATTGTTTGGCCACTATAGGTCAATGGATTTTTGATGATTAGTTTTTGAGAAAACTAGTGATTGAAATGGAAAAACACATGTGTTGAAATGTAGTGTGTGTAAAATGTTTTTGAGAGATTATTTTATTTATGTTGATAGTAGAATTTGTGATTTTAGAATTCTTTGGGATTTTTGGGTCTTGTTGAAATATGTAAATTTTTTTAAAAAAAAATTGATTTTTAAAATTTTTTTGGAATTGGATTTCAAGATTTTTCATAGAAGTGTGTTTTTTTGTCGAAATGGTTGACTGAACCAAGGATTTTGAGATTTTGGTTTTGATAACAAAGCATTGGATGTTATCGTGTGTTTTGGAAACTTAGTCATGTTTTAAAAACTTATGTGTGATATAACATGTGTAAAATTATTTGAGTGGATTTTTAAAATAATCCATTGTTATTTATGTAAAAAAGTTTTACTTTAATTTTGATGTGGTTTAGCAATGAATCTCCAATATTCTTGAATAGTGTGTTTTTCAGATGAGTTTTGTTTGTTTGGTACTAATATGTAATTTTGGTGGGTGTGGACCTATTTTGATCAAATGATGGGGAATACCACTAGGTGACTATCCATGCCTATTTGATAGAATTTCTATGATAGATAGAGATTCCCCCAATATTGTATTGTGCATACAATGTGAGTACCATAGTGTTTTGATAGATACACATGTGGAAGGCTAATAGATTAATTTTGATATAGGGATAAAGTATCAAAATATGTGTTTATGCTTTCATAAATAGGATCATGTGATGTCATTTTTGGTGATTTTTTGGTTTTGATTGCTTGATGTGCATTTTTTATACAGAATTACTATAGTGTTGTGCAACATTAGTCAGAGTTGGCTATTGGTAGTGGAATACTATGGTGGGGAGAATTATGAATAACAAATAAACTAGTTATTAAAACATTATTATTTGGAATAAATTGGGGTGGGTGAGCACCATCTTGGAGATTTGTGATTAATTTTTCATGCTTGGTGCTTTGGTTTGAGTAGTGTGGTTTTTTATAGTCATTAAATTTGGTAAAAAACAAACATGAGCATTGTAGATTCAGTTTTTAGTTTCAGGGTGATGAAATGATACTCCCATGAGGGAGAGTATAAAATCAGTCATGGTGTGCATGACCCTAACATTGAAAGGGTCCTAGGTTTAGTAAAAACTAGTATGTGTATGGTTAATTTAGTTGTGAGATGCTAGAGAGATAATGAACCTGGTTTGGGAATTTTGGTATGATTTTTAATGGATTCAATGTGTTTCCAATGTGATTATGATTACTGTAGAATGATCTGAGGGTAAACTAGATCAAATATACATTAGTGTTAATGGGAAGAGTATGGTAGATTGATTGATTAGTTAAGGATACATCTTACGAAGTATCCTTAAGAGTCATGTTAAGATGTTGGTGTGGTTACTTTCATGGTTCAGTGATACCATCAAGTATATTGGCATTGTGGTTGGGAGGTGATAACACATTGGTGTGTGTGGAGAATAATTTTTGGGAGATGTTTCCTAGGGAATGACTGACTAGTGTAGTTTCATGTGATTAGATTTAGTTATGTGGAAACTTTAAAAACATAATTGTCTGGGCCATATGTGAGGTGATACTTGGATTGAATTGGGATTTTTGGAGAAAAATATATGTGTGTGTTTGGGATTAGTGTTTGGAGTTTCACAACATAAGTGTGTGTGTGTCGGGGGGGGGGGGGAATTCATAGAATTGAATACTGAGGTGGGTGAGGGTTCAAAGTCAAAGGATTATCGAAACTTCTTTAAGGTGAGGAGAATTATGTTGGGGTGTTTCTAATGACCCACATTGTTATTGTTTATGATTTTCTGATATAATTTGAATTTTTTCTTCCATGAGGGGTATTTTTTGAGAATAAGTACATAGATTTTAATTCCATGTGTTTTTAAATCCTTTGAGGGGTTTTTTGGATGTTTATTGAGGCTTTAATGATATCTTGTGAGTTTAGTATAAATTAATATCATTTTCCAAGAGACCGGGCTTCAAAAAAATTACAACAACATGAATTCATGCCATGAAGCATGAGGTTCATGTAAATGATGTCCTGGCTGCGGGGTAATTTTTGTACAAAAGATAATTCATAGAGAGAACCCTAGGTTCATGAATTGATTTTTTTTGAGATAGAGGGGTGGACCTCTCATCAAAGGAGTTTTACATCATGACCATAAGTTCACTCCATGACCTTATCTGGGAATACTCTTTTTTTATGGGAATTTGGTAATTTTAATGGAGTACCTTATTTTGGAACCCTGTCAGGTTCCCTTGTTCATGATCACATGAATTAAAGTGGGATAGCCCATTTGGGTCTCCCCTTACTATCCCTTTGGTTCCTTTGATCTAGTCTATCTGGGTGTGTTTTTCATGGGTAATTTGAGTAAATTCTCTCCTTTTCTTCCCTTTATTCATCCTATCCATTATTCATTTATTATAAATTATCCATTTGGTTTTAATGAGGAATGTTTTCACTAGATCATGGATAATAAATTATGCTTTACGGGGCTTCCACATACCAATTGTAGAGGAGGTCTTGAGTGTCTATATTAAATCCTCTATTCCTAAGATATATCTGTGACCAAATATTTTCCTAGGGTAATTTTAGATGGCCATGTGGAACCTGATTATAAGATATTTAGTTCATTATTTTTAGTATAACTTCTATACTGATAATCTCACACAAGTGGAGAGCACCACTTATCTCGTGCTAGTTCAAAAGGTCAAATACCCATCCTTTATCATGAAATGCATGGCAATCAAGATGTTCAATTTTCCATAAAATGTATTATATGAAATCAAAAATCGAAGGTTATTTGTGATTTTACCTTATTGGGTGTATAAAGAATATCATGTGTTCATGAAGGGTAGATCGATCCAAGGAACCATTTTCTTTGTTTAAGAAATTATTAGTGATATCAATATAAAGGAAATTGGATCCAATGTTGTTATCAAGATGGATACTGATAAATCCTATGATAGGCCTCAATAGTGCTTTATCAGGAATGTTCTAAATAGCATGTGATTATCTACTTGGTCCATTAATATTATGTAGACATGCTTTAGTTACACATGGATATCTATTTCATTCAGGATGAAATTTTTTAGTTTATTCAAATTGGTTCCTGGGATAGAGAAAGGGGATACATTGTCCCCCATAAATTTCATTATCATGTAGTACACACTCATTTTTTTCATCAAAAAAATTATCTTGGAAGGAAAATGTCCCTCTATCATAGAAGGAAACATCAATGGGGAACCTACCAAATTATGTAATTAAATGATATGATTATTTTTTTAATAGATGTAAGAGGTCTATTATAGGAATAACAAAAACTATAGAGGATTACTATAACAAGATTGGGAAATTTGTGAACTGAGAGAAAATCAGTGTGTATATTTCAAATCATTTCACTGATAGATGAGCATCCAAATTGAAAAGAAATATTTCAATTCATTTTCATAGCTTCCCATTTGACTACCTAGGGGAACTGATATCTCTAAAAAGGATTTGAATTCAGTAATTCAATAAGGTGTTCAAGAGAAACACTCGGTTCTTGTGTAATTTCAAGAATAATGTTTTCTTGTTATAGTGAAATAATAATATTTTTAATAGTTTTTTCACCTCTATTCCCATGCACATTCTATCTTCTCTGTGAGTTCTAAATGAAATGATAATTGGTATTGAGAAAATTTTGGCCTCTTTCTTTTGGGATTCCCACTCATATGTGAGACATCATTGGGTATCATGTTAATAGATGGATAAAACAATGAATGAGGGAATCATTAACATTAGGAGAATCCTCAGTGAGATAAACAGTTTTCTTGTGATGCTAGCATGGTAATTTATTGAAGGCCAGATGTTGTGGTGTTTTCTCAAAACATAAAGGTATGGAAAAGATATGGGTTCTCATAAAACGAAATAATCATCCTTATGGTACATGAACAATGCCAATATCTTGGATATTCAACGGATCATTCATTGGATAGTTAGAAGATGCAATATCAACTTCTATCCTAATAAATATGATAGAACTACACTAGGTTTTCCAAGGTTTCCCACCCAATAAATGATGTTCAATCAAACAGAGAGTACCCAATTTCCACTCAAAATATCTTGAATATAGAACAATATATTATATTCAATCTCATTGATCTTACCTTAAATTAAGATATATGTATTTTTATAGGTTCATCATCACCAGTCTTCTCTTATAAGGAATATTATCATCAGGCGTTCACCACTACCGAGTTAGATAATTGGGGGATTTCCTCTGGTGAAATGATATTACCATATAACATTTCTTATTAATATTTAACATTTAGAACAATGTTATTTCTACTTATGTTAATATCTAATCTACTGATATCAACCTTTTATCTGGGTGCTGTTGTTGCGAAAAACCCAAAGGTGAATCCTTTGTGCACTTGTTCTTCGAAGGATACTAGATGCATATAGTGTGGCACACCTTTGGCGAGTATAATGGAATCCATAAATAGGTGACCCCAAGTGGCTTTTTAATTGATCTCTAATTTCAAGTTAAGTATAATAATATCCATGAGATTAAAGTTAGAGTGATTATTCTAGTGAAAGGATGCTCATGTATTTGGAAGGCCAAGAACATAGTCTTAAACAAGGCGATTTTTTATTCAAATATGGAACTTATCCTCATAATAATGACTTTATTTTTTGATATATATTCTATAATAAATTATTAGGAGAATCCCCCACGTTTAGGTTCTCGATAAAGATATGATCACCTCTCTATACCTCTATCAATGACCATCAAGGCTAGTGGATCTTTTGGTATTATCATAGTTTGGGGACCAGGATTAAAATAAATTGATCTTATAGCATATGTATTATGTGGGGAGGTGACATTTTTAGGATAGTAGGGGTTATATTATTATATATTTTCAATTTTTTGTTGGATGTGGTGACTCTCTTTCAGATGAAGCACATGCAATGTTATCATGTCTTGTTCTTTGTAGACAGAACAACATTGAACATGCTGTTATTGAAATTGACTCCGAAATCATTAAAAAATCCTCATGCGGTCTTAAACCCATCCCATTGCCTGTCTCCTATCTCATATTCAAGTGAAAAACCCGCATAATAAATCACATGTAATTGATCCATACTTAGTGTGCGGGAAACAAAATTTTGGACTTCCATGCCATGAAATCCACTCAAGACACATCAGTTACCTGCATTTCATGCTTGGAATCCCTTCCACTATAAGTGGAGACTTATTCCCAAGATATTTCCTCCGGAATCATAATCTTAGGCCTCCATGATATTCTCTTTCATGTACCTGAATTATTCCCTTTCTCATAATTTAAATAAAGAAATTATTGATGATGAATTTATTTTAGTATTATTAAATATTTGAATTAAATTTGTCCTTGAATTTAGATATATATTTTAATGATTATGTTTGGATTATGTTTAATGTCTATCAGAAGTGGACGATAACCTATCACTCATGGATTCGATATCAGGAGGTCATCTAATGATTTTGGAATCAATTATTCCAATTTGGTATTTTATTTTAAAATTTTTAATTAATTATTTTTATTGGTTTTATTGATAATATAGGTGCTCATAGAATCATAGTAGGTTGGTAAGAGTTTGGGATTAATTTATTGATCATCAGTAGATATTGGGTTCCTTGTATTTAATTGATTATCTTGGTCAATTGATGATTTTATGTTTGTGTACCTTTATTTATAAATTTTCCTAAATATTTTCATGACATGTGTGACCTATGAATCACAAGGCTAAGATGACATAATGTTGGATTAATTGTCACCATGGACCATATAGCTTTATATGCGGTTTGATGGAGGTACCTAGGTAGAATGAGTGTTAGCGGACCTATTAATGGTTGGTTTGGAGGAATGGGTAATATTTTAAAAAGTAAAATAGATTATTTTTTTATAATTTGATTTAAAAAAAATTAAATGATATAGTTTTAATGGAAACTAGCTGATTTGTTAAAAAAAATTAATTGGTATTTCAAAATGTAAATGGGTTTTCTAAATAATTATAAAGGGTATTTGGCTGAGGGACTAGTGTCAGTAAAATTATATCTGATGGATTTTCAAAATATTTTTTTAAAATGTATTTTTCCGTGTTTTAAGGAAAATCAACAAGGGGTTGATTCTAAAGTGATCTGGTCCATTTTACTCATGTGAAAGATGCTTTGTTTTGAAAAAATTTCATGCTTGTTTTTCTCCCTTATTGTGTTTCCTAGTGTGTATTTTGATGCATGATTATGTGTGTAGCCCATTGAGAACTTTTATTTGGTATTAAAGTGGTGGGTTGGTCAGAGTAGACATTAAAATCCCCTAGAGGATCCCAAAGGATGGCCTCACCATGAGTGAGATGGCATTGGTAGGATCTAAATGCGAGAGTTAGGATCCTATCATGCGTTATGTCAGTCCATATCTCGAGTGATATATTAATGGTTATGGAAAGGGATACTTCATGAGTAAAATGGCCTATTCAATCATGACTTAAGTGACAATACATGGGCTAATTGCCTAATTATAGGTCATTCACGAGTGATGTGAATGGATAGGGATGCGATATTACATAGTGGTATCCCCATGAGTAAGATGAGATCGATGTTATGTTGTGATGAAGGTTATGGATATATTTCCATACATTAAGTGAGAAGGTGGTGGCTGGTTGGTGATGCTTCCTCCCTTAAGTATGACGGTGTGGTCAGATTCTTGGAATGAGATTAGACATGTATAACACCCTACACACTGTCTTTGGCACATGTTAAAGAACATAAATGAACAAATACCTATAATTTTCAGGTATTTGTTGGTTTGTGGTACGTATGATTTTCTTCCTTCCAAAATGGTGCTGAAGTAGGTAGGTTTAGGAGTTGTGGTGGCTTGTTTAGCACACAACAACCAGACTTATTTGATTGCATGTGCATTATATGTTATATTTCCTGGTTGATGTGTTTCATAGACAGGATTAAATATTTTTATATTTATTTCATATAAATAATTTTGATCTCAATAACACTTAGTGTTATTTAGGCATTGAGGGTTACCCTTGGGTTGTTAGACTCTCCCCTACCAACATATATGACATGGGTTTTAATGTATGTGGGTTGATCTTACTTTTTTATTACTTAACATGAGTATCATTTTAATAAGAAAATGTGGTAAAGATGTAAATTCTTGGTGGCCTAGTATAGATACACTTACTTAAGATACATTAAAAGTACATCATTTTTTTCAAAATACTTAATAAATTACCCAAAAAGATGCCCAAATACTGTATTAGTTTAGTTCATTTTGAAACGTGGAAACATAAACATTGGTATATAATTGAGATACAGTATCTACCACTAGGTTATAAAAGACTAGTAACCTTCCTAGATACATCATACATAATGCATATCTTTATAACCTAGGGATAGTAAACATAAGAAAGGGTGAGTTCGTATGCTCAGTAAGAGAAAACAAGGAAGATACGTAAGAATAATCATGAATATAAGTGTATGAGAACATGATCATAATATTTTAAGATAATACCCTGTATAAAAAAGATCATATACATGATCATTGAATAAAATTATAAGTTCATAAGACATGATTCATGAGTGAATAGAGTGAATAATCCATGAAATAATAACATATAAATATGACATGGAACTGTTGAAGACATATACACATGTAACATCATTCTTTATAAGTCATGACTCACTGAAAAAACATATTAGAACACTTCATAGGGAATACACCTACTAGTAGGGGAGAAATACAATCCCCAATGTTATTTCATTCCATATAATATATTGGGTTTCCCCTTCTTCCCATAGTAGACCAGGTTTCCCCTACATCATATACTGGATCAGGTTTCCCCTTATTCCTATTGTGGATCAAGCCTGTAAACATTTTTTTACCATCATTATCTAATGAGATATAAATCTTTATTTAATTAATTGGATGGATATATATATATCCCACACATCACATAATAAAATTATGAAAATTTGTGTCACAATATCATAAACAATCATCATATCATGACCTATAAAAATTGATGGGTTTCATAAACAATATAACATAACCCATGAAATAAAATGGGTATCATGAACATGCCACCATATCATAATTATTGGAAAATATATAGGTTTAATAATAATTTCATAAAATTATAACACATTAAAAGAATCATGTTTCAAAAGAATATAACCCTTGTAAGAGAAATGAGTTTCAAGAACATATAACCCACTAAAAATTGATGAGGGATTGAATATGCAAAAAAGGAATATATCTTATGGAAGAGTAAAGTGTTTTAGCTAATAAGATTGTAAGATGTCTATTTACTTATTGAAGTTAAATCAAATATTTATATATTGTGATTCATTATAAAAGTTTTCAAATAATCCATACAGTATTCTCTTGAGGATCAGAGCACATACATGGTCTTAATTACTGAGTGTAGATAAGATATTTTTGCAGCAACATTGGGAAACCACAAACTAGCAGGTTTTGTATGAGGATACCCCGTAGTTGTATAGATAAGAAAAGTTTTTATAGGTTTGGAAGCTTCTTAAAAGGTTAATGTTTAGAGAAAATAGAATCTTTGATTATGATACTCTATATATTCAAGTGATGATGGAGGGAAGGATCATAACTTCAGTACAGGTGAAGTCTACAGAGATGTAAGAAATATTTCAACATATTGATCCAACTCCTACACTTTCATTAGCAGATACAACTCATCATAATTATCCTACTCACACATCTATGTCTCTAGACCCCACTCCTTAACCTACCCCAACACCCATCCTCCACAACATCAAAGTTACAATGAGTTATATGTTGACGATCCTTATCATATTATTTCATAAGAGATGATATATTATATAAGGGATACCATTCATCATATATATATTAAGATTGAGAACCATAGGGTCAATGTATAGGATATTATATATATATATTTACACAAATAACATATCCTACAAATGAGGTGAGTACAGTTGTACAATTTATCTTTCATTTTTTGTCCATCCAGACTGAATAGACATATTACCCTAGAGGTATTTATATGTGTTATATTTTATTTCATTTTGATATTAAATTTTTTTCTCATTTTAAAGTTATATATTTATCTATTTTTATAGGAATACATTAAAGGTAAATAAATACTTTATAGACACCAAAAAATTCAGAGTGTCATGAATTTAGATATATATTCTTCTAATTTTGATTGATTGTCAACATATTCAAATTTGTTATTGGGGGTATAAAAGATTCTAATTTATGTAGTTATTTTTAGGTGTGCATTGAATGTGGGGCTTTTGGAAAGTGATATCATGGATCATGTAGCTAGAGATCAATTGGGCATCAAAATGATGCAAATTATATTCATGTAAGTTGATTAACAAGATTATTTGTATTCCTTTAATTTGTTGAAAAATTATAATTATGTATTATTTTTATTAGGTATCTATATAATTTTTTAAAAAAAATTTTAAGATATATGTATATGAATTTATGGACCCATTGTTTATTTCTCCTATAGCTTTGACAATGAATGATGCTGATCAAAATATTTATACAGATGAAAGAATTCAAAAGAATTCTATCATTCAGTGATGGATGTTTCCATATCAAGAAGATTATGAAATAATTTTTCTCAAAAAGTGTTATATATCATATAACATATTAGAAACTCATATTATATTTTCTTTTTATATTAGTATTCATTGGATATTGGGTGTTTTTTCCAAGATAGAAGACATTGTATTGGCTATTCTCTATCCACAATGAAGTGAGAGAAAATTTTAAGAATGTATTGAACATGTAAGTTTTCTTATTTTAAAAAAACATTATCTGATAATGAACAAAATTTATTATACTAATATTATTTTTAAATTGGTAATGGAATTTCTTTTGAGAGATGACAAGAATAAAGAGAGAAAATATCAAATCTATAAAAGCTTAGGTGAATTTTGATTTAAAATTTACTAAATTTTGGATATATTATTTAAAAATGCAATTTTCAATTAAAATATATTTGAAACAATGTCATAAACAAAAAGGAGGAACTAAATATCGATATTATGATTTAATATTTAAGTATGAAATAATTACAACTGGGAAATTTAAAAAGTTTCATAATGTTATATTTATTTATAAGGTTTTCAATAATATTTAATATGTTTTATTAAAAATTCAATTTAAATGCTTTAGGTATTATTTTTTGTATCATTTTTATGATTCATGGTCATATATTGGAGAGGAGTTGGTATAGTTATAAATTGAATAGGAAAATCATTTTATAGGTTTGATTGAATATTAGTTTATTTGAAAGTCATATTGTATGTGACTTTTTCTAGTTTTTTACTACATTCTCTTCTACCTTTTTCCTATTATTTGGCTACTACTGCAGTGGAGGATGAATCAATTTACATTTTTTTAAATTGTTTTTATGTTTTTCAAATCAATTATTAGATAACCAATATGAAAAATGGTTTTCCACTTCATTTATAGATTATCCAATGCGAAAAACCAACTGAATATATTATTTACTAATGTCAGTTTTAGTTAACCGATGTGAAAAATTTTATTTACTAAATCCCCTCTAATAACTTTACTTAATAACCAATATGAAAAAGTATAAAAAATTGATGTGAAAAAACTTTTATGCCCTATTGTAGGGAGAAAAATTCAATTTTAAAATGTACAACCTAGGTGTAAAAACTCATTTTAGCCACTTTAATAGTAATATCCACCATTTTGATTGATTTAGAGAGATAATATATCATATCCCATCCTATGAATCTCTTAGGTAGATAATCTGATGAAAGAACAAGGTCAGATCGATGCACCTTAATTGATAAATTTATCATTGTTTAGTTGATTTAAGGGATGTTGTAAAAATAATAGATTTCCCAATCTAGCTCATGAGAATCATAGATTGATGATCCATGACATTTAGTGCCTGTTTGGATATTCTAGATGATTCCTAACATGGTGCATTTGATCCATGACACACCAAAAATGATCGAATAAAATTTGAAAATTTAAATGGATAAGGTACTATTTATATTTTTTTTTCAATTTCAATATATTTGTTGAATTTTAGAAGATCCATTATAAAATTAATTTTTTTTGATTCAGTGTTCTTTAACATGAATCCAACCCAAAAGTTTAAATTGGGTGTTTTTTCACACTTCTTTTGCATCATTGGTTCCTTCAACTATTATCAATTTAAATGTAAAATTATCTAATATGAAAACCTTAAAATTTTACTTAAATTATATATGATTAAAAAATTGGATTTTAATATGGCCCAAACATAAATGATAGAATGCCGATATGAGTTTGTATCCCTAATAAATCATTGATTAAGATCTATGGGTTTTTTTAAAACTCTAGTGAATTTTTTTTCTTCACTTTAATGGATACTAATGTGATGGATTTTTCTCTAGGGAATGATACAAGTTAATTCCATGTTAGATGAAGATACAATAAGATATATGGGGTAGTTCATTGGCTTTAATCCATGATGTATGAGCCTAAATTATGATCCAAAAATAAAAAAGAGTCCTTATCATTAGATAAGAATAATATTTATAAAAGGATTAAAAAACACAAACTATGATGTCCACATACATTAAATGGATGTGGAGTTCTTGGATTCCTCCTATTTATGAGGAGGGTTATGTGTTTAACTTTACATATATACATATTATAATCTATTTAAAATAATATAAATATTATAAAATATATTATATAATATAAATATCATAATATATATATATATATACAGTGTGTGTATATTTATTTTCTTAAATGGATGAACCAAATAAGACTTAGGTCTGACCAGTATAGTCTGGGTCTGAGTAGACCAAACCTTCAAACCAATAATAAGGTGTAAAATAATTTCTAGTGATTTTATTTTGGATTAAATAGACCCAAAAAATTATATATATATTTTTTAAAATTAAACATAGTGGTTTTTAATTTAATAAAATTATTTTGGGTTCTATGGGACATATTGATAATTAATAAATATTATTTTAATGGAAAATAATAATTAAAAATACCCTGAAGTTGAATTTCAAAAAATTTAATTTTTTTTTTCATCATAATTTCTGGATGACAAATCATGAGATTAGATGGACCCATGCATCTTTAGGTTGTCATTTATTTAATTTTATTTTTCAATTTATGTTTTTTAAAATGTAATAATTAATTTTTTGATTATTTTTTCATCATCCCTATGTATTTAATTTGTATAAGGGTATATGCATCAAAATTTAAGTGATACAATGTATTTTCTCACCATGAGTTCACATCACCTTTATGTGAGTTTACATTGAAATGATCATATGAGTTCATAAAAAACTGGTTCATGTAGAGAGCCAACATAAACCAAACAATTGAAGTGAATGGGAGTTGGGGGTCCTATAATTCATGTCACGTATTGAATTAAATAATTCACTAACAGAATCATTTAATCCAATATATGCTCTATTTATTAATCAATATTCAATGTCTCATGATCACATCATTATTTATTTATTTTATCATTTGTTTGGTTTGGTATTTTTTGAATGTGTATTTATTATGTGTGATCACATAGTATAATAATAAAAAAGTATGCATAGATAAGATAAACATTTTAAGTGGATGTTTTTTAATTAAATAATTTTTATCTTTTGAGTGCAATCACATTGAAAATCATGATAAATAAAAAATAATTTTATTTACCAAGATAAATTAACAAATCCATATAAGAAAATATTTAGTCCTTTAATGCCTTCCATCACTTTAATTTGGAGACAACTAATTGTTCATTGTACTCATCATCCCTGTATGAGGATGCCTCTTACTCTAGTGAGATATTATGTGATGTCCAGGTTACCTAACTAAATATTTCAGAAAATTAGTAACTATAACTATATTTTTGAATCTTTAGAGTCCAATCGTTGAGCAATGAAATGTAATTTTTTGGCAGGATATGGGATTCCACTCAATAAATCAAGGAGTTGGGAGCTATTATGGCTGGAAAGTCAAAATCCTACCCCAGACTCTTTGAGTAGTGGAGTTTCTTTATCTCAGGCTATGAAAAGAGGTTCAGGATTCCTTTACACTAGAATAATTAGGTTGTTAATTGTTCTAAATCTAGTAGATGAGTTTTACTAGGATTTGATAAAATAGCAGTAGATATTTAAAATTATCAATTTTCAAATATCTATTGGTAATCAAGATATGGTAAAAACATTCTATATTTAGTTGTTGTATATTAATTGAAAACCACCACAAATTCAATTTCACTAAGAAAAATGTTGTATAAATTTAATATCATGATGATCCATAATGTATAGGGGTACAGGATCTTGCACACTGTACAATTCCTTGAGAAAAAGATTTATGTATTGAAGTCCTCACTTGTAGAATATCCCACTCATGGAAAAATAAATGAATATAAATATAATTTTAATAAGTATATGGATGACACCCTAAATGTTCAGAGTTTCAAGCTGTCATCTATGTCTAGTGGGATACAAAATTTGCATGAGGACAAATATTCTTTCCAAATACTATATTATCTGGAAGTGTTATAATAGGAGAGATCTTAGAAATAAATTTATGAGATATCAAGTTGTTTATATATATGCATGCTAGAAAAAGGGAATCAATTAGGATGTCATGCACTCATGATGATTGGGTACACTGAGAGAATTCAGTCCCTTAGGTTCAAATTGAACCATGAACGAGAAACCAACAATATTCTTGCCACTTTAACATATATAACCATGACTATCATTGTTAATTATAAGACTAATAACATGTATAAGTCACTACTAGACATATTTTCATTACTTTACTACAAAAATATGGATACAAAGAATTCTAAAACTATAGTATTTATGGTCAATTATAGGAGGAATGGAACGACTAAAGTGTCAAGGGATAAGACTAAGTCAAAGAAACTGATGCACTACTCTTTGAAGAAGAAAATTATATAGAGGTAGAGCAACAAGTTAAAGGCAGTTTGCTTTTCATGTGGCCAAAAAGCCCATTTGAATAAGAAATGAGCATCCTGGAAGAAGAATCATGTTAATGATTATTCCTTAGGTATATTTTTTAGTGTGTGTAATAATTATATTTCTACTAATTGGGTATTGGATACTATACAAGACTCCTTTTTTTATTCAAATAAAAGAAACATTTATATTTATAGTTATTGTAAAAGGTGAAGAAGATCTCTGAGTAAAAAAATGGTGTGAGACTAACAACATTATCAAAGAGAGAGATTGTCATATTACTTTCCATAGAGGGATAATTCTTGTAATAATTAATTATTATTATGTCCAGTCTATTACCATAAACATAATCTTGTCATCAATTATAGAAACTATGGGACTTTATTTCAGTTTTGGAAATAAATCTTGTCTTATGTATAAAGATAACATTTGTTATGGTAAGGAACATATTATAAATGGGTTATATGTACATGAACTAGAAAATATAGTTTTTGAAATTAGTGAAAAATAAAAAAATTGAAACAAAGCCTAACCACATATGGAATTTTAGGCTTGTTCATGTAAATGAGAAGGTTTTAAGAACATTACATAAAGTAGGGAATTTATAATCCATTGAGTGAAAACACTTGGATGTGTTCCATGCTTGTTTTCATGGTTAAATGTTCAAATAAATTTTCAATGGTAAAGGATAAAGAGACAAATAATATGTGGAAATGGTTCATAATGATGTATGTGGTCCATTTCCAGTATAAGAAAGAAGTGGTTTTTATTACTTCGTTTCTTTTATCGTTGAAAATAGTAAATATAAATATATCTACTTAATGAGGTATAAGTCATATTCCTTTATCATGTTTAAGGAATATTTGAATAAAGTAGAGAGTCATCTTTGAAAGAAGATTAAGAAACTCCACTTAGAATGTGGTGGAGAATATCTTAAACAAGATTTCATCGATCAATTATTGTAGTGTGAGATAATATCCCAACATAATTCTCCTTATACACCTTAGTGGAATTGTGTTAGTGAAAGGATCAATCAGACCATTCTGGACATGGTCATTTTTTCGAAAAGTCTTACAACTAAACTATTATCCTTTTATGATTATGCATTACATATTATGAAATATGCACTAATCTAAGTACCAACTAAAGGAGATGATGAGATTAAATACATGTTTTATTATGGAATGTTACCTAATATATCACAAAAATATATATGGGGATGTGAGGTTTTTTAATGACTATACCTACTGAAAATAAGCATATAATGGTGAAAAGTAAATATTTATAGGTCATAATAAGGAAACTGAAGGGTATTACCAATATAAAAATTAAAATAAAAAGGTGATTTCATTAATAAGTGCTATATTTTTAAAAAGGGAACACATTTAAAAGGTAAAAAGTGGGATAAAGATTTACATTGATGAAGTAATATCTCCAGAAAAAGGAGAGTTAATATGAGAACAATATCTACAGGAGATAGTGGGATAGAAAGATGTTACGAAGACATAGATACTACCTAGGTCAACCTGAGAGGTTAGAGAAACAGAGGGATACCATTTTATTTTCACTAGGTAAGGTGAAAAAATAATTATATATAATGATGAACATATAACCTATAATGAAGTATTAGATGAAAATGATGAAAATAAATGGAAAGAAGCATTAAATTTTGAAATAGAGTGCATAAACCAAAAATAATGTTTAGATTTTGGTAGATTCTCAAGATAATGTAAACATATTGGATTTAATTGGGTATTAAATAAAAATATACATAGAAGGTAAATTAAGAACCTATAAGTCCTAAATAATAATGAAGGTTTTTTGACAATTTCATGGAATCAATTATGATGAAACCTTCTTACTAGTTGAAATTTTTAAAACCATCAGAATATTATATGAAATAACAAACACCCATGATTATGAAATTTCAAAAATGGATGTCAAAATAAAATTTTCTAAATGTGACGATCATTGAATATTTCTACATGAAATGATCTAAAGGGTTTAGTTTTTCAGAGGGTGAAAATAAAGTATACAAGATGAAAAGACCCATTTTTTATTGAAGATGGAATCAATATCATGTAATGTTCATTTTGATTATGATATAATTTTTTTTGGTTTCATTAAGAATGAAAGTGTGATGTGTGTCTATAATAAGGTTAGTGGGAGTGAAATAATTTTCTTATTATTATATGTTGATGAAATATTAATAATGGGAAACAAAGTGTAAGTATTACAATTAATGAAGACTTGGTTAAATGAATTCTTACCTATGAAAGAATTAGGTTATGTAGCCTATATATTAGTGACAAAGATCTCTTTAAATAGATATCATAGGATTATTGGGATATGTAAAATTGAATATATTGGCAAGGCATGGAAACAATACCTTATCCAAAAATCCAAGAGGGGATTGGTTTGAGATTCATATAGAGTAAATCTCTCTAAGAATATTTTACATAGGAATTAGAATATATTGAAAGGATAATTAGAATAATTTATTATTTAGTAGTGGGATCTATCATTCATTCCATTATATGTATTAGTTTCGATGTTTTCATTTCATTAACAATGTTTGGAAGATATAAAACCAATCTTGGAGAGTTACATAGGGTAGCTGTAAAAACTATCCTAAAGTAATTGAGGAAAAATGTTATTAGTCAATGGAAGATATGTTGATCTAGTTAGGATGGGATAAACTAATTCTAACCTACCAATAGATCAATATGATCTAAAATAATAATTTGGATATATGTTTTTAATGAATGATGGTGCAATAAGCTGGAGGAAACTGAAATAGTCCATGATTTTCGATTCTACAGTAGAATATGAGTATATGGAATATTTTGAATTATCTGAGGAAAATGTTTGGGTACAAAACTTTGTTTAGGATATTTTTTATTCTTCCTAGTGGTGAAATCCCTATTATAGTATTCTGTGATAATACTAGTATAGTGGTGCTGAATACTGATCCCCAATCAATCTTGAGGGAAAAGCATAAAATACAGAAGTTTTATATATAGATTGATTTTTCTCAGAGAGGTGATGTCACAATTAGTAGAGTAACCATAGAGGATAACATTGAAGACCCCATAAAAAATCTATATATAATCAGAATAATGATACTCATGTGAGATATAACAGGATATGAATTGTTAGTAGTTGAATCTAGTGTAAGTGGGAGTTTTTTTAGTGGGTTCCTTAGGCCCAACTCCTTTATGTATTTGGATTACCATTAGATATATAAAGTTTTATATATACACATTTTTTTACCATAACAGTGTTGATACGTATGTTTCCACTATTTATAAAGAATTAAACTTAGATTACATGTCATATCAAATGGTTATATAAATTCCAAGCTATAATGATCATATTTATATATTATGATAATAATCTTAAATATATATCCTATGGTATACACACACCATATTAACAAGACAAAAATGATTTCAAACTATCAGTTGTCCGAGGATCATAATAATTAATAAATATTCACATGTAGTTTTCACATAATTATTTCATGTATATGGTATCATGATGAATAACCCACCAATAAAAACACCACATGTTATGGGTGTCATTAGATGTTACTATATATGAACATTTGTATTGTTCAATGGTTGTGAGAATGTTTTGAATGTGTAAAATCCAGTCGCCGACTATAATGCAAGTAAAAAAAGGATGTTGTAGTCATGGTGAGGTATCTTATGTTGGATGTTTCTTTAATGGTATGGTATTGATTGAATGATCATAATATAAATTTTCGCTTCTAAGTTGAGGAATAGATATCTTATGGGACCAGGTTTACATTGATGGTAAAACCAACATTAAATTCATGGTCATGGTATATGATTTTATGTCCATTTAGTCCGGTCACAAAAAATATAAATCATATAAATGATGTAGACATAAGTTCACATCCTTCATTATGAGATATCATGAGAAAAATAGATTATACAATATTTAGTGTTTCTGTAAGAGCTAGTCATTGCTATGACATTACTTTTCACTTTTATGGCCATAATGGGGTTCTATACTCTATTCATTCCCTATGTGTCAGACTCACTACAATCAAGATAAGAACCCAGAGGGTCTCACACTATTTGTATCCCCACGTTTTATCAATTCAGATGAATATGAGTTTAGGGAGAAGTGGGCCCCACATGTTGGGGATAGTGAACATATGAGTGTGATTGATCAAAATTAAAATATTTAAATTATATTGTTAATGTTTGAAATAATGATTATTGAGTTTATTTCCCATGTTATTCACAATTTTGTTGACCATAAAAGTGAATATGAGGAAGTACAATTTTTCAAATGAACCTAGTTTCTTTTAGGTTTGTGAAATTATTTGGGTAACTTATAGTCTATGTTAATGGTTTATACTTTACCCTATAAAATCTTAGTATTTTACAAGTGAGAGATAAATATTGTTGACAATTATGAAATGTTTGTTAGGTCATAATTGTCTACAATGTTTTAAAAGGAAGGTGATTATTGTACATGGAAAACGATTTAGTTTTTTAATGTATAACCAATGTTTAAAAGATAATTTTATCCCATTGAATATTTAGAAACACAATTTGGATGAATTTTTAGAATAAATATCTCCTATCCTCTCCTCTAATGGTCTTATATAGAGAATTTGATGAAAGAACAAGGTCATATTGTTACCACTTTCTCAACTATGTTTGTGTTCTTCACACGATGAAATGGATGTCATAATGATATTCGATTTCACTTATTAGCACATGAGAGTCAATGATTAAGGGTACATGAGATATATTTCATGTGTAAATTATCAAGAGGAAACCTAGATTTGTGCCTTTGATCCATGAATGAGTAAAGGTGAGCGTATCAAACTAGGGAATCCAAATGAACTAGGTATTGTTTACTTATTAATTTTATTTTTTTCCATATTAAATTAAAATTTTCATGATTATTTAAAAAATAAATAATTTTTTTGTAGATTTAGTTTTTCATTAAATGAATTCAAACCCAAAATTTTAAATTGTATGTTTTTACCACTTCTAATACACCTTGCATTCCTTTTCCCTACCTTTATAAATACATTAAGTACCAAACATAAAGAGATATTTATGTTTTTTTATCTTCTGTAGATTAAAACATAAAAAAAAATAAGAAAAGTGGGGATATCATTCACCATACATTAAATATTGGTGAACGAAGGATGATACATCTTATTCAACCCCTATGAATTGTAATTTAACTCAAACATTACTGAAAACCACATTGATTAGCCAATTTATTCATTAATTACAATTTCTAATTTGACTACCAATTCTTATTCTTTACATCCTAATTGTATCATTACAAATATTTTTTATTTTTTATACTCATTAATTATTTATTTTTAGAATATTGACAATGTTGTCCTGAATTGGAAGCACCTCTATATAACTTATTTCTCAGATATATTATTTTCTAGATTAAATATTCATCATTTTTCTTGAGTATATATTTTTTATACAAATCTCATAGAAAAAATATCTATTATCCTCTAAAAAACATTTCTCGTTATTATTACATTGAATATTATTCTTAATTACTTCATTAACCCGAAATCATTTACCTTGAGTGACCTATCTTTTATTCACAGCACATATATTATTCAATTTCATGATAACACATGTATTCATCTAAAATAGTAAATTTATGGCCTTACTCAGAGATTCAAGACACTATTATTATTATTTAGTTTATCTTATTATCAGATAATATTTTATTTTATTTTTTCTTGTCTTATCCAATGATTTTTGAACTAATTACTATAATTTTGAGTAATCCACCAATATGAAATGCTATCAGTGGGGTTTTACACCAATTAAGAACCTTTAAGTTATTTAAATTACCTATTATTTGTGATGATCATACATTATCTAGAATCCATGGATATTTCCTTTGTGATGTTTTATAATGAAATTTAATAACCAAAGGATTCTAATTTTCTTTCACTTCATTATTATGAGAATTTTGACTGTTAAAATTAATACTCAACCAGTTAACTAAAATGGTGATAAATTCTATATAAATTTGATGTGGAACTTTACATATTTCATAAAAAAAGTTTGACGGTTGGAAAATGTTCTAAAAACATATTCCAGAAATTTTAAATTACTTTTAATTTTTTTTCCTTTGGGTGAGGTTACGCCCAATTAATCTTTATCTCACATAACCTGTAGACTTATAGTAATATTAAAACTAATAAAAATTCATTCTTAAATGTTCTAAAATCCTCCGTAGTTCCAAAAATATCCCTTATATTCATACTACCCATGAAAATAGCTTTTTCTATGGATTTTTACACTCACTATTACATCTTTCGTCAACAATTTTGGATCATTTCAATGAACCCAAATTATTATAAACTCTCTAACCCTTTTATCTCAATTATCATGATATATTTCTATACCATTTAAAATAACTATTTGAATAATTTTTCCTTTTCAAATCAATACTCCTTGAAAAAATATAGTTATGAGAATAATCTTTTTATATCTCGTAATATATATTTCTACACTTGGGAATTGAATCAAAATTTCCAAAAACACATAAATTATTTTTTAATATTTTAATTTAATATTTTTTGGCTTACACAAATTTCATCAATTTTTGAGACTTTAACTCTTTTCATAATCCCTTTATTTTATCCTTTTCAAAATAAATGAGTTGAATTCTGAAAATTGAATTTTTACTTGTCCAATTACTTTTATCCCTTAAAAAATTTTATTAGAGAATCTCAAGATCCTTAAATAATTTATTGATATTTATTTCCATTTCAATATTTAGTTTATTTTCATTAATAATAAAATTATTGAATATTTTAATGTCATTTTTCAACATTTACTATATTCAGTATAAGAGATTCAGTTGTTGAAATATAATTATAAATGATTCATTAAATATTTCATCTCCTTTTCGATTTGGGAAATATTTAGGTGACACTCTTTGAGTTTTCAATTTTGTATTAAATCTATTTATATTTATTCTTATCTTTCGTTTTTTCTACTTTACTCAATTGTGAATTTTTCTTAATTTACTTTTATAATTTGAATCCTTCCACTAACATCATTATATTATTGTATTTCTTCACCATACTCATTAATATCATAGTCATCAAACATCAATAAGAAATTTTTATTTTTTAAATTTGATAAATTATTCCCGTTCCACTAATAATAAAATATTGATGATTTCTTATTAATGGTATGTCTTGAATCCTCATATTCATCTTTACTGAATTTTTATTCTTTCATCTTTGGATAATTTATGACAACTTGTTCAATACCCCATAGTTGAAATTTTAAAAAGGTAAATTTCCTTGAAACATACCTATTTTCTTTTTAGAATATTATTGAGATGGGTGACATTAGTTGTTTGAACTTCACATTAAAATATTTATCCAAATATTCATTTTTCTCTATAATGTGAACTTCTTTCCTACACTACACTTTGTTCAAATATTTTAAGAATATTTGTAAGTCATCATTATTCTTATTCTTTAAAACACTTTACTTATTCATTTTATAAGTAATAAAAATTCTATAATGATCATATAATGGAAGTGTATATGGATAATTATCTTCAATAAATGAGAACATAACAGCAATTCTATATGTGATTATGTATTATATCTTCTCAAAAAATTTAGTATCCTCAAACATTTTACCAGATTCTATGATTTTTCTCAAAATACCATTTAATATTATGAATAATTTATCTAATATCTACATATAATTCATCTTGAGATTTTGATGTCGTAATCTCCAAACTCATAACATATCTTTGTTCCCTTTTTAATTTTGTTTCTTCTTATTTACCATTTTATCCCAAATATTATATTTCTATTTTAACCCCTTTTACCCTGAGAAGTTTTTTCTCTAAAAGAGGTAATAAAATTCTATTTAAATAATGAATATAATTCTCTTAATTATTCCTGTATATCATTCTTATATAAATATCATCACCATGAGGAATAAACACTACTATAAATAGGGTTGATCCGTTGGCATTTATACCTATGGTTTATAGAAACCGTGGGTATAAACATTTTTCCCAAAGCTATACTCATGGTTTGAAAAAATCATTGGTATAGGTTGATCAATACCAATGATTTCTCAAAAACCAAGGGTATAGATCCAAAAATACAAGGATTCTATTTATATTACCTCTCCCCTCCCCATTAAAAGTCATAACCCCTCCCATCCAATGAGACTCAACGTCCACCCTACCCTCCTCATGTGATGTTTTCCCCATCGACCATGTGTTCTTCAATAATTTCTAGATTTTATTCATGTTTGAGAGGTAGGATTCCCTTCCCTCCTATTCTTTCTTGTCACTTTAACTATGTAATAGATAGTTTTTATCTCCAGATTTGTCCCCTAATTTAAGGATGTTTTGATTCCAATCTTCTTCGACATCATATTAGTGAGTTCCAAATCTATATTCTCTTCTCATGGTTGTTATTTTATTTTTTATCTATCCATGTGATTATAATGAAGTGTGTTTTCATCACATTTATAATCATGTTATTAAAATTATAATATAATATAGATCAAATATATCCAATTAAATTATGAAAAGTATTATTTTAATAATAATTTATGTATTTTTGTAAACTATCCTAGGGATTCGTATGAATTTAACATAAATTTGAGATTATTTTGGATGAATATTTTTGGGATTTAGATATTTTTAGTGTTGGTTACCATATTTACCTTAAATATATGGGTTGATTATGGTTTTAATTATCCTAGAGTTATGAGATTTAATTATTCAAATTTAATTTGTTATATCATGAAGCATGGTTAAACAATTTTTTGGATTGTTTTGAACCAAAAATAAATAATTGTAGGATGATATACATGATTATAGTTTTATAAGTATATCTATAATATTTATTTATCATTGAAGGTTGGTTATTTAGGAAATAACTATTGTATTTATAGTACTTTTAAACCATGGTTCTTAAAATTTATTATTATTATTTAGACATTACTGAATGATAAAAAATATTTCAAATAATTTAGTATTTAGATTTAAAATGATTATGAATTTTAAAAACTTTATTATGAACTAATATTTCTAAAATCCCTTACTAAATTTCATGAAATAATTATTTAAGTTATAAAAAAGGATTGTTGGTTCACATTCATTTTTTGAAACATCGTTTTCATTGATAAAGTTTATATAAGAATTTATTTATTTAAGAAAACTATAATGGTATAATCATTAACTTAATCTATTTTTATTAACTATTGAGTATAACTTATTTCTATCTTAAGAATGATTTATTAGTTCATTTATTTTGTATGTATGAGTTGTACATCTAGTTCATCTATACATTAAATTAATTAAAAACCATATAACCAAAATTTATTTCAATTAATTTTTTACATTAGTGTAGTAGTAATGGAAGGGATTTATAATGCGAAATAGAATGGATTAACTTTTTAGTCTTGATGGATCTTCCCAAATTAAATGATTTTTATATTTAAATATAAATACATATAAAATATATTTTCCGTGTGATTGAATAATATATGTACTGTTAATCATAAATAAAATTCCTTCATGATTAATGTTATCCACAATTATGTTTTCAAATGAGAAGACCTCTATCTATAAGAAATATAATTTTTTTTATCTATTATTACTTAATTGTTATTTAATCTAATACATGAACCTTGTTTGTATTTCTATGAGCATTCCGTGGGTTTTTATGATATTACTTGTTATTTGTATATATGGATAATAGTAATCTATAATGGTCACTTGCATCGTGAATTTAATTAAATTTTCATTCCTATTGGGGTTCTTTAATTTACTATACACTATAATTTTAATTTGTATTTTAATTTGGATATCATTTTAAGTATGGTTTACATTTTGGATTAGATCATAACTTTTTTCCATGTAATATAATTCATAAAAGATGGATCTATTATACCAATCATATTTCTACCGAGTTCCAAAAGAATTTGTATTTTTTTATATTTTTCATTTAACAATGCTTCATATGGAATCTATATAGAGTGTCCATGTTATAATTATGTAGTAAGACCTTGGTTAATTCTGGAAGATGATAACTATTATATAATAAAATCGTGATTTAAATCAGATTATTCTTGGTAACACAATAGAGATATGAGAAAATATTCTACTATTCATGAATGGAAAGAAAGAAGAGACCTAGAGAATTTAATATTTAATCAGTTTCCATTTATTCATCATCATGAGAAAGATATAATTATAGTGAAAGAATGAAATGATTTCAATATACATGAGGAAGAGACTAAAGATCGTGATGTTGAGAGAGTGAAAAAATTAATGGATGATTCTAGATCTCCCGTATACCCATAATGTACTAAAATTGTAATATTAGAATTGTAAATACCATCATTGAGTCTACTATTTTAATTAATTTGTTTATGATGGTGTAGAGATTCACATAAATAATTGTAAGTAATGAATTTTATTTAAGTATCTTGGATTTTATAATAATAAAATTAATTATATTCTGAAACATTTTAGATTATATTTGGAGGAAACAACTGACCTTAATGACTGTATATAATGTTGTATATCACAGTGCAAGGAAAATGAAGACGGAAAACCATCTCATGTGACACAGAAAGACATGTGACACTTTTTGTTTATTCATAGGATTTAAAATATATTTACTTCAGCAGAAAGATTAACTTATATGAGATGGAATGTTGCTGGGAGAATTAAAGGTAGTGGTGAGTGAGGTCATCCAACAGATTTATTAGTATGGTTGGAATTTAATGTTCAACATCCTAATTTTTTATATGAGGTTCTTAATGTTAGATTGGGTCTATCCTATGATGGGTTTAATCCATTTTGTTAGATACAAACTACTCATAACACGTGGAATGTTTTCATTCAAATTTATAATATCACTTATAAGATGTATATGAATTGTTTTTAACTTTTATGATTACACTAATATATAGACCTTTTGATCCTAGAAATCATATAGATGTTTACTTGAAACCTTTAATAATATATTTGAAGTGACTTTGAGATATGGTTTTCTTGACATTTGATTATTTTTAAAAAAAATATATTTCATATGCATGATGACCTTCTATGGACTATATTTTATTTTCATGCTTATGCATAGATTTTTGGTAGGATCATGAAGGGAAAACTATAGAAAAACATCCATAGAATCTTGGATCTGGTGTCTAAAACCATTATATTAGATATATTTCAATGAATAAAATCCAAAAATACTGAAGTGTTTAGTAGTCTTGATAAACTAATTATAGACAAGAGTATTTTATTACAAATAAATACACTTTATAACCTAATTTGTCTTTATTTATTGTATAGTAACTTTATTCCATATATAGAATACTTTCATGTATTTCCATAGTATACTTATTGGATTACTAGGGAAAGGAAACAAAATAAGGTTGAGATAAAATGCTTAGTAAGGGTTAATCATAGTGGAAGAAATAACAAATCAATGAGAATAGTCATTATGGAATGGTAATGACTAAATACACATTATATATAATTAATAAAATGATAAGGAATATTTTAAACATTATGGAAAGGTAAATAAGTAAAAACACATGCCATTCAAAGAACGAGATAAAGAGAAACCATGGCAATGTAAGAAACAAAAAGAACAAGCCACTTAATCAATAAAATAAGAATGAAATCCATACATAGACTTAGTCATAGTGAAAATCACATGGATAAAAAATAATGAATACAAATTAAGGAAATGCTTAATTATTTTCTGTTATGACTTAAGAACATTAAAACCTCTACTGTCAAGATCTATCCTTCATAATGTTTAAAAATATTGTTAGAAACCTATTTAATTTGGGAATATACATTGTCTCATGAGAAACTGTTGATGCATCGAGGGTATATAAAAAGTTTGTGACCCACCCATCCTAGAATGTCCAAATCATTCCTTACATTGATTAAACAATTTAATTAATAAATATACGTCATATCAAATATCTATAAAGAATAAAGAATATATATTAATATATATTATCAAATATAATCAAATAAATATGAAATTAAACACCTTATGAAAAATGATATACGATATATAAAACAAACATATCCATGATAAATGATAATAACACTTAAGGGATATTCAATATTCAATGGTCATAAGAAATTGAATAATTCAATGGGACAAACAATTGATTCTAGGAATTGAATTTTGTCACTATCCATGTCCAAATAAATCATAAAAAATATAGAAGAACAATAATAATGATATCAATACAAAATATCCCTAGTGGAGTAAAAATAAATGAGTGTTTCTGCTGATGAATAGAAATATAATAAAAATATATTTTAAAAACATTCCTGAGGAAAATATCGTTTTTATTTTGAAAAACATTGTCATAAAATTTTTATTTTAAAATATCTTTTTATAAAATTTTATTTAAAAAGTGACCTTTTAAACTTTAAAAGGAATCACTGAAGAGATTATTACTGGTAAATCCATACATGTCATATAATATAAATAGAACATTCCATTTTCATGGTAAAAAGATTAGAAAAAATACATTGTTCAAAAACTGACAAGAATATTCATAAGAAAATATTATTAAATGAAAAAACTTGTAAAAATGTCTTTAATGAATCATTTTTGAAGGGTTAGAAGAATTTTTTAATTTTTTTTAGAAAAAAATGTTTTTAGAAGAAAATAGGTTCCCTAACTAAAGAGAGAAATGATGTCAGGTTTTCTTAAAAACAATTTCTAAAACAATTTGAGTACCAACAAGTGAAAAAATGATACTATTACTTGGAGAAGACCATGATTAATAATATTATAAAAAATTTAAATAATTTATTATAAAATTACCAAATAATTTCTACTAATTTAAATTCATGTTTAAATAATCCTGAACAAAATGAGATTATTGAGTAAACCCTTGAAAATACCATAACGTTTATGTGAGAATCAAGAAATTAATAGATTAGGCATGTCAAATATAAATACACTTTAAAAAAGTTTAAATGAATCAATAAATAGTAAGCAAATTTCATGAACATAATTGTATAATATTAACAAAAATAAGAAAGTAATATAACCCAATGAAAAATAATCGAGTTATGAAGTTCTTTACCACTTGGTGACATTTAACGTAACTCCATGTAGAAATATGTAATTAAAATTGAAACTAAAATAATATGTAAATAAAATAATTCAGGATAAAATATATTAAAATGGATAGTAGATAACCCCCAAAAAAATCTTTTGGTGAATATGACATTTATCTCAGAGATGTAACAAGTGAGATGACAATACCTTACTAATTTGTAAATTTTGAATTATAATCATAATGGAAGAAATAAAATTAAATGAAACACTAATTACCATAAATATAAATTTATTAATGATATAAAATAAAATAGGGGTATCATATACACCACAAAAATAAAAAAGTGCTGAAAATAGTGTAACCCTCATAGAAGAAAAAGAGAGATAGAAATCCATTACCTTTGGTTTCCTTTCGGGTGAATGTCCATTAACAACGTGTATAATAGTTAAAAAATGTTAATAACTTAAAATGTAACTATAATAATATTTATAATCAAATATACTAACTTATTATAATATTTTATTACCCATTTGTTAATAATCTTCCATTATTTTCACTATTTCAGGTGTTAATTGTATGGTTTGTCGGGTATGTTTTGAATTGTTACTTGTTGTCCAAATGATGGTGTCATAATTTTCATAATTTAAAACATTATTAAAATATAACCTATATTGAATAATTTTTTATTTTTATTATGACATAAAACTTTGATATAGGAAATGAAATGCACCGTTCATAGAGACAGTCGATCATACGTACGAATGAAGGCTACATTCGTTTTCTTTTCATATTTAATAATTAAGTGAAAATGATATATATATATATATTTATATTACAATTAGAGTATCATATATATGAAATACACTTAAAATAATTTTAATAAAACCATCCCTTATATGTTCCATTTATAGTGTGAACGAATCTGATTGCATTAAGGAGAAAGTAGTCAACACGTTCAGAAACGATGTTATCGTATTTACAAAAAATGGAAACAATTAAGGTATGCGTTATATAAAAATTAAATAAGTATGAAGAAAAAATAAATATCACATATATAATATATAAATAGTGTTTCCATAATAATTACCACCATAATAGGTGGTAATGGAAGAAAAAAACAATCATCGACTTGTAAGGCAGTAATCCACCATACACTATAATGGTAAGTTCGTTACCCATTAGATTGAAGTGTAAATAAGTGTTGGTAATATCTCTATAATAAAAACCTATTGGTATATTTAGGATATTTAATTAATTATACAATCATAAAATAAAGAGAATATTTGGAGTAGAGAAAGAAACAAAAATAAACTGATCGTTGAATAAGGTTACCGCTTATTCGGGTTACTCCCATTAGTTTATATCGAAAGATCTTATTAGTTGAATTTATACCCAAAGTTAGGAATAGAGTTTTATGGGAGATAATTTATTATATTATTTTAGTATAGGTTTTCTAAGACAAATGGATTGGGGGGTTTGAATAAATTGGAGGGGTGAGTGCCTTCGTATAGTGGAGGTGGTGTGATATTCTTATAAATTTTTGAAAAACAAATTCCACCCTCATTTTTCCCATTTTGAGTGGATACAATATTTTTCCAAATTCAATACAAGGTATTATACTGTATAAATATGAACATCCAATAGATTTTTACAAGTTTCTAGGTCATTTTGTCCATTATGTATAAGGTGTCGTCTCGTGTTAAGATAATTTTTCTCTTAATCGCTGTAATAAATTTTACTTACTTTCACTAATATTTTTCATAAAAAATAGATGAAATTAATATAAATTAGAAATTATATGTATTAAAAAATAAAATTATTTTTAAAAATTCTAAACACATAATTGGTATAAATTTATTAAAATTTAAACCAGAAGACGAGACGACAAAGCAGGGGTTTAAAGAAAAAATGATTAAAATTTTAAGATATTTTTATATCTAATTTTAAAGTGAAATTTATAAAAATGACTTAAATTTTATTAATATATTTAAAATATATCCAATTTTCACAACCCACCTTCACCAAAAGAGGGAAGGGTCACCAGATTGCCAGGCCCTTCCTTATTTATGTTGAAGGAGAGATAATGACCCCAGAGACCCACCTTCAATAGGTCCCGGAATGGCGACTAGCACCAAGGGTATAGAAATTTCTCAAAAATGGAAGGCATTACCCCTTTTTGTTTTATAGGATCGAGAGATAAGATGATGAAACTCAACAACACCAAGATAAAAGAAAAGTAAAGCCAAAATTAGACCATTCCCACATGCATGTTACAAAAGTAAAAGCCACAAAGTATAAAAGGTGACTACAAAGGTAAGTACCAAAGAAAGAAAAATAGCAACTGCAACTACCTCAAAGTTCCAAGCTAGTATGGTCCCACGCAATCCCCAAAGTCCTCCTGTTAACCTAAAAGCAGTTTCATATACGTAGGGTGAGCATACAAGTACACTCAGTAGGAAAAACCAAGGACTCTCGTGCACAAGTGGGGGAATGTACTAAAGTCCCGTGAGAAAAGGAGTAAACCAAACACCTATCAAGGTAAGCTATCCACCCAAGCCTCACCAAGACACACTCCCCAAATAACGCAAGTCAAGTAATATATATAATAAGAGCACATCGATGTTTGGGTACCCCATGCCACTTTCCCACTGGTTATTGAGACATCCTACGCATCAGACCAATACCGCCATTCTCACCGCAGTCCCACTGCCACACCCGCCCGCGCACACCTGGGCCACAACTACATGCAGTCCCACTGCTGAATTCTGCCCGCAAACACTTGGTCCACAACTATCACATGTAACCATTCCTGCAAACACCAAGGCCGGAACAACCACCACCACACCCGAAGACACATGGGCTACAAAATCCATTGCCACACCCGAAGACACCTGGGCCTCATCCCGAAGACACTTGGGAAACCGCCTGCCGCACACACCTGGCCAACCACCACACTACCCCGCCCGAAGGTTCATGGGATAATAATAGACCTCAGGCCATCACAGCTGGCCCGAGGATACTTGGGCTATCCGGGAAAAGGAGCAGAAAAGGAGCTAATAACCAGCCACTAAGAACAGTGTTGGAAAAAACACCCTCCCCCATGAAATGGAGGTGTTCGACACTAAGTGCTCAACTTGGGTGGGGCGTGAATAAGTAATACAAAGCTACAAGTATATATATAGGTAACAAGCACTCAACCCAAACTAGGTTTTTCTTCAGACATCCTACAGATCAGAACATCACTCATGTCCGAGTCACAACCCTCTAAAACAAAACCCATTTGTTCCAATCGTGTTTTAATGTTCAGTAATAATGTTCAAATAAGTTTATGCACTACTGGGAAACTAACACCATAAGCATAACCAAGGAAAAGAAACCATCCAAACATCAATTTAAGTATCCACACCTGGTTCTCTTGTAAAGTCACAACAACAAGGAAAGGTGAGAACTCTCGAAGTCCTGGAACCATACAACCCTGAGACACTACCCCGTGTCACCTCCCCCAAAAAGGGTTTTCATCAACAGAGGATCCCACCCCAATTCGTGATATAAACAAGGTAACCACCCGGTCTCAAAAATAACCATTGAGAGTATAAAAATAGGGGATCCTATCCCCTCGCACATCTACATCAATCATCCTGAAAAGGGAAACAACAAAACCACTACCACCGACACAAAGCAGGGCCATGCCTGTATTTTCAGATTTATAATATTTAACACACTCCATGATTTCAATTCAGTGTTTTGATCGGGGTTAGCACAGAAGGGGTTGATCCTGGTGCTTTCAATTTATTCAGCTGGGTATACATGATTAACTGATTTACTTTTCACATCAGGAGTTTATAATTACAAAAAAATCCATTTAAAAAATCACGAGGGGTTCATTAGTGCATAGAGAATGACCACCAACGGCCTTGATTTTCAGAATGCGTAAGCCAACACAACTCAGAAAGATGATTTTAATATAACAACATCAACGATCAAAACCCCCCTTCATTCTTTACAGGATTCTTTCATTATCCTTAATTAGGTCTGGTTTATCCAACTCCACAGAATCTAAAGCATGCCCACCCCGCATGATACACAAAAGGGAGAGGCGAAGGAGAAATTCCCTACTTGTTGATAGATTATCAACATTTTAGGTCGGGCGCAGAACTTTACGGATAACGATGCGGCTTGCCCGATGCACCAAAATCTGTTCATGAAAAGCCATGATCGAGGAAAGAGGAAACCATGCCTAACCCTTTAATTTATAAGGCCCGCAGACAGTTGAGATAGGAACATGAAACCACATAATGAGGGGGGTCGTGGGTTGGCCACGCGGCCCCACTCGTCATTAAAGGGGGTCGGGTGGTTTAAAACCGACTCACTAATTCATTAAGTATTTAATTAAAACTCTTATGGGTGTTATGGGTCTTTAAAACTGCTCAAACAGGTCAAAATAGGGTTAAAAACCCTAATTGCGCAAGATGGAATTCCATTGGAAAGAACCCACAGGGTAGGCCAGAGCCACCGGTGGTTGAGGGCTACTGGTGGGTGATGGATACTGGTAGGCGAAGGCTACTGGTAGGCCAAGGCCACCTGTTCACCAAGGCCACCGGTAAGCCAGGGCTACCGGTAAGCGAAGGCTACTGGTAGGCCAAAGCTACCGGAACGCCATGGCTACTGGTAAGCCAGGGCTACCAGTAAACCAAGGCTACCGGTAGGGCAAGGCTACAGGTAGGCCAAGGCTACCGGTACGCCAAGGCTACCGGTACACCAAGGCAACCGGTACGCCAAAGCTAGCGGTAAGCCAAGGATAATGATAGGCCAATGCTACTGGTAGGCCAAGGCTACCGGTAGGCCAAGGAAACCGGTAGGCCAAGGCTACCGGTACGCCAAGTCTACCAGTACGCCAAGGATACCGGTAGGCCAAGGCTACCGGTAGGACAAAGCTACCGGTAGGCCAAGGCTACCGGTAGGCCAAGGCTACCGATAGGGCAGGGCTACCTGTAGGCTAAGGCTACCGATAGGCCTACACCGTCGTGAATCCCAGACCAGAAAAACCAACAAGGTAATTTCAAAAAGTAAAGGATCCCCACAAAACCCGGGCCATTACATCAGATACCTCTTAAATGATTCTCGTCCCTGAGAATCAAAACAAACCAGAAGGAAAGAGAAGGTCTAAACAACCACCTCAAAAGATACATCTTAGAAGTGAACCCATGCTAACTAAAAACACTTCCCTGACAAGAACCAAGCAACATACCATGCCAAACTGCCGAGGCATGTGGGTTGGGGAGTCTCCTCCCCCATGTCAAGATATTATCCGCTTTGGGCGGAACTGACTCGCCCGCATGGGTTTAATCACATCCACCTTAATGCGTCTTGATTATGGGGCGGGTTCTCTCCCCCCCATAGCCAGGGCTTTTCACACACATTTAGAGGAAAGAAAACCAGTACGTTTCATAGCCAAAATGACAAAACGTTCTACCACAATAGGTACAACAAGGAACAAAACTCAAAACAACTCAGGGTACTGGGTACACATCTGTGCTTCCCTCTCCCACGTACTCTCCTCAAGCCCACCATGTCTCCACAACACACGAACCAAGGGAATCGTTCACCCACGAAGTACCTTCTCCTTGCGATCCACGATCATCACTGGTCTCTCCACAAAGGTCACGTTGTCCTCGATGTCCAGATCACCCCAATCAATGACGTGTGAATTGTCTTGCAGATGCCGACGGAGCTGGGACACATGAAAGACATCATGCATCCTCAGTAGCGGCAGTGGTAATGCTAGCTGATAATCCACTTCGCCGACCCGCCACAAAACTTCGAAGGGTCCGATGAACCTGGGAGAAATCTTACACCTTTTTCCAAACCTACGCTGCCCACGCCGAGGGGAGACCTTCAAGAACACATGGTCTCCAACCTCAAACTCAAAGGGCCTCCTCCTGGTATCAACATATGACTTCTGTCGGTCATGGGCCGCCTTCATCCTTTCCCTTATGAGATGAACTTTCTCGGTCATGTTCGGCACCACCTCCGGGCCAAAGATTCCTGCCTCTCCTACTTAGGCCCAACACATAGGTGAACGGTAGGGCCTCTCGTACAAGCCTTCAAACGGGGCCATACCAATGGTAGAGTGACAACTATTATTGAAGGCGAACTCTACCAGGGGCAAGTGTTGCACCCATGATCCTCCTGAGTCCTGAACACATGCCCACAACATATCCTCCATGGTCTGGATGGTGCGCAATGTTTGTCCATCTGTCTGGGAATGGAAATCAGTGCTAAAGCGTAACTGGATGCCAAAAGCATGCTGCACTCCTCTCCAGACTCGCGAGGTAAACTATGCATCCCTATCCGAGACTATAGACCTTAGAAATCCATGCAACCACACCACCTCATCCACATACCTTCGTGACAAAGTATCCACTACACTCGACTCCCTGATTTCTAGAAAGTGAGCCGATTTCGTCAACTTGTCCACTACCACCCAGATGGCGTCGTATCCCCCTTGGACCTTGGGTATTCTCGTGACGAAATGCATCGAGATTTCATCCCACTTCCACTCAGAAACATCTAAAGACTACAGTAGGAAGCCTGGAACTCGGTGTTCAACCATCACTTGCTGACACACTAAGCACTTGGACAAAATCTCTGCCACTGCTCGCTTCACTCCGGGCCACCAAAACTGTCTCTTCAGTCCCTGGTACATCTTGGAAACTTATGGGTGTACTTCCAGGGGTTAGTTGCGGAACTCAATGAGAAATTTTCCATGCATCACTCCTAGAACAAACAACCTTTTCTGGAAAAGAATTCGATTATGACCATCCTCTGTCCAAACTTCCGGAGCATTTCCCTGGTCAACTCGGTCACGCATCACTTCGCACTCCGGGTCTCCCCACTGAGACTCCTCCTATTGCCAAAACAGAGATGACTGCACTATCATTTGATATAGGCAACCTCTACCACCATCCATCCACGCGTCCAGGTGTAATTCGGCCAACTCCTCCATCACTTTCCAGGCGTCCGCCGACTCTTGAACCGCATCCTTCTACGTCCTCCTACTCAAGGAATCGGCCACTACATTTCCCTTTCCATCAGTATAAGAGATCTCGATGTCGTAGTCCTAGAGGAACTCCACCCATCCCCGCTGTCACAAGTTTAAGTCCCGCTGGGAGAAGATATACCTCAAGATTTTATGATCTGTGAAGACCACAAAACGTTCTCCGATGAGGTAGTACCACCATAACTTTAGCCCAAAAACGACCGCTGCAAGCTCTAGGTCTTGGGTGGAATAATTACGCTCATGGGGGCGTAGTTTCCGGGACCCATAAGAGATCACCCCTTGTCGCCGCATCAACACACATCCCAGGCCCTGTCCTGAAGCATCACATAACACCTCATAGGCTGCCCCTTCTTCTGGTAATCTCAGCACTGTGGCACTAACCAACTTCTCCTTTAGAGAGCTGAAGGATGACTTGCACTGCTCACTCCACACAAAGGCCTCGTCTTTCTTGGTAAGGTCTATCAAAGGGGATGCTACTCAGGAGAATTTGGGTACAAACCTCCGATAGTAACCTAACAGCCCAATGAAACTACGGACCTCGGCCACATTCTTGGGTGCAGCCCAAGAAACAACTGCCTCAACCTTTGATGGGTCCACCACTACTCCATGCTCGGACACCACGTGCCCAAGGAAGTGCACTTCTCGTGTCCAGAACATGCATTTTGACAACATACCATAGACCTGGTGCTGTCTAAGGACCTACAAAACCCTCCTCAGGTGCTTCACATGGTACTCCTCTGATCTCGAATAGATCAAGATGTTGTCGATGAACACAACTACAAAATGATCCAGGTACTCCCGGAATATCGAGTTTATAAGCCCCATGAACACAGTCGGGGAATTCGTAACACTGAAGGGAATGACTACGAACTCGAAGTGTCCATATCTGCACTTGAAGGCCGTCTTCGAGACGTCACTCTCCTTCACTCTCAGCTGGTGGTACCCAGACCAATGGTCAATCTTCAAGAACTATCCTGCCCCTTTCAGCTGTTTGAAAAGATCGTTTATCCTCGGAAGAGGGTAGCAATTCTTGATAGTCACCTGATTCAGCCTCTTGTAGTCTATGCACAACTTGAGACCACTATATTCATTCTTTGAGAACAAGATTAGAGCACCCCACGGTGACGCACTCGGCCGAACATAACCCCTCTTCATCAGATTGTCAATCTGAACCCGCAACTCCCGTAGCTCTGAAGGTGCCATTCAGTAAGGAGCCATCGAGATCAGACGAGCGTCGGGCTGCAGGTCTATCCCGAACCTGATATCACGTCGAGGGGGTAGAGTCATTACCAACTCAGGAAAGATGTCCATAAACTCATGGACAACCTCTTGCACCCCCACCATCTCAGCATCTACTGACATTACTCACAGCTCGGCTAACAAGGGGAGGAGGGGTTCCTCTCGCCTGCTGCCCTTCTGACTGCAATGCTCACCAGTGAAGGTAACACTCCGGCCGCCCAAGTCCGAGAACACGACCCTTCTTTGGAAACAGTCGATGAAGGCACACACAGAGAATAGCCAGTCGATGCTTAGGATGACATCGTATGGCTGTATCTGTAGCAGAAGAAGATCCCTAACCGACTGATGTGGCCCCATCATCTGTCTACATCCTCGATAAAAAAATGACATGTTGGTCTAAACTCCGACTGGTGTGCTCAACACCAGGAGCACTGGATGTCTCTCGGCATCTAGACCCAAGGAATATCCTGGATTGGGTGAAACAAAGGAGTGCGAAGCTCCAGTTTCAAAGAAAGCATATACAAGAGTGCTAAACAAACTGATCGTACCTCAAACAACTTCCGACCCTACTGGAACTTCTGCCTCTACAGTATGTAGATATTCACACCCGAATCCTCTACCCCTAGGCTGTCGGCCACCTCCCCGACCGTGCCCCATTCAAGGTCCCTGAGGTGCAGCATGAGGTCGGCCTCCTCCTCCTACGTCTACCCTCGGAGGAGCGAGAGCTCGCTGTCCCTACTGCTGCTGCTGGAAAGGTCTGGCTAGAAGCTGCTGCTGGGGAGGGTGGTGGGGCTGTCCACCACCGCCGTACTGTACCTGGTCTGGGCACTGACTCCATAGATGTACATGGCTCCCACAGATGAAGCACTGAGGTCCTGGGCCTGAAGGAAAAGGGTAAGGACCAGGGGATCTAAACTAAAACTGCTGCGGCATGATCCCTGCCGGTCAGAACCTGGAGGGTCCAGATGCTGGAGGTCTAGTGCTGACGGCCTTCCCCTTCGATGGTCCTAGCTAGATCCCCTCTCGTGACATTCCTCCTAGAACATGCATCCTCTCTACCACTTCGGCCTTCTTCTGGACCTCTAAGTACGTCAGAATGGTAAAGGGGGTAACAACATACTAAAGGGAGGGGTGGAGCACCTCCTCCAAACGTATTTCTTGAGACTCCTCATTGGGAAAGAGGTCCGAAGTAAAATTTAGGAGGTCCTTGAACTTGATCCCTAGCTCTCTCACGGACATACTCCCTTGTTGGAGGGAGAGTAGCTCATGTCTCTTTTCTTCCTTCATCGTTGAAGAGAGGAATTCCGCCCGGAACTCCCTCCTGAAATCCGCCCACGCCACCTCAGACTCTCTCCTCTCCCCCAGGTAAAGCATCCACCACTAACGCACCGCTCCCCGAATCTGGCTGAAGGCCAGAGGAACCCAGTGCTCGGTCGGGGCTCGAATCAGGCCAAAAGCTATCACTAGCTCTTCTAGCCAATCTTCCGTCTTCATGTCAGAGGTGATTCCCTCATACTTCTCAAGGGTCCATCGCTGGAAGGCCCAGAGAGTCCTCTTCCACTGGTCATCCTCCTCTTCTTGGTCATCTCTCTACCGATCGGCCAAGGTAGTCTACGGGGCCTCGATCGTCTGTACCACACGCAGTCGCCTTCCAGGTGCCATAGCTGCAAGGTAAACAAGGAATGCCTAAGCCCAAGTAGTGTAGATTATTGTCTTTAAACCTCTTAATCTTTTCGTTTATTCTTAATTCCCAAAACACCCCAGAAACACAAGAACACATGTCATTATGATGCATGTACCTTTCCTAGGGTCTCTACCTTGCAATCAGCATAGCCTCACTTGGTCGTTCAGTAGGTCTAGAGTCCTTTCATCGGATCACGGGGGCCCTAAAATCCCATGACCTTGTTGATCTTCCCGGGCCTAATTTATGCGCCAAGGTAACCCAACACTATTGCTTTACCATCCCATGTAATCCTCACTATGCCTAACTCCAGACTCCATCCTATCTCTCAACCATCCCTCTGATACCATTATGTCACGACCCGCCTTCACCAAAAGGAGGGAAGGGTCAGCAGATTTCTAGGCCCTTCCTTCTTTAAGTTGAAGGAGAGATAATGACCCCCAAGACCAGCCTTTAATAGGTCGCGGAGTGGCGACTAGCACCAAGGGTATAGAAATTTCTCAAAAATGGAAGGCATTACCCCTTTTTGTTTTATAGGATCGAGAGATAAGATGATGAAACTCAACAACACCAAGATAAAAGATAATTAAAGCCAAAAGTAGACCATTCCCACATGCATGTTCCAAAAGTAAAATCCATAAAGTACAAAAGGTGACTACAAAGGTATGTACCAAAGAAAGAAAAAAAGCAACTGCAACTGCCTCAAAGGTCTGAGCTAGTATGGTCTCGCGCGATCCCCGAAGTCCTCCTGGAAACCTTGAAGTAGTTTTATATACGTAGGGTGGGCATACAAGTACACTCAGTAGGGAAAACCAAGGAATCTCGTGCACAAGTTGGGGAACGTGCTAAAGTCCCGTGAGAAAAGGACTAAAACAAACACCTATCAAGTTAAACTATCCACCTAAGTCTCACCAAGGCACACTCCCCAAATAACACAAGTCAAGTAATATATATAATAAGAGCACATTGATGTTTGGGTACCCCGTGCCACTTTCTCATTGGTTATTGAGACATCCTATGCATCAGACCAATCCCTCCATTCTCACTGCAGTCCCACTCCCACACCCACTCGCACACACCTGGGCCACAACCACACATAGTCCCACTGCCGAATTCCTCCCACAAACACCTGGGCCAAAACTGGCACATGTAACCATGCGTGCAAACACCTAGGCCAGAACAACCACAGCCACACCCGAAGACACCTGTGCTAGAAAATTCACTGCCATGCCCGAAGACACCTGGGCCTCATCTCGAAGACAATTGGGAAATCGCCTGCCGCACACACCTGGCCAACCACCACACTACCCCGCCTGAAGGTTCTTGGGCTAATAATGGACCTCAGGCCATCACAGCCTTCCCAATGATTCATGGGCTATCTGGGAAAGGGAGCAGAAAAGGAGCTAATAACCAGCCACTAAGAATAGTGTTGGGAAAAACACCCTCCCCCATGAAATGGGGGTGTTCGGCACTAAGTTCACAACCTAGGTGGGGCGCAAATAAGAAACACAGAGCTACAAGTATATATATAGGTAACAAGCACTCAACCAAAACTAGGTTTTTCTTCAGACAACCTACAAATCACAACATCACTCAATTCGGAGTCACAACCCTTGCCAACAAAACCCATTTGTCCCATTCTTGTTTTCATGTTCAGTAATAATGTTCAAATAAGTTTATGCACTACTGGGAAACTAACACCATAAGAATAACCAAGGAAAAGAAACCAGCCTAACGTCAATTTATGTATCCACACCTGGTTCTCTTGTAAAGTCACAGCAATAAAGAAAAGTGAGAACTCTTGATGTCCTAGAACCAGACAACCCTGAGACACTGCCCCGTGTCCCCTCACCCAAAAACGGTTTTCATCAATAGAGTATCCCACCCCAATTCATGATACAAACAAGGTAACCACTTGGTCTCAAAACTAACCACTGATAGTATAAAAATAGGGGTTCGCATCCCTTCCCACATCTCTAGCAATCATCCTGAAAAATGAAACAACCAAACCACTACCACCGACACAAAGCAAGGCCATGCCTGTATTTTCTGATTTATAAGATTTAACACACTCCATGATTTCAATTCAGTGTATTGACTAGGGTTAGCACAGAAGGGGTTGATCCTGGTTCTTTCTATTTGTTCAGCCGGGTATATGTGATTAACCGATTTACTTTTCACAGCAAGAGTTTATAATTACAAAACAAGGCATTTAAAACATCACGAGGGGTTCATTAGTGCACAACAAATGACCACCAACGGCCTCGATTTTCAGAATCTGTAAGCGAGCACAACTCAAAAAGATGATTTTAATATAACTACATCAACGATCACAACCCCCCTTAATTCTTTATAGGATGCATTCATTATCCTTAATTAGGTCTGGTTTATCCAACTCCACAGAATCAAAAGCATGCCCACCCCGCATGATAAACAAAAGAGAGAGGCGAAGGAGAAATTCCCTACTTGTTGATAGATAATCAACATTTTAGGCCAGGTGCGGAAATTTACGTATAACGATGCGGCTCGCCTGATGCACCAAAAGCTATTCATGAAAACCCGCGATCGAGGAAAGAAGAAACCATGCCTAACCCATTAGTTTATAAGGCCCGCGGACGGTTGAGATAGGGAAGCGAATGCGTATAATGAGCGGGGTCGTGGGTTGGCCACGTGGCCCACTCGTCATTAAAGGGGGTCGGGTGGTTTAAACCGAATCATTAATTCATTAAGTATTTAATTAAAACTCTTATGTTCATTATGGGTCTTTAAAACACGCTCAAACAGGTCAAAATAGGGTTTAAAACCCTAATTGCGCAAGAAGGAACTCAACTGGAAAGAACCCGCAGGGTAGGCCAAAGCCACCAATGGCTGAGGGCTACCAGTGGGTGATGGCTACCGGTACACCAAGGCTATCAGTAAGCCAACCGGTAGCCTTGGCCTACCGGTAGGCCAAGGCTACAAGTAGGGCAAGGCTACGGGTAGGCCAAGGCTACCGGTAGGCCTATACTGCCGTGATTCCTAGACCAAAAAACCCAACAAAACATTTTCACAAAGTAAAGGATCCCCACAAAACCCGGGCCGTTACACCAATTATTATATAAAACCTATGAAAAATTTAATTTATCCTTACGATCAATTATGTGAAAAAGCGGTTTGGAATTTAAATTCAGTATCATCCATTATTCCTAGAAACCTGAAACTTCGCATAAAAATAAAAAAAATAAATCATAACCCAATTTTTATGATAATGTTTATAAAATAAACTTTATTTTGAAATATAATATTTATAAAAGTTCCTAAAATTTTATTTAAAATAGGTTCCCCATTAAATGGCAGTAATAGTTCCTTAAGAGAAATATTATTTTTAGGTAAAATACTTGGTTTGTTCTTATTTTATGATCATAAAAGATAATGGATGAATATAAAAAATATTTTATTTAATATATAATATATATTAAATCAATGTCACCTATAAATTTCAATTAATTATTTTATTTTTGGATAAAATATCTTTTTGGGAATAAAAATTGTTTTTAATAAAAACATCCCTTTCATATTCATTTTGTTATGATATTCATTTATTACTAATTTGTAACAAATGAAATCATTTTATATTTTCTAGACTATATATTTTAATATTTATTTTTAATAATATTCATAACTACTTACTTTATGTCTAGGTTATAAGTTATTATATTAAATATTAATACATGTTTGGTGTTGTGTGTCATACACACCCTGAATAAAGTTACTCATTTTGAATTCTTTTGGTGAAACATTCTCTTCACCTAAATTAATGTTCATTATCTTAATTTTAAACATTATATTTCTATTATAATGTTTGATATCTATAAATTTATTTATTAAAATCTCACATTGTGGGAACAATTAAAAAATATCCACTTAATAAGAGAGACTGTGAAGTATAGTGGTAACATGGAATAAAATATTCATGGGCCTCATAGTAAGGGAGCATTAGTGGGATGTAGAGATATATACTTAGATGAAAAATAATAAATAGTTATAGTTATTAACCGAGGTCATCAATAAAAAAACATGGGAATGATCAATGGAATGTTTAGGGCATCAATTCCATAAATCTATAATGATCATAAGAATATTGGTTCAACAAAAATTAAGGTATTAAGAATTTTTTTTGTTTCTAATCATTATCCCAATGTTTAGTAATTCTTTTACTACATATGAATATAATAAAATATAATTACTATTTATATTTATATAAATGAAATTTTATCTACTAGTTATGCTTCAATCAATTTCGAATTCATCTATTACATAAATAAATGGATATACAAAAATTATCATTGACTCTTGAATTTCTAAAGTACACTTTTAACAAATCTTAAGGCCCATAAAATAGTGACATGATGTTACATTTGTCTCTAACTATTCCCAAAATCCAATATGGTTATTATATTAATCTCTAAAACAAAAATTAATATTATTGGTTCAGTATTAATTTTTTTTTTCAGGAATTATTGTATCTGAAATGAATACAACATTAACTGGGAAATCAATTAGGCCAATGCTTTTAATTGAAACCTTATCTTTCTTTGGTCAGGGGATCAAGTCTTGCGGCCTTGATGAACATGATGGGTTGTGAACCAGAATACAAATTTTAATTTTCTACAACTATATTAATATATTTTCTTAAATAATTATGATGTACATCCTTGAAAGTTTTTCGTTGAATAACCTTTTAACTAAGGTTTTTAACACATTTAAAGTCATGTCTAAAAAATTTATGGCCATTATTCCTCAAACAAATTTTCCCAGAGAAAATATAATTCCCATAAAATTTTCAAAATGTCTTTAATCTTTATAGACTCTCATTATGTAAAACCTAAAAATATTTTTAAAATATAGGAATTATGGTCATCACAATCTCATAATACCATTATTCTCTCCATCACTCAAAAGTTAATGAATACATATGTGCTTCTAAAATTTTAAAAAATACTGAGATATATCATGATTTTTATAATAAAAATACTACCAGTAAAAATACTTGTACAATTTAATTATAGAATCCCAGTAAACACTTCAAACATTTTAATTCAATATAATTCAATCCTTATTTTAAGGTTTAACCTAGGTAATTCATTTTAATCATCTATTCGAATCCTACACAATGTTTTGTAAAAAAATGTGAACTACCGTAAGCATATTCCCTAAGTGTATCAAACCAAGTGCGCAAAAAGGGATATTGTTCTGTACTGGGTTATGTGGAGTTAGGCCTAATGCACATTTTTAGAGTTATTACCCCAAGATAAATATGTTTCAGAACAAAATTTACTTGTATTATCGAAAAATGATATATTTCTAGGAATACCAAACAATCTCTTTTTAACTGAACTATTGGATGTTCTTCTATACTTATCCTGAAATTAAAAATTATGGATATGTTCATTAATCGATGTTTTCATAAATCTAGTTCCCAAAGTTGCTAATAAACTCAGTTTAATGCCAATTATAGAGAACTATTCCTAGAATCCCGGGGCTGGGTTCTACTACCATTATAATACATTGATTACAATGAATGATATATTGATAGACCGAAGATTTTTATAGTATTGGTAAACCAAATAAACACATGAGTCTTGTATTTAAAATAAATACAATAATTACAACCTAATTTTTTTCCATGGAAAATAAAATATTTCAATCTATCTTATACATTAATATCTTTCATAGTATACTTCTTGGATTCCTTGGGAATGGAAAAAAATAAGGGTGACATTAAATTCTTAGTAAGGGTTATAGATAATAGTAGTAACAATAAATCAATGATAATTGTCAATATTGAATGGTAAAAAATGAAGAGACATTCAATTTGATTAATATAATATCAATGAAGTTTGTAAAAAAATAGAAATGTAAATAACTAAAAACTCATTCCATTAAAATAACTAGATAAGGAAAAAATCAATATCGAAATGTATGAAACTGGAAACACTTGACACCTAATCAATAAACTGATAATTAAATCTATCTATTGAGATCTTCATAGTGAAAATATCATAGAAAATAAATACTGAATCAAAATGAAGGTAATGTTTAATAATTTTATGTAATGTATTAAGCAAATGAAAAGCTACACTATCACGATCTTTCCTCTAGAAATTTTAAAATAACTGGTAGAAACCAATTAAATTTTTTTGTAACTAGTTTGTCTCATGGAAATATGTAGATGCATCTAGGGTATGTATAAGGGTTGGGCCCCACCCATCACCACATTTAAGAATCATTCATCATATTTAGTAAAATATTTACTAAATAATTTTTTTTAAATATCTGTTTTGAGTAAAGAATACATATTTATCAATATTTTCTAAAATAATCAAATAACTACAAAAGTAAACACCATATGAAAAATGATATTCCATTTAGAAAATGATATTATCCATGATAAATTATATTTATAATTAGGAGAAATTATATGTTCAATGATCATAGTAAATTTAATACTTCAAGTGGAATAACAATGTAATCTAGGAAGTGAATGTTTATACTATCCATAGCCAAATAAATCATAAACCATTTAGAGGAATAATTAGTACGATAACAATAACACATATACCAAGTGGATTAAAAATAATTTTTTGATGTTGTTTAATAACAGATATACGAAAAAAAATATTTTGAAAATATGATTGAGGAAAATAAATATTTTATTTTAAGAAAAATATGAAAATATTTCATTGAAAATATCTTTTTATAAAATTTTCTTTATGAAATAACCTTTTTATCTTGAAAATGAATTTTTGAAGAGATAAAAATGGGTAAATCCATAAATGTTGTACAAGGAAAAATAAGCATTCCTTTTGAATGGTAAAAAGTTTAGAAAAAATCCTTATTCATAAAGAAAAAAATTTGATTCCACGGAAAATATTTTAAAGTAAAAGGGTAAAATGTATTTATTAAATTATTTTGGAAATGTTAAAAACATTTTTAAAAATCATTTTAGAAAACATGGGTTTTAAGAGAATACATGTTCTCTAACTAAAGAGAAAAATCAGGTTAGGTTTTCTTATAAACACATTCTAAAACATTTTGAGTACAAAAGATTGAAGAATGGTACTATTATTTGTAAAGGGTAATTAATAATAATAAGAAAATAAAATTAAATGGTTTATTATAAAATGATAAAATAATTTCTTTTAATGGAAATTCAAGTGTAAACATTACTGAAAATAATGAGATTGTTAAGTAAACCCTTGAAAAGACCACAACGTTTATGTGGGAATAAATCAATGAATATATTATGTGTGTAGAATATCAATCCACATCAAAATGGTCATGAACCAACCTAGGTTGACCCTGAACTATTCACACGAGCTAATCCACGACAAGGCCCGAGAGGCATTCCCAATCCTTCGGGGCTAGTGTCGATCGCCAGGGAATCAATAGTGAATAATAAAGAATGATTTTCCCAATGAAAATAAATAAAGTACCGGAATGAAAATAGAACATCACAAAACAAAAAAATAACATGAAAGAGAAAGAACGACCAACAACACATACTAATCTTACCATGACCAAAACACCATGTGACCCTAAGAGTCACTCTCTAACACCCAAACCAAAAATCACCCAAGGAGACCCAAACCAGAGTTAGGACCTACATGGGAAAGAAAAAACAAGAAAACACTATAGACATGAGTATGAAAACTCAGTTGGCATTCCCAAAAAACAATTCTCAAATAATTACCTTTAAATAATGAATTTACTAATTCTCAGTTTGAAATAAATTATATAAAATATAGGTTTCCACACACACTTTCATTTCTAAAACATGTAATCGTCCATTTAACTTTTTAATTTAAAAAAAAGTTAATATTTGGAGGGAAAAACTACATTACATTTTAAAAAAAAAATTCCAACAATTTAAAATTCAAAAATTTAGTTGTTAGTCAAGAGGAAAACCACACAAAACACACAACACACAATAAGGGAAATGTGAAAGTAGAAAACAGGGACCAAAAACTGAACTAGGCCCCTCAATTATCCATCACATACAAATAAGAACTATAAAACTCATGGGTCAAAACTAGGAGATCATGAACAATATAGAATATACTATACATGTGACTCATCCTGAAGCCATTCCCTACTCAATGATTTCATAATTCCCTAATGGCCGACCGTCTTCCTATCTGGCCTAGTCGGGGGGTCAAATCCCATAGAAATAATAATAACAAAGCAACTATGTACTATGGGTCACTATCTAGTGTGTCATCTAAATTAGTTTAGTAATTGTTCATAGAAAATCCACTTACTATGATAGGTTCACATGTTAACACATGTCATAAAAAGGGGTTTATTCAACAATATATATCAAGTATCTAGTCACAATGCACAAACAACACACACAAAAACTCACACAATAAACGTACACAATAAGATCACCCCTAAGTCACCCCAAAGGATGTTTTTCAAAATAATTTATCTTATAAATGTTCCAAATGGACCTTGAATCTTTTAAAGAAACAAAATTCATCTAGAGAAAGTAAAACATTTGTTCACGCATCAGAAGATAATATTTGACATCAAACCAAAAACCCACTTGAAAGTTGTGGCTTATGTTCAAAGGAAAAACTAGCATTCCTTAACTATTATGTGTCAATTCATCAAGAAAATAATTCGAATTCCATGCATAAAATATACACGTTCATTTACATCAAATATTTATTCCAAAAATAATTATATAATATTATTTCTCATTTATCGAAAATCAATAAAATATCACAAAATGAATAATTTCTAAATTTAAAGGTGAGTGTAGTGGGGGACCTACCACAAACATGATGTTATGTTTTGACAACAACTCGAACCAACCGTTGACGTATACATGTACATGAATTTATACACACAAACACACATACATATATATACACCCCTAGATTAATTTCACATAATCCCCACACAATGAGGGAATATTCACAAAGAGGGCATATATATAAATATGCCTTACCCTATACATTTACATGTAGGAATCCTTGACACCCTCAACCCAAAAACAATCTAGTGAGGTCCAACACACTAATAATATAATTTAATAAAAAATTAAACACTTAATAAAACATTTGATCAATTTTTAAAACATTTCAGCATTCTCAAAGTTGAATATTTCCCATAAAAAATTTCTTTTTTAACACACAGTCACCTCAAGTACAGACAAGAACCCATTTTTCAGTACTCAAAAAATTTATTGACCAGTTCTAATGATTTTCACAAAAATGAACACACACAGAAAGTACCACCACTTGCATACCCAAACCCCAATTTAAAAACACACACACACCAAAACCAATTCAAACCATAATTCCCATCACTTTCATTACTTCATATATTATTTAAACAACTTAAATAACACTTTTAAATAGTTAAACAAGGGTGGTAAAAGGTGGGGCTACGTGAGAGCAGCACATAAGAAGTAGGGCAGTGATGGTTTATATAGGGAGAGGAGAGCGGCTGTGTGAGTTCAGTTCACTAGTGTAGGAGGCCAGTGCGAGTCCAGATGGCTGAGAGTGAGGATATTCCAACGGTAGGGTTTGAGTGGAGGGAAATCACATGGATCAGTGGGGGAAGGAGAGAAGGAAGGAGAAAAAAAGATACAAAATTAACCCCCCAAAACCTAAACCGTCTTAATAATAATAATAATAATAATAATATTAAAAATATGTTAACAATTTTATTATTATTAGCATAATTTGATATTAAGGGCCAAATAAATATATTAACAATAATAATAATAATATGATAATTATAAAAATAACCAACTTAATAGACATTTTAATAAATTTATTAAGCTAGATAATAATAGAAATGTTATAATAAACTTACTAATGGTAGTATTATAATTCATAATTATAATATTATATTTATGATTATTTTAAAATCGTTTTTTCTCACTTTCATTTTATTTATTCATTTATTTTGAGCATCGGGAAGGTTGTGCGACAAATTAGGAGAGGTCATGCGGTGACTCGGCTGAAGTCGCACAACTTCAACCACACCATTACCATGAGATGAATGCTGTCAAGGAAAAACATGCATTATTATAATAAAAAAAATTAATTCAGGATTCAACCCGAACTACCCAATTCCATGAAAAATTATTTAAATAATTATTTTAAATATGGAGGGTGTTACAATTCTCCCCATCGTTGTGCTTTCCGTCCTCGAAAATCCACAAAAAAGACTGAACCCCAAAGCATCAACTAGTTCCCCATAGAGGTTCATAGATGATCCCTACAAAAATTAAATGAAAAGAGGAAAACACACCATACATAGAATAATTGATTTAATGAAGACCTTATGAATCCTATCAAAAAGACATTTCACTAAGTGTCACCTACCCTGAAGAGCTAGAACACCCGAAGTTGATTGATCAAGGAAATGAAATCTCACACCCATGTAAACTAACTTGAAAAACCCAAACACCTCATGCACCAATAAAATGGAACCACATTGTTTAGGGAAACCTGAAGGCTCTACCAACCATTAGAAACATACCAGCATCCAATAAGAGACTGTAAAACCGATAGGGGTAGGCCCAAGAAGGCTCCTCAACATTATGAAAAAGGACAACATCTATTCATTCCATAGACATTTGTGTGAGACACACCGTGGGTCTCCCAACTATTAGAACTAACATATGTTACATAACGTTGAAAATTTACCGAAAATTCCACAACACCAAACAATAAGGGGAGAGGAGGGAAGGACCCAACTATCTGGGAATTAAAACCACAAACCAAGACAAACAAACATCTCAACATCCCTGGATGATCACTATTCAAATTGGATACCTATTTACCCAAAATACCCTACAAAGACCGCAAAAAACGATTACATTTTTTGGGATGAAACCCCCCAAACTTTAAGGTACGAGATGACCATGCCTTCTCATAGCCTTGTGAAACCTCCCACACCTAGATGGGTCATTTGGAATGGGAAATCTAAACAAAATGATTTAAATTTCTTTAACCCGCATCACTAATGAAACAAATAAAGTTGACGTCCCATACACTATATCAGTTCCGGACCACATGCCAGCTTCATTCTGAGGCCTATGGCTAGAGCCATGATGTTTGAAGCATCTCCTAGCTTGCAGTCAGGTATTGAAGACTCCCGAATGGAGCTGCTCGTTTTGGTTCCACATGAAACCACACTACAACTGAGACAACACCAACAAACACAACACACCACGACCTCCAACGACTCCCACATAGAATATCTACCAACACATGGGTTTAGATGATGCACATGAATCACCTATTCACCTAAACTAAGAATCTTAAGAAGGAAATATGATTTAAAAACACACCCTATTGGATAGTAAAATCATAACTCTCTAAGAGAAGGACACACTCCATTGAAAATAAGGATTCCGAAATGAGTCTACAAAAATCACCCTTTCTCTTCAAAGAGAACTCATGTTTCATGTCATCACCAAACATAACCATTTTGGCCATTGAAAGCACTACCAGCCATTCAAGATATCAGTTATCACTGATAACTCCGAACCTCCTTCGGCCATCCCTACTAGAATTACTTTCACCATTTCCATGGGTACCTTTAGGCACAACAGTTTCAAACTTCATACCCTACGACATTAAAAACTCAAAGAGACTAGAACTCCCTTCAACTCCCATCACATCTGTCATCCCGCTTCGATAGGATCTTCTTAACCAAAAAGGGAAATGGATAGGCTTACCACTATCACTAAAATGGGGTGTCCTTTATTTAATAAAATGGAGGGTCATCCAATGGTGAGTTTCCCATAGAAACACTTAATTCACAAGTTAGTGCTTTTTGGGGGTGTACACTAGTCATGACAGAAAACCATGGACCAAATCAAGCTGGTCTAATGTCTAAGGCATACTGAAAGATAACACTAAACGTATAGGGGGAACCACTACAAGGGCTTCCCAAATCACTTTTAAAATGAATCCAATAACCACTCACTTTCACACTAACATAATAATAATAATTCAAACTAAAGACACAAATCCATCAAAAAGGATTATCAACTTGAAATTCCTCACATCCAACATTTCCAAAATACAATGACACACCGCACAATCATCGATTATTAAAACATTAAATTTTCCATTATGAAAAATTTCTTAAAATGAATGACACTAGTGGGTTGCAAGAACACCAATGGTGTCCCATGGGTCTTACACATGCATGTTTTCGTGTCACACAAGCACCCACCTCATGTCCACCCATGAAATCATCTTCTCGTACCATTAACAATTTCACTCTCTGTATATACCCATGCATGTAGTTTCTCATGAGAACAACGAAGATAAAAAACAGACCTTTCCGTTTTTCAAAACCAAAACATTCAACCCACACTTTTCAAAACATACACATAAATTTGTTTTTAAAGAACTTAATTTCAAAACATTTCCCAAGACCAAATCATTTTAACTTAAAAACTAGATTTCTATGAATCCAAAGAAATAAATACAAGGAACAACGCAAGAGGAAACTAGTGTCATCAGGTGACTAGGACATATGGTTGGAGAAAAAAATAATCATGATACTACCACAAAGGGTATTCTTGGACATTGTCCCCAACATCACATGGCTTTCCTGACCCTCCATGTTCTCTAGGACCACTGACCCTACTCTGTTTTCATTTCCCCTAAATAAGATAAACCTTAATGAAAAAGACTCACAAAAACCTCAACATACCCTGGTAACTCGAGTCCCACTAGAGGTGTGTTGGGATAGCACCTTAATCATAGCGAAGAAGCTATGTCCCAATAACCATAACTGTAGTCTGACACGAATATTCATAATGGGATACACCCCCAATAGAGAAAACCTCCCTCAGATACCATTTTTTCAAGAACCAACCCAGGTCGACCCTGAAATAGTCCCTCGAGCCGATCCAAGACAAGGTACAAGAGGCATTCCCTATCCACCTAGGCTGGAGACAAGTTCTAGGGAATCAATAGAGAACAATTGGGAACATTTTCTCATAGTGAAAATATAAAAATCATAGGAAATAAAATAGAACAACTCAAAACAAATAAATTTCATGAAGGAGAACGAATGGACAACATCACATACTAACCAGAACATGACCAAAACACCACATGACCCAGAGAGTCACTATAAAACACCTATACCAAACATCTCCTATGTCAATCCAAACCAAATCAAGAACCTGCAGGAGAAACTAAAAACAAGAACACACAATAGGAATCAGTATTAAAACTTAGTCGTCGTGCCCAAAAAACTGTTCCCAATCCACTAACTTTAAATAATGAATTTACTAATTCCATGTTTAAACAAAATTATATAAATTAGAGGTTTATACACAAACTTTAATTTATGATACATTTAATAGTCCATTTCCCTTTTCAATTTAAAAAAATTTAATATTTGAAGGGAAAAGGTTCATTAATTTTAAAACATTTTCACGAAAAAATTAAAATCTACAAATTTAGTTGTTAGTCCAGAGGAAAACCATACACAATACCAGACACACAATAAGGGAAATGGGAAAGTAGAAATTGTAGACCTTCAACCGAACTATGCCCCTAAATCGTACGCCACATGTGAATAATCAATAGAGAAAACATGGGTTGAACCTAAGAGACCATGAACAATCTAGAACGTAATATACATGTGACCGATCCTGAAGGCATGCCATACTCAATGATGTCATAGCACCCTAATGCATGACTATCTACCTACCTGGCCTGGTCAAGGGGACCAATCCCATTGAAATAATAATTGCAAAACATCTCTTTGCTATGGGCCACTAGCCAGTAGCTAATCTAAATTAGTGAAATATCCATTCATAGAAAATTATATTAATATTCAAGGTTCCCATGTCAAAATGTGTAATAAATATGGGGTGAGTCAATAATGAGAATCAAGTACCCAGTCATGATGCACAAACATCACACACCAAAACTCACCCAACATACAAACACAACTAGATAACCCCTGAGTCACCCCAAATAATTTTTTTTCAAAACAATTTATTTGGTCAATGTACAAAATGAGTCTTATGAAAATATTAAAGAAACATGATTCTTCTAGAGAAAGAAACTCATTTTTCACACATCAGAAGAGAACATTTGACATCAAACCAGAACCGCACATGAATGTTTGTTAATTATGTTCAAATTTTAAAAGAACATTCTTTCAATATTTTGCGTCAATTCATTATGAAAATAATTGAAGTTCCATGAATAAAATAAACACCTTCATTTACATCAAATATTTATTCCAAAAATAATTTTCTAATATTATTTCTAATTTATCAAAAATAAATGAAATATCAAGCAATTAATAAATTCTAAATTTAAAGGTGAGTGTATTGGGGGACCTACCTCAAACATGACACAATTTTTCAAAGACCACTTGAACCAAAACCTTGACACATACATGCACATGTATTTATACATATATATATTTACACAATAGATACATTTACCATACTCCCCATTCCATGAGGGAATATGCACAAAGAGGTCATATATATATTTCGTACCCTATGCATGTACATGTAGGAATCCTCGACACCCGCAACCTAAAACAATCACAGTGTGGTCCAATGCACTGTACATATAATTAAATAAAACAATTAAACACTTAATAAAACATTTGAATAACTTATAAAATATATCATCAAGCTCAAAGTTGTAAATCTACCATTAAAAATTACTTTTCAATGCACATTCACCTCAAGTACTGACAAGAACACATTTCTCACTAGTCAAAAAATTTATTGAACACTTCCAATGATTTTCACAACAACGAACACACACAAAAACTACCCTCACATTCATACCAAAAAACCCATTTTAAAAACACATGCACACCAAAAAAATTTCACACCATAATTATAATCACATATATGACTTGATTAATTATTTAATCAACTTAAAGAACAATTCTAAATAGCCCAACAACGATTTTCACATGAAACATGCCAAGTCATACATATAAATGTCCCATTAAAAATATAATGCACTTTTAATCCTATAAAATTAAACTTTCACACAACACATATAATATAATAAGTCCAATTAAACAATTTATTAAACACATAAAATTTTAAAACAAAAGTTTACAAAAAATGAAAATACACTCGATTAATTCATACAAAAACACCACGTAAACCTTAAAAATATTGTTACAAAAAATGATTCACACCTAAAAATATATCATTTAAAACAATTTTACAATACATCATAGTAAAATACAATCCCAAAAATTTAATCATTTTTCCCAAAAAAAACTAATTCGAACCACATCAACATACCAAACAACTCAAATTTTTTTTTACCACAAAACTAGATCATAGAACACTTTTAAAAATACAAATAAGCATAAAAAATTTATCAAATAATGTCAAGGTATGAAACCACCTACCTCAGTGTAGAAACATCAAAACATTAGGTGAAAACCTACATTTACTCACCAAACACAACACCACAAAAAACAAAATATACCCTAAATCATGAATTTGGAGAAATCCATTAAAATATAACCCCAAACACAATAAACACTAACTGATAACCCTATGTATAATGGAAAAAGGTTACCCGGGTGGTCCACACTTGCGACGAACGGGGTGGGAGGCTGGTGTTAAGGTTTGAGAGGGTGGAAGAGTGAAAAGGGGGATGCCAGAGGATAGTCTCACTGAGAAATAAGTGGTTCATGATTGTGATAAGCATATTGAGGTGGTGCGAGGCGGCGCGAGGGGTGTTAGTCAGGCGTGGCACATGAAGCAAGTGTGGTGTGCCGGTTCGAGGGCCGCTAGAGGTGATCAATGTCAGAAATCCAATCATGATGGGAGGGCGGTACACGGTGGGGTATATTGAGAGCATCATGATAGAAGTAGGTCGGTATGAGTTCTTTAGAGGGGTATGAGAGTGGATACATGTGTCTGGTTAACAATTTTATAATTATTACCATAATTTGATATTAAGGACCCAATAAAAATAATAATGATAATAATAATATTATTATTATTATAATAAACTTAACCAAATTAATAAACATAGTAATAAACTTAATAAGCAAGATAATAATTAATTTTTTATAACAAACATAATAATAGTAATATTATACTTCTTAATAATAATATTATCTTTATGATTATTTTTTTTAAAAAAATTTCCTTCACATAAATTTTATTTATTCTTTTTTTTGTGCAATGAGAAAGCTATGAAATGAACTTGGAAAATTGATGTAGTGACCCAAGAGGAGTTGTGTGGATTTGACCATTCCCTTCCCATGCACTGAACGCTGTCAAGGCAAAATATTCATTTTGAAAATAAGAACCCAAAAATTTTCAGCCGGGCTTCAACCCGAACAACCGGATACCCAGTAAAATTAATAAAATATATAATTTAAAAATACAGGGTGTGAAAAAACAAGTTAAAATGCATCGATAGATAGTAAAAATTGGTCACACATGTAATCATAGAAAATTAATCAAAATGAGGAAGTAATATAACAATATGAAAAGGAATCAGGTTATGAAGTTCCTTACCACTAGGTAAATTTTAACTGAAAACAACTTAGAAGAAATAAATAAAAATGAAAATAAAAATAAAATTAATATAAAACAATTAATTATATAATATATAAAAATGGGCATTACATACACCGCATAAAATAATTAACTGCTAAATATTACATTTATCTCACACATTTAAAAAGTGATATGAAAATCCTTCAATTATTGGTAACTTTTGAATTATAATACTGATAAAAGAAATAACATAAAATGAAAATATAAATATAATTAATAAAAATTTATTCATGATATAAAATAAAATTGTGGTAGTATATACATAGAAAAAAGAAATAAGTTGTCACAATGGTGTATGCCTCATGGATGAAAAAGTGAGACAATAATCCCACACTTGACATTTCCTTTTGAATGAATAGCCTTTAACCTCCTGTATAATGGTTTTAAAATTTTAAATAACATATTCTAGAACCATAATCATATTTATAATATTATATATTAACTTATAATAAGATAATATTTCCTTTTTTTAATAATCTATTTTTTTATTTTAAGTATTCAAGGTTTTAATTACCTAGTTTATTGGGTATGGTTTAACATGTTACATGTTGTTCCTATCATGGTTTCATGATCTCCATAATGTAAAAAAGTATGTAAAATTTATTTATATTAGATATATATTTATTCTCAATAAATCACAAATTTGGGGATGAGAATTTAATTGCATGTTTTTGGAGATGGTAGGTCCTACGTACGCATGGATGCTACTTTTATTTCTTTTCCACATTTAAAATAATGAAAAGTAAATTATATATATATATATATTTATGTATTTATAATATAGTCCCAATTTCATATTTATATTCTATATGCCATATAATTTTAACAAAATAGTCTTTTATATGTTCCATGTATAGTGTGAACGAATCACAATGCTTTGAGGAGGCGATAGTCCACACGTCCACAAACAATGTTATTGTATTTGCACAAAATGGAAGGCATTAAAGTACATGATATATAAAAATTAAATAAGTATTAATAAAACATAAATATCCCATATATAAAATATAAATATGGTTTTTACCATAAATCCAAATATGAGAGGAGGTAAAGGAAGAACGAACAATCATTATTTCATGAGGGGGTAGCCTGTTGTACACACGAACGATATGTTTGTTACAAATTATAAGTAAGTGTGTGTAAGTGTAGTTAAACCCATTATAATAAATAAAAATATAAGTATATTAAGGAAACATAGGATATTATATAATAATGGAATAATGATAATTCCAGTGGTGGAGATTGAAATAAAACTAAAGTGATAGTTGAATAAGGTTAACTTTTATTCGGGTAACTCCTTTTGGTTTATACCAAAATACATCCTTGGATGCATTTATGCACAAAATAAAAATTCTAGATTAAGGGTAGGGAATTTTTGAGATTATATTAGTAAATTTTATCATATCTATTGGTCTTTATATGTGTGAATAAATAGAAGGGGAGAGTTACGTTTTATAGTGGAGGTGGAGTGACATTCCAGTAATGTTTTTGAAAAGGGAATTCCACCCATGTTTTCCATTGTAAAGTGGCTATAATAATGATATAAATTAAATAAAAATGATTAAAGAGTCAAAATATAAACTTCCAATGGATTATGGACAAGTTTATTTTTTATTTTTCCCCTTAAGATTAATGTTTAGTCCCTTGTTAAGATAATTTTTCACTAATCACTATAATTAATTTAAATAACTTTCTTTAATACTTTTATTGGTAAAAAACTTAGTTGAAAATATTATAAATTCTAAATTATGATTATTTCAGTTATAGAATAATTTTTTTTGAAATAAAAATCTCATAATTAACATAAATTAATATAAATTTAATGTAATGGATGATATGACAATGTGGGTTTTCAATGAACACATGTTCCAAAGTTTGAGATGTTTTTAAATAAAATTTCCCATTAAAATTGATTCAAATTACCTAAACTAGATTAATAGTTATAAAATATTTCAAATTAGCATTTAAAAAAAGTCCAAAATTTAATTTAATCATATAATTAAATTAGATAATATTTCTCAATTGAAATTCAGTATATTTCACTATTCATCAAAAAAATGTAACTTCATTGAAAATTACATAAAATTTAACATAACATAATAATGATGTTACAATTTAAAAAACTATTATTTTTTACGTATAATATTTATAAAATTTCCATATATTTTATTTAAAATAGGTTCTTCACTAAAAGGTGGTAAAACTGTTTTTAGAAAAATATATATTTTTATGAGAAATATTCAGTTTGTTCTTATCATATGATTATAAAATATATTGGATGAATGTCAAAAATATTTTATTGAATATATAATATAAATTAAATTAATATCACTCACTAATTTTAATTAATTTAATTAATTTGGATACAACGTATTTGTATGCATAAAAATAGTTTTATATAAAAACATACCCTTTACATTCAATTGGTTGTTATATTAATATCTAATTAATTTTTAAACAATGAATTCATTTTATATTTGTGTAAACCATAGATTTGCATAAGTTTTCAACTGAAAATTTTACCACTAGGTTATGTCTAATTATATTAAATAATAATATTTTTAATAATATATTGTTGTTCGGGAAAACTCAGTCTTGAGAGTAACACAAGCTATTGAACAACGTTGCTATTTTATATAAGGAATGATAGAATAGTGTTTTCATGAATTAAAATATATTTAATAGATTGTAAATAGTAAATATACTATAATTTATTGATATTTTATATTCTGTTACATGCTTGGTGTTTTATGTCATACACATTATCGAAAAAGTTACTCTTTTAGAATTTTCAGGGTGTTATAAAAAATGATCAAGTAATATTTGTATAAATAATACTTGATAGATAAGGGTTAAATATCTCCATAGTCTTAGTTTTATGGGGGATTAAAAATTATTTTCAGTAGATCATCAATAAAGGATGAATCTATAGAGGTTTGACAATTCTATTGGCATTGAATAACCACATAAAATTATATCAGGAACAAATTTTCTTAATGAATTAAACGATTTCAATTTTTTGTAGTGAAATGTCATATGAAATATAAAAATATAAATAATATTGATTCTGAATCCAATTACAATTATAAAAAGAGAAGTATATTTCTTTTAGTTTTGATATTGTTCTATTAATTTTTTACATAGTTGTTCACACTTATTGAACATTGATAAAAATATATTTTAAATGTTTCATTCATTTATTATAAATTTCAAAGGTAATACCAAAGATGAATTTTGAAGTCACCGATACTGGTTGGATTTGGGTATTTTACCAGAACACCATCTTGTGTGTATCAGTGAAAACAAATGGAATATTCCTTGTGCTTCTTATATGATGAGACCTTTAGAGAAAAAAATTTCTATAATTATTTTAGAATATCAATGTTCTGGACAGCTATTGAAGTACCATATATCTAAAAGAGCTTAAAAAAATGTCATTGAAACTAAAATCCATATAAACTCATGATTGTCACATCCCTCATCAAGAAATGATTACAATATAAATCCATTCTTTACTATATAATAATTTAAGAGTGAAAGTGATTTTCTTGTGACATTTTTAGATTCTTTTTTTCTAAAAGTTTATTAATGAATTTCTCAATAAAGATGCAAAAAGAGGAACACGTAATTTTCTATGACTTCGAACTTTTTTCATCTATAATTTTTCACATGAATGCAATATTTAATAGTTCATATTCAAAGTGAAAAAAATTTTGGGGGGCCTATTTCTATAAAATGGATGTATTTTACTGAAAGAAATATGTTAAAAATGAAATACTATTTCTAAAACAAGAATCATACTAAAGGTTCCATTATGATAGGTTTTTTACCACAAGAATGTTTTTTTGTTCAATGTATTTTTCAGATGTGGGCACAAGAAATTACAAACTAATTCGATATGAAGATAATAAGTGTTGTAAAATTTATCTTTCATTTAAGTCTCTTACCAAAATATGATAAATTATAGGGTCATATACATTGGATACATTAAGCCTTGAAAATTGGTATATAGTAGATCACCCAGTCTTGTATAACTATGGTTTTTTTATGAATACATCATGTAATTAATTTTGATATTTATATTTTATTTCATACTATGTAATTTCACAAATAAATTAAATTTTTATTATCATTTTATGCAGGGAACACAAAGCAATTATAAGTAGAGATCATCAATCTTTTTTTTGAGAATGAGAGAGGCTTTACATAACAAAAAGTTTCCTTCTTAGTTTAAATCAAATCCATGAAAAATAATTTAATTAAATTAATATATTGATATTAATTTAAATTTATTATTCATATATATTGTAGGTATTGAGATTACTTGACGCTATTTCTCAAGAATTAAGAGTGCTGGATTTTGGTCCTAATTCATTGGTTCATGAATGAAAATATTAAATAATCAATTGGTATAGATTTATTACAACTAATTTAGTGATGAAAATTAAAACACAACATGAAGGTGTTATTTTAACTTCTACAATAGTCTATTATTACAATGCATAAGATAGTTGGCCTTGAAATAATAACGTGTCTTATTATAGACATGTGGATAAAATAATTTTATTAGATTACTCCTCTCAAGTTTGAGTCACTGCAATTAAATGTAAATGGTTTAATTCAATGATGTGACAAGGTACATTTATTTATGATTTTTTATTTTGTGTTATTAACATGAGTCGATTCCAAGCTACTGATGAACTATACATTTTGACATCAATGGAAAAATGTGTTTTATGTGAAGGATAATATGAAAACTAATTGCATTTTCCTTAATAAAGTAATACCATGACATATTTTCATGATGGTGGGGGACCAAATTAATATCTCTGATAACCCCATTGGTGTTTAATAGAACCATTCATTTGATGACAAATATTATCATATTGTGAGAGTTGATGTTGAACTTTAATTAGCAGTGGGTAAAATATAGAAGCAACATTATATGTTCACATTTCATTATTTTTACCATGATGTGGGTTTACCAAGTTGATATTTATCTAATTACATTAATTTGGTTCCAGTTTGGAAGGATATGTTTTTTTGTATTTTTTTGGTTTTGTTTAATTTAATTATATTTATTTCAATTATGAAAAACTAGGATTAAAACAGGGTTTTAAAATATCTATAACATTGGTTTAAATTATTGTTTCTAAAACATGTTATGACATTGTTTATTAATTATTTAAAATCTAATTTGTGTGAATTATTTTCAAAAAATATTTCTTAAAAATATAAAGTTCAATCTTATGAAAATTATGAAAATATTGAATAATATTTAATGAACGTTTATTTGAAAATTATCAACTAATGTTCCAGCATGTGTTTCCTCCTATGGTCCCCTTAATTAATATAATAATTCTAATATTTTTCTCCTATATTATATATAATTTCATATTCTTATTCATTATCAAAAAAATTATTAACATTTAGTTGTAATAGAGTTGAATCTTACTCATGATAATACTATGGGTCTATGTGGGGGTGCTCCTAGAGCTATACGAAGCTCCCATCATTCTAGTTCCCACTCTGACCCACCAGTAGAAACTCGTCTACCACACATTTTTATTATCCTTTTGAGCATCTAGGGATGTTACCACCCATTCCCCAATAATCATCTAATTTAGCCAATTCTTATGATACCATGTCTATGCTACCTCTAGGGACCACCATTACCATATTCATATCCTTTGATGTATCACCCAGCCTAATACATGTATCCTACCATGTCGATGCCACCTCTATTTCATGATATCCATCAAGGATATTATTATTTTTTCCTTTAGCATTAACTCTAGTGCATGATGATCTCTCAATGAATGCATTTGAACAAGGGAATCCTTTGAAGGATACTTATTCGAGACAAACCATAGATTCATCAGACCTTAATGAGTAGCCTATATTAGGTTTTGATTATTTTTTTCTCAAATTATATCAAATTATTTTTTCCCTATTTTCCTATGACTAAATTATTCATTTTATCCTATGACCATATTTAGTGATATCATCTTGTTGGTGATGTGGATTCACCTTTATGTAGATAGCCTAGAATCACCAAACACAAATAATGGAGGAGTAATATGATGAAATTCAAATGATAGGTAAAAATTCTAGGAAGTGTAGGAGTTTCATGGGATCATTATACAAGTAAAATGATATCATTATAGTGTAACCAATCACATGGAGGAATATCGGTAATGACATTAAGGAGAAATAATGGGATGAGATATGGGTAAGAAAACATGTTAAATTAATATCTATTTTATTATTGTATTTATATAAACTAACATGTTTATTTTAGTGTCAATTTAATATCCCCGAAGGTGAAACTACTATGGATGAAATGTTGATGGATCATGGGGAGTTTTGTTGATCATATAAGTATAAGTCACATATTGGTTGTAAGAGTGGAGTTAGTTTTTATTAAGTGGCTATACCAATATCCCTCAAATTTCTAGCAACACAATATAAATAAATGGTCACATAATAAAATAATGAACAGTTAAAGGTATTCATAATAATTAATTATTTTCATAAAAAATTTAATTCTTTTTCCTTGTATTGAATTTTCGTTTTTATGATTACTTGGGGAATAAAAAAAAGAAAAAAGATTCAACGACATATTTTCACACTTTAAGGAACACTTAATGCCTCATCATAAGAAATTTTTGTACTTTAATATGAATATAAATAATATCTAGATTCATATTGTTAAATATTTATATCATCGTGCTAAAATTTATGTTTTATTACCAACAATACTTTTAATATAAGGCTGTAAATAACCCTTTCAAGTGGAATAATGGATTAATGGCCTAATGTTTGATTGGAAGAATGGAATAATTTCCTAATGGATAATTTTTATATATTTTTAATGACCATATTTCCAATTCTCCTTATTATCATAATGGCCAGTTGAGAAATTGGTTTAATGGAATAATGACCTAATGGATAATTATCCTAATAGCCTAAAGGCCAATTTTCAAAATTTACTAACATCCTAATGAACTAATATCCTAATGAATAATTGCCCTAATATCTTAATATCCTAATATAATAATGAACAATTGGCCTAATGGCCTAATAGACCAATTGGACAATTGTAGTAATGACATAAAGTCCCAATTACCCAATTGGCATAATGAGAAATAGGATAATTGGAATAATGTCTTAATGTAATAATATAAAAATTTACCTAATGATGTAATGTAAAATTGGCGTAATGGAATACTAGATAATTCTCCTAATGGTATAATGGGATATTCTCAAATTAGAAGAATGTTCTAATAAAAAAATGGAAAAATGTCCCAATAGGCTAATGGGTAATTAGATAAATGTTCTAATGACCAATTAGCCTAATAACAAAATGGTTTAATGGCCAATTGGCCTAATTTCCCAATATACTACTTATCCAATTGGCCTAATGGTCTAATGTAAAAATTTTCCAATTGACCTAATGGCCCAATGTCCTAATGTCCAATTAGCCCAATGGCATAATTTTCTAATTGACATAATGACATAAAGACCTAATTCTAAATTAGAATAATGGCCTAATGGACCAATGGAATAATGACCAACTGGGATAATGGTCTATTTGCCTATTGGCCTAATCACCCAATGACCTAATTTTCCAATTGGACTAATAGAAAAATGGACTAAAGTCCAATTGGATTAATTGCCTAATGGCTGAATGGCTTATTGGAATAATGGGTCTATGGCAAAATGGAATAATTTCCAATTGTTTAATTGGAGAAATTGGCCTCATGTACACTTGGGATAATATCCTAACAACCTAAAGGCAAATTATCCAACTGGCCTAATGCTTTAATGGAAAAAATGAAAAATGGATTAATGGACAATTGGCATAATGAAATAATGGTCAATTGTACTAATGGACAAATGGATTCATGGAAAATTGGATTAAGGGACAAAGAAAATATTTTCAAAATGGACTAATGACCTCATCTAATAATGGAAAATTAGGCTAAATACCTATTTACCAATTGATCAATCGGTCCAATGACCAACTGGGAAAATGAACTAATGGATAAATTAGCATAATAGACCAATTGACTAATGTCCTAATGGATAATTATCCAAATGAACTAATAGAAAATTGGACCAAATACCTCAGAGAAAATTAATCTAATGATAAAATTGGAAAAAATGGACTAATGGGATAAGGGACTAAAAGAAAAATTGGCATAATGACCCAATTACTTAACAAACAATTGCCTATAAACCAATTAGCCTAATTAAATTGGCCAGTTGGCATTATGACCTAATGACATGATTGGCCAATTTATCTAATTGCCTAATGGAAAATTGGACTAATGGCCCAATGGACAATCAGAAAATCAAACCAATGGTTTAATGGAAAAATTGGATAAATATACTAATGGAATAATTTACAATTTTCTTAATGGCCTAATTTTCTAATTGGCCAATTGGACTATAGACCTGCTAGCCTAAAGGACTAATGAACTAATGAACAATTAGACTAATAGACTAATGACCAATTATTCTAATGGACTAATTGCCTAATGTCCAATTTTCATAATAACATAATGTAAAATTTTCAAATGGGACAATTGTTCCAATTGGACTAAAGGAAAATTTGAAAATTAGGCTAATGAACTAATAGAAAATTTTAAAATTTCAATAATATCCTAATTTCATTTTTTTTCATTAGGATAATGGCCTATTGGGGTAATGGAAAATTTTAATAACGACCTATTATCCAATTTCTCAATTAGAATAATGGACTAAAGAACTAATTGGACAATTGACATAATGGACTAATGGAATTATGGATAATTATCCAAATGGACTAATATATAATTGGCCTAAAGGACTAAAGAGTAGTTGGACTAATAGCATAATTAGCCAATTGGACAAATGGACTAATGTAATAATGGAAAATTCTCCCAATGTTTTAATGGAATAATGGAAAATTGTCCAATTGGTCTAATAACATAATGACATAATGACCAATTGGCCAAATGAACCTAATGGACAATTAAATAGTTGGCCAAATGACCTAATGATCAATTTCCCTAACGGCCAATTGGCCTAATGGCCTAATATAAAATTTTCCTAATGGATTAATGTCTTAATGAAAAATTAGTCTAATCACCAAATGACCAAATGGCCTAATGGCCTGATAGCCTAATGTCCTAAAGGGTAATATGGCTAATTGACCTAATGGACAACTGGAAAAGTGGCCTAATCTGAAATTGGCCAAATGAATTAATTGGAATAATGGATAATTGGATAATTGGAATAATGTCTTAATGTCATAAGGTCCTAATATAATAATGACCTAATGTCCTAAATGGACTAGATGATCTAAATGGTCTAAATAGTGTAAATGGTATAATTGGCCTAATTGAATTAGATGCCAAAATGGCCCAATTTCCCTAAATGTAATAATTGGCCAAAATTTCCCAATTCACATAATTTGAATAAATGTTCTAATTGTCTTAAATGGCCTAAAAAGGAATAAATATGCCTTAATTGGACTGAATGGCATAATTGGCCTAAATTGGACAAATAAATTTCTGAATTAGTCTAATTGGACTAAATTGGATATAATGGAATAAATATAATAATTATCCTAAATGACATAAATGGACTAAATGGAATAAATGGCCCAATTGGCCTAAACTAGCCTAAATGATCTAATTGTCCTAAATTGGTCAAATAAATATCTTAATTGGACTATATTGGTCTAAATGTCTTAATTGGAATAAATGGCCTAATGGGACCAATGAAATAATTAGTCTACTTGGCATAAAGGTCCTAAATGGAATAATTGGCCAAAATATACTAATTTGACTATATGGACTAAATGTTATAAATGTTATAAATGGCATAAATGGACTAATGCGCCTAATTGGTCTAAATGGATTAATTTTCCTAAAGACACTAATTGGCCAAAATGGAATAACTATATAAATGGAAAATTTTCCAATTTACAGAACAACCGAACATAAAAATGAACCCAATGAAAAAATGATCCAAATTACCATGTAAACGAATGAAAAAATAATGTAACCAAAATATAATTGGTCTAAAATGAGTATACAATCAGAATCCATTTGATACATATGTTTAGAATTCAAATTATTATGTTTTGATTAGGTTATAACTCTAATATTAAATTTTTAATTAAATTTATCTTTAGATGCTTCTTCATTTTATGGATTTCTTTAAAAAAGAAAATTTTAATTCATTTTAGGTTTATCAATTTCATAATATTCAATAATGAAGTATTATACTAAAAAAAGTGATTTTAAGAAAATGACATTCGACATCAAAGGCTGTGTTCTGCGAGAAAAATTATTTTTCTCATGTAAGAAGAAATATTATTGAAGTGAAGTAAATACAAAAACACAAGAAAATATTTTATGATTTTATTGATATTTAAAATATTTATATTAAATTAATAATTAAATATATTTTTTATATTTTCAGTAGTGTTCCCTAGAGGCCCTCGATAAGAAAGAAGATGACTACTTCATTTCAAATGATCATTTGAGTCAGGTATTTTGTTGGGAGCACCAAGGAGATTTTGGTGTCAAATTAGAAAAAACATCATCCCCACTATGTATTGGCCGTCATTGGGTTCCTCTCAAACCTATTAGACCACCGTGCTTCAGTACCATCATATAGAAGAATCTAGGGCCAAAAAAATTACTTTACAAGAGTGTGAACAATGTGAACTAATCGTCAACCCCTTCTTGAAATATATGTCATTTATCTGTTTATAACATCCACCAGAGACTTATATTACTTTCGATTGACGTATGACATCAACGAACTCTTTATATGATGATTTGAGTGATGTGAATTGGGGTCCTATTGGTATTCGAACTCATGGATTTAGTGGGGATGGTGATGATGATAATGATGGTGATGATAATGATGCTCCTATAGATAATTCTATTGGTGATGAGGATGTTTCTAATATGGATGAGAAGGATGAATTGGGTAATGGTGGGGATATTTATACTCTCCATTTTTAGTTATAATTATATAGACATGTGGATTATATTTAATGACATGTATTGATTTTTTATATAGATGTATCATTATGTTATAGTATTTTAATGGGTTTAAAAATTCTCACATGCAGTTTTTTAAATACTAAATTTGAAATATATGTATTGTGTTTCATTTATATTTTGGTTTGTATTTTATTTACATGTTTAGGATGGGATGGAAGGGTTGCTGCTTCTAAATGGGGACATATAAATATACCTATTGTTTAATGAAATATGGGTATATAGTTTCTAATAGGAAAATCTATACTGATGGTTCTCCTAAATGTTGGTAATGATATATACCCAAGTTTTAACCAAAACCAAATGTATGATAAAATCACATAGGCTATACCCATGGTTTCTATATAAACTATGGGTATAACTCTATTCCAATGGATCCATCATCCACAGTCCATAAAACCATTTGTACAACCTATTCCCATAGTTTTATGAGATATACCCATGGTTCTAAAAAATGGGTATAAGCTATGTTTCCATTATTGAAATCCTTCATTATCATCCTTGAAAACATATTGACTAATTGGTAAAATGTAGGGTGGTAAATTATCATTCCATATGTTGTAATTACTCAGATAGAAATTATGAATCCCCTCTATATTCACTAAATTCAAGTTGTCAAAATTCAAACTAGATTAATCTATAACCAAATAATCACCCACAGAGAGAGAATTTATTATTTAAAAAATATAGAAATACTCAAATACCAATGGTTTTTAGAAAACTTCACCATAACAAAATCCTATGTTCTTGATATTTAGAGGAAACATGGGAAACTATGATACAACTTTTGATAGTTTGAAGAATATTAATGTTAAATGGGTGGTGTGTAAGTGAAAAACAGATTCATTATCCCTTTTATGATTTATTATGAAGTTAACCCACGTAACATTTTTGGGTTTGTGATATCTATAGTTAAGTCACAGTCACTGAAGAAAAAAACAAAAAATTGACACAATATATTCTTGGTTAACTTCTCAAAATGCGTAGATATTAATTATAATGATCTAGGATTACCTAATATCATAATATCCACTAGAATCATCATTTTATATATTTATTACAGAAGGGGATATAATTTAGTTATAATAAAATAAAATAATATCATTATCTACTGACATGTATTCCAACAAGATGGACTAAAATTTTGTATTATTTCAAGGTATGTGTAATCCTTATCATGTAACCATTCTATACTAAAAATATTATAATATGCCAAAACATATTCACTAATGACAAAAAATGTGATATCCTTATTATTCTCCACATGATATATTTGTGATGATCACACAAAAACCAGTCTATTATTAATCTCATTAGTCTTCATATACTTGAACTATATATTATCTTCTTCTTCGATCATATTCTTGTATAGACTATACATCACACACCACTTTGCAAACTACCCTCTCCTTTTTTAAAATACTAAGAAAAATTATTTACCCAGGTGATACATGTAACATGATGATCCTCCTCATTGTCTTGAGTAGGTGGTTGAACATTACTTCACCTAAGGAGACATCCCCAAGATTACATAGGATTTTAATAATTGAAAAGGTCTTCATTAATAAATGCGGGATGATTTCCCATTTTTAAAATAACCAAACCAACCAATCCCAAAATAACCAAATGATCACTAATGATGCTTTATATGACTCTGTATTACTCAAAGTATTACAACTGATAATAAAACTAAAATACACCCATGAACCATATCAATGTACCAAGTAAAAACCAAACTAGAATTAAAATAAAAAAAGATAAAACAAAAAATATTGAAGAATATTTAGTTTAGTGAATCCTGATCTCCCAAGATGCTCTAATCTTCCACACCGTAAGATATATCCAATGTAACATAATGTATCAGTAAATAAATGAGATAATTTTCTTTTAACTATGTGTTTATATTAAATTTCATCAAAATCACCAAATTTATAAACAAAGGGGTGAATAATGATACTCAGTAGGTTTTCCCGAAATGGATTCCATACACAGGACACATGGATAGAACATGTTTGTGAATTTATATAAAAATATTTATATCAATCAATTTTAAATATTTTATATCTGAATATAAAACAATTTTCATACCGAAATGGTTTTCCATGGAATGAAAGCTAATAATTCATTAAAATAATATCAAAAATTCTATTTTATAATAACCCATTCCATTCCACATATCCACATATTTAACCATGCATGCAACCATGGTGCTCTATATAATCCTGAGTGGCGAGTGATCCTTTCACCAAGACATAAATTGGTGACACAATTTTTTTGAGGAAATTTCATAACCTTATCTATCCCACAATTAAGGGGGAAACATAATACCCTTATCCATCCTAATTCACATGAACATGTACCATCCATTATTCTAAAGACCAATGGAAAAAATAATTGTGCAAGAACATTTCCATAAAATAGTAATTTTATTCAAAATAATTTAATAAATAATATTTCTATAAATAAAAACAAAAAAATATATTAAAATAATCATCTTAAAACCATTCAACAAATAAAGTTTCAGAATAATTTCACTATTCCAAACACCATCAGTAAAGAAGGTTTCTAAAAAGCTAGTCACACCAATTTGAAAATAAATTTCATGAAATTAATACAATTTGAAATTAATCCATTATGTTCTAGTAAAGTTAGTCAATAGTGAGGCCACATACCTTGGAAAATATGGTGTAAATAGAGAACATCAAAAATTTATCAATAAAACCGGGTTTAAACTTCAAAAAACTAAATTAAATTAAATTCCCCATCGTCAACACAGCTAAATATCATCAAGATTGGGATCAAATATCATAGATCTACCCCTAAAAGACTAGAAATATAAATAAAAGATATGTAAGAATTATTTATATATGGAAAACCACCAATATTAAAGACTTACTAAGAAATATATCCTTTAATACACTAAGATTTCCCATCAAATTAATTTGGAAACAAAGGAGAGAGTCTCCACAACCTTTGGGAGGAGAGAAAACCATGTTTGGGTCACCAAAGATAAAAAATGAGTGGTTTAGAGGTAATAAATAATGAGATAAAAAATTGAAGTATCTAAATTTTAACCATGCACAGTTTAGGCACACCGTTAGGATGATCATGCACTAGCCACTACCACCAAACACCCTTTACCCGTTTGGATTGAATGGTTAGAAAAATGAATGCCACTATGTTTTCCTATATTTTATAATTTTAATAGTGTCTCATGGGTATCAAAAAAATTTGGAAAAACTATTCATTTAACCATACAAATACCTAGTAGCCTATGTTTCACTTTTCATGGTTTTATAGAGATGTTGCATGATTTCTAGTAACCAAAATCAAATTATGATCCTACAGAAAAGCCCCAAAACATTCCAAAATTCCTCCAAACTATCCCAATCATCACCCAGATACTTTACATTCTAAAAATACATAGAAAAGGGTTACATAAATTTGTGGGTACTACACTACACAAGCATATATGAATCTATTCTTTTTATCTATCCCAATAACAACATGTTATTCAAGTTTGAATTTTAATTTCAAATTGAAACTACTAACTTCTTCTAACAATCTTTTATGTTTTTCTTATTTTTTCCAACTTAACATTTTATTAAAATAAATATCTCGGTGTACATTATAAAACCACAAGGAATAACCATCTTCACCAAGACATGACAAACAAATTCCGCTTAAATTCATTAAAACATATTCTTACTCTTACAACATGCCACTCTTTTTCATGGTGGAATATTTCTATTTTATTTATCTAGGTCAACATTTAAAGACATGACACCATTCAAATTAGTGTGATATTTTTTAGCCGCCACAAAATAAACCATAAAATAGTAATCATAACCTTGAATCATGGTGGGAAAAACATCTTCATGTCATGATAAACTCTTCTATACTGCTAGAATCAAGGATTCCATAAAAGAAAACTATTCCTTGACATAAAAGCATTAGAATTAGTAAATTTAAAAACATCTCGTAAATTATTTTTTATTATTTTGAAATATATATTCTAAAATTTCATGCTAATTTATAGAACCCGCACATTTTGGATAATTTTTGAATTTTACCCCTTAGCTAAAATAATTGTACATTAGATATAAAAATAATACATGTTAGAATCTATTACGAATGAAAATAAAGACCCTATATATCCTCATAACATAAAATATAGAAACCTTGTATCATTAACATAACTAAAATTATATAAAAATAAAAAAATTTAAACATCTATAAAAATAATATATACTTCCGGAATACTTATATCTTTTACACATTTTAAATTTATACAGAATATTATGTTTGTTTGTATGATACTACTAGAGACTATACCATAGTTTTGATCCTAATAAAGTCCATCAAATAATTCTTTTAAAAAATTAACATAATAGTGTATATTATTTACATCAATAAACATTCTACTCCTCTTTATACAAAATTAATACACATCACTTTAGGTTTATGAATTTTTCGTACTTTCTGGAATTATATATAAAAATCATTCTCATAATAGAGGAGAAAATTCATTTTTCATTTTTTCAAGTCTTTGACTAAAATTCAATATACATCATAAAAGTTTTTTCCATTTTTATTTTTGGTCACATTTTAATGTAAAAACATTATAAATTAATTTTTTTGGATGATTTATGTCTAAATTCTACTTAAAGAACAAGAACATGTAGGTTGATGCCAATCAACTCAAAATATCATTAAAATTTTTATAAAAAACTAAAAATCCTTCAAATAAAATAATAAATTATATTTTATATGATTACAAATATGATATATGTATTGAAAAAAAATTCAAAAAATAACCACATCCACTCAATCATTACTTCACATCTCGCTTTTATCTTCATTGGATGAACAATCTTCCCAAAAAATATATTGGCCTTAATGATAGATCCACTTAATTATTTCCCTACCATCTATAGTATAGCCACATAAATTGATCATAATATACATATTAGTTATTAAATTTTAAGGTTAGTGGGTGAAAAATGTTGATAATTACCCCTTCTATAAGATATTTCAACTTATAACATTTTATTTACTCCAAAAAATAGTCAAACAAAAGTATCGTCCACCAAAAAAGCAAATTTATTTGAAATATAATCAGTTGGTGAAATAGGGATGATTAATCAGACTATTTTTATTTCATTAACTTGGATTATTATGATATCCCCCATGTTAAATCCAGATTTTCATATTTAGGAAGCATTCATAATGGTCCTGACTGGTTAACTAACAACCCTATGTCAGAAGTGGTAGAAAATTCAACTCATAAGAATGTAAGAGATATATATTATTTTTTCACATATATATATATATATATTAACGTTTTCTATAGGTATAACTATAGATGATATATTTATATGTCCACATGAAATTTTGGAGATTGATATATAAATCATTGATAGAAAAGCCTTACATTCTATCAAGTCTTCATTAAAATCACCAAAATCATTATAGGATATGGGTTCATAATTAGTGGTTTCTTATAGTATTTCTATCACCCCTTTCTATTGATTTTTAATCATCATATGTTCTATAGGAATAATTATGGATCAATGAATAGAATTTTCATAATATTTTATTAATGTGTTTGATAAAATACTCAAAATAATTTTCTACTGATTATTGGAGGATTCAGGAAATGCCACTGCTGACATCCTCTCTATTGTGTTTGGTGACCCTAACTGAGTCTCATGAATTTCCTCCATCTCTATGGGATAATATTACATTTAATATAGGTATTATTCTTCAATTATTGAGTCCACTTTTTTAACTATTCAAAATATAGTCTTATATATATAGACATCACCATTAATAGTATAAGAATAAATTTGGTGTATAAGTATTTCACTTACAATAGACAAGGAACCCACATCAACACTAGATATAATCATTGAATCATGAGGATCCTCATCATTCTCATTCTCTCCTATTGATGCGTAAATCGTTATGATCAACAAATGATAGAGTGTTAATTTTTTAGAAAGTAACAAAGGAGGGGGTTTGTCCGTTGATCAAGTTATAGTTTAGTAGATAAGGGTTCATTTCCCAATTGGTGTTTGCTTTATATTTCATATTAGTTTAAAGGGCCCTCCATTGATAATTTAGATACTAATATTTTTAAAGTACATGATATTTTTATAGGCATAAAAATTGTGAAATTGAAAATCAAATTATCCCCATTCACTCGAGAGAATATTAACATCCAATCTAACAACATGTTGAACATTTATATATATGAGGAGTAGGATATCAAATTATTTATTTTACTTGGATTTTATTTGAAACAGTGAAGTATCCAATTTATCAGACTTCTCTTCCTCCCACATCATTTTATAACTTAGTGATTCCTTATATTCTACTAAATTTCTTGCCTCTTCTACACTACCATGCAGAGTGCTAGAGGTGTTACATATATGATAAATTATTTGATTCATTTACAAATATTTTTATAGTATAAAAAGAAAACTCTAATATGTTAGTATCAAGTAGTTTCATTAAATGGAACATTCCAAAAGAAAAAAATTCATATATTTTCATGGTTTGTGACATCACACGACTCTTCATCAAGCAATTTTTTAGTCAACCCTTTTAAATTACCATGGCATGACATCTTTTATACAATCTATGTGAGTGGGAACATATCATCTTGGGAATGACATATCATTTATAATACCTAGAGGTAAATTCTACCTTGATAGGGGTGTTTTCAATGTTGATGTTGGTGTGAAACGTCAAATTATTTATTCATCAAATGTCCACACCATCATGAATGGGAACCTATAAATAAATAAATATATATATATATATATATACATTTATGATTATCCATCTATCAAAAAAGAGGATGGTGTCCATTTATAGATAGTTTGAATATGTATCCAGATGTTCCTCCTCAGACATAAAGGTGCTTCACGCTCCATCATATTTAACTATTCTCTTGGCCTCTTATATTTTGTTAGAATTCAATCTTGTTGCTGGTAGTTAGATCACCTCACCTCGGTCTGATACATTGTTTTTCCTATTATTTTGAGCTACATTGAGGAAAAATTTAAATTATTGACATAGATGATATGATATCTTAGTTCTTTTTACCTCTCTTCAAGCCTTTATAGTTTCTCACTTTACCTTGTAGTATCCTTCAAAGCATTTTCCCTATAAAAATTAATTTCTAACATGTTTGGATGATAATATTATATCCATCCGTTGAAATAGTTTGACAAAAATTAGATTTTGGCGTCATAGGAGGCTTGTGTAATTTTTTCATGTGTTTACTATTATATAATCATCAACCACAACTATCTAGCCACTATCATGTGATCTTAATTTCTCAATTATATAAAGGGTGTTAGGACTTTTTGTTATACTAACCTAATTTAATTATCAAGTAAACACTCTCAGGTGAAATTTAAATAAATTCACCCCAATAAGATATAATATCTTAGAACTTACTTTTTTGAATGCTTATTACACCCTCCATGAACCATATCTATAATAATCCTTATAAGGAAAAATCTATATAGAATGTCATTGAAATTTTTGTGTTTACCATGAACCTTGATGATTATTGTCTCCTCCATTAGAAATGTATGATTACTAAAGTCATCTTAAATTTTGGGATTGAACCCAAAATAAGGATTCTCTAATTTATTTTTTGATTTATATGTCTTAAAGTGCACTACTAACCATCATGAAAACATTTGGAATTGATCAATGATGTGAAATAATGATTTCTCTTGATTGATATATAGTAAAAAAATTTCCTATATTTTCCTACATTGAAACCACTTGAATGATGAAATTTTCATTCACAACCCTATCAAACATTACAAATTTATTTTCCCTTATGTCGATATGGTAGTAACAGATAGGTATAATATATCCACTAATCTACATTTATAAGAATCAAACAATAACAAGTTGAGGGTCTATATTAGGGTAGACAAGGTAGCCCTGACTCTCATACTAGACACACTTCAACATAGGAAAGTACTAACTTGGGACCCAATATATTTAACTGATATACATCATTTCCGATGATTTAAGGTTCATCCTAAACAATGATTGGTCATGAAAATATTCAAACATGTTTGAAACCCTGTATTGGGTTGTGGATGAAGCTCCCTATTCATTGTTACTTTGTAGTTCTTTAATAATTCTCATTCTAAGGGAGGTAACAATTTAGGATCCCCAGAAACCTTTTCATGGAATAAAGTCATCATATATATATCCATGAATATTTGTGACTTTGAGATCTTGTACACATTCCACATGATTATTCCTACTGATACATATAGTTGGTGGAAGGTGTTTGTTCTAGGACTTCATCCAATGGGAAGAACAAGAATAATATATGTTTATTTGCATATATTATTATGTGATATCAGGATAAATTCATATATCACAATGAATTTGAGATTATTTTTAAAATCAGTACATGTATACCCAAACTAGCATTCCCACATCCTTTCAGGCTCGAATCCACCTCCAGAATGCAAGTTCCATATTGTATTCCACCATTAAGGTGGGTTGAAAACTATTTAGTAATAAGTGGAATTATAATTTTGAATTTGGGTCTTCAAATCGATATTGTTTTAAAAATAAGTGGAATTCATGAATTACAAGATAATTATGGATCTTATGTGGATTCATAGATATACGGACCCTTCAATGAGATTTTTTCCCACCATATACTTTGGCAGTGGGTAAATTAGTACCTTGAAAGATTATTTTTTGGTAAAAACATTTATAAATTCTAGATATATACTTAATTATAGGGGTATAAACTCTTAAATAAAATAGTTTTTCTTTTTCCTCAATAGAATCTGCAACAATTCTAACATGTATATCATACATTTTTGGGATTTTCATGATATGATGTCCTTATGTTTTTCATGAATCTTGTGTTTTTTGGCCTCATCCGAGAGAGTGTTGAAATAAATATCCATTCCTATTACAATATCTACAAGAGTAATTGGATTGATTGAAATGTAAAAATAAGGAAAATAAGACTTGGGAACAAAAGTTAAAAAAATTACTGAAAATTAATGAGAAAAAATCCACAAAGTATAAATTTATTCCAGACTCCACATACCATGATAATTTTTCATGGATTTATTATATTAGGTTCTTTCAACCAAGGAAATCATACTTGGTCTTAAAATCATCACACAAGACATAGAATTATGATGTGGGTGTCAGAGTGTCTACTTTCCCACTTAACTTTTACTTTTAATTATTATAAATATCTATTTATTCAATTTTTTAAACATATTTTTTTATTAAATTGATATTTACTCTGATGGATTTTAAATTTTTGAATTGTCATTTTATTTTCTATTTCATTATAGTTTGTTATGGTCTTTTATTTATGAATTTTCTAATTTTTTTAAAGAACAATGTCTTATGCTTTATATTATAAGTCTTATAAAATGTATAATTGCAAATCAACATAAGTCAAAAGTATTAAAAATATCTATTAAATGTATAATGAAATATAAATTCTTATGATATGATGAAGATTCTAATAAAATAGAGGTCATTTTTATTAATAATTTAAGCCTTATGATTTCATAGAGATAAAAAATGAACAAAATAGTTTATTGTTACAAATATTTTATTACTGTTAATTTTTTGAGTTTACTCGTAAAAAGTGAAGGATTGAATCTTATGAATTTAAAATTGACCATTATGATTTTTTTAATGGAACAATATCTTATGTTTTTCAAAAATAATCTTATATTTTTTAAATTTACTCTTACAGAATGTGTTTACTCTAAAATTTCTCTATGTCATGAATAACTCTTGTGGTCTTATTCTATGACTCTTACATGGTAAAAATTAAATTTTACATGATTTCTATTTACACATATTATGTTTTTTAACTATATGTTTTCAGTATGTCAATAAAGTAACTATCAAAATGAGGGGATGTTAGAAGGTATAATGTTTGAAATTGAAATGATATAACTCCATGTTTGCAGAATTAATAGTATTTTCCCCAAAAATTATTTCATATATATATATATTTATATACTAACATGTTTTTGTTGTTTTATTTCACATAGATTTAAAGGAATACAATCACTATGAAATAAGGAAGGTATTTGGAAGTGTTGAAAATTATTCCATAATTTGGAAAAATTTAATGATTATACCATTAAACAAAAATTATAAAACCTCATGGAATTAAAATCAAATATTTTCTTTTTAAATGATGATTAATGGAATATAATAGATTTTTTTGGATAATTATTTTGATAGAATGGTCATAACTATTTGCTTCTTATAACCACTAAGGGTAGTCATAATACAACAAAATGTCTAGGTAAGTGAACAAGATACAATGATTTTTCTAATTTTTATTGATATGGTTGTTCATTTTTTTATCCAATTATATTTCAGTATATTATTATATTGAATTTAAATTGCAATAAATTTAATATTTTACCTTTAAAAAGGTCAATTTTTTTTTGTAATAGTTCCATTGTAAAAGAAATGTTCTATTTTTGGTTTTGATTCCACTTGTAGAAGGTAATGACCCATGTCATTATAGATTATAATTTTATGATAACTTTGAATTTCTTTGTTTTGTGATGGGTGTTTTGAGAAACAGGGATCTTATTTGGATTTCAATTATTTCAATATATTTAAATGGTGTTTTTTGATGTGTTTCAAGGATTTGTGGATACCTTAGGTATAAAAGAGAATGTTGATGTTGTAATCGAGAATCCAGGCCACAAAAAAAAGATGTATTTGTATTGTGAACCATGAGTTAAAAACCATGAACAACCGTTCTGAGGGGTATCTATTTTGTCTAGGAAAATTCCCTATTCAAACACTATTTTTATTCAAAAAAATTATTGGTTTGAACCCTCTCCATAAGGGAGGTTCATGTAATTATCTTAATGTTTATTTCATGAACCTTTTAGGGAAGCCACTTTTTGAAGAGCCTTTTGGTAATTTCGTTGAGTATCATATTTTGAAACCTCCATGAGTTCCCTTATTAATGATCACATGAATTAAAGGGGAAATATCTCCGTTTGATTTTACATCCTCTACCTTTTGTGCCTTCTGTTTTTGGTTTTCCAAGGGTGTTTCCTCACTCAGAATCGAGTTAAGGTCCCTTATTTTCATCCCCTTGTTCCTACTTTCAATTTTTCATTGATTTTGGGTCAACCATTTGGGATTTGTGATGAATTATTACACGAGACCATGATATATTCATTACAATTTATAGGGATTTCATTTGAAGATCACAAAGGAGGTCCTTAGAGGTGGTATTCAATCATTCGTTCATCATTTGACACTAGGTATGTTTTTTCATTGATTTATTTTTGGTATTTTATAATTTTGGAATTTAATATGTAATTTTATTTGAAGATATAATTTGGGTTTTTTTGTATTAGGGTTTGATGTGTGTTAGGAGTTAACCACACCACATTATTATTGGATTCAATATATCGAGTTCATTAGGTGAGTTTTGTGATGAATATTCCATATTTGTATTTTTGTTTTAAATGTTAATCAACTAATATGATGGTGTTAATTAATTAAATGTTTGCTCATAGAATCATATGTAGTCATTATAGGATTGGATGTATTTATAGATCATTAGTCGAGGTAGGTGAACTTTGATTTATTTGAGCCTCTTTTTTAATTGGTGATTTTATGTTTGTGCTCCTTAATAAGTAACATTTACTACATATTTTTCAATAATTTCCTAGAATATTCCCCATAAGTCTGGGATGAGATTGCATAATCCAAATAGTTAACATGGACTATATAACATGCTAAAAAGTTCAATGATGGAACCTAAGTTGAATGTGTTTTTATGGACCTCCTTATGATTTTATTCGGAGGTATGTGTTGCTTTATTAGAATTAATATATATATATATATATATTTAAATTTGATTTTAAAAAGGGGATTAATTAAAAATGGGGTTTAAAGGAAATTGTGTGATTATGTAAAAATGTTTTTAAATGATATTTCAAATTTTTAATTGGTTTTGTAATGAATATTTAATGGGATATTTCCAAGGGGATGGTTAGAGTTAAATGAAACATGGTTCAATTTATAATTTTTTGTGAAAATTGATTTTACATGGTTTTGAAGGGAAATTTAAAATGGATTACTTTGAATGAAATTTGATTATTTTTACCTAATGTGAGTGATTCCTTATTTTCCAATTCTCTGGTACATACTGTTCTTATTTATTGTGATTCTCGGTGTGTATGTTGATGCATGAAGATGCATTTTATGTGTGTAGCCATATTATATATTTTTTAGTATTAATGTTGTGGGTTGGTCTAAATGAAAATGACATAAAACACAGAGTGTTGATATGGTTACTACTATGGAATGATATATGAGGCTAGATCCTTAGAGACTATAACATTATTGGTGAGCTAGTGAGCTTTGAGATTTATAGAGTTCCCTATTTGTGGTTCCTTGTTTATTATAATTAGATGATTATGATAAGTGACATACACTCGTATGGGAGAGAATCCTGAGTATTTTTATTTACTTGAATGAGATGACAATGGAAGTATCTATATCCATAATGGTAGACCATTCTCTGATTCATAGGGTAGGGGTTTGATAATGGGACTTTCAATGTCTGAGACAGCCCAGCCGGCCATGCCATGGTTGAAAAAACATATGTTGATAGATAGATGTTCGGTTAGTCATGAGTGAGATGACTAAAATAGGACACAATGTCAGATGGTGGGACACCAAGAGTGAGATGGGGTCAAACATTCGATGTGATATGGGGTATGGAAAGATTAACTACATTTATTAAGAATGTAATGTATGGATAGTGATGTACCATACATTGAGAATGTATGGATGGTCAGAATCTTTGAATGGGATTGGACATGTTTGATAGTTTAAATTATATCTTTGGTCATGGGTTGAGGGCTTGATATGAAACCTTACCATAAATATTTGGTTATTATTTCGGTTATGGTATGTGACTCAATCTTTCTTCTGATATGGTGTTGAAGCAGTTATGGTTTTGGTTCCATGCTATATTGGTTTGAACATGGATACCTAACATGTGTTATGGGATGTGCATTGCATATTATGTTTCCAGGTTGGTATGTTGCCTGGACATGACTTCACCTATTTATATGTATTTCTTAAACATCAACTTCAACACTATAGTTTTAGTATTTTTGAGGCATTGAGGATTCCTATTGGGTAATTATAATTCCCTACCCATGTAAACAATATGGGTTTCAATGTATATGTGCAGATATTATTTTTGTCTCCCAAGACATGGGTGTCTATAGAATCTGGACATGCGGAGCAGTCATCATATCATGGAGGTTGAGGAATTAGTAGGATGGAATGTGAGTATTGTTGGCCAGTGTTCCATTTTACTTATTTTATTGATTCAATGTTTATCTTCTACCCTGTTTTGGATTGATACATTATATAAGATGATTTAATAGTTTTTTTTCTAGAGTGTGGGGTCCTGGTGGATTCTTGTTTTATGTCTATAGTTATTTTGGGATGTCTGTTATATGGGTGGATCATGGACAATATTTTGTTAATTTTGGTATGACCCTTGGGCCTTTGATTGGACAAAATAATCACTCTATGACTATTCTAGTTCCCCACCGCTAGTCAGTATCCTCTGGAATATGGGGAGCCACTTTTGAGGACAATTAGTCAACCTCTCTTGGGTATTGTTTGGGTGATTCGAGAAAGGGTGTTACAAAGTGTCATCATATAATCTTTTGGGAGGTGAATTTTTTATTATTGATGGAGATAGATTATCAAAACTGATGAGGTAGATCAATAGAAGGATTTTCCAACATGAAATTTATTGAAACCCAAGTTTCTAGGTTATTTCCATTTTATGGGTAGACACAATACGATTAGTGAGGTGTTATTTTTGACCAATAATCCCAATGTGGGATAGATGAGACTTGGTATCTTTCATAGTGCTTTTTTTGGAGGCAATGAGTTGATCATAAATCATGATTGTGGTATGCTAGGGGAATGAAACAAACTCCCATGGGAAGTGTTTTTTGACATGTTTCCTTTTAATAATAAATTATTAATCCAAAAAACTTATAATATAATTGGTGTTTTACCGTATACAATATAAGAGGTGGTAAGATTAATATTTATTTGTCGATCATTTTTGATTTATTGTAACTGTGACTATTTTCCCCCAATAGGTCAATGGCTTTTAGGATGATTGGTTTGTGATAAAACCTTGTTTTAAAAAGGAAAAAAAAACTCAGATGGTATAATGTAGTGTTCGTAAAATGGTTTTGATAGTTCGTTTTATTAATGTGGATAATAGATTTGGTGATTTTGGAATAGTTTATTATTTTGGGGTCTTGAGAAAATATGAGTCCATTTATAAAAATAATTTAATGTAAAATGTTTTTGGTAATTAATTTTTAGAATTAGTTTGGATGTGGGTCTTGGTTTTTTAAAAAAGATTGACTATGATAGGGATTTTGGTTTTATTAACAAACCCTTGGATTCTAAGGGGTGTTTTGAAAACACATGTGAGTTTTGAATTGTGTAAAATGATTTGAGTGTATTTTTTAAAACAATAAATCAGTATTTATGTAAAACGTTTCAAAATTAATTTTGATGTAGTTTAGTTATGATAGAAAAATATGATGGAATAGTGTGTTTTATTGATGGGATTCATTTCTTTGGGACTGCTATTTAATATTAGATGGTGTGGGACTGCTTTGTTTGAATGGTTGGAAATATTAATGGGTGCCATTGTATTCCTATTTTCTATAATTTATATGATATAATGGTATGGACCTAGTGTTTTCTTGTTCATACAAAGTGCAAACCATGGGTTTTTGATATATCTGCAAGTTTTAGGCACAGGGATAAATTTGGATATTAGACTAAAGTATCCAGATATGTGTTTGTCCTTTCGTAGATAAGATCCTATGATGCTTGTTTTGGTGATTTTGTGTGTTAACTTTCATGATATGAATTTACAAAATGAAATTTCTATTGTGCGGTCCACCATTAGTTAGAATCGATTGTAGGTAGTTAGGTGTTATGGTGTGGAGAACATTAATTATCTAAAAAATAAGTTGTTGAAACTTTATTATCTTGGATAAATCGGTGTGGGTGAGTTCCATTTTAGAGATTGGTGATTACTATTTCATGTTTGGAGTTTTGGATTGGGTATGTTTGTTTTCTACAGTCATTAAAAGTGATAAAAAAAGAAACATGGTTGGTGGAGATTAGGTTTTCAATTATGTGGTGATGAAAATGTTACTCCTATGGAAGAGAGTATAAAATGGGTAGTGGGGTGTATTTACCTTATATTTAAAGGGTCTATGGTTTTTTAAAAACAATTCATTGTATGGTTTATGTAGTAGTTGGATGCTAGCGAGCTGATAGACCCAGTTTTAGAATTCTTGAATGATTTTCAATGGAGTTTATGTGTTTCCAATAAGATTAGGATTATTGTAGTATGATCTGAGAGTGAGTAAGATTAGGGATGCATTAGTGTTCATGGGAAGAGCATTGATGTTGGATAGATAATTTGAGGATCCATCATAGGAGTTACACTAAGAGAAAATATTAGATATTGGTATGTCTACTTGGGTGCTTCAATAATACCTTCAAGTATTCTAGAATTGTGGTTGGGAAGGGATTACACATCGATGTGCGAGGCAGATAATTTTTTGGAGAATTCAGATATGGAAGGAAAAACTAGTGAAGTTTCATGAGATTATATTTGGATTTGTAGAATCTATATAAAAAGAATTTTTCGGGCAACATGTGAGGTGGTTCGCAGATTAAACAAGGTTTATTGGAGAAAACATGGTGTGTGTATGAGATTAGTGTTTAGAGTTGTGTAGTGTAAGTGTGTTGGGGGGATTTTAGATAATTGATGACTGAGGTAGGTTAGGGTTTATTGTCAAAGGATTACAACAACTTCTAATTCACGAGAATCATTATAGTGGGGGTTTTTCTAATGACATGCAACATCAATGTTTGTGAATTCCTAATAGAATTTGATGTTTGGGTTTTGTGGGGGGTCTTTTTTGAGAACCGGTACTTATATTGGGGATGTATATAATAAAGGGTGATATATAAATCCCAATAATGGAATAATTAAAGGATTACATGATTTAAGTAATAAATGTTATTCAATAGGTATTTAAAGTTCACATGAATGGCATGATAATCGTAAACATGATCGTTAAACCAAGCTATAAGATGATAACATCAAAGATACATATAAACAAGAAAAAAAATATAAAACATGAAATTAAAGAAATAAGCCACTACTAACCACCATGAAATTTTAATATAATGTGATTAGGATTACGTATCATTGAAAATAAATGGAATTTCATGTGATAAAAAAATTACCCAATGCATTGGAGGGATATATAATTCCAATCCCATCTGTCTCATTCATATCATGTACATGTGTTAGTGTGACAAATAGATGGTACAACATAAGAAAACAATTTAATCAATTTTATAACCACAAATAAATAGTGTAGGTTACATATATGGAAGTACCTAATTAATGATGGATACGTACATCTTGTTGAATATCATTGAGTGGAAATGGGGATGGATATTCACTATAAAAATTCCTAGCATGGAAAATCATAGGATAGTTTCAGTAGCATAATGGGTGTAAAAAAATTTCATGGAATAGATTAATGTCAGTGAAACACATTTTATAAGTACTTGGTAATCATATATATCGTAAAATTTATATATAAAAACACATGAAAAATTTAAAAATTGTAAATCAAAAGGAATACATCAAATAAAGTTCTTCAATAAAGAGGAGGATGAGAGAATCTGTCACCTCATGAGGTCACCTCTAAAAGTGTGGGAGGAGCTTCTTAAGAGATTAAGAACACATTGGGAGGGATTCTAAGAGGAGAGAGAGAGAGAGTGTAAATTACTGCTCATTAGGTATTTAGATAAGAGGACTAGGAGGCAAGTTGTGTATTTATATAAAAAGAGAAGGTAGTATTTTATTAAATTCTAAACATAGATTTTTAAATCTATATGAAAACATAATAAAAACCAAAATATTAAATTATTTTTAAAATGGTATCTACCAAATATAAGTATTTGAAAATATTTTATAATTTTAGGGACGAAAATAATTAAAATAATACCATTTATGCTGTGGAAGTGATTTGTGTTTACAGAGAACTAATTTTATAACGGAAAAAAATATTACCAATTTTGGAGGATTCATTTAGGGTTTATAAAACAAATCAAATTACTTAAAAAAATTATTCAAAAGGGAAAATATTTTTTGGGACATGGAGTCCCTTTATAAAATTTATTACATAACTTTTGGGTATCATGATTTAATAATATATTCCATAGATTTATACTACATTGAATTTTTACCAAAAAACTTTTCACAAATAATTTATATATAACTATTTTAATAATATTTTTTATTTTATCAAAATAATTTTTTAAATAGAATAATTTTCACTTTTAAATAGAAAATACCTATTTTTTATCAAATACATGTTTTTAAGATATTGTCCACTTTCATACGATTATAAAAATATAACCAAATTTAATTATATTATATTATCATTTATATTTAAATAATAAATATAAAATCTTATTTTATTTAAATAGCATTCATTTAAAAATTATTGAAATGATCAAATGTGTGTCTTAATTGAGAGTATATATTTCAAAAAAAATAAAATTAAGATTTCATTATATTAAAACCTTAATTTTATAAAAAAAGTATTATATTTTTTAAAAATGTTGATGAATATAACAATTATTATATAATCATTTATAATTTAATAGTAAAGGGATAAATATAATCATATTTCAATAAAAATAAAATATAAAAATTCATATTACAAGGGTCAAGATACCTAAAACCCTTATTACACCAATGTATGACCTAACGTTAAGCTATGTGACGATGTTTCTTTCTTGGGCTAGTATAGTGATAATTTTTGGGACCTAAACTCGATAAGCTAGAAATTATCCAGAAAATAGTTTTTCTCAATCATTATTTGTTAGATCTTATCTTGGGATTGATCATGAGAAAATCCTGGTGATATAATCTCACCTATATGCTTTTATAAATGAGTTCTTTGGGTACGATCATTATGGTAATAAAAATTGATTCATTCATCAGTTTCAATTAGAATTTTTCATACACCATAGTATATACTAATAGTAATGGACACTGTAAATTGGCTATATTATGAATAGTTAATATGATTAATGGTATTTTAAATCCAACATGCTATATTAACCCAAAATAACTAATATTGTGCATGTGATTTCTAAAACTATAAGCTATTTACTCAATCAAAATAGTATTTCATTTAAAAAAATTTAGGATGTTACAACATCACTAGTGTTGCATCGTGGCCTTATAACCCTCATAAGAATTAACAAAATAGCATCACACAATAGAGACTTAATGAGTCCCTTCTCAGTCCCAAGGTTTATCTGGAAATCTTATGTAACACTCGACCTCTTCATAATCCTAACCAAGGTATACCCACATGGTTAATTAGATATCATTTGGAAAAGAACACTTAACCCAAAATAATGTCAACTATCCAAGGGATTCGAAATCTCTCAATATTCTATAATAGGTTAAATGAGGATAATAATTTATAGTACATCACTATCCCCAACATGAAAGGGTATAAAAGGAAATATATCAAGGTTCACCACATTTATCCTCTATGTATATATACCTATGGGTTCAAATATCTCATATAACACACTTATATGTAACCCATCAACCATCATTATTCAATGCATGAAGCTATTATTTAACGGTTTATTGTGTCCCTTGACAGAACTATTACATTCATTTATTTTAGTGAATGAATAAATAAATTTTTATGTTTAATAATTCATATATGTTGAGACACATTATCAAAATCTATGTAACAACATTCATATAATTTAATGATATATTTAAGGACCACTCATTTCAAATTGAATCATCCCTATTAATTATTCTCAACAATCCTTTCTTAATCTTAGCAAATATTAATCAAAGTTTTCATCAACAACAAAACTACTATCTAAATCCAAAAAAACCAAAATAATTATATTAATGATATATTACTAATTTATCAATTTAATTCAAAGGGGAATAATTGTGAAAAATTTCACAAGAAATTATTATATCCAAATCCTCAAGCAGTAGTATACCAACATCCCCAAGTACACTCCCGAAAAATCAATAGATAAAATAATAATCAACTAGAATATGATCAATCACCGATTCCAACCAATTAAATTAAAACATGACAAAAATTTATTGGTTGATTTACCTCTTATAAATTTCAATAAAAGACAAGTGATCATCCTCACCTGATGCACTCTTACTAATACATGAAAAATACCCATCATTGTAGACTAATTCCACCACAATTTATTTTAATTGGAATAAATCCCTAACCCAAAATTTTACTAGATTGGAGGATATGAAAGGGAATAGGAATAGAAGGACATTTATGGATTACATAACTCTAGTATATTATATAATCAAAATTGAATCACCCCACTTCCATATAATTGAGAGAGGGATGAACCCGAGAGGGGTTGATTGTAAATAGTGACCCAGACACCCCTTCCATGATTTAAAGACAAAGTGGGGTTCCATATAAATTATAGTTCTTCTCTTGTTAAAAAGGGGATTTGATTCTGTCATGGAAAGACACCTACTAGTCATGGGGTGATTTCCCCATATATAGATCTAGATCTGAGATAAATACATTTTGGTGTTACCCCTCTAGGTCATGACATGACAAAAACTATTATAGGTGAGTCACAAGCCCCCAAAGCGCAACGTTACCTCCTAAAAAAACCCTTTTCAATTATAGCTATAAAAATACCTACTAAAGGCCCTCGTGATGAGAACAAGGGGTCATGGGACAACTAGGGTCCCTTGCCTAAAATATTCAATGTAAAACAAAAGGTTCTTTAGATGATATGTGTATGGTTCCACAATTGTGAAAAATAAATAGGTTTCATAATCATTTCATTACTTAATCAAAGAATAAAACCATGAAAAATATGGGGGTTTAATAAGCATTCTATCATGGTATATCCCTTTGATGAGAACGAGTTACACAACATCTTGTCATCATAAATATAAACCATCCAGATAAAGAATTACAATTGTTCCCTTGGATCATATGTAACGTAAATAATAAGTAACATAAAATGATTTCATCATATATGGAAAAAGATATTGAAGTATTACTAGAAAAATTTCTTGAGTAAAATTTCCATTTCACATATCAAAAAAATATTTTAATAATAAACATTTTCAAAATCTTTTTCTCAATAAACATCCTTTGAATCATATAATAAGTTATTTAAAAATAATTTAAAATATTTTATGAGGAAAATATCGTTTCAATTTTGAAAATCCCATTTTAAATGAAATTCATAAATCATTTTGAAAATAATTTTATTTTTAAACAACCACTTGCAACATGTTTAATAAGATTTAAAACAATGATTTAGTGATGATAGATGAAAATATAATTCATCCCCTGAAAGTAAAAATAATGATACCTTCCACATTTTTTGTGAAATATATAAATGGATTGTTTAAAAATGACATGAATATTATTTTCAAAACGTTTTGCAGGATGTCAAACATGGGATAAATTTGTTTAATAAATAATTTCAATATTTTTAAAAACATATTCAAAAACGTTTTTAGAAAACATTATTTTGATAGTCGAAGTTTTTTTTTTCAACTGAAGAGATAAATAAATGTGATTTTTCTTTAAAAATTTATTTTGAACTCATGAGTAAATAAAGAGAGGAAAAAGAAAGACAAATAAGGATTATAAATAAATAACCATTATATAAGAAAATAAATTAGTTTTCTGAGATATAAACATGATTATTTTACTATTGGGCTCATAATCAAGGGAAATTCCAATAATTGATGATATTCTACAGTGAGACCCTTACACCTTTGTTAACTTTGAATCGTAATAAATATGTAAGAAAATTTTAAATTAAACATAAAATATCATGAGAATAAATAAATTCGTGACATTACATGAAAAAGGTTAGTATATGCACCATATAAAATAAGATAGGTACATAACATAACATATGTCTCAAAGAAACAAAATTTTAGACAAAAATCACTTACCTTAAGACTCAAAAAACTTCGTACTAATTTAGAACTACAGTATAAAAAATAAAAATGTATACAAAATATATAATATAAAAATATATATATATATATATCATACCGTATATGAATTACATATGAACTTTTGTTACACATTTTTTAACAAATCCTTATTAAAGTTAGGTTTTGGGCAATAACTAAATTCCATTTCCTTTATGTTATATATTTTTTATTTTTTGTACGAATAAATTTTATAAATGTTCCATCGTATATACAATTTTTACCATGATATAAATATAATATATATTCATTATATATTTATTTATAGTAATATATACCATTTGGAGACATAAAATGAAATATACCATTCACGGAGATTGCAGGGCTTACATATGCATGAATGTTGTTTCATTTTATCAATGTTTTGAAAGAAAGAAAGTTATATAATATATTACAATTATAAGATTTTTTTTTCATATATATCAAATATTTTCATTAACAACATCCTCATTACCTTTTATGTAAATAATGAACAAATCACATCGCTTCATGGTGTGGTAGTCCACCGTACAGACAAGCGAGATTATCATATTGCCACAGAATGGAATGTCAGAAGTTATATTTTTTTGTAGTAACTATAGAAGAATAATAGTATCACATATATAATATATAAACCATTAATACATCACTGTATCCAGTTGTGAGAGGAAATTATGGAAAATGATTAACATTGTTTCTCAAGGCTGTAGTCAACCATACACATGAATGATGATTTTATATCCCTTTTGATTGAAGTGGATATTATTGGAGGTAATCACACTAAATTAAAAATATATCTTTATATGGGAGATATTTTGTGTATTATATCAAATTTTTATATTAAAAATTGAAGGCAGTGTATGAATAAATAAGATAATAATGCTCATTGAAGAACGTTACCTCTTCTTCACGTAACCTCCTTACGATTGTAGGAGAAACCATCATATATTGGATTTATGAATGAACAAGGAAATATAGGATGAGAGGATGGAATTAAATAATTTATTTGGGGAGGAATTGGATGAGACAAATGTTTTTGGAATTGTGGAGAGGATATGAGAGATGGGGGCCTTTTATAAGAAAGGTGAATGACAAACTTGTAATTTTTCTATGGAAAAACAAGTACCCAAATTTGACAAACCAAAATGATACAAAATAGACTAATCTCTATAATTATACTTGATAATGACTAAATATAGGAATAAAATTTGTTTTGACATTTTTTTGGTGACATTTTAACGTTTCATTTTTTAAATGAACTCTCTTGTAAACCCATTATTACATTAATCGTGGTTAAAAAATTTTATGGTTTTATTATTCATTATTATTAGAAATTATATTGATATTATTGGATGATATATGTTATTAATTATAAAAAATATTTAAAAATATTTTTTATATCAAAATTCAATGTGAAATTGATTAAAATGGAATAAATTGTGTTGAAATATATATACTTGAATTAAGTTACCTTTGAAAAACATATTAATTAAATTTTAATATCATTAAATACTTCTAATGAAATTATAATTCATAAAAAAAATATTTTTCCCTATTTGTGAAAAATATTCTTATCAAGAAATTATCACAAATTGACTCTATGATAATTATAAAAAGTTGACTAAAAAAATTAATTTTTTTTTCATATAAATTTTCTAAAGGAGGAGAAAATTAATTTTATAATAAGTTCCAAAAAGGTAATAAATATTTATTTTGAGAAAAATACATATTTAAAGAGTAAAATTTCATTTATTCTTATCTTTTGTCTATAAAACACTGAAGATGAATCTAAAAAAGTTCATTGAATGTATATAATATACATTTTATTAAAATCATTTAGAAAATGTTATTTAAATTAATTTTTTGAGATAAAACATGTCTTTTAGCGTAAAAAGTAGTTTTTTATTCAAATTATTTCCTCTATTTTCAAATGGTTTTTAGTTTCATTTATAATTAGTTATGAATTAAAGGATTACTTATATATACATGTGAAAACCATATATTTTCATAATTAATTAATCATTTTCATACCCTCTATTCTAATGACTAGGAGAGACATATCAAATTAAATAATAAAATTTTATTAGTATTCCATATGTTTAAATTTTTTTTTTTAATATAAGTTACACTCACTGTTTCTGGTAACACAAAATAAATTATAATTTATGGGTAATAAATGCTAAATTTCACATTGAATGTAGAAATTATTTTTTTAAATATTAAATTTATTTGAAAAATTTCATTCCTCAAAATATCAATGTGTTACATTATACCCATTAAATAAATTAAATACTCACAATTTAAACTTGTTCATAGTTAAAAAATGTTTAACATTAGAAAATATGTTTTTGGGAAACCAAAATCATAAAAATGGTTAATAAAACTTCCTCTTAAAATATAGAAAGGGATGTGATATGGGTTTTTGGAATAACACATAATAGGTTTCTAAATATGAAAACATAGGTGGAAAGTGAAGATCAAGAAAAGTAAGAAATGTGTAATGTCAAAGTAATGATGGAGAGTGATATAGACCATTGATCAAGAGAAAGAAAATGATCATGAAAAAAACAATAAACACAATACCATAATCTAAATAGGTTATAAGAAGTTCATTGATATGATTAGAAATAATGATATTATGAAAAAAATTTATTTCAAGTTCCATTTATTAATGACCAAGAATATTAAGTAAAATATATTATTACTTGAATTCATTCCATTTCATAAAAAAATATCATCTTTTGGTTGTGCTTTAATAAATTTCGACAACACATCTTATTTTAGGAATTCAAGATGAATATTTTTATGCCTGAAGCACTAGTGGATCATAAGATCCATAAAATAATGATAATTCATTACTTCTATCTCTATTTATCATCATATCAAAATGGTTACCATATTTTATCAAATATCCATAAATATTTTTACACTGAATCAGTACATTAGTACCCAATACCTCATCCAAGGTTTATGTTAAACTACACCATTAATGTTCAACCTTATTACCCTTATAAAATTTAATGTTTATAATGGTCCCTAAATTTATAAAAAGAAATTCAACATTAATCCAAAAAATATAATTAAGTAAATATTAATATTCACATAACAAATATATGAATACCATGTTCATAAATTCTCCTATGTCATGATAATAACCTGAATTACACAATTTTTAATGAAAACAAACTTTCATAACAAAATTAACCCTTTCATAATTCCTTATATAAAATTCTAGATTATATGTAACATCTTAGGGTTTTGTGAAGAATTTTTTTTAAGTAAAATATTTTTATTTAATTGATATTAATTCATTATACAATAATTATAAATTTTTTATACACTACACCAAGTTAACCAATTTTTACATGCCACACTCACATGGCTTGAGTTACATACAACAAAGAATTTTTAAGAAACAAAATTTTATTATTATTATTTAAATGAGATAGTCATAAAATTACTGTTAAAATTAATAATATGAATAGTAAAAACTAATTTTTTAAATATTTTTTATAATTATTTTATATAAATAAAACACATTGAAATAAGAAATACATTTTTAGTAAAGTCTTTATAAGATTGAAAATAAAATTTTCTTAGAATAATTTGATTTTATGAAATTACATAAAAATAGTAAAATTAATTTTGGAAAATGTTATAAATTAAATTTTACTAAATAATCATAATTTTTTAATTTATAATGTAAAAATTATCATAGGGTTAATTTTATGGATTTTTTGTCTAAATTATTTATATAGTTAAAGTATATTATAATTTGTATAATTAGATAAATTATAATTAAATTAATCAAATATAAGTCATTAGATTCAATATATTAATGAAATTTGACATCAAACCACCATAAAATTTTAAACCTTTTTTCTTAAAACCACGTTGTCATGACCCCTTTGTGGGATTAATTTTAAATTAATTTCTACAAATTTAGTGATTAGAATTTGAAAAAATAGTTTCAATATTTTTAATTAGAATAATTCATAATTTAAAATAAGTTTAACATAGTTTTTTTTCAAAAACTACTGTTGAAATTTATTAAAATTATTTACAATTATTATGAAGAAAATTATATTAACAAGGGACCACACCTTATAGTTAAGGGACAAATGACCTAAAAACTTGTCCAAGATCCATTTTTTGTCCATATTTAGACCCTTTAATACCTTGTATCGAACATTATCCATTATTGGAACCATTTTTTAAAGGAACATGTTTTTTGGAATTCCCATTTAAAATTTTTACAAGAATGGCATTCCACCACTATAAAAAGAAATCACCATTCCAAAATACTCACACCTTTCAAGAAACTATGGAGAGACCTAGATATACCAAAATAGATTTTGAAAATACGTAACATAATCCTAGAATCATAAATCGGGGTAGATATCAATATGAGGAACCCCTTTGGTGAAACTATAAGGAGTTACCTGAATAAGAGGTAGCATCCTCCCTCATGCTCCTTTATTTTTTTTTCATTCTCCACCACCTAAAATATTATTATTTCATGATTATATAATAAAAACAATATAATCAATATAAATATTTTTTTATTATAAGTGGTTCACCTTAAGTTACACATACTTCCATCTAATTGGCAATGAACTTGTCGTTCTTTTGTATATAAAAGTACGACCTCATGAAATGATATTGTCTATTTTTCCTTTACCACATGTGAATTATGATGAAACCAATATTTTTTGTTTTATATATGATATTTATGATGTATTTATTCAAATATACTTATTATATATTATATTAATTCAACATTTCCATTTTTTTTAAGTATGTTAATTTATTTTGGGGAAGTGTGTGGACTACCACCTCTTAAAAGTAATTTGATTCATTCAAACCTTAAATGGAATGTATTAAAGATTATTTTTTTAATTTATGTGATACATATGAATTAATAATTATAATATAATTGTTATATATATATACAAATATGAAATTTACTTACTTACATTCAATATATTAATTTTACAGAAAAAATGTTCATGCGTACATACGGTCTACCGTATCCATGAACGATGTATTCCATTTAATATTTATATCTTTTATATATTATTATAAATAAATATATACTTAATATAAATTATTATTATTTGATCTTTTACATTATATATGTCATGATATGAGTTTAATGACAAAAAATATAACAAAATGAGACATATCCGAAGAAAAAAGAAGATATTATCCAAAAAGTAACCTTAACCTGAAAGTGTTAATATGTAGGTGATATAAATAAAAATATGGTTTTATATATAATAATATGGTTCTATAAAAGAAATGTAATAAACATATATTTATTATATATGAATTTTTTGGAGTACGGAGAGGGTCAAGGCATAAGATATGGGATTTATAGTCTATCTTTTATTTATATGAGTTTTATTCTTTACTCACCACTCGTTTCATTTGTATAGTGTATATACATGCCATTAATATATTCTTTGATTATAATATTTAATTGTTTTTGGTTTTTACATATCCATTTTATGATATCTGTTTCATGGGTACTCTGTTTTAAAGGATATCAAATTGTTAAAATGGTTTTGTCACAATTTTCCTTCTCTGAAAAACATACCATGAATTTCAAAAACCGTGTTTTCAAAATTGTGTTTAAAGATGATATTTTTAGATCATTATTAAGAAAAAATAATCTTAAAAATGTTTTATGGTTTCCAAATGATCCTTTATAATTTTGAAATTTTTTACCATGTAAATGGGATTCAAAATATTATCATGAATTATTTATATATTTTCAAAAAAATTTAAAAGGAAACAGTTTTAAAAATCTTTTCAAAGCTTCATTTATACGTTTTGATGTATGTTTTAAAGAAAACTGATTTTAATTTTTTTTAAAAATAATTATCTATAATAGAATGTATTTTTTCCTCAAGAAATATTTCTAAAATATATTTTAAAATTATTTTCCATGTAACATAAAATATGTTTTTTTACTCATGAATTTCATGGGAAATGATACAAAGGGTCCATTCATATCCTTTCTCTGAATGGTTTATGTTTAGATGGAATGCTGTTTATGACCCCATTTCTCTTTCATGGGTAACATGTTTATGAAATTTATCTCTTCATCACAAGAAATATATTTATGTAACTTGATTCATTTCATGGGTTATGATTTTGATGAAATGATTATGTGGCATTTCACTTTTACCATAGTTTATGATATGGTTACATATTTATGATACCAATTATGGGTTATGATATGATTTTTTATGAATTTTTGAATCATGTATATGTGATTTCATTATGAGATGGGTGTGACCTATATCTCCCTCTAATGTGTTAGGTAAAAATGTATATCACATGGGATAATGATGGGATTCAAGTAAGAAATCTTCATTCACTATAAGAATATTGGAAAACCCATTACCATAAAAGGATTGTACAATGATTGGGGATGGTGGATTTCCCTTCATAGTAGGTATAATCCACAAAAAGATGGGAATCTAGGGAAACCTAATTCATAAGGAGAAGATAGGGTAACCAAATCCCTTACAAGGAATGGACTATGACAGGGTATGGCAGTGTGTCATTCCCTATAGGTATAGTCCCCATGATGTAACCTAATAAGTTTTAGAAGTTTTTATTGACTTATAAGGAATGATATTATATTTTTATATCTATTAAAAAATTCCATGTATTTTTCATATGTTGTGCTTTTATGGATTATGAACTTCATTTCCTTACGATTCATGTCTTATGATCTAAAAATATTTATTCCAGGATTCCTATTTACGATCTTTTGTACAAGGGTTATGATCTTCAAATGTTATGATCAAAGTTTCATACCCTTATGGCTCATGTTTATGTTTACATATCTCCCTTGTTCACCCTTATTGAGCATCTGATCTCACCCCTTTTTATGTTTCCATTATCTAGGTTATGAAGATATGTATAATAAATGATGTGTCTGTGAAAGGTTCTAGTCATGAATATCCTGGTGGTATATAATGTAGCTCAACTATGTACAAGTGTTTATGTTTCAATGTTTCCAAAAACACTAGAATAATATGATCTTTGGGTGTCCTATTGTGTAACAGGCTATGTATTTCATAAAAAATGATGTAATTTTAATTTAAGAAATGATATGTTCTCTACATTTGGTATAAGATAAAAAGTATAGTTATTCTTTTTAATGTAGTATGGGAAAGCTTTTGTGATATCCCTAGGAATATATCTAACGATATTTAAAGGGATTACTATAAGCATAAGTTTAAGGATGAGGAAATGTATAAGAAAATGTCAGGGAATTTTGGTAAAGAATATAGTGAGTGTTTTCAATGAAATATATCCCTACCTAGAGAATACAAGTGGATGTGACTCTCGAATAGATATAACTAGGGGTAATAACCACAACAAGGATTGTTGGGCCTAACTCAAGTGTAAACCAGTATATAGAAATGTGCCTTTTTGAACACCTAGATTGACTATCCTGTGGGATATGCTTTGTGAATTTAATAAATCTTCATGAACCACCATGAATCATTTAAAAACAAGTTGGTTGTGAAAAACCTAGTATAAAATAGGGTGTCATAAATTATGGAATTTTTCCTAATTTATACATCTATTATGTGGTTTCTCTTGATTATGTGGTTCCTCACTATGAAATTTTTTTTATTACAATATGATTTTTGGTTTTAGTCAATGGATGGAACCTAAAAGAACCACATTAATAGTGATTGTAATGGAAAAAATAAACAAATTTCTTATTGAGTATCTGAATTCTATAAGAGTTGGAATGAAAAATATAATTGATAGGATCACACATATTTTTCAACCTATGAATCATGATGAGCATAAAAATGAGAAAAGGTTGGAATAATGTTTTATTAATTCTTTCATGAGGAAACTTCTGCCTAATTTCAGTGGGTCTTCTAATGCACTTTTTTCTAAACACTAGATCAATACCACTGAAATGATATTATCCTCTATCCATTTTCAGATCAAGAAAAAGATATTCTAGCAACTTATCACATAGATGGTGAGGCATACTAGTGGTGGACTCTAATCAAGAATATGAGGAACCAATATAAAATTTAATCCATGGATTGAGATAAGTTCAACAACTTATTATTTAATAAGTAATTTCCTCATGTTATCTGTATGAATATGGAAAATGAGTTCATTGAGTTGGATAAAAAGTATGATGAATCCATTGGTACATATGAGGATAATTTCAAAAGACATACCAAGTACAGTTATGTAATTATAATACAACCATAAAATAAAGTTGAGAGGTTCTTTATTGGCTTAAAGTAAAGTACCATAAGGGAATTAGCCTTATGGTACTTTATTAGCTATAAACAGATTTTATGTTGTTAAATATAAGTTTAAATGAAGTTTATAGTTACATATCAATCTCATGATTTTTTAAGAAAATGATGATGATGTTCAAGGAAAAAAGATAAAATCTATAATGAGAAAAATTTGATTGTTCCTTTATGTTCCAAGTGTTGAAATAATCATGGTGGAAATTTTCATATGGGGAATAACAAGTGTTTTATGTGTGTAACTGATTTCTATCAGGAAATTGTTTACTGCAAAGATGTTTTGAAGATGGACAATGATGAAAATAGAGTAAAACCTCCACATAATTCACCACCCACACATTAGTGCTTCATGTATAATGGGAATGGGCATTATACTAAATAGTTCTAAAACCCAAGGGTTGGTGATAATGATCAGTGTCAGCAACATCATAAACTAAGGGGAAATGGGAAATATCATGAAATCACTAATTCAAAGTGGGGTACTATAAAGACATGGACAATGGTACCCTTAGCATACACTCTATAATTTCTAATGGCTTATTTGTTTATAGATATACCCATTCATCCATATCAACAGAATATGCTAATTTTATTTAGATTAAACTAGAAATATTAGATGTATAATTATCAGTTCAAACCTCTAATGTTATGATTATTGCATCTTAAGTATATGATTTCTCTACGATTTATGTTTTTGGGAATGTACTTCTTGCATTTCTTTTCATTATTCCCCTTGTTGAATTTTATTTCCACTTATGAATGGATAGAATTTATTTTAATAAATTCCATATCAATTATCGAGGAAAGAAGGTTCCATTTGATATTTTGAAAAACCATCGGATCATATATCAATGTTACAACAATTATGAACTTAAAATGGAAATCACATCTAGTGTATGGATCTCAATTCACATTCCTAAGGTTTTTTATCTCAAATGGATGGTTAGAAATGTGACCTCAATGATATGGATATTATATGGGAGTTTGATGTTATCTCTCATGAAGATTTTATTTGACTTACTCTAAAATATAAAGTTGATTTCTTGATAGATCCCATACATGGTTCCAGAATAATTTCTGAGGCTCCCTAAGTAATGAACACAATTATGATGGAGTAATTATAGAAGAAAATCCAAGAAAACCTAGCTAAATAATTCATTCATCCTAGTGTGTCACCTTGGGGTGCACCAATTCACTTCATGAAAAAAATATGGGTCAATGAAACTCAAAATTGATTATAAAGTGTTTAAAAAGATCATAATAAAAAAACTATCTTCTTCTCTATATTGATTACTTGATTGGTCTATTGTGTTAAGCTCAATACTTTCTAGGATTAACCTTCTTTCTAGATAATATCAATTGAGGGTTATGAAGGAAGATATAACCATGATGGAATTCTATACAAGGTATGTACACGATGAATACAGAGTGATTACTTTTGGTCTTATACATACACCTTTTATATTTATGGATTTGATGAATATAGTATTTAGAGATTACCTTAATCAGTTTTTGTTAGTCTTTATAGATGATTTTATTATCTATTTAATGAGTATGGAAGATCATGAATAAGTCATTAAAATTATAACAAAGACCCAAGGGAAGTTTAAATTTAAAAAAAAATTATGAATTTTGGATATTTGTTTTCATTTTGGGTAACATATTCCAAAGAGATTGTGTTGAAATAAATCCACAAAACACAAAGGCTATTGAATAAAGGCTTAGAAAAAACATAGTGACTGAGATCTATAGCTTTCATGGATTATAAGGATATAATAGATGGATTGTGGAGAATTTATCATGAATATCAAATCCTTTGACCAATTTTACTTGTATGGATTCCATTTTCCTTGGATAGGTTAATGTGAGGAAAATTTAAAGGAACTCAAGAGATGGTTTGTCAGTGCACTTGTGTAGACATTACCTTATAGTGGAGAAGGATTTTTAATCTACATTTATCCATCCAAGAAGGTATTGTGATATTTTATTATGTATAATAACATTGTTATCACTTATAAATCATGAAAAGTTATGATATAGAGAAAAATTATCCAACTCATGATTTGAAGATAACAACATTACTGTTTAAATTAAATATATTGAGACATTATGTTTCTGGAGAATAGTGTGATGTATATATACTTATCATTAATGTCTAAAATATATCTTCACATAGAATGAGTTTAACATGAACCATATAAGATGGTTATATCTGATAAATGATTATGAATCCTTAATACATTACCACCCATGGAAAGAAAATAGGGTGGTTGATACTTTGATTTTAAAGGATCATGCTAGCTTATTTTTTATAAGGATCATAATAGATCCAATTTTTCTATTTTTTAGGGGATGAATCTAGAATTTCTGAAGTAAGGGGAGAAATATTATCTACCTAAATTTAATGTTAAACCCTTTATCCAAGAGAAGATTAATAAGGTACATAAAAATATATAGAGCTACGAAAGAAGGTTTAAAATTTTCTTGAGTTTAACCTTGATTATGATAAAATGAAAAGGATTAAAGACTGTGTTTTTGTTCCTTCTATACAATATTTTGAGATGGATTCTTTAGAGTAGGATCATAGTTATTCACTCTCCATTTGACATGGAAGTATGAATATGTATAGATATTTAATGTAATACATATACTATGATGAAAAGGAGAGGGATATCATTGAATTTAATCTCTGTTTTTGTTATACTATAAATTTAAGGTAAAATAAAAAAATGATAAAGGTATGTTCCATCCATTACCCATACAAGAATGGAAATTGGACAACATCACTCTGGATTCTATTTTTTAATTCCACAAAAGCACTACAGGGTTTAATGCTATATGGGTGGTAGTAGATCACCTTACTAAGTAAACACACTTCACTACTATTATTGAAGAATTATGCATAGATTATCTTTTAGGGATATATATTATGGATGTTGTAAGGTATAATGGAGAAATAATTTCCATTATATCTGATTGGGGTCTTAGATTCACCTCAATGTTTAGCAAAGATTAAAAAAATCACGTGATACAAAATTGCGTTTCACCACTATTAATCATCCTCATACTAATACTCACTCTGAAATAACAGTTAAAAACATTGATTTTTATTGATATATTCTTTGCATTGTTTCAACTAATATTGGAATGAAAACCTTCATATAGTTGAGTTTTCTTACAACAATATTTTTCAATAAAGAATTCATATAGTTCCTTACGAATCCTAATATGTGAACACATATATATCTCTAACTTATAGGGTTGATGTTGGATAAAGAAAGAAAATGGATCCCAAATTAGCTGAAGAAATGGCCTTGAAGGTTAGAACCATTCAATATAATATCAAGGATGCATAATATTGAAAAAATAATATGTAGATAACAGCACGTGGGATTTATAATTTGAATTTGGTAAGAAGGTGCTTCTACTAATCACTATCTGGAAGATGGTTATGAGGTTCAAGAAGAAAGGGAAACTAAGTCCGAGGTAGATCAATCCCTTTGAGATTCTTGATCATATTGGAATGATAAACTATTACATGTATGTTCCTAAAAACATCTCAAAATTCTATTATTTGTTCTATGTATCTCTCATAATAAATTACATACATGACCTTACATATGTACTTAACTGATAGGTCATACCTCTTAAGCATGATCTTTTATCTAAGGAACAACTATTTGAAATTATCTATCATATAGGGAATGTTATACAAAAAAATAACACTAACTTGATAAAACTTTTGTGGAGAAATAAACATTTAGAGCAAGCTATGTGGGAACTTGGAGATATTATGAAGCATAAATATCTCCAATTTTTTGAATTAGAATGATGAATTTTTAGGGATAACATCATTTTAAGGGGGGTATAATGTAACACCACTCATTTTTGTGAAGAGATTTATTGATTTAAATAATTTTATTTAATCTATTTTAATACATTATACACTAATTCAGACTATAATTAGAAGCTAAACCAAGTTATCCTTACGCTACATGAAACACTGAACTAGCTTTCATTACACGCAATACCGAGTTTCTAAAAAACAACATTTTATTATTATAATTTTTTAAATGAGATATTTATAACTTAGAATTTAAAATTAGTAATAAAAATATTAATAAATACATTTAAAATGTTATTAATAACTTTTTTATATAAATAAAACTCTTTTATAATAATACATAAATTTTTGGTAAAGTGTTTATATGTTTGGAAATACTATTTTCAGAAAAGAAATTTTTTATGTACTTATGTGCACAGTAATAAAATAATTTTTAGAAAATTTTTGAGATTGAATTTGATAAAATAAACTGAATTTTTTAATTTAAAATATAATCAATATCATAGGGATGATTTTATGTCTTCTTCTAAAAAACATCATCTCTGGATGAATAGTGAAAAGTATTGAATTTTATTTCAAAAAATAATTTTTATCTTATTTATTTATATAGATAAATTATATTTTAATTTGGTTTTAATGTTTAATGATATTAATTTTACTTTAATTAATCCAATTTAGGTTATTGTAACTAATTTTATATTGAAATTTGATATCAAAATATCCCAGAATTTTAATCATTTTTTCATAAAATCCCCACTATAGTGACCCATCTATTGGAATAATTTTACATTAAAATTTTACACCTATGTGATTTTAATTTGAAAAAATAGATTCAATATTTGGAATCATAATAATGTATAATCTATATCATGTTAATCTTAGTTTTTGACCAAAATAATAAGGGAATCTGAGTAAAATTTTATTATAATGATGAGGAGGAAAATTAGATTTATAGGGGACTAAAACATTAACTTAAGTAAAAAACAACCAAGAAACTAGTAAAACATCCCATTAATGAAAAAATTTCTACCCTATACTCCATTTTCTATAATTTTATCTATTATTATATCCAATATTCATTGAAAAAACATGTGTAAAATTCTTTTTTTAGAAATTTATAAGAATGACACTCCTCATCCACTAGAAAGAGATACTCACCCCTCCCACATTCTCACACCTAAAAATAATCTTTGTATCCAATAATATATACCACAAATATATACTAAAAATACCTACCTTAATCCTAGAACAATCATGGATGTCATAAATCCATCAAAGGATTCTCTTTGGTGCAAGCCAGAATGAGTTTCTTGAATAAGTGGTAACATCCTCTCTAAAGATCCATTGTTTTATTTTAATTATTCACCTCTTCAAATATTATTATTCCATGATTATATAATAATATATGTATCCAGAGTATAATAATATGTTATTATACTTAGGGTTCTACATATACTTACACAAACTTCCATTTAATGGGTAACAAACTTACCATTCTTTTGTACGACGAAATACCACCTCAGTAAATAATGTTGTGTGATTTTTTCCTTTACTAAATCACATTTTCAATAATTGGGATAATTTTTTATTATATATGATATTTTTGATGTATAGTTTCTCTTGAAATTATTTTATGACACATAACTTCATTCTTCCCATTTGGCATAAGTACATAAATTTTATTTTGGGAAATGTGGACTACTGCCTCTTTAAAGCGATGTGATGTATTCACACCATACATGGAAAGAATTAAAGATGTATTTAGTGAATTTTTAAGACATATATGAAATAATAGTTACATTTTAATTATATATATACATAAATAAATATATGTCTTTTTCTTTCATTCTTTCAATATGATAATTTAATAGAAACAATGTCCATGCATACATTCGACGTACCATCTCCATGAACCGTGTATTCCATTTCAAATTTCATTCATTAATAGATTCTTATATATATATATATATATAATGAATCTACATGATATTTATATCTTGGTTTACATTGTATAAATAATTATATAATTATGAAGAATAAAAAAATAACAAATTAAGATAAATGAGACGAACAAAGAAGATATTAACCGAAAAGTAACAACAACATGAAAGTATTAATAAGTGGGTGATATAAATCCATATATGGTAATATATATAATAATATGGTGATTTAAATGATGTATAATAAACTGTTATTTATTATAGAATAGGTTTTTATAAGTACTATGAGATTTAAGACATAAGGTATGAGGATTTCTAGTCTCAATTTTATTTATGTTAGATTTATGCCTTATTCACCACTCATTCCTTTTTAGGGGTGTATATACTTACCATGAATATATTCTATGATTATCATCCTTAATTCTATTAGTATTTACATATCCATTTTATGATATCTCTTTCAAGGGGTTTATGGGTTAAAAGTTACCAAATTGGTAAAGTAGATTTGTCTCAATATTTATTCATTAAGACACATGCCAGGAATTTAAAAAAACATGTATTGAAAAATGTTTTATAAAATGTTTATAATATTATATTTTAATCTAATTTTTAAGTAAAAATAAATTAATTTTTTAAGGTTTTCAATGAATCCTTTCTATGTTTTAAATATTTTTTCAATGAAATGGTTTTAATTTTTTTTTACAGAATTTCATTATATGTTTTTAAAAAGATTTTATAGGAAATGTTTTTTAAAAGGTTTTAAAATATTCCTTTATAATTTTTCAGGTATATTTTAATGAAAATGGTTTTCAAAAGGTTTTTTGTTTTAAAAATTAATTTTCAAATAATAAATAAATTTTTCTTGAATAAAATATATTATAATATATTTAAAAATTATTTTCAGTATAAGATTACATCCATAGGTGCAACTCATGAATATTTTGGGAAATCATTCCAATGATTCATTCATATTTTTTCTTCTAATGGATTATGTTTTTTTAAAAAAATTGGTTTATGAAACCCATCTCTTTTTCATGGGCTATGTGTTCATGAAACCCATTTCATCGTCATGTATAATTTGTATATGAAACATGCTTCGTTTAACATATTAGGATATTGATTAAATGACTATGAAACCTATATATTTTCTACAGGTTATGATATGATTACATGTTCACGATACTCATTTCATTTAATGGTTTATTAAGAAATGTTTTATGAATTTGTGGCACATGTTTGTATGATTTCATTATGATATGGGTGGGACCTATATATAACTTCAATGCATTAGGTAAAGATTTATATCTCATGAGATAATGATATGATTCAGGTTTATGTGCATGATCCACTATGTGAAGATTGGAGAACAGAATCCCTTACTAGAAAAGTACTATGATTAGGGATGGTGATGTGTCATGCCTAGTAGGTGCAGTCCATGTAGAGATAAGAAGATATGGAAACTCTATTTAATATGGGAATATAGGGAAACCTGGCCCCTTACATGGAAGGAAATGTGATTTCGGATGATGTGGTTTCCTTCTAAGAAGGTGTAGTCCCCCAACACTACCATGATAAATTCTATCCATGCATCTTGACTTATAGTTAATGATATTAGATATTTATGTGTATTCCAAAATTCCATTTCATATTACTATTTTTTAGTTTCATAGATTATTCTCTCGAATACATTATGATTAATGTCCTTTTATTTAGTAGTATTTATGCACAGATTCATGATTATGATCATAGATATGTATATTAGGATCTTCGAATTTCATGATCAGATTCTCATACACTTATAATCATGATTATGATTACCTATTTCTTATGTTTACCCTTAGCGAGGATCTCAATTCTCCCATTTTTATGGTTTAATTCCCATATTAGGAAGATTTGTATGTTTTATTATGTGTCTAAGAGTAGTGTGTTTCATGAAGAACCTTGTTGTAGATAATGTAGTTAACTTATTTATTGTATATATGTTTCCATGTTTCGAAAATCACTTGATTAATAAGGTCTTTTGGCAGCTATTTGTGCAATGTGTTAAGTATTCCACAAAAAATGATGTAATGTTAATGTACGAAAAGTGAGGGTCACAATATTCTCCAATAAATTCTGTAAATATATAAATATTTAATCTCCATCAATGATAATGTAAACCCATTTTTCATAAAATCACTAATTAGTTACAAGGTTATCAATAATATCCAATTTAGTTTTTCCATATCAATAATCACTTTGTAAAAAAACATAAATTTTTTCAACATCAGTAACATATTAATATTTATATTCCCCTAATCATATATTTTCCATAAAATATGTCCTTTTTAATAAATCAATTTTCTAGGTCATGAGTACCGAAAAACATATTCATGAAAATCTTTAATGTAAAACTTATAAATAATAACCTTTATATATGTCATGATTCTTATAATATAATTATTTAATTCCAATGTATATAAACTTCATTCATCCGAATTCCTTATTATACAATTAAATAATCTTCATCATATTATTATTTATCACCTCATTCCTACAATTTGAAATAAGAATCATTTTTCTAACATTTATCTACTTCAATTTTATCATGCTTCTCATGTTTAATATAAAAAAAGTGTTATAGAATCCCATACCATTTATATGGCATTCATTTTATCTTTATAATTAGTAGTATAACCATTACTCATACCACCTTGTAATTATCTTCTCAATAGGTCCCCCTAGAACATCGATTTTCATAATTCTCGTGCATACCACATTTGAACCATTTAACCATTTATGATAACTTATGACGACCAACATTCTAAACCATTCCATCAACCAAAAATATCATTTTCCTTATATATTACATACTCTGTTAACTTGTTTTCCACTACAATAAATCTTCTTATTCCTCTAATACATCAACTTAGGTGCTTCGTCCCACAATATCGACATATAGGATGTAGAATCTTTTTTCCTTTATGGCCTCCACTACCCAAGCCCATGGTAAAATCTGTACTTATCTTATTTGGTGAGTCTGATAGTTGGTTGAGATGAAAGTTATTATTTATATATAATGAAAAATGATTATAAATAATCATATTATCCATAAATCTATTCATCAACCAATTTTTTTTCTCATCAACACATTATAGATCACAATAAACATTAATTAGGTTCTTTTTGGTTATCTCTTTCAACTAAAACCGAAAAGCCAATTGTGAGAAATAATATTCATAATAGGAAGCCTCATAATCTAGAAAAATCATTTAATGTATATCTAAATCAAGAAACATTATTTTAATTCTATGTAAATAAAGGTTTAACCTAATTCATTCATAGTCATTATTTAAATCCTTTATAAAAATTCATAAAGAGTTAGTGAATTTTTAAAGCATATCGCCAAGTATATTTAGACCAGGTGTGTAAGGAGACCAATTTTATTTCTCCATTAGATGATCCAGTCTATCTCAATGAGTCATTTTAAGGTTTATTACCCATAAGTACTTATATTACAGAGCCACGTCTAATTATAATATCCAGGTATGAATGTATTTGTTTGGAAACCACTTTTTCTATCCTCTAAAAAAATCAATGATATTTTCCTATAACTGACTCATCCTTAGACTAATCATTATACATATTTTATGAAATATCCTTAAACATTTCTATAGGTATTTCATTGAACTTTTCTCATCCTAATTTCTTAAGTATAGTTAAACATTTCCTTTAATACCTACAGTAGTAACCAAAACATCTCATACATAGATATTACACCTTTTTCGATGAATATTAATTACATTACACAAACACATAACAGAGGATCATAATGGTATACTAACATAGGAAAAATAGACACATAATCAACTGGTATATAAGTGAGATACATCATATCAAACTATATTATTCATAACTGGAACCCATTAGAGACATATCATACATAATACCTTTCATCATAACATGTGGAATGGAAACATAATAAAGGTTGAGATCATATTCTCAGAAAGGGTAAAAAACATAGATATGATAATATGACAAGAATAAGGTTACAATAACATGAGAATAACATTTAAAAACTATAATTTTAATTTCATATATCATAAGATTTATTCATGGAATAAATCTTGGTGGTTTATAAGACATTAATCAAAATGAAATAAAAGAACATGAACTATGAGGGAATATAAGTGGAATAAGACATAGATTATTTAAATACCCAAGGATTATTTAAAAGACTATCATAGTATTCTAGGTTTCACTCCCAAGACTATAATTGTAGAATGACTTATTTAAAATACTGGGTTTACTCCCTATTGTAGTCCGGTTTATCTCATTATATATTATTATTTACATAATGAATTTGTTGGATATATAGGTCCTACAATTATGATATTGAAAATATAAAAATATGTTCCACAGGTTCCTAAAATATTCATCATATTAAAACCACTAAATAATAATTTTCAAATTATCACAAAAAACTATTAAAATATAATAGGTTTCATAATCATTTCATTATATGATAAAATAAAATTCTGTGAAAGAAATAAGAGGGTTTTGTAATCATTTTATCATGGTATAACTCATGAAAGAGAAAAAAGTTTCATAAAAATATAATTATCATAAACATAAACCATCGATATAAAGAATAAGAATGGTTTCCTTGGATCATATACCTAATAAAGCACAACTAATATCAAAAGGACATCATCTTAGTTGGAAAGTGATTTTGAAAGATCACTTAGAACATTTCATGAAGAAAATTTCCAATCCACTTTGTAATATAGTTTGCTTAAAAATAAGGAATTTTAAAATTCCTTTTCATTATAAATAACCATGGAGAATTTTAGGGGAAGCATTAAAAAAACATTTAAAATATTTCTTGAGGAAAATAGACATTACATTTCGAAAATTTCAATTCAAAAAAAAGATTTCAGAAAACATTATGAAAATACTTATCTTTGAAACCAACCTTTTTAAACATGTAAATTAAGATTTAAAATAATTTGTTCGTCACAATGGTAGAAAATCTCAATGATTCTATACATGTTAAAAAATATTCCTTTCATATTTATGGTAAAATAAAAACGGGAATTGTTTTGAATATGACATGAATATTCCATTAAAAATATTTTAAAAAAATAAAATAATGATTAAAATAGAATATATTAATTTAATTTTAGAAATTTAAAAACAAATTTGGAAACATTTTAAGAACACAATACTTTTTTAGAAACAATTATTTTTGACTGAATAATGAAATAAATATGATTTTCTTAAAAGTAGTATTTTGAATCCTAGAGTATCTAAAGAGAGAAAATTGATGTAAAAAAAATTATTTTCCAAAAAAATCATAAGAGAAGAAAAATATATGAGTTACTTGAGTGGTTGATCATATTTTTTATTAATTTGATTCCTAATCAAATGAAATCCTGAATAACAATTAGATCCTAAGATTAAACCCTTACAACTTTGGTAACATTGAATCATAAATACCATGAAAACATAAAGTTTAATGAAACATAAGATATCATTATAATAAAAAATTTCAATATATTACATGTTTAGGTGGCTGTATATACACCTCAAACAATATTATTGGTGAATAATATAACATATGTCATAAAGAATGAAAATTGTGAGAAAAATGATTTACCTCAAGTATCGAATTCCTTCATACTCATTGAGACCTCCTATATGATAAATAAAAATTTATTATAAATCTATTACATAACCATATATATATAATACAATATATTATTTACTTATGACCTTTTAGTACCCCTTTTTGTAAATTTCACATCGAAGTCACATTTCAGGAAATTACTACATTCATTTTCAAGTATGTTTTGATTGATTATCATTTTTGTCCTATTACATTGACAATGGTTCCAAAATATGTATAATTTTAACCATGATATTAATAATACATATATATATATATATAGTATGTATCTGTGTATTGTAATCTATAATAGTTTCAGAAAGAAAATGAAATACACTGTACATGGAGATGGTAGGTTGTACGTACGCATAAATGTTGTTCCAATTTTCAATTCTGTTTGAATGAAGTAATGGAAAATAATATGGTAACATTATATAATAATTATTATTCCATATTTATTATAAATTTTTATTAATCCAATATTTTTTACTTTCCATGTAATGTCTGAACGAATCACATCGCTTTGCGGGGCAGTAGTCTGCCATACACATGAGCGACATTACCAAATTCCCACAGAATAGAAATTAAGAAGGTATATGCAATTGAATAATTCAAAAATTATAATAATATAATATATATAATATATGAATATTTAATACATCATTATATATATCCATGAGAGGTGGTGATGCAAAATTATTAACATCAGTTCAGGAGGAAGTAATCCTCCAAACACATGAATAATGATTTCATATACCATTTTATTGATGTGGAGAGTGTTATAGGTAATAACCATAAAATAATATAATATCGGTATATGGAATATAATTTGGTAATTATATAATAAATTTTTATATTAATTTAATTATTTTTATAATGAAATAAAATAAAAACATTCGTTGAAGAACATAACATCTTCTTTGGGTAACCTGCTTAGGTTTGGACAAAAATCATTCTTATGTTGGGATTATGAGAAAAATATTGAATCTAGGATATTATTATGAAATTAAGGAATTAATTTTTTTTGTTTTTGGCAAAAAAATGGTTTTGTATGTTTGAAGTAGAGAGAAGAGGGGGTGACCTTTTATAAGTGAGGTGAGTGCCATCCTTGTATTTTTTGGAAAAAAAGGAAGGACCACATTTTACTCATGCCAAAAGGATTTTAAATGGACCATTTTAAAGGATTAGTCATGATAAGGTCTTTATATTTTTGTTAAAAAATATTTTGTACAATATTTGTGTCATTTTTAAACCATATTGTTTATGTTTAACCCTTGATAAAACAAAATTTAACTTAACCGTGATAATTAATTTTTAAACTTCTTACTATTCATTATGGTTAAAAAATGAGTTGATATTATTAGATAATATTTACTATGATGATTAAAAATATGAAATAAAATTTTATAAACTACATTAGAAAAATTGAAAACAATTTTTTTAAAAATAATCTCCGAGACTCGACGAGAAAGCGATATTTCAAAGAGAACAATTTCAAAAGATTAAAAAGTTGTTTATATAAAAGTATAATATGAAACTCATAAAAATGATATAAATTGGAATAATATATATATATATATATATAATTGAAATAATTATAATTTTAAAATAATATAAAATAAATTTATATGTTTGTAAATACATTAAAAGAAATGGAAATGCTGAATAAAACATGGAATTTTCACTATACATCAAAAAAATTATCTTTTCCAAAAATTCTAAAAAACCACTCCATGATAATTTTGAGATGAAGAATTTGAAAATGGAGTTTATTTTTTAAAATTATTTTTTCTAAAATTGTAAAACATTAATTTTAAAATAAGTGCACAAAAGATGGGGAAACTGTTTTTTAGAAAAATATAGTTTTTCAGTATAAAATTGGATTTATTTCTATCTATTATATAGAACGCACCAAAAGTAAATTAAGAAACTTTAATTGAATATATAATATAAATATTTCATTAAAATCATTCTACAAGTGAGTTTTATGAAATTTTTTGATATTAAACACATTAGTCCACAAAAAAACTTGTTTTCCCGAAAATGATTTCCCTTATTTTCAAATGGTTTTTATTTTAATTTAAAATTAATTGGTCACCAAAGAATTAATTTTTTACACATGTTTAAATCATATATCTCATAATTTTTTAAAACATATTCATAATCACTATATCAATGGGTAAGAGATAACTATCATATTTAATAATAATATTTCAATTGTGTGTTACATTTTATAAACTCTATGTTTTGTGTAACACAAACTACACTTAGTTTTGCATATAATGTAGGATAATATCAGTGTTTCATGTAACGCATGATAAACATAGTGTTTCATTCAATTAAAAATATCAATAATCATAAATTTATTTTTTTAAAAAATATTTCATAAAATGTCAGTGTGTTACATGATGGAATTTGAAAATTTTTACCTGGTTGATATATTTACCAGGAGTTTCAGTCCTAAAGTACGCATATGACGTAAATAATTAGTGGGGCTTTGGTGAATCGAAAAAGAAAGTGGAAAATATTAGGTAGTGGAATTTGATGTTTGTGTTATGGTGTTTCTATAATGAAGTCTTTAAGAGAGAGATTCAAGGGGATTTTAAAGGATACTTAAATTTAATAATGTTTAAAGAAATGAAGGGCTACTTATAAAAGTTCTTATGTTTTTTGAAGTGGTTCTAATGAATTTAGTTTTTATTTTCAAAATAATGGAGGGAAGTTTCTAGATATAAGTTGGAATGAATATGGTTACTCTTATAGTTATTAGTATATGATGTGTTGTTCTAGAAGATTTACCTTGCAATTTAGGAAGACATGTATGTCTATTGTAGAAACCCATGTTTTTATCCGAACAAAAATTAAGAAGTTTTTGGACAAATTTCATTTTCTAAACCGGTCATTTTTAAAACTAAGGTACGAAAATTAATTATGAGTTTCAGAACACTTATACGTGTTGTTTTTGGACTTGTGTGAAGGCCCGAGAAGTCTTTCGAGTGGCTCTAGAAGTTTCGAGAGTTTCTGTCCTGAAAAAATCCATATTTTTAAAGTCAATAGAGGGTGCACAGTTTGCGCAAGCCCTGCAAATCAATGTGGTCCATTGTAGTTTTCCATAAAGCCTGGTTTAAGATGGGCAGTGACTTTCTGCACAGTCTACACATGGTTTCCTAAACCATGCGCATAGCCCATGCGAGGTTTATGCCTTGGAGGAAGTAGGGACCACACGGTTTGTGCATGTTTTGGAAAACTGTGTGGGCTTAACCATTCATGACACCAAGTTTTTATTTTTATCAATTTTTTAATTTAATTAGAAATAAATTAAAAAAAACAAAACATAAACACTTCCCTCTTTCCATCCAATCACAATGCACTAGGGGGTTCTCCCGTTCACATCGTGCTCAGACCCTCTCCTAGATTCTCTGTCAGATGCCATTTCTATCCAATTTATTCATGATCATTAATCAAATCATTAAGGTATTGTCTTCTACCCCAATTTCCTTCCTTTTTCATGGTTGATTTTTGCTACATCGTCAACCCACAAGTTTCTACCAAACCCTATTGTTTGGGGGTGATATGAATTTCAATTTTTATTTGGTCTAGGTTAGACTGAAAGGTCTATCAAGCCCCATGGATATTTGTTTTGGAAACCACCGCCGAAGGCGAGGTGGTTTAGGTGATTTTGGTCCGCCAAATTTTATTTAGGGTATGTTTCCTCCTCATTTTTTAGTTATCTTTTTTGGATTTTTGTGTTTATGATTACCTAAATTGTTTCTTATAGTCCTTTGAGCTTCTCCATGTGGTTTCAATTTGTTTTGGTTCATCACTGATATGGACAACTTTGTTCCATCCTACGGCATGGTCCCCTTCCAAGTCGTCTAATTCTATAAATGCATTAATTAATTTGTTATTTCTCTTTAGTCAGCATTTAAATTCATGCAGTGAAGTATCTAAATTAAATTCTATTAATTGTGGGTTAGCATGTTTCTTATTTAAAATTCTAAAGAAGATAAATGATTTGTTGATAAAAAATGTCATGTTTTTATAATAAAACCTCTCCAACGTAGGTTTAATACCTTCAAGATAATAAGTAGTGGTTAAACCATACTTGCCTGACATGTTGTATTTATAATTCGTATGCCTCTATGTTATGTTGATAAAAATAATGTTTAGGACATAATTGTAATTGAATTTGAGAATCAAAGATAAATTTTTGAAAGAATAAAAAGTTATAAGGCACCGCCTATATTCTTGACCCAACATTGAGTTAGATTTAACCATGTGCAATGTTTTCAATAATTGATATTTGGTGTTTTTGACACATTCGGGCCACCATTCAGGTGTGACTTGGCTTGACCTTTATAAAGTTAAGACCTTATATATTAAATGTTTGACTCATTCTATGAATTTCATCATGGAAAGTACCAGGTGTGCTCATCATTTTACCCACCTAAGGTAATTGCTTGAATTGGAAATTAAATTTGAAATGTGAACTGGCATGTATTGTGAGTATATCACTTATCCTCACTAAAGGAAGTCAAATATTGGTTACATTTCCATATCATCTCTAGACATGTTGATGTATGGTAGCAGAGTAAAGATTAATTAATTGAATATTCTTTTATGGATTTACTAAATTGTTGCAATGCTACGTGACCTATCTACACTAATGGAAGGAAAGGCTTGAACAAATAAATAAATGTTTGCTATGCTACTTGAACTTTGCACACTAATAGAACGAAAGTATTGAACCAATAATTAAATGGTTACAACACTACTTGACCTATCCATAGTAATAAAAGGCATGAATTGAACCAAATGAATCATTTCTTTACCCCATTATTAAATAGGAATGGTTAGACTCGATCTTGACTTGGATTCTGAGAGGAGAATAGCTTGGGACAGGTGTACCCAATTTTGTATTCAAGGATATATTTCTAAGGTTCAGACCCACCTAGATTCCACTCATTGTATTATATTTGGATGCTCTATATACTGAAATTGGGTCCCCAATATAGTATTACAGGATACATTGGATACACTCCTTGGATCCAGCATTGACATGTAGGTTCATTGGAAACACTCCTCAGACCAAGTCTTTGCATAGACCCATTTTAACATGGATTAAATCCTTGTACTCGATAGGTTCCTCATTGTGGAATGAATTGGATTATTCTCCTTGAATTACACTCTAACCCTTGTCTAGATTCAGATACTACTAGGTTATCTTTCGAGGAGATCTATGTTACCTTGATTATTATCCTGGAACTCCATCCCCAAATATCCTGATATGTTTTCTTATTAAGTCTTTGGAATTTAATACCAACTACAATCACATGATTCCTTGGATAATCTCCTTGGGTCTAGCATTGAAAAGTAAGTTCCATTATTAAAGCCCATTGGGCCCAATCATTGTTTAACCTCGTTTCACCTTGGAGGATGTTCCATGGACTCGGTAGGAGGCCTATTCACATGTGACTTATGAATAAATTTGTAATAATCAATTAATGAACTAATTGTATGTCTAGACACCAGCTGATTGATGTAGAAGGTATTTGGGTATTTGGTTACATTATACTTCTTACTCTATTTATGCATGCTTAGACCTTGTTTAATTTATATTACACTATTGGAATTAGGTTAGACACCAATGGGGCTAGCCTACCATGATTTATATATCATAGCATACTCAGGCCGCCACTGCACTAGGGTACCCCAAGTATACCTTTCTTATTTATGGGGCCTTGGACCTAGCTTCTTTTTTACTTGTACCTGGGAGTTAGGAGAAAAGGACTGAGCTGGATATCCAGATTCTCATGGTGATCCCCTTTGGAATTTTTGTTCTTTTCTTTACATGAGTCCTATATTTTATTATATTGAATCATATGTTGTAATGTTTACTGATTTTAATAATATGTTAATACCTTATCACACATTCATCTATTGTATAATCTGGCATTAACCACTTTTGTTCATTTATATGAAATCTGTTTTCTATTGCTTTATTATTATGTATTAATTTTTCCACTGTTGAATGTAATTTACCCTAAGATTATAATTGAAAAACTTTGATAAGAGGGTATAGTCTCCCCACTAACTATCCTTACACCCTTGCTGCTAGTCGACATCCTCTGGTATTCGGGGATGCACACTTAAGGTCTTTGGCGACCAGTCTAGACACCGTCTTAGTGGTGAGCTGGGTCGGGATGTCACAAAGTGGTATCAGAGTTGGTTTTTCCTTTTTTTCTTAATTTTTTGGGTGGGAATTGAGGAGACAAGGAAAGTGTCAGAGAATGTTTAATAGATGTTCTTGGGACTGATCACCCCAAGTATGGGGAATTACCAAGTGTCTAGGGTTGGGATTACTATTTTTTACTGTTATCTATTAAAATTGATATGATTTCACCTAGAGTGATTAGTGTACATTTCACTAATTATGATTTAAGAGTTTTTAATATTACCCTTGGCCTCTTATGGAATGGATGGAACATACATGCATCATATTAGGCACATAGAAATTTCCATGCCATGTATATATTCAATGACATGTAGTTTCATTAGTATGTTTCCTTCTATGTATGATTTGGTTCCTCATTTTATTTTCCATGCTTATATTTATACCTGTTTAGGTAATACAATAACATGCCTTATGTGATTACTTCTTGTTATAGCATGATTATTTTATTTAAGCTTGTTTCTCTATGTTAGATGCTTGTAATTACATAATATCATACTTGATTTATATAAATGGTTGTAGTTATGATGAGAAATAGTTTTCAGTTGTAATGTGTATGTGTTATTTATAGCTGGGAAAAGGTAACCTATATAATTAAACCATTTTGAAAAAGTTTTCTAAATTCAATTATTAAGTGAAGTTGGTTTTAATTGAAGGGATAAAATGACAAACATTAAAGTGTATGGGCACTTTGTAGGTTTTTAGATGGCCACCCATCTAATTGGACTATTATATTGATCATGTAATATTCTAAATTGATATTGGTGTAAAATAATGGGAGCCAATTTATAATCCATGGAGTGTGTGGGTGCTTCATGAATTGGGAAATGGAAACCCATATTAAATGAAATGGCACGATCCTTTGTGAAATGCTTATAAAGGTGAAATAGGCTTGAATTTGATCTAAAATCAAATGGAAAGCTTTTAAAATGAAATTGGACCCAACTAGATCTGTTGGGGAATGTTTTTATGAAATAACCCATTTGGGTGTTTAAAATTTTAATAACTTGTTTGATTGCTGTTGGGTTTCATCCTAGAGAACCCATATTGGTTAAAATGGGACACTTGTAGGTTACCTTATCTGATTTAAAGAAATTTATTTTTATGAGTTTCCTAAAAATTATGAGTTTCAACTAATTTTAGATGTTTTTTTAAAAGGAATGTTATATTAAACTTGCATGTTTTCCTTGGGGCTTCAATTAAACTCAAGTGCCTTGTTTTGGTTAGAAAATGGAGCTTTTATTTTTAAATTAAATACTTTTTTGATTATATGTTAAATTTGATTAAATATAAGAGGATTGGAAATGGATCCTATTGTGGTGTCCATTGTTTAAAACCCTCATGTAAGGGTAGTTCAGAATTCACTTTGATTTTCCTTGGAACAGAAGCATTAGTACTTTCCATAGGAATTCTTTTACATATCAATGACCTTTAAATCATTTTTTGAGCCTAGTGACTATTTTTTGATGTGACCTGGTGTTACAATTGAATGTTTTTCTTAGTAAGGGGATCACCCTTCGTAGGTAGTACCCTCCGAACATAAATGCCTTGATAGTGTAGTGACTTTTCATACTCTTGGGGATGTTTGGGTGTTGTTGTCCCAAGTAGTACTTTTAGTTTTAAAGTGACACCCTTGTTTGGATGGGTGTTCATGTCTTTATTAACCTTGATATGAGTATGAGCGTTGATTAATGCTTGTTTTCACCTGGATAGTTGTGACTTGGTAATGGTCGACCACTTAGTAGGTCATCTAACCCCTCATTTCTTCTTAGTGATGAATGAATTTCAATGGAATCATCTAAGAAAATAGTCATATGAGGCAATATGACTCTGAATTAAATCTTATTGAGCTGTTGATTATAGCCTTAGTTCATCTCCTAGTAGAGTGGCTTAAGCATTAAAGAATCAGTTCCATTCCAATACTTCGATTGTATTACAAAATAATCAGGTGTTTTGACACACCAACATCGTTGTTATAATCTATCATTATTATGAGTGTTTAGTTTTCCTTCCATTCATCTAGGAGACTCTTATGTTTGGTAGTGTTTTGATAAACCTAATAAATGTGTCTTTACATGTAGAAGGACCGCAAACTATGGGGACCATTGGCAATTGGTTAGGTTTCTAGAGTTATATTGAGGCTTTCTAGTGTTGTTTATGTCTGTGATTTATCGACAACATTGATTTATTTTGGTTTGATGGTTTTACCTTCTAGTTTCTATGTGTGTTTGACTAGAAAACTAGTTTTAAATACTCTTAGTGATTTTTTCTTATGAGTTGATCACGCCCCCAATCATGATGTCGTCCTCGATACACTAAAATTGTGTCTGTATTACGCCATTAGAAATATTTAAAAGCTATTGATATTTTTGGTTGATCATTGTCAGTGTTGAATTATATGTGTGGTTCTCCTCGGGGCTTGGTAAGGCATGAGTGGTTCCTGGGTTCCCAAGTAGGAATGCCTTGTCCAGACTCATGGACTCTAGCTTTTCCTTTTGTTTTGTACTAGCTACCTAAGATGGAATTAAGAAATATATAGTAGCCAAGTGGCTCAAATCTTTTTCTCTTCCATTAGTTCAATTCTTATGGTTGGTGAGGGAACCATTTTAAATCACTTCTCTAGGTGAAGGAAAGTGGTGTTTTGATATTGAAAATGTATTCTGAGATATCTTTATCAACCATTTCCATTAGGTTGATCATAATTAAACCAATTCCTTTTATTTAAATCACGCCAATCGTGTCATAATAACACATATAGTTGTGCCTTGTACAACACTTCCATCAGTGGAGGTACTGTGGCATGGAATTTTACCCTTCTTATGTTAACAGCTATGGAGGTATGAACCATTTGTTGAGTGTTTATCAAGACATTGAAATGATCATGTATCTATCTAAACAGGCTCAAGTTAGCATTGTATATTTGATTATGTTGAAATTTTTCTGTTGGCTCATGTTTTAATGGATTTGTGCTACTTGCTTAAGTGAATGCTTAAGGGGCATTGGGCATTGCGAACATAATGAAACCGCTTGAACAAAACTTCACGACCTTTATTGGTTAAGTGGTGTTTATGTAGTCCTAGAAGGATTTTCATGGATGATTTGTTTTTTATGTTGGTAGATTTTTCAAACTTGTGTTACGAAGCAGGCTAGAATACATATGTCTTTGGACATATTTTGTTTACTAAGCAAGTAATTTTTAAAACGAAGCAATGGAACTTAATTAACAATGTTGGAAAACTTATACGTACTTTTTTTGGACTTGAGTGAAGGCCCTAGAAGTGTTTAGAGTGGCTCAAGATGTTTTGGGAGTGTCAGACCTAAAAAACTACAAGTTCTTAATGAGAACAGAGGGTGCACAGTTTGCACATAGACTGCGAAACCGTGTGGCCCACTAAAGGTAATATTGTAGCCTTTTTTAAGGATTGAAGTGGCTTTACACATGGGTTGCACATGGTTTCCTAAACCGACCACCTATCCCATCCAGTGTGTGTGCCTTTGAGGTAGTAGGCACCGCACGGTTTGCGCATTGGTTGGAAAACCCTGCGGGCTTAACCGTACCCGATGGACAATATTTATTTTCTAAATTGTTTTAATTTAAACAAATTAAATAAAAAGTAATAAAACCTAAACACTCCCATATATCCCTTAAATCACGACACACTAGGGGGTTCTCCCCTTCACCTCATGCTCGGACCGTCTCCCTGCTTCTCCGTCGGTCATAGTTTCCATCTGATTTCTTCACAATTCTTCCATGAATAATCAAGGTATGGTCTTCTACCCTATTTTCATTCCTTTTCATGGTTGATTTTGGAAAATAGATTGAACCACAGGTTTTAGAGAAACCCTAGTCTTTGGGGGTGATCCAAGATTTAGTTTTCTTTTGGTCTAGGTTGGATCGAATGGTCTCTCGGGACCCTTGGATGCATGTTTCGGCAACTGCACCTGAAGGTGAGCCTGTTCAAGTGGTTTCAGTGCGTGGAATTATCTTCAGGGTAAGTTTTCTCCTCAGTTCCTAGTTATGTTTTCGTGATTCTGGTGTTTATAATTTCTCGACTTGTTTCATGTTGTGTGTTGGGCTTCAAAATGTGATTTTACATCGTTTTTGTTCATCACCAATTTGGATGGTTTGGGTCCACACCAAGGTAGCATAACATTGCACGTCCTCTGATTCTATAACTTCATTAATTAATTACCTAATGAACATTGTTATCAATTAAATGCTTGCAATGATGTATCTAAATTGAACTCTCTTAATTGTGGGTTAACACATTTTGTATTTAAAATTCTAAAGATAATAAATTATTTGATAATAAAATATATCATATTTATATAATAAAAACCCACTAATGGAGGTGTGATGACCTCAAGAAAAAATTTATTGGTCAGACCATGCTTGCTTGACTTGTCATGTTAGTAATTCATATACCTTGATGTTATGCTGATATAAGGCATGTTTAATACTGGAACTAATGGAATTTTTGGATCATAGTTAACTTTTTGAAATAATAAAGAGGTCCAAGGCACCCCAAAATGCTTGACCCAGTTTTGAATTGTATTTAACCATGTGCAATGTTGTCCATAGTTTCAATTCGGTGTTTTTGACACATTCGGTCCACCATTCTAGTGTTCCTTGGATTGACCGTTATAGAGGTAATACATTCTATGTTAAATGGTTGACTCATCCTTTTAATTGATTCATGGAATGTACAATGTATGATAATCATTTTACCCATATAATTTAAGTGCATTAATTAAAAATTAAATGTGAAATGTGAATTGGCATGTATTATGAGTATATCACTTGGCCTCAATAAAGGTAATGGAATAATGGATACATGTACGTAGCACCCATTTCCATGTTGATGGATGATAGCAGAGTGAACCACAATTGATTGAATATGCTTTAAGGGATTTACTAAATGGTTGCAATGCTACTTGACCTCTCCACACTAATGGAAGGCAAGGATTAATCTAATAAATAAATGGTTTTAATGGTACATGAAATTAACCCCTAATGGAATGCAAATAACGAACTAATAAATAAATGGTTTAAAGTATACTTGACCTATCCACACTCATCGAAGGCCTGACATGATCCAAATGAATCATTTAATGACCACTTTATTAAATAGAAATTGTAGACTCGACCTTTCCATGGATTCTGAGAGGAGAATACCTTGTGACTGGTGTACCCCATTCTGAATTCAAGGACGGTTTGCTATGGTTCAGAACCACTAATATTCTGTTCTTTGTCATATATTTAGATTCCAAGTATACTATAGTTAGGTCCCCCATGTAGTGATATAGGATACCGTGGATACACTCCTTGGATCCAGCATTTACAAGTAGGGGACATGGATACCCTCCCCAGACCCAGTCCTCACAGTGCCACATTTTACCTTGGATTCACTCCCTCAACTTAGTAGGTGCCTCATTGTAGAATTCTATGGATTACACTCATTGGATTACACTATTAACCCTTAGTTAGAGTCAAATTCTGCTAGGTCATCTTTCCGAGAGATCTACAATATCTTTGTTATTACCAGGTAACTCCCTCACTGGATATCGTGAGAGGTTTCCTTGTTATGTCATTTGACTTTAATAGTAACTACCATCACAAGATTCCTTGGATACACTTGTTGGGTCTCTCATTGACAAGTATGTGCCAGGGTAAAATCCTACTAGGTCCGGTAATTTCTTATCCCAACTTTACCATGGAGGAAACTCCTTGGACTCGATAGGCGACCTATTGACATGTGGCTTAGGAATAAATAGGTAATAATCAATTAATGAACTGATTGCATGTCCAAACACAAGATGAAGGCTGAATTAGGTATTTGGGTATTTAGTTACATTTTACTGCTTACTTTTTTTATGCATTCTTACACCCTGTTTAATTTATATTACACTGTCTGGATTGGATTTGACACCAGTGGTGCTGACCAACTGGGATTTATATCTTACACCATACTTAGGCCACCATTTCACTGGGGTACCCATGTAGTCCTTTCTTGTTCACAAGGCCTAGGACCTTCCTTATTGATGTTTGGTTGTACCTATGATTTAGGATCAAAGGAATGAGTTGGATCATAGGATGCTTGTGAAGACCGCCTTTGGGCTTTTTGTACTTTTCATTACTTTATTCCTATATTGTATTGTATTGAAAAGCATGTTGTATTGTTTACTACTTTCTATAATATATAAATACAATGTCATGCATTCATCTATTTTACAATCTAGTATTTGCTACTTTTGTTGATTTATATGAAATCAGGATTCCACTACATTCTTATTATGTATTACTACATAGGTTCTTCATTGTTTTTTAATATGAAATTATTCTTCACAAATATTATAAGAGGGTATAGTCTCCCCACTAACTATCCTTACACTCTTGCTGCTAGTCAGCAGTATCTGGCATATGTGGAGACACACTTGAGGTCATGTGGTGACCAGTTCGGACACCGTCTTAGTGGTGAGCCAGACCGGGATGTCACATCTATATGTAATTCATTGTGTTTTTTGAATTACCAGTGATGTCTTTTGAATTGATTGTTATTATTGAATATTAGTAGTGGGAATGATAGAATTGTTGGAATCCCACCCTTTTTTGAGGTCTATATAACTGGATGACCAAATGTTACTATATATATAACGAGAGTTGGACCTATGTAATTGTGAGTAGAACAATAATTAGGATTAATTGTATTTGAAATTTTGTGTGACATCATAATTAAAAAATATATAATGTTTTATTTTCTAGGAAATGAAATTGTACAATGTTTATCCCATGGAGATAGGACATTCGGTTTAAACCATATAAACATTAAGTGTTATTTTATTGATTACTTTAAAAATCAATTCATGTTTTTTTCATAATTTTGAATAAGGCTGATGTACCGGTTTGACTTAGTGACAATTATTTGGGTGAACATTTTTTCTACCATGTTTGAGAGAGATCCATTCATGATCAGTTTTTAGGAGATTCTAGAATAAATACCTTAGATTATTTTACATAAGGATAGTAGGTTGGTGTAATTATCAATAACAGCCAGTAATCATTTTTCAAACATAATATAGTATAACAACATCAAACAAGGCAAAATAATTCCCTATGACTCCCAAGAACATAAAATAAATTTCTAAAGAAATTAGTAAATTTATTGTCTTGTATGTGAGGTGAATTAAAAAATGATACAAAATGTTGAATTGATTTGCTTATAGCCTATAAAAATGAAACCATCCATTATGACAAACACCTATTAGCCACAAATATCAAAAGATATTCTTAATTTTATAATTTTTAGGTTATGATATTTGGAATAAAAAATAATAACTACAACCACTGCAAAATTCCATAGGAAAAATCATCCCATGGGTTAGGGTGATTTTCACCACATAATTATACCTATTATTATTATTCAATTTAAAAAATTCTCATGTAAATTATTTGACACCACTATGAAATTTATTGTTATTAAGGTTGGGATTATCCCTTAAAAAGTTAATGATTGAAATACATTATTAGTATTGCAATAAATCATAATTAGAATTTGTTCCCCCATGATCACCTATCATATCCAGTCTCCTAATTCAAATTGACAGGAATATTGAATCAAAACATTATTTTTTTAAAGATGTTGTATATGTCTAATCCCTACAACAATCTATTAGGGATGATTGATCATGATCAAAAAATTGATAACTATTTCAGCATAAAGAATCCCCCATTTCATAGATTTATATGAATACCACCTTTTTTATATAAGATTTTTTTAGTGAATATTGTCACTACTATGACCACCAATGCTACATAACATGATATTGTTGTGGAGAAGGATATAGAAGAAGTATATGTGAAGAATTTTCCTCACATGAAAGTACATGTGACATGAATATTTATATTATGTTAATGAAATACTAGAATTTGATACACCCTCTAAACATTTTATTTACAACTACTCGATGAACTGAGAACATAGACGATGAAAAATTGTTGATTGTGTCCAAAAAACAACCTCGTACATGAAATTACGGAGTCCATGTTTGTTAGTGAATAAATTACATTTTAATAATCCCAATAATGAAACACAAAATAATATACATGTTTAGTAGATAGAGATAAACATACATATTGGCCATAAATTCTACGATGATGTTCTAAATGCATAAATTGTTTCTCTATGGACAGAGGAAACTATATAACCTCTAAAAGAATAGTTATACTTCATGATATCCCAACAACACACTAGTTGTTTCTACTAATTTTAGTTCTAGTTTACTTATAGTGGTTTTTAGCCTTAGGATTTTTTGAGTCCAATGATTAAAATATATATCCAGAATAAATATAAATATAAAAATTTCATAAAAATAGACATTATAGGTTATTGCTACATAATTTTTGGTAATTGAAGGTTAGTATACATCAGTAGAACTAGAGTAGAAAATATATCCTTAGTGTATGTACTTAACTATACCACTAACCGTATTTAAATCCACAAAGTTCTAAATATTTAATACTATAAAAGATCCAGAGAAATAATTAACTCACATTACATCCTGATTTTGCCTAATGTTGGGAAATTTTGTAGAAAAAGAAATAACCAAGATATGCTGTTTCATAGAGAATCTTTAGTGTTTTTAATTTCTATAATATATCAATTTTGGGTTCTGGTTTTATTACTATATGTAATGATATCCGTAAACATTTTTTCTATCAGTTTAGTTCCACATTAATGAAAATAAGAATTTAGGATCCTTCTATATAAAGATAGTGGGAGAATAAGAGTTTCCTAGGTTTCGATACTAGATGAAAGGATTTGGAATGATCCTTATAAATATATATTTTAAAGTAATAATTAATTGAGTTATATGTAGAGAAACTATAGTATATCATTAAAATTATACTCATCCTATTAGATTATCCATGTGTTTCTATTATTTTTCTATAATTGTGAAATTTTGTCTGAATTCCATTGAATTAACAAATAAAAAGTTCAACAATTTCCTACCTAAAAAGAAAAAAATAATAGAAAACTAGAAAAATAAGATATCACTTCTAATGTAGTAGTAGTATAGAATCAACCTTTAGAGTCATTATAGTTCATTGTAGTACATTTTATTAGATAATATAACTTGATCAAATTCGTAAAAAATAACACATATAATTTGTATAAAGAGTATATGTTCTATGAATTTGAGAATATAATGATAAGAACTTATTTCTTCTAAAATTATTAGGTTCTTGGATACTTAATTTTATCCCAGGAAAATAAAATGATCATATTTATAGAGGTTAAGAAACTAGATATATTAAAATAAAGGTTCATATGATTTTTTCTACATCATTTCATTTATAAACACATGATCTGAGGATGATTCAACTTTAAGGGATTTGTTTGAATGAAAGTTGATTAAATTTAGGTGGTTTTACACATCCCTAAGGAACAGAACTACTAAAATTATGGCCATTTACAAAACAAGTAAAAGGTCTTTATTGGTGCTTTAGAAGAACTGCTAATTCGAGCGATATTAATGGGGGGGATTTAACAGTTCTTGACAAAGGTTTTGTTAGAGGGGGTCTTTATCATCCCTTTTTTAGCACTAATAAAGGGGGACATAAAAAACATTTTTTTGAGCACTGTTAAAGGCCACCATTATAATTGTTTTTTAGCACTGTTAAAACCTCCCATTAAGAGAAATAAAAAATATATTATAAAGGGGGGTACTTTTTTATTCCATCCTCTTCCCACCCCACATTTTATTACCCATTAACAAAAAATTTATTAGTTATTTTGATAATTACACCCTCAAACACATGACCGTACCTCTAGCTAATTTTAACATCGATACCTTCTTCTCTTATCCCAGTACCTTTTCAACTCCCCTATATTGATGTGTCTTCCATTTTAAGATATATCTATAGATTTAAATATAGATAATTATATTTTCTAATCCATATATATATATATAAATACATATAGAAAATATGTATTTTTACATGTGTATGCGTGACAATATATTAAATAAGTATTTACTGTTATATATTTGATTATAAAAAATAGTTCACTGTGAAAAATGATAAAAATCAAAAACCAGAATATCAATATGAATTTAATCCATTGAAATAAATGAAGTAACCACTTGAAAAATATAATAAAAAACCCTTAATAGTTGATATAATTTAATCGAAGGTTAAAAAATTAGGGTACCCTAAATAAAAAACCATTTTGGAGTCATTTTGGGCCTATTTGACCTCGAACAAATAGTGACCATGGTTCCTCTGATCAACATGGAGTGCAGATCATTGTAGGATTTGATTTGAAATATAATAGAGCCCAAACGCCCACCTAGATAAAAAAATATGTTTGATGTTTGAGTTATGTTCTTAACATTATTAGATCTTTTATATGTTTTTTGTTTTTTTATTTACAAATTATTATAAAATAACTATTACATGATAATAATTAAACAATTATTAATTAAATTTTTTTTATTTATTTTGAAATACTTTTTTCATGGAATATCATATATATATTAAGTGTAAATAACTATTTATCCTTATCAAAAACATATTTAGAAAATATATAATATATTTATATATTAGTATATTTTTATGAATGATTGTTTTTAAAATATACCATTTATTAGTTCTTTTTTACTAACGTTGATAAAGGCCCAATCTTCATCAGTTATTTTTCTAATATCAAGGATAGGGGGATTTATAAGAACTTTTTGACAATCATTGATAATGGGCCCCCTTTAATAGTGATTTTTCATAACATTATTAAAGACCCTATTTAAAAATTCTAAAAAAGTGCTGATAATGACTGCATTTCACAACTTTTTTTTAGCACTAACGAAGGGGTCTTTAACAATGATTTTATCTAGAATTGTTAAATCCCTAGTGCTGGATAATACAAGTTTTATAGTATTGTAAATAGTATGTGTGTTAGTCACTTGGAGAAGGGTTAGAAAATATAGCAAGATTATATGTATAATTTTTAGCTAGATATTTTAGAATCCAAGGAACCATGAAATTATATTATTAGGGAATGACAAAATTTACAATTTGAGACACAAATTCCTTCTAAAACTCTAAATGTAACACTTCCTACTTATCATCATTTTAAAAATATACATAATATACTTCCAAGAAACAAATAGTAGGCAAATAATCCCTTATAGGTTCCCAAAATAGACTATACTCTCACAAATGTCTTGTTATAATCATTTGGAGGATAAGTACCACCCAACCAAATTGAACCATCTTTCAATTAAGAATTTGAGTGTGCCTTAGTAAATGTTATCATATTGATAAATAGGTTTGCTGACCATGATGAATTTTTACCTCAGGATAACCTATAATTTTAAAAATGAGTATTCTTGATGGAGGAATTCGAACATGAGTCATAACAGTGATCCAAGGGATTATCCTTGAGTACATAATATATTTTTTCCAAATTAGGGTAAATTTAGTCAAATGATCACAACTGGAGCATCAGATTGATCATGGACCCTCCATTTCTCACCTTGATCCTATCAATCCAATAGATCTACTTTTTAATAGAAAATAGTCAGGTGATGAATAAAATACAAGGAAAAATATTCATTCTAATCCTATAGAAGTAAAAAATTCACCATAATATAAAATCAAGAAAGTCATACCATTAGTTTGATCAACAATCTATTACTCAAGGATAAAAGAAAGATTATATGAATAATTATATACGTTTGGCTCAAAAGTATGATGTGATAAAGAATGCTTCCATTTTTTGATATGAAATACAATCTTGGATGACATTCATCTAAAAAAAGAACATATAGAGGCCTTAATTAAGGTTTTAAAAATCCATAGAAGTTCATGATATATATTTTCACCATATAAACATATATTTTTTGAAAGAAGATAAATTTAATATTATTAAACTATCCCTTTTATGCAGTTGGTGTGAGTTGTATAAAAGGGTATATCCAACAACTATTTAATTCATGAAAACTCAATGGTTTCAATATCCAATAATCCATGGTGTAAAATGGTTTCATTATTAATCTCATTCCAACCAAGGCCCTATAATTATTAGGATACATGGATGCTGAATTTTTTGGGAAAAACCATCCATAACATACATACATATCTTCTTATAAATCTGAAATATCCAATAGAAATAAAAATAAAACACACCTATAGACCCTATAGGTTTAGTTTCATTTTATATTTTATAAAAAAATATGTTATTTTTTTAAAAAAATAATTCAATATATCCTATAAAAATTATACACACATGTTACCCTTATAAAAATTTTATACCTAAAAATATTCCTCTTTACCTGGGGAATGTTAACATAAAAAGGGTAAACTCACATTCTCAATAAGGGGTGTAACATAAGAGATGTTAAACAAGAAAAAATAACATATCACATTAAATGTAATATATGAGGATAAAAAGAACATGTGGGTATGAGAACATAATCATGGTATATGGATATAACATAATGAAATCATACTAAAAAAACATTGATCATGAATCATGACATATGTACTTTAGAATAACATATTAAATGAGGCATATGAATATATAAATATATATAAATGTGGAAAATTATTATTCATATTAAATCATATCTTTTGTTACGTCTCACTACCAATACCATAGTTATATAATCTAAAAATATGTAACACCACACATTTTTACAATATATAATGCCTTTATATAAACATTGCATTGAATATATTATTTTAAATGAAACATCAAACTAAAAAGAACTAAAATTAATTTTAATGAGATAAAATATTGAAATTCCTTATAAAAGTTAATAAATTATAAGAATACAATATAAAACACCATTTTAAAAAGTACACGTTGAATAAATCTTTAATTGATTAAGAAGACCATGAATGTGAAGTATTGATAGTCATGGTTTTCCATGAAGATCATACACCTTCATTGTAACAATAAAAATAATTTAGGAAATTATAAATATAATTGACATGTTTATATAGAAGTAATTAAGATGATTTATTTTAATTATTTTTGTTAGGCTATATATAGAAATGAAATATGACCAATATCAAAAATAAATTTGTTCCATATATAACCATTTGACATATGGTTGTTTGAAATATAGTGTTGGATATTTGGTCATTATATATCCATGTATCCAATATGTATATTTAATTTTTGCAATAATTAGTAACAAAATTATAATAATTTGATTCACAGATAATAAACAGTGTAACAAATAGATAATTTTTAATTAAAATATTTTATTATAAAAATAAATTTATGCATTACATATTATTAATATTATTGTTCTTATTTAAGAATAATTTGATGAATTTATAAAATAAAAAAATATTTTAATACTAGTGCATTAATCAAATTAAAATGGAATAATATTGATAATTAATTGTAATAGGGCGTGGTTAAAATTATTTAATGTAAATAATAATATTTTTTAAATAAATTATTTTGAATTATTGTGAATTTTGAACCTAGTAAACTAAAATTATCACTTTTTAGGATTTATATAATGTAATTATTCAATTTTTAGAAATTATATTTATACTAATACAATTAAGAACACTTAAAGATTAATAGATTATTTTCTATAAAAAGAATTTTTTTCATTATATATATATTGTTTTCAATGAAAAATCTATTATTTTATATTTAAAACACAATTTAAATTAAAAGGTGTCCAAATTATTTATCATAATTTCAAAATTAGTTAAATATATTAATTTATTTTTTTTCATACATTGAGGATAATGAGGCAACATTTTAGTAAACACCATAAAGATAAAATAAAGAAAAAAATAGTGAAGCTGTGAGATAAAGAAATAAAATATCATGAAACCTTTTATATAAATTGTGTGTATTAGTATATTCATGATCCATATCCATTATTTTCTTCCTATTCACACATTCCTTTTAAAATGACATCCTTACACCTTAAGAAATTAGTATTTTCATAAATGTCACTCAAAACTAATCTATAAAAGGACCTCCACTATACCACTTCCAAAATAGTCAAGGAATATGGTTCTGTCAAAAATCAATATAAATTGTATCATTAATAAATATTTATAAGTCATTTTGTATCTTTTAGTTCCACTATGGAAACGTAAATCCTTCAATATGAAGAAACCCACATATAGAAAGAGAAAAATCACAAATGTACATAGTTCTTCACTATCATTTTCAATTACATTTTCACAAATATTCATTTTAAAGTATATTATACAATGTAATTTTGTTATTTTAACATACATATTTTTTAAAGTATTTTTTGATTATTATATAACTCTAAACTCTTACTCATTAATAATTATGACACATGCTTGTTTTGGGTTGGTTCTATCACATACATGAATGATGTTATACAAACATCATCATGTAGTAACCTCGCCCCTAAGATTTCAGAGTTTATGTATACTACAATTAAATTATAATGATTATAAGAAGCACCATCCCAAAAGATTTAGGATTTTAGTATTATTTGTAAACGAGATTCATAAATGAGTATTTAATTAAAAATTAATACACTAATTTCAACTTAATTTTTTCTTTTTTTGGATAATATATATTTTTTCATCTTTGATATCCTTTAATGTCATTAATGGTATGGTTCTTAGATTCCTTGAGAAAAAAATTTATGTGTTATATAAAATTATCTGTAAGGGTAATGCATAATTGAATGAATAATGAATCAATGTGAATAATAACTTTGACAAGGTAAATTACTGAACATATAAACCATGTGATAAAAAAATTGACAAGGAAGTGCATAAAAAATATGGAAAGTTAAATAAATAAAAAATAATTTCATTTAAATAACTAGATTACGAAAAATCAATATGGTAAGGTATGAAATAAAAAAACATTCCATTTAATCAATGAAATAAGAATGAAATGCATCAATTGATATGTGGACACAAAATCTCTTGGATAACTAATAACTAAATCAAAATGATGTAAATTATTAATTATTGGATGTCATGTATAAGGAATATGAAAACCTATAACACCAGGAGTTTTCGATAGATGATTTAAAACTATAGGTAGAAACCTCTAAAATTATTGAAACATATTTTTCTCATGAGAACATATCAATGCACTGAGGGTATATATAAATTCTAGGCCCCACCCATTATTCACATTCAAAATAATTTAACATATTTAATTATAAATATAATTAACATCCCTTATAAAATTAAAAAATTGAATAATGAATAATGATTTATTAATATATACATAGTGGAGGAAATCTGACAACAAGGGTTTTTTACATTTGTTAATGGAGATACCATTGAATGATTATAAAAACATTATAGAGGAAAGTAATCTTTACAAAATCCAATGTGTCCCATACCACATTCAAAAATTAGAATATTGATTCCACATGAGTTAAATGAATCATAGAATATTATGAGAATAAAGAGATTCATGATATAACATGTAAAATTAAACACCTTATGTAAAAGAATATATAGTTTAGCCAATAAATATTTCCTTGATAAATGATATGGATAATTAGGAGAAATTAAATTCCAAATGAGCATAAGAAATTTAATATTTCAAAGGGGAATAATAAAGGAATCTGGAAGTAAATATCAATAATATCCTTGGCCAAATATACAATAAACCATCTAGAGGAAGAATAAATATTGTGTCAATACAAAATATCCCAAATGGAGTAATATAAATGTTTTTTTCATTAATGAATACAAATTCTAAGAAATGTATTTTAAAAACATTATTGAGGTAAACATTATTTTTTATTTTGAAAAAAACGTTACATTTTTTTCATTGAAAACAAATTTTAAAAATATTTTTTAAAAAAATTAAAATTTTAAACTAGAAACTTAATCTTTAATGAAATGAAAGCATGTAAATCTATACATTCCAAACATTGTAAAATGAATATTCTTTATCATGGTAATTTTTTTTAAAAAATTCCTTGTTTATAAAGGGAAAAGAATATTAGTTTTAAAACATAAGAATAAAAAGGGTATTTTTTTTAATATTGATTTTGAAAAGGTAAAAAACATTTTTGAAAATTTTTTATCAAAACATGGGTTTTTGATAAAATTTGGTTGTGTGACTAAAGAGAAAAATTAAGTTGGGTTTTCTTAAAAATATTTTTAATAAATTTTAAGTAGCAATGACTTTAAACATAATGATTTTACTTCAAAAAGTTAAATAATAACCACAGGATTAGAAAATAAAAGGGTTTATTATGTTGTGATAAAATAATTTCCTCTAATTGAAATTCAAGTTCCAAAAATCTTGAACAAAATTAGTTTGTAAACTAAATGACTGAAGAAACCATAATGTTTAAGTGAGAATAAATTAAAAAAGAGATTATGTGTATTAACTATAAACACATATAATTGAAGTGTAAATACATAAATATATACTAAATTATTTATACACATATTCATATAATATTAACAATAAGGAGGAAGTAATATAACCCAAAGAAAAAAGAATTAGGTTATGAAATTTTATTTCCACTTTGATAAATTTTAACTCTAGTTCATTGATAATAAATAATTAAAATTTTAACTAAAAATAACCTGGAGATAATTTAAAAAAAGATATGATATAATAAAATGGGTAGTAGATACACCACACAAAATAAGTAAGTGGTGTACATGATATTAATCTTGCCGATGTAAAAAGTGAGAATAAAATCCATCACCATGAGACAAAATTGTCTCGTGTGTCTTTATATTCCTTAATAATAAACTCATGTTAATTATTTACCTGACTAATAATTTTTTTACAAGTTTATAATTTATTTTATTTCACTTATTAAAATTTTCTTCCACTACATAAACAATTATGTTTAGGTTGGGTGTTTGGAACAAATTCAGTTTATGTGTCAAAAAAACTATTGTGGGTAAACTATGGTCAAAGGGTTCATTGTATTACATCTTCAAAATAAAAAAAATAATTTTCATATTTATACAAATATTATATGTTTAAAACCAATCATTAAATATGGTTATGAAAAATGAACCAACTTTACAAAGATGGATATGGTAGACCGTTTGTAAATAAGAGTAATATACCATTTTTTCAATGACCATTATAAAAGTACATTATGAAACATTAATGTTTCCATAATGATAAATACATCATAAATACCATATAATTTAATCATATATACTTATATATATAATTAATGTGATTAAAATCAATCACATCATGTTGAGGATGTGGTAGTCAAACATTCACGAACTATGTTATCACTTTTATGTATGTGAAAGGGTTATAAAGAAAATGATATATGTCAGATATTTAGATAGGTAATTATTTATTGAATATTAGATATATTATTTTAATGTAATTTTTAAAATTAAAACTATCTTTATACATTCCAGGTATCAGGTGAACAAATCACGTTACTTTTCGGAGGTTGTGGTCTACACTTCCACAAACGATGTTATAATATTTACACAAAATGGAAATCATAAAAGTATGTTAATTATAGAAAACAAAGAAGAATAATTAATTTATACATATAATATATAAATATATCTTTCATTACAATTACCAAAATGATAGGTTGTAATGGAGGAACGGGCAATCATATTTAGTGGGGTGGTTGTTTTCCATACACATAAACTATAAGTTTGTTACACATTAGATGTAAATGTGTGTAATTTTAGTTCTAAATATTATCATAAAACATCTTAGAATACTTAATATACGTTTTTTCATATAATGGTAGTATAAAGTTAGTTTAGGGGGTGGATTATGGAAATTAAACTAAAGAACTTGAGAAAATATTTTACTTCTTCTTTGGGTAACTCTTTCTGTTTTTTACCCAAGGGATTCCATGGATGGATCCCTACCCAAAGGTATGATTATATAATGATGTAAGGTATGTTTATAATATATTTGGAATGATATTTTTTGAGCCAATGTGTCTTTATATGTGTGAGGAAGTGGGATGGATGAGTTCTTGTTTATAGTGGAGGGGGAGTTTCACTCTTGTAAATTTATGGAAAGGGACTTGCACCAACATTTTTACCATGTAAAGTGGATCCAATATTTTTAAAAATCTGATAAAAATGATTATAAGGTCTATTTATTTTCATAAAATGTACTTTTGACAATTTTATAGGTCGTTTTAAACGTTATGATTATGCATCAGTCCCTTGTTAAACTAATTTATCACTTGACCGATATATTTAATTTTAAATAAATTAACTAATTTTTTTTGGTAAAAAAATAATATATAATTATTATAAATTTAAATTATGAAGATTAAAAATATGGAAACCATTTTTATAAATTCCAATATCATAATTTGAATAAATTAATTCAAATGTCTTCTAAGTTGTTATATCCAATTTCAAGGTGAAACGAATACCAATGACAAAAATTTTATTTAATTATAGACAATTTATATAATTAATCATTAAAACCAAAAATAAATATAAATTATAATATAAATAAATTATACTAAGAAGATTTTTTGAATTAAAATTCAGTAATTTTTTACTATTTATCAACAATTAACAATTTAAAAGAAAATAAAAACAATTCACCATAAGATATTTTTTTTCAAATTAAAATATTAATATTATTTTGGCATATAGGATTTATAAAATATCCAATAATTTGATTTCAAATTGGTTCACCATTAAAATATGGTAAATGTGCCTTTATTAAAATATTAATTTTTATATAAAATATTTAGTTCGTTGTTATCTCATGCATATAAAATATAATGGATGAATGAAAAAATATTTTATTAAATATATATATATATATATATATATGACATTAATATCACTCAATGATTTTAATTAATTTAATTTAGCATGATAAAAAATCTTTATTATCATAAAAATATTTTTCTATAAAAATATTCCATTTACATTCAACTGGTTATTATATTCATTTCTAATTAAATATTTTCCCAATGAATTTGTTTTATATTTGTTTAAACATTATATGTTCATTCATTAGTTAAAATTATTAATAAACTATAATTTATCTTCTTGGTTACATATTATTATATAAAATATGAATATATTAATAAATAATGTTGTTCGATAGATTTAGGTTTTTCATGTAACGAAATCTATTAAATAAACTCATTGTTGTGTGTGATACAGGATAACTCAGTGTCACATTCAGTTATATAAATATCATGGATTAATTTTATCCAAAATATTAAATATATTATAATGTTTTTGGATATTTTGTTCCCTTGCGTGTTTGGTGTTGCGTGTCATAGACCCTATCAAATATGATAATCATACATTAGAATTTCAGGGCATTACTTTATAGCAACCATAATTAAATTTCGACATTGCAATTTAAAATATACATTGTTAATAAATTATTTGATATTTCCTATTTTAAAATTTCACATCATAAGCAGTTTTCATATTACATACTCAATAAAAGAGAGAATGAGAAGTATAATAGTCACATTGACCAACAAATAACATGGTCTCTATGTTGGGGAAATCAGTGATAAGTGGATAAATATACACTTAAGAAAAGCATAAATATTTATAAGGATTGATTGATGTTATAAATTACAAACAAGTTAATGATAAATTTAATGTTGATATCCTCAATTTCCTAAATCTATAATAATTTAGAAGATGATCATTTCAAAAAAAATTACATATTAGGCAGAACATTTTTATGATCATTCTATTAATGTTGAGTGATTATTTTACTACCTAAGTGTATAAGTAAATATATATACCTGATATATTTAAATAAAAACAATTTCACCCATTGGTTGTACTTCAATAAATTTCCAATTCATCCATTACTGCAAGAAATGGATATCAAAAAATAACTTTGATGCGTGAAGTACTAAAATAAACATTTACCATATTGTAATTCGGATAAAAAGAGTGAAATGTCTTTATATTTGTCTCAAGAAATTATATAAAGATAATACGATTACAAAATTAATCTATAAACATAAAAAGTTACACTATAGGTTTATTATTATTATATATTCATAAATTTTTTTAACTAAGGACAATGACATACTAACCCAGACATTAAGTAGGTCAAGGGTTGGTGTGAAACCCTTATCATAATTTACTCTTAGGTTAATATCTCTCTTCCTTGGTGGTAATGTTGGATTTCCATGGAAAAAACATGTCATCCTTTTCTAAAACCATATTAATTTCCAAAATATATATAATGAATATACTTGAAATAAGTTTAATCAATAAATATCCTTTTATCTACAATTTTCAATACAACCCAAATACATAAATAATTCATTTGTTATATTTCCCCTTAGTTTCTTTCATAGTCTAGTGTTTATCCTTTAGAAGAGGGAATTAACATGGGTAATTCTTAGTATCCCCACATTTAAGGCAACGAACCATAAAAGAGTCCTTTTTATGAGTTTTATTTCCTTATATCATACTCATTATTCTTCCTCATAAATTATTTTCCTTAAATAATTATTTCCTAGACATAATGAATTTCACCATTTTATTGAGACACATTCCTAGGCGCCTCCTTCTATATTACTTGTATAATACAAATCTAACCATATTTTCAATATGGTTTCCAACACTTTTTCTCCTAGAATCCCTCATTGTTCTCTTCTTTGTTGTGTGTGGGAGTTGTTGAAGGTATATATTACTAATCTTATTTCAGGAAAACTAATTTGGAATAGAGACATCATCTTTCGATTTGATCAACACATCATTTGTATTATTATTGTCACCACCTATTCCATATTGTTCAATGTTAACATGAATTCCATGTGTTTCAAATATTGACTAAAACAAAAAAGCTTAGTGTGATTTACAATAGCCATAATGAGAATAATGTATAATCATTTTTAAGATATCTAAATCATGAAACCTTATTATCAATCTAAACATATTATTTTTTACTTAGGATATTCATTTTCAACATAAATTGGAATATGTCATGATGGATTTTAAATAAAATATGAGTTACCCTAAGAATATCACCCAAGAGTGTCAAATCAGATGTGTATTAATGTCTTTTTTTTGTACCAAGTTATGCTCGAGTTAGGCCAGATGCACGTTGTTAGAGTTGTTTCACCTAGGTACTTATGTAGAAGAACCATGTACAATTGTAGAATCTAGACATGGATTTATTACGTAAATTAACCACATAATTTCACCTTTTCCCAAATTATTATATGTACTTATATACTTATCCTCAAATTACATCTTATAATTATGTTCTCCAAGCTACATTTTTCTAAATATATTTTCCATGAATTCTACTAAACTTAATTTGCTTCCAACTGCAGTGACCCTACTCCAGTTGTCCGAGAGTAGGTATATACTATTGTTATATTTTAATGATTAAAATGAATCAAATCTTAATGGACTGAAGAATTTAATAATCTTGGAAAACAGGAAACATAAATGTGACATTTATGAAAAATTAATACAATAATTAATTTTTTTTAATGGATAATAACTTTATTACATCAATGATATCCATTCATATCTTTTATAACATGCTTCTTGGATTCCTAAGGAATAAAAACAAAATAAGGGTGAGATAAATTCATTAGTAAGGGTTATTTATAGAAAAATAATTAATTAATCAATACGAAAAATTATTATAGAATGGTAAATAAAAAAACACACATACCACACAATTTACAAACTGAGTAGAAAGTATATAAGAAATATAGAAAAGTAATTATCTATAAAACCATTCCATTCAAATAACAATATTAGTAAAAATGAATATGTCAAGGTAAGAAATTGAAACACATTCCATTTAATCAATAAATAGATAATTAAATACATCTATAGATATGTCAACACAAAATCTAATGGGTAAATAATAATTGAATCTAAATGATTGAAATTATTAATTATTGGAATTCATATATGAGGCATAGAAAAATAAATACTGTGAAGACCATTCACAAGATGGATTAAAACTATAGGTAGAAAAAAGGAAATTTTTTTGAAACTTATTTTTCTCATGATAACCTATTTAAGCATCAAGGGGATATATAAAGTACAAACCCCACCCATCATTTTTAGTCCAAGTAATTTCTCATATAGAATAATCAAAATAAATAATATGCCTTATCCAATATCCATATAGAAAAAAGGATGAATATTTATGAATATTTCCCCAGTGGAGGATAACTAACAAAAAGGTTTTTTGATGTTGATGAATGGATATACCATTAAAAGTTAATTAAAATAATCTTGTGGAAAATAATCTTTAAATGTTCTATAGAATCTCATTCCATATTGAAACATTTGAATCATAATTCCCAATTATTTAAATGAAACTAATAATATCTTGAGAATAAGTAGATTCATTATATAACATTTCAACATAATCATTGTATGTAAAAATGATATAAGGGTTGGGAAATAAACATATCAATGATAAATGATATGGATAGTTAGGGGAAATCAATGGCAAATAATCATAGAAAATTGAATATTTTAAAGGGGAGTAACAAAGGAATCATGGAACTGAATGTTAATACAGTACTTTCCCAAATCAATCATAAACCATATAGAGTAAGAATATATATGTTATGAAAAATTATACCATGTAGAGAAAAATAAACGGTTATTGACATTGATTAATGTAATTACTGTAAAAAGATCGTTTATAAAAATTATTGAGGAAACCACTATTTTTAATTTTGAATATCATTTTGAAAATATTTTTCTTTAAAACACTGTTTTAATTTTTTTTAAACATTACAAATATACCATGTAAGATTCAAATAAATGATGGTGGGTAAATCTTTTCATACCGTATCAAGTAAAATTAATAATTTTTTCACGGTAAAAAGTATAGAAAAATTCCTTGTTAAAAAAAGAATGCTAAAATTCCTTTAAAAAAGTATGTAAAAGAAAAAATAGATAAATATTTCTTTACTAAATCATTTGGAAAAGGAATAAAACATTTTCAAAAACATTTTAAAAAAAAATTGACAAAGAAGATAATTTCTTCAGCTAAAGAGAGAAATGATGTTGGGTTTTCATAAAAAATTTAATAATTCATTTTATATACCAAAGAGGTGAAATATGGTTCTATTACACGAAAAAGTCCAAGGATAAATAAAAGAGGAGAAATGTAAAGGCTATATTTTACAATGATTAAATAATTTCCTATAATTTAAATTCAAGTGTACAAAATCCCAAACAAAATACAATTGTAATGTAAACCCTTGATGGGGACAAACCATTCATGTGTGATTAAATAAACTACTAGAGTGTTTTTACGAAATGTAAATTCAAATAATGGAAGTTTTAATACATGAATAGTTATTCCATGTGATTATACAGATAATCATGGAATGTTAATGACCACGAGGATGTCATATAACCCAATGAAAAATGAATTGGGTTATGAAATTTACCTTCCAATTGGATAAATTTTATATAAAATACATTTAAAATAGATCATTAAGATTGAAAATCAAAATAAAATGAAGATAAATAAATTCAAGTATAATATATCAAAATCAGCCATTGATACACCACACTAATGAATTAAGTGGTGTACATGACAATTATATTAGAGATTTAAAAGGTGAGATGAAAATCCCTTACTATGAGGAATAAATTTGTCATGTGTCTTTATATTCCTGAATAATAAACATATGTTAATTATTTAATTTTTTATGATAAATTTTCATTTTTATTATTTCTATTATTTCCCTTATTACAATTTTGTATAAAACTACTTATATAATTATGTTTACATCTAGTGTTTTGACCATATTTAGTTTATATGTCATGATAACTTCGGTAGGTCAACTATAGTTAAAGGGATCATTATATAACATATATAGAATAATAATTATAAAATAATAATTTTATTTTTACATCAATTATACTTTTAAAACAAATAATTAAAAATGGTTATGAAAAATTAACCAATGATACAATCATGGAGAGGTAAGTCATATGTACACTTGAGTAACATTCATATTTTTCAGAGATCGTTATGGAAATAAGTTAAATAAAATTAATCTTTCCATAATGATAATTATAAAATTAATACCATATTATTTAATCATATATAATTATGTATATTATTATTGTTTTTTAAATAGAATCACATCATTTTGAGGAGGTGGTAGTCCACACATCCATGAAAAATGTTATCACTCATTAAGTGTGTAAAAGATTAATAAAGAAAATGATATATATATATATATATTATTTAAAGAAAGATAATTACATAATTAATATAATATTTTTTTTATGTCACATATATATTTAATTAAAACCATCCTTTATACATTCTTTGTATCATGTGAATGAATCACATCAATTTTAGGAGGCGGTAGACGACACTTCCACAAACAATGTGACCGTATTTACACAAAATAGAAACCATAATGGTATATTATATATAACAATTATATAAGCATAATGAAATTATATATATTATATATAATATAAAAATATTTTTTCCATCCTAATTTCAACCGTTAGAGGTGGTTAAGGAAGAACGAACGATCATCATTTTCTGTGGTAGCTGTTCGTCGTACACATAAATCGTAAGTTCATTACCCACTAGATGGATTTTTGTGTAATTGTTGGTCAAACTGTCAACATAAAAATTAAATATATTTATTATAATGTTGGTTTTATATAATCAATTAATAACTATGTTTTAAGGTTTGGAGGATGGAAATAAAACTAAAGAGCATGAAGAGTGATGTTACCGCTTATTTTTGTATAGTCTTTTGGTATGCACCAAATGAAATCCTTGGATGAATTTATGGATCAGGTAGAATTATATTATGATAGGAATGATGATAATAATATATTTAATAAGATATTGGTTGATCCATTGTGTCTTGAGAGGTGTGAGGATGTGGGATGGATGAGAGTATTTTATAGTGGAGGAGTGGCACTCTAGTAAAATTTTTTAAAGGGAATTCCACCCATGTTTTTCCCATGTCACGTGTCTTCCATAATAGTCCAAATTTGAGAAAATGAATGATAGGGCTGAAATAAGTCCATCCAATGGATTTTTTAAAGGTTTCTAGATCGTTTTGTTCCTTATGATTATGGTTTAGTCTGTTGTTAAGATAATGTTTTTCTTAACAACTGTAATTAATATTAATTACTTTCACTATTATTTCTTGGTCAAAAAATAATTTGAAATTAATAGAAACTATAAATTAATATAACTAAAAATATAAAATACATCATTAAATTAAAATTACTGAATTTAAAGAAACTAATTTTAATTTATTCTCTCAAACTGGACAATAATGAGGTGTTTGAAGTAAAAACATTCAAATGTTGGCTATGTTTTTATATCAAATTTCAATGTGAAATTGATTCCAATGAAATAAATAATATTTAGTTATATAAAATTAATATATTTTATCTTTAAAACAAATAAAATAAATAAATTATAATTATAAATAAATTAGATGAAAAATCAGTTTTCATTTAAAATTTTGTATTTTTCAGTATTCTTAAAAAAACATCACCGAAAAATACTAAAAATTTACCCTAATATAATATTTATGTTATAATTTAAAATAAGATTATTATTTTTACATTTAATGTTTATAAATTTTCCTAAAACAAGATATAAAATTGGTTCATCATTAAACGGTGTTAAATGTGCCTTTATGATAATGTTGATTTTTAAGCGAAATATCTAGTTTTTTCGTATCTTATGATTATAAAATATATTATATGAATGAAACACATATTTTATTAAATATATAATACATATATTAAATTAATATAACTAAATATTTTTTATTTATTTTTTTAGGATAAAATAGTTTTATGAACAATAAAGTAGATTTTCCATAAAGATATTTTCTTGATATTCAATTTGTTCATATATAGATTTCTAATTAATTATTTAACCAATGAATTTTTTTAATTTTTATAAATAAAATATTTTTTTTATGTTCATTAATAATATTAAAAACCACAAATTTGAAGTCTAGGTTCTGTCTTATTATATTAAATAATAATATATTAATAATATATTATTGTTCGGTAAAAATCGGTCTTACGTGTAACTTATGTTATCAAAGAATCTCATTGCTGCATGAGATGCATGTTAACTAAATATAAAATTAATTTTAAGTAATATCATGGATTAATTTTATTTAAAATATTAAATATATTATAAATACTTGGGATATTTCATTCCATTACGTGGTTGGTGTTGCGTGTCATACACACTATCAAATATAATGTTATTACATTAGTATTTTTGGGCGTTACACACCATTAACATCTATTAAAAGTTTCAAGATATTAATATTAGTAATATATGATATTAACGAGTAATATATTTCATGAATTTGATTATGTATGGATAAATAAAAATGTATATTCAATTTCAAGTAATTCCTGATAATTAGTAAATTAGAGGAAACATGTTCTTCGTGGATTCCCCTATCAAGAACCATACCCATATCTTATAGAAAATGAATTTGGGTGTATATAAAAACTAAAATAAAATTATTATAATACTTTGTATCATCTATTAATGATGAAATATTTAGGAAATAATTGGTATTGAAATAGATATTTCAAAATTTGTTAAGAACAATCAAAATTAGTAACATTTGATGATGAAAATAAATAGTATATAAATAATTTATGTGTATTAAATGATTATAATTGAATAGTATAAAAGGATATAGATATGAAAAATTTTATAACATATATTATTTAATTTTTTTATATAATTGGATAAATATCTTTTTAAGGTACTGAGAATTAATGTTATGGTTTTCTTTAAAATCTCACATTCAAACTAGGATTGTATTTGTTTAAAATATTATTTTGGGATATCATATGACATTTTTATCTAAACCCCATTTATTTTATTTTAATTTGTTTACTAATAGGAATTAAATTTATTCTTACCATTTTTTACCATTGGTATACAATTTCACAAAAATAAATCTCTTTAATGATTATCAACAATAAATCTTCTTTTTTTGGTCTGGAATTTTGATTCTTTATATACATATTCATTACGTTTTCTAATAAATTTTTTATATATCATGAGATATATATTGGATGTATGTTATTATACAATGTTTAAAAATGATATGGGACATGGGTGGTTACCCAATTATTCTATGTTATGGGCTAGGGGTTAGCCTAGTCGAATATAATTTGTTTGTGTTTCTGGTCAGCATTGACATATAATATGATATCTATGTATAAGATATTTCTATGCTATTATGGATATTTTTTTCATAACTCATTATATCGATGTAATGACCCTACCACATGCATTCCATATTCTAGTGTATTTGATGAGAATTCACATTCTTAAAATCTCGTGGATATTTTCGAGTTATAGTTTTAGAGAATTTAGTCATCACTCATACATAATAACTCATAAATATAAAAATTAGACACTTATAGTCAACACATATTTTTTCAATATATATATATATATATATTAAAATACATCATGTTTCCTTTTTACGAAAAATCTCCCTGACATTCATCTTGACTTATTATTTTCCCTTACCAATCATTAAAACATATGAAAAATAGTTGCAAAAAATAGAATGAGAAATAAAATCTCATTAAGGGGTATAAAAAACCATTATTTTAGATATAAAAATTAAAATACAAGAGAAAAATTTTCTAAAAAACTTACCTTTAATTTGAAAAGATAAACATTTTTCTATTTAAAATATAATTGTCCAACCATTTGAAAGAAAATGATTTCCATGAAAACTGATTAGAATAAATATAAAATTTATGTACATTATTTGGTACATCATTACAATACCACTCTTATATTCACTTGAAAAAATATAATAACTTTATGGACAACTTCAACTTCTAGAGAACCTAATTTGTTGGATTTCAATATTGGTGTACCAATCATATAAGCTCTAACGGTGTCACTCATATCTATCTAGGTGCACACAATTTATAATCTATAGCAAGCACGTACTTGTGATATAATTGGAAAATAATGTTCATAAATAATTTCCATGGATCATATCATTAATAAAACCCTTTACAAATCATTTAAACCCATGAACAAAACACATTATAATATCAAAATTTCCTTTTCTTTTAAAAACCACTTTTGAATTCTAAATCCTAAGGACATAATAAAGAAACTATTTTATTTTAAAAAAAGTATGAAAACTATTAATGGAAATTTAAAATAATTGATTTGTTATGAAGGTGGGAAAATTTATTCATGTAATATTTGTAAAAAAACATTCCATCCTTATTTATTTTTGAAAAAGTCCTAACACACATCATTTAGTAAATGGAAAAAATATTCCTTTTGATTTTTTTTTAAAAAAATTTTAAAAAATGAGAAAAATTACATTAAAAATAATATTATAATAATAAAAATATTTTATAAAACATTTATATAATACATGGGTACGATATAAAAATAATGATCTTGGGGAAATATAAACAAAATTGTGATACATTATGTCCAACTCATCATGTACATTCTTTATCTTCATAAATTATAAACTTAATTAAATTTAATACTTTCTAATGATCCTTTTTCATGTTGATTATTTATTTTATATCACTTAATTCCACGTTACATAGAATTACATAATCATTTATGATCACGACATTCATTTTTATGATATTCCCCATAAAAGTACAAAATGGATTTGGGAAGTCAACAATGCTAAAAATTATCATCATTATATAATCTATAGAATATTAATAATGAATATTAATACTGAATTTTGAGGTTAAAGTTATTGTAAGGATGGTATACTACAACACCATGGGATATAAATAGAAATTTATTAGTATAAATAAATAACATGAAGAATAGATTGTTTCACATAGAACACCAAACTATAAAGAATCATAGTATATTTAATTTTTATATAAAACCCAATGCTTGATAAACATTACTAAATTATGAAAATACAATATAAAACATCATAAATAAAATTATATGTGTAATATATTTATAGAAACATAAAAAAACCATGAATAATAAACCTATCATGAACCCCTACCTCCAAAGGTGACCCTCCTGGGATGGTAGTGAAGAAAGGGAGATAATGAATCCAGATTCCCACCTCTAATAGGTCTTGCATTAGAAATGTGAACCAAGGGTGTACAAATATCACAAAATGGGAGGCATTAACCTTTATAGGAAACAAAATCTGGAGATAATATGAATCAGCAACAAAACAAATTCAATATGTATATAAAATAAAACCAAAAACCATTCCACTTACAGGCATAAATTTGAACTAGAATAAATAAAAATTCTCCAAATTAATGTACCCAAAATCAAAGCCAAGAAGGGAGAAAACAAATGTCAATATCCGATATAGTAGGGTCCAACACATTCTATGAAATACGATGGGAAACATGATAAAAGTTTTACATATATAGGGAGAACATATAGGTATAACCAATATGAAACCAATGTCTCTCACATACAATGTAAAGGATGCATACTAATGCACCCATTAGAAAACAACAGAATTAATCAATAGCTATGTAGGAATACATAAAAATCCCAACCTTAACAAGGAACTCATAGCACGAAACATATGTAAAGTAATATAATATATTTAAAATCGATGATATAGTACCCAACACAACTTTCCCATTGATTAGCCACTCTTTCCAAATGGTAAAAATCATTGCGCGCATATACCTTTCGAAAGTACCACATCACATTAACTCACACCTGGGCCTCACAACACATCCCTCCCTCACACATATGGACTATAAACCACATCCCATCCTGCTTTCAGACACATTGGACACAAACTACATTATATACTACCCATAGAAAGCTGAGCGACAAACCACATCACATCCCGAAGACAACACGGAAAGCATAAAACATCTCATCCGAAAGACACTAGAGAAAGCACAAAACATCTCATCACAAAGAAACATGGGAAAACACAACTCAACTCATCCTAAATATATCTATAAAAGCATAGTTATCCTTCACACACCTAGTCCTCGTAAATCACAACCTGCCCGAAGAATCATGGTCTATCACCACCAGGAAGAGTGAGTAGGGAAGAGAGGGTGTCTAGCCATCCATACACACACTGAGATGTTTGGAAAAGACATTCTAGCCCCATGATGATGGGGGTTTCTGATCGGTAGTTCTCAACTAGGGTGGGTTGTGTATAGATATCCAATGGAAAATAAAAGTATATACCTATATGATACCAAACTGTCAGTCACATTCTATGGGTTTTTAGACAAACCATGAACCCACAACCCTTCCAACCTTTTAGCTATCTCTAAATGAAAAACACCACAAAACAATCCCAAAAACCCATTTCATATTCCCAACCAATTTAGCTAACAATTTTAATTTTTTATTAAGAAATTTAGTTATACATTACATCACTTCCTCGAAAACTGCTAAGCACAACACATCCATATCCATGGAAAATTAATGCACTACACAATAAGGACACAACATTCCATGACTTCCATATTTATTCCCATTCATGATATAACATAAATCGATTTATAGATAGAGGTTGAAGATATATTCATATTTTCAATGGATAAACACAAATACTAACCACTAACATCAATATTCAATGTTATCCCTCAAAATACATTATTTCAACCATAACAAACCCCATCTCACAACCACATCCAACAACACATTAAACCAAAAACAGTTTTATATTCATCTGGTATGATTATACCATGCCGAGACTATCATATAAAAAACCCCCTATTCATATACATTCCCAAAATCACATCACCAAATAAACCAAGTCATACCAAATTTATGATTTAAAAAATCATACCTCCTTTACTTCCGCCTTTTAATTTAGGGTTCATCACATGAGCAGTATGATCCTAGGGAATCCATTTTTTAAATATGTATACATGGTTAAAAAATTTCACCTATAATTTTTAAAGAGGAAATAAACAACAATAATTACGTAAACCATTCTACGATCAAGTAAAAACCCCTAAAGAACAGGATTTTTTGTGGGTAATTAGGCCATATGAATATCAACAGAGATAAAAAATAGCTTGATCAAGAACCACTCTTCCCAGCCTGACATATTGATCATAAACTGATTCAATTGTCTTTATTAATATAAATTAAACTATCTTCACAAAGGAAAAATTCATAAAAAACCCCACATGATTTGAAAATATGGGAGATGGAGGAAAACCTACTTATATGGAAAGGTGATTCGTTATTCCTATTTGAAACAAGACGGGGGAACACATGCAATAGGAAAAAACCAAGGGAATCACGATCAAAATCCACCAAACCATCACATGAATCTATAGGAGGAGGGGTTCAGGGAACCTTGAACTATGGTAAATCGTGAAGGAATAACAATAGTGGGAGACTTTCTCAGCCTTCCAAAGATCTAAATAGAGAAACAATTTTAATATAATTTGATTTTCCATTAAAGGTGGATCTGGTGAAGACATCACCTTTGACAATGTAAAATCCCCCCGTACATTATGAGAATTTATATATGATTTATGGATTTGAATCATCCTCAAATCCTTTCAAACTAGTCTTTAGAAGCATTTTATATCAAATAAAATGTAAAATAGGTGAAACTGGAGGAAGCTAGAAATATTGTACATGATTCACCATTTGGATAACTCACCACTCAATGATGTACAACTCACGATTAACTTTTCAATGATTCATCATTTAGAGATTCACTATTCGGAGAGACACTATTAGGTGAGTGACTATTCAATGAGTCACTTCATTATTAGGCTCTACTCGGGAGCTATCATTAGGAAAAGCAGTGCTAGACGAGAAATCACCAGCGATGCACAACTAATGAGTGTCCCCCAATGATCCACTGCCAGTGAGCCACCACCAATGATCTAGTGCTAGCAATCCACCAGCATTGGGTCACAAACAACAAGCACACACGAGCCACTGCCAGGGAGTCACTTCCAGCAAGCGACCATTGGAAAAAATGAAAGCTAATAAATCTTGAAAAGTGTTGAAATTGGTCACTCTGATTCCCAAAAGCACCTCAAACACCATATTGTCACAAAGTAATAGGCTGGAGAAGTCTGGTACATTACATCAGATACCACTCAAACAATTATCTTCCCCGATAATTAAAAACAAACCTATACGAAAAATAGATAATGGGTCTGAACAGCCATCCCGGAAGATACCTCTCAATGACCCATTGACACTTAGAACACCACTATCAACTAAACATATCATGGTTCAATGATAAACTACCCATGTTGTTTTAAAATTGATGTGAAGCCTCAGTATCTAAGAACACCTCATATGACATCTGAAACTGATGACTCATCACATCAACCCAAATGACCACAATCACACTACACAAGAACAACAAACATACAATCTCGAAAACATGAATCAGGGAATCCCGTTATCCATGTCATGTTTTTATCTACTCAGGATGGTACTAACTTTCTTTAATGGGTTTAATCACATCCCAGTTAATTAATCATGATTAAGAATCATGTCCTCCCCTATTCACATGTCCAGACATTATCACAAACCAATTAGAACAACGCATCTTATTAAAAAATAAAGGTTCAAAAATCTCATTTCAAATATAAGGATTCAAAACAACTCTGGGTACTGAGAAAAAATCTGGGTCTCTTTCTTCGTAGTACTCTCCTCCTAGCCACTCCAAAAACATCACGTCATTATAGATATCCAACTCTCCCCAGTTAAGAACATTAGATTCATCATGTAGATACCAACGAAGTTGTGATATGTGGAAGACATCATGGATTTTTCCAACTATGGTGGAAATTCCAACTTTTACGCCACATCAAATACTCTCCTAACACCATAAAGGGTCCAAAAACCCTAGTATAAATATTACTCCCTCTTACAATACTCCAAAACCCGCATTGTGGGAAAAACATCATGAACACATGTTATGTAACGTCAAACTCCAAGGTCGTGATCCTATGATCGACATATGACTTCTACTTGTCCTACACCACTTTAATCCTCTCACAAAAAATTTTAACCATCTCAGTCATGCTTTTCACCATATCCAAACCATGAATATCTGTCTCCCCAACCTCCATCCAGAACAACCGATAACAATATGGTCTTTTGTTCAATGCTTCAAACAAATCCATGGAAATGGAAGTGTGATAACTATTATTATTAGAAAAATCTACCATGGTCAGGTGACACACCCAATATCCATCAAATTCTAAGATTCATTTCTGATACCTATCCTCCAATATCAAGAAAATTCATTCTTTATTACCATCTGTCTATGGGCGGAAAGCAGTGATGAGGTGTAACTTAGTGAAAAACTCATGCTACAATCCCCTCCATAATGCTAATGTAAACTGAGTATCCTGATGTGAGACAATGGAACTTGGAACTCCATGCAACCAAAACACTACATCCACATAACAATTTTCCATTCTAAGTATTTCACAAGACTCATTGATATCTTACAAGTGTGACGACTTCATCAACCAATACATGATCACCCAAATAACATCGCAACCTCCTTGAGTTTTGGTTAAGACCATGATGAATTCAATTAGGATGTCATTCTAATTCCACTAGGGAACTTCCAAGGGTTGTAACAAACAACTAGGAACATGATGCTCGACTTTCACCTACCAGAAAACCATGAAATTCACCACCAACCCTACCACCACCTGCTTCAATCGTGGCCATAAAAACATCATCCTCAATAAAAGGAACATCATATAAACTCATGGGTGCACCACTAAAGGTGAGATATGAAAGTCATGAAGGAAACCCTCATTAATCACCACCGGAACAAACAACTTCCTAGATAACAACATATAGTTTTGACGATCCTCTGTCCTTCGCTCTATAACTTCACCATGGCCAACACAATTGTGAAACACCTATAACTCCGAGTCTTCCAATTTATACGCTTACACATTCATCATTAGAGAAGACTGAACTATAATTTGATACAAATATCCTCTACATCCATCCACTCCTACATCCAAGTGAATATATGCCAACTACTCCATCGCTCTCAGTGTATTTGCAAATTTCTGAAAAATATCCTTCTTCAGCTTTCTTCTCAAGGCAACAACCACAACATTTCCCTTTCTTGAGGTGTAAAAGATCTCAAAATCATTTTCCAAACGAAAGTTTATCCACCTAAATTATTTCAAGTTTATATCTCAATGGGAAAATATATACCTCAAACACTTGTGATCTATAATGACCATGAAGTGATACACAATGAGGTAGTGCCGCCACAAATTCCATGAAAACATGACTGCCACTAGCTCCAGATCGTTGGTGAAATAGTAACACTAATGGGGATGTAAATTTCTAGAACCATAAGAGAAAACTACTCACTGTATAATCAAGATGTATCCCCAGTATAGTTGGGATGTTCAATAGAACACCTCAAACATCTCCCCTTCCATAGGCTACGGGAGCACTGGAGAACTAACCAACATTCTCTTCATGTATTCGAACACTGCTCGAAATTATTGACTTCACATAAAAGCATTGTATTTATAGGTTAAATATATCAATGGAGATTTGAATAGAGTGATATTGTGTAAAAATATCTGATAATAGCATGTGAGACCAAGGACACTATGATCCTTTTCCATGTCCTGGGGTGGTTTACATGAATGAACAACTTCAACCTTCTATATTTCTAATTATACACACCACTAAGAAACCACATGACCAATGAAATGCATCTTTTTCTTCTAGAACATACACTTGGAAATATTATCATAGAGCTAGTGGAGTTGGAGAACCTCTAAGATAGTTATGAGATGCCCGATGTGATCATCCTTTGAATTTTATTAGATAAAGACATCATCGATGAACACAATGAAGAACCAGTACATGAATTGATAGAACACATAGTTCATAATACCCAGGAACACAACTGGTGCATTCATAACACTGAATTACATGACCACAAACACGATGTACTGATACCTTTATATGAATGAATCCTTTGGGATATCACCCTTCATCCCCCTTAACTAGTTAAATCCATCCCATAGACCGATCTTAGAAATCAAACATACCCCTCTCAGCCATTCAACAATATATTCTATCCATAGAAGAGGGTAATGGTTAATGACTGTTACCTACTTTAACATAAGATAGTTTATACACCACCATAGAAATATCGTATTCCTTCTTGGTAAACAACATTAATGTATCCCATGGAGACCCAGTGGGTATGATAAAACCATTATTCATTATATCCTCTATCTAAATACTCATCTCCCACAACACAGAAGGTTCCCTCCGATAAGGGGAGATTTAAATTGTGGATTCCCAAGGAAGCAATTTTTTCCCAAAAAAACATTACACAAAGCGGTGCCGTTAGATCCTCTATGGTGAACGAATATATTAAATTATTGATGATCCTATGAAAATATACAATGTTAACATCCACCGACTCCACTAAAATCTCAACTAGAAAGGAATGAAGAGGCTTCACACACAAGAACCCTCTTAAAACCATTTCTCATGGATTAAAGTCACATGTTGAGCATACACATATGAGAACAAGACTCTTCTATGGAAGTAGTCGATAATAGAACAAATAGAATACCACCGGTCCATGTTTAGAAAGTCATTTAATGGTTGCATTTGTAGTAGGTATAGCTCACCATTGGACTAATGTGGTTGCATCATCAGTCTACACCCCAGGAACACCTAAAACAAACCGGTCTGTCCTCCGACTGTTATACTAAACACTAGGGGCACAAAAAGACTCTATATATCTTGTCCCATATCACATGCTAGAGTGGGTGAAATAAAGGAGTACGAATCTCATTAATCATACAATGATTTATAAAGGGTGCTAAAAAATATGGTCAGACGTCTAAGGTCCTTTAGACCTACTGGAACTACAACCTCAACCATATGAAACTGACCACACCTTGCCCCTCTGGCTCTCAAATAATGATCACCTCGATGACCATGCTCTGGTCGAGGCCCCTAAACATGAGAAACATCTTGAGGTTAGCATCTAACTACTCTATATCACCTCAGTGTAGAAAAATATGGGTGGTCCTGACACCGAAACTGTCTCACCATCAATTGCTACTAGGGATGATGCTGAACCTATCCACCTCCATCAAATTGAGATCAAATAACTACCAAGCACTGGATTTTATTTTGGTCATGAACTCCACAAAAGAAACACATAGGTCCTAATCCCACGAAACGGGAACAAGGACTGGAAGTTCAAAAAAGGGACTGTTGAGGATGACTTCTTACCAGTTGAATCCTCAAATGTCCTTGTACCTAATAACATATGAAGGTAACCCTACCTCTCGAAGAAATATATTGGCTCCCCTATCGGGGTTGAAACTCACTGCAAGTGAATCTGTTCGATCACCATTGAATTCTTAAGAACCTCTCAGTATATTGTCAATGTAAATATTGTTATAGTGTATTGTATTGAAGGACATAGAACCTCCTCAAGGAGTCTCACATGAGACTCCTCATCCTGGAATATATCTAGGGAAAAAAATAAGATGGTTCTTGAACTTGATCCCAATCTCCCACACTAACATACTCCCCTATTGAAGGGAGAGTATCTCTTACCTCTTCTAACCCTTCATGGTTAACAAAATAAAATCTAACCAGGATTTCTTTTTGAATTCAACCCTATAAACATCAACTTACTTCCTCTCCCCCATATATTATGACCACCATTCATGAACTACTCCCCGTATATGACAAATTTCCAAAGGAACACAGTACTCCATCAGGTCATGGATCAAATAAAGGAGATCTCAAACTCCTTGAGAAATCTTTATGTCTCCATGTCTGAAACACTGCCCCATACATTCCCAAAGCCTTCCACTATAATTCATTAAATTTCCTCTTCCACCGGTCATCCTTATTCATTGTATAAACCCTCTGTTGATCAAAAGATCATTCTATCAAGCCTAAACTACTTGATCTACATACAGACAACAACCAGGTGTCATAGCTGAAAAGTATAACAAAGAGTTCCCAAGCCTGAGTAGTATAAAAGTTTTACATAAAACTCATTTTAACTCATTTAGTTATCCATGTAAACTTTCTAAAAATAGCCCTATTCGAACAAAAACACATGTCTTTATGATGGATGTCTCTTTCCTAGGGTCTCTAATCTACAGATGGTGTATCCACACTTGGTCATTCAGTAGGCTTAAAGTCTGTGCATTGGATCTGGGTTGCCCTAAAATCCCATTCCCTAGCCAGTCTTCTCGGCCCTATGCCACACAGTAAGATCACCTAACACTATTTACCTACTAACACATGCAAACATCAATGTGACTAACTCAAAACACCATCTTATCTGTCAACCATCATCTCTTATACGATTCTTTCATGACCCCTCCCTTCAACGGTTCCCCACTATGGCTGTCAATGAAGAAAGGAAGATAACTACCCCCGAGTCCTACCTCCAAAAGGTCCCGAGTTGGGGAATAGAACCAAGGGTATATAAATATCACAAAATGGGAGTAAATACCATTTTTAGGAAAACATATCTACTGATAAGATAAAAACTCCACATAACAAACCCAAGATGTATATTAATGAATGTAAAAAAACAATCCCACATGAATGAATAAAATAAAACTTGTAAAAATACAAAAGTCTCCAAAGTAAAGTACCCAAAAGAAAAGCTATGAAGGGACACAACAACAGTACAGATCTGATCTAGTAGGGACCATCACAGTCCAAGACATCCTCCAAGAAATCTAAAAAAAGTTTTGTATTCATATGGTGATCATATAGGTATAATAATTACAAAATCCAGATTCTTTCATGCATATGTGAAAGAGGAATACTAATGTATCTGTGAGAAAAACACTGATCCAAACAACAACGTAGAAAGCATTCCATTTATCCCAGACTCACCATGGAATGATCAACATGTAACACAAGTCAGGTTATATAATATAAATCACATCGATGATAGGATACCTCACATTATTTTTGCATTGATTAACCACTCTTCACTAATTTAAAACATCCTCACAATCCTAGATCTTCCAAAAGTACCTCATCACATCCTCCATGGAAACAACTAGGCCTCACAACACATCCTTCCCACACACACATGGGCCAGAAACCAAATGAAATAATTCCTGTAGACACATGGGCCACAAAACCTATCTCATCCCACTTGCAGACATCTAGATCACAAACCAATTCCCATTTAAATTATACATAGGAACGCATAACACACATCTCATCCTGAAGACACTTCGAGAAGCATAACTCACCTGCACAAACATAGGCCCCACAAAACACAAAATACCCAAAGAATCTTTTTTTATCACCACATGGAAGAGTGATCCAGGATGTTTGTTGACCATCAATCCTTCCTCTAATACGATTGATTGGGAAAGACACCCTACCCCATGATGATGTGGGTGTTCTCCACATAGTTCCCAACTAGGGTGGGGTGTGTATATGAATAATAAGGAAAATAAAAGTAGAGATATATATGATACCAAAAACACAATCCCAACATATGGGTTCTTAGAAAAACCATCAACTTGGAACACTACCAACCTTTTGACTATCTCTAAATTCCCAAAATCACACTATAAGCCTCAAACCCCATTTCATATTCCCAAAAAAAATTAATTATCCATTTCAATTATTTTGTAAATTTTTCTTCAATCCATTGCATCACTGCTCAGGATAAAACTAAGCATAGCATAGCCAAATCCAAGGAAAATTAACACAATACACAGTAAAGACACATTGTTCTATGACCTCCACAATTAACACCCATTCATTATATAATATTTCATTCTCTAGATATGGGGTGAATCATTCTATTTTCTATCAATGAAGATACACCCATACAAACCACTAACATCATTATTCATTGTAATTCCTCCTAATCCATCATCTCAATAACATCAACCCCCAACTCACAACCACATCCAACAACACATTAAACCCCAACCACTTCAACAAGTGTGCTATACCAGCATTCCACGCCGAGACTACCATATATAAAAAATTGACCCCTATGCGCATCTTTTCCAAAAACCAAGTCACCACACGAACAAATGAAAAAAATATTTATGATTTATCAAGGAAGACAACTTTTAAGTACACTTGTTAATTTAGGGGAAAACACATAAATAGTTTGATCCTGGGGCATCTATTTATTTTACGAGTATACATGGTTAACAATTTTCACTAGTTATCATTAAGCAAGAAACAGAAAAATTAATTCCATTAACCATTATATGTGAAATAAATGACCAAAAATCCCAAAATTTTTATTTGGTAGTTATCCCATATAAATAACAATATCAACAGATAAAATAAAACTACAAGAATAGGCACCACTCTTCCCAACCCGATATATGGATCCAAAATCGATTAAATTGTCTATATTATTAAGAATTTAATTATCTTTACACTAGAAACCTTAGTACACCCACCCAGCATGATAGAGAAATAGGAGATATAATGGATAACATACTTGTAAGGAAAAGTGATCCGCAGCTCCTGGTTTAACAAAGACAGTGGCACATATGCAGAAAGAAAAAACGTAGGAAAATGTGATCTAAAGACAAAAAATGATCGCACGACTACTATAGGAGGAAGGTTTGTCATCACCTTAAACCAAGGAAAATCAAGGATGATGAAAAAGGGGAAAATTTCACTCAACATTCATAAGATCTAAATATAGCAGTTGTTTAGATATGTTTTCATTTCCCATTAATGGCAGTTCTGTTCAAGAAAATACATTTTGACTAAGTATAATTCCTTGGGACCTTAGGAAAATTAATATTGAAATTATGGGCTTTCAATATGACTGAAATACATTCTAACAAGTATTTAAGATCATTTTACATCAAATAAAATTTTAAATTTGTGAAACTCGAGGAAGTTGGAAACGCAGTATACGATTCACTGTTGGATGAATCGTCGCTCGACGAGGCACCACTAACAAGTAACCATTTAAAGAGTCACCATTAGGTGATTAACTACATAGAGAGTAACTATTTGGAGTGTCATTGCATTGAGAGGAACTATGCATGAGATAACTATAGAGACCCGAAGCTTGATGTACATTGAATTTACATTACTTTTGTGGAATACTTAATACATAACAAAAACAGACACAAAAGGATCATAATAGTTTAGTGTCTTTGAGAACATGGAATATAAACTTCTAATCATGTTGAAAGATCTTCAAAAACTCCCATAACGATTTCCCCCTTTTTTCCATACCTAAAACCTTTCTTTATTTCCTAGGTAAAATAAAACATAAGAAGGGTGAGCTCTAATTCTCAGTAAGGGAAAACATAGATAACATAAAACAATCTATAAACATTTCAAAGCAAAAACATGAACATGAAATTTAAACATCAAAATCTTGAGAAAAGACATAAATCGTGGAAGTACGTAAGGCATAGATCATAAAGAAACATTAAGCATGATTAAATAGCATGGGATTAAAAAATGTAATTATGGCAACCATTCAACACATTTCATGATTTCCATAGTAGCCAAGGCATTGCTGCCAAGACCATCTTAGTGGACAAAGTCCCTTTCTGAATCGAGTTCACTCCTCGTTTCAGTCCTGTAACACTGAACCGTATAAACATACCATTCTAGCCAGGTCTATCTCATGAGATATAAGTCTTTACCCAATGCATTGGAGGTAGATATAGGTTCTAACCATCTCATAATGATACCATTTTTATGTGTGCCACAAAATCATTAACCATACATCATTGCATAACCCATGTAAAAAAATGGGATTCATAAACATCGAGACATTATAAAACAATTCATATAAGATAATGGAATTAATAAAAATAATTCCATCACAACATAATAAAATCAATGTAATAATAGGGATAGAAACAGAACCCTAGATTATCTTCGATGGAAAATAATTTTGATAAAACACTTGAACTCCATTCTTGAGGAAAATATCCTTTCTACTTCAAAAACATGTTTCCTTTCTTATCATGTCATAAAATTTTAAAATAAAATAATTTGATTAAAAATAAAAATGAATTCTTGTAATGGAAGATTCTTGGAAATAATGTTTTTAAAAATACATTCATGCCATATAAGTTAACAAAACATTCTATTCGTACTTTTGTCGGAAAAGTCGAAAAGTACCTCGTATGAAAAACGACAAAAGATTCCTTTCATATCCTTTACTAAAAACTCACCGAAGGGTAAAATTGGATTTAAACAATTGTAGGTGGATGGAAACAATATTACATATTGAGGGAACATGGATGTGGATGATAAAATACACCCTATTAAATACCAAAGTATAAACAATTTCAGATAAAAATGAGATTGTGATATTTTCCCTTACCTTAGGTCAGATATGCTTCGTATCGATCCATACCTCTTGTATAATGATTTAAATATTTTCATTGATTTATTACATAATAATATTCATTATTATGATTTCATATATGTTTCACTTATGACTTTATATTACCGGTTCTTTTGTAAATTCCATGTTAAAGCATCGTTTTGGGTAAAATCATTTTATTTATCTTATGTGTTTCGACTTGTCGTTCTTGATATTATTACTTATATCATGATTTAAATAATTCCAGAATTTAAAACATGATTTATATATAATATATATTCATCATATACATATATATTATAGATCTATAAAAGGAATTAAATACACCATTCATGGAGATGGTAGGTCGTACGTACGCATGAACGATGTTTTCGTTTCCCTATTGAATTGAATGAAATTAAATATATGACATACATATATATATATATAAATAAATACAGTAGAATTATTATGGAATATATTTCATTATTATTCATTATATATACTTTATAATCATTTTTGAATGTTTAATCATGGAAAATGAATCTCATCGCGTTCGTGGAGACGGTAGTCCGTACGTACGCACGAGCGATGATATCATTCCCATGATCGTGGAATTTTATTGGAGTGTATGTATACAATTTTAGAATCAATATCACTTTAAAATAATCATATATAGTCATTATTTAAACCATTATACCCATCCAAGTAAGGTGATGGGGGAAAATATATTACACAACACCGTGGAGACGGTATTCTGTACGTACACACACGCGGTGATTTCGTTTTTTGTAGGATTGATAGATGGTGAGATAGGGTTGTTTAATACTTATAATAACATATAATTTTATGAGTGATACTGATGTTATTACTTCATAATGAAAAAACTAAATAAAAAGAAGTAGAAGAAGAAATAAATATGAAAGAATCGGTAACGGATATTACCTCTTCTTTCGACACAGCTTTTTGAAACCTCCTCTTAGGGCACTAAGATTTGTCATTGATGAAGACCAGAACCTCTAGGATGTTTCTAGGAAAGTGGATAAGATAATTTGGTAAGTTTTTTCCGATAATTAAGGCTCAATGTGGTGCGAGGAAGAGAGGGAGGAGGTTCCCTTTTATAAGGGAGGAGAGGGGCACCTTTGGAAATCATAAAAATATTAATTTATAATAAATCTAAACCCACTTAAAAACCTCCAAAAATGAATAATATTTAAATATTAGATGCTATAGGGTTGCAATATCATCAAACAATAAAATTTATACATGTTAGGAATTTATTTTAAACATTATCAACTTGATTTATCCTTATTTAATCAATTTAATTTTATTTGTTGTAATAACATTCTAAATTTTAAATTATTATAAATAATTACTTATTTTTTTTGAATTATCCATAATTAGATACTTTATAACCTTTTAGAACATATAAATATACATTTTTAATTTTTAAATATTTTTGTGATTTTTAAACAATTTTATAATATGTTATTTTTATAAAATAACAATAGTGTCAATTTTGACACTAATCATTTATTTGAATTTAAATAAAATATATAAAGAAGATATGTTCAAATTAAAAGCTTAAATATATTCATAAAATGTCATATGTTTCTAGAAAATTATTGGAGCACATTAAATAGTTCATATAATATTTATTTTATTATTTTTAAAACCATTTATTTGGTTTATCTCTTAAGAAATAAATTCCTACTAAATTTTTGTATAATTATTTAATATAATTATTTGTTGTATAGAAATTAAAAATAAAATCCTATGATTAAGATAAATCTAATAAATTTCACAATAATTCTTTTACTTGAATTTATAATCTTAAAATCAAAATATTTAAATTGTTATATTTATTAAATTATGAAGGTGACAACTTTGGCATCATTTAAAATAAAATAATATAAGTGTCATAATCACTTTTATAAGGCTTAAAATGGTAAAATATTGGACAATTAGATGATTATTGTTTATATTTATGTGACCAAGAAGTTTTGGTCATGGTTTTGTGCCTTTTATGGTCACTATTAGATTAATAAAAACTATATTCTTGATTTTTTACTAGATAAACAATTTCTGCATCACTATTGTGTCACAATTAATGGTAATTATTTAATCCTTAAAAATTATAAATAAATTCATATGATGTATATAATTTTATTATCTTTCTGGAGACAATTCATGTTCGAAGTTACATGAATTTTATCACTAAATTAAAATTAATATACTTATAAGATTTAAGCGAGTGACATGCTGTCACTTTCGTTTGTTTTAATAATAATTAAACTATTTTTATTGTAAAAAGCCCATAAAATGAATCTAATCCGACCCTTAGGTGATATAGGTCGACCTATAGCCATCCAATAGAATTTTGGCAGGTGTTAGGATAATTTTATAATCTTATATTTACCCTTAATTACCCGATTTACCTTTAACTATGGTAAATAAAATTTACCGTAGTTACTATTCATAATGACCAAAAATAAAAAGTACATTATTAAAATAATTTGGACCAAATGATTCCAAATACGGAATCCATTTTTGCAAATTCAATACACAAAAGTTGCAGAAAATAAATTAAAATTAATCCTGTTGTCGAAAGAAAACTGGGTTTTCTTTAAAACATTGCAAAAGATTGAATTGATTTAACCTACGAATTCAAGGTAAAATCAATAATAATGACATAAATTATATTAAATGGTAAAAATATATTCTATTTATAATTTAAAACCATTAAATATTATATTTTAACAACATATGTTATTACAATGAAAAATGTTGTTTTTAATTAAAATAGAGCGTGTTTTTACTATTCATTAAAATATGAATGTTATCAGAATAATATGAAAAATTTATACAAGGTAAAATTTTATATCCTAATTCCATAGAATAATTTTATTTTGTAAAATTGAACTTATAAACATTTAAAAAACTAGATTTAAAGTGGGTGCACCATCAAAAGGAAGCAAAACTGCATTTTTTGAAAAATACTTATTTCACCCGAAAAACTTATTTTGTTCTTATAGCTTGGTCTAGAAAATGTGTAAGATGATTAATAATTTTATAAAATTAAAAATTTATTTAATACTATTCATAATGGCTAGTTCATAATAATATTATAATAATATATCGTTGTTTAGTAAAACCCGGTATTGCGTACAACACACGCTATTGAGGAAGATCGTGATTGCGTGTAATGCAAGCCAAGTCAGGGTTGCGCATAGTGCATGACTCCTTTGTTGCTGCGTCTAACAAAATACATTGAATATATATATATATATACTCAATGTTTCGTACAATAACTACTATCAAACAACCATGAAATTGTGTGTAACACGATCCAGGATTAGTGTTGCGTATACTGCAAGCAAATACGTTGTTGTGTATAGCGCAAGATAATATTGTTCAATCATACAATATAAGATATGAAAGAAATTAAAATTAATGTATCTTATAAAATCTCGGGTTATTACATTACCGACAGGTGAAGTACCACTCTGTAAGAGACTCCCAGCGATTCACCGCCAACAGGCCACCACGAGCCACTCACCTAGAGAATGACACCACCAATGAGCCACCACCAACCTGTGACCAACATCAATACCTTGCCAGAGAGCCACTACCATTGAGTCTCCATTATATATTGACTGTTGGATGATATGAAAAATTGGGAAATTCTAAAAATTGTTGAAATGAGTCACCTTGCTTCACCATAACACCTAAAACACCATATTCTCACAACAGAATAGACCAGAGAGGTCCGGACCATTATAAAATCAATATCATCATGTTTATCTATGAGGATCATACCCATAATTATAAATTAAAAAACAAGGAAAAAATTAGTAATATAGTAGTCATGTCGAGACATTAGTAAACAAGTAAAATTATTTTAGTGAAGTTTGTAAGGAAATATATAGGAATTAGATATGACAATTATATATATGGTAATTGTATGTATATCATTTGGACATATGGTCATTAGAAATATAGTCATAGGATATATAGTCATTGGTTATGGTTCAATATAATAATTAGATTGATGTTTTATAATAGTTGGAAACTGATTGAAAATAATACAACATAAAAATAATAAATAATGAAAAAATGAAAATATTTTATTATAAAAATATATTTTTATGTGTAAAAAATTAGATTTATTATTATTATTATTATTGAATAATGATTTAATTAATTTTAAAATTTAAATAAAAATTTCCATACCAATTTATTGATAAACTTTAATGGTAAAATTATTAATAATTAAATTTAATAGAATGTGGTTGATGATATTTAATGTTAAAATTTATTTTTTTCAAAGAATTGGTTTTTAAGTATCATGTATTTTTATGTTAATAAGTTAAATTTATCACCTTAAAATTGTGAATCTAATGAAATTATTTTGTGTATAAAAAATATATTAAAAATTATTTAATTTTTACTTTATATGAAATAACATTAACAACACTCAATGTTTAAAAATTCATTTTTTAGAAAAGAGGATTACATATATCAGGTTTTCAATTAATTATTAAATTTCTCATAATTTTAAATTTAATTAGATTGAATGGATTTAAAATCATTAATCAACATTTTTAAATAATGTTAATAGTTAATTTTTTTTGTACAGAAAGTAGATAATGAGGTCAAAATTGAGTTACCAAGGCAAAGGTTAGATATGGTAAAATTTTGAAAATTAGTGATAAAGACATATAATATAATGGGAACTTATCTCTAAATTAATTAAATAAAGAGATGCCTGACCCATATCCATTATTTATTTCAAGACTCGAAATCAAATGGTACCTCTAAAGGGTCAGAAGAGAAGATGGAGATGATACCTAAAGCCTATTTCCAATAGGCCATGAGTTGGTGACTAGAATCAAGTGTATAAAATGCATACATTTTAGTGGCATTACCCTATATATATAAATTTTAGGATGAGAAATAAGTTCCACAAAAAATATTCATCACATAAAAAATAAAATATTGTAGTACTTGTAATAAATGTTATACAAAGTGGAAACAACTAATATACCAAAAACATTCCTAGGAATCAACTACGAACTAGAACTACTCCTAAACAACTTTGCAAGATTTTAACTCTCCTAAATCAAAAAAAAATTATATAAGAATATATACATATAAATATATGAGGTGAGAATATATGTATACTTAGTAAGATCCTTCCTGAGACCTCTATTACAAATGAAAAAGAATCTTACAAAATCCCAGTGAATAAACATAGGAAACCAAATCATTTTATATGAAAGTAAAATTATTCTCATACTCACAAAGACTTTCTCATCAAGCAACAAATAGAATAAATCAGGTTTTTTACCAATAGAATATTAATAATAATGGTATAATGCATCCACTTCCTCACTATTTTGTCTCCCTCATGAACTAACACAAAATTTCTCATGCATCAATTACTTATATAACCATGTAACAAGTATGAATACCATCATAGTCTGTGTATGATCCATTATAACTAAATATATCACATTAAATTCATGTAAAACTACATTAATTTTTGTCAATACAATTGAAATACATGTATATTCTATACCCTTTAGCTACCATTACCCACACACACATGTATGGGGAAACATAGAGCTATAAAAACCCATGTAGACTCGTAACCTAAACATAAATATATTTTAGTCTCGATAAACATACACATAATCAAATATCTGAATGGAGTGCCCCGAAGAGGGAGTAGTAATCCATATATTCTCTAACCAACTTGGATATTTGGGAAAATACCTAGTGCACAAATCATTTTGGTGTCCACTGCTCGCCTGATTCTAGTTATAGAGCATATGAATTTAGAAAATTTATTGCACAGTATATGATAGAAAAAAATTAATAAAAACATCCAAAATTTAGATTCAAATGGTACATATCTTCCCCCATGACACTTGATTGCGTCCATTACTATCTAGAAGAAAATATTTCATAAAATAACACATGCTCCTAATTATATCATTAACCAATTTCATTTCTTAATTTTGAAAATCAACATTCATTCACAAACCCCAATACAAATAATGGATCAAACTATTATATTCATAAAATTAAAATTTTATTTTGTAATTTATATTTTCAATTTAAAGATTTACATTTCATGCTTTTATAGGATTTACCCAACCATCCCTTTGTTTTCTTCAACACATATCATTACCACTACCGACTCCCAATCCACTAGATTCATTCATAGTTCATTTATGACTCTATAATCTAGGTATTATATGTCATTAAAAAAATATCACAGGGAATATGTACTCATGGTTTATAGTCTTACCACATTAGGAAATTGGGAATCAAAATAAATGATCATAAATAAAACTATCCATTATGATGACAATATCAAATTTATTGGCATGCCCAATTTTCAACCAGCACATACCAACCAATCAATAGGTCTAAAAACTATCTAGATAAAGGAATGTCCGACTCTAAACTAGTTTCATAAAACCCATCATTAAAATCTTCTCAATAAAAAGGTAACAAGAAAGACTAACACTAAATTTATCTCATACATCTCTTTCCTAAAATCCTGACTATACTGGGTAAACAAAAATTAACAAAAAGGTTCTATAACATCTGAATTCATATATATAATGGTAGAGAAACATATTTTCAGCACCCAAAAATTATTGGAAAACTATGTCCATCACCCTAAGGAAAACAACCAACGAGTAAATGTTGAGATAAAATAGCTCCAAACACTTTTAATTTCTTCCAGAATCATTTCCCATTACCATATTTCAATTAACATATTAATTATGAGTAGGTTACAATAATAATAAAACTAAATATGATAGATATCAAAACCTATTAATGGATCATAGACATTCTTCAATAATCACATTCATATTCAAATATTTCCAATGAGTAATGGTAATTTATTTCTCATTCCTCATTCATTAATCAACATTCAATACCATCTTAATATTATTTACATAATTTTAAACATATGGAATATGGCAAGGGATAGTAATAATCAAAAAAATATAATTTAATAATATCTAGAAAATATCACAAGGAAAAACCAAATATATCATAAACCACATGCAATCATGATATCCCTCCCAAATACTTCATATTCATAATTATCATGAATATCATCTTCTTTAGCTAGATTCTACAATTACCCAATGATGCTAAATCATGTTTATCCAACACTTACCCATAAAATAAGGATAATTTATAGATCCACTTCCTTGATACGAAACTTTAAATGATATCTAATAAAAAATTAATGAACTATAAAAGATATCCAATAACCTCTCCATTGGGGAACTCAAAATTCATAAAGATATTATACCACCATAAATACATCATCAATCATCAATATAATCCTCATGAATATTGATTTAAATGAATTTTTAAAATTGTTTAAAGAGAGATTGAGAGAGATAAAAACCAATAGGGAAAAAGAGAGCTAACCATTGATCACCCACAAATAAATATCTAGAATATGGGGGATAAACCCAGGTACTAGTTTCGTAAAAGTATTTTAAGAGATCTTTGGCCAGCTTTGGTTGAATGGAAGGGGTTGAAATAAGATAATTTTTACGTGACTTACGAATTTATATACATTGAGTTTTTAATAGACCATAATGAAAAACCCCTAACCACACCACAATGGTCAGGGTTTTCATAATAAAATATTCTATTGAATGGATGACCATTCCAAAATGGTCTGGGTAAAAACCTCCCTCTAGAATCCAATACAAACCCCTTGTGTCATCCCTGATCTTACCAAACCCGGGTAGGGTTATATCATAACCTAGTTATCATGCTATAGTGGTCTCCCAAATATATGAGATCAAAAATACTGACCCCCTATTGAGTTAATAAGGTTTTACTTATGACTTCTCCATTCCTTCTTGTTTTGAAAATCACAAACACGTTATACTTAAGAAAATATATATTTTACTTCTATAATGAAAAATTTTGTACTCAAGGAAATATACCCTTACTTAAATTTCATTTTTCATATCAATATTTTTCTTAATTACAAAAATAGGATTCATATCTAAAACATCAGAATCATATATTACTTATATATGAAGCATTCTATTTTAGGATCCGAATTCTGGATACGAACTCTAATGAAGTTCCACTCCGAATTCTGGATACGAACTCTAATGAATTTGCACTCTAAATTCTGGATACGAACTCTAATGAAGTCAACTCTGAATTCCGACTCCGAACTTCTACTATTTCGACTCCAATCTTCTATTAGTTCGACTCTGAACTTGTACTAGTTCGACTCCAAACTTCTACTAGTTTGACTCTGAACTTATACTAGTTCGACTCCGATATTATACAAGTTCAACTCCGAACTTCTACAAGATAGACTCCACACATCTATGAGTTTGAATCTAAAATTATATGAGTTTGCCTCCAAATTCTGATGACGAATTCTGATTATGAATTCTCATTATGAATTCTAGTGAGTAATTCTGATTATGAAATCTCATTACGAATTATAGTGATGAATTCTGATTAAGAATTCTTATGACGAATTCTGATTACGAATTCTCATTACGAACTCCTACAAAATAGAATCCGAATATGCTAATTCAATAGACATAGAATTCATTTTCTGAGATGACTCCAAACTTTCATACTTTTATTACATTCTGAAACATTATTTACATACATTGCAAACATCAGTTTTACTTACACTTACACATGTTTTATTACAAAACGATGACGTTCTTTCAGTTATTGACTAAAATTTTGTTTGAGTGACACGTGTATATGTCCCTCTGAAATTAAAGGAAAAATATGACCATTAGAGGAGGGAGCCGACCGTTGGAGCATCACCTATAAATAGGAGCTCATTTGAAAATAAGAGACAACTTTGAAAACATTGACACTGATCTCTGACCGATTTTTGTTGAAGTGATTTCTAGAGTGAGAGGCTCTTATCAACTCTCAAAGCATCATGTAGAAAGTTTTAATGGCTTGTTCAAACATTGCCTTGTGCATACTTTCTTCGTGCGACTTTGATTGTTGCTGATTACAATCTAGGGCTTCTGGGGATAGGATGACAGATGTTACAACACCTTGAAGTTGATGGAATCCTTACCTATGAAGACAAAGGTGTCGACTACATGATAGTTAAGGGAATGTTGAGATAGCAAGAGAGACTACGATCTGTGTATCAAGGGCTTACCCTAGTGTGGGTACGACAGACATTCTTGAATGTATAAATCAAGGGACCTCTTATCCAGGGTTGTTGGATACCCTTGTATATGGGTTAAAAGAGTTATTGTTTGTTACTTGTAGTTTAACTACTTTGTTATTATGCTACATTTTGCATTGTTAAGGAAAACATAACTTTAATATACTTCATTACTTGTACTCTAATTTTGTTAGATTCTATATTCTTTAAGGAATAATCTTAGTTGGGGTAAACTTTTGTTAAGTTTCATCTCCAGAATCACTTTTTTGGAATCAAGCATGTGTTTAGAACATTGAGGTGTTGTGAATTTTGGTTATGCAAAATTTATTTAGGGATTTTTTAATGTACAATCCACCCCCTCTTGTATCTGAGAATCTCATTCTTAATTCATTCCTACATTTTGTATAGTAGAGTATATCATACTCAATCACATACCATCCTAACAATTGTTATCATAGGATGGAAACCTCAAACTCTGCACCAATTCAACAATTGGTATCAGAGCTTTGGTTCAATCTGAAATAGTCTCATGATTATACTCAGAAGGGATTTCTCAGATTCACATTTTCCGGTTTCATATTTTTTTGGAATCTGTTTTTCAGATCCATTCTGTTTTAGGATCCATTCTATTTTTCAGATTCTTGTTTCCTGATTCATATATTTTTCGGAATCACAGTACTGATTCACTTTTTCTTAGAGATAAATTTTTTTTTCTTTCTTAGAATATTTTCTTTTGTTTACAAACTCGTATTACTAACAAGTTTGTGTGTTAAATATTTTCTTAAGGATGGAAGGATTCAATGTTGGTTCTATTGACAACATAAATCCAACAAGACCACCAATTTTTGATGGTAATGACTAAGAATATTGGAGAGATCGTATGAAGACTTTTGTTATAAATACTGGGGTAGATAACATTGTTATGCTTACAAGTGATTATAAAATTGATAATAAAGAAGTTAGAACTTTTACCAACCTAGAGAAGCAAGAATATGAACTCAACTATAAGGTACCCAATACATTACTATATTCAACGACTAGGAATATATATAGCCAAGTTTCTTCTTGGGAAACAGCTAACTGTATCTGGAAGAAACTTGAAGTTACACATTTTGCTACATCTAATGTGATTGAGACAAGAAGACCCATGCTTAGAGCTGAGTGTCATGGTTTTAACTTTCCGTATAGAGAACCAATTTTTATGGTGAAACAGAGATTCATGACTATCATGAATAGCTTACAATATATGGGAGAGAAATGTCTAGATGATGATGTACTTTTTGACAAGATCAGAGATATTATGCTCAATGAGTGGGAATCAAAGATAACTGTCATCGATGAAAATTGAAAGGTTACTCAAATTTCTCTTGATCAACTATTTGGAACTCTTCTTCAACATGAGATTAGAATGAAGAGAGATGTTGACAACATAAAGAAGAAGAATGGGAATGGTAGTGTTGCTTTTACAACAACTTCAAATCACATGAAATATAAGACTCCTAAGAGAGTTACTATATCCAAATATAAGAAGGTTATTATCCAATCTGAATCTAGTGAAAGTAGAGTCTCTGAAAATGAGTTAGCTAATCATTTTTGATGGATAAACAAGATACATGGACAGAGAAATTTCCAATCCATGTATAAGAATAAGGAAAGGAAAGATAAGAAATACTCAGAGGTCACATGATATGAATGAAAGAGAGCTGGACACATAAGACCAGATTGTCCTTTTCTTAAAAAGAATGAAAGAAAATAGAGGCATTATGAAAGGAACATGAAGAAGTTTTACAATGTATAAGCTAAGAATGTCCTAAAAGCTAATGACACATGGAGTTCCAGTGTTGGTGACTCTTCAGAAGAATCATTAGATTATGAATCATTAGGACAGAAGAATTTTGGTCTTTTATTCAGGCTATGCATTGATAATCGTTGCTTTATGGCTAATGTACACAATGTTGAATCCTTGACCAACATTTCTCTAAATGCTAAAGATAGTAAATATTATAACTCTTTAGATGAATAATATTCTTCTGATGAAGAAAATACTTTACCTACCTAGGAAAAAGTTTCTTGGTCTATTGAACTTCTTGAGATTGAGAATTCAAAACTCATGAAAAACCTTGATAACGAAATTCTAGGAATGATATTCTTACTAAAGAAATATCAGATCTTTCTAATGATCTTGAAAAGAAAAATGATGATTTTTAAAGTGTTTCAAAAAATCTTGAGAAAGAATATTCTGAGAATAGTATAATTTCTAATGATCAAGAAAAAGTAATTTCTATGAAAAATGTTTTCGAACCAAGCTCTAGCTCAAAGTCAGATGTTTTTGAAGATAAGAACTTATTTATCAAACTCGTAACCGATATATTTTCCTGGAGGATGTGTTGGTCAAACATTTCCCCAGGTAAAGAAAATTTTGACAAAATGTATTCACAAATCCGACCTCGAAGGAATACTTCCAGTTTTGGTTACACTAGTTCTAAACCGATTTTTATAAAAAACTAATTTGTTCCTCAAAGTGCCCCATTTTGTACTAAATGTTAGTGTGGTGGAAACTGGGCACAGAATTGTTCCTTAAACAAAACGCAATCTTTAGGATTTCATAAAGCTTATTTTTTAAAGAATATGTGGGTACCCAAAATTTTACTTTCTGAAATTTCCAGATCCAAGGAAGTCTGGATTCCGAAAACCTAACTTTTTCTTATTTTCACGAAAATAGGGAAAGTACCAAAAACAACACGTGGTACATGGATAGTAGATGTTTCCGGCATATGACTGGTAACAATGAATATTTTGAAAATATTATCAAAATGAAAGGAGGAAAAGTAACTTTCAGAGATAATGATTAGGGAGAAATTATTGGTATAGGTAACATTGTTCTTCTTGGAAAAACATTGATTTCCAATGTTTTATTTGTTAAGGGTCTTAAGAACAACCTCATCAGAATAAGCTAATTATGTGATGAAGGCTACCTTGTGAATTTTAGGAATGATAAGTTCTTAGTACACAATTACAAGGAAGAGTTTATTCATTCAGCTCATAGGCAAGAGAATGTCTTCACACTAAACATAGAAGACCATAGAAGCCAAGATTTACCTTGCCTTAGTGAAATGGAAGATCAATCTTGGTTGTGGCATAGAAGGTTAGGACACTATTACCATAGGAACTTATGAAAACTCTCTAAGAATGGTTTAGTTATGGATCTACCAGAGCTTAGATTTGATTCATCAAAAGTTTGTGACCCTTGTCAATATGGAATTCAACGTAAATAATGTTTTAAATCCATTGGTGAAGTCATAACTACTGATGCATTACAGCTAGTGAATATGGATATTTTTGGCCCAATATAAACTGGAAGCATTGCGGGGAAGTAATATGTATTTTTTTTGGTTGATGATTACAATAGATTTACATGGGTCTATTTTCTAGCAAAGAAATCTGAAGCTTTTTTTATTTCAAAAGTTTTAGAGCCCAAGTTAAAAGTGATAAAAACCTTCCATTGAAAACTATTCATAGTAATCATGGAGGAGAATTTCAAAATTATGATTTTGTTGTCTAGTCTTTGAAGAAATTGGGTGACACCATTCCGATCACTCCCACCATAGACTCCAGGTGCCAGATGCTTCAACACAACTTTAATCAAAAATCCGAATCATTAACCATGGTGATGGATAAGTGTGTGAAGATAGAGGCTGAGCATGGAAATTTACTTATCAACATTGATGTTCACAGAAATTCGGGCAACAAAATCACTCTTTGTTATATGAAAATTGTTGAAGATATGGAAGAACTTGATCAATTCCATATAGATGTTAAGGAGGCCTTCGGAAATGAAGATGACAAGATGAAAAATCATTCAGATAGCTTTCAGGACAAGCTAAACCTAGACAAAAATAATCGGATTCAAGATGTCAAATATATAAATGGTAATCTGAATTATGTTGCTCAAGGTTTGAAATTATAAAGAGAACTCTGGACCCAGATGGAAGAGAAGATAGTGAAGCAAGAAGAATTTCTAATGACATAGGAAGAAGTTCATCAGGCTCAGGCTGAGGCTTTGAAAGCTCTAGATGAAAAGATTAAAGACTTAGAAAATAAAGCTCAGGAAGACTAGAAGGACTTGAGGAAGCTGAAAACTCTTCTCAAAATGTTAATCACCAAGGAGAAGAAAGATAAATATAAAATCAAATCTTTTTTGCATTTAATTTTCTTTGTAAAAATTCATCCAATTATAAAAGAATCGTGGTTTCTTGTTTTCCTTGAATATCATTACTAATATTTCAGGTACCATATTTGTTTTCCATTCCAATATATTCTTTTTGAAAATCAAAAAGAGGGAGAAGGAAAAAGAACGGCTCAAAAGGTAGAGAAGGAAAAATCTAAAAGGGAGAAGAAATATTTCTAAGTAAAGAAGGATTGTCCCTAAGTAAGGGGGAGAATATCTAAGAGGGAGTTTCTCATTATGAAGTTTTTCATTCTCATGATAATAAAAATTCCATTTTGGAAATCCAGAATAAAATCCTTTGAGTTCCAAAGCCTAAGGGGGAGTTAGTTGTATTCACCATCATCCATGAACAATGGGAGATAATTTTTAATTTCATAGTCTAAACAAAATTTTCCATGTCCTTATATTCTTTTTTGAAAGGTTGGTTGGGCTTTCCAAAAAGGGGGAGATTGTTGACTCAAAAAATATTTCTTTATGAATTTTTTATTCCTTCCAATTTTGAAAATCACAAACACCTTATACTTAATCAAATCTATATTATACTTTTATAAGGAAAATTTCTATACTCCAGGAAATCTACACATAACTAAATTTCATTGTTCATATCAATATTTTTCTTAAGTATAATAATCAGATTCATATCTAAAACCTTGGAATCATATTTTACATAGATATACAGCATTCTGTTTTAGGATCCAAATGCTTGATATGAACTCTAAGGAAGATCCACTCTGAATTCTGGATACGAACTCTAATGAAGTTCCACTGTGAATTCTAGATATGAACTCTAATGAAGTTCAACTCCGAATTCTGACTCTGAACTTCTACTAGTTCAACTCTGAACTTATACTATTTCGACTCCGAACTTCTACTAGTTCGACTCCAAACTTCTACTAGTTCAACTCCAAACTTATACTGGTTTGTATCTGAACTTATATGAGTTTTACTCTAAACTTCTTTGAGTTCAACTCCGAATTCTGATGACGAATTTTCATTACAGAATCAAGTGAAGAATTCTGATTAAGAATTCTCATTAAGAATTCAAGTGATGAATTCTGATTATTAATTCTGATGATGAATTCTGATTACGAATTCTCATTACGAACTCTTACAAAACAGAATCCGAATATCTTAACACTATAGACTCTGAATTCATTTTCTAAGAAGACTCCAAACTTTCATACATTGATTTCATTCTGAACTTTTATTTACTTACATTCCAAACTTCATTTTTACTTACACTTACACTTGTTTTATTACAAAATGATGTTGTGCATTCAGTTATTGACTAACCGTTGTTTGAGTTACATGTGTACAGGTCCCTCCGAAATTCAAGGAATAATATGACCATTGGAGGAGGGAGCCGACCGTTGGAGCTTCTCCTATAAATAGGATCTCCTTTGAAAAAAAGTGATATCTTTGACAACTTTGACAATGATCTTCGACTGAGTGATGTTGAAGTGATTTCTAGAGTGCGAGGCTCTTATCAACTCTCAATGCTTCGTGCAGAAAGATTAAATAGCTTGTACAAAATTTCCCTTTAACAGAAATGCTTTGTGCAACTACGATTGTTGCTGATTATAATAGAGGGATTTCAGGGATTGGAATACAAAGCTTCTAACACCTTGAAGTTGAGGGATTACTTGTTGAGGAAGACAGAGGTGTCTGCTACCTGATAGTTGAGGGCTTGCGGGGATAGCAAGACAGACTCTGATATTTATATCGAGGGCTTACCCTGGTGTGGGTAAGACAGAATTTCTTGAAGGTATAAATCAAGGGACCTCTTATCCAGGGTTGTTTGATACCCTTCCCTTTGGGTTAAAAGAGTTATTGTTTGTTACTTGTAGAATTACTACTTTGTTTTTCCACTGCATTTTTCATTGTTAATGAAGGTATAACTTTCTTATACTTCCTTACATGTACTCTGATTTTGTTAGATTCTATATACTTTAAGGTAGGATCTTAGTTGGTGTAAATTTTTTTAAGTCTCTACATTATAGGGGTAGGTCCATGATGAAAGGAATTTGTTAAATACTACACTAAACCAAAATATTATATATCATTCTACAGTCCTACCCATCTAGCTAAAATTTCATATCAAACCACACATTCACTCCCCCATCCCTTCTTGTATACCTAAAAATTATCCAAAGATTCATAGAAAGGGTTCAGAAAAAACTAGGACCTTACATCTTATACCTCTCAAGTAATAATACCATAGACCAATACGTAGGAAGGATAATAAAAGGGGAAATAGTACAACCACCCTATGTGATATCTATCAAGTACATCAATATAACATGTACAAATCCAAAACATCAGAGGATCATGCCACATAATCACACAACCTCATAAATTGTCCCATAAATCAACCCATGTCCTATATACCATCATAAAAAGATCAAACATTAAACAACATGGGATATTTGAAAACACATATATGTTTCCATATCTCGATTATACTTGTTGGAAATATCATATTACCACTAAACTAGATTCAAGGGAATAATATGATTTTGAAACACCTTATCCTGATTTTCTATAAAATTAATAAGTTATTCTTTAAAAGTAATATTTTATTTCACCACCAACTCACCCCATTCAATGACGTGGTAATATATATGAGTATATTGGTTAATCTTTGACTTATAAAATATTTTATCAATCCATATCATCTTTGTAGAAATTGTTAACCGATATGAACCATATCTAATATGATCCAAAACCTTGTAGGTCCTAAAAAATCAAATATAAATCTCACTGTTATGAATGAACCTTCAATTCCCATAATAAGGAGACATCTTCTAGAGAAAATGGTCTTAATCATAAAAATATATCGACCTCATCTTCTGATTATAAAAGGTCTTCTGACGATGCTATACTTCTTTTATTTATTGAAAAATTACAAACACCTTCTATGTCATGCGCGACACTAATTCCATCTTGATAATAGCTTACTCCCCAACCACAGTCTATCAAAAAATGTGTTCTAAAGGTTGGATATATAGATCTTAAAATGAGGCTGCACCAAAGGAAAAGTGACATATATTATTATATGAAAATTTCATCCAGGTTATGTCTCACTCATGAACATCCAAAATCAAGAAGGCTAGGGAGAAATATGTCTTCTATGGTGGGGTTGGTCCACTTTATCTGACCATCCATATATGGATAAAAATAGAGCTAATAAATATTTGAGACAAAAATATTGTAGGAGACCTCTCCAAAACCTAGGGGTAAAATGTGGATCAAAATTAGTTATGGTCAACTTTGAAACCCCATGAATCATAACTACGTCCTACAAATACTAACTGAATAGAACATCCATTAAGATCATATCTTTAGTAACTAATAAGTTATATTATAGAATAATGTAGTTTATGATCATATATATAGAATCAAAACCACCTTGAGCATGATAGAAATCAGGGACAATGTCTATCAAAATTTACACCCACATCCCTTGGAGAACATCAACTGGAAGAAAGAACCCATGAGGAGCCTGGTAAATATCCTCACCAAATATGAAACCAAACATCATTATATGTAATTGTTCACAAATATCTTCATCCTAGACCACCAAAACTAATCTCAAAATGCACGATAAATATTATCCCCACTAGGATGTACCATGAAGGATGAACTATGGAACTCATAATGAACCAAATCACATTTCATTTAAGGAATGGAGAGCCTCTCCTTAAACTACACCCCATGATGATTATCCCTTGACCATCCCTTATGATAATTTCAACTGATAATACTATCTCTAAAAAATTGCACCATAGAATCCTCTAGCTGGGAATCCTCTCCTACTTCACCAAAGATGGCCGAACATTTCTCTGATAGAGACACACTATACCATTAACTATTCTCATATAAAGATGTATCATAAATAAATCCTCCATTACCATCCAAGAATCACTTGATTAATGAAATATTTTTTTTAATGAATCTTCTTACTCAAATAATCTACTCAAATATTCCAATTTTTGAAAATATAATAAATCTCAAAGTCATAATCATGTAACAATTCCATCATATAACACTGTATAAAATAATGATCATCACGAGAGAAGATATACCACAAAATCTGAAGAACTATAATGATACAAAATAAATCACCAATTAGGTAATGCCACTGTGACAGAACTAAAAAATATGTAGAAAGATAAATACCATGGTTATAATAGTTACATTTGTATAGTCATAACTATCATGAACCAAATGAGATAAATACTCTTTTATAAATTATAAAAAAATAAAATCTAAGGAATTAAGCATCATAATAAACCTCAAACAGAACACAATGTTCTGTATAATTAAGAATAGGAGCACCGATTAACTTTTTCTTAAAATATTAAAAAATATCATAAAACATGTTATTATATATACAATCATAATCTTTTTTATTGAAGTATATCATAAGAGTCCCACACCGAGATAAATCATATATTATTATATGATAATTTCTGAAAGACTAAGAAAATTCCATGCATTAATAATGTTGGGGGAGTGGGTAACCATGAAACAATTTTTAAAATCATTGAATGATATTTGGATAGACCAAATTGAGGCACAAAAATTCCCAATAAATTAATCTCATGGGTCAAAAATGTACACTTCCAAAGCATCCCTTGCAGTTGATGATGCTGACGAAGTCCAAAAATAGCTTGCTATTTCTTTGTATTTTTTCCTCTACTTTATTGTACACTAATATTTTTTTCAATAAAACTCACCATGAATCAATCAAAAAATTCATGAAACACATAATTCATCAATCCCACAAACATAGATGGAGTGTTTACAACACCAAATTAATTTTCAAACAACCCATGCACATTAATGTTTTCTGAGAGTTGTCTTTGGAGTAACTATATAATTTATCATCATTTATTGATATAAAATTTAAAAATATATATTCTAGAACATGGTATCTCCATTTATATGATCAAATATATAATCAATATATGTAAAATGATATTATTTCTTAACTATCACCTGATTCAATATATGATAATTTATACACAAGAGAATACAATCGTCTGAATTCTTTGAGAATAGAACTCAAGAACACCAAGGCAACACACAGTTCTAAATAAAACCATGATTTATGAGATCAAAAATATGAATCTACAACTCCTACAACATAGAAGACATTATCCTAAAATGGGACATCAATATAGTAAAAACATATGATTTTAGATATATCCCAAACATGATCTATAATTGAGGGGGGTAGCATCTCTAACTCTTCTATAAAGAACTTAGTAAATTCTTATATATCCATTTTAAACACCTCTAAATGCTCCTATATGAACTCATCATCAACATAACCATAAAGGAAGATAGATACTCAACATTTTTATGACCTATCAAAGGTTATCACTTTCTAAAAAATATAGAATGAACACTATCAGTGTCATAGAATAAAATATACATCCTGAATAAATCAATAATATCTTGTACCAAATTAAAAAATTTCGTCATGTGGATGATATTGTATGGTTTTATCTACAAACACTGTAAATATTCCCAAGGTAAATCCTTACCTAGTGTCAACACAAAAACTCATTACACATTATACATGCTAGAAATACCTACAATTGGAAATGATAACACTATGAGTACCAGAATACTATCCACCTAATGTTTTAAGGAATGTAATAGGGATATTAAATGAAAAATTTCATAGATATTTAATTAAAAAGAAGAATGTAGCCATGAAAAAAATAAGATGATAATACCACGTAGATATCTTGATCATCAACTTCTAGAAACTCTATAGCATGCATCTAACCACCTCCAGCTCTATGACCTCTCTTACACTAATGGAAACTACCTCCATGCCTATAATTTTTTCTTTCAATGTAAGGATGTGTAGTATCACTTTGTTTTCCTCTAAAAACCATGTATCCTATTTATTGATCAAAAGATTTAGAACCTTATTATTTCTACTTCCTCTGATGATATTACTACAACGACTGAGCGTAAATATTCTTTCAAACCCTAATTGGACTACCATGGAAAGTCGAAAACTCAAGAATCCAATGGCCATTACCTCTATAAGAAAACAAACACAGGATATGCTATTAGAGGTCTGATAACTGCTAACCCTAGTGATATATGATGAACAATATAAAAACTAAATCCTCAAAAAATGAAACTTCGTCTAAACAGGTCACTGAGAACCTCTATACATATCATTTCTCTATAGAGAGTCCCAAATATTACCATAATGTGATAGCCTTCCCCTTTATATAGTCCTTAAAATAATCCCTTACATCACCAACACTTTAATGTACATTAATAATGTCAATAGAATGACCTATAACTAGATATATGGATATAATTCTTCCATGAAATGCCATTTTATAATCTCCTCACATAGTAGAAGGACTAAATAGAAATTAGAGAGTTTTTTATACTTGATACTAAGTTCTCAATTTCTAAAACACCCCTTTTGAAGAGTAATAATCCACCACTGACAATCCACCATTGAAGTCGATGAAAGAATATTGGCTTGAAATTGATAAAAAAACATCTCCCATATATAATGTAACTTCCTATGATACAGGAAAAATAGAAAAACCATTATTGACAAGACCCAAACAACATATTGACATCTAACAGACCCAATGCTATGTCTAATAATGGATCATACTAAAGAAATATATACCTCCTTAAAGAAATCATCAGTCTCTGAATATGAAATAGATCTCTCATAGTTTTTCAGAATTGATCTCAAAAACACTTTATATGTCTTCCTAAAATTGTTTTCATCCCCAATATCTATTTTATAATTTTATGTTAGAACGTTTTTATAAACATCCTCAGTGAGAACTATGCAGGGATATTGACCTTATTGCATAACGTCAAAATAAAATGCTTTAGTGATTCTTAAACCAGGAATATGTAATTGTTAAGGATAACTAATCAATGTTCAACCAAATTCCAATATTTTTTCAAATTAAAATAAAGGAATTCAAAACATTGATTCATGGTCATCACTTAGGTTTCTACCTCACAAGAAGTATCAATTCTATGAGCATGTTAAAAAAAACAGAAGTTCCTTTCTTAGGTTTCCCTTACAAGATATGAAATCCTCACCAATGCTATTATCTATAAGCTATCACATCTCTCAACCATAATGTTTGGTTCCACTCTATCATCAGTCCTCCTGCACTGGTATAGAAACCCAAACATTATATACATAATTATTAAATCATAATTTATGAATATTAATTATATATCATTACAATATATTCCATAACTGTAAAAATTTATTGTTTTTGAAAACATTGATACAAAAATACATGGTACATAATACATCTACATAATCTCCCAAAAAGTTCTTTAAAACTAGAATCATTCTTAGACATATCATTCATAAAACCTTTCTTCATATCTAAGGGATAATGAAAAATAATAATGGTTGAGATCTTATTATTTGTAATGATAACCATGGTAGATATAACCCAATGATCATATATATGCATATCATGAGAATAAGGGTATGTGAATATGTACATAAAATATAAAAAATAACCAAGAATTTATATATCACAATCATGAGTCATTTTATAAATATTGACAGTTTATAAGGAAATAATCACTAAGGATTCAAAGAAAATGAGGTTCGAGATTAAAGAACTGGCATAAGATCATGTCATAAAGGAGTGGTATAAATTGTGGAATAATAATAATCATAAAAATATAATTTCAAGGATTCCAACTAAGACATTTATCACATTTTATGATTGATATAACCATAGATGTACTAGATTTGGTCTTGGGGTAACCTCATTTATACCTTGTTGTGAATGGGATAACCACCTATGTATCCAATTTTAGGATTCAGGTAACCTTCAGTACTCCCTTTGTGAGTATAAAACATTAATCATTACCCAATGAATTGTAGATCTGTAATGAACCAACCAATCACATAATCATAATCCATTCATATGTATTCCAAAACATCAGTAAAACATTTATTATTTCATCATAGATTAACCCATGGAAAAGAAAATAGGTTTCATCATTATTTCATCTACATAATCACAATCCAACCGTATAAATAAAAAATTTGGTGACAATGGATCATATCCCCAGTTATTATAAAGAAACAACATGTGATTTTTTCATAGTTGAAAATATCTTTAAAATATCACTCGAAAATTTCATGGGAAAAAATAACGTTTCAATTTGGAATATTTTAATAAAAATCTAATAAATTACAAATATTAATTATTTTTTTTATATAAATAGTACCATGGAAGAATGTTATTGAGCTTTATGATAATTGAGTGTTCATGTTTTTTGGAAATTTTATTTATATTGAAAACACTATTGAAAATATTTTGTTCTCACCTTTGGTAAATGTACATTGTTCAGAATATGTAAGAAGATTACTTTTAAACCATATAATAGAAATTCAAACATGGGTAAAAAATTATTTGATACAAAAATTTATAGTAATAATAAAAATTATTGAAAACATTTTAATTAAAATATTGACATATAAAAAAAGGTTCATGACTGAATAAAAATCAATGCATTTTCCTTAAAAAATTTCTTTCAGACTTTTGAGCACATATAGATGAGAAAATTAAAGGAAACCTATAATTTTTTGAAATAACAAATGTGTATAAAAATTGATGATATTTATGAGTGGGAGATCATATAACTTCTACATATAAAATTTATGAATTAAAAATCCTGAAAAAGTAAGATTTTTACATAAACCCCTTATTACTTTGGTAACATTTAAATGAAAGCGATTAATTAAAATGAAAAATCAAAAACCATGAATGCAAATATATTCATGATAAAACACATAAAATGGTTATTATATAATCCTCTACAAATAATATAGGTGTAGAGCATAACAAATGTCCCAAAAATATAATTTGAGATAATAAACACTTTCCACTTTGGGAAATTTTGAATCAAATCAATTTGGTTGAAATAATTTGAGCTTTAAATTTAAATAAAATGTACTAATAATGTTAAATGGTTCAACATTACAAAGTAGTAGTATATAAACCTCAGAAACATAAATAGTATCATAATTTCAAACATGTCTCAACGAAACAATATCGAGACAAAGAACACTTACCTTATGTGTGACATGATTCATAAGAGCTCGAAACTTAAAAATAATAAATTAATATTTACTCTAATTATACAATATAAGAATATATAGACATATAATATCTTATATGATCCAATTATTATGTTTCAACACATATTTACTAACAATTCATTTTTAAAATCAGTGTTGTTGACTGATAATTATTTAATGTTTCTTGTATATTTAGGTTCGTAAGTTAGGTTTATTAAACATTTATCACAGTAAAGTAATCATAAAAATATTAATAATGTAATTAGTATTATATTAAATTATTATTTAAACTTTTAAAACCATTTAAATAATTATTTGAAGAAAAATGAATTACATCAGTTTGTGGATATGGCAGTTCTTACGAACATATGAGCGACATTTATAATTTTGAATAGATAGAATGAAAGAATGATAAATAATATTTAAACATTAAATAATTATTATTATAAAAATATATTTTATATATTCATTAATCTATTATTAATATCATAAATGTAAAGATAAAATAGTAAATGATTCACATTGTTTTGTGGAGGTGGTAGCCCATGCTTACGCATGAGCAAAATTTTATTTTTCCAAAAGATGGGATGGAAATTAGGTAAATGAGGAATTATAATTAAAAACCATAATTATTTCATAAATATCATATATAAACATATAATCTATATTAATTACCAAAAATTATCAATGGTGAAGGCAAATTAGCCAAATCTCTACATGGAAGCGGTTTTCTACAGATACACATAAGTGATGTATTCATTTCTTATATAATGAAAATGAGGTGGGAAATGGTGGTTCAATCAACATAATAACATATATGTATATTGGAGTTAAAAGATTAATAATGCTATGATGGATACACCATGTTTATTGAAGATTAAAAAAAATTGAAAGATCTCGGTTAAGATATATACCTCATCCTGGAGAGACCTCTTTTGGATTGCACCGTAATCCTTCATAGGATTACCGCAGGGGAAAAAAGAAGCTATAAAAAGAACGAAATGAATCAAGGATGTTTTTTAGGCAGGTATCATCTGAGATATAATTATCAATTTTTATATAGAAATGGGGACAACATATTTCCTTTTATAAGTGAGGGGAGGGACACATGTTGAATTACTTAAAAATATTTCAATAATATATGGTCAATTTCTGGGGAAAGTGAAAAAATGGACTATAATTAAAATATAATATAATATAAAGTTGAAATATATTTCAAATATAATATTTTAAAAAGTTTATGTGGTATTATTACCATTAGCACTTAGTTTAAGACTTCACAAAGTCATCTTAATCGTATCTATGGTAGCAAAATTTTATTGTCTTTACTATTCATTATGAAATGAATTAACTTAACCACATTAAATTTATTTATTTATGACCATAAAAAATATTTTATCTACCTCATAATATTTAATTTCTATAATTTACTAAAATCTACTTTATATAAGTGCAAAAATATAATGAAAACTTGTTTAAAAAAATGCATTTTTAACCATAAATATTGATTTATTATTTTTCCATGCTTAGTAAAAACCATCAAATGAATGTTAAAAATTTTATTTAATATATAATATAGTAATTAAATTAAAAAAATTAATAAATAGTGATTAATTTAAATTAATTAATATAAAAACACACGTGTGTATACAAATTGTTTTTTGTAAAACAAATGTGTTTTTAAGCACAAAAATGAATTTATAAAAGAACTAAGTATGATGAAAATTCATATGTAATTATTTAAATTAAGTGTAATTAAATATGTGTTATTTTAGATTAAGATAAAATTAATAATATAATGGTACATTTATATAATTTCATTAAATTAAAATAAATGGAGGTTTTACAATATATAGTTTTTTTCACTATACACTTAAAATTACAAATTTTTTTAAAATTCAAAAATCAACATCTGATAAAACTGATATCATGAGCTTAAAAATGTTATTTAATGAAATAAATAAAATTTCAAAAAAGCATATAAATTAAATATATTTTCCAAACACAGAAAATAATATAATTAATTTTTGAATAAAACATATTTTTGAATTATACAATGACTTTAAAAATATTGAGAACTTATTTTATATCAATAAATCAATAAATTTGAATTATCAAGAACATTAATATACATTTTCATCATGTGGTTATTACTATTCATGGTTTCCAATTTAATAAATATGTTGTAATGGCCACATTTAATTATTATTATTATTATTATTATTAGTAGTATTATTATTATTATATATCATTGTTCACTTTAAGATAATAATTTATTGTTAAAGAGGATATCGAGTATAGTTATATTTTAAACTAATTAATTGGGTTTAAAATTATCCCCCCCATAAATAAATTACATTATCAAAATTTTATCTTGGTAATTAAGGGTTCAAAAATTGTAAATACCGCTATTGGAAAAATCCATGTCACAAATAGTGGTAATAAAACATATTTCTAAAAGTTGATGTTGGAATGAAAAATGTTACCTAAAATAAAACCTACCAAAGTTCCCATTTCAAGATAAAATTAGGGGAACTGAAAATATTATCCTTGGGGTGAAATACAATTTTAAAACAGTAATAGAGATTCATAGAGAATATATACAAAATACTGTTAATTAAAAAATAATAAAAAATAAAATATTTGTTAAAAATGTTATAAATTCATCAGAGATAAATGTAAAATGGATAAAAAATCTTTTTCGAGGTCCTTTTTCATTGATTTATAGAATCATGTTACCATGGAATATAATAAAATATAGTTAATTTATTTCATCAAATATATAAATTTAATTTTAAACTTTTTGTTGTGTATTTTAATTAGTTTCCACCACTTTTCATCCCATATTTCATTGATGAATGAATAGCAGGAATTTTTTATGCCCAATGCACTAAAATAAACATCTAATATAACATGATTTATTAAATAGTTACAATATTTTTTACCTTTCTCTATTCAGTTTTTCAAATAAAAAGATTCTATTATATCATATGATATAAAATATGAATAAATGTTATTTTGAAATATTAATCTTAGAAATTACTATAATATTACACAAAGATCAACATAAATATTTCTATAAATAGTGAAAATCCGAAACTCTTCGATGAATGATTGACTATATTGAAACCCAATGAAATGTCATTAATGTAATAAAATTTTAAAATAAAAGTTACTTTGATACCCTAAAAATACAATGTATCTATTATTTTAACATTCCACACTTGTGAATAACTTGATCATATATTCTCTTAAAACATACTAACAATAAGAATCAACATAATAAATTAATGTAAACCTACCTTTTTTGAAAAAATAACTATATCCTTTTTCTTCAAATAAAATCACATACAACAGAATATATTCTATAAATCCATCGTCATCATCAGTTAAATTTTTTATTGAAATGGGAGAAAGAAATGAAAGACAATCCTGGACCCTGCCCTCCATTCCCTTGAGGCTACAGAGGCATTATTTAATGAAAACCAAGGGAATCACCTCAAATCAAATTTACCCCCTCAGCCTTCTATCTTACCATGTTATGAAATAAAGCATCCTCACACCCAATGACATCTAGGGAGGTCAGGCGATCTGCCACTTTGTTCCCATATTGACATGTGTGAGACACTTTGGTGTTGGAATTATCTTTAACACTTCCTGGTGGCATATCTTATCACCCATGGGGGGTCACTAAGACCCAAAAGGGAATTGTGAAAGATAAAGGAATATGTTTCATCTTCCATAGTGTGTAAGACCCTTTAGATGCAAAGGTGAGGCTCATAAACATTTCAAAGGCCTCTATAGGGAGGGAATGTATTTTTCCTATAAATATTGAGAAATACAAGAAAGCCGAACTATTTCTATCCCAAACAACCCCCACATCACATAGATCATAGGTTACATGAACGATCAATGTTATGTTTGAAACCACTAACCGGTGGTTTACATCAAACCCATCTAACCCCAATATTCCAATTGAAGGAAGTTTAAATGAGAGACTCTCATTAGAAATGGATTATGGAGGGAACCTCACTCATGTTTGTGATTATTCTTACGATGTCGATGGGGAAGTTTATCATCAAGTTGATAATCAATCTGGATAATGGGGACACCCCACATGGTGCACCCTATTCCTTGCTTACCAGAGGCTCCAACAACCTATGTGCAGTGCCACCATATGAGAAAGCCTCTCCTGACCAACATCTCTAGGGATGTGGTACCAATGATCCAGAAAAGTAATACCAACCAAGTTGGGGTCCAAGAAAGCTGTGAACTTCCCATTGAATCACCACCCCTCGCGAGTCCAATCACATTCAAAAAAGAGGTGGGTAGATATTTCCACCTAATGAGATTTTACACAAAAGAAACAACAAATAGTATAAATCCTGGATCTTCTAACGTTATCATTTATCAACACCTCCCCATTCCATAACCTCTATGTGATAAAATTAAAAATGAAGGAGATTCTTTTAATCCAAGTATTATCATTCCAATCATCTTCATGAATCTCCATGTCATTGGTCCTACGAAAATATTTCAATCTGAATTGACCCGAGGTGTACATAGAGAAGATACATATATCATTAATCGAGTTCAACTCAATGAGGTTGAAGAGACCCTACTGCTCCTTATCAATCACTTCTGCAATGAAGATAATATATAATATTTCTTTATTTGAGGAGATGTTGTAATATAGGAATCCAAGAAAAATGATGATAGACATAAACTAATTTTGATGGCATAAAGATATCTCACCCATCCCAACGATGCAACAAGAGTATGGGCAGAGATTAGATACAAAAGGAAATAACATGAACTAGGTGGGAGGTACTTTATCCTCCGCATTAGAGTGCATGGTTTTCCCACATAAATAACGATGCTCCATGACTCCCAAACCAAGACTTTCATCCATGCTATGGAGAGTATCATCAAGACTACAGATGTTGATCCCTCCCTCTCTAACTAGTTTTCCCATCATGCTCCAGGATGCCTAGTGCATTTTTTCAATTAGAAAATGGGTCCCATAAAATTCTCACAAATATATTATCAATACACTTGATGATAATGATCAGAACATTTATGGAAGAGTGAGCATGCCCAAGAGTATCTAGAATGACACTATTGACTAGATAAATCCTACCACCGAAGGATAAGAACTTCTTTATCAAGTTAAGAACATAAACTATGATCTTGCTAAGGATAGGGTAAAAATCATTTATGCACGACCTCCCCGGAGAAATGGGGGAACCTAGGTATTATATAGGGAAAAAACATCTCTGTATTCTAAGGATGTCACTCACTAGAGATATGCTACCAGAGGCACACATTATAGAGATATGAAAAATACTCTTGTTTAAATTGAATATCTGGCCAATCCAGGGGATATAATCATCCAAAATTCTGATTAGACCACTAATTCATCTGCTAGAGTTTCTCATAAAGATGAAAGATTTGTTAGTAGTCATAAGGTGGTACATAACTGGGGATCCCAAATTTTTGTGGTATAGGAGAATAAATAGATTTCTAATACCTCTATGAATGAGGTGACTAAGAACATCTTGAACCAGAATGAGCATGCTTAGAAGGATCAGTTCATCATGTCTTAGAACATGGCTAGTTTTGAAAAACTAGTAGGATTTATAAAATAAGGAGACAGAAATCCATGAGGAACAGATGTAATGGAAAAGCATATCAATATTACACTAGTAGAAGTCCATACATACAAACATCTTGTTGATAATGATCCATTACATGCGGTCATGTTCTTTGTTCATATCAAGCTTGATGGCCATGTTAGAACTGTGGGTTTTGGATTTGAGGTCTCTAATAATCTCTTGGGCTAGAGAAATCACCTCTTGAATCTAAAAAACCTTGACAAAACAATGTTTTTCTATCAAGATCCACTGGGGATGGTGAGACGCGAGTATGGAATTAAAAATGTTGCCCAAGATATTATATTTTACAATACAATTTCTCGCTATAGTTTAATGAAAGATTTTGGTGGGATTCTTAGATTTAGGGAGTAGTATGAGGGTGGTGGCACAAGTATCCAGTGGAAGGCCACCACCATTGATGAATTCACGGATCACTACTAACAAGTATTCCATCAAAATTTCCTTGGATATTCTATAAAATGACGCACATAATCCATCCAGACCTATCACACCATCGGGTTCCAGGTGCACCAAGGCCTCCCATATCTCCTTCTAGTAATGAATGTCCCCAAAATAAAATTATCCCTATCATAGAAAAGGGATGGAATCACCTCAAAAATGACTGAACTCTATCTTCGGTACATGTTTTACATACACTCATTATGACCAGCAAGAAGATCATAAAATAAAGTGTTTTCCAACCATACCACAATATATTTATCATCTGTATATTATCCATTGTCCAAAAAAATATTCAGCCTCACTAACCTCTTACTCTACTTGATGGAATCATGATAATAAATTATGTTCATATCCCCTTCATAATGAAATTTGACCCATTCTCCATCACTGGTGAGGCGTTCCAGATTCAAGATCAAGTATGTGAGGATTTCATTCTTCCCCACAAGCTCCTTGAAGGCGCAATCATCCGAGACCTCTTCCATACATCTCTCTAGACATACAAACTAATGAATTACAATATCAGAGTCCCAATAAATATAATCAATGTCATTCTTCGTTTGATGGAGCCTCAAATTGGGCTTCCACAACTTTTTATGGAACTCGGACCAAGAGTGTCCTTAGATGCTTCCTTCCAAGAATCCATAACCTGGTCATGGAAATACTTAGAATTGGACCAGAGTTAGTTAAATAAAAAATAGTCATTATGATGCTTCCTCGGGGCCAAAGAGACCAAATGACTGGAAGGATATGAGAATATACAAACCAAATGTATCACCTTTATGTTCAGGTACATAAAAATACACTACAAGGTGTCCAAACATCTATCCAAGAGACTCCTTGAACTCCGGTTCTCCAATTGATTATTTCATGTTGTAAACCAGTCACAATGAGAGCCAAGATCTGAAATCCCCTAACCTGCCATAAAATGGTTGAAATATAAGATTACTTTCTGAGGGAAAGGATCCCTACCACTTCTTTCTTCTATTTCCACTACAACATTAAAATAGCCTCCAATGATGCTAGTATCATGTCCCAGATCGAATATAATAAGTTCATTCTAGAAGGTATCTCGCTAATTAGAATCATAAATCCCTTAAAAATGGTTGATAAGAAAGAATACTGGACAAGGTTTACCTTAGAAGAAATAAATTGTCCACCTTCCTGAACCAAATCCATATTTCACTTACTATTCCAAAGCACACAAATATGATGATTAGTTTGGGTATCCTGCATGACACCATGCAACATGAGTCTTCTACAACCATATCCTATTGTGGAAGGATTTTACATGTATTTGAGAATGTAAACCACAACTTCCTTGTCTTTGGATAATTCGATTGTCAGAAATTCAATCATTAACTGGGCACTAGTGCCCCATGTATTCCAGATGAGAAGCTACATTATTGATGTAATAATGTTCTGGGACTGGCTCCATAACTTGTATCCTTCTCAAAATGGGAGGAATCCTCATCATCACAAATTTAATACAATTTACTTTATCATTATCAATTATCTATTTACCACAACTAAAAATCATTATCTCAACATATAATACATATTAAGGGATATACATCCCTTAATCATGTAATTAAAAAAATATCAACATACAAATAAACAACTTTTCTAGGTTTTTAGTATACTTAAACATGTTCTTGGGAATCCTTAATTCTAAGGTTTGATAGAACCATTCTTATATTATTTATAATCCTCATAAATTTTAGAACAAAAAATAAAATTATTAATAAATATCTTAATTCTCTAAACTTGATATATAAAATCTTTAATCATTCAACTTTCTTTTGAAACATTTAACAATGCTTCATCATCTTATTCCATAATTATTTTGTTTTAAAATAGGGAATATGAATCATTTATTAAAAATTATAAATCTCAATTTAATCATGTTTCTTTCTTTTAGTAGAATAAATAATTTTCAAATAATTCATACCTTTTATATTTCAATTTTATTCTCTTAATTATCAAAATTAAAACTTTTACAAGGAAATCATTACTGATCGTATTCCCATGATTTCCCCATGACATAGATTTGGATAATTCTTATAATATTTACATTTAAAATATTCAACCATTGATGATACCATTTAGAATCAAATATTTCTATCCATTGAGTTACTTAAAATTTTCATTTTTATCACCAATGTACCACTTTAAGACATTTTTCTCTCATATAAAACATGTACTCATTCCTATAATACATTTCACTAGGATCATCCCAAATTCTTGACATTTAATAATTTTAATATTTTTTCCAACAATTTCTTCTTGAAACTCAAATTTTATATTATTTGTTACACTAGAAAAAAACATATGTTCACATTATTAATCACATATCATGATATATTGTTATTATAACCACAATATTTTTCATTACATCTACCATTTAATTTTTTTACTGTGAGGATAATCATTGAATGATCTAACACAATTGTCATTAATATGATTTCTCTTTGTTCCAGACATTAACTAAAATAAAAAATAATAGTATGGAAAATAATATTTAGAAACCATAAAATCATAAAAAATAGTTCATAGGATGTCTAAATTATGAAACATTCTTTTGAATCTATGAAACCGTGTTTATCATTGGTTATACATAGTCATCATATTTTAAAATCTTTCATAATGGGTTATAAATAAAATTTGAATAAATCAAACCATATCCCCTAGAAGTTTCTAGCCCGATGTGTAGTCTTAGGCCCACTCATTATATAATTATGATGATTATGTTAGTAACTAGTCTTCCCCCTTTTGATTTTTTACCACTCTGTGCATTTGGACCAATACCGCTTCCACTTTCTACTATCTATATAAGATATATTTTCAAGGAAAACTACACTATCTTTTTACCTATAACATTGAATATTATCCTATATATAGACCTATCTTATGGATTATCAATAATGTTTTCCTTAAAAGTCTCCAAAAATAGTTAAAATATTATCTGATGCCAACTAAGGTGATCTAACCATTACATACAGAAACATTTTATCATTATAGATAAATATTCATTATGTATCATTAAAATACATTAAAGAACTATAAAGGTTAAGTTCCTTTGGAAAATAGGATAAATAAAAAACTTATGCAAAAATATTTACATCATAACCCACTACAACTCTAACCATTCTTAGAATTATCATACAAAAAACCTTTCTTCATATACTAAGGAAAATAAAACGTCATAAAAGGTGATATGAGATGCTGTGTATGGGTAAAATTGGGATATATCAATCAATGATCATATGTATGAATATAATCAGTATAAGGGTATGAGAATATTGGTCTCATATTTGAAAATCATGCCAAGAAATGCATATATAATCAACATGATTCATGACATAAATCATGTATTTTCATAATTTAGGTGTCATAAATAAATCAAATAATGTGAATAATAATTTTAATCATGAAAATATTATTTCATGGCTATCTACTAACACATTCATTTTATTGTTAAGCTTGAGGTAACCACAATTTTACCTTCGTTGGGATTATTATAACCTCACGTTAACCCTTTTTGGGATTATGATCACCACCAATGTACTCTATTTTGGTATTAGGATATACTCTGGTGCATCATTTTATCACATAATGTTTTTATCTCTTCCCAATACATTGGAGAGCTATAATGAACCCACCCATCACATAATCCTAATCCATTAATATATATATATTGTGTGTGTGATGTTATTAATATTTTCATGACCTATTATATACTTACTTTACTGATTTTATATGAAATGTGCATAATTTGTGTGAAATATCAATGTATTAATACTAATTATAATTTTTGAATTTTTTTAGAAGTAGTCCAATTGAGACAGTTTACTATTTTATTTATATCTATTTCCATAATGATCTAAATTGTGTGGTTCTTGTTTTTTAATATTCCTAATTCAATACAAAACCTTCCATTATAAGGGATCATGGGCCAATTATTCCATTTGAAGGCGCATATGGACCACACAAGAAGGCCTACAGAATATGTGATAAAACTGGACTAGCCATGAAGATTTAATTGGTGGGACCAATCAGGAAGTCCAAATTCCTTTTTTATCCTTCAACACTCTGGGGAATATGTAAGGAGTCATGGATAAATGTTTCTGGGCCCAAATCCAAGAACAAGGGGCCCAAATGTAGCATTGAAGTCCAGCCCACCATTCTGGCCGGGAATTAAAATTCGATCACTATTTATGAAATACCTCATGATTTAATCCTCATATCAAGATGATATTTTTAATTGTGAAATAGGAGATATAGGAGGCCTACTTTTTTGAATAAATAATTTGTATTTGGAGGCATCTTCTTATTCCAAAACCCATTCACATTTTGGCCCTCAAAAAGTTTGTATTGAAATGGATAGATTAATATTGTTTAATACAACTGCTATAACTTTGTATCCTTAAGTACAATGGTCACCAAATTTTATGAGTAGACATAGAGGATATTTATATAAAAAGTTTAAGAAGATCATATCTTGTGATTCAGTAGTCTAATTTATTAAAGTGGGGATGCAAGTGGAGGGGCAGTTTTGGAATGCAAATAGCCCACAACATTGGGCTATAAATACATCCCCTTCTCTTCATTAAAATGTGTTGGAAATTTAGAATAGAGGAGGATCAATTGGCATGACCATGGCTCTGCCAAAGTCCTTGTAGGAAATTAGAAACTCATGTTTTCACTTGAGAGACTCTTCCTCCTCACTTTTATTTCTTGTTCTTTCCGTTCATTTTCAATTGTAATTTTGTAAGTGTTTATGTTTTGTAATTCTGTTTTAATGAAAATTTCTTCTTCAATAACACTTATTCTAATCCACCTCCTGTAGATTAATATTGATTTTCATAAAATATTTTAAATACAATTTAATCATCTTCCCTCATTTTTCATTCTCTTTCAATCTAATGTTCATTTTTAATTATCATCATTGTTTGTGTGTGTGTTCGACGCACCACCCTTTTCATATCCCTTTCTTTTTCATATCCTCTAAATTTATCATCATAATAATTATAACCAGATTACTAATAATTTCAATGAATGATTAAATCTCTCATTGGGGTGAGTTATAATTAAGGTATGTTAAGTTATTGAGAGTATTTTCTCGATAAGTATTCTTTAATTTAACATTGAGTATGTTGGAATTAACATGTCATGGATTAATGACTTGTTTTGTTTAAATGTGTGGTTTACATAGATTATTGAAATAATAAATACCCTACCATCCACGAGATCTAATTGAGATTATAAACCTAACTTATGTTAAGGCTTGGATTAAATCCTTAATACATTGGAATTCCAATCTATTTTATCTTGTGAAGTGGGTGTTAATTTTAATGTAATATAAAGCATAGATCAAGGATATCACAAGCTAAACTCCCTCAAAATAAACTCACCTGAATCTTTATAAAATTGTAAAATCAACCACCAATCATCAATCAATTCATTTATGCTCTACAAAAAACCCCTCAATAATAATAAAATCAACTAAAAACAATCAACTATTAAAAAGTATCATCGTCGAGGATTTGACCTAAGTGCTGCTATACACATTAGATGAGCACATAAACCTTGACCGGTCGAAAGGAGACAATCAACTACATTTTAAAATGTTACTTTTTCCAGGGATGGTTATTTATGTAGTCAATAGTTTCTATTTATTTAAAAAAACCAAAAAACCAAATTTAAAAAAATTGAAAAAAATCACAACGAAAACCCCACCATATCATAAAAATCATAAACATAAAAAACACAAAAAAACCAATATTAATATTTCTTCCAACACCTCTTTGAAAGCCCCATATCCTCCCAAAAAATCCCCAGGATTTTTTTGACCCTGAAATATAGTGAAAACTTCACCAACATAGGAAAAACATAAGAGATAATCAACAAATTCAAGAACTTGTCTTTGTCCAACTAGTTGAATTAGAAATGGCATATCCAAGGGAACACAGACTAATAGAAATTCATTCCCCTAATATTAATTACCAACCTCTTGGTATTCAATATCAAAACATAGATTTGACTTCGAACTCAAATCGGGTTTGATTCATCTTCTCCCTCATTTCCACGGGCTAGCTGTTGAGGATCCACATCTCCACCTTAAAGAGTTCTATGTGGTTTTCTCTACTATGAAGCCTCAAGGGTTTTATGAGGAACAAATAAAACTTGGAGCATTAACTTTATTTCTTTCTAACATTGCCATGTAATGGCTCTACTTCTTTCCTCCTAGTTCCATAACCACATGGAATGACATGAAGCGACTATTCTTAGAGAAATTCTTTAATGCTTCTCACACTACTTCTATTTTAAAGGAAATAAGTGGAATTTGTCAATTCCCAAGTGAATCGCTCCATGAATACTGGGAGAAGTTCAAAAAGATGTTTTTAATATTCCCACACTAACAAATCTCTGAAAAACTCTAGTTCCAATACTTTAATGAGGGTTTATTGGCAATGGAGAGAACTCTAATTGATGCCGCAAGTGGCAGTTCTCTTATTGATAAAACTCATACAGCTGTAAGAGATCTCATAAGTAACATGGATCTGAACACATAACAATTTCATACTAGAGCACATGTTCAAGTCAAAAAAATCCAATGATATTTAATCTATAGAGACAAACAAGATAATAGAGTGGATGAGTGGACTCACAGGTCTGGTGCGACAACTAGATGTGGCTACCAAAGCCCCGACCTCATCTTCTCCATAATCTCGGTTCTCTAGATCTATCAAGAACTGTGGAATCTGTAGCTCCCCATCTCATCAAACTGACACATGTCCACAACTTCAATGTGATCCCTATGATTCATCCAGACTAATGGATCTCAATATAGCCTATGCTCTGCAGAACACCAACCCTCAACTATCAGGTCAGTTTGTTAGAAACATCAACCAACCTCACTCTAATCCCATATCTTCTTTCTATAACCAAGGCATGAGGTATGGTAATCCTATCAATCATACCCTCAATACCCTCATCAAAAGCCAAAGTAGATTCAAAATGGTCATGGTGTCGGTAAACTCCAGCAACCATACCCTTTTGTTCCTCAACCTCAAAGGATCAATAATCCTCTTCCTCCTCAAGGCTTCCACTATCCTAGTAAGAATTCCCAATTCCCAAACCAATACAATCGCTATCCCAGGAACCAAAATCATGGAAATCCCCATCTGGGAAAAGCCTCTTCTTCCAAGAAACCATGGGAAAGTGTAGTTGAAGACCTTTCCAAATTCACCTGTTCCAGCCTCAATAACATTAAATCCCAAATAGGTTAACTTGCAGCTCACCTAAGCCTACAACATCAATAAATTTCTTCCCAACTCCTAGATCAACCATTACCCAACCCCAAGGGTAATGTAATTGAAATTGCACTTAGATCAGGAATGAAAATTGTTATTTTTCAAGATATGTCCTGAAACCCTCTTTTGAGTGTTGACCTAGAAAATTAAAGGAATAAGAAATATTAAATGGAACCTGAAGCCTTTCCCTCACCACCTTCCATTCAAATTAGGAACACAATTCGTTTTTTCCAAGACGTTTCTAAGCCAAGGAATCCTTTTTAACCTGATCTGGAAAATCTCGACATGTTTAGACATGTTGAATTGAACATTCCCCTCTTAAATGGAATTAAACAAATTCCTAAGTATCCTATATTTCTCATGGATTTGTGTACCAATAAAAGGAAACATAGGACCTTTGAAAATGTTTCAACCCAAAAGTCTATATCCCTTATGTGCAAAACTTCAGCAACCTTTACAGTTCCATGCCAAATTGGAAGTTCAAACTTCGATGATGAACTCTTAGACCTAGGAGCCTCAATTTATGTCATTCCCAAATCCATATTCTCTAACCATGGTCTAGGTCCCTTGCACCAAACGGGTGTTGTTATTTAATATTCCAATTGAAGCATGACTAGTACTGATGGTATTATTGAGGATATCCTTTTCCGAGTCAATGATCTTATCTTCCCAGCTAACTTGAATGTCCCTAACATGGATGGTGAGACATCTTACTTTCAATATCCTATGATTTTAGGAAGACCTTTCCCCATGACATCTAAAATAAAAATTTATGTCCATGCTGGATTCTTATCCAGGTAATATTGTGACCAACTGGTCAAGTTTAATATTTTTTAATCCACGCGTTACCCATTAGGGAATGAATCTAAATTCTCTATACATTCTTCTGAAACTCTCTATGAGAGTGTATTGAATCCCAATCTATAATGTACTTCTTGTTATATTAATAAAGGAGTTTTTGATTATTTCATACTCACTAACCAAGTCATAAATGGAGAAGTTGATGTTGAAATTACAAATGAAAACACCATTCATCTAAAGGATCTTGAAAAATATTTATAATCTCATCTTTCATCTGACCTCCACTTTTCCATCTTTGACGATAATGAGGAAAATGAACTAGAATGATCATTTGTTAATTAAGATCATTTTATCCAACATTCATCATTCTCTATCCATTATTCAGAAAATTTTGTTATATGTGAGGCTAACCATAAAAAAATGTGTTTATCTTGTCCCAATGAGAGTGAAGGTTGGGCGATTTGTTCCCAAATTAATTAAGTGATCCCTAGTGACATTGAAAATGACAATGCTTTAGCTAACAACACTTAAATAAAGGATATAATTTTTTTTTCAGTTTTATGACTACACTGATCCTCATTACTCTACATCGGTAAGTGATGAAATAAATGAGTTACAAACAATTCGGATATCATACTAGGGTTTTGTGAAATCTTATCCCTACATAAATGAACCATTAAAATTGAGACATATTCATGAATTTCCCAGAATAGAAAACCCACACTTTGAGGATAAAATCATTCCTCACTATTTAGATCAAAGTAAGGATAGTCCTATTCTCTTTCCACCTCTATTTAATTGCAAGCACACAATTAAAAAGGGGGATAAATTATCCAATGAACAATCAGTCATACCAAAGGAGAAGTTTTTCAGGAATCACTCTGGAGTTTTGAAAATATGGTTGTCACCATCAGACTATGGGTAGTCCAGTACAATTATCTAGCTATAGACAAATAAATGGAGTTTTTCTTGGGAGGATACCCATTTTTTATTTTACTTTTATGAAATTTAAATTTCTTTTTAGTTTTTCAATAGATTAATAATGATTTTTCTTTTTTCGGTAACATCCCAAAATCCTAGAACCACATTGACTTCCATCGGTTCCACATTAGTCCCACCACTGGATGGAGATATCAACCCACAAAATCCAATCCCAGGGGCACCACATTCCATTTAACTCCTCTCTTTTCTCTCTATCTTTCTCTCTCTATCTCTCTCGCTTCTTCCTCCCTCCACATTTTGTTTTTTAACCACTTTCATCCTTACTTTTTTTTATTTACTCTTCTTCTTCTGTTTGGGTGAGTCTCTAGAAGAAACTAAATAAAACCTAAAAAATTGAAAATAGTAATAATAATATGAAAAATCAAGAGTCATACTTACTCTCCATCCAATGATCAAATTTTGTCCAACAATTTTGGGGAGTCAAAATACATGGTTTCATCTAAATTTTTTTTTGGTTTCATCTTAAATTTGGATAAATAATATAATTTCAAAACCAACAAATTTTGAATGCTCAATTTAATATTTGTAAAATGATTTTCTCCACCTGTGAGGAACAACATTAGCTTTCATGACTAGGATACATATTTCCATATTTTCATAATGTGTGTTTTCACCCCCATTTGTGAGTATTGAGTTTGTGAACCTTAGAGTTGAATTTACTACATTAGTTTGAATTAATTTGAAAGATGCATTTTCTGAACCACATGAGAATCACAATAGCCAAATAGCCTCCAATTTCCCTTACATTTGGGAATAATGCATTTTTATTATAATAAAAAAGAAGAAACATCAAGGAACATAAACTACCCGACACTCATGGGGGCTTTAAATTAGTTTAACCCTAAGGCGTATTTCAACATGTAAGGCTTACATTCGAGAGGCAGGGATCCAAAGCTTCTATACGTAATGACCTCATCTCCAGGACTTCAAATCTCTGAAAGTGCATCCGCAAAAAAATACTTTCCCTCTAACTATGTTGCATGAGTTGTCCTTGGTTGGTCTCCAAGGCACACTGCCTAATGATATATGCAAGATCCCATGGAGTGTCCGACCTTCACCGGACATGATTAACCAAGACCTCGGAATCTGACTCCAGCTCTGACGCCTAAAAGTCGCTAATCCTTCAATATCATAGTCCTGTAAGAAGGGCTCAAGCCTCCTCCCCCAACAAGTTGCACATTCCAAAGGTAACACTGAAGTCCATATGAACAGAGCCTTCTAAGTCGCATAGAACCCCACCGCCTCTCATCATGACATGCATGCATGATCCATACACGTTAATATTGAGCCCACTAGCAAGAGAATTCCATCTAACCAACCACCCTTTGAAGCTGATCGGGCCTCAAGTTCTGAGTAAGAAGTTGGACGCCACATATGAGCACTGATCCAACCTTGCCAACAAGACCAAATCGTGGACCAACGATCGTGATCTTAAGTGAACCAAGAATGTCGAACTCTCGTAACCAAAGTTCCCTTTTTTTCCTAGCTTCCCAGATGACCTAGAAGGTCACCGCGAGAATACATGCTCTCACCTTCCCTTCTGATTCGCGGGTCATCCCTTTGAGAAACCACAAGGACATGATCTCCAGGAAGTTGAAATGATCGAAGCTGGGACAAACCAGTAGGGTGAACATGTTCCATACATCCATCGCCCACTCACTCTGAAATAAGAGATGATTGGTTGATTCTCTCTTGGGAGTTTTTCAGCAATATCAGCGGGATACCAGATGAATTCCCCTACTTTGAATATTTTCATTCATCAGAAGTGCACGATTCGTGACATGCCAAACTAGGAAGTTCATCTTGATTGGAATTTCCTTGCACCAAGTGTTCTTCAACCCATGACCAAGATTGATCTCCATGCTCCTCCATTCTATATATCCCCTAATTGAGAATCTTCCCAAGTTAGAACCTGTGCAATATCATCAGTCCTCTTCCTCGTTAATGCAAATACTGTCTAAGATCTTCTTCTGTTCTTGGATGAGAATCGCATTGATGAGGACATGGTGCTTTGATGATTCTTTGAAGGTGATGTCTGGGGTGGGGCATCTGGGAAAAAACAACCGCTCCCCTCCCCAATTTTCTTTCCAAAACCTGGAGTCCCCTCTTCTAATGATCCATCTATCTGAGTGGTGAAGCTCCTCCAGAAATACCATCATGCACCTGCCCAGGTGATATGGCCATTCCCTGCGCTCGCTGATGTTCCTCTACAAATCCCCATAGCGCTCCGTGAAGAACTCTACCCATAAAGAATCTTCGACCACAATATCCCACGCTAAGCGCGCCTACATGCCCTAAATAGTGGGCGTAAGATCGCGCATCCCCACTCCCCCTTCCCCTATTGGTTTGGCCAAACATGCCCAAGATGCACATTTCACTTACATTAACCATACTTTTGAAATCGTTTTGGTGCCAATAAAAACTTCTTCACTTATATGCATATTACAAGACTGATTACTTATCCCACCCGATATCAACATGGATTTTCATTGAATAATTTTTTGAAATTTAAGTGTGGGGGTAATGGATTCCATTTTGGGTACCCTTTTGTTGATTTTCACCATTTTATCATATTCTTGAAAGAAAGCATCAATTTAAGTATTGGGGAGATGTTTTACTTCCGTGGGTCCATGGGGTTTAGGAATATATATAAGTTTATCTTGTACAAATTTTATTTATAAGTGTTCAAAAAAATATCAAAAAAATATCAAAAATTAAAAAAAAGTAACAAAAATGGGTTCTGTCTTGGGTGGGTCAAAAATAACTCTTACACAACCTTTAATATTATAATAAATATTATAATTAGTTTCATGAGGAACTAAATCATGGGTTAGTATATGAGTGTGATATTGGTTTCAGGTTCAACTTTCAAGAAAATATAGAAAAAAAAGAACAATTAGGTCATTGGGAGAAGATTCGTGGTTTGTAAATAATTCATCTTCTCATCCAATTAAAATTACTTTCCTCTTTCATGTATTTTTTTAACACAATAATTCCCTTGTAAATATGTGTTTTCATTTCCATTCATGTCTCATTAAAAAAACGTGCATTTATTTTATATGTTGGTGTTTTACCCCCCCCCCCCTTTATATCTCTTGAACATCATCTTCCAACCATCCCTTAGCCAAAGGAAAACCCCTAAAAAGTCCTGTTGATTTTTGAGCACATTAGGATAGGGATTGGAAGCTGACATCTCTTACAAGCTCTAAGATTTTTACTTTTGGTTGGTTAATGAGTTAATCTCCATAAATTAATTTTATCATCCTAGGAGGAGTAAGTTTTGTTTGCCACCATTTTCCATTTCTAAATTGGAGCATGAAAAAATGATTTGTTTCTAGAAAATTATTTCTGTAGCACTTATGGTGGAATTCAATATGGATGAGTGATATTGTCTAATCCTCCCCTGTTTGGGGAATTTTTTTTTTAATATTTGATGGTGAGTGAAAATGATTTCTCTCAAGTTTTTATATTTGTAGCACTTGAGGACACGCACAAGACTAAAATTGGGGTAGTTGATGTTATTAATATTTTCTTGACTTATTATATATTCCCTTTACTTATTTCATATGAAATGTGGATAATTTGTGTGAAATATTAATGTTTTAATACTAAGTATAATTTTTGATCATTTTTAGAAGTAGTCCAATTGAGTCAATTTATTATTTTATTTATAACTGCCCCTATTGATCCCAATTGTGTGGATCTTGTTTGGTAGTATTCCTAATTTAATATAGAAAATTTCATTAGAAGGAATCATGGGAAAATTATTCAATTGAAATTCCCATATGGACCACACAAGAAGGCCTATAGAATCTGTGATAAAACTAGACTAGCCATGAATATTGAATTTATAGACTCAATCCAGAAGTCCAATTTCTTTAATTATACTCCACAGTTAGGGGAACATTGTGAGGAGTCTTGGGAAAAACATTATGGGCTGAACTCCAAGAACAAGGGGCCCAAATGAAGCTTTGAAGTCCATCCCACCATTCTGACCAGGAATTAAAATCCGGTCACAATTTATGACATATCACATGATGTAATCATCAAATCATGATGATATTTTTCATTGTGTAAGAGGATATATATGAGGCTGAATTTGTTGGAAGAAATCATTCCGATTTGAAGGCATCTTCCTATTTAAAAACCCATTCACATTTTGGCCTTCAAAAAGTATGTATTGTAATGGAGAGAGTAAAATTGTTTAATCCGACTTCTATAACTTTGGCTTCTTATGTCCAATGGATATCAAATTTTCAGAGTAGTCAGGAGATATCATTATACAACATGTAATAATATCATATCTCAAGATTCAGCTGTCTAATTTTTCAAAGTGGCGATGCATGTGGAGGTGCAGTTTTGGAATGCAAACCGCCCACAACATTGGGCTATAAATACATACCGTCTTATCCTATAAAAAGAGATGGAAATTATGAATAGAGGAGGATTAATTTACATGAAAAAGGATCTTAAAAACTCCGTGGAGGATATTCCAAACTCACGTTTTCTCTTAATAGACCCTTCCTCCTCCCTTTTAATTCATGTTCTTTCCGTTCAGTTTCAATTGTAATTTTTTATGTGATTGTGTTTTGTTATTCTGTTTTAATGAAAGTTTCATCTTGAATATCTCTTATTATAATACACACTCTATAATTTAATATTTATTTTAATAAAATAGTTTAAATATATCTGAATCCCATTCCCTTTTTTTCTTTTTCGTTAAATCGAATGTTAGTTTTTAATTATCATCATCGTTTGTGTGTGTGTTCGACGCACCAATCATTTCTTACCCCTTTCTTTTTTCTTATCATCTTAATTTATCATAATAATAATTATAACCAGATTACTAATAATTTTAATGGCTGTGTAAATCTCTCATTTGGGTGATTTATAATTCGGGTATGTTTAGTGATTGAGAGTATTTTCTCGATGAGTATTCTTTAATTTAACATTGTGTATGTTGGACTTAACATGTCAGGGATTAGAGACATGTTTTGTTTAAATGTGTGGTTTCCATGGATTACAGGAAGAATAAATAAACAACCATTAAAAAGATATGATTGATATTATAACCCTAAGATATGTTAGGTCCTGGTTTAAATCATTAACAGTTAAGAATTCCAATCAACGTTATCTTGTGAAGTGGGTGTTAATATAAATTCACTATAAAGCAAAGCTCAAAGATATCACAAGATTAACTCCCTAAAAATGAACTCACCCAAATAATTATCAAATAGATAAATCAAACACCAATCATTAATAAATAGATTTAAGATCTGCAAAAAAACCCTCCAATCAGAATACAATCAACGAAAAACAATCTACTATTAAAAAGTATCATCGCCTAGGATTCGACCCTTGTGCGACTATAGACATTAGTAGAGAACCAGAACATTGCCCTGTCGAAAGACGACAAGTGGCCACACATTCAAACAACACCATTTCCAGTGATGGTTCTTTATGTTTTCATTAGTTACTAGTTATTGTAATAAAAACCAAAAAAACCAAATTTAAAAAAATTGAAAAAAAACACAAAGAAAAACCAGCCTTCTCAAAAAAAACATAAACAGAAAAAACACTAAAAAAACCATATTCCTCTTTCTTCCAACACCTCTCTAAATTCCCCATAGCCTCCCAAAAAATCCATTGGATTTGTTTGAACTTGAAATTGATCAAACACTTCGCCAACATAGGAGGAACATAAGAGATAATCAACTAATCCAAGAACATGTCCTTGTCCAACCAGCTGAATTAGAAATGAACAATCCTAGGGAACCAACACTAAAATAACATGATTCTCATGATATTAATTACCATGATTTTGGTATTCAATATCCAAAATTAGAGTATGAATTTAAATTCAAATCGGGTTTGATTCATCTTTTCCTTCATTCCCATGGGCTAACCGACGAGGATCCGCATCTCCACCTTAAAGAGTTCCATGTTGTGTGATCTAACATGAAGCCTCAAGGGGGTTCTAGGGAACAATTAAAACATCGGGAATTCCCTTTCTCCCTAAATAAAACTGGTAATTCATAGCTCTTATTCCTTCCTCCTGGTTCCATAACCACATGGAATGACATGAATTGACTCTTCTTATAGAAATTATTTCCTGCTTCTCGTACTGCTTCTATCCAAAACGAAATAAGTGGTATTAATCAATTCCCAAGTGAATCACTCCATAAATACTGGGATAGGATCAAAAATCTTGTTATAACCTGCCCACACAACCAAATCCCTGACAAACACTTGATCTAATACTTCTATGAGGGGTTATTGTCTATGGAGAAAACTCTCATTGATGCCGCATGTGGAAATGCTCTTATTGATAAAAATCATACAGCAACAAGAGATATGAAAAGTAACATGGCTGGGAACACACAATAATTCCATACTAGATCACATGATCAAGTCAAAAATTCTCATGAATGTAAATCTATAGAGCCAAACAAGATGATAGAGTGGTTTAGTGAACATACAGGTCTTATGAAACTACTAGCTATGGCTACCAAAGCCCCAACCCCATCTTCTACTCAATATCTATTTCATGGACCTATCATGAACTGTGGAATCTATATCTCCTCATCTCATCCAACTGACACATGCCCAAAACATTCATAGGATCCCTCTGATTCATCCAGACCAACGGAGCTCAATGTAGCCTATGCTCAGCATAACACCACCCTCAGCTATCAGGATAGTTTGTTTGAAACTTCAACCATCCCACTATGAGACCTTCTCTTCATCCTATAACCAAGTCATGAAGTATGGTAATTATGTCTTTAATCCCCCTCAATACCCTCTTTAATACCCAAACTAGTTTAAATATGGTCCAGGTGTCGGTTACTTCCAACAACCTTACCCTTTTTCCTCATCCTCAAAAGATTAATCCCCCACTTCCTCCTTCAAGCTTCCACTATCCTAGTGAGCCATCCCAATTTCCAAACTAATACAATCTCTTTCACGAGAAACAATATCAAGGTTGTCCCAATCCAGGACAAGCCTCTTCATCCATGTAACCATGGGAATGTGTAGTTGATGACCTTTCCTCATTCACCCGTTCCAGCCTAAAAAACATAGAAACCCAGATTGGTCAACTTGCATCCCACCTAAGCCAGCAACAATAGTAGAATTCTTCCCAACACCCATCTCAACCTTTACCCAAACCCAAGGGTAATTTATGTGCAATTTCATATAGATTGGTAATGAAAATTTCTATGTCTCAAGATAAGTCCTCCAACCCTCCTTTATATGTTGACCTAGAAAATGAAAAGAAAAAAATATGAAAATGAACCTTGATACATTCCCTCACCTCCTTCCTTTCCACTTAGAAACCCAATTCGTTTTCCTCAAGCTATTTCAAAGCCATAGAAGTCCATTGAAACTGATCCTAAAATTATCAACATATTTAGAAGTGTTGAAGTAAATATTCCCCTCTTACCTTCCACTAAACAGATTCTTAAGTATGATAAGTTTCTCAAGGATTTGGTTACCAATAAGAGGCAACTTAGGACCTTTGAAAATGATTCAACCCATGATTCAATATCCATTAATTGAAAAGACCACAGAATCATTATGGTTCCATGCCAAATTAGAAGTTCAAACTTTGATGATGCAATAATAGACCTAGGAGCCTCAATTAATGTCATGCCCAAATCCATCTTCTCCAACATTGGTCAAGGTCTCTTAAACCCAACAGGTGTTGTTATTCAGTTATCCAATCAACACAATATTAGTCCTTAGTGTATAATTGAGGATGCCCTTGTATGAGTTGATGATCTTATCTTCCTAGTAGACTTCTATGTCCTTGACATGGAAGGTGAGAAAACATCTTTCCAGTCACCTCCGATATTAGGAAGACCATTCCTCATGACATCTAACACTAAAATTGATGTCCATTCCGACATCTTATCCGTGGAATTTAGTGAACAACTTGTGAAGTTCAATATTTTTCAATCCATGTGATACCCATTAGAGAATGAATCTTCATTCTCTATATATTTATCTGAAACTCTCTCTAATAGTTTGTTGAATCCCAATCCATCATGTCCTTCTTATACTTTTGATAGAGGAGGTTGTGAATATTGAATCCTCATTAAACATGTCCTTAATGGATATGTTGATTTTGACATCAGAAATGAAAACTCCATTGTTCTAAAGGATCTTAAAAAATCTTGAGAATCTCATCTAGCCTCTGACCTCCACTACTATAGATTTGATGATAATGAGGAAAATGAACTAGAATGCACATTTATTGATTCAGATCAGTTTATCCAATAATCATCGTTTATTATACGTGATTCTGAAAATTCGGTTATATATGAGGTTAACCCTAAAAAAATGTGTTTATCTTGTCCTAATGAGAGTGAAGGATGTGTGATTTGTTCCCTAATTAATAATGTGACCACTAGTGATATGGAAATATACCATTATTTAGTTAACAACACTGAAATAAAGGATATTAAAATTTTATTTAGTCTTATGAGTCCACTGATCCTCATTACTCTACATTGTTAGGTGATGAAATAAATGAGTAAAAAAACATTGGGATCTCATATTGTGGTTTTCTGTTATCTGATCCTCACATAAATGAACCATCATAATTGAGACATATTCCTGAATTTCCAAGCATTGAAAACCATCATTTTGTGGATAAAATAATTCCTCAAATTAGAGACCAAAGAGAGGATAGACATATTCTCTTTCCACCACCATTTAATTGCATGAACACAATCAAGGAAGGGGACTAATTATCCAATGAAAAATAAGTCATCCCAAAAGAGATGTTTTTCTAGGAGAACTCTGTAGTTGAGAAAATACGGTGGCCACCATCGGACTATGGGTAGTCCAATGAAAATGTCTATATGTTGAAAAATAAATGCAGCTCTTCTTGGGAGGCAACCCAAGTATTATTTTACTTTTATGAAATTATAATTTTTTTAGTTTTTCATTAGATGAATAATGATTTTTATTTTTTAAGTAACATCCCACAATCCTAGAACCACATCAACTTATATAAGATCCACAATATTCCCACAACTGGATGGAGATGGAAACCCAGAAATTCCAAACTGGGGCACCTCTTTCCATTTAACTCCTCTTCTCTCCGTCTCTGTCTCTCTATCTCTCTCTTATTCGTCCCTCCTTCTCATTTTGTTATTTTACCACTTTCCTCCTCACATTTTTTTATTCACTCTTCCTATTTTGTGTGGGTGTGTCTTTATTGAAAACTAATGAAAACCTAAAAAACAAAAAAAAACAAAATAATAATAATAATATAAGAAATCAAGAGTCATTCTTACTCACCTTGAAATTGTCAAATTTTTTCCAACCATTTTGGGGAGTAAAAATACATGGTTTCATCTAAAATATTTGGGGTTTTCTTCATAAATGTGTATAAAGAATATTGTGTCAAAACCTACAAATTTGGAATGCTCAATTTTAGATTTAGAAAATGATTTTCCCCACCCATGAGTAACAACATTAGATTTCCTGAGAAGGATACCTATGGTCATCTTATCAAAATGTTTGTTTTCACCCCCATTTGTGAGTCTTGAGTTTTTTGACCTTCGAGTTGAATTTATTAATTTATTGTGAATTAATATGATAGAGGCATTTTCTGAACCACATGAGAATCACAATAGCCAAATAGCCTCTCTTTTACCTTACATTAATTGTCATTTTGGAAGACCCTTCGAGACTATAAAACCTTTTTCTCAGATAGCCACATTGCAAGCCCAATTCCTTATCCCACCGAATATCAATATGGATTTTCATTACATAATATTTTGAAAATTAAGTGTGGGGGTTATGGATTTCTTTTTGGGTAACCATTTGTTTAATTTCACCATGTTATCATATTCTTTAGGGAAATCATCAATTTATGTGTGGGGAAGAGGTTTTCATTTAGTGGGTAAGTGGGTTTTGGAAATATATATATTTTTATCTTGTACAATTTATATTGAATTTTTTTTTTAAAAAAATTTAAAAAATATATTAAAAAAATAATTTTAAAAAAAGAAATAAAAATGGATTGTGTCTTGAGTGGGTTAAAAATCACTCTTCCTCAATCATGGATATTGTTATAACAATTAAAATTAGTGTCATGATGAGATCAATCATGGGTTAGGATATGCGTGTGAGATATGTTTCATGTTCAAATTTTCAAAAAATATAAAAAAAAAAGAAAAAAACACTTATGTCATTGGGAGAAGTTTCGTGGTTTATAAATATTTCATCTTGTCACCCAATTCAAATTTCTTTCCTATTATTTGTATTTCTGCACACAATCATGCCCTTGTAAATATGTGTTTTCATTTCCTTTCATGTCTCATTTAAAAAAACACACATTCCTTTTCAATGTGGGTGTTTCACCCCCTTTTCCCTATCTTTTGGATATGATCTTCTTACCGTCCCATAGCCACAGAAAAACCCCAAAAATTCCTCTTGATTTTTGATCACTTTTGGATAGGTATTGGAAGATGAGACCACTTACTAACTCTAATATTTTCATATTTTTTGGTGAATGAGTGAAGCTCGATAAATTAATTTTACCATCCTGAGAGGAGTATGTTTTGTGTGCCACCATTTTCTATTTCTTAGTTTCAGTATGAAAAAATGAACTGTTTTTCAAACATTGTTTTTGTAACAACTTGAGGAGGAATTCAATATGGATGAGTGATATTGTCTGAACCTCCCCTAATTTGGGAAAACAAAATTATAATATTTGATGGTGAGTAAAAATGATTTCTGCCATGTTTTTATATTTGTTGCACATGAGGAAATTCACAAGACTATGTTTGTGAGAGTTGTTGTTATTAATATTGTCATGACTTATTATATACTCTCTTTACTGATTTTATATGAAATGTTTATAATTTGTGTAAAATAATAATGTTTTAATACTATGTATAATATTTGAGCATTTTTAGGGGCAGTCCAATTGAGTCGGTTTACTATTTTATTTATACCTCTCCTCTTACTGATCCAAATTATGTGGTTCGTGTTTTTTAGGATTAAAATTTTAATTTAAAACATTTAATTAGAAGGTATCATGTGAAAATTATTCCATTTCAAAGCCCGTATGGACCACACAAGAAGGCCTTTAGAATATGTGACGAAACTAGACAATCCATGAAGATTTAATTGTTGTTCTCAATGAGGAAGTAAAAATTTCTTTATTCTCCTATAACCTTAGGGGGAAAATCTATGGAGTTCTGGATAAACATTTCAGGGCCTAACTCTAAGAACATGGGCCCCAAATAAATATTTGAAGTCCAGCAGAACATTCTGGACGAGAATTAAAATCTGGAAACTAATTAAGACATATCTCTTGATGTAATAGTGAAAGTAAGCTGATATTTTGCAGTGTGAAAGAGGCTGTATAGGCAGCTAACATTGTTTAATAAATCATTCTAGTTTGAAGGAATATTTCTATTCAAAAACCCATTCACATTTTGGAATTAAAAAACATTGTATTGAAAAGGAAATAGTAAAATTGTTTAATCCAACCACTATAACTTTGGTTTCATAATTCCAATGGCTTCCAAATGTTCAAAGTATACAGAGGAGATATTTATCTACATATTCTAAGTAAATAATATCTTAAGATTCATGTATCAAATTTATCAACGTGGTAATGCAAGTGCAGGGGCTGTTTTGGAATGGAAACAACCCAAAACATTGGGCTATAAATACATCCCATCCTCTCTTTTCAAAAGAGTTGGCAATAAAAAATAGAGGAGGATCAATTAACAAGACCATGAATGTAACAAAGTCTTGGGAGGACATTACAAACTCATGTTATCACTTTGGAGAACCTTTCTATTCTATTTTATTTCATGTTCTTTCTGTTCATTTTAAATTGTAATTTTGTAAGTGTTTTTGTTTTACAATTCTGTTTTAATGGAAGTTTCTTATTCAATATCTCTTATTCTAATACACCTTCTGTAGTTTAATATTCAATTTCTTAAAATAGTTTAAATACAGTTGAATCTCATTCCCTTTTTTCTTTCCCATTCAATCTAATGTTCATTTTTAATTATCATCATTGTTTGTGTGTGTGCTCGACACACCACTCTCTTCTTATCACATTATTTTTATTATATTATTAATTTATCTCATAATCATTATAACTAGATTACTAATTATTTAAATAGGTATGTAAATCTCCCATTGGGGTGAGTTATAATTTATGTATGTTAAGTGATTGAGGGTTTTTTCTCAATGAGTATTCATTAATTTAACATTGTCTATGTTGGACTTAACATGTCATGGATTAATGATTTTTTTGTACAAATGTGTGGTTTAAATGGACTATTGGAACAATAAATACATTACCATCAACAATCTCTGATTGACATTAGAACCCTATGTGTTGTTAATGCTTGAATTAAATACTTAACACTGAGGAATTACAATCAATGTTATATTTTGAAGTAGGTGTTAATTTGAAAGCATTATATAGAAAATCCCAATGATATCCCAAGTTTAAATCCCAAAAAATAAACTCACCACAATCTAAATCAAATTGTTTAATCGATCACCAATCATTAATTACTCCATTTAAGCTCTTCAAAGAACACCCAAATCAGAATAAAATTAATTAAAAATATTTGACTATTAAAAAGCATCATTTCCGAGGATTCGACCTGAGTGCTTCTATACACATTAGCAGAGCAGCATAACCTTGACCGGTCGAAAGGTGACAATCGTCCATGATTTTAATATTCCACAAGGTCATTTACTCGTATCTTAACATTGAAAAAAGAAAATGGATTTCATTAATATTTAATTAACCTAATCATAAACAAAATAAGTAATGAAAAAATGTGGTAAAAATGGATCATATCCCTAATAAATCATAAAAAGAATCAAATTCTATATTTCAGATAATAATATATTTAAAATATCACTAGAAAATTTCTGCAAGAATATCCCCTTTTCAATTTGAAATCACTTATTTAATATCTAAGGTTTTAAAAATATTAAGGAAAATAATTTCTTGGAAAATAAACATGGAATATTATAAGGAAATAATAAAATCATTGTTTGTTCCTAATGATGGGAATTCATATCCACTCTGTAAAAAATAGTAAAAGATTCTATTGAACCCTTTGGTAAAAATTACTTCATTTGAAAAAGATAGGAATATTACTTTTAATACATTTAATATAAATTTTAGAATGGTAAAAATGACATTAAAAAAACATTTTTGTGTAATATATTGTTAAAAAACATTTAAAATGAAATATGGGCATTGAAGAAAAAGGATCCAAACTGAAAAAAAAATTAGTTTCCCTTAAAAACATTCTTTCAAAATTTTGATTACTTAGGGATAGGAAAATGAAAATACATATTTTGATTACAAAAAAATATTGTATAATAAAATATATTTGATTTATGATTAGTATTTCAAAAAGTTTTATCATCCTAAATTTAATCATGTAGAATCCTGATTAAAAGTGATATTGTGCCATTAAAACCATATTACTTTGACAAATTTTAAATCAGAACCCCCGTGAAAGAAATAACATTAAATAAAAAGTTCAGTATAATAAATATAAATATATTAATGATAAAAAATATCAAACGGGGAGTATATATGCCTCAAAAAATAATATTGGTGTATAACATACTATATATCCCAATGAAGACAATTTTAGATTACAAGCCATTACCATTATGGTAACATTTGAATCAAAACCCCTAGGATTAAATAATTTGAATTGAAATGTTAAATACTATGGATTAATTAGGATCCATGATACAGAATTCCAAAGAATAATTATATACACCTCATAAATATTAATAGGTGTAGAACATCAAACATGACTCACCAAAATAATGTTGAGAATAATAACCCCTTTCTTATGTAAAAAATGATTCAAAAGCGCTCAAAACACCTATATAATAGATTTATATTTTCTTAATTCAATAATAATACCATTGTAGAAACTGAAGTGGACATGAAAATGGTCATGGATGCTGTTTTACATAATAGTATAACTTTGATTCTAGTTCCCGAACATATGCTGATTTTTAAAGACCCCCAGAAACACATGAAAAGTCACTTGTAATCTGTCCATCATAAGTCTACTTTAGAACATCATGTCTCAGGTATGACCTCTCTTCCAACTTCTCCTACTAATGTTTCTTCTATGAAGTATGAAAACCAGCTCTATCTTAATAATTACAGTAATTATCTACTTAGATATAAGAGTTCCACAAACTTGTGCACTAATGCTCTTGCTGATGAATCTATTTCATCACACTTATACAATATAAACAACACTGAATCAACCCCTACTACTTCAAAAAACCACAAAAATAGTGACCTGATTATAATTACAACTCCCTCCACTCACACACACTCTCACAACAAAGTAGATCAGCCCAAGACATAGATTATATGTACTGCTTCTACTGCTTTTGTAAGATTACCATTAGAACCAGTAGAAAATGATTGCCTACCTATTATTCTAGAACCATTAAATATGTAAGAACATAAAGACCCCCTGAAACAGGATGAATCACCCAATTTTATCAATATGATATCTGTAGTTGATCCAAAGGTTCCAAGTGACTCTAATCCCCCTACTATAATAAATGTTGAATGCGTTACTATGCTTGAATATCTGTTATCTCAAAGTACTAATGATCTGACACCAGTTTGAATGGATACCATAGGTTTAGATATGACTACACACTTGAATAAATCTTCAAATAATTCACATAGTGGACAAGGAAATACTACTCATACTCAAGAGGCTAGAATATCTAATAGAAATATAAGATTTAAATAAAAGAAAAAAGGTATTTATAACCCCAATCTCCAGTTTAAATGAAGATTCTTTTCTATAATTGTCAGGGTATCACCAACTGTGACACCCTCAATGTTCTAAAAATAATGGTTAACACACATCACCCTACTCTTTATTCTATCATGGAACCAAAAATCTCTTTATCCTTTAAATATTCTCACTTGTGTCAACAAATCTACATGTGTTCTAGTGCAATCAATAATAATCTAAATGCTAATTCTATGTGGTTTTTTTCACATTCATATTTACAGGATTTTACTAATTTTAGTATCTTAGATTAGATCCTCACTTCCACCTATTCTATAGATGGTACTCACACTTTCTTCTACTTTATTTTTGAAAAGAATAAATTCTATGATAAAAGAACTATTTTGAATGATCTCTCTCATTTAGTCACCAACACTAATGCTCCCTAGGTTCTTATGGGTGATTTTAATGTTATTCATAGCTCTAGTGAAAAAATCGGCCCATCTCACGCATCTATCTACATGTGTGAATTTAAAACCTCGATCGAGGATAAAAATCATATAGAAATTAATCTCACTGGTGAAAAATACACCATGTATAGAAGACATTATAATAATTTGGTTTCCTTTAAATTGGACAGAGTCTTTACGAATGTCCCGACATTAGATAAATGGGACACTATATCTAGCATCACACTTCACAGACTGAACTCTGATCATCAACCCATCTTGGTAAACATTTCCTCCAAATACATGAAACCTATATTACCCTTCCTCTTTAATAATGTGTGGTCCTCTAATGAATATTGTAATCATGACATAATTATTTTTGGCCCTCCATGTATTATAGTAAGGATTCCTTTACTTGAATCCTCAAAATAAAACACCTCAAACATACTCTCAAATCATAGTGTAACTCCAAATCCAAAAAAATTAACAATGACATTACTCTTATTGAGAAAGAGCTCGATGATCTCAAAAATAAAAGCACCATCTTAGTCCTCCACACTGACCCCACGTAAGAAGTAAATGTTGAGATCAATATCAATTCATTGCTCACTTTTAAAGACAACATGAGAAAGCAAGCTTATAAAGTTAAATGGTTAACAGATGGGGAGAGAAATACCAAATTCTTTAATGCCCTCCAAAGAACCAGGAAGTCCTGCAGACCTCTAACCTTTCTAAACGATGGGGACACTATTTTTGAAAAGGATGATGACATAGGTCAACATATAGTCTCATATTATGAAACCATCTTTAATGGACCTAATAACAACAATGACCTCATTTCTGAGGTCATTTATTTAGTGATCACTGGTGGAGACAATACATTCCTTCTTAACATGCAACTGGATCATGAAATCAAAGACATTGTATTCAGTCTTAATCCAGATAGTTTTCCGCGTCCTAGTGGCTTTAACAACGTTTTCTTCCAACATTATTGGGATGTGGTTTAGTACGATGTTTGTACTCTTGATAAAGGCTTTTTAAAAAATGGGGTGATCCCTATTTCTATCAATGCACAGTTTCTCACCTTGATCCCTAAAGTTGATAATGCCTATGAAATTCATCTTTTCAGACCCATTACTCTCATCAACAATCTCTAAAAAATCATTACCAAAATCACTGCTAATAGGCTATCAACTATTACTGACAAAATATATTCACGGAACCAATTTGGATTTATAAAAGGTAGATCCATTCAGGACTGTATCTATCATGCCTCTGAATCTATCAACAACTTGAATAAACCTAATATAATAGGCAACATAGCTATTAAACATGACATTAAGAAAACCTTTGACACCATGGATTTTAGTTTGATCTTCAAGGTCCTTCAATGTTTTGGTTTTAGTGCGCACTTCGTCTCTACGATTTGAACTCTATTAGACTTGTCCACCATCTCCATTTTGATTAATGGCTCTCAAAAAGGATACTATAAATGCACCAAATGTGTTATACAAGGATAACCTTTCTCTGCTATTATCTTATCATTAGTAGATGACTACCTCAGTAGATTGATCAATCGTCTGGTGGTTCAAAATGAATTTAAACCTATTCATGTCTATAGAAATTTCAATGCTTCTACTCATGTTTTTATGCTGATGGCATCATCATTTTTCCTTCAAAAAGGAATAAAGAAACATTCCTATCCTCAAAACTACTCTCTCACTATGAGAAGGTTTCTGTTCAAACCATATGTTGGAAAATGTCTTTTATGTTTTTTGGGAAGATTTTCCTCCCAATAGAAAATGTAATATTATTAATGATTTGGGTCTAACAAAAAGGCTATCCCCCATTCACATACCTTGGTGTCTCTTTCTTTTGGGGTAGACCCAAGCATTCCACTCTCACTATTGTTAATCATGTTTTTAAGCAGTTTTCCACTTTGAAGGGTAAATCTATCTCTATAGTGGGTAGGACATGCCTTGTTAAATACAATATTGTCTCAATGATGGTATACTATATGGTGGTTTACAAATATCCCATTTGTCTTAACAAAAAAATGAACAAAACTATTAAAAATTTCTTCTGGACAGATAGTACTCTGGAAAGGAAACTTTTGAATGTCCCTTGGTCAACTTGATTCATTCCTATTGAGAAAAGAGGCATTTATATAAAAAACATAATCAATAGTGTAAAAACACTTATTAACGTCATTTTTATTGATTTTTGATGTCTGTTATAAACTGATGTCTTTAAAGGCGACATTAAAAATATGGTTTTCGCGTCGGTTTTTCAAAACAGACACCAAAAAGTATTTTCTTATGAGTTTTGGCATCTGTTTTATAGAAAACTGACACCAAAACTTCATTTAGACATGCTTTTCAGCATCGGTTTTATATTAAACCGACACCAAAAATCCGTCCAACCAGTTTTCGGTGTCGGTTTTATCTAAAACCAATGCCATAAGTCAATATTTTTTCAAAAAACATTTGGCATTGATTTTTAAAATAACTGACGCCATAAATAAATTTTTTTATAAAATAATTACAATTTCACATCCAAAAAAATCGAAACCCCTGAAAAAACAAAGTATTCAAAAACAATCAAATAGTATTTTTGAAGAGGCACTTGAGAGAACTCAAAGTAAAGTCGAATTAAAATACACGTACCTGAAATATACGACATGCTCATTGTTGGTTATTGTTGAAGCATTCATTTTATTATTAGTAGGTTAAAACACGTAATATATCATAAGAGTTAGTTTTTTAAACACATATGTATTATTATTTATAAATATAAGAATATACATAAGTCATATCTTAATCAGACTTAACAAAAAGTTTGGAAAGGTAGATTGAATATGGATCATATCTGATTGGGAATAAGACTGTGAATCATTGAATTCCTATAATAATATTGAATGATATGAAATTAATAAAAAGAAAAAAGTGGCAGAAAATATATAAAAAATTTAATACAACTAACCTTAGGAAAATCAGTATTTTCCCCAGTTGTGATTATCTCGTACATGAATCGCAGAATATAATAACCACATTCAACATGTCCATTTTGACGATGACACTGCAGTTATAAAACATTTAACTAATAATAAAAACCCATATATAACAAAAATATAAAAACTAATTACCTGTACGTCCACATATTTGACTTTTTTTGGTTTCTTTTCCTCTGTAAAATGTTTCCAAGAACTACATTTTCTTATATAAGAATTAATAAAACTTGTGTAAATAATTAAAATTAAAGATAAAATACTTATAAAAATAAAAAACAACTTACCTGTTTAATAAGTTGGAAAATGGTTTACTCACTTTTCCTAATAATGAGAAAAACCAATATAAGGTGCATTCATTTGGGAAAAATATCCAAAATATCCAATGCCCCCTACAATAAAAATAGTTCACAATTAATGACATTATAATGATCATTAGTTCAAAATTATGTTGATGTTCTTACTTATCAATAAATGGAAAAAACCAGCAATGAACCTCTATTTGTGATAATCTCTCGGATATATATTGAACTCTTTCATCATTCTTCACATGTTTGACTTCCAAGGAAATGTACTCTGGATCTATAAAATTGTAAATTCTTGTAGTTTAATTTTGTAAAAGAATCCTATGTAGATAACTAATTTAAAAATAAAATATATCTAGTCAATGACATAACAATATTTTATTAAAGAAATAGCAATTCAAACATCAATTTACTTACATGGAAAACAACTGCACCACATTCATCCTGATCTCTTCAAAAGTAACTAAATTCATGATATCTTCTATCAGTATTCTCAATTGATAATTTCGTCCACATATTTTGGGAATCATCCGAAACTCATAGATAAAATTCAAGGAAGAAGAGGACTCAGATAATCGTTTCAACCCATAAGAAATATCAGAAGTATATACAACTGATAGTTCCTAAAAATTTTGTTGCATTTGTATAGTTTCTTTTGCTTTCAGATATTCCTATATAAGTTAAATGTCAGAAAAAATTATATGTAATTTGGAATCATTTGTAATTAATATTTAATAAAATGCATACCTCATGTGAAATATAACAAAGAAGGGCAGTTGGGAAAAGTAAAAAATGTCCCATACATTCCCCAAATCTGATGATCTCCACAGTAGGAAATGGTAGTAAAGACGTAGGATCTATAATAACAAGTACAGATACTCTAACCTGGACCATCTGGATAGGATGATGACGTACCACGTCCCCCAAAAAATACACATGTCCTAACACAAAAATATGTAAATGAGGATCTCCCGAAAACAACTCACAATATAAGGCTTGATCCGAGGGAGGAGGTGGAGGCTCAATGTTAGCAGGTGGGGCAGGGAAGTTCGGGTGAGCAGACTGAGAAGGAAGAAAAATGAAAAGGGTATATTAGTGTTTAAAATTTATAACATAAAAAAATTGATTAAAAATTAAATAAAATAATATACCTCAAAAGGTTGTGCAGACGGTGCAAGGTAAGCAGATGGGGTAGGGTAGTCCGGGTGAGTAGGATGAGAATGTTGAAAAATGAAAATGTTACATTAGTGTTTATAATTTATAAAATATAAAAATTGATGACTATTATATTATATAACTCGGAAGGCTGCCCAGACGGTGCTGGGTAAGAAGATGAGGCAGGGTAGTCCGGGTGAGTAGGCTGAGAATGATGAAAAATGAAAAAGTTATACCAGTGTTTATAATTTATAAAAAATAAAAATTGATGAAAAGTAAATAATATACCTCAAAAGGCTGCGCAGACTGTGACTGTATTTACAAGTGTTATAATAAAGCTTTCTGTACTGCTGCTTGAATTTTATCACCTATAGACCATTTCATATCCCACAACCCTTATTTTAAGGATTCGATTTCTGGGTCTCTTGATTGCTTACTCTTACCAAAAACCATTCAAATACTAACACCCTCCTAATATCCTCTAACACGGCCAGGGTGTTCTGCCTTTCCCAAAGTAGTTTCTAGGATATGCATCCTACCCTCGGGGATAAAAGAGCCCTGTGTCTCTTTTTCCTTAAGTTTATCCTGAAATGAAAAATAAAAAAGTTATATTGGTGTTTATAAATAATAAAAAAGAAAAATTGTTAACAAATAAATAATATTAACTTACAATTCTATCAGCCACTTGATGTGCTTCCTCGGTAAGATATTGTTCATTTTTTTCTTCTTGCTCGTTTCCATTTCTCATGGCAAGTGGGAGGAGATGGAGGACCATACTTGACCTCTTCTGAACCACGACATGATCGAGCACTTAATGCTTCAATTTTTCTCTTCAATCATTTTATGCTCCAAATACGAGTACCCTCCATGTGATAAAGTATGAGGGTATATGTTTTGCAACTGGATCTCCTGATGAGATCTCCTGGAGGCCTGTTACATAAAAATAAACTACTATGTAATAAGGAAAATATAGCATAAATTTTAAAATATAAAACAATTGCAATACCTGAAATTTCTCTTCCTAACGGCTGTCAACAAATCGCTTCCATGTTTCTTAATCTATATATGGATATGTAAGACATGAGATTTCAAACCTTCTCATTCCAAAAACATAGTTTTTTTTCAGTTTGTTTTTAAAATCTATCCATCAAACCACCACTAAAGAGAGGGGTCTTTTCCTAATTTCTTTGGTTTTCTCAAAATTGAATGTCATATGTAATTGAATAAATTAAATATGTCATTTAAACTATATAATATTAAAAAATGAGATAAAATAAATAAATAATGATATTTTACCATCACGGCCTCCCAAAGTTGTTGCTTCACCGTCCAATCCACTGACTTCCAATCAGGATATAAAATACTAATCCTACAACGGCTCTGCATCGCTATATAACTGACAAACTGAACTGCATTTGGGCCAACTGCATTATTATCATCATTGAAATGGATGTGTAATTTTTTATCACCACGAGCATGTGATAGTTTTGATTAACATGCAATACCAAATTTACCAACTTGAGAAATTGATTTTTGAGTAGTAACAGGAGAAGTCTACTTCGCCGAGGACACATCAGTAGTCCAGCAATTTTTTTATCAATTAACAGTTTTATTTCATTAAATAAGTATATTACTGAATATTTAATAAAATTTCAAAATAGATATACCTCGGTAACTACTTCTCTCTATCTGCATATGAGATTTCTACAAGAAAGCGTAATGAAATTTTGTGTACCTGCATATCATTAGAAAAAAGAATAATTATAAACAAAGAAAACAAAAATAAGTAAGTAAAAAAATAGTCATGCATTTGTATGTTTCAAAAATGGAAAAAAATATAAATGTCTACCTGAAAAATTAGAAAAACAATTTATTGTTTTCCCACATGCCTTCATCATGATCAGTATGTACTGTAAGTACTCTTTCTGGCTTATACACATTGTAATAATCTTTAAATTGCATAATAGATGAATATGGTTTATTTAAATCACTAAAATCATCAGAATCATCTTCTTCACCCAAATGATATCTTTTTCCATGCAAAATAACTGACCACTGATCATCTGATGGTTCAATGACATAAAATTCTTGTTTTTCATGTGTCACCATGATAAATGGTCCCTCATTGTAATTAAATCTTTTCAAATCAACCAGTTTAAACCCATATTCATCATGTTTCACACCACTATTACTATCAACCCAATTACACTTATAAATAGTGACTCTAAATTTAATATAATCAATTTCCCATATGTCTTAAATTAATCCAAAATATGACGTTGATGCAGAAATTGGGTTTTTATCTTTGGCACTTAAAAAATGCACTAATTCAGGGAAAACCATCACACCATTATTCTGAATGGTACTCTTTTCATCCAGTTTTTTTGTGTAAAATTTGTAGCCATTAATATCAAAACAAGACCATGTGATCACATTAAGAGATGGTACTCCTGCTAACCAATTCAATGTTTATGATGCAGATATATCTTGGATGACTTTCTCTTTAAATCATGATACAAATGTCTTCTTATGCTCAATCATCAACCAATTTTCGTTTCTTTTCTGATATCGTAACTTTAATTCAGCAATATTTGAGGATATAAATGATTTAACCTAATTTGTGTTGTTCAAAATGTCTAAATGTGCCTGCATCACTTCATCACGTGGAATGAACTTTACCTTTAAGCCTCGAACCCCTCAACCTTCACTATCAACTCTCATATGTTGAGATACAGGAAGACCAATATGCTCCACCTCATTCAAATAATCAGGAAAGAACTCAATCACCTCTTCTGATACATATTTTTGACCAATAGAGGCCTCTAGTCTATAAGGATTTTTTATATATCCTTTCAAAAGTTTCATATATCTTTCAAAAGGATACATCCATCTTAAATAAACAAGACCACATATTCTTATCTCACGCACCAAATGAATCAGAAGATGAACAATTATATCAAAAAATGTGGGTGGGAAATACATTTCTAGTTGACAAAGAATAAGAGTTGCTTCATTCTCCAACACATCTAACAAATTTGGATCAACGACTTTGCTACAAATGGATTTGAAGAAATTACCAAACCTGATGATTGTCTTTCTCACAGCTATCGGCAATATACCACGCACTGTTACTGGTAGATGTTGTTGCATCAACACATGACAATCATGAGATTTCATACCTATTAATTTAAAAACCATCAATGACACTAAATTAATCACATTTCAAGAAAAAACACTTGGTACTTTAATACCATGAAGGCATTGACAAAAATCCATCTTTTCAATCTTGCTTAATGTGTGACAAGCTAGAGGTAAATATGTTCTATTTCCTTTCATAGTGGGAGCTAAATCCAAACGTATTCTCATTAATATCAAGTCCAATATAGCATGAAATTCATCTTTTTTTCTTTCCATTTTTGTATAACAATGTTCGAATCAAACTGTCACATATGTTTTTCTCAACATGCATAACATCAATGTTATGTTTTATCTCTAAAAATATCCAATAAGGTAGTTTGAAAAAAATAGACTGCTTCTTCCAGATATGTTTTTGAAATCTAGAACTTCTTCTCTTTCCAAATATTGAATCAATATCTATCACCCTGTCATAGTATTCTTCAACTAACAATGGTCGAGGGGGGTGGTTTTATTCTTGTAAACCGTTAATTTTTTTTTCAATCTACGATAAGGATTATCAATTCGCAAAAATCATTGATGTCCCATGTACACGGTCTTTCATCCATTCATCAGTTGATAATATAAAGATTGTTCTTAAAAAATTGGACATGCTTTATGTCCCTTAACACTATATCCAGATAAGTTTCCATATACAAGAAATTCATTTATAGTGAACATTATCATAGAACGTAAAAGAAAAACCTCTTTCTTGTATGCATCGAAAACATTAACACCTTCCTCCCATAGCAGTTTCAAATCATCAATCAATGGTGAATGATACACATTTATATCATTTCCCCGTTGTTTTGGTCCAGAAATCATCAAGCTCATCATAACATATTTTTTCTTCATGCGTAGATGTGGGGACAAGTTGTAAACTACTAGAAAAATAGGCCATGAACTATGATGGCTACTGAGGCTCTGATATGGATTCATTCCATCAGTACACAATCCCTTTCTGAGATTTCTAACTTCACTTCCAAAATCATGAACTTTTTTTATCAAAACTCTTATATTGTGGTGAATCGGTAGGGTGACGTAAGTTAACATCAGAGATTCACTCATCTGAATTCCATCTTAACCTTTTTCCATCAATTGAATTTGGAAATAGATGCTTGAAACAAAGAATTATTGGAAGGCACCCAGTTGAATTTGCAAGAGTTTTGATTCTGGAACCTAAAAATGAATCAGAATTGAATTATCAGAATTGTATGCAAAAAATATTGGATGATATCATTGGAAAGTACAAAATTGATTTTGCATGACGTTAGATGACATCACCTGAGAATGAATCTGAGTTGACTTTACAATCTATCTTATAGCATGATGTCCCACATGTAGGACAACTTGATAAATATTCATTTTCTTTCCTATACAGTACACAATCATTGGGGCAAGCATCTTTATTTTTATACCCCAATCCTATTGGGCATAATATTTTCTTCACCTAATAATTAGAATGTGGAAGCCCGTTGCCTTCTGGAAGTAGCTCTTTTAAAAGCTCATGTAATCTGGAGAAACTTTTATCAGTCCACCCATTTTTTCTTTTAAGTTAACTAATCTCAAAACTGCTGATAACACTATATATTTTCTGTAACCTGGGAATAATGGTTTCTCAGAATCTCCATACAATCGTTCAACAGGTGGTGTTCTTTCAATGGTTTCAATACATAAATCATGAATTAATTATTCAACACGATCCTCTGCCTCATTGTGAATATTTTCATCAACATTGAATGTTGAATTTTTAGTTATTTCACCACGCCGGATCCAAAGTGTATAATTAAAGCTAAAACTATAACAAATGACATGATCCTTGATTTCTCTAGAGTTTAACTCTCTCATATTTTCACACTTTACACATGGACAGAAAATCAAATCACTATTTTGAAGATGTCGTTTATCAAATTCCAAAAAATTATCAACTCCTTTTTCATATTCACTAGTGCTTCTTTGTAGATGAATCCAATTACGATCCATAAAATACATAATATCACAATAAATTTGATGAATATATTAAAACATATAAACATTTAAATATCTATAAGATAATATGTAAACAAAAACACATTTAAGAAATGATTATTCCATTAATTTAAAGGATGAAGTATGTGTATTGGATGAAATTTGATAGCAGTCAATGTAAAAATATACAATTTGTTGACAAGATATTTAATAATGTTTGTTGAAAGAATATTTAACCATGTCCTAACACATTTAAAATAAAATATAAACTAATAATTAAAGAAAATCAATAACAAAATTGAATAATATATGATTTATCTACAAAAATACAAAAAACATACAAAATATAAAGTTCAACCCGAATGGAGATCCTCAATCCAAACTGTGTTTGGTATAATGACTTCTAAAAACAAAAACTACCAAATCTATAACAACAATGATAATACAAAACCATAAATAATGCTAAACAAAAACTAAAATCAAACCAACATTGCAAGTCACAGAATTTAGGGTTACAGAAGAATATATAAACAACAGAAGATAAAACAAGAGATAAAAACCAAGAACAGCAAACCGAAAAATGTGAAAACTGAACAAAACCATCAACAATCGACTCCCAAGATCATAAATAGAGCTTCAAAGGTTGTCAGGAGTCGAAGGATCCACAGCCGGTTTTGATTTCGACCATCCAACAGAATGAGGGTTTCGCCACCCTGATAAATTATAAAAGATTTTCGGCGTCGGCTTTGAGAATAACCGACGCCCAAAATAAATTTTTTTATGATTCGGCATTAGATTCTTAAAAAAACGACTCCAAAACATCTATATATGGCATCCGTTTAAAAAAAACCGTTGTCGAATATTTTTTAAATTTTCGGGGTCGGTTTTTCTGAAACCCGACGTGAAATCAATTTTATTTTCATATTCTGCATCAGTTTTTAGAAACCTACGCGAACAATCATGACGATTTTTTTATTATTAGAGTCGATATTTCTAAAAACCGACGCAAAAACATTTTTTTTTCATATTCGGCATCGTGTTTTAGAAAACCGATGTAGAAAATCATGCCGAATATTTGTTTTTTATTATTGGCATCGGTTTTACAAAAAACTGATGCCATTAATTTTCCTCACATACTATTGGCGTCGGTTTATGAAAAACCGATGTCATTATGTCGACGTTAAATCCTGTATTTCCACTAATGAATAGACTTTAATGAATCCCTTCAAGATCGGATTACATGGAATCCTTTTCAGAATTCATCTGAATCCATCGTTTTTCTCAAAAATAGATTTATTGATAAACGAATGATTGGAATTTAAGCTTTATTAATTCTTCCACATAGCCTACCATCAAAAACTCATTCACCAACACTATGAATATATCCAGATGGATGGCATCTAGGGGTTCTTCAATGAAATTCTAGCTTGATAAATGGACTAGAACACCTTTAATCTCTATGATTTCTCATGATGAAATCCCAAAAAAACACCAAACACTCTATCAAATATTCTTGAAACACTCAACAGGATCATCTCTTAGATACTATTTTGAATCTCATTGATGTATACCCTTTCGCTTAAAATAATTATTTTTTAATTTTGGAGTCGGCTCATAATGGCATGCTCACCTATAAAAATTACTACCCTCATATATGGTGTAACAATGAGAATGATTATAGTTGGATTAAAAACTTCAACAAACCATGGATAAATCCCTTAATATTCATTCTCATCTGGCACCTAGCTCACAACAGAGTTCCCGCTGATATCTTCCTTTCATCATTTGGAAATCATCTTTTCTCAAAATTTAATATTTGTAATCAACATAAAAAAGATTCTAACAAACTATTCCTTTCTTGTGACACTACTTCCTCTCTATGGAACAATATGTTTGAAATCATTGATTGTAGATGGTTGACTCTTAACTCTTTCAAAATTCAACTTTTGAAATGTGTAAAGTTGGATGGCTCTCAGAAAATAAAAAATCACTTCTTTTTGGAATCTTCTGAGATTCACCATGTGATTTGGTATGATCAGAATGCAATTATTGATAATAGCTACTCACACAATCTGAATGCAGGTCATACATGAATTCTTATTGCCACACAATAATTTACTTTTATTTAAAAAGGTCATTGACACAATACCGTGCAGGATTTTGTAGTCCAGAAATTTCTATGGATTTATTGAAACTTATATCAACCACATCACACTCTGGAGGTGTTTTGGAGATCTTTTATTCTTAGATGGATCAAAATAAACATAGATAGAGCCTCCAAGGGAAATCTGGGACCTGTAGGGTGTGAAACTGTCTTCAGGAACCACCTTGGATAGATTCAAGGCTGCTTCATGGGTCACTATGGCACTTCCTCCTCCCATGAAGATGAGATTATGGGATTGATTCATGAAATTAATTTTTCCACGGTTCATGTTTAGAAAAACCTGTGGATTGAAAGTGACTCGATTACCATCATTAACGCAATTTGGAATGGCGTAACTCATTTGGCTTGGCTGATTACTTCCCGTTGGATGGAATAAAACTGATTGATCATTGATCTAAACTACATCATCACACATGTTTGTCGGGAAGAAAACATGGTTATAGATGGCTTTGAAAAGTTGGGAGCTAATCAGGACATTACATGGTGTGAAGACCACCCAACTTATTTTATTCCCTTTCATTAAAATGATTTAATATGATCTCATACTTTAGACTTTGTAAACTTAAATAAAATTTGTTCTTTTGCCGTTTTGGACAATGAATTACCTCTTCAAAATACTTAACAATTATATACACTTTTATAACCATTCATAAATTTTTTTTGTGAAAAATAATTTATATAACCTCAAGGAGATGGTATTATGTACATACACAAGAAGTTATATTTCCTCCGTTTGAAAGATAGAGATAAACAAGTGTAAATAAAAAGTCATGTATAAACAATAATTATTATATCATAAGTATCATATATATTAATTAAATATATTTTTATTACCATCCATGTAAATATGAAATTAAAAAATGAAGCACAGCTCTCCATTGAGGTGGTAGTCCACACGTACGCACGAGTGACATTATTGTTTTTCCAATAGATGGGATGGTAACGATGAATAAAAGGTATTATAATTAAATAAGTAAATTTATGTTATAAATATCATATATAAATTTTGAATATATTATAATAATGAACCATGAAAAATGGTAATAAAATATAAATCATATTGATATGTGGAAGTGGTAGTCCACACGTACACAAGAGTGAAACTTTCATTTCCCATTTGATGGAAATGATGTGTGAAATGGTTATACCATCATCATATTAACTTATATATATATATATAGTTATGATACTATATTCATAATTTTATTAATGATACAAAATTATTATTAGTGATCTATGAATAAATAAAATCGAATGTGCTTGGATAAGATTCATACCTCTTGTTAGAGAGACCTCATTTGGATTACAATTTAAACCTTCTTATGATGGTCTTAAGGGAAGAAACAAATATCCATGATAAAGGTAATAAATATAGGAAATTTTATGGGTTTAGTTTGTCCAATATAGAGGTTTAAATTAATTGGAATAACATAGGATAAAAGGTAACATTTTATAAGTGAGGGGAGGGACACACATTGAATTACTTAAACAATTTCAATAATATAATGTCATATTCCGTAGAAAGTGAAAAAAGGGACAATTATTTTAATATAATATTATAAGATATTTAAATATATTAAAACAATAATAATAATATGACATTATTTTTAATTATTCTCTTTTTCTTTTAGACTAGTCTTGGCTCCCCGATAGACCCTTTTTAACCTTAATCATTGTATGTTTTTTTATTGTTTTTAGATTTCATTTTGACAAAAAATTAAGTAGACCATATTAAATTATATTAATTATGATGATTCAAAAATTTAGTATCAATTTTAAAATATTAAATATCTATATGTGGTATAAATTCACTTTAAAATATGTGGTAAAATGAAATGAAACCCCATTTTTATGAAATGCACATTTTTAAGCATAAAACTGATTTTACTCCTATTCCATTAATAGTAAAAACTGTTAAATTAATATTAAAATATATTTTTGAAATTATAATTTTTTTATTTATCTCAAACCATTAATATTTTTAGTTTTATTTTAATTACTAATATAAAAACATATTTCATGGATACAAATAGTTTTTCGAAGAAATTTTTATTATGCCTAATAATGGGCGTATACAAAAATCAGGTACATTGTTGATTCATGTATAATTAATTATATTATTTCAAAATTTATGTTAATTATTTTTAATTATTATAAAATTCATAAAATAATTTTAATTTAAATTTAAATTATTTAAAAATATGGAATGCAAGTTTAAAAAATAATTATTTTGACTATTCATTGTAAAATAATTATTTTTTGATAAATTTGAAAAATTAACTCCAAGATAATATTAATATTATTGTTTAATTTTTTTATTAATTTATAGAAATAAAATATCGAACATTTTTATAAATTAACGATAATTTTTTCTACATTAAAAACTATTTTTTTGAGAAAACATAATTTTGAAGTATAAAATGACTTTACTGAAAATTGATTACTTATTTATTATGGATAATATAATAAATATACCATATTTAAAATAACTATTCAAATTTATCATAATTTTTTTGGTAGTACTAATACCTTTAAATATAATATCTACTTTATAACAATCACTTTTAAGTAATATTATTTTTATAGTTTGTTGGAGTTTTGCTTAAAGAATTGTGTTGCATATTAAGAAAGCAATCAAAGAAAGTATTCTTTTAAACTATATTTTGGGTCTTCTAACCGGTTCCCCTCATGGTATATTATTGAAGATGAGAATAACCACTGAAACCTACATCCAATAGGCCATGATTTAGTGAAGAGAAACAATGGTATAAAATACATACTAATGGGATGAATTAACCTCATTATATAAATATTAGAATGAGATATAAACTCCAAAAACTAACTACATCACATAAAAAAATAAACCATAGCAATTCATGAATACAATTTCATAAAAAGTTGAAATAAATTAAAATAATAATTACAAGCCTATGTATTGAAAATGAAATCCAACTTCCACTCAACAAATCCATTATCTAGAAATGTGTAATGCCCAAAACATTTAGTATAAAATTTTTCCCATTTAAAATAAAATCTATTATTAAGTGCTTGCTTTACATGAAACACAAAAACAAAAAAAAATTAAAACATCATACTACCATTAAAATGTATCCTATGAAATAGTGGGTATAATTGAAAGAACCATGTAATAAATAATATTTAGAAATCAATGAATATTAATTTTTAAAACTAATTAATCTAAAAAATTATGTTAATGTAGATAAATTACTAATAAAAACATTTTTTGTTAAAAAATAGTTTTCTATAATTTTATATTCATATACATATTGGAATGAATTTTCTGTGTTTTTCCTATCCCGTGCAGAGTGAATCAGTATTGTGGAATTGTTTTAAAATTTTACCACTATTATCACTTTCACATATTAGAAAATTATCCATTGAATATTGATACAAAAAAAATGGAATATTATTTTACTATAAATTCACTACATTCAATTGATAGTGCATGTTTTACAGCTCAAGGATGGATCGTTATAATACCTATAGAGACATTAGTATCATTTTTAGTTAAGGTAATTTATACCACCAAGAATATCTTCCAACAAATGAGACATCTATTGGACATCACAATGCTTCTTTATTCTCCCAAAAACTAATTATTCACTTGGTTTCTTTCACTATGTTATGAAAAGAAAAATTATAATTTCTTCTCACCAAAAAATGAAAGATACAGTTTGTTTAGTCTTCTACCAGTCATAATCATATAAATATGTTATGACCTGATAAACAAAGAGACCTTCATGAACCAAAATATAATCAAAAGAATATATATTGGTCTGTCACTTCTTCTTCTACCTCTAATATTTGAAACACAATAATACAAAATAGTGTTAGTCAGTTTTTGATCATTTAATTTTTTTTGAGAAAAACTAGAACAACAAAATAACCTCCTTTAGATACTGCTATAATCAGACACTTCCCTTGTTATTATCAAAACACTGAAATCTCAGATCACTTTATCATCATCACAATAATTTTTCTTCAATCAGAAGGATATATGGAAAAAACTATCGACTAAATTCAATGAATTCTATGTTACACAATATAAATTATTTTGTATATCAGTTATTGTTACTGAAACATGATATCTTGGAAACACAATTTACTCATAACTAAACACCTAAGAACTATCAACTTGATTATTTTATATGTATTTTATTCATATAATTCATGGTTCCTAACTTGTGAAAGCCTAGCACATTCACCAAATTCTATTGTTATTTCATGTTCTATATTTGAATTTGTTTTTTGTTTTTCATATATCTATGAATTAATGTGTTTATAATCATTCACATATGTATGCAGGTGTGAATTCATAGCTCACCTATTCATTTTTTTAAATAATTTAATATTCACACCCTATCATTCTCATCAGTTTAAATTCATATAATGTATGTACATATAGAATTCAGGCACTATATATGTACACATATTTACTTAAATTTTCTATATTTTAACAAATTCCACTATGTAGTAAAACTTCTTCATTCAATACCCTCTTTATGTATACATTGTCCTTTAAAATACCTGTGTATGATTTTTTTTCTCAAGTATAATATATTAAATATGATTCCATTATCCTTCATGAAAAAACAATCAGGTGTGATTCATCTTGTTGGACATCATGTATCAATAAGGTAAATGAATGGTATACTCCTCAAAAAACAAATTTATGCATTCTTCACTGTTTCATAGGAATTGTTTTCAAGAAACACTATGAGTGTGTTATGTTAACACATATTGAATTTTCACAATTCTCCTTATTCGCACAACAGAGAGTTTGTACCATCATCGTGCAATGATTGATGTTCATAGAACACTCTTATTCACATATCTTAGGAGGGTCATTGATCATTATCATATCTCACATTAATGATTCATAGAGAGTACTCTGTTTTATTGAAAAAATATGAGCTCTTGAATAAACATTACTGACAAAAAAAATATTAGTTTTAGTGGTTCAATATTTATTAGAAAGAGTCACCATCTCTGCCTCATTCAATCACAAAATCAATCCCCACTAAATATTATGTGTTAATACCTATTAAAATAAATGATGTTATTATCATTGAATTATTCAAGTGTGGGTTATGTGACACTACAAATCACATCAAAATTTCTTATGTGATGAATATCTTTGCAATTTTGTAAAAAAATCATCAACATACACTCAAGAGATGCTACATGCATGTAGAATCCCAAAACCTATCCACTAATATCAGAATCTTGAATAGAATTTGTAACAATGTTTATTTTTTTTTCAATTCTTTTTCAAATATTTTTTGACCATATGAGAGTCTTATAAATTATCCATGAATCTTAGATCATAAACTCGAACTTGTTTTCATAGGTGAAGTTGATTCCACGTTCATGGCATGGTATTTAGTGATGGTCGATCATCAAAATACTAGAATTGAGAAGTCATCATGTCAGGGGGAAGGAGATGTGTATATAGAGGCTTAGTGATCATACGATTGCTTTTGAACAAATGGACATGTTTTATCCATTTTTTTAAACAGATGAACAATAATTTATGAATTTCATCCCACATTGAATTCATAAGAAATTTAAAGATTCTTAATAAAATATTCCATTCTAATAACTAGTTTTTTCTTCCATAGAGGATGAATCCTAGATACATAACACACGCCATTCTCACATGGGACACACCACACATGGTCCTCGGTCTTCCCCATAGGTTTTGGTCCCATCCTCTGTCCACCTTTGCATGTGAACTATATGGGACTTATACATGGGACCACACACACATTATCGTTACTATAAATGTATTTATTTTCCTCTACTTCCATGAAATACTATATGGGATGGACCATCCACATGTCTGACCTAGACTCCCATAAGTGGTTGATGGGATTTCCCATAGGTCTTGTAATGTTTGGCCCCAATTTTTTTACAATACCATACATCAATTACTTAATAAAAAGTAATTATAGGATTCTTTTATAACATCTCATGAATTAAAAAGATTTCTTCAAAGTATCTATCATAGAATTAATTAATATTCATCTTCTCATTTTTTAATATACACATCAACAAACTCTTCATCATCCAATCCAAATTCATCACATCTTCTCAATTTTTTTAAAAAGTGTTTCACCATTCAAAACATTATTTTTAGGTTAAGACCAGTTCTACAATCATTATATTTACTTGGAATTTTTTTCAAGAAAGACATAAAATTTCATTTAATAAATCTATTAAAGCTCCCTAATTATCACCATTGAAAATAAATTTCTTCAAATAATTTATATGAATCTTCATATGATAAGACTAGAGAAGTTCATCCAATATCTATTACATTTGGATCTTCTTCAATATATTGACATAAATGAAATCTTCCTATTTAATTAACCACCATTGGAAACAAAAGAAAATCAATGAAATCATATACAACTCATTCACAAAGTGTTCTATTCAATTTCCCTATTTTGTTTGTTGGGAATACCATCAATGTTATTTCCAAATAAATATGTAAATATGTCAATCATTATATTCTCACACCTATTTAATTTACGACATTAAATTCAATTTCTACCCCCCATATTGATTAGTTATAAATACTTCATGTGAAATGGGTTTTATTCCATACTTATGAAATGTGTGATGAATCAATCCTCACTAGGTCTAATTGAGTCATTATTTGTGTTGAAAACAATAGGATATGATATAGACGATCCAGATATCCATTCGATATTGATCCTAATAGCTAATGAAATGATAAATCATAATCTATTCTTCATGGTTTATTCAATTTCATTCAAGGTTGATGGTACTAAATGTTATATGAAATGTTTTATGAATAATAAATTTGATACTCCTACATGAAATTTAAAAAATTGATTAAAAAAATTAGCTACAATAAGCGGGATAAGTGGCCTTGGAGCATTTCAATTTCTTCCATACTTATTATTAAATTTATTAATTCAATTAATACCCCCCTTTTTCTATGTTTTTTATTTTTGATAACCATGTATGATAGGTTAATAAAAGAATACATTTATAATGACATGATATTCATGAAATTTTCTAAATTATCAGGTTAGACACAAATTGAAATTATGATTCTCAAATATTATTCATCTTTATTCATTTATCTGAACTACAAGGGAAAACTTACTTGGCATCTTCATAATTATGTATCTCTTAAATAAAAATATTCCATGTTGTTCTAATATGGAGAATACATAGTAATGGATCTTCAACTTATGACCGGAAATTTGGAAACATCTACAACTTCACCAAGGATGGACTTCTTGAATATTTGTTCTATAAAATAAAAAAATATATGATCAAACCAAAATGTTATATTAATTATCATATATATAAATAATAGGTCTTCAAATTCTTCATCTTCATCAATGAATATCCTCCATAATATTTTTATTTGAATATAAATTGAGGAATCATTAAAATATGGAGACTTCTTTATCTTCTTTATCAATATTTCATAACACTCATTACATATCAGGTTCTACCCCTTAGAACATCTTTCACCTAAAATTCAGTAAAGTATACAAGCAAATAAAATACAAAAATATTAATGGAATAAGTTGGATGCTCCTTTATTTATCAATGTGAAGACCATGGTTCAAATTATTTTATCAAACCAGTTTATCAATTTGATAAAATTTTCAAATATTCACATAGGATATTTAATTGTTTTTCTAAATATGAGGATCTTATCAATCCATTAATTTATGAATGTGTGAATATTCACTTTTTAATGGATTTTAGATAACTTTTATTACCTTGTAAAGAATTAATTTTCTTGAAGAATTATTCTAATGATGTAATAATTTCTGAGTTATATATTATAGTATGACCAGCCACATTTCTTGTTACAGATTGATATTTATATTATTAATTTGGAATCTTTTCATTTCCATTTTCAGTTTCCTTAGCTTGTATGTATTATATTTTTATTATTATTTACAAATATAATGTCCAGATAAGAAACATTTGACTATGAACTATGTCAGGATGTTTAGATTTTCCACATTCTTTATAGTAGGTGACATCATTTATATTATATCTTTCGAAGGATACACCAATATTACTATTCATGGTTTGGAATAAATGGTAATCTCACTATTATTCATTAATACCTTCTTTGTATAATTTATTATTATATAGTTTTTTTAAAATTTCTTCCAAAGGATTCTACTTATATCATTTCCAAATTTTTTGATTTTTTTTCTCATTAGCAATGGATGCATGTTAAGATGAACATATAGTAACTTTATGACCACTGCCATTGTATAAATCCCAGATAGTTTAAATATTTCCAAATCTTTTTGAAGTATAAATATTTTTCTTAACCTATAGATATTTATTCTATATCACCAGCTTTCCACCCCATGAAATTAGACATATATGTACTTTATAATATATAGGATTGTACCTATAATATTGTGGAAAACGAATGCTTCTATTATAGCCCTAACATTAACCTCATATGTTTATTTTCGGATATTTTCCATATAAGGTTATTGGGACATTATAATAACATGTTGAGATCTTTGTAGGGAACTATATTACACACTCTTTTTCATATACACCTATGTTGTGGTGGTAGGATTATTCTCTCATTTATACATCAATACATGTTCTAGATTTCTATTCAAACATGTGATATTTTATAAAAAAAATTTAGAAACATTATTACAATATTGAATGGATGGTACCATTTTTTTCTCACATGATTATAATAGCTCATTGAATGCAGTCATGATCTTTTAATCACATGTTAGAGGAATCATGACCATAGAATCATCTAGTGAGAATTCTATAGAAGCAACAACTCTCTCCGTATTTTTTTAATACTCAAAATTCCACTTCTCTAGACTGGAAAACCGAACTTCTAATTTTAGACATTTCATATTGAGTATGATATTCTATTGTTCAATCATTTTCACCTTCTATTCACAAGATTTCATAATTATTTTAGCCACATCTTAATATAAGTCAACTTTTTTCCAAATAAAACATTCAAATTCTATGATTTACAAAGATGTTACATCAAATTTTAGATCCTTGGACTAATTTTTTTTTCAATTTTTCATTGATTGGATGTATTTTTTCTTCAAGTGTATACTTCATTCCATCTTTCTCTTGAACTTCCCTAATCCATTAGAGTAAATTATTTTTAAATTTACCCTTTGATTCTCTAATGGATCCAACATGTATGGTGAGCTTTAAATATTCAACAATTCTCTTCAACATACCTTCTCTAAAACATTATCTTCTTCTTCATGTTGGGAGATATCTTCCAGCATATGTTAAAAGACTCCACAAAAAATAGATACTATTTCTTTCATAACACCTTGCATAATATATATTAATCTTTAAACTAATATTTCTTATGATTTTGTATATTTATCCTCACCACATATGATATAAGACTCATTTTATGGAAAAAATTTCAAAGGCTCTAACTCATTATTCTTTACCACTTGAATATAGTGATTTACATGAGGTAAGAAGGTTGTCCATATACTTGGGGGAATCATGAGACACCATCTATTTATTATCCAAACCTGATATATATTTATTTTTAGTATGTCATAGACAAACATATACTTATTATTGTATAGAAACGTGGGACTTAATCATCAACTTTATCTTATTTTTCTTTCCCATGTTCATCATGTTCTTAGAATAAATAGAATTCTACTTTGAGATAACTGTGTCATTACCAAAATATCACATAATTTTCAATACAACAATGAAAATAAAACATTCAAAAGAAAATAACTATACTACATATAATCTAATAGATTAGGACCAACCATCTGATAATACATGAAAAGACCTATTTGGGGTATCACTAACATTTATAGGGGTGAATTAGTGTTTGGGATTTTTTGAAATTTCACAACTTTTATCCCATTTAACCCAAATAAATGATAGGATTCTGATTATCTAAATTTCATTTTCCAATTATAAACAATAATATGAAATTAGTTTAATATAGAATGCATTATTTTTACAGGGTTCACTATTCAATGAGTGTGGCTATTCCTTAGTATCGTATAAAAATAATCTGACTGCACAAACCCTAGAAAATAATCCTCTAAATGTGGTTACAATAATAATGGAATATCCTTTTATGTTCAAGTTATAATTGTAAATTTACATTATATTTTTTATATATTCTATATGTATCTTTATACTTCCTCTAGAAATAATATTCATATTTTTATTTATGGTACTTTTTCACACTACGAATGTTTTTTTACCGAATGTGACTTTTGTTAAATTTCATTGGGTTTCGTTATTCTCACAGAAATTAATTATTCCCTTGGTTACTTTTGCATTAGTACACATTCATAATATATTACTTATTCCCTTTAAGAAAATTAAATCTAAAATTTAATATTCTTTTATCAGTAAAAATTATATAAATCTTTTGTTGACTAATAAACAACGAATTCTTCCAAAATCAAATGATAATCAACTGAATATATATTTTCTATTCACTTCTTCTTCTACATATGATCCTCACACATAATAATATTAAATAGTGTATAGTGAAATCTTGATCACTTTCCTCTTTATTTGAAAATAGGCTACACTAAATAAAGTTATTCCTGTCTTTCTAGAATAACACACTTTCATTGTGATTATAAAAACCAGTAAAAGCTCAACTCACCTTATCTTCATCAATAGCATTTATTTTTTAGTGATAACGATATATGTGTATTAAAATTTACTAAATTATTTAACATATACAATACATTGTAAAAATTATTGAGTATATATGTTATTATTAGTGTAACTAGATATTTTGGGACCACTGATTACACTTGATTGAGCACATCATAATTATCAACTTGATAAGATCATATACTCTTAATTATTATAATGGATATTATATTAAATGTGTAATTATATAACATTAATAAATATTCATTGTTATTTTATGTGATATATTTGAATTAGTTTACAGCATCTCACGTTTTTAGGCATTCTTATGTGCATAGGAATTCATATATATATAATAGTGTGCATGAAATGTTCACTATTTCCTCTCTTTCATCAATGACAATTTTATATGAACATGCATCCTTTCTCTTCACTCTATGGGATTATCAGGCATATATTCATGGAATGAATGAACTGAATATGCACACATATCAACTTACCTATTTTGTATTTTTAAATTTATAATTGTTCTTTGTAACTTCTTCACCTAAGATAGTATATATGAATACACTTTCATTTGTAAGACTATTATATGATATTGTTATCATGCAGGGGAAACATAATTAAGATACCTCCTAATTCACACTAAAAAATATATATTATTCATTAGGAATCAATAGGGAATATAAATGGTATACTCTTCTCATAAAATCATGAGGTATTATCCATTGTTTCACATGACTATTCAGCATGAAACACTTTGAGGGTGTGATGTTAAAAAGTGATGAGTGTCCATGATTATCCTTCTTTTTTCAAAAGATATATTGGATCATCTTCGTGCAACCATGTTGGATTATAGAAGACCCCTATCCACATATCCTAGGAGGATTGTGGAACCTTCTCTCTATCTTGAATAAGAGAAGCATGGAATGTCCTATCATTTAATGAAAAATTACCTTTCAAATAAATGTGAGAAAAAAACACTTCTTGGAATATGGGATCGATATTTATAGGTTGGATCATAATCTATAAATTCTTCAATCACCAATTCAATAACCATAAAATTTTTCATGTGAAGACCAATTCAATGTTATAAAGTAATCCACTTTGAATTCATCAAACACAGTTTATGTGACACTGCAAATCACGTCACATTTCTTTAGGTGATGAATCTATCTTTAGTTTTGGAAAACTTTTATCGGCATTCTTTCCAATGAAGATTCATGAATATAGAAGCTCAAACACTCTCAATGCATATAAAATGCTCAAATGGCCTCTAAAACATAGTTTTCATTAGGTAAATCTATGTTCATTGAGTTTCTTATTGTACGATCATGAGAAAATCATCCCAGAAGATTAAATCATAAACTAGAGCTCATTTTAATTCCTAGATTTTATTCCCTATTCATAGACTCATCCCCGATGGTGGATGATCATCGAAAGGCCAGAATCTAGTACCCCATGTGTCAGGAGAAAGGATATGTGTATGTTGGTTCTAGGGTATTGTATAACTTATTTGGATAAAAAGATAAATTTTATCCACATGTTTTTAAATGGATGAAGAGTATCATGTGAATTTCATCCCTCATGAATTTTGAGAGTGGTTGAGTAAATCTTAATAATGTATTCCATTCTCACTTCTAGTTCGAGATGATACTGGTGTAGGAAGTTAGACACACAGTACACATCTTTCCAACATGGGATGCACAACACATGGTACATAGGATTCCCTATGGATTTCTGGAACAACATATACACACCTTATGGATTTATCAATGTTGTCCTTGTACACATGTCCTTTTACAACATCTATATAATATCCACATCCCAATGCTCCTCTGCAACCATGCTTCCACTTATAGGGTAGACCTCCCAGGTGGTTGACCGTGATCCCCAAAAGTGATTGATGGGCTAGCCAATTGGGCTTGTAAGGGTTGGACTCAATTTTTTTCTACAATAACTTATATAAATTACTATAATAATAAAAATAATAAACATTATTTAAAACATCAAATTAATGGACACCTCTTCTTTAAATCCCCTAAATCAAAATTAATTTATCTTCGTCATCTATTTTTTGAATATAAACTCCTAACAACTCTTTATCATCCAAATCTATTTCATATCTTCTTGAAAGTGGTTTTAAATAGTTTCACCAATGAAACATGTCTTTTTACCTTAATATTAGTTCAACAATCATTTAATTTACTATCATAGTTATACAACCACGAAATTCATTATCATTTACTGAATCTATAATAATTATCCAAGCATCAACTTTGAAAGTCATTGTATTCAAAAAACTTATATGATTATTTTGATGGGAATAATTGAGAACTTAATCTAAGATCCAATAACTTTGAATCTTCTTTATCATGTTGACATCATTGAAATATTTCTATTTCATTAACCAACATTGACAACGAATGATTATCATTTACAACAAATAATACTTATAAACAAAGATTGATATTAACTTATTTTATGAAAATGATTATATGATATATATTGATAACCTTAGTAATAAACTAAATTAATGAAATTAGTAATTTAGAGGAAATATGAATAAGAATAGTTAAAATTTTATAAAATGCAATTCATCTGTGAAAACAGTTTCTATTATATTTTTATATTTTTATTTAAAAGTGTAATTATAAAACATAAAAATTTGAATGAGACCTAATCACCATAATTTTATTACTTATAAATCGAATATTATCTTATAATAAGTTTTTGGGGGTTTTAATAAAATTTTAATTTCTAGGTGAATAACTAAAAGATTTTTTTAAAAACCATTGAATTTTTGACATTATTTTGATCTAATACTTAATAAAAACTTTTATAAATAATTTCCATGACTATAAGTTTTTTTATGTTTTAAAATATTTGTTTTAATAATACTATATCAAATTTCGAGAACTCATGCTTAAAATATTTAGACATAACTATTATTTTACTATAAAAATCATTTTTCATTTTTTTTATTTTCATTTTGACTTAAAAAGGTATAATTATATTTTAGATTGATTTTTTGATATTTAAATATTTTTTTAATAATTTTTTTTAGTTCTTTTAAATAATAAATGTTGAAATTTTTTTCACCAATATTGTTTTTATGCTTTAAAATACATTTTTTAAAATATGTTTTACCTTTTGAGTGCACTCATATTAAAATTAATTTTTTTCACAGTTATAAATTTTATTTTATTAAATGGTTTTAATATTTGAAATCATAATTTTTAAGTCATTTACTAATACATTTTCCATGTTTAGTAATAAATAATTAATTAATGATGTTAAGAATAAATTTACCATGGTAATGTTAAATTAGAATAAAAAAGTGTAAACAAGTGTAAAAGAGATAAGACTTGTTAAAAACATGTTTTAAAATGTATTGATGAGTTTTTTATTAAATAAAGCATTTCTTCTATCCTTTATTTTCCACTCTGGATTCCACTACCTTTGTGAATTATTTGATCCTTTTATTTTAAGAGGTTAGATTTACAAAGATTTTTTTTTCTCCCCTTATAAATGGGGCCTTCCTCTAGCCCTTTTAGACCACCCTAGAATTATATTTTCTCTAAAAACTGAAATTTTTTTACTTCACATAGATCCCTATATTATGTTTTTTAGACCCTTGATCCATATAAAATCCCTCAGTACTTCGTTTCTAAGAATTCCTCCACAGTAAAACTGATGTTCTAAATGTGAGTACTAAGATTTCCCTAACTTATATTAAATTTTATATTTCTATTCAAAAATATCATAGTAAAATTATTATATAATTAAAAAATTTTGTTTTTATAATGAATATTATTATTTTTAGGTTATATTTATTTTCCCCATTTCCCTATTTTCTTTATAAAAATAAAATTTCTTCATGAATATGTAGATACTACAACCTCAACAAATGACATGTTCGTTTGTTCAAAAAATCCTTATAGTTCTCATACAAATTAGGTATTTAATGTATTAATATTGTATTTATAATTTTTTATGATTTTAAAATTATTACCCATTCTATATCTTCCTCCCATTCTTTGTAAACAATCACATCACTCGTGCACACGTGTCGACTACAGCCTTTAGGAAAGTTTCTTATTTACTGTTTCATACAGTATTGATTTTTTATAAAACTAAGATAAAATAAGATAAAAAATACTTTAAAAATATAAATAATAATAAAATTATTGTAAAATAATTGTATTATTATAAAGAATCACATTCTTAATCATACACAATGATATATTATAACTTTTTCCTGTATGGATTGATTTAACCACCCACATGAACAATATTTTAAATTTATATAATGGGTGTATTTGAAACTTAAATATTTGTGTGATTATAAATTAATAAGTAAATAATTTTTTTTGGTTCCATAATGTTTATATCAATATCAAAGTTATTATTCGTGTAGAACCTTTTTGTTTTTTATAAGATACCAAAACAAGATTGTCACTAGCTTCATAATCATGAATCAAATGAAAAATTCTTATGAAATGAAATATTAATCTTATAAATATTCATAAAACATATTTTAAAAAATATATAATTATCTTATAATTATTAACATTGAATATATAAAATATAATTGATACCTCCATTACATAATTTGTACTAAACAAACAATCGAAGAAAAAAACATTATATAATAAATTTAAAATATAACTAACTAATATATTTGTGATAAATGATTATAAATTATGTTTATATGAGTTTATAGGTTTGAATAAGGTTCTTAAATAGTTTATTAATATAATTATATTTTTTCATATAGGATTCAATAGCACATTCAACTATGTGGGATAAAAGATAAGGCTCTTTGTTGACTTATTTTTCCTACATTGAGTTATGATTTTTATTCTTTAAATTTTTTATTATATGTTATTTATTTAATTTAATATGATTTAATTATGATGAATTTAATAATTATTTTATGATATGTCAAATTTCATTAACATAATCCGCTTTTCAAATGTTACATATTTTTTGAGTTATGATGTTCTTAAGGGGTCGGTTGAACTACCCTTATTACTTTTGGGTTAGATATTCTCTTTATCTTTATCCCTTTCAATAAATATATTTAACAAGTATTTATTATTATTTTTCATATATTTTCCTTATATATATATATATACCTAATTTAATATCCATTTCCTTTTGGGGTTATCGACAATTAAGGTCCATTAACAATTCCCCAATTTATGTTAATTTGATTAAAAGTAACATCCTTATTTCTTATTTCATATCAAGTACCACCACCATAAAATGTTTTTAAAAATACATATTTCCCAATGACAAATTATTATTGTATGTAAAACAATCATGGTCAAATTTTGGTTTGATTAAAAAATATAATCTCTTTCCCTCTTTAAAAGATCATTTTAATCATTTCATAAAGAAATACCCAAATGGCTCATTTTTATTCTTACTTATCCAATTTTTATGTTGAATTTTTCTACATTAGAACACTACGTTAATGATAGTTAATTATTTTGAATATGAACATAAAAAATAATTTAACTCATTATTATCTTTTGAGCCTTTATGATATAGCCTTTGGTTATGCTTTGATAGAAGATTATTAAACCCACTTATGTCTCATTGGTTTCATCATGCTTATGATTTATTTATAGTTTTTATTTCATAATGTGGTACTCATATTCATGTATATATTATGATATGATATATGGGACTGAAATAATACATCCCTCCAATAAATTTGGTGATTATTTCCTCTCATTGGATACCATGAATAGGGTATATGTCATCCCCCTAACACACTATGTTATGTAGTCATTGTGGTGATCCTTGAATTATGATATATTGTCCTATTTTAGGTTATTACCACATTTTTTTGATTACATGATCATATTATATCATGTAATTATGACATGTCTCCATGATTTTGATCATTCCCTCCATTATATCATGTTATTACTCATATCTTATATGTCTTATCTCATCATCACGCCTTACTCTATTTATTCCCTTATTATGCTTTATGGATCACCATTTTTTACTTTGTTCTTCTGATATTACATATTTCTCTATAATTACATATAGAATAATCTTATTATTAAATGTTATTCTTAATAATATATTTCTTACTCATCCATGTTTTCTAATATTTTAATAATCTTACCATTGATGGAATGTATATAATTTTTTTATTGACTTTTTGAGCTCTACCATTTCTTATATTTCAACCCCCATTTCATGAATATGGTTAAAACCATTTAGGAGTATATAAGGGGGTCCAATGTGGTTTCATTGTAGATAAATGCTCACATATATGGTAAAATAAGTTGTTTATCTAGCAATTTACCTAATACACTAAACATTCAATTCATGGGATTGTCAGATTATTATGAGTTATACTATTTATGTTATAAAAATAACATGTAATATATGTATTTATATCATGGTTCATATTCCTCTATGTCATTTTAAAAGTTCAATTAATGTGTTTTGGGCACCATACCTTAGATTTTGGGTCGAGGGTGCCTTATAATGCACATATCGATCAATAACTTGCTCGTGTAGACCAGAAAAGCAGTATATATATATATATATGGGATAAGTATTTACATATATTCAATAGTATAGCCCTTATTACCTATCACGAAAATGTGAAAAAGTTATACTAAATCTAAATAAATAAATAGAGGAAACCAACTCATTATTTATGGTTGTAGAACAATGTCCCTTATTTATGAATAATTCTCACCAAGTAACATATAAAAGTAAGAATTTCTATATCAAAATTAAATATATGATAAATTTATCCCACATAAACTTCCCCAATTTTTTTCTCTACCACACCACAACTACAAGCATCTTATGGTTCAATTCATTATAAAGTACATCATACACACAAGAAACCATATCATAACCACATCTCATCACGTCCATAAACAAGTAACACACATGAAAGCTAACACACCCCATGTTTAATATATTATACCTCAAACTATCAGATCCAATGAAAGTACACTAATGGTAACTGTTGTCACTATAGTTGAAATACATGTATATGCTATAACCATAAGCCATTACAACCTACAAACACATGAATGATAAAAATCAGTTCCATAACAACCCATGTCAACCATATCCCTATTACATTTCCCATTTTTTCATGGATAATCCTATATCTCTTTCTATATTAAGAGTGTTAGTATAGAAGATAGATTATTTGTCCATCAGTTCCCTCACTAACCTGAATATTGGAAAAACACTGAAAACCCAAAACATTTTTGAATAGATTTCCCATATGACTATGTTAGAGGAGAATATAAAAGTAAAAAATAAAATTTATAGTATACCACACAACCAATATACGGTAGAATACCTATACATAGTTTCAAACTAAAACTATCATCACACATGACACCTTATTTCCACCAATATGGTCTTAAATACTAGATTTTATATTGGCACAGAATTAACTAAGTCCATCATTAACCAATTTTATTTATTAGATCATAAAATTACAAAAAAATCATTAAATCCTTTAAAACTTATAATTCAATCATTTTGTTTTATCAAAATCGTACAATATTTAATAATTTCTATTATAATTCCATATTTTCATTTGATGATCTTAGAGGATTTATCCAAATATCCCGTGGTTATTATTTAGTATATATAATTATAATCATCACAAACCTATCCCATGGTTTCATTAGTAATTTATTTTCTATTCCATAATCTGTATATTATATGTCTCATCAAGAAATACCATAACGAAGATGCACTTGTGGTGTGTATGCAAACAACTATAGGTGGTTAAAAATAAGAACAAATAAAAATCAAGTAAACAAACCACCAATAATAAAATATCATTAAAAATGAGAAATATGATCTTTCAACCCATATGATACAAATAAAAAATAGTCTGATGTTTTAATATGAAAAATTGCTAGGCATATCTCTCAACATGCACTATCTATCCTAACATCAACCTCAACTCAGTGAATTTGAAACACATAACCATATCTATGAACTAGTTTAATCCATCCCACTCTTGAAATAAAAACCATAACAGGTTCATGAAAATTCATATAAAGGGTTAAATAAAATATCAAGGAATATATATTATTTAACTTAACATATTTTAATCATAAATCACTCAAGGGGTAAATATGGCCATAAAAACAAGGTAAATTACTATTCAAGGAATGTTGGGATCATACCTAAAAAGAAAACATCTTATTTTAGTAAGAATAACTAAATTTTTTTTATTTAAAATAATTAATTTATTATTATTAGGATCCTTATAAAAAACAAAACAAAACATCTAATTTTGTATATAAATCAATCATATATGTTTTTAAGAATCACTTTCATGTTCATATATTTTCTAGGATGAGTAGAAATTAATTTCCCTTTCCTTATTTATCAATATTATAATATTAAAATATTTAAATTTCCTAATTAATTTAATGAATATCATCTATTCCAGTAAATAATAATAATCATAGCTACAAATTTTTCAGTATATATAAAATATCCTGAGTCATTACAAGATATATAATAAACCACATGTTATCACTGTACACCATTATAATACTTATAAATAGGAATTTTCCAAATTATTATATTTATTAGGATACATCCAACATTAAAAAATTATGTTAATGCATGTTACTCGCAAAAATTAGCATAAAATATGGTGCATTCAGGAATCCCCCTTATGTTAAGCTGTCAATATTATTTGAACAATAATAGAAGAAAAAGAACAAATACCCAACCACCACTCCCATATGGAACTCACGATCACTATAGATATCATACCACTATGAATATATATTCAATAATATATATAATATCTATGAAAATTGAAGGAACCATAACTTTCATACATTTCTAATAGAGAACATGATAGATTTGACCCAATAGATAAGATAAAAACTAACCTTAGACCACTAAAGAATGAATTTATAGGAATTAAAAAAAGGGGGATTAAATGTTAATGAATATATCTTATGGGTTAATGGTTTTTGAGGAATGTGGGAGGGAATATGAAAATTTTAATGTGAAATCAATTTTTTTATAGGTTTGGTTTTTTGTAAGTCCTCGATGAAACACTCTGGACTATACCGCAATGATTTTGGATTTCTGTAAAACTAAAACATTCCGGGGATGAACACTATAATATGTTCATTGTATAAATTTTACTCCAAAATATAAGGCACAAATCCACCTTTATTTTCCACTAATCCTATAAACTCGGGTGCCACTCCTTTACCCAAATCTCTATGTTGGGGTTGGATTACCACAAAATGTCATGTGTGCCTCCCCATATGTAAGAGGTTTCTAACTAGTTGTCTGGGAAAAAAAGAGAAATCATGGAGATATTATTTTCTTGGCATCAAGTAAACATCATAGTGAATAATGGGAGTGACAAGAAAATGAAAAAAAATAACAAATAAATAAATCATTAGAGTTTCAGCATATACATAATGTATCATCACATTCAATATCAATATGTAATGTTTATCACATTATCAAAAATGAGAAAAAAAGTTCATAAACAAAACAAAAATAGATATCTTGCTCTAATTCTACCCTACCATACCATTACCCTCCTGACTATCCTTCTCAACTTCCAACCCGAGGGAATTTTCCATTCACTGGATCTCTAGACAAAAAATTTACACACTCACTAATATTATCAAGACAAGTGTGAGTAAAAAACCCAATAGGATTCCACCAATGCTCTTTAATATATGTGAATAAGATATAAAAGTTTTGGATATGGAAGTAAACATAATTTAGATAAGAAATCAGCCTTCTCCTAAGAATAACATAATTTTCATGTCCATATAGACTAAATCTACCCATGCCAACTCTATACCGGAAAAAAAAACTAACCAACAATGTCTGCCAGATCCCCCCTCAATGGGATATCCCAATAAAAATGTTTCAAAGATCCCACTGCAATGTATATCCCATTTATATGCTAATAATTATCTAATACAACCCTCTTAATTGAATAGTATATATGTTTTGACCTTAAAAATCTAATACAAAAGATAGAGGAGGGAACTTATGAAGCATATAGATACATGATAAAATATTAATATCCTATCATCAAAAGAAATAATAATAACTATCACGATTACACACGTGAGAAAAATTGATAATATATCCTATGGGATGCACAGACATGCACGTAATGTGATCAAACATCTATAATAGGTATAACGTGCTACACATTTATACACCACATATGGTAATGCATAAATCACAGGTCTAATAGGATACACACTCAATCAAAAAATTCACCCCATGAACTCATATAAACATGAGTTAATGATAAGGATAACCTAAATTAGGAACAATGATGTTTCAATGACTAGGGTTGATGTCCCAGTTTAGTTATAGTAGTATAAATCTTATAACCGCCCCTATTATGAAAATATTAAAGTTTTAGGGTCATGTTTTAAGAGAAACCACAACAAAAAGTTTTGAAATGATCACACATTCTCGAGTAGATTGATTTACAACAACATTCTTGGTCTAAAATGCGTAGATAACAAAATTCCATATTTCATGTGTTGATTCTATCAATGATTGATATTTCATTTTTTAAATGGAATCAGAATCCATAGATATAGATAGGGAATGAAATATCAATAATTTATTTCAAGTAAAAGAATGTTAAAATAATATTAACCAAATAAATGATGGTTTTAAGACCACAAAACATAATTATTTAGAATCAACACCCTTGGATTTATCGAAATCAGTCTTCGAAGGGAAGGAATTCTACATTGAAGAATTTTTTATTCTATAGGTTTTGTAGGGATTCTAGTACGAAGAATAATGAGTTCACTCATTAGATTTATGATCATAAACGTGTATCTTTGAATAATTAACTCACATGCACATGGTTTGATTATGTGCTTTGGAAATCTATGCAACAATCATATGATGCATTCTACCTCATATGGGAACCCACTTGATTTGGCCACGTAGTTTTTCAAATCATTAACCAACCATGATTGTTGAAACTAGATAATGATTCTTGGGTTTTCATGGTTGGATAAATAGTTTAGAAAACTACATGATTTAACTGTGCACCACCCCATGTGCTTCTGCCCCTTGGTACATTCATTCATATAGGATCTATGTGGTTTTGAAAACATGTTCTCATACCATGATATTTCATAACGGTCTCCAAAACAGTCCAAAAAAATATAAACCCATACCACTCAACAAAAAAATTTCAAATTTATTAAAAAAATGGAGAAATGATGAAATTAACTCCTAAAATACATAAAAATACAATGTATTTAGATTCAACCCCTATAAATATATAGCATACTTGAGAATAATCTCAAGTAATATCACATGAATAACTCAAGACACTAACCACAAATATCTAAACACCAATCCAAAGAATCATCCTAATCTCATTGATGATGCCATAGAATTTGAACATTGGAATGGTCTTCCATAATAAGACCTTATCACTTTGGTCAACAATATTAATTATCCGCTCCACAAAAGATTCATCTTTTCCTAGCTCAGAATATTCAAATTCAGTCACATGCATAGGATTGATCTCATACATGCATAGCTGAGAAACATAGAGCATATTATGAATACCTTAATATATTGGTGGGATATCTATGAAATGGCACAACATCCCAGTGAGTTCAATGATCTTAAAATACCTAATATACCACAACACCAAATTCCCATGCATTCTCAAATTATTATTCCCTGTCCGAGGGGACACCCATAAGAAAACTTGGACTCCCACAGAAAAATCCAATGATCATATCCTATAGTGACATATTACTATTACCTATTCTAAGCTGTAAACTAACACATACGAATCAGCTACACCAACTGCAAGGTCTCCTTTACCACACTAGGACCAACAATTGAATATTCTCCAACCACATTCCATTATAACAATGAATGAAATGGTAATTACAGATATCCTTAAATTAATTCACGTTAATCAAAGATTGTATTTTGTTGTTGATGGTGAACTCAATCATAGCAAATATCTCATCATAAGATCTTCAAAAATCTAGAACACATTCCCAAAATAAATATATTATGATGATGAAAGAAGTGATCTACATTAATCAACTGATAGAATACAAAACATATAGTATCATTACCACATGGTGTCCTAGGTAAACCTATCATTAACTATATAGACACCTCATCCAACTTACACATAGGTATTGAACATGGATCGGGAAACTCTATAAGTCTTTGATTATTAGACTTCACCTTTGTCATGTAAGACAATACGATAAAAAACAAACAATGTCTCCTTTCGGTTTTGTCCATTTGAATTTATGTGTGACATAATTAACCATTTTGGTATATCTTAGGTTCAATTTAAATTATGAAGCATGAGAGATTTTAATTAGATATTTGCTCATAGAAGAAGAAACCACCCCATTTCCATGAACTGGAAGCACACTATATTAATATAATATCCATCCTAAAATAGAATCATTTAATGAAAATATAATACAAATTATGATACACTTTGTGTCATGATCCTAGCTACTATTATAAAATTTATCCAATGAGGATTTTATCACCAAGGGTTCAAAATCAACCACCCTTTAATATTTAGCTACACCCACCTCTTATCCTTCCCCCAAATCCATGAGATTCTATCCCTATTTAGACATTTTCACTCTAACTTACAACTTCTTTTGGATATAATACATTCAGAACCATAATTTAATTCCATTTGGAATCATCCATATCATGTTCAAAAGTCATAAAGTATTGTACACAATTCTTACAATAAATATTCAAATCCCATTAGAGTAAAATATACTAATTACTCTAGTATTCTGTGTACATGACAAACCATCTCACTGAAGAGGTAGATTCACCAATATTTTAACACATGAACCATGACCACCAAATCTAAGTCATGAGTTGGGTAGTCCATATGGGGTCATAACTAATGAGACCTGTAAGTTACTACAATTTAACCATACATCTGAATAAATCCAATGTTAAGTCATGATTACACATATTATATTTTATACTTAACTCATTGAAATGAAATAGATAAATATCCATCATCAACTTATTCAAAAACACTAATAAGGCCTCTTCAAAATGTTTTTTCACATAAAAATTTACTTCTTTCATTGAAAGCATAGTCACGGGTTCTTCCATGTTATAAAAGTAATGAATTAACATCATATAGTACCCAACCAAACCAAGAAAACATCAAATCTCTAACTTGTTCCTCGATAATTCCCTAGATGAAACTAATTCTATATTCTCCTAATTAAAAAATATTCTTGATTGAGAAACCATTAACCAAATAAAATTCACCACTTGGATCCAAAGGTGAAACATTGATAACATTCAATCAAAATGATTTTCTTGAAGCATACCAAATATTCTCTCAAGATTTCTAGCATCTAATTCTAAGATATTGGAATATATCATGATATAGTTAATGAACATAGTGAAAAATGAGTCTATGTATGTGTGAAAGATATAGTTTATGAGATCCATGAACACTATTAGACAATTAATTAGTCCAAAAGGAATAATGATATACTCTTACAAACCATAAATGATCTTAAAAACTATATTCTACATATCATCTTCTTTTTCATAAAGTTGATGGTAGACATAATGCATATAAATATATGAAAACAACTGTGATCATGTTAATTGATCCCAAAATACACCAATCCTTGAAAAAATGTACTTCTCCTAAATTTTTTATTTTATACAATTTTATATAGTTCACATAATTGTGATAACTATTCTATGCCTTCTTGAAAAAATACATCAACGAGACCCATGGAGAAGTACACTGTCTGATGAATCCTCAGCCACAAGATCGTCAAGATTCAACATGATCTCCTTCAACTCGTTTGGTACCATGTGATATGGTTGAATCGATATAGTTCATGCATCGAGAATAAGTTCAACCTAAAACTCAACTCCCTTGTATGGATGAAACCTCGAGAAATCCCCTAGAAATACATATCATTTTAAGTATATTAGAGGAGTAAGAGATGAGGGATTCACTATGAAATCCACTCAAAGTATCCTTATAGATACCATTTCTAAAAAATTCTTCTATCTAATGAGGATCTAGATCTATTATACCTACCTAGATATACCATTCTCCTATCAATAAAATCTTCTCCTATTTTGGTGATGTAAAAATCACACATCTCTGATAACAATAATTTTGTGTGTGGCAGTAGGTCAACCAATCCCTTATAAGTATCACATCAAAACATTTCATCTCCAAAATTAGGAATCTATACAAATTAATGAGCCTATAAAACAGTATTGGTAATTCCACAATACTATAATGAGGATCCACTTTCATTCCCATGTGTGCATAGAGAGATAATAGCTCATAAGAGAAGTTAAATAGTAAATCAACCCAAACAACCATTTTAGTTGATATTAATAAATTTGATTCTCCTAAATCAATAAATGAATCTTAGATTATTGTAGAGATCATGACCGAACCTCGATCTATTGAAGTTCCCTCTGCACTATTAGTCAAATCTTGATCAACATCACATCACCTTCTAGAGATTGATCCATAATTCCCTAGAAGATCATGAGTCACCTAATTTAGTAAAATTAGTGGGGTCTGCACCTAGTACTGACATCCTTTACCCACACCAAATACTATATTTTATGTGTACATACATGATTCCTTTGAATATATACACTTTATATGACTTGTCTTACCACACTAATGTTATGTTTTGAGAGAAATAGGATAGTCCTTAGGATAATGATCCTTTTCATATAAATATATGACTTAGTAGATATATCTCCCATTGAGGGAGTTTATGAGCCTCTAATATTCTTTGATTGATGACTAAATCCCTAGAGTTGATCTTTTTTACTTAATTATTATATTATCAAAAAGAGAAACCACAACTACACAAGAGATAACACTTATGGATATACTTGTGGCTAGAGGAAAACACGTAACTTATTTTTCCTCAATTACGTTCTGTATTTTCATATCCTTATATAGCATTGTATCATATGTCTCCAATTAAAGGATTATAACCTTTCTTTTACCTTTGGATTAATCCAAATATCAATGTTCTTGGATTTATAAGCCACTTTCACAATTAGAAGAGAAGAAAAGTGAATCAATTTAGTGAAATTCGCTAAATAGGGAGATAGTGAAATCATCCCTTACTGGAGATCCATGAAATTATGATCATGATATAGTTTCATCCCATTAGGAAATAATTCCTAAAATATGAGGTTCTTAAATGTTTCCCACATTATCTATTCATGTATACCAGCCTATATCAAAACATCCCACGACCATCCAATTGAAACTTGAAGCTTAATGGTCACACAATTTACCTATTGATCTTCAAGTTCCTCAAATAGATCAAATATCCACCCAATAACACATGTATAGTCCTATGTATATGTGGTATACATTTCCCAAAAAGGATTAGAGATGCTATGGTTGGAAGTCATGATTATAATTGATGATCATCTGTCTGCCACTATAGGGTCCTCCACTGCAAAAATTTACCATCAAATAGAGTCCTAGATGGATCAGTTCCAAAGATACCTCTACTTGAAAAACCATAGAAGCATGATCAATTTTATTATCGTACATAATAGACGGAGCAACTGGCTTTGAAAGATGTCTATGAGATGATATTTCATTAAATTACACTCCAACATTTAGAAAATCCAAAAAAATGACTACAAATAAATTACAAGCTGACAAAATGATTTAAAAAAGGTTCAACCAAATAATCTAACAAAAAGAAAAAGGAATAACCCCCTAAGAACAACCCATTACCAATGACATTCCTATGTTACCATTATGTTAGTCACTACCACATATATACCATACAAAATTGAATACCGATGCTCTAATAAAAGTATGAAATAAATAATTAAATAGAAAAACATATCATTATTTCAATAGATATTAATTATTTGGAATTTATCTAATTCAAGAAGGAGACACATTGTATATGATATTATATTCCTAAGCATTATACATGAACTCTAAATAAATCAAATGATTTATTAGATGAACATAATTTGAATCACCAAATATGTAATTAAATCAAAGGTATCATCAAATAGTAAGATGATAAATTCCAACATTATGGAAACTGAGAGGTCCACTATAATGTTTTAACCCACTGATAACACAGTTCCTCTATTCGAGTCACAACCAGCTTATCGCATGTCTACCACTTCCCAAATCAAGGTAGGGAGAGTAACATATTTCGTGAACCTAGTGATCTGAAATTATTTTGTTACAATCAGGCCTGAATCAGTATGTCTAGGATAGAGTGAAACATTATCTCATGAATTACTCCCCATACACAATAGGTTACTGACTAAAAATAAGTGATAAGAGGGACATCATGGGAAAACTATACCCAGAGTATGAGGTAAATATCAGAGTACATAATGGAAGTGATAATCAAAGAGTAAATGAATAATGAATAAATAAATCATCAATGAAATAGAATATACATAATGTAATGTCACATAAATAACATATTTTAAAGATATTTTTAATTTAATTTCAATTATATCTTTTTTGGGGGGTTTTCAATGTCTTTTTTGGTGAAATGGGTGAGTTTTTATGAATTGGGCCAAATGGTTAGTTCAACTCCAGATTTTAAAATAAATTTTGTTTGTTATATATCCCCTTAATGTTTAACATTTTCAACAATTAAAATTTCTACATGGTATCCCGTAACCTATTAAATCCACCATGTCAATTAGATTTCTTTATAAATCCATAACGAAGGTGTATTTGGGTTTTTATTTAAGGGATTGGGCCTGCCCGGAATCCCATTTCCAATTATAAAATAAATATTGTTTATTTAATTACTTATTCAAGTATAAGGGGTTTTTAGTGATTCCAAGTGTCACCCAAGACCGATGAACCCTGATTCATTCCTAATATCTTCCCCCACTTTGGAGCTCTTATGCATTAGGATTTAGGTACGGACGTCATAGGGTTTCTCAAATCAGCCATATTTGAGGAGGTAAGTTATTTCCATTATAACACATTCAATTATTAATTGTTTTCTTCCATTACAGATCATAATTCGACCCTTTATCATCTTATTCAAACCTACAATCCATGGAATCCCTCCAAGTCTATAAAAACCCCTTTGGAACCCCATTGGAAGGAAGATTTGGTAGAGGAACTTCAAATAATATCAAGTAAGCGTCTCTCCTCCCTAGTTCCTCCCATTTCCATGATGTTTCATTAAATTTCCATGAAGTGAGAAATGACCCGGGGGTAGGGTTTATAACCTAGGTGTTACCCTTGGGTTTTCAAGGTCAATTCTTGTGGTTTATGGTTCGATCTAAGTCCATCTTGGTGCAGCGATTGTGCGATTGGATTTTCTTACAGGGATTCAAGAGTTTCCTTTGTTTTTGTATTTCATTACAATGTTGATTAAATCCTTGTGTATTATAATTCTGTATTTATCATATTTTCTGGTTTATATAATTTTATTATTTCTGACAAAATTAGTTTTAATGATGTTTCTATTGCTATTGAATTTTAAATGCCAGTTTGGTGTGTAATTGGGGGGTTTTCCAAAGAAATGTTTTATTGGTTTATTTGGTATCACCCAATAAATACATAGTTGTTTTTATTGAAACGTAATAGGGCTTAAAATACTTTTTATAATGTTTATCCCCTTTGGTTTTTTCTGATAAAATGGGTTTTAATGGTGTTTTTAAAAAAAGTGATGTTTTGGATCCACTTTTTTGTGAAAATGATGGTTTTACAAAGTTATCACTTCTTATTTAACATGAGACTTCCCTAAAATTGATTTTTTGATTTCATTAAAATTTATTTGGCTAAAATTACTAGTTCTGCAACTTACAAGTGTGGACATAGTGTACAGGTGGGGTTCTTAAGGGGTTTTGTGTGCAAAACAACATAGAATTTTGAGAAATTATTTTATTAAAAATCTAAGTATTTTGTGTGTGTTATAAGTGGTATAAAATGTGATAGCTACTGTATTTTGTGTATGTGACCACTAGTGGTGTTTTACAAGAAAATGGATATGTGTTTCATTCTTAATTTTATGATCACAGAGGGGGAAGCCCAGGTACCTAGGTGGGGAGGATGTGTAGTAGTACGACTAGTTGACATGGTGTGTTTTCTAACTATTTCACTAAGCATTTGGATAACGACAAATCTAAATAAACTATATGGATGATGATTGTGGATGACTAGGTGATGGGTATGTTTCCAACTAGTGGATCATTCATGATGATAGATTTTACTATGGTTACGTTACACCAATGTACGAGGTTCATGGGGCCCGAGACCCTCTAGTGCCTAGGGGTGTTCCGGATTTTATGCCCATTTTATTTGTGGTATTTTCCCATGTATTGGGGTGTTTTTGGAAATAATTTATATTATATATCATTTATATTTAATTTTTTTATCATTCTGAAAATTTTAGATTGAAACTATTTTCAATTGATAGTTACATTTCTTGGAATTTATCACTACATTTCTTGGCGTACTAAAACTGTTGCTTTTCCACATTGTATTGCTTGCTCTTTGGAACAATTGGGTGGTATACTATTGGGAATAGTATCACACCATAGTTACATCCCTTGGGTATAAGTTCACATTATTAGTATTGAAATAGGTAAAGGGAATGTTATGGGTGATGGCGTTTCAGGGTGTTAGTTCCCATCCCTTGTATGGAGTTGTAGAGACTTATAGGGTGATGACCCCATATCATGTGAAGTACTTGGGTCCATTTTTATATTTTTTCTTTGTTTCTTTGGAACTTTTGTAGTTCATTTGATGTTACGTTTTTAGTTCTGGATTTTTATTATAAACCTTATTTGGCATGAATTTTTCAGATTTAGTTTATCAAATGTTTTTGATGTTTTATGTATATATATTTTGGTAAATAAATCAAAAAAAAGTTAAATGATACACAAGAACTTGTGCCAGCCTGTGGGGAGAGGGAACACAATTATGGCCTTATCACGGGCCGGTTCGGGTGCCAGTTTCGATGTCTACCAAATCTGGTTCATGACAAAATGTTATCAAATGAGGTTCAGGTTAACTCATTGGGTAATGTTATTTTGGGAACCGTCGAGATAGTATGGATCTAGTATTTTCGGGATATGACACTCTAGATATGGGTTTTGTGCCTAGTCAGTACACCCCATGATGAGATTCGAGTCACCAGGGGATGTCAGGATTCATATGATTCCATTGGTTTTTATTGTTTGATGATGATTTGGGGAAATGAAAAGAGTGTTGGGATAATAGTCTCAGTGAGATCGCAAGGCCTAAAAATCCATGTGGAGTAGGGAATATTTCCCTAGAACACTCTACGTGATGGTGAATGGATTTTCGTATGGATTCCAACAAAATTTATATATCACCCACCGAATCTAGTTCCCCCTCGCACGGTCTTGGGTCCTTTAGTTTTGAAATCATGGAAGTTTGGTTTTAAAGAAAAAATGACATGGTTTAAAGAAGCGTAAGGTTTTTATGAAATAATTTTCTACTAAAGTAGGAAGGGATTGATTTTTTAAATGGTGTAAATAAAATTTCAGAATTTTTTTGAATTGGGAAAATGGTGTGTTTATACCTCTTTTGAAACCAGCATGTTTATTAACGTTGGTTTTGAAAAAGTGTTTCCAATAGAGTTTTTTAAACTATTTAAATGTGTTTCAATTGGATGAGATGTTTTAAAATTAATTTTTATGACATGAAAGTGAGTTTTAATTTGAATTATTGTGTCTTTTTTTAAAAAAAATTTAGTAATTTGGTTTCGATTTAATGGATAGTGGTCTTGAGAAAAAGGAAGTATTGGTTGATTGATTTGGTTTCGAAAAGTGGAAAAGTTTTTTTATTAACCATTGGTATTTTTGAGAGTGAACATGTGCAAGGGTTTATATGAGATTATGGATGGTTAATGTCATGACTGGATGAGTACTGGGATGGATATGAGGATGGTGCCCATTGTGGCACATAAACATGCATGTGTGGGGCCCCTGGGGTACCATTGGGGGATACACGAACTACTGACCCTTTTGTTTTCAAATACATGTTTTTAAAATAAAAATATGATGACTTGATATGTGGATTAGGATGTTTTTATGTGTTTTTGTAAATTTTGATGTTGTGGAATGTTTTGAGTCGAAGAACCCCTCTTGTTTGAATGGTGTTTTGGGTTTTTGTTTTGCTAGTAAATGGATTTAAGGGATAGTTAGTGGTTTCTTCTGGGAATAGTTTGGGAATCCTTAATGGTGGTTCACCTCATATTTTTTGATCAGTTTTTGTATTTATTAACAAATAGACTAGGGTAGTTGGGACATTGGGTTCTCCTATTGGATAAGGTAAACAACCATCAAGGGATAGAGTACAACTAAAGTGATACCTGGATTGTTTCACCATTGGAAATCCTCTAGTTGATAAATATATGGAATATTTTCTTGAGATTTGTAGAATGATTCTACACGCTTTACTTTTTTATTTTTAGGATCATCTTGTAGAGGTAGAGTGGTCAGGGAAGGTTGATAGAGGCCATCATTTCTTCGGTTTGTTGATTCGTCGAAGGTGGAAGTGTTCTGGAGTTGTTAGTGTGGATGAGTGTTGGGATGGTGTCTAAGAGGGCCTATGGTTCCTTCATAGCCTCCATGAAGTAGGAGTTCACATTAAACCACTATCGTGGGAATTCTAGTGATGATATTCCATTATGGACACCATATAGAATTGTGTGTTGTTTAGGGAATTGGAATAATGTCTCTATCAATGTATTTTTTCTATCAATCAAAATTGTCATGTTTGGTGTTTCCTTGTGAACTAATCTGTTCATTTGACTATAAAGGTGAAGGTTTTACAATCCGATGAGAGTCTCTATTATATTGGGAGTATGCCACCCTTGGAAAAACATCAAATAATTTATCTTAGATGAAGTTGTTTATATGTGTCCATTCCTTCTATTGTTTCTCACCGGAAAAACCAGGTGTGATGTGTGTTCATATTCTAAGCCCTCATTTCACTAAAATGTCATGTTTTGCTAAAGTGAGTTTTGCAGTGTGTTATGTCTTGGTGAACCCATCTTGGATTTTAGTGTAGTTGTTTGTAGAAAAAGAAGGAGAAACTCCATTCAGGGGGTTTCCATAGCCTATCTATGAGGCCAAATATGTGTTAATCCTTTGTGTTCCAGTCATAGGTCCCATAGAAAAGGTGGCACATATTCATGGGAAATCCCTATTTCATTCATACCCTTGTAAAAATTCATGTCCTTAGTATTAGATATGGGAATAGTTTAAAAATCATGTGTCATCATCTTCCTTATGTTGTTCCCATTCGGAGGGAAGAGGAGGAGGTCCTAGTGCCTATGTTATCATTCAACGTTATTCCTTCCCCCTTTGGTTTCTATTATGTTTTTGGAGAAAGGATTAAAATTTGGTAAGACAGGTTGAGTGCATATTTTTCAGTTGGTTAATTGTAACTATGCCCTAGACAACCATGCAGATATAATTATCAACACCATTATCGCAAAATTTCCCAAACTATGCAGACTAACCGTGCAACCATCCAAATTCATTAATTTTGGTGTCTTTTTTATGTTGTCCCATGCCATTCAGTTAATATGGTTGATTCTTATAGTGTGGAGACCCACCATTGGTATCTTGCATATTCTTTTGAGAATTGCCAATGGATTTCTATCCCTTATACTAGAGATTCTGTTTGGGCCTCCCCTGTTAGTGTCTTGATTCTGTCTGGGGAAAAATTGTAGTTGTCTCTTATGTTGGGGATCCCATTTGTGTCTCCTCACACCAGTAAATCAGATTTTACCTTGGTCCTGGCTTGTAAGATGGTATTCTTATTCAGAGATATATAACTACCAAAATCATCCATGGATAAACATTGATCATGGTGAGTTCCCAATGATTTAGTTATAGTAGGCAATGTGTAACCTTGTCTGATGTTGTTGTTTGTTTGGGGTAAATCGCTTGAATATTGTTCATATTATGTTTGGGGAGTTTTCATTTGGGATAATGCTTTAGTGTGATTGATTGTTTTTGGAAAGATGTTTATGATTGGTTTGTGAGATTATTCCTTCTTTAATGGATCACAAGAGCTGTTTTGGCTTTGTGGGGAAACCTGGTAAGGTAGTACCTCTTGGTGTCTCAGTTGGACATGGTTGGTCCCTTGGTCGTGCCTCTGACTTTTCAGGGCATAAATTTTTCATGGTGGTGAGAATTTTTATATAGATGTCTTATTTTAGATTTATTTTTAATTTAATTTCCATTATTTATTTGTTTTGGGGGTTTCCCTGGCTTTTATAGAGAAATGGGTGAGTTTTTATGAATTAGGGCAAACTGTGAGCTCAATCCTAGATTTAAAAATAAATTTTGTTTCTTTTATATCCCCTTAATTTTTAAAATTTTACACCAATTCTAATTTTAACACGGCCTCCCCTAACCTATTAACACCACCATGTACATTTAGAGCATTTGGAAATCTATAACCAAGGTGTATTTGGGATTTTATTTAAGGGATTTTTCCTTCCCGAAAGCCCATTTTTAGTTCAGAAAATAAATATATTTTATTTAATAACTTTTTCACTATTAAGGGTTTTTTTGTGATTCCAAGTGTAACCCAAGACCAATGAACCGAGACATATTCTTGTTATCTTTCCCCCCTCTTTAGAGCTCTTATATATTGGTATTTAAGGAAAACCATCATAGGGTTTCTAAAGTCGTCAAGATTTAAAGTGGTAAGTTCTTTCCCTTACAACTATTTAAATTCATACTCATTTTCATCTTTTACAGTTCCAAATTCAACCCTTCACCATCCTATCAAACCTAAAATCAATTTCATCCCTCTATGTCTCTAAAAACATATTTGGAACCCCATTTGAAGGGGGATTTGGTGGAGGAACTTCAAATAATCTCAAGTAAGTGTCTCTCCTCCTTAGTTCCTCCCATTTCAATGAAATTTCTTTCAATTTCGTTGAAGTTCCAAATGAACATGGGGTAGTGTATAGACCATAGGGTTTACCCTTGGGTTTTCTTGGCAAATTATTGTGGTTTTAGGTTCGATCTAAGTCCTTCTTGGGGGGGTTGTGGGGTGGCTTGATTTTCATACGGTGATTCAAGATCTCCTTTGTTTTTGAAGGGGATTCCAATGTTGATTCAATCATTATGTATTATAATTATTTATTTATGATATTTTCAGGTTTATATCATTTTATTATTTCTGCAAAAATTCTTTTTAATGAGGTTTCTATTGTAATTGAAATTTAAATGCCAATTTGTTGTGAAATTGGGGGTTTTCTGAAGAAATGATTTATTGGTTTGTTTGGGGATTCCCTATAAATACATAGTTGTTTTTATAGACCTGATATAGGTTTGAAAATAATTTTTATAATGTTTATACCATTTGGTTTTTGCTGAAAAAAATGGGTTTTAATGGTGTTTGTAAAGAAAGTGAAGTTCTAGTTCCACTTTTTTGTTAAAATGAATGATTTACAATATTATCACTTCATGTTAAACATGGGGCATCACGTAAACTGATTTGTGGGTTTCATTGAAATGTATTGGGTGATCATTAATTTTTTGGTAACCTAAATGTGTTAATATTGTTTACAAGTGTGGTTATTAAGGGGTTTTGGATGCATAACAACCCCATATTTTGTGAAATTGTATTATTAAAAATAAAAATGTTTTGTGTGTGTTTTATGTTGTATAAATTTTCATAGCTACTGTATTTGGTGTATGTGACCAGTAGTGGTGTTTTACAAGAAAATGGATCTGTTTATAATGCTGAAACTTTTTGAGCGCAAAGGGGGAAGCCTGGATACCTAGGTGGGTCAGATGTGTACTAGTACGGCTAGTGGACCAGATGGCTTTTGTCCCTGTTTCACTAAGAATTTGGATACGAAAACTCTAACTAATCTATATGAATTATGAATGTGTACCACTAGGTGATGGGTATATTACCTACTAGTGGATCGGGCAAGAGAACAGATTTTACTATGGTTACATTACACTGAGGTACGAGGTGCATGGGGCCCGAGACTATCTAGTGCCTAGGGGTGTTCCCGGTTTTGTTGCTCATTGTATTTGTGGTATTTTATCTTTTATTGAGGGTGTTTTGGGTATAATATACAGTATATAACATGTCTATTTATATGTGTGAACATTCTGAAAATTTTAGCTTGAAAATTTTTTTCAATGGAAAGTTTCATTTCATAGAATTTATCACTGCTTTTCTTTGCATATTAAAACTACTTGCTTTTTCACATTAGATTGCATGAACTTTAAAATAATTGTGTAGTATCATATTGGGCCTAGTATCACACCGTACTTACAGCCCTTGGGTCTATGTAGACATTATTATGATTGAAATAAGTAGAGGGAAAGTTATGTGTGATGGCAGTTCAGGGTGTTAGTTCCCATCCCCAGTGCGGAGTAGTGGAGACAGCTTGTGGGTGTTAACACCATATCGTGTGGAGTCCTTGGGTATGTTTTTCTATTGTTTCTTTATGCCTTTGGAACTTTTCTAGGCATTTGATGTTATATATTCAGTTCTGGAATTTTTATAAACTTTGATTAGCATGAATTTTTCAGATTTAGTTTATCATATGCTTTTTATGTTTTATGTATATATGTATATTCAGGTAAATTTTTCTCAAACAAAGTTAAATAAATCCCAGGCACTTGTGCTAGCATGTGGGGATAGGGAACACCCTTCGGGCCCTGTCATGGGCTAGGTCGGGTGCTGGTTTTCAGGGTGACCAGATTTCGTTCATGAAAAGTAAATTCTCATGCAATAATAGTACAGAATATCAGTCACATAATCCAAAATAAGAATAAAATTAACCCAAAAATAGCAGATATCCATCCTAAATCACAACATCTATTCTAGAACCCTCCTAGTGATCCTAATAAAATACCCAGTACATATCCTTTTCCCTTCGCTAGATCTCTAGTCATAAAATCTACATGCTCATTTTGAGTTCTAAGTACGGTGTGAGTAAGAAGCGTAGTAGGATATGGCCAATGTTCCCTAACAAAAATTCATAATATATATACATTCATGTATTTAAATTAAAAAAAGACCACAGTTAAGAAACTAGTATACCATTGAATCTTATAATAAGTGTTTGTTCCATAAAGACCATCTCTACCTAATTCGACTCCATATGAGAAGAATGTAAAATTTCCATACCTGAAACTTACCGCTTGATGGGATAACCAACATAATATGTTTGACACATCTATCCAAAATTAATAGCCCTTGTGTATTCTGATTAACATATGAACCATACCGCTTCAGAGGATATGCAATATAAATGTTCCTACACACTCAATTGTAGAAGATAGATGAATATATCCAAATACCCATAGATATAGTGTAATGTCCGGATTCCGGAGGCCACCCAGAGGCACCACATACCCAATTGGTCACATGGCCTCAAGAAAATTTCCCCGAACACCAGAGGCTACAACTAGTAGTGATGGCCTTGGGTTTGATAGTGGGGAAACTATGACCTCATTGGAAGAGTAACACAGTAGAAACAAAACAAATAGAAATAGAATAAATAGTAATAATCCCAGCAAGGTGAACAACATAAGACTAGATATAATAAACTAGAGCATATATATATATTGATGATGCATAATACATATGTATTGGAAATAATCCAAACAAATCACAATGCTGGAATACAAAACGGTACTAAACCAAAGTACGAAAGGAAACATATAAATAGATTCTTAGCATCGTAATCATTTTCTTGTTCCTATGCTCTCCAGATCCACAGCAAATCAAGTACCTGATGTTTAAGGGCACTTTCCCTTATTTATACCTCCAGTAATATAATCTGTTTAGGCCCAAAATCATGGCCCAAATAGGGTGTGAGACTAAATATCTGTAGGCAACCACCAAAAGATCCATGCCTAATAGTCAGTGAATATATGGCAGGTAATAAGTATAGAAAGTATTAAAAATGGAAGTACTCAATTGTAAACAATCCACAGTTTTAATTAATTCAGTTTCATATACTTAGAAAAAGATAAACAAAGTAGGTAATCAAAACAGGAAACCCTCTGGGAAGTACTAAGAGCATATCCCATCTGGTTCGACCTAGTAACAGAAGAAAGAAGCTAAACACAAAAAGGGTAATCACAACAGGTAACCCTCTGGGATGTACTCACATCCTATTCCATCTAGTCCTAACTAGTAACACAAGAAACCCTCTGGGAAGTACACTCAGTCTAACCCCTCTGGTTTCGCTTAAGCATAGACTCTCTGAGGAAGCACTCACCATCAATTCCTCCTATAGTCTCGTATCGGTAACTAAAGGTGCTCTGGAGAAGCACATAAATCAACATTCCCACTATGGACTTGTTGAGGAATTACAGACACTCAGATAAAGAACTTATGTCAATTCCCCTAATGGTCTCACATTGTAATAGTAAAGCAGACACTCTGGAGAAGCCCTTACATCCATTCTCCCTATGGTCTTCTACATCAGGTTCTCACTGCCCAGTGTAAGTCAAGAAAGTACATCAAAGCATATCATCCAATGTAATCTGCATGAACTACTTGGATAGAAGTTTACAACATATCATCATGTCAGATAAACCAGATCACTCCATCCTACAACACTAGGCATGGGAAAACCAAGGCAACCTAACATGCTAAGTAGAACCAAACATTCATAAACAAAACATGCATGGGAAAACTAATCTAAATCATAGCAATTAACCCTATTCACATTCAATTAACCTCTACTCAAGCATACAAGCATAGCATGGAAATTAACATGGCTAAAACAGTAATCATGCAATACCCAGTTCAGGGGTATTGGAAACATTTTCACATATACACAATTACTTTCAATGCAAAGGCTCAAAACCCCTACCTCAGTGTTGTAGGAATGATATACCTGAAACTGAAGACTTGAATCGCCCAAGAATAACGTAGATATACAAAAAACGATAAACCTTTCAACCAAATATAACTCTTGAATGAGGAAGAATCACGAATCTATGCTCTAGAAGAAGGAAAACATTTATGAGGCTTTCCCAATGCAATCGACGATAGTCGAATCAGAGAACCAGTGCCTGATCAGTGGCTTGGAGATGAATCGGGGTCTTACGGATGCTCTCAGATGAACTACGATGAGAAGTAGATGGTTATGTCTGTTATCCATGACCCTGGTGTGTTTAATGAAAAAGAGAAAATACACGGAGTGTACTTTTGATGTATACAGTGTGTACTTAACCTTACCGAGCCCCACATTAGGTGGCCTCCAGGTCACCACACACAACCATGTGCAAGCCCGCTACATGGCCAGCACATGGGCTACCTGTGGTAACCTAGTACATGATGGGTAGTCATGATGTACAAGGTGTGTACTTCAAAAATTTCCTGAAATTCATCTTTTTCTCAAAAACACCAGAAAAAGATAAACATACCTAAAAAAGAAGATCTGGGTTCTTACAAACTTCCCCCCATAAATAAATTCGTCCCCGAATTTCACTAGTAAGGAGGCATAGAAGAAGAAACCGTGAATAGATCTAGACACTATGATCGATCATCGGCCTCCCTCTCCCAAGTCACATCCTATACTCGCCCGTGCTGCCATAGCACTCATACCATTGGAATAGACCGGCCATAGAGAACCTCTTTACTTAGATCAAAAATCCTGATATGATGCTCCTCGAAAGATGCATCCACCTCCAACTCTATTTCCACAGGTTGGAAAGCATTAGACAGGACTGAGAAGTAACATCAAAGGTGAGAAATGTGGAAAATGACATGCATAGCCCAACACCTCTACGGTAAATGAAATTGATAGGAAACTGGACCAACTCTCTCCAATGCCTCAAATGGCCTAACGTACCATGGGGAAAGATTACCCTATAATCTAATTCACCTGTGTCCCAACCTTGGTGTGGCATGGAGGAAAACTTGATCTCTGACCTCAAACTCCAGAGGTCTTCTTCGTCGATCAGCATAAGACTTATTTTGAGACTGTGCAGTAACCATCCTCTCCCAAATCAACTCTATGTGCTCCGTGGTCTCCTAAACATGACTATATCCCAACATAGATGCCTCTTTTGCCTCCAAAAAACATAAGGGTGATCAACATGGCCTACCATACAGAGCCATATAATGTGTCATCTGAAAAGTTGCATGAAAACTATTATTGTAGGAAAACACCACAAGAGGTATGTGCTTCTCCCATGAACCTCCAAAATTTAAAATACAAGCTCAAATAATATCCTCAAGCACCTAAATTGTACACTCGGACTGGACATCTGTCTGGGGATGATAAGCTGTATTCAAAACTACTTGTGTACCCAAAGCCTTCTGTATCCCCTTCTAAACTTGTGATCTAAAATGGGAATCACTATTTGAATCAATGGAGTGTGGAACTCCATATAGGCGTATAATCTCTTGGATGTACAACCATACCAACTCACAACACTGATGCTCTCCTTAATCAGCATGAAGCAAGAAACCTTCATGAGTTTATCAATAACAACCCAAACTACATCATTCCCTTGAGGCAACTTGGAAAAACTATCATGAAATCCATCACAACATCAATCCACATCCACTTGGGAATGAGTAATTTCTGAAAAAGCCCTGTTAGTCGCTGATGCTCTGCCTTCACATGCTAACATGTGGAACACCTCATGACGAAACTTACAACATCTCTCTTCATACCTGATCACCAATAATAAAGATGTAGATCATGATACATCTTGGTGACACCAAGATGAACTACCCAAACTGAGGAATGAATGTCTCATATCAGATCCTTTCATATGTCTGCAGACACCCATACGCACCCTTGAAATTGCAAGATCTCATCCTCACCTACCATCCATCACGGAATTGGTTTCTCTCCTGACACACATTCTCATAGGACTAGGCCTTCTGAATCTGATAGCTTCTTCATTCATACTTGGTAATGAAGAGTAGAGGTAATATCTATAGAATAAATAAATGTCTACCCTAGTGTTTCATGCACCTCCAAATGCATCTTATAGAACAGAGCTATAAGCTGCAACTCACTACTTGAGACTTTTGTGGTCGTTGAAAACCACAAAATTCTCTCCCAGAAGGTAATGTATCCAACAGCATAAAGCATGAACAAAAACAAACAACTCGAGATCATGTGTCGGGTAGTTCATCTCATGTGGCCTCAACTACCGAGACCCGTACGCAAAGAGTCATTATTCCTACATAAGAACTACCCCTATCCAGATACATGATGCATCACGGTGCACAATATAGCTCTTTGATGACATTTTAAATAGTAGTATTGGTACTGAAATCAACATTTCTTTCACCTATTGAATGGCTGACTCCCAATAATCTTACCACAAGAACATTTCACCATTCTTAGTCAGGCCCGTAAGTGGTGTGGCTAAGCATGAAAAGTCTTGTATAAAATTTAATTAGTATCCATCCAGCAATAGAAAACTCTGCAACTCAATGAAATTCATCGGCTTCTCCTAGGAAACTACTTCTCTCACTTTCTATGGGTATACTAATACTCCTATCACAGTGATAACATAAACCAAGAAGTGAATATGGTGTATCCAAAAGTGGCATTTTGAGGGATTAGCATATAACTGATTATCTCTGAGTGTACTCAGAATGAGCTCAAGATGTGTGCAATGGTCATGTCGAGTGTGAGATTACACCATGATATCCTCCACGAAGACTACCACAAAACAATCCAAGTTTTGATGGAACACTCGATTCATCAGTTCCATGAAAACTGCAGGCACATTCATGAGACCAAATGGAATAATCACAAACTCGTATAGACCATACCTACTCCGAATGGCTGTAAGAGGTATATCAGATGGTCTAACACACAACTTATGATATCAGGACCTCAATTAAGTCTTTGAGAACACCTGGGATCCTCATAATTGATTAAAGAGATCATCAATCCTCAGAATGGGATATCGTTTTTTGACCTTCGACTAGTTCAGCGTCCGATAATCCACACATAGTCAGAGGGTACCATCCACCTTCTTCGCAAACAGAACTGGCGAACCCCAAGGAGAAGTACTATGTCAGATAAAAAACATTTCCTGCAACACATCCAACTACTTCTTGAGCTCCTATAACTGTAGTGTAGCCATCTAATAAGGAGGAATGGACACCAGTGCCACTCCTAGCACAAGCGCGATAGAAAAGTCTACCTCATGCTTTAGAGAAAATCCTGAAAATTTATCTAGAAAGGCGTACCTGAAACAATTCACAACTGGAGGAATTTACATTTTTGTAGACCCCTAGTCGTCCAGATATATACTAGAGATATGGGATGTAAATCCTACCGACCCTAGATGCTTGGGTCCCACTTTTCTCACATGGACATCCCATTCTCCCTTTTGATGACACTACTGGAAACTATGGATTTACCAATGGTTTGGAAAACCATTGACAAGTAAGGGATAATAATATCCCATTACCATTGGTTTTAGTACAACCATTGGGAAAATCAGTGTAATCTTAGAGTTTCCCAACAGTTTAAATAAAAAATGGTATATAGAAGTATTCCCAATAGTTTGAAAACTATTGGAAATACTGGTAGTGTAATCCTAGTTTCCCAACGGTTTAAATAACCGTTGGTATATAGGAGTATTTTATCATTTTCATGTTTTTCCAACAGTTTACTAAAAATATGGTAAAAATATTTACAACACTATACCAACATTTTTAGTAAACCATTGGTATAGTGTAATACCAGAATTTGGCAGACCAACCACCTAAAATATCACCCACTCCTACATAAACTCTTAATTGCAAAAAAACCACTTCACACTCAACTACATACACCTTCAAACAATCTTAACAGCAACAAACACCTCATATATCACAAAACATAACATAAAAATATGATACTCTTATAACCATGGAATGTACCACAATTATAATCATGTATACGAACCCAATTACCCTATCCAATACAGAATTCATAATTGAATTCTCAATTGAATACATGAATAATGAATTATGTAATTAATTCTAAATTATGAATCAATAACACATACAAAATGAATAATGTTGCATACAGAATTCCGAATACATTTGGTAGATTTCCATATACTAGTTGTTTTTTTCTTAAAATGATGTCCATTTTAAACAACAGGCATACACTTGGAGTGATACAGGCCACACCATGCCATGGATTGAGGTGGGGTTGTCTATTACAAGTCACAGATGACTCATGAATCGTTTTCATAAAGTATATATAGAATGTGAATGTTTTGTTTTAGTTTTCCATATGCCAGTTGTTGTTTTCTCTTACAATGTTTTCTATTTCAAATTAAGGTGAGACACTTTGAGTGGTATCGACTACACCGCACCTCGGATTGAGGCGGGGTTGACTCTTATGCGTCACATATGGCCCATGGATCATTGTTCTAAAGTATCAACAAAATATGATTATGTTTGGTCGGTTTCCGTATGCCAGTTGTTTTTACTTAAAATGATGTCCATTTTAAACAAAAGAGAGATAGTTAGAGTGATACCAGCCACACCGTGCCTCATATTGAGGTGGGGTTGACTCGTACATGTCACATCAGACCCAAAAATCGTTATCCTATAGTTTCAATAGAATCTGAAAGCATTTGTTGGTTTTCCATTTGTCAGTTGTTGTTTTCACTTAAAATGATCTTCATTTTTATCAAAAGAGAGACACTTTGAGTGGTGTCAGCCAAACCACACCTTGGATTGAGGTAGAGTTGACTCTTACATGTCACAAATGACCCAAGGATCATTTACCTAAATTTTCAACAGAATCTGAATGAATTTGGTTGGTTTTTTGTATGTCAATTGTTGTTTTTACTTAAAATGATGTTCAATTTAAACAAAAGAGAGACACTTTGAGTGGTGTAAGCCAATCCATGATTCATATTGAGGCATTGTTGACTCGTACATGTCACATATGACCCATCGATCATTTTCCTAATGTTTCAATAGAATCCAAACGCATTTGGTTGGTTTTCTGTATGTCAGTTGTTGTTTTCAATTAAAATGATGTCCATTTTAAAAAAAAGATATACACATTGAGTGATAACGGCCACACCGTGCCCCGTATTGAGGTAGGGTTGACTCGTACATGTCACATATAACTCATGAATCGTTTTCAAAAATTATCAATAGAATATGAATGCATTTGGTTGGTTTTCCATATTCCAGTTGTTGTTTTCAATTAAAATGTTTTCCATTTCAAATAAAGGTGAGACACTTTGAGTGGTGTTGTCCACACTGTGCCTCAGATTGAGGCAAGGATTACTCGTACACATCAGATATGAACCATGGATCTTTGTTCTAAAATATCAACATAATCCGAATACGTTTGGTTAGTTTTCTGTATTGCAGTTGTTTTTACTAAAAAAGATGTCCATTTTAAACAAAAGAGAGATTGTTAGAGTGATACCGGCAACAAAAAACCTTATATTGAGGAGGGGTTGACACATATACGTCACATATGACCCATGGATCATTTTCCTAAAGATTCAACTAAATCTGAAAGCGTTGTTCAGTTTTCGGTATTTCACTTGTTGTTTTCACTTAAAATGATGTCCATTTAAAAAAAGAAACATTGAGTGGTGACAGCAACAATGTACCTTGGATTGAGGCAGGTTTGACCTGTACACATCACATATGACCCATGGATCATTGTCCTAAATTTTTAATAGAATCTGAATGCATTTGGTTGGTTTTCTGCATGCCAATTGTTGTTTTCACTTAAAATGATGTTCATTTTAAACAAAAGAGAGATACTTTGAGTGGTGTCGGCCACAACACTCTTTAGATTGTGGATAATTGTTGGGCAAAAATCCCTCAAGGTATCATTGAAGCCTTTTTGAGGTGATTGTGTTTGTTGACAAAGTGGACATCTGAGTTGTGATTGTTGACAAAGAGGATTTCATGATGGAATGTCGAGTTCAAGAGCTGAGGTCAACGATCCATGTTTGATTCAAGAACGTCGATAAAAGGAATGGAAGATCTGGAGGCGGTACAAAAGAACAGATACAAGGTGACGCCGTTTCCCAGTGTTTGCCAAATTTTTCCGCCTGAAAATCGGCAAATGAAGAAAAGTGTTTTTGGCAAAGGGACTTGCGCGCCGAGGACTTGGAGAATAGAACACTTGCGCGCCATATGTTTTTCAAGATCAGAAGATCAAAATATGGCAAAGGAAGTAGGTTCGCGCAAGTCTGGGAGTTGGTCGCGCAAGTGTCCAAAAGGGCAGAGACTTGCGCGCTGAAACTGCGTCGCGCAGGTGACTTGCGCGCCGACGCGCAGGGGAGTCAATTTGCCTATAAATACTGGACCACCCCCCTTCATTTCTCACCGGAGTTCAGGACGAGAGCTCCCGTCGCGCAGGTGTGGTGGTCGCGCAAGTGGTGTTGTGGTCGCGCAGGTGGGACTTGCGCGCCAGTGGTTGAAGTTGTGCGCCGGTGTTAGAAGTTGCGCGCCGGTTTGCAGTTGCGCACCAATGGTGGTTTGGGCGTAAAGGGAAGAGAGTCGCGCAAGTTTGGAGTTGAGGAAGCTTGTGTCGCGCAAGTGTCAGAGGAGGACTTGCGCGCCCGTTGTGACTTGCGCGCCAAGTAAGGTTTTGTTCCCGCAGTGATTTTCAGACTGTGTGGAAGCTGGAAGTTTGCCCGATACCTTCGGTGCAAAGAGATATTCATCAACGGGTGAAAGTTAAACTTCAACAGAGCATCTACATACTAGAGAAGATGCATTCTTTCAGGAAAATGAAGAGACCTACAGGTCTATAAACTGTGAGTGGATTCCATCCAAGAGCAGTGAGCTCAGGAAGAGGAAGAAGGTGATCCTCTCCACCGGCAGTGAGCCAGAGAGAGAGAAACAGGGAGTGACCCTTGGGAAAGCAGTGAGCTGACCCTAAACATTGTAAAGGCAGTGAGCCTGGGCATAGAAGTGATCTAGCTCGAATCTTGTAATCCACAGCTAGTGAAGATTAGTGGAATTTGGTACGACCGGCAACCTGTCGGCGTATGCTCCTTGGACGTAGCCCTTAGCGGTGAACCAAGTAAAATTGCTGTGTCCTGTGCTTGCTTTACATTCTGTTTATATCGTGCAACAGGGAAAAGAGAGAAGAGTGTTTTTCTTAACAGCGAAACAAGATCAGAACGGGCATTAATTTTTAATTAGTCATACCCTGATTCACCCCCCCTCTCAGGGTATCCAGCCTAGTGGACCTAACAAGTGGTATCAGAGGGAAAGGTTGAAAGTTGTTCTTCTCTCAATGGAGGTAACCAATCATAAAGGGATTCCGATCTTCGACGGATATAATTTTCAGATATGGAAGAATCGGATGCAACACTATTTCCGATCCTTGGGAATGGATGTGTTTTCAGCAGCTATGCATGGTATCACAGCTGATATTAATAGTGGTGCCTTATCAGAAGCTGAGCATAGAGAGTTGGATGCTGATTCCAAAGCAATCAATGCCTTAGGGGGAGCCCTTTCCAATCCCATCTACACAAAGGTGATGTCATGCAAAACGTCACATTCCATGTGGGAAAAGCTTTTGAATATATATGAAGGGGACACAAAAGTCAGAGAGGCAAAGCTGCAGGTGTTGTGGAACAAATATGAAGATCTGAAAATGAACCCGAATGAGTCTGTTGACGCATTCTTTGATAGGGTAAACATTGTTGTGGAAGATATGCGAGGTCTTGGAGAAGTCATTGAAGACATAAAGATTGTAAAGCGCATCTTGAGGAAACTTCCACCTCGGTTCAATCCGAAAGTTTCAGTACTAGAAGATAAAGATCCAAAAGAGCTGACATTGGACAATTTGCACAGTACCTTGGTTGCATATGAAATGAGGAACGATGATAATGAGGCTGTGGAAAAGGGGAAGTCTAAAGAGGTGGCATTTAAGGCCATGAAGAAGCTCACCATTGAAGATTCTAATGAAGAAGAAGAGACAGATGAGGTGATGTCATTCCTTTCTTCGAATCTACAAAGAGGAAGAGGAAAGTTTAAAGGTAAACTTCCACTAGCATGCTTTAGATGTGGAAAGGTTGGTCATCTTGCGGCAAGATGCCCCAAGAAGTTTCAAGATGATGATGATGATGATGACGCTGAAATTCCCAAAAAGAAGTCTTCAGCTTTTGTGAAAGGGAAGAAACAATTCAAGAGAAATTTCTTCAAGAAAAAGAATCTTCTCTCACAAGAATTTGAAAGTTCAGATGAGTCTGAGGATGAAGAAGTTGAGGAAATAGAAAATTGCAGAGATCGTGGGGTAAATGCCTTGGTGGCAATTGTTGGTAGTTCTCAAAAGGGAAAAGAAGCTGATGCTAAAGAAGAAGAAGAAATTGAAGGGAGAATTGATATGGAAGCCGAATTGGAAGCAGCTCTTGAGGAGATAGATGTTTGGAGAGCCAAAACGAAGAAAGCCAATAAAGTGGTTCGTGATGCCAAACTCTACATGCAACAACAGGATGAAGAAAAGTCTGAGCTGTTAGAAGAAATTGAAAGACTAAAATCCTCAACACCAGAGAGCTCAGAAAATATTGTTGAGTATAAGCTTAAAATTGAGGAACAAAAGAAGGAAATTGATTGTCTGACAAACACAGGAAAGGAGCAGGTTAGATGTATCAAAGAGCTTGAAGAAGAAGTGGTCAGTCTGCGACAAAAACTCAAGGATCAAGATAAACTCTTGACCCCCAATGTGATATCTGAAAAGCAGGCTATTCAGAAGACAGAGAAGATGAAAGCGGAGCCTAGCAGTTCAGTAGGAAAGAAACAGCAATTGAGCTCAGATGTTAAGGTCGTTTCTGGGCTTAGTCAAGAACAAAAATTGGCGACAATTGCAGTCAGACCGCAAGCACTCATCCCGAAAGTGACGGTTGATTTGGGAACAAAACAGAATCAGAATATTCAGAGATCCCAAAGGGGAAATCACAGTGCTGAAATATCACGAGGGAATGCATCCTATATCAGGTGTTATTGCTGTGGGAAAATGGGACATTCACAGTTTGTGTGTTCCATAGCCAAGAGATACAGAAGGGAACATGAGCAGAGACGGCAGCCAAACAGAGAACGGTTTTCCAGAACACATTTTGAAGGACACTGTTTTTGGTGCGGAGGATTTGGACACATGGCTAGGTATTGCACATCAATCATTCAGAGAAATGTGTCAATGAATAATCAAAATGTTCGCAAGCAGCAGATCAATAAACCAACAAGTGAGCTAAAAGTTCAGAACAGATTTGCAGCTCTGCAAGATGAGGATGGTCCATCATACTCTGAGAAAGAACAGAAGCCTCAATCCATTCTGAGTGTGAAAGAAAAAGTATGGACCAAGAAGAAGAAAAATGAGAAGGCTGTGGTGGCGGAGATTGCCCTTAAAGCATCAGATCGATCTGGTGTTTGGATCCTTGATAGTGGTTGCACATCCCACATGACGGGTAATAAGGATCTTGTTACAGGCATCAAATATGACAAAGAAGGAGTTGTCAAATTTGGAAATGATGAAGGCCTGAAGATTGTTGGCTCAGGGAAAGCTAAGTTTGGGGGCAAAGAGATGAAACGTGCTGATGTCTTGGTAGTAGAGGGTCTCAGTCATAATCTACTCAGTGTCAGTCAACTATGTGACTCTGGGCACTCTATCCAATTTACCAAGAAGATGTGTATTGTGAAAGGAAAAGATGGAGCAGCTGTTCTGCAGGGAAAAAGGTCAAAGGGAAATCTCTATCTTGTAAGTGGGGAAGAAGATACTTGTCTTTTATCCAGAGAAGAAGAAAACCAGCTGTGGCACAAGCGACTTGGTCATCTATGCCAACCATCTATGGAGGATCTCGTTAAATGTGATGCTGCTAGAGACCTTCCCAAACTATCACGTGATCGCACTCATACATGTGATGCTTGTCAGCAAGGGAAAATCATCAGAAAGACATACAGGCCAAAGGAACAGAAATCAACTAGAGTGCTCGAATTGGTGCACGCTGATGTATGTGGACCTATCTCACCACGAGCTATAAATGGGCAAAGGTACTATGTTCTTTTCATTGATGACTATAGCAGAATGGCCTGGGTATTCATCATAACCCATAAGACAGAGGTATTCAGTTGCATAAAGCAGTACAGGAGGGAATCAGAAAAGATGCTTGGGGAGAAAATTCTGAAGTTTCGTACTGATAACGGTACGGAATTTACAAACAGTCAGGTTGAAAACTATCTCGAGAAACATGGGATAAGGCATCAAGTTTCATCAGTGAGAACTCCCCAACAGAATGGAGTAGTAGAAAGGAGGAATCGGATCATTAACAACATGGCCAGAACAATGCTTATTGATAAGGACCTACCAGAGAAATTTTGGAAGGAAGCAGTTTTGACATCGGTCTATGTTTCAAACAGGTCCCTGTTATGTCCGAAGCAAGGGAAGACTCCGTATGAACTGTGGTACGGAAAGAAGCCAACGTTGAAGTACTTTCGAATCTTTGGAAGTAAGTGTTTCATTCTCAACAAAGAACATCATAGGAAGTTTGAGGCACGAGGAGATGAAGGGATATTCCTTGGCTATTCAGGGAAAAGCAAAGCATATAAATGCTTCAACAAGAGGCTGGGAAAAATTGTTGAGAGTAATGATGTCACTATAGTCGAAAATGAACAGACTGCTCAACGACCCAGTGAACAGTTCCTGGATGAAAGTGATGATGAGATAAGCAACCCAAGGGGAGTAGAAGTGGCAGAAGCTGATTCAGAAGAAGATACTGATGATGAAGAGGAAAGTGTCAAGTCGGTGTCTGCGAGGAAGCCAAAGAGTCGAGCTGAGATTGATAGGCAGAATATCATTGGTGATCAAACAGCTCCAGTTCAGACTCGAAGAATGAAATCATCACAGCAAGCATCGTTTTTATCTCAAGTAGAGCCGAAATGTTTTTCTGATGCAGCTGAAGATGAAAACTGGGTTCAGGCCATGAACGAAGAGCTTGATCAGATTGAGAAGAACCAGGCATGGGAGATTGTTTCGAGGCCAGCAGACAAGAATGTCATTGGGACCAAATGGGTCTATCGCAACAAGATGAATGAAGATGGCACAGTGATTCGGAACAAAGCACGTCTAGTGTGCAAGGGGTACTCCCAAATAGAGGGAATTGATGTTGATGAGACATTTGCACCGGTTGCAAGGCTGGAGACAATAAGATTATTCCTAGCCATCGCAGTGCAAAGGAAGTTCAAAGTGTTCCAGATGGATGTCAAATCCGCATTCTTGAATGGGGTTCTGGAAGAGGAGGTGTATATTGAGCAGCCAGATGGTTTTCTCATTCATGAGGATAAGAACAAAGTTTGCAGGCTGAAGAAGGCATTGTATGGGCTGAAACAAGCACCAAGGGCATGGTACTCAAGGCTTGATCAGTACTTGAAGAAGCTTGGTTTTCAGCGTGGAGGAGTTGATTACAATCTCTATTTCAGCAATGACAGTAATCAAAGGATGATGGTGCTAGTGTATGTCGATGACATAATTTTTGGCGGATCAGATGAAGCTCAGTGCAGACAGTTTTCCGAATTCATGAAAAATGAGTTTGAAATGTCAATGATTGGAGAGCTAACGTTTTTCCTTGGTCTACAGGTGACACAAGGAAGGAATGGAACATTCATTTCTCAATCCAAATATGCCAAGGAAGTTCTAAGAAGGTTTGGAATGGATAATTCCAAGGAAATGAAGACTCCGGTTGCTACCCGGATGAAATTATCAAAAGATGAGGATGGAAAGGCAGTTAATATCACAGAATACAGGCAAATCATTGGAAGTCTGTTGTACTTAACCGCAACAAGGCCTGATATTGTTTTCGCCACATGCCAAGCAGCGAGATATCAGAGTAATCCCAAGGAAAGTCACATGCTTGCAGTGAAAAGAATACTTCGGTATATCTAGGGCACGGTGGACTTCGGTTTGACATACAACGACAAATCTCAGACAGAGTTATTGGGATATACTGATGCAGACTGGGCCGGTTCAGCGGATGATAGAAAATCAACGTCAGGTGGTGCATTCTATCTTGGTGGATTGTGTATTTCTTGGCTAAGCAAGAAACAAGATTGCATTTCATTGAGCACCGCAGAAGCTGAGTATATAGCGGCCACTCAAGCATGCACACAGTTATTGTGGATGAAGCAGCAGCTTGAAGATATGGGAGTTGAAGTGAAGTCTCCGATCGGAATCCAGTGTGACAACTCAAGTGCTATAAATCTTAGCAAAAATCCTGTCCATCATTCCAGGACAAAGCACATTGAGATCAAGTATCATTTCATCAAGGAGAAGGTTGAGCAGGGCATCGTGAAGTTGGAGTATGTGCCTACAGAGCTACAGGTTGCAGACATTCTGACAAAGGCCTTACCCAAGGAAGCTTTTGAGAGGCATCGACTAGCTCTGGGAGTTCAGTCGATTCCCCGCACTTGAAATAGTGTGGACACGGGACCCCCCCCCCCTCTCCCCGAGGTATGGTGTGTTTTCCCTACTGTGCTAATGCGTTCTCTACTATGTTACAGACTACAAAGGCGTGACCTTTGGGTTCGTTGACAAAGGGGGAGAAAATAGTGGTTGTTCAAGGGGGAGACAGTGCGGAGATTTGATAAATCATAAATGATATGGGGAGACGCTGACAGGTGGAGCAGCCAGATAGGGGGAGTTGAAGCTAGTTGAACGTGCTTAGCCAGAGCTTAGCTTGGACAACACAGGAAATATGGCTAAAGAGGTGTTGAAGCTGTGAGCAGAAAGGGGGAGCGTATTAAATCTGACGATGCTAGAAGTGATCGATCAAAGAATAGATATCACGACAGCTGAGGATCGTGATAAAAGCAGAAGAGTGGTGTTGGACAGTGTTTGGTGTCAACAATGGATGTTAGAGACAAAGTGATTCATTGATGAACTTTTCATTTACTCTTGTTTCTCACGCCGAGCATTGCTCATGTGGGCTTAGAGTATGTGTTGAGTAAATCCTTGGTCGCTATCAGAATCGCGATGCGGCGAATGGAGGTTGAAGAATCAATGACGTATCTTTGTCTGGAAGAGTTGTCAACAAACCCAAAGGGGGAGATTGTTGGGCAAAAATCCCTCAAGGTATCATTGAAGCCTTTTTGAGGTGATTGTGTTTGTTGACAAAGTGGACATCTGAGTTGTGATTGTTGACAAAGAGGATTTCATGATGGAATGTCGAGTTCAAGAGCTGAGGTCAACGATCCATGTTTGATTCAAGAACGTCGATAAAAGGAATGGAAGATCTGGAGGCGGTACAAAAGAACAGATACAAGGTGACGCCGTTTCCCAGTGTTTGCCAAATTTTTCCGCCTGAAAATCGGCAAATGAAGAAAAGTGTTTTTGGCAAAGGGACTTGCGCGCCGAGGACTTGGAGAATAGAACACTTGCGCGCCATATGTTTTTCAAGATCAGAAGATCAAAATATGGCAAAGGAAGTAGGTTCGCGCAAGTTTGGGAGTTGGTCGCGCAAGTGTCCAAAAGGGCAGAGACTTGCGCGCTGAAACTGCGTCGCGCAGGTGACTTGCGCGCCGACGCGCAGGGGAGTCAATTTTCCTATAAATACTGGACCACCCCCCTTCATTTCTCACCGGAGTTCAGGACGAGAGCTCCCGTCGCGCAGGTGTGGTGGTCGCGCAAGTGGTGTTGTGGTCGCGCAGGTGGGACTTGCGCGCCAGTGGTTGAAGTTGTGCGCCGGTGTTAGAAGTTGCGCGCCGGTTTGCAGTTGCGCACCAATGGTGGTTTGGGCGTAAAGGGAAGAGAGTCGCGCAAGTTTGGAGTTGAGGAAGCTTGTGTCGCGCAAGTGTCAGAGGAGGACTTGCGCGCCCGTTGTGACTTGCGCGCCGATACTTGCGCGCCGAGGTTGACTTGCGCGCCAAGTAAGGTTTTGTTCCCGCAGTGATTTTCAGACTGTGTGGAAGCTGGAAGTTTGCCCGATACCTTCGGTGCAAAGAGATATTCATCAACGGGTGAAAGTTAAACTTCAACAGAGCATCTACATACTAGAGAAGATGCATTCTTTCAGAAAAATGAAGAGACCTACAGGTCTATAAACTGTGAGTGGATTCCATCCAAGAGCAGTGAGCTCAGGAAGAGGAAGAAGGTGATCCTCTCCACCGGCAGTGAGCCAGAGAGAGAGAAACAGGGAGTGACCCTTGGGAAAGCAGTGAGCTGACCCTAAACATTGTAAAGGCAGTGAGCCTGGGCATAGAAGTGATCTAGCTCGAATCTTGTAATCCACAGCTAGTGAAGATTAGTGGAATTTGGTACGACCGGCAACCTGTCGGCGTATGCTCCTTGGACGTAGCCCTTAGCGGTGAACCAAGTAAAATTGCTGTGTCTTGTGCTTGCTTTACATTCTGTTTATATCGTGCAACAGGGAAAAGAGAGAAGAGTGTTTTGCTTAACAGCGAAACAAGATCAGAACGGGCATTAATTTTTAATTAGTCATACCCTGATTCACCCCCCCTCTCAGGGTATCCAGCCTAGTGGACCTAACAATAATTTTATTCGTACACGTCACATATGTCCCATGGATCATTTTACTAAAATTTCAATAGAATCCAAAGGCGTTTGGTCATTTTTTTTCTTTTGTCAATTTTTTTTACTTAAAATGATGTCCATTTTAAACAAATGACATACACTGGGAGTGATAACAACGATACCATGCCCCATATTTTGGAAGGGTAGACTCATACACGTCACAGATGACTCGTGAATTGTTTTCATAAAGAATCAATAGAATTTGAATGTGTTTGGTCAGTTTTCCGTATGGTAGTTGTTGTTTTCACATAAATTGTTTTCCATATCATATAATGGTGAGACACATTGAGTGGTGTCGGCCACACAGCACCTCATATTGAGGAGAGGATGACTTTTACACGTCACATATGAAATATAGCTCTTTTTTCTAATGTATCAACACATTCATAATACGTTTGGTTAATTTTTCATATTCCAGTTGTTTTTACAAAAATGGATGTCCATTTTAAACAAAATATAGACAGTTAGAGTGATACTGGCCACACCACTCCTCGGATTGAGTCAGGATTGACTCATACACATCACATATGACACATGGATCGTTGTCCTAATGTTTAAAAAGAATATGAATGCATTTGGATGGTTTTTCGTATGTTAGTTGTTGTTTTCACTTCAAATGATGTCCATTTTAAATAAAAGAGAGACACTTTGAGTGGGGTTGGCCACACCACACCTTGGATTGAGTGGGGGTTGACTCGTACACATCACATATGACACATGGATCGTTTTCCTAAATTTTCAATAGAATCCAAATGCATTTGGTCACCATTCCTTATGTCAATTGTTGTTTTCACTTAAAATGATGTTCATTTTAAACAAAAGAGAGACACTTTGAGTGGTGCCAGCCCAACCACACTTCAGATTGAGGTGGGGTTAACTTGTACACGTCACATATGACACATGGATCATTTTCCTTAAGTTTCAACAGAATATGAATGTGTTTGGTCAGTTCTCCATATGTCAGTTATTGTTTTCACTTAAAATGATGTCCATTTTAAACAAAATACATACATTTGATGTGATACTTGCCACACCATGCCCCGGATTGAGGTGGGGTTGACTCATACACATCACATATGACTCGTGAATCATTTTCATAAAGTATCAAAATAATATGAATGTGTTTGGCTGGATTTTCATATTCTAGTTTTATTTTCCCTTAAAATGTTTTCCATGTCAACAAAGGCAAATCCCTTTGAGTGGTGTCAGCCAAAACATGTCTTGGATTTAGGTGGGGTTGACTCGTACATGTCACCTACGACCTAGGGATCATTTTTCTAATGTATCAACAAAATCCGAATATGTTTGGTTGTTTTTCTATATGCCAGTTGTTTTTACTTAAAATGATGTCAATTTTAAACAAAAGAGAGAAAATTATAGTGATACCGGCTACACCGCATATCAGATTGAGGTGGGGTTTACTCTTACACATTTCATATGACCAATGTAATTTTTTCCAAAATTTTAAATAGAATCCGAATGCGTTTGATCTGTTTTTCATATGTCAGTTGTTATTTTCACTTAAAATGATGCCCATTTTAAACAAAAGAGAGACACTTTGAGTGGTGTCGGACACCCCACGCCACGTATAGTGGAATGGTTGGCTTTTACAAATCAAATATGACCCATGGATTGTTTTCCTAAATTTTAAATAGAATCTGAATTCATTTGGTCGGTTTTTCGTATGTCAATTTTTGTTTTCACTTAAAATGATGTTCATTTTAAATAAATGAGAGACAAGTTGAGTAGTATCAGCCACACCATGCTTCAGATAGAGATGAGGTTAACTCATACATGTCACATATGACCCGTGTATTGTTTTCATAATGTTTTAATAGAATCAGAATGCATCTGGTCAATTTTCTGTATGTCAATTGTTGTTGTCACTTAAAATGATGTCCATTTTAAACAAAATCCATAAAATTGAGTCATACCGGCCACACAATGCTCTGGATTGATGTGGGGTTGACTCTTACATATCATAGATGACTCAAGAATCATTTTCATAAAGTATCCATAGAATATGAATGTGTTTTGTCAGTTTTCCATATGCTAGTTTTTGTTTTCACTTAAAATGTTTTTCATTACAAATAACGGTGAGACACTTTGAGTGGTGTCGGCAACACCACACCTCAGATTAAGACGAGGTTGACTCATACACATCACATACGACCCATGGAAAATTGTGCTAAAGTATAAATATAATCTGAATATGTTTGTTCGGTTTTCTGTATTCTAGTTGTTTTTACTTAAAATGATGTCCATTTTACACAAAAGAGAGACTGTTATAGTGACACCGGCCACAAAAAGTCTTGGATTGAGGTTGTATTGACTTTTAGACATCACATACAACCCGTGGATCATTTTTCTAAAGTTTCAACCGAATCTGAATTTGTTTGGTCGGTTTTATGTATGTCATTTGTTGTTTTCACTTAAAATGATGTCCATTTTAAACAAAATATAGACACTATGAGTGGTGGCAGCCACAACGCACCTCAGATTGAGGTGGGTTTGACTCGTACATGTCACATATGACCCATGGATCGTTTTCCTAAATTTTAAATATAATTTGAATGCATTCGATCAGTTTTCTGTATGTTAATTGTTCTTTTCACTTAAAATGATGTTCATTTTAAACAAAAGAGAGACATTTTGGGTGGTTCTAGCCACCACACACTTTAGATTGAGGTGGGGTTGACTCTTACAAGTCACATATGATCCATGTATCATTTTCCTAAAGTTTCAACAAAATATGAATGTGTTTCATTGGTTTGTCATATGTCAGTTGTTGTTTTCACTTAAAATGATGTCAATTTTTAAAAAAAGTCATACACATAGAGTGATACCGGCCACACCGTGCCTTTTATTGAGGTGGGGTTGACACATATACGACACAAATGACTCATGAATCGTTTTCATAAAGTATAAATAGAATCTGAATGTTTTTGGTCAGTTTTACGTATTATAGTTGTTTTTTTAACTTATAATGTTTTCCATTTCATAAAAAGGTGAGACACTTTGAGTGGTGTTAGCCACACCACACCTCAGATTGATTATGGTTGACTTGTACATGTCACATAAGACCCATGGATAGTTGTACTAATGTAAAAACACAATCCAAATACGTTTGGTTGGTTTTCCGTATTCCAGTTGTTTTTACATAAAATGATGTCCATTTTAAACATAAGATAGACAATTAGAGTGTTACCAACCACAACATGCCTTATATTGAGACATGGTTGACTCGTATATGTCACATATGACCCATGGATCGTTGTCCAAATGTTTCAACAAAATCTGAATGCGTTTGGTTAGTTTTTTATATGTCAGTTGTTGTTTTCACTTAAAATGATGTCCATTTTACAATAAAGAGAAACACATTGAGTGGTGTCAACCACACCATGCCTCGGATTGAGCCAAGGATAACTCGTACACATCACATATGACCCATGGATCGTTTTCCTAAATTTTTAACAGAATCCGAATCCATATGGTCTGTTTTCTATATGTAAAAATTTTGTTTTCACTTAAAATGATGTTCATTTTAAACAAAAAGAGACACTTTGAGTGGTGCTAGCTAAACCGTGCTTCGGATTGAAATGGGATTGACTTTTACATGTCACATATGACCCATTGATCTTTGTCCTAATGTTTAAATAGAATCCGAATACGTTTGGTCCGTTTTCCATATGTCAGTTTTTGTTTTCACATAAAATGATGTCCATTTTAAACAAAAGACATACAATTGGAGTTATATTGGTCACATTATGCCCCGGATTGACGAAGGGTTGACTCATACATGTCACAGATGACTCATGAATTGTTTTCATAAAGTATCAAAAAATATCTGAATGGGTTTTGTCAGTTTTCTATATGCTAGTTGTTGTTTTCAATCAAAATGTTTTCCATTTCAAATAATGGTGAGAAACATTGAGTGGTGTCGGCCACACCACACCTCGTATTGAGGCGTGTTTGACTCGTACACATCACATAAGTCCCATGGATCATTTTTCTCAAGTATCAACATAATATGAATATGTTTGTTTGGTTTTCTGTATGCCAATTTTTTTATTTAAATGATGTCCATTTTTAAAAAAAGAGTGACAGTTAGAGTGATACCGGCCACAATGCACCTCTGATTAAGGATTGGTTGATCCTTACACATCACATATGTCCCATGAATCATTTTCCTAATGTTTTAATAGAATCAGAATGCATTTGGTCAGTTTTCTGTGTGTCAGTTGTTGTTTTCACTAAAATGATTTCCATTTTAAACAAAAGAGAGTCTAATCGAGTGGTGTCAGCCACACCGTGCTTTAGATTGAGGCGAGGTTGAATTTTACAGGTCACATATGAGCCATGGATCCTTGTACTAAATTTTCAATAAAATCTGAATGAATTTGGTCAGTTTTACATATGTCAATTGTTGTCTTCATTTAAAATGATGTCCATTTTACCCAAAAGAGAGACACTTTGAGTGCTGTCGGCCGCACTGCACCTCGTATTGTGGTGAGGTTGACACATACAAATCAAAAATGACCCATGGATTGTTTTCCTAATTTTTTAATAGAACCTGAATGCATTTGGTCAGTTTTCCATATGTCGGTTGTTGTTTTCACTTAAAATGATGTCCATTTTAATCAAAAGAGAGAAATTTTGAGTGGTGTTGGTCACACCGCACCTTGAATTGTGTTGGGGATTCTTGTACACATCAAAAAATGACCCATAGATCGTTTTCCTAATTTATCAACACAATACAAATGTGTTTGGTCAGTTTTATTTAAGCCAGTTTGAGTTTTCACTTAAAATATTTTCCATGTCAAATAAAAGTGAGACAATCTAAGTGGTGTCAGCCACACCAGCCCTCGAATTGAGATGGGGTTGACTAGTAAACGTCACGTATGATCCATGGATCTTTTTTTTAATGTTTCAACATAATCTGAATGACTTTGGTCTGTTTTCCATAAGTCAGCTGTTGTATTCACTTAAAATGATCTCCTTTTGAAATAAAAGAGATACACTTTGAGTGGTGTCGGCCACACCGCACATCGGATTGAGGCAGGGTTGACTCATACACATCACAAATTATCCATGGACCGTTTACCAAAATTATCAACACAATCCAAATTCGTTGGGTTGGTTTTCCATTTGACATTTGTTTTTACTTAAAAGTGTATCCATTTTAATCAAAATAACAACACTTTGAGTGGTATCATCCATGCTACACCTCAGATTTAGGAGGGGTTGACTTTTACACATCACAAATGACCAGTAGATCCTTTTCCTAAATAATCAATTTAATCTGAATGCATTTGGTCAGTTTTTCGTATGCCAGTTTTTGTTTTCACTTAAAATGTTGTCCATTTCAATGAAAAGTGAGACACTTTGAGTGCTTCCAGCCACACCATTCTTTGTATTGAGGCAGGGTGGACTCATACTCATCAAAAATGACCCATGTATCGTTTTTCTAATGTTTCAACATAATAAAAATGTGTTTGGTCAGTTTTTTGTATGTCGTTTGTTGTTTTAACTGAAAATGTTGTCCATTTTTAACAAATGAGAGACACTTTGAGGGGTGTCAGCCACATTGTGCCTCAAATTGAGGTGGGGTTGACTTATACACATCTCAAATGATTCATGGATCGTTTTCTTAAAGTATCAACACAATATATTTGAGTTTGGTTGGTTTTTCGTATGCTAGTTATTGTTTTCACTTAAAATCATGTCCATTTCAAATAAAATTGAGAGAGTTTGAGTGGTGTCGGCCACATCAGCCGTCGAATTGAGGCGGGGTTGACTCGTACACATCACATATGACCCATGGATCGTTTTCCTAATGTTTCAAAAGAATCTGAAGGCCTTTTGTTGGTTTTCCATATGTCAGTTGTTGTATTCATTTAAAATGAAGTCCTTTTGAAACTAAATAGAGACACTTGGAGTTGTGTAGGCCACACCACACATCGGATTGAGGCCGGGTTGACTCTTACATGCCAAAAATTACCCATGGATCATTTTCCTAAAGTATCAACATAATAGAAATGAATTTGGTCAGTTTAACATTTTCTATTTATTTTTAACTTAAATGAGTATCCATTTTAAACAAAATAATGACAGCTTGAGTGGTATCGGCCACATCATGCCTCGGATTGAGGTGGGGTTGAATCGTACATGTCAAAAATGACCGATGGATCCTTTTACAAAATTATCAATAGAATATTAATGTGTTTGGTCAATTTTCCATATGCCAGTTGTTGTTTTCACTAAAAATGTTGTCCATTTCAAAGAATACTGAGACACACTGAGTGGTGTCGGCCGCACCGTGCCTCAGATTGAGGTGCAGTTGACTCATACATGTCAAAAATTACCCATGGATCATTTTTTTGATGTATCAACACAATCAAAATGTGTTTGCTCAATTTTCCGTATGACAGTTTTTTTTAACATAGAATGTTTTCCATTTTAAATAAAAGTGAGAAACTTTGAGTGGTACTGGCCACACTGTGCCTCTAATTGGGGCGGGGGTGACTAGTACATGTCAAATATTACCCATGGATCATTGTGTCGAAGTATCAACACAATTTGAATGCATTGGGTCAGTTTTTGTAATGCTAGTAGTTGTTTTCACTTAAAATGTTGTCCATTTCAAATAAAAGTGAGACACTTTGAGTGTTACCAGACGCATTGTGCCTCAGAGTGAGGTGTGGTTGACTTGTACATGTCACAAATGACCCATGGATCGTTTTATTAAAGTATTAATAGAATCCGATTGAGATTGTTCGGTTTTACGTATGAAACGTTTTGTTTTCACTTAAATTGTTGTCCATTTCAAATAAAAGTGAAATACGTTGAGTGGTATCAGCCACACTGTGCCACGGATTGAGGCATGGTTTACTCGTACACATCAAAAATGACTCATGGATCGTTGTACTAAAGTACCTACACAATCCGAATCCGTTTGGTTAGTTTTCCATATGTAAGTTTTTGTTTTCATTTGAAATGTTTTCAATTTCAAATTAAAGTGAGACACTTTGAGTGGTACTGGCCACATTGTGCCTTGATTTGAGGTGGGGTTGACTTGTACTAATCACTTGGGAGTTTTGAGTGACATCAAGTTCTGATTGAAGATCTAGGTGATTCTAATACTCTCTTTGCTTCCACATTTCGATTAGGGTTTGAAAACTTCTCCCATCTTCTTCCAAAGCTCTAAAACCATATTTTTCATTGGTATTTAGGTTGAATCTTGAAGAGAGCATAGATTGGGATCTGGGGTCCATGGAGTCGGTTGGGGGGGCTGTCTGGTGGGGCTATCTAGGGGGCTGTATGTGGTCCAGGGAGGATGGTGGGGGGGGGGGGATGTCCGGGGTCCAGGGAGGAGGGTGGGGGACTGTTCGGGAGGTTGTCTGGGGTCCAGGCAGGAGGGTGGGGGTGGGGGGTAGCCCAGGGTCCAGGAAAGAGGGTAGGTAACATATCTAAAACTATATCTAGGTATCATACATCGAATTACGACAGGACTACGAACTTCCATGGGGTGTCATCCTGGAGCTGAGCCAACTCACGACATTACCGCGACGTGACCATAGCATGACCACGGCGGGACCGCGGCATGACCACGGCGTGATCGAAACATGACCATGGCATGACCACAGTGTGTTGGCCCGGTTCAACGGCATTTTAGGGGAAACATCTTCTGTCTAGGAGCGAAGGGAGCAGGAGTAGGCGGGGAACCATTTTTTCCATCGCCTCCCTCCTAATTAAATATTGGTGGGTAATGTAGCTAAAAATCGATCTAGGTATCACACATCGAATTTAGACAGGACTGTGAACCACTGCGGGGTGTCGTCCTAGAGTAGGGCCAAATAACTGCATTACTGCGGCATGACCATGTCGTTACCACAGCGTGTTGGCCTTGTCCAGCGAAATTCAGGGGAAACAGTTTCCTACATGGAGCGAAGGGAGCGGGAGAAGTTGCGACAACATTATGGCCATCACCTCCCTCCCCATTAACTATTGGTGGGTAATTTATCTAAAACTCTATCTTGGTATCATACATTGAATTCTGACAGGAATGTGAACCATCACGGGGTGTTATCCTGGAGTAGGGCCAAATCATGGCATTACCTTGACATGACCATGGAATGACCGCGGCGTGACCACATCATGTAGGCCTAGTCCAGTGACATCTGCGGGGCACCATCTTCTAACCAGGAGCGATGGGAGCAGGAGGAAGCGGGGACAAATTTCAGCTGTCGCCTCCCTCCCTATTAACTATAGATGGGTAATGTATCTAAAACTCTATCTATGTATCATACATCAAATTCCGATAGGAATGCGAACCGCCGCCGGATGTCATCCTGGAGCAGAGCCAAATCATGGAATTATCGTGGCGTGACTGCGGCATGACTGCGGCTTGACCACTGCGTGACCAAGGCGTGATAGTGGCATGACTGTGGCGTGACCGCATTGTGTTGGCTTGGTCCAGCGACATCTGTGGGGCGACATCTTCTTTCCAGGATTACAAATAAATCCTATGTAGTTTTCCTTTACATTATAGAAAATGATCTTATGTTATAAAAAATAGACTCTAGATTCGAGATTGTGGTATGATAATGATATATATTTTATATTTGTTGTTTTTAAAAGTGGTACTAGGATGTTGAAACTACTGATTGAGAGTCAAATTATGCAAGTGTATTACTTATCAATGGTATATGAATTTCCTAGAACTCTAATAATAAAACTTCATTACCCTTGAGAACAAAAGAATTTGAGTATGTTTTAATATCTCAATATGCAACACAAATCTTATGGGATAATTCATATATTAAAAAAAATTAGATGTGCATCGAGGCCAAGCAAACACCCAAAACAGTGTTTAGATGAAGCTTATGGTGGGGAGAACCATAAGCCAGACGGGTGTTAAACAATGACACCATCAGTGTTTTTAGATATATAGGCTCTGGTAAACACCCAAAGGGGTGGCCAAGAGGCTAGGAAAACACCTGAAATGTCTTTCTCCATAAGATAAGGTCAGAAAAGACATGATATAATAGATCAACTAGTTAATATATTATAACAAGGGATCGTTAGAAGGTTGTAGTGAGCGGTACAATGACATAGAATCTAATGGGAAACGAAGCGAAAGAATATAATCATACACCTTAATCAATCACTGTGAGTTTTCACAGACAACACACCTCTATTTGAGGGGTTTTATTATAAAAACATGGATTTATTTATCAAATGAAAAAATTATATTAAAGAACCCTTATTAAAGATATGAAATTCAATATAATTATGAAGAATTAAGAAATAATCTAAATTCAATTTAAATCATTCTTAAATTAAAGAGGCTACGAGTGGGACTCTACACCAAGGTGGAACCGAGCTGTCCACTTCGGATCTTGGAGATTTCTGACTAAAAGTTGTTTCTCCTCTACCGGGAATACGCACCTTCACACCCATGAAAGGACACCAATCCCCTATGCACACACATTCATGGCCCTGAGCATGTTCAAGGGGATCATTGCACATATGATTATATCCATATATCAGCCTCCACTCACCTGTGTATTCATTTATTAATATATATAAATATATATATATACATGGGCACACCTATCCCTATACATGCATAATCACTACCATGGGTGAATATACTCGTAATGGGGGAACCCAAATACAAATACCTACTTACCTATGCACACATAGGGGAGTCACCCATGACTTGGAGACTCGAAACCAATGAGTAGGGATCAACGCACTACACAAAGGATATTTAGAACCTTAAATCACATGAGGGATTCTACATAACTAGTGAGAAACCAACCAATGGAATTAAAGCCTTATCAAGATTGGCAGTAGGGAACTATATCAAACTGAACAAACACAAAACGATCAAATTCTCTACCAAAAACATAATATGGAGTAAAAAACACTAATTCCCCAAATACATGAGGTGCAAGACATGTAGTAACCCTAGAATATTACCTCAGATCAAAGCCGGTGGACTAAATCTATCTAAACTCCTTCTGGCACCCTTCAAAAAATATAACTACCATCTGTCTATAGAAAGCTTTCAAAGATCTAACTGTCCAATGCGATAAAGAAAGGAAAAAAAAAGAAACTAAAACATACTTATATCCTATGACTATACCTATCACCGCCTAACATATATGTACCACAGCACCCCATGGGTCAAATGAAGTTCCTGAAAGCAAAGGGAAAACTAATCAATGTTTCAAAATGATAATATCAAATAGTACATTCATATTAATTAATAATTACTCTTCCTATTAATGGTATATAATCAATTTGGCTTATGTTTAAACTTATTTGAGTTTTTTTTTCAATACAAGGGATGAGGTCTTATTATTATTGCCTTTTATGTTTACACTTGAGATATTTATTTAAAAATGATGCATGTTCTTGGCATTATTATTTATACTTTTATTTCATAAACTATTTCTATGGGGCCTATCAACATGAATAATTCTTGTAATTTAGGGATTATATGACATTTATGTGATTTAATGTGATTGATGTCACTAACAATGAGGATTTAGATCAAGTAAAATATTCCTAAGAGGATTGGGCCTTGTAGTGATAGGTGTGGCAATTGTACATCTTGAGTTTGATGAGGAAATACACATGATGATGTATTTGAATCTTGGTAGGTTCTTAGAGTGGGATGTTCCCACTGATTATATAAAATGTATTATGAAAAGTTATACTCCATTTAATAATTCAAGAGTTCCACTAAAGAGATGAAGGATGAGATGCGTGTGTGGGTATTGAGTATTGTCGGATTAATTGGCATTATAATGCCAAGAGTCTTGGTGTGATTTAGCTTAGTATGGGACTTGGTTAGTGGGGTAGTGTTATAATTCCAGATTTTGATGAGGTTCTTGACTGGATTATTGAGAATATAATTTAGATTGGTGTAACATGGTGTGCTTTTGTGACTAGGAAAATCATATGGAGAATAATCATCTTTTTCTAGTTGGATGATTGTATGTGCATCGAGGCATGGGATAATTCTCGAGAGATGAGTCTAGACTATGTGAATGAGATGATATACTGGGATAGGTTTGAGAGTATTGGGTGAGTGTCCTACCCATGAAAGGATGATATGATGTATGGAGACACTTGGAGACACTTGGGGTTTTTTATGCTATCTCATGACGCTTGGGGTTATTTCATAGCTCCAACATACTCCAGAAATATTCCCACACAATGTTTTATAAAAACAATTTCATCACATGGAAGATCAAAAGTCTCCTTTATCTTAAAATTTTTCCTGACACTCACACCTCATGGTATTACAGTATACAAGTGATCTATGTAAACTAGTCAGGATAGCATCACTACCCTCAATATGTAGAAAGAAGTAAAATACCTAAGTGGCCAATGCGATAAAGAAAATAAAATAAAAACTAAAACAAATACATGTATAATGTTACTATACATGTCACCGCCCAATATATAAGAACCACACTATCCCATGGGTCAAAACATGTTCTTGAAAGCAAGGGGGAAACCGCTCCATTTAATAATCTCTTCATTTTTCATTATGTTCTTTATATAGCACATTGTTGGAAACACCATACTAGTACACTTAGACATTGAATATGCACCTATTCTACATTATTTGGCATGAAGATTGTGCACATAAGCTTCATCACTAGGGAAAGAACCTTACAGGGAACACAATCAATGTTTAGTAGTTGATCCTACTCTTGAACCTGGTTGGGCACCAGTCCATGAACCAGATGGTCTAAATGGTCATGAGGGTGTTAACCATTTCATTGTACTATACTAAGAATAAAGGTGTTCATATCTTTTCTACACGAAATGGGAATTTCTCAAGTCTTGAGTGCCAATTGACTTCAGTTCCTAAGTTAGTGGCCCTTTAACTATCTATATATGTCAAGGGGTGTCTCCCATGGGTGTCTTGTGGTGTGTAGTGTCTGTATATGATTTTTTGGTGATTCCGTATTATGGAAAATGTGTATTGCAAGGTCAGTGTAATAAATACATTATTCAATAAGAAAATACACCCATATTCAATATAGATATACCCACATTTGATAGAGAATACCATCTAAATAACCAACTCGAAAATCCGAGACCAACATTTTACTTTACCAATTCCAATTACATAATATATGTAGCACCAACTTATGCTTTATGAACCAATCAATTAAAAGGAAAGAAACTCCCTACAATAACCCATTAAATCTCATATAGCATCACTCACCTCCAATTCACCCATATCATTGCACATCTTAATGACAATACAACCTCATCACATATATATCATGATTAACAAACAAAATCCAACACAGTATAAGGTCTAATAATAGTAAATAGAGGAAAATATGAGGTTTTTAAAAAATAATGATATTTTTATTGAATGAAATGTTCAAATAAATGGAATAAAAACATTGAATCTAACCCCACATTTCTATAAGACTCTATTTTGAAAAGAATTACAATTTACCCAATAATTCACCACACCATGAGTTGGTTACTACCCAAAACTCTAGAAAATGCATGATTAATATGAATGGTCATCTTAACTATGACCCTAACAATGCATTCCTTGTTGCCTCATTTTTTTAAAAATAATTCTAATTATTACCTGGAAGTACACATCAAAAACCCTGGTGGGAGGAGAGGGAGCCGAGATTGGGGGACATCCCACAGGGTGTTCAGCCATGGGGGGTCTCGCACGCACCTAGAGAGGGGGATAGGGGACATTATAGGAGGAGATAAAGCCATGAGGGGAGGGGTATGTCACTAAGCGAGGGAGATGAGAGGGGAGGGGTGTAATGTCGCCAGGAGGCGAGAGGGGAGGGGGGCATCGTTGACGGAGAAGGATCCGAGAGGGGAAGGGGAATGTTGTCGGAGGAGAGGGAGGGGGGCTGGGAGGCGGAGGCAGAGGCTGGGAGGAGGTCGAAGTCGGGGAGGGGAGGATTGCGCGAGGTTGAAATGTCGCGAGGGAGCAGGAAAGAAATGTTATAAGGGAGCTGTTGGGCAAAAATCCCTCAAGGTATCATTGAAGCCTTTTTGAGGTGATTGTGTTTTTTGACAAAGTGGACATCTGAGTTGTGATTGTTGACAAAGAGGATTTCATGATGGAATGTCGAGTTCAAGAGCTGAGGTCAACGATCCATGTTTGATTCAAGAACGTCGATAAAAGGAATGGAAGATCTGGAGGAGGTACAAAAGAACAGATACAAGGTGGCGCCGTGGTCTTGGAAAGGGACTTGCGCGCCGTGGTCTTGGAGTATAGGAAACTTGCGCACCATATGTTTTTCAAGATCAGAAGATCAAAATATGGCTAAGGAAATAGGTTCGCGCATGTTTGGGAGTTGGTCGCGCAAGTGCCTAAAAGGAGAGAAGACTTGCGCGCCGAGATTGGGTCGCGCAGGTGACTTGCGCGACGTCGCGCAGGGTGGTCAGATTGCCTATAAATACTGGACCACCCCTCCTCCTTTTTCACCAAAGTTCAAGACGAGAGCTCCCGTCGTGCAGGTGTGGTGGTCGCGCAAGTGGTGTGTGTGGTCGCGCAGGTGGGACTTGCGCGCCAGTGGTTGAAGTTGTGCGCCGGTGTTAGAAGTTGTGCGCCGGTTGGCAGTTGTGCGCCAATAGTGGTTTGAGCGTAAAAGGTAGAGAGACGCGCAAGTTTGGAGTTGTGGAATCTTGAGTCACGCAAGTGTTAGAGGGTGACTTGCGCGCCGATACTTGCGCGCCGAGGTTGACCTGCGCGCCAAGTAAGGTTTGTTCCAGCAGAGTTTTTCGGGCTGCATGGAAGCTGGAAGTTTGCCCGATACCTTCGGTGCAAAGAGATATTCATCAACGGGTGAAAGTTAAACTTCAACAGAGCATCTACATACAAGAGAAGATGCATTATTTCATGAAAATGAAGAGACCTACAGGTCTATAAACTGTGAGTGGATTCCATCCAAGAGCAGTGAGCTTAAGAAGAGGAAGAAGGTGATCCTCTCCACCGGCAGTGAGCCAGAGAGAGAGAAACAGGGAGTGACCCTTGGGAAAGCAGTGAGCTGACCCTAAACATTGTAAAGGCAGTGAGCCTGGGCATAGAAGTGATCTAGCACAAACCTTGTAATCCACAGCTAGTGAAGATTAGTGGAATTTGGTACGACCTGCAACCTGTCGTTGTATGCTCCTTGGACGTAGCCCTTAGCGGTGAACCAAGTAAAATTGCTGTGTCCTGTGCTTGCTTTACATTCTGTTTATATCGTGTCGTAGGAAAAAGAGAGAAGAGTGTTTTGCTTAACAGCGAAACAAGATCAGAACGGGCATTAATTTTTAATTAGTCAGACCCTGATTCACCCCCCCTCTCAGGGTATCCAGCCTAGTGGACCTAACAAGTGGTATCAGAGGGAAAGGTTAACAGTTGGTCTTCTCTCAATGTAGGTCACTAATCATAGAGGGATTCCGATCTTCGACGGATGTAATTTTCAGATATGGAAGAATCGAATGCAACACTATTTCCGATCTCTGGGAATGGATGTGTTTTCAGCAGCTATGCATGGTATCACAGCTGATATTACTAGTGGTGCATTATCAGAAGCTGAGCACAAAGATTTGGATGCTGATTCCAAAGCAATAAACGCCTTAGGGGGAGCCCTCTCTAATCCCATTTATACAAAGGTGATGTCATGAAAAACGTCACATTCCATGTGGAAAAAACTATTGAATATTTATGAAGGGGATACAAAAGTCAGAGAGGCAAAGCTCCAAGTGTTGTGGAACAAGTATGAAGATCTCAAAATGAACCCGAATGAGTCTGTTGATGCATTCTTTGATAGGGTAAATGCTGTGGTAGAAGAAATGCGGGGTCTTGGAGAAATTATCGAAGACATTAAAATCGTAAAGCGCATCGTGAGAAAGCTTCCACCTCGGTTCAATCCGAAAGTTTCTGTGTTGGAAGATAAAGATCCGAGAGAGCTAACATTGGATAACCTACACAGCACTCTTGTTGCATATGAAATGAGAAATGATGACAATGATGCTGTGGAAAAGGGGAAATCCAAAGAGGTGGCATTTAAGGCCATGAAGAGGCTCACTATTGAAGATTCTCAGGAGGAAGAAGAGTCAGATGAGGTGATGTCGTTCTTTCTTCAAATCTACAAAGAGGAAAAGGAAATTTTAAAGGGAAAATTCCACTAGCATGCTTCCGATGCGGAAAGGTTGGTCATCTTGCTGCAAGATGCCCCAAAAAGTTTCAAGAAGAAAGCGATGAAGATGAAGTTGAGATTCCCATGAAAAAATCTTCAGCCTATGTGAAAGGGAAGAAGCAGTTCAAGAGAAATTTCTTTAAGAAGAAGAATCTTCTTTCCCAAGAAATTGACAGTTCAGCTGAGTCTGAGGGTGAAGAAGTTGAAGAGATAGAAAACTGTAGAGATCGTGGTCAAAATGCGATGGTGGCTGTTGCTAGTAGCGCTCTAGAAAAGAAAGAAACTGAAACTGATGAAGAAGAAGAAGAAATTGAAGGGAGAGTTGACATGGAAGCTGAATTAGAAGCAGCTCTTGAAGAGATAGATGTTTGGCGAGCAAAAACAAAGAAAGCCAATAAGATAGTACGTGATGCCAAACTCTACATGGAACAACAAGAAGAAGAGAAGTCTGAGCTTGAAAAAGAAATTGAAAATCTTAAGTCTTCCAGGCCTGAGCGCACAGAAAAGGTTGATGAGCATAAGCTCGAGATTGAAGAGCAGAAAAGGGAGATCGATTGCTTGAGTCGAAAAGTGAAAGATCACGTCAAGCGTATTGAAGAGCTTGAAGAGGAAGTTGTCGGTCTGCGGAGAAAAGTTAAAGACCAGGAAAAACCTTTGAATCCCAACACATTGTTGGGAAATCAGGTCATTACGAAGACGGAAAAGAAGAAAGAAGAGCCTAGTAGTTCAGCAGGAAAGAAACAGCAATTGAACTCAGATGTTAAGGCTGATTCATGGCTTAATCAGAAACAAAAATCTACGGCAGTTGAAGTTAGACCGCAAGCACCTGTCCCGAGATTGTAAGTGGATTTGAGCACAAAGCAGAATCAGAATACTCAGGGATCCAAAGGGGAAACTCGTAGTGCTGAAGTAACACGAAGGAATGCACCTTATATCAGGTGTTATTGTTGTGGAAAGATGGGACATTCACAGTATGTGTGTTCCATAGCCAAATGATATCGAAGGGAACAAGAACAGAGATGGCAGCCAAACAGAGAACGGTTTTCCAGAACATTTTTTGAAGGACACTGTTTTTGGTGCGGAGGATTTGGACACATGGCTAGGTACTGCACTCCGACCATTCAGAAATATGTGCCAAAGCAGAATCAAAATGATCGCAAGCATCAGATCAGTAAACCTACAAGTGAGATAAAAGTTCAGAACAGATTTGCAGTTTTGCAAGATGAAGTTGGTCCATCATACTCTGAGAAAGAACAGAAGCCACAATCCATGCCGAGTATGAAATAAAATGTATGGACTAGGAAGAAGAAAACTGAGAAGGCCGTAGTTGCTGAAATTGCCCTTAAAGCATCAGATCGTTCTGGTGTTTGGATCCTTGACAGTGGTTGCACATCCCACATGACGGGTAATAAGGATCTGGTTACAGGCATAAAATATGACAAAGAATTAGTTGTCAAGTTTGGAAATGATGAAGGCATGAAGATTGTTGGCTCAGGAAAAGCCAAGTTTGGGGGAAAAGAAATGAGACATGCTGATGTCTTGGTGGTAGAGGGTCTCAGTCATAATTTGCTTAGCATCAGTCAACTATGTGACTTTGGGCACTCTATACTATTTACCAAGAAGATGGGTATTGTTAAAGGAAAAGATGGAATAGTCATTCTTCAGGGAAAACGAACAAAGGGGAATCTTTACCTGGTAGGTGGGGAAGAAGATTCATTCCTTTTATCCAGAGAAGAAGAAAATCAGTTGAGGCATAAGCGACTTGGTCATCTATGTCAACCATCTATGGATGATCTGGTAAAGTGTGATGCTGCTAGAGACCTTCCCAAACTATCACGTGATCGCACTCATAAGTGTGATGCTTGTCAACAAGGGAAGATCATCAGGAAGACATACAGGCCAAAGGAACAAAAAGCAACTCGAGTGCTCGAATTGGTGCATGCTGATGTATGTGGACCTATCTCACCACGAGCTATAGATGGGCAAAGGTACTATGTTCTTTTCATTGATGACTACAGCAGAATGGCCTGGGTATTCATCATTACCCATAAGACAGAGGTGTTCAGTTGCATAAAGCAGTACAGGAGGGAATCAGAAAAGATGCTTGGGAAGAAAATTCTGAAGTTTCGTACTGATAACGGTACAGAATTTACAAACAGTCAGGTTGAAAACTATCTCGAGAAACATGGGATAAGGCATCAAGTTTCATCAGTGAGAACTCCCCAACAGAATGGAGTAGTATAAAGGAGGAATCAGATCATTAACAACATGGCCAGAACAATGCTTATTGATAAGGACCTACCAGAGAAATTTTGGAAGGAAGCAGTTTTGACATCGGTCTATGTTTCAAACAGGTCCCTGTTATGTCCGAAGCAAGGGAAGACTCCGTATGAACTATGGTACGGAAAGAAGCCAACGTTGAAATACTTTCGAATCTTTGGAAGTAAGTGTTTCATTCTCAACAAAGAACATCATAGGAATTTTGAGGCACGAGGAGATGAAGGTATATTCCTTGGCTATTTTGGGAAAAGCAAAGCATATAAATGCTTCAACAAGAGGCTGGGAAAAATTGTTGAGAGTAATGATGTCACTATAGTCGAAAATGAACAGACTTCTCAGCGACCCAGTGAACAGTTCCTGGATGAAAGTGATGATGAGATAAGCAACCCAGGGGGAGCAGAAGTGGCAGAAGCTGACTCAGAAGAAGATACTGATGATGAAGAGGAAAGTGTCAAGTCGGTGTCTGCGAGGAAGCCAAAGAGTCGAGCTGAGATTGATAGGCAGAATATCATTGGTGATCAAACAGATCCAGTTCAGACTCGAAGAATGAAATCATCACAGCAAGCATCATTTTTGTCTCAAGTAGAGCCGAAATGTTTTTCTGATGCAGCTGAAGATGAAAACTGGGTTCAGGCCATGAACGAAGAGCTTGATCAGATTGAGAAGAACCAGACATGGGAGATTGTTTCGAGGCCAGCGGACCAGAATGTCATTGGGAACAAATGGGTCTATCGCAACAAGATGAATGAAGATGGCACAGTGATTCGGAACAAAGCACGTCTAGTGTGCAAGGGGTACTCCCAAATCGAGGGAATTGATGTTGATGAGACATTTGCACTGGTTGCAAGGCTGGAGACAATAAGATTATTCCTAGCCATCACAGTGAAAAGGAAGTTCAAAGTGTTCCTGATGGATGTCAAATCCGCATTCTTGAATGGGTTTCTGGAAGAGGAGGTGTATATTGATCAGCCAGATGGTTATCTCATTCATGAGGATGAGAACAAAGTTTTCAGGCTGAAGAAGGCATTGTATGGGCTGAAACAAGCACCAAGGGCATGGTACTCAAGGCTTGATCAGTACTTGAAGAAGCTTGGTTTTCAGCGTGGAGGAGTTGATGACAATCTCTATTTCAGTAATGACAGTAATCAAAGGATGATGGTGTTGGTTTATGTCGATGACATAATATTTGGTGGATCAGATGAAGCTCAGTGCAGACAGATTTCCGAATTCATGAAAAATGAATTTGAAATGTCAATGATTAGAGAGCTTACGTTTTTCCTTGGTCTACAGGTAACACAAGGAAGGAATGGAACATTCATTTCTCAATCTAAATATGCCAAGGAGGTCCTGAGAAGGTTTGGAATGGACAATTCCAAGGAGATGAAGACTCCGGTGGCTACCCGGATGAAATTATCAAAAGATGAGGATGGCAAGGCAGTTAATATCACAGAATACAAGCAAATCATTGGTAGTCTGTTGTACTTAACCGTAACAAGTCCTGATATTGTTTTCGCCACATGCCAAGCAGCGAGATATCAGAGTAATCCCAAGGAAAGTCACATGCTAGCAGTGAAAAGAATACTTCGGTATATTAAGGGCACGGTGGACTTCGGCTTGACATACAATGACAAATCTCAGACAGAGTTATTGGGGTACACTGATGCAGACTGGGCCGGTTCAGCGGATGATAGAAAATCAACGTCTGGTGGTGCATTCTATCTTGGTGGATTATGTATTTCTTGGCTAAGCAAGAAGCAAGATTGCATTTCATTTAGCACCGCCGAAGCTGAGTATATTGCGGCCACCCAAGCCTGCACATAGTTATTGTGGATGAAGCAGCAGCTTGAAGATATGGGAGTTGAAGTGAAGTCTCCGATCGGAATCCAGTGTGACAACTCAAGTGCTATAAATCTTAGCAAAAATCCCGTCCATCATTCAAGGACAAAGCACATTGAGATTAAGTATCACTTTATCAAGGAAAAGGTTGAGCAGGTGATCGTGAAGTTGGAGTATGTGCCTACAGAGCTACAGGTTGCAGCCATTCTGACAAAGGCCATACCCCAGGAAGCTTTTGAGAGGCATCGACTGGCACTGGGAGTTCAGTCGATTCCCCACACTTGAAATAGTGTGGATATGGGACCCACCCCCTCTCCCCGAGGTATGCTGTGTTTTCCCTACTGTGCTAATGTGTTCCCTACTATGTTACAGACTACAAAGGCGTGACTTTTGGGTTCGTTGACAAAGGGGGTGAAAATAGTGGTTGTTCAAGGGGGAAACAGTGCGGAGATTTGATAAATAATGAATGATATGGGGAGAAGCAGACAGGTGGAGCAGCCAGATAGGGGGAGTTGAAGCTAGGGGGAGACAGTGCGGAGATTTGATAAATCATGAATGATATGGGGAGAAGCTGACAGGTGGAGCAGCCAGATAGGGGGAGTTGAAGCTAGTTGAACGTGCTTAGCCAGAGCTTAGCTTGGACAACACAGGAAATATGGCTAAAGAGGTGTTGAAGCTGTGAGCGAAAAGGGGGAGCATATTAAATCTGACGATGCTAGAAGTGATCGATCAAAGAATATATATCACGACAGCTGAGGATCGTGATAAACGCAGAAGAGTGGTGTTGGACAGTGTTTGGTGTCAACAGTGGATGTCAGAGATAAAGTGATTCATTGATGAACTTTTCATTTACTCTTGTTTCTCACGCCGAGCATTGCTCATGTGGGATTAGAGTATGTGTTGAGTAAATCCTTGGTCGCTATCAGAATCGCAATGAGGCGAATGGAGGCTGAAGAATCAATGACCTATCTTTGTTTGGAAGAGTTGTCAACAAACCCAAAGGGGGAGATTGTTGGGAAAAAATCCCTCAGGGTATCATTGAAGCCTTTTTGAGGTGATTGTGTTTGTTGACAAAGTGGACATCTGAGTTGTGATTGTTGACAAAGAGGATTTCATGATGGAATGTCGAGTTCAAGAGCTGAGGTCAATGATCCATGTTTGATTCAAGAACGTCGATAAAAGGAATGGAAGATCTGGAGGCGGTACAAAAGAACAGATACAAGGTGGCGCCGTTTTCCAGTGTTTGCCAAATTTTTCCGCCTGAAAATCGGCAAATGAAGAAAAGTGTTTTTGGCAAAGGGACTTGCACGCCGTGGTCTTGGAGTATAGGAAACTTGCGCGCCATATGTTTTTCAGGATCAGAAGATCAAAATATGGCCAAGGAAATAGGTTCGCGCAAGTTTGGGAGTTGGTCGCGCAAGTGTCTAAAAGGATAGAAGACTTGCGCGCCGAGATTGGGTCGCGCAGGTGACTTGCGCGACATCGCGCAGGGTGGTCAGATTGCCTATAAATACTGGACCACCCCTCCTCATTTTTCATCGGAGTTCAAGACGAGAGCTCCCGTCGCACAGGTGTGGTGGTCGCGCAAGTGGTGTGTGTGGTCGCACGGGTGGGACTTGCGCGCCAGTGGTTGAAGTTGTGCACCAGTGTTAGAAGTTGCGCGCCGGTTGGTAGTTGCGCGCCAATAGTGGTTTGGGTGTAAAAGGTAGAGAGACGCGTAAGTTTGGAGTTGTGGAAGCTTGAGTCGCGCAAGTGTTAGAGGGTGACTTGCGCGCCGATACTTGCGCGCCGAGGTTGACATGCGCGCCAAGTAAGGTTTGTTCCAACAGTGTTTTTCGGGGTGCGTGGAAGCTGGAAGTTTGCCTGATACCTTCGGTGCAAAGAGATATTCATCAACCGGTGAAAGTTAAACTTCAACAGAGCATCTACATATAAGAGAAGATGCATTCTTTCATGAAAATGAAGAGACCTACAGGTCTATAAACTGTGAGTGGATTCCATCCAAGAGCAGTGAGCTTAGGAAGTGGAAGAAGGTGATCCTCTCCACCGGCAGTGAGCCAGAGAGAGAGAAACAGGGAGTGACCCTTGGGAAAGCAGTGAGCTGACCCTAAACATTGTAAAGGCAGTGAGCCTGGGCATAGAAGTGATCTAGCCCGAACCTTGTAATCCACAGCTAGTGAAGATTAGTGGAATTTTTTTACGACCAGCAACCTGTCGGCGTATGCTCCTTGGAAGTAGCCCTTAGCGGTGATCCAAGTAAAATTGCTGTGTCATGTGCTTGCTTTACATTCTGTTTATATCGTGCAGCAGGAAAAATAAAGAAGAGTGTTTTCTTAACAGCGAAACAAGATCAGAACGGTCATTAATTTTTAATTAGTCAGACCCTGATTCACCCCCCCTCTCAGGGTATCCAGCCTAGTGGACCTAACAGGAGCCCTAATTGGGTATATGTTTTCCCAATGGTTAATAAAAACCTTTAGTAATAGTTTTCTTTCCCAACGGTTTTCTTATACTGTTGCGAAAACCCAACATATAATAGCCCATGCCAATGGTTTACTAGAACTGTTGGTATAGGTTCTTTTTCCCAATGGAGTTTCTAAACCATTTGGAACAAAGTGTTGGTATATGCTCCATTTACAGTAATGAGAAATGATATGCCCTCGGGTGATGTGAAACTCACACTACGATGACAGTCATCGATAACAATAGGTAAGAGGACTAACTATTCCATTTCGAGAATGACGTCATATCATGTTATCTCTTGGACATAGAGGTTCCATAAGAAGTGACACCCACCATCCTCTAGAGATAAATCCTTGCACTGACGTAAACTTGCCATTCTAGTCCCCAACAGAGTGTCTAGTGACAAGATATCGGCATAAGAAAATATATAGAGCCAAAGGATCTCCAAAACATCATCAAATATAAATCTTTGGGAAGTACATATATCGAAAATGGCAGAAGCTAAAACCGAGGAAACTAGAATCGTACCTTCAACTGTAGAGGTTATGGGATCATGCTCTGACTGGGTCTGCACCACTGCAAAAGTCTGACATGCACCATGACCATATGACCCTTCCTGACTACTATAAGCTGATCCACCCTATTGTAGCTAGAAGCCTGGAAACTAACTACCACGAACATGACCTACACCTTGGCTTGAACGACCAGAAGAACTCTAGTTCCCCGACTAAGGAGTAACTAGTGGTGATGCTTCTAAAGGTGGACTCATCGAAGAACCCCTATCACCATCTTATTTTGAAAAGATCTAATAGAAGCACTTAAGATTACCCATCTTTCCACAAGATCGACACACCATTGGGTCTCTCAGGAAATGTGGTCTCCTATGCCTTCTCTTCCTGCACTGGTATCACACCACCTGGATACTATAAGATATCTCTTGCCTCCTCATATCTCCATGAAATGGCTCCGTATGGAGCTTCCTACTGTCGATATGTGGGAAACTAACTCCAGATTTCGAGTCTCCTTAGCTCAAAACTCTAGAATCATTTAGATTTCACTCTGTGATCAGTGCCTGGTTGACTACATAAGTGATAGAAGTCAGCATGAAGATGTTAACCATTGATCAGATGTCATACCTAAGACCATCATCGAACTTCCTTTCCCGAAATAACTCATCTCCTCCTGGAATAGGTTTGAAGCACTAAAGCGATGTGAAGCGAGAAGAATACTCCATAACAGAAAGGGTACCATGCTTCAGACTCATGAAATCTCAGGCTCGATCGACCCTCAAAGTATCTTGGTAAAATTAGTCATAGAATTCATGCTGGAACTCATCTCAATCCATAACCTGTTGGCACCCCACCAATGATATCACATACCACCATCTTTTGGCAGAGTCATGAAGCATATATGTAGCAAGATTAACCCTAATATCTGGAGGCATCTCCTGATGATCGATGATTGATAGAATGGATTCTATCCATGACTTTGTAGCTAGAGCTCCTCCACCCCCAATGAAGGTGGAAGGATGATGCTGCTGGAAAACCTATGTCAGCTCTGCCATCAACGGGATATGATGCGGTACTCTGTTGAAGGTCTGCATGAACCTCATGAAGCCTTATCAGAACTGTGCGTCCGCACCTGTGTCTGGAATGATGTCTTGTTCCAAGTCTGGCACAACTGGAGGATCTGCTATTAGTCCCTGATCAACCATGTTCGTTGTCGGATCACCATCTTGCAATTGGTGTACAACCAGATGACGTCTCAGTGGAATGACTCTGCAAGGTCAAGCAGACACCTTAGATCATGATTAATTGGGATAGAAACGTAGATGTTTATGAATAAGACAAAATTTGAATAGGAGAAGGAAAGAATTTAACTTTTTCAAAACATGGATACGTGGAATGTATAATTCATACATGACGTGTTCCTAGAAGCCTTTCATGTGGGCATGTACTCCCACCACAACGGGTCATGTAACACCCCAAACACACGGTGTGTTGTCAAAACACATGACGTGTACTTGAATTATGTTCCCCTTCCCAAGTTGTCTTTCACGGCTAAGGCACACATTTCTCCTAGAAGAAGACTACATGGAGTGTTCATGTTAGACATGGAATGTATATGATGAGATTCACATATCCGTGTTGTCCGTGACACAATCGGATACATGGCTCACACTACACGGCATGTTCAAGATTGACACGACGTGTACTAGGAAGATTTTTGATGACCTGTGTTGATCATTACATGGCTGGGTTCCCTTATTACACTACACGATGTGTTCCAGGTGGACACAGAGTGATCCATGTGGAAACAACGTGTATTGAATAAGACTCAACCGACTTGTGTTGTTCGTGACATAGCCAATTTACAGGGTCTATAACACAGTGTGTACATCTGGTACACGGCATGTCTGAAAATGGATTCAAAACCTCATGTCCCCTGCCCACATAGTCTGAGGCATAGTTAGAGACTACACGGTGTATACATACTATACACAACATGTACTTTAGAAAAATAGGTTCTCCCTGAATAGAAGAACACATGGCTTGTTTTCAACATTACACTCCATGTATTCTGGGCTTCTTTCAGATAGCATGCCTTAGAAACCACTCCTAAACCTAGAAAAACACTGAAACAAACATTAAAGTTCCAAATTCGGATCTATGAGGGCCCATACTCCCCGCCAGTCAATGCTTGGAATCATATACATGTTATAAACAAGGAAAAAACTCAACAATCCACCAAATTCTTATCAATGAGGGCCCATAACACCTCATGATACAAATTCTGGAATTCAATCAAACAAAACCTTACCCAATAAATACACTATCAAAAAACCAGTATTCTACCATGTGATCTATTACAACAACATGTACATCTAGCACAACATCTATTATAACAATATGAAATAGCTAATGTACCATAAAGGGCATGGAAAGAATGCATGACTCTTGGTTTCAATCAAGTGCCCATATGTTGCATGAAATGGAATACCCTCATCTCATCGAGTTGAGAAAGAAACAGAACCTCATTAAAATCTACAATTATAGCATATATCCTTTGAATCACCAAACGGTGAAATCAAATCATATGTAAAATTGAAAAAATAGAAAACTTTCAATAATGAGGTATATTGTCTTTTCCCTATACATGGGTTAGCTACTCATATGATTAGCTTATTACCATGTACCTATTCAATCCTATTCTTGACAATAGTATCTAATCAATAATTCAAGAAGGAAAGAATTTATTTGATACCACATTGTAATGTACCGGTTCTGGAAGCCACCCAATGGCGCCCCGTACTAGGTTACTCACATGTCCTCAAGTGCATTTCCCCGAATGCCAGAGGCTGCTGACTAAAAGCGAGGTCCTTGGGTCCGATAGTGGGGAAAATATGCCCTCATTTTCAGAGTAACATAATGGAAACAAAATAAATAGAATTAGTGGAAGCTGTAATAATCCAAGCAATGTGAACAGCGGAAGACTAGATATAGTAAACTAGAGCACACATATATAAGGATGATGTAGGAAACATATGTCTAGGAAAGAATTCACACAAATCGCAATGCTGGAATAAAAAATGGTACTAAACTAAAGTATGAAAGGAAACAAATAATGAGTTCCTCATCATCACAAGACTTATCTTGGTCACAAGCTCTCCAACTACACAGCACATCATGTACCTAAAGTAGAACGGTGGTTTCCTTTATCTATACCTGCATCAATATAATCTATTTGGGCCCAAAATCATGGACCAAATAGGGTGTGAGACTAAATCCCAATAGTCAACAACCACCTGATCTGTGCCTAACATTCAATTAATATATGTCAGGTAGTAAGTACAAAAAGTTGTAAACAAGGATATACTCAACTGTAAACAATCCACAGATTCAATGCATTCAGTTTCATATACTAATAAATAGCTAAACAAAGTAGGTAATCACAATAGGTTGCCCTTGGGAAGTACTCGCATCATATCCCCTGTAGTCCTACCTAGTAACTCAAGAAAGAAACTAAACACAAAATGGTTAATCACAATAGGTAAACCTCTGAGAAGTACTCACAACCTATCCCCTCTGGTCCTACCTATTAACACAAGAAACCCTCTAGGAAATACACTCAGTCTAACCGCTCTGGTTTAGCTGAAGAATAGACTCTCAGAGGAAGCACTCACCTTCAATTCCTCATATTTTCTCGTATCGGTAACTAAAGTCACTCTAGTGAAGCACATACGTCAACACCCCCCATGTGGCCCACATTGAGGAACTACATGCACTCTGAGTATGGACATACTACAAATCCCCATATAATCTCGCATCTTAATAGTAAAACAGACACTCTGGAGAATCCCTTATGTCCATTCTTTCTATGGTCTACTACACTAGGTTCTCACGACCCTATGTAAGTTATGAAAGTAAAACAAAGTGTATCGGCCAATGTAAACTTCATGAAATACATGGATAGAGGTCTAAAACATATCAACATGTCAGATAAACAAGATCAATCCATCCTACAATTATAGGCATGGGAAAAAGAAGGCAGCCTAACAAGCTATGCAGAACCAAATTACCATAAAAAACATGCATGGGAAAACATCTCCGAAGCATAGAAATTAAACCAATTATTATTAAATTAACCTCTACTCAAGAATACAATCATATCAGTGAATTAACATGGCTTAAATAGTAAACATGCAATACCCTATTCATCGGTATTGTAAATATTTGCACATATACTCAAAGACATTCAACAAAAAGGCACAAACCACCTACCTCAGTGTTGTAGGAACGATATATGTCAACCTCAAGCCCTGAATCACCTAAGAACAATGTGGATCTATAAAAACGCTCAAACCATTCAATCAAAGATACAATTTCATGAGGAAGAATCATGAAATGATGTTCTAGATGAAGGAACTGATTACGGAGGTGATCCTAATGCAATCGACATCAGTCGAATCGGTGAACCGTTGCTCGATCGGTGGTTCAAGGATTTATAACAGCCATAAAGACGCTATCAAATGATCTAGGTTGAGAAGTAGAAGGTTATGTCCACTATGCCCGACCCCGATACGTTTAATGAAAAAAAAAGAAAATACACGGTGTGTACTTTTGAAGTACACGATGTGTACTTATCCTTACTGAGCCTCCCTTTAAGCAGACTCTTGGTCACCACACACGATCGTGTGCAAGGCCTCTACATGGCATGTACTCATGAAGTACATGACCTATACATAAAAAATTTATAGAAATTCCCATTTTTCTCAAAAACTGCAAAACAATAAAAACAAACCTGAAGAAAAGATCTGGGTTCTTACATATAGGATAAAATATCAATATCATATCAAAACAATAATGAGTCATTACCATCAAAAATCCAAATACAATAATTTTTTTTCATAGGTCTCACAACCTACTCAATCCCACACAATATGTTATTGAAAAATGAGAATAGGTCTAAAAATATATGTATGATCACACCAGATGTGATTCACTATCGACAATAGATGTCATAGGTTTCTCACACATGCCAAGAAATTATTCCATAAACCTGTATAAACATGTTTTAATGATAAGAACGACCTAAATTCTGTAAAAAAATATTTTGATGGAAAGTTTCACTTTTAGAGTCCAATTCCACAACCATAAATCCTTGAACTATCCACATTATGAAAATATTAGAATTATGGGGTGGGGTTTGAAGTTATTCAATATCTGAATGGTAGGAAAACATCACACTCACCTCAATATATCAACTAATGGAAATGGACATGGTCTAAATGATGTGCATACAAAAAAAAATTTATTGGTGTAGATAATATCCATGACCAATAATTACATAGTTAAATAGCATAAAATTACATAAATCGAGAAATAGTATGATTAATATTGGATTTATTTCAATTGAAGGTGTCAGGTATAGGAAAAACCAGAAGAATGAACATTTTTTATCCCATAACATAATTCCCAATTATCAACAACCATTGATCCACTGCATACAAGAATAAAAGGGAACTTAGGAAACATGGTTTGGTAAACTATGAAAATTAACTATTTCCAGCCCAGTTTCTTATACCACTATCCACATGCTTTCCAAGAGGGTCAACATGGTTTGTGAAAGTAATTCATAAACCTTCTTCTTTAAAAAATGAATGAAAAACTCTAAAACTACCTAAAAGTATCCTAATCTATACATATCTCAAAAAACACAAGAATAAATGGTGAATTTAACTTGTAACACACATGAAAAATCAAATTCATCTACATTATTATAGGGATTATGCACAATGAAGGCATCACATAATAGTATAACCCAAAACAGTAGAGACCTGATACCTGGCCCATCCTCAACTCTTTATTATTCCCCTTAGAAAAAATTTAAATTACACTCATATAATAAGAGAAACAAACATCTTATATAGTGGATTCACCTATCAATGACATGTACATTCCTCAAGTCCCATGTATGAGACTACACCACCCCACAATCTAACATCCCACACCACAATCATCCCCCTCCACCAAAATTTTTTGCAAAAAAACACTTCCACACACATATCTACTTCCAAGCACATAAAATAACACAACAAAATTATGGATGGGATTAGGAAAACAAACCACATTAAACTATACCACATTGTATATACTTGAAGTTTAAAATAACAACCTTACACCATAAGGAAATATGTATTTACAGAAATTTCCCACATATGTCACACTTATACATACCAAACTAGTCAATATATTTAGTTAAATCCAAAATAAATTCCATTTTTTCCTATATGAAATTCTTGTTAAAAATTTTATATCTTATGGATCTATAAATGAAGCCTAAAACCTTCATTTTAAAGAAACCCATGTTGAGAAGGATCGAATTCATCAAAGTAAGTACATATTTCTTCACCAAATTTTACAATTACTATTACATATACAATCATTTTAAATCTCATTATCTACTGTAATGATTTTATTTAAATATCATACTGATTATTTGAAAATAATATTATTATTATCTAACTCCAAAATCCTACTCATTCATAAGTATAAGTCATTCTTATTTTGTTCGGTTCAACCATCTACCTAAACGATGGAATACCAACATCATTAATTTTACCATGAGTAAGAATCAAGAAAATAATAATAGAAATATATCAGGTTTAGAAGTAATATATATAATTATTATAGTTTTTTATGGATTACATAAAAATTACTTATCATTCTCTTATAACTCATGGTTATCATTAAATTAACCGAAACATATGCATCATGGATTCCATTCTCGTAAACCATACCCATATCATAAATAAATTGAACATGGGACTTTATAAATCATTTAAGCATAATTATTTCACTACCTTTAAAATTATTGTACTAAAGAAATTGGCATCAACGAATGATGATCAAAATATTCAATATGAACCATTGATGAAATAATCAAAATTACTAACATATGGTTATTAAAATAAATATTAAATAACAAAAATATGTCTATTTAGTGATTGTTATTGAGTAGTATGAAAGCTATCATAACCGTATATAGTTATAAAATTATTCATTAGTATGATTAAATTAGTTATAATAGATATTAATGTGTTTCCATGGATGTTATAAGTAATGTTAATTGTGTTTTTCAATCGTACTTTAAAATCGTGACGTTTTAAGATTTAATTTATATTTGGGTAAATTATATATTTTTTCAATATAAAACCAATATATTTTATATTAAACTACATATTAATTGGATTTAAATGTGTTATTATTATTTTTTCACCCTTTAGTTTAGACATCAATTGAAATAATGCATTTAAATGTGGATCATCCTTAGATCTTCGTTTTTGTTGCGAATCACTATCATGCATGTCCATATTCTTTATATATAATTATGAATTTAATTATTTATTAACCAATTATTTATTAAGGTGAATTAATAATTTATTAGAATTATTGAACAACACTTGGATAGAATCTTATATTTTTTTCTACCTGATTAATTTTATAATTAGTTTTTCTTTAAATGTGAAAGGAAAATTTTTTTATTACAATATATATACAAGGAAAATCTCCAACCAACTTCATTGGTTTTCTTTAATAATATTCCACTCCATATTTTCATGGTTTTCCTGGGAAATTTCTATATCAATTTTTCATAAATTATTTTATTTTAGAATAAATACAATCAAAATTAATAGAGACATAATTTTATTTTCCAAATCAATTCCCTAATTATTTTATAAAAGGGACTTTCCTATATTTAAATATAGATTTTTTCATATGATTTGATAGCGATATAATAAAATAATAACATACGATATATTTCTGTTGGAGGTTCATGATAATATCTTGTGATTTTATTTATGAAACCCATTTATTTTTTATAGGTTAATGACTATATGGTAGAAATAATAATGCTTTCATATTTTGAGGAACACATAGGTATATTTTTTTTATGTGGCGAATTGAACTCTAAAACCCTCCAATGCAATTCTTTACTTTTCATGTCATATAAGATAACATTAGGGCATAGATAATTATCCAAAATCTTAGAAGGTTATTATTAATGGGTTAATATCCTATGTATACTATGTTATGGGGATGTGGTTTGCTTATTCCATTATGATATGTTTGTCTTCATGTCCATATTTGACTAATGATATGTTTTATATGCTTACGTTAATTCCACATTATGAGTCTAATTGTTATGTTTTCAGATCTTATTACATTTGAACCATGTTTTTAAACTCTTATTACTCATGTATTTTTTATGATAATTCCTTATGCCAGGACTCATGAATCATGATCTATATTTTATTGGGTATGATTCTCTTCTGTTATAACTATTCACCTAGATATTTTTCTCATACCCATATTCTCACCTCACGCTTACTTATGACTTTTGTTTGACGAATCTTATTTTTAACCTTATTGATAATTTTATCTCACCCTTTATTATGTTTATATTCCACATGATATAAAGAAGAATATTTTATTTGATCTTTCAAATGATGTATCATGTGAGAAGTGTATTTACGGGAGATGCTAAAATTGTCGAAAAATATGTTTTTTATTTATCTTATTTTAAAATACACTAAATTTATTGGATCTACGTATTGATTTATTGTGATATAAAAATATTCAATATAAATGATATAATATCTATGTATGTAATGACTGGTTCACCTCAAAACATATTTCATAACATGTTGAACTAGGAAATCTGACCATGTCCCATAAAATAAAATCTCATGAGATACATGATTTACCCAATGCATTGGAGGGCTATATAATTTTTGCCCACACATAACATAATTATAAACTATATATATGTGTTCTACATGAATGTAAAAGCATTAATAAATTCACCTTAACGCATTTAACCCTTGATAATGATATGGGATTGATAAAATTTGATAACAATTCCTAAAATAAAATCATACATAGAAGTAATATAGATAATTATATTATAATATCTCCCTAGTGAATCATAAGAAACATTAAATTATATTGAAATATATAATAAATAATTTATAAAAATTATATAAAATTAATTATAAAATTATAAAATATTATAAAATACACTTTTAAACATTTTTTTCAAAAGAATTTACTTAGATATAAACAGTTTTATAAAAAATTTATAATGAAATAAAAATAACTTCTAAAAATCCTTTAAATAGGGAAAGGATTTTGAATAACAAAAATTTAAGAATAAAGGGTAGAAAATGACTAATAAAAAATAATGAAGGAGAGATAAGAAGATTACTTTCACACATTTTTTTTAAAAAGTCAAAAATATTTTAAAAATTATCTTAATCAGTAATACAATTAAATAAATGGATATAAAAAAATAATGAATATGTAGTTTGAGGGGAAATATTCCCAGCCCAAAAAATTAAATAAAGGAAATCTCAAATACAAGAATCATTTGAGATGATTTATGATTAACAATGATGGAAAATGCAAAGAATACATGTAAATAATCTCTATAAATACATAATAATAAAATAATGTGTAATTATATTGGAAATTTTTCCGAAAGTATCCCAATTAAATATTTGGTATCAATAATCTCAAACAAGGAGAAATATTGGGGGAGAAATCTATAATTTTACCCATGAATCTTGAAAAATTACCTTAGCCACACATATAATGAACATAAAAATATTAATGAATTATTTAAGAAATTTAGACTCGTATTTTACCTTTGAGAATATTATAGTATATTCATATATTGAATATATATTAGGAAGTTTGAGTTTATTTTCATGTTCAGATGCAAGTAGTTTTAATTCTCCCATACAAGCTCCATAATGATGAAGGCAAGCCCCATTTATTTAAAAATGGATAATCATTATTATACAATTAAAGGTAGTGTAATATTATTTTTAAAACAATTTAAACAATCAGAATTTCATTTTATAGAAGGTGTATATATGGTGTATAATAATTGAATTCATGTTATGAGTGTATTGGGTAATTCGACCAATGATAATGAGTTACTTTATAATGATAATTAATTTTTGGTTGACCCATCAATAACTATGAGAAAAATATAAATTACTCCTTAAACTAATATATTATAATGAAAATTATTTATACTCATTTATTATGTAAATTATGAGGATATTATAGAATTATTAATGTAGTTTGTTAAAGAGACCCAAAATATAACATGCAATACTAATGAATGAGTATGAGTATGTAGGTATAATATAATACTATACAATTTATATAATAATAAATATATTAAATATATATTATTATTTTTTTGAAATATAATAAAAAATAGTGGATATGATAAGGTAATTGAAAAAAATATAATAGAAATGTATACTTACTTTATGTAGTTCACTCCTTCTGAAAAATGATTTCCTAAATAATTAAGGATATAGGACACCTTTTTTATAGAAAATACTAACCCAAATTGAATGAAAGTTTATGATAGGGAATTTGGGTAGTTATTAATGAGAAAATACAATGACATACATGGTTTTGAAGGGTGGTGGATATGTCATTTTATAGGAAATTTGATAATCATTTTGATGGAAACTAACGTTAGGTGATGGGTAATGATATACTCACATTGATGTTAGGTGAGCTAAGTATGGAAATTTTGGTTGGACTCACTGGATTGAGTCATATTCCTATGAAATATCTTCTTCAATTTCTAAATATGAAATTATTTTTTCCAAATTCATCCTGTGTAATCTACCCCTGTTTAACTCTTTTTTATATTATTTAATTAGTTTCCATGAATATTTTTTAATTTATAATAATATTTTGACACTATAACCTAATTTTGATGAATTTATTTCCAATTTGAATTCAATTTAATCAAAATAAATTTATAATTTTTATAAATTCATCTTTTAAATGAAAACATATACAACATTTAAAATTAGTTTTTATAAAGATATAATTTTTTAAATAATAATTTTTATTATTATTATTTAATATATATTAATAATCAGTCAATGATCTTTAATATATATATATATTTTACATAATTTTTTTAATATCACCATTTAACCATGTTATATTTTGTTCTAAAGAATGATACATAACATAAAAAAACATTTTTATAAAAATATATATTTTTCATTTTTATAGTTTTTATTTTTATTTCCAACCAATTATTAATTTATTTTTGTTATTGATCATATTCAAGTTGGTATATTAGATTTATACAACCTTGTGTACTATAGTAATGAACGAGGTTCAATCCCCATTTAGCAATAATTTGGGTAGTGGTTTCGATGTCCTAGTTTATGGTTGACCTCAGGGTGTGCCTAGTGGGTCTTCTAGAAGTGTAATGATTAATGGAAATATTGTAGGATGAAATCAAAGTAAATGATATGTATGGTGGCCCCTTATTAGGTTAAGGTTGATCAATGATGTAAAGGTGACGGAATGGTTCCACATAGGTGTTAGTGATATGGGTTGGCTAGATGAGGCCCATATTGTTTGATGGGGAGCACTTGCTTGATGAAATGATGAAGAGGGATGACTAAGATAATGAAAAGGGTCACTAAATCCTGGTTCAGGTGGTTTAGGTGAAAAAGAACCACATAGGGTTCCTCCATGGGCGGTATGCATATCAGACAGTCAGTAGTGTTATTCATTTGGGGTGGATAACGGATGGTACTAGCATGCAGGTAGGCAAAAATTTATGTGGGCCTTTGAGATAATTCATAGGCCTATGGTCCATTGGATCACGGATAATATATGGGATTCTAGGTTATGTTTTTCATAGTCCATTTTTCTCTTGTAGTTTAGGTAATGTAATTTGTTTCCTTATACACTAAAAATATATAGGTCCTTTGTTTAATAAAAATAGATTCTTCAATCCCAAAAGTTCAAAAAAATTATTAATTTTTATTACTTTTTATATATATAAAAACAACTAATTTTATTAAATTGATAATCAAAATATGAGAAAATAATTTTTTTTATAAAAATACATATTAATTTAGAATTAATTTTTTCACGAATAAATAAAATTATTTATATAATGTATGATTATATTTTACTTGTTTATAGTTGATGGTTTCGTTAATAAGTGTTAAAATATTTAATATAAATTTTTAATATATGATTTTAATATATTAGTAATTTTTCAAAATAATATTATTTTCTTATTTTAAAATTTCCAATATACTAATTAGTTATATGTATTAACAACTATCATATATATTTACAACAGTCAAATAACATTTATAATTCCCATTTTAACAACTATACATAACCTTAAATAAATATAAAAAATTCTTATAATTATACTTTTTCCCAATATTTATTATAAATTTCTAGTGTTTTTTCATCATTAGATAGTTATAATTGGTAGTGTGATCTTTAGAAAAATTTATGAGGATAAAGATTTCAGATTCTTAGTTACTTTATTTACATGTGGTTTTATTTCTCTAGTAATTTTAAAAATTGTGTTTCAAATTACAGTCTCAAAAAAATTAAATGCATATCTTATATGATAATATTTTTTTCTTAATAAACCATATCTTTTTGTTATTTTTGTTCAATTTTTAATTTAAGATAATGTATTTGACATTTTTATTGAAAAAAATTTTCTGATGCTATAATATTTCCTTCTAATCTAAAAATCTGATATTTTATCAGTAGTGAGAGGATTCCCTTGTGGAATCATAGATCAAACATAAAATTTATTGAGATAGTATCTAACTATAAATTCGTATTGTTTCATCATGACACAATATTCAATGCATGTATAAGAACTACATGGGTAATGATATATAGTGTATATCTCTCTTCATATCACTAATAACTAAAATACTCTATTTATATAAAAATTAGAGTGACTTATGTAATAGCCCCCCATCTAAATCATGTGGGGATAGGTATATTCATATTGAGAATTACAAAATAGAAGGGAACCAACTAGTTTAGAAGGATGAATAATATTTCTCTAATCCTAATGGATTGGAAACCACTTTGGTTATCCTTTTGAATGAGGTGGAAATTTTTTTGTCACCCTATATACTATAGTAAATTGAAATATCAATATTTAAAAAATAATATGACACTCTTTATCAAAAGGAGACAAAAAATTCCCCTTCATGTATTATGATTGATAGAAAAATCCATTTTTTGAAAAATCCTAATCAGATTGAGTGAAAAATAAGGATATACCCTTGCATATCCACCAATATGGATATGTTGAAGCTAGTGAACATGGGTATGGATAAATATCCATATAGAATACAAATATGTATAGCCATGAATCTTTAAGTGAAATAGAAATACATTTAATTTCATAAGAAACATTAAGATATATTTGTATAGAGATATATAGAAATGTTTTCTTTAGATTTTTATTTATACAATCATCAATTTTGTTTATGGGATAATCAAATTTTCCAGACAAATTTAGTAAGAATAATCAATCAATAAAATAGAATTAAAACATACATTATAATAGATTAGACAAAATAATGTTTCATTTATGTCGTTAAATATCAAAAAAGTTGGACATCGTCACGACCCGTCCTCGGGAGCCGTGCTGTGACTACCCCAAGCCCACATCCCATAGGCCAGGGGCTAGTGACTAGCACCAAAGGCGTAAATCTTGAAAAAAGGGGAAGGTATTGCCTTAAAAGGTAAACAAACACAATAGAGTAAGCCAGTAGAAGTAAACAGTAAGTAAAACTGGGTACAATAGTATGTGCATAAAGTAAATGGGCCAGAATACAAACCCAAACTGAAAATAAAGTACACCTGGAAAGAAAGTACAACAACTGAAAGTAAAGTAGCAACGTCGAGTCGTCCACTGGAAGTCCCACCTTAAGGGTGGGTACAAATAGACTCCTCAGCTCCTCAGGTCCAACTGCCCATTCCTTGTACGTCCTGCCCAGTGGTCCACCTCCAGGTACCGTCTAGCTCTACAAGCCTCAACCACGATCAGTGATGTCCGTCGTCTGCATCCAACACAACGTAGTGCCGGCATAGCCCGTGCAAGGGTGTGTATATGCTACTTAGTAGGGACCCCAAGACCCCCGAAGGTCTCCCATAATCCACAAAGGATAATCCACAAAGGAAAGATACAATCACGAAGTAACATCCAACACTACTTAGGTATATTCCCATACATATAACTAAGTCATCAATTTCAGTTCGGCTCTAACATCTGAGCCCATGTTCGATCACGTCCACACAGGTTAGTACAACCCAATCCACACAGGATAAGACAACCCAATCCACAGAGAAATAAGGTCAATCATATCGAAGATATTGATTAAATTCAAGACTCAGATCACACAAGTATACTTCTTTGTAAGGTGATAGAGATGATCAGATGTTGCCACTGATTCATCTAAGCTGGGACCCACGTAGGATACTAGACCAACTAAGCTATCAGACCCAAATAGGATATAGAACAGCTACTCTGCCAGACCCACATCAGATAACAAGAACATAGTCAAACACTACCAGACCCATGTAGGATACAAGAATAGTATTCATCGTCGTCGAACCCATGGAGGATTTTAGTACGGTCTTCATCACTTCCGAACCCCCGGAGGATTTCAGTGCAGTCGTCATCACTGTCGAACCCAGGGAGGATTTCAGTGCAGTCTTCATCGCTGGCAAACCCACAGAGGATTCCAGTGCAGTGGTCATCGCTGCCGAACCCACGGAGGATTTCAGTGCAGTCTTCATCGCTTCCGAACCCACGGTGGATTTTAGTGCAGTCTTCATCGTCGTCGGAGTCGCAGCCAGCACTAGGGTTCCCGCACACAACATGATCGATTCCAGGAGGGTCCGCACCACGAGCCAAGGGGGTTGATACATCAACTAACACATAGTCCGGAGTTTATGTATCACAAACTTCCATCTCGACAAGAGGAACTCAACGTGACAGACGGTGCGTCAATCAGACACCCGGTCTAAAAGTTATTGGCTTTTTTCGTTCCAAGGGCCCGATTGGTTTTTAAGTCAAAACCAACCCGAAAACAGTCCAACTATGTCCAAACCTCGAGCAGAGTAAGCCAAAAGGTCCATCTCACTAATAGGAATGCAACAAAGTTGACGGCACGTCAATCAGACGTCCGAAGATCTAGTTATAAGTGTTTCCGCTCAGTGGGCCCGGTTGGTTTTGTGTTTGAACCAACCCAGTCATACCAAATGTTCTCCGAAACATTGAGTGTAATATACCTAAATGACCGTCTCGATCGAAGGATTTCATCACAACTGACGGTGTTTCGATCGGAGGTCTGTATCCCATGTTACAGGCATTTAAACAAACTATCCGGTTTTTAGGGGGTTTTGGGCCCGGACTGACCCAGGTCCGGGTCTGACCCAATAGGGCATGGCTCGGACCGATGGGTGCAGCTTGGCCCAACTGGCGTCGGCCGGCCCCACTGGCATGGCCCGGCGTGGCCCGGCATAGTAGGTGCGGCCAACATGGCCAGCTCGGCACTGGTCGTGCCGCCGCAGAAGGGTGGGGGGGGGGCTGCCGCCCTCTTTTGAAACCACGACCACCATGTTTGGGCCGCTACCCTTGACATCCAGGAGTTACGACCCCCGGCCTTCTCTGATCAGCCGACCAGGCTGGCCAGCCGGTGCCACCGCGGGACCCCGTAGTCCCGGCCCTCCGCCATGCCCGCGGCCGGTGGTTCCGGCCGCCGCTCCCTGCACCGCCACTACCAAAGGGTGTGGCCTTGGTCCTACCGGCGCGGCGCGATGGTGCCGCGTCCCTCCACCATGCCCTGACTCCGGCCGAGGCTTCGTTCAACGTCAACAACACGGTGCAACGGTGCCACGCTTTTTCGCTGGCGTTCCTCTTCATTCCCGCGCAGTGCGACGACACCGTGTTGTCTTCATTCCAAACCACATAATAATCAACAACAAAGTAAAGGGAGGAGGTTCGGTCATGTTCGTGCGGCCCGACCTCCTCCCATTATCTTGATAACTGGCAGCTAGATCATTAAAGTTGAATTCCCAAAGGTAAAGACGATAATCGGCAAAGGAATATCCACGAACATAAAGTTAACCACTACCTCGATGAAGTCGTCGAACGAGGTTCATCGTGGAAAAGGACGTCGCAGAAGACGATGTTGTGGAAGACGACATCGCAGAAGATGGCATCGCGGATCGATGCTCCGTAAGCGTCGTCGGCGTTCTCCCGAAGAAATATGCGGCGTGTCGTCATTATCTGAAGAAGGAATCTCTCCCCAGCTGCGAAGAGGAGAGGAGACGGCACAATGATTCCCTTGCAGTGACGACATTCTTCGTCGATGTCTTGATGTTCTTCGTGAAGAAGATGAAGTTCTTCAGAGATGCACCCAAGAAATCTCTCCTCAATTCCACCCACAACAACCAACCCAAATAAAATAAGGTTTATCCTTATTTTATTAACTCATGCCACGAATTTAAAAAATGAAAAATTCAAACTCATATTCACTAAATTTAATTAATTTAGATGGAATGCAATTAATGAGGGCGAGTTACAAATTAAAAGTGAGGGTGATTAATAGGGAGTTAGAGAATTGAAAATGTGGGGACTTGTGTGGGCCCCAAATTATCTTAAATCCTATCAAGGGGAGTTATAACATCAGTGTGTCCCATATCAATCCCTCACATGGGCTAAACCACAAAGTAGACTGAAATTAAGTTGTGACATAACTTAATTTCTCATAAACCTCTTAGTAAAGGAATAAAAATAAAACAATTATATTTTTATTCCCCAATTTTTTTTAACATCAACACCTGAGAAAACGCACCTTTGGAAAAGGTGTTCCTATGTAATTACCGGTGATGCGGCTTCATTGGTGCCCTCTTATTTTGATTCGCAGCACTGGTTCAATGTTAGGAAAACCCGCTCGTTCGTTCACTGAACATATCCGAGCTAAACTTTAGAAATTGATTCCAGGCACACTGGGCCTCAGAATCAGGTGCCGTCAGAAACCGCATTCTTGTAAAATCTCAAAGATAATTAAGAAAAAACATTCCTTTAATTTCACGGGTCTTTACATTACTCCCACCTCAGGACATTACGTCCCAGTAAAGATACATCATAAACTAGGGGAACAAATGTGGGTATTGTGCATGCATCTGAGCCTCCCGCTCCCAAGTGCTCTCCTGGAGGATCCCGTGCTGCCATCTGATGCGCACTAAAGGAATCGACCCCCCCCCCATGTAGGACCCTCTCCTATCGATCCTCAATCTCCACCGGGACCTCCGCAAAAGTCGCCCTATATTCAATGTCCAACTCCCCATGGTCAATGATATGCGTCGGGTCGTGCACGTATCTCCTCAGCTAAGATACATGGAAGACGTTTTGCACCTGGTGCAACTGCAGTGGTAAAGCCAGGTGGTAAGCCACCTCGCCTATCCTGCTGAGAACTTGGAAAGGTCCAATGAAGCATGGAGATAACATGCCGCCCCGGCCAAATCTCCATAATCCACATCACGGTGAGACCCGCAAGAAAACATGGCCGCTATCCTCGAACTCTAGTGGTCTCCTCCTTCTATCAGTATAAGACTTTTGCCGGCTCTGAGCTATCCTCTTCCGCTCCTGGATGACCTGAACTTTCTCTGTCATGGACTGGAACATCTCTGGTCCCACAAGTGCTGATTCCCCAGGGTCTGTCAAGCACAGAGGTGATCTGCAAGGTCAGTCGTACAATGCCTCGTATGGTGCCATTACGATGGTGAAGCGGTAGCTGTTGTTGTACGTGAAATCCAAAAAGGGTAGGTGGTCCTCCCAACTGCGACCAAAGTAGAGGACGCATGCACGGAGCATGTCCTCGAGGGTCTGAATGGTCCTCACTGTATAACCATCCGTCTGAGGGTGAAAGGTGGTGCTCATATGTAGCTGCGTCCCGAATGCCTCCTATAACCCCTTCCAAAGCCTTGAAGTAATGCGAGTATATATATCGGATACAATAGATGATGGCACACCAAGAAGCCGTAAAATCTCATGAATGTAGAGATGTCCCAAGATCTCTACTGAGCCCCGCTCTCTGATGGGTAAGAAGTGGGCCGACTTGGTGATTCGGTCAACAATCAGCCAAATGGAGTCATAAAACATGAAAGTAATTGGATGTCCAGTCACGAAATCCATAGATATCCCATCCCACTTCCACTCCGGGACCTCTAAGGGATGTACCAAGCCTGCTGGTACCTGGTGCTCTGCCTTTACCTACTGACAGGTGAGGCATCGAGAAACGAACTAAGCTACAACCATCTTCATACCCGGCCACCAGTATTGTCATATGAGATCCTAGTACTTCTTTTCCACTCCTAGATGTAATGCTAAAGGGGTTATTGTGAAACTCTTTCCTCACCTCCTCCTATAAAGCAGCTGGTACCAAGGTACATCCTCTGAAAAGGATGATCTGCTCTTCTACCAAAGAGAATCCATTAGGTGCCTGTCCTGAGAATATCTGCGCACACCGTGTCTCACAGTCAACATCCCCACACTGTGCCTCTCTGAACCGCTATAGTAGTGGAGGAGTGACTGTGAGTGACTAAAGAAAGGCTACTTCATCTCTATCCATGAAGGATATCTGCAAAGCGGATAGCTGGCTGAATGCCCATCCTCCTGCTGAGAGCATCAGCTACTATGTTTCCCTTTCCAGGAGTATAGACTATCTCAAAGTCATAGTCCTGGAGGAACATGACCCATCACCGTTGTCCCATGTTCAGGCCCTTCTGTAAAGAAGATGTACCCTAGTCTCTGGTGGTCAGAATAGACTGTAAAGTGCTTGCTCATCAGATAGTGTCGCCACATCTTCCTAGCGAAGACCACTGCTGCTAACTCCAGATCATGGGTAGTGTAGTTCTGACCATGCTGCCTCATATGATGTGATCCATAGGCGATCACTACCCTCTCCTGCATCAGGACATGTTCAATTCTAGTCCTTGATGCATCGTAGTAGACTACGTACCCTACTCCCTCCTCCGGTAGCCTCAAGATGGGCGCATTGGTCAATCTCTGTCTCATCTCCTGGAAGCTCTACTGCCATCTATCTGACCACACTAAGGGTTTCCCTTTCTTCCATAATAGTCTGAAAAGATGCAAAGATTTATCCTTTGCCGAATAGAGAAATCTGGTCTCATCCCCTGGATGAACCACATTGCTTGCCTAATACAGTCAATCCCGTCATGATTAGTTAATTCATGCCATGGCTGACGTCGTAAGGCCTCAATGCTACTAACAAGAGATCCAACTGGTACTCTCGCCTCCAAGGGTTGAGCCACACTGTCGGCATCAGTGTGTGGTCAATGGGTATCCTCCAGTAGGAATCCAATATGTGAGGGTCAAGTAAACTGTTCTTTTTAAATAGAACCTCTTAGTATTAACATACAAAAGACAAAAATAAAATGTCACTATTGAAAGTTTATTTTATTATAGTAACTCAATGTACTAGGACACAAAGTAACACAAAAAACGAAGTCAATGAACCTAGAGGCATTATGGGAAAAGGCCTCCATGCATGGAGCTAGTCCTGCACTTGTCCACCCACTTCCGAAGATCCATGATCGTATGCTTCAGCTGCCTGAAGATGTGGTCTCCCCAATGGTTGGGGTGGACCTCCTGGTGGTGGTGGTGGTATAGCCTCAAAACGTCATCCACCACCTGCCGCTCGAAAGTCTCCTCGGCCTCATCCGCCTGCTCCCTGCGGACCGCCAAGGTTGAACCTCTGCCTCTTCCTGGGTAGTCCCTCAACCGTCTATTTCCCCTCTGAATGGGGGGTCGGGTAGTCATGAGACATGTGGCCATGCCCGCCGCATGCATAGCACTGTCTTCCACTCGTAGTACTGGCTCTGCTACGTGTGCCTTGCACCTCTGAGCTAGTATCATGTGGTCTTCTTCCTGATGGCCTGGTCCGCTTGGACCTCTGCGACATCTGTCTACTACCGGCTATAGAAGACTCCTCTATGTGTCACCCTATGGTAGGCCTCGCTGCTGACATAGGCTCAGTAATAAAGCTCTCCACAAGAAGGGCTCACTCCAGTACTCATGCCTGTGTCGGAATGCTATGGGAGATCATCGATGCCCTGATCTCATGTCTCAGTCCCTGCTCGAAGGTCTAGGCCAGGAAGAATGGGTTCCGTACCATGTCTGTGGAATAGCACGAGAGGTCAGTAAATCTCACCAAGTATTGGGCGACCATCATGCTGCCCTCCTGCAGATGTAGTAGCTCCTGAATGTGCACCGTATAGAGGGTGGATGGAACGAACTATGAGCAAAAGATGATATCAAAGTCCATCCAAAGAAGATATTCCTCGTCGTACACCTAGAGCATCAAGCTCCACCATCTGCCTATTGCCGCGTGTAGGATACTCGCTGCAAGGATCACACTGAGGTTAGCTAGTGTCCCTACATACCTGAAAACTCAAACTACAGCCTCCAGCCAATCCTTGGCTGCCTGAGGGTCTGTCTCCCAACGGATCCTGGGTGGTCTCTAATGCTGAAAGTCATGTAGTGCAGTAGGGAGACGTGCACTCTCAGCGGCTGGGGCTAGTGGCATCGGTGGCTCGGCGGGTAGAGGTACCTCCAGTGCGTCCGATGTAAGAGGGCCCTGCACTGAGGCCTCGTCGCTCAGTGGGCTGTCGTCTCAAACAAAGCTTGGAACCCTAGATGGCTGCTGTCGTGGGGCCATCCTGAAAAGAAACAGGTGTGACACAGTCGAACAATATACCTGGTGAGCTGACACAAATTAATCACAATGAAATCTTTTGAAACACACATGAAATCAATGTTTTCATGCTTTGAGTCGAAAATCAGAAGTTAGGGTCCTGGTGTACGGATACGTTGGCCGCAGCACCAACACTAGACTCCCTGGACTGATAACCACACTCAATACCCTTAACACTATTGATTCACATAGAAGAAAGATCAGAGTTCTGAGTTCTACGGTAGAACCGAACTCCTCTGCTGCCAATTTGTCACGACCCATCCTCGGGACCCGTGTCATGACTACCCCAAGCCCGCCTCCCATAGGCCAGGGGCTAGCAACTAGCACCAAAGGTATAAATCCCGAAAAAAGGGGAAGGCACTGCCTTATATGTAAAGCAACACAAAAGAGTAAGCCAGCATAAGTAAACACTAAGAAAAACTGGGTACAATAGTAAGTGTGGAAAGTAAATGGGCAGAATACAATCCCAAACTGAAAGTAAAGTACAAGTGGAATGAATGTAAAACAACTAAATGTAAAGTAGCAATGTCGAGTTGTCTACTAAAAGACCCACTTGAAGGGTGGGTACAGATAGCCTCTTCAGCTCCTCGGGTTCAGCCGCCCGCTCCGTGTACGTCCTTCCCAGTGGTCCACCTCCAGGTACCATCTTTCTCCACAAGCCTCAACCATGATCAGCGATGTTTGTCATCTGCATCCAACACAACGTAGTGCAGGCATATCCCATACAAGGGTGAGTATACACTACTTAGTAGGGACCCGGAGACCCCTGAAGGTCTCCCAAGATCCACAAAGGACAATCCACAAAGGAAATATACAATCACAAAGTAACATCTAACACTACTTAGTTATATGCCCATACATATACCTAAGTCATCAATTTCAGTTCGACTCCAACATCCGAGACCAAGTTCGATCACGTCCACACAGGATAGTACAACCCAATCCACACAAGATAACACAACACAATCCACATTGGAAAGCAAGTCAATCATATCGAAGATATTGATTGAAAGTCAAGACTCATCTCACACATGCATACTTCTTTGTAAGGTGATAGAGATGATCAGATGTAGCCACTGATTCATCTAAGCTGGGAACTACGTAGGATACTAGACCAGCTAAGCTGTCAGACCCACATAAGATACATACCATCTACTCTGCCAGACCCACGTAGGATAGAAATAACAGAGTCAAACACTGCCTGAACCACGTAGGATACAAGAACAATAGTCATCGTCGTCGAACCCACGGAGGATTTCAGTACGGTCTCCATCGCTGCCGAAACAACGGAGGATTTTAGTGTAATTGTCATCAGTGTCGAACCCAAGGGAAATTTTAGTGTATTCATCATCGCTTCCGAACCCACGTAGTATTTTAGTGCAGTCATCATCGCTGCCGAACCCATGGAGGATTTCAGTGCAGTCGTCATTGTCGTCGCAGTCGCAGCCAGCTTTAGGGTTCCCGCACATAGCATTCTCGATTCTGGGAGGGGTCCGCTCTATGAGCCAAGGGGAACGATAAATCAACTGAAACGTAGTCCGGGGTTGATGTATCCCAAAGTTCCATCTCGACAAGAGGAACTCAAATTGACAGACGACGCGTCAATCGGTCTCCCGGTCTTAGAGTTATTGGCTTTTTTCATTCCAGGGGCCCGGTTGATTTTTAAGTCAAAACCAACCCAACCGCACTCCAATTGCATCCAAACCTTGAGTGGAGTAGGCCAAAACGTCCACCTCACTAAGAGGAATCCAAAAAAGTCTACGGCACTTCAATCGGACGTCCGGAGCTCATGTGAAAAGCGTTTCCGCTCCTAGGGCCCGATTAGTTTGGTGTTCGAACCAACCCGGCCATACCCAAAGTTCTAGGAAACCTTGAGTGTAATATACCTAAATGAACTTCTCGATCCAATGATCTCATCACAACTAACTGTGCGTCGATCGGAGGTCCGTAGCCCAAGTTACATGCATTTAAACGAACTATCCGGTTTTTAGGGGGTTTTGGGCTCAGACTGACCCGGCCCAAGACCCCCTAGGTCGGCCCGAACCGGGTCCGGGTCCAGACCAAAAGGGCGCGGCCCAGCCTGGTGGGTGTGTCTCGGCCCGATCGGTGCGGCCCGGCCCCGTAGGCGCTGCGCAGCCCGGCCTGGGCAGCCGGTTGGTCTGGCGCGGGCGCGGCCCGCATGGCCAGCTACGCACTGGCCGAGCCACCGCGGAAGGGGGGGTGGGGGTACTACCCCCATATTTTGAAACTGAGGCCCCTATATAGGGGCCTCTTCCCTTTCCAGCCGGGGGTTACGACCCCCGGCCTTCTCTGATTGGCCGGCCCTGCTGGCCGGCCGGTGCCGCCGCGGGACCCCGCGGTCCCGCCCCTCTGAAACACCGGTGGCCGGCCGTTTCGGTCACTGTTCCCTGCTCTGCCGCGGCCAATGGCCGTGGCCTTGGTCCTACCGGCGTGGTGCGACGACACCACATCCCTCCGCCACAGCCTGACACCGGCCATAGCTTCGTTCGGCCTTAACCGCACGGCGCGACGGCGCCGCCCTTCATCGCGAGCGTTCCACTCCGTTCCCGTGCAGTGCGATGGAACCTCGCTGCCTTTGTTCCAAACCACATAATAATCAACAACAATGTAGAGGGAGGAGGTTCAGTCATTTTCGTGCGGCCTGACCTCCTCCCGTTATCTTGATAATAGGCGGCTAGATCATTAACGTTGAAAACCCAAAGGTAAAGACGATAATCGGAAAAGAAATATCCACTAACATAAAGTTAACCCCTACCCCTATGAAGTTGTCGAACGAGGTTCGTCGCAGGAAAATGACATTGTAGAAGACGACGTTGCAGAAGACGGTGTCACAGAAGACGATGTCGTGGAACGATGCTCTGTAAGCATCGTTGACGTTCGCCCAATGAAATACACAATGTGTCGTCATTCTCCAAATAAGGCATCTATCACCGGTTGTGGAGAGGAGAGGAGAAGACACGACTATTCCCTTGAGGTGACATCGTTCTTTGTTGAAGTCTTGATGTTCTTCATGAAGAAGATGAAGTTCTTCAGGGATGCACCCAAGAATTCTCTCCTCAATTCCACCCAAAACAACCAACCCAAATAAAATAAGGTTTATCCTTATTTTATTAACTCATGCCATGAATTTTAAAAATACGATATTCAAACTCTTATTCACTTAATTTAATTAAGTAAGTTGGCATGCAATTAATGAGGGTGAGTTACAAATTAAAAGTGAGGGTGATTAATGGGGAGTTAGAGAATTGAAAAGGCGGGGACTCATGTGGGCCCCACCTTATCTTAAATCTTCTCAAGGGGAGTTATAACATTAGTGGGTCCCACCTCAACTCCCTCATATGGGCTAAACTTATAAGGCTCCAGCCTTAAACCTTACTTAATCTTGAGTTATTACAAGATTACAATTGAAAATCTTTTCAGGTTTAGAGTTTTAGAGAATTAGATCATGAAACTTGCATTACATTCCACATTTAAACAAAGTGGTTACATAAAAGACAGTGTTCATTCTTCCCATCAAAGGAAACATATTTAAAATAAAACATGGATTCTTTCTTGACACATCCTTGACACTATTATCCTATCATGTACCTTTCCCTTGACCTGTGAAAAACATTTCAAAAACTTGTGATGAGCATAAAAGGCTCAGTAAGGGTTATAAAAATATATAAAGGAAACATGAGTTCATATATACATAAGAATGAAATCATACTTTACCCATAATACATAGACACTTTAACATACCTCATCAAATCATGAATAAATCATAGAAATCAAAAGACATAAAAGGTAACTTGAGGCATTCATAACATTCTTACGTAGGGAGTAACCATCTTGGTTATGTTTGGAATACCCACCACGGTATATTCCCTAAATCTCTTCGGAGAAACCTTAACGTTTCACTCCTTCGCATTACCCAATGCATTGGAGGGCTATATCGGGCTCACCCGCCCTTGGTTTATCACAGAACCACCCGTCTTCATAACAATGCCCAAGAACCATAACAAAATCGTACCATATAATACATGCATAAAGGAAACATAAAATTTCCACATTTCAATCACAAGATATCAATAAAACACCTTGATATCAAAAAATATTATGAAAACCATTTTCAATACCAAAATAAAAGAAAATTAAAACATGGTATTTATTTTTCTTTTAAAAATAAGGTATGGATTGTAGAGGAAGCCAAAACTCAAATAATGGTCACAGCGGCGGAGAAGTCGTTGTCGCCGCATACGTATGACAAAAACATTCCCTTTTGTCGTTTTATAAAATGCTTCGTATAAAAAAATTCCTTTTGGATAAACATAAAAGTCAAAAGGTTTTATACACCGTATAAATGACAGTTGTGTATAAAACAAAATATTCCTCAATGAATAAAGATTGAGGCGAAGTCCCTTACAAAGATGGTATCCTTAGTTTAAGGATAAATCAATTACATAATTATGTGTGAAAAAAGAATACACCAAATATAAGTAGATATTATGTGTAAAATAATCAATGGTCATTCACACATATTCAAATGATGACATATTCAATAACAACATGTTGAACCCAAAGAAATCGAAATTGGGTTAAGACGTTCCCTTGACCGCCTAACGACGTCACATCAAAATGAGTTGATGAGAGATAAAAAAAGGGTATCTCATCACATGGAAATAAAATTTACATCAATAAGGATATATGAGAACATATCCCAACATTACAATATGTAAATTAAAAGACCCAACAAAAGAGGTCTTTTAAAAAGAGGAGGGTGAAAGGTTCCTTTACCGACTTGGGTATCTTTCGAAACATACACCTCGTGAAAGAAGGACAATACAACATTGATGTAAATACTCATAAAAGAAAGTATATTACACAATGAGTAAAATAATTGGAATTACATACACCACTCAAAGGAAATTGTGGAAAATGTAGCATAAATATCCCGGGAATAAAAGTGAGATGAAAAATCTCTTACGAAAACTCGGCAGCCTAACGGCGCCACTTAAAACATCCAAAATGGATTGATGATATCAAATAGGGTCTCTCATAATATTAAAATAAAGTTTAAAGAAAGAGGAATATAAAATAACATCCCTTAAAATAATAATAAAGAGCTTAAAAGAAGTGACATAAATGAGAGTACTTAAAAAGAAAGAGAGAGGATAGATCTCTTACGAAAATTCGGCAGCCTAACGGCGCCACTCAAAACTTCCAAAATGGATTGATGAGAGAGAATAGGGTCTCTCATCATATGAACATAAAAATTACAGTAAGAGTAATATAAAATAACATCACAATAACAAGAAATATGATCTTTAAATGGAATGACATAAATGACTGTACTTAAAAAGAAAGAGAGGAGTAAGATCCCTTACCTCAAGTCCAACTTGTCTTGTTCGTTTCTTTATATTCCTAAATAATAAACTTTGGTAAATTAATAATTTCATAAGTAACTCCTTTAGAGATTATTATTCAGTTAATATCACATATTATAATTTTATAATAATTTTTTAATAAGGTTAGTTCATATCAGACGTTTTTGCCGATGTTTGGTACATGAGTAAAAAAAGAACTTGTTTGAAAAATGATTGCCCATGTAGTTATGAGTAAATAATTTCCAGAATAGTATTAATGATTAAAATATCATATATATCCATTAAATATTAATTTTATAGTATTCCATATAATTTGGAGATAAAAAAACGAAAATCATCGTTCATGGAGACGGTAGGCCGTACGTACACATGAACACTACTTTCATTTTTTGTCATATTAATGGAATTAAAACAAAATGAAAGAGATATATATATGTTATATTTCTAGAATTATATCCATAATTTAGATGTAATATATTACATATATATCCATTATATATATGTACTTATAATATTACATAACATTTTGAGATAAGAATTGAAATGTACCGTTCATGGAGACGGTAAGCCGTACGTACGCATGAACACTACTTCCATTTCTATTTCATATTTAATGGAATTAAAACATAATGATACATAATAGTATTTTAATTCCAGTATGGCATCATATATAATATCATTAAATATATCCTTTATAAGTACCACATATGGTATTAACGAATCAAATCACTTTGAGGGGGCGATAGTCCGCACTTCCTTAAATGAAGATATCACGTTTACCCATAATGGAAATCATAAAGGTACGTCAAAAATGAAAAATAAAGAAGCTTAAGTAAAACATAAAAATATTAGATATCATATATAAATATAGTGTCATCTTAATGGCCACCTTTGAAAGTGTTAGAAGAATGTTGAACAATCATCGTTTCGGGAGGCAGAAATTCTCCATCCACGGAAACAGTATGTTCTTTAACCATTAGATGTAGGTGTGTGTAAGTGTAGCTAGAATACTTCTTATAAAATCATCCTAGTATATTTAAGATACTGTATTTGTTACAAAATAAATGAATAAAAAGGGTTTTTGGGGTTGGAGAAGAAAAATAAAACAAAAGGACACAAGTGAAGATATTACCTTAAAATCGGGTAACTCCCTTTGGTTTGAGCTCATAGGATTCCTTGAGAAGACTTATGCCCAAATTGAGGCTTCAAGGAGTAAGAGAGGGAAGTGGAGAGAGAAAATGGGCAGGTTTTGGCCGAGCCAAAGGCTTTGGGAGTGTGGGTAAGGAGGTAGAGGTGGGGGCCTTTTATAAGAGGAGAGGAGGGGCACTCTTGTAAAGTTACAAAATGTTGCTTTATTTTCAAAAGGGTTTCGGATTTTAAAGGACCCACATTGATGTATTTCAAGGATAAGGTGATAAGGGTTCGAAATACACTCATACAATAGGTTTTGGACATGTGTAGGTCTTGGATATTACATTATCGTTGCATTTTATTTAAATCGTTAAATAATGAGGTCATCACTGCATCATCATGATGTCAGAAATAATTTAATTTATTTAATGTCTAAAAATTATAAAAAAATTACTATGATGTAGTAAATCTTTTTAAATTTCGAATGACTATTTATTTCCAGAAATATGACTTGTATAACCCCATGTAAAAATTGTTTTAGTAAAACATTTCATGTTTTTGTCATTTTTACTTTAACATTAAATAAAAATATATTTATTTCATTTTCCATCCAAAGTGGCTCCATGGGGTCCCCAAGATGAACCATGGATTGTCTTGGTCGGGAATGACAGATCCAATGAGGGTAGAACATGTGTCTACGTCATTTCATTTTATTAAAACATTATTCTTACCATAAACTACACTAATTACCTCTAATCGCGATTAAAAACTTAATAAGTCACTATTCACCAAAAAATTATTTTTATCCCATTGAACCACATTTTACTTCTTAATGACTACCATGTATGTCGGATTTTTGAAATTCAAAACACAAAGATGGAAAAATATCATTTAAACGGAAAAATCAATTTTTATAAGTACCACTTTGTGGTTTCACTATTCATCAAAAAATGAAGTTTTTCAAAAAAATCTCAAAACTTCCCCCTAAGCTATATTTGATATTCCGAATTCAAAAATGAATTCTATTTTACAAAATTCAAAACATATATGTCACATTAATTAATTTAATAATTAATTCCCGTTGTCAGAGCAAATAGCGTGTTTTTATGGAACAATAAGTATCAAAAGATTGACACTAGTTTAAGTCTGATTTCAAAGTGAAATTAATTCCAAAGACCACTATTGGATTTAATGGTAAAAATATATTCTAATTTCACTTTAAAACCAATTAGAAAGATAATTTAATCATATAAATAAATTAAATTAAAAAGAGGTTTTGAATTAAAATACAACATTTTACACTATTCATTAAAAAAATCAACTTTATCGGAAAGATACCAAAAATTTACACAAAGTAAATTTTGATGTCCCAATTCTTAAGAATATTTTTATTTGGTCCAATAGAATTTATAAGAGTGAAAAAAACTATATTTAATGTTGGTTCTCCATCAAAAGGCGATAAGTGAACCTTTAGTGAAAACTAGGGCATACACGCCTAAAATTGAATTCATTCCATATTTTAAGCCTTTATCTTTTATTGGATAAATGTAAAAACATTTAAAAACATATATAATCATATTTTAGTTATTTCTATCCATTCTCACCAATACAACGCCTACATGTTAACTACCATTTAAAATAATATTATTTTATTATTAGAGTGCAACGTAAGATTCCCAAGAAACTCGTTGTTGCGGGTTGGGTACGCCATCGAGCATAGCGTCCCCTTTAAAGCCATATTAATATTTTATTCACAAATATGGATAAATATGAAAATGTAATATTCTTTATTTACCTGGGGTGTAACATCCTTCCCCCCTTTTGAGAATTGTGTCCTCGCAATTTTTAAAATTGAGCTTGGAAATATCCTTGAAAGTCCCACATCAGAACAAGAGTCAGTAAAAAAATCACTTTAAAATAAAGGAAGAAAAGTACAGTGGTCATCCGAGTTAATCCATATTAGGATTCCATGTAGAAAAACATGGACATGGAAGAAAAAGCAAAGGGTCATGTTCTTGAGGGAGAGTGATAGTAAACATGTCTAGGAGAAAGTTAACCATAAGAAAATCACAAACTTGTGATGGGTTAAACGGTATTCGATTCCCCAGTAGGAAAAGTTAATAGACAACATATTTGTTTTAAGTTACTTTTTATTGAGGAATTTATTCATAAGGAAACATAATCACTTATCATGTTGACTTTCAACTTTTACTAGATTCCTTAATCAAACTCATATTTTTTTCCAAAAGACGAGTTTTTAGGGAGACTTGTTCGCATTAGGAGTACTATAATCAAATTATAGAGAATCACCTAATCCAACAAAGAGAACTATATACTTCCTATGTCTTTAGGCTTTAACCAAAACCAAAACCAAAAAGGTTAGTACAAGGTCAGATAATCCAGAAAAGGATAACCCTTTAAAAAGAAAATCTATGCTTAATCTCCGAAATTTTTCCAACAAAACCCAAAGTTCAACGAGGACCATCCGATAAACAATTGTCCATAAAATTCTTCAAAGTAAACAAATCTAAGATTGAAACCCAAATATTTGAAGGATTTAGTCACATAGTCTTCCAAGTTAAATCGTAACATTTATCTCTAAACAACATCAGTTGCTCCTAAAGTCTCGTATTGAAAAGTAATTAACCTAATCACATATCCTCAATGATATGTTAATCATTTTCATAAATAACCCAAAATAAACTTACTCTTAATTAATAAAATCATATAACTAAAAAGAATCAGTCAAACTAACTAGGGACTTCACATAGTCCAGTGGTAGGCGACAAATACCAGTCGCACTTTGGTTGTGGGTTCGATTCCCGCAGCTTTGTCCGACACGACGGGTAGTCACACGGTCTGCATGTTGTACTTTTTCCAAAACTATATAATTCTCAAATCATTCCCCAAAAAGTGATAAAAATCATCAAAAATAACCATAACATCATTTAACCTCAATTTTATCTCATGCCTTTCACTTCAATCATAACATATAGTAACCTATAATTATCTCTAAATTAAGGATCATATAAACCCAAATGGTTCATTATAACTATGTCCACAAAAGAAAAGATAACTATTCCTTGAATAAAATTTTCATATGTTAAATATCAGGGTTACACATAATATAAAAATTCTTCTAATGTAACCCCATCATTAAAAGAGACTTAATACTCTTAAGAATTTCACCATAACTCATGAAGCCCTTACATGTTGACATCTTACTCATTCAACATTCTTCATGATCCATTAACCATTCTTTTCCAACTTATTCCGAAATACCTCTTTCCTACAAACAAAATCATGAATCATATCCTAATATTCCAAAATAGGAAAACAATAGTCATGAAATAATACATACATTTGATTGGTCATTGTCAGTTTCTTTATCCTCAATCGGAATGGAATTAGGTATTGGTAAATGAACATTTGTACGCTCTTGGTGATCCCATTCATGAAACTACTTCATAGTACATGTGTTTGCATAATGACCATGTACACCACATTTAAAACATTCAATTGATCCCTCAAAAAGACCTTCTTTCATAGGACATGTGTTTGCATAATGACCATGTACACCACATTTTCCTTGGTGTTTCTTTCCACATCTTTGACACATAGGTTTTTGACCACACATACCTTTATGATTATTACTTGTACTTCCGTAGGGATTTGTTTCTCACATAAATGATTCCATAGAGAAATCACCAAGGTTTAGGTGGTCAATCATGAATCCAGATAGTTGGTTGAGGATAATCACAAGAGTTCTCATTGCAGCCCCCATATCATTCAGTTTCTTGCTCAAAAAACTCTAACAGTTTCCTTCACTTCTACTATTACTTTGGTGCATGCTAGATCTAGCCATTTACTAAAACCAAAAAGGTCAGTGTGAGTATATCAAAAAAACCATCATGTACTAATGAGGAAGATAAACACTAAGATATACTTACTCATTAACGTTATCTAAAACTAGGACTCTTTCTGAATTCCTAACCATTATGGTAATTCCACTTATGGTTAAAGAATACCCTAACCTCTAAAGTTATCTAAACCGAACATTGATACCAACTATAAGGCCCCAGCCTTAATCCTTACTTAATCTTGAGTTATTACAAGATTACACATTGAGGATCTTTTGAGGTTTAGAGTTTTAGAGAATTAGATCATGAAACTTGCATTACATTCCACATTTAAACAAAGTGGTTACATAAAAGACAGTGTTCATTATTCCCATCAACAGAAACATATTTAAAATAAAACATGGATTCTTTCTTGACACATCCTTGACACTATCATCCCATCATGTACCTTTCCCTTGACCTGTGAAAAACATTTCAAAAACTTGGGATGAGCATAAAAGGCTCAGTAAGTGTTATAAAAATATAGAAAGGAAACATGAGTTCATATATAGATAAGAATGAAATCAAACATTACCCATAATACATAGGCACTTTAACATACCTCATCAAATCATGAATAAATCATAGAAATCATAATACATAAAAGGTAACTTGAGGAATTAATAACAATCTTACGTAGGGAGAAACCATATTGGTTACGTTTGGAATACGCACCACAGTATATTCCCTAAATCTCTTCGGAGAAACCTTAACGTTTCACTCCATCGCGTTACCCAATGCATTGGAGAGCTATATCGGGCTCACCCACCCTTATTTTATCACGGAACCACCCGTCTTTATAACAATGCCCAAGAACCATAACCTAATCGTACCACATAATACATGCATAAAGGAAACATAACATTTCCACATTTCAATCACAACATATCAATAAAACACCTTGATATTAAAAAACAATATGAAAACCATTTTCAATACCAAAATAAAAGAAAATTAAAACATGGTATTTATTTTTCTTTTAAAAACAAGGTATGGCTTGTAGAGGATTCCGAAACTCAAATAATGGTCATGACGACGGAGAAGTCGTTGTCGCCGCATACGTATGACAAAAACATTCCCTTTTTTTGTTTTGTAAAATGCTTCATATAAAAAGATTCCTTTTGGATAAACTTAAATGTCAAAAGGTTTTATACACCTTATAAAATAAGTTTTTGTATAAAACAAAAAATTCCTCAATGAATGGAGATTGAGACGAAGTCCCTTACAATGACGGTATCCTTGGTTTAAGGATAACCCAATTACATAATTATGTGTGAAAAATGAATACACCAAATATAAGTGGATATTATGTGTAAAATAATAAAAGGTCATTCACACATATTCAAAGGATGACATATTCAATAACTACATATTGAACCCAAAGAAATCGAAATTGGGTTAAGAAGTTCCCCTGACCGCCTAACGACGTCACATCAAAATGAGTTGATGAGAGATAAAAAAGGGTATCTCATCACTTGGAAATAAAATTTACTTCAATAAGGAAATATGAGAACATATCCGAACATAACAATATTTAAATTAAAAGACCCAACAAAAGAAGTCTTTTAAAAAGAGGAGGGTGAAAGGTTCTTTTACCGACATGGGTATCATTCGAAACATACACCTCGTGAAAGAAGGACAATACAACATTGATGTAAATACTCATAAAAGAAAGTATATTACACAATGAGTAAAATAATGGGAAGTACATACACCACTCAGAGGAAATTGTGGCAAATGTAGCATAAATCTCACGGAAATAAAAGTGAGATGAAAAATCCATTACGAAAACTTGGCAGCCTAACGGCGCCGCTTAAAACTTCCAAAAATGGATTGATGAGATCAAATAAGGTCTCTCATCATATTAAAAAAAATGATTAAAGAAAGAGGAATATAAAAGAACATACCCTAACATAACAAATAAGAACATAATAGAAGTGACATAAAAGAGAGTACATAAAAAGAAAGAGAGATGATAGATCTCTTACGAAAATTCAGCAGCCTAACGGCGCCACTCAAAACTTCCAAAATGGATTGATGAGAGAGAATAGGGTCTCTCATCATATGAACATAAAAATTACAGTAAGAGTAATATAAAATAACATCCCAATAACAAGAAATATGATATTTAAAAGTAATCACATAAAAGACTGTACTTAAAAAGAAAGATAGGATTATGATCCCTTACCTCAAGTCCAACTTGTCTTGTTCGTTTCTTTATATTCTTGAATAATAAACTTTGGTCAATTAATATTTGCCTAAGAACCTCCTTCAGAGATTATTATTCTGTTCATATCACATTTTATAATGTTATAATAATTGTTTAATAATTATAGTTCATATCAGACGTTTTTGCTGATGTTTGGTACATGAGTCAAAAATGAACTTGTTTGAAAAAATATTTCCCATGTAGTTATAAGTAAATAATTTCCAGAATAGTATTAATGATTAAAATATCATATATATACATTAAATATTCATTTTATAGTATTTAACATCATTTGGAGATAAAAAATGAAAAGCACCGTTCATGGAGACGGTAGGCCGTACATACGCATGAACACTACTTTCATTTTTCGTCATATTAATGGAATTAAAACAAAATGAGAGAGATATATATATGTTATAATTCCAGAATGATATCCATAATTTAGATGTAATATATTACATATATATCCATTATATATATGTACTTGTAATATTACATAACATTTATAGATAAGAAATGAAATGTACCGTTCAAGGAGACGGTAAGCCGTACGTACGCATGAACGCTACTTCCATTTCTATTACATATTTAATGGAATTAAAAAATAATGATAAATAATAGTATTTTAATTCCAGTATGGTATCATATATAATATCATTAAATATATCCTTTATACATACCACATATGGTATTAATGAATCAAATCACTTTGAGGGGGCGGTAGTCCGCACTCCCTTAAATGAAGATTTCGCGTTTACCCATAATGGAAACCATTAAGGTACTCCATAAATAAAAAATACAGAAGCTTATGTAAAACATAAAAATATTAGATATCATATATAAATATAATGTCATCTTAATGGCCACCTTTGAAGGTGTTAGAAGATTGTTGAACAATCATCGTTTCGGGAGGCAGAAATTCGCCATCCACGGAAACAGTATGTTCTTTAACCATTAGATGTAGGTGTGTGTAAGTGTAGCTCGAATAATTCTTATAAAAACATCCTAGTATAATTAAGATATTGGATTTGTTACAAAATAAATGAATAAAAATAGTTTTTGGGGTTGGATAAGAAAAATAAAACAAAATGACACAAGTGAAGACATTACCTTAAAATCGGGTAACTCCCTTCGGTTTGAGCTCAAAGGCTTCCTTGGGAAGACTTATGCCCAAAGTGAGGCTTCTAGGAGTAAGAGAGCGAAGTGGAGAGACAAAATGGGCAGGGTTTGGTAGAGCCAAAGGCTTTTGGATTGTGGGTAAGGAGGTAGAGGTGGGGGCCTTTTATAATAGGAGAGGAGGGGCACTCTTGTAAATTTAAAAAATGTTACTTTATTTTCCAAAGAGTATTGGATTTTAAAGGTCTCAAATTGATTTGTTTCGAGGATACGGTGATAATGGTTAGAAATACACTCATCCAATAGGTTTTGGAAATTTTTAGGTCTTGTATATTACATTATCTTTCCATTTTATTTAAATCGTTAAATAATGGGGTCATCGCTGCATCATCATGATGTCATGAATAATTTAATTTATTTAATGTATAAAATTTTTAAAAAAAATACCATTATGTAGGAATATTTTTATCTTTCTAATTACTATTTATAGTCAAAAAGATGACTTGTATAACCCCATGTAAAAATTGTTTTAGTAAAACATCTCATGTTTGGGTCATTTTTTACTTTAACATTAAATAAAAATATATTTATGTCATTTTCCAACCTAAGCGACTCCATGGGGTCCCCAAGTTGACCCATGGATTTTCCTGGTCGGCCATGACACATACAATGAGGGTAGGACATGTGTCTATGTCATTTCATTTTATTAAAACATTATTATTACCATAAACTACACTAATTACCTCTAATCGCGATTAAAAACTTAATAAGTTACCATTCACCAAAAAATTATTATTTTCCCATTGAACCACATTCTACTTCTTAATGACTACCATGTATGTCAGATTTTTGAAATTAAAAACACAAAGATGGAAAATTTTAATTTAAACGGAAAAATCAGTTTTTATAAGTACCACTTAGTGGTTTCACTACTCATCAAAAATTGATGTTTTTCAGAAAAATCCCAAAAATTAACCCTAAGCTATATTTGATATTCAGAATTCAAAAATGAAGTCTATTTTTAAAAATTCAAAACATATAAGTCACATTAATTAATTTAATAATTAATTCCCACTGTCAGAGCAAATAGCGTGTTTTTATGAAATAATAAGTATCAAAAGATTGACACTAGTTTAAGTCTGATTTCAAAGTGAAATTAATTCAAATGACCACTATTGTATTTAATGGTAAAAATATATTCTAATTTCACTTTAAAAACAATTCAAAAGATAATCTAATCATAAAAATAAATTAGATTAAAACGAGGTTTTGAATTACAATACAACATTTTACACTATTCATTAAAAAATGAACTTTATCGGAAAGATACCAAAAATTTACACAAAGTAAATTTTGATGTCCCAATTCTTAAGAAGAGTTTTATTTGGTCCAATAGAATGTATAAGAGTGAATAAAACTATATTTAATGATGGTTCGCCATTAAAAGGCGATAAGTGAACCTTTAGTGAAAACTAGGGCATATAAGCCTAAACTTGAATTCTTTCTGTATTTTAAGCCTTTATCTTTTATTGGATAAATGTAAAAACATTTAAAAACATATATAATCATATTTGAGTTATTTATATCCATTCCTGCCAATATAACGACTACATTTTAACAACCATTTAAAATAATATTATTTTATTATTAGAGTGCAACATAAGATTCCCAAGAAACTCGTTGTTGCGTGTTGGTTACGCCATCGAGCATAGCGTCCCCTTTAAAGTCATATTAATATTTTATTCACAAATATGGATAAATATGAAAATATCATATTCTTTATCTACCATGGGTGTTACAAAACTACAAAGTATAGATAAATTAAGTTGTGACACAACTTAATTTCACTTAAACCACTTAGTAAAAGAATAAAAATAAAACAATTATATTTTTATTCCCCACTTTTTTTAACATCAACACCCGAGAAAACGCACCTTTGAAAAAGGTGTTCCTAAGCAATTACCGGCATTGTAATTTCATTGGTGCCCTCGTATTTCAATTCCGAGCACTGGTTCAATTGTTAAGAAAACCCGCTCGTTCGTTCACTGAACGTACATGAGATAAACTTCAGAAATTGATTCTGGGCACACCGGGCATCACAATCAGGTGCTGTCATAATCTGTGTTCTTGTAAAATCCCAAAGAAAATTAAGAAAAAATTTCCCTTGAATTTTACAGGTATTTACAGAAAAACCATCCATTTTAAATAAAAATAATTAAATTATAATTTTTCATTAACTTTATATGCTTAAATATTCATTATCATCAGGAAATGAACCCCTAGTGATTATAAAATTACGGATTTATTCAATATATAGATAGAAATCCCATATATTCATTGGTGGATATTCTAGCATTAACTTAAGCTGAATAGATTTCAAGGATGAAGAATCCCGTACCTTAAGGATACCATAATGGATATACCTCAGTAGTGTGATGCCTTTTAGTTTATAGAATCATGTATCATGTAATAAAAAGTTAGTTCACCATATATTTAATCCTTACTCAATAAGACAAATTAATTCCATTTCAATGATTTGGTTTTTAAATCAACATATTATCAAAATAAAATTCTTAATATTGAGGTAGTTTTTATAATCACGGTCTTCCCAACATAAAGATTAATACACTAAAATATATATTCATAGTAATATCATAGAATTTCATAGGCTTCAAAGTCTATCAACATGGTATCATATTGGATATGGATAAAAATAATTTTATATTTTAAATTCCACCTCTATAAATATTTGATATTCGAGTGGAATACAAGTAAGACTCTATTAAACCATGTTCTTAATTTTTAACTTTTTATGAAACTTTATTACTCTTTTGAATTTTATGAAAATGTATCATGTTACCAATTATTTAAGAATTTTCCAAGTTCCTTTGATTGATTCAAACAATACATATTTCATCTTCCCATTGTAATGCCCCAATAGATGTATAGCTTCTTATTCTGTATATAGATTCTTCAAAACAACCTCTTGATACACTCATTTCCCAAAATAATTATGTTATATATTCAATCAATCATTAGTTACTCATATACATAATTATAGAAACTGAGAGTATATATAAAACAATTGATAATATTTTTTCTGCCTTTATTTTTATGTTACATAATTATCATCATTATCTACAAAATCATAAAGTTTATATGGTAACTAAAATTTATCCTTTGAAGTACATCCTCAGCTGCGTCATGTTGAATGTATGATTATCAAGGTGGTATTTCATTATTCAGTAGTTTAATGTGCATTTTGTATCTACGCAGCCTATAATGTGATACATTCAAAATTTTTCAAGAAGTATATCCATTCCTTTAGGAATTTACCTTAAAAAAAATCTTCTCAATGAATATGTACTATCTATTTCTATGGATTCCCACACATTCCAAATGTACATTGATAGCGTTTTTTTAAACCAAAAAATAACAATAATGGATAATCGATAATTAAACTAGACAATATAGGAGTAATATTAATCCCTCCAGTAAAGGAATTGTATCCATTATATTTCTTCATATCATAAGGTAACAATAATAATTACATGTAATACTTATACCTCATTATAAACATAAAGCTATCATTTTTTTTACTATTCACCCACCACAAATCAAAGGTGGAAAAAATTTAGTGTTCATATAATAAATGGATAATCTACCATTATGAAAACTAATTTGATACCTTTGTTTGATCACACATGAAAATTTATGACATAATTCCTTCAAATTGTGGTCACTCATTCTTTGAATAAATAGGTGTAATAAATAAATGAAATTGATATTAATTTTATGTAGTTAGGATCCTTGTCACCACAAAATAGTCAAGTAACTAAATAGATGTTCCTGATAATTTTTTATTTTATGAATATATATTTTCCGCAAGATTGAGCTAAGAATGGATAGATTCACTAATTTTCAGATAAATCCTTCATTTTCAACAAGTAAATGTCTAAAAAAATCTACCACAAATAATTATTTTATGTGGTTCTTCTTCGTTGTATCGAAGGAAAAGAGACCCCAACTATTATAAAATAACTCCATGTTCTTTATTTTGGAGCACATCAATCAAGAAGAAAACTTTACAACAAAATCACGAGACATGTGTACTTTTTTATTACCATGATATTTGATTTCATATAAATCATAATAAATTTCAATGATAATTAAGTGGATTCCAACATCATTTATCCTCTCATAGAGTTTATACATGTTAAAAAATACTACATGACATTTTTTATATAGGGGATATATTCCATGGGTCTTTACCCTCTGACAAGTATTTGATAGTTTAAATTTATCATAACAACAATCAATAATTATTATATGTGGCAGAAAGCTACACCCTTAAAATTGAATGGAATTAAGTCCATGATCAATTATTTTAATTAAAATATTATCTATTTTTGGAATCCATAACCCTATCTTCATGTATAATAATATAATATTCTATTCATCTGAGCTAAAGATCATATATTTATAGTATAATATTCGATTGATTCATTCATCCCACTATCACGATGCTGAAAATGGATATATGAATCACTTAAAAAAGACTATATTATATATTATACAATTAATATTGGATATGTATATGATGTATCAGGCCAAAGAATGCCCAACACATTATAAGACTATCATATGACCAATATACTCCATTAAAAGCAACCACATATTTGTAAGTGTATGGTACTAAAGTATTATTACCAACAATTAATTTTCTTACAATTTTAATAGTGTTATATGATTAATTGACTATCAACTAATATTAATAATTTTTTTGAATGATATAAAATAATGTAATTGGAAAAAATTTCAAACTATTCACAATATTGATATTTAACAGAATCACATAACATGAGAATTAAATTAAACAGTTTTCCTTAAATCATTTATTTTTGGGAATTGGAATAGTAATTAATGATAATAAAGAATTAATGAAATAATAATCTCAAATTATAACTAACATTTTAGGTTATATACATAAAATAGAAGGTGTTCTCTAACGAAAATTTCTCCTTGATCACCTAGGATGGAGAGTACATCACTCCTCCCATCATTGGAAGGTTTTTTACGTAGTTATTTATACGAGTTATTCACTTATAACGTAAAGGTCCATAATTCATGACCCTAAAACTCATGATATGTGGTCTTTTTCCCATGATATTAAGTTTTATGGTGTCATGTACTTACCGCAAAACATTAAACTGTATAGTACATAGTCTTCAATGCATGAACTAAAATTTAATTGTGTATATTCCATCAAATATAACCTTATAGTCCTTCTATTATTCCACTACAAAAATCACCAAACTATGTATATTTTTAGGTATAACATCACGATCATTGAATGAGGCCCATTTATTAGTAAATTTAAATATATACATTACTATATCTAGAACAACATGTGGAAAATTTCTTGCCATCCTGGAATACAATGTGATTTTTTGATCTCATAACCTAGGATCAAATAAAAAATATTTTTTCCATAATGCATTCATATAACAATTAATATATATGCCCTTATGTTATTTCTTGTTTCCTCTAGCATTACACCTTTACACTTCAAATTCAACTAGTTCATGTCATGGTTCTTCTAGGATTAGGTGTCTATTAAATCAAAACAACTCTATGCTACATCATCACTAATAAAAGATTTCCCTTAAATTTAACCATCTTTGAATTCATTAATAATATAATGGGATATATAGTGATTCCTATATCTCTTATCTCAGGCCAAGTATTAAATTTTTCATTTATCACAAATATGATTTAATACCATTCCAGTATATGAGTTCATGAATTCATATAGTATTTTTTTCCATTTACCCTGCATAAGGGTAGAACGTTTTCTATAACTATGTGTATCTTATATTCCCTTAGAATATGTAGTAACCCATAAATATAATATAAAAGGATTATTTGAATTTTTTCATTTAATATTCCCCCTTCTCACCACCATTTGGAAAAATAAATTTGATTAGATTGGTGTTAGAACATTCCAAATACCTTTCTATACTTCATCCCCATATAAATTAAAGAATATACTAAATATTTTAATCATTTGATTCAAATTTCCCCTTTTGGAATTAATATTGTATATGTTTTACCCATAGGTAGACAACTTATAACAATATTAGGACATATATTTTATTCATTGAAAGGATTCACTAACCATATGCTTTTTTAATAGTGTCACTTTTGAAACTATCATTTAAATAGGGTTAATGGTCATACTTTGTATATATTTTTAATATAATGGTAAGTAATAAATCAATAAAATGATGTTAGTGGTAGTCAAATCCTATTCATTATCATAACATAACAACCAAATCAAATTTCTCATGTTATGATTTAATTTATACAATATTTAATTGATTTAGGAATTAAAAATGTTTTGATCTCTAATGTTTTCATTTTTTTCGCATTTCATCCAATAATAAATCATTGATTTTCATTTTCTAAATTTTATTCACCATTTATAGTTGGTTAATTACATTCACAATGGGAAAATAACCCACCATCGAAATATTTTTTTTTGATCACCATGACATTAAATTATGATCTATTATTAAATCAATGTAATTTGAATTTAATCTCTAGACACCTTATATGGTCAAAGCTATTTGTTTCCTATACAAACATTTCACACACTATTCATAGCTACTCAGTTCCAATCTATATGTATATCAAGGATGTCCCCTTAGACCAATATGGTAATTATATAAAGATCAATGTCACTTGGTCAAACCTATACAACAGTCAAGGTCATTTACACTTGTTCTAATCTCAATTAACAAATATATAAATCATAGTTATTCTAAGATATAAAAAATTAAATATCTTCCACAAATTATCCAAGATTTTTATTCTTACACTCCAACCACTTTATTTAATATAACTTTTTATAACATAAATAACAATTAAGAAGGTACATACAAAATTTTCAGGTTGAAAACCTATAAAGGGAGGCCTTCTATAAAAATCAATTCTTCACTTAGTAAGACTATCTATTTTAAAATGTATCCAAATGTTATAGTATAAATGAATACAATCAATCCATGATAAATTTTATTTTTCATCATTAATAGAGAGTGACTGCATATTGGATTCAATCTATGGAATTTTTCCCCAGCATCAAATTAATTATCACAATTTTTTCAGTAGGTGACTTACATGTAATATAACTCACCAATTGGGTAATCAATATGGATATCAATTTATTAGGTGACCTTCATTCAAATTTTATTTCCCATTATGAATTATTTTTTTGTAAAATTCCACCCTACAATATTTTGTAACTATTTTATTTTAAACAAGAAATCCATGTCTATGTTGACAAAGGATCACTAAAAAATATTATAAATGAAGACACATAAATTATATGAACAAAAACAAACCTAAAAAAATTAAATATATCCTCAAAGGATCAATGTATTTACAATGAAAACTAGATAAAATTTATACTTCTTCAATATATTTTTCATGCATCTTGTAATAAATGACAAAAGATGAAATTTGAGTTCCTTTAATCACTTTTTGAACATACTTTCACACATACTAAATCATACATTGAGATTTCATTTGTCTTGATTTACTCAAATTTGAATATCTAAATTGGAAATCCTTACCTCATAGTGATAGAATGTGAAAAAATATTGTAGATCACATATTCCCATCTAAGATCTCAAATTTGAGATAAAATTAGTAAACATTAATTTTATATCTAACAATCGAACCTCAGCCTGCAATGATGGAACATATGATACATAATCAACCCAAATATAATCATTTGAGATAACATTTCATGAACGATGATTGATTTTAAAATTATTTCCTTTTTATTCAATAATATTAAATCGTGATTCCAAAATTTCATTACCCTTTTATTTTTAAGTGGGATTAATTTCTTAGATATCTCCCTTGTTATATACCTTTTCCAGTACACAAATTCCAATTTCCTATATAGGGTGTAATAGAGTTCATGTCACTAATATGAGAACAAATTACTAAATTTCCAAACCATTTATAATATTATGATATATAGTATGATAATATTAAGAAATTAATTTCATTAACATTTTATTTTATAAATGATGATTATTAATTAAGAAACATATATAATTTTAAACATTTCCATAAAAATTAAAAATTATAGAAGGAAAAAATTGATTAAAATCTTATATTGAAGAATTATTTATTGATATATTGAGTAAAAAAATTTATTTCATTAAAATATGAATATATTTATATTGTTCAGCCAACTCAAATATTTCTTCCTCTGCACAGGGATACAACTCCTCTCCTCTTTTTGTGGCATCATTCCTTATTTTATGGGTCTCTTTAGTGCATTTTAGATCTCTCAAAATGTTTTATTTATCAATGGAAAATTTAAATGAACTTGGTATTAAAGGTACATTCATTTTATAAGTTTACCTAATAATCAACCACCTCTACTACATTTGTTTTTTCAAAAGGATTTAAACATGGAGTGACATGAAAGTAATCGTAGACTATTTTATAGAAAGATATGATTCGATACATCTACATCGTCTAATTTCTTGGCGAAATCATTAATGAAACATAGATATTTTGTTAACCCTATACTCTAAAACCCAATGTAATTAATAGGGTTTAAATTACATTCTAATATCTACTCAATTAATCGAAATAGATTTTAGTGATCAGAGTCAAAATACTCATGCACACCCATCAACAAATCACATGTTGTATTGTGGAAATATATAGGACTGTAAAATAATCAAAATTATGGATTACATAGATGTTGATTGTTGAACCATAGACTAAGTATGAAATAATACTACCTGATCTAATATTTTGGATTGTGGAGTGATAATTTTATTTCCATACCTCTTAGTTTTCTAAGGTTGCATTGAAAAAAACAATAATAAGATATATTCTAGACCTAAAATACCATAATTAATAAGATATGCTAAGAATAATAAACCTGATTTATAGAAATAACAACCTCCTTCATTTTTATTATTTCATTCATCCAAACTATTGGATCATTTTTCCAATAAAACACACTAAATATATCCTTGGTGGCCATTGTGAGAAAACATAGAATGGTAACCTATAAATCATGATAGTAATTAAGTGAATAGGTAGTGGAATTTCATACCTAAATAAGTATTTTTTTATTCTCTATAGACAAGTTTGAATAATTTTAGTGTCCAGTTCTATGTATATAATTCTAAGAGATGAATAAGGGAATATACTTATAAAGAAAAATCACATCCATATATCTCAATGAAAAATTAATAGAACTCATATACTAACATGAGATAGTCCTCATTGATTTTCATCATTTTATATTTCTTAATATCATTTATTTTAGAAAATTAAATATAACCTACCAAAAATATATTATCAAAATTATTTTATAAAAATTATGTTATAAAAATTATATGAAAGTATCAACATTTTATTTGAATATTCACTTAGGACATTTCTTTATTGGGCTATATTTAAATTAGAAATGATGACAAGAAATATTTCTTTCCATGTAGTTGGTTATTCAACCCACGCCATATGAAATTTTTCTTTAACTATTGGTGCCACGTTCTTGATTACAAGGGGTTCAACCATAGACAAAAAATAATTAGTGGTCATATAGAATTCCAATCATGGAAATGGAATATCCTCTTAAACATTTAGTGATTAATTTTAAATAAAGCTGATGTTTAACACTAACAATCTTACTAAACACCCAAAGAGGGGGGGTTAATAATAGTGTCTTGAAATATCATCATTATTTTTTAAAAAAAATTATCATTTATTTATATTGGAAATAAATCATGTAATCAATTGAATATTTCCAATTACATCTAAAATATTAAAGATCACGAACATAAATGTTTTATTTAGTTCACCCGTAAAATTCTATATCCTTGGATCATATATCAATGATGATTTCATGTTAAAATTATCCAATACATAAATAATTTGTGATTAAAAAATTTAAAATGATTTTATTTCATTTCCAATGTCCAAATATTATTCCCCTATTCTATGTACTACAATCAAGATGAATATAAATATTTTATTGTCACATAAATTGAACTCACAATATTTTTACTAAAGAATCCACATCAAATAGATTTAGAATTCTCTATGTCTCGATCAAATTTATTGGCACAAATCAGATCTTGTAACGACCCAAAATTTTGAAAAAAAATTTGTTTCCTAATTTGGTGTGATATTTAATTTTATACTCAACAAAACTATTTAATTTAAAAAAAATGAGTGTAATTAAAATGAGACCGTTTGGTTTCGACTGTTATATTACCGTTGGTCAATATGACTGCTGGAAACTAAACTTTTCGATTATTGTCTCTAAATACAAGTGATCTTGGTTAATTAATATAGAAAGGAGATTTGATGGCCTCATCTAGTAGTTTCGGGCTGATCGAAGCCCATCGAATGGAACTTGGGATGGAGGTAGCACCACTAGGCTTTACTCTGGACCAAACCCAAGCCGAACATCATCGTGTGAGGCTAGAATGGAATAGCCTTCATGAGAAGTTCAAACTGATAGAAATTACTACTTGTGCAATGTTGGCCGAGCCACCCTCAGATTCTCTCACCATAGAACACCTTACACTTAGGTCCTATGCTGGTATTATAAGGGGATATGTAAGGACCATAATTACCTTTTGTAATCCCTTGATTTAAATAAAAATTGTGATTTCTTCTTATGATGAAGTTTGTGAATTTTCAAATGTCTGGATAAATATAGTATGCATATTTTTGATGAATTATGATAAATGGATATTTGAAAATATTTATGTAAACCTTATATAACTAATTATGTGTAATGATATTAAAAAAATGGTCTTCTACAATTATGTTCAGTACGAAAATTAGAGTCTAATAAGACCAAAATAATTTTTGATGAATAGTAAAGTATGAATAGTAATTTTATGCTTAGGATTAGTAATATCACCAAATGGATTAGTAATCTCACTTAAAGAAAGTATTAATATAATCTACTCACCTTGATTAAGTATTTTTATTCAATAAAATAAGTAAAAAACATTTTCATTAATTATTAGTGAGGTATTAGATTTTTTGGGTGAATAGTGTTTTTTTAATTAAAAATTAAATTAAAAATATTTAAAAATTTATTTTTATAAAATGGTTTTCATTTTTGATCTTAGAGATTCAATATTATGATAAGGTAATTTTTGAGGATTTTTCCGAAAAAAATGAATTTTCGGTGAATAGTGTATTTATTTAAAAATTTAATTAAAAATATTTCGAAAATTATTTTTATAAAATGGAGTTAATTTTTGAAATCATAGCATTGATATTTGGTTACGGTGAAATTTTGGGATTTTCTGAGAAAGTTGAATTTTTGATGAATAGTGAAAACACAGTTTTTAAGTTACGAGTGTTTAATGACATCATTAAATGATGTATTGACTATGTAATCAATATGGTCGAGTTATGAATAGTAAAATAAGGTTTGAGGTGTCTCAAGTGGCCAATACCATGGGAAAATACCTTGGGAAAGCCCTAGGTTTTTCCAATACCCCCAATGAGGTGTCCCTTGGCCATTAATGTCGTGTCCCCTCACTTTCCCTATAAATACCCACCCTTTCCTCCATCATTTTTCACTCCCAACTCTCCCCCAACAATGATCCGATCTCATTAACTCCCAATGAGTCCTCCCAAGATTCCCCCAAGCCCTCAAGGTTCCAACCATTGAGTTTTAAGAGATACGTTTTAAGGTAAGGGATCCAACCTCTCTCTTTCTTTTCAAATACTCTCTTTTAAGTCATTTATTTGATGCTCCATGTTCTTATGTTGGAGGATGTTCTATTATATTCTTCTTACTACCCTTTTCATTTTCATATTATGAGATATCCCCTCTTACTCTCATCATTTCATGAATGTTTATGTGGCTCCGTTAGGCTGCGTAAAGGTTTGTAACAGATTCTTTGACCCTTCTCATTTTCAAGTTCTATTTTCATGTCATGTCTTTCAAGTTACTTTTTATTATGTTGGGGTATGATCTCTGTATCTATCATACTGATCTTTTATGTTCATACTATGAGAGAACCTATTTGATCTCTTCAATTCATTTTTATTGATGTTCAAGTGATGTCGTTAGGCTGCTGAATTTTCATTAGATAAATCTTATTTTTGTCTTCTTTTCATGTTCTTCATTTCATATGGTATATCATTCAAATTTCAATACCATGTTCTTAAATCCTTTATATTCTGTTCTTATACTATTTTTTGGATCATTTATGAGTGTTTGACCCATGTCCCCTCTCTTTTCAATGTTTTCTCAAACCCTGTAACATAGCAGTTATGCTGTAGAATTTCGATGTCAAAATGTCTCTCTCTTTTTCTCAAATTATTTTATTTTATTAAGTGAATACTCAAATTTATTTCTTCTACATGGGTATTAACATATATATCAAGATGTTCGATTTAATGTTCTGGGATTTACATACATGAGACCCACATTCCTTTTCCATGGGTTTAAAGTGACATAAAGACCATGTCTTTAAAGCAGTTTTTAAACGTTATGATTATGAAATGAAACCCATTTCTTTTAATCTATATGGGTTATTTATGAAATGTTTAATGATGATACATGTGGATCACATGATAAAAAAAAGAAAATTTAATGGTGTGCCCTGATAGCGCTCCTATGCATTGGGTAAAGACTTAATCTCTAGAGATGACCATTTTTACTGATACCTTGGTGAATAACCTTGGTAATTTTTAATGAAATCGTGGGGATGGACCTTGGTGAAACAGAAATGATTTTCTATGTAAAATGTTTTAGCCACATCATCAGGTTATTGAACACATTATTTTTATTACAATATTCTTTATGATCTCTTTCTCATGCCTTGAAGTTATTTTTCATGATTTTTGATGTATCTCATGTTCTCTTGTAAAATGTTTCCCTTACTGGGCCTTTTGCTCACCCATTCCTTTGATTTATGATCTCAGGTTATGATATGATGTAATGAACTTAGGATGAACAAATAATAAATCATTTCAAGTGTTTATGAAATTTTTTTTCTCATTTAATAAGTTCCTCGTTCCCAATACACTAAATCTTAATGATCCTCGGTTTTGTATTATGTAATGAAAGTTTATGTGATAAAAAGGCGGGATGCTATATATATATTTTCCACAAAAACCAGCACCTGAACCAGTAAACAGAATAATCCAAAGGGAATTACCTATCCCCACAGGCTGAAACAAGTTCTTAGGTATCACAAATAATTGTTTGGGAAGAATTTACCCAAATTAGAAATCACAAAACAAAAAACAAAAGTAAATAAACTGAATCTAATAAATCATTGAAAACATGTTTTAAATAAAATTACAAATTGGAAGACATGGTTTTAGAAAAATACCAATATGGAAAGAACTCAAAAGTATTAGATAATACAACTCGATAACCTCCACATGATAAGTGGTCATCGTCTATAAGCCTTCTCTACAACACCACACCATGAATGGAAGCTAACAACCCGAAACACCATCCCTAAAGATAATTACCTTACCTGTAACCTACATAATCAAGTTTATTTACACTGAAAGGTGTATATAGTGAGTGAACAAAATCCAAAAAGGATTCCACCCCATAGATTCCATGTGTTAAAAATTATAAAAGAAAAATATAGAAATCTTTTATAAACAAGAAATTTTATTGACAATTTCAAGTATGAAATATTAAATGAAAATAGTTTTTATGGTATAATATTTATAGAATGGGAATATTTTATTAAAACATACATTATACATAATTTTCTTGTAAAAAAATGATTGTCGATTTTGATTACTATATAGTCCGTGAGAACTAATCATGAGAATTCCCCTACGCACTAGCTAGTTGTGGGGCCCTAGGTACACCATATCTCAGTGTAAATGTATCCAAAATCAATAACCTTCTCAAGCATGAGGCATAACGAGTGGAACCCCAACGGAATAGTGTTCCCCAAAAACACTCAATGTGTATTTCGTGTTTTCATCAACAATTTTCAATGTGAAATAGAGACGATACCGCTATCAGATAACTAGCATACTAGTCCGAGTCTGCCCACTATGATATTCGTGTTTCACTCATTATGCTCAATCATGTTACACATGTTAAAAATATCCTTTTCACATAAAAACACCATGTTTGAAGCATGAACACCCTAAACAGTACATAATATTCCTTGGCACCCCTTCTATGACTCAATATACCATTCAAAACATTTATAAAACGATTCAATGTAGTAAAATAAGGTATTTCACACCAGAATCCCTTAAAAACCCTCCTCCAAGGACAAATGCCCATCAATACCAATACCAACCAGTCTGGTAAGACATAAAAAAAATTAAAAATACCATTTCATGCATCATAAAATAACCCTAAATGACACAAAATAGTAAACACATGAAAAAAAGCCCAATTTCATGCCAAATTGAAACATTAAAAGTCAACGCTCAATCAAAACTACCAAATATGATTTTCACAACACACTCAAAAGATGGAAAAAACACTAAATATGTTAAACATGAAGGATAAATTCATCAAATAATCATTATAAAAGGAAACACATACCTTATATGTCAAAACCCTGAATCATTGTGCGAAACTTTAACCACACAACCACTGGACCACAAGGAAGTGAAAATGAACCCCAAACCACGGGATTGAACCAAGATTCACTAAATCAAAACCTTGGTATGATTGAGGTGTCTTGGAAGCCTTATATGGATGAGATTCACAAATATAGGAAGAACATGGAACATTATGGTTAGGATTACAATGAAAAAATTATAATTACAAAACATTTTTAATGAGCTGAAAACCGTGCGACTAAGCAGTGCACCCAGTTCTGTCTACCAAAAACATGTCCAAAATAATCCAAAGTCCAGTTAGGCCAATGGGAAAAATAAGAGGGAATTTTATAAGAATAATATTATAAAAAAAGTACCTTAAAATAGATCTTTATGTGAAAATTCTCACCACTATGAAAACTTTTCGCCTTAGAATGTCAACCCGAAGCTTGATCGGAAAACAAGAATGGGTAATCTGACCCAACCAATAATATCTACACCAAAGTATTATGCACATATTTACTATGTTTTGAAAGGACCTGGGAAAGTGTAATGTTATTTCCTCAAATAACCTTCTCTTGAGAGTCCACTATTCACATTTTCCTCTCAAACACTAATAAATCGGGCTCTATCTCTAACTCTTCCAAATTCATCACATGGGACGGATCCAGATTATTTTTCCTCAACTAGGATACATGGAAAACATTATGAATATATGTAAACTCGATGGGAAAATCGATAATGTATGTGACATTTCCAATCCCCTTGGTGATATAAAAAGGTCCAACATACCCCATCGTTAGCTTTCACTACTTTCTCAAATGGCGATGGCCCAGACGAGTGACTACTTTAAAAAATACATGATCATCCACCACGAAGTCAAGAGCATGATAACATGAATAAAGTTAAGATTTTTTGGAAATATGAGTTGTCAATAACCACTTCATGATCAAATTGAGCTTCTTATATTTCTCTTGAACAAGGCACATCCTCAACCATGAGGTCTATCCTACATTATCCCAACACAGGGGGGACTGAAAATACCGACCATTGAGCATCTCAAAATAATCCATTTCAATTGGGGAATGGTAACTATAATTATAAGAAAACCGGACCATTTGTAAATGCCTATCCCATGAACCATCAATGTCAAAGAATCATGCACGAAGCATGTGTTATAGAATCTGATTTTACCTCTATCTGACAATTCATCTAAGGATGTATACCATGCTCATCTTAATCTATGACCGAAAGTCTTCTAAAGGCCTTCCCAAAACTGAGAGGTGAGACATGGTTCTTTTTCAGACACAACTACTAATGGAACACCATGAATCCTTACCCCTCCTGAATATATAATATGTCTAACTCATCCACTTTAGTTATATCTATAATAAAACATAAGTGTGCTGATTTGGTTTGATGACCAATCACAACCCAGATAGTGTTCTTACCTTGAGATGAATGAGGTGAGACAAAAATAGTCTCCATGGAGACCTCGTACCATGTTTTCTAACGCTTTCATCGTGGCATGCACATCCATCTCATTTGGCGGGACTGTGGCGCTATCTGTTTCCCCGAATTCTCGCTTTCTAAAGGCGGGCAACATCTGCTCCTTTTTTAGGGTTGTTTTCTCCATGATCAAAATAGGATGATGGGATGTCAGTTCCTCCTTCCACGGATTCCTCCATTGAACTTGTCACTTATTCTAGGTCTCCCTTATAGATTTAAGACATTTTTCATGAAACTATTCACAGTGCCATATCTTCATGGACTCTAGTTAACTACGCTTCTTCTTTCAGTACATTCCAAAGGGTCCGGTCAGGGAAACAACCTTCAGTTGAGGGAGTAGTCATGTTTGGATTCACTAGTGTGTCTGGGCACTGGGACACAAGTGTATCTGGGTTTCTTCCCATTATTATAGGACTTCTCAAGGGTGAGGAGGGCCGAGGCATCCTGCGTCAAATGGAAGGAATTATATTCCATAGTAATGTATATGAGGTATTCCTCAGCTTCCCATGATTAATACAGGGTATGACGCAAGATTAATATCCATTAAAGACATATCAGGCTGATCAGAACACCGACTAGCATCGATTAGATGGGTGTAACCCCTGGAGGGAACACTGATATTTGGTCCATTGTGTGGTTGAATTCTTGAATTCTGTTTAATGGAATGGAGTATGGGGTGGCATGATCCCACTAAGATGTGGTGTCCTAGGTAAGAATCAGAATGGATGATTGACGGTTCCTTGAAGTTGATGGTGAATGGGATGGAACCTTCATGAGGATGACGATGGTTTTGGGATTGATCCTCAAAGAGGCCTCGTACGTATCCTCATGGCATGGAATCAAAGTCCACGTAGTTCACCTGACGACGTCTTACTTCCGATTGGGGTTTTCAACGGCTTAATGCAGGAAGGGGTTGCAATGGCTTATTGCTGGATAACGATGTCAACGGCTTATCGCTGAATAGGGTCACAACTTCTTACCGCTGATAGAGGACCCAATGGCTTACTGTAGAATAAAGTCATAATGCCTTACTACTAGATGGGGTCAAACCGATGTGAATGGGGACTTGGGACCCAAATAGATGGTGGGGTTTTATCCTCATGGAGGTTTCCTACGTACTTTGCCTTGGTATGGATCATAGACCTCATAGTTTAGGTACAAATGGTGGTGTGCAACGACTTACCGCAGACTGGGTAAACAACGGCTTACCACTGATTGGGGTCCATAGTTCAACGTCATGTAGGACGGGGGTGAATTGACGTGAAGGTGGTTGGAGCAACCAAGTGTTCGTCTTGAACCACTTGGAGGCTTCCTAATTACCTCGCCTTCGAAAGGATCAAAGACCTCGTAGTTCCAGATAGAGTTTGGTGAACCTACATGAAGGTGGTTAGGACCAATGGGTTATGGGATTGAACCTCGTGGAGGCTTCCTACATACCTCACCATGGAAAGGATCAAGGACCTCATAGTTCAGGTTATAGGGGCATTTGGGGGTTACGCTCTATGGTGGCCGAAGGTGTTGGTTAACCAACATGAAGGGGGTCAGAGCGACCAACAAATTTTGGACTTGGACCTCATGGGGGCTTCCTACGTACCTTGCTTTGGCAAGGATCAAATTCCACATAGTTCACGGGGGTGTGTGGGTCTTACACTGTAGGTAACCCAAGGTGTTGGTGAACTAACATAAAGGGGGTTAGAGCGACCAATAGGTTGTGGGATTGAACCTCATAGAGGCTTCCCATGTACCCTAGTTTGGAAAGGATCAAATACCTCATAGTTCAGGTGGTGCGAATCTTCCACTCTAGGAAGCCTGAGGTGTTGGTGAACAGATGTAATGGGGGTCAGAGCGACCAATAGGTTGTGGGCTTGAACCTCATAGAGGCTTCCTACGTAGCCTGCCATGGCAAGGATCAAAGACCTCATATTTCAGGTGGTGTGGGGATCAAACTCTAGGCTGCCTGAAGAGGATGTCAATGTCAGTGCTTGATCTAAGACCACATGAGTCAATCTCGGTGCGAGAAACAAGAGACAAAAATACCTGATTATCAGCTCGTGAAAGGTGCGTCCATGGGAAATGGAGTGGGGCTTACACGTGATCACAACCCCAAGAGAAAACATGTGCTTTTTCATGGTTAGTAGCTTGAAGCAAAAACATCGGCATATGTGTGGTTAGTAGCCCAAATAGGAAATAGGGGCCTACTTGTGGTTATAATCCCATAGAGGAAATAGTGGCTTACATGTGATTAGCAGCCCAAAGTGGAAACTGGGGATTACTCATGGTTAGAATCCAAGGAAGATAGAGATTGGTACTTACTCCAGTGTGGAGGCCTGAATGGTGAAAAATACCCGTGGGAGAATGACTTGGAAATCAATAAGAGAGGAGGAGTAGGGGTTCTACCTCCTCCAAAATATTCTTGGGGCATACACCAAGGTGTTTTCCATTTCCCCACATAGGATGCAAGGGAGGAAGTCATAGTTTAACATCATGTGTTGAAGATGATGGTGCTTTTCAGTTTAACATCCTCTATCTCGGACGAGGTGGGTTAGCTCCGCACCCCTAGGACATACATAACTGGTACCCTCTATGCCTTTTTGAAGGGAATTAACCAACAATGTCATGGCTAGGTAGTGTTATAGAGTGAACTATTGGGGGGTCCATGTTAGAGTGGCTATGCGAAGAAGCAATATCCATTAGCATTCCTATGTGAAGAATTATAAGTTGAAGCAACGCAATGGGAAGTTTCATCCAAGGGAAATTTAAATTTCATTGTTTGAACCTAAGAGGTTTCTAGGGAGAGATAGTTTCATAGAAAATGGGTTTATGAGTAGGGGCCTCATAGAGCTCTGCTGCTCTATGTAATTGAAGGACTTTGTGAAGGTGTGGGCTTTGCGAAGTGAAGTGACCTAGACTCTTCCTAGGGACTAGGTGAATATAAGAGGTGCTTTACGAAGTGTATTGGCATTCATGAAGTAAATCCCTAACAAGCATGGGTGCCTCATGAATCAAGGTCTTGGGAAGAAATGTTCTTCGCAAGGCACAGTGACTCTGCCTTATCATTTGAGTCACGTGTGAACGGGGGTGCTTCATAAAGCATAAATGCTCCATGATGACCTGAGTCCCCGTGAGGATCTTCATCCATCGCCTTGTCCAGTGGGCTTCCCGAAAGGCATCCCTCTCAAAAGAGGGGGTGATAAATGGCAAAGGGGGGGGGGCACTTCATAGAGAAAAAGTACCATGTGCATCTCATGGTACACAGAGCAGAAAGTGCTTCGTGATTTGAGAGTTGTGAAACTGAAAGGTTGGATCATCCAACGTTTGGGCCTGGGGGAGGACCGTATTTATAGGCAAGAGGCACTGCGAAGAAGAGCACGCTCGGTGTAAAGATGAATTCTACTCCACAGTGGGCTTGCGAATGTAAAAGGGGCTTTCCGAGGATCCTACCTCCTCACTTCGTGGTGGGCTCATGAACATCGAAGGGGATCATAGAGAATCCCACATCTTCACTTCGTGGTGGGTTCCCAAACGTCAAAGGGTTCATGGAGCATCCCTCCCTCTCACTTCGCAGTAGGCTTGCGAACGTCAAAGGGGATCGTAGAGCATCCCACCACCTCGTTGTGCGGCGGGCTCGCGAACATCAAATCAGATCGTGGAGCACCACACATCCTCGCTTCATGGAAGGCAAAGTTCCAAGGAACTTTTCAAAAGGTCTTCATGGGGGAGCTTCATATACTTTCTTATTATCCTTCTCCCTTCCAATTGTTGGTGCCAACAAATTCCCCCAGACGTGGAGCTGAGGAGAAATCAAGTGCCAATGTCTGAGGGTCAATCACCAAAATTCATCAGCCGTTCATGATGTTGGCTCATGATGGAGGATTGTCGAGCAGGAATGTGATAGGTTGGCTGGGAACACCGTGAAACTGAAAGGGTCATCGCGTATGAATAGAGGGGATGAATTCTCTCTTGTCCTTTTTCTTCTTTCGCAATTTTGGATTTTAGAGCTCTCGATTTGCATAGATCCGCATACTCCACGATTGTTCTCCACAGATTGGGATTTCAGCTACGTGGTGCATAGCGAGTCTTTGACTTCACGTTCGTGCGCTTCGCGACTATGCGTTTGGAGGCCGAGGCAGGGCTCTACGAACAGACGTCACAAACTCACTCCATGAATGAGATTCACGAACGAACCCAAAAATAACCCCAACATAAATGACTGAATGGCTCATCAAGAAGCTACCCATGGGGTTCTTGTAGATGATTCCTAAAGGGATGATATGGTGAACAGTCTGGGTATAGTAGTGCTAATTTGGAGCCACTCTGACCATGGTTCTTTGGTGAAGCTAGTATCGGAGAGCCAGAGGAACTACCCGTTATGCAAGAGGTTTTCTTGGTATGGATTTGGGGTGAGGGATGATGTATTCATCCGAGAAGGAATTCGGGGCGATCTCGCTTTTTGGTTCAGGAACACACCGTGCCACCGATGATGGTTTGGTGCGGCTGATAGCCATGCCCGGGAGGTCATCACACCCATCATCATTGACTCCTTATCAACCCACTGAATAATGTTGACGGGAAGGATTTATAGCTGTAGAGGTCTCCCCCATTCATTGTGCGATATTGAAGGCAGCTCTGGGGAACCCAAATAAGGGGTGGTCTTAGGAGTGGGACATGCACCCGAGCGGCATCTTCAAAGATGATTAGGCATCTGCCTAATGGGTAGTCACCTCATGTGATGTGTTTGAGGTGGATCTGAGAAATGTGGGATTATATGATGTAGCTTGGGCCTCCCATTTTCAGATCTACCATCCGATGTAGCTGATGTCGGAGCTGTTGAGCAGGTGGTTATCGTGGACCAACACATTCCATTTTCACCATGGGAATGTCGACATCAGCTTTTGGGACATCCACTAGATCTCAGGGGGTCATGATACTGGGGGATATTTATAACGAATCCCTCCCCGTCCTGAGTGCGTGGGAGTACCCAGAGAAAATGTCATTGCTGGCAATGGATTTGATGGAGCTCGTGCTGGGAGAGGACTAGGAGGCGGCGAGGGACGTTGATTTCAGGCAGTGGTTCAAACAGTTCATGAACTTCCTAGAGGATAGAATATTTCCTGCATGGCCTCAGACTTTCCCAAAGGGGCCCAAAGTAAGGATCACTCATATTTGTGACTTTTGGGGGAAAACCAATGGAAGAAGTAAGGATTTAGTGTCATCACTGAACAAAAATCCATGGTCAGGTTGGCAGCATTCATCGTGGCTCTCATCTGCAGTTGGATCCTTCTTGTGAGGGAAAACAACATGAGAGTTCAACCAAGCACATTTTTGATGGAATACATGTTGACGATAGGAGGGCAGGTCAACCTTGGGATCCCGATGCTCACCAAGATGTAGAAGATGGTGCAGCATATCATCGAGGAGAAGACGCCGCAGAGAATATGCAAGCCATTCCATCTTCTGTATCGATAGATAGCGGCACACTTCAGGGGGGTTTAAGAATACCCGAACTTCATTTCCCCTCCAGAATCGAACTTCTGACCATCCATCCTGAACACTACTGAAAGCTATCTAGGAAAGCTGACCGCACCGTCGGTTCATAATAGAGTGTGGAAGGTCATGGAGTTCAATTTCAACCTATTTCCATTATTGATGGGGGTATTCACTAATGATGGTCAGGGAACAGAGGAACACCACGCCTATCTCCTGGCCTTTTGAGGTGGAGTTCTAGTGGGAAGGGTGGATCATGAGCCTCTCTATAAGAGGTACACCCCACACTGATTAGTTCGACAATTTTGGTGCATGCAGTGACTGACCCCACAGGTCTATCTGGGGGTGTGATATGAGGAACACCCATGTGTGATGATGCACATATGGCTCACGTTCACATAGGAAGACGGGAAGATGCAGAACCAGCTACCTTCGCCGACTACTATCATCGAGTTAATGAAGGAATATGCCCAAAGTTGGGAGGCAGCCTACCCGGGGGAAATGATGAAGCAATCAACCATTATAGGTGATGATGGAATGCCTCCCAAACCTCGAGGCCAAGGTCAGAAGACTACAGAATAATATCATGATGGTGGGGCTAGCATAGCAGTGAGGCCCACACCAGTTGAGGGAGAGGCAATAGTGGCAATGAACCTTGTGGTCCTAGAAGAGAAGAGATATCCCGAGGGGAGGAAACATTGAGAATTCTGAAGAATATTCAATCAGGATCTAGGGAAGCATCTGCGCCACATTGATATGATAGAGAGTGTTGTCTTCCCGGAGGCCTGGGACATCAGGGAAGTTAACCAAAAATTATTCAACCTTCAAAGATGTGGCAACATCTAAACCATCTCAAAATGGATTTTTTGGGGATATTCCCTATCAGTGATGGAATTTTCATATCCCAGTAAGGGGTAGAGAAATACCTAATAGAGCTTTAAGACTTTGTGCACTCCCACAATACCCCATGTTTGATGACGGTTTGAGTCCAGTTGTTGCTCGATCGAACCACTCCCCCGTAGTTGTCGGTTACTAACTTAATGGAACAGTTCCCTCTGTCGGATGAATTGGATGTATCCTTCTATAGAGGTAAGTCCAGGAGAGGAATCCCATTGAAGGAGGGTGAAGTCGAGGATCAAGACTAGGATCTTGAAGAGTACACTGAGGCCCTTGAGGTAAGGATTCCAAACCCCTTCTTCAAGGCCCACATTCATGACATTGTGGAATCCTTTCTAACATCTAAATTGTGCATGAGGGACTTGTGAATAGAGCTTGTTCTCTCCCTTCAAGAGATACATATGCAGGACCTTCGGGGTCTACGCCTACTGCTAGGGATATCAGCATGTCTGGTGTGGATGGAATACCTGAAGTGGCTCCCGAACTATCAAACCATCCAACAATATATGGATAGCCACACTTTAGGATATTGACGACATCAAACTAAAAATGAGACCAAGAATTAGATCTCTCCTCTACCAAATTAATGACTTTTATCCATCGACCATGTAAACTAATCTGAATTCTACCTGTTTGGTACACATAGTTCTCCAAATGGTGTTAGTTGTCTTGGTGAGTTCGTTTGATACCACTGGAAGCACCTTTCCCTGGGGAATGTTGGTGACTGTTGAGGTGGAGGACTAGATTGATCGAACAGTGGCACACCCAATCACCTATGGGACAATCAGGGAGGTTTATCCCAATATCATAGAGGTGTGGTCCAATGATGAGGATTGGTCAGACAACCCAAGTTCCGCTATTCATGATCAAACACCGAATGCAGACCTGGATGAAGAGTTCTTAAGGGCATTCCATTCATATGGTCCTAACAACCACGCTGACTAGGATGAGGCGGCCTCTGATGAAGAGGACATCGCAATATTCCATTGCCAATCATGGAAGCAGATCATGCGCTTCATTGATGACACCCCCAAGCACTATGGCTGGATGAGAGGGACAGACTTCGCACATGACTGCACAAATTGTGTGCTGAGGGTTTGGATGCCCAACATCCCCACATGCTCATCCGAGATCATATGGCGGAGAAGATTGGGAGCATGATAGTTTCCTCAGTGTCAGTTGGTAGATGAGGAAAGAAGTGAACATCAAGAGGCTCCAAGAGGCTGAAGATGAGGTCTAGAGACTGTAGAGTCAGGCAGACAAGCACCCAGCCTCCCACAACGCGTAATATAAGCTAATATTTTGATTGAATGCCCATATATTATAGGATGAAGAGGGAATGAAGTTAGACTACTATGAAATGATCTCCATCTGAACCGCCGTGAAGCGGACTCAGATTACGGCTGATGAATTGTGTACCATCGCTGCCGAGGAGGAGCGGGAACTGAATATGTGAAAAAATATCATGGATGCCACTAGCCATAGGGTGGCGAAGCTTCTAGGATCTTTTGATGAGGTCAACCAATCCATTGGAGGGTTCGATTCTAGGGTGTTGTGATGCATGTAACCTTTGAATGCACTTTCATGCTTTGATTATTTTATGCCAACTGCATGCATGAGTTCCATTATTTGTGTTGGTTGCATGCATTCCAGTGACATTCGTGGAGCGTCCAGTGGTCAATCCCTAAGCTCACGTGGGTTGGGCCTAATTTTAGAAATAAGGGACGACCACCTTATTATTCCATTTAGATATCCAGGGGCTTGAACAACCAATAGGTATTTTTGAGAAGAGAAGGGAGAGGCCCAATCAGAGAACGAGGACCTCAGAACAATCGATGTGTCATGTTCCCAATGTCCTCTAGTGCATGATTGGGGTGACACTAGTGGCGTTGGGAACCTATCCAAAGATAAGGGAATGGAAAGTGTGAATTACAATACCTAAAAATTTGGAACACTTTGGGGATGGCGCGACAATAAAAGATGTCTGTTTACCACATTCAAAACAGAACATCTATATTGTGTTATCCTGAAATGGGGATGACAAAGAAGTTCCGACCATTGACCATGTTTGAAACATGGGACCTAACTCTAAATGCCATCGATTAGAATTCTAGAATGTTGGCCCAAGATAGTAGATGAGCCATAGGCCGTGCATCCATACTGTTAAGGGGTTCATTCCGATGTAAGAGAGGATGAGGGTTCGAATAAAGGGCACACAAGGTGTGGAATATGGAGTGGTGGTTTGTTAGAATAGAATACGACAGTCTTGTAATTATGACACTGTGGTGGAAACGGATTAGGTGGAATCACTGAATAGATAAGGGATCAAACATACTTCTGAACAAGACCTCTCTGATGAGGAAACCGTCACCTCCTAATGTTTATAGTGGGGCAGCCTGAACTTGTTCATGTTAAAGGTGTAATTTTGTGGTTACCCAAAATATCTCAGGTTAATGGATCGAAAAAAGGGGAACATGGGAATTATGATTCCTAGGGTTAGACCTGGAGACAGGATGTCTGGGGCTTCTTATGTATCCAAAGATAATGGGAATCAATCAAAATGTAGTTCTTGGGGTACAGTGTGGTCAGATACCAGCACTGGTAAAGATAATTCTCTCTGGAGAGGAAACTAACACATCCCATGATTAACATAGGGGATTACGAACATGTATAGTGTAGAACCATAGCTTAGTGTCATGCGTTGAGGACATATGGACTCATGTAGTTTAACGTTATACGATAGGACGTGGAGTGAAAGGGAAGATCCCTAGAAGGTATTATGTGGTGTGGTAGTTGTCAACCCGACATAAATGAGGAGTTAGAGTCTAGATCACACCACATATCACTCGAAGAAACTCTTCAGGTCAAGGGAAAAAGAGTGAGAATTAGGCTGGGCCCTGAAGTAATGTGGTCAGAATTCTTATGTACCCCATGAGGATTGGAATCAAGCCATACGTATTTCTGAGAGTGCAGTTTAATGTCATGTGGGATAGGGAAAGGTATGTGTGGAAATGGATGCACCATTACACATCGTACTAGAACAACTAAGCCCACATTAGTCGTGCTTGATGTGGAAAACAAGAAGTAGTGATGGGACATTCCTAGCGTAGGGAGGAACACGATAGAGATGATGTGGCATTAGATTATTGACATCCCATTGATGCCTACCTTCCTATATAACGCACCTGGATGCACTGAAGAGTAATTCTAGGCATGCTTGAATTCCATTTGAACATAACGGGGTGGAAACATGTGAATCATGATGCTCAAAATCTAGACCACAATGATGGTGGCGTGACAATAGGGGATAGCTATTGACCATTTTTGAAACACAGTATCCATATCGTGTTAGCCTAGAATGGGGAAAAATAGTTGAGGGTTGACCACTGACAATATTCAAAACATAGGACCTGTCGCAAATGTCATTCGGGGTCATTAGGGACGTTGGCCCGTAATAGTAAGTGAGCCGAGGTGACATGAGACCAGTCCATGAAGGGGGTCCCTTCGAATGTGTAAGAGGATGAGGATCCAAATAAACTGCTCACAAAGCTTGGACATGTAACGAGGGTAATGTCCCAATGAAAATTCCACACTTCATGATCATTGTCAAAACACATCTGAATATGACTAAAAGTCGTATCAGATAGAGGGTGTTAGGTCCCTTCCCAAAGACAAGGGTCTTGGGGGTGCACTCTTTCATTCTAAGGTCCAGTGGTAGACCATTAAGGGGGTCTTGATTTAATGGACAATGTTCATGTCGGTGAAACAAACAAAAGTGAGGTGGAGATCCCATAGAGATATCATAGTTTTGGGTCATAGAACTCAGACCACATTGGGAAAAGATATGGGAAGCGCATGGTGTAGCTATTGAAAGACATAATGTGAATGAGAACCGAAGAGTTACTCGCCACCCCACATATTCCCAGATGAGTTCAGGGCTAGGGGATGAAAAAGAAGGGATAGTTTTTGTATATTCCTGGTGCTATACCTGGAGACAAAAAATTCCTGGGCGTTTTTATGTATCCCATGAGGATGGGAATCAAGCTGAATGTGGTTCTAAGAGGTGGCACGGTAAGGTACCTGTTTTGGGAATAAAAGGGGCATTATGGTCTTTCCCTCGCACCAAAATTAGTAGAATTTGATGGGTATTTTTTCTATTTTAGGGTGAATGGATGTGTTTTTTTATGAAGCGATGGGCCTATAATAGAAAATCCAGGCACCACAACAAGAATCAAGACAAAGGAAGGAATTGACAGATGGTATGGGGTTTGACCGATACCAAACCCGATGTCCCTTGATCGAGGACATCACAATGCTGTGCTATTTTTTTTCATGTGTCCAGGGTGATATTGTCTCAGTTTAGGGGCATGTGATTAGGACATCCACACATTTAAACGTTGTGTGTCATAGATGTAGTAGAGATGAGGCTAAATGGGGAATGTTCACGGTGAAATAAATCATAAATGAAATGAATGTGAATGAGGTCCACACCACACCGTGCATGATTCTGAGAAAGAAACCTTGGTCAAGGGGCCAAAAATAGGTAAGAGTGTATGAAGTAGGAGAGAATGGATCTCAACTAAGGTGGACCCGAAGACGAGATGCATGAGTGTTCCAACATATCAAATGTGGATGGGAATCGAGCTACACGTAGTTATTGAAGGTTCCTTTTAACGTCATTCCGGATAGTATCCAGTTTAATGTCATGCAGGACAATTGGTAGGAGAGACTAGCTCTTAATAGGGGGTGTATGTGGCGTGGCTATTTCAAACCCAATGTGAATGAGGGAAAAATCCCATACACGCCACACTGCATGGCCTTATATGGCTGGGGGCCTAATAGGCTGAGTAGAAGAGATAAATTAGCAAGAACTGAGCAGGGCCCAATGAAGAGATGTCTGTTGTTCCTATTTATCCCATGAGGATGGGAATCAACCTACACGTAGTTCTCACAAATTGGCAATACGAAATGATCATAGTTTAAGGTCTTAGAACTCAGTCCATGGAAAATAAGGACTATTCCAAGTAAGTGAAGACCTTAATCTGATCCCTAAGTCTACGTGAGTCGAACATGGTGTAGAAAACAAAGGTGGATAATTTATTAGAGATACATGAAATACATGCAAAGGGGAAATCGATGGAGCCCCTAATGATTGCTTTATTTCTGATTTTTCCTCCTAATGCATGGATGCACACTAAGGAATAGTACCAAGAGTTTCAAAGTTCTACTTGGACATGATGAGGTGGAGAATGATGTGAGTCATGTAACTGAAATTTGTGGCATAAAGGTGTTGGCGTTATGATGGAGGATAACAATTTACAGTGTTCGAAACACAACATCTATATCACGTTACCCTAGAATAAGGGAAAAAATGGGTGTCGACCAGTGATGATATTTGCAATGAGGGACTTATATCTATTTTTTATCTAAAACCCTTGTGGGCATTGGCCTATAATGGTTGGAGAGCTCTTAAGCCTAGATTGCATGCCATTTGGCGGTCCCTTTGGTTGTGAAAGGTGATGAAAGTCCCACTGAAGCAAAACACGATGTCTGAGAAATCGGTGAAATCATGTTCGGGTAGAATCCAACATTATAGGTGCTAATCCAGAGTACCCTCGGGCACATTAGTGAATCGCCGAAGAGGAATGAGGGGATTATCCGGAGAGCGGCCGTTTTGAAAAACAAGTATAGCATAAGGGGATGAAAATCTCTTAGCAGGAGGAGGTAAATGGCGTGGTTGTGACAAAACCTGACGTGAATGAGAAAATAATCCCATAAAACAATATATATTCCCCTCTATGAGGGAATGCAGGACATGAGGCCCAGATGAGTGGGATATTTATAAGAGATGGGGCCGGACCCGAAGTTTAGACGTTCAGGCGGTCCTACGTATCCCATTAGGATGGGATTCCTACCACATGTAGTTCATGAAAGAAGTAATGTGAAGTTTATCATCATGTAGTAAGGACGGAAATGGGTGAGATACCCCACATACAGGAGGTGTACGGTGTAGAGAGTAACCCAACATGAATGAGGACCTAATCCCATACCACACTGTACAATCCCGTAAGTGTTAAGACTTGGGCCGGGGCCCTGTGATTGGGCACATGAAGCACGAAAATGCCTATGCTTGTGGTATGGATGATAAATAATAGGAGGGATGTGTCACAGTGATATGTGTGGCATGGAGAAATGTCATGACATGAATGAAGACCAAATCTCATACCACACCACACAACCCAAACTGAGATCCTAGCCCAAGGGCTGGAAAAGGCCATGGGGATGGAAAACGCCAGGGGGCTTAGGGCTGGGCGTCTCGGATAATTGTATTCATACGACCACTTTTGTGGTTACTGCCTCATCACACCTCCTATACCCATGTGATAAGTTCTTAGAGTGGGAAACAAGGATCCATACTCATCTTTCCCAGTCATATAGGGTTCTAATTGCGGTCATCGCCTGATAGGATTTCATTGCTTGGAGATACAATGGGGAAGAATAAACTACTACACTCAATTTTTGGGACATCTTGGGGTGGTTCTAATGAAAAAGGATAGATATTGACCATGTTCAAATCACATCATCCCTATAGTGACCTAGACTGGGAACACCACATAAGAATCGACCGCTGACCATATTCATAACAAGAGACTTGTATCAGTTTGTTACTCAACGTCCTTGAGGGCATTGACCTGAAGTAGTATGAGAACCCTTGGCCCTAGAATCCCTGTTATTTAGGGTACATTATTGATGGGAAAGATGATGGATTCCTAATCTATGGTGTTGGTGAATCATAGCTATACCCATATGTGGGCGAACTCCTCCGGGGAGTGGGACGTATGGCGGGATCGAGATGAGGTTAATGTGAATGAGGAGAAAATTCTACACCACACCATATGTCTTCATCCGAAGGATGATTATGGCATTTGGGATGGACAAAAAGATGAAATGTTCGAGTGTTCCTATGTATCCCATGAGGATGGGAATCAAGCCGTACCTAGTTCTGGATAGCAATGTCGTTTAGCATCGTATGGTGAGGAAGTGAGAGGATAGAAGAATGAGGTGAGGGAACATGGTGTGATCATCATAACTGTGACATGAGTGGGGCTAAGGAAGCCTATACCATATCATGGATATACCCTCAAGAAAACAATATCAAGGGGATAACCAAATAGATGATTTTGGGGGTGGGCTCAAGGAGAAATGTTTGAGAGTTCCTACATATCCCATGCGGATGGTAATCAAGACATACATATTTCGAAGGATGCAGTTTAACCTCTTGCAGGACGACATACAGTTTAACGTCACGTGGGAGGTTTTAAAGTTTACATTAATGTAGGACAAAAAATTTTAGGTTCATGCTGGACTGAACAATTTAGGGTCATGTCGGATCATCATGCAGTTTAGGGAAATACTTGACCATCCAGTTTATGGTCATGCAGGACCAACATGCAGTTTAGGGTCATGATGGACCGTACAGTTTAAAGTTTTGTTGGACCGTCATGTTGTTTAGGGTCTTGTTAGACCATCCAGTTTAAGGTCATGCAGGACCATAAAGCTCATAAAATGTATTGCTTGATGAAATTGTCATTGGTGGGAGGATTTATACGCTCACCATTGATGGTCACCAGAAATTATTCTCCATTGGGGTGAACCCTATGTATTATGTAAGGTCCTTTCCATTTGGGCTCAAACATGGGTGGTTTCCTTCCAGGAATCATTGGGGTCTGGAAATCCAAAACCAAGTCTCCATGTAGGAAAGAGAGGAGGAAAACCTTTTTGTTGAAGTCTCTAGCCATCTTATTCTGATGCCTTTTCAGATTGTGCGGAGCATGAATACTATTCTCATCATGTTCTTCCAATTAAACAAAACTAATTTTGGATACATTATCTGGTGATAGTAGGTCATAGACCACTGTTCATAATGAAGGAAGTTGAATCTCGATGGGCAGGATGACCTCATCTCCGTACACCAGGGAATATGGGGTCACCTTAGAGGAATTACGAGCCGTCTTCTGATAATCCCAGACGGCGTTGGGGATCTTGTCTGGACAACTCTTCTGATTCCGACCGAAAATTTTGTGAAAAATGTTATAGAGGGTTTTATTGACCACCTCGACCTGTCCATTTGACTGCATTTGATATAGGGAGGTATGGTTTAATGGATGTTTTACATGGTATAAAACTTCTTCAACTCAGCTTCTCAGAAGTCAGTACTGTTATCGATGAGGACGGCGTGAGGGACTCCAAACCGGTGGATGATGTTGGATCTCACGAAGTCAATGATTGAACGAACCTTGACATCATTGAGTGGAATCGCCTCTACCCACATGGAATAGAAATCCATAGCAGACATGATGAACCTGCAATGGCGAGGCATCACTGGTGGATATGGTCCTATGACATCGATCCCCCACACCACGAATGGAATAGAGTACATGGTGGAGCGGAGAGGTTCTGGCAGTCGATGTATAATGTTAGCTGGAATTTTACATTCGTCACATCTCATGGTAGTCTCAATGAAATCATGGATCATGGAGGGAAAAATGTCATGACCCATCCTCTGGGCCCGTGTCATGACTACCTCAAGACCTCCCTCCATAGGCCACGGGCTAGTAACTAGCACCAAAGGAAAATCCCCGAAAAAAGGAAGTCATTGACTTTAAACCTATAACACACACAGTCTGAACACAAGAAGTACAAGAAATGAGTACTAGTATATAATATAAAAGATTGATGTAAGTAAGTGGGCTATAAACAAACCCAACTGAAAAACAAATACAAGTACAAGTAAAAAAGAAGGAAAAAAGATCTTGGATCGTCCACCAGGGTATCCTACATAATGGGTTGGTACAGATCTCTCATCCCGGAGGTACATCTCATCTAGTTCAGCTATAAGAATCCTCCCATCCTTCACCCTCATCCTTGTTCACTACTGACAGTCATCTCCACATAGCACAACAAGGTGCGGGTGAAGCCTGTGTATGGGTGAGTATAACAATACTCAGTAGGGGACCCCAAGACCCACGGAGGTCTCCCACCATCCACTAAGGATAAATCACTGTAGAAAGATAAAATCACGAAGTATAAACCAATCATACTTAGGTATATTATCATACATATACCTAAGTTACCAATCACAGTCCGACTCCATCTCTTGAGCCCAAGCTCAACCCAAACCACAAAGAAGTAATGTCAATCACCTTCGGGTTAATGGCTGAAACAAGACTCAGAACACAAAGCTATAAAACTCATGTAGAGGGGTATAGATGATTAGATATAAACACTGAATCATCTCCTATATCGATCCCATGTAGGATCCTTAAATAGTATCACCACTGTCAAACCCACATAGTATCCTGGTACAAAATACATCACTATTGAACCCATGGAGGATCCTGTTCCAGTAGCCATCGGTGTCGAACCCACGACGGATCCTTGTACAGAAGTCATCACTGTCAAACCCATGGAGGATCTTGGTATAGTATCATCGTTGTCGATCCCACAGAGGATCCTTTCAGCTCGGTCAGAGCCAGCTATAGAGTTCCCGCACACAACATGCTCGATTCCTGGAGGGTCCACTTCTCGTGCCATGGGTCGATACATCAACTACCAATAATTATCAAGTTGATGTATCTCATAGTTCTGTCTCATCATAAATAACCCAACGCGGAATACAATGCGTCAATCAGATGCCCGATATGTGAGTTATTGGCATTTTTTTTCCAGTTTCCCGATTGGTTTTTAGGTTAAAACCATCCAGGTCATACCCTAAATGGGTCTAAACCTCAAAAGGGGTGTGAAAAAATAAATGTCCTTCTCTAAGCCTTTCGTATCCATAGACGGTTCGTATTTCAGACACCCGTAGCCCAAAATGCAGGCTAAAAGGTATAATCAGGCCATAGCGGGTCCGGGTATGGTCTGACCCAGTCGAACCGACCCTGTCCGCAGGTCCGACCCAGTTTAATCATCCCAACCTGAGTGGGAGGCCCGAAGCGAGGGAGCGGCCCAACCCGAAGGCGCACCCCGACTCGATGTCCCGCATGCCCTAGTGGCAGCCCGCATGGCCTAGCCAGCACGTGGCCCATACGGCCTGGCTGGCCTACCTGGGTGGCCTGGCGGGCCACGCGTGGGAGGGGGTGTTGTGCCCTACTTTGACCGAAATGGCCGTCGTGAGGCACCGACCCCTGGTAACTGTGGGACCCAAAGGGTCCCTCTTGGCACGCACTGGTAGCCGGCTCAGTTGGCCGCCCTCTCCTGTCCGCCGTGGCCTATGGTCGCGATCCTGTTCCCCCGGAGCAGCGCAGTGATGCCGCGCCCCTCCGCCGCGACCCACCCTGGACGCGGCTCCCTGCTGCTCCGTGCAGCACAACGACACCGCGCCACCATCCGACCGCCACGACCCTCCTGGACGCGACACCTTTCTTCCGGTGTGTTTTGACGGCACTGCGCCCTTCCGGCCCCGCCATGTCCCGCCTGGCCACGGCTCAGTTCTATGAAATGCACGGTGGTGACACACCCTTGTGGATACCCGACGGTCTTTCACCACTGGCTTCTTTGTGGCTGGCTTATTTTTGGTCTCTATGTGTACCACCTTCGACATCATTGAACAAGAACAAACAAAGGGGGAAGTTCGGGTTGTGTTCATGTGGTTCGAACCTCCCCTTGTTACAGTGATATCATTCAGTTCTAATATCAGAAATATGAATGGCGGGGAATGAGTAAAAAACAAAAACATACCCCCTACCTTGATTGTTTCTCGTTGAAGAATTCACGGGAAGCGGACATCATTTTATTGACGTCGGGTAGAATATGAAGATGTCGTGTTGGAAGGATTCAGGGAAGATGAGTCAAGATGATGTTGTCGGCATTCTTCGTGGGTGGCGGTGCTTCCGCAACTTATTTTTATTGATGAAGGGGAAGATGGTGCTCGTTGATCTTTGGTGGTGACAGATGTTCTCTGCGTTATTTGTTAAGTGGATGAAGTCCTCTCAATTCTCCCAAAGTCTCTTCCTCTCCTTAATTCTCCCAACAAGGATTATGCAAACCCCCCACCATAATAATACATCATATATTATAATGTTGGCATAATGAAATCAAAGAATTCCTAATGATTCCAAATTTATTAAGTTACTTTACATAATTGAGTTGGAGGAGTTGGCTCATTAAATGAAGGGGAAGGTGAAGAGTTGCAAGGGCTAAAGCCTGTGTGGTCCCCATGTTAATTATCTTCTGAAGGGATGTTATGTGAGAGTGGGACCCACCTATAACCTCCCTTTGGAGGTTTTAACTACCTCAAATAAAAAATTTAACACCTTTATTTTTATTTTATTTAATTAAAAACCCCATAATATAACATCCATTCCCATTAAAACGCAACTGCGGTGAGGGTCTCCTTAAGAGAAAACTGGTTCTGTGAGTTCAACGGTGCCCTCAAATTTCAATTCTGAGCACCGTTTAAAAAGATATAAAATCATGCTTGTACATTTACTAAACATACATGAAAAAAGCTTCAGAAATTGATTCTGGGTACACTGGGCCTCAGAATCAAGCATCGTCAGAAACTGCGGACACGTAAAATTTTCATGTATTTAAAAAATTTTCCACAGAATTTATAGGTCATTACATTCTCCCCACCCTAGGGCCTTACATCCCCGTAAGATACAACTCACAGTAAGGAAACAAATGGGGGTATTAAGAACCCATCTGAGCCTCCTGCTCCCATGTGCTCTTTGGGAGGTTCCCATGCCGCCAGTGAACGTGTTCTAGAGGTATCGATCATCCACATAAGACCAGCTCCTTTCAATCCTCAATATCCACTAGAACCTCTGTGAATGTCACCCCATCATCGATTTCCAGCATCCCATGGTCGATGATTTGGGATGGGTCATGCACATATCTCCTCAGCTAAAATACATGGAAGACGTCATGCACCCGGTGCAACTGAGGTGGAAGAGCCAGGCTGTAAGCCACCTCTCCTACTCTGTTGAGGACCTAGAAAGGTCTGATGAATTTCTTAGATAACTTGCTACCTCAATAGAATATCCATATTCCTCATTGAGGTGAGACCCGTAGAAAGACGTTGTTTCCATCCTCGAACACCAGTGGTCTCCGTCTCTTATTAGCATAGGACTTATGCCTTCTCTGTGCAGTCTTCATCCTCTCCTGGATGATCTCCACTTTTTCCATCATAGCCTGCACCATCTCTGGTCTCATGAGTGCTGACTTCCATTGGTTAGTCCATCATAGATGAAATCTACATGGTCGGATGTATAGTGCCTCGAAAAGTGCTATCCAGATGGTGGAGTGGTAGCTTTTGTTATACGCAAACTCTACCAAGGGTAAGTGATCTTTCCAGCTGCGACCAAAGTTGAGGACCCATGCACGGAGCATGTCTTCGAGAGTCTGAATGGTCCTCTCATTACAACCATCCATCTAAGGATGGAAGGTGGTGCTCATGTGAAGCTGCATCCCCAAATCCTCCTGCAACCACTTCCATAGTCAGGAAGTGAAACGAGCATCTTGATCGGATACGATTGTCGATGGCACACCATGAAGTCGTACGATCTCCCGCATTTAGAGGTGTCACAAACACTCTACTAAACCCTGCACTCTAATCAATATAATGTGGGCCGACTTGGTGATCCAGTTGAAAATTACACAGATAGAGTCAAGTCATTTGGATGTACATGGAATTCCAGTCACAAAATCCATGGATATCCCATCCCACTTCCACTTAGGGACCTCTAAGGGATGAACTAATCCTGCTGGAACATGGTGCTCTGCCTTCTCTTGCTGACAAGTGAGGCATTGTGAGACAAAATTTTCTACTGCCTTGTTCATACATGGTCACCAATGCTATCTTCACAGGTCCTGATACAAATTCTCCACTCCTAGATGTTCCTCTAGAGGGGATGTGTCGAACTCCCTCAACACTTCCTCTTGTAGTGAAACTGGTACCATGGTATGTCCTCTGAAGAGAATGATGTGTACCCCACCTTTAAAAAATCCATCAGGTGCCTGCCCAGTGGATATCTGAGCATGTCGCATCTCATAGTCAACGTCCCCAAGGTGTGCCTCCCTGACTTGTTGATGTAGTGGAGTAGTGACTATTAGAGACTATAAAAAGGATTCTCCATCTCAATCCACAATGGATATCTGCAACACAGACAGCTGCTCTGTCGCCTCCCCTAGTAGCTGAATGAATGATCTCCAACTGAGAAAATATGCTACAATGTTCCCCTTCCAAGGATTATAGACTATCATGAAGTCATTGTCCTGGAGAAACTCAATCCAACGTCGTTGTCTCAAGTTCAAGTCCTTCTGCGAGAAGATGTACGTAAGACTATGGTGGTCAGAGTAGACTATAAAACACATGCTAATCAAATAGTGCCGCCACATGTTCAAGGTGAAGAACACTACTACTAACTTCAGGTCATGGGTACCGTAGTTCTACTCATCCTATATCAGCTGCTAAAAATCATATGTTATCATAGCTCACTCCTACATCAGGACACACCCGAGTTCGGTCCCTGATGTATCATAATAAACAATGTACAATACACCCTCCTTTGGAAGCCTCAAGATGGGGGCAATAGTCAACCTCTACATCAGATCCTGAAAGCACTATTGGCATCTCTCCAACAACACAAATGGTTGACCCTTATTCATCAAGGCTGAAAGTGGTGATGCAACTCTGGAGAAGTATGGAACAAATATCCGATAGTACCCATCCAGTCCTAGAAAACATCGTACCTCTGTCACACTCCTAGGTGGATCCCAAGCAAGTAATGCCTCGATCTTCGCTGGATCCACTGCAACTCCAGCCTCAGAAATCACATGTCCTAGAAAGTGTACCTCTCATATTTATAACTGGAACTTCGAGAGATTACCACAAAGATGGTGCTCTCAGAGTGTGTCCAGTACTACCCGCAAATGGTAGGTGTGATCCTCCTCGAAGCTAAGTAGATCATAATGTTATCGATGAAGACTACTACAAAGCGATCTAGGTATGTCTAAATGATCTTGTTCATTAGTCCCATGAACACTACTGGGGCTTTGGTTTTGCGGAATGACATATCCAAGAACTCATAGTGGCCATACCGGCATTTGAAGGCTGTCTTCTACACATCCTCATCCCATACTCTAAGCTGGTGATAGCCTGACCAAAGAACTATCTTCGAGAACCAAAGCGCTCCCTTTAGCATATCAAAGAGGTCGTCCATCCTCGAGAGTGGGTACTTCTTCTTCAAGGTCACCTGTTTTAGGTTCCAATAATCAACAAATAGTCACAAGCTCCCATCCGCCTTCTTGGAGAGAAAAATCAGGGATGCCCAGGGTGAAACACTGGGTCTGATAAATACCTTTCCTTGCAATTCCTCCAGCTATACCCGCATCTCATGAAGCTCGGTGGGAGCCATCCTATATTCTGGAGTAGATATCGGTGTCGTCCTGGGGGTACCTATCAATGTAGAAGTCCACCTCTCTACAAAGAGGTAGTCCAAGAAAATAGTCAAGGAAAACATCCGCGCACTAATCCACACAATAGAAAAAATTGAACTCCACTCATTAACCGCTTTGAGGATGAGACTAGTCAACTGATGAGTGATCGGCAACCCCCTCCTCTGTGTAAGTCCATCCTGTGATGCAATGGATCCCTTCTCATTGGTGAAGTTGAACCCAGTCCCATCCTTGCAGACACACCACACTTTGCGCCTAATATAGTCAATCTGAGCATGAACTGCGGATAACCAGTCCATACCCAATATAACGTCGTAAGGCCTAGAAGCCATTATAAGAAGATCCCAGCCGAATCTCTCACCACTTTGAGTATTCTCACACTACCGACACCAGTGTGTTGCTGTCGAGTCTGCTCCTGTAAGAGTCTTTTGTTGTAAGGATCGAGCCAACAGCTCCGTCGGAATCTCCCAGCTCTAAATGACGGAAGTGAAAAAAAAAATGACTCACACCTCTGTCTATAAGTACTACAGAAAGGGTGGAGTAGACACAGATAGTACCTAAAATAATCTTAGGTGTGACATGGTCAAAGACCTCGACTACCTAGATCTCAGCCCGCCCCTGTCTGCCAGCTCCCTGTGGTCAGGGAGGAACTCCTGGTGGTGGTGGTGGTAGGGCCTCGAAAGGTCGTCCACCACCTGCTGCTCGACCAGCTCCGCTACCACATCCACCTGCTCCAAGTGGATCTCCATGGTCAAACCTCTAACTCTACCTTGTAGGTCCCTCTAATGTCTGCTGGTCATCTGAATAGTAGGTCGGGCAGTCACGAGGCATGTGACCCTGCCCACCGCATGCATAGCACAACCTGCTCCTCACATGGCAGGCTTTGTCTCGTGTGCCCTCCATAAACGAACCTGTTTCCTAGGGTCACCCACCTGATGGTCGGGTCCACTTAGACCTCTGTGACATTTTTCTGCATCCGGCTATATAATACCCCGATATGTGTCGCCCTGTGGTGGGTCTCACTACTGGTGGCTGCTCAGCGAGAAAACATTCCACTAGATCGGCTCGCTCCAGCACCCCAGACAGTGTCGAGATGCTGAGGGAGATCATCGAAGTCCGAATCTCATGTCTATGTTCCTGCTCAAAGGTTCAGGACTTAAAGAATGTGTCTTGTACCATATACGTGGAGCAGCACAAGAGGTCTATGAACCTCAATGAGTACTGAGCCACTGTCATGCTACCTTGTTGTAGCTGTAGTAACTCCTGTATCCGCACCGCATGAAGGGTGGCTAGAACAAACTCTAACCGGAAGAGACTCTCGAATTATTCCCATAGTAGTGATGCCTCATCATTCACCCGAAGCATCAATCTCCACTGTCTCCCTATAGCTGCATGTAGGAGACTCACGACAAGGATCACCATGAGGTCGGGTGGTGTCCCTACCAGTGGGAAAACTCTCACAACAACCTCAAGCCAATCTTCAGATACCTATGGGTCTGTATCTCCCCTGAACCTGGGAAGACTCTGGCACTGTAACATGTGTAATAAACTTAGGCGGAGTGCTCTCTCTACTTCTGGAGCTGGTGGTATATGTGGCCCAGCGGGTAGTGGTACCGCTGGTACCTCCGCTATGACGGGGTCCTACACCGAGGCCTCGTCGCTCGGTGGGCTACCATCTCTTACGAAACTCGGAACCCTAGCTGGCTGCCTATGTGGGTCCATCCTAAAAATAAACTGGTGCTCCATGGTCTGACACAATGTAATCACGAAGGAAACTTTTAAAAAGAAACACACAAACAATCTGTGTTTTCATGCACTGAGTCGGAAATCAGAAGTCAAAGTCCAAGTGTATGGACACGTCGGCCGCCGCACCAACACCGGTATCCCTGAACTGATAACCATACCCAAAACACTTAACACTATTCATGTTAAAAGATTCAGAGTCCTTGTTATGCGGTAGAACCGACTCCTCTGATACCAATTTGTCACGACTCGTTCTTGAGGCCCGTGTCGTGACTACCCCTAGCCCGAATTCCATAGTCTAGGGGCATGGAACTAGCACCAAAGGCTAATTCCTGATAAAAAGGGAAGGAATTTCCTTTAAACCTATAAGAAAAACTTTCAGAACACAAGTAGTAGGAGAAACAGGTTCTAATATAGAAAATAAAAGTGTGTTGTAAGTACGTGGGCTTGTATAAAAACCAAACTGGAAAACCAATACAACTACAAGTAAAAAGAAGGAAAACAACTCCTGGATCATCCCCCGGGGAATCCTACCTAAAGTGTAGGTACATAACTCACGTCCCTAAAGTATATCCGATTTAGTCTAGCTCTAAGTAGCCTATAATCTGTCACCCTCAGTCTCATTCACTACGGACCGTCATCTGCACAGAACAAATCAAGGTGCGGGCGAAGCCAATGTATGGGTGAGTATAACAATACACATTAGGGGACCCTGAGACCCCTGAAGGACTCCTAGAATCCACTAAGGATAATTCAATTAGAAATATACAATCGGTAAGTATCAACCAATCCTACTTAGGTATATGCCCATACATATACCTATGTTATCAATCACAGTATGACCCCAACTCTCGAGCCCAAGCACAACCAAAATCACAAAGGAAGTAAAGTCAATAATCTCGGTGATAGCAACTGAAAAAAAAGACTCATCTCATACAAGTATACACCTCATGTATAGGGGTAGAGATTACTAGATATAAACACTGAATCATCTCCTCTGTTGAACCCACGTGGGGTCCTGGAACAGTATCTATGCAATCGAACCCACATAGGATCACAGAACAAAAGTCATCACTGTCGAACCCATGGACGATCCTGGTCCAGTAGTCATCGCTATCGAACCCATGGAGGATCCCAGTACAGAAGTCATCATTGTCGAACCCACGGAAGATCTTGGTTCATTATCGTCACTATTGAACCCACATAGGGTCATGTCATCTCGGTCACAGCCATCCATAGAGTTCCCTCACGCAACACGCTCGATTCCAGGAGGGTCTGCTCCTCGAGTCAAGTGTCGATACATCAAATACCACGAAGTCTCAAGATGATGAATCCTGTAGTTACTTCTCATCATAAGGAACCTAAAACGATAGAAGACAAATCAATCAGATTCCCAGTCTTTGAGTTATTAGCATTTTCGTTCCAGGGGCACAGTTGGTTTTTAGGTTCAAAATAGACCAGTTATACCCCAATTGTGTCCAAACCTCATGTGGGGTATTCCAAAAGATCCTTCCTACACTAAGACTTCCATCTCCACAGACGGTTCATCGTTCCGACGCCAGTAGCCCAAAATTCAGGCTAAAAGGTGTAATCGGGCTATAGCAGGTCTAGGTACGGTCCGCCCCAGTCGGACCGACCGGGACTGACCCGGTTTGAACCGGGGTCTGATCCGTTCTGCAGGTCTGACCCGTTCCAAGGGAGGCCCAACCTGATTGGTTGGCCCGGCCCGAGTGGGCAGCCGAAGGGAGGGAGCGGCCCGACCCGAAGGGGTAGCCTGACCCGAAGGTGTGGTCTGCCCTTAGGGTACTACCCGATCCATGGGGGAATCCCGACCCGAAATCCGCCCTGTCTGAAGGGTGGCCCGGCCTGGCAGCCCACGTGGCCGGGATGGCCAACCAGCATGGCCTAGCTGGCCATGCGTGGGAGGGGGTGCCATGCCCTCCTTTGACCAAAACGGCCGGTTCGAGGTGCCGAGCCCTAGAAACTGCGGGACACTAAGGGTCCCGCCTAGAATGAACTGGTGACCGGCTTAGCCCGCCACCCTCTCCTATCCACCGTGGCCTAAGTTCGAGGTCCTACAACACAAGAACGACGTGATGGTGTTGCGCCCCTATCCGACCGTTGTGGCCCCTTTCTTCCAGCGTAGTGTGATGGCACCACGCCCTTCCGGCACCATCGCAGCCCACCTAGCTGCGACTCGGTACTTTGGATGGTGTGACAGTGTCTCACCCTTGTGGGAACCCAGCGACCTTGTTCCACCATCTTCTTCATGGCTAGCTCACTACTGGTCATTGTGTGTACCACATTCATTGTCATCGAACAATCACAAACAAAAGGGTGGGGTCAGGCCGTGTTCGTGAGGTCCGAACCCCCCCTCGTTACAGTGATATCATTTATATCTCATACAAAAAATTTGAATGATGAAAAATGAGTACAAAACGAAACAAAACCCCTACCTTGATTGTCTCTCATGGACAAAGTCGCAAGAAGCAGATGTTGTTCCGTTAACGTCGAGTATAAGACGAAGATGTTGAGGGGGAAGGATTTGGGGAAGACGAGTCGAGATGATGTTGTTGGCATTCTTCATGGGAGTCGGTGCTTCCTCTAGTTTTTCTGGTTGAAGAGGGAAAAATGGTCCTCGTCAATCTTCGGTGGTGATGGGCATTCTTCGCTTTTTTTTGAGAGGATGAAGTCCTCTCAATTATCCCAAAGGATCTTCCTCTCCTTAATCCTCCCAAAAAGGATTATGAAAACCCCCACCATAATAATACATCACATATTATAATGTTGGCTTAATGAATTCAATGAATTTAAAATGATTCGAAATTAATTAAGTTACTTTTCATAATTGAATTGGAGGAGATGGCTCATTAAATTAAGGGGAAGGTGAAGAGTTACAAGGGTTAAAGCCAGTGTGGTCCTCATATTAATTATACTCCCAAGGGAGGTTACGTGCTGGTGGGCCCCACCTCTAGCCTCCCTTTGGAGGTTTTAGCTACCTCAAATAAAAATTTTGTACCACCATTATTTTTATATAATTTAATTAAAAACCCCATAATCTAACTACCATTCTCCTGAAAACGCAACTACGGTGAGGTTCTCATTAAGCGATAATCGGCTCTGTGAGTTCAACGGTGCCCTCAGATTTCAATTTCGAGCACCGGTTCAAAAGATATAAAATCCCGCTCATACATTTACTAAACGTACAAAAAAAACTTCAAGAATTGATTCTGGGTACACCGGGCCTTTTAATCAAGCGTCGTTAGAAACTATGCACTCGTAAAATTTCCATGTATTAAAAAAATTCCACAGAATTTCCGGGTCTTTACAAAAAAGTACCCCAGTATCTGGATCTGATGAGATTGCTTCTACCCAGTCTGGTGGGCACTACATGAACCAGTAGGAACCTCCTACATGAAATAATAATTCTCAACTCCTTGGATACAGTGAAGGAGAACACCATCAAAATCGTGCTTATAGAGGATATGCTCAAGACTGAGACCACTATGGATGGTAAAATGCAGTGCACGATGTCAGATTTTCTCACGCTTGGCCTGATCAGTTGGTAGGTAACAATTTTGGAGATACTCGACAAAGGGGTCTCTCCTGTCAGTAGTCACTTCAACCACTACATCTGAGGGACCTAGGGGTCCTGGCGTGTAGGCTCCAAAAGTAAGATGGCTTAAGAACATGTTATTTTCATAATATGGGGTGATGGGATAATTGAATCTATGATGTCCCACATATATAATCAGGTCATCCTGCTCGGGTTCTGCAAGTGATGTAGCTAGGACAACCAGGGCATCAGCTCGACCGTTTTGATATGGAGGGACATGAGTAACTTTCGGCCGAGATGGGAACTGTGCCATTAGATGGAGTGTGCGCTTGAATAAATGTATGGGCTCTGAATTTATGACGACTTAGTCACTATTGATTTTCCTGATGACTAGTTCGGAATCACCTTTAACATAAAAATGGGGCAAATTGATCTCGAAGGCCATCTCAAGGCCAGTGATAAGAGCCTGATACAATGCCTCATTGTCGGTACATCATTCTGGCAATAGGAATGAGTATGACAAAATGGATTGAGCCGTGGTAATAAGGACAATACCTAGACCTTCTCTATTCGGTATGGGGTCATTGAGCCTTCTGTCAGTGGGACTCTAGGAAGCACCATCGAAATGCATCGGCCAACACAGGGTGGTATAATATACAGAGAGGATTGCCTCTTCAGGAATATTGAGATCCAAATACTGGTCAGCAGGAGACGAATGGGAAGAAAGGAAGGCTACCAATGCTTTCCGCTTAATAGATTTATGAGGGAAAATCCTAATATTGATCTGTTAAAGAATCACTTTCCACAATGCTAAATGGCCGGTCAACATGGGGTGGTTCAGAATGTACTTCCGCAGGTCTACCTGAGAAACATGTTGTACCTCGTGGTGTTGAAAGTGGTGTCACAATTTCAGTTCTGCAAATACAAGTGTGAGGAAGATCTTCTCGATGGGTGAGTATCAGGTATCCGTATCAAAGAGCATGTGGCAGAGGTAGTAATGACTGTTCCTTATCCCTTCATTGTTTTTCTGGGAGAGATGAGTGCCTAGAGTTAATTCTACGACGATCACATAAATTACAAATAGTTTTCAAGAGACAGGTGGCATCATGACCAATGGCTGGAGAAAATGCTGCTTGATTCCTTCAAATACTATATGGCAGTCTTCATCCCATTCGTAGGCAGAGCCTTTCTTCATGAGCCGAGAAAAGGGCTTACACTTGTAGGCATGATTCGCAATGAATCGGCATTTGTAGGCTATGTTGACTTAGAATCTTTGAAACTACCAGATATTCTTGGGCGAAAGAATCTGGATGACTTCCTTGATCATCTCTAGGTCGATCTCGATGCCCCTATGTCTGACAACAAAGTCATGAAATTTTCCATAGGTGACTCTAAAAGCACACGTCAATGGGTTAATCATCAGGTGGCGAGAATGGAGGAAGATGAACACTTTCCCAAGATCCTTGATATTGTCCTGAAAATGGAGGGATTTGATCACCTGATCATTTACATAACATTCCTCCAATTTACTGAGTATTGGATTAAATATGTGGTGCATTGCCTGCTAATAGGTGGCACCTTCATTATTTACACCGAAGGGCGTGACCTGGTAACAAAACATACCTTGTGGCGCCCTAAAAGCTATGAATGTCTAATCATCAGGGGTCATTTAGATCTGATTTTATCCAGGGTAACCATCCATGAAGGAGAGGTCTTGGAACCTAGTTGTAGCATCAATCAGAAATTCTGTCACAGGAAGGGTAAAATCATATTTTAGGCAGTGACGGTTGAGTTCGTGAAACACGATGTAGACTCTAATCTGTCTGTTCTTATTTCTGACTGGCACAATGTTGGCTAGCCACTTGGGGTATTGGACCTCCTTTATGAAGTTGTCGCTGATGAGCTTTTCAACTTCGACATCATCCATGGCACTGTGATAAGGGTTCATCTTTCGAGGAGGCTGATTGAACCTGTAATGAATTTTCAGGAGATCGAGGCGGTGGACAACAACCTGACGATCTAGCCATGGAATCTCATCATAGCTCTAGGAAAACATGTCACAGTGTTGCTTCAATAAGTCTATGCACCACTTCTTCTCTTTGAGGGACATGGAGACACTGATCACTCTAGGTCTCGGATCTTCCACGCTACCATGTTTCACCTATTCCAGTTCAAAGATCGTGGTAGAGACGCCCTATTCAATGGTCGGGGAAGCGTCCTACAAATCCTATTCTTCACTTGTAGAGGACATATAACCATCGGGAGGAGCCTCTTCTCGGACATCAGATCCCGAAGAGAGGCTAGTACCAGCCTGAGTGGAAGTTGTGATTGCATCAGGAGATTCATGTGCTACCCAGACCATGGTAATGAAGGCTGTTGACCCGATCCCATCTCGTCTTTGGCCCATGGGGCCATGCTTAATGATATTAAAGCAGTAGTGGCGTGTTGGATTTATCTGGTTGATTCTAACTTGGTGAAACATTTACATATGGAATACTACTGTTTCCATGGTGTGGACATCCCAATACATTACAGGGTAGGAGGCTCCAGGATCACCTGGGCCTAATTTGTGTAGGAGTACGAGGTGATTTTCTTCCATCACTTGGAATTGGTAATATGATTCTCTCTTATACCATAGAAAACAAATCATGCACCCATGTTAGGGGTCATGGCCACTAATCGACGGATCAGGAAGACGTAGGAATCATCCATACCGGCCCAGGGTTTAGTTGCAACCGCTACGGGTTCATCCTCACTAGCCTGAATCTACTTTTTCTTTCCATTGTAATAGTCGACGTCCATGTACAGGGATTCACAAGAGGCGGAAGAAGATGCATCACCTTGAATCATGACTACTCGACCGTTGAGGGAGTATTTGAGGCCCTAGTGATACGATGAGGGGAAAATCGCATGCATGTGGAGCCATAGTCTTTCAATAAATGAATTTTACTCGATGTCTTGGGAGACGACCATAAAATCGGTGTTTCAAACTTTGCCACCATACTGGGTCTTCAAATAGATCATATCGTCTGGGGTATACTATGTCCATTCATATACCTGGATTCTTAAATAAGATGGATTCAGGTCATCTTTAGACAACCCCAGCTTCCTCAATGTCTATGTCGGGATAAGGTTAATCCTAGATCCAGTGTAGACAAGACTACAATGAACTGCCACACCTTTAAATTGTCCAGTGATGTACATTGGGCGGATGTGCCCCTATATGGGAGAGCCTTCATCATTTCCATAGAACATAACGATGGCCTTACAATCATTATTCTCTATAGTCTCCACATGAAAGGCTTCTGCAGCTGCTACTTTCATTTGAAACTGTAGGGGGCTTCTTAAAGCTTCGGCGAGGGCATCATGCATATCTGGAAACATGTGAAGGGCTTCAAGGATAGAGATCCTAGATGGGATGTTGGAAAGGTGCATGATGAAATCGTACATTCGGGCCAGGAGTGAGCTTCTACTTACAGAAGGCTATTCTGTGACAGGAGGCATGGCAGGCCTTGCTGGCTGGGCCAGCGGCTGACTAGTGCTGGGCATATCCTACTGCGCACTAGTCGAATCCCATAGAGTAGTTACCAGATGAGGGCCAGAAAAATGATATCAGCCTATAGTAGGGAGATTCTTGTTTCAGCATGATCGAAGTGGCTCTACCTGATCCAGTAACACAAAAGGTGGTGAAGGTGGGCCTGATGACACCCGATGAGAAGGCTACGCATGCTGAACTCTATATTGGGCTAGCTGTATGGTCTCAGTAGTGTGAATGACTTGGATAGAGGTGCCAAATAATGTGCCTCAATGACCCATGTAGCCACGGATCTGCCAATGTTGGTGTCGGCTGGGGACATTGGGGAAGTTCGTGTGGCGCTCCCTATCGCCGGGTTTCATATAGGGATTTACCAACTCCATGGTATTAAAAGAAGTGTACACTTGACAATCACTTGAAGGGTCATATTCTACTGGGTATATTCTAGGGGGAATTCCCATCTCTGGGGGCACAAAGTTGTTGAGAGTATGAGATGCATATGGAATTGGCGGGGCACATTTCATTTACTTCGGGTATTGATGCTTGCTCTTCTAGGAAGATGCCAACTCATATGATGATGCAGAAGTGGTGGTTGCAGCCTCTGAAGGATCTGGCTGATTCATGCATGCATGGATGATGCCATGGGAACTGGTGACCATTTTGTGATCCATCCAGTCATCATACATCTGGGACCCGAGGTTAGAAACCTTTTGCAACTCTCCCTCGCTGTCGATGCTGTAGTCGAGCCTTACGACGATGCATGCCACTTGTGTCAAGGTCAGACCTGACCTGAAAATAATTTTATTGACCTGTTCTTGAAGCTTTCCATTGAACACATAGCACTGCTTGAGGGTGTGCCTTAGGATCCGATGATAGTGGCATTAGTTGGGGAAATCAGTGAGGTTTTCCTTTTCTGGCCTTCTACACTCAAGAAAATGCCTAATCCTCTATTCTAATAAACATAGGATGTAGTCAAGGACATGATTCTCATTGAAATAGTATGTCTAATTTCTTCTGTTCGGAAAGAGGGGCCTTGGAGCCTAACCCTAATGAGGACTAGAGGAGCCTGTCGGGGAAGCGGAGCCTGATTATACCGCCTAGGTGGTGGTAGCTCATTACACGAGGCACCTACCAATTCTGAGGTTGAAGCTACTGGGAAAGAGATTGCACCTGTGGTTACCGGCCTCTGCGAGGCTGGGGTGGCTACTCCACTTGTAATAATTCTATTTTCCTGGGGGCCTCTATTTGGGCCACCGCGGTAGGCTCGGCTCTGGCAGCCCTTCTCATGGGAATTACTGTATGTAACGAGCGTGGATGACTAGCCTATTGTAGGGCTTATTCTAGGCGCTGGGCCTTATTGGAGAATTCTCGAAATCCCCTAGGGTAGTTCATGGTTATAATAGAGAGAACAGGTTCTCTCTTGACATTTCTTACACACATCGTCAATAATTTCTCTTGAGTTAGTGTCATGTCAAAGGTAAAATGTAAACCCTTTCCACTTGGCTATAAAGTCCCCATCAAGATCATAAGGCCTTTGTTTTCGCTTGAAGAGGTATACGATGCTCTCGTTTTTACATGTGGGAGCTGATCTGGTAGAGGAATTACATGCCAAGGTCCTCCCAACATGTTACAGATCATATGGGGAGATGACTTTACCTGATAAACACAAGCCCCTCTAATGTCTAAAAAAACCAGCAGATCTTGGAAGCCTCCTTCTGCACTGGAGTCCATAACATGGGCCCACACCTTCAGTTGAAGGGGTTCGGGTTCTACGGCGGGTCCCCTTTTCTATTTAAGGGGAGAAAGGTGGGATTCTCGAAACCCAGAGTTGCTGACATATCATCCACCCACGCTGGATATGGCCTGTCATCAGCTGTGATTACAACTTATAGTGTTTCCAATGCCTCAAGGTGGTAAATGAGTTTTGAAATTGGATCATATGGGACTAGATCCTTATCTTGATAGGGATTCCTAACCACATGTATGTTGGTAGGTTCTTCAACATGATATGGCAGCTCAGCGGCACGTGGAGCGACTAGTCGAGCAACAGGCGAGGCAGCTGGGAGAACCCGAGAAGGGTTCCATGGATTTTCACACCGTTCTAGAGGGTTTGGTGAGATATACCATGCCCTCTTTACATAAAATTTGGCTTCAATGCTGTCTGAGAGAGTAGGATGGTCAGGGTTATCTGGAGGCAGCTCGCTGAGGGGAAGTTGTTTATGCCCCTAACGCCATGGCCTAGGATTACCGTAGTCTGGTTGTCACTCTGTAGTGTGTTCAACCAAGAGGTTTTCGATCAAATTATTGTACTCAGCATGTTTTTTGGCTCAATGTGGCCTTCTTAGGGTCATCCTCTATCTTCTACACTGAGGCGGATGAGTTAGAGTGATTGGATGCTCTGAGGTGGTCTTTACCCTTACTGGAATTCCGGATGAGTTCTAATACCTCGGTGGGCGTAGGGAGACCTTGTAGGTTCCTCTACTGGGAAGTAACACTTCTTGAAGGGTCCAATAGTGGTGACATGCCCTCAGTGGGTAATTACCCATCAAGAAGATCCATCTCATCCTCCTCGTCCACTTTCATCCATGTTAACCATGACCATTCATGGGGGATGTCCTCGATATCACCTAGAGAGTCTGGGTTCTGTAAAATAGGACTGAAGAGAATGAAGAATGATGCCCCCATCCACATATTTGTGCATGGGTGGATGCCTCCTTGATGATCTTATAGAGTATCTTGAAACTCTGAATGCAAATATCATGGACAACCTTACGGTGACCTGGTGACTCGGGGCGCTGGGCAACAGGAAGCGCAGCCAGATCGACTAGACAAAATTGATTTCTAATTTCTTCTAAATGTACATGGATTCTAGGATATACCACTCACTGATGATGATGTCGAATTTGAATCTCCCAAAGGGTTTGGTGAAAACATTCAACCTCTTCTGGGGTGAGGGATTTCAGTGCGTGAAAATTCGGCGCTTCTACGGGTTAGAACATCTCGGGGAAGTGGTCCGCTTTGAGGATGTTCCATAAACTCCTCAACTCGAATTCAATGTCTGGCCATTGATTTCCCCATTCTTCAAATGGGGGTGAATGAGGAACTGGCAGCAGTACTAAGGTAGACCGCTGGGATGGAAGGCTGGTTGATGGAGAGTACGACGAGCTGGCCGATTTGTCACCAAATCTCGAGGTGTCCTCCAAAGAGTGTAGTGAAATGGCCTCTATGTCACAGTAAGATGGGCTGACGACCACAGTTCCAGACTCAGGGGATTGGGCCACTGGTGATAGGAAGCGTTGCTGCTTGCCCGCCATTGGTCCCCAGAATATTCTCCTTGATCTCTTGTCGAGGAAGAGAGCGCTTCTGGTGTCGAAGGTGGTGAATGCATAACCTTAACCTTCGGGGTTTCCAGATCTTCATCATACTGGATATAACTACTAAGGGAGGTGGGAGTCCAATGTACCATGCATTCTATAAGTACTAGGGTGATGCGCCTCATTCTTGCCCCAACTCTTGACTAGGATGAGCGCGAGGAGGGTTCCCGTACTGAGTCATACTCTGCATCAGATTCTGAGAACTAGAATAGTTTGATCTCTATCTGGAAGTTCCCAGAATCCTTCTTATGGAGGCGACAACCCGCCTTCCTTCCCCTGGGTGACTCCTCAAGAAAGTGATTATTTCTGACATGAGGTCCTTCGACCACACTGGTGCCGAGGCAGAGAGGGTTTTTTCCTGAGTAATATAGGGTGTGAGGAGAACTGGGACAAATGTCAATGTGGACATGGGGTGGACCTCCATGGATATCACTGGAGCTGTCAAGACCTCCGCTAGAACTAGATGGAGTATGGGGAGGGCCACCATGCTGGGTGCGGGTGGAGCAAGGCTGGACTTCACCCCTCTAGTTGATAAGGCGAGCAGGACCTTCACTAGCTATTCAGTGGACGTAGGGAGGATCCCCACATTGAAGGGAGGAAAGATTTGCAATTTCCCTATCCCAGTGGTCGAGGGAAATGGGAATGACTCCATACCCAGGGTAATGGGCATGGGAGAGACTTTCATACCAGGTTTCACCGCCATGGGGAAGACCCTCATTTGGATTGTGGGTGGCACTGGGTGGACCTCAATGTCGATCCTCGAAGCGGGTAAGGACCGTGCTCTTTGTGGTTGTAGTATGTGGAGAACCTTTGTACATGGTGGAATCTCTTTGGGTTAGTTCGTGGTAGCCATTTATTGTGAAGGCGACTAAGAGAGTCATCCTAGCCTACCTGTGGGGTGGTTGGGGCCTCGATCCTAGTTGGGCGCATATGTGAATCTGCTCAGTGTATGCGGGGAACTGGTGATATGCATCAGCAGTGGCTCGGGCCCCAGTAGCCATTGATGTTGATTCCCAATGGAGGGATTCCTCTTCATCATGCACCTAGAGCTAGCATCAGGTCAGACAAACTGGAGCTGGTGGTGCAGGTATGTGGCTTACCTGCTCCTCATCCAGCAAGATCGGGCGACAACGCTGACACAGCCAGGTGGGAACCCTCGCTAGGAGCCCCTACAATGGGAATCTGACCGGGATGGGCTGGACATCACCTACCTCGTCATCATAAGGTAGGGAGTCATCAAAGAGATCCCGGGAGAGGCTCTCGAAACGGTTATATGTTGGCGTGGGGAGCAACATATCCCTGTGCAGTAGTCGGGGATGACTTTGATAACGAGGTGTGAACAACTCCAAATCCAAGCGGTCCATTTCCCGCATAGGGATGACCCACTAATACTCTTAATAGTGAATGAGGTCAATGATTACCCTTCATTGGATACCTTCGATGGGGAGATGTGGCATGGACATGACATGACCATGGGTGTGAAGGCCATCATGGAAGAGGTGAAGCCGCGCAGGACTGCCGCATTGGCACTACCCCTATCCTTGCATCATCTCATCTCCCATGATCAGTATGAGGATTCCACATCGACAACGTCTTAGATAGTGATATCCAACATTACACTACCCCAAATTCTAGTGAATTTCACACCAGGCCTGCTATTTTCTTAGTGGGACCCGGTGCCAAATAACTGGATCCAGTGACACGTCAATCCATTGATTTCTAAATCTATACTGATATCCATATTGAGGAGATGGTCTTTACGTCAGGTTCACCATTTCTGTTTCCTACACTTTTTTTAGGGCGCGTGTGTCCGTCTCATTTGGAAATACAAAAACACTATTTGTTGACCAGCATTCTTGATTTCAAAAGGCGGGCATCTTATGCTCTTTGTTTTGGGACATTTTATCCTTGATCAAAATGGGATGATGGATGTCGGTTCTTCCATCCGTGGATTCCTCATCGGAAATTGTCATGCAGTCTGGGTCTCCCTTATAGATTTAAGACATTGTTTGTGATACTCTTCATTGTGCAACATCTTCATAGACACCAGTTAATTATGCTGCTTCTGTCTGGACATTCCAATGGATCCAGTCAGGGAAGCAACCTTCAGTCAGAGGATTAGTTATGTTGGGCATCACTTGTGTGTTTGGGCACTAGGACACTGGCACGTCTGGGATTCTTCCACTTAATATTTAGCTTATCGAGGTTGCGGAGGCCTGAGGCATCCCACATCGAATGAGAGGAATTATATTCCATATGCATGTATTTGAGGTTTTCCTTAGCTTCCCATGTTTAACATAGGGTATTTCACAAGTTTATCGTTATGCGGAGATAGATCAAGCTAATAAGAACCCTGACTAGCATGGATCAGATGGGTGCAACCGCTGGAGGGAACACTGATATTTGGTCCAATGTGTTGTTGGCTTCTCGAATTCTATTAAATGGAATGAAGAATGGTGTGGCATGATCCCATCAGGATGTGGTGGCCCAGGTAATAATCAATATGGATGATGTAAGGTTCCATTATGTGGATGGATTATTGGATAGAACCATTATGAGGATGATGACGGTTTTCATCTGGAGCCATGAAGAGGCCACCTATGTATCCCTGTGGTAGGGGATCACAGTCAATGTAGTTCACCTGATTAAATCTTACCAAAAATTGGGGGTTTCAACCTTTTATTGTAGGATGGGGTTGCAATGGATCACCACTGGATAAGGATGTCAACGTCTTACTGCTGAATAGGGTCACAACATGTTACAGCTGATTGAGGTCACAAAAACTTGCCGCTGATTGAGGTCACAATGGCTTACCGTTGGATGGGGTCGAACTGACTTGAATTGGGACTTGGTTCTCAAAAATATGGTTGATATTGAACCTCGTGGAGGCTTCCTATATACCTCACCTTGGCAAAGTTCATAGACCTCATAGTTCAGGTTAAAAGGGTGGTGTGCAACGACTTACTGCTGACTAGGGAAACAACAGCTTACAGCTAATTGGGGTCCATAGTTTAATGTCATGTAGGAGGGGGTGAACCAATTTGAAGGTGGTCGGAGTGACCAAGTGATGGGATTGAACCTCTTGGAGGCTTCCTATGTAGCTCGCCTTGGTAAGGATCAAAGACCTTGTAGTTCCAAATGGAGTTTTGTGCAGCAACGTGAAGGTGGTCAAGACCAATGGGGGTGGGATTGATCCTGGTGGAGAATTACTACATTCCTCACCTTAGAATGGATCAAAGACATCACAGTTCAGGTTATAGGGTCATTTGGGGGTTACAATCTATGGTTTCCAAAGGTGTTGGTGAACCGACGTGAAGAGGGTTGGAGCGACCAACAGATTGTGGGCTTGAAGCTCGTGGAGGCTTCCTCCCTACCTTGCCTTGGTAATGATCAAAGTCCATGTAGTTCATGGGGGTGTATGGGGATTACACTCTTGGCTTCCCATGGTGTTGGTGAACCGACATAAAGGGGGTAAGAACGACCAATGGGTTATGGGCTTCAACCTCGTAAAGGCTTCCTACGTACCCTACCATGGCTAGGATCAAAGACCTCATAGTTTAGGTAGTGTGGGGCTTACACTATAGGATGCCTAAGGTGTTGGTGAACTGACATAAAGGTGGTTGTAGTGACCAATGGGTTGTGGGTAAGAACCTTGTAGTGGCATCCTACGTACCCTTCCAGGTAATTGATCAAATACCTCATAGTTCTTGTGGTGTGGGGATTACACTATAGGTTGCCTGGAGGGGATGTCATGGTCAGTGCTTGTTCTAAGCCCACGTGAGTCATGCTCGGTGTGAGAAACAACAGAAAACAAAGACCTGTTGATCACGTCGCGAAAGGTGCGTCCCTGGGAAATGGAGTTGGGATTACACAAGATCGCAACCCAGTGAGGAAACATGGGCTTATGCATGGTTAGCATCTTGAATAGGTAACAGGGGATTACACGTGGTTAGTAGACCAAATAGGAAATATGGGATTACACGTTGTTAGTAACCCACATAGGAAACATTTTATTACACATGTTTTTCATGAAAAAGTGGAAACATGGGCTTAAGCGTGGTTAGCAGCGTAGGAATATAGAGATTGGGACTTATATTAGTGTGGAGTCTTGAATGGTGACAAAGCCCCGAGAGAGAGGGACTTGGCACCTAGGAAGAGAGGAGGAGTATGGGTTCTACCTCCTGCAAATAAGCTAGAGTCTTACACAAATTTGGGTGCCCTTTCCCGGCATAGGATGCATGGTGGGAAGTCATAGTTTAACGTCAGGTGCTAAAGGATATGGTGAATGGTAGTTTAACGTTCTATAACTCAGACAAGGTGGGATCACTCGGCACCCCAATGACTTACATTACTGGTACCCTCTGTACATTGGTGAAGGGAATGCACCTGCAATGTCATGGCTAGCGGGTTGTATGGAGCGAGCCATTGGGGGATCCACGTTAGCATGTCTATGTGAAGAATTAATAGCTGTTAGTGTGCTTATAAAAAGAATCATGAGGTGAAGCAACACAATAGGAAGTGTCGTGCAAGGGAATTTAAAATTGCTTGATGTGAAACATGGAGGTTGCAGAGGTGAGGGAGTTGCAGAGAAAATGGGTTTATGAGTTGAGGCCTCATAGAGATCTGGTGCTCTATTCAATGGAAGGACATCGTGAAGGTGTGGGATTTGTGAAGTTAAGTGGCCTAGCCTAATAATAGGGCCTAGGTTCATACAAGTGGTTCTTCACGAAGTGGATGGGAATTAACGAAGTAATACCTAATGAAGCATGGGTGCCTCACAAATCAAGGTCCTATGAAGATGAATACTTCATGAGGCACACTGACTCTTGATTAGTATTTGAGTCACATGTTCAATGGGGGTGCTTTGGGAAGCATAAACGCTCCGCGGTGACCTAAGACCCTGTGAGGGTCTCCTTCTTTTGCGAACACACATGGGATTCGTGAAAGGCATCCATCCCAAAAGTGGGGTTGAAAAAAATGCAAAGGGGAGACAATTCATAGAGAAAAAGTTCATTGAGCAGCTCATGGTTCGAAAAGAAGAATGTTCTTTATGATTTGAGTGCTAAGAAGATGAATGGTCAAATGATCCATCGTTTGGGCCTAGGGGGAGGTCAGTATTTATAGTCACGAGGCACCGAGAAGCAGAGAAAACTTACAATGAAGATGGATTCCACTCTACAGCGAGCTCTAAAACGTCAGAGGGGTTACTGGAGGATCCATCCTCCTCACTTCACGATGGGCTCACGAATGTCAAAGGGGCTCAAGAAGCATACCACCTCCTCACTATGCAAAGGGCTCACGAATGTCAAAGGGGTTTGTGGAGCATACCGCCTCCACACTATGTGGTGGTCCCAGGAATATAAAATCCGCTTGCAGAGCATCCTGCCTCCTCAATTCACGGTGGGCGCGGGGCCAAGGCGCTCCACGAAAGGTCTTCGCGAGGTAGATTAAGATACAATTTTATTATCCTTCACCCTTCCAATATTTGGCTCCAACAACCACTTCTAGTTAGGAATGGCTAACAGATGAAGTATACTAGAGGGCCTCTGATTCTCTACCTTCAGATTTTGACAATTATAAGACCATGATAAAAAATTATCGATATCTCACCTCATACATGGCCACTAGAAAAGTCGATGAATATCATAGTACATTTTGGTGACTCTATGATGAATAGTCCACTGATATTTTTGGTTATCCTACTCACCACCTTCGTTAGAGGTAACAACACCACTGAACGGACCATGAAGAATGAGATTCCCTTGGGAGATGAAGACTAATCAGAAGATGTATTCCCATAACAAGAAAACTTCGTTGACCACTAACATAGATCACCATTGGGTTTCTCCCACTGAATCAAGTATAAAATATAAGGGGTCAATTACATTCTTGACAAAAACGCACCTAAACTATGCTCCTTGGTCTCTACATGAATTTTAGTAAAGAGACCCATTAGAGTCAACTAATCCCTAGAATTCCTCAGAGCCCACACTAGCACTTTCATACTCAAGGAATCAGCCAACAAATTTCCCCTGCATAGGGAATAAACACAATAAATGTTGAACCACTACAAATACTCAATCTAGCAATTCTACATTATATTAAGATATTCTTGTGAGAAGATACATGATAAAATCTTATGATTAGAGTAGAACAGAAACATCTCACCAAATAGGTAGCGATTTCATGTATTCAAATCCTGAGTAACCACTACCAAATCCAATTTTTGGGTTGGGTAATTCTTTTCATGTGGTCATAGTTGGAGAGATCCATAAGCCACAACATGATCACCTTGTATAAGCAAGCACCTGAGACCCAAACCTGAAGCATCGAAACAAACCACATAACCCTTTCTAGATTCATTCATGATAATCATGGGTGTGGTACTCAAATTTTGATTCCTATATTCAATGTTTGACTATCATTCTAGTCCCTATTCATGATTCACCCCTTTTAAGGTGAAAGAATTCATGGGAAATGTAATATGAGAGTAATCTTGAAAAACTGCCTATAATAACCATGTAGGATGAGAGAGCATCTGATCTCAAAAAGATTCTTCAGCTGATCCCATGAAATAATTACATCAATCATCTTGGGGTCCATAGAAATCCTATGCTTAGAGATCACATGCCCTAAAAAGATCAATTCCCTAATCCATAAAGTTCACTTGGATAAATTTTCATAATGTCGATGATCCGACAGAGTGCCCAACATGATCCACAAGTGATGCTCCTGATCTTCATTAGATCCAATGTAAACTAGGATGTTGTCCAGGAATACCATGATGAAGGAGTTAATATGCTAGTAAAACACCTTATTCATGATCACCATAAAAACCATTGGAGCATTGGTCAGTCCAAAAGGCATGAACATGTACTCAAAGTGGCCATACATTCTTCATAAGGCTGTTTTCAGGATATACACCTCTTTCACCGAGTCTGGTTGGTAACTCGAATGCATTTCAATTCTAGAAAACAACTTTTCCCCCTTAAGTTAGTCAAACAGGCCATCTACTTGGGGCATGTGATACTTGTTATTGATGGTTACCAGAGTCAGATTCAGGTAATCAATGAACAAATAGAGGGATCCATCAGACATCTTCTAAAAGAGGAAATGAGCGGACCAAGGAGAGACACTCAGGAGAATGAATCCTTTGAATTCCAAATTTTCTATTTGTATCTTTAATTCCCTCAACACAGTGGGGGCCATAGGATATGAGGGAAGAGATATAGAATGTCTTCCCTATGCTAAATCAATCGAGAACCCCACATCCCACTCTAGTGGAATGATTGAAAAATCATCTGGAAACACCTCTAGGAATTAATCCACTACACGAGGTAATCCTCCCTCAATAGCATGATAATAATCCTCTAGCATGGGAGATGAAAATTGAAAGAAACTATTCCCCAAATCCGAGAGTGGAGGTCATGCATGACCTAATCGAGGATTCTTTTCCCGAATAAAATCATGAGGACTCCCATAATGTGCCATGAAACTCACCCACCACCTATATAAATCAATATCTGATTAAAATTCACTATCCAATACAGTCCATGAATTACTTTGAATATGTCCATATCTATGTCTACGATGCCCCACTCTATCTCATCCCCTGACACATAAATCACACCTGAAAAACACCTAAATACTTTTCCACTCTTTTTTCCCAATGGTATCACAAAATCCATCATGACATACAACATCTAGGTTGAATAATTCAACATATTCATAATATAGGAAAAGATAAAAAGAAATCGAACCAGTGTTATAGAGAATAATAGATAATGATGATTTTATCAAAATGGTACCTTTAACTATCAAAGGCCTTGCATGTGATCCTGGTGGTTCCATATACATAGAATTAATATGCCTTGTCTCTACATATGAAATTACGATCGCCTATGGATTTACCTCAAACTAGATCTTCTCAGAAGACGATTTGGTCCCACCGCCAAGACCACCAAACCGATATCCTAATATTCTAGATGGCTATACCTAAGCTAATGCTCCCTCTGAATGCACTGATCCTTCCCCACTCTGAAGGGGACACAAAAAATTATAAAAGTGATATATGTTCCCATAGTTATATACTGATAAAAATCCCTCAAAGAAGATATGCATGCAAGATGGGTGTGACCTGGTCTCCAGAACTGGTGGCACACAATGATCCTTGAATCAGAACCTATAGAGGAAAAATACTATGGAGGATGGCCGGAAATACCAACTCCAATCTTCCCATACTTTCCTCTATTCCTTTTATTCATAGATAAACTACCACTACCCATTTATGATAACATCCCAGAGAAACCAAACCCTCTACTGAGATCAATATCAACCATATAATTCATGTTAACCACCTCTTCATATGTCAATAGCTTGAATAGGAATAAAAGAGAATAGATCTCTTACCGTAAACCCCTGGGCCTTTATCATTTTGTTGGAGACCAATTCTGGTGGATATCGGACAAGATCGATGAAGCAGTTGGAATACTCCATCGTTGAGTAACCCACCATGATGATTTCTATAAACTCTTGAGATCTGGCATAAGTGAATATTTCATGAAATTAGTGGCCGTTGAAGGAAACCTTGGTATTCTTCCAGCTCATCTACAGATGCTTCTCAGCTTGAAGCACTAATTCTAAACACTTTTGGCTGGGACCCTCTAAAAAAATGAGTCACATTTCACCCTAACCAATTGAGGTGTTTTAAGAAACTTGAACATTCTCTTGGCCTTCTCAAGCCACTCCTATACTTCTTAGGGTTATGTGCTACCATAGAAGGTACTAGGATATCTCTCCAGAAACACTTGTATTTTATCCTTACTAGGACCAAAAGCAACTTCTCTAGAGGGAGTAGGATCAGGAGTAGGATATTCTACTTATACTAGAGCTAGGATAGCCCGAATGACCACTTATACCATCCTCGGATCAAGCCATGATGGAGAACTCTCTCCATCTTACTCTCATGGGTGCATGAGATATTCACAGGGAGACATTTTGCAAAAAAATGTTAATAATCACAAGGGAAAACATCATTACAATAATCATGAGAAATATTAGTAATAAAATCAAATATAAATAAATCAAACGCATATCAATGATGAATTTAACAACTAATTCACCCCAATAAATGTCCATGTGCCATCTGCATCCCACACATCACACATAGAAGATAAGTAAAATAGGCATACCCAATACCCCATTGTGACATGAGGTTTTTCATGATAGGTACGAGACATGTTCCATACTAACATCTAGAACCCCTTGGCTTGATAGTCCTATCTCTTTTCTTACAAGACTCATCCCCAATAATATAACCAATAAGAATAACCATTCTATGATTTAAATTTTCATGAAAAACATCTTATCACCATCAAAGTTGGAATCTAACCCAATCCATGGCATAACCCGAAGGGTGTTACCTGTCCTCATGGGATGGAACATGTGTCTGTGTATCACGAATAATGGTTTTTGAATGATTTACCCTCTCTTTGAATCATAAAAAAACCAATAATATTATATAAAATGAATGTGAAAATTCATTCCAAATAAGTTCTAAATAAAATTAAGAATTGAAATATATGATTTTTACAAAGACTAAGAGAGACATAAATCAAAATTAGTGGAAAATAAAACTCAATTACAACCTCATGATAAGGTTTCATCATCATCAAGCCTTCTCAAAAACACCACTCCAAGGATGGAAGCTAACAACCTGAACCGCCATCTCCAAAGAACTTCACCTTACCTATATCAAACATAATAATGTCTAATTACAGTCAATGGTATACGTAGGGTGTGAGAATAATCCAAATAGGATTCCACCCAATATATTCCATGTTATAAAAATTTTAAGTCAAAAATATTGCATGTTTTTATAAATAATAAATTCTAGTGATAATTTTAAAAACAATGAAACCTCAAATGAAAACAGTTTTAATGGGAGCATATTTGAAGAATAGAAACATTAGAATAAAACAAACTTTTTACTAAATTTTACAAAAATCAAATTATATACCTATGGTGAGTACGATATAGTCAATGAGCACTAGTCCCGAGATCACTCCTAAGCACTAACTAGTTGTGGGACCCAAGGTACATCGTATCTCGATGTAAATGATTCCATAATAAATAAACTTATTTTGGATGAACCACTAGGAGGGAAACACCCAATGGAATAGTGGCCCCCAAACATCCTTAATGCCTAGTTATTTTTTTCATTGTCAATATTTTTAATTGAAATAGGGATGATACCACTATCAGATCACTATTATACTAGTCCCAGTGCTCCCACCTAGATACCTGGATATCCCTCTTTTATTAAAATCAAGCTAAACATGTTAAAAATGAAAATTTTAACATAAAACAACAATTAATAAAAATTAACACTTGAAAAAATACCTAACATTCATTTTCACCCCTTTTGTAACTAAATAAACTATTCAAAACTTTAATAAAACAATTCCATGTAGAAAAATAAGGTTTTGAACACCCAAATCCATTCAAAAAGCTTTTCGCAGGCCAAATACACATTAATTCCAAACCCAACCAGACTGGGAAGCCCTAAAAAATTTTAATTAAACCATTTCCTGGAACATAAAACTTCCCATAATGACACAACAATGAAAACACATGAAAGACACCCAATTGCAAGCCAAATTGCAACTTTAAAATTGAACGCTCTATCAAATATATAAAAGATGATTTTAACAACACACTAAAAGGATGAAATTTTTTTTAATAGGTTAAAAAATAAATATAAATTCATCCAATAATTTTTATCCATGAAATGACCTATCTTATATGTCAAAAACCCAAAATCGATTTGCGAAACTTCAACTGCACCACCACCGCACCACCACCACACCACTAGGGTGTGAAAGCAAACTCTAAACCACAATATTGGAACAATAAACTCAATACTACACTTATTTTTACGAATATATATCTTCTTGACATTTGGAACATCATTAATGGTGGATAAACCCCTTATGAAATGGAAGAACCAATGAAGGGGATCACTTAGTTGAAGAATATTGAAGTTTTCCCCACAAAAACCCCAAAAAAGGGTTCCAAGAGAGCTTGAAAAAATCTTTGAAACATTTAATTGGTGATAGGAATGAATTTTTAAAGAAAGGGGAACATTAGAGTTAACCCTGGATGGGGAAAATTTGAAATAAAAAAACATTTTTAATGAACATGACAATAGTACATGGTTTTCTTGCACAATTTAGTAAACTGTGAGGCAAAACCATTCACCTAGTTATATCCACTAAATTTTTTTTAAAATTATTCCAAATTCAATGGGAGAATAGGGATAACATAGGAGGGAAAGTTAGACCATGAATACAAGAGAATAAAATTACATTAAAAGAAGGATATGGATGTGACATATAATTATATATATTTCAATAATATGCAATGTAAATTAATCTCCCTTGTTTTATCTTCAATGAAACTCAAACATATCCCACATAACTTATCTATATTATATATTGAATGATACTCTCTTATTTATGATATTTGATATTACAATATCTATTTTCTTTTGTGGGAACATTCACATCTACACAATATTAACACCAATATTCCAAGGATTATTGAATTTTAAATTTCTAATTTAGACAGTAATTATATTCAATTAATTTAAATACATCCCATTGGGCCACCATCCTTAAAATATCCACTATTAACGTAATTTTCAGTTTCTCAAATATCTAGATAACCATATTGAAAAATCCATATTATCATTTCTATAGAATATTTATATATTCCATAAATCACAATGTGTCATGTTCCCCTATGGAAAGATAAGCTAGTTTCCCTTAACCATCCATTAACTACAATAATTGTCATGGTGTATCCTAATCCACCATAACTTTTACTCAATTTAAATAAGTAATATACTTATAAATTTAACATTCAAATACTCGTAGGATTTTAAAGGTAAACTGTTGAGGCACTGTATAATATTATTAGTGGTACTATGAACAAATGCTCTCTGAATGTGGTGTGAAGAAACAAATGCTTTACATACAGGCTATGAAATAGAGTGATGAGACCAGATTTTAATGGTAAATAATCGTAATAACACTAAAAAATATTGAGTCAAATACATTCAATTGGCCTTCTAAATTTTGGGTTTTATAGATTTTAGAAACAATTTAACTAATAAATATCATTTTTTATAATTATATGGAAAAATTCAATGATATAAGGAAAAAAAATCAAAATAGGGTTTCTTCATCTCCCACGAATTCTTTACACAAACCATTTTTTAGTCATATCATGTGTAATACATTTTTTCCTAACCTGGGTAAATGGAATGATAATAAGGGTGAGATAAAACACTCATTAAGAGTAAATGTATGTGGTTAAACTAAAATATCATTACCGAGAATAACATTAGAATATATAATACGGTAGGAATTAATAACAAAACATATTTGCATAACATAATTATATTAAAAGCATAATACATCGATGAATAAAAATCAAAATAAAATATTCATATGGTTAAAAATAAATAGTTCCTTAGAAATGCATTTCATAATGTTGGATAACTAATTAATTACACTAATACAACACATCATGATCTTAGACAACATGATCATACCATAATGTATTGGTGTATAGAATATTTTATGATTTGAGAAGGCATACACCAAAATACCCAATCTAATTTGTCTTAAGAGACATATCAATGCATTAATGTGCTATTAAATGCCCCACAAATCAATAATAAATTCAAATTTATTCATCATAAAATGGAATAAATTGATTGTAAAATACAGAACCGGTTCTCATTACTATTATTAAATAACCACATTTAAATAACAAGTACACTTGTTTTCTATATTTCCTATATCATTAAATAAAATACATTTCTATATAAGTATACATAAAACTAACATAGTACAGATAAAGGGGAATATGGTTCAGTAAATAATGATCCAATTAAATTTCATATGTCATCTAGGTTAACACCCTTCAATCAATTGAAGTAAATAAAGACTGTTAATAGAGGAAACACATTGGATAAAAAATCATGCATGTAATAGAGGTTGATCAGGTACAAAAAATATTAATAGAAATTTATCAAGATTATTACCCCTAGAAAATAATATTAAATGATATATAAGGTAATACATGACTAATACATACACTAAAAAAATAAAGAGGTTGTGAATACAAATCAAATCACAACAAATCAAAATTAAGATGAAAAAACCTTATAGTAATGTTATAATAATAATCAAAAGAACATGAGAGGGATACCGTAAAATAATTATATTATAAGAAATAACATATTAATTAAACATGAATTTAATGAGATTTATTATACACCATATAGCATAGAATTTGGTTCATAATATCAATAATTTATTATATAATTGTTAATAGGGACAAAAAATACTTACTGTTTTTGAAATATTCGAATCAAAATACATTGCTGGATAGAATTTACAATGAAAAATTAAATAAAATGATTAATTATATGATATTGATATAAAATAATAATGCATATTTCTATACACCATACAAATGAAAACATAGTTTAAAATAATTAATTTTTCTCATGGGGTCAAAATTAAGAAAATAAACCCTTACAATTAACATAATCTATGAGGTAAGAAAAATTTGATAATGAGGATACCTGGAAGAATTATAGAATAATGGAAAAGAATATTTAAATACTATAAAAATAATTCATTATGAAAAATAATTAAAATATGTAATAATTTAGTTTAATAATAATGTTTTTAACTCAATAAATGAGATCCGAGTTAGCATAAACCCTTAGGGGTAGAGTAAAATTTTAATAAAAAACCCTTTCAAATTTGCAAATTTGGAATCAATTTCCATCTACATAAAAAAAATATATGTATATTCAATCCCTATTAATTTCATGAGTATTTAAATAACATTCATTAGGATGTAATCACACCCTATTAAAGATTTTGTGGTTCCTAATAATAAATCATATCTTAGGCTATTAAATTTTATATAAAAACCTAATAATTTATTTCTAGAAATCCCATAAACTGATTGAATATACTATTTAGAAAATAATAACAACTTATTTAAGATACATATTCAAATTTATAACCGTTTATATTCATCAAGTTTAATTATTCTCCGCATGTATACTACTATGTTATGAACTATTTTGAATATTTTGTGTGAGATATATGGATCATTATAGATTTTTTTGAAACTTTAGGGTTATTATTTATTCTTCAAACAAATTTCATAATTATAATATCATTTTAGATATATGAATAAATAAATTTAATATATTTACAAAGAAATTTTCTCATTACATTAGTGTTTTAGTTATGTTGTTTTAAAAAGTAATGTACATCGATTTATTTCATTAATTTAACTATGGAAAACAATATTTTAATAATAAGTTAAATAATAAACAAAATATTTCTAAAAATTCAAAAAAATTATTTTCACACTAAATTATAATAATAAAATTATTTCAGTTTCATTTTTATCCATGATAAAGAATTATTGTATTGCTTATATAGATGGTTAGACCAATTCAAATATGAACATACCTTAATTGGATGTTTTAGTATGGGTAACAAACTAGTTATTTTGACATTATATAATTATAAATTAGACATTATGAAATTATTTATATTTTTTAGGGTCATGAGTAATATTTTAAGTGTTTTGTGAAAATTTTAAAAATCAACAGGAAAAATAAAAAATGTCACATTTTAAAAGAAGTATCCCTCATAGTGCACGTTTAACATTTTTTTCCCAACTAATGAAAGGAAATGATGATTTATTATAATTTTTTTAATTATGTTTAGAATTATATAAAATATTTCAACTTTCTTTTTCAATTCGACCCATATTATTAGTGTAGAGAAGAAGTGGTGAAAAACTAAAGATATCATTCCATAGAGGTAGTAGTCCACATAAAACGTGACCACTATTATTTTATTTTTATAAGTTGAAGGGAATGAATAGATAAATTTATTTACTTTAAGATAATAAAAATTCAGTTTTTTGATGATACCTAGGTAATTATATAACTATTTTTATGGTAGGTTTCTAAGTAAAATAATAAAAAAAGATAAGGATTAAGTAATAATCACTATAAGACTATGAACTATCTATTGAAAATATCCTTGTAAATATTTCTATTATGAGAAATAATTGAGATCATAGACTTTTTAAATTTATATAAGTGATGAAAATGGAATATTTGTTAACTACCAATATTTTTTCAATAATGGAATGAAACTATTTAATGGTTAATTGTTCTAAAAGTGATAAATAATCAAATTTTAGGTGATATTAGGACCATATATCCCCAAATATGTATTTACACACATTTTTATATATATTGGATGCCATGTTTTCTAATAATTTTACTTTTTAATTGTTTATTAATATTTACCATGGTAATTAGTTTTTACCCACGTAACATCTATTTTACAAAAATATCAAGTAACACTTATTAAAAAATTTGGGTGTGATTATCCTAAATATAATCTAAATTAAATCAAACATAATATCTAATTAAGATAAAATTATATATTAAATTAATACATTTTATATATAGGAAAACTATTTTGTATAAAAAATTGTTTTCCAAAGTATTTGTTTTTAATATTATTTCATATTCATTACCAATTGGATGGATGATATTTTAGTTAAATATTGGATAAAAAATTATATTAAATTTAGTTTTAAGAATAAATTAATTTATTTCATCAGGTAAAAATTAATAAATAGTAATAACATAATTCCTTGAAAGTAATTATTTTATAATTATTAGTCTCTAAATAAAATCATAGTAATAATCTTTTCCAAAAAATGAAATAAATTGTATGGATTTAATTTTAGAAAGTGATGAAAACTAATTCTTTGAAATAGTTGAATAAATTAAATTGTAGAATTAAATATAACATTTATTTCCAAAATTATATAAATGGGTTTTATTAATAAAACATTCCAATTTTAGATGATTTGTTTTCCTTATGTATAAATATATTATATAAAAGGTTTAAAATTTTATAATCTGTTCATGAATTATGAAAATGTTATTAAAGTGATAGTTTGAGAAATTCCTGTATTTTTCATTATTCACCTATAAAACAACTACATCTGAAAAAAAAATATTATTTGTTTTTTAATAATAATATGAATTTATTCTGGAAAAACTCAAATTATATAATTTTGGAGCTTTAAATTAAAATTAAAATGTAAGGAAAATTATTTACATTGGAATATTTTTTTTATTTAAATAACTCATATTATTATTTTTTATCATTTACAAATATGATTAGGGTTGATATATTGTTCATATTAATAGAATTTTTATCTAATATATATATAATTTATAAAAAATAACCTAAAATATGATTATATTTAAAATAATTTTTTATAAAAAAATATTTATTTTTAGATATTTCATTATATTGATGAAATTTTATTAGATTATTAACATTAACGAGAATATTCATTTTTATTTATTCATGTATTTAATTTTTTTGATACATTTATTTTTACCCTCCAATTATATATATGAATTTTAACTCTCTTTTGTTATTGCATGTGTCTATTTTTGGTTAGGATTGTCACACTTCAGAGGCTATCAAACACATAAGGTTCTAAAGGAATTATAATAAATAATATTTTATCTCGTTGAATTAAATTCTCCCACATTAAAAAATTTGAGTCCTCATATTTTTTAATTCCATTTCACAAATAAGAACATTTGAGTGTGTCCATAAATAAAAAAAATATATGGTTTATGTTCTAATTAGATCTTAAACTTACTTTTTGGATACTATGAAACTCATGATTGGGTATCAAGACCAATATGAAAAATGTAATGTCCTTAGTATGTTCATAGTCAACCTTGACATATGATCGCATACTGATTTCTTATATGTTGTGATATTTCCAAATATTACAATTAGTATTGTTCCTTTGCAAAGATATCCAATACATTCCTAATACCACAAAAAATTGAGGGGAGAAAACTGGATCTGTAGGAAATAACTCTCCAAAAACTTCACAGATATCTAATAATAATAATACCACTAAGTGTGTTTATTTACAAATCCATATCTAGTAGTTAGTAAAAACATACCTTTAATAATACATTGTAATATTCTTAGTGAAGAAATCTATCCTATACAACAATAGTTGTTGTGTAAGCTTCTCCTTGTTCCCATGGTCTAAGAAGTTATTGGTGAGTATTTTCCCAATAAGCCATTGGATTAGTTAATTGATTTGAATTGTGTCCAATTTCCATGAAATTGATTATATGATTTTTTTAGATTATCTATTTACCTTGAAGTCATTATCATGATGTCCTTTTTTTACAATTATAAGGAATTTTAATTCCGTGCATCAAATACCTATGTTTCTCCTTCCCTTGTTCATTACTCATAGAAAATTGAATCTCATTTCCTTTTTCATCTTTTTCACTGGAACATTCATTATACTACACATTTTTATTTATTAGTGTATTTAGAGAATAAACTATCTACACATTGTTAATCATAATTCCCGACAATGATTTTTTCATAATCAAATGATTTTTACTCCATCACTAACCCAATTAGGTTTCACATTTGGACAATCTAAGAATTTTTCATGAAAAATAATTCTAAAATTGTTCATTTATGAGATTCTCGTTACTAAATCTAATATGATTTAATTTGAGTGATGAACATCATAATATAATTATTCTAATTAAATTTCATTAAAAATTAAACCAAAGAATATATTACTTTTCTAAATTATTACATTAGCTTTCTATTCAACCAAAATATATCTCAGTTCAATATAGGTTTCTTTAGGTTTGGTTGTCTCATAAATTTTATTGCAATTCCGAAACATAAAAAATCTTTTATAATGGTGTGTAAAGGGAGTATTATTGACCAAATAACAACCTCTAGGAATGTATAGATAGGTGTGCAGTCTTATTCCCCCTCAACATTCCCCAAAGTTAAGATTGAGTTAGTACTTTGTTTACCAATTTTAGGGTGATTAACACAATATTAAAATATTCTATTATCACATCCACCTTCCAGTACCCAAACAATGATGTAATTTCTTAGAGAACCACACATTCTCTTATTTTCAAAATCATTGAGAAATTATCCTTTAAATATACTTATCCCTAGGGTTTTCACTAGAGTTATCAAATACCAATCAATAAAATATTCAATATTACATAAAAAAACAAATTGGGTTATCTATAGCTTTAATATTTTGACAAATATTAACTTATCAACCCTTAAACTATCCAAAACTAACATATTAACATATAATGTTGTCGAAAAACATCTTTCAAACAAGCTATATCACCTCGTATCTAGGTTCCTAGAATCTGGTGAAGCTAAACACATTTTCTACATCCTGGATTTTGAATGAACTGAAGTGACCTAATTTTAATCATAAGTAATTATAGTATCACCCAAAAATATTTTGTCACATACATTAAAAAATCGCTTTAGATTTAGTGTTATAGAGAGTTAGGAAAACACTTAACAAATAAATCCAATGTCTTTCTCATCAAATTGAAATTTTATCCACGATATAAGCAACTAATTGATCTAAAAAAATTCTTAAACATATCCCAAAAATTCCCCACTCAATCAAATATATTAGACATATCATATGTAGAACATTTATTATTAACCTAGGGTAATGAAAACACACGAAGGGTGAGATAAATTTTTTGGCAGGGGTAAATGTGACAGATTGTAAGAAAAAATGAAAATAACAAATTATATGAGAATAAATAATATTATTAGAATAGATAAATGAAAATAATTGAATAATATAAAAGAACTGAAAGCATAATATATATATGGATAATAATGGAAATGAAAAAGGCTAAATGGATAAAAAAACCGGTTCCTTCAGGTTGAAATGTATAATTTCGGACCGATAACTCCATACACTAATCTAAGACATCATTCTCTTATCTCCAAGGAACTGTGCATAATAGATATTTTTTTCTAGGTTGGTATAACCCAAAATACCCAATCTAGTGTGTCTCAAGAAACCAATTGATACATCAAGGGGCTATTGGGGGCCCCAAATATAACTGATGGTGTCCAATTAATTCATTATAAGATGGAATTTATGTGTTATTCAATACGTTACCAGTAATCTTTAATAATTAGTAAATATCCACACTGGAATAATAAGTCTATTAAATTTCATTATTTCCCCATTCAATAAGTGGAATAGATTTTTATATTATCATTCCTCAAACTAAAACCATGAAAATAAATGGGTATACGGATAATTCAAAAACATTTATAATCAATCAACATATGGAATATATGTGAACATCTATTAGTCATGGGATGTAAATATAGAGTGTCTATAGAGGAAAGGCATTGGAAGAACAATTAATACAATAATAGAAGATGATTAGTTGATACAAAAGCAGCAATTGATTGTACAGAAGCATAATCCCACAAGAAAAATAGTAAGAGAGGATTTAGAAGGTAATCTGTGACTGATATATAAACTAAAAAATGGAAACAAGCATTGAATATGAATCATATCTCAATGAAAAAAAGTTAAGATAAAAACCCCTTAATATAATGGTGATGTTATAATAAAAATATCATGAGTTGGATTCCATGAAATTAAAATATACTAAAAAAATATATTCATTATGCATAAAGGACATATGGAGGTTTATTAATCATATAAAATAAAATATGGTTCATAATATGAAACATGTATCAACAAATTTAAAATAGAGAAAAATAACTCTTATTTATGTAGAAACAATAGAATCAAAATACTTAGATAGATAAAATTTCAAATAAAACATTAAATACCATGAAAAATGAGTATATCATTATAAAATTTTTGGAACTAAAATTAGATACACCATTCAAATTAATACATGGTGTATAATAATAAATATATCTCAGGGGAGGATTTTGAGATCAGAAACCCATAATAGTGAGATAATCATTGAGTTAGGAATCATTTAACACTAAGGTTATGAGAAGAATTATAGAAACAAAAAAGATAATTAAGAAATTTAGTGTGGAGTCTTAATTTGGTAGAATAAATCGTATTTATATAATAATAGTTGAATAAGAAATTTGGTAACTTAATGGAAAAAATTGAGCTAGCACAAACCCATACAATTTAGAAAATATTTTAATCAAAACCCCTTTCAGCTTCGTATCATAAGAAATGAATTCCATTTAAATGAAGAACATCTCATAAATCATAAAACCTATATAATTAAATGAATTTGGTAAAATACATTTATTGGGAGGTTGTCACACAATAGTAAATAATCATTGGTCCATAGTAAGAAATACATCTCAAAAATAGTAAATGTGAGACAAGAAACCATTACCTTAGTTATTAACTTCCACTAAAGTGATTGAATATATTTTATAACAAAAATATATATCTTAATCACATATTTCCTAACATTATTCATATTTAAAACATTTTATAAAATAAATTTATAATTATTCTCTACATGTATATTAGATTGATGTTATCTATTTTCAGTATACGTTGTTAGTTATATTGATCATTATGAACTATTTTTTCATCAATGGTTTTATTATTTACTCTTATAAAAAAATCATCATTCATATATATATTATATAAATATAAAACATATATTATATTTATTTATAAATCTATTATCTCAGTCCATTATTTTTTCTATCATGATTTTTGAAATTATAATAGATATCAGTTTATTTTAGTACATTCTCTTATTGGAGTTCATATTTTAATTTAGTAAATATTTTATAATTTTTTTTATAACCATAGAATAATCATGCTTCACTTATGAAATAATTATAATGTAAATATTTACCTTCCCACATTTTTCCATGATATAGTTTTATAACATTGTTTAAGTAAGTTGTTATACGGACCAAAACATGATCATACAATAATTCGATGATTGGGTATGGTTAAGAAATATTTTATGATGAAATAATACCATTATAACATTATAATAATGATATTATTTAGATATTTTTAATATTTTTACTCATATTTTATGTATTTTGGGGAAAAATTTAATGTTAAGATGAAAAATATAAATGATATTTAATGAAGGTGGTAGTCCACCAACACACAGCTAACATTTTTATTTAATGATAAGTAAGTGGAAGTGAAGGTGGATTGTAATTTATATCTTCATATTCATAATTATATTATGTATTCAAAATTTATTTTTAAATTATATCATTATAACAAGTGAAACTAAGAATGGGTGAAAAAATGAAGATGTTGCTTCATGACGGCAGTAGTTCGTACAATTCATAATTAATGTTCATTTATTATTATAAGTAGATGGGAAGGAGTAAATAAGAGATTTTTAATTATTATAATAAAATTTTATCAAACTAATGATATTGAGGTAATTATATAACTACTATTATGATTGGTTTGGAAGGGAATGTATAAGGATAAAATGATATAGATTAAGTAATACTTACTTTTTGACCAAGAACTTTCTCCTGAAAGAGTCCATGGAGAGGAGGGATTGGGATAAAGAATTCTGACCAGAGTATTATGAAACTAAGAGAAGCTTATAACATGGTAAAATTTTATAGTTTTAGGAATCAATTACAAATAATGGTTTTCACATGAATGGGTGGAAGTGTCCCCATCATTAAGTGAATAAAATAGAACATTTGTTTTCTTAATGGTTGGGGCTGAAGACTCATTTTTTTATTAAAGAAATGAAAATACCTCTTTTAACTAGGTAGAGGGAGACCCATTACATAGACCAAAGGCCCAATGATCATGTATCCCATTACATAGCTCATAGGCCAAAATTTTTTCCCAAATACCATTCAATGAATAGTACTACTACAGTACCCGCACACTTCTCGCCACAGCTACAGTGCCCTTCTGTTGCTATAGTGTCCTACCACCACTACAGTACCGTCATTTTGATAGTATCACCACTACTAAAGTACTGCAATAATATCTACACCCAATGGGTTTTGAACCCCTATTTTTCATGTAGTATTATGAGGTGCTTACCACAACGCCAAAAGTGATAAATTGTTCCAAAAGTGATAGATAATGGATTTTGGGCTTATATTGGGATAATAGTGTCTGAAACAAGTATTCCCACCGTTGTTTAAGAAAATAGTGAATCAATGTATTTCTTAAATATTTTCTTTAACCTTATTTTTTTACTAAGGTAACTAGTTTTTACCTAAGTAACTTATGTTTTAATAAACATATAAAATATCCGATATTACTAGAATTAGTTTCTACAAACTTAAATTTAATCTCCATATATTATAATAATGTTACTAATAAATATATAATTAAATTTTAATTTTAAACATTATATATATATAAACAGTATTGTATAAAAATATTATTCTCACCATTAAGTGTTGTTACTATTATTTTTTAGTTATTAACAATTAAGTTATTGATAATTGGATAAAATACATGATTAATTATTATATTAAATTATATTTTTAATATAGATTAATTTATTTTATTTGATATAATTACAAAATATTAATAAAACGATTCTTTGAAATTTCTTGTTTTATGATTATAATAGTAATTATCTTTAATCTTAATAATCATAATTTTAAGACAAAAAATGATATTTTTATTTTTATATAATATTAAAATGTAGTAATAATATATAAAATCCATTTTATTAGATTTAATTTCTATAATTGAAGGAAAATAATTTTTGGACATAATAAAATAAATTAGTTTTTTGAGTAAAATATGACATATTCCTCCAAAAAAGATATTAGTGAGTTTTATAAATATAAAAAACTAATTTAAATGATTTATTTTAAATAAATATATAAATAAATATATTTATATATTATATAAAATGGTTTCAAAAACATTTACTTCATTCTTGAATTATAATAATTTTATAAAGTTAATGCCTTTAAAAATATCTAATTTTTTACTATTCAACTAAGAATAAAATACTTCAGAAATATAAAAATGATTCACCTTAAGATAATATTGTTATTATTAATATAAAAATTATTATATTTTTTCAAAACTAAAATTCTAAAATTTTATAATTTAATTTTAATATAAAAATATAACAAAACTTGCTTTCATAAGAAAGTAAATTTTTGAAAATTAGAACTATTTTTTATTTATTACCAATTACCAATTAAATAATTGTTTTAGATTATCCATATTAATAATATATTTTATATATAATTTATATATTTTCACAAAATAATGCACATAGAACTCAAATTTTACAAAAAAACACCTTTTTATCATAAAATAGTTTTTTGACTATTTAGATATTTCAATTGAATTTTACAATCTCTATAAAATTAATAATGTCCTTTAATTTTCAAATATATTTCATAATTTATTTACTTTTACTTTTACCTTTCAATTCTATAGAAAAATTTAATGATCATATATTATTCTAATGTTTATTTTTTGTCTAGTTTTTCATGTTTCACAAGTTATTGAATTCATTAGGTTATATAGGAAATAAAATATATAACATTTATCATTAGTTATTTTAATATTTGGGAAGTTTTTTTGACATTGTGGAATATAAATCCTTTAGAAATAATCATTAAAATCAACTTTAATCTCCATCATGATGTGACATTTCTTCAACTGTAAGAGCATCATAATTCTAGAGCCACTGAAATATACTTGATTCTCCTTTATAGAAAAATCATTATACCATGGTTTGTTGATAAAAACAACAAATTTTATAATGTAAAAAATTTATGAAAAAATTATTCCTGGAATAAGCTATGTGCATGTATCATGAATTGATCATATGATGTTCTAAATCATCCTTATGAAAAAAACCCTTATTGAGTGACACATGGATCATACCGTAAACTGCCCTTTTCTCCTGAAAATTAATATATATCAACATATATCTAAAGTTTTTTTTAAGTTTTAAAATAACATTTAATTTACAACATATTCAATATTAAAATGTAATGTTACAACAATATACCCCTTTAGATTTTTTACAATATACGCATATTGATATATTCCTTCAATCATGCCACCTTACAATATATAAGAATTATCCCGAATTAATAAATAGTCATTATCTTATCTCTAATCATTAATTTTCTTTTAAACTTTAATCTATCTCCCCATTTTACAACAAAATACACAATGTACTCTTTCATAAGCTCAAACAGAGGCCATAATATCCTAGATAAATTCATTATTCTAAATACTTTTAAATTGGATTTATTAATCTCAAAGACTATATGAGTTAATGATCAGTGTAAGAAACATGAGAAGTAATAAAATATATAAATTATTTCACATAAAACTGGATTGAACATTAATTATTCCAAATCCCTATTGATATTATATCCAATTCCATCAATCTTCCAATGAGGGTAATTTCCTAAATAAAAAAATGCAACCATATATAGAAGTATGTTTAGTGGAGAGAGGGTAATTTCAAATGTCCATACTTTGAGGAGAATGGTTATACTCCAATGATCAACCTATGCTATTTGAAAAAATATTCCACTAATGGTTTTCTTGATGATTTGTACCTCTAGGTTTTGAATCCTAATAAATTATATTTCTATAATGTTTTTCTCTACCTTATTAATTTGGAGAAGACACATAATTTTAATATATGTTGTGAAAGATTAATGTATGAGATTTGCTATCCACTAAATATATATTTTATTATCTCATTTATTAATAATTTTCTAATTAACTACTTTACTCATGTATTATAACTGATTCTTCATCCATGTAATCGTTGTAAAAATTTTGTTATTGAATATATACTTTTCTTTTAATGTACTCATTGAAAAAAATATTTTTTATATATCCATTCAATACAATTTATCTTAATAGACAATTCTCCACTTCTTTTGGATTTCAAATCCATAATTTCACGAGATCATTCTTCATCTAAATAAGAAAAATCAAAATATTTTTTATCCTTGAAATGAAAACAACAATTAAATTTCCCATATATATATATATATTATAATTATCATAATTTCATGGAGGTTATATTTAATTAAAAAACATTGGAAATGTCTTACCAAGAACACAATAAAAATGTTTTTTGGATTTTATTTTAATATAGAGTGAAATCATAATGACTCTTCTATATAAAGATAAAAAATACCCCATCGCAATTTTAATGCCTTCCTAATTCATCTCAGACTACTACTAGAGTGGAAATTGTGTTGTAGTACCCCATTATGAAATTATTTAATAATTTTATGCTTATATCACCCATGATATCTATGAAATTACCTTAATATTTTTATATTTTGGGCCTTATAATGTAGCTAAATTCACTAATCAATGACATATCAAATTAAAAACTCATATATTTTGAAAACATATTATCTAATTTTTTATCCTACAAATACGATGCCATCTACATACACCATCACCATGAACTACACATTTTATGAAATATTTTCATAGAGGTTGTTATCAAACACTCTTATATTGACCTTTATATTCCTATGAAAAGTATATAGTCAGGAATACAAATCATGAGGTGCTTAATTTAGGCCATATATTTAATTTTATGATCCTTGTAGTATTTCTTCGTCCTAAACAATTATATATCCAACTAGTTTATTAATATAAACATCATAATTCAAGGCACAATTTATTAATTTTGTCTTCATATCCTTTTAAAATACTCTATAAAATATTTTGACAACAAATTCTATGACGCGTCCAGTAGACTCCATCATTTAAATCGGCATAAAATCCTCTCCAATATTAACACATTCGATAGGAGAATAACCCTTAAAAACCATCCACGATATATTCTGATATAGTCTTCAATTATCATTGATATTGTTCTTGATATAAAACTTAGTAAAAATATCATTATGATTTTTTGGTATGATCTGTACGTTTCAAGCCTAATTTTTATAAATTTGATCTAATATTTTATTCATCTTTTTCACATTTTATTCCTCCTTTACGACTTCATCAAATTAGTTGGGTTATTTCTTGGATAATAGAGTCATTCTCTGTATTCATTTCATCCCTCAAGTTTGTGTTGGAGCATATATATCTCCAATGATATCTCTTGGTAAATATGAACCATTTTCCTTAATTATTGAGTCATATGTTGAGTAACTTATTCAATATTTTCTTCTGAATAATTCATTATTAGAATCATCTTCATTCTACCTATTTTCTTATTCTCCAAAATATGTATATATTTTTTCATTATTCAGTTAAATTTTTAGAGAAATAATTGAATATTTTTATTCATTACAAAATTCTATTTATAACTAATCTCAAAAATAATTTTTATTCTTCTATGGATTAATTTTTAAGATTCAATAATTGATGAGTAGTCTTGGAACTTACCATTATCTGATAAACCACCTTTTTTCCATGATTTCATTCATTATTACAAATAATCATTGCCTTCTAAAATTTCTAGAATTCATCAAAGAGGATTTACTTCCATTTCACATTCCATATGGAATTTTATGTACTTCTAGACATAGTAATACTCTATTATAGGAATAAAAAATGTCTTGAACTAATTTTTTCCATTAGTGATGTCAGATGCCACTATCTATCAACAATGTATTTTAAATATTTCTTAAAATGAAATTTATTGTATCCAAAACCCCATTCTATTAATGATATCTCAAGGAATATAATTCATGTTTAATACCACTTTTTATGGTAATTTTTATCCTTAAAGGATATATAACCCCTTCCATGTTTAGATATCATAATATTCATAGTTCTTCTTATTTCATTTTTTAATCTTCTTTGAATCATATTTTTCATATAAAGTACATTTTTATTTGATTGTATAATCACAAAACATTCCATTATACTATAATCATCAATAAATAACATAAATTACTTATCATGAGAGGTTCCACCCAAAAAATCAAACTACCCACATTAGTGTGACACATTTCCCATAAAAAAAATTCTATCATATTCATTTAATGATATAGACATAGAACCATATTTCATCATATAAGAACTTCAATAATCATTCCCCAGTGTCTCTTATAGTTATGAATACATACTACTTACTTTAATTTTGGAATGTTCTCTATTCTCTATTAATTTACATGCTTTTCCTCCAATTCCAAAATATTGTTTCTTCTCCGAAATTATAAAATAAGTATTTTTTGACTTTCTCGATATAGATTTCCATTAATCCTATAATAATTCATTAAATAATTCCATGATTTTTCATGGAAATTTTATCCCATAGTATTGAATTTTAATTTTGAACCCATGTTTCTAAGATAACTAAAACTAATTAAATTGTGATAAGGACCGACAATGTATGGAATATCAGTATTTTTCCATTGGTATCAATTAAGCTAGTATTTACACTAACTTTGATCATTTATGTTACATAATTTCGAAAAATAGAATATTCTATCAATTTTTTCCTTTATATACTCCAATAGTTTAATATTACATGTTATATTTGATGAATTCCCGGTGTAAAATATCGAAATGGTACCTTTATTTGATTATTTCAAGGAAATGGGAAACAAAACATCTTCTTTAGTCTTCTTCCTTTACTTGTAAGAATATTCATAATTAGTTGAGATATTTTTTTATATCTTTTAATTTTCTTCAGCATAATACATTAGATAATACACTTTTTCTTCAATGGTATTATCATGACCTATCCTTCGAGACTTGTGCAGTGACTACCCCAAGCCCACCTTCTATAGCATAGCTGTTGGTGAATATCATAGGAATGTAATATCCCAAAAATGGAAAGGAATTGTCTTTAAAACTATAAACACATAGACTAGGTACACAATAAGAACAAACCACATAGTATAACTACTGAATGTAAAGGTGTGAACTGAAGCAGAATAGGCCAAATACAAACCCATCAAAAAAATATTGCAAAAAGGGAAAACCTATCATGAGGTCATCTAACAAATATCCTACCTAAAAGGTACGTACAACTCATCACTACGACCCTCCACATCAACTGATCACCTCCGTGAACCATTTGGTTTTGACTTCCTAACCACAGTCAATGCTTTCCCTCATCTGTACAAGATACAACAAGGTTCGGGTGAAGCCCGTGTAGGGGTGAGTATAAAAATACCTATCAGGGACCCCGAGACCACCGAATGTCTCCTAGAATTACACAAAGGGATAACCCCCAAGACTAATCCTAATAACAAAGCATAATTAAAGACTCATCTCAAACCATGTATAACATAATTATAGTAGTACATATTATTAGACATAATCTAGATCATCTTATTCAATCGAGAGGCTCTACTGCTGACCCATATAGGATCAATAGATGCTAACCCACACATGATCGCTAAGTGATGACCCACAGTGAATTGCTGATCATTGACCCACACATTATTGATAGGTGCTGACCCACACATGATAGAAAAGCACTGAACAGAAAGAATCACTAAGCACTGACCCACATAGGATTGATATGTACAGACCCACAAAAAATAACTATTAATTCTTCACGTCACAAACAACAAATGGATTCCTTCACATTGCACACATGATTATGGGAGGATCAACTCCTCAAGACACTATCCACACCTCAACAAATATGAAGGCCCATGAAGAAATAACCAAAGTAATCTCAACTTCATAAGGGTTGCAACACAATAGACGACTCGTCAATCGGACACCCGGTCCTTAAGGTATAGGAATTTTAGTACCAAGGGCCCGATTTGATTCAAGTTTCATCCAACCCAGCCATACTCCAAGTTTCTCCAAAACCCATGTGAATTATCTCAAAAGGACTACCTCACCCTAAGGGTTCCAGCACTGAAGATGGTTCATAAAACAGTCATCCTGTTTAGAAAATATGAGCCTTTAAGAGAAACTGGGATGAAATGGGTTTGGGACCATCCCGGCCCGGTCAGACCGACCTGACCCAATTCATCCCACTTGGCCCAGGTAGGTCCGGCTGGGCTACTGGAGCGGCCTAGTGGAAATGGGATCAGCTCTATGGTTCACAGATCCGGCCAAGACCACCCTTCTGGGTGAGGCAAGCTGGGCGGCTTGGCCAACCAGCCTGCTGGATGGGTGTGGCCTACTAGATGGGCGTGGTCCGCCTCCCAAATGGACGAGCCGTTCGGGGTCGTCCATCAATGGTTCCATTTAGAGATGCTCCACCTGACTTGATTACATGGACTTGTCAATAACCAGATACACGGTCATGGGTATTCTCTTTGTCGTGGCGCGCCGCCCGCCATCAATGACGATGACAATGGCCGGTCGCCACCTCCTCCAGTCGCCAGTGCCGCCTCACCAGTGGAGCTTTCGTAGGCCTCTGATGAAGCTTCAAAGGTCGATTTTATTTTTTTTAGTATTCCTACAGGCCTCCCGGGAAGATACCATCAATATATGGCCACGAGTTTCTCCTTGCTTCCATGTTGCACTATCGCACACAAAGAATGCAACCAAAGAACAAATTGGCGTGAGGACCAGGCCTTGTATGGTTCAGCCCACTCCCTCTTTGTTAGCATTATAACAATGTAAGTATTCCAATATCATCAAGAGAAGATGAATTCATTAAAAAATTAGAGTATAAATAATCCAACACCTTGAATACACTTGAGTCACTGAAGACGAAAGAAGAGAATTCGTTGTTTGAAGATGTGCGTCGACATTCCTCGTCGCCCATTGATGTCTGGTTCAAAACCTTAATGGTGTCATTGAATCTACATTTTTCATTTTTGGAAGACATTGTCGATAGTTTGTCAAGGTTTCCTCTCATGGTTATCCAAAACCCATGCCAAATCATTTTTTAAAGAAGGGGAATGAACCTCCCTCATTGCGTTTCATTAATGAGGTTAATTATTGAATGACATTGAATGTTCCATTAAATCCTACGAGCATTGTGGTTATAAAACCAAAGGTATTTTTATTAAATGACTCACATTCAAGCATGATGTTACAATGTCATCTCACAACCATCGCTCAACAGTTGAATGAAAATAAAATAACTCATGGATTTATTTTATTATTATTTTTTCTAATGTCGAAAAATAAAACTTTCATCCTACCTATGCCAGTCTAATTTATTGTTTTCCTAAGAGAATCCTGTCACTACGAATTCAACTATGAACTCAGATTTTTTATATGATAACCCTTTCAAAAAATTAGAAATCACCTCACGTATGTTTACTAAACGCACCTTAAAAAATATCAATATTCTATTCTTGGCACTCTGGGCCCCGAAATCACGTGGCGTTAATTTTCACAGACTCGTAATAATCCCAAATAACTTTTTTAAAAAAATTATATAAACATTTTAAGTCTTTACATCCTTCCCAACTTAGGTCTTTATGTCTCCGAGATCTACAGCATAACTTGGGAAAAAATGGGGGTACTGAGCATGTATCTGAGCCTCCCGTTCCCATGTGCTCTCCTAGTGGTTCCCATGCTACCATTGAACATGCACAAGAGAAATCGACTGCCCATGAAGGAACCAATCCTATTGATCCTCTATATTCATTGAGAACTCTACGAATGTCACCCCATCATCAATGTCCATCTCACCCCAGTCGATAATGTGTGATGAATTATGCTCGTATGTCTTATGCTGCGACACACAGAAAACATTATTCACCAGGTGCATCTGTGGGAGAAAATCTAGTCGTTATTACCCCTCAACTATTCTACTGAGGATATATAATGGTTCAATGATCCTCAAAGATAGCATTACACCCTTTCAAAATCTCCAAAATCATTGTCAGCATGAGACCCATAGGAAGACATGTCCACCCTCCTAAAACTCTAAGGGTCTCCATCTCATGACAGTATAAGAATGCTTCATTTGGTGTGTAGTCTTCATCCGCTCAAATATTGTCTTCACATTCTTAGTGGTAGCTCGTACGATCCCTGGACCCATAAGTACTGACTCCATGGGGTCTGTCCAGCATAGATGTGACCTGCATCGTCACATGTACAAGCCCTCAAATGGCACCATGCTGATGGTGGAGTGACAACTGTTGTTGTATTCTGACTCCTCCAGTGGATGGTGTTCCTCCTCACTCTGGATAAAATCAAGGACACAAGCCTGAATCATGTCCTCAACATTCTGTATGGTCCACTCTATCTGACCATTTGTATGAGGATGAATGGTGGTGCTCAAGCGTAGCTGAGTTCCGAATGAATCTTATAATCCCTTACAGAAAAGGGATGTAAAAAAGGGAATCATGATTTGAGACAATCATTGATGGTACCCCGTGAAGAAAATCAATCTCCTGTATGTATAGGCATCTCAACCCCTCTACTGATCCCTACTCTTGGATGGGTAGAAAGTGAGCCGACTTGATGAGCTGATCAACAAGAAACCAGATAGAATCATAGTCCTAAGATGACTGTGGAATCCCTATCACGAATTCCATGAAGATACCATCCCACATCAATTTTGGCACCTCAATTGGTTGTGCAAATACAGAAGGAACATGATGCTTGGACTTCACTTGATAACAAGTGATCCATCATGATACGAACTCTTCCATTGCTTTCTTCATCTTTGACACCATTAATGATGCTGGAGGTCCTAGTACATCTTCACCACACCAGGATGTATCGTCAACCAGGATTTGTGAAAATCCATCAACACCTCCTCTCGTAGAGTTATTGGTACCATGGTGCATCCTTTGAAAGGGTTGACATGTTCTCCACATAAAAAAAATAATTTAGGAGCACTTTGGGAGGATATGTGAGCACATCCGGGCTTGCAGTCAACGTCCCCGGGCTATGCCACCATGACTCACTGAAGGAGTGAGGGAATCACTATCATGGATTGGAGGTAGGATACTCCATCACTATTCATGAAGGATAACTGCAATGTGACTATCTAATCTATCGCCTCACTCAGATAATTTAGTCCAGACCTCCTACTAAGTTCGTATTCTACCAAATTCTCCTTACTAGGTGTGTAGACTAATTAAATGTCATATTCCTGGAAGAAATCCATACATCACCGTTGTCTCATGTTCATGTCCTATTATGAGAATATATACCTGAGACTCATTTGATTGACGTAGATAATAATCCATTAACCCATAAAGTAGTGTCGCCACATCTTCAAATCAAATAGCACAACTGCTAACTCCCAGTCATGGGTAGCATAGTTCTGCTCATGATGTCTGAACTATCGTGAGCCATAGATGATCACCACTCTCTCTTGCATCAGGACACATCCTAGTTTGGTACATGATGTGTCCTAGTATACTACATACCAAAATCTCTCATCTAGTAGCCTCAATATGGGGTAAATATTCAGTCTCCCCCTCATCTCCTGGAAACTCAGCTGCCATCTCCCTATCCAAAAAAAGGGTTCCCCCTTCTTTGTCAAATCTAAAAAGGGTGTTGATACTCTAGAAAAGTCAGGTGAAAATCTCCAGTAGTACCCAACCAATCCCAAAAAAACTCCACACCTCGGTCACACTCCAGGGAGGCTTCCAGGAAAGCACTGCCTTTATCTTTAATGGATTCATAACAAATCCATCCTCTGAGATAACATTCCCCAGAAAGTGGACTTCCTGTATCCAGATCTGGGACTTCAGGAGCTTGTCATAAAGATTTTTCTCTTGGAATGTATCAAGAACTATCTGTATATGTGTGACATTCTCCTCCTCTATTTCAGAGTATACCAAGAAATTTTCAAGGAAGATCACCATGAAGATATCAAGGAAAGGCAGGAAGATCCTTTTCATGAGTCCCATGAACACTACCAGAGAATTGGTTATGCCAAAAGGCATAACCAAGAACTTGTAGTGGACATACCGAAATCTGATGGATATCTCCAATATGTCCTCAACCCGTACCCTAATATATTTATAGCCCGATATGAGGCCTATATTCAAAAACCACAGTGATCCATTCAGTTTAACGAATAGATCATCAATCCTCGATAGAGGATAATTTTTCTTCACGGTCACTTGGTTATGGAGATGATATTCCACAAAAAGACACAAACTCCTATCTTCCTTCATGGTGACAATATCAGGGATGCCCATGGGGAAACATTGGGCCTTACAAACCCCTTTCTCTATATTTCTTCAAACTGTACCCTCAACTCATGATGTTATATAGAAGCCATCCGATATGTGGGTGTAGATATCAGTGTTTTCTGAAGGAATAAATTGATTTAAAACTCAACCTATCTATGAGGAGGTAGTCCAGAAAAACTATCATGGAATACATCATCATACTGGTCCACCACAATAGGATAACTCAAAATCCTATCATCCATTATTCTGAGGCTGAGACTATCCAACTGATGGGTGATCTGCTACACCCTCCTCCATGAAATTCCATCCTATACTGCAAATGTTTCCTTCTCACTAGAGAAGGAAAACATGATCCCAACCTCCTAGAAACATAGCACACTATTCCTAAAATAGTTAATATGATCATGGACTCTAGATAAGAAATCCCCACTAAAGATTATTTCGTAAGGCCTCGATGCTGCTACTAGTAGAACCAAGCCGAAGCTCTCACCTCATAGAGTAAACGCACATTGCCTGTCCTAGTGTGGAATCATCAAATCCTCTCTCGTAGAAGTATTTAAATGTAAGTATCGAGCCAACATCTCAATCATAATCTCTGATCTTCGAACGATAGCCGTGGAAATAAAATAGTGACTCACACGTGGGTCTATACTGTAGCTAGGGTAGAGTAGATACAGATCGTACCACGAATCATCTATGGAGAACCATGATCATCAGACTCTGCTACCTAAATCTGGGCTCTCCCCAATCCACCAGCTCCCTATGGTTGGGGTGGACCACCTAGGGGTGGTGGCAGAAGAACCTTGAATCATCGCCCACAACATGCTGCATGGACAAATTCTCTACCACGTTTACCACTCTGTGGACCTCCCTGCTCGAATCTCTACCTCTACACCAGTAGTCTCTCGACCTTCTGCTGATCATTAGAATGGCGATTCTGGTAGTCGTGATACATGTGACCCTTCATGCCGCACGTGTAGCACATTCTTCTTTTCTGCTGAATTCTTCTGTCCCGTGAGCTCTATATTTCCGACCCAACATCTAGGGGTCTCCCTTCGGACGGTCTGGCCCTGTTGCACCTCTGCGTCATCTGCCTACTATCTATAGAAGATGACTAGGATACTTGTTTTCTGGGGGTGGATCTCATCATCGGTGCTTGCTCGCCTAAAAATCTCCCCACTAATATTGTTTTCTCTATTGCTCCAGCATGTGTTGGGATATTGAGTGATATAATCGACACTCTGATCTCCTATTAGAGACCATGCTCAAAGGATCTGGCCCAGATGAAATGGTCTCATACCGTATCAATGGAATAGCGAGAGAGGACAATGAATATCACTGAGTACCAGAATACATCTGGGTTGACCTACTATAAGTGCAAGAGCTCATTAATATTCCTATAGCGTAGAGTCACTGGAACGAACTCCGCCTTGAAGAGTCCCTTGAAGCCCACCCAGGAATGTGTCACCTCCCTGTGCATTTGGAGTGTCATGCTCCCCCATATCCCTACTATTATATAGAAGAGGCAAGCATCTAGGATCACCATTTGGTCTGCTAGTGTCTTGACCAAATAAAAAACACATGCTACAACCTCCAACATGTCCACAACTGCATGCGGGTATGTCTCACCTCAAAATGATTGAGGCCTATATCTCTAGATCTCATGAAACATGATAAGTTAGCATGCATGGTATGCTGGTGGGGACGGTGACATCTTCTACCCTATGGGTAGTGGTGCTACTGGTACACCACCCGAAGGTGCTATCTCCATTAGAGGGGCCTACAATGATGCCTCATCAATCGGTGGTCCATCATCATGATCTCTAACAGGAAGACTAAATGGATATCTATGCAGAAACATTTTATAAAGAAACAGGTGTTCCAAGATCAATAAGTTATACCGGGTGACCTCACTCAAAGACATCAAAAGAAAAATAACATTTTCAAAACACAAGCAAACTGTGGTTTAATGTACGGAGTCAGAAATCAGAATTCAAAGTCCTGCTATACAGATATGTTCATCACCGCCCCAACAGTAGACCCCCTGAACTGAAACCCAAACAAAAGGCACTTAAAACTATTTCTCCATTGAAAGACCTAGACCCTTAGTTCTTCTGGTAGAACTGGCTACCCTTTGATACCACTATGTCACAACCCATCCCCTGGGGCCTATTCCATGACTACCCCAAGACCACCTTCCATAGGCCAGGGGTTAGAGACCAGCACCAGAAAGACATATCTCTATAATGGGAAGGCATTTCCTTAAAACCAGCAAACACACATACTAGGTTCACAATAAGAACAATCCACATAGTATAACTGTAGAATGGAAAGGTGTGAACTAAATAAAAATGGGCTAGAATACAAACCTAACAAAAAAATACAACAAAAAGGAAAATAGCTCTTGAATTCATTCTCAAAGGATCTTACCTGAATTATAGGTACAACTCATCACTGCGGCTCTCCACATCAACCAGTCACCTCTGTGCACTGTTCGGTCCTAACTCGCTAAACTCAGTCAAAGATGTTTGTCATCTGCACAAGACACAATAAAGTGCATTTGAAGCCCGTGAATGGGTGAGTATAACAATACCTAGTAGGGATCCTGAGACCCTGAAAGGTCTCCAAAAATTCCACAATTGAAAACACATAAATCATGATCACAATAAAAAAGCACAAGTAAAGACTCATCTCAAATTAGGTAAAATGTATGTTCAACTAAAATGATTATATGTAAGCAAGAAAATATTATCTTTTGAGAAGCTCTACTGTTGACCCACATAGGATCAATATAGGCTGACACATAAAGGATGGCTCAGATCTGACCCACACAATATTGTTGAGTGCTCCACCACATACGATCAATAGGCACTGACCCACACAGGATCACAGAGTACTGAACCACATAGGATCTCTGATTGATGACACACATAGGATCGATAGGTACTAACCCAATGATGATCACTATTCATTCTTCACGTCACAACCTATCACTGGATTCCAGCACTTAGAAAACATGATTCTAGGAGAATTCCCTCTTCAAGCCATCAGTCATATCTCAACCGCCACGAAGTCCCACAAATATATAACCCAATGAACCACCATGTCATAATTGTTCCAAGGAAGCAAATGGAACGTCGATCGAAGGCCTGATCTGTATGTTATAGGAATTTTAGTACCGATGGCATAGTTGGATTTGAATTCAATATTACCCAGCCATACTCCATTATTCCCCAAAACCCATGTGGAGTATCTTAAAATGATCAGATAATCCTAAGGGTTATAGTGGCGCCAACACTTCGTCAAACAGATGACTGATTTAGAAGATATGAGCCTTTAAGTGAAACTCGGTGGAATGGGTCTGGGTCGACCCGAACAGATTGGGAATGCTAGGCCCTACTCGGTCTGCTCGGACCGCGGGCTCAGCCCATTGGCCATATGCTCGACCCGCTGGCCATGGGCTTGGCCCACTCGGCCGCAGGAACAGCCTAACCCACCCTGCTTGGTGAGGCCTGCTGGACCATACCGGCCCGCTGGTCGGGCATGAGCCGCCAACTGGGTGCAGTCCACCTTCCAATCAAATAAGACAATCAGGCTCCACCATCAACAACGCTAGTTAGAATGGATCCACCTGACTTCTCCATGTGGATCGTTTAATAGAAGGACCCGTGTTCACGGGTCCTCCCTCCAACACGACCCTCCTCAACGGTGCACTGCCAACCATCAACGTGACTGGAAAAGGCCACCCGTTGTTGTGACATCAGGAACCACTTCCCCCTCATGACTGATAATATTCAGTCGTTGCCTCCTAATGGTCATTGGCACCGCTATGCCGACAAAACATATGTTGACCTCTAGTGAAGCTCTAGAATTCATTTGTTTTTCCTACTATGCCAACATGCCTTTCAGGGCACCTCCAACACCATGAGGCCCTCGTTTTCACCTTGTTTCTATATTGATCGGTCTCCCGTGATGAACTCAACCAATGAAAATCATTTGGAGGGTCTGGCCCTTGTTTGGTTCAGCTCACACCCTCCACATTTGCATTATAATACGGGAAGAGTAAAAATATCTTAAATTGAATAAAAATTCAGATGACTATTCAAATATAACCAATGCCGTACCTCAAACTTGATGGATTCACCAAAGAATAACGAGGAGAAACTATTGTTCAAAGATGTGCATCATCATTATCCATTGCCCGTCGATGCCCGGTTCGAATCCTTAATGGCGTCGTCAAATCTCCATTCATCGTTGGTGGAAGACGTCCTCAATGTTTCATCAGGAGTTCCTCTCGTGGGTATCCAAAACCCATTCCAAATAATTGTATAAATAAAGGAAAGGATCCTCCATCGTTTCTTTTCATTAATGTGGTTCATTAATGAACCACGTTGAATGTTCCATTAAAAACATCAAGCATCACAGTTATGAAACCAAAGGTCATTTTATTGAATGTCTCCCATTCAAGACTACGGTTACACTATGGTCATGATATTGTCTCTCAATGGTTGAAAGAAAAAAAAATTACTCATGAAGTTATTTTTTTGTAAGGTCCAAAAATTAACTTTTTCATCTGACCCTTGTCGGTTGAAGTTAAGCTTTGACTAAGTGAGTCTTGGTGCTGCGAATTCAACGATGTCCTCATATTTTTATTCTGATCACCAGTTCAAAATATGGAAATCACTGCTTTCATGTTTTCTAAAAATACCTTAAAAAAGTTCAAAATTCAGTTCTAGGATCTCTATTCCTCTGGATCAAGTGCCATTAATTTTTTCTGACTCGTAATAAACCCAAATAATTATAACAAAATGATATGGAAATCTAGGTCTTGATAGGGAAAAAACCCAATTTTCAAAATAATTTAATTAGGTTATCATGCATCCATTTTAATTTAACTTCCATAAGAAGATCTACATAATTTCATAAATTAATATAAAAATTTATTTTCAATGTCTTAGAAATTGAAATTATTTTTTTGTTATGAATTTGTATTTTGATATGATTAATACCTATAAATTCATCTTTTTTCAACTTCTAAATTATTTTCATAGTAAAAAACTTCTATGTAGATGATAATATGTCCCAATATATCCAAGAATACCAAACTGACTCTTCATTAATGAAAACGTTTTCTTTTCTATAATATTTCAACTATATATTTTTTTTATTTTGAAAAATTCTTGGATTATTTTTTAGTTATATATGGATGAGAAATTTCTTTTCTAAATTTATTCTATTTGTAACTTATATTTAAAAATTATTTCCATGATGTTTAATCATAAAAACTAATATCAGTTTTACCTAACCCAAATGGTCTTTCAAAAAACATTTCTTCAGATGTTTTTTTGCCTCATTCTACACTCTATTTTAAGATTTCATCTGAGAATTACCAAAACAATTGTTTCTTATTTAATCCATTTGTTTTAATCTATAGCTGGAATATTTGTTATTAAGGATCTAAATTCCACCTAAAGGGTTTTATTCTTCTTAATTTTCTCCTTTAAATATATATTTCTAAGTCTGTTCTTTAATAATAAATCATTAATTCATAGATACTTTTTATTTGACATGATTCATCTCAAATTATTCCAATATTTTTTGAAGCCAATAAAACAACGCTTCATGTTCTTCATCATAACTCGAAAAAACATTTTAGAAACAACTAAGTTTCTTTATTTTTTATTTCTAAATAAATATCTTCAACATTTCTGTAAAATTTCACTTAGTGTTCTAAAATTACCCTTTTTCACCATCAATTTCACATTTATCTTTTGATTTATTTATAAAATCCATCATTGAATACCCTATATAGGAGTTAAAATCAGTTTCAATACCTTTTAATAGATTTTTTAGAACATCCAATTCATATTAATAAAAAATAACTTTCCTATCAAAATGATTTTCATTGGAATTTCAAAAATTTAAATTCCTTCTTAAGGGAAAAATTATTCTTTTTTAGTTAGAAATAAAACTCTCTATACTACTCATCGTATCTCTATAGACACATAGAAGTGATAATTACAATACTTTCACAATAAGAACAAGCTAGAGGTAACTTTCAATCAAATATTTATTTACATATATTAAAATACCTTTGAATATGTTATTGGACAGAGTGGATACTCAGGAGGGGGGTGAATTGAGTTCCTATTAAAAATTTCTGTTAAAAAGATTCTTATTATAATCTCCCAAATGAAATAACAAGCTAATCTATAGTGAATTTGTAATATAGTAAAGTGTCAATTAGTTTTTCAAGATATTGATTAGTTCTCAATTAATCTCGTTTTAAGATTAATTAACTTTTGAAGCCAACCTAAAGCTTTACAATATATAAAAATAGTTTCTAGTTTAACTATCAGAGTTACTCTATAACAAATTCATATTTAATGTACATAGTAACAGAATAATAAATATAGTTTAAGACAAAATAAATAAGCACAGAAGTTTAAAAAAAGAGGTTCAGTATTATTTTGAGACTTAATCCTCTCAAACAATTTATATAAATTTTGATTCGCACCCTGGATCGAGGTAAACAATAGTACAGAGAGAGTCCATGTACTAAGACCTCTACCACACCTCTTCATGGGAAAATATAAAAACAATAGCACACATGCTATCCAGGTCACACTTTACCTCTACCACTATCCTTAGTGGGAAATAAATGTATAGGGAAAGAGTGAGTGAGGATTAAATCCCCCAGATCAGCACAAGAGTCAGTTTTTGTATGTAATATAATGAGAACAGACACTGCTCAAAAGTATGTAAATGAATCACTAAAAGAGTAGATATGAGTTTTGAATGCTCTACTGTTTTAAACATTAGTTCTGGACTCCTTCTTATTAAACAAAAATTCTTTTGAGTCCTTATCTAGTTTTTGTCTTGAAAACAGAGTGTCGTTTGCTTCCTTGATGTTCAGGTTTAGTTTCATCAGGTTGAGTCTATGAAGAGATCTTTGTAGTTCTTCACTCCTTGACTAAAATCCATCTTGGGTTATCTTCTTTTATGACTGGCCTTGTGTATGTATAGTGTTATTCAAGTACACAGGTGTATGGATGTCACCTTTCTTTATTGTGCATATGCACCACTATCTTCTCTGCAGCTCAATCTTCCTTTTATACCACAGGTACCGAAAATAGGAATGATTACCTTTTTATAGGTATGAGGTATGGTTCTCTGACATTCCAACCACCCAAATTAATTAATAACAGTTTCATTAAATTAACCATATATGACCATTATCATTTTAATAATAATATTGAAAAAGTATAGAGTTTGAATAGCAGTGACTGGCAACAGTCATCTTCCATCAGTATCTCTTTGTTGTTAGACTTGTAATGGTGAACTTTGTATCAGTGGATTCCTTGTATTGGTATTAGCTACTCCATGTAACATTAGATCTATGTACCAGTAACTCCTTCTATCGGTTTCTCTATCTGTTTGTATTGGTAGGTCTCTTTGTAGCGGTGAGCTCCTATCAGTAGCTCTTTGTTATTCTACCAGTAGCTCCTTGTATCGATAGAATTGGGTAGTGGTGACTTCCTTATATCGATGGAATTCATAGTGTTAGACTTACACATATCGGTAGACTTACTCTAACAGTAGACTTACTCGAACTGTAACCTTTCAGTGTACCGGTAAACTTACATACTGGTAGATCTATTCTGTCGGTAGCTATTATGTGTACCGGAAACTACTTATCCATATCAGTAGAAATATTTACCGGTGTACTTAGCCTTATCAATAGCTATGTATATGTTTGTATCAGTGATATTCATATTTGTAGCTCTTGGTATTACAATAGGTCTGTCTGTTTGTCTATATCAGTAGATATGTGCATACTAGTGGACTTTATGCATACTAGTAAACTTAACACTTATCTGTTCTATGAAAATCATATCCATATTGAGTTTGAATTATTTCAATGTGTGTATAAACATAGAGAAACATTGATTAACATATTCCAATATTTTTGTAATCATAGTATTATAAGCACATATTAAAACATAATTGGGATTGTCAAAATAGTTGAGGTAAAAAATATCACCCTTTTTGATAATCACAAATTATGATATTATAATCCAAAATAATTAGTAATGTATCATAATAAAATAAAATGGCTCTTATTCCTCAGTGTGATTAATGACATTTTCAAATGTGAGATTTTAAATGTATTAGAGGATATATTATTAAATGAAATTGTATCAGAGGTAATAATAAAAATAGTTTACTAATGTTACAAAAAAAATGTATCAGAGATATGAAACAACTATATGTGAGATATAAAAAATATGTAATAGAGGCAAAAATATAAAACAAATGTACTAGAGGGGAATGTATTATGATCATAAAATATAATGATTTTTCATATCAGTTTCCCTCTCTATATTTCTCCCTTAGATATAGATATTATTTCTCCCACTTTGTGATTAGAAAAAAGTGGGAAAGAAGGAACAAGAGAAGTAACATAAGGTAAAATAGAATAAAATCAGTGATATATTCCATGATGAAAAAATTCATAGAAATATAGAATTGAACCAAAAATAATACAAGTCATTCCTATCAAATATCCTAGCCACAAATAAATCCACATTCTCAGCATGAGATATTCCCTTGGGATCATAAGTGGATTCAGGCATGGTGGATGCAGGTGGAGGCTTTGGAATACTAGAGATAATCAGAGGAGGCTGAGCTACTTAGACAATGCTTGGATTATACTATATAGCTCTCTAGGTGATCATAGTAGTGAGGCTCCGAATGGCTTGGACTGGAGTCTTCTAAGGAATGGGGGAAAACTGAGTAGAGGCAAGAATAGCAGGAGGTGCAATGATTGGAGTACTGTCTACAAGCCAAAATGGCATCAATAGATTTCTAATGTCAATTGTAATACCTCCCCCTCTCTCCATAGTAGAAATGATTTCATCCTTGTTCTCCATGAATTAATCTATGGCAGGTGTTAGTTCCCTGAGTTTTCTCACTTGTTCCTTGAAGGCTTGATTGACAGTCGGTATGTTCAGATTTTTCAAAAAAAGTTTGAAATGGTTGGTCAACTGATGCTTGGTATACAAATTCTGAAAATAAGAATCAAATTTATCCTTTACTTATTTCTGAGAGGTATAATCTTCTCTCATATAATCTTGAACACTTTTCATGATATCTCTAGTGGTGTTCACTACCTAGTTCAGGGCAGATGAGTCCACAGATCCACTGGTTGATGTTGAACAGAGATCCTCTTTCATCAATGCTCGAATTTGATCCAACTGTATTAATGGTTTGGAATCAAGAGAACCAATAGAAAAAGTCACAATTTCTTTGAAACTATTAGTTATCCCATGGATAAGATTTTTCACTTCAAAATATTGGGTGCTAACTTGCTTCTGTATGGAATGCTTAAATTCCTTAAATACTGATACCATCTGGCTAAATACACCATTCACAAAAGCCAAATCCTTGGTTGCTTGATATTTATAATTCATATAGGATTCCAGATAAAGAAATTATTTCTTTAGAAATTCAACATCCTCTGCCAAGCTCATCACTTGATTCTAGCAAACCAGGACTTCATCCACCATCTCTGCCACAGTGGTTGACACACTACAAACAAGAGAGTGTTCAAAAGTATTTTCCATGCTTCTCAATTACTCAGAAAAACAATTCTCTAAATTGGAAATAGATGCATTCAAATACTCTTTCATCTCAGCCTTTAATGACTCAATGTCAGCCCTGGTTACCATACTAGCAGGCACAAAAATAGGTGCTCTTTCTGACACAATACAATCCACAGAGGCATTCATATATGATTGAATGGATGATTCTAAGGAGGCTTCAATTTTTCTTATCTCTTCAACAAATTAAGACTTAATATTAGACTTCAAAAGGTCTAGATCAGCTTTTCTTAATACATTCTCAGGTAAAAACTCAGAACAAATATTATAGTTAACTTTTGGTCTATTCATGGGTGTCTCATCTTTAGAATTAGGGTAGTCCAACCCACAAACCACAAAACCTGGGTCTTTAGAACAGTCTTCAATTCCATCACCTACTAAAACATTGCCAAGTATAGTTGGATACTCCCCCACAACTGGTGCATTCTCTTGTATAGAAATATAACCTTCATCATCTTTGTCTTCCTCAGAAAAATCTTCTACAACCATCTCCATTTCTTCAATAGTAGGAGGCTCCTCAGGAATAGGTGCGGGTCTATCTAATTCAACAAGAACAACCTCCAAAGGCAGATCAGAACTTCCAATCACTGTACTCAAGATCAAGTTGGCAGAATCAGATGCTTCAATTTCAAATTCTCCTCCTTCTTCCTCATTCTCTGGAGCAACCTCCTCCTGATCTGATTTCTGATGGTCTTCCTCATCAATAGGTTCATCATCACTGCTTACTCCCAAATTTTTTTACTAGATAGGATCAAATAAGCATTTTCCAATTTTTGTGATAAAAATTTAGGAGTTGGGCTAGGAGGAAAGTCCGGATCTCCTCCATCTACTACAAAGGAATCCTCTATTTATGAATCATCACTATACTGTGGATCCTACTCATCATGTCCTAGAACTGGATCTATCTTTTCTTTTGGTCTATTTGGATGGTCATCTATATTGAACTTGTCATATATCATTTCATCATCAATAACCCACTACCTTCTCCATGGGTTCCAACTAATCTTCAGGTACTTACATACTATTCTTATGATACAAAAATTGATCATAACCACCACTGCCTCATCCTGAGACTCAACAACTCCCTTTACTTTAATCATAACCGAAATCAATTTGGTAAATAATAATGAATTGGTTTTTTATTGGGGTCTGGTCATATCCTCTATTTTAATCATTAACAACCTACACAGATTCCCCTTCACACCATGCCTTAATATATACAACAAATAAATATCCCGATACTTCAGATTTGCAAAGTCCCCTATTCTTGGACTTACCACATATTGGATGAACTTGAACAACAATCTATTTTCCCCATCCATCTCAGTAGGCACCACCTTTCTCTGGTTTACACTACCAGTGAGCTCCTCCATGGTAGTCTCATAGTCAAATATTTCACTGGTAGAAGGTATTTTCTTTAATGAATACCCAAATACTCCTTCATGTGGTACCTTCATGCATTCAACCCATTCAATGGATGAAAAATCCATTTCCTTTCCATTTACCAATGAAACCATTCTATTCTCCTTATCATAATTCCCAAAGTGCACAAAAGCATAGAAATATTTTATGATATTTGGAAAATAAGGACCATTGTTATTTGTGAAACATTCTAGCCATCTCTGCTCCTCCAATATTCCTAGGGTCGGTGATTTTCTTAGCAAAATCCATTTTTCACACAGCACATTCTCGATTACAATTTCTCTATTTTTCATGTGCGGGTTCACTGGATACCTCCATGACCTTGTTACACTGACACTTCTACTTTCCTTAGGCCCTATCTTCTGCTAATTCGAATTCATCTCATCAAAGTCATCTCTAACTGTCAGATTTTTGGTTTTATCCATCTCTCAATTGAAGAACATAGGGTTTTCACGAGATTCGGTGATTCAAAGAGTTGGGTTTGAGAGAGGAGAGTTCAATTGATTGAGAAGTAACTAAGACTTATATTTTATCATTTAGGAATCATAAATTAAATAAATAAATCATAATAAGTGTAGTAGAAATGATACATATTCCAGCAGCCAATGATACAAAGTTTAAAACATCGCAGACTAATGGTAATCATGTACCGGTGAGAATTCCTAAGGGTGAGGTATATTGGTGAGTTTCACTAACAGTGTGGTATATCAGTGACGTTCACTAATAAGGAGGTATATTAGTGTGGTTTACTAATAGTGAGGTATATCGGTGAGGTTCACTAATAGTGAGGTATATCAGTGAGGTTCACTAATAGTGTGTTATATCAGTGAGGTTTACTAACAGTGAGGTATACTAGTGAGGTTCACTAATAGTGAGTTATATTACTGAGGTTCACTAACAGTGAGGTATATCAGTGAGTTTCACTAAAATTGAGGTATATCAGTGAGGTTCCCTAATTGTGAGGTATCTAACGGTGATGGTCTATCATTCCTAATTCATGTCTAATGTAACAGTACCTATCCAAACATAAAGGCTTGGTGAAAATGTCACCTAATTGATGTTCAATACCTATAAATTCCAGAGTAATATAACCTTTTTGATGGTGATTTCTCAAAAAATGGTGCCTTACATCAATGTGTTTGGTCCTTGATTGAGACATAAGATTCTTAGAGATGTTAATTGCACTGTGTTATCCCAATTTATGGATACATGTTTAAAATCATATCCATTTTACAACAAATTATGTTTCACCCACAAAATATTTGCACAACAACTACTAGAAGCTATATTCTCTGATACAGTAGTAGAAAATGCAACTGAATTCTTCTTTTTACTACACCACTATACTAGGGACTTACCTAGAATGTGACAAGTTCCATAAGTGCTATTTCTATCTAACTTGCAAACTGCAAATTCAGCATCTGAATAAGTCATTAAGTAAAATTATTGTCTTTTTGGATAAAACAAATGTAAATTGTATGTATGTTTAAGATATTTGAAAATTCTTTTAACAACAAGAATGTGTGAATCTTTTGGATTGGATTGAAATCTTTTACACAGACACACACTAAACAAAATATCTGGTGGACTAGAAGAAAGGTAAATTAGGCTCCCAATCATACCACTATAGTTGGTTTGATCCACTGGTTTTCCAGTTTCATCAGTATCCAACATACATGTGGTACTCACAGGTGCATCACTCTCCTTAATGCTGTATAATCCAAAACGTTTTAAAAGATCCTTTGTATATTTACATAGATTTAGAATAATACAATTTTCATTTTGAAAAACTTGAAATCCACGAAAATATTTGAGTTCCCCCATTAAACTCATTTCAAATTCATTTTTCATAATCTTTGAAAAATCAATACACAAATTATTTTTAGAAGATCGAAAAATAACATCATCAACATAGATTTTTACTATCAATACATCTTTATATATTCTGTTGATAAAAAGAGTGGGATCAGAAATCAATTTCAAAAAACCATTAGAAATAAAAAAAATTTACTATTTCTATCTTACCAAGCTCATGGAGCATATTGTAAACCATATAAAGCTTTAGAGATCTTAAAAAATTGATTTGGAAAATGTGGATTAGCAAATCCAGGTGGGTGTTCAACAAAAACATCTTCAATTATAAAACCATTTAAAAAATCACTTTTAACATAAATTTTATATAACATGAAATTTAGATGAGCAGCATAAGGAAGTAGAATCCCAATAGCTTCTAATCTAGATATAGGAGAAAAGGTTTTCTCAGAGTTTATTCCATCCACTTGACTATATCCTTGTGAAAATAGCCTTTATTTGTTCTTAACTATATTTCCAAATTAATCAACTATATTTCTAAAAACCCATTTAGTTCTTATAGTCAATGTTTCCTTAGGTTTGTCAACTAATTCCCAGACATTTTTCATTCAAATTGATTTAATTCTTCTTGTATATCCTTTACCCAAAATTCATCATTGATTGCATCATTGATATTTTTTAGGTTCTAACTGTAAAAAAAATCATGATGTTCAACCTTATTTCTTAGAGAAGTTCTAGTATGTGTTAATTTATAAAGATTACCAGAAACCACATCTAAAGGATGATTCTTTAGAATCCTGGATGATTTAGTAAAGGTGGGACTAGAAATTTCTGGTTTTTCTCTTGATTCGAGTTATATAAAAATAGGTTCTGGAATGTTTCCAGAACATGATGTCTTTACAACATGTTCATTGATTTTATCATTAAGGTTCAAAATAGACAAATCTTCTTCAAGATTTGCAATGAAACATTTGGTTTCATGTGGATCAGTTTCATCAAACATTATGTGAATAGACTCTTCCACAAATTTGGTTCTTTTATTAAAAACTCTATAAGCTTTACTAAAGATTGAATAACATAAGAAAATTCCTTCATCACTCTTGGATGAAAACCTATCAAGGTTATCTATTGTATTGAGAATAAATACTTTCCAATGAAAAAGTTTAAAGTAATTAACCTTAGGTTTCCTATGGTTCCACAACTACTAAGGTGTATTTTTGGGAACATTTCTAATCAAGACTCTATTAATAATATAACAAGATGTATTTAAAGCATCAAGAAAAAGTAAATTAGTAGGTCATTCTCATTAAGCATAGTTCTTTTAATTTCTTGAAGAGTTATGTTTTTCTTCCTACTACACCATTCGGATGAGGTGTCCTAGGGGTAGATAAATTGTGACTATAGCCATTGTGTGAGCAGTATGATTCAAAATCATGATTTTCAAAATCATGACCATGATCACTATTCATGGTCTCAATCTTACTTCCACTATAGTTTTCTACAAACTTGGAGTATTTAATAAAAAAATAACAAGCATCACTTTTGTAAGCTAAGAAGTATACCCAAGTGTACCTAGAATAGTCATATACTAAGACATAAACATAGTGCTTCCTGGGAAAATTTGAATCACAAGAAGGTTCAAACAGGTCCATGTGAACCAACTCGAGAGGTTGATAAGTTGAAAATTATTTCTTTGATTTAAAAGAATCTTTATGTTGCTTTCCCTTTTGACAGGGATTACAAACATTATCAGCAGGGAATTCAAGATTAGGTTGGTCTCTAACTAAGTTTTTTCTAGTCAGTTTTCTAAGTGAATGAATGATGCAATTTCCTAATCTACTATGCCATATCCAAGACTCATTATGAAAAGAATTTAAGCAATAAATGTTCTATTTAGCTAAGTAATTCAAATCAACTGCATAAACATTTTCATTTATCAAAGAAGAAAATAAAAAAATATTTTTAGAATTAAAAACATTACATGAATCATTTTCAAATTTAACATTGAAACCATTATCACACAACTGAGAAATACTTAACATGTTATATTTATGTCCATCAACAAATAAAACATTGGAATTTAAAACTAAATCAGTGTTACCAATTTGGCCTAAGACGATTATTTTTCCTTTCGAATTATCACCAAATGTGACATGGCCTCCATAAACGTTGATTAAACTATTGAAGCATGGTTAATATGCAGTCATATTCCATGAACATCCACTTTCCATGTACCATACCTTCTTATGGGAACATTTCATGCAAGTTTCCTACAAAATAGGTTTAGACAGAAAAGGAATTTGGTACCCAAATTTTCTTGGGTCCAGACAGGTTAGTGAGCAATAATTTTGGTACCCAAATTTGTCAAATGGGTCTCATACAATCAATAGATTTAAAATATTTTGAAAAATGAACATTATTTTATCTATATCCATGTGAATAACTATTATAGGCATATAAATTTTCAGAACTAAAACTAGAAGCATTCTATCAAGATTTAGGAATAAATCTATTTTTAGTAATCTGTCTCTGTCTAGGGTGATAGAATATTCCTGTAGTATATTTTGGTTCCAGTTGTTTTCCTAGAATTTGTGCAAGATTATTCTTTTCATTTTTTAATTTCTCTATGTATTTCCTTAATTGCTCATCAGACAATTTCAGTTTAGTAATTTCCTTTAGTAATTGAGCATTCTTTTCCATTTCTATATCTTGTGTATATTTAATAGAGCTGGTCAAAGTATTTTGTTTCTTAAAGGTCTTATATGTGTCCTTCAATTCACTATAGGTTTCTTCTAGCATATTACAGTATTGAAATAACTCTTCACTAGTAATTTTTTAGATTCAGAATCAGAATCCACTCCAGAATAATATTAATTTTAAGTAGGAGTATCCAATGGTACCTCTGATGTGTTTTTAATGAAACACATATTTTATTTTTGATATTTTTCACCCTTAGAAGAATATAGATCACTTGAACTATCTTCTGAAACACTCCAATTTTATTTCATATATTTCTTATATTTATTATCCTTATAATCATATTTCTTCTTGAAATTTATCTTCGAGCAGTCTTCTTTCAGATGTCCTTTCCTCTTGCATTCATAAGAGACAATTTCATCACTCTTATTAGGCTTTTTTCAATCATTATTCCAATGGCCTCTGTTGACATATTTTCCTTTATAATTTGTTTTTCTGAAGAATTTCTTCTTCCTGTAAAACTTTTAGAACCATATGGCTATCTGAGCGATCTCTTCATCACTATCAGAGTCTGAACCTTCACTTGTTGAGCTTTTAGTAGGTATGTGAACATTCTCCATGTCCTTTCTCTTTGTGTTTTTAGATTTAAATGCCATTGAATTTCTCTTTGGATCACCATATTCTTACTTGTTTCATTTATTATCTTCTTTATACATCATCAACTTTCCAATTAATTCTTTAACAGGTTGTGAACTTATGAAACACGATTCTCTTTTTGAGACTGATGTGCCTCTCCTTCTTTCTGGCAGACAACTTAGTATTCTGATAATATGTTCCTTTGTAGGAATAACTTTTCCAGGTGGTCTCAATGTATTAACAATTTTGTTGAACATGAGATACATGTCATAAATTGGTTCATCAGGCTTCATTTTAAAATAATCATACTTAATAGTGTAGGTATTCAATCTCATTTATTTAACATTGGTTGTTCCCTCATTAGAAATAACCAAAGTGTCCCAGATTTCATAAGCAGTTTTACAAGAAGATATTTAATTTAATTATTCATCTCATAAAGCACAATACATGGCATTCATTGCTTTAAAATTATTATTGTAAGAAGTTTTAGTAGATTCATCACAAGTAGTTCATTAAATTTCTGAAATCTTATAATGAGTATCTATAGTAGTCGAGATGTCAAATCCCATACTTTCTAAATGAATTTTCATTTTATGTTTCCATTGAGGATAATTTGTTCCATTAAAGAAAGGTGGCATGTTGGTAGCAGCATATTCTAGTTTATTATCCATAATTTGAGTTTAGAAAATATATTTAACGAGATAAAATTAAAACTAATAGAAATGTAAGATCTTTAAGATACAGCTAAAATCACAGTAGAAAAATAGAGTATTTGTAAATCCTTTATTAAAAACAAACAACCTATGATACCAAATGTTGGTTGGAGTGGATACTCAAGAGGGGTTTGAATTGAGTTTCAATTAGTAATTTATGTTAAAACAATTCGTATAAAAATCCCCCAAATAAAATATCAAGCTAAAATATATTGAATTTTTAATATAGTAAATGGTCAGTTAGTTTCTCAAGAGATTGATTAGTTCTCAGTTAATCTAATCTGAATATTAATTAACTTTTGAAAATAACCTAATTCTTTACAATAAATAAAACTCTTGCTTGTTTAACTATCAAAGTTACTCTGAAACAAATTAATATTGAAATTAATTAGTAGTAGAATAGTCAATATAGTTTGAAACAAAATAAAATAATCACAAAAGTTTAAAACAAGAGGTTTAGTCTCAAGCTGAGACTTAGTCCTCTCAAACAATTTATATAAATTTTGATCCACACCCTAGATTGGGGTAAACAATGGTACATATGCTGTCCAGGTACTAATACCACTACCATAGTTCTTTCATGGGAAATTATAAAAATAATAGCACACATGCTATCCAGGTCACACTTGACCTCTACCACTATCCTCAGTGGGAAATAAAATTATACGGAAAGAGTGAGTGAGGATTAAATCCTCCAGTTTAGCATAGAATTCAGTGTGTGTATGTAATATAAAGAGTACACACACTGCTCAAATGTATCTAAAAGAATCACAAAGAGAGTAGATATGTGTTTCTGCTGATCTAGTGATTTGATGTCCAGCTATGGAATCCTTTTTGTTAAACAGAAATGCTTATGAGTCCTTCTCTAGTTTTTTTCTTCAAAACAGAGTATCATTTGCTTCTGTGATTTTTAGGTTCAGTTTGATTATCTTGATTGTATGAAGAGATCGTTTTAGTTCGTCATCCCTTGACTAAGATTCAGCTTGTGTTCTCTTCTTGTTTGACTGGCCTCGTGTATGTATAGTGTTCTTCAAGTACAGAGGTGTATGTATGTCGCCTTTCATTATTGTGTATATGCACCTCTATCTTCTCTACAGATCAATCTTCCTTTTATACCTTAGGCTCTGACCATAGGAATGGTTACATTTTTATTGGTAGGAGGTATGAATCCATGACATGACAAAAACCCACTTTAAGTAATATCAGTTGCTTTAAATTAACCAAATATTATCGTTAGCATTATATAAATAATATTGACAATGTATAGAGTTTCAGTAGCAGTGACTTGTAACAATCATCTTCCATCAGTAGCCCTCTATCGGTAGACTTGTAACAGTGATCTTTGTATCAGTGGATGCCTTGTATCGGTAGCAGTTACTTCGTGTAACAATAGCTCTATATACTGGTAACTCATTATATTGGTGGCTCTGTCTATTTGTATTGGTACTTCTCTGTGTAGTAGTGAGCTCCTATCGTTAACTCTTTGTTCTTGTACAAGTAGCTCCTTGTATCGGTAGAATTTAGTAGCGGTGACTTCCTTATACAGGTGGACTTCATAGCGGTAGACTTACACATATCAATAGACTTACTCTAACAGTAGAGTTACTCTAACGGTAACCTTTCGGTGTACCATTAGACTTACATATCGGTAGCTCTGTTCTATCAGAAGTAGTTATGCGTACCGGTAACTACTTATCCATATTAGTAGAAATATGTACTAGTGTACTTAGAATTATCAATAACTGTGAATCTGTTTGTATCAGTGATCTCCATATTCGTAGCTCTTGATATAACAATAGGTCTGTCTGTTTGTTTGTATCAGTATCTATGTGCATATCAGTAGACTTTATGCATACCAGTAAACTTAAAACTTATATGTTCTATGAAAATCATATCCAGATTGAGTTATAATTATTTTAAAGTGTGTATAAATATAGATAAACATTGATTAACATATTAAAATGATTTATTGATATTTTTGTCAACATAGGAATATAAACACATATTAACACATGATTCAGATTATCAAAATAGGTGAGGTCAACATAAGTGATAATAAATCACTACTTGCATCATATTTGATTTTATCCTCTTTAATTGTTTACTTCATGAATATTTTGATGGGTAATAGTCTAGATGAATATTATAATGTGATTGTATGTTTCATAATCATCTCATAGGGAATTTTATTTCATTGTATATCATTAAGAGATAATTCTCTTTGGTTTATTAATTCAAGAGGTGATACATTTATCATCCCATGTTTTGAACGGGAAAAAAAACAAACAAGATTATAATATTTTGAGTCGTCTAGATGATCCATTTAAGAAACTAAGTTTCATAATGAATTTTTGTGAATTGGAAAAATGTGATGTGTTTTTTTAAAATATATCATGATAATTAAACTAATTTTAAAAGGGAATTATTTTAAATGAAAATAAAAGGGGAAAAAATAAAGGAATGTTTTAATAATAATAAAAATAATAAAATTATTATTATAATGTTTATTATTATCTTTATTATGTTAGTTTTCTCTGAGACAAAGGGGTATACCTCTCCCTCTCCCCTCTAGTGTTGGGAACCGCCCTGGCTGAACACCCATAATGCATGACCCCCTCCTCTGACCCCCTCTCTGCTCAATGATTTTATATATTTCCTTATTGTTCATGGTCTGATTTATCGATGTAAGCTTGTCTCTCCTACTATCCTCCTTAGATTGGTTTATTTTTTTTGTCTCAATTTCCCTATTTTGGTTCATCCATTACCCTCAGTCATGGGTTAATTATGTCTTCCAATTTTTATCCGTTGTTAGGGTATGTGAAACATCCATCGAGACCATCTTTTGTGTATTCCATCAACCACTATTGAAGGAGAAGCTTTTCAGATAATCTCAGTCCACCATCGTTGATTTGGGGTATGTTATTCCCTCTTTATTCATTTTCATTCAAAATATTTTTTGGGGGGGGTTTTATAATTTATAGTTCACAGGTATAAATTGTAGTGGGTTTTGATAAACATTGAAATCATGCTCTCAAAAACATATGTATGTATATATATATCTACCTTATAAATATTCCCTCATAGTGAGGGAACATGCATTTTGGATTACATGGTGTATATATATATATTAATGTATGTGCATGATAGTATAAAGAAGATTTGAGTTATAGTTTATTTCAAATTCCGAGTGTTTAGCTTGGCTGGGGTTCTCTTTGAACTAGGATACCTATCTTTTTTCCTTTAATTTAAGAAAATTGTAATTACTTCCTACCTAGAATTCCTATGGATATTTATTTGTGCTTCTTGTTTTTAAATAATTATTTAGTTATGATAATTCATTTGTTTTATAAAAAAGTCATAGTTTTATAATAAAACCCCTCTAACGAAAGATCTCTATTTGAAAAAACTCATAGTGGTAGTCTATGGTTATTTAGCTTTCTTATCATATTGCATTTGATCAGTGGTAAATTTTTTTTAAAAATAATTTTACATATAATTAATGGAAATTTATGATAAAGCAACATATTTATTTCATAATAAAACACCTCCAATAGAGGTGGGATGTCTCTTAAACCTAAAATTAGTGATTTTTATTTATATCATGATTAGTTTTGGTTTGAGTTTTATATATTCCTCTTGTTGGTGATTTTTTTGTCTATTTATAATTTCCACCGTTTGAATAATATTAATTGAATTATCATACTCATTTAATTTAAATGACATTGTTTTAAGTATGTGTATGCCTTTTTACCAAGAAAATTTCATTTGTACCCTTCTAGTCTTCTAGTTGAATTTCCCATTTTTAGTCAAGTGAATAATTGGATATTTTAATTGGTTTTCAAAGGATGGATAAATCTAGATAATAGAATCCTTCTTAATGATTTTAACAACAAACATTCTAAAATACATATGGAGCCTTATGACTTTGTTTCCATATTTTAATGAAGTGTGGTGACATGATGGACCTGGTTTGATTAATGACCGTTATGAGGTGTATTGGCCTGACATGTTGAATCACACTGTCTCACTCTCTCTCTCTGTCACACACACACCCACACACCTATATGACCATGAATTTTATATAGATAAATGCTTATGCATAAAGGGTTATGCCTTATCTAGTAAATTATGAAAATAAAAATGTGTCTTGTACCCTTTTCCACACATTAAGCTTATCTCTTGGTGCCATAGGTTGGTGGTATAAACTAAATACATTTTTGTTTGATTTAATTATTTATTGTATAAGAAATACATTTGATCACACAAGAATAGTGCACAAAACAACGTAAACTGAATAATCCCTATTAAATTACAATTATTCATTTTAATTTGTCCCTTGGATCCCTCTAGGCCTATATGCATAATGACTTAGACCAACGACCACCTGATTGGTGTGATAGCCTTAAAAATTATTAAGACTTAAACTATATGAATTTAAAGCCATATAGAATACTGGGTAAATTTTTGATTGATGGATTATACATTTTAATTGGCATAATAACTAATCATGTCGTTTCTTATAGTAGAATAAACATGGCTAAATCGGTTAATTAAAATATTAATGACTTTATATTAAAATGATTAATTAAATAAATTTTATATAATTATTATGATAATATGATACATATATTATGGAAATTACCAGGTCTGATATATAATAACATTTTTATAAATTGATCATTGTGTATTATGATGATAAATACAGTATTTTTGGTACGAGACTTGTGAGTTTTTCTTGCTTCGATTTTGAGCACATGTGATATCAATGTGATTCATACCCGAGGGTTTGATTTTGTTTGTAATGTTATGTTTTCTTACTACAAATCATGTTTAATGGGACACCTGGGGTCTTGGTTCATGTTTTTCGTACCACCATGGGCTAGGAATATTGTTAATGAATTCCTAGGGAAGATTATATGTTTATTTAATATTCATGAGGGATAAATATAGAGTCACAAAATTCCAGAGGTAGATATTCTAGTTATGCATGTTGCTATGATTTTGGATTGATTGAGGGAGAGATATTATTTATGACTGAAGGGATGGTTTTGGTAAACATGAGGATTGAGGCCATAAATCTGTGGTATATTTTGAGTGATTTATACTCAGTAAAAGAATCTTCCACTGATTTGGGTGATACATCCTAATGCAGGAGGATCTACCAACATACATAAACTCCAAGAAGGGTGTCGAAGTAGGTATGGACGCTTGATGACCCTTATGAACCCGGGCTAGTTGTTGTTTATTAATTCAGTATTTCTTGGTTAATTTTCCACACGTACATTCTCATTTATTTACATTATATATCAGGTAATGTATTTGGATAGACACCATGGGTACTAGACAACTAATATTATGATCTCACAGCCTACTCGGGTGTTGTTTGGCACCTGAGTAGATCTTCTTTCTCATAGGCCTCTGGTTTTATTTCATGGGTTGGGTTGTATACATGTGATCTAGAGAGCATACGAACAGGCTCTTTCTCAATATTCTCGAGGATTTGACTATTGGATTTATCATTTAATATATTATTATTTTACTTCTTATACCTTGTTATAACAACATACCTTATATGCACCAATATATGGAATTTACATTGACCATTTTATTTTTATTCGTATATTATATTCATCTCCTACTGCTTATAATTCACTTATTTACTTATTTTGATGTTATATTAGGTTTATATACTTTATACCCTTATTACACTCTGATTATGAAGGGATAGTCTCCCCACTAAATCACCTTTAAACCCTTGCTACTAGTATGAATCCTTTGGAATATGAGGAGGAATTCTTGAGAAAATGTTACCCAAGTGTCCGACCACAGTCTTTGGGATGAGCTAGATCATGACATTACAAAGTGGTATCAAAGGAAATATTATTTTCCTTTGTATTAATATTTTTTGCTAGACATGAGACTAGGAATGTGTCAGGGATTGGTAAATAGTTGTGTCTGGGAATGATCACCCCAACCATAGGGAAATTACGATGTATATAGGGATGGTATTGTTGTTCGTGTTATCTGGTAGGACAGTTGAATTAATTTTAACTTTAGTGACTATTGTATTTTTTCACTACTCATTGACTTATGGAATCAATAGTATTTTCTCCATGGAAGAGTATAGCAAGGATAATGCATTGCATGCATCATATTTGTGACCAAGGTAATTTATATTCCATTCACATCCCATTCAATATAGTTTCATATCTAGTCTAATTTCTGTTTAGATTGTGTGCCTTGAGTTTTATGTGACACTTACTTGTATTACTTGTTTAGCTTTTTATATTACATTTTTCCTGAAGGCTGAACATACCTTACTCGTTTATTATTCCATGCTTATGTGATTTCATCATGTTTATCTATGTTAAAAACATGTGGTGACTTGCATATCGTTTTGTAAATATGTAATTTATGGAATGTTCTAAATATATATTTTTTTCAATTAAAATGGAATCCAAATACCAAACATTACTGATTATGGGTGCCTTGTGGATTGGTAAATGGACACCCATATGACTTGAATATTGAACATGAGAATGATGTATTATGAAATTATTTTAAATGTAATTGTTGTTCAACTATAAATTTAAATTAACTGGTTAACCATCTAACTAGTAAACTAGACTCATGTAGGTTAGTTGGGGCATGGTTCTTGTGTGATAACCTACTATGGGTGTTCTGAAACATGAATAACTCAGAAACTGCTATTGGGTTCCATTATCATGAACCCATTTTTGTATAGAGGTACCCCGTAAGTTTCATTAACATAGATATCTTAAAAATGAATAGTTATATTCAATTGTCTAATAAATATCAGATGCCACTTAATGTTTAATGTTAAAAAGGAAGTTTAATACAACCTTCCCGCTATTTACCTTAGGGCATTGGTTAAAATAAAGTGTGTATTGTTTTTTGTTTTTAAAGGGTACTTGATGTTTCTAATTAAATATTTTAGATGATTAAATATTTAAATGTGAATAAATGTAATGGATATAAAATGTAACTCTATATGGTGTCATTTGTTTAAACTCATTTTAAAGTGTAGCTTGAGCATTTATTTTGGTGTTTCAATGGAATGAAAACATGAGGATATTTCTTAGGCTTCCCCCTTTTTTTAAATTTCCTTTGTGGTTGGATTTAGATCCTAATGAGTTTTCTATTTGGCATGACCAAGGTATGGGTTGATTATTAATGCTTTTTTAATTGGAAATCATGTGGTAGGTTACACCCTTATGGTTAAATTTATTACTGAATATCATAATATTTCTAACACTCTGTGCCATTCGTGTACCATTTTCTCTTGTAGGACATTAAAATTTTAATTTACACGCGTGGTCAGATGGGTGGGAATGTTTCCAAAGGTCATTGTTATAAGTGTGATAATATATTAATTATTGGTATCATCAATTTAGACATACCCCTAGAATTGTTTGCCGTTTTTTTGGACATTTTACCCTTTCTTCATTCTTAGTGATAGAAGAATAAGAAAGGAATCATTTAGGTTAATTATCATATGAGGAAATATAAAGATGGGTAAATATATTGTATGGACCATCTGATAGATGAATGCATAGTGAGGATAGCCTGTAGATATTAATTAGGATGTATTTGTTTTTTATGAAATCTTCAGGTAGTATGAATTCATTAAAGTGGTGTTTTATGGTGATAAATGTTAAAATAAACCAGCTGTTATTAGAGAAATCCTTGAGCTTTGCGTTTTTTGGTGTGTTCTCAGGTCATCTCCCTAGTAGAGTGACATTACCATCAAATAAACTGGTTTGTCCCAATTCTTAGAAGAACCATCTCCAGACTCATGTGTTTTGACACACCGGTCATTTCTATTTTAGTATTCTTGTCTAATGCTATGAAAAAGTGATCATGGATTTGTGGAGGGCCAGACTAGTTTTTGTAAATTTGTCCTTCCATGTAGAAGATATATAACTAAAGAGGACCATTCAAAATGTTCATTTTGTCTCTAATGAAATTGAGTCTTGAAAATCTAAAACAATTCAGTGCTTGTTCGGTAGAATATCTATGGTGTGGTTAGTGGTTTACAACATTTTTGAAGCACCGCTAGCCTTAAATGACATTGTTTGTTATGCCTAAAGGATCAAAAATTCCTTAGGTGGAAAAAATGCATCATGAGCAGTTGTGTAATTCAGTTTATTTAAAAGTTAGTTGACCAGTTATGGTTCTACTATTCATTCAAATAATTCGGTGTGATTGGCTAGAAACTATTCAATATCATTAATGTACTATTCTTATGAGGTGATAATATCCCATATGTTGACATCATTATTAATGTTTTAAGGAGTATTCATCAGATGTCATGCTAATATTGATTTTTTTGTATTTTTTGTGTGAACTCATTCAGTGTTTCATTATGAACTCATGGTTCATATCATGAATTATTTAGTATTAAGTGACCCTAGGATTCTTATTTAGTAATTTCTTTTATGAACACTTTTACACCATATAGTTCTTCTTGCTTGACCACTAGGTTGATGCCACTCTGGACTCAATAAATGTTATGATGAATATGTCTTGGAATTTTATCAATATCTTACTCATAAAAAATAAATTATGGACTATCTTGGGTTAGTTCCTTACATGAAAATCATTCTAATCCAAGGTTATCCATGATGTTTTTTTAGTTACAGTAATGCTTAAATCAAGAAACATCCCCAAAATTTAGGTATGGACTTCAGTGGATGTGTTCATGGTGAATGAGAGATTCCTTGGAAGAAGGTATCATGGTTTTGTTTGTAAAATGAGGTCCATCTAAACCGAGCATCTTCTTGAATGATCAGCCAGAGTTTCTTGATTAGTAGTATCTCTTATTCAATGGAAAATTTATTGAAGGACTATTTCTGGAACGTCATTAGGTGAGATAAGTGCTGTTTTTGTGAGCCATGGATTTTCATGAAACATCAGCTCAACATGGGAGTTGTGTTCTATGGGGGATCAACCGTTTTAATCATTTTGAAATTACATGAGAATAATCACTAGAATTTTTAATGGCGTGTCTTATAGGAAACTGAAATGGTGGAAGGTGTTGTGGATCAAATTTTTTTCCATTTCTAATATTAAAGCCTAAGGTGGGATGTATCATTGGCCGAATGCCTAATGAGAACACTACTAGAAATTAGATCTTTCCCAATGCTTCTATACCAACAGTTTGAAAAAACCGTTGGTATAGGTCCCCTTTCCCAATGGTTTGGCCAAACCGTTGGGAAAGGCCCCCAAATTGGCCACTTTTCCCAATGGTTTTGCCAAACCGTTGGGAAAGGTAGACCTATCCCAACGGTTTGGCAAAACCGTTGGGAAAGGACCCCCAAATTGGACACTTTTCCCAATAGTTTGGACAAACCGTTGGGAAAGGCCCCCAAATATGCCACTTTTCCCAACGGTTTGGCCAAACCATTGGGAAAATTGGACCTTTCCCAATGGTTTGGCCAAACCTTTTGGAAAAGTGGGCCAAAATTCAGAATGAAAATCACAACCAAATACCTATACCAACGGTTTTAACAACCGTTGGTATAGGTACTTTCATTTTTTATCAGACCTTCGTACCGAGAACATTATATAAATCAAAATTTAAAATATTTAGTAGAATACATATATATATTTATTTAATGATGATCACAAAAGCCATGTTAGGTTAGTGGTTGAGTCGTTCAATTATGAACGAGGGGTCCTGGGATCAAATCCCAGCGGATGTTTTATTTTTGGAATTTATATACCAATGGTTCCATTACCGTTGGTATAGATTTCATATTACCTATACCAAAGGGTTCCAAAACCGTTGGTATAGGTCTATACCAACGGTTTTTGGAAAACTGTTGGTATAGACCAATCCCAACGGCTTACTTGGCTATGGTTCTCCAAACCGTTGGTATAGGCTATACCAATGGTTTGGAGGCATATACCAACGTTTCCCAACCGTTGGTAAAGGTTAGTTTTCCATTAGTGGAAGAAAATGTGATCATTTCTCTAACTAAATGGGATTGGGTAAGTACTATATTAGTGTGTCAGTTGGAAAACATGTGTTTTTAGAGGATTTGACAGCTGAAGCCTCTCCTGTTTAAGAAGTTCCAAAACTGTATTGGGATTTGGGTAACAAAACATGTCCATTTGAATGAGACTCCATAACCCCATGTGGGTTGGTTATTGTTTTCAATATTCTAAATGGCTTTTCAGGGATGATAAGATCTAAGGTGGAATGTTTGTAACATACCATGTTTTGAAACTGACAAAAAATACAATGAAATATAAACTTTTGGAATCCGTTGGTTGAGCCATTTTTTAAATTGAGTTTTGGAACACTTTTTCAAGAATTGGAACACTGTGATAAATTTGCAAATGAAATTTTTTAAACTTAATTGATGATAAAATGAAAATATTTTCAAATGATAAATAAATAAGGAATAAAAAAATAATGGATCATTTTAATAATAATAATAATATTATTATTATTATTATTTTCATCATTATTATTATTATTATTATTGTTGTTTTTATTATGTTATTTTATTATTTTAATAGACCAAGGGGTCACACTCACCCTCTCCCCATCATGCTGCATGCACCCCTTCGCTGAACCCCCCTAGTGCACGAGCCATGTCCTCCGGTTCCCTCTCTTCTCGATGATTTCATCTTTTTTCCTTATAGTTATTATTCCAATAGTCCAATGTAAGCAAATATCTCATACTCTTCTCACTCTCTTGGCTGATTTTTTGGTCTTTTTCACCCAATTTTTGTTCAACTAAAACACCAGTTTGAGGGTTAATGTGATTTTTTGATTTTATCATGGTGATAGGGTATGAAAATCATCCCCTAGGACTACATTGGGTGTATTCTGTAAAATTTCACTAAAGGTGAAGATGTTTGGATCATTTTGGACAATCATCTTCTATTTTGGGTAAGTCGTTCCATCTTTGTTCACTATTACATAATCTATATGCCTATTGTTGGTGATTGTTTTTTGGCTATTTATCATTTAACCCATTTATATAATACAAATTGAGTTTTCATTCTCATTTAGATTAAATGACATTGCTCAAGTAGGCATATTCCGTGTTACAATGACACTTCCATTTTTTTCCGTTGAGTCTTATAAATTAATTTTCCATATTTAAGCAGGTGAATAGTTCGATATGGTAAATTTTCTATATAGGATGTCTTATGTTATATAATAAAATCCTTTTGAATGATTTAACCAAGACACTTTTCAATGGAAATATGGATCCTTAAAACTTGGTTTCCATATTTTGATGATGTTTCATACCTTAATGGATTTGGATTGATTAGTGACCTTTGTTTGGATTATTTGCCTCATTTGTTGAATCACCCCACACACACAAACATATATATATATATATGATTATCAATTTGATAAAATTTAATTGATATGCATAAGGGGGTACGAATTTTGTATTAAATTATGAAAATGAACATGTTTCTTATATGCTAGACCACACTTTATGTTTACCGCTTGGTGACAGAAGTGGCTGGGATAAACTAAATCCCTTTTTTTCTGATTTAATTAATTAAGTTATATGTAATACATTTGATCCAGAATGCATTCTGTACATGAACAATTAAATTGAATAATACCTAATCAATTCTAATTGTTCATTTTAATCTTTACCTTGGATCCCACTGGTTCTTTAGCCATCGATACTCAGAACTACGACCGCCCGATTGGTGTGTCAACATTGCACATTATTTAGGGATGGTCTATTTAACTTTAAATAACTATAGTAAATTAGATGAATTATTGATTTCCTACATAGACTTTTGATTTGGCATAATAAGAAATTGTTTGATTTGTTTTTGAAAAATCTAATTTACCTAAATGGTTAATTAATATATTAACATTTTTAGGGTCAAATGATTAATTAAACAACTTGGATATAATTATCATAATAATTAGGAATGTTGATTAATGAAATGAATTGGTTTTAAATATAATAATATTTTATAAATTGATTGTTGTGTCTTATGTTGATAAATCTGGTATGATCATTACTAGAAATGTCAATATTTATTACTTATATTTTGAGATCATGTGATATTGATGTGATTAACACCTAAGGGTTTGATTTTTTTTAATGTTGTGTTTTTATGGATATAAATCATGTTGAATGATACCCTAGAGGGATTGGTGCTTGTTTTTCTTATTGTCTGAGGGATAGACACACTAGTACTTAATGCTTGAGGGAAGATTATATGTTTTCATATGATGCTTGGGGGATATATGCACAATCACAATATGCCTGAGAGTGGGATTGAAATTATTCCTAATGGGGAGATTTTAGAGAGCCTAAAGGAGATATTCATGTTGTGCCTAAGGGTGTGGTTTTTTTTAGCATTAGGTATGGGGTTGCACATTTATGTTATATTCTGAGTTATTCATTGTCAGAAGAAAAATCATCCACTAATTTGGTTGATCCATCTTGATGCTGGAGGATCTTCCCAAAGAAATAAAACCCTAATAAGGAATACAATTAGGTATAGCCTCTATGTGCCCCTATAGAACATGAGAAATTGTTGTTAATTCATTCAACACTGCTTGTTTATTTTTCTGCATATATCTGATCAATGTTTTACATTATATATCAAGTAATGGATTGGGTTTGTGTGACATCCTGAACCGAGAGCCACTGAATGGTGCCCCAAAACGGTTGGCCACATGACTTCATGCACGCCTCCCCGTACTCCAGAGGGTGCCGAATAGCAGTGAGGGTCTCGTAATCCAGTCATGGGGAGACTATACCTTCTTTTATCAGAATAAAATCATAATATAAGAACTTAGAAATATCCAAGTGTGTATGTTTACAAATAAACACAATAATACCAGGTTATATGATAATCAAAACCATAAAAACACCATGCTAAAATTAAAGGTAAAACATTCTATTTCAATGAAAAATCCAAGTGTCTACAATGATAATGAAATTAAATATACAAAGACTACCAAGTGGGTCCCGAACCTCTTCAGGTTACCTCACTCATGCTCCAATCCCAAAATTTATGATATCTGAGGGCCTTTCCCTTCTCTTGTCCTACAACAAGAAATTCTACTCGAGTGTCGATCAGGAATCCTGAATAGGGTGTGAATACATCTTAGTATGTGACCACCAATAGTGTCTACAATGAGTCCAGTTAAAAGATATTATATGATGTTTTATGAAGGAATAATTAAAGTGAATAATTTAAATAGTTATCACTTTGTCATTTAATCATTAATAATTACATTAGGCCCAATTTCAATTCATGTTTCCTATTTGAATCATCATTAATTATTATCAATCATTTGGTGTTGAACATCATGTCGAGCACCACAATATTATTTGAAGCATCATTCATTATTTTCATTCATTTGGTGTAGGTCATGATTCCTACCACCCCAAATATCATTATGTGTAAGACACCATGAATATAACTCCATATATTATTCATTGTAGGTCACCATTCCTAGCCCCCATTATCTCAATCTTGGATATATATTGGGGAGGAATGCCATGTACAAGTCCGAAATTCTAATTGGTCTAGAACACCATGTCTAGAACCACAAAAATACTAGACATTTATTCATTATATAATTCAAAAGAACATTCCACATTATTCATTTACTAATCCAATGATTAGTGAAACATTTTAAAAGACCCAAGGTAATTCAACAATTAACCATGAACATAACCCATAAATTAATCCATCAATTAATTAATCAATAAGAACAATTATTTTACCGTAATTATATCTTAAAAATTGATTATCCATATCAATTCACAAAATTTCATAATCAATTCTCACAATTAATTATCTTTGATAAACATCATCGCACATAAATAATTCTAACAATTAATTAACTTTCATAGAAAACATCATTCCATATTTAATTATCCCCAATTAGTCATCTTTCCACAAATAAGTTATTGTCTTATAAATTGTACCAAAAACCATTATAAAATCTCTAAAATAACTATCAATTTGGCCAAACCCATATTTGTGCGTTCTTTGTTTCAATTATCAATAAATCACCAAGGAAAACACAAATCAATTACACTTTCCTAATTACTCCAATTTAAGAAGTAACTCATCCAGAAAAAAAAAACAAATCATAAACTCACATTCACATATCATAAATCATGACTATGGGAGTTTTATTTTTATCACCTACCTTAGTTTATTGGTGGATGTTAGCCGAACAAAAATCCACAAAATCCGAGCATCACAACATCGTCGATTAGGCTTTGAGTCTAAATCCCAAAAAATAATTAATATCAAATTAAATAAATATCTTGCAAACATAGATTTAGATCCAAAATCCTAGGTCCAAATCCCAACTCATTGGTTTATATCTATGAAAATGGTGGACATCTTCCATGAAAAGATCTAGAAATGATAAGAGAAAGAATGGGGGAAGCATCGAGATGAAATCCGCTTACCGGGAAAAGAGAAGATTTTCATTCAAGAATTTAAATCTTAATGAATGGTGTTTAGATCAACTTGGGATCGCTGTAGAAGGATTTGTAAACACATAGAAACTTTCAAGCCTGATCCTAGGTCAAATTAGATAGGTTTTGGGGTGTTCGGATGGTTTTAAAACCAACTTTCTGAATAAACTGTTGTACATGCACGGTTTCACCTAGGAGTTTGCACGATTAGAAAAAAATGTACACTGATTGTGTTGTCTTCCTCTAACTGCATGGCTTTATGGTGAACGATTAGGAAAACCATACACCAACCGTGCCATATTCACCTCTCTTTACAGTTAGCTTGCGCACGGTTTGGCCAAACAATGTACAAACCATACACATACCCATGTCTTCTCCAGTCCCTTAAAAACACTCCCCAAATACACCACAAGTCATTACCCATCCCCAAGGTACATAATAACAAAAAATAGTACCATAGAACATGCCTGATATTGCATCAGAAATGGTTGAGATCTTAAAATATCCTGACCTTATAACATCTCATCTTCGAGCTGCACTCTTAAACTTCTATAAGATTTTGAGGCAAAAAAATTTGGGCCATTGAGCCCTCATGTCTACTTACCATTCCCAATGATCCTCTTTAAAACATCCTCATTTCCATAACACAAGAAGTAATGGCATAGTCTTTCTCCATAATACATTCTCACAACAACCCTTCACATGTATCAGATGCTACTCAAAGGACGCAACTATCTCGAGTTGAACCCCTTCCACATCAATCACAGGAGAAAGGTTGGGGTGATAACTTTTTATTAGTGAAACCTGGATAACATCATGCATAGCAATGGATTTATGTGATGTTCTAATCAGTACACCACAAGATTGATTCTCTCCAACACCTCAAATGGTTATACAAACCCGTGTGCTAACATGCCCTGCCTTTGTATCATATGGTGACCGAATATAGGTGACACACAACAGAATACACAGTCACCCTCTATAAACTATAGCAGTTGAATCAACCTATAATCATATGAATTTTTCCTAATCTGAGCCATAACCACACATTTTCGAATCAATTGCACCTACTCCAAAGTCCCATGAATGAGACTCAGTCCCAACAGCTTTTACTCACATTCCTCTTACCAACATATAGGTGATCTACATGTTATACTATAAAGTTCCTCATATGGTTCTATCTGTATAGTTTCATGAAAACTATTGTTATATAGAAACCCTATTAAATCCAATTGATTCGCCCAACAAACACCAATGCCAAGCACTAAATATCCTAGAATATCCTCTAACACATATATGGTACGCTCTGAAAACTCATATATCAGGGGGAGGAAGGTCGTAAATAAAAAATCTAATGTGCCATGTTCCTTTTGTATGATCTTCTAGAACTCTTAATTAAATCCTGAATCACAAGATGAAACTATATTACATGAATCATATGAAAAATGAACTATCTTTCTCATGTATAACACTCCATTCCTCTCTACTTTATAGGTTTCGCTGATAAGAAATAAGTTCACACGCCTTCATATGCCAATCCAAAGTTACCCATATAACATAATTATTCTTAATAGTCTTTCAATGTTCTACCAAAAAATCCATAGTCACGTCATCCCACAATCATTTTGGAATAGGTAACGACTGCAATATGCCTCCAGGTCGTTGATGCATTGCCTTCACCTGCTAACAAGTGAAACTTATTTTTACAAATAGTTCAACCATTCTTTTTATTCCTGGCAAAAAAAATTATTGTCCAAGGCCACATTACAATGTTTTCACCCCAGGATGTACTAGACTACTTAAATCATGGAATTCTCACATGAACACCACTCAGATACTCATAGGCACAACAACCCATTTTTTAACATAAATTATCTCATCCTCATCAATTATCTAGTCTGAAAGTGTATCCCCACCTTTAAAGCATTCCCTTATAGATAAAAACTCCGGATCCTCATTATTCTTATTCTTAATCCATCTAAAGAGTGTAGAATCCACTACCACGAAAACTAGTGTAATTCTCTCCCAGCTCTGCTGAACCACCACATGCATTTCTGCCAGCAAAGTTGTCGTCATACACTCTGCACTCGACTCATGTACCAACTGAGTCTGAGTTTTCCTGAACAAATCAATATCCACACTATTCCCCTTTCTAGGTGAATATGCTAGTTCAAAATAGAAGGTGTGCATATACTCTACACATATTCACTGACAGAGATTCAATTCATGTTGTGAAAGGATATACTTCAAGATTTTGTGATCCATAAAAACTGCTAATTTTCACCCAAAATACAGTGTCGCCAATACTTCAGAGCATAAAAAATTACTACTAACTCACGTTCTTGTGTAGGGTAATTATGTTCATGTGGCCTCTACTTATGAGGTCCATATGCAACAAATAGATCCCCTTTCATCAAAACAACTCTGAGTCTAATCCCAAAATAGTCACAATACACTGTGTACTCCTCACCCGATTTAGGTAAAATCAAAATTGGTGCCAATGTTATGCACTTCGTTAACTCCTAGAATGAATTCTCAAATGATCCTATCAAATCAAAATTTATTCCTTTATTTTTCTAACCTATAAGTGAAGATTTAAACTAGGAAAAGTCCTAGATGAACATCGAGAAATAACCAGTTAATCCCAAAAAGAATCAAATATCAAAAGCATTCTTGGGCTACTCCTATGAAATCACTACCGGAATTTTTTTTGTCCACTACCACACCTTCTTCTAAGATGATATGCCCCCAAAAGTGTACCATGTGAATCATGAACTGGCATTTAGATAGCTTGGCATTTAGCTGATGCTCTCTTAGTGTACCCAGTACGATGTCAAGATGTTGGGAATTATCATCACGAGTCTAAGAGTACACCATGATTTCATCTAAGAAAACCACAACAATGTGCTCTATGTACTGATGAACTATCCCATTCATCAAGTCCACGAACACTACTGGAGCATTTTTTTAACCAAATGGAATTACGAAAAACTCATAAAGGCCATACCTGCTTTTGAAAGCATTATTTGGTAAATAAGAGGTCCTAACTCCCAACTGATGATACCCTATTCTCATATCGATATTTGAGAACCCACAACCCCCTTTAGTTAGTCAAACAGATCATTGATAAATGGAATATGATATTTGTTCTTCACAGTCATTTTATTCGACTTATGGTAATTGAAAAACAAGCATAAAATCTTATCAACCTTCCTTGAAAACAAAAAAGGTGATCCCCAAGGAGACATACTGGGATGCGTAAAACCATTATCTTCTAACTCCTCCAACAACATTTTAAGTTATTGAAGATTATTCGGTTCTATTCTATAAGATGGACTAGATACCAGCTCAACCCCTGGCTTGAGCTCAATAGTGAACTTCACATCCCTCTCAGGTGGAAACCCTGAAAATTGTTTGGGAAAGACTTCCGGAAACCGTTCTACTACTAGTGGATGGACATATTCCCTACCAGTCCCATCATCCATCAAAAGACTAGCATGTTGGTCAATGATCTCTCACAGTTTCTAAGTAATTGGAACATCTTGGCCTACATGGATATCCCATTTTACATGATGATTAAACCGGTCACACTCAGGAGATACAAAGGTCACTCTCTTGTGGTAAAAATCTATGTGGACTAGGTATATGACTATCCACTCCATAACCATAATCAAGTCAAAGCCTATTATATCAAGGACATAAATATCACAAAAAACAACACTCTATAATCTATAGCAATCACCCCTTACAGAAACAAATATACCTAGATCGACTTCCCAATGGCATATCAATATTCATCACCCTGCTTAAAAAATCCACATCCTGGCTCAATCCATTAACAATATTTGGAGATATAAAGGAGTGACATGCCACGATATCAAAAAAACAATATCTAAGGTAGAAGGAACAAGAATAGTACCTCTCACTATTAATAGACCAACCTCACTCTCCATATGTGTATGCTTAACTTCAAGTAATTGTCCTTACCCTATTCCATGTGGTGTCTTATGACTCTTCTATGTTGCACCATTATTCTGATATGAGCACTCAAATCCTAAAGCACATTGTCCAATACCACTATTATCTTTTCCAGTATAACTCTAACTGCCTGACCTATATGGGTTAGAAGAACCCTTTCCCACACTCTAACATTGAGCACCTACTCTCTCAGTAATAGCCTACTGCCGCTTCCTAAAGAACTTCTATAGGTTCCCCATTTTCCCACAAAACTGGAACACTAATGGCGGTTGAGGACAATGAGTATGATAATGTCCCTACTTACTGTATTGGTGGAAAAGTACCAAAGTAAGATCCATTGCAACTATTCCTCCTGACATTCAATCTTTCTCTCCACTATCTAGACTAAGGTTCTAATAATAGTTCTTATTACTCTCAAAAGAAACACTCCCTGATCATCCAGTGATAGCTACCTATCCAGTACGAGAATACTCCGTTAGGTTCCCCTCCGAAACGAGAGCCTCATTAACCACTTCTGAGATGTTTTCAGCATAATGATATTCATGTGGTACTTAATTTCCCATGTAAGTACATCCTGAAATCATTTTTCTAAAGAAGTGTCATCTACCGCCAAATCTAGAGTGAAACACCGTAAATCTATGAAATTTTCATCATACTCCATTATGTAAATGATTTCTAGGGTCAGATGCATAATCTCTAAAAGCTTCTCTTGTCTTAGTATTTCTAGATAGAAGTTTCCTAAGAACATCTCCATAATTTATTTTAATAACATATCATATGTATTCCCAGATCATACCTGAATGTCCCAACATCATTTCACTGACCCCCGTAGCATATATATAGCCAACATTAACCTCCTCTTAGTTAATGATTCCAAATGTTCATGTATCTTTTCTATGGATTCAATACCAAATTTAGGTACCTCACACCCACCCTCTTTAGATATCATTGGAGGGTGTTGTATATGAAACTCCCTTTTTAACTCCGACAGATTTTCTGGACCCTCCCTAGGTCACTCTCCATGGACCACATGAAATTTGTAATGTTATCCTATAACTATTTCCCTTCCGCTTCAGCTTGCACCAATGCTGCCACAAGCTCCCTATTTGGAAGTTCATTCCTAGCCATACCCCTTGGTCTCTCCCCCAACAAATGTCATGGAGAAATATCTCTACAATCCAAACACACATAAAAGGTATCATAATGCAACCTTATATCATTTACATACGAGTAGAAACTAAAACAAAAAGTTTCAACTTGTCCTTTGTCGCTTTTTTCTCCGTACAATCAACACTGAGGCCTTATCACTATGCATAACCATCCTACCCCAAGGTTTTAGTTAACAATGTTAAAAAAATCATTAATTAATCCATCCATTGATAAATTAAATAATCTCAAATCAATTAATTCAATAATTAATTAATTAATCACAATCATTTAATGAATCAATGTTCTCAATAGACACCCATTTTTTCTCAAGTTTCATCATTATTTCAATCTCACTACAAGGAAAAATTGTTCCAATTCAACAACTTACCCATAACCTGTTTTCCAATGAGTTCCTAGAATGATTCATATCACAACAACCCTGAGTGCTTAGAATGATTCATGTAGATCAAGTATCATGCCTCTTTATTCCATGAATCAAAAGTCAAAATTTTGAATTAAAAATATCCCATTACACCATAAGTGTGTCACCCAAGGTGAAATAATATCCAACTATAACAGAAAACCTCAATGACAACATTCCCACCCTATGTACTCAGATTTTCCACCATACATGGTTTTGAAACTCCCATGCACGAGCTCATTACCATGGATCAACTATTCCTAGTCTCCTATCTACCTACCCAAAATAGTAAAATAAAAGTAGAAGATGAAAGAAAAGAAAAATCCTTTGATACAACATTGTGACATCCTGACCCGAGATCTATTCAACGGTGCCCTGAGCTAGTTTTACTCATGAAATCAAGTGTGCCTCCTTGTATTCCATAGGGTTCTGACTAACAGCGAGGGTCTTGTAAGTCAATCGTGGGGAGTATATATCATATTTTATTTGTATTCAATAACAATGAAAGAAAAATAACCATAAACAAGTGTGGAATCATATAAATTACTAGAATAATAGAATGAAATTTGATAATAAAATATATTAAAATACTATACTCAACTAAAAGGTAAAACAAGCCATGAACATGAAAATGCCATGTGTTTACACTGAAATATAATATATTGAAACAACTACTCCCAAGAAAGTCCCAAACCACGTCTGGTTCCCTCTCCCATGTTCCAATCCCAAACTGCAACCTATCCTAGAGCCTTGCCATTATCCTATCCTACCACAACAAAAGTCTACTTTAGTGCAGATTAGACGACCCGAATAGGGTGTGAGTACAACTCAATAGGCCACCCCCAATGATGCCTAAGATGAGTCCAGTCAAATGATAATGCATGCTTTTTTATGATGAAATAAATATAATTCATTTTTTAAATATTTACTGCATTGTCATTTAATCTTTAATCATAATATAAGGCCCAATTTCATCTCATTTTTCTCATTTCAATCATCATTTATTATTATCAATAATTTGGTGTTAAATGTCAGTTCAAGTACCACATTATCACTTGAATCATCATTCATTATTATCATCCATTTTTTGTAAGTCTTCATGCCTAGCCCCACAAATTTCATTAAGTGTAGGAAGCCATGCCTATAACTCCATATCTCATTTTGTGTACGTCATAATGCCTAAAACCCCATTATATAAAGCTTGGATATTTATTCTGGAGGAATGCCATGTCCATGTACCAACTTTTAACTGGTCTAGAATGCCATATCAAGAACCACAAGAATCTCATCTATTTATTCATTCATTAATTCATAAGAAAGTTTAAAATTATTTGTTTACTAATCCAATGATTAGTTAAAAATTTAAAATCCGGTTAGTTAATTAAACAATTTACTAAGCATATAACCCATTACTTATTTCATCAATTTATTAATCAATCAAATGAATTCTCTTTCTATAATTAATTCTTAAAAACTACTTATCCATATCAAATCTCAGTAGAACATTATTAATTCTCTCAATTAATTATCTTCGATAATAATCATGGAACATAATTAAATCTCACAATTTATTATATTTCATAGCCAACATCATTCAATAGTTAATTTTCCATAATTAATTATCTTTCCAAAAATAATTTAATATCTCATATACAATATAAAAAACCATAATCAAATCTCTCAAATATTTATCAATTTGGGAAACCCCCCATTCATTTGTTCAGTGATTCAATTTTCAATAAATCTCCATGGTAAACACACATCAATTACACTTTCCTAATTAATCCAATTTAAATATTAAATCATCCATGGAAAATTTGAAAATCATTAAATAAAAATCTCATATCATAACTAATGACTATGGGAGATCCATTTGGACCACCTACCTCAGTTTATTGATGAATGTTATGCCAACGGGAATCCCCAAAATCCGATTGTCACAAAGTCATCGGTCAAGCTTAGTATCTAAATCACAAAACCCAAAATTAAGATAAAATGCGATCATGATCTTGAAAATATAGATCTAGATCCACAATACAAGACCTATATCTGAGCACATGTGTTTAGATCCTAAAAATGGGGTAGATCTTCAATGAAAAGATCTAGAAAATATTAGAGAAAGAACTGGAGAATCATTGGTATGTAATAAATTTACTAGGAGGGGAGATGATATTTAATCCAATATTTAGTTCTCAAATAATGGTTTTCAAATCATATTGGAATCCCTCTGGAAGGATTTAATAACACCTAGAAACTATCATGCCCATGTATAGGTTGAATTAGAAAGGACTGGGGGGGGGGGGGTGTTCAGGTGGTTTTAAAACCAATTTTTGGAATAAATAGTTGTGCAAGATTTCACCGGAGAGTCTAAACACTTAATCCAAACCATGCACCAACTATTTGGTCTTTCATTGGACACATGTCTTGATGGCGCTTCCCAAGTAACTTTCTTATTTTCAAACCCAATTTTATGGTAAAACTGAGAAACCACCCAATTCAAGAATCATGAGAAATTATAGAACATCACCCAAAACACCCCATGACATTCCCCAACCCAAAGGTAATGGATAAAAAGAATTACTTAAAAATACACCAGATATTTCTTCAGAAAAGGCTGGGATCTTTCAGATAGACACCATGGGTTTTTCCCTAGTAATAATATTATCTCACACCCTTCTTGTGTGTTGTTTTGAACATAATTTGATCTTCTTTCTCGTAGGAATTTGGATTCAATGATTTGTTTTTCATGATACATAGGATCAAGGGAGAAAAGAGACTAATCACTTTCTCAGGATGCTCAAGGATTTAACCATTGAGTTTTACTTTTCATTAGTTATTTTTTATTTTTTTACCTTGTTGTAACACATGACATTACATGAATCATTATATGTAATTGGAATTGGACATTTTATTTTTATTCAAATATAAAATTATAATTTTTCTTATTTTTTTCACTTATTTACTTCTTCCACTATTATATTTTGTTTATACACAGTTTTACCATTATGAAACTCTGATTATCAGGGCATCCTCTCTATAATAAATCATTTTTCCACCCTTTTATTTAGTCAGCAGCCTCTGATATATGGGGAGGTGTGCTTGAGGCCATATGACCCCAGTCTGAATACTGTTATAGAGATGTGTCACGTTTTGATGTTACAACACCTTTATATTATACAATAATGGTAATCTCAGTATAATATTTTTGACAATATTATAATCTTTTACCTCATAGATATGCCATCATATATCACTATCCACTTCAATATGAGTGTTAGGGAAACTATCCAAATTTTTATTTTAATTAAAATCCTGATGTTCATATTATTTTTGTGAAAAATATATCTTTTCTTTTTTCAAATTGATATCACATTTTTATATGTTATAAATATTATTCGAAAATCAATTTTTATATGAAAAAATCCATTACCATTATATAAATTTGGCTAGACAATGATACTAATATGGAATTTTGAGTCTTATCATCATCATTAAATAAATTATTATTATCTTTCATCACCGTTCATCCAGTGGGATCAGCTACTTATTTCCCACGTAATACTATAGAATATACATATAGTGATAGAGATCCTAAATTAGATGTCATTATATTCTTCCAAATGTGATAATTTAATCAATAAAATATTTCTACTCACATTAAAACCATAATGTTTTCTATTAAAATAGATTTATATCTATATATTTGAGAAATAATCAATAGATTTGATAATACATGGTGTAACCTAGTTATCCCACTAATGATAATGCGGGTATTGAATTAAGATTTCCTGAAATTACTAATTTTTCCTAGAATTTTTTATCTATTATTAATGTCAATAAGTACATGTTGAATCTATTTCACAATAATAATCAGATTTAAAATACTAAGGTAAATAAACAAATAATTTTTACAAACTTCACCCATAAAAGGATACATCTAAAGAACACATATCAAAGAAGTTTTGATATTACAATTAATGACTACTTGAGTAGTTTAGTATTCCAAGATTTGTGAAGATATCACCGATCATCTAAGGACTAATACCTTTTCTCTATATTCTACATACTACATTAAATAGGAATAAAAATATTTATTTTTGAAAATTTCAAACACAAATGATTTGAATGAACATAATAAACACAAAACACAATGTGTATTCTTTATGTTTCTCTTGTCATCATTTCATAACAAATAAATAATATGAACAATAAATAAATTTTTAAATCATGACCTTGAATGAAACATTAACTAATAAAATATCACTTATCAATAATATATATCCAATTATATTCATCCAAATATTTATAATTCCACTCTAAATTTTTTGTGTTTGAGATCATTTACTTTGGAAAAAATGGACATCTATATTGGGAGGATGTTTGATTATAAAATTTGAAATTAAAAAAAATTATTCATTTAATTCAAGTCCATAACATGGATCATATCCTATAAAATATATACCATTTAATTTGAATAAGTAGTTTTTAGTTTCTAAAATAACTACCCATTCGTCGTGATAAATCTATATAATTTTTTTATTTGAGATATCAAAATTCTAATAATCATGGTTGGAAATCCTCCCATGTAGCATGATAAGCCAGTTTCCCTTTTATTTCCTCAAACTGGTAGATAGAGTACGACATGAAATAAGACTTTAGGGTTTGTTCTTATTCTCTAGTAGTACAACACTTCAAATTTCTTGTTTCATGGAATTTAATATTTTTCATTGTAGACTATCATGGTGAAGTCTTATCCTCTTAATGACACGATTTTAATTTCTCCATGTTGTTCTCTATTAGATTACACCAATGAATTCTACCCAAACTCCTTCACAACATATATTTCATCTATGATGTGGACCCAAAATTATAGAACCAATAATATATTTCTGATTATCCTTCACAGGTTTACGTCTGTGTTGTGATGTGTATCTTAAAAATAATAATGTTTAGAAATAAAAATAACTATCTTATTGAAACATTCGTTATAATATGACCTATGTACTCATAGTGTAAATGAACTATATGAAGTCTTAAATGATCAAAAGAAAAATAATACTCATTGATTAACACAATGATTGATATGAAAAATTAATTTTTTATATACCATCTCGAATTATCTCCTCTAATATTAATCATCATCATCAATCATCAAGATAACATCTTATTGAAAACAAATATAAAGTTACAAATTATGGTTTCAAGAATTACAATGTGGTGATGATCCACTTCTCTAACTTCTACATTGTGAGTGTACGCTTCCTTTAATGAAAATCCTAAAAAAAATAACCATAATGGATATAATGCTGATATCTTGAATAAAATAAATAAATAAATTCAATGACTAATTATTTTCTCCCATAAGAATGTTTGTGACTAATCAACTAGCCTTCACCTAATGTATATTTCAATGTGGTGGAGTTTCCAAACATATTTAATTGTTATGGTAACCAAATATAGGATAAGTAGAAAATGGATATTGTACCCCTACATGAAACAACTTCATATATTTTTGTGATGAGTTATCTTTCACTAAGATCACTGACTGCACCTTCTATCTAATCAGTGTTCAAATTATCATTTATTGAGGGGACCCCACTTCTCTTCTTATAGAATTATTCATAAACATATATTAATATCCTATGAATAATAGATAAGAATAAATTTATCCTGATTATAACATTAAAAGTTATGATCATTCATTAGTGCGGTCATTGAGTGTATCCTATTACTCAGCAGATTCCAAATTAGGTAGTAGTTCATCATCACCCCGATCCATCATATATTACACAAACATTTTAAAATGATCTCAGTTTATAGTATTAGAAACCAATGTATCCTGGAATATTATATTGATTTATAATTTATCCCAATTATTATTATAGTTAATATTAATTTTATATTTTATTTTTCTATGATACGTGTCTCATATTCATGTTAATAGGTCATCGAGTCCTCAATATATTTCAAAATTTTCAAAATATTAAAGATCCTTAGTATTTTAATAATTTAAAGGTACATATAAGAAATAATAAATCAAATGATAATGAGAAATAAATACTTTATACTTTAGGTTCTTGATTGATCATTCAACCAAAGTTGGTTTCACAGTTTTCTGCCAATTTTGCAAGATCTTAGATCAAGATCAGATTATAATTTCTATTCACTTATGAGCTACATGGTGAATCATGAATATTGTCGATTTTTAAAAAAATGAAACCTCATTTAAATTATTTATTTTAATTTCAATATGGTTTTACCACTCCCTTTATCTATACTACGTACATGAGATTTTAAAATAAGAAATTATGCTCAATAATCCATATAACAATCCACACAGAGATTAAAGAAAACACATAATATTATTATATAAATATGATCATCATAACCAAGTCTTTGAATTAAATAACTTGAATAGGAATAAACACATTGGAAATTTTTTATAGTTTTTAAACTCAAAACATATTTTTTTTTATTAATTCTTAATATATAAGAAATAAATTTTATTACAATCATATTATGCTTAAAAAATATATTTCCTTAAAACATTATTTTCATGATTTTTGTCAGAAAATATTATATTTAATTTTGTGCACTATAATTAAATTTAAATCATAACACTAAATAAATTTTTAAAATCATCAAATAAAATTTATCATATTGTGATGTTTTGGATGTTTACAAAGTGATTGATTTTATGGTGAATAGTGAAAACTACTATTTTATTGAAAACTGTATTTCTATTCCAATCATTTTAAAGGGTTAATTTTTTTAATTTTTTTTGAAAGTAAAATTAGTTATATTATAACATTAATAATATAACTATTCTCATTGGAATCATGTCAATGGTTTAATTTGGTAAAATAATACTTTTATACCTCAATGATAATTTTTATGAAATTTTTTTCTTCATTATGTTTTGTGTTTCTATTTTAAATTAATTTCTTTCACTTATATAAATTGAAATATGAAAAATATTTTCAATATTTTTTATAAGGGGTAGGAAATTAATTTATATTCTAATTTCTTTTAACCAATAGTAATAGTTACCAAATTAATTTTTTGTCCCCTTAGTAAGTGTAAAAGGGTTTAAATAGGTTTAAAAAATTTGGATAATGATTTTTAATTAATAAAAAACTTTTATTTATCCTATTTTATTTGTTTAGTTCATAAATTTCTATTCATTTATCAAATATACAATTACTTAGTTCCATATTTTTTTATGCCCTTTTAATTGAATTTAAGAAAAGATAAATTCAAAAATGTCACCCTCATGACTTTTATAACTTTTGTATTTAATCATAAGTTTAAAAAGGGGTCACACTCGGTCATACATGTTTATTTTAAATAAAAATTTATTTTATTAATCAAATCAATTTATTTTTAAATTTTTATTTACTCACTACTTACATTAAATGCTTATGCAAAATTGATGCATTATTTGTTTAATTAATAGAAATAAATTAATAATTTAAAAATTTAAAAAATGTAACACAACATTGAATAATTATTGTGTTCCAGTATTTTTAGATCTATATGAAATATTAGAGATGTTTGAATGGATTATATTAAAATTATAGCATTACCTTTTCGTCTTTAAATTCAAATTAAATGAATTGTTCAAAAACTAAAAATAATGATATTTATGTACAATATTATTTTAAAAAAATAATTAAAAATAATTATAATACATAGAGGGTATAATATTGAAAATATGTGGTCAAAAAATTAATCCAATGGAATTATGTGAAACAATTATAACCTTATATGATAAATTATAACCATTTATGAGTGAAAATCATGTCTATGCGATTAAGGTTAAAATTGGATAGCTAAGGAGTTCAACCAAAATATAAGGTCTATTATGCCACTTAAATATATCTTAATTTTATATGATTCGTCTTATACAAACCATATCCCACCACAACCATGAATACTTATCTATTTGGAATAATTTTTCATAACAATTTATCTGTTATATTATAATATTTTAAGAAATTAGAAGAGTTCTCTTATCTACAATATTTTGAAGACACCAATTTATATAAATTATTTGAAAATCATTGGGAATAATATATCATAAAATAACTAACCAATTATATTCAAAATATAATTATCCACATTATAGTGGTCTTTTTCTCCCAAAAAGTCAAACCTGACTATCCTTAATAGGGGATCTGAAGGAGTTCTTTCAGTGAAAAGGTAATAACCCTAACTGATCATATTCTTTTTAATTCATCATATAAATCCTCTAAATATAATATATTTCTCTTGAAATAAATAATTTAGTATTATAATGATATTAAAATGTTTTTATTATTATGAAGCCAATATTATCCACCTTATTTTCAATCAAATGTGAAGTGAAAGTATCGCTTGTGTATTTGAAAAACTTAACATCTTTATGTAGAGATACAATACATTTTTTATCTACATATTTTATGAAAATAAATTATGATGATTTTAATATTTAAGTATTATTATTTTTATATAATTATCATTATATATTTATAACAAAATATTTATATTCTAACATTCCAATTAATGGGAAAATTATATTGTCACTTGTATGTTTTTATTGACTGATTTATCCATGAAGCAATGTTGTTAATATTTCATTTATGTTATATATGTTATATAATATGGGTATATTTAATGTATGTACATAATATATATGATATAATAATGATTTTTTAAAGGTGAGTTATTTTTAAATATTCATTCATTTCATTCATCGAAAACTGAAAACATTGTTCTTCTGTACATTCGACATACCATCTAAATAAACAATGAAATTAACTTCTCTATATAAATATTTTATGGATGTATATAAATATTGATGTAATGTATAAATATTATATTTATCTAAATATTAAAATTATTTAGAAAATGGAACCATGATCATTGTACAAGGACCACAACTACTGAACCAAATCATTTATAAATAATGATGCAGTTATCACCCAGAGCAGTTAATTTAATAATGATATGTTAATAAAAGTATGTTAATAAGATAATATTAGATAAGTATGATTATGTATAATTTTTTATATGTAAATTATGTTTATAATTAATTAATGAGTGATTTTTTAATTAATTGTTAACAAAGGTTTATAAATAAATAATAATTTCTACTATATATATCACTATGATTCATTAATATATTTATAAAAAATCAAAAATTATTATAGAGTAGTTATAAACTAACACACATGAACTAGAACACGAGGAAATGAATCTTTCTTCAATTTCCCCTCATTTATGCATATTTGAATGTTATACACCTAATTTCTTTTATATAGTACGCACACTACAATTTTTGCACGTTTCATCGTGAATCCATTATGATTTAGCTTTTTATAAATTTCACCTAACTACTGAAAATTTGGGTTTACCTAGCACTAGGATTTATTAGTGATTTATAAAAGCACTCATAAAGGGGGTCTTTATCAACATTAATAATAAGCACTAATATAAGGGTCATTTATATTGCTAGTGAAAAATAACTGATAATGGGGGGGGGGGGAGCATAATCATCTATAATAAAAAATACTGATAAAGGAGGGAGGTAGCTTTATTTGTGATAGAAAAAAGGTGTTGATAAAGTGTGTTATTTATCAGTAATAGTAAAAAGAACTAATAGAGAGATTTATCAATGCTTTTTTTTACTAGTGCTAATGAAGGGCCCCCTTTATCAGTTATTTTGTACTAGCATCGATATAAAATATATTTCATAAAAAAATGTATCAAATAAAAGTAATATCTTAATATATAATTATATTTATATTGATGCAAATATAATATATATTTATAAATTTTATTTATATAATGGTTTGTATTAATTTAAAATTCATATATAATATATTTAGTGTAAATGGATTAAAAAATTTAAAAATAATATTAATTAATAATTTTCTAATTTTGATCAATTAAAGTCCATTTAATAACAAAATGATAAATAAAAATTAAATGAACTCATGAAACAACTAAGATAATTTTAAAATAGAACATGACCATTGAATAACCATAACTATAGATCTGGGTGTTTTTTTGCGCACTACAAAATATCCAACTAAATACATCGAAGAGAGATATTCCTTCATGACCTGTGGTAACCCCAATCACTTTTTTGAATCCAAAAATGTAATGAACATTCCCAAAACGTATTTATTCATTAGGATACCCATTTTTTAATATTTAATAGTAATTTAGCTTCATTTAAGACATTATTATTTCTTTCTTTTAGTAGGGACTGAATTTTTTATCTTGTTTCATATATATATATATTATGGTTTAAATATTTGAAAATTTATTATACTATAATTTAATTTACAATTAAATGTACTTATATTTTCTAATACTTTTAAGAAATCAGTTTTATATATACTTATTTAAATGAAAATATATTTTTAAATATTTTGACCAAATATAAATAAATTTTTATTATACATTTTAATTAATGTAAAAAAATTTCTGTTTTATTTACATTATAAAATATAATTAAGAGTATATATAATTTTTATATATAAATATGTGTGTGTACTAATATATATATATATATATATATATTATATATAAATCAATATTATTATATAATATATTTGAATAATTATAAGTTTGTATGTACATGTATCACAATGTTCTTGAAAAGTTGTGTATAAATAAATAAATAAAAATATAAATAGAATAAATGAAAAATAAAACACGGTAGGGAATTAGTACGGGATTCACACGAAAGAAGGAAGGTCCTTGGATCAAGATCAAGAATATGTAGGTAGGTGGTAATATATCTTGCACTAAGAAAGGGGGCTATGAATTAATTTAAAAGGGTGGGGCTTATGTGGGGTAGTAGAAGGAATAGAAATGTCGATCATAAGCACCGAGAAAGGTGGGGCTGCGTAAAAAAATTAAAAAATTCAAATTTTTTCTACACTAAAAAAATGATGATAAATCCATCCTTTATCATATTCATATAATGGTTATAATGAAGGAAACCTTTATCAGTGATTTTTCCTAACACTGATAAATGTAATCTTTTAACATCTCTTAGGTAGTCAATGCTTTCTCATCATTGATAAATTATCTTTTTAGTGCTATTGAATAAATTTTTTGTAGTAGTAACTCATATTATATCATTAATATGAATTTTACATGAATGCTACCGAACTAGTAAGTGGTTTCTAAACACAATTTCTATTCATTGGGGTGTACTTAAATGTTGACTTCTATTTACTGTTTATCTGTGAAATGGAATATGATTGTCTTATTTTTTATTTAAAATTATTTTTTTGTATTTAAATTTGTCACACATGATAAAGTAATTTATTAAATTCTCACTCCAATTATATAATATTTCTAAATCATTTAATAACTTTGTTTCTTTTCATTAGGTTATATTATTTCATTATTATCTATTAAATGATAAGACTGTGTGAGTGTGTAATTAAATTTGATTATTTTAACATTTATTTCAACTTATTTTATGTCAATTTAAATTTTATACAAATAATTACATAATTGACTAATTATCACTTTGTCTTTAGGATCATTCTAAGGATATATCATCTCAATTTTAATTACATAAAAACAATTTGATATTAACGACATGATTATTTCTTCTGGGGTATATAATACCCATTTTGTATGATATATCATGATTCAATTTATATTCATTATATTTAAATAATAATTTGATGTAATTTATTTTAGGGGTATGACGTTTCAAAATTTACCAAAGCGGTAAGAGTTTATTACCCATTCTCATCATTAATCAGATTTTCTTATGTTCAAGTTATTACGGGGGAATTATATAATATTACCCCAACAATGTAATTTTTTATTTTTACAAAAATGGTGAACTAAATCATTATTTTAATATAAATGGAATGAATGTAATTTCCATCATCATGATCACATGATTATTTGAATATTCCTTTACATGATTTCATGCATCTGTTGAAAAACATGTTTTTTCTAATATTCTAATTTCTTTATCTTAAAAAGACAATTTCAATGTGAAAAGGATATTTGCATCAAGAATGTTATTAATGACAATTTTATTGTATTTCTATTATTAAAATAAATTTAATATTTATTTTATTTATAATTTTCTGTGATATATTATAATTATTTTATCCTTGTAATTTCTTTTGATGGTTTATGATCAGTTTGACTGTGAAAGTATGGACCTTCTATATATTATTTCTTCCAACATGAAAATCTTTCGATCATTATGGTATGTTGAATACATTTATTGTTAATTAAATATATGGGGAAATAATTGGACTTATTATGTAACAGATGTGGCCCAATATTTCTTCTAATGCATAAGTAAGTCTCATGAGAAAAACTAGTTTCAAGATTTGGTCAAGGGCTTAGCCATTTATTTATGATGTCTTCGCATGAGGCAATGATGGTATATTTATAATGTCTTTACACGAGGCCTTTATGGTGAGTTTCAGATGTTTAAAATTATTAATTTCAACATTAGGAAAATATTTATTAACATCAATGTAATTATTCAATTATTTTTGATATCATGGTTATGTTCGACTTCAAACAATTATTTATATAGAATTATTTGATCATCATTTATTCCTTCTATAGTATCCTTCAGGCTTAAATTATTAATTAAGTGTAAATTATTTTTAGTTATTTACATTTATATAGTGATTATTCCTTATTTACTCATTATATATTCTAATATATGTAACCCTTAATGGGAATATGAACTAACCCAGATATTTTTTCATTCCCTTGGATATGAAGAAATCATATTTGAATAAGTTCAAGGGTAAAAGATAATTAATTTCACCGTGTTTTATATATTATTTCAAATGTAATATTTGAACGGAAAAAATTTATATTTTTCAAATACTTCTTAAACATTACGCCCTTCAAGATGTGATTTCTTGAATATTATCTAATGTAATATTGAACACACCGATTTTTGTCTACCAATGCAGGGGTCTTTACAATTGTTGTCAAATAAATTTTAGTTGTAACCATGGGAACTACATTTAGGGAAAAAAATGATTTGGAAATATAAATATATGAATGATTTTAATAATAATTCAATATATAAGATAATTTCATTAATTTTTGGTAATGTATAGTGTTTATTGTTTTCCTAGAAATACATCCATATCTGGATACTACAAGTGGATGTTGTTTTGGAATAGTTTAATTTTGGGGAAATAACCTATATAAGAGCTGGTCTAGTATACCATAGCCATCATTCTGGTGCATAGTGGGTGTATGCTAACTGTTCACATTTTTTGACACTCCTCAGAGATATGCTTAAGAGAATTCACATTTTAATTACGAACAATTTTGAAGGATTTGAACAGATGATGATAATTAATGTCATAGGATAAAAATATTGTGTCTTAGATTTAAAATAAGGAGTAATGATTTTTACATAATATAAATTATATTCAGGATTATATGGTTTATCACTCTGATAATTGGTTCCAAAAATTTACATCATGGTTTAAATCCATGGTTTGAAACATAAAGGACTTTGTCAACATGGACTATAATGGAAAATGTAATGATTATGAGAAACTAAATTGGTTGATAAATAAAGATAAATATATAATGTTTATTCCAAATTAGTTATCATGATATATTATTGAAAAATTTCACCTTTACCATCTCTATAAGTCAACAAAGAAATGAATTATGGTGGTTGTTGAGATCTTGTGTAGTAGAGACCATTGAGGAATGAAGGATCAATTTCCTTCAAGTTAGAAATATAGAATGAGACATGCCAGGGAACATCTCAAATGAAGGGAAATATTCTTTCTTTATGGAAATGATATACATAGACCAATATATTTCCAAGGAGTATAATTTCTTATATATGGGGTATATTTTCATTATTTCAACCTATTTCCTAATACAATGTTTAATTCCTATTCAAAGTTAGGAATTATGATATTTCAATCATTGAAGTCAAAGGATTTATGTGTTTATAAGTTATATGTGGGAATTATGTTATAGAAGTGTTATATAAATTATATTATGGGTGATATGAATCATGAATCATAAAAGGATTATTATACAGTAGTTTAGGCCTAAGTATTTGAAATCAAATGTTTAATGATACACATAGCATGAAAATTTTATATAATGACGAGGTGATATTTTATGAGAAAATGTATTATTGAGAGAAAAATAGACCTCAATATGTTTATGATATTGATATAATAATGTATATTTTAGATAATGATATTATTGACATTTATAAGTTAATTAATATAATATTGGTGAACTAGGTATTGATTATTGGAATTATGAAAAAATGTATTTTGTTATCTTAGATGGATTTTATAGTATTTACATTTTTATAGAGTATATGATAAAGGTATTCAAATATATAGTATGGGACATTTAGATATACTTTTGGTTGTTGGGGGGATTAATGTTATGTTAATTTTGAAAAATTAGTGTTCTTGTTTCAAAATACATGGATTTTTATTTGGTTAGATATATTTTAGAATGGTTTTTAGTATAACAACTTATTAAATGTCTGAAGTAGAAATTTGGGTATTTTGGTTAGAAGTTAAAATTTGATATATCATATTGGATAACCTATAATAATCCATTATGTTTTTGAAATATATTTATACATGTGAAATGAATTTTTATTACTTTACAGATCTTATGATCCCCTAAATGTTAATTTTAGTGCTCCAGGCATAAAATATGCATCCTGAATATTCATTTCATGATGGTAGATATAAATTAAAAATTGACTAAAATACATCAAAAGAATGATCAAATTCTTATGATATGAAATGAAAAAGTTTATTTTATATTAAAACATATCTTGATTATAATGTAATACCTAGACATTAGGAAAACAATATTGAAATAAATAGATATACTTTCTCCTTCATTTTTAAAAAAATCGATGATCTTTTCACCCATCAACGATTTAAATTTTTTTTGGACATTAACATTCTCCTAGACATGTTCTCTTTGGATATCTATTATTCATTGGGATTTTATTTTTCCCAGATGTCCATATTTTCACTTTTAAATATTTTTATATTATTTGAAAATAATGTTTTCTGTTATTCCATATGACCATAATATTTTCATTTCTCAATTTTAGGGGAATGTTTGTTAATCATTTTTATGGTGTGGGTTTTCCATATGGTTATTTTTAATTTTAAAACCCTTTATTACCATGGTCAAGTTAAAATTTCAAATGCACATTTTATTAAATATTGTATGTTGAAAGTTACACCAATATATTTTAAATGATAACATTATCCTTTATAGATTATATGACATGAAACACCTGTCATAAACAGAGCACATAATATTATTATTTTAATATGACAATTATATAATATCAATTGAATTTGATGGTAAGAATATGTATAACCAAAATATGAAATATTTGTGATGGTACTAATCAATAAAATTGTTGTATTATTACTTAATAAATAAGTGTTAAATTTTCTAAAAAATTATTATTATGGGTCATAAGTATGTTTCCTTTAAACATAATTTCTATTGATTTTTGGGAGAAAATAACATATTTTTTTTTGAATTTTAGAACATTTATCTAATAAAATGAAATTTATTTTTTAAATTATCATATAAAAATTATCATAGTTAGTTTTTTTACTGTTATTTTAAAATAATTAATTTCCAGTGACTTGAGAAAAATATCATATTTGTCGAAAATTTCATTTTTTGTTATCAATAATTTATGAGGTTTCATATTATTCTAAAATGGTTTCAATGTCTAAAATACTTTTATTATAGTATTAATAGTAAAATTTAATTTATTGTAATCTATTTTATTTTTTAATTTGGGATAGAAATACTTTTAAATGTAAAATGGAATTTTCTAAAAAATTGGTTTTCAATGCATTATGATTTTATATATTATATTAATTTGATACAAATACAGAAATTAAATAATAAAAAATGGATACCATATTTGGAACTAGGAGGCTCAAATTAAGTATATATCCTGTTTTTTCGAAAATATGAATAGTATCCATAGAAAATTCTAGTCACCTTTGTAAGGTTAAAATGCTTAAGATAGGATTAAACATTGGGATTAGTCTTTAAAATTTTTCTAAAATAATACTTTATCATATTTTATGGCTGGATTTCATACATTAAAATCCTATTGTTGAATATATTTCCCCTTGGTTCCAAATATCTTTGATTTTGACCATTATATTAATTTAAGTCAAGATAAAGTCAAAAAGGTCACACTCTTGACTTTAAAATATACTATATTTTATCATATTGGTAAGAAGAGGTTATTACTTGTCATAAATGTTTATTTTAACTATAATATAACTTTAGTCATCATAATAGGATATTATTAATTTTTTAGCTATTGAATAATTACCCTAAATTCTTACGCAACAGTGATACAATAATTGTTCTATTAATAGAAAAGTAAAATAAATGATTTCAATAAATAATAAATTTAGTAAAATATGAATGACCGATTGTGATTAGTGAATTTGAAGATAAATACAGCCTATTAGGTATTTTTTAATGCATTATATTTGAATTAAATCTTTATCTGATTTCCCATGAAGTCAAATTAAATGAATAGTATCGAAAATGATATTAATGATATTTTATTAAAATAATAATTTAATAAATGATTTAAAAAACATAATAATATATAATGTGTCGAATTTAGATGATATATTATCTAAAATTTCATCCCTATTTCATTTATGAGCTAATTTACACCTTAAAAATAACTCATAACCCTTTAGGAGTGAAAAAGTTACTACTATAGTTATGGTTAAAATATGTCGTTAAAGGGGTAAATCTTAAATATACAGTTTAGAATACCACTTAAATCAATAAAATTTAATTTTTATGATATTTAAACCATATAATACAATATTATATAATATCTATCCATTAAAAATCATTTTATTGATTATTAGTTTTTATTTTACTCTTTTATGAAATTTTAAGAGTGCCCATCTTGACCCTTGTAAAAGGACAACTTGTTATCTCAATTATTAATAGCATGTTGAGAATCCTAGATCAAATAATACCTACCAATGTTTCTTATAAATATAATTATTCACATTATATAGGCATTGTTATCCATAAAAGACTAACCCTAGTGTCATAAAGAGGATATCTAATGGAGTTTTGTAAAAAAAGTGGTAATCACCATAACTGGCCACTTTATCTTTTCTTCTCATTTTACGTAACATAAATATACTGAATTTACAATAAAATAAAAATTTTTTATCATTAAAATACTTATATTTTATAATTATTAGTAATCCAAAAGTATCAACCTTATTTTCCATAAAAGGGGAAGTGAAAGTACTGGTCGTGCCTTTGTACGGTTTACCGTCTCCACATTGCAATACAAATCATTTTCCATCACCATATTTTATGGATGAGTATTATGATTGGTTTAATGTTTATATATGATATTTATTTTATAATTATACTTATTTAATAAGAATATAATATTTACCTTCACACCTTCCTATTAGTTAGAATATGATAACATTTCTCGTGCGTATGTGTTGACTACCACCTCAATTAAGAAATATGATTCATTTTGTATTTTATTATATGGATGGAAATAAGAGTAGATTTCATGAATATAATAAATATTTTATATATAATAATTATTATATAATGGTTATTTATTATTTAAATTTAATTTGATACATCAGTATAAAAGTCAAAACAATATTGTTATGTGTGTACAACTTACCCTCTCAATGAATAATGTAGTTCAGTTTTTAATCTCTATATTTTATGGATGAATATAAAAAATAATATAATGAATATATATGAAAATTATATAATCTTTAAAATAATTTATATTATTTAACCATGATCAATGTGCAAGGACCACAACAACCATACCAAAACACACATGAAAAAGGCTGTAGTTATCACTCGGAATATTAATTTTAATATAGAACTGTTTCTAAAATATAGATAAATGGTAATTGGTGAATCATATATGGTAAGATATATATTAATAGGTTTATGTAATATATTTTTAATATATATATATATATATATATTACCTGGGAGTTTCTAATATATATAGAGGATGACAAACCTGAGGGAAGGGATTTCTTCTCAATTTCCATTCATTGAGGCATAATTTACTATTATGCCCCTAATTTATTTAATATTATGTTTAAACAACCCATTTTTCATTTTTGATAATTAAAATTTTATAATTTTTTATATTTTAGGTTTCAATTAAAATTATTTTATAGAAGTTTTTCTTACTTGAATGTTCCTGAAGTGGTAATGGGTTTCTTAACTCAATTTCCATTCATTAGGTTATACATCTAATTTACTGACTCAGTTATGATTATTCTTGAAATTTAATATTATTGTATTATTTTTTATTAGCACATTTGTTTGTGAGGATTTAAATTTTATACAATTAAACAATTAATTTATTAAAACCTCACTCCAGTGATACGATCTATGTATGGGATTTAATAACAGAATTTCTTTTCATTAAGATATATTATTTCAACAGTATCATTGATATTATAATTTTTTTTGGTACTGATATTTTTTTTATTTTATGTTTTATTTTAATTTTTTTTATTTTTATTTACATTTATTACACATAATTACTTCAATAATTAATCCACACTAAAAAGTTATGATCATTTATTGGGTTTCTCATCACACATTTGTTTTTATGAGACATATATCATATTCATTTCTTGATTCTTTAATTTTATTTATATAATACCACTTTTCTGTGATAAATTTGGTTTTAATTTATAATCATTTTACTTAAATATTAAATATATTTTATTTATTTTATGGTGATTTGGATTCAAAATTTACCGAAGTGGTGGAGGTTTATTTCACAATATCTTATTTTTATTTTATTTTTTATGTTTATTTTTATACTACAGAAATATGTGGTATTTCCATATTATGCTAAATATATTTCATCCTCTTTGTTTATTTGGGAAAATTTTATTTTTTAGTTTTGTTTTCCTCTTTTATGTATTTAATGGATCTAATTAATGTTTAAAATTCAAACAATTTTTTTCTATTCGGTCAATAATTTTTTCCTTTCATCTCCATGTTTTGGTTTAACTATTTTGGTAAATTTTTTTCCTATATTTCTATTATTTATTAATATAATTTATACACATGATTTTATTTTAAAAAAATATTTCAAAAATAATATACTTGTCAATTTCCCTAATGATATAACTTTTTATTTTTACAAAAAATGTGAAACGAATATTTGATTCTACTTACATGGAATTAGATTATTTTCCCACCATCATAGCTAATCAATTCATTTAATATTCCATTCCATATTTTCATAATTATTTTAAATTATTTTCCCCATAAATTTATGAAAATTAACATCTTTTAAAAGTAAATTACATTGTGAAAAGGGTATTCACAAATTAATTTTTTAAATGAAATATTTTTGGTATTTCTATTAATAAATAAAAATAACTCTTTAATTTAATTATGAATCACTAGGTATATTTTGTAATTATATAATCATTATTATTTATCTTGATGGTTTATTATCATTGTTTTATGAATGTATTTAACTTTTTTATACTAGTTATTATTATATGAACAATATTTGGTAATTAATCCATAATGATTAAGTGTATTGTTAATTTTATTTGTGAGGAATACATTGGACTTAGTTTGTAATTGACATAACCCAATATATCTCCTGATTCATTGGCAGGTCTCATTGGATATTATAGCTTTATTATTTTGAAAAGGTCGTACCCATTTATTTATGATCTCTTGACACGAGGCCCTGATTGTATGTTTATAATGTCTTAGAATTATTCAGTGACAGTAAGTTTCATATTTCCAACATTTTTCATTTCATAATTATGAAAACATCTATTGATTTATATTTTAATATCTGGTTTATTATAATATCCAGGGATAAAATTTATGATCATGTGATTATTTATATTACATTATTTGATCTTCATTTATTCATGTAATATTTTATTCATCCTCAGGTTATTGGCAATGTGTAATTTTATTTCAGTTATTTATCTTCCATTCCTTTTTAATCCTGATATCTTACACTTTATATAACCCTCCCAGAGAATATGATCTCATACATATTAGTTTTTCATTCCCAAAGATATGAAGAAGGAATCTTTGAATGTGTTCAGGGATGGAGATTATTTACATTAACAATGTTTTATATTTTATTTCCAAGGTAATATTGGAAACATATAAGTATATAGTTTACCATTACCACTAAAATGTTTGGTAATTCAGGGTGAGATTTCATTTATATTATTCCAATTAAATAGTGTAACAACAGACTTTGGGATATCGTAGCATGGTTATATACATCTATGATGAAATAATTGTTAACTTAAGTTATATTCATTACTAATATTCAAACATGATTTGATGGTATCTATGATAATTTTTTAGAATTCTATACTATTATTGTGTAATAAACGTGGGGGTATGCACTGAGAGAATAATAAAACTCAATTTCCTTGATACAATTATATATTTCATTATTCTTACCCCTATATATGGTTTTGGGGTCAATATTTAAAATCATAAAAATTAACATTAAAACTGATATAGCTTATAAACATCGTAGATGTTGTTAGAACCCTTATTCAATAACAAAACAAAACAATAACTTTTATTTTATAAGAGTGATATTAATATTATCTAATAACAATATATATTAGTCATTGTCCAGACCTTGACACATGGAATGAATTCCTATATTATTGACACACTAAGAGAATTAATGACATTTACTTAAATCAATGGATGTTTCTAAACCCTGATAATACTTTGAATATATAGCCTATATAAACATAATAGAATTTTATGAGGTTTTTAAAACATGAACATTATAAAGGGTTAGGTGATTCATCCATATATTGAGTAATATTTCCCTAAGAAATATAAATGATATTTTATGTGATACACATGAAATTAAGAATGGTGGAACTTTGTTGACGTTATACTACTATAAAAATAGACCCCCTCTACTTGTAAAACAACGATAATAAAATTTGATGGTGTCAATATATTTTTTGATTATTATAGGTGAAACATGTTGTATTTCAGGAACATGTAAATGAATCCAATATAATGTACATAGTGTTCTAACTTAAGGAATAACTTCCCCCTGATCCCATATACAATACTAGCTCTAAATTAGTCTGGTATGTGTCTAGGACCCCCTTTTATCCATGGAAGGGAATCATATTTTATGTTTAGTGTTTTTTACTTCTCCTTAGCATCTAAAAAATACCAACATCTATTTTCAAATGTTTATATTAGTTCACATTCACAACTCTTTTTTGGTATCATTTTGGGGCACCATTAACAGTTCATGCACTAGTAGTGGCATTCTCTTGAAATCCACATGAATATTTTGTTAGGAAGAAATCATAATAAACCTAAACAAGGATTGAAGCTCAAAAAATTTTATAAATAGAAAATAAAATAATACCTACTACTCTGTATAGAAAATGAATAGTATTACCTTATGTAGTTCAATTATTTTGGAGGCCGAGGATGAAAACCACAACTTTTTATACATAATACTAAGAGGTTAAGTTGAAATTGTATATTCCCCCATCTATGAGATTGTTTTTAAATTTATAAAATGTTTTACTAATCTATAGATCCCTTATAATCACAATTTCAAGTCCACCTCTAGAATATAGATCCCTAATCACTTTTCACATGTCTTTCTAGTTAAAAATGGATTGGTGAATAATTGAAGTATAACATTGTGACTTTGATTTAGATTATTCTTAAAAATTTATAGCGTGCACTTAATATACCATGTTATTTAGGTTATCGATTTTAGATTCTATCTGATATAAATAACTACCATTGAAATGATAACATATTCCAACCACGTTGTGTGAGTAAGATATAATGAAAATAAGTTATTGTCTTGTCCCAAAATCATTTCATCTATCAATAATCTATGGTAAGATAAAGGAATAGATTCTGATGACTAAAATTTAAGAATAATATTTGGAAAGTACTAGGAGAGACCCTATATATGTTACCTACAATGATGAGCCCTCCCATGATCAACATATACAATCATTTGATTAATACCCACTTTCATAGTGTTATTGGAATTATATTTCAAATTTTTTTTTATTTTTGTAAAAAATGAAACAATGTTTTAATTATAATGTTTAAAAATATAAAAATACTACTTATACGATGAAAACCTAATGTTGATCAAAACATAAAGAGATATATTTTGGAAAAAGTAAATAATGCAATAAACATTCTCTATATAGAACCATGTGATCATCCAAAGGCACCCAATTCTACAAGGCTATGTAAATTAATGTGTTTCTATCCCTATTCACCCAAATATGTTTGTTGATCATCTTTCGTTATGGTATTAATGGTGAAATAGTTTTTTTATAAATTACATAATAATACATGTGCACTAGTAAAAGTTGTTAAATATATACAGTGAGTGTCTAAAGGGTTTTCTAATGTTAGTGAAGTCCAGTAAGGAGTTCATATTATATTTAAAATGGCATGTTATGCTTCATATGAAATATTGTGGAGAAAAAAATATAATAACACACACTATTATCTAGTATGATCATTCAACGTGTCTATATAGAGGGCTCACTTGTGTCCAAGAAGAGTACACACCCATATCCAAGAAGAGAATGAATTCATGGCACCATGGATAGTGAATGTCATTTATTAAGATAAAATTTATACCAAATCTATTTTCCCCACAAAATTTAATCATCTTCATGAAAAATAGATATAATTCATTAAGGTATTTTTTGGTAATGAAATTTTTATCACAAAATTATAATAATGTTCATGTCCATATATATTTCTATGTTAGAACCCTTGGAAAGGTAGTGAAATTGAGTTATGAGTAGTCTTTCTAGAAACCATACTCAGATATCATGATTATACTCTCATGTAGTCCAATGTCTGTGTCCAAACATAAAACGACATGTGAAATCATGTCCAAGACATAATTCCATATCAATATCCCCAAATTCAATCACTTCATACACCCTTTTGGAATATTTGGTTCCTAGAATGGTTTCACATTAAGCTTGGGATCCCAATGATACAATTCTAATAAAATTTCCCCTTAGCTTCCAAATTCATCATAGTAGATGTACTTATGATGAATAGTGAACATAGGATTATATTGATTTCTTTGGTAATATATGAACTCCCATAGGTTATTTTCAAATCAAAACCAAAGTGAAATTGCTGGAATATTGGTGTGTCTAGTTTATATAAGGTTTTTATATGTTGAACCTCTATAAATGTACACTACAATATCGTATTATCATATAATAGGGTGAAAGGTCCCTATAGAAAAATTATATAGTTATGAATGGATAAATACCTTATCTCTTGGGTCCCATAACTCTATGATTTTCATGTCTATCCCTCAAAGACTACTATTAGATTAAGGATCTCCTTAGTCACCAAACTGAGTAAAAACCACTATTTATCTTTAGTTAACCTTGTGGTTCCAGTGGGACTATAATATAATTTTTTAGTATTTTTATAAACTCACTTTTTTCTAAAACAATGCCTCTATAATCCAACATGCATGACCATGTTACTTTTCCATGACATGTACAGTCTTATATTGATTTGATAATTCGTGTCTAATTATTCAAAAAATATCCTCCAAGTGTCCCTTTTTATATAAAGGATCGAATCAATAATTTCAATCCTGTATTCTTCTGATAACAATGAATATTGATGTATATCAACATTTATCATATCCTTTAGCAATATAATCAATCATTTTTACTAGAATTATAGGTGTTATCTCTCAGGATACCCATCTTGGCTACTTCTATTTCCACTACACCTCCTTTGGGTTCATTTATCCTTAAACCAATTTATTTAACCATTGAAATGACTTATAAATGAGTCAATGTTTTTTTATGTCCCTCACTTTCTCCTAGATGATATAAATTTTTAAAACAACACAAAGGGATACCAATGCATAAGTATCACACTTAAACCACTTTAAGGAATTTGTCTCCCAATAGTTCTAATTGTATGACCTTAAACTATAAAAATAGGTACTCATCAAATTACATCAAACTACATGATAAAATGGTCAAATTTATATTACCATTAACTATAAGTCAAAATAGTCTTAGTTGTATGTCCCTAAATGGTACAAAAATGGACCTTGTTTCATAACCTTGAATAAAAAACCATTGTTATTTAGCAAAAATAACCATAAAACTTATGAAATGACTTCATATATGGTGTTTAATTATTAGTTAGGATTAAAAATATAGGTATTTGTGAGAATCCTATATTAAGGGCCTCATCTATTCATTATAAAACCGTATTTATTTCCACATGATAAACATGGGTAGAAAAAGAGTAGAGAAAATATCCAAAAAAAGTTCTTTTTAGTGTAAATGAAAAAATAAGAGAAATAATTACCAATTAATGGTATTATGATTTGGATAATTGATCATATAACACTCAATGGGATACCGGATCACATGAACCCATTGATTTATGTGATTCCATGAAGACAAGAAAAGGAGATATCTACGATGGGTTCACACTTGATTTTGCAGCCAAGACGTATTCACAAAATGTCTTAAAGACAAATGATTTACTAATTTGAAAGAATTCACATGTTTATGGTTTTATATGATGGTGACTTCATGTAGTCATTGATTTTACATGATCCCCCAACAGAACATTTTTTTCTAACCTATAAAGGATATGGAGAAAAAATATATACAAGGCATTCAAATCATGTAGTCATTGTTCTTTATGTGAAACCCCAAAGTCATGTGATCTCCAAACAAAATACTAATCAAACAACATTACATAGAAGATATATATGTGGTGGGCCTATTTCATGACAATATTATTCATAAGATACAATAGGAGAGGAAGCTGATGACATGCCACATTTTTGCACACAACACATGAGCCTGTAGATACTTCGGTAGATGATATTTCACTGACTTATGTATGGGTATGTGTCTCACCCACCTTTCATAGAGGCATATATATAGGAAGAAGAAATTTTCAAAACCCCCTTAGAAAATTGAAAAATGAGTATTTTAAATGATAGAATATAATAAGATGGCTATAATAAATCACACAATTTAAAATCGTTAAACCAAATATATATAGTGAGAAAATTAGGAGAAAATTCAAATACATTGAGTGATATTTGTAGATTAAAAATAAAGCAAGATCTGATCACATAATTACCCCTATCCATGTAATCACTTGATGACTTATAGGTAATGTGAACATGATATGCCCTATTGGTCATGCAACAAGGATATGATATCTTGTAACGTTGTAGTATTTAGGTTATAACATTCCCCTCATACTCTTTCATACTTGTGTGACCCATGTTGCCATTACATGAAATGCATGATATGGACTTCTTCATGTGGAGCACTTGAGCCCACAAAATGCACATGATCACTTGAATCTATATAGTTCCACCCAAAACCTCCTATTTAATTCATCTCCGATTCTTCTATACCACTAAATATCCTCGAAAAATACATAAATCATATAGAAATAATCCATATGAATTCAATCCACCACTCGTTAGCATAAACAGTCAAGGAAAAAATGAACTATGAGAACATAAATTCCTATAATAATTAAAATATATGGGACACCTCTTTTAATATTGAGAACCATATTCACTATATGATATATGCTTAATATTTTCTTCCTATTTTTTCTCACACCAATTAAGACTCAAATGGTCTTATATGTTTTCAATATTCATGTCATTAACATAAATAATTCAATATGAACTAAATGACTAAAATTATTTTTATAATTTAGATTTCTAGGATACCTTTTTAGGGCCTGAGATCCATATTTAATATATTTATACTACTCTTTTTTATGTAGACATATTCCAAATAGAAAACAAAATACCCCCATATATATAGATTTTACAATTTAATGTCCCTCGTGGATGCTCATAATAATTATATCATGGATATTTATTTACCCCAAGACTTCTAATCATACTTATCTTATGGAAAAATTATTGTGTAAGCACCATAAAAGAATACCCCAATTATGGCCTTCCTCATTAAGTGTAATACTTGAATTATTTTTCTTCAAATGGATACATTCTCTATTAATAATATCAAGGAAACCTATATGTTCAAGCTTTGCATGGATTAAACCATACACTCTCATGAAATGCATCTAATATTTTTTATAGTTTCTTTTGACACTGAGTTTATCAAATTTTGGTTTAGATACCTATAATGAAAATTCTCTTACTATGATTAAAATTACTCTAATATGGTCCTCTACCTTATGTGTAATTCCTGACTAAATTTCCTTATCTTTCAAATGGTCATACCACTGATGAAGTACAATAGGCAATAATTATATGAATAATTCCTTCATAAACATAAAAACTACATTGAATATAATTCCATCCCTAGGATAAACAAGATACCTCTCTTATTCATATTCAACCCCATATCTCATATTGAAAATTCCCGACATATGTTCTTTTTAAATGATGTTAAACCACATGGTATGGTCCTATCTTACATCCATAAATTATGCCACCAATTAGTAATGGGTTCCAAGAGGATAACCTATTATATATAGAAATGGAAATGTCAAAGAGATACCTCTGATATGTATAGATACTCACATTGTTGGTCAACTACTATTTTAAAATTAAGGTGTAACTAGTCTCTTATCAATATCATGGGAATATTAATGAATGTATTTTAAATATAAAATAGTGTCCCAAATTTAGAAATAATTCTTCACAAGATGGAGTAATGAGATCAACCACCCACCCCTCATACAATGTGAGTTCCTTAGTGTCATTGATAAAGAACCCCAATGATTTCATATCATTGGTACATATGATATTATATAATTATGGATTTAGGAATAATTTGGTGTTTTTAGTTCTGTGAAAAAACCCTTTTGGAAACCATCCATGTTATACGTTACACCCCGGTTTGAGAAAAAAATGGAAGGGATCGATTACACACATCTCGTTGGGCATTCTATTCCACATGAATATGCTTCTCAAGTTGAAACAAAAATGGTGAACCTAGTGTGAATATTTATATTACTAAAAAAAATATTATAACTAGTTTCCACAAATTATACCATTTTCTTAGTTTATCTTATGAAAAAAAAATGTTGAACCTGATATGCATCTTTATTCATAAAGGAAAATAAATAATGTTTATAAATTGTTATATTCCACTAATTGAGGATATTTTTTCATATTTCATTTATAGACACATATACCTTTCTCCAAAAATACCCTTTAAATATAAAAAAATAGATATATTACTAGGTAATGGCTCTGATACATAAAATTTTCTGAGAGTCACATACTCTCTGAATTTAAAGAGGACATCACTTACTCAATACCTCCAATATTATGGGGCGAATGCGATGGTCATGGAATATCACTGGAATGGATGCATCCAATCATTGGAGTCTATGTGTGAGGGTCTCTATGAACTAAATCATAGTGACCCATGTCACATGAGGAGAGCCATGATGAATTTGGTTTCTCTTGTAACCATTACCAAAATCTTTAGGAACCTATCCCCAAAGCATGATAAACAACCCAAGCCTTATAATAGTAATCTGGATGATGAATTCAACTATTTTTCAAAACTAGTTCAGGATTCATACATGATGGATCCATTAAACCATTCAATCTTGTATCATCTTTCCTATAACCCCTTAATATCTTGTTGAATGGATACCCAAAATATCACATCTTTAAATACTCAAATCTGACTATCAAGTAAGAAACACAATGAATGGAAATAAATAGACCATAGGGAGTGGGCCCATATTTCATCTCTATTAGTGAAAATCACTAACATATTTTGGAAGAAACAAGTTAGGTTTCTCGTATTCTTACTCAATAAAATATGGCAATATATTTCGGTAGTGAGTAAGGGCGAGATCCATTTTCTTTCCACTACAAAAAAAGTTAATCAGAAAATCCATGAGGAAAATAAAGGACAATAGTGAGATTATATCCCAACATCTATTGACGGAATATGATAGTATATTTTAACAAATGGGAAAATATAGTCTTATATTCTTTATCATAACCTTATAAAGTTCCAATATATTTTAGCACCAATGAAGTAGATTCAAAAAAATATTTTAGAAATGATTCTAGAAGAGGAACATATATAAACTTCCACCAGCAGATCGGTATATTGACATGATCGACATGGTAAGATGGATACTCTATAGAAGGTAAATATTGTTGCTCTTATCAGGGAGGATTTTTTACATATTTAGATAATGGAAGATACACATGACTGATATCATATTCCCATTATGAGTGGGGTTTGTTAACAATATTTAAAAACTACTAAAGAAAGAGAAATTTTTTTAATGAAAAAAGATAGTGAAATATTTCAAAGGAACACTGATATCAGGACCATATTCCTACTCTATCTTGTTTTTATTAGCATATTTTCATATTCACCTCATGTAATATTCATATCCCTTCCAAAATAACTACTTAGAATATTCTAGAAATATAAAAGTTCCAGGAGAATATTATTTCTCTCATCGATGAAGGAATGCATTAGCTTCAATCATAGGCAATACTTGAGGAGGCCCATATTACATATCCCATTCCATATGAATTTCATCCTATTCCAATTACAAATTCTCAACTAAATCAGGGTCATGTGTCCACTTAACACAGTGTTCAATGTAATATTCTAGCAACGACCCAAATGTGGGTAGATATTCCCATTGAAAAACAAGTTCATTATCATACTCTAGTAGTTTCACTTTAGTGATCCCATATTCCCACAAAATTATAATTTTTTTGAAATAATCTAATGAACTTCACTCATCATGATCACACAAATATTCAATCCTAAATGATAGTTTGGTATATTTTTACCATATTTTTGGATGATGCTCATATTCCTACAAGAGTAAATTTCAGCAACATTGAGGTCATACAGTGAATATATGAAGCATCTCAAGGATATATCGACTCTTTATAAAAAGAAAAAGGTGATAACTACCATGACCATCCTTATCCATGTATTGTATTGATTTATTACGAGGGTCTCACCACTGAAATCCAAAGTGGACGACCTCCCCAAGGTGATATGTAATACATGAATGGTAATAATCCCATTTTAAAGTCACCTTCATATCAGGAGGTTCTTAAACATTATATTTCTCAATATATAGTACAATATTTGCTCTTGGAAGTATCTCAGATCGATCAAAAAGTTACACAGATTTGTGACCACTAACCATGACTTTTAAACACCATGATGAATTTTACAATGAAAAGAAAACTCTATGGTATGGACATATAAAAGAATACACATTATAATTGGTGGAATATGTTTTTATATCTGGATAGAATTTTATGAGAATAATAACTCAATTATGTTATGGTCCTTCAACACTTCATGATATGATATCATGAATAATTTAATGGGGGATTATATGTATTACTTATAACAAAAACTATGGAAATCCATTCAATGGTTCAAGGATAATAGACTACCCTATTCAGGATTTAAGGAATACATTCACCCTATGACGAATCTATACTAACATACAGTCCACATGAATTCTATGAAGGCTTGAGACCCAAATGTTTGAAAAGAAATGTGAGAGCCGAAAAATTATTGCCTCAACATCCTTGCAGCCCTTTTGAAATTAATTGCTGAATTTTTTATGTATATATAAATATGTGAGTCAGGTGTGTATAGATAACTATTATTTTCATTTTGAAAAGTTTGAAAATATATACTGACACAACATCCTACAATAACATTACCACAATAATAGGAACATGACCAAAAAAGAATAAAACAATTGGTCAATCCAGTGAAATTCTACCTTTTTAATATATAATAATTTCATATGTAGAGAGATCAGGCTGCTCGAAGGTTCCTTAAAAAGGCCATTAAATTGAATGAGAATAAATTCAAAATAATAAATATGAAATCTTAGTGCGAGAGACAAATTATATTAGAGAAGAGATCACATTCTAAGTGTACTACACACATCTCATGCAGGGGTCAAAATGTAAAAAATTAAGAAGATTTCAGTTATGGATTATATGATTGCAATTTATGAACAACCCTAGTATTCATGGCATGGTGAATTATTTACACCTAATCCACCCCAAGGGCCGACAAATATTTGGATGGTCCAAAAAAAGTTGGAATTAGATCCCAATCAACATCGGGTTATAGGTATTAGGGAATTTTTACTATGACCACCACCCCAAAAAACATAAAATACTCACTAGGATATAGATGATCCAATGGTATCCCTACATACACCCCAACCCTAATATTTGGTGGCATTAGTACCATATCCACTATGATATTTGGTCTTATCTAGAATGGGAAATGGTTAGAAAAATCGAACACCCAAACCCTTCCTACAGTTGTGTGACCGACCTATCTTATTCAGGGGTTTCTCATTGAAGACTATCATACATTACCTCTACGTAAAAATTAAAAATAAATAACTAGTGAATTATAATCAAAGAAGATAAAATTCATCAAGGGATTCAAGCCAAAGAGTATTGAGGAGATGTCCTTGAGGTAACTATCTATGAAAATTCACTCTATTACTCATGGAATGATGAGATGGCTCCTACTGCCTAATATTCCTCCATGGAAACCCTCTTTATCAGTTCATATCATCTAGACCAATATTATTACATTGGGGAAGAAAATTCATAAATATTACATTTAGAGGTGGGTTGTACTAATGAATAGATGAATGCCACACGTACCATGAATTAGAGTAGGATCAAAAATTTAGTACCTCCATTTGATGAGTTTTATTCCCCTTTAAATCATTCCATCTGGGGTAAAGTGAATGTTCTGGCCATATCCCAATCTCCACCATGAATGGCCATAATTTCTTCAATAGAAGAGTGGTTGTAGGATTATGTGGCTGATATATTCAATTTTAGATGACTTAATGAGGAATTGATGAGGGTATGTAATCTACCATGTATATCCTCCTAAAAGTAGATAATTTCTCTCAAGTCACCCATCACGAGGGACTTAATTCACCATAATGGATACAATATACGCATTGGGAATAATTTTGATCATCTCAAATAGTTTATTTGAATTTGGTATTTAGGGTTGAAAATGTTTTTTTTCATGTTACAGATAAAACCAAACAGATATCACATTAACCATTTGGTCATAGAATAGTTAGTACATTTTTAACTGATGAATATAGGTAGACTACATTAGTCATCCCCCACTTCCTATGCCTAATATGTGGTTCAAATAGTTTCACCCTTTAAATTCCTCAACACCATAGTTCCTATTAAAAAAATGGAATCCATTGAAGGTCAATTCTTCCCATTATAACCAAAGTGAAAATATTATAAATAATGGATGGACACCACTAAATCACCAACCAATTTTAGGAATCTTGTTTTTATCATCCATTGATATAATGGTAGATCCTAATCAACACCCCTAACATATCATTTCTTGATAGGATCACATGATTGTCCATGAGACCAACAAGAGGATGAAAATTTTAGGTTCTTTGTGAAGAATCTGGTGGGGGAATCATTTATCTAGTATATTTGTCTCTCAATGGGGAGTATCAAAATATGAGAAAAACCTCAACATAAATCTCATTATTAGTTCTGCTATATTCCAAGGAAGGTGATGTTATATCACTATAATAACTAAAAATAGTTAAAAAATTTAAAGGGTTACTAACTTATTTACTATAAGTAAAATCCTAACATACACAAATGGTATTCCACTCAATTAGGATATGTTATTAGAACAAGTTTTATAAAATGTCCTTGATGAACTATAGAAACTAAAAAACCCATTGAAATATCTAGGTATAATCTAGGATTTATCATATAGAGATTAACATCTGGGGTATTTCATTCTATGAACCAAGTCCAAATCTAGGACCATATCCATGACATTTGTGAAAAGTTCTATACTGGAAGAAACTACCACTATATCCCTAAAACTAGTGGATGTTGTCAATGAAATACCCATGTTAGCCTCACATCACCTGCCACCTCCCATTGAGTAATAACAAAAGAAAATCTACCCATTTCTAGGGGAACAAAGTGAATAGGAAACCCCATGATTTAAGGAATGGAAGAAATGTTAATACACCATAGAAAAAGAATTAGTCCCATGTTATTTTCTAATAGTTATGGAAAAAATATCCTCAAGCTACCTAAGACCAAGAAACCCAATGAGGTCATCCTTAGTGATCATCCTAACTATTTTTGTTTCCATTGATGGTTGGGACTAAACATATAAAAATAAAATTTATTGATGGAAATCATATATATAATGGTGTATCTAGGATATGTTACTCTAGGAAATTCCCAACACATGTAGATCATGTTTCTATCACCCAATAAAAATAAGAATATGACTGAAAACAAGTTTCAACCAGGCATTTAATTCTTTGATAATTGAATGACCAGAAGATTATCAATTAGGAACACACCATTCTCATAAAAAAATTCATTAAACAATAAAATCTCGGAAACCACCTTCTTCATATAATTGAAAATTATTAGACCCGTCCTCTAGGAGAATACCGAATCATACTAATAAAAATAGTGTACAAGAAGAAGATCCTCATCTAACTCCCCAATAGACCTTGACTCTCACAAATATCATTCCCTCATTATCCTGGTCATGGGAACCGACCCACCAAATGGAACCATTAACAGATAAAGAATAATTATTCATAATTTTTAATGTCATTCACATAGTATTACCATACCCTAATGATGTGTATATGTGTGAAACTAAGTTCCTCATTCCTAACAAGGGATCTGGAGGAAGATGCTGGCAAAGTTGGGGGAGTAACAGGAGAAGAAAACTTTGTCGAGCTCAATATCTAGACCAAATCATTAATTAATCCATATATACTAAGAAAGAATGAGGGAAATAACATAATTGAGCCTAATTGGAGCATGGAGACACATCAAATCCCTCCAAAAGTCACCCAATCCCAAATATTTTTGGATGATTGGCTGCAAGTTGTGCAACTATCTGGTCATTCTAAATGAGTGGTTATAGTAGTTCAACCCACTTAATCAAAAATACAATTCCCCCAACCTCTATGAAAGTTATTTATATACTAACATTTTGCACCAAATACCTTATAGAACATTCAAAGGAACAACCAAATGTTTGGAACAACAAATCTATGGTGTGGAAGTATAAAATTTTCAAAAAGTTAGTAGTCATCATCACCAATATCATGAACTGAGATTCTAAAAATATCTCAAAACTTATTACTGGGGATATTGTGTAGGCCCTCCAGAATAACAAAAAATTTGATATAAAAGTATTCAAAATTGAGGATTAATGACCAGAAACCACTCTATCATAATTCCATTCCACTATCTCATTCAATAATAAATATAAAAATGATTCTATTTAGCATAATATTAGATACATGTTTTTTTATAAGATCAATAATTTTTACATTCAGTTGGATTTAGTTGAAAATGGATTTTGGACATATCTCATCCATGTATGAACCCTTTAGAATTTGGGGTAATATGAAGGTGATTTTACATTATCATTGTTGATCATTCATGGGTATGACAAGAGAAAACAGAATCCCATTGGAATGATCAAGCTGAAATCCCAATTCAGGGACCTAGTTTCTATTGAACAGTTCATGATCATCTATAAATATGTGTCATAAAATGTAATACAATGGAGTATCTAGCTTTCTGTCCATGTGGCAGTTCATTCGATATTCTATTAATGATTGAAATAACCATTTGATGGGAATGAAAGATTTTTTTTTGAGTTAAACCATTTTTAAATATTTTGAATACCACAATGCTAGGTCAAGTTTCTATATGAGGGAACAAAAGTAGCAAATAAAATTAGGTGACATGAGGTTTATCACTTTCAATAACTTGTGAATTTTATTTGTACTATCCTTGAGAATTCTCAAAAATGATTATATTCTCCATATAAACTTGATCAAGGTGGGAGGTCAAAATCTTGTGGTCCATCCCCAAAATCACATAGTAATGGACCATGTCTCTGTAATAATAGTCCCACCAGCTGAAGTCGGCCTATCAGAAGGTAGAATGATCAGTATCCCTTCTGAATCAAAAAATTTCCCAATTTCATAATTATATATAAAAAATTCCCATAAGAAATATCTTATAACTCGAGATTTTCATACTATTTCAATCCCAAATAAAAGTATAGAGGATAGAAAACATCTCCAAAATTCTCATGTTTTGAAACATACATCTTGGCACTCCCAAGGCCCAAGATTAGCCTATTATTACGTGGTTGTGATTGAAATTCTCCCACATTATCTACTAGCCATGAGGACCCATCCACTAACATGGAGATGAATGAAGAAAATGATAAACTCAAATTCATCCCTCTAGCATTAAACGTATTAATCTCATCCATCCTCGATAATATCAGTCCTGTAAATCTAGGAACCTAAGAGGACCCAAGACTTATATTGATTAGTGTCTCCATTCTTCTATGTAATAAATATATTATTGTTTTATTTCTTAATAGCTTGTAGACATGTACGCATAGAATTAAAAAAATTCCATGATTGGACCTTGATTTCTCCACCCATCATCTGGCCATACCATATGATCACAAAGGATTTAAAAAGGCATCATACATATTACATCCTCTACATGATTCCATGGTGAAATACGAATATGACAATATTTTTAAATATAGCTTCATTGGAGAGGTTGAGTAAAAAAATGTATATAAAAAATCATCTTCATTAAGAAAAAGAACATGTAGATCAGGGGTTTAATTGATATTTGGGGTATAAATAAATATTATCTAATGTTTGATTTATAGGTTCCATGAAAAAAAGCTCATAATTGATTCAACTACATGCTTTCAATCCTTTAAAATTATGGATGATTACTCCGGGTAAAATCATGTGAAGATGGACCCTAAATATGAAGCATCTGACACCTACAGATCATCTCATGGGATATTATTCTACTAGGTCATGCCCTGTAGTTTTAATTATTATGGATAAAATCATTAACATGTTGTATATAAAATCATTATGCCCTTATTTGAAAAAACTATATAATGTTGTATCGATGATATAGTGGTTAATTCATGGTAGTTCACAGTCCATTTCCCCAACCATCAAGAAATATTCAACATTTTAAAACTGCATATCTTTAAGATGAACTCTATGAAGTGTTATTTTTGGGTAACATTAAAGAAATTTATTGGATTTGGGGTTCATCATCAAACCACTAATGTTGACCCAGAGAATATTATTATGATTCACACATTACACCTCATCAAAACCTCAATGTATTGAGTGGAATTAAAATATTCATTGATTATATTAAGAATTTCACAACCTAAATGTCTAAAAATCCTCTCTTTTACTATGTTAATGAATATGGGATTAACCAATTAAATGGGAAATACTTCCAAAAATACATAAAAAACATCCATTGATATCTATTGCACCCACTGATCATGATGCCACTAGTAGAAGGGAAACCACATATCCTCTTTGTATTTTTCATGGTGTGATAAAGAAGCTCACTTATCATATAGAATAAAGACAAAGAAAATTAAAATAGTCACTATTTTCTCTCTTTATCCATGAAAGATACTAACACCCAATATTAAAATATCAAGAAGAAATTACTTTCACTCTTCTTTGATGTGAAAAATGTAAGGCACTATTTGAAGCAACATAAAGTAAACCTGATCTCTAGAATCGCAGTTCTCAAGTTTATTATTTTTCTTCCTATTTTTAATGGGATTTGGGCCTAATGGGATGTCTTCCTAAACAAAATGACATCTAATTGTTTCATAAAATATTGTAAAATGGAAGGTGCCAACTAATTTTCTCACAGCACATATTACACTAGAATGAATCTTAGTATCCATTTATCTCTCAGAAAGAGTGTTTTCTATATCCATGACACTCCAAAAACATGGGAGAAATATTTTTTTGGGATCTCTAGAAATATGGGTAGGAATAGAATAGAAGGATAAAAATTTAACTATGTTGGTTAGGGAATTGTTTGTATTTCCCCATACTAGGTAATTCTACCCTATTATATCCTACTATACTAAGGTTGCACAAACAATGAGGTAGAATAATAATCAATTATTACAATATTGGAACTATCCTTACATTGGTAGATATCCCAAATGAATGTTGAGGGTGATTCATAGCTAGTGATTACGTAGATCAATTGGGAATATGCCATTAAGATGTAATAATTGTCCCCTCTCAATATCTATGTAAGGAGACTGATGGAAGAATACTTATTTGAACCAACAGTGAATAACATTCCATTTTTATAGAATTATTGTACTAATGTTCTAACCAATGCAACTATATACTTGGTAGATCCTAAAAAGGATGATACAATCTTTTTAATCGAGAACCAAAGTATGGTTTTCCTAGTCATCTCTTACAACATATGGGATAACAATAAAATAGTCATTTCCATAACACATGATGAGAAGGTTTCCATCATTGGGTAGAAGATCTTATTATAGACTAACTCCAAAATAGGACCATCCAATAATACTAATTGAAAATAGAGCAAATCATACATCAAGAAGAAAACTTCATCTATCATGAAATGAAAAATAAGAATAATTTCATCTATAAATAATGATTTGATTGAGTGGTCCTAAAATGAAACATAGAAGGGGATACCATCAGTGTAAAACAAAATTCCACATGGTATATTAAAAAACACATCCGTCAAGAAACCAACTCTCCCACGAAATTATGAGGCATTAATACTCTATTTAATAACGATATTAGACTATATGGATTTTACCAAGTAGTTACATGGTTTTCATGTACATGAAAACATTATGAATCTTCCCCCGATGTTATTGTATGCCATCAAATACTTTAGGTGATCTTCTGTATGGTACATGGATTCGAGTGGCCTTACCCCCATCTATAACCAAACAATACTGTATATTAATAATGCTATTAAATTCTTCTCTAAATGGGAAGAGTTATTCCCCTCAAGAAATTAAAGACAATGAACATTAAAAATTCATGGAGTTAAATAACATTACAAGATTTGAAATCCCCCATACAATATTGATGGAAAATGGCACCAACCTATGTTCATCCTTGATCAATAGAATATAACAAGAGTACAAAATTAGGGGTCACCATTTTTATAATTATCATGAATTGTTAAATGGTAAAATAGAGGCTTCCCATAAGACCCTTATATATATAATATATAATATAATAGATTGTGACTTGAAATCATAGCCAGATAAACTCTTAATAACCCTATAGTCTAATAATAATACTAACATCACGATTTCATAAGTTAAACCACATAAGATTTTCTATGGAATTGAGGTATTTTGACCTATAAATTCAATTTTCCTTAACATTGAATCGCTCTTTGTACTCAACTCCTTGTATACGAATAATATTATATGTAATTTAATGATAAAGAATGAATCAATGATAATAATTTACGTACATTTTAATACATAAAATTTCATCATAATTAGATTTTGGGAGTCATAAAAAAGAAGGTTCACCTTCATTGAATCTTGCAAGGAGAGCTAGTATTGGTACTCAGACCCCTGATGATTCTTTGGGAATGTCCTCCAAAATTTGAAAAAAACTGGGTATCACCTGACATCATACATATGGTATATTTTTATTAATTGTAATACATAGAGGCAATTTATGGGGTACACATCACTCCACCCCACCAAGTCAAAGTTCCTCAAGAAATACTTATCATAATTATCAAAAGAAACATATTTCATGGAAGCAAGATATTGAAATGAAAAATACCCTTAAGTCATCATTGAATTATCCAAAACTGTATAAAACATATTTATAAGTCACAATTTGTTATATTATATGACAACATTCCTTTCATGTGATGTTAAACATCAAGAAATTTTTTGTAACCTACATGGCCATATACTTCATAGAGTAGACATGTGATGGGAGAAATTAAAAACATGTAATCCAAATCTATGTAAAACATTTGTGGGGCATCCCCTATGAATAAATATATTATAGGGTTCAATGTGAGAACCCCATGCTGGAATAAAATTTAAAAATTCCCCACCCTTGTGTAAAACATGATTTTCTTAGAAGACCCTCATCCCAATATAATGTCAATTTTCACACAACCATTGACCAATAAGTGTATGTAGGGAACCAATACAAGAACTTTTTATATCTAGATTCCTAGATTTGTGAAATATGTTGTTATTTCTAGATCCATATTCTTGGAACAAATTCCCCTATATTTGAATCTGATTAATGTAGGGGTGGAATCATATAAATAACTACACGTGGCCTAAGTCCAACTATTTTTTGATACTTAGTGATGTTAGGATCACATATACCATCCCCATCCATAGGTATTAACTGATACTAAAACCATTTATGGTCTATTCTATAAGACCATAAAATGCATAGAGATGGATATTCTATGAAACCAACAACTACATGAGATCTTGATCTATGTAGAAGAAATAACCACTCCTTGTATATTAGTCAGATCAGAATGATAGCATTTACTGAAAAAATATGTTTTCTTGATTGCTATTTTCAAGGGAAACATTGTGATATAATGATATTTCACTATAATCATAGAAAAAATTTAAATAAAAGTTAAGTTACCCTTGTATATGTTGTTGAACATAAATTCATCGGGGTTTGGTATCTACATAATCTAGTATATTGATAATGTCCTTATAGTTCACATATAAGTTATAACAATGTGAAACTAATCCCAAGATTGGGTAGTAAGGACATAAAAATCATGGCATTAATATCCACATTATATGACATTGAACATCAGGTTCATTGTCCCCACCACATGATGTTGAACTATGAGGCATGGGAGAACCCTATTCCATTTATGAGTGTTAAATCCATATAGATGTATTTATCACACTTATGTCCATTTAGTGTGAGAATTATTGCCCCTATTCCATTTATGAATGATGTTTCAATTAAAAAACCATTCATTTCATGAAATATATTCATGATTGTTTCCCATCACTATGGGGTAGATAGTGACAGTGATGTAATCTATCATGGACCCAAAAATTAGATCTATGTTTGGGATTATAACACTAGATCTCTTGTACCACACTTATTGTTTAAATAAAATGACCCTTTCCCTTCATATGAGCTTGGATAGGGGACCCTTAATTACAAATAACCATGTGTGGATTTATTATTTTTTATATCGTATATGTAGTGATTCCTAGATCCCAAATACTCATCCCAACCAAAATATAAAAAATTGTCATCTCTCTATATATGGGATTGATATGTATTAGAAATTGTCTTTCAAATAACTATGTGTGTCCGGAATCCCATCTATATAGGATATGTAATAATGCCTAGATCCCATGTCATGAACCCAATATTAATATCAAAGACAATAGTTTTCCGTTTTTCTTTCTAAAACATATGATCCAGATTTGGGAACCCTTTTCATTTCAAGAACTACATGGGGTTAGATTTCAATCCATATAGGATATATAGTGACTCCAATACCCATATATTTTGTAACGACCTGAATTCGGAGCCCTTCCACTGGTTCCCTATACCCGATTCACCACATGACCTCATGCACATTTCCCCAAATGCCAAAGGCTGCCGACTAGTAGCGAGGGCCTTGGTAAGTTATTGGGGAAACTATTCCCACATTTGGTATGGTATAAAAGGGAAGAAAAACAAAATTCAATGGAGGAAGTAGTAAATAGCATACAAACACTTAAACTAAATAGTGGATTCATTGAACTTATAATGATAATGATAATGATGCAACAGGTACAAGTATCTAAGGAAAGAAGAAAACACAAAAATGAGCTAAAATACAACTGAAAACAAAGTATGAAAGTAACAGAAACTCCAGCAGCATCACAAGCCTAAGATTGGTCCTATGCTCTCTAGATCCAACCAGCAATCATGTACCTGAAGTAGAAGGGCTACAGTCCCTATCTAAACCTACAACCATATAACCTGTTTGGGCTGAAAATCAGGACCCAAACGGGGTGTGAGACTAATCCCAATAGGAAATCACCATGAGATTTTTGCCCTACTGTCAGTGAGTAATGTAGCAAAAGTAAAGGAAATAAATGTAACAGAGAAGTAGGTTAACACTAATGTAATAAATCCTACCAAACTTCATTCACAGTTATTTATTATTTTAGTACAATCATTTAGATATCAACCAAGGAACCTAGAAATAGCTCTATACTCCCAAGGAAAGAAAGTAATCACAACAGGTAACTCAGCAGTCTACATAAATAGCAAGCAGTACAAACCCAAGCTTGTTCATTGGCTTGGTGGACTCATCACAACCAACCAACAAATAAAGCACTATCTCTCTGGGGGGGGGGGCTCATACTAGAAAAACCCTCTAGTCAAGTAGACATACAAAGGCACATACACTCTAGGAAGCTCTCACTTTCAATTCCCTTATGGTCTTGCAACGTAAGTTATAGACTCTATGAGGAAGAACTTACATATAATTCCCTTTATATTCTCTCTACGTAACTAAGGTCACTCTGGGGAAGTACAAAGTCCCATTCCCATAGGTCCTGCGATCAATACTAAATATAACAAACTCTCTAGGGAAGCCCTAATCGTCAATTCCCCCTTTAGTCTACCAAACCAGGTTCACTCAGCCCAGAGCAGTTTATTAGTGCGTAATCGACTGTTAGAATCCTAAGTATGTTCAACAACTACTTGGCTAATAGCTACAATGCATCCACAAACATATAAATATCAGGAAATACATGGAATCAAGTCAACATTAATACTAGTAATGTGCAAAAGGGTTGCCTCGTAGGAAAACCTTTCCAAATGGAAATCAACAGCCAAAACAAGTGGAACACCCATGGGGTGATCCTCAAACATGCTAACAAGAAATTTTTAATCATCTAATAACCTCACGTATACAAGAAATCTAAGGCAGATAACGATACAGGATCAAAACCCTATCCTGAGATACCCGATACATGGGTATCATCAACTTTTTCACCAAAAACTCAAAGAGATTCAATGTAGGGAAAAAACCACCTACCTCAATCCTAGGAGATTGATATTCTTGAAACTCGGCCTGTGAATCGGCCTAGAACGGGGTAAATTTGCAAAAATGTCTAAACCATTCATCCTCAGATTACCCTCACAAGAGGAGGAAATAGGAAACATGGCCAAAGAAGAACTGAGAACTCCCCGATGTAATTCTATTGCACCTGACGACATTCGATTTGGACAACCAGGGAAGGATCAGTGGCTCGGAGAAGAATTGACCCTCTAGGTCACTCTAGACATAATTAGGCAGAGAAGAAGATGAAAATGGGGATTAGGCATGACCTCGGTCCGATTAATGAAATAAAAAGAAAATTACACGGTGTGTACTTCTTGAGTACATGGAGTGTACTCACCTTTTCCGTACTCCGTATTAATCAGACTCCACCTCATCGCTACACCTTATGTGACTGGCCCGAACATGGCCAGAACAAGGCCTCGAGCAGAAGAAAAGCAGATGGTGTGTACTTGTAAAGTACACAACATGTACTTACAAAATTTCCAGATTCTCTTATTTTTCTCAAAAAATGGACAAAAAAGGTAAACATACCTGAAAAAGAAGGTCTAGGTTCTTAAAAATATCCCTCCTTAATGAAATTTGTCCCCGAATTTTCTTAGAAAGGTGGAAAATAAGAAACCTCAAACAACTCTAGCCACTGTGATCGCATATCGGCCTCCCTCTCTCAAGTCTCATCCTGCACACTGCCGTGTTGCCATATCACCCGTACTAGAGGAACAGACCGGCCATAGAGTACTTTTTCACTACGATCAACAATCCCGTTAGGATACTCATCAAACAATGCATCCTTTTCCATTTCAACCTCCTTGGGTCAAAAAACATGAGACGGGTCTGACAAATAGTGTCGAAGCTAAGAAACATTGAAGACGTCGTGCATAGCCTGATATCTCTGAGGTAATTGCAACCCATAAGAAACTAGCCCGACTCTCTCGAGAACCTCGAACGGCCCGATGTATCTTGGTGAAAGCTTACCCTGTCTCTTGATCCTCTTGTGTCCCAACCTTGGGGTAACACGTAGGAAAACCCGGTCCCCGACCCCGATCTATAGAGGTCTCCTCCCCTGGTCAGCATATGATTTCTGGCGTGACTGTGTAGTAGACATCCTCTTTTGAATCAACTATATATGCTCTGAGGTCTCCTGGACAACACGAGGTCCCAGCAAAGCTGCCTCTCCTGCCTCCAGCCAATACAAAGGTGATTGGCATGGCCTACCATACAAATCCTCATAAGGTTCCTTCTGAATAGTTGACTGGAAACTGTTTTTATAAGAAAACTCCATGAGAGGTATATGATTTTCCCAAGAACCACCAAATTCTAGAATGAAAGCTTAGAGCATATCCTCAAACACCTTGATCATGCGCTCTGACTGACAACATGTCTGAGGATGAAAAGTTGTACTCAGAATCACCTTTGTACCCAAATATTTCTGTAGCCCCTGCCAGAAATGTGATGTAAAGCAGGCATCCCTATCTGAAATGATTGTATTCGGAACCCCATGCATGCTCACAATCTCACGGACGTACAACCATCCAAGCTCATCGACACTGAAGGTCTCCTTTATCGGCAAGAAGTGACCAACCTTCGTAATCCTGTCAAAGACAACCCACACCGCATCATTTCCTCTCGAAGATATTGGTAACCCTGTCACAAATTCCATCATGACATCATTTCCCTTCCATTCTGAAATGGTTAGCTGATGTAAATGCCCTTATGGCCGCTGGTGCTCCGCCTTCACCTGCTGATAGGTGGAACATCTCATGACAAAACCAGCCACATCTCTCTTCATACCTGGCCACCAGTACTGGTGGTGTAAATCATGGTACATCATGGTGATGCCAGGATGAACTGCCCAAACTGAGGAATGGAAGTATTGCATCAGTTCCTCGCGTATATCTTTTAGAACCCATACGCGTCCCTGGAAACGCAATATCTCATCCTCACCTACGGCCCACCCGGGAAGAGGGTCCTCTCCTGACATTCTTTCCCATAGGACTAGCCCTTCTGAATCTTCCAGCTGGCTCATTCGAACTCTGTCCAGAAGTGTAGAGGTAATAGCCATACCGAATAGGAAAGTATTCCCCTGCCTGTCGTGCACCTCCAAATGCCTCTCTGAGAATAGAGCCATCAGTTGCCACTCACTGCTGGCCTCCTGAACTCCCTGTATCTGAGTTCTCCTACTCAGTGCATCAGCCACAGCATTGCCTTTCCCATGCGTATAGTCAAGCTCGAAATCGAAGGACCGGAGATACTCACCCACCTCTGTTGTCTCAGATTCAGGTCGCGCTACGTGAAGATGTACTTGAGACTCTTGTAGTCAGTGTATACCACAAAATCATCTCCCAGAAGGTAATGTCTCCAACAACATAAAGCATGAACGACCACATCCAACTCTAGGTTGTGTGTAGGGTAATTCCTCTCATGAGTAATCAGTTGTCGAGATACATACGCAACCACTCGATCCTCCCGCATAAGCACTGCTCCAAGCCTGATGCTAGATGCATCACAGAAAACTATATAGCTCTTGCCTGGATCTAGAAAAACTAGGATCAGTGCTGAAGTCAATCCCCCCTTCCTCTCCTGGAAGGCTGAGTCACATGCTTCTGACCAAAAAAACATCACCGCCTTCTTAGTCAAGCCTGTCAGTGGTGCTGCTAGACATGAGAAGTACTGTATAAACCTCCTGTTGTAACCAGCTAGCCCCAAGAATCTCTATACCTCAAAGACTTTTTTCAGATACTCCATAGTAACTACTACTCTCACCTTCTCCGGGTCTACTGATACTCTTGTATCTGAGATTACATGACCCAGGAAGTGAATCTCATCCATCCAAAAGTGGCACTTTTAGAGTTTAGCATAAATATGATGCTCCCTCAGTGTACTCAAAATGATATCAAGATGGGTTGCATGGTCGTGTCGAGTGTGAGAGTACACCAAGATATCACCCATGACGACCACGATGAAGGAATCCATGTAAGTATGGAACACTCAATTCATCAGTGCCATGAAAAATACAGGCGTTTTCATAAGACCGAACGGCATAACTGTATACTCGTAGAGGCAATACCTACTCTTGAAAAATTTCAGAGGTATATCTGAAGTTCTAACATGCAACTGATGATATCCAGACCTCAAATCGATCATCGAGAACACCCAAGCTCCTCGATGCTGATCGAAGAGATCTTTAATCCTCAGAAAGGGATATCAGTTCTTGATCGTCAACTGGTTCAACTTCCGATAATCCACACAAAGCCTAGGGGTACCGTCTACCATCTTTGTGAACAAGACATGCGGACGCCAAGGAGAAGTATTTGGTCGAATGAAACCCCTTGCCTATAACTCCTCCAACTGCTTCTTAAGCGACTACAACTTAGGTGTAGCCATCCTATAAGGAGTAATGGACACTGATGCTGCTCCTGGCACAAGCTCAATCGATAATTCAACCTCACGCTCTAGAGACAAACCTGAAAAGTCTTCTGGAAATACATCTGGAAAGAGATCCACCACTGGAGGAAAATATAACTGTGTAGTCCCCTGGTCATCCTGATAATGACTGGAAATCTGGGACGTAACTCCTCATAGCCCATGATGCTCGAGTCCGGTGCGACTTGTCGGAATATCCCACTCGCCTTTATGAAGGATAGATTCACCCTCTAGTGATACGAAACTCACCCTGTGACGATAGAAATCGACGGCTGCCTGGAAGGGAACCAACCACTCCATACCGAGAATGACGTCATATCCAGTCATCTCTAGGACATAGAGGTCCCATAAGAAATGATACCCTGAAACCTCGAGAGGGAACTCCTTGCACTGACGTAGACTAGATGTCCTCGTTCCAAGGGTGTGTCAAGAGTCAACATGTCAGCAGATGAAAGGACACGAAGCTCAAGGCTTTCTACGACAGCAACAGAGATAAAGCTATTTGAAGAACTAGTATCAAAAAGGGATAAAGATAAAACTGAGGCTACTTAGATCGTACCTCGAACTGTAGAGGGTCCAGGATCCTGTTCCTGATGAATATGCTCTACAGCAAAAGATTGGCCTGCTCCGCGGCCCTGTGTAGCATCCTAAAAACCCTGAGCTACTCCCCCCTAAGCCTGACCACAACATCCACGGCCTCTACCCTGACCTGAACGTCCTGCAGAACTCCAACCCCCAAACTGTTGTGGAGCTGGTAATCCTTCTCCTGTACGTGGGTTCGAAACTGATCCTCCTTCACTAGACATTAGAAGGGGAACCTTGCAGAAACGCTACAGGTGTCCCATCTTGCGGTAGGATCGGCACTCCATTGGGTCCCTCGGGCACTGGGGCTTCTTATGCCCACTCCTCCAACAATGATAACACACCACATGGGTGCCATAAGGGGAATCTCATCTACCAGAAGGAATACCTCGCATCCTCGGGTCGACTCGGGTAGACTCTTGGTGGCACTTCCTGCTTTCTATCTTGAGGGAATAAGCCTTGGATGCTGTACCACCATGTTCCAAAGCTCCAGTATCCCTCAGGTTCCATTTCGTGATGAGTGCCTGGTTGACTATAAGATTAATAGAAGTCAACTAAAAGACATTCACCTGTGATCTGATCTCTAGTCGGAGGCCTTCCTCAAACTTCCTCGCTAGAAACTGCTCGTCATTCCCTGGAATGGGAGTGAATCGCTGTAACTATGTGAAGCGGTAAGAATACTCTATAACATAGAGAGTAACCTACTGTAGGCTCATGAACTCCCTAGCTCTGTTAGCCCTCATCATCGTTGGGTAGAAGTAGTCGTAAAATGTAACCTGAAACTCCTCCCAAGCCATAGCATGCTGGCGCCCCGTCTGAGAGACTATGTCCCACCAACTCTTTTCGGAATCTCATTGAATATACATCACGAGATTCACCCGCCTCTTCGGAGGTGTCTCCAGATGCTCGAAGATGGACAACATGGCTTCCAGCCATGACTCGGCAGCCTGAGGTCCTCCATCCCCTGTGAAAGTGGGAGGATGCTACTGCTGGAAGACCCACATCAGCTCTGCCATAGTCGAGGTAGGATGCAGAACTCCCTGGAAGGTCTGCATGAATCTAATGAAACCCTCTCTGAACTGAGCATCAGATCCAGTGTCTGGAATCACTGCAGGTGCCATGTCCGGAATGATGGGTGGGACTACTGGCAGACCATGATCGGTCGTATGAGGCGTACGATCGTTGCCTAGTTCCTAGCATGAAACAGGAGGACATCTCGGTTCCATAGCTCTAAAAGACCAAAAAACACCTTTATTATAGTCGAACATAGTTACAACATAGGAGAGTAAATGGATAGGAGGGAAAAAACCTTTAAATCTGGGAAAAACATGACTACACGGCGTGTAATACAACTACATGGCGTGTTTCTTAAAATTTTACCAAGGGCGTGTACATTGGACATACCTGACTGTGTAAACTACCCGGCTACATGACAAGTTCATAAACTACACGGTGTGTACTGATCCTTTCCTCCCTGCCCGGTTACTCCTACATGACTACGTCACATGGATTGTCCCAGCCGAAGACTATATGGCATGTTTTGAGGAAGACACGACGTGTGCTGGACATGCCTTACCTAGCCCGTGTTTTTAGTGACACGACATGACACACAGTTGAAATTACACGGCGTGTTCCCATGAGACATGGCGTGCACTTGAAGGGGAACGCCAGCCCATGTTGTTTGTGACATGGCCGGGTACATGACTGATCCTTACACGGAGTGTCCCTAACAAACACGTCGTGTATAGGAGAAGATAACACCAAAATGTGTTTTTCAAGACACGACCGGGTACCTGGAAAAAGATACGTGGTGTGTGCATACCGAACACGATGTGTACTAAACATGCATTAACTGGACCATGCTGTTAGTTACATGGCCGGGCTCCTAGTTAACTTCTACACGGCATATACCTACCGTACATGGCATGTTCTTGAAAACCATTTATAGCTCTGTGTCCCTGTCTACACGGTCAGTGACACGACCAATAACTACACTACGTGTATCTATAAATTACACACTGTGTATTCTGGTTTTTTCCGGACACTAGCCTCAGAACAGCACCAGAGCCCAGAAAACACAGAAAACGAAGGGTTAAGGTGCCAAATTCCGATATGTGGGGGCCCGTACTCCCCACGAATCAAAGCTTGGCATCATAATGATGCATAAAACAAGCCACAATATAGTAACTCACAACCCACCAATTTTCGATCTTTAAGGGCCCATAACACCCCTAAGATCAATGTTTGGTGTTCGTGATAAAAGGATCCAAACAATGATACCTTATCAACATAATAGGAATTCTATCATAGCAGCTACCACAACAACATGCATTGTCAATCACAAATCTTATCACAACAGCATGAAATCTCTATTGCAACCTAGATGGCATGGAAAAATGCATGGCATGTGATCTTCTAACGTGTGCCTATAGGATTCATGAGATGGAATACCCTCATCTCATTGATATGGAACAAAATAAAACTACAATCAAATAAACAGTAACAGCACAAAACAAGTGCATCACCCAATGGTGAAATCAATTAAACTGTAACATTTGAAAAACAAAAAATTTGAAATAATTGAGGTAATCTGGCTTTTTCCCTTTACACGGGTTCTAGAACGCCAGGACCCAGTTATTTACCATTTACCTATTCCGTCCTATCCCTGTCTAATGTCGCTAAACAGTAAGTCAATAGAAAAAGGAAAGAACACCTCTGATGCCACTTTTTAATGACCCGAATCCAGAGCCCTTCCACTGGTGCCCCGTACCCGGTTCACCACATGATCTCAAGCGCATTTCCCCAAACGCCAGGGGCTACCGACTAGCAGCGAGGGCCTTGGTATTTTTTTGGGGAAATTATGCCTTCATTTGGTAAGGAATACAAGGCAAGAAAAACAACAGTCAATGGAGGAAGCAGTAAACAACATACAAACACTGAAACTAAACAGCGGAAGAAATGAACATATAATTATAATGATAATGATGAAATAGGTTCAAGTATCTATGGAAATCAGAAAACAGAACAACGTGTTGAAATACAACTGAAAACAAAGTACGAAAGTAACATCAACTCCAGCAGCATCGCAAGCCTAAGCTCAGTCCTATGCTCTCTAGTTCCAACTAGCAATCATGTACATGAAGTAGAAGGTCCACAATCCCTATCCACACCTGAAACCATATGACATGTTTGGGCTGAAAAGACGGACCCAAACATGGTGTGGGACTAATCTCAGAAGGAAATCACCATGAGATCCATGCCTTACTGTCAGTGAGTAAATGTAGCAAACGTAAAGGAAATAAATGCAGCAGAGAAGCTTGTATACACTAAAGTAAGTAGTCCTAAAAAAATCCATTCATAGTTATATATTAGTTCAGAACAATCATTTAGCTATCAATAAAGTAACCTAGCAATAGATCTATACTCCCAAGTCAAACATGTAATCACAACAGGTAACTCAGTAGTCTACCTAAACAGCAAGCAGTTCAAACCCAAGATCGTTTTTTGGCTTGGTGGACTCGTCAACACCAACCAAAAAAATAAAGCACCGACTCTCTAGGTGGCTCATACTAGCAAACCCCACTATTCAAGTAGACATACAAAGGCAACGACACTCTGGTAAGCTCTCACCATCAATTTCCATGTGGTCTTGCAACGAAAGATATAGAATGTCTCAGGAAGAACATACGTCTAATTCCCCCTATAGACTTTCTACATAACTAAGGACACTATGAGAAAGAACAAAGTCACATTCCCTTTGGTCTGGCAATCGATACTAATTATAATAGACTCTCTAGGGAAGCCCTAATCATCAATTCCCCATTTAGTCTACCACACCATGTTCACTCAGCCCTGAGTAGTTTAGTCGTGTGTAATCGACTGTTAACAACCTAAGTAAGTTCAGAAACTACTTTGCTAATAGATACAATCCATCCACAAGCATATAAACAGCAGGAAATACATCCAATCAAGTCAACAAGCATACTAGAAATGTGCAAAAGGGTTGCCTCGTAAGCAAACTGTGCCAAACATCAATCAACATCCAAAACAAGGGGAACACCCATGGAGTGATCCTCAAGCATGCTGACAAGAAATTATTAATCCTCTAATAACCTCAAGCATACAAGAAATTTAAGGCAGATAATGATATATGTTCAAAACCCTATCCTGAGATACCCGATACATGGGCATCCGACACTTTTGCATCTAAATCTTAAAGGCAATCAACGTAGGGAGACAAACCACCTACCTCGATCTTAAGTGATTTATATTATTGAACCTCAGCCTATTAATTGGCCTGGAACAGAGTAAATCTGCAAAAACATCTAAAACGTTAAACCCCAAATAACCCTCAAAAGAGGAAGAAACAAGAAAACATGGCCAAAGAAGAACTGAGAACTCACCGATGCGATTCTATTGCACCCGACATCGTTCGATTCGGGAAACCGGTAAGGTATCGGTGTCTCGGAGAAGAATCATCCCTCTAGGTTGCACTGGGCATAATTAGGTGGAGAAGAAGATGAAATCAAGGATTAGACATGACCCCAGTCCGATTAATGAAATAAAAAGAAAAGTACACGACGTGTACCTCTTGAGTACACGGTGTGTACTCACCTTTTCCGTACGCCGTATTAATCAGACTCCACCTCATCACTACACCCTTTGTGACTGGCCCGGACACGGCCAGCACACAGCCTCGAGCAGAAGAAAAGTACATGGTGTGTACTTAAAAAATTTCCAGATTCTCCTCTATTTCTCAAAAATGGCCAGAAAAGTAAAACATGCCTGAAAAAGAAGGTCCATGTTCATAAATATTTAGACCATCGCAAACCTTAAGATAAAATGTAATGCCTTGACCCAACACATGAGTTTCATATATGAAAGGAACCACTTATATAACAAATACATCTACCTTGATTTAAAAACTATTAGGATACATATAGATTCATGGGTATATAATCCTAGGACCTGAAGTAGGTTCACCATCATCATATCCTTCCAAGATGCTTAGTCTATATTTAAAACAACCACCCTAATTTTTCTAGAAGACTGTGAAGATTCCATTACCATTGAATGTGTCTCCTAATATGAGATACTAATTCCTTCATTAAATAGATTACAATTAGATATCAAGCACCCCTATGATCGGGGATAACTTTTATTTTAAAGAGTAACATTCCTATTTAACATACATATTATTAAAATCTACACAGGATCCATTTTCCCTAAGAACCACCATTTTCATCACTCATATTAGTACATGATAAACAGAAATAGAGAGATCTATTGTCCCATGACCAGTGAAAAACATCCCTGAAAATGTTCCCCCTTGTACCTTAGTGTTTGAACCTTTGTATTCATAATTCACTTACACGATGGTCTTTCCCTAATGAGGGATTCAATATTTTCCCCAAAACATGATCTAGATCTATATGGAGTAAATATGATAAATATTGTTTATGGTTTGATAAAAATCCATGTTCCCAATAAATGAGTTTCATCTATATAGGGATCCATATAATAATTGCATAAGGTTTTATTAAAATCCATGTAAGATACATAGTTCCACCAACATTATCTATCCCAGAATGAACCACAATTCTAAGAAAATGTCATTTCACCCCTTTTAATATATGATAGACCTACAAAGGGGGATTTCATTAAGAGAGTTTTACATGGATTAATTCCAATCATTAGTAGATGCACATTTATCCCCATTGTGTTACAACCAATGAAATCAAATTTCCCTCAGCTCATCTTTGTGCTCGATCATATTACCTATCATTCATGGTTTGTTTCAACAATTCTCAAGTACAAGATAAGATAATTTTATCCCATTAGTGAGTCAAATTCGAAAAAAATCAAAAATAAAAAAGGTCTTACTCTCTTGTATAATCCATATATTCATGAGATTCCTCAACATGTCTTGTCTCATCCTTAAACCCATACCACGATTTGATTTCATCCATATATCATTTCAATCTTGGCCATTCAAAACACTCCAGGATAATATATGTTATTCTCTTCCAATATCTTGTTTCTCAAAATTAGCATGACTCACATTATCTTAGAGGATTTGGAATATTACTCCCTAGGGAGTATCATGAATAAATATGCAATACATTATGGTTCACCTTACATGAACATAAACTTCTCAAGAGTTGTGAGGTCATAGAGGTCCGACTGGCTTATGTATGATTCATATCTACATACGTATTACTTATGTATGAGTCATATGTATATAAGGATGCTAAAATATGTCTATTTATAAAAAATTTAAGGAAAGGGTAAATATTCACACAAATATCTTACCAACTATAGGACGATACACTATATAGGATAAGGTCCTCACCACATGACCTTAAACTATAGAAGTATTGAGCCTCTTCCATATGATGTAAAACTATATAGAAAGTGTGTCCTCCTTGTATTATTATGAACTTATTACACCATAATCCATTATAAATCCTTATTAAATGAACATAATATCTTAACAATGTTCAAATAGGGTTTGGGGTTTTTATATCATCTTTCTAAGCACATTGATCCATATTCTTCACTTCATGTCTTGAGTGTCTAAGATTACAACAAAACTTCCATGACCCATAGAGAGGAGTGTATCTGACATCATGGGACCCTCTATTTGACTATGAATATAATCCCATCTAACTTTCATATAATTATTTTTCCTATCATCAAGATGCATCATTTCATTGAAAAAGATTCATCAAATAATCATGATCCCTAAAAATAATAAAACAAAAGTCATCACCTCAGGGTGATATGTTGTATTCCCACGTTTGTTAGTACCATATCATTACACATGATCTGAGAACCTTAATGAAATGACTATTGTGTTTTCATATCCTATTAAAAATGTTGTTAGATTGTTCTCGACCACAATATCCCTAGTTATGTTGTTTTTTCAATCATATCTCTCATAATCTGGTCCACATGCCATGAACATAAACCATGGGAACCTTGGTCAATGTTCTATGACCTTAAACATTATCCCCCAATGATCAAAATTTTAGTACTGAAAACATATTGTAAAAGACAAAAAAACATACAAATTTAAAACCCAAAAGGGTGGTATGATAAAAATTAATTTCACCACTTGCTAACCTCTTCATCTCCATAGTTTAGGAAACAATTATCCTGAAATTTAAAAATCTCAATGCTTGTCGGGTATATTATGTAAACAAATAAAAGATAAATCCAGGATCATTGAACCGTTAAAATACAAGAAAAGGTAATATAAATTATTTATCACATCCATTATCCATGATAATATGATCATTATATGACTACACAATTTTTAGGGTACAAAAAACCTCATTGGGTAGACTTATCTTCATAACCAAATTCTTTACAAAAGAGTTTAGAAATTCTCAAATAGTTCATAGACCTTATAATGGAGCCTTTTTGGATTCAAGGAACCCTCTATTGGAATTTGAAGATAATCCCCAACACTTGTAAATGATTCAACAAATGATCAATCAATGGCGTCGTTGCCTTTAAAATGGGTCCTCTAATCCCTGTGTGCCCTGACAACATTGTAGTGGAACTCATTACCTCAGAGTGATTTTAGAGTATCTAAAACATGTTTTACCCTTATCATGATACCCAATTAAAACTCTATAATTCAAGATTTATACATTTCATAATCCAACTAATATTGTGAATTCAACCTCTTTGATATTATGTTAACATATTCCATACCCATTCTCAAAACCAGGATCTGTTACATATTTCATGATCCTTTTGGTGGTCATCATTGTGTGACCCTAAACCACATGATATAAGATTTAGCTTCATTGAAAAAATTGAAAACCCCCTTTCTTTAGGTAGTATATAAGAATAATTTTATCTTTATTCATGTCATTTTTCACATGTCCCTCGATGTATGAACTGTATACAGGGTTATAGAATAATCCATAGATATCCACTCTCTATATCATAATTCATTTCATGAGTGATTAAATATTTTAAAATAGTCTATGGAATTTGTAAAGGAGCATGTATGACATCAAGGTAACTACTACAAAACTAATAATGTCAACCCATGGTTCCTAAATTTAATCCCCTCCTCTATCATCCATATGCATATTTTCATTGTAAAAAGGTATTATGATCACTGTGATCCCTAGTGACATTTTAGTGGAACTCTTCACCACATAGTAATTCAAGAGTATCCATAAAATTATTTCCTTAACTCACCATCAATGATTTCATATAATTGGATTTGATTTACACATTCTACAAACCAAATAAGAAGTTGTAATCAAGATCCTTGATGCCATGTGTCTATTTACCATACTTGTTCCCACAGATAGGATGAAATGTGATTGTACACATCATGAATAATCATCTTAGAAGGATTTATATGTGGTGTTAGAACCCATATTTAATATTCATACTCTATGAATTAATTCTTATATTAATCACATGAGTCCCCCGGAAATCATTCATGGCCACGGTGAGGAGTGTACTAGGATACAAAGGGTCCTCCACTTGACTATGCATATAAGCCCCTTCATTTTCATTCGAGACTGGTTCTTATCAACCAGAGGTGTCTCTTAATTGAAAATAGATCCTCTAATATCTTTGATCCATCACAATATTATAGTGGAACTCATCAACCCATTTTTTTATATTTTCCTCTGCATGTCTCTCACATTTCATCTCCCCAATTAAATCCCTATAAGAAATGAAGACTAGTATTAATGATTTTGTATTTTTATTATAGCATATAGTCCAAGATATATGACCATAAAATGTATAACCATATGGAACAATCTATGTGACATTAAAATACTAGATCATGTGGTCAATTTTATATTACCTTAAACTATAGAATTTTTTTCCATGATATATGACCATAAACATGATCTTTCTTAGGTCAATGTTTATTGATTATAAACATCGGATATGTTGGACCGATATTCATAATGTTACACTACCTATAAAAAAATGTGTAATACTCTCTACGATTATTAACTATAAAATGTAGTACATTCAATTGTTGAATCTATTCTTTCTATAAATTCACCTCAACTGACCAAGGTATAATTGAGAATATAATAAAAAAATACACATAATAATTCTTAGTTTCAAAGACTATAAAGTGAGTAGTAAGAAAAATAAAAGTCTTCACCTTCTAATACATCAATATATAAAGCCTAATAAAAATCAAGGATAATATAAATATAGACACAAAAATTGTGGGTCCAATGAAATGGCCTCAATGATAGTCATATTATGCTCACTAGGACCTCTACATAGGAAAAAGTTATATAAATCTATCTCCATTATTTGTTCTCCCACTTCATCCCAATGAACTGGAAATTTTTTAATGGACTGGAACTAATATATTAATGATAGTGATTATACCAATTTTATTTTTTGATCTATTCATAGGAAGAATATGTTATGACCCAATCGTTGTAGTTTGGATTTGGATTCAATTAATGTTACATAAAATATTTCCAGGGTTAGAAACATATATGATACTATGTCATCAATATGTAATGAATATGGGGGAATGATAAGGGGAAGGAAATAACCCATGGAAGTAAAAATATTATTTTAATAAAAATCCTAAAAAATGGAAGAATATTTATAGTCTAAAGTCTCTCTAATAACCCCACAAAATGAATGGAGGCTTTGAATAAGTAAAATATTATGATAGCAATGGATCATATTATCCCTTAATATCTAAATACACATTTCTTCAAGGAGTGTATGGATTAACACAACTAAGTTTCAAATGAATTTTCCACCACTATAGGAAATTTTAATTCCTCAATCCTAGAAATAGTGTTTATCATACCCTTCTATTCCACATTCATGAGTTCATATTATTATTTCACCATGTTCACCACAAAATTTGACATATAACACAAGTGTTATAGATCTTATTTGTGACTATAAAATTCAACCCTCATAACATTGACTAAATAATTTTAATCCACTATTGTTTGTATTATATAATATGTTTCCCATCGATTCATTTTGTATTAATCAGATGAAAATGTTCCCTCCATCATTGATACTCACAGATCAAGAACATTATTATTCTCACACGTGTAAACGTCTTAATTCAATATGGTGTCAAGATCCTGATAGTAAAACCCTCTATAAACAAATTTAGTGAACATTTATATACGGTTTCTAACTAGTACATCAGTTAATTGAAGGGTTCCACCATCATTATATTCCAATTGTCCCCAATAATTTTCTATATATTTATTGATAAAATGTTTCATGTTACAAGATGAAACTCAGGCCTATTACATGAATATATATGTATTATATGACCATGTTTCTTTGAGAGGGACTCATAAATGGGTCCCATGGTGGGATTGGTGCAGAGTCAGTTTTTATTTTGAACATTTCAATTGGGGTGGATATCAAAGCGTAATGGTTCAGAACATCTATGCTAAGGGACCGAACTACTATTTTTGATAACACAAGAGACTATTAGTCAACATACAAATGATTCGATCAGGAAATAAAGAATCCTAATAATCATTAAGAATATTATATTCCTAATAATGATAAAAAATTATTTTACTACCACATCCTCAAATTCATAGGAATTATTTATATCCTCCTACGACAAAAAACCCCTAGGAATAGATGATAATAATTTCTCTGATGCAAATTTTTCCCCACCTTGTTGTGTCATAATAATATAAGGACGATTATATGATGAAAAATAAACTTAAAATTGGGTTTATTTTTTGATAGATATATTATCCTCGCCTAGTGATGCACCCATCATGGCCATGCCAGCCTAAGAATAGCTGGAAACATCAGGGTCTTCGAGTATTGTAATTTCTATTATTAGGTAAAAGGGCATGAGTGCTAGTGCATAGTACTACACCACTAGTTACAGCCCCACATGGAAACTGGATGCCTCTACTACTTCAGGGGGCATGAAGAATTTTTTATCTTCCAACTTGATGAATTGAAGGTGTATCCCCCTTATCTAGAGAGGTCATAGTCATTTTAGGGACATGATGAGAACATTTTCATGTTAATTATTATGTTAAGATATTAAATCCATTCATATAGATAAATAAGTATGAATATTAACAAACATTCACGAGTCCTGAGAGGTTTTAGTGTAACCAATTAAGCCTTCTTCATATTCTTATTTTTCACTAAGGTAGGAACATCAGAAAGAACCACCAACTGAGGTGCTATAGGTGGCACAGGTAGAGTAATGGGTAATGTTTCTATATGATTAGACACCATTAAATACACTAGATTTAAAAAAAATATAGATCCCTATCCCTCAGTCTTGTGATCACCATGAAGGTAATTATCTGTTTTTATACACCTAATAGAGTACTCTACTAAATGAAGAGGTGATAAAATCTATCTCGAATTGATAAATATCCAAAAATAATAATATCAAAATAGTCATGATAATACTCATGTATGTAAGGGAAATCGAAAAATATCTTTCCTCTTCATAGGAATTATGTTTCATTCCACATATTCACCAAATTCAGTTGTTTTGAGAATAAAAATTATTCACACCTAGGAGATTAAAATATTTATCCCATGATAGAGTGAATATCTATATTGAGGTCCAACTAGATTTCCTAAACTATAGTAGGTTATTGTTAAAAGTAAATTCTCTCAGGGTAATGACATTTTTAATGTTATCCAGCTCTACCTATTCACAACACAAAAATATCCAGGCCTGAGTGACTGAGTTATTTTTACACCATTCATCCCATTTATATCATGAAATTGGAAATTTTTCTACAACAAATGTAGGTGACCTTCCATCTAGGACATTATCCATTGTTACTCTCATTTCCATCACTACAAATTTTTTCACCTTACATAAAATGAAGAAAACTATAATCACATTGTTTTCTTCTAGGGAATCTCCGGATCCATTGGTCTAATAGAAGAAGGTTTATAACTAGTCCTATATTTTTTTTGATGAAACTAGATATTCTAAAACTCCACCTCCATCGATTATTTCAATCTTTTTGGACATCATAACTATGATAGAAAATTTATAATTTGGGTACCATCAAATCTGGATATTTGAATAGGATTTGGATAGTCCCAAATTCAGTAAATCTGGAAGTATGGTAACCCAAAAATTTGTCTCCATGATGGTGAACATCATAGAAAACTTGAGATCCACCATCAAATTCCATTCCAAATGAATTTGGAATGGAGATAATAACATTATTTAAAAAATAAAAACTATTTCTTGAATTGATTGGGTATGGGCTACTATGAAATGATTTTTCACTCTACTGGAATATATATAGGTCCCTCAATTGTGTCTATAAAATAGTATTGGATCTTAATATCACCATTTTTATTATTAGTGTTTACACAAGTGGGTGTTCTGTTTTGCACAAATATTAACTGGCCATGCCAGTTTATCTTACTCCTTATTATACAATTATTCACTATACTGAGCCTGAACCCATTGCTAATTTAAAAAAATGTCCTGATCTAGGATCTTTTATTTTTTAACTAAGAAACTAATAAATTTTTATATGATCTCCCAACGAGCCCTGTAACACTTTTTAGGTGTTGAGGATCACGTACATGGACCTTCCATTATAGATGTGGTGTAGTCTATTGTATTGTTTGGCTAGTTTGGGAATATTAAAAAAATATATTTCAAACACCTACCATTTCTTCCTATGTTATGAAATTATAGAACCTAACTCCACCCTTCTCCTATATCGGTAACAAGTTTACACTCAGGTATATTTCTAATAACCTAGTTAGGGGAAAAATATGGTCAACCCAAAAAGTGATTGTCCTCCCCAACAATTAAATTGTATTTATTAAACCATCTAAAATAGTAAACCCACTTCAATGTAAAATTTTAATGATTTGAATTCCTTGGAATGATTCTTTTGTAATTTTTTGTGGGACTTGTTGATGGAAAATTCATTATACTACTTGTACAAGATAAATTTCCCCATAGATGGATCCTTCATGTGGGCCTTCTTGGCCAAGTTAAAAAACTAATTTTCAAAATGGAGTCCATTATTCATTATTACAAGTTGAATAATGACGTATAAACTAATCATACATATCCATTTGAATTGAAATTTTGTATATTTTATCAACATCCCAGATGTTGATGTTGAACGAACAATGTTTCAGATATAACCTATTCATATATAGGCTGCATCGGCTGACCAGATCTATCATTAGACCTTTTTTTAAAAAAATAAAAGGTTCTAGTGGACTAATAAAACATGTTATAAACCTATCTAATTCATCTAAATGAAAAATTTTATGGAATTAATGTACACCAATAATAGCGATTCGAATGTTATTAAAAATATTCTTTTAGATCGAATACCTTGGATGGATAAAGATCCAAACAAGTTACTAGATAATGGCATTCACATTATTAATTAATGAAATAGATTTTGACCTTTTCCTCATAAAAAACCAAATAAAAATCCTAAGAAAAATTATTATTGTATATTCTATTTATTAATCATCTTTGATGATGAAATAACCTATATATGAAATGTCCACCATCATTGTGTTGTGAGTCATCAAAATTGGAGAGGCAGTTATGATCCTAACCTAAGGTGAAAGAATAGAGGAATTATTCTGGAGGGTAAACTATTATAGGGGAACCAATATGATAGTGGACACTCTTGAAAATAGGTCCCATAAAACCAGTAAGTCTCTTATGAGTCGATTTATTTATGAATCAATGGTCAGCATTTACAGTACTACCTAGGACATTCTATTGATCCAAAAACTATACTAGAATCCTTCCATGAATAAATATCCCTTAGGGTAAAAAGTTAAATTTAATATAATATAAATCGGGGAGTTTGTATTTGATAATGGGTCTGAATAAAAAGAAGCACATGATATGGGAAGCACCATGTGGAGCTCGCAACGCATAATGAGTCACAAGATCCTAAAATTTTTGAGTGATCACATAAATTGTGTGTGACCGCTATAGATGCTTGGTGTTGGATTAAGTATATAACCATTGATTAATTAAGAAATTTAGTTTTTTAATATGATATGTTCATGTGGACTTATCACAATATTTAGATAAATGAAGGGATCTTATGAAGTGATAATGAGATAGTAGAATAAATAAGGTTTCTAGAAGATTTATTTACAAGTAAAATTATTATCCTCTTCCCTCCTATTTTTAGGATGTCTTATGAAGTACTAAGGGGCACTCAGAATAAATGGATCCACCATAGAGATGAAATGAAATATGTAATAGAATTAAACTCAACTGTTAATTTACTTAATTATAATTGAGTCCCCCTTCTTTTTTTTGAATTTGTTTATTTAGGTGGAATTTTATAATGCACAACAAATGAATGTTGGAAGAGTAGGAATTGGGGAAATACCAAAAAAAACTATTTTAGTGTGATGGAAAAAAATTAAAATGCACGACCACTTTTGGGTCTTGTAATCTGGTTACATGATCACATCCCCCTTAACGGGATATGTGATAGATTAAAACATCCAATTCATAAGACACCTGAATGAAAAATGTAGGTTCTGTCTATTATAGAGTTTAAACATGATCACATAACCCATGAATATACACGTGATTTTCTAGAGACATAAGATTTTCCAATTCAAAAAGATTAACGTGAATAAAATTTTCCTTGACGGAGCCTCTATGTTTTTACTGATTTTCATACAATGAACATAAAAATATGATTTTCTAACACCCAAAGCACCAACATACCAAATATGTCTAAGGTAGTCCATTAATATGGCTTGTGGTATTTACTTGTTGTGACTAGATTCATGTTATTTTCTGATGATAGATCAAACATTTGACTTAGTACAAAAAATCAATCCATGATATGCCCATCTCATGGTCGATGTTCATCATGAAATGCACTATGAGATGTCACTACAGACATGTGACAGAGTAACAAGAACTACACGAGGAAATGGCTGACTTATGGGGATGATCTTTCACCATCATAAGCTTTGGTATTTATATATCCCATCATGGGAAGAGGTGTAGATATATGGATGATGCTTATAGAATCCCCCTATCATATTAAAGAGAAATATGATTTATGAAAGGACATTAGATGAAGAATAGTAGACAAAATCACATGATTTAAAAGACATATGCCTAACATATTTAGTGAGAGATATTGAAATAAATTCAAGAAGAATGAGTTATATTTTCCCTTGAACACCAAAATGAGATCTAATCATGTAATGACCCCCTATTATTATGATCATATGATGACTTCTTGATCATTCAATCATGATACATCATCTTGGTCATCTGAGTAGGCCATGCAATTTCCCAACCCTATATTAGTTACATGATCGCATGGATGTCATTCCCTTTCACACTTGTGTGACCCCTTTTCCTTCATGTGATACATATAACCCTTCTTTATATGATGCACATGAATCTATATCATTCATATAATAACCCGAATCTTAAGAGTTCCACTATAAATATATTCTTTCATTCTACTACCATAAGTCTATACCCCTAAATATCCTCCAACAATCCCTAAATCATGGTGAAATAATCGTTATGGATTGAATCCACCTCTCATTGCTAATAATGATCTAGGATCATTTAAACTATGAGGACTCCGATTCATGTTAACATCAGGACATGTAGGATTGATTCCTAGTGACATAGCTCCATATTCACAATATGTGATGGGTTTAATATTTATTTATAACATATTTATCACACCAAGAATGTCTTCTATATGATGTGATATTTTCAACTATTATTCCATTAGTATTAAAAATCACACATACGAACATTTGGGAAATTTATTTATATTATAATTAGGATATGTAGGATTATTTTTTATTTCCGAATCTTCAAATTAAATATATTTCAAATGGTCCTTCCATGTGGTCATATCCCCATATAAAAAACCATCATACGGCCATATATATAGATTTTAAATTTTAATTTCCCCTATGAAATATCATAATTCCACTTTTTTTTATGCTTATTCCCTATGATATTCATAATAAATCATCCCTTAGAGAAACGTCAATTTGTAAGCCCCTTAACAAAATACCACCATTATGGAAATACATCATAGGTGTAAGCCCCAACTTGTTTCCATAAAATGGTATACACTCCCAATAAAGCATCTCAGGGTATCCCCTATGTGTATGGCCCACATGTATTGAACCTTACAATCTCATTTACACATCGGATATTTCTCTATCAGTTATTTCACAATCTAATAACAAATAACGTAATATTAGATAGCTATAAAGAGAATTCCAATAGCATGATACAAATACCTCTAACATGATCTAACACCATAGGTGTTTGTCCTAATAATATTGTTCAAACCTTTAAACGAGCATACTATTGATAAAATATATTAGGGAATAATCATATAAATATGTACCACCTAAAGATAGAAATTATACAGAATATAATTCCTTCCATTAAAAGATATATCAGGTTCCTCTTTGAGGCTCAATCACCTCATATCTCATATTGAAATGTCCCATCAAACATCATTATAGTGTTTAATTAAACATCATGGTATTTTTCTTTTATACAAACCAAATTTTTCTAATTCAAAATACATGGGATTATATTCCCAAATTAATTGGATATATGGTACATATCCCTATGATCCAATACCAACATCATCAAACATTATTCATTAGTATCATCAGTCTATACCCCTCATGAGATCATTCAATTTCTTCCCTCGCCTGGAAAAAATCATGAAATTCTGGTCATCTCAACCACTAAGTCCATATTTCATATTGACCATGAAATATAAGGAGTTAATCCTAAAAAATACCATGCCCCCACCAGAAGAGCTATATTCCTTTAATGTCCAACTATAGGACATTTTCATAGTAGGTATTGACAACAATGGGTCATAATACTTTTAATGTCAACAAATCCTTAGAGGTCCATATTCCTTTCAACAACAACTCGAATAGTACAATCATGTGTAGGCTATATATCAACCATTTATAGATACCTTTTATCTAGAAGTAATTCCTAGATGAAAGTAATCTATATGTATTGGTCCCTATCACATGACCTTGATTGGTACATTGTGTCCTGTTTAGGGGCACATGAATACATGGTTTATAAATACTTTCATAAGAATGCATTGGAATCCACTATAATGGTCTCAATACAAATACTATAAGAAAATATCACTTTCTTAGATAGAAACTAACTCTAGTGATCCCAGGTTTATAGATTTACAATATAGGAACCCCAATACTAGTATATCAGAGTAATATATAGTAACTAGATATTGAACCTATTATACATACAGATAATAAATTCAATGGTTTGCCTCTAAAATTTATATATACTGATATCGATGTTCAAAAATAGATTTTAAACTAGCTGGTTAAATATTCTCATATCAGCTTCTGGGAATGATTTTATGAACATATCTTAAATTCAATATGAGTGTTTTGTAGTAGTAAATATTTTCTTGTAATAGGGTGTGATGATCCCAACCTCTAATCCAATGTGAGATACTATCTGTCATTGGTTTGTATACCCAATGGACGCCTTTCATGAGAAATCAGGCTATTGTATCATTATAGATATGGGAACCATTTTGTGTTTTTGGTTCCATTAATAAGCATAATTATAAACCATCAAAGACAAAAACTGCACATTGGTTCAAAACAAAGAAGTTATCGATTTCCTAAATCACATCAGCTCTTCTGTTCAACACGAATCCCCATCATAGAATAGAACACACATTTTATCTTTTCTCACCCAAAATACATTCCTGGAGGGAGAAAAATTATATATTTATATATATTTAATAAACACATTAATTAAAATATTAGATCAAATGAGATATTACAAAATTCTCTAGTTAATTATTCTTTTAAATACGTCAGTGTAATTAATAAATTTATAAAAATGGAAAATAGTATTATGATTCAGAAGGATTTCTTGAATATAGATTAAATCTAAAATTAGTTTCCTATACATGATAATAAACTCATATTTGGGATGATAAAACCTCTCATCACATCATATTTGACATGTATTTCTTATGAAACCAAATATAAATTGGGAATTCAATGTGAAATTTTAAAAATAATAGGGATCCACCATATATTTTTCCAACCATTACTTCTCAATTAACCACTTTTTTAGATGGAGATAATCAGATAATTAGAATGAGCCAATTATTGTAGAATGAAAAATGATATATTCATCCTTTTATTAAATAAATATCTATTTATACACCATATATTGATCATCATTATTGACTCAAAGCAATAATAATTATTCATTATTTTCTACCTTTCTCCCTAATGGTATTAATATGAAGGGGATTCAAATTATTTTTCAATATGTATTATGAGAAAAAAGGCACATCCTTGTAATCTCAATAAATAATTACATATAAGGTAGTTATTGTATCATTAACCACCATAAATTCAAGAAAAAAGTTTTAATATGTATTTCTAGATGATTCCATCCCAACTACTGAAGATACTTCTCAGATTGCCATATCAATAAAAAATTAAATAAGTGATATTCTGTGTTACAAAGAACTAATTTTAGAATATCAATTTAATCATGTATATTTATAGAAATGGAATAAATAATACTTGGGAGAATATTTTTTCCCATTAAAAAAATTATATTTTATTATTATAGTAATAAAAAATAAATAAAACATGTTATTTTACACTAGCCATAAAAAATAATGGGGACAAGATAAAAAATGGAAATCATCTCCCATTAAAACGAGACTATTTTTCTTTAATGTTGATGTGGTTCCCATACATGGGGGTGAGACACCAAATTTTCTTAGGTATTTATTCTCACTGGTTAAATATTAAATACACATATGTTTTAAGTTACTATGGGAACATTTGGATGAAATAATTATTACCATTGATAAAGATCAATATGTTAATAGAAACATGATGGGGGTGATTCCCATGAATTAAAAAATCCATTTAAACTTCTCAATGTTTCCCCTCAAAAAAAATTGAGATATTTCTGGTAATGACCTGTCATACATTATAAAAGAGTCGATGGGATAGGATCTCTCAACCATAGTGTCAGAATTAACTTAAAAATCCCTAATTTCATTCCCATAAAAGTAATAGATATATTCAACAAAAAAAATAAACAAAAATGACTTATTAAAAACATTTAAAATAACTCATAGGATGAAGAACCTTGACCAAGATGCTGCATTACATTGTAACATAGGTTTCTCTATATTGAATATGATTTTGATTTTACCACCCAATTATTATTTATTTAATTAATTAACCCTATCCAAAGCTAGATCATGAGACTCTTGAATATTTATGCTTTTATGAAATCCATGTCATTATTCTATGAAGATAGAGGGAAAGAGAAACATTATTATATTATTTAATAACTAATTTAGTATCTTGTATAATACATTGAAATGATTGGTTATTGGGAATAAACGAAAGAGGTATGGGTTTTGAAATTGGGATTCAATATTACAGAACTAAAATAACTAATTTTTGTATGGTTAAATCATTAAAAAATAATTTTATTCAAAAAATATATTCTATAATGATATCTCATTCATAAAGAACTAATGGGATGAGGAAGTGATACAATTAAAGGGCACTTTGACATCCCACACTCTAAATTGAGTGAAGAATTTCCTATACTAATGAATTATCAAACAATTACACAATTTTTTAATTATCAATGGAAATAATAACTATCTATGTAAAAAATAATAGAGATTCCATAACACATATATTTCACTGACATTCATATATTAGTAAATTTAGAAAATAAATAATTGATAAATGGAATAATTCATCAATGGATTCATATGAGGAACCATATTATATTTATACATTTGTTTTATTAAAATAGTGTTTTTATATAATATATCCATTGAAAAAATGGACTATTGTTGTCTCCCTCATTGAACTAAAGAGCTATGTAATTATTTCTAACAATTATCGATTCTATCAGATGAAAATTCTATTGTTGATGTTGATAGTAATAAATCTCTATAATAATTCACTTTTCAATCTTCCCATAATGGAATGTTAATTATTTCTAGAATCTTTTTCAGATTAAGATACCAGTGTACCCAAAATAATTTCCTAGGGGAATAGTAACAAGAACCACCTTCATATATTTGAGCTTATCCTATAGAACCACCTAAAGAGGTCATACACAGGTCTCAATCCAAATATTTTTCACTGATTATTGGAATTCATCTACTTTGGGCCATGAAAATGATTATGAAAATAATTTCACAAAAATATATAGATTATACTAACATGAAAATTGTAATGATTTAAAAGTCCATGATAGTGGTTGGGAATAGGGATATATTAGAAGTTGGTAATTCCTTGTATTTTATCTAGAGATTGATCAACTATATACAAAATTAAATTATCTCATTTAATTTTTTTATAAAAAGAAAATAACTCACTCATAGAACCCAATTAAACTACATTATAATCATTTATAACAAATTAAAACTATATATTAAATTTCTTGTAAAATAATTCCATCCCATTTTCTCCATGCGGTCTAGAATCACATTGAAACAACTCATTACTGAATAGGGGTTCTTCATGTGTCCGAATTTTAATGTTTTACTACTTAAGATGGGATGATATTCAAAATCCGATTTTTCAGAACTAATTGTAAGAAATAATATTTTATCATTAAATAATGGTTCATCATTCCCATATTTATCATAATAATCAAGAAGAATCACTCTAATAGTGTACATAAAAATTAACTATATCTATTATTTATTAAGAGATGTATGAAAGTACTTTTTAAATTGAAGCTAGAAGATAACATATAGAGATATTAGACCTTACTATTTTTTTATTTAATAAAACATATGGAAAATTGGAGGAATATATATAAATTTTCAGGGAAATAAATTTTCTTGGGTGACATTATGCCTCTAATATTCCATATAAGGGAAAAATATTATGAAGAATGAAGGAATATAGTTAAATCGTCAATTTTATATTTTAAAAAATTGAAATGAGGTAGATATTACTTACTGAATATAAATCATAATATGTGTGATTAACCAAATATTACCCATTTAATGATGAATGATTACAATTGTCTCACTAGAAATTTCAAATTCCACTTTGACTCTTATTTTATTCTTCTTACTACTGGTGATAGGTTCAGAATTACCATCAAATTCTTCATCTTAATAATTAAAAATCAGGAATTTGATTCCCATGTACACTATATAATAAGGATAATTATCACATGATATATCACGTCTATAATTATCATTCCTCATATAGACCATATGATTCTCTTTTTGACCTTAAATGAGGATTTATATCTCATTATTTTTAAATGAATGTAATTAGAAGTATCCTTAAAGATAACTATTTCCACACAAATCCTTATAAATAGTATATTATTAATACATGTAATATATTAAAACCCTCAAAGAACGTGACCATGAATTTCCCCAATAACTTATATAACTAAAAGGTTGTAAAATTCATGTGGTATCCCCAAAAGTTGAACCCATATCACAGTAAATATAAATAATTCCACTTGAGTAAGTCTAGAGACAACCTAAAAATTCGGTTCTTCATAAAAAATTCATATGATTCCATTCCAAATAAAGATGCTATTTTTGTGAAAAAAATTAATACAAAAAGGATGTCGATCTCAAATTTCAACAACATTTAGGGAAGAGAGTCCCTAATAAATAAAGACTAGGTGTTCCAAAATAATCATAACTAATTGAATTTGGAAAAATTAAAAATATTTTGACATATACAAAATATTATATATAAGTATTTTAATGATTTATTTGAACTCATACATGATGAAATTGGAATGAAGTTAAATATACTTTTTCATTATCTTTATGAAAGTATTGATTTGGTTTTATTTAATATATATAAATAAAATAAAACAATAGTTTATTATAGAGATAAAATTTATTTAATCAATAAATACAAGATGAGATCAAAGTATGTATATGTGTTCACTACTAGAGTAACTTCCATCTCTATAATGTCACAAAAGTAGAAAATTGTTGTAATATCCCCAAATCCTGCAAATATTTTTTAACACTACAAAAGGCATGGATAGACTATGTATGCATGTAAACTAATAATAAAAACAGTTTAAATAAATCTAAGATCACTATAAAAATATGTTTCATTTTTTTTATATTATGAAAATGACTTTTATGGCACCTATAACATGGATCAACACCACCATATAGTAACTTACAAGAGATAATAAAAATTACTAATGTCTGATAAAGAAAATAACCTATGACTAACACACACAGATACATATATATATAATAAATGAATATAACTAAATAGTGTATAAGTTAAAAATACGATTGGGTTTAAGAAATAGGTAATTAATATTGTTATGTTTTTTTATAATATGTAAAATTACTTTCATTTGTTTCATTAGTAAAGGTAATGGTTTATCTTAAAATATTTTTTCTTATTTTTTATGATTAATGACCTAAATTCCATTTGAATAATATTTATGAACATTCCAATGTAATAAAAAATTATTTTCTTATCTTATATTTATATCTTGTACTTACATATCATCATATCATTTCCCATATCATTGATTCTTAATTAACCCAAAATTATGCTCCTAAGATAAATTTCCATTATCTATTATTTTTATTTGGAAATTTTTATCCTCTTTGTACATATACATTATATTATTTTATTGAAGTTTCTTTATCTACTTATAAAATTTATTATGTTATATTTAGTGTGTTTTTGACATATTTTTAAAATCTGTAAAATGAATATTTTTTCTTTTATCCATTATGTTTTCAACTCCTTTTATTTATCCAATGGTTTCTTCAATTACCCTTATAAAAAACCTTTTTATCTCTTCATGATTTTCCAAATTAAATGTTAATAACTTTATTATTATTCACTAAATAATTGATTTGAATGTTATTTATTTCAAAGAAGGATATAAAATGTTATATATATTTATCATAATTTTCTAATTTATTTTCTAAGATTATTCTTAACTATTTTTCATCTATATAAATATCCATTAATATTTATTATATTAAAGTGTTGGTATGTATTAGTGGAGTCACCACATTTCATCATCTTTATGAATCACTTTCTCGAATTATAATGATGTTTGTGAAACCAATTTCATTATCATGGAAAAAAAGTATTATGATGATGTGTGTGTGACACACACACACACACAAACATATATGGTTCATCATTATGTGATATATATGAATAAAATTATACATCAATCTAATGTATTTGGTAATGATTTTCTATCATGATATTTTATATTATTCATGGATTTTTGATTTGTGTCTTTCAAAAAAGGATATCAAAATGTAATGTATATTTCTTATAAATTTTTAATTTATTATCTAATATTCATTGAATTTTATTTTCATATATATTATTATACATTACTATTTATTACATTACACTGGGGGTATTCTGTAATGGAATCATCAAATCTATTTATCTATATAAAACATTTTTGTGAATTATGATGATACTTGTGAAACCCATTTCATTATCATTGGTAAATTGTTTTATGATGAATTTATGGATATTTTTTTGTTTGTGTGACATACATATGTAAGGTTTATCATTATTTTATTAGTTGGATTTGAATTATAAATCCTTTTAAGGTCTTTGAGAAATATTTTTTCTTTTTATATTTTATTTTAGGGGACAAGGGTGTTTATCATAGTGCACTATATTATTGGATATTATTTTACACAATATGATGACATTCTCAGTAGTGATCCTCGACATAAGATATTAATTAATATGATTTTACATTATCAAAATGTCTATGTTATGATAGATTCTTATGTGTCATTTATTAAAATATTCCAGGACACATATGTTGTGATTCAAGTCCTATTTTTTATTGGGTACAATATTATTCTATTAAATCCTTGAACCTTGATTTTGTTGTGATGTCATCATGTTCATGTTATTGTCACTTATGATCTTTATTATCTTATCAAATATGCCTTTATTGATATATCTAATATGTTACACCTTACTCAACACTTTAAATGACTATTTTCTTATTCTTATATTCCACATGTATTCAATAATAGGAATGTGTTTGTAATTTCATGTGGGTTATCTTGTTTGGATAATTATTTTGGGTGATGTATAAAAATTGTTTTAAAAGCATATGGTTATGTATCTATCTCTAATAGAAATAAATATATAGGTTTTTGAGTGCTATTTATTTTGAGTTATAATGGATAATTTTGTGTAATAATTAAATATGACAGTATGTTATGTTTGGGTCATCTGTGTTTGTGTTATAAAAACGATTAGATATTTTTTTAATAGGTAATGAATAACAAGATAAAAATACATTAATCTATTTAAGTCAAAAAATAGGATATAAGATGAACCAAAAAATTTATTTGTTAAAAAATATGTGTTATATATTAATTTTTATGTAAAATAATATGGTTTAGATGTTAGGGAATATTAGGATTTAGTTCCTTCTTCATATGAAAATTTAATCTTATTTTATTAAGTTATTATAGTTTATTAATCATCCTAACAATTTTTTAGTACTCTATTCAAACCAGAATCATATAGATACAAACATACTCATTATCTATTCATGAAATTGACATTTCTTATTCTATTATTATTCTTTCAAATTCTTCATGTTCATAAGTTCACAAAAATAATTAAATAAAAGCCCATGTGAATAGATATTAAATTATCAATGAATACCCATAATTGTATGATGATTTCATCCCATATCTGTACCTATTTTCCATTTTTGGGTTTTTGGAATATTTTTTGCTCATATACTTTTATTCTATTTTTTGTAAAATTTTACATGATTGTGGGAATAGAATTGATATATCTATATAGTGAACATATCAATTGACTAGAGAGTAACATATCACTTCATATCCAAAATCAAGAGATGATCAAAAACTTTTTCAAGGATGACTATGATCCCACTATCAACATTAATTCTCTTGTATGGGTCTTCATATCGAATAATGAGTGGTTTATGACTCAAATGGTTGTGGAGAGACTCAAAAATAATGATATTACAATTTTGATAGAATATATAAATATATTCTATAAAATGATAATAAAGAAACCCGTACTTTTCATACATCACACATTAGTCAGGTAATATTCATTACGTAACATAATGATCCATGCTATAATCATATATGTACATTGCCTTTAGAAACATAGACACACAAAAAACCTTTTTATAAAAGACCTAAATTATCTCCCAATAAGTTTATCATAACTAGAAACATTATTCAACGTATCATACTCTGTAATTTTATTAATATCCAGTGAAAATAAAACATATGAATGAGTGGGATCAAATTCTCAGAAAATGTAAACAAGGGAGAGATTAATGATCTATTTAGCATAACATGAATATAAGGGTATGAGAAAATAATCATAACATTTAAAAATAATAACATTAATATAATAGATCATAATATTGAGAAATGTAATAAATATTGGAAGTTTATTATACATGAATAAAAAAAGAATCAATGAATATAATCCCTGAAATTAAAACATTATTTTAGTAAAAGTAATTTTGTTGTATAATAAACATATTAAATCATTTTTTTAGTAGTTCTAAGTAATTAAAATACTTTCATAGTGTATCTGGTCAACAACCCATGATATCATAGTAGTCATGGTTTACTCCTAAGATATTTAATATAGAAAAATTACATTACTAAAATGGTTTCACTCCCCATTAATGTCATGTCTATCTCATAAGTTATCATTATTTACTTAACGAATTGGAGTGAGATATGTGTACCACCAAACACATAATTAAAATCATGCATATGTGTGACACAAGATCATAAAACATTACTCATATTGTATACCATAAAAATAAATTGGTTTCATAATCATATTATCATAGAATAACCCATGGATAAAGAAAAAGCTTCATAAATATAATATAATTTCATCATATCATAAACTATGGAAATTGAGTAGGTTTCATAAATATCTTGTCATCATAAACAAAAAAATTATATGGAAAGAATAAGTATGGTATCCCTAGATCATATCCCTATAATAGAATTTGTTATATCAAAGGTTATTATCGTTGATAATTAGTAATACCATTAGAAGATCATCAAATCATTCATAATAAAAATACCCTTTCCATTATGAAATCACTTATTTTATATCAAAATAAATCTAAATAGTTTGGAATAATGTTTCTTAAAAAATAACCAAGGAAACATGTAATGTAATTTTTATATTATCAAACATTTAGGGTGGTATGAAATTACATTCATGTTTTATATGTTAAAAAACATTTCTTTTAAAATTTATAATTTTTTTTAAAAACAAACTCATTCAAAAAACGACAAAAAGATTAGTATTATTAATAATTTGTAAAAAATAAAAAGTGGTAAGAATTAATTTAAAAACTCTACTGAGAAAAAAAAAACGATATTTAAAATATTTTTATAAAATTTGTACTAGGAAGAAAAATTATTTTTGACCAAAGAGATAATTATAGGGGGGTTTTCCTAAAAACAAATTTTAAGAAATTTGAATAATTATAGTGAGGTAAATGAACAGAAGACATGTATTATTATGAAATAAATTATTATAATAAAATTAATGCATTTGTTGAGATATATGTTATAGTATTTCATCATTGGAGACTTAATCATAAACAATCTTTAAAAATAATGAGATTGTAACATAAAACTATTACAACTTTGTTAACTTTTGAATCATAATCCCCAAGAAACAATGAAAATTAGATAAATTTTAAAATACCCATAAAATTACTATTATTAATTATAAATAATATTAATATTTAGTATATACACCATAAAAATGAAACAAGTGGTGTATATGACATGTGTCACATTAAAAAAGTGTGACAAAAATACCTTACATTGGGTCCAACTTCCACCTTATGCATTCGAATCTCACATATAATAAATATATATTTATTACAAATATAATATGTAACCTTAATCATGTATATAGTACTATATATTATTTAATCATAACATTTTATCACCCATTTGTTAATAGTTCTTTATTATGATCACTATCCAGGGTGATATCTACTTAATTTTTCATTTTTATTCTAGGTTTATTTTATTGTTCCTTGATTATTGATCATGGTTAAATCATATATTGAATTTTAATTATGATAATAACATAATATTTATTCCTTATATACATTTTTATAGACACTAGGAAATGTATATATAGAAAAATAAATTAATTTGTTCATGGAAATGGTAGATCGTATGTATACATGAATGGTTTTTTCATTTTTTTGACAGATGGAATACAAGAAGAGTAAATAATTAAAAAAATTAAATTATAATTAATATATAATGGATACAATATATATTCATTAAATCAATTCATATTACCATCCATGTAAAATAGTATTGGAAAATGAATCATATCGCTTCCTGGTAGTGGGGTCCACACATACTCATGATCGATGATATCATTTTCCATATATATTCAAGGTAGGAAGGTAGATATGATATTATCATTAAAAAAGTATAATTAGTTTATAGTTATAATTTATAGACATTAAAATTGTTTTAATACACATCCATAAAATACGATGGTGAGAAATGAATTGTATCGCTACATGGAAAGATGACGCAGTACGAATTCACAAGTGACATTTTTAATTCCCATTTGGTGGAAAGAGGGTTAATAGAGGTGGTATAACAATCATAATAATATATTAGTATATTTAAGATACTTATGTTATTATTTTAATAATAATATAATAAATTATTAGAGGAAAATAATAATTAAAAAGAATGTTATTTGTTATGTTGATTACCTGTTCCATGAAATAACTCCATTTGATAACATATTATGGGATATAAGGTAAGAAATTGGGGAATAGTAGATAATATATAATGTGTCTAGGGTAGTATTGAATATAAATTGGTAGATTTTTCAATATATAAGTCTCAATCTGGCATGAAGAATAGACATGAGGGGATTTATTTTATAATTGTGGGAGGGGGGACCCCTGGAATTTCGTAAAATATTAAAACATATTATGTAATTATAAATATAAATGGTTACCAAATAGACTATAAATCTACTAGGGAAGAAATTTTAGACAATATATTATTCTTATTTTCCTATATTAATATTTTTTATTATAACATATTTAAAAAAATATTTTTTTTATAAAATATCATTATTAATTTAGACACTGTTCTTATAATTTAACTTCAATATATTATGAAAAATGTATAATAAAAATATAATTCGTTAAAATAAAATGTATATTCCATAATAATCTAAAAAATTCATGTCACACCAAAAATCACTTATATTATAATACTTTTAGTATTTTAAAACTCATATATTATATATTTCTTATTAATTGGAGAAATACAACATCTATTTTGCATAAGATGTTACGTTTATTATATAATTACTAAAAATTATTAATAAATAACTATAATAAAAATAATCTTACTAAAAAAATATTTAAAACATATATTCATTCATAAATTTATTTTTTCCATATGTAGACACATAAGTTATATTTTAAAATAAGATGGTGACATATTATAAATTTCATTGATATAGATAATATATAGGTAATTTTCATAGAAAGGTTTTCTTTTAAAAAATTAAAATTATAGATTACGTTGATATATATCTAATTAGTTTTATCTAATGATAATTAGGGTAAACAATTATTGCCTTATCACTAATTTTTAACCAAGATTCATCTGATTTACCCTTTACCAAGGTGACAAATTTTACCATGGTTACTATTCATATTGAAAAAGTAATAAGTGTCTATTTAAGAAATTGGATCCAATTTATTCCATAAATTATATCATTTTATCAAATTTAATTTATATGTGTTGTATATATTAATTTTAAAACAATATCGTAATATGTGATTAAAAACACCATTTTTGTAAAAAATGCATTTTCAGGCATAAAACATGGTTTATTCTTGTCCAATGCCTTGAAAAGTATTAAATTAATGTCAATTATTTTTATTAAATATAATGTATATAAAATTAAAATCATTAACCATTTTTGAATAATTTAATTTTTTAAGATAAATTTACATTGTTTGTATAACGATATCTTTTCAAAAATATATATATATATATATATATATATATTACTTTGAAATGATTTTTATATTCATTTATAATTTTTCAATAACCGATTAATTTATTTTATTTATATTTAATATATATTTTTTTCATAATTATGTCAATATGATCCATAATCCATATTCCAATGGATAAGTGATAATTGTAAATTTAAATAATAATAATTTAATAGTTTAGTATGGTTCGCTGAAATTTAGTGTTGCATGTAAAACATGATATTGATGAAATTAAATTTTATTGAAAAAAAAATATTTCATATAATCTCAATGTGATACTTTCTACCCCGAAAACAATTAAATGTTAACTTGAATTTATTAAAACTATAAAAAATGAGGATAAAATTTATTCATTACATTCTCATATTCTCTTATAGCTTCTTTTAAATTTTGATTTCACTAGGGAACATTCACCAGGTGAGTAGTCTTGTTCCATATTACATAATATATATGATTTATGATTTATTATAGTTATTCCTCATATGAAGTATCATGTTTCAGTGGTATGGACTCCGAGTTTAGTAAATTTTATGGGTCAGGGATGTACTTCCTTAGGAGAGATACATAGAACCCATTGTGATCATGATAGAGGCTCGGTGGAAACAGAAAGCGATAAACTACCGTTCCTACTCTATCAAAAATAATTAAATTGAAAATCTACCTAGAGATGCAAATTCCATTATTTATAATCCTCAAAACATTATTCCACGTATAATTTCTTAGAAAATATGTATCACCACTTCATATACTAGGTTAAACTAATGATTGTCAGTAAACATTTTCTATCGATTCTGAGCTCTCTTGATGTGCTACTTTATAGGTCTGAATTTATCTATGAATTCTTTATCTATATCAAGCCCTAAAGATATTTTTTCTCAAATATTATCCATGAATGATGTAGTTCTATAATTATTTCTTTATAGATATTCATAATGGACCATATGAATGCTCGACTGAAAGCATAAAAAAACTCAACTAGACGATGGTGTTAGTCCCGATCACATTTGAAATTGATAGATCAAGATCTCATGGAATCCACTACGGATTGAATTTTTCTTTCAGAATCAAAATTTTTATAAGGATGATATTCCATAAAAAACTCATCTTTGTATGCAGATCCTATCGAATAATTGTCCATAATGTTGGGTAAACCTCAAATCCCGATCAGATAAAGCATAATGTGGGACTCCATGCAACCTTACCATTATTTATAAATTCTATAAGGAAGATCTAGACCTAAAGATTCTCTAATGGTAATAATTTGTGTTGACTTTATATAGAAATTGACTACATCCCATATATAATTTTTTATTTTTCATATTTTGGGGAGTCTTTTGACAAAATCCATTGTGATGGTTTCCCATTTCTAGTCTAGTATGGGTAAAGAACTATAGAAAAACTATAATTTTGTTATGTTTATTTAGTGACTTGTTTTAAAGAAGTCACTAATTTGAAGTTTTTCAAATTTTCAGGAATACATATCTGATTTATTTACATTTCATAAAAAACATAGTAAAATTTGGGGCTTCTTTCCGGAAACATCACTATATATATAGACCATTTCCAAGCATTAATGTAAACATATATTTAGATATATATGTATATATATATATTTGAATATATATAAATAGAGACACATATATATAGAAATATGTATAAAAATATATATCTTTATAGATATATAAAACACCCACACACACCCACATATATATAAGAACACACATATTTTAAATTAGTCATGGTTTTAAGAAAACATGGCTACTTTTGTGACATTTTTACCCAAGTTTTAAAAAATGGATAATTATATATATATATATATATTTATAAATATAATTATATCTATGAATATATAAACTTATATATTTACCCACACACAAACCACCCAAAACACATATATTAATATAACAAATAATATTTATAATATATATATAAACATATATATATATATAATATAAACATATAATATAATCATATATATAATGATATATATATATATAATATAAATTAAAACTTAAATTTATACATATGTATACACCTACATATATATTTACAAACACGCACACCCAGATATATATATATATATATTAAACATATATATTACGGAAACATATATACAATATCAACATAAAAAAATATAAAAATAATACATTTATAAACATTATATATATATATATAATATGAAATATAAAATTATAACAATATATATGATATAAATGTAAATAAATATATATGTATAAACAAAAAATATAATCATATATATATATATATAATATAACATAATAAATATATATATATATATAATATAAATATATATATTTAATATAATGTATACATATATATATATATAGATAATATATAATATTAAAAAAACACACACATATATATATAAATATTAATATATGTATATTAAAATATATATAAAATATATTAATTAATTTAATACTAATATATGTATATATATATCTGTGTATATATATAAATAAAACATAATACAATTAAATAACAAAAATTGTAATAGGATTGTTGGTAAGGTGTTTTCGCTTGAGGGAGGAGGTAAAGGGTTCCAATTCTCTTATTGACGATTTCCATGACATGTGCAGTGGTGTGCAAGGATGCGTGTAGGGGAGTAGGGCCAAGGGTAGGGGAGGGGCCCATGAACGACATGAGTGAGGATGAGGGGAGCATAGAATGTGAAATTTTCTAGGGGGATGCCTCTATATTTAAAATAAACATAATTTTGTTTTAAAAATCAATAATCATGAAATGAATTATGAATTTAAAAAAAATACCAATGTTTTCTAGAAATATCTTTTAATGATGCTTCATTTATCAATGCTTCAAAAAAATGTATTAAAATGTTGTGTAGAAAATTATTGATCATTCTAAATATTTCTAATTGGAAATATTTATGACCATAACTAATTTGGAGACACATCATTTGATACTGTTGTTTATAGACGTTGATAAATTAATTAAAAACATTTTTTAATGTCCTTAATGCAAAAAATAAATCATCGCCAGTTTTTATTTTTTTAGTTATGGTTGTAACATCCCTTTATAAATTTTCTCTCTTCATTAACTTTCTGAAAAAGCTAACACTGAGATAAAAACTCATAAATATTTCATTTTATGTTGCCCTATGGGAAATTCTATTTTTGATCTCATTATATATTTTTTCTTCTAGGATGAATAGAAAATGGTGATCTATGAGCTTAATCTAACAAATCCTTAAAAACTAGTATGTACTGAACTCATACATAATTTATAAACCTTTTAATTTGATCATAATCAAGGTCAAAATATAATGCATTTCTCACTTTGTTTTTCAATTATATATCTTCCTTCTATTCCTCTTTAATATTGACATGGATAGATAGTTGAACCCTCATTTGAGAAAGATATGATTTTTACCGTTCCACCAATATTTCAAGATACTTCATCTAAAAATCTTGAATAATTTGATCTTTTGTGATATATATCATATATAATTTATCATTATATTTTCATATCAGAGCATCTTCCGCCTTATTCTCTTTCCTATGGTGGTAATGTATTACTCTTTCATAGTGTTTCAGCACCAACCATCTTATCTGGTGAATATTCAACACTTTATATGTGAGAATTTATTTTAAAATTTTATGATCAGTATATATATCAAAACATTCTCTGTAAAGAAAATTAATCCATATTTTAATTCAAAAATTACTATATTTAACTTCAAATAATGGGTTGGGAAAATTTTCTATTGAACAATCAATTCTTGTAAGGCATAATAATTCACAATATCGTTCTTCCTGATAATTTATACAAATACTCTTTTTAATGAATCACTAAAGATTATAACCCATTATTACCTACATGGTAAAGTAATAATAGGTTAACTGACTAACCTTACCTTAAATTATTTGAAATTCTCCCCAATATCCTTTATCCAAAAAAATATAGATCCCTTTTTAGTTAACATGGTGAGTGGATAAGACACTTGTGAAAAATTCTCCACAATGCACCAGTAATATCCATCCCACCCACTAAAACTACATATCACATTATCAATGGTTAATCCAGGAAAAAATTACATAACAAATTTATTTTATGGATCTAATAATATATAATCATGATTTATTATATGAACCATGGAAGAAAATTTTAAAATCCATAATTCAAACATGGTAATTTTTTCATAAATATTATATTTCCTCGGGGTCTTTATTATAGTTCTATAGTGATATTAATGATCTTATTGATCTTTGAATATATAAGAATATAATATATAAAGATTACAAAAAACCATTCATGGTAATATCTAATTCTCAATTCAGTAAATCCATAATAATAGAGTGGGAATTAGTAAGACCAAATGGAATCACTATAAATTCATAGTTTTCATTACGTATAAGGAATGATTTCATTGAAATTCCCTCCTTGACTATTATTTTATGATATCTATAATTCCGGTTAATCTTAGAAATTTTTTTAGCAACATGTATTTTATCAAAAAAATTCATCAATACAGGTTAAAGTATACTTTTTCTTGTTGAATTTTTTTAAGATCTCAATAATCAATGGAAATTCACATTGATCGATCATTCTTCTTAACAAATAGAATGGGTTCCCCTATGATGAAACACATGGTCCAATGAAATCCTTATCCATATTTTATTACAATAGGATACTTAGTTCTTGAAACTCAATTGGTTCATTCTATTTGGAGTCTTTGAAATTATTATAGAAATGAGTATGAGATGTATTTTGATATCTAAATTGTGATTCAGTATAAGACTATGACATTCTTCCAAATAGGAATTATAAAATTCTTCACTATTAGAATAACTATGATTTTTAAATTCTCCCATACAATATGATATACACTACCCTTTTATGCTTCACGTAATGAAATCCAATATGATCCTCAGATAACATCAAACTAAACCAAAGGGATAATAATAATATTTATAGGATGTACATTCCCAATAAAATCATCCAAAGGAGAATAATAAACATGATTAGTGTTCATCATACCATTATGGGTTTTTTATACAAACTCATCATCTAATATCTGGGGTGGTGATGTTATTCTATTACCAAATTATATTGATTTAAAAGAGTGTGTGTTTAAAAAAATAAAACATTATGTTATCATTTCTAGAGTGGAAGGTAAGTATACGTTTTACAATATCATTATCATATCCCACCTTGTGCATAGTCATCACATGATATTTCCATTTTTATCTAGGATTAAAAGGATATTGATATCAATCATCTCATTAACAATTAAATTTATTCACTCATGTGAGAATTCTCATATTCAATTAATTTAAAACACTATACTATAGGATCAGTATTCTATAGTGCTTCATCTATATTTTCAGAATTAGCAATATTATTATCATAACATTGAAAAATGATTTGATAATGAATTCTCATTCCCAACTGGAATCATTTATCAGTTCCCTTAATATAATTTCCCATGTGTTTCCTTCCAAACATTGTTGATAAAAAAATTTCATCTTCATATCTCCATGTTTTTTATAATTTCATTTTAAATTTATATTTATTTTATTATAAAAACCTTGTTATTGATCGGTAAATATAGTATTATTATCTACTTGTATTGTAAATTTAATTATTTATTCATAACTACTAAAGTTTCTTATGTATAACACCCTTGAAGACATGGTTTCAATCCACTGAAAAATTAATCAACCTTACATTCAGGTTTTATTATAATGTATGAATCATGACACACATGCCTTGTAAACTTTTCCGAATATGTGAAAACAAATCATCACACCTTGGTTTAATATCAATAAATGTATTCTCTATTATTGAATGAGGAAATTAATTTTTGAAATAAAACTTTTAAACTATTCCCACATTTTAAAGTAAATTTATTATTGTTGCTTAGGGTTCTTAAAAAGATTCCACCATGGATATTCTTTTCCTTCTATGTATTGAAAAACCCAAAACAAATTCTCATATTCTAAACAATGGAGAACATAAAATATATTTTCAATGGTACAATTTTATTAAGTAGCAAATAGTAGATCAGTTGACCCACTAATAGAATGTGGAAATTTCTTTATGAGGGAGTGAACTTAATTACCTTCTCCCCTATGATCATTTGGATTTTCAATGTGATTTATATCATGAGAATGTTTGGTGACAATTGAAACATGAATATTCATTCTATTTCCAATAAAAATGAGTTAATGAAAATTAAAATAATTTCATTTACAACCACTTTCAGCAATAATCAAATTTGTTTGGGTTACATCCATTGACTAAAAAAATATAGTTTGAAAAATAATTATCATAGTAGAAGATGACCAAATGACGAAAAATCAATTATAGAGTGTTTAAATTATGACACCACAGTTTTAACCTAGGTAATTATCAAAACATTAGGATTTTATCAATACTTCTTCTAATCCCCATGGTTCCCAATAACGATATCTTATCCTATTTTACAAAGGTTAACTAAAATTTCTATTGATACCAACTATATAAACACATATATTTCATACATCGATATCATATATTATTATATGTATGTACTTCACTTCACATAATGATCCATTATAGAATCTTATAGGTAAGGTTCATTTCAAATCATTGAGACATAAAACATTGGTTTAAAAAATATCTACATCATCTTCCACTATGTTTATCATTACTACAACCCTTATTATACATATCATATATGTTAATTTTTATTATATCATGGGGAAAGGAATCATAAGAAAGGTTGATCTCAAATTCATTATAATAGTAAACAACGTAAATATCAATGATAACTAAAGAATAAAATAAACATAAGATAGTGTGAACCTGATCATAACATTTAAAAATCATACCATATATATTATAGATCATAATTTTGAGTCATGGAATAAATATTGGCAATTCCTAAGACCAAAATCAAAATGGACTCAAAGAATATAAGCCATGGAAGTATGAAGTTTTCAAGACATTGAATTATGCCATAAATATGATTACATAATGTTATTTCCGTTGTTTTCAAAGATTATTTAGAGAAATATGATAGTGGATTGGGTTCTCTCCCAAAACAATCATAGTTTTCAATATTTTCTATCATGAATATCATAGAGGACAAAGTCCCTTACTATACTGGGTTTTCAACCCATTTAAGTATTGATTATCTCATTTTATATCAATATTTACCTGATTCATTGTATTTAGATATTTCTAGGTTAGGATGGATATGATAAATAAAAATACACAGTAGGTAGGGATGAATTGTGGTCTTAAAAAAATTGATAGATTCATAAATCCTTTCTTCTTAATAATAGATTACTTTCTTTTCTATAAAAGGAGAGTGATAAGTGAATATAATTAAAGGAAATTAAAAAAGTGATATATAGTGTTTTAGGGAACAATGGTCATCTCGTCCACTCCACCAATGGTTAAATCCATGGGTTTGGTGATTTTCACTACCATTTCATCTTATCATAAAAACAAAACAACCTAGTGAAATAACATGAAGCCTTATAAGTTATTTATAGGGACATTAAATTATTTTACAAGGAACTAAAAATCTACATATTAGTATAAGAAGAAAAAACATCACCAAAAAGAATATAAGTAGTAAAAAACGAACCAAATTTTTAAATATTGTTTTTGTTGAAAAAAATGTTGAAAATTAACATTTTCATAAGAAAATCATTGATGTAATTTGTCATAAATAATTCACAATAGAAAATAGATAATCAACATTGCATGATATTTCATCGAACATTGATTATGAAAAATCCAATGATATGATTAAAAATTTAGGTATTCATTGTGTATGTCTAAAAAATGATTTGTCATTATTGGGGAAGAAGTTTTAATAATAAAATGATGTAGAGATATATGAAAAAATGCGAGTCAAAAAGGAAGATACAAACATGTATGTCATGTATCTCTAAAGGCAATGAAATAAATACCTTCCTTATGTGTATCTCTTATCATTGAATTATTTATATATTTTTCCTGATTAATACTATCTCTATATTTATATAGAAAGTCGAGCGTATCCAAGTCAAAATTACTCTATAATTTTTTTCAATATAAATAATGAATATTCTACATTAAAAAACAATAAAGAGGGTCGTAAAATTATATATGAATAGAGGTGGTCTACTATATTTAATATTATCTTTTAAGATAATCATAAGGATCATTTGAATCATTCCTAAAATTACTTTTAGAAAGTATTTACATATTTCAAGACCATTTTATAATTCTCAGATATTATGACATATTTAATACCATGTTGGTGAATAGTCAAACATATGGTTCCTTCATAAGATGAACAAAATAAAAATTTATGGTATATAATGTATGGTTGATTATAGAATTTTGGTTTTTGTATCATACACTTGTTTCCTCAAATGTAGGGTATCATAAAAATATTGGTTTTCTTATCAATAAATTCCTGACAGTATACAGTACATGATCCATATGTGTTTTTTTCAAATCAAGGGTTTCTGATTTTCATGTTATTCTTACTAATGTAGGTTATGAATTGTGTTTCCAAAATACATTAAACAATTCCTGAGTACTTCAAAAAATATTCCAAGCTGATAAATTAATTGAAAATATTTCTAGAATAAATATTTCAAGGAATATTAATTTCCTAAAATTCACTTAAAAGAAAATAAATAATTAACATACAAGTAGGAATTTGTGAGAATGAAAACCAAAAAGAAATTAACAAGAAATTTGAATCAACATATGTTCAACAATATCACCCTTTTTATGAACACAAAAAAACATGATAAAAATACAAAACAAATATTTAGAAAAGGATGAAATAAATACCTCCACCTTCTTATTTTTATAAAATATTAATTTTTTAAAAAAGTTTTCCTCTTTTATAGAACTAAAAATATCTCTTATCTATCAAGGATATCATGGATAAAATTTTTAAACTTTTTTAATGTTAAAAAATATATAAAATATTACTATAAAATTATCCCCCATGTTGTAATTTCCAATATTCTAACATGTTAGTAACATTAAAACCATAAACTTATCCACCTTTTGTGACATCAAAAGGATAAAATTAGTAATGTTAACTCCCCCTAAATTCATGGTTTTAATAATTTTTTAAAATATTCATGTCAATGAGTGTTATTAAATGAATATTTTATTAAAAAAATATCCATATTTTATAGAATAAAATATATTCAATGTATTACTTTTTTCTCAATTAATAAATAAATTTATTAGTATTATTTTATTACTATTTTTAGAAATAAATTTATTTATGATAAAATTATATATAAAGTACATATTTGATTTAGATAACATAAAAAAATTAAAAATAACAAATAGAACAAATTTTAATTAAATAATATAATATTTTTTAAAATATACAGAAATTAAAAAATGGTTAAAAAGGTGTAAAAATTCATTTGACCTTTATAAATATTATTGTTTTATAGAATATAGCTACAAGGCTTGAAATTATTTCTAATATACTTTGAAAAAATATTTGTTTTGAAGATGATGAACACTATTCAAGAAGATATATCTTCGTTATATCAAGATCTATATTAATTATAGCATCTCTTCTCAATAACTCTATATGAATTAGTATTTCAATTTTGAAACATTAAATGAATTCTTTTGAGATCAAGGTATCTTTCATAAAATTATATTATATTTGTAAAGAATCCAAACCCATTTTTTACCCACATTATATCTTTAGTACCACATAAAAATTTCTCGATGCATCCAGTTCACCTTTAAATTCATATTTTATTCATTTATGATGTTTTCATGAACACAAAACTTTCATAAGACTTTTGAGAATAATTCATTTCCAATTATTCATGACTTTGAACTTCCTACTTCATTTCAAAATATTAGAAAATGAATCTTCAACATATGAAACTGACTGTTATTTGTTAATATCATAAGGATTACCTTTTTAATTTTGTAAGACTGAGTTTCTTCTAAAATTGAATAACATAATCTAGTTTTATTTCAATGAATTTCTTCCATAATATTTTTAAAAATTTATTCAGAATAAGAAGACTGATTAATAAATACTTTTAGGAATAATACTATATGTTAGATTCAGACACAATGTAGATGATGATTCTTATCCCTTAAAAAAAATATCACTATCGTATATTCTAATCGTTGAAATGACATAGTACGCAAAAAACACATTCCAATTTAGTATAAAAAATAAAATATAAGGATTTGAAATAGTTTTAAATATTAAAATATTAACATTTTCATAAATAAAAAATACTATATTTTTTAAAAAAAGTTTTGTTGAAAATTTTTATAGATATTTCAAATTTTTAACAAATTATTTATAAAAATAATAAAAAATGTTTTTATAAAATTTTTCTCTATATCTTCCTCCATATATAAAACAATTAATTCTACAGAACTATATATAAAATGAAATAATTCCATGATTAGTGATTATAGAACTGATGATTTTTTATAATTAACTTCTTTAGAGATTTCACTCCTTTATTATGAAATTTAATATATCAATCAATCAACCTCTTACAGATCTAAATATTTATATTAGTGGTGCAATCCCAAAAAACCTAATATTCTCATTCTTTTTGGTAAACATATGTTTTTAGGTTTATCAATGTTAGCAATTGAATTCTTAGGTAACCAAACATGTTTATTCTTAAAAAGAAATTAACTATTTATGTTGAACAATTATTTTGTGGAATAAAAAATTGTAATAGACTTTTTTTAGAGAATAATAGATTTTTATAATTACCATTAACAATATAATATGAAAAGAGAAAGTAGAATTTATTCCTTATTAAAACCAGGAATAGAATAATTTTTATATAGCTTCGGTTATTCACCATTAATTCATATTCCATGGTTTCTTTTCTGAATTTTATTCTTACCAATAATTTGATTTTTTTAACTTTGATTAGCATCATAAAATCCTTTTTTAAATTACTAACTCTAGTTAATAACTCTTTAATATTTATTTCATGAAAATAATTATAAATTTTAGAAGAAATTGACATTAAATCTATAATATATTTGAGAAAATTTTCTTTATAAAATTTGTTAGTATCATGAGAATATCTAATTTTTCTTCAATTATTTAAGGTTTCATATTTATATTTTGGAATAAACAATATTTATTTAATTCATTATAATGAAATTTTTCACAACTAGATTTTTAGAGTAAAAAGATTGCACCTCATTAGTTTGAGCCCTAAGAAACACGATTTTACTTTTATTGTTAGACTCAGAATCTATAGAAGATTCATCATGTGATCCAGAAGAATTACTCCTAGAATATTTTATAATTTGTTTGATTTTTCTCAAGTAGGTTTATTTTATATGAACTTTCAGTTAAGTTCATTTATTCTATGAATGAAATATTTCCTTTTATTCATAATATCGATTTTCTATAATACCCTTATTTTATATTTTTTCAGTTTATAAAATAATTTAGAATGATCAAATAAATAATTACAAAAATTTGTATGACTTGAATTAGATGATTTATCTATAGTTGTTTTGAGAGAAGATTCTTAATTTTTATATGATTTCAACTTTAATTTTCATTTCAAATTTATAAATCATTAATGTTATGATCAATTCCTCCATAACTATGCTTTTCACCAGTGTTGATTGATGTATACCCATGAATATTCCACTACACTTAGAGGGTTGTACTCTGAGTAACTTTAACACTTTATCGTATTTTGAAACCATATTTCCAAATTCAATTACATTATTGAAAAATTATTTCAACTACCCATTCATTAAGATGATAGTATCATCCTCATACATTCTAAAATTACGAAACAGTAGTTTTAAAGAAGTGTTCTTTATTTGGATGATATCGTTAGTTCCTTTAGAGGAAACTAAAATTTCTCACTAAATATCATATGAATTAATAAATTGAGATACATCATTCAATTCATTAGTTCATAAGCCACACATAATAGAACTAATATCTATGAATTGAGACCACTATCTCTGTATTGATTATTTTTTCAGGCCTATAAATATTCCTTAAGAATATCATATGGCATTAATAGATTAAAATTGTCCATTGTAAAAATATTTTTTAAATAAATAACCATAAACTATTTCCAACATCCATAATTTTCAGCATTAAAATAAGGATCATAGATCATTGACATACCTTCCCAATGATCTATCATTGAGATTTGTCTTCAAATGAATATTTAACTCTTGCATGTTAGAGGCAAATAAAACCATGAATACATCAAAAGGGTGTGTCCATTTGAATAACATGATAGGAATATGAAAGATAAAAATGAATTTTTATTGATTAAAAAAATGAAAAATATAGAAATGAGAATAAACATTTTTACCACTAGATAGTATTAAGTAGAAATAGATTTCTAGAATGATGAAATATCACAAATAGAGTACAACCACTAATAACAATTATTTGTTCCAGATGTAGATGATGAAAAAAAGCACCAGAGGGTGAGTGAATTATGGTATTCAAAAACTTTTGACAGATTCAGAACTCCCATATTGTTAAGTAGTGAACCTTTCCTTACCTTTAAAAGATGAGTGAGAAGTGAAAATAAATATTGTAAATTAACATATTAATGTATAGTGGTTCAAGGAATAATGATTTCCTAGTACAAACCACCAAATCTAAACGAACTTAGCTTATTGATTTTAAATATTAGGTCCCCTTATCTTAAAACCCTAATAACTATGTAAAAGTAGTTGAAGCATTAGAATGGTTTAATGGGTCCTTCTGTTACTTTTATGATGAATAAAAAATACACAGATTAGAACAAGAAGATGTAACATCACCATGGCTTTGCCTTATTAGTAAAAACTCCACAAAATAAATTAACTTTTACTCTATTGAAAAAATAGTTCAAAAATCATAGTTGTATTAGAAATTAAAAGATGTAATTTATGTTTAATAATGAAAACCAGAAAATATATCTTCAACTTCACTCAATTATTCATCAAAACATGACAAAGAAGACACTATAAACATGTTCAAACATAAATGTCTCCAAAGTGTATATCTATAAATTTAATTATTTTTATTGTATAAGAATATATAAAAATAAATTGAAGTAGTAAAAATAGAAACAATAGTAATTCAATCAAGAGTATCAAAACATATGTGTCTCCAAAGCATATAAATGAATGAAATGAAAAATTTAATTTATTTATGAATATCTAATATACATGTATTTTGTATATATTTCTCATTGATGTGAATACCAATATTTATAAAAAAAGGTTGAATAGCTCCAGGTCAAACCAAATCTGTAAATATCACATAATAAATCAAGAATATTTGAATTATAAAAAAATCAAGAGAGTCATAACATTAATAATAGGAATGATTTACTCTATCTAATATGAGCCTTTAAAAAATAATAATGAGCCTCAAAATTTATAATAATATATCTTTTAATATATCTTTAATTCCATGAAAACTGTTTCATAAATATGATATAATATTATAAATTTAAAACACTTTCATTTAATGGTTAAACATATGGTTCCATCAAAAGATGATAGAACTCTAGGAACATGGTTGAAAAAATATAGTTGATTATTAAAGTTGAGTTTGTGTACGATTAATTTATTTCATCAAACATAGTGTTCCTTATGCATATTTACCAAAATCCTTGTGTAACATCCCATTTAAAAAAGAATAAAATATCTTCATATTTATTAATATTTGTGGATTAAATATTAATTTAAATTTAATGGGGTTTCTATGTTCGATACCGTACCTGATACACAACAACAGGTTACATTGAAATCTTAAGTTGCACACTAATAATATAATATTATTATTTTAAATGGTCGTTAACTCCTTGCTGTTTCATTGGTGGGACTGAATAAAACTTACTACAGTATGATTATACATGTATTTACATTTATCCAATAAAAGTAAGATGCTTAAAATGTGAATGAATCTAATTTTAAGCGTAATTTACATTAAAAGGTCAATTTACCGCCTTTTAATGGAAACCCTTTATTAAATCTAGTTTTGGTCAATATAATACATTATATATGACCATATAAAATCCTTCTTTAGAATGCGGACATCAAAATTTACTTTGGTTAATTTTTTTGGTATATTTCTGATAAAGTTCATTTTTGAATGAACAGTGAAAAATATTGTATTTTAATTCAAAAGTGACTTTTAATCTAAATTTTTTATATGGTTAGATTATATATTTAATTGATTTTAATTGGAAATTTAAATATATTTTTACCATTTAATCAAATTTTGGTCATTGAAATTAATTTCACTTTGAAATTGGACAAAAACAAAAGTATCAATCTTTTGATAGTTATTGTTTCTTAAAAACAAGATATTTGTTTTGATAATGAAAATTAATTTTAAAATTAAATAATTACACTTCTATGTTTTGAATTTGAAAAAATGGACATCATTTTTGAATTTGCAATATCAAATAGAGCTTAGGCTGAATTTTTTGTACTATTCTGAAAAACTTCAATTTTTAATGAATAGTTAAACAACTTAGTGGAAGTTAAAAAAACTGAATTTTACATCAAAATGAAATTTTACCACTTCTGTGAATTGAATTTTAAAAAACTGACATACATGGTCATTATCAACAAGTAAAATTTTGTTCATTATGAAGAAAATAGTTTTTGGTGAATAGTAACCTCTGACTTTTATTTACCATGGTTAAAGGTAAATATGGTAATTTAAGGTTAATGAAATATTATAATAATACAAAATTACCAAAACACTTGTCCAAAATATTATTAGTTGTGTCATTTACGACCATGGTCATATTTGGGTCGATTTTAGGACCCCATTTGAGCCACTTGGGAGTGATAATGACACATTAGATTAATTAACTTAAAGTAGAAAAAAATGACAAAAGTAAATATCTTTTAGTATATTAATTTTTAGAATGGTTTATATAAATTATATTTTCAACTATAAATTTTCATTAGAAATCTAAAATTATTTCCTACATCATGGTAATTTTTGTATAATTTTCAGACATCAAATAATTTAAATTATATATGACACATTAATGATGCAGTATTTACCTCATTAATAAATCTTTTAAGTAAGTAAGATTATAATGATTAAAATATTATCCAAAAGTAGTCCAATTCCTATTGGTTGAATATATTTCGACCATTAATCATCTTATCTTTGACTATAATTACTTTTGGACAATTAGAAACCGAATATCATTATATTATAAAATAATATTTTCACACTTTCCTAAAGAGCCCCTCTTCTCCCTTATAAAAAAAGACCACTTCTAACCCATTTCTCACACCTATAATGCCATTTGGATCGTCCAAACTATACCCAATTAATCTCCCTACATTCCTCTCCTCCTCTATGAAGCCTCACCTTAGGCAGAAAGCACATCAAGAAGTCCTTTGGTTCAAACCAAAGGGAGTTACCCAAATTAAAAGTAACGATTTCTCGTAAATTATTTTATTTTATTTTACTTCTCCAACCCCTAGAATCTTTTCTATTCCTTTATTTTGTAAAAAAACCAGTATCTTCAATATACTAGTATGTTTTTATGAGAGTAATTCGATTTAAACATACACACACCTCCATCTAATGGGTGAAGAACATAATGTCTATGTGAATGGAAAACTAACACCTCACGAAACGATGATTGTTCAAATATCTCCAACCGCCTCTCATGGTGGATATTATGATGGAACTATATTTATATATGATATATATTATGTTTATGATTTCCTTATGCTTTTATAATTCTAATTTATATTACACCTTTATGGTTTTTATAGTGGGTAAATACGATAATCTCATTTGAGGAAGTGCGGACTATCACCCCCTCAAGGTGATGCGATTCGTTAATGCTTTATGTGGGATGTATAAAGGACTGAGTTAATAATATTATATATATGATATTATACTGGAATTATAATATACCAATGTATAATTATGTTTTATTTCCATTAAAATAAGAAATATAAATGAAAGTAGCGTTCATACGTACTTACGATATATTGTCTCCATGAACGGTGCATTTCATTTCTTACCTCCAAATGTTATATACTATTATAAATACATGTATATACTAGATATATATGATATATATGATTTCTAAATCATGAATAAAATTTTGGATATATTGGACTATTGACCACATGGACAAAATGTAATTATAAGAAGTCCATTTTTGACTCAAGTACCAAATATCGACAAAATGAACGTTATTAACATAAATATTTACATAATGTTTATAACATGGTAATAATTGATGTAAATGTAATAGTAAACATGAATATGATTCTTAAGAAATTAGAAATTAACTTTAGTTTATTATTAATGATATTAAATAACGAACGGGTCAAGTCGAACACGAGGTAAGGGACTTCATCTCAATCTCCTTTCATTGAGGCATATTTTGTTTTAATACACGACTTTATTTTATACGATGTATAAACACCCTTGAATTTTCAAAGGGAACCTTTTCTATGAATCGTTTTACTAAACGAAAAAAAGGAATGTTTCTTTTAATTTAAGCAGTGACAACGGCCTTTTCCGCCACCGCGAGTATTATTTGATCTTTGGCTTCCTTAACAAGCCGAAATGTTTTTAAAAGGAAAAATAAATACCATATACTCTTTTAACGTATTTTGGTATTTAAAATGATTTGGAGAATTGATTTATTATTTCAATATCTTGAAATGATTTTTGATTTTGGCAATGTGGATGTGTTATCTTGTTTTTATGCTTATGTTATGTGTTATGATCATGTTATGGTTCTTGGTAATTTTTTTGCGTATACGGGTGGTTCCATGATAAACCTAGGGTGGGTGATCCAGAGATAGCTTTCCAATGCATTGGGAAATGTGATAGAGGTAAACATGAATGTTTATCCTAAGAGATTTAGGGAATATACTGTGATGGGTATTCCAAAGTATCTCCCTATGTAGCTGTGATAGCTATAATGTAAGTATTATATGGATGGAACAAGTTAACTTTATGATTTATGATTTCTATGTTTCTTTCATAAATATAATGATTTCATTAGGTAAGTAAAATATTTAATGTTTTGTATGTATTTATGAACAAATTATTTCATTCATTGTTTTATAACCCTTATTGATCTTTTTATGATCATCCCACATTTTGAAATGTTTTCATAGGATTTAGATATGAATAGGGTAAAGGATGGGATTAAAAAAATGCCATGATGTCTAAAACCTGGAACTAGACATGAATATTTTTTTTCAAGAGTTTTTCTTTTATGAAAAAAATGGAAACTGTGTAGATGTGTCTACACTGTAATCTTTTTGAGATGTAATTGTTATGTCCTAATTCTCCAAAAATCTAAACCCGAAAAGATCCTCAATGTGAATTATTCATTTAATTTAATATTATGTATATTTTTATGGCTGGGACCTTATAGTTGGTATCATAGGGAGGTTTAGATAAATTTAAGAGTTAGGGTATTGTTAGATTAATATCCATAAACCAATTTATGTTAAAATTGAAATCATACAGCATTTACTGATTACCATGTTGCTTTGCCTAAGATATTTTTGTGTTAATAATGGTTTTCCGTAGAGGAAACATTGTAGCTATGTTGGGACGACATCAGGAGGAAGACAACCTTCCAAATTAGTAACTTGAGATAGTCGGAATCAGAACTGAATAGTTTGTTGCAGTGATGGCATAGTTGACTCAGGCTATAAATGGTGGCGGTATCCATGTATGAGATCAGCCAGATCAACCGCAAAGGAACATGTCAGAAGTAGAGCATTTCATGAGGCAACATCCCCCATCATTCATAGAATCAACTGACCCAGTACAAGAAGAAGGGTGGATTAAAGCACTAGAGAATATTTTTGATGTCATGGGTTGTTCAGAACATCAAAAGGTTTGTCTTGTTGTTTAACATTTTGAAGGATAAGCTGATCAGTGGTGGTCGATGGTGAAAAATATCAGGGATAGTGAGGAGATTGATGCTCTCTATTGGGATGAATTCAATGGTATGTTTCTTAAGAAATATTTTCTTAAGGTGGTTCATCTTAGATTGGAAAAAACAATTCCTGGAATAGAGGCAAAAGGATGACTCAATGGTAGGTTATGATGAAAACTTCACTCGACTGGTAAGGTATGCTCCAAATTTCGTATGAGATATTGATAGTAAAATCATCCATTTTTTCTCAGGATTAAAGCCAATGTATCTAAGGGAATTAGCTTCTCATGAGTTCAAAAGTTATGAAAAAACTTGTTCATTGTGCGGAGAATGTAGAAATGTAGTTTGGTGATGATCACATATTGTTTGACAAACCACAAAATAAGAGGTCAAGGTTGTAGGAGAAAGACAAGAACTCTTCAAAAATGTCTGGTGGTAAGAAACATATGTTTACAGTTTGTGAAAATTGTGGTAAAAAGCATGTTAGCGAATGTCTTTTGAATTCTGGTAAGTATGACTGATGTGGTAAAATGGGACATAAGGCCTATAATTGCACTGAAAAAGATCATAGTAATGGTAAGACAAAATCTGATTTACAATTAGTAATATGTATTAAGTGCAATGAAATGGGTCATTATGAAAATGACTGTCCAACAAAGAACACAACTGAAGGAAAGCATCCAGAATACAAGTAGAAAGGGGTGGTGAAATCTTTTGCAACTACTTCAGCAGATGTGGGGCCATCAAATGAACTAGTATCAAGTACGCAGTTTGTTTGTTCAGATTATGCCAATGTGTTGTTTAATTTAGGGTCTACACACTCTTTCATTTCTGAGAAGTTTTCTCGTAAATTGGGAATTCCATATCATGATATGAATATTGATCTTATGGTAAAAACACCGGGAGGAAATGTTGAGACTAAAAGAAAACATAAGAACATTTTTGTCCTTGTGTGTGGAAAGAATCTACCTGCAAACCTTTTTGGTTTGCCTCTAGTAGAGTTTGATGCTTATTTGGGCATGGATTGGCTTTCTATTTATCATTCTAAGATTGAATGCTGAGCTAAAGAGATTTATTTTCAGATTGATTTTTAGTTGGTATTAAAAAATGAACCCTTGTTGTTGATAACATATCAAGAAGCTGAGAAACTAGTATAATGTGGAAATGAATGTTACCTAGCAGATATTGTTGAAAACAAAGAAACTGTTTATATTAATGATGTGCCAGTGGTAAATGAGTACCTTGATGTTTTTCCTTATGAGTTTCTTGGTATTATAATTGACCAGGAAGTTGAATTTATTGTTGACGTTGTTCCTAATTCTAACCAATGTCAAAACCCCCTTATCAAATGGCTCAAATTGAACTTTTAGAGTTAAAGAAGAAATTGAAAGAGTTATTAGATAAAGGTTTTATTCGACAAAGCACATCACCATGGGGTGCTCCCTTCTTGTTTGTTAAAACTAAATATGGTTTAATGAGACTTTGCATTGATTATAGAGAATTGAATAACATCACTGTTAAGAATAAGTATCCTTTCTCTCATTTCGATGATTTGTTTGATCAACTCCATGGAGCTCAGTATTTTTCGAAGATTGACTTGTGGTTAGTGTACCATCAGTTGAAAGTAAAGTATGCCGACATTCCGTAGACCTCGTTTCGTACTAGATATGGCCACTATGAATTTGTAGTAATGCCTTTTGGGTTAACCAATGTACCTGCTGTATTCATGGATCTTAGGAATAGAATTTTCCGTGAGTTCTTGAATATGTTTGTGGTTTTGTTCATTGATGATATTTTGGATTATTCCAAATTTAAGGAGGAACATGAAATTTAATTAAGGGTTATCTATAAAACCATAAAATAAAAGAAACTATTTGGAAAATTCAGCATGTGTGAGTTTTGTTATATCAAATTTCTATCCTTGGTCACATTATTTCAAAAAATGGCATAACTGTTGATCTTGCTAAAACAAAAGTTGTTGAAGAATGTCCAAGACCCACAAATATATCTGATATCTGTATTTTTCTTGGTTTGGAAAGTTATTAACGGAGGTTTGATGAAATTTTTCCCGGTTATCTAGTCCAATGAATAAGTTAACTCGAAAAGGTGTTATGTTCATCTGGACAAAAGAATGTGATGATTGTTTTTAGGAATTGAAAAAAAGATTGGTGAATGCTACAGTTTTGGAACTGCCTTCCAGAGATGGTGAGTTTGTTATCTATAGTGATGTTTCATTGAAATTACTAGGTTTTTTCCTAATGAAAAATGATTAAGTAATTGCTTATGCTTCATGTTAGTTGAAACCACATGAGTTAAATTACCCAACACATGATTTGGAATTACCTACTATTTTTTTCTTTAAGAATTTGGAGGAATCATTTGTATGGAGTGAAGTTTGAAATATATACTGATCACAAATGTTTAAATTATATATTCACTCAGAAATAACTGAACATGAGACAGAGGATATGGTTAGAATTAATCAAGGATTATGATTGCACGATCCTTTATCATCCGGGAAAAGAAAATAAAGTGGCTGATTATTTGAGTAGAAAAAGTAATACATCATTAGCCATGTTATGTTTGGAACAAGATCCTTTGGTTTTGATTTGATGAACTTTTGAATAGAAGTTGTTGGTGCAGGAAATTCTTCTGTGTTGTTTCAAGTGTCAGTGAAATCATCTCTATCAGACAGAATTAAGAAAGCACAGAAGGAAGACGGTGAGTTGCAGAAAAAGGTTGTGTTGGTTCAGAAAGGTAAGTTGCCTGATTATGACGTTGATAGTGATTGTGTTTTCAGATTTGGAAAAAGATTATGTGTGCCTTATGATTTATAGTTGAAGAATGAGTTGTTATCTGAAGCTCATAGTTCTCCATTTTCAGTTCATCTTGGCAGTACTATGATGTATAGAGATCTTCAGGAGTATTACTGGTGGGATGGAATGAAAATAGATATTGCTGATTTTACTGTGAAGTGTTTGACATGTCAGCAGCTATCGAAAGGGTTGTTTCAGTCTTTACCGGCGCCAGAGTGGAAATGGGAAAATATATCCATAGACTTCATTGTGGGATTACCAAATACATCTCGAGGTAATAATTCAATATTGGTTATAGATGATCAATTGAGTAAATCTACTCATTTACTTCCTATTAGAGATACTTTGACTCTAGATCAACTTGCTCGGTTGTATGTTAAAGAGATAGTCAGGATTCATAGAGTGCCCCTCTACATTGTATTTGATCGTGATCCCAGGTTTACTTCTAACTTTTGGTAAGGCCTTTAAAATTTGTTGGGTACTGAATTAAATTTTAGAATAGCTTTTTACCCTCAATCGGATGGGACATCAAAATGAACAATTCGGACATTGGAGGATATGTTATATGCTTGCTCGATGGATTATCAGGGAAGTTTGGACCAACATCTTTCTTTGGATGAATTTTCCTATAATAACAATTTTCATTCAAATATACAGATTGATCTATTTGAGGAATTATATGGAAAACATTGTCGAACGCTAGCTTTTTTGGATGAAGAAGGTGAAAGGAAGATGATGGGACTAGATTTGGTAGAAGAGATAGCAGAGAATGTTTAGTTTATTCAGAAGCACATGAGAACATCTAAAAGAAAATATAAAAGTTATGCTGATAACCAGAGGAAGGATCTTTCTTTTGAGGTGGGTGATCATTTCTTTCCCAAGGTTTCTCCATGGAAAAGTGTGATGCATTTTGGTAAGAAGGGAAAGTTGGTTCCGAGGTTCATTGGATCTTATGAAATTCTGGAGAAGGTTGGATCAGTTGTGTACAAAGTGGCTTTACCTCCAAGTTTATCCCACGTACACAATGTATTTCATGTTTCGATGTTGAGAAAGTATATGCCAGATCCATCTCATGTTTTGAGGCCATAGGTAGTTCAGTTTGAAGAGAATCTCTCTTATGAAGAACAACCCATCCATATTCTTGGCCGTAGAGAGCAGGTGTTGAAGAATAAAGTAATTCACAAGTAAAAGGTTTTGTGGAAATACCATATAGTCGAAGAGGCAACATGGGAATATGAAAATGCTATGAGGGATAAATACCCCCACTTATTTTGATAAGTGAATAAAAATTGTGAGGATGAAATTTCCAAAAGGGGGAATGTATGTAACATCCCAGGTAAATGAATAATAAATGATTTTTGATATTTATTAATATTTTTGAATTAAATATTAATTTTACTTTAAAGGGATTACTATGTTCGATAGCGTACCTGAAACACAACAACAGGTTTCATTGGAATCTTACGTTGCACACTAATAATATAATATTATTATTTTAAATGGTCGTTAACTCCTAGTTGTTATATTGGCAGGACTAAAAAAACTAACTACAACATGATTATACATTTATTTACATTTATCCAATAAAAGTAAGAGGCTTAAAATGTGAATGAATCTAATTTTAAGTGTAATTTACACTAAAAGTTCAATTTAACGCCTTTTAATGTAGAACCCTTTTTAAAACTAGTTTTGGTCAAATTAAAACTTTATATATGACCAATAAAATCCTTATTTAGAATTGGGACATTAAAATTTACATTGGGTAATTTTTTGGTATTTTTCTAATAAAGTTCATTTTTTAGGAATAGTGAAAAATAGTGTATTTTAATTCAAAAGTCACTTTTAATATTATTTTTTATATAGTTAAATTATCTTGATAATTGGTTTTAATGTGAAATTGAAATATATTTTTACCATTTAATCCAATGTTGGTCATTGGAAATAATTTCACTTTGAAATTGGGCATAAACAAGTATCAATCTTTTGATAGTTATTGTTTCTTAAAAAAAGGCTATTTGTTATGATAACGAGAAATAATTTTAAAATTAATTAATGCCACTTCTATGTTTTTAATTTGAAAATATGGACATCATTTTTTATTTCGGAATATCAAATATAGCTTAGGATTAATTTTAGGTATTTTTTTGAAAATCTTCAATTTTTGATGAATAGTGAAACCACTTAGTGGTAGTTAAAAAACTGAATTTTTCATCTAAATGAAATTTTATGACTTCTGTGAATTGAATTTCAAAAATCTTACATACATAGTTGTTATCAAGAAGTAAAATTTGGTTCATTAAGATGAAACTATTTTTTTGGTGAATAGTAACTTTTGACTTTTATTTACAGCGGTTAAAGGTAAATAGAGTAATTCAAGGTTAAAAGAATATAATAATAAAAATAAAAATTACCATAACACTTTTCCAAACCTTATTGTTTGAGTCATTTACGACCATGGGCATCTTTTCGACGATTTTTGTACCCCATTGAGGCACTTGAGAGTGATAATGACAATTTAGATTAATTAACTTAAAGTAAAGAAAAAAATGACTAAAGTAAATATATTTTAGCAAATTAATTTTTAGGAGTTGTTATATAAATTATCATTTCAACTATAAATATTAATTATAAGGATAAAAATATTTCTTACATCAAGGTATTTTTTTATTAATCTGAGACATCAAATAATTTAAATTACATATGACACAATAATTATGCAGTATTTACCTAATTAATATATCATTTAAATAAATAAGATTATAATGATTAAAATATTATCCAAAACCTGTCCAATTCCTATTGGTTGAATATATTTCAACCATTAGGCATCTTATCTTTGACTATAATGATTTTTGGACCATTAGAGACTGAATATCATTATATTATAAAATAATAATTTCACTCTTTCCTAAAGTGCCCCTCCTCTCCCTTATAAACGGAGACCACTTCTAACCAAATACTCACACCTCTCAAGACATATGGCTCATCCAAACTCTGAATAATTAACCTCCCTACATTCTTCTCCTCCTATTTGAAGCCTCACCTTAGGCAGAAGGTACTTCAAGATGTTCTTTGGTTCAAACCAAAGAGAGTTACCCAAATTAAAGGTAACAATTTCTGTTAAACTGTTTTCTTTTATTTTACTTCTCCAACCCCTAAAATCATTTCTATTAATTTCTTTTGTAATGAAACCAGTATCCTCAATATACTATGAGGTTATTATGATAAGTATTTGAACTACACTTACACACATCTCCATCTAATGGGTGAAGAACATAATGTTTCTGTGGATGGAAAACTAAGGCCCCACGAAACGATGATTGTTCAAATATCTCCAACCACCTCTCATGGTGGTCATTATGATGGAACAGTATTTATATATGATATGAAATATTTTGATGATTTCTTTATGCTTCTATAATTCCAATTTATATTAAACCTTTATGGTTTCCATTGTGGGTAAATACGATAATATCATTTGAGGAAGTGTGGACTACTGCCGCCACAAAGTGATGTGATTCGTTAATGCCATATGTGGGATGTATAAAGGATGGAGTTAATAATATTATATATTATATTATAATGGAATTATAATATACCTATGTATCATTATTTTTTAATTCCCTTAAAATAATAAATAGAAATGACTGTAGCGTTCTTGCGTACGTACAACTTACTGTCTCCATGAATGGTGCATTTCATATATTACCTCCAGATATTATGTACTATTATAAATACATGTATATACTGGATATATATGATATATATGATATCTAAATCATGAATACCATTTTGTATATAATGTAAAATTGATAACATGGAAAACATGTAATTATAAGAAGTACATTTTTGACTCATGTACGAAATATCGACAAAATGGATGTTATTAACTTAAATGTTTACATAATGTTTATAAAATGGTAATAATTGATATAAAAAGAATAATAAACATGAAAAATTTTCTTAATCCAGTATAAATTAACATTAGTTTATTATTTAGGATATTATAGAACATACGGGTCAAGTCGGACACTTGGTAAGGGACTTCGTCTCAATCTCCTTTCATTAAGGCATATTTTTTTTAATACACGACTTTATTTTATACGCTATATACACAACCTTGACATTTCAAAGGGAATATTTTCTATGAATCATTTTACTAAATGACGAAAAGGAATGTTTCTTTAAACGTAAGCGGTGTCAATTACCTTTTCTGCCACCACGAGTATTATTTGATATTTGGCTTCCTTAAAAAGCCGGAATGTTTTTAAAAAGAATAATAAATACCATATACTATTTTTAATTATTTTGGTATTGAAAATTATTTTTAGAATGGATTTATTATTTCCATATCTTGAAATGATATTTTATTATTGCAATGTGGAATTGTTATCTTTATTTTATGCTTAAGTTATGTGTTATGATCATGTTATGGTTGTTGGGCATTATTTACGTATACGGGTGGTTCCGTGACAAACCTAGGGTGGGTGAGCCCGAGATAGCTCTCCAATGCATTGGGTAACATGAAGGAGGTAAACGTGAATGATTCTCCTAAGAGATTTAGGGAATATACTGTGATGGGTATTCCAATGTAACTCCCTATATAGTTGTGATATCACAATGTAAGTATGATATGGATGCCACAACTTACCTTTATGATTTATGATTTAAATGTGTCTTTCATAAATCTTATGATTTATTGATGTAAGTAAAAGATTTCATGATTTGTATGCATTTATGAACAAATAATTTCATTCTTTGTTTTATAACCCTTACTGATCTTTTTCTACTCATCAAAAGTTTTGAAATTTTTTCACAGGACTTGAAGATGAATAGGGTCAAGGATGGGACCAAGGAAAAGTCATGCTGTCTAAAACATGGAGTAAGAAATGAATCATTTTTTCAAGATTATTTATTTTATGAAAAAATGGAAACTATGTAGATGTGTCTTCTTTGTAATCTTTTGAGATGTAATATTTATGTCATAATTCTCTAAGACTCTCAACCTAAAAAGATCCTCAATGTGAATTATTCATTTAATTCAATATTAATTAATTTTTTATGGTAGGGTCCTTATACATAGAGTACATGATCCATACATTTAGTTTCAAACATAGGGTTGTTGATATATACATGATTATTTAAAACATACGGTATGAATAGTGTTCCCATAATACATCAACACACATCCTAAATAATTTAACAAATATTTAAAGTGGATCAATGAATTGAAGATATTTTCATAATAAATATTTCAGTGATTGTTAATTTTCTGAACGTAACATAAAATTCTTCAGTAATATAATTATGGGCTTTTTTGAACTTAAAAACAGAATGAAATTAATGGAATTGTTGAATTTATATATTCTCAATAGATATTGGACCCACCAATCACATAATTAAAATTATATTTATGTGTTTCCCAGTATAATTAAACATTCATCCTCTCATCACCAATGAAAATTAATAGGTTTGTAAACATATCATGATAGAAAAACCCTTGTGTAAGCAATGACATCCATAAATATTTTATCATTTCCTCATAGTATAACCCATAGAATGATATATGATTCATAAAAAAATTTCATCATAAATATAAACAATTCAAATAAAGAAAAATGATGGTATCCATGGATCATATCGTTAGTTGAGAATAATTTAAATCAATTGTTATTATATTTTTTTTAATAGAAATACAATTAAAATATCAATAAAATATTATTGAGGAAAATGTCATTTCCATTTTCAAATAACTCCTTTAAAATCAAAAAACTATAAAACTTTTAGGGGAAAATTTATTTTTAAATAACTATGGAATCATTAAAATGAATTTCTAAATAATTTATCAATTTTGATGTTAGAATATTCTTTTTGTGTCATATAATTTTAAAAAAATTCCATTCACTCTTTTTTAAAAAATAAAAAAAGTATATCTTTTGGAAAATCATAAGGAGATTCCGTTTAAAATGTTTTTTTTCAAAAAATCCATAATCTGAAAAATTAATTTTAAAAAACTAATATGATATTAAAATAGATATTTAAATATCTCGTAGATAATATAGATTTTGAATAAAAAAATTAAATTGAAGAGATAAATAAATGAAATTTTCATGAAAAACGTATTTTTAGTTTTTTGGGTAATTATGTTGTAAAAGATGAAATAAAAAATATATTATTATACGATAAATAAAAGATAACAAAATTCACAAGTTTTTTTGATATACTTATCATCACATTTAATCATTGGAGGCTCAATCATTAATAGTCCCTATAAACAATGAGATTTTAACATTAAACACTTACTACATTGGTGACTTTTCAATCATAATCTTTATGAAAAAATTACGTCACAGGGACACGTAAATCACAATAAAATTTATAATAAGATTCTTAAAATACATTTAGGATTATTATATACACCACACCAATGTAATAATTGCTAAATATTAAATATGTCCCAAGAAAATAAAAGTGAGACAAAAATACCACACCTTTGGCCAAACTTCCTTCGTACTAATTGGAACATCCAGAATAAATAATATTGATTGGATAAAAATATATTATAGAAAAATAATAATTTATAAAATAACATATATTAATTACTTATAACATTTTATCATCACTTTTTTAAAACTTTTTTATTAAAATCCCTATTTCGAGTGATATCTACTTCGTTTTTTTGTGTTGTTTTGGTTGGATGATTTGATTTTTTATTTTTATAAGGGTTTCATCTAATAGTTTTTTTTAAAATGATATAAATATATATAATATTCAATATATACATGTTTAGATTAATTCATAAAGGTATAGATGGATTGATTAAATACATCATTCATGTAGATGGTATGTTGTATATACACATGAATGTTGTTCTCATTTGTTTAACGAATGGATGTAATGAAGCTAAATAAAAAATCTCCATAATAGAATAATTAATATATCATATATATCATATATCTATATATATATATTAATAAAATACCTCCTTAGTACCATCAAATTAATATAGAAAATAAATACAAATTGCATTGCATCATGGAGGTGGTAGTCTACAGATACGCACGATCGGTATTTTTGTTTTCCAATAGTTTGGAATGTAAAAAGATAGATATAAAATTTTAATTACTAGAGAATACGTTTTTTAATATTTATCATATATATAAATTAATCCAAATATGATAATAATCCATTAATGATGGTGATAAGAAATGAATCGTATCGCTATATAGAGACAGTTTGCAGATATCTGCACAACAAATATTTTCATATCATATTTTATGGAAAAAGAAGAAATAATGGTATTTTCATAATAATAATAACAGTTAATTACATTTAGAATACAAAATGTGTTATTTAATGAAGAATATAACTAATTTATAGGAGGTGATATAATAATTAAAAATAAAGTGATCGATTAAGGTCGTTACCTCTTCTTTGAAATAATTCCTTTAGATCACCTCTTAAGGCTCTATAGTTGGTATATTGGAAATCGATGAATATATAAAATAATTCCAGGTTAGTGGATAATATATATTGGTTGATTTTGATCACTATTTAAGGCTTAATGGGTAATTAGAAAGAGAATTTATGGTCACCTTTTATGATCAAGGGGAGGGACACATTTGGAATATCATAAATCATTAAAACGTATTCATGTAATTATTAATAAAAATGGATCAAAATAAAATAAAAACGCTAATGGGACGAAAATTTAATCTATATCATATACCCTTATAATATTTATTTTGTTTTTAACTAATTTAAAAGAATATTACATTCATAAAATATCATTATTTTTATTTTAAACACTATTCATATATTTTGAATTAAAATATGTGAATAAAAATTTTAAATTTGAATATAATTCTCTCAAATAACAAATATATTTAGTAATAATTTATAAAAAATAATATTCATTTAAATATTTTCAAAACCATTTATTAATTTTATTTAATTGGATAATTATTGTGGCAATGTTACTTAAGAATTTAAGTTCATTTTATTATTAATATAAATAATAAATTAATTTCTATAATGGATGTAATTTCATTAAAATTAATATATACACTTATATTACTTCATAAATTTCATTTTCCCAATGTGGAAAAATATAAGATAATTAGAACTATGATGTTGACATTTTCTAACATTCATTGAATAAAATATTATATAGATAATTTTCCTTGAAATATGTCAATTAAAGAACTAAATTTATAGAATATTTTTATAAGGGTAGAATTAAATTCATCCCATAATAATGATGAAGAAAAATTATGAACTTTTCACCTTTTTTGAATCTAAATTATCCCGATTTATGCTTTACTGTGGTGATAAATTTTACCACGTTTAATATTCATTTCGATAAAGAATAAAAGAGAAGTATTTAGAAAATATAAAGCTCAATATTACAAATATATAATCAATTTTGTCAATTTAAATTTCTATAATTGGTAAATGTTAAATTTAAAATAATTGTGCATGATGCGACAGAAAACACTTTTTAGAAAAATACATTGTTAAGCATAAATAATTTGTTATTCGTATTCCATACCTAAAAAATAAAATAAAATTTAAAATAATTTATTGAATTTGATATATATATCATTAAAATTATTCACCAATATAAAATAAATTAATTTATTAAGATTAATGTACATAATACACATATAAATTTTCTTTCTGAAAAATTACTCTTTTACATTCTGGAAATTTTTATTGTCATTTGTAATTATTCAAAATTTCATGAATCCATTATAGTAATCTATAAAACATATGTTTTTATAATTTTTTTATTCATATTAAAACCCAAAAACCCAATTAATTGGTGATGAATGTAACCTTAAGAAATATTATTTTGATAGTATATCACAATTTGTTTAATCTTGGTGATACATGAAACACATGCTATCAAAGAAATTAAATTTACATGAAAAAATATTTCATGGAATATATGGGTGTTAAAATTTACCAAGTCTTACCCCAAATCATGCAAATATTTTTTCAATTAAACTCACAAATGGTTTAATGAAATATTTGAGACTCCTTATTAAATAATCCTAGTTGAATTATATGAATATAAGATTACATTACAAGAAAATATATAAAATGGTTTTATATGCCTATGTGATTTACCATGGAGTGAAACTATCCTCCTAATTAAGAAGAATTATTGATTAATGTTCCTATGTATTTATTATTTTGATCATAAAAAATTAATATTTAGAACAAGTATCCACTACCTCATATTGATTATATGTCAGATCAGCTTTGAGGTGATAAATACTTATTGAAAATATGCCTTTGATCGGGATATCATCAAAATACTGTAAAAATAGAGAATATACACAAGAAAACATTTGTTGATGATAATAATATTATGATCTCATATGGACACTTTTATAACATACCAATTTCAACATTCATTTCATGTATTTGATGATTAATTTCATGAATGACTACCTTGAAAAATTTATATTTGTAGTTATATAATATATTCTCATATATCCTAATATTAATTAATTATATAAATATTACTTGCGGATTTTGTGGAATTCAAAACTAAAAGAGAAACTATATTACAAATTTATTATGTTTGAACTCTATATTTGTAAATTATCATTATTAGTATATGTAAACACATGTGTGTTTAAATGTGATGATCCTTTAATGATAAGGGGTATTGAATAATGTACCAAAACATCCTGAATAATAGACATAGATGGTTCTCTTTTTCAGATGGACACTACTGATGTTTTCCTAAATTGTCATGGATATCAACCCCACTCACCAAATTAACATGAAATGGTGTCAATGTATTCTATATAGTTTGATATGAAGAAAATATTAGGATGAATAAGTAAGGTCCGGCCACTGCACGGACACTCACACTACCCTATAACATAGAAATATTTTTCATAAACAATGATGTGGCATACAATAGAATTGTTTGTTTTCTAATAAATAATGAAATGGGGTTATATTATTCTTTATATAAATTAATTTTCCATAAACATAATTATAGGATGCATGATTTGATATTATCAATAGTCATATTTTCATTAAATATATAGAAGAATTCTATGTCATAATTTTAAATATTTATACTAATAAAAAGATATTAATATATATTTACATGTAAGGAGTTATATTTTTACCAAATTATATTGTTGTATTTTATAAGGAATTGTGATTTCCCAATAAATTACTACCATATGAAGTTGAATAATTTTTCTAATGATTTGAACATGTTGGATCATGCAACATGATCTATGATAAGCATTGAAATATATCCATTAGCCATGGATTTGAAAACTATATACATGAAATTCATTAGATAAGCGTATAAATCCTATCATTCCCTAATTACTGATCAAATATACATTCATGTAATGATGAAGGATATATAGAATGAGTATATTGATCTATATAATAGGTTATGCAATTTTTTATGGTTCATCCTATAATACCCAATAATTGAACTATTCATTTGTACATTGAATAAATATTGTGTTGAATATTTTATTTCACATGGATAAAGGAATAGAAATCGACCATGTTACATTTTATTGAGATAATATATTACAATTATGTATAAATATTAATAAATTTTACGAGTAATATATGAATCATTGTACATAAACATACAAATGTAAAAACTCAATAATTATGAAAAATACCATGAACCAGAAATCTTTGTCATCACGATTTTTTATGAAGATCATTCCTATTATCAGAACTGTGGAAAAAGGAAAAAATAAAAAATAAAAAATATATATTGAGAGAGAATTAAATTGACTGAATTATGTATCGATTTGTTTTAAGGCTCTATATGGGTGTGAAATATGATGGTTATATATGTGATTTTTGTATATGTATTCATTGGACATATGTTCATTGGAAATATAGTCAATGATTACATGGTCATTTGGTATGAATTTTTCTAATATTTATATTGATTCTTTATAATTTTTAGTGTCATGTTGAAATTAATATAACTCAAAAATAATAACTAATGAAACAAAAAATAATATTTAATTAAAATATTTTATTATAAAAATATTTATTATATGTTAATTATTATTGTTAATATTATTGTTAATGAATGATTTTATAAATTTATAAAATTTAAGGAAATATTTTAATAATAATTTATTGTTAAAATTAAATTGTTAAAAGAAAAAAAAATTATTTTAATCTAATATGGTTAAAGTTATTTATCATTATGAAATGTTAATTTCCATAGAACTATTTTTCATATATATTTTATTTTTATATTAACAAATTTAATTTATCAAATTTAAATGAATAATTTGGTGAAGGTTTTAAAATTATTACAAAAATATTAACACTTATTTATATATTAATTTATATGAAATAAGATTTTAAAACATGTTGTTTTGATGTTTTATATATATATAAATATATTTGTAAATATATATTATGTATTGAATAAAAACTTATCAAATTTATAAAATAAATTACATTAAATGAAGTCCAAATAAAAAGATGTTAAATTGTTTAATTTTATTTTCACACATAGAAATAAGTTATCGAGATGAAAATATTACTACCTATTTTATTGTAAAATAAGGTAATAATGGTAAAGCTAAGTGCTAAGGACATAAAATATCACGAAACACTATCTAAAATTTTTTAACATGATATTATGCATGGACCATAGGCATTATTGTTCCACTTTTTATCCACATTACTTTTCCAATGATAACCTTACACCATTAAAAATTAGTATTTCCAGACATGCTGATCAATAATAACATATATAGGGACCCCAAATAAATACCTAAACCAACAATCAAACCATTCATTTATCCCTTTAATATATTCCAATTTCCATCTCACAAATATTCAATACAAGTTTTTTGGATTCTTGTTCGATAAAGGATGTCTGAGTCTTTCTTTCTAAGAGAACTCAATTAGATAATGAGATAATTAATCAATGTAAAATATTATTGACCATAATTTTAAATTACTCAATAAATATCATTATAAAATTTAATGATGATATAGGAACATAAATATGATCATGGTGATATTATATTACAATTTTATTACTCTTAACTCTTACGCAGTCATCAGTATAGCACAATCTTGTTTGGTCCGGTTTAACCACCTACATGAACGATGTTGTACCAACATAAAAATTTTCACTGTTAATATGTTTCATGATATTTATAATATAGATATATGATACTATAATTATTATAAGTTTCTTGATGTACGAAGAAAAAATAAATGATCATTAAAACGTTTCTCATGGTTATTCGAAAATTATAGGAAATGTGTTTGTTATTGATTCCATTATCATGAAATAGACCAAAACCTTCAATAAAATGAACATTAGAATATGTATATCAATGAAAAGTAAATACTTAATATATTTATTAATCTATGAATTATGAAATTGGTATAAAATAACAATGATCGACCGCTTTATTTCAAAATATGTATGAAACAATAAACATCACTAACATCATGTGATGAAAATAAACAGTAACTATCAAATATATGTATAATTAATAATTATATTATAATATTATAAAGTATAAAAGGTATTAATGAGTTTAAAAAATAAATTAATATTATTTATATTTATATTATATAGGAGGTTACATCACTCCCGTGAAAGTTAGTAATAAAGGTAAGGGTTTATTTATAATCTCACTTTGAAATTTATATTTTTAATATTAAAATTCTTATATTAATAAATAAATATATATATATATATAAAACCCATTTATTTTCTTATTATAATTTTATTCAAGGGACTTGAAAATATTCTCACCATTTTCCCTCCATTGGGATGAAAATTCATCCAAAATAATGATTGTGAATGAGGACCAACCAGAACTTATCATTTCATTTGGTAAACATTGTCATGTAAGTTAATGTTATTTATATTTTATTATGAATATCCTTATATGCACTACATTGATATAAAAGGGGAATTTTATAATTATTTTAATTACATTAGAATCATTTGAAAGCAATATTTTAGAAATTTTCAATATGGGTAGTATTTTAATGACATTGACTTTATTTATAATCAGTTTATGGGAATCTACTTATTATTTTTTTAATATGAATTAATTTTCCCAACATAATAATTTGTTTTCATTGAGAACTATGAAAACTATTTTTTTCACTGTATTTATGGTAATTTATATTCCCATTAATTTCTAAATTATTTTATTTTTAAATATAAGAATTTAGAAATAACGGATAGTTGTTCTTATTTTATAAAAAAAATTAATAAATCATTTATAAAAGAGGTTTTAATCAATATTTACACCATTTTTTGTTTTTTATTATTCAATGGGTAAATGATATAATGTTTCCACCCAATTTCTTCCTCAAGATTAATTTTGAAAATTTTTGATGTATGTCTTCTAAAAACCAATTTTTTTCGGGGTTAATGAAGCTATGATCTAATATAGAATGATTTCATGTTATTTTGGAACATATATGTATGATTTATCCTTTTCTGGAATGTGGGTATATTATAGACATACGATCCATTGGTTAATGTTTTATGTATCACTATATCAATATAGTATATATGTGGTTATATTAGGCCCAAAAAAGAAATTTGACATGAGTTTTTAACCCAAATATAAGATGTTATGGGAATGTTGTTATCCTAAAACATTTTTATATGTTTCTATTTGGGGTTATATTTGATAGGATATATGATTTTATTTCATATATTAATTCCGAATTCTTATGATTATGTATTGTTTTCATAGAACTTTATTATCAACCAATGGTTTCACACACTTATTATTTAGGTCTTATGTTATATCAAATATTATTTCCATGACACATTATTTATGTTATATTATTTATTTGGTGTGATTATATTAGGTTATGAACATACACCATGATTAGGTTCCTATACCCACACACACATCTTAATCTCACTTGTGATATTCAACTAATGTATATTCTTTGTACCCTTACTAAATTTCTCAGCTGAAACACTCTTATGATTAAATTTCATCAGTTATAAGAATAATGTTATTTTTAATGATTCATAAAGGGTATCAAGTGGGTTTATTATTGTTGGAGGTGTTGAAATGTTGAGAAATTAGTTATTTATGTGCCCGATTTCAATCTATAATATACATATATATTCATGGGTATAATTTATTATAATATATAACAAATATTTTAATTTTTATTTATTAAAAATGTATCTCTGTAATTATTTGGTCATATAAGTTTGTATCGAAGAGGGTTTTCATATTTTTGATACCTTTTTATTATATATTATGGGATATAACCTAAAAGAACCTATGTTGAACAAAAACTGATGTAGGAAGGAAATGAAATTTAATTGGTCAAAATTATGGTTTCATAATTTAGGATATATAAGGGGTGGTTTCTTTATCACATAATTTAATACTCTGATTATTATTTCCTAATACTCATACTAAAATTATGGTTTAAGTCAATGTATCTAACTATGGATAATCGAGTAAACAATTACTACGATGGAATGTGTAATTAAATTACTTGTGAGAACCCACCCTAATATGGGAGATGGAATGAAAAATATTTTGTCCATCTGCACCGAACTCTCTCCAGTTATGAAATGTAATACAAATAATTCCAATATTTCTATTTATATAAGAATGAAACAAATCTCCATTGAGTCGGTCATGTGGTAACAACCACTTTAATTTTGTGGGTATATTAACACACCAATTACTGTGTAATTGATCAATATAATAAATTATATATTCTTATTCCTACATTGTTAAAAGAAAAAGGAAACTTTTTAAACTTTTATCATTTTTTAGTTGAGGTAGAAAAATATTTAAATATCATTAAGAGTGTGAAAAAGGAATAAATTAACTAGACTTAATGAGAGTAGATCAAGAAAATATTATTCAGAATTTTTTTCCCCATAACTATTTGTATGTAAATGGAGATAGAATTATTGTATTTGAAAAAAATGGGATGAATCTATTGTAAACTATTATGGAAACATCAAAATACATTCCTAGTATTCTTCTTGTTTTATCATCAAAAATGAAAGAAAAAAATGTCACTTTAGTGTATTAAAACCTTTTTACTAAAAATCATTGGTTTAAATGAAATTGGCGGATAGGAAGAAATTTTCTAATATACTCTTAGGGTAGAAATGATGATTTGATTCTCCATTTATTATCATGGTTTTGGAGAAAAGAAGTGTAGAATGGATTTTTGAGGAAACATAAATGATAAAAGTCATATTAAAAGCAAATTAATCATCCTACATGTAAAAAATATATGAAGAAGTAATGTGGAGGGGGGATATTTCAATGGAATGAGTATATGGTTCATGTGTGGAAAAACAGACCTCAAGTACATGAATGTCAGGAAAACATAAAGGGGTTAATTAATGATATGTATGAAAATAAATATCGTCCTAATATACCACTCTCAATCCAATTCTTTAATTGTAAGGATCGTAGATATTATTCTAAAAATTTCCCTAATGAATGTGTTAATGAAAATATTCAATGCCAATAACCTCTTTATCCATGAAATAATGGGAAACCCTATGTACTCTCAACTACTGAAGTGGGTCACGATAATAAATTTTTGAATATTACACACATCATCCACTCAATAACTAAATATTCCTTCTATGATTTTCATTTTAAACACTCATTTATTATTGGAATATTTTATAAGACGTAAAATCATTACATGAATGAAAAAATATTGAATTTTAGGTGAAAACCTATTATGGAACAATGATTTTAATCTAAGTGTATAACTCATAGTTGATATGCATTTGTGGAAATATTCTTTCATTAATACATATTATCTCCCCTTTAGTGGAATTTTATGTGATTTTGATATGAATTATATCTCTTTACAAAAATACCATATTAATTTCAAGTATATGGAAATCATATTTCATATCCCAAATCAAACCATGATCAACAATAAGTGAAAATATGACCACAATCACCATATGGGAATTACATCTATTATATGGTTATGAATACCTTTTTTGTTGTGGAATTTATCACAAATAGATGGTTAATAAATTGATATTGAAGATATTCATGTTGTGTGGGATTATATTGATATGTTTCTAGAAGGTTTTCATGGTCAAACACTAGATTGTGAGGTTGATTTTTAAAAATAACACATTTATGGTGTTATTACAATATCAAAGGATCCATATTGAATGTATTGAATTGAATTAGTATAATTAATGAAGAAAATTAAAAATAAAATAGATTAAGGTTTTATATTCTCAATTTATCCATGATTAGCTGTATCAATCCTTTCATTTAAAGAGATTAAGGGATCAATGTGTCTTTATTTTAATTATCAATACCTTTATATGAACAAGAGCATGAAAAAGTACCCTCTTATTAATATAGTTTTCTTGTTTAATAAACTGTTAGGGATCAATACTTAAAAAATATTGACCTTAAATTTTTATATCATAAATTTATGTAGAAATTAGTAGATGTAACTGTTGAGTCAATAAGGTTTTTCTTATGACTTTTCCATTCCTTCTTGTTTTTAAAATCATAAACATATTATCTTTAAGGAAAATCACTTTTATAAGGAAAATTTCTTTTATAAGGAAAATTGCTTTTAAAAGGAAAGTCGCTTTTATAAGGAAAATAACTTTTATAAGGAAAATTATTCTTATCATATTTTCATTAGCTATATCCATCTTTTTCTTAAGTATAGGAATCAGATTCATTTCTATATTCTCGGAATCGTTTATAACTTGGATATGAAGAATTCTGTTTTAGGCTCCGAATTCAGGATGAGAGCTGTAATGATGTTCCACTCCAAATTATGGATACTAACTCTAATAAAGATCTACTACGAATTATAGATACGAACTCTCATGATGTTCGACACCGAAATCTGATGACAAATCCTGATTACGAATTCTCATTACGAATTCTGATGACGAATTGTCATTCCGAATTCACATTCCGAATTCACTTATTAAACATAATCTGATCATCTTTGCTTTATAAAATCCGAATTTATTTAGACTCCAAATATTATTTTTGGTTAGACTCCAAACATTCATTTTTCTTACACTTTTATAATTTTTCTACTCTTTAATATTTTTTCATACACTCCGAACCTTCACTCCGAACTTTTGTGTTAGACTTAAAACAATGTCGTACATTCTGTTACACTTGTTTTGTTATAAAAAGATGTTGTCTATTCCGTTATAAACTAACCGTCGGTTAAGTGACACATGTACAGGTCCCTCCGATTTTTATTGAAGATATGACCGTTGAAAAGGAGGTCGACCGAGACAATAAATAAGAGCTCATTTGAAAGAGCACGAGACTGATCTTATACTAATCTTTGACTCATGTGATTACATGCTTGAAGTGATTTCTAGAGAGAGAGGCTCTTATTAACTCTCAAATCATTGTGAAACTTAGAATGTTGGGGATTACATTCGAGGACTTCAAAGGATAGGAAGATAGAAGTGACGACTACCTTGAAGTTCGAGGGTTTCCTTACTGAGGAAGACAGAGGTTGCCAACTACCTTGAAGTTGAGGGCTTACGGGGATAACAAGATAGCTATTCCAATATTCCTATCAAGGCCTTACCCTGGTGTGGGTAAGACAGAATTGCTTAAAAGTATAAATCAAGGGACCTTTATCCAAGGTTGTTGGATACCACTATCTTTGGGTAAAAAGACTTATTTCTTGTTACTGGTAGTTTTACTACCTGTTTATTTCCACTGCATATTGTATTGTAAGGAAAGTATAACTTTCTTATACTTCCTTACTTGTACTCTATTTCATTTATATTCTAGACACTTTAAGGTAGAATCTCATATTGTAATCTTTAGTTTTATCTTCAATTTCTGGATCCGTATTTTCGGAACCTACTTTCGGAATCTCTTTATAGTTTTAAGGAAGTATATAGAACTCGAAGTCTATAACTTCATTCCTTATTACGATTTTGCAATTGGTTTTAGAGGTGTTGTGAATTTTCTTAGTTTAACTTTGTTAAACATAGAACTTTATTTGTCTAAGGAAAATATAGTTGTTCGTAACTAACTTTAAAAGGTTCCAAAGGAAAATTTTAAAGTATACAATTGACCCCCCTCTTTTATATTGTGCATCTACATCATTATTTCGATCCTACAATTGGTATCAAAGGAGGTTTCTGAAATACTTATACTCACGGTTAAGTTTTTCTTGCTCATTTTTCTTTATTCATCATACTTTATTAGAATGTTCTTTGTCATTCCGAACTTTGTCATTCCGAACATTGTGATTACAAACTTTTTCTACTAACAAGTTTGTGTGCCGAAGGTAATTTTATGTATGGCAGGAATCAATGTTGGCTCCATTGATAATATACATCCTACAAGATCACCAATCATTGATGGTAATGAGTATGAGTACTGGAGTGATCGAATGAAGACTTTTGTTATGAATACTGGAGTGGACAACTTTGTTATGCTTACTGGAGATTATAAAATTCCTGATAAGGAAGTTAGAACTTTCACTAACCAGGAAAAGCAAGAGTATCAACTCAATTTTAAGGCATGGAATACCTTACATTGTTCAATGACTAGAAATATATATTGCCAAATTTCTTCTTGTGAAGCAGCTAATATTATCAGGAAGAAGTTAGAGGTTACACACTATAAAACATCTAACATGATTGAGACTAGGAGAGCTATGCTTAGAGCTGAATACCATGGCTTCTATTTTCCTTATGGTGAACCAATTTGTAAAGTTCAACAGATATTTATGACTATAGTCAACTATTTATAGTCTATGGGAGAGAAAGGTTTAGACTATGAATCAATTTTGGATAAGATATTTGATATTATGCCCAATGAGAGGGAATTAATGAGAACTGCTATAGATGAGAACAGGAAGATCACTCAAATAACTCTTGATGAGTTATTTGGAACTCTTCTCCAACATGAAACCAGAATGAAGAGAGATGCAGACTGTAAAACTAGAGACTTTTATGAGAAATATTTTTTTTATGTTATATAAATAATCAAAGGAATCATTCACTACACACAACACTAGCTTGACTTTCTTTACACACAACCGCGACCTTCCTCGATAGCTTGTGTCGTACACAATACTGAGTTTCACTAAACAACGATATGCTATTAAAATAATATTAAAACTAGCCATTATGAATATTACTAACTGAATTTTTAATTTTATAACATTTTAATTCAACTTATACATTTTCTAGAATGAGGTATAAAAGAAAAATTATTTTTTTATATAAAATAAATATTTTTCAAAAAATACAGTTTTACCGCCTTTTGATGGCGCACCCACATTAAATCTAGTTTTTGAAATGTTTATATGTTCAATTTGACAAAATAAAATTCTTCTTCTGAATCAGGGTATAATAATTAACTTTGGATAAATTTTTGATATTTTTCTGATAACTTTCATATTTTGATGAATAGTAAAAATACGGTAATTTTTAATTAAAAACATTTTTTTTCATTGAGATAATTTATATGGATAAATAATAATATTGAATGGATTTAAAGTATAAATTGAATATATTTTTACCATTTAATATAATTTATGTCATTAGCATTAATTTCACATTGAATTCATAGGTAAAAACATTTCAATCTTTGGCAAGGTTTTAACAACTAAAACCTGTTTTCTTAACAACGAGATTTATTTTAAATTACTTACTACAACTTATATGTTTTGAATTTTGAAAAATGGATTCCATATTCAGAATCAGTGGGACCAAAATATGTTAATAGGCTAATTTTTATTTTTTGGCATTATGAATAGTCACTACGGTAAATTTTATTTACCATAGTTAAAGGTAAATCGGGTAATTAAGGGTAAATATAAGAATATAAAATTACCCTAACACATGCGAAAATCCTATTGGATTACTAAAATTAGACCCATATCACCTAAGGGTCAGATTATATTTATGTATTGGACTTTCATCAAGGAAAATAATTTAATTATTATTAAAACCAAAGAATGTGACAACATGTCACTTTCTTAAAGATTTTATGTCTAATAATTTTAATTTTGTGATAAACTTAATGAAACTTCAAACATGAATAGTTTCCAGAAATCTAATAAAATTATATACATCATAGGAATTTATTTATAATTTTTTGGGATTAAATAATTATCATTAATTATGACACAATAGTGATGTTGAAATTTTTTTATTAATTAAAATATCAAATAAATTGTTTTAAAAATATTAAAATAAATATTATATGACCTATTTAATGTGATAAAATAATTTTCTAGATACATATAACATTTTATGAATCTATTAAAGAAATTAGTTCGAACATATCTTCTGTATATATTTTATTTAAATTCAAATAAATGAATAGTGTCAAAATTGACAATATTATTATTTTATAAAAATAACATATTATAAAATTGTTTAAAAATCACAAAAATATTCGAAAATTATAAATTAAAACTTATATGGTCGAAAATTTCATAAAGTGTCAAATTATGGAAAATTCACAACACATATGTTATTATTTATAATAATTTAAAATTTAGAATATTATTACCACAAATAAAATTAAATTGACAAATAAGGATAAATCAAGTTGATAATGTTTAAAATAAATTCCTAACATGTATAATTTTTATTGTATGATGCTATTACAACCCTATATCGTCTATGATTCGGATATGAGTCATTTTGGAATTTTTTAAGTGGGTCTGGGATTTAATATAATCTAATATTCCCTATATTTCTAAAGGTTCCCCTCTCCTCCCTTATAAATGGGAACCTCCTCCGTCTCTTACTCACACTAATTTGAGCCTTCATGCTCAGACAAACCCTTCCCATTTCACTTCCCCACTTCCTCAGAAACCTTCTACAGGTACTGGTTTTATCAAAAGACCAACTCTACTGCCTTAAAAGAAAGATTAAAGGAGGCCCTTTGAGAAAGAGGTAATACTTTCTACCGTTTTCTTCATGTTCCATTCTTCTTCTACTCCCACTTCATTAGTTGTTTCGTTATGAGGTAATAACATCAATATCACTCATATATTGATATTTTATTATAAATATTAAACAACCATATTTCACCTCTTATCCATCCTACGGAAAACGAAATCACCGCGCGTGCGTACGTACGGAATACCGTCTCAACGTCGTGGTGTAATCTATTTTCCACCACCACCTTACTTGGATGGGTATAAGGGTGAAAGTAATTAATATATATGATTATTATAAAGTGGTATTGATTCTTTAATAGTATACATACACTCTAATACAATTCCACGATCTTGGAAATGATATCATCGCTTGTGCGTACGTACGGAATACCGCCTCCACGATGTGATGTGATTCATTCTACATGATCTTCATTGCATAATGATTATATAAATGAATTGATTGAAAGAATATGATATATGTTACACTAATACCATTATGTAAATGAGGTATCTATCACCTAAAGAGAAGAATAAGAATTTATTCGACAAACAAGCATAAGAACAAAAAGTAACAAACACCCGAATAACAAGTAGTAATGAAATATTACTAATAAGAAGCTAAGAATATGACCATATATGATATCATAACAATAATTATGATTCTAGAATAAGTCAATAACATCGTTTAAATCATTATACAGGAGGTTCAGACACTTATGAAGAAAATTGGACCTAAGGTAAGGGAAAATCTCGCAATCGAAATTTTTATCTGAGATTGTTTATATTCAGAATTTACTATGGTGTATTTTATCATCCACATCCATGTTTCCTCAATATGTAATATTGTTCCTTCCACCTACAATTTTTTAAATCCAATTTTACCCTTCGGTGAGTTTTTAGTAAAAGATATGAATGGAATCTTTTGTCGTTTTTCGTACGAGGTACTTCTTGACTTTTCCAACAATAGTACAAGAAGAATGTTTTTTTAACTTATACGGCATGAATGGATTTTTAAAACATTATTTCCAAGATGATTCCTTTACAAGTTTTCAATTTTATTTTTAATCAACTTCTTTAAGTTTAAAATTGTAGGACATGTTAAGAAAGGAAAATGTTTTTGAAGTAGAAAGGATATTTTCCTCAAAAATTGAGTTCAAGTGTTTTTCCAAAATTTTTTCCATCTAAGAAAATATAGGGTTCTGTTTCTATCCCTACTATTACATTTATTTGATTATGTTGTGATGGAATTATTTTTATGAATTCCTTTATCTTATATGAATTTTTTTATGATGTCATGTTGTTTAAGATTCCCATTTTTATTACATAGGTTATGATATGATGTACAGTTTATGATTTGTGTCACACATAAGAATGGTATCATTATGAGATGCGTGGGACCTAATCTCCCTCCAATGTGTTGGGTAAATATTTTATATCTCATGAGATAGACATGGTTGGAATGGCAGGATAAACCTGTTCAGTGAAACAGGACTGAAACGAGGAGTGAACTCGGTTTAGAAATGGACTTTGTCCACTAAGATAGTCTTGACAATGAGTCTTGACTAATAAGAAATGATTCTTTATGATTTTGTGTGAATTCCAAAATGTTTCATGTTTTATGTTATGATTATTAGGATTTCATTTCACTACTATGATTAATCCCATGTTATGAAATTATGCACTCTTTTGCAGGTTATGATTTCCAAAATGTTATGTTCTTATGAATATGATGTGATTGGTATTTCTTTTGTTAAACCTTACTAAGAATTTGAGCTCACCCCTTTGTATGTTTTCTTTCCCCAGGTTAGGAAAAATCTTATTAAGTAAGATATGCCAAAAGGGACAATAGATATGATGAAATAAATGGGAGATAGTGTAGACGCTTTATGAACCTGTTTTTTATGTTTCCCAGTTTCTGAAGACACTATACATATACGGTTCTTTCATGGTTTTGATATATGTTTTAATAAGTATGATCAATTTTGAAGTAATAACAATTTATTTAATGTATGGGTCGTTATAGTTGGTATCAACGGCAAATGTTGTACGAATGTATCCGATCCTTGGGAACTCTCACATGTGAGGGTTGGACGAAGCACGGCTCTCCACCCAAGGGCTTCATGAGGAAATGGATGCCACTGGGGATGGTGGTGTGTCCCTCCCATGGGGTGTAGCCACCCATGGAGTGCCCTGATAGGTATCAATTATAGTCCACTGAATGTAATTCCAGACGGTTATAGTTGGTATCAGAGGAAAGGTATAGTCAACCTTTGGAAACTAGGATGTAAAAGCCTTAGTAAGAACCCTAAGGATGATTCTAAGCATAGAACACAATCTTAGTGTTTTAGAAATGACCATGAATAACCTAGGATAAGACCTTAAGTGTGAAATTTTATTCTTGATTATGTGGTTTTCCTATTATAATCAGTGTTTCTCACACTATTATTCTTGGTTTTAGTTAATGGCTAGAACCTGAAGGAACCGTGTTAATACAGATTGCGACAGGCAATGAAATGATTGTCCCTCTGAGCAACCAAACGTTATGGGAGATGGAATGAAAAATCTTGTAGCCATGTTCACACAAATTTCTTAAGCTATGAATCATGCAGGACATCCAAACAAGCAAAGGAAGGAGCAACATTCTATTGAATCCTTCATGAGGCAGTGTCAACCTTCTTTCAGCGGGTCTACTGATCCATTAGTTGTTGAACAATGGATTAGTACTACTAAAAAGATATTTTTAGTTCTTCAATGTTCTGAACATGATAATGTCATCCTAGCAGTGTATCGTTTGGAAGGAGATGCTGATCAATGGTGGAATCTTATTAAGAATATGAGGCAATGGGATGAAATTGAGCCCATGGAATGGGACGAGTTCAAGAACTTATTTTTCAATAAGTACTTCCCTTGTATTCTTTGAAAAAGATGGCGAAAGAGATTATTAACTGAAGAAAATGGATGAAGAATCTGTTGGTACCTATGAAGAAAATTTTATAACACTTTCAAGGTATGATTCTGGTATTATTATCCAACCTGAGAGTAAGATCGTTCGATTCTTTAATGGCTTAAAACCAATTCTTCGAAGGGAATTAGACATAAGGGACTTCAATAGATACGAGGAAATCGTTCGATGTGATCTCAAAGTCAAGATGGATATTAGGGTAACCCATCAGTCATATAGGCTTGATAGGAAGAGGAAAGTGGAATTCAAAGGAAAATCTAAAGAGCACACTGAAAAGAAGATGAGCTTTACCTTATGCTCAATGTGTTGGAAGAAACATGTAGGGAGTTGTCTTAAAGGGACAAGTAAATGTTTCAAATGTGGAAAGGAATGTCATAAGGCATTTGAATGCCGCAATGATGGGAAGAAGATGTCTAATGATGCAAACAAAGGAAGAGACACACAGAATGAACCTACTACACTTCAATGATTCAAGTGCAAGAAGATGGGGTATTATGCTAATAAATGCCCTAATCCAAGGGTTGTGGATGATGATTGAAATCAACAAAATCTTAAGGATAAAGACAAAGGAAAGTCACATGAAATTTATATCAGTGATGTGGAGTACGATAACGATGTGGTGAATGGTACACTTACCATCTACTCTAAAGTAGAAAATGTTTTATTTTATTCTGGATCCACCCACTCTTTTATTTCTGATGATTTTTCTAAGGGTATCACCATATTACCTCAACAATTAGATGTTGAGTTAGCTATGACAACACCTAATGGCACAACAGTCGCATCAAAAGTTTATAATTCTTCCCCGATTGAAGTTTGTGGGAAAGTGATTCCTGCAAATCTTGTGATCCTTCCTATAGTGGAATTTGATGTGATTCTTGTCATGTATTGACATTCTTTATATGGAGCTCATATAAATTTAGAAATAAGGGATGTCACATTTCATATTCCAGATCAATCTATGATCGTCTATCAATGCAAGGATGAACATAACATTCCAGTGGAAATTTATTCCATCTTATGTGTCTTGATTCCACTGAATGATGTTTATTAATCTCAAATGGTTGGTGAGAAACTCACGATTAAGAATATGCACATTGTATGGGAGTTTGATGATGTATTTCCAGAGGAATTTTCAGGTCTTCCACCAAATCGTGAAGTTGAGTTTTCAATAGAACTCGTACTGGGTGATTTGCCTATTTCAAAGACACCTTATAGAATGGCCCCAATTGATTTGCAGGAATTGAAGAAGAAACTCCAAGAGAATCTTGATAATGGATTCATACCCCCTAGTGTGTCACCTGGGGGAGAACCTGTTCTGTTTGTTATGAAGAGAGATGGATCAATGAGACTCTATATTGATTATCGAGAACTTAACAAGATCACTATCAAGAAAAAAATTTACTCTCCCACGAATTGATGACCTATTTGACCATCTACGCGGAGCTCAATACTTTTCCAAGATTGATCTTCGTTCAGGGTATCATCAATTAAGGGTTAAAAGGGAGGATATTCCAAAGACGTCTTTCCATACAAGGTATGGACACTATGAATTTATAGTGATGTCATTTGGTCTTACTAATACCCATGCTATCTTCATGGATCTGATGAATATAGTCTTTAGAGACTACCTTGATCAATTTTTGGTAGTCTTTATAGATGATATTATTGTCTATTCAAAGAGTAAGGAAGAACATGAAGATCACTTGAGAATTATATTGAAGACCCTGAGAAATGAAAAGCTTTATGCCAAATTTACCATGTGTGAATTTTGGCTTCAAAAGTGGCATTTTTGGGTCACATAATCTCAAAAGAGGGGATATCTGTTCATCCAGAAAAAACAGAGGTTATCGAAAGATGGTCGAGACCAACGACAGTAACTAAGATCCGATGTTTTCATGGTTTGGCTGGATATTATCGACATTTTGTGAAATATTTTTCACCTTTATCTAATCCCCTCACCAGGTTGACTTGAAAAAGAGTCATGTTCGTGTGGACGGACGAATGTGAAGAGAATTTCAAGGAGTTGAAAGGAAGGTTATCCAGTGCACCTGTACTCACACATCCTTGTAGTGGAGAAAGGTTGTGATCTACAGTGATGCATCCAAGAAGGGACTGGGATGTGTTTTCATACAAAATGATATGGTGAGATCTTATGCCTCACGATAGTTGAAAATCAATGAGCAAAATTACCCAACTCATGATTTGGAGTTAGCTGCGGTAATCTTTGCATTAAAGATTTGGAGGCATTACCTTTATGGTGAAAGGTGTGATATTTATACTGATCATAAAAGTTTAATATTTTCACACAAAAGAAGCTGAATATTAATCAAAGAAGATGGTTGGAGCGGATTAAGGATTACAACTGCTCAATTCATTACCACCCTGGGAAAGAAAACAAGGTGGCAGATGCATTAAGTCGACAAGACCATGCCAGTTTATCCATGATGATGATCATAAAAGATCCAATATTTATTTATTTACAAAGGATGGATCTTGGAATTATAATGGAAGGGGGAAAATCATATCTTTCTCAAATGAATGTTCAAACATCTATACATGTGAAGATTAAAGAGTCACAGAAAGAAGATGTAGAGTTACAAAATAAGGTGAGAAATGTTCCTGAATTCAACCATGATTGTGATGGGATAATAAAGTTCAGGAATCGGGTTTGTGTTCCTCCCATCCCAGAATTAAAGAAGGAGCTGCTGGATGAGGCTCATAGTTCTTCATTCTCTATTCATCCTACAAGCATGAAGATGTATAGGGACCTGAAAGTGTACTTCTGGTGGGATGGCATGAAAAGAGATGTTGCTGAATACGTCTCTCGAGGCATTGTTTGTCAGCAAGTTAAAGCTAAAAGACAGAAGTCTAAGGGGATGTTACACCAATACCCATACCTGAATGGAAATGGGAAAACATCACTATGGACTTTGTTATAGGACTTCCTAAAACATCCAAAGGCAATAATGCTATCTGGGTCATAGTTTATCGTCTTACAAAGTCTGCACACTTCATTGCTATTAGAAAGGATTTCTCTCTAGATCATCTTGCCAAGATATATGTAAAGGAAGTGGTAAGATTGCATGGATTACCTCTTTCTATTATATCTGATCGGGATCCGAGATTTACCTGAATGTTCTGGCGAAGTCTTCAGCATACTCTGGATACAGAGTTGTGTTTCAGCACTGCTTATCATCCTCAGACAAAGGGTCAGACTGAGAGAACAATTCAAACTCTAGATGATATGATGAGAGCCTGCCCTATGGATTTAAAAGGTGGTTGGGATCAACACCTACCTTTGGAGGAATTTTCTTATAATAATAGCTTTCACTCCAGTATTCAGATGGCTCCTTATGAAGCTCTCTATGGAAAGAAATGCAGGACTCCAACTTGTTGGGATGAAGTAGGGGAAAGAAAGATATTAGGACCTGATCTTGTTGATGTGAAGGCAGAAAAGGTCTGATCTATTCAACAACACATAAGAGCAGCTTAGAGTCGAGAGAAAATTTATGCCGACAACAGAAGAAAATACCTAGAGTTTGAAGTGGGTGATAAAGTGTTCTTATGAATATCACCCTGGAAGAGGGTCATGGGATTTGGAAAGAAGTGGAAGTTGAGCCCTAGATATATCGGTCCTTTCGAAATACTGGATAATGTTGGGAAGGTAGCTTACCGATTGGCGCTTCCACCGAATCTCTCTCAAGTACACGATGTGTTCCATGTATCTCTCCTGAGAAAGTACATACCTGATCCTTCACATGTACTCAGCTTAGAAGTTGTACCGCTGGAGCAAGAACATTCAATTGAAGAATAGCCGATAGAGATTCTGGATCGCAGCAAAAAAGTCCTATGAAACAAGACCACTCGCTTGTGAAAGTTTTATGGTGGAACCACCAATTAGAAGAAGCTACATGGGAGCTTGAGGATATGATGAGGGAGAGGTATCCTCATCTGTTTGTCACAAAGTGACGAATTTCGAGGGAGAAATTCATTTTAAGGGGGGTAGAATGTAACACCCAAGAGTTTTATGTGAAATATTTTGTTTTTATGTCATATAAATTGTCAAAGTAATCTTTCACTAAACACAACACTATCTTGGCTTGCTTTACACGCAACCACGTCCTTCCTCGATAGCTTACGTCGTAGGCAATACAGAGTTTTACTAAACAACGATATGCTATTAAAATATTATTAAAACTAGCCGTTATGAATAGTACTAACTGAATTTTGAATTTAATAACAATTTAATTCAACTTATACATTTTCTAGAATGTGGTATAAAAGCAAAATCAATTTTTTTTGATAAAAGAAATATTTTTCAAAAAATATAGTTTTGCCACCTTTTGATGGTGCACCCACATTAAATCTAGTTTTTTGACATTTTTATAAGTTCAATTTGACAAAATAAAATTATTCTTTTGAATCAGGGTATGAAAATCTAATTTGGATAAATTTTTTATATTTTTCAGATAATTTTCATATTTTGATTAATAATAAAAATACGCTAATTTTTAATTAAAAACAACTTTTTTCATTGATATAATTTATATGTATAAATTATAATATTTAATGGTTTTAAATTATAAATATAATATATTTTTAAAATTTAATATAATGTATGTCATTAGCATTAATTTCACATTGAATTCATAGGTAAAAACATTTAAATCTTTGGCAAGGTTTTAACTTCTAAAACCCTTTTCCTTAACAACATGATTTATTTTAAATTAATTACTCCAACTTATATGTTTTGAATTTTGAAAAATGGATTCCATATTCAGAATCAGTGGGTCCAAAATATGTTAATAGGATAATTTTTTTTGGGCATTACGAATTGTAACTATGGTAAATTTTATTTACCATAGTTAAAGGTAAATCGGGTAATTATTGGTAAATATAAGATTATAAAATCACCCTAATACCTTCCAAAATCATATTGGATGATTAAAAGTCGACACATATCACCTAAGGGTCGGATTAGATTCATTTAATGGACTTTTTTCCCTGAAAATAATTTAATTATTATTAAAACCAAAGAATGTGACAACATGTCACTTTCTTAAATCTTATAAGTATAATAATTTTCATTTGATGATAAACATAATGAAACTTAGAACATGTATAGTCTCCAGAAATATAATACAATTATCTACATCATAGGAATTTATTTATAATTTTTAGGGTTTAAATAATTATCATTAATTATGACACAATAGTGATGTTGAAATTATTTTAGTAATTAAAATATCAAATAAATTGTTTTAAAAATATTAAAATAAATATTATATGAACTATTTAATGTGATACACTAATTTTCTAGACAGATATGACATTTTATGAATCTATTAATGCTAATAGTTCGAACATATATTCTGTATATATTTTATTTAAATTCAAATAAATGAATAGTGTCAAAATTGACACTATTGTTATTTTATAAAAATAACATATTATAAAATTGTTTAAAAATCACAAAAATATTCAAAAATTATAAATTAAAATTTATATGGTCGAAAATGTCATAAAGTGTCAAATTATTGAAAACTCACAACATATATTTAATTATTTATAATAATTTAAAATTTATAATATTATTACCACAAATAAAATAAAATTGATAAATAAGGATAAATTAAGATGATAATGTTTAAAATAAATTCCTAACAGGTATAAATTTTATTTGTTGATAGGATTACAACCCTATCTCAAATAATCTTCGGATATGAGCCATTTGGGAAGTTTTTATGTGGGGTTGGGATTTAATATAAACTAATATTTCTTATATTTCCAAAGGTACCCCTCTCCTCCCTTATAAAAGGGCACCTCCTCCCTCTCTTCCTCACACCAATTTGAGCCTTCATGAACGGCCAACCCCTGCCCATTTCACTTCCCCACTTCCTTAGAAACCTACTAGAGGTACTGGTCTTATCAAAAGACCAACTCTATTGCCTTAAGAGAAAGTTTAAAGGAGGCACCTCAAGAAAGAGGTAATACCTTCTACCGTTTTCTTCAAGTTCCAGTCTTCTTCTACTCCCTCTTCTTTAGTTGTTTAATTATGAGGTAATAACATCAGTATCACTCATATACGGATATTTTATTATAAATATGAAATAATTCTATTTCATCTCTTATACATCCTACGGAAAACGAAATCATCGTGTGTGCGTACGTATGGAATACCGTCTCCACGCTGTGGTGTAATCTATTTTCCACCCCCACCTTACTTAGATGGGTATAAGGGTGAAATTAATATATATATATATATATGATTATTGTAAAGTTTTATTGATTCTTAAATAATATACATACACTCCAATACAATTCCACAGTCATGGGAATGATATCAACGCTCGTGCGTACGTACGGAATACCGTTTCCACGATGTGATGCGATTCGTTCAACATGATCTTTATTGCATAATGATTATATAAATTAATTGAATGAATTAATATGATATATATTACACTAATATCATTATGGAAATTAGGTATCTAAATCCTAAAGATAAGAATATTAATTTATTCGACAAACACACATAAGAACAATTAGTAATAAACACCCGAATAACAAGTTGTAATGAAATATTACTAATAAGAAGCCAAGAATATGACCATATATGATATCATAACAAAATGTATGATTTTGGAATAAGTCAATAACATTATTTAAATAATTATACAGGAGTTTTGGACACTTACGAAGCAAATCGTACCTAAGGTAAGGGAAAATCTCACAATCTCAATTTTTATCAGAGATTATTTATACTTCAGAATTTACTGGGGTGTATTTTATCATCCACATCCATGTTTCCTCAATATCTAATATAGTTCCATCCACCTACAATTGTTTAAATCCAATTTTACCCTTTTGTGAGTTTTTAGTAAAAGATATGAAAGGAATGTTTTGTCGTTTTTCGTACGAGGTACTTCTTGACGTTTCCGAAAAAAGTACGAGAAGAATGTTTTATTAACTTATACGGCATGAATGGATTATTAAAACATTATTTCCAAGAAGCTTCCATTACATTTTTTAATGTTTATTTTTAATCAACTTCTTTTAGTTTAATGTTTTATGACATGTTATGAAAGGAAAATGTTTTTGAAGTAGAAAGGATATTTTCCTCAATAATGGAGTTCAAGTGTTTTTTCAAAATTATTTTCCATCTAAGATAATATAGGGTTCTGTTTCTATCCCTATTATTATATTGATTTGATTATGTTTTGATGGAATTATTTTTATGAATTCCTTTATTTTATATGAATTGTTTTATGATGTCATGCTGTTTAAGATTTCCATTTTATTACATGGGTTATTCTATGATGTACGGTTTATGATTTTGTGGAACACATAAGAATGGTATTATTATGAGATGGGTGGGACCTATATCTCCATCCAATGCATTGGGTAAATATTTTGTATCTCATGAGATAGACATGACTAGAATGGCAGGATAAACTGGTTCAGTGAAACAGGACTGAAACGAGGAGTGAACTAAGTTCAGAAATGGACTTTGTCCACTATGATAGTCTTGGAAATGAGTCTTGACTAAAAATAAATGATTATCTATGATTATGTGTGTATGACACAAATTTTCATGTTTTAAGTTATGATTATTGGGATTTCATTTCACTACTATGATTTATCCCATGTTATGAAATTATGCTCTCCTTTGCAGGTTAAGATTTCCAATATGTTATGTTCTTATGAATATGATGTGATTGATATTTCTTTTATTTACCCTTACTGATCATTTGAGCTCACCCCTTTGTATGTTTTCTTTCCCCAGGTCAGGAAGATGCTTATTATGTATGATATGCCAAAAGGGACTATAGACATGATGAAATAAATGGGAGACAATGTAGACGCTTTATGAACAAGTTGTTTATGTTTCCCAGTTTCTAAAGACACTATTCCTATATGGTCCTTTCATGGTTTTGTTATATGATGTAATAATTATGCTTCAATTTTGAAGTAATAACAATGTATACAATGTATGGGTCGTTATACGGACAACATCAAAAAGAAGAATGGAATTGGTACTGTTGCTTTTACAACAACATCAAATCAAATGAAAGCTAAGACTCCTGAGAGGGTAACCAGATCCAAGTCTAAGAAAGTAATTTTCCATTCCGAATCCAGTGAGAGTGAAGTCTTTGAAAATGAGTTAGCAAATCTTGCACGAAGGATAAACAGGATAGCTGGACAAAGAAATTTCCAATCCAAGTATAAGGAAAAATATAGGAAAGATATTAAAGATGGAGAAGTCACGTGTTATGAATGCAAGAGAGATGGACATATTAGACCAGATTTCCCTTTTCCCAAAAAGAAAGAAAGGAAAGAAATGCATTTAGATAGGAACAGAAAGAATTATTTTAAGCCAAAACTAAGAAAGTCTTGAAAGAAAATGACACCTGGAGTGCTAGTGGTGGTGACTCTTCATATGAATCTTCTGATTATGAATCTTCAGGATAGAAGAATCTTGGTCTTATAGCCAGACTACCTATTAAAAATCATTGTTTTATGGATAAGGTACGAAATGATGAATCATTGTCCAATGTTTCTTTAAATTATAATGACAGCAAATATTATAACTCTTCTGATGATGAATCATCTTTTGATGAAGAAAATACTTTACCTACTTTTGAAGAAGTTTCTAGGTTTGCTGAACTTCTTGAAATTGAGAATTCCAAACTCAATAAAAAACATGATAAGGAAAACTCTTGGAATAATATTCTTACGAAAAAAATATCAGATCTTTCTAAAGATCTTGTTAGAAAAAATGATGATTTTTAAAGTATTTCAAAAAATCTTGAGGAAGTAAGTTATGAGAAGAACAAACTTTCTAAAGATATAGAAAAAGTAATTTTTAAGAAAAATGTTTTCGAGCCTAGCTCTAGTTCAAAATCTAATGATTTTGAAGATAAAAACCTGGTTTTAAAACTGAAGTCCGAAATTTTTTCCTTAAGGAAGTGGTTATCAAACTTTACCCATGGTAAGGAAAATTTTGATAAAATGTGTTCCCGTATACGACCTTTAAGAAATAAATCTGGACTTGGTTATACCTATGAAAAACCAATTTTTAGTAACAATTATTTTGTTCCTCAAAGTGCCCCATTTTTTACCAAGTGTCAATGTGGTGGTCACTGGGCAAAGAATTGTTCCTTAAACAAAACCCAATCTCTAGGATTTCACAAAGCTTATTTATCTAAGAAGATGTGGGTACCTAAATTTTTTTTATCTCGAAATCTCTGATCCAAAGAAGTTTGGATTCTGAAAGTCTAATTCTCATCTTGATTTTAGGAAAATAAAGAGAGTACCAACATCAAAACATGGTACATGGATAGTAGATGTTCCCGGCACATGACTGGTAATAAAAACTATTTTGAAAAGATTATCAAAACGAAAGGAGGGACATTAACTTTTGGAGATAATGCTAAGGTAGAAATTGTTGGTATTGGTAATATTGTTCTTCTAAGTAAAACATTGATTTCAAATGTTCTTTTTGTTAAGGGTCTTAAGAACATTCTCATTAGCATAAGTCGGTCATGTGATGAAGGATACCTTGTGAATTTTTGGAATGACAAGTGATTAGTTCACAATTCCAAGGAAGAATTTATTCTCTCATCCAATAGGAAAGAGAATGTTTACTAAATTTAGAAGACCTCAAGAGCCAAGATTTACCTTACCTAAGTGCAATGGAAGAACATTCCTGGTTATGGCATAGATGACTAGGTCACTGTAACCTTAAAAACTTATGCAAACTCTCTAAGAAGAAACTAGTTAAGGATAAACTGGAGCTTAGATTTTAATATTCTAAAGTTTTTGATCCTTGTCAATATGGCAAGAAACATAAATCTAGTTTTAAATAAATCAGTGAAGTATCAACAACTAATGCATTACAGTTAGTGCACATGGATCTTTTTGGTCCAACACAAACTGGAAGTATTAGAGGAAAATACTATGTGATTGTTCTAGTTGATGATTACACTAGATTTACTTGGGTTTATTTTCTAGAAAGTAATTCGGAAGCTTTTTCTAATTTCAAAATTTTTAGAGCTCAAGTTAAAAATGAGAAAAACATTCCATTGAAAACTATAGATAGTGGTCATGGAGGAGAATTTCAAAACTATGATTTTGAATCTTTCTGTAGTAGAAAAGGTTTTACTTACAATTTTTCACCACCTTGAACTCCTCGACAGAATGGTGTAGTTGAGAGAATAAATAGAATTTTCAAGAGATAACTGGAACCATGTTGAGTGAATATTCTATAGCTATACATTTCTGGGCTGAAGCTGTATGTACTGCTTGCTATACTATAAATAGAGTCTTGATTAGACCTTTTCTTAATAAAACTCCGTATGAGTTATGGAACGGTAGAAAACCAAGACTATCCTACTTCAAGGTTTTTGATTGCAAAGTATTCAATTTGAATACTAAAGATAACTTACATAAATTCGCACCAAAATCCAATGAAGGCATTTTCTTAGGTTATTCCACAACATCTAAGGCATATAGTGTTTTCAATAAAAATAATTGTAATATTGAAGAAACAGTGCATGTATAATTTGATGAGTCTGATCCTATTATTTTTAAACTAACCCAACATACATCCTTATATGTTCTTTCAAAAACTGATTGTCAAACTTTGATAGAAGATCCTTCTGATAAGGAAAATCTTCAAGAAGATACTTTTGAAACATTTACCCTAGAAGATTTTCTACCCAATGTTAATGAACAGGCTTTTCAAAACCCAAATCAGGTGTTTCTTAAAAATCATCCCAATGATAGTATCATTGGTGATGTAAATCAACATGTAAGAACTAGAAGTTCCTTACGAAATGAAATAGAACATCTATCATTTCTTTCTAAATTTGAACCAAAAAGCACTAATGAAGCTTTAGGTGATGATGAATGGATCAAAGCTATGGAAGATGAACTAAATGAATTTGAAAGGAACTATGTCTGGATCTTGGATGAAAGACCTAAGGAATCTTATGTTATTGGAGTAAAGTGGGTCTTCAAGAACAAATGTGATGAAAATGGAGTCATAATAAGAAATATATCTAGACTTGTTGCTAAAGGCTATAATCAGCAAGAGGGAATAGACTATGAAGAAACATATGCCCCAGTATCTAGACTTAAATCTATCCGTATTCTACTTGCCTTTGCAACATTCATTAATTTTAAACTTTTTCAAATGGATGTGAAATGTGCTTTTCTTAATGGTTATGTCCAAGAGGAAGTTTTTGTTGAACAACCTCCTGGGTTTGACGATAAAAAACATCCTAATCATGTTTTTAGACTTACCAAAGCACTGTATGGTCTTAAACAAGCTCCACGATCATGGTATGATAGACTCACTGGATTTTTGCTTCAAAATAACTATGTTAAGGTAAATACCGATCCAACCCTTTTTATAAAGAAAGATAAGAAATTTTTTTTGATTATTCAAATTTATGTTGATGACATTATATTTGGTTCAACTCAGCAATCCTTAAACCACTCTTTTTAAAGTCTAATGAAATCTGAGATTGAAATGAGTTGGATGGGTGAGTTATCTTTTATCCTTGTTTTTAAAAATTCTCAAAAACCAGAAAGAATCTATATACCTCAACATATGTATATTAAATATCTTCTAAAAATTTATGGTTATGAAAACACTAGGAGTATAAGTACTCCCATTGGTACCTCAAACTCTTTAGATCTTGATGAAGCTGGGAAACTAGTAGAAAAAACATCTTTTAGAGGTATGATAGGAAGTTTACATTACTTAACAGCTAGTCGACCGGACATAATGTTCTCGGTATTCTTATGTGCAAGATATCAATCTAATCCTTAGGAATCCCACTAAATGGCAGTAAAAAGAATTTTTCGCTACATTAAGGGAACCATGGATCTATGATTATTTTATATTCTGGAAATGATTTTGTTCTAAAAATCTTTTCTGATGCTAAATTTTGTGGATGTAGAATGGATAGAAAAAGTACATCTGGAACTTGTCATTTCTAAGGAGATTCTCTAGTTTCTTGGTCTTGCAAGAAGCAATATTCTATAGCACTTTCCACTGCTGAATCCAAATATGTAGCAGCTGGAAGTTGTTGTGCTCAAGTGTTGTTGATGCAACACACACTCACAGACTATGATTTGAGTTTTACTAAAACTCAAATTTTGTGTGATAACACAATTGCCATTTCCCTATTTAAGAGCCCTGCACATCACTCACATGAAATATATATATATATATATATATATTAGGCATCAATTTCTTAGGGATCACAGAAACAAAGGAGATATCATTCTTCAGTTTATCGGAACGTAAGATCAACTTGCTGATATTTTCACAAAATCATTGCCTTATGATAGATTTGAATACATTAAATAGAAGTTAGGAATGATTACCATAAGGTAATCTTTCTTAATTAACTTCCTTTTGAAAAAGTCTCCTTATAGTAATAAAATCCTTTTCATAGGGGGAGTACATTTGATTGTTAGAGTAACTAAATTTTTCAAAGTTAGTTTTTCAAACTTTTCAGAACTAAATTTCCAGAATGTGAATTTCCAGAACTGAAATTTTCCAGAATGGATATTTTCATATAGAAAACTTATGGAATAGAAATTTTTGTATTGAAAACTTCCAAAATGGAAAATTTTGTACTGGTGTTTCCGTAATGAGATGTTTGTACCGAGACTTTCATAATGATCTTTTCGTATTCAAACTTTTGTAATGAAATTTTCGTGCTGAAAATCTTGTAATGATTTTTCATAGTGAGTTTTGCAAACTATGTCTTTTCATAGTAAAGATTTTTCGTAGCCAATTTTTCCTTTAAGAAAAATATTACCCATTATAAAGAATCCTTCTAAGCCAATTCGAAAGGTATGATTTCATTACTCATGTTTTTGTAATCATAATTTACTTGCTGGTATTTTATTATATTTTGTTTTCTGATTATAGTTTCCTTAAATGTTTGTTTTAATAAAAACGTCAAAAGATCGGATTCAAGTTTTATATGAATTGGTTTTAAACCGTCACATCTGATCTCAGTTTATTTACAACTGTTTGATCAACTGAAGAAGATGAACTGTCATATCAATGCCTATTTATAGGGGACCCCAAATTGTCGTCCCACCTAGGTTTTTCAATCCCCAGCATCCCGAAGCTCTACCTCTCTATTTTAAGGACGTTCCGATCTTTAGCGATTTCCGTTCCGAACTTCTCAGAAGTCTTCAGATCCGAATGTCTGTGGAAGTATCTTCTTAAGACATGTCAACCTCTAAGACAATTTCCAAGTGGTTAGTATATAGAGAAAGGTTGGTTCGTCCTGATTTCTTCAACATGTATGATTCTCTTATATCCAAGAACATAAAGCTTATCAAATGGGAAGATATTGCTGTGTCTAAACCCCGAAATCAAGATGAAGTATATTCGGAGTTTCTTTTAGAGATCTATGAGACCGTTTACTTCTTTAAGGAAGATAGTAGGGAGAAATTTTCCTTTAATTCTTATGGCAAGACTTATAAGCTTTCTTGTGCCAAGGAAGCTAGCTTGGTAGGGCTGAACAATGAATAAGAAGCTGATTTCATCACTCATATTTTTTCAGATTCAAAAGGAAGATTCAACAAGGAAAAGGCTTTAGAGACTCTCAGATTGTCAGATGACAAGGCTCTGAAGATTTCATGTCTGACTATAAATTTTTGGATTCTAGAATTATGGGTACAAGGCATTATTGTACCAAGAAAGAGTGATAAAGGCAGTTTGAAGATGAGTGAGATCTTTATCTTAGATTTTTTTCATAAATAAAAGGAAGTTTAATATGAGGAAACACATTCTTATTACCATTGAGAATGTTAAGAAAGGGAATCTGAGAGCTCAGATCATAATGTATCCAACAATAATCTTGATGTTAATAGTTTGGTGCCTTGAGTCTTTCAAAGATGCATGCAAGTCCAAGCAAAGAGTTTGAAAAATTATGTTGGTGAGTGATGGTACCCTTAAAAGGATGAATGTTTCTTTCAACAAGAAGACTGGTGAGTTATTTGATTTACCAGTTCAAGAAGAAGCTGTTCCGAAAGTTGCTGAACCTGAATCTTCTAAGCCAGTGAAGAAGAGAATGTCGAAAGATGTTGAAGTTGAAGCAGAGAATCCCAAATCTAAGGAAGTTCATTCCACACCTCCAAAACCGAAGAAGAATAAATCTTATCTCGATGAGGTAGTTACTAAGTGGAGGGAAATCAATGAGAAAAGAGTGCAAGGGGAGCCTTAGTTTGGCTTGGATCCTGCGGAGGCGAAGGCCTTGAAGGAAAAAACAGCGGATGAATTAGAAAAACAAGTGAAACAAAAGAAGCTTAAGAAGAAGATGTCTGAAGCTGAGGTGGTTCATACTTTATTAAAGTTTAATGAGATGTCCTCGAGAAAAATTCCAGTTCTGAGATCTTTTTCTTTGGAATATCTACCTGAGACTCCAGGAAGAAACTATGTCACTCTAGAAGAGGCAGGTGCTAATCATGTTGAGGAAGTTGAGCAGTTTCAGGATGTTCAAGAGGAAGAAGCAGTTGCTGAAGGTAGTGGTGAGACCAGAAATCTATTAAATCAAGTAGACGATTATAAGGGTACACCTTCGGAACATTTGTTTCTTCGAACATCAGAAGCTGAGTCCTCTAAGTTAGTCACTCCAGGAAAGGATGAGGAGAAAGGAGAACAAGAAGTAGCTTATCATGCAGAGGAAGAAAAACATCTACATGATATTGCTCAAATGAAGAATGTGGAGGATGGTGCTCAAAATGTTATTGAAGATGAAGAATAAAATTTTCAAGTGTCTAGTAGTGATCAGAAAACTCCGGAACAACAATCCATTCTGAAAAAGCTAAAGGGAAAGCAACTTGTTGTTGTTACCCCGATCTCAATGGCTATAAAGAGAAGGGAAGATGGTGATTCTTCTAAGAAGAAGGATAAGCAATTTTATGAAGAAAATTCTCTAAGAAAAGTCTCGGATTCAGAATCATCTTCGATGGAGCATGACTTTGTTGTTCAGTCATTAAAGAAGATGGTTGGTTCTAACCAGACCTTCTCTAGTATTGATTCAAGATGGCAGATGCTCCAACATACATTGAATCACAAAATAGACTTCGTATCCATGGTTATGGACAAATGTGTTGAGATGGAGGCTCAATTCAAAACTTTTTTTTGTCGGCTATGAAGCCAACAAAGGGTCTTGTATGAAAATGATGAGTTGGTCGAGGAAAACTGTAGAAGAGATGAGGCTCTTGGATGATTTCCATGATAATGTTAAAGATGCATTTAAGGTAGAAGACAGGAATCTAAATGATCTTACTTCTTCCATTGAAGAAAAGTGGACAGCTGAGAAGAATACTCAGATTCAAGAAGACAAAGATCTGAATGAGAAGTTGAATTTTGTTGCTCAAAACTGGCAGAATGAAAGGGATCATCAGATTGAGATTGAAGAGAAGTTGTTAAAGCATGAACATGTTTTGAGAGCTTCGGGAGAGAAGCTTGTAGCCCAAGAAGAAAATATTGAAGCTCAAAGTATAAGAATAGTTGTGTTAGAGAAGCAAGACTAGGAATACCATAAAGACTTAAAGAAGATAAAGACTATTCTCAAGGGTATCATGTCGAAGGAAAAAGATCCAAAATAAACCAATCCGATCTTTTGTTGTATCTAAGATTTCTTGTTTTTGAACATTCAAACTTAATGAAAATATTTCTTGCTTGTCTCTTTTGTAGTTGTAACTAATTTTTCAGGTACTTTTTTATATTTTCCATTCCCTTGAATTCTTTTTGAAAATCAGAAAGGGGGAGAAGGACAAAGAACCCTAACAAAAGTGAAAAAAGAAAAATAACTCTAATAGAGTTTATCTAAGGGAGAGTTTTTCATTAAAGAATAAATTCTTATTCTTAATGAAATGACATTCTGAAAATCTAGAATACGATCCTTAGAGTTTCAAAGCCTAATGGGGAGTTAGTTGTATTTATCAATATCCACAAGCAATGGGAGATAAGCCTTAATGTTTTTTTCCCCTTAGACTTTCTTTTTCTTAAGGATGTTTATGCTTTCCAAAAAGGGGGAGATTATTGATTCAATAAGGGTTTCCTTATGACTTTTCCATTCTTTCTTGTTTTGAAAATCACAAACATATTATCTTTAAGGAAAATCACTTTTATAAGTAAAATTTATTTTATAAGGAAAATTGCATTTATAAGGAAGATTACTTTTATAAGGGAAATTGATTTTATAAGGAAAATTTCTTTTATAAGGAAAGTCACTTTTATAAGGAAAATCGCTTTTATAAGTAAACTTATTATTATCATATTTTCATTATCTATATCCATATTTTTCTTAAGTATATGAATCAGATTCTTTTCTATATTCTTGGAATCGTTTAAAACTTTGATAGAAGCATTCTCTTTTAGGCTCTGAATTCTGGATGTGAACTGTAATGATGTTCCACTCCAAATTATGGATATGAACTCTAATAAAGTTCTACTCCAAATTCTGGGTACGAACTCTCATGAAGTTCGACACCGAAATCTGATGACAAATCCTGATTATGTATTCTCATTACGAATTCTGATGATGAATTTTCATTACGAATTCTCATTCAGAATTAACCTACTAAACAGAATCTGATCATCTTTGCATTATACACTCTGAATTTTTTTAGACTTCGAATATTATTTTTGTTTGGACTCCAAAATTTCATTTTTCTTACACTTTTATAATTTGTCAACTCATTAATATTTTTTCTTACACTTCGAATCTTCACTCTGAACTTTTGTGTAAGACTTAAAACGATGTCGTACTTTATGTTACACTTGTTTTGTTATAAAACGATGTCGTCTATTGCTTTATAAACTAACTGTTATTTAAGTGACACGTGTAAAGATACCTCCGATTTTTATGGAAGATATGACCGTTGGAAAGGAGGTCGACTGAGCCTATAAATAGGAGCTCATTTGAAAGAGATTGAGACTGATCTTATACTGATCTTTGAATCATGTGATTACATGCATGATATGATTTCTAGAGAGAGATAGGATCTTATTAACTATGAAAGATTTGTGCGACTACGAATGTTGGTGATTACATTCGAGGACTTCTGAGGATAGGAAGACAGGGGTTCCGACTACATTGAAGTTCGAGGGATTCCTTACTGAGGAAGAGAGAGGTTGCCAACTACCTTGAAGTTGAGGGCTTTCGGGGATAGCAAGACAGAGATTCAGATATTCGTATCGAGGGATTACCCTGGTGTGGGTAAGACAGACTTGCTTGAAAGTATAAATCATGGGACCTTTATCCAAGGTTGTTTAATACCTTTATATTTGGGTTAAAATACTTATATCTTATTACTGGTAGTTTTACTACCTGTTTGTTTCCGCTGCGTATTGTATTATAAGGAAATTATAACTTTCTTATACTTCCTTACTTGTACTCTACTTCATTTAGATTCTATACGCTCTAAGGTAGAATCTGATATTGTAATCTTTAGTTTATGTTTCAATTTCCGGATCCATATTTCAAGAACATACTTTCAGAATCTCTTTCTAGTTTTAAGCAAGTATATAGAACTTGATGTTTATAACTTCTTTACTTATTTCTATTTTTCAATTGGTGCTAGAGGTGTTGTGAATTTTCTTAGTTTAACTTTGTTAAACTTAGAACTTTCCTTATCTAAGGAAAACATAGTTATTCATAACAAACTTTAAAAGGTTCCAAAGGAAATTTTTAAAGTTTACAATTCACCCCCTCTTGTATATTGAGCATCTACATCATTGTTTCGATCCTACGGTACCCACGTCACCCTACTATATAGGATATAGACATTATGAATTCATAGAGATTCTATACACACTAAAAAATTCCCCTTCTATCTTCATAGATATAATGACAGGATCAATTTGAGGTTAACTCAATAAATTTTTTTAGTCTTTAAAAACTATATAATTATATATTCCAAGTCAATTTAAGATTAGGAATATTATTTGAGGATTATTATGAGTATATTGAGAAAAGATAAATTAAATGATAAAATTAGAAAGTGTAAATTTCGGAAACATAAAGTATCAATATTATGACATGTAATCATAGGTGAGGGTATATAGATGGATCCTTAAAAGATAATGGTGATTGAATAATGGACCCTACCAACCATTAAAACAATAATCATATGTTTTCTTGGATTGGATAGATATTATTGATGCTTTGTCAGAAATTTCAAATGACATTCAAATCCACTAAAAAAGTTAACTCAGAAGGGAGATAAGTTCCTATAAATAGATTAAGGTGAATAAAATTCCAATAATTTATATAATATATTTTTATTATCAACTATACTCACACAAACCTAATATGGTTAAGCATTTTTTGTACAAATTAATGAATAAAATAATGTATTTTTATATGAAATCATACTTAATGATATGGGGGTTTCTTATGAATGACCTAAATTAATGATTCAAGATTGAAATTACCTTACACAATATTTAATGTTACTAGTAATAATATTTTCAATGAATATATGATTGAATTATCTCTATATTTAAAATTTTAAAATATATACATATCAATAGATTGGTGTATATATTCACCTAGTAGTAGATATACATTTTCCAAAGGAGATGGTCGGAGTTGATGATGGACTATGATTTGTCAATAAATTACAAACATTAGAAGGAAAATATGGAAGCTAATAGTTTGAGGAGGAATTATCATACTAACTGATTCATGGTGGGGATTTAAATAGACCAATAATCATGGATTTGAAAATGATGTAAATTTAAGTCATTTGATTGGGATAGAAATCCCATCCTTTCCAAATGATTAACCAAAATTCCATTTATTAAAATATATAGGAGTCATAAAAAGAGGATAAGTATCTATAGATAAAGGTGGGATATATTCTGATGTTTGACTTTTATAATAATGTAATTATGATATTTATGGAATGAATATGTGTTCCATAAAAAAATAACTAATGAATGAGTTGTTGGTTGATACAAATATCTCAAAATTCTATATCCATATTTGAAGCACAAAGATACGTTGAGATATTAAGAATCATTCTTTGTGGGGAAACATCAATTATATGATTCAATAGTGTATATATTGAGTCTTAGTACACCAGAAGGTTAATGAAGAATAAGTGAAATCTATGGGGACTATAAGACCATTAACCATACCTATATAGAAATATAAGAAACTAACAATGTATTTCATTATATTAAATCCCTATAAATATTATGGTTATAAATAAAATTTTGGGGGTTTATTTTTAGATGATGTTATACCATTAATTTATATTCATAAATTTATTCCACTAAATCATTTTTATAACATATATATAATATAAGTGGTATGAATACATGTGGTAACACTTTCCATTATATTATATTGGTATCTGAGGATTACCTTAATGTTATAGAGAAGTATTAAATAATGATTTTATATAGAGATGAGCTTCATCACTTCTTATCATCCTTTGGATGTTGGTCAATCTAAAAGGACCATTAAAACTCTAGAATGCATGCTAAGATTCTATTTTATGGATTTAAAAGGTGATTGGGATCATCAACTTAAGTTGGTAGAGTTCTTATATAATGAAAATTTGAATTCAATCATTTAAATGACATAGTATTTTGCATTATATGAGAATAGGGGAAATTTCCAAAATGTTTGGATTTTATTGGAGAGTATAATATTCTAGGATAAGATCTTTCTCTCAGAAATGGAAATAAATATTAAAACCACTAATTTACATATTAAAACACCACCAATTTGTTATAAAATCTATACTGATAATATATTATGAGATTCTGTTCTTAATTCTAGGGATAATTTACTCCTTCAAATATTATAATGGAATATGGTTATGATATCTATGAAGAATGGAATGTTTAAATGTTGATACACTATCCCTTTAAATATACATGGTCATGTGGTGATGGTATCTTATTATTGTTCACCTCCTCCAAACATCTCCTAAGAACATAATGTGTTTCATGTATCACATTTAAGGAAGTACATACCTGGACCTTCATGTGTACTAACCTTAGTGGTTGTATAACTAAAGCATGATATTTCAAACAATGGTTTACTTGTAGTTATCTTGAATCATATTCATAAATTACATTGAAAAAAAACTAGTCATATTGTTAAATTAACCTAGATAAATAATAAATTTTATGAAGAAACATGGGAATTAATTGATTTAATGAGGAACATTTAACCTCATTTCGTTACTAAATTAATGTAATTTAAACTGAAAAATCCATTTATTGTGTGGGGGTAGAATGTATTGCCCTGGAACTATACAATTCCTCATATAATTAAAAATAAATTCTATATTGAAAAGATTATTTTACACATTAAATCAATCTAATATAAACTATGATATATTTTACTAAGATAATATATTATAATTCAATATAAACATTCATACAGTTTGAGATTATAATATTAAACATCCTATAAAAGTACAACTAGAATAAATATTCAATTTAATAAAAACACTATAAACATATAATCATTATTTTTATGGTCCCACTTGAATATCATACCCTCGATTAAAAAAATGAAAAAAGAGGATTTTTTTTAAAATATAATATACATTTAGAGAGTGAAGTGAAAAGGATGAAGAATTTTATTAATGATTGTAGGGATATATATATGATTGAAATATGATCGATACAAATATTATAATTGGGTATATTTTCATGAGACATATGGTCCTTACAAATATGGTTTTTTCGATATATGTTTGTTGGGTACGCATGTATTCAATATGATTAATTTTTATTAACAAATTAATGATAAAATAATTAAATGATAAAAAATAATGAAAAATAAATAATGTTTTATCATAAAATGTACATTTTTTATTTTTTAAATTTTAATTTTTTTATTAAAATATGATTTTATGTATTTATAAAATTTATATAAATATTTTCATAAAATATTATTAAAAAAACTTAAAAATCTGTTAGATGAATAATAAACTTTAATGGGATGTGGTTAGAATTATTTAATGTTGAAAATGATAATTTTCAATGAACTATTTTCAATATTATGTATTTGTAAATTATTAAATTAAATGGAACTCTTTAAAATATAGAATCAAATGAAATTATTCAATATATAATTAATATATTAAAATATATTTTTTAGTAATTGAAATTTTTTTGTATTAAGAAAACATAATTATTAAGAAGTCATTTTCATTAAAAATTATTTTTTTATTTATATATTTTTTGATTTCAATTGAAAATTAAATTTATAATATATATAAATTAGATTATATTATTTTTTTAAAAAAATTCATTAGCACATAGAAATTAGATAAGTTGTTCAAATAATTTTTGAACAAAAAATGAAGTTAATGATGTAAAAATTGTGCAACCATGGTAAGGGTAAAATAGGGTAAAAATGGTGAATCCATATGATTGAGACTGAAAAAATCATGAATTATTATCTATAAATTGGGTGTATGTGCGTATTCATGGGCGATATAATTTATTTTTATACTTTTTATTGGCATTCCTTTTGTAATGATGACCTTACACCATAGGAAATTAGTTTTTGCAGAAATTCAACTCCAAACACATCTATAATCGGATTACTCATCTACCCCTCTCCTACTACTCTTTCCATTTATTTATATATGTAATATCTACACATGTTACCTCTATAGAATAATTCTGATACTGATTATAGATTTTAGAACTAGTAAGGATTCTAAAATCATTCTTTCTAAAAGAATCTGAATCAAGAAGGAGAGAATTCATCAATGTACGAAGTTCTTCACAATCATTTTCAATTAACTAGTCATGTCATATACATATAAATTTAATTTTCCACTATAATGAAGTTGTATTTAAATAATTATGATTCTTGTAACATGATATTACAATTATAACACTTTTAAATCTCTCTGATTTATTAGTATAAGACATTATTTTTTGGGTCAGTTCAACCACCTACATGAATGATATTATATCCACATCATCACATTCACCATGAATAAATATAATTAATTTAATACTAGTGATATATGATATTATTAAGTAATAAATTATTTGTTGTAAATATAATATAAATGAAAAATTATTACAAATTAACTCATTATTATCGGTAAATTATATGAAACGTTTACATCATGGATTACACTTCCATAAATGAACACCTTCCTTCCCTAAAATGAATATAGTAATACATAAATCATTTAAATTAACTTAATCCAATAAATTGACTATTCTATGAATTATGTACATAGAATTATATAACAACAATCAAAAACATTATTATGAAACAAATACAAAATAATAAAATTACTCACATCTGAAGATGAAAAATAAAAATAAAAAACTAATATGTTTGTAATGAATGATTATATTTTTATATTATAAAATGTAATTGAAATGAATAACATAATTAAATAAATTATTAATATGATAATTTTTAGTATACATGAGTTCCATGTGATTTCATGGATGTTAGGGTTAATGGACTATGTTATTTTCTAATCTATTTTTGAAATCGAGAATGTCTATGTATAAATTATTATTTTATAAAACTTATGTTATTAATTTATAAAATACATATATTTTATTCATAAATTTTTATTCATGTAGTTTATATGTATTCTTACCATTTTCTTCTCTTTGATTCCCAATTTGACAAGAATAATACTATTTAATGAAGAATAGCATTAACTCTTTATTTTTAGTTGATAAAAATTATCATTATAGTATATATAATTTATATTATTTATTAAATTTACCTCTATAAAATTTAATTATTTATAAAAGTCTCTTTTTAATTTATTTTACTTAATTTATAATTTTTCTAAATATGTTTGATATATTCGATAAAGAGTGGTTTTCTAATGATAGAAACATTCTTTACACATGTGTGCATGGAATCTACTTTTTAAACATATTCAATATAAATTCATTTTCACACTATATTAATTAAATTTCAGGAATACAATTTAAATATATGTTTTCAAGGGTTTCAAAGGTAGTTCATTATAACACCCAATATTGGTGGGAAATTTTTCTTTTTTCAAAAAATAAAATTGAATATTTTTTTATATTTTTGATTACATGAAACACTATATTTATCCTATGTTACATGAATCATGTATTTTATATTTAATTAAATTTAATAAAGAGTATATATTATATTACATGAAACACTGAGTTTAAAAAAATATCACATACTATTAAAATAATATTACTTTATATAATATTTATTGCCTAAATATTGGAATGGAAGGTATGAATAAGATTTACCAAATTATGAAAATATATGATATATACATGTATATAAAATTAATTATTTGGTGACATATTAATTATAAATGAATATCAACACCATTTGAAAATAAAAGAAATATATTTTTAAAGAACAACTTTTCATGCACAGAAAAAGGGTTTTATCCCAATAAATTGATTAACATACATTTCTTGAATAGTTTTAATAATATTTAAATATTATATGTTATATGAAAATTTTTACATTAATTTTTAGTATTTTATAGGAAAGAGATAAAAATAAATCAAATATGCTCAGAAACTATATTTTTTTTAAAAAGAATTTTTGTCTCTTTTTTTTACGTTGGGGTTGATGCCTCGATTTATTATTAAAGCAAATACCTCTTTTAGACTGGGTAGGGGGTGACTCATTACATAGCTCAAAGGCCCAAGGCCAAGTGGCCTGCATATATGGCTAGAAAGCCCATTATTTGGCCTAAAGGACCCCCCCGGTGAACATTACTGCTACAGTACCTGCACTGCTGCAGTACTGCCGCCGCTACAGTACTTGGAACAGTCCCTCCGCCGCTATAGTGCTGCCGCTGCTACAGTCCACCGCTGCTACAGTGCTGCTTCAGTGCCCCTGCTATAGTATTTGGGCATTCTCCCCTGCCTGGATGTGATCCTGGGTCTTTTGGATGCCATGATGGAGCCTGAACCACTAGGGCTCATGCTCGTTTATTAGAAGTTTTGTCTCTTTGTTCACATATATTTTGAAAAACAAAATTCCAATTTTAAAATTTTATTAGAAAAAGTGACAATAATATTTTAATCATCATCTAAATTTTATATAGGAGTAAATATTTACTAATATTCTAAAATGATAAATTTTTAGATGAATAATGAAGAATATTGATTTTTATTAATAAATTTCATTTCATTGAATGTATTTTAAAAAACAAAAAATGATTTTATATGGTTTCAAAAATATAATTACTCAAATAAAATATATATTAAACCTATTTTTGTCATTTTAATCAATTATATAATTCATTTTGATATAGAATCTTTTAATTCTAGGAAATTTTTCCCATTGAAGACCCAATTTCTCATCACATCATTGGGAATGACATTCATATTTGAAATAAGAATAAATTATATAATATAATAATGTCAACATAATTTTTTATCATAATGAACAGTAAAACACCAAAGATTAATTATTTTGGTTATGGACAAATAGGTTTTCCAAAGGTTAAAATAAAATGAAATGGGATAAAAATGACCAAAAACTATTATTAATCTTATATTATGACCTTATTCCTTAATTATAAAGTCCAATCCCCTATGATTTTATATTATCGTGTCTTTTTTCAGTTGAAAAATTTGGTTCCACCTTTTTATATTCAAATATTACATGTATGCATGTCACCTCACTTATAAACGGCCACCCCCTCTCCTGTCAACTTCAAACATCCAAAAACCGTTAGTTGGAAAAGTAGCACTGAAAATAAGTTATCAAATTCCATTTTATTATACTATAAGCCTTGTTTTGTTTATATATCCATCCCAATAAGAATATTAGTGAAAACATATTGTTTTAATTTGAAGAAGAGGTAACGTTCTTGAATGATAGTCTTTATTTTATTTATTCACCCCCTCCTTAAAATATTATGAAACCTTAATAATATAATGACCCCAATTTATTCAATATACTTATTTGATATTATACTAAGTTAATGACCTAAAACCATCTCCACTTCCATCAAATGGGATATAAAATCATCATTCATGAGTATAGAGGCCTTTCACCTTGCGAACAGATTTTAATTTTTTTTTCTGTGACCACCAATCTAGGCTATATATAATGATTAAATAAATTTTTATATAAGATATTTATAATATTATTAAACATCTGGATTTATTATATCACAAATTACCCCATATTTTCTTCTATGGGAATACAGTAACATCACTCGGGTGTACTGCTGACTACCGCATAGTGATGCGATGTGATTTATTCATGCTTTATGTGAAGGATAATAAGGTTGAATTTATTGTAAATATATGATATATATGAACAAAAAAATATTTTTATTATTAATATAATATTTACCTTTCACTCTTTTAATACATCATAAAATATAAACAATGTTCATGAATACGTAAGACATACGTCTCCATGAATGGTGTATTTAATTTTCAATCCCTGACTTCTATAGACTACTATAAATAAATATATATTGAATATATAATATATTTATATACTGTTTAAAATTCATGAGATTATGAAACTATAATCAAATAATAGGACTAAAAATAAAAAAACAATACATACAAGAAAATAAAGTAGTTATTAAATAAAATTATATTTGAACATGGAATTGTTAATAAATATGTAATAAAATATAATAATTAAATAATTTATACTATGATATATATAATTATTTTTTAATAATATATTTATAATAAACATATATTTTTTATAATTGATGTTTCAATGTGCATGGTGGAATTTGAGAAATAATGTAAGGGGTTGTTTCCAAATTATCCTTCTTTGAGACACATTATATGATATAAACATTTATTTATTAATGAATTGTATATAATTTTTTTTCATATATAATATAATCAATTTATTTATTGTCATTATATTTTAAGTAACATTTAACATTACACTTTCTTGGGCATTACAATTCAATGTTACCGAAGTCGTAATCATTTAAGTTTACAATCTCATAGTTTAATGGTATTGCTCATGATTATTCTTCTAATCATGAAATAATATGATCTATCTATCAATAAGATCATTTAGTTCCATTTCTAATTATTTATATATAATATATATTTTCCTTCAATTTTCCTCTTTTGATAAACTAAATAGTACAAAATACTGATTTTAAGAAAAATCTTCCTTTTTTTCTCTTAAGTTGAAAACCCCTTATTATTATAAAATAATTTTTTCAAAAAATAATTTTTGAAAGAACTCAGTTCTTAGTATTGAGGTATGAGATTCTTATTTTTCCTTTTCATTTAGTGTTTTTGAGAGAATATGGAAAATGGTGAAAAATTCTAAATTTTGGAACTAAATGCCGTGTAATTTTTCCACACGTCGTGTACTTTTGGCCGTCTAGGATGGGTACACGGGGCGTGTAGACATGTCGGTGATGAGGGGTGTAAGAGACGACTACATGCCATGTAGTTGTACCTTACACACCGTGTAGTCAGTCAGCACAGTAAGGTGGTGGAGCATCCGCCATCTGGGTGACAGTACAAGCTGTGTACTCGGGAGTACATGTTGTGTACTCATGTCGACGGATGAACAGTGTGCCAGTGCCGCTAGAGGAATAATTAAATGAATAAGTGCATGCCCTATACATAGAATTACATGTTGTGTACTTTGTTTTTTCATGATACAATAGGCAGTAGATTCCTCAATTTGGAAGAGGAGGTGTTTGAGCTACTTTGGAGCCAAAGAGGATGACAGAACCTTTGATGATCCGCTAGGTGTTCGTTTGGAATCTGATTCGGCTTCAGATGATCTTGTTGGAACCGCACAGGTAAGACCCCTCCTCTCCTGGTACTATTCATACAAATTAATTCCCTATGGAGTGTTAGTTACATTTGAATGGGTTTTATTCTTCATTAGATCTACACCATTCTTGGGCATTTCTGGAGTCAGCATTCAGGTATAACGTTCATTGGCATATAATGTAGGTGGCTTGGTGTTCGTTTTTTCAACTGCCATGTGTTTTGTGCGTTTTCGTGCCACGAACCCATGTTTGGGTGTCGTGTGGCTGAGGCTATTTCAATATTAAACACATATAATTGATTAGGTATTTAATTATGATACAAAAATGCTGGTTGGGATCGTTGCTTGGATCTAGAACCACCCTGGGGGTGTGTTCCACTGTTTATCTGTTTCGCCAGGGTACCCGAGGGTATGACATTAATGTAGTAATTGTAGAATTTCCTAGAAAGGACTTACTTGTTTACTACATTTTGACATGTTGTGCATTGCCGGATTACCTGTTTAGCCTGAGGGCGTTGTTACGATTAGCATGTGGGCACTACTCTACTTAACCTGTGGGTAGTAGTTATTTCTGCCTGAGGGAAACTTCTTTCGTGCCTGTGTGCTACTGCCTCTGTGCCTATGGGCGACACTACCTACACTTGAGGGAAAACTCTGTTATGCCTGAGGGAATATTCTTGGGTTGGATACTCTTTACCCGAGGGTAGGGGTTTACATGTCTGAGGACATTAGCTGGTTATTTAGAATATTCATTATGGTGGTATTTTAAATTAAATGAATTAAATGGATAATAAAATGTCAGTATAATTGGTAATTAGATACTTTTGAGTACTAGTTACTTTATTGCATTTTAACACTACACATTATTGTTGCATGTTAGCACGTAGTTGGGAACATGCCTTTGGTGGGCACCTACTGAGATATATTTCTCACACCCTGTTTGGGTCACGTTTTTCGGCCCAAACAGATTATGTTTATACAGGTGTAGATAGGGTAATGAGTCCCTATATAGGTACTTGACTGCTTCTGAGGTGTATGAGGGCATGGGACCGAGCCTAGTCTCGTGATGCCGCTGCCAGTTGTTTTGCTTTATTTTGCTGTACTCTGCATTTTGTTGTACTGTATTGATGTATAACTTCTTATGGTTGTTTTCATAGTACTGGAAACATGTAGAATCACTATTTATACACTGTTGGTTATATCCAATACTATATTTTATATCAGTTGTGTATGTTTACTGCATCCGCTGTCGTTGTATGTTTTATTTCGTATTCAGCTGCGCTACACTTTGACACATGAGGGCATAGTTTCCCCACTATCAGACCTTGGCCCTCACTACTAGTCGGCAGCCTCTGGCATTTGGGGAAATGCGGTTGAGGTCATGTGGTGAACTGGGGTCGGGGCACCCATTGCGTGGCAACCGGGTCTCGGACGTTACATTTTTTTAAATTATCAAAATAATTTAGTAAATATACTTGCAACCATTTTTTAATTTTATGAAAATGTATTAACTGAAATATTCATGTCATTTTCCAAATATTTTCTTTTGGATTTTATTGAAAATGTTGAAGAAATATTTGTCTTAATCTGTAGAGAATAAATGGAATATTACACTATAATGGACAAATCATTGTATAAATTCTAATTGTACAAGTTTTAAATCAGTATTATAAAATAAAATTATTTTATAAAATGTTTTGTGATCATTTCTATTTATAAGGTTATATTCAAATAGAAATGATATTTTCCTCAAGAAATGATTGAAATTATTTTTAAAGATTCTTTTATTTGTTTCCATATTTATTCTTAAATAAAATACCCATGAATATTTTTTTTAATAATGTTGAAAGTATATTTTACTCAATAAATATTCCATGCAATCTTCCGAGATTATTTTCCATCTAATATGATATCATTTGATGTTTTTTATGATTTATTAGGGATATGATCCATGTATACCATTCTTATTCATCCATTGGATGGTTTATGGTTATGATAAAAAGATGTTCAAGAAACATTTTCTCCTTAAATTTTCGTTTCCATAGAAAAATGACAATGAAACTCAGCTCATTTTCCATTGGTTATGTTATGATGAAATAATGAAATAATTAGGATTCCTGTTTATTTTGAAAAGATTTTTTTAAAATGAAATGTTTTTGAAACCCATTTATTTTTATGGGATCTAATATTAATACTATTTTATAATATGGTGGAAAAAATATGTATTATTATCATTATGTATGGGTGGAAAAGTTATCAAAACGATTGGTGGGACCTATATATCATTCTAATTCATTAGGTAAATATTGATATCTCATAATATTAAAATGTTTAGAATGGGGAGTGAACCACGTTCATTGAAGGAATTTCTCCATAATAATATTTTTGGGAGTGACCCTGACTATCACAATGGTTTTGGGAGTGAACCAATTCACCTATGATATTCTTTTAAATGATCTTTTATTAAAATGGAAATGGTTTTCTATTCTTATGTTTATGCCCCAATCTGTTTCTCATGCTAATTTTAAGATCTCTTGGATCTTGTTGTTCGATTTCATTACGATTAATGTCTTATGAAATTCCAATATTTAGGAAATGTGATACTTTTTTGATGTATGAATTGAAAGGTATAATTTTCAAATGTTATATTCATGTTCTCATACCCTTATACTAATTATTTTTTGAAATCAACCATATTTACCCTTACTGGTAATTTGTGATCACCCATTATTAGGTTTCATTCCCCCATGCAATGATGAAAGGACCTATACCTATAAAATCCCCAAGCATGTGTTTTTGTAATGTAATGTATATTTATCTATAATTATAAAATATATTTGTATGAGGATTTTTCTAATCTATATTTTTTATCAGTGGATATGTTTAGCTAACTATTGGAAAAAATGATATGAAAACAATATTTATAACTCTATGTATATATCTAAAGATATGTCAATGAAGGATTTAAATTATAGTAAAATTACCTGAAATTATGATAATGTAGAGTGTGAGTGGTTTCCAAGAAATTAAATCCATGTATGCGTACTAAAAGTGGAAGTGGATTTAAAATAGAGGTACATATGGATAATAAATCATTAAAGGGTGCATTGAGATGGACTTGATCATCACATGGTTATCAAAAAATTTATTGATTTACCGATTACTTTGATAATCCTTGGGGATATATTTAGGGAATTAAAAATTTCTTAATGATCCATCATCAAGGATTCGAATAATGAACATGAACATCCTAGGTTAATCCTAATGTGTCATAAATTTAGAAGATAATTTCCTGATTTAGTCATCCTATAAATTAATTTTCATGATTATGTGGTTTCCCACTATGATTATTATTCTCACACTCTCCTTTTTGGTTTTAGTCAATGGGGGGAAAAAGAATGATCTGGACTAACATTGAATGTGATAAAAAATGGGTTGATCGACAACAAAATTTGATAAAAAATATAGTGAAGTATATTATTTATTCATAATTATTTATCAAGTTATATTATAAAAAATTTTCCAAAGACAACTCTCAAACTCAAAAAATAAGAAATAGACAGTGTTTGTAAATATTTTGGGTGGTGGAGACCATCAATCAAATAAGAGTATGTTTCCATCGATTTGAGAATGTGGGAAGAAGAACACTAGTGGATGTATTATAGGAACATGAAGATTTTTTTGTTTGGAAAATAATGGCACAAACAATTAATTGTTTAAGAAAAATGATAGTTCAGTTAATGCAATGGTTGAGAATAATGGTCTCCCTATGATATCATCAGTGGTTGAATGTTTAAAATGTACAATGTAAGGACATTGTGAAAATTGGTTTCACTAAAGGAAATATTTTGTTGACCATTAGTAATTTTGTATGATTAATTGTCATATTACTGATGATGAAGTCACTATGAATGACTTTTGAGTCCCTAATGATGATGAGGGTGGAGACAATGCAATCATGGTTAAAGTTAGCTTCATCTATTCTTTGATGGGTTTCCATGGTACAGCTATGGTCTGGATAATCTATGATGATCGTATGGTTTCCCATAATTGTATGTGTTGATGAAATGTTTTTGTAATGGGTTTCATATATCATGAAGGATCTCATGGCTCGATGCATGGTTGGTGATCGTATAGAAATTCATTATTAATTAACACACATATACCACTATGTTAAACTAATTTTTTGTACTAAATTAAAATTTCATAAAAAATTTCATGTCATGTTTTATCCAATTATTTAATGTTTATGACTGTTAAAATGGATTTTTTTTTGATGAATTCATTTTAGGGGGATTTTATTTGGAGTGTTGGAGATGATGTGGATGGAAAATGGTCCAAACTGCATGGAATCCCAAGGACACTAGTTCACTATTTTTTAAATTATGAGCAATAATAGGATCTATATGGGATGATATATTATGGGATTGCCCAAAATTGTTTTGGGATACATTTCATTTACATAAATTCAATCACAATTCATACATATGGTGGCCCATCCGAAATGATCTATCCAGAAAACTGAATGAGCAAGAATTTAAAAGTTTGGTTAGGTATTGTGACAATATATACCATTCTATTTGTCCAATGCACACAAATTGGACATTGATATATTCAATATTCCAAAAAAACTCAAAAAAAAATTCTATGTCAAGATAATTCAATTTACGAACCCAAAACTGAGACACAATTTGTATCTCAAAAATGTAGTTCCCAAAACCAGTTCCCATTTTGGATATAAAAGGGCACCGTGGTCACCTCTTTTGAAAATTATAACAACGAGTGAAGTGAATCAATGATTGAGTTCCATAGGATTCCTCTCCTCCTAGTAGAATTTTCAGAGGTACCTGTCCTCATAGTTAGATCAAGGAAGAAGAAGAATATCTACCCGAAATTCCTTTTCCACTCATTTTTGGTTTAAACTATGGGCATTCAATTTGAGGGAAATGCACACAAGTAATTGTAGATATAACTAATATATTAGAAAATTTTTTCATGTAATTTGGGTGTTATAATATTTCATTCCATGTATCATACATTAATTCATATTTTAATGCTTATTTTGATGCATGTGATTGATATGCTCATAATTTCTAATCGACTAGTGTGTGGTTTTTAGTGTGTGACAAGGATTCTTCTAATTATAAAACACAGTGATAATTTTTCTACCCTCTTTAATGATTTTTCAATATTATTTACAATATTTTATTCCTTTCATGATTTCTTGTCCTTGTCAATATGATTATTATGTCATGGTTTTCTTCTTCATGCATTTAAAGATGCGATTTTAAATTAATCAGGATTCACATTAATTTCAACAGAATAATTAGTCCAATCATAAATTAATATCTAAAAAATTGAACTATAAATGTGTGTTCTAAAATCACCAAAATAGTTTTATCTCATATGTTTTAAAATACACATGTTTTTTAACTATTAAACTCTTTAATTTAAGTTATTTTTATAAAACATTTTTCAAAACCACCCCACCTTTAATATTTTTTATTTAAATACACACTATAAATCTATTAATAATCTATGAACGATGACCTATTGTTTTCCATAGACTATGAATCAAATTTAAAAACATAATAATTTTGATGTGTCATGATAAAGAGGTCAATATTTAACACCATTTATTGGGATTCGTTTTTTTAGTGTTCATTTCGTATAAAAACATTGTGTATTTTGTAAATATATGTGTTCAATTTTTAGTATGTTAAATTGTTTTCATTTTTTTCTAAAATATTAAATTTTTAAGTCTTGTTCATGATATTTTATTCACTAAAAAAATAATTACTTTCAACATAGAACAAGAGAGTACATTGTGTCGTCGACACCTTGATGTTCTCAAATATCTGTTGAATTAGGACACATAAAACATTGACACATTTCATGACCCTTCTTGTTCTTAAAAAACATACATCATGACTGAAATAACTATTAAAAATATGAAATAAAATTACCCGAAATTAAAATAAATAACCTCTCTTGATGTATAGATCCATCTTGCATACATTTAAATTCAATGAGAAGAAACTGTTTTTAAACTAAAATATAGTTTATTCACATATTACCAGGATTATATGGACTCAACAAAGAAGACCCAAAAAATAATTTAAAATTATTTTGCCATAGGTTTTCAATATTAAATCCAAAAATTTTTGATTAAGGACAATTAAAGCTTAGGGAATTCCCTTTTTTAATTATTTATCGTTGTATAAGAATGGATTTAACATGTTAATTAATTAATTAGTGGTTGGTCAAACATGAAACTACATTCTCTTTAATAATACTAACCATACTCTAGAACCCAAATAGTACAAAAGGTAATTATTGGATAGGACAATCATGAGGTGAAACATTTCTTGAAAACTAGGATAGAATAAAAAGGTTATGTTTAAGATGTCCACACCACTAAATAAGTGATCAAATTTTAATAGGGGTTTTTTCATTATGGTTTAAATATTACTGATCATAACATTATTGATGGGGATACCAATGGTTTTCTAGTTGATAAGACACTAATTAATATAATAACCATATTTGGAAACATGGCACAAAACAAAAAACAATTTGTTCCATGGTCTATTATAACCATTCAAGGTGTCCATGAGGTGGAGTGTTCTATGTTTGAGAATAAGGAAGAAATGATGTTTGCAAATGAATGTACCCTTTTATAAGAACATGATATTTCCTAACGGACAACCCAATATCCCCTGCTATTGATTTTGGTTTTTGTTCTACTGAAACCCATTATTCAGACATATGCAACAACTGATAGAACTATTTGAGAGTTGTGAGGAAATTTTTCCGAGAATCCCCTTTTACCAACCCATTAGTCATGAACCATACTATTCTTCCAAACCTATGTGGGAAGACCACCTAGGCTATATGAAATGGGGTTATAGAAACCATACTCAATAATAATGAAAACAATTGGGTAAGAGTAGTCATCCACCATAACTACTAATAAATACTCATCCATCATAAAGGATTTTCCAATGCCCCCCACCAAAACCTGATCCACGTATAAATGTTATAAAGAAATAAATATCTACAGATAATATTCAATTTCAAATACAAACCATTAATCTAAGCAAGTACTAAATACCCAATTATACTAACACTTCAACTCATTGTGTGAAATACTATTCCATGTGTCGGGTAAAATAACTTCTCAACCCCTAGTAAATTCAATTAATAAGGGAAATGTTTGTGTCATCACCCCTAGGAGTTTAACAAAACATAAAATCCAAATGAACTCTCAATTAGAGTGATCCCCTCAAGTGGAACCCACCATCCCCAAAAAAAATTGCATAAATGAGTAAAAACATTTTCCCTATAAAATACATGGAAATTAAATGAGAGTTTAATTTTAGGAAAAACAAATCTAAACCATTCCTCTTTTATTTTTGCGAAAGGGCTTCCCATCCAAGGAAACAAAAATGAAATGATGTTGATAGGGAAATCCTGTAATGTTTTTAAAAAGTGAAGGTTAACTATCTATTGATTTATGAGATAATGAAAATTACATGATACAATATGTTTGAAAAGGATATGTTTACACTCCAAAGATGACTAGATGGTGACGAAGAGGTGAGATTTACTAGTAACATCTCAGATTTGATCAATCTATACATTCCCATCAATTCAATAATATTGAAACATTACTGATTCCATGCGCCATTAGGGACTTTTTCAATTTCTCATGTTATTCATGATTTGGGTGATCTTATAAATGTGACCCCTCGTAATATTTTCTCCTCATACAAATTGGGGAATTGATTCCCATCAGAAATTGTGTTTAAATAGAGAACTAAAGTAATGAACACCCCTCTAGTGTTTTAGAGGATGTTTTTATGATGGTAAAAAGAATAATTTTTTGGTCGACTTTTACGTGCTAAGAATATAATATGATTGGATGAATGGATATTCCATGATTATATTGGGGAAATATTTCCTAAAAACTACCAAAATCATAATTATTGTCCATAAAATAATATTATATATGGGGATTGGTGGTTAAATTTTCTACTCAAATATTTTTTATGCAATGAATCACCCTTTTGAAGAACATTCCTCACTTTCAGTTAATTATATGGATGTAATAAATTCCCCTAAAAACATATTTTCTACCATCGAATCCCTTCTCAATATTTTCATCATTTATATACTTTCTAGAAAAAGAGTCCGGTGTCGAATGTTATACCTATTTTGATAAATTTCATATATGTTTGTAAATTGTTGATTTATTGAGTACTAAGCACCCTATGACCCTCGATGAAAATACTATGCTTGTAAAAGTTAATACCTCATATGAGGATGTTACCATTGAGTAGATTTATGTGGTAAATGGACTCTTAATTTGACAGTCACTCCCATCAATCCCATACCCCCCTAAATTGTAACATTGACCTCTACCCCAAAATATCTAATATTCATATTTTAATAATAGAAACATGTTCCCCTTCATCATTTCTAGTTAAATCCATCTGGTTCATGAATTGTAATTTGTTGAAATTTGCAGGGAGTATAAACTAGATTTAGGATGGACACTAGCTGGAATTATTAGTTTTACCCCATCAATTTTCAAGCATTATATACTATTAAATGATGAGGCTAAACTAGTGTGGTAGTCCCAATTTTGATCGAACCCAAACCTCCAAGATATTTTAAAAAAATACGTAACAAAATTATTTGTTACTAGAATCATTTATCCCATCTACAACATCCAATGGCCTAGTTCGATGTACATAGTTCCTAGAAAAACCAATTTAATGGTAATTACAAATGAAAAAATTAAATTAGTTCTAATATATTTGTATAATAGTTTTTTTGAATTTATATACTATCAAATAATAAACCAACACACTAGGAAGGACAATTTCACATTTTAATTTATTGACCAGATGCTAGAGATTCTAGAAAGAAATTACCACTACTATTTATGTGATGGGTAATCTGGATACTTTCAGATCCAGATTCCCCTTAAGGTTATGGAATATACAACCTTAACATTCCACTTTTGAACATTTTTATATATGAGGATGCCATTAGGTTTTTTCAATCCTCCAGGTACATTATAGTGATGTGTGGTTAGTGTTTTTTAGATTAACATGTGAATTTAATGGAAATATTCATAGATTATTTCATTATTTATGGATCCCCTTTTGATTAATTTTTGAGTAGACTTGGTTCATTACTACATAATTGTATAAAAATAATATTTTATTAAATTATGATAAATTTCATTTCATTGTGCGACAAGGTATTATATTTGGGCATATCATTTCTCAAGATGGTATCCATGTATATAAATCAAATGTATAAGTCATATATTCCCTACCATTGCCCACAAATTTATAATATGTGTGGTCCTTCTTTGGTAATATCATATTTTATCATCATATCCTTCATGACATTAGTTAAATTTCACATCCCCTCTACAAATTATTAAAAAATTAAAAAGAATCGACTTTTTATATATATAACATATGGATTAATTTTGAATTATTAAAGGGAGTCTCATCTCAACCCATGTAATCCAACCACCTTAGTGGGATTTACCATTTGAGTTTACGTGTGACCCCACTAACTATGCAGTTGGGGATGTCTGGTCACAATGGGTTGATCAAGATCCACATGACAAAGCCTGTGTCTCATGTACACTGGACCCTACCTAAGAAAAAATTACAACAACTAAAAAAGAATTATTTTCTATGGATCTTTCCTTGGATAAATTTGGGGCATTCATTTTATGGTCCAATGTAATTTTTTTCTCAGACCACACATCCCTACAGTATGTATTTAGGAAACTAGAAGCTAAACTATGTATGATTCACTATATTCTCCTACATTACAAATTTAATCTTAATAATAGGGTTAAAATGTGTATATAATGTGATATATGACCATATTAGTTGGATCCCCCCATCCACATACATTGAAGCATCACCCTGAATTCCAAATAATGACATGTCTCCTTATGGGAAATAGTACTGAGTCCAAAATTCTATTCCTTAGTATGCAAAAAATGTGTATTATGTGGTATCATATTTCATTCCTAATGATTTTGACAAAAAACATGTTCATCTAAAACATGAGTCTTGTTTGTATATTAGGGATTAACCCTACCTTTGGAACATAGGTAGTGATCATGTCCTTAGGCGTTGTATTCTCGATAGCGAGTTTTAGTATGTCCTATTGTTTTTCAATACTCTTGCTTTTTGGGGATACTTTGGTACCCAATAGACTTTTCGTAAGTTCCATCATTTTGGTCTCTTTTGGAAAACACTAATTCAAGATACCCATGAATTTTTTAAATACTTTCCTTCTTAAAATAATAGGTAATTTCTCTACAAGAAATGAAATGTCTCAAAACCATTTCACTTTCATTTTATTTTACGATGTTTGGGTAGTTAACTTAATGAGAGCATTATATAATTCATTTGAAATCTTGTAAATTATTCTAGTAGTTGATTACATGTGAAAATGTGTAGATCCATGAGCCATATGGACAGATGATTCCAAGACAATTTGGAATTTTTGTGAACCCAAATTTTCTACAGATTTATATTACCTAGGTTCCCCATTAGTGTTAAGGGTTCTCATTTCTACAACCGTACAATGCATGAACTTTTGTGTCTTTATGGGGTCGAGAATCGAGTGTCTACATCCTATCACCATCAAACCAATGGTGTTTTGGAGGTTTCAAATAGAGAGGTAAAAAAAATTCCTAAAAAAACAGTTCAACCTAATAGAAAATATTCATGTCTTAGAATGAGTGATTCATTATGGTATTACAATAAAACATTCTTAACACCCATTCGAATTTCACTATTTCAACTAGTTTTTGGAAAGATTTATCCCCTCCTTGTTGATATAGATCACTAGGCTAGTTTGGAAATTAAAGAGTGAAAGTATAATATTTATAGTTTTGGAGCTCAATAAAGTTATAAATTTAGATGATTGAGGAAATGTGTAGAAATTACTACGATAACTTTGAGATCTATAATGAGAAAACCAAGTCCATACATGACTGTCTCATCCATCATAATCAACTACATATTTAAGAAAATGTCATAATTTTCGATGTAAGGTTCAAGTTGTATCTAGGTAAGCATTTTTCTAACATGTTTGGCCATTACACAGTTACAAAAGTTTATCCATTTGGGGTCATTCAAGGTCCAAATTAGGATAAAAGAAAAAACTTCACTTTCAATGGAAAATAGCTAAAGATCATTCAAAAATCCCTTCCAAAGTTCCCAATGGATAAACTCCAAGTTCATGAAGAAACCAATGAATGACACACATCAGTTTTTATCTTTACTTCCCACATTAAATTTAATGATAGTGAGGACACCGCTTAATCTCTATTTTTGTGGGGGGGGGGATGGGCATATTCCTAAGTTAATTAAGAGTTTTCAAAATTATTTTATCTCTTTATATTTTTTAATTTTTTTACATTATTGATATGTTCCCCCTTCCCCCTCACTTTTGATCTTTAATTTTCGTTTCTTATGCCCACATAATCATAGAAAATGATTCTCACATAATCAGGAAAAATTTGGCTCTCTTAATCATGGAAATTATTAAAAATGCGTGAGAAAATTCAATATTTCAAGTTATGTAAACATTTTTAAACTAATGAAATGTGTTTTTAGAATTAATTTAATATTAAGGTGAGTTTTTTTAATAAAATTGGTTATTTTTTGATGATATAAATGGTGGTATCACTTTGAATCCTTCATGATGAATGGTACCCTTTGTGTGAATAGTTTATGGAAAAATTATGCCAATTACTATATCCACACATCCTCACACCGAGAAATGGAGTTTGATATTTTACTAAATAGAAGGAAATTTTATGTTAGGTTAATATTTATCTTCATAAAAAAATCATTTATCCATACATTCGTTCTTTTTCCGATATTTTTCATTACTATACCAAATTAGCCTATGCCATTGTACCTATTATTCAAATATTGTGCATCATAAAAAACAAAACTAAAACAATTAATACAAAAAAAGACATAAAAACTTGGATTCTATCTTGGTATGACAAAAAATCACACTTACTAGACCATTGATCTTGTTATAACTATTAAAATTAGAGTTACGAGGAGATCAAATAAGGGTTGAGTGATAAGTGTGAGTTTTTTTCCATGTTAAAATTTTAAAAAATAATAATAACTAATGATGGAAGTGATTAACTCAATAAAATATTGGCATAATTATGTTGGTAGTATATGGTTTTATTTCTGAGAATTCATAAATGTTTGCGACTTGAAATTTGTTGGCAAATGTTGTTGTATAAGTATGGTATAATAAATAATTTAATTAGACTTTTTTTGAAATAACCTATACATAATGAATAGAATGTGGAAAGACAATAATAAAGTGTTTTTCAAACACACATACAAATATATAAGGATCTATTGATATTTTTATTTTTTAATTATTTTCACAAATAGGCATCATTCATCATATTGAATTTTTTTATACAATTTATATTACCTGTTTTCTATAATAACTGAGAAAAACACTTTGGTGTTATTTTTTTCATAGATCACATTCCTATAAACAATTAATTTTTCATTGAATGTTAAATATTTATGATTTTGGGAATATCTCCATGCATCATTTTTTAAAATTTTACTTTTACCAGGATGGGAAATTTTTAGGTGTGGGGGTGCGATCACATAGTAAATCACTATTCATTTCCATCCTAATACCACTATGTTAAAATAAAATTATATCATAAATTAAAATTTTAACTAAAATTCGTAAATCACGGTTTATATAATTATTTTATGGTTATCAGTATTAAAATGATAAATTTGGTTTTATATTTTTTTTATTGTAGTTGGAGGTGATTTGGAGGTCCATAGATGATGTAATAGGAAAATTGGACAATTTGCATGGAATCCCAAGGACACTTGTTTAGTATATTGAACATTCAATGAAATCATCACATTAAAATGGGATAAAATTTTGTGTTATGAAAAAAAAATCAATGGGATAAAACTCATCTAAATAACCCCAATCCCAATTTATCCATATGGTGTCCCATTTGAACTGAACTGCCCAAGGAAGAAAATATGTATGAATTAAAATGATAGTTTTAGTATTTTGAAAATATATCCCCTTATATATGTCCTAATGACTCCAAATTTCACATGGGGATAGTTAATATGCATAAATATAACTCATTTATTTTTTATAAGTCTATGTAATGTCATTTAACAACCAAAACCGAGACATAAGTTGTATCTCCAAAAATGGGTTCCCAAAACCACATAATATTTTGGTTAGAAAAGGGATCAATGGGATCCTTATTTTTAAGTTATACCATGGTTTTATATGTTTCAATTTTGGAGTTCAATGTGAGTCCTATCTTCATTCTATAATTTCTAGAGGCCTCTGTCCTCATATTGGGATCAAGGATGGATGATGAGATCCACCTAAGCTTTCTCCTCCTCTCAATGTCAGGCTAAATGGTGGGTGTTTGTTGTGAGGGAAGTACATACATGTTAAAGGAGTTCCAACACATATACTAGATAATATATTGGAGTAATTTTTGTGTTTAGCGTTTCACTCATTGTGTCTTAATTATTTCATATTTGAATGTTTATTTCAATGAATGTTATTGGTACGCTCTTAATTTCTAACCTATTGGTGTGAGGTGTTGGGAGTGTTACTTGTGTCGTTCTGATCAGAAAACACAATAATATTTTCCGTACCAACCTTCCTTTGATTTCATTATAATTTTTAATCTCTTATTTCCTTAATAAATGATAGAACTTGTCAATATGATTGTTATGTATAGGTTTGGTATCAGAATAATTGAAATAAAATCATAGGAATTAATGGGGATTCACATTAATTTCAACCAAAAAATTACTCTATACCTAAATGGATATCTAATAAATGTTGACATGAAATGCATGTTGTGAAATAAAAATGACCCATTTAGCTCATATTTTTTAAATTCCACTTGATTTTTTAGCTATTTAAGTCTTTAAATTAATTTATTTTCATAAAACTGTTTTAAATACCACCCCCATTTTAGTTCATTTTATTAAAAATGCTATTGAAAATATGACCCATGGAAACATTGTAGTGTTTTTGAGTTGATTTTATTAGTTTTTAAATTAGTTTTAAAGGATAATTAATATAACTCTACAGATATTGTTGGCTATGAATATTGATAAATAACCATGATAAAGGAATGTATACCCTATAAGTGGTACAGAAAATTATGTACACAATGTGACTTTTTTATTGATTGGGTTTTGAAAAGGCACAAATAAGATTATCATAATCACTACCACTATGTGAAAATTTTCAAATGGGATATTACAAAGGTTCTTGGAAAGAAAGAGATCACCGAGAAAAAAAATAAGCATTTTAAAATTATAATGATGTGGCTAGAATATTCTACTGGTGGAAACACCTAATAATATTCCACTTACCCATTTAGAAAAGAATCCAAACATAATGAATAAGATAATGATTTTTATTCATGAAGGTGGTATACGAAGGTGGTTGTTGCAAAACATTTACAAATAATATTATTTTGTGAAGGATAGAATGTTTTATAAAAAAATTTGTGCATTGTAAATGTATTTATGCTCCCATATTCTAAAAAATTATGACCACAAATTGGGATCATGGCGAATGTAAATTTGCATCATAGAATAAAAGTGATTCACAAAAGCTATTAGAGCCTCATGAAAGAAGTCTAATTCACAAAGGCAATGATTATAACACATGTTTCTAAAATCGATTTCATAGGAAATCAACAGTAATGTGGCATTAATCAATAGAATAAAATTAGGAATTAAATAGAGAATCTATCTACAATTGAGTAGGTATTAGTTATATTTAATGAAGGGAATTACATGTCCATAAGGTGTGGGTGAATCTATTCCAAGAGTAGTGAGAAATAACATAGGAGGAAGGTGATATTTTTCACCAGTACTGAGCTAGAGAATGAGAGTTATGGAGTGGCCCTTGGTAAAGTAGTGAGAAGACCCTAAACCTTGTAAACGTAGTGAGCCAAGGCATAAAAGTGTTCTGGCCTAAACATTGTGTTTTGGATTTGAGAATTATTGGTTTTGGTACATTAGAACATTGTCATTGTATGCTCATTGGATATATCCTAGTGAGAGTGAACCAAGTAAAATTTCTGTACGTTACGCATGGTTTCAATTCTATTAATACATTTCAATGAGAAATAGATACAATATTATTTTCTAATGATGAAAGAAGATCTTATAGGGCAGTTGACTTAATTTTCCAGGCCCTAATTCAAACCCACTTCTAAGAATATTTGAACTAATTGGGATAACAAATATAGACTCTAAATCTATCAACACCCCTCGAGAGATGTCCTATGATATTTTCTACTCTATAAATCAACTTTAAAACAAAATCAATTAGCTGTGTCATGATAATATTACAAGTTGATCATAGGTGATTCCTTTAAATTAGTAATTTCAATTTTGAAAACGGATTAGGGGATATTTTGGGGATTAGGCATTGTTGTTGTTTGATTATGTTTGTTTTTATGAATTTGTGATTACTTGTGGAAATTAAAATAGTAATATTGTTGGTTGTGTGTGGTTTATTGTGGTATGTGATTGGTTTATTTTTGTGTATGTTTGATTTTGTCTATTTCATGGATTTATAAGTGGTTCTAACTCAACATTAAAGTTGGTTTGCTGGAAAATACCAAAAATATATTTTAATGGAATAGACTATGAAGGACATATAAAAGAGATGATCTATTAATGAATAAGATGATGATGATTAGTTAATAGTAAATGAAAAAATTTGAATGATTTAGGTGTATAAATACTATGAATAACAGAATTATATTTCTTTATGTGGTTTTTTTTGTTATTAGAACAATGAATCATTAATGTAATATTCCCTAATAGATATTCAATAAGTATTTACATGATTATGTCGAATGATACTAGTAAACATGAAAATTTATTTAATGGAATGGTAATAATTTAAGTGAAACACATGATTTTGGGAAGTTAACCATTAATAATTATCTTATAAAGATATTGTTGGTTTTAATTTGGATAAAGAGATGATTAATATGCATAAAGTAAGCCATATATTAATGATGAACTTGGATATTATTTTTGATTTTATGTAAAAATTGTGTATGTTATAATTGATGAAGTTTCAAAAAATTTAGAGTTAAATAATTCTTTCAATAATCTATGATTTTATTTATTAAATAAGGAATGGTTTATTTTGTGGTGCATGTATTTCTTCATTGAGGTTTGTTTGGTAATTTTGGTTATTACTATTCTTTAAGAGAATATAATAAGATGGAATTCACATGTTTGGTATATGACCATTAAGAATAAATTATTTATATTTTGGGGAATAATGTTATGTATTTTTTTCATAAATTTTGGGAGCTTTATAAATTTTGAATTTTTTAAGGGTGATAATGCCCACCATTTAAAAATTAACTTTCTTAAAACATTTTATAATTTCCAAAAAGATAATTTTTTTATTAACTATTGAAAATAAAAACATTTTATTTACAATTTCCATTTATTTTAAAATATTTAAAAATATAAAAAATGATTTAATATGTTTTCAAAAGTAAATAGATTTAAATTATATATCAATTAATCCAATTTATATCACTACAATCAATTTAAAATTTAATTTACATATATAAACATTTGAAACATTTCCCTTTGTATACTCGCTTTCTCGTCACATCTACAAAAATAATTTAAATTAAATTTAGGAAACTTTTGTGATGTTAATTTGAAAAAATGAGTACAATATTTTTAATACAAATAATTTATATTTTATAATACAGTAAAATTAATTTATGACCATAATAAATTGTAAAAAGTATTGAAATAAATTATTTTTTTTAAGGTAAACATGGGTTTACGAAGGCTTATACTAAAATAATATAGGTTAAAAATGCCCCCGAACACATCCAAACCAACTTTTTGGCCATATTATTATCATATCATTAATAATTATTTATAATTAACTATTTTAGAGGATTTTGATTTGAAAAATGTGGGAGCACCTTTTTATTTCCCAAAATTTCAAGTCTACCACTCACCTCTCTTATAAAAGGTTTCCACATCTCCTCTACTACTTACACATAGAAAAACTTTTTGTTTAACAAAAACCTACCCAAATAAAGTATTTAATTACACACACTAATCCTATAAGTCCTAATGTTTTCAAAAATCCATCCTAGTATGTCTTTTGGTGGAAAACTAATGAGTTTATAAATAGAGGTCGTAACATTATTTAATGATTGATTTCATTTTATTTTTTCCTCCATGCCATTAAATTATTATTAAATAATTATGAAATAAAACAATCCATATTTTCCATATACTAAGAAATTTTTATGTGGATGGAGTTACCTACAACCATATCCACTTTTATCAAATGGGATAAAATATAATTATTTTTGTTTATGATGAGCTACCACCTCGTAAACCATTGGTATTTATTTTTCATCACCCCTCTCATGTTTAGATTTTAAGATAGATTAAATGTTTATATATTATATCAATGATATTAGTATACTCCTGAAATTATTATTTCATATATACCTTCAAGTGATCATGTTTTTCCTTGTAAGACTTAGAAATATATCAAGGAATATTTTCAGAGTCAGGTGTTGAGACAGAAGGTGATTATGAGGCCTGACCTTCAAAAAATTAATTATATAAAAATATTAAACATATTAACTATCATGCACACATGGTTTTACTGAAATAATGAAATATATCCTAATCATATTCTAGAAATATAAATATGAGACCATGGTTTTATTTGGAATGTGTGGTTTACCCTTGGAGTAACCTAATGTAGGAGGGTGTGGGGTGTTCATATAAAGTAGTCATTGAAAGGTGAATTCAATGAATTAATTTATTAATTTATTATTATTTAATTAAGTAAATGTTATAAAAATAATTTAATCTATAAGCCATAATTATGGAGGATATATAGGGTTAGCTGTATAACCCTTTTATCATTCAGATAATAATTCCACAACCCATCATTGGAAATTTGAGATCGAATGATAATGAGCTTTTAGATCTAAGAGAATTGAGGATTCTGTGATTAAAATGATCATCCAACGTCATTATAAGTTGGGCTATTCAACATCCAATGATCCAATATAATTTTAGTACAAATCATATGTGGATTTCCTCCTTTATAATTAAATTATTGATCTAAATAAAATCTAATTCTTTTATCTAATTTTTTTTATCCTTTGCATGTTCTCAAATATCAGATGAAATTATTTATTCAATTTCACCCGTTATGAAATGATTTCTCACCGCGGGTATCCTTGATCTAATTATTTTTCCAATATTACTTGTCTAACAATTGTTGAACCATTTTTATTGTTTATTTCCCGCATCTTTCATCATGTTCTTCATCGTTGGCCTACGAGAACCATTGTTTGGAATTACCAGGAAGGATCGAGCGTGATTGGATACCTAAATTCATGGAAGATTCACATGATATTAATAGATTAAAAAATAGGGATTTATATATATTGTGGGATATAGGTGACTCTATCAAGGATTTCGAGATCCAGTGTGGTAGTGGGAGGCCACATGAGGATAGTGGTGTGTATGGGCATCGAGTGACAGATTTAAATCATATTTATGGCCTCTAAAGTGCTATAATCAATGGTTTAGAGGTTCTTTAGACCATTTTGGGAGGTCAAATGGAAGGATAAATGGTAGTAGGAATGGTTCTGAAGTGCATGGTACAGATCTAGAACTAATGTGAAAAAAAAATTGAATACATTCTTTGTAGTCTAAATAAAACATAGTTTGTAGACCCCAGGTCGTGGGCATTAGGGATTCTAGGGTAGATAAAAATTATACACTATGGGGGACCACCACACGCAATGAGATTCTGTTCTAGAGAACCGGCATGTACTTTGGGGGTACACAGACATAGAGATGGCGAGGCACACAGATGGGGTACACAAACATGGACTGAAGGACACGTGCACATCCAATAGGACACTGATCAACCTCAGGAGGCTGAGATATGCCTTTTAGTTCCCTTACAGACTGTGTAGGGATAAATGTCCTATGAGAAATGTATTATAAGGGATGAAACTAGGAAAATTAGTCGTACCAAACACCGTGTAGGTCCCCAACAGGTTGTGTACCTTTATTTTGATGAATTATCAACCTATTGTAAATATAACATTTGGTCTTGGAAAATGGAGCTTGAGTAGATTATCCCTAGTTATTTTCCACAAATAACATGATGGTGGACTTAGTGGTATATTTTAAGATACGATGTGATGTATTTTTATTGTTATTATTCTTTAGGCAGTATTTGATATTGACAGGGATTAGGTGTGATCATTTTAGTTGAGCCATCTTGATCAAACATGCCATTGGTCCTATTACACTAGATTGAGACCCCCCCCCCATAAAGACCAAGGTGTGGTTCATCTATCTATATTTACAGTGGAACAATCTAGATGATACATGGAATGGGTTGTCTACTCTTAGAGTGGAAACCCACTAGATGGACTAGGTTATGGTTCCCTTATCTATCTTTGGAGTGGAACCCTCTTATTGGGACATGGAATGGGACCTCTACCAGTAGATTAGCCCCCTCGATAGACTTTTACATTGGTCATATATCTATACACAGTGTGGATCCCAACCACTAGGTCATGTTATGTGTCCTATATCTAACCATATAGTGGATCCCTCCTAATGAGCTAGGGTATGGGTCCCCTACCTATCCAAAGAGTGGAACACTCTTGTTGGGTTATGGTATGGGTCATCTATCCATCTATATAGTGGAATCCTCCTATTGGGATAGGTTATGGGCCCTCTATCTATCTACTAAGTTGATCCCTCTTGGTGATATAATGTATGGGTCATCTGTCCATAGAGTGTAATCATATTGTTTTGCTAGGGTATGGTTTCTCTATCTACCAATTGTGTAGAACCATCCTCTCATATCAATGAATTGGTCCTCTACCTTGATATTTTGTACCCTAGACTATATGACAAATTGGATAGGTTTGTGTTGATAGGTATTTTTATTGTTGGAATATACGTGAGATACTAGGCATAGTTGATGGGCCTCTAGAACTGATTAAAGACTCTTTTCATGGGTTTGGATGTGAGATAGACATCCCCTTTATCTCTCATATGGGGTTCTTTTTAGGAGGATATATATATGTATCCTTGTTTTTAGATTTATTTAAACAATTTAGATTGGTTTATATTTCTATTCCTATCATTTTCTGTTACTACTATACACTTCATATTTTAGGTAATCCTACATGGTATGTATATACGCAACCCTAAAGGAGAATTTCCCACATATGTTTTGTCTTATGCAGAAGATGTAATATATAACTACAGTTATAGAGATGAATATGGATAACCTGGTAAATTTGACCATGTATGATGGCTGAATCATGGATATTTGTAGTATAGCTCTAACATCATTTACTTTCCTATATTATTAGGTTGGGACATCAATTTAGTTTGGGGTTTATTTTACACTATTTTTTTCAGATCATATTGTTGAATTATGTTATTCCTTAGAGGTTTCACATGCATGACCTATTCTCTAGATGTTTCATCTTTTATTATTATAACTCTTCAATTTTTGAAGGAGATGTTTGTGTGTGTGAATATAGATACATAGAAAAAGGCCACACATATTAGTTATTCCTTTAAGTTCATGTATCAAACTGTTAGACAATGGATGTGGGCTTGGGTTATTTGTCGCTTGAGCTGTATTGGGTTGGGTCATGATATATTGGTATCAAAGTCGGTTCATCCATTGGGAAATTATTTAGAGTTGATACCTTGTGAGGATTTGGTTAGGACATAGTGAAACATTGAAAACCTATCTCAAGTGTTTATTTCAGGATAGGGAACCTAGTGTTGGTAAAACGACCAATACATCCATACATCACAATTCTGAATATATTCTAGTCATCTCAGCATTCTGAGAATATAAAGACTTGAACTACTATAAATTTAAATGTCATTTTTGATTAATTTAAAAGTCTCATCCTGAAATATGGTTATATAAAACAAAGACCTTTGATTAGTTTTAATATATAATTTTTATTTAAAATTATGATAACTATCATTATCTTTTATAATATATCCATTGAACACTGATCATGTTAATAGTATAAATATAGGTTTTTAAAAAATCCAATTGATACAGGAAAAAGAAGTGATGAGCTCAACCAGAAGGATCATACCATATGAATCTAGTATATTGGAGTCTATGAGAGAGATAACATATTTGGGATTTTAATTTGACCTAGCCCAAGCTGAGATACATCAACTTTAGCATGAGTGAAAATTCTTATGGTATAATTTCAAACTCATCTAGATCATGCATGTCCCAAAATTTGTTCACCCACCCACCCCATGAATGTCCAAAAATTACACACCATGCGATTACATCGAATTTTCTATGTTAAAGGGATATGTATCAATAACCTAGAAATATGTAAATGTACATTATTTTTTATTGAATAATTATTATATTTATTTCTTATTATTTTTACTGTGTAAATGTTTTCTATTATTGTATTATAAATAACAAAATATATTTTTCGATAAAATTCAAATTCAAATAATGAATTTTTCATTTTATGTATTTTTGAAATAAATAATATTTTAATAAAATATTTTTATTAAATAATTTTTATGAAATTTAAATGGTCATATAATATTTATGATACATAATCTAAATTTTTTAGAAGGGTTCAAAAACTGTTATTATAAAAAATTACATCATTTCATAGTAAATAGAAATATTATTTTAAAAGTGAGATTTCACATATTTTGAAAACTATATAGATAAAATGAATATTATTATTTGTAATCAAAATGTCAAAATTATCTAATGGTTATTTCTTCATAATTTTCCGAGATAATAAATTTTATTGGTAAAAATTAAATATCATATAAATATACTATTTTTATTATGCCATCATAATGACCCAAAAGTGATGTAATAAATATAATAAATGGTATCTATGACCAACTATAACTTTTCCCTTTAATATAATGCAACTATATGTTTAATTTATTTAATTTTGGATCCATCAAGAATCCTACAAAACCTATAATGTATTTTATGGTTATATGAATAACGTATTTAAGAGTGTGAATCATCTCCACCTAATGATGGGAATTATTTAAATAATTTTAAACCTTGGACATTATTGATGCTCCTTTTCATCACAAAGTGTATAAACTGAAGAATTGGAATACCATGGTCCAAAGTGATTCATCTTTTGAAGAATCATCAAAAATTGACAAAGTCATGATCAAGGATTTCTTCAAGTATGGGCCACTCATTTTCCAAGTTGGTGGCATAAGTATACCTGTGTGCCACATTTGGGGTGTGCAGGTGACATGTATGCCCTATGCATTTTTCACCCAAGGTCTCCACAGGCCTATAAATACCCCTATGGTCCCCCCATTTCATGGACGAAAAATTCCAAAAGTCAGATTTAATCTCTGGTCACCCTAGTCTCTGCTTTAAGTCTTCCAGTCTCTACTAAGGTAATTACTTACCTAGAATGGAAGATCTAATGAGGAGGAATAAGGCCTATGTGTTGAAACTCATCAATACATGCACACCTAAGTGGCCATCCCTTAATGGAAATGGCCACACTTGCATGCCACATTATCCCTTCAACAAAACTTGCATGCAACTCTTTTGGAATCCTTTAGGGATAATATAAGGGCTTGAACCAAGTCTCACCCAAGTATTACCCTAAGGTTTGACCGTTATGCAAGTACCCATGTGTCGTGCAGGTATATGTGCATGACCTGGAATTGTGTGCCCACGCAGGACTTGCGCACCTCTTTCTTTTTGGGTGCCCCCTCTGCCTATTCACTGGCTTTCTTCAAATCCACCTCTCCTCTTAAAGATTTATCCTTCAAAACCCTCTTCAAATCCATTTTTGGCATGATTACTTTGTTGTATTCCTTATCTGAAAGGAATTCCATGGAACATCTCTCAAAATCTTTTGATTTACATATCTTTATGTCACTAAGGTTGGATATTTCATTCATTTAAACTGATCCTTTAAGATGAGAAGTTCCCTAATTTGGGTCTCTTTTTCAAGATTCCAAGTTCCTTAATCTAGGAATCCTCCTTAGGAGTAAGCCCCATTCATAATTTCCTTTAACTTAGGCCTCCTTCCCAGGGATAATCCATAAGTCTCAAGTCTCCTTAACCTGGGCCTCCTTTTCAGGACTATGGCTCAGACATAATTTCTCTAACATGGGCATCCTCCTTAATAGTAAGCCCCAAGTTCCAAAATATGGGAATCTTCCTTAAGAGTAATCCCCAAATTCTAAATTCACTTAACATGGGCCTCTTTCATAGGAGTAATCCCCAGTCTCAATTTCATTTGATTTGGGCTTTCTTGTCAGGATTAAAACCCAATCATAAGTCCCCTCTAATTTGGATATCCTTCTTAGGAGTAAGCCCTAAGTTAAGTATCCAAATTTCCAAAAATCACATATACCTCTGTAGACCTTGTTCACAGGTTTCTTCCCTAATGTATATCCCAGTCCTCATTTATCTAGGCATTCATACATTCAAAATCCCCATATCATTTCTTATGATTGCATCTTTCGTGGAACAATTGTCAGGTTTTACTAATACCTCTAGTTTCTCACACCGAGCATGACTAACGTGAGCTTAGAGCATAAATGTAATTATGACATCTTTCATTAGTCCATCAATAATGCATAAACTCCATATTTCTTTACTTGAACTACGTGGGTTCTGATTCCTTTATTAAACAAGGATACATAGCTAGCCCTTCTGCGGGTATGATCCCAACTCTGAAATAATCCATGTCCTTATGAACGACATTAAACATCAAGTGCCCCACTGAGTGGCTTTAAGACCTGTATGGTTATCATAATGACCAAGAGACATCTATATTATATATTGAAGGATACAATTGACTAAGAATCTCTAAAAAATACAGATGATTTTCTATTGATTAAGAACCTCAAATACATATAAAAAAGATTCTCTCAATATCCTTAATATCAATCATTGATTTCAAGCTCTAATGGAAAGATCATTTTCATACATGGAAATTTAAGAAGGATTCACGAACATAACTCAAATATATAAAGAGTGTCGCAGAGTGGACAATAATTCCCCTCAAAATGTGTGATGAGTCCGACCTCCCATCCTCTTGGCCAATGCAAATTCATAAGCCTCATCGGTCCACAACTAATGATCATCTACCTTTGGAAAGTAGGTCCAAATGGATATAGAATCATTTGATGTTTTCGGTTCTACGAATAATCCTGTTAGAAACCGATAGTAAGGTTTGAACCATAAAGAAAATAAGGTCATAATCATTTCTAGAAAAAAATGGTGAACCCGACATGAATATGTAACCATGTTAAAATGATGTTTTACTTATTTGTTAGTCCCCTATTTTAATTCAATGTGAGGGCCAACAAAGCAATCAATAACATATGTGCTCATCCAAAATATATAGTGGCTGGGATTATCTTGATTATGTCTGTTATATCAAAGAGGAACTCATTTCCAAGATCTATCTACATTACAGAAATGGCTTCTCTAATGTTCACACCTATGAATGAATATACTGTTACTCCTACTGGATCCTCATCCGCTCTGAGGATGACATCACCTACTCAGCGGCTTCAATGCTGGGTATCAAATGAACTTATTAAGTAGTACAGTCAATGCAGTACCATTCCTACTCTGAAGGCTGCTTGACAAGCCCTCCAAGTTAATAATTCACAAAGGTTGTTTGGACAACGATGAACAGTGGTCAAGAAGAAGGTGGTGCGAACCACCATTTCTAACCATTTTTGGTCGTTATCACCGGAACGCAATCACCAATCCCTCCCATACTATGGGGAGGTTAATGGGCAGGTCCCTTATGGAATTAATTCAAGGAGACATGATTCCTTCCCAAGGACTCCCATAAATAATTGTTGCGAGACTCGTGTGGTAGTTCACCCTCAACATGATGAGGGTATCGCCTTCCGGGGTTCAGTTCAGGTTCATCAAACCCGAGCGCGCAAGATGAACCACTAGAGGTGAAATATGTTCAACATGGAGAAGGTTCTTACTTCTACCCCTTCCAGAGAAGTCCATCATGAAAACTTGATGGAAATAACGAGCGGGAATACACACCCATTCGTCCTGGTGTTACTGCCCCGCAGACTCGTCTGGCAGCAACACGTCAATCCCGCCCGGCAATTCCGGAAGAGTATTATAGCCAGCAATATACACCTATTTATAACTCATCAGCTAGTCATCAGGCTCCTCTGACTACAACCAAAGAAACTCGCCAATAAAATGTGGTGAGGAACAATCAGTAGGAGCATACACAAGCAATTGTTAATTAATCCTAACTACAGTCACATTTGGTTGCACCCAGAGAAGTCAGTCAGAAATCTCGGATAACAAATTTGGAGCAGACTCAACACTCTGCCCCCACACATGAGTACTGCCAAAATTCAGTGACAGGAAAAGGAGGACAAGGGAAGAAATACACACCTACTCTAATCACGGAATGGACATATATTCCCGTTCCGGCATCTGATGTCACCAAGCACATTCAAACAATGGTGAAGGAGCATAAACAAATCCCTGCTCATATTCTGGATGCCTATAAAAATATTATGAAAGCTTCTACAACATCACAGGGAAGGAATCATAAATCTATCTCTATCACTGGAGTGACTCATCAATATGCTACTCCGAAATAGATACACACCAATGTTCTAGTCCAGGAGGGTTATAGGGTGTACTCCCCCATATCATACGGACAGTCAATTCAGACACATACACCTGATTTGAATAGAGATAATCAGCCTAACCTAACATTTTCTCTTGAGAAGGCACATACACATTCCCATAATAACCACTTTCATCAACAAGTGGTTCCCAAAATGAGTACGAAGGCATCTAAAAAGAAGACTCATCTAGCACAGCAAATAAATCTAGGTCCAATCTACAATAAGGACTTTCTCGATGCTAGAGTTCATGATGCACTAAGAAAATTGTCTGTTGTAACTCAAGACTCTACTCTCTCATTTCCCAATAGTGGTAACAATAATTCCGATGGTCTTCATCATACACTTCCTCATGATGTCTTTCTTCATGATATTCCGATCGATCTCTAAGTTTTATCTTCATTTTAGAGCCACAATAACCCTCTGAGTGGGCATAAGATCAAGGAGAAAGATGATTCATATTTTATTTTAACCCACCCTGGCGGTCATCCCCATGATGATGAATTTAGCTGCAAATGTCATCTCTACAGTAGTAATTCGCATTACCTGGAAAATTCTTCAGAGGACAATGTAGTGACAAGAAAGCCCTCTTATCTTAAGGAATTTGCAAATGTAAATACAGACTGATCTAATACTTTTCCATTAGCAGGTGAAATAATTTCCCAATCAGAAGATAGTCCGGGATGTAGTTCATTATCCGAACCACCCCTAGGTCATTCATCTTGTTATTTGCTAAATGAGTTCTCCAAAATTCTTGTTGAATCTGATAAATAAACAAGGAAGAACTCGCTTTGGTCTTTTCAGGAAGAAGAATATTCATCGAATGATAAAGAGGAAGTACTGAATGTGAGAAAATAACTGGCAAAAGGTGGAGTAAATGTTATGCTTTGTACTTTGGATGACTCTCATTATGACATTCCAGAGATGTTTATGGATGATGGAATTTATGATATTCATCTCAACAGATGGAAAAATTGTTATCAGTTGAAAGATAAAATATTATCTTATGATGAATATAAAAATCATGTCATGATAATAGATGGATTACAATGCCAAATTGACTTGGCATCTCTCTCAATATCCTGATATCCGAAGGCTGAAAAGCAGTAGAGAGCCCTTCAACATTCAATGGTTCAGGAGATCCAGAGCAACCCATAACAAATTTGGTTTCTATTTGTGATACCATGATGGGAACTCCTCAGCAACAAGAATCAGTTAAGCTCAGGTGTTTTGTACAGTCAATATAAGGACCTGCTTTTCTTTGGTACACAAGCTTGCAATCCCGGTCAATTGTCGGGTGGGAAGATCTCTGTCAATGATTTCTTCTTCAATTCAAATAAACATTGCCAAAGACAACCATTTTCTATCTTAAAAATTGTATGCAAAGGTAGAATGAAAGTGAATTAGATTTCATTGCTCGATGAAAGGGATTAACATATTCCCTAAGCTTATCACTCCCTCAGGAAGAGTTGTTACCAATATGTGTGGAAAATTAGTGTGATAAATTATGCATGTCGTTGATCCCTATGAAGTACACATGAGAGTTTAGAGACCCTACTTCGATCACTCAAAAGATCAAATATTTTCTTATGAAGACTAAGTATAAAACTCGTGTAAGTACATCAGCTCTAGGAAGGAGAATGGGTAGAGAAAAGACTGCCAGAGTTATGCTTAAACAAGCACTTGTACCTACTTCTACTTCAAAACGGTCATCTTATCGAAGGGATACACCTCATGAGCATTTGCAATAGAGTTTGCCTCATCAAGATGATCAAATAGGTCAAAGATTGAAGCAATTTGATGAGTTGATGAAAAAAGTGTATTCTTTTCAAAATGAAAAAGATCTTGGTTACTTCATTTTGGCTTTGGAGAATAATTTGGGTCAGTTGCCAAGGCCGAAAAGGCCAAATAAAGAAGGAGATGAAGACCGCCCCAACAATTTCCCATTTCATCAGATGTTGTGGCATCCCATTATGGAATGTTTTGTCTTCAAAGACCTCCAGCAAAAAATGGTGGACTCAGGACAAGTCAAACAGAAAGGTTTTTTAGCTCAGGTATCATGTGTTACTGTTACAGATCTAGAGGAAGGAGGCGTGTGCCAGGAATTCAAAAACTAAAATTCGTAGAAATATGATGACTGGATGGTCAGAAGAACGATCAACCATACTCATGCTTTTTTTTGCGAACACAGTTGAAGAAATTGATTGTGTATTCTACTATGAATGCCACAGCAAAACCTCCATCAAAAGAAAAATCCTCAAAGGGGCGGCATAATTAAGATAAAGAAGAACAACCAGAAGAAGATGATTTCGTGTCAAAGACAAAGTTTTCTTTGACTCTAGAAGATTTTATGCCATCTACATCAAAGCCACAGGCACAGCCCCACCAAACGGCACATCCTAAATTGGCTAATTAGGCAGAATCTTCATCAGATGAAGAGTGGATCTTTGGTTTTGTTAACATGATTCATTTAACAGATCCCTCTTCCCAAGATTGAGCCAAAGTGGGAAGGACCGTACTCAATACATACGGTCTACTCCAATGGAGCTTATTATTTAATATCAATGGATGGAGAACTCATCACGACTCCAACCAATGCCAGATTTATGAAGACGTATTTTGTATAAACACAAAATACATCTGCATCAGTCCATGAAGATGACCTTAAACTATTTTCACTTTCTTCCAAAATGAAATTAAACCGTGTCATCGTCCAACATGACATTAAACTGTATTGTCCCCATAATCTTAATGGATATATGATGCTAAACTGTGGGGCATCGGTCCATGCATATGACTTTAAACTATTTTAACTTTCGTCCAACATGACGTTAAACTGTGTCCCCTTTGTTGTCATATCTAAATGACACTAAAAAATGCAGCATTTTTCCTTACTACTTGTCATTAAACTACATAGTCCCCCTTTCGTCCAATATAACATTAAACTGTACTCAATTCCTTACATTTCCTATATGACATTAAACATTTCATCGTTAAGGTTGTTGCTACCTCTTGTTTCTAACACCGAGTATGACTCAAATGAGTTTAGAGTAAACATAAACCATAAAAACTTCTCTCGGACGCTAACCATATTTCAGTCCCAACATCATTTTTAGAACATTGTCCTCAATAAAACACTTGATCACAAATTCATTCTTTAATTGAACTATGCAGACTTTGATCCGTGCCTTCTATGTTGGGTATGTAGGAAACCCATTTTTGTTCAATCCCAAAACCAATATCTTCACATTGGTTCACCTCCATCCCATATGATGTTGATTTGTGATGCTGCCCCTAGAACCAATATTTTTCAAATTGGTTCACCTTTTTCAGTACTATATGACATTAAACTATACAGTCCCCCATTGTCATGTACGACAGTAAAGTACAACATTCTTTGATAACCTCACCCGAGAGAGAATCATTATTTACATTGATATCCAATTAGGATATATTCCAAAGACCATGTTTATACATGGTAATGCCTAGAATTTTTATCTTGGGTAAAACCATCATTGCCCTAAATTCCCCTTTCACGCTTGATTTGTACGAACCAAATCTTAACAGAGGGTATTTCAAGAACTACTTGCGGCTTGATTCCCATCCTTATGAGATACCTAGGAACGTCTGAGCATCCCTCGAATCTAGCCCCAGGTCTTTGGGCCTAACCCCAAATTTCACATTCAGTCCCTTGGCTGAAAAGTCCCCTTGTGAAGACATGAATGTAGTTTGAAAATCTTGGCCTTCATTCACATCAACTTTGTAACAAACACACAATGTTTATTCCTTATTATGGACCGAGCTCTATGACCCTAAACTAAGAACTCCTACACTCTTCTCCCACATGAAGTTAAACTATATTTCAAGAACTACATATGGCTTGATTCCCATCCTTATGGGATATGTAGTGAAATCTAGTATCTCAATTCAGCACCCACCCACAACATGAATGTTGTTATAATTGGTTTGTATATCTTTAAATATGGCAGACAATTCCCATTTGGATGTGTCATACATCTTACCATAAATACTTTTAGATATTCATAACCCTTTTCTTGACTTCTAGTCACAAAAGGTCTGATACCCAAGAGTTCTTTTGCCTAACTATGTATTATGTTCCCTTAGGCGGCCTTGCATCAGTAGTCTACATAACGGACCTATCATCCAAAAGATTCTTTTATTTGACTATGCAACCAATGCCCTTAAGCGGCCCTACATAATTCGCCCACCAAACAGGTTTGTCAAATAGTGGTAACTTCATTAGATCATAAAGAATTGAACTCTATAGTTTATATGTATCATCCCAAGGTTTGGGTCAGACCTTTGTAGGAGTGACATTCATCCAATTCATAGACAATCTTGATTGGAAATATCCTCTACATATTCAAGTACCTATTTCCATACAACAGAACTTGTGCTTTGGAAAATTTGAATCCCAAAAATCTTTCCCTGCCTTTTTAGCAATAAAAAATTAAAATTTTTGAGAGTTCTTTTTTCTGAATATGCAGCATGTGCCCTTAGGCAGCCCTGCATAAATAGTCTTCATAATGGGCATATCAGCCAAAAGAATCTATTATTTGACTATGCAACCAATTCCCTTAAGAGGACCTACATAATTCAACCTCGTTATGAGTTTGTTAAATAGTGGTATCTTCATTCATGGGAAATACTTCTTCAAATTCCTTCTATCCCTTTTTTCATATCATTCCTCAAGTTTAAAATTTCTTAAGAAATAGTTTACAGTTTTCCCCATACTTGAATATGGTAATATGTTTTCCAATAAATTATCAAGGAATTGAGTCAATTTTAATCCATTCAATCAAAGATATTTCGACCATAAACATTAGCCTTTTTATGTCCGACGTGCATGAATTTAAATTGCCCACAAAAGACAAGGGAACTATCAATAAAATTCAAGTTCCAGCTCACTAAAACATACATTTTGTTTTATTTAGGTAATATTGAGCAGTAAAAAGATTCAATGTTTGTAGTGTTATTTATAATAATCCTATAAAAAATCAAACTATGCTTAATAGGCCCATTGGATTAGGTAAAAATTTAAAGAAGGTAACAAAAGAATGAAAAACCAGATGATTGAACATGAAAATATTATTAATTGATGCACAAGAGTTAGAAGGACATCCATAGACAGTAGTCTCTTCTCTTTTCGAAGAACCACATGAGACTGTCAACATAAACCTCCACTGGATTTACGACATCCTAAGCTTCATGAGTAGCAACCTGGATTTCATTCATGAATTCAACTGGATACAATAAGAGATGAAGTGATACCATCTCTTCTTGGAACACTTGTATTAGAATGTTCTTGACTGCGGCTTGAGAAAATTTCCTGCTGATCAAACAGTGACTCTGTTTTTGTCCAAGAGACTTGGAAGATGGATACATGTATTTGAGAATGGAGCATTGGAAGTAAATACTCATTTGGAGAGAGTAATCTTTTAAGATATTTTTCTAATGTCATGATAGTCTTCTCTCCACCAACCGGCTGAATCTAGGATGTATATTTCTTTAGCTCTAGAACATTGACTTTTCACAGATGACCATGGCCATACAGAGGTAGATAAATGCTCTGTGGGAAATAATGATGGTACTTCTTAATGTACTTGGACAAATCTGGGAGAGTGCTATCATAGATAGTATAATAATCGTGTCGAACAACGTTCATCATATCATCAATCTGCTTGCTATCCAGTTCATCAGCCGTTCTTATTCTTCTAGGAGCCATTTAATCTACACAAAGGTTGAATAATTAACTCTTATGTAAGTTGATTTTTCATAAAATTTGCAAATAAAAGTGAAAAAATTTCTAAGTCATTAAGGAGAACAATTCCTATGATGGAACACAAGTATAGTTGTGTCGCGCAAGTTTTTTCACGCAGGTATGACCATGCATATAAGGCCCTGGCCTTAATCCTTACTTAATAATGAATTAAATGAATAATTCACGTTGAGGATCTTTTCCGGTTTAGAGTTTTAGAGAATTAGAACACAACTATTACATCTCACAAAATCACAATGTAGTCACTTCGACTAAGTTTCCATAATAATAAAAAAAACTCTTAAAAGAAACATGTCTAGTTCCATGATTTATATAGCATGACATTCCCTTGATCCCATCCTTGTCCTTATTCCACATTAAGTCCTGTGAAAAAAATTTCAAAAAAACATGGGGTGAGCATAAAAAGCTCAGTAAGGGATACACAAAGAATGAAAACTGTTCGTTTTTCAAACATCAAGTAAACCATGTATACTCTATCAAAGTAATACCTTCACCTACATGAAGTAGTAAAAACTCTTCACTGAATAAAGTATCCTCACTTACCTTTTTGTAACCAAAGGATTACCATAAAATCCATGTCAAGAACACATAACATATATAAAGGTAACTTGGGACTTAAACATACATAAGTGGAATAACCATACGGTCGACTTCCACACATATCACTTAATGGAATAGCCATATGGCCAATTTCCATACATACCTAATGGAATAGCCATACGGCCGACTTCCATACCCAATATAAAATAATAAAACATAAAACCAATATAAAGGAATGATAATATTTCCACATTTCAATCACAATATATCATAATAGAATCCTTTATCAAAATCATTTTCAATACCAAAATACATAAAAGTGTATATGGTATTTATTTCATTTTAAAAACATTACGGCTTGTTGAGGAAGCCAAAGACCAAATAATACTCGCGGCGGTGGAAAAAGGTCGTTGTCACCATGTACGTTAAGAAAACATTACTTTTTGTATTTTAGTAAAACTCTTCGTAGAAAAAGATTCCTTTTGTATAAAAGTAAAGGTAAAAGGGGTATATACACCATATAAAAGAAAGTTGTGTATAAAACGAAATATGCCTCAATGAAAGGAGATTGAGACGAAGTCCCTTACTTCAGGTCTGACTTGACTCGATCGTTCTTTAACGTCCTGAATAATAAACTTGAGTTTATTTATACTTGATTAAGAACCTTTTTAAAGTTCATTATTCATTTTATATCACTTATTTCCATGTTATAAACATTATGTAACCATTTAAGTTAATGATGTTTGTTTTGTCAAAATTTGGTTCTTAAGTCGAAAGTGGACTTATTACAATTACATGATGTTCATGTGGTAAAAGGTTCTTTATATCCAGAATGACATTCCTGATTTGGATATCATATATATCATATATATCCAGAATATACATGTATTTATAATATTACATAATCATTTAGAGGTAAGAAATGAAATGCACCGTTCATGGAGACGGTAAGCCGTACGTACGCATGAACACTACTTTTATTTATATTTTGTATTTTATAGAATGTAATCATAATGATATAAGAGTATATTATAATTCTAGTATAATAACATACATAATATCATTACCATTATCCTTTACACATCCCACATATGGTATTATCGAATCAAATCACTTTCAGGGGGCGGTAGTCTGCACTTCCTAAAATGAAGATATCGTGTTTACCCATAATGGAAACAATAATGGTATGCCATAAATGAAAAATACAGAAGCTTAAGGAAAGAATAAACTTATTATATATCATATATAAAAATAGTGACATCATGATGGCCACCTTTGAAGTTGTTAAATGAGTATTGAACAATCATCGTTTCGGGAGGCAGAATTTCGCCATCCACGGAAACCGTATGTTCTATAACAAATGATGTAGTTGTGTGAGAGTGTATCTCGAATAAATCTTATAACAACATACTAGTATATTGAAGATACTGGTTCTGTTACAAAATAAGTAAATAAAAAGAGTTTAGGGGTTGGAGAAGCAAAATAAAACAAATGAACAAGAGAGAATGAATTACCTTTAAAAGTGTAACTCCTTTTGATTTGAGCCTAAAGGCTTACTTTGAAAGGATTCTGCCCAAAGGGAATCCTCTAGGATGAGTAGAGGGATGTGTAGAGAGTAAATGGGTAGGGGATGGCCAAGCCAAAGGCTTGAGGAGTGTGTTAAATGAGGTAGAGGTGGGGTCCTTTTATAAGAGGAGAGGAGGGGCACCTTTGGAAATCATGAAACTATTATTTTATTTTCAAAAGTGTTTCGAATTTCTAAGGTCCCAAATTGATATATTACGAAGATAAGATGATAAGTCTTCTAAATATTACCATAAAATAGGTTTTGGAAATGTGTAAGATTTAGATATTACATTATCTTTCAATTTTATTTAAATCGTTAAATAATGAGGGAATCGCTGCATCATCATGATGTCATAAATAATTTAATTTATTTAAAGTCTAAAAATTCTAAAAATGATACTATGATTTAGGAAATATTTTTTTCTTTCCAAAGAGTATTTATAGACAAATATATGATTAGTTTAACCCCTTCTAAAAATTGTTTTAGTTAAATAATTTATGTTAGTGTCATTTTCACCTTTATTTAAAAAAAAGTCATTAAAGTCATTATCTCACCCAAGAGGCTCCATAGGGTCTCCTAAATCGACCCATGGGTTGTCTTGGTCGGCCATTACTCATACAATAGGGGTAGGACAAGTGTCATGGTGTTTTCATATTTTTATAATATCATTTTTACCTTAAACTACACTAATTACCACTAATCACGATTAAAAACTTAATAAGTTACTATTCACCAAAAAATTATTTTAATCTCATTGAACCACATTTTACTTCTTAATGACAACCATGTATGTCAGATTTTTGAAAATCAAAACACAATGATGGCAAAATTTCATTTAAACGGAAAATCAGTTTTTATAAGTACCACATAGTGGTTTCACTATTCATCAAAAATTCATGTTTTTCAGAAAATTACCAAAAATTCACCCGAAGAAATATTTGATATTACGAATTCAAAAATCAAGTCTATTTTACAAAATTATAAACATATAAGTCACATTAATTAATTTAATAATTAATTCCTGTTGTCAGAGCAAATAGCATGTTTTTATGAAACAATAAGTATCAAAAGATTGACACTAGTTTAAGTCCAATTACAAAGTAAAATTAATTTCAACGACCACTATTGGATTTAATGGTAAAAATATTTTCTAATTTCAATTTAAAACCAATTCAAAAGATAATCTAATCATATAAATAAATTATATTAAAAAGTGGTTTTGAATTAAAATAGAACATTTTACACTATTCATTAAAAAATGAACTTTATCCGAAAGATACCAAAAATTTATACAAAGTAAATTTTGATGTCCCGATTCTAAAGAAGAGTTATTTTTGGTCCAATAGAATTTATAAGATTGATCAAAACTATATTTAATGACGGTTCGCCTTCAAAAGGTGATAAGTGAACCCTTAGTGAAAATTAGGGTATAAATGCCTAAAATTGAACTCTTTCCGTATTTTAAGCCTTTATCTTTTATTGGGTAAATGTAAAACATTTAAAAACATATATAATCATATTTTAGTTATTTCAATCCATTCCCACCAGTACAACAGCTACTTGTTAACTAACATTTAAAACAATATTATTATATTACTTGTGTGCAACGTACGTTTTCAAAAAACTCATCGTTGCATATCGAGTACGCTATCGAACGTAGAAACCCATTTTAATTAAAATTAATATTTAATTCGTAAATATTAATAAATATGAAAATTATTTATTCTTTAATTACTTGGGATGTTACATCCTTCCCCCCTTTTGGGAATTGCGTCCTCGCAATTTTATTGACTTATCAAAATAAGTGGGGGTATTTATCCCTCATAGCATTTTCAGATTCCCACGTTGCCTCTTCAATCACACGGTTTTTCCACAAAACCTTTACCTAATGAATCACCTTATTCCATAACACCTGCTCCCTGTAGTCAAGAACCTGGACTGGTTGTTCTTTTTAAGATAGGTTCTCCTCCAGCTGAACTACCTCTGGACTCAAAACATGAGATGGATCTGGCATATACTTCCTCAACATTGAAACATGAAAAACATTGTGTACCTGAGATAAACTCGGAGATAAAGCCACTCGTTATGAAACTGATCTAGCTTTCTCCAGAATTTCATATGGTCCAATAAACCTTGGACTCAGCTTTCCTTTCTTACCAAATCTCATCACACTTTTCCAAGGAGAAACCTTTAGAAAAACATGATCACCTACCTCGAAAGATAGATCCTTCCTCTGGTTATCTGCATAACTCTTCTGCATTCTCTGATCTATTCTCATGTGCTTCTGAATCAACTGAACTTTTTCTGCCGTCTCTTCTACCAATTCTGGTCCCATCAGCTTCCTTTCACCCACTTCATCCCAAAAAGCTGGAGTTCGACACCGCTTCCCATATAATGCCTCAAATAGTGCCATCTGTATACTTGAATGAAAGCTGTTATTATAAGAAAACTCAACCAAAGAAAGATTTTGGTCCCAACTTCCCTGATAATCCATCGAACAAGCTCGTAGCATATCCTCGAAGGTCAGAATTGTTCGTTCTGACTGCCCATTTGATTGAGGATGAAAAGCTGTACTAAAATTTAATTCAATACCCAACGACTTCTGAAGGCCTTTCCAAAAGATAGATGTGAACCTGGGATCACGATCAGATACAATAGAGAGGGGAACTCCATGTAACTTGACTATCTCTTTAAGATACAAACAGGAATGTTGATCTAGGGAAAAAGTATCTCGTATAGCAAGGAAATGAGCAGATTTAGTCAAGCGATCAACAATAACCTAGATTGCATTATTACCTAGAGATGTCCTCGGAAATCACACAACAAAGTCCATGGATATGTTTTCCCATTTCTACTATGGCACTGGTAAAGGCTGAAGCATCCCTTTCGGTAACTTCTTCTCTACTTTAACCTGCTGACAAGTCAGACACTTCACAGTAAAATCAGCAATATCTCTTTTAATTCCATCCCACAAGTAATACTCTCGCAGATCACTGAACATCTTAGTAGTTCCAGGATGAACTGAAAATGGGGAACTATGAGCCTCACATAACAACTGATTTTTCAACTGTGAATCACAAGCCACACATAATCTCTTCCCAAACCTCAATACACAATCATTATCAATGTTGAATTTAGGCAACTTACCTTTCTAAACCACCTCTACCTTTTCATCAACTCACTGTCTCCCTTCTGTGCTTGCTTGATTCTGTCTAATATAGAAGATTTCACTGATACCTGAAAAAAAACAGAAGAATATCCAGTACCAACAAATTCTATTCCAAATTTCATCAAGTCTTTAACCAAAGGATCACGTTCCAAACGCAACATTGCTAATGAAGCATTAATTTTTCGACTCAAAGCATCAGCCACTTTATTTGTTTTTCCCGGATGGTAATGAATTGTACAATCATAATCCTTGATTATTTCCAGCCATTTCCTCTGTCTCATGTTCAATTCTTTCTGAGTGAATATATACTTTAAACTTTTGTGATCAGTATATATTTCACACTTTACTCCATAGAAATGATGCCTCCAAATTTTTAAAGCAAAGACAACAACAGCTAATTCAAAATCATGTGTAGGGTAATTTACCTCATGAGTTTTCAATTGTCGTGAAGCATAAGCAATTACCAGATCATTCTGCATAAGGACACAGCCAAGTCCCTTCAACGAAGCATCACTGTATATAACAAACTCACCATTCCTGGAAGGAAGTTCCAAAACTGGAGCATTCACCAATCTTCTCTTCAACTCCTTAAAACCATCATCACATTCTTTTGTCCAGATGAACATAACACCCTTACGAGTTAGCTTAGTTATTGGACTAGATAACCGTGAAAAATTTTCAACAAACCTTCCATAGTAACCTGCCAAACTAAGAAAACTATGGATCTCGGTTACATTTGTGGGTCTTGTCCATTCTTCAACAACTTTTGTTTTAGTAGGATCAACAGTTATTCCACCTTTTGAAAAAATGTGTCCTAGGAACGAAATTTGATGTAACCAAATATCACACTTGCTGAATATTCCATATAGTTTATTTTCTTTTAAGGTATGCAAGATAACCCTTAAATGACTTTCATGATCCTCTTTACTTTTAGAAAACACCAAAATATCATCGATGAAAACAACCACAAACTTATCCAAGAACTCATGGAAAATTCTATTCATAAGGTCCATGAGTACTGCAGGTGCATTGGTTAACCCAAAAGGCATAACTACAAATTCATAATGGCCATATCTAGTACGGAACACAGTCTTCAGAACGTGTGCTTCTTTTACTTTCAACTGATGGTACCCCGACCTAAAGTCAATCTTCAAAAAATACTGAGCTCCCTGGATCTGATCAATCAAATCATCGATATGAGGAAAATGATACTTCTTCTTAACAATAATATTATTCAAGGCTCTATAAACAATGTAAAGTCTCATTGATCCATCTTTCTTTTTAACAAACAAGACAGGCGCACCCCATGGTGATGTTCTAGGTCGAATGAAAACTTTATCTAATAGATCCTGCAATTTTTTCTTTAACTCTAAAAGTTTAACTTGAGCCATTCGATAAGGGGGTTTTGAAATTGGCTTAGAATCAGGAAATAAATCAACAGTAAATTCAACTTCCCGATTATGAATAATACCAGGCAACTCATCAGGAAAAACATCAAGATATTCATTTACCACTGGCACATCATTAATCTGAACAGTTCCTTTATTTTCAACAATATGTGCAAGGTAACATTCATTTCCATCTTTTTATAGTTTTTCAACTTCCTGATATGTTATCAAAATCAAGGGTTCATTCTTGTACACAAACTGAAAATCTTTCTGAAAAGAAACCATTTTAGCTCTGCAGTCAATCTTAGCATGATAAACAGAAAGCCAATCCATACCCAAAATAACATCAAACTCAACTAGAGGCAAAACAATAAGGTTTTCTGGTAGATTATTTCCACACACAAGGATAGGAAGGTTCTTATAAATTTTTTTTGTCTCAACGTTCCCTCAGGGTGTTTCTACCATATGTTCAGGATTCATATCTTGATATGGAATTTCCAGTTTACTAGAAAACTTCTCAGAAATGAAAGAGTGTGTAGACCCTGAATTCAAACAACACATTGGCATAATCTAAACAAACAAACAGTGTACCTGATACCACTTCATTCGATGGCCCAACATCTGCTGAAGTTGTTGTAAAGGATTTCACCACCCCTTTCTGCATGTATTCTGGCTGCATTCCCCCAGTCGAGTTCTTCGTTGGACACTCGTTTATATAATGAACCATTTCATTACACTTAAAACATCTTACCATTGGCTTTTCATTTCCTGCTTGATCATCTTCCTTACAATTACGAGCAATATGACCAGACTTACCACACCGGAATCACATACCAGACATGGATAAACATTCTCCAGGATTCATTTTAGCAGACTTCTCACAGGATGGATATTTTGTTTTCTTACCTCCTTGCTTCTTTGATGAATTCTTCTCGTTTGCCTGCCAACTAGACCTCTTATTCTGTTGTTTGTCATAGAACACCTGATCATCGGCAAACTCCATTTCCACCTTCTCCGCACATCGAACAAGTTTTTCATAACTTTTGAACTCACGAGAAGCTAAAGCCCATCGATAATTTGTCTTTAACCCTGAGTAAAAATGGTTTATTTTACTATCAAGATCTCGTATGAAGTTTGGAGCATACCTTTCCAGTCGAGTGAACTTTTCTTCATAAGAAGCCACTGAATCATCCTCCTGTCTCAATTCTAGGAACTGTTTTTCCATCCTAAGACGAACCACCTTAGGAAAATATTTCTCAAGAAACATACCTTTGAATTCGTCCCAGTAAAGATACTCAATCTCATCACTATCCCTGATATTTTTCACCATCGACCACCACTGATCAGCTTCACCTTCAAAACGGTAAACAAAAAGACTAACCTTTTGATGTTCTGAACACCCCATGACATAAAAAATCTTCTCCAGTGCTTTAATCCACCCTTCAGCTTGCACAGGGTCAGATGATCCTCTGAATGATGAAGGATGTTGCCTCATGAAATGTTCCACCACTGACATGTTCCTCTGCGGTTGATCTGGCTGATCTCGTGCATGGATACCACCACCATTTATAGCCTGAGTCAACTGTGCCATCACTGCAACAAACTGTTCAGTTCTGATTCTGACAATCTCAGGTTGTTGATTTGGAAGGTTGTCTTCCTCCTTATGTTGTCCCAACATAGTTGCTTTTTTTCCTCTGCGGATAACCATTCTGAACACAGAAATATCTTAGGCGAAGCAACATGGTAATCCGTAAATGCTATATCATTTCAATCATATTATAATTTAACACTTTTCTAACTCCTAAATTTGTCTAAACCGACCTGTGATACCAACTATAAGGCACCGGCCTTAAACCTTACTTAATATTGAATTAAATGAATAATTCAGGTTGAGGATCTTTTCAGGTTTAGAGTTTTAGAGAATTAGAACATAACTATTACATCTCAAAAGATAAAAAAGTAGTCACTTCACCTAGGTTTCCATAATAAAAAAAACTCTTAAAAGAAACATGTCTAGTTCCATGTTTTATATAGCATGACATTCTCTTGATCCCATCCTTGACCTTATTCCACATTATGTCTTGTGAAAAAAATTTCAAAAAAAAACTTGGGGTGAGCATAAAAAGCTCAGTAAGGGATACACAAAGAATGAAAACTATTAGTTTTTCAAACATCAAGTAAACCATGTATACTCTATCAAAGTAATACCTTCACCTTCATGAAGTAGTAAAAACTCTTCACTGAATAAAGTATCACCACTTACCTTTTTGTAACCAAATGATTGCCATAAAACCCATGTAAAGAACACATAACATATATAAAGGTAACTTGGGACATAAACATACTTAAGTGGAATAACCATACGGTCGACTTCCACAAATATCACTTAATGGAATAGCCATATGGACAATTTCCATACATACGTAATGTAATAGACATACGGCCGACTTCCATACCCAATATAAAATCATAAAACATAAAACCAATATAAATGAATGATAACATTTCCACATTTCAATCACAATATATCATAATAGAATCCTTTATCAAAACCATTTTCAATACCAAAATACATAAAAGAGTATATGGTATTTATTTCATTTTAAAAACATTACGGCTTGTTGAGGAAGCCAAAGACCAAATAATACTCGTGGCGGCGGAAAAAGGTCGTTGTCACCGCATCCATTAAAAAAACATTCATTTTTGTCATTTAGTAAAACACTTCGTAGAAAAAGATTCCTTTTGTATAAAAGTAAAAGTCAAATGGGTTTAAAAACCGTATAAAAGAAAGTTGTGTATAAAATGAAATATGCCTCAATGACAGGAGATTGAGATGAAGTCCCTTACCTCGGGTCCTACATGACTCGATCATTTTTTATCGTCCTAAATAATAAACTTGAGTTAATTTATACTTGATTAAGAACCTTTTTAAAGTTAATTATTCCTTTTACTTCACTTATTTCCATGTTATAAACATTATGTAACCATTTAAGTTAATGATGTTTGTTTTGTCAATATTTGGTTCTTAAGTCGAAAGTGGACTTCTTACAATTACATGTTGTTCGTGTGGTCAATGGTTCTTTATATCCAGAATGACATTCCTGATTTGGATATCATATATATCATATATATCCAGCATATACATGTATTAATAATATTACATAATCATTTAGAGGTAAGAAATGAAATGCACCGTTCATGGAGACGGTAAGTCGTACGTACGCATGAATGCTACTTTCATTTCTATTTCATATTTTATAGAATGGAATCACAATTATATAAGAGTATATTATAATTAAAGTATAATAACATATATAATATCATTAACTTTATCCTTTACACATCCCACATATGGTATTAACGAATCAAATCACTTTCAGGGGGTGGTAGTCTGCACTTCCTAAAATGAAGATATCGTGTTTACCTATAATGGAAACAATAATGGTATGACATAAATGAAAAATACAGAAGCTTAAGAAAATAATAAACATATTATATATCATATATAATAATAGTGACATCCTAATGGCCACCTTTGAAAGTGTTAAATGAGTATTGAACAATCATCGTTTCGGGAGGCAGAATTTCACCATCCACGGAAACCGTAAGTTATTTAACCATTTGATGTAGTTGTGTGGGAGTGTAGCTCGAATAAATCATATAAAAAAATCCTAGTATGTTGAAGATACTGGTGTTTTTACAAAATAAGTAAATAAAAAGATTTTAGGGGCTTGGAGAAGCAAAATAAAACAAATGAACAAGAGAGAATGAATTACCTTTGAAAGTGTAACTCCTTTTGATTTGAGCCTAAAAGCTTCCTTTAAAAGGATTCAGCCCAAAGGGAATCCTCTAGGATGAGGAGAGGGATGTGGAGAGAGTAAATGGGCAGGGGATGGTCGAGCCAAAGGCTTGAGGTGTGTCTGAAATGCGGTAGAGGTGGGGGCCTTTTATAAGAGGAGAGGAGGGGAACTTTTGGAAATTATGAAACTATTATTTTATTTTCGAAAGTGTTTCGAATTTATAAGGTCCCACATTGATATATTTCAAATATAAGATGATAAGGCTACGAAATATTCCCATCCAATAGGTTTTTGACATGTGTAGATTTTATATATTACATTATCTTTCCATTTTATTTAAATCGTTAAATAATGAGGTAATCGCTACATCATCATATTGTCATATGTAATTTAATTTATTTAAAGTCTAAAAATTATAAAAAAACTAATATGTTGTAGGAAATCCTTTTATCTTTCCAAATAGTATTTATAGACAAAAATATGATTAGTATAACCCCTTCTAAAATTTTTGTTAGTAAAACAATTTATGTTAGTGTCATTTTCACCTTTATTTAAAAAAAGGCATTAAAGTCATTATCTCACCCAAGAGGCTCCATAGGGTCCCCTAAATCGACCCATGGGTTTTCTTGGTCGGCCATGACTCATCCAATAGGGGTAGTACAAGTGTCAGGGTGTTTAAATATTTTTATAATATCATTTTTACCTTAAACTACACTAATTACCACTAACCGCGATTAAAAACATAATAAGTTACTATTCACCAAAAAATTATTTTAATCCCATTGAACCAAATTTTACTTCTTAATGACAACCATGTATGTCGGATTTTTGAAAATCAGAACACAATGATGGCAAAATTTCATTTAAAGGGAAAATCAGTTTTTATAAGCACCACTTAGTGGTTTCACTATTCATCAAAAATTGATGTTTTTCAGAAAATTTCCCAAAATTCACCCTAAGCTATATTTGATATTACGAATTCAAAAATAAAGTATATTTTACAAAATTAAAAACATATAAGTCACATTAATTAATTTAATAATTAATTCCCGCGGTCAGAGCAAATAGCGTGTTTTTATGAAACAATAAGTATCGAAAGATTGACACTAGTTTAAGTCCGATTTCAAGGTGAAATTAATTCCAATGACCACTATTGGATTTAATGGTAAAAATATTTTATAATTTCAATTTAAAAACAATTCAAATGATAATCTAATCATATAAATAAATTTGATTAAAAAGAGGTTTTGAATTAAAATACAACATTTTACACTATTCATTAAAAAATAAACTTTATCGGAAAGGTACCAAAAATTTACACAAAGTAAATTTTGATGTCCCGATTCTATAAAAGAGTTATTTTTGGTCCAATAAAATTTATAATATTGATCAAAACTATATTTAATGACTGTTCGCCTTCAAAAGGTGATAAGTGAACCCTTATTGAAAATTCGGGTATAAATTCTTAAAATTGAACTCTTTCCGTATTTTAAGCCTTTATCTTTTATTGGGTAAATGTAAAACATTTAAAAACATATATAATCATATTTTAGTTATTTCTATCCATTCCTGCTAGTACAACGACTACTTGTTAACTAAAATTTAAAATAATATTATTTTATTACTTCTGTGCAACGTAAGTTTTCAAAGAAACTCATCGTTGCGTATCAAGTACGCTATCGAACGTAGAAACCCCATTTAATCAAAATAAATATTTAATTCGTAAATATTAATAAATATGAAAATTCTTTATTCTTTAATTACCTGAGATGTTACACCCCAAGTCCAAAGACCTCTACCGAAGTGCGACACAACGAACCAGTGGAAAACAAGACACTTGAACGACGCAGAAAACATGCTCGACGAGAGAGGGTATCTTTGAGAACCAGTTGCTTTGCTCATGGAATGTCCACATATTTATAGGAAAGGCCACAAACCTACGCATCGAAGCCTGCGCAGCTAACCCTTGCACTCCACTATCTGCGAGCTCAACACCTGCATGTTGTAATTCCTTAGTTTTCTTATATACCATAGAGTCACATACTCCTTATTTCAGATCCAACTCTGAGGGGGGACTTTTGTTGAATCTTATTTTCATTACAGATTTTAATGACTGGAAAAGGGGAATCACTGAATCCAAAGTGATTCACCTTTGAAGACATATTAACAATTGACAAAGGCATGAACAATGATTTATTCAAGTACGGTCCGTGAAAGTTCCAAGATGTTCACGCATGTATACCTATGCACCACATTTTGGCCACACAGGTGACTTGTGTGCCCTATGCTATTTTCGCCCAAGGTCTTCACTGGCCTATAAATACCCCATGTTGGCCCCCCATTTTGAGGACAAAAAATTCCAAAAGTCAGATTTCAGCTCTGGTCACCCTAGTCTCTGCTTGAAGTCATCCGGTCACTTCTAAGGTAATTTCTTACCTTGAAAGGAAGATATAAAGAGGAGGAATATGGCCTAAGTGTTGAAACTCATCAACACATGCACGCCTAAGTGGCCAACCATTAAGATAAATGGCCACACTTGTGTGCCACCTTATCCCTTCAACAGAACTTGCGCTCCACACTTTTGGAAGTCTTTAGGTGTAATACTAAGGGCACGAGACAAGTCTTTCCCAAGTATTACCCTAAGGGTTGACCGTCACGAAAGTACCATGGTGTCGCGCAAGTATACTTGCGTTACCAAGACTTGCAAGCCCACATCGGACTTACACGTCCCTCTCTTATTGGGTTCCCCTCCTGCCTATTCACTTGCTTTCATCAAATCCACCTCTTTTCTTCAAGATTTAGCCCTCAAAACCCTCTTTAAATCCATTTTTTGCATGATTCCTTTGTTGGATTCTTATCTGAAAGGAATTCTGTGGAAAATATCCCAAAAACTAGTGATTTAAATATCTTTATATCACTATGGTTAGAAATTTCATTCATTCAACATCATACATTACGTTGAGAAGTTCCCTAATTTGGGCCTCTTTTTTAATAGTCCATGTTCCCTAAACTGGGCATCCTCCTTAGGAGTAATCCCCAATCATAATTTCCTTTAACATAGGCCTACTTCTCAGGGATAAGCCCTAATTCTCAAGTCTGCGTAACCTGGGCCTCTTTTTCAGGATTAATCCAATTCATAATTTCTCTAATGTGGGCCTCCTCCTTAGGAGTAAGCCCCATGTTCCCAAATATGGACATCCTCCTTAGGAGTATGCCCCAAATTCTAAATTCCCTAAAACTAGGCCTCCTCCTTAAGAGTAAAACCCAGTCTCAATTTCTTTTTATTTGGGCTTCCTTCTCAGGATTAAAACCCAATCATAAGTCCCCTCTAATTTGTATATCCTTCTCAAGAGTAAGCCCTATGTTAAGTATCCAAATTTCCATAAATCCCATGTTCCTTTATGGATCTTGTTCCTGGAATTCTTCCCTAAAGTAAATATGAATCCTCATTTATTTGGGAGGTCATACACACATAAGCCCTATATCATTTCTTATGACTGCATCTTTCGTGTTACAATCGTCAGGTTTTACTAATACCTCTTGTTTCTCACACCGAGTATTACCCACATGATCTTAGAGCGTAAAAGGAATTATGACATCTTTATTTTGGCCATCAATAATGTATAAACTCCATACGTCTTTACATGAACTATGTAGGCTATGATTAATTTTTTAAACAAGGATACATAGGTAGACCATCTGTAGGTACGATCCCAACTCTGAAATAATACATGTCTTTCAGAACGACAATAAACTTCAAGTGCCCCACTGAGTAGCTTTTAAACTAGTATGGTTATCATAATGACCAAGAGAATTTTATATAATGTATTGAAGGATACAACTGACTAAGAATCTCTAACAAATACAGATGATTCCATATCGATGAAGAAACTAAAATACATATAAAAAGATTCTCTAAATATCCTACATATCAATCATTGATTGCATGCTCTAACGGAAAGAACATTTTTGTACATGGTAATTTAATAAGGATTTGCGAACATAACTCAAATCTATAAAGAGTGTCCCAGAGTAGACAATAATTCCCCAAAAAAAGGTGTGATGAGTCCGAACTCCCATCCTCTCGACCAATACAAATTTTTATGCCTCATCGGTCCACAACTAATGAGCACCTACCTTTGGAAAGTAGGTCCAAATAGATATAGAATCATCGAATGTTTCCGGTTCGACGAATAAACCTGTTAGAAACCAATTAAAAAGTTTTATCCTTAAATAAAGTAATATAATCCTCATTTCTTAAATATATAGACATATAAAATCATAAAACCAATCTAATTTGGAAGAAACTATCATAAAAAACATGGCATAGTTTTCAGTTTTGGATATTTTATTATGTAGAGTCGAAAACAATAAAAAAATACTATAATTTTCCTATATAAACCTACTCAATATACCATTTATATTCACTAAAAATCATTGGTTCTCAACCATAATATGAAATATACTCTTTAGAGCCTCCCCGAGGCACCTCCCTTTTCTCAAGAATCCACTCCCAAGCTTTTAGTGTTATGGAATCAAGTAAGGGACCTTCCTCTCATCCTTTCAAATTCAAGCACCTTCTTTGAAATTAGTTCATTAAATTTCAATTGGTTATATTTTAATTCATTTATAAAAAATAAGTATTTGTCTAATTGATATTATTTTAATGGTGGATCATTTATAATCTCTCAATTAAACCCTTTCCTAATTCTTCACTATACCTAAATTTCGGAAGAGATCTTCATCTTCTTCTCTTTATTCATGTTTCATTATGAACATATGCAATATATTTCCTTTTAATAAAGTTAGAAAATTAATTCACATGATTATATTAATTCCCATTTTATTTAAAAATTATTATACACCTCTTTCACTCTCATCAACCATTTTTATGAATTTTTATGTATCTTTGTCATGCTTCTGAAATTTCAGCGCGATATTCCTTGCCAATATTTTTTTGTAGTGAATAACATGTCTATTTTTCTATCTAGGGTATTCAAATTTATGCACATAAAATTATTTATTGCGGACATACATGTATTTTTTACAATTTATTTGATCATGGAATAAATTATTATGATGAATGAACCGATGTTGTTTGATCTATGAGGAACACTTAAGAAAGGAAATGAAATGAATATGATGGGTGCACCCAGTTGATGCTCCAATGCATTGTTTAGTGTTTAATATCATGATATTTCATGTTAGGAAAGGGATTAAACACAATTTCTTTATGGGAATTTTTATAGAATGATTTATTGGTGGGTTTACCCTCGAACTACGATTATGATTCATTGTTTTAAGTTGTTTTAACATTTTCCTTGTTATGATTATCATGTTATATAATTCCTTATTATTGATGTTATATTTATTACTCATTGATATTTTTATTGTATGAAATGAATCAATCATTCAATGTTTATTAATTTGATGGGATTTATAGATCCTCCCTTTCTTATATATTTACCTTTTTATCCCATAATGCTTTTAATATCCAAGTAATTTTAGAAGCATGGTAAGGAAGTTTTCTATAATGTTGTTGTATCCCATGTTGAAGATTCTATTCTATGTATGAAATTACCAAAACCCTATACTTCTTGATATTCTGGGATTTATTTATTTTAATTTTACATAATAAATCAATTATTAATTTGAAATATATATTAGGATGGTTATAGTTTGTATCGGTGAAAACATTTAGTTATTTTTGGGATTAGGATTAGAAAAATCTAGTCAAATACATAGGTAAAATACAATGTATAATGGAATATCCACAAATTTGGGATAGTATAGTGTAAGTGGTTTTTCAAGAAAATATATCCCTATCTGGATACTATAGGTGGATGTCATTTTGGAATAGATGTAACTTAGAGTAGAAACTCTGATAAGGTGTTTTGGCCCTGACTCTTGGTAACATGGTAAATGAAAATAAGGCTTACTATTCAACATTTTTGACACTCTCATGGGATATTCATTGATTAATTCATAAGATCATTACAATCCATTATTATGGGAACAAAAAAATTTCCTAGGACTATATTTTAGTTAATAGATCATGTAACCAAGATTGATTCCTTGAATTTCATATGTCTGAATATAAATTTAATTCATAAGTTATCACTTTAATGTATTTGGATACCCATTTATGTTTTTAGTAGTATAAACATACAAATCCCTATGTCCATAGAAAATAACGTAGTACCATAATCAAGAAGTGAAAGTTAGTGTTACAGTACATAGTTCAATGCATTCCTTCATATCAAAAACATTTTGTAGAGCTATTCAAAAATCGTCACAATTCTAGGAAGTATATCTATAGATGAAAATAAAAGATTGGGAATTTATAACATATGATGTATATAACTCCTCAAAAATCATTGTTGGTGGGATAAACATCCCATAAAACCTTATCATACTTCCTTTGGTGGAATTTGATGAAATTTTGGGCATGTATTGTATTTTCCTATATAGATCCAACATAAATTACCATGAGAAGGAAATCACACTTTGTGTTGTGAATAAACCATTGAATCATTAAAAGTGAATGGAAGAGGGTGAATATTATTTATCACTAAAATATGATGCATGGATATTATTTCACTATGATAATGTGAATATGGATCAAATTATTGAGTCTAAGGGAAGAACCATCCTTGAAAACATGTTTATTTGGAAAGAATATACTAACGTATTTTCCGACGAATTGTCTGGTCTTCCTCCTAGCCAATACGATGAATTTTTAATTGATCTTATACCTAGTTTGATTAAATTATCTAATAATACATATAGAATGGATGTTGTGGAGTATATGGATCTTGAAAAATATCTACAAGACAATATGGATAAAGGTTTAATACTCTAACGTGCATCACGAGGAAGTGTATTAGTCCTCTTTTTCAATAGAATGATGGATCTACATGCCTTTTAATCTATTATCATGAAAAAAATAAGATCATGATAAATAAAAAGTATTCTTTACCTCAGATTGATGACTTATTTGATCTGATATGTGTAGAAAAATACTTCTCCAAGGTGTATCTTCAGTCATAATATTATCAATTTAGGCTGAAGGAAAATGATATCCCCATGACGTCTTTTTGAACAAGATATGGGAACTATTTGTCTGTAGTGATTACATTAAAACTCACTAATCCTCCATTAATATTTATGGACTTGATTAACAGATTTGTTGGATATTATCTTGAAAAATCAGTGGCGTTATATATAGATACTATTCTAATATACATCAAAATAGTGGTGGATTATGTGAACACTATTCGAAAGAACCTATGAAGGGATAAATTTTATTCTAAGTACCTGAAATGTGAGATATTCTAAAAGAACGTCTCTTTAATGGTTAATATCATCACATGAAATGGGATGTATTTTGACCCTTTGAAGACTTTAGTGATTTAATCATGGTTTAGGACATCATCTATGAAGATATCCATAGTTTTCATGGGTTATATATTACTTATTTTAGATTCCTAAGAAATTTCTCATGAATGACAAACCATCTTACCCAGATAACTTGGAAGGGAATCATTTTTTCTTGGAATGGTGATTTTGAATATATCATTATGGATTTTAAAAGGAGTCTCATTACTACACCTGATCTCACACAACCAACAAATGAATAACTCCTCATATTATTAAACGATGCATTGAAGAAGTTATTGTGATGTGTTTTAATATTGAATGAAAAATTCATAACCTATACTTGAAGGATATTGAAAGTTCAGGATAAAAACTATCCCACGCATGATCAGGAGTTTGGATCTATGATATTTCGTTTGAAAATATGATGTCATTATCTCTATGAGGAGAAGTTTGAGATATATACAGACTAACATAGACTCAAGTATATATTCCTAGAAAAATAGTTGAATATCTACCAATGATTATGGTTATATATGATCAAATTTTATGCATTCTCAATCAACTACCATCCTGGTAAATTGAATACAGGGGTCTGTGCCCTAAATATAATGGATACTACAACATTATAAATAATGAAAATTTAGAAGGATAAAATATTTTGAGAGTTACAATGGATTAACATGGGAATATTAAAGTAAAAAAATACAATTTATCCTTTAATAGATGATCGCTCAACCATGCCTTTTGGATAAGTTAATGGATGCTCAAATAAATATTGTATGAATTTAGAAGAAAGTTAAAACTCTAAGGGAAGGGAAATCCTTAGAGTTGAATGTTAATGAAGAAATAGTTGTGAGATTTTGATGAAGACGTTGTGTTTCTTTAAATCCTATGATAAAGATAGAAATATTTTGTATTGAACATAGTTCAAATTTCTCTATTAACCCCAGAAGGACAAAGATGTATCAAGATCTCCAGGAGCACTATTGGTTGGGAAAAATTTAGAAGAAGATCACTAAATATAAACCAATGTTCTAGGTATGTTATAATGTGATGCATTAAGGGAATAATTATATTTGTATGATTCTACCATTACCCATACCAACATGTAAATGGGAAAACATCACCATTGACATTGTCACCAAACATCTGAAAGTCATATAGAGGAAACAATTCTCTATAGGTTGTTACAGATCATCTTAAAAAATTATCTTTCATTATCACAATTCAAGAGAGATTCTCACTTGATCCAATTTCATGGATATATATTAGAGAAGCTGGAAGGTTTATGGAGTACCACTATTTATTGTATCCAATAATGATTTAAAATTCAATTCCATGTTCTTGAAAAGTCCGTAACATGATATAAATAATAAGTAGAAATTTAGTACAAATAATCATTCTAAAATGTAGGGCCTTTATAAGAGGACTATTTAGACACAGTTTGACATGTTGCATGAATATTATATGGATTTCAAGGGATAATGGATCTAAACCTCCCCACTGAGATTTTGTATAAAATCGAATTAATTTAATCATCTTTACAGACAACATAATAAATAGTCTTATATATATACATATTATATATATATATAATATGTGTGGACTGAATTATAATAAAAAATGGATATTTCATTACATTAAACTCTTAGATTAGCTTGTGGTATACACAACATTGAGGTTATCTTTCATTACATGCAATAATGACTTTTCTCAGTGGTTGCATAACATGCAAAATCAAGTTTTACCAAAAAATAATATATTATTAAAATGTTATTATGTAATATAATAATATATAATGTTTCCATTAAACAAGAATTTATGAATAGTATTATCAAATTTATGTAAATTTGTTGTTTATAGAAAAATAATATGAATTTATAGGCTGCCTGTTTATTTAAAATGAATATGAAAACCGATTGAATATAAATAGATATATTATTGTGTTCATAATATTTTTTTAATCAAATAAATAAAATTAACTACAATTTTTAAGTGATGTTAATGTAATATATATTTTATATATTTAAAAAAATATTTTTGAAATTAATTTAACATATTTTATAGACATAAGATTAGAATAAACCCATAATTATACTTTAAACCTATATTTTTAGGTATTTTTATAACAATTTAATGAATAAACCATTTAAAATCAATTTTTTCAAACTATTATAGATTTCAAATTTTAAAAAAATATTCAAATTTAAATGAATAAAAACATAAAAATTAGCTTTGGGTAACTTTTAGGTATTTTTATATTATGTTTCATTTTAAAATGAATATTGAAAAAAATGATTTTTTTGTCAAAAACTATTTCATATAATTTATTTAAAAGGATAAATTATATTTTAAACCTGTTTAAATGTTTAATTTGATCATATGTTTTTTTATCAATTTACACAATTTAGGTCATTGGAATAAATATTACTTTGATATTTAATAATAAAACATAGCTAACGTTCACACATTTTTTCATTAAAAACTAGTATTTTCATCCCGTATGAAGGATTACTTTTAAATTAACTTCTAATATATATGTGATTAGTATTTTTAAAAATTGATGAAATAATTTAGATAATCATAATTAACAATGTCTATTAATGTAAACTTAGTTTTTTTACCAAAAATATTTGTGAAAGAGATTATAATTAATTATAAGGATTAAAATAAAAATAAGTTGACAATGTACTAAAACTTAAATTTATAACAAAAATAAACCTAGAAACTAGTACAAAACCCATTTTATAAACATTATTCAGTAATTAAAATTATATTCTAGTGTTTATTTAGTTTTTATGATTTTTTAGATACAAGTTGTGTACATCTTACCTGTTTTATAATATGCTAGGTGGGTCCTTTCCCTTCCCAATAAAAGGCCATTACCTCTTCATCTTCATCGCAGCTCTAAATACACATAGGATTAGTACCAAATAAACTTCAAAATATCCCTCCCATAATATTATGATCCTCCCAACTGGTATAATTAAATCCATAGAATCATTTTGGGACAAATCAAAAGGAGTTACCCAATTAAGATGCAACATCGTATCTCAAGATCCTTTCTTTTATTTAATTACTACACCCCTCCGCTCTATTTATTCCAAAACTGTAAAAAAATAAAGTATATTAAATACACTAGGGTTTATCAATTCTACTTGTTACACATAAAATTACACACATGTCCATTTAATGTGTAACATACATATTATTTTCATGTACGGAAAACTACCACCTCAAGAAATGATGATTATTTATTTTTCCCTTTAACACCACTCATGGTGGAAATTATGATAGAAAATATATTTATATATGTTGTATAAGATATTTATAATTTATTTATTCTTGTATAATTTTTACTTATAACATACCCTTATTCTTTCCCTCTTGAGTAAATATGATAATTTTGTTTGAGGAAGTGTTGACTACTGCCCTCTCAATGCAATGTTATTCATTCACAGAATACATGGAATACGTTAAGGATATGTTTAATTAGACTATATGAAAAACATGAGATATTAATGATAATATAATTATATTATTCACATATATACATATACATATATGTTATTTACTTTCATTCCTTCAATACATTAATAAAATGGAAGCATCATTCATATGTACATACGGCATACCATCTCCATGAACGGTGTATTCACTTTCAAAATTCAATATTATATAGATTATTTTCATAAAAATATAATGCATATAAATGATATTGATATAATGTTTCAAATTAAAGGAGTCATGATATAAGTATAAGGTCAAAATAAATAATAAAATAAGACACCATAGAAAAACAAAACAAATATTACCTGAAGCATATAAATAACAATAAATTACTAACAAGAAAGTTATTTTATGTTCTAATGAAAACATATATGGTATTTTATATGAGAATATGGTTTTGTAAAAAGTGTTTAATAAAATAAAATTTACGAAACAGGAGTTCGTATCAATATGACATGATTCAAGAGATAATGTAAAAGTATTTTATCTCGCTTTTTATTTCTGCGAGTTACATGCTTTATTGTAATGGCCCAGACCTTCCTAGTCCATTAAATTTCCGAATTTATGGTGTTTGGGGTTTCTTGGGGGCCATTGGTGACTCATTAATGTAGTTATCTAAATTTCAAGAATGGATGAATGGTGGAACCGAAGAGTGTCGGTGGCATCGATGGGTATCAGTGGCACTGACGACTGTCAGTGTCATTGAGGGGCCTTGATTACACTGACCAGCATCAGTGGAACTGAAGATCATTGATGGCACCAAAGGTCTTCGATGGCACCAATGGGCATTGGTGGAACTGGGGGCATCGGTGGAAACATGGGGCATCAGTGGCACTGAGGGGCGACGATGCCAGGGTGACGGTGGTTCACCCAAAAGTGAGTCCTTCACCGTTTTTCTAGGACCTTTCGGTTTTCCCCAATGACATATCTTTTGTCATATAACATTTTTCATACCCCTTTCAAATCCATTTAAAGCTATTGATTGTTTTTTTAAACCCCCATTAATTGGGTGACCATTGAGTTATTAAAACGTGTGGCCTTTTTCCTCAGTGTCACACCTTGTCACGATTCATAATCTACTTATTACACATTCATCTCTATTTAGAAGATATATATTATCTCACATATGTTATCTCCACCATATTTTAAGAGAATTTTTAAATCTAAATTAATTGCAATGTTTGAAACCACCCAACCATGTGGTCAAGACACGATTCGAATTTTATGTTCACCGAAATCATCTCCATGATTTTTGGATCTGGTCTTTTTTGTTAATCTAAGATCACCCCTACATATTTACATTCAATTCTCTAAACCATTCCCCTAGAGACTTACATCAGAGATTATTTGTGCACCCATGTCGGAGCCTTTCCTTCCCAGCTTTGATGCCTTCATGTTTTCCATTCATGCATGCCCCTCGTCCCCAGTTCATGGTAAGAGGAGAAAACATTGATCATTGATCATCCATGTAGGGTTTTACTTCATCTCTATTTGATGTGTATCATGTGGGTTTGGTATGAAAATATTTCCTCGGAGCATGGATGAAACCAAATATTAACAAAGATAATAAATGTGCTTTAAATAATGAAGGTGTGTGTTTGATTATGATGCTTCCGTACTCTCTTATATTTACTTATATATTGTGAATTTCTTGGGCATACACCCCTAGAAAATAGTGGACATTGGTGGTCCTTTCCTGAAAATGAATGAACCCCTATTTCATTGTACAAACTTGTGAATGAATAGATGTAACATGGAAAGTGGTTAGTCACATAATGATGGTTGATAGAATGGATTACTAATGAATAATATTTCATTTTCAATCACCCCAGTTAAAAAAAGAGAGAGATGTAACATGATGGATTGTGTGTTTAAATCTGAAAATACTCTAGCTCTGTTCAGTTGATAAGCACAGTTGTTAAGGATAATTCTCATGGGGTGATGTTGATGGGGTTGGGACCCCCTATTGTTCTATTGTTGGATTGTGGATCTGTTCCTCTGGGTTGTGGCTTGAATTGGTTTTATTACATTGAGAGATCTGAATTATCCCTATGCTATTGGGACATTACAAGAGAACCGGGTGTGAATTCATAATTTGTTGTGCAGCTGTTATCCTTTAGTTATTGTTTTGACTTGTGTCTATGATAATTAGTTACCTATTAGTGAATGAATATTTAAAAAATGAAATAACTTAAACATGATAACAATAACTGTTTTTTATCTAGTTGTGGTTGTTGTTTTTTTTTTGCATGAATGAATAGTAATGAGGGTGTTTGTGTATGGGAAGGTTTTGGGACCCTAAGTTTGGTATGAGTTCTTTTTTACCTATATGTACAAATTTAGTTGTTATGATTCTTATTTTCACCCCACCCAAGTTGGTCATTCTATTCTGAACACCCCCATTTCATGGGGGAGGGTGTTTTTCCCATAATCTTATTTGGTGTCTAGTTATTATCCCATTTTTTCTCCCTCTCCTGAGTATCCGAAGACTCTTTAGGAAGGCTGTGATGGCATGAGTTCCATTATATCCCAAAACTCATTGAGAATGGTATATTGTGGTGGTTTTCCTAGAAGTTTATCGGTGGGTTTGTCTCCCAAGTATCATCGTGATGAGGCACATGTGTCATAGGGCATGTCGGTAGTTGTTCTTTCCCTAATGTCTACAAGCATGGTTCCATGTGGTTGTGATGGCCTAGGTGTCTGGGGGTGCGATGTGTGGTTGTGGTGGCCCAGGTGTCTGTGGGTGGGATGCATAGTTATGGTGTCCCATAAGGTTATTTTTGGGGAGATAGTGGGACTATAGTGAAAATTGCATGGGAGGTCTAACACATAGGATGTCATTAATATCTAGTGGGAAAGTGGTTATGGGTACCCAATTATTGATGTGATATTACTATTACTTACCGGACATGTGTTATTTGGGGAGTGTTCCTTGGTGAGGCTTGGTGGATAGTTTCCTTGATGTGTGTTTGAGTTAACTCTAATTCCTCATGTGACATTGGATTGCCTCCCCAATTGTGCATAATAGCTTTGGGTTTTTTTATAAGGAGTATAACTGTATAATCAACCTATATATGAAACTGATTTCAGGTTTCCAAGAGGACATCGGGAGCCGCGTGGGCCATTTTAGCTTAGACGTTGGGGTAGTTTATGTATATGTTTTTCTTTCTTCTAGTACATTCCCTTTGGAGTTTTCTTTTACTTTGTATGGGTTTATCATTGAACATTCATATGGGAATGGTTTTTGGCATTACTTGTACCTTTAGTCTCAGAGTTTTTTGGGTTTTTACAATCATATCTCTTCATCCAACTAAATAAAAAGGGTAATTCCTTTGATATTACATGTTATTATATACCCTTTGTACTAGTCACCACTCTGGGGACTATTGAATGTGTGACATGGGGTTCATTATCTCTCCTTCAACATGAAGAAGGAAGGGTCTAGCGGTTTGATGTCCCTACCCTCATCTTGGTGAAGGCGGGTCGTGACAGAATGGTATCAATGGTAGGTTGAGAGATATGTGGAGTTCAGAATTATCCATAGTGAGTATTTCATGGAATTGTAGGGCAATGGTGTTAAGTTATATTATTTCATGAAATTTGATAGGGAATACCATTTAGGACATAAGATTCTATCCCCCCCATATAACTCGAAGCAAGGACTTTGGACCTACCGAATGTCCAAGTGAGGCTACACTAATTGAAGGGTAGAGACCCTAGGAAAGGTAAAACCATCAGAATGACTTGTGTTCTTGTGTGTTCTGGGTGTTCTGGGTTTTTAAAAAATAACATGTTTATGATAAATTTAAATGAAACCTTTTACACTGCTCTGTATTAGGCTTTCACTAATTACCTTGTAGCTATGGTACTTGGATGATGTCCACGAGTTGTGTGGGCGATCAAGGCCCAAGAATCATATCTGGTTGATTAGCAGAGGGCTGATAGAGAGGATGAGGATGAACATTTGTATAATACGCTTCGTGCATTTTAGTGGAATGCCCTCGGGAAGTACAAGGGAAATATCTAAGACATGGAGATAGAAAGATGTCTCAAGGAGTTAGCCGGAAGATGTCTTTCAGCTTAATCTGGGCTCCTACTGAGTAGTAGTATCCATTTGCAGTTATCCAGATGAGGGGAGTAGTGTGTCGGTGGTGACTGCTCAACCTAGGGGAGAAGAGGTAAGCTGAGGTTTCATGGGTAGTCATTGAGATGGAGTTCTGGTCTCAATTCCTTTCTTCTACGATAAAATATGAGAAGAGGCAAGAGATGATCTCCCGCCAATAGGGGAGCATGTCAGTGAGGGTGTTGGGGATCAAGTTCAAGTATATCCTTCGATTTGATTTAGATCTCTTTCTGGATCGAGATTCTTAGGTGAGACATTTAGAGGAGGCACTACAAGATTCTCTTCTGTATGTTGTTACTCCATTCACTCTACCGACATACCTAGAGTTTTAGAAGAATGATGAAGTGGTGGAGAAGATGCACACTTTGGGAGGTGAATCACATGAGGGGAGCCAACTGAGATCATCAATGGTGAATTCAGTAGTAGCAGACCTCCAACATTTGGGCCTTCTAGGTTTTGTCCAATGGCGAGAAGTCCCTAGTAGTTCTAATTTCATTCTCCCAATCCTCACCCATTTTTTGTGGGCCCAGGATAGAACTGCTTCATCTATGGTACCTGTGTGCACCTTCAAAATCAGTGCCTGGACTGAATGCAGTAAAGCTGAGGTGGGTAGGTTCCACACCAACCCTAGCAGTATCAGATTCCATCCATGCCATTTCAGTAGTCGCAGTAGGAACAACGAGCTCCTGCTCCTTCGGGAGAAGACATTCCAGGAGGAGCTAGGCCTAAAGGTGATCCTCAGGGACCTTGATCAGGGTGAGATCAAGGAGGGGATGAATAACTGAGTGGTAGAGGAACTAGGCATGGTCGGTTTCACACAATATAGGCATCAATTCTAGCCGTACGAAAGGTCGTTTGAGGTACGATTAGCTTGTTTAGTACACTTCCTTATGCCTTGTTCGATTCAAGACCTTCACAATCATTTATTTCACCTAGTATAGAACATGATCCTAGTATAGGCATATAGAGACTTCCCTTGCCCAAGGTATTTAGTATGCCAGTTAGAGGATAGACCAGATTTTCTAATGTTTTCTGGGGATATAGACTACTTTTGGGGCCACATCTGTCTAGTGGGGACATTTTTTTGCGATAAATATTTCTATATGATGTCATATTAGGCATTTACTGGATCTTCTCTATGTGTTCCATTATCGACGACTTCTAGTGAAGGGTCGTGTTTTCAGATATGGGTGGCCAACATTATACTAATGTCATCAAGAAGGGTTTCCAGGTGGGAAGCTGGTGAGTGGAGCCCCTTCTTTCCTGATTAGTTGTGCTGTCAGTGGAGTCAGCAGATACTGAAATGGTGGAAGTCCCTAGGATTGTCTTTGAGTTCCGGGACATCTTACATGGAGAGGTGGGGACTCTACACCCATGACATGATGTTGAGTTTAGGATAGACTTGCAACCTGGTGCCCATCTGATTTGAAGGGGTCCCTATCGGATGGAGCCTTATGAGTTTTGGGAGTTACAGATTCATATTGACGATATGATGAAGAATGTTTTTATCCAACAGAATGTGTCACCATGGGGTTCTCCAGTCATGTTCACAATGAAGTTATGAAATGGTCTCATGATGTTTATAGAATACCAAATGCTGAATCTTTTGATGGTCAAGAAGTGTTCCCCCCTCTAGAGGATCGAAGAACATTTGGACTACTAAAGGGAGAATTTTGGTTCTCTGAGATCGTCCTGCGATCACGATATCTTCAGTTGAGGGTGAAAGAGGGTGACGTCTCAAAGAATGATTTCAGTTGTAGAGATGGGCACATTGAATTTGTGGTCATGATGTTCGGTGTTAAAAACACACCATCCATGTTCATGGAGATCATGAACATTGTTTTACACGAATATCTAGACCGGTTTGTAGTCGTGCTTATCGACGACATCCTGATCTACTCAAGATCGGAGGTTGATCACACCGAGCATCCAAGGACGGTATTAGAGGTACTCCGATAGCATCATATCTATTGGAAGTTGCCCATGTGAATGTGTTGTACATGAGAGGTGCACTTCCTTGGAGACATGGTGTCCCAGAAGGGAATAACAGTGAACCCATTGAAGGTCAAGGCGGTTGTTTCATAGGTAGAACCAAAGAACGTAGTAGAGGTTTGTATTTTCCTAGGTATAGCTTGATACTATGGGAGGATCATGACAAAATTCTATTGAGTTAAAATGCCTTTGAAAACCCTGAACAAGAATGACCAGGCTTTTTTATGGAGTGAGAAGTACTAGGAAGCCTTCATCTATCTAAAGGGGATGTTTGTCAGTGCCCCAGTGCTGAGGTTTCTAGAAGTAGGGGTACCATTTGAAGTGTTTTGTGAGGCCTCTATACTTGGTTTGTGGTGTGTTCTGATGTAGCAGTATGGAGTGATATATTATGGATCTAGGAAGTTATGTTATCATAAATTTAAATATTCCTCCCATGACCTCGACCTTGAATCAGTTATGTTTGCGCAAATGTTGTGGTGGCATTACGTTATTGGGGCATGCTTCATAGTCTTAACAGATTCCAAGTGTTTGAGGTATATATTCTCCCAATGGGACCTGAAATTTTGGAATCAGAGGTGGATGTAGATTATTTAGGACTAAGACATTAATATCTTCTACACCTAAGGATAGGGGAACGTGGTGGATGATGGTCTGAGAAGGATATCTCAAAAGAATGTGGTTAGAGAAACATCAGATGCTTGGAAGGCAATAGAGGAGTTGGCTGCCTTGCACCTCGATGAAAAAGTAGATTTCGTTAGAGGACATATTTTGTAGATGTTGGTGAAAACATCCTTGGTACAATAGGAGGATGTGTCTTAGTGGGGGACATAGATGAAATATTGATTCCCATTCGTGTTATCTAAGGAAATTCTCTAGAAGGATGGTTGGAAGTTGGTCGGAATCAAATTTTTTTATGTGGGAAGTTGCTTTTCCTGGTGATGATGCATGAGAGAGTTCTTATATAGTTCTGTAACTCACCCGTATAGGTACACACATGATTTTACAAGATATATCGTGGATTGAGGGGTTAGTTCTCATGGTCGGGGTGAAGCGAAAAGTGGCAGAGCTCAGGGAGAAGTCCCTCATGTGCCAGTAGGTAAAGGCTAACCACTATGTTCCAGGTGGTCTCTTTCATTGCATAGATTTCCCGGAGGGGAAGTGTGATAATATCTCTATTTATTTAGTCATGGGACTACACATATTTTATGAGGTTGTGATGAAATTTGGGTGGTGGTAGACCGGATGATGAAATCAAACTAACATCTTATCAATCATGGAGTCGAGTGCAGTGGATATCTTAACAAAAAAGTATGTCGATGAGGTGGTATGATTTTATAGAGTTCTGATATCCATAGTATCATATCGAGATACATGGTTTACCTCACATATTTTTAAGGGGTTGCAACATTCTATTGCCACCAAACTATGCCTTATTACCGCTTTCCACCCACAAACATATTGGTAGATAGAGGGGACCATCTAGATGTTGGAATATTTTCTACGAGCATGTATTTTGGACATAAGAGGATCATGGGTAAGACACGTGACACTGGTAGAGTTTTCCTACAACAATAGATATCACTCTACAATTGGCATGGCTCTATTTTAAGCCTTGTATAGAAGACTGTGTCGTTCACCGAAGTGATGAGAAGATTTTGGGAAGGCAGCTATTCTTCACCCAAAGGTGTTGCGTAGTATGATAGAGAAGGTATATCATGTGCGTGAGAGGATGAATGTGGCTCATGATCAGTTGAATTCATAGGCAGACCATAGAAGGATACCCTTTGAGTTCTAGGTTGGGGACGATGTCTTCTTGAAGGTATCACCTATGTATGGGAAATAGTGGTTAGACTAGGGGAGTAATATTTCTCCCAGGTTTGTCAGACCCTTCAAGGAGTTACAGCAGGTCGGTGAAGTGTATTATCAGCTGGTGCTACCACCATCGCTACAGAGGGTCCATGTTGTCTTCCATGTGTCTCAGTTCTGTTGGTATCAACATAATGATTCACTCATCCTCATCTGGGGAAAGATGGATATCGAGGATGATGTGAAATTCGTAGTGTGACTGGTATTGATCAAATATTGTCAAGAGAATGTGCTTTGTGTGTGAACCATTCCCTTGGTTTGTGTGTTATGGAGGCATGATGGCCTCGAGGAGAGTACCTTATAATGGGAGGCATAGATGCACGCCCAGTTACAAGATCTGTTATGACTTTTATTTTACTTTTGTACATGATTGTGATGTAGTTCATGAAAATGATAACTATAGGATATAATGTTTCCCATGCTCTATATGTGTGTGTGAAAATTCGTGACCATGGAGTTTTGAGTACATGGTCCCTAATCAAAATGAATTAAGGTGGATGCGATTAAACTCGTGTGGGAAAGTCAGTTCCACCCAAAGCAGATAATATCTCAACACGGGGGAAAAGAAATCCTTAATCCATATATCTAGACAGTGAATCCTTTATATGATTGTGTAGTTTCTTAGTGGAGGATATGTGTAGTTTATCCATGTTTTTTTAAGATATGTATGAGGGAGAGGTGTTACAAGATATCTAGGTTGTTCCGACCTTTGAACAACTCTATGGTGGTATGTCCTAGAGAGGTATCTTACAAGGTGGTTCTTTGGAACGCTATAATTTCTTTGTGTTTATCCATGAATTCTCAAGGATGTGAATAGATTGTGAGGTATATGATGTAATGGCCCAGACCTTCCTAGTCCATTACTTAGCCAAATATCTAGTGTTTGGGGGGTCCTAGGGACCATTAGTGACTCATTTAGAAAGTTTTCCAAATTTTAGTATTAGAAAAAATGTGGCACCGATGGGTGTCAATGGAACTGATGGGAATTAGTTTCCCCATTGGGTCATCCATAGAACAAAGGAAATGGTGCGAAGGAAACAGTGCTAGGGTGACAGTGCCAGGGAAATTATGCTAGGGATATGATGCCAAGGTTATAGTAAGTCCTTCCATATTTTTTTAGGACCTTCCAGTTTTCCCCCAGTGATGTATCTTTTGATGTAAAACAGTTTTAATACCCATTTAGTGAAATTTATAGCAAGGGCAAAATTGTTTTAAAACCCCATTAATTGGGTGACCCTTGACTTATAAAAATCAGTGGCCTTTTTTACTCTGTGTCACGCCTTTTCTTGTTTCATAGTTTCTCCCTATGACATAATTTTCTCTGGTTAAAAGATATATATTAACTAACATTTTATATCTCCACCATATTCAAAGATAATTATTAAATAAAAATTAATCCCATATGTGTGAAACCTCCCAACTACATGATCAAGCCATAATCCAAATTTTATGTACTTCGAAACTGTCTCCCTAATTTTAAGATCTGGCCTTTTATTAAACCGAGATCCTCTCATTGTATTTTTTTTTCAATTCTCTAATGTACTCCCTAGAGACATACTATGAATAGAAAATGTGTGGCCATTATGGAGCCTATAATGATCATCATTAAAGCCTTCATGCTTTCAATTCATACAAGTCTCATATACCTAGTTCTTGGTGTGAGGAGAATACCTTGATCATTGATCATCCATGTAGTGTTTTCCTTCATCACACATTATTTTGTATCATGTAGGGTGGGTGTGATAATGTTTTCTTGAAGCGTGGATGATACCAAAACAAAACTAAGATAATAATAATTCTTTAATGAATTAAGGAGTGTGTTTTATGATGATGATGATATACTATTTTATCTTCACTTTTATGTTGTGAATTGTATGGCCATACACCCCCTGAAAATTGAGGTCATTGGGGGTCATTTCTTGTACATTAATGTAACTCTATTTCTATGTATAATGTCCTAATTGAATGGTTGTAACATGGAAACTGGTTAATCATGTAATGTTGGTTTTTAAAATGGATCCATACTGAATAAGAATCCTTATGTAATAACACTAGTTAACCAAAAGGAGAGATAATACTTAATTGTTGGGGTAGATAAATCTTAAAATTCTCTTGATATGTTCTATTGATAAACATGGTTGTTCAACTTGATTCTTGTTGGGAGACATGGATGGGGATGAGAACCCTTATTGTCCAATTGTTGTCTGGTGGATTTGTGCATGTGGGTTGAGGCTTTGTTTGGTTCCAGTAATTTGATGGATCTCCCTGATTAATATCTTGTTGTGACTTTACAAGAGAACCTGGTGTGAATCCTTAAATTTTTCTATGAATGTTTTCTTTCATTTCTTGTTTTGACATAGGGATATGCCTATTAGTTTCCTAGTAGTGAAGAAATATTTTAAAAATGAAATCACATTTACATGATAACATGAATGGGTAGTTCTCTAGTTTTGGTAGATATTCTTTGTGCATGAATTAATAGCAATGAGGGTGTTTGTGTGTGGGATAGTTTCAAGACCCATTGTTTGGGATGGATTCTTAGTTACCTATATGTAAATTTTTTTGTTATGTTTCTTATTCTCACCCACCCAAGTTGAGCACTTCGTGCCGAACACACCATTTTCACGGGGAGGGTATTTTTTCCGACATCTTATTAATTGGATGGTTATTAGCTTATTTCTTCTCCCTCTCCTTAGTTTCCAAATACTCTTCGGCTAGGATGTGATAGCCTAAGGTCAATTATATTAAAAGACTCTTTGATTATAGTATGATGTGGTGGTTGGTCTAGATGTGTGCGGATGGGTTTTTTTTCCACCGTGTCTTTGAGATGAGGCCCGGGTGTCTTCCAGCGTGGCGGTAGTTTTTCTATACCAGGTGTCTATGGGCATGGTTATGTATGGTTGTGGTGGCCTTGGGGTTTGTGGGTGGGATGTGTTGTTATGGTTTCCCATGTGTCTACGTGTAGAATGTGTGGTTATGGTGGACCATAAAGTTATTATTGGGGCAGTAGTGGGACTGCAGTAAGAATGGAAGGGGAGGTCTGACATATAGGATGTCTTCACAAACTAGTTGTAAATTAGTGCGGGGTACACAAATATCGTTGTGCTATTACAATTACTTGCCTGACTTGCGTTATTTGGGGAGTGCGCCTTGGTAAGGCTGGGTGGATAGTCTCCTTACTAGGTGTTTTTGTAACCACTACTACCTCACAGTGCATTATAATGCCTCCCCACTTATGCATGAGAGCTTTTGGTTTTTCCTTACTGAGTATACCTATATACTCACCCTATATATAAAACTTCTTTCAGGTTTCTAGGAAGACTACAGGGTCCATGTGGGGCCACACTAGCTCAGATGTTTGGAAAATGGATTTTATTGCTCTCCTTCTTTATGATACATTCACAGTGCAGTTTTCTTGTACTTTGTATGGGTTTATCTTTGAACATGCATATGGGAATGGATTTTGGATTTACATATACAATCAGTTTAAGAGTTTTGTTGGATTTTTACCATTGTATCTCTCGATCCTTCTAAATAAAAAGGGTAATTCCATCCATATTACTTGTGATTATATGACCTAGGTTTTAGTTGCCACTCTAGGGCCAATTGGTGGTGGGACTCATGGGTCATTATCTATACTTATACATGAATAAGGATGAGTTTGAAAAAAATTTCTCCCTTCCCTCATCTTGGTGAAGGCAGTTCATGACATTTTTTGACCACCCATTCCTTTTGTGTGGTGTGTTTAATGACCATGGATGTTTTCAATTATTATTATACATAAATTTATGGGTACATATATATCTATTATATGATCTTTATTTCATGGGTCTTATGTTTAAAAAGTTTCCATATCAATAAGATATTTTTGTCTCAAGTTACCTTCTTTGAGACACAAGTCATGTTATGCGCATATATTGATATATGAGGTGAACATAATTCCATTAAAATTTTATATCAGGAATTTACCTCCTTTCATGATATTATTTTCTTAATTTATGTTAATTTTTGTTACATGGGGAGTATGGTTCAAATTTATAGAGTGGTTAGAGTTTATTGAAACAATCTCATCACTTTTTGAGATTGTTTTGGTTTATGTATCCATTGATGAAATCTTTTGATCCATATTTAAAGAAAATATAAAAAATTTATTCTCCTATGGTTATTCATAATATATTAATGTATTGGTTCAATTTATTTAATATATTTCACAAAATATATTTAGTAATGTGTTTTAATGAAATGTCGACCTTACCCTATCTATGGTTTGAAATCTTTGTTCCTGTAAAACCATGTTATCTAAAACTGTTTTCCAAGAATATTAAAATATTATATTATAATCATTAAAATAATTTTTTCTCTTAATGTCTTTTACAAATATATTCAATGGAATATTATTTTTGGTTTCCATAAAAGTTAATTTCAAATGTTTTACCTTGCCAAAAGATAATGTTCTTCTTACCTCATATGACATGTATAGATTTACCTGCCATCATGATCAGAATTTGTTTGAAGCATCATTTAAATGTTTTCAAGGAAAAGAGTTTACAAATATTTTTTAATATTCTTTTATAATTTTACATGTAAAATTATTTTCAAAATGTTTTCAAGATTCTTTTACAGGTAATCAAGAAAAATATTTTTCAAAATTTTTTCTTGACATAATCAGAAGTTCGTAATGTGTTATCAATGAAATGGTTTTCAACACCATTTATTTGTTTTAAAAAAAATGTTTTGAAATTTTTTTTCAAGATAACTATATATGTATTCAAAAAAAATAGTTTCCAACTTTTCTTGAAAGATGTATTTATGATCATTCGGGATTATTTTCATGAAATTGGGTTTCAAAATATTTTTATATATTAAAGATCCTTTTCAATGAATAAAGGTTATTTTTTTCATGAAATGTTTTCAAAGTATCTTTCCATGTTATTTCCCATTTAAGATGAATTATTTAATGTTACTCATGCTCTTCTTAGAAATGATCCAAAGGTTTCATTAATAGTATTTATTTAATGGTTTCTGTTTTGATGGAATAATTCTTATGATAACCATTTCTATTCCACATGTTATATGCTTTTAAGACATGATTCTATTCACAGGTTATGATTTGATGATATGATTATGAAACCTACCAATTTTCAACAGTTTAAGATACAATTACATGTTTAAGATTCAAATTTCACTTAATGTGTTATGATATAATTGTTTATGAATTTTTGGAATAGATATATATGATTTCATTATGATATGGGTGGGACCTATATCTCCCTCAAATGCATTGTGTGACGATTTATATCTCATTAGATAAACATGGATGGAACTAAAAATGATGTTATTTTTGTATTAAAGGACTAGAATAAGTAATTAACTTGGTTAAGTATTATAGTAAAAGAATGAGGAGTGAACTTGATTTAGTAATTATTGGATAGAACACATTGTGAACCAAGTCTAGTAAAGGACTTTTTCTAATATTATGTCCTTGTTAGTAATTCCTTGACTATAATGGAAATCATTATGGATGTTTATGTGTCTTAAACAATTCCATTTTTTATATCTATGTTATGATTTCATGTATTATGTTCGTTATTTTCTTATTATTCAAGTCTTATGAATTGCCATAGTTATTCCATGATTGATTTTTTATGATCCTTGATATAAAAGGTATGATCTTTTATTTTTATGATCATGTTCTCATACAATTATTCTCATGAATATTATTATGTATCTCCCAAGTTTACTCCTAATGATAATCTAAGATCTCCCTTTTTATGATTCCTTCCAGTATGTTATAATGATATATATCATGTTTTATTTCTCTAAGAAGGGTTATAGTCTATAAGAAAATATAAGGAGATGATATAGCTCATAAATTTACTAATGTTTATGTTTCAGTGTTTATAATGTCAATAGACTAGTATGGTCTTTGTGCATTTGTTTTCAAAATGTTTTAAGTATTATGAAAAAATTATGAAATTTTAATGTATGAAAAGTGAGGGTTTATATAGTTGGTATTAGAGAAAACTTTTAGTTATAATTTGGAAATCATGATGATAAATACTTAGTGAGAAATTTATGGACTTTTATAAAGTTAAGTCTAAGGATAAAGAAAGGTATATGAAAATGTCTGAGAAAATTGGTAAAATGGTAGAGTTAGTGGTTTCCTATAAATACATCTCTTTATGTATACTACAAGTGAATATGGATTTGACATATATATACATAGAGGTAACAACTATAATAAGATGTTCTAGGAATAAATCATGGTAATCCAGTACACAACAATGGGCCTTACAGTACATGTGGTTTTACTCTCCTGAGGGATATGATTTAAAAATTCAAAAACACTTCATGAACCATCATGAAGGATTGAAACAGAATTTTACAATGAAAAACCTATGATAAAGCTGAAGATTCATATTTTATGTAAGGTGTCATAATTTAGACATTTTATATGTAATTATTAGTTTTTATTACATGGTTTTCAATAATGATAAGTGGTGCTCAAACTATGATTTATGGTTTTAGTAAATGGACAGAACTAGATGGAACATAGTTTACATTAAATTTATTAAATGTGGAAGGTATGGGAATTATGCGAATAGATTTATCAAGTGTAAATATCATAATGATAATCAAGAAGGTGTTATGAGTAATTTTTATACTTATGAAGATTATGATATTGCAAATGACATGTTAAAAGAATGTGATGTCATTACAATATTTTTTACATTAAACATACGAAGAATGATTAGAGTGAGGTTGAGTAAACTTAAGACATGAATCATATTTCATATTCTAGGTAAGATGTATTAAAGAATTAATTCATGAAACCTGAGATATGGTTTTAGAATATTGTTAGATTACTGATGAATTTAGGTTTTGGAATGCAATGATTATTCTATTTGAATCCTATAATATAAAAGTATTTTCAGTGTACTTTTTCATCAAGGATATAAAAGGATTTTTTGAATTGTGATGATGACATAGAAAATTGATATTTTCATTAAGTGTAGGAAACACTTAATGTGATCAAGATGTTGAGAAATTTGTGTTAATCTTGGATAAAGAGATGATTGATATGCGTAAAGAAACTAGGATAGTATCAATGAACTTATAACAAAATATGGATTTGTTGAAAAGGTTTTCTATGTCATCATGGATGAATTTTAAAACTTATTGGAATCATGGAATATATCCATTAACCTTTAGAATAATTATGTATGAATTTATTATAAAATATTTTATAGTAATTCAAGTTACCACCGTGTTTTAATTGGATTTATTACAGGAATGCGACAACCAAGAGAAAGGTTTTAATATATGGGGGATCCATGATAAGCTGTTTTTTTAGAAAATTTGAGACCATATTTATAATGTTTTGTATATTCAACTTTTTGAAGTGGTATAAATTTTTCTATTTATGGAAGTTTTATTTCAATCCTTATATTATGTTTTTAAGAATAAATTATTATATCACCGCATGAGGATTTATTAATATAGGATAATCACATCTAAAAACTTTGTGATGATGACAAATAATGGAAAACGGGATGTAATATCATGGATCACAGTTCTTATAGAATGAAATGTTCTCCTCCATCACCTAGAATAAGAGATGAAGTTGGAATTGGTTAAGGAAAGACTAAAGGATGGGATTGTACATATAAAAATTTAATTAATTAATTAATAATATTTCCTTATTTTCATAGATATTAAATGAATTCATAGAATCATGGAAAAGGATATTAAAAATGATTTAACCATGAACCTTTATTTTTTATGAATTAGAAGATCCCATAGATAGTCGATGATTTATGGTTTTGGGATCACTCACTTCATTTAATCAATATTCTCTGTCAACCTATAAAAAAATAAATAGTTATATTTATATTCAATTTTTATGTTTTCACATTCATCCCTATTTTAATGTTGAAACCTAGTTATATGTTGTTTGGGCAACCGTTTTAGTGTAAGAATTCCCTTTTTAAGGGTAGTTTTAGTATTTATTTTTGAATATATAGTTTTTATGAATTAAACATTCAATTATTAAACCATTGAAAACAAATAAGTTTTTTTGGGTGAAATTCATTTTAAGGGGGCGGAGTGTAACACCCATGTATTTTTTGAATTTTTAATTGAAATTAATATAATATTTTTATTTTCATTAAACAATATATATTTTATATTGTTATATAAATATATATATAAAATAAATACTTTTAGGTTTATTTATAAGAAACCCCAAGTTGATCTTAAATTAAATTAAACAAATAGATTGTATTCTGGTACAAAAAACATGGATGTTTGCCTACATTACACACAAAATTGACTTTTCTCTATGGTAAAAGTATTATTAGATAATAATTATATTTATTAATCTAATTTAGTTCATTGTAATCAATTTATGATTTAAAATGACTACGAAAACATAACCAAAATTCAAAAAATATTTTAATTTCAAAACTTGTATTGTCGTCCCATATCTGGGATTAATTTTAAATTAATTTCCACAACATATGTGATTGTAATTTGGAAAAATGGATTCCAAATATGGAATCAAAATGATTTATAATTTCTAATAAAGAAAAATTATTTTTTTACCAAAAATATTATTGAATGTTATCATAATTAATTAAAATCATTAAGATGAGAATTACGCTAACAAATAAAAAACAATAAATCAAAGGCCCAGAATGACATAAAAACCTGAAAACAACCATTTTATGGCCATGATTCGGAAATTAACCTTCTATTATTGTGTTATTTTGGTTTTTTATGACTTTAATTAGATGAGAACATGGGTAAACCTAACTTATTTTCAAAAATTCCTAGTGTCTCTTTTCCCTTCCCTATAAAAGGCAACCACTTTTCACTCTTCTTCACAATTTTCAAAACACTTAGGATTTTTCAAAATTTACAAATACACATACCAACATCAATATATTTCTCATATATGTCTTCACTTTTTTTTAAATAAATCTAAGAATTATGTTAGGATCAAACTAAATGGACTAACCTGTTTTCGAGGTAATGTCTTCTCTCAAACTCTTTTATTTTATTTTATTTATCCACCCCTCCAATCTATTTATACCATGATTTTATAAAAAATAATAATAATTAATATACTATTATATTTTTAGGATAATTTTTATACCTACTCATACACACACTTTCATATAATGGATAAAAACATATTTTTTATGTGTACTCCGAACTATCGACTCACGAAACAATGATTGTTTATTTTTTCTTTTACCACCTATTATGGTGATAATTATGATAAAAAACATTTTTATATAATATATATACGATATTTATAATTTATTTATGCTTTCTTAATTTTTAAATTTTACATACACTTATGGATTCCATCTTGTGTAAATACTATAATTTTGATTGATTAAGTGTGGATTATCTGCCACTAAAAGTGATATGATTCGTTCAGACACTACATAGAATGTGATAAAGATATTTCTAGTGAACCTATATGATATAAGTGTAATTATAATGATAATTTAATTATATTATATACATATATACATATACATATATTTCATTTACTTTCTTTATTTCAATATGTCTAAAAAACAAAAGTAGCCTTCTTGCATACATACAACTGACCGTCTCCATGAACAATGCATTCCATTTCATAATTATATATTATATAGATTATTATAATAAAATAATAATATATATACATGATATCTATATCTTATTTTAAAATTATTTATGTAATTAAATAATTATAAGGATTAATGATATAAAAAATTAAGACTCAAGAAAAAAACATTGTGAATATTTCCCGAAGCGTAACCTTAACATAAAAATGTTAACAAGAGGGGAAAATAAAGTAATAATAAAACCAAATATGGTATTATAAATTAGAATATGGTTTTATAAAATATGTTTAATAAAAAAAAATTATTATATAGGAGGTTTTAATGAGTATTACAAGAGTCAAGACACAATGTATGGGGATTTCATCTCACTTTTTTTTCTAGATTTACATGCTTTATTCACAACCCATTCATTTTGTTTGGTGGGAATAAATCCCATGGTTTTATTCAATTAATATTATAATTAAATTTATTTGTATTTAAATAACTATTATTGATATTTTTTTATGGGTTTTATTTTTCAAAAGATACCAAATCAAAAATACAGTTTTGTCTCAAATTACATTCTTTGAGACACATGCCAGGTTATACTCATATATATTTATATTATGTGTAAATAAATCCATTATCATGTTATATCATGAATATCCTTCCATTTATGGATATTTTGATCCTAATTGGTTTTACTTTGTGTGTTTTGTTGAATGTTACTAAGTGTTTACAGTTTTTTGAAACAATATCATCTCTTTTCAAGAAGTTTATATTTATTCTTCCTTTGATGAAATATTCGGATCCATCTCTCAATAAAATTTATGAATTTTTTTTCTTATTGTTATTCATAATATATTCATTTATTGGTTCCATTGTTTTTATTTGGTTCATAATATAGTTAATAAGGTGTTTTTAAGAAATCTCAACCATACCCCCTCCTTGGTCAGAAATATGTCTTCCCTCAAAACCATGTTTTCAAAAAAGGTATCAAAAAATATTATACTATTCTCCAGTAATCCCTAAAATAAATTGTTTCCCTATTTTTCTTTTACATAATTTTTTAATGGAATCATATTATCTATTTTTATATTAGTCATTTTTCTATCCTTTTACTATACCAAAAGGGAATTTTCTTCATAACTTATACAACATGTACATATTTACCCACTTTTAGGACCAAAATATTCTAAGAGATGCCTTTAAAATATCAAAAATAAATTTTTGACAAGTATATTTTTTTAAATAATATTCTTTTATATTACTTATTTATGATGTGTTTTTCAGAAAAAAGAATTTTTCAAAAAATGTTTTATGTTTTTAAATGCTTTCATAAAAACATTTTCAAAGCCATTTTTAAAGAAAAAGCTTTTCAAAAATATTTTTTTATAAAAATTATTTTAAATGGTTTAATGCTTTTTTTATAAGTCATAAAATTATTTTTAATGAAAATGTTTTTTAAAATATTTGGATGATTATTTTATATGTTTTCAAATAAAAGTATTTTCAAAATGTTATCAAGTTTCTTTTATATGATTTCGAATAAAATTTATTTCAAAATGTTGTCACGGTTCTTTTATATGTTTTCATGTAAAATGTTTTTTAAAATTATTTCAATCCTTATTTATAATATGTCAAATTATTTTCAAATAAATTTGTTTCGAAACATTGTCAATCTATTTTTATATTTTTTCAAGGAATTTTGATTTCAAAACATTTTAATACTCTCTGCATATATTTTCAAAAAACATGGTTTCTAAATTTTTTTCAAAGATATCTTTATAATGAATCAAATTTATTTACAATAAAATGGTTTTCCAAATTTTTATGGTCTAATGAGATTTTTTTCGAAGAGGAATGGATTTTTACATCATAAAAATCTTTCAAAAAATCTTTTAGAGTTATTTTATATCTAAGATGATATTTTTTTATGTTACACATGCCCTTCATGGAAATAATCCAAAGTTTCCATTCTTATTAATTCATTATTGGATTATATTAAGATGAAGTGATACTTATGATACTCGTTTCTCTTCAATGGGTAATATGTTTTTCAAACCTACTTCCATTAATGGGTTATGATTCAATGAAAAGATTATGAAACATGTATTTTTTCAAACATTAATATCTGATTACTTATTTCTAAAAACCATTTTTTATGAGTTATGATATGGTTGTTATTAATTTTTGGAAAATGAATGTCTAATTGTTTTATGAGATGGGTGAGTCCTATATCTCCCTTTAATGCATTGGGTAAAAATTATAAATATCATGAGATAGACATTGATGGAACAAAAAATAAACTCGGTTTATAATTATAGGTTTCGAACATGAAATGATCTTTGTTCAGTGTTACAGTGCAAGAATGGGGAATGAACTCTGTTCAGTAATACCAGGCTAGAACATTGTGTGAACCCAGTTCAGTAATGTAATTTCTTCTCAAGGATGTCCATTGAACAAATGAGTTGAATATTGTGGAAATAATTATATAAACTTATTTTACCACCATAATTATAATCTTTAGTACTATGCTATTATTTCATGGATTATGTTCATTATTTACTTATGATCTATTTCTTTTGAACTATAATGATTTATTCAATGATTCATGTTTATGATCTTTTATATGCATGGTATATTCTTCTATTTCCATGAACATGTTCTCTTACCCTTATGGTCATGATTATTCTTACATATCTCCCCTTTTTACCCTTAAAGAGCATGTAAGCTCACCCATTTTTATGTTTTGTTCCCCAAGGTTATGAAGATATGTATTTTTTTTATGTCTCTAAAACATGTTCCAGTCATGAAGAACCTAGAGGGAGATGATATGGATCATTTAAGTTCTATTTTTTATGTTTCCTTGATTCAAAAGGCCCTAGACTTGTTTGGTATTTTGGAATCTATTTGTATTATAAGGTCCCAACCTTATACATTACATAATCTTGAATTATTTCATGAATTCACATTTATTATATTTTTGAGGATTAGAGTTTTAGTGAATTAGGTTGTAACTATTACATTGCATCTCAAAAATTAAAAATTTGACATTTATACTTAATCAAAAAAATCAAAATAATTAAACTCCTTAAATAAATTAATAATTATTTTCATAATATAAATATTATTTAATTATTTCATTCTCTTACCCATCATTTTACCTTGTAAATTTTTTTTAAAAAATAGTAGGATGAGGAGAAAAATCTTAGTAAGGTTTATAAAATAAATAAAGAAAATATTAGTCAATCATTACAAAAAAATCAATGAAATCATAATTATCATTCATATAAAATAAGCTCTTAAAACTACATAATGAAATAAAAAAATAATGAATAAAGCAACGAAATCATAAATCATATAGGTAACTTGTATCATCTATATCATACTTAAATTATAGATTTCACAGCTACATAGGGATTTATGTTTGGAATACCCATCACAGTATATTCCCTAAATCAATAAATATAAACATTTACATTTACCTCCATCATGGAACCCAATACATTTTAGAGATATCTTAAGCTCACCCACACATGTTTTATCATAGAACCACCCATATACATAAACGATACCCTCTAATCATAACATAATCATAACACATAACACAAGCATAATAAAAAGATAAAATTTCCACATTGCAATCACATTATATAATTTCAATTTATTGACATAAAAAATCTTTTCTCAAAACCATTTTAAATAAAATAATATGTAAAGAGAGTATTTGTTATTTATTTTCCTTTAAAAAACATTACGAATTTTTAAGGAATCCAAATATGAAATAATGCATGCGGCTTCGAAAAGGTCATTGTCACTACATACATTAAAAAGAATCATTCATATTGTCATCTAGTGAAATGATTCGTAGAAAATGATTTTTTTAAATCCATCAAATTGTGTTAAATGATAAATGGTATAATTATACTCTGTATATAAGATGGTGGTGTGAAACATCAATACATGACTCAATAAAAGGAGATTGAGATGAAACCACTTACATTGTGTCTGACTTGTGTTGTTTGTTCTCTGTCTACCTAAATAATAAAATTAATTTAATTTATAATTTCTTGAGAAAAAATTTCAAGTTTATTATTTGTTTTATTTCACTTATTACCTTGCTATAACAATCATATAATTATTCAAGTTCATATCAGTCATTTTGTCGATGTTTGGTACTTGAGTCAAAAATGAATTTCTTATAATTACAAATTATCCATGTTGTCTAAATTACATTATTTGGAAAATAGTTTTAATGATATAAATATCATATATATTTAGTATATATGTATTTATATCTAGTATATATGTATTTTTAATAGTCCATAACATTTTTATATAATAAAGGAAATGCACCATTAATGGAGACAGTAAGCCATACGTACGCATGAATAGTACTTTCATTTCTTTTTCATATTTGAAGGAATGAAAAATGAATGATACATATGTATATAATAATTCTATAATAATATATATTTCATATATGTTACATAATATCATTAATTACAACCTTCAGATGTTCCATATATAGATTCAACGATTCATATCATTTGGAAGAGCTGGTAGTCTGCACTTCCTTAAATGAAATTATCACATGTACGCATTATGGAATGCATAAAGGTATGATCTAAATGAAAAATAAATAAGAATATAGACAATATAAATATAATATATATCATATATAAATATAGTACAGTTATAATTGACACCGTGGGAGGTGGTAGCGAAATATTAAACAAACATCATTTCGTGAGGCAGTAGTTTGCCATACACCGAAATGTTATGATAGTATCCATTATATGGAGGTGTTTCTATGTATAGCTATAATACTTATCTGAAAAAATCCTAGTATATTTATGATAGTGTTTTTTATCTAATCAATGAATAATAATATAAAAGAGATTAATTAAGTAAAATAATTGAATGAAAATTTAGAGAAGACACTACCTCTTAAAATGTGTAACTCCCTTTGATTTGAGCCAAAAGTATTTCATGAATTGCCTTCCGCCCAAGGAAAGGATTCTAGTAGGAATATATGAATGTTGGGATCTTATTTGGTTATATTTTTTATGAGATTTGGGGCTTGAGAGGTGTGATTAAATGGTAAGGGATGATGCTCTTTTATAAGAGGGAGGAGGGTAACTTTAGGAATGTTCTAAAGTATTATTTTATTATAAAATGATATTCTGTTTCCAATGGTCCAAATTTTTTTTATATGAAATGTAATATGATATTGGGTCTAAAAACGTTTAAAAAAGATGTTTTCACAAGTCTAGGTCACAAATTTAACCATATCTTTTAGCATTAACCCTTAGTTAAATAATTTAACTATTACCATATCTTCTTGTATTTTATAGTATATTGTAAATATAGTTAGAATAAAATTTCAATTAAACATAAAGTTGTTCATTAATTAAATTTTAAACATTTCATAAGTCATTTGGAAGAATATTATATTTTTAGGACTGTAATATAATTTTATAAAATAGTATTTGTTTTAAAAAACTCATTTATGTAAATTTTTATACTATATATATACTGCCTTTTTAATAATCTATAACATTGTTATTCCTATGAAAAAACATCATTAATACAAATATAACAAGTCCAACTAATCCAAAAAAAATTGTGGATAGAATTAATTGTTTGAAAATAGTATTTTTAATAATTATAATCGAATTTATTTAAATCACTCGTCAATAAGGTATTAACTACATCATCATTGTGACATAAATATATTGATTTATTTGACGTATAAAAATTATAAATAAAATACCATGATGTAGGAAATATTTTTATCTTTCAAATTACTAATTATAGTCGAATAGATCTCTTATAAAACCCCATATGTAAATTTATCTATTAAAAAAGTCACGTTTTTGTTATATATTTCATTACATTAAAATAATTCTGATAAAATGTCATTTTATCATCAATGTGGCTCCAAGGTGTCCCAAAATCTACCCAAGGATTCCCATGGTCGGAAATATCCTATCCAATAGTATTATGACATGGGTAAGGGTAGTTTAGTAATATTATAATAGTAATTTTTAGCCTTATTTACAATATTTACCCTTTGACCATGTTAAATAAAAAAATTATTGATGTTACTGTTCATAATGTCTAAAAATAAAAGGTACATATTTACACAATTTGGACCTACTGATTCCAAATATAGAATATAATTTTTCAAATTCAAAATAAGAAATTTGCAGTAATTAATTTATTATTAATTCATGTTGTCAATACCAAAAAGCGCAATTTTTAGAAATAAAAACTATTAAAATATTGACATTTTATTATGTAAAATTTTAATGTGAAATTACATAAAATCACCAAAATTGTATTAAATTAATAAAAAAATCTATTTACACTTGATAAAAAACTAAAAGGATAATCTAACCATATAAATAAATTAGGTGAAAATATAGTTTTGACTTAAAATGCAGTGTTTCTCATAATTCCTAAAAATGATATTTATTAGAAAATTACCATAAATTTATCCAATATAAATTTAGATATCCCAAGTCTATAGAATATGTTTATTTTTTCAAATTGAACATATAAATGGGATAAGAACTAGATTTAAAGAGGATTCTTCATCAAAAGGTGGTAAAATGACCTTTTAAAAATATTATAGAATTTGTTTATTACAATCAGATTCATTTTAATTTTATGCCTCTTAATTTTATCAGTTAAGTGTAAATACATTTAACAAACATGTATAATCATGTTTTAATTAGTTCTCTTTATTCCCTCAAATTCAATTGCTAGGCGTTATCTACCAATTAAAATAACAATAATACTATATTATTTTTTAGTATGACTCAATGTTGTTTGCATTTTATGATTTCAATGAAACCCGTTGTTGTGTGTTGAGTATGCTATAAGAAAAAGTTTTATCTTTATTATAAATTTAATTTAATTTTCATAAATATTAATATTTATGAAATTTTATTATTATATAAATAATTGCATTGTTACATCCTTACCCTCTTTTGGGAAATGGGTCCCCAAAATACTATTTTCTTATAAAATAAGTGGGGTTATTTATCCCTCATATAATTTTCAGATTCTCATGTTTCCTCTTAAAAAATTTGGGTTTTCCAAAAAAACTATTACCTGATAAATTACCTTATTCTACAACACTTTCTCTCTATTGTCAAGAATCTGTATTTATTTTCCATCATAAGAAAGATTCTTTTCCATCTGAACTACCTCTGGACTCAAAATATGAGATGGATCTGGAAGATACTTTCTCAACATTAAAACACGAAAAACATTGTGTACCTGGTATAAAACAGGAAGTAAATACACTTTATAGGCAACTCGTCCAACTTTCTCTAGGATTTCATAGGGTCCAATGAACCTAGGACTCAACTTACCCTTCTTACAAAAACACAACACACTTTTCCATGGAGAAATTTTAAGAAAGGCATGATCCCCTATCTCAAAAGAAAGCCCCTTCATCCAATTATCTGCCTAAATTTTATTCATTATATGATTTGTTCTCATGTGTCTTCAATAAACTGAACTTTTTCTAACATTTCATCTACCAATTATGGTCCCATCAACTTCCATTCAACTACTTCATTCCAAAAGGTGTAGTTTGACAACGCATTACATATAATGCCTCAAATGGTTCCATTTGTATACTGTAATGAAAATAGTTATAATAAGAAAACTCAACCAAAGAAATATTTTGGTCCCAAATTCCTTGGGAATCCATTGAACAAGAATGTATAATATATTCCAACGTATGAATTGTTCATTATGACTGCCCATTTGATTGTGTATGAAAAGATATAATATAATTTATTTTAGTACCAAATTACTTTTAAAGGACCTTCCAAAAGGTAGAAGTGAATCTGGGATCACGATAAAATATAATAGAGAGGGGACCTCCATGTATCCTAACTATCATTTTAATATACAATAGAGAAAGTTAATCTAGAGATAGAGCATCTCAAAAAAGAAGAAAATGGGCATATCTAGTCAATCGATCAACAATAACACATATTGCATTGTTACCTTGAGATGTCTTTGGTAATCCCAATATGAAATCCATGGACACATTTTCCCATTTACACTTGGGAACCAACAAAATATGAAGAATCAATTTCAAAAACATCCGCTCTAGTTTAACCTACTGACAAATCAAAAATTCCAATGTAATGTCAGCAATATATCTTTTCATTCCATCCCAATAGTAATACTAAAAAAGATCTCAATACATTTTACTACTTCCAGGATGAACTAAAAAATGGAGAACTATGAGATTCACATGATAGTAATTTTTCAACTGTGAATAACAAGGAACACATAATCTATTTCAAATACTCAAATCACAGTCTCTATCAATGTCAAATTTATGTATATTACTCTTATGGACCAATTATACCTTTTTCAAAAACTCACAATCTTCTTTCTTTACTATATTTATTCTTTTTTATTGTAATGGTTGTAATGAAACATGAATCAAAAAAGGAAGAATTTCATACACCAACAACTTCCATGCTGAAGTTCATCAAATCATTAATCAAAGGGTCATGTTTCTTATGTAACAGGGTTAATGTTGAATTACATTTCTGACAAAACGTTTCAGCCACCCTATTTGATTTTACATGATGGTAATGGATCATTTAATCATAATACTTGATTAATTAAGTCATGTCCTCTGTCTCTTGTCTAATTTTTTCTGAGTGAATATATACTTCAATCATTGGTGGTCAGTATATATTTCACACTTTTCTCCATACAAATTATTATTCTAAAATATTAAATCCAAAACAATAATAGCTTATTCTAAATCATGTGTAGGGTGATTTAACTCATGATGTTTCAACTAACGTGAAGCAGAAGAAATTACCTGATCATTCTACAATAGGACACAATCAATTCCTTTCAACAATGAACCACTATAGATAACATATACACCATTTTTGGAAGGTAGTTCCAAAGCTAGATAATTCACCAATCTTCTTTTAAATTCTTGAAAACATTAATCACATTTTTTTGGATGGACATAACTCCTTTTTGTGTTAACATAGTCATTAGGCTAGATAACCATAAATTTTTTTAATAAACCTCTGGTAATAACCTAATAAACCAAGAAAACTATGAATCTTGGTTATATTTATGGGTCTTGGCCATTCTTTAACAAGTTTTGTTTTGGTGGGATCAACCGTTATTCAATAGTGGGAAACACTCTGACTATGAAGTGAAACTTGTTGTAACAAAAACAAATAGTTTCTTAATTTCCCATAATGTTTCTTTTCAGTTACGATTTTCAAGAAAACCATTAAATAACATTCATTCTCTTTTTTATATTTGAAATATACCAAAATATCATCAATAAACACAACAAAAAACATAACAAAGAATTCAGAAAGAAATTTAATTCATAAGATCCATAAATATAGAAAGTTCATTGATTAACCCAAAAGACATAACTATAAATTCACAGTAGCCATATCTATTATGAACCATAGTCTTTGAAATTTGTATATACTTTACATTCAAGTAATGGTACCTCGACCTGATGTTAATCTTTGAAAAATATTGTGCTCCTTGGAGGTGATCAAGCAAATCATTGAAATGAGTAAAATTATACTTGTTGTTAATAGATATGTTATTCAAGTCTCTATATCCAATTTATTCTCTCATTTAATCATCTTTCATTTTAAGAAACATGACAAGAGCACCCCGTGGTGATGTGATAGATCAAATGAAACCTTTATATAATAAGTCCTTCAATTGCTTCTTTAACTCTAAAAGTTAAATTTGAGCCATTCGATTAGGTGGTTTTGAAATTATCTTAGCACTAGGAACTATGTAAACAATAAATTCATCTTCACAATCAGGTATTATACCTGGAAAATCAAGAGAAAAAACATCAAGATACTCATTTACCAATAGAAAATCTTTAATATGAATAGATACTTTGTTTTCAATAACATGTGCAAGATAAAATTCATTCCATCTCTTACTAGTTTCTCATCTTCTAAATATGTTATCAAAATTAAGGTTACATTCTTGTACACAAAATTAAATTATTTATTAAATTAAACTGTATTACCATTGCAGTCAATCATAGCATGACAAATGGGAAGAATATTTTTACCCAAAATAACAGCAAACTCTACTAGATGAAAAACAATAAGGTTTGGAGATATATTCATTCCACACACATATATATGAATCTTCATATAATTACTTTTTGTCTCAAAATTACCTCTTAGTGTTTTTACCGTAATTTCATGATTCATATCTGGAGATGGAATTCCTAATTTACAATAAAATTTCTCAAAAATTAAATAATGTGTTGACCTTGAATCAAACAACTAATTGTCATAATCTAAATAAACAAACAATGTACCTAATAAAACATCATTTTATAGCCCAACATCTTCTGATGTAGCTGCAATGGATTTTCCCACACCTTTCTACATGTAGTCCAGTTGCTTTCCATCATTTGAGCTCTTTTTAAGACAATAATTAGCATTATGACCCATTTAATTTCACATAAAACCTTTTACTAATGGTAAATAACATTTTGTCATACCATTATAATATTCTTTTTTCATGGAATTACGAGTCTTATATCCCCTTTTACAACATCATAATCACTTATCATAATTCAAAAGGCATTACTTAGTGTGTTTTTTAATAGGATTTTCACACATTGTAAATGTATGTTTCATACCATCAGTATTTTCTAAAGAGTTATTCCTTTTTATCTATCTCCTCAACCTCTTATTATGTTGTTTTTTAAAGAACAACTGATCATCATAAAAATCCATTTAAAACTAATCTACACATTGAACATGTTTTTCATAAATTTTGAACTCACGAGAAGCTAATTCCATTAGATAAATGAGATTTAATCCTGTGTAAAATGATTTATTTTACTATCAAGATCCCATATGAAATTTGGACATATCTTTCTAGTGTAGTTAATTTTTCTTTATAATAAACCACTGACTCATCCTCCTACCTCAATTCCAAAAATTATTTTTCCATCCTAAGTTTAATGGTATTAGGGAAATATTTTCAAGAAACAAATATTTAAATTTATCCTAATCATGAACATCGATCTCTTAAATATCAATTATATTTTTAATAATCAACCACCATTGATTGGCTTCACCTTCAAAATGGTAAACAACGAGACTATCCTTTGGATGTTCTAAACAACCCATGACATCTAAAATATTTTCCAGTGCTTTAATCCACCCACCAGCTAGCATATGGTCAAATGATCATCTGAATGATGATGTATGTTGCCTCATGAAATTATTGCCAACTGACATTTTCTTATGTGGAATATATGGAAAATCTTGTGCATGGATACCATGATCATTTATAGCCTGAGTCAAATATTCTATCTCTGTAACAAACTGTTTAGTTCTGATTTCGAACATCTTCGGTTGCTGATTTGGAAGGATGTTTTCTTCTTGATGTCATCCCTTCATAGCATCCATGTTTTCACTATGGAATAACATTCTGAAAATAGAAATATCTTAACCAAAGCCACATGGTAATCTTAAAATTCTATATCATTTCAATATTACCATTAATTAATTTATAGATATAAATTAAACACTATACTAACTCCTAAAGTTGTCTAAACTGACCATTGATACCAACTATAAGGCCCCATCCTTAAAAATTACATAATCTTTAGTTATGTAAATAATTCACATTGAATATATATTGAGTTTTATAGTTTTAGATAATTAGGCCATAACGGTCACATTACAGCTCAAAAATTACAACGTGGAAACTTCTACTCTTTCTAAAAAATTCACATTATTAAAACTCCCTAAATTAATGAAAAATAATTTTCATGATAGAAATGTTCTTGAATAAATACTTTCTCTTTCCCATCCTTATACACAATGAGAAACATTTCAAAAACTTGGTATGGTCATAAAAATTATAGTAAGGGTTATAAAATAAGGAAAGAAAACATTAGTAAATCAATACATACAAATCAATGAAATCATACTTCTCATTTACAAAACATAATATATTTAACATACCTCATGAAATCATAATATTTATGAATAACACATTGAAATCATGAATCATAAATGTAACTTGTGGAATCCATATCATACTTACATTGTAGATTTCATAGTTACATAAGGAGTTACATTTGGAATACCCATCATAGTATATTTCATAAATCTCTTAGAAGAAACATTGAAGTTTACATATGTCACATGAATCGATGCATTATAGTATTATTTATATCTCACCCACCCTAGTTTTAACACTAAACCACCCATATTCATAAACAATTCCCAGTAACCAAAACATAATCAAAACACATAACACAAGCATAAAGGAAATATAACATTTCTACATTGCAATCATTATATATAATTTCAATATATTGACATAATAAATCCATTATCCAAATCATTTTCAATACCAAAATATATAAAATATTATATGGTATTTATTTTCCTTTTAAAAATAATATGGCTTCTTAAGGAAGCCATATATGAAATAATGCTCACAATAGCAGAAAAGTCATTGTTGCCGCATGCGTAAAAAACAATCATTTTGTCATTTAGTAAAACAATTCGGGGAAAAGGATTTATTTTTGAAAACCAATGAATTGAATTAAATTAAAAATGATATAATTATACCCCATATTAAATAATGTGGTGTATAACATCAATATATGCCTCAGTAAAAGGAGATTGAGACGAAGTCCCTTACCTTTTGTCCGACTTGTTGTGTTCATTATTTATCACCATGAATAATAAAATTATGTTAATTTATACTTTCATGATAACATTTTACAAGTTTATTATTCCATTTATATCAATAATTTCCTTGCTATAACAATCATATAATTACTCATGTTCATATTAGTCGTATTGTCGATGTTTGGTACTTGAGTCAAAAATAAATTTATTATAATTACAAATTGTCCATGAGGACAAATGTCAATTATCTCAAGAATCATATTAATGATTTAAAGATCATATATATTCATCCCAAAAATAAATAGTTAAGAAATATTCATTAATCATGGTTCTTGAAAACTCTTGAAATGTTCAATTTCTTATTTATATAAGTCCATTTTGTTGAGGTGTTCGAGGGGATGGGAAATTATGACTTTAAAAATTTTGTGAGAAAAAAGTATCCAAAAACTAGATTTTCAAACACATTACCATGATCAATTATCATGTATTTAATTATAATTCCAATAATATTTTCTACAGATTAGGAATATTTGGTGAAGTAAGATCTTTCTTTAATTTTGTAAACCAAAAAAATTTCCATGTATATGTAGAAAATTCATCTATAAGAAAATATACATAGTGCATCCAATTTAAACAAGAAAATCAAGACGGTACAAAAAAATCCATGTGAACTAGTTTGAGAGGTTGAGAATTTGACACTTCTTTCATTGGTTTGAAGGTTATTTTGTGTTGAATTCCCTTTTGATAATGATTACACACTTTATCATTTTTAAACTCTTCTTTGGGTAGATATTTTACCAAGATTTATATTGTTAACATTTTGAGGCAGTTAATATTACAATGTCCTAATCTTCTATGCCAAATCTAGGACTCATTGTGACATAAACATAAACATGAACCATTTTTAGAGAATAAAGAATCTGTGTTATCATAGTACACATTTTCGTTTCTTAATGCAAAAACAACAATTCATTTTTAGAATTAAAAACATTGTAGGAATCATCTTAAAATTCAACATGAAATCCATAATCAAATAGTTGTGAAATACTGAGTAGATTATATTTGAATCCATCAACAAAAAGTAAATTGGAAATTAAAAATGAGTTATAGTTACTGATTTGGCCATGGCCAATGATCTTTCCATTAGTATTGTCACCAAAGGTGACATGTCCACCATCAATTTATATTAAATTATTGAAGCATGAATAATCCCTTATCTTGTGTCTAGAAACCCCATTGTCTTAGTACCATATGCATTTAAATGAGCTCTTTAATCAACTTTCCTACAAAACAGTCAAATATAAATAGATTTTGGTACTCATATTTGGTTGGGTCTAGTAATATTAGTGACTTGTTCTTTAGGAACCCATATCTACCTCACATGATTTCTATAAGCATAATGTAAAGTACATGAAAAGTAAAATCTATTTGGTCTAAAAAATATTAAAACAGTATTGAGTGTATCATAACTTTAACTAGTTGATGTTTTCCAGAACGGGTGTATAGCTGTATGTCCTTCACATAGAAACAATATTAGTTCTTCCAAAATTTATTTTACTAGGTTGATATCCAATACCAGTAGTATATTTAGGGGCAATGTTTTTACCTAGAATTTTTACCATGGTATATTTACCATTATTAAACCATTCATGATCCATTTTCAATTTCTCATTAAATAGTTTTATTTCATTGATTTGATTCAGCAATTGATCATTTTTCTACCTTTCTACAGTAAGTTCAGTTTTAATAGTGGATTTAAGATCATGTTGTTTCTTTAAAGAATTGTATTCATCTTTTTGTTCAATACGTGTCTCTTCAAGAATAGAAAAGTATTCAATAAAATTTTTTTAGACCTATTTTCATAGTAACTCTCATCTCTATAATTGAATAATTTTTTTACAAGAGATTCAATTGTTACCTCAGATGTGTTGGTCATAAAACACATATTATAATTCATATCCCTTTCATCATGTGAAGATTCTGAGTCACTTGAACTATCCTTCGAATCACTCCATGTTGCCTCCATATCCATTTTATACTTCCTATATTTGTACTAATATTTTTACTTGGACATGATCTTAGTAAATTCAGACATTATATGTACCTTTCTCTTACATTAATGGCATATTATTTCATGAGACTTTTCATTGCATTTCCAGTCCTTCTCCCAGCTTCCTTTTTGATCATACCTTTCCTGGAAGTTAGGATTTCTGAAAATTTTATTCTTCTTGAAAAATCTCTTAATCCTTATTGATAATGGATACATCTCCTCATCAATGTCAGCTGATGATTGGTCACTACTAGAAATTTCAAAAAAGACTTCCAATTTATCATTCTCTTTGTGTTTAGAGGTGGTGGTCTTAAATGAAACTGGTTTTTTTGGGTTTATCAGCCACTTTATTATTGACTTTGAGTTCCTCTTCATAAATATTTAGATTCCTAATAAGTTTATTTATAGGAATGTTGTTGATGTTGCATGATTCTAAAATAGAGATAAAGGTTCCTCTCCATCTATTAGGTACGCATCTGATAAGCCACATGATCTGTTCATTGGTAGTGACATCTCTTCCAAGATAAATCATTGTGTTGAAAATTTCATTGATCCTAAGATACATGTTTGAAATAGGCTCATAATTTTTCATTTTAATGTTTTCATATTTAATGCTATAATTATTGATTATCATTTATTTAAAACTATAGGTTCCTTCATGTGAAAATAACAAGGTATCCCAAATTTCATGGTCATTTTAACTTGTAGAAATTCTATTAAATTTTTCATCTCTTAATGAGCAGTATAATGCATTAATTTATTCAAAATTATTATTGTAGGAAGCCTTCTTAGGGTCATACCATTTTATTCTATCATTAACATGAATCATATACTCATATATAACTGAAGACCAAATTTCAAAACCCATAATTTCAAAATGCATCTTCATTTTAATTTTCCATTGGGAAGAACTGGTTCCTTTAAATAATGGTGGTATGTTTGTTGTAGAACCTTCCAATATATTATCTATAATAAAGAAACAATTATTTGAAAGATCAAGAAATTTATAATTAATATAAATTTATCGATCATTAAAGTAAAAAAACAATCATAGTTGAATAGGGTCAAAAACAGAATGGATATTTGAATAATAAAAACTCTAATGATACAAAATGTTGGTCGGAGTAGAGTACTCAAGAGGGGGGTGGGGTGAATTGAGTAAATAAAAAAAATTTTGTTTGAAAATATTTTTTAAAAAGCTTCCCCAATAAAAATAATACAACCAAGTTAATCAATGTAATACTAGAATGAATGTTGGGCAGTTTAAATGACATATCATAAGATTGATTAATTATCATTAATCATAATATAATATATTAACATTATATTTGAAGCTATAATAATAAGGAAAAACAATTATAACTTATTTCCAAGATTAACTATCAATGAAAAATTAGTGATTTTTGAATAATATTGTCAAATAGAGAAAACTCAATTGAACAACACAACATATATAAAACAAGTGGTTCAGTCTCAAGCCGAGACATAATCCACTATACTTTGTGATCACTTTCCACCATGCAGTTTATATTAATGAACTTGATCCATACCCTAGATCGGGTTAAACAATAGTACACAAGATGATCAAGGTCACATAACCACTTCCACAGTTCTTCATGGGTATGAACTATCCGGTCACATATGGACATCTTCCACACTTATCAATTGGAATACACAAGTGTAAAAAAAAGTTAAAGTATGGATGTATTATATCCTCTAGTTTAATGAAGGAGATATTATGTGTTTTTATATAGAAAAATCACACACATATCTATATCTAATAACAGTAAAAAAGAGAGAAAAAATGATGAGATAAGGTTAGAAGTTCTCTATGTTCTAGTCTTTCCAGCTCTGGAATTATTGGATGAAGAAGATGCAGGAACTGAGTCCTTTCATAGAAAATAGAGTATCAAAAGTCAGTTGGATATGGATTTTTTTTTCATGGATTTTATAGTGTGAATTTGTTAAAGAATCTAATCTATGATATCCTAGATTTTTGGATTCAGTAATACTTCTTGTGTTCTTCAAAAATTTTGAGTTTCATGTGTCGGTTCATTTCTCAATAATAATCATATTTCTTTATTATCACATTACCCTTGTATCTAAGCTGCACATCTCTTTTATTCATTAAGTGTGTGTGTGGGAGCTGACAAGATTCATGTATTCTTCACCTCATACCTCATACTATGAGGTCACAAGTCTATAAAGAATCATTAATTATTTCAGTGAAGTTAAAAGACTTAAATAAGGCCTTTAGAGATTAAATTGAAAAAAATAACAAAATAGATAAAAGAACTATGTCAAAGTCTGACTGAAAATGGGGTCACTTGGAAGCGTTTTATTCCATGAAATGGTTTCTTATTCCTTTTCATTAACCAGTGAGATAATTATGATGGAATAGTTGTATAGAGAGCAGGAACCAGTGGTACAGACGTGGTGTTAGGATCACAATGGCTAGTCATAGTGTCTTGATCTTGGTGTATGGGTCACGATGTTTGGATCATGGTGTCTTGGTCACGACATCTGGGTCACAAGTCCACATCATGGTGACTGGTCATGGTGTCTGGGTCACGGTGTTTGGGTCACGGTGTCTGGGTCATGGTGTTTTGGTCTTCTTCTAGAAAGACATGTCCGGTGACAGATTCACGATTTCTCAGACTTTACCAAATATCTATCTATTTACATAAAAAATAATATCCGCAAAATAAATTAGACTTAATCATTTCTCAAGGGAATCCATTATAACAGAAACTAAAAATAGTTTAAAATAATTATAAAAGGTATAACGAAACCAAACATCTATACACATAATTTGAGATGGATTAAACATGATTATTATGATTTTATAGAAGTATAGGATTTTTGATAATTAAAAAATTATTATCCAATAAGGATTCCAACATATATTATATATAAATACAATACCATTATAATGTCCACCATGGGAGGTGGTAGGGGAATATTTAACAAACATATATTCATGAGATAGTAGTTTGTCGTACATAGAAACAATATTTTAATATACATTAGATGGAGGTATTTGTAGGTATAGTTCTAAAACGTATCCTAAAAACAACCTACTATATTGAGGATATTGTTTTATTATATTATCAAATAATAATAATATAGTAGAGAATAAATATGTAAAATAATGGAAAGTAACCTTAGAGATGAAACTACCTCTTAAAATGCATAACTCCCTTTAGTTTGAGCCAAAACTCTTTCATGAATTGCATTATACACTATGTAAGGATTCTAGGAGTAATATAGGGATGTTGGGATATTATTTGGGAAGATTTTGGATGAGCTTAAGGTCTTGAGATGTGTGATTAAATGGGTAGGGGTGATTCACTTTTAAAAGAGGGAGGAGGGGAACTTTAGGAATGTTTTGATGTATTATTTTATTACAAAATGATTTATGATTTCAAATGGTCCCAAAGTATTTTATATAAAACAAAATATGTTTTTGGGTCAAAAAACTCCCAACCAATAGGTTTAAGAAAGTATAGGACATAAATTAATGTTTATCTTTTAGCTTTATCTCTTCGTTAAATAATATAACTCTTACAATGTATTATTTTATATTTATACTATATGGTTAATATAGTAACTATAAAATTCCAATTAAAACATCAAGTGGTTAATTAATGGAATTTTAATAATTATATATGTCATTTAGATAATATTATATTTTTAGGACTATTATATCATTTTATAAAGTCGTATTTGTTTTAAAAACTCTTTTATGTCAACTTTAATACAATTAATATCATGAATATTTAAAAATCCATAACAACATGATTATTTTGAAAATACATCATTAATAAAAATAATAGAAGTCATAATAATCATTAAAATTCGTGGATGGAATATAAAGTTAAAATTAAATTTATTTTAATATTTATAATCTAATTTATTTAAATCATTCATCAATAAGGTAATCACTACATCATTATTATGTCATAAATATAATGATTTATATGCTGTCAAAAAATTATAAATAAAAGATAATTATATAGGAAATATTTTTGTCTTTAAAATTATTTTTTATAGGTGATGATATCATTTATAAAATTCCATATATATATTGTTCAAATTAGTAATACATATTTATGTTATATTTTTCATTATATTAAATTAATTCATATAAAATGTCATTTTCACATCCAAGTGGCTCCATGAGATCCCAAAATCAACCCAAGGATTCCCATGGTTGGAAATATCACATCTAATAGTATTATTAAATGTTTAAGGGTAGTTTAGTATTATTATAATTGTCTTTTTTACCATTATTTACAATATTTACCATTTAACAATTGTATATAATATAATTAATGAAGTTACAATTAATAATTTCTAAAATTAAAAGGTAACTATTTAAAAAATTTGTACCTCATGATTCCAAATGTGAAATCATTTTTTTCAAATTCAAAATAAGGATGTTTTAGTAATTAAATTTTAATTTATTCGTGCTGTCAATACCAAAAATAGGGCTTTGAGAAATAATAACTATCAAAATATTGACATTTGTTTATGTAAAATTTTAAAATGAAATTACCTAAAATGAAAAAAATTGGATTAAATGATAAAAAACATAATCTAATTTCACTTTAAAATCACTTAATAGGATAATTTTTCTATATAAAAAATTTATATGAAATGATAGTTTTGACATAAAATGCAGTATTTCTCATTATCATTAAAAATGTGCATTATTAGAAAATTACCAAAAATTTATCCAATGTAAATTTAGATGTACCAATTCTATATAATATTTATAGTTTCTCAAATAGAACATATAAAAGTGACAAAAACCCGATTTAAAAATGGTTCGCCATCAAATGATAGTAAAATGAAGTTTTAAAAATATAAGAGTATTTGATGCCTAAAATAAGATTAATTCTTATTTTAAGCCTCTACAATTTATTGGATAAGTGTAAATACATTTAACATACATGTATAGTAATATTTTAGTTTGTGCTATTTATTCCCTCTAAGATAATTGCTAGGTATTATATACCAATTAAAATAATAATAATATTATATTATTTGTCTGTATAACTCAATGTTGAGTGAAATGTATGATATTGATGAAAACTATTGTGGTACGTTGAGTATGATTTCGAAAAAAGTGTCCTATTTATTATAAAATTAATATATCATTCATAAATATTAATAGTTATTAATATGTATTATTATATAAATACCTGGGTTGTAACATCCTTACCCCCTATTGGCAATTGGGTCCCTGAAATACCATTCTCTAATCAAATAAGTGGGGGTATGTTTCCTCATAGTATTTTCATATTCTCATGTGGCCTCTTCAACCATATGGTTTTTCTAGAAAAACATTTACATAATAAATTCCCTTATTCTGAAACACTTTCTCTCTGTAGTCAAGAATCTGGACTGGTTGTTCCCCATATGAAATATTCTTTTCCAACTGAACTACCATTATACTCAAAACATGATATGGATCTGTCATATACTTACTCAAAATTGAATCATGAAAAATAATTGTGTGCCTAGATAGAAATTTGAGGAAATGCCACTCTGTATGAAACTCATCCAACATTCTTTAGGATTTTATAGGGTCCAATGAACCTCAAACTCAACTTTAATTTCTTACCAAAACACATAACACTTTTCCATGGAGAAACATTCAGAAATACATGATCCCCTACCTTGAAAGAAATATCTGTCATCTAGTTATCCATATAAACTTTGTGCATGTATTCAGCTGTACTCATGTACCCTTGAATAAACTAAAACATTTTTGGCATCTCTTGTACCAATTCTAGTTCTATCGACTTCCTTTCACCTACTTCATCCCAAAAACATGGAGTTTGACTATGCATTCCATATAATGCCTCAAATAGTTCCATATGTATATTGTAATGAAAAATATTATTATATGAAAACTCAACCAAATAATGTTTTTGGTCCCAAAATCCATTGTAATCCACTAAACATGAATGTAGAATATCTTCCATTTTATGAATTGTTCGTTATGACTACACATCTGAATGCCGGTGAATAGATGTACTAAAATTTAATACAGTACCCAATGACATCTGAAGGACTTTCCAAATGTTACAAGTGGACCTATTATCACGATCATATATGATAGAGAGGGGAACTACATCTAACCTGACAATCCATTTAATATACAATCGATAAAGTTGATCTGGAGACAAATTTTCTCGAATATGATGAAAATTAGAATATTATTCAATTGATCAACAACAAACCAGATTCCATTGTTATCTTGAGAAGTCTTTTTTAATCCCACTATGAACTACATGGATAGATTTTCCCATTTCCACTCTTTCACTAGAAAATTCTAAAGAATCAATTTCTTTAACTTCCTCTCTACAATAACCTATTGAAAAATCAACAATCTTTGAGTAATGTCAGCAATATATCTTTTCATTCCATCAAACAAGTAATACTTTGATAGATCTCTATACATCTTTGTACTCCTAAGATGAAAAAATGGAGAACTATAAGATTTAAATAATAACTCATTCCTCAACATTGAATCAGAAGGAACACATAATATCTTTCAAAAAAAAAACAGTCTCTATCAATGTTTAATTATGGTATCATGCCCTTCTGAAAAAAGTCTATCTTTTTCTCCAAATCATTGTCTTATTTCTACACTAGATTTTTTCTTTCTTCTAGAGATGTCTGTACTGAAACCTATAACAACACATAGGAATTTTTTGCACCAATAACTTCCATGACAAAGGTCATCAAATCATTAATCAATGGGTCATGTTCTAAATGTAATAGTTTTAAGGAAGAAGTACTTTTTCGACTAAAATTATATTCCACCCTATTTTCATTACTGGATAATGATGAATTGTTCAAACATAATCCATGATTAATTCTATATATCTCACATATCTCATTTTTAATTCTCTCTGATTTAGTATATACTTCAAACTTTTGTGATTAGTATATATTTTACACTTTTCTTTATACAAATTATTCCACTAAATTTTGAATCCAAAAGAAAGAAAATAATTCCAAATCATGTGTAGGGTAATTTAACACATGAGGTTTCAATAGACATGAAGCATAAGAAATTACCTGACATTCATCATTAAAACACATCCAAGTCCATTTAAAAAAGCACCACTATATATAAAAAAATCACCATTTTTGGAAGGTAGTTCAAAAACTAGATAATTCACCAATCTTCTTTTTGATTCCTAAAAACATTCATCACATTCCTTTGTCCAGATGGAATTAGTTCTTTTTTGAGTTAACATAGTTTGTGAGAAAGAAAACCGTGAAAAGGTTTCAAAAAACCACCAGTAATAACATGCTAAACCAAGAAAACTACGTATCTCATTTTTTTGTGGGTCTTTCCGATTCTATAACATCTTTTTTAGTGGGATCAACCGTTATTCCATTTTTAGAAACAATGTGACCAAGAAATGAAATTTTTTTTAACCAAAACTCCCAATTTCTTAATTTAAAATATAGTTTTATTTCTTTTAAGGATTTAAAGACTACCATTAAATTACATTCATACACCTCTTTACGTTTGATAATATAAAAAATATAATTAATAAACACAACCACAAACTTATCCAAGAAATCATAGAAAATTCTATTCATAAGATCCATAAATATATTAGGTGCTTTGATTAACCCAAAAGGCATAACTAAAAATTCATAATGGCCATATCTATTATGAAACACGGTCTTCAAAATGTATACTTCCTTTTAATTCATGTAATGGTATATTGATATCAAGTCAATCTTTGAAAAATATTGTGCTCCCTCTAGATGATCAAAAAAATCATTGATATGAGGAAATCAATACTTGTTCGTAACAGTTTTTTATTCAAGCCTCTATAATCATTGCATTGTCTCATTTAATCATCTTTATTTTTAACAAACAAGACACGATAACCCTATGGGTATGTTCTAGGTCAAATGAAACTGTTAAATAAGAACTCCTTCAATTTCTTATTTAGTAGTAAAAGTTAAATTTTATCCATTTGATAAAAGGGTTTTGAAATTATATTAGCATCAGGGACTAATTCAACTCTAAATTCAACTTCAAAATCGGGTATTATACTAGGAAACTCATTATGAAAAACATCAAGATTCTCATTTACCACTATATCATCAATAATATGAATAGTTTCTTTGTTTTCAACAATATGTGCAAGGTAAAATTCATTTTTATATCTTACTAGTTTCTTAGATACCTGATATGTTATAAAAACTAAGGGTACATTCTTGTACAAAAAATTATATTATTTCTGAAATGAAGCCACTTTTCCCTTTCAGTCAAGCATAACATGATAAATGGAAATCATATTCATACCCAAAATAACATCAAACTTTTCTAGAGGAAAAATGATAAGGTTTGGAGGAATATCCTTTCCACAAACAGAGATAGGAAGGTTCTTATAATTTCTTTTTGTCTCAACATTTCATCCTCGTGTTTTTACCACAAGTTTAGGATTCATATCTTGAGATGTAATTCCTAATTTACTAGAAAATTTATCAGAAATAAAATAATTTGTCAACCCTGAATCAAACAACACATTAGAATAATCTAAATTAAAAAAAGTTTAGGTTATACTACTTTTATTTATGACCCAATATCTATTGAAGTTGTTGAAAAGGATTTCACCACACCTTTTTTCTTGTAATCCAGTTGTTTCCATAATTTGATCTCCTTGTGAGACACTAATTTTTATACTGAACCTTTTCATTGAACATAATAAATTTAACTAACTGTAAATCAGATTTTTTCATACCATTAGCCTAATATTTTTCTAAGCAATTAAGATTCTTCTATCATTTTTTAAAACATCAGAAGAACTTAGCATAATTCAATAGTAATTAAAAAGTGTGATGTTTACCTCAATTTTCACAAATTGATAACATAATTTTCTTACTATAATACATTTTGAAGAGTTATAAACTTTCATTTTTCACCTTTACCACTTATTATATTGTTTTCTCAAAGAACACATGATCATCAGTAAACTCCATTTACACCTTCTCTGGACATCGATCAAGTTTTTCTTAACTTTTGAACTAACGAGATGATACAACCTTTAGATAAATTGGATTTAATCATGATTAAAAATGATTGATGTTACTATCAATATCCCATATGAAATTTGGAGACTACCATTCTATTCATGTGAATTTTTCTTCATGTGCATCCACTGAGTCATCATCCTACCTCAATTCCAAGAATTGTTTTTCAATTCTAAGTCAAACCGCCTTAGGAAAATATTTTTTTATGAAACATGAATTTGAATTAATCCTAATCAAGAGAAATGATCTCCTCACTATCCAAGTTATTTTTAATAATCGACCACCACTGATCAGCTTCACCTTTTAAAAGGTTAATAATGAGACTAACCTTATGATGTTCTGAAAACCCCATGACATCAAAGAAAATTCCAGTGATTTTATACACGCTTCAGCTGGAACATGGTCATATGAACCTAAGAATAATGGGGTATGTTGCCTGATTAAATTATCAACTACTGACATGTTTCTCTTTGGTTGATATGGTTGATCTTAAGAATGGATAACACCACTATTTATAGCCTAAATCAATTATTCCATTTCTACAAGAAACTATTCAATTACGAATCCCACCATATCAGGTTACTGATTAGGAAAGTTGTTTTCCTTTTGATGTCATCCCATCATAGATTCCCTATTTACACTATGGAATACCATTCTAAAAATAAAAATATCTTAGGCGAAGAAACATGGAAATCTTAAAAGGATAAATCTTTTCAGTCTTCCAATAAATTAATTTATGGATATTAATTAAATAATATCCTAACTCAAAATATTGTCTAAACGGGACATTGATACCAAATATAAGGCCCCAACCTTAAAAATTACATAATATTGAGTTATGATAAAAATTCAAATTGAAAATATTATTAGGATTAGAGTTTTGGATAATTATGTCGTAACTATTACAT